>OX451741.1:453963584-458963584 GCA_948472305.1 Vicia faba
ATTTTAGAACAAACAGTAGCGTCAGCCTGAACCGTCGCTAATATAAGAAAATAAAAATTCATTAAGACAATAACTAATAAGGAGGAAAACAAAATTTGTTATGGGAAATGAAATTCTTTTCAAAAACAATAGTGTCGGCCTGAACCGTCGCTAATATAAAAAAAAACATTATTTAAAATAATAACTAAAAAGGAGGCAAACTAAATTGGTGGGTATAATGAAAATTTCGCACAAACAGTACCGTAGGTCCAAATAAACATTTTGTCAACACCAAGTATTTTTCTCAAAATCAAACCATTTTCAAAATATTTTCATAACAAATGCACTCGAAGGACACATGCATTAAGTAGTGAAGAAGGAATAATTAAATGTATGTCCCTTTGTTCTTTGTCCGACGGCGCTGGATGTATAGGTTATCGCTCGAATGCTCACCTTCACTCATAAACTTTAGTTGTATTCGTGCTATATACTTTTGAAGTGAAATGGAGGAAAATGACTACTTAGGCGTATGCTCCTCTTATAAAGATTCTAATAAAGAAAAAAAAAAGTGATCTCTTCTGCCCAAAAGGGTAAACCAACTTTGAAAGAGAAAATAGAGCTACAGACAATATGCCATAAAAGTTATTTAATAGCACTTTCTTTTGTTTTTGATAGCGCTGAAAAGCGCTATTAAACGTGCCACTAATGTGAACGATTTTGTTTCATAGCACTTTAAAAGAGCTATTAAATTACTAGTTTTTAGTATAAAAATAATAATTAATTAAAACAATAAGTTTAAAGGACCCAAACGAAATTCGTGGCCGAAAATGAAAATTTTAGCACAAACAGTAGCGTCGGCCTGAACCTTCGCTAATATAAGAATATAAGAATTAATTAAGACAATAACTAATAAGGAGGCAAACAAAATTTGTTAAATGAATATATTTTCAAAAACAATAGTGTCGGCCTGAACCGTCGCTAATATAAAAATAATAATTATTTAAATAATATCAAAAAAGGAGGCAAACTAAATTGGTGGGTGTAATGAAATTTTCGCACAAACAGTAGCGTAGATCCAAATAAACGTTTTATCAACACCAAGTATTTTTCTCGAAATCAAACCATTTTCAATATATTTTCATAACAAATGCACTCGAAGGACACATGCATTAAGTAGTGAAGAAGGAATGATTAAATGTATGTCCCTTTGTTCTTAGTCCGACGATGTTGGCTGTATAGGTTATCGCTCGAATGCTCACCTTCACTCATGAACTTTAGTTTTATTCGTGCTTTATACTTTTGAAGTGAAATGGAGGAAAATGACTACTTAGGCGTATGCTCCTCTTATAAAGATTCTAATAAACACAAAGAAGAGTGATATCTTCTGTCCAAAAGGGTAAACCAACTTTGAAAGATAAAATAGAGCAACAGACAATATGCCATAAAAGTTATTTAATAGCACTTTCTTTTGTTTTTGACAGCGCTGAAAATCGCTATTAATCGTGCCACTAAAGTAAACGATTTTGTTTTATATCACTTTAAAAGAGCTATTAAAGTACTAGTTTTTAATATAAAAATAATAATTAATTAAAACAATAAGTTTAAAGGAGCCAAACGAAATTCGTGGGGGAAAATGAAATTTTTATCACAAACAGTAGCGTCGGCCTGAACCGTCACTAATATAAGAAAATAATAATTAATTAATACAATAACTAATAAGGAGGCAAATGAAATTTGTTATGGGAAATGAATATTTTTTCATAAACAATAGCGTCGACCTGAACTGTCGCTAATATAAAAAAATAAATAATAATTTAAAATAATAACTAAAAAGGAGGCAAACTAAATTGGTGGGTGTAATGAAATTTTCACACACACAGTAGCGTAGGTCCAAATAAACGCTTTTTCAACACCAAGTATTTTTCTCGAAATCAAACCATTTTCAAAATATTTTCATAACAAATTCACTCGAAGGACACATGAATTAAGTAGTGAAGAAGGAATGATTAAATGTATGTCCCTTTGTTCTTAGTCCGACGACGCTGGCTGTATAGGTTATCGCTCGAATGCTCACCTTCACTCATGAACTTTAGTTTTATTCGTGCTTTATACTTTTGAAGTGAAATGGAGGAAAATGACTACTTAGGCGTATGCTCCTCTTATAAAGATTCTAATAAACACAAAGAAGAGTGATATCTTCTGTCCAAAAGGGTAAACCAACTTTGAAAGATAAAATAGAGCAACAGACAATATGCCATAAAAGTTGTTTAATAGCACTTTCTTTTGTTTCTGACAGCGCTGAAAATCGCTATTAACCGTGCCACTAAAGTAAACGATTTTGTTTAATATCACTTTAAAAGATCTATTAAAGTACTAGTTTTTAATATAAAAATAATAATTAAATAAAACAATAAGTTTAAAGGAGCCAAACGAAATTCGTGGGGGAAAATGAAAATTTTATCACAAACAGTAGCGTCGGCCTGAACCGTCACTAATATAAGAAAATAATAATTAATTAAGACAATAACTAATAAGGGGGCAACTAAATTTTTTTATGGGAAATGAATATTTTTTCATAAATAATAGCGTCGGCCTGAACCGTCGCTAATATAATAAAATAAATAATAATTTAAAATAATAACTAAAAAGGAGGCAAACTAAATTGGTGGGTGTAATGAAATTTTCACACAAACAGTAGCGTAGGTCCAAATAAACGCTTTGTCAACACCAAGTATTTTTCTCGAAATCAAACCATTTTCAAAATATTTTCATAACAAAAGCACTTGAAGGACACATGTATTAAGTAGTGAAGAAGGAATGATTAAATGTATGTCCCTTTGTTCTTAGTACGATGATGCTTACTGTATAGGTTATCGTTCAAATGCTCACCTTCACTCATGAACTTTAGTTTTATTCGTGCTATATACTTTTGAAGTGAAATGGAGGAAAATGACTACTTAGGCGTATGCTCCTCTTATAAAGATTCTAATAAACACAAAGAAGAGTGATATCTTCTGTCCAAAAGGGTAAACCAACTTTGAAAGATAAAATAGAGCAACAGACAATATGCCATTAAAGTTATTTAATAGCACTTTCTTTTGTTTTTGACAGCGCTGAAAATCGCTATTAACCGTGCCACTAAGGTAAACGATTTTGTTTAATATCACTTTAAAAGAGCTATTAAAGTACTAGTTTTTAATATAAAAATAATAATTAATTAAAACAATAAGTTTAAAGGAGCCAAACGAAATTTGTTGGGGAAAATGAAAATTTTAGCATAAACAGTAGCGTCGGCATGGACCGTCACTAATATAAGAAAATAATAATTAATTAGGACAATAACTAATAAGGAGGAAAACGAAATTTGTTATGGGAAATGAATTTTTTTTTCATAAACAATAGCATCGGCCTGAACCGTCGCTAATATAAAAAAATAAATAATAATTTAAAATAATAACTAAAAAGGAGGCAAACTAAATTGGTGGGTATAATGAAATTCTCACACAAACAGTAGCATAGGTCCAAATAAACGCTTTTTCAACACCAAGTATTTTTCTTGAAATCAAACCAATTTCAAAATATTTTTATAACAAATGCACTCGAAGGACACATGCATTAAGTAGTCAAGAAGGAATGATTAAATGTATGTCCCTTTGTTCTTAGTCCGACGACGCTGGTTGTATAGGTTATCGATCGAAAGCTAACCTTCACTCATGAACTTTAGTTTTATTCGTACTATATACTTCTGAAGTGAAGTGGAGTAAAATGACTACTTAGGCGTATGCTCCTCTTATAAAGATACTAATAAAGACAAAGAGTGATCTCTTATGTCCAAAAGGGTAAACCATCTTTGAAAGAGAAAATAGAGCAAGAGACAATATGCCATATAAGTTACTTAATAGCCCTTTATTTTGTTTTTGATAACGCGGAATAGCACTATTAACCGTGCCACTAACGTGAACGATTTTGTTTAATATCACTTTAAAAGAGGTATTAAAGTACTAGTTTTTAATATAAAAATAATAATTAATTAAAATAATAAGTTTAAAGGAACCAAACGAAATTCGTGGGGGAAAATGAAAATTTTAGCACAAACAGTAGCGTCGGCCTGAACCGTCGCTAATATAAGAAAATAAGAATTAATTAAGACAATAACTAATAAGGAGGCAAACGAAATTTGTTATGGGAAATGAATATTTTTTCAAAAACAATAGCGTCGGCCTGAACCGTCGCTAATATAAAAAAATAAATAATTATTTAAAATAATAACTAAAAAGGAGGCAAACTAAATTGGTCGGTGTAATGAATTTTTCACACAAACAGAAGTGTAGGTCCAAATAAATGCTTTGTCAACACCAAGTATTTTTCTCAAAATCAAACCATTTTCTAAATATTTTCATAACAAATGTATTTGAAGAACACATGCATTAAGTAGTGTAGAAGGAATGACTAAATGTATGTCCGTTTGTTCTTAGTCCGACGACGCTTATTGTATAGGTTATCGTTCAAATGCACACCTTCATTCATGACATTTAGTTTTATTCGTGCTATGTACTTTTGAAGTGAAATGGAGTAAAATGACTAGTTAAGCATCTGCTCCTCTTATAAAGATTCTAATAAAGACAAAGAAGAATGATCTCTTCTGTCCAAAAGGGTAAACCAAATTTGAAAGAGAAAATAGAGCAACAGACAATATGCCATATAAGTTACTTAATATCACTTTCTTTTATTTTTGATAGCGCTGAATAGCGCTATTAACCCTGCCACTAACGTGAACGATTTTGTTTAATAGAACTTTAAAAGAGCTATTAAAGTACTAGTTTTTAATATAAAAATAATAATTATTTAAAATAATAAGTTTAAAGGAGCCAAACGAAATTCGTGGGGGAAAATGAAAATTTTAGCACAAACAGTAACGTCGGCCTAAACTGTCGCTAATATAAGAAAATAAGAATTAATTAAGATAATAACTAATAAGGAGGCAAACATAATTTGTTATGGGAAATGAATATTTTTTTCATAAACAATAGCGTCGGCCTGAAGGGTTGCTGATATAAAAAAATAAATAATAATTTAAAATAATAACTAAAAAGGAGGCAAAGTATATTGGTGGGTGTAATGAAATTTTCACACAAACAGTAGCGTAGGTCCAATTAAACGTTTTATCAACACCAAGTATTTTTCTCGAAATCAAACCATTTTCAAAATATTTTCATAACAAATGCACTCGAAGGACACATGCATTAAGTAGTGAAGAAGGAATGATTAAATGTATGTCCCTTTGTTCTTAGTCCGACGATGTTGGCTGTATAGGTTATCGCTCGAATGCTCACCTTCACTCATGAACTTTAGTTTTATTCGTGTTTTATACTTTTGAAGTGAAATGGAGGAAAATGACTACTTAGGCGTATGCTCCTCTTATAAAGATTCTAATAAACACAAAGAAGAGTGATATCTTCTGTCCAAAAGGGTAAACCAACTTTGAAAGATAAAATAGAGCAACAGACAATATGCCATAAAAGTTATTTAATAGCACTTTCTTTTGTTTTTGACAGCGCTGAAAATCGCTATTAACCGTGCCACTAAAGTAAACAATTTTGTTTTATATCACTTTAAAAGAGCTATTAAAGTACTAGTTTTTAATATAAAAATAATAATTAATTAAAAAAATAAGTTTAAAGGAGCCAAACGAAATTCGTGGGGGAAAATGAAATTTTTATCACAAACAGTAGCGTCGGCCTGAACCGTCACTAATATAAGAAAATAATAATTAATTAAGACAATAACTAATAAGGAGGAAAATGAAATTTTTTATGGGAAATGAATATTTTTTCATAAACAATAGCGTCGACCTGAACTGTCGCTAATATAAAAAAATAAATAATAATTTAAAATAATAACTAAAAAGGAGGCAAACTAAATTGGTGGGTGTAATGAAATTTTCACACACACAGTAGCGTAGGTCCAAATAAATGCTTTTTCAACACCAAGTATTTTTCTCGAAATCAAACCATTTTCAAAATATTTTCATAACAAATTCACTCGAAGGACACATGCATTAAGTAGTGAAGAAGGAATGATTAAATGTATGTCCCTTTGTTCTTAGTCCGACGACGCTTGCTGTATAGGTTATCGCTCGAATGCTCACCTTCACTCATGAACTTTAGTTTTATTCGTGCTTTATACTTTTGAAGTGAAATGGAGGAAAATGACTACTTAGGCGTATGCTCCTCTTATAAAGATTCTAATAAACACAAAGAAGAGTGATATCTTCTGTCCAAAAGGGTAAACCAACTTTGAAAGATAAAATAGAGCAACAGACAATATGCCATAAAAGTTATTTAATAGCACTTTCTTTTCTTTTTGACAGCGCTGAAAATCGCTATTAACCGTGCCACTAAAGTAAACGATTTTGTTTAATATCACTTTAAAAGAGCTATTAAAGTACTAGTTTTTAATATAAAAATAATAATTAAATAAAACAATAAGTTTAAAGGAGCCAAACGAAATTCGTGGGGGAAAATGAAAATTTTATCACAAACAGTAGCGTCGGCCTGAACCGTCACTAATATAATAAAATAATAATTAATTAAGACAATAACTAATAAGGAGGAAAATGAAATTTTTTATGGGAAATGAATATTTTTTTCATAAACAATAGCGTCGGCATGAACCGTCGCTAATATAAAAAAATAAATAATAATTTAAAATAATAACTAAAAAGGAGGCAAACTAAATTGGTGGGTGTAATGAAATTTTCACACAAACAATAGCGTAGGTCCAAATAAACGCTTTGTCAACACCAAGTATTTTTCTCGAAATCAAACCATTTTCAAAATATTTTCATAACAAAAGCACTTGAAGGACACATGTATTAAGTAGTGAAGAAGGAATGATTAAATGTATGTCCCTTTGTTCTTAGTACGACGATGCTTACTGTATAGGTTATCGTTCAAATGCTCACCTTCACTCATGAACTTTAGTTTTATTCGTGCTATATACTTTTGAAGTGTAATGGAGGAAAATGACTAGTTAGGCGTATGCTCCTCTTATAAAGATTCTAATAAACATAAAGAAGTGTGATATCTTCTGTCCAAAAGGGTAAACCAACTTTGAAAGAGAAAATAGAGCAACAAACAATATGCCATTAAAGTTATTTAATAGCACTTTCTTTTGTTTTTGACAGCGCTGAAAATCGCTATTAACCGTGCCACTAAAGTAAACGATTTTGTTTAATATCACTTTAAAAGAGCTATTAAAGTACTAGTTTTTAATATAAAAATAATAATTAATTAAAACAATAAGTTTAAAGGAGCCAAACGAAATTTGTTGGGGAAAATGAAAATTTTAGCATAAACAGTAGCGTCGGCATGGACCGTCACTAATATAAGAAAATAATAATTAATTAAGACAATAACTAATAAGGAGGCAAACGAAATTTGTTATGGGAAATGAATATTTTTTCATAAACAATAGCATCGGCCTGAACCGTCGCTAATATAAAAAAATAAATAATAATTTAAAATAATAACTAAAAAGGAGGCAAACTAAATTGGTGGGTATAATGAAATTCTCACACAAACAGTAGCGTAGGTCCAAATAAACGCTTTTTCAACACCAAGTATTTTTCTCGAAATCAAACCATTTTCAAAATATTTTTATAACAAATGCACTCGAAGGACACATGCATTAAGTAGTCAAGAAGGAATGATTAAATGTATGTCCCTTTGTTCTTAGTCCGACGATGCTGGTTGTATAGGTTATCGATCGAAAGCTAACCTTCACTCATCAACTTTAGTTTTATTCGTACTATATACTTCTGAAGTGAAGTGGAGTAAAATGACTACTTAGGCGTATGCTCCTCTTATAAATATACTAATAAAGACAAAGAGTGATCTCTTATGTCCAAAAGGGTAAACCATCTTTGAAAGAGAAAATAGAGAAAGAGACAATATGCCATATAAGTTACTTAATAGCCCTTTAATTTGTTTTTGATAATGCTGAATAGCACTATTAACCGTGCCACTAACGTGAACGATTTTGTTTAATATCACTTTAAAGGAGGTATTAAAGTACTAGTTTTTAATATAAAAATAATAATTAATTAAAATAATAAGTTTAAAGGAGCCAAACGAAATTTGTGGGGGAAAATGAAATTTTTAGCACAAACAGTAGCGTCGGCCTGAACCGTCGCTAATATAAGAAAATAAGAATTAATTAAGACAATAACTAATAAGGAGGAAAATGAAATTTGTTATGGGAAATGAATATTTTTTCAAAAACAATAGCGTCGGCCTGAACCGTCGCTAATATAAAAAAATAAATAATTATTTAAAATAATAACTAAAAAGGAGGCAAACTAAATTGGTGGGTGTAATGAAATTTTCACACAAACAGAAGTGTAGGTCCAAATAAATGCTTTGTCAACACCAAGTATTTTTCTCGAAATCAAACCATTTTCTAAATATTTTCATAACAAATGTATTTGAAGAACACATGCATTAAGTAGTGAAGAAGGAATCATTAAATGTATGTCCGTTTGTTCTTAGTCCGACGACGCTTACTGTATAGGTTATCGTTCAAATGGACACCTTCATTCATGAAATTTAGTTTTATTCGTGCTATATACTTTTGAAGTGAAATGGAGTAAAATGACTAGTTAAGCATCTGCTCCTCTTATAAAGATTCTAATAAAGACAAAGAAGAATGATCTCTTATGTCCAAAAGGGTAAACCAAATTTGAAAGAGAAAATAGAGCAACAGACATTATGCCATAAAAGTTATTTAATAGCACTTTCTTTTGTTTTTGATAGCGTTGAAAAGCGGTATTAACCGTGCCACTAATGTGAACGATTTTGTTTAATATCACTTTAAAAGAGCTATTAAAGTACTAGTTTTTAATATAAAAATAATAATTAGTTAAAACAATAACTTTAAAGGAGCCATACGAAATTCGTGGGGGAAAATGAAATTTAGCACAAACTATAGCGTCGGCCTGAACCGTCGCTAATATAAGAAAATAAGAATTAATTAAGACAATAACTAATAAAGAGGAAAACAAAATTTGTTATGGGAAATGAAAATTTTTTCAAAAACAATAGCGTCAGCCTGAACCGTCGCTAATATAAAAAAATAAATAATTATTTAAAATAATAACTAAAAAGGAGGCAAAATAAATTGGTGGGTGTAATGAAATTTTCGCACAAACAGTAGCGTAGGTCCAAATAAACTTTTTGTCAACACCAAGTATTTTTCTCGAAATCAAACCATTTTCAAAATATTTTCATAACAAATGCACTCGAAGGACACATGCATTAAGTAGTGAAGAAGGAATGATTAAATGTATGTCCCTTTATTCTTAGTCCGACGACGCTGGTTGTATAGGATATCGCTCGAATGCTCACCTTCACTCATGAACTTTAGTTTTATTCGTGCTAAATACTTTTAAAGTTAAATGGAGGAAAATGACTACTTTGGTGAATGCTCTTCTTATAAAGATTCTAATAAATACAAAGAAGAGTGATCTCTTCTGTCCAAAAGGGTAAACCAACTTTGAAAGAGAAAATAGAGCAACAGACAATATGCCATAAAAGTTATTTAAAAGCAGTTTCTTTTGTTTTTGATAGCGCTGAAAAGCGCTATTAACCGTGCCACTAATGTGATCGATTTTGTTTAATATCACTTTAAAAGAGCTATTAAAGTACGAGTTTTTAATATAAAAATAATAATTAATTAAAACAATAAGTTTAAAGGAGCCAAACGAAGTTTGTGGGGGGAAATGAAAATTTTAGCACAAACAGTAGTGTCGGCCTGAACCCTCACTAATATAAGAAAATAAGAATTCATTAAGACAATAAATAATAAGGAGGCAAACGGAATTTGTTATGGGAAATGAATATTTTTTCATAAACAATAGCATCGACCTGAACTGTCGCTAATATAAAAAAATAAATAATAATTTAAAATAATAACTAAAAAGGAGGCAAACTAAATTGGTGGGTGTAATGAAATTTTCACACAAACAGTAGCGTAGGTCAAATAAACGCTTTGTCACACCAAGTATTTTTCTCGAAATTAAACCATTTTCAAAAAAATTTCATAACAAATGCACTCGAAGGACACATGCATTAAGTAGTGAAGAAGGAATGATTAAATGTATGTCCCTCTGTTCTTAGTCCGACGACGTTGGCTGTATAGGTTATCGCTCGAATGCTCACCTTCACTCATGAACTTTAGTTTTATTCGTGCTATATACTTTTGAAGTGAAATGGAGGAAAATGACTACTTAGGCGTATGCTCCTCTTATAAAGATTCTAATAAAGACAAAGAAAAGTGATCTCTTCTGTCCAAAAGGGTAAACCAACTTTTAAAGAGAAAATAGAGCAACCGACAATATGCCATAAAAGTTATTTAATAGCACTTTCTTCTGTTTTTGATAGCCCTGAAAAGCGCTATTAACCGTGCCACTAATGTGAACGATTTTGTTTAATAGCACTTTAAAAGAGCTATTAAAGTACTAGTTTTTAATATAAAAATAATAATTAATTAAAACAATAAGTTTAAAGGACTCAAACGAAATTCGTGGCGGAAAATGAAAATTTTAGCACAGACAGTAGTGTCAGCCTAAACCGTCGCTAATATAAGAAAATAAGAATTAATTAAGACAATAACTAATAATGAGGCAAACAAAATTTGTTATGGGAAATGAAATTGTTTTCAAAAACAATAGTGTCGGCCTAAACCGTCGCTAATATGAAAAAAATAATTATTTAAAATAATAAGTAAAAAGGAGGCAAACAAAATTGGTGGGTGTAATGAAATTTTCCACAAACAGTAGTGTAGGTCCAAATAAACGTTTTGTCAACACCGACTATTTTTCTCGAAATCAAACCATTTTCAAAATAGTTTCATAACAAATGCACTCAAAGGACACATGCATTAAGTAGTGAAGAAGGAATAATTAAATGTATGTCCCTTTGTTCTTAGTCCGACGACGCTGGCAATATAGGTTATCCCTCGAATGCTCACCTTTACTCATGAACTTTAGTTTTATTCGTGCAATATACTTTTGAAGTGAAGTGGAGGAAATGGAGAAAATAGAGCAACATACAATATGCCATAAAAGTTATTTAATAGCAGTTTATTTTGTTTTTGATAGCGCTGAAAAGCGCTATTAACCGTGCCACTAATGTGATCAATTTTGTTTAATATCACTTTAAAAGAGCTATTAAAGTACTAGTTTTTAATATAAAAATAATAATTAATTAAAACAATAAGTTTAAAGGATCCAAACGAAATTCGTGGGGGGAAATGAAAATTTTAGAACAAACAGTAGCGTCAGCCTGAACCGTCGCTAATATAAGAAAATAAAAATTCATTAAGACAATAACTAATAAGGAGGAAAACAAAATTTGTTATGGGAAATGGAATTCTTTTCAAAAACAATAGTGTCGGCCTGAACCGTCGCTAATATAAAAAAAACATTATTTAAAATAATAACTAAAAAGGAGGCAAACTAAATTGGTGGGTATAATGAAAATTTCGCACAAACAGTATCGTAGGTCCAAATAAACATTTTGTCAACACCAAGTATTTTTCTCAAAATCAAACCATTTTCAAAATATTTTCATAACAAATGCACTCGAAGGACACATGCATTAAGTAGTGAAGAAGGAATAATTAAATGTATGTCCCTTTGTTCTTTGTCCGACGGCGCTGGATGTATAGGTTATCGCTCGAATGCTCACCTTCACTCATAAACTTTAGTTGTATTCGTGCTATATACTTTTGAAGTGAAATGGAGGAAAATGACTACTTAGGCGTATGCTCCTCTTATAAAGATTCTAATAAAGAAAAAAAAAAGTGATCTCTTCTGCCCAAAAGGGTAAACCAACTTTGAAAGAGAAAATAGAGCTACAGACAATATGCCATAAAAGTTATTTAATAGCACTTTCTTTTGTTTTTGATAGCGCTGAAAAGCGCTATTAAACGTGCCACTAATGTGAACGATTTTGTTTCATAGCACTTTAAAAGAGCTATTAAATTACTAGTTTTTAGTATAAAAATAATAATTAATTAAAACAATATGTTTAAAGGACCCAAACGAAATTCGTGGCCGAAAATGAAAATTTTAGCACAAACAGTAGCGTCGGCCTGAACCTTCGCTAATATAAGAATATAAGAATTAATTAAGACAATAACTAATAAGGAGGCAAACAAAATTTGTTAAATGAATATATTTTCAAAAACAATAGTGTCGGCCTGAACCGTCGCTAATATAAAAATAATAATTATTTAAATAATATCAAAAAAGGAGGCAAACTAAATTGGTGGGTGTAATGAAATTTTCGCACAAACAGTAGCGTAGATCCAAATAAACGTTTTGTCAACACCAAGTATTTTTCTCGAAATCAAACCATTTTCAAAATATTTTCATAACAAATGCACTCGAAGGACATATGCATTAAGTAGTGAAGAAGGAATAATTAAATGTATGTCCCTTTGTTCTTAGTCCGACGACGCTGGCTGTATAGGTTATCGCTCGAATGCTCACCTTCACTCATAAACTTTAGTTGTATTCGTGCTATATACTTTTGAAGTGAAATGGAGGAAAATGACTACTTAGGCGTATGCTCCTCTTATAAAGATTCTAATAAAGAAAAAAAAGAGTGATCTCTTCTGCCCAAAAGGGTAAACCAACTTTGAAAGAGAAAATAGAGCTACAGACAATATGCCATAAAAGTTATTTAATAGCACTTTCTTTTGTTTTTGATAGCGCTGAAAAGCGCTATTAAACGTGCCACTAATGTGAACGATTTTGTTTCATAGCACTTTAAAAGAGCTATTAAAGTACTAGTTTTTAATATAAAAATAATAATTAATTAAAACAATAAGTTTAAAGGACCCAAACGAAATTCGTGGCGGAAAATGAAAATTTTAGCACAAACAGTAGCGTCGGCCTGAACCTTCGCTAATATAAGAATATAAGAATTAATTAAGACAATAACTAATAAGGAGGCAAACAAAATTTGTTAAATGAACATATTTTCAAATACAATAGTGTCGGCCTGAACCGTCGCTAATATAAAAATAATAATTATTTAAAATAATATCAAAAAAGGAGGCAAACTAAATTGGTGGGTGTAATGAAATTTTCGCACAAACAGTAGCGTAGGTCTAAATAAACGTTTTGTCAACACCAAGTATTTTTCTCGAAATCAAACCATTTTCAAAATATTTTCATAACAAATGCACTCGAAGGACACATGCATTAAGTAGTGAAGAAGGAATAATTAAATGTATGTCCCTTTGTTCTTAGTCCGACGACGCTGGCTGTATAGGTTATCGCTCGAATGCTCACCTTCACTCATAAACTTTAGTTTTATTCGTGCTATATACTTTTGAAGTGAAATGGAGGAAAACGACTACTTAGGGGTATGCTCCTCTTATAAAGATTCTAATAAAGAAAAAGTAGAGTGATCTCTTCTGCCCAAAAGGGTAAACCAACTTTGAAAGAGAAAATAGAGCTACAGACAATATGCCATAAAAGTTATTTAATAGCTCTTTCTTTTGTTTTTGATAGCGCTGAAAAGCGCTATTAAACGTGCCACTAATGTGAACGATTTTGTTTCATAACACTTTAAAAGAGTTATTAAAGTACTAGTTTTTAATATAAAAATAATAATTAATTAAAACAATAAGTTTAAAGGACCCAAATGAAATTCATGGCGGAAAATGAAAATTTTAGCACAAATACTTGCGTCGGCCTTAACCGTCGCTAATATAAGAAAATAAGAATTAATTAAGACAATAACTAAAAAGGAGGCAAACAAAATTTGTTATGGGAAATGAATATTTCTTCAAAAACAATAGTGTCGGCATAAACCGTCGCTAATATAAAAAAAATATATTTAAAATAATAAGTAAAAAGGAGGCAAACTAAATTAGTGGGTGTAATGAATTTTTCCACAAACAATAGCGTAGGTCCAAATAAACGTTTTGTCAACACCAAGTATTTTTCTCGAAATCAAACCATTTTGAAAATATTTTCATAACAAATGCACTCGAAGGACACATGCATTAAGTAGTGAAGAAGGAATAATTAAATGTATGTCCCTTTGTTCTTAGTCCGACGATGCTGGCTGTATAGGTTATCGCTCGAATGCTCACCTTCACTCATAAACTTTAGTTTTATTCGTGCTATATACTTTTGAAGTGAAATGGAGGAAAATGACTACTTAGGCGTATGCTCCTCTTATAAAGATTCTAATAAAGAAAAAGAAGAGTGATCTCTTCTGCCCAAAAGGGTAAACCAACTTTGAAAGAGAAAATAGAGCTACAGACAATATGCCATAAAAGTTTTTTAATAGCTCTTTCTTTTGTTTTTGATAGCGCTGAAAAGCGCTATTAAACGTGCCACTAATGTGAACGATTTTGTTTCATAACACTTTAAAAGAGCTATTAAAGTACTAGTTTTTAATATAAAAATAATAATTAATTAAAACAATAAGTTTAAAGGACCCAAATTAAATTCATGGCGGAAAATGAAAATTTTAGCACAAACAGTTGCGTTGGCCTTAACCGTTGCTAATATAAGAAAATAAGAATTAATTAAGACAATAACTAATAAGGAGGCAAACAAAATTTGTTATGGGAAATGAATATTTTTTCAAAAACAATAGTGTCGGCCTAAACCGTCGCTAATATAAAAAAAAATATTTAAAATAATAAGTAAAAAGGAGGCAAACTAAATTGGTGGGTGTAATGAATTTTTCCACAAACAATAGCGTAGGTCCAAATAAACGTTTTGTCAACACCAAGTATTTTTCTCGAAATCAAACCATTTTCAAAATATTTTCATAACAAATGCACTCGAAGGACACATGCATTAAGTAGTGAAGAAGGAATAATTAAATGTATGTCCCTTTGTTCTTAGTCCGACGACGCTGGCTGTATAGGTTATCGCTCGAATGCTCACCTTCACTCATAAACTTTAGTTTTATTCGTGCTATATACTTTTGAAGTGAAATGGAGGAAAATGACTACTTAGGCGTATGCTCCTCTTATAAAGATTCTAATAAAGAAAACGAAGAGTGATCTCCTCTGTCCAAAAGGGTAAACCAACTTTGAAAGAGAAAATAGAGCTACAGACAATATGCCAGAAAAGTTATTTAATAACACTTTCTTTTGTTTTTGATAGCGCTAAAAAGCGCTATTAAACGTGCCACTAATGTGAACGATTTTGTTTCATAGCACTTTAAAAGAGCTATTAAAGTACTAGTTTTTAATATAAAAATAATAATTAATTAAAACAATAAGTTTAAAGGACCCAAACGAAATTCATGGCGGAAAATGAAAATTTTAGCACAAACAGTAGCGTCGACCTAAACCGTCGCTAATATAAGAAAATAAGAATTAATTAAGACAATAACTAATAAGGAGGCAAACAAAATTTGTTATGGGAAATGAATATTTTTTCAAAAACAATAGTGTCGGCCTAAATCGTCGCTAATATAAAAAAAATTATTTAAAATAATAAGTAAAAAGGAGGCAAACTAAATTGGTGGGTGTAATGAATTTTTCCACAAACAATAGCGTAGGTCCAAATAAACGTTTTGTCAACACCAAGTATTTTTCTCGAAATCAAACCATTTTCAAAATATTTTCATAACAAATGCACTCGAAGGACACATGCATTAACTAGTGAAGAAGGAATAATTAAATGTATGTCCCTTTGTTCTTAGTCCGACGATGCTGGCTGTATAGGTTATCGCTCGAATGCTCACCTTCACTCATAAACTTTAGTTTTATTCGTGCTATATACTTTTGAAGTGAAATGGAGGAAAATGACTACTTAGGCGTATGCTCCTCTTATAAAGATTCTAATAAAGAAAAAGAAGAGTGATCTCTTCTGTCCAAAAGGGTAAACCAACTTTGAAAGAGAAAATAGAGCTACAAACAATATGCCAGAAAAGTTATTTAATAGCAGTTTCTTTTGTTTTTGATAGCGCTGAAAAGCGCTATTAAACGTGCCACTAATGTGAACGATTTTGTTTCATAGCACTTTAAAAGAGTTATTAAAGTACTAGTTTTTAATATAAAAATAATAATTAATTAAAACAATAAGTTTAAAGGACCCAAACGAAATTCGTGGCGGAAAATGAAAATTTTAGCACAAACAGTAGCGTCGGCCTGAACCTTCGCTAATATAAGAATATAAGAATTAATTAAGACAATAACTAATAAGGAGGAAAACAAAATTTGTTAAATGAATATATTTTCAAAAACAATAGTGTCGGCCTGAACCGTCGCTAATATAAAAATAATAATTATTTAAAATAATATCAAAAAAGGAGGCAAACTAAACTGGTGGGTGTAATGAAATTTTCTCACAAACAGTAGCTTAGGTCCAAATAAAAGTTTTGTCAACACCAAGTATTTTTCTCGAAATCAAACCATTTTCAAAATATTTTCATAACAAATGCACTCGAAGGACACATGCATTAAGTAGTGAAGAAGGAATAATTAAATGTATGTCCCTTTGTTCTTAGTCCGACGACGCTGGCTGTATAGGTTATCGCTCGAATGCTCACCTTTACTCATGAACTTTAGTTTTATTCGTGCTATATACTTTTAAAGTGAAATGGAGGAGATGGAGAAAATAGAGCAACAGACAATATGCCATAAAAGTTATTTAATAGCAGTTTATTTTGTTTTTGATAGCGCTGAAAAGTGCTATTAACCGTGCCACTAATGTGATCAATTTTGTTTGATATCACTTTAAAAGAGCTATTAAAGTACTAGTTTTTAATATAAAAATAATAATTAATTAAAACAATAAGTTTAAAGGAGCCAAACGAAATTCGTGGGGGGAAATGAAAATTTTAGCACAAACAGTAGCGTCGGCCTGAACCGTCGCTAATATAAGAAAATAAGAATTCATTAAGACAATAACTAATAAGGAGGAAAACAAAATTTGTTATGGGAAATGAAATTCTTTTCAAAAACAATAGTGTCGGCCTGAATCGTCGCTAATATAAAAAAACATTATTTAAAATAATAACTAAAAAGGAGGCAAACTAAATTGGTGGGTGTAATGAAAATTTCGCACAAACAGTACCGTAGGTCCAAATAAACGTTTTGTCAACACCGAGTATTTTTCTCAAAATCAAACCATTTTCAAAATATTTTCATAACAAATGCACTCGAAGGACACATGCATTAAGTAGTGAAGAAGGAATAATTAAATGTATGTCCCTTTGTTCTTTGTCCGACGGCGCTGGATGTATAGGTTATCGCTCGAATGCTCACCTTCACTCATAAACTTTAGTTGTATTCGTGCTATATACTTTTGAAGTGAAATGGAGGAAAATGACTACTTAGGCGTATGCTCCTCTTATAAAGATTCTAATAAAGAAAAAAAAGAGAGATCTCTTCTGCCCAAAAGGGTAAACCAACTTTGAAAGAGAAAATAGAGCTACAGACAATATGCCATAAAAGTTATTTAATAGCACTTTCTTTTGTTTTTGATAGCGCTGAAAAGCGCTATTAAACGTGCCACTAATGTGAACGATTTTGTTTCATAGCACTTTAAAAGAGCTATTAAAGTACTAGTTTTTAATATAAAAATAATAATTAATTAAAACAATAAGTTTAAAGGACCCAAACGAAATTCGTGGCGGAAAATGAAAATTTTAGCACAAACAGTAGCGTCGGCCTGAACCTTCGCTAATATAAGAATATAAGAATTAATTAAGACAATAACTAATAAGGAGGCAAACAAAATTTGTTAAATGAATATATTTTCAAAAACAATAGTGTCGGCCTGAACCGTCGCTAATATAAAAATAATAATTATTTAAAATAATATCAAAAAAGGAGGCAAACTAAACTGGTGGGTGTAATGAAATTTTCTCACAAACAGTAGCGTAGGTCCAAATAAAAGTTTTGTCAAGACCAAGTATTTTTCTCGAAATCAAACCATTTTCAAAATATTTTCATAACAAATGCACTCGAAGGACACATGCATTAAGTAGTGAAGAAGGAATAATTAAATGTATGTCCCTTTGTTCTTAGTCCGACGACGCTGGCTGTATAGGTTATCGCTCGAATGCTCACCTTCACTCATAAACTTTAGTTGTATTCGTGCTATATACTTTTGAAGTGAAATGGAGGAAAATGACTACTTAGGCGTATGCTCCTCTTATAAAGATTCTAATAAAGAAAAAAAAGAGTGATCTCTTCTGCCCAAAAGGGTAAACCAACTTTGAAAGAGAAAATAGAGCTACAGACAATATGCCATAAAAGTTATTTAATAGCACTTTCTTTTGTTTTTGATAGCGCTGAAAAGCGCTATTAAACGTGCCACTAATGTGAACGATTTTGTTTCATAGCACTTTAAAAGAGCTATTAAAGTACTAGTTTTTAATATAAAAATAATAATTAATTAAAACAATAAGTTTAAAGGACCCAAACGAAATTCGTGGCGGAAAATGAAAATTTTAGCACAAACAGTAGCGTCGGCCTGAACCTTCGCTAATATAAGAATATAAGAATTAATTAAGACAATAACTAATAAGGAGGCAAACAAAATTTGTTAAATGAATATATTTTCAAAAACAATAGTGTCGGCCTGAACCGTCGCTAATATAAAAATAATAATTATTTAAAATAATATCAAAAAAGGAGGCAAAATAAACTGGTGGGTGTAATGAAATTTTCTCACAAACAGTAGCGTAGGTCCAAATAAAAGTTTTGTCAACACCAAGTATTTTTCTCGAAATCAAACCATTTTCAAAATATTTTCATAACAAATGCACTCGAAGGACACATGCATTAAGTAGTGAAGAAGGAATAATTAAATGTATGTCCCTTTGTTCTTAGTCCGACGACGCTGGCTGTATAGGTTATCGCTCGAATGCTCACCTTTACTCATGAACTTTAGTTTTATTCGTGCTATATACTTTTAAAGTGAAATGGAGGAGATGGAGAAAATAGAGCAACAGACAATATGCCATAAAAGTTATTTAATAGCAGGTTATTTTGTTTTTGATAGCGCTGAAAAGTGCTATTAACCGTGCCACTAATGTGATCAATTTTGTTTGATATCACTTTAAAAGAGCTATTAAAGTACTAGTTTTTAATATAAAAATAATAATTAATTAAAACAATAAGTTTAAAGGAGCCAAACGAAATTCGTGGGGGGAAATGAAAATTTTAGCACAAACAGTAGCGTCGGCCTGAACCGTCGCTAATATAAGAAAATAAGAATTCATTAAGACAATAACTAATAAGGAGGAAAACAAAATTTGTTATGGGAAATGAAATTCTTTTCAAAAACAATAGTGTCGGCCTGAACCGTCGCTAATATAAAAAAAACATTATTTAAAATAATAACTAAAAAGGAGGCAAACTAAATTGGTGGGTGTAATGAAAATTTCGCACAAACAGTACCGTAGGTCCAAATAAACATTTTGTCAACACCGAGTATTTTTCTCAAAATCAAACCATTTTCAAAATATTTTCATAACAAATGCACTCGAAGGACACATGCATTAAGTAGTGAAGAAGGAATAATTAAATGTATGTCCCTTTGTTCTTTGTCCGACGGCGCTGGATGTATAGGTTATCGCTCGAATGCTCACCTTCACTCATAAACTTTAGTTGTATTCGTGCTATATACTTTTGAAGTGAAATGGAGGAAAATGACTACTTAGGCGTATGCTCCTCTTATAAAGATTCTAATAAAGAAAAAAAAGAGAGATCTCTTCTGCCCAAAAGGGTAAACCAACTTTGAAAGAGAAAATAGAGCTACAGACAATATGCCATAAAAGTTATTTAATAGCACTTTCTTTTGTTTTTGATAGCGCTGAAAAGCGCTATTAAACGTGCCACTAATGTGAACGATTTTGTTTCATAGCACTTTAAAAGAGCTATTAAAGTACTAGTTTTTAATATAAAAATAATAATTAATTAAAACAATAAGTTTAAAGGACCCAAACGAAATTCGTGGCGGAAAATGAAAATTTTAGCACAAACAGTAGCGTCGGCCTGAACCTTCGCTAATATAAGAATATAAGAATTAATTAAGACAATAACTAATAAGGAGGCAAACAAAATTTGTTAAATGAATATATTTTCAAAAACAATAGTGTCGGCCTGAACCGTCGCTAATATAAAAATAATAATTATTTAAAATAATATCAAAAAAGGAGGCAAACTAAACTGGTGGGTGTAATGAAATTTTCTCACAAACAGTAGCGTAGGTCCAAATAAAAGTTTTGTCAAGACCAAGTATTTTTCTCGAAATCAAACCATTTTCAAAATATTTTCATAACAAATGCACTCGAAGGACACATGCATTAAGTAGTGAAGAAGGAATAATTAAATGTATGTCCCTTTGTTCTTAGTCCGACGACGCTGGCTGTATAGGTTATCGCTCGAATGCTCACCTTCACTCATAAACTTTAGTTGTATTCGTGCTATATACTTTTGAAGTGAAATGGAGGAAAATGACTACTTAGGCGTATGCTCCTCTTATAAAGATTCTAATAAAGAAAAAAAAGAGTGATCTCTTCTGCCCAAAAGGGTTAACCAACTTTGAAAGAGAAAATAGAGCTACAGACAATATGCCATAAAAGTTATTTAATAGCACTTTCTTTTGTTTTGGATAGCGCTGAAAAGCGCTATTAAACGTGCCACTAATGTGAAAGATTTTGTTTCATAGCACTTTAAAAGAGCTATTAAAGTACTAGTTTTTAATATAAAAATAATAATTAATTAAAACAATAAGTTTAAAGGACCCAAACGAAATTCGTGGCGGAAAATGAAAATTTTAGCACAAACAGTAGCGTCGGCCTGAACCTTCGCTAATATAAGAATATAAGAATTAATTAAGACAATAACTAATAAGGAGGCAAACAAAATTTGTTAAATGAATATATTTTCAAAAACAATAGTGTCGGCCTGAACCGTCGCTAATATAAAAATAATAATTATTTAAAATAATATCAAAAAAGGAGGCAAACTAAACTGGTGGGTGTAATGAAATTTTCTCACAAACAGTAGCGTAGGTCCAAATAAAAGTTTTGTCAATACCAAGTATTTTTCTCGAAATCAAACCATTTTCAAAATATTTTCATAACAAATGCACTCGAAGGACACATGCATTAAGTAGTGAAGAAGGAATAATTAAATGTATGTCCCTTTGTTCTTAGTCCGACGACGCTGGCTGTCTAGGTTATCGCTCGAATGCTCACCTTTACTCATGAACTTTAGTTTTATTCGTGCTATATACTTTTAAAGTGAAATGGAGGAGATGGAGAAAATAGAGCAACAGACAATATGACATAAAAGTTATTTAATAGCAGTTTATTTTGTTTTTGATAGCGCTGAAAAGTGCTATTAACCGTGCCACTAATGTGATCAATTTTGTTTGATATCACTTTAAAAGAGCTATTAAAGTACTAGTTTTTAATATAAAAATAATAATTAATTAAAACAATAAGTTTAAAGGAGCCAAACGAAATTCGTGGGGGGAAATGAAAATTTTAGCACAAACAGTAGCGTCGGCCTGAACCGTCGCTAATATAAGAAAATAAGAATTCATTAAGACAATAACTAATAAGGAGGAAAACAAAATTTGTTATGGGAAATGAAATTCTTTTCAAAAACAATAGTGTCGGCCTGAACCGTCGCTAATATAAAAAAAACATTATTTAAAATAATAACTAAAAAGGAGGCAAACTAAATTGGTGGGTGTAATGAAAATTTCGCACAAACAGTACCGTAGGTCCAAATAAACGTTTTGTCAACACCGAGTATTTTTCTCAAAATCAAACCATTTTCAAAATATTTTCATAACAAATGCACTCGAAGGACACATGCATTAAGTAGTGAAGAAGGAATAATTAAATGTATGTCCCTTTGTTCTTTGTCCGACGGCGCTGGATGTATAGGTTATCGCTCGAATGCTCACCTTCACTCATAAACTTTAGTTGTATTCGTTCTATATACTTTTGAAGTGAAATGGAGGAAAATGACTACTTAGGCGTATGCTCCTCTTATAAAGATTCTAATAAAGAAAAAAAAGAGAGATCTCTTCTGCCCAAAAGGGTAAACCAACTTTGAAAGAGAAAATAGAGCTACAGACAATATGCCATAAAAGTTATTTAATAGCACTTTCTTTTGTTTTTGATAGCGCTGAAAAGCGCTATTAAACGTGCCACTAATGTGAACGATTTTGTTTCATAGCACTTTAAAAGAGCTATTAAAGTACTAGTTTTTAATATAAAAATAATAATTAATTAAAACAATAAGTTTAAAGGACCCAAACGAAATTCGTGGCGGAAAATGAAAATTTTAGCACAAACAGTAGCGTCGGCCTGAACCTTCGCTAATATAAGAATATAAGAATTAATTAAGACAATAACTAATAAGGAGGCAAACAAAATTTGTTAAATGAATATATTTTCAAAAACAATAGTGTCGGCCTGAACCGTCGCTAATATAAAAATAATAATTATTTAAAATAATATCAAAAAAGGAGGCAAACTAAATTGGTGGGTGTAATGAAATTTTCGCACAAACAGTATCGTAGATCCAAATAAACGTTTTGTCAACACCAAGTATTTTTCTCGAAATCAAACCATTTTCAAAATATTTTCATAACAAATGCACTCGAAGGACACATGCATTAAGTAGTGAAGAAGGAATAATTAAATGTATGTCCCTTTGTTCTTAGTCCGACGACGCTAGCTGTATAGGTTATCGCTCGAATGCTCACCTTCACTCATAAACTTTAGTTGTATTCGTGCTATATACTTTTGAAGTGAAATGGAGGAAAATGACTACTTACGCGTATGCTCCTCTTATAAAGATTCTAAAAAAGAAAAAAAAGAGTGATCTCTTCTGCCCAAAAGGGTAAACCAACTTTGAAATAGAAAATAGAGCTACAGACAATATGCCATAAAAGTTATTTAATAGCACTTTCTTTTGTTTTTGATAGCGCTGAAAAGCGCTATTAAACGTGCCACTAATGTGAACGATTTTGTTTCATAGCACTTTAAAAGAGCTATTAAAGTACTAGTTTTTAATATAAAAATAATAATTAATTAAAACAATAAGTTTAAAGGACCCAAACGAAATTCGAGGCGGAAAATGAAAATTTTAGCACAAACAGTAGCGTCGGCCTGAACCTTCGCTAATATAAGAATATAAGAATTAATTAAGACAATAACTAATAAGGAGGCAAACAAAATTTGTTAAGTGAACATATTTTCAAAAACAATAGTGTCGGCCTGAACTGTCGCTAATATAAAAATAATAATTATTTAAAATAATATCAAAAAAGGAGGCAAACTAAATTGGTGGGTGTAATGAAATTTTCGCACAAACAGTAGCGTAGGTCTAAATAAACGTTTTGTCAACACCAAGTATTTTTCTCGAAATCAAACCATTTTCAAAATATTTTCATAACAAATGCACTCGAAGGACACATGCATTAAGTAGTGAAGAAGGAATAATTAAATGTATGTCCCTTTGTTCTTAGTCCGACGACGCTGGCTGTATAGGTTATCGCTCGAATGCTCACCTTCACTCATAAACTTAAGTTTTATTCGTTCTATATACTTTTGAAGTGAAATGGAGGAAAATGACTACTTAGGGGTATGCTCCTCTTATAAAGATTCTAATAAAGAAAAAGAAGAGTGATCTCTTCTGCCCAAAAGGGTAAACCAACTTTGAAAGAGAAAATAGAGCTACAGACAATATGCCATAAAAGTTATTTAATAGCTCTTTCTTTTGTTTTTGATAGCGCTGAAAAGCGCTATTAAACGTGCCACTAATGTGAACGATTTTGTTTCATAACACTTTAAAAGAGTTATTAAAGTACTAGTTTTTAATATAAAAATAATAATTAATTAAAACAATAAGTTTAAAGGACCCAAATGAAATTCATGGCGGAAAATGAAAATTTTAGCACAAATAGTTGCGTCGGCCTTAACCGTCGCTAATATAAGAAAATAAGAATTAATTAAGACAATAACTAATAAGGAGGCAAACAAAATTTGTTATGGGAAATTAATATTTCTTCAAAAACAATAGTGTCGGCCTAAACCGTCGCTAATATAAAAAAAAAATATTTAAAATAATAAGTAAAAAGGAGGCAAACTAAATTGGTGGGTGTAATGAATTTTTCCACAAACAATAGCGTAGGTCCAAATAAACGTTTTGTCAACACCAAGTATTTTTCTCGAAATCAAACCATTTTGAAAATATTTTCATAACAAATGCACTCGAAGGACACATGCATTAAGTAGTGAAGAAGGAATAATTAAATGTATGTCCCTTTGTTCTTAGTCCGACGATGCTGGCTGTATAGGTTATCGCTCGAATGCTCACCTTCACTCATAAACTTTAGTTTTATTCGTGCTATATACTTTTGAAGTGAAATGGAGGAAAATGACTACTTAGGCGTATGCTCCTCTTATAAAGATTCTAATAAAGAAAAAGAAGAGTGATCTCTTCTGCCCAAAAGGGTAAACCAACTTTGAAAGAGAAAATAGAGCTACAGACAATATGCCATAAAAGTTTTTTAATAGCTCTTTCTTTTGTTTTTGATAGCGCTGAAAAGCGCTATTAAACGTGCCACTAATGTGAACGATTTTGTTTCATAACACTTTAAAAGAGCTATTAAAGTACTAGTTTTTAATATAAAAATAATAATTAATTAAAACAATAAGTTTAAAGGACCCAAATTAAATTCATGGCGGAAAATGAAAATTTTAGCACAAACAGTTGCGTCGGCCTTAACCGTTGCTAATATAAGAAAATAAGAATTAATTAAGACAATAACTAATAAGGAGGCAAACAAAATTTGTTAGGAAATGAATATTTTTTAAAAAACAATAGTGTCGGCCTAAACCGTCGCTAATATAAAAAAAAATATTTAAAATAATAAGTAAAAAGGAGGCAAACTAAATTGGTGGGTGTAATGAATTTTTCCACAAACAATAGCGTAGGTCCAAATAAACATTTTGTCAACACCAAGTATTTTTCTCGAAATCAAACCATTTTCAAAATATTTTCATAACAAATGCACTCGAAGGACACATGCATTAAGTAGTGAAGAAGGGATAATTAAATGTATGTCCCTTTGTTCTTAGTCCGACGACGCTGGCTGTATAGGTTATCGCTCGAATGCTCACCTTCACTCATAAACTTTAGTTTTATTCGTGCTATATACTTTTGAAGTGAAATGGAGGAAAATGACTACTTAGGCGTATGCTCCTCTTATAAAGATTCTAATAAAGAAAAAGAAGAGTGATCTCTTCTTCCCAAAAGGGTAAACCAACTTTGAAAGAGAAAATAGAGCTACAGACAATATGCCATAAAAGTTATTTAATAGCTCTTTCTTTTGTTTTTGATAGCGCTAAAAAGCGCTATTAAACCTGCCACTAATGTGAACGATTTTGTTTCATAACACTTTAAAAGAGCTATTAAAGTACTAGTTTTTAATATAAAAATAATAATTAATTAAAACAATAAGTTTAGAGGACCCAAACGAAATTCGTGGCGGAAAATGAAAATTTTAGCACAAACAGTAGCGTCGGCCTGAACCTTCGCTAATATAAGAATATAAGAATTAATTAAGACAATAACTAATAAGGAGGCAAACAAAATTTGTTAAATGAACATATTTTCAAAAACAATAGTGTCGGCCTGAACCGTCGCTAATATAAAAATAATAATTATTTAAAATAATATCAAAAAAGGAGGCAAACTAAATTGGTGGGTGTAATGAAATTTTCGCACAAACAGTAGCGTAGGTCTAAATAAAAGTTTTGTCAACACCAAGCATTTTTCTCGAAATCAAACCATTTTCAAAATATTTTCATAACAAATGCACTCGAAGGACACATGCATTAAGTAGTGAAGAAGGAATAATTAAATGTATGTCCCTTTGTTCTTAGTCCGACGACGCTGGCTGTATAGGTTATCGCTCGAATGCTCACCTTCACTCATAAACTTTAGTTTTATTCGTGCTATATACTTTTGAAGTGAAATGGAGGAAAATGACTACTTAGGGGTATGCTCCTCTTATAAAGATTCTAATAAAGAAAAAGAAGAGTGATCTCTTCTGCCCAAAAGGGTAAACCAACTTTGAAAGAGAAAATAGAGATACAGACAATATGCCATAAAAGTTATTTAATAGCTCTTCCTTTTGTTTTTGATAGCGCTGAAAAGCGCTATTAAACGTGTCACTAATGTGAACGATTTTGTTTCATAACACTTTAAAAGAGTTATTAAAGTACTAGTTTTTAATATAAAAATAATAATTAATTAAAACAATAAGTTTAAAGGACCCAAATGAAATTCATGGCGGAAAATGAAAATTTTAGCACAAATAGTTGCGTCGGCCTTAACCGTCGCTAATATAAGAAAATAAGAATTAATTAAGACAATAACTAATAAGGAGGCAAACAAAATTTGTTATGGGAAATGAATATTTCTTCAAAAACAATAGTGTCGGCCTAAACCGTCGCTAATATAAAAAAAAAATATTTAAAATAATAAGTAAAAAGGAGGCAAACTAAATTGGTGGGTGTAATGAATTTTTCCACAAACAATAGCGTAGGTCCAAATAAACGTTTTGTCAACACCAAGTATTTTTCTCGAAATCAAACCATTTTGAAAATATTTTCATAACAAATGCACTCGAAGGACAAATGCATTAAGTAGTGAAGAAGGAATAATTAAATGTATGTCCCTTTGTTCTTAGTCCAACGATGCTGGCTGTATAGGTTATCGCTCGAATGCTCACCTTCACTCATAAACTTTAGTTTTATTCGTGCTATATACTTTTGAAGTGAAATGGAGGAAAATGACTACTTAGGCGTATGCTCCTCTTATAAAGATTCTAATAAAGAAAAAGAAGAGTGATCTCTTCTGCCCAAAAGGGTAAACCAACTTTGAAAGAGAAAATAGAGCTACAGACAATATATCATAAAAGTTTTTTAATAGCTCTTTCTTTTGTTTTTGATAGCGCTGAAAAGCGCTATTAAACGTGCCACTAATGTGAACGATTTTGTTTCATAACACTTTAAAAGAGCTATTAAAGTACTAGTTTTTAATATAAAAATAATAATTAATTAAAACAATAAGTTTAAAGGACCCAAATTAAATTCATGGCGGAAAATGAAAATTTTAGCACAAACAGTTGCGTCGGCCTTAACCGTTGCTAATATAAGAAAATAAGAATTAATTAAGACAATAACTAATAAGGAGGCAAACAAAATTTGTTAGGAAATGAATATTTTTTCAAAAACAATAGTGTCGGCCTAAACCGTCGCTAATATAAAAAAAAATATTTAAAATAATAAGTAAAAAGGAGGCAAACTAAATTGGTGGGTGTAATGAATTTTTCCACAAACAATAGCGTAGGTCCAAATAAACATTTTGTCAACACCAAGTATTTTTCTCGAAATCAAACCATTTTCAAAATATTTTCATAACAAATGCACTCGAAGGACACATGCATTAAGTAGTGAAGAAGGGATAATTAAATGTATGTCCCTTTGTTCTTAGTCCGACGACGCTGGCTGTATAGGTTATCGCTCGAATGCTCACCTTCACTCATAAACTTTAGTTTTATTCGTGCTATATACTTTTGAAGTGAAATGGAGGAAAATGACTACTTAGGCGTATGCTCCTCTTATAAAGATTCTAATAAAGAAAAAGAAGAGTGATCTCTTCTGCCCAATAGGGTAAACCAACTTTGAAAGAGAAAATAGAGCTACAGACAATATGCCATAAAAGTTATTTAATAGCTCTTTCTTTTGTTTTTGATAGCGCTAAAAAGCGCTATTAAACCTGCCACTAATGTGAACGATTTTGTTTCATAACACTTTAAAAGAGCTATTAAAGTACTAGTTTTTAATATAAAAATAATAATTAATTAAAACAATAAGTTTAGAGGACCCAAACGAAATTCGTGGCGGAAAATGAAAATTTTAGCACAAACAGTAGCGTCGGCCTGAACCTTCGCTAATATAAGAATATAAGAATTAATTAAGACAATAACTAATAAGGAGGCAAACAAAATTTGTTAAATGAACATATTTTCAAAAACAATAGTGTCGGCCTGAACCGTCGCTAATATAAAAATAATAATTATTTAAAATAATATCAAAAAAGGAGGCAAACTAAATTGGTGGGTGTAATGAAATTTTCGCACAAACAGTAGCGTAGGTCTAAATAAACGTTTTGTCAACACCAAGCATTTTTCTCGAAATCAAACCATTTTCAAAATATTTTCATAACAAATGCACTCGAAGGACACATGCATTAAGTAGTGAAGAAGGAATAATTAAATGTATGTCCCTTTGTTCTTAGTCCGACGACGCTGGCTGTATAGGTTATCGCTCGAATGCTCACCTTCACTCATAAACTTTAGTTTTATTCGTGCTATATACTTTTGAAGTGAAATGGAGGAAAATGACTACTTAGGGGTATGCTCCTCTTATAAAGATTCTAATAAAGAAAAAGAAGAGTGATCTCTTCTGCCCAAAAGGGTAAACCAACTTTGAAAGAGAAAATAGAGATACAGACAATATGCCATAAAAGTTATTTAATAGCTCTTCCTTTTGTTTTTGATAGCGCTGAAAAGCGCTATTAAACGTGCCACTAATGTGAACGATTTTGTTTCATAACACTTTAAAAGAGTTATTAAAGTACTAGTTTTTAATATAAAAATAATAATTAATTAAAACAATAAGTTTAAAGGACCCAAATGAAATTCATGGCGGAAAATGAAAATTTTAGCACAAATAGTTGCGTCGGCCTTAACCGTCGCTAATATAAGAAAATAAGAATTAATTAAGACAATAACTAATAAGGAGGCAAACAAAATTTGTTATGGGAAATGAATATTTCTTCAAAAACAATAGTGTCGGCCTAAACCGTCGCTAATATAAAAAAAAAATATTTAAAATAATAAGTAAAAAGGAGGCAAACTAAATTGGTGGGTGTAATGAATTTTTCCACAAACAATAGCGTAGGTCCAAATAGACGTTTTGTCAACACCAAGTATTTTTCTCGAAATCAAACCATTTTGAAAATATTTTCATAACAAATGCACTCGAAGGACACATGCATTAAGTAGTGAAGAAGGAATAATTAAATGTATGTCCCTTTGTTCTTAGTCCGACGATGCTGGCTGTATAGGTTATCGCTCGAATGCTCACCTTCACTCATAAACTTTAGTTTTATTCGTGCTATATACTTTTGAAGTGAAATGGAGGAAAATGACTACTTAGGCGTATGCTCCTCTTATAAAGATTCTAATAAAGAAAAAGAAGAGTGATCTCTTCTGCCCAAAAGGGTAAACCAACTTTGAAAGAGAAAATAGAGCTACAGACAATATGCCATAAAAGTTTTTTAATAGCTCTTTCTTTTGTTTTTGATAGCGCTGAAAAGCGCTATTAAACGTGCCACTAATGTGAACGATTTTGTTTCATAACACTTTAAAAGAGCTATTAAAGTACTAGTTTTTAATATAAAAATAATAATTAATTAAAACAATAAGTTTAAAGGACCCAAATTAAATTCATGGCGGAAAATGAAAATTTTAGCACAAACAGTTGCGTCGGCCTTAACCGTTGCTAATATAAGAAAATAAGAATTAATTAAGACAATAACTAATAAGGAGGCAAACAAAATTTGTTATGGGAAATGAATATTTTTTCAAAAACAATAGTGTCGGCCTAAACCGTCGCTAATATAAAAAAAATATTTAAAATAATAAGTAAAAAGGAGGCAAACTAAATTGGTGGGTGTAATGAATTTTTCCACAAACAATAGCGTAGGTCCAAATAAACATTTTGTCAACACCAAGTATTTTTCTCGAAATCAAACCATTTTCAAAATATTTTCATAACAAATGCACTCGAAGGACACATGCATTAAGTAGTGAAGAAGGAATAATTAAATGTATGTCCCTTTGTTCTTAGTCCGACGACGCTGGCTGTATAGGTTATCGCTCGAATGCTCACCTTCACTCATAAACTTTAGTTTTATTCGTGCTATATACTTTTGAAGTGAAATGGAGGAAAATGACTACTTAGGCGTATGCTCCTCTTATAAAGATTCTAATAAAGAAAAAGAAGAGTGATCTCTTCTGCCCAAAAGGGTAAACCAACTTTGAAAGAGAAAATAGAGCTACAGACAATATGCCATAAAAGTTATTTAATAGCTCTTTCTTTTGTTTTTGATAGCGCTAAAAAGCGCTATTAAACGTGCCACTAATGTGAACGATTTTGTTTCATAACACTTTAAAAGAGCTATTAAAGTACTAGTTTTTAATATAAAAATAATAATTAATTAAAACAATAAGTTTAGAGGACCCAAACGAAATTCGTGGCGGAAAATGAAAATTTTAGCACAAACAGTAGCGTCGGCCTGAACCTTCGCTAATATAAGAATATAAGAATTAATTAAGACAATAACTAATAAGGAGGCAAACAAAATTTGTTAAATGAACATATTTTCAAAAACAATAGTGTCGGCCTGAACCGTCGCTAATATAAAAATAATAATTATTTAAAATAATATCAAAAAAGGAGGCAAAATAAATTGGTGGGTGTAATGAAATTTTCGCACAAACAGTAGCGTAGGTCTAAATAAACGTTTTGTCAACACCAAGCATTTTTCTCGAAATCAAACCATTTTCAAAATATTTTCATAACAAATGCACTCGAAGGACACATGCATTAAGTAGTGAAGAAGGAATAATTAAATGTATGTCCCTTTGTTCTTAGTCCGACGACGCTGGCTGTATAGGTTATCGCTCGAATGCTCACCTTCACTCATAAACTTTAGTTTTATTCGTGCTATATACTTTTGAAGTGAAATGGAGGAAAATGACTACTTAGGGGTATGCTCCTCTTATAAAGATTCTAATAAAGAAAAAGAAGAGTGATCTCTTCTGCCCAAAAGGGTAAACCAACTTTGAAAGAGAAAATAGAGATACAGACAATATGCCATAAAAGTTATTTAATAGCTCTTCCTTTTGTTTTTGATAGCGCTGAAAAGCGCTATTAAACGTGCCACTAATGTGAACGATTTTGTTTCATAACACTTTAAAAGAGTTATTAAAGTACTAGTTTTTAATATAAAAATAATAATTAATTAAAACAATAAGTTTAAAGGACCCAAATGAAATTCATGGCGGAAAATGAAAATTTTAGCACAAATAGTTGCGTCGGCCTTAACCGTCGCTAATATAAGAAAATAAGAATTAATTAAGACAATAACTAATAAGGAGGCAAACAAAATTTGTTATGGGAAATGAATATTTCTTCAAAAACAATAGTGTCGGCCTAAACCGTCGCTAATATAAAAAAAAAATATTTAAAATAATAAGTAAAAAGGAGGCAAACTAAATTGGTGGGTGTAATGAATTTTTCCACAAACAATAGCGTAGGTCCAAATAAACGTTTTGTCAACACCAAGTATTTTTCTCGAAATCAAACCATTTTGAAAATATTTTCATAACAAATGCACTCGAAGGACACATGCATTAAGTAGTGAAGAAGGAATAATTAAATGTATGTCCCTTTGTTCTTAGTCCGACGACGCTGGCTGTATATGTTATCGCTCGAATGCTCACCTTCACTCATAAACTTTAGTTTTATTCGTGGTATATACTTTTGAAGTGAAATGGAGGAAAATGACTACTTAGGCGTATGCTCCTCTTATAAAGATTCTAATAAAGAAAACGAAGAGTGATCTCCTCTGTCCAAAATGGTAAACCAACTTTGAAAGAGAAAATAGAGCTACAGACAATATGCCAGAAAAGTTATTTAATAACACTTTCTTTTGTTTTTGATAGCGCTAAAAAGCGCTATTAAACGTGCCACTAATGTGAACGATTTTGTTTCATAGCACTTTAAAAGAGCTATTAAAGTACTAGTTTTTAATATAAAAATAATAATTAATTAAAACAATAAGTTTAAAGGACCCAAACGAAATTCGTGGCGGAAAATGAAAATTTTAGCACAAACAGTAGCGTCGGCCTGAACCTTCGCTAATATAAGAATATAAGAATTAATTAAGACAATAACTAATAAGGAGGCAAACAAAATTTGTTAAATGAATATATTTTCAAAAACAATAGTGTCGGCCTGAACCGTCGCTAATATAAAAATAATAATTATTTAAAATAATATCAAAAAAGGAGGCAAACTAAACTGGTGAGTGTAATGAAATTTTCTCACAAACAGTAGCGTAGGTCCAAATAAAAGTTTTGTCAACACCAAGTATTTTTCTCGAAATCAAACCATTTTCAAAATATTTTCATAACAAATGCACTCGAAGGACACATGCATTAAGTAGTGAAGAAGGAATAATTAAATGTATGTCCCTTTGTTCTTAGTCCGACGACGCTGGCTGTATAGGTTATCGCTCGAATGCTCACCTTTACTCATGAACTTTAGTTTTATTCGTGCTATATACTTTTAAAGTGAAATGGAGGAGATGGAGAAAATAGAGCAACAAACAATATGCCATAAAAGTTATTTAATAGCAGTTTATTTTGTTTTTGATAGCGCTGAAAAGCGCTATTAACCGTGCCACTAATGTGATCAATTTTGTTTGATATCACTTTAAAAGAGCTATTAAAGTACTAGTTTATAATATAAAAATAATAATTAATTAAAACAATAAGTTTAAAGGAGCCAAACGAAATTCGTGGGGGGAAATGAAAATTTTAGCACAAACAGTAGCGTCGGCCTGAACCGTCGCTAATATAAGAAAATAAGAATTCATTAAGACAATAACTAATAAGGAGGAAAACAAAATTTGTTATGGGAAATGAAATTCTTTTCAAAAACAATAGTGTCGGCCTGAACCGTCGCTAATATAAAAAAAACATTATTTAAAATAATAACTAAAAAGGAGGCAAACTAAATTGGTGGGTGTAATGAAAATTTCGCACAAACAGTACCGTAGGTCCAAATAAACGTTTTGTCAACACCGAGTATTTTTCTCAAAATCAAACCATTTTCAAAATATTTTCATAACAAATGCACTCGAAGGACACATGCATTAAGTAGTGAAGAAGGAATAATTAAATGTATGTCCCTTTGTTCTTTGTCCGACGGTGCTGGATGTATAGGTTATCGCTCGAATGCTCACCTTCACTCATAAACTTTAGTTGTATTCGTGCTATATACTTTTGAAGTGAAATGGAGGAAAATGACTACTTAGGCGTATGCTCCTCTTATAAAGATTCTAATAAAGAAAAAAAAGAGAGATCTCTTCTGCCCAAAAGGGTAAACCAACTTTGAAAGAGAAAATAGAGCTACAGACAATATGCCATAAAAGTTATTTAATAGCACTTTCTTTTGTTTTTGATAGCGCTGAAAAGCGCTATTAAACGTTCCACTAATGTGAACGATTTTGTTTCATAGCACTTTAAAAGAGCTATTAAAGTACTAGTTTTTAATATAAAAATAATAATTAATTAAAACAATAAGTTTAAAGGACCCAAACGAAATTCGTGGCGGAAAATGAAAATTTTAGCACAAACAGTAGCGTCGGCCTGAACCTTCGCTAATATAAGAATATAAGAATTAATTAAGACAATAACTAATAAGGAGGCAAACAAAATTTGTTAAATGAATATATTTTCAAAAACAATAGTGTCGGCCTGAACCGTCGCTAATATAAAAATAATAATTATTTAAAATAATATCAAAAAAGGAGGCAAACTAAACTGGTGGGTGTAATGAAATTTTCTCACAAACAGTAGCGTAGGTCCAAATAAAAGTTTTGTCAACACCAAGTATTTTTCTCGAAATCAAACCATTTTCAAAATATTTTCATAACAAATGCACTCGAAGGACACATGCATTAAGTAGTGAAGAAGGAATAATTAAATGTATGTCCCTTTGTTCTTAGTCCGACGACGCTGGCTGTATAGGTTATCGCTCGAATGCTCACCTTTACTCATGAACTTTAGTTTTATTCGTGCTATATACTTTTAAAGTGAAATGGAGGAGATGGAGAAAATAGAGCAACAGACAATATGCCATAAAAGTTATTTAATAGCAGTTTATTTTGTTTTTGATAGCGCTGAAAAGCGCTATTAACCGTGCCACTAATGTGATCAATTTTGTTTGATATCACTTTAAAAGAGCTATTAAAGTACTAGTTTTTATTATAAAAATAATAATTAATTAAAACAATAAGTTTAAAGGAGCCAAACGAAATTCGTGGGGGGAAATGAAAATTTTAGCACAAACAGTAGCGTCGGCCTGAACCGTCGCTAATAAAAGAAAATAAGAATTCATTAAGACAATAACTAATAAGGAGGAAAACAAAATTTGTTATGGGAAATGAAATTCTTTTCAAAAACAATAGTGTCGGCCTGAATCGTCGCTAATATAAAAAAACATTATTTAAAATAATAACTAAAAAGGAGGCAAACTAAATTGGTGGGTGTAATGAAAATTTCGCACAAACAGTACCGTAGGTCCAAATAAACGTTTTGTCAACACCGAGTATTTTTCTCAAAATCAAACCATTTTCAAAATATTTTCATAACAAATGCACTCGAAGGTCAAATGCATTAAGTAGTGAAGAAGGAATAATTAAATGTATGTCCCTTTGTTCTTTGTCCGACGGCGCTGGATGTATAGGTTATCGCTCGAATGCTCACCTTCACTCATAAACTTTAGTTGTATTCGTGCTATATACTTTTGAAGTGAAATGGAGGAAAATGACTACTTAGGCGTATGCTCCTCTTATAAAGATTCTAATAAAGAAAAAAAAGAGAGATCTCTTCTGCCCAAAAGGGTAAACCAACTTTGAAAGAGAAAATAGAGCTACAGACAATATGCCATAAAAGTTATTTAATAGCACTTTCTTTTGTTTTTGATAGCGCTGAAAAGCGCTATTAAACGTGCCACTAATGTGAACGATTTTGTTTCATAGCACTTTAAAAGAGCTATTAAAGTACTAGTTTTTAATATAAAAATAATAATTAATTAAAACAATAAGTTTAAAGGACCCAAACGAAATTCGTGGCGGAAAATGAAAATTTTAGCACAAACAGTAGCGTCGGCCTGAACCTTCGCTAATATAAGAATATAAGAATTAATTAAGACAATAACTAATAAGGAGGCAAACAAAATTTGTTAAATGAATATATTTTCAAAAACAAAAGTGTCGGCCTGAACCGTCGCTAATAATAAAAATAATAATTATTTAAAATAATAACAAAAAGGAGGCAAACTAAATTGGTGGGTGTAATGAAATTTTCGCACAAACAGTAGCGTAGGTCCAAATAAACGTTTTGTCAACACCAAGTATTTTTCTCGAAATCAAACCATTTTCAAAATATTTTCATAACAAATGCACTCGAAGGACACATGCATTAAGTAGTGAAGAAGGAATAATTAAATGTATGTCCCTTTGTTCTTAGTCCGACGACGCTGGCTGTATAGGTTATCGCTCGAATGCTCACCTTCACTCATAAACTTTAGTTTTATTCGTGCTATATACTTTTGAAGTGAAATGGAGGAAAATGACTACTTAGGCGTATGCTCCTCTTATAAAGATTCTAATAAAGAAAAAGAAGAGTGATCTCTTCTGCCCAAAAGGGTAAACCAACTTTGAAAGAGAAAATAGAGCTACAGACAATATGCCATAAAAGTTATTTAATAGCACTTTCTTTTGTTTTTGATAGCGCTGAAAAGCGTTATTAAACGTGCCACTAATGTGAACGATTTTGTTTCATAACACTATAAAAGAGCTATTAAAGTACTAGTTTTTAATATAAAAATAATAATTAATTAAAACAATAAGTTTAAAGGACCCAAACGAAATTCATGGCGGAAAATGAAAATTTTAGCACAAACAGTAGCGTCGGCCTAAATCGTCGCTAATATAAGAAAATAAGAATTAATTAAGACAATAACTAATAAGGAATCAAATAAAATTTGTTATGGGAAATGAATATTTTTTTCAAAAACAATAGTGTCGGCCTAAACCGTCTCTAATATAAAAAAAAAATTATTTAAAATAATAAGTAAAAAGGAGGCAAACTAAATTGGTGGGTGTAATGAAATTTTCCACAAACAATAGCGTAGGTCCAAATAAACGTTTTGTCAACACCAAGTATTTTTCTCGAAATCAAACCATTTTCAAAATATTTTCATAACAAATGCACTCGAAGGACACATGCATTAAGTAGTGAAGAAGGAATAATTAAATGTATGTCCCTTTGTTCTTAGTCCGACGACGCTGGCTGTATAGGTTATCGCTCGAATGCTCACCTTCACTCATAAACTTTAGTTTTATTCGTGCTATATACTTTTGAAGTGAAATGGATCCTCTTATAAAGATTCTAATAAAGAAAAAGAAGAGTGATCTCTTCTGCCCAAAAGGGTAAACCAACCTTGAATAAGAAAATAGAGCTACAGAAAATATGCCATAAAAGTTATTTAATAGCACTTTCTTTTGTTTTTGATAGCGCTAAAAAGCGCTATTAAACGTGCCACTAATGTGAACGATTTTGTTTCATAGCACTTTAAAAGAGCTATTAAAGTACTAGTTTTTAATATAAAAATAATAATTAATTAAAACAATAAGTTTAAAGGACCCAAACGAAATTCGTGGCGGAAAATGAAAATTTTAGCACAAACAGTAGCGTCGGCCTGAACCTTCGCAAATATAAGAATATAAGAATTATTTAAGACAATAACTAATAAGGAGGCAAACAAAATTTGTTAAATGAATATATTTTCAAAAACAATAGTGTCAGCCTGAACCGTCGCTAATATAAAAATAATAATTATTTAAAATAATAACAAAAAAGGAGGCAAACTAAATTTGTGGGTGTAATGAAATTTTCGCACAAACAGTAGCGTAGGTCCAAATAAACGTTTTGTCAACACCAAGTATTTTTCTCGAAATCAAACCATTTTCAAAATATTTTCATAACAAATGCACTCGAAGGACACATGCATTAAGTAGTGAAGAAGGAATAATTAAATGTATGTCCCTTTGTTCTTAGTCCGACGACGCTGGCTGTATAGGTTATCGCTCGAATGCTCACCTTCACTCATAAACTTTAGTTTTATTCGTGCTATATACTTTTGAAGTGAAATGGATCCTCTTATAAAGATTCTAATAAAGAAAAAGAAGAGTGATCTCTTCTGCCCAAAAGGGTAAACCAACCTTGAATAAGAAAATAGAGCTACGGAAAATATGCCATAAAAGTTATTTAATAGCACTTTCTTTTGTTTTTGATAGCGCTAAAAAGCGCTATTAAACGTGCCACTAATGTGAACGATTTTGTTTCATAGCACTTTAAAAGAGCTATTAAAGTATTAGTTTTTAATATAAAAATAATAATTAATTAAAACAATAAGTTTAAAGGACCCAAACGAAATTCGTGGCGGAAAATGAAAATTTTAGCACAAACAGTAGCGTCGGCCTGAACCTTCGCTAATATAAGAATATAAGAATTATTTAAGACAATAACTAATAAGGAGGCAAACAAAATTTGTTAAATGAATATATTTTCAAAAACAATAGTGTCAGCCTGAACCGTCGCTAATATAAAAATAATAATTATTTAAAATAATAACAAAAAAGGAGGCAAACTAAATTTGTGGGTGTAATGAAATTTTCGCACAAACAGTAGCGTAGGTCCAAATAAACGTTTTGTCAACACCAAGTATTTTTCTCGAAATCAAACCATTTTAAAAATATTTTCATAACAAATGCACTCGAAGGACACATGCATTAAGTAGTGAAGAAGGAATAATTAAATGTATGTCCCTTTGTTCTTAGTCCGACGACGCTGGCTGTATAGGTTATCGCTCGAATGCTCACCTTCACTCATAAACTTTAGTTTTATTCGTGCTATATACTTTTGAAGTGAAATGGAGGAAAATGACTACTTAGGCGTATGCTCCTCTTATAAATATTCTAATAAAGAAAAAGAAGAGTGATCTCTTCTGCCCAAAAGGGTAAACCAACTTTGAAAGAGAAAATAGAGCTACAGACAATATGCCATAAAAGTTATTTAATAGCACTTTTTTTTGTTTTTGATAGCGCTGAAAAGCACTATTAAACGTGCCACTAATGTGAACGATTTTGTTTCATAACACTTTAAAAGAGCTATTAAAGTACTAGTTTTTAATATAAAAATAATAATTAATTAAAACAATAAGTGTAAAGGACCCAAACGAAATTCATGGCGGAAAATGAAAATTTTGGCACAAACAGTAGCGTCGGCCTAAACCGTCGCTAATATAAGAAAATAAGAATTAATTAAGACAATAACTAATAAGGAGGCAAACAAAATTTGTTATCGGAAATGAATATTTTTTCAAAAACAATAGTGTCGGCCTAAACCGTCGCTAATATAAAAAAAAATTATTTAAAATAATAAGTAAAAAGGAGGCAAACTAAATTGGTGGGTGTAATGAAATTTTCCACAAACAAAAGCGTAGGTCCAAATAAACGTTTTGTCAACACCAAGTATTTTTCTCGAAATCAAACCATTTTCAAAATATTTTCATAACAAATGCACTCGAAGGACACATGCATTAAGTAGTGAAGAAGGAATAATTAAATGTATGTCCCTTTGTTCTTAGTCCGACGATGCTGGCTGTATAGGTTATCGCTCGAATGCTCACCTTCACTCATAAACTTTAGTTTTATTCGTGCTATATACTTTTGAAGTGAAATGGAGGAAAATGACTACTTAGGCGTATGCTCCTCTTATAAATATTCTAATAAAGAAAAAGAAGAGTGATCTCTTCTATGCAAAAGGGTAAACCAACTTTGAAAGAGAAAATAGAGCTACAGACAATATGCCAGAAAAGTTATTTAATAGCACTTTCTTTTGTTTTTGATAGCGCTAAAAAGCGCTATTAAACGTGCCACTAATGTGAACGATTTTGTTTCATAGCACTTTAAAAGAGCTATTAAAGTACTAGTTTTTAATATAAAAATAATAATTAATTAAAACAATAAGTTTAAAGGACCCAAACGAAATTCGTGGCGGAAAATGAAAATTTTAGCACAAACAGTAGCGTCGGCCTGAACCTTCGCTAATATAAGAATATAAGAATTAATTAAGAAAATAACTCATAAGGAGGCAAACAAAATTTGTTAAATGAATATATTTTCAAAAACAATAGTGTCGGCCTGAACCGTCGCTAATATAAAAATAATAATTATTTAAAATAATAAGAAAAAGGAGGCAAACTAAATTGGTGGGTGTAATGAAATTTTCGCACAAACAGTAGCGTAGGTCCAAATAAACGTTTTGTCAACACCAAGTATTTTTCTCGAAATCAAACCATTTTCAAAATATTTTCATAACAAATGCACTCGAAGGACACATGCATTAAGTAGTGAAGAAGGAATAATTAAATGTATGTCCCTTTGTTCTTAGTCCGACGACGCTGGCTGTATAGGTTATCGCTCGAATGCTCACCTTCACTCATAAACTTTAGTTTTATTCGTGCTATATACTTTTGAAGTGAAATGGAGGAAAATGACTACTTAGGCGTATGCTCCTCTTATAAATATTCTAATAAAGAAAAAGAAGAGTGATCTCTTCTATGCAAAAGGGTAAACCAACTTTGAAAGAGAAAATAGAGCTACAGACAATATGCCAGAAAAGTTATTTAATAGCACTTTCTTTTGTTTTTGATAGCGCTAAAAAGCGCTATTAAACGTGCCACTAATGTGAACGATTTTGTTTCATAGCACTTTAAAAGAGCTATTAAAGTACTAGTTTTTAATATAAAAATAATAATTAATTAAAACAATAAGTTTAAAGGACCCAAACGAAATTCGTGGCGGAAAATGAAAATTTTAGCACAAACAGTAGCGTCGGCCTGAACCTTCGCTAATATAAGAATATAAGAATTAATTAAGAAAATAACTCATAAGGAGGCAAACAAAATTTGTTAAATGAATATATTTTCAAAAACAATAGTGTCGGCCTGAACCGTCGCTAATATAAAAATAATAATTATTTAAAATAATAAGAAAAAGGAGGCAAACTAAATTGGTGGGTGTAATGAAATTTTCGCACAAACAGTAGCGTAGGTCCAAATAAACGTTTTGTCAACACCAAGTATTTTTCTCGAAATCAAACCATTTTCAAAATATTTTCATAACAAATGCACTCGAAGGACACATGCATTAAGTAGTGAAGAAGGAATAATTAAATGTATGTCCCTTTGTTCTTAGTCCGACGACACTGGCTGTATAGGTTATCGCTCGAATGCTCACCTTCACTCATAAACTTTAGTTTTATTCGTGCTATATACTTTTGAAGTGAAATGGAGGAAAATGACTACTTAGGCATATGCTCCTCTTATAAATATTCTAATAAAGAAAAAGAAGAGTGATCTCTTCTATGCAAAAGGGTAAACCAACTTTGAAAGAGAAAATAGAGCTACAGACAATATGCCAGAAAAGTTATTTAATAGCACTTTCTTTTGTTTTTGATAGCGCTAAAAAGCGATATTAAACGTGCCACTAATGTGAACGATTTTGTTTCATAGCACTTTAAAAGAGCTATTAAAGTACTAGTTTTTAATATAAAAATAATAATTAATTAAAACAATAAGTTTAAAGGACCCAAACGAAATTCGTGGCGGAAAATGAAAATTTTAGCACAAACAGTAGCGTCGGCCTGAACCTTCGCTAATATAAGAATATAAGAATTAATTAAGAAAATAACTCATAAGGAGGCAAACAAAATTTGTTAAATGAATATATTTTCAAAAACAATAGTGTCGGCCTGAACCGTCGCTAATATAAAAATAATAATTATTTAAAATAATAAGTAAAAAGGAGGCAAACTAAATTGGTGTGTGTAATGAAATTTTCCACAAACAAAAGCGTAGGTCCAAATAAACGTTTTGTCAACACCAAGTATTTTTCTCGAAATCAAACCATTTTCAAAATATTTTCATAACAAATGCACTCGAAGGACACATGCATTAAGTAGTGAAGAAGGAATAATTAAATGTATGTCCCTTTGTTCTTAGTCCGACGACGCTGGCTGTATAGGTTATCGCTCGAATGCTCACCTTCACTCATAAACTTTAGTTTTATTCGTGCTATATACTTTTGAAGTGAAATGGAGGAAAATGACTACTTAGGCGTATGCTCCTCTTATAAATATTCTAATAAAGAAAAAGAAGAGTGATCTCTTCTATGCAAAAGGGTAAACCAACTTTGAAAGAGAAAATAGAGCTACAGACAATATGCCAGAAAAGTTATTTAATAGCACTTTCTTTTGTTTTTGATAGCGCTAAAAAGCGCTATTAAACGTGCCACTAATGTGAACGATTTTGTTTCATAGCACTTTAAAAGAGCTATTAAAGTACTAGTTTTTAATATAAAAATAATAATTAATTAAAACAATAAGTTTAAAGGACCCAAACGAAATTCGTGGCGGAAAATGAAAATTTTAGCACAAACAGTAGCGTCGGCCTGAACCTTCGCTAATATAAGAATATAAGAATTAATTAAGAAAATAACTCATAAGGAGGCAAACAAAATTTGTTAAATGAATATATTTTCAAAAACAATAGTGTCGGCCTGAACCGTCGCTAATATAAAAATAATAATTATTTAAAATAATAAGAAAAAGGAGGCAAACTAAATTGGTGGGTGTAATGAAATTTTCGCACAAACAGTAGCGTAGGTCCAAATAAACGTTTTGTCAACACCAAGTATTTTTCTCGAAATCAAACCATTTTCAAAATATTTTCATAACAAATACACTCGAAGGACACATGCATTAAGTAGTGAAGAAGGAATAATTAAATGTATGTCCCTTTGTTCTTAGTCCGACGACGCTGGCTGTATAGGTTATCGCTCGAATGCTCACCTTCACTCATAAACTTTAGTTTTATTCGTGTTATATACTTTTGAAGTGAAATGGAGGAAAATGACTACTTAGGCGTATGCTCCTCTTATAAAGATTCTAATAAAGAAAAAGAAGAGTGATCTCTTCTGCCCAAAAGGGTAAACCAACCTTGAAAGAGAAAATAGAGCTACAGACAATATGCCATAAAAGTTATTTAATAGCACTTTCTTTTGTTTTTGATAGTGCTGAAAAGCGCTATTAAACGTGCCACTAATGTGAAAGATTTTGTTTCATAACACTTTAAAAGAGCTATTAAAGTACTAGTTTTTAATATAAAAATAATAATTAATTAAAACAATAAGTTTAAAGGAGCCAAACGAAATTTGTGGGGGGAAATGAAAATTTTAGCACAAACAGTAGCGTCGGCATGAACCCTCATTGATATAAGAAAATAAGAATTCATTAAGATAATAACTAATAAGGAGGCAAACGAAATTTGTTATGGGAAATGAATACTTTTTCTCTAACAATAGCGTCAGCCTGAACCGTCGCTAATATAAAAAAATAAATAATTATTTAAAATAATAACTAAAAAGAAGGCAAACTAAATTGGTGGGTGTAATGAAATTTTCGCACAAACAATACAGTAGGTCCAAATAAACGTTTTATCAAAACCAAGTATTTTTCTCGAATACATACCATTTTCAAATTTTTTTCATAACAAATGCACTCGAAGGACACATGCATTAAGTAGTGAAGAAGGAATGATTAAATGTATGTCCCTCTGTTCTTAGTTAGACGACGCTGGCTGTATAGGTTATCGCTCGAATGCTCACCTTCACTCATGACCTTTAGTTTTATTCGTGCTATATACTTTTGAAGTGAAATGGAGGAAAATGACTACTTAGGCGTATGCTTCTCTTATAAAGATTATAATAAAGACAAAGAAGAGTGATCTCTTTTGTCCAAAAGGGTAAACCAACTTTGAAAGAGAAAATAGAGCTACAGACAATATGCCATAAAAGTTATTTTATAGCAGTTTCTTTTGTGTTTGATAGTGCTGAGAAGCGCTATTAAACGTGCCACTAATGTGATTGATTTTGTTTAATATCACTTTAAAAGAGCTATTAAAGTACTAGTTTTTAATATAAAAATAATAATTAATTAAAACAATAAGTTTAAAGGAGCCAAACGAAATTCATGGGGGAAATGAAAATTTTAGCACAAACAGTAGCGTCGGCCTGAACCGTCGCTAATATAAGAAAATAAGAATTCATTAAGACAATAACTAATAAGGAGGCAAACAAAATTTGTTATGGGAAATGAATATTTTTTCACTAACAATAGCGCCGGCTTGAACCGTCGCTAATATAAAAAAATAAATAATTATTTAAAATAATAACTAAAAACGAGGCAAACTAAATTGGTGGCTGTAATGAAATTTTCGCACAAACAGTACCGTAGGTCCAAATGAACGTTTTATGAAAACCAAGTATTTTTCTCGAATACATACCATTTTCAAAAAAAATTCACAACAAATGCACTCGAAGGAAACATGCATTAAGTAGTGAAGAAGAAATGATTAAATGTATGTCCCTCTGTTCTTAGTTAGACGATGCTGGCTGTATAGGTTATCGCTCGAATGCTCACCTTCACTCATGGACTTTAGTTTTATTCGTGCTATATACTTTTGAAGTGAAATGGAGGAAAATGACTACTTAGGCGTATGCTCCTCTTATAAAGATTCTAATAAAGAAAAAGAAGAGTGATCTCTTCTGCCCAAAAGGGTAAACCAACCTTGAAAGAGAAAATAGAGCTACAGACAATATGCCATAAAAGTTATTTAATAGCACTTTCTTTTGTTTTTGATAGCGCTGAAAAGCGCTATTAAACGTGCCACTAATGTGAAAGATTTTGTTTCATAACACTTTAAAAGAGCTATTAAAGTACTAGTTTTTAATATAAAAATAATAATTAATTAAAACAATAAGTTTAAAGGACCCAAATTAAATTCATGGCGGAAAATGAAAATTTTAGCACAAACAGTAGCGTCGGCCTAAACCGTCGCTAATATAAGAAAATAAGAATTAATTAAGACAATAACTAATAAGGAGGCAAACAAAATTTGTTATGGGAAATGAATATTTTTTCAAAAACAATAGTGTCGGCCTAAACCGTCGCTAATATAAAAAAAAATTATTTAAAATAATAAGTAAAAAGGAGGCAAACTAAATTGGTGGGTGTAATGAAATTTTCCACAAACAATAGCGTAGGTCCAAATAAACGTTTTGTCAACACCGAGTATTTTTCTCGAAATCAAACCATTTTCAAAATATTTTCATAACAAATGCACTCGAAGGACACATGCATTAAGTAATGAAGAAGGAATAATTAAATGTATGTCCCTTTGTTCTTAGTCCGACGACGCTGGCTGTATAGGTTATCGCTCGAATGCTCACCTTCACTCATAAACTTTAGTTTTATTCGTGCTATATACTTTTGAAGTGAAATGGAGGAAAATGACTACTTAGGCGTATGCTCCTCTTATAAAGATTCTAATAAAGAAAAAGAAGAGTGATCTCTTCTGCCCAAAAGGGTAAACCAACCTTGAAAGAGAAAATAGAGCTACAGACAATATGCCATAAAAGTTATTTAATAGCACTTTCTTTTGTTTTTGATAGCGCTGAAAAGCGCTATTAAACGTGCCACTAATGTGAAAGATTTTGTTTCATAACACTTTAAAAGAGCTATTAAAGTACTAGTTTTTAATATAAATATAATAATTAATTAAAACAATAAGTTTAAAGGACCCAAACTAAATTCATGGCGGAAAATGAAAATTTTAGCACAAACAGTGGCGTCGGCCTAAACCGTCGCTAATATAAGAAAATAAGAATTAATTAAGACAATAACTAATAAGGAGGCAAACAAAATTTGTTATGGGAAATGAATATTTTTTCAAAAACAATAGTGTCGGCCTAAACCGTCGCTAATATAAAAAAAAATTATTTAAAATAATAAGTAAAAAGGAGGCAAACTAAATTGGTGGGTGTAATGAAATTTTCCACAAACAATAGCGTAGGTCCAAATAAACGCTTTGTCAACACCAAGTATTTTTCTCGAAATCAAACCATTTTCAAAATATTTTCATAACAAATGCACTCGAAGGACACATGCATTAAGTAATGAAGAAGGAATAATTAAATGTATGTCCCTTTGTTCTTAGTCCGACGACGCTGGCTGTATAGGTTATCGCTCGAATGCTCACCTTCACTCATAAACTTTAGTTTTATTCGTGCTATATACTTTTGAAGTGAAATGGAGGAAAATGACTACTTAGGCGTATGCTCCTCTTATAAAGATTCTAATAAAGAAAAAGAAGAGTGATCTCTTCTGTCCAAAAGGGTAAACCAACTTTGAAAGAGAAAATAGAGCAACAGACAATATGCCATAAAAGTTATTTAAAAGAAGTTTCTTTTGTTTTTGATAGCCATGAAAAGCGCTATTAACCGTGCCACTAATGTGATCGATTTTGTTTAATATCACTTTAAAAGAGCTATTAAAGTACTAGTTTTTAATATAAAAATAATAATTAATTAAAACAATAAGTTTAAAGGAGCCAAACGAAATTTGTGGGGGGAAATGAAAATTTTAGCACAAACAGTAGCGTCGGCCTGAACCCTCATTGATATAAGAAAATAAGAATTCATTAAGATAATAACTAATAAGGAGGCAAACGAAATTTGTTATGGGAAATGAATACTTTTTCTCTAACAATAGCGTCAGCCTGAACCGTCGCTAATATAAAAAAATAAATAATTATTTAAAATAATAACTAAAAAGAAGGCAAACTAAATTGGTGGGTGTAATGAAATTTTCGCACAAACAATACAGTAGGTCCAAATAAACGTTTTATCAAAACCAAGTATTTTTCTCGAATACATACCATTTTCAAATTTTTTTCATAACAAATGCACTCGAAGGACACATGCATTAAGTAGTGAAGAAGGAATGATTAAATGTATGTCCCTCTGTTCTTAGTTAGACGACGCTGGCTGTATAGGTTATCGCTCGAATGCTCACCTTCACTCATGAACTTTAGTTTTATTCGTGCTATATACTTTTGAAGTGAAATGGAGGAAAATGACTACTTAGGCGTATGCTTCTCTTATAAAGATTATAATAAAGACAAAGAAGAGTGATCTCTTTTGTCCAAAAGGGTAAACCAACTTTGAAAGAGAAAATAGAGCTACAGACAATATGCCATAAAAGTTATTTTATAGCAGTTTCTTTTGTGTTTGATAGTGCTGAAAAGCGCTATTAAACGTGCCACTAATGTGATTGATTTTGTTTAATATCACTTTAAAAGAGCTATTAAAGTACTAGTTTTTAATATAAAAATAATAATTAATTAAAACAATAAGTTTAAAGGAGCCAAACGAAATTCATGGAAGAAATGAAAATTTTAGCACAAACAGTAGCGTCGGCCTGAACCGTCGCTAATATAAGAAAATAAGAATTCATTAAGACAATAACTAATAAGGAGGCAAACGAAATTTGTTATGGGAAATGAATATTTTTTCACTAACAATAGCGCCGGCTTGAACCGTCGCTAATATAAAAAAATAAATAATTATTTAAAATAATAACTAAAAAGGAGGCAAACTAAATTGGTGGCTGTAATGAAATTTTCGCACAAACAGTACCGTAGGTCCAAATGAACGTTTTATGAAAACCAAGTATTTTTCTCGAATACATACCATTTTCAAAAAAAATTCACAACAAATGCACTCGAAGGAAACATGCATTTAGTAGTGAAGAAGGAATGATTAAATGTATGTCCCTCTGTTCTTAGTTAGACGATGCTGGCTGTATAGGTTATCGCTCGAATGCTCACCTTCATTCATGGACTTTAGTTTTATTCGTGCTATATACTTTTGAAGTGAAATGGAGGAAAATGACTACTTAGGCGTATGCTCCTCTTATAAAGATTCTAATAAAGAAAAAGAAGAGTGATCTCTTCTGCCCAAAAGGGTAAACCAACCTTGAAAGAGAAAATAGAGCTACAGACAATATGCCATAAAAGTTATTTAATAGCACTTTCTTTTGTTTTTGATAGCGCTGAAAAGCGCTATTAAACGTGCCACTAATGTGAAAGATTTTGTTTCATAACACTTTAAAAGAGCTATTAAAGTACCAGTTTTTAATATAAAAATAATAATTAATTAAAACAATAAGTTTAAAGGACCCAAATTAAATTCATGGCGGAAAATGAAAATTTTAGCACAAACAGTAGCGTCGGCCTAAACCGTCGCTAATATAAGAAAATAAGAATTAATTAAGACAATAACTAATAAGGAGGCAAACAAAATTTGTTATGGGAAATGAATATTTTTTCAAAAACAATAGTGTCGGCCTAAACCGTCGCTAATATAAAAAAAAATTATTTAAAATAATAAGTAAAAAGGAGGCAAACTAAATTGGTGGGTGTAATGAAATTTTCCACAAACAATAGCGTAGTTCCAAATAAACGTTTTGTCAACACCAAGTATTTTTCTCGAAATCAAACCATTTTCAAAATATTTTCATAACAAATGCACTCGAAGGACACATGCATTAAGTAATGAAGAAGGAATAATTAAATGTATGTCCCTTTGTTCTTAGTCCGACGACGCTGGCTGTATAGGTTATCGCTCGAATGCTCACCTTCACTCATAAACTTTAGTTTTATTCGTGCTATATACTTTTGAAGTGAAATGGAGGAAAATGACTACTTAGGCGTATGCTCCTCTTATAAAGATTCTAATAAAGAAAAAGAAGAGTGATCTCTTCTGCCCAAAAGGGTAAACCAACCTTGAAAGAGAAAATAGAGCTACAGACAATATGCCATAAAAGTTATTTAATAGCACTTTCTTTTGTTTTTGATGGCGCTGAAAAGCGCTATTAAACGTGCCACTAATGTGAAAGATTTTGTTTCATAACACTTTAAAAGAGCTATTAAAGTACTAGTTTTTAATATAAAAATAATAATTAATTAAAACAATAAGTTTAAAGGACCCAAACGAAATTCATGGCGGAAAATGAAAATTTTAGCACAAACAGTAGCGTTGGCCTAAACCGTCGCTAATATAAGAAAATAAGAATTAATTAAGACAATAAATAATAAGGAGGCAAACAAAATTTGTTATGGGAAATAAATATTTTTTCAAAAACAATAGTGTCGGCCTAAACCGTCGCTAATATAAAAAAATAAATAATTATTTTAAATAATAAATAAAAAGGAGGCAAATTAAATTGGTGGGTGTAATGAAATTTTCGCACAAACAGTAGCGTAGGTCAAAATAAACGTTTCGTCAACACCAAGTATTTTTCTCGAAATCAAACCATTTTCAAAATATTTTCCTAACAAATGCACTTGAAGGACACATGCATTAAGTAGTGAAGAAGGAATGATTAAATGTATGTCCCTTTGTTCTTAGTCCGACGACGCTGGTTTCATAGGTTATCGCTCGAATGCTCACCTTCACTCATGAACTTTAGTTTTATTCGTGCTAAATACTTTTAAAGTGAAATGGAGGAAAATGACTACTTTGGTGTATGCTCCTCTTATAAAGATTCTAATAAATACAAAGAAGAGTGATCTCTTCTGTCCAAAAGGGTAAACCAACTTTGAAAGAGAAAATAGAGCAACAGACAATATGCCATAAAAGTTATTTAAAAGAAGTTTCTTTTGTTTTTGATAGCCATGAAAAGCGCTATTAACCGTGCCACTAATGTGATCGATTTTGTTTAATATCACTTTAAAAGAGCTATTAAAGTACTAGTTTTTAATATAAAAATAATAATTAATTAAAACAATAAGTTTAAAGGAGCCAAACGAAATTTGTGGGGGGAAATGAAAATTTTAGCACAAACAGTAGCGTCGGCCTGAACCCTCATTGATATAAGAAAATAAGAATTCATTAAGATAATAACTAATAAGGAGGCAAACGAAATTTGTTATAGGAAATGAATACTTTTTCTCTAACAATAGCGTCAGCCTGAACCGTCGCTAATATAAAAAAAAATTTAATTATTTAAAATAATAACTAAAAAGAAGGCAAACTAAATTGGTGGGTGTAATGAAATTTTCGCACAAACAATACAGTAGGTCCAAATAAACGTTTTATCAAAACCAAGTATTTTTCTCGAATACATACCATTTTCAAAATTTTTTCATAACAAATGCACTCGAAGGACACATGCATTAAGTAGTGAAGAAGGAATGATTAAATGTATGTCCCTCTGTTCTTAGTTAGACGACGCTGGCTGTATAGGTTATCGCTCGAATGCTCACCTTCACACATGAACTTTAGTTTTATTCGTGCTATATACTTTTGAAGTGAAATGGAGGAAAATGACTACTTAGGCGTATGCTTCTCTTATAAAGATTATAATAAAGACAAAGAAGAGTGATCTCTTTTGTCCAAAAGGGTAAACCAACTTTGAAAGAGAAAATAGAGCTGCAGACAATATGCCATAAAAGTTATTTTATAGCAGTTTCTTTTGTGTTTGATAGTGCTGAAAAGCGCTATTAAACGTGCCACTAATGTGATTGATTTTGTTTAATATCACTTTAAAAGAGCTATTAAAGTACTAGTTTTTAATATAAAAATAATAATTAATTAAAACAATAAGTTTAAAGGAGCCAAACGAAATTCGTGGGGGAAATGAAAATTTTAGCACAAACAGTAGCGTCGGCCTGAACCGTCGCTAATATAAGAAAATAAGAATTCATTAAGACAATAACTAATAAGGAGGCAAACGAAATTTGTTTTGGGAAATGAATATTTTTTCACTAACAATAGCGTCAGCTTGAACCGTCGCTAATATAAAAAAATAAATAATTATTTAAAATAATAACTAAAAAGGAGGCAAACTAAATTGGTGGTTGTAATGAAATTTTCGCACAAACAGTACCGTAGGTCCAAATGAACATTTTATGAAAACCAAGTATTTTTCTCGAATACATACCATTTTCAAAAAAAATTCACAACAAATGCACTCGAAGGAAACATGCATTAAGTAGTGAAGAAGGAATGATTAAATGTATGTCCCTCTGTTCTTAGTTAGACGATGCTGGCTGTATAGGTTATCGCTCGAATGCTCACCTTCACTCATGGACTTTAGTTTTATTCGTGCTATATACTTTTGAAGTGAAATGGAGGAAAATGACTACTTAGGCGTATGCTCCTCTTATAAAGATTCTAATAAAGTCAAAGAAGAGTGATCTCTTCTGTCCAAAAGGGTAAACCAAAGTTGAAAGAGAAAATAGAGCAACAAACAATATGCCATAAAAGTTATTTAATAGCACTTTCTTATGTTTTTGATAGCCCTAAAAAGCGCTATTAACCGTGCCACTAATGTGAACAATTTTGTTTAATAGCACTTTAAAATATCTATTAAAGTACTAGTTTTTAATATAAAAATAATAATTAATTAAAACAATAAGTTTAAAGGAGCCAAATGAAATTCGTTGCGGAAAATGAAAATTTTAGCACAAAAAGTAGCGTCGGCCTGAACCGTCGCTAATATAAGAAAATAAGAATTAATTAAGACAATAACTAATAAGGAGGCAAACGAAATTTGTTATGGGAAATTAATATTTTTTCAAAATCAATAGTGTCGGTCTGAACCGTCTCTAATATAAAAATAAAAATTTATTTAAAATAATAACTAAAAAGGAGGCAAACTAAATTGGTGGGTGTAATGAAATTTTTGCAAAAACAGTAGCGTAGGTCCTAATGAACGTTTTGTCAACACCAAGTATTTTTCTCGAAATCAATCCATTTTCAAAATATTTTCATAACAAATGCACTCGAAGGACACATGCATTAAGTAGTGAAGAAGGAATGATTAAATGTATGTCCCTCTGTTCTTAGTCCAACGACGCTGGCTGTATAGGTTATCGCTCGAATGCTCACCTTCACTCATGAACTTTAGTTTTATTCGTGCTATATATTTTTGAAGTGAAATGGAGGAAAATGACTACTTAGGCGTATGCTCCTCTTATAAAGATTCTAATAAAGACAAAGAAGAGTGATCTCTTCTGTCCAAAAGGGTAAACCAACTTTGAAAGAGAAAATAGAGCTACGTACAATATGCCATAAAAGTTATTTTATAGCAGTTTCTTTTGTTTTTGATAGCGCTGAAAAGCGCTATTAACCGTGCCACTAATGTGATCGATTTAGTTTAATATCACTTTAAAAGAGCTATTAAAGTACTAGTTTTTAATATAAAAATAATAATTAATTAAAACAATAAGTTTAAAGGAGCCAAAAGAAATTCGTGGGGGGAAATGAAAATTTTAGCACAAACAGTAGTGTCGGCCTGAACCCTCACTAATATAAGAAAATAAGAATTCATTAAGACAATAACTAATAAGGAGTCAAATGAAATTTGTTATGGGAAATAAATATTTTTTCTCTAACAATAGCGTCGGCCTGAACCGTCGCTAATATAAAAAATAAATAATTATTTAAAATAATAACTAAAAAGGAGGCAAACTAAATTGGTGGCTGTAATGAAATTTTCGCAGAAACAGTACCGTAGGTCCAAATAAACGTTTTATCAAAACCAAGTATTTTTCTCGAATACATACCATTTTCAAAAAAATTTCATAACAAATGCACTCGAAGGACACATGCATTAAGTAGTGAAGAAAGAATGATTAAATGTATGTCCCTATGTTCTTAGTTAGACGACGCTGGCTGTATAGGTTATCGCTCGAATGCTCACCTTCACTCATAAACTTTTGTTTTATTCGTGCTATATACTTTTGAAGTGAAATGGAGGAAAATGACTCCTTAGGTGTATGCTCCTCTTATAAAGATTATAATAAAGACAAAGAAGTGTGATCTCTTTTGTCCAAAAGGATAAACCAACTTTGAAAGAGAAAATAGAGAAAGAGACAATATGCCATAAAAGTTATTTTATAGCAGTTTCTTTTGTTTTTTATAGCGCTGAAAAGCCCTATTAACCGTGCCACTAATGTGATCGATTTTGTTTAATATTACTTTAAAAGAGCTATTAAAGTACTAGTTTTTAATATAAAAATAATAATTAATTAAAACAATAAGTTTAAAGGAGCCAAACGAAATTCGTGGGGGGAAATGAAAATTTTAGCACAAACAGTAGCGTCGGCCTGAACCCTCACTAATATAAGAAAATAAGAATTCATTAAGACAATAACTAATAAGGAGGCAAACGAAATTTGTTATGGGAAATAAATATTTTTTCTCTAACAATAGCGTCGGCCTGAACCGTCGCTAATATAAAAAATAAATAATTATTTAAAATAATAACTAAAAAGGAGGCAAACTAAATTGGTGGCTGTAATGAAATTTTCGCACAAACAGTACCGTAGGTCCAAATAAACGTTTTATCAAAACCAAGTATTTTTCTCGAATACATACCATTTTCAAAAAAATTTCATAACAAATTCACTCGAAGGACACATGCATTAAGTAGTGAAGAAAGAATGATTAAATGTATGTCCCTATGTTCTTAGTTAGACGACGCTGGCTGTATAGGTTATCGCTCGAATGCTCACCTTCACTCATAAACTTTAGTTTTATTCGTGCTATATACTTTTGAAGTGAAATGGAGGAAAATGACTACTTAGGTGTATGCTCCTCTTATAAAGATTATAATAAAGACAAAGAAGAGTGATCTCTTCTGTCCAAAAGGGTAAACCAACTTTGAAAGAGAAAATAGAGAAACAGACAATATGCCATAAAAGTTATTTTATAGCACTTTCTTTTGTTTTTGATAGCCCTGAAAAGCGCTATTAACCGTGCCACTAATGTGATCGATTTTATTTAATATCACTTTAAAAGAGCTATTAAAGTACTAGTTTTTAATATAAAAATAATAATTAATTAAAACAATAAGTTTAAAGGAGCCAAACGAAATTCGTGGGGGGAAATGAAAATTTTAGCACAAACAGTAGCGTCGGCCTGAACCCTCACTAATATAAGAAAATAAGATATCATTAAGACAATAACTAATAAGGAGGCAAACGAAATTTGTTATGGGAAATAAATATTTTTTCTCTAACAATAGCGTCGGCCTGAACCGTCGCTAATATAAAAAATAAATAATTATTTAAAATAATAACTAAAAAGGAGGCAAACTAAATTGGTGGCTGTAATGAAATTTTCGCACAAACAGTACCGTAGGTCCAAATAAACGTTTTAACAAAACCAAGTATTTTTCTCGAATACATACCATTTTCAAAAAAATTTCATAACAAATGCACTCGAAGGACACATGCATTAAGTAGTGAAGAAAGAATGATTAAATGTATGTCCCTATGTTCTTAGTTAGACGACGCTGGCTGTATAGGTTATTGCTCGAATGCTCACCTTCACTCATAAACTTTAGTTTTATTCGTGCTATATACTTTTGAAGTGAAATGGAGGAAAATGACTACTTAGGTGTATGCTCCTCTTATAAAGATTCTAATAAAGACAAAGAAGAGTGATCTCTTCTGTCCAAAAGGGTAAACCAACTTTGAAAGAGAAAATAGAAAAACAGACAATATGCCATAAAAGTTATTTTATAGCACTTTCTTTTGTTTTTGATAGCCCTGAAAAGCGCTATTAACCGTGCCACTAATGTGAACGATTTTGTTTAATATCACTTTAAAAGAGCTATTAAAGTACTAGTTTTTAATATAAAAATAATAATTAATTACAACAATAAGTTTAAAGGAGCCAAACGAAATTCGTGGGGGAAATGAAAATTTTAGCACAAACAGTAGCGTCGGCCTGAACCCTCACTAATATAAGAAAATAAGATATCATTAAGACAATAACTAATAAGGAGGCAAACAAAATTTGTTATGGGAAATGAATATTTTTTCTCTAACAATAGCGTCGGCTTGAACCGTCGCTAATATAAAAAAATAAATAATTATTTAAAATAATAACTAAAAAGGAGGCAAACTAAATTGGTGGCTGTAATGAAATTTTCGCACAAACAGTACCGTAGGTCCAAATAAACGTTTTATGAAAACAAAGTATTTTTCTCGAATACATACCATTTTCAAAAAAATTTCACAACAAATGCACTCGAAGGAAACATGCATTAAGTAGTGAAGAAGGAATGATTAAATGTATGTCCCTCTGTTCTTAGTTAGACGATGCTGGCTGCATAGGTTATCACTCGAATGCTCACCTTCACTCATAAACTTTAGTTTTATTCGTGCTATATACTTTTGAAGTGAAATGGAGGAAAATGACTACTTAGGTGTATGCTCCTCTTATAAAGATTATAATAAAGACAAAGAAGAGTGATCTCTTCTGTCCAAAAGGGTAAACCAACTTTGAAAGAGAAAATAGAGAAACAGACAATATGCCATAAAAGTTATTTTATAGCACTTTCTTTTGTTTTTGATAGCCCTGAAAAGCGCTATTAACCGTGCCACTAATGTGATCGATTTTGTTTAATATCACTTTAAAAGAGCTATTAAAGTACTAGTTTTTAATATAAAAATAATAATTAATTAAAACAATAAGTTTAAAGGAGCCAAACGAAATTCGTGGGGGGAAATGAAAATTTTAGCACAAACAGTAGCGTCGGCCTGAACCCTCACTAATATAAGAAAATAAGATATCATTAAGACAATAACTAATAAGGAGGCAAACGAAATTTGTTATGGGAAATAAATATTTTTTCTCTAACAATAGCGTCAGCCTGAACCGTCGCTAATATAAAAAATAAATAATTATTTAAAATAATAACTAAAAAGGAGGCAAACTAAATTGGTGGCTGTAATGAAATTTTCGCACAAACAGTACCGTAGGTCCAAATAAACGTTTTATCAAAACCAAGTATTTTTCTCGAATACATACCATTTTCAAAAAAATTTCATAACAAATGCACTCGAAGGACACATGCATTAAGTAGTGAAGAAAGAATGATTAAATGTATGTCCCTATGTTCTTAGTTAGACGACGCTGGCTGTATAGGTTATCGCTCGAATGCTCACCTTCACTCATAAACTTTAGTTTTATTCGTGCTATATACTTTTGAAGTGAAATGGAGGAAAATGACTACTTAGGTGTATGCTCCTCTTATAAAGATTCTAATAAAGACAAAGAAGAGTGATCTCTTCTGTCCAAAAGGGTAAACCAACTTTGAAAGAGAAAATAGAGAAACAGACAATATGCCATAAAACTTATTTTATAGCACTTTCTTTTGTTTTTGATAGCCCTGAAAAGCGCTATTAACCGTGCCACTAATGTGATCGATTTTGTTTAATATCACTTTAAAAGAGCTATTAAAGTACTAGTTTTTAATATAAAAATAATAATTAATTAAAACAATAAGTTTAAAGGAGCCAAACGAAATTCGTGGGGGGAAATGAAAATTTTAGCACAAACAGTAGCGTCGGCCTGAACCCTCACTAATATAAGAAAATAAGATATCATTAAGACAATAACTAATAAGGAGGCAAACGAAATTTGTTATGGGAAATAAATATTTTTTCTCTAACAATAGCGTCAGCCTGAACCGTTGCTAATATAAAAAATAAATAATTATTTAAAATAATAACTAAAAAGGAGGCAAACTAAATTGGTGGCTGTAATGAAATTTTCGCACAAACAGTACCGTAGGTCCAAATAAACGTTTTATCAAAACCAAGTATTTTTCTCGAATACATACCATTTTCAAAAAAATTTCATAACAAATGCACTCGAAGGACACATGCATTAAGTAGTGAAGAAAGAATGATTAAATGTATGTCCCTATGTTCTTAGTTAGACGACGCTGGCTGTATAGGTTATCGCTCGAATGCTCACCTTCACTCATAAACTTTAGTTTTATTCGTGCTATATACTTTTGAAGTGAAATGGAGGAAAATGACTACTTAGGTGTATGCTCCTCTTATAAAGATTCTAATAAAGACAAAGAAGAGTGATCTCTTCTGTCCAAAAGGGTAAACCAACTTTGAAAGAGAAAATAGAAAAACAGACAATATGCCATAAAAGTTATTTTATAGCACTTTCTTTTGTTTTTGATAGCCCTGAAAAGCGCTATTAACCGTGCCACTAATGTGAACGATTTTGTTTAATATCACTTTAAAAGAGCTATTAAAGTACTAGTTTTTAATATAAAAATAATAATTAATTACAACAATAAGTTTAAAGGAGCCAAACGAAATTCGTGGGGGAAATGAAAATTTTAGCATAAACAGTAGCGTCGGCCTGAACCCTCACTAATAAAAGAAAATAAGATATCATTAAGACAATAACTAATAAGGAGGCAAACAAAATTTGTTATGGGAAATGAATATTTTTTCTCTAACAATAGCGTCGGCTTGAACCGTCGCTAATATAAAAAAATAAATAATTATTTAAAATAATAACTAAAAAGGAGGCAAACTAAATTGGTGGCTGTAATGAAATTTTCGCACAAACAGTACCGTAGGTCCAAATAAACGTTTTATGAAAACAAAGTATTTTTCTCGAATACATACCATTTTCAAAAAAATTTCACAACAAATGCACTCGAAGGAAACATGCATTAAGTAGTGAAGAAGGAATGATTAAATGTATGTCCCTCTGTTCTTAGTTAGACGATGCTGGCTGCATAGGTTATCACTCGAATGCTCACCTTCACTCATGGACTTTAGTTTTATTCGTGCTATATACTTTTGAAGTGAAATGGAGGAAAATGACTACTTAGGCGTATGCTCCTCTTATAAAGATTCTAATAAAGTCAAAGAAGAGTGATCTTTTCTGTCCAAAAGGGTAAACCAACTTTGAAAGAGAAAATAGAGCAACAAACAATATGCCATAAAAGTTATTTAATAGCACTTTCTTATGTTTTTGATAGCCCTGAAAAGCGTTATTAACCGTGCCACTAATGTGAACAATTTTGTTTAATAGCACTTTAAAATATCTATTAAAGTACTAGTTTTTAATATAAAAATAATAATTAATTAAAACAATAAGTTTAAAGGAGCCAAACGAAATTCGTGGCGGAAAATGAAAATTTTAGCACAAACAGTAGCGTCAGCCTGAACCGTCGCTAATATAAGAAAATAAGAATTAATTAAGACAATAACTAATAAGGAGGCAAATGAAATTTGTTATGGGAAATGAATATTTTTTCAAAATCAATAGTGTCGGTCTGAACCGTCTCTAATATAAAAATAAAAATTTATTTAAAATAATAACTAAAAAGGAGGCAAACTAAATTGGTGGGTGTAATGAAATTTTCGCAAAAACAGTAGCGTAGGTCCTAATGAACGTTTTGTCAACACCAAGTATTTTTCTCGAAGGATACATGCATTAAGTAGTGAAGAAGGAATGATTAAATGTATGTCCCTCTGTTCTTAGTCCAACGACGCTGGCTGTATAGGTTATCGCTCGAATGCTCACCTTCACTCATGAACTTTAGTTTTATTCGTGCTATATACTTTTGAAGTGAAATGGAGGAAAATGACTACTTAGGCGTATGCTCCTCTTATAAAGATTCTAATAAAGACAAAGAAGAGTGATCTCTTCTGTCCAAAAGGGTAAACCAACTTTGAAAGAGAAAATAGAGAAACAGACAATATGCCATAAAAGTTATTTAATAGCACTTTATTTTGTTTTTGATAGCGCTGAAAAGCGCTATTAAACGTGCCACTAATGTGAATGATTTTGTTTCATAGCACTTTAAAAGAGCTATAAAAGTACTAGTTTTTAATATAAAAATAATAATTAATTAAAACAATAAGTTTAAAGGACCCAAACGAAATTCGTGGCGGAAAATTAAAATTTTAGCACAAACAGTACCGTCGGCCTGAACCATCGCTAATATAAGAAAATAAGAATTCATTAAGATAATAACTAATAAGGAGGAAAACAAAATTTGTTATGGGAAATGAATATTTTTTCAAAAACAATAGTGTCGGCCTGAACCGTCGCTAATATAAAAAATAATAATTATTTAAAATAATAACTAAAAAGGAGGCAAACTAAATTGGTGGCTGTAATGAAATTTTCGCAGAAACAGTACCGTAGGTCCAAATAAACGTTTTATCAAAACCAAGTATTTCTCTCGAATACATACCATTTTCAAAAAAATTTCATAACAAATGCACTCGAAGGACACATGCATTAAGTAGTGAAGAAAGAATGATTAAATGTATGTCCCTATGTTCTTAGTTAGACGACGCTGGCTGTATAGGTTATCGCTCGAATGCTCACCTTCACTCATAAACTTTTGTTTTATTCGTGCTATATACTTTTGAAGTGAAATGGAGGAAAATGACTACTTAGGTGTATGCTCCTCTTATAAAGATTATAATAAAGACAAAGAAGAGTGATCTCTTTTGTCCAAAAGGGTAAACCAACTTTGAAAGAGAAAATAGAGAAACAGACAATATGCCATAAAAGTTATTTTATAGCAGTTTCTTTTGTTTTTGATAGCGCTGAAAAGCGCTATTAACCGTGCCACTAATGTGATCGATTTTGTTTAATATTACTTTAAAAGAGCTATTAAAGTACTAGTTTTTAATATAAAAATAATAATTAATTAAAACAATAAGTTTAAAGGAGCCAAACGAAATTCGTGGGGGGAAATGAAAATTTTAGCACAAACAGTAGCGTCGGCCTGAACCCTCACTAATATAAGAAAATAAGAATTCATTAAGACAATAACTAATAAGGAGTCAATCGAAATTTGTTATGGGAAATAAATATTTTTTCTCTAACAATAGCGTCGGCCTGAACCGTCGCTAATATAAAAAATAAATAATTATTTAAAATAATAACTAAAAAGGAGGCAAACTAAATTGGTGGCTGTAATGAAATTTTCGCAGAAACAGTACCGTAGGTCCAAATAAACGTTTTATCAAAACCAAGTATTTTTCTCGAATACATACCATTTTCAAAAAAATTTCATAACAAATGCACTCGAAGGACAAATGCATTAAGTAGTGAAGAAAGAATGATTAAATGTATGTCCCTATGTTCTTAGTTAGACGACACTGGTTGTATAGGTTATCGCTCGAATGCTCACCTTCACTCATAAACTTTAGTTTTATTCGTGCTATATACTTTTGAAGTGAAATGGAGGAAAATGACTACTTAGGTGTATGCTCCTCTTATAAAGATTATAATATAGACAAAGAAGAGTGATCTCTTTTGTCCAAAAGGGTAAACCAACTTTGAAAGAGAAAATAGAGAAACAGACAATATGCCATAAAAGTTATTTTATAGCAGTTTCTTTTGTTTTTGATAGCGCTGAAAAGCGCTATTAACCGTGCCACTAATGTGATCGATTTTGTTTAATATTACATTAAAAGAGCTATTAAAGTACTAGTTTTTAATATAAAAATAATAATTAATTAAAACAATAAGTTTAAAGGAGCCAAACGAAATTCGTGGGGGGAAATGAAAATTTTAGCACAAACAGTAGCGTCGGCCTGAACCCTCACTAATATAAGAAAATAAGAATTCATTAAGACAATAACTAATAAGGAGGCAAACGAAATTTGTTATGGGAAATAAATATTTTTTCTCTAACAATAGCGTCGGCCTGAACCGTCGCTAATATAAAAAATAAATAATTATTTAAAATAATAACTAAAAAGGAGGGAAACTAAATTGGTGGCTGTAATGAAATTTTCGCACAAACAGTACCGTAGGTCCAAATAAACGTTTTATCAAAACCAAGTATTTTTCTCGAATACATACCATTTTCAAAAAAATTTCATAACAAATGCACTCGAAGGACACATGCATTAAGTAGTGAAGAAAGAATGATTAAATGTATGTCCCTATGTTCTTAGTTAGACGACGCTGGCTGTATAGGTTATCGCTCGAATGCTCACCTTCACTCATAAACTTTAGTTTTATTCGTGCTATATACTTTTGAAGTGAAATGGAGGAAAATGACTACTTAGGTGTATGCTCCTCTTATAAAGATTCTAATAAAGACAAAGAAGAGTGATCTCTTCTGTCCAAAAGGGTAAACCAACTTTGAAAGAGAAAATAGAAAAACAGACAATATGCCATAAAAGTTATTTTATAGCACTTTCTTTTGTTTTTGATAGCCCTGAAAAGCGCTATTAACCGTGCCACTAATGTGAACGATTTTGTTTAATATCACTTTAAAAGAGCTATTAAAGTACTAGTTTTTAATATAAAAATAATAATTAATTACAACAATAAGTTTAAAGGAGCCAAACGAAATTCGTGGGGGAAATGAAAATTTTAGCACAAACAGTAGCGTCGGCCTGAACCCTCACTAATATAAGAAAATAAGATATCATTAAGACAATAACTAATAAGGAGGCAAACGAAATTTGTTACGGGAAATGAATATTTTTTCTCTAACAATAGCGTCGGCTTGAACCGTCGCTAATATAAAAAATAATAATTATTTAAAATAATAACTAAAAAGGAGGCAAACTAAATTGGTGGCTGTAATGAAATTTTCGCACAAACAGTACCGTATGTCCAAATAAACGTTTTATGAAAACCAAGTATTTTTCTCGAATACATACCATTTTCAAAAAAATTTCACAACAAATGCACTCGAAGGAAACATGCATTAAGTAGTGAAGAAGGAATGATTAAATGTATGTCCCTCTGTTCTTAGTTAGACGATGCTGGCTGCATAGGTTATCACTCGAATGCTCACCTTCACTCATGGACTTTAGTTTTATTCGTGCTATATACTTTTGAAGTGAAATGGAGGAAAATGACTACTTAGGCGTATGCTCCTCTTATAAAGATTCTAATAAAGTCAAAGAAGAGTGATCTTTTCTGTCCAAAAGGGTAAACCAACTTTGAAAGAGAAAATAGAGCAACAAACAATATGCCATAAAAGTTATTTAATAGCACTTTCTTATGTTTTTGATAGCCCTGAAAAGCGCTATTAACCGTGCCACTAATGTGAACAATTTTGTTTAATAGCACTTTAAAATATCTATTAAAGTACTAGTTATTAATATAAAAATAATAATTAATTAAAACAATAAGTTTAAAGGAGCCAAACGAAATTCGTGGCGGAAAATGAAAATTTTAGCACAAACAGTAGCGTCAGCCTGAACCGTCGCTAATATAAGAAAATAAGAATTAATTAAGACAATAACTAATAAGGAGGCAAACGAAATTTGTTATGGGAAATGAATATTTTTTCAAAATCAATAGTGTCGGTCTGAACCGTCTCTAATATAAAAATAAAAATTTATTTAAAATAATAACTAAAAAGGAGGCAAACTAAATTGGTGGGTGTAATGAAATTTTCGCAAAAACAGTAGCGTAGGTCCTAATGAACGTTTTGTCAACACCAAGTATTTTTCTCGAAGGATACATGCATTAAGTAGTGAAGAAGGAATGATTAAATGTATGTCCCTCTGTTCTTAGTCCGACGACGCTGGCTGTATAGGTTATCGCTCGAATGCTCACCTTCACTCATGAAATTTAGTTTTATTCGTGCTATATACTTTTGAAGTGAAATGGAGGAAAATGACTACTTAGGCGTATGCTCCTCTTATAAAGATTCTAATAAAGACAAAGAAGAGTGATCTCTTCTGTCCAAAAGGGTAAACCAACTTTGAAAGAGAAAATAGAGAAACAGACAATATGCCATAAAAGTTATTTAATAGCACTTTATTTTGTTTTTGATAGTGCTGAAAAGCGCTATTAAACGTGCCACTAATGTGAATGATTTTGTTTCATAGAACTTTAAAAGAGCTATAAAAGTACTAGTTTTTAATATAAAAATAATAATTAATTAAAACAATAAGTTTAAAGGACCCAAACGAAATTCGTGGCGGAAAATGAAAATTTTAGCACAAACAGTACCGTCGGCCTGAACCATCGCTAATATAAGAAAATAAGAATTCATTAAGATAATAACTAATAAGGAGGAAAACAAAATTTGTTATGGGAAATGAATATTTTTTCAAAATAAATAGTGTCGGCCTGAACCGTCGCTAATATAAAAAATAATAATTATTTAAAATAATAACTAAAAAGGAGGCAAACTAAATTGGTGGGTGTAATGAAATTTTCGCACAAAGAGTAGCGTAGGTCCAAATAAGCGTTTTTTCAACACCAAGTATTTTTCTCGAAATCAAAACATTTTCTAAATATTTTCATAACAAATGCACTCCAAGGACACATGCATTAAGTAGTGAAGAAGGAATAATTAAATGTATGTCCCTTTGTTCTTAGTCCGACGACACTGGATGTATAGGTTATTGCTCGAATGCTCACCTTCACTCATGAACTTTAGTTTTATTCGTGCTATATACTTTTGAAGTGAAATGGAGGAAAATGACTACTTAGGCGTATGCTCCTCTTATAAAGATTCTAATAAAGACAAAGAAGACTGATCTCTTCTGTCCAAAAGGGTAAACCAACTTTAAAAGAGAAAATAGAGAAACAAACAATATGCCATAAAAGACAATATGCAGTTTCTTTTGTTTTTGATAGCGCTGAAAAGCGCTATTAAACGTGCCACTAATGTGAACGATTTTGTTTCATAGCACTTTAAAAGAGCTATAAAAGATCTAGTTTTTAATATAAAAATAATAATTAATTAAAACAATAAGTTTAAAGGACCCAAATGAAATTCGTGGCGGAAAATGAAAATTTTAGCACAAACAGTAGCGTCGGCCTGAACCGTCGCTAATATAAGAAAATAAGAATTAATTAAGACAATAACTAATAAGGAGGCAAACGAAATTTGTTATGGGAAATGAATATTTTTTCAAAATCAATAGTGTCGGTCTGAACCGTCTCTAATATAAAAATAAAAATTTATTTAAAATAATAACTAAAAAGGAGGCAAACTAAATTGGTGGGTGTAATGAAATTTTCGCAAAAACAGTAGCGTAGGTCCTAATGAACGTTTTGTCAACACCAAGTATTTTTCTCGAAGGATACATGCATTAAGTAGTGAAGAAGGAATGATTAAATGTATGTCCCTCTGTTCTTAGTCCGACGACGCTGGCTGTATAGGTTATCGCTCGAATGCTCACCTTCACTCATGAACTTTAGTTTTATTCGTGCTATATACTTTTGAAGTGAAATGGAGGAAAATGACTACTTAGGCGTATGCTCCTCTTATAAAGATTCTAATAAAGACAAAGAAGAGTGATCTCTTCTGTCCAAAAGGGTAAACCAACTTTGAAAGAGAAAATAGAGAAACAGACAATATGCCATAAAAGTTATTTAATAGCACTTTATTTTGTTTTTGATAGTGCTGAAAAGCGCTATTAAACGTGCCACTAATGTGAATGATTGTGTTTCATAGCACTTTAAAAGAGCTATAAAAGTACTAGTTTTTAATATAAAAATAATAATTAATTAAAACAATAAGTTTAAAGGACCCAAAGGAAATTCGTGGCGGAAAATGAAAATTTTAGCACAAACAGTACCGTCGGCCTGAACCATCGCTAATATAAGAAAATAAGAATTCATTAAGATAATAACTAATAAGGAGGAAAACAAAATTTGTTATGGGAAATGAATATTTTTTCAAAATAAATAGTGTCGGCCTGAACCGTCGCTAATATAAAAAATAATAATTATTTAAAATAATAACTAAAAAGGAGGCAAACTAAATTGGTGGGTGTAATGAAATTTTCGCACAAAGAGTAGCGTAGGTCCAAATAAGCGTTTTTTCAACACCAAGTATTTTTCTCGAAATCAAACAATTTTCAAAATATTTTCATAACAAATGCACTCGAAGGACACATGCATTAAGTAGTGAAGAAGGAATGATTAAATGTATGTCCCTTTGTTCTTAGTCCGACGATACTGGATGTATAGGTTATTGCTCGAATGCTCACCTTCACTCATGAACTTTAGTTTTATTCGTGCTATATACTTTTGAAGTGAAATGGAGGAAAATGACTACTTAGGCGTATGCACCTCTTATAAAGATTCTAATAAAGACAAAGAAGACTGATCTCTTCTGTCCAAAAGGGTAAACCAACTTTAAAAGAGAAAATAGAGAAACAGACAATATGCCATAAAAGACAATATGCAGTTTCTTTTGTTTTTGATAGCGCTGAAAAGCGCTATTAAACGTGCCACTAATGTGAACGATTTTGTTTCATAGCACTTTAAAAGAGCTATAAAAGATCGAGTTTTTAATATAAAAATAATAATTAATTAAAACAATAAGTTTAAAGGACCCAAATGAAATTCGTGGCGGAAAATGAAAATTTTAGCACAAACAGTAGCGTCGGCCTGAACCGTCGCTAATATAAGAAAATAAGAATTAATCAAGAAAGTAACTAATAAGGAGGCAGACGAAATTTGTTATGGGAAATGAATATTTTTTCAAAATCAATAGCGTCGGCCTAAACCGTCGCTAATATAAAAAAATAAATAATTATTTAAAATAAACACTAAAAAGGAGGCAAACTAAATTGTTGGGTGTAATGAAATTTTCACACAAACAGTAGCGTAGGTCCAAATAAACGCTTTGTCAACACCAATTACTTTTCTCGAAATCAAACTATTTTCAAAATATTTTCCCAACAAATGCACTTGAAGGACACATGCATTAAGTAGTGAAGAAGGAATGATTAAATGTATGTCCCTATGTTCTTAGTCCGGCGAAGCTTACTGTATAGGTTATCGTTCAAATGCTCACCTTCACTCATGAACATTAGTTTTATTCGTGCTATATACTTTTGAAGTGAAATTGAATGAAAATGACTAGTTAGGCGTATGCTCCTCTTATAAAGATTCTAATAAAGACAAAGAAGAGTGATCTCTTCTGTCCAAAAGGGTAAACCAACTTTGAAAGGGAAAATAGAGCAACACACGATATGCCATAAAAGTTATTTAATAGCACTTTCTTTTGTTTTTGATAGCGCTGGAAAGCGCTATTAACCGTGCCACTAATGTGAACGATTTTGTTTAATATCACTTTAAAAGAGCTATTAAAGTACTAGTTTTTAATATAAAAATAATAATTAATTAAAACAATAAGTTTAAAGGAGCCAAACGAAATTCGTGGGGGAAAATGAAAATTTTAACACAAACAGTAGCGTCGGCCTGAACCGTCACTAATATAAGAAAATAAGAATTAATTAAGAAAGTAAATAATAAGGAGGCAGACGAAATTTGTTATGGGAAATGAATATTTTTTCAAAATCAATAGCGTCGGCCTAAAACGTCGCTAATATAAAAAAATAAATAAGTATTTAAAATAATAACTAAAAAGGAGGCAAACTAAATTGTTGGGTGTCATGAAATTTTCACACAAACAGTAGCGTAGGTCCAAATAAACGCTTTGTCAACACCAATTATTTTTCTCGAAATCAAACCATTTTCAAAATATTTTCCCAACAAATGCACTTGAAGGACACATGCATTAAGTAGTGAAGAAGTAATGATTAAATGTATGTCCCTTTGTTCTTAGTCCGGCGACGCTTACTGTATAGGTTATCGTTCAAATGCTAACCTTCACTCATGAACTTTAGTTTTATTCGTGCTATATACTTTTGAAGTGAAATTGAATGAAAATGACTTGTTAGGCGTATGCTCCTCTTATAAAGACAAAGAAGAGTGATCTCTTCTGTCCAAAAGGGTAAACCAACTTTGAAACAGAAAATAGAGCAAAAAACAATATGCCATAAAAGTTATTTAATAGCACTATCTTTTGTTTTTGATAGCGCTGGAAAGCGCTATTAACCGTGCCACTAATGTGAACGATTTTGTTTAATATCACTTTAAAAGAGCTATTAAAGTACTAGTTTTTAATATAAAAATAATAATTAATTAAAACAATAAGTTTAAAGGAGCCAAACGAAATTCGTGGGGGAAAATGAAAATTTTAACACAAACAGTAGCGTCGGCCTGAACCTTCACTAATATAAGAAAATAAGAATTAATCAAGAAAGTAACTAATAAGGAGGCAGACGAAATTTGTTATGGGAAATGAATATTTTTTCAAAATCAATAGCGTCGGCCTAAAACGTCGCTAATATAAAAAAATAAATAATTATTTAAAATAATAACTAAAAAGGAGGCAAACTAAATTGTTGGGTGTAATGAAATTTTCACACAAACAGTAGCGTAGGTCCAAATAAACGCTTTGTCAACACCAATTATTTTTCTCGAAATCAAACCATTTTCAAAATATTTTCCCAACAAATGCACTTGAAGGACACATGCATTAAGTAGTGAAGAAGGAATGATTAAATGTATGTCCCTTTGTTCTTAGTCCGACGACGCTTACTGTATAGGTTATCGTTCAAATGCTCACCTTCACTCATGAACTTTAGTTTTATTTGTGCTATATACTTTTGAAGTGAAATTGAATGAAAATGACTAGTTAGGTGTATGCTCCTCTTATAAAGATTCTATTAAAGACAAAGAAGAGTGATCTCTTTTGTCCAAAAGGGTAAACCAACTTTGAAAGAGAAAATAGAGCAACAGACAATATGCCATAAAAGTTATTTAATAGCACTTTCTTTTGTTTTTGATAGCGCTGAAAAGCGCTATTAACTGTGCCACTAATGTGAACGATTTTGTTTAATATCACTTTAAAATAGCTATTAAAGTACTAGTTTTTAATATAAAAATAATAATTAATTAAAACAATAAGTTTAAAGGAGCCAAACGAAATTCGTGGGGGAAAATGAAAATTTTAGCACAAACAGTAGCGTCGGCCTGAACCGTCACTAATATAAGAAAATAAGAATTAATTAAGAAATTAACTAATAAGGAGGCAAATGAAATTTGTTATGGGAAATGAATATTTTTTCAAAATCAATAGCGTCGGCCTGAACTGTCGCTAATAAAAAAATAAATAATTATTTAAAATAATAACTAAAAAGGAGGCAAACTAAATTGTTGGGTGTAATGAAATTTTCACACAAACAATAGCGTAGGTCCAAATAAACGCTTTGTAAACACCAATTATTTTTCTCGAAATCAAACCATTTTCAAAATATTTTCCCAACAAATGCACTTGATGGACACATGCATTAAGTAGTGAAGAAGGAATGATTAAATGTATGTCCCTTTGTTCTTAGTCCGGCGACGCTTACTGTATAGGTTATCGTTCAAATGCTCACCTTCACTCATGAACTTTAGATTTGTTCGTGCTATATACTTTTGAAGTGAAATTGAATGAAAATGACTTGTTAGGTGTATTCTCCTCTTATAAAGATTCTAATAAAGACAAAGAAGAGTGATCTCTTCTGTCCAAAAGGGTAAACCAATTTTGAAAGAGAAAATAGAGCAAAAGACAATATGCCATAAAATTTATTTAATAGCACTTTCTTTTGTTTTTGATAGCGCTGAAAAGCGCTATTAACCGTGCCACTAATGTGAACGATTTTGTTTAAAACACTTTAAAAGAGCCATTAAAGTACTAGTTTTTAATATGAAAATAATAATTAATTAAAACAATAAGTTTAAAGGAGCCAAACGAAATTCGTGGGAGAAAATGAAAATTTTAGCACAAACAGTAGCGTCGGCCTGAACCGTCACTAATATAAGAAAATAAGAATTAATTAAGGAATTAACTAATAAGGAGGCAAACGAAATTTGTTATGGGAAATGAATATTTTTTCAAAATCAATAGCGTCGTCCTAAACCGTCGCTAATATAAAAAAATAAATAATTATTTAAAATAATAACTAAAAAAGGAGGCAAACTGAATTGTTGGGTGTAATGAAATTTTCACACAAACAGTAGCGTAGGTCCAAATAAACGCTTTCTCAACACCAATTATTTTTCTCGAAATCAAACCATTTTCAAAATATTTTCCCAACAAATGCACTTGATGGACACATGCATTAAGTAGTGAAGAAGGAATGATTAAATGTATGTCCCTTTGTTCTTAGTCCGGTGACGCTTACTGTATAGGTTATCGTTCAAATGCTCACCTCCACTCATGAACTTTAGTTTTATTCGTGCTATATACTTTTGAAGTGAAATTGAATGAAAATGACTAGTTAGGTGTATGCTCCTCTTATAAAGATTCTAATAAAGACAAAGAAGAGTGATCTCTTCAATCCAAAAGGGTAAACCAACTTTGAAAGAGAAAATAGAGCAAAAGACAATATGCCATAAAAGTTATTTAATAGCACTTTCTTTTGTTTTTGATAGCGCCTGAAAGCGCTATTAACCGTGCCACTAATGTGAACGATTTTGTTTAATATCACTTTAAAAGAGCTATTAAAGTACTAGTTTTTAATATAAAAATAATAATTAATTAAAACAATAAGTTTAAAGGAGCCAAACGAAATTCGTGGTGGAAAATGAAAATTTTAGCACAAACAGTAGCGTCGGCCTGAACCGTCACTATTATAAGAAAATAAGAATTAATTAAGAAAGTAACTAATAAGGAGGCAAACAAAATTTGTTATGGGAAATGAATATTTTTTCAAAATCAATAGCGTCGGCCTGAACCGTCGCTAATATAAAAAAAAAATTATTTAAAATAATAACTAAAAAGGAGGCAAACTAAATTGTTGGGTGTAATGAAATTTTCACACAAACAGTAGCGTAGGTCCAAATAAACGCTTTGTAAACACCAATTATTTTTCTCGAAATCAAACCATTTTCAAAATATTTTCCCAACAAATGCACTTGATGGACACATGCATTAAGTAGTGAAGAAGGAATGATTAAATGTATGTCCCTTTGTTCTTAGTCCGGTGACGCTTACTGTATAGGTTATCGTTCAAATGCTCACCTCCACTCATGAACTTTAGTTTTATTCGTGCTATATACTTTTGAAGTGAAATTGAATGAAAATGACTAGTTAGGTGTATGCTCCTCTTATAAAGATTCTAATAAAGACAAAGAAGAGTGATCTCTTCAATCCAAAAGGGTAAACCAACTTTGAAAGAGAAAATAGAGCAAAAGACAATATGCCATAAAAGTTATTTAATAGCACTTTCTTTTGTTTTTGATAGCGCCTGAAAGCGCTATTAACCGTGCCACTAATGTGAACGATTTTGTTTAATATCACTTTAAAAGAGCTATTAAAGTACTAGTTTTTAATATAAAAATAATAATTAATTAAAACAATAAGTTTAAAGGAGCCAAACGAAATTCGTGGTGGAAAATGAAAATTTTAGCACAAACAGTAGCGTCGGCCTGAACCGTCACTATTATAAGAAAATAAGAATTAATTAAGAAAGTAACTAATAAGGAGGCAAACGAAATTTGTTATGGGAAATGAATATTTTTTCAAAATCAATAGCGTCGGCCTGAACCGTCGCTAATATAAAAAAAAAATTATTTAAAATAATAACTAAAAAGGAGGCAAACTAAATTGTTGGGTGTAATGAAATTTTCACACAAACAGTAGCGTAGGTCCAAATAAACGCTTTGTAAACACCAATTATTTTTCTCGAAATCAAACCATTTTCAAAATATTTTCCCAACAAATGCACTTGATGGACACATGCATTAAGTAGTGAAGAAAGAATGATTAAATGTATGTCCCTTTGTTCTTAGTCCGGCGACGCTTACTGTATAGGTTATCGTTCAAATGCTTACCTTCACTCATGAACTTTAGTTTTGTTCGTGCTATATACTTTTGAAGTGAAATTGAATGAAAATGACTAGTTAGGTGTATGCTCCTCTTATAAAGATTCTAATAAAGACAAAGAAGAGTGATCTCTTCTGTCCAAAAGAGTAAACCAATTTTGAAAGAGAAAATAGAGCAAAAGACAATATGCCATAAAAGTTATTTAATAGCACTTTATTTTGTTTTTGATAGCGCCGGAAAGCGCTATTAACCGTGCCACTAATGTGAACGATTTTGTTTAATATCACTTTAAAAGAGCTATTAAAGTACTAGTTTTTAATATAAAAATAATAATTAATTAAAACAATAAGTTTAAAGGAGCCAAACGAAATTCGTGGGGGAAAATTAAAATTTTAGCACAAGCAGTAGCGTCGGCCTGAACCGTCACTTATATTGGAAAAAAAGAATTAATTAAGAAAGTAACTAATAAGGAGGCAGACGAAATTTGTTATGGGAAATGAATATTTTTTCAAAATCAATAGCGTCGGCCTAAAACGTCCCTAATATAAAAAAAAAATAATTATTTAAAATAATAACTAAAAAGGAGGCAAACTAAAATGTTGGGTGTAATGAAATTTTCACACAAACAGTAGCGTAGGTCCAAATAAACGCTTTGTCAACACCAATTATTTTTCTCGAAATCAAACCATTTTAAAAATATTTTCCCAACAAATGCACTTGAAGGACACATGCATTAAGTAGTGAAGAAGGAATGATTAAATGTATGTCCCTTTGTTCTTAGTCCGGCGAAGCTTACTGTATAAGTTATCGTTCAAATGCTCACCTTCACTCATGAACTTTAGTTTTATTCATGCTATATACTTTTGAAGTGAAATCTAATGAAAATGACTAGTTAGGTGTATGCTCCTCTTATAAAGATTCTAATAAAGACAAAGAAGAGTGATCTCTTCAGTCCAAAAGGGTAAACCAACTTTGAAAGAGAAAATAGAGCAAACGACAATATGCCATAAAAGTTATTTAATAGCACTTTCTTTTGTTTTTGATAGCGCCGGAAAGCGCTATTAACCGTGCCACTAATGTGAACGATTTTGTTTAATATCACTTTAAAAGAGCTATTAAAGTACTAGTTTTTAATATAAAAATAATAATTAATTAAAACAATAAGTTTAAAGGAGCCAAACGAAATTTATGGGGGAAATGAAAATTTTAGCACAAACAGTAGCGTCGGCCTGAACCGTCACTAATATAGGAAAATAAGAATTAATTAAGAAAGTAACTAATAATGAGGCAGACGAAATTTGTTATGGGAAATGAATATTTTTTCAAAATCAATAGCGTCGGCCTAAACCGTCGCTAATATAAAAAAATAAATAATTATTTAAAATAAACACTAAAAAGGAGGCAAACTAAATTGTTGGGTGTAATGAAATTTTCACACAAACAGTAGCGTAGGTCCAAATAAACGCTTTGTCAACACCAATTATTTTTCTCGAAATCAAACCATTTTCAAAATATTTTCCCAACAAATGCACTTGAAGGACACATGCATTAAGTAGTGAAGAAGGAATGATTAAATGTATGTCCCTTTGTTCTTAGTCCGGCGAAGCTTACTGTATAGGTTATCGTTCAAATGCTCACCTTCACTCATGAACATTAGTTTTATTCGTGCTATATACTTTTGAAGTGAAATTGAATGAAAATGACTAGTTAGGCGTATGCTCCTCTTATAAAGATTCTAATAAAGACAAAGAAGAGTGATCTCTTCTGTCCAAAAGGGTAAACCAACTTTGAAAGGGAAAATAGAGCAACAGATGATATGCCATAAAAGTTATTTAATAGCACTTTATTTTGTTTTTGATAGCGCTGGAAAGCATTATTAACCGTGCCACTAATGTGAACGATTTTGTTTAATATCACTTTAAAAGAGCTATTAAAGTACTAGTTTTTAATATAAAAATAATAATTAATTAAAACAATAAGTTTAAAGGAGCCAAACGAAATTCGTGGGGGAAAATGAAAATTTTAACACAAACAGTAGCGTCGGCCTGAACCGTCACTAATATAGGAAAATAAGAATTAATTAAGAAAGTAACTAATAAGGAGGCAGACGAAATTTGTTATGGGAAATGAATATTTTTTCAAAATCAATAGCGTCGGCCTAAAACGTCGCTAATATAAAAAAAATAATTATTTAAAATAATAACTAAAAAGGAGGCAAACTAAATTGTTGGGTGTAATGAAATTTTCACACAAACAGTGGCGTAGGTCCAAATAAACGCTTTGTCAACACCAATTATTTTTCTCGAAATCAAACCATTTTCAAAATATTTTCCCAACAAATGCACTTGAAGGACACATGCATTAAGTAGTGAAGAAGTAATGATTAAATGTATGTCCCTTTGTTCTTAGTCCGGCGACGCTTACTGTATAGGTTATCGTTCAAATGCTAACCTTCACTCATGAACTTTAGTTTTATTCGTGCTATATACTTTTGAAGTGAAATTGAATGAAAATGACTAGTTAGGCGTATGCTCCTCTTATAAAGACAAAGAAGAGTGATCTCTTCTGTCCAAAAGGGTAAACCAACTTTGAAAGAGAAAATAGAGCAAAAAACAATATGCCATAAAAGTTATTTAATAGCACTATCTTTTGTTTTTGATAGCGCTGGAAAGCGCTATTAACCGTGCCACTAATGTGAACGATTTTGTTTAATATCACTTTAAAAGAGCTATTAAAGTACTAGTTTTTAATATAAAAATAATAATTAATTAAAACAATAAGTTTAAAGGAGCCAAACGAAATTCGTGGGGGAAAATGAAAATTTTAACACAAACAGTAGCGTCGGCCTGAACCGTCACTAATATAAGAAAATAAGAATTAATCAAGAAAGTAACTAATAAGGAGGCAGACGAAATTTGTTATGGGAAATGAATATTTTTTCAAAATCAATAGCGTCGGCCTAAAACATCGCTAATATAAAAAAATAAATAATTATTTAAAATAATAACTAAAAAGGAGGCAAACTAAATTGTTGGGTGTAATGAAATTTTCACACAAACAGTAGCGTAGGTCCAAATAAACGCTTTTTCAACACCAATTATTTTTCTCGAAATCAAACCATTTTCAAAATATTTTCCCAACAAATGTTCTTGAAGGACACATGCATTAAGTAGTGAAGAAGTAATGATTAAATGTATGTCCCTTTGTTCTTAGTCCGGCGACGCTTACTGTATAGGTTATCATTCAAATGCTAACCTTCACTCATGAACTTTAGTTTTATTCGTGCTATATACTTTTGAAGTGAAATTGAATGAAAATGACTAGTTAGGCGTATGCTCCTCTTATAAAGACAAAGAAGAGTGATCTCTTCTGTCCAAAAGGGTAAACCAATTTTGAAAGAGAAAATAGAGCAAAAGACAATATACCATAAAAGTTATTTAATAGCACTTTCTTTTGTTTTTGATAGCGCTGAAAAGTGCTATTAACCGTGCCACTAATGTGAACGATTTTGTTTAAAACACTTTAAAAGAGCTATTAAAGTACTAGTTTTTAATATAAAAATAATAATTAATTAAAACAATAAGTTTAAAGGAGCCAAACGAAATTCGTGGGGGAAAATGAAAATTTTAGCACAAACAGTAGCGTCGGCCTGAACCGTCACTAATATAGGAAAATAACAATTAATTAAGGAATTAACTAATAAGGAGGCAAACGAAATTTGTTATGGGAAATGAATTTTTTTTCAAAATCAATAGCGTCGGCCTAAACCGTCGCTAATATAAAAAAATAAATAATTATTTAAAATAATAACTAAAAAGGAGACAAACTGAATTGTTGGGTGTAATGAAATTTTCACACAAACAGTAGCGTAGGTCCAAATAAACGCTTTGTCAACACCAATTATTGTTCTCGAAATCAAACCATTTTCAAAATATTTTCCCAACAAATGCACTTGATGGACACATGCATTAAGTAGTGAGGAAGGAATGATTAAATGTATGTCCCTTTGTTCTTAGTCCGGCGACGCTTACTGTATAGGTTATCGTTCAAATGCTCACCTTCACTCATGAACTTTAGTTTTATTCGTGCTATATACTTTTGAAGTGAAATTGAATGAAAATGACTAGTTAGGTGTATGCTCCTCTTATAAAGATTCTAATAAAGACAAAGAAGAGTGATCTCTTCAGTCCAAAAGGGTAAACCAACTTTGAAAGAGAAAATAGAGCAAAAGACAATATGCCATAAAAGTTATTTAATAGCACTTTCTTTTGTTTTTGATAGCGCCGGAAAGCGCTATTAACCGTGCCACTAATGTGAACGATTTTGTTTAATATCACTTTAAAAGAGCTATTAAAGTACTAGTTTTTAATATAAAAATAATAATTAATTAAAACAATAAGTTTAAAGGAACCAAACGAAATTCGTGGGGGAAAATTAAAATTTTAGCACAAACAGTAGCGTCGGCCTGAACCGTCACTTATATTGGAAAAAAAGAATTAATTAAGAAAGTAACTAATAAGGAGGCAGACGAAATTTGTTATGGGAAATGAATATTTTTTCAAAATCAATAGCGTCGGCCTAAAACGTCGCTAATATAAAAAAAAAATAATTATTTAAAATAATAACTAAAAAGGAGGCAAACTAAAATGTTGGGTGTAATGAAATTTTCACACAAACAGTAGCGTAGGTCCAAATAAACGCTTTGTCAACACCAATTATTTTTCTCGAAATCAAACCATTTTAAAAATATTTTCCCAACAAATGCACTTGAAGGACACATGCATTAAGTAGTGAAGAAGGAATGATTAAATGTATGTCCCCTTGTTCTTAGTCCGGCGAAGCTTACTGTATAGGTTATCGTTCAAATGCTCACCTTCACTCATGAACTTTAGTTTTATTCATGCTATATACTTTTGAAGTGAAATCTAATGAAAATGACTAGTTAGGTGTATGCTCCTCTTATAAAGATTCTAATAAAGACAAAGAAGAGTGATCTCTTCAGTCCAAAAGGGTAAACCAACTTTGAAAGAGAAAATAGAGCAAACGACAATATGCCATAAAATTTATTTAATAGCACTTTCTTTTGTTTTTGATAGCGCCGGAGAGCGCTATTAACCGTGCCACTAATGTGAACGATTTTGTTTAATATCACTTTAAAAGAGCTATTAAAGTACTAGTTTTTAATATAAAAATAATAATAAATTAAAACAATAAGTTTAAAGGAGCCAAACGAAATTTGTGGGGGAAATGAAAATTTTAGCACAAACAGTAGCGTCGGCCTGAACCGTCACTAATATAGGAAAATAAGAATTAATTAAGAAAGTAAATAATAATGAGGCAGACGAAATTTGTTATGGGAAATGAATATTTTTTCAAAATCAATAGCGTCGGCCTAAACCGTCGCTAATATAAAAAAATAAATAATTATTTAAAATAAACACTAAAAAGGAGGCAAACTAAATTGTTGGGTGTAATGAAATTTTCACACAAACAGTAGCGTAGGTCCAAATAAACGCTTTGTCAACACCAATTATTTTTCTCGAAATCAAACCATTTTCAAAATATTTTCCCAACAAATGCACTTGAAAGACACATGCATTAAGTAGTGAAGAAGGAATGATTAAATGTATGTCCCTTTGTTCTTAGTCCGGCGAAGCTTACTGTATAGGTTATCGTTCAAATGCTCACCTTCACTCATGAACATTAGTTTTATTCGTGCTATATACTTTTGAAGTGAAATTGAATGAAAATGACTAGTTAGGCGTATGCTCCTCTTATAAAGATTCTAATAAAGACAAAGAAGAGTGATCTCTTCTGTCCAAAAGGGTAAACCAACTTTGAAAGGGAAAATAGAGCAACAGATGATATGCCATAAAAGTTATTTAATAGCACTTTATTTTGTTTTTGATAGCGCTGGAAAGCATTATTAACCGTGTCACTAATGTGAACGATTTTGTTTAATATCACTTTAAAAGAGCTATTAAAGTACTAGTTTTTAATATAAAAATAATAATTAATTAAAACAATAAGTTTAAAGGAGCCAAACGAAATTCGTGGGGGAAAATGAAAATTTTAACACAAACAGTAGCGTCGGCCTGAACCGTCACTAATATAGGAAAATAAGAATTAATTAAGAAAGTAACTAATAAGGAGGCAGACGAAATTTGTTATGGGAAATGAATATTTTTTCAAAATCAATAGCGTCGGCCTAAAACGTCGCTAATATAAAAAAAAATAATTATTTAAAATAATAACTAAAAAGGAGGCAAACTAAATTGTTGGGTGTAATGAAATTTTCACACAAACAGTAGCGTAGGTCCAAATAAACGCTTTGTCAACACCAATTATTTTTCTCGAAATCAAACCATTTTCAAAATATTTTCCCAACAAATGCACTTGAAGGACACATGCATTAAGTACTGAAGAAGGAATGATTAAATGTATGTCCCTTTGTTCTTAGTCCGGCGAAGCTTACTGTATAGGTTATCGTTCAAATGCTCACCTTCACTCATGAACATTAGTTTTTTTCGTGCTATATACTTTTGAAGTGAAATTGAATGAAAATGACTAGTTAGGCGTATGCTCCTCTTATAAAGATTCTAATAAAGACAAAGAAGAGTGATCTCTTCTGTCACAAAGGGTAAACCAACTTTGAAAGAGAAAATAGAGCAAAAGACAATATGCCATAAAAGTTATTTAATAGCACTTTCTTTTGTTTTTGATAGCGCCGGAAAGCGCTATTAACCGTGCCACAAATGTGAACGATTTTGTTTAATATCACTTTAAAAGAGCTATTAAAGTACTAGTTTTTAATATAAAAATAATAATTAATTAAAACAATAAGTTTAAAGGAGCCAAACGAAATTTCTGGGGGAAAATGAAAATTTTAGCACAAACAGTAGCGTCGGCCTGAACCGTCACTAATATAGGAAAAAAAGAATTAATTAAGAAAGTAACTAATAAGGAGGCAGACGAAATTTGTTATGGGAAATGAATATTTTTTCAAAATCAATAGCGTCGGCCTAAACCGTCGCTAATATAAAAAAATAAATAATTATTTAAAATAAACACTAAAAAGGAGGCAAACTAAATTGTTGGGTGTAATGAAATTTTCACACAAACAGTAGCGTAGGTCCAAATAAACGCTTTGTCAACACCAATTATTTTTCTCGAAATCAAACCATTTTCAAAATATTTTCCCAACAAATGCACTTGAAAGACACATGCATTAAGTAGTGAAGAAGGAATGATTAAATGTATGTCCCTTTGTTCTTAGTCCGGCGAAGCTTACTGTATAGGTTATCGTTCAAATGCTCACCTTCACTCATGAACATTAGTTTTATTCGTGCTATATACTTTTGAAGTGAAATTGAATGAAAATGACTAGTTAGGCGTATGCTCCTCTTATAAAGATTCTAATAAAGACAAAGAAGAGTGATCTCTTCTGTCCAAAAGGGTAAACCAACTTTGAAAGGGAAAATAGAGCAACAGATGATATGCCATAAAAGTTATTTAATAGCACTTTATTTTGTTTTTGATAGCGCTGGAAAGCATTATTAACCGTGCCACTAATGTGAACGATTTTGTTTAATATCACTTTAAAAGAGCTATTAAAGTACTAGTTTTTAATATAAAAATAATAATTAATTAAAACAATAAGTTTAAAGGAGCCAAACGAAATTCGTGGGGGAAAATGAAAATTTTAACACAAACAGTAGCGTCGGCCTGAACCGTCACTAATATAGGAAAATAAGAATTAATTAAGAAAGTAACTAATAAGGAGGCAGACGAAATTTGTTATGGGAAATGAATATTTTTTCAAAATCAATAGCGTCGGCCTAAAACGTCGCTAATATAAAAAAAAAAATTATTTAAAATAATAACTAAAAAGGAGGCAAACTAAATTGTTGGGTGTAATGAAATTTTCACACAAACAGTAGCGTAGGTCCAAATAAACGCTTTGTCAACACCAATTATTTTTCTCGAAATCAAACCATTTTCAAAATATTTTCCCAACAAATGCACTTGAAGGACACATGCATTAAGTACTGAAGAAGGAATGATTAAATGTATGTCCCTTTGTTCTTAGTCCGGCGAAGCTTACTGTATAGGTTATCGTTCAAATGCTCACCTTCACTCATGAACATTAGTTTTTTTCGTGCTATATACTTTTGAAGTGAAATTGAATGAAAATGACTAGTTAGGCGTATGCTCCTCTTATAAAGATTCTAATAAAGACAAAGAAGAGTGATCTCTTCTGTCACAAAGGGTAAACCAACTTTGAAAGAGAAAATAGAGCAAAAGACAATATGCCATAAAAGTTATTTAATAGCACTTTCTTTTGTTTTTGATAGCGCCGGAAAGCGCTATTAACCGTGCCACAAATGTGAACGATTTTGTTTAATATCACTTTAAAAGAGCTATTAAAGTACTAGTTTTTAATATAAAAATAATAATTAATTAAAACAATAAGTTTAAAGGAGCCAAACGAAATTTCTGGGGGAAAATGAAAATTTTAGCACAAACAGTAGCGTCGGCCTGAACCGTCACTAATATAGGAAAATAAGAATTAATTAAGAAAGTAACTAATAAGGAGGCAGACGAAATTTGTTATGGGAAATGAATATTTTTTCAAAATCAATAGCGTCGGCCTAAACCGTCGCTAATATAAAAAAATAAATAATTATTTAAAATAAACACTAAAAAGGAGGCAAACTAAATTGTTGGGTGTAATGAAATTTTCACACAAACAGTAGTGTAGGTCCAAATAAACGCTTTGTCAACACCAATTATTTTTCTCGAAATCAAACTATTTTCAAAATATTTTCCCAACAAATGCACTTGAAGGACACATGCATTAAGTAGTGAAGAAGGAAATATTAAATGTATGTCCCTTTGTTCTTAGTCCGGCGAAGCTTACTGTATAGGTTATCATTCAAATGCTCACCTTCACTCATGAACATTAGTTTTATTCGTGCTATATACTTTTGAAGTGAAATTGAATGAAAATGACTAGTTAGGCGTATGCTCCTCTTATAAAGATTCTAATAAAGACAAAGAAGAGTGATCTCTTCTGTCCAAAAGGGTAAACCAACTTTGAAAGGGAAAATAGAGCAACAGACGATATGCCATAAAAGTTATTTAATAGCACTTTCTTTTGTTTTTGATAGCGCTGGAAAGTGCTATTAACCGTGCCACTAATGTGAACGATTTTGTTTAATATCACTTTAAAAGAGCTATTAAAGTACTAGTTTTTAATATAAAAATAATAATTGATTAAAACAATGAGTTTAAAGGAGCCAAACGAAATTCGTGGGGGAAAATGAAAATTTTAACACAAACAGTAGCGTCGGCCTGAACCGTCACTAATATAAGAAAATAAGAATTAATTAAGAAAGTAAATAATAAGGAGGCAGACGAAATTTGTTATGGGAAATGAATATTTTTTCAAAATCAATAGCGTCGGCCTAAAACGTCGCTAATATAAAAAAATAAATAATTATTTAAAATAATAACTAAAAAGGAGGCAAACTAAATTGTTGGGTGTAATGAAATTTTCACACAAACAAGAGCGTAGGTCCAAATAAACGCTTTGTCAACACCAATTATTTTTCTCGAAATCAAACCATTTTCAAAATATTTTCCCAACAAATGCACTTGAAGGACACATGCATTAAGTAGTGAAGAAGTAATGATTAAATGTATGTCCCTTTGTTCTTAGTCCGGCGACGCTTACTGTATAGGTTATCGTTCAAATGCTAACCTTCACTCATGAACTTTAGTTTTATTCGTGCTATATACTTTTGAAGTGAAATTGAATGAAAATGACTAGTTAGGCGTATGCTCCTCTTATAAAGACAAAGAAGAGTGATCTCTTCTGTCCAAAAGGGTAAACCAACTTTGAAAGAGAAAATAGAGCAAAAAACAATATGCCATAAAAGTTATTTAATAGCACTATCTTTTGTTTTTGATAGCGCTGGAAAGCGCTATTAACCGTGCCACTAATGTGAACGATTTTGTTTAATATCACTTTAAAAGAGCTATTAAAGTACTAGTTTTTAATATAAAAATAATAATTAATTAAAACAATAAGTTTAAATGAGCCAAACGAAATTCGTGGGGGAAAATGAAAATTTTAACACAAACAGTAGCGTCGGCCTGAACCGTCACTAATATAAGAAAATAAGAATTAATCAAGAAAGTAACTAATAAGGAGGCAGACGAAATTTGTTATGGGAAATGAATATTTTTTCAAAATCAATAGCGTCGGCCTAAAACATCGCTAATATAAAAAAATAAATAATTATTTAAAATAATAACTAAAAAGGAGGCAAACTAAATTGTTGGGTGTAATGAAATTTTCACACAAACAGTAGCGTAGGTCCAAATAAACGCTTTGTCAACACCAATTATTTTTCTCGAAATCAAAACTTTTTCAAAATATTTTCCCAACAAATGTTCTTGAAGGACACATGCATTAAGTAGTGAAGAAGTAATGATTAAATGTATGTCCCTTTGTTCTTAGTCCGGCGACGCTTACTGTATAGGTTTTCGTTCAAATGCTAACCTTCACTCATGAACTTTAGTTTTATTCGTGCTATATACTTTTGAAGTGAAATTGAATGAAAATGACTAGTTAGGCGTATGCTCCTCTTATAAAGACAAAGAAGAGTGATCTCTTCTGTCCAAAAGGGTAAACCAATTTTGAAAGAGAAAATAGAGCAAAAGACAATATGCCATAAAAGTTATTTAATAGCACTTTCTTTTGTTTTTGATAGCGCTGAAAAGTGCTATTAACCGTGCCACTAATGTGAACGATTTTGTTTAAAACACTTTAAAAGAGCTATTAAAGTACTAGTTTTTAATATAAAAATAATAATTAATTAAAACAATAAGTTTAAAGGAGCCAAACGAAATTCGTGGGGGAAAATGAAAATTTTAGCACAAACAGTAGCGTCGGCCTGAACCGTCACTAATATAAGAAAATAAGAATTAATTAAGGAGTTAACTAATAAGGAGGCAAACGAAATTTGTTATGGGAAATGAATATTTTTTCAAAATCAATAGCGTCGGCCTAAACCGTCGCTAATATAGAAAAATAAATAATTATTTAAAATAATAACTAAAAAGGAGACAAACTGAATTGTTGGGTGTAATGAAATTTTCACACAAACAGTAGCGTAGGTCCAAATAAACGCTTTGTCAACACCAATTATTGTTCTCGAAATCAAACCATTTTCAAAATATTTTCCCAACAAATGCACTTGATGGACACATGCATTAAGTAGTGAAGAAGGAATGATTAAATGTATGTCCCTTTGTTCTTATTCCGGCGACGCTTACTGTATAGGTTATCGTTCAAATGCTCACCTTCACTCATGAACTTTAGTTTTATTCGTGCTATATACTTTTGAAGTGAAATTGAATGAAAATGACTAGTTAGGTGTATGCTCCTCTTATAAAGATTCTAATAAAGACAAAGAAGAGTGATCTCTTCAGTCCAAAAGGGTAAACCAACTTTGAAAGAGAAAATAGAGCAAAAGACAATATGCCATAAAAGTTATTTAATAGCACTTTCTTTTGTTTTTGATAGCGCCGGAAAGCGCTATTAACCGTGCCACTAATGTGAACGATTTTGTTTAATATCACTTTAAAAGAGCTATTAAAGTACTAGTTTTTAATATAAAAATAATAATTAATTAAAACAATAAGTTTAAAGGAGCCAAACGAAATTCGTGGGGGAAAATTAAAATTTTAGCACAAACAGTAGCGTCGGCCTGAACCGTCACTTATATTGGAAAATAAGAATTAATTAAGAAAGTAACTAATAAGGAGGCAGACGAAATTTGTTATGGGAAATGAATATTTTTTCAAAATCAATAGCGTCGGCCTAAAACGTCGCTAATATATAAAAAAAAATAATTATTTAAAATAATAACTAAAAAGGAGGCAAACTAAAATGTTGGGTGTAATGAAATTTTCACACAAACAGTAGCGTAGGTCCAAATAAACGCTTTGTCAACACCAATTATTTTTCTCGAAATCAAACCATTTTAAAAATATTTTCCCAACAAATGCACTTGAAGGACACATGCATTAAGTAGTGAAGAAGGAATGATTAAATGTATGTCCCTTTGTTCTTAGTCCGGCGAAGCTTACTGTATAGGTTATCGTTCAAATGCTCACCTTCACTCATGAACTTTAGTTTTATTCATGCTATATACTTTTGAAGTGAAATCTAATGAAAATGACTAGTTAGGTGTATGCTCCTCTTATAAAGATTCTAATAAAGACAAAGAAGAGTGATCTCTTCAGTCCAAAAGGGTAAACCAACTTTGAAAGAGAAAATAGAGCAAAAGACAATATGCCATAAAAGTTATTTAATAGCACTTTCTTTTGTTTTTGATAGCGCCGGAAAGCGCTATTAACCGTGCCACTAATGTGAACGATTTTGTTTAATATCACTTTAAAAGAGCTATTAAAGTACTAGTTTTTAATATAAAAATAATAATTAATTAAAACAATAAGTTTAAAGGAGCCAAACGAAATTTGTGGGGGAAATGAAAATTTTAGCACAAACAGTAGCGTCGGCCTGAACCGTCACTAATATAGGAAAATAAGAATTAATTAAGAAAGTAACTAATAATGAGGCAGACGAAATTTGTTATGGGAAATGAATATTTTTTCAAAATCAATAGCGTCGGCCTAAACCGTCGCTAATATAAAAAAATAAATAATTATTTAAAATAAACACTAAAAAGGAGGCAAACTAAATTGTTGGGTGTAATGAAATTTTCACACAAACAGTAGCGTAGGTCCAAATAAACGCTTTGTCAACACCAATTATTTTTCTCGAAATCAAACCATTTTCAAAATATTTTCCCAACAAATGCACTTGAAGGACACATGCATTAAGTAGTGAAGAAGGAATGATTAAATGTATGTCCCTTTGTTATTAGTCCGGCGAAGCTTACTGTATAGGTTATCGTTCAAATGCTCACCTTCACTCATGAACATTAGTTTTTTTCGTGCTATATACTTTTGAAGTGAAATTGAATGAAAATGACTAGTTAGGCGTATGCTCCTCTTATAAAGATTCTAATAAAGACAAAGAAGAGTGATCTCTTCTGTCCAAAAGGGTAAACCAACTTTGAAAGAGAAAATAGAGCAAAAGACAATATGTCATAAAAGTTATTTAATAGCACTTTCTTTTGTTTTTGATAGCGCCGGAAAGCGCTATTAACCGTGCCACAAATGTGAACGATTTTGTTTAATATCACTTTAAAAGAGCTATTAAAGTACTAGTTTTTAATATAAAAATAATAATTAATTAAAACAATAAGTTTAAAGGAGCCAAACGAAATTTATGGGGGAAAATGAAAATTTTAGCACAAACAGTAGCGTCGGCCTGAACCGTCACTAATATAGGAAAATAAGAATTAATTAAGAAAGTAACTAATAAGGAGGCAGACGAAATTTGTTATGGGAAATGAATATTTTTTCAAAATCAATAGCGTCGGCCTAAACCGTTGCTAATATAAAAAAATAAATAATTATTTAAAATAAACACTAAAAAGGAGGCAAACTAAATTGTTGGGTGTAATGAAATTTTCACACAAACAGTAGCGTAGGTCCAAATAAACGCTTTGTCAACACCAATTATTTTTCTCGAAATCAAACTATTTTCAAAATATTTTCCCAACAAATGCACTTGAAGGACACATGCATTAAGTAGTGAAGAAGGAAATATTAAATGTATGTCCCTTTGTTCTTAGTCCGGCGAAGCTTACTGTATAGGTTATCGTTCAAATGCTCACCTTCACTCATGAACATTAGTTTTATTCGTGCTATATACTTTTGAAGTGAAATTGAATGAAAATGACTAGTTAGGCGTATGCTCCTCTTATAAAGATTCTAATAAAGACAAAGAAGAGTGATCTCTTCTGTCCAAAAGGGTAAACCAACTTTGAAAGGGAAAATAGAGCAACAGACGATATGCCATAAAAGTTATTTAATAGCACTTTCTTTTGTTTTTGATAGCGCTGGAAAGCGCTATTAACCGTGCCACTAATATGAACGATTTTGTTTAATATCACTTTAAAAGAGCTATTAAAGTACTAGTTTTTAATATAAAAATAATAATTAATTAAAACAATGAGTTTAAAGGAGCCAAACGAAATTCGTGGGGGAAAATGAAAATTTTAACACAAACAGTAGCGTCGGCCTGAACCGTCACTAATATAAGAAAATAAGAATTAATCAAGAAAGTAAATAATAAGGAGGCAGACGAAATTTGTTATGGGAAATGAATATTTTTTCAAAATCAATAGCGTCGGCCTAAAACGTCGCTAATATAAAAAAATAAATAATTATTTAAAATAATAACTAAAAAGGAGGCAAACTAAATTGTTGGGTGTAATGAAATTTTCACACAAACAAGAGCGTAGGTCCAAATAAACGCTTTGTCAACACCAATTATTTTTCTCGAAATCAAACCATTTTCAAAATATTTTCCCAACAAATGCACATGAAGGACACATGCATTAAGTAGTGAAGAAGTAATGATTAAATGTATGTCCCTTTGTTCTTAGTCCGGCGACGCTTACTGTATAGGTTATCGTTCAAATGCTAACCTTCACTCATGAACTTTATTTTTATTCGTGCTATATACTTTTGAAGTGAAATTGAATGAAAATGACTAGTTAGGCGTATGCTCCTCTTATAAAGACAAAGAAGAGTGATCTCTTCTGTCCAAAAGGGTAAACCAACTTTGAAAGAGAAAATAGAGCAAAAAACAATATGCCATAAAAGTTATTTAATAGTACTATCTTTTGTTTTTGATAGCGCTGGAAAGCGCTATTAACCGTGCCACTAATGTGAACGATTTTGTTTAATATCACTTTAAAAGAGCTATTAAAGTACTAGTTTTTAATATAAAAATAATAATTAATTAAAACAATAAGTTTAAAGGAGCCAATCGAAATTCGTGGGGGAAAATGAAAATTTTAACACAAACAGTAGCGTCGGCCTGAACCGTCACTAATATAAGAAAATAAGAATTAATCAAGAAAGTAACTAATAAGGAGGCAGACGAAATTTGTTATGGGAAATGAATATTTTTTCAAAATCAATAGCGTCGGCCTAAAACGTCGCTAATATAAAAAAATAAATAATTATTTAAAATAATAACTAAAAAGGAGGCAAACTAAATTGTTGGGTGTAAACAAATTTTCACACAAACAGTAGCGTAGGTCCAAATAAACGCTTTGTCAACACCAATTATTTTTCTCGAAATCAAACCATTTTCAAAATATTTTCCCAACAAATGCACTTGAAGGACACATGCATTAAGTAGTGAAGAAGGAATGATTAAATGTATGTCCCTTTGTTCTTAGTCCGGCGACGCTTACTGTATAGGTTATCATTCAAATGCTCACCTTCACTCATGAACATTAGTTTTATTCGTGCTATATACTTTTGAATTGAAATTGAATTAAAATGACTAGTTAGGTGTATGCTCCTCTTATAAAGATTCTAATAAAGACAAAGAAGAGTGATCTCTTCTGTCCAAAAGGGTAAACCAATTTTGAAAGAGAAAATAGATCAAAAGATAATATGCCATAAAAGTTATTTAATAGCACTTTCTTTTGTTTTTGATAGCGCTGAAAAGCGCTATTAACCGTGCCACTAATGTGAATGATTTTGTTTAATATCACTTTAAAAGAGCTATTAAAGTACTAGTTTTTAATATAAAAATAATAATTAATTAAAACAATAAGTTTAAAGGAGGGAAACGAAATTCTTGGGGGAAAATGAAAATTTTAACACAAACAGTAGCGTCGGCCTGAAGCGTCACTAATTTAAGAAAATAAGAATTAATTAAGAAAGTAACTAATAAGGAGGCAAACGAAATTTGTTATGGGAAATGAATATTTTTTCAAAATCAATAGCGTCGGCCTAAAACGTCGCTAATATAAAAAATAAATAATTATTTAAAATAATAACTAAAAAGAAGGAAAACTAAATTGTTGGGTGTAATGAAATTTTCACACAAACAGTAGCGTAGGGCCAAATAAACGCTTTGTCAACACCAATTATTTTTCTCGAAATCAAACCATTTTCAAAATGTTTTCCCAACAAATGCACTTGAAGGACACATGCATTAAGTAGTGAAGAAGGAATGATTAAATGTATGTCCCTTTGTTCTTAGTCCGGCGACGCTTACTGTATAGGTTATCGTTCAAATGCTAACCTTCACTCATGAACTTTAGTTTTATTTGTGCTATATACTTTTGAAGTGAAATTAAATGAAAATGACTAGTTAGGCGTATGCTCCTCTTATAAAGATTCTAAGAAAGACAAAGAAGAGTGATCTCTTCTGTCCAAAAGGGTAAACCAACTTTGAAAGAGAAAATAGAGCAAAAGACAATATGCCATAAAAGTTATTTAATAGCACTTTCTTTTTTTTTTGATAGCGCTGGAAAGCGATATTAACCGTGCCACTAATGTGAACGATTTTGTTTAATATCACTTTAAAAGAGCTATTAAAGTACTAGTTTTTAATATAAAAATAATAATTAATTAAAATAATAAGTTTAAAGGAGCCAAACGAAATTCGTGGGGGAAAATCAAAATTTTAACACAAACAGTAGCGTCGGCCTGAACCGTCACTAATATAAGAAAATAAGAATTAATTAAGAAAGTAACTAATAAGGAGGCAGACGAAATTTGTTATGGGAAATGAATATTTTTTCAAAATCAATAGCGTCGGCCTAAAACGTCGCTAATATAAAAAAATAAATAATTATTTAAAATAATAACTAAAAAGGAGGCAAACTAAATTGTTGGGTGTAATGAAATTTTCACACAAACAGTAGCGTAGGGCCAAATAAACGCTTTGTCAACACCAATTTTTTTTCTCGAAATCAAACCAATTTCAAAATATTTTCCCAACAAATGCACTTGAAGGACACATGCATTAAGTAGTGAAGAAGGAATGATTAAATGTATGTCCCTTTGTTCTTAGTACGGCGACGCTTACTGTATAGGTTATCATTCAAATGCTAACCTTCACTCATGAACTTTAGTTTTATTCGTGCTATATACTTTTGAAGTGAAATTGAATGAAAATGACTAGTTAGGCGTATGCTCCTCTTATAAAGATTCTAATAAAAACAAAGAAGAGTGATCTCTTCTGTCCAAAAGGGTAAACCAACTTTGAAAGAGAAAATAGAGCAAAACACAATATGCCATAAAAGTTATTTAATAGCACTTTCTATTGTTTTTGATAGCGCTGGAAAGCGCTATTAACCGTGCCACTAATGTGAACAATTTTGTTTAATATCACTTTAAAAGAGCTATTAAAGTACTAGTTTTTAATATAAAAATAATAATTAATTAAAACAATAAGTTTAAAGGAGCCAAACGAAATTCGTGGGGGAAAATGAAAATTTTAACACAGACAGTAGCGTCGGCCTGAACCGTCACTAATATAAGAAAATAAGAATTAATCAAGAAAGTAACTAATAAGGAGGCAGACGAAATTTGTTATGGGAAATGAATATTTTTTCAAAATCAATAGCGTCGGCCTAAAACATTGCTAATATAAAAAAATAAATAATTATTTAAAATAATAACTAAAAAGGAGGCAAACTAAATTGTTGGGTGTAATGAAATTTTCACACAAACAGTAGCGTAGGGCCAAATAAACGCTTTGTCAACACCAATTTTTTTTCTCGAAATCAAACCAATTTCAAAATATTTTCCCAACAAATGCACTTGAAGGACACATGCATTAAGTAGTGAAGAAGGAATGATTAAATGTATGTCCCTTTGTTCTTAGTACGGCGACGCTTACTGTATAGGTTATCATTCAAATGCTAACCTTCACTCATGAACTTTATTTTTATTCGTGCTATATACTTTTGAAGTGAAATTGAATGAAAATGACTAGTTAGGTGTATGCTCCTCTTACAAAGATTCTAATAAAGACAAAGAAGAGTGATCTCTTCTGTCCAAAAGGGTAAACCAACTTTGAAAGAGAAAATAGAGCAAAAGACAATATGCCATTAATTGTTATTTAATAGCACTTTCTATTGTTTTTGATAGCGCTGGAAAGCGCTATTAACCGTGCCACTAATGTGAACGATTTTGTTTATTATCACTTTAAAAGAGCTATTAAAGTACTAGTTTTTAATATAAAAATAATAATTAATTAAAACAATAAGTTTAAAGGAGCCAAACGAAATTCGTGGGGGAAAATGAAAATTTTAACACAAACAGTAGCGTCGGCCTGAACCGTCACTAATATAAGAAAATAAGAATTAATCAAGAAAGTAACTAATAAGGAGGCAGACGAAATTTGTTATGGGAAATGAATATTTTTTCAAAATCAATAGCGTCGGCCTAAAACGTTGCTAATTTAAAAAAATAAATAATTATTTAAAATAATAACTAAAAAGGAGGCAAACTAAATTGTTGGGTGTAATGAAATTTTCACACAAACAGTAGCGTAGGTCCAAATAAACGCTTTGTCAACACCAATTATTTTTCTCGAAATCAAACCATTTTCAAAATATTTTCCCAACAAATGCACTTGAAGGACACATGCATTAAGTAGTGAAGAAGGAATGATTAAATGTATGTCCCATTGTTCTTAGTCCGGCGACGCTTACTGTATAGGTTATCGTTCAAATGCTCACCTTCACTCATGTACATTAGTTTTATTCGTGCTATATACTTTTGAATTGAAATTGAATTAAAATGACTAGTTAGGTGTATGCTCCTCTTATAAAGATTCTAATAAAGACAAAGAAGAGTGATCTCTTCTGTCCAAAAGGGTAAACCAATTTTGAAAGAGAAAATAGAGCAAAAGACAATATGCCATAAAAGTTATTTAATAGCACTTTCTTTTGTTTTTGATAGCGCTGAAAAGCGCTATTAACCGTGCCACTAATGTGAATGATTTTGTTTAATATCACTTTAAAAGAGCTATTAAAGTACTAGTTTTTAATATAAAAATAATAATTAATTAAAACAATAAGTTTAAAGGAGCCAAACGAAATTCGTGGGGGAAAATGAAAATTTTAACACAAACAGTAGCGTCGGCCTGAACCGTCACTAATATAAGAAAATAAGAATTAATTAAGAAAGTAACTAATAAGGAGGCAGACGAAATTTGTTATGGGAAATGAATATTTTTTCAAAATCAATAGCGTCGGCCTAAAACGTCGCTAATATAAAAAAATAAATAATTATTTAAAATAATAACTAAAAAGGAGGCAAACTAAATTGTTGGGTGTAATGAAATTTTCACACAAACAGTAGCATAGGTCCAAATAAACGCTTTGTCAACACCAATTATTTTTCTCGAAATCAAACCATTTTCAAAATATTTTCCCAACAAATGCACTTGAAGGACACATGCATTAAGTAGTGAAGAAGGAATGATTAAATGTATGTCCCTTTGTTCTTAGTCCGACGACGCTTACTGTATAGGTTATCGTTCAAATGCTCACCTTCACTCATGTACATTAGTTTTATTCGTGCTATATACTTTTGAATTGAAATTGAATTAAAATGACTAGTTAGGTGTATGCTCCTCTTATAAAGATTCTAATAAAGACAAAGAAGAGTGATATCTTCTGTCCAAAAGGGTAAACCAATTTTGAAAGAGAAAATAGATCAAAAGATAATATGCCATAAAAGTTATTTAATAGCACTTTCTTTTGTTTTTGATAGCGCTGAAAAGCGCTATTAACCGTGCCACTAATGTGAATGATTTTGTTTAATATCACTTTAAAAGAGCTATTAAAGTACTAGTTTTTAATATAAAAATAATAATTAATTAAAACAATAAGTTTAAAGGAGGCAAACGAAATTCTTGGGGGAAAATGAAAATTTTAACAAAAACAGTAGCGTCGGCCTGAAGCGTCACTAATATAAGAAAATAAGAATTAATTAAGAAAGTAACTAATAAGGAGGCAAACGAAATTTGTTATGGGAAATGAATATTTTTTCAAAATCAATAGCGTCGGCCTAAAACGTCGCTAATATAAAAAATAAATAATTATTTAAAATAATAACTAAAAAGAAGGAAAACTAAATTGTTGGGTGTAATGAAATTTTCACACAAACAGTAGCGTAGGGCCAAATAAACGCTTTGTCAACACCAATTATTTTTCTCGAAATCAAACCATTTTCAAAATATTTTCCCAACAAATGCACTTGAAGGACACATGCATTAAGTAGTGAAGAAGGAATGATTAAATGTATGTCCCTTTGTTCTTAGTCCGGCGACGCTTACTGTATAGGTTATCGTTCAAATGCTAACCTTCACTCATGAACTTTAGTTTTATTTGTGCTATATACTTTTGAAGTGAAATTAAATGAAAATGACTAGTTAGGCGTATGCTCCTCTTATAAAGATTCCAATAAAGACAAAGAAGAGTGATCTCTTCTGTCCAAAAGGGTAAACCAACTTTGAAAGAGAAAATAGAGCAAAAGACAATATGCCATAAAAGTTATTTAATAGCACTTTCTTTTGTTTTTGATAGCGCTGGAAAGCGCTATTAACCGTGCCACTAATGTGAACGATTTTGTTTAATATCACTTTAAAAGAGCTATTAAAGTACTAGTTTTTAATATAAAAATAATAATTAATTAAAATAATAAGTTTAAAGGAGCCAAACGAAATTCGTGGGGGAAAATGAAAATTTTAACACAAACAGTAGCGTCGGCCTGAACCGTCACTAATATAAGAAAATAAGAATTAATCAAGAAAGTAACTAATAAGGAGGCAGACGAAATTTGTTATGGGAAATGAATATTTTTTCAAAATCAATAGCGTCGGCCTAAAACGTTGCTAATTTAAAAAAATAAATAATTATTTAAAATAATAACTAAAAAGGAGGCAAACTAAATTGTTGGGTGTAATGAAATTTTCACACAAACAGTAGCGTAGGTCCAAATAAACGCTTTGTCAACACCAATTATTTTTCTCGAAATCAAACCATTTTCAAAATATTTTCCCAACAAATGCACTTGAAGGACACATGCATTAAGTAGTGAAGAAGGAATGATTAAATGTATGTCCCATTGTTCTTAGTCCGGCGACGCTTACTGTATAGGTTATCGTTCAAATGCTCACCTTCACTCATGTACATTAGTTTTATTCGTGCTATATACTTTTGAATTGAAATTGAATTAAAATGACTAGTTAGGTGTATGCTCCTCTTATAAAGATTCTAATAAAGACAAAGAAGAGTGATCTCTTATGTCCAAAAGGGTAAACCAATTTTGAAAGAGAAAATAGAGCAAAAGACAATATGCCATAAAAGTTATTTAATAGCACTTTCTATTGTTTTTGATAGCGCTGAAAAGCGCTATTAACCATGCCACTAATGTGAACGATTTTGTTTATTATCACTTTAAAAGAGCTATTAAAGTACTAGTTTTTAATATAAAAATAATAATTAATTAAAACAATAAGTTTAAAGGAGCCAAACGAAATTCGTGGGGGAAAATGAAAATTTTAACACAAACAGTAGCGTCGGCCTGAACCGTCACTAATATAAGAAAATAAGAATTAATCAAGAAAGTAACTAATAAGGAGGCAGACGAAATTTGTTATGGGAAATGAATATTTTTTCAAAATCAATAGCGTCGGCCTAAAACGTTGCTAATTTAAAAAAAATAAATAATTATTTAAAATAATAACTAAAAAGGAGGCAAACTAAATTGTTGGGTGTAATGAAATTTTCACACAAACAGTAGCGTAGGTCCAAATAAACGCTTTGTCAACACCAATTATTTTTCTCGAAATCAAACCATTTTCAAAATATTTTCCCAACAAATGCACTTGAAGGACACATGCATTAAGTAGTGAAGAAGGAATGATTAAATGTATGTCCCTTTGTTCTTAGTCCGGCGACGCTTACTGTATAGGTTATCGTTCAAATGCTCACCTTCACTCATGTACATTAGTTTTATTCGTGCTATATACTTTTGAATTGAAATTGAATTAAAATGACTAGTTAGGTGTATGCTCCTCTTATAAAGATTCTAATAAAGACAAAGAAGAGTGATATCTTCTGTCCAAAAGGGTAAACCAATTTTGAAAGAGAAAATAGATCAAAAGATAATATGCCATAAAAGTTATTTAATAGCACTTTCTTTTGTTTTTGATAGCGCTGAAAAGCGCTATTAACCGTGCCACTAATGTGAATGATTTTGTTTAATATCACTTTAAAAGAGCTATTAAAGTACTAGTTTTTAATATAAAAATAATAATTAATTAAAACAATAAGTTTAAAGGAGGCAAACGAAATTCTTGGGGGAAAATGAAAATTTTAACAAAAACAGTAGCGTCGGCCTGAAGCGTCACTAATATAAGAAAATAAGAATTAATTAAGAAAGTAACTAATAAGGAGGCAAACGAAATTTGTTATGGGAAATGAATATTTTTTCAAAATCAATAGCGTCGGCCTAAAACGTCGCTAATATAAAAAATAAATAATTATTTAAAATAATAACTAAAAAGAAGGAAAACTAAATTGTTGGGTGTAATGAAATTTTCACACAAACAGTAGCGTAGGGCCAAATAAACGCTTTGTCAACACCAATTATTTTTCTCGAAATCAAACCATTTTCAAAATATTTTCCCAACAAATGCACTTGAAGGACACATGCATTAAGTAGTGAAGAAGGAATGATTAAATGTATGTCCCTTTGTTCTTAGTCCGGCGACGCTTACTGTATAGGTTATCGTTCAAATGCTAACCTTCACTCATGAACTTTAGTTTTATTTGTGCTATATACTTTTGAAGTGAAATTAAATGAAAATGACTAGTTAGGCGTATGCTCCTCTTATAAAGATTCCAATAAAGACAAAGAAGAGTGATCTCTTCTGTCCAAAAGGGTAAACCAACTTTGAAAGAGAAAATAGAGCAAAAGACAATATGCCATAAAAGTTATTTAATAGCACTTTCTTTTGTTTTTGATAGCGCTGGAAAGCGCTATTAACCGTGCCACTAATGTGAACGATTTTGTTTAATATCACTTTAAAAGAGCTATTAAAGTACTAGTTTTTAATATAAAAATAATAATTAATTAAAATAATAAGTTTAAAGGAGCCAAACGAAATTCGTGGGGGAAAATGAAAATTTTAACACAAACAGTAGCGTCGGCCTGAACCGTCACTAATATAAGAAAATAAGAATTAATCAAGAAAGTAACTAATAAGGAGGCAGACGAAATTTGTTATGGGAAATGAATATTTTTTCAAAATCAATAGCGTCGGCCTAAAACGTTGCTAATTTAAAAAAATAAATAATTATTTAAAATAATAACTAAAAAGGAGGCAAACTAAATTGTTGGGTGTAATGAAATTTTCACACAAACAGTAGCGTAGGTCCAAATAAACGCTTTGTCAACACCAATTATTTTTCTCGAAATCAAACCATTTTCAAAATATTTTCCCAACAAATGCACTTGAAGGACACATGCATTAAGTAGTGAAGAAGGAATGATTAAATGTATGTCCCATTGTTCTTAGTCCGGCGACGCTTACTGTATAGGTTATCGTTCAAATGCTCACCTTCACTCATGTACATTAGTTTTATTCGTGCTATATACTTTTGAATTGAAATTGAATTAAAATGACTAGTTAGGTGTATGCTCCTCTTATAAAGATTCTAATAAAGACAAAGAAGAGTGATCTCTTATGTCCAAAAGGGTAAACCAATTTTGAAAGAGAAAATAGAGCAAAAGACAATATGCCATAAAAGTTATTTAATAGCACTTTCTATTGTTTTTGATAGCGCTGAAAAGCGCTATTAACCATGCCACTAATGTGAACGATTTTGTTTATTATCACTTTAAAAGAGCTATTAAAGTACTAGTTTTTAATATAAAAATAATAATTAATTAAAACAATAAGTTTAAAGGAGCCAAACGAAATTCGTGGGGGAAAATGAAAATTTTAACACAAACAGTAGCGTCGGCCTGAACCGTCACTAATATAAGAAAATAAGAATTAATCAAGAAAGTAACTAATAAGGAGGCAGACGAAATTTGTTATGGGAAATGAATATTTTTTCAAAATCAATAGCGTCGGCCTAAAACGTTGCTAATTTAAAAAAAATAAATAATTATTTAAAATAATAACTAAAAAGGAGGCAAACTAAATTGTTGGGTGTAATGAAATTTTCACACAAACAGTAGCGTAGGTCCAAATAAACGCTTTGTCAACACCAATTATTTTTCTCGAAATCAAACCATTTTCAAAATATTTTCCCAACAAATGCACTTGAAGGACACATGCATTAAGTAGTGAAGAAGGAATGATTAAATGTATGTCCCTTTGTTCTTAGTCCGGCGACGCTTACTGTATAGGTTATCGTTCAAATGCTCACCTTCACTCATGTACATTAGTTTTATTCGTGCTATATACTTTTGAATTGAAATTGAATTAAAATGACTAGTTAGGTGTATGCTCCTCTTATAAAGATTCTAATAAAGAAAAAGAAGAGTGATCTCTTCTGTCCAAAAGGGTAAACCAATTTTGAAAGAGAAAATAGAGCAAAAGACAATATGCCATAAAAGTTATTTAATAGCACTTTCTTTTGTTTTTGATAGCGCTGAAAAGCGCTATTAACCGTGCCACTAATGTGAATGATTTTGTTTAATATCACTTTAAAAGAGCTATTAAAGTACTAGTTTTTAATATAAAAATAATAATTAATTAAAACAATAAGTTTAAAGGAGCCAAACGAAATTCGTGGGGGAAAATGAAAATTTTAACACAAACAGTAGCGTCGGCCTGAACCGTCACTAATATAAGAAAATAAGAATTAATTAAGAAAGTAACTAATAAGGAGGCAGACGAAATTTGTTATGGGAAATGAATATTTTTTCAAAATCAATAGCGTCGGCCTAAAACGTCGCTAATATAAAAAAATAAATAATTATTTAAAATAATAACTAAAAAGGAGGCAAACTAAATTGTTGGGTGTAATGAAATTTTCACACAAACAGTAGCATAGGTCCAAATAAACGCTTTGTCAACACCAATTATTTTTCTCGAAATCAAACCATTTTCAAAATATTTTCCCAACAAATGCACTTGAAGGACACATGCATTAAGTAGTGAAGAAGGAATGATTAAATGTATGTCCCTTTGTTCTTAGTCCGGCGACGCTTACTGTATAGGTTATCGTTCAAATGCTCACCTTCACTCATGTACATTAGTTTTATTCGTGCTATATACTTTTGAATTGAAATTGAATTAAAATGACTAGTTAGGTGTATGCTCCTCTTATAAAGATTCTAATAAAGACAAAGAAGAGTGATCTCTTCTGTCCAAAAGGGTAAACCAATTTTGAAAGAGAAAATAGATCAAAAGATAATATGCCATAAAAGTTATTTAATAGCACTTTCTTTTGTTTTTGATAGCGCTGAAAAGCGCTATTAACCGTGCCACTAATGTGAATGATTTTGTTTAATATCACTTTAAAAGAGCTATTAAAGTACTAGTTTTTAATATAAAAATAATAATTAATTAAAACAATAAGTTTAAAGGAGGCAAACGAAATTCTTGGGGGAAAATGAAAATTTTAACACAAACAGTAGCGTCGGCCTGAAGCGTCACTAATATAAGAAAATAAGAATTAATTAAGAAAGTAACTAATAAGGAGGCAAACGAAATTTGTTATGGGAAATGAATATTTTTTCAAAATCAATAGCGTCGGCCTAAAACGTCGCTAATATAAAAAATAAATAATTATTTAAAATAATAACTAAAAAGAAGGAAAACTAAATTGTTGGGTGTAATGAAATTTTCACACAAACAGTAGCGTAGGGCCAAATAAACGCTTTGTCAACACCAATTATTTTTCTCGAAATCAAACCATTTTCAAAATATTTTCCCAACAAATGCACTTGAAGGACACATGAATTAAGTAGTGAAGAAGGAATGATTAAATGTATGTCCCTTTGTTCTTAGTCCGGCGACGCTTACTGTATAGGTTATCGTTCAAATGCTAACTTTCACTCATGAACTTTAGTTTTATTTGTGCTATATACTTTTGAAGTGAAATTAAATGAAAATGACTAGTTAGGCGTATGCTCCTCTTATAAAGATTCTAATAAAGACAAAGAAGAGTGATCTCTTCTGTCCAAAAGGGTAAACCAACTTTGAAAGAGAAAATAGAGCAAAAGACAATATGCCATAAAAGTTATTTAATAGCACTTTCTTTTGTTTTTGATAGCGCTGGAAAGCGCTATTAACCGTGCCACTAATGTGAACGATTTTGTTTAATATCACTTTAAAAGAGCTATTAAAGTACTAGTTTTTAATATAAAAATAATAATTAATTAAAATAATAAGTTTAAAGGAGCCAAACGAAATTCGTGGGGGAAAATGAAAATTTTAACACAAACAGTAGCGTCGGCCTGAACCGTCACTAATATAAGAAAATAAGAATTAATTAAGAAAGTAACTAATAAGGAGGCAGACGAAATTTGTTATGGGAAATGAATATTTTTTCAAAATCAATAGCGTCGGCCTAAAACGTCGCTAATATAAAAAAATAAATAATTATTTAAAATAATAACTAAAAAGGAGGCAAACTAAATTGTTGGGTGTAATGAAATTTTCACACAAACAGTAGCGTAGGGCCAAATAAACGCTTTGTCAACACCAATTTTTTTTCTCGAAATCAAACCAATTTCAAAATATTTTCCCAACAAATGCACTTGAAGGACACATGCATTAAGTAGTGAAGAAGGAATGATTAAATGTATGTCCCTTTGTTCTTAGTACGGCGACGCTTACTGTATAGGTTATCATTCAAATGCTAACCTTCACTCATGAACTTTAGTTTTATTCGTGCTATATACTTTTGAAGTGAAATTGAATGAAAATGACTAGTTAGGCGTATGCTCCTCTTATAAAGATTCTAATAAAGACAAAGAAGAGTGATCTCTTCTGTCCAAAAGGGTAAACCAAATTTGAAAGCGAAAATAGAGCAAAAGACAATATGCCATAAAAGTTATTTAATAGCACTTTCTTTTGTTTTTGATAGCGCTGGAAAGCGCTATTAACCGTGCCACTAATGTGAACGATTTTGTTTAATATCACTTTAAAAGAGCTATTAAAGTACTAGTTTTTAATATAAAAATAATAATTAATTAAAATAATAAGTTTAAAGGAGCCAAACGAAATTCGTGGGGGAAAATGAAAATTTTAACACAAACAGTAGCGTCGGCCTGAACCGTCACTAATATAAGAAAATAAGAATTAATTAAGAAAGTAACTAATAAGGAGGCAGACGAAATTTGTTATGGGAAATGAATATTTTTTCAAAATCAATAGCGTCGGCCTAAAATGTCGCTAATATAAAAAAATAAATAATTATTTAAAATAATAACTAAAAAGGAGGCAAACTAAATTGTTGGGTGTAATGAAATTTTCACACAAACAGTAGCGTAGGGCCAAATAAACGCTTTGTCAACACCAATTTTTTTTCTCGAAATCAAACCAATTTCAAAATATTTTCCCAACAAATGCACTTGAAGGACACATGCATTAAGTAGTGAAGAAGGAATGATTAAATGTATGTCCCTTTGTTCTTAGTACGGCGACGCTTACTGTATAGGTTATCATTCAAATGCTAACCTTCACTCATGAACTTTAGTTTTATTCGTGCTATATACTTTTGAAGTGAAATTGAATGAAAATGACTAGTTAGGCGTATGCTCCTCTTATAAAGATTCTAATAAAGACAAAGAAGAGTGATCTCTTCTGTCCAAAAGGGTAAACCAAATTTGAAAGCGAAAATAGAGCAAAAGACAATATGCCATAAAAATTATTTAATAGCACTTTCTATTGTTTTTGATAGCGCTGGAAAGCGCTATTAACCGTGCCACTAATGTGAACGATTTTGTTTAATATCACTTTAAAAGAGCTATTAAAGTACTAGTTTTTAATATAAAAATAATAATTAATTAAATTAATAAGTTTAAAGGAGCCAAACGAAATTCGTGGGGGAAAATGAAAATTTTAACACAGACAGTAGCGTCGGCCTGAACCGTCACTAATATAAGAAAATAAGAATTAATCAAGAAAGTAACTAATAAGGAGGTAGACGAAATTTGTTATGGGAAATGAATATTTTTTCAAAATCAATAGCGTCGGCCTAAAACATTGCTAATATAAAAAAATAAATAATTATTTAAAATAATAACTAAAAAGGAGGCAAACTAAATTGTTGGGTGTAATGAAATTTTCACACAAACAGTAGCGTAGGGCCAAATAAACGCTTTGTCAACACCAATTTTTTTTCTCGAAATCAAACCAATTTCAAAATATTTTCCCAACAAATGCACTTGAAGGACACATGCATTAAGTAGTGAAGAAGGAATGATTAAATGTATGTCCCTTTGTTCTTAGTACGGCGACGCTTACTGTATAGGTTATCATTCAAATGCTAACCTTCACTCATGAACTTTATTTTTATTCGTGCTATATACTTTTGAAGTGAAATTGAATGAAAATGACTAGTTAGGCGTATGCTCCTCTTACAAAGATTCTAATAAAGACAAAGAAGAGTGATCTCTTCTGTCCAAAAGGGTAAACCAACTTTGAAAGAGAAAATAGAGCAAAAGACAATATGCCATAAAAGTTATTTAATAGCACTTTCTATTGTTTTTGATAGCGCTGGAAAGCGCTATTAACCGTGCCACTAATGTGAACGATTTTGTTTATTATCACTTTAAAAGAGCTATTAAAGTACTAGTTTTTAATATAAAAATAATAATTAATTAAAACAATAAGTTTAAAGGAGCCAAACGAAATTCGTGGGGGAAAATGAAAATTTTAACACAAACAGTAGCGTCGGCCTGAACCGTCACTAATATAAGAAAATAAGAATTAATCAAGTAACTAATAAGGAGGCAGACGAAATTTGTTATGGGAAATGAATATTTTTTCAAAATCAATAGCGTCGGCCTAAAACGTCGCTAATTTAAAAAAATAAATAATTATTTAAAATAATAACTAAAAAGGAGGCAAACTAAATTGTTGGGTGTAATGAAATTTTCACACAAACAGTAGCGTAGGTCCAAATAAACGCTTTGTCAACACTAATTATTTTTCTCGAAATCAAACCATTCTCAAAATATTTTCCCAACAAATGCACTTGAAGGACACATGCATTAAGTAGTGAAGAAGGAATGATTAAATGTATGTCCCTTTGTTCTTAGTCCGGCGACACTTACTGTATAGGTTATCGTTCAAATGCTCACCTTCACTCATGTACATTAGTTTTATTCGTGCTATATACTTTTGAATTGAAATTGAATTAAAATGACTAGTTAGGTGTATGCTCCTCTTATAAAGATTCTAATAAAGACAAAGAAGAGTGATCTCTTCTGTCCAAAAGGGTAAACCAATTTTGAAAGAGAAAATAGAGCAAAAGACAATATGCCATAAAAGTTATTTAATAACACTTTCTTTTGTTTTTGATAGCGCTGAAAAGCGCTATTAACCGTGCCACTAATGTGAATGATTTTGTTTAATATCACTTTAAAAGAGCTATTAAAGTACTAGTTTTTAATATAAAAATAATAATTAATTAAAACAATAAGTTTAAAGGAGGCAAACGAAATTCGTGGGGGAAAATGAAAATTTTAACACAAACAGTAGCGTCGGCCTGAAGCGTCACTAATATAAGAAAATAAGAATTAATTAAGAAAGTAACTAATAAGGAGGCAAATGAAATTTGTTATGGGAAATGAATATTTTTTCAAAATCAATAGCGTCGGCCTAAAACGTCGCTAATATAAAAAAATAAATAATTATTTAAAATAATAACTAAAAAGGAGGCAAACTAAATTGTTGGGTGTAATGAAATTTTCACACAAACAGTAGCGTAGGGCCAAATAAACGCTTTGTCAACACCAATTATTTTTCTCGAAATCAAACCATTTTCAAAATATTTTCCCAACAAATGCACTTGAAGGACACATGCATTAAGTAGTGAAGAAGGAATGATTAAATGTATGTCCCTTTGTTCTTAGTCCGGCGACGCTTACTGTATAGGTTATCGTTCAAATGCTAACCTTCACTCATGAACTTTAGTTTTATTTGTGCTATATACTTTTGAAGTGAAATTGAATGAAAATGACTAGTTAGGCGTATGCTCCTCTTATAAAGATTCTAATAAAGACAAAGAAAAGTGATCTCTTCTGTCCAAAAGGGTAAACCAACTTTGAAAGAGAAAATAGAGCAAAAGACAATATGCCATAAAAGTTATTTAATAGCACTTTCTTTTGTTTTTGATAGCGCTGGAAAGCGCTATTAACCGTGCCACTAATGTGAACGATTTTGTTTAATATCACTTTAAAAGAGCTATTAAAGTACTAGTTTTTAATATAAAAATAATAATTAATTAAAACAATAAGTTTAAAGGAGCCAAACGAAATTCGTGGGGGAAAATGAAAATTTTAACACAAACAGTAGCGTCGGCCTGAACCGTCACTAATATAAGAAAATAAGAATTAATTAAGAAAGTAACTAATAAGGAGGCAGACGAAATTTGTTATGGGAAATGAATATTTTTTCAAAATCAATAGCGTCGGCCTAAAACGTCGCTAATATAAAAAAATAAATAATTATTTAAAATAATAACTAAAAAGGAGGCAAACTAAATTGTCGGGTGTAATGAAATTTTCACACAAACAGTAGCGTAGGGCCAAATAAACGCTTTGTCAACACCAATTTTTTTTCTCGAAATCAAACCAATTTCAAAATATTTTCCCAAAAAATGCACTTGAAGGACACATGCATTAAGTAGTGAAGAAGGAATGATTAAATGTATGTCCCTTTGTTCTTAGTACGGCGACGCTTACTGTATAGGTTATCATTCAAATGCTAACTTTCACTCATGAACTTTAGTTTTATTCGTGCTATATACTTTTGAAGTGAAATTGAATGAAAATGACTAGTTAGGCGTATGCTCCTCTTATAAAGATTCTAATAAAGACAAAGAAGAGTGATCTCTTCTGTCCAAAAGGGTAAACCAACTTTGAAAGAGAAAATAGAGCAAAAGACAATATGCCATGAAAGTTATTTAATAGCACTTTCTATTGTTTTTGATAGCGCTGGAAAGCGCTATTAACCGTGCCACTAATGTGAACGATTTTGTTTAATATCACTTTAAAAGAGATATTAAAGTACTAGTTTTTAATAAAAAAATAATAATTAATTAAAACAATAAGTTTAAAGGAGCCAAACGAAATTCGTGGGGGAAAATGAAAATTTTAACACAAACAGTAGCGTCGGTCTGAACCGTCACTAATATAAGAAAATAAGAATTAATCAAGAAAGTAACTAATAAGGAGGCAGACGAAATTTGTTATGGGAAATGAATATTTTTTCAAAATCAATAGCGTCGGCCTAAAACGTCGCTAATTTAAAAAAATAAATAATTATTTAAAATAATAACTAAAAAGGAGGCAAACTAAATTGTTGGGTGTAATGAAATTTTCACACAAACAGTAGCGTAGGTCCAAATAAACGTTTTGTCAACACCAATTATTTTTCTCGAAATCAAACCATTTTCAAAATATTTTCCCAACAAATGCACTTGAAGGACACATGCATTAAGTAGTGAAGAAGGAATGATTAAATGTATGTCCCTTTGTTCTTAGTCTGGCGACGCTTACTGTATAGGTTATCGTTCAAATGCTCACCTTCACTCATGTACATTAGTTTTATTCGTGCTATATACTTTTGAATTGAAATTGAATTAAAATGACTAGTTAGGTGTATGCTCCTCTTATAAAGATTCTAATAAAGACAAAGAAGAGTGATCTCTTCTGTCCAAAAGGGTAAACCAATTTTGAAAGAGAAAATAGAGCAAAAGACAATATGCCATAAAAGTTATTTAATAGCACTTTCTTTTGTTTTTGATAGCGCTGAAAAGCGCTATTAACCGTGCCACTAATGTGAATGATTTTGTTTAATATCACTTTAAAAGAGCTATTAAAGTACTAGTTTTTAATATAAAAATAATAATTAATTAAAACAATAAGTTTAAAGGAGGCAAACGAAATTCATGGGGGAAAATGAAAATTTTAACACAAACAGTAGCGTCGGCCTGAAGCGTCACTAATATAAGAAAATAAGAATTAATTAAGAGAGTAACTAATAAGGAGGCAAACGAAATTTGTTATGGGAAATGAATATTTTTTCAAAATCAATAGCGTCGGCCTAAAACGTCGCTAATATAAAAAAATAAATAATTATTTAAAATAATAACTAAAAAGGAGGCAAACTAAATTGTTGGGTGTAATGAAATTTTCACACAAACAGTAGCGTAGGGCCAAATAAACGCTTTGTCAACACCAATTATTTTTCTCGAAATCAAACCATTTTCAAAATATTTTCCCAACAAATGCACTTGAAGGACACATGCATTAAGTAGTGAAGAAGGAATGATTAAATGTATGTCCCTTTGTTCTTAGTACGTCGACGCTTACTGTATAGGTTATCATTCAAATGCTAACCTTCACTCATGAACTTTAGTTTTATTCGTGCTATATACTTTTATAGTGAAATTGAATGAAAATGACTAGTTAGGCGTATGCTCCTCTTATAAAGATTCTAATAAAGACAAAGAAGAGTGATCTCTTCTGTCCAAAAGGGTAAACCAACTTTGAAAGAGAAAATAGAGCAAAAGACAATATGCCATAAAAGTTATTTAATAACACTTTCTATTGTTTTTGATAGCGCTGGAAAGCGCTATTAACCGTGCCACTAATGTGAACGATTTTGTTTAATATCACTTAAAAAGAGCTATTAAAGTACTAGTTTTTAATATAAAAATAATAATTAATTAAAACAATAAGTTTAAAGGAGCCAAACGAAATTCGTGGGGGAAAATGAAAATTTTAACACAGACAGTAGCGTCGGCCTGAACCGTCACTAATATAAGAAAATAAGAATTAATCAAGAAAGTAACTAATAAGGAGGCAGACGAAATTTGTTATGGGAAATGAATTTTTTTTCAAAATCAATAGCGTCGGCCTAAAACGTCGCTAATATAAAAAAATAAATAATTATTTAAAATAATAACTAAAAAGGAGGCAAACTAAATTGTTGGGTGTAATGAAATTTTCACACAAACAGTAGCGTAGGGCCAAATAAACGCTTTGTCAACACCAATTATTTTTCTCGAAATCAAACCATTTTCAAAATATTTTCCCAACAAATGCACTTGAAGGACACATGCATTAAGTAGTGAAGAAGGAAAGATTAAATGTATGTCCCTTTGTTCTTAGTCCGGCGACGCTTACTGTATAGGTTATCGTTCAAATGCTAACCTTCACTCATGAACTTTAGTTTTATTCGTGCTATATACTTTTGAAGTGAAATTGAATGAAAATGACTAGTTAGGCGTATGCTCCTCTTATAAAGATTCTAATAAAGACAAAGAAGAGTGATCTCTTCTGTCCAAAAGGGTAAACCAACTTTGAAAGAGAAAATAGAGCAAAAGACAATATGCCATAAAAGTTATTTAATAGCACTTTCTATTGTTTTTGATAGCGCTGGAAAGCGCTATTAACCGTGCCACTAATGTGAACGATTTTGTTTAATATCACTTAAAAAGAGCTATTAAAGTACTAGTTTTTAATATAAAAATAATAATTAATTAAAACAATAAGTTTAAAGGAGCCAAACGAAATTCGTGGGGGAAAATGAAAATTTTAACACAGACAGTAGCGTCGGCCTGAACCGTCACTAATATAAGAAAATAAGAATTAATCAAGAAAGTAACTAATAAGGAGGCAGACGAAATTTGTTATGGGAAATGAATTTTTTTTCAAAATCAATAGCGTCGGCCTAAAACGTCGCTAATATAAAAAAATAAATAATTATTTAAAATAATAACTAAAAAGGAGGCAAACTAAATTGTTGGGTGTAATGAAATTTTCACACAAACAGTAGCGTAGGGCCAAATAAACGCTTTGTCAACACCAATTATTTTTCTCTAAATCAAACCATTTTCAAAATATTTACCCAACAAATGCACTTGAAGGACACATGCATTAAGTAGTGAAGAAGGAATGATTAAATGTATGTCCCTTTGTTCTTAGTCCGGCGACGCTTACTGTATAGGTTATCGTTCAAATGCTCACCTTCACTCATGAACATTAGTTTTATTCGTGCTATATACTTTTGAATTGAAATTGAATTAAAATGACTAGTTAGGTGTATGCTCCTCTTATAAAGATTCTAATAAAGACAAAGAAGAGTGATCTCTTCTGTCCAAAAGGGTAAACCAATTTTGAAAGAGAAAATAGAGCAAAAGACAATATGCCATAAAAGTTATTTAATAGCACTTTCTTTTGTTTTTGATAGCGCTGGAAAGCGCTATTAACCGTGCCACTAATGTGAATGATTTTGTTTAATATCACTTTAAAAGAGCTATTAAAGTACTAGTTTTTAATATAAAAATAATAATTAATTAAAACAATAAGTTTAAAGGAGCCAAACGAAATTCGTGGGGGAAAATGAAAATTTTAACACAAACAGTAGCGTCGGCCTGAACCGTCACTAATATAAGAAAATAAGAATTAATTAAGAAAGTAACTAATAAGGAGGCAGACGAAATTTGTTATGGGAAATGAATATTTTTTCAAAATCAATAGCGTCGGCCTAAAACGTCGCTAATATAAAAAAATAAATAATTATTTAAAATAATAACTAAAAAGGAGGCAAACTAAATTGTTGGGTGTAATGAAATTTTCACACAAACAGTAGCGTAGGGCCAAATAAACGCTTTGTCAACACCAATTATTTTTCTCGAAATCAAACCATTTTCAAAATATTTTCCCAACAAATGCACTTGAAGGACACATGCATTAAGTAGTGAAGAAGGAATGATTAAATGTATGTCCGTTTGTTCTTAGTCCGGCGACGCTTACTGTATAGGTTATCGTTCAAATGCTAACCTTCACTCATGAACTTTAGTTTTATTCGTGGTATATACTTTTGAAGTGAAATTGATTGAAAATGACTAGTTAGGCGTATGCTCCTCTTATAAAGATTCTAATAAAGACAAAGAAGAGTGATCTCTTCTGTCCAAAAGGGTAAACCAACTTTGAAAGAGAAAATAGAGCAAAAGACAATATGCCATAAAAGTTATTTAATAGCACTTTCTTTTGTTTTTGATAGCGCTGGAAAGCGCTATTAACCGTGCCACTAATGTGAACGATTTTGTTTAATATCACTTTAAAAGAGCTATTAAAGTACTAGTTTTTAATATAAAAATAATAATTAATTAAAACAATAAGTTTAAAGGAGCCAAACGAAATTCGTGGGGGAAAATGAAAATTTTAACACAAACAGTAGCGTCGGCCTGAACCGTCACTAATATAAGAAAATAAGAATTAATTAAGAAAGTAACTAATAAGGAGGCAGACGAAATTTGTTATGGGAAATGAATATTTTTTCAAAATCAATAGCGTCGGCCTAAAACGTCGCTAATATAAAAAAATAAATATTTATTTAAAATAATAACTAAAAAGGAGGCAAACTAAATTGTTGGGTGTAATGAAATTTTCACACAAACAAGAGCGTAGGTCCAAATAAACGCTTTGTCAACACCAATTATTTTTTTCGAAATCAAACCATTTTCAAAATATTTTCCCAACAAATGCACTTGAAGGACACATGCATTAAGTAGTGAAGAAGGAATGATTAAATGTATGTCCGTTTGTTCTTAGTCCGGCGACGCTTACTGTATAGGTTATCGTTCAAATGCTAACCTTCACTCATGAACTTTAGTTTTATTCGTGCTATATACTTTTGAAGTGAAATTGAATGAAAATGACTAGTTAGGCGTATGCTCCTCTTATAAAGATTCTAATAAAGACAAAGAAGAGTGATCTCTTCTGTCCAAAAGGGTAAACCAACTTTGAAAGAGAAAATAGAGCAAAAGACAATATGCCATAAAAGTTATTTAATAGCACTTTCTTTTGTTTTTGATATCGCTGAAAAGCGCTATTAACCGTGCCACTAATGTGAATGATTTTGTTTAATATCACTTTAAAAGAGCTATTAAAGTACTAGTTTTTAATATAAAAATAATAATTAATTAAAACAATAAGTTTAAAGGAGGCAAACGAAATTCGTGGGGGAAAATGAAAACTTTAACTAAGACAGTAGCGTCGGCCTGAACCGTCACTAATATAAGAAAATAAGAATTAATTAAGAAAGTAACTAATAAGGAGGCAAACGAAATTTGTTATGGGAAATGAATATTTTTTCAAAATCAATAGTGTCGGCCTAAAACGTCGCTAATATAAAAAAATAAATAATTATTTAAAATAATAACTAAAAAGGAGGCAAACTAAATTGTTGGGTGTAATGAATCTTTCACACAAACAGTAGCGTAGGGCCAAATAAACGCTTTGTCAACAACAATTATTTTTCTCGAAATCAAACCATTTTCAAAATATTTTCCCAACAAATGCACTTGAAAGACACATGCATTAAGTAGTGAAGAAGGAATGATTAAATGTATGTCTGTTTGTTCTTAGTCCGGCGACGCTTACTGTATAGGTTATCGTTCAAATGCTAACCTTCACTCATGAACTTTAGTTTTATTCGTGCTATATACTTTTGAAGTGAAATTGAATGAAAATGACTAGTTAGGCGTATGCTCCTCTTATAAAGATTCTAATAAAGACAAAGAAGAGTGATCTCTTCTGTCCAAAAGGGTAAACCAACTTTGAAAGAGAAAATAGAGCAAAAGACAATATGCCATAAAAGTTATTTAATAGAACTTTCTTTTGTTTTTGATAGCGCTGGAAAGCGCTATTAACCGTGCCACTAATGTGAACGATTTTGTTTAATATCACTTTAAAAGAGCTATTAAAGTACTAGTTTTTAATATAAAAATAATAATTAATTAAAACAATAAGTTTAAAGGAGGCAAACGAAATTCGTGGGGGAAAATGAAAATTTTAACACAAACAGTAGCGTCGGCCTGAACCGTCACTAATATAAGAAAATAAGAATTAATTAAGAAAGTAACTAATAAGGAGGCAGACGAAATTTGTTATGGGAAATGAATATTTTTTCAAAATCACTAGCGTCGGCCTAAAACGTCGCTAATATAAAAAAATAAATAATTATTTAAAATAATAACTAAAAAGGAGGCAAACTAAATTGTTGGGTGTAATGAAATTTTCACACAAACAGTAGCGTAGGGCCAAATAAACGCTTTGTCAACACCAATTTTTTTTCTCGAAATCAAACCATTTTCAAAATATTTTCCCAACAAATGCACTTGAAGGACACATGCATTAAGTAGTGAAGAAGGAATGATTAAATGTATGTCCCTTTGTTCTTAGTCCGGCGACGCTTACTGTATAGGTTATCATTCAAATGCTAACCTTCACTCATGAACTTTAGTTTTATTCGTGCTATATACTTTTGAAGTGAAATTGAATGAAAATGACTAGTTAGGCGTATGCTCCTCTTATAAAGATTCTAATAAAGACAAAGAAGAGTGATCTCTTCTGTCCAAAAGGGTAAACCAACTTTGAAAGAGAAAATAGAGAAAAAGACAATATGCCATAAAAGTTATTTAATAGCACTTTCTATTGTTTTTGATAGCGCTGGAAAGCGCTATTAACCGTGCCACTAATGTGAACGATTTTGTTTAATATCACTTTAAAAGAGCTATTAAATTACTAGTTTTTAATATAAAAATAATAATTAATTAAAACAATAAGTTTAAAGGAGCCAAACGAAATTCGTGGGGGAAAATGAAAATTTTAACACAGACAGTAGCGTCGGCCTGAACCGTCACTAATATAAGAAAATAAGAATTAATTAAGAAAGTAACTAATAAGGAGGCAGACGAAATTTGTTATGGGAAATGAATATTTTTTCAAAATCAATAGCGTCGGCCTAAAACGTCGCTAATATAAAAAAATAAATAATTATTTAAAATAATAACTAAAAAGGAGGCAAACTAAATTGTTGGGTGTAATGAAATTTTCACACAAACAGTAGCGTAGGTCCAAATAAACGCTTTGTCAACACCAATTATTTTTTTCGAAATCAAACCATTTTCAAAATATTTTCCCAACAAATGCACTTGAAGGACACATGCATTAAGTAGTGAAGAAGGAATGATTAAATGTATGTCCCTTTGTTCTTAGTCCGGCGACGCTTACTGTATAGGTTATCGTTCAAATGCTCACCTTCACTCATGAACATTAGTTTTATTCGTGCTATATACTTTTGAATTGAAATTGAATTAAAATGACTAGTTAGGTGTATGCTCCTCTTATAAAGATTCTAATAAAGACAAAGAAGAGTGATCTCTTCTGTCCAAAAGGGTAAACCAATTTTGAAAGAGAAAATAGAGCAAAAGACAATATGCCATAAAAGTTATTTAATAGCACTTTCTTTTGTTTTTGATAGCGCTGGAAAGCGCTATTAACCGTGCCACTAATGTGAACGATTTTGTTTAATATCACTTTAAAAGAGCTATTAAAGTACTAGTTTTTAATATAAAAATAATAATTAATTAAAACAATAAGTTTAAAGGAGGCAAACGAATTCGTGGGGGAAAATGAAAATTTTAACACAAACAGTAGCGTCGGCCTGAAGCGTCACTAATATAAGAAAATAAGAATTAATTAAGAAAGTAACTAATAAGGAGGCAAACGAAATTTGTTATGGGAAATGAATATTTTTTCAAAATCAATAGCGTCGGCCTAAAACGTCGCTAATATAAAAAAATAAATAATTATTTAAAATAATAACTAAAAAGGAGGCAAACTAAATTGTTGGGTGTAATGAAATTTTCACACAAACAGTAGCGTAGGTCCAAATAAACGCTTTGTCAACACCAATTATTTTTTTCGAAATCAAACCATTTTCAAAATATTTTCCCAACAAATGCACTTGAAGGACACATGCATTAAGTAGTGAAGAAGGAATGATTAAATGTATGTCCCTTTGTTCTTAGTCCGGCGACGCTTACTGTATAGGTTATCGTTCAAATGCTCACCTTCACTCATGAACATTAGTTTTATTCGTGCTATATACTTTTGAATTGAAATTGAATTAAAATGACTAGTTAGGTGTATGCTCCTCTTATAAAGATTCTAATAAAGACAAAGAAGAGTGATCTCTTCTGTCCAAAAGGGTAAACCAATTTTGAAAGAGAAAATAGAGCAAAAGACAATATGCCATAAAAGTTATTTAATAGCACTTTCTTTTGTTTTTGATAGCGCTGGAAAGCGCTATTAACCGTGCCACTAATGTGAATGATTTTGTTTAATATCACTTTAAAAGAGCTATTAAAGTACTAGTTTTTAATATAAAAATAATAATTAATTAAAACAATAAGTTTAAAGGAGGCAAACGAATTCGTGGGGGAAAATGAAAATTTTAACACAAACAGTAGCGTCGGCCTGAAGCGTCACTAATATAAGAAAATAAGAATTAATTAAGAAAGTAACTAATAAGGAGGCAAACGAAATTTGTTATGGGAAATGAATATTTTTTCAAAATCAATAGCGTCGGCCTAAAACGTCGCTAATATAAAAAAATAAATAATTATTTAAAATAATAACTAAAAAGGAGGCAAACTAAATTGTTGGGTGTAATGAAATTTTCACACAAACAGTAGCGTAGGGCCAAATAAACGCTTTGTCAACACCAATTATTTTTCTCGAAATCAAACCATTTTCAAAATATTTTCCCAACAAATGCACTTGAAGGACACATGCATTAAGTAGTGAAGAAGGAATGATTAAATGTATGTCCCTTTGTTCTTAGTACGGCGACGCTTACTGTATAGGTTATCATTCAAATGCTAACCTTCACTCATGAACTTTAGTTTTATTCGTGCTATATACTTTTGAAGTGAAATTGAATGAAAATGACTAGTTAGGCGTATGCTCCTCTTATAAAGATTTTAATAAAGACAAAGAAGAGTGATCTCTTCTGTCCAAAAGGGTAAACCAACTTTGAAAGAGAAAATAGAGAAAAAGACAATATGCCATAAAAGTTATTTAATAGCACTTTCTATTGTTTTTGATAGCGCTGGAAAGCGCTATTAACCGTGCCACTAATGTGAACGATTTTGTTTAATATCACTTTAAAAGAGCTATTAAATTACTAGTTTTTAATATAAAAATAATAATTAATTAAAACAATAAGTTTAAAGGAGCCAAACGAAATTCGTGGGGGAAAATGAAAATTTTAACACAGACAGTAGCGTCGGCCTGAACCGTCACTAATATAAGAAAATAAGAATTAATCAAGAAAGTAACTAATAAGGAGGCAGACGAAATTTGTTATGGGAAATGAATATTTTTTAAAAATCAATAGCGTCGGCCTAAAACGTCGCTAATATAAAAAAATAAATAATTATTTAAAATAATAACTAAAAAGGAGGCAAACTAAATTGTTGGGTGTAATGAAATTTTCACACAAACAGTAGCGTAGGTCCAAATAAATGCTTTGTCAACACCAATTATTTTTTTCGAAATCAAACCATTTTCAAAATATTTTCCCAACAAATGCACTTGAAGGACACATGCATTAAGTAGTGAAGAAGGAATGATTAAATGTATGTCCCTTTGTTCTTAGTCCGGCGACGCTTACTGTATAGGTTATCGTTCAAATGCTCACCATTCACTCATGAACATTAGTTTTATTCGTGCTATATACTTTTGAATTGAAATTGAATTAAAATGACTAGTTAGGTGTATGCTCCTCTTATAAAGATTCTAATAAAGACAAAGAAGAGTGATCTCTTCTGTCCAAAAGGGTAAACCAATTTTGAAAGAGAAAATAGAGCAAAAGACAATATGCCATAAAAGTTATTTAATAGCACTTTCTTTTGTTTTTGATAGCGCTGGAAAGCGCTATTAACCGTGCCACTAATGTGAATGATTTTGTTTAATATCACTTTAAAAGAGCTATTAAAGTACTAGTTTTTAATATAAAAATAATAATTAATTAAAACAATAAGTTTAAAGGAGCCAAACGAAATTCGTGGGGGAAAATGAAAATTTTAACACAAACAGTAGCGTCGGCCTGAACCGTCACTAATATAAGAAAATAAGAATTAATTAAGAAAGTAACTAATAAGGAGGCAAACGAAATTTGTTATGGGAAATGAATATTTTTTCAAAATCAATAGCATCGGCCTAAAACGTCGCTAATATAAAAAAATAAATAATTATTTAAAATAATAACTAAAAAGGAGGCAAACTAAATTGTTGGGTGTAATGAAATTTTCACACAAACAGTAGCGTAGGGCCAAATAAACGCTTTGTCAACACCAATTATTTTTCTCGAAATCAAACCATTTTCAAAATATTTTCCCAACAAATGCACTTGAAGGACACATGCATTAAGTAGTGAAGAAGGAATGATTAAATGTATGTCCGTTAGTTCTTAGTCCGGCGACGCTTACTGTATAGGTTATCGTTCAAATGCTAACCTTCACTCATGAACTTTAGTTTTATTCGTGCTATATACTTTTGAAGTGAAATTGAATGAAAATGACTAGTTAGGCGTATGCTCCTCTTATAAAGATTCTAATAAAGACAAAGAAGAGTGATCTCTTCTGTCCAAAAGGGTAAACCAACTTTGAAAGAGAAAATAGAGCAAAAGACAATATGCCATAAAAGTTATTTAATAGAACTTTCTTTTGTTTTTGATAGCGCTGGAAAGCGCTATTAACCGTGCCACTAATGTGAACGATTTTGTTTAATATCACTTTAAAAGAGCTATTAAAGTACTAGTTTTTAATATAAAAATAATAATTAATTAAAACAATAAGTTTAAAGGAGCCAAACGAAATTCATGGGGGAAAATGAAAATTTTAACACAAACAGTAGCGTCGGCCTGAACCGTCACTAATATAAGAAAATAAGAATTAATTAAGAAAGTAACTAATAAGGAGGCAGACGAAATTTGTTATGGGAAATGAATATTTTTTCAAAATCAATAGCGTCGGCCTAAAACGTCGCTAATATAAAAAAATAAATAATTATTTAAAATAATAACTAAAAAGGAGGCAAACTAAATTGTTGGGTGTAATGAAATTTTCACACAAACAGTAGCGTAGGTCCAAATAAACGCTTTGTCAACACCAATTATTTTTTTCGAAATCAAACCATTTTCAAAATATTTTCCCAACAAATGCACTTGAAGGACACATGCATTAAGTAGTGAAGAAGGAATGATTAAATGTATGTCCCTTTGTTCTTAGTCCGGCGACGCTTACTGTATAGGTTATCGTTCAAATGCTCACCTTCACTCATGAACATTAGTTTTATTCGTGCTATATACTTTTGAATTGAAATTGAATTAAAATGACTAGTTAGGTGTATGCTCCTCTTATAAAGATTCTAATAAAGACAAAGAAGAGTGATCTCTTCTGTCCAAAAGGGTAAACCAATTTTGAAAGAGAAAATAGAGCAAAAGACAATATGCCATAAAAGTTATTTAATAGCACTTTCTTTTGTTTTTGATATCGCTGAAAAGCGCTATTAACCGTGCCACTAATGTGAATGATTTTGTTTAATATCACTTTAAAAGAGCTATTAAAGTACTAGTTTTTAATATAAAAATAATAATTAATTAAAACAATAAGTTTAAAGGAGGCAAACGAAATTCGTGGGGGAAAATGAAAACGTTAACTAAGACAGTAGCGTCGGCCTGAACCGTCACTAATATAAGAAAATAAGAATTAATTAAGAAAGTAACTAATAAGGAGGCAAACGAAATTTTTTATGGGAAATGAATATTTTTTCAAAATCAATAGCGTCGGCCTAAAACGTCGCTAATATAAAAAAATAAATAATTATTTAAAATAATAACTAAAAAGGAGGCAAACTAAATTGTTGGGTGTAATGAAATTTTCACACAAACAGTAGCGTAGGGCCAAATAAACGCTTTGTCAACACCAATTATTTTTCTCGAAATCAAACCATTTTCAAAATATTTTCCCAACAAATGCACTTGAAGGACACATGCATTAAGTAGTGAAGAAGGAATGATTAAATGTATGTCCGTTTGTTCTTAGTCCGGCGACGCTTACTGTATAGGTTATCGTTCAAATGCTAACCTTCACTCATGAACTTTAGTTTTATTCGTGCTATATACTTTTGAAGTGAAATTGAATGAAAATGACTAGTTAGGCGTATGCTCCTCTTATAAAGATTCTAATAAAGACAAAGAAGAGTGATCTCTTCTGTCCAAAAGGGTAAACCAACTTTGAAAGAGAAAATAGAGCAAAAGACAATATGCCATAAAAGTTATTTAATAGCACTTTCTTTTGTTTTTGATAGCGCTGGAAAGCGCTATTAACCGTGCCACTAATGTGAACGATTTTGTTTAATATCACTTTAAAAGAGCTATTAAAGTACTAGTTTTTAATATAAAAATAATAATTAATTAAAACAATAAGTTTAAAGGAGCCAAACGAAATTCGTGGGGGAAAATGAAAATTTTAACACAAACAGTAGCGTCGGCCTGAACCGTCACTAATATAAGAAAATAAGAATTAATTAAGAAAGTAACTAATAAGGAGGCAGACGAAATTTGTTATGGGAAATGAATATTTTTTCAAAATCAATAGCGTCGGCCTAAAACGTCGCTAATATAAAAAAATAAATAATTATTTAAAATAATAACTAAAAAGGAGGCAAACTAAATTGTTGGGTGTAATGAAATTTTCACACAAACAGTAGCGTAGGTCCAAATAAACGCTTTGTCAACACCAATTATTTTTTTCGAAATCAAACCATTTTCAAAATATTTTCCCAACAAATGCACTTGAAGGACACATGCATTAAGTAGTGAAGAAGGAATGATTAAATGTATGTCCCTTTGTTCTTAGTCCGGCGACGCTTACTGTATAGGTTATCGTTCAAATGCTCACCTTCACTCATGAACATTAGTTTTATTCGTGCTATATACTTTTGAATTGAAATTGAATTAAAATGACTAGTTAGGTGTATGCTCCTCTTATAAAGATTCTAATAAAGACAAAGAAGAGTGATCTCTTTTGTCCAAAAGGGTAAACCAATTTTGAAAGAGAAAATAGAGCAAAAGACAATATGCCATAAAAGTTATTTAATAGCACTTTCTTTTGTTTTTGATATCGCTGAAAAGCGCTATTAACCGTGCCACTAATGTGAATGATTTTGTTTAATATCACTTTAAAAGAGCTATTAAAGTACTAGTTTTTAATATAAAAATAATAATTAATTAAAACAATAAGTTTAAAGGAGGCAAACGAAATTCGTGGGGGAAAATGAAAACTTTAACTAAGACAGTAGCGTCGGCCTGAACCGTCACTAATATAAGAAAATAAGAATTAATTAAGAAAGTAACTAATAAGGAGGCAAACGAAATTTGTTATGGGAAATGAATATTTTTTCAAAATCAATAGCGTCGGCCTAAAACGTCGCTAATATAAAAAAATAAATAATTATTTAAAATAATAACTAAAAAGGAGGCAAACTAAATTGTTGGGTGTAATGAAATTTTCACACAAACAATAGCGTAGGGACAAATAAACGCTTTGTCAACACCAATTATTTTTCTCGAAATCAAACCATTTTCAAAATATTTTCCCAACAAATGCACTTGAAGGACACATGCATTAAGTAGTGAAGAAGGAATGATTAAATGTATGTCCGTTTGTTCTTAGTCCGGCGACGCTTACTGTATAGGTTATCGTTCAAATGCTAACCTTCACTCATGAACTTTAGTTTTATTCGTGCTATATACTTTTGAAGTGAAATTGAATGAAAATGACTAGTTAGGCGTATGCTCCTCTTATAAAGATTCTAATAAAGACAAAGAAGAGTGATCTCTTCTGTCCAAAAGGGTAAACCAACTTTGAAAGAGAAAATAGAGCAAAAGACAATATGCCATAAAAGTTATTTAATAGCACTTTCTTTTGTTTTTGATAGCGCTGGAAAGCGCTATTAACCGTGCCACTAATGTGAACGATTTTGTTTAATATCACTTTAAAAGAGCTATTAAAGTACTAGTTTTTAATATAAAAATAATAATTAATTAAAACAATAAGTTTAAAGGAGCCAAACGAATTTCGTGGGGGAAAATGAAAATTTTAACACAAACAGTAGCGTCGGCCTGAACCGTCACTAATATAAGAAAATAAGAATTAATTAAGAAAGTAACTAATAAGGAGGCAGACGAAATTTGTTATGGGAAATGAATATTTTTTCAAAATCAATAGCGTCGGCCTAAAACGTCGCTAATATAAAAAAATAAATAATTATTTAAAATAATAACTAAAAAGGAGGCAAACTAAATTGTTGGGTGTAATGAAATTTTCACACAAACAGTAGCGTAGGTCCAAATAAACGCTTTGTCAACACCAATTATTTTTTTCGAAATCAAACCATTTTCAAAATATTTTCCCAACAAATGCACTTGAAGGACACATGCATTAAGTAGTGAAGAAGGAATGATTAAATGTATGTCCCTTTGTTCTTAGTCCGGCGACGCTTACTGTATAGGTTATCGTTCAAATGCTCACCTTCACTCATGAACATTAGTTTTATTCGTGCTATATACTTTTGAATTGAAATTGAATTAAAATGACTAGTTAGGTGTATGCTCCTCTTATAAAGATTCTAATAAAGACAAAGAAGAGTGATCTCTTCTGTCCAAAAGGGTAAACCAATTTTGAAAGAGAAAATAGAGCAAAAGACAATATGCCATAAAAGTTATTTAATAGCACTTTCTTTTGTTTTTGATATCGCTGAAAAGCGCTATTAACCGTGCCACTAATGTGAATGATTTTGTTTAATATCACTTTAAAAGAGCTATTAAAGTACTAGTTTTTAATATAAAAATAATAATTAATTAAAACAATAAGTTTAAAGGAGGCAAACGAAATTCGTGGGGGAAAATGAAAACGTTAACTAAGACAGTAGCGTCGGCCTGAACCGTCACTAATATAAGAAAATAAGAATTAATTAAGAAAGTAACTAATAAGGAGGCAAACAAAATTTTTTATGGGAAATGAATATTTTTTCAAAATCAATAGCGTCGGCCTAAAACGTCGCTAATATAAAAAAATAAATAATTATTTAAAATAATAACTAAAAAGGAGGCAAACTAAATTGTTGGGTGTAATGAAATTTTCACACAAACAGTAGCGTAGGGCCAAATAAACGCTTTGTCAACACCAATTATTTTTCTCGAAATCAAACCATTTTCAAAATATTTTCCCAACAAATGCACTTGAAGGACACATGCATTAAGTAGTGAAGAAGGAATGATTAAATGTATGTCCGTTTGTTCTTAGTCCGGCGACGCTTACTGTATAGGTTATCGTTCAAATGCTAACCTTCACTCATGAACTTTAGTTTTATTCGTGCTATATACTTTTGAAGTGAAATTGAATGAAAATGACTAGTTAGGCGTATGCTCCTCTTATAAAGATTCTAATAAAGACAAAGAAGAGTGATCTCTTCTGTCCAAAAGGGTAAACCAACTTTGAAAGAGAAAATAGAGCAAAAGACAATATGCCATAAAAGTTATTTAATAGCACTTTCTTTTGTTTTTGATAGCGCTGGAAAGCGCTATTAACCGTGCCACTAATGTGAACGATTTTGTTTAATATCACTTTAAAAGAGCTATTAAAGTACTAGTTTTTAATATAAAAATAATAATTAATTAAAACAATAAGTTTAAAGGAGCCAAACGAAATTCGTGGGGGAAAATGAAAATTTTAACACAAACAGTAGCGTCGGCCTGAACCGTCACTAATATAAGAAAATAAGAATTAATTAAGAAAGTAACTAATAAGGAGGCAGACGAAATTTGTTATGGGAAATGAATATTTTTTCAAAATCAATAGCGTCGGCCTAAAACGTCGCTAATATAAAAAAATAAATAATTATTTAAAATAATAACTAAAAAGGAGGCAAACTAAATTGTTGGGTGTAATGAAATTTTCACACAAACAGTAGCGTAGGTCCAAATAAACGCTTTGTCAACACCAATTATTTTTTTCGAAATCAAACCATTTTCAAAATATTTTCCCAACAAATGCACTTGAAGGACACATGCATTACGTAGTGAAGAAGGAATGATTAAATGTATGTCCCTTTGTTCTTAGTCCGGCGACGCTTACTGTATAGGTTATCGTTCAAATGCTCACCTTCACTCATGAACTTTAGTTTTATTCGTGCTATATACTTTTGAAGTGAAATTGAATGAAAATGACTAGTTAGGCGTATGCTCCTCTTATAAAGATTTTAATAAAGACAAAGAAGAGTGATCTCTTCTGTCCAAAAGGGTAAACCAACTTTGAAAGAGAAAATAGAGAAAAAGACAATATGCCATAAAAGTTATTTAATAGCACTTTCTATTGTTTTTGATAGCGCTGGAAAGCGCTATTAACCGTGCCACTAATGTGAACGATTTTGTTTAATATCACTTTAAAAGAGCTATTAAATTACTAGTTTTTAATATAAAAATAATAATTAATTAAAACAATAAGTTTAAAGGAGCCAAACGAAATTCGTGGGGGAAAATGAAAATTTTAACACAGACAGTAGCGTCGGCCTGAACCGTCACTAATATAAGAAAATAAGAATTAATCAAGAAAGTAACTAATAAGGAGGCAGACGAAATTTGTTATGGGAAATGAATATTTTTTAAAAATCAATAGCGTCGGCCTAAAACGTCGCTAATATAAAAAAATAAATAATTATTTAAAATAATAACTAAAAAGGAGGCAAACTAAATTGTTGGGTGTAATGAAATTTTCACACAAACAGTAGCGTAGGTCCAAATAAATGCTTTGTCAACACCAATTATTTTTTTCGAAATCAAACCATTTTCAAAATATTTTCCCAACAAATGCACTTGAAGGACACATGCATTAAGTAGTGAAGAAGGAATGATTAAATGTATGTCCCTTTGTTCTTAGTCCGGCGACGCTTACTGTATAGGTTATCGTTCAAATGCTCACCATTCACTCATGAACATTAGTTTTATTCGTGCTATATACTTTTGAATTGAAATTGAATTAAAATGACTAGTTAGGTGTATGCTCCTCTTATAAAGATTCTAATAAAGACAAAGAAGAGTGATCTCTTCTGTCCAAAAGGGTAAACCAATTTTGAAAGAGAAAATAGAGCAAAAGACAATATGCCATAAAAGTTATTTAATAGCACTTTCTTTTGTTTTTGATAGCGCTGGAAAGCGCTATTAACCGTGCCACTAATGTGAATGATTTTGTTTAATATCACTTTAAAAGAGCTATTAAAGTACTAGTTTTTAATATAAAAATAATAATTAATTAAAACAATAAGTTTAAAGGAGCCAAACGAAATTCGTGGGGGAAAATGAAAATTTTAACACAAACAGTAGCGTCGGCCTGAACCGTCACTAATATAAGAAAATAAGAATTAATTAAGAAAGTAACTAATAAGGAGGCAAACGAAATTTGTTATGGGAAATGAATATTTTTTCAAAATCAATAGCATCGGCCTAAAACGTCGCTAATATAAAAAAATAAATAATTATTTAAAATAATAACTAAAAAGGAGGCAAACTAAATTGTTGGGTGTAATGAAATTTTCACACAAACAGTAGCGTAGGGCCAAATAAACGCTTTGTCAACACCAATTATTTTTCTCGAAATCAAACCATTTTCAAAATATTTTCCCAACAAATGCACTTGAAGGACACATGCATTAAGTAGTGAAGAAGGAATGATTAAATGTATGTCCGTTAGTTCTTAGTCCGGCGACGCTTACTGTATAGGTTATCGTTCAAATGCTAACCTTCACTCATGAACTTTAGTTTTATTCGTGCTATATACTTTTGAAGTGAAATTGAATGAAAATGACTAGTTAGGCGTATGCTCCTCTTATAAAGATTCTAATAAAGACAAAGAAGAGTGATCTCTTCTGTCCAAAAGGGTAAACCAACTTTGAAAGAGAAAATAGAGCAAAAGACAATATGCCATAAAAGTTATTTAATAGAACTTTCTTTTGTTTTTGATAGCGCTGGAAAGCGCTATTAACCGTGCCACTAATGTGAACGATTTTGTTTAATATCACTTTAAAAGAGCTATTAAAGTACTAGTTTTTAATATAAAAATAATAATTAATTAAAACAATAAGTTTAAAGGAGCCAAACGAAATTCATGGGGGAAAATGAAAATTTTAACACAAACAGTAGCGTCGGCCTGAACCGTCACTAATATAAGAAAATAAGAATTAATTAAGAAAGTAACTAATAAGGAGGCAGACGAAATTTGTTATGGGAAATGAATATTTTTTCAAAATCAATAGCGTCGGCCTAAAACGTCGCTAATATAAAAAAATAAATAATTATTTAAAATAATAACTAAAAAGGAGGCAAACTAAATTGTTGGGTGTAATGAAATTTTCACACAAACAGTAGCGTAGGTCCAAATAAACGCTTTGTCAACACCAATTATTTTTTTCGAAATCAAACCATTTTCAAAATATTTTCCCAACAAATGCACTTGAAGGACACATGCATTAAGTAGTGAAGAAGGAATGATTAAATGTATGTCCCTTTGTTCTTAGTCCGGCGACGCTTACTGTATAGGTTATCGTTCAAATGCTCACCTTCACTCATGAACATTAGTTTTATTCGTGCTATATACTTTTGAATTGAAATTGAATTAAAATGACTAGTTAGGTGTATGCTCCTCTTATAAAGATTCTAATAAAGACAAAGAAGAGTGATCTCTTCTGTCCAAAAGGGTAAACCAATTTTGAAAGAGAAAATAGAGCAAAAGACAATATGCCATAAAAGTTATTTAATAGCACTTTCTTTTGTTTTTGATATCGCTGAAAAGCGCTATTAACCGTGCCACTAATGTGAATGATTTTGTTTAATATCACTTTAAAAGAGCTATTAAAGTACTAGTTTTTAATATAAAAATAATAATTAATTAAAACAATAAGTTTAAAGGAGGCAAACGAAATTCGTGGGGGAAAATGAAAACGTTAACTAAGACAGTAGCGTCGGCCTGAACCGTCACTAATATAAGAAAATAAGAATTAATTAAGAAAGTAACTAATAAGGAGGCAAACGAAATTTTTTATGGGAAATGAATATTTTTTCAAAATCAATAGCGTCGGCCTAAAACGTCGCTAATATAAAAAAATAAATAATTATTTAAAATAATAACTAAAAAGGAGGCAAACTAAATTGTTGGGTGTAATGAAATTTTCACACAAACAGTAGCGTAGGGCCAAATAAACGCTTTGTCAACACCAATTATTTTTCTCGAAATCAAACCATTTTCAAAATATTTTCCCAACAAATGCACTTGAAGGACACATGCATTAAGTAGTGAAGAAGGAATGATTAAATGTATGTCCGTTTGTTCTTAGTCCGGCGACGCTTACTGTATAGGTTATCGTTCAAATGCTAACCTTCACTCATGAACTTTAGTTTTATTCGTGCTATATACTTTTGAAGTGAAATTGAATGAAAATGACTAGTTAGGCGTATGCTCCTCTTATAAAGATTCTAATAAAGACAAAGAAGAGTGATCTCTTCTGTCCAAAAGGGTAAACCAACTTTGAAAGAGAAAATAGAGCAAAAGACAATATGCCATAAAAGTTATTTAATAGCACTTTCTTTTGTTTTTGATAGCGCTGGAAAGCGCTATTAACCGTGCCACTAATGTGAACGATTTTGTTTAATATCACTTTAAAAGAGCTATTAAAGTACTAGTTTTTAATATAAAAATAATAATTAATTAAAACAATAAGTTTAAAGGAGCCAAACGAAATTCGTGGGGGAAAATGAAAATTTTAACACAAACAGTAGCGTCGGCCTGAACCGTCACTAATATAAGAAAATAAGAATTAATTAAGAAAGTAACTAATAAGGAGGCAGACGAAATTTGTTATGGGAAATGAATATTTTTTCAAAATCAATAGCGTCGGCCTAAAACGTCGCTAATATAAAAAAATAAATAATTATTTAAAATAATAACTAAAAAGGAGGCAAACTAAATTGTTGGGTGTAATGAAATTTTCACACAAACAGTAGCGTAGGTCCAAATAAACGCTTTGTCAACACCAATTATTTTTTTCGAAATCAAACCATTTTCAAAATATTTTCCCAACAAATGCACTTGAAGGACACATGCATTAAGTAGTGAAGAAGGAATGATTAAATGTATGTCCCTTTGTTCTTAGTCCGGCGACGCTTACTGTATAGGTTATCGTTCAAATGCTCACCTTCACTCATGAACATTAGTTTTATTCGTGCTATATACTTTTGAATTGAAATTGAATTAAAATGACTAGTTAGGTGTATGCTCCTCTTATAAAGATTCTAATAAAGACAAAGAAGAGTGATCTCTTTTGTCCAAAAGGGTAAACCAATTTTGAAAGAGAAAATAGAGCAAAAGACAATATGCCATAAAAGTTATTTAATAGCACTTTCTTTTGTTTTTGATATCGCTGAAAAGCGCTATTAACCGTGCCACTAATGTGAATGATTTTGTTTAATATCACTTTAAAAGAGCTATTAAAGTACTAGTTTTTAATATAAAAATAATAATTAATTAAAACAATAAGTTTAAAGGAGGCAAACGAAATTCGTGGGGGAAAATGAAAACTTTAACTAAGACAGTAGCGTCGGCCTGAACCGTCACTAATATAAGAAAATAAGAATTAATTAAGAAAGTAACTAATAAGGAGGCAAACGAAATTTGTTATGGGAAATGAATATTTTTTCAAAATCAATAGCGTCGGCCTAAAACGTCGCTAATATAAAAAAATAAATAATTATTTAAAATAATAACTAAAAAGGAGGCAAACTAAATTGTTGGGTGTAATGAAATTTTCACACAAACAATAGCGTAGGGACAAATAAACGCTTTGTCAACACCAATTATTTTTCTCGAAATCAAACCATTTTCAAAATATTTTCCCAACAAATGCACTTGAAGGACACATGCATTAAGTAGTGAAGAAGGAATGATTAAATGTATGTCCGTTTGTTCTTAGTCCGGCGACGCTTACTGTATAGGTTATCGTTCAAATGCTAACCTTCACTCATGAACTTTAGTTTTATTCGTGCTATATACTTTTGAAGTGAAATTGAATGAAAATGACTAGTTAGGCGTATGCTCCTCTTATAAAGATTCTAATAAAGACAAAGAAGAGTGATCTCTTCTGTCCAAAAGGGTAAACCAACTTTGAAAGAGAAAATAGAGCAAAAGACAATATGCCATAAAAGTTATTTAATAGCACTTTCTTTTGTTTTTGATAGCGCTGGAAAGCGCTATTAACCGTGCCACTAATGTGAACGATTTTGTTTAATATCACTTTAAAAGAGCTATTAAAGTACTAGTTTTTAATATAAAAATAATAATTAATTAAAACAATAAGTTTAAAGGAGCCAAACGAATTTCGTGGGGGAAAATGAAAATTTTAACACAAACAGTAGCGTCGGCCTGAACCGTCACTAATATAAGAAAATAAGAATTAATTAAGAAAGTAACTAATAAGGAGGCAGACGAAATTTGTTATGGGAAATGAATATTTTTTCAAAATCAATAGCGTCGGCCTAAAACGTCGCTAATATAAAAAAATAAATAATTATTTAAAATAATAACTAAAAAGGAGGCAAACTAAATTGTTGGGTGTAATGAAATTTTCACACAAACAGTAGCGTAGGTCCAAATAAACGCTTTGTCAACACCAATTATTTTTTTCGAAATCAAACCATTTTCAAAATATTTTCCCAACAAATGCACTTGAAGGACACATGCATTAAGTAGTGAAGAAGGAATGATTAAATGTATGTCCCTTTGTTCTTAGTCCGGCGACGCTTACTGTATAGGTTATCGTTCAAATGCTCACCTTCACTCATGAACATTAGTTTTATTCGTGCTATATACTTTTGAATTGAAATTGAATTAAAATGACTAGTTAGGTGTATGCTCCTCTTATAAAGATTCTAATAAAGACAAAGAAGAGTGATCTCTTCTGTCCAAAAGGGTAAACCAATTTTGAAAGAGAAAATAGAGCAAAAGACAATATGCCATAAAAGTTATTTAATAGCACTTTCTTTTGTTTTTGATATCGCTGAAAAGCGCTATTAACCGTGCCACTAATGTGAATGATTTTGTTTAATATCACTTTAAAAGAGCTATTAAAGTACTAGTTTTTAATATAAAAATAATAATTAATTAAAACAATAAGTTTAAAGGAGGCAAACGAAATTCGTGGGGGAAAATGAAAACGTTAACTAAGACAGTAGCGTCGGCCTGAACCGTCACTAATATAAGAAAATAAGAATTAATTAAGAAAGTAACTAATAAGGAGGCAAACAAAATTTTTTATGGGAAATGAATATTTTTTCAAAATCAATAGCGTCGGCCTAAAACGTCGCTAATATAAAAAAATAAATAATTATTTAAAATAATAACTAAAAAGGAGGCAAACTAAATTGTTGGGTGTAATGAAATTTTCACACAAACAGTAGCGTAGGGCCAAATAAACGCTTTGTCAACACCAATTATTTTTCTCGAAATCAAACCATTTTCAAAATATTTTCCCAACAAATGCACTTGAAGGACACATGCATTAAGTAGTGAAGAAGGAATGATTAAATGTATGTCCGTTTGTTCTTAGTCCGGCGACGCTTACTGTATAGGTTATCGTTCAAATGCTAACCTTCACTCATGAACTTTAGTTTTATTCGTGCTATATACTTTTGAAGTGAAATTGAATGAAAATGACTAGTTAGGCGTATGCTCCTCTTATAAAGATTCTAATAAAGACAAAGAAGAGTGATCTCTTCTGTCCAAAAGGGTAAACCAACTTTGAAAGAGAAAATAGAGCAAAAGACAATATGCCATAAAAGTTATTTAATAGCACTTTCTTTTGTTTTTGATAGCGCTGGAAAGCGCTATTAACCGTGCCACTAATGTGAACGATTTTGTTTAATATCACTTTAAAAGAGCTATTAAAGTACTAGTTTTTAATATAAAAATAATAATTAATTAAAACAATAAGTTTAAAGGAGCCAAACGAAATTCGTGGGGGAAAATGAAAATTTTAACACAAACAGTAGCGTCGGCCTGAACCGTCACTAATATAAGAAAATAAGAATTAATTAAGAAAGTAACTAATAAGGAGGCAGACGAAATTTGTTATGGGAAATGAATATTTTTTCAAAATCAATAGCGTCGGCCTAAAACGTCGCTAATATAAAAAAATAAATAATTATTTAAAATAATAACTAAAAAGGAGGCAAACTAAATTGTTGGGTGTAATGAAATTTTCACACAAACAGTAGCGTAGGTCCAAATAAACGCTTTGTCAACACCAATTATTTTTTTCGAAATCAAACCATTTTCAAAATATTTTCCCAACAAATGCACTTGAAGGACACATGCATTACGTAGTGAAGAAGGAATGATTAAATGTATGTCCCTTTGTTCTTAGTCCGGCGACGCTTACTGTATAGGTTATCGTTCAAATGCTCACCTTCACTCATGAACTTTAGTTTTATTCGTGCTATATACTTTTGAAGTGAAATTGAATGAAAATGACTAGTTAGGCGTATGCTCCTCTTATAAAGATTCTAATAAAGACAAAGAAGAGTGATCTCTTCTGTCCAAAAGGGTAAACCAACTTTGAAAGAGAAAATAGAGCAAAAGACAATATGCCATAAAAGTTATTTAATAGCACTTTCTATTGTTTTTGATAGCGCTGGAAAGCGCTATTAACCGTGCCACTAATGTGAACGATTTTGTTTAATATCACTTTAAAAGAGCTATTAAAGTACTAGTTTTTAATATAAAAATAATAATTAATTAAAACAATAAGTTTAAAGGAGCCAAACGAAATTCGTGGGGGAAAATGAAAATTTTAACACAGACAGTAGCGTCGGCCTGAACCGTCACTAATATAAGAAAATAAGAATTAATCAAGAAAGTAACTAATAAGGAGGCAGACGAAATTTGTTATGGGAAATGAATATTTTTTCAAAATCAATAGCGTCGGCCTAAAACGTCGCTAATATAAAAAAATAAATAATTATTTAAAATAATAAGTAAAAAGGAGGCAAACTAAATTGTTGGGTGTAATGAAATTTTCACACAAACAGTAGCGTAGGTCCAAATAAACGCTTTGTCAACACCAATTATTTTTCTCGAAATCAAACCATTTTCAAAATATTTTCACAACAAATGCACTTGAAGGACACATGCATTAAGTAGTGAAGAAGGAATGATTAAATGTATGTCCCTTTGTTCTTAGTCCGGCGACGCTTACTGTATAGGTTATCGTTCAAATGCTAACCTTCACTCATGAACTTTAGTTTTATTCGTGCTATATACTTTTGAAGTGAAATTGAATGAAAATGACTAGTTAGGCGTATGCTCCTCTTATAAAGATTCTAATAAAGACAAAGAAGAGTGATCTCTTCTGTCCAAAAGGGTAAACCAACTTTGAAAGAGAAAATAGAGCAAAAGACAATATGCCATAAAAGTTATTTAATAGCACTTTCTTTTGTTTTTGATAGCGCTGGAAAGCGCTATTAACCGTGCCACTAATGTGAACGATTTTGTTTAATATCACTTTAAAAGAGCTATTAAAGTACTAGTTTTTAATATAAAAATAATAATTAATTAAAACAATAAGTTTAAAGGAGCCAAACGAAATTCGTGGGGGAAAATGAAAATTTTAACACAAACAGTAGCGTCGGCCTGAACCGTCACTAATATAAGAAAATAAGAATTAATTAAGAAAGTAACTAATAAGGAGGCAGACGAAATTTGTTATGGGAAATGAATATTTTTTCAAAATCAATAGCGTCGGCCTAAAACGTCGCTAATATAAAAAAATAAATAATTATTTAAAATAATAACTAAAAAGGAGGCAAACTAAATTGTTGGGTGTAATGAAATTTTCACACAAACAGTAGCGTAGGTCCAAATAAACGCTTTGTCAACACCAATTATTTTTTTCGAAATCAAACCATTTTCAAAATATTTTCCCAACAAATGCACTTGAAGGACACATGCATTAAGTAGTGAAGAAGGAATGATTAAATGTATGTCCCTTTGTTCTTAGTCCGGCGACGCTTACTGTATAGGTTATCGTTCAAATGCTCACCTTCACTCATGAACATTAGTTTTATTCGTGCTATATACTTTTGAATTGAAATTGAATTAAAATGACTAGTTAGGTGTATGCTCCTCTTATAAAGATTCTAATAAAGACAAAGAAGAGTGATCTCTTCTGTCCAAAAGGGTAAACCAATTTTGAAAGAGAAAATAGAGCAAAAGACAATATGCCATAAAAGTTATTTAATAGCACTTTCTTTTGTTTTTGATATCGCTGAAAAGCGCCATTAACCGTGCCACTAATGTGAATGATTTTGTTTAATATCACTTTAAAAGAGCTATTAAAGTACTAGTTTTTAATATAAAAATAATAATTAATTAAAACAATAAGTTTAAAGGAGGCAAACGAAATTCGTGGGGGAAAATGAAAATGTTAACTAAGACAGTAGCGTCGGCCTGAACCGTCACTAATATAGGAAAATAAGAATTAATTAAGAAAGTAACTAATAAGGAGGCAAACGAAATTTTTTATGGGAAATGAATATTTTTTCAAAATCAATAGCGTCGGCCTAAAACGTCGCTAATATAAAAAAATAAATAATTATTTAAAATAATAACTAAAAAGGAGGCAAACTAAATTGTTGGGTGTAATGAAATTTTCACACAAACAGTAGCGTAGGGCCAAATAAACGCTTTGTCAACACCAATTATTTTTCTCGAAATCAAACCATTTTCAAAATATTTTCCCAACAAATGCACTTGAAGGACACATGCATTAAGTAGTGAAGAAGGAATGATTAAATGTATGTCCGTTTGTTCTTAGTCCGGCGACGCTTACTGTATAGGTTATCGTTCAAATGCTAACCTTCACTCATGAACTTTAGTTTTATTCGTGCTATATACTTTTGAAGTGAAATTGAATGAAAATGACTAGTTAGGCGTATGCTCCTCTTATAAAGATTCTAATAAAGACAAAGAAGAGTGATCTCTTCTGTCCAAAAGGGTAAACCAACTTTGAAAGAGAAAATAGAGCAAAAGACAATATGCCATAAAAGTTATTTAATAGCACTTTCTTTTGTTTTTGATAGCGCTGGAAAGCGCTATTAACCGTGCCACTAATGTGAACGATTTTGTTTAATATCACTTTAAAAGAGCTATTAAAGTACTAGTTTTTAATATAAAAATAATAATTAATTAAAACAATAAGTTTAAAGGAGCCAAACGAAATTCGTGGGGGAAAATGAAAATTTTAACACAAACAGTAGCGTCGGCCTGAACCGTCACTAATATAAGAAAATAAGAATTAATTAAGAAAGTAACTAATAAGGAGGCAGACGAAATTTGTTATGGGAAATGAATATTTTTTCAAAATCAATAGCGTCGGCCTAAAACGTCGCTAATATAAAAAAATAAATAATTATTTAAAATAATAACTAAAAAGGAGGCAAACTAAATTGTTGGGTGTAATGAAATTTTCACACAAACAGTAGCGTAGGTCCAAATAAACGCTTTGTCAACACCAATTATTTTTTTCGAAATCAAACCATTTTCAAAATATTTTCCCAACAAATGCACTTGAAGGACACATGCATTACGTAGTGAAGAAGGAATGATTAAATGTATGTCCCTTTGTTCTTAGTCCGACGACGCTTACTGTATAGGTTATCGTTCAAATGCTCACCTTCACTCATGAACTTTAGTTTTATTCGTGCTATATACTTTTGAAGTGAAATTGAATGAAAATATCTAGTTAGGCGTATGCTCCTCTTATAAAGATTCTAATAAAGACAAAGAAGAGTGATCTCTTCTGTCCAAAAGGGTAAACCAACTTTGAAAGAGAAAATAGAGCAAAAGACAATATGCCATAAAAGTTATTTAATAGCACTTTCTATTGTTTTTGATAGCGCTGGAAAGCGCTATTAACCGTGCCACTAATGTGAACGATTTTGTTTAATATCACTTTAAAAGAGCTATTAAAGTACTAGTTTTTAATATAAAAATAATAATTAATTAAAACAATAAGTTTAAAGGAGCCAAACGAAATTCGTGGGGGAAAATGAAAATTTTAACACAGACAGTAGCGTCGGCCTGAACCGTCACTAATATAAGAAAATAAGAATTAATCAAGAAAGTAACTAATAAGGAGGCAGACGAAATTTGTTATGGGAAATGAATATTTTTTCAAAATCAATAGCGTCGGCCTAAAACGTCGCTAATATAAAAAAATAAATAATTATTTAAAATAATAAGTAAAAAGGAGGCAAACTAAATTGTTGGGTGTAATGAAATTTTCACACAAACAGTAGCGTAGGTCCAAATAAACGCTTTGTCAACACCAATTATTTTTCTCGAAATCAAACCATTTTCAAAATATTTTCACAACAAATGCACTTGAAGGGCACATGCATTAAGTAGTGAAGAAGGAATGATTAAATGTATGTCCCTTTGTTCTTAGTCCGACGACGCTTACTGTATAGGTTATCGTTCAAATGCTCACCTTCACTCATGAACTTTAGTTTTATTCGTGCTATATACTTTTGAAGTGAAATTGAATGAAAATGACTAGTTAGGCGTATGCTCCTCTTATAAAGATTCTAATAAAGACAAAGAAGAGTGATCTCTTCTGTCCAAAAGGGTAAACCAACTTTGAAAGAGAAAATAGAGCAAAAGACAATATGCCATAAAAGTTATTTAATAGCACTTTCTATTGTTTTTGATAGCGCTGGAAAGCGCTATTAACCGTGCCACTAATGTGAACGATTTTGTTTAATATCACTTTAAAAGAGCTATTAAAGTACTAGTTTTTAATATAAAAATAATAATTAATTAAAACAATAAGTTTAAAGGAGCCAAACGAAATTCGTGGGGGAAAATGAAAATTTTAACACAGACAGTAGCGTCGGCCTGAACCGTCACTAATATAAGAAAATAAGAATTAATCAAGAAAGTAACTAATAAGGAGGCAGACGAAATTTGTTATGGGAAATGAATATTTTTTCAAAATCAATAGCGTCGGCCTAAAACGTCGCTAATATAAAAAAATAAATAATTATTTAAAATAATAAGTAAAAAGGAGGCAAACTAAATTGTTGGGTGTAATGAAATTTTCACACAAACAGTAGCGTAGGTCCAAATAAACGCTTTGTCAACACCAATTATTTTTCTCGAAATCAAACCATTTTCAAAATATTTTCACAACAAATGCACTTGAAGGACACATGCATTAAGTAGTGAAGAAGGAATGATTAAATGTATGTCCCTTTGTTCTTAGTCCGGCGACGCTTACTGTATAGGTTATCGTTCAAATGCTAACCTTCACTCATGAACTTTAGTTTTATTCGTGCTATATACTTTTGAAGTGAAATTGAATGAAAATGACTAGTTAGGCGTATGCTCCTCTTATAAAGATTCTAATAAAGACAAAGAAGAGTGATCTCTTCTGTCCAAAAGGGTAAACCAACTTTGAAAGAGAAAATAGAGCAAAAGACAATATGCCATAAAAGTTATTTAATAGCACTTTCTATTGTTTTTGATAGCGCTGGAAAGCGCTATTAACCGTGCCACTAATGTGAACGATTTTGTTTAATATCACTTTAAAAGAGCTATTAAAGTACTAGTTTTTAATATAAAAATAATAATTAATTAAAACAATAAGTTTAAAGGAGCCAAACGAAATTCGTGGGGGAAAATGAAAATTTTAACACAAACAGTAGCGTCGGCCTGAACCGTCACTAATATAAGAAAATAAGAATTAATTAAGAAAGTAACTAATAAGGAGGCAGACGAAATTTGTTATGGGAAATGAATATTTTTTCAAAATCAATAGCGTCGGCCTAAAACGTCGCTAATATAAAAAAATAAATAATTATTTAAAATAATAACTAAAAAGGAGGCAAACTAAATTGTTGGGTGTAATGAAATTTTCACACAAACAGTAGCGTAGGTCCAAATAAACGCTTTGTCAACACCAATTATTTTTTTCGAAATCAAACCATTTTCAAAATATTTTCCCAACAAATGCACTTGAAGGACACATGCAGTAAGTAGTGAAGAAGGAATGATTAAATGTATGTCCCTTTGTTCTTAGTCCGGCGACGCTTACTGTATAGGTTATCGTTCAAATGCTCACCTTCACTCATGAACATTAGTTTTATTCGTGCTATATACTTTTGAATTGAAATTGAATTAAAATGACTAGTTAGGTGTATGCTCCTCTTATAAAGATTCTAATAAAGACAAAGAAGAGTGATCTCTTCTGTCCAAAAGGGTAAACCAATTTTGAAAGAGAAAATAGAGCAAAAGACAATATGCCATAAAAGTTATTTAATAGCACTTTCTTTTGTTTTTGATATCGCTGAAAAGCGCTATTAACCGTGCCACTAATGTGAATGATTTTGTTTAATATCACTTTAAAAGAGCTATTAAAGTACTAGTTTTTAATATAAAAATAATAATTAATTAAAACAATAAGTTTAAAGGAGGCAAACGAAATTCGTGGGGGAAAATGAAAACTTTAACTAAGACAGTAGCGTCGGCCTGAACCGTCACTAATATAAGAAAATAAGAATTAATTAAGAAAGTAACTAATAAGGAGGCAAACGAAATTTGTTATGGGAAATGAATATTTTTTCAAAATCAATAGCGTCGGCCTAAAACGTCGCTAATATAAAAAAATAAATAATTACTTAAAATAATAACTAAAAAGGAGACAAACTAAATTGTTGGGTGTAATGAAATTTTCACATAAACAGTAGTGTAGGGCCAAATAAACGCTTTGTCAACACCAATTATTTTTCTCGAAATCAAACCATTTTCAAAATATTTTCCCATTAAATGCACTTGAAGGACACATGCATTAAGTAGTGAAGAAGGAATGATTAAATGTATGTCCGTTTGTTCTTAGTCCGGCGACGCTTACTGTATAGGTTATCGTTCAAATGCTAACCTTCACTCATGAACTTTAGTTTTATTCGTGCTATATACTTTTGAAGTGAAATTGAATGAAAATGACTAGTTAGGCGTATGCTCCTCTTATAAAGATTCTAATAAAGACAAAGAAGAGTGATCTCTACTGTCCAAAAGAGTAAACCAACTTTGAAAGAGAAAATAGAGCAAAAGACAATATGCCATAAAAGTTATTTAATAGCACTTTCTATTGTTTTTGATAGCGCTGGAAAGCGCTATTAACCGTGCCACTAATGTGAACGATTTTGTTTAATATCACTTTAAAAGAGCTATTAAAGTACTAGTTTTTAATATAAAAATAATAATTAATTAAAACAATAAGTTTAAAGGAGCCAAACGAAATTCGTGGGGGAAAATGAAAATTTTAACACAGACAGTAGCGTCGGCCTGAACCGTCACTAATATAAGAAAATAAGAATTAATCAAGAAAGTAACTAATAAGGAGGCAGACGAAATTTGTTATGGGAAATGAATATTTTTTCAAAATCAATAGCGTCGGCCTAAAACGTCGCTAATATAAAAAAATAAATAATTATTTAAAATAATAAGTAAAAAGGAGGCAAACTAAATTGTTGGGTGTAATGAAATTTTCACACAAACAGTAGCGTAGGTCCAAATAAACGCTTTGTCAACACCAATTATTTTTCTCGAAATCAAACCATTTTCAAAATATTTTCACAACAAATGCACTTGAAGGACACATGCATTAAGTAGTGAAGAAGGAATGATTAAATGTATGTCCCTTTGTTCTTAGTCCGACGACGCTTACTGTATAGGTTATCGTTCAAATGCTCACCTTCACTCATGAACTTTAGTTTTATTCGTGCTATATACTTTTGAAGTGAAATTGAATGAAAATGACTAGTTAGGCGTATGCTCCTCTTATAAAGATTCTAATAAAGACAAAGAAGAGTGATCTCTTCTGTCCAAAAGGGTAAACCAACTTTGAAAGAGAAAATAGAGCAAAAGACAATATGCCATAAAAGTTATTTAATAGCACTTTCTATTGTTTTTGATAGCGCTGGAAAGCGCTATTAACCGTGCCACTAATGTGAACGATTTTGTTTAATATCACTTTAAAAGAGCTATTAAAGTACTAGTTTTTAATATAAAAATAATAATTAATTAAAACAATAAGTTTAAAGGAGCCAAACGAAATTCGTGGGGGAAAATGAAAATTTTAACACAGACAGTAGCGTCGGCCTGAACCGTCACTAATATAAGAAAATAAGAATTAATCAAGAAAGTAACTAATAAGGAGGCAGACGAAATTTGTTATGGGAAATGAATATTTTTTCAAAATCAATAGCGTCGGCCTAAAACGTCGCTAATATAAAAAAATAAATAATTATTTAAAATAATAAGTAAAAAGGAGGCAAACTAAATTGTTGGGTGTAATGAAATTTTCACACAAACAGTAGCGTAGGTCCAAATAAACGCTTTGTCAACACCAATTATTTTTCTCGAAATCAAACCATTTTCAAAATATTTTCACAACAAATGCACTTGAAGGACACATGCATTAAGTAGTGAAGAAGGAATGATTAAATGTATGTCCCTTTGTTCTTAGTCCGGCGACGCTTACTGTATAGGTTATCGTTCAAATGCTAACCTTCACTCATGAACTTTAGTTTTATTCGTGCTATATACTTTTGAAGTGAAATTGAATGAAAATGACTAGTTAGGCGTATGCTCCTCTTATAAAGATTCTAATAAAGACAAAGAAGAGTGATCTCTTCTGTCCAAAAGGGTAAACCAACTTTGAAAGAGAAAATAGAGCAAAAGACAATATGCCATAAAAGTTATTTAATAGCACTTTCTATTGTTTTTGATAGCGCTGGAAAGCGCTATTAACCGTGCCACTAATGTGAACGATTTTGTTTAATATCACTTTAAAAGAGCTATTAAAGTACTAGTTTTTAATATAAAAATAATAATTAATTAAAACAATAAGTTTAAAGGAGCCAAACGAAATTCGTGGGGGAAAATGAAAATTTTAACACAAACAGTAGCGTCGGCCTGAACCGTCACTAATATAAGAAAATAAGAATTAATTAAGAAAGTAACTAATAAGGAGGCAGACGAAATTTGTTATGGGAAATGAATATTTTTTCAAAATCAATAGCGTCGGCCTAAAACGTCGCTAATATAAAAAAATAAATAATTATTTAAAATAATAACTAAAAAGGAGGCAAACTAAATTGTTGGGTGTAATGAAATTTTCACACAAACAGTAGCGTAGGTCCAAATAAACGCTTTGTCAACACCAATTATTTTTTTCGAAATCAAACCATTTTCAAAATATTTTCCCAACAAATGCACTTGAAGGACACATGCAGTAAGTAGTGAAGAAGGAATGATTAAATGTATGTCCCTTTGTTCTTAGTCCGGCGACGCTTACTGTATAGGTTATCGTTCAAATGCTCACCTTCACTCATGAACATTAGTTTTATTCGTGCTATATACTTTTGAATTGAAATTGAATTAAAATGACTAGTTAGGTGTATGCTCCTCTTATAAAGATTCTAATAAAGACAAAGAAGAGTGATCTCTTCTGTCCAAAAGGGTAAACCAATTTTGAAAGAGAAAATAGAGCAAAAGACAATATGCCATAAAAGTTATTTAATAGCACTTTCTTTTGTTTTTGATATCGCTGAAAAGCGCTATTAACCGTGCCACTAATGTGAATGATTTTGTTTAATATCACTTTAAAAGAGCTATTAAAGTACTAGTTTTTAATATAAAAATAATAATTAATTAAAACAATAAGTTTAAAGGAGGCAAACGAAATTCGTGGGGGAAAATGAAAACTTTAACTAAGACAGTAGCGTCGGCCTGAACCGTCACTAATATAAGAAAATAAGAATTAATTAAGAAAGTAACTAATAAGGAGGCAAACGAAATTTGTTATGGGAAATGAATATTTTTTCAAAATCAATAGCGTCGGCCTAAAACGTCGCTAATATAAAAAAATAAATAATTACTTAAAATAATAACTAAAAAGGAGACAAACTAAATTGTTGGGTGTAATGAAATTTTCACATAAACAGTAGTGTAGGGCCAAATAAACGCTTTGTCAACACCAATTATTTTTCTCGAAATCAAACCATTTTCAAAATATTTTCCCAATAAATGCACTTGAAGGACACATGCATTAAGTAGTGAAGAAGGAATGATTAAATGTATGTCCGTTTGTTCTTAGTCCGGCGACGCTTACTGTATAGGTTATCGTTCAAATGCTAACCTTCACTCATGAACTTTAGTTTTATTCGTGCTATATACTTTTGAAGTGAAATTGAATGAAAATGACTAGTTAGGCGTATGCTCCTCTTATAAAGATTCTAATAAAGACAAAGAAGAGTGATCTCTTCTGTCCAAAAGAGTAAACCAACTTTGAAAGAGAAAATAGAGCAAAAGACAATATGCCATAAAAGTTATTTAATAGCACTTTCTTTTGTTTTTGATAGCGCTGGAAAGCGCTATTAACCGTGCCACTAATGTGAACGATTTTGTTTAATATCACTTTAAAAGAGCTATTAAAGTAATAGTTTTTAATATAAAAATAATAATTAATTAAAACAATAAGTTTAAAGGAGCCAAACGAAATTCGTGGGGGAAAATGAAAATTTTAACACAAACAGTAGCGTCGGCCTGAACCGTCACTAATATAAGAAAATAAGAATTAATTAAGAAAGTAACTAATAAGGAGGCAGACGAAATTTGTTATGGGAAATGAATATTTTTTCAAAATCAATAGCGTCGGCCTAAAACGTCGCTAATATAAAAAAATAAAAATATTTATTTAAAATAATAACTAAAAAGGAGGCAAACTAAATTGTTGGGTGTAATGAAATTTTCACACAAACAGTAGCGTAGGTCCAAATAAACGCTTTGTCAACACCAATTATTTTTTTCGAAATCAAACCGTTTTCAAAATATTTTCCCAACAAATGCACTTGAAGGACACATGCAGTAAGTAGTGAAGAAGGAATGATTAAATGTATGTCCCTTTGTTCTTAGTCCGGCGACGCTTACTGTATAGGTTATCGTTCAAATGCTCACCTTCACTCATGAACATTAGTTTTATTCGTGCTATATACTTTTGAATTGAAATTGAATTAAAATGACTAGTTAGGTGTATGCTCCTCTTATAAAGATTCTAATAAAGACAAAGAAGAGTGATCTCTTCTGTCCAAAAGGGTAAACCAATTTTGAAAGAGAAAATAGAGCAAAAGACAATATGCCATAAAAGTTATTTAATAGCACTTTCTTTTGTTTTTGATATCGCTGAAAAGCGCTATTAACCGTGCCACTAATGTGAATGATTTTGTTTAATATCACTTTAAAAGAGCTATTAAAGTACTAGTTTTTAATATAAAAATAATAATTAATTAAAACAATAAGTTTAAAGGAGGCAAACGAAATTCGTGGGGGAAAATGAAAACTTTAACTAAGACAGTAGCGTCGGCCTGAACCGTCACTAATATAAGAAAATAAGAATTAATTAAGAAAGTAACTAATAAGGAGGCAAACGAAATTTGTTATGGGAAATGAATATTTTTTCAAAATCAATAGCGTCGGCCTAAAACGTCGCTAATATAAAAAAATAAATAATTACTTAAAATAATAACTAAAAAGGAGACAAACTAAATTGTTGGGTGTAATGAAATTTTCACATAAACAGTAGTGTAGGGCCAAATAAACGCTTTGTCAACACCAATTATTTTTCTCGAAATCAAACCATTTTCAAAATATTTTCCCAAAAAATGCAATTGAAGGAAACATGCATTAAGTAGTGAAGAAGGAATGATTAAATGTATGTCCGTTTGTTCTTAGTCCGGCGACGCTTACTGTATAGGTTATCGTTCAAATGCTAACCTTCACTCATGAACTTTAGTTTTATTCGTGCTATATACTTTTGAAGTGAAATTGAATGAAAATGACTAGTTAGGCGTATGCTCCTCTTATAAAGATTCTAATAAAGACAAAGAAGAGTGATCTCTTCTGTCCAAAAGAGTAAACCAACTTTGAAAGAGAAAATAGAGCAAAAGACAATATGCCATAAAAGTTATTTAATAGCACTTTCTTTTGTTTTTGATAGCGCTGGAAAGCGCTATTAACCGTGCCACTAATGTGAACGATTTTGTTTAATATCACTTTAAAAGAGCTATTAAAGTAATAGTTTTTAATATAAAAATAATAATTAATTAAAACAATAAGTTTAAAGGAGCCAAACGAAATTCGTGGGGGAAAATGAAAATTTTAACACAAACAGTAGCGTCGGCCTGAACCGTCACTAATATAAGAAAATAAGAATTAATTAAGAAAGTAACTAATAAGGAGGCAGACGAAATTTGTTATGGGAAATGAATATTTTTTCAAAATCAATAGCGTCGGCCTAAAACGTCGCTAATATAAAAAAATAAAAATATTTATTTAAAATAATAACTAAAAAGGAGGCAAACTAAATTGTTGGGTGTAATGAAATTTTCACACAAACAGTAGCGTAGGTCCAAATAAACGCTTTGTCAACACCAATTATTTTTTTCGAAATCAAACCGTTTTCAAAATATTTTCCCAACAAATGCACTTGAAGGACACATGCAGTAAGTAGTGAAGAAGGAATGATTAAATGTATGTCCCTTTCTTCTTAGTCCGACGACGCTTACTGTATAGGTTATCGTTCAAATGCTCACCTTCACTCATGAACATTAGTTTTATTCGTGCTATATACTTTTGAATTGAAATTGAATTAAAATGACTAGTTAGGTGTATGCGCCTCTTATAAAGATTCTAATAAAGACAAAGAAGAGTGATCTCTTCTGTCCAAAAGGGTAAACCAATTTTGAAAGAGAAAATAGAGCAAAAGACAATATGCCATAAAAGTTATTTAATAGCACTTTCTTTTGTTTTTGATATCACTGAAAAGCGCTATTAACCGTGCCACTAATCTGAATTATTTTGTTTAATATCACTTTAAAAGAGCTATTAAAGTACTAGTTTTTAATATAAAAATAATAATTAATTAAAACAATAAGTTTAAAGGAGGCAAACGAAATTCGTGGGGGAAAATGAAAACTTTAACTAAGACAGTAGCGTCGGCCTGAACCGTCACTAATATAAGAAAATAAGAATTAATTAAGAAAGTAACTAATAAGGAGGCAAACGAAATTTGTTATGGGAAATGAATATTTTTTCAAAATCAATAGCGTCGGCCTAAAACGTCGCTAATATAAAAAAATAAATAATTATTTAAAATAATAACTAAAAAGGAGGCAAACTAAATTGTTGGGTGTAATGAAATTTTCACATAAACAGTAGCGTAGGGCCAAATAAACGCTTTGTCAACACCAATTATTTTTCTCGAAATCAAACCATTTTCAAAATATTTTCCCAACAAATGCACTTGAAGGACACATGCATTAAGTAGTGAAGAAGGAATGATTAAATGTATGTCCGTTTGTTCTTAGTCCGGCGACGCTTACTGTATAGGTTATCGTTCAAATGCTAACCTTCACTCATGAACTTTAGTTTTATTCGTGCTATATACTTTTGAAGTGAAATTGAATGAAAATGACTAGTTAGGCGTATGCTCCTCTTATAAAGATTCTAATAAAGACAAAGAAGAGTGATCTCTTCTGTCCAAAAGGGTAAACCAACTTTGAAAGAGAAAATAGAGCAAAAGACAATATGCCATAAAAGTTATTTAATAGCACTTTCTTTTGTTTTTGATAGCGCTGGAAAGCGCTATTAACCGTGCCACTAATGTGAACGATTTTGTTTAATATCACTTTAAAAGAGCTATTAAAGTAATAGTTTTTAATATAAAAATAATAATTAATTAAAACAATAAGTTTAAAGGAGCCAAACGAAATTCATGGGGGAAAATGAAAATTTTAACACAAACAGTAGCGTCGGCCTGAACCGTCACTCATATAAGAAAATAAGAATTAATTAAGAAAGTAACTAATAAGGAGGCAGACGAAATTTGTTATGGGAAATGAATATTTTTTCAAAATCAATAGCGTCGGCCTAAAACGTCGCTAATATAAAAAAATAAAAATATTTATTTAAAATAATAACTAAAAAGGAGGCAAACTAAATTGTTGGGTGTAATGAAATTTTCACACAAACAGTAGCGTAGGTCCAAATAAACGCTTTGTCAACACCAACTATTTTTTTCGAAATCAAACCATTTTCAAAATATTTTCCCAACAAATGCACTTGAAGGACACATGCAGTAAGTAGTGAAGAAGGAATGATTAAATGTATGTCCCTTTGTTCTTAGTCCGACGACGCTTACTGTATAGGTTATCGTTCAAATGCTCACCTTCACTCATGAACATTAGTTTTATTCGTGCTATATACTTTTGAATTGAAATTGAATTAAAATGACTAGTTAGGTGTATGCTCCTCTTATAAAGATTCTAATAAAGACAAAGAAGAGTGATCTCTTCTGTCCAAAAGGGTAAACCAATTTTGAAAGAGAAAATAGAGCAAAAGACAATATGCCATAAAAGTTATTTAATAGCACTTTCTTTTGTTTTTGATATCGCTGAAAAGCGCTATTAACCGTGCCACTAATGTGAATGATTTTGTTTAATATCACTTTAAAAGAGCTATTAAAGTACTAGTTTTTAATATAAAAATAATAATTAATTAAAACAATAAGTTTAAAGGAGGCAAACGAAATTCGTGGGGGAAAATGAAAACTTTAACTAAGACAGTAGCGTCGGCCTGAACCGTCACTAATATAAGAAAATAAGAATTAATTAAGAAAGTAACTAATAAGGAGGCAAACGAAATTTGTTATGGGAAATGAATATTTTTTCAAAATCAATAGCGTCGGCCTAAAACGTCGCTAATATAAAAAAATAAATAATTATTTAAAATAATAACTAAAAAGGAGGCAAACTAAATTGTTGGGTGTAATGAAATTTTCACACAAACAGTAGCGTAGGGCCAAATAAACGCTTTGTCAACACCAATTATTTTTCTCGAAATCAAACCATTTTCAAAATATTTTCCCAACAAATGCACTTGAAGGACACATGCATTAAGTAGTGAAGAAGGAATGATTAAATGTATGTCCGTTTGTTCTTAGTCCGGCGACGCTTACTGTATAGGTTATCGTTCAAATGCTAACCTTCACTCATGAACTTTAGTTTTATTCGTGCTATATACTTTTGAAGTGAAATTGAATGAAAATGACTAGTTAGGCGTATGCTCCTCTTATAAAGATTCTAATAAAGACAAAGAAGAGTGATCTCTTCTGTCCAAAAGGGTAAACCAACTTTGAAAGAGAAAATAGAGCAAAAGACAATATGCCATAAAAGTTATTTAATAGCACTTTCTATTGTTTTTGATAGCGCTGGAAAGCGCTATTAACCGTGCCACTAATGTGAACGATTTTGTTTAATATCACTTTAAAAGAGCTATTAAAGTACTAGTTTTTAATATAAAAATAATAATTAATTAAAACAATAAGTTTAAAGGAGCCAAACGAAATTCGTGGGGGAAAATGAAAATTTTAACACAAACAGTAGCGTCGGCCTGAACCGTCACTAATATAAGAAAATAAGAATTAATTAAGAAAGTAACTAATAAGGAGGCAGACGAAATTTGTTATGGGAAATGAATATTTTTTCAAAATCAATAGCGTCGGCCTAAAACGTCGCTAATATAAAAAAATAAATAATTATTTAAAATAATAACTAAAAAGGAGGCAAACTAAATTGTTGGGTGTAATGAAATTTTCACACAAACAGTAGCGTAGGTCCAAATAAACGCTTTGTCAACACCAATTATTTTTTTCGAAATCAAACCATTTTCAAAATATTTTCCCAACAAATGCACTTGAAGGACACATGCAGTAAGTAGTGAAGAAGGAATGATTAAATGTATGTCCCTTTGTTCTTAGTCCGACGACGCTTACTGTATAGGTTATCGTTCAAATGCTCACCTTCACTCATGAACATTAGTTTTATTCGTGCTATATACTTTTGAATTGAAATTGAATTAAAATGACTAGTTAGGTGTATGCTCCTCTTATAAAGATTCTAATAAAGACAAAGAAGAGTGATCTCTTCTGTCCAAAAGGGTAAACCAATTTTGAAAGAGAAAATAGAGCAAAAGACAATATGCCATAAAAGTTATTTAATAGCACTTTCTTTTGTTTTTGATATCGCTGAAAAGCGCTATTAACCGTGCCACTAATGTGAATGATTTTGTTTAATATCACTTTAAAAGAGCTATTAAAGTACTAGTTTTTAATATAAAAATAATAATTAATTAAAACAATAAGTTTAAAGGAGGCAAACGAAATTCGTGGGGGAAAATGAAAACTTTAACTAAGACAGTAGCGTCGGCCTGAACCGTCACTAATATAAGAAAATAAGAATTAATTAAGAAAGTAACTAATAAGGAGGCAAACGAAATTTGTTATGGGAAATGAATATTTTTTCAAAATCAATAGCGTCGGCCTAAAACGTCGCTAATATAAAAAAATAAATAATTACTTAAAATAATAACTAAAAAGGAGACAAACTAAATTGTTGGGTGTAATGAAATTTTCACATAAACAGTAGTGTAGTGCCAAATAAACGCTTTGTCAACACCAATTATTTTTCTCGAAATCAAACCATTTTCAAAATATTTTCCCAATAAATGCACTTGAAGGACACATGCATTAAGTAGTGAAGAAGGAATGATTAAATGTATGTCCGTTTGTTCTTAGTCCGGCGACGCTTACTGTATAGGTTATCGTTCAAATGCTAACCTTCACTCATGAACTTTAGTTTTATTCGTGCTATATACTTTTGAAGTGAAATTGAATGAAAATGACTAGTTAGGTGTATGCTCCTCTTATAAAGATTCTAATAAAGACAAAGAAGAGTGATCTCTTCTGTCCAAAAGAGTAAACCAACTTTGAAAGAGAAAATAGAGCAAAAGACAATATGCCATAAAAGTTATTTAATAGCACTTTCTTTTGTTTTTGATAGCGCTGGAAAGCGCTATTAACCGTGCCACTAATGTGAACGATTTTGTTTAATATCACTTTAAAAGAGCTATTAAAGTAATAGTTTTTAATATAAAAATAATAATTAATTAAAACAATAAGTTTAAAGGAGCCAAACGAAATTCGTGGGGGAAAATGAAAATTTTAACACAAACAGTAGCGTCGGCCTGAACCGTCACTAATATAAGAAAATAAGAATTAATTAAGAAAGTAACTAATAAGGAGGCAGACGAAATTTGTTATGGGAAATGAATATTTTTTCAAAATCAATAGCGTCGGCCTAAAACGTCGCTAATATAAAAAAATAAAAATATTTATTTAAAATAATAACTAAAAAGGAGGCAAACTAAATTGTTGGGTGTAATGAAATTTTCACACAAACAGTAGCGTAGGTCCAAATAAACGCTTTGTCAACACCAATTATTTTTTTCGAAATCAAACCGTTTTCAAAATATTTTCCCAACAAATGCACTTGAAGGACACATGCAGTAAGTAGTGAAGAAGGAATGATTAAATGTATGTCCCTTTCTTCTTAGTCCGACGACGCTTACTGTATAGGTTATCGTTCAAATGCTCACCTTCACTCATGAACATTAGTTTTATTCGTGCTATATACTTTTGAATTGAAATTGAATTAAAATGACTAGTTAGGTGTATGCTCCTCTTATAAAGATTCTAATAAAGACAAAGAAGAGTGATCTCTTCTGTCCAAAAGGGTAAACCAATTTTGAAAGAGAAAATAGAGCAAAAGACAATATGCCATAAAAGTTATTTAATAGCACTTTCTTTTGTTTTTGATATCACTGAAAAGCGCTATTAACCGTGCCACTAATCTGAATTATTTTGTTTAATATCACTTTAAAAGAGCTATTAAAGTACTAGTTTTTAATATAAAAATAATAATTAATTAAAACAATAAGTTTAAAGGAGGCAAACGAAATTCGTGGGGGAAAATGAAAACTTTAACTAAGACAGTAGCGTCGGCCTGAACCGTCACTAATATAAGAAAATAAGAATTAATTAAGAAAGTAACTAATAAGGAGGCAAACGAAATTTGTTATGGGAAATGAATATTTTTTCAAAATCAATAGCGTCGGCCTAAAACGTCGCTAATATAAAAAAATAAATAATTATTTAAAATAATAACTAAAAAGGAGGCAAACTAAATTGTTGGGTGTAATGAAATTTTCACATAAACAGTAGCGTAGGGCCAAATAAACGCTTTGTCAACACCAATTATTTTTCTCGAAATCAAACCATTTTCAAAATATTTTCCCAACAAATGCACTTGAAGGACACATGCATTAAGTAGTGAAGAAGGAATGATTAAATGTATGTCCGTTTGTTCTTAGTCCGGCGACGCTTACTGTATAGGTTATCGTTCAAATGCTAACCTTCACTCATGAACTTTAGTTTTATTCGTGCTATATACTTTTGAAGTGAAATTGAATGAAAATGACTAGTTAGGCGTATGCTCCTCTTATAAAGATTCTAATAAAGACAAAGAAGAGTGATCTCTTCTGTCCAAAAGGGTAAACCAACTTTGAAAGAGAAAATAGAGCAAAAGACAATATGCCATAAAAGTTATTTAATAGCACTTTCTTTTGTTTTTGATAGCGCTGGAAAGCGCTATTAACCGTGCCACTAATGTGAATGATTTTGTTTAATATCACTTTAAAAGAGCTATTAAAGTAATAGTTTTTAATATAAAAATAATAATTAATTAAAACAATAAGTTTAAAGGAGCCAAACGAAATTCATGGGGGAAAATGAAAATTTTAACACAAACAGTAGCGTCGGCCTGAACCGTCACTAATATAAGAAAATAAGAATTAATTAAGAAAGTAACTAATAAGGAGGCAGACGAAATTTGTTATGGGAAATGAATATTTTTTCAAAATCAATAGCGTCGGCCTAAAACGTCGCTAATATAAAAAAATAAAAATATTTATTTAAAATAATAACTAAAAAGGAGGCAAACTAAATTGTTGGGTGTAATGAAATTTTCACACAAACAGTAGCGTAGGTCCAAATAAACGCTTTGTCAACACCAACTATTTTTTTCGAAATCAAACCATTTTCAAAATATTTTCCCAACAAATGCACTTGAAGGACACATGCAGTAAGTAGTGAAGAAGGAATGATTAAATGTATGTCCCTTTGTTCTTAGTCCGACGACGCTTACTGTATAGGTTATCGTTCAAATGCTCACCTTCACTCATGAACATTAGTTTTATTCGTGCTATATACTTTTGAATTGAAATTGAATTAAAATGACTAGTTAGGTGTATGCTCCTCTTATAAAGATTCTAATAAAGACAAAGAAGAGTGATCTCTTCTGTCCAAAAGGGTAAACCAATTTTGAAAGAGAAAATAGAGCAAAAGACAATATGCCATAAAAGTTATTTAATAGCACTTTCTTTTGTTTTTGATATCGCTGAAAAGCGCTATTAACCGTGCCACTAATGTGAATGATTTTGTTTAATATCACTTTAAAAGAGCTATTAAAGTACTAGTTTTTAATATAAAAATAATAATTAATTAAAACAATAAGTTTAAAGGAGGCAAACGAAATTCGTGGGGGAAAATGAAAACTTTAACTAAGACAGTAGCGTCGGCCTGAACCGTCACTAATATAAGAAAATAAGAATTAATTAAGAAAGTAACTAATAAGGAGGCAAACGAAATTTGTTATGGGAAATGAATATTTTTTCAAAATCAATAGCGTCGGCCTAAAACGTCGCTAATATAAAAAAATAAATAATTATTTAAAATAATAACTAAAAAGGAGGCAAACTAAATTGTTGGGTGTAATGAAATTTTCACACAAACAGTAGCGTAGGGCCAAATAAACGCTTTGTCAACACCAATTATTTTTCTCGAAATCAAACCATTTTCAAAATATTTTCCCAACAAATGCACTTGAAGGACACATGCATTAAGTAGTGAAGAAGGAATGATTAAATGTATGTCCGTTTGTTCTTAGTCCGGCGACGCTTACTGTATAGTTTATCGTTCAAATGCTAACCTTCACTCATGAACTTTAGTTTTATTCGTGCTATATACTTTTGAAGTGAAATTGAATGAAAATGACTAGTTAGGCGTATGCTCCTCTTATAAAGATTCTAATAAAGACAAAGAAGAGTGATCTCTTCTGTCCAAAAGGGTAAACCAACTTTGAAAGAGAAAATAGAGCAAAAGACAATATGCCATAAAAGTTATTTAATAGCACTTTCTTTTGTTTTTGATAGCGCTGGAAAGCGCTATTAACCGTGCCACTAATGTGAACGATTTTGTTTAATATCACTTTAAAAGAGCTATTAAAGTACTAGTTTTTAATATAAAAATAATAATTAATTAAAACAAAAAGTTTAAAGGAGCCAAACGAAATTCGTGGGGGAAAATTAAAATTTTAACACAAACAGTAGCGTCGGCCTGAACCGTCACTAACATAAGAAAATAAGAATTAATTAAGAAAGTAACTAATAAGGAGGCAGACGAAATTTGTTATGGGAAATGAATATTTTTTCAAAATCAATAGCGTCGGCCTAAAACGTCGCTAATATAAAAAAATAAATAATTATTTAAAATAATAACTAAAAAGGAGGCAAACTAAATTGTTGGGTGTAATGAAATTTTCACACAAACAGTAGCGTAGGTCCAAATAAACGCTTTGTCAACACCAATTATTTTTTTCAAAATCAAACCATTTTCAAAATATTTTCCCAACAAATGCACTTGAAGGACACATGCATTAAGTAGTGAAGAAGGAATGATTAAATGTATGTCCCTTTGTTCTTAGTCCGGCGACGCTTACTGTATAGGTTATCGTTCAAATGCTCACCTTCACTCATGAACATTAGTTTTATTCGTGCTATATACTTTTGAAGTGAAATTAAATGAAAATAACTAGTTAGGCGTATGCTCCTCTTATAAATATTCTAATAAAGACAAAGAAGAGTGATCTCTTCTGTCCAAAAGGGTAAACCAACTTTGAAAGGGAAAATAGAGCAAAAGACAATATGCCATAAAAGTTATTTAATAGCACTTTCTTTTGTTTTTGATATCGCTGAAAAGCGCTATTAACCGTGCCACTAATGTGAATGATTTTGTTTAATATCACTTTAAAAGAGCTATTAAAGTACTAGTTTTTAATATAAAAATAATAATTAATTAAAACAATAAGTTTAAAGGAGGCAAACGAAATTCGTGGGGGAAAATGAAAGCTTTAACTAAGACAGTAGCGTCGGCTTGGACCGTCACTAATATAAGAAAATAAGAATTAATTAAGAAAGTAACTAATAAGGAGGCAAACAAAATTTGTTATGGGAAATGAATATTTTTTCAAAATCAATAGCGTCAGCCTAAAACGTCGCTAATATAAAAAAATAAATAATTATTTAAAATAATAACTAAAAAGGAGGCAAACTAAATTGTTGGGTGTAATGAAATTTTCACACAAACAGTAGCGTAGGTCCAAATAAACGCTTTGTCAACACCAATTATTTTTCTCGAAATCAAACCATTTTCAAAATATTTTCCCAACAAATGCACTTGAAGGACACATGCATTAAGTAGTGAAGAAGGAATGATTAAATGTATGTCCCTTTATTCTTAGTCCGACGACGCTTACTGTATAGGTTATCGTTCAAATGCTAACCTTCACTCATGAACTTTAGTTTTATTCGTGCTATATACTTTTGAAGTGAAATTGAATGAAAATGACTAGTTAGGCGTATGCTCCTCTTATAAAGATTCTAATAAAGACAAAGAAGAGTGATCTCTTCTGTCCAAAAGGGTAAACCAACTTTGAAAGGGAAAATAGAGCAACAGACGATATGCCATAAAATTTATTTAATAACACTTTGTTTTGTTTTTGATAGCGCTGGAAAGCGCTATTAACCGTGCCACTAATGTGAACGATTTTGTTTAATATCACTTTAAAAGATCTATTAAAGTACTAGTTTTTAATATAAAAATAATAATTAATTAAAATAATAAGTTTAAAGGAGCCAAACGAAATTCGTAGGGGGAAATGAAAATTTTAGCACAAACAGTAGCGTCGGCCTGAACCGTCACTAATATAAGAAAATAAGAATTCATTAAGACAATAACTAATAAGGAGGCAAACAAAATTTTTTATGGGAAATGAATATTTTTTCAAAATCAATAGCGTCAGCCTAAACCGTCGCTAATATAAAAAAATAAATAATTATTTAAAATAATAACTAAAAAGGACGCAAACTAAATTGTTGGGTGTAATGAAATTTTCACACAAACAGTAGCGTAGGTCCAAATAAACGCTTTGTCAACACCAATTATTTTTCTCGAAATCAAAACATTTTCAAAATATTTTCCCAACAAATGCACTTGAAGGACACATGCATTAAGTAGTGAAGAAGGAAGGATTAAATGTATGTCCCTTTGTTCTTAGTCCGGCGACGCTTACTGTATAGGTTATCTTTCAAATGCTCACCTTCACTCATGAACATTAGTTTTATTCGTGCTATATACTTTTGAATTGAAATTGAATTAAAATGACTAGTTAGGTGTATGCTCCTCTTATAAAGATTCTAATAAAGACAAAGAAGAGTGATCTATTCTGTCCAAAAGGGTAAACCAATTTTGAAAGAGAAAATAGAGCAACAGACAATATGCCATAAAAGTTATTTAATGCACTTTCTTTTGTTTTTGATATCGCTGAAAAGCGCTATTAACCGTGCCACTAATGTGAATGATTTTGTTTAATATCACTTTAAAAGAGCTATTAAAGTACTAGTTTTTAATATAAAAATAATAATTAATTAAAAAAATAAGTTTAAAGGAGCCAAACGGAATTCGTGGGGGAAAATGAAAATTTTAGCACAAACAATAGCGTCAGCCTGAACCGTCGCTAATATAAACAAATAAATAATTATTTAAAATAATAACTAAAAAGGAGGCAAACTAAATTGGTAGGTGTAATGAAATTTTCGCACAAACAGTAGCGTAGGTCCAAATAAACGTTTTGTCAACACCAAGTATTTTTCTCGAAATCAAACCATTTTCAAAATATTTTCATAACAAATGCACTTGAAGGACACATGCATTAAGTAGTGAAGAAGGAATGATTAAATGTATGTCCCTTTGTTCTTAGTCCGACGACGCTGGCTGTATAGGTTATCGCTCGAATGCTCACCTTCACTCATGAACTTTAGTTTTATTCGTGCTATATACTTTTGAAGTGAAATGGAGGAAAATGACTACTTAGGCGTATGCTCCTCTTATAAAGATTCTAATAAAGACAAAGAAGAGTGATCTCTTCTGTCCAAAAGGGTAAACCAACTTTGAAAGAGAAAATAGAGCAACAGACAATATGCCATAAAAGTCATTTAATAGCACTTTCTTTTGTTTTTCATATCACTGAAAAGCGCCATTAATTGTGCCACTAATGTGAACGATTTTGTTTAATATCACTTTAAAAGAGCTATTAAAGTACTAGTTTTAAATATAAAAATAATAATTAATTAAAACAATAAGTTTAAAGGAGCATAACGAAATTCGTGGGGGAAAATGAAAATTTTAGCACAAACAGTAGCGTCCGCCTGAACCCTCACTAATATAAGAAAATAAGAATTCATTAAGACAATAACTAATAAGGAGGCAAACAAAATTTGTTATGGGAAATAAATATGTTTTCAAAAACAATAGCGTCGGCCTGAATCGTCGCTAATATAAACAAATAAATAATTATTTAAAATAATAACTAAAAAGGAGGAAAACTAAATTGGTGGGTGTAATGAAATTTTCGCACAAACAGTAGCGTAGGTCCAAATAAATGATTTGTCAACACCAATTATTTTTCTCGAAATCAAACCATTTTCAAAATATTTTCCCAACAAATGCACTTGAAGGACACATGCATTAAGTAGTGAAGAAGGAATGATTAAATGTATGTCCCTTTTTTCTTAGTCCGACGACGCTTACTGTATAGGTTATCGTTCAAATGCTCACCTTCACTCATGAACTTTAGTTTTATTCTTGCTATATACTTTTGAAGTGAAATTGAATGAAAATGACTAGTTAGGCGTATGCTCCTCTTATAAAGATTCTAATAAAGACAAAGAAGAGTGATCTCTTATGTCCAAAAGGGTAAACCAACTTTGAAAGAGAAAATAGAGCAACAGACAATATGCCATAGAAGTTAATTAATAGCACTTTCTTTTGTTTTTGATAGCGCTGAAAAGCGCTATTAACCGTGCCACTAATGTGAACGATTTTGTTTAATATCACTTTAAAAGAGCTATTAAAGTACTAGTTTTTAATATAAAAATAATAATTAATTAAAAACAATAAGTTTAAAGGAGCATAACGAAATTCATGGGGGGAAATGAAAATTTTTGCACAAACAGTAGCGTCGGCCTGAACCGTCAATAATATAAGAAAATTAGAATTAATTAAGACAATAACTAAAAAGGAGGCAAACAAAATTTGTTATGGGAAATGAATATTTTTTCAAAAACAATAGCGTCGGCCTGAACCGTCGCTAATATAAACAAATAAATAATTATTTAAAATAATAACTAAAAAGGAGGCAAACTAAATTGGTGGGTGTAATGAAATTTTCACACACACAGTAGCGTAGGTCCAAATAAATGCTTTGTCAACACCAATTATTTTTCTCGAAATCAAACCATTTTCAAAATATTTTCCCAACAAATGTACTTGAAGGACACATGCATTAAGTAGTGAAGAAGGAATGATTAAATGTATGTCCCTTTGTTCTTAGTCCGACGACGCTTACTGTATAGGTTATCGTTCAAATGCTCACCTTCACTCATGAACTTTAGTTTTATTCGTGCTATATACTTTTGAAGTGAAATTGAATGAAAATGACTAGTTAGGCGTATGCTCCTCTTATAAAGATTCTAATAAAGACAAAGAGTGATCTCTTATACCCAAAAGGGTAAACCAACTTTGAAAGAGAAAATAGAGCAACAGACAATATGCCATAGAAGTTATTAGATAGCACTTTCTTTTATTTTTCATAGCCTTGAAAAGCGCTATTAACCTTGCCACTAATGTGAACGATTTTGGTTAATATCACTTTAAAAAAGCTAATAAAGTACTAGTTTTTAATATAAAAATAATAATTAAATAAAACAATAAGTTTAAAGGAGCCAAACGAAATTCGTGTGGGACAACGAAAATTTTAGCACAAACAGTAGCGTCGGCCTGAACCGTCACTAATATAAGAAAATAAGAATTAATTAAGACAATAACTAATAAGGAGGCAAACCAAATTTGTTATGGGAAATGAATATTTTTTCAAAAACAATAGCGTCGCTAATATAAAAAAATAAATAATTATTTAAAATAATAACTAAAAAGGAGGCAAATTAAATTTGGTGGGTGTAATGAAATTTTCGCACAAACAGTAGTGTAGGTCCAAATAAACAATTTGTCAACACCAAGTATTTTTCTCGAAATCAAACCATTTTCAAAATATTTTCATAACAAATGCACTCGAAGGACACATGCATTAAGTAGTGAAGAAGGAATGATTAAATGTATGTCCCTTTGTTCTTAGTCCGACAACGTTGGCTGTATAGGTTATCGCTCGAATGCTTACCTTCACTCATAGTTTTATTCGTGCTATATACTTTTGAAGTGAAATGGAGGAAAATGACTACTTAGGCGTATGCTCCACTTATAAAGATTCTAATAAAGACAAAGAAGAGTGATCTCTTCTGTCCAAAAGGGTAAACCAACTTTGAAAGAGAAAATAGAGCAACAAACCATATGACATAAAAGTTATTTAATAGCACTTTCTTTTGTTTTTGATAGCGCTGAAAAGCGCTATTAACCGTGCCACTAATATGAATGATTTTGTTTCATAGCACTTTAAAAGAGCTATTAAAGTACTACTTTTTAATATAAAAATAACAATTAATTAAAACTATAAGTTTAAAGGAGCCAAACGAAATTCGAAGCGGGATATAAAATTTTTATCACAAACAGTAGCGTCGGCCTGAACCGTTGCTAATATAAGAAAATAAGAATTAATTAAGACAATAATTAATAAGGAGGCAAACGAAATTTGTTATGGGAAATGAATATTTTTTCAAAAACAATAGTGTCGGCCTGAACCGTCGCTAATATAAAAAAAATAATTATTAAAATAAGAACTAAAAAGGAGGCAAACTAAATTGGTGGGTGTAATGAAATTTTCGCATAAACAGTAGCGTAGGTCCAAATAAACATTTTGTCAACACCAAGTATTTTTCTCGAAATCAAACCATTTTCAAAATATTTTCATAACAAATGCACTCGAAGGACACATGCATTAAGTAGTGACGAAGGAATAATTTAATGTATGTCCCTTTGTTTTTAGTCCGACGACGCTGGCTGTATAGGTTATCGCTCGAATGCTCACCTTCACTCATGAACTTTAGTTTTATTCGTGCTATATACTTTTGAAGTGAAATGGAGGAAAATGACTACTTAGGCGTATGCTCCACTTATAAAGATTCTAATAAAGACAAAGAAGAGTGATCTCTTCTGTCCAAAAGGGTAAACCAACTTTGAAAGAGAAAATAGAGCAACAAACAATATGACATAAAAGTTATTTAATAGCACTTTCTTTTGTTTTTGATAGCGCTGAAAAGCGCTATTAACCGTGCCACTAATGTGAATGATTTTGTTTAATAGCACTTTAAAAGAGCTATTAAATAACTAAATTTTAATATAAAAATAATAATTAATTAAAACAATAAGTTTAAAGGAGCCAAACAAAATTCGTAGCGGAAAATGAAAATTTTAGCACAAACAGTAGCGTCGGCCTGAACCTTCGCTAATAAAAGAAAAATAAGAATTAATTAAGACAATAATTAATAAGGAGGCAAACGAAATCTGTTATGGGAAATGAATATATTTTCAAAACCAATAGTGTCGGCCTGAACCATCGCTAATATAAATAAAATAATTATTAAAAATAAGAACTAAAAAGGAGGCAAACTAAATTGGTGGGTGTAATGAAATTTTCGCACAAAGAGTAGCGTAGGTCCAAATAAACATTTTGTCAACACCAAGTATTTTTCTCGAAATCAAACCATTTTCAAAATATTTTCATAACAAATGCATTCGAAGTACACATGCATTAAGTAGTGAAGAAGGAATGATTAAATGTATGTCCCTTTGTTCTTAGTCCAACGACGTTGGCTGTATAGGTTATCGCTCGAATGCTTACCTTCACTCATGAACTTTAGTTTTATTCGTGCTATATACTTTTGAAGTGAAATGGAGGAAAATGACTACTTAGGCGTATGGTCCACTTATAAAGATTTTAATAAAGACAAATAAGAGTGATCTCTTCTGTCCAAAATGGTAAACCAACTTTGAAAGAGAAAATAGAGCTATAGACAATATGCCATAAAAGTTATTTAATAGCACTTTCTATTGTTTTTGAAAGCACTAAAAAGCGCTATTAACCGTGCCACTAATGTGAACAATTTTGTTTCATAGCACTTTAAAAGAGCTATTAAAGTACTAGTTTTTAATATAAAAATAATAATTAATTAAAACAATAAGTTTAAAGGAGCCAAACGAAATTCGTAGCGGAATATGAAAATTTTAGCACAAACAGTAGCGTCGGCCTGAACCGTTGCTAATATAAGAAAATAAGAATTAATTAAGACAATAACTAATAAGGAGGCAAACCAAATTTGTTATGGGAAATGAATAATTTTTTCAAAAACAATAGCGTCGGTCTGAACCTTCGCTAATATAAAAAAATAAATCATTATTTAAAATAATAACTAAAAAGGAGGCAAATTAAATTTGGTGGGTGTAATGAAATTTTCGCACAAACAGTAGCGTAGGTGCAAATAAACATTTTGTCAACACCAAGTATTTTTCTCGAAATCAAACCATTTTCAAAATATTTTCATAACAAATGCATTCGAAGGACACATGCATTAAGTAGTGAAGAAGGAATGATTAAATATGTGTCCCTTTGTTCTTAGTCCAACGACGTTGGCTGTATAGGTTATCGCTCGAATGCTTACCTTCACTCATGAACTTTAGTTTTATTCGTGCAATATACTTTTGAAGTGAAATGGAGGAAAATGACTACTTAGGAATATGCTCCTCTTATAAAGATTTTAATAAAGACAAATAAGAGTGATCTCTTCTGTCCAAAAGGGTAAACCAACTTTGAAATAGAAAATAGAGCTATAGACAATATGCCATAAAAGTTATTTAATAGCACTTTCTTTTGTTTTTGATAGCACTGAAAAGCGCTATTAACCGTGCCACTAATATGAATGATTTTGTTTCATAGCACTTTAAAAGAGCTATTAAAGTACTACTTTTTAATATAAAAATAATAATTAATTAAAACTATAAGTTTAAAGGAGCCAAACGAAATTCGTAGCGGGATATAAAATTTTTATCACAAACAGTAGCGTCGGCCTGAACCGTTGCTAATATAAGAAAATAAGAATTAATTAAGACAATAATTAATAAGGAGGCAAACGAAATTTGTTATGGGAAATGAATATTTTTTCAAAAACAATAGTGTCGGCCTGAACCGTCGCTAATATAAAAAAAATAATTATTAAAATAAGAACTAAAAAGGAGGCAAACTAAATTGGTGGGTGTAATGAAATTTTCGCATAAACAGTAGCCTAGGTCCAAATAAACATTTTGTCAACACCAAGTATTTTTCTCGAAATCAAACCATTTTCAAAATATTTTCATAACAAATGCACTCGAAGGACACATGCATTAAGTAGTGACGAAGGAATAATTTAATGTATGTCCCTTTGTTTTTAGTCCGACGACGCTGGCTGTATAGGTTATCGCTCGAATGCTCACCTTCACTTATGAACTTTAGTTTTATTCGTGCTATATACTTTTGAAGTGAAATGGAGGAAAATGACTACTTAGGCGTATGCTCCACTTATAAAGATTCTAATAAAGACAAAGAAGAGTGATCTCTTCTGTCCAAAAGGGTAAACCAACTTTGAAAGAGAAAATAGAGCAACAAACAATATGACATAAAAGTTATTTAATAGCACTTTCTTTTGTTTTTGATAGCGCTGAAAAGCGCTATTAACCGTGCCACTAATGTGAATGATTTTGTTTAATAGCACTTTAAAAGAGCTATTAAATAACTAAATTTTAATATAAAAATAATAATTAATTAAAACAATAAGTTTAAAGGAGCCAAACAAAATTCGTAGCGGAAAATGAAAATTTTAGCACAAACAGTAGTGTCGGCCTGAACCTTCGCTAATAAAAGAAAAATAAGAATTAATTAAGACAATAATTAATAAGGAGGCAAACGAAATCTGTTATGGGAAATGAATATATTTTCAAAACCAATAGTGTCGGCCTGAACCATCGCTAATATAAATAAAATAATTATTAAAAATAAGAACTAAAAAGGAGGCAAACTAAATTGGTGGGTGTAATGAAATTTTCGCACAAAGAGTAGCGTAGGTCCAAATAAACATTTTGTCAACACCAAGTATTTTTCTCGAAATCAAACCATTTTCAAAATATTTTCATAACAAATGCATTCGAAGTACACATGCATTAAGTTGTGAAGAAGGAATGATTAAATGTATGTCCCTTTGTTCTTAGTCCAACGACGTTGGCTGTATAGGTTATCGCTCGAATGCTTACCTTCACTCATGAACTTTAGTTTTATTCGTGCTATATACTTTTGAAGTGAAATGGAGGAAAATGACTACTTAGGCGTATGGTCCACTTATAAAGATTTTAATAAAGACAAATAAGAGTGATCTCTTCTGTCCAAAATGGTAAACCAACTTTGAAAGAGAAAATAGAGCTATAGACAATATGCCATAAAAGTTATTTAATAGCACTTTCTATTGTTTTTGATAGCACTGAAAAGCGCTATTAACCGTGCCACTAATGTGAACAATTTTGTTTCATAGCACTTTAAAAGAGCTATTAAAGTACTAGTTTTTAATATAAAAATAATAATTAATTAAAACAATAAGTTTAAAGGAGCCAAACGAAATTCGTAGCGGAATATGAAAATTTTAGCACAAACAGTAGCGTCGGCCTGAACCGTTGCTAATATAAGAAAATAAGAATTAATTAAGACAATAACTAATAAGGAGGCAAACCAAATTTGTTATGGGAAATGAATAATTTTTTCAAAAACAATAGCGTCGGTCTGAACCTTCGCTAATATAAAAAAATAAATAATTATTTAAAATAATAACTAAAAAGGAGGCAAATTAAATTTGGTGGGTGTAATGAAATTTTCGCACAAACAGTAGCGTAGGTCCAAATAAACATTTTGTCAACACCAAGTATTTCTCTCGAAATCAAACCATTTTCAAAATATTTTCATAACAAATGCACTCGAAGGACACATGCATTAAGTAGTGAAGAAGGAATGATTAAATGTATGTCCCTTTGTTCTTAGTCCGACAACGTTGGCTGTATAGGTTATCGCTCGAATGCTTACCTTCACTCATAGTTTTATTCGTGCTATATACTTTTGAAGTGAAATGGAGGAAAATGACTACTTAGGCATATGCTCCTCTTATAAAGATTTCAATAAAGACAAATAAGAGTGATCTCTTCTGTCCAAAAGGGTAAACCAACTTTGAAAGAGAAAATAAAGCTACAAACAATATGCCATAAAAGTTATTTAATAGCACTTTCTTTTGTTTTTGATAACACTGAAAAGCGCTATTAACCGTGCCACTAATGTGAACGATTTTGTTTAATATCACTTTAAAAGAGCTATTAAAGTACTAGTTTTAAATATAAAAATAATAATTAATTAAAACAATAAGTTTAAAGGAGCCAAACGAAATTCGTGGTGGAAAATGAAAATTTTAGCACAAACAGCAGCGTCGGCCTGAACCCTCACTAATATAAGAAAATAAGAATTCATTAAGACAATAACTAATAAGGAGGCAAACTAAATTTGTTATGGGAAATGAATATTTTTTCAAAAACAATAGCGTCGGCCTGAACCGTCGCTAATATAAAAAAATAAATAATTATTTAAAATAATAACTAAAAAGGAGGCAAACTAAATTGGTGGGTGTAATGAAATTTTCGCACAAACAATAGCGTAGGTCCAAATAAACGCTTTGTCAATACCAATTATTTTTCTCGAAATCAAACCATTTTCTAAATATTTTCATCACAAATGCAGTTGAAGGACACATGCATTAAGTAGTGAAGAAGGAATGTTTAAATGTATGTCCCTCTGTTCTTAGTCCGACGATGCTTACTGTATAGGTTATTTTTCAAATGCTCACCTACACTCATGAACTTTAGTTTTCTTCATGCTATATACTTTTGAAATGAAATGGAGGAAAATGACTAGTTAGGCGTATGCTCCTCTTATAAAGATTCTAATAAAGACAAAGAAGAGTGATCTCTTCTGTCCAAAAGGGTAAACCAAATTGGAAAGAGAAAATAGAGCAACATACAATATGCCATAAAAGTTATTTAATAGCACTTTCTTTTGTTTTTGATAGCACTGAAAAGCGCTATTAACCGTGCCACTAATGTGAATGATTTTGTTTCATAGAAATTTAAAAGAGCTATTAAAGTACTAGTTTTTAATATAAAAATAATAATTAATTAAAAAAATAAGTTTAAAGGAGCCAAACGAAATGCGTAGCGGAAGATGAAAATTTTAGCACAAATAGTAGCGTCGGCCTGAATAGTCGCTAATATAAGAAAATAAGAATTAATTAAGACAATAACTAATAAGGAGGCAAACCAAATTTTTTTTGGGAAATGAATATTTTTTCAAAAACAATAGCGTCGGCCTGAACCGTCGCTAATATAAAAAAATAAATAATTATTTAAAATAATAACTAAAAAGGAGGCAAACTAAATTGGTGGGTGTAATGAAATTTTCGCACAAACAGTAGCGTAGGTCCAAATAAACGTTTTATCAACACCAAGTATTTTTCTCGAAATCAAACCATTTTCAAAATATTTTCATAACAAATGCACTCGAAGGACACATGCATTAAGTAGTGATGAAGGAATAATTAAATGTATGTCCCTTTGTTTTTAGTCCGACGTCGCTGGCTGTATAGGTTATCGCTCGAATGCTCACCTTTACTCATGAACTTTAGTTTTATTCGTGCTATATACTTTTGAAGTGAAATGGAGGAAAATGACTACTTAGGCGTATGCTCCACTTATAAAGATTCTAATAAAGACAAAGAAGAGTGATCTCTTCTGTCCAAAAGGGTAAACCAACTTTGAAAGAGAAAATAGAGCAACAGACAATATGCCATAAAAGTTATTTTATAACACTTTCTTTTGTTTTTGATAGCGCTGAAAAGCGCTATTCACCATGCCATTAATGTGAAAGATTTTGTTTCATAACACTTTAAAAGAGCTATTAAAGTACTAGTTTTTAATATAAAAATAATAATTAATTAAAACAATATGTTTAAAGGAGCCAAACGAAATTCGTAGGGGAAAATGAAAATTTTAGCACAAACAATAGCGTCGGCCTAAACCGTCGCTAATATAAGAAAATAAGAATTAATTAAAACAATAACTAATAAGGAGGCAAACGGAATTTGTTATGGGAAATGAATATTTTTTCAAAAACAATAGCGTCGGCCTGAACCGTCGCTAATATAAAAAAAATAATTATTAAAATAAGAACTAAAAAGGAGGCAAACTAAATTTGTGGGTGTAATGAAATTTTCACACAAACAGTAGCGTAGGTCCAAATAAACATTTTGTCAACACCAATTATTTTTCTCGAAATCAAACCATTTTCAAAATATTTTCATAACAAATGCACTCGAAGGACACATGCATTAAGTAGTGAAGAAGGAATGATTAAATGTATGTCCCTCTGTTCTTAGTCCAACGCCGCTGGCTGTATAGGTTATCACTCGAATGCTCACCTTTACTCATGAACTTTAGTTTTATTCGTGCTATATACTTTTGAAGTGAAATGGAGGAAAATGACTACTTAGGCGTATGCTCCACTTATAAAGATTCTAATAAAGACAAAGAAGAGTGATCTCTTCTGTCCAAAAGGGTAAACCAACTTTGAAAGAGAAAATAGAGCAACATACAATATGCCATAAAAGTTATTTAATAGCAGTTTCTTTTGTTTTTGATAGCGCTGAAAAGCACTATTAACCGTGCCACTAATGTGAACGATTTTGTTTCATAGCACTTTAAAAGAGCTATTAAAGTACTAGTTTTTAATATAAAAATAATAATTAATTAAAACAATAAGTTTAAAGGAGACAAACGAAATTCGTAGGGGAAAATGAAAATTTTAGCACAAACAGTAGCGTCGACCTGAACCTTCGCTAATATAAGAAAATAAGAATTAATTAAGACAATAACTAATAAGGAGGCAAACGAAATTCGTTATGGGAAATGAATATATTTTCAAAAACAATAGCGTCGGCCTGAACCGTCGCTAATATAAAAAAATAAATAATTATTTAAAATAATAACTATAAAGGAGGCAATCTAAATTGGTGGGTGTAATGAAATTTTCGCACAAACAGTAGCGTAGGTCCAAATAAACGTTTTATCAACACCAAGTATTTTTCTCGAAATCATACCATTTTCAAAATATTTTCATAACAAATGCACTCGAAGGACACGTGCATTAAGTAATGAAGACGGAACGATTAAATGTATGTCCCTCTGTTCTTAGTCAGACGATGCTAGCTGTATAGGTTATCGCTCGAATGCTCACCTTCACTCATGAACTTTAGTTTTATTCGTTCTATATACTTTTGAAGTGAAATGGAGGAAAATGACTACTTAGGCGTATGCTCCTCTTATAAAGATTCTAATAAAGACAAAGAAGAGTGATCTCTTCTATCCAAAAGGGTAAACCAACTTTGAAATAGAAAATAGAGCAATAGACAATATGCCATAAAAGTTATTTAATAGCACTTTCTTTTGTTTTTGATAGCACTGAAAAGCGCTATTAACCGTGCCACTAATGTGAACGATTTTGTTTCATAGCACTTTAAAAGAGCTACTAAAGTACTAGTTTTTAATATAAAAATAATAATTAATTAAAAAAATAAGTTTAAAGGAGACAAACGAAATTAGTAGGGGAAAATGAAAATTTTAGCACAAACAGTAGCGTCGGCCTGAACCTTCGCTAATATAAGAAAATAAGAATTAATTAAGACAATAACTAATAAGGAGGCAAACGAAATTCGTTATGGGAAATGAATATTTTTTCAAAAACAATAGCGTCGGCCTGAACCGTCGCAAATATAAAAAAATAAATAATTATTTAAAATAATAACTAAAAAGGAGGCAAACTAAATTGGTGGGTGTAATGAAATTTTCGCACAAACAGTAGCGTAGGTCCAAATAAACGTTTTATCAACACCAAGTATTTTTCTCGAAATCATACAATTTTCAAAATATTATCATAACAAATGCACTCGAAGGACACGTGCATTAAGTAATGAAGACGGAACGATTAAATGTACGTCCCTCTGTTCTTAGTCCAACGCCGCTGGCTGTATAGGTTATCGCTCGAATGCTCACCTTCACTCATGAACTTTAGTTTTATTCGTGCTATATACTTTTGAAGTGAAATGGAGGAAAATGACTACTTAGGCGTATGCTCCTCTTATAAAGATTCTAATAAAGACAAAGATGAGTGATCTCTTCTGTCCAAAAGGGTAAACCAACTTTGAAAGAGAAAATAGAGCAACAGACAATATGCCATAAAAGTTATTTAATAGCACTTTCTTTTGTTTTTGATACCGCTGAAAAGCGCTACTAACCGTGCCACTAATGTGAACGATTTTGTTTCATAGCACTTTAAAATAGCTACTAAAGTACTAGTTTTTAATATAAAAATAATAATTAATTAAAACAATAAGTTTAAAGGAGACAAACGAAATTCGTAGGGGAAAATGAAAATTTTAGCACAAACAGTAGCGTCGGCCTGAACCGTCACTAATATAAGAAAATAAGAATTAATTAAGACAATAACTAATAAGGAGGCAAACGAAATTCGTTATGGGAAATGAATATTTTTTCAAAAATAATAGCGTCGGCCTGAACCGTCGCTAATATAAAAATATAAATAATTATTTAAAATAATAACTAAAAAGGAGGCAAACTAAATTGGTGGGTGTAATGAAATTTTCGCACAAACAGTAGCGTAGGTCCAAATAAACGTTTTATCAACACCAAGTATTTTTCTCGAAATCATACCATTTTCAAAATATTTTCATAACAAATGCACTCGAAGGACACATGCATTAAGTAGTGAAGAAGGAACGATTAAATGTATGTCCCTCTGTTCTTAGTCCGACGATGCTGGCTGTATAGGTTATCGCACGAATGCTCACCTTCACTCATGAACTTTAGTTTTATTCGTGCTATATACTTTTGAAGTGAAATGGAGGAAAATGACTACTTAGACGTATGATCCTCTTATAAAGATTCTAATAAAGACAAAGAAGAGTGATCTCTTCTATCCAAAAGGGTAAACCAACTTTGAAAGAGAAAATAGAGCAACAGACAATATGCCATAAAAGTTATTTAATAGCACTTTCTTTTGTTTTTGATAGCACTGAAAAGCGCTATTAACCGTGCCACTAATGTGAACGATTTTGTTTCATAGCACTTTAAAAGAGCTACTAAAGTACTAGTTTTTAATATAAAAATAATAATTAATTAAAACAATAAGTTTAAAGGAGCCAAAGGAAATTCGTAGGGGAAAATGAAAATTTTAGCACAAACAGTAGCGTCGGCCTGAACCTTCGCTAATATAAGAAAATAAGAATTAATTAAGACAATAACTAATAAGGAGGCAAACGAAATTTTTTATGGGAAATGAATATTTTTTTCAAAAACAATAGCGTCGGCCTGAACCGTCGCTAATATAAAAAAATAAATAATTATTTAAAATAATAACTAAAAAGGAGGCAAACTAAATTGGTGGGTGTAATGAAATTTTCGCACAAACAGTAGCGTAGGTCCAAATAAACGTTTTATCAACACCAAGTATTTTTCTCGAAATCATACCATTTTCAAAATATTTTCATAACAAATGCACTCGAAGGACACGTGCATTAAGTAGTGAAGAAGGAACGATTAAATGTATGTCCCTCTGTTCTTAGTCCGACGATGCTGGCTTTATAGGTTATCGCTCGAATCCTCACCTTCACTCATGAACTTTAGTTTTATTCGTGCTATATACTTTTGAAGTGAAATGGAGGAAAATGACTACTTAGGTGTATGCTCCTCTTATAAAGATTCTAATAAAGACAAAGAAGAGTGATCTCTTCTGTCCAAAAGGGTAAACCAACTTTGAAAGAGAAAATAGAGCAACAAACAATATGCCATAAAAGTTATTTAATAACACTTTCTTTTGTTTTTGATAGCGCTGAAAAGCGCTATTAACCGTGCCACTAATGTGAACGATTTTGTTTCATAGCACTTTAAAAGTGCTATTAAAGTACTAGTTTTTAATATAAAAATAATAATTAATTAAAACAATAAGTTTAAAGGAGCCAAACGAAATTCGTAGGGGAAAATGAAAATTTTAGCATAAACAGTAGCGTCGGCCTGAACCGTCGCTAATATAAGAAAATAAGAATTAATTAAAACAATAACTAATAAGGAGGCAAACGAAATTTGTTATGGGAAATGAATATTTTTTCAAAAACAATAGCGTCGGCCTGAACCGTCGCTAATATAAAAAAATAAATAATTATTTAAAATAATAACTAAAAAGGAGGCAAACTAAATTGGTGGGTGTAATGAAATTTTCCCACAAACAGTAGCGTAGGTCCAAATAAACGTTTTATCAACACAAGGTATTTTTCTCGAAATCATACCATTTTCAAAATATTTTCATAACAAATGGACTCGAAGGACACGTTCATTAAGTAGTGAAGAAGGAACGATTAAATGTATCTCCCTCTGTTCTTAGTCAGACGATGTTGGCTGTATAGGTTATCGCTCGAATGCTCACCTTCACTCATGAACTTTAGTTTTATTCGTGCTATATACTGTTGAAGTGAAATGCAGGAAAATGACTACTTAGGCGTATGCTCCTCTTATAAAGATTCTAATAAAGACAAAGATGAGTGATCTCTTCTGTCCAAAAGGGTAAACCAACTTTGAAAGAGAAAATAGAGCAACGGACAATATGCCATAAAAGTTATTTAATAGCACTTTCTTTTGTTTTTGATAGCACTGAAAAGCGCTATTAACCGTGCCACTAATGCGAACGATTTTGTTTCATAGCACTTTAAAAGAGCTATTAAAGTACTAGTTTTTAATATAAAAATAATAATTAATTAAAACAATAAGTTTAAAGGAGCCAAATGAAATTCGTAGGGGAAAATGAAAATTTTAGCACAAACAGTAGCGTCGGCCTGAACCGTCGCTAATATAAGAAAATAAGAATTAATTAAAACAATAACTAATAAGGAGGCAAACGAAATTTGTTATGGGAAATGAATATTTTTTCAAAAACAATAGCGTCGGCCTGAACCGTCGCTAATATAAAAAAATAAATAATTATTTAAAATAATAACTAAAAAGGAGGCAAACTAAATTGGTGGGTGTAATGAAATTTTCCCACAAACAGTAGCGTAGGTCCAAATAAACGTTTTATCAACACAAGGTATTTTTCTCGAAATCATACCATTTTCAAAATATGTTCATAACAAATGGACTCGAAGGACACGTTCATTAAGTAGTGAAGAAGGAACGATTAAATGTATCTCCCTCTGTTCTTAGTCAGACGATGTTGGCTGTATAGGTTATCGCTCGAATGCTCACCTTCACTCATGAACTTTAGTTTTATTCGTGCTATATACTGTTGAAGTGAAATGCAGGAAAATGACTACTTAGGCGTATGCTCCTCTTATAAAGATTCTAATAAAGACAAAGATGAGTGATCTCTTCTGTCCAAAAGGGTAAACCAACTTTGAAAGAGAAAATAGAGCAACGGACAATATGCCATAAAAGTTATTTAATAGCACTTTCTTTTGTTTTTGATAGCACTGAAAAGCGCTATTAACCGTGCCACTAATGCGAACGATTTTGTTTCATAGCACTTTAAAAGAGCTATTAAAGTACTAGTTTTTAATATAAAAATAATAATTAATTAAAACAATAAGTTTAAAGGAGCCAAATGAAATTCGTAGGGGAAAATGAAAATTTTAGCACAAACAGTAGCGTCGGCCTGAACCGTCGCTAATATAAGAAAATAAGAATTAATTAAAACAATAACTAATAAGGAGGCAAACGAAATTTGTTATGGGAAATGAATATTTTTTCAAAAACAATAGCGTCGGCCTGAACCGTCGCTAATATAAAAAAATAAATAATTATTTAAAATAATAACTAAAAAGGAGGCAAACTAAATTGGTGGGTGTAATGAAATTTTCCCACAAACAGTAGCGTAGGTCCAAATAAACGTTTTATCAACACAAGGTATTTTTCTCGAAATCATACCATTTTCAAAATATGTTCATAACAAATGCACTCGAAGGACACGTGCATTAAGTAGTGAAGAAGGAATGATTAAATGTACGTCCCTCTGTTCTTAGTCCAACGCCGCTGGCTGTATAGGTTATCGCTCGAATGCTCACCTTCACTCATGAACTTTAGTTTTATTCGTGCTATATACTTTTGAAGTGAAATGGAGGAAAATGACTACTTAGACGTATGCTCCTCTTATAAAGATTCTAATAAAGACAAAGAAGAGTGATCTCTTCTATCCAAAAGGGTAAACCAACTTTGAAAGAGAAAATAGAGCAACAGACAATATGCCATAAAAGTTATTTAATAGCACTTTTGTTTTTGATAGCACTGAAAAGCGCTATTAACCGTGCCACTAATGTGAACGATTTTGTTTCATATCACTTTAAAAGAGCTACTAAAGTACTAGTTTTTAATATAAAAATAATAATTAATTAAAACAATAAGTTTAAAGGAGCCAAAGGAAATTCGTAGGGGAAAATGAAAATTTTAGCACAAACAGTAGCGTCGGCCTGAACCTTCGCTAATATAAGAAAATAAGAATTAATTAAGACAATAACTAATAAGGAGGCAAACGAAATTTTTTATGGGAAATGAATATTTTTTTCAAAAACAATAGCGTCGGCCTGAACCGTCGCTAATATAAAAAAATAAATAATTATTTAAAATAATAACTAAAAAGGAGGCAAACAAAATTGGTGGGTGTAATGAAATTTTCGCACAAACAGTAGCGTAGGTCCAAATAAACGTTTTATCAACACCAAGTATTTTTCTCGAAATCATACCATTTTCAAAATATTTTCATAACAAATGCACTCGAAGGACACGTGCATTAAGTAGTGAAGAAGGAACGATTAAATGTATGTCCCTCTGTTCTTAGTCCGACGATGCTGGCTTTATAGGTTATCGCTCGAATCCTCACCTTCACTCATGAACTTTAGTTTTATTCGTGCTATATACTTTTGAAGTGAAATGGAGGAAAATGACTACTTAGGTGTATGCTCCTCTTATAAAGATTCTAATAAAGACAAAGAAGAGTGATCTCTTCTGTCCAAAAGGGTAAACCAACTTTGAAAGAGAAAATAGAGCAACAAACAATATGCCATAAAAGTTATTTAATAACACTTTCTTTTGTTTTTGATAGCGCTGAAAAGCGCTATTAACCGTGCCACTAATGTGAATGATTTTGTTTCATAGCACTTTAAAAGTGCTATTAAAGTACTAGTTTTTAATATAAAAATAATAATTAATTAAAACAATAAGTTTAAAGGAACCAAACGAAATTCGTAGGGGAAAATGAAAATTTTAGCATAAACAGTAGCGTCGGCCTGAACCGTCGCTAATATAAGAAAATAAGAATTAATTAAAACAATAACTAATAAGGAGGCAAACGAAATTTGTTATGGGAAATGAATATTTTTTCAAAAACAATAGCGTCGGCCTGAACCGTCGCTAATATAAAAAAATAAATAATTATTTAAAATAATAACTAAAAAGGAGGCAAACTAAATTGGTGGGTGTAATGAAATTTTCCCACAAACAGTAGCGTAGGTCCAAATAAACGTTTTATCAACACAAGGTATTTTTCTCGAAATCATACCATTTTCAAAATATTTTCATAACAAATGGACTCGAAGGACACGTTCATTAAGTAGTGAAGAAGGAATGATTAAATGTATCTCCCTCTGTTCTTAGTCAGACGATGTTGGCTGTATAGGTTATCGCTCGAATGCTCACCTTCACTCATGAACTTTAGTTTTATTCGTGCTATATAGTGTTGAAGTGAAATGCAGGAAAATGACTACTTAGGCGTATGCTCCTCTTATAAAGATTCTAATAAAGACAAAGATGAGTGATCTCTTCTGTCCAAAAGGGTAAACCAACTTTGAAAGAGAAAATAGAGCAACAGAAAATATGCCATAAAAGTTATTTAATAGCACTTTCTTTTGTTTTTGATAGCACTGAAAAGCGCTATTAACCGTGCCACTAATGCGAACGATTTTGTTTCATAGCACTTTAAAAGAGCTATTAAAGTACTAGTTTTTAATATAAAAATAATAATTAATTAAAACAATAAGTTTAAAGGAGCCAAATGAAATTCGTAGGGGAAAATGAAAATTTTAGCACAAACAGTAGCGTCGGCCTGAACCGTCGCTAATATAAGAAAATAAGAATTAATTAAAACAATAACTAATAAGGAGGCAAACGAAATTTGTTATGGGAAATGAATATTTTTTCAAAAACAATAGCGTCGGCCTGAACCGTCGCTAATATAAAAAAATGAATAATTATTTAAAATAATAACTAAAAAGGAGGCAAACTAAATTGGTGGGTGTAATGAAATTTTCCCACAAACAGTAGCGTAGGTCCAAATAAACGTTTTATCAACACAAGGTATTTTTCTCGAAATCATACCATTTTCAAAATATGTTCATAACAAATGCACTCGAAGGACACGTGCATTAAGTAGTGAAGAAGGAACGATTAAATGTACGTCCCTCTGTTCTTAGTCCAACGCCGCTGGCTGTATAGGTTATCGCTCGAATGCTCACCTTCACTCATGAACTTTAGTTTTATTCGTGCTATATACTTTTGAAGTGAAATGGAGGAAAATGACTACTTAGGCGTATGCTCCTCTTATAAAGATTCTAATAAAGACAAAGAAGAGTGATCTCTTCTATCCAAAAGGGTAAACCAACTTTGAAATAGAAAATAGAGCAACAGACAATATGCCATAAAAGTTATTTAATAGCACTTTCTTTTGTTTTTGATAGCATTGAAAAGCGCTATTAACCGTGCCACTAATGTGAACGATTTTGTTTCATAGCACTTTAAAAGAGCTACTAAAGTACTAGTTTTTAATATAAAAATAATAATTAATTAAAAAAATAAGTTTAAAGGAGCCAAACGAAATTCGTAGGGGAAAATGAAAATTTTAGCACAAACAGTAGCGTCGGCCTGAACCGTCGCTAATATAAGAAAATAAGAATTAATTAAGACAATAACTAATAAGGAGGCAAACGGAATTTGTTATGGGAAATGAATATTTTTTCAAAAACAATAGCGTCGGCCTGAACCGTCGCTAATATAAAAAAAATAATTATTAAAATAAGAACTAAAAAGGAGGCAAACTAAATTGGTGGGTGTAATGAAATTTTCACACAAACAGTAGCGTAGGTCCAAATAAACATTTTGTCAACACCAAGTATTTTTCTCGAAATCAAACCATTTTCAAAATATTTTCATAACAAATGCACTCGAAGGACACATGCATTAAGTAGTGAAGAAGGAATGATTAAATGTATGTCCCTCTGTTCTTAGTCCAACGCCGCTGGCTGTATAGGTTATCACTCGAATGCTCACCTTTACTCATGAACTTTAGTTTTATTCGTGCTATATACTTTTGAAGTGAAATGGAGGAAAATGACTACTTAGGCGTATGCTCCACTTATAAAGATTCTAATAAAGACAAATAAGAGTGATCTCTTCTGTCCAAAAGGGTAAACCAACTTTGAAAGAGAAAATAGAGCAACATACAATATGCCATAAAAGTTATTTAATAGCAGTTTCTTTTGTTTTTGATAGCGCTGAAAAGCACTATTAACCGTGCCACTAATGTGAACGATTTTGTTTCATAGCACTTTAAAAGAGCTATTAAAGTACTAGTTTTTAATATAAAAATAATAATTAATTAAAACAATAAGTTTAAAGGAGACAAACGAAATTCGTAGGGGAAAATGAAAATTTTAGCACAAACAGTAGCGTCGGCCTGAACCTTCGCTAATATAAGAAAATAAGAATTAATTAAGACAATAACTAATAAGGAGGGAAACGAAATTCGTTATGGGAAATGAATATTTTTTCAAAAACAATAGCGTCGGCCTGAACCAACGCTAATATAAAAAAATAAATAATTATTTAAAATAATAACTAAAAAGGAGGCAAACTAAATTGGTGGGTGTAATGAAATTTTCGCACAAACAGTAGCGTAGGTCCAAATAAACGTTTTATCAACACCAAGTATTTTTCTCGAAATCATACAATTTTCAAAATATTTTCATAACAAATGCACTCGAAGGACACGTGCATTAAGTAATGAAGACGGAACGATTAAATGTACGTCCCTCTGTTCTTAGTCCAACGCCGCTGGCTGTATAGGTTATCGCTCGAATGCTCACCTTCACTCATGAACTTTAGTTTTATTCGTGCTATATACTTTTGAAGTGAAATGGAGGAAAATGACTACTTAGGCGTATGCTCCTCTTATAAAGATTCTAATAAAGACAAAGATGAGTGATCTCTTCTGTCCAAAAGGGTAAACCAACTTTGAAAGAGAAAATAGAGCAACAGACAATATGCCATAAAATTTATTTAATAGCACTTTCTTTTGTTTTTGATACCGCTGAAAAGCGCTACTAACCGTGCCACTAATGTGAACGATTTTGTTTCATAGCACTTTAAAATAGCTACTAAAGTACTAGTTTTTAATATAAAAATAATAATTAATTAAAACAATAAGTTTAAAGGAGACAAACGAAATTCGTAGGGGAAAATGAAAATTTTAGCACAAACAGTAGCGTCGGCCTGAACCGTCACTAATATAAGAAAATAAGAATTAATTAAGACAATAACTAATAAGGAGGCAAACGAAATTTGTTATGCGAAATGAATATTTTTTCAAAAACAATAGCGTCGGCCTGAACCGTCGCTAATATAAAAAAATAAATAATTATTTAAAATAATAACAAAAAAGGAGGCAAACTAAATTGGTGGGTGTAATGAAATTTTCGCACAAACAGTAGCGTAGGTCCAAATAAACGTTTTATCAACACCAAGTATTTTTCTTGAAATCATACCATTTTCAAAATATTTTCATAACAAATGCACTCGAAGGACACATGCATTAAGTAGTGAAGAAGTAACGATTAAATGTATGTCCCTCTGTTCTTAGTCCGACGATGCTGGCTGTATAGGTTATCGCACGAATGCTCACCTTCACTCATGAACTTTAGTTTTATTCGTGCTATATACTTTTGAAGTGAAATGGAGGAAAATGACTACTTAGACGTATGCTCCTCTTATAAAGATTCTAATAAAGACAAAGAAGAGTGATCTCTTCTATCCAAAAGGGTAAACCAACTTTGAAAGAGAAAATAGAGCAACAGACAATATGCCATAAAAGTTATTTAATAGCACTTTCTTTTGTTTTTGATAGCACTGAAAAGCGCTATTAACCGTGCCACTAATGTGAACGATTTTGTTTCATAGCACTTTAAAAGAGCTACTAAAGTACTAGTTTTTAATATAAAAATAATAATTAATTAAAACAATAAGTTTAAAGGAGCCAAACGAAATTCGTAGGGGAAAATGAAAATTTTAGCACAAACAGTAGCGTCGGCCTGAACCTTCGCTAATATAAGAAAATAAGAATTAATTAAGACAATAACTAATAAGGAGGCAAACGAAATTTGTTATGGGAAATGAATATTTTTTTCAAAAACAATAGCGTCGGCCTGAACTGTCGCTAATATAAAAAAATAAATAATTATTTAAAATAATAACTAAAAAGGAGGCAAACTAAATTGGTGGGTGTAATGAAATTTTCGCACAAACAGTAGCGTAGGTCCAAATAAACGTTTTATCAACACCAAGTATTTTTCTCGAAATCATACCATTTTCAAAATATTTTCATAACAAATGCACTCGAAGGACACGTGCATTAAGTAGTGAAGAAGGAACGATTAAATGTATGTCCCTCTGTTCTTAGTCCGACGATGCTGGCTTTATAGGTTATCGCTCGAATCCTCTCCTTCACTCATGAACTTTAGTTTTATTCGTGCTATATACTTTTGAAGTGAAATGGAGGAAAATGACTACTTAGGTGTATGCTCCTCTTATAAAGATTCTAATAAAGACAAAGAAGAGTGATCTCTTCTGTCCAAAAGGGTAAACCAACTTTGAAAGAGAAAATAGAGCAACAAACAATATGCCATAAAAGTTATTTAATAACACTTTCTTTTGTTTTTGATAGCGCTGAAAAGCGCTATTAACCGTGCCACTAATGTGAACGATTTTGTTTCATAGCACTTTAAAAGTGCTATTAAAGTACTAGTTTTTAATATAAAAATAATAATTAATTAAAACAATAAGTTTAAAGGAGCCAAACAAAATTCGTAGGGGAAAATGAAAATTTTAGCATAAACAGTAGCGTCGGCCTGAACCGTCGCTAATATAAGAAAATAAGAATTAATTAAAACAATAACTAATAAGGAGGCAAACGAAATTTGTTATGGGAAATGAATATTTTTTCAAAAACAATAGCGTCGGCCTGAACCGTCGCTAATATAAAAAAAATAAATAATTATTTAAAATAATAACTAAAAAGGAGGCAAACTAAATTGGTGGGTGTAATGAAATTTTCCCACAAACAGTAGCGTAGGTCCAAATAAACGTTTTATCAACACAAGGTATTTTTCTCGAAATCATACCATTTTCAAAATATTTTCATAACAAATGGACTCGAAGGACACGTGCATTAAGTAGTGAAGAAGGAACGATTAAATGTATCTCCCTCTGTTCTTAGTCAGACGATGTTGGCTGTATAGGTTATCGCTCGAATGCTCACCTTCACTCATGAACTTTAGTTTTATTCGTGCTATATACTTTTGAAGTGAAATGCAGGAAAATGACTACTTAGGCGTATGCTCCTCTTATAAAGATTCTAATAAAGACAAAGAAGAGTGATCTCTTCTATCCAAAAGGGTAAACCAACTTTGAAATAGAAAATAGAGCAACAAACAATATGCCATAAAAGTTATTTTATAGCACTTTCTTTTGTTTTTGATAGCACTGAAAAGCGCTATTAACCGTGCCACTAATGTGAACGATTTTGTTTCATAGCACTTTAAAAGAGCTACTAAAGTACTAGTTTTTAATATAAAAATAATAATTAATTAAAAAAATAAGTTTAAAGGAGACAAACGAAATTAGTAGGGGAAAATGAAAATTTTAGCACAAACAGTAGCGTCGGCCTGAACCTTCGCTAATATAAGAAAATAAGAATTAATTAAGACAATAACTAATAAGGAGGCAAACGAAATTCGTTATGGGAAATGAATATTTTTTCAAAAACAATAGCGTCGGCCTGAACCGTCGCTAATATAAAAAAATAAATAATTATTTAAAATAATAACTAAAAAGGAGGCAAACTAAATTGGTGGGTGTAATGAAATTTTTGCACAAACAGTAGCGTAGGTCCAAATAAACGTTTTATCAACACCAAGTATTTTTCTCGAAATCATACAATTTTCAAAATATTTTCATAACAAATGCACTCGAAGGACACGTGCATTAAGTAATGAAGACGGAACGATTAAATGTACGTCCCTCTGTTCTTAGTCCAACGCTGCTGGCTGTATAGGTTATCGCTCGAATGCTCACCTTCACTCATGGACTTTAGTTTTATTCGTGCTATATACTTTTGAAGTGAAATGGAGGAAAATGACTACTTAGGCGTATGCTCCTCTTATAAAGATTCTAATAAAGACAAAGATGAGTGATCTCTTCTGTCCAAAAGGGTAAACCAACTTTGAAAGAGAAAATAGAGCAACAGACAATATGCCATAAAAGATATTTAATAGCACTTTCTTTTGTTTTTGATAGCGCTGAAAAGCGCTACTAACCGTGCCACTAATGTGAACGATTTTGTTTCATAGCACTTTAAAATAGCTACTAAAGTACTAGTTTTTAATATAAAAATAATAATTAATTAAAACAATAAGTTTAAAGGAGACAAACGAAATTCGTAGGGGAAAATGAAAATTTTAGCACAAACAGTAGCGTCGGCCTGAACCGTCGCTAATATAAGAAAATAAGAATTAATTAAGACAATAACTAATAAGGAGGCAAACGAAATTTGTTATGGGAAATGAATATTTTTTCAAAAACAATAGCGTCGGCCTGAACCGTCGCTAATATAAAAAAATAAATAATTATTTAAAATAATAACTAAAAAGGAGGCAAACTAAATTGGTGGGTGTAATGAAATTTTCGCACAAACAGTATCGTAGGTCCAAATAAACGTTTTATCAACACCAAGTATTTTTCTCGAAATCATACAATTTTCAAAATATTTTCATAACAAATGCACTCGAAGGACACGTGCATTAAGTAATGAAGACGGAACGATTAAATGTACGTCCCTCTGTTCTTAGTCCAACGCCGCTGGCTGTATAGGTTATCGCTCGAATGCTCACCTTCACTCATGAACTTTAGTTTTATTCGTGCTATATACTTTTGAAGTGAAATGGAGGAAAATGACTACTTAGGCGTATGCTCCTCTTATAAAGATTCTAATAAAGACAAAGATGAGTGATCTCTTCTGTCCAAAAGGGTAAACCAACTTTGAAAGAGAAAATAGAGCAACAGACAATATGCCATAAAAGTTATTTAATAGCACTTTCTTTTGTTTTTGATAGCACTGAAAAGCGCTATTAACCGTGCCACTAATGTGAACGATTTTGTTTCATAGCACTTTAAAAGAGCTATTAAAGTACTAGTTTTTAATATAAAAATAATAATTAATTAAAACAATAAGTTTAAAGGAGCCAAATGAAATTCGTAGGGGAAAATGAAAATTTTAGCACAAACAGTAGCGTCGGCCTGAACCGTCGCTAATATAAGAAAATAAGAATTAATTAAAACAATAACTAATAAGGAGGCAAACGAAATTTGTTATGGGAAATGAATATTTTTTCAAAAACAATAGCGTCGGCCTGAACCGTCGCTAATATAAAAAAATAAATAATTATTTAAAATAATAACTAAAAAGGAGGCAAACTAAATTGGTGGGTGTAATGAAATTTTCCCACAAACAGTAGCGTAGGTCCAAATAAACGTTTTATCAACACAAGGTATTTTTCTCGAAATCATACCATTTTCAAAATATTTTCATAACAAATGCACTCGAAGGACACGTGCATTAAGTAGTGAAGAAGGAACGATTAAATGTACGTCCCTTTGTTCTTAGTCCAACGCCGCTGGCTGTATAGGTTATCGCTCGAATGCTCACCTTCACTCATGAACTTTAGTTTTATTCGTGCTATATACTTTTGAAGTGAAATGGAGGAAAATGACTACTTAGGCGTATGCTCCTCTTATAAAGATTCTAATAAAGACAAAGAAGAGTGATCTCTTCTATCCAAAAGGGTAAACCAACTTTGAAATAGAAAATAGAGCAACAGACAATATGCCATAAAAGTTATTTAATAGCACTTTCTTTTGTTTTTGATAGCATTGAAAAGCGCTATTAACCGTGCCACTAATGTGAACGATTTTGTTTCATAGCACTTTAAAAGAGCTACTAAAGTACTAGTTTTTAATATAAAAATAATAATTAATTAAAAAAATAAGTTTAAAGGAGCCAAACGAAATTCGTAGGGGAAAATGAAAATTTTAGCACAAACAGTAGCGTCGGCCTGAACCGTCGCTAATATAAGAAAATAAGAATTAATTAAGACAATAACTAATAAGGAGGCAAACGAAATTTGTTATGGGAAATGAATATTTTTTCAAAAACAATAGCGTCGGCCTGAACCGTCGCTAATATAAAAAAATAAATAAGTATTTAAAATAATAACTAAAAAGGAGGCAAACTAAATTGGTGGGTGTAATGAAATTTTCCCACAAACAGTAGCGTAGGTCCAAATAAACGTTTTATCAACACAAGGTATTTTTCTCGAAATCATACCATTTTCAAAATATTTTCATAACAAATGCACTCGAAGGACACGTGCATTAAGTAGTGAAGAAGGAACGATTAAATGTGTGTCCCTCTGTTCTTAGTCAGACGATGCTGGTTGTATAGGTTATCGCTCGAATGCTCACCTTCACTCATGAACTTTAGTTTTATTCGTGCTATATACTTTTGAAGTGAAATCGAGGAAAATGACTACTTAGGCGTATGCTCCTCTTATAAAGATTCTAATAAAGACAAAGAAGAGTGATCTCTTCTATCCAAAAGGGTAAACCAACTTTGAAATAGAAAATAGAGCAACAGACAATATGCCATAAAAGTTATTTAATAGCACTTTCTTTTGTTTTTGATAGCACTGAAAAGCGCTATTAACCGTGCCACTAATGTGAACGATTTTGTTTCATAGCACTTTAAAAGAGCTACTAAAGTACTAGTTTTTAATATAAAAATAATAATTAATTAAAAAAATAAGTTTAAAGGAGCCAAACGAAATTCGTAGGGGAAAATGAAAATTTTAGCACAAACAGTAGCGTCGGCCTGAACCTTCGCTAATATAAGAAAATAAGAATTAATTAAGACAATAACTAATAAGGAGGCAAACGAAATTTGTTATGGGAAATGAATATTTTTTCAAAAACAATAGCGTCGGCCTGAACCGTCACTAATATAAAAAAATAAATAATTATTTAAAATAATAACTAAAAAGGAGGCAAACTAAATTGGTGGGTGTAATGAAATTTTCGCACAAACAGTAGCGTAGGTCCAAATAAACGTTTTATCAAAACCAAGTATTTTTCTCGAAATCATACCATTTTCAAAATATTTTCATAACAAATGCACTCGAAGGACACATGCATTAAGTAGTGAAGAAGGAACGATTAAATGTATGTCCCTCTGTTCTTAGTCAGACGACGTTGGCTTTATAGGTTATCGCTCGAATGCTCACCTTCACTCATGAACTTTAGTTTTATTCGTGCTATATACTTTTGAAGTGAAATGGAGGAAAATGACTACTTAGATGTATGCTCCTCTAATAAAGATTCTAATAAAGACAAAGAAGAGTGATCTCTTCTATCCAAAAGGGTAAACCAACTTTGAAAGAGAAAATAGAGCAACAGACAATATGCCATAAAAGTTATTTAATAGCACTATCTTTTGTTTTTGATAGCACTGAAAAGCGCTATTAACAGTGCCACTAATGTGAACGATTTTGTTTCATAGCACTTTAAAAGAACTACTAAAGTACTAGTTTTTAATATAAAAGTAATAATTAATTAAAACAATAAGTTTAAAGGAGCCAAACGAAATTCGTAGGGGAAAATGAAAATTTTAGCACATACATTAGCGTCGGCCTGAACCTTCGCTAATATAAGAAAATAAGAATTAATTAAGACAATAACTAATAAGGAGGCAAACGAAATTTGTTATGGGAAATGAATATTTTTTCAAAAGTAATAGCGTCGGCCTGAACCGTCGCTAATATAAAAAAATAAATAATTATTTAAAATAATAACTAAAAAGAAGGCAAACTAAATTGGTGGGTGTAATGAAATTTTCGCACAAATAGTAGCGTAGGTCCAAATAAACGTTTTATCAACACCAAGTATTTTTCTCGAAATCATACCATTTTCAAAATATTTTCATAACAAATGCACTCGAAAGAGACATGCATTAAGTAGTGAAGAAGGAACGATTAAATGTATATCCCTCTGTTCTTAGTCAGACGACGTTGGCTGTATAGGTTATCGCTCGAATGCTCACCTTCACTCATGAACTTTAGTTTTATTCGTGCTATATACTTTTGAAGTGAAATGGAGGAAAATGACTACTTAGACGTATGCTCCTCTTATAAAGATTCTAATAAAGACAAAGAAGAGTGATCTCTTTTGTCCAAAAGGGTAAACCAACTTTGAAAGAGAAAATAGAGCAACATACAATATGCCATAAAAGTTATTTAATAGCACTTTCTTTTATTTTTGATAGCACAGAAAAACGCTATTAACCGTGCCACTAATGTGAACGATTTTATTTCATAGCACTTTAAAAGAGCTACTAAAGTACTAGTTTTTAATATAAAAATAATAATTAATTAAAACAATAAGTTTAAAGGAGCCAAACGAAATTCGTGGGGGAAAATGAAAATTTTAGCACAAACAGTAGCGTCGGCCTGAATCGTCGCTAATATAAGAAAATAAGAATTAATTAAGACAATAACTAATAAGGAGGCAAACGAAATTTGTTATGGGAAATGAATATTTTTTCAAAAACAATAGCGTCGGCCTGAACCGTCGCTAAAATAAAAAAATAAATAATTATTTAAAATAATAACTAAAAAGGAGGCAAACTAAATTGGTGGGTGTAATGATATTTTCGCACAAACAGTAGCGTAGGTCCAAATAAACGTTTTATCAACACCAAGTATTTTTCTCGAAATCATACAATTTTCAAAATATTTTCATAACAAATGCACTCGAAGGACACATGCATTAAGTAATGAAGACGGAACGATTAAATGTACGTCCCTCTGTTCTTAGTCCAACGCCGCTGGCTGTATAGGTTATCGCTCGAATGCTCACCTTCACTCATGAACTTTAGTTTTATTCGTGCTATATACTTTTGAAGTGAAATGGAGGAAAATGACTACTTAGGTGTATGCTCCTCTTATAAAGATTCTAATAAAGACAAAGATGAGTGATCTCTTCTGCCCAAAAGGGTAAACCAACTTTGAAAGAGAAAATAGAGCAACAGACAATATGCCATAAAAGATATTTAATAGCACTTTCTTTTGTTTTTGATAGCGCTGAAAAGCGCTACTAACCGTGCCACTAATGTGAACGATTTGTTTCATAGCACTTTAAAATAGCTACTAAAGTACTAGTTTTTAATATAAAAATAATAATTAATTAAAACAATAAGTTTAAAGGAGACAAACGAAATTCGTAGGGGAAAATGAAAATTTTAGCACAAACAGTAGCGTCGGCCTGAACCGTCGCTAATATAAGAAAATAAGAATTAATTAAGACAATAACTAATAAGGAGGCAAACGAAATTTGTTATGGGAAATGAATATTTTTTCAAAAACAATAGCGTCGGCCTGAACCGTCGCTAATATAAAAAAATAAATAATTATTTAAAATAATAACTAAAAAGGAGGCAAACTAAATTGGTGGGTGTAATGAAATTTTCGCACAAACAGTAGCGTAGGTCCAAATAAACGTTTTATCAACACCAAGTATTTTTCTCGAAATCATACCATTTTCAAAATATTTTCATAAAAAATGCACTCGAAGGACACGTGCATTAAGTAGTGAAGAAGGAACGATTAAATGTATGTCCCTCTGTTCTTAGTCAGACGATGCTGGCTGTATAGGTAATCGCTCGAATGCTCACCTTCACTCATGAACTTTAGTTTTATTCGTGCTATATACTTTTGAAGTGAAATGGAGGAAAATGACTACTTAGGCGTATGCTCCTCTTATAAAGATTCTAATAAAGACAAAGAAGAGTGATCTCTTCTATCCAAAAGGGTAAACCAACTTTGAAATAGAAAATAGAGCAACAGACAATATGCCATAAAAGTTATTTAATAGCACTTTCTTTTGTTTTTGATAGCACTGAAAAGCGCTATTAACCGTGCCACTAATGTGAACGATTTTGTTTCATAGCACTTTAAAAGAGCTACTAAAGTACTAGTTTTTAATATAAAAATAATAATTAATTAAAAAAATAAGTTTAAAGCAGACAAACGAAATTCGTAGGGGAAAATGAAAATTTTAGCACAAACAGTAGCGTCGGCCTGAACCTTCGCTAATATAAGAAAATAAGAATTAATTAAGACAATAACTAATAAGGAGGCAAACGGAATTCGTTATGGGAAATGAATATTTTTTCAAAAACAATAGCGTCGGCCTGAACCGTCGCTAATATAAAAAAATAAATAATTATTTAAAATAATAACTAAAAAGGAGGCAAACTAAATTGGTGGGTGTAATGAAATTTTCGCACAAACAGTATCGTAGGTCCAAATAAACGTTTTATCAACACCAAGTATTTTTCTCGAAATCATACAATTTTCAAAATATTTTCATAACAAATGCACTCGAAGGACACATGCATTAAGTAATGAAGACGGAACGATTAAATGTACGTCCCTCTGTTCTTAGTCCAACGCCGCTGGCTGTATAGGTTATCGCTCGAATGCTCACCTTCACTCATGAACTTTAGTTTTATTCGTGCTATATACTTTTGAAGTGAAATGGAGGAAAATGACTACTTAGACGTATGCCCCGCTTATAAAGATTCTAATAAAGACAAAGATGAGTGATCTCTTCTGTCCAAAAGGGTAAACCAACTTTGAAAGAGAAAATAGAGCAACAGACAATATGCCATAAAAGTTATTTAATAGCACTTTCTTTTGTTTTTGATAGCACAGAAAAACGCTATTAACCGTGCCACTAATGTGAACGATTTTGTTTCATAGCACTTTAAAAGAGCTACTAAAGTACTAGTTTTTAATATAAAAATAATAATTAATTAAAACAATAAGTTTAAAGGAGCCAAACGAAATTCGTGGGGGAAAATGAAAATTTTAGCACAAACAGTAGCGTCGGCCTGAACCGTCGCTAATATAAGAAAATAAGAATTAATTAAGACAATAACTAATAAGGAGGCAAACGAAATTTGTTATGGGAAATGAATATTTTTTCAAAAACAATAGCGTCGGCCTGAACCGTCGCTAAAATAAAAAAATAAATAATTATTTAAAAAAATAACTAAAAAGGATGCAAACTAAATTGGTGGGTGTAATGATATTTTCGCACAAACAGTAGCGTAGGTCCAAATAAACGTTTTATCAACACCAAGTATTTTTCTCGAAATCATACAATTTTCAAAATATTTTCATAACAAATGCACTCGAAGGACACATGCATTAAGTAATGAAGACGGAACGATTAAATGTACGTCCCTCTGTTCTTAGTCCAACGCCGCTGGCTGTATAGGTTATCGCTCGAATGCTCACCTTCACTCATGAACTTTAGTTTTATTCGTGCTATATACTTTTGAAGTGAAATGGAGGAAAATGACTACTTAGACGTATGCTCCTCTTATAAAGATTCTAATAAAGACAAAGAAGAGTGATCTCTTTTGTCCAAAAGGGTAAACCAACTTTGAAAGAGAAAATAGAGCAACATACAATATGCCATAAAAGTTATTTAATAGCACTTTCTTTTGTTTTTGATAGCACAGAAAAACTCTATTAACCGTGCCACAAATGTGAACGATTTTGTTTCATAGCACTTTAAAAGAGCTACTAAAGTACTAGTTTTTAATATAAAAATAATAATTAATTAAAACAATAAGTTTAAAGGAGCCAAACGAAATTCGTGGGGGAAAATGAAAATTTTAGCACAAACAGTAGCGTCGGCCTGAACCGTCGCTAATATAAGAAAATAAGAATTAATTAAGACAATAACTAATAAGGAGGCAAACGAAATTTGTTATGGGAAATGAATATTTTTTCAAAAACAATAGCGTCGGCCTGAACCGTCGCTAAAATAAAAAAATAAATAATTATTTAAAATAATAACTAAAAAGGAGGCAAACTAAATTGGTGGGTGTAATGATATTTTCGCACAAACAGTAGCGTAGGTCCAAATAAACGTTTTATCAACACCAAGTATTTTTCTCGAAATCATACAATTTTCAAAATATTTTCATAACAAATGCACTCGAAGGACACATGCATTAAGTAATGAAGACGGAACGATTAAATGTACGTCCCTCTGTTCTTAGTCCAACGCCGCTGGCTGTATAGGTTATCGCTCGAATGCTCACCTTCACTCATGAACTTTAGTTTTATTCGTGCTATATACTTTTGAAGTGAAATGGAGGAAAATGACTACTCAGGTGTATGCTCCTCTTATAAAGATTCTAATAAAGACAAAGATGAGTGATCTCTTCTGCCCAAAAGGGTAAACCAACTTTGAAAGAGAAAATAGAGCAACAGACAATATGCCATAAAAGATATTTAATAGCACTATCTTTTGTTTTTGATAGCGCTGAAAAGCGCTACTAACCGTGCCACTAATGTGAACGATTTTGTTTCATAGCACTTTAAAATAGCTACTAAAGTACTAGTTTTTAATATAAAAATAATAATTAATTAAAACAATAAGTTTAAAGGAGACAAACGAAATTCGTAGGGGAAAATGAAAATTTTAGCACAAACAGTAGCGTCGGCCTGAACCGTCGCTAATATAAGAAAATAAGAATTAATTAAGACAATAACTAATAAGGAGGCAAACGAAATTTGTTATGGGAAATGAATATTTTTTCAAAAACAATAGCGTTGGCCTGAACCGTCGCTAATATAAAAAAATAAATAATTATTTAAAATAATAACTAAAAAGGAGGCAAACTAAATTGGTGGGTGTAATGAAATTTTCGCACAAACAGTAGCGTAGGTCCAAATAAACGTTTTATCAACACCAAGTATTTTTCTCGAAATCATACCATTTTCAAAATATTTTCATAAAAAATGCACTCGAAGGACACGTGCATTAAGTAGTGAAGAAGGAACGATTAAATGTATGTCCCTCTGTTCTTAGTCAGACGATGCTGGCTGTATAGGTAATCGCTCGAATGCTCACCTTCACTCATGAACTTTAGTTTTATTCGTGCTATATACTTTTGAAGTGAAATGGATGAAAATGACTACTTAGGCGTATGCTCCTCTTATAAAGATTCTAATAAAGACAAAGAAGAGTGATCTCTTCTATCCAAAAGGGTAAACCAACTTTGAAATAGAAAATAGAGCAACAGACAATATGCCATAAAAGTTATTTAATAGCACTTTCTTTTGTTTTTGATAGCACTGAAAAGCGTTATTAACCGTGCCACTAATGTGAACGATTTTGTTTCATAGCACTTTAAAAGAGCTACTAAAGTACTAGTTTTTAATATAAAAATAATAATTAATTAAAAAAATAAGTTTAAAGCAGACAAACGAAATTCGTAGGGGAAAATGAAAATTTTAGCACAAACAGTAGCGTCGGCCTGAACCTTCGCTAATATAAGAAAATAAGAATTAATTAAGACAATAACTAATAAGGAGGCAAACGGAATTCGTTATGGGAAATGAATATTTTTTCAAAAACAATAGCGTCGGCCTGAACCGTCGCTAATATAAAAAAATAAATAATTATTTAAAATAATAACTAAAAAGGAGGCAAACTAAATTGGTGGGTGTAATGAAATTTTCGCACAAACAGTATCGTAGGTCCAAATAAACGTTTTATCAACACCAAGTATTTTTCTCGAAATCATACAATTTTCAAAATATTTTCATAACAAATGCACTCGAAGGACACATGCATTAAGTAATGAAGACGGAACGATTAAATGTACGTCCCTCTGTTCTTAGTCCAACGCCGCTGGCTGTATAGGTTATCGCTCGAATGCTCACCTTCACTCATGAACTTTAGTTTTATTCGTGCTATATACTTTTGAAGTGAAATGGAGGAAAATGACTACTTAGACGTATGCCTCGCTTATAAAGATTCTAATAAAGACAAAGATGAGTGATCTCTTCTGTCCAAAAGGGTAAACCAACTTTGAAAGAGAAAATAGAGCAACAGACAATATGCCATAAAAGTTATTTAATAGCACTTTCTTTTGTTTTTGATAGCACAGAAAAACGCTATTAACCGTGCCACTAATGTGAACGATTTTGTTTCATAGCACTTTAAAAGAGCTACTAAAGTACTAGTTTTTAATATAAAAATAATAATTAATTAAAACAATAAGTTTAAAGGAGCCAAACAAAATTCGTGGGGGAAAATGAAAATTTTAGCACAAACAGTAGCGTCGGCCTGAACCGTCGCTAATATAAGAAAATAAGAATTAATTAAGACAATAACTAATAAGGAGGCAAACGAAATTTGTTATGGGAAATGAATATTTTTTCAAAAACAATAGCGTCGGCCTGAACCGTCGCTAAAATAAAAAAATAAATAATTATTTAAAATAATAACTAAAAAGGATGCAAACTAAATTGGTGGGTGTAATGATATTTTCGCACAAACAGTAGCGTAGGTCCAAATAAACGTTTTATCAACACCAAGTATTTTTCTCGAAATCATACAATTTTCAAAATATTTTCATAACAAATGCACTCGAAGGACACATGCATTAAGTAATGAAGACGGAACGATTAAATGTACGTCCCTCTGTTCTTAGTCCAACGCCGCTGGCTGTATAGGTTATCGCTCGAATGCTCACCTTCACTCATGAACTTTAGTTTTATTCGTGCTATATACTTTTGAAGTGAAATGGAGGAAAATGACTACTTAGGTGTATGCTCCTCTTATAAAGATACTAATAAAGACAAAGATGAGTGATCTCTTCTGTCCAAAAGGGTAAACCAACTTTGAAAGAGAAAATAGAGCAACAGACAATATGCCATAAAAGATATTTAATAGCACTTTCTTTGGTTTTTGATAGCGCTGAAAAGCGCTACTAACCGTGCCACTAATGTGAACGATTTTGTTTCATAGCACTTTAAAATAGCTACTAAAGTACTAGTTTTTAATATAAAAATAATAATTAATTAAAACAATAAGTTTAAAGGAGACAAACGAAATTCGTAGGGGAAAATGAAAATTTTAGCACAAACAGTAGCGTCGGCCTGAACCGTCGCTAATATAAGAAAATAAGAATTAATTAAGACAATAACTAATAAGGAGGCAAACGAAATTTGTTATGGGAAATGAATATTTTTTCAAAAACAATAGCGTCGGCCTGATCCGTCGCTAATATAAAAAAATAAATAATTATTTAAAATAATAACTAAAAAGGAGGCAAACTAAATTGGTGGGTGTAATGAAATTTTCGCACAAACAGTAGCGTAGGTCCAAATAAACGTTTTATCAACACCAAGTATTTTTCTCGAAATCATACCATTTTCAAAATATTTTCATAACAAATGCACTCGAAGGACACGTGCATTAAGTAGTGAGAAAGGAACGATTAAATGTATGTCCCTCTGTTCTTAGTCAGACGATGCTGGCTGTATAGGTTATCGCTCGAATGCTCACCTTCACTCATGAACTTTAGTTTTATTCGTGCTATATACTTTTGAAGTGAAATGGAGGAAAATGACTACTTAGGCGTATGCTCCTCTTATAAAGATTCTAATAAAGACAAAGAAGAGTGATCTCTTCTATCCAAAAGGGTAAACCAACTTTGAAATAGAAAATAGAGCAACAGACAATATGCCATAAAAGTTATTTAATAGCACTTTCTTTTGTTTTTGATAGCACTGAAAAGCGCTATTAACCGTGCCACTAATGTGAACGATTTTGTTTCATAGCACTTTAAAATAGCTACTAAAGTACTAGTTTTTAATATAAAAATAATAATTAATTAAAACAATAAGTTTAAAGGAGACAAACGAAATTCGTAAGGGAAAATGAAAATTTTAGCACAAACAGTAGCGTCGGCCTGAACCTTCGCTAATATAAGAAAATAAGAATTAATTAAGACAATAACTAATAAGGAGGCAAACGGAATTCGTTATGGGAAATGAATATTTTTTCAAAAACAATAGCGTCGGCCTAAACCGTCGCTAATATAAAAAAATAAATAATTATTTAAAATAATAACTAAAAAGGAGGCAAACTAAATTGGTGGGTGTAATTAAATTTTTGCACAAACAGTAGCGTAGGTCCAAATAAACGTTTTATCAACACCAAGTATTTTTCTCGAAATCATACAATTTTCAAAATATTTTCATAACAAATGCACTCGAAGGACACGTGCATTAAGTAGTGAAGAAGGAACGATTAAATGTACGTCCCTCTGTTCTTAGTCAGACGATGCTGGCTGTATAGGTTATCGCTCGAATGCTCACCTTCACTCATGAACTTTAGTTTTATTCGTGCTATATACTTTTGAAGTGAAATGGAGGAAAATGACTACTTAGGCGTATGCTCCTCTTATAAAGATTCTAATAAAGACAAAGATGAGTGATCTCTTCTGTCCAAAAGGGTAAACCAACTTTGAAAGAGAAAATAGAGCAACAGACAATATGCCATAAAAGTTATTTAATAGCACTTTCTTTTGTTTTTGATAGCACTGAAAAGCGCTATTAACCGTGCCACTAATGTGAACGATTTTGTTTCATAGCACTTTAAAAGAGCTACTAAAGTACTAGTTTTTAATATAAAAATAATAATTAATTAAAAAAATAAGTTTAAAGGAGACAAACGAAATTCGTAGGGGAAAATGAAAATTTTAGCACAAACAGTAGCGTCGGCCTGAACCTTCGCTAATATAAGAAAATAAGAATTAATTAAGACAATAACTAATAAGGAGGCAAACGGAATTCGTTATGGGAAATGAATATTTTTTCAAAAACAATAGCGTCGGCCTGAACCGTCACTAATATAAAAAAATAAATAATTATTTAAAATAATAACTAAAAAGGAGGCAAACTAAATTGGTGGGTGTAATGAAATTTTCGCACAAACAGTAGCGTAGGTCCAAATAAACGTTTTATCAAAACCAAGTATTTTTCTCGAAATCATACCATTTTCAAAATATTTTCATAACAAATGCACTCGAAGGACACATGCATTAAGTAGTGAAGAAGGAACGATTAAATGTATGTCCCTCTGTTCTTAGTCCAACGCCGTTGGCTGTATAGGTTATCGCTCGAATGCTCACCTTCACTCATGAACTTTAGTTTTATTCGTGCTATATACTTTTGAAGTGAAATGGAGGAAAATGACTACTTAGGCGTATGCTCCTCTTATAAAGATTCTAATAAAGACAAAGAAGAGTGATCTCTTCTATCCAAAAGGGTAAACCAACTTTGAAAGAGAAAATAGAGCAACAGACAATATGCCATAAAAGTTATTTAATAGCACTATCTTTTGTTTTTGATAGCACTCAAAAGCGCTATTAACCGTGCCACTAATGTGAACGATTTTGTTTCATAGCACTTTAAAAGAGCTACTAAAGTACTAGTTTTTAATATAAAAGTAATAATTAATTAAAACAATAAGTTTAAAGGAGCCAAACGAAATTCGTAGGGGAAAATGAAAATTTTAGCACATACAGTAGCGTCGGCCTGAACCTTCGCTAATATAAGAAAATAAGAATTAATTAAGACAATAACTAATAAGGAGGCAAACGAAATTTGTTATGGGAAATGAATATTTTTTCAAAAGTAATAGCGTCGGCCTGAACCGTCGCTAATATAAAAAAATAAATAATTATTTAAAATAATAACTAAAAAGGAGGCAAACTAAATTGGTGGGTGTAATTAAATTTTCGCACAAACAGTAGCGTAGGTCCAAATAAACGTTTTATCAACACCAAGTATTTTTCTCGAAATCATACCATTTTCAAAATATTTTCATAACAAATGCACTCGAAGGAGACATGCATTAAGTTGTGAAGAAGGAACGATTAAATGTACGTCCCTCTGTTCTTAGTCAGACGACGTTGGCTGTATAGGTTATCGCTCGAATGCTCACCTTCACTCATGAACTTTAGTTTTATTCGTGCTATATACTTTTGAAGTGAAATGGAGGAAAATGACTACTTAGACGTATGCTCCTCTAATAAAGATTCTAATAAAGACAAAGAAGAGTGATCTCTTCTGTCCAAAAGGGTAAACCAACTTTGAAAGAGAAAATAGAGCAACAGACAATATGCCATAAAAGTTATTTAATAGCACTTTCTTTTGTTTTTGATAGCACTCAAAAGCGCTATTAACCGTGCCACAAATGTGAACGATTTTGTTTCATAGCACTTTAAAAGAGCTACTAAAGTACTAGTTTTTAATATAAAAGTAATAATTAATTAAAACAATAAGTTTAAAGGAGCCAAACGAAATTCGTAGGGGAAAATGAAAATTTTAGCACATACAGTAGCGTCGGCCTGAACCGTCGCTAATATAAGAAAATAAGAATTAATTAAGACAATAACTAATAAGGAGGCAAACGAAATTTGTTATGGGAAATGAATATTTTTTCAAAAGTAATAGCGTCGGCCTGAACCGTCGCTAATATAAAAAAATAAATAATTATTTAAAATAATAACTAAAAAGGAGGCAAACTAAATTGGTGGGTGTAATGATATTTTCGCACAAACAGTAGCGTAGGTCCAAATAAACGTTTTATCAACACCAAGTATTTTTCTCGAAATCATACCATTTTCAAATTATTTTCATAACAAATGCACTACAAGGACACATGCATTAAGTAGTGAAGAAGGAAAGATTAAATGTACGTCCCTCTGTTCTTAGTCCGACGATGCTGGCTGTATAGGTTATCGCTCGAATGCTCACCTTCACTCATGAACTTTAGTTTTATTCGTGCTATATACTTTTGAAGTGAAATGGAGGAAAATGACTACTTAGACGTATGCTCCTCTTATAAAGATTCTAATAAAGACAAAGAAGAGTGATCTCTTCTGTCCAAAAGGGTAAACCAACTTTGAAAGAGAAAATAGAGCAACAGACAATATGCCATAAAAGTTATTTAATAGCACTTTCTTTTGTTTTTGATAGCACTGAAAAGCGCTATTAACCGTGCCACTAATGTGAACGATTTTGTTTCATAGCACTTTAAAAGAGCTACTAAAGTACCAGTTTTTAATATAAAAATAATAATTAATTAAAAAAATAAGTTTAAAGGAGACAAACGAAATTCGTAGGGGAAAATGAAAATTTTAGCACAAACAGTAGCGTCGGCCTGAACCTTCGCTAATATAAGAAAATAAGAATTAATTAAGACAATAACTAATAAGGAGGCAAACGGAATTCGTTATGGGAAATGAATATTTTTTCAAAAACAATAGCGTCGGCCTGAACCGTCACTAATATAAAAAAATAAATAATTATTTAAAATAATAACTAAAAAGGAGGCAAACTAAATTGGTGGGTGTAATGAAATTTTCGCACAAACAGTAGCGTAGGTCCAAATAAACGTTTTATCAAAACCAAGTATTTTTCTCGAAATCATACCATTTTCAAAATATTTTCATAACAAATGCACTCGAAGGACACATGCATTAAGTAGTGAAGAAGGAACGATTAAATGTATGTCCCTCTGTTCTTAGTCCAACGCCGTTGGCTGTATAGGTTATCGCTCGAATGCTCACCTTCACTCATGAACTTTAGTTTTATTCGTGCTATATACTTTTGAAGTGAAATGGAGGAAAATGACTACTTAGGCGTATGCTCCTCTTATAAAGATTCTAATAAAGACAAAGAAGAGTGATCTCTTCTATCCAAAAGGGTAAACCAACTTTGAAAGAGAAAATAGAGCAACAGACAATATGCCATAAAAGTTATTTAATAGCACTATCTTTTGTTTTTGATAGCACTCAAAAGCGCTATTAACCGTGCCACTAATGTGAACGATTTTGTTTCATAGCACTTTAAAAGAGCTACTAAAGTACTAGTTTTTAATATAAAAGTAATAATTAATTAAAACAATAAGTTTAAAGGAGCCAAACGAAATTCGTAGGGGAAAATGAAAATTTTAGCACATACAGTAGCGTCGGCCTGAACCTTCGCTAATATAAGAAAATAAGAATTAATTAAGACAATAACTAATAAGGAGGCAAACGAAATTTGTTATGGGAAATGAATATTTTTTCAAAAGTAATAGCGTCGGCCTGAACCGTCGCTAATATAAAAAAATAAATAATTATTTAAAATAATAACTAAAAAGGAGGCAAACTAAATTGGTGGGTGTAATTAAATTTTCGCACAAACAGTAGCGTAGGTCCAAATAAACGTTTTATCAACACCAAGTATTTTTCTCGAAATCATACCATTTTCAAAATATTTTCATAACAAATGCACTCGAAGGAGACATGCATTAAGTTGTGAAGAAGGAACGATTAAATGTACGTCCCTCTGTTCTTAGTCAGACGACGTTGGCTGTATAGGTTATCGCTCGAATGCTCACCTTCACTCATGAACTTTAGTTTTATTCGTGCTATATACTTTTGAAGTGAAATGGAGGAAAATGACTACTTAGACGTATGCTCCTCTTATAAAGATTCTAATAAAGACAAAGAAGAGTGATCTCTTCTGTCCAAAAGGGTAAACCAACTTTGAAAGAGAAAATAGAGCAACAGACAATATGCCATAAAAGTTATTTAATAGCACTTTCTTTTGTTTTTGATAGCACTCAAAAGCGCTATTAACCGTGCCACAAATGTGAACGATTTTGTTTCATAGCACTTTAAAAGAGCTACTAAAGTACTAGTTTTTAATATAAAAGTAATAATTAATTAAAACAATAAGTTTAAAGGAGCCAAACGAAATTCGTAGGGGAAAATGAAAATTTTAGCACATACAGTAGCGTCGGCCTGAACCGTCGCTAATATAAGAAAATAAGAATTAATTAAGACAATAACTAATAAGGAGGCAAACGAAATTTGTTATGGGAAATGAATATTTTTTCAAAAGTAATAGCGTCGGCCTGAACCGTCGCTAATATAAAAAAATAAATAATTATTTAAAATAATAACTAAAAAGGAGGCAAACTAAATTGGTGGGTGTAATGATATTTTCGCACAAACAGTAGCGTAGGTCCAAATAAACGTTTTATCAACACCAAGTATTTTTCTCGAAATCATACCATTTTCAAATTATTTTCATAACAAATGCACTACAAGGACACATGCATTAAGTAGTGAAGAAGGAAAGATTAAATGTACGTCCCTCTGTTCTTAGTCCGACGATGCTGGCTGTATAGGTTATCGCTCGAATGCTCACCTTCACTCATGAACTTTAGTTTTATTCGTGCTATATACTTTTGAAGTGAAATGGAGGAAAATGACTACTTAGACGTATGCTCCTCTTATAAAGATTCTAATAAAGACAAAGAAGAGTGATCTCTTCTGTCCAAAAGGGTAAACCAACTTTGAAAGAGAAAATAGAGCAACAGACAATATGCCATAAAAGTTATTTAATAGCACTTTCTTTTGTTTTTGATAGCACAGAAAAACGCTATTAACCGTGCCACAAATGTGAACGATTTTGTTTCATAGCACTTTAAAAGAGCTACTAAAGTACTAGTTTTTAATATAAAAATAATAATTAATTAAAACAATAAGTTTAAAGGAGCCAAACGAAATTCGTAGGGGAAAATGAAAATTTTAGCACAAACAGTAGCGTCGGCCTGAACCGTCGCTAATATAAGAAAATAAGAATTAATTAAGACAATAACTAATAAGGAGGCAAACAAAATTTGTTATGGGAAATGAATATTTTTTCAAAAACAATAGCGTCGGCCTGAACCGTCGCTAAAATAAAAAAATAAATAATTATTTAAAATAATAACTAAAAAGGAGGCAAACTAAATTGGTGGGTGTAATGATATTTTCGCACAAACAGTAGCGTAGGTCCAAATAAACGTTTTATCAACACCAAGTATTTTTCTCGAAATCATACCATTTTCAAATTATTTTCATAACAAATGCACTACAAGGACACATGCATTAAGTAGTGAAGAAGGAAAGATTAAATGTATGTCCCTCTGTTCTTAGTCCGACGATGCTGGCTGTATAGGTTATCGCTCGAATGCTCACCTTCACTCATGAACTTTAGTTTTATTCGTGCATTATACTTTTGAAGTGAAATGGAGGAAAATGACTACTTAGGCGTATGCTCCTCTTATAAAGATTCTAATAAAGACAAAGAATAGTGATCTCTTCTGTCCAAAAGGGTAAACCAACTTTGAAAGAGAAAATAGAGCAACAGACAATATGCCATAAAAGTTATTTAATAGAACTTTCTTTTGTTTTTGATAGCACTGAAAAGCACTATTAACCGTGCCACTAATGTGAACGATTTTGTTTCATAGCACTTTAAAAGAGCTACTAAAGTACTAGTTTTTAATATAAAAATAATAATTAATTAAAACAATAAGTTTAAAGGAGCCAAACGAAATTCGTAGGGGAAAATGAAAATTTTAGCACAAACAATAGCGTCGTCTTGAACCGTCGCTAATATAAGAAGATAAGAATTAATTAAGACTATAACTAATAAGGAGGCAATGGAAATTTGTTATGGGAAATGAATACTTTTTCAAAAACAATAGTGTCGGCCTGAAACGTCGCTAATATAAAAAAAAATAATTATTTAAAATAATAACTAGAAAGGAGGCAAACTAATTTGGTGGGTGTAATGAAATTTTCGCACACACAGTAGGGTAGGTCCAAATAAACGTTTTATCAACACCAATTATTTTTCTCGAAATCATACCATATTCAAATTATTTTCATAACAAATGCACTAGAAGGACACATGCATTAAGTAGTGAAGAAGGAACTATTAAATGCATGTCCCTTTGTTCTTAATCCGACGATGCTGGCTGTATAGGTTATCGCTCGAATGCTCACCTTCACTCATGAACTTTAGTTTTATTTGTGCTATATACTTTTGAAGTGAAATGGAGGAAAATGACTACTTAGGTGTATGATCCTCTTATAAAGATTCTAATAAAGACAAAGAAGAGTGATCTCTTCTGTCCAAAAGGGTAAACAAACTTTGAAAGAGAAAATAGAGCAACAGACAATATGCCATAAAAGTTATTTAATAACACTTTCTTTTGTTTTTGATAGCGCTGAAAAGCGCTATTAACCGTGCCATTAATGTGAACGATTTTGTTTCATAGCACTTTAAAAGAGCTATTAAAGTACTAGTTTTTAATATAAAAATAATAATTAATTAAAACAATAAGTTTAAAGGAGCCAAACGAAATTCGTAGGGGAAAATGAAAATTTTATCACAAACAGTAGCGTCGGCCTTAACCGTCGCTAATATAAGAAAATAAGAATTAATTAAGACAATAACTAATAAGGAGGCAAACAATATTTGTTATGGGACATGAATATTTTTTCAAAAACAATAGCGTCGGCCTGAACCGTCGCTAATATAAAAAAATAAATAATTATTTAAAATAATAACTAAAAAGGAGGCAAACTAAATTGGTGGGTGTAATGAAATTTTCGCACAAACAGTAGCGTAGGTCCAAATAAACGTTTTATCAAAACCAAGTATTTTTCTCGAAATCATACCATTTTCAAAATATTTTCATAACAAATGCACTCGAAGGACACATGCATTAAGTAGTGAAGAAGGAACGATTAAATGTATGTCCCTCTGTTCTTAGTCAGACGACGTTGGCTTTATAGGTTATCGCTCGAATGCTCACCTTCACTCATGAACTTTAGTTTTATTCGTGCTATATACTTTTGAAGTGAAATGGAGGAAAATGACTACTTAGACGTATGCTCCTCTTATAAATATTCTAATAAAGACAAAGAAGAGTGATCTCTTCTATCCAAAAGGGTAAACCAACTTTGAAAGAGAAAATAGAGCAACAGACAATATGCCATAAAAGTTATTTAATAGCACTATCTTTTGTTTTTGATAGCACTGAAAAGCGCTATTAACCGTGCCACTAATGTGAACGATTTTGTTTCATAGCACTTTAAAAGAGCTACTAAAGTACTAGTTTTTAATATAAAAGTAATAATTAATTAAAACAATAAGTTTAAAGGAGCCAAACGAAATTCGTAGGGGAAAATGAAAATTTTAGCACATACAGTAGCGTCGGCCTGAACCTTCGCTAATATAAGAAAATAAGAATTAATTAAGACAATAACTAATAAGGAGGCAAACGAAATTTGTTATGGGAAATGAATATTTTTTCAAAAGTAATAGCGTCGGCCTGAACCGTCGCTAATATAAAAAAATAAATAATTATTTAAAATAATAACTAAAAAGGAGGCAAACTAAATTGGTGGGTGTAATGAAATTTTTGCACAAACAGTAGCGTAGGTCCAAATAAACGTTTTATCAACACCAAGTATTTTTCTCGAAATCATACAATTTTCAAAATATTTTCATAACAAATGCACTCGAAGGACACGTGCATTAAGTAGTGAAGAAGGAACGATTAAATGTACGTCCCTCTGTTCTTAGTCAGACGATGCTGGCTGTATAGGTTATCGCTCGAATGCTCACCTTCACTCATGAACTTTAGTTTTATTCGTGCTATATACTTTTGAAGTGAAATGGAGGAAAATGACTACTTAGGCGTATGCTCCTCTTATAAAGATTCTAATAAAGACAAAGATGAGTGATCTCTTCTGTCCAAAAGGGTAAACCAACTTTGAAAGAGAAAATAGAGCAACAGACAATATGCCATAAAAGTTATTTAATACACTTTCTTTTGTTTTTGATAGCACTGAAAAGCGCTATTAACCGTGCCACTAATGTGAACGATTTTGTTTCATAGCACTTTAAAAGAGCTACTAAAGTACTAGTTTTTAATATAAAAATAATAATTAATTAAAAAAATAAGTTTAAAGGAGACAAACGAAATTCGTAGGGGAAAATGAAAATTTTAGCACAAACAGTAGCGTCGGCCTGAACCTTCGCTAATATAAGAAAATAAGAATTAATTAAGACAATAACTAATAAGGAGGAAAACGGAATTCGTTATGGGAAATGAATATTTTTTCAAAAACAATAGCGTCGGCCTGAACCGTCACTAATATAAAAAAATAAATAATTATTTAAAATAATAACTAAAAAGGAGGCAAACTAAATTGGTGGGTGTAATGAAATTTTCGCACAAACAGTAGCGTAGGTCCAAATAAACGTTTTATCAAAACCAAGTATTTTTCTCGAAATCATACCATTTTCAAAATATTTTCATAACAAATGCACTCGAAGGACACATGCATTAAGTAGTGAAGAAGGAACGATTAAATGTATGTCCCTCTGTTCTTAGTCCAACGCCGTTGGCTGTATAGGTTATCGCTCGAATGCTCACCTTCACTCATGAACTTTAGTTTTATTCGTGCTATATACTTTTGAAGTGAAATGGAGGAAAATGACTACTTAGGCGTATGCTCCTCTTATAAAGATTATAATAAAGACAAAGATGAGTGATCTCTTCTGTCCAAAAGGGTAAACCAACTTTGAAAGAGAAAATAGAGCAACAGACAATATGCCATAAAAGTTATTTAATAGCACTTTCTTTTGTTTTTGATAGCACTGAAAAGCGCTATTAACCGTGCCACTAATGTGAACGATTTTGTTTCATAGCACTTTAAAAGAGCTACTAAAGTACTAGTTTTTAATATAAAAATAATAATTAATTAAAAAAATAAGTTTAAAGGAGACAAACGAAATTCGTAGGGGAAAATGAAAATTTTAGCACAAACAGTAGCGTCGGCCTGAACCTTCGCTAATATAAGAAAATAAGAATTAATTAAGACAATAACTAATAAGGAGGCAAACGGAATTCGTTATGGGAAATGAATATTTTTTCAAAAACAATAGCGTCGGCCTGAACCGTCACTAATATAAAAAAATAAATAATTATTTAAAATAATAACTAAAAAGGAGGCAAACTAAATTGGTGGGTGTAATGAAATTTTCGCACAAACAGTAGCGTAGGTCCAAATAAACGTTTTATCAAAACCAAGTATTTTTCTCGAAATCATACCATTTTCAAAATATTTTCATAACAAATGCACTCGAAGGACACATGCATTAAGTAGTGAAGAAGGAACGATTAAATGTATGTCCCTCTATTCTTAGTCCAACGCCGTTGGCTGTATAGGTTATCGCTCGAATGCTCACCTTCACTCATGAACTTTAGTTTTATTCGTGCTATATACTTTTGAAGTGAAATGGAGGAAAATGACTACTTAGGCGTATGCTCCTCTTATAAAGATTCTAATAAAGACAAAGAAGAGTGATCTCTTCTATCCAAAAGGGTAAACCAACTTTGAAAGAGAAAATAGAGCAATAGACAATATGCCATAAAAGTTATTTAATAGCACTATCTTTTGTTTTTGATAGCACTGAAAAGCGCTATTAACCGTGCCACTAATGTGAATGATTTTGTTTCATAGCACTTTAAAAGAGCTACTAAAGTACTAGTTTTTAATATAAAAGTAATAATTAATTAAAACAATAAGTTTAAAGGAGCCAAACGAAATTCGTAGGGGAAAATGAAAATTTTAGCACATACAGTAGCGTCGGCCTGAACCTTCGCTAATATAAGAAAATAAGAATTAATTAAGACAATAACTAATAAGGAGGCAAACGAAATTTGTTATGGGAAATGAATATTTTTTCAAAAGTAATAGCGTCGGCCTGAACCGTCGCTAATATAAAAAAATAAATAATTATTTAAAATAATAACTAAAAAGGAGGCAAACTAAATTGGTGGGTGTAATTAAATTTTCGCACAAACAGTAGCGTAGGTCCAAATAAACGTTTTATCAACACCAAGTATTTTTCTCGAAATCATACCATTTTCAAAATATTTTCATAACAAATGCACTCGAAGGAGACATGCATTAAGTAGTGAAAAAGGAACGATTAAATGTACGTCCCTCTGTTCTTAGTCAGACGACGTTGGCTGTATAGGTTATCGCTCGAATGCTCACCTTCACTCATGAACTTTAGTTTTATTCGTGCTATATACTTTTGAAGTGAAATGGAGGAAAATGACTACTTAGACGTATGCTCCTCTTATAAAGATTCTAATAAAGACAAAGAAGAGTGATCTCTTCTGTCCAAAAGGGTAAACCAACTTTGAAAGAGAAAATAGAGCAACAGACAATATGCCATAAAAAATATTTAATAGCACTTTCTTTTGTTTTTGATAGCACAGAAAAACGCTATTAACCGTGCCACAAATGTGAACGATTTTGTTTCATAGCACTTTAAAAGAGCTACTAAAGTACTAGTTTTTAATATAAAAATAATAATTAATTAAAACAATAAGTTTAAAGGAGCCAAACGAAATTCGTGGGGGAAAATGAAAATTTTAGCACAAACAGTAGCGTCGGCCTGAACCGTCGCTAATATAAGAAAATAAGAATTAATTAAGACAATAACTAATAAGGAGGCAAACGAAATTTGTTATGGGAAATGAATATTTTTTCAAAAACAATAGCGTCGGCCTGAACCGTCGCTAAAATAAAAAAATAAATAATTATTTAAAATAATAACTAAAAAGGAGGCAAACTAAATTGGTGGGTGTAATGATATTTTCGCACAAACAGTAGCGTAGGTCCAAATAAACGTTTTATCAACACCAAGTATTTTTCTCGAAATCATACCATTTTCAAATTATTTTCATAACAAATGCACTACAAGGACACATGCATTAAGTAGTGAAGAAGGAAAGATTAAATGTATGTCCCTCTGTTCTTAGTCCGACGATGCTGGCTGTATAGGTTATCGCTCGAATGCTCACCTTCACTCATAAACTTTAGTTTTATTCGTGCATTATACTTTTGAAGTGAAATGGAGGAAAATGACTACTTAGGCGTATGCTCCTCTTATAAAGATTCTAATAAAGACAAAGAATAGTGATCTCTTCTGTCCAAAAGGGTAAACCAACTTTGAAAGAGAAAATAGAGCAACAGACAATATGCCATAAAAGTTATTTAATAGCACTTTCTTTTGTTTTTGATAGCACTGAAAAGCACTATTAACCGTGCCACTAATGTGAACGATTTTGTTTCATAGCACTTTAAAAAAGCTACTAAAGTACTAGTTTTTTAATATAAAAATAATAATTAATTAAAACAATAAGTTTAAAGGAGCCAAACGAAATTCGTAGGGGAAAATGAAAATTTTAGCACAAACAGTAGCGTCGGCTTGAACCGTCGCTAATATAAGAAGATAAGAATTAATTAAGACAATAACTAATAAGGGGGCAATGGAAATTTGTTATGGGAAATGAATACTTTTTCAAAAACAATAGTGTCGGCCTGAACCGTCGCTAATATAAAAAAAAAATAATTATTTAAAATAATAACTAAAAAGGAGGCAAACTAATTTGGTGGGTGTAATGAAATTTTCGCACACACAGTAGGGTAGGTCCAAATAAACGTTTTATCAACACCAATTATTTTTCTCGAAATCATACCATATTCAAATTATTTTCATAACAAATGCACTAGAAGGACACATGCATTAAGTAGTGAAGAAGGAACTATTAAATGCATGTCCCTTTGTTCTTAATCCGACGATGCTGGCTGTATAGGTTATCGCTCGAATGCTCACCTTCACTCATGAACTTTAGTTTTATTTGTGCTATATACTTTTGAAGTGAAATGGAGGAAAATGACTACTTAGGTGTATGATCCTCTTATAAAGATTCTAATAAAGACAAAGAAGAGTGATCTCTTCTGTCCAAAAGGGTAAACAAACTTTGAAAGAGAAAATAGAGCAACAGACAATATGCCATAAAAGTTATTTAATAACACTTTCTTTTGTTTTTGATAGCGCTGAAAAGCGCTATTAACCGTGCCATTAATGTGAACGATTTTGTTTCATAGCACTTTAAAAGAGCTATTAAAGTACTAGTTTTTAATATAAAAATAATAATTAATTAAAACAATAAGTTTAAAGGAGCCAAACGAAATTCGTAGGGGAAAATGAAAATTTTATCACAAACAGTAGCGTCGGCCTTAATCGTCGCTAATATAAGAAAATAATAATTAATTAAGACAATAACTAATAAGGAGGCAAACAATATTTGTTATGGGACATGAATATTTTTTCAAAAACAATAGCGTCGGCCTGAACCGTCGCTAATATAAAAAAATAAATAATTATTTAAAATAATAACTAAAAAGGAGGCAAACTAAATTGGTGGGTGTAATGAAATTTTCGCACAAACAGTAGCGTAGGTCCAAATAAACGTTTTATCAAAACCAAGTATTTTTCTCGAAATCATACCATTTTAAAAATATTTTCATAACAAATGCACTCGAAGGACACATGCATTAAGTAGTGAAGAAGGAACGATTAAATGTATGTCCCTCTGTTCTTAGTCAGACGACGTTGGCTTTATAGGTTATCGCTCGAATGCTCACCTTCACTCATGAACTTTAGTTTTATTCGTGCTATATACTTTTGAAGTGAAATGGAGGAAAATGACTACTTAGACGTATGCTCCTCTTATAAATATTCTAATAAAGACAAAGAAGAGTGATCTCTTCTATCCAAAAGGGTAAACCAACTTTGAAAGAGAAAATAGAGCAATAGACAATATGCCATAAAAGTTATTTAATAGCACTATCTTTTGTTTTTGATAGCACTGAAAAGCGCTATTAACCGTGCCACTAATGTGAACGATTTTGTTTCATAGCACTTTAAAAGAGCTACTAAAGTACTAGTTTTTAATATAAAAGTAATAATTAATTAAAACAATAAGTTTAAAGGAGCCAAACGAAATTCGTAGGGGAAAATGAAAATTTTAGCACATACAGTAGCGTCGGCCTGAACCTTCGCTAATATAAGAAAATAAGAATTAATTAAGACAATAACTAATAAGGAGGCAAACGAAATTTGTTATGGGAAATGAATATTTTTTCAAAAGTAATAGCGTCGGCCTGAACCGTCGCTAATATAAAAAAATAAATAATTATTTAAAATAATAACTAAAAAGGAGGCAAACTAAATTGGTGGGTGTAATGAAATTTTCGCACAAACAGTAGCGTAGGTCCAAATAAACGTTTTATCAACACCAAGTATTTTTCTCGAAATCATACCATTTTCAAAATATTTTCATAACAAATGCACTCGAAGGAGACATGCATTAAGTAGTGAAGAAGGAACGATTAAATGTATGTCCCTCTGTTCTTAGTAAGACGACGTTGGCTGTATAGGTTATCACTCGAATGCTCACCTTCACTCATGAACTTTAGTTTTATTCGTGCTATATACTTTTGAAGTGAAATGGAGGAAAATGACTACTTAGACGTATGCTCCTCTTATGAAGATTCTAATAAAGACAAAGAAGAGTGATCTCTTCTGTCCAAAAGGGTAAACCAACTTTGAAAGAGAAAATAGAGCAACAGACAATATGCCATAAAAGTTATTTAATAGCACTTTCTTTTATTTTTGATAGCACAGAAAAACACTATTAACCGTGCCACAAATGTGAACGATTTTGTTTCATAGCACTTTAAAAGAGCTACTAAAGTACTAGTTTTTAATATAAAAATAATAATTAATTAAAACAATAAGTTTAAAGGAGCCAAACGAAATTCGTGGGGGAAAATGAAAATTTTAGCACAAACAGTAGCGTCGGCCTGAACCGTCGCTAATATAAGAAAATAAGAATTAATTAAGACAATAACTAATAAGGAGGCAAACGAAATTTGTTATGGGAAATGAATATTTTTTCAAAAACAATAGCGTCGGCCTGAACCGTCGCTAAAATAAAAAAATAAATAATTATTTAAAATAATAACTAAAAAGGAGGCAAACTAAATTGGTGGGTGTAATGATATTTTCGCACAAACAGTAGCGTAGGTCCAAATAAACGTTTTATCAACACCAAGTATTTTTCTCGAAATCATACCATTTTCAAATTATTTTCATAACAAATGCACTACAAGGACACATGCATTAAGTAGTGAAGAAGGAAAGATTAAATGTATGTCCCTCTGTTCTTAGTCCGATGATGCTGGCTGTATAGGTTATCGCTCGAATGCTCACCTTCACTCATGAACTTTAGTTTTATTCGTGCTATATACTTTTGAAGTGAAATGGAGGAAAATGACTACTTAGGCGTATGCTCCTCTTATAAAGATTCTAATAAAGACAAAGAAGAGTGATCTCTTCTGTCCAAAAGGGTAAACCAACTTTGAAAGAGAAAATAGAGCAACAGACAATATGCCATAAAAGTTATTTAATAGCACTTTCTTTTGTTTTTTATAGCACTGAAAAGCACTATTAACCGTGCCACTAATGTGAACGATTTTGTTTAATAGCACTTTAAAAGAGCTACTAAAGTACTAGTTTTTAATATAAAAATAATAATTAATTAAAACAATAAGTTTAAAGGAGCCAAACGAAATTCGTAGGGGAAAATGAAAATTTTAGCACAAACAGTAGCGTCGGCTTGAACCGTCGCTAATATAAGAAGATAAGAATTAATTAAGACAATAACTAATAAGGAGGCAATGGAAATTTGTTATGGGAAATGAATACTTTTTCAAAAACAATAGTGTCGGCCTGAACCGTCGCTAATATAAAAAAAAATAATTATTTAAAATAATAACTAAAAAGGAGGCAAACTAATTTGGTGGGTGTAATGAAATTTTCGCACACACAGTAGGGTAGGTCCAAATAAACGTTTTATCAACACCAATTATTTTTCTCGAAATCATACCATATTCAAATTATTTTCATAACAAATGCACTAGAAGGACACATGCATTAAGTAGTGAAGAAGGAACTATTAAATGCATGTCCCTTTGTTCTTAATCCGACGATGCTGGATGTATAGGTTATCGCTCGAATGCTCACCTTCACTCATGAACTTTAGTTTTATTTGTGCTATATACTTTTGAAGTGAAATGGAGGAAAATGATTACTTAGGTGTATGATCCTCTTATAAAGATTCTAATAAAGACAAAGAAGACTGATCTCTTCTGTCCAAAAGGGTAAACAAACTTTGAAAGAGAAAATAGAGCAACAGACAATAATCCATAAAAGTTATATAATAACACTTTCTTTTGTTTTTGATAGCGCTGAAAAGCGCTATTAACCGTGCCATTAATGTGAACGATTTTGTTTCATAGCACTTTAAAAGAGCTATTAAAGTACTAGTTTTTAATATAAAAATAATAATTAATTAAAACAATAAGTTTAAAGGAGCCAAACGAAATTCGTAGGGGATAATGAAAATTTTATCACAAACAGTAGCGTCGGCCCGAACCGTCGCTAATATAAGAAAATAAGAATTAATTAAGACAATAACTAATAAGGAGGCAAACAATATTTGTTATGGGAAATGAATATTTTTTCAAAAACAATAGCGTCGGCCTGAACCGTCGCTAATATAAAAAAATAAATAATTATTTTAAATAATAACTAAAAAGGAGGCAAACTAAATTGGTGGGTGTAATGAAATTTTCGCACAAACAGTAGCGTAGGTCCAAATAAACGTTTTATCAAAACCAAGTATTTTTCTCGAAATCATACCATTTTCAAAATATTTTCATAACAAATGCACTCGAAGGACACATGCATTAAGTAGTGAAGAAGGAACGATTAAATGTATGTCCCTCTGTTCTTAGTCCGACGATGCTGGCTGTATAGGTTATCGCTCGAATGCTCACCTTCACTCATGAACTTTAGTTTTATTCGTGCTATATACTTTTGAAGTGAAATGGAGGAAAATGACTACTTAGGTGTATGATCCTCTTATAAAGATTCTAATAAAGACAGAGAAGAGTGATCTCTTCTGTCCAAAAGGGTAAACCAACTTTGAAAGAGAAAATAGAGCAACAGACAATATGCCATAAAAGTTATTTAATAACACTTTCTTTTGTTTTTGATAGCGCTGAAAAGCGCTATTAACCGTGCCATTAATGTGAACGATTTTGTTTCATAGCACTTTAAAAGAGCTATTAAAGTACTAGTTTTTAATATAAAAATAATAATTCATTAAAACAATAAGTTTAAAGGAACCAAACGAAATTCGTAGGGGAAAATGAAAATTTTATCACAAATAGTAGCGTCGGCCTGAACCGTCGCTAATATAAGAAAATAAGAATTAATTAAGATAGTAACTAATAAGGAGGCAAACAATATTTGTTATGGGAAATGAATATTTTTTCAAAAACAATAGCGTCGGCCTGAACCGTCGCTAATATAAAAAAATAAATAATTATTTAAAATAATAACTAAAAAGGAGGCAAACTAAATTGGTGGGTGTAATGAAATTTTTGCACAAACAGTAGCGTAGCTCCAAAAAAACGTTTTATCAACACCAAGTATTTTTCTCGAAATCATACCATTTTCAAATTATTTTCATAACAAATGCACTACAAGGACACATGCATTAAGTAGTGAAGAAGCAAAGATTAAATATATGTCCCTCTGTTCTTAGTCCGACGATGCTGGCTATATAGGTTATCGCTCGAATGCTCACCTTCACTCATGAACTTTAGTTTTATTCTTGCTATATACTTTAGAAGTGAAACCGAGGAAGATGACTACTTAGGTGTATGCTCCTCTTATAAAGATTCTAATAAAGACAAAGAAGAGTGATCTCTTCTGTCCAAAAGGGTAAACCAACTTTGAAAGAGAAAATAAAGCAACAGACAATATGCCATAAAAGTTATTTAATAGCACTTTCTTTTGTTTTTGATAGCGCTGAAAAGCGCTATTAACCGTGCCACTAATGTGAACGATTTTGTTTCATAGCACTTTAAAAGAGCTACTAAAGTACTAGTTTTTAATATAAAAATAATAATTAATTAAAACAATAAGTTTAAAGGAGCCAAACGAAATTCGTGGGGGAAAATGAAAATTTTAGCACAAACAATAGCGTCGGCCTGAACCGTAGCTAATATAAGAAAATAAGAATTAATTAAGACAATAACTAATAAGGAGGCAAACGAAATTTGTTATGGGAAATGAATATTTTTTCAAAAACAATAGCGTCTGCCTGAACCGTCGCTAAAATAAAAAAATAAATAATTATTTAAAATATTAACTAAAAAGGAGGCAAACTAAATTGGTGGGTGTAATGAAATTTTCGCACAAATAGTAGCGTAGGTCCAAATAAACGTTTTATCAACACCAAGTATTTTTCTCGAAATCATACCATTTTCAAAATATTTTCATAACGAATGCACTCGAAGGACACATGCATTAAGTAGTGAAGAAGGAACGATTAAATGTATGTCCCTCTGTTCTTAGTCCGACGATGCTGGCTGTATAGGTTATCGCTTGAATGCTCACCTTCACTCATGAACTTTAGTTTTATTCGTGCTATATACTTTTGAAGTGAAATGGAGGAAAATGACTACTTAGGTGTATGATCCTCTTATAAAGATTCTAATAAAGACAAAGAAGAGTGATCTCTTCTGTCCAAAAGGGTAAACCAACTTTGAAAGAGAAAATAGAGCAACAGACAATATGCCATAAAAGTTATTTAATAACACTTTCTTTTGTTTTTGATAGCGCTGAAAAGCGCTATTAACCGTGCCATTAATGTGAACGATTTTGTTTCATAGCACTTTAAAAGAGCTATTAAAGTACTAGTTTTTAATATAAAAATAATAATTCATTAAAACAATAAGTTTAAAGGAACCAAACGAAATTCGTAGGGGAAAATGAAAATTTTATCACAAATAGTAGCGTCGGCCTGAACCGTCGCTAATATAAGAAAATAAGAATTAATTAAGATAGTAACTAATAAGGAGGCAAACAATATTTGTTATGGGAAATGAATATTTTTTCAAAAACAATAGCGTCGGCCTGAACCGTCGCTAATATAAAAAAATAAATAATTATTTAAAATAATAACTAAAAAGGAGGCAAACTAAATTGGTGGGTGTAATGAAATTTTTGCACAAACAGTAGCGTAGCTCCAAAAAAACGTTTTATCAACACCAAGTATTTTTCTCGAAATCATACCATTTTCAAATTATTTTCATAACAAATGCACTACAAGTACACATGCATTAAGTAGTGAAGAAGCAAAGATTAAATATATGTCCCTCTGTTCTTAGTCCGACGATGCTGGCTATATAGGTTATCGCTCGAATGCTCACCTTCACTCATGAACTTTAGTTTTATTCGTGCTATATACTTTAGAAGTGAAACCGAGGAAGATGACTACTTAGGTGTATGCTCCTCTTATAAAGATTCTAATAAAGACAAAGAAGAGTGATCTCTTCTGTCCAAAAGGGTAAACCAACTTTGAAAGAGAAAATAAAGCAACAGACAATATGCCATAAAAGTTATTTAATAGCACTTTCTTTTGTTTTTGATAGCGCTGAAAAGCGCTATTAACCGTGCCACTAATGTGAACGATTTTGTTTCATAGCACTTTAAAAGAGCTACTAAAGTACTAGTTTTTAATATAAAAATAATAATTAATTAAAACAATAAGTTTAAAGGAGCCAAACGAAATTCGTGGGGGAAAATGAAAATTTTAGCACAAACAATAGCGTCGGCCTGAACCGTAGCTAATATAAGAAAATAAGAATTAATTAAGACAATAACTAATAAGGAGGCAAACGAAATTTGTTATGGGAAATGAATATTTTTTCAAAAACAATAGCGTCTGCCTGAACCGTCGCTAAAATAAAAAAATAAATAATTATTTAAAATATTAACTAAAAAGGAGGCAAACTAAATTGGTGGGTGTAATGAAATTTTCGCACAAATAGTAGCGTAGGTCCAAATAAACGTTTTATCAACACCAAGTATTTTTCTCGAAATCATACCATTTTCAAAATATTTTCATAACGAATGCACTCGAAGGACACATGCATTAAGTAGTGAAGAAGGAACGATTAAATGTATGTCCCTCTGTTCTTAGTCCGACGATGCTGGCTGTATAGGTTATCGCTTGAATGCTCACCTTCACTCATGAACTTTAGTTTTATTCGTGCTATATACTTTTGAAGTGAAATGGAGGAAAATGACTACTTAGGTGTATGATCCTCTTATAAAGATTCTAATAAAGACAAAGAAGAGTGATCTCTTCTGTCCAAAAGGGTAAACCAACTTTGAAAGAGAAAATAGAGCAACAGACAATATGCCATAAAAGTTATTTAATAACACTTTCTTTTGTTTTTGATAGCGCTGAAAAGCGCTATTAACCGTGCCATTAATGTGAACGATTTTGTTTCATAGCACTTTAAAAGAGCTATTAAAGTACTAGTTTTTAATATAAAAATAATAATTCATTAAAACAATAAGTTTAAAGGAACCAAACGAAATTCGTAGGGGAAAATGAAAATTTTATCACAAATAGTAGTGTCGGCCTGAACCGTCGCTAATATAAGAAAATAAGAATTAATTAAGATAGTAACTAATAAGGAGGCAAACAATATTTGTTATGGGAAATGAATATTTTTTCAAAAACAATAGCGTCGGCCTGAACCGTCGCTAATATAAAAAAATAAATAATTATTTAAAATAATAACTAAAAAGGAGGCAAACCAAATTGGTGGGTGTAATGAAATTTTCGCACAAACAGTAGCGTAGGTCCAAATAAACGTTTTATCAACACCAAGTATTTTTCTCGAAATCATATTATTTTAAAAATATTTTCATAACACATGCACTCGAAGGACACATGCATTAAGTAGTGAAGAAGGAACGATTAGATGTATGTCCCTCTGTTCTTAGGCCGACGATGTTGGCTGTATAGGTTATCGCTCGAATGCTCACCTTCACTCATGAACTTTAGTTTTATTCGTGCTATATACTTTTGAAATTTAATGGAGGAAAATGACTACTTAGGCGTATGCTCCTCTTATAAAGATTCTAATAAAGACAAAGAAGAGTGATCTCTTCTGTCCAAAAGGGTAAACTAACTGTGAAAGAGAAAATAGAGCAACAGACAATATGCCATAAAAGTTATTTAATAACACTTTCTTTTGTTTTTGATAGCGCAGAAAAGCGCTATTAACCGTGCCACTAATGTGAACGATTTTGTTTCATAGCACTTTAAAAGAGCTACTAAAGTACTAGTTTTTAATATAAAAATAATAATTAATTAAAACAATAAGTTTAAAGGAGCCAAACGAAATTCGTAGGGGAAAATCAAATTTTTAGTACAAACAGTAGCGTCGGCCTGAACCGTCGCTAATATTAGAAAATAAGAATTAATTAAGATAACAACTAATAAGGAGGTAAACGAAATTTGTTATGGGAAATGAATATTTTTTCAAAAACAATAGCTTCGGCCTGAACCGTCGCTAATATAAATAAATACATAATTATTTAAGATAATAACTAAAAAGGAGGCAAACCAAATTGGTGGGTGTAATGAAATTTTCGCACAAACAGTAGCGTAGGTCCAAATAAACGTTTTATCAACACCAAGTATTTTTCTCGAAATCATACCATTTTAAAAATATTTTCATAACAAATGCACTCGAAGGACACATGCATTAAGTAGTGAAGAAGGAATGATTAGATGTATGTCCCTCTGTTCTTAGGCCGACGATGTTGGCTGTATAGGTTATCGCTCGAATGCTCACCTTCACTCATGAACTTTAGTTTTATTCGTGCTATATACTTTTGAAGTGAAATGGAGGAAAATGAGTACTTATGCGTATGCTCCTCTTATAAAGATTCTAATAAAGACAATGAAGAGTGATCTCTTCTGTCCAAAAGGGTAAACCAACTCTGAAATAGAAAATAGAGCAACAAACAATATGCCATAAAAGTTACTTAATAGCACTTACTTTTGTTTTTGATAGCGTTGAAGAGCGCTATTAACCGTGCCACTGATGTGAACGATTTTGTTTAATAGCATTTTACAAGAGCTATTAAAGTACTAGTTTTTAATATAAAAAAATAAGTTTAAGGGAGCCAAACGAAATTCATAGGGGAAAATGAAAATTTTAGCACAAACAGTAGCGTCGGCATGAACCATCGCTAATATAAGAAAATAAGAATTAATTAAGACAATAACTAATAAGGAGGCAAACGAAATTTGTTATGGGAAATGAATATTTTTTCAAAAACAATAGCGTAGGCCTGAACCGTCGCTAATATAAAAAAATAAATAATTATTTAAATTAATAACTAAAAAGGAGGCAAACTAAATTGGTGGGTGTAATGAAATTTTCGCACAAACAGTAGTGTAGGTCCAAATAAACGCTTTGTCTACACCAAGTATTTTTCTAGAAATCATACCATTTTCTAAATATTTTCATAACAAATGCACTCGAAACACATGCATTAAGTAGTGAAGAAGGAATGATTAAATGTATGTCCGTCTATTCATAGTTCGACGACGCTGGCTATATAGGTTATCGCTTGAATGCTCACCTTCACTCATGAACTTTAGTTTTATTCGTGTAATATACTTTTGAAGTGAAATGGAGGAAAATGACTACTTAGGCGTATGCTCCTCTTATAAAGATTCTATTAAAGACAAAGAAGACTGATCTCTTATGTCCAAAAGGGTAAACCAACTTTGAAATAGAAAATAGAGCAACAAACAATATGCCATAAATGTTACTTAATAAAACTTTTTTTGTTTTTGATAGTGCTGAAAAGCGCTATTAACCGTGCCACTAATGTGAACGATTTTGTTTAATAGCACTTTAAATGAGATATTAAAGTACTTGTATTTAATTTAAAAATAATAATTATTTAAAACAATAAGTTTAAAGGAGCCATACGAAAATCGTGGGGGAAAATGAAAATTTTAGCACAAACAGTAGCGTCGGCCTGGACCGTCGCTAATATAAGAAAATAAGAATTAATTAAGACAATAACTAATAAGGAGGCAAACGAAATTTGTTATGGGAAATGAATATTTTTTCAAAAACAATAGCGTCGGCCTGAACCATCGCTAATATAAAAAAATAAATAATTATTTAAAATTATAACTAAAAAGTAGGCAAGTTAAATTGGTGGGTGTAATGAATTTTTCGCAAAAACAATAGCGTAGGTCCAAATAAACGTTTTGTCAACACCAAGTATTTTTCTCGAAATCAAACCATTTTCAAAATATTTTCATAACTAATGCACTCGAAGGACACATGCATTAAGTAGTGAAGAAGGAATGATTAAATGTATGTCCCTTTGTTCTTAGTCCGAGGACAATGGCTGTATAGGTAATCGCTCGAATGCTCACCTTCACTAATGAACTTTAGTTTTATTCGTGCTATATACTTTTGAAGTGAAATGGAGGAAAGTGACTACTTAGGCGTATGCTCCTCTTATAAAGATTCTAATAAAGGCAAAGAAAACTGATCTCTTCTGTCCAAAAGGGTAAACCAACTTTGAAAGAGAAAATACAGCAACAGACAATATGCCATAAAAGTTATTTAATAGCACTTTCTTTTGTTTTTGATAGCGCTGAAAAGCGCTATTAACCGTGCCACTAATGTGAACGATTTTGTTTAATTGCACTTTAAAAGAGCTATTAAGGTCCTAGTTTTTAATATAAAAATAATAATTAATTAAAACAATAAGTTTAAAGGAGCCAAACGAAAATCATGGGGGAAAATGAAAATTTTAGTACAAACAGTAGCGTCGGCCTGGACCGTCGCTAATATAAGAAAATAAGAATTAATTAAGACAATAACTAATAAGGAGGCAAACAAAATTTGTTATGGGAAATGAATATTTTTTTCAAAAACAATAGCGTCGGCCTGAACCATCGCTAATATAAAAAAATAAATAATTATTTAAAATTATAACTAAAAAGTAGGCAAGTTAAATTGGTGGGTGTAATGAATTTTTCGCAAAAACAATAGCGTAGGTCCAAATAAACGTTTTGTCAACACCAAGTATTTTTCTCGAAATCAAACCATTTTCAAAATATTTTCATAACTAATGCACTCGAAGGACACATGCCTAAAAGTAGTGAAGAAGGAATGATTAAATGTATGTCCCTTTGTTCTTAGTCCGAGGACGCTGGCTGTATAGGTAATCGCTCGAATGCTCACCTTCACTAATGAACTTTAGTTTTATTCGTGCTATATACTTTTGAAGTGAAATGGAGGAAAATGACTACTTAGGCGTATGCTCCTCTTATAAAGATTCTAATAAAGACAAAGAAGACTGATCTCTTCTGTCCAAAAGGGTAAACCAACTTTGAAAGAGAAAATACAGCAACAGACAATATGCCATAAAAGTTATTTAATAGCACTTTCTTTTGTTTTTGATAGCGCTGAAAAGCGCTATTAACCGTGCCACTAATGTGAACGATTTTGTTTAATTGCACTTTAAAAGAGCTATTAAGGTACTAGTTTTTAATATAAAAATAATAATTAATTAAAACAATAAGTTTAAAGGAGCCAAACAAAAATCATGGGGGAAAATGAAAATTTTAGCACAAACAGTAGCGTCGGCCTAAACCGTCGCTAATATAAGAAAATAAGAATGAATTAAGACAATAACTAATAAGGAGGCAAACGAAATTTGTTATGGGAAATGAATATTTTTTCAAAAACAACAGCGTAAGCCTGAACCGTCACTAATATAAAAAAATAAATAATTACTTAAAATAATAACTAAAAAGGAGGCAAGTTATTTTGGTGGGTGTAATGAAATTTTCACACAAACAGTAGCGTAGGTCCAAAAAAACGTTTTGTCAACACCAAGTATTTTTCTAGAAATCAAACCATTTTCAAAATATTTTCATAACAAATGCACTCGAAGGACACATGCATTAAGTAGTGAAGAAGGGATACATAAATGTATGTCCCTCTGTTCTTAGTCCGACGATGCTGGCTGCATAGGTAATCGCTCGAATGCTCACCTTCACTCATGAACTTTAGTTTTATTCGTGCTATATACTTTTGAAGTGAAATGGAGGAAAATGACTTGTTAGGCGTATGCTCCTCTTATAAAGATACTAATAAAGAGAAAGAAGAGTGATCTCTTCTGTCTAAAAGGGTAAAACAACTTTGAAATAGAAAATAGATCAACAGACAATATGCCATAAAAGTTACTTAATATCACTTTCTTTTGTTTTTGATAGCGCTGAAAAGCGCTATTAACCGTTCCACTAATGTGAACGATTTTTTTTGATAGCACTTTAAAAGAGCTATTAAAATACTAGTTTTTGATATAAAAATAATAATTAATTAAAACAATAACTTTAAAGGAGCCAAACAAAAATCTTGGGGGAAAATGAAAGATTTAGCACAAACAGTAGCGTCGGCCTGAACTGTCGCTAATATAAGAAAATAAGAATTAATTAAGACAATAACTAATAAGGCGGCAAACAAAATTTGTTATGGGAAATGAATATTTTTTCAAAAACAATAGCGTTGGCCTGAACCGTCGCTAATATAAAAATATAAATAATTATTTAAAATAATAACTAAAAAGTAGGCAAGTTAAATTGGTGGTTGTAATGAAATTTTCGCACAAACAGTAGCGTAGGTCCAAATAAATGTTTTGTCAAGACCAAGTATTTTTCTAGAAATCAAACCATTTTCAAAATATTTTCATAAAAAATGCACTCGAAGGACACATGCATTAAGTAGTGAAGAAGGAATGATTAAATGTATGTCCCTCTATTCATAGTCCGACGACGCTGGCTGTATAGGTTATCGCTTGAATGCTCACCTTCACTAATGAACTTTAGTTTTATTCGTGCTATAAACTTTTGAAGTGAAATGGAGGAAAATGACTACTTAGGCGTATGCTCCTCTTATAAAGATTCTAATAAAGACAAAGAAGACTGATCTCTTCGGTCCAAAAGGGTAAACCAACTTTGAAATAGAAAATAGAGCAACAGACAATATGCCATAAAAGTTACTTAATAGAACTTTCTTTTGTTTTTGATAGCGCTGAAAAGAGCTATTAACCGTGCCACTAATGTGAACGATTTTGTTTAATAGCACTTTAAAAGAGATATTAACATACTAGTTTTTACTTTAAAAATAATAATTAATTAAAACCATAAGTTTAAAGGAGCAATACGAAATTCGTGGGGGAAAATCAAACATTTAGCACAAACAGTAGCGTCGGCGTGAACCGTCGCTAATATAAGAAAATAAGAATTAATTAAGACAATAACTAATAAGGAGGCAAACGAAATTTGTTATGGGAAATGAATATTTTTTCAAAAACAATAGCGTCGGCCTGAACCGTCGCTAATATAAATAAAAAATAATTACTTAAAATTATAACTAAAAAGGAGGCAAGTTAAATTGGTGGGTCTAATAAAATTTTCACACAAACAGTAGCGTAGGTCCAAATAAACGTTTTGTCAACACCAAGTATTTTTCTCGAAATCAAACAACTTTCAAAATATTTTCATAACTAATGCACTCAAAGAACACATGCATTAAGTAGTGAAGAAGGAATGATTAAATGCATGTCCCTCTGTTCTTAGTCCGACGACGCTGGCTGTATAGGTAATCGCTCGAATGCTCACCTTCACTCATGGACTTTTGTTTTATCCGTGCTATATACTTTTGAAGTGAATTGGAGGAAAATGACTACTTAGGCGTATGCTCCTCTTATAAAGATTCTAATAATGACAAAGAAGAGTGATCTCTTCTGTCCAAAAGGGTAAACCAACTTTGAAATAGAAAATAGAGCAACAGACAATATGCCATAAAAGTTACTTAATAGCACTTTCTTTTGTTTTTGATAGTGCTGAAAAGCGCTATTAACCGTGCCACTAATGTGAACGATTTTGTTTAATAGCACTTTAAAAGAGATATTAAAGTACTAGTTTTTAATATAAAAATAATAATTAATTAAAACAATAGGTTTAAAGGAGCAGTACGAAATTCATGGGGGAAAATGAAACATTAAGCACAAACAGTAGCGTCGGCGTGAACCGTCGCTAATATAAGAAAATAAGAATTAATTAAGACAATAACTAATAAGGAGGCAAACGAAATTTGTTATGGGAAATGAATATTTTTTCAAAAACGATAGCGTCGGCCTGAACCGTCGCTAATATAAAAAATAAATAATTACTTAAAATTAAAACTAAAAAGGAGGCAAGTTAAATTGGTGGGTGTAATGAAATTTTCGCATAAACAGTAGCGTAGGTCCAAATAAACGTTTAGTCAACACCAAGTATTTTTCTCGAAATCAAACAATTTTCAAAATATTTTCATAACAAATGCACTCGAAGGACACATGCATTAAGTAGTGAAGAAGGAATGATTAAATGCATGTCCCTTTGTTCTTAGTCCGACGACGCTGGCTGTATAGGTTATCGCTCGAATGCTCACCTTCACTCATGGACTTTTGTTTTATTCGTGCTATATACTTTTGAAGTGAATTGGAGGAAAATGACTACTTAGGCGTATGCTCCTCTTATAAAGATTCTAATAATGACAAAGAAGAGTGATCTCTTCTGTCAAAAAGGGTAAACCAACTTTGAAATAGAAAATAGAGCAACAGACAATATGCCATAAAAGTTACTTAATAGCACTTTCTTTTGTTTTTGATAGTGCTGAAAAGCGCTATTAACCGTGCCACTAATGTGAACGATTTTGTTTAATAGAACTTTAAAAGAGCTATTAAAGTACTAGTTTTTAATATAAAAATAATAATTAATTAAAACAATAAGTTTAAAGGAGCCATCCGAAATTCGTGGGGGAAAATGAATCATTTAGCACAAACAGTAGCGTCGGCCTTAACCATCCTAATATAAGAAAATAAGAATGAATTAAGACAATAACTAATAAGGAGGAAAACGAAATTTGTAAATGGAAATGAATATTTTTTCAAAAACAATAGCGTCGGCCTGAACCGTCGCTAATATAAAAAAATAAATAATTATTTAAAATTATAACTAAAAAGGAGGCAAGTTAAATTGGTGGGTGTAATGAAATTTTCGCACAAACAATAGCGTAGGTCCAAATAACGTTTTGTCAACACCAATTATTTTTCTCGAAATGAAACCATTTTCAAAATATTTTCATAACTAATGCAGTTGAAGGACACATGCATTAAGTAGTGAAGAAGGATTGATTAAATGCATGTCCCTCTGTTCTTAGTCCGACGACGTTGGCTGTATAGGTAACCGCTCGAATGCTCACCTTCACTAATGAACTTTAGTTTTATTCGTGCTATATACTTTTGAAGTGAAATGGAGGAAAATGACTACTTAGGCGTATGCTCCTCTTATAAAGATTCTAATAAAGACAAAGAAGAGTGATCTCTTCTGTCCAAAAGGGTAACCCAACTTTGAAAGAGAAAATAGAGCAACAAACAATATGCCATAAAAGTTATTTAATAGCACTTTCTTTTGTTTTTGATAGCGCTGAAAAGCGCTATTAACCGTGCCACTAATGTGAACGATTTTGTTTAATAGCATTTTAAAAGAGCTATTAAAGTACTAGTTTTTAATATAAAAATAATAATTAATTAAAACAATAAGTTTAAAGGAGACATACGAAATTCGTGGGGGAAAATGAAACATTTAGCACAACCAGTAGCGTCGGCCTGAACCGTCGCTAATATAAGAAAATAAGAATTAATTAAGACAATAACTAATAAGGAGGAAAACGAAATTTGTTAATGGAAATGAATATTTTTTCAAAAACAATAGCGTTGGCCTGAACCGTTGCTAATATAAAAAAATAAATAGTTATTTAAAATAATAACTAAAAAGTAGGCAAGTTAAATTGGTGGGTGTAATGAAATTTTCGCATAAACAGTAGCGTAGGTCCAAATAAACGTTTTATCAACAACAAGTATTTTTCTAGAAATCAAACCATTTCCAAAATATTTTCATAACAAATGCACTTGAAGGACACATGCATTAAGTAGTGAAGAATGAATGATTAAATGTATGTCCCTCTATTCATAGTCCGACGACGCTGGCTGTATAGGTTATCGCTTGAATGCTCACCTTCACTCATGAACTTTAGTTTTATTCGTGCTATAAACTTTTGAAGTGAAATGGAGGAAAATGACTACTAAGGCGTATGCTCCTCTTATAAAGATTCTAATAAAGACAAAGAAGACTGATCTCTTCTGTCCAAAAGGGTAAACCAACTTTGAAATAGAAAATAGAGCAACAAACAAGATGCCATAAAAGTTACTTAATAGAACTTTCTTTTGTTTTTGATAGCGCTGAAAAGCGCTATTAGCCGTGCCACTAATGTGAACGATTTTGTTTAATAGCACTTTAAAAGAGATATTAAAGTACTAGTTTTTACTTTAAAAATAATAATTAATTAAAACAATAAGTTTAAAGGAGCCATACGAAATTCGTGGGGGAAATTGAAACATTTAGCACAAACAGTAGCGTCGGCCTGAACCGTCGCTAGTATAAGAAAATAAGAATTAATTAAGACAATAACTAATAAGGAGGCAAACGAAATTTGTTATGGGAAATGAATACTTTTTCAAAAACAATAGCGTCGGCCTGAACCTTCGTTAATATAAAAAAATAAATAATTATTTAAAATTATAACTAAAAAGTAGGCAAGTTAAATTGGTGGGTGTAATGAAATTTTCGCACAAACGATAGCGTAGGTCCAAATAAACGTTTTGTCAACACCAAGTATTTTTCTCAAAATGAAACCATTTTTAAAATATTTTCATAACAAATGAACTCGAAGGACACATGCATTAAGTAGTGAAGAAGGAATGAATAAATGTATGTCCCTTTGTTCTTAGACCAACGACGCTGGATGTATAGGTTATCGCTCGAATGCTCACCTTCACTCATGAACTTTAGTTTTATTCGTGCTATATACTTTTGAAGTGAAATGGAGGAAAATGACTACTTAGGTGTATGCTCCTCTTATAAAGATTCTAATAAAGACAAATAAGAGTGATCTCTTCTGTCCAAAAGGGTAAACCAACTTTGAAATAGAAAATAGAGCAACAGACAATATGCCATAAAAGTTACTTAATAGCACTTTTATTTGTTTTTGATAGCGCTGAAAAGCGCTATTAACCGTGCCACTAATGTGAACGATTTTGTTTAATAGCACTTTAAAAGAGCTATTAAAGTACTAGTTTTTAATATAAAAATAATAATTAATTAAAACAATAAGTTTGAAGGAGCAATACGAAATTCGTGGGGGAAAATGAAACATTTAGCACAAACAGTAGCGTCGGCGTGAACCGGCGCTAATATAAGAAAATAAGAATTAATTAAGACAATAACTAATAAGGAGGCAAACAAAATTTGTTATGGGAAATGAATATTTTTTCAAAAACAATAGCGTCGGCCTGAACCGTCGCTAATATAAAAAATAAATAATTACATCAAATTATAACTAAAAAGGAGGAATGTTAAATTGGTGGGTCTAATGAAATTTTCGCACAAACAGTAGCGAATGTCCAAATAAACGTTATGTCAACACCAAGTATTTTTCTCGAAATCAAACAATTTTCAAAATATTTTCATAACTAATGCACTCGAAGGACACATGCATTAAGTAGTGAAGAAGGAATGATTAAATGCATGTCCCTCTGTTCTTAGTCCGACGATGCTGGCTGCATAGGTAATCGCTCGAATGCTCACCTTCACTCATGGACTTTAGTTTTATTCGTGCTATATACTTTTGAAGTGAATTGGAGGAAAATGACTACTTAGGCGTATGCTCCTCTTATAAAGATTCTAATAAAGACAAAGAAGAGTGATCTCTTCTGTCCAAAAGGGTAACCCAACTTTGAAAGAGAAAATAGAGCAACAGACAATATGCCATAAAAGTTATTTAATAGCACTTTCTTTTGTTTTTGATAGCTCTGAAAAGTGCTATTAACCGTGCCACTAATGTGAACGATTTTGTTTAATAGCACTTTAAAAGAGCTATTAAAGTACTAGTTTTTAATATAAAAATAATAATTAATTAAAATAATAAGTTTAAAGGAGCCATACGAAATTCGTGGGGGAAAATGAAACATTTAGCACAAACAGTAGCGTCGGCCTGAACCGTCGCTAATATAAGAAAATAAGAATTAATTAAGACAATAACTAATAAGGAGGAAAATGAAATTTGTTAATGGAAATGAATATTTTTTTCAAAAACAATAGCGTTGGCCTGAACCATTGCTAATATAAAAAAATAAGTAATTATTTAAAATTATAACTAAAAAGGAGGCAAGTTAAATTGGTGGGTGTAATAAAATTTTCGCACAAACAATAGCGTAGGTCCAAATAACGTTTTGTCAACACCAAGTATTTTTCTCGAAATGAAACCATTTTCAAAATATTTTCATAACAAATGCACTCGAAGGTCACATGCATTAAGTAGTGAAGAAGCAATGATTAAATGCATGTCCCTCTTTTCTTAGTCCGACGACGCTGGCTGTATAGGTAATCGCTCGAATGCTCACCTTCACTCATGAACTTTAGTTTTATTCGTGTTATATAATTTTGAAGTGAATTGGAGGAAAATGACTACTTAGGCGTATGCTCCTCTTATAAAGATTCTAATAAAGACAAAGAAGAGTGATCTCTTCTGTCCAAAAGGGTAACCCAACTTTGAAAGAGAATATACAGCAACAGACAATATGCCATAAATGTTATTTAATAGCACTTTCTTTTGTTTTTGATAGCTCTGAAAAGCGCTATTAACCGTGCCACTAATGTGAACGATTTTGTTTAATAGCCTTTTAAAAGAGCTATTAAAGTACTAGTTTTTAATATAAAAATAATAATTAATTAAAATAATAAGTTTATAGGAGCCATACGAAATTCGTGGGGGAAAATGAAACATTTAGCACAAACAGTAGCGTCAGCCTGAACCGTCGCTAATATAAGAAAATAAGAATTAATTAAGACAATAACTAATAAGGAGGAAAACGAAATTTGTTAATGGAAATGAATATTTTTTTCAAAAACAATAGCGTTGGCCTGAACCATTGCTAATATAAAAAAATAAGTAATTATTTAAAATTATAACTAAAAAGGAGGCAAGTTAAATTGGTGGGTGTAATAAAATTTTCGCACAAACAATAGCGTAGGTCCAAATAACGTTTTGTCAACACCAAGTATTTTTCTCGAAATGAAACCATTTTCAAAATATTTTCATAAAAAATGCACTCGAAGGACACATGCATTAAGTAGTGAAGAAGGAATGATTAAATGCATGTCCCTCTGTTCTTAGTCCGACGACGCTGGTTGTATAGGTAATCGCTCGAATGCTCACCTTCACTCATGAACTTTAGTTTTATTCGTGTTATATAATTTTGAAGTGAATTGGAGGAAAATGACTACTTAGGCGTATGCTCCTCTTATAAAGATTCTAATAAAGACAAAGAAGAGTGATCTCTTCTGTCCAAAAGGGTAACCCAACTTTGAAAGAGAATATACAGCAATAGACAATATGCCATAAATGTTATTTAATAGGACTTTCTTTTGTTTTTGATAGCCCTGAAAAGCGCTATTAACCGTGCCACTAATGTGAACGATTTTGTTTAATAGCACTTTAAAAGAGCTATTAAAGTACTAGTTTATAATATAAAAATAATAATTAATTAAAACAATAAGTTTTAAGGAGCCATACGAAATTCGTGGGGGAAAATGAAACATTTAGCACAAATAGTAGCGTCGGCCTGAACCGTCGCTAATATAAGAAAATAAGAATTAATTAAGACAATAACTAATAAGGAGGAAAACGAAATTTGTTAATGGAAATGAATATTTTTTTCAAAAACAATAGCGTTGGCCTGAACCGTCGCTAATATAAAAAAATAAATCATTATTTAAAATTATAACTAAAAAGGAGGCAAGTAAAATTGGTGGGTTTAATAAAATTTTCGCACAAACAATAGCATAGGTCCAAATAACGTTTTGTCAACACCAAGTATTTTTCTCGAAATCAAACAATTTTAAAATTATATTCATAACTAATGCACTCGAAGGACACATGCATTAAGTAGTGAAGAAGGAATGATTAAATGCATGTCCCTCTGTTCTTAGTCCGACGACGCTGGCTGTATAGGTAATCGCTCGAATGCTCACCTTCACTCATGGACTTTAGTTTTATTCGTGCTATATACTTTTGAAGTGAATTGGAGGAAAATGACTACTTAGGCGTATGCTCCTCTTATAAGGATTCTAATAAAGACAAAGAAGAGTGATCTCTTCTGTCCAAAAGGGTAACCCAACTTTGAAAGAGAAAATAGACCAACAGACAATATGCCATAAAAGTTATTTAATAGCACTTTCTTTTGTTTTTGATAGCTCTGAAAAGTGCTATTAACCGTGCCACTAATGTGAACGATTTTGTTTAATAGCACTTTAAAAGAGCTATTAAAGTACTAGTTTTTAATATAAAAATAATAATTAATTAAAATAATAAGTTTAAAGGAGCCATACGAAATTCGTGGGGGAAAATGAAACATTTAGCACAAACAGTAGCGTCGGCCTGAACCGTCGCTAATATAAGAAAATAAGAATTAATTAAGACAATAACTAATAAGGAGGAAAACGAAATTTGTTAATGGAAATGAATATTTTTTTCAAAAACAATAGCGTTGGCCTGAACCATTGCTAATATAAAAAAATAAGTAATTATTTAAAATTATAACTAAAAAGGAGGCAAGTTAAATTGGTGGGTGTAATAAAATTTTCGCACAAACAATAGCGTAGGTCCAAATAACGTTTTGTCAACACCAAGTATTTTTCTCGAAATGAAACCATTTTCAAAATATTTTCATAACAAATGCACTCGAAGGTCACATGCATTAAGTAGTGAAGAAGCAATGATTAAATGCATGTCACTCTTTTCTTAGTCCGACGACGCTGGCTGTATAGGTAATCGCTCGAATGCTCACCTTCACTCATGAACTTTAGTTTTATTCGTGTTATATAATTTTGAAGTGAATTGGAGGAAAATGACTACTTAGGCGTATGCTCCTCTTATAAAGATTCTAATAAAGACAAAGAAGAGTGATCTCTTCTGTCCAAAAGGGTAACCCAACTTTGAAAGAGAATATACAGCAACAGACAATATGCCATAAATGTTATTTAATAGCACTTTCTTTTGTTTTTGATAGCTCTGAAAAGCGCTATTAACCGTGCCACTAATGTGAACGATTTTGTTTAATAGCACTTTAAAAGAGCTATTAAAGTACTAGTTTTTAATATAAAAATAATAATTAATTAAAATAATAAGTTTAAAGGAGCCATACGAAATTCGTGGGGGAAAATGAAACATTTAGCACAAACAGTAGCGTCGGCCTGAACCGTCGCTAATATAAGAAAATAAGAATTAATTAAGACAATAACTAATAAGGAGGAAAACGAAATTTGTTAATGGAAATGAATATTTTTTTCAAAAACAATAGCGTTGGCCTGAACCATTGCTAATATAAAAAAATAAGTAATTATTTAAAATTATAACTAAAAAGGAGGCAAGTTAAATTGGTGGGTGTAATAAAATTTTCGCACAAACAATAGCGTAGGTCCAAATAACGTTTTGTCAACACCAAGTATTTTTCTCGAAATGAAACCATTTTCAAAATATTTTCATAAAAAATGCACTCGAAGGACACATGCATTAAGTAGTGAAGAAGGAATGATTAAATGCATGTCCCTCTGTTCTTAGTCCGACGACGCTGGTTGTATAGGTAATCGCTCGAATGCTCACCTTCACTCATGAACTTTAGTTTTATTCGTGTTATATAATTTTGAAGTGAATTGGAGGAAAATGACTACTTAGGCGTATGCTCCTCTTATAAAGATTCTAATAAAGACAAAGAAGAGTGATCTCTTCTGTCCAAAAGGGTAACCCAACTTTGAAAGAGAATATACAGCAACAGACAATATGCCATAAATGTTATTTAATAGCACTTTCTTTTGTTTTTGATAGCCCTGAAAAGCGCTATTAACCGTGCCACTAATGTGAACGATTTTGTTTAATAGCACTTTAAAAGAGCTATTAAAGTACTAGTTTATAATATAAAAATAATAATTAATTAAAACAATAAGTTTTAAGGAGCCATACGAAATTCGTGGGGGAAAATGAAACATTTAGCACAAACAGTAGCGTCGGCCTGAACCGTCGCTAATATAAGAAAATAAGAATTAATTAAGACAATAACTAATAAGGAGGAAAACGAAATTTGTTAATGGAAATGAATATTTTTTTCAAAAACAATAGCGTTGGCCTGAACCGTCGCTAATATAAAAAAATAAATCATTATTTAAAATTATAACTAAAAAGGAGGCAAGTAAAATTGGTGGGTTTAATAAAATTTTCGCACAAACAATAGCGTAGGTCCAAATAACGTTTTGTCAACACCAAGTATTTTTCTCGAAATCAAACAATTTTCAAAATATTTTCATAACTAATGCACTCGAAGGACACATGCATTAAGTAGTGAAGAAGGAATGATTAAATGCATGTCCCTCTGTTCTTAGTCCGACGACGCTGGCTGTATAGGTAATCGCTCGAATGCTCACCTTCACTCATGGACTTTAGTTTTATTTGTGCTATATACTTTTGAAGTGAATTGGAGGAAAATGACTACTTAGGCGTATGCTCCTCTTATAAGGATTCTAATAAAGACAAAGAAGAGTGATCTCTTCTGTCCAAAAGGGTAACCCAACTTTGAAAGAGAAAATAGAGCAACAGACAATAAGCCATAAAAGTTACTTAATAGCACTTTCTTTTGTTTTTGATAGCGCTGAAAGGCGCTATTAACCGTGCCACTAATGTGAACGATTTTGTTTAATAGCACTTTAAAAGAGCTATTAAAGTACTAGTTTTTAATATAAAAATAATAATTAATTAAAACAATAAGTTTAAAGGAGCAATACGAAATTCGTGGGGGAAAATGAAATATTTAGCACAAACAGTAGCATCGGCGTGAACCGTCGCTAATATAAGAAAATAAGAATTAATTAAGACAATAACTAATAAGTAGGCAAACGAAATTTGTTATGGGAAATGAATGTTTTTTCAAAAACAATAGCGTCGGCCTGAACCGTCGCTAATATAAAAAATAAATAATTACTTAAAATTATAACTAAAAAGGAGGCAAGTTAAATTGGTGGGTCTAATGAAATTTTCGCACAAACAATATGGTAGGTCCAAATAAACGTTTTGTCAACACCAAGTATTTTTCTCGAAATCAAACAATTTTCAAAATATTTTCATAACTAATGCACTCGAAGGACACATGCATTAAGTAGTGAAGAAGGAATGATTAAATGCATGTCCCTCTTTTCTTAGTCCGACGACGCTGGCTGTATAGGTAATCGCTCGAATGCTCACCTTCACTCATGGACTTTAGTTTTATTCGTGCTATATACTTTTGAAGTGTATTGGAGGAAAATGACTACTTAGGCGTATGCTCCTCTTATAATGATTCTAATAAAGACAAAGAAGAGTGATCTCTTCTGTCCAAAAGGGTAAACCAACTTTGAAAGAGAAAATAGAGCAACAGACAATATGCCATAAAAGTTATTTAATAGCACTTTCTTTTGTTTTTGATAGCGCTGAAAAGCGCTATTAACCGTGCCACTAATGTGAATGATTTTGTTTAATAGCACTTTAAAAGAGCTAATAAAGTACTAGTTTTTAAAAATCATAATTAATTAAAACAAAAAGTTTAAAGGAGCCATCTGAAATTCGTGGGGGAAAATGAATCATTTAGCACAAACAATAGCGTCGGCCTGAACCGTCCTAATATAAGAAAATAAGAATGAATTCAGACAATAACTAATAAGGAGGCAAACGAAATTTGTAAATGGAAATGAATATTTTTTCCAAAACAATAGCGTCGGCCTGAACCGTCGCTAATATAAAAAAATAAATAATTATTTAAAATTATAACTAAAAAGGAGGCAAGTTAAAATGGTGGGTGTAATGAAATTTTCGCACAAACAATAGCGTAGATCCAAATAACGTTTTGTCAACACCAAGTATTTTTCTCGAAATGAAACCATTTTTAAAATATTTTCATAACTAATGCACTCGAAGGACACATGCATTAAGTAGTGAAGAAGGAATGATTAAATGCATGTCCCTCTGTTCTTAGTCCGATGAGGCTGGCTGTATAGGTAATCGCTTGAATGCTCACCTTCACTCATGGACTTTAGTTTTATTCGTGCTATATACTTTTGAAGTGAATTGGATGAAAATGACTACTTAGGCGTATGCTCCTCTTATAAAGATTCTAATAAAGACAAAGAAGAGTGATCTCTTCTGTCCAAAAGGGTAAACCAACTTTGAAAGAGAAAATAGAGCAAAAGACAATATGCCATAAAAGTTATTTAATAGCACTTTATTTTTTTTTTGATAGCGCTGAAAAGCGCTATTAACCGTGCCACTAATGTGAATGATTTTGTTTAATAGCACTTTAAAAGAGCTAATAAAGTACTAGTTTTTAATATAAAAATAATAATTAATTAAAACAATAAGTTTAAAGGAGCCATCCGAAATTCGTGGGGGAAAATGAATCATTTAGCACAAACAGTAGCGTCGGCCTGAACCGTCCTAATATAAGAAAATAAGAATGAATTAAGACAATAACTAATAAGGAGGCAAACGAAATTTTTTAATGGAAATGAATATTTTTTCCAAAACAATAGCGTCGGCCTGAACCGTCGCTAATATAAAAAATAAATAATTATTTAAAATTATAACTAAAAAGGAGGCAAGTTAAATTGGTGGGTGTAATGAAATTTTCGCACAAACAATAGCGTAGGTCCAAATAATGTTTTGTCAACACCATGTTTTTTTCTCGAAATAAAACCATTTTCAAAATATTTTCATAACAAATGCACTCGAAGGACACATGCATTAAGTAGTGAAGAAGGAATGATTAAATGCATGTCCCTCTGTTCTTAGTCCGATGAGGCTGGCTGTATAGGTAATCGCTCGAATGCTCACCTTCACTCATGGACTTTAGTTTTATTCGTGCTATATACTTTTGAAGTGAATTGGATGAAAATGACTACTTAGGCGTATGCTCCTCTTATAAAGATTCTAATAAAGACAAAGAAGAGTGATCTCTTCTGTCCAAAAGGGTAAACCAACTTTGAAAGAGAAAATAGAGCAAAAGACAATATGCCATAAAAGTTATTTAATAGCACTTTCTTTTGTTTTTGATAGCGCTGAAAAGCGCTATTAACCGTGCCACCAATGTGAATGATTTTGTTTAATAGCACTTTAAAAGAGCTAATAAAGTACTAGTTTTTAATATAAAAATAATAATTAATTAAAACAAAAAGTTTAAAGGAGCCATCCGAAATTCGTGGGGGAAAATGAATCATTTAGCACAAACAGTAGCGTCGGCCTGAACCGTCCTAATATAAGAAAATAAGAATGAATTAAGACAATAACTAATAAGGAGGCAAATGAAATTTGTAAATGGAAATGAATATTTTTTCCAAAACAATAGCGTCGGCCTGAACCGTCGCTAATATAAAAAAATAAATAATTATTTTAAATTATAACTAAAAAGGAGGCAAGTTAAAATGGTGGGTGTAATGAAATTTTCGCACAAACAATAGCGTAGGTCCAAATAACGTTTTGTCAACACCAAGTATTTTTCTCCAAATGAAACCATTTTTAAAATATTTTCATAACTAATGCAGTCGAAGGACACATGCATTAAGTAGTGAAGAAGGAATGATTAAATGCATGTCCCTCTATTCTTAGTCCGACGAGGCTGGCTGTATAGGTAATCGCTCGAATGCTCACCTTCACTCATGAACTTTAGTTTTATTCGTGCTATATACTTTTGAAGTGAAATGGAGGAAAATGACTACTTAGGCGTATGGTCCTCTTATAAAGATTCTAATAAAGACAAAGAAGAGTGATCTCTTCTGTCCAAAAGGGTAAACCAACTTTGAAAGAGAAAATAGAGCAAAAGACAATATGCCATAAAAGTTATTTAATAGCACTTTCTTTTGTTTTTGATAGCGCTGAAAAGAGCTATTAACCGTGCCACCAATGTGAATGATTTTGTTTAATAGCACTTTAAAAGAGCTAATAAAGTACTAGTTTTTAATATAAAAATAATAATTAATTAAAACAAAAAGTTTAAAGGAGCCATCCGAAATTCGTGGGGGAAAATGAATCATTTAGCACAAACAGTAGCGTCGGCCTGAACCGTCCTAATATAAGAAAATAAGAATGAATTAAGACAATAACTAATAAGGAGGCAAACGAAATTTGTAAATGGAAATGAATATTTTTTCCAAAACAATAGCGTCGGCCTGAACCGTCGCTAATATAAAAAAATAAATAATTATTTTCAATTATAACTAAAAAGGAGGCAAGTTAAAATGGTGGGTGTAATGAAATTTTCGCACAAACAATAGCGTAGGTCCAAATAACATTTTGTCAACACCAAGTATTTTTCTCCAAATGAAACCATTTTTAAAATATTTTCATAACTAATGCACTCGAAGGACACATGCATTAAGTAGTGAAGAAGGAATGATTAAATGCATGTCCCTCTATTCTTAGTCCGACGAGGCTGGCTGTATAGGTAATCGCTCGAATGCTCACCTTCACTCATGAACTTTAGTTTTATTCGTGCTATATACTTTTGAAGTGAAATGGGGGAAAATGACTACTTAGGCGTATGCTCCTCTTATAAAGATTCTAATAAAGACAAAGAAGAGTGATCTCTTCTGTCCAAAAGGGTAAACCAACTTTGAAAGAGAAAATAGAGCAAAAGACAATATGCCATAAAAGTTATTTAATAGCACTTTCTTTTGTTTTTGATAGCGCTGAAAAGAGCTATTAACCGTGCCACCAATGTGAATGATTTTGTTTAATAGCACTTTAAAAGAGCTAATAAAGTACTAGTTTTTAATATAAAAATAATAATTAATTAAAACAAAAAGTTTAAAGGAGCCATCCGAAATTCGTGGGGGAAAATGAATCATTTAGCACAAACAGTAGCGTCGGCCTGAACCGTCCTAATATAAGAAAATAAGAATGAATTAAGACAATAACTAATAAGGAGGCAAACGAAATTTTTAAATGGAAATGAATATTTTTTCCAAAACAATAGCGTCGACCTGAACCGTCGCTAATAAAAAAAAATAAATAATTATTTTAAATTATAACTAAAAAGGAGGCAAGTTAAAATGGTGGGTGTAATGAAATTTTCGCACAAACAATAGTGTAGGTCCAAATAACGTTTTGTCAACACCAAGTATTTTTCTCCAAATGAAACCATTTTTAAAATATTTTCATAACTAATGCACTCGAATGACACATGCATTAAGTAGTGAAGAAGGAATGATTAAATGCATGTCCCTCTGTTCTTAGTCCGACGACGCTGGCTGTATTGGTAATCGCTCGAATGCTCACCTTCACTTATGAACTTTAGTTTTATTCGTGCTATATACTTTTGAAGTGAAATGGAGGAAAATGACTACTTAGGCGTATTCTCCTCTTATAAAGATTCTAATAAATACAAAGAAGAGTGATATCTTCTGTCCAAAAGGGTAAACAAACATTGAAAGAGAAAATATAGCAACAGACAATATGCCATAAAAGTTATTTAATAGCACTTTCTTTTGTTTTTGATAGCGCTGAAAAGCGCTATTAACCGTGTCACTAATGTGAACGATTTTGTTTAATAGCACTTTAAAAGAGCTATTAAAGTACTAGTTCTTAATATAAAAATAATAATTAATTAAAACAATAAGTTTAAAGGAGCAATACGAAATTCGTGGGGGAAAATGAAACATTTAGCACAAACAGTAGCGTCGGCGTGAACCGTCGCTAATATAAGAAAATAAGAGTTAATTAAGATAATAACTAATAAGGAGGCAAACGAAATTTGTCATGGGAAATGAATATTTTTTCAATAACAATAGCGTCGGCCTGAACCGTCGCTAATATAAAAAAATAAATAATTATTTCAAATAATAACTAAAAAGGAGGCAAATTAAATTGGTGGGTGAAATGAAATTTTCGCACAAACAGTAGCGTAGGTCCAAATAAACGCTTTGTCTACACCAAGTATTTTTCTAGAAATCATACCATTTTCTAAATATTTTCATAACAAATGCACTCGAAGGACACATGCATTAAGTACTGAAGAAGGAATGATTAAACGTATGTCCCTTTATTCATAGTCTGACGACGCCTGCTGTATAGGTTATCGCTCGAATTCTCACCTTCACTCATGAACTTTAGTTTTATTCGTGTTATATACTTTTGAAGTGAAATGGAGGAAAATGACTACTTAGGCGTATGCTCCTCTTATAAAGATTCTAATAAAGACAAAGAAGAGTGATCTCTTCTGTCCAAAAGGGTAAACCAACATTTAAAGAGAAAATATAGCAACAGACAATATGCCATAAAAGTTATTTAATAACACTTTCTTTTGTTTTTGATAGCGCTGAAAAGCGCTATTAACCGTGCCAATAATGTGAACGATCTTCTTTAATATCTCTTTAAAAGAGCTATTAAAGTACTAGTTTTTAATATAAAAATAATAATTAATTAAAACAATAAGTTTAAAGGAGCCAAACGAAATTCGTGGGGGAAAATGAAAATTTTAGCACAAACAGTAGCGTCGGCCTGAACCGTCACTAATATAAGAAAATAAGAATTAATTAAGACAATAACTAATAAGGAGGCAAACGAAATTTGTTATGGAAAATGAAGATTTTTTCAAAAACAATAGCGTCGGCCTGAACCGTCGCTAATATAAAATAATAAATAATTATTTAAAAAAATATCTAAAAAGGAGGCAAATTAAATTGGTGGGTGTAATGAAATTTTCGCACAAACAGTAGCGTAGGTCCAAATAAACGTTTTGTCAACACCAAGTATTTTTCTCGAAATCAAACCATTTTCAAAATATTTTCATAACAAATACACTCGAAGGACACATGCATTAAGTAGTGAAGAAGGAATGATTAAATGTATGTCCCTTTGTTCTTAGTCCGACGACGCTGGCTGTATAGGTTATCGCTCGAATGCTCACCTTCACTCAAGAACTTTAGTTTTATTCGTGCTATATACTTTTGAAGTGAAATGGAGGAAAATGACTACTTAGGCGTATTCTCCTCTTATAAAGATTCTAATAAAGACAAAGAAGAGTGATCTCTTATGTCCAAAAGGGTAAACCAACTTTGAAAGAGAAAATAGAGCAACAGACAATATACCATAAAAGTTATTTAATAGAACTTTCTTTTGTTTTTGATAGCGCTGAAAAGCGCTATTAACCGTGTCACTAATGTGAACGATTTTGTTTAATAGCACTTTAAAAGAGCTATTAAAGTACTAGTTTTTAATATAAAAATAATAATTAATTAAAACAATAAGTTTAAAGGAGCCAAACGAAATTCGTGGGCGAAAATGAAAATTTTAGCACAAACAGTAGCGTCGGCCTGAACCGTCACTAATATAAGAAAATAAGAATTAATTAAGACAATAACTAATAAGGAGGCAAACGAAATTTGTTATGGGAAATGAAATTTTTTTCAAAAACAATAGCGTCGGCCTGAACCGTCGCTAATATAAAATAATAAATAATTATTTAAAATAATAACTAAAAAGGAGGCAAATTAAATAGGTGGGTGTAATGAAATTTTCGCACAAACAGTAGCGTAGGTCCAAATAAACGCTTTGTCTACACCAAGTATTTTTCTAGAAATCATATCATTTTCTAAATATTTTCATAACAAATGCACTCGAAACACATGCATTAAGTAGTGAAGAAGGAATGATTAAATATATGTCCCTCTATTCATAGTCCGACGATGCCTGCTGTATAGGTTATCGCTTGAATGCTCACCTTCACTCATGAACTTTAGTTTTATTCGTGTTATATACTTTTGAAGTGAAATGGAGGAAAATGACTACTTAGGCGTATGCTCCTCTTATAAAGATTCTAATAAAGACAAAGAAGACTGATCTCTTCTGTCCAAAAGGGTAAACTAACTTTGAAATAGAAAATAGAGCAACAGACAATATGCCATAAAAGTTACTTAATAAAACTTTCTTTTGTTTTTGATAGCGCTGAAAAGCACTATTAACCGTGCCACTAATGTGAACGATTTTGTTTAATAGCACTTTAAATGAGATATTAAAGTACTAGTTTTAATTTAAAAATAATAATTAATTAAAATAATAAGTTTAAAGGAGCCATACGAAAATCGTGGGGGAAAATGAAAATTTTAGCACAAACAGTAGCGTCGGCCTGAACCGTCGCTAATATAAGAAAATAAGAATTAATTAAGACAATAACTAATAAGGAGGCAAAAAAAATTTGTTATGGGAAATGAATATTTTTTCAAAAACAATAGCGTCGGCCTGAACCGTCGCTAATATAAAAAATAAATAATTATTTAAAATTATAACTAAAAAGTAGGCAAGTTAAATTGGTGGGTGTAATGAATTTTTCGCACAAACAATAGCGTAGGTCCAAATAAAGGTTTTGTCAACACCAAGTATTTTTCTCGAAATGAAACCATTTTCAAAATATTTTCATAACTAATTCACTCGAAGAACACATGCATTAAGTAGTGAAGAAGGAATTATTAAATGTATGTCCCTGTGTTCTTAGTCCGACGACGCTGGCTGTATAGGTGTTCGCTCGAATGCTCACCTTCACTCATGAACTTTAGTTTTATTCGTGCTATATACTTTTGAAGTGAAATGGAGGAAAATGACTACTTAGGCGTATGCTCCTCTTATAAAGATTCTAATAAAGACAAAGAAGACTGATCTCTTCTGTCCAAAAGGGTAAACCAACTTTGAAAGAGAAAATACAACAACAGACAATATGCCATAAAATTTATTTAATAGCTCTTTCTTTTGTTTTTGATAGCGCTGAAAAGCGCTATTAATCGTGCCACTAATGTGAACGATTTTGTTTAATTGAACTTTAAAAGAGCTATTAAGGTACTAGTTTTTAATATAAAATAATAATTAATTAAAACAATAAGTTTAAAGGAGCCAAACAAAAATCGTGGGGGAAAATGAAAATGATAGCACAAACAGTAGCGTCGGCCTGAACCGTCGCTAATATAAGAAAATAAGAATGAATTAAGACAATAACTAATAAGGAGGCAAACGAAATTTGTTATGGGAAATGACTATTTTGTCAAAAACAATAGCGTCAGCCTGAACCGTCCCTAATATAAAAAAATGAATAATTATTTAAAATAATAACTAAAAAGGAGGCAAGTTAAATTGGTGGGTGTATTGAAATTTTCGCACAAACAGTAGCGTAGGTCCAAATAAACGTTTTGTCAACACCAAGTATTTTTCTAGAAATCAAACCATTTTTTAAATATTTTCATAACAAATGCACTCGAAGGACACATGCATTAAGTAGTGAAGAAGGAATGATTAAATGCATGTCCCTCTGTTCTTAGTCCGACGAGGCTGGCTGTATAGGTAATCGCTCGAATGCTCACCTTCACTCATGGACTTTAGTTTTATTCGTGCTATATACTTTTGAAGTGAATTGGAGGAAAATGACTACTTAGGCGTATGCTCCTCTTATAAAGATTCTAATAAATACAAATAAGAGTGATCTCTTCTGTCCAAAAGGGTAAACAAACTTTGAAAGAGAAAATAGAGCAACAGACAATATGCCATAAAAGTTATTTAATAGCACTTTTTTTGTTTTTGATAGCGCTGAAAAGCGCTATTAACCGTGCCACTAATGTGAATGATTTTGTTTAATATCACTTTAAAAGAGCTAATAATGTACTAGTTTTTAATATAAAAATAATAATTAATTAAAACAATAAGTTTAAAGGAGCCATCCGAAATTCGTGGGGGAAAATGAAACATTTAGCACAAACAGTAGCGTCGGCGTGAACCGTCCTAATATAAGAAAATAAGAATGAATTAAGACAATAACTAATAAGGAGGCAAACGAAATTTGTAAATGGAAATGAATATTCTTTCAAAACAATAGCGTCGTCCTGAACCGTCGCTAATATAAAAAAAAAAGAATTATTTAAAATTATAACTAAAAAGGAGGCAAGTTAAATTGGTGGGTGTAATGAAATTTTCGCACAAACAATAGCGTAGGTCCCAATAAACGTTTTGTCAACACCAAGTATTTTTCTCGAAATGCAACCATTTTCAAGGTATTTTCATAACAAATGCACTCGAAGGAAACATGCATTAAGTAGTGAAGAAGGAATGATTAAATGCATGTCCCTCTGTTCTTAGTCCGACGACGCTGGCTTTATAGGTAATCGCTCGAATGCTCACCTTCACTCATGGACTTTAGTTTTATTCGTGCTATATACTTTTGAAGTGAATTGGAGGAAAATGACTACTTAGGTGTATGCTCCTCTTATAAATATTCTAATAAAGACAAAGAAGAGTGATCTCTTCTGTCCAAAAGGGTAAACCAATTTTGAAAGAGAAAATAGAGCGACAGACAATATGCCATAAAAGTTATTTAATAGCACTTTCTTTTGTTTTTGATAGCGCTGAAAAGCGCTATTAACCGTGCCAGTAATGTGAATGATTTTGTTTAATATCACTTTAAAAGAGCTAATAAAGTACTAGTTCTTAATATAAAAATAATAATTAATTAAAACAATAAGTTTAAAGGAGCCATCCGAAATTCGTGGGGGAAAATGAATCATTTAGCACAAACAGTAGCGTCGGCGTGAACCGTCGTAATATAAGAAAATAAGAATGAATTAAGACAATAACTAATAAGGAGGCAAACGAAATTTGTAAATGGAAATGAATATTTTTTCAAAAACAATAGCGTCGACCTGAACTGTCGCTAATATAAAAAAATAAATAATTATTTAAAATAATAACTAAAAAGGAGGCAAGTTAAATTGGTGGGTGTAATGAAATTTTCGCACAAACAATAGAGTAGGTCCAAATAAACGTTTTGTCAACACCAAGTATTTTTCTCGAAATGAAACCATTTTCAAAATATTTTCATAACAAATGCACTCGAAGGACACATGCATTAAGTAGTGAAGAAGGAATGATTAAATGCATGTCCCTATGTTCTTAGTCCGACGACGCTGGCTGTATAGGTAATTGCTCGAATGCTCACCTTCACTCATGGACTTTAGTTTTATTCGTGCTATATACTTTTGAAGTGAATTGGAGGAAAATGACTACTTAGGCGTATGCTCCTCTTATAAAGATTATAATAAAGACAAATAAGAGTGATCTCTTCTGTCCAAAAGGGTAAACAAACTTTGAAAGAGAAAATAGAGCAACAGACAATATGCCATAAAAGTTATTTAATAGCACTTTCTTTTGTTTTTCATAGCGCTGAAAAGCGCTATTAACCGTGCCACTAATATGAATAATTTTGTTTAATATCACTTTAAAAGAGCTAATAATGTACTAGTTTTTAATATAAAAATAATAATTAATTAAAACAATAAGTTTAAAGGAGCCATCCAAAATTCGTGGGGGAAAATGAATCATTTAGCACAAACAGTAGCGTCGGCGTGAACCGTCCTAATATAAGAAAATAAGAATGAATTAAGACAATAACTAATAAGGAGGCAAACGAAATTTGTAAATGGAAATGAATATTCTTTCAAAAACAATAGCGTCGGCCTGAACCGTCGCTAATATAAAAAAAATAAATAATTATTTAAAATTATAACTAAAAAGGAGGCAAGTTAAATTGGTGGGTGTAATGAAATTTTCGCACAAACAATAGCATAGGTCCAAATAAACGTTTTGTCAACACCAAGTATTTTTCTCGAAATGCAACCATTTTCAAAATATTTTCATAACAAATGCACTCGAAGGACACATGCATTAAGTAGTGAAGAAGGAATGATTAAATGCATGTCCCTCTGTTCTTAGTCCGACGACGCTGGCTGTATAGGTAATCGCTCGAATGCTCACCTTCACTCATGGACTTTAGTTTTATTCGTGCTATATACTTTTGTAGTGAATTGGAGGAAAATGACTACTTAGGTGTATGCTCCTCTTATAAAGATTCTAATAAAGACAAATAAGAGTGATCTTTTCTGTCCAAAAGGGTAAACCAACTTTGAAAGAGAAAATAGAGCAACAGACAATATGCCATAAAAGTTATTTAATAGCACTTTCTTTTGTTTTTCATAGCGCTGAAAAGCGCTATTAACCGTGCCACTAATGTGAATGATTTTGTTTAATATCACTTTAAAAGAGCTAATAAAGTACTAGTTTTTAATATAAAAATAATAATTAATTAAAACAATAAGTTTAAAGGAGCCATCCGAAATTCGTGGGGGAAAATGAATCATTTAGCACAAACAGTAGCGTCGGCGTGAACCGTCCTAATATAAGAAAATAAGAATGAATTAAGACAATAACTAATAAGGAGGCAAACAAAATTTGTAAATGGAAATGAATATTCTTTCAAAAACAATAGCGTCGGCCTGAACCGTCGCTAATATAAAAATAAATAAATAATTATTTAAAATTATAACTAAAAAGGAGGCAAGTTAAATTGGTGGGTGTAATGAAATTTTCGCACAAACAATAGCGTAGGTCCAAATAAACGTTTTGTCAACACCAAGTATTTTTCTCGAAATGCAACCATTTTCAAAATATTTTCATAACAAATGCACTCGAAGGACACATGCATTAAGTAGTGAAGAAGGAATGATTAAATGCATGTCCCTATGTTCTTAGTCCGACGACGCTGGCTGTATAGGTAATCGCTCGAATGCTCACCTTCACTCATGGACTTTAGTTTTATTCGTGCTATATACTTTTGTAGTGAATTGGAGGAAAATGACTACTTAGGTGTATGCTCCTCTTATAAAGATTCTAATAAAGACAAATAAGAGTGATCTCTTCTGTCCAAAAGGGTAAACCAACTTTGAAAGAGAAAATAGAGCAACAGACAATATGCCATAAAAGTTATTTAATAGCACTTTCTTTTGTTTTTCATAGCGCTGAAAAGCGCTATTAACCATGCCACTAATGTGAATGATTTTGTTTAATATCACTTTAAAAGAGCTAATAAAGTACTAGTTTTTAATATAAAAATAATAATTAATTAAAATAATAAGTTTAAAGGAGCCATCCGAAATTCGTGGGGGAAAATGAATCATTTAGCACAAACAGTAGCGTCGGCGTGAACCGTCCTAATATAAGAAAATAAGAATGAATTAAGACAATAACTAATAAGGAGGCAAACGAAATTTGTAAATGGAAATGAATATTCTTTCAAAAACAATAGCGTCGGCCTGAACCGTCGCTAATATAAAAATAAATAAATAATTATTTAAAATTATAACTAAAAAGGAGGCAAGTTAAATTGGTGGGTGTAATGAAATTTTCGCACAAACAATAGCGTAGGTCCAAATAAACGTTTTGTCAACACCAAGTATTTTTCTCGAAATGCAACCATTTTCAAAATATTTTCATAACAAATGCACTCGAAGGACACATGCATTAAGTAGTGAAGAAGGAATGATTAAATGCATGTCCCTCTGTTCTTAGTCCGACGACGCTGGCTGTATAGGTAATCGCTCGAATGCTCACCTTCACTCATGGACTTTAGTTTTATTCGTGCTATATACTTTTGTAGTGAATTGGAGGAAAATGACTACTTAGGTGTATGCTCCTCTTATAAAGATTCTAATAAAGACAAATAAGAGTGATCTTTTCTGTCCAAAAGGGTAAACCAACTTTGAAAGAGAAAATAGAGCAACAGACAATATGCCATAAAAGTTATTTAATAGCACTTTCTTTTGTTTTTCATAGCGCTGAAAAGCGCTATTAACCGTGCCACTAATGTGAATGATTTTGTTTAATATCACTTTAAAAGAGCTAATAAAGTACTAGTTTTTAATATAAAAATAATAATTAATTAAAACAATAAGTTTAAAGGAGCCATCCGAAATTCGTGGGGGAAAATGAATCATTTAGCACAAACAGTAGCGTCGGCGTGAACCGTCCTAATATAAGAAAATAAGAATGAATTAAGACAATAACTAATAAGGAGGCAAACAAAATTTGTAAATGGAAATGAATATTCTTTCAAAAACAATAGCGTCGGCCTGAACCGTCGCTAATATAAAAATAAATAAATAATTATTTAAAATTATAACTAAAAAGGAGGCAAGTTAAATTGGTGGGTGTAATGAAATTTTCGCACAAACAATAGCGTAGGTCCAAATAAACGTTTTGTCAACACCAAGTATTTTTCTCGAAATGCAACCATTTTCAAAATATTTTCATAACAAATGCACTCGAAGGACACATGCATTAAGTAGTGAAGAAGGAATGATTAAATGCATGTCCCTATGTTCTTAGTCCGACGACGCTGGCTGTATAGGTAATCGCTCGAATGCTCACCTTCACTCATGGACTTTAGTTTTATTCGTGCTATATACTTTTGTAGTGAATTGGAGGAAAATGACTACTTAGGTGTATGCTCCTCTTATAAAGATTCTAATAAAGACAAATAAGAGTGATCTCTTCTGTCCAAAAGGGTAAACCAACTTTGAAAGAGAAAATAGAGCAACAGACAATATGCCATAAAAGTTATTTAATAGCACTTTCTTTTGTTTTTCATAGCGCTGAAAAGCGCTATTAACCATGCCACTAATGTGAATGATTTTGTTTAATATCACTTTAAAAGAGCTAATAAAGTACTAGTTTTTAATATAAAAATAATAATTAATTAAAATAATAAGTTTAAAGGAGCCATCCGAAATTCGTGGGGGAAAATGAATCATTTAGCACAAACAGTAGCGTCGGCGTGAACCGTCCTAATATAAGAAAATAAGAATGAATTAAGACAATAACTAATAAGGAGGCAAACGAAATTTGTAAATGGAAATGAATATTCTTTCAAAAACAATAGCGTCGGCCTGAACCGTCGCTAATATAAAAATAAATAAATAATTATTTAAAATTATAACTAAAAAGGAGGCAAGTTAAATTGGTGGGTGTAATGAAATTTTCGCACAAACAATAGCGTAGGTCCAAATAAACGTTTTGTCAACACCAAGTATTTTTCTCGAAATGCAACCATTTTCAAAATATTTTCATAACAAATGCACTCGAAGGACACATGCATTAAGTAGTGAAGAAGGAATGATTAAATGCATGTCCCTATGTTCTTAGTCCGACGACGCTGGCTGTATAGGTAATCGCTCGAATGCTCACCTTCACTCATGGACTTTAGTTTTATTCGTGCTATATACTTTTGTAGTGAATTGGAGGAAAATGACTACTTAGGTGTATGCTCCTCTTATAAAGATTCTAATAAAGACAAATAAGAGTGATCTCTTCTGTCCAAAAGGGTAAACCAACTTTGAAAGAGAAAATAGAGCAACAGACAATATGCCATAAAAGTTATTTAATAGCACTTTCTTTTGTTTTTCATAGCGCTGAATAGCGCTATTAACCGTGCCACTAATGTGAATGATTTTGTTTAATATCACTTTAAAAGAGCTAATAAAGTACTAGTTTTTAATATAAAAATAATAATTAATTAAAACAATAAGTTTAAAGGAGCCATCCGAAATTCGTGGGGGAAAATGAATCATTTAGCACAAACAGTAGCGTCGGCGTGAACCGTCCTAATATAAGAAAATAAGAATGAATTAAGACAATAACTAATAAGGAGGCAAACAAAATTTGTAAATGGAAATGAATATTCTTTCAAAAACAATAGCGTCGGCCTGAACCGTCGCTAATATAAAAATAAATAAATAATTATTTAAAATTATAACTAAAAAGGAGGCAAGTTAAATTGGTGGGTGTAATGAAATTTTCGCACAAACAATAGCGTAGGTCCAAATAAACGTTTTGTCAACACCAAGTATTTTTCTCGAAATGCAACCATTTTCAAAATATTTTCATAACAAATGCACTCGAAGGACACATGCAATAAGTAGTGAAGAAGGAATGATTAAATGCATGTCCCTCTGTTCTTAGTCCGATGAGGCTGGCTGTATAGGTAATCGCTCGAATGCTCACCTTCACTCATGGACTTTAGTTTTATTCGTGCTATATACTTTTAAAGTGAATTGGAGGAAAATGACTACTTAGGCGTATGCTCCTCTTATAAAGATTCTAATAAAGACAAAGAAGAGTGATCTCTTCTGTCCAAAAGGTTAAACAAACTTTGAAAGAGAAAATAGAGCAACAGACAATATGCCATAAAAGTTATTTAATAGCACTTTCTTTTGTTTTGGATAGCGCTGAAAAGCTCTATTAACCGTGCCACTAATGTGAATGATTTTGTTTAATATCACTTTAAAAGAGCTAATAATGTACTAGTTTTTAATATAAAAATAATAATTAATTAAAACAATAAGTTTAAAGGAGCCATCCGAAATTCGTAGGGTAAAATGAATCATTTAGCACAAACAGTAGCGTCGGCGTGAACCGTCCTAATATAAGAAAATAAGAATGAATTAAGACAATAACTAATAAGGAGGCAAACGAAATTTGTAAATGGAAATGAATATTCTTTCAAAAACAATAGCGTCGGCCTGAACCGTCGCTAATATAAAAAAAATAAATAATTATTTAAAATTATAACTAAAAAGGAGGCAAGTTAAATTGGTGGGTGTAATGAAATTTTCGCACAAACAATAGCGTAGGTCCAAATAAACGTTTTGTCAACACCAAGTATTTTTCTCGAAATGCAACCATTTTCAAAATATTTTTATAACAAATGCACTCGAAGGACACATGCATTAAGTAGTGAAGAAGGAACGATTAAATGCATGTCCCTCTGTTCTTAGTCCGACGACGCTGGCTGTATAGGTAATCGCTCGAATGCTCACCTTCACTCATGGACTTTAGTTTTATTCGTGCTATATACTTTTGAAGTGAATTGGAGGAAAATGACTACTTAGGTGTATGCTCCTCTTATAAATATTCTAATAAAGACAAAGAAGAGTGATCTCTTCTGTCCAAAAAGGTAACCCAATTTTGAAAGAGAAAATAGAGCAACAAACAATATGCCATAAAAGTTATTTAATAGCACTTTCTTTTGTTTTTGATAGCGCTGAAAAGCGCTATTAACCGTGCCAGTAATGTGAATGATTTTGTTTAATATCACTTTAAAAAAGCTAATAAAGTACTAGTTTTTAATATAAAAATAATAATTAATTAAAACAATAAGTTTAAAGGAGCCATCCGAAATTCGTGGGGGAAAATGAATCATTTAGCACAAACAGTAGCGTCGGCGTGAACCGTCCTAATATAAGAAAATAAGAATGAATTAAGACAATAACTAATAAGGAGGCAAACGAAATTTGTAAATGGAAATGAATATTCTTTCAAAAACAATAGCGTAGGCCTGAACCGTCGCTAATATAAAAATAAATAAATAATTATTTAAAATTATAACTAAAAAGGAGGCAAGTTAAATTGGTGGGTGTAATGAAATTTTCGCACAAACAATAGCGTAGGTCCAAATAAATGTTTTGTCAACACCAAGTATTTTTCTCGAAATGAAACCATTTTCAAAATATTTTCATAAAAAATGCACTCGAAGGACACATGCATTAAGTAGTGAAGAAGGAATGATTAAATGCATGTCCCTCTGTTCTTAGTCCGACGACGCTGGCTGTATAGGTAATCGCTCGAATGCTCACCTTCACTCATGGACTTTAGTTTTATTCGTGCTATATACTTTTGAAGTGAATTGGAGGAAAATGACTACTTAGGTGTATGCTCCTCTTATAAAGATTCTAATAAAGACAAATAAGAGTGATCTCTTCTGTCCAAAAGGGTAAACCAACTTTGTAAGAGAAAATAGAGCAACAGACAATATGCCATAAAAGTTATTTAATAGCACTTTCTTTTGTTTTTCATAGCGCTGAAAAGCGCTATTAACCGTGCCACTAATGTGAATGATTTTGTTTAATATCACTTTATAAGAGCTAATAAAGTACTAGTTTTTAATATAAAAATAATAATTAGTTAAAACAATAAGTTTAAAGGAGCCATCCGAAATTCGTGGGGGAAAATGAATCATTTAGCACAAACAGTAGCGTCGGCGTGAACCGTCCTAATATAAGAAAATAAGAATGAATTAAGACAATAACTAATAAGGAGGCAAACGAAATTTGTAAATGGAAATGAATTTTCTTTCAAAAACAATAGCGTCGGCCTGAACCGTCGCTAATATTAAAAAAAATTAATAATTATTTAAAATTATAACTAAAAAGGAGGCAAGTTAAATTGGTGGGTGTAATGAAATTTTCGCACAAACAATAGCGTAGGTCCAAATAAACGTTTTGTCAACACCAAGTATTTTTCTCGAAATGCAACCATTTTCAAAATATTTTCATAAGAAATGCACTCGAAGGACACATGCATTATGTAGTGAAGAAGGAATGATTAAATGCATGTCCCTCTGTTCTTAGTCCGACGATGCTGGCTGTATAGGTAATCGCTCGAATGCTCACCTTCACTCATGGACTTTAGTTTTATTCGTGCTATATACTTTTGAAGTGAATTGGAGGAAAATGACTACTTAGGTGTATGCTCCTCTTATAAATATTCTAATAAAGACAAAGAAGAGTGATCTCTTCTGTCCAAAAGGGTAAACCAACTTTGAAAGAGAAAATAGAGCAACAGACAATATGCCATAAAAGTTATTTAATAGCACTTTCTTTTGTTTTTGATAGCGCTGAAAAGCGCTATTAACCGTGCCAGTAATGTGAATGATTTTGTTTAATATCACTTTATAAGAGCTAATAAAGTACTAGTTTTTAATATAAAAATAATAATTAGTTAAAACAATAAGTTTAAAGGAGCCATCCGAAATTCGTGGGGGAAAATGAATCATTTAGCACAAACAGTAGCGTCGGCGTGAACCGTCCTAATATAAGAAAATAAGAATGAATTAAGACAATAACTAATAAGGAGGCAAACGAAATTTGTAAATGGAAATGAATATTCTTTCAAAAACAATAGCGTCGGCCTGAACCGTCGCTAATATAAAAATAAATAAATAATTATTTAAAATTATAACTAAAAAGGAGGCAAGTTAAATTGGTGGGTGTAATGAAATTTTCGCACAAACAATAGCGTAGGTCCAAATAAACGTTTTGTCAACACCAAGTATTTTTCTCGAAATGCAACCATTTTCAAAATATTTTCATAACAAATGCACTCGAAGGACACATGCATTAAGTAGTGAAGAAGGAATGATTAAATGCATGTCCCTATGTTCTTAGTCCGACGACGCTGGCTGTATAGGTAATCGCTCGAATGCTCACCTTCACTCATGGACTTTAGTTTTATTCGTGCTATATACTTTTGTAGTGAATTGGAGGAAAATGACTACTTAGGTGTATGCTCCTCTTATAAAGATTCTAATAAAGACAAATAAGAGTGATCTCTTCTGTCCAAAAGGGTAAACCAACTTTGAAAGAGAAAATAGAGCAACAGACAATATGCCATAAAAGTTATTTAATAGCACTTTCTTTTGTTTTTGATAGCGCTGAAAAGCGCTATTAACCGTGCCACTAATGTGAATGATTTTGTTTAATAACACTTTAAAAGAGCTAATAAAGTACTAGTTTTTAATATAAAAATAATAATTAATTAAAACAATAAGTTTAAAGGAGCCATCCGAAATTCGTGGGGGAAAATGAATCATTTAGCACAAACAGTAGCGTCAGCGTGAACCGTCCTAATATAAGAAAATAAGAATGAATTAAGACAATAACTAATAAGGAGGCAAACAAAATTTGTAAATGGAAATGAATATTCTTTCAAAAACAATAGCGTCGGCCTGAACCGTCGCTAATATAAAAATAAATAAATAATTATTTAAAATTATAACTAAAAAGGAGGCAAGTTAAATTGGTGGGTGTAATGAAATTTTCGCACAAACAATAGCGTAGGTCCAAATAAACGTTTTGTCAACACCAAGTATTTTTCTCGAAATGCAACCATTTTCAAAATATTTTCATAACAAATGCACTCGAAGGACACATGCAATAAGTAGTGAAGAAGGAATGATTAAATGCATGTCCCTCTGTTCTTAGTCCGACGAGGCTGGCTGTATAGGTAATCGCTCGAATGCTCACCTTCACTCATGGACTTTAGTTTTATTCGTGCTATATACTTTTGAAGTGAATTGGAGGAAAATGACTACTTAGGCGTATGCTCCTCTTATAAAGATTCTAATAAAGACAAAGAAGAGTGATCTCTTCTGTCCAAAAGGTTAAACAAACTTTGAAAGAGAAAATAGAGCAACAGACAATATGCCATAAAAGTTATTTAATAGCACTTTCTTTTGTTTTTGATAGCGCTGAAAAGCGCTATTAACCGTGCCACTAATGTGAATGATTTTGTTTAATATCACTTTAAAAGAGCTAATAATGTACTAGTTTTTAATATAAAAATAATAATTAATTAAAACAATAAGTTTAAAGGAGCCATCCGAAATTCGTAGGGGAAAATGAATCATTTAGCACAAACAGTAGCGTCGGCGTGAACCGTCCTAATATAAGAAAATAAGAATGAATTAAGACAATAACTAATAAGGAGGCAAATGAAATTTGTAAATGGAAATGAATATTCTTTCAAAAACAATAGCGTCGGCCTGAACCGTCGCTAATATAAAAAAAATAAATAATTATTTAAAATTATAACTAAAAAGGAGGCAAGTTAAATTGGTGGGTGTAATGAAATTTTCGCACAAACAATAGCGTAGGTCCAAATAAACGTTTTGTCAACACCAAGTATTTTTCTCGAAATGCAACCATTTTCAAAATATTTTTATAACAAATGCACTCGAAGGACACATGCATTAAGTAGTGAAGAAGGAACGATTAAATGCATGTCCCTCTGTTCTTAGTCCGACGACGCTGGCTGTATAGGTAATCGCTCGAATGCTCACCTTCACTCATGGACTTTAGTTTTATTCGTGCTATATACTTTTGAAGTGAATTGGAGGAAAATGACTACTTAGGTGTATGCTCCTCTTATAAATATTCTAATAAAGACAAAGAAGAGTGATCTCTTCTGTCCAAAAAGGTAACCCAATTTTGAAAGAGAAAATAGAGCAACATACAATATGCCATAAAAGTTATTTAATAGCACTTTCTTTTGTTTTTGATAGCGCTGAAAAGCGATATTAACCGTGCCAGTAATGTGAATTATTTTGTTTAATATCACTTTAAAAGAGCTAATAAAGTACTAGTTTTTAATATAAAAATAATAATTAATTAAAACAATAAGTTTAAAGGAGCCATCCGAAATTCGTGGGGGAAAATGAATCATTTAGCACAAACAGTAGCGTCGGCGTGAACCGTCCTAATATAAGAAAATAAGAATGAATTAAGACAATAACTAATAAGGAGGCAAACGAAATTTGTAAATGGAAATGAATATTCTTTCAAAAACAATAGCGTAGGCCTGAACCGTCGCTAATATAAAAATAAATAAATAATTATTTAAAATTATAACTAAAAAGGAGGCAAGTTAAATTGGTGGGTGTAATGAAATTTTCGCACAAACAATAGCGTAGGTCCAAATAAATGTTTTGTCAACACCAAGTATTTTTCTCGAAATGAAACCATTTTCAAAATATTTTCATAACAAATGCACTCGAAGGACACATGCATTAAGTAGTGAAGAAGGAATGATTAAATGCATGTCCCTCTGTTCTTAGTCCGACGACGCTGGCTGTATAGGTAATCGCTCGAATGCTCACCTTCACTCATGGACTTTAGTTTTATTCGTGCTATATACTTTTGAAGTGAATTGGAGGAAAATGACTACTTAGGTGTATGCTCCTCTTATAAAGATTCTAATAAAGACAAATAAGAGTGATCTCTTCTGTCCAAAAGGGTAAACCAACTTTGAAAGAGAAAATAGAGCAACAGACAATATGCCATAAAAGTTATTTAATAGCACTTTCTTTTGTTTTTCATAGCGCTGAAAAGCGCTATTAACCGTGCCACTAATGTGAATGATTTTGTTTAATATCACTTTAAAAGAGCTAATAATGTACTAGTTTTTAATATAAAAATAATAATTAATTAAAACAATAAGTTTAAAGGAGCCATCCGAAATTCGTAGGGGAAAATGAATCATTTAGCACAAACAGTAGCGTCGGCGTGAACCGTCCTAATATAAGAAAATAAGAATGAATTAAGACAATAACTAATAAGGAGGCAAATGAAATTTGTAAATGGAAATGAATATTCTTTCAAAAACAATAGCGTCGGCCTGAACCGTCGCTAATATAAAAAAAATAAATAATTATTTAAAATTATAACTAAAAAGGAGGCAAGTTAAATTGGTGGGTGTAATGAAATTTTCGCACAAACAATAGCGTAGGTCCAAATAAACGTTTTGTCAACACCAAGTATTTTTCTCGAAATGCAACCATTTTCAAAATATTTTTATAACAAATGCACTCGAAGGACACATGCATTAAGTAGTGAAGAAGGAACGATTAAATGCATGTCCCTCTGTTCTTAGTCCGACGACGCTGGCTGTATAGGTAATCGCTCGAATGCTCACCTTCACTCATGGACTTTAGTTTTATTCGTGCTATATACTTTTGAAGTGAATTGGAGGAAAATGACTACTTAGGTGTATGCTCCTCTTATAAATATTCTAATAAAGACAAAGAAGAGTGATCTCTTCTGTCCAAAAAGGTAACCCAATTTTGAAAGAGAAAATAGAGCAACATACAATATGCCATAAAAGTTATTTAATAGCACTTTCTTTTGTTTTTGATAGCGCTGAAAAGCGATATTAACCGTGCCAGTAATGTGAATTATTTTGTTTAATATCACTTTAAAAGAGCTAATAAAGTACTAGTTTTTAATATAAAAATAATAATTAATTAAAACAATAAGTTTAAAGGAGCCATCCGAAATTCGTGGGGGAAAATGAATCATTTAGCACAAACAGTAGCGTCGGCGTGAACCGTCCTAATATAAGAAAATAAGAATGAATTAAGACAATAACTAATAAGGAGGCAAACGAAATTTGTAAATGGAAATGAATATTCTTTCAAAAACAATAGCGTAGGCCTGAACCGTCGCTAATATAAAAATAAATAAATAATTATTTAAAATTATAACTAAAAAGGAGGCAAGTTAAATTGGTGGGTGTAATGAAATTTTCGCACAAACAATAGCGTAGGTCCAAATAAATGTTTTGTCAACACCAAGTATTTTTCTCGAAATGAAACCATTTTCAAAATATTTTCATAACAAATGCACTCGAAGGACACATGCATTAAGTAGTGAAGAAGGAATGATTAAATGCATGTCCCTCTGTTCTTAGTCCGACGACGCTGGCTGTATAGGTAATCGCTCGAATGCTCACCTTCACTCATGGACTTTAGTTTTATTCGTGCTATATACTTTTGAAGTGAATTGGAGGAAAATGACTACTTAGGTGTATGCTCCTCTTATAAAGATTCTAATAAAGACAAATAAGAGTGATCTCTTCTGTCCAAAAGGGTAAACCAACTTTGAAAGAGAAAATAGAGCAACAGACAATATGCCATAAAAGTTATTTAATAGCACTTTCTTTTGTTTTTCATAGCGCTGAAAAGCGCTATTAACCGTGCCACTAATGTGAATGATTTTGTTTAATATCACTTTATAAGAGCTAATAAAGTACTAGTTTTTAATATAAAAATAATAATTAGTTAAAACAATAAGTTTAAAGGAGCCATCCGAAATTCGTGGGGGAAAATGAATCATTTAGCACAAACAGTAGCGTCGGCGTGAACCGTCCTAATATAAGAAAATAAGAATGAATTAAGACAATAACTAATAAGGAGGCAAACGAAATTTGTAAATGGAAATGAATATTCTTTCAAAAACAATAGCGTCGGCCTGAACCGTCGCTAATATTAAAAAAAATTAATAATTATTTAAAATTATAACTAAAAAGGAGGCAAGTTAAATTGGTGGGTGTAATGAAATTTTCGCACAAACAATAGCGTAGGTCCAAATAAACGTTTTGTCAACACCAAGTATTTTTCTCGAAATGCAACCATTTTCAAAATATTTTCATAAGAAATGCACTCGAAGGACACATGCATTATGTAGTGAAGAAGGAATGATTAAATGCATGTCCCTCTGTTCTTAGTCCGACGATGCTGGCTGTATAGGTAATCGCTCGAATGCTCACCTTCACTCATGGACTTTAGTTTTATTCGTGCTATATACTTTTGAAGTGAATTGGAGGAAAATGACTACTTAGGTGTATGCTCCTCTTATAAATATTCTAATAAAGACAAAGAAGAGTGATCTCTTCTGTCCAAAAGGGTAAACCAACTTTGAAAGAGAAAATAGAGCAACAGACAATATGCCATAAAAGTTATTTAATAGCACTTTCTTTTGTTTTTGATAGCGCTGAAAAGCGCTATTAACCGTGCCAGTAATGTGAATGATTTTGTTTAATATCACTTTATAAGAGCTAATAAAGTACTAGTTTTTAATATAAAAATAATAATTAGTTAAAACAATAAGTTTAAAGGAGCCATCCGAAATTCGTGGGGGAAAATGAATCATTTAGCACAAACAGTAGCGTCGGCGTGAACCGTCCTAATATAAGAAAATAAGAATGAATTAAGACAATAACTAATAAGGAGGCAAACGAAATTTGTAAATGGAAATGAATATTCTTTCAAAAACAATAGCGTCGGCCTGAACCGTCGCTAATATAAAAATAAATAAATAATTATTTAAAATTATAACTAAAAAGGAGGCAAGTTAAATTGGTGGGTGTAATGAAATTTTCGCACAAACAATAGCGTAGGTCCAAATAAACGTTTTGTCAACACCAAGTATTTTTCTCGAAATGCAACCATTTTCAAAATATTTTCATAACAAATGCACTCGAAGGACACATGCATTAAGTAGTGAAGAAGGAATGATTAAATGCATGTCCCTATGTTCTTAGTCCGACGACGCTGGCTGTATAGGTAATCGCTCGAATGCTCACCTTCACTCATGGACTTTAGTTTTATTCGTGCTATATACTTTTGTAGTGAATTGGAGGAAAATGACTACTTAGGTGTATGCTCCTCTTATAAAGATTCTAATAAAGACAAATAAGAGTGATCTCTTCTGTCCAAAAGGGTAAACCAACTTTGAAAGAGAAAATAGAGCAACAGACAATATGCCATAAAAGTTATTTAATAGCACTTTCTTTTGTTTTTGATAGCGCTGAAAAGCGCTATTAACCGTGCCACTAATGTGAATGATTTTGTTTAATATCACTTTAAAAGAGCTAATAAAGTACTAGTTTTTAATATAAAAATAATAATTAATTAAAACAATAAGTTTAAAGGAGCCATCCGAAATTCGTGGGGGAAAATGAATCATTTAGCACAAACAGTAGCGTCAGCGTGAACCGTCCTAATATAAGAAAATAAGAATGAATTAAGACAATAACTAATAAGGAGGCAAACAAAATTTGTAAATGGAAATGAATATTCTTTCAAAAACAATAGCGTCGGCCTGAACCGTCGCTAATATAAAAATAAATAAATAATTATTTAAAATTATAACTAAAAAGGAGGCAAGTTAAATTGGTGGGTGTAATGAAATTTTCGCACAAACAATAGCGTAGGTCCAAATAAACGTTTTGTCAACACCAAGTATTTTTCTCGAAATGCAACCATTTTCAAAATATTTTCATAACAAATGCACTCGAAGGACACATGCAATAAGTAGTGAAGAAGGAATGATTAAATGCATGTCCCTCTGTTCTTAGTCCGACGAGGCTGGCTGTATAGGTAATCGCTCGAATGCTCACCTTCACTCATGGACTTTAGTTTTATTCGTGCTATATACTTTTGAAGTGAATTGGAGGAAAATGACTACTTAGGCGTATGCTCCTCTTATAAAGATTCTAATAAAGACAAAGAAGAGTGATCTCTTCTGTCCAAAAGGTTAAACAAACTTTGAAAGAGAAAATAGAGCAACAGACAATATGCCATAAAAGTTATTTAATAGCACTTTCTTTTGTTTTTGATAGCGCTGAAAAGCGCTATTAACCGTGCCACTAATGTGAATGATTTTGTTTAATATCACTTTAAAAGAGCTAATAATGTACTAGTTTTTAATATAAAAATAATAATTAATTAAAACAATAAGTTTAAAGGAGCCATCCGAAATTCGTAGGGGAAAATGAATCATTTAGCACAAACAGTAGCGTCGGCGTGAACCGTCCTAATATAAGAAAATAAGAATGAATTAAGACAATAACTAATAAGGAGGCAAATGAAATTTGTAAATGGAAATGAATATTCTTTCAAAAACAATAGCGTCGGCCTGAACCGTCGCTAATATAAAAAAAATAAATAATTATTTAAAATTATAACTAAAAAGGAGGCAAGTTAAATTGGTGGGTGTAATGAAATTTTCGCACAAACAATAGCGTAGGTCCAAATAAACGTTTTGTCAACACCAAGTATTTTTCTCGAAATGCAACCATTTTCAAAATATTTTTATAACAAATGCACTCGAAGGACACATGCATTAAGTAGTGAAGAAGGAACGATTAAATGCATGTCCCTCTGTTCTTAGTCCGACGACGCTGGCTGTATAGGTAATCGCTCGAATGCTCACCTTCACTCATGGACTTTAGTTTTATTCGTGCTATATACTTTTGAAGTGAATTGGAGGAAAATGACTACTTAGGTGTATGCTCCTCTTATAAATATTCTAATAAAGACAAAGAAGAGTGATCTCTTCTGTCCAAAAAGGTAACCCAATTTTGAAAGAGAAAATAGAGCAACATACAATATGCCATAAAAGTTATTTAATAGCACTTTCTTTTGTTTTTGATAGCGCTGAAAAGCGATATTAACCGTGCCAGTAATGTGAATTATTTTGTTTAATATCACTTTAAAAGAGCTAATAAAGTACTAGTTTTTAATATAAAAATAATAATTAATTAAAACAATAAGTTTAAAGGAGCCATCCGAAATTCGTGGGGGAAAATGAATCATTTAGCACAAACAGTAGCGTCGGCGTGAACCGTCCTAATATAAGAAAATAAGAATGAATTAAGACAATAACTAATAAGGAGGCAAACGAAATTTGTAAATGGAAATGAATATTCTTTCAAAAACAATAGCGTAGGCCTGAACCGTCGCTAATATAAAAATAAATAAATAATTATTTAAAATTATAACTAAAAAGGAGGCAAGTTAAATTGGTGGGTGTAATGAAATTTTCGCACAAACAATAGCGTAGGTCCAAATAAATGTTTTGTCAACACCAAGTATTTTTCTCGAAATGAAACCATTTTCAAAATATTTTCATAACAAATGCACTCGAAGGACACATGCATTAAGTAGTGAAGAAGGAATGATTAAATGCATGTCCCTCTGTTCTTAGTCCGACGACGCTGGCTGTATAGGTAATCGCTCGAATGCTCACCTTCACTCATGGACTTTAGTTTTATTCGTGCTATATACTTTTGAAGTGAATTGGAGGAAAATGACTACTTAGGTGTATGCTCCTCTTATAAAGATTCTAATAAAGACAAATAAGAGTGATCTCTTCTGTCCAAAAGGGTAAACCAACTTTGAAAGAGAAAATAGAGCAACAGACAATATGCCATAAAAGTTATTTAATAGCACTTTCTTTTGTTTTTCATAGCGCTGAAAAGCGCTATTAACCGTGCCACTAATGTGAATGATTTTGTTTAATATCACTTTATAAGAGCTAATAAAGTACTAGTTTTTAATATAAAAATAATAATTAGTTAAAACAATAAGTTTAAAGGAGCCATCCGAAATTCGTGGGGGAAAATGAATCATTTAGCACAAACAGTAGCGTCGGCGTGAACCGTCCTAATATAAGAAAATAAGAATGAATTAAGACAATAACTAATAAGGAGGCAAACGAAATTTGTAAATGGAAATGAATATTCTTTCAAAAACAATAGCGTCGGCCTGAACCGTCGCTAATATTAAAAAAAATTAATAATTATTTAAAATTATAACTAAAAAGGAGGCAAGTTAAATTGGTGGGTGTAATGAAATTTTCGCACAAACAATAGCGTAGGTCCAAATAAACGTTTTGTCAACACCAAGTATTTTTCTCGAAATGCAACCATTTTCAAAATATTTTCATAAGAAATGCACTCGAAGGACACATGCATTATGTAGTGAAGAAGGAATGATTAAATGCATGTCCCTCTGTTCTTAGTCCGACGATGCTGGCTGTATAGGTAATCGCTCGAATGCTCACCTTCACTCATGGACTTTAGTTTTATTCGTGCTATATACTTTTGAAGTGAATTGGAGGAAAATGACTACTTAGGTGTATGCTCCTCTTATAAATATTCTAATAAAGACAAAGAAGAGTGATCTCTTCTGTCCAAAAGGGTAAACCAACTTTGAAAGAGAAAATAGAGCAACAGACAATATGCCATAAAATTTATTTAATAGCACTTTCTTTTGTTTTTGATAGCGCTGAAAAGCGCTATTAACCGTGCCAGTAATGTGAATGATTTTGTTTAATATCACTTTAAAAGAGCTAATAAAGTACTAGTTTTTAATATAAAAATAATAATTAATTAAAACAATAAGTTTAAAGGAGCCATCCGAAATTCGTGGGGGAAAATGAATCATTTAGCACAAACAGTAGCGTCGGCGTGAACCGTCCTAATATAAGAAAATAAGAATGAATTAAGACAATAACTAATAAGGAGGCAAACTAAATTTGTAAATGGAAATGAATATTTTTTTTAAAAACAATAGCGTCGACCTGAACTGTCGCTAATATAAAAAAATAAATAATTATTTAAAATAATAACTAAAAAGGAGGCAAGTTAAATTGGTGGGAGTAATGAAATTTTCGCACAAACAATAGCGTAGGTCCAAATAAACGTTTTGTCAACACCAAGTATTTTTCTCGAAATGAAACCATTTTCAAAATATTTTCATAACAAATGCACTCGAAGGACACATGCATTAAGTAGTGAAGAAGGAATGATTAAATGCATGTCCCTTTGTTCTTAGTCCGACGACGCTGGTTGTATAGGTAATCGCTCGAATGCTCACCTTCACTCATGGACTTTAGTTTTATTTGTGCTATATACTTTTGAAGTGAATTGGAGGAAAATGACTACTTAGGTGTATGCTCCTCTTATAAAGATTCTAATAAAGACAAATAAGAGTGATCTCTTCTGTATAAAAGGGTAAACCAATTTTGAAAGAGAAAATAGAGCAACAGACAATATGCCATAAAAGTTATTTAATAGCACTTTCTTTTGTTTTTCATAGCGCTGAAAAGTGCTATTAACCGTGCCACTAATGTGAATGATTTTGTTTAATATCACTTTAAAAGAGCTAATAAATTACTAGTTTTTAATATAAAAATAATAATTAATTAAAACAATAAGTTTAAAGGAGCCATCCGAAATTCGTGGGGGAAAATGAATCATTTAGCACAAACAGTAGCGTCGGCCTGAACCGTCCTAATATAAGAAAATAAGAATGAATTAAGACAATAACTAATAAGGAGGCAAACAAAATTTGTAAATGGAATTGAATATTTTTTCAAAAACAATAACGTCGGCCTGAACCGTCGCTAATATAAAAAAATAAATAATTATTTAAAATTATAACTAAAAAGGAGGCAAGTTAAATTGGTGGGTGTAATGAAATTTTCGCACAAACAATAGCGTAGGTCCAAATAACGTTTTGTCAACACCAAGTATTTTTCTCGAAATGAACTCGAAGGACACATGCATTAAGTAGTGAAGAAGGAATGATTAAATGCATGTCCTTCTGTTCTTAGTCCGACGACGCTGGCTGTATAGGTAATCGCTCGAATGCTCACCTTCACTCATGGACTTTAGTTTTATTCGTGCTATATACTTTTGAAGTGAATTGGAGGAAAATGACTACTTAGGCGTATGCTCATCTTATAAAGATTCTAATAAAGACAAAGAAGAGTGATCTCTTCTGTCCAAAAGGGTAAACCAACTTTGAAAGAGAAAATAGAGCAACAAACAATATGCCATAAAAGTTATTTAATAGCACTTTCTTTTGTTTTTGATAGCGCTGAAAAGCGCTATTAACCGTGTCACTAATGTGAACGATTTTGTTTAATAGCACTTTAAAAGAGCTATTAAAGTACTAGTTTTTAATATAAAAATAATAATTAATTAAAAAAATAAGTTTAAAGGAGCCATACGAAATTCATGGGTGAAAATGAAAAATTTAGCACAAACAGTAGTGTCGGCCTGAACCGTCGGTAATATAAGAAAAAAAGAATTAATTAAGACAATAACTAATAAGGAGGCAAACGAAATTTGTTATGGGAAATGAATATTTTTTCAAAAACAATAGCGTCGGCCTGAACCTTCGGTAATATAAAAAAATAAATAATTATTTAAAATTATAACTAAAAAGGAGGCAAGTTAAATTGGTGGATGTAATGAAATTTTCGCACAAACAATAGTGTAGGTCCAAATAACGTTTTGTTAACACCAAGTATTTTTCTCGAAATGAAACCATTTTCAAAATATTTTCATAACAAATGCACTCGAAGGACACATGCATTAAGTAGTGAAGAAGGAATGATTAAATGTATGTCCCTTTGTTCTTAGTCCGACGACGGTCGCTGTATAGGTTATCGCTCGAATGCTCACCTTCACTCATGAACTTTAGTTTTATTCGTGCTATATACTTTTGAAGTGAAATGGATGAAAATGACTACTTAGGCGTATGCTCCTCTTATAAAGATTCTAATAAAGACAAAGAAGAGTGATCTCTTCTGTCCAAAAGGGTAAACCAACATTGAAAGAGAAAATAGAGCATGCATTAAGTAGTGAAGAAGGAATGATTAAATGCATGTCCTTCTGTTCTTAGTCCGACGACGCTGGCTGTATAGGTAATCGCTCGAATGCTCACCTTCACTCATGGACTTTAGTTTTATTCGTGCTATATACTTTTGAAGTGAATTGGAGGAAAATGACTACTTAGGCGTATGCTCCTCTTATAAAGATTCTAATAAAGACAAAGAAGAGTGATCTCTTCTGTCCAAAAGGGTAAACCAACTTTGAAAGAGAAAATAGAGCAACAAACAATATGCCATAAAAGTTATTTAATAGCACTTTCTTTTGTTTTTGATAGCGCTGAAAAGCGCTATTAACCGTGTCACTAATGTGAACGATTTTGTTTAATAGCACTTTAAAAGAGCTATTAAAGTACTAGTTTTTAATATAAAAATAATAATTAATTAAAAAAATAAGTTTAAAGGAGCCATACGAAATTCATGGGTGAAAATGAAAAATTTAGCACAAACAGTAGTGTCGGCCTGAACCGTCGGTAATATAAGAAAAAAAGAATTAATTAAGACAATAACTAATAAGGAGGCAAACGAAATTTGTTATGGGAAATGAATATTTTTTCAAAAACAATAGCGTCGGCCTGAACCTTCGGTAATATAAAAAAATAAATAATTATTTAAAATTATAACTAAAAAGGAGGCAAGTTAAATTGGTGGATGTAATGAAATTTTCGCACAAACAATAGTGTAGGTCCAAATAACGTTTTGTTAACACCAAGTATTTTTCTCGAAATGAAACCATTTTCAAAATATTTTCATAACAAATGCACTCGAAGGACACATGCATTAAGTAGTGAAGAAGGAATGATTAAATGTATGTCCCTTTGTTCTTAGTCCGACGACGGTCGCTGTATAGGTTATCGCTCGAATGCTCACCTTCACTCATGAACTTTAGTTTTATTCGTGCTATATACTTTTGAAGTGAAATGGATGAAAATGACTACTTAGGCGTATGCTCCTCTTATAAAGATTCTAATAAAGACAAAGAAGAGTGATCTCTTCTGTCCAAAAGGGTAAACCAACATTGAAAGAGAAAATAGAGCAACAGACAATATGCCATAAAAGTTATTTAATAGCACTTTCTTTTGTTTTTGATAGCGCTGAAAAGCGCTATTAACCGTGCCAATAATGTGAACGATTTTCTTTAATATCACTTTAAAAGAGCTATTAAAGTACTAGTTTTTAATATAAAAATAATAATTAATTAAAACAATAAGTTTAAAGGAGCCACACGAAATTCGTGGTGGAAAATGAAAATTTTAGCACAAACAGTAGCGTCGGCCTGAACCGTCGCTAATATAAGAAAAAAAGAATTAATTAAGACAATAACTAATAAAGAGGCAAACGAAATTTGTAATGGGAAATGAAAATTTTTTCAAAAACAATAGCGTCGGCCTGAACCGTCGCTAATATAAAATAATAAATAATTATTTAAAATAATAACTATAAAGGAGGCAAATTAAATTGGTGGGTGTAATGAAATTTTCGCACAAACAGTAGCGTAGGTCTAAATAAACGTTTTGTCAACACCAAGTATTTTTCTCCAAAACAAACCATTTTCAAAATATTTTCATAACAAATGCACTCGAAGGACACATGCATTAAGTAGTGAAGAAGGAATGATTAAATGCATGTCCCTCTATTCTTAGTCTAACGACGCGGGCTGTATAGGTAATCGCTTGAATGCTCACCTTCACTCATGAACTTTAGTTTTATTCGTGCTATATACTTTTGAAGTGAATTGGAGGAAAATGACTACTTAGGCGTATGCTCCTCTTATAAAGATTCTAATAAAGACAAAGAAGAGTGATCTCTTCTGTCCAAAAGGGTAACCCAACTTTGAAAGAGAAAATAGAGCAACAGACAATATGCCATAAAAGTTATTTAATAGCACTTTCTTTTGTTTTTGATAGCGCTGAAAAGCGCTATTAACCGTGTCACTAATGTGAACGATTTTGTTTAATAGCACTTTAAAAGAGCTATTAAAGTACTAGTTTTTAATATAAAAATAATAATTAATTAAAACAATAAGTTTAAAGGAGCCATCCGAAATTCGTGGGGGAAAATGAATCATTTAGCACAAACAGTAGTGTCGGCTTGAACCGTCGGTAATATAAGAAAAAAAGAATTAATTAAGACAATAAATAATAAGGAGGCAAACGAAATTTGTTATGGGAAATGCATATTTTTTCAAAAACAATAGCGTCGGCCTGAACCTTCGGTATTATAAACAAATAAATAATTATTTAAAATTATAACTAAAAAGGAGGCAAGTTAAATTGGTGGATGTAATGAAATTTTCGCACAAACAATAGCGTAGGTCCAAATAACGGTTTGTTAACACCAAGTATTTTTCTCGAAATGAAACCATTTTCAAAATATTTTCATAACAAATGCACTCGAAGGACACATGCATTAAGTAGTGAAGAAGGAATGATTAAATGTATGTCCCTTTGTTCTTAGTCCAACGACGCTGGCTGTATAGGTTATCGCTCGAATGCTCACCTTCACTCATGAACTTTAGTTTTATTCGTGCTATATACTTTTGAAGTGAAATGGAGGAAAATGACTACTTAGGCGTATGCTCCTCTTATAAAGATTCTAATAAAGACAAAGTAGAGTGATCTCTTCTGTCCAAAAGGGTAAACCAACTTTGAAATAGAAAATAGAGCAACAAACAATATGCCATAAAAGTTACTTAATAGCACTTTCTTTTGTTTTTGATAGCGCTGAAAAGCGCTATTAACCGTGCCACTAATGTGAACGATTTTGTTTAATAGAACTTTAAAAGAGCTATTAAAGTACTAGTTTTTAATATAAAAATAATAATTAGTTAAAACAATAAGTTTAAAGGAGCCATACGAAATTCGTGGGGGAAAATGAAAAATTTAGCACAAACAGTAGCGTCGGCCTGAACCGTCGGTAATATAAGAAAAAAAGAATTAATTAAGACAATAACTAATAAGGAGGCAAACGAAATTTGTTATGGGAAATGAATATTTTTTCAAAAACAATAGCGTCGGCCTGAACCGTCGCTAATATAAAATAATAAATAATTATTTAAAATAATAACTATAAAGGAGGCAAATTAAATTGGTGGGTGTAATGAAATTTTCGCACAAACAGTAGCGTAGGTCCAAATAAACGTTTTGTCAACACCAAGTATTTTTCTCCAAAACAAACCATTTTCAAAATATTTTCATAACAAATGCACTCGAAGGACACATGCATTAAGTAGTGAAGAAGGAATGATTAAATGTATGTCCCTTTGTTCTTAGTCCGACGACGGTCGCTGTATAGGTTATCGCTCGAATGCTCACCTTCACTCATGAACTTTAGTTTTATTCGTGCTATATACTTTTGAAGTGAAATGGATGAAAATGACTACTTAGGCGTATGCTCCTCTTATAAAGATTCTAATAAAGACAAAGAAGAGTGATCTCTTCTGTCCAAAAGGGTAAACCAACATTGAAAGAGAAAATAGAGCAACAGACAATATGCCATAAAAGTTATTTAATAGCACTTTCTTTTGTTTTTGATAGCGCTGAAAAGCACTATTAACCGTGCTAATAATGTGAACGATTTTCTTTAATATCACTTTAAAAGAGCTATTAAAGTACTAGTTTTTAATATAAAAATAATAATTAATTAAAACAATAAGTTTAAAGGAGCCAAACGAAATTCGTGGGGGAAAATGAAAATTTTAGCACAAACAGTACCGTCGGCCTGAACCGTCGCTAATATAAGAAAAAAAGAATTAATTAAGACAATAACTAATAAGGAGGCAAACGAAATTTGTTATGGGAAATGAAAAAATTTTCAAAAACAATAGCGTCGGCCTGAACCGTCGCTAATATAAAATAATAAATAATTATTTAAAATAATAACTAAAAAGGAGGCAAATTAAATTGGTGGGTGTAATGAAATTTTTGCACAAACAATAGCGTAGGTCCAAATAAACGTTTTGTCAACACCAAGTATTTTTTTCGAAATTAAAACATTTTCAAAATATTTTCATAACAAATGCACTCGAAGGACACATGCATTAAGTAGTGAAGAAGGAATGATTAAATGTATGTCCCTTTGTTCTTAGTCCGACGATGCTAGCTGTATAGGTTATCGCTCGAATGATCACCTTCACTCATGAACTTTAGTTTTATTCGTGATATATACTTTTGAAGTGAAATGGAGGAAAATGACTACTTAGGCATATGCTCCTCTTATAAAGATTCTAATAAAGACAAAGAAGAGTGATCTCTTTTGTCCAAAAGGGTAAAACAACTTTGAAATAGAAAATAGAGCAACAGACAATATGCCATAAACGTTACTTAATAGCACTTTCCTTAATTTTTAATAGCGCTGAAAAGCGCTATTAACCGTGCCACTAATGTGAACGATTTTGTTTAATAGCACTTTAAAAGAGCTATTAAAGTACTAGTTTTTAATATAAAAATAATAATTAATTAAAACAATAAGTTTAAAGGAGCCATACGAAATTCGTGGGGGAAAATGAAACTTTTAGCACAAACAGTAGCGTCGGCCTGAACTGTCGCTAATATAAGAAAATAAGAATTAATTAAGACAATAACTAATAAGGAGGCAAACGAAATTTGTTAATGGAAATGAATATTTTATTCAAAAATAATAGTGTCGGCCTGAACCGTCGCTAATATAAAAAAATAAATAATTATTTAAAATTATAACTAAAAAGGAGGCAAGTTAAATTGGTGGGTGTAATGAAATTTTCGCACAAACAATAGCGTAGGTCCAAATAAACTTTTTGTCAACACCAAGTATTTTTCTCGAAATCAAAACATTTTCAAAATATTTTCATAACAAATGCACTCGAAGGACACATGCATTAAGTAGTGAAGAAGGAATGATTAAATGTATGTCCCTTTGTTCTTAGTCCGACGACGGTCGCTGTATAAGTTATCGCTCGAATGCTCACCTTCACTCATGAGCTTTAGTTTTATTCGTGCTATATACTTTTGAAGTGAAATGGAGGAAAATGACTACTTAGGCGTATGCTCCTCTTATAAAGATACTAATAAAGACAAAGAAGAGTGATCTCTTCTGTCCAAAAGGGTAAACCAACATTGAAAGAGAAAATAGAGCAACAGACAATATGCCATAAAAGTTATTTAATAGCACTTTCTTTTGTTTTTGATAGCGTTGAAAAGCGCTATTAACCGTGCAAATAATGTGAACGATTTTCTTTAATATCACTTTAAAAGTGCTATTAAACTACTAGTTTTTAATATAAAAATAATAATTAATTAAAACAGTAAGTTTAAAGGAGCCAAACGAAATTCGTGGGGGAAAATGAAAATTTTAGCACAAACAGTAGCGTCGGCCTGAACCATCGCTAATATAAGAAAAAAAGAATTAATTAAGACAATAACTAATAAAGAGGCAAACGAAATTTGTAATGGGAAATGAAAATTTTTTCAAAAACAATAGCGTCGGCCTGAACCGTCGCTAATATAAAATAATAAATAATTATTTAAAATAATAACTATAAAGGAGGCAAATTAAATTGGTGGGTGTAATGAAATTTTCGCACAAACAGTAGCGTAGGTCTAAATAAACGTTTTGTCAACACCAAGTATTTTTCTCCAAAACAAACCATTTTCAAAATATTTTCATAACAAATACACTCGAAGGACACATGCATTAAGTAGTGAAGAAGGAATGATTAAATGTATGTCCCTTTGTTCTTAGTCCGTCGACGCTGGCTGTATAGGTTATCGCTCGAATGCTCACCTTCACTCATGAACTTTAGTTTTATTCGTGCTATATACTTTTGAAGTGAAATGGAGGAAAATGACTACTTAGGCGTATTCTCCTCTTATAAAGATTCTAATAAAGACAAAGAAGAGTGATCTCTTCTGTCCAAAAGGGTAAACTAACTTTGAAAGAGAAAATAGAGCAACAGACAATATGCCATAAAAGTTATTTAATAGCACTTTCTTTTGTTTTTGATTGCGCTTAAAAGCGCTATTAACCATGCCACTAATGTGAACGATTTTGTTTAATATCACTTTAAAAGAGCTATTAAAGTACTAGTTTTTAACATAAAAATAATAATTAATTAAAACAATAAGTTTAAAGGAGCCAAACGAAATTCGTGGGGGAAAATGAAAATTTTAGCACAAACAGTAGCGTCGGCCTGAACCGTCAATAATATAAGAAAATAAGAATTAATTAAGACAATAACTAATAAGGAGGCAAACGAAATTTGTTATGGGAAATGAATATTTTTTCAAAAACAATAGCGTCGGCCTGAACCGTCGCTAATATAAAATAATAAATAATTATTTAAAATAATAACTAAAAAGGAGGCAAATTAAATTGGTGGGTGTAATGAAATTTTCGCACAAACAGTAGCGTAGGTCCAAATAAACGTTTTGTCAACACCAAGTATTTTTCTCGAAATTAAACCATTTTCAAAATATTTTCATAACAAATGCACTCGAAGGACACATGCATTAAGTAGTGAAGAAGGAATGATTAAATGTATGTCCCTTTGTTCTTAGTCCGACGATGCTAGCTGTATAGGTTATCGCTCGAATGATCACCTTCACTCATGAACTTTAGTTTTATTCGTGCTATATACTTTTGAAGTGAAATGGAGGAAAATGACTACTTAGGCATATGCTCCTCTTATAAAGATTCTAATAAAGACAAAGAAGAGTGATCTCTTTTGTCCAAAAGGATAAACCAACTTTGAAATAGAAAATAGAGCAACAGACAATATGCCATAAACGTTAATTAATAGCACTTTCTTTTATTTTTGATAGCGCTGAAAAGCGCTATTAACCGTGCCATTAATGTGAACGATTTTGTTTAATAGCACTTTAAAAGAGCTATTAAAGTACTAGTTTTTAATATTAAAATAATAATTAATTAAAACAATAAGTTTAAAGGAGCCATACGAAATTCGTGGGGGAAAATGAAAATTTTAGCACAAACAGTAGCGTCGGCCTGAACAGTCACTAATATAAGAAAATAAGAATTAATTCAGACAATAACTAATAAGGAGTCAAATGAAATTTGTTATGGAAAATGAAATTTTTTTCAAAAACAATAGCGTCAGCCTGAACCGTCGCTAATATAAAATAATAAATAATTATTTAAAATAATAACTAAAAAGGAGGCAAATTAAATTGGTGGGTGTAATGAAATTTTTGCACAAACAATAGCGTAGGTCCATATAAACGTTTTGTCAACACCAAGTATTTTTTTCGAAATTAAAACATTTTCAAAATATTTTCATAACAAATGCACTCGAAGGACACATGCATTAAGTAGTGAAGAAGGAATGATTAAATGTATGTCCCTTTGTTCTTAGTCCGACGATGCTAGCTGTATAGGTTATCGCTCGAATGATCACCTTCACTCATGAACTTTAGTTTTATTCGTGATATATACTTTTGAAGTGAAATGGAGGAAAATGACTACTTAGGCATATGCTCCTCTTATAAAGATTCTAATAAAGACAAAGAAGAGTGATCTCTTTTGTCCAAAAGGGTAAAACAACTTTGAAATAGAAAATAGAGCAACAGACAATATGCCATAAATGTTACTTAATAGCACTTTCCTTAATTTTTAATAGCGCTGAAAAGCGCTATTAACCGTGCCACTAATGTGAACGATTTTGTTTAATAGCACTTTAAAAGAGCTATTAAAGTACTAGTTTTTAATATAAAAATAATAATTAATTAAAACAATAAGTTTAAAGGAGCCATACGAAATTCGTGGGGGAAAATGAAACTTTTAGCACAAACAGTAGCGTCGGCCTGAACTGTCGCTAATATAAGAAAATAAGAATTAATTAAGACAATAACTAATAAGGAGGCAAACGAAATTTGTTAATGGAAATGAATATTTTATTCAAAAATAATAGTGTCGGCCTGAACCGTCGCTAATATAAAAAAATAAATAATTATTTAAAATTATAACTAAAAAGGAGGCAAGTTAAATTGGTGGGTGTAATGAAATTTTCGCACAAACAATAGCGTAGGTCCAAATAAACTTTTTGTCAACACCAAGTATTTTTCTCGAAATCAAAACATTTTCAAAATATTTTCATAACAAATGCACTCGAAGGACACATGCATTAAGTAGTGAAGAAGGAATGATTAAATGTATGTCCCTTTGTTCTTAGTCCGACGACGGTCGCTGTATAAGTTATCGCTCGAATGCTCACCTTCACTCATGAGCTTTAGTTTTATTCGTGCTATATACTTTTGAAGTGAAATGGAGGAAAATGACTACTTAGGCGTATGCTCCTCTTATAAAGATTCTAATAAAGACAAAGAAGAGTGATCTCTTCTGTCCAAAAGGGTAAACCAACATTGAAAGAGAAAATAGAGCAACAGACAATATGCCATAAAAGTTATTTAATAGCACTTTCTTTTGTTTTTGATAGCGCTGAAAAGCGCTATTAACCGTGCAAATAATGTGAACGATTTTCTTTAATATCACTTTAAAAGTGCTATTAAACTACTAGTTTTTAATATAAAAATAATAATTAATTAAAACAGTAAGTTTAAAGGAGCCAAACGAAATTCGTGGGGGAAAATGAAAATTTTAGCACAAACAGTAGCGTCGGCCTGAACCATCGCTAATATAAGAAAAAAAGAATTAATTAAGACAATAATTAATAAGGAGGCAAATGAAATTTGTTATGGGAAATGAAATTTTTTTCAATAACAATAGCGTCGGCCTGAACCGTCGTTAATATAAAATAATAAATAATTATTTAAAATAATAACTAAAAAGGAGGAAAATTAAATTGGTGGGTGTAATGAAATTTTCGCACAAACAATAACGTAGGTCCAAATAAACTTTTTGTCAACACCTAGTATTTTTCTCGAAATCAAACCATTTTCAAAATATTTTCATAACAAATACACTCGAAGGACACATGCATTAAGTAGTGAAGAAGGAATGATTAAATGTATGTCCCTTTGTTCTTAGTCCGTCGACGCTGGCTGTATAGGTTATCGCTCGAATGCTCACCTTCACTCATGAACTTTAGTTTTATTCGTGCTATATACTTTTGAAGTGAAATGGAGGAAAATGACTACTTAGGCGTATTCTCCTCTTATAAAGATTCTAATAAAGACAAAGAAGAGTGATCTCTTCTGTCCAAAAGGGTAAACTAACTTTGAAAGAGAAAATAGAGCAACAGGCAATATGCCATAAAAGTTATTTAATAGCACTTTCTTTTGTTTTTGATTGCGCTTAAAAGCGCTATTAACCATGCCACTAATGTGAACGATTTTGTTTAATATCACTTTAAAAGAGCTATTAAAGTACTAGTTTTTAACATAAAAATAATAATTAATTAAAACAATAAGTTTAAAGGAGCCAAACGAAATTCGTGGGGGAAAATGAAAATTTTAGCACAAACAGTAGCGTCGGCCTGAACCGTCAATAATATAAGAAAATAAGAATTAATTAAGACAATAACTAATAAGGAGGCAAACGAAATTTGTTATGGGAAATGAATATTTTTTCAAAAACAATAGCGTCGGCCTGAACCGTCGCTAATATAAAATAATAAATAATTATTTAAAATAATAACTAAAAAGGAGGCAAATTAAATTGGTGGGTGTAATGAAATTTTCGCACAAACAGTAGCGTAGGTCCAAATAAACGTTTTGTCAACACCAAGTATTTTTCTCGAAATTAAACCATTTTCAAAATATTTTCATAAAAAATGCACTCGAAGGACACATGCATTAAGTAGTGAAGAAGGAATGATTAAATGTATGTCCCTTTGTTCTTAGTCCGACGATGCTAGCTGTATAGGTTATCGCTCGAATGATCACCTTCACTCATGAACTTTAGTTTTATTCGTGCTATATACTTTTGAAGTGAAATGGAGGAAAATGACTACTTAGGCATATGCTCCTCTTATAAAGATTCTAATAAAGACAAAGAAGAGTGATCTCTTTTGTCCAAAAGGATAAACCAACTTTGAAATAGAAAATAGAGCAACAGACAATATGCCATAAACGTTAATTAATAGCACTTTCTTTTATTTTTGATAGCGCTGAAAAGCGCTATTAACCGTACCATTAATGTGAACGATTTTGTTTAATAGCACTTTAAAAGAGCTATTAAAGTACTAGTTTTTAATATTAAAATAATAATTAATTAAAACAATAAGTTTAAAGGAGCCATACGAAATTCGTGGGGGAAAATGAAAATTTTAGCACAAACAGTAGCGTCGGCCTGAACAGTCACTAATATAAGAAAATAAGAATTAATTCATACAATAACTAATAAGGAGTCAAATGAAATTTGTTATGGAAAATGAAATTTTTTTCAAAAACAATAGCGTCAGCCTGAACCGTCGCTAATATAAAATAATAAATAATTATTTAAAATAATAACTAAAAAGGAGGCAAGTTAAATTGGTGGGTGTAATGAAATTTCCGCACAAACAGTAGCGTAGGTCCAAATAATGTTTTGTCAACACCAAGTATTTTTCTCGAAATGAAACCATTTTCAAAATATTTTCATAACAAATGCACTCGAAGGACACATGCATTAAGTAGTGAAGAAGGAATGATTAAATGTATGTCCCTTTGTTCTTAGTCCAACGACACTGGCTGTATAGGATATCGCTCGAATGCTCACCTTCACTCATGAAATTTAGTTTTATTCGTGCTATATACTTTTGAAGTGAAATGGAGGAAAATGACTACTTAGGCGTATGCTCCTCTTATAAAGATTATAATAAAGACAAAGAACAGTGATCTCTTCTGTCCAAAAGGGTAAACCAACTTTGAAAGAGAAAATAGAACAACAGACAATATGCGATAAAAGTTATTTAATAGCACTTTCTTTTGTTTTTGATAGTGCTGAAAAGCGCTATTAACCGTGCCACTAATGTGAACGATTTTGTTTAATATCACTTTAAAAGAGCTATTAAAGTACTAGCTTTTCATATAAAAATAATAATTAATTAAAACAATAAGTTTAAAGGAGCCAAACGAAATTCGTGGGGGAAAATGAAAATTTTAGCACAAACAGTAGCGTCGGCCTGAACCGTCACTAATATAAGAAAATAAGAATTAATTAAGACAATAACTAATAAGGAGGCAAACGAAATTTGTTATGGGAAATGAAATTTTTTTCAAAAACAATAGCGTCGGCCTGAATCGTCGCTAATATAAAATAATAAATAATTATTTAAAATAATAACTAAAAAGGAGGAAAATTAAATATGTGGGTGTAATGAAATTTTCGCACAAACAGTAGCGTAGGTCCAAATAAACGTTTTGTCAACACCAAGTATTTTTCTCGAAATCAAACCATTTTTAAAATATTTTCATAACAAATGCACTCGAAGGACACATGCATTAAGTAGTGAAGAAGGAATGATTAAATGTATGTCCCTTTGTTCTTAGTACGACGACGCTGGCTGTATAGGTTATTGCTCGAATGCTCACCTTCACTCATGAACTTTAGTTTTATTCGTGCTATGTACTTTTGAAGTGAAATGGAGGAAAATGACTACTTAGGCGTATGCTCCTGTTATAAAGATTCTAATAAAGACAAAGAACAGTGATCTCTTCTGTCCAAAAGGGTAAACCAACTTTGAAAGAGAAAATAGAACAACAGACAATATGCGATAAAAGTTATTTAATAGCACTTTCTTTTGTTTTTGATAGCGCTGAAAAGCGCTATTAACCGTGCCACTAATGTGAACGATTTTGTTTAATATCACTTTATAAGAGCTATTAAAGTACTACCTTTTAATATAAAAATAATAATTAATTAAAACAATAAGTTTAAAGGAGCCAAACGAAATTCGTGGGGGAAAATGAAAATTTTAGCACAAACAGTAGCATCGGCCTGAACCGTCACTAATATAAGAAAATAAGAATTAATTATGACAATAACTAATAAGGAGGCAAACGAAATTTGTTATGGGAAATGAAATTTTTTTCAAAAACAATAGCGTCGGCCTGACTCGTCGCTAATATAAAATAATAAATAACTATTTAAAATAATAACAAAAAAGGAGGCAAATTAAATTGGTGGGTGTAATGAAATTTCCGCACAAACAGTAGCGTAGGTCCAAATAAACGTTTTGTCAACACCAAGTATTTTTCTCGAAATCAAACCATTTTCAAAATATTTTAATAACAAATGCACTCGAAGGACACATGCATTAAGTAGTGAAGAAGGAATGATTAAATGGATGTCCCTTTGTTCTTAGTCCGACGACACTAGCTGTATAGGTTATCGCTCGAATGCTCACCTTCACTCATGAACTTTAGTTTTATTCGTGCTATATACTTTTGAAGTGAAATGGAGGAAAATGACTACTTAGGCGTATGCTCCTCTTATAAAGATTCTAATAAAGACAAAGAACAGTGATCTCTTTTGTCCAAAAGGGTAAACCAACTTTGAAAGAGAAAATAGAACAACAGACAATATGCCATAAAAGTTATTTAATAGCACTTTCTTTTGTTTTTGATAGCGCTAAAAAGCGCTATTTACCGTGCCAATAATGTCAACGATTTTGTTTAATATCACTTTAAAAGAGCTATTAAAGTACTAGCTTTTAATATAAAAATAATAATTAATTAAAACAATAAGTTTAAAGGAGCCAAACGAAATTCGTGGGGGAAAATGAAAATTTTAGCACAAACAGTAGCGTCGGCCTGAACCGTCACTAATATAAGAAAATAAGAATTAATTAAGACTATAACTAATAAGGAGGCAAACGAAATTTGTTATGGGAAATGAAATTTTTTTCAAAAACAATAGCGTCGGCCTGAACCGTCGCTAATATAAAATAATAAATAATTATTTAAAATAATAACTAAAAAGGAGGAAAATTAAATATGTGGGTGTAATGAAATTTTCGCACAAACAGTAGCGTAGGTCCAAATAAATGTTTTGTCAACACCAAGTATTTTTCTCGAAATCAAACCATTTTCAAAATATTTTCATAACAAATGCACTCGAAGGAAACATGCATTAAGTAGTGAAGAAGGAATGATTAAATGTATGTCCCTTTGTTCTTAGTACGACGACGCTGGCTGTATAGGTTATTGCTCGAATGCTCACCTTCACTCATGAACTTTAGTTTTATTCGTACTATATACTTTTGAAGTGAAATGGAGGAAAATGACTACTTAGGCGTATGCTCCTCTTATAAAGATTCTAATAAAGACAAAGAAGAGTGATCTCTTCTGTCCAAAAGGGTAAACAAACTTTGAAAGAGAAAATAGAACAACAGACAATATGCCATAAAAGTTATTTAATAGCACTTTCTTTAGTTTTTGATAGCGCATAAAAGGGCTATTAACCGTGCCAATAATGTGAACGATTTTGTTTAATATCACTTTAAAAGAGCTATTAAAGTACTAGTTTTTAATAAAAAAAATAATAATTAATTAAAACAATAAGTTTAAAGGAGCCATGCGAAATTCGTGGGGGAAAATGAAACATTTAGCACAAACAGTAGCGTCGGCCTGAACCGTCGCTAATATAAGAAAACAAGAATTAATTAAGACAATAACTAATAAGGTGGCAAACGAAATTTGTTATGGGAAATGAATATTTTTTCAAAAACAATAGCGTCGGCCTGAACCGTCGCTAATATAAAATAATAAATAATTATTTATAATATTAACTAAAAAGGAGGCAAATTAAATTGGTGGGTGTAATGAAATTTTCGCACAAACAGTAGCGAAAGTCCAAATAAACGTTTTGTCAACACCACATATTTTTCTCGTAATCAAACCATTTTCAAAATATTTTCATAACAAATGCACTCGAAGGACACATGCATTAAGTAGTGAAGAAGGAATGATTAAATGTATGTCCCTTTGTTCTTAGTCCAACGACGCTGGCTGTATAGGATATCGCTCGAATGCTCACCTTCACTCATGAAATTTAGTTTTATTCGTGCTATATACTTTTGAAGTGAAATGGAGGAAAATGACTACTTAGGCGTATGCTCCTCTTATAAAGATTCTAATACAGACAAAGAAGAGTGATCTCTTCTGTCCAAAAGGGTAAACCAACATTGATAGAGAAAATAGAGCAACAGACAATATGCCATAAAAGTTATTTAATAACACTTTCTTTTTTTTTGATAGCGTTAAAAAGCGCTATTAACCGTGCCAATAATGTGAACGATTTTCTTTAATATCACTTTAAAAGAGCTATTAAAGTACTAGTTTTTAATATAAAAATAATAATTAATTAAAACAATAAGTTTAAAGGAGCCAAACGAAATTCGTGGGGGAAAATGAAAATTTTAGCACAAACAGTAGCGTCGGCCTGAACCGTCACTAATATAAGAAAATAAGAATTAATTAAGACAATAACTAATGAGCAGGCAAACGAAATTTGTTATGGGAAATGAAAATTTTTTCAAAAACAATAGCGTCGGCCTAAACCGTCACTAATATAAAATAATAAATAATTATTTAAAATACTAACTAAAAAGGAGGAAAATTAAATTGGTGGGTGTAATGAAATTTTCGCATAAACAGTAGCGTAGGTCCAAATAAACGTTTTGTCAATACCAAGTATTTTTCTCGAAATCAAACCATTTTCAAAATATTTTCATAACAAATGCACTCGAAGGACACATGCATTAAGTAGTGAAGAAGGAATGATTAAATGTATGTCCCTTTGTTCTTAGTACGACGACGCTAGCTGTATAGGTTATCGCTCGAATGCTCACCTTCACTCATGAACTTTAGTTTTATTCGTGCTATATACTTTTGAAGTGAAATGGAGGAAAATGACTACTTAGGCGTATGCTCCTCTTATAAAGATTCTAATAAAGACAAAGAACAGTGATCTCTTCTGTCCAAAAGGGTAAACCAACTTTGAAAGAGAAAATAGAACAACAGACAATATGCGATAAAAGTTATTTAATAGCACTTTCTTTTGTTTTTGATAGCGCTGAAAAGCGCTATTAACCGTGCCACTAATGTGAACGATTTTGTTTAATATCACTTTAAAAGAGATATTAAAGTACTAGCTTTTAATATAAAAATAATAATTAATTAAAACAATAAGTTTAAAGGAGCCAAACGAAATTCGTGGGGGAAAATGAAAATTTTAGCACAAACAGTAGCGTCGGCCTGAACCGTCACTAATATAAGAAAATAAGAATTAATTATGACAATAACTAATAAGGAGGCAAACAATATTTGTTATGGGAAATGAAAATTTTTTCAAAAACAATAGCGTCGGCCTGACTCGTCGCTAATATAAAATAATAAATAACTATTTAAAATAATAACAAAAAAGGAGGCAAATTAAATTGGTGGGTGTAATGAAATTTTCGCACAAACAGTAGCGTAGGTCCAAATAAACGTTTTGTCAACACCAAGTATTTTTCTCGAAATCAAACCATTTTCAAAATATTTTCATAACAAATGCACTCGAAGGACACATGCATTAAGTAGTGAAGAAGGAATGATTAAATGGATGTCCCTTTGTTCTTAGTCCGACGACACTAGCTGTATAGGTTATCGCTCGAATGCTCACCTTCACTCATGAACTTTAGTTTTATTCGTGCTATATACTTTTGAAGTGAAATGGAGGAAAATGACTACTTAGGCGTATGCTCCTCTTATAAAGATTCTAATAAAGAAAAAGAATAGTGATATCTTCTGTCCAAAAGGGTAAACCAACTTTGAAAGAGAAAATAGAACAACAGACAATATGCCATAAAAGTTATTTAATAACACTTTCTTTTGTTTTTGATAGCGCTGAAAAGCGCTATTAACCGTGCCAATAATGTGAACGATTTTGTTTAATATCACTTTAAAAGAGCTATTAAAGTACTAGCTTTTAATATAAAAATAATAATTAATTAAAACAATAAGTTTAAAGGAGCCAAACGAAATTCGTGGGGGAAAATGAAAATTTTAGCACAAACAGTAGCGTCGGCCTGAACCGTCACTAATATAAGAAAACAAGAATTAATTAAGACAATAACTAATAAGGTGGCAAACGAAATTTGTTATGGGAAATGAATATTTTTTCAAAAACAATAGCGTCGGCCTGAACCGTCGCTAATATAAAATAATAAATAATTATTTATAATATTAACTAAAAAGGAGGCAAATTAAATTGGTGGGTGTAATGAAATTTTTGCACAAACAGTAGCGAAAGTCCAAATAAACGTTTTGTCAACACCACATATTTTTCTCGAAATCAAACCATTTTCAAAATATTTTCATAACAAATGCACTCGAAGGACACATGCATTAAGTAGTGAAGAAGGAATGATTAAATGTATCTCCCTTTGTTCTTAGTCCAATGACGCTGGCTGTATAGGATATCGCTCGAATGCTCACCTTCACTCATGAAATTTAGTTTTATTCGTGCTATATACTTTTGAAGTGAAATGGAGGAAAATGACTACTTAGGCGTATGCTCCTCTTATAAAGATTCTAATACAGACAAAGAAGAGTGATCTCTTCTGTCCAAAAGGGTAAACCAACATTGAAAGAGAAAATAGAGCAACAGACAATATGCCATAAAAGTTATTTAATAACACTTTCTTTTTTTTTGATAGCGTTAAAAAGCGCTATTAACCGTGCCAATAATGTGAACGATTTTCTTTAATATCACTTTAAAAGAGCTATTAAAGTACTAGTTTTTAATATAAAAATAATAATTAATTAAAACAATATGTTTAAAGGAGCCAAACGAAATTCGTGGGGGAAAATGAAAATTTTAGCACAAACAGTAGCGTCGGCCTGAACCGTCACTAATATAAGAAAATAAGAATTAATTAAGACAATAACTAATAAGGAGGCAAACGAAATTTGTTATGGGAAATGAAAATTTTTTCAAAAACAATAGCGTCGGCCTGAACCGTCGCTAATATAAAATAATAAATAATTATTTAAAATAATAACTAAAAAGGAGGAAAATTAAATATGTGGGTGTAATGAAATTTTCGCATAAACAGTAGCGTAGGTCCAAATAAACGTTTTGTCAACACCAAGTATTTTTTTCGAAATCAAACCATTTTCAAAATATTTTCATAACAAATGCACTCGAAGGACACATGCATTAAGTAGTGAAGAAGGAATGATTAAATGTATGTCCCTTTGTTCTTAGTACGACGACGCTGGCTGTGTAGGTTATTGCTCGAATGCTCACCTTCACTCATGAACTTTAGTTTTATTCGTGCTATATACTTTTGAAGTGGAATGGAGGAAAATGACTACTTAGGCGTATGCTCCTCTTATAAAGATTCTAATAAATACAAAGAACAATGATCTCTTCTGTCCAAAAGGGTAAACCAACTTTGAAAGAGAAAATAGAACAACAGACAATATGCGATAAAAGTTATTTAATAGCACTTTCTTTTGTTTTTGATAGCGCTGAAAAGCGCTATTAACCGTGCCACTAATGTGAACGATTTTGTTTAATATCACTTTAAAAGAGCTATTAAAGTACTAGCCTTTAATATAAAAATAATAATTAATTAAAACAATAAGTTTAAAGGAGCCAAACGAAATTCGTGGGGGAAAATGAAAATTTTAGCACAAACAGTAGCGTCGGCCTGAACCGTCACTAATATAAGAAAATAAGAATTAATTAAGACAATAACTAATAAGGAGGCAAACGAAATTTGTTATGGGAAATGAAAATTTTTTCAAAAACAATAGCGTCGGCCTGAACCGTCGCTAATATAAAATAATAAATAATTATTTAAAATAATAACTAAAAAGGAGGAAAATTAAATATGTGGGTGTAATGAAATTTTCGCACAAACAGTAGCGTAGGTCCAAATAAACGTTTTGTCAACACCAAGTATTTTTCTCGAAATCAAACCATTTTCAAAATATTTTCATAACAAATGCACTCGAAGGACACATGCATTAAGTAGTGAAGAAGGAATGATTAAATGTATGTCCCTTTGTTCTTAGTACGACGACGCTGGCTGTATAGGTTATTGCTCGAATGCTCACCTTCACTCATGAACTTTAGTTTTATTCGTGCTATATACTTTTGAAGTGAAATGGAGGAAAATGACTACTTAGGCGTATGCTCCTCTTATAAAGATTCTAATAAAGACAAAGAACAGTGATCTCTTCTGTCCAAAAGGGTAAACCAACTTTGAAAGAGAAAATAGAACAACAGACAATATGCGATAAAAGTTATTTAATAGCACTTTCTTTTGTTTTTGATAGCGCTGAAAAGCGCTATTAACCGTGCCACTAATGTGAACGATTTTGTTTAATATCACTTTAAAAGAGCTATTAAAGTAATAGCTTTTAATATAAAAATAATAATTAATTAAAACAATAAGTTTAAAGGAGCCAAACGAAATTCGTAGGGGAAAATGAAAATTTTAGCACAAACAGTAGCGTCGGCCTGAACCGTCACTAATATAAGAAAATAAGAATTAATTATGACAATAACTAATAAGGAGGCAAACGAAATTTGTTATGGGAAATGAAAATTTTTTCAAAAACAATAGCGTCGGCCTGACTCGTTGCTAATATAAAATAATAAATAACTATTTAAAATAATAACAAAAAAGGAGGCAAATTAAATTGGTGGGTGTAATGAAATTTTCGCACAAACAGTAGCGTAGGTCCAGATAAACGTTTTGTCAACACCAAGTATTTTTCTCGAAATCAAACCATTTTCAAAATATTTTCATAACAAATGCACTCGAAGGACACATGCATTAAGTAGTGAAGAAGGAATGATTAAATGGATGTCCCTTTGTTCTTAGTCCGACGACACTAGCTGTATAGGTTATCACTCGAATGCTCACCTTCACTCATGAACTTTAGTTTTATTCGTGCTATATACTTTTGAAGTGAAATGGAGGAAAATGACTACTTAGGCGTATGCTCCTCTTATAAAGATTCTAATAAAGACAAAGAACAGTGATCTCTTTTGTCCAAAAGGGTAAACCAACTTTGAAAGAGAAAATAGAACAACAGACAATATGCGATAAAAGTTATTTAATAGCACTTTCTTTTGTTTTTGATAGCGCTGAAAAGCGCTATTAACCGTGCCACTAATGTGAACGATTTTGTTTAATATCACTTTAAAAGAGCTATTAAAGTACTAGCTTTTAATATAAAAATAATAATTAATTAAAACAATAAGTTTAAAGGAGCCAAACGAAATTCGTGGGGGAAAATGAAAATTTTAGCACAAACAGTAGCGTCGGCCTGAACCGTCACTAATATAAGAAAATAAGAATTAATTATGACAATAACTAATAAGGAGGCAAACAAAATTTGTTATGGGAAATGAAAATTTTTTCAAAAACAATAGCGTCGGCCTGACTCGTCGCTAATATAAAATAATAAATAACTATTTAAAATAATAACAAAAAAGGAGGCAAATTAAATTGGTGGGTGTAATGAAATTTTCGCACAAACAGTAGCGTAGGTCCAAATAAACGTTTTGTCAACACCAAGTATTTTTCTCGAAATCAAACCATTTTCAAAATATTTTCATAACAAATGCACTCGAAGGACACATGCATTAAGTAGTGAAGAAGGAATGATTAAATGGATGTCCCTTTGTTCTTAGTCCGACGACACTAGCTGTATAGGTTATCGCTCGAATGCTCACCTTCACTCATGAACTTTAGTTTTATTCGTGCTATATACTTTTGAAGTGAAATGGAGGAAAATGACTACTTAGGCGTATGCTCCTCTTATAAAGATTCTAATAAAGAAAAAGAATAGTGATCTCTTCTGTCCAAAAGGGTAAACCAACTTTGAAAGAGAAAATAGAACAACAGACAATATGCCATAAAAGTTATTTAATAGCACTTTCTTTTGTTTTTGATAGCGCTGAAAAGCGCTATTAACCGTGCCAATAATGTGAACGATTTTGTTTAATATCACTTTAAAAGAGCTATTAAAGTACTAGCTTTTAATATAAAAATAATAATTAATTAAAACAATAAGTTTAAAGGAGCCAAACGAAATTCGTGGGGGAAAATGAAAATTTTAGCACAAACAGTAGCGTCAGCCTGAACCGTCACTAATATAAGAAAATAAGAATTAATTAAGACAATAACTAATAAGGAGGCAAACGAAATTTGTTATGGGAAATGAAAATTTTTTCAAAAACAATAGCGTCGGCCTGAACCGTCGCTAATATAAAATAATAAATAATTATTTAAAATAATAACTAAAAAGGAGGAAAATTAAATATGTGGGTGTAATGAAATTTTCGCACAAACAGTAGCGTAGGTCCAAATAAACGTTTTGTCAACACCAAGTATTTTTCTCGAAATCAAACCATTTTCAAAATATTTTCATAACAAATGCACTCGAAGGACACATGCATTAAGTAGTGAAGAAGGAATGATTAAATGTATGTCCCTTTGTTCTTAGTACGACGACGCTGGCTGTATAGGTTATTGCTCGAATGCTCACCTTCACTCATGAACTTTAGTTTTATTCGTGCTATATACTTTTGAAGTGAAATGGAGGAAAATGACTACTTAGGCGTATGCTCCTCTTATAAAGATTCTAATAAAGACAAAGAACAGTGATCTCTTCTGTCCAAAAGGGTAAACCAACTTTGAAAGAGAAAATAGAACAACAGACAATATGCGATAAAAGTTATTTAATAGCACTTTCTTTTGTTTTTGATAGCGCTGAAAAGCGCTATTAACCGTGCCACTAATGTGAACGATTTTGTTTAATATCACTTTAAAAGAGCTATTAAAGTACTAGCCTTTAATATAAAAATAATAATTAATTAAAACAATAAGTTTAAAGGAGCCAAACGAAATTCGTGGGGGAAAATGAAAATTTTAGCACAAACAGTAGCGTCGGCCTGAACCGTCACTAATATAAGAAAATAAGAATTAATTAAGACAATAACTAATAAGGAGGCAAACGAAATTTGTTATGGGAAATGAAAATTTTTTCAAAAACAATAGCGTCGGCCTGAACCGTCGCTAATATAAAATAATAAATAATTATTTAAAATAATAACTAAAAAGGAGGAAAATTAAATATGTGGGTGTAATGAAATTTTCGCACAAACAGTAGCGTAGGTCCAAATAAACGTTTTGTCAACACCAAGTATTTTTCTCGAAATCAAACCATTTTCAAAATATTTTCATAACAAATGCACTCGAAGGACACATGCATTAAGTAGTGAAGAAGGAATGATTAAATGTATGTCCCTTTGTTCTTAGTACGACGACGCTGGCTGTATAGGTTATTGCTCGAATGCTCACCTTCACTCATGAACTTTAGTTTTATTCGTGCTATATACTTTTGAAGTGAAATGGAGGAAAATGACTACTTAGGCGTATGCTCCTCTTATAAAGATTCTAATAAAGACAAAGAACAGTGATCTCTTCTGTCCAAAAGGGTAAACCAACTTTGAAAGAGAAAATAGAACAACAGACAATATGCGATAAAAGTTATTTAATAGCACTTTCTTTTGTTTTTGATAGCGCTGAAAAGCGCTATTAACCGTGCCACTAATGTGAACGATTTTGTTTAATATCACTTTAAAAGAGCTATTAAAGTAATAGCTTTTAATATAAAAATAATAATTAATTAAAACAATAAGTTTAAAGGAGCCAAACGAAATTCGTAGGGGAAAATGAAAATTTTAGCACAAACAGTAGCGTCGGCCTGAACCGTCACTAATATAAGAAAATAAGAATTAATTATGACAATAACTAATAAGGAGGCAAACGAAATTTGTTATGGGAAATGAAAATTTTTTCAAAAACAATAGCGTCGGCCTGACTCGTTGCTAATATAAAATAATAAATAACTATTTAAAATAATAACAAAAAAGGAGGCAAATTAAATTGGTGGGTGTAATGAAATTTTCGCACAAACAGTAGCGTAGGTCCAGATAAACGTTTTGTCAACACCAAGTATTTTTCTCGAAATCAAACCATTTTCAAAATATTTTCATAACAAATGCACTCGAAGGACACATGCATTAAGTAGTGAAGAAGGAATGATTAAATGGATGTCCCTTTGTTCTTAGTCCGACGACACTAGCTGTATAGGTTATCACTCGAATGCTCACCTTCACTCATGAACTTTAGTTTTATTCGTGCTATATACTTTTGAAGTGAAATGGAGGAAAATGACTACTTAGGCGTATGCTCCTCTTATAAAGATTCTAATAAAGACAAAGAACAGTGATCTCTTTTGTCCAAAAGGGTAAACCAACTTTGAAAGAGAAAATAGAACAACAGACAATATGCGATAAAAGTTATTTAATAGCACTTTCTTTTGTTTTTGATAGCGCTGAAAAGCGCTATTAACCGTGCCACTAATGTGAACGATTTTGTTTAATATCACTTTAAAAGAGCTATTAAAGTACTAGCTTTTAATATAAAAATAATAATTAATTAAAACAATAAGTTTAAAGGAGCCAAACGAAATTCGTGGGGGAAAATGAAAATTTTAGCACAAACAGTAGCGTCGGCCTGAACCGTCACTAATATAAGAAAATAAGAATTAATTATGACAATAACTAATAAGGAGGCAAACAAAATTTGTTATGGGAAATGAAAATTTTTTCAAAAACAATAGCGTCGGCCTGACTCGTCGCTAATATAAAATAATAAATAACTATTTAAAATAATAATAAAAAAGGAGGCAAATTAAATTGGTGGGTGTAATGAAATTTTCGCACAAACAGTAGCGTAGGTCCAAATAAACGTTTTGTCAACACCAAGTATTTTTCTCGAAATCAAACCATTTTCAAAATATTTTCATAACAAATGCACTCGAAGGACACATGCATTAAGTAGTGAAGAAGGAATGATTAAATGGATGTCCCTTTGTTCTTAGTCCGACGACACTAGCTGTATAGGTTATCGCTCGAATGCTCACCTTCACTCATGAACTTTAGTTTTATTCGTGCTATATACTTTTGAAGTGAAATGGAGGAAAATGACTACTTAGGCGTATGCTCCTCTTATAAAGATTCTAATAAAGAAAAAGAATAGTGATCTCTTCTGTCCAAAAGGGTAAACCAACTTTGAAAGAGAAAATAGAACAACAGACAATATGCCATAAAAGTTATTTAATAGCACTTTCTTTTGTTTTTGATAGCGCTGAAAAGCGCTATTAACCGTGCCAATAATGTGAACGATTTTGTTTAATATCACTTTAAAAGAGCTATTAAAGTACTAGCTTTTAATATAAAAATAATAATTAATTAAAACAATAAGTTTAAAGGAGCCAAACGAAATTCGTGGGGGAAAATGAAAATTTTAGCACAAACAGTAGCGTCAGCCTGAACCGTCACTAATATAAGAAAATAAGAATTAATTAAGACAATAACTAATAAGGAGGCAAACGAAATTTGTTATGGGAAATGAAAAATTTTTCAAAAACAATAGCGTCGGCCTGAACCGTCGCTAATATAAAATAATAAATAATTATTTAAAATAATAACTAAAAAGGAGGAAAATTAAATATGTGGGTGTAATGAAATTTTCGCACAAACAGTAGCGTAGGTCCAAATAAACGTTTTGTCAACACCAAGTATTTTTCTCGAAATCAAACCATTTTCAAAATATTTTCATAACAAATGCACTCGAAGGACACATGCATTAAGTAGTGAAGAAGGAATGATTAAATGTATGTCCCTTTGTTCTTAGTACGACGACGCTGGCTGTATAGGTTATTGCTCGAATGCTCACCTTCACTCATGAACTTTAGTTTTATTCGTGCTATATACTTTTGAAGTGAAATGGAGGAAAATGACTACTTAGGCGTATGCTCCTCTTATAAAGATTCTAATAAAGACAAAGAACAGTGATCTCTTCTGTCCAAAAGGGTAAACCAACTTTGAAAGAGAAAATAGAACAACAGACAATATGCGATTAAAGTTATTTAATAGCACTTTCTTTTGTTTTTGATAGCGCTGAAAAGCGCTATTAACCGTGCCACTTATGTGAACGATTTTGTTTAATATCACTTTAAAAGAGCTATTAAAGTACTAGCTTTTAATATAAAAATAATAATTAATTAAAACAATAAGTTTAAAGGAGCCAAACGAAATTCGTGGGGGAAAATGAAAATTTTAGCACAAACAGTAGCGTCGGCCTGAACCGTCACTAATATAAGAAAATAAGAATTAATTAAGACAATAACTAATAAGGAGGCAAACGAAATTTGTTATGGGAAATGAAAATTTTTTCAAAAACAATAGCGTCGGCCTGAACCGTCGCTAATATAAAATAATAAATAATTATTTAAAATAATAACTAAAAAGGAGGAAAATTAAATATGTGGGTGTAATGAAATTTTCGCACAAACAGTAGCGTAGGTCCAAATAAACGTTTTGTCAACACCAAGTATTTTTCTCGAAATCAAACCATTTTCAAAATATTTTCATAACAAATGCACTCGAAGGACACATGCATTAAGTAGTGAAGAAGGAATGATTAAATGTATGTCCCTTTGTTCTTAGTACGACGACGCTGGCTGTATAGGTTATTGCTCGAATGCTCACCTTCACTCATGAACTTTAGTTTTATTCGTGCTATATACTTTTGAAGTGAAATGGAGGAAAATGACTACTTAGGCGTATGCTCCTCTTATAAAGATTCTAATAAAGACAAAGAACAGTGATCTCTTCTGTCCAAAAGGGTAAACCAACTTTGAAAGAGAAAATAGAACAACAGACAATATGCGATAAAAGTTATTTAATAGCACTTTCTTTTGTTTTTGATAGCGCTGAAAAGCGCTATTAACCGTGCCACTAATGTGAACGATTTTGTTTAATATCACTTTAAAAGAGCTATTAAAGTACTAGCTTTTAATATAAAAATAATAATTAATTAAAACAATAAGTTTAAAGGAGCCAAACGAAATTCGTGGGGGAAAATGAAAATTTTAGCACAAACAGTAGCGTCGGCTTGAACCGTCACTAATATAAGAAAATAAGAATTAATTATGACAATAACTAATAAGGAGGCAAACAAAATTTGTTATGGGAAATGAAAATTTTTTCAAAAACAATAGCGTCGGCCTGACTCGTCGCTAATATAAAATAATAAATAACTATTTAAAATAATAACAAAAAAGGAGGCAAATTAAATTGGTGGGTGTAATGAAATTTTCGCACAAACAGTAGCGTAGGTCCAAATAAACGTTTTGTCAACACCAAGTATTTTTCTCGAAATCAAACCATTTTCAAAATATTTTCATAACAAATGCACTCGAAGGACACATGCATTAAGTAGTGAAGAAGGAATGATTAAATGGATGTCCCTTTGTTCTTAGTCCGACGACACTAGCTGTATAGGTTATCGCTCGAATGCTCACCTTCACTCATGAACTTTAGTTTTATTCGTGCTATATACTTTTGAAGTGAAATGGAGGAAAATGACTACTTAGGCGTATGCTCCTCTTATAAAGATTCTAATAAAGAAAAAGAATAGTGATCTCTTCTGTCCAAAAGGGTAAACCAACTTTGAAAGAGAAAATAGAACAACAGACAATATGCCATAAAAGTTATTTAATAGCACTTTCTTTTGTTTTTGATAGCGCTGAAAAGCGCTATTAACCGTGCCAATAATGTGAACGATTTTGTTTAATATCACTTTAAAAGAGCTATTAAAGTACTAGCTTTTAATATAAAAATAATAATTAATTAAAACAATAAGTTTAAAGGAGCCAAACGAAATTCGTGGGGGAAAATGAAAATTTTAGCACAAACAGTAGCGTCAGCCTGAACCGTCACTAATATAAGAAAATAAGAATTAATTAAGACAATAACTAATAAGGAGGCAAACGAAATTTGTTATGGGAAATGAAAAAATTTTCAAAAACAATAGCGTCGGCCTGAACCGTCGCTAATATAAAATAATAAATAATTATTTAAAATAATAACTAAAAAGGAGGAAAATTAAATATGTGGGTGTAATGAAATTTTCGCACAAACAGTAGCGTAGGTCCAAATAAACGTTTTGTCAACACCAAGTATTTTTCTCGAAATCAAACCATTTTCAAAATATTTTCATAACAAATGCACTCGAAGGACACATGCATTAAGTAGTGAAGAAGGAATGATTAGATGTATGTCCCTTTGTTCTTAGTACGACGACGCTGGCTGTATAGGTTATTGCTCGAATGCTCACCTTCACTCATGAACTTTAGTTTTATTCGTGCTATATACTTTTGAAGTGAAATGGAGGAAAATGACTACTTAGGCGTATGCTCCTCTTATAAAGATTCTAATAAAGACAAAGAACAGTGATCTCTTCTGTCCAAAAGGGTAAACCAACTTTGAAAGAGAAAATAGAACAACAGACAATATGCGATTAAAGTTATTTAATAGCACTTTCTTTTGTTTTTGATAGCGCTGAAAAGCGCTATTAACCGTGCCACTAATGTGAACGATTTTGTTTAATATCACTTTAAAAGAGCTATTAAAGTACTAGCTTTTAATATAAAAATAATAATTAATTAAAACAATAAGTTTAAAGGAGCCAAACGAAATTCGTGGGGGAAAATGAAAATTTTAGCACAAACAGTAGCGTCGGCCTGAACCGTCACTAATATAAGAAAATAAGAATTAATTAAGACAATAACTAATAAGGAGGCAAACGAAATTTGTTATGGGAAATGAAAATTTTTTCAAAAACAATAGCGTCGGCGTGAACCGTCGCTAATATAAAATAATAAATAATTATTTAAAATAATAACTAAAAAGGAGGAAAATTAAATATGTGGGTGTAATGAAATTTTCGCACAAACAGTAGCGTAGGTCCAAATAAACGTTTTGTCAACACCAAGTATTTTTCTCGAAATCAAACCATTTTCAAAATATTTTCATAACAAATGCACTCGAAGGACACATGCATTAAGTAGTGAAGAAGGAATGATTAAATGTATGTCCCTTTGTTCTTAGTACGACGACGCTGGCTGTATAGGTTATTGCTTGAATGCTCACCTTCACTCATGAACTTTAGTTTTATTCGTGCTATATACTTTTGCAGTGAAATGGAGGAAAATGACTACTTAGGCGTATGCTCCTCTTATAAAGATTCTAATAAAGACAAAGAACAGTGATCTCTTCTGTCCAAAAGGGTAAACCAACTTTGAAAGAGAAAATAGAACAACAGACAATATGCGATAAAAGTTATTTAATAGCACTTTCTTTTGTTTTTGATAGCGCTGAAAAGCGCTATTAACCGTGCCACTAATGTGAACGATTTTGTTTAATATCACTTTAAAAGAGCTATTAAAGTACTAGCTTTTAATATAAAAATAATAATTAATTAAAACAATAAGTTTAAAGGAGCCAAACGAAATTCGTGGTGGAAAATGAAAATTTTAGCACAAACAGTAGCGTCGGCCTGAACCGTCACTAATATAAGAAAATAAGAATTAATTAAGACAATAACTAATAAGGAGGCAAACGAAATTTGTTATGGGAAATGAATTTTTTTTCAAAAACAATAGCGTCGGCCTGAACCGTCGCTAATATAAAATAATAAATAATTATTTAAAATAATAACTAAAAAGGAGGAAAATTAAAAATGTGGGTGTAATGAAATTTTCGCACAAACAGTAGCGTAGGTCCAAATAAACGTTTTGTCAACACCAAGTATTTTTCTCGAAATCAAACCATTTTCAAAATATTTTCATAACAAATGCACTCGAAGGACACATGCATTAAGTAGTGAAGAAGGAATGATTAAATGTATGTCCCTTTGTTCTTAGTACGACGACGCTGGCTGTATAGGTTATCGCTCGAATGCTCACCTTCACTCATGAACTTTAGTTTTATTCGTGCTATATACTTTTGAAGTGAAATGGAGGAAAATGACTACTTAGGCGTATGCTCCTCTTATAAAGATTCTAATAAAGACAAAGAACAGTGATCTCTTCTGTCCAAAAGGGTAAACCAACTTTGAAAGAGAAAATAGAACAACAGACAATATGCGATAAAAGTTATTTAATAGCACTTTCTTTTGTTTTTGATAGCGCTGAAAAGCGCTATTAACCGTGCCACTAATGTGAACGATTTTGTTTAATATCACTTTAAAAGAGCTATTAAAGTACTAGCTTTTAATATAAAAATAATAATTAATTAAAACAATAAGTTTAAAGGAGCCAAACGAAATTCGTGGGGGAAAATGAAAATTTTAGCACAAACAGTAGCGTCGGCCTGAACCGTCACTAATATAAGAAAATAAGAATTAATTATGACAATAACTAATAAGGAGGCAAACGAAATTTGTTATGGGAAATGAAAATTTTTTCAAAAACAATAGCGTCGGCCTGACTCGTCGCTAATATAAAATAATAAATAACTATTTAAAATAATAACAAAAAAGGAGGCAAATTAAATTGGTGGTTGTAATGAAATTTTGGCACAAACAGTAGCGTAGGTCCAGATAAACGTTTTGTCAACACCAAGTATTTTTCTCGAAATCAAACCATTTTCAAAATATTTTCATAACAAATGCACTCGAAGGACACATGCATTAAGTAGTGAAGAAGGAATGATTAAATGGATGTCCCTTTGTTCTTAGTCCGACGACACTAGCTGTATAGGTTATCACTCGAATGCTCACCTTCACTCATGAACTTTAGTTTTATTCGTGCTATATACTTTTGAAGTGAAATGGAGGAAAATGACTACTTAGGCGTATGCTCCTCTTATAAAGATTCTAATAAAGACAAAGAACAGTGATCTCTTTTGTCCAAAAGGGTAAACCAACTTTGAAAGAGAAAATAGAACAACAGACAATATGCCATAAAAGTTATTTAATAGCACTTTCTTTTGTTTTTGATAGCGCTGAAAAGCGCTATTAACCGTGCCAATAATGTGAACGATTTTGTTTAATATCACCTTAAAAGAGCTATTAAAGTACTAGCTTTTAATATAAAAATAATAATTAATTAAAACAATAAGTTTAAAGGAGCCAAACGAAATTTGTGGGGGAAAATGAAAATTTTAGCACAAACAGTAGCGTCGACCTGTACCGTCACTAATATAAGAAAATAGGAATTAATTAAGACAATAACTAATAAGGAGGCAAACGAAATTTGTTATGGGAAATGAAAATTTTTTCAAAAACAATAGCGTCGGCCTGAACCGTCGCTAATATAAAATAATAAATAATTATTTAAAATAATAACTAAAAAGGAGGAAAATTAAATATGTGGGTGTAATGAAATTTTCGCACAAACAGTAGCGTAGGTCCAAATAAATGTTTTGTCAACACCAAGTATTTTTCTCGAAATCAAACCATTTTCAAAATATTTTCATAACAAATGCACTCGAAGGACACATGCATTAAGTAGTGAAGAAGGAATGATTAAATGTATGTCCCTTTGTTCTTAGTACGACGACGCTGGCTGTATAGGTTATTGCTCGAATGCTCACCTTCACTCATGAACTTTAGTTTTATTCGTGCTATATACTTTTGAAGTGAAATGGAGGAAAATTACTACTTAGGCGTATGCTCCTCTTATAAAGATTCTAATAAAGACAAAGAAGAGTGATCTCTTCTGTCCAAAAGGGTAAACCAACTTTGAAAGAGAAAATAGAACAACAGACAATATGCCATAAAAGTTATTTAATAGCACTTTCTTTTGTTTTTGATAGCGCTGAAAAGCGCTATTAACCGTGCAAATAATGTGAATGATTTTGTTTAATATCACTTTAAAAGAGCTATTAAAGTACTAGTTTTTAATATAAAAATAATAATTAATTAAAACAATAAGTTTAAAGGAGCCATACGAAATTCGTGGGGGAAAATGAAACATTTAGCACAAACAGTAGCGTCGGCCTGAACCGTCGCTAATATAAGAAAAAAAGATTTAATTAAGACAATAACTAATAAGGAGGCAAACGAAATTTGTTATGGGAAATAAATATTTTTTCAAAAACAATAGCGTCGGCCTGAACCTTCGCTAATATAAAAAAATAAATAATTATTTAAAATTATAACTAAAAAGGAGGCAAGTTAAATTGGTGGGTGTAATGAAATTTTCGCACAAACAAAAACGTAGGTCCAAATAAACGTTTTGTCAACACCAAGTATTTTTCTCGAAATTAAACCATTTTCAAAATATTTTCATAACAAATGCACTCGAAGGACACATGCATTAAGTAGTGAAGAAGGAATGATTAAATGGATGTCCCTTTGTTCTTAGTCCGACGACACTAGCTGTATAGGTTATCGCTCGAATGCTCACCTTCACTCATGAACTTTAGTTTTATTCGTGCTATATACTTTTGAAGTGAAATGGAAGAAAATGACTACTTAGGCGTATGCTCCTCTTATAAAGATTCTAATAAAGACAAAGAAGAGTGATCCCTTATGTCCAAAAGGGTAAACCAACTTTGAAAGAGAAAATAGAACAACAGACAATATGCCATAAAAGTTATTTAATAGCACTTTCTTTTGTTGTTGATAGCGCTGAAAAGCGCTATTAACCGTGCCACTAATGTGAACGATTTTGTTTAATATCACTTTAAAAGAACTATTAAAGTACTAGCTTTTAATATAAAAATAATAATTAATTAAAACAATAAGTTTAAAGGAGCCAAACGAAATTCGTGGGGGAAAATGAAAATTTTAGCACAAACAGTAGCGTCGGCCTGAACCGTCACTAATATAAGAAAATAAGAATTAATTAAGACAATAACTAATAAGGAGGCAAACGAAATTTGTTATGGGAAATGAAATTTTTTTCAAAAACAATAGCGTCGGCCTGAATCGTCGCTAATATAAAATAATAAATAATTATTTAAAATAATAACTAAAAAGGAGGAAAATTAAATTGGTGGGTGTAATGAAATTTTCGCACAAACAGTAGCGTAGGTCCAAATAAACGTTTTGTCAACACCAAGTATTTTTCTCGAAATCAAACCATTTTCAAAATATTTTCATAACAAATGCACTCGAAGGACACATGCATTAAGTAGTGAAGAAAGAATGATTAAATGTATGTCCCTTTGTTCTTAGTACGACGACGCTGGATGTATAGGTTATCGCTTGAATGCTCACCTTCACTCATGAACTTTAGTTTTATTCGTGCTATATACTTTTGAAGTGAAATGGAGGAAAATGACTACTTAGGCGTATGGTCCGCTTATAAAGATTCTAATAAAGACAAAGAAGAGTGATCTCTTCTGTCCAAAAGGGTAAACCAACTTTGAAAGAGAAAATAGAACAACAGACAATATGCCATAAAAGTTATTTAATAGCACTTTCTTTTGTTTTTGATAGCGCTGAAAAGCGCTATTAACCGTGCCAATAATGTGAACGATTTTGTTTAATATCACTTTAAAAGAGCTATTAAAGTACTAGTTTTTAATATAAAAATAATAATTAATTAAAACAATAAGTTTAAAGGAGCCATACGAAATTCGTGGGGGAAAATGAAACATTTAGCACAAACAGTAGCGTCGGCCTGAACCGTCGCTAATATAAGAAAACAAGAATTAATTAAGACAATAACTAATAAGGAGGCAAACGAAATTTGTTACGGGAAATGAATATTTTTTCAAAAACAATAGCGTCGGCCTGAACCGTCGCTAATATAAAATAATAAATAATTATTTATAATAATAACTAAAAAGGAGGCGAATTAAATTGGTGGGTGTAATGAAATTTTCGCACAAACAGTAGCGAAAGTCCAAATAAACGTTTTGTCAACACCAAGTATTTTTCTCGAAATCAAACCATTTTCAAAATATTTTCATAACAAATGCACTCGAAGGACACATGCATTAAGTAGTGAAGAAGGAATGATTAAATGTATGTCCCTTTGTTCTTAGTCTGACGACCCTAGCTGTATAGGTTATCGCTCGAATGCTCACCTTCACTCATGAACTTTAGTTTTATTCGTGCTATATACTTTTGAAGTGAAATGGAGGAAAATGACTACTTAGGCGTATGCTCCTCTTATAAAGATTCTAATAAAGACAAAGAAGAGTGATCCCTTCTGTCCAATAGGGTAAACCAACTTTGAAATATAAAATAGAGCAACAGACAATATGCCATAAAGTTACTTAATAGCACTTTCTTTTGTTTTTGATAGCGTTGAAATGCGCTATTAACCGTGCCACTAATGTGAACGATTTTGTTTAATAGCACTTTAAAAGAGCTATTAAAGTACTAGTTTTTAATATAAAAATAATAATTAATTAAAACAATAAGTTTAAAGGAGCCAAACGAAATTCGTGCGGGAAAATGAAAATTTTAGCACAAACAGTAGCGTCGGCCTAAACCGTCACTAATATAAGAAAATAAGAATTAATTAAGACAATAACTAATAAGGAGGCAAACGAAATTTGTTATGGGAAATGAAAATTTTTTCAAAAACAATAGCGTCGGCCTGAACCGTCGCTAATATAAAATAATAAATAATTATTTCAACTAATAACTAAAAAGGAGGAAAATTAAATTGGTGGTTGTAATGAAATTTTCGCACAAACAGTAGCGTAGGTCCAAATAAACGTTTTGTCAACACCAAGTATTTTTCTCGAAATCAAACCATTTTCAAAATATTTTCATAACAAATGCACTCGAAGGACACATGCATTAAGTAGTGAAGAGAGAATGATTAAATGTATGTCCCTTTGTTCTTAGTACGACGACGCTGGCTGTATAGGTTATCGCTCGAATGCTCACCTTCACTCATGAACTTTAGTTTTATTCTTGCTATATACTTTTGAAGTGAAATGGAGGAAAATGACTACTTAGGCGTATGCTCCTCTTATAAAGATTCTAATAAAGACAAAGAAGAGTGATCTCTTCTGTCCAAAAGGGTAAACCAACTTTGAAAGAGAAAATAGAACAACAGACAATATGCCATAAAAGTTATTTAATAGCACTTTCTTTTGTTTTTGATAGCGCTGAAAAGCGCTATTAACCGTGCCAATAATGTGAACGATTTTGTTTAATATCACTTTAAAAGAGCTATTAAAGTACTAGTTTTTAATATAAAAATAATAATTAATTAAAACAATAAGTTTAAAGGAGACATACGAAATTCGTGGGGGAAAATGAAACATTTAGCACAAACAGTAGCGTCGGCCTGAACCGTCGCTAATATAAGAAAACAAGAATTAATTAAGACAATAACTAATAAGGAGGCAAACGAAATTTGTTATGGGAAATGAATATTTTTTCAAAAACAATAGCGTCGGCCTGAACAGTCGCTAATATAAAATAATAAATAATTATTTATAATAATAACTAAAAAGGAGGCGAATTAAATTGGTGGGTGTAATGAAATTTTCGCACAAACAGTAGCGAAAGTCCAAATAAACGTTTTGTCAACACCAAGTATTTTTCTCGAAATCAAACCATTTTCAAAATATTTTCATAACAAATGCACTCGAAGGACACATGCATTAAGTAGTGAAGAAGGAATGATTAAATGTATGTCCCTTTGTTCTTAGTACGACGACCCTAGCTGTATAGGTTATCGCTCGAATGCTCACCTTCACTCATGACCTTTAGTTTTATTCGTGCTATATACTTTTGAAGTGAAATGGAGGAAAATGACTACTTAGGCGTATGCTCCTCTTATAAAGATTCTAATAAAGACAAAGAACAGTGATCCTTTATGTCCAAAAGGGTAAACCAACTTTGAAATATAAAATAGAGCAACAGACAATATGCCATAAAAGTTACTTAATAACACTTTCTTTTGTTTTTGATAGCGTTGAAATGCACTATTAACCGTGCCACTAATGTGAACGATTTTGTTTAATATCACTTTAAAAGAACTATTAAAGTACTAGCTTTTAATATAAAAATAATAATTAATTAAAACAATAAGTTTAAAGGAGCCAAATGAAATTCGTGGGGGAAAATGAAAATTTTAGCACAAACAGTAGGGTCGGCCTAAACCGTCACTAATATAAGAAAATAAGAATTAATTAAGACAATAACTAATAAGGAGGCAAAAGAAATTTGTTATGGGAAATGAAATTTTTTTCAAAAACAATAGCGTCAGCCTGAACCGTCGCTAATATAAAATAATAAATATTTATTTAAAATAATAACTAAAAAGGAGGAAAATTAAATTGGTGGTTGTAATGAAATTTTCGCACAAACAGTAGCGTAGGTCCAAATAAACGTTTTGTCAACACCAAGTATTTTTCTCGAAATCAAACCATTTTCAAAATATTTTCATAACAAATGCACTCGAAGGACACATGCATTAAGTAGTGAAGAGAGAATGATTAAATGTATGTCCCTTTGTTCTTAGTACGACGACGCTGGCTGTATAGGTTATCGCTGGAATGCTAACCTTCACTCATGAACTTTAGTTTTATTCGTGCTATATACTTTTGAAGTGAAATGGAGGAAAATGACTTAGGCGTATGCTCCTCTTATAAAGATTCTAATAAAGACAAAGAAGAGTGATCTCTTCTGTCCAAAAGGGTAAACCAACTTTGAAAGAGAAAATAGAACAACAGACAATATGCCATAAAAGTTATTTAATAGCACTTTCTTTTGTTTTTGATAGCGCTGAAAAGCGCTATTAACCGTGCCAATAATGTGAACGATTTTGTTTAATATCACTTTAAAAGAGCTATTAAAGTACTAGTTTTTAATATAAAAATAATAATTAATTAAAACAATAAGTTTAAAGGAGACATACGAAATTCGTGGGGGAAAATGAAACATTTAGCACAAACAGTAGCGTCGGCCTGAACCGTCGCTAATATAAGAAAACAAGAATTAATTAAGACAATAACTAATAAGGAGGCAAACGAAATTTGTTATGGGAAATGAATATTTTTTCAAAAACAATAGCGTCGGCCTGAACCGTCGCTAATATAAAATAATAAATAATTATTTATAATAATAACTAAAAAGGAGGCAAATTAAATTGGTGGGTGTAATGAAATTTTCGCACAAACAGTAGCGAAAGTCCAAATAAACGTTTTGTCGACACCAAGTATTTTTCTCGAAATCAAACCATTTTCAAAATATTTTCATAACAAATGCACTCGAAGGACACATGCATTAAGTAATGAAGAAGGAATGATTAAATGTATGTCCCTTTGTTCTTAGTACGACGACCCTAGCTGTATAGGTTATCGCTCGAATGCTCATCTTCACTCATGACCTTTAGTTTTATTCATGCTATATACTTTTGAAGTGAAATGGAGGAAAATGACTACTTAGGCGTATGCTCCTCTTATAAAGATTCTAATAAAGACAAAGAACAGTGATCCTTTATGTCCAAAAGGGTAAACCAACTTTGAAATATAAAATAGAGCAACAGACAATATGCCATAAAAGTTACTTAATAACACTTTCTTTTGTTTTTGATAGCGTTGAAATGCGCTATTAACCGTGCCACTAATGTGAACGATTTTGTTTAATATCACTTTAAAAGAACTATTAAAGTACTAGCTTTTAATATAAAAATAATAATTAATTAAAACAATAAGTTTAAAGGAGCCAAACGAAATTCGTGGGGGAAAATGAAAATTTAGCACAAACAGTAGCGTCGGCCTAAACCGTCACTAATATAAGAAAATAAGAATTAATTAAGACAATAACTAATAAGGAGGCAAACAAAATTTGTTATGGGAAATGAAAATTTTTTCAAAAACAATAGCGTCGGCCTGAACCGTCGCTAATATAAAATAATAAATATTTATTTTAAATAATAACTAAAAAGGAGGAAAATTAAATTGGTGGTTGTAATGAAATTTTCGCACAAACAGTAGCGTAGGTCCAAATAAACGTTTTGTCAACACCAAGTATTTTTCTCGAAATCAAACCATTTTCAAAATATTTTCATAACAAATGCACTCGAAGGACACATGCATTAAGTAGTGAAGAGAGAATGATTAAATGTATGTCCCTTTGTTCTTAGTACGACGACGCTGGCTGTATAGGTTATCGCTGGAATGCTCACCTTCACTCATGAACTTTAGTTTTATTCGTGCTATATACTTTTGAAGTGAAATGGAGGAAAATGACTTAGGCGTATGCTCCTCTTATAAAGATTCTAATAAAGACAAAGAAGAGTGATCTCTTCTGTCCAAAAGGGTAAACCAACTTTGAAAGAGAAAATAGAACAACAGACAATATGCCATAAAAGTTATTTAATAGCACTTTCTTTTGTTTTTGATAGCGCTGAAAAGCGCTATTAACCGTGCCAATAATGTGAACGATTTTGTTTAATATCACTTTAAAAGAGCTATTAAAGTACTAGTTTTTAATATAAAAATAATAATTAATTAAAACAATAAGTTTAAAGGAGACATACGAAATTCGTGGGGGAAAATGAAACATTTAGCACAAACAGTAGCGTCGGCCTGAACCGTCGCTAATATAAGAAAACAAGAATTAATTAAGACAATAACTAATAAGGAGGCAAACGAAATTTGTTATGGGAAATGAATATTTTTTCAAAAACAATAGCGTCGGCCTGAACCGTCGCTAATATAAAATAATAAATAATTATTTATAATAATAACTAAAAAGGAGGCAAATTAAATTGGTGGGTGTAATGAAATTTTCGCACAAACAGTAGCGAAAGTCCAAATAAACGTTTTGTCGACACCAAGTATTTTTCTCGAAATCAAACCATTTTCAAAATATTTTCATAACAAATGCACTCGAAGGACACATGCATTAAGTAATGAAGAAGGAATGATTAAATGTATGTCCCTTTGTTCTTAGTACGACGACCCTAGCTGTATAGGTTATCGCTCGAATGCTCATCTTCACTCATGACCTTTAGTTTTATTCGTGCTATATACTTTTGAAGTGAAATGGAGGAAAATGACTACTTAGGCGTATGCTCCTCTTATAAAGATTCTAATAAAGACAAAGAATAGTGATCCTTTATGTCCAAAAGGGTAAACCAACTTTGAAATATAAAATAGAGCAACAGACAATATGCCATAAAAGTTACTTAATAACACTTTCTTTTGTTTTTGATAGCGTTGAAATGGGCTATTAACCGTGCCACTAATGTGAACGATTTTGTTTAATATCACTTTAAAAGAACTATTAAAGTACTAGCTTTTAATATAAAAATAATAATTAATTAAAACAATAAGTTTAAAGGAGCCAAACGAAATTCGTGGGGGAAAATGAAAATTTTAGCACAAACAGTAGCGTCGGCCTAAACCGTCACTAATATAAGAAAATAAGAATTAATTAAGACAATAACTAATAAGGAGGCAAACGAAATTTGTTATGGGAAATGAAAATTTTTTCAAAAACAAAAGCGTCGGCCTGAACCGTCGCTAATATAAAATAATAAATATTTATTTAAAATAATAACTAAAAAGGAGGAAAATTAAATTGGTGGTTGTAATGAAATTTTCGCACAAACAGTAGCGTAGGTCCAAATAAACGTTTTGTCAACACCAAGTATTTTTCTCGAAATCAAACCATTTTCAAAATATTTTCATAACAAATGCACTCGAAGGACACATGCATTAAGTAGTGAAGAGAGAATGATTAAACGTATGTCCCTTTGTTCTTAGTACGACGACGCTGGCTGTATAGGTTATCGCTCGAATGCTCACCTTCACTCATGAACTTTAGTTTTATTCGTGCTATATACTTTTGAAGTGAAATGGAGGAAAATGACTTAGGCGTATGCTCCTCTTATAAAGATTCTAATAAAGACAAAGAAGAGTGATCTCTTCTGTCCAAAAGGGTAAACCAACTTTGAAAGAGAAAATAGAACAACAGACAATATGCCATAAAAGTTATTTAATAGCACTTTCTTTTGTTTTTGATAGCGCTGAAAAGCGCTATTAACCGTGCCAATAATGTGAGCGATTTTGTTTAATATCACTTTAAAAGAGCTATTAAAGTACTAGTTTTTAATATTAAAATAATAATTAATTAAAACAATAAGTTTAAAGGAGACATACGAAATTCGTGGGGGAAAATGAAACATTTAGCACAAACAGTAGCGTCGGCCTGAACCGTCGCTAATATAAGAAAACAAGAATTAATTAAGACAATAACTAATAAGGAGGCAAACAAAATTTGTTATGGGAAATGAATATTTTTCCAAAAACAATAGCGTCGGCCTGAACCGTCGCTAATATAAAATAATAAATAATTATTTATAATAATAACTAAAAAGGAGGAAAATTAAATTGGTGGGTGTAATGAAATTTTCGCACAAACAGTAGCGAAAGTCCAAATAAACGTTTTGTCGACACCAAGTATTTTTCTCGAAATCAAACCATTTTCAAAATATTTTCATAACAAATGCACTCGAAGGACACATGCATTAAGTAATGAAGAAGGAATGATTAAATGTATGTCCCTTTGTTCTTAGTACGACGACCCTAGCTGTATAGGTTATCGCTCGAATGCTCATCTTCACTCATGACCTTTAGTTTTATTCGTGCTATATACTTTTGAAGTGAAATGGAGGAAAATGACTACTTAGGCGTATGCTCCTCTTATAAAGATTCTAATAAAGACAAAGAACAATGATCCTTTATGTCCAAAAGGGTAAACCAACTTTGAAATATAAAATAGAGCAACAGACAATATGCCATAAAAGTTACTTAATAACACTTTCTTTTGTTTTTGATAGCGTTGAAATGCGCTATTAACCGTGCCACTAATGTGAACGATTTTGTTTAATATCGCTTTAAAAGAACTATTAAAGTACTAGCTTTTAATATAAAAATAATAATTAATTAAATCAATAAGTTTAAAGGAGCCAAACGAAATTCGTGGGGGAAAATGAAAATTTTAGCACAAACAGAAGCGTCGGCCTAAACCGTCACTAATATAAGAAAATAAGAATTAATTAAGACAATAACTAATAAGGAGGCAAACGAAATTTGTTATGGGAAATGAAAATTTTTTCAAAAACAAAAGCGTCGGCCTGAACCGTCGCTAATATAAAATAATAAATATTTATTTAAAATAATAACTAAAAAGGAGGAAAATTAAATTGGTGGTTGTAATGAAATTTTCGCACAAACAGTAGCGTAGGTCCAAATAAACGTTTTGTCAACACCAAGTATTTTTCTCGAAATCAAACCATTTTCAAAATATTTTCATAACAAATGCACTCGAAGGACACATGCATTAAGTAGTGAAGAGAGAATGATTAAATGTATGTCCCTTTGTTCTTAGTACGACGACGCTGGCTGTATAGGTTATCGCTCGAATGCTCACCTTCACTCATGAACTTTAGTTTTATTCGTGCTATATACTTTTGAAGTGAAATGGAGGAAAATGACTTAGGCGTATGCTCCTCTTATAAAGATTCTAATAAAGACAAAGAAGAGTGATCTCTTCTGTCCAAAAGGGTAAACCAACTTTGAAAGAGAAAATAGAACAACAGACAATATGCCATAAAAGTTATTTAATAGCACTTTCTTTTGTTTTTGATAGCGCTGAAAAGCGCTATTAACCGTGCCAATAATGTGAACGATTTTGTTTAATATCACTTTAAAAGATCTTTTAAAGTACTATTTTTTAATATAAAAATAATAATTAATTAAAACAATAAGTTTAAAGGAGACATACGAAATTCGTGGGGGAAAATGAAACATTTAGCACAAACAGTAGCGTCGGCCTGAACCGTCGCTAATATAAGAAAACAAGAATTAATTAAGACAATAACTAATAAGGAGGCAAACGAAATTTGTTATGGGAAATGAATATTTTTTCAAAAACAATAGCGTCGGCCTGAACCGTCGCTAATATAAAATAATAAATAATTATTTATAATAATAACTAAAAAGGAGGCAAATTAAATTGGTGGGTGTAATGAAATTTTCGCACAAACAGTAGCGAAAGTCCAAATAAACGTTTTGTCGACACCAAGTATTTTTCTCGAAATCAAACCATTTTCAAAATATTTTCATAACAAATGCACTCGAAGGACACATGCATTAAGTAATGAAGAAGGAATGATTAAATGTATGTCCCTTTGTTCTTAGTACGACGACCCTAGCTGTATAGGTTATCGCTCGAATGCTCATCTTCACTCATGACCTTTAGTTTTATTCGTGCTATATACTTTTGAAGTGAAATGGAGGAAAATGACTACTTAGGCGTATGCTCCTCTTATAAAGATTCTAATAAAGACAAAGAACAGTGATCCTTTATGTCCAAAAGGGTAAACCAACTTTGAAATATAAAATAGAGCAACAGACAATATGCCATAAAAGTTACTTAATAACACTTTCTTTTGTTTTTGATAGCGTTGAAATGCGCTATTAACCGTGCCACTAATGTGAACGATTTTGTTTAATATCGCTTTAAAAGAACTATTAAAGTACTAGCTTTTAATATAAAAATAATAATTAATTAAATCAATAAGTTTAAAGGAGCCAAACGAAATTCGTGGGGGAAAATGAAAATTTTAGCACAAACAGAAGCGTCGGCCTAAACCGTCACTAATATAAGAAAATAAGAATTAATTAAGACAATAACTAATAAGGAGGCAAACGAAATTTGTTATGGGAAATGAAAATTTTTTCAAAAACAAAAGCGTCGGCCTGAACCGTCGCTAATATAAAATAATAAATATTTATTTAAAATAATAACTAAAAAGGAGGAAAATTAAATTGGTGGTTGTAATGAAATTTTCGCACAAACAGTAGCGTAGGTCCAAATAAACGTTTTGTCAACACCAAGTATTTTTCTCGAAATCAAACCATTTTCAAAATATTTTCATAACAAATGCACTCGAAGGACACATGCATTAAGTAGTGAAGAGAGAATGATTAAATGTATGTCCCTTTGTTCTTAGTACGACGACGCTGGCTGTATAGGTTATCGCTCGAATGCTCACCTTCACTCATGAACTTTAGTTTTATTCGTGCTATATACTTTTGAAGTGAAATGGAGGAAAATGACTTAGGCGTATGCTCCTCTTATAAAGATTCTAATAAAGACAAAGAAGAGTGATCTCTTCTGTCCAAAAGGGTAAACCAACTTTGAAAGAGAAAATAGAACAACAGACAATATGCCATAAAAGTTATTTAATAGCACTTTCTTTTGTTTTTGATAGCGCTGAAAAGCGCTATTAACCGTGCCAATAATGTGAACGATTTTGTTTAATATCACTTTAAAAGATCTATTAAAGTACTAGTTTTTAATATAAAAATAATAATTAATTAAAACAATAAGTTTAAAGGAGACATACGAAATTCGTGGGGGAAAATGAAACATTTAGCACAAACAGTAGCGTCGGCCTGAACCGTCGCTAATATAAGAAAACAAGAATTAATTAAGACAATAACTAATAAGGAGGCAAACGAAATTTGTTATGGGAAATGAATATTTTTTCAAAAACAATAGCGTCGGCCTGAACAGTCGCTAATATAAAATAATAAATAATTATTTATAATAATAACTAAAAAGGAGGCAAATTAAATTGGTGGGTGTAATGAAATTTTCGCACAAACAGTAGCGAAAGTCCAAATAAACGTTTTGTCGACACCAAGTATTTTTCTCGAAATCAAACCATTTTCAAAATATTTTCATAACAAATGCACTCGAAGGACACATGCATTAAGTAATGAAGAAGGAATGATTAAATGTATGTCCCTTTGTTCTTAGTACGACGACCCTAGCTGTATAGGTTATCGCTCGAATGCTCATCTTCACTCATGACCTTTAGTTTTATTCGTGCTATATACTTTTGAAGTGAAATGGAGGAAAATGACTACTTAGGCGTATGCTCCTCTTATAAAGATTCTAATAAAGACAAAGAACAATGATCCTTTATGTCCAAAAGGGTAAACCAACTTTGAAATATAAAATAGAGCAACAGACAATATGCCATAAAAGTTACTTAATAAAACTTTCTTTTGTTTTTGATAGCGTTGAAATGCGCTATTAACCGTGCCACTAATGTGAACGATTTTGTTTAATATCGCTTTAAAAGAACTATTAAAGTACTAGCTTTTAATATAAAAATAATAATTAATTAAATCAATAAGTTTAAAGGAGCCAAACGAAATTCGTGGGGGAAAATGAAAATTTTAGCACAAACAGAAGCGTCGGCCTAAACCGTCACTAATATAAGAAAATAAGAATTAATTAAGACAATAACTAATAAGGAGGCAAAAGAAATTTGTTATGGGAAATGAAAATTTTTTCAAAAACAAAAGCGTCGGCCTGAACCGTCGCTAATATAAAATAATAAATATTTATTTAAAATAATAACTAAAAAGGAGGAAAATTAAATTGGTGGTTGTAATGAAATTTTCGCACAAACAGTAGCGTAGGTCCAAATAAACGTTTTGTCAACACCAAGTATTTTTCTCGAAATCAAACCATTTTCAAAATATTTTCATAACAAATGCACTCGAAGGACACATGCATTAAGTAGTGAAGAGAGAATGATTAAATGTATGTCCCTTTGTTCTTAGTACGACGACGCTGGCTGTATAGGTTATCGCTCGAATGCTCACCTTCACTCATGAACTTTAGTTTTATTCGTGCTATATACTTTTGAAGTGAAATGGAGGAAAATGACTTAGGCGTATGCTCCTCTTATAAAGATTCTAATAAAGACAAAGAAGAGTGATCTCTTCTGTCCAAAAGGGTAAACCAACTTTGAAAGAGAAAATAGAACAACAGACAATATGCCATAAAAGTTATTTAATAGCACTTTCTTTTGTTTTTGATAGCGCTGAAAATCGCTATTAACCGTGCCAATAATGTGAACGATTTTGTTTAATATCACTTTAAAAGAGCTATAAAAGTACTAGTTTTTAATATAAAAATAATAATTAATTAAAACAATAAGTTTAAAGGAGACATACGAAATTCGTGGGGGAAAATGAAACATTTAGCACAAACAGTAGCGTCGGCCTGAACCGTCGCTAATATAAGAAAACAAGAATTAATTAAGACAATAACTAATAAGGAGGCAAACGAAATTTGTTATGGGAAATGAATATTTTTTCAAAAACAATAGCGTCGGCCTGAACCGTCGCTAATATAAAATAATAAATAATTATTTATAATAATAACTAAAAAGGAGGCAAATTAAATTGGTGGGTGTAATGAATGTTTCGCACAAACAGTAGCGAAAGTCCAAATAAACGTTTTGTCGACACCAAGTATTTTTCTCGAAATCAAACCATTTTCAAAATATTTTCATAACAAATGCACTCGAAGGACACATGCATTAAGTAATGAAGAAGGAATGATTAAATGTATGTCCCTTTGTTCTTAGTACGACGACCCTAGCTGTATAGGTTATCGCTCGAATGCTCATCTTCACTCATGACCTTTAGTTTTATTCGTGCTATATACTTTTGAAGTGAAATGGAGGAAAATGACTACTTAGGCGTATGCTCCTCTTATAAAGATTCTAATAAAGACAAAGAACAATGATCCTTTATGTCCAAAAGGGTAAACCAACTTTGAAATATAAAATAGAGCAACAGACAATATGCCATAAAACTTACTTAATAACACTTTCTTTTGTTTTTGATAGCGTTGAAATGCGCTATTAACCGTGCCACTAATGTGAACGATTTTGTTTAATATCACTTTAAAAGAACTATTAAAGTACTAGCTTTTAATATAAAAATAATAATTAATTAAAACAATAAGTTTAAAGGAGCCAAACGAAATTCGTGGGGGAAAATGAAAATTTTAGCACAAACAGTAGCGTCGGCCTAAACCGTCACTAATATAAGAAAATAAGAATTAATTAAGACAATAACTAATAAGGAGGCAAACGAAATTTCTTATGGGAAATGAAAATTTTTTCAAAAACAATAGCGTCGGCCTGAACCGTCGCTAATATAAAATAATAAATATTTATTTAAAATAATAACTAAAAAGGAGGAAAATTAAATTGGTGGTTGTAATGAAATTTTCGCACAAACAGTAGCGTAGGTCCAAATAAACGTTTTGTCAACACCAAGTATTTTTCTCGAAATCAAACCATTTTCAAAATATTTTCATAACAAATGCACTCGAAGGACACATGCATTAAGTAGTGAAGAGAGAATGATTAAATGTATGTCCCTTTGTTCTTAGTACGACGACGCTGGCTGTATAAATTATCGCTCGAATGCTCACCTTCACTCATGAACTTTAGTTTTATTCGTGCTATATACTTTTGAAGTGAAATGGAGGAAAATGACTACTTAGGCGTATGCTCCTCTTATAAGGATTCTAATAAAGACAAAGAAGAGTGATCTCTTCTGTCCAAAAGGGTAAACCAACTTTGAAAGAGAAAATAGAACAACAGACAATATGCCATAAAAGTTATTTAATAGCACTTTCTTTTGTTTTTGATAGCGCTGAAAAGCGCTATTAACCATGCCAATAATGTGAACGATTTTATTTAATATCACTTTAAAAGAGCTATTAAAGTACTAGTTTTTAATATAAAAATAATAATTAATTAAAACAATAAGTTTAAAGGAGCCATACGAAATTCGTGGGGGAAAATGAAACATTTAGCACAAACAGTAGCGTCGGCCTGAACCGTCGCTAATATAAGAAAACAAGAATTAATTAAGACAATAACTAATAAGGAGGCAAACGAAATTTGTTATGGGAAATGAATATTTTTTCAAAAACAATAGCGTCGGCCTGAACCGTCGCTAATATAAAATAATAAATAATTATTTATAATAATAACTAAAAAGGAGGCAAATTAAATTGGTGGGTGTAATGAAATTTTCGCATAAACAGTAGCGAAAGTCCAAATAAACGTTTTGTCAACACCAAGTATTTTTCTCGAAATCAAACCATTTTCAAAATATTTTCATAACAAATGCACTCGAAGGACACATGCATTAAGTAGTGAAGAAGGAATGATTAAATGTATGTCCCTTTGTTCTTAGTCCGACGACCCTAGCTGTATAGGTTATCGCTCGAATGCTCACCTTCACTCATGAACTTTAGTTTTATTCGTGCTATATACTTTTGAAGTGAAATGGAGGAAAATGACTACTTAGGCGTATGCTCCTCTTATAAAGATTCTAATAAAGACAAAGAACAGTGATCTCTTTTGTCCAAAAGGGTAAACCAACTTTGAAATATAAAATAGAACAACAGACAATATGCCATAAAAGTTATTTAATAGCACTTTCTTTTGTTTTTGATAGCGCTGAAAAGCGCTATTAACCGTGCCACTAATGTGAACGATTTTGTTTAATAGCACTTTAAAAGAGCTATTAAAGTACTAGTTTTTAATATAAAAATAATAATTAATTAAAACAATAAGTTTATAGGAGCCAAACGAAATTCGTGGGGGAAAATGAAACATTTAGCACAAACAGTAGCGTCGGCCTAAACCGTCACTAATATAAGAAAATAAGAATTAATTAAGACAATAACTAATAAGGAGGCAAACGAAATTTGTTATGGGAAATGAATATTTTTTCAAAAACAATAGCGTCGGCCTGAACCGTCGCTAATATAAAATAATAAATAATTATTTATAATAATAACTAAAAAGGAGGAAAATTAAATTGGTGGTTGTAATGAAATTTTCGCACAAACAGTAGCGTAGGTCCAAATAAACGTTTTGTCAACACCAAGTATTTTTCTCGAAATCAAACCATTTTCAAAATATTTTCATAACAAATGCACTCGAAGGACACATGCATTAAGTAGTGAAGAGAGAATGATTAAATGTATGTCCCTTTGTTCTTAGTACGACGACGCTGGCTGTATAGGTTATCGCTCGAATGCTCACCTTCACTCATGAACTTTAGTTTTATTCGTGCTATATACTTTTGAAGTGAAATGGAGGAAAATGACTACTTAGGCGTATGCTCCTCTTATAAAGATTCTAATAAAGACAAAGAAGAGTGATCTCTTCTGTCCAAAAGGGTAAACCAACTTTGAAAGAGAAAATAGAACAACAGACAATATGCCATAAAAGTTATTTAATAGGACTTTCTTTTGTTTTTGATAGCGCTGAAAAGCGCTATTAACCGTGCCAATAATGTGAACGATTTTGTTTAATATCACTTTAAAAGAGCTATTAAAGTACTAGTTTTTAATATAAAAATAATAATTAATTAAAACAATAAGTTTAAAGGAGACATACGAAATTCGTGGGGGAAAATGAAACATTTAGCACAAACAGTAGCGTCGGCCTGAACCGTCGCTAATATAAGAAAACAAGAATTAATTAAGACAATAACTAATAAGGATGCAAACGAAATTTGTTATGGGAAATGAATATTTTTTCAAAAACAATAGCGTCGGCCTGAACCGTCGCTAATATAAAATAATAAATAATTATTTATAATAATAACTAAAAAGGAGGCAAATTAAATTGGTGGGTGTAATGAAATTTTCGCATAAACAGTAGCGAAAGTCCAAATAAACGTTTTGTCAACACCAAGTATTTTTCTCGAAATCAAACCATTTTCAAAATATTTTCATAACAAATGCACTCGAAGGACACATGCATTAAGTAGTGAAGAAGGAATGATTAAATGTATGTCCCTTTGTTCTTAGTCCGACGACCCTAGCTGTATAGGTTATCGCTCGAATGCTCACCTTCACTCATGAACTTTAGTTTTATTCGTGCTATATACTTTTGAAGTGAAATGGAGGAAAATGACTACTTAGGCGTATGCTCCTCTTATAAAGATTCTAATAAAGACAAAGAACAGTGATCTCTTTTGTCCAAAAGGGTAAACCAACTTTGAAATATAAAATAGAACAACAGACAATATGCCATAAAAGTTATTTAATAGCACTTTCTTTTGTTTTTGATAGCGCTGAAAAGCGCTATTAACCGTGCCACTAATGTGAACGATTTTGTTTAATAGCACTTTAAAAGAGCTATTAAAGTACTAGTTTTTAATATAAAAATAATAATTAATTAAAACAATAAGTTTAAAGGAGCCAAACGAAATTCGTGGGGGAAAATGAAACATTTAGCACAAACAGTAGCGTCGGCCTAAACCGTCACTAATATAAGAAAATAAGAATTAATTAAGACAATAACTAATAAGGAGGCAAACGAAATTTGTTATGGGAAATGAATATTTTTTCAAAAACAATAGCGTCGGCCTGAACCGTCGCTAATATAAAATAATAAATAATTATTTATAATAATAACTAAAAAGGAGGAAAATTAAATTGGTGGTTGTAATGAAATTTTCGCACAAACAGTAGCGTAGGTCCAAATAAACGTTTTGTCAACACCAAGTATTTTTCTCGAAATCAAACCATTTTCAAAATATTTTCATAACAAATGCACTCGAAGGACACATGCATTAAGTAGTGAAGAGAGAATGATTAAATGTATGTCCCTTTGTTCTTAGTACGACGACGCTGGCTGTATAGGTTATCGCTCGAATGCTCACCTTCACTCATGAACTTTAGTTTTATTCGTGCTATATACTTTTGAAGTGAAATGGAGGAAAATGACTACTTAGGCGTATGCTCCTCTTATAAAGATTCTAATAAAGACAAATAAGAGTGATCTCTTCTGTCCAAAAGGGTAAACCAACTTTGAAAGAGAAAATAGAACAACAGACAATATGCCATAAAAGTTATTTAATAGGACTTTCTTTTGTTTTTGATAGCGCTGAAAAGCGCTATTAACCGTGCCAATAATGTGAACGATTTTGTTTAATATCACTTTAAAAGAGCTATTAAAGTACTAGTTTTTAATATAAAAATAATAATTAATTAAAACAATAAGTTTAAAGGAGACATACGAAATTCGTGGGGGAAAATGAAACATTTAGCACAAACAGTAGCGTCGGCCTGAACCGTCGCTAATATAAGAAAACAAGAATTAATTAAGACAATAACTAATAAGGAGGCAAACGAAATTTGTTATGGGAAATGAATATTTTTTCAAAAACAATAGCGTCGGCCTGAACCGTCGCTAATATAAAATAATAAATAATTATTTATAATAATAACTAAAAAGGAGGCGAATTAAATTGGTGGGTGTAATGAAATTTTCGCACAAACAGTAGCGAAAGTCCAAATAAACGTTTTGTCAACACCAAGTATTTTTCTCGAAATCAAACCATTTTCAAAATATTTTCATAACAAATGCACTCGAAGGACACATGCATTAAGTAGTGAAGAAGGAATGATTAAATGTATGTCCCTTTGTTCTTAGTACGACGACCCTAGCTGTATAGGTTATCGCTCGAATGCTCACCTTCACTCATGACCTTTAGTTTTATTCGTGCTATATACTTTTGAAGTGAAATGGAGGAAAATGACTACTTAGGCGTATGCTCCTCTTATAAAGATTCTAATAAAGACAAAGAACAGTGATCCTTTATGTCCAAAAGGGTAAACCAACTTTGAAATATAAAATAGAGCAACAGACAATATGCCATAAAAGTTACTTAATAACACTTTCTTTTGTTTTTGATAGCGTTGAAATGCGCTATTAACCGTGCCACTAATGTGAACGATTTTGTTTAATATCACTTTAAAAGAACTATTAAAGTACTAGCTTTTAATATAAAAATAATAATTAATTAAAACAATAAGTTTAAAGGATCCAAACGAAATTCGTGGGGGAAAATGAAAATTTTAGCACAAACAGTAGCGTCGGCCTAAACCGTCACTAATATAAGAAAATAAGAATTAATTAAGACAATAACTAATAAGGAGGCAAACGAAATTTGTTATGGGAAATGAAAATTTTTTCAAAAACAATAGCGTCGGCCTAAACCGTCGCTAATATAAAATAATAAATAGTTATTTAAAATAATAACTAAAAAGGAGGAAAATTAAATTGGTGGTTGTAATGAAATTTTCGCACAAACAGTAGCGTAGGTCCAAATAAACGTTTTGTCAACACCAAGTATTTTTCTCGAAATCAAACCATTTTCATAATATTTTCATAACAAATGCACTCGAAGGACACATGCATTAAGTAGTGAAGAAAGAATGATTAAATGTATGTCCCTTTGTTCTTAGTACGACGACGCTGGCTGTATAGGTTATCGCTCGAATGCTCACCTTCACTCATGAACTTTAGTTTTCTTCGTGCTATATACTTTTGAAGTGAAATGGAGGAAAATGACTACTTAGGCGTATGCTCCTCTTATAAAGATTCTAATAAAGACAAAGAAGAGTGATCTCTTCTGTCCAAAAGGGTAAACCAACTTTGAAAGAGAAAATAGAACAACAGACAATATGCCATAAAAGTTATTTAATAGCACTTTCTTTTGTTTTTGATAGCGCTGAAAAGCGCTATTAACCGTGCCAAAAATTGTGAACGATTTTGTTTAATATCACTTTAAAAGAGCTATTAAAGTACTAGTTTTTAATATAAAAATAATAATTAATTAAAACAATAAGTTTAAAGGAGACATACGAAATTCGTGGGGGAAAATGAAACATTTAGCACAAACAGTAGCGTCGGCCTGAACCGTCGCTAATATAAGAAAACAAGAATTAATTAAGACAATAACTAATAAGGAGGCAAACGAAATTTGTTATGGGAAATGAATATTTTTTCAAAAACAATAGCGTCGGCCTGAACCGTCGCTAATATAAAATAATAAATAATTATTTATAATAATAACTAAAAAGGAGGCGAATTAAATTGGTGGGTGTAATGAAATTTTCGCACAAACAGTAGCGAAAGTCCAAATAAACGTTTTGTCAACACCAAGTATTTTTCTCGAAATCAAACCATTTTCAAAATATTTTCATAACAAATGCACTCGAAGGACACATGCATTAAGTAGTGAAGAAGGAATGATTAAATGTATGTCCCTTTGTTCTTAGTACGACGACCCTAGCTGTATAGGTTATCGCTCGAATGCTCACCTTCACTCATGACCTTTAGTTTTATTCGTGCTATATACTTTTGAAGTGAAATGGAGGAAAATGACTACTTAGGCGTATGCTCCTCTTATAAAGATTCTAATAAAGACAAAGAACAGTGATCCTTTATGTCCAAAAGGGTAAACCAACTTTGAAATATAAAATAGAGCAACAGACAATATGCCATAAAAGTTACTTAATAACACTTTCTTTTGTTTTTGATAGCGTTGAAATGCGCTATTAACCGTGCCACTAATGTGAACGATTTTGTTTAATATCACTTTAAAAGAACTATTAAAGTACTAGCTTTTAATATAAAAATAATAATTAATTAAAACAATAAGTTTAAAGGATCCAAACGAAATTCGTGGGGGAAAATGAAAATTTTAGCACAAACAGTAGCGTCGGCCTAAACCGTCACTAATATAAGAAAATAAGAATTAATTAAGACAATAACTAATAAGGAGGCAAACGAAATTTGTTATGGGAAATGAAAATTTTTTCAAAAACAATAGCGTCGGCCTAAACCGTCGCTAATATAAAATAATAAATAGTTATTTAAAATAATAACTAAAAAGGAGGAAAATTAAATTGGTGGTTGTAATGAAATTTTCGCACAAACAGTAGCGTAGGTCCAAATAAACGTTTTGTCAACACCAAGTATTTTTCTCGAAATCAAACCATTTTCATAATATTTTCATAACAAATGCACTCGAAGGACACATGCATTAAGTAGTGAAGAAAGAATGATTAAATGTATGTCCCTTTGTTCTTAGTACGACGACGCTGGCTGTATAGGTTATCGCTCGAATGCTCACCTTCACTCATGAACTTTAGTTTTCTTCGTGCTATATACTTTTGAAGTGAAATGGAGGAAAATGACTACTTAGGCGTATGCTCCTCTTATAAAGATTCTAATAAAGACAAAGAAGAGTGATCTCTTCTGTCCAAAAGGGTAAACCAACTTTGAAAGAGAAAATAGAACAACAGACAATATGCCATAAAAGTTATTTAATAGCACTTTCTTTTGTTTTTGATAGCGCTGAAAAGCGCTATTAACCGTGCCAAAAATTGTGAACGATTTTGTTTAATATCACTTTAAAAGAGCTATTAAAGTACTAGTTTTTAATATAAAAATAATAATTAATTAAAACAATAAGTTTAAAGGAGACATACGAAATTCGTGGGGGAAAATGAAACATTTAGCACAAACAGTAGCGTCGGCCTGAACCGTCGCTAATATAAGAAAACAAGAATTAATTAAGACAATAACTAATAAGGAGGCAAACGAAATTTGTTATGGGAAATGAATATTTTTTCAAAAACAATAGCGTCGGCCTGAACCGTCGCTAATATAAAATAATAAATAATTATTTATAATAATAACTAAAAAGGAGGCAAATTAAATTGGTGGGTGTAATGAAATTTTCGCACAAACAGTAGCGAAAGTCCAAATAAACGTTTTGTCAACACCAAGTATTTTTCTCGAAATCAAACCATTTTCAAAATATTTTCATAACAAATGCACTCGAAGGACACATGCATTAAGTAGTGAAGAAGGAATGATTAAATGTATGTCCCTTTGTTCTTAGTACGACGACCCTAGCTGTATAGGTTATCGCTCGAATTCTCACCTTCACTCATGACCTTTAGTTTTATTCGTGCTATATACTTTTGAAGTGAAATGGAGGAAAATGACTACTTAGGCGTATGCTCCTCTTATAAAGATTCTAATAAAGACAAAGAACAGTGATCCTTTATGTCCAAAAGGGTAAACCAACTTTGAAATATAAAATAGAGCAACAGACAATATGCCATAAAAGTTACTTAATAACACTTTCTTTTGTTTTTGAAAGCGTTGAAATGCGCTATTAACCGTGCCACTAATGTGAACGATTTTGTTTAATATCACTTTAAAAGAACTATTAAAGTACTAGCTTTTAATATAAAAATAATAATTAATTAAAACAATAAGTTTAAAGGAGCCAAACGAAATTCGTGGGGGAAAATGAAAATTTTAGCACAAACAGTAGCGTCGGCCTAAACCGTCACTGATATAAGAAAATAAGAATTAATTTAGACAATAACTAATAAGGAGGCAAATGAAATTTGTTATGGGAAATGAAAATTTTTTCAAAAACAATAGCGTCGGCCTAAACCGTCGCTAATATAAAATAATAAATATTTATTTAAAATAATAACTAAAAAGGAGGAAAATTAAATTGGTGGTTGTAATGAAATTTTCGCACAAACAGTAGCGTAGGTCCAAATAAACGTTTTGTCAACACCAAGTATTTTTCTCGAAATCAAACCATTTTCAAAATATTTTCATAACAAATGCACTCGAAGGACACATGCATTAAGTAGTGAAGAAAGAATGATTAAATGTATGTCCCTTTGTTCTTATTACGACGACGCTGGCTGTATAGGTTATCACTCGAATGCTCACCTTCACTCATGAACTTTAGTTTTCTTCGTGCTATATACTTTTGAAGTGAAATGGAGGAAAATGACTACTTAGGCGTATGCACCTCTTATAAAGATTCTAATAAAGACAAAGAAGAGTGATCTCTTCTGTCCAAAAGGGTAAACCAACTTTGAAAGAGAAAATAGAACAACAGACAATATGCCATAAAAGTTATTTAATAGCACTTTCTTTTGTTTTTGATAGCGCTGAAAAGCGCTATTAACCGTGCCAATAATGTGAACGATTTTGTTTAATATCACTTTAAAAGAGCTATTAAAGTACTAGTTTTTAATATAAAAATAATAATTAATTAAAACAATAAGTTTAAAGGAGACATACGAAATTCGTGGGGGAAAATGAAACATTTAGCACAAACAGTAGCGTCGGCCTGAACCGTCGCTAATATAAGAAAACAAGAATTAATTAAGACAATAACTAATAAGGAGGCAAACGAAATTTGTTATGGGAAATGAATATTTTTTCAAAAACAATAGCGTCGGCCTGAACCGTCGCTAATATAAAATAATAAATAATTATTTATAATAATAACTAAAAAGGAGGCAAATTAAATTGGTGGGTGTAATGAAATTTTCGCACAAACAGTAGCGAAAGTCCAAATAAACGTTTTGTCAACACCAAGTATTTTTCTCGAAATCAAACCATTTTCAAAATATTTTCATAACAAATGCACTCGAAGGACACATGCATTAAGTAGTGAAGAAGGAATGATTAAATGTATGTCCCTTTGTTCTTAGTACGACGACCCTAGCTGTATAGGTTATCGCTCGAATGCTCACCTTCACTCATGACCTTTAGTTTTATTCGTGCTATATACTTTTGAAGTGAAATGGAGGAAAATGACTACTTAGGCGTATGCTCCTCTTATAAAGATTCTAATAAAGACAAAGAACAGTGATCCTTTATGTCCAAAAGGGTAAACCAACTTTGAAATATAAAATAGAGCAACAGACAATATGCCATAAAAGTTACTTAATAACACTTTCTTTTGTTTTTGAAAGCGTTGAAATGCGCTATTAACCGTGCCACTAATGTGAATGATTTTGTTTAATATCACTTTAAAAGAACTATTAAAGTACTAGCTTTTAATATAAAAATAATAATTAATTAAAACAATAAGTTTAAAGGAGCCAAACGAAATTCGTGGGGGAAAATGAAAATTTTAGCACAAACAGTAGCGTCGGCCTAAACCGTCACTGATATAAGAAAATAAGAATTAATTTAGACAATAACTAATAAGGAGGCAAACGAAATTTGTTATGGGAAATGAAAATTTTTTCAGAAACAATAGCGTCGGCCTAAACCGTCGCTAATATAAAATAATAAATATTTATTTAAAATAATAACTAAAAAGGAGGAAAATTAAATTGGTGGTTGTAATGAAATTTTCGCACAAACAGTAGCGTAGGTCCAAATAAACGTTTTGTCAACACCAAGTATTTTTCTCGAAATCAAACCATTTTCAAAATATTTTCATAACAAATGCACTCGAAGGACACATGCATTAAGTAGTGAAGAGAGAATGATTAAATGTATGTCCCTTTGTTCTTAGTACGACGACGCTGGCTGTATAGGTTATCGCTCGAATGCTCACCTTCACTCATGAACTTTAGTTTTATTCGTGCTATATACTTTTGAAGTGAAATGGAGGAAAATGACTACTTAGGCGTATGCTCCGCTTATAAAGATTCTAATAAAGACAAAGAACAGTGATCTCTTTTGTCCAAAAGGGTAAACCAACTTTGAAATATAAAATAGAACAACAGACAATATGCCATAAAAGTTATTTAATAGCACTTTCTTTTGTTTTTGATAGCGCTGAAAAGCGCTATTAACCGTGCCACTAATGTGAACGATTTTGTTTAATAGCACTTTAAAAGAGCTATTAAAGTACTAGTTTTTAATATAAAAATAATAATTAATTAAAACAATAAGTTTAAAGGAGCCAAACGAAATTCGTGGGGGAAAATGAAACATTTAGCACAAACAGTAGCGTCGGCCTAAACCGTCACTAATATAAGAAAATAAGAATTAATTAAGACAATAACTAATAAGGAGGCAAACGAAATTTGTTATGGGAAATGAATATTTTTTCAAAAACAATAGCGTCGGCCTGAACCGTCGCTAATATAAAATAATAAATAATTATTTATAATAATAACTAAAAAGGAGGAAAATTAAATTGGTGGTTGTAATGAAATTTTCGCACAAACAGTAGCGTAGGTTCAAATAAACGTTTTGTCAACACCAAGTATTTTTCTCGAAATCAAACCATTTTAAAAATATTTTCATAACAAATGCACTCGAAGGACACATGCATTAAGTAGTGAAGAGAGAATGATTAAATGTATGTCCCTTTGTTCTTAGTACGACGAAGCTGGCTGTATAGGTTATCGCTCGAATGCTCACCTTCACTCATGAACTTTAGTTTTATTCGTGCTATATACTTTTGAAGTGAAATGGAGGAAAATGACTACTTAGGCGTATGCTCCTCTTATAAAGATTCTAATAAGGACAAAGAAGAGTGATCTCTTCTGTCCAAAAGGGTAAACCAACTTTGAAAGAGAAAATAGAACAACAGACAATATGCCATAAAAGTTATTTAATAGCACTTTCTTTTGTTTTTGATAGCGCTGAAAAGTGCTATTAACCGTGCCAATAATGTGAACGATTTTGTTTAATATCACTTTAAAAGAGCTATTAAAGTACTAGTTTTTAATATAGAAATAATAATTAATTAAAACAATAAGTTTAAAGGAGACATACGAAATTCGTGGGGAAAATGAAACATTTAGCACAAACAGTAGCGTCGGCCTGAACCGTCGCTAATATAAGAAAACAAGAATTAATTAAGACAATAACTAATAAGGAGGCAAACGAAATTTGTTATGGGAAATGAATATTTTTTCAAAAACAATAGCGTCGGCCTGAACCGTCGCTAATATAAAATAATAAATAATTATTTATAATAATAACTAAAAAGGAGGCGAATTAAATTGGTGGGTGTAATGAAATTTTCGCACAAACAGTAGCGAAAGTCCAAATAAACGTTTTGTCAACACCAAGTATTTTTCTCGAAATCAAACCATTTTCAAAATATTTTCATAACAAATGCACTCGAAGGACACATGCATTAAGTAGTGAAGAAGGAATGATTAAATGTATGTCCCTTTGTTCTTAGTACGACGACCCTAGCTGTATAGGTTATCGCTCGAATGCTCACCTTCACTCATGACCTTTAGTTTTATTCGTGCTATATACTTTTGAAGTGAAATGGAGGAAAATGACTACTTAGGCGTATGCTCCTCTTATAAAGATTCTAATAAAGACAAAGAACAATGATCCTTTATGTCCAAAAGGGTAAACCAACTTTGAAATATAAAATAGAGCAACAGACAATATGCCATAAAAGTTACTTAATAACACTTTCTTTTGTTTTTGATAGCGTTGAAATGCGCTATTAACCGTGCCACTAATGTGAACGATTTTGTTTAATATCACTTTAAAAGAACTATTAAAGTACTAGCTTTTAATATAAAAATAATAATTAATTAAAACAATAAGTTTAAAGGAGCCAAACGAAATTCGTGGGGGAAAATGAAAATTTTAGCACAAACAGTAGCGTCGGCCTAAACCGTCACTAATATAAGAAAATAAGAATTAATTAAGACAATAACTAATAAGGAGGCAAACGAAATTTGTTATGGGAAATGAAAATTTTTTCAAAAACAATAGCGTCGGCCTAAACCGTCGCTAATATAAAATAATAAATAGTTATTTAAAATAATAACTAAAAAGGAGGAAAATTAAATTGGTGGTTGTAATGAAATTTTCGCACAAACAGTAGCGTAGGTCCAAATAAACGTTTTGTCAACACCAAGTATTTTTCTCGAAATCAAACCATTTTCAAAATATTTTCATAACAAATGCACTCGAAGGACACATGCATTAAGTAGTGAAGAAAGAATGATTAAATGTATGTCCCTTTGTTCTTAGTACGACGACGCTGGCTGTATAGGTTATCGCTCGAATGCTCACCTTCACTCATGAACTTTAGTTTTATTCGTGCTATATACTTTTGAAGTGAAATGGAGGAAAATGACTACTTAGGCGTATGCTCCTCTTATAAAGATTCTAATAAAGACAAAGAAGAGTGATCTCTTCTGTCCAAAAGGGTAAACCAACTTTGAAAGAGAAAATAGAACAACAGACAATATGCCATAAAAGTTATTTAATAGCACTTTCTTTTGTTTTTGATAGCGCTGAAAAGCGCTATTAACCGTGCCAATAATGTGAACGATTTTGTTTAATATCACTTTAAAAGAGCTATTAAAGTACTAGTTTTTAATATAAAAATAATAATTAATTAAAACAATAAGTTTAAAGGAGACATACGAAATTCGTGGGGGAAAATGAAACATTTAGCACAAACAGTAGCGTCGGCCTGAACCGTCGCTAATATAAGAAAACAAGAATTAATTAAGACAATAACTAATAAGGAGGCAAACGAAATTTGTTATGGGAAATGAATATTTTTTCAAAAACAATAGCGTCGGCCTGAACCGTCGCTAATATAAAATAATAAATAATTATTTATAATAATAACTAAAAAGGAGGCAAATTAAATTGGTGGGTGTAATGAAATTTTCGCACAAACAGTAGCGAAAGTCCAAATAAACGTTTTGTCAACACCAAGTATTTTTCTCGAAATCAAACCATTTTCAAAATATTTTCATAACAAATGCACTCGAAGGACACATGCATTAAGTAGTGAAGAAGGAATGATTAAATGTATGTCCCTTTGTTCTTAGTACGACGACCCTAGCTGTATAGGTTCTCGCTCGAATGCTCACCTTCACTCATGACCTTTAGTTTTATTCGTGCTATATACTTTTGAAGTGAAATGGAGGAAAATGACTACTTAGGCGTATGCTCCTCTTATAAAGATTCTAATAAAGACAAAGAACAATGATCCTTTATGTCCAAAAGGGTAAACCAACTTTGAAATATAAAATAGAGCAACAGACAATATGCCATAAAAGTTACTTAATAACACTTTCTTTTGTTTTTGACAGCATTGAAATGCGCTATTAACCGTGCCACTAATGTGAACGATTTTGTTTAATATCACTTTAAAAGAACTATTAAAGTACTAGCTTTTAATATAAAAATAATAATTAATTAAAACAATAAGTTTAAAGGAGCCAAACGAAATTCGTGGGGGAAAATGAAAATTTTAGCACAAACAGTAGCGTTGGCCTAAACCGTCACTGATATAAGAAAATAAGAATTAATTAAGACAATAACTAATAAGGAGGCAAACGAAATTTGTTATGGGAAATGAAAATTTTTTCAAAAACAATAGCGTCGGCCTAAACCGTCGCTAATATAAAATAATAAATATTTATTTAAAATAATAACTAAAAAGGAGGAAAATTAAATTGGTGGTTGTAATGAAATTTCCGCACAAACAGTAGCGTAGGTCCAAATAAACGTTTTGTCAACACCAAGTATTTTTCTCGAAATCAAACCATTTTCAAAATATTTTCATAACAAATGCAGTCGAAGGACACATGCATTAAGTAGTGAAGAAAGAATGATTAAATGTATGTCCCTTTGTTCTTAGTACGACGACGCTGGCTGTATAGGTTATCGCTCGAATGCTCACCTTCACTCATGAACTTTAGTTTTATTCGTGCTATATACTTTTGATGTGAAATGGAGGAAAATGACTACTTAGGCGTATGCTCCTCTTATAAAGATTCTAATAAAGACAAAGAAGAGTGATTTCTTCTGTCCAAAAGGGTAAATCAACTTTGAAAGAGAAAATAGAACAACAGACAATATGCCATAAAAGTTATTTAATAGCACTTTCTTTTGTTTTTGATAGCGCTGAAAAGCGCTATTAACCGTGCCAATAATGTGAACGATTTTGTTTAATATCACTTTAAAAGAGCTATTAAAGTACTAGTTTTTAATATAAAAATAATAATTAATTAAAACAATAAGTTTAAAGGAGCCATACGAAATTCGTGGGGGAAAATGAAACATTTAACACAAACAGTAGCGTCGGCCTGAACCGTCGCTAATAGAAGAAAACAAGAATTAATTAAGACTATAACTAATAAGGAGGCAAACGAAATTTGTTATGGGAAATGAAAAATTTTTCAAAAACAATAGCGTCGGCCTGAACCGTCGCTAATATAAAATAATAAATAATTATTTATAATAATAACTAAAAAGGAGGCAAATTAAATTGGTGGGTGTAATGAAATTTTCGCACAAACAGTAGCGAAAGTCCAAATAAACGTTTTGTCAACACCAAGTATTTTTCTCGAAATCAAACCATTTTCAAAATATTTTCATAACAAATGCACTCGAAGGACACATGCATTAAGTAGTGAAGAAGGAATGATTAAATGTATGTCCCTTTGTTCTTAGTACGACGACGCTAGCTGTATAGGTTATCGCTCGAATGCTCACCTTCACTCATGAACTTTAGTTTTATTCGTGCTATATACTTTTGAAGTGAAATGGAGGAAAATGACTACTTATGCGTATGTTCCTCTTATAAAGATTCTAATAAAGACAAAGAAGAGTGATCTCTTCTGTCCAAAAGGGTAAACCAACTTTGAAATAGAAAATAGAGCAACAGACAATATGCCATAAAAGTTACTTAATAGCACTTTCTTTTGTTTTTGATAGCGCTGAAAAGTGCTATTAACCGTGCCACTAATGTGAACGATTTTGTTTAATAGCACTTTAAAAGAGCTATTAAAGTACTTGTTTTTAATATAAAAATAATAATTAATTAAAACAATAAGTTTAAAGGAGCCATACGACATTCGTGGGGGAAAATGAAACATTTAGCACAACAGTAGCGTCGGCGTGAACCGTCGCTGATATAAGAAAATAAAAATTAATTAAGACAATAACTAATAAGGAGGCAAACGAAATTTGTTATGGGAAATGAATATTTTTTCAAAAAAAATAGCGTCGGCCTGAAGCGTCACTAATATAAAAAAAAATAATTATTTAAAATTATAACTAAAAAGGAGGCAAGTTAAATAGGTGGGTGTAATGAAATTTTCGCACAAACAATAGCGTAGATCCAAATAAACGTTTTGTAAACACCGAGTATTTTTCTCGAAATCAAACCATTTTCAAAATATTTTCATAACAAATGCACTCGAAGGACACATGCATTAAGTAGTGAAGAAGGAATGATTAAATGTATGTCCCTTTGTTCTTAGTCCGACGACACTGGCTGTATAGGTTATCGCTCGAATGCTCACCTTCACTCATGAACTTTAGTTTTATTCGTGCTATATACTTTTGAAGTGAAATGGAGGAAAATGACTACTTAGGCGTATGCTCCTCTTATAAAGATTCTAATAAAGACAAAGAAGAGTGATCTCTTCTGTCCAAAAGGCTAAACTAACTTTGAAAGAGAAAATAGAGCAACAGACAATATGCCATAAAAGTTATTTAATAGCACTTTCTTTTGTTTTTGATATCGCTGAAAAGAGCTATTAACCGTGCCACTAATGTGAACGATTTTGTTTAATATCACTTTAAAAGAGCTATTAAAGTACTAGTTTTTAATATAAAAATAATAATTAATTAAAACAATAAGTTTAAAGGAGCCAAAGGAAATTCGTGGGGGAAAATGAAAATTTTAGCACAAACAGTAGCGTCGGCCTGAACCGTCACTAATATAAGAAAATAAGAATTAATTTAGACAATAACTAATAAGGAGGCAAACAAAATTTGTTATGGGAAATGAATATTTTTTCAAAAACAATAGCGTCCGCCTGAATCGTCGCTAATATAAAATAATAAATAATTATTTAAAATAATAACTAAAAAGGAGGCAAATTAAATTGGTGGGTGTAATGAAATTTTCGCACAAATAGTAGCGTAGGTCCAAATAAATGTTTTGTCAACACCAAGTATTTTTCTCGAAATCAAACCATTTTCAAAATATTTTCATAACAAATGCACTCGAAGGACACATGCATTAAGTAGTGAAGAAGGAATGATTAAATGTATGTCCCTTTGTTCTTAGTCCGACGACGCTAGCTGTATAGGTTATCGCTCGAATGTCACCTTCACTCATGAACTTTAGTTTTATTCGTGCTATATACTTTTGAAGTGAAATGGAGGAAAATGACTACTTAGGCGTATGCTCCTCTTATAAAGATTCTAATAAAGATTAAGAAGAGTGATTTCTTCTGTCCAAAAGGGTAAACCAACTTTGAAATAGAAAATAGAGCAACATACAATATGCCATAAAAGTTACTTAATAGCACTTTCTTTTGTTTTTGATAGCGCTGAAAAGCGCTATTAACCGTGCCACTAATGTGAACGATTTTGTTTAATAGCACTTTAAAAGAGCTATTAAAGTACTAGTTTTTAATATAAAAATAATAATTAATTAAAAAAATAAGTTTAAAGGAGCCATACGACATTCGTGGGGGAAAATGAAGCATTTAGCACAAACAGTAGCGTCGGCCTGAACCGTCGCTAATATAAGAAAAAAAGAATTAATTAAGACAATAACTAATAAGGAGGCAAACGAAATTTGTTATGGGAAATGAATATTTTTTCAAAAACAATAGCGTCGGCCTGAACCTTCGCTAATATAAAAAAATTAATAATTATTTAAAATTATAACTAAAAAGGAGGCAAGTTAAATTGGTGGGTGTAATGAAATTTTCGCACAAACAATAGCGTGGGTCCAAATAAACGTTTTGTCAACACCAAGTATTTTTCTCGAAATCAAACCATTTTCAAAATATTTTCATAACAAATGCACTCGAAGGACACATGCATTAAGTAGTGAAGAAGGAATTGATTAAATGTATGTCCCTTTGTTCTTAGTCCGACGACGCTGGATGCATAGGTTATCGCTCGAATGCTCACCTTCACTCATGAACTTTAGTTTTATTCGTGCTATATACTTTTTAAGTGAAATGGAGGAAAATGACTACTTAGGAGTATGCTCCTCTTATAAAGATTCTAATAAAGACAAAGAAGAGTGATCTCCTCTGTCCAAAAGGGTAAACCAACTTTGAAATAGAAAATAGAGCAATAGATAATATGCCATAAAAGTTACTTAATAGCACTTTCTTTTGTTTTTAATAGCGCTGAAAAGCGCTATTAACCGTGCCATAAATGTGAACGATTTTTTTTAATAGCACTTTAAAAGAGCTATTAAAGTACTAGCTTTTAATATAAAAATAATAATTAATTAAAACAATAAGTTTAAAGGAGCCATACGAAATTCGTGGGGGAAAATGAAACATTTAGCACAAACAGTAGCGTCGGCCTGAACCGTCGCTAATATAAGAAAAAAATAATTAATTTAAGACAATAACTAATAAGGAGGCAAACGAAATTTGTTATGGGAAATGAATATCTTTTCAAAAACAATAGCGTCGGCCTGAACCTTCGCCAATATAAAAAAATTAATAATTATTTAAAATTATAACTAAAAAGGAGGCAAGTTAAATTGGTGGGTGTAATGATATTTTCGCACAAACAATAGCTTGGGTCCAAATAAACGTTTTGTCAACACCAAGTATTTTTCTCGAAATCAAACCATTTTCAAAATATTTTCATAACAAATGCACTCGAAGGACACATGCATTAAGTAGTGAAGAAGGAATGATTAAATGTATGTCCCTTTGTTCTTAGTCCGACGATGCTGGCTGTATAGGTTATCGCTCGAATGCTCACCTTCACTCATGAACTTTAGTTTTATTCGTGCTATATACTTTTGAAGTGAAATGGAGGAAAATGACTTCTTAGGCGTATGCTCCTCTTATAAAGATTCTAATAAAGACAAAGAAGAGTGACCTCTTCTGTCCAAAAGGGTAAACTAACTTTGAAAGAGAAAATAGAGCAAAAGACAATATGCCATAAAAGTTATTTAATAGCACTTTCTTTTGTTTTTGATAGCGCTTAAAAGCGCTATTAACCGTGCCACTAATGTGAACGATTTTGTTTAATATCACTTTAAAAGAGCTATTAAAGTACTAGTTTTTAATATAAAAATAATAATTAATTAAAACAATAAGTTTAAAGGAGCCAAACGAGATTTGTGGGGGAAAATGAAAATTTTAGCACTAACAGTAGCGTCGGCCTGAACCGTCACTAATATAAGAAAATAAGAATTAATTAAGACAATAACTAATAAGGAGGCAAAAGAAATTTGTTATGGGAAATGAATATTTTTTCAAAAACAATAGCGTCCGCCTGAACCGTCGCTAATATAAAATAATAAATAATTATTTAAAATAATAACTAAAAAGGAGGCAAATTAAATTGGTGGGTGTAATGAAATTTTCGCACAAATAGTAGCGTAGGTCCAAATAAACGTTTTGTCAACACCAAGTATTTTTCTCGAAATCAAACCATATTCAAAATATTTTCATAACAAATGCACTCGAAGGACACATGGATTAAGTAGTGAAGAAGGAATGATTAAATGTATGTCCCTTTGTTCTTAGTCCGACGATGCTAGCTGTATAGGTTATCGCTCGAATGTCACCTTCACTCATGAACTTTAGTTTTATTCGTGCTATATACTTTTGAAGTGAAATGGAGGAAAATGACTACTTAGGCGTATGCTCCTCTTATAAAGATTCTAATAAAGACAAAGAAGAGTGATCTCTTCTGTCCAAAAGGGTAAACTAACTTTGAAAGAAAAAATAGAGCAATAGACAATATGCCATAAAAGTTACTTAATAGCACTTTCTTTTGTTTTTGATAGCGTTGAAAAGCGCTATTAACCGTGCCACTAATGTGAACGATTTTTTTTAATAGCACTTTAAAAGAGCTATTAAAGTACTAGTTTTTAATATAAAAATAATAATTAATTAAAACAATAAGTTTAAAGGAGCCATACGAAATTCGTGGGGGAAAATGAAACATTTAGCACAAACAGTAGCGTCGGCCTGATCCGTCGCTAATATAAGAAAATAAGAATTAATTAAGACAATAACTAATAAGGAGGCGAACGAAATTTGTTATGGGAAATGAATATTTTTCAAAAACAATAGCATCGGCCTGAACCTTCGCCAATATAAAAAAATTAATAATTATTTAAAATTATAACTAAAAAGGAGGCAAGTTAAATTGGTGGGTGTAATGAAATTTTCGCACAAACAATAGCGTGGGTCCAAATAAACGTTTTGTCAACACCAAGTATTTTTCTCGAAATCAAACCATTTTCAAAATATTTTCATAACAAATGCACTCGAAGGACACATGCATTAAGTAGTGAAGAAGGAATGATTAATTGTATGTCCCTTTGTTCTTTTTCCGACGACGCTAGCTGTATAGGTTATCGCTCGAATGTCACCTTCACTCATGAACTTTAGTTTTATTCGTGCTATATACTTTTGAAGTGAAATGGAGGAAAATGACTACTTAGGCGTATGCTCCACTTATAAAGATTCTAAGAAAGACAAAGAAGAGTGATCTCTTCTGTCCAAAAGGGTAAACCAACTTTGAAATAGAAAATAGAGCAACAGACAATATGCCATAAAAGTTACTTAATAGAACTTTCTTTTGTTTTTGATAGCGCTGAAAAGCGCTATTAACCGTGCCACTAATGTGAACGATTTTTTTTAATAGCACTTTAAAAGAGCTATTAAAGTACTAGTTTTTAATATAAAAATAATAATTAATTAAAACAATAAGTTTAAAGGAGCCATACGAAATTCGTGGGGGAAAATGAAACATTTAGCACAAACAGTAGCGTCGGCCTGAACCGTCGCTAATATAAGAAAATAAGAATTAATTAAGACAATAACTAATAAGGAGGCAAACGAAATTTGTTATGGGAAATGAATATTTTTTCAAAAACAATAGCATCGGCCTTAACCTTCGCCAATATAAAAAAATTAATAATTATTTAAAATTATAACTAAAAAGGAGGCAAGTTAAATTGGTGGGTGTAATGAAATTTTCGCACAAACAATAGCGTGGGTCCAAATAAACGTTTTGTCAACACCAAGTATTTTTCTCGAAATCAAACCATTTTCAAAATATTTTCATAACAAATGCACTCGAAGGACACATGCATTAAGTAGTGAAGAAGGAATGATTAAATGTATGTCCCTTTGTTCTTAGTCCGACAATGCTGGCTGTATAGGTTATCGCTCGAATGCTCACCTTCACTCATGAACTTTAGTTTTATTCGTGCTATATACTTTTGAAGTGAAATGGAGGAAAATGACTTCTTAGGCGTATGCTCCTCTTATAAAGATTCTAATAAAGACAAAGAAGAGTGACCTCTTCTGCCCAAAAGGGTAAACTAACTTTGAAAGAGAAAATAGAGCAAAAGACAATATGCCATAAAAGTTATTTAATAGCACTTTCTTTTGTTTTTGATAGCGCTTAAAAGCGCTATTAACCGTGCCACTAATGTGAACGATTTTGTTTAATATCACTTTAAAAGAGCTATTAAAGTACTAGTTTTTAATATAAAAATAATAATTAATTAAAACAATAAGTTTAAAGGAGCCAAACGAGATTTGTGGGGGAAAATGAAAATTTTAGCACTAACAGTAGCGTCGGCCTGAACCGTCACTAATATAAGAAAATAAGAATTAATTAAGACAATAACTAATAAGGAGGCAAAAGAAATTTGTTATGGGAAATGAATATTTTTTCAAAAACAATAGCGTCCGCCTGAACCGTCGCTAATATAAAATAATAAATAATTATTTAAAATAATAACTAAAAAGGAGGCAAATTAAATTGGTGGGTGTAATGAAATTTTCGCACAAATAGTAGCGTAGGTCCAAATAAACGTTTTGTCAACACCAAGTATTTTTCTCGAAATCAAACCATATTCAAAATATTTTCATAACAAATGCACTCGAAGGACACATGGATTAAGTAGTGAAGAAGGAATGATTAAATGTATGTCCCTTTGTTCTTAGTCCGACGATGCTAGCTGTATAGGTTATCGCTCGAATGTCACCTTCACTCATGAACTTTAGTTTTATTCGTGCTATATACTTTTGAAGTGAAATGGAGGAAAATGACTACTTAGGCGTATGCTCCTCTTATAAAGATTCTAATAAAGACAAAGAAGAGTGATCTCTTCTGTCCAAAAGGGTAAACTAACTTTGAAAGAAAAAATAGAGCAATAGACAATATGCCATAAAAGTTACTTAATAGCACTTTCTTTTGTTTTTGATAGCGCTGAAAAGCGCTATTAACCGTGCCACTAATGTGAACGATTTTTTTTAATAGCACTTTAAAAGAGCTATTAAAGTACTAGTTTTTAATATAAAAATAATAATTAATTAAAACAATAAGTTTAAAGGAGCCATACGAAATTCGTGGGGGAAAATGAAACATTTAGCACAAACAGTAGCGTCGGCCTGATCCGTCGCTAATATAAGAAAATAAGAATTAATTAAGACAATAACTAATAAGGAGGCGAACGAAATTTGTTATGGGAAATGAATATTTTTCAAAAACAATAGCATCGGCCTGAACCTTCGCCAATATAAAAAAATTAATAATTATTTAAAATTATAACTAAAAAGGAGGCAAGTTAAATTGGTGGGTGTAATGAAATTTTCGCACAAACAATAGCGTGGGTCCAAATAAACGTTTTGTCAACACCAAGTATTTTTCTCGAAATCAAACTATTTTCAAAATATTTTCATAACAAATGCACTCGAAGGACACATGCATTAAGTAGTGAAGAAGGAATGATTAATTGTATGTCCCTTTGTTCTTTTTCCGACGACGCTAGCTGTATAGGTTATCGCTCGAATGTCACCTTCACTCATGAACTTTAGTTTTATTCGTGCTATATACTTTTGAAGTGAAATGGAGGAAAATGACTACTTAGGCGTATGCTCCACTTATAAAGATTCTAAGAAAGACAAAGAAGAGTGATCTCTTCTGTCCAAAAGGGTAAACCAACTTTGAAATAGAAAATAGAGCAACAGACAATATGCCATAAAAGTTACTTAATAGAACTTTCTTTTGTTTTTGATAGCGCTGAAAAGCGCTATTAACCGTGCCACTAATGTGAACGATTTTTTTTAATAGCACTTTAAAAGAGCTATTAAAGTACTAGTTTTTAATATAAAAATAATAATTAATTAAAACAATAAGTTTAAAGGAGCCATACGAAATTCGTGGGGGAAAATGAAACATTTAGCACAAACAGTAGCGTCGGCCTGAACCGTCGCTAATATAAGAAAATAAGAATTAATTAAGACAATAACTAATAAGGAGGCAAACGAAATTTGTTATGGGAAATGAATATTTTTTCAAAAACAATAGCATCGGCCTTAACCTTCGCCAATATAAAAAAATTAATAATTATTTAAAATTATAACTAAAAAGGAGGCAAGTTAAATTGGTGGGTGTAATGAAATTTTCGCACAAACAATAGCGTGGGTCCAAATAAACGTTTTGTCAACACCAAGTATTTTTCTCGAAATCAAACCATTTTCAAAATATTTTCATAACAAATGCACTCGAAGGACACATGCATTAAGTAGTGAAGAAGGAATGATTAAATGTATGTCCCTTTGTTCTTAGTCCGACAATGCTGGCTGTATAGGTTATCGCTCGAATGCTCACCTTCACTCATGAACTTTAGTTTTATTCGTGCTATATACTTTTGAAGTGAAATGGAGGAAAATGACTTCTTAGGCGTATGCTCCTCTTATAAAGATTCTAATAAAGACAAAGAAGAGTGACCTCTTCTGCCCAAAAGGGTAAACTAACTTTGAAAGAGAAAATAGAGCAAAAGACAATATGCCATAAAAGTTATTTAATAGCACTTTCTTTTGTTTTTGATAGCGCTTAAAAGCGCTATTAACCGTGCCACTAATGTGAACGATTTTGTTTAATATCACTTTAAAAGAGCTATTAAAGTACTAGTTTTTAATATAAAAATAATAATTAATTAAAACAATAAGTTTAAAGGAGCCAAACGAGATTCGTGGGGGAAAATGAAAATTTTAGCACTAACAGTAGCGTCAGCCTGAACCGTCACTAATATAAGAAAATAAGAATTAATTAAGACAATAACTAATAAGGAGGCAAAAGAAATTTGTTATGGGAAATGAATATTTTTTCAAAAACAATAGCGTCGGCCTGAACCGTCGCTAATATAAAATAATAAATAATTATTTAAAATAATAACTAAAAAGGAGGCAAATTAAATTGGTGGGTGTAATAAAATTTTCGCACAAATAGTAGCGTAGGTCCAAATAAACGTTTTGTCAACACCAAGTATTTTTCTCGAAATCAAACCATTTTCAAAATATTTTCATAACAAATGCACTCGAAGGAAACATGGATTAAGTAGTGAAGAAGGAATGGTTAAATGTATGTCCCTTTGTTCTTAGTCCGACGATGCTAGCTGTATAGATTATCGCTCGAATGTCACCTTCACTCATGAACTTTAGTTTTATTCGTGCTATATACTTTTGAAGTGAAATGGAGGAAAATGACTACTTAGGCGTATGCTCCTCTTATAAAGATTCTAATAAAGACAAAGAAGAGTGATCTCTTCTGTCCAAAAGGGTAAACTAACTTTGAAAGAAAAAATAGAGCAACAGACAATATGCCATAAAAGTTACTTAATAGCACTTTCTTTTGTTTTTGATAGCGCTGAAAAGCGCTATTTACCGTGCCACTAATGTGAACGATTTTTTTTAATAGCACTTTAAAAGAGCTATTAAAGTACTAGTTTTTAATATAAAAATAATAATTAATTAAAACAATAAGTTTAAAGGAGCCATACGAAATTCGTGGGGGAAAATGAAACATTTAGCACAAACAGTAGCGTCGGCCTGACCGTCGCTAATATAAGAAAATAAGAATTAATTAAGACAATAACTAATAAGGAGGCAAACGAAATTTGTTATGGGAAATGAATATTTTTCAAAAACAATAGCATCGGCCTGAACCTTCGCCAATATAAAAAAATTAATAATTATTTAAAATTATAACTAAAAAGGAGGCAAGTTAAATTGGTGGGTGTAATGAAATTTTCGCACAAACAATAGCGTGGGTCCAAATAAACGTTTTGTCAACACCAAGTATTTTTCTCGAAATCAAACCATTTTCAAAATATTTTCATAACAAATGCACTCGAAGGACACATGCATTAAGTAGTGAAGAAGAAATGATTAAATGTATGTCCCTTTGTTCTTAGTCCGACGACGCTAGCTGTATAGGTTATCGCTCGAATGTCACCTTCACTCATGAACTTTAGTTTTATTCGTGCTATATACTTTTGAAGTGAAATGGAGGAAAATGACTACTTAGGCGTATGCTCCACTTATAAAGATTCTAAGAAAGACAAAGAAGAGTGATCTCTTCTGTCCAAAAGGGTAAACCAACTTTGAAATAGAAAATAGAGCAACAGACAATATGCCATAAAAGTTACTTAATAGAAATTTCTTTTGTTTTTGATAGCGCTGAAAAGAGCTATTAACCGTGCCACTAATGTGAACGATTTTTTTTAATAGCACTTTAAAAGAGCTATTAAAGTACTAGTTTTTAATCTAAAAATAATAATTAATTAAAACAATAAGTTTAAAGGAGCCATACGAAATTCGTGGGGGAAAATGAAACATTTAGCACAAACAGTAGCGTCGGCCTGAACCGTCGCTAATATAAGAAAATAAGAATTAATTAAGACAATAACTAATAAGGAGGCAAACGAAATTTGTTATGGGAAATGAATATTTTTTCAAAAACAATAGCATCGGCCTGAACCTTCGCCAATATAAAAAAATTAATAATTATTTAAAATTATAACTAAAAAGGAGGCAAGTTAAATTGGTGGGTGTAATGAAATTTTTGCACAAACAATAGCGTGGGTCCAAATAAACTTTTTGTCAACACCAAGTACTTTTCTCGAAATCAAACCATTTTCAAAATATTTTCATAACAAATGCACTCGAATGACACATGCATTAAGTAGTGAAGAAGGAATGATTAAATGTATGTCCCTTTGTTCTTAGTCCGACGATGCTGGCTGTATAGGTTATCGCTCGAATGCTCACCTTCACTCATGAACTTTAGTTTTATTCGTGCTATATACTTTTGAAGTGAAATGGAGGAAAATGACTTCTTAGGCGTATGCTCCTCTTATAAAGATTCTAATAAAGACAAAGAAGAGTGACCTCTTCTGCCCAAAAGGGTAAACTAACTTTGAAAGAGAAAATAGAGCAAAAGACACTATGCCATAAAAGTTATTTAATATCACTTTCTTTTGTTTTTGATAGTGCTGAAAAGCGCTATTAACCGTGCCACTAATGTGAACGATTTTGTTTAATAGCACTTTAAAAGAGCTATTAAAGTACTAGTTTGTAATATAAAAATAATAATTAATTAAAACAATAAGTTTAAAGGAGCCATACGAAATTCTTGGGGGAAAATGAAACATTTAGCACAAACAGTAGCGTCGGCCTGAACCGTCGCTAATATAAGAAAAAAAGAATTAATTAAGACAATAACTAATAAGGAGGCAAACGAAATTTGTTATGGGAAATGAATATTTTTTCAAATACAATAGCGTCGTCCTGAACCTTCGCTAATATAAAAAAATAAATAATTATTTAAAATTATAACTAAAAAGGAGGCAAGTTAAATTGGTGGGTGTAATGAAATTTTCGCACAAACAGTAGCGTGGGTCCAAATAAACGCTTTGTCAACACCAAGTATTTTTCTCGAAATCAAACCATTTTCAAAATATTTTCATAACAAATGCACTCGAAGGACACATGCATTAAGTAGTGAAGAAGGAATGATTAAATGTATGTCCTTTTGTTCTTAGTCCAACGACGCTAGCTGTATAGGTTATCGCTCGAATGCTCACCTTCACTCATGAACTTTAGTTTTATTCGTGCTATATACATTTGAAGTGAAATGGAGGAAAATGACTACTTAGGCGTATGCTCCTCTTATAAAGATTCTAATAAAGACAAAGAAGAGTGATCTCTTCTGTCCAAAAGGGTAAACCAACTTTGAAATAGAAAATAGAGCAACAGACAATATGCCATAAAAGTTACTTAATAGCACTTTCTTTTGTTTTTGATAGCGCTGAAAAGCGCTATTAACCGTGCCACTAATGTGAACGATTTTGTTTAATAGCACTTTAAAATAGCTATTAAAGTACTAGTTTGTAATATAAAAATAATAATTAATTAAAACAATAAGTTTAAAGGAGCCATACGAAATTCTTGGGGGAAAATGAAGCATTTAGCACAAATAGTAGCGTCGGCCTGAACCGTCGCTAATATAAGAAAAAAAGAATTAATTAAGACAATAACTAATAAGGAGGCAAACGAAATTTGTTATGGGAAATGAATATCTTTTCAAAAACAATAGCGTCGGCCTGAACCTTCGCTAATATAAAAAAATTAATAATTATTTAAAATTATAACTAAAAAGGAGGCAAGTTAAATTGGTGGGTGTAATGAAATTTTCGCACAAACAATAGCGTGGGTCCAAATAAACGTTTTGTCAACACCAAGTATTTTTCTCGAAATCAAACCATTTTCAAAATATTTTCATAAAAATGCACTCGAAGGACACATGCATTAAGTAGTGAAGAAGGAATGATTAAATGTATGTCCCTTTGTTCTTAGTCCGACGATGCTGGCTGTATAGGTTATCGCTCGAATGCTCACCTTCACTCATGAACTTTAGTTTTATTCGTGCTATATACTTTTGAAGTGAAATGGAGGAAAATGACTACTTAGGCGTATGCTCCTCTTATAAAGATTCTAATAAAGTCAAAGAAGAGTGATCTCTTTTGTCCAAAAGGGTAAACTAACTTTGAAATAGAAAATAGAGCAACATATAATATGCCATAAAAGTTATTTAATAGCACTTTCTTTTGTTTTTGATAGCGTTGAAAAGCGCTATTAACCGTGCCACTAATGTGAACGATTTTGTTTAATATCACTTTAAAAGAGGTATTAAAGTACTAGTTTTAAATATAAAAATAATAATTAATTAAAACAATAAGTTTAAAGGAGCCAAATGAAATTCGTGGTGGAAAATGAAAATTTTCGCACAAACAGTAGCGTCGGCCTGAACCGTCACTAATATAAGAAAATAAGAATTAATTAAGACAATAACTAATAAGGAGGCAAACGAAATTTGTTTTGGGAAATGAAATTTTTTTTAAAAACAATAGCGTCGGCCTGAACCGTCACTAATATAAAATAATAAATAATTATTTAAAATAATAACTAAAAAGGAGGAAAATTAAATTGTTGGGTGTAATGAAATTTTTGCACAAACAATCGCTTAGGTCCAAATAAATGTTTTGTCAACACCAAGTATTTTTCTCGAAATCAAACCATTTTCAAAATATTTTCATAACAAATACACTCGAAGGACACATGCATTAAGTAGTGAAGAAGGAATGATTAAATGTATGTCCCTTTGTTCTTAGTCCGACGACGCTGGCTGTATAGGTTATTGCTCGAATGCTCACCATCACTCATGAACTTTAGTTTTATTCGTGCTATATACTTTTGAAGTGAAATGGAGGAAAATGACTACTTAGGCATATGCTCCTCTAATAAAGATTCTAATAAAGACAAAGAAGAGTGGTCTCTTCTGTCCAAAAGGGTAAACCAACTTTGAAATAGAAAATAGAGCAATAGACAATATGCCATAAAAGTTACTTAATAGCACTTTCTTTTGTTTTTGGTAGCGCAGAAAAGCGCTATTAACAGTGCCACTAATGTGAACGATTTTGTTTAATAGCACTTTAAAAGAGCTATTAAAGTACAAGTTTTTAATATAAAAATAATAATTAATTAAAACAATAAGTTTAAAGGAGCCATATGAAATTCGTGGGGGAAAATGAAACTTTTAGCACAAACAGTAGCGTCGGCCTGAACCGTCGCTAATATAAGAAAATAAGAATTAATTAAGACAATAACTAATAAGGAGGCAAAGAAATTTGTTATGGGAAATGAATATTTTTTCAAAAACAATAGCGTCGGCCTGAACCGTCGCTAATATAAAAAAATAAATAATTATTTAAAATTATTATTAAAAAGGAAGCAAGTTAAATTGTTGGGTGTAATGAAATTTTCGCACAAACAATAGCGTAGGTCCAAATAAACGTTTTGTCAACACCAAGTATTTTTCTCAAAATCTAACCATTTTCAAAATATTTTCATAACAAATGCACTCGAAGGACACATGCATTAAGTAGTGAAGAAGGAATGATTAAATGTAAGTCCCTTTGTTCTTAGTCTGACGACGCGGGTTGTATATGTTATCGCTCAAATGCTCACCTTCACTCATGAACTTTAGTTTTATTCTTGCTATATACTTTTGAATGGAAATGGAGGAAAATGACTACTTAGGCATATGCTCCTCTTATAAAGATTCTAATAAAGACAAAGAAAAGGGATCTCTTCTTTCCAAAAGGGTAAACCAACTTTGAAAGAGAAAATAAAGCAACAAACAATATGCCATAAAAGTTATTTAATAGCACTTTCTTTTGTTTTTGATAGCGCTGAAAAGCGCTATTAACCGTGCCACTAATGTGAATGATTTTGTTTAATATCACTTTAAGAGAGCTATTAAAGTACTAGTTTTTAATATAAAAATAATACTTAATTAAAACAATAAGTTTAAAGGAGCCAAATGAAATTCGTGGGGGGAATGAAAATTTTAGCACAAACAGTAGCGTCGGCCTGAACCCTAAACCCTAAACCCTAAACCCTAACCCTAAACCCTAAACTTTAGTTTTATTCGTGCTATATACTTTTGAAGTGAAATGGAGGAAAATGACTACTTAGGCGTATGCTCCTCTTATAAAGATTCTAATAAAGACAAAGAAGAGTGATCTCTTCTGTCCAAAAGGGTAAACCAACTTTGAAAGAGAAAATAGAGCAACAAACAAGATGCCATAAAAGTTACTTAATAGCACTTTCTTTTGTTTTTGGTAGCGCAGAAAAGCGCTATTAACAGTGCCACTAATGTGAACGATTTTGTTTAATAGCACTTTAAAAGAGCTATTAAATTACTAGTTTTTAATATAAAAATAATAATTAATTAAAACAATAAGTTTAAAGGAGCCATACGAAATTCGTGGGGGAAAATGAAACTTTTAGCACAAACAGTAGCGTCAGCCTGAACCGTCGGTAATATAAGAAAATAAGAATTAATTAAGACAATAACTAATAAGGAGGCAAAGAAATTTGTTATGGTAAATGAATATTTTTTCAAAAACAATAGCGTCGGCCTTAACCATCGCTAATATAAAAAAATAAATAATTATTTAAAATTATAACTAAAAAGGAGGCAAGTTAAATTGGTGGGTGTAATGAAATTTTTGCACAAACAATAGCGTAGGTCCAAATAAATGTTTTGTCAACACCAAGTATTTTTCTCGAAATCTAACCATTTTCAAAATATTTTCATAACAAATGCACTCGAAGGACACATGCATTAAGTAGTGAAGACGGAATGATTAAATGTAAGTCCCTTTGTTCTTAGTCTGACGACGCTGGCTGTATAGGTTATCGCTCGAATGCTCACCTTCACTCATGAACTTTAGTTTTATTCGTGCTATATACTTTTGAAGTGAAATGGAGGAAAATGACTACTTAGGCGTATGCTCCTCTTATAAAGATTCTATTAAAGACAAAGAAGAGGGATCTCTTCTTTCCAAAAGGGTAAACCAACTTTGAAAGAGAAAATAGAGCAACAAACAATATGCCATAAAAGTTATTTAATAGCACTTTCTTTTGTTTTTGATAGCGCTGAAAAGCGCTATTAACCATGCCACTAATGTGAATGATTTTGTTTAATATCACTTTAAAAGAATTATTAAAGTACTAGTTTTTAATATAAAAATAATACTTAATTAAAACAATAAGTTTAAAGGAGCCAAACGAAATTCGTGGGGGGGAATGAAAATTTTAGCACAAACAGTAGCGTCGGCCTGAACCGTCACTTATATAAGAAAATAAGAATTAATTAAGACAATAACTAATAAGGAGGCATACGAAATTTGTTATGGGAAATTAGTATTTTTTCAAAAACAATAGCGTCGGCCTGAACCGTCACTAATATAAAATAATGAATAATTATTTAAAATAATAACTAAAAAGGAGGAAAATTAAATTGATGGGTGTAATGAAATTTTCGCACAAACAGTAGCGTAGGTCCAAATAAACGTTTTGTCAACACCAATTATTTTTTTCGAAATCAAACCATTTTCAAAATATTTTCATAACAAATGCACTCGAAGGACACATGCATTAAGTAGTGAAGAAGGAATGATTAAATGTATGTCCCTTTGTTCTTAGTCCGACGACGCTGGCTGTTTAGGTTATCGCTCGAATGCTCACCTTCACTCATGAACTTTAGTTTTATTCGTGCTATATACTATTGAAGTGAAATGGAGGAAAATGACTACTTAGGCGTATGCTCCTCTTATAAAGATTCTAATAAAGACAAAGAAGAGTGATCTCTTCTATCCAAAAGGGTAAACCAACTTTGAAAGAGAAAATAGAGCAACAAACAATATGCCATAAAAGTTACTTAATAGCACTTTCTTTTGTTTTTGATAGCGCTGAAAAGCGCTATTAACCGTGCCACTAATGTGAACGATTTTGTTTAATATCACATTAAAAGAGCTATTAAAGTACTAGTTTTTATTATAAAAATAATAATTAATTAAAACAATAATTTTAAAGGAGCCATACGAAATTCGTGGGGGAAAATGAAACATTTAGCACAAACAGTAGCGTCGTCCTGAACCGTCACTAATATAAGAAAATAAGAATTAATTAAGACAATAACTAATAAGGAGGCAAACGAAATTTGTTATGGGAAATGAATATTTTTTCAAAAACAATAGCGTCGGCATGAACCGTCGCTAATATAAAAAAATAAATAATTATTTAAAATTATAACTAAAAAGGAGGCAAGTTAAATTGGTGGGTGTAATGAAATTTTCGCACAAACAATAGCGTAGGTCCAAATAAACGTTTTGTCAACACCTAGTATTTTTCTCGAAATTAAACCATTTTCAAAATATTTTCATAACAAATGCACTCGAAGGACACATGCATTAAGTAGTGAAGAAGGAATGATTAAATGTATGTCCCTTTGTTCTTAGTCCGACGACGCTGGCTGTATAGGTTATCGCTCGAATGCTCACCTTCACTCATGAACTTTAGTTTTATTCGTGTTATATACTTTTGAAGTGAAATGGAGGAAAATGACTACTTAGGCGTATGCTCCTCTTATAAAGATTCTAATAAAGACAAAGAAGAGTGATCTCTTCTGTCCAAAAGGGTAAACCAACTTTGAAAGAGAAAATAGAGCAACAAACAAGATGCCATAAAAGTTACTTAATAGCACTTTCTTTTGTTTTTGGTAGCGCTAAAAAGCGCTATTAACAGTGCCACTAATGTGAACGATTTTGTTTAATAGCACTTTAAAAGAGCTATTAAATTACTAGTTTTTAATATAAAAATAATAATTAATTAAAACAATAAGTTTAAAGGAGCCATACGAAATTCGTGGGGGAAAATGAAACTTTTAGCACAAACAGTAGCGTCAGCCTGAACCGTCGGTAATATAAGAAAATAAGAATTAATTAAGACAATAACTAATAAGGAGGCAAAGAAATTTGTTATGGTAAATGAATATTTTTTCAAAAACAATAGCGTCGGCCTTAACCATCGCTAATATAAAAAAATAAATAATTATTTAAAATTATAACTAAAAAGGAGGCAAGTTAAATTGGTGGGTGTAATGAAATTTTTGCACAAACAATAGCGTAGGTCCAAATAAATGTTTTGTCAACACCAAGTATTTTTCTCGAAATCTAACCATTTTCAAAATATTTTCATAACAAATGCACTCGAAGGACACATGCATTAAGTAGTGAAGACGGAATGATTAAATGTAAGTCCCTTTGTTCTTAGTCTGACGACGCTGGCTGTATAGGTTATCGCTCGAATGCTCACCTTCACTCATGAACTTTAGTTTTATTCGTGCTATATACTTTTGAAGTGAAATGGAGGAAAATGACTACTTAGGCGTATGCTCCTCTTATAAAGATTCTATTAAAGACAAAGAAGAGGGATCTCTTCTTTCCAAAAGGGTAAACCAACTTTGAAAGAGAAAATAGAGCAACAAACAATATGCCATAAAAGTTATTTAATAGCACTTTCTTTTGTTTTTGATAGCGCTGAAAAGCGCTATTAACCATGCCACTAATGTGAATGATTTTGTTTAATATCACTTTAAAAGAGCTATTAAAGTACTAGTTTTTAATATAAAAATAATACTTAATTAAAACAATAAGTTTAAAGGAGCCAAACGAAATTCGTGGGGGGGAATGAAAATTTTAGCACAAACAGTAGCGTCGGCCTGAACCGTCACTTATATAAGAAAATAAGAATTAATTAAGACAATAACTAATAAGGAGGCATACGAAATTTGTTATGGGAAATTAGTATTTTTTCAAAAACAATAGCGTCGGCCTGAACCGTCACTAATATAAAATAATGAATAATTATTTAAAATAATAACTAAAAAGGAGGAAAATTAAATTGATGGGTGTAATGAAATTTTCGCACAAACAGTAGCGTAGGTCCAAATAAACGTTTTGTCAACACCAATTATTTTTTTCGAAATCAAACCATTTTCAAAATATTTTCATAACAAATGCACTCGAAGGACACATGCATTAAGTAGTGAAGAAGGAATGATTAAATGTATGTCCCTTTGTTCTTAGTCCGACGACGCTGGCTGTTTAGGTTATCGCTCGAATGCTCACCTTCACTCATGAACTTTAGTTTTATTCGTGCTATATACTATTGAAGTGAAATGGAGGAAAATGACTACTTAGGCGTATGCTCCTCTTATAAAGATTCTAATAAAGACAAAGAAGAGTGATCTCTTCTATCCAAAAGGGTAAACCAACTTTGAAAGAGAAAATAGAGCAACAGACAATATGCCATAAAAGTTACTTAATAGCACTTTCTTTTGTTTTTGATAGCGCTGAAAAGCGCTATTAACCGTGCCACTAATGTGAACGATTTTGTTTAATATCACATTAAAAGAGCTATTAAAGTACTAGTTTTTATTATAAAAATAATAATTAATTAAAACAATAATTTTAAAGGAGCCATACGAAATTCGTGGGGGAAAATGAAACATTTAGCACAAACAGTAGCGTCGTCCTGAACCGTCACTAATATAAGAAAATAAGAATTAATTAAGACAATAACTAATAAGGAGGCAAACGAAATTTGTTATGGGAAATGAATATTTTTTCAAAAACAATAGCGTCGGCATGAACCGTCGCTAATATAAAAAAATAAATAATTATTTAAAATTATAACTAAAAAGGAGGCAAGTTAAATTGGTGGGTGTAATGAAATTTTCGCACAAACAATAGCGTAGGTCCAAATAAACGTTTTGTCAACACCTAGTATTTTTCTCGAAATTAAACCATTTTCAAAATATTTTCATAACAAATGCACTCGAAGGACACATGCATTAAGTAGTGAAGAAGGAATGATTAAATGTATGTCCCTTTGTTCTTAGTCCGACGACGCTGGCTGTATAGGTTATCGCTCGAATGCTCACCTTCACTCATGAACTTTAGTTTTATTCGTGCTATATACTTTTGAAGTGAAATGGAGGAAAATGACTACTTAGGCGTATGCTCCTCTTATAAAGATTCTAATAAAGACAAAGAAGAGTGATCTCTTCTGTCCAAAAGGGTAAACCAACTTTGAAAGAGAAAATAGAGCAACAAACAAGATGCCATAAAAGTTACTTAATAGCACTTTCTTTTGTTTTTGGTAGCGCTAAAAAGCGCTATTAACAGTGCCACTAATGTGAACGATTTTGTTTAATAGCACTTTAAAAGAGCTATTAAATTACTAGTTTTTAATATAAAAATAATAATTAATTAAAACAATAAGTTTAAAGGAGCCATACGAAATTCGTGGGGGAAAATGAAACTTTTAGCACAAACAGTAGCGTCAGCCTGAACCGTCGGTAATATAAGAAAATAAGAATTAATTAAGACAATAACTAATAAGGAGGCAAAGAAATTTGTTATGGTAAATGAATATTTTTTCAAAAACAATAGCGTCGGCCTTAACCATCGCTAATATAAAAAAATAAATAATTATTTAAAATTATAACTAAAAAGGAGGCAAGTTAAATTGGTGGGTGTAATGAAATTTTTGCACAAACAATAGCGTAGGTCCAAATAAATGTTTTGTCAACACCAAGTATTTTTCTCGAAATCTAACCATTTTCAAAATATTTTCATAACAAATGCACTCGAAGGACACATGCATTAAGTAGTGAAGACGGAATGATTAAATGTAAGTCCCTTTGTTCTTAGTCTGACGACGCTGGCTGTATAGGTTATCGCTCGAATGCTCACCTTCACTCATGAACTTTAGTTTTATTCGTGCTATATACTTTTGAAGTGAAATGGAGGAAAATGACTACTTAGGCGTATGCTCCTCTTATAAAGATTCTATTAAAGACAAAGAAGAGGGATCTCTTCTTTCCAAAAGGGTAAACCAACTTTGAAAGAGAAAATAGAGCAACAGACAATATGCCATAAAAGTTATTTAATAGCACTTTCTTTTGTTTTTGATAGCGCTGAAAAGCGCTATTAACCATGCCACTAATGTGAATGATTTTGTTTAATATCACTTTAAAAGAGCTATTAAAGTACTAGTTTTTAATATAAAAATAATACTTAATTAAAACAATAAGTTTAAAGGAGCCAAACGAAATTCGTGGGGGGGAATGAAAATTTTAGCACAAACAGTAGCGTCGGCCTGAACCGTCACTTATATAAGAAAATAAGAATTAATTAAGACAATAACTAATAAGGAGGCATACGAAATTTGTTATGGGAAATTAGTATTTTTTCAAAAACAATAGCGTCGGCCTGAACCGTCACTAATATAAAATAATGAATAATTATTTAAAATAATAACTAAAAAGGAGGAAAATTAAATTGATGGGTGTAATGAAATTTTCGCACAAACAGTAGCGTAGGTCCAAATAAACGTTTTGTCAACACCAATTATTTTTTTCGAAATCAAACCATTTTCAAAATATTTTCATAACAAATGCACTCCAAGGACACATGCATTAAGTAGTGAAGAAGGAATGATTAAATGTATGTCCCTTTGTTCTTAGTCCGACGACGCTGGCTGTTTAGGTTATCGCTCGAATGCTCACCTTCACTCATGAACTTTAGTTTTATTCGTGCTATATACTATTGAAGTGAAATGGAGGAAAATGACTACTTAGGCGTATGCTCCTCTTATAAAGATTCTAATAAAGACAAAGAAGAGTGATCTCTTCTATCCAAAAGGGTAAACCAACTTTGAAAGAGAAAATAGAGCAACAGACAATATGCCATAAAAGTTACTTAATAGCACTTTCTTTTGTTTTTGATAGCGCTGAAAAGCGCTATTAACCGTGCCACTAATGTGAACGATTTTGTTTAATATCACATTAAAAGAGCTATTAAAGTACTAGTTTTTATTATAAAAATAATAATTAATTAAAACAATAATTTTAAAGGAGCCATACGAAATTCGTGGGGGAAAATGAAACATTTAGCACAAACAGTAGCGTCGTCCTGAACCGTCACTAATATAAGAAAATAAGAATTAATTAAGACAATAACTAATAAGGAGGCAAACGAAATTTGTTATGGGAAATGAATATTTTTTCAAAAACAATAGCGTCGGCATGAACCGTCGCTAATATAAAAAAATAAATAATTATTTAAAATTATAACTAAAAAGGAGGCAAGTTAAATTGGTGGGTGTAATGAAATTTTCGCACAAACAATAGCGTAGGTCCAAATAAACGTTTTGTCAACACCTAGTATTTTTCTCGAAATTAAACCATTTTCAAAATATTTTCATAACAAATGCACTCGAAAGACACATGCATTAAGTAGTGAAGAAGGAATGATTAAATGTATGTCCCTTTGTTCTTAGTCCGACGACGCTGGCTGTATAGGTTATCGCTCGAATGCTCACCTTCACTCATGAACCTTAGTTTTATTCGTGCTATATACTTTTGAAGTGAAATGGAGGAAAATGACTACTTAGGCGTATGCTCCTCTTATAAAGATTCTAATAAAGACAAAGAAGAGTGATCTCTTCTGTCCAAAAGGGTAAACCAACTTTGAAAGAGAAAATAGAGCAACAAACAAGATGCCATAAAAGTTACTTAATAGCACTTTCTTTTGTTTTTGGTAGCGCTAAAAAGCGCTATTAACAGTGCCACTAATGTGAACGATTTTGTTTAATAGCACTTTAAAAGAGCTATTAAATTACTAGTTTTTAATATAAAAATAATAATTAATTAAAACAATAAGTTTAAAGGAGCCATACGAAATTCGTGGGGGAAAATGAAACTTTTAGCACAAACAGTAGCGTCAGCCTGAACCGTCGGTAATATAAGAAAATAAGAATTAATTAAGACAATAACTAATAAGGAGGCAAAGAAATTTGTTATGGTAAATGAATATTTTTTCAAAAACAATAGCGTCGGCCTTAACCATCGCTAATATAAAAAAATAAATAATTATTTAAAATTATAACTAAAAAGGAGGCAAGTTAAATTGGTGGGTGTAATGAAATTTTTGCACAAACAATAGCGTAGGTCCAAATAAATGTTTTGTCAACACCAAGTATTTTTCTCGAAATCTAACCATTTTCAAAATATTTTCATAACAAATGCACTCGAAGGACACATGCATTAAGTAGTGAAGACGGAATGATTAAATGTAAGTCCCTTTGTTCTTAGTCTGACGACGCTGGCTGTATAGGTTATCGCTCGAATGCTCACCTTCACTCATGAACTTTAGTTTTATTCGTGCTATATTATTTTGAAGTGAAATGGAGGAAAATGACTACTTAGGCGTATGCTCCTCTTATAAAGATTCTATTAAAGACAAAGAAGAGGGATCTCTTCTTTCCAAAAGGGTAAACCAACTTTGAAAGAGAAAATAGAGCAACAGACAATATGCCATAAAAGTTATTTAATAGCACTTTCTTTTGTTTTTGATAGCGCTGAAAAGCGCCATTAACCATGCCACTAATGTGAATGATTTTGTTTAATATCACTTTAAAAGAGCTATTAAAGTACTAGTTTTTAATATAAAAATAATACTTAATTAAAACAATAAGTTTAAAGGAGCCAAACAAAATTCGTGGGGGGGAATGAAAATTTTAGCACAAACAGTAGCGTCGGCCTGAACCGTCACTTATATAAGAAAATAAGAATTAATTAAGACAATAACTAATAAGGAGGCATACGAAATTTGTTATGGGAAATTAGTATTTTTTCAAAAACAATAGCGTCGGCCTGAACCGTCACTAATATAAAATAATGAATAATTATTTAAAATAATAACTAAAAAGGAGGAAAATTAAATTGATGGGTGTAATGAAATTTTCGCACAAACAGTAGCGTAGGTCCAAATAAACGTTTTGTCAACACCAATTATTTTTTTCGAAATCAAACCATTTTCAAAATATTTTCATAACAAATGCACTCCAAGGACACATGCATTAAGTAGTGAAGAAGGAATGATTAAATGTATGTCCCTTTGTTCTTAGTCCGACGACGCTGGCTGTTTAGGTTATCGCTCGAATGCTCACCTTCACTCATGAACTTTAGTTTTATTCGTGCTATATACTATTGAAGTGAAATGGAGGAAAATGACTACTTAGGCGTATGCTCCTCTTATAAAGATTCTAATAAAGACAAAGAAGAGTGATCTCTTCTATCCAAAAGGGTAAACCAACTTTGAAAGAGAAAATAGAGCAACAGACAATATGCCATAAAAGTTACTTAATAGCACTTTCTTTTGTTTTTGATAGCGCTGAAAAGCGCTATTAACCGTGCCACTAATGTGAACGATTTTGTTTAATATCACATTAAAAGAGCTATTAAAGTACTAGTTTTTATTATAAAAATAATAATTAATTAAAACAATAATTTTAAAGGAGCCATACGAAATTCGTGGGGGAAAATGAAACATTTAGCACAAACAGTAGCGTCGTCCTGAACCGTCACTAATATAAGAAAATAAGAATTAATTAAGACAATAACTAATAAGGAGGCAAACGAAATTTGTTATGGGAAATGAATATTTTTTCAAAAACAATAGCGTCGGCATGAACCGTCGCTAATATAAAAAAATAAATAATTATTTAAAATTATAACTAAAAAGGAGGCAAGTTAAATTGGTGGGTGTAATGAAATTTTCGCACAAACAATAGCGTAGGTCCAAATAAACGTTTTGTCAACACCTAGTATTTTTCTCGAAATTAAACCATTTTCAAAATATTTTCATAACAAATGCACTCGAAGGACACATGCATTAAGTAGTGAAGAAGGAATGATTAAATGTATGTCCCTTTGTTCTTAGTCCGACGACGCTGGCTGTATAGGTTATCGCTCGAATGCTCACCTTCACTCATGAACTTTAGTTTTATTCGTGCTATATACTTTTGAAGTGAAATGGAGGAAAATGACTACTTAGGCGTATGCTCCTCTTATAAAGATTCTAATAAAGACAAAGAAGAGTGATCTCTTCTGTCCAAAAGGGTAAACCAACTTTGAAAGAGAAAATAGAGCAACAAACAAGATGCCATAAAAGTTACTTAATAGCACTTTCTTTTGTTTTTGGTAGCGCTAAAAAGCGCTATTAACAGTGCCACTAATGTGAACGATTTTGTTTAATAGCACTTTAAAAGAGCTATTAAAGTACTAGTTTTTAATATAAAAATAATAATTAATTAAAACAATAAGTTTAAAGGAGCCATACGAAATTCGTGGGGGAAAATGAAACTTTTAGCACAAACAGTAGCGTCAGCCTGAACCGTCGGTAATATAAGAAAATAAGAATTAATTAAGACAATAACTAATAAGGAGGCAAAGAAATTTGTTATGGTAAATGAATATTTTTTCAAAAACAATAGCGTCGGCCTGAACCGTCGCTAATATAAAAAAATAAATAATTATTTAAAATTATAACTAAAAAGGAGGCAAGTTAAATTGGTGGGCGTAATGAAATTTTCGCACAAACAATAGCGTAGGTCCAAATAAACGTTTTGTCACACCAAGTATTTTTCTCGAAATCTAACCATTTTCAAAATATTTTCATAACAAATGCACTCGAAGGACACATGCATTAAGTAGTGAAGAAGGAATGGTTAAATGTAAGTCCCTTTGTTCTTAGTCTGACGACGCTGGCTTTATAGGTTATCGCTCGAATGCTCACCTTCACTCATGAACTTTAGTTTTATTCGTGCTATATACTTTTGAAGTGAAATGGAGGAAAATGACTACTTAGGCGTATGCTCCTCTTATAAAGATTCTATTAAAGACAAAGAAGAGGGATCTCTTCTTTCCAAAAGGGTAAACCAACTTTGAAAGAGAAAATAGAGCAACAAACAATATGCCATAAAACTTATTTAATAGCACTTTCTTTTGTTTTTGATAGCGCTGAAAAGCGCTATTAACCATGCCACTAATGTGAATGATTTTGTTTAATATCACTTTAAAAGAGCTATTAAAGTACTAGTTTTTAATATAAAAATAATACTTAATTAAAACAATAAGTTTAAAGGAGCCAAACGAAATTCGTGGGGGGAATGAAAATTTTAGCACAAACAGTAGCGTCGGCCTGAACCGTCACTAATATAAGAAAATAAGAATTAATTAAGTCAATAACTAATAAGGAGGCAAACGAAATTTGTTATGGGAAATTAGTATTTTTTCAAAAACAATAGCGTCGGCCTGAACCGTCACTAATATAAAATAATAAAAAATTATTTAAAATAATAACTAAAAAGGAGGAAAATTAAATTGATGGGTGTAATGAAATTTTCGCACAAACAGTAGCGTAGGTCCAAATAAACGTTTTGTTAACACCAATTATTTTTCTCGAAATCAAACCATTTTCAAAATATTTTCATAAAAAATGCACTCGAAGGACACATGCATTAAGTAGTGAAGAAGGAATGATTAAATGTATGTCCCTTTGTTCTTAGTCCGACGACGCTGGCTGTTTAGGTTATCGCTCGAATGCTCACCTTCACTCATGAACTTTAGTTTTATTCGTGCTATATACTATTGAAGTGAAATGGAGGAAAATGACTACTTAGGCGTATGCTCCTCTTATAAAGATTCTAATAAAGACAAAGAAGAGTGATCTCTTCTATCCAAAAGGGTAAACCAACTTTGAAATAGAAAATAGAGCAACAGACAATATGCCATAAAAGTTACTTAATAGCACTTTCTTTTGTTTTTGATAGCGCTGAAAATCGCTATTAACCGTGCCACTAATGTGAACGATTTTGTTTAATATCACTTTAAAAGAGCTATTAAAGTACTAGTTTTTAATATAGAAATAATAATTAATTAAAACAATAAGTTTAAAGGAGCCATACGAAATTCGTGGGGGAAAATGAAACATTTAACACAAACAGTAGCGTCGTCCTGAACCGTCGCTAATATAAGAAAATAAGAATTAATTAAGACAATAACTAATAAGGAGGCAAACGAAATTTGTTATGGGAAACAAATATTTTTTCAAAAACAATAGCGTCGGCCTGAACCGTCGCTAATATAAAAAAATAAATAAATATTTAAAATTATAACTAAAAAGGAGGCAAGTTAAATTGTTGGGTGTAATGAAATTTTCGCACAAACAATAGCGTAGGTCCAAATAAACGTTTTGTCAACACCAAGTATTTTTCTCGAAATCAAACCATTTTCAAAATATTTTCATAACAAATGCACTCGAAGGACACATGCATTAAGTAGTGAAGAAGGAATGATTAAATGTAAGTCCCTTTGTTCTTAGTCTGACGACGCTGGCTGTATAGGTTATCGCTCGAATGCTCACCTTCACTCATGAACATTAGTTTTATTCGTGCTATATACTTTTGAAGTGAAATGGAGGAAAATGACTACTTAGGCGTATGCTCCTCTTATAAAGATTCTATTAAAGACAAAGAAGAGGGATCTCTTCTTTCCAAAAGGGTAAACCAACTTTGAAAGAGAAAATAGAGGAACAAACAATATGCCATAAAAGTTATTTAATAGCACTTTCTTTTGTTTTTGATAGCGCTGAAAAGCGCTATTAACCATGCCACTAATGTGAATGATTTTGTTTAATATCACTTTAAAAGAGCTATTAAAGTACTAGTTTTTAATATAAAAATAATACTTAATTAAAACAATAAGTTTAAAGGAGCCAAACGAAATTCGTGGGGGGGAATGAAAATTTTAGCACAAACAGTAGCGTCGGCCTGAACCGTCACTAATATAAGAAAATAAGAATTAATTAAGACAATAACTAATAAGGAGGCAAACGAAATTTGTTATGGGAAATGAATATTTTTTCAAAAACAATAGCGTCGGCCTGAACCGTCACTAATATAAAATAATAAAAAATTATTTAAAATAATAACTAAAAAGGAGGAAAATTAAATTGATGGGTGTAATGAAATTTTCGCACAAACAGTAGCGTAGGTCCAAATAAACGTTTTGTCAACACCAATTATTTTTCTCGAAATCAAACCATTTTCAAAATATTTTCATAAAAGATGCACTCGAAGGACACATGCATTAAGTAGTGAAGAAGAAATGATTTAATGTATGTCCCTTTGTTCTTATTCCGACGATGCTGGCTGTATAGGTTATCGCTCGAATGCTCACCTTCACTCATGAACTTTAGTTTTATTCGTGCTATATACTTTTGAAGTGAAATGGAGGAAAATGACTACTTAGGCGTATGCTCCTCTTATAAAGATTCTAATAAAGACAAAGAAGAGTGATCTCTTCTGTCCAAAAGGGTAAACCAACTTTGAAATAGAAAATAGAGCAACAGACAATATGCCATAAAAGTTACTTAATAGCACTTTCTTTTGTTTTTGATAGCGCTGAAAATCGCTATTAACCGTGCCACTAATGTGAACGATTTTGTTTAATATCACTTTAAAAGAGCTATTAAAGTACTAGTTTTTAATATAGAAATAATAATTAATTAAAACAATAAGTTTAAAGGAGCCATACGAAATTCGTGGGGGAAAATGAAACATTTAACACAAACAGTAGCGTCGTCCTGAACCGTCGCTAATATAAGAAAATAAGAATTAATTAAGACAATAACTAATAAGGTGGCAAACGAAATTTGTTATGGGAAATGAATATTTTTTCAAAAACTATAGCGTCGGCCTGAACCGTCTCTAATATAAAATAATAAATAATTATTTAAAATAATAACTAAAAAGGAGGCAAATTAAATTGATGGGTGTAATGAAATTTTCGCACAAACAGTAGCGTAGGTCCAAATAAACGTTTTGTCAACACCAAGTATTTTTCTCAAAATCAAACCATTTTCAAAATATTTTCATAACAAATGCACTCGAAGGACACATGCATTAAGTAGTGAAGAAGGAATGATTAAATGTATGTCCCTTTGTTCTTAGTCCGCGATGCTGGCTGTATAGGTTATCGCTCGAATTCTCACCTTCACTCATGAACTTTAGTTTTATTCGTGCTATATACTTTTGAAGTGAAATGGAGGAAAATGACTACTTAGGCGTATGCTCCTCTTATAAAGATTCTAATAAAGACAAAGAAGAGTGATCTCTTCTGTCCAAAAGGGTAAACCAACTTTGAAATAGAAAATAGAGCAACAGACAATATGCCATAAAAGTTACTTAATAGCACTTTCTTTTGTTTTTGATAGCGCTGAAAAGCGCTATTAACCGTGCCACTAATGTGACCGATTTTGTTTAATAGCACTTTAAAAGAGCTATTAAAGTACTAGTTTTTAATATAAAAATAATAATTAATTAAAACAATAAGTCTAAAGGAGCCATACGAAATTCGTGGTGGAAAATGAAACATTTAGCACAAACAGTAGCGTGGGCCTGAACCATCGCGAATATAAGAAAATAAGAATTAATTAAGACAATAACTAATAAGGAGGCAAATGAAATTTGTTATGGGAAATGAATATATTTTCAAAAACGATAGCGTCGGCCTGAACCGTCGCTAATATAAAAAAATAAATAATTATTTAAAATTATAACTAAAAAGGAGGCAAATTAAATTGATGGGTGTAATGAAATTTTCGCACAAACAATAGCGTAGGTCCAAATAAACGTTTTGTCAACACCAAGTATTTTTCTCGAAATCAAACCATTTTCAAAATATTTTCATAACAAATGCACTCGAAGGACACATGCATTAAGTAGTGAAGAAGGAATGATTAAATGTATGTCCCTTTGTTCTTATTCCGACGATGCTGGCTGTATAGGTTATCGCTCGAATGCTCACCTTCACTCATGAACTTTAGTTTTATTCGTGCTATATACTTTTGAAGTGAAATGAAGGAAAATGACTACTTAGGCGTATGCTCCTCTTATAAAGATTCTAATAAAGACAAAGAAGAGTTTTCTCTTCTGTCCAAAAGGGTAAACCAACTTTGAAATAGAAAATAGAGCAACAGACAATATGCCATAAAAGTTACTTAATAGCACTTTCTTTTGTTTTTGATAGCGCTGAAAAGCGCTATTAACCGTGCCACTAATGTGACCGATTTTGTTTAATATCACTTTAAAAGAGCTATTAAAGTACTAGTTTTTAATATAGAAATAATAATTAATTAAAACAATAAGTCTAAAGGAGCCATACGAAATTCGTGTTGGAAAATGAAACATTTAGCACAAACAGTAGCGTCGTCCTGAACCGTCGCTAATATAAGAAAACAAGAATTAATTAAGACAATAACTAATAAGGAGGAAAATGAAATTTGTTATGGGAAATGAATATATTTTCAAAAACGATAGCGTCGGCCTGAACCGTCGCTAATATAAAAAAATAAATAATTATTTAAAATTATAACTAAAAAGGAGGCAAATTAAATTGATGGGTGTAATGAAATTTTCGCACAAACAGTAGCGTAGGTCCAAATAAACGTTTTGTCAACACCAAGTATTTTTCTCGAAATCAAACCATTTTCAAAATATTTTCATAACAAATGCACTCGAAGGACACATGCATTAAGTAGTGAAGAAGGAATGATTAAATGTATGTCCCTTTGTTCTTATTCCGACGATGCTGGCTGTATAGGTTATCGCTCGAATGCTCACCTTCACTCATGAACTTTAGTTTTATTCGTGCTATATACTTTTGAAGTGAAATGAAGGAAAATGACTACTTAGGCGTATGCTCCTCTTATAAAGATTCTAATAAAGACAAAGAAGAGTGATCTCTTCTGTCCAAAAGGGTAAACCAACTTTGAAATAGAAAATAGAGCAACAGACAATATGCCATAAAAGTTACTTAATAGCACTTTCTTTTTTTTTTGATAGCGCTGAAAAGCGCTATTAACCGTGCCACTAATGTGACCGATTTTGTTTAATATCACTTTAAAAGAGCTATTAAAGTACTAGTTTTTAATATAGAAATAATAATTAATTAAAACAATAAGTCTAAAGGAGCCATACGAAATTCGTGTTGGAAAATGAAACATTTAGCACAAACAGTAGCGTCGTCCTGAACCGTCGCTAATATAAGAAAACAAGAATTAATTAAGACAATAACTAATAAGGAGGAAAATGAAATTTGTTACGGGAAATGAATATATTTTCAAAAACGATAGCGTCGGCCTGAACCGTCGCTAATATAAAAAAATAAATAATTATTTAAAATTATAACTAAAAAGGAGGCAAATTAAATTGATGGGTGTAATGAAATTTTCGCACAAACAGTAGCGTAGGTCCAAATAAACGTTTTGTCAACACCAAGTATTTTTCTCGAAATCAAACCATTTTCAAAATATTTTCATAACAAATGCACTCGAAGGACACATGCATTAAGTAGTGAAAAAGGAATGATTAAATGTATGTCCCTTTGTTCTTAGTCCGACGATGCTGGCTGTATAGGTTATCGCTCGAATGCTCACCTTCACTCATGAACTTTAGTTTTATTCGTGCTATATACTTTTGAAGTGAAATGAAGGAAAATGACTACTTAGGCGTATGCTCCTCATATAAAGATTCTAATAAAGACAAAGAAGAGTGATCTCTTCTGTCCGAAAGGGTAAACCAACTTTGAAATAGAAAATAGAGCAACAGACAATATGCCATAAAAGTTACTTAATAGCACTTTCTTTTGTTTTTGATAGCGCTGAAAAGCGCTATTAACCGTGCCACTAATGTGACCGATTTTGTTTAATAGCACTTTAAAAGAGCTATTAAAGTACTAGTTTTTAATATAAAAATAATAATTAATTAAAACAATAAGTCTAAAGGAGCCATACGAAATTCGTGGTGGAAAATGAAATATTTAGCACAAACAGTAGCGTCGGCCTGAACCGTCGCTAATATAAGAAAACAAGAATTAATTAAGACAATAACTAATAAGGAGGAAAATGAAATTTGTTATGGGAAATGAATATATTTTCAAAAACGATAGCGTCGGCCTGAACCGTCGCTAATATAAAAAAATAAATAATTATTTAAAATTATAACTAAAAAGGAGGCAAATTAAATTGATGGGTGTAATGAAATTTTCGCACAAACAGTAGCGTAGGTCCAAATAAACGTTTTGTCAACACCAAGTATTTTTCTCGAAATCAAACCATTTTCAAAATATTTTCATAACAAATGCACTCGAAGGACACATGCATTAAGTAGTGAAGAAGGAATGATTAAATGTATGTCCCTTTGTTCTTATTCCGACGATGCTGGCTGTATAGGTTATCGCTCGAATGCTCACCTTCACTCATGAACTTTAGTTTTATTCGTGCTATATACTTTTGAAGTGAAATGAAGGAAAATGACTACTTAGGCGTATGCTCCTCTTATAAAGATTCTAATAAAGACAAAGAAGAGTGATCTCTTCTGTCCAAAAGGGTAAACCAACTTTGAAATAGAAAATAGAGCAACAGACAATATGCCATAAAAGTTACTTAATAGCACTTTCTTTTGTTTTTGATAGCGCTGAAAAGAGCTATTAACCGTGCCACTAATGTGACCGATTTTGTTTAATATCACTTTAAAAGAGCTATTAAAGTACTAGTTTTTAATATAGAAATAATAATTAATTAAAACAATAAGTCTAAAGGAGCCATACGAAATTCGTGTTGGAAAATGAAACATTTAGCACAAACAGTAGCGTCGTCCTGAACCGTCGCTAATATAAGAAAACAAGAATTAATTAAGACAATAACTAATAAGGAGGAAAATGAAATTTGTTATGGGAAATGAATATATTTTCAAAAACGATAGCGTCGGCCTGAACCGTCGCTAATATAAAAAAATAAATAATTATTTAAAATTATAACTAAAAAGGAGGCAAATTAAATTGATGGGTGTAATGAAATTTTCGCACAAACAGTAGCGTAGGTCCAAATAAACGTTTTGTCAACACCAAGTATTTTTCTCGAAATCAAACCATTTTCAAAATATTTTCATAACAAATGCACTCGAAGGACACATGCATTAAGTAGTGAAAAAGGAATGATTAAATGTATGTCCCTTTGTTCTTAGTCCGACGATGCTGGCTGTATAGGTTATCGCTCGAATGCTCACCTTCACTCATGAACTTTAGTTTTATTCGTGCTATATACTTTTGAAGTGAAATGAAGGAAAATAACTACTTAGGCGTATGCTCCTCATATAAAGATTCTAATAAAGACAAAGAAGAGTGATCTCTTCTGTCCGAAAGGGTAAACCAACTTTGAAATAGAAAATAGAGCAACAGACAATATGCCATAAAAGTTACTTAATAGCACTTTCTTTTGTTTTTGATAGCGCTGAAAAGCGCTATTAACCGTGCCACTAATGTGACCGATTTTGTTTAATAGCACTTTAAAAGAGCTATTAAAGTACTAGTTTTTAATATAAAAATAATAATTAATTAAAACAATAAGTCTAAAGGAGCCATACGAAATTCGTGGTGGAAAATGAAATATTTAGCACAAACAGTAGCGTCGGCCTGAACCGTCGCTAATATAAGAAAACAAGAATTAATTAAGACAATAACTAATAAGGAGGAAAATGAAATTTGTTATGGGAAATGAATATATTTTCAAAAACGATAGCGTCGGCCTGAACCGTCGCTAATATAAAAAAATAAATAATTATTTAAAATTATAACTAAAAAGGAGGCAAATTAAATTGATGGGTGTAATGAAATTTTCGCACAAACAGTAGCGTAGGTCCAAATAAACGTTTTGTCAACACCAAGTATTTTTCTCGAAATCAAACCATTTTCAAAATATTTTCATAAGAAATGCACTCGAAGGACACATGCATTAAGTAGTGAAAAAGGAATGATTAAATGTATGTCCCTTTGTTCTTAGTCCGACGATGCTGGCTGTATAGGTTATCGCTCGAATGCTCACCTTCACTCATGAACTTTAGTTTTATTCGTGCTATATACTTTTGAAGTGAAATGAAGGAAAATGACTACTTAGGCGTATGCTCCTCATATAAAGATTCTAATAAAGACAAAGAAGAGTGATCTCTTCTGTCCGAAAGGGTAAACCAACTTTGAAATAGAAAATAGAGCAACAGACAATATGCCATAAAAGTAACTTAATAGCACTTTCTTTTGTTTTTGATAGCGCTGAAAAGCGCTATTAACCGTGCCACTAATGTGATCGATTTTGTTTAATAGCACTTTAAAAGAGCTATTAAAGTACTAGTTTTTAATATAAAAATAATAATTAATTAAAACAATAAGTCTAAAGGAGCCATACGAAATTCGTGGTGGAAAATGAAATATTTAGCACAAACAGTAGCGTCGGTCTGAACCGTCGCTAATATAAGAAAACAAGAATTAATTAAGACAATAACTAATAAGGAGGCAAATGAAATTTGTTATGGGAAATGAATATATTTTCAAAAACGATAGCGTCGGCCTGAACCGTCGCTAATATAAAAAAATAAATAATTATTTAAAATTATAACTAAAAAGGAGGCAAATTAAATTGATGGGTGTAATGAAATTTTCGCACAAACAGTAGCGTAGGTCCAAATAAACGTTTTGTCAAAACCAAGTATTTTTCTCGAAATGAAACCATTTTCAAAATATTTTCATAACAAATGCACTCGAAGGACACGTGCATTAAGTAGTGAAGAAGGAATGATTAAATGTATGTCCCTTTGTTCTTAGTCCGACGATGTTGGCTGTATAGGTTATCGCTCGAATGCTCACCTTCACTCATGAACTTTAGTTTTATTCGTGCTTTATACTTTTGAAGTGAAATGGAGGAAAATGACTACTTAGGCGTATGCTCCTCTTATAAAGATTTTAATAAAGACAAAGAAGAGTGATCTCTTCTGTCCAAAAGGGTAAACCAACTTTGAAATAGAAAATAGAGCAACAGACAATATGCTATAAAAGTTACTTAATAGCACTTTCTTTTGTTTTTGATAGCATTGAAAAGCGCTATTAACCGTGCCACTAATGTGAACGATTTTGTTTAATAGCACTTTAAAAGAGCTATTAAAGTACTAGTTTTTAATATAAAAATAAAAATTAATTAAAACAATAAGTTTAAAGGAGCAATACGAAATTCGTGGGGGAAAATGAAACTTTTAGCACAATCAGTAGCGTCGGCCTGAACCGTCGCTAATATAAGAAAATAAGAATTAATTAAGACAATAACTAATAAGGAGGCAAAGAAATTTGTTATGGGAAATGAATATTTTTTCAAAAACAATAGCGTCGGCCTGAACCTTCGCTAATATAAAAAAATAAATAATTATTTAAAATTTTAACTAAAAAGGAGGCAAGTTAAATTGGTGGGTGTAATGAAATTTTCGCACAAACAATAGCGTAGGTCCAAATAAACGTTTTGTCAACACCAAGTATTTTTCTCGAAATCTAACCATTTTCAAAATATTTTCATAACAAATGCACTCGAAGGACACATGCATTAAGTAGTGAAGAATGAATGATTAAATGTATGTCCCTTTGTTCTTAGTCCGACGACGCTGGCTGTATAGGTTATCGCTCGAATGCTCACCTTCACTCATGAACTTTAGTTTTATTCGTGCTATATACTATTGAAGTGAAATGGAGGAAAATGACTACTTTGGCGTATGCTCCTCTTATAAAGATTCTAATAAAGACAAAGAAGAGTGATCTCTTCTGTCCAAAAGGGTAAACCAACTTTGAAATAGAAAATAGAGCAACAGACAATATGCCATAAAAGTTACTTAATATCACTTTCTTTTGTTTTTGATAGCGCTGAAAAGCGCTATTAACCGTGCCACTAATGTGACCGATTTTGTTTAATAGCACTTTAAAAGAGCTATTAAAGCACTAGTTTTTAATATAAAAATAATAATTAATTAAAACAATAAGTCTAAAAGAGACATACGAAATTCGTGGTGGAAAATGAAACATTTAGCACAAACAGTAGCGTCGGCCTGAACCGTCGCTAATATAAGAAAATAAGAATTAATTAAGACAATAACTAATAAGGAGGCAAACGAAATTTGTTATGGCAAATGAATATTTTTTCAAAAACAATAGCGTCGGCCTAAACCGTCGCTAATATAAAAAAATAAATAATTATTCAAAATTAAAACTAAAAAGGAGGCAAGTTAAATTGGTGGGTGTAATGAAATTTTCGCACAAACAGTAGCGTAGGTCCAAATAAACGTTTTGTCAAAACCAAGTATTTTTCTCGAAATGAAACCATTTTCAAAATATTTTCATAACAAATGCACTCGAAGGACACGTGCATTAAGTAGTGAAGAAGGAATGATTAAATGTATGTCCCTTTGTTCTTAGTCCGACGATGTTGGCTGTATAGGTTATCGCTCGAATGCTCACCTTCACTCATGAACTTTAGTTTTATTCGTGCTTTATACTTTTGAAGTGAAATGGAGGAAAATGACTACTTAGGCGTATGCTCCTCTTATAAAGATTTTAATAAAGACAAAGAAGAGTGATCTCTTCTGTCCAAAAGGGTAAACCAACTTTGAAATAGAAAATAGAGCAACAGACAATATGCTATAAAAGTTACTTAATAGCACTTTCTTTTGTTTTTGATAGCATTGAAAAGCGCTATTAACCGTGCCACTAATGTGAACGATTTTGTTTAATAGCACTTTAAAAGAGCTATTAAAGTACTAGTTTTTAATATAAAAATAATAATTAATTAAAACAATAAGTTTAAAGGAGCAATACGAAATTCGTGGGGGAAAATGAAACTTTTAGCACAATCAGTAGCGTCGGCCTGAACCGTCGCTAATATAAGAAAATAAGAATTAATTAAGACAATAACTAATAAGGAGGCAAAGAAATTTGTTATGGGAAATGAATATTTTTTCAAAAACAATAGCGTCGGCCTGAACCTTCGCTAATATAAAAAAATAAATAATTATTTAAAATTTTAACTAAAAAGGAGGCAAGTTAAATTGGTGGGTGTAATGAAATTTTCGCACAAACAATAGCGTAGGTCCAAATAAACGTTTTGTCAACACCAAGTATTTTTCTCGAAATCTAACCATTTTCAAAATATTTTCATAACAAATGCACTCGAAGGACACATGCATTAAGTAGTGAAGAATGAATGATTAAATGTATGTCCCTTTGTTCTTAGTCCGACGACGCTGGCTGTATAGGTTATCGCTCGAATGCTCACCTTCACTCATGAACTTTAGTTTTATTCGTGCTATATACTATTGAAGTGAAATGGAGGAAAATGACTACTTTGGCGTATGCTCCTCTTATAAAGATTCTAATAAAGACAAAGAAGAGTGATCTCTTCTGTCCAAAAGGGTAAACCAACTTTGAAATAGAAAATAGAGCAACAGACAATATGCCATAAAATTTACTTAATAACACTTTTTTTTTGTTTTTGATAGCGCTGAAAAGCGCTATTAACCGTGCCACTAATGTGAACGATTTTGTTTAATATCACTTTAAAAGAGCTATTAAAGTACTAGTTTTTAATATAAAAATAATAATTAATTAAAACAATATGTTTAAAGGAGCCAAACGAAATTCGTGGGGAAAAATGAAAATTTTAGCACAAACAGTAGCGTCAGCCTGAACCGTCGCCAATATAAGATAATAAGAATTAATTATGACAATAACTAATAAGGAGGCAAACAAAATTTGTTATAGGAAATCAATATTTTTTCAAAAACAATAGCGTCGGCCTGAACCGTCTCTAATATAAAATAATAAATAATTATTTAAAATAATAATTAAAAAGGAGGCAAATTAAATTGATGGGTGTAATGAAATTTTGGCACAAAAAGTAGCGTAGGTCCAAATAAACGTTTTGTCAACACCAAGTATTTTTCTCGAAATCAAAACATATTCAAAATATTTTCATAACAAATGCACTTGAAGGACACATGCATTAAGTAGTGAAGAAGGAATGATTTAATGTATGTCCCTTTGTTCTTAGTCCGATGATGCTGGCTGTATAGGTTATTGCTCGAATGCTCACCTTCACTCATGAACTTTAGTTTTATTCGTGCTATATACTTTTGAAGTGAAATGGAGGAAAATGACTACTTAGGCGTATGCTCCTCTTATAAAGATTCTAATAAAGACAAAGAAGAGTGATCTCTTCTGTCCAAAAGGGTAAACCAACTTTGAAATAGAAAATAGAGCAACAGACAATATGCCATAAAAGTTACTTAATAGCACTTTCTTTTGTTTTTGATAGCGCTGAAAAGCGCTATTAACCGTGCCACTAATGTGACCGATTTTGTTTCATAGCACTTTAAAAGAGATATCAAAGTACTAGTTTTTAATATAAAAATAATAATTAATTAAAACAATAAGTCTAAAGGAGCCATACGAAATTCGTGGTGGAAAATGAAACATTTAGCACAAACAGTAGCGTCGGCCTGAACCGTCGCTAATATAAGAAAATAAGAATTAATTAAGACAATAACTAATAAGGAGGCAAATGAAATTTGTTATGGGAAATGAATATATTTTCAAAAACAATAGCGTCGGCCTGAACCGTCGCTAATATTAAAAAATAAATAATTATTTAAAATTATAACTAAAAAGGAGGCAAATTAAATTGATGGGTGTAATGAAATTTTTGCACAAACAGTAGTGTAGGTCCAAATAAACGTTTTGTCAACACCAAGTATTTTTCTCGAAATCAAACCATTTTCAAAATATTTTCATAACAAATGCACTCGAAGGACACATGCATTAAGTAGCGAAGAAGGAATGATTAAATTATGTCCCTTTATTCTTAGTCTGACGATGCTGGCTGTATAGGTTATCGCTCGAATGCTCACCTTCACTCATGAACTTTAGTTTTATTCGTGCTATATACTTTTGAAGTGAAATGGAGGAAAATGACTACTTAGGCGTATACTCCTCTTATAAAGATTCTAATAAAGACAAAGAAGAGTGATCTCTTCTGTCCAAAAGGGTAAACCAACTTTGAAATAGAAAATAGAGCAACAGACAATATGCCATAAAAGTTATTTAATAGCACTTTCTTTTGTTTTTGATAGCGCTGAAAAGCGCTATTAACTGTGCCACTAATGTGAACGATTTTGTTTAATAGCACTTTAAAAGAGCTATTAAAGTACTAGTTTTTAATATAAATATAATAATTAATTAAAACAATAAGTTTAAAGGAGCCATACGAAATTCGTGGGGGAAAATGAAACATTTAGCACAAACAGTAGCGTCGGCGTGAACCGTGGCTAATATAAGAAAATAAGAATTAATTAAGACAATAACTAATAAGGAGGCAAACGAAATTTGTTATGGGAAATGAATATTTTTTCAAAAACAATAGCGTCGGCCTGAACCGTCTCTAATATAAAATAATAAATAATGATTTAAAATAATAACTAAAAAGGAGGCAAATTAAATTGATGGGTGTAATGAAATTTTCGAACAAACAATAGCGTAGGTCCAAATAAACGTTTTGTCAACACCAAGTATTTTTCTCGAAATCAAACCATTTTCAAAATATTTTCATAACAAATGCACTCGAAGGACACATGCATTAAGTAGTGAAGAAGGAATGATTAAATGTATGTCCCTTTGTTCTTAGTCCGATGATGCTGGCTGTATAGGTTATCGCTCGAATGCTCACCTTCACTCATGAACTTTAGTTTTATTCGTGCTATATACTTTTGAAGTGAAATGGAGGAAAATGACTACTTAGGCGTATGCTCCTCTTATAAAGATTCTAATAAAGACAAAGAAGAGTGATCTCTTCTGTCCAAAAGGGTAAAGCAACTTTGAAATAGAAAATAGAGCAACAGACAATATGCCATAAAAGTTACTTAATAGCACTTTCTTTTGTTTTTGATAGCGATGAAAAGCGCTATTAACTGTGCCACTAATGTGAACGATTTTGTATAATAGCACGTTAAAAGAGCTATTAAAGTACTAGTTTTTAATATAAATATAATAATTAATTAAAACAATAAGTTTAAAGGAGCCATATGAAATTCGTGGGGGAAAATGAAACATTCAGCACAAACAGTAGCGTCGGTGTGAACCGTGGCTAACATAAGAAAATAAGAATTAATTAAGACAATAACTAATAAGGAGGCAAACGAAATTTGTTATGGCAAATGAATATTTTTTCAAAAACAATAGCGTCGGCCTAAACCGTCGCTAATATAAAAAAATAAATAATTATTCAAAATTAAAACTAAAAAGGAGGCAAGTTAAATTGGTGGGTGTAATGAAATTTTCGCACAAACAGTAGCGTAGGTCCAAATAAACGTTTTGTCAAAACCAAGTATTTTTCTCGAAATCAAACCATTTTCAAAATATTTTCATAACAAATGCACTCGAAGGACACGTGCATTAAGTAGTGAAGAAGGAATGATTAAATGTATGTCCCTTTGTTCTTAGTCTGACGATGTTGGCTGTATAGGTTATCGCTCGAATGCTCACCTTCACTCATGAACTTTAGTTTTATTCGTGCTTTATACTTTTGAAGTGAAATGGAGGAAAATGACTACTTAGGCGTATGCTCCTCTTATAAAGATTTTAATAAAGACAAAGAAGAGTGATCTCTTCTGTCCAAAAGGGTAAACCAACTTTGAAATAGAAAATAGAGAAACAGACAATATGCTATAAAAGTTACTTAATAGCACTTTCTTTTGTTTTTGATAGCATTGAAAAGCGCTATTAACAGTGCCACTAATGTGAACGATTTTGTTTAATAGCACTTTAAAAGAGCTATTAAAGTACTAGTTTTTAATATAAAAATAATAATTAATTAAAACAATAAGTTTAAAGGAGCAATACGAAATTCGTGGGGGAAAATGAAACTTTTAGCACAATCAGTAGCGTCGGCCTGAACCGTCGCTAATATAAGAAAATAAGAATTAATTAAGACAATAACTAATAAGGAGGCAAAGAAATTTGTTATGGGAAATGAATATTTTTTCAAAAACAATAGCGTCGGCCTGAACCTTCGCTAATATAAAAAAATAAATAATTATTTAAAATTTTAACTAAAAAGGAGGCAAGTTAAATTGGTGGGTGTAATGAAATTTTCGCATAAACAATAGCGTAGGTCCAAATAAACGTTTTGTCAACACCAAGTATTTTTCTCGAAATCTAACCATTTTCAAAATATTTTCATAACAAATGCACTCGAAGGACACATGCATTAAGTAGTGAAGAATGAATGATTAAATGTATGTCCCTTTGTTCTTAGTCCGACGACGCTGGCTGTATAGGTTATCGCTCGAATGCTCACCTTCACTCATGAACTTTAGTTTTATTCGTGCTATATACTATTGAAGTGAAATGGAGGAAATGACTACTTTGGCGTATGCTCCTCTTATAAAGATTCTAATAAAGACAAAGAAGAGTGATCTCTTCTGTCCAAAAGGGTAAACCAACTTTGAAATAGAAAATAGAGCAACAGACAATATGCCATAAAAGTTACTTAATAACACTTTCTTTTGTTTTTGATAGCGCTGAAAAGCGCTATTAACCGTGCCACTAATGTGAACGATTTTGTTTAATATCACTTTAAAAGAGCTATTAAAGTACTAGTTTTTAATATAAAAATAATAATTAATTAAAAAAATAAGTTTAAAGGAGCAATACGAAATTCGTGGGGGAAAATGAAACTTTTAGCACAATCAGTAGCGTCGGCCTGAACCGTCGCTAATATAAGAAAATAAGAATTAATTAAGACAATAACTAATAAGGAGGCAAAGAAATTTGTTATGGGAAATGAATATTTTTTCAAAAACAATAGCGTCGGCCTGAACCTTCGCTAATATAAAAAAATAAATAATTATTTAAAATTTTAACTAAAAAGGAGGCAAGTTAAATTTGTGGGTGTAATGAAATTTTCGCACAAACAATAGCGTAGGTCCATTTAAACGTTTTGTCAACACCAAGTATTTTTCTCGAAATCTAACCATTTTCAAAATATTTTCATAACACATGCATTAAGTAGTGAAGAATGAATGATTAAATGTATGTCCCTTTGTTCTTAGTCCGACGATGCTGGCTGTATAGGTTATCGCTCGAATGCTCACCTTCACTCATGAACTTTAGTTTTATTCGTGCTATATACTATTGAAGTGAAATGGAGGAAAATGACTACTTTGGCGTATGCTCCTCTTATAAAGATTCTAATAAAGACAAAGAAGAGTGAAATCTTCTGTCCAAAAGGGTAAACCAACTTTGAAATAGAAAATAAAGCAACAGACAATATGCCATAAAAGTTACTTAATAACACTTTTTTTTGTTTTTGATAGCGCTGAAAAGCGCTATTAACCGTGCCACTAATGTGACCGATTTTGTTTCATAGCACTTTAAAAGAGATATTAAAGTACTAGTTTTTAATATAAAAATAATAATTAATTAAAACAATATGTCTAAAGGAGCCATACGAAATTCGTGGTGGAAAATGAAACATTTAGCACAAACAGTAGCGTCAGCCTGAACCGTCGCTAATATAAGAAAATAAGAATTAATTAAGACAATAACTAATAAGGAGGCAAATGAAATTTGTTATGGGAAATGAATATATTTTCAAAAACAATAGCGTCGGCCTGAACCGTCGCTAATATTAAAAAATAAATAATTATTTAAAATTATAACTAAAAAGGAGGCAAATTAAATTGATGGGTGTAATGAAATTTTCACACAAACAGTAGCGTAGGTCCAAATAAACGTTTTGTCAACACCAAGTATTTTTCTCGAAATCAAACCATTTTCAAAATATTTTCATAACAAATGCACTCGAAGGACACATGCATTAAGTAGCGAAGAAGGAATGATTAAATTATGTCCCTTTGTTCTTAGTCCGACGATGCTGGCTGTATAGGTTATCGCTCGAATGCTCACCTTCACTCATGAACTTTAGTTTTATTCGTGCTATATACTTTTGAAGTGAAATGCAGGAAAATGACTACTTAGGCGTATGCTACTCTTATAAAGATTTTAATAAAGACAAAGAAGAGTGATCTCTTCTGTCCAAAAGGGTAAACCAACTTTGAAATAGAAAATAGAGAAACAGACAATATGCTATAAAAGTTACTTAATAGCACTTTCTTTTGTTTTTGATAGCATTGAAAAGCGCTATTAACAGTGCCACTAATGTGAACGATTTTGTTTAATAGCACTTTAAAAGAGCTATTAAAGTACTAGTTTTTAATATAAAAATAATAATTAATTAAAACAATAAGTTTAAAGGAGCAATACGAAATTCGTGGGGGAAAATGAAACTTTTAGCACAATCAGTAGCGTCGGCCTGAACCGTCGCTAATATAAGAAAATAAGAATTAATTAAGACAATAACTAATAAGGAGGCAAAGAAATTTGTTATGGGAAATGAATATTTTTTCAAAAACAATAGCGTCGGCCTGAACCTTCGCTAATATAAAAAAATAAATAATTATTTAAAATTTTAACTAAAAAGGAGGCAAGTTAAATTGGTGGGTGTAATGAAATTTTCGCACAAACAATAGCGTAGGTCCAAATAAACGTTTTGTCAACACCAAGTATTTTTCTCGAAATCTAACCATTTTCAAAATATTTTCATAACAAATGCACTCGAAGGACACATGCATTAAGTAGTGAAGAATGAATGATTAAATGTATGTCCCTTTGTTCTTAGTCCGACGACGCTGGCTGTATAGGTTATCGCTCGAATGCTCACCTTCACTCATGAACTTTAGTTTTATTCGTGCTATATACTATTGAAGTGAAATGGAGGAAAATGACTACTTTGGCGTATGCTCCTCTTATAAAGATTCTAATAAAGACAAAGAAGAGTGATCTCTTCTGTCCAAAAGGGTAAACCAACTTTGAAATAGAAAATAGAGCAACAGACAATATGCCATAAAAGTTACTTAATAACACTTTCTTTTGTTTTTGATAGCGCTGAAAAGCGCTATTAACCGTGCCACTAATGTGAACGATTTTGTTTAATATCACTTTAAAAGAGCTATTAAAGTACTAGTTTTTAATATAAAAATAATAATTAATTAAAACAATAAGTTTAAAGGAGCAATACGAAATTCGTGGGGGAAAATGAAACTTTTAGCACAATCAGTAGCGTCGGCCTGAACCGTCGCTAATATAAGAAAATAAGAATTAATTAAGACAATAACTAATAAGGAGGCAAAGAAATTTGTTATGGGAAATGAATATTTTTTCAAAAACAATAGCGTCGGCCTGAACCTTCGCTAATATAAAAAAATAAATAATTATTTAAAATTTTAACTAAAAAGGAGGCAAGTTAAATTTGTGGGTGTAATGAAATTTTCGCACAAACAATAGCGTAGGTCCATTTAAACGTTTTGTCAACACCAAGTATTTTTCTCGAAATCTAACCATTTTCAAAATATTTTCATAACACATGCATTAAGTAGTGAAGAATGAATGATTAAATGTATGTCCCTTTGTTCTTAGTCCGACGACGCTGGCTGTATAGGTTATCGCTCGAATGCTCACCTTCACTCATGAACTTTAGTTTTATTCGTGCTATATACTATTGAAGTGAAATGGAGGAAAATGACTACTTTGGCGTATGCTCCTCTTATAAAGATTCTAATAAAGACAAAGAAGAGTGAAATCTTCTGTCCAAAAGGGTAAACCAACTTTGAAATAGAAAATAAAGCAACAGACAATATGCCATAAAAGTTACTTAATAACACTTTTTTTTGTTTTTGATAGCGCTGAAAAGCGCTATTAACCGTGCCACTAATGTGACCGATTTTGTTTCATAGCACTTTAAAAGAGATATTAAAGTACTAGTTTTTAATATAAAAATAATAATTAATTAAAACAATATGTCTAAAGGAGCCATACGAAATTCGTGGTGGAAAATGAAACATTTAGCACAAACAGTAGCGTCAGCCTGAACCGTCGCTAATATAAGAAAATAAGAATTAATTAAGACAATAACTAATAAGGAGGCAAATGAAATTTGTTATGGGAAATGAATATATTTTCAAAAACAATAGCGTCGGCCTGAACCGTCGCTAATATTAAAAAATAAATAATTATTTAAAATTATAACTAAAAAGGAGGCAAATTAAATTGATGGGTGTAATGAAATTTTCGCACAAACAGTAGCGTAGGTCCAAATAAACGTTTTGTCAACACCAAGTATTTTTCTCGAAATCAAACCATTTTCAAAATATTTTCATAACAAATGCACTCGAAGGACACATGCATTAAGTAGCGAAGAAGGAATGATTAAATTATGTCCCTTTGTTCTTAGTCCGACGATGCTGGCTGTATAGGTTATCGCTCGAATGCTCACCTTCACTCATGAACTTTAGTTTTATTCGTGCTATATACTTTTGAAGTGAAATGCAGGAAAATGACTACTTAGGCGTATGCTCCTCTTATAAAGATTCTAATAAAGACAAAGAAGAGTGATCTCTTCTGTCCAAAAGGGTAAACCAACTTTGAAATAGAAAATAGAGCAACAGACAATATGCCATAATAGTTACTTAATAGCACTTTCTTTTGTTTTTGATAGCGCTGAAAAGCGCTATTATCTGTGCCACTAATGTGAACGATTTTGTTTAATAGCACTTTAAAAGAGCTATTAAAGTACTAGTTTTTAATATAAATATAATAATTAATTAAAACAATAAGTTTAAAGGAGCCATACGAAATTCGTGGGGGAAAATGAAACATTTAGCACAAACAGTAGCGTCGGCGTGAACCGTGGCTAATATAAGAAAATAAGAATTAATTAAGACAATAACTAATAAGGAGGCAAAGAAATTTGTTATGGGAAATGAATATTTTTTCAAAAACAATAGCGTCGGCCCGAACCTTCGCTAATATAAAAAAATAAATAATTATTTAAAATTTTAACTAAAAAGGAGGCAAGTTAAATTGGTGGGTGTAATGAAATTTACGTACAAACAATAGCGTAGGTCCAAATAAACGTTTTGTCAACACCAAGTATTTTTCTCGAAATCAAACCATTTTCAAAATATTTTCATAACAAATGCACTCGAAGGACACATGCATTAAGTAGCGAAGAAGGAATGATTAAATTATGTCCCTTTGTTCTTAGTCCGACGATGCTGGCTGTATAGGTTATCGCTCGAATGCTCACCTACACTCATGAACTTTAGTTTTATTCGTGCTATATACTTTTGAAGTGAAATGCAGGAAAATGACTACTTAGGCGTATGCTCCTCTTATAAAGATTCTAATAAAGACAAAGAAGAGTGATCTCTTCTGTCCAAAAGGGTAAACCAACTTTGAAATAGAAAATAGAGCAACAGACAATATGCCATAATAGTTACTTAATAGCACTTTCTTTTGTTTTTGATAGCGCTGAAAAGCGCTATTAACTGTGCCACTAATGTGAACGATTTTGTTTAATAGCACTTTAAAAGAGCTATTAAAGTACTAGTTTTTAATATAAATATAATAATTAATTAAAACAATAAGTTTAAAGGAGCCATACGAAATTCGTGGGGGAAAATGAAACATTTAGCACAAACAGTAGCGTCGGCGTGAACCGTGGCTAATATAAGAAAATAAGAATTAATTAAGACAATAACTAATAAGGAGGCAAAGAAATTTGTTATGGGAAATGAATATTTTTTCAAAAACAATAGCGTCGGCCCGAACCTTCGCTAATATAAAAAAATAAACAATTATTTAAAATTTTAACTAAAAAGGAGGCAAGTTAAATTCGTGGGTGTAATGAAATTTACGCACAAACAATAGCGTAGGTCCAAATAAACGTTTTGTCAAAACCAAGTATTTTTCTCGAAATCAAACCATTTTCAAAATATTTTCATAACAAATGCACTCGAAGGACACATGCATTAAGTAGCGAAGAAGGAATGATTAAATTATTTCCCTTTGTTCTTAGTCCGACGATGCTGGCTGTATAGGTTATCGCTCGAATGCTCACTTTCACTCATGAACTTTAGTTTTATTCGTGCTATATACTTTTGAAGTGAAATGGAGGAAAATGACTACTTAGGCGTATGCTCCTCTTATAAAGATTCTAATAAAGACAAAGAAGAGTGATCTCTTCTGTCTAAAAGGGTAAACCAACTTTGAAATAGAAAATAGAGCAACAGACAATATGCCATAAAAGTTACTTAATAACACTTTCTTTTGTTTTTGATAGCGCTGAAAAGCGCTATTAACCGTGCCACTAATGTGAACGATTTTGTTTAATAGCACTTTAAAAGAGCTATTAAAGTACTAGTTTTTAATATAAAAATAATAATTAATTAAAACAATATGTTTAAAGGAGCCATACGAAATTCGTGATGGAAAATGAAACATTTAGCACAAACAGTAGCGTCAGCCTGAACCGTCGCCAATATAAGATAATAAGAATTAATTAAGACAATAACTAATAAGGAGGCAAAGAAATTTGTTATGGGAAATGAATATTTTTTCAAAAACAATAGCGTCGGCCCGAACCTTCGCTAATATAAAAAAATAAATAATTATTTAAAATTTTAACTAAAAATGAGGCAAGTTAAATTGGTGGGTGTAATGAAATTTTCGCACAAACAATAGCGTAGGTCCAAATAAACGTTTTGTCAACACCAAGTATTTTTCTCGAAATCTAACCATTTTCAAAACATTTTCATAACAAATGCACTCGAAGGACACATGCATTAAGTAGTGAAGAATGAATGATTAAATGTATGTCCCTTTGTTCTTAGTCCGACGACGCTGGCTGTATAGGTTATCGCTCGAATGCTCACCTTCACTCATGAACTTTAGTTTTATTCGTGTTATATACTATTGAAGTGAAATGGAGGAAAATGACTACTTTGGCGTATGCTCCTCTTATAAAGATTCTAATAAAGACAAAGAAGAGTGATCTCTTCTGTCCAAAAGGGTAAACCAACTTTGAAATAGAAAATAGAGCAACAGACAATATGCCATAAAAGTTACTTAATAACACTTTCTTTTGTTTTTGATAGCGCTGAAAAGCGCTATTAACCGTGCCACTAATGTGAACGATTTTGTTTAATATCACTTTAAAAGAGCTATTAAAGTACTAGTTTTTAATATAAAAATAATAATTAATTAAAACAATAAGTTTAAAGGAGCCAAACGAAATTCGTGGGGAAAAATGAAAATTTTAGCACAAACAGTAGCGTCAGCCTGAACCGTCGCCAATATAAGATAATAAGAATTAATTAAGACAATAACTAATAAGGAGGCAAACGAAATTTGTTATAGGGAATCAATATTTTTTCAAAAACAATAGCGTCGGCCTGAACCGTCTCTAATATAAAATAATAAATAATTATTTAAAATAATAACTAAAAAGGAGGCAAATTAAATTGATGGGTGTAATGAAATTTTTGCACAAACAGTAGCGTAGGTCCAAATAAACGTTTTGTCAACACCAAGTATTTTTCTCGAAATCAAAACATATTCAAAAGATTTTCATAACAAATGCACTTGAAGGACACATGCATTAAGTAGTGAAGAAGGAATGATTAAATGTATGTCCCTTTGTTCTTAGTCCGACGATGCTGGCTGTATAGGTTATCGCTCGAATGCTCACCTTCACTCATGAACTTTAGTTTTATTCGTGCTATATACTTTTGAAGTGAAATGGAGGAAAATGACTACTTAGGCGTATGCTCCTCTTATAAAGATTCTAATAAAGACAAAGAAGAGTGATCTCTTCTGTCCAAAAGGGTAAACCAATTTTGAAATAGAAAATAGAGCAACAGACAATATGCCATAAAAGTTACTTAATAGCACTTTCTTTTGTTTTTGATAGCGCTGAAAAGCGTTATTAACCGTGCCACTAATGTGACCGATTTTGTTTCATAGCACTTTAAAAGAGATATTAAAGTATTAGTTTTTAATATAAAAATAATAATTAATTAAAACAATAAGTCTAAAGGAGCCATACGAAATTCGTGGTGGAAAATGAAACATTTAGCACAAACAGTAGCGTCGGCCTGAACTGTCGCTAATATAAGAAAATAAGAATTAATTAAGACAATAACTAATAAGGAGGCAAATGAAATTTGTTATGGGAAATAAATATTTTTTCAAAAACAATAGCGTCGGCCTGAACCGTCGCTAATATTAAAAAATAAATAATTATTTAAAATTTTAACTAAAAAGGAGGCAAGTTAAATTGGTGGGTGTAATGAAATTTTCGCACAAACAATAGCGTAGGTCCAAATAAACGTTTTGTCAACAATAAGTATTTTTCTCGAAATCTAACCATTTTCAAAATATTTTCATAACAAATGCTCTCGAAGGACACATGCATTGAGTAGTGAAGAAGGAATGATTAAATGTATGTCCCTTTGTTCTTAGTCCGACGATGTTGGCTGTATAGGTTATCGCTCAAATGCTCACCTTCACTCATGAACTTTAGTTTTGTTTGTGCTATATACTATTGAAGTGACATGGAAGAAAATGACTACTTTGGCGTATGCTCCTCTTATAAAGATTTTAATAAAGACAAAGAAGAGTGATCTCTTCTGTCCAAAAGGGTAAACCAACTTTGAAATAGAAAATAGAGCAACAGACAATATGCTATAAAAGTTACTTAATAGCACTTTCTTTTGTTTTTGATAGCGCTGAAAAGAGCTATTAACAGTGCCACTAATGTGAACGATTTTGTTTAATAGCACTTTAAAAGAGCTATTAAAGTACTAGTTTTTAATATAAAAATAATAATTAATTAAAACAATAAGTTTAAAGGAGCCATACGAAATTCGTGGGGGAAAATGAAACTTTTAGCACAAACAGTAGCGTCGGCATGAACCGTCGCTAATATAAGAAAATAAGAATTAATTAAGACAATAACTAATAAGGAGGCAAAGAAATTTGTTATGGGAAATGAATATTTTTTCAAAAACAATAGCGTCGGCCTGAACCGTCGCTAATATAAAAAAATAAATAATTATTTAAAATTTTAACTAAAAAGGAGGCAAGTTAAATTGGTGGGTGTAATGAAATTTTCGCACAAACAATAGCGTAGGTCCAAATAAATGTTTTGTCAACACCAAGTATTTTTCTCGAAATCTAACCATTTTCAAAATATTTTCATAACAAATGCACTCGAAGGACACATGCATTAAGTAGTGAAGAAGGAATGATTAAATGTATGTCCCTTTGTTCTTAGTCCGACGACGCTGGCTGTATAGGTTATCGCTCGAATGCTCACCTTCACTCATGAACTTTAGTTTTATCCGTGCTATATACTTTTGAAGTGAAATGGAGGAAAATGACTACTTAGGCGTATGCTCCTCTTATAAAGATTCTAATAAAGACAAAGAAGAGTGATCTCTTCTGTCCAAAAGGGTAAACCAACTTTGAAATAGAAAATAGAGCAACAGACAATATGCCATAAAAGTTACTTAATAGCACTTTCTTTTGTTTTTGATAGCGCTGAAAAGCGCTATTAACTGTGCCACTAATGTGAACGATTTTGTATAATAGCACGTTAAAAGAGCTATTAAAGTACTAGTTTTTAATATAAATATAATAATTAATTAAAACAATAAGTTTAAAGGAGCCATATGAAATTCGTGAGGGAAAATGAAACATTTAGCACAAACAGTAGCGTCGGTGTGAACCGCGGCTAATATAAGAAAATAAGAATTAATTAAGACAATAACTAATAAGGAAGCAAAGAAATTTGTTATGGGAAATGAATATTTTTTCAAAAACAATTGCGTCGGCCTGAACCTTCGCTAATATAAAAAAATAAATAATTATTTAAAATTTTAACTAAAAAAGAGGCAAGTTAAATTGGTGGGTGTAATGAAATTTTCACACAAACAATAGCGTAGGTCCAAATAAACGTTTTGTCAACAATAAGTATTTTTCTCGAAATCTAACCATTTTCAAAATATTTTCATAACAAATGCACTCGAAGGACACATGCATTAACTAGTGAAGAATGAATGATTAAATGTATGTCCCTTTGTTCTTAGTCCGACGACGCTGGCCGTATAGGTTATCGCTCGAATGCTCACCTTCACTCATGAACTTTAGTTTTGTTCGTGCTATATACTATTGAAGTGACATGGAGGAAAATGACTACTTTGGCGTATGCTCCTCTTATAAAGATTCTAATAAAGACAAAGAAGAGTGATCTCTTCTATCCAAAAGGGTAAACCAACTTTGAAATAGAAAATAGAGCAACAGACAATATGCCATAAAAGTTACTTAATAACACTTTCTTTTGTTTTTGATAGCGTTGAAAAGCGCTATTAACCGTGCCACTAATGTGAACGATTTTGTTTAATATCACTTTAAAAGAGCTATTAAAGTACTAGTTTTTAATATAAAAATAATAATTAATTAAAACAATATGTTTAAAGGAGCCAAACGAAATTCGTGGGGAAAAATGAAAATTTTAGCACAAACAGTAGCGTCAGCCTGAACCGTCGCTAATATAAGAAAATAAGAATTAATTAAGACAATAACTAATAAGGAGGCAAATGAAATTTTTTATGGGAAATGAATATATTTTCAAAAACGATAGCGTCGGCCTGAACCGTCGCTAATATAAAAAAATAAATAATTATTTAAAATTATAACTAAAAAGGAGGCAAATTAAATTGATGGGTGTAATGAAATTTTCGCACAAACAGTAGCGTAGGTCTAAATAAACATTTTGTCAACACCAAGTATTTTTCTCGAAATCAAAACATTTTCAAAATATTTTCATAACAAATGCACTCGAAGGACACATGCATTAAGTAGCGAAGAAGGAATGATTAAATTATGTCCCTTTGTTCTTAGTCCGACGATGCTGGATGTATAGGTTATCGCTCGAATGCTCACCTTCAATCATGAACTTTAGTTTTATTCGTGCTATATACTTTTGAAGTGAAATGGAGGAAAATGACTACTTAGGCGTATGCTCCTCTTATAAAGATTATAATAAAGACAAAGAAGAGTGATATCTTCTGTCCAAAAGGGTAAACCAACTTTGAAATAGAAAATAGAGCAACAGACAATATGCCATAAAAGTTACTTAATATCACTTTCTTTTGTTTTTGATAGCGCTGAAAAGCGCTATTAACTTTGCCACTAATGTGACCGATTTTGTTTAATAGCACTTTAAAAGAGATATTAAAGTACTAGTTTTTAATATAAAAATAATAATTAATTAAAACAAAAAGTCTAAAGGAGCCATACGAAATTCGTGGTGGAAAATGAAACATTTAGCACAAACAGTAGCGTCGGCCTGAACCGTCGCTAATATAAGAAAATAAGAATTAATTAAGACAATAACTAATAAGGAGGCAAATGAAATTTGTTATGGGAAATGAATATATTTTCAAAAACGATAGCGTCGGCCTGAACCGTCGCTAATATAAAAAAATAAATAATTATTTAAAATTATAACTAAAAAGGAGGCAAATTAAATTGATGGGTGTAATGAAATTTTCGCACAAATAGTAGCGTAGGTCCAAATAAACGTTTTGTCAACACCTAGTATTTTTCTCGAAATCAAACCATTTTCAAAATATTTTCATAACAAATGCACCCGAAGGACACATGCATTAAGTAGCGAAGAAAATATGATTAAATTATGTCCCTTTGTTCTTAGTCTGACGACGCTGGCTGTATAGGTTATCGCTCGAATGCTCACCTTCACTCATGAACTTTAGTTTTATTCGTGCTATATACTTTTGAAGTGAAATGGAGGAAAATGACTACTTAGGCGTATGGTCCTCTTATAAAGATTTTAATAAAGACAAAGAAGAGTGATCTCTTCTGTCCAAAAAGGTAAACCAAATTTGAAATAGAAAATAGAGCACCAGACAATATGCCATAAAAGTTACTTAATATCACTTTCTTTTGTTTTTGATAGCGCTGAAAAGCGCTATTAACCATGCCACTAATGTGAACGATTTTGTTTAATATTACTTTAAAAGAGCTATTAAAGTACTACTTTTTAATATAAAAATGATACTTAATTAAAACAATAAGTTTAAAGAAGCCAAACAAAATTCGTGGGGGGGGGGGGGGGGGGGGGAATGAAAATTTTATCACAAACAGTAGCGTCGGCCTGAACCGTCACTAATATAAGAAAATAAGAATTAATTAAGACAATAACTAATAAGGAGGCAAACGAAATTTGTTATGGCAAATGAGTATTTTTTCAAAAACAATAGCGTCGGCCTGAACCGTTACTAATATAAAATAATAAATAATTATTTAATATAATAACTAAAAAGGAGGCAAGTTAAATTGGTGGGTGTAATGAAATTTTTGCACAAACAGTAGCGTAGGTCCAAATAAACGTTTTGTCAACACCAAGTAGTTTTCTCGAAATCAAACCATTTTCAAAATATTTTCATAACAAATGCACTCGAAGGACACGTGCATTAAGTAGTGAAGAAGGAATGATTAAATGTATGTCCCTTTGTTCTTATTCCAACGACGCTGGCTGTATAGGTTATCACGCGAATGCTCACCTTCACTCATGAACTTTAGTTTTATTCGTGCTATATACTTTTGAAGTGAAATGGAGGAAAATGACTACTTAGGCGTATGCTCCTCTTATAAAGATTCTAATAAAGACAAAGAAGAGTGATCTCTTTTGTCCAAAAGGGTAAACCAACTTTGAAATAGAAAATAGAGCAACAGACAATATGCCATAAAAGTTACTTAATAGCACTTTCTTTTGTTTTTGATAGCTCGAAAAGCGCTATTAACCGTGCCACTAATGTGAACGATTTTGTTTAATAGCACTTTAAAAGATCTATTAAAGTACTAGTTTTTAATATAAAAATAATACATAATTAAAACAATAAGTCTAAAGGAGCCAAACGAAATTCATGGGGGGAAATGAAAAATTTAGCACAAACAGTAACGTCGGCCTGAACCGTCACTAATATAAGAAAATAAGAATTAATTAAGACAGTAACTAATAAGGAGGCAAACGAAATTTGTTATGGGAAATGAGTATTTTTTCAAAAACAATAGCGTCGGCGTGAACCGTCACTAATATAAAATAACAAATAATTATTTAAAATTATAACTAAAAAGGAGGCAAGTTAAATTGTTGGGTGTAATGAAATTTTCGCACAAACAGTAGCGTAGGTCTAAATAAACGTTTTGTGAACACCAAGTATTTTTCTCGAAATCAAACCATTTTCAAAATATTTTCATAACAAATGCACTCGAAGGACACATGCATTAAGTAGTGAAGAAGGAATGATTAAATGTATGTCCCTTTGTTCTTAGTCCGACGACGCTGGCTGTATAGGTTATCGCTCGAATGCTCACCTTCACTCATGAACTTTAGTTTTATTCGTGCTATATACTATTGAAGTGAAATGGAGGAAAATGACTACTTAGGCGTATGCTCCTCTTATAAAGATTCTAATAAAGACAAAGAAGAGTGATCTCTTCTATCCAAAAGGGTAAACCAACTTTGAAATAGAAAATAGAGCAACAGACAATATGCCATAAAAGTTACTTAATAACACTTTCTTTTGTTTTTGATAGCGCTGAAAAGCGCTATTAACCGTGCCACTAATGTGAACGATTTTGTTTAATATCAATTTAAAAGAGCTATTAAAGTACTAGTTTTTAATATAAAAATAATAATTAATTAAAACAATAAGTTTAAAGGAGCCATACGAAATTTGTGAGGGAAAATGAAACATTTAATACAAACAGTAGCGTCGTCCTGAACCGTCGCTAATATAAGAAAATAAGAATTAATTAAGACAATAACTAATAAGGAGGCAAACGAAATTTGTTATGGGAAATGAATATTTTTTCAAAAACAATAGCGTCGGCCTGAACCGTCGCTAATATAAAAAAATAAATAATTATTTAAAATTATAACTAAAAAGGAGGCAAGTTAAATTGTTGGGTGTAATGAAATTTTCGCACAAACAGTAGCGTTGGTCCAAATAAACGTTTTGTCAACACCAAGTATTTTTCTCGAAATCAAACCATTTTCAAAATATTTTCATAACAAATGCACTCGAAGGACACATGCATTAAGTAGTGAAGAAGGAATAATTTAATGTATGTCCCTTTGTTCTTAGTCCGACGACGCTGGCTGTATAGGTTATCGCTCGAATGCTCACCTTCACTCATGAACTTTAGTTTTATTCGTGCTATATACTATTGAAGTGAAATGGAGGAAAGTGACTACTTAGGCGTATGCTCCTCTTATAAAGATTCTAATAAAGACAAAGAAGAGTGATCTCTTCTGTCCAAAAGGGTAAACCAACTTTGAAATAGAAAATAGAGCAACAGACAATATGCCATAAAAGTTACTTAATAGCACTTTCTTTTGTTTTTGATAGCGCTGAAAAGCGCTATTAACCGTGCCACTAATGTGAACGATTTTGTTTAATAGCACTTTAAAAGAGCTATTAAAGTACTAGTTTTTAATATAAAAATAATACTTAATTAAAACAATAAGTCTAAAGGAGCCAAATGAAATTCGTGGGGGGAAATGAAAAATTTAGCACAAACAGTAGCGTCGGCCTGAACCGTCACTAATATAAGAAAATAAGAATTAATTAAGACAGTAACTAATAAGGAGGCAAACGAAATTTGTTATGGGAAATGAGTATTTTTTTCAAAAACAATAGCGTCGGCGTGAACCGTCACTAATATAAAATAATAAATAATTATTTAAAATTATAACTAAAAAGGAGGCAAGTTAAATTGTTGGGTGTAATGAAATTTTCGCATAAACAGTAGCGTAGGTCTAAATAAACGTTTTGTCAACACCAAGTATTTTTCTCGAAATCAAACCATTTTCAAAATATTTTCATAAGAAATGCTCTCAAAGGACACATGCATTAAGTAGTGAAGAAGGAATGATTAAATGTATGTCCCTTTGTTCTTAGTCCGACGACGCTGGCTGTATAGGTTATCGCTCGAATGCTCACCTTCACTCATGAACTTTACTTTTATTCGTGCTATATACTATTGAAGTGAAATGGAGGAAAATGACTACTTAGGCGTATGCTCCTCTTATAAAGATTCTAATAAAGACAAAGAAGAGTGATCTCTTCTATCCAAAAGGGTAAACCAACTTTGAAATAGAAAATAGAGAAACAGACAATATGCCATAAAAGTTACTTAATAACACTTTCATTTGTTTTTAATAGCGCTGAAAAAGGGCTATTAACCGTGCCACTAATGTGACCGATTTTGTTTAATATCAATTTAAAAGAGCTATTAAAGTACTAGTTTTTAATATAAAAATAATAATTAATTAAAACAATAAGATTAAAAAAACCATACGAAATTCGTGAGGGAAAATGAAACATTTAATACAAACAGTAGCGTCGTCCTGAACCGTCGCTAATATAAGAAAATAAGAATTAATTAAGACAATAACTAATAAGGATGCAAACGAAATTTGTTATGGGAAACAAATATTTTTTCAAAACAATAGCGTCGGCCTGAACCGTCGCTAATATAAAAAAATAAATAAATATTTAAAATTATAACTAAAAAGGAGGCAAGTTAAATTGTTGGGTGTAATGAAATTTTCGCACAAACAGTAGCGTAGGTCCAAATAAACGTTTTGTCAACACCAAGTATTTTTCTCGAAATCAAACAATTTTCAAAATATTTTCATAACAAATGCTCTCGAAGGACACATGCATTAAGTAGTGAAGAAGGAATGATTAAATGTATGTCCCTTTGTTCTTAGTCCGAAGATGTTGGCTGTATAGGTTATCGCTCGAATGCTCACCTTCACTCATGAACTTTAGTTTTATTCGTGCTATATACTATTGAAGTTAAATGGAGGAAAGTGACTACTTAGGCGTATGCTACTCTTCTAAAGATTCTAATAAAGACAAAGAAGAGTGATCTCTTCTGTCCAAAAGGGTAAACCAACTTTGAAATAGAAAATAGAGCAACAGACAATATGCCATAAAAGTTACTTAATAACACTTTCTTTTGTTTTTGATAGCGCTGAAAAGCGCTATTAACCGTGCCACTAATGTGAACGATTTTGTTTAATATCAATTTAAAAGAGCTATTAAAGTACTAGTTTTTAATATAAAAATAATAATTAATTAAAACAATAAGTTTAAAGGAGCCATACGAAATTTGTGAGGGAAAATGAAACATTTAATACAAACAGTAGCGTCGTCCTGAACCGTCGCTAATATAAGAAAATAAGAATTAATTAAGACAATAACTAATAAGGAGGCAAACGAAATTTGTTATGGGAAATGAATATTTTTTCAAAAACAATAGCGTCGGCCTGAACCGTCGCTAATATAAAAAAATAAATAATTATTTAAAATTATAACTAAAAAGGAGGCAAGTTAAATTGTTGGGTGTAATGAAATTTTCGCACAAACAGTAGCGTTGGTCCAAATAAACGTTTTGTCAACACCAAGTATTTTTCTCGAAATCAAACCATTTTCAAAATATTTTCATAACAAATGCACTCGAAGGACACATGCATTAAGTAGTGAAGAAGGAATAATTTAATGTATGTCCCTTTGTTCTTAGTCCGACGACGCTGGCTGTATAGGTTATCGCTCGAATGCTCACCTTCACTCATGAACTTTAGTTTTATTCGTGCTATATACTATTGAAGTGAAATGGAGGAAAGTGACTACTTAGGCGTATGCTCCTCTTATAAAGATTCTAATAAAGACAAAGAAGAGTGATCTCTTCTGTCCAAAAGGGTAAACCAACTTTGAAATAGAAAATAGAGCAACAGACAATATGCCATAAAAGTTACTTAATAGCACTTTCTTTTGTTTTTGATAGCGCTGAAAAGCGCTATTAACCGTGCCACTAATGTGAACGATTTTGTTTAATAGCACTTTAAAAGAGCTATTAAAGTACTAGTTTTTAATATAAAAATAATACTTAATTAAAACAATAAGTTTAAAGGAGCCAAATGAAATTCGTGGGGGGAAATGAAAAATTTAGCACAAACAGTAGCGTCGGCCTGAACCGTCACTAATATAAGAAAATAAGAATTAATTAAGACAGTAACTAATAAGGAGGCAAACGAAATTTGTTATGGGAAATGAGTATTTTTTCAAAAACAATAGCGTCGGCGTGAACCGTCACTAATATAAAATAATAAATAATTATTTAAAATTATAACTAAAAAGGAGGCAAGTTAAATTGTTGGGTGTAATGAAATTTTCGCATAAACAGTAGCGTAGGTCTAAATAAACGTTTTGTCAACACCAAGTATTTTTCTCGAAATCAAACCATTTTCAAAATATTTTCATAAGAAATGCTCTCAAAGGACACATGCATTAAGTAGTGAAGAAGGAATGATTAAATGTATGTCCCTTTGTTCTTAGTCCGACGACGCTGGCTGTATAGGTTATCGCTCGAATGCTCACCTTCACTCATGAACTTTACTTTTATTCGTGCTATATACTATTGAAGTGAAATGGAGGAAAATGACTACTTAGGCGTATGCTCCTCTTATAAAGATTCTAATAAAGACAAAGAAGAGTGATCTCTTCTATCCAAAAGGGTAAACCAACTTTGAAATAGAAAATAGAGAAACAGACAATATGCCATAAAAGTTACTTAATAACACTTTCATTTGTTTTTGATAGCGCTGAAAAGCGCTATTAACCGTGCCACTAATGTGACCGATTTTGTTTAATATCAATTTAAAAGAGCTATTAAAGTACTAGTTTTTAATATAAAAATAATAATTAATTAAAACAATAAGATTAAAAAAACCATACGAAATTCGTGAGGGAAAATGAAACATTTAATACAAACAGTAGCGTCGTCCTGAACCGTCGCTAATATAAGAAAATAAGAATTAATTAAGACAATAACTAATAAGGATGCAAACGAAATTTGTTATGGGAAACAAATATTTTTTCAAAACAATAGCGTCGGCCTGAACCGTCGCTAATATAAAAAAATAAATAAATATTTAAAATTATAACTAAAAAGGAGGCAAGTTAAATTGTTGGGTGTAATGAAATTTTCGCACAAACAGTAGCGTAGGTCCAAATAAACGTTTTGTCAACACCAAGTATTTTTCTCGAAATCAAACAATTTTCAAAATATTTTCATAACAAATGCTCTCGAAGGACACATGCATTAAGTAGTGAAGAAGGAATGATTAAATGTATGTCCCTTTGTTCTTAGTCCGAAGATGTTGGCTGTATAGGTTATCGCTCGAATGCTCACCTTCACTCATGAACTTTAGTTTTGTTCGTGCTATATACTATTGAAGTGAAATGGAGGAAAGTGACTACTTAGGCGTATGCTACTCTTCTAAAGATTCTAATAAAGACAAAGAAGAGTGATCTCTTCTGTCCAAAAGGGTAAACCAACTTTGAAATAGAAAATAGAGCAACAGACAATATGCCATAAAAGTTACTTAATAGCACTTTCTTTTGTTTTTGATAGCGCTGAAAAGCGCTATTAACCGTGCCACTAATGTGATCGATTTTGTTTAATAGCACTTTAAAAGAGCTATTAAAGTACTAGTTTTTAATATAAAAATAATAATTAATTAAAACAATAAGTTTAAAGGAGCCATATGAAATTCATGGTGGAAAATGAAACATTTAGCACAAACAGTAGCGTCGGCCTGAACCGTCGCAAATATAAGAAAATAAGAATTAATTAAGACAATAACTAATAAGGATGCACACGAAATTTGTTATGAGAAACAAATATTTTTTCAAAAACAATAGCTTCGGCCTGAACCGTCGCTAATATAAAAAAAAATATAAATATTTAAAATTATAACTAAAAAGGAGGCAAGTTAAATTGTTGGGTGTAATGAAATTTTCGCACAAACAGTAGCGTAGGTCCAAATAAAAGTTTTGTCAACACCAAGTATTTTTCTCGAAATCAAACCATTTTCAAAATATTTTCATAACAAATGCTCTCGAAGGACACATGCATTAAGTAGTGAAGAAGGAATGATTAAATGTATGTCCCTTTGTTCTTAGTCCGACGACACTGGCTGTATAGGTTATCGCTCGAATGCTCACCTTCACTCATGAACTTTAGTTTTATTCGTGCTATATACTATTGAAGTGAAATGGATGAAAATGACTACTTAGGCGTATGGTCCTCTTATAAAGATTCTAATAAAGACAAAGAAGAGTGATCTCTTCTATCCAAAAGGGTAAACCAACTTTGAAATAGAAAATAGAGCAACAGACAATATGCCATAAAAGTTACTTAATAACACTTTCTTTTGTTTTTGATAGTGCTGAAAAGCGCTATTAACCGTGCCACTAATGTGAACGATTTTGTTTAATATCAATTTAAAAGAGCTATTAAAGTACTAGTTTTTAATATAAAAATAATAATTAATTAAAACAATAACTTTAAAGGAGCCATACGAAATTCGTGAGGGAAAATGAAACATTTAATACAAACAGTAGCGTCGTCCTGAACCGTCGCTAATATAAGAAAATAAGAATTAATTAAGACAATAACTAATAAGGAGGCAAACGAAATTTGTTATGGGAAATGAATATTTTTTCAAAAACAATAGCGTCGGCCTGAACCGTCGCTAATATAAAAAAATAAATAATTATTTAAAATTATAACTAAAAAGGAGGCAAGTTAAATTGTTGGGTGTAATGAAATTTTCGCACAAACAGTAGCGTTGGTCCAAATAAACGTTTTGTCAAAACCAAGTATTTTTCTCGAAATCAAACCATTTTCAAAATATTTTCATAACAAATGCACTCGAAGGACACATGCATTAAGTAGTGAAGAAGGAATGATTAAATGTATGTCCCTTTGTTCTTAGTCCGACGACGCTGGCTGTATAGGTTATCGCTCGAATGCTCACCTTCACTCATGAACTTTAGTTTTATTCGTGCTATATACTATTGAAGTGAAATGGAGGAAAATGACTACTTAGGCGTATGCTCCTCTTATAAAGATTCTAATAAAGACAAAGAAGAGTGATCTCTTCTATCCAAAAGGGTAAACCAACTTTGAAATAGAAAATAGAGCAACAGACAATATGCCATAAAAGTTACTTAATAACACTTTCTTTTGTTTTTGATAGCGCTGAAAAGCGCTATTAACCGTGCCACTAATGTGAACGATTTTGTTTAATATCAATTTAAAAGAGCTATTAAAGTACTAGTTTTTAATATAAAAATAATAATTAATTAAAACAATAAGTTTAAAGGAGCCATACGAAATTTGTGAGGGAAAATGAAACATTTAATACAAACAGTAGCGTCGTCCTGAACCGTCGCTAATATAAGAAAATAAGAATTAATTAAGACAATAACTAATAAGGAGGCAAACGAAATTTGTTATGGGAAATGAATATTTTTTCAAAAACAATAGCGTCGGCCTGAACCGTCGCTAATATAAAAAAATAAATAATTATTTAAAATTATAACTAAAAAGGAGGCAAGTTAAATTGTTGGGTGTAATGAAATTTTCGCACAAACAGTAGCGTTGGTCCAAATAAACGTTTTGTCAACACCAAGTATTTTTCTCGAAATCAAACCATTTTCAAAATATTTTCATAACAAATGCACTCGAAGGACACATGCATTAAGTAGTGAAGAAGGAATAATTTAATGTATGTCCCTTTGTTCTTAGTCCGACGACGCTGGCTGTATAGGTTATCGCTCGAATGCTCACCTTCACTCATGAACTTTAGTTTTATTCGTGCTATATACTATTGAAGTGAAATGGAGGAAAGTGACTACTTAGGCGTATGCTCCTCTTATAAAGATTCTAATAAAGACAAAGAAGAGTGATCTCTTCTGTCCAAAAGGGTAAACCAACTTTGAAATAGAAAATAGAGCAACAGACAATATGCCATAAAAGTTACTTAATAGCACTTTCTTTTGTTTTTGATAGCGCTGAAAAGCGCTATTAACCGTGCCACTAATGTGAACGATTTTGTTTAATAGCACTTTAAAAGAGCTATTAAAGTACTAGTTTTTAATATAAAAATAATACTTAATTAAAACAATAAGTCTAAAGGAGCCAAATGAAATTCGTGGGGGGAAATGAAAAATTTAGCACAAACAGTAGCGTCGGCCTGAACCGTCACTAATATAAGAAAATAAGAATTAATTAAGACAGTAACTAATAAGGAGGCAAACGAAATTTGTTATGGGAAATGAGTATTTTTTCAAAAACAATAGCGTCGGCGTGAACCGTCACTAATATAAAATAATAAATAATTATTTAAAATTATAACTAAAAAGGAGGCAAGTTAAATTGTTGGGTGTAATGAAATTTTCGCATAAACAGTAGCGTAGGTCTAAATAAACGTTTTGTCAACACCAAGTATTTTTCTCGAAATCAAACCATTTTCAAAATATTTTCATAAGAAATGCTCTCAAAGGACACATGCATTAAGTAGTGAAGAAGGAATGATTAAATGTATGTCCCTTTGTTCTTAGTCCGACGACGCTGGCTGTATAGGTTATCGCTCGAATGCTCACCTTCACTCATGAACTTTACTTTTATTCGTGCTATATACTATTGAAGTGAAATGGAGGAAAATGACTACTTAGGCGTATGCTCCTCTTATAAAGATTCTAATAAAGACAAAGAAGAGTGATCTCTTCTATCCAAAAGGGTAAACCAACTTTGAAATAGAAAATAGAGAAACAGACAATATGCCATAAAAGTTACTTAATAACACTTTCATTTGTTTTTGATAGCGCTGAAAAGCGCTATTAACCGTGCCACTAATGTGACCGATTTTGTTTAATATCAATTTAAAAGAGCTATTAAAGTACTAGTTTTTAATATAAAAATAATAATTAATTAAAACAATAAGATTAAAGGAGCCATACGAAATTCGTGAGGGAAAATGAAACATTTAATACAAACAGTAGCGTCGTCCTGAACCGTCGCTAATATAAGAAAATAAGAATTAATTAAGACAATAACTAATAAGGATGCAAACGAAATTTGTTATGGGAAACAAATATTTTTTCAAAACAATAGCGTCGGCCTGAACCGTCGCTAATATAAAAAAATAAATAAATATTTAAAATTATAACTAAAAAGGAGGCAAGTTAAATTGTTGGGTGTAATGAAATTTTCGCACAAACAGTAGCGTAGGTCCAAATAAACGTTTTGTCAACACCAAGTATTTTTCTCGAAATCAAACAATTTTCAAAATATTTTCATAACAAATGCTCTCGAAGGACACATGCATTAAGTAGTGAAGAAGGAATGATTAAATGTATGTCCCTTTGTTCTTAGTCCGAAGATGTTGGCTGTATAGGTTATCGCTCGAATGCTCACCTTCACTCATGAACTTTAGTTTTATTCGTGCTATATACTATTGAAGTGAAATGGAGGAAAGTGACTACTTAGGCGTATGCTACTCTTCTAAAGATTCTAATAAAGACAAAGAAGAGTGATCTCTTCTGTCCAAAAGGGTAAACCAACTTTGAAATAGAAAATAGAGCAACAGACAATATGCCATAAAAGTTACTTAATAGCACTTTCTTTTGTTTTTGATAGCGCTGAAAAGCGCTATTAACCGTGCCACTAATGTGATCGATTTTGTTTAATAGCACTTTAAAAGAGCTATTAAAGTACTAGTTTTTAATATAAAAATAATAATTAATTAAAACAATAAGTTTAAAGGAGCCATACGAAATTCGTGGTGGAAAATGAAACATTTAGCACAAACAGTAGCGTCGGCCTGAACCGTCGCAAATATAAGAAAATAAGAATTAATTAAGACAATAACTAATAAGGATGCACACGAAATTTGTTATGAGAAACAAATATTTTTTCAAAAACAATAGCTTCGGCCTGAACCGTCGCTAATATAAAAAAATAAATAAATATTTAAAATTATAACTAAAAAGGAGGCAAGTTAAATTGTTGGGTGTAATGAAATTTTCGCACAAACAGTAGCGTAGGTCCAAATAAAAGTTTTGTCAACACCAAGTATTTTTCTCGAAATCAAACCATTTTCAAAATATTTTCATAACAAATGCTCTCGAAGGACACATGCATTAAGTAGTGAAGAAGGAATGATTAAATGTATGTCCCTTTGTTCTTAGTCCGACGACACTGGCTGTATAGGTTATCGCTCGAATGCTCACCTTCACTCATGAACTTTAGTTTTATTCGTGCTATATACTATTGAAGTGAAATGGATGAAAATGACTACTTAGGCGTATGGTCCTCTTATAAAGATTCTAATAAAGACAAAGAAGAGTGATCTCTTCTATCCAAAAGGGTAAACCAACTTTGAAATAGAAAATAGAGCAACAGACAATATGCCATAAAAGTTACTTAATAACACTTTCTTTTGTTTTTGATAGTGCTGAAAAGCGCTATTAACCGTGCCACTAATGTGAACGATTTTGTTTAATATCAATTTAAAAGATCTATTAAAGTACTAGTTTTTAATATAAAAATAATAATTAATTAAAACAAAAACTTTAAAGGAGCCATACGAAATTCGTGAGGGAAAATGAAACATTTAATACAAACAGTAGCGTCGTCCTGAACCGTCGCTAATATAAGAAAATAAGAATTAATTAAGACAATAACTAATAAGGAGGCAAACGAAATTTGTTATGGGAAATGAATATTTTTTCAAAAACAATAGCGTCGGCCTGAACCGTCGCTAATATAAAAAAATAAATAATTATTTAAAATTATAACTAAAAAGGAGGCAAGTTAAATTGTTGGGTGTAATGAAATTTTCGCACAAACAGTAGCGTTGGTCCAAATAAACGTTTTGTCAACACCAAGTATTTTTCTCGAAATCAAACCATTTTCAAAATATTTTCATAACAAATGCACTCGAAGGACACATGCATTAAGTAGTGAAGAAGGAATAATTTAATGTATGTCCCTTTGTTCTTAGTCCGACGACGCTGGCTGTATAGGTTATCGCTCGAATGCTCACCTTCACTTATGAACTTTAGTTTTATTCGTGCTATATACTATTGAAGTGAAATGGAGGAAAATGACTACTTAGGCGTATGCTACTCTTATAAAGATTCTAATAAAGACAAAGAAGAGTGATCTCTTCTGTCCAAAAGGGTAAACCAACTTTGAAATAGAAAATAGAGCAACAGACAATATGCCATAAAAGTTACATAATAGCACTTTCTTTTGTTTTTGATAGCGCTGAAAAGTGCTATTAACCGTGCCACTAGTGTTACCGATTTTGTTTAATAGCACTTTAAAAGAGCTATTAAAGTACTAGTTTTTAATATAAAAATAATAATTAATTAAAACAATAAGTTTAAAGGAGCAATACGAAATTCGTGGTGGAAAATGAAACATTTAGCACAAACAGTAGCGTCGGCCTGAACCGTCGCAAATATAAGAAAATAAGAATTAATTAAGACAATAACTAATAAGGATGCAAACGAAATTTGTTATGGGAAACAAATATTTTTTCAAAAACAATAGCGTCGGCCTGAACCGTCGCTAATATAAAAAAATAAATAAATATTTAAAATTATAACTAAAAAGGAGGCAAGTTAAATTGTTGGGTGTAATGAAATTTTCGCACAAACAGCAGCGTAGGTCCAAATAAAAGTTTTGTCAACACCAAGAATTTTTCTCGAAATCAAACCATTTTCAAAATATTTTCATAACAAATGCTCTCGAAGGACACATGCATTGAGTAGTGAAGAAGGAATGATTAAATGTATGTCCCTTTGTTCTTAGTCCGACGATGTTAGCTGTATAGGTTATCGCTCGAATGCTCACCTTCACTTGTGATCTTTAGTTTTATTCGTGCTATATACTTTTGAAGTGAAATGGAGGAAAATGACTACTTAGGCGTATGCTCCTCTTATAAAGATTCTAATAAAGACACAGAAGAGTGATCTCTTCTAACCAAAAGGGTAAACCAACTTTGAAAGAGAAAATAGAGCAACAGACAATATGCTATAAAAGTTACTTAATAGCACTTTCTTTTGTTTTTGATAGCGCTGAAAAGCGCTATTAACAGTGCCACTAATGTGAACGATTTTGTTTAATAGCACTTTAAAAGAGCTATTAAAGTACTAGTTTTTAATATAAAAATAATAATTAATTAAAACAATAAGTTTAAAGGAGCCATACGAAATTCGTGGGGGAAAATGAAACTTTTAGCACAAACAGTAGCGTCGGCCTGAACCGTCGCTAATATAAGAAAATAAGAATTAATTAAGACAATAACTAATAAGGAGGCAAAGAAATTTGTTATGGGAAACAAATATTTTTTCAAAAACAATAGCGTCGGCCTGAACCGTCGCTAATATAAAAAAATAAAAAAATATTTAAAATTTTAACTAAAAGGGAGGCAAGTTAAATTGGTGGGTGTAATGAAATTTTCGCACAAACAATAGCGTAGGTCCAAATAAACGTTTTGTCAACACCAAGTATTTTTCTCGAAATCTAACCATTTTCAAAATATTTTCATAACAAATGCACTCGAATGACACATGCATTATGTAGTGAAGAAGGAATGATTAAATGTAAGTCCCTTTGTTCTTAGTCCGACGATGTTGGGTGTATATGTTATCGCTCGAATGCTCACCTTCACTCATGAACTTTAGTTTTATTCGTGTTATATACTTTTGAAGTGAAATGGAGGAAAATGACTACTTAGGCGTATGCTCCTCTTATAAAGATTCTAATAAACACAAAGAAGAGGGATCTCTTCTTTCCAAAAGGGTAAACCAACTTTGAAAGAGAAAATAGAGCAACAAACAATATGCCATAAAAGTTATTTAATAGCACTTTCTTTTGTTTTTGATAGCGCTGAAAAGCGCTATTAACCATGCCACTAATGTGAACGATTTTGTTTAATATCACTTTAAAAGAGCTATTAAAGTACTAGTTTTTAATATAAAAATGATACTTAATTAAAACAATAAGTTTAAAGAAGCCAAACAAAATTCGTGGGGGGGGGGGGGGGGGGGGAATGAAAATTTTATCACAAACAGTAGCGTCGACCTGAACCGTCACTAATATAAGAAAATAAGAATTAATTAAGACAATAACTAATAAGGAGGCAAACGAAATTTGTTATGGGAAATGAGTATTTTTTCAAAAACAATAGCGTCGGCCTGAACCGTCACTAATATAAAATAATAAATAATTATTTAAAATAATAACTAAAAAGGAGGGAAATTAAATTGATGGGTGTAATGGAATTTTCGCACAAACAGTAGCGTAGGTCCAAATAAACGTTTTGTCAACACCAATTAGTTTTCTCGAAATCAAACCATTTTCAAAATATTTTCATAACAAATGCACTCGAAGGACACATGCATTAAGTAGTGAAGAATGAATGATTATATGTATGTCCCTTTGTTCTTATTCCAACGGCGCTGGCTGTATAGGTTATCGCTCAAATGCTCACCTTCACTCATGAACTTTAGTTTTATTCGTGCTATATCACTTTAAAAGAGCTATTAAAGTACTAGTTTTTAATATAAAAATGATACTTAATTAAAACAATAAGTTTAAAGAAGCCAAACAAAATTCGTGGGGGGGGGGGGGGGGGGGGGGAATGAAAATTTTACCACAAACAGTAGCGTCGGCCTGAACCGTCACTAATATAAGAAAATAAGAACTAATTAAGACAATAACTAATAAGGAGGCAAACGAAATTTGTTATGGGAAATGAGTATTTTTTCAAAAACAATAGCGTCGGCCTGAACCGTCGCTAATATAAAAAAATAAATAATTATTTAAAATTTTAACTAAAAGGGAGGCAAGTTAAATTGGTGGGTGTAATGAAATTTTCGCACAAACAATAGCGTAGGTCCAAATAAACGTTTTGTCAACACCAAGTATTTTTCTCGAAATCTAACCATTTTCAAAATATTTTCATAACAAATGCACTCGAAGGACACATGCATTAAGTAGTGAAGAAGGAATGATTAAATGTAAGTCCCTTTGTTCTTAGTCTGACGACGCTGGGTGTATATGTTATCGCTCGAATGCTAACCTTCACTCATGAACTTTAGTTTTATTCGTGTTATATACTTTTGAAGTGAAATGGAGGAAAATGACTACTTAGGCTTATGCTCCTCTTATAAAGATTCTAATAAACACAAAGAAGAGGGATCTCTTCTTTCCAAAAGGGTAAACCGACTTTGAAAGAGAAAATAGAGCAATAAACAATATGCCATAAAAGTTATTTAATAGCACTTTCTTTTGTTTTTGATAGCGCTGAAAAGCGCTATTAACCATGCCACTAATGTGAACGATTTTGTTTAATGTCACTTTAAAAGAGCTATTAAAGTACTAGTTTTTAATATAAAAATGATACTTAATTAAAACAATAAGTTTAAAGAAGCCAAACAAAATTCGTGGGGGGGGGGGGGGGAATGAAAATTTTATCAGAAACAGTAGCGTCGGCCTGAACCGTCACTAATATAAGAAAATAAGAATTAATTAAGACAATAACTAATAAGGAGGCAAACGAAATTTGTTATGGGAAATGAGTATTTTTTCAAAAACAATAGCGTCGGCCTGAACCGTCACTAATATAAAATAATAAATAATTATTTAAAATAATAACTAAAAAGGAGGGAAATTAAATTGATGGGTGTAATGGAATTTTCGCACAAACAGTAGCGTAGGTCCAAATAAACATTTTGTCAACACCAATTAGTTTTCTCGAAATCAAACCATTTTCAAAATATTTTCATAACAAATGCACTCGAAGGACACATGCATTAAGTAGTGAAGAAGGAATGATTAAATGTATGTCCCTTTGTTCTTATTCCAACGACGCTGGCTGTATAGGTTATCGCTCAAATGCTCACCTTCACTCATGGACTTTAGTTTTATTCGTGCTATATACTTTTGAAGTGAAGTGGAGGAAAATGACTACTTAGGCGTATGCTCCTCTTATAAAGATTCTAATAAAGACAAAGAAGAGTGATCTCTTCTGTCCAAAAGGGTAAACCAACTTTGAAATAGAATATAGAGCAACAGACAATATGCCATAAAAGTTACTTAATAGCACTTTCTTTTGTTTTTGATAGCGCTGAAAAGCGCTATTAACCGTGCCACTAATGTGACCGATTTTGTTTAATAGCACTTTAAAAGAGCTATTAAAGTACTAGTTTTTAATATAAAAATAATAATTAATTAAAACAATAAGTTTAAAGGAGCCATACGAAATTCGTGGTGGAAAATGAAACATTTAGTACAAACAGTAGCGTCGGCCTGAACCGTCGCAAATATAAGAAAATAAGAATTAATTAAGACAATAACTAATAAGGATGCACACGAAATTTGTTATGGGAAACAAATATTTTTTCAAAAACAATAGCGTCGGCCTGAACCGTCGCTAATATAAAAAAATAAATAAATATTTAAAATTATAACTAAAATGGAGGCAAGTTAAATTGTTGGGTGTAATGAAATTTTCGCACAAACAGTAGCGTAGGTCCAAATAAAAGTTTTGTCAACACCAAGTATTTTTCTCAAAATCAAACCATTTTCAAAATATTTTCATAACAAATGCTCTCGAAGGACACATGCATTAAGTAGTGAAGAAGGAATGATTAAATGTATGTCCCTTTGTTCTTAGTCCGACGACGCTGGCTGTATAGGTTATCGCTCGAATGCTCACCTTCACTCATGAACTTTAGTTTTATTCGTGCTATATACTATTGAAGTGAAATGGATGAAAATGACTACTTAGGCGTATGGTCCTCTTATAAAGATTCTAATAAAGACAAAGAAGAGTGATCTCTTCTATCCAAAAGGGTAAACCAACTTTGAAATAGAAAATAGAGCAACAGACAATATGCCATAAAAGTTACTTAATAACACTTTCTTTTGTTTTTGATAGCGCTGAAAAGCGCTATTAACCGTGCCACTAATGTGAACGATTTTGTTTAATATCAATTTAAAAGAGCTATTAAAGTACTATTTTTTAATATAAAAATAATAATTAATTAAAACAATAACTTTAAAGGAGCCATACGAAATTCGTGAGGGAAAATGAAACATTTAATACAAACAGTAGCGTCGTCCTGAACCGTCGCTAATATAAGAAAATAAGAATTAATTAAGACAATAACTAATAAGGAGGCAAACGAAATTTGTTATGGGAAATGAATATTTTTTCAAAAACAATAGCGTCAGCCTGAACCGTCGCTAATATAAAAAAATAAATAATTATTTAAAATTATAACTAAAAAGGAGGCAAGTTAAATTGTTGGGTGTAATGAAATTTTCGCACAAACAGTAGCGTTGGTCCAAATAAATGTTTTGTCAACACCAAGTATTTTTCTCGAAATCAAACCATTTCCAAAATATTTTCATAATAAATGCACTCGAAGGACACATGCATTAAGTAGTGAAGAAGGAATAATTTAATGTATGTCCCTTTGTTCTTAGTCCGACGACGCTGGCTGTATAGGTTATCGCTCGAATGCTCACCTCACTCATGAACTTTAGTTTTATTCGTGCTATATACTATTGAAGTGAAATGGAGGAAAATGACTACTTAGGCGTATGCTACTCTTATAAAGATTCTAATAAAGACAAAGAAGAGTGATCTCTTCTGTCCAAAAGGGTAAACCAACTTTGAAATAGAAAATAGAGCAACAGACAATATGCCATAAAAGTTAGATAATAGCACTTTCTTTTGTTTTTGATAGCGCTGAAAAGCGCTATTAACCGTGCCACTAGTGTGACCGATTTTGTTTAATAGCACTTTAAAAGAGCTATTAAAGTACTAGTTTTTAATATAAAAATAATAATTAATTAAAACAATAAGTTTAAAGGAGCCATACGAAATTCGTGGTGGAAAATGAAACATTTAGCACAAACAGTAGCGTCGGCCTGAACCGTCGCAAATATAAGAAAATAAGAATTAATTAAGACAATAACTAATAAGGATGCAAACGAAATTTGTTATGGGAAACAAATATTTTTTCAAAAACAATAGCGTCGGCCTGAACTGTCGCTAATATAAAAAATAAATAAATATTTAAAATTATAACTAAAAAGGAGGCAAGTTAAATTGTTGGGTGTAATGAAATTTTCGCACAAACAGTAGCGTAGGTCCAAATAAAAGTTTTGTCAACACCAAGTATTTTTCTCGAAATCAAACCATTTTCAAAATATTTTCATAACAAATGCTCTCGAAGGACACATGCATTGAGTAGTGAAGAAGGAATGATTAAATGTATGTCCCTTTGTTCTTAGTCCGACGATGTTGGCTGTATAGGTTATCGCTTGAATGCTCACCTTCACTTGTGATCTTTAGTTTTATTCGTGCTATATACTTTTGAAGTGAAATGGAGGAAAATGACTACTTAGGCGTATGGTCCTCTTATAAAGATTCTAATAAAGACACAGAAGAGTGATCTCTTCTGTCCAAAAGGGTAAACCAACTTTGAAATAGAAAATAGAGCAACAGACAATATGCCATAAAAGTTACTTAATAACACTTTCTTTTGTTTTTGATAGCGCTGAAAAGCGCTATTAACCGTGCCACTAATGTGAACGATTTTGTTTAATATCAATTTAAAAGAGCTATTAAAGTACTATTTTTTAATATAAAAATAATAATTAATTAAAACAATAACTTTAAAGGAGCCATACGAAATTCGTGAGGGAAAATGAAACATTTAATACAAACAGTAGCGTCGTCCTGAACCGTCGCTAATATAAGAAAATAAGAATTAATTAAGACAATAACTAATAAGGAGGCAAACGAAATTTGTTATGGGAAATGAATATTTTTTCAAAAACAATAGCGTCAGCCTGAACCGTCGCTAATATAAAAAAATAAATAATTATTTAAAATTATAACTAAAAAGGAGGCAAGTTAAATTGTTGGGTGTAATGAAATTTTCGCACAAACAGTAGCGTTGGTCCAAATAAATGTTTTGTCAACACCAAGTATTTTTCTCGAAATCAAACCATTTCCAAAATATTTTCATAATAAATGCACTCGAAGGACACATGCATTAAGTAGTGAAGAAGGAATAATTTAATGTATGTCCCTTTGTTCTTAGTCCGACGACGCTGGCTGTATAGGTTATCGCTCGAATGCTCACCTTCACTCATGAACTTTAGTTTTATTCGTGCTATATACTATTGAAGTGAAATGGAGGAAAATGACTACTTAGGCGTATGCTACTCTTATAAAGATTCTAATAAAGACAAAGAAGAGTGATCTCTTCTGTCCAAAAGGGTAAACCAACTTTGAAATAGAAAATAGAGCAACAGACAATATGCCATAAAAGTTAGATAATAGCACTTTCTTTTTTTTTTGATAGCGCTGAAAAGCGCTATTAACCGTGCCACTAGTGTGACCGATTTTGTTTAATAGCACTTTAAAAGAGCTATTAAAGTACTAGTTTTTAATATAAAAATAATAATTAATTAAAACAATAAGTTTAAAGGAGCCATACGAAATTCATGGTGGAAAATGAAACATTTAGCACAAACAGTAGCGTCGGCCTGAACCGTCGCAAATATAAGAAAATAAGAATTAATTAAGACAATAACTAATAAGGATGCAAACGAAATTTGTTATGGGAAACAAATATTTTTTCAAAAACAATAGCGTCGGCCTGAACTGTCGCTAATATAAAAAATAAATAAATATTTAAAATTATAACTAAAAAGGAGGCAAGTTAAATTGTTGGGTGTAATGAAATTTTCGCACAAACAGTAGCGTAGGTCCAAATAAAAGTTTTGTCAACACCAAGTATTTTTCTCGAAATCAAACCATTTTCAAAATATTTTCATAACAAATGCTCTCGAAGGACACATGCATTGAGTAGTGAAGAAGGAATGATTAAATGTATGTCCCTTTGTTCTTAGTCCGACGATGTTGGCTGTATAGGTTATCGCTTGAATGCTCACCTTCACTTGTGATCTTTAGTTTTATTCGTGCTATATACTTTTGAAGTGAAATGGAGGAAAATGACTACTTAGGCGTATGCTCCTCTTATAAAGATTCTAATAAAGACACAGAAGAGTGATCTCTTCTGTCCAAAAGGGTAAACCAACTTTGAAAGAGAAAATAGAGCAACAGACAATATGCCATAAAAGTTACTTAATAGCACTTTCTTTTGTTTTTGATAGCGCTGAAAAGCCCTATTAACCGTGCCACTAATGTGAACGATTTTGTTTAATAGCACTTTAAAAGAGCTATTAAAGTACTAGTTTTTAATATAAAAATAATAATTAATTAAAACAATAAGTTTAAAGGAGCCATACGAAATTCGTGGGGGAAAATGAAACATTTAGCACAAACAGTAGCGTCGGCGTGAACCGTCGCTAATATAAGAAAATAAGAATTAATTAAGACAATAACTAATAAGGAGGCAAACAAAATTTGTTATGGCAAATGAATATTTTTTTCAAAAACGATAGCGTCGGCCTGAACCGTCGCTAATATAAAAAAATAAATAATTATTTACAATTAAAACTAAAAAGGAGGCAAGTTAAATTGGTGGGTGTAATGAAATTTTCGCACAAACAGTAGCGTAGGTCCAAATAAACGTTTTGTCAAAACCAAGTATTTTTCTCGAAATCAAACCATTTTCAAAATATTTTCATAACAAATGCACTTGAAAGACACGTGCATTAAGTAGTGAAGAAGGAATGATTAAATGTATGTCCCTTTGTTCTTAGTCCGACGATGCTGGCTGTATAGGGTTTCGCTCGAATGCTCACCTTCACTCATGATCTTTAGTTTTATTCTTGCTATATACTTTTGAAGTGAAATAGAGGGAAATGACTACTTAGGCGTATGCTCCTCATATAAAGATTCTAATGAAGACACAGAAGAGTGATCTCTTCTGTCCAAAAGGGTAAACCAACTTTGAAAGAGAAAATAGAGAAACAGACAATATGCCATAAAAGTTACTTAATAGCACTTTCTTTTGTTTTTGATAGCGCTGAAAAGCGCTATTAACCGTGCCACTAATGTGAACGATTTTGTTTAATAGCACTTTAAAAGAGTTATTAAAGTACTAGTTTTTAATATAAAAATAATAATTAATTAAAACAATAAGTTTAAAGGAGCCATACGAAATTCGTGGTGGAAAATAAAACATTTAGCACAAACAGTAGCGTCGGCCTGAACCGTCGCTAATATAAGAAAATAAGAATTAATTAATACAATAACTAATAAGGAGGCAAACGAAATTTGTTATGGGAAATGAATATATTTTCAAAAACAATAGCGTCGGCCTGAACCGTCGCTAATATAAAAAAATAAATAATTATTTAAAATTATAACTAAAAAGGAGGCAAATTAAATTGATGGGTGTAATGAAATTTTCGCACATACAATAGCGTAGGTCCAAATAAACGTTTGTCAACACCAAGTATTTTACTAGAAATCAAACCATTTTCAAAATATTTTCATAACAAATGCACTCGAAGGACACATGCATTAAGTAGTGATGAAGGAATGATTAAATGTATGTCCCTTTGTTCTTAGTCCGACGACGCTGGCTGAATAGGTTATCGCTCGAATGCTCACCTTCACTCATGAACTTTAGTTTTATTCGTGCTATATAATTTTGAAGTGAAATGGAGGAAAATGACTTGTTAGGCGTATGCTCCTCTTATAAAGATTCTAATAAAGACAAAGAAGAGTGATCTCTTCGGTCCAAAAGGGTAAACCAACTTTGAAATAGAAAATAGAGCAACAGACAATATGCCATAAAAGTTACTTAATAGCACTTTCTTTTGTTTTTGATAGCGCTGAAAAGCGATATTAACTGTGCCACTAATGTGAACGATTTTGTTTAATAGCACTTTAAAAGAGCTATTAAAGTACTAGTTTTTAATATAAAAATAATAATTAATTAAAACAATAAGTTTAAAGGAGCCATACGAAATTCGTGGGGGAAAATGAAACATTTAGCACAAACAGTAGCATCGGCGTGAACCGTGGCTAATATAAGAAAATAAGAATTAATTAAGACAATAACTAATAAGGAGGCAAACGAAATTTGTTATGGCAAATGAATATTTTTTCAAAAACAATAGCGTCGGCCTGAACCGTCGCTAATATAAAAAAATAAATAATTATTTACAATTTAAACTAAAAAGGAGGCAACTTAAATTGGTGGGTGTAATGAAATTTTCGCACAAACAGTAGCGTAGGTCCAAATAAACGTTTTGTCAAAACCAAGTATTTTTCTCGAAATCAAACCATTTTCAAAATATTTTCATAACAAATGCACTCGAAGGACACATGCATTAAGTAGTGAAGAAGGAATGATTAAATGTATGTCCCTTTGTTCTTAGTCCGACGATGTTGGCTGTATAGGTTATCGCTCGAATGCTCACCTTCACTCATGATCTTTAGTTTTATTCGTGCTATATACTTTTGAAGTGAAATGGAGGAAAATGACTACTTAGGCGTATGCTCCTCTTATAAAGATTCTAATAAAGACACAGAAGAGTGATCTCTTATGTCCAAAAGGGTAAACCAACTTTGAAATAGAAAATAGAGCAACAAACAATATGCCATAAAAGTTACTTAATAGCACTTTCTTTTGTTTTTGATAGCGCTGAAAAGCGCTATTAACCGTGCCACTAATTTGAACGATTTTGTTTAATAGCACTTTAAAAGAGTTATTAAAGTACTAGTTTTTAATATAAAAATAATAATTAATTAAAACAATAAGTTTAAAGGAGCCATACGAAATTCGTGGTGGAAAATAAAACATTTAGCACAAACAGTAGCGTCGGCCTGAACCGTCGCTAATATAAGAAAATAAGAATTAATTAATACAATAACTAATAAGGAGGCAAACGAAATTTGTTATGGGAAATGAATATATTTTCAAAAACAATAGCGTCGGCCTGAACCGTCGCTAATATAAAAAAATAAATAATTATTTAAAATTATAACTAAAAAGGAGGCAAATTAAATTGATGGGTGTAATGAAATTTTCGCACATACAATAGCGTAGGTCCAAATAAACGTTTGTCAACACCAAGTATTTTACTAGAAATCAAACCATTTTCAAAATATTTTCATAACAAATGCACTCGAAGGACACATGCATTAAGTAGTGATGAAGGAATGATTAAATGTATGTCCCTTTGTTCTTAGTCCGACGACGCTGGCTGAATAGGTTATCGCTCGAATGCTCACCTTCACTCATGAACTTTAGTTTTATTCGTGCTATATAATTTTGAAGTGAAATGGAGGAAAATGACTTGTTAGGCGTATGCTCCTCTTATAAAGATTCTAATAAAGACAAAGAAGAGTGATCTCTTCGGTCCAAAAGGGTAAACCAACTTTGAAATAGAAAATAGAGCAACAGACAATATGCCATAAAAGTTACTTAATAGCACTTTCTTTTGTTTTTGATAGCGCTGAAAAGCGATATTAACTGTGCCACTAATGTGAACGATTTTGTTTAATAGCACTTTAAAAGAGCTATTAAAGTACTAGTTTTTAATATAAAAATAATAATTAATTAAAACAATAAGTTTAAAGGAGCCATACGAAATTCGTGGGGGAAAATGAAACATTTAGCACAAACAGTAGCATCGGCGTGAACCGTGGCTAATATAAGAAAATAAGAATTAATTAAGACAATAACTAATAAGGAGGCAAACGAAATTTGTTATGGGAAATGAATATTTTTTCAAAAACAATAGCGTCGGCCTGAACCGTCGCTAATATAAAAAAATAAATAATTATTTACAATTTAAACTAAAAAGGAGGCAACTTAAATTGGTGGGTGTAATGAAATTTTCGCACAAACAGTAGCGTAGGTCCAAATAAACGTTTTGTCAAAACCAAGTATTTTTCTCGAAATCAAACCATTTTCAAAATATTTTCATAACAAATGCACTCGAAGGACACATGCATTAAGTAGTGAAGAAGGAATGATTAAATGTATGTCCCTTTGTTCTTAGTCCGACGACGCTGGCTGTATAGGTTATCGCTCGAATGCTCACCTTCACTCATGATCTTTAGTTTTATTCGTGCTATATACTTTTGAAGTGAAATGGAGGAAAATGACTACTTAGGCGTATGCTCCTCTTATAAAGATTCTAATAAAGACACAGAAGAGTGATCTCTTATGTCCAAAAGGGTAAACCAACTTTGAAATAGAAAATAGAGCAACAAACAATATGCCATAAAAGTTACTTAATAGCACTTTCTTTTGTTTTTGATAGCGCTGAAAAGCGCTATTAACCGTGCCACTAATTTGAACGATTTTGTTTAATAGCACTTTAAAAGAGTTATTAAAGTACTAGTTTTTAATATAAAAATAATAATTAATTAAAACAATAAGTTTAAAGGAGCCATACGAAATTCGTGGGGGAAAATAAAACATTTAGCACAAACAGTAGCGTCAGCCTGAACCGTCGCTAATATAAGAAAATAAGAATTAATTAATACAATAACTAATAAGGAGGCAAACGAAATTTGTTATGGGAAATAAATATATTTTCAAAAACAAAAGCGTCGGCGTGAACCGTCGCTAATATAAAAAAATAAATAATTATTTAAAATTATAACTAAAAAGGAGGCAAGTTAAATTGATGGGTGTAATGAAATTTTCGCACAAACAGTAGCGTAGGTCCAAATAAACGTTTTGTCAACACCAAGTATTTTTCTAGATATCAAACCATTTTCAAAATATTTTCATAACAAATGCACTCGAAGGACACATGCATTAAGTAGTGAAGAAGGAATGATAAAATTTATGTCCCTTTGTTCTTAGTCCGACGACGCTGGCTGTATAGGTTATCGCTCGAATGCTCACCTTCACTCATGAACTTTAGTTTTATTCGTGCTATATACTTTTGAAGTGAAATGGAGGAAAATGACTTCTTAGGCGTATGCTCCTCTTATAAAGATTCTAATAAAGACAAAGAAGAGTGATCTCTTCGGTCCAAAAGGGTAAACCAACTTTGAAATAGAAAATAGAGCAACAGACAATATGCCATAAAAGTTACTTAATAGCACTTTCTTTTGTTTTTGATAGCACTGAAAAGCGATATTAACTGTGCCACTAATGTGAACGATTTTGTTTAATAGCACTTTAAAAGAGCTATTAAAGTACTAGTTTTTAATATAAAAATAATAATTAATTAAAACAATAAGTTTAAAGGAGCCATACGAAATTCGTGGGGGAAAATGAAACATTTAGCACAAACAGTAGCATCGGCGTGAACCGTGGCTAATATAAGAAAATAAGAATTAATTAAGACAATAACTAATAAGGAGGCAAACAAAATTTGTTATGGCAAATGAATATTTTTTCAAAAACAATAGCGTCGGCCTGAACCGTCGCTAATATAAAAAAATAAATAATTATTTACAATTTAAACTAAAAAGGAGGCAACTTAGATTGGTGGGTGTAATGAAATTTTCGCACAAACAGTAGCGTAGGTCCAAATAAACGTTTTGTCAAAACCAAGTATTTTTCTCGAAATCAAACCATTTTCAAAATATTTTCATAACAAATGCACTCGAAGGACACATGCATTAAGTAGTGAAGAAGTAATGATTAAATGTATGTCCCTTTGTTCTTAGTCCGACGATGTTGGCTGTATAGGTTATCGCTCGAATGCTCACCTTCACTCATGATCTTTAGTTTTATTCGTGCTATATACTTTTGAAGTGAAATGGAGGAAAATGACTACTTAGGCGTATGCTCCTCTTATAAAGATTCTAATAAAGACACAGAAGAGTGATCTCTTCTGTCCAAAAGGGTAAACCAACTTTGAAATAGAAAATAGAGCAACAAACAATATGCCATAAAAGTTACTTAATAGCACTTTCTTTTGTTTTTGATAGCGCTGAAAAGCGCTATTAACCGTGCCACTAATTTGAACGATTTTGTTTAATAGCACTTTAAAAGAGCTATTAAAGTACTAGTTTTTAATATAAAAATAATAATTAATTAAATTAATAAGTTTAAAGGATCCATACGAAATTCGTGGGGGAAAATGAAACATTTAGCACAAACAGTAGCGTCGGCCTTAACTGTCGCTAATATAAGAAAATAAGAATTAATTAATACAATAACTAATAAGGAGGCAAACGAAATTTGTTATGGGAAATAAATATATTTTCAAAAACAAAAGCGTCGGCCTGAACCGTCGCTAATATAAAAAAATAAATAATTATTTAAAATTATAACTAAAAAGGAGGCAAATTAAATTGATGGGTGTAATGAAATTTTCGCACAAACAGTAGCGTAGGTCCAAATAAACGTTTTTTCAACACCAAGTATTTTTCTCGAAATCAAACCATTTTCAAAATATTTTCATAACAAATGCACTCGAAGGACACATGCATTAAGTAGTGAAGAAGGAATGATTAAATGTATGTCCCTTTGTTCTTAGTCCGACGACGCTGGCTGTATAGGTTATCGCTCGAATGCTCACCTTCACTCATGAACTTTAGTTTTATTCGTGCTATATACTATTGAAGTGAAATGGATGAAAATGACTACTTAGGCGTATGGTCCTCTTATAAAGATTCTAATAAAGACAAAGAAGAGTGATCTCTTCTATCCAAAAGGGTAAACCAACTTTGAAATAGAAAATAGAGCAACAGACAATATGCCATAAAAGTTACTTAATAACACTTTCTTTTGTTTTTGATAGCGCTGAAAAGCGCTATTAACCGTGCCACTAATGTGAACGATTTTGTTTAATATCAATTTAAAAGAGCTATTAAAGTACTAGTTTTTAATATATAAAAAAATAATTAATTAAAACAATAATTCTAAAGGAGCCATACGAAATTCGTGGTGGAAAATGAAACATTTAGCACAAACAGTAGCGTCGGCCTGAACCGTCGCTAATATAAGAAAATAAGAATTAATTAAGACAATAACTAATAAGGAGGCAAACGAAATTTGTTATGGGAAATGAATATATTTTCAAAAACAATAGCGTCGGCCTGAACCGTCGCTAATATAAAAAATTAAATAATTATTTAAAATTATAACTAAAAAGGAGGCAAATTAAATTGATGGGTGTAATGAAATTTTCGCACATACAATAGCGTAGGTCCAAATAAACGTTTGTCAACACCAAGTATTTTACTAGAAATCAAACCATTTTCAAAATATTTTCATAACAAATGCACTCGAAGGACACATGCATTAAGTAGTAATGAAGAAATGATTAAATGTATGTCCCTTTGTTCTTAGTCCGATGACGCTGGCTGTATAGGTTATCGCTCGAATGCTCACCTTCACTCATGAACTTTAGTTTTATTCGTGCTATATAATTTTGAAGTGAAATGGAGGAAAATGACTTGTTAGGCGTATGCTCCTCTTATAAAGATTCTAATAAAGACAAAGAAGAGTGATCTCTTCGGTCCAAAAGGGTAAACCAACTTTGAAATAGAAAATAGAGCAACAGACAATATGCCATAAAAGTTACTTAATAGCACTTTCTTTTGTTTTTGATAGCGCTGAAAAGCGATATTAACTGTGCCACTAATGTGAACGATTTTGTTTAATAGCACTTTAAAAGAGCTATTAAAGTACTAGTTTTTAATATAAAAATAATAATTAATTAAAACAATAAGTTTAAAGGAGCCATACGAAATTCGTGGGGGAAAATGAAACATTTAGCACAAACAGTAGCGTCGGCCTGAACCGTCGCTAATATAAGAAAATAAGAATTAATTAAGACAATAACTAATAAGGAGGCAAACGAAATTTGTTATGGGAAATGAATATATTTTCAAAAACAATAGCGTCGGCCTGAACCGTCGCTAATATAAAAAAATAAATAATTATTTAAAATTATAACTAAAAAGGAGGCAAATTAAATTGATGGGTGTAATGAAATTTTCGCACAAACAGTAGCGTAGGTCCAAATATTCGTTTTGTCAACATCAAGTATTTTTCTAGATATCAAACCATTTTCAAAATATTTTCATAACAAATGCACTCGAAGGACACATGCATTAAGCAGTGAAGAAGGAATGATTAAATGTATGTCTCTTTGTTCTTAGTCCGACGATGCTGGCTGTATAGGTTATCGCTCGAATGCTCACCTTCACTCATGAACTTTAGTTTTATTCGTGCTATATACTTTTGAAGTGAAATGGAGGAAAATGACTTCTTAGGCGTATGCTCCTCTTATAAAGATTATAATAAAGACAAAGAAGGGTGATCTCTTCGGTCCAAAAGGGTAAACCAACTTTGAAATAGAAAATAGAGCAACAGACAATATGCCATAAAAGTTACTTAATAGCACTTTCTTTTGTTTTTGATAGGGATGAAAAGCGCTATTAACTGTGCCACTAATGTGAACGATTTTGTTTAATAGCACTTTAAAAGAGCTATTAAAGTACTAGTTTTTAATATAAAAATAATAATTAATTAAAACAATAAGTTTAAAGGAGCCATGCGAAATTCGTGGGGGAAAATGAAACATTTAGCACAAACAGTAGCGTCGGCGTGAACCGTGGCTAATATAAGAAAATAAGAATTAATTAAGACAATAACTAATAAGGAGGAAAACGAAATTTGTTATGGCAAATGAATATTTTTTCAAAAACAATAGCGTCGGCCTGAACCGTCGCTAATATAAAAAAATAAATAATTATTTATCATTTTAACTAAAAAGGAGGCAAGTTAAATTGGTGGGTGTAATGAAATTTTCGCACAAACAGTAGCGTAGGTCCAAATAAACGTTTTGTCAAAACCAAGTATTTTTCTCGAAATCAAACCATTTTCAAAATATTTTCATAACAAATGCACTCGAAGGACACGTGCATTAAGTAGTGAAGAAGGAATGATTAAATGTATGTCCCTTTGTTCTTAGTCCGACGACGCTGGCTGTATAGGTTATCGCCTGAATGCTCACCTTCACTCATGAACTTTAGTTTTATTCGGGCTATATACTTTTGAAGTGAAATGGAGGAAAATGACTATTTAGGCGTATGCTCCTCTTATAAAGATTCTAACAAAGACAAAGAAGAGTGATCTCTTCTGTCCAAAAGGGTAAACCAACTTTGAAATAGAAAATAGAGCAACATACAATATGCCATAAAAGTTACTTAATAGCACTTTCTTTTGTTTTTGATAACGCTGAAAAGCGCTATTAACCGTGCCACTAATGTGATCGATTTTGTTTAATAGCACTTTAAAAGAGCTATTAAAGTACTAGTTTTTAATATAAAAATAATAATTAATTAAAACAATAAGTCTAAAGGAGCCATACGAAATTCGTGTTGGAAAATGAAACATTTAGCACAAACAGTAGCGTCGGCCTGAACCGTCGCTAATATAAGAAAATAAGAATAAATTAAGACAATAACTAATAAGGAGGAAAACAAAATTTGTTATGGGAAATGAATATATTTTCAAAAACAATAGCGTCGGCCTGAACCGTCGCTAATATAAAAAAATAAATAATTATTTAAAATTATAACTAAAAAGGAGGCAAATTAAATTGATGGGTGTAATGAAATTTTCGCACATACAATAGCGTAGGTCCAAATAAACGTTTGTCAACACCAAGTATTTTACTAGAAATCAAACCATTTTCAAAATATTTTCATAACAAATGCACTCGAAGGACACATGCATTAAGTAGTGATGAAGGAATGATTAAATGTATGTCCCTTTGTTCTTAGTCCGACGACGCTGGCTGTATAGGTTATCGCTCGAATGCTCACCTTCACTCATGAACTTTAGTTTTATTCGTGCTATATAATTTTGAAGTGAAATGGAGGAAAATGACTTGTTAGGCGTATGCTCCTCTTATAAAGATTCTAATAAAGACAAAGAAGAGTGATCTCTTCGGTCCAAAAGGGTAAACCAACTTTGAAATAGAAAATAGAGCAACAGACAATATGCCATAAAAGTTACTTAATAGCACTTTCTTTTGTTTTTGATAGCGCTGAAAAGCGATATTAACTGTGCCACTAATGTGAACGATTTTGTTTAATAGCACTTTAAAAGAGCTATTAAAGTACTAGTTTTTAATATAAAAATAATAATTAATTAAAACAATAAGTTTAAAGGAGCCATACGAAATTCGTGGGGGAAAATGAAACATTTAGCACAAACAGTAGCATCGGCGTGAACCGTGGCTAATATAAGAAAATAAGAATTAATTAAGACAATAACTAATAAGGAGGCAAACGAAATTTGTTATGGCAAATGAATATTTTTTCAAAAACAATAGCGTCGGCCTGAACCGTCGCTAATATAAAAAAATAAATAATTATTTACAATTTAAACTAAAAAGGAGGCAACTTAAATTGGTGGGTGTAATGAAATTTTCGCACAAACAGTAGCGTAGGTCCAAATAAACGTTTTGTCAAAACCAAGTATTTTTCTCGAAATCAAACCATTTTCAAAATATTTTCATAACAAATGCACTCGAAGGACACATGCATTAAGTAGTGAAGAAGGAATGATTAAATGTATGTCCCTTTGTTCTTAGTCCGACGATGTTGGCTGTATAGGTTATCGCTCGAATGCTCACCTTCACTCATGATCTTTAGTTTTATTCGTGCTATATACTTTTGAAGTGAAATGGAGGAAAATGACTACTTAGGCGTATGCTCCTCTTATAAAGATTCTAATAAAGACACAGAAGAGTGATCTCTTATGTCCAAAAGGGTAAACCAACTTTGAAATAGAAAATAGAGCAACAAACAATATGCCATAAAAGTTACTTAATAGCACTTTCTTTTGTTTTTGATAGCGCTGAAAAGCGCTATTAACCGTGCCACTAATTTGAACGATTTTGTTTAATAGCACTTTAAAAAAGTTATTAAAGTACTAGTTTTTAATATAAAAATAATAATTAATTAAAACAATAAGTTTAAAGGAGCCATACGAAATTCGTGGGGGAAAATAAAACATTTAGCACAAACAGTAGCGTCGGCCTGAACCGTCGCTAATATAAGAAAATAAGAATTAATTAATACAATAACTAATAAGGAGGCAAACGAAATTTGTTATGGGAAATAAATATATTTTCAAAAACAAAAGCGTCGGCGTGAACCGTCGCTAATATAAAAAAATAAATAATTATTAAAAATTATAACTAAAAAGGAGGCAAGTTAAATTGATGGGTGTAATGAAATTTTCGCACAAACAGTAGCGTAGGTCCAAATAAACGTTTTGTCAACACCAAGTATTTTTCTAGATATCAAACCATTTTCAAAATATTTTCATAACAAATGCACTCGAAGGACACATGCATTAAGTAGTGAAGAAGGAATGATTAAATGTATGTCCCTTTGTTCTTAGTCCGACGACGCTGGCTGTATAGGTTATCGCTCGAATGCTCACCTTCACTCATGAACTTTAGTTTTATTCGTGCTATATACTTTTGAAGTGAAATGGAGGAAAATGACTTCTTAGGCGTATGCTCCTCTTATAAAGATTCTAATAAAGACAAAGAAGAGTGATCTCTTCGGTCCAAAAGGGTAAACCAACTTTGAAATAGAAAATAGAGCAACAGACAATATGCCATAAAAGTTACTTAATAGCACTTTCTTTTGTTTTTGATAGCACTGAAAAGCGATATTAACTGTGCCACTAATGTGAACGATTTTGTTTAATAGCACTTTAAAAGAGCTATTAAAGTACTAGTTTTTAATATAAAAATAATAATTAATTAAAACAATAAGTTTAAAGGAGCCATACGAAATTCGTGGGGGAAAATGAAACATTTAGCACAAACAGTAGCATCAGCGTGAACCGTGGCTAATATAAGAAAATAAGAATTAATTAAGACAATAACTAATAAGGAGGCAAACAAAATTTGTTATGGCAAATGAATATTTTTTCAAAAACAATAGCGTCGGCCTGAACCGTCGCTAATATAAAAAAATAAATAATTATTTACAATTTAAACTAAAAAGGAGGCAACTTAGATTGGTGGGTGTAATGAAATTTTCGCACAAACAGTAGCGTAGGTCCAAATAAACGTTTTGTCAAAACCAAGTATTTTTCTCGAAATCAAACCATTTTCAAAATATTTTCATAACAAATGCACTCGAAGGACACATGCATTAAGTAGTGAAGAAGGAATGATTAAATGTATGTCCCTTTGTTCTTAGTCCGACGATGTTGGCTGTATAGGTTATCGCTCGAATGCTCACCTTCACTCATGATCTTTAGTTTTATTCGTGCTATATACTTTTGAAGTGAAATGGAGGAAAATGACTACTTAGGCGTATGCTCCTCTTATAAAGATTCTAATAAAGACACAGAAGAGTGATCTCTTCTGTCCAAAAGGGTAAACCAACTTTGAAATAGAAAATAGAGCAACAAACAATATGCCATAAAAGTTACTTAATAGCACTTTCTTTTGTTTTTGATAGCGCTGAAAAGCGCTATTAACCGTGCCACTAATTTGAACGATTTTGTTTAATAGCACTTTAAAAGAGCTATTAAAGTACTAGTTTTTAATATAAAAATAATAATTAATTAAAACAATAAGTTTAAAGGATCCATACGAAATTCGTGGGGGAAAATGAAACATTTAGCACAAACAGTAGCGTCGGCCTTAACTGTCGCTAATATAAGAAAATAAGAATTAATTAATACAATAACTAATAAGGAGGCAAACGAAATTTGTTATGGGAAATAAATATATTTTCAAAAACAAAAGCGTCGGCCTGAACCGTCGCTAATATAAAAAAATAAATAATTATTTAAAATTATAACTAAAAAGGAGGCAAATTAAATTGATGGGTGTAATGAAATTTTCGCACAAACAGTAGCGTAGGTCCAAATAAACGTTTTTTCAACACCAAGTATTTTTCTCGAAATCAAACCATTTTCAAAATATTTTCATAACAAATGCACTCGAAGGACACATGCATTAAGTAGTGAAGAAGGAATGATTAAATGTATGTCCCTTTGTTCTTAGTCCGACGACGCTGGCTGTATAGGTTATCGCTCGAATGCTCACCTTCACTCATGAACTTTAGTTTTATTCGTGCTATATACTATTGAAGTGAAATGGATGAAAATGACTACTTAGGCGTATGGTCCTCTTATAAAGATTCTAATAAAGACAAAGAAGAGTGATCTCTTCTATCCAAAAGGGTAAACCAACTTTGAAATAGAAAATAGAGCAACAGACAATATGCCATAAAAGTTACTTAATAACACTTTCTTTTGTTTTTGATAGCGCTGAAAAGCGCTATTAACCGTGCCACTAATGTGAACGATTTTGTTTAATATCAATTTAAAAGAGCTATTAAAGTACTAGTTTTTAATATAAAAAAAATAATTAATTAAAACAATAATTCTAAAGGAGCCATACGAAATTCGTGGTGGAAAATGAAACATTTAGCACAAACAGTAGCGTCGGCCTGAACCGTCGCTAATATAAGAAAATAAGAATTAATTAAGACAATAACTAATAAGGAGGCAAACGAAATTTGTTATGGGAAATGAATATATTTTCAAAAACAATAGCGTCGGCCTGAACCGTCGCTAATATAAAAAATTAAATAATTATTTAAAATTATAACTAAAAAGGAGGCAAATTAAATTGATGGGTGTAATGAAATTTTCGCACATACAATAGCGTAGGTCCAAATAAACGTTTGTCAACACCAAGTATTTTACTAGAAATCAAACCATTTTCAAAATATTTTCATAACAAATGCACTCGAAGGACACATGCATTAAGTAGTAATGAAGAAATGATTAAATGTATGTCCCTTTGTTCTTAGTCCGATGACGCTGGCTGTATAGGTTATCGCTCGAATGCTCACCTTCACTCATGAACTTTAGTTTTATTCGTGCTATATAATTTTGAAGTGAAATGGAGGAAAATGACTTGTTAGGCGTATGCTCCTCTTATAAAGATTCTAATAAAGACAAAGAAGAGTGATCTCTTCGGTCCAAAAGGGTAAACCAACTTTGAAATAGAAAATAGAGCAACAGACAATATGCCATAAAAGTTACTTAATAGCACTTTCTTTTGTTTTTGATAGCGCTGAAAAGCGATATTAACTGTGCCACTAATGTGAACGATTTTGTTTAATAGCACTTTAAAAGAGCTATTAAAGTACTAGTTTTTAATATAAAAATAATAATTAATTAAAACAATAAGTTTAAAGGAGCCATACGAAATTCGTGGGGGAAAATGAAACATTTAGCACAAACAGTAGCGTCGGCCTGAACCGTCGCTAATATAAGAAAATAAGAATTAATTAAGACAATAACTAATAAGGAGGCAAACGAAATTTGTTATGGGAAATGAATATATTTTCAAAAACAATAGCGTCGGCCTGAACCGTCGCTAATATAAAAAAATAAATAATTATTTAAAATTATAACTAAAAAGGAGGCAAATTAAATTGATGGGTGTAATGAAATTTTCGCACAAACAGTAGCGTAGGTCCAAATATTCGTTTTGTCAACATCAAGTATTTTTCTAGATATCAAACCATTTTCAAAATATTTTCATAACAAATGCACTCGAAGGACACATGCATTAAGCAGTGAAGAAGGAATGATTAAATGTATGTCTCTTTGTTCTTAGTCCGACGATGCTGGCTGTATAGGTTATCGCTCGAATGCTCACCTTCACTCATGAACTTTAGTTTTATTCGTGCTATATACTTTTGAAGTGAAATGGAGGAAAATGACTTCTTAGGCGTATGCTCCTCTTATAAAGATTCTAATAAAGACAAAGAAGGGTGATCTCTTCGGTCCAAAAGGGTAAACCAACTTTGAAATAGAAAATAGAGCAACAGACAATATGCCATAAAAGTTACTTAATAGCACTTTCTTTTGTTTTTGATAGGGATGAAAAGCGCTATTAACTGTGCCACTAATGTGAACGATTTTGTTTAATAGCACTTTAAAAGAGCTATTAAAGTACTAGTTTTTAATATAAAAATAATAATTAATTAAAACAATAAGTTTAAAGGAGCCATGCGAAATTCGTGGGGGAAAATGAAACATTTAGCACAAACAGTAGCGTCGGCGTGAACCGTGGCTAATATAAGAAAATAAGAATTAATTAAGACAATAACTAATAAGGAGGAAAACGAAATTTGTTATGGCAAATGAATATTTTTTCAAAAACAATAGCGTCGGCCTGAACCGTCGCTAATATAAAAAAATAAATAATTATTTACAATTTTAACTAAAAGGGAGGCAACTTAAATTGGTGGGTGTAATGAAATTTTCGCACAAACAGTAGCGTAGGTCCAAATAAACGTTTTTTCAAAACCAAGTATTTTTCTCGAAATCAAACCATTTTCAAAATATTTTCATAACAAATGCACTCGAAGGACACGTGCATTAAGTAGTGAAGAAGGAATGATTAAATGTATGTCCCTTTGTTCTTAGTCCGACGATGTTGGATGTATAGGTTATCGCCTGAATGCTCACCTTCACTCATGAAATTTAGTTTTATTCGTGCTATATACTTTTGAAGTGAAATGGAGGAAAATGACTTCTTAGGCGTATGCTCCTCTTATAAAGATTCTAATAAAGACAAAGAAGAGTGATCTCTTCGGTCCAAAAGGGTAAACCAACTTTGAAAATAAAATAGAGCAACAGACAATATGCCATAAAAGTTACTTAATAGCACTTTCTTTTGTTTTTGATAGCGCTGAAAAGTGCTATTAACTGTGCCACTAATGTGAACGATTTTGTTTAATAGCACTTTAAAAGAGCTATTAAAGTACTAGTTTTTAATATAAAAATAATAATTAATTAAAACAATAAGTTTAAAGGAGCCATGCGAAATTCGTGGGGGAAAATGAAACATTTAGCACAAACAGTAGCGTCGGCGTGAACCGTGGCTAATATAAGAAAATAAGAATTAATTAAGACAATAACTAATCTGGAGGAAAATGAAATTTGTTATGGCAAATGAATATTTTTTCAAAAACAATAGCGTCGGCCTGAACCGTCGCTAATATAAAAAAATAAATAATTATTTACAAATAAAACTAAAAAGGAGGCAAGTTAAATTGGTGGGTGTAATGAAATTTTCGCACAAACAGTAGCGTAGGTCCAAATAAACGTTTTGTCAAAACCAAGTATTTTTCTCGAAATCAATCCATTTTCAAAATATTTTCATAACAAATGCACTCGAAGGACACGTGCATTAAGTAGTGAAGAAGGAATGATTAAATGTATGTACCTTTGTTCTTAGTCCGACGATGTTGGATGTATAGGTTATCGCTCGAATGCTCACCTTCACTCATGATCTTTAGTTTTATTCGTGCTATATACTTTTGAAGTGAAAGGGAGGAAAATGACTACTTAGGCGTATGCTCCTCTTATAAAGATTCTAATAAAGACACAGAAGAGTGATCTCTTCTGTCCAAAAGGGTAAACCATCTTTGAAAGAGAAAATAGAGCAACAGACAATATGCCATAAAAGTTACTTAATAGCACTTTCTTTTGTTTTTGATGGCGCTGAAAAGCGCTATTAACTGTGCCACTAATGTGAACGATTTTGTTTAATAGCACTTTAAAAGAACTATTAAAGTACTAGTTTTTAATATAAAAATAATAATTAATTAAAACAATAAGTTTAAAGGAGCCATACGAAATTCGTGGGGGAAAATGAAACATTTAGCACAAACAGTAGCGTCGGTGTGAACCGTGCCTAATATAAGAAAATAAGAATTAATTAAGACAATAACTAATAAGGAGGCAAATGAAATTTGTTATGGCAAATGAATATTTTTTCAAAAACAATAGCTTCGGCCTGAACCGTCGCTAATATAAAAAAATAAATAATTATTTACAATTAAAACTAAAAAGGAGGCAAGTTAAATTGGTGGGTCTAATGAAATTTTCGCACAAACAGTAGCGTAGGTCCAAATAAACGTTTTGTCAAAACCAAGTATTTTTCTCGAAATCAAACCATTTTCAAAATATTTTCATCACAAATGCACTCGAAGGACACGTGCATTAAGTAGTGAAGAAGGAATGATTAAATGTATGTCCCTTTGTTCTTAGTCCGACGATGTTGGCTGTATAGGTTATCGCTCGAATGCTCACCTTCACTCATGATCTTTAGTTTTATTCGTGCTATATACTTTTGAAGTGAAAGGGAGGAAAATGACTACTTAGGCGTATGCTCCTCTTATAAAGATTCTAATAAAGACACAGAAGAGTGATCTCTTCTGTCCAAAAGGGTAAACCAACTTTGAAAGAGAAAATAGAGCAACAGACAATATGCCATAAAAGTTACTTAATAGCACTTTCTTTTGTTTTTGATAGCGCTGAAAAGCGCTATTAACTGTGCCACTAATGTGAACGATTTTGTTTAATAGCACTTTAAAAGAGCTATTAAAGTACTAGTTTTTAATATAAAAATAATAATTAATTAAAACAATAAGTTTAAAGGAGCCATACGAAATTCGTGGGGGAAAATGAAACATTTAGCACAAACAGTAGCGTCGGTGTGAACCGTGCCTAATATAAGAAAATAAGAATTAATTAAGACAATAACTAATAAGGAGGCAAATGAAATTTGTTATGGAAAATGAATATTTTTTCAAAAACAATAGCTTCGGCCTGAACCGTCGCTAATATAAAAAAATAAATAATTATTTACAATTAAAACTAAAAAGGAGGCAAGTTAAATTGGTGGGTGTAATGAAATTTTCGCACAAACAGTAGCGTAGGTCCAAATAAACGTTTTGTCAAAACCAAGTATTTTTCTCGAAATCAAACCATTTTCAAAATATTTTCATCACAAATGCACTCGAAGGACACGTGCATTAAGTAGTGAAGAAGGAATGATTAAATGTATGTCCCTTTGTTCTTAGTCCGACGATGTTGGCTGTATAGGTTATCGCTCGAATGCTCACCTTCACTCATGATCTTTAGTTTTATTCGTGCTATATACTTTTGAAGTGAAAGGGAGGAAAATGACTACTTAGGCGTATGCTCCTCTTATAAAGATTCTAATAAAGACACAGAAGAGTGATCTCTTCTGTCCAAAAGGGTAAACCAACTTTGAAAGAGAAAATAGAGCAACAAACAATATGCCATAAAAGTTACTTAATAGCACTTTCTTTTGTTTTTGATAGCGCTGAAAAGCGCTATTAACTGTGCCACTAATGTGAACGATTTTGTTTAATAGCACTTTAAAAGAGCTATTAAAGTACTAGTTTTTAATATAAAAATAATAAATAATTAAAACAATAAGTTTAAAGGAGCCATACGAAATTCATGGGGGAAAATGAAACATTTAGCACAAACAGTAGCATCGGCCTGAACCGTCGTTAATATAAGAAAATAAGAATTAATTAAGACAATAACTAATAAGGAGGCAAACGAAATTTGTTATCGAAAATGAATATTTTTTCAAAAACAACAGCGTTGGCCTGAACCGTCGCTAATATAAAATAATAAATAATTATTTAAAATTATAAATAAAAAGGAGGCAAATTAAATTGATGGGTGTAATGAAATTTTCGCACAAACAGTAGCGTAGGTCCAAATAAATGTTTTGTCAACACCAAGTATTTTTCTCGAAATCAAACCATTTTCAAAATATTTTCATAACAAATGCACTCGAAGGACACATGCATTAAGTAGTGAAGAAGGAATGATTAAATGTATGTCCCTTTGTTCTTAGTCCGACGACGCTGGCTGTATAGGTTATCGCTCGAATGCTCACCTTCACTCATGAACTTTAGTTTTATTCGTGCTATATACTTTTGAAGTGAAATGGAGGAAAATGACTACTTAGGCGTATGCTCCTCTTATAAAGATTCTAACAAAGACAAAGAAGAGTGATCTCTTATGTCCAAAAGGGTAAACCAACTTTGAAATAGAAAATAGAGCAACAGACAATATGCCATAAAAGTTACTTAATAGAACTTTCTTTTGTTTTTGATAACGCTGAAAAGCGCTATTAACCGTGCCACTAATGTGAACGATTTTGTTTAATAGCACTTTAAAAGAGCTATTAAAGTACTAGTTTTTAATATAAAAATAATAATTAATTAAAACAATAAGTTTAAAGGAGCCATACGAAATTCGTGGGGGAAAATGAAACATTTAGCACAAATAGTAGCGTCGTCCTGAACCGTCGCTAATATAAGAAAATAAGAATTAATTAAGACAATAACTAATAAGGAGGCAAACGAAATTTGTTATGGGAAATGAATATTTTTTCAAAACCAATAGCGTCGCCCTGAACCGTCGCTAATATAAAAAAATAAATAATTATTTAAAATTATAACTAAAAAGGAGGCAAGTTAAATTGGTGGGTGTAATGAAATTTTCGCACAAACAGTAGCGTAGGACCAAATAAACGTTTTTTCAACACCAAGTATTTTTATCGAAATCAAACCATTTTCAAAATATTTTCATAACAAATTCACTCGAAGGGCACATGCATTAAGTAGTGAAGAAGGAATGATTAAATGTATCTCCCTTTGTTCTTAGTCCGACGACGCTGGCTGTATAGGTTATCGCTCGAATGCTCACCTTCACTCATGAACTTTAGTTTTATTCGTGCTATATACTATTGAAGTGAAATGGAGGAAAATGACTAGTTAGGCGTATGCTCCTCTTATAAAGATTCTAATAAAGGCAATGAAGAGTGATCTCTTCTATCCAAAAGGGTAAACCAACTATGAAATAGAAAATAGAGCAAAAGACAATATGCCATAAAAGTTACTTAATAGCACTTTCTTTTGTTTTTGATAGCGCTGAAAAGCGCTATTAACCGTGCCACTAATGTGCACGATTTTGTCTAATATCACTTTAAAAGAGCTATTAAAGTACTAGTTTTTAATATAAAAATAATAATTAATTAAAACAATAAGTTTAAAGGAGCCATACGAAATTCGTGGGGGAAAATGAAACATTTAGCACAAACAGTAGCGTCGTTCTGAACCGTCGCTAATATAAGAAAATAAGAATTAATTAAGACAATAACTAATTAGGAGGCAAATGAAATTTGTTATGGGAAATGAATATTTTTTCAAAAACAATAGCGTCGGCCTGAACCGTCGCTAATATAAAAAAATAAATAATTATTTAAAATAATAACTAAAAAGGAGGAAAATTAAATTGATGGGTGTAATGAAATTTTCGCACAAACAGTAGTGTAGGTCCAAATAAACGTTTTGTCAACACCAAGTATTTTTCTCGAAATCAAACCATTTTCAAAATATTTTCATAACAAATGCACTCGAAGGACACATGCATTAAGTAGTGAAGAAGGAATGATTAAATGTATGTCCCTTTGTTCTTAGTCCGACGACACTGGCTGTATAGGTTATCGCTTGAATGCTCGCATTCACTCATGAACTTTAGTTTTATTCGTGCTATACACTTTTGAAGTGAAATGGAGGAAAATGACTACTTAGGCGTATGCTCCTCTTATAAAGATTATAATAACGACAAAGAAGAGTGATCTCTTCTATCCAAAAGGGTAAACCAACTTTGAAATAGAAAATAGAGCAACAGACAATATTCCATAAAAGTTACCAAAATTGTCCTAGCCACGATGAGTAGAGAACAGATGTTGGTGAATGAAATCCAATTGTTCAGTTACCAAATACATAAAACTAAGGAAATCCACATGTAAAGAGATAAGCTCACCTCGCATGCCGGTTATTTCAGTATTCAAAGAGTTGAGTGTGACAGCAGGTTGAGGTTGTGGTGGTGTCTCAGGAACTGGGAAGGTAGACTCAGTGGACACTACAGGCTGATCCCATGGGTCAGGAAATTGGTGGTATCCAGGTGGTGTTTCAGGTGGTGTTTCAGGATCAAATTCTGCAGCAGCTGGAGAGGTATTTGGGACTTCATAAATTTCAATAGTGGAAGGAGTCGAATGCGGTGTAAGAGGATGGTGGAGATTAAAAAGCCAATTTTCTCTATTATGGACACTAGTAATAGGATCTGGAGTACAAACTGGTGAACATTTTCATGGTTAATCAGCAGCTCAAATTCATTCGGCCCATGGTTTCCTATGAGGCGAGTGTTAGAGCAAAACTCAATATTCATTGGCTTAATCCCATAGTGAAGATTTGTTCCTAACATAGGTCTTCGGAGTCCAATAGCATTGGAGATCATAGTAACTAACCCACCTATGAGAATTGGTGCATTCTCTGTTTGGATAATGCGCTCAATATTAGCAATCATGTAGGTGGCACCATTAATTGGACGCTTCTGCGAAGCATAATATATGATGAAAAGCTCATCACGTGACACAATTGTAACATTCTACTCTTTTCCGAAGAGGGTGTGGGCAATGATTTATTGGAAATACCTAATAGCAGGGTTATGGATGGACTCCGAGTAAAGATCATTTTGCCCAGGATGGTGGTTTCCAGCAATACTACCCCAGAAGTAATCAAGGTCGTGATCTAGAATTAGGTCCTCTTGGGTCATGGTGAAAACATCAGGGCCAATAGGGAATCCTAACAAATTGGTAAACTCCCTATGATTGTAGCAGTAGTCCATATTAAACATTTTGAAGGTGATCAGCCCGCGGTTGAAACCTAACCCATGGTTTGTTAGATAGCTTAGTGTGCTCAAAAAATCAAGGTTCAGCTTACTGTAGGTACAATAGCGTCTCCGAATTGGAGCAACGTCCCATCCTATTTGGTTAAGAAGATACATAACGCTCTCACAAATGCCTAAGGCATTCATCGCATGGTCGTCGGCATAAATGGTTGGACACATCTCTCGCTCAACTAGATCCTCAAAGCGCCTTCTCTGATGCCTACCTCTCAGGGTTTTGTTCATGTAGTTCATACGTTCCATGGAGCTAAAAAAATAAAGCTAATGAATTACCCTGAAAATATTTAATAAATGTATGAAAAACTAAGTTAGTATTTTCAGGTTAAAATGCCGAAGTTAATCGAAAGATAAAGAAGTTCAAATAAAAAGAAATAAAGGATGCAACATAAAAATTGAAAGATTAAAACAAAATAAAAAGCATATCAAAACAACAAAAACAATTAAAAGTAAACATGGGTTGCCTCCCATGAAGCGCTTTTGTTTTTTGTCGATGGCTCAACAGACAATACCTATTCAGTTAGGTATCAGGGTAGGTGGCTCACTTAATTTCAGATAAGCCGAATAGTTTAGATTTTCGAAATTAAACTAATGCTTTAAACACCGACCATTGACTATAAATGGTTCTGTGGAATTTCCTTTAATTTCTATCGCACCACTGGGGAAAACTTTATTAATTTCGAATGGTCCTGACCACCTGGAACGTAATTTACCCAGAAAGAGTTTCAGCCTAGAGTTGAATAGGAGTACAATGTCTCCTTCCTTAAATTCTTTCCTCGAGATACGCTTATCATGCCATTTTATTGTTCTCTCCTTATAGATTCTATCATTTTCATAAGCGTCTAAACGCAATTCTTCTAATTCATGGATATCTAATATTCGTTTCTCGCCAGCAGTCTTGTAATTTAAGTTAAGAGTTTTAATAGCCAAATAAGCTTTATGTTATAATTCTACTGGAAAATGACAAGATTTTCCATAAACTAATTTAAATGGAGTTGTTCCTATAGGGGTTTTAAAAGCTGTCCTATATGCCCAAAGAGCATCATTTAGCTTGGAGGACTAATCCTTTCTATATGTGGCTACGATTTTCTCAAGGATTTGTTTAATTTCCCTATTTGACACTTCCACTTGTCCACTTGTTTGAGGATGGTATGGTGTGGCTATGCGATGTTTAATGCCATATTTTGAAAGTAGTTTTTCGAAAATTCTAGAGATAAAATGGGAACCACCATCACTAATTACTAATCTTGGTATACCGAATCGTGGGAAGATAACATTCTTGAATAGTTTAAGTACCACTCGTGTATCATTTGTTGGTGCAGCGACGACTTCAATCCATTTTGATACATAATCAATAGCTAGCAGTATATACTTATTTCCCAAGGATGCGGGAAACGGTCCCATGAAATCAATTCCCCATACATTGAAAATTTCAACATCGAGAATCCCTTTTTGCGGCATTTCGTCACGTCTAGATATATTTCCTGTGCGCTGACATCTATCGCAGTTCATAATTGCTACGTGGACGTCTTTTCATAAAGTAGGCCAAAAAAGACCAGCTTGAAGTATTTTTGCACAAGTTTTCGAAGTGCTAGCATGTCCACCATAATGGGCGGAATGGCAATGAGCAATGACGTCTTCCACTTCATCGTTAGGAACACAGCGACGGTAGATACCATCGGCGCATCTTTTAAAGAGTAGTGGTTCATCCCAAAAGTAATGTCTAAGATCATGGAAGAATTTCTTTCGTTGTTGGTACGTTAAATTGGATGGTAGAACACCAGCGGCTTAGTAGTTAACAAAATCAGCGTACCATGGTAATGTGGTGTTGGTACAGATGGCTTCTACTACCACAGTTGTTAAATGTTCATCACATTGTTCTAAACTGTCGGTAGGAGCTGTCTCTAGTTGAGCAATAAGGCGCTCATATGGGAAATCATCGTTTATGGGAACACTCTCGGTTTGGATTCCATCCAATCTTGATAAATGGTCTGCTACCATATTTTCAGTTCCCCTTTTGTCTTTTATTTCCAAGTCAAACTCTTGTAGGAGTAAGATCCATCTGAGTAGCCTTGGTTTGGCATCTTTTTTACTTAGCAAGTATCGGATCACAGCGTGATGCGTGTAAATAACAATTTTGGCGCCTAATAAGTAGGAACGAAATTTGTCCAACGCGAATACAGCAACTAAGAGTTCCTTTCACATAGTGGCGTAATTCATTTGTGCGGGATCAAGTGATCTTCTTGCGTAGTAAATAGAATGAAGCTTTTTATCCTTGCGTTGTCCTAGGACTGTGCCTACATCATAATCGCTCGCATCGCACATTATTTCAAATGGTTGGTTCCAATCAGGAGGTTGAATTATAGGTGCTGAAATTAATGCTTCTTTAAGCGTCTCAAATTCGTTTAAGCATTTATCGTCGAAAATAAACTCAGCGTCTTTCATCAATAGTTTAGTTAATGGCTTAGTGATTTTAGAGAAATCTTTATAAAACGTCGGTAAAAACCAGCGTGTCCTAGAAAACTTCTTATTTCTCTAACTGTTTTGGGTGGTTTAAGGTTTTTGATAATTTCTATTTTTGCTTCATCGACTTCAATCCCTCTGGTTGATACAATGTGACCCAACACAATTCCTTGTCTCACCATGAAATGACATTTTTCCCAGTTGAGCACTAGGTTGACATTTACACAACGTTTTAGTACCAACTCAAGATTTGATAAACATCTGTCAAAACATTCTCCGCAGACAAAAAAATCGTCCATGAATACTTCCATAATTCCGTCCAAAAAGTCTGCGAAAATCGCCATCATGCATTGTTGAAAAGTTGCAGGTGCGTTACATAGTCCAAACGACATTCTTCGGTATGCAAAGGTACCATAGGGGCATGTGAACGTATTTTTCTCTTGATCATCAGGTTGAATGGGAATTTGAAAGAATCCTGAGTATCCGTCAAGATAGTAGAAATGGGAATGTTTTGCTAAGCGCTCAAGCATTTGATCTATGAATGGTAATGGGAAATGGTCCTTGCGTGTAGCTTTGTTTATTTTTCTGTAATCAATACACATTCTCCATCCTGTTTGGGTACGTTGTGCTACCGATTCGCCTTTTGTGTTTGTTATAACCGTAACACCTACTTTCTTAGGTACTACGTGAACTGGACTGACCCAATTGCTATCGGATATCGGGTATATGATGCCTTCCTCTAGTAGTTTCTGCACTTCTTTCTTTACGACCTCACTTAAAATAGGATTTATTCGTCTTTGATGTTCTCTAGAAGTCTTGCAGTCCTCTTCTAGCATAATGCGGTGCATACAGACATAAGGACTTATTCCTTTTAGATCCGATATGTTATATCCTAACGCGGTTAGATACTTCCTTAACATATTAAGAAGTTTTTCAGTTTCGATCTTCCCTAAATTGGCATTGACTATAACTGGCCGTTCGAGTTCTTTATCTAAAAATTCATACCTTAGATCTTTATGTAACGTTTTAAGTTCTATACCAGTTTTCTTAGCAGTTGGGGTAGGATCGGGTGTTAAGGCGAGACATTCTCTTAGGTTTGCATCGTGATATTCATGTATTCAGTCATCATCCTCGAAAATAGTTGGTGTCGGCATTTTCAATATTCCAGAATAGGTGTCTTCTTGGCTTTCTAGTTCTTTGACACATTCATCAATAATATCTTGGAAACAACATGAGTCGTCTATAGCAGGGGATTTGAAGAATTGGGAAAGAATAAATTCTACTTTTTCTTCTCCTACCTCGAAGGTAAGCTTTCCTTTCTTAACGTCGATAATGGATCATGCAGTGGCTAAGAATGGCCTTCCTAATATTATGGGAATATTTGAATCTTCCTTTATGTCCATTATTATAAAGTCAGTAGGTAGGTAAAATTGTCCTATTTGGACAAGAATGTTTTCTAGCATACCAACAGGGAATTTGATTGATCTGTCGACTAGTTATAAGGACATCTTGGTAGGTCTCATGTCACCTAGTTTGAGCTTCTCACAAATAGTTAAGGGCATTAGACTAACACTTTCTCCTAAATCGCATAGAGCTTTGTCTATGACAGATTTTCCAATTACACATGGTATGGAGAAACTACCAGGATCCTTTAGCTTTGTAGGAATGTTATTTTGAATTATGGCGCTACATTCGGCAGTTAGCATAACGGTTTTGTTTTCAACAATTTTTTTCTTATTAGACAGTATTTCCTTTAGGAATTTAGCATATGACGGCATTTGAGTTATAGCTTCTGTAAACGAAATAGTGACGTTTAGTTGTTTCAGAAGTTCTACGAATTTCTTGAACTATCCCTTACTTTTTCGATTTTGTAAGTCTTTGAGGGTATGGAATTGGTGGTTTATATGGCGGTGGAGGTACGTAAGGTTTATTTTTTTCTGAAACCTCTCCGCTCTCGTTTGCGTCTTCCTCTACATTCTCAGATTGTTCCTTCGATTTCTCTGCATCCTTTTCAGGTTTTTGATACATGGTCGGCTTTTGGAGTCTAGGATCTACCGGTCCATCAAGTGTTGTCCCACTTCGTAATGTGATAGCATTAGCATGTCCTTTAGGATTGGCTTGTGGTTTTCCAGGAAACGTACCAGCAGGTGCAACAGAACTAGCTTGGTCTTGTGCTACTTGGGAGATTTGGGTTTCTAACATTTTATTGTGAGTTGCTAGGGCATCTACCTTATTTGCTAATGGCTTCAATTGTTCACCGATGTGAACGTTTTGATTGAGGAATTCTTTTTTTGTTGAGCTTGAGTAGCAATAAAGTTTTCCATTAGGATTTCAAGGTTAGACTTCCTAGGAATGTTAGGAACATTAGCAGCGGGTTTTTGATAGCCTGGGGTTACAGCGGGTGCTTGGCCAGGTACATATAAAGCGTTATTATTCTTGTACGAGAAGTTAGGATGGTTTTTCCAACCTGGATTATAGGTATTAGCATAAGGATTACCTTGAGCGTAATTCACCTGATCAACTGATATTCCTGCTAGGATTTGACATTCGGTTCCAACATGACCAGGAACTCCATAAACTTCGCAGTTTGGGGTTACGGCAGCCACGGTGGTTGCAGGAAGTAAGGTTAGGCTTTCTATCTTTTGGATAAGAGCATCTACCTTAGCATTAACTTTATCTAGGCTATTAATCTCGTACATCCCACTTTTGGCTGGAGTTTTCTCCACAAGTGTTCTTTCTCCTCCCCACTGATAGTGGTTTTGAGCCATATTTTCAATGAGTTGGTTAGCTTCGTCGTAAGGCTTGTCCATCAGTGTACCACCTGCGGCGGCATCTATAGAGAGTCTTGTGTTGTACAAGAGTCCATTGTAAAATGTATGAATAATCAGCCAGTTTTCTAATCCGTGATGTGGGCACATTCGCATCATATCTTTGTAGCATTCCCATGCATCGAATAGCGATTCAGTATCCTTCTGCCTAAATCCGTTGATTTGAGATCTTAATGAATCATTCTTGCTTGGGGGAAAGTGTCGTGCTAGGAATACAGTCTTAAGTCCTTCCCACGTAGTGACAAAATTTGATGGCAAGGATTGCAACCAAGCCCAAGCTCTATCTTTTAGCGAAAAAGGAAAATGTCGTAATCTTATTGCATCTTTACTAACACCATTTTCTATAACTGTGTCGGTAAATTGAACCAATTTCGTAAAATGTTCATTTGGATCCTCGGTAGGATTTCTAGAGAATTGGCGTTGTTGGATAGCTGATATCAACGACAGTTTCAACTCGAAATCGTTTCGATTAATTGCTGGAGCAGCAATGCTATTGTGGGGTTCTTGTTGTGATGGAGCTGCGTACTCCTTCAGTGGACGGGTCCTTCGTTCTTCGGCCATGTCTATTTCTGGATTGGTTTCGGTTTCAGAGGAAGAATTAGAATCTGTTTCAGAATCAATCTTAATTTCTGGTTTCAGTAAAGGAATAGCGTGATTTGAACAGTAATCCATGACTGCACGTCTTACGGAAAGGATGCATTCAGGTTCGTCCGTCGATTTTTCAAGAGGTTCGCCTTGTGAGCGAGTCCTTGGAATACAAATCGAAAAAGGGTTTTTGTTGCCTAGTCTAAACGCGCAACAGAAGAATCGTACTTAATTGACTAATCAGTCCCCGGCAACGGCGCCAAAAACTTGATCGGGACTTTATGAGTCTATTGGGATACTAACTGCAAGTATACAGTTTAGTCGTTCCAATTTTAAATGAATATCGAACCCACAGAGACTGAGGATCAAATGCATACGATCTAATGTTACAAATGTTTAACTAAGCGATGAATTTTTTGTTTTAGGGAAAAAGATTTTAATTAAAAGCAATAGTAATAGTTATACCGATATGTGATAGTCGGACTTCGGGAACTCGGAGAATCACTTGGCATATAAAGTGTTTCGGTAAAAACGAATTTTTTAAAAACCTGAGACATACACTCTCGTGTTCATGAAATAAGTCACGCTACTAAACCTAGTGGATGCACTTTAAATTTAATAACACTTTTTGAAAACAACTTGAGTTTAATTAATTTTCTAAAACACTCTCGTGTATTTAAAAATTAATGTTCGTTACCACTATCTGGGTCGAACCCTAGCTCTCGCATGCAGGTTCTTGCCTTAATTAATTTCCCACTCTCGTGGCAAAATCGTGTTAAATATCCTTTCACTCTCGTGACAAGGGTAGTTAAATTAAATATGGGAATTGGAAACCAGAAATTATTTATAAAAGATTTTAGCCAAGTTATCACCGAATTCCTTTGGTGCTTAGGAGTCACATACCAGTACAAACAAAATTAGCCATACATAATGTATTTAGCAAACATGCAACGTAAAATACAGCTCATGAAAATAATTAACATAGCATATAAACAATAAAGATCGAATTGCATAAAAAACCTGTAATTATATTGCCGTGGAAATCTTGAATTCATATAGTAGCTTTTGCGATACAATTAATTGAAATATATAACTAAGTGTGTGTTAATACTTTGATGTGAAGAATTAACACTTTAAGGAATTGGAATTACAGAGGCTTGAAATAAGAATAAATGGTTCAAAAGCAAGAAAACACAGTAAAACAATTGAGAAAGAAATTATGGTTCTCAACCAAAATTTTCCGACCCTTTCAAAGTGAAATCTTAAACATATATATAGGCTCTCTCTTGTAACTGTCACGTTCCATTATTTCAGTATGTGCGCTAAATTCTCACCTGATGGAATGAGGTCGTATGGACTTCGTGTTGGCTGCTTCGTAGTTTACTGCATAGACTGAGTTTTTAAGGTGTTACGTTCGTAATTGGATTCATTACGTTCGTAGCATCTAGGATTTTTGTTACGCTCGTAACGCGTTACGTTACGTTCGTAACAGTGCGTGCTAGGCGTTACGTTCGTAATGCTAGGAGTTGCGCTCGTAACGCTCTTCTGGTGTGAGCTTCTTAGCAGAATGTCATTTTTCTTATTTCTCCTTGCCATTTCTTAGCTTGTTTTTCTCCTTTTAGCTTATTTTCCATCTTATGCCTTGGAAAATATAATTTACCTGAAACCAAATAAAAATACCTTCGTGATGCATATTATTCGATAAAAACATACAAATAACTCGTGTAAATTAGGCCTAAAAAGCGATACGTTTTCGTGTTATCACTAATAAAGACAAAGAAGAGTGATCTCTTTTGTCCAAAAGGGTAAACCAACTTTGAAAGAGAAAATAGAGCAACAGACAATATGCCATAAAATTTACTTAATAGCACTTTCTTTTGTTTTTGATAGCGCTGAAAAGCGCTATTAACCGTGCCACTAATGTGAATGATTTTGTTTAATAGCACTTTAAAAGGGCTATTAAAGTACTAGTTTTTAATATAAAAATATTAATTAATTAACACAATAAGTTTAAAGGAGCCATACGAAATTCGTTGGGGAAAATGAAAATTTTAGCACAAACAGTAGCGTCGGACTGAACCGTCGCTAATATAAGAAAATAAGAATTAATTAAGACAATAACTAATAAGGAGGCAAACGAAATTTGTTATGGGAAATGAATATTTTTTCAAAACAATAGCGTCATCCTGAACCGTCGCTAATATAAAAAAATAAATAATTATTTAAAATAATAACTAAAAAGGAGGCAAATTAAATTGGTGGGTGTAATGAAATTTTCCCTTAAACAGTAGCGTAGATCCAAGTAAACGTTTTGTCAACACCAAGTATTTTTCTCGAAATCAGACCATTTTCATAACAAATTCATTAGAAGGACACAAGCATTAAGTAGTGAAGAAGGAATGATTAAATGTATGTCCCTTTGTTCTTAGTCCGACGATGCTGGCTGTATAGGTTATCACTCGAATGCTCACCTTCACTCATGAACTTTAGTTTTATTCATGCTATATACTTTTAAAGTGAAATGGAGGAAAATGACTACTTAGGCGTGTGCTCCTCTTATAAAGATTCTAATAAAGACAAAGACGAGTGATCTCTTCTGTCCTAAAGGGTAAACCAAATTTGAAAGAGAAAATAGAGAAACATACAATATGCCATAAAATTTATTTAATAGCACTTTCTTTTGTTTTTGATAGCGTTGAAAAGCGCTATTAACCGTGCCACTAATGTGAAAGATTTTTTTTAATATCACTTTAAAAGAGCTACTAAACTACTAATTTTTAATATAAAAATAATAATTAATTAAAACAATAAGTTTAAAGTAGCCATACGAAATTCGTGGGGGAAAATGAAAATTTTAGCACAAACAATAGCGTCGGCCTGAACCGTCGCTAATATAAGAACATAAGAATTAATTAAGACAATAACTAATAAGGAGGAAAACCAAATTTGATATGGGAAATGAATATTTTTTCAAAAACAATAGCGTCGGCCTGAACCGTCGCTAATATAAAAAAAATAATTATTTAATATAATAACAAAAAAGGAGGTAAATTAAATTGGTGGGTGTAATGAAATTTTCGCAAACAGTAGTGTAGGTCCAAATAAATGTTTTGTCAACACCAAGTATTTTTCTCGAAATCAAACCATTTTCAAAATATTTTCATAACAAATGCACTCGGAGGACACATGCATTAAGTAGTAAAGAAGGAATGATTAAATGTATGTTCCTTTGTTCTTAGTTCAACGATGCTGGCTGTATATGTTATCGCTCGAATGCTCACCTTCACTCATGAACTTTAGTTTTATTCGTGGTATATACTTTTGAACTGAAATGGAGGAAAATGACTACTTAGGCGTATGCTCCTCTAATAAAGATTCTAATAAAGACAAATAAGAGTGATCTCTTCTTTCCAAAAGGGTAAACCAACTTTGAAAGAAAAAATAGAGCAACAGACAATATGCCATAAAACTTATTTAATAGCACTTTCTTTTATTTTTGATAGCGCCGAAAAGCGCTATTAACCGTGCCACTAATGTAAAAGATTTTTTTTAATATAACTTTAAAAGATCTATTAAAGTACTAGTTTTTAATATAATAATAATAATTAATTAAAACAATAAGTTTAAAGGAGCCATACGAAATTCGTGGGGGAAAATTAAAATTTTAGCACAAACAATAGCGTCGGCCTGAACCGTCGCTAATATAAGAACATAAGAATTAATTAAGATAATAACTTATAAGGAGGAAAACCAAATTTGTTATGGGAAATGAACACTTTTTCAAAAACAATAGCGTCGGCCTGAACCGTCGCTAATATAAAAAAAAATTATTTAATATAATAACAAAAAATGATGCAAATTAAATTGGTGGGTGTAATGAAATTTTCGCACAAATAGTAGCGTAGGTCCAAATAAACGTTTTGTCAACACCAAGTATTTTTCTCGAAATCAAACCCTTTTAAAAATATTTTCATAACAAATGCACTCTGAGGATGCATGCATTAAGTAGTGAAGAAGGAATGATTAAATGTATGTCCCTTTGTTCTTAGTTTGACGATGTTGGCTGTATAGGTTATCGCTCAAATGCTCACCTTCACTCATGAAATTTAGTTTTATTCGTGCTATATACTTTTGAAGTGAAATGGAGGAAAATGACTACTTAGGCGTATGCTCCTCTTATATAGATTCTAATAAAGACAAAGAAGAGTGATCTCTTCTGTCCAAAAGGGTAAACCAACTTTGAAAGAGAAAATAGAACAACAGACAGTATGCCATAAAAGTTATTTAATAGAACTTTCTTTTGTTTTTGATAGCACTGAAAAGCGCTATTAACCGTGCCACTAATGTGAAAGATTTTGTTTAATATCACTTTAAAAGAGCTACTAAAGGACTAATTTTTAATATAAAAATAATAATTAATTAAAACAATAAGTTTAAAGGAGCCATACGAAATTCATGGGGGAAAATGAAAATTTTAGCACAAACAATAGCGTCGGCCTGAACCGTCGCTAATATAAGAACATAAGAATTAATTAAGACAATAACTTATAAGGAGGAAAACCAAATTTGTTATGGGAAATGAATATTTTTTCAAAAACAATAGCGTCGGCATGAACCGTCGCTAATATAAAAAAAATATTATTTAATATAATAACAAAAAAGGAGGCAAATTAAATTGGTGGGTGTAATGAAATTTTCGCACAAATAGTAGCGTAGGTCCAAATAAACGTTTTGTCAACACCAAGTATTTTTCTCGAAAATAAACCATTTTAAAAATATTTTCATAACAAATTCACTCTGAGGATGCATGCATTAAGTAGTGAAGAAGGAATGATTAAATGTATGTCCCTTTGTTCTTAGTTTGACGATGTCGGCTGTATAGGTTATCGCTCGAATGCTCACCTTCACTCATTAACTTTAGTTTTATTCGTGCTATATACTTTTGAAGTGAAATGGAGGAAAATGACTACTTAGGCGTATGCTCCTCTTATATAGATTCTAATAAAGACAAAGAAGAGTGATCTCTTATGTCCAAAAGGGTAAACCAACTTTGAAAGAGAAAATAGAGCAACAGACAGTATGCCATAAAAGTAATTTAATAGCACTTTCTTTTGTTTTTGATAGCGCTGAAAAGCGCTATTAACCGTGCACGTAATGTGAATGATTTTGTTTAATATCACTTTAAAAGAGCTATTAAAGTACTAGTTTTTAATATAAAAATAATAATTAATTAAAACAATAAGTTTAAAATAGCCATACGAAATTCGTGGGGGAAAATGAATATTTTAGCACAAACAATAGTGTCGGCCTGAACCTTCGCTAATATAAGAACTTAAGAATTAATTAAGACAATAACTAATAAGGAGGAAAACCAAATTTGTTATGGGAAATGAATATTTTTTCAAAAACAATAGCGTCGGCCTGAACCGTCGCTAATATAAAAAAAAATAATTATTTAATATAATAACAAAAAAGGATGAAAATTAAATTGGTGGGTGTAATGAAATTTTCGCACAAATAGTAGCGTAGGTCCAAATAAACGTTTTGTCAACACCAAGTATTTTTCTCGAAATCAAACCATTTTCAAAATATTTTCATAACAAAAGCACTCTAAGGATGCATGCATTAAGTAGTGAAGAAGGAATGATTAAATGTATGTCCCTTTGTTCTTAGTTCGACGATGTTGGCTGTATAGGTTATCGCTCGAATACTCACCTTCACTCATTAACTTTAGTTTTATTCGTGCTATATACTTTTGAAGTGAAATGGAGGAAAATGACTACTTAGGCGTATGCTCCTCTTATATAGATTCTAATAAAGACAAAGAAGAGTGATCTCTTCTGTCCAAAAGGGTAAACCAACTTCGAAAGAGAAAATAGAGCAACAGACAATATGCCATAAAAGTTATTTAATAGCACTTTCTTTTGTTTTTGATAGCACTGAAAAGCGCTATTAACCGTGCCAGTAATGTGAACGATTTTGTTTAATATCACTTTAACAGAGCTATTAAAGTACTAGTTTTTAATATAAAAATAATAATTAATTAAGACAATAAGTTTAAAGGAGCCATACGGAATTCGTGGGGGAAAATGAAAATTTTAGCACAAACAATAGTGTCGGCCTGAACCGTTGCTAATATAAGAACATAAGAATTAATTAAGACAATAACTAATAAGGAGGAAAACCAAATTTGTTATGGGAAATGAATATTTTTTCAAAAACAATAGCGTCGGCCTGAACCGTTGCTAATATAAAAAAAATAATTATTTAATATAATAACAAAAAAGGAGACAAATTAAATTGGTGGGTGTAATGAAATTTTCGCAAACAGTAGCGTAGGTCCAAATAAACGTTTTGTCAACACCAAGTATTTTTCTCGAAATCAAACCATTTTCAAAATATTTTCATAACAAATGAACTCAGAGGACACATGCATTAAGTAGTAAAGAATGAATGATTAAATGTATGTCTCTTTGTTCTTAGTTCGACGATGCTGGCTGTATAGGTTATCGCTCGAATGCTCACCTTCACTCATGAACTTTAGTTTTATTCGTGGTATATACTTTTGAAGTGAAATGGAGGAAAATGACTACTTAGGCGTATGCTCCTCTTATAAAGATTCTAATAAAGACAAATAAGACTGATCTCTTCTGTCCAAAAGGGTAAACCAACTTTGAAAGAAAAAATAGAGCAACAGACGATATGCCATAAAAGTTATTTAATAGCACTTTCTGTTTTTTTTGATAGCGCTGAAAAGCGCTATTAACCGTGCCACTAATGTAAAAGATTTTTTTTAATATCACTTTAAAAGATATATTAAAGTACTAGTTTTTAATATAAAAATAATAATTAATTAAAACAATAAGTTTAAAGGAGCCATACGAAAGTCGTGGGGGAAAATGAAAATTTTAGCACAAACAATAGCGTCGGCCTGAACCGTCGCTAATATAAGAACATAAGAATTAATTAAGACAATAACTAATAAGGAGGAAAACCAAATTTGTTATGGGAAATGAATATTTTTTCAAAAACAATAGCGTCGGCATGAACCGTCGCTAATATAAAAAAATAATTATTTAATATAATAACAAAAAAGGAGGCAAATTAAATTGGTGGGTGTAATGAAATTTTCGCACAAATAGTAGCGTAGGTCCAAATAAACGTTTTGTCAATACCAAGTATTTTTCTCGAAATCAAACCATTTTAAAAATATTTTCATAACAAATGCACTCTGAGGATGCATGTATTATGTAGTGACGAAGGAATGATTAAATGTATGTCCCTTTGTTCTTAGTTCGACGATGTTGGCTGTATAGGTTATCGCTCGAATGCTCACCTTCACTCATGAACTTTAGTTTTATTCGTGCTATATACTTTTGAAGTGAAATGGAGGAAAATGACTACTTAGGCGTATGCTCCTCTTATATATATTCAAATAAAGACAAAGAAGAGTGATATCTTCTGTCCAAAAGGGTAAACCAACTTTGAAAGAGAAAATAGAGCAACAGACAATATGCCATAAAAGTTATTTAATATCACTTTCTTTTGTTTTTGATAGCGCTGAAAAGCGCTATTAACTGTGCCAGTAATGTGAACGATTTTGTTTAATATCACTTTAAAAGAGCTATTAAAGTACTAGTTTTTTATATAAAAATATTAATTAATTAAAACAATAAGTTTAAAGGAGCCATACGAAATTCTTGGGGGAAAATGAAAATTTTAGCACCAACAGTAATATCGGCATGAACCGTCGCTAATATAAGTAAATAAGAATTAATTAAGACAATAACTAATAAGGAGGCAAACTAAATTTGTTATGGGAAATGATTCTCTTTTCAAAAACCATAGCGTCGGCCTGAACCGTCGCTAACATAAAAAAATTAATAATTATGTAAAATAATAACTAAAAAGGAGGAAAATTAAATTGGTAGGTGTAATGAAATTTTCGCACAAACAGTAGCGTAGGTTCAAATAAACTTTTGGTCAACACCAAGTATTTTTCTCGAAATCAAACCATTTTCAAAATATTTTCATAACAAATGCACTCGAAGGACACATGCATTAAGTAGTGAAGAATGAATTATTAAATGTATGTCCCTTTGTTCTTAGTTCGACGATGCTGGTTGTATATGTTATCGCTCGAATGCTCACCTTCACTCATGAACTTTAGTTTTATTCGTGGTATATACTTTTGAAGTGAAATGGAGGAAAATGACTACTTAGGCGTATGCTCCTCTTATAAAGATTCTAATAAAGACAAATAAGAGTGATCTCTTCTTTCCAAAAGGGTAAACCAACTTTGAAAGAAAAAATAGAGCAACAGACAATATGCCATAAAAGTTATTTAATAGAACTTTCTTTTGTTTCTGATAGCGCTGAAAAGCGCTATTAACCGTGCCACTAATGTAAAAGATTTTTTTTAATATAACTTTAAAAGATCTATTAAAGTACTAGTTTTTAATTTAAAAATAATAATTAATTAAAACAATAAGTTTAAAGGAGTCATACGAAATTCGTGGGGGAAAATGAAAATTTTAGCACAAACAATAGCGTCGGCCTGAACCGTCGCTAATATAAGAACATAAGAATTAATTAAGACAATAACTTATAAGGAGGAAAACCAAATTTGTTATGGGAAATGAATATTTTTTCAAAAACAATAGCGTCGGCATGAACCGTCGCTAATATAAAAAAAATATTATTTAATATAATAACAAAAAAGGAGGCAAATTAAATTGGTGGGTGTAATGAAATTTTCGCACAAATAGTAGCGTAGGTCCAAATAAACGTTTTGTCAACACCAAGTATTTTTCTCGAAAACAAACCATTTTCAAAATATTTTCATAACAAATGCACTCTGAGGATGCATGCATTAAGTAGTGAAGAAGGAATGATTAAATGTATGTCCCTTTGTTCTTAGTTTGACGATGTCGGCTGTATAGGTTATCGCTCGAATGCTCACCTTCACTCATGAACTTTAGTTTTATTCGTGCTATATACTTTTGAAGTGAAATGGAGGAAAATGACTACTTAGGCGTATGCTCCTCATATATAGATTCTAATAAAGACAAAGAAGAGTGATCTCTTCTGTCCAAAAGGGTAAACCAACTTTGAAAGAGAAAATAGAGCAACAGACAGTATGCCATAAAAGTTATTTAATAGCACTTTCTTTTGTTTTTGATAGCGCTGAAAAGTGCTATTAACCGTGCACGTAATGTGAATGATTTTGTTTAATATCACTTTAAAAGAGCTATTAAAGTACTAGTTTTTAATATAAAAATAATAATTAATTAAAACAATAAGTTTAAAAGAGCCATACGAAATTCGTGGGGGAAAATGAAAATTTTAGCACAAACAATAGCGTCGGCCTAAACCGTCGCTAATATAAGATCTTAAGAATTAATTAAGACAATAACTAATAAGGAGGAAAACCAAATTTGTTATGGGAAATGAATATTTTTTCAAAAACAATAGCGTCGGCCTGAACCGTCGCTAATATAAAAAAATAATTATTTAATATAATAACAAAAAAGGAGGAAAATTAAATTGGTGGGTGTAATGAAATTTTCGCACAAATAGTAGCGTAGGTCCAAATAAACGTTTTGTCAACACCAAGTATTTTTCTCGAAATCAAACCATTTTCAAATTATTTTCATAACAAATGCACTCTGAGGATGCATGCATTAAGTAGTGAAGAAGGAATGATTAAATGTATGTCCCTTTGTTCTTAGTTCGACGATGTTGGCTGTATAGGTTATCGCTCGAATACTCACCTTCACTCATGAACTTTAGTTTTATTCGTGCTATATACTTTTGAAGTGAAATGGAGGAAAATGACTACTTAGGCGTATGCTCCTCTTATATAAATTCTAATAAAGACAAATAAGAGTGGTCTCTTCTGTCTAAAAGGGTAAACCAACATCGAAAGAGAAAATAGAGCAACAGACAATATGCCATAAAAGTTATTTAATACCACTTTCTTTTGTTTCTGATAGCGCTGAAAAGCGCTATTAACCGTGCCACTAATGTAAAAGATTTTGTTTAATATCACTTTAAAAGAGCTATTAAAGTACTAGTTTTTAATTTAAAAATAATAATTAATTAAAACAATAAGTTTAAAGGAGTCATACGAAATTCATGGGGGAAAATGAAAATTTTAGCACAAACAATAGCGTCGGCCTGAACCGTCGCTAATATAAGAACATAAGAATTAATTAAGACAATAACTAATAAGGAGGAAAACCAAATTTGTTATGGGAAATGAATATTTTTTCAAAAACAATAGCGTCGGCCTGAACCATCGCTAATATAAAAAAAATAATTATTTAATATAATAACAAAAAAGGAGGCAAATTAAATTGGTGGGTGTAATGAAATTTTCGCACAAATAGTAGCGTAGGTCCAAATAAACGTTTTGTCAACACCAAGTATTTTTCTCGAAAACAAACCATTTTCAAAATATTTTCATAACAAATGCACTCTGAGGATGCATGCATTAAGTAGTGAAGAAGGAATGATTAAATGTATGTCCCTTTGTTCTTAGTTCGACGATGTCGGCTGTATAGGTTATCGCTCGAATGCTCACCTTCACTCATGAACTTTAGTTTTATTCGTGCTATATACTTTTGAAGTGAAATGGAGGAAAATGACTACTTAGGCGTATGCTCCTCTTATATAGATTCTAATAAAGACAAAGAAGAGTGATCTCTTCTGTCCAAAAGGGTAAACCAACTTCGAAAGAGAAAATAGAGCAACAGACAGTATGCCATAAAAGTTATTTAATAGCACTTTCTTTTGTTTTTGATAGCGCTGAAAAGCGCTATTAACCGTGCACGTAATGTGAATGATTTTGTTTAATATCACTTTAAAAGAGCTATTTATGTACTAGTTTTTAATATTAAAATAATAATTAATTAAAACAATAAGTTTAAAAGAGCCATACGAAATTCGTGGGGGAAAATGAAAATTTTAGCACAAACAATAGCGTCGGCCTAAACCGTCGCTAATATAAGATCTTAAGAATTAATTAAGACAATAACTAATAAGGAGGAAAACCAAATTTGTTATGGGAAATGAATATTTTTTCAAAAACAATAGCGTCGGCCTGAACCGTCGCTAATATAAAAAAATAATTATTTAATATAATAACAAAAAAGGAGGAAAATTAAATTGGTGGGTGTAATGAAATTTTCGCACAAATAGTAGCGTAGGTCCAAATAAACGTTTTGTCAACACCAAGTATTTTTCTCGAAATCAAACCATTTTCAAATTATTTTCATAACAAAAGCACTCTGAGGATGCATGCATTAAGTAGTGAAGAAGGAATGATTAAATGTATGTCCCTTTGTTCTTAGTTCGACGATGTTGGCTGTATAGGTTATCGCTCGAATACTCACCTTCACTCATGAACTTTAGTTTTATTCGTGCTATATACTTTTGAAGTGAAATGGAGGAAAATGACTACTTAGGCGTATGCTCCTCTTATATAGATTCTAATAAAGACAAAGAAGAGTGGTCTCTTCTGTCTAAAAGGGTAAACCAACATCGAAAGAGAAAATAGAGCAACAGACAATATGCCTTAAAAGTTATTTAATAGCACTTTCTTTTGTTTTTGATAGCGCTGAAAAGCGCTATTAACCGTGCCAGTAATGTGAACGATTTTGTTTAATATCACTTTAAAAGAGCTATTAAAGTACTAGTTTTTAATATAAAAATAATAATCAATTAAAACAATAAGTTTAAAGGAGCCATACGAAATTCATGGGGGAAAATGAAAATTTTAGCACAAACAATAGTGTCGGCCTGAACCGTCGCTAATATAAGAACATAAGAATTAATTAAGACAATAACTAATAAGGAGGAAAACCAAATTTGTTATGGGAAATGAATATTTTATCAAAAACAATGGCGTCGGCCTGAACCATCGCTAATATAAAAAAAATAATTATTTAATATAATAACAAAAAAGGAGACAAATTAAATTGGTAGGTGTAATGAAATTTTCGCAAACAGTAGCGTAGGTCCAAATAAACGTTTTGTCAACACCAAGTATTTTTCTCGAAATAAAACCATTTTCAAAATATTTTCATAACAAATGCACTCGGAGGACACATGCATTAAGTAGTAAAGAATGAATGATTAAATGTATGTCCCTTTGTTCTTAGTTCGACGATGTTGGCTGTATAGGTTATCGCTCGAATGCTCACCTTCACTCATCAACTTTAGTTTTATTCGTGGTATATACTTTTGAAGTGAAATGGAGGAAAATGACTACTTAGGCGTATGCTCCTCTTATAAAGATTCTAATAAAGACAAATAAGAGTGATCTCTTCTGTCCAAACGGGTAAACCAACTTTGAAAGAGAAAATAGAGCAACAGACAGTATGCCATAAAAGTTATTTAATAGCACTTTCTTTTGTTTTTGATAGCGCTGAAAAGCGCTATTAACCGTGCACGTAATGTGAATGATTTTGTTTAATATCACTTTAAAAGAGCTATTAAAGTACTAGTTTTTAATATAAAAATAATAATTAATTAAAACAATAAGTTTAAAAGAGCCATACGAAATTCGTGGGGGAAAATGAAAATTTTAGCACAAACAATAGCGTCGGCCTAAACCGTCGCTAATATAAGATCTTAAGAATTAATTAAGACAATAACTAATAAGGAGGAAAACCAAATTTGTTATGGGAAATGAATATTTTTTCAAAAACAATAGCGTCGGCCTGAACCGTCGCTAATATAAAAAAAATAATTATTTAATATAATAACAAAAAAGGAGGAAAATTAAATTGGTGGGTGTAATGAAATTTTCGCACAAATAGTAGCGTAGGTCCAAATAAACGTTTTGTCAACCCCAAGTATTTTTCTCGAAATCAAACCATTTTCAAATTATTTTCATAACAAAAGCACTCTGAGGATGCATGCATTAAGTAGTGAAGAAGGAATGATTAAATGTATGTCCCTTTGTTCTTAGTTCGACGATGTTGGCTGTATAGGTTATCGCTCGAATACTCACCTTCACTCATGAACTTTAGTTTTATTCGTGCTATATACTTTTGAAGTGAAATGGAGGAAAATGACTACTTAGGCGTATGCTCCTCTTATATAGATTCTAATAAAGACAAAGAAGAGTGGTCTCTTCTGTCTAAAAGGGTAAACCAACATCGAAAGAGAAAATAGAGCAACAGACAATATGCCATAAAAGTTATTTAATAGCACTTTCTTTTGTTTTTGATAGCGCTGAAAAGCGCTATTAACCGTGCCAGTAATGTGAACGATTTTGTTTAATATCACTTTAAAAGAGCTATTAAAGTACTAGTTTTTAATATAAAAATAATAATTAATTAAAACAATAAGTTTAAAGGATCCATACGAAATTCATGGGGGAAAATGAAAATTTTAGCACAAACATTAGTGTCGGCCTGAACCGTCGCTAATATAAGAACATAAGAATTATTTAAGACAATAACTAATAAGGAGGAAAACCAAATTTGTTATGGGAAATGAATATTTTTTCAAAAACAATAGCGTCGGCCTGAACCATCGCTAATATAAAAAAAATAATTATTTAATATAATAACAAAAAAGGAGACAAATTAAATTGGTAGGTGTAATGAAATTTTCGCAAACAGTAGCGTAGGTCCAAATAAACGTTTTGTCAACACCAAGTATTTTTCTCGAAATAAAACCATTTTCAAAATATTTTCATAACAAATGCACTCGGAGGACACATGCATTAAGTAGTAAAGAATGAATGATTAAATGTATGTCCCTTTGTTCTTAGTTCGACGATGTTGGCTGTATAGGTTATCGCTCGAATGCTCACCTTCACTCATCAACTTTAGTTTTATTCGTGGTATATACTTTTGAAGTGAAATGGAGGAAAATGACTACTTAGGCGTACGCTCCTCTTATAAAGATTCTAATAAAGACAAATAAGAGTGATCTCTTCTGTCCAAACGGGTAAACCAACTTTGAAAGAGAAAATAGAGCAACAGACAGTATGCCATAAAAGTTATTTAATAGCACTTTCTTTTGTTTTTGATAGCGCTGAAAAGCGCTATTAACCGTGCACGTAATGTGAATGATTTTGTTTAATATCACTTTAAAAGAGCTATTAAAGTACTAGTTTTTAATATAAAAATAATAATTAATTAAAACAATAAGTTTAAAAGAGCCATACGAAATTCGTGGGGGAAAATGAAAATTTTAGCACAAACAATAGCGTCGGCCTAAACCGTCGCTAATATAAGATCTTAAGAATTAATTAAGACAATAACTAATAAGGAGGAAAACCAAATTTGTTATGGGAAATGAATATTTTTTCAAAAACAATAGCGTCGGCCTGAACCGTCGCTAATATAAAAAAAATAATTATTTAATATAATAACAAAAAAGGAGGAAAATTAAATTGGTTGGTGTAATGAAATTTTCGCACAAATAGTAGCGTAGGTCCAAATAAATGTTTTGTCAACACCAAGTATTTTTCTCGAAATCAAACCATTTTCAAATTATTTTCATAACAAAAGCACTCTGAGGATGCATGCATTAAGTAGTGAAGAAGGAATGATTAAATGTATGTCCCTTTGTTCTTAGTTCGACGATGTTGGCTGTATAGGTTATCGCTCGAATACTCACCTTCACTCATGAACTTTAGTTTTATTCGTGCTATATACTTTTGAAGTGAAATGGAGGAAAATGACTACTTAGGCGTATGCTCCTCTTATATAGATTCTAATAAAGACAAAGAAGAGTGGTCTCTTCTGTCTAAAAGGGTAAACCAACATCGAAAGAGAAAATAGAGCAACAGACAATATGCCATAAAAGTTATTTAATAGCACTTTCTTTTGTTTTTGATAGCGCTGAAAAGCGCTATTAACCGTGCCAGTAATGTGAACGATTTTGTTTAATATCACTTTAAAAGAGCTATTAAAGTACTAGTTTTTAATATAAAAATAATAATCAATTAAAACAATAAGTTTAAAGGAGCCATACGAAATTCATGGGGGAAAATGAAAATTTTAGCACAAACAATAGTGTCGGCCTGAACCGTCGCTAATATAAGAACATAAGAATTAATTAAGACAATAACTAATAAGGAGGAAAACCAAATTTGTTATGGGAAATGAATATTTTTTCAAAAACAATAGCGTCGGCCTGAACCATCGCTAATATAAAAAAAATAATTATTTAATATAATAACAAAAAAGGAGACAAATTAAATTGGTGGGTGTAATGAAATTTTCGCAAACAGTAGCGTAGGTCCAAATAAACGTTTTGTCAACACCAAGTATTTTTCTCGAAATAAAACCATTTTCAAAATATTTTCATAACAAATGCACTCGGAGGACACATGCATTAAGTAGTAAAGAATGAATTATTAAATGTATGTCCCTTTGTTCTTAGTTCGACGATGTTGGCTGTATAGGTTATCGCTCGAATGCTCACCTTCACTCATCAACTTTAGTTTTATTCGTGGTATATACTTTTGAAGTGAAATGGAGGAAAATGACTACTTAGGCGTACGCTCCTCTTATAAAGATTCTAATAAAGACAAATAAGAGTGATCTCTTCTGTCCAAACGGGTAAACCAACTTTGAAAGAGAAAATAGAGCAACAGACAGTATGCCATAAAAGTTATTTAATAGCACTTTCTTTTGTTTTTGATAGCGCTGAAAAGCGCTATTAACCGTGCACGTAATGTGAATGATTTTGTTTAATATCACTTTAAAAGAGCTATTAAAGTACTAGTTTTTAATATAAAAATAATAATTAATTAAAACAATAAGTTTAAAAGAGCCATACGAAATTCGTGGGGGAAAATGAAAATTTTAGCACAAACAATAGCGTCGGCCTAAACCGTCGCTAATATAAGATCTTAAGAATTAATTAAGACAATAACTAATAAGGAGGAAAACCAAATTTGTTATGGGAAATGAATATTTTTTCAAAAACAATAGCGTCGGCCTGAACCATCGCTAATATAAAAAAAATAATTATTTAATATAATAACAAAAAAGGAGGAAAATTAAATTGGTTGGTGTAATGAAATTTTCGCACAAATAGTAGCGTAGGTCCAAATAAACGTTTTGTCAACACCAAGTATTTTTCTCGAAATCAAACCATTTTCAAATTATTTTCATAACAAAAGCACTCTGAGGATGCATGCATTAAGTAGTGAAGAAGGAATGATTAAATGTATGTCCCTTTGTTCTTAGTTCGACGATGTTGGCTGTATAGGTTATCGCTCGAATACTCACCTTCACTCATGAAATTTAGTTTTATTCGTGCTATATACTTTTGAAGTGAAATGGAGGAAAATGACTACTTAGGCGTATGCTCCTCTTATATAGATTCTAATAAAGACAAAGAAGAGTGGTCTCTTCTGTCTAAAAGGGTAAACCAACATCGAAAGAGAAAATAGAGCAACAGACAATATGCCATAAAAGTTATTTAATAGCACTTTCTTTTGTTTTTGATAGCGCTGAAAAGCGCTATTAACCGTGCCAGTAATGTGAACGATTTTGTTTAATATCACTTTAAAAGAGCTATTAAAGTACTAGTTTTTAATATAAAAATAATAATCAATTAAAACAATAAGTTTAAAGGAGCCATACGAAATTCATGGGGGAAAATGAAAATTTTAGCACAAACAATAGTGTCGGCCTGAACCGTCGCTAATATAAGAACATAAGAATTAATTAAGACAATAACTAATAAGGAGGAAAACAAAATTTGTTATGGGAAATGAATATTTTTTCAAAAACAATAGCGTCGGCCTGAACCATCGCTAATATAAAAAAAATAATTATTTAATATAATAACAAAAAAGGAGACAAATTAAATTGGTGGGTGTAATGAAATTTTCGCAAACAGTAGCGTAGGTCCAAATAAACGTTTTGTCAACACCAAGTATTTTTCTCGAAATAAAACCATTTTCAAAATATTTTCATAACAAATGCACTCGGAGGACACATGCATTAAGTAGTAAAGAATGAATGATTAAATGTATGTCCCTTTGTTCTTAGTTCGACGATGTTGGCTGTATAGGTTATCGCTCGAATGCTCACCTTCACTCATCAACTTTAGTTTTATTCGTGGTATATACTTTTGAAGTGAAATGGAGGAAAATGACTACTTAGGCGTATGCTCCTCTTATAAAGATTCTAATAAAGACAAATAAGAGTGATCTCTTCTGTCAAAAAGGGTAAACCAACTTTGAAAGAAAAAATAGAGCAACAGACAATATGCCATAAAAGTTATTTAATAGCACTTTCTGTTGTTTTTGATAGCGCTGAAAAGCGCTATTAACCGTGCCACTAATGTAAAAGATTTTTTTTAATATCACTTTAAAAGATCTATTAAAGTACTAGTTTTTAATATAAAAATAATAATTAATTAAAACAATAAGTTTAAAGGAGCCATACGAAATTTGTGGGGGAAAATGAAAATTTTAGCACAAACAATAGCGTCGGCCTAAACCGTCGCTAATATAAGATCTTAAGAATTAATTAAGACAATAACTAATAAGGAGGAAAACCAAATTTGTTATGGGAAATGAATATTTTTTCAAAAACAATAGCGTCGGCCTGAACTGTCGCTAATATAAAAAAAATAATTATTTAATATAATAACAAAAAAGGAGGAAAATTAAATTGGTTGGTGTAATGAAATTTTCGCACAAATAGTAGCGTAGGTCCAAATAAACGTTTTGTCAACACCAAGTATTTTTCTCGAAATCAAACCATTTTCAAATTATTTTCATAACAAAAGCACTCTGAGGATGCATGCATTAAGTAGTGAAGAAGGAATGATTAAATGTATGTCCCTTTGTTCTTAGTTCGACGATGTTGGCTGTATAGGTTATCGCTCGAATACTCACCTTCACTCATGAAATTTAGTTTTATTCGTGCTATATACTTTTGAAGTGAAATGGAGGAAAATGACTACTTAGGCGTATGCTCCTCTTATATAGATTCTAATAAAGACAAAGAAGAGTGGTCTCTTCTGTCTAAAAGGGTAAACCAACATCGAAAGAGAAAATAGAGCAACAGACAATATGCCATAAAAGTTATTTAATAGCACTTTCTTTTGTTTTTGATAGCGCTGAAAAGCGCTATTAACCGTGCCAGTAATGTGAACGATTTTGTTTAATATCACTTTAAAAGAGCTATTAAAGTACTAGTTTTTAATATAAAAATAATAATCAATTAAAACAATAAGTTTAAAGGAGCCATACGAAATTCATGGGGGAAAATGAAAATTTTAGCACAAACAATAGTGTCGGCTTTGAACCGTCGCTAATATAAGAACATAAGAATTAATTAAGACAATAACTAATAAGGAGGAAAACCAAATTTGTTATGGGAAATGAATATTTTTTCAAAAACAATAGCGTCGGCCTGAACCATCGCTAATATAAAAAAAATAATTATTTAATATAATAACAAAAAAGGAGACAAATTAAATTGGTGGGTGTAATGAAATTTTCGCAAACAGTAGCGTAGGTCCAAATAAACGTTTTGTCAACCCCAAGTATTTTTCTCGAAATAAAACCATTTTCAAAATATTTTCATAACAAATGCACTCGGAGGACACATGCATTAAGTAGTAAAGAATGAATGATTAAATGTATGTCCCTTTGTTCTTAGTTCGACGATGTTGGCTGTATAGGTTATCGCTCGAATGCTCACCTTCACTCATCAACTTTAGTTTTATTCGTGGTATATACTTTTGAAGTGAAATGGAGGAAAATGACTACTTAGGCGTATGCTCCTCTTATAAAGATTCTAATAAAGACAAATAAGAGTGATCTCTTCTGTCAAAAAGGGTAAACCAACTTTGAAAGAAAAAATAGAGCAACAGACAATATGCCATAAAAGTTATTTAATAGCACTTTCTGTTGTTTTTGATAGCGCTGAAAAGCGCTATTAACCGTGCCACTAATGTAAAAGATTTTTTTTAATATCACTTTAAAAGATCTATTAAAGTACTAGTTTTTAATATAAAAATAATAATTAATTAAAACAATAAGTTTAAAGGAGCCATACGAAATTTGTGGGGGAAAATGAAAATTTTAGCACAAACAATAGCATCGGCCTGAACCGTCGCTAATATAAGAACATAAGAATTAATTAAGACAATAACTAATAAGGAGGAAAACCAAATTTGTTATGGGAAATGAGTATTTTTCCAAAAACAATAGCGTCGGCATGAACCGTCGCTAATATAAAAAAATAATTATTTAATATAATAACAAAAAAGGAGGCAAATTAAATTGGTGGGTGTAATGAAATTTTCGCACAAATAGTAGCGTAGGTCCAAATAAACGTTTTGTCAATACCAAGTATTTTTCTCGAAATCAAACCATTTTCAAAATATTTTCATAACAAATGCACTCTGAGGATGCATGCATTAAGTAGTGACGAAGGAATGATTAAATGTATGTCCCTTTGTTCTTAGTTCGACGATGTTGGCTGTATAGGTTATCGCTCGAATGCTCACCTTCACTCATGAACTTTAGTTTTATTCGTGCTATATACTTTTGAAGTGAAATGGAGGAAAATGACTACTTAGGCGTATGCTCCTCTTATATATATTCAAATAAAGACAAAGAAGAGTGATATCTTCTGTCCAAAAGGGTAAACCAACTTTGAAAGATAAAATAGAGCAACAGACAATATGCCATAAAAGTTATTTAATAGCACTTTCTTTTGTTTTTGATAGCGCTGAAAAGCGCTATTAACTGTGCCAGTAATGTGAACGATTTTGTTTAATATCACTTTAAAAGAGCTATTAAAGTACTAGTTTTTTATATAAAAATATTAATTAATTAAAACAATAAGTTTAAAGGATCCATACGAAATTCTTGGGGGAAAATGAAAATTTTAGCACCAACAGTAGCGTCGGCATGAACCGTCGCTAATATAAGAAAATAAGAATTAATTAAGACAATAACTAATAAGGAGGCAAACTAAATTTGTTATGGGAAATGAATCTTTTTTCAAAAACGATAGCGTCGGCCTGAACCGTCGCTAACATAAAAAAATTAATAATTATGTAAAATAATAACTAAAAAGGAGGAAAATTAAATTGGTAGGTGTAATGAAATTTTCGCACAAACAGTAGCGTAGGTTCAAATAAACTTTTGGTCAACACCAAGTATTTTTCTCGAAATCAAACCATTTTCAAAATATTTTCATAACAAATGCACTCGAAGGACACATGCATTAAGTAGTGAAGAATGAATGATTAAATGTATGTCCCTTTGTTCTTAGTCTGACGATGCTGGCTGTATAGGTTATCGCTCGAATGCTCACCTTCACTCATGAACTTTAGTTTTATTCGTGGTATATACTTTTGAAGTATAATGGAGGAAAATGACTACTTAGGCGTATGCTCCTCTTATAAAGATTCTAATAAAGACAAATAAGAGTGATCTCTTCTGTCCAAAAGGGTAAACCAACTTTGAAAGAAAAAATAGAGCAACAAACAATATGCTTTAAAAGTTATTTAATAGCACTTTCTTTTGTTTTTGATAGCGCTGAAAAGCGCTATTAACCGTGCCACTAATGTAAAAGATTTTTTTTAATATCACTTTAAAAGATCTATTAAAGTACTAGTTTTTAATATAAAAATAATAATTAATTAAAACAATAAGTTTAAAGGAGCCATACGAAAATCGTGGGGGAAAATTAAAATTTTAGCACAAACAATATCGTCGGCCTGAACCGTCGCTAATATAAGAAAATAAGAATGAATTAAGACAATAACTAATAAAGAGGAAAACCAAATTTGTTATGGGAAATGAATATTTTTTCAAAAACAATAGCGTCGGCCTGAACCGTCGCTAATATAAAAAAAATAATTATTTAATATAATAACAAAAAAGGAGACAAATTAAATTGGTGGGTGTAATGAAATTTTCGCAAACAGTAGCGTAGGTCCAAATAAACGTTTTGTCAACACCAAGTATTTTTCTCGAAATAAAACCATTTTCAAAATATTTTCATAACAAATGCACTCGGAGGACACATGTATTAAGTAGTAAAGAATGAATGATTAAATGTATGTCCCTTTGTTCTTAGTTCGACGATGTTGGCTGTATAGGTTATCGCTCGAATGCTCACCTTCACTCATCAACTTTAGTTTTATTCGTGGTATATACTTTTGAAGTGAAATGGAGGAAAATGACTACTTAGGCGTATGCTCCTCTTATAAAGATTCTAATAAAGACAAATAAGAGTGATCTCTTCTGTCCAAAAGGGTAAACCAACTTTGAAAGAAAAAATAGAGCAACAGACAATATGCCATAAAAGTTATTTAATAGCACTTTCTTTTGTTTTTGATAGCGCTGAAAAGCGCTATTAACCGTGCCAGTAATGTGAACAATTTTGTTTAATATCACTTTAAAAGAGCTATTAAAGTACTAGTTTTTAATATAAAAATAATAATTAATTAAAACAATAAGTTTAAAGGAGCCATACGAAATTCATGGGGGAAAATGAAAATTTTAGCACAAACATTAGTGTCGGCCTGAACCGTCGCTAATATAAGAACATAAGAATTAATTAAGACAATAACTAATAAGGAGGAAAACCAAATTTGTTATGGGAAATGAATATTTTTTCAAAAACAATAGCGTCGGCCTGAACCATCGCTAATATAAAAAAAATAATTATTTAATATAATAACAAAAAAGGAGACAAATTAAATTGGTAGGTGTAATGAAATTTTCGCAAACAGTAGCGTAGGTCCAAATAAACGTTTTGTCAACACCAAGTATTTTTCTCGAAATAAAACCATTTTCAAAATATTTTCATAACAAATGCACTCGGAGGACACATGCATTAAGTAGTAAAGAATGAATGATTAAATGTATGTCCCTTTGTTCTTAGTTCGACGATGTTGGCTGTATAGGTTATCGCTCGAATGCTCACCTTCACTCATCAACTTTAGTTTTATTCGTGGTATATACTTTTGAAGTGAAATGGAGGAAAATGACTACTTAGGCGTATGCTCCTCTTATAAAGATTCTAATAAAGACAAATAAGAGTGATCTCTTCTGTCAAAAAGGGTAAACCAACTTTGAAAGAAAAAATAGAGCAACAGACAATATGCCATAAAAGTTATTTAATAGCACTTTCTGTTGTTTTTGATAGCGCTGAAAAGCGCTATTAACCGTGCCACTAATGTAAAAGATTTTTTTTAATATCACTTTAAAAGATCTATTAAAGTACTAGTTTTTAATATAAAAATAATAATTAATTAAAACAATAAGTTTAAAGGAGCCATACGAAATTTGTGGGGGAAAATGAAAATTTTAGCACAAACAATAGCATCGGCCTGAACCGTCGCTAATATAAGAACATAAGAATTAATTAAGACAATAACTAATAAGGAGGAAAACCAAATTTGTTATGGGAAATGAGTATTTTTCCAAAAACAATAGCGTCGGCATGAACCGTCGCTAATATAAAAAAATAATTATTTAATATAATAACAAAAAAGGAGGCAAATTAAATTGGTGGGTGTAATGAAATTTTCGCACAAATAGTAGCGTAGGTCCAAATAAACGTTTTGTCAATACCAAGTATTTTTCTCGAAATCAAACCATTTTCAAAATATTTTCATAACAAATGCACTCTGAGGATGCATGCATTAAGTAGTGACGAAGGAATGATTAAATGTATGTCCCTTTGTTCTTAGTTCGACGATGTTGGCTGTATAGGTTATCGCTCGAATGCTCACCTTCACTCATGAACTTTAGTTTTATTCGTGCTATATACTTTTGAAGTGAAATGGAGGAAAATGACTACTTAGGCGTATGCTCCTCTTATATATATTCAAATAAAGACAAAGAAGAGTGATATCTTCTGTCCAAAAGGGTAAACCAACTTTGAAAGATAAAATAGAGCAACAGACAATATGCCATAAAAGTTATTTAATAGCACTTTCTTTTGTTTTTGATAGCGCTGAAAAGCGCTATTAACTGTGCCAGTAATGTGAACGATTTTGTTTAATATCACTTTAAAAGAGCTATTAAAGTACTAGTTTTTTATATAAAAATATTAATTAATTAAAACAATAAGTTTAAAGGATCCATACGAAATTCTTGGGGGAAAATGAAAATTTTAGCACCAACAGTAGCGTCGGCATGAACCGTCGCTAATATAAGAAAATAAGAATTAATTAAGACAATAACTAATAAGGAGGCAAACTAAATTTGTTATGGGAAATGAATCTTTTTTCAAAAACGATAGCGTCGGCCTGAACCGTCGCTAACATAAAAAAATTAATAATTATGTAAAATAATAACTAAAAAGGAGGAAAATTAAATTGGTAGGTGTAATGAAATTTTCGCACAAACAGTAGCGTAGGTTCAAATAAACTTTTGGTCAACACCAAGTATTTTTCTCGAAATCAAACCATTTTCAAAATATTTTCATAACAAATGCACTCGAAGGACACATGCATTAAGTAGTGAAGAATGAATGATTAAATGTATGTCCCTTTGTTCTTAGTCTGACGATGCTGGCTGTATAGGTTATCGCTCGAATGCTCACCTTCACTCATGAACTTTAGTTTTATTCGTGGTATATACTTTTGAAGTATAATGGAGGAAAATGACTACTTAGGCGTATGCTCCTCTTATAAAGATTCTAATAAAGACAAATAAGAGTGATCTCTTCTGTCCAAAAGGGTAAACCAACTTTGAAAGAAAAAATAGAGCAACAAACAATATGCTTTAAAAGTTATTTAATAGCACTTTCTTTTGTTTTTGATAGCGCTGAAAAGCGCTATTAACCGTGCCACTAATGTAAAAGATTTTTTTTAATATCACTTTAAAAGATCTATTAAAGTACTAGTTTTTAATATAAAAATAATAATTAATTAAAACAATAAGTTTAAAGGAGCCATACGAAAATCGTGGGGGAAAATTAAAATTTTAGCACAAACAATATCGTCGGCCTGAACCGTCGCTAATATAAGAAAATAAGAATGAATTAAGACAATAACTAATAAAGAGGAAAACCAAATTTGTTATGGGAAATGAATATTTTTTCAAAAACAATAGCGTCGGCCTGAACCGTCGCTAATATAAAAAAAATAATTATTTAATATAATAACAAAAAAGGAGACAAATTAAATTGGTGGGTGTAATGAAATTTTCGCAAACAGTAGCGTAGGTCCAAATAAACGTTTTGTCAACACCAAGTATTTTTCTCGAAATAAAACCATTTTCAAAATATTTTCATAACAAATGCACTCGGAGGACACATGTATTAAGTAGTAAAGAATGAATGATTAAATGTATGTCCCTTTGTTCTTAGTTCGACGATGTTGGCTGTATAGGTTATCGCTCGAATGCTCACCTTCACTCATCAACTTTAGTTTTATTCGTGGTATATACTTTTGAAGTGAAATGGAGGAAAATGACTACTTAGGCGTATGCTCCTCTTATAAAGATTCTAATAAAGACAAATAAGAGTGATCTCTTCTGTCCAAAAGGGTAAACCAACTTTGAAAGAAAAAATAGAGCAACAGACAATATGCCATAAAAGTTATTTAATAGCACTTTCTTTTGTTTTTGATAGCGCTGAAAAGCGCTATTAACCGTGCCAGTAATGTGAACGATTTTGTTTAATATCACTTTAAAAGAGCTATTAAAGTACTAGTTTTTAATATAAAAATAATAATTAATTAAAACAATAAGTTTAAAGGAGCCATACGAAATTCATGGGGGAAAATGAAAATTTTAGCACAAACATTAGTGTCGGCCTGAACCGTCGCTAATATAAGAACATAAGAATTAATTAAGACAATAACTAATAAGGAGGAAAACCAAATTTGTTATGGGAAATGAATATTTTTTCAAAAACAATAGCGTCGGCCTGAACCATCGCTAATATAAAAAAAATAATTATTTAATATAATAACAAAAAAGGAGACAAATTAAATTGGTAGGTGTAATGAAATTTTCGCAAACAGTAGCGTAGGTCCAAATAAACGTTTTGTCAACACCAAGTATTTTTCTCGAAATAAAACCATTTTCAAAATATTTTCATAACAAATGCACTCGGAGGACACATGCATTAAGTAGTAAAGAATGAATGATTAAATGTATGTCCCTTTGTTCTTAGTTCGACGATGTTGGCTGTATAGGTTATCGCTCGAATGCTCACCTTCACTCATCAACTTTAGTTTTATTCGTGGTATATACTTTTGAAGTGAAATGGAGGAAAATGACTACTTAGGCGTACGCTCCTCTTATAAAGATTCTAATAAAGACAAATAAGAGTGATCTCTTCTGTCCAAACGGGTAAACCAACTTTGAAAGAGAAAATAGAGCAACAGACAGTATGCCATAAAAGTTATTTAATAGCACTTTCTTTTGTTTTTGATAGCGCTGAAAAGCGCTATTAACCGTGCACGTAATGTGAATGATTTTGTTTAATATCACTTTAAAAGAGCTATTAAAGTACTAGTTTTTAATATAAAAATAATAATTAATTAAAACAATAAGTTTAAAAGAGCCATACGAAATTCGTGGGGGAAAATGAAAATTTTAGCACAAACAATAGCGTCGGCCTAAACCGTCGCTAATATAAGATCTTAAGAATTAATTAAGACAATAACTAATAAGGAGGAAAACCAAATTTGTTATGGGAAATGAATATTTTTTCAAAAACAATAGCGTCGGCCTGAACCGTCGCTAATATAAAAAAAATAATTATTTAATATAATAACAAAAAAGGAGGAAAATTAAATTGGTTGGTGTAATGAAATTTTCGCACAAATAGTAGCGTAGGTCCAAATAAACGTTTTGTCAACACCAAGTATTTTTCTCGAAATCAAACCATTTTCAAATTATTTTCATAACAAAAGCACTCTGAGGATGCATGCATTAAGTAGTGAAGAAGGAATGATTAAATGTATGTCCCTTTGTTCTTAGTTCGACGATGTTGGCTGTATAGGTTATCGCTCGAATACTCACCTTCACTCATGAACTTTAGTTTTATTCGTGCTATATACTTTTGAAGTGAAATGGAGGAAAATGACTACTTAGGCGTATGCTCCTCTTATATAGATTCTAATAAAGACAAAGAAGAGTGGTCTCTTTTGTCTAAAAGGGTAAACCAACATCGAAAGAGAAAATAGAGCAACAGACAATATGCCATAAAAGTTATTTAATAGCACTTTCTTTTGTTTTTGATAGCGCTGAAAAGCGCTATTAACCGTGCCAGTAATGTGAACGATTTTGTTTAATATCACTTTAAAAGAGCTATTAAAGTACTAGTTTTTAATATAAAAATAATAATCAATTAAAACAATAAGTTTAAAGGAGCCATACGAAATTCATGGGGGAAATGAAAATTTTAGCACAAACAATAGTGTCAGCCTGAACCGTCGCTAATATAAGAACATAAGAATTAATTAAGACAATAACTAATAAGGAGGAAAACCAAATTTGTTATGGGAAATGAATATTTTTTCAAAAACAATAGCGTCGGCCTGAACCATCGCTAATATAAAAAAAATAATTATTTAATATAATAACAAAAAAGGAGACAAATTAAATTGGTGGGTGTAATGAAATTTTCGCAAACAGTAGCGTAGGTCCAAATAAACGTTTTGTCAACACCAAGTATTTTTCTCGAAATAAAACCATTTCCAAAATATTTTCATAACAAATGCACTCGGAGGACACATGCATTAATTAGTAAAGAATGAATGATTAAATGTATGTCCCTTTGTTCTTAGTTCGACGATGTTGGCTGTATAGGTTATCGCTCGAATGCTCACCTTCACTCATCAACTTTAGTTTTATTCGTGGTATATACTTTTGAAGTGAAATGGAGGAAAATGACTACTTAGGCGTATGCTCCTCTTATAAAGATTCTAATAAAGACAAATAAGAGTGATCTCTTCTGTCAAAAAGGGTAAACCAACTTTGAAAGAAAAAATAGAGCAACAGACAATATGCCATAAAAGTTATTTAATAGCACTTTCTGTTGTTTTTGATAGCGCTGAAAAGCGCTATTAACCGTGCCACTAATGTAAAAGATTTTTTTTAATATCACTTTAAAAGATCTATTAAAGTACTAGTTTTTAATATAAAAATAATAATTAATTAAAACAATAAGTTTAAAGGAGCCATACGAAATTTGTGGGGGAAAATGAAAATTTTAGCACAAACAATAGCATCGGCCTGAACCGTCGCTAATATAAGAACATAAGAATTAATTAAGACAATAACTAATAAGGAGGAAAACCAAATTTGTTATGGGAAATGAATATTTTTCCAAAAACAATAGCGTCGGCATGAACCGTCGCTAATAAAAAAAAATAATTATTTAATATAATAACAAAAAAGGAGGCAAATTAAATTGGTGGGTGTAATGAAATTTTCGCACAAATAGTAGCGTAGGTCCAAATAAACGTTTTGTCAATACCAAGTATTTTTCTCGAAATCAAACCATTTTCAAAATATTTTCATAACAAATGCACTCTGAGGATGCATGCATTAAGTAGTGACGAAGGAATGATTAAATGTATGTCCCTTTGTTCTTAGTTCGACGATGTTGGCTGTATAGGTTATCGCTCGAATGCTCACCTTCACTCATGAACTTTAGTTTTATTTGTGCTATATACTTTTGAAGTGAAATGGAGGAAAATGACTACTTAGGCGTATGCTCCTCTTATATATATTCAAATAAAGACAAAGAAGAGTGATATCTTCTGTCCAAAAGGGTAAACCAACTTTGAAAGAGAAAATAGAGCAACAGACAATATGCCATAAAAGTTATTTAATAGCACTTTCTTTTGTTTTTGATAGCGCTGAAAAGCGCTATTAACTGTGCCAGTAATGTGAACGATTTTGTTTAATATCACTTTAAAAGAGCTATTAAAGTACTAGTTTTTTATATAAAAATATTAATTAATTAAAACAATAAGTTTAAAGGATCCATACGAAATTCTTGGGGGAAAATGAAAATTTTAGCACCAACAGTAGCGTCGGCATGAACCGTCGCTAATATAAGAAAATAAGAATTAATTAAGACAATAACTAATAAGGAGGCAAACTAAATTTGTTATGGGAAATGAATCTTTTTTCAAAAACGATAGCGTCGGCCTGAACCGTCGCTAACATAAAAAAATTAATAATTATGTAAAATAATAACTAAAAAGGAGGAAAATTAAATTGGTAGGTGTAATGAAATTTTCGCACAAACAGTAGCGTAGGTTCAAATAAACTTTTGGTCAACACCAAGTATTTTTCTCGAAATCAAACCATTTTCAAAATATTTTCATAACAAATGCACTCGAAGGACACATGCATTAAGTAGTGAAGAATGAATGATTAAATGTATGTCCCTTTGTTCTTAGTCTGACGATGCTGGCTGTATAGGTTATCGCTCGAATGCTCACCTTCACTCATGAACTTTAGTTTTATTCGTGGTATATACTTTTGAAGTATAATGGAGGAAAATGACTACTTAGGCGTATGCTCCTCTTATAAAGATTCTAATAAAGACAAATAAGAGTGATCTCTTCTGTCCAAAAGGGTAAACCAACTTTGAAAGAAAAAATAGAGCAACAAACAATATGCTTTAAAAGTTATTTAATAGCACTTTCTTTTGTTTTTGATAGCGCTGAAAAGCGCTATTAACCGTGCCACTAATGTAAAAGATTTTTTTTAATATCACTTTAAAAGATCTATTAAAGTACTAGTTTTTAATATAAAAATAATAATTAATTAAAACAATAAGTTTAAAGGAGCCATACGAAAATCGTGGGGGAAAATTAAAATTTTAGCACAAACAATATCGTCGGCCTGAACCGTCGCTAATATAAGAAAATAAGAATTAATTAAGACAATAACTAATAAAGAGGAAAACCAAATTTGTTATGGGAAATGAATATTTTTTCAAAAACAATAGCGTCGGCCTGAACCATCGCTAATATAAAAAAAATAATTATTTAATATAATAACAAAAAAGGAGACAAATTAAATTGGTGGGTGTAATGAAATTTTCGCAAACAGTAGCGTAGGTCCAAATAAACGTTTTGTCAACACCAAGTATTTTTCTCGAAATAAAACCATTTTCAAAATATTTTCATAACAAATGCACTCGGAGGACACATGCATTAAGTAGTAAAGAATGAATGATTAAATGTATGTCCCTTTGTTCTTAGTTCGACGATGTTGGCTGTATAGGTTATCGCTCGAATGCTCACCTTCACTCATCAACTTTAGTTTTATTCGTGGTATATACTTTTGAAGTGAAATGGAGGAAAATGACTACTTAGGCGTATGCTCCTCTTATAAAGATTCTAATAAAGACAAATAAGAGTGATCTCTTCTGTCCAAAAGGGTAAACCAACTTTGAAAGAAAAAATAGAGCAACAGACAATATGCCATAAAAGTTATTTAATAGCACTTTCTGTTGTTTTTGATAGCGCTGAAAAGCGCTATTAACCGTGCCACTAATGTAAAAGATTTTTTTTAATATCACTTTAAAAGATCTATTTAAGTACTAGTTTTTAATATAAAAATAATAATTAATTAAAACAATAAGTTTAAAGGAGCCATACGAAATTTTTGGGGGAAAATGAAAATTTTAGCACAAACAATAGCATCGGCCTGAACCGTCGCTAATATAAGAACATAAGAATTAATTAAGACAATAACTAATAAGGAGGAAAACCAAATTTGTTATGGGAAATGAATATTTTTCCAAAAACAATAGCGTCGGCATGAACCGTCGCTAATATAAAAAAATAATTATTTAATATAATAACAAAAAAGGAGGCAAATTAAATTGGTGGGTGTAATGAAATTTTCGCACAAATAGTAGCGTAGGTCCAAATAAACGTTTTGTCAATACCAAGTATTTTTCTCGAAATCAAACCATTTTCAAAATATTTTCATAACAAATGCACTCTGAGGATGCATGCATTAAATAGTGACGAAGGAATGATTAAATGTATGTCCCTTTGTTCTTAGTTCGACGATGTTGGCTGTATAGGTTATCGCTCGAATGCTCACCTTCACTCATGAACTTTAGTTTTATTCGTGCTATATACTTTTGAAGTGAAATGGAGGAAAATGACTACTTAGGCGTATGCTCCTCTTATATATATTCAAATAAAGACAAAGAAGAGTGATATCTTCTGTCCAAAAGGGTAAACCAACTTTGAAAGAGAAAATAGAGCAACAGACAATATGCCATAAAAGTTATTTAATAGCACTTTCTTTTGTTTTTGATAGCGCTGAAAAGCGCTATTAACTGTGCTAGTAATGTGAACGATTTTGTTTAATATCACTTTAAAAGAGCTATTAAAGTACTAGTTTTTTATATAAAAATATTAATTAATTAAAACAATAAGTTTAAAGGATCCATACGAAATTCTTGGGGGAAAATGAAAATTTTAGCACCAACAGTAGCGTCGGCATGAACCGTCGCTAATATAAGAAAATAAGAATTAATTAAGACAATAACTAATAAGGAGGCAAACTAAATTTGTTATGGGAAATGAATCTTTTTTCAAAAACGATAGCGTCGGCCTGAACCGTCGCTAACATAAAAAAATTAATAATTATGTAAAATAATAACTAAAAAGGAGGAAAATTAAATTGGTAGGTGTAATGAAATTTTCGCACAAACAGTAGCGTAGGTTTAAATAAACTTTTGGTCAACACCAAGTATTTTTCTCGAAATCAAACCATTTTCAAAATATTTTCATAACAAATGCACTCGAAGGACACATGCATTAAGTAGTGAAGAATGAATGATTAAATATATGTCCCTTTGTTCTTAGTCTGACGATGCTGGCTGTATAGGTTATCGCTCGAATGCTCACCTTCACTCATGAACTTTAGTTTTATTCGTGGTATATACTTTTGAAGTATAATGGAGGAAAATGACTACTTAGGCGTATGCTCCTCTTATAAAGATTCTATTAAAGACAAATAAGAGTGATCTCTTCTGTCGAAAAGGGTAAACCAACTTTGAAAGAAAAAATACAGCAACAAACAATATGCTTTAAAAGTTATTTAATAGCACTTTCTTTTGTTTTTGATAGCGCTGAAAAGCGCTATTAACCGTGCCACTAATGTAAAAGATTTTTTTTAATATCACTTTAAAAGATCTATTAAAGTACTAGTTTTTAATATAAAAATAATAATTAATTAAAACAATAAGTTTAAAGGAGCCATACGAAAATCCTGGGGGAAAATTAAAATTTTAGCACAAACAATATCGTCGGCCTGAACCGTCGCTAATATAAGAAAATAAGAATTAATTAAGACAATAACTAATAAAGAGGAAAACCAAATTTGTTATGGGAAATGAATATTTTTTCAAAAACAATAGCGTCGGCCTGAACCATCGCTAATATAAAAAAAATAATTATTTAATATAATAACAAAAAAGGAGACAAATTAAATTGGTGGGTGTAATGAAATTTTCGCAAACAGTAGCGTAGGTCCAAATAAACGTTTTGTCAACACCAAGTATTTTTCTCGAAATAAAACCATTTTCAAAATATTTTCATAACAAATGCACTCGGAGGACACATGCATTAAGTAGTAAAGAATGAATGATTAAATGTATGTCCCTTTGTTCTTAGTTCGACGATGTTGGCTGTATAGGTTATCGCTCGAATGCTCACCTTCACTCATCAACTTTAGTTTTATTCGTGGTATATACTTTTGAAGTGAAATGGAGGAAAATGACTACTTAGGCGTATGCTCCTCTTATAAAGATTCTAATAAAGACAAATAAGAGTGATCTCTTCTGTCCAAAAGGGTAAACCAACTTTGAAAGAAAAAATAGAGCAACAGACAATATGCCATAAAAGTTATTTAATAGCACTTTCTGTTGTTTTTGATAGCGCTGAAAAGCGCTATTAACCGTGCCACTAATGTAAAAGATTTTTTTTAATATCACTTTAAAAGATCTATTTAAGTACTAGTTTTTAATATAAAAATAATAATTAATTAAAACAATAAGTTTAAAGGAGCCATACGAAATTTGTGGGGGAAAATGAAAATTTTAGCACAAACAATAGCATCGGCCTGAACCGTCGCTAATATAAGAACATAAGAATTAATTAAGACAATAACTAATAAGGAGGAAAACCAAATTTGTTATGGGAAATGAATATTTTTCCAAAAACAATAGCGTCGGCATGAACCGTCGCTAATATAAAAAAATAATTATTTAATATAATAACAAAAAAGGAGGCAAATTAAATTGGTGGGTGTAATGAAATTTTCGCACAAATAGTAGCGTAGGTCCAAATAAACGTTTTGTCAATACCAAGTATTTTTCTCGAAATCAAACCATTTTCAAAATATTTTCATAACAAATGCACTCTGAGGATGCATGCATTAAGTAGTGACGAAGGAATGATTAAATGTATGTCCCTTTGTTCTTAGTTCGACGATGTTGGCTGTATAGGTTATCGCTCGAATGCTCACCTTCACTCATGAACTTTAGTTTTATTTGTGCTATATACTTTTGAAGTGAAATGGAGGAAAATGACTACTTAGGCGTATGCTCCTCTTATATATATTCAAATAAAGACAAAGAAGAGTGATATCTTCTGTCCAAAAGGGTAAACCAACTTTGAAAGAGAAAATAGAGCAACAGACAATATGCCATAAAAGTTATTTAATAGCACTTTCTTTTGTTTTTGATAGCGCTGAAAAGCGCTATTAACTGTGCCAGTAATGTGAACGATTTTGTTTAATATCACTTTAAAAGAGCTATTAAAGTACTAGTTTTTTATATAAAAATATTAATTAATTAAAACAATAAGTTTAAAGGATCCATACGAAATTCTTGGGGGAAAATGAAAATTTTAGCACCAACAGTAGCGTCGGCATGAACCGTCGCTAATATAAGAAAATAAGAATTAATTAAGACAATAACTAATAAGGAGGCAAACTAAATTTGTTATGGGAAATGAATCTTTTTTCAAAAACGATAGCGTCGGCCTGAACCGTCGCTAACATAAAAAAATTAATAATTATGTAAAATAATAACTAAAAAGGAGGAAAATTAAATTGGTAGGTGTAATGAAATTTTCGCACAAACAGTAGCGTAGGTTCAAATAAACTTTTGGTCAACACCAAGTATTTTTCTCGAAATCAAACCATTTTCAAAATATTTTCATAACAAATGCACTCGAAGGACACATGCATTAAGTAGTGAAGAATGAATGATTAAATGTATGTCCCTTTGTTCTTAGTCTGACGATGCTGGCTGTATAGGTTATCGCTCGAATGCTCACCTTCACTCATGAACTTTAGTTTTATTCGTGGTATATACTTTTGAAGTATAATGGAGGAAAATGACTACTTAGGCGTATGCTCCTCTTATAAAGATTCTAATAAAGACAAATAAGAGTGATCTCTTCTGTCCAAAAGGGTAAACCAACTTTGAAAGAAAAAATAGAGCAACAAACAATATGCTTTAAAAGTTATTTAATAGCACTTTCTTTTGTTTTTGATAGCGCTGAAAAGCGCTATTAACCGTGCCACTAATGTAAAAGATTTTTTTTAATATCACTTTAAAAGATCTATTAAAGTACTAGTTTTTAATATAAAAATAATAATTAATTAAAACAATAAGTTTAAAGGAGCCATACGAAAATCCTGGGGGAAAATTAAAATTTTAGCACAAACAATATCGTCGGCCTGAACCGTCGCTAATATAAGAAAATAAGAATTAATTAAGACAATAACTAATAAAGAGGAAAACCAAATTTGTTATGGGAAATGAATATTTTTTCAAAAACAATAGCGTCGGCCTGAACCATCGCTAATATAAAAAAAATAATTATTTAATATAATAACAAAAAAGGAGACAAATTAAATTGGTGGGTGTAATGAAATTTTCGCAAACAGTAGCGTAGGTCCAAATAAACGTTTTGTCAACACCAAGTATTTTTCTCGAAATAAAACCATTTTCAAAATATTTTCATAACAAATGCACTCGGAGGACACATGCATTAAGTAGTAAAGAATGAATGATTAAATGTATGTCCCTTTGTTCTTAGTTCGACGATGTTGGCTGTATAGGTTATCGCTCGAATGCTCACCTTCACTCATCAACTTTAGTTTTATTCGTGGTATATACTTTTGAAGTGAAATGGAGGAAAATGACTACTTAGGCGTATGCTCCTCTTATAAAGATTCTAATAAAGACAAATAAGAGTGATCTCTTCTGTCCAAAAGGGTAAACCAACTTTGAAAGAAAAAATAGAGCAACAGACAATATGCCATAAAAGTTATTTAATAGCACTTTCTGTTGTTTTTGATAGCGCTGAAAAGCGCTATTAACCGTGCCACTAATGTAAAAGATTTTTTTTAATATCACTTTAAAAGATCTATTTAAGTACTAGTTTTTAATATAAAAATAATAATTAATTAAAACAATAAGTTTAAAGGAGCCATACGAAATTTTTGGGGGAAAATGAAAATTTTAGCACAAACAATAGCATCGGCCTGAACCGTCGCTAATATAAGAACATAAGAATTAATTAAGACAATAACTAATAAGGAGGAAAACCAAATTTGTTATGGGAAATGAATATTTTTCCAAAAACAATAGCGTCGGCATGAACCGTCGCTAATATAAAAAAATAATTATTTAATATAATAACAAAAAAGGAGGCAAATTAAATTGGTGGGTGTAATGAAATTTTCGCACAAATAGTAGCGTAGGTCCAAATAAACGTTTTGTCAATACCAAGTATTTTTCTCGAAATCAAACCATTTTCAAAATATTTTCATAACAAATGCACTCTGAGGATGCATGCATTAAATAGTGACGAAGGAATGATTAAATGTATGTCCCTTTGTTCTTAGTTCGACGATGTTGGCTGTATAGGTTATCGCTCGAATGCTCACCTTCACTCATGAACTTTAGTTTTATTCGTGCTATATACTTTTGAAGTGAAATGGAGGAAAATGACTACTTAGGCGTATGCTCCTCTTATATATATTCAAATAAAGACAAAGAAGAGTGATATCTTCTGTCCAAAAGGGTAAACCAACTTTGAAAGAGAAAATAGAGCAACAGACAATATGCCATAAAAGTTATTTAATAGCACTTTCTTTTGTTTTTGATAGCGCTGAAAAGCGCTATTAACTGTGCTAGTAATGTGAACGATTTTGTTTAATATCACTTTAAAAGAGCTATTAAAGTACTAGTTTTTTATATAAAAATATTAATTAATTAAAACAATAAGTTTAAAGGATCCATACGAAATTCTTGGGGGAAAATGAAAATTTTAGCACCAACAGTAGCGTCGGCATGAACCGTCGCTAATATAAGAAAATAAGAATTAATTAAGACAATAACTAATAAGGAGGCAAACTAAATTTGTTATGGGAAATGAATCTTTTTTCAAAAACGATAGCGTCGGCCTGAACCGTCGCTAACATAAAAAAATTAATAATTATGTAAAATAATAACTAAAAAGGAGGAAAATTAAATTGGTAGGTGTAATGAAATTTTCGCACAAACAGTAGCGTAGGTTTAAATAAACTTTTGGTCAACACCAAGTATTTTTCTCGAAATCAAACCATTTTCAAAATATTTTCATAACAAATGCACTCGAAGGACACATGCATTAAGTAGTGAAGAATGAATGATTAAATATATGTCCCTTTGTTCTTAGTCTGACGATGCTGGCTGTATAGGTTATCGCTCGAATGCTCACCTTCACTCATGAACTTTAGTTTTATTCGTGGTATATACTTTTGAAGTATAATGGAGGAAAATGACTACTTAGGCGTATGCTCCTCTTATAAAGATTCTATTAAAGACAAATAAGAGTGATCTCTTCTGTCGAAAAGGGTAAACCAACTTTGAAAGAAAAAATACAGCAACAAACAATATGCTTTAAAAGTTATTTAATAGCACTTTCTTTTGTTTTTGATAGCGCTGAAAAGCGCTATTAACCGTGCCACTAATGTAAAAGATTTTTTTTAATATCACTTTAAAAGATCTATTAAAGTACTAGTTTTTAATATAAAAATAATAATTAATTAAAACAATAAGTTTAAAGGAGCCATAAGAAAATCGTGGGGGAAAATGAAAATTTTAGCACAAACAATAGCGTCGGCCTGAACCGTCGCTAATATAAGAAAATAAGAATTAATTAAGACAATAACTAATAAGGAGGAAAACCAAATTTGTTATGGGAAATGAATATTTTTTCAAAAACAATAGCGTCGGCCTGAACCATCGCTAATATAAAAAAAATAATTATTTAATATAATAACAAAAAAGGAGACAAATTAAATTGGTGGGTGTAATGAAATTTTCGCAAACAGTAGCGTAGGTCCAAATAAACGTTTTGTCAACACCAAGTATTTTTCTCGAAATAAAACCATTTTCAAAATATTTTCATAACAAATGCACTCGGAGGACACATGTATTAAGTAGTAAAGAATGAATGATTAAATGTATGTCCCTTTGTTCTTAGTTCGACGATGTTGGCTGTATAGGTTATCGCTCGAATGCTCACCTTCACTCATCAACTTTAGTTTTATTCGTGGTATATACTTTTGAAGTGAAATGGAGGAAAATGACTACTTAGGCGTATGCTCCTCTTATAAAGATTCTAATAAAGACAAATAAGAGTGATCTCTTCTGTCCAAAAGGGTAAGCCAACTTTGAAAGAAAAAATAGAGCAACAAACAATATGCCATAAAAGTTATTTAATAGCACTTTCTGTTGTTTTTGATAGCGCTGAAAAGCGCTATTAACCGTGCCACTAATGTAAAAGATTTTTTTTAATATCACTTTAAAAGATCTATTAAAGTACTAGTTTTTAATATAAAAATAATAATTAATTAAAACAATAAGTTTAAAGGAGCCATACGAAAATCGTGGGGGAAAATGAAAATTTTAGCACAAACAATAGCGTCGGCCTGAACCGTCACTAATATAAGAACATAAGAATTAATTAAGACAATAACTAATAAGGAGGAAAACCAAATTTGTTATGGGAAATGAATATTTTTTCAAAAACAATAGCGTCGGCATGAACCGTCGCTAATATAAAAAAATAATTATTTAATATAATAACAAAAAAGGAGGCAAATTAAATTGGTGGGTGTAATGAAATTTTCGCAAACAGTAGCGTAGGTCCAAATAAACGTTTTGTCAACACCAAGTATTTTTCTCGAAATAAAACCATTTTCAAAATATTTTCATAACAAATGCACTCGGAGGACACATGCATTAAGTAGTAAAGAATGAATGATTAAATGTATGTCCCTTTGTTCTTAGTTCGACGATGTTGGCTGTATAGGTTATCGCTCGAATGCTCACCTTCACTCATCAACTTTAGTTTTATTCGTGGTATATATTTTTGAAGTATAATGGAGCAAAATGACTACTTAGGCGTATGCTCCTCTTATAAAGATTCTAATAAAGACAAATAAGAGTGATCTCTTCTGTCCAAAAGGGTAAACTAACTTTGAAAGAAAAAATAGAGCAACAAACAATATGCCATAAAAGTTATTTAATAGCACTTTCTTTTGTTTTTGATAGCGCTGAAAAGCGCTATTAACCGTGCCACTAATGTAAAAGATTTTTTTTAATATCACTTTAAAAGATCTATTAAAGTACTAGTTTTTAATATAAAAATAATAATTAATTAAAACAATAAGTTTAAAGGAGCCATACGAAAATCGTGGGGGAAAATGAAAATTTTAGCACAAACAATAGCGTCGGCCTGAACCGTCGCTAATATAAGAAAATAAGAATTAATTAAGACAATAACTAATAAGGAGCAAAACCAAATTTGTTATGGGAAATGAATATTTTTTCAAATACAATAGCGTCGGCCTGAACCACCGCTAATATGAAAAAAAAAAATTATTTAATATAATAACAAAAAAGGAGGCCAATTAAATTGGTGGGGTAATGAAATTTTCGCACAAATAGTAGCGTAGGTCCAAATAAACGTTTTGCCAACACCAAGTATTTCTCTCGAAATCAAACCATTTTCAAAATATTTTCATAACAAATGCACTCGGAGGACACATGCATTAAGTAGTAAAGAAGGAATGATTAAATGTATGTCCCTTTGTTCTTAGTTCGACGATGCTGGCTGTATAGGTTATCGCTCGAATGCTCACCTTCACTCATGAACTTTAGTTTTATTCATGCTATATACTTTTGAAGTGAAATGGAGGAAAATGACTACTTAGGCGTATGCTCCCCTTATATAGATTCTAATAAAGTCAAAGAAGAGTGATCTCTTCTGTCCAAAAGGGTAAACCAACTTTGAAAGAGAAAATAGAGCAACAGACAATATGCCATAAAAGTTATTTAATACCACTTTCTTTAGTTTTTGATAGCGCTGAAAAGCGCTATTAACCGTGCCAGTAATGTGAACGATTTTGTTTAATATCACTTTAAAAGTGCTATTAAAGTACTAGTTTTTTATATAAAAATATTAATTAATTAAAACAATAAGTTTAAAGGAGCCATACAAAATTCTTGGGGGAAAATGAAAATTTTAGCACAAACAGTAGCGTCGGCCTGAACCGTCGCTAATATAAGAAAATAAGAATTAATTAAGACAATAACTAATAAGGAGGCAAACTAAATTTGTTATGGGAAATGAATCTTTTTTCAAAAACCATAGCGTCGGCCTGAACCGTCGCTAACATAAAAAAATTAATAATTATGTAAAATAATAACTAAAAAGGAGGAAAGTTAATTTGGTAGGTGTAATGAAATTTTCGCACAAACAGTAGGGTAGGTTCAAATAAACTTTTGGTCAACACCAAGTATTTTTCTTGAAATCAAACCATTTTCAAAATATTTTCATAACAAATGCACTCGAAGGACACATGCATTAAGTAGTGAAGAATGAATGATTAAATGTATGTCCCTTTGTTCTTAGTCTGACGATGCTGGCTGTATAGGTTATCGCTCGGTTGCTCACCTTCACTCATGAACTTTAGTTTTATTCGTGGTATATACTTTGGAAGTATAATGGAGGAAAATGACTACTTAGGCGTATGCTCCTCTTATAAAGATTCTAATAAAGACAAATAAGAGTGATCTCTTCTGTCCAAAAGGGTAAACAAACTTTGAAAGAAAAATAGAGCAACAGACAATATGCCATAAAAGTTATTTAATAGCACTTTCTTTTGTTTTTGATAGCGCTGAAAAGCGCTATTAACCGTGCCACTAATGTAAAAGATTTTTTTTAATATCACTTTAAAAGATCTATTAAAGTACTACTTTTTAATATAAAAATAATAATTAATTAAAACAATAAGTTTAAAGGATCCATACGAAATTCGTGGGGGAAAATGAAAATTTTAGCACAAACAATAGCGTCGCCCTGAACCGTAGCTAATATAAGAAAATAAGAATTAATTAAGACAATAACTAATAAGGAGCAAAACCAAATTTGTTATGGGAAATGAATATTTTTTCAAATACAATAGCGTCGGCCTGAACCACCGCTAATATGAAAAAAAAAAATTATTTAATATAATAACAAAAAAGGAGGCCAATTAAATTGGTGGGGTAATGAAATTTTCGCACAAATAGTAGCGTAGGTCCAAATAAACGTTTTGCCAACACCAAGTATTTCTCTCGAAATCAAACCATTTTCAAAATATTTTCATAACAAATGCACTCGGAGGACACATGCATTAAGTAGTAAAGAAGGAATGATTAAATGTATGTCCCTTTGTTCTTAGTTCGACGATGCTGGCTGTATAGGTTATCGCTCGAATGCTCACCTTCACTCATGAACTTTAGTTTTATTCATGCTATATACTTTTGAAGTGAAATGGAGGAAAATGACTACTTAGGCGTATGCTCCCCTTATATAGATTCTAATAAAGTCAAAGAAGAGTGATCTCTTCTGTCCAAAAGGGTAAACCAACTTTGAAAGAGAAAATAGAGCAACAGACAATATGCCATAAAAGTTATTTAATACCACTTTCTTTAGTTTTTGATAGCGCTGAAAAGCGCTATTAACCGTGCCAGTAATGTGAACGATTTTGTTTAATATCACTTTAAAAGTGCTATTAAAGTACTAGTTTTTTATATAAAAATATTAATTAATTAAAACAATAAGTTTAAAGGAGCCATACAAAATTCTTGGGGGAAAATGAAAATTTTAGCACAAACAGTAGCGTCGGCCTGAACCGTCGCTAATATAAGAAAATAAGAATTAATTAAGACAATAACTAATAAGGAGGCAAACTAAATTTGTTATGGGAAATGAATCTTTTTTCAAAAACCATAGCGTCGGCCTGAACCGTCGCTAACATAAAAAAATTAATAATTATGTAAAATAATAACTAAAAAGGAGGAAAGTTAATTTGGTAGGTGTAATGAAATTTTCGCACAAACAGTAGGGTAGGTTCAAATAAACTTTTGGTCAACACCAAGTATTTTTCTTGAAATCAAACCATTTTCAAAATATTTTCATAACAAATGCACTCGAAGGACACATGCATTAAGTAGTGAAGAATGAATGATTAAATGTATGTCCCTTTGTTCTTAGTCTGACGATGCTGGCTGTATAGGTTATCGCTCGGTTGCTCACCTTCACTCATGAACTTTAGTTTTATTCGTGGTATATACTTTGGAAGTATAATGGAGGAAAATGACTACTTAGGCGTATGCTCCTCTTATAAAGATTCTAATAAAGACAAATAAGAGTGATCTCTTCTGTCCAAAAGGGTAAACAAACTTTGAAAGAAAAATAGAGCAACAGACAATATGCCATAAAAGTTATTTAATAGCACTTTCTTTTGTTTTTGATAGCGCTGAAAAGCGCTATTAACCGTGCCACTAATGTAAAAGATTTTTTTTAATATCACTTTAAAAGATCTATTAAAGTACTACTTTTTAATATAAAAATAATAATTAATTAAAACAATAAGTTTAAAGGATCCATACGAAATTCGTGGGGGAAAATGAAAATTTTAGCACAAACAATAGCGTCGCCCTGAACCGTAGCTAATATAAGAAAATAAGAATTAATTAAGACAATAACTAATAAGGAGCAAAACCAAATTTGTTATGGGAAATGAATATTTTTTCAAAAACAATAGCGTCGGCCTGAACCATCGCTAATATGAAGAAAAATAATTATTTAATATAATAACAAAAAAGGAGGCCAATTAAATTGGTGGGTGTAATGAAATTTTCGCACAAATAGTAGCGTAGGTCCAAATAAACGTTCTGTCAACACCAAGTATTTCTCTCGAAATCAAAAAAATTTCAAAATATTTTCATAACAAATGCACTCGGAGGACACATCCATTAAGTAGTAAAGAAGGAATGATTAAATTTATGTCCCTTTGTTCTTAGTTCGACGATGCTGGCTGTATAGGTTATCGCTCGAATGCTCACCTTCACTCATGAACTTTAGTTTTATTCGTGCTATATACTTTTGAAGTGAAATGGAGGAAAATGACTACTTAGGTGTATGCTCCCCTTATATAGATTCTAATAAAGTCAAAGAAGAGTGATCTCTTCTGTCCAAAAGGGTAAACCAACTTTGAAAGAAAAGATAGAGCAACAAACAATATGCCATAAAAGTTATTTAATAGCACTTTCTTTTGTTTTTGATAGCACTGAAAGGCGCTATTAACCGTGCCACTAATGTAAAAGATTTTTTTTAATATCACTTTAAAAGAGCTATTAAAGTACTAGTTTTTAATATAAAAATAATAATTAATTAAAAAACAAGTTTAAAGGAGCCATACGAAATTCGTGGGGGAAAAGGAAAATTTTAGCACAAACAGTAGCGTCGGCATGAACCGTCGCAAATATAAGAAAATAAGAATTAATAAAGACAATAACTAATAAGGAGGAATACGTATTTTGTTATGGGAAATGAATATTTTTTCAAAAACAATAGCATCGGCCTGAACCGTCGCTAATATAAAAAAATAAATAATTATTTAAAATAATAACTAAAAAGGAGGCAAATTAAATTGGTGGGAGTAATGAAATTTTCGCACAAATAGTAGCGTAGGTCCAAATAAACGTTTTGTCAACACCAAGTATTTTTCTGGAAATCAAACCATTTTCAAAATATTTTCATAACAAATGCACTCGAAGGACACATGCATTAAGTAGTGAAGAATGAATGATTAAATGTATGTCCCTTTGTTCTTAGTCCGACGATGCTGGCTGTATAGGTTATCGCTCGAATGCTCACCTTCACTCATGAACTTTAGTTTTATTCGTGCTATATACTTTTGAAGTGAAATGGAGGAAAATGACTACTTAGGCGTATGCTCCTCTTATAAAGATTCTAATAAAGAGAAATAAGAGTGATCTCTTCTGTCCAAAAGGATAAACCAACTTTGAATTAAAAAATAGAGCAACAGACAATATGCCATAAAAGTAATTTAATAGCACTTTCTTTTGTTTTTTATAGCACTGAAAAGCGCTATTAACCGTGCCACTAATGTAAACAATTTTTTTAATATCACTTTGAAACATCTATTAAAGTACTAGTTTTTAATATAAAAATAATAATTAATTAAAACAATAAATTTAAAGGAGCCATACGAAATTCGTGGGGGAAAATGAAAATTCTAGCACAAATAATAGCGTTGGCCTGAACCATTGCAAATATAAAAAAATAAATAATTATTTAAAATAATACCTAAAAATGAGGCAAATTAAATTGGTGGGTGTAATGAAATTTTCGCACAAACAGTAGCGTAGGTCCAAATAAACGTTTTGTCAACACCAAGTATTTCTCTCGAAATCAAACCATTTTCAAAATATTTTCATAACAAATGCACTCGGAGGACACATGCATTAAGTAGTAAAGAAGGAATGATTAAATGTATGTCCCTTTGTTCTTAGTTCGACGATGCTGGCTGTATAGGTTATCGCTCGAATGCTCACCTTCACTCATGAACTTTAGTTTTATTCGTGCTATATACTTTTGAAGTGAAATGGAGGAAAATGACTACTTAGGCGTATGCTCCCCTTATATAGATTCTAATAAAGTCAAAGAAGAGTGATCTCTTCTGTCCAAAAGGGTAAACCAACTTTGAAAGAGAAAATAGAGCAACAGACAATATGCCATAAAAGTTATTTAATACCACTTTCTTTTGTTTTTGATAGCGCTGAAAAGCGCTATTAACCGTGCCAGTAATGTGAACGATTTTGTTTAATATCACTTTAAAAGTGCTATTAAAGTACTAGTTTTTTATATAAAAATATTAATTAATTAAAACAATAAGTTTAAAGGAGCCATACAAAATTCTTAGGGGAAAATGAAAATTTTAGCACAAACAGTAGCGTCGGCCTGAACCGTCGCTAATATAAGAAAATAAGAATTAATTAAGACAATAACTAATAAGGAGGCAAACTAAATTTGTTATGGGAAATGAATCTTTTTTCAAAAACCATAGCGTCGGCCTGAACCGTCGCTAACATAAAAAAATTAATAATTATGTAAAATAATAACTAAAAAGGAGGAAAGTTAATATGGTAGGTGTAATGAAATTTTCGCACAAACAGTAGGGTAGGTTCAAATAAACTTTTGGTCAACCCCAAGTATTTTTCTCGAAATCAAACCATTTTCAAAATATTTTCATAACAAATGCACTCGAAGGACACATGCATTAAGTAGTGAAGAATGAATGATTAAATGTATGTCCCTTTGTTCTTAGTCTGACGATGCTGGCTGTATAGGTTATCGCTCGGTTGCTCACCTTCACTCATGAACTTTAGTTTTATTCGTGGTATATACTTTGGAAGTATAATGGAGGAAAATGACTACTTAGGCGTATGCTCCTCTTATAAAGATTCTAATAAAGACAAATAAGAGTGATCTCTTCTGTCCAAAAGGGTAAACAAACTTTGAAAGAAAAATAGAGCAACAGACAATATGCCATAAAAGTTATTTAATAGCACTTTCTTTTGTTTTTGATAGCGCTGAAAAGCGCTATTAACCGTGCCACTAATGTAAAAGATTTTTTTTAATATCACTTTAAAAGATCTATTAAAGTACTACTTTTTAATATAAAAATAATAATTAATTAAAACAATAAGTTTAAAGGAGCCATACGAAATTCGTGGGGGAAAATGAAAATTTTAGCACAAACAATAGCGTCGCCCTGAACCGTCGCTAATATAAGAAAATAAGAATTAATTAAGACAATAAACAATAAGGAGCAAAACCAAATTTGTTATGGGAAATGAATATTTTTTCAAAAACAATAGCGTCGGCCTGAACCATCGCTAATATGAAAAAAAAAATTATTTAATATAATAACAAAAAAGGAGCCCAATTAAATTGGTGGGTGTAATGAAATTTTCGCACAAATAGTAGCGTAGGTCTAAATAAACGTTTTGTCAACACCAAGTATTTCTCTCGAAATCAAACCATTTTCAAAATATTTTCATAACAAATGCACTCGGAGGACACATGCATTAAGTAGTAAAGAAGGAATGATTAAATGTATGTCCCTTTGTTCTTAGTTCTACGATGCTGGCTGTATAGGTTATCGCTCGAATGCTCAACTTAACTCATGAACTTTAGTTTTATTCGTGCTATATACTTTTGAAGTGAAATGGAGGAAAATGACTACTTAGGCGTATGCTCCCCTTATATAGATTCTAATAAAGTCAAAGAAGAGTGATCTCTTCTGTCCAAAAGGCTAAACCAACTTTGAAAGAGAAAATAGAGCAACAGACAATATGCCATAAAAGTTATTTAATAGCACTTTCTTTTGTTTTTGATAGCGCTGAAAAACGCTATTAACCGTGCCAGTAATGTGAACGATTTTGTTTAATATCACTTTAAAAGAGCTATTAAAGTACTAGTTTTTAATATAAAAATAATAATTAATTAAAAAACAAGTTTAAAGGAGCCATACGAAATTCATGGGGGAAAAGGAAAATTTTAGCACAAACAGTAGCGTCGGCCTGAACCGTCGCAAATATAAGAAAATAAGAATTAATAAAGACAATAACTAATAAGGAGGAATACATATTTTGTTATGGGAAATGAATATTTTTTCAAAAACAATAGCATCGGCCTGAACCGTCGCTAATATAAAAAAATAAATAATTATTTAAAATAATAACTAAAAAGGAGGCAAATTAAATTGGTGGGAGTAATGAAATTTTCGCACAAATAGTAGCGTAGGTCCAAATAAACGTTTTGTCAACACCAAGTATTTTTCTGGAAATCAAACCATTTTCAAAATATTTTCATAACAAATGCACTCGAAGGACACATGCATTAAGTAGTGAAGAATGAATGATTAAATGTATGTCCCTTTGTTCTTAGTCCGACGATGCTGGCTGTATAGGTTATCGCTCGAATGCTCACCTTCACTCATGAACTTTAGTTTTATTCGTGCTATATACTTTTGAAGTGAAATGGAGGAAAATGACTACTTAGGCGTATGCTCCTCTTATAAAGATTCTAATAAAGAGAAATAAGAGTGATCTCTTCTGTCCAAAAGGATAAACCAACTTTGAATTAAAAAATAGAGCAACAGACAATATGCCATAAAAGTAATTTAATAGCACTTTCTTTTGTTTTTTATAGCACTGAAAAGCGCTATTAACCGTGCCACTAATGTAAACGATTTTTTTTAATGTCACTTTGAAACATCTATTAAAGTACTAGTTTTTAATATAAAAATAATAATTAATTAAAACAATAAATTTAAAGGAGCCATACGAAATTCGTTGGGGTAAATGAAAATTCTAGCACAAATAATAGCGTTGGCCTGAACCATTGCAAATATAAAAAAATAAATAATTATTTAAAATAATACCTAAAAAGGAGGCAAATTAAATTGGTGGGTGTAACGAAATTTTCGCACAAACAGTAGCGTAGGTCCAAATAAACGTTTTGTCAACACCAAGTATTTTTCTCGAAATCAAACCATTTTCAAAATATTTTCATAACAAATGCACTTTGAGGATGCATGCATTAAGTAGTGAAGAAGGAATGATTAAATGTATGTCCCTTTGTTCTTAGTTCGACGATGATGGCTGTATAGGTTATCGCTCGAATGCTCACCTTCACTCATGAAGTTTAGTTTTATTCGTGCTATAAACTTTTGAAGTGAAATGGAGGAAAATGACTACTTAGGCGTATGCTCCTCTTATATAGATTCTAATAAAGACAAAGAAGAGTGATCTCTTCTGTCCAAAAGGGTAAACCAACTTTGAAAGAGAAAATAGAGCAACAGAAAATATGCCATAAAAGTTATTTAATAGCACTTTCTTTTGTTTTTGATAGCGCTGAAAAGCGCTATTAACCGTGCCAGTAATGTGAACGATTTTGTTTAATATCACTTTAAAAGAGCTATTAAAGTACTAGTTTTTTATATAAAAATAATAATTAATTAAAACAACAAGTTTAAAGGATCCATACGAAATTCGTGGGGGAAAATGAAATTTTAGCACAAACAGTAACGTCGGCCTGAACCGTCGCTAATATAAGAAAATAAGAATTAATAAAGACAATAACTAATAAGGAGGAATACGTATTTTGTTATGGGAAATGAATATTTTTTCAAAAACAATAGCGTCGGCCTGAACCTTCGCTAATATAAAAAATAAATAATTATTTAAAATAATAACTAAAAAGGAGGCAAATTAAATTGGTGGGTGTAATGAAATTTTCGCACAAACAGTAGCGTAGGTCCAAATAAATGTTTTGTCAACACCAAGTATTTTTCTGGAAATCAAACCATTTTCAAAATATTTTCATAACAAATGCACTCAGAGGACACATGCATTAAGTAGTGAAGAATGAATGATTAAATGTATGTCCCTTTGTTCTTAGTCCGACGATGCTGGCTGTATAGGTTATTGCTCGAATGCTCACCTTCACTCATGAACTTTAGTTTTATCCGTGCTATATACTTTTGAAGTGAAATGGAGAAAAATGACTACTTAGGCATATGCTCCTCTTATAAAGATTCTAATAAAGACAAAGAAGAGTGATCTCTTCTGTCCAAAAGGGTAAACCAAGTTTGAAAGAAAAAATAGAGCAACAAACAATATGCCATAAAAGTTATTTAATAGCACTTTCTTTTGTTTTTGATAGCGTTGAAAAGCCCTATTAACCGTACCACTAATGTAAACGATTATTTTTAATATCACTTTAAAAGATCTATTAAAGTACTAGTTTTTAATATATAAATAATAATTAATTAAAACAATAAGTTTAAAGGAGCCATACGAAATTCGTGGGGGAAAATGAAAATTTTAGCACAAACAGTAGCGTCGGCCTGAACCGTCGCTAATATAAGAAAATAAGAATTAATAAAGACAATAACTAATAAGGAGGCAAACAAAATTTGTTATGGGAAATGAATATTTTTTCAAAAACAATAGCGTCAACCTGAACCGTCGCTAATATAAAAAAAAAATTATTTAAAATAATAACAAAAAAGGAGGCAAATTAAATTGGTGGGTGTAATGAAATTTTCGCACAAACAGTAGCGTAGGTCAAAATAAACATTTTGTCAACACCAAGTATTTTTCTCGAAATCAAACCATTTTCAAAATATTTTCAAAACAAATGCACTCGGAGGACACATGCATTAAGTAGTAAAGAAAGAATGATTAAATGTATGTCCCTTTGTTCTTAGTTCGACGATGCTGGCTGTATAGGTTATCGCTCGATTGCTCACCTTCACTCATGAACTTTAGTTTTATTAGTGCTATATACTTTTGAAGTGAAATGGAGGAAAATGACTACTTAGGCGTAGGCTCCTCTTATATATATATTCTAATAAAGACAAAGAAGAGTGATCTCTTCTGTCAAAAAGGGTAAACCAACATTGAAAGAGAAAATAGAGCAACAGACAATATGCCATAAAAGTTATTTAATAGCACTTTCTTTTGTTTTTGATAGCGCTGAAAAGCGCTATTAAGCGTGCCACTAATGTGAACGATTTTGTTTAATATCACTTTAAAAGAGCTATTAAAGTACTAGTTTTTAATATAAAAATAATAATTAATTAAAACAACAAGTTTAAAGGAGCCATACGAAATTCGTGGGGGAAAATGAAATTTTAGCACAAACAGTACTGTCGGCCTGAACCGTCGCTAATATAAGAAAATAAGAATTAATAAAGACAATAACTAATAAGGAGGAATACGTATTTTGTTATGGGAAATGAATATTTTTTCAAAAACAATAGCGTCGGCCTGAACCTTCGCTAATATAAAAAATAAATAATTATTTAAAATAATAACTAAAAAGGAGGCAAATTAAATTGGTGGGTGTAATGAAATTTTCGCACAAACAGTAGCGTAGGTCCAAATAAACGTATGGTCAACACCAAGTATTTTTCCTGAAATCAAACCATTTTCAAAATATTTTCATAACAAATGCACTCAGAGGACACATGCATTAAGTAGTGAAGAATGAATGATTAAATGTATGTCCCTTTGTTCTTAGTCCGACGATGCTGACTGTATAGGTTATCGCTCGAATGCTCACCTTCACTCATGAACTTTAGTTTTATTCGTGCTATACATTTTTGAAGTGAAATGGAGGAAAATGACTACTTAGGCGTATGCTCCTCTTATAAAGATTCTAATAAAGACAAAGAAGAATGATCTTTTCTGTCCAAAAGGGTAAACCGACTTTGAAAGAAAATATAGAGCAACAAACAATATGCCATAAAAGTTATTTAATAGCACTTTCTTTTGTTTTAGATAGCGCTGAAAAGCGCTATTAACCGTGCCACTAATGTAAACGATTTTTTTTAATATCACTTTAAAAGATCTATTAAAGTACTAGTTTTTAATATATAAATAATAATTAATTAAAACAATAAGTTTAAAGGAGCCATACGAAATTCGTGGGGGAAAATGAAAATTTTAGCACATACAGTGGCGTCGGCCTGAACCGTCGCTAATATAAGAAAATAAGAATTAATAAATACAATAACTAATAAGGAGGCAAACAAAATTTGTTATGGGAAATGAATATTTTTTCAAAAACAATAGCGTCAGCCTGAACCGTCGCTAATATAAAAAAAATTATTTAAAATAATAACAAAAAAGGAGGCAAATTAAATTGGTGGGTGTAATGAAATTTTCGCACAAACAGTAGCGTAGGTCAAAATAAACATTTTGTCAACACCAAGTATTTTTCTCGAAATCAAACCATTTTCAAAATATTTTCATAACAAATGCACTCGGAGGACACATGCATTAAGTAGTAAAGAAAGAATGATTAAATGTATGTCCCTTTGTTCTTAGTTCGACGATGCTGGCTGTATAGGTTATCGCTCGATTGCTCACCTTCACTCATGAACTTTAGTTTTATTTGTGCTATATACTTTTGAAGTGAAATGGAGGAAAATGACTACTTAGGCGTAGGCTCCTCTTATATATATATTCTAATAAAGACAAAGAAGAGTGATCTCTTCTGTCCAAAAGGGTAAACCAACATTGAAAGAGAAAATAGAGCAACAGACAATATGCCATAAAAGTTATTTAATAGCACTTTCTTTTGTTTTTTATAGCGCTGAAAAGCGCTATTAACCGTGCCACTAATGTGAACGATTTTGTTTAATATCACTTTAAAAGAGCTATTAAAGTACTAGTTTTTAATATAAAAATAATAATTAATTAAAACAACAAGTTTAAAGGAGCCATACGAAATTCGTGGGGGAAAATGAAATTTTAGCACAAACAGTAACGTCGGCCTGAACCGTCGCTAATATAAGAAAATAAGAATTAATAAAGACAATAACTAATAAGGAGGAATACGTATTTTGTTATGGGAAATGAATATTTTTTCAAAAACAATAGCGTCGGCCTGAACCTTCGCTAATATAAAAAATAAATAATTAATTAAAATAATAACTAAAAAGGAGGCAAATTAAATTGGTGGGTGTAATGAAATTTTCGCACAAACAGTAGCGTAGGTCCAAATAAACGTCTTGTCAACACCAAGTATTTTTCCTGAAATCAAACCATTTTCAAAATATTTTCATAACAAATGCACTCAGAGGACACATGCATTAAGTAGTGAAGAATGAATGATTAAATGTATGTCCCTTTGTTCTTAGTCTGACGATGCTGACTGTACAGGTTATCGCTCGAATGCTCACCTTCACTCATGAACTTTAGTTTTATTCGTGCTATATATTTTTGAAGTGAAATGGAGGAAAATGACTACTTAGGCGTATGCTCCTCTTATAAAGATTCTAATAAAGACAAAGAAGAATGATCTTTTCTGTCCAAAAGGGTAAACCAACTTTGAAAGAAAATATAGAGCAACAAACAATATGCCATAAAAGTTATTTAATAGCACTTTCTTTTGTTTTTGATAGCGCTGAAAAGCGCTATTAACCGTGCCACTAATGTAAACGATTTTTTTTAATATCACTTTAAAAGATCTATTAAAGTACTAGTTTTTAATATATAAATAATAATTAATTAAAACAATAAGTTTAAAGGAGCCATACGAAATTCGTGGGGGAAAATGAAAATTTTAGCACATACAGTGGCGTCGGCCTGAACCGTCGCTAATATAAGAAAATAAGAATTAATAAATACAATAACTAATAAGGAGGCAAACAAAATTTGTTATGGGAAATGAATATTTTTTCAAAAACAATAGCGTCAGCCTGAACCGTCGCTAATATAAAAAAAAATTATTTAAAATAATAACAAAAAAGGAGGCAAATTAAATTGGTGGGTGTAATGAAATTTTCGCACAAACAGTAGCGTAGGTCAAAATAAACATTTTGTCAACACCAAGTATTTTTCTCGAAATCAAACCATTTTCAAAATATTTTCATAACAAATGCACTCGGAGGACACATGCATTAAGTAGTAAAGAAAGAATGATTAAATGTATGTCCCTTTGTTCTTAGTTCGACGATGCTGGCTGTATAGGTTATCGCTCGATTGCTCACCTTCACTCATGAACTTTAGTTTTATTTGTGCTATATACTTTTGAAGTGAAATGGAGGAAAATGACTACTTAGGCGTAGGCTCCTCTTATATATATATTCTAATAAAGACAAAGAAGAGTGATCTCTTCTGTCCAAAAGGGTAAACCAACATTGAAAGAGAAAATAGAGCAACAGACAATATGCCATAAAAGTTATTTAATAGCACTTTCTTTTGTTTTCTATAGCGCTGAAAAGCGCTATTAACCGTGCCACTAATGTGAACGATTTTGTTTAATATCACTTTAAAAGAGCTATTAAAGTACTAGTTTTTAATATAAAAATAATAATTAATTAAAACAACAAGTTTAAAGGAGCCATACGAAATTCGTGGGGGAAAATGAAATTTTAGCACAAACAGTAACGTCGGCCTGAACCGTCGCTAATATAAGAAAATAAGAATTAATAAAGACAATAACTAATAAGGAGGAATACGTATTTTGTTATGGGAAATGAATATTTTTTCAAAAACAATAGCGTCGGCCTGAACCTTCGCTAATATAAAAATTAAATAATTATTTAAAATAATAACTAAAAAGGAGGCAAATTAAATTGGTGGGTGTAATGAAATTTTCGCACAAACAGTAGCGTAGGTCCAAATAAACGTCTTGTCAACACCAAGTATTTTTCCTGAAATCAAACCATTTTCAAAATATTTTCATAACAAATGCACTCAGAGGACACATGCATTAAGTAGTGAAGAATGAATGATTAAATGTATGTCCCTTTGTTCTTAGTCTGACGATGCTGACTGTACAGGTTATCGCTCGAATGCTCACCTTCACTCATGAACTTTAGTTTTATTCGTGCTATATATTTTTGAAGTGAAATGGAGGAAAATGACTACTTAGGCGTATGCTCCTCTTATAAAGATTCTAATAAAGACAAAGAAGAGTGATCTTTTCTGTCCAAAATGGTAAACCAACTTTGAAAGAAAATATAGAGCAACAAACAATATGCCATAAAAGTTATTTAATAGCACTTTCTTTTGTTTTTGATAGCGCTGAAAAGCGCTATTAACCGTGCCACTAATGTAAACGATTTTTTTTAATATCACTTTAAAAGATCTATTAAAGTACTAGTTTTTAATATATAAATAATAATTAATTAAAACAATAAGTTTAAAGGAGCCATACGAAATTCGTGGGGGAAAATGAAAATTTTAGCACAAACAGTAGCGTCGGCCTGAACCGTCGCTAATATAAGAAAATAAGAATTAATAAATACAATAACTAATAAGGAGGCAAACAAAATTTGTTATGGGAAATGAATATTTTTTCAAAAGCAATAGCGTCAGCCTTAACCGTCGCTAATATAAAAAAAAAATTATTTAAAATAATAACAAAAAAGGAGGCAAATTAAATTGGTGGGTGTAATGAAATTTTCGCACAAACAGTAGCGTAGGTCAAAATAAACATTTTGTCAACACCAAGTATTTTTCTAGAAATCAAACCATTTTCAAAATATTTTCATAACAAATGCACTCGGAGGACACATGCATTAAGTAGTAAAGAAAGAATGATTAAATGTATGTCCCTTTGTTCTTAGTTCGACGATGTTGGCTGTATAGGTTATCGCTCGATTGCTCACCTTCACTCATGAACTTTAGTTTTATTTGTGCTATATACTTTTGAAGTGAAATGGAGGAAAATGACTACTTAGGCGTAGGCTCCTCTTATATATATATTCTAATAAAGACAAAGAAGAGTGATCTCTTCTGTCCAAAAGGGTAAACCAACATTGAAAGAGAAAATAGAGCAACAGACAATATGCCATAAAAGTTATTTAATAGCACTTTCTTTTGTTTTTGATAGCGCTGAAAAGCGCTATTAACCGTGCCACTAATGTGAACGATTTTGTTTAATATCACTTTAAAAGAGCTATTAAAGTACTAGTTTTTAATATAAAAATAATAATTAATTAAAACAATAAGTTTAAAGGAGCCATACGAAATTCGTGGGGGAAAATGAAAATTTTAGCACAAACAGTAGCGTCGGCCTGAACCGTCGCTAATATAAGAAAATAAGAATTAATAAAGACAATAACTAATAAGGAGGAATACGTATTTTGTTATGGGAAATGGATATTTTTTCAAAAACAATAACGTCGGCCTGAACCGTCGCTAATATAAAAAAATAAATAATTATTTAAAATAATAACTAAAAAGGAGGCAAATTAAATTGGTGGGTGTAATGAAATTTTTCGCACAAACAGTAGCGTAGGTCCAAATAAACGTCTTGTCAACACCAAGTATTTTTCTGGAAATCAAACCATTTTCAAAATATTTTCATAACAAATGCACTCAGAGGACACATGCATTAAGTAGTGAAGAATGAATGATTAAATGTATGTCCCTTTGTTCTTAGTCCGACGATGCTGACTGTATAGGTTATCGCTCGAATGCTCACATTCACTCATGAACTTTAGTTTTATTCGTGCTATATATTTTTGAAGTGAAATGGAGGAAAATGACTACTTAGGCGTATGCTCCTCTTATAAAGATTCTAATAAAGACAAAGAAGAGTGATCTCTTCTATCCAAAAGGGTAAACCAACTTTGAAAGAAAATATAGAGCAACAAACAATATGCCATAAAAGTTATTTAATAGCACTTTCTTTTGTTTTTGATAGCGCTGAAAAGCGCTATTAACCGTGCCACTAATGTAAACGATTTTTTTTAATATCACTTTAAAAGATCTATTAAAGTACTAGTTTTTAATATATAAATAATAATTAATTAAAACAATAAGTTTAAAGGAGCCATACGAAATTCGTGGGGGAAAATGAAAATTTTAGCACAAACAGTAGCGTCAGCCTGAACCGTCGCTAATATAAGAAAATAAGAATTAATAAATGCAATAACTAATAAGGAGGCAAACAAAATTTGTTATGGGAAATGAATATTTTTTCAAAAACAATAGCGTCAGCCTGAACCGTCGCTAATATAAAAAAAATTATTTAAAATAATAAATAAAAAGGAGGCAAATTAAATTGGTGGGTGTAATGAAATTTTCGCACAACCAGTAGTGTAGGTCCAAATAAACGTTTTGTCAACACCAAGTATTTTTCTGGAAATCAAACCATTTTCAAAATATTTTCATAACAAATGCACTCGGAGGACACATGCATTAAGTAGTGAAGAAGGAATGATTAAATGTATGTCCCTTTGTTCTTAGTCCGACGATGCTGGCTGTATAGGTTATCGCTCGAATGCTCATCTTCACTCATGAACTTTAGTTTTATTCGTGCTATATACTTTTGAAGTGAAATGGAGGAAAATGACTACTTAGGCGTATGCTCCTCTTATAAAGATTCTAATAAAGACAAAGAAGAGTGATCTCTTCTGTCCAAAAGGGTAAACAAACTTTGAAAGAGAAAATAGAGCAACAGACAATATGCCATAAAAGTTATTTAATAACACTTTCTTTTGTTTTTGAGAGCGCTGAAAAGCGCTATTAACCGTGCCACTAATGTGAACGATTTTGTTTAATATCACTTTAAAAGAGCTATTAAAGTACTAGTTTTTAATATAAAAATAATAATTAATTAAAACAATAAGTTTAAAGGAGCCATACGAAATTCGTGGGGGAAAATGAAAATTTTAGCACAAACAGTAGCGTCGGCCTGAACCGTCGCTAATATAAGAAAATAAGAATTAATAAAGACAATAACTAATAAGGAGGAAAACGTATTTTGTTATGGGAAATGAATATTTTTTCAAAAACAATAGCGTCGGCCTGAACCGTCGCTAATATAAAAAAATAAATAATTATTTAAAATAATAACAAAAAAGGAGGCAAATTAAATTGGTGGGTGTAATGAAATTTTCGCACAAACAGTAGCGTAGGTCCAAATAAACGTCTTGTAAACACCAAGTATTTTTCTGGAAATCAAACCATTTTCAAAATATTTTCATAACAAATGCACTCAGAGGACACATGCATTAAGTAGTGAAGAATGAATGATTAAATGTATGTCCCTTTGTTCTTAGTCCGACGATGCTGACTGTATAGGTTATCGCTCGAATGCTCACCTTCACTCATGAACTTTAGTTTTATTCGTGCTATATATTTTTGAAGTGAAATGGAGGAAAATGAGTACTTAGGCGTATGCTCCTCTTATAAAGATTCTAATAAAGACAAAGAAGAGTGATCTCTTCTATCCAAAAGGGTAAACCAACTTTGAAAGAAAATATAGAGCAACAAACAATATGCCATAAAAGTTATTTAATAGCACTTTATTTTGTTTTTGATAGCGCTGAAAAGCGCTATTAACCGTGCCACTAATGTAAACGATTTTTTTTAATATCACTTTAAAAGATCAATTAAAGTACTAGTTTTTAATATATAAATAATAATTAATTAAAACAATAAGTTTAAAGGAGCCATAAGTAATTCGTGGGGGAAAATTAAAATTTTAGCACAAACAGTAGCGTCAGCCTGAACCGTCGCTAATATAAGAAAATAAGAATTAATAAATACAATAACTAATAAGGAGGCAAACAAAATTTGTTATGGGAAATGAATATTTTTTCAAAAACAATAGTGTCATCCTGAACCGTCGCTAATATAAAAAAAATTATTTAAAATAATAACAAAAAAGGAGGCAAATTAAATTGGTGGGTGTAATGAAATTTTTGTACAAACAGTGGCGTAGGTCCAAATAAACATTTTCATAATAAATGCACTCGGAGGACACATGCATTAAGTAGTAAAGAAACAATGATTAAATGTATGTCCCTTTGTTCTTAGTTCGACGATGCTGGCTGTATAGGTTATCGCTCGATTGCTCACCTTCACTCATGAACTTTAGTTTTATTTGTGCTATATTTTTTTGAAGTGAAATGGAGGAAAATGACTACTTAGGCGTATGCTCCTCTTATAAAGATTCTAATAAAGACAAAGAAGAGTGATCTCTTCTGTCCAAAAGGGTAAACAAACTTTGAAAGAGAAAATAGAGCAACAGACAATATGCCATAAAAGTTATTTATTAGCACTTTCTTTTGTTTTTGATAGCTCTGAAAAGCGCTATTAACCGTGCCACTAATGTGAACGATTTTGTTTAATATCACTTTAAAAGAGCTATTAAAGTACTAGTTTTTAATATAAAAATAATAATTAATTAAAATAATAAGTTTAAAGGAGCCATACGAAATTCGTGGGGGAAAATGAAAATTTTAGCACAAACAGTAGCGTCGGCCTGAACCGTCGCTAATATAAGAAAATAAGAATTAATAAATACAATAACTAATAAGGAGGCAAACAAAATTTGTTATGGGAAATGAATATTTTTTCAAAAACAATAGCGTCAGCCTGAACCGTCGCTAATATAAAAAAAATTATTTAAAGTAATAAATAAAAAGGAGGCAAATTAAATTGGTGGGTGTAATGAAATTTTCGCACAACCAGTAGTGTAGGTCCAAATAAACGTTTTGTCAACACCAAGTATTTTTCTGGAAATCAAACCATTTTCAAAATATTTTCATAACAAATGCACTCGGAGGACACATGCATTAAGTAGTGAAGAAGGAATGATTAAATGTATGTCCCTTTGTTCTTAGTCCGACGATGCTGGCTGTATAGGTTATCGCTCGAATGCTCATCTTCACTCATGAACTTTAGTTTTATTCGTGCTATATACTTTTGAAGTGAAATGGAGGAAAATGACTAATTAGGCGTATTCTCCTCTTATAAAGATTCTAATAAAGACAAAGAAGAGTGATCTCTTCTGTCCAAAAGGGTAAACAAACTTTGAAAGAGAAAATAGAGCAACAGACAATATGCCATAAAAGTTATTTAATAACACTTTCTTTTGTTTTTGAGAGCGCTGAAAAGCGCTATTAACCGTGCCACTAATGTGAACGATTTTGTTTAATATCACTTTATAAGAGCTATTACAGTACTATTTTTTAATATAAAAATAATAATTAATTAAAATAATAAGTTTAAAGGAGCCATACGAAATTCGTGGGGGAAAATGAAAATTTTAGCACAAACAGTAGCGTCGGCCTGAACCGTCGCTAATATAAGAAAATAAGAATTAATAAAGACAATAACTAATAAGGAGGAAAACGTATTTTGTTATGGGAAATGAATATTTTTTCAAAAACAATAGCGTCGGCCTGAACCGTCGCTAATATAAAAAAATAAATAATTATTTAAAATAATAACTAAAAAGGAGGCAAATTAAATTGGTGGGTGTAATGAAATTTTCGCACAAACAGTAGCGTAGGTCCAAATAAACGTCTTGTCAACACCAAGTATTTTTCGGGAAATCAAACCATTTTCAAAATATTTTCATAACAAATGCACTCAGAGGACACATGCATTAAGTAGTGAAGAATGAATGATTAAATGTATGTCCCTTTGTTCTTAGTCCGACGATGCTGACTGTATAGGTTATCGCTCAAATGCTCACCTTCACTCATGAACTTTAGTTTTATTCGTGCTATATATTTTTGAAGTGAAATGGAGGAAAATGACTACTTAGGCGTATGCTCCTCTTATAAAGATTCTAATAAAGACAAAGAAGAGTGATCTCTTCTATCCAAAAGGGTAAACCAACTTTGAAAGAAAATATAGAGCAACAAACAATATGCCATAAAAGTTATTTAATAGCACTTTCTTTTGTTTTTGATAGCGCTGAAAAGCGCTATTAACCGTGCCACTAATGTAAACGATTTTTTTTAATATCACTTTAAAAGATCTATTAAAGTACTAGTTTTTAATATATAAATAATAATTAATTAAAATAATAAGTTTAAAGGAGCCATACGTAATTCGTGGGGGAAAATTAAAATTTTAGCACAAACAGTAGCGTCAGCCTGAACCGTCGCTAATATAAGAAAATAAGAATTAATAAATACAATAACTAATAAGGAGGCAAACAAAATTTGTTATGGGAAATGAATATTTTTTCAAAAACAATAGCGTCATCCTGAACCGTCGCTAATATAAAAAAAATTATTTAAAATAATAACAAAAAAGGAGGCAAATTAAATTGGTGGGTGTAATGAAATTTTCGCACAAACAGTGGCGTAGGTCCAAATAAACATTTTGTCAACTCCAAGTATTTTTCTCGAAATCAAACCATTTTCAAAATATTTTCATAATAAATGCACTCGGAGGACACATGCATTAAGTAGTAAAGAAAGAATGATTAAATGTATGTCCCTTTGTTCTTAGTTCGACGATGCTGGCTGTATAGGTTATCGCTCGATTGCTCACCTTCACTCATGAACTTTAGTTTTATTTGTGCTATATTTTTTTGAAGTGAAATGGAGGAAAATGACTACTTAGGCGTATGCTCCTCTTATAAAGATTCTAATAAAGACAAAGAAGAGTTATCTCTTCTGTCCAAAAGGGTAAACAAACTTTGAAAGAGAAAATAGAGCAACAGACAATATGCCATAAAAGTTATTTAATAGCACTTTCTTTTGTTTTTGATAGCTCTGAAAAGCGCTATTAACCGTGCCACTAATGTGAACGATTTTGTTTAATATCACTTTAAAAGAGCTATTAAAGTACTAGTTTTTAATATAAAAATAATAATTAATTAAAACAATAAGTTTAAAGGAGCCATACGAAATTCGTGGGGGAAAATGAAAATTTTAGCACAAACAGTAGCGTCGGCCTGAACCGTCGCTAATATAAGAAAATAAGAATTAATAAATACAATAACTAATAAGGAGGGAAACGAAATTTGTTATAGGAAATGAATATTTTTTCAAAAACAATAGCGTCAGCCTGAACCGTCTCTAATATAAAAAATTAAATAATTATTTAAAATAATAACTAAAAAGGAGGCAAATTAAATTGGTGGGTGTAATGAAATTTTCGCAGAAACAGTAGCGTAGGTCCAAAAAAACGTTTTGTCAACACCAAGTATTTTTCTCGAAATCAAACCATTTTTAAAATATTTTCATAACAAATGCACTCTGAGGATGCTAGCATTAAGTAGTGAAGAAGGAATGATTAAATGTATGTCCCTTTGTTCTTAGTCCGACGATGCTGGCTGTATAGGTTATCGCTCGAATGCTCACCTTCACTCTTGAAATTTAGTTTTATTCGTGCTATATACTTTCGAAGTGAAATGGAGGAAAATGACTACTTAGGCGTATGCTCCTCTTATAAAGATTCTAATAAAGACAAACAAGAGTGATCTCTTCTGTCCAAAAGGGTAAACCAACTTTGAAAGAAAAAATAGAGCAACATACAATATGCCATAAAAGTTATTTAATAACACATTCTTTTGTTTTTGATAGCGCTGAAAAGCGCTATTAACCGTGCCACTAATGTAAACGATTTCTTTTAATATCACTTTAAAAGATCTATTAAAGTACTATTTTTTAATATACAAATAATAATTAATTAAAACAATAAGTTTAAAGGAGCCATACGAAATTCGTGGGGGAAAATGAAAATTTTAGCACAAACAGAAGCGTCGGCCTGAACCGTCGCTAATATGAGAAAATAAGAATTAATAAAGACAATAACTAATAAGGAGGCAAACGTCTTTTGTTATGGGAAATGAATATTTTTTCAAAAACAATAGCGTCAGTCTGAACCTTCGCTAATATAAAAAAATAAATAGTTATTTAAAATAATAACTAAAAAGGGGGCAAATTAAATTGGTGGGTGTAATGAACTTTTCGCACAAACAGTAGCGTAGGTCCAAATAAACGTTTTGTCAACACCAAGTATTTTTCTCGAAATCAAACCATTTTCAAAATATTTTCATAACAAATGCACTCTGAGGATGCATGCATTAAGTAGTGAATAAGGAATGATTAAATGTATGTCCCTTTGTTCTTAGTCCGACGATGCTGGCTGTATAGGTTATCGCTCGAAGGCTCACCTTCACTCATGAACTTTAGTTTTATTCGTGCTATATACTTTTGAAGTGAAATGGAGGAAAATGACTACTTAGGCGTATGCTCCTCTTATAAAGAGTCTAATAAAGACAAAGAAGAGTGATCTCTTCTGTCCAAAAGGGTAAACCAACTTTGAATGAAAAAATAGAGCAACAGACAATATGCCATAAAAGTTATTTAATAACACTTTCTTTTGTTTTTGATAGCACTGAAAAGCGCTATTACCCGTGCCACTAATGTAAACGATTTCTTTTAATATCACTTTAAAAGATCTATTAAAGTACTATTTTTTAATATACAAATAATAATTAATTAAAACAATAAGTTTAAAGGAGCCATACGAAATTCGTGGGGGAAAATGAAAATTTTAGCAAAAACAGAAGCGTCGGCCTGAACCGTCGCTAATATGAGAAGATAAGAATTAATTAAGACAATAACTAATAAGGAGGCAAACGTATTTTGTTATGGGCAATGAATATTTTTTCAAAAACAATAGCGTCGGCTTGAACCGTCGCTAATATAAAAAAATAAATAGTTATTTAAAATAATAACTAGAAAGGGGGCAAATTAAATTGGTGGGTGTAATGAAATATTCACACAAACAGTAGCGTAGGTCCAAATAAAGGTTTTGTCAACACAAAGTATTTTTCTCGAAATCAAACCATTTTCAAAATATTTTCATAACAAATGTACTCGGAGGACACATGCATTAAGTAGTGAAGAATGAATGATTAAATGTATGTCCCTTTGTTCTTAGTCTGATGATGCTGGCTGTATAGGTTATCGCTCGAATGCTCACATTCACTCATGAACTTTAGTTTTATTCGTGCTATATACTTTTGAAGTGAAATGGGGGAAAATGACTACTTAGGAGTATGCTCCTCTTATAAAGATTCTAATAAAGACAAATAAGAGTGATCTCTTATATCCAAAAGGGTAAACCAATTTTGAAAGAGAAATAAGAGCAACAAACAATATGCCATAAAAGTTATTTAATAGCACTTTCTTTCGTTTTTGATAGCGCTGAAAAGCGCTATTAACCGTGCCACTAATGTGAACGATTTTGTTTAATAGCACTTTAAAAGAGCTATTAAAGTACTAGTTTTTAATATAAAAATAATAATTAATTAAAACAATAAGTTTAAAAGAGCCATTCGAAATTCGTGGGGGAAAATGAAAATTTTTGCACAAACAATAGCGTCGGCATGAACCGTCGCTAATATAAGAAAATAAGAATTAATTAAGACAATAACTAATAAGGAGGAAAACAAAATTTGTTATGGGAAATGAATATTTTTTCAAAAACAATAGCGTCAGCCTGAACCGTCGCTAATATAAAAAAATAAATAATTATTTAAAATAATAACTAAAAAGGAGGAAAATTAAATTGGTGGGTGTAATGAAATTTTCGCACAAACAGTAGCGTAGGTCCAAATAAACGTTTTGTCAACACCAAGTATTTTTCTCGAAATCAAACCATTTTCAAAATATTTTCATAACAAATGCACTCTGAGGATGCATGCATTAAGTAGTGAAGAAGGAATGATTAAATGTATGTCCCTTTGTTCTTAGTCCGACGATGCTGGCTGTATAGGTTATCGCTCGAATGCTCACCTTCACTCATGAACTTTAGTTTTATTCGTGCTATATACTTTTGAAGTGAAATGGAGGAAAATGACTAACTAGGCGTATGCTCCTCTTATAAAGATTCTAATAAAGACAAAGAAGAGTGATCTCTTCTGTCCAAAAGGGTAAACCAACTTTGAAAGAAAAAATAGAGCAACAGACAATATGCCATAAAAGTTATTTAATAGCACTTTCTTTTGTTTTTGATAGCGCTGAAAAGCGCTATTAACCGTGCCACTAATGTGAACGATTTTGTTTAATAGCACTTTAAAAGAGCTATTAAAGTACTAGTTTTTAATATAAAAATAATAATTAATTAAAACAATAAGTTTAAAGGAGCCATATGTAATTCGTGGGGGGAAATGAAAATTTTAGCACAAACAATAGCGTCGGCCTGAACCGTCGCTAATATAAGAAAATAGGAATTAATAAAGACAATAACTAATAAGGAGGCAAACAAAATTTGTTATGGGAAATGAATATTTTTTCAAAAACATCAGCGTCGGCCTGAACCGTCGCTAATATAAAAAAATAAATAATTATTTAAAATAATAACTAAAAAGGAGGAAAATTAAATTGGTGGGTGTAATGAAATTTTTGCACAAAAAGTAGCGTAGGTCCAAATAAATGTTTTGTCAACACCAAGTATTTTTCTCGAAATCAAACCATTTTCAAAATATTTTCATAAGAAATGAACTCTGAGGATGCATGCATTAAGTAATGAAGAAGGAATGATTAAATGTATGTCCCTTTGATCTTAGTCTGGCGATGCTGGCTGCTGGCTGTATAGGTTATCGCTCGAATGCTCACCTTCACTCATGAACTTTAGTTTTATTCGTGCTATATACTTTTGAAGTGAAATGGAGGAAAATAACGATTTAGGCGTATGCTCCTCTTATAAAGATTCTAATAAAGACAAAGAAGAGTGATCTCTTCTGTCCAAAAGGGTAAACCAACTTCGAAAGAAAAAATAGAGCAACAGACAATATGCCATACAAGTTATTTAATAACACTTTCTTTTGTTTTTGATAGCGTTGAAAAGCGCTATTAACCGTGCCACTAATGTAAACGATTTCTTTTAATATCACTTTAAAAGATCTATTAAAGTACTATTTTTTAATATACAAATAATAATTAATTAAAACAATAAGTTTAAAGGAGCCATACGAAATTCGTGGGGGAAAATGAAAATTTTAGCACAAACAGAAGCGTCGGCCTGAACCGTCGCTAATATGAGAAAATAAGAATTAATAAAGACAATAACTAATAACGAGGCAAACGTCTTTTGTTATGGGAAATGAATATTTTTTCAAAAACAATAGCGTCAGTCTGAACCTTCGCTAATATAAAAAAATAAATAGTTATTTAAAATAATAACTAAAAAGGGGGCAAATTAAATTGGTGGGTGTAATGAACTTTTCACACAAACAGTAGCGTAGGTCCAAATAAACGTTTTGTCAACACCAAGTATTTTTCTCGAAATCAAACCATTTTCAAAATATTTTCATAACAAATGCACTCTGAGGATGCATGCATTAAGTAGTGAATAAGGAATGATTAAATGTATGTCCCTTTGTTCTTAGTCCGACGATGCTGGCTGTATAGGTTATCGCTCGAAGGCTCACCTTCACTCATGAACTTTAGTTTTATTCGTGCTATATACTTTTGAAGTGAAATGGAGGAAAATGACTACTTAGGCGTATGCTCCTCTTATAAAGAGTCTAATAAAGACAAAGAAGAGTGATCTCTTCTGTCCAAAAGGGTAAACCAACTTTGAATGAAAAAATAGAGCAACAGACAATATGCCATAAAAGTTATTTAATAACACTTTCTTTTGTTTTTGATAGCACTGAAAAGCGCTATTACCCGTGCCACTAATGTAAACGATTTCTTTTAATATCACTTTAAAAGATCTATTAAAGTACTATTTTTTAATATACAAATAATAATTAATTAAAACAATAAGTTTAAAGGAGCCATACGAAATTCGTGGGGGAAAATGAAAATTTTAGCAAAAACAGAAGCGTCGGCCTGAACCGTCGCTAATATGAGAAGATAAGAATTAATTAAGACAATAACTAATAAGGAGGCAAACGTATTTTGTTATGGGCAATGAATATTTTTTCAAAAACAATAGCGTCGGCCTGAACCGTCGCTAATATAAAAAAATAAATAGTTATTTAAAATAATAACTAGAAAGGGGGCAAATTAAATTGGTGGGTGTAATGAAATATTCACACAAACAGTAGCGTAGGTCCAAATAAAGGTTTTGTCAACACAAAGTATTTTTCTCGAAATCAAACCATTTTCAAAATATTTTCATAACAAATGTACTCGGAGGACACATGCATTAAGTAGTGAAGAATGAATGATTAAATGTATGTCCCTTTGTTCTTAGTCTGATGATGCTGGCTGTATAGGTTATCGCTCGAATGCTCACATTCACTCATGAACTTTAGTTTTATTCGTGCTATATACTTTTGAAGTGAAATGGGGGAAAATGACTACTTAGGAGTATGCTCCTCTTATAAAGATTCTAATAAAGACAAATAAGAGTGATCTCTTATATCCAAAAGGGTAAACCAATTTTGAAAGAGAAATAAGAGCAACAAACAATATGCCATAAAAGTTATTTAATAGCACTTTCTTTCGTTTTTGATAGCGCTGAAAAGCGCTATTAACCGTGCCACTAATGTGAACGATTTTGTTTAATAGCACTTTAAAAGAGCTATTAAAGTACTAGTTTTTAATATAAAAATAATAATTAATTAAAACAATAAGTTTAAAAGAGCCATTCGAAATTCGTGGGGGAAAATGAAAATTTTTGCACAAACAATAGCGTCGGCATGAACCGTCGCTAATATAAGAAAATAAGAATTAATTAAGACAATAACTAATAAGGAGGAAAACAAAATTTGTTATGGGAAATGAATATTTTTTCAAAAACAATAGCGTCAGCCTGAACCGTCGCTAATATAAAAAAATAAATAATTATTTAAAATAATAACTAAAAAGGAGGAAAATTAAATTGGTGGGTGTAATGAAATTTTCGCACAAACAGTAGCGTAGGTCCAAATAAACGTTTTGTCAACACCAAGTATTTTTCTCGAAATCAAACCATTTTCAAAATATTTTCATAACAAATGCACTCTGAGGATGCATGCATTAAGTAGTGAAGAAGGAATGATTAAATGTATGTCCCTTTGTTCTTAGTCCGACGATGCTGGCTGTATAGGTTATCGCTCGAATGCTCACCTTCACTCATGAACTTTAGTTTTATTCGTGCTATATACTTTTGAAGTGAAATGGAGGAAAATGACTAACTAGGCGTATGCTCCTCTTATAAAGATTCTAATAAAGACAAAGAAGAGTGATCTCTTCTGTCCAAAAGGGTAAACCAACTTTGAAAGAAAAAATAGAGCAACAGACAATATGCCATAAAAGTTATTTAATAGCACTTTCTTTTGTTTTTGATAGCGCTGAAAAGCGCTATTAACCGTGCCACTAATGTGAACGATTTTGTTTAATAGCACTTTAAAAGAGCTATTAAAGTACTAGTTTTTAATATAAAAATAATAATTAATTAAAACAATAAGTTTAAAGGAGCCATATGTAATTCGTGGGGGGAAATGAAAATTTTAGCACAAACAATAGCGTCGGCCTGAACCGTCGCTAATATAAGAAAATAGGAATTAATAAAGACAATAACTAATAAGGAGGCAAACAAAATTTGTTATGGGAAATGAATATTTTTTCAAAAACATCAGCGTCGGCCTGAACCGTCGCTAATATAAAAAAATAAATAATTATTTAAAATAATAACTAAAAAGGAGGAAAATTAAATTGGTGGGTGTAATGAAATTTTTGCACAAAAAGTAGCGTAGGTCCAAATAAACGTTTTGTCAACACCAAGTATTTTTCTCGAAATCAAACCATTTTCAAAATATTTTCATAAGAAATGAACTCTGAGGATGCATGCATTAAGTAATGAAGAAGGAATGATTAAATGTATGTCCCTTTGATCTTAGTCTGGCGATGCTGGCTGCTGGCTGTATAGGTTATCGCTCGAATGCTCACCTTCACTCATGAACTTTAGTTTTATTCGTGCTATATACTTTTGAAGTGAAATGGAGGAAAATAACGATTTAGGCGTATGCTCCTCTTATAAAGATTCTAATAAAGACAAAGAAGAGTGATCTCTTCTGTCCAAAAGGGTAAACCAACTTCGAAAGAAAAAATAGAGCAACAGACAATATGCCATACAAGTTATTTAATAACACTTTCTTTTGTTTTTGATAGCGTTGAAAAGCGCTATTAACCGTGCCACTAATGTAAACGATTTCTTTTAATATCACTTTAAAAGATCTATTAAAGTACTATTTTTTAATATACAAATAATAATTAATTAAAACAATAAGTTTAAAGGAGCCATACGAAATTCGTGGGGGAAAATGAAAATTTTAGCACAAACAGAAGCGTCGGCCTGAACCGTCGCTAATATGAGAAAATAAGAATTAATAAAGACAATAACTAATAACGAGGCAAACGTCTTTTGTTATGGGAAATGAATATTTTTTCAAAAACAATAGCGTCAGTCTGAACCTTCGCTAATATAAAAAAATAAATAGTTATTTAAAATAATAACTAAAAAGGGGGCAAATTAAATTGGTGGGTGTAATGAACTTTTCACACAAACAGTAGCGTAGGTCCAAATAAACGTTTTGTCAACACCAAGTATTTTTCTCGAAATCAAACCATTTTCAAAATATTTTCATAACAAATGCACTCTGAGGATGCATGCATTAAGTAGTGAATAAGGAATGATTAAATGTATGTCCCTTTGTTCTTAGTCCGACGATGCTGGCTGTATAGGTTATCGCTCGAAGGCTCACCTTCACTCATGAACTTTAGTTTTATTCGTGCTATATACTTTTGAAGTGAAATGGAGGAAAATGACTACTTAGGCGTATGCTCCTCTTATAAAGAGTCTAATAAAGACAAAGAAGAGTGATCTCTTCTGTCCAAAAGGGTAAACCAACTTTGAATGAAAAAATAGAGCAACAGACAATATGCCATAAAAGTTATTTAATAACACTTTCTTTTGTTTTTGATAGCACTGAAAAGCGCTATTACCCGTGCCACTAATGTAAACGATTTCTTTTAATATCACTTTAAAAGATCTATTAAAGTACTATTTTTTAATATACAAATAATAATTAATTAAAACAATAAGTTTAAAGGAGCCATACGAAATTCGTGGGGGAAAATGAAAATTTTAGCAAAAACAGAAGCGTCGGCCTGAACCGTCGCTAATATGAGAAGATAAGAATTAATTAAGACAATAACTAATAAGGAGGCAAACGTATTTTGTTATGGGCAATGAATATTTTTTCAAAAACAATAGCGTCGGCCTGAACCGTCGCTAATATAAAAAAATAAATAGTTATTTAAAATAATAACTAGAAAGGGGGCAAATTAAATTGGTGGGTGTAATGAAATATTCACACAAACAGTAGCGTAGGTCCAAATAAAGGTTTTGTCAACACAAAGTATTTTTCTCGAAATCAAACCATTTTCAAAATATTTTCATAACAAATGTACTCGGAGGACACATGCATTAAGTAGTGAAGAATGAATGATTAAATGTATGTCCCTTTGTTCTTAGTCTGATGATGCTGGCTGTATAGGTTATCGCTCGAATGCTCACATTCACTCATGAACTTTAGTTTTATTCGTGCTATATACTTTTGAAGTGAAATGGAGGAAAATGACTACTTAGGCGTATGCTCCTCTTATAAAGATTCTAATAAAGACAAATAAGAGTGATCTCTTATATCCAAAAGGGTAAACCAATTTTGAAAGAGAAATAAGAGCAACAAACAATATGCCATAAAAGTTATTTAATAGCACTTTCTTTCGTTTTTGATAGCGCTGAAAAGCGCTATTAACCGTGCCACTAATGTGAACGATTTTGTTTAATAGCACTTTAAAAGAGCTATTAAAGTACTAGTTTTTAATATAAAAATAATAATTAATTAAAACAATAAGTTTAAAAGAGCCATTCGAAATTCGTGGGGGAAAATGAAAATTTTTGCACAAACAATAGCGTCGGCATGAACCGTCGCTAATATAAGAAAATAAGAATTAATTAAGACAATAACTAATAAGGAGGAAAACAAAATTTGTTATGGGAAATGAATATTTTTTCAAAAACAATAGCGTCAGTCTGAACCTTCGCTAATATAAAAAAATAAATAGTTATTTAAAATAATAACTAAAAAGGAGGAAAATTAAATTGGTGGGTGTAATGAAATTTTCGCACAAACAGTAGCGTAGGTCCAAATAAACGTTTTGTCAACACCAAGTATTTTTCTCGAAATCAAACCATTTTCAAAATATTTTCATAACAAATGCACTCTGAGGATGCATGCATTAAGTAGTGAAGAAGGAATGATTAAATGTATGTCCCTTTGTTCTTAGTCCGACGATGCTGGCTGTATAGGTTATCGCTCGAATGCTCACCTTCACTCATGAACTTTAGTTTTATTCGTGCTATATACTTTTGAAGTGAAATGGAGGAAAATGACTAACTAGGCGTATGCTCCTCTTATAAAGATTCTAATAAAGACAAAGAAGAGTGATCTCTTCTGTCCAAAAGGGTAAACCAACTTTGAAAGAAAAAATAGAGCAACAGACAATATGCCATAAAAGTTATTTAATAGCACTTTCTTTTGTTTTTGATAGCGCTGAAAAGCGCTATTAACCGTGCCACTAATGTGAACGATTTTGTTTAATAGCACTTTAAAAGAGCTATTAAAGTACTAGTTTTTAATATAAAAATAATAATTAATTAAAACAATAAGTTTAAAGGAGCCATATGTAATTCGTGGGGGGAAATGAAAATTTTAGCACAAACAATAGCGTCGGCCTGAACCGTCGATAATATAAGAAAATAGGAATTAATAAAGACAATAACTAATAAGGAGGCAAACAAAATTTGTTATGGGAAATGAATATTTTTTCAAAAACATCAGCGTCGGCCTGAACCGTCGCTAATATAAAAAAATAAATAATTATTTAAAATAATAACTAAAAAGGAGGAAAATTAAATTGGTGGGTGTAATGAAATTTTTGCACAAAAAGTAGCGTAGGTCCAAATAAACGTTTTGTCAACACCAAGTATTTTTCTCGAAATCAAACCATTTTCAAAATATTTTCATAAGAAATGAACTCTGAGGATGCATGCATTAAGTAATGAAGAAGGAATGATTAAATGTATGTCCCTTTGATCTTAGTCTGGCGATGCTGGCTGCTGGCTGTATAGGTTATCGCTCGAATGCTCACCTTCACTCATGAACTTTAGTTTTATTCGTGCTATATACTTTTGAAGTGAAATGGAGGAAAATAACGATTTAGGCGTATGCTCCTCTTATAAAGATTCTAATAAAGACAAAGAAGAGTGATCTCTTCTGTCCAAAAGGGTAAACCAACTTCGAAAGAAAAAATAGAGCAACAGACAATATGCCATACAAGTTATTTAATAACACTTTCTTTTGTTTTTGATAGCGTTGAAAAGCGCTATTAACCGTGCCACTAATGTAAACGATTTCTTTTAATATCACTTTAAAAGATCTATTAAAGTACTATTTTTTAATATACAAATAATAATTAATTAAAACAATAAGTTTAAAGGAGCCATACGAAATTCGTGGGGGAAAATGAAAATTTTAGCACAAACAGAAGCGTCGGCCTGAACCGTCGCTAATATGAGAAAATAAGAATTAATAAAGACAATAACTAATAACGAGGCAAACGTCTTTTGTTATGGGAAATGAATATTTTTTCAAAAACAATAGCGTCAGTCTGAACCTTCGCTAATATAAAAAAATAAATAGTTATTTAAAATAATAACTAAAAAGGGGGCAAATTAAATTGGTGGGTGTAATGAACTTTTCGCACAAACAGTAGCGTAGGTCCAAATAAACGTTTTGTCAACACCAAGTATTTTTCTCGAAATCAAACCATTTTCAAAATATTTTCATAACAAATGCACTCTGAGGATGCATGCATTAAGTAGTGAATAAGGAATGATTAAATGTATGTCCCTTTGTTCTTAGTCCGACGATGCTGGCTGTATAGGTTATCGCTCGAAGGCTCACCTTCACTCATGAACTTTAGTTTTATTCGTGCTATATACTTTTGAAGTGAAATGGAGGAAAATGACTACTTAGGCGTATGCTCCTCTTATAAAGAGTCTAATAAAGACAAAGAAGAGTGATCTCTTCTGTCCAAAAGGGTAAACCAACTTTGAATGAAAAAATAGAGCAACAGACAATATGCCATAAAAGTTATTTAATAACACTTTCTTTTGTTTTTGATAGCACTGAAAAGCGCTATTACCCGTGCCACTAATGTAAACGATTTCTTTTAATATCACTTTAAAAGATCTATTAAAGTACTATTTTTTAATATACAAATAATAATTAATTAAAACAATAAGTTTAAAGGAGCCATACGAAATTCGTGGGGGAAAATGAAAATTTTAGCAAAAACAGAAGCGTCGGCCTGAACCGTCGCTAATATGAGAAGATAAGAATTAATTAAGACAATAACTAATAAGGAGGCAAACGTATTTTGTTATGGGCAATGAATATTTTTTCAAAAACAATAGCGTCGGCCTGAACCGTCGCTAATATAAAAAAATAAATAGTTATTTAAAATAATAACTAGAAAGGGGGCAAATTAAATTGGTGGGTGTAATGAAATATTCACACAAACAGTAGCGTAGGTCCAAATAAAGGTTTTGTCAACACAAAGTATTTTTCTCGAAATCAAACCATTTTCAAAATATTTTCATAACAAATGTACTCGGAGGACACATGCATTAAGTAGTGAAGAATGAATGATTAAATGTATGTCCCTTTGTTCTTAGTCTGATGATGCTGGCTGTATAGGTTATCGCTCGAATGCTCACATTCACTCATGAACTTTAGTTTTATTCGTGCTATATACTTTTGAAGTGAAATGGGGGAAAATGACTACTTAGGCGTATGCTCCTCTTATAAAGATTCTAATAAAGACAAATAAGAGTGATCTCTTATATCCAAAAGGGTAAACCAATTTTGAAAGAGAAATAAGAGCAACAAACAATATGCCATAAAAGTTATTTAATAGCACTTTCTTTCGTTTTTGATAGCGCTGAAAAGCGCTATTAACCGTGCCACTAATGTGAACGATTTTGTTTAATAGCACTTTAAAAGAGCTATTAAAGTACTAGTTTTTAATATAAAAATAATAATTAATTAAAACAATAAGTTTAAAAGAGCCATTCGAAATTCGTGGGGGAAAATGAAAATTTTTGCACAAACAATAGCGTCGGCATGAACCGTCGCTAATATAAGAAAATAAGAATTAATTAAGACAATAACTAATAAGGAGGAAAACAAAATTTGTTATGGGAAATGAATATTTTTTCAAAAACAATAGCGTCAGCCTGAACCGTCGCTAATATAAAAAAATAAATAATTATTTAAAATAATAACTAAAAAGGAGGAAAATTAAATTGGTGGGTGTAATGAAATTTTCGCACAAACAGTAGCGTAGGTCCAAATAAACGTTTTGTCAACACCAAGTATTTTTCTCGAAATCAAACCATTTTCAAAATATTTTCATAACAAATGCACTCTGAGGATGCATGCATTAAGTAGTGAAGAAGGAATGATTAAATGTATGTCCCTTTGTTCTTAGTCCGACGATGCTGGCTGTATAGGTTATCGCTCGAATGCTCACCTTCACTCATGAACTTTAGTTTTATTCGTGCTATATACTTTTGAAGTGAAATGGAGGAAAATGACTAACTAGGCGTATGCTCCTCTTATAAAGATTCTAATAAAGACAAAGAAGAGTGATCTCTTCTGTCCAAAAGGGTAAACCAACTTTGAAAGAAAAAATAGAGCAACAGACAATATGCCATAAAAGTTATTTAATAGCACTTTCTTTTGTTTTTGATAGCGCTGAAAAGCGCTATTAACCGTGCCACTAATGTGAACGATTTTGTTTAATAGCACTTTAAAAGAGCTATTAAAGTACTAGTTTTTAATATAAAAATAATAATTAATTAAAACAATAAGTTTAAAGGAGCCATATGTAATTCGTGGGGGGAAATGAAAATTTTAGCACAAACAATAGCGTCGGCCTGAACCGTCGCTAATATAAGAAAATAGGAATTAATAAAGACAATAACTAATAAGGAGGCAAACAAAATTTGTTATGGGAAATGAATATTTTTTCAAAAACATCAGCGTCGGCCTGAACCGTCGCTAATATAAAAAAATAAATAATTATTTAAAATAATAACTAAAAAGGAGGAAAATTAAATTGGTGGGTGTAATGAAATTTTTGCACAAAAAGTAGCGTAGGTCCAAATAAACGTTTTGTCAACACCTAGTATTTTTCTCGAAATCAAACCATTTTCAACATATTTTCATAAGAAATGAACTCTGAGGATGCATGCATTAAGTAATGAAGAAGGAATGATTAAATGTATGTCCCTTTGATCTTAGTCTGGCGATGCTGGCTGCTGGCTGTATAGGTTATCGCTCGAATGCTCACCTTCACTCATGAACTTTAGTTTTATTCGTGCTATATACTTTTGAAGTGAAATGGAGGAAAATAACGATTTAGGCGTATGCTCCTCTTATAAAGATTCTAATAAAGACAAAGAAGAGTGATCTCTTCTGTCCAAAAGGGTAAACCAACTTCGAAAGAAAAAATAGAGCAACAGACAATATGCCATACAAGTTATTTAATAACACTTTCTTTTGTTTTTGATAGCGTTGAAAAGCGCTATTAACCGTGCCACTAATGTAAACGATTTCTTTTAATATCACTTTAAAAGATCTATTAAAGTACTATTTTTTAATATACAAATAATAATTTATTAAAACAATAAGTTTAAAGGAGCCATACGAAATTCGTGGGGGAAAATGAAAATTTTAGCACAAACAGAAGCGTCGGCCTGAACCGTCGCTAATATGAGAAAATAAAAATTAATAAAGACAATAACTAATAAGGAGGCAAACGTATTGTGTTATGGGAAATGAATATTTTTTCAAAAACAATAGCGTCGGCCTGAACCGTCGCTAATATAAAAAAATAAATAGTTATTTAAAATAATAACTAAAAAGGTGGCAAATTAAATTGGTGGGTTTAATGAAATTTTCGCACAAACAGTAGCGTAGGTCCAAATAAACGTTTTGTCAACACCAAGTATTTTTCTCGAAATCAAACCATTTTCAAAATATTTTCATAACAAATGCACTATGAGGATGCATGCATTAAGTAGTGAATAAGGAATGTAACACCCTCTAAAACCCCGAACAAAATTTCGCAAATAATTAAAATCATATTTTCAGAGTACATGTATTAACGAGGATGTCACAATTCTCTTTTAATAAAAACAAGTTCCTGTCATGCATAACATAGAAGCAACTCATACATGTTTACACAGCGGAATAATTTAATTAACGAAACCAATGTTATAATATTTTCAAAATCATCAGGGATTAACACCTGGAATATATCAACATCATATTATAACAAACATAAGGAAATAAACGAGTCTGACTAAAGCAGCTCGACAAACAAACGTTCCCGGAGTTACAACTATCAGAGCATGACCCGGACAATAGTTAAACGGAAATAAACTAGAAGCAACAAGCCTTCGCCAAGCACCTGAACGAAGCTCCTCAATCTGAAATGTTCAACAGTAAGGGTGAGCATCTCAACTATACATTTGATTATACGTTCATAACAATCAATTCAGATAAACCATAAGCATCACCCAACAGTTAGCACGTTTCATAGTTTACGAAAACCTTTACAATTCATATATTTATAATATATTACTTTCATACTTATAATTAACATCAAACATCATTAACAATTCAGCAACAATACATGCATACAATCAATTAAATTCAACATTGGAAAATCATCCATTCATGTCATATTCAATATAATGCAACACACCCATGCATGTGGTACCATTTTACCGCCCCATTAAATCTCGGGTCACGGATAACTCACCGTTCCATTATATCGCGGACACGGCTACCACCTCAACGTTCCATTAAATCGCGGACACGTATATTGGCCACCATGTTAATTCCACACAATGGGAATTAACCAATGCAACATGATATGTAAAGTATGTAACACTCAACATACTATTCACATCAATAAAACATATCATGCAACATCAACATTATCAATCTCAACAGGATATGGATAGCATGTAATCACTCAGCATACTATTAAACATCAACCAACCATATCAAGTTATATCATAATTCATGCTTGATAACATCATCTAAAAGCATGACAATAAATCTACGTAGTGTTGGTATCATAACATACAAACGTTATTCGATACAAGCATCAATCAACACTAGGAAATCAATAAACAGCATATTCAAAACATATCAAACACTGCACATCAAAACAGGATCAATCCCGTACATAACAGCATGCACAGAAAACAAAATTCAGAAACCAACACAGGAGGTTTAACACGGGTGCCCGTGTGAATCAACACTGCCCGTGTGGAAATGTGTCCAGAAACACGTTATTTTGCCAATACAGTGGATTAACACGGGTGCCCGTGTGAATCAACACGGCCCGTGTTGAAATGTGTCTGGAAACACATTTTTTTTTGCCAAGACAGTAGATCAACACGGGTGCCCGTGTGAATCAACACGGCCCGTGTTGATGAGCGCGTACCAAATTTTTCCTGCACCTGCAGCAGCTCAGAACAGCAGCCAAACACGAAAAATACCAGCCGTAACGCACATTTCGGTACATAACAACATCAATTTTGCATAACTCAAAGCAACACATCAATTGGAAACACAATTACCTCCTACGTTAGTCAATTTCCAATCTTAAGGACAACATTATTTCACTTAAGGTCTTATTTTTCAAATCATACACAACTCAGAATTTTTGTCTCAAAACATCCTATTTTATCAACCATTCTTTCATCAACAACAAGTTTTATAAAATTGACCTTAAGTTACATATTACCCGTCCTTTAGGGAAATTCTAACAACATCAAGGTTATCCCTAGAACACCTAAGGTAAACTCACGATCATACAGTTATACTCCAAATCCACCATAGGAACCTAAAATCCCTAATTGATTTATAAAATTTGGGAACCTAAACCTTTTCTAACAAGGTTCAACCCTAAGGTTATTGATTCCTAAGAACATCTAAAAAATTGGGGTTTCTCCCTACGATTATCCAAAAGCAATCGTACCTAAACCCATAAGCAAATATAATTTGAGTAGTAGCCCCCCTTACCTTATCAAATTGCAGCTTTGAACTTTGAGCGATGTTCTTCGTCCTTCGCACCTTCAGAGCTCAGCTTCCCAAATTCTGTGTTATCGTGAATAATGAGAAAATAACTTGAGTTCCAAAATATATCCTTATTTCTTTTGCACCCCCACTCTTTACTAACGACATCTAAGCCCAATAACTTAAAAACCCCATGTTTTCTTATTTCTTTTATTTTCTTCAAATATTCCAAAATAGATAATTCCTTTTTATTTTATTAATTCTAATAAAATAATTTCCCAATTTAAATAAATCAAATAATTGAAACTGGGGTGTTACAACTCTCCCCCACTAAAAGAGTTTTCGTCCTCGAAAACATACTTAGACGAACAGTTCCGGATAAGCCTCTTTCATCTGGCTCTCCAGTTCCCAAGTGATATTTCCACCTGCTGGACCTCCCCAAGCAACCTTCACTAATGCTATCTCTTTACCCCTTAACTGTTTCACTTCCCGATCTTCTATCCTCATAGGCAATGTTTCTACCATCAGGTTATCTCTCACCTGTACATCATCTACTTGGATTACATGAGATGGGTCTGGAATGTATCTCCTCAACTGAGAAACATGAAAAACATCGTGCAAATTTGCAAGTCTCGGAGGTAAAGCAATACGATAAGCAACTTCTCCAATTCTTTCCGTAATCTGAAACGGACCAATAAAACGCGGAGTCAACTTCTTAGATTTCAACGCTCGACCAATACCCGTCATCGGAGTAACTCTCATAAACACATGATCTCCAGCACTGAATTCTAAATTCTTCCTCCTCTTATCATGATAACTTTTCTGACGACTCTGAGAAGCTCTCATCTTCTCTTGAATCAATTTGATCTTTTCAGTAGTCTGCTGAACAATCTCTGGCCCAATTACTGAAGTCTCTCCAGATTCATACCAACACAAAGGCGTTCTACACCGTCTACCATACAATGCCTCAAACGGAGCCATACCAATACTCGAATGGTAACTATTGTTATAAGTAAATTCAATCAATGGCAAATAGCTATCCCAAGCTCCACCCTTCTCTAAAACACAAGCACGCAATAAATCTTCTAACGATTGAATCGTCCTCTCCGTATGTCCATCAGTCTGAGGATGGTAAGCTGAACTCAACCTCAATTTAGTACCTAAAGCCTTCTGCAATCCTTCCCAAAATTTCGAAGTGAACCTCGGATCTCTATCTGACACAATACTAGAAGGAACTCCATGCAAACTCACTATTTTCTCAATATATAACTGTGCCAATCTCTCCATTGAGTAATCCATCCGCACCGGTATAAAATGAGCAGACTTAGTCAATCTATCCACCACAACCCATATCGCTTCACAATTCTTAGGAGTCCTCGGCAATCCGGATACAAAATCCATAGAAATACTATCCCACTTCCATTCTGGAATAAACATCGGTTGCATAAATCCAGACGGCTTCTGATGCTCAATCTTCGATTTCTGGCAGATTAAACATGCATACACAAACTCGGCTATTTCCTTTTTCATTCCCGGCCACCAAAACAATTTCTTCAAATCATGATACATTTTCGTGGCACCCGGATGAATACTCATCCCACTGCGATGTCCTTCCTCTAATATACTCTTCTTGATTTTTGCAACATCCGGAACACAAACTCTATCGCCAAATCTCATAACATCATTTTCATCAATTCTAAACTCACCACCTTGACCTTGGTTGATCAATGTCAATTTATCAACTAAATTAACATCAGATTTCTGCCCGATCCTGATCGCTTCTAGAATACCACTAGTAAGTTTCAACATACCCAAACGAACACACTTCAGAGTACTTTCACAAATTAAACTCAAATCTCGGAATTGTTCAATTAAATCCAATTCACGAACCATCATCATAGACATATGCAAGGATTTCCTGCTCAAAGCATCTGCAACCACATTTGCCTTACCAGGATGGTAATTCAAACCAAAATCATAATCTTTGAGAAATTCCAGCCACCTTCTTTGCCTCATATTGAGCTATTTCTGATCGAAAAGATACTTCAAACTCTTATGATCACTATACACTTCAAATCTCGAACCATACAGATAATGTCTCCACAATTTCAAGACAAACACAACTGCTTCCAACTCTAAGTCATGAGTAGGATAGTTCCTTTCATGAACCTTCAACTGTCTCGAAGCATACGCAACTACCTGTTGATTCTGCATTAAAACACCACCTAATCCCATCAGAGATGCATCACAATAAACCACAAAAGATTCCACCGGATTCGGCAAAATCAGAATAGGAGCACTAGTCAATTTCCGCTTTAATTCTTGGAAACCTTTCTCACAATCAGAATCCCAAATAAACGCTTGTCCTTTACGAGTCAACTTCGTCAAAGGCAATGCTAACTTTGAGAATCCTTCGATAAACTTTCTGTAATAACCTGCAAGACCAAGAAAACTTCTGATTTCAGAAACAGTCTTCGGCGCTTCCCACTGAGATACTGCTTCTACTTTTGTAGGATCCACTACAATACCATTCTTAGAAATCACATGTCCAAGAAAACTAACTTCATTCAGCCAGAACTCACATTTGGACAACTTTGCATACAACTTCTTATCTTTCAACAACTCTAACACAATTCTGAGATGTTCCGCATGCTCTTCGTCATTCTTGGAATAAATCAGAATGTCATCAATAAAAACCACAACAAACTTATCCAGATACGGATGAAAAATCTTGTTCATATATTCCATGAAAACACCAGCTGCATTAGTAACTCCGAACGGCATAACAGAATATTCATAATGCCCATACCTCGTTCGAAAAGCAGTCTTTTGAATATCTTCCGCTTTCACACGAATCTGATGATATCCAGATCTCAAGTCAATCTTACTGAATACACTGGCTCCAATTAGCTGATCCATTAAATCATCAATCCTCGGTAATGGATACCGATTCTTAATGGTTACCTTGTTCAATTTCCTGTAATCAACACACAGTCTCATATAACCTTCTTTCTTCTTGACCAACAATGCCGGAGCACCCCAAGGCGAAACACTTGGATGAATAAACTTCTTCTCTAGTAAATCTTCCAACTGACTCTTCAATTCAGCCAACTCAGATGCAGACATACGATATGGTGCCATCGACACCGGTCTCGTACCAGGAATCAAATCTATAGAAAATTCCACTTCTCTCTCAGGAGGTAACTCACCAACATCATCAGGAAAGACTTCTGCAAAATCACACACCACTGGCAATTCATCACTCCTGACCTTTCCTGTTGCATCTAACGAAGCAAGTAACATAAACACATTAGCACCGTCTTCCATTGCTTCTTGTACCTGCCTAGCAGTCATAGTCAAATTCTCGACACCAACTGCTTTTGGAAAAATCACCGTCTTAGCAAAACAGTTCAGATGAACCCGGTTGAATTCCAACCAGTTCATCCCAAGGATAATATCAATTTGTTCAAGCGGTAGGCACACTAAATCTATACCGAAACCTCTACCAAAAATCTCAATAGGACAATTCCTACATACTAGTGAAGTTGTCACCGAACCCGATGCAGGAGTATCAATAACCATGCTACCTCGCATACCAGATATGTCCAGTTTCAACCTCTCAGCACAATCCAAGGAAATGAAATAATGAGTTGCACCAGTATCAATAATTGCAACTAAAGGTGTGCCATGAATAAAACACGTACCTTTAATCAATCGATCCTCTGGAGTAGTCTCAGATCCAGACAAAGCGAACACTTTTCCACCTGACTGATCCTTCTTAGGCTTAGGACACTACGGACGAATGTGACCTTCTTCGCCACAATTGTAACAAGTAACAGACTTCCCTTTGCAATCAATAGACAAATGACCAGTCTTTCCACATTTATAGCACTTCTTCTCATCGCTCTTGCAATCTCGAATATGATGACCAAACTCACCACACTTGTAGCATCTGATAGGAGCCTTAGAATCTCCCCCACTAGGCCTTTTCCATCCACCTGATTTCTGGTTACCTCTACCATATGGCTTGCCATGGTCCATATGTTGCTTTCCTCTCTTATCAACAGCCCCACGAGGGTGAGACGACCTAGTCTTGGTAATATCTTCTTCCAAGATCCTGCTACAATCCACCAGATCAGAAAATCTACGAATACGCTGGTACCTGATTCCCTGCTTAATCTCGTCTCGGAGACCATTCTCAAATTTGATACATTTAGAGAATTCTCCAGCCTCATCATTGTTGTAGTGCGCATAATACTTTGCCAACTCCGTGAACTTAGTAGCATACTCACTAACAGTCAGATTGCCCTGCTTAAGCTCCAAAAATTCAATTTCCTTTCTTCCCCGAACATCTTCAGGAAAGTACCTCCTCAGAAAAGCCCTTCTGAAGTTAGCCCAAGTCAGTGCTTCTCCATCCTGAACCATTTCAGTCCTTGTGGCAACCCACCAGTCGTCGGCCTCTTCTGCCATCATATGCGTACCATATCTGACTTTCAGATCTTCAGCACAATCAATCACACGGAAGATCCTTTCGATTTCCTTCAGCCACTTCTGAGCACCTTCAGGGTCATGTGTACCTTTGAACAACGGAGGATTGTTCCTTTGGAAGTTCCCCAATTGCCTATCAGCACCAATCACGCCTCCATTTGGATTTCCAGCAAGTACACCAGCTAACATCCCCAAAGCCTCAGCGAGTGCAGCATCATTTCGTCCGTTACCTCTTCCAGCCATATTCCTGAGAATTAAAACATACTCCTCATCAGAATACAGTATCGACAGTGTTGCCTTACACTAGCCGCATACAAAAGAAATGACTGACTCAAGACTCTGGTTGCAACGACCGACTATGCTCTGATACCACTATTGTAACACCCTCTAAAACCCCGAAAAAAATTTCGCAAATAATTAAAATCATATTTTCAGAGTACATGTATTAACGAGGATGTCACAATTCTCTTTTAATAAAAACAAGTTCCTGTCATGCATAACATAGAAGCAACTCATACATGTTTACACAGCGGAATAATTTAATTAACGAAACCAATGTTATAATATTTTCAAAATCATCAGGGATTAACACCTGGAATATATCAACATCATATTATAACAAACATAAGGAAATAAACGAGTCTGACTAAAGCAGCTCGACAAACAAACGTTCCCGGAGTTACAACTATCAGAGCATGACCCGGACAATACTTAAACGGAAATAAACTAGAAGCAACAAGCCTTCGCCAAGCACCTGAACGAAGCTCCTCAATCTGAAATGTTCAACAGTAAGGGTGAGCATCTCAACTATACATTTGATTATACGTTCATAACAATCAATTCAGATAAACCATATGCATCACCCAACAGTTAGCACGTTTCATAGTTTACGAAAACCTTTACAATTCATATATTCATAATATATTACTTTCATACTTATAATTAACATCAAACATCATTAACAATTCAGCAACAATACATGCATACAATCAATTAAATACAACATTGGAAAATCATCCATTCATGTCATATTCAATATAATGCAACACACCCATGCATGTGGTACCATTTTACCGCCCCATTAAATCTCGGGTCACGGATAACTCACCGTTCCATTATATCGCAGACACGGCTACCACCTCAACGTTCCATTAAATCGCGGACACGTATATTGGCCACCATGTTAATTCCACACAATGGGAATTAACCAATGCAACATGATATGTAAAGTATGTAACACTCAGCATACTATTCACATCAATAAAACATATCATGCAACATCAACATTATCAATCTCAACAGGGTATGGATAGCATGTAATCACTCAGCATACTATTAAACATCAACCAACCATATCAAGTTATATCATAATTCATGCTTGATAACATCATCTAAAAGCATGACAATAAATCTACGTAGTGTTGGTATCATAACATACAAACGTTATTCGATACAAGCATCAATCAACACTAGGAAATCAATAAACAGCATATTCAAAACATATCAAACACTGCACATCAAAACAGGATCAATCCCGTACATAACAGCATGCACAGAAAACAAAATTCAGAAACCAACACAGGAGGTTTAACACAGGTGCCCGTGTGAATCAACACTGCCCGTGTGGAAATGTGTCCAGAAACACGTTATTTTGCCAATACAGTGGATCAACACGGGTGCCCGTGTGAATCAACACGGCCCGTGTTGAAATGTGTCTGGAAACACTTTTTTTTTTGCCAAGACAGTAGATCAACACGGGTGCCCGTGTGAATCAACACGGCCCATGTTGATGAGCGCGTACCAAATTTTTCCTGCACCTGCAGCAGCTCAGAACAGCAGCCAAACACGAAAAATACCAGCCGAAACGCACATTTCGGTACATAACAACATCAATTATGCATAACTCAAAGCAACACATCAATTGGAAACACAATTCCCTCCTACGTTAGTCAATTTCCAATCTTAAGGACAGCATTATTTCACTTAAGGTCTTATTTTTCAAATCATACACAACTCAGAATTTTTGTCTCAAAACATCCTATTTTATCAACCATTCTTTCATCAACAACAAGCTTTATAAAATTGACCTTAAGTTACATATTACCCGTCCTTTAGGGAAATTCTAACAACATCAAGGTTATCCCTAGAACACCTAAGGTAAACTCACGATCATACAGTTATACTCCAAATCCACCATAGGAACCTAAAATCCCTAATTGATTTATAAAATTTGGGAACCTAAACCTTTTCTAACAAGGTTCAACCCTAAGGTTATTGATTCCTAAGAACATCTAAAAAATTGGGGTTTCTCCCTACGATTATCCAAAATCAATCGTACCTAAACCCATAAGCAAATATAAATTGAGTAGTAGCCCCCCTTACCTTATCAAATTGCAGCTTTGAACTTTGAGCAATGTTCTTCGTCCTTCGCACCTTCAGAGCTCAGCTTCCCAAATTCTGTGTTATCGTGAATAATGAGAAAATAACTTGAGTTCCAAAATATATCCTTATTTCTTTTGCACCCCCACTCTTTACTAACGACATCCAAGCCCAATAACTTAAAAACCCCATGTTTTCTTATTTCTTTTATTTTCTTCAAATATTCCAAAATAGATAATTCCTTTTTATTTTATTAATTCTAATAAAATAATTTCCCAATTTAAATAAATCAAATAATTGAAACTGGGGTGTTACAAGGAAAGATTAAATGTATGTCCCTTTGTTCTTAGTCCGACGATGCTGGCTGTATAGGTTATCGCTCGAATGCTCACCTTCACTCATGAACTTTAGTTTTATTCGTGCTATATACTTTTGAAGTGAAATGGAGGAAAATGACTACTTAGGCGTATGCTCCTCTTATAAAGATTCTAATAAAGACAAAGAAGAGTGATCTCTTCTGTCCAAAAGGGTAAACACCCTTTGAATGAAAAAATAGAGCAACAGACAATATGCCATAAAAGTTATTTAATAACACTTTCTTTTGTTTTTGATAGTACTGAAAAGCCACTAATGTAAACGATTTCTTTTAATATCACTTTAAATAATCTTTTAAAGTTCTATTTTTTAATATACAAATAATAATTAATTAAAACAATAAGTTTAAAGGAGCCATACGAAATTCGTGGGGGAAAATGAAAATTTTAGCACAAACAGAAGCGTCGGCCTGAACCGTCGCTAATATGAGAAAATAAGAATTAATAAAGACAATAACTAATAAGGAGGCAAACGTATTTTGTTATGGGAAATGAATATTTTTTCAAAAACAATAGCGTCGGCCTGAACCGTCGCTAATATAAAAAAATAAATAGTTATTTAAAATAATAACTAAAAAGGGGGCAAATAAAATTGGTGGGTGTAATGAAATTTTCGCACAAACAGTAGCGTAGGTCCAAATAAACGTTTTGTCAACACCAAGTATTTTTCTCGAAATCAAACCATTTTCAAAATATTTTCATAACAAATGTACTCGGAGGACACATGCATTAAGTAGTGAAGAATGAATGATTAAATGTATGTCCCTTTGTTCTTAGTCCGACGATGTTCGCTGTATAGGTTATCGCTCGAATGCTCACCTTCACTCATGAACTTTAGTTTTATTCGTGTTATATACTTTTGAATTGAAATGGAGGAAAATGACTACTTAGGCATATGCTCCTCTTATAAAGATTCTAACAAAGAAAAAGAAGAGTGATATCTTCTGTCCAAAAGGGTAAACCAACTTTGAAAGAGAAAATAGAGCAACAAACAATATGCCATAAAAGTTATTTAATAGCACTTTCTTTTGTTTTTGATAGGGCTGAAAAGCTCTATTAACCGTTCCACTAATGTGAACGATTTTGTTTAATAGCACTTTAAAAGAGCTATTAAAGTACTAGTTTTTAATATAAAAATAATAATTAAATAAAATAATAAGTTTAAAGGAGCCAAATGAAATTCGTGGGGGAAAAGTAAATTTAATGCACAAACAGTAGCGTCGGCATGAACTGTCGCTAAGATAAGAAAATAAGAATTAATTAAGACAATAACTAATAAGGAGGAAAACAAAATTTGTTATGGGAAATGAATATTTTTTCAAAAACAATAGCGTCGGCCTGAACCGTCGCTAATATAAAAAAATAAATAATTATTTAAAATAATAACTAAAAAGGAGGCAAATTAAATTGGTGGGTGTAATGAAATTTTCGCACAAACAATAGCGTAGGTCCAAATAAACGTTTTGTCAAAACCAAGTATTTTTCTCGAAATCAAACCATTTTCAAAATATTTTCATAACAAATGCACTCTGAGGATGCATGCATTAAGTAGTGAAGAAGGAATGATTAAATGTATGTCCCTTTGTTCTTAGTCCGACGATGCTGGCTGTATAGGTTATCGCTAGAATGCTCACCTTCACTCCTGAACATTAGTTTTATTCGTGCTATATACTTTTGAAGTGAAATGGAGGAAAATGACAACTTAGGCGTATGCTCCTCTTATAAAGATTCTAATAAAGACAAAGAAGAGTGATCTCTTCTGTCCAAAAGGGTAAACCAACTTTGAAAGAAAAAATAGAGCAACAAACAATATGCCATAAAAGTTATTTAATAAAACTTTCTTTTGTTTTTGATAGCGCTGTAAAGCGCTATTAACCGTGCCACTAATGTAAACGATTTCTTTTAATATCACTTTAAAAGATCTATTAAAGTACTATTTTTTAATATACAAATAATAATTAATTACAACAATTAGTTTAAAGGAGCCATACGAAATTCGTGGGGGAAAATGAAAATTTAGCACAAACAGTAGCGTCGGCCTGAACCGTCTCTAATATGAGAAAATAAGAATTAATAAAGACAATAACTAATAAGGAGGCAAACGTATTTTGTTATGGGAAATGAATATTTTTTCAAAAACAATAGCGTCGTCCTGAACCGTCGCTAATATAAAAAAATAAATAGTTATTTAAAATAATAACTAAAAAGGGGGCAAATTAAATTGGTGGGTGTAATGAAATTTTAGCACAAACAGTAGCGTAGGTCCAAATAAACGTTTTGTCAACACCAAGTATTTTTCTCGAAATCAAACCATTTTCAAAATATTTTCATAACAAATGTACTCGGAGGACACATGCATTAAGTAGTGAAGAATGAATGATTAAATGTAGGTCCCTTTGTTCTTAGTCCGACGATGCTGGCTGTATAGGTTATCGCTCGAATGCTCACCTTCACTCATGAACTTTAATTTTATTCGTGCTATATACTTTTGAAGGGAAATGGAGGAAAATGACTACTTAGGCGTATGCTCCTCTTATAAAGATTCTAATAAAGACAAAGAAAAGTGATCTCTTCTGTCCAAAAGGGTAAACCAATTTTGAAAGAGAAAATAGAGCAACAGACAAGATACCATAAAAGTTATTTAATAGCACTTTCTTTTGTTTTTGATAGCGCTGAAAAGCGCTATTAACCGTGCCACTAATGTGAACGATTTTGTTTAATAGCACTTTAAAAGAGCTATTAAAGTACTAGTTTTGAATATAAAAATAATAATTAATTGAAACAATAAGTTTAAAGGAGCCATTCGAAATTCGTGGAAAATGAAATTTTTTGCACAAACAGTAGCGTCGGCATGAACCGTCGCTAATATAAGAAAATAAGAATTAATTAGGACAATAACTAATAAGGAGGAAAACGAATTTTGTTATGGGAAATGAATATTTTTTCAAAAACAATAGCGTCGGCCTGAACCGTCGCTAATATAAAAAAATAAATAATTATTTAAAATAATAACTAAAAATGAGGCAAATTAAATTGGTGTGTGTAATGAAATTTTCGCACAAACAGTAGCGTAGGTCCAAATAAACGTTTTGTCAACACCAAGTATTTTTCTCGAAATCAAACCATTTTCAAAATATTTTCATAACAAATGCACTCTGAGGATGCATGCATTAAGTAGTGAAGAAGGAATGATTAAATGTATGTCCCTTTGTTCTTAGTCCGACGATGCTGGCTGTATAGGTTATCGCTCGAATGCTCACCTTCACTCATGAACTTTAGTTTTATTCGTGCAATATACTTTCGAAGTGAAATGGAGGAAAATGACTACTTAGGCGTATGCTCCTCTTATAAAGATTCTAATAAAGACAAAGAAGAGTGATTTCTTCTGTCCAAAAGGGTAAACCAACTTTGAAAGAAAAAATAGAGCAACATACAATATGCCATAAAACTTATTTAATAACACTTTCTTTTGTTTTTGATAGCGCTGAAAAGCGCTATTAACCGTGCCACTAATGTGAACGATTTTGTTTAATAGCACTTTAAAAGAGCTATTAAAGTACTAGTTTTTAATATAAAAATAATAATTAATTAAAACAATAAGTTTAAAGGAGCCATTCGAAATTCGTGGGGGAAAATGAAATTTTTTGCACAAACAGTAGCGTCAGCATGAACCGTCGCTAATATAAGAAAATAAGAATTAATTAAGACAATAACTAATAAGGAGGAAAACAAAATTTGTTATGGGAAATGAATATTTTTCAAAAACAATAGCTTCGGCCTTAACCGTCGCTAATATAAAAAAATAAATAATTATTTAAAATAATAACTAAAAAGGAGACAAATTAAATTGGTGGGTGTAATGAAACTTTCGCACAAACAGTAGCGTAGGTCCAAATAAACGTTTTGTCAACACCAAGTATTTTTCTCGAAATCAAACCATTTTCAAAATATTTTCATAACAAATGCACTCTGAGGATGCATGCATTAAGTAGTGAAGAAGGAATGATTAAATTTATGTCCCTTTGTTCTTAGTCCGACGATGCTGGCTGTATAGGTTATCGCTCGAATGCTCACCTTCACTCATGAACTTTAGTTTTATTCGTGCTATATACTTTTGAAGTGAAATGGAGGAAAATGACTACTTAGGAGTATGATCCTCTTATAAAGATTCTAATAAAGAAAAAGAAGAGTGATCTCTTATGTCCAAAAGGGTAAACCAACTTTGAAAGAAAAATAGAGCAACAGACAATATGCCATAAAAGTTATTTAATAACACTTTCTTTTGTTTTTGATAGTGCTGAAAAGCGCTATTAACCGTGCCACTAATGTAAACGATTTCTTTTAATATCACTTTAAAAGATCTATTAAAGTACTATTTTTTAATATACAAATAATAATTAATTAAAACAATAAGTTTAAAGGAGCCATACGAAATTTGTGGGGGAAAATGAAAATTTTAGCACAAACAGTAGCGTCGGCTTGAACCGTCACTAATATGAAAAAATAAGAATTAATAAAGACAATAACTAATAAGGAGGCAAATGTATTTTGTTATGGGAAATGAATATTTTTTCAAAAACAATAGCGTCAGCCTAAACCGTCGCTAATATAAAAAAATAAATAGTTATTTAAAATAATAACTAAAAAGGGGGCAAATTAAATTGGTGGGTGTAATGAAATTTTCGCACAAACAGTAGCATAGGTCCAAATAAACGTTTTGTCAACACCAAGTATTTTTCTCGAAATCAAACCATTTTGAAAATATTTTCATAACAAATGTACTCGGAGGACACATGCATTAAGTATTGAAGAATGAATGATTAAATGTATGTCGCTTTGTTCTTAGTCCGACGATGCTGGCTGTATAGGTTATCGCTCGAATGCTCACCTTCACTCATGAACTTTAGTTTTATTCGTGCTATATACTTTTGAATTGAAATGGAGGAAAATGACTACTTAGGCATATGCTCCTCTTATAAAGATTCTAACAAAGACAAAGAAGAGTGATCTCTTCTGTCCAAAAGGGTAAACCAACTTTGAAATAGAAAATAGGGCAACAAAGAATATGCCATAAAAGTTATTTAATAGCACTTTCTTTTGTTTTTGATAGGGCTGAAAAGCGCTATTAACCGTGCCACTAATGTGAACGATTTTGTTTAATAACACTTTAAAAGATCTATTAAAGTACTAGTTTTTAATATAAAAATAATAATTAAATAAAACAATAAGTTTAAAGGAGCCAAATGAAATTCGTGGGGGAAAATGAAATTTTTTGCACAAACAGTAGCGTCGGCATGAACCGTCGCTAATATAAGAAAATAAGAATTAATTAAGACAATAACTAATAAGGAGGAGAACAAAATTTGTTATGGGAAATGAATATTTTTTCAAAAACAATAGCGTTGGCCTGAACCGTCGCTCATATAAAAAAATAAATAATTATTTAAAATAATAACTAAAAAGGAGGCAAATTAAATTGGTGGGTGTAATGAAATTTTCGCACAAACATTAGCGTAGGTCCAAATAAACGTTTTGTCAACACCAAGTATTTTTCTCGAAATCAAACCATTTTCATAATATTTTCATAACAAATGCACTATGAGGATGCATGCATTAAGTAGTGAACAAGGAATGATTAAATGTATGTCCCTTTGTTCTTAGTCCGACGATGCTGGCTGTATAGGTTATCGCTCGAACGCTCACCTTCACTCATGAACTTTAGTTTTATTCGTGCTATATACTTTTGAAGTGAAATGGAGGAAAATGACTACTTAGGCGTATGCTCCTCTTATAAAGATTCTAATAAAGACAAAGAAGAGTGATCTCTTCTGTCCAAAAGGGTAAACCAACTTTGAATGAAAAAATAGAGCAACAGACAATATGCCATAAAAGTTATTTAATAACACTTTCTTTTGTTTTTGATAGCACTGAAAAGCTCTATTAACCGTGCCACTAATGTAAACGATTTCTTTTAATATCACTTTAAAAGATCTATTAAAGTACTATTTTTTAATATACAAATAATAATTAATTAAAACAATAAGTTTAAAGGAGCCATACGAAATTCGTGGGGGAAAATGAAAATTTTAGCACAAACAGAAGCGTCGGCCTGAACCATCGCTAATATGAGAAAATAAGAATTAATAAAGACAATAACTAATAAGGAGGCAAACGTATTTTGTTATGGGAAATGAATATTTTTTCAAAAACAATAGCGTCGGCCTGAACCGTCGCTAATATAAAAAAATAAATAGTTATTTAAAATAATAACTAAAAAGGGGGCAAATTAAATTGGTGGGTGTAATGAAATTTTTGCACAAACAGTAGCGTAGGTCCAAATAAACGTTTTGTCAACACCAAGTATTTTTCTCGAAATCAAACCATTTTCAAAATATTTTCATAACAAATGTACTCGGAGGACACATGCATTAAGTAGTGAAGAATGAATGATTAAACGTATGTCCCTTTGTTATTAGTCCGATGATGCTGGCTGTATAGGTTATCGCTCAAATGCTCACCTTCACTCATGAACTTTAGTTTTATTCGTGCTATATACTTTTGAAGTGAAATGGAGGAAAATGACTACTTAGGCGTATGCATCTCTTACAAAGATTCTAATAAAGACAAAGAAGAGTGATCTCTTCTGTCCAAAAGGGTAAACCAATTTTAAAAGAGAAAATAGAGCAACAGACAATATGCCATAAAATTTATTTAATAGCACTTTTTTTGTTTTTGATAGCATTGAAAAGCGTTATTAACCGTGCCACTAATGTGAACGATTTTGTTTAATAGCACTTTAAAAGAGCTATTAAAGTACTAGTTTTTAATTTAAAAATAATAATTAATTAAAACAATAAGTTTAAAGGAGCCATTAGAAATTCGTGGGGGAAAATGAAATTTTTTGCACAAACAGTAGCGTCGGCATGAACCGTCGCTAATATAAGAAAATAAGAATTAATTAACACAATAACTAATAAGGAGGAAAACAAAATTTGTTATGGGAAATGAATATTTTTTCAAAAACAATAGCGTCGGCCTGAACCGTCGCTAATATAAAAAAATAAATAATTATTTAAAATAATAACTAAAAAGGAGGCAAATTAAATTGGTGGGTGTAATGAAATTTCCGCACAAACAGTAGCGTAGGTCCAAATAAACGTTTTGTCAACAGCAAGTATTTTTCTCGAAATCAAACCATTTTCAAAATATTTTCATAACAAATGTACTCTGAGGGTGCATGCATTAAGTAGTGAAGAAGGAATGATTAAATGTATGTCTCTTTTTTCTTAGTCCGACGATGCTGGCTGTATAGGTTATCGCTCGAATGCTCACCTTCACTCCTGAACTTTAGTTTTATTCGTGCTATATACTTTTGAAGTGAAATGGAGGAAAATGACTACTTAGTCGTATGCTCCTCTTATAAAGATTCTAATAAAGACAAAGAAGAGTGATCTCTTATGTCCAAAAGGGTAAACCAACTTTGAAAGAAAAAATAGAGCAACAGACAATCTGCCATAAAAGTTATTTAATAACACTTTCTTTTGTTTTTAATAGCGCTGAAAAGCGCTATTAACTGTGCCACTAATGTGAAAGATTGTGTTTAATATTACTATGAAAGATCTATTAAAGTACTAGCTTTTAATATAAAAAGATTAATTAATTAAAACAATAAGTTTAAAGGAGCCATACGAAATTCGTGGGGGAAAATGAAAATTTTAGCACAAACAATAGCGTCGGTCTGAACCGTCGCTAATATGAGAAAATAAGAATTAATAAAGACAATAAATAATAAGGAGGCAAACGTATTTTGTTATGGGAAATGAATATTTTTTCAAAAACAATAGCGTCGGCCTGAACCGTCGCTAATATAAAAAAATAAATAGTTATTTAAAATAATATCTAAAAAGGGGGCAAATTAAATTGGTGGGTGTAATGAAATTTTCACGCAAACAGTAGCGTAGGTCCAAATAAACGTTTTGTCAACACCAAGTATTTTTCTCGAAATCAAACCATTTTCAAAATATTTTCATAACAAATGTACTCGGAGGACACATGCATTAAGTAGTGAAGAATGAATGATTAAATGTATGTCCCTTTGTTCTTAGTCCGACGATGCTGGCTGTATAGGTTATCGCTCGAATGCTCACCTTCACTCCTGAACTTTAGTTTTATTCGTGCTATATACTTTTGAAGTGAAATGGAGGAAAATGACTACTTAGTCGTATGCTCCTCTTATAAAGATTCTAATAAAGACAAAGAAGAGTGATCTCTTATGTCCAAAAGGGTAAACCAACTTTGAAAGAAAAAATAGAGCAACAGACAATATGCCATAAAAGTTATTTAATAACACTTTCTTTTGTTTTTGATAGCGCTGAAAAGCGCTATTAACCGTGCCACTAATGTGAACGATTGTGTTTAATATTACTATGAAAGATCTATTAAAGTACTAGCTTTTAATATAAAAAGATTAATTAATTAAAACAATAAGTTTAAAGCAGCCATACGAAATTCGTGGGGCAAAATGAAAATTTTAGCACAAACAGTAGCGTCGGCCTGAACCGTCGCTAATATGAGAAAATAATAATTAATAAAGACAATAACTAATGAGGAGGCAAACGTATTTTGTTATGGGAAATGGATATTTTTTCAAAAACAATAGTGTCGGCCTGAACCGTCGCTAATATAAAAAAATAAAAAGTTATTTAAAATAATAACTAAAAAGGGGGCAAATTAAATTGGTGGGTGTAATGAAATTTTTGCACAAACAGTAGCGTAGGTCCAAATAAACGTTTTGTCAACACCAAGTATTTTTCTCGAAATCAAACCATTTTGAAAATATTTTCATAACAAATGTACTCGGAGGACACATGCATTAAGTATTGAAGAATGAATGATTAAATGTATGTCGGTTTGTTCTTAGTCCGACGATGTTGGCTGTATAGGTTATCGCTGGAATGCTCACCTTCACTCATGAACTTTAGTTTTATTCGTGCTATATACTTTTGAATTGAAATGGAGGAAAATGACTACTTAGGCAGATGCTCCTCTTATAAAGATTCTAACAAAGACAAAGAAGAGTGATCTATTCTGTCCAAAAGGGTAAACCAACTTTGAAAGAGAAAATAGAGCAACAGACAATAAGCCATAAAAGTTATTTTATAGCACTTTCTTTTGTTTTTGATAGCGCTGAAAAGCGCTATTAACCGTGCCACTAATGTGAACGATTGTGTTTAATATTACTATGAAAGATCTATTAAAGTACTAGCTTTTAATATAAAAATATTAATTAATTAAAACAATAAGTTTAAAGGAGCCATACGAAATTCGTGGGGGAAAATGAAAATTTTAGCACAAACATTAGCGTCGGCCTGAACCGTCGGTAATATGAGAAAATAATAATTAATAAAGACAATAACTAATAAGGAGGCAAACGTATTTTGTTATGGGAAATGAATATTTTTTCAAAAACAATAGCGTCGGCCTGAACCGTCGCTAATATAAAAAAATAAATAGTTATTTAAAATAATAACTAAAAAGGGGGGAAATTAAATTGGTGGGTGTAATGAAATTTTCGCACAAACAGTAGCGTAGGTCCAAATAAACGTTTTGTCAACACCAAGTATTTTTCTCGAAATCAAACCATTTTCAAAATATTTTCATAACAAATGTACTCGGAGGACACATGCAATAAGTAGTGAAGAATGAATGATTAAATGTATGTCCCTTTGTTCTTAGTCCGACGATGCTGTCTGTATAGGTTATCGCTCGAATGCTCACCTTCACTCATGAACTTTAGTTTTATTCGTGCTATATACTTTTGAAGTGAAATGGAGGAAAATGACTACTTAGGCGTATGCTCCTCTTATAAAGATTCTAATAAAGACAAAGAAGAGTGATCTCTTCTGTCCAAAAGGGTAAACCCGCTTTGAAAGAAAAAATAGAGCAACAGACAATATGCCATAAAAGTTATTTAATAGCACTTTCTTTTATTTTTGATAGCGCTGAAAAGCGCTATTAACCGTGCCACTAATGTGAACGATTTTGTTTAATAGCACTTTAAAAGAGCTATTAAAGTACTAGTTTTTAATATAAAAATAATAATTAATTGAAACAATAAGTTTAAAGGAGCCATTCGAAATTCGTGGAAAATGAAAATTTTTGCACAAACAGTAGCGTCGGCATAAACTGTCGCTAATATAAGAAAATAAGAATTAATTAAGACAATAACTAATAAGGAGGAAAACGAAATTTGTTATGGGAAATGAATATTTTTTCAAAAACAATAGTGTCGGCCTGAACCGTCGGTAATATAAAAAAATAATTAATTATTTAAAATAATAACTAAAAAGGAGGCAAATTAAATTGGTGGGTGTGATGAAATTTTCGCACAAACAGTTGCGTAGGTCCATATAAACATTTTGTCAACACCAAGTATTTTTCTCGAAATCAAACCATTTTCAAAATATTTTCATAACAAATGCACTCTGAGGATGCATGCATTAAGTAGTGAAGTAGGAATGATTAAATGTATGTCCCTTTGTTCTTAGTCCGAGGATGCTGGCTGTATAGGTTATCGCTCGAATGCTCGCCTTCACTCCTGAACTTTAGTTTTATTCGTGCTATATACTTTTGAAGTGAAATGGAGGAAAATGACTACTTAGGCGTATGCTCCTCTTTTAAAGATTCTAATAAACACAAAGAAGAGTGATCTCTTCTGTCCAAAAGGGTAAACAAACTTTGAAAGAGAAAAGAGAGCAACAGACAATATGCCATAAAAGTTATTTTATAGCACTTTCTTTTGTTTTTCATGGCGCTGAAAAGCTCTATTAACCGTGCCACTAATGTGAACGATTGTGTTTAATATTACTATGAAAGATCTATTAAAGTACTAGCTTTTAATATAAAAAGATTAATTAATTAAAAAAATAAGTTTAAAGGAGCCATACGAAATTCGTGGGGGAAAATGAAAATATTAGCACAAACAGTAGCGTCGGCCTGAACCGTCGGTAATATGAGAAAATAATAATTAATAAAGACAATAACTAATAAGGAGGCAAACGTATTTTGTTATGGGAAATGAATATTTTTTCAAAAACAATAGCGTCGGCCTGAACCGTCACTAATATAAAAAAATAAATAGTTATTTAAAATAATAACTAAAAAGGGGGCAAATTAAATTGGTGGGTGTAATGAAATTTTCGCACAAACAGTAGCGTAGGTCCAAATAAACGTTTTGTCAACACCAAGTATTTTTCTCGAAATCAAACCAGTTTGAAAATATTTTCATAACAAATGTACTCGGAGGACACATGCATTAAGTATTGAAGAATGAATGATTAAATGTATGTCGGTTTGTTCTTAGTCCGACGATGTTGGCTGTATAGGTTATCGCTCGAATGCTCACCTTCACTCATGAACTTTAGTTTTATTCGTGCTATATACTTTTGAATTGAAATGGAGGAAAATGACTACTTAGGCAGATGCTCCTCTTATAAAGATTCTAACAAAGACAAAGAAGAGTGATCTATTCTGTCCAAAAGGGTAAACCAACTTTGAAAGAGAAAATAGAGCAACAGACAATAAGCCATAAAAGTTATTTTATAGCACTTTCTTTTGTTTTTGATAGCGCTGAAAAGCGCTATTAACCGTGCCACTAATGTGAACGATTGTGTTTAATATTACTATGAAAGATCTATTAAAGTACTAGCTTTTAATATAAAAATATTAATTAATTAAAACAATAAGTTTAAAGGAGCCATACGAAATTCGTGGGGGAAAATGAAAATTTTAGCACAAACATTAGCGTCGGCCTGAACCGTCGGTAATATGAGAAAATAATAATTAATAAAGACAATAACTAATAAGGAGGCAAACGTATTTTGTTATGGGAAATGAATATTTTTTCAAAAACAATAGCGTCGGCCTGAACCGTCGCTAATATAAAAAAATAAATAGTTATTTAAAATAATAACTAAAAAGGGGGGAAATTAAATTGGTGGGTGTAATGAAATTTTCGCACAAACAGTAGCGTAGGTCCAAATAAACGTTTTGTCAACACCAAGTATTTTTCTCGAAATCAAACCATTTTCAAAATATTTTCATAACAAATGTACTCGGAGGACACATGCAATAAGTAGTGAAGAATGAATGATTAAATGTATGTCCCTTTGTTCTTAGTCCGACGATGCTGTCTGTATAGGTTATCGCTCGAATGCTCACCTTCACTCATGAACTTTAGTTTTATTCGTGCTATATACTTTTGAAGTGAAATGGAGGAAAATGACTACTTAGGCGTATGCTCCTCTTATAAAGATTCTAATAAAGACAAAGAAGAGTGATCTCTTCTGTCCAAAAGGGTAAACCCGCTTTGAAAGAAAAAATAGAGCAACAGACAATATGCCATAAAAGTTATTTAATAGCACTTTCTTTTATTTTTGATAGCGCTGAAAAGCGCTATTAACCGTGCCACTAATGTGAACGATTTTGTTTAATAGCACTTTAAAAGAGCTATTAAAGTACTAGTTTTTAATATAAAAATAATAATTAATTGAAACAATAAGTTTAAAGGAGCCATTCGAAATTCGTGGAAAATGAAAATTTTTGCACAAACAGTAGCGTCGGCATAAACTGTCGCTAATATAAGAAAATAAGAATTAATTAAGACAATAACTAATAAGGAGGAAAACGAAATTTGTTATGGGAAATGAATATTTTTTCAAAAACAATAGTGTCGGCCTGAACCGTCGGTAATATAAAAAAATAATTAATTATTTAAAATAATAACTAAAAAGGAGGCAAATTAAATTGGTGGGTGTAATGAAATTTTCGCACAAACAGTTGCGTAGGTCATATAAACATTTTGTCAACACCAAGTATTTTTCTCGAAATCAAACCATTTTCAAAATATTTTCATAACAAATGCACTCTGAGGATGCATGCATTAAGTAGTGAAGTAGGAATGATTAAATGTATGTCCCTTTGTTCTTAGTCCGAGGATGCTGGCTGTATAGGTTATCGCTCGAATGCTCGCCTTCACTCCTGAACTTTAGTTTTATTCGTGCTATATACTTTTGAAGTGAAATGGAGGAAAATGACTACTTAGGCGTATGCTCCTCTTTTAAAGATTCTAATAAACACAAAGAAGAGTGATCTCTTCTGTCCAAAAGGGTAAACAAACTTTGAAAGAGAAAAGAGAGCAACAGACAATATGCCATAAAAGTTATTTTATAGCACTTTCTTTTGTTTTTCATGGCGCTGAAAAGCTCTATTAACCGTGCCACTAATGTGAACGATTGTGTTTAATATTACTATGAAAGATCTATTAAAGTACTAGCTTTTAATATAAAAAGATTAATTAATTAAAAAAATAAGTTTAAAGGAGCCATACGAAATTCGTGGGGGAAAATGAAAATATTAGCACAAACAGTAGCGTCGGCCTGAACCGTCGGTAATATGAGAAAATAATAATTAATAAAGACAATAACTAATAAGGAGGCAAACGTATTTTGTTATGGGAAATGAATATTTTTTCAAAAACAATAGCGTCGGCCTGAACCGTCACTAATATAAAAAAATAAATAGTTATTTAAAATAATAACTAAAAAGGGGGCAAATTAAATTGGTGGGTGTAATGAAATTTTCGCACAAACAGTAGCGTAGGTCCAAATAAACGTTTTGTCAACACCAAGTATTTTTCTCGAAATCAAACCATTTTGAAAATATTTTCATAACAAATGTACTCGGAGGACACATGCATTAAGTATTGAAGAATGAATGATTAAATGTATGTCGGTTTGTTCTTAGTCCGACGATGCTGGTTGTATAGGTTATCGCTCGAATGCTCACCTTCACTCATGAACTTTAGTTTTATTCGTGCTATATACTTTTTAATTGAAATGGAGGAAAATGACTATTTAGGCATATGCTCCTCTTATAAAGATTCTAACAAAGACAAAGAAGAGTGATCTCTTCTGTCCAAAAGGGTAAACCAACTTTGAAAGAGAAAATAGAGCAACAGACAATATGCCATAAAAGTTATTTTATAGCACTTTCTTTTGTTTTTGATAGCGCTGAAAAGCGCTATTAACCGTGCCACTAATGTGAACGATTGTGTTTAATATTACAATGAAAGATCTATTAAAGTACTAGCTTTTAATATAAAAAGATTAATTAATTAAAACAATAAGTTTAAAGGAGCCATACGAAATTCGTGGGGGAAAATGAAAATTTTAGCACAAACAGTAGCGTCGGCCTGAACCGTCGGTAATATGAGAAAATAATAATTAATAAAGACAATAACTAATAAGGAGGCAAACGTATTTTGTTATGGGAAATAAATATTTTTTCAAAAACAATAGCGTCGGCCTGAATCGTCGCTAATATAAAAAAATAAATAGTTATTTAAAATAATAACTAAAAAGGGGGAAAATTAAATTGGTGGGTGTAATGAAATTTTCGCACAAACAGTTGCGTAGGTCCATATAAACATTTTGTCAACACCAAGTATTTTTCTCGAAATCAAACCATTTTCAAAATATTTTCATAACAAATGCACTCTGAGGATGCATGCATTAAGTAGTGAAGTAGGAATGATTAAATGTATGTCCCTTTGTTCTTAGTCCGAGGATGCTGGCTGTATAGGTTATCGCTCGAATGCTCGCCTTCACTCCTGAACTTTAGTTTTATTCGTGCTATATACTTTTGAAGTGAAATGGAGGAAAATGACTACTTAGGCGTATGCTCCTCTTTTAAAGATTCTAATAAACACAAAGAAGAGTGATCTCTTCTGTCCAAAAGGGTAAACAAACTTTGAAAGAGAAAAGAGAGCAACAGACAATATGCCATAAAAGTTATTTTATAGCACTTTCTTTTGTTTTTCATGGCGCTGAAAAGCTCTATTAACCGTGCCACTAATGTGAACGATTGTGTTTAATATTACTATGAAAGATCTATTAAAGTACTAGCTTTTAATATAAAAAGATTAATTAATTAAAAAAATAAGTTTAAAGGAGCCATATGAAATTCGTGGGGGAAAATGAAAATATTAGCACAAACAGTAGCGTCGGCCTGAACCGTCGGTAATATGAGAAAATAATAATTAATAAAGACAATAACTAATAAGGAGGCAAACGTATTTTGTTATGGGAAATGAATATTTTTTCAAAAACAATAGCGTCGGCCTGAACCGTCACTAATATAAAAAAATAAATAGTTATTTAAAATAATAACTAAAAAGGGGGCAAATTAAATTGGTGGGTGTAATGAAATTTTCGCACAAACAGTAGCGTAGGTCCAAATAAACGTTTTGTCAACACCAAGTATTTTTCTCGAAATCAAACCATTTTGAAAATATTTTCATAACAAATGTACTCGGAGGACACATGCATTAAGTATTGAAGAATGAATGATTAAATGTATGTCGGTTTGTTCTTAGTCCGACGATGCTGGTTGTATAGGTTATCGCTCGAATGCTCACCTTCACTCATGAACTTTAGTTTTATTCGTGCTATATACTTTTTAATTGAAATGGAGGAAAATGACTATTTAGGCATATGCTCCTCTTATAAAGATTCTAACAAAGACAAAGAAGAGTGATCTCTTCTGTCCAAAAGGGTAAACCAACTTTGAAAGAGAAAATAGAGCAACAGACAATATGCCATAAAAGTTATTTTATAGCACTTTCTTTTGTTTTTGATAGCGCTGAAAAGCGCTATTAACCGTGCCACTAATGTGAACGATTGTGTTTAATATTACAATGAAAGATCTATTAAAGTACTAGCTTTTAATATAAAAAGATTAATTAATTAAAACAATAAGTTTAAAGGAGCCATACGAAATTCGTGGGGGAAAATGAAAATTTTAGCACAAACAGTAGCGTCGGCCTGAACCGTCGGTAATATGAGAAAATAATAATTAATAAAGACAATAACTAATAAGGAGGCAAACGTATTTTGTTATGGGAAATAAATATTTTTTCAAAAACAATAGCGTCGGCCTGAATCGTCGCTAATATAAAAAAATAAATAGTTATTTAAAATAATAACTAAAAAGGGGGAAAATTAAATTGGTGGGTGTAATGAAATTTTTGCACAAACAGTAGCATAGGTCCAAATAAACGTTTTGTCAACACCAAGTATTTTTCTCGAAATCAAATCATTTTCAAAATATTTTCATAACAAATGTACTCGGAGGACACATGCATTAAGTAGTGAAGAATGAATGATTAAATGTATGTCCCTTTGTTCTTAGTCCGACGATGCTGGCTGTATAGGTTATCGCTCGAATGCTCACCTTCACTCATGAACTTTAGTTTTATTCATGCTATATACTTTTGAAGTGAAATGGAGGAAAATGACTACTTAGGCGTATGCTCCTCTTATAAAGATTCTAATAAAGACAAAGAAGAGTGATCTCTTCTGTCCAAAAGGGTAAACCAGCTTTGAAAGAAAAAATAGAGCAACAGACAATATGCCATAAAAGTTATTTAATAGCACTTTCTTTTGTTTTTGATAGCGCTGAAAAGCGCTATTAACCGTGCCACTAATGTGAACGATTTTGTTTAATAGCACTTTAAAAGAGCAATTAAAGTACTAGTTTTTAATATAAAAATAATAATTAATTGAAACAATAAGTTTAAAGGATCCATTCGAAATTCGTGGAAAATGAAATTTTTTGCACAAACAGTAGCGTCGGCATGAACTGTCGCTAATATAAGAAAATAAGAATTAATTAAGACAATAACTAATCAGGAGGAAAACGAAATTTGTTATGGGAAATGAATATTTTTCAAAAACAATAGTGCCGGCCTAAACCGTCGCTAATATAAAAAAATAAATAATTATTTAAAATAATAACTAAAAAGGAGGCAAATTAAATTGGTGGGTGTAATGAAATTTTCGCACAAACAGTTGCGTAGGTCCATATAAACATTTTGTCAAAACCAAGTATTTTTCTCGAAATCAAACCATTTTCAAAATATTTTCATAACAAATGCACTCTGAGGATGCATGAATTAAGTAGTGAAGAAGGAATGATTAAATGTATGTCCCTTTGTTCTTAGTCCGACGATGCTGGCTGTATAGGTTATCGCTCGAATGCTCGCCTTCACTCCTGAACTTTAGTTTTATTCGTGCTATATACTTTTGAAGTGAAATGGAGGAAAATGACTACTTAGGCGTATGCTCCTCTTTTAAATATTCTAATAAACACAAATAAGAGTGATCTCTTCTATCCAAAACGGTAAACAAACTTTGAAAGAGAAAAGAGAGCAACAGACAATATGCCATAAAAGTTATTTTATAGCACTTTCTTTTGTTTTTGATAGCGCTGAAAAGCGCTATTAACCGTGCCACTAATGTGAACGATTGTGTTTAATATTACTATGAAAGATCTATTAAAGTACTAGCTTTTAATATAAAAAGATTAATTAATTAAAACAATAAGTTTAAAGGAGCCATACGAAATTCGTGGGGGAAAATGAAAATTTTAGCACAAACAGTAGCGTCGGCCTGAACCGTCGGTAATATTAGAAAATAATAATTAATAAAGACAATAACTAATAAGGAGGAAAACGTATTTTGTTATGGGAAATGAATATTTTTTCAAAAATAATAGCATCGGCCTGAACCGTCGCTAATATAAAAAAATAAATAGTTATTTAAAATAATAACTAAAAAGGGGGCAAATTAAATTGGTGGGTGTAATGAAATTTTTGCACAAACAGTAGCGTAGGTCCAAATAAATGTTTTGTCAACACCAAGTATTTTTCTCGAAATCAAACCATTTTGAAAATATTTTCATAACAAATGTACTCGGAGGACACATGCATTAAGTATTGAAGAATGAATGATTAAATGTATGTCACTTTGTTCTTAGTCCGATGATGCTGGCTGTATAGGTTATCGCTCGAATGCTCACCTTCACTCATGAACTTTAGTTTTATTCGTGCTATATACTTTTGAAGTGAAATGGAGGAAAATGACTACTTAAGCGTATGCTCCTCTTATAAAGATTCTAATAAAGACAAAGAAGAGTGATCTCTTCTGTCCAAAAGGGTAAACCATCTTTGAAAGAGAAAATAGAGCAACAGACAATATGCCATAAAAGTTATTTAATAGCACTTTATTTTGTTTTTGATAGCGCTGAAAAGCGCTATTAACCGTGCCACTAATGTGAACGATTTTGTTTAATAGCACTTTAAAAGAGCTATTAAAGTACTACTTTTTAATATAAAAATAATAATTAATTGAAACAATAAGTTTAAAGGAGCCATTCGAAATTCGTGGAAAATGAAATTTTTTGCACAAACAGTAGCGTCGGCATGAACTGTCGCTAATATAAGAAAATAAGAATTAATTAAGACAATAACTAATAAGGAGGAAAACGAAATTTGTTATGGGAAATGAATATTTTTTCAAAAACAATAGTGTCGGCCTGAACCGTCGCTAATATAAAAAAATAAATAATTATTTAAAATAATAACTAAAAAGGAGGCAAATTAAATTGGTGGGTGTAATGAAATTTTCGCACAAACAGTTGCGTAGGTCCATATAAACATTTTGTCAACACCAAGTATTTTTCTCGAAATCAAACCATTTTCAAAATATTTTCATAACAAATGCACTCTGAGGATGCATGCATTAAGTAGTGAAGTAGGAATGATTAAATGTATGTCCCTTTGTTCTTAGTCCGACGATGCTGGCTGTATAGGTTATCGCTCGAATGCTCGCCTTCACTCCTGAACTTTAGTTTTATTCGTGCTATATACTTTTGAAGTGAAATGGAGGAAAATGACTACTTAGGCGTATGCTCCTCTTTTAAATATTCTAATAAACACAAATAAGAGTGATCTCTTCTGTCCAAAAGGGTAAACAAACTTTGAAAGAGAAAAGAGAGCAACAGACAATATGCCATAAAAGTTATTTTATAGCACTTTCTTATGTTTTTGATAGCGCTGAAAAGCGCTATTAACCGTGCCACTAATGTGAACGATTGTGTTTAATATTACTATGAAAGATCTATTAAAGTACTAGCTTTTAATATAAAAAGATTAATTAATTAAAACAATAAGTTTAAAGGAGCCATACGAAATTCGTGGGGGAAAATTAAAATTTTAGCACAAACAGTAGCGTCGGCCTGAACCGTCGGTAATATTAGAAAATAATAATTAATAAAGACAATAACTAATAAGGAGGCAAACGTATTTTGTTATGGGAAATGAATATTTTTTCAAAAATAATAGCATCGGCCTGAACCGTCGCTAATATAAAAAAATAAATAGTTATTTAAAATAATAACTAAAAAGGGGGCAAATTAAATTGGTGGGTGTAATGAAATTTTTGCACAAACAGTAGCGTGGGTCCAAATAAATGTTTTGTCAACACCAAGTATTTTTCTCGAAATCAAACCATTTTGAAAATATTTTCATAACAAATGTACTCGGAGGACACATGCATTAAGTATTGAAGAATAAATGATTAAATGTATGTCACTTTGTTCTTAGTCGAATGATGCTGGTTGTATAGGTTATCGCTCGAATGCTCACCTTCACTCATGAACTTTAGTTTTATTCGTGCTATATACTTTTGAAGTGAAATGGAGGAAAATGACTACTTAAGCGTATGCTCCTCTTATAAAGATTCTAATAAAGACAAAGAAGTGTGATCTCTTCTGTCCAAAAGGGTAAACCATCTTTGAAAGAGAAAATAGAGCAACAGACAATATGCCATAAAAGTTATTTAATAGCACTTTCTTTTGTTTTTGATAGCGCTGAAAAGCGCTATTAACCGTGCCACTAATGTGAACGATTTTGTTTAATAGCACTTTAAAAGAGCTATTAAAGTACTAGTTTTTAATATAAAAATAATAATTAATTGAAACAATAAGTTTAAAGGAGCCATTCGAAATTCGTGGAAAATGAAAATTTTTGCACAAACAGTAGCGTCGGCATGAACTGTCGCTAATATAAGAAAATAAGAATTAATTAAGACAATAACTAATAAGGAGGAAAACGAAATTTGTTATGGGAAATGAATATTTTTTCAAAAACAATAGTGTCGGCCTGAACCGTCGCTAATATAAAAAAATAAATAATTATTTAAAATAATAACTAAAAAGGAGGCAAATTAAATTGGTGGGTGTAATGAAATTTTCGCACAAACAGTTGCGTAGGTCCAAAAAACATTTTGTCAACACCAAGTATTTTTCTCGAAATCAAACCATTTTCAAAATATTTTCATAACAAATGCACTCTGAGGATGCATGCATTAAGTAGTGAAGTAGGAATGATTAAATGTATGTCCCTTTGTTCTTAGTCCGACGATGCTGGCTGTATAGGTTATCGCTCGAATGCTCGCCTTCACTCCTGAACTTTAGTTTTATTCGTGCTATATACTTTTAAAGTGAAATGGAGGAAAATGACTACTTAGGCGTATGCTCCTCTTTTAAAGATTCTAATAAACACAAAGAAGAGTGATCTCTTCTGTCCAAAAGGGTAAACAAACTTTGAAAGAGAAAAGAGAGCAACAGACAATATGCCATAAAAGTTATTTTATAGCACTTTCTTTTGTTTTTGATAGCGCTGAAAAGCGCTACTAACCGTGCCACTAATGTGAATGATTGTGTTTAATATTACTATGAAAGAACTATTAAAGTACTAGCTTTTAATATAAAAAGATTAATTAATTAAAACAATAAGTTTAAAGGAGCCATACGAAATTCGTGGGGGAAAATGAAAATTTTAGCACAAACAGTAGCGTCGGCCTGAACCGTCGCTAATATGAGAAAATAATAATTAATAAAGACAATAACTAATAAGGAGGCAAACGTATTTTGTTATGGGAAATGAATATTTTTTCAAAAACAATAGCGTCGGCCTGAACCGTCGCTAATATAAAAAAATAAATAGTTATTTAAAATAATAACTAAAAAGGGGGCAAATTAAATTGGTGGGTGTAATGAAATTTTCGCACAAACAGTAGCGTAGGTCCAAATAAACGTTTTGTCAACACCAAGTATTTTTCTCGAAATCAAACCATTTTCAAAATATTTTCATAACAAATGTACTCGGAGGACACATGCATTAAGTAGTGAAGAATGAATGATTAAATTTATGTCCCTTTGTTCTTAGTCCGACGATGTTGGCTGTATAGGTTATCGCTCGAATGCTCACCTTCACTCATGAACTTTAGTTTTATTCGTGCTATATACTTTTGAAGTGAAATGGATGAAAATGACTACTTAGGCGTATGCTCCTCTTATAAAGATTCTAATAAAGACAAAGAAGAGTGATCTCTTCTGTCCAAAAGGGTAAACCAGCTTTGTAAGAAAAAATAGAGCAACAGACAATATGCCATAAAAGTTATTTAATAGCACTTTCTTTTGTTTTTGATAGCGCTGAAAAGCGCTATTAACCGTGCCACTAATGTGAACGATTTTGTTTAATAGCACTTTAAAAGAGCTATTAAAGTACTAGTTTTTAATATAAAAATAATAATTAATTGAAACAATAAGTTTAAAGGAGCCATTCGAAATTCGTGGAAAATGAAAATTTTTGCACAAACAGTAGCGTCGGCATGAACTGTCGCTAATATAAGAAAATAAGAATTAATTAAGACAATAACTAATAAGGAGGAAAACGAAATTTGTTATGGGAAATGAATATTTTTTCCAAAATAATAGCGTCGGCCTGAACCGTCGCTAATATAAAAAAATAAATAATTATTTAAAATAATAACTAAATAGGAGGCAAATTAAATTGGTGGGTGTACTGAAATTTTCGCACAAACAGTAGCGTAGGTCCATATAAACATTTTGTCAACACCAAGTATTTTTCTCGAAATCAAACCATTTTCAAAATATTTTCATAACAAATGAACTCTGAGGATGCATGCATTAAGTAGTGAAAAAGGAATGATTAAATGTATGTCCCTTTGTTCTTAGTCCGACAATGCTGGCTGTATAGGTTATCGCTCGAATGCTCGCCTTCACTCCTGAACCTTAGTTTTATTCGTGCTATATACTTTTGAAGTGAAATGGAGGAAAATGACTACTTAGGCGTATGCTCCTCTTTTAAAGATTCTAATAAACACAAAGAAGAGTGATCTCTTCTGTCCAAAAGGGTAAACAAACTTTGAAAGAGAAAAGAGAGCAACAGACAATATGCCATAAAAGTTATTTTATAGCACTTTCTTTTGTTTTTGATAGCACTGAAAAGCGCTATTAACCGTGCCACTAATGTGAACGATTGTGTTTAATATTACTATGAAAGATCTATTAAAGTACTAGCTTTTAATATAAAAAGATTAATTAATTGAAACAATAAGTTTAAAGGAGCCATACGAAATTCGTGGGGGAAAATGAAAATTTTAGCACAAACAGTAGCGTCGGCCTGAACCGTCGGTAATATGAGAAAATAAGAATTAATAAAGACAATAACTAATAAGGAGGCAAACATATTTTGTTATGGGAAATGAATATTTTTTCAAAAACAATAGCGTCGGCCTGAACCGTCGCTAATATAAAAAAATAAATAGTTATTTAAAATAATAACTAAAAAGGGGGCAAATTAAATTGGTGGGTGTAATGAAATTTTCGCACAAACAGTAGCGTAGGTCCAAATAAACGTTTTGTCAACACCAAGTATTTTTCTCGAAATCAAACCATTTTCAAAATATTTTCATAACAAATGTACTCGGAGGACACATGCATTAAGTAGTGAAGAATGAATGATTAAATGTATGTCCCTTTGTTCTTAGTCCGACGATGCTGGCTGTATAGGTTATCGCTCGAATGCTCACCTTCACTCATGAACTTTAGTTTTATTCGTGCTATATACTTTTGAAGTGAAATGGATGAAAATGACTACTTAGGGGTATGCTCCTCTTATAAAGATTCTAATAAAGACAAAGAAGAGTGATCTCTTCTGTCCAAAAGGGTAAACCAGCTTTGTAAGAAAAAATAGAGCAACAGACAATATGCCATAAAAGTTATTTAATAGCACTTTCTTTTGTTTTTGATAGCGCTGAAAAGCGCTATTAACCGTGCCACTAATGTGAACGATTTTGTTTAATAGCACTTTAAAAGAGCTATTAAAGTACTAGTTTTTAATATAAAAATAATAATTAATTGAAACAATAAGTTTAAAGGAGCCATTCGAAATTCGTGGAAAATGAAAATTTTTGCACAAACAGTAGCGTCGGCATGAACTGTCGCTAATATAAGAAAATAAGAATTAATTAAGACAATAACTAATAAGGAGGAAAACGAAATTTGTTATGGGAAATGAATATTTTTTCCAAAATAATAGCGTCGGCCTGAACCGTCGCTAATATAAAAAAATAAATAATTATTTAAAATAATAACTAAATAGGAGGCAAATTAAATTGGTGGGTGTACTGAAATTTTCGCACAAACAGTAGCGTAGGTCCATATAAAATTTTTGTCAACACCAAGTATTTTTCTCGAAATCAAACCATTTTCAAAATATTTTCATAACAAATGAACTCTGAGGATGCATGCATTAAGTAGTGAAGAAGGAATGATTAAATGTATGTCCCTTTGTTCTTAGTCCGACAATGCTGGCTGTATAGGTTATCGCTCGAATGCTCGCCTTCACTCCTGAACTTTAGTTTTATTCGTGCTATATACTTTTGAAGTGAAATGGAGGAAAATGACTACTTAGGCGTATGCTCCTCTTTTAAAGATTCTAATAAACACAAAGAAGAGTGATCTCTTCTGTCCAAAAGGGTAAACAAACTTTGAAAGAGAAAAGAGAGCAACAGACAATATGCCATAAAAGTTATTTTATAGCATTTTCTTTTGTTTTTGATAGCACTGAAAAGCGCTATTAACCGTGCCACTAATGTGAACGATTGTGTTTAATATTACTATGAAAGATCTATTAAAGTACTAGCTTTTAATATAAAAAGATTAATTAATTGAAACAATAAGTTTAAAGGAGCCATACGAAATTCGTGGGGGAAAATGAAAATTTTAGCACAAACAGTAGCGTCGGCCTGAACCGTCGGTAATATGAGAAAATAAGAATTAATAAAGACAATAACTAATAAGGAGGCAAACGTATTTTGTTATGGGAAATGAATATTTTTTCAAAAACAATAGCGTCGGCCTGAACCGTCGCTAATATAAAAAAATAAATAGTTATTTAAAATAATAACTAAAAAGGGGGCAAATTAAATTGGTGGGTGTAATGAAATTTTCGCACAAATAGTAGCGTAGGTCCAAATAAACGTTTTGTCAACACCAAGTATTTTTCTCGAAATCAAACCATTTTCAAAATATTTTCATAACAAATGTACTCGGAGGACACATGCATTAAGTAGTGAAGAATGAATGATTAAATGTATGTCCCTTTGTTCTTAGTCCGACGATGCTGGCTGTATAGGTTATCGCTCGAATGCTCACCTTCACTCATGAACTTTAGTTTTATTCGTGCTATATACTTTTGAAGTGAAATGGATGAAAATGACTACTTAGGCGTATGCTCCTCTTATAAAGATTCTAATAAAGACAAAGAAGAGTGATCTCTTCTGTCCAAAAGGGTAAACCAGCTTTGTAAGAAAAAATAGAGCAACAGACAATATGCCATAAAAGTTATTTAATAGCACTTTCTTTTGTTTTTGATAGCGCTGAAAAGCGCTATTAACCGTGCCACTAATGTGAACGATTTTGTTTAATAGCACTTTAAAAGAGCTATTAAAGTACTAGTTTTTAATATAAAAATAATAATTAATTGAAACAATAAGTTTAAAGGAGCCATTCGAAATTCGTGGAAAATGAAATATTTTGCACAAACAGTAGCGTCGGCATGAACTGTCGCTAATATAAGAAAATAAGAATTAATTAAGACAATAACTAATAAGGAGGAAAACGAAATTTGTTATGGGAAATGAATATTTTTTCCAAAATAATAGCGTCGGCCTGAACCGTCGCTAATATAAAAAAATAAATAATTATTTAAAATAATAACTAAATAGGAGGCAAATTAAATTGGTGGGTGTACTGAAATTTTCGCACAAACAGTAGCGTAGGTCCATATAAAAATTTTGTCAACACCAAGTATTTTTCTCGAAATCAAACCATTTTCAAAATATTTTCATAACAAATGAACTCTGAGGATGCATGCATTAAGTAGTGAAGAAGGAATGATTAAATGTATGTCCCTTTGTTCTTAGTCCGACAATGCTGGCTGTATAGGTTATCGCTCGAATGCTCGCCTTCACTCCTGAACTTTAGTTTTATTCGTGCTATATACTTTTGAAGTGAAATGGAGGAAAATGACTACTTAGGCGTATGCTCCTCTTTTAAAGATTCTAATAAACACAAAGAAGAGTGATCTCTTCTGTCCAAAAGGGTAAACAAACTTTGAAAGAGAAAAGAGAGCAACAGACAATATGCCATAAAAGTTATTTTATAGCACTTTCTTTTGTTTTTGATAGCACTGAAAAGCGCTATTAACCGTGCCACTAATGTGAACGATTGTGTTTAATATTACTATGAAAGATCTATTAAAGTACTAGCTTTTAATATAAAAAGATTAATTAATTGAAACAATAAGTTTAAAGGAGCCATACGAAATTCGTGGGGGAAAATGAAAATTTTAGCACAAACAGTAGCGTCGGCCTGAACCGTCGGTAATATGAGAAAATAAGAATTAATAAAGACAATAACTAATAAGGAGGCACACGTATTTTGTTATGGGAAATGAATATTTTTTCAAAAACAATAGCGTCGGCCTGAACCGTCGCTAATATAAAAAATAAATAGTTATTTAAAATAATAACTAAAAAGGGGGCAAATTAAATTGGTGGGTGTAATGAAATTTTCGCACAAACAGTAGCGTAGGTCCAAATAAACGTTTTGTCAACACCAAGTATTTTTCTCGAAATCAAACCATTTTCAAAATATTTTCATAAAAAATGTACTCGGAGGACACATGCATTAAGTAGTGAAGAATGAATGATTAAATGTATGTCCCTTTGTTCTTAGTCCGACGATGCTGGTTGTATAGGTTATCGCTCGAATGCTCACCTTCACTCATGAACTTTAGTTTTATTCGTGCTATATACTTTTGAAGTGAAATGGAGGAAAATGACTACTTAGGCGTACGCTCCTCTTATAAAGATTTTAATAAAGACAAAGAAGAGTGATCTCTTCTGTCCAAAAGGGTAAACCAGCTTTGTAAGAAAAAATAGAGCAACAAACAATATGCCATAAAAGTTATTTAATAGCACTTTCTTTTGTTTTTGATAGCGCTGAAAAGCGCTATTAACCGTGCCACTAATGTGAACGATTTTGTTTAATAGCACTTTAAAAGAGCTATTAAAGTACTAGTGTTTAATATAAAAATAATAATTAATTGAAACAATAAGTTTAAAGGAGCCATTCAAAATTCGTGGAAAATGAAAATTTTTGCACAAACAGTAGCGTCGGCATGAACTGTCGCTAATATAAGAAAATAAGAATTAATTAAGACAATAACTAATAAGGAGGAAAACGAAATTTGTTATGGGAAATGAATATTTTTTCAAAAACAATAGCGTCGGCCTGAACCGTCGCTAATATAAAAAAATAAATAATTAATTAAAATAATAACTAAAAAGGAGGCAAATTAAATTGGTGGGTGTAATGAAATTTTCGCACAAACAATAGCGTAGGTCCATATAAACATTTTGTCAACACCAAGTATTTTTCTCGAAATCAAACCATTTTCAAAATATTTTCATAACAAATGCACTCTGAGGATGCATGCATTAAGTAGTGAAGAAGGAATGATTAAATGTATGTCCCTTTGTTCTTAGTCCGACGATGCTGGCTGTATAGGTTATCGCTCGAATGCTCACCTTCACTCATGAACTTTAGTTTTATTCGTGCTATATACTTTTGAAGTGAAATGGAGGAAAATGACTACTTAGGCGTATGCTCCTCTTTTAAAGATTCTAATAAAGACTAAGAAAAGTGATCTCTTCTGTCCAAAAGGGTAAACCAATTTTGAAAGAGAAAATAGAGCAACAGACAATATGCCATAAAAGTTATTTAATAGCACTTTCTTTTGTTTTTGATAGCGCTAAAAAGCGCTATTAACCATGCCACTAATGTGAACGATTGTGTTTAATATTACTATAAAAGAGCTATTAAAGTACTAGTTTTTAATATAAAAAGATTAATTAATTAAAACATTAAGTTTAAAGGAGCCATACGAAATTCGTGGGGGAAAATGAAAATTTTAGCACAAACAGTAGCGTCGGCCTGAACCGTCGCTAATATGAGAAAATAAGAATTAATAAAGACAATAACTAATAAGGAGGCAAACGTATTTTGTTATGGGAAATGAATATTTTTTTAAAAACAATAGCGTCGGCCTGAACCGTCGCTAATATAAAAAAATAAATAGTTATTTAAAATAATAACTAAAAAGGGGGAAAATTAAATTGGTGGGTGTAATGAAATTTTCGCACAAACAGTAGCGTAGGTCCAAATAAACGTTTTGTCAACACCAAGTATTTTTCTCGAAATCAAACCATTTTCAAAATATTTTCATAACAAATGTACTCGAAGGACACATGCATTAAGTAGCGAAGAAGGAATGATTAAATGTATGTCCCTTTGTTCTTAGTCCGACGATTCTGGCTGTATAGGTTATCGCTCGAATGCTCACCTTCACTCATGAACTTTAGTTTTATTCGTGCTATATACTTTTGAAGTGAAATGGAGGAAAATGACTACTTAGGCGTATGCTCCTCTTATAAAGATTCTAATAAAGACAAAGAAGAGGGATATGTTCTGTCCAAAAGGGTAAACAAACTTTGAAAGAGAAAAGAGAGCAACATACAATATGCCATAAAAGTTATTTTATAACACTTTCTTTTGTTTTTGATAGCGCTGAAAAGCGCTATTAACCGTGCCACTAATGTGAACGATTGTGTTTAATATAACTATAAAAGAGCTATTAAAGTACTAGTTTTTAATATAAAAATAATAATTAATTAAAACAATAAGTTTAAAGGAGCCATATGAAATTCGTGGGGGAAAATGAAAATTTTAGCACAAACAGTAGCGTCGGCCTGAACCATCGCTAATATAAGATAATAAGAATTTCTAAAGACAATAACTAATAAGGAGGCAAACGAAATTTTTTATGGGAAATGAATATTTTTTCAAAAACAATAGCGTCGGCATGAACCGTCGCTAATATAAAAAAATAAATAATTATTTAAAATAATAACTAAAAAGGAGGCAAATTAAATTGGTGGGTGTAATGAAATTTTCGCACAAACGGTAGCGTAGGTCCAAATAAACGTTTTGTCAACACCAAGTATTTTGCTCGAAATCAAACCATTTTCAAAATATTTTCATAACAAATGTACTCGGAGGACACATGCATTAAGTAGTGAAGAATGAATGATTAAATGTATGTCCCTTTGGTCTTAGTCTGACGATGTTGGCTGTATAGGTTATCGCTCGAATGCTCACCTTCACTCATGAACTTTAGTTTTATTCGTGCTATATACTTTTGAAGTGAAATGGAGGAAAATGACTACTTAGGCGTATGCTTCTCTTATGAAGATTCTAATAAAGACAAAAAAGAGTGATCTCTTCTGTCCAAAAGGGTAAACCAGCTTTGAAAGAAAAAATAGAGCAAAAGACAATATGCCATAAAAGTTATTTAATAGCACTTTCTTTTGTTTTTTATAGCACTGAAAAGCGCTATTAACCGTGCCACTAATGTAAACGATTTTTTTTAATATCACTTTAAAACATCTATTAAAGTACTAGTTTTTAATATAAAAATAATAATTAATTAAAACAATAACTTTAAAGGAGCCATACGAAATTCGTGGGGGGAAATGAAAATTTTAGCACAAACAGTAGTGTCGGCCTGAACCGTCGCTAATATGAGAAAATAAGAATTAATAAAGACAATAACTAATAAGGAGGCAAACGTATTTTGTTATGGGAAATGAATATTTTTTCAAAAACAATAGCGTCGGCCTGAACCGTCCCTAATATAAAAAAATAAATAGTTATTTAATATAATAACTAAAAAGGGGGCAAATTAAATTGGTGGGTGTAATGAAATTTTCGCACAAACAGTAGCGTAGGTCCAAATAAACGTTTTGTCAACACCAAGTATTTTTCTCGAAATCAAACCATTTTCAAAATATTTTCATAACAAATGTACTCGAAGGACACATGCATTAAGTAGTGAAGAATGAATGATTAAATGTATGTCCCTTTGTTCTTAGTCCGACGATGCTGGCTGTATAGGTTATCGCTCGAATGCTCACATTCACTCATGAACTTTAGTTTTATTCGTGCTATATACTTTTGAAGTGAAATGGAGGAAAATGACTACTTAGGCGTATGCTCCTCTTATAAAGATTCTAATAAAGACAAATAAGAGTGATCTCTTCTGTCCAAAAGGGTAAACCAGCTTTGAAAGAGAAAATAGAGCAACAGACAATATGCCATAAAAGTTATTTAATAACACTTTCTTTTATTTTTGATAGCGCTGAAAAACGCTATTAACCGTGCCACTAATGCGAACGATTTTGTTTAATAGCACTTTAAAAGAGCTATTAAAGTACTAGTTTTTTATATAAAAATAATAATTAATTAAAACAATAAGTTTAAAGGAGCCATTTGAAATTCGTGGGGGAAAATGAAAATTTTTGCACAAACAGTAGCGTCGACATGAATCGTCGCTAATATAAGAAAATAAGAATTAATTAAGACAATAACTAATAAGGAGGAAAACGAAATTTGTTATGGGAAATGAATATTTTTTCAAAAACCAAAGCGTCAGCCTGAACCGTCGCTAATATAAAAAAAATAAATTATTATTTAAAATAATAACTAAAAAGGAGGCAAATTAAATTGGTGGGTGTAATGAAATTTTTGCACAAACAGTAGCGTAGGTCCAAATAAACGTTTTGTTAACACCAAGTATTTTTCTCGAAATCTAACCATTTTCAAAATATTTTCATAACAAATGAACTCTGAGGATGCATGCATTAAGTAGTGAAGAAGGAATGATTAAATGTATGTCCCTTTGTTCTTAGTCCGACTATGCTGGCTGTATAGGTTATCGCTCGAATGCTCACCTTCACTCATGAACTTTAGTTTTATTCGTGCTATATACTTTTGAAGTGAAATGGAGAAAAATGACTACTTAGGCGTATGCTCCTCTTATAAAGATTCTAATAAAGACAAAGAAGAGTGATCTCTTCTGTTCAAAAGGGTAAACCAACTTTGAGAGAAAAAATAGAGCAACAGACAATATGCCATAAAAGTTATTTAATAACACTTTCTTTTGTTTTTGATAGCGCTGAAAAGCGCTATTAACCGTGCCACTAATGTAAACGATTTCTTTTAATATCACTTTAAAAGATCTATTAAAGTACTATTTTTTAATAAAAAAATAATAATTAATTAAAACAATAACTTTAAAGGAGCCATACGAAATTCGTGGGGGGAAATGACAATTTTAGCACAAACAGTAGTGTCGGCCTGAACCGTCGCTAATATGAGAAAATAAGAATTAATAAAGACAATAACTAATAAGGAGGCAAACGTATTTTGTTATGGGAAATGAATATTTTTTCAAAAACAATAGCGTCGGCCTGAACCGTCGCTAATATAAAAAAATAAATAGTTATTTAATATAATAACTAAAAATGGGGCAAATTAAATTGGTGGGTGTAATGAAATTTTCGCACAAACAGTAGCGTAGGTCCAAATAAACGTTTTGTCAACACCAAGTATTTTTCTCGAACTCAAACCATTTTCAAAATATTTTCATAACAAATGTACTCGGAGGACACATGCATTAAGTAGTGAAGAATGAATGATTAAATGTATGTCCCTTTGTTCTTAGTCCGACGATGCTGGCTGTATAGGTTATCGCTCGAATGCTCACATTCACTCATGAACTTTAGTTTTATTCGTGCTATATACTTTTGAAGTGAAATGGAGGAAAATGACTACTTAGGCGTATGCTCCTCTTATAAAGATTCTAATAAAGACAAATAAGAGTGATCTCTTCTGTCCAAAAGGGTAAACCGGCTTTGAAAGAGAAAATAGAGCAACAGACAATATGCCATAAAAGTTATTTAATAACACTTTCTTTTGTTTTTGATAGCGCTGAAAAACGCTATTAACCGTGCCACTAATGCGAACGATTTTGTTTAATAGCACTTTAAAAGAGCTATTAAAGTACTAGTTTTTTATATAAAAATAATAATTAATTAAAACAATAAGTTTAAAGGAGCCATTTGAAATTCGTGGGGGAAAATGAAAATTTTTGCACAAACAGTAGCGTCGACATGAATCGTCGCTAATATAAGAAAATAAGAATTAATTAAGACAATAACTAATAAGGAGGAAAACGAAATTTGTTATGGGAAATGAATATTTTTTCAAAAACCAAAGCGTCAGCCTGAACCGTCGCTAATATAAAAAAAATAAATTATTATTTAAAATAATAACTAAAAAGGAGGCAAATTAAATTGGTGGGTGTAATGAAATTTTTGCACAAACAGTAGCGTAGGTCCAAATAAACGTTTTGTTAACACCAAGTATTTTTCTCGAAATCTAACCATTTTCAAAATATTTTCATAACAAATGAACTCTGAGGATGCATGCATTAAGTAGTGAAGAAGGAATGATTAAATGTATGTCCCTTTGTTCTTAGTCCGACTATGCTGGCTGTATAGGTTATCGCTCGAATGCTCACCTTCACTCATGAACTTTAGTTTTATTCGTGCTATATACTTTTGAAGTGAAATGGAGGAAAATGACTACTTAGGCGTATGCTCCTCTTATAAAGATTCTAATAAAGACAAATAAGAGTGATCTCTTCTGTCCAAAAGGGTAAACCATCTTTGAAAGAGAAAATAGAGCAACAGACAATATGCCATAAAAGTTATTTAATAGCACTTTCTGTTGTTTTTGATAGCGCTGAAAAACGCTATTAACCGTGCCACTAATGCGAACGATTTTGTTTAATAGCACTTTAAAAGAGCTATTAAAGTACTAGTTTTTAATATAAAAATAATAATTAATTAAAACAATAAGTTTAAAGGAGCCATTTGAAATTCGTGGGGGAAAATGAAAATTTTTGCACAAACAGTAGCGTCGAAATGAATCGTCGCTAATATAAGAAAATAAGAATTAATTAAGACAATAACTAATAAGGAGGAAAACGAAATTTGTTATGGGAAATGAATATTTTTTCAAAAACCAAAGCGTCAGCCTGAACCGTCGCTAATATAAAAAAAATAAATAATTATTTAAAATAACTAAAAAGGAGTCAAATTAAATTGGTGGGTGTAATGAAATTTTTGCACAAACAGTAGCGTAGCTCCAAATAAACGTTTTGTTAACACCAAGTATTTTTCTCGAAATCTAACCATTTTCAAAATATTTTAATAACAAATGAACTCTGAGGATGCATGCATTAAGTAGTGAAGAAGGAATGATTAAATGTATGTCCCTTTGTTCTTAGTCCGACTATGCTGGCTGTATAGGTTATCGCTCGAATGCTCACCTTCACTCATGAACTTTAGTTTTATTCGTGCTATATACTTTTGAAGTGAAATGGAGAAAAATGACTACTTAGGCGTATGCTCCTCTTATAAAGATTCTAATAAAGACAAAGAAGAGTGATCTCTTCTGTCCAAAAGGGTAAACCAACTTTGAAAGAAAAAATAGAGCAACAGACAATATGCCATAAAAGTTATTTAATAACACTTTCTTTTGTTTTTGATAGCGCTGAAAAGCGCTATTAACCGTGCCACTAATGTAAACGATTTCTTTTAATATCACTTTAAAAGATCTATTAAAGTACTATTTTTTAATATAAAAATAATAATTAATTAAAACAATAACTTTAAAGGAGCCATACGAAATTCGTGGGGGGAAATGACAATTTTAGCACAAACAGTAGTGTCGGCCCTAACCGTCGCTAATATGAGAAAATAAGAATTAATAAAGACAATAACTAATAAGGAGGCAAACGTATTTTGTTATGGGAAATGAATATTTTTTCAAAAACAATAGCGTCGGCCTGAACCGTCGCTAATATAAAAAAATAAATAGTTATTTAATATAATAACTAAAAAGGGGGCAAATTAAATTGGTGGGTGTAATGAAATTTTCGCACAAACAGTAGCGTAGGTCCAAATAAACGTTTTGTCAACACCAAGTATTTTTCTCGAAATCAAACCATTTTCAAAATATTTTCATAACAAATGTACTCGGAGGACACATGCATTAAGTAGTGAAGAATGAATGATTAAATGTATGTCCCTTTGTTCTTAGTCCGACGATGCTGGCTGTATAGGTTATCGCTCGAATGCTCACATTCACTCATGAACTTTAGTTTTATTCGTGCTATATACTTTTGAAGTGAAATGGAGGAAAATGACTAATTAGGCGTATGCTCCTCTTATAAAGATTCTAATAAAAACAAATAAGAGTGATCTCTTCTGTCCAAAAGGGTAAACCAGCTTTGAAAGAGAAAATAGAGCAACATACAATATGCCATAAAAGTTATTTAATAGCACTTTCTTTTGTTTTTGATAGCGCTGAAAAACGCTATTAACCGTGCCACTAATGCGAACGATTTTGTTTAATAGCACTTTAAAAGAGCTATTAAAGTACTAGTTTTTAATATAAAAATAATAATTAATTAAAACAATAAGTTTAAAGGAGCCATTTGAAATTCGTGGGGGAAAATGAAAATTTTTGCACAAACAGTAGCGTCGACATGAATCGTCGCTAATATAAGAAAATAAGAATTAATTAAGACAATAACTAATAAGGAGGAAAACGAAATTTGTTATGGGAAATGAATATTTTTTCAAAAACCAAAGCGTCAGCCTGAACCGTCGCTAATATAAAAAAAATAAATTATTATTTAAAATAACTAAAAAGGAGGCAAATTAAATTGGTGGGTGTAATGAAATTTTTGCACAAACAGTAGCGTAGGTCCAAATAAACGTTTTGTTAACACCAAGTATTTTTCTCGAAATCTAACCATTTTCAAAATATTTTCATAACAAATTAACTCTGAGGATGCATGCATTAAGTAGTGAAGAAGGAATGATTAAATGTATGTCCCTTTGTTCTTAGTCCGACTATGCTGGCTGTATAGGTTATCGCTCGAATGCTCACCTTCACTCATGAACTTTAGTTTTATTCGTGCTATATACTTTTGAAGTGAAATGGAGAAAAATGACTACTTAGGCGTATGCTCCTCTTATAAAGATTCTAATAAAGACAAAGAAGAGTGATCTCTTCTGTTCAAAAGGGTAAACCAACTTTGAGAGAAAAAATAGAGCAACAGACAATATGCCATAAAAGTTATTTAATAACACTTTCTTTTGTTTTTGATAGCGTTGAAAAGCGCTATTAACCGTGCCACTAATGTAAACGATTTCTTTTAATATCACTTTAAAAGATCTATTAAAGTACTATTTTTTAATATAAAAATAATAATTAATTAAAACAATAACTTTAAAGGAGCCATACGAAATTCGTGGGGGGAAATGACAATTTTAGCACAAACAGTAGTGTCGGCCTGAACCGTCGCTAATATGAGAAAATAAGAATTAATAAAGACAATAACTAATAAGGAGGCAAACATATTTTGTTATGGGAAATGAATATTTTTTCAAAAACAATAGCGTCGGCCTGAACCGTCGCTAATATAAAAAAATAAATAGTTATTTAATATAATAACTAAAAAGGGGGCAAATTAAATTGGTGGGTGTAATGAAATTTTCGCACAAACAGTAGCGTAGGTCCAAATAAACGTTTTTTCAACACCAAGTATTTTTCTCGAAATCAAACCATTTTCAAAATATTTTCATAACAAATGTACTCGGAGGACACATGCATTAAGTAGTGAAGAATGAATGATTAAATTTATGTCCCTTTGTTCTTAGTCCGACGATGCTGGCTGTATAGGTTATCGCTCGAATGCTCACATTCACTCATGAACTTTAGTTTTATTCGTGCTATATACTTTTGAAGTGAAATGGAGGAAAATGACTACTTAGGCGTATGCTCCTCTTATAAAGATTCTAATAAAGACAAATAAGAGTGATCTCTTCTGTCCAAAAGGGTAAACCAGCTTTGAAAGAGAAAATAGAGCAACAAACAATATGCCATAAAAGTTATTTAATAGCACTTTCTTTTGTTTTTGATAGCGCTGAAAAACGCTATTAACCGTGCCACTAATGCGAACGATTTTGTTTAATAGCACTTTAAAAGAGCTATTAAAGTACTAGTTTTTAATATAAAAATAATAATTAATTAAAACAATAAGTTTAAAGGAGCCATTTGAAATTCGTGGGGGAAAATGAAAATTTTTGCACAAACAGTAGCGTCGACATGAATCGTCGCTAATATAAGAAAATAAGAATTAATTAAGACAATAACTAATAAGGAGGAAAACGAAATTTGTTATGGGAAATGAATATTTTTTCAAAAACCAAAGCGTCAGCCTGAACCGTCGCTAATATAAAAAAAATAAATAATTATTTAAAATAATAACTAAAAAGGAGGCAAATTAAATTGGTGGGTGTAATGAAATTTTTGCAAAAACAGTAGCGTAGGTCCAAATAAACGTTTTGTTAACACCAAGTATTTTTCTCGAAATCTAACCATTTTCAAAATATTTTCATAACAAATGAACTCTGAGGATGCATGCAATAAGTAGTGAAGAAGGAATGATTAAATGTATGTCCCTTTGTTCTTAGTCCGACTATGCTGGCTGTATAGGTTATCGCTCGAATGCTCACCTTCACTCATGAACTTTAGTTTTATTCGTGTTATATACTTTTGAAGTGAAATGGAGAAAAATGACTACTTAGGCGTATGCTCCTCTTATAAAGATTCTTATAAAGACAAAGAAGAGTGATCTCTTCTGTCCAAAAGGGTAAACCCACTTTGAAAGAAAAAATAGAGCAACAGACAATATGCCATAAAAGTTATTTAATAACACTTTCTTTTGTTTTTGATAGCGCTAAAAAGCGCTATTAACCGTGCCACTAATGTAAACGATTTCTTTTAATATCACTTTAAAAGATCTATTAAAGTATTATTTTTTAATATAAAAATAATAATTAATTAAAATAATAACTTTAAAGGAGCCATACGAAATTCGTGGGGGGAAATGACAATTTTAGCACAAACAGTAGTGTCGGCCTGAACCGTCGCTAATATGAGAAATCAAGAATTAATAAAGACAATAACTAATAAGGAGGCAAACGTATTTTGTTATGGGAAATGAATATTTTTTCAAAAACAATAGCGTCGGCCTGAACCGTCGCTAATATAAAAAAAAATAGTTATTTAATATAATAACTAAAAAGGGGGCAAATTAAATTGGTGGGTGTAATGAAATTTTCGCACAAACAGTAGCGTAGGTCCAAATAAACGTTTTGTCAACACCAAGTATTTTTCTCGAAATCAAACCATTTTCAAAATATTTTCATAACAAATGTACTCGGAGGACACATGCATTAAGTAGTGAAGAATGAATGATTAAATGTATGTCCCTTTGTTCTTAGTCCGACGATGCTGGCTGTATAGGTTATCGCTCGAATGCTCACATTCACTCATGAACTTTAGTTTTATTCGTGCTATATACTTTTGAAGTGAAATGGAGGAAAATGACTACTTAGGCGTATGCTCCTCTTATAAAGATTCTAATAAAGACAAATAAGAGTGATCTCTTCTGTCCAAAAGGGTAAACCAGCTTTGAAAGAGAAAATAGAGCAACAGACAATATGCCATAAAAGTTATTTAATAGCACTTTCTTTTGTTTTTGATAGCGCTGAAAAACGCTATTAACCGTGCCACTAATGCGAACGATTTTGTTTAATAGCACTTTAAAAGAGCTATTAAAGTACTAGTTTTTAATATAAAAATTATAATTAATTAAAACAATAAGTTTAAAGGAGCCATTTGAAATTCGTGGGGGAAAATGAAAATTTTTGCACAAACAGTAGCGTCGACATGAATCGTCGCTAATATAAGAAAATAAGAATTAATTAAGACAATAACTAATAAGGAGGAAAACGAAATTTGTTATGGGAAATGAATATTTTTTCAAAAACCAAAGCGTCAGCCTGAACCGTCGCTAATATAAAAAAATTAAATAATTATTTAAAATAATAACTAAAAAGGAGGCAAATTAAATTGGTGGGTGTAATGAAGTGTTTGCACAAACAGTAGCGTAGGTCCAAATAAACGTTTTGTTAACACCAAGTATTTTTCTCGAAATCTAACCATTTTCAAAATATTTTCATAACAAATGAACTCTGAGGATGCATGCATTAAGTAGTGAAGAAGGAATGATTAAATGTATGTCCCTCTGTTCTTAGTCCGACTATGCTGGCTGTATAGGTTATCGCTCGAATGCTCACCTTCACTCATGAACTTTAGTTTTATTCGTGCTATATACTTTTGAAGTGAAATGGAGAAAAATGACTACTTAGGCGTATGCTCCTCTTATAAAGATTCTAATAAAGACAAAGAAGAGTGATCTCTTCTGTCCAAAAGGGTAAACCAACTTTGAAAGAAAAAATAGAGCAACAGACAATATGCCATAAAAGTTATTTAATAACACTTTCTTTTGTTTTAGATAGCGCTGAAAAGCGCTATTAACCGTGCCACTAATGTAAACGATTTCTTTTAATATCACTTTAAAAGATCTATTAAAGTACTATTTTTTAATATAAAAATAATAATTAATTAAAACAATAACTTTAAAGGAGCCATACGAAATTCGTGGGGGGAAATGACAATTTTAGCACAAACAGTAGTGTCGGCCTGAACCGTCGCTAATATGAGTAAATAAGTATTAATAAAGACAATAACTAATAAAGAGGCAAACGTATTTTGTTATGGGAAATGAATATTTTTCAAAAACAATAGCGTCGGCATGAACCGTCGCTAATATAAAAAAATAAATAGTTATTTAATATAATAACTAAAAAGGGGGCAAATTAAATTGGTGGGTGTAATGAAATTTTCGCACAAACAGTAGCGTAGGTCCAAATAAACGTTTTGTCAACACCAAGTATTTTTCTCGAAATCAAACCATTTTCAAAATATTTTCATAACAAATGTACTCGGAGGACACATGCATTAAGTAGTGAAGAATGAATGATTAAATGTATGTCCCTTTGTTCTTAGTCCGACGATGCTGGCTGTATAGGTTATCGCTCGAATGCTCACATTCACTCATGAACTTTAGTTTTATTAGTGCTATATACTTTTGAAGTGAAATGGAGGAAAATGACTACTTAGGCGTATGCTCCTCTTATAAAGATTCTAATAAAGACAAATAAGAGTGATCTCTTCTGTCCAAAAGGGTAAACCAGCTTTGAAAGAGAAAATAGAGCAACAGACAATATGCCATAAAAGTTATTTAATAGCACTTTCTTTTGTTTTTGATAGCGCTGAAAAACGCTATTAACCGTGCCACTAATGCGAACGATTTTGTTTAATAGCACTTTAAAAGAGCTATTAAAGTACTAGTTTTTAATATAAAAATTATAATTAATTAAAACAATAAGTTTAAAGGAGCTATTTGAAATTCGTGGTTGAAAATGAAAATTTTTGCACAAACAGTAGCGTCGACATGAATCGTCGCTAATATAAGAAAATAAGAATTAATTAAGACAATAACTAATAAGGAGGAAAACGAAATTTGTTATGGGAAATGAATATTTTTTCAAAAACCAAAGCGTCAGCCTGAACCGTCGCTAATATAAAAAAATTAAATAATTATTTAAAATAATAACTAAAAAGGAGGCAAATTAAATTGGTGGGTGTAATGAAGTGTTTGCACAAACAGTAGCGTAGGTCCAAATAAACGTTTTGTTAACACCAAGTATTTTTCTCGAAATCTAACCATTTTCAAAATATTTTCATAACAAATGAACTCTGAGGATGCATGCATTAAGTAGTGAAGAAGGAATGATTAAATGTATGTCCCTCTGTTCTTAGTCCGACTATGCTGGCTGTATAGGTTATCGCTCGAATGCTCACCTTCACTCATGAACTTTAGTTTTATTCGTGCTATATACTTTTGAAGTGAAATGGAGAAAAATGACTACTTAGGCGTATGCTCCTCTTATAAAGATTCTAATAAAGACAAAGAAGAGTGATCTCTTCTGTCCAAAAGGGTAAACCAACTTTGAAAGAAAAAATAGAGCAACAGACAATATGCCATAAAAGTTATTTAATAACACTTTCTTTTGTTTTAGATAGCGCTGAAAAGCGCTATTAACCGTGCCACTAATGTAAACGATTTCTTTTAATATCACTTTAAAAGATCTATTAAAGTACTATTTTTTAATATAAAAATAATAATTAATTAAAACAATAACTTTAAAGGAGCCATACGAAATTCGTGGGGGGAAATGACAATTTTAGCACAAACAGTAGTGTCGGCCTGAACCGTCGCTAATATGAGTAAATAAGTATTAATAAAGACAATAACTAATAAAGAGGCAAACGTATTTTGTTATGGGAAATGAATATTTTTCAAAAACAATAGCGTCGGCATGAACCGTCGCTAATATAAAAAAATAAATAGTTATTTAATATAATAACTAAAAAGGGGGCAAATTAAATTGGTGGGTGTAATGAAATTTTCGCACAAACAGTAGCGTAGGTCCAAATAAACGTTTTGTCAACACCAAGTATTTTTCTCGAAATCAAACCATTTTCAAAATATTTTCATAACAAATGTACTCGGAGGACACATGCATTAAGTAGTGAAGAATGAATGATTAAATGTATGTCCCTTTGTTCTTAGTCCGACGATGCTGGCTGTATAGGTTATCGCTCGAATGCTCACATTCACTCATGAACTTTAGTTTTATTAGTGCTATATACTTTTGAAGTGAAATGGAGGAAAATGACTACTTAGGCGTATGCTCCTCTTATAAAGATTCTAATAAAGACAAATAAGAGTGATCTCTTCTGTCCAAAAGGGTAAACCAGCTTTGAAAGAGAAAATAGAGCAACAGACAATATGCCATAAAAGTTATTTAATAGCACTTTCTTTTGTTTTTGATAGCGCTGAAAAACGCTATTAACCGTGCCACTAATGCGAACGATTTTGTTTAATAGCACTTTAAAAGAGCTATTAAAGTACTAGTTTTTAATATAAAAATTATAATTAATTAAAACAATAAGTTTAAAGGAGCTATTTGAAATTCGTGGTTGAAAATGAAAATTTTTGCACAAACAGTAGCGTCGACATGAATCGTCGCTAATATAAGAAAATAAGAATTAATTAAGACAATAACTAATAAGGAGGAAAACGAAATTTGTTATGGGAAATGAATATTTTTTCAAAAACCAAAGCGTCAGCCTGAACCGTCGCTAATATAAAAAAATTAAATAATTATTTAAAATAATAACTAAAAAGGAGGCAAATTAAATTGGTGGGTGTAATGAAGTGTTTGCACAAACAGTAGCGTAGGTCCAAATAAACGTTTTGTTAACACCAAGTATTTTTCTCGAAATCTAACCATTTTCAAAATATTTTCATAACAAATGAACTCTGAGGATGCATGCATTAAGTAGTGAAGAAGGAATGATTAAATGTATGTCCCTTTGTTCTTAGTCCGACTATGCTGGCTGTATAGGTTATCGCTCGAATGCTCACCTTCACTCATGAACTTTAGTTTTATTCGTGCTATATACTTTTGAAGTGAAATGGAGAAAAATGACTACTTAGGCGTATGCTCCTCTTATAAAGATTCTAATAAAGACAAAGAAGAGTGATCTCTTCTGTCCACAAGGGTAAACCAACTTTGAAAGAAAAAATAGAGCAACAGACAATATGCCATAAAAGTTATTTAATAACACTTTCTTTTGTTTTAGATAGCGCTGAAAAGCGCTATTAACCGTGCCACTAATGTAAATGATTTCTTTTAATATCACTTTAAAAGATCTATTAAAGTACTATTTTTTAATATAAAAATAATAATTAATTAAAACAATAACTTTAAAGGAGCCATACGAAATTCGTGGGGGGAAATGACAATTTTAGCACAAACAGTAGTGTCGGCCTGAACCGTCGCTAATATGAGTAAATAAGTATTAATAAAGACAATAACTAATAAAGAGGCAAACGTATTTTGTTATGGGAAATGAATATTTTTCAAAAACAATAGCGTCGGCATGAACCGTCGCTAATATAAAAAAATAAATAGTTATTTAATATAATAACTAAAAAGGGGGCAAATTAAATTGGTGGGTGTAATGAAATTTTCGCACAAACAGTAGCGTAGGTCCAAATAAACGTTTTGTCAACACCAAGTATTTTTCTCGAAATCAAACCATTTTCAAAATATTTTCATAACAAATGTACTCAGAGGACACATGCATTAAGTAGTGAAGAATGAATGATTAAATGTATGTCCCTTTGTTCTTTGTCCGACGATGCTGGCTGTATAGGTTATCGCTCGAATGCTCACATTCACTCATGAACTTTAGTTTTATTAGTGCTATATACTTTTGAAGTGAAATGGAGGAAAATGAATACTTAGGCGTATGCTCCTCTTATAAAGATTCTAATAAAGACAAATAATAGTGATCTCTTCTGTCCAAAAGGGTAAACCAGCTTTGAAAGAGAAAATAGAGCAACAGACAATATGCCATAAAAGTTATTTAATAGCACTTTCTTTTGTTTTTGATAGCGCTGAAAAACGCTATTAACCGTGCCACTAATGCGAACGATTTTGTTTAATAGCACTTTAAAAGAGCTATTAAAGTACTAGTTTTTAATATAAAAATAATAATTAATTAAAACAATAAGTTTAAAGGAGCCATTTGAAATTCGTGGGGGAAAATGGAAATTTTTGCACAAACAGTAGCGTCGACATGAATCGTCGCTAATATAAGAAAATAAGAATTAATTAAGACAATAACTAATAAGGAGGAAAACGAAATTTGTTATGGGAAATGAATATTTTTTCAAAAACCAAAGCGTCGGCCTGAACCGTCGCTAATATAAAAAAATAAATAATTATTTAAAATAATAACTAAAAAGGAGGCAAATTAAATTGGTGGGTGTAATGAAATTTTCGTACAAACAGTAGCGTAGGTCCAAATAAACGTTTTGTCAACACCAAGTATTTTTCTCGAAATCAAACCATTTTCAAAATATTTTCATAACAAATGCACTCTGAGGATGCATGCATTAAGTAGTGAAGAAGGAATGATTAAATGTATGTCCCTTTGTTCTTAGTCCGACGATGCTGGTTGTATAGGTTATCCCTCGAATGCTCACCTTCACTCATGAACTTTAGTTTTATTCGTGCTATATACTTTTGAAGTGAAATGGAGGAAATTGACTACTTAGTCGTATGCTCCTCTTATAAAGATTCTAATAAAGACAAAGAAGAGTGATCTCTTCTGTCCAAAAGGGTAAACCATCTTTGAAAGAAAAAATAGAGCAACAGACAATATGCCATAAAAGTTATTTAATAACACTTTCTTTTGTTTTAGATAGCGCTGAAAAGCGCTATTAACCGTGCCACTAATGTAAACGATTTCTTTTAATATCACTTTAAAAGATCTATTAAAGTACTATTTTTTAATATAAAAATAATAATTAATTAAAACAATAACTTTAAAGGAGCCATACGAAATTCGTGGGGGGAAATGAAAATTTTAGCACAAACAGTAGTGTCGGCCTGAACCGTCGCTAATATGAGTAAATAAGTATTAATAAAGACAATAACTAATAAAGAGGCAAACGTATTTTGTTATGGGAAATGAATATTTTTCAAAAACAATAGCGTCGACATGAACCGTCGCTAATATAAAAAAATAAATAGTTATTTAATATAATAACTAAAAAGGGGGCAAATTAAATTGGTGGGTGTAATGAAATTTTCGCACAAACAGTAGCGTAGGTCCAAATAAACGTTTTGTCAACACCAAGTATTTTTCTCGAAATCAAACCATTTTCAAAATATTTTCATAACAAATGTACTCAGAGGACACATGCATTAAGTAGTGAAGAATGAATGATTAAATGTATGTCCCTTTGTTCTTAGTCCGACGATGCTGGCTATATAGGTTATCGCTCGAATGCTCACATTCACTCATGAACTTTAGTTTTATTCGTGCTATATACTTTTGAAGTGAAATGGAGGAAAATGAATACTTAGGCGTATGCTCCTCTTATAAAGATTCTAATAAAGACAAATAAAAGTGATCTCTTCTATCCAAAAGGGTAAACCAGCTTTGAAAGAGAAAATAGAGCAACAACCAATATGCCATAAAAGTTATTTAATAGCACTTTCTTTTGTTTTTGATAGCGCTGAAAAACGCTATTAACCGTGCCACTAATGCGAACGATTTTGTTTAATAGCACTTTAAAAGAGCTATTAAAGTACTAGTTTTTAATATAAAAATAATAATTAATTAAAACAATAAGTTTAAAGGAGCCATTTGAAATTCGTGGGGGAAAATGGAAATTTTTGCACAAACAGTAGCGTCGACATGAATCGTCGCTAATATAAGAAAATAAGAATTAATTAAGACAATAACTAATAAGGAGGAAAACGAAATTTGTTATGGGAAATGAATATTTTTTCAAAAACAATAGCGTCGGCCTGAACCGTCGCTAATATAAAAAAATAAATAATTATTTAAAATAATAACTAAAAAGGAGGCAAATTAAATTGGTGGGTGTAATGAAATTTTCGTACAAACAGTAGCGTAGATCCAAATAAACATTTTGTCAACACCAAGTATTTTTCTCGAAATCAAACCATTTTCAAAAATTTTTCATAACAAATGCACTCTGAGGATGCATGCATTAAGTAGTGAAGAAGGAATGATTAAATGTATGTCCCTTTGTTCTTAGTCCGACGATGCTGGTTGTATAGGTTATCCCTCGAATAATCACCTTCACTCATGAACTTTAGTTTTATTCGTGCTATATACTTTTGAAGTGAAATGGAGGAAATTGACTACTTAGTCGTATGCTCCTCTTATAAAGATTCTAATAAAGACAAAGAAGAGTGATCTCTTCTGTCCAAAAGGGTAAACCATCTTTGAAAGAAAAAATAGAGCAACAGACAATATGCCATAAAAGTTATTTAATAACACTTTCTTTTATTTTTGATATCGCTGAAAAGCGCTATTAACCGTGCCACTAATGTAAACGATTTATTTTAATATCACTTTAAAAGATCTAATAAAGTACTGTTTTTTAATATAAAAATAATAATTAATTAAAAAAATAAGTTTAAAGGAGCGATACGAAATTCGAGGGGGGAAATGAAAATTTTAGCACAAACAGTAGCGTCGGCATGAACCGTCGCTAATGTAAGAAAATAAAAATTAATTAAGACAATAACTAATAAGGAGGAAAACAAAATTTGTTATGGGAAATGAATATTTTTTCAAAAACAATAGCGTCGGCCTGATCCGTCGCTAATATAAAAAAATAAATAATTATTTAAAATAATAACTAAAAAGGAGGCAAATTAAATTGGTGGGTGTAATGAAATTTTCGCACAAATAGTAGCGTAGGTCCAAATAAACGTTTTGTCAACACCAAGTATTTTTCTCGAAATCAAACCATTTTCAAAATATTTTCATAACAAATGCACTCTGAGGATGCATGCAATAAGTAGTGAAGAAGGAATGATTAAATGTATGTCCCTTTGTTATTAGTCCGATGATGCTGGCTGTATAGGTTATCGCTCGAATGCTCACCTTCACTGATGAACTTTAGTTTTATTCGTGCTATATACTTTTGAAGTGAAATGGAGGAAAATGACTACTTAGGGGTATGCTCCTCTTATAAAGATTCTAATAAAGACAAAGAAGAGTGATCTCTTCTGTCCAAAAGGGTAAACCAACTTTGAAAGAAAAAATAGAGCAACAGACAATATGCCATAAAAGTTATTTAATAACACGTTCTTTTATTTTTGATAGCGCCCAAAAGCACTATTAACCGTGCCACTAATGTAAACGATTTCTTTTAATATCACTTTAAAAGATCTATTAAAGTACTATTTTTTAATATACAAATAATAATTAATTAATACAAGAAGTTTAAAGGAGCCATACGAAATTCGTGGGGGGAAATGAAAATTTTAGCACAAACAGTAGCGTCGGCCTGAACCGTCGCTCGTATGAGAAAATAAGAATTAATAAAGACAATAACTAATAAGGAGCCAAACGTATTTTGTTATGGGAAATGAATATTTTTTCAAAAACAATAGCGTCGGCCTGAACCGTCGCTAATATAAAAAAATAAATAGTTATTGAAAATAATAACTAAAAAGGGGGCAAATTAAATTGGTGGGTGTAATGAAATTTTCGCACAAACAGTAGCGTAGGTCCAAATAAACATTTTGTCAACACCAAGTATTTTTCTCGAAATCAAACCATTTTCAAAATATTTTCATAACAAATGTACTCGGAGGACACATGCATTAAGTAGTGAAGAATGAATGATTAAATGTATGTCCCTTTGTTCTTAGTCTGACGATGCTGGCTGTATAGGTTATCGCTCGAATTCTCACCTTCACTCATGAACTTTAGTTTTATTCGTGCTATATACTTTTGAAGTGAAATGGAGGAAAATGACTACTTAGGCGTATGCTCCTCTTATAAAGATTCTAATAAAGACAAAGAAGAGTGATCTCTTCTGTCCAAAAGGGTAAACCAATTTTGAAAGAGAAAATAGAGCAACCGACAATAAGCCATAAAAGTTATTTAATAGCACTTTCTTTTGTTTTTGATAGCGCTGAAAAGCGCTATTAACCGTGCCACTAATGCGAACGATTTTGTTTAATAGCACTTTAAAAGAGCTATTAAAGTACTAGTTTTTAATATAAAAATAATAATTAATTAAAACAATAAGTTTAAAGGAGCCATTTGAAATTCGTGGGGGAAAATGAAAATTTTTGCACAAACAGTAGCGTCGACATGAACCGTCGCTAATATAAGAAAATAAGAATTAATTAAGACAATAACTAATAAGGAGGAAAACGAAATTTGTTATGGGAAATGAATATTTTTTCAAAAACAATAGCGTCGGCCTGAACCGTCGCTAATATAAAACATAAATAGTTATTTAAAATAATAACTAAAAAGGGGGCAAATTAAATTGGTGGGTGTAATGAAATTTTCACACAAACAGTAGCGTAGGTCCAAATAAACGTTTTGTCAACACCAAGTATTTTTATCGAAATCAAACCATTTTCAAAATATTTTCATAACAAATGTACTCGGAGGACACATGCATTAAGTAGTGAAGAATGAATCATTAAATGTATGTCCCTTTGTTCTTAGTCCGACGATGCTGGTTGTATAGGTTATCCCTCGAATGATCACCTTCACTCATGAACTTTAGTTTTATTCGTGCTATATACTTTTGAAGTGAAATGGAGGAAATTGACTACTTAGTCGTATGCTCCTCTTATAAAGATTCTAATAAAGACAAAGAAGAGTGATCTCTTCTGTCCAAAAGGGTAAACCATCTTTGAAAGAAAAAATAGAGCAACAGACAATATGCCATAAAAGTTATTTAATAACACTTTCTTTTATTTTTGATAGCGCTGAAAAGCGCTATTAACCGTGCCACTAATGTAAACGATTTATTTTAATATCACTTTAAAAGATCTATTAAAGTACTGTTTTTTAATATAAAAATAATAATTAATTAAAAAAATAAGTTTAAAGGAGCGATACGAAATTCGAGGGGGGAAATGAAAATTTTAGCACAAACAGTAGCGTCGGCATGAACCGTCGCTAATGTAAGAAAATAAAAATTAATTAAGACAATAACTAATAAGGAGGAAAACAAAATTTGTTATGGGAAATGAATATTTTTTCAAAAACAATAGCGTCGGCCTGATCCGTCGCTAATATAAAAAAATAAATAATTATTTAAAATAATAACTAAAAAGGAGGCAAATTAAATTGGTGGGTGTAATGAAATTTTCGCACAAACAGTAGCGTAGGTCCAAATAAACGTTTTGTCAACACCAAGTATTTTTCTCGAAATCAAACCATTTTCAAAATATTTTCATAACAAATGCACTCTGAGGATGCATGCAATAAGTAGTGAAGAAGGAATGATTAAATGTATGTCCCTTTGTTATTAGTCCGATGATGCTGGCTGTATAGGTTATCGCTCGAATGCTCACCTTCACTGATGAACTTTAGTTTTATTCGTGCTATATACTTTTGAAGTGAAATGGAGGAAAATGACTACTTAGGGGTATGCTCCTCTTATAAAGATTCTAATAAAGACAAAGAAGAGTGATCTCTTCTGTCCAAAAGGGTAAACCAACTTTGAAAGAAAAAATAGAGCAACAGACAATATGCCATAAAAGTTATTTAATAACACGTTCTTTTATTTTTGATAGCGCCCAAAAGCACTATTAACCGTGCCACTAATGTAAACGATTTCTTTTAATATCACTTTAAAAGATCTATTAAAGTACTATTTTTTAATATACAAATAATAATTAATTAATACAAGAAGTTTAAAGGAGCCATACGAAATTCGTGGGGGGAAATGAAAATTTTAGCACAAACAGTAGCGTCGGCCTGAACCGTCGCTCGTATGAGAAAATAAGAATTAATAAAGACAATAACTAATAAGGAGCCAAACGTATTTTGTTATGGGAAATGAATATTTTTTCAAAAACAATAGCGTCGGCCTGAACCGTCGCTAATATAAAAAAATAAATAGTTATTGAAAATAATAACTAAAAAGGGGGCAAATTAAATTGGTGGGTGTAATGAAATTTTCGCACAAACAGTAGCGTAGGTCCAAATAAACATTTTGTCAACACCAAGTATTTTTCTCGAAATCAAACCATTTTCAAAATATTTTCATAACAAATGTACTCGGAGGACACATGCATTAAGTAGTGAAGAATGAATGATTAAATGTATGTCCCTTTGTTCTTAGTCTGACGATGCTGGCTGTATAGGTTATCGCTCGAATTCTCACCTTCACTCATGAACTTTAGTTTTATTCGTGCTATATACTTTTGAAGTGAAATGGAGGAAAATGACTACTTAGGCGTATGCTCCTCTTATAAAGATTCTAATAAAGACAAAGAAGAGTGATCTCTTCTGTCCAAAAGGGTAAACCAATTTTGAAAGAGAAAATAGAGCAACCGACAATAAGCCATAAAAGTTATTTAATAGCACTTTCTTTTGTTTTTGATAGCGCTGAAAAGCGCTATTAACCGTGCCACTAATGCGAACGATTTTGTTTAATAGCACCTTAAAAGAGCTATTAAAGTACTAGTTTTTAATATAAAAATAATAATTAATTAAAACAATAAGTTTAAAGGAGCCATTCGAAATTCGTGGGGGAAAATGAAAATTTTTGCACAAACAGTAGCGTCGACATGAACCGTCGCTAATATAAGAAAATAAGAATTAATTAAGACAATAACTAATAAGGAGGAAAACGAAATTTGTTATGGGAAATGAATATTTTTTCAAAAACAATAGCGTCGGCCTGAACCGTCGCTAATATAAAACATAAATAGTTATTTAAATAAATAACTAAAAAGGGGGCAAATTAAATTGGTGGGTGTAATGAAATTTTCACACAAACAGTAGCGTAGGTCCAAATAAACGTTTTGTCAACACCAAGTATTTTTATCGAAATCAAACCATTTTCAAAATATTTTCATAACAAATGTACTCGGAGGACACATGCATTAAGTAGTGAAGAATGAATCATTAAATGTATGTCCCTTTGTTCTTAGTCCGACGATGCTGGTTGTATAGGTTATCCCTCGAATGATCACCTTCACTCATGAACTTTAGTTTTATTCGTGCTATATACTTTTGAAGTGAAATGGAGGAAATTGACTACTTAGTCGTATGCTCCTCTTATAAAGATTCTAATAAAGACAAAGAAGAGTGATCTCTTCTGTCCAAAAGGGTAAACCATCTTTGAAAGAAAAAATAGAGCAACAGACAATATGCCATAAAAGTTATTTAATAACACTTTCTTTTATTTTTGATAGCGCTAAAAAGCGCTATTAACCGTGCCACTAATGTAAACGATTTATTTTAATATCACTTTAAAAGATCTATTAAAGTACTGTTTTTTAATATAAAAATAATAATTAATTAAAAAAATAAGTTTAAAGGAGCGATACGAAATTCGAGGGGGGAAATGAAAATTTTAGCACAAACAGTAGCGTCGGCATGAACCGTCGCTAATGTAAGAAAATAAAAATTAATTAAGACAATAACTAATAAGGAGGAAAACAAAATTTGTTATGGGAAATGAATATTTTTTCAAAAACAATAGCGTCGGCCTGATCCGTCGCTAATATAAAAAAATAAATAATTATTTAAAATAATAACTAAAAAGGAGGCAAATTAAATTGGTGGGTGTAATGAAATTTTCGCACAAACAGTAGCGTAGGTCCAAATAAACGTTTTGTCAACACCAAGTATTTTTCTCGAAATCAAACCATTTTCAAAATATTTTCATAACAAATGCACTCTGAGGATGCATGCAATAAGTAGTGAAGAAGGAATGATTAAATGTATGTCCCTTTGTTATTAGTCCGATGATGCTGGCTGTATAGGTTATCGCTCGAATGCTCACCTTCACTGATGAACTTTAGTTTTATTCGTGCTATATACTTTTGAAGTGAAATGGAGGAAAATGACTACTTAGGGGTATGCTCCTCTTATAAAGATTCTAATAAAGACAAAGAAGAGTGATCTCTTCTGTCCAAAAGGGTAAACCAACTTTGAAAGAAAAAATAGAGCAACAGACAATATGCCATAAAAGTTATTTAATAACACGTTCTTTTATTTTTGATAGCGCCCAAAAGCACTATTAACCGTGCCACTAATGTAAACGATTTCTTTTAATATCACTTTAAAAGATCTATTAAAGTAATATTTTTTAATATACAAATAATAATTAATTAATACAAGAAGTTTAAAGGAGCCATACGAAATTCGTGGGGGGAAATGAAAATTTTAGCACAAACAGTAGCGTCGGCCTGAACCGTCGCTCGTATGAGAAAATAAGAATTAATAAAGACAATAACTAATAAGGAGCCAAACGTATTTTGTTATGGGAAATGAATATTTTTTCAAAAACAATAGCGTCGGCCTGAACCGTCGCTAATATAAAAAAATAAATAGTTATTGAAAATAATAACTAAAAAGGGGGCAAATTAAATTGGTGGGTGTAATGAAATTTTCGCACAAACAGTAGCGTAGGTCCAAATAAACATTTTGTCAACACCAAGTATTTTTCTCGAAATCAAACCATTTTCAAAATATTTTCATAACAAATGTACTCGGAGGACACATGCATTAAGTAATGAAGAATGAATGATTAAATGTATGTCCCTTTGTTCTTAGTCTGACGATGCTGGCTGTATAGGTTATCGCTCGAATTCTCACCTTCACTCATGAACTTTAGTTTTATTCGTGCTATATACTTTTGAAGTGAAATGGAGGAAAATGACTACTTAGGCGTATGCTCCTCTTATAAAGATTCTAATAAAGACAAAGAAGAGTGATCTCTTCTGTCCAAAAGGGTAAACCAATTTTGAAAGAGAAAATAGAGCAACCGACAATAAGCCATAAAAGTTATTTAATAGAACTTTCTTTTGTTTTTGATAGCGCTGAAAAGCGCTATTAACCGTGCCACTAATGCGAACGATTTTGTTTAATAGCACTTTAAAAGAGCTATTAAAGTACTAGTTTTTAATATAAAAATAATAATTAATTAAAACAATAAGTTTAAAGGAGCCATTCGAAATTCGTGGGGGAAAATGAAAATTTTTGCACAAACAGTAGCGTCGACATGAACCGTCGCTAATATAAGAAAATAAGAATTAATTAAGACAATAACTAATAAGGAGGAAAACGAAATTTGTTATGGGAAATGAATATTTTTTCAAAAACAATAGCGTCGGCCTGAACCGTCGCTAATATAAAACATAAATAGTTATTTAAAATAATAACTAAAAAGGGGGCAAATTAAATTGGTGGGTGTAATGAAATTTTCACACAAACAGTAGCGTAGGTCCAAATAAACGTTTTGTCAACACCAAGTATTTTTATCGAAATCAAACCATTTTCAAAATATTTTCATAACAAATGTACTCGGAGGACACATGCATTAAGTAGTGAAGAATGAATCATTAAATGTATGTCCCTTTGTTCTTAGTCCGACGATGCTGGCTGTATAGATTATCGCTTGAATGCTCACCTTCACTCATGAACTTTAGTTTTATTCATGCTATATACTTTTGAAGTGAAACAGAGGAAATTGACTACTTGGTCGTATGCTCCTCTTATAAAGATTCTAATAAAGACAAAGAAGAGTGATCTCTTCTGTCCAAAAGGGTAAACCAACTTTGAAAGAAAAAATAGAGCAACATACAATATGCCATAAAAGTTATTTAATAACACTTTCTTTTATTTTTGATAGCGCTAAAAAGCGCTATTTACCGTGCCACTAATGTAAACGATTTCTTTTAATATCACTCTAAAAGATCTATTAAAGTACTATTTTTTATATACAAATAATAATTAATTAAAACAACAAGTTTAAAGGAGCCATACGAAATTCGTGGGGGGAAATGCAAATTTTAGCACAAACAGTAGCGTCGGCCTGAACCGTCGCTAATATGAGAAAATAAGAATTAATAAAGACAATAACTAATAAGGAGGCAAACGTATTTTGTTATGGGAAATTAATATTTTTTCAAAAACAATAGCGTCGGCCTGAACCGTCGCTAATATAAAAAAATAAATAGTTATTTAAAATAATAACTAAAAAGGGGGCAAATTAAATTGGTGGGTGTAATGAAATTTTCGCACAAACAGTAGTGTAGTTCCAAATAAACGTTTTTTCAACACCAAGTATTTTTCTCGAAATCAAACCATTTTCAAAATATTTTGATAACAAATGTACTCGGAGGACACATGCATTAAGTAGTGAAGATTGAATGATTAAATGTATGTCCCTTTGTTCTTAGTCCGACGATGCTGGCTGTATAGGTTATCGCTCGAATGCTCACCTCCAATCATGAACTTTAGTTTTATTCGTGCCATATACTTTTGAAGTGAGATGGAGGAAAATGACTACTTAGGCGTATGCTCCTCTTATAAGGATTCTAATAAAGACAAAGAAGAGTGATCTCTTCTGTCCAAAAGGGTAAACCAATTTTGAATGAGAAAATAGAGCAACAGACAATATGCCATAAAAGTTATTTAATAGCACTTTCTTTTGTTTTTAATAGCGCTGAAAAGCGCTATTAACCGTGCCACTAATGTGAACGATTTTGTTTAATAGCACTTTAAAAGAGCTATTAAAGTACTAGTTTTCTATATAAAAATAATAATTAATTAAAATAATAAGTTTAAAGGAGTCATTCGTAATTCGTGGGGGAAAATGAAAATTTCTGCACAAACAGTAGCGTCGACATGAACGGTCGCTAATATAAGAAAATAAGAATTAATTAAGACAATAACTAATAAGAAGGAAAACGAAATTTGTTATGGTAAATGAATATTTTTTCAAAAACAATAGCGTCGGCCTGAACCGTCGCTAATATAAAAAAATAAATAATTATTTAAAATAATAACTAAAAAGGAGGCAAATTAAATTGGTGGGTGTAATGAAATTTTCGTACAAACAGTAGCGTAGATCCAAATAAACATTTTGTCAACACCAAGTATTTTTCTCGAAATCAAACCATTTTCAAAATATTTTCATAACAAATGCACTCTGAGGATGCATGCATAAGTAGTGAAGAAGGAATGATTAAATGTATGTCCCTTTGTTCTTAGTCCGACGATGCTGGCTGTATAGGTTATCGCTCAAATGCTCACCTTCACTCCTGAACTTTAGTTTTATTCGTGCTATATACTTTTGAAGTGAAATGGAGGAAAATGACTACTTAGGCGTATGCTCCTCTTTTAAAGATTCTAATAAAGACAAAGAAGAGTGATCTCTTCTGTCCAAAAGGGTAAACAAACTTTGAAAGAGAAAATAGAGCAACAGACAATATGCCATAAAAGTTATTTAATAGCACTTTCTTTTGTTTTTGATAATGCTGAAAAGCTCTATTAACCGTGCCACTAATGTGAATGATTTTTTTTAATATCACTATAAAAGAGCTATTAAAGTACTAGTTTTTAATATAAAAATAATAATTAATTAAAACAATAAGTTTAAAGGAGCCGTACGAAATTCGTGGGGGAAAATGAAAATTTTAGCACAAACAGTAGCGTCGGCCTGAACCGTCGCTAATATGAAAAAATTAGAATGAATAAAGACAATAACTAATAAGGAGGCAAACGTATTTTGTTATGGAAAATGAATATTTTTTTCAAAAACAATAGCGTCGGCCTGAACCGTCGCTAATATAAAAAAATAAATAATTATTTAAAGTAATAACTAAAAAGGAGGCAAATTAAATTGGTTGGTGTAATGAAATTTCCGCACAAACAGTAGCGTAGGTCCAAACAAACGTTTTGTCAACACCAAGTATTTTTCTCCAAATCAAACCATTTTCAAAATATTTTCATAACAAATGCACTCGGTGGACACATGCATTAAATGGTGAAGAATGAATGATTAAATGTATATACCTTTGTTCTTAGTCCCACGATGCTGGTTGTATAGGTTATCGCTGGCATGCTCACCTTCACTCATGAACTTTAGTTTTATTCGTGCTATATACTTTTGAAGTGAAATGGAGGAAAATGACTACTTAGGCTTTTTGCTCCTCTTATAAAGATTCTAATAAAGACAAAGAAGAGTGATCTCTTCTGTCCAAAAGGGTAAACTAATTTTGAAAGAGAAAATAGAGCAACAGACAATATGCCATAATAGTTATTTAATAGCACTTTCTTTTGTTTTTGATAGCGCTGAAAAGCGCTATTAACCGTGCCACTAATGTGAACAATTTTGTTTACTAGCACTTTAAAAGAGCTATTAAAGTACTAGTTTTTAATATAAAAATAATAATTAATTAAAACAATTAGTTTAAAGGAGCCAATAGAAATTCGTGGGGGAAAATGAAAATTTTAGAACAAACAGTAGCGTCGGCCTGAACCATCGCTAATATAAGAAAATAAGAATTAATTAAGATAATAACTAATAAGGAGGCAAACGAAATTTGTTATGGGAAATGAATATTTTTTCATAAACAATAGCGTCGGCCTGAACCGTCGCTAATATAAAAAAATAAATAATTATTTAAAGTAATAACTAAAAAAGAGGCAAACTAAATTGGTGGGTGTAATGAAATTTTCACACAAACAATAGCGTAGGTCCAAATAAATGCTTTGTCAACACCAAGTATTTTTCTCGAAAACAAACCATTTTCAAAATATTTTCATAACAAATGCACTTGAAGGACACATGCATTAAGTGGTGAAGAAGGAATGATTAAATGTATGTCTCTTTGTTCTTAGTCCAACGACGCTTACTGTATAGGTTATCATTCAAATGCTCACCTTCACTCATGAACTTTTGTTTTATTTGTGCTATATACTTTAGAAGTGAAATGGAGGAAAATGACTAGTTAGGCGTATGCTCCTCTTATAATGATTCTAATAAAGACAAAGAAGAGTGATCTCTTCTGTCCAAAAGGGTAAACCAACTTTGAAAGAGAAAATAGAGCAATAGACAATATGCCATAAAAGTTACTTAATAGCACTTTCTTTTGTTTTTGATAGCGTTGAAAAACGCTATTAACCGTGCCACTAATGTGAATGATTTTGTTTAATAGCACTTTAAAAGAGCTATTAAAGTACTAGTTTTTAATTTAAAAATAATAATTAATTAAAACAATAAGTTTAAAGGAGCCATTCGAAATTAATGGGGGAAAATGAAAATTTTAGCACAAACAATAGCGTCGGCCTGAACCGTCGCTAGTATAAGGAAATAAGAATTAATTAAGACAATAACTAATAAGGAGGAAAACGAAATTTGTTATGGGAAATGAATATTTTTTCAAAAACAATAGCGTCGGCCTGAACCGTCGCTAATATAAAAAAATAAATAATTATTTAAAATAATAAAAAAAGGAGGCAAATTAAATTGGTGGGTTTAATGAAATTTTCGCACAAACAGTAGCGTAGGTCCAAATAAATGTTTTGTCAACACCAAGTATTTTTCTCAAAATCAAACCATTTTCAAAATATTTTCATAACAAATGCACTCGGAGGACACATGCATTAAGTAGTGAAGAAGGAATGATTAAATGTATGTCCCTTTGTTCTTAGTCCGACGATGCAGGCTGTATAGGTTATCGCTCAAATGCTCACCTTCAGTCATGAACTTTAGTTTTATTCGTGCTATATACTTTTGAAGTGAAATTGAGGAAAATGACTACTTAGGCGTATTCTCCTCTTATAAAGATTCTAATAAAGACAAAGAAGAGTGATCTCTTCTGTCCAAAAGGGTAAACCAATTTTGAAAGAGAAAATAGAGCAACAGACAATATGCCATAAAAATTATTTAATAGCAGTTTCTTTTGTTTTTGATAGCGCTGAAAAGCGCTATTAACCGTGCCACTAATGTGAACGATTTTGTTTAATAGCACTTTAAAAGAGCTATTAAAGTACTAGTTTTTAATATAAACATAATAATTAATTAAAACAATAAGTTTAAAGGAGCCAATAGAAATTCGTGGGGGAAAATGAAAATTTTAGCACAAACAGTAGCGTCGGCCTGAACCATCGCTAATATAAGAAAATAATAATTAATTAAGACAATAACTAATAAGGAGGCAAACAGAATTTGTTATGGGAAATGAAATTTTTTTCAAAAACAAAAGCGTCGGCCTTAACCGTCGCTAATATAAAAAAATAAATAATTATTTAAAATAATAACTAAAAAAAAGGCAAACTAAATTGGTGGGTATAATGAAATTTTCACACAAACAGTAGCGTAGGTCCAAATAAACTTTTGTCGACACCAAGTATTTTTCTCGAAATCAAACCATTTTCAAAATATTTTCATAACAAATGCACTTGAAGGACACATGCATTAAGTAGTGAAGAAGGAATGATTATATGTATGTCCCTTTGTCCTTAGTCCGACGACGCTGGCTGTATAGGTTATCGCTCGAATGCTCACCTTCACTGATGAACTATAGTTTTATTCGTGCTATATACTTTTGAAGTGAAATGGAGGAAAATGACTACTTAGGAGTATGCTCCTCTTATAAAGATTCTAATAAAGACAAACAAGAGTGATCTCTTCTGTCCAAAAGGGTAAACCAATTTTGAAAGAGAAAATAGAGCAACAAACAATATGCCATAAGAGTTATTTAATTGCACTTTCTTTTGTTTTTGATAGCGCTGAAAAGCGCTATTAACCATGCCACTAATGTGAACGATTTTGTTTAATATCACTATAAAAGAGCTATTAAAGTACTAGTTTTTAATATAAAAATAATAATTAATTAAAACAATAAGTTTAAAGGAGCTATACGAAATTCGTGGGGGAAAATGAAAATTTTAGCACAAATAGTAGCGTCGGCCTGAACCGTCGCTAATATGAGAAAATAAGAATTAATAAAGACAATAACTAATAAGGAGGCAAACGTATTTTGTTATGGGAAATGAATATTTTTTCAAAAACAATAGCATCGGCCTGAACCGTCGCTAATATAAAAAAATAAATAATTATTTAAAATAATAACTAAAAAGGAGGCAAATTAAATTGGTGGGTGTAATGAAATTTTCGCACAAACAGTCGCGTAGGTCCAAACAAACGTTTTGTCAACACCAAGTATTTTTCTCGAAATCAAACCATTTTCAAAATATTTTCATAACAAAAGCACTCGGTGGACACATGCATTAAGTAGTGAAGAATGAATGATTAAATGTATATACCTTTGTTCTTAGTCCGACGATGCTGGCTGTATAGGTTATCGCTCGAATGCTCACCTTCACTCATGAACTTTAGTTTTATTCGTGCTATATAATTTTGAAGTGAAATGGAGGAAAATGACTACTTAGGCGTATGCTCCTCTTATAAAGATTCTAATAAAGACAAAGAAGAGTGATCTCTTCTGTCCAAAAGGGTAAACCAACTTTGAAAGAAAAAGTAGAGCAACAGACAATATGCAATAAAATTTATTTAATAGCACTTTCTTTTGTTTTTGATAGCGCTGAAATGCGCTATTAACCGTGCCACTAATGTAAACTATTTTTTTTAATATAACTTTAAAAGATCTATTAAAGTACTAGTTTTTAATATAAAAATAATAATTAATTAAAACAATAAGTTTAAAGGAGCCATTCGAAATTCGTGGGGGAAAATGAAAATTTTAGCACAAACAATAGCGTCGGCCAGAACCGTCGCTAAGATAAGAAAATAAGAATTAATTAAGACAATAACTAATAAGGAGGAAAACAAAATTTGTTATGGGAAATGAATATTTTTTCAAAAACAATAGCATCGGCTTGAACCGTCGCTAATATAAAAAAATAAATAATTATTTAAAATAATAACTAAAAAGGAGGCAAATTAAATTGGTGGGTGTAATGAAATTTTCGTACAAACAGTAGCGTGGGTCCAAATAAACATTTTGTCAACACCAATTATTTTTTTGGAAATCAAACCATTTTCAAAATATTTTCATAACAAATGCACTCTGAGGATGCATGCATTAAGTAGTGAAGAAGGAATGATTAAATGTATGTCCCTTTGTTCTTAGTCCGACGATGCTGGCTGTATAGGTTATCGCTCAAATGCTCACCTTCACTCCTGAACTTTAGTTTTATTCAAGCTATATACTTTTGAAGTGAAATGGAGGAAAATGACTACTTAGGCGTATGCTCCTCTTTTAAAGATTCTAATAAAGACAAAGAAGAGTGATCTCTTCTGTCAAAAAGGGTAAACAAACTTTGAAAGAGAAAATAGAGCAACAGACAATATGCCATAAAAGTTATTTAATAGCACTTTCTTTTGTTTTTGATAACGCTGAAAAGCTCTATTAACCGTGCCACTAATGTGAATGATTTTGTTTAATATCACTATAAAAGAGCTATTAAAGTACTAGTTTTTAATATAAAAATAATAATTAATTAAAACAATAAGTTTAAAGGAGCGGTACGAAATTCGTGGGGGAAAATGAAAATTTTAGCACAAACAGAAGCGTCGGCCTGAACCGTCGCTAATATGAAAAAATTAGAATGAATAAAGACAATAACTAATAAGGAGGCAAACGTATTTTGTTATGGGAAATGAATATTTTTTCAAAAACAACAGCATCGGCCTGAACCGTCGCAAATATAAAAAAATAAATAATTATTTAAAATAATAACTAAAAAGGAGGCAAATTAAATTGGTGGGTGTAATGAAATTTTCGCACAAACAGTCGCGTAGGTTCAAACAAACGTTTTGTCAACACCAAGTATTTTTCTCGAAATCAAACCATTTTCAAAATATTTTCATAACAAATGCACTCGGTGGACACATGCATTAAGTAGTGAAGAATGAATGATTAAATCTATATACCTTTGTTCTTAGTCCGACGATGCTGGCTGTATAGGTTATTGCTCGAATGCTCACCTTCACTCATGAACTTTAGTTTTATTCGTGCTATATAATTTTGAAGTGAAATGGAGGAAAATGACTACTTAGGCGTATGCTCCTCTTATAAAGATTCTAAAAAAGACAAAGAAGAGTGATCTCTTCTGTCCAAAAGGGTAAACCAACTTTGAAAGAAAAAGTAGAGCAACAGACAATATGCAATAAAAGTTATTTAATAGCACTTTCTTTTGTTTTTGATAGCGCTGAAAAGCACTATTAACCGTGCCACTAATGTAAACAATTTTTTTTAATATCACTTTAAAAGATCTATTAAAGTACTAGTTTTTAATATAAAAATAATAATTAATTAAAACAATAAGTTTAAAGGAGCCATTCAAAATTCGTGGGGGAAAATGAAAATTTTAGCACAAACAATAGCGTCGGCCAGAACCGTCGCTAAGATAAGAAAATAAGAATTAATTAAGACAATAACTAATAAGGAGGAAAACAAAATTTGTTATGGGAAATGAATATTTTTTCAAAAACAATAGCATCGGCTTGAACTGTCGCTAATATAAAAAAATAAATAATTATTTAAAATAATAACTAAAAAGGAGGCAAATTAAATTGGTGGGTGTAATGAAATTTTCGTATAAACAGTAGCGTGGGTCCAAATAAACATTTTGTCAACACCAATTATTTTTTTGGAAATCAAACCATTTTCAAAATATTTTCATAACAAATGCACTATGAGGATGCATGCATTAAGTAGTGAAGAAGGAATGATTAAATGTATGTCCCTTTGTTCTTAGTCCGACGATGCTGGCTGTATAGGTTATCGCTCAAATGCTCACCTTCACTCCTGAACTTTAGTTTTATTCATGCTATATACTTTTGAAGTGAAATGGAGGAAAATGACTACTTAGGCGTATGCTCCTCTTTTAAAGATTCTAATAAAGACAAAGAAGAGTGATCTCTTCTGTCCAAAAGGGTAAACAAACTTTGAAAGAGAAAATAGAGCAACAGACAATATGCCATAAAAGTTATTTAATAGCACTTTCTTCTGTTTTTGATAACGCTGAAAAGCTCTATTAACCGTGCCACTAATGTGAATGATTTTGTTTAATATCACTATAAAAGAGCTATTAAAGTACTAGTTTTTAATATAAAAATAATAATTAATTAAAACAATAGGTTTAAAGGAGCGGTACGAAATTCGTGGGGGAAAATGAAAATTTTAGCACAAACAGAAGCGTCGGCCTGAACCGTCGCTAATATGAAAAAATTAGAATGAATAAAGACAATAACTAATAAGGAGGCAAACGTATTTTGTTAAGGGAAATGAATATTTTTTCAAAAACAATAGCATCGGCCTGAACCGTCGCTAATATAAAAAAACAAATAATTATTTAAAATAATGACTAAAAAGGAGGCAAATTAAATTGGTGGGTGTAATGAAATTTTCGCACAAACAGTCGCGTAGGTCCAAACAAACGTTTTGTCAGCACCAAGTATTTTTCTCGAAATCAAACCATTTTCAAAATATTTTCATAACAAATGCACTCGGTGGACACATGCATTAAGTAGTGAAGAATGAATGATTAAATGTATATACCTTTGTTCTTAGTCCGACGATGCTGGCTGTATAGGTTATCGCTCGAATGCTCACCTTCACTCATGAACTTTAGTTTTATTCGTGCTATATAATTTTGAAGTGAAATGGAGGAAAATGACTACTTAGGCGTGTGCTCCTCTTATAAAGATTCTAATAAAGTCAAAGAAGAGTGATCTCTTCTGTCCAAAAGGGTAAACCAACTTTGAAAGAAAAAGTAGAGCAACGGACAATATGCAATAAAAGTTATTTAATAGCACTTTCTTTTGTTTTTGATAGCGCTGAAAAGCGCTATTAACCGTGCCACTAATGTAAACTATTTTTTTTAATATCACTTTAAAAGATCTATTAAAGTACTAGTTTTTAATATAAAAATAATAATTAATTAAAATAATAAGTTTAAAGGAGCCATTCGAAATTCGTGGGGGAAAATGAAAATTTTAGCACAAACAATAGCGTCGGCCAGAACCGTGGCTAAGATAAGAAAATAAGAATTAATTAAGACAATAACTAATAAGGAGGAAAACAAAATTTGTTATGGGAAATGAATATTTTTTCAAAAACAATAGCATCGGCTTGAACCGTCGCTAATATTAAAATATAAATAATTATTTAAAATAATAACTAAAAAGGAGGCAAATTAAATTGGTGGGTGTAATGAAATTTTCGTACAAACAGTAGCGTGGGTCCAAATAAACAATTTGTCAACACCAATTATTTTTCTGGAAATCAAACCATTTTCAAAATATTTTCTTAACAAATGCACTATGAGGATGCATGCATTAAGTAGTGAAGAAGGAATGATTAAATGTATGTCCCTTTGTTCTTAGTCCGACGATGCTGGCTGTATAGGTTATCGCTCAAATGCTCACCTTCACTCCTGAACTTTAGTTTTATTCATGCTATATACTTTTGAAGTGAAATGGAGGAAAATGACTACTTAGGCGTATGCTCCTCTTTTAAAGATTCTAATAAAGACAAAGAAGAGTGATCTCTTCTGTCCAAAAGGGTAAACAAACTTTGAAAGAGAAAATAGAGCAACAGACAATATGCCATAAAAGTTATTTAATAGCACTTTCTTTTGTTTTTGATAACGCTGAAAAGCTCTATTAACCGTGCCACTAATGTGAATGATTTTGTTTAATATCACTATAAAAGAGCTATTAAAGTACTAGTTTTTAATATAAAAATAATAATTAATTAAAACAATAAGTTTAAAGGAGCGGTACGAAATTCGTGGGGAAAATGAAAATTTTAGCACAAACAGTAGCGTCGGCCTGAACCGTCGCTAATATGAAAAAATTAGAATGAATAAAGACAATAACTAATAAGGAGGCAAACATATTTTGTTATGGGAAATGAATATTTTTTCAAAAACAATAGCATCGGCCTGAACCGTCGCTAATATAAAAAAATAAATAATTGTTTAAAATAATAACTAAAAACGAGGCAAATTAAATTGGTGGGTGTAATGAAATTTTCGCACAAACAGTCGCGTAGGTCCAAACAAACGTTTTTTCAACACCAAGTATTTTTCTCGAAATCAAACCATTTTCAAAATATTTTCATAACAAATGCACTCGGTGGACACATGCATTAAGTAGTGAAGAATGAATGATTAAATGTATATACCTTTGTTCTTAGTCCGACGATGCTGGCTGTATAGGTTATCGCTCGAATGCTCACCTTCACTCATGAACTTTAGTTTTATTCGTGCTATATACTTTTGAAGTGAAATGGAGGAAAATGACTACTTAGGCTTTTTGCTCCTCTTATAAAGATTCTAATAAAGACATAGAAGAGTGATCTCTTCTGTCCAAAAGGGTAAACTAATTTTGAAAGAGAAAATAGAGCAACAGACAATATGCCATAATAGTTATTTAATAGCACTTTCTTTTGTTTTTGATAGCGCTGAAAAACGCTATTAACCGTGCCACTAATGTGAACAATTTTGTTTACTAGCACTTTAAAAGAGCTATTAAAGTACTAGTTTTTAATATAAAAATAATAATTAATTAAAACAATAAGTTTAAAGGAGCCAATAGAAATTCGTGGGGGAAAATGAAAATTTTAGCACAAACAGTAGCGTCGGCCTGAACCATCGCTAATATAAGAAAATAAGAATTAATTAAGATAATAACTAATAAGGAGGCAAACGAAATTTGTTATGGGAAATGAATATTTTTTCATAAACAATAGCGTCGGCCTGAACCGTCGCTAATATAAAAAAATAAATAATTATTTAAAGTAATAACTAAAAAAGAGGCAAACTAAATTGGTGGGTGTAATGAAATTTTCACACAAACAATAGCGTAGGTCCAAATAAACGCTTTGTCAACACCAAGTATTTTTCTCGAAAACAAACCATTTTCAAAATATTTTCATAACAAATGCACTTGAAGGACACATGCATTAAGTGGTGAAGAAGGAATGATTAAATGTATGTCTCTTTGTTCTTAGTCCAACGACGCTTACTGTATAGGTTATCGTTCAAATGCTCACCTTCACTCATGAACTTTTGTTTTATTTGTGCTATATACTTTAGAAGTGAAATGGAGGAAAATGACTACTTAGGCGTATGCTCCTCTTATAATGATTCTAATAAAGACAAAGAAGAGTGATATCTTCTGTCCAAAAGGGTAAACCAACTTTGAAAGAGAAAATAGAGCAATAGACAATATGCCATAAAAGTTACTTAATAGCACTTTCTTTTGTTTTTGATAGCGCTGAAAAGCGCTATTAACCGTGCCACTAATGTGAACGATTTTGTTTAATAGCACTTTAAAAGAGCTATTAAAGTACTAGTTTTTAATATAAAAATAATAATTAATTAAAACAATAAGTTTAAAGGAGCCATTCGAAATTAATGGGGGAAAATGAAAATTTTAGCACAAACAATAGCGTCGGCCTAAACCGTCGCTAATATAAGAAAATAAGAATTAATTAAGACAATAACTAATAAAGAGGAAAACGAAATTTGTTATGGGAAATGAATATTTTTTCAAAAACAATAGCGTCGGCCTGAACCGTCGCTAATATAAAAAAATAAATAATTATTTAAAATAATAAATAAAAGGAGGAAAATTAAATTGGTGGGTTTAATGAAATTTTCGCACAAACAGTAGCGTAGGTCCAAATAAATGTTTTGTCAACACCAAGTATTTTTCTCGAAATCAAACCATTTTCAAAATATTTTCATAACAAATGCACTCGGAGGACACATGCATTAAGTAGTGAAGAAGGAATGATTAAATGTATGTCCCTTTGTTCTTAGTCCGACGATGCAGGCTGTATAGGTTATCGCTCAAATGCTCACCTTCAGTCATGAACTTTAGTTTTATTCGTGCTATATACTTTTGAAGTGAAATGGAGGAAAATGACTACTTAGGAGTATTCTCGTCTTATAAAGATTATAATAAAGACAAAGAGGAGTGATCTCTTCTGTCCAAAAGGGTAAACCAATTTTGAAAGAGAAAATAGAGCAACAGACAATATGCCATAAAAATTATTTAATAGCACTTTCTTTTGTTTTTGATAGGGCTGAAAGGCGCTATTAACCGTGCCACTAATGTGAACGATTTTGTTTAATAGCACTTTAAAAGAGCTATTAAAGTACTAGTTTTTAATATAAACATAATAATTAATTAAAACAATAAGTTTAAAGGAGCCAATAGAAATTCGTGGGGGAAAATGAAAATTTTAGCACAAACAGTAGCGTCGGCCTGAACCATCGCTAATATAAGAAAATAATAATTAATTAAGACAATAACTAATAAGGAGGCAAACAGAAATTGTTATGGGAAATGAAATTTTTTTCAAAAACAATAGCGTCGGCCTTAACCGTCGCTAATATAAAAAAATAAATAATTATTTAAAATAATAACTAAAAAAGAGGCAAACTAAATTGGTGGGTATAATGAAATTTTCACACAAACAGTAGCGTAGGTCCAAATAAACTTTTGTCAACACCAAGTATTTTTCTCGAAATCAAACCATTTTCAAAATATTTTCATAACAAATGCACTTGAAGGACACATGCATTAAGTAGTGAAGAAGGAATGATTAAATGTATGTCCCTTTGTCCTTAGTCCGACGACGCTGGTTGTATAGGTTATCGCTCGAATGCTCACCTTCACTCATGAACTATAGTTTTATTCGTGCTATATACTTTTGAAGTGAAATGGAGGAAAATGACTACTTAGGAGTATGCTCCTCTTATAAAGATTCTAATAAAGACAAAGAAGAGTGATCTCTTCTGTCCAAAAGGGTAAACCAATTTTGAAAGAGAAAATAGAGCAACAAACAATATGCCATAAAAGTTATTTAATTGCACTTTCTTTTGTTTTTGATAGCGCTGAAAAGCGCTATTAACCGTGCCACTAATGTGAACGATTTTGTTTAATAGCACTTTAAAAGAGCTATAAAAGTACTAGTTTTTAATATAAAAATAATAATTAATTAAAACAATATGTTTAAAGGAGCCAATAGAAATTCGTGGGGGAAAATGAAAATTTTAGCACAAACAGTAGCGTCGGCCTGAACCATCGCTAATATAATAAAATAATAATTAATTAAGACAATAAATAATAAGGAGGCAAACGAAATTTGTTATGGAAAATGAATATTTTTTCATAAACAATAGCGTCGGCCTGAACCTTCGCTAATATAAAAAAATAAATAATTATTTAAAATAATAACTAAAAAAGAGGCAAACTAAATTGGTGGGTGTAATGAAATTTTCACACAAACAATAGCGTAGGTCCAAATAAAAGCTTTGTCAACACCAACTATTTTTCTCGAAATCAAACCATTTTCAAAATATTTTTATAACAAATGCACTTGAAGGACTGATGCATTAAGTTGTGAAGAAGGAATGATTAAATGTATGTCCCTTTGTTCTTAGTCCGACGACGCTTACTATATAGGTTATCGTTCAAATGCTAACCTTCACTCATTAACTTTAGTTTTATTGGTGCTATATACTTTTGAAGTGAAATGGAGGAAAATGACTACTTAGGCGTATGCTCCTCTTATAAAGATTCTAATAAACACAAAGAAGAGTGATCTCTTCTGTCCAAAAGGGTAAACCAACTTTGAAATAGAAAATAGAGCAACAGAAAATATGCCATAAAAGTTCCTTAATAACACTTTATTTTGTTTTTGATAGCGCTGAAAAGCGCTATTAACAATAGCGTCGGCCTGAACCGTCGCTAATATAAAAAAATGAATAATTATTTAAAATAATAACTAAAAAGGAGGCAAACTAAATTGGTGGGTGTAATGAAATTTTCGCACAAACAATAGCGTAGGTCCAAATAAACGTTTTGTCAACACCAACTATTTTTCTCGAAATCAAACCATTTTCAAAATATTTTCATAACAAATGCACTCGAAGGACTCATGCATAAATTAGTGAAGAAGGAATGATTAAATGCATGTCCCTTTGTTCTTAGTCCGATGACGCTGGCTGTATAGGTTATCGTTAAAATGCTAACCTTCACTCATGAACTTTAGTTTTATTCGTGCTATATACTTTTGAAGTGAAATGGAGGAAAATGACTAGTTAGGCGTATGCTCCTCTTATAAAGATTCTAATAAACACAAAGAAGAGTGATCTCTTCTGTCCAAAAGGGTAAACCAACTTTGAAAGAGAAAATAGAGCAACAGACAATATGCCATAAAAGTTACTTAATAACACTTTATTTGTTTTTGATAACGCTGAAAAGCGTTATTAACCGTGCCACTATTGTGAACGATTTTGTTTAATAGCACTTTAAAAGAGCTATTAAAGTACAAGTTTTTAATATAAAAATAATAATTAATTAAAACAATAAGTTTTAAGGAGCCAAACGGAATTCGTGGTGGAAAATGAAAATTTTAGCACAAACAGTAGCGTCGGCCTGAACCGTCGCTAATATAAGAAAATAAGAATTAATTAAGACTATAACAAATAAGGAGGCAAACGAAATTTGTTATGGGAAATGAATATTTTTTTCAAAAACAATACCGTCGGCCTGAACCGTCGCTAATATAAAAAAATAAATAATTATTTAAAATAATAACTAAAAAGGAGGCAAATTAAATTGGTGGGTGTAATGAAATTTTCGTACAAACATTAGCGTGGGTCCAAATAAACATTTTGTCAACACCAATTATTTTTCTCGAAATCAAACCATTTTCAAAATATTTTCATAACAAATGCACTCTGAGGATGCATGCATTAAGTAGTGAAGAAGGAATGATTAAATGTATGTCCCTTTGTTCTTAGTCCGACGATGCTGGCTGTATAGGTTATCCCTCGAATGCTAACCTTCACTCATGAACTTTAGTTTTATTCGTGCTATATACTTTTGAAGTGAAATGGAGGAAATTGACTACTTAGTCGTATGCTCCTCTTATAAAGATTCTAATAAAGACAAAGAAGAGTGATCTCTTCTGTCCAAAAGGGTAAACCAACTTTGAAAGAAAAAATAGAGCAACAGACAATATGCCATAAAAGTTATTTAATAACACTTTCTTTTATTTTTGATAGCGCTGAAAAGCGCTATTAACCGTGCCACTAATGTAAACGATTTCTTTTAATATCACTTTAAAAGATCTATTAAAGTACTATTTTTTAATATACAAATAATAATTAATTAAAACAATAAGTTTAAAGGAGCCGTACGTAATTCGTGGGGGAAAATGAAAATTTTAGCACAAACAATAGCGTCGGCCTCAACCGTCGCTAATATGAAAAAATTAGAATGAATAAAGACAATAACTAATATGGAGGCAAACGTATTTTGTTATGGAAAACAAATATTTTTTTCAAAAACAATAGCGTCGGCCTGAACCGTCGCTAATATAAAAAAATAAATAATTATTTAAAATAATAACTAAAAAGGAGGCAAATTAAATTGGTTGGTGTAATGAAATTTTCGCACAAACAGTAGCGTAGGTCCAAACAAACGTTTTGTCAACACCAAGTATTTTTCTCCAAATCAAACCATTTTCAAAATATTTTCATAACAAATGCACTCGGTGGACACATGCATTTAATGGTGAAGAATGAATGATTAAATGTATATACCTTTGTTCTTAGTCCGACGATGCTGGTTGTATAGGTTATCGCTCGCATGCTCACCTTCACTCATGAACTTTAGTTTTATTCGTGCTATATACTTTTGAAGTGAAATGGAGGAAAATGACTACTTAGGCTTTTTGCTCCTCATATAAAGATTCTAATAAAGACAAAGAAGAGTGATCTCTTCTGTCCAAAAGGGTAAACCAATTTTGAAAGAGAAAATAGAGCAACAGACAATATTCCATAATAGTTATTTAATAGCACTTTCTTTTGTTTTTGATAGCGCTGAAAAGCGCTATTAACCGTGCCACTAATGTGAACAATTTTGTTTAATAGCACTTTAAAAGAGCTATTAAAGTACTAGTTTTTAATATAAAAATAATAATTAATTAAAACAATAAGTTTAAAGGAGCCAATAGAAATTCGTGGGGGAAAATGAAAATTTTAGCACAAACAGTAGCGTCGGCCTGAACCATCGCTAATATAAGAAAATAAGAATTAATTAAGATAATAACTAATAAGGAGGCAAACGAAATTTGTTATGGGAAATGAATATTTTTTCATAAACAATAGCGTCGGCCTGAACCGTCGCTAATATAAAAAAATAAATAATTATTTAAAGTAATAACTAAAAAAGAGGCAAACTAAATTGGTGGGTGTAATGAAATTTTCACACAAACAATAGCGTAGGTCCAAATAAACGCTTTGTCAACACCAAGTATTTTTCTCGAAAACAAACCATTTTCAAAATATTTTCATAACAAATGCACTTGAAGGACACATGCATTAAGTAGTGAAGAAGGAATGATTAAATGCATGTCCCTTTGTTCTTAGTCCGATGACGCTGGCTGTATAGGTTATCGTTAAAATGCTCACCTTCACTCATGAACTTTAGTTTTATTCGTGCTATATACTTTTGAAGTGAAATGGAGGAAAATGACTAGTTAGGCGTATGCTCCTCTTATAAAGATTCTAATAAACACAAAGAAGAGTGATCTCTTCTGTCCAAAAGGGTAAACCAACTTTGAAAGAGAAAATAGAGCAACAGACAATATGCCATAAAAGTTACTTAATAACACTTTATTTGTTTTTGATAACGCTGAAAAGCGTTATTAACCGTGCCACTATTGTGAACGATTTTGTTTAATAGCACTTTAAAAGAGCTATTAAAGTACAAGTTTTTAATATAAAAATAATAATTAATTAAAACAATAAGTTTTAAGGAGCCAAACGGAATTCGTGGTGGAAAATGAAAATTTTAGCACAAACAGTAGCGTCGGCCTGAACCGTCGCTAATATAAGAAAATAAGAATTAATTAAGACTATAACAAATAAGGAGGCAAACGAAATTTGTTATGGGAAATGAATATTTTTTTCAAAAACAATACCGTCGGCCTGAACCGTCGCTAATATAAAAAAATAAATAATTATTTAAAATAATAACTAAAAAGGAGGCAAATTAAATTGGTGGGTGTAATGAAATTTTCGTACAAACATTAGCGTGGGTCCAAATAAACATTTTGTCAACACCAATTATTTTTCTCGAAATCAAACCATTTTCAAAATATTTTCATAACAAATGCACTCTGAGGATGCATGCATTAAGTAGTGAAGAAGGAATGATTAAATGTATGTCCCTTTGTTCTTAGTCCGACGATGCTGGCTGTATAGGTTATCCCTCGAATGCTAACCTTCACTCATGAACTTTAGTTTTATTCGTGCTATATACTTTTGAAGTGAAATGGAGGAAATTGACTACTTAGTCGTATGCTCCTCTTATAAAGATTCTAATAAAGACAAAGAAGAGTGATCTCTTCTGTCCAAAAGGGTAAACCAACTTTGAAAGAAAAAATAGAGCAACAGACAATATGCCATAAAAGTTATTTAATAACACTTTCTTTTATTTTTGATAGCGCTGAAAAGCGCTATTAACCGTGCCACTAATGTAAACGATTTCTTTTAATATCACTTTAAAAGATCTATTAAAGTACTATTTTTTAATATACAAATAATAATTAATTAAAACAATAAGTTTAAAGGAGCCGTACGTAATTCGTGGGGGAAAATGAAAATTTTAGCACAAACAATAGCGTCGGCCTCAACCGTCGCTAATATGAAAAAATTAGAATGAATAAAGACAATAACTAATATGGAGGCAAACGTATTTTGTTATGGAAAACAAATATTTTTTTCAAAAACAATAGCGTCGGCCTGAACCGTCGCTAATATAAAAAAATAAATAATTATTTAAAATAATAACTAAAAAGGAGGCAAATTAAATTGGTTGGTGTAATGAAATTTTCGCACAAACAGTAGCGTAGGTCCAAACAAACGTTTTGTCAACACCAAGTATTTTTCTCCAAATCAAACCATTTTCAAAATATTTTCATAACAAATGCACTCGGTGGACACATGCATTTAATGGTGAAGAATGAATGATTAAATGTATATACCTTTGTTCTTAGTCCGACGATGCTGGTTGTATAGGTTATCGCTCGCATGCTCACCTTCACTCATGAACTTTAGTTTTATTCGTGCTATATACTTTTGAAGTGAAATGGAGGAAAATGACTACTTAGGCTTTTTGCTCCTCATATAAAGATTCTAATAAAGACAAAGAAGAGTGATCTCTTCTGTCCAAAAGGGTAAACCAATTTTGAAAGAGAAAATAGAGCAACAGACAATATTCCATAATAGTTATTTAATAGCACTTTCTTTTGTTTTTGATAGCGCTGAAAAGCGCTATTAACCGTGCCACTAATGTGAACAATTTTGTTTAATAGCACTTTAAAAGAGCTATTAAAGTACTAGTTTTTAATATAAAAATAATAATTAATTAAAACAATAAGTTTAAAGGAGCCAATAGAAATTCGTGGGGGAAAATGAAAATTTTAGCACAAACAGTAGCGTCGGCCTGAACCATCGCTAATATAAGAAAATAAGAATTAATTAAGATAATAACTAATAAGGAGGCAAACGAAATTTGTTATGGGAAATGAATATTTTTTCATAAACAATAGCGTCGGCCTGAACCGTCGCTAATATAAAAAAATAAATAATTATTTAAAGTAATAACTAAAAAAGAGGCAAACTAAATTGGTGGGTGTAATGAAATTTTCACACAAACAATAGCGTAGGTCCAAATAAACGCTTTGTCAACACCAAGTATTTTTCTCGAAAACAAACCATTTTCAAAATATTTTCATAACAAATGCACTTGAAGGACACATGCATTAAGTAGTGAAGAAGGAATGATTAAATGCATGTCCCTTTGTTCTTAGTCCGATGACGCTGGCTGTATAGGTTATCGTTAAAATGCTCACCTTCACTCATGAACTTTAGTTTTATTCGTGCTATATACTTTTGAAGTGAAATGGAGGAAAATGACTAGTTAGGCGTATGCTCCTCTTATAAAGATTCTAATAAACACAAAGAAGAGTGATCTCTTCTGTCCAAAAGGGTAAACCAACTTTGAAAGAGAAAATAGAGCAACAGACAATATGCCATAAAAGTTACTTAATAACACTTTATTTGTTTTTGATAACGCAGAAAAGCGTTATTAACCGTGCCACTATTGTGAACGATTTTGTTTAATAGCACTTTAAAAGAGCTATTAAAGTACAAGTTTTTAATATAAAAGTAATAATTAATTAAAACAATAAGTTTTAAGGAGCCAAACGGAATTCGTGGTGGAAAATGAAAATTTTAGCACAAACAGTAGCGTCGGCCTGAACCGTCGCTAATATAAGAAAATAAGAATTAATTAAGACTATAACAAATAAGGAGGCAAACGAAATTTGTTATGGGAAATGTATATTTTTTTCAAAAACAATACCGTAGGCCTGAACCGTCGCTAATATAAAAAAATAAATAATTATTTAAAATAATAACTAAAAAGGAGGCAAATTAAATTGGTGGGTGTAATGAAATTTTCGTACAAACAGTAGCGTGGGTCCAAATAAACATTTTGTCAACACCAATTATTTTTCTCGAAATCAAACCATTTTCAAAATATTTTCATAACAAATGCACTCTGAGGATGCATGCATTAAGTAGTGAAGAAGGAATGATTAAATGTATGTCCCTTTGTTCTTAGTCCGACGATGCTGGCTGTATAGGTTATCCCTCGAATGCTAACCTTCACTCATGAACTTTAGTTTTATTCGTGCTATATACTTTTGAAGTGAAATGGAGGAAATTGACTACTTAGTCGTATGCTCCTCTTATAAAGATTCTAATAAAGACAAAGAAGAGTGATCTCTTCTGTCCAAAAGGGTAAACCAACTTTGAAAGAAAAAATAGAGCAACAGACAATATGCCATAAAAGTTATTTAATAACACTTTCTTTTATTTTTGATAGCGCTGAAAAGCGCTATTAACCGTGCCACTAATGTAAACGATTTCTTTTAATATCACTTTAAAAGATCTATTAAAGTACTATTTTTTAATATACAAATAATAATTAATTAAAACAATAAGTTTAAAGGAGCCGTACGTAATTCGTGGGGGAAAATGAAAATTTTAGCACAAACAATAGCGTCGGCCTCAACCGTCGCTAATATGAAAAAATTAGAATGAATAAAGACAATAACTAATATGGAGGCAAACGTATTTTGTTATGGAAAACGAATATTTTTTTCAAAAACAATAGCGTCGGCCTGAACCGTCGCTAATATAAAAAAATAAATAATTATTTAAAATAATAACTAAAAAGGAGGCAAATTAAATTGGTTGGTGTAATGAAATTTTCGCACAAACAGTAGCGTAGGTCCAAACAAACGTTTTGTCAACACCAAGTATTTTTCTCCAAATCAAACCATTTTCATAACAAATGCACTCGGTGGACACATGCATTTAATGGTGAAGAATGAATGATTAAATGTATATACCTTTGTTCTTAGTCCGACGATGCTGGTTGTATAGGTTATCGCTCGCATGGTCACCTTCACTCATGAACTTTAGTTTTATTCGTGCTATATACTTTTGAAGTGAAATGGAGGAAAATGACTACTTAGGCTTTTTGCTCCTATTATAAAGATTCTAATAAAGACAAAGAAGAGTGATCTCTTCTGTCCAAAAGGGTAAACCAATTTTGAAAGAGAAAATAGAGCAACAGACAATATTCCATAATAGTTATTTAATAGCACTTTCTTTTGTTTTTGATAGCGCTGAAAAGCGCTATTAACCGTGCCACTAATGTGAACAATTTTGTTTAATAGCACTTTAAAAGAGCTATTAAAGTACTAGTTTTTAATATAAAAATAATAATTAATTAAAACAATAAGTTTAAAGGAGCCAATAGAAATTCGTGGGGGAAAATGAAAATTTTAGCACAAACAGTAGCGTCGGCCTGAACCATCGCTAATATAAGAAAATAAGAATTAATTAAGATAATAACTAATAAGGAGGCAAACGAAATTTGTTATGGGAAATGAATATTTTTTCATAAACAATAGCGTCGGCCTGAACCGTCGCTAATATAAAAAAATAAATAATTATTTAAAGTAATAACTAAAAAAGAGGCAAACTAAATTGGTGGGTGTAATGAAATTTTCACACAAACAATAGCGTAGGTCCAAATAAACGCTTTGTCAACACCAAGTATTTTTCTCGAAAACAAACCATTTTCAAAATATTTTCATAACAAATGCACTTGAAGGACACATGCATTAAGTGGTGAAGAAGGAATGATTAAATGTATGTCTCTTTGTTCTTAGTCCAACGATGCTTACCGTATAGGTTATCGTTCAAATGCTCACCTTCACTCATGAACTTTTGTTTTATTCGTGCTATATACTTTTGAAGTGAAATGGAGGAAAATGACTAGTTAGGCGTATGCTCCTCTTATAATGATTCTAATAAAGACAAAGAAGAGTGATCTCTTCTGTCCAAAAGGGTAAACCAACTTTGAAAGAGAAAATAGAGCAATAGGCAATATGCCATAAAAGTTACTTAATAGCACTTTCTTTTGTTTTTGATAGCGCTGAAAAGCGCTATTAACCGTGCCACTAATGTGAACGATTTTGTTTAATAGCACTTTAAAAGAGCTATTAAAGTACTAGTTTTTAATATAAAAATAATAATTAATTAAAACAATAAGTTTAAAGGAGCCATTCGAAATTAATGTGGGAAAATGAAAATTTTAGCACAAACAATAGCGTCGGCCTGAACCGTCCCTAATATAAGAAAATAAGAATTAATTAAGACAATAACTAATAAGGAGGAAAACAAAATTTGTTATGGGAAATGAATATTTTTTCAAAAACAATAGCTTCGGCCTGAACTGTCGCTATTATAAAAAAATAAATAATTATTTAAAATAATAAAAAAAAGGAGGAAAATTAAATTGGTGGGTTTAATGAAATTTTCGCACAAACAGTAGCGTAGGTCCAAATAAATGTTTTGTCAACACCAAGTATTTTTCTCGAAATCAAACCATTTTCAAAATATTTTCATAACAAATGCACTCGGAGGACACATGCATTAAGTAGTGAAGAAGGAATGATTAAATGTATGTCCCTTTGTTCTTAGTCCGACGATGCAGGCTGTATAGGTTATCGCTCAAATGCTCACCTTCAGTCATGAACTTTAGTTTTATTCGTGCTATATACTTTTGAAGTGAAATGGAGGAAAATGACTACTTAGGCGTATTCTCCTCTTATAAAGATTCTAATAAAGACAGAGAAGAGTGATCTCTTCTGTCCAAAAGGGTAAACCAATTTTGAAAGAGAAAATAGAGCAACAAACAATATGCCATAAAAATTATTTAATAGCACTTTCTTTTGTTTTTGATAGCGCTGAAAAGCGCTATTAACCGTGCCACTAATGTGAACGATTTTGTTTAATAGCACTTTAAAAGAGCTATTAAAGTACTAGTTTTTAATATAAAAATAATAATTAATTAAAACAATAAGTTTAAAGGAGCCAATAGAAATTCGTGGGGGAAAATGAAAATTTTAGCACAAACAGTAGCGTCGGCCTGAACCATCGCTAATATAAGAAAATAATAATTAATTAAGACAATAAATAATAAGGAGGCAAACGAAATTTGTTATGGGAAATGAAATTTTTTTCAAAAACAATAGCGTCGGCCTTAACCGTCGCTAATATAAAAAAATAAATAATTATTTAAAATAATAACTAAACAAGAGGCAAACTAAATTGGTGGGTATAATAAAATTTTCACACAAACAGTAGAGTAGGTCCAAATAAACTTTTGTCAACACCAAGTATTTTTCTCGAAATCAAACCATTTTCAAAATATTTTCATAACAAATGCACTTGAAGGACACATGCATTAAGTAGTGAAGAAGTAATTATTAAATGTATGTCCCTTTGTCCTTAGTCCGACGACGCTGGCTGTATAGGTTATCGATCAAATGCTCACCTTCACTCATGAACTATAGTTTTATTCGTGCTATATACTTTTGAAGTGAAATGGAGGAAAATGACTACTTAGGAGTCTGCTCCTCTTATGAAGATTCTAATAAAGACAAAGAAGAGTGATCTCTTCTGTCCAAAAGGGTAAACCAACTTTGAAAGAGAAAATAGAGCAACAGACAATATGCCATAAAAGTTCCTTAATAACACTTTATTTTGTTTTTGATAGAGCTGAAAAGCGCTATTAACCGTGTCACTAATGTGAACGATTTTGTTTAATAGCACTTTAAAAGAGCTATTAAAGTACATGTTTTTAATATAAAAATAATAATTAATTAAAACAATAAGTTTTAAGGAGACAAACGAAATTCGTGGTGGAAAATTTAAATTTTAGCACAAACTGTAGCGTCGGCCTGAACCGTGGCTAATATAAGAAAATAAGAATTAATTAAGACTATAACAAATAAGGAGGCAAACGAAATTTGTTATGGGAAATGATAATTTTTTCAAAAACAATAGCGTCGGCCTGAACCGTCGCTAATATAAAAAAATAAATAATTATTTAAAATAATAACTAAAAAAGAGGCAAACTAAATTGGTGGGTGTAATGAAATTTTCACACAAACAATAGCGTAGGTCCAAATAAACGCATTATCAACACCAACTATTTTTCTCGAAATCAAACCATTTTCAAAATATTTTCATAACAAATGCACTTGAAGGACACATGCATTAAGTAGTTAAGAAGGAATGATTAAATGTATGTCCCTTTGTTCTTAGTCCGACGACGCTTACTATATAGGTTATCGTTCAAATGCTCACCTTCAGTCATGAACTTTAGTTTTATTGGTGCTATATACTTTTGAAGTGAAATGGAGGAAAATGACTACTTATGCGTATGCTCCTCTTATAAAGATTCTAATAAACACAAAGAACAGTGATCTCTTCTGTCCAAAATGGTAAACCAACTTTGAAAGAGAAAATAGAGCAACAGACAATATGCCATAAAAGTTACTTAATAACACTTTATTTGTTTTTGATAACACTGAAAAGCGCTATTAACCGTGCCACTATTGTGAACGATTTTGTTTAATAGCACTTTAAAAGAGCTATTAAAGTACAAGTTTTTAATATAAAAATAATAATTAATTAAAACAATAAGTTTTAAGGAGCCAAACGGAATTCGTGGTGGAAAATGAAAATTTTAGCACAAACAGTAGCGTCGGCCTGAACCGTCGCTAATATAAGAAAATAAGAATTAATTAAGACTATAACAAATAAGGAGGCAAACGAAATTTGTTATGGGAAATGAATATTTTTTCAAAAACAATAGCGTCGGCCTGAACCGTCGCTAATATAAAAAAATAAATAATTATTTAAAATAATAACTAAAAAAGAGGCAAACTAAATTGGTGGGTGTAATGAAATTTTCACACAAACAATAGCGTAGGTCCAAATAAACGCATTATCAACACCAACTATTTTCCTCGAAATCAAACCATTTTCAAAATATTTTCATAACAAATGCACTTGAAGGACACATGCATTAAGTAGTGAAGAAGGAATGATTAAATGTATGTCCCTTTGTTCTTAGTCCGACGACGCTTACTATATAGGTTATCGTTCAAATGCTTACATTCAGTCATGAACTTTAGTTTTATTGGTGCTATATACTTTTGAAGTGAAATGGAGGAAAATGACTACTTATGCGTATGCTCCTCTTATAAAGATTGTAATAACCACAAAGAAGAGTGATCTCTTCTGTCCAAAAGGGTAAACCAACTTTGAAAGAGAAAATAGAGCAACAGACAATATGCCATAAAAGTTACTTAATAACACTTTATTTGTTTTTGATAACGCTGAAAAGCGCTATTAACCGTGCCACTATTGTGAACGATTTTGTTTAATAGCACTTTAAAACAGCTATTAAAGTACAAGTTTTTAATATAAAAATAATAATTAATTAAAACAATAAGTTTTCAGGAGCCAAACGGAATTTGTGGTGGAAAATGAAAATTTTAGCACAAACAGTAGCGTCGGCCTGAACCGTCGCTAATATAAGAAAATAAGAATTAATTAAGACTATAACAAATAAGGAGGCAAACGAAATTTGTTATGGGAAATGAATATTTTTTTAAAAAACAATAGCGTCGGCCTGAACCGTCGCTAATATAAAAAAAATAAATAATTATTTAAAATAATAACTAAAAAGGAGGCAAACTAAATTGGAGGGTGTAATTAAATTTTCGCATAAATAGTAGCGTAGGTCCAAATGAAAGTTTTGTCAACACCAAGTATTTTTCTCGAAATCAAACCATTTTCAAAATATTTTCATAACAAATGCACTCAAAGGTCACATGCATTAAGTAGTGAAGAAGGAATGATTAAATGTATGTCCCTTGGTTCTTAGTCCGACGACGCAGGCTGTATAGGTTATCGCTCGAATCCTCACCTTCACTCATGAACTTTAGTTTTATTCGTGCTATATACTTTTGAAGTGAAATGGAGGAAAATGACTACTTAGGTGTATTCTCCTCTTATAAAGACAAAGAAGAGTGATCTCTTCTGTCCAAAAGGGTAAACCAACTTTGAAAGAGAAAACAGAGCAACAGACAATATGCCATAAAAGTTACTTAATAACACTTTCTTTTGTTTTTGATAGCGCTGAAAAGCGCTATTAACCGTGCCACTAATGTGAACGGTTTTGTTTAATAGCACTTTAAAAGAGCTATTAAAGTACTAGTTTTTAATATAAAAATAATAATTAATTAAAACAATAAGTTTAAAGGAGCCAAACGAAATTCGTGGGGGAAAATGAAAATTTTAACACAAACAGTAGCATTAGCCTGAACCGTCACTAATATAAGAAAATAAGAATTAATTAAGACAATAACCAATAAGGAGGAAAATAAAATTTGTTATGGGAAATTCATATTTTTTCAAAAACAATAGCGTCGGCCTGAACCGTCGCTAGTATAAAAAAATGAATAATTATTTAAAATAATAACTAAAAAGGAGGCAAACTAAACTGGTGGGTGTAATGAAATTTTCGCACAAACAATAGCGTAGGTCCAAATAAACGTTTTGTCAACACCACCTATTTTTCTCGAAATCAAACCATTTTCAAAATATTTTCATAACAAATGCACTCGAAGGACACATGCATTAATTAGTGAAGAAGGAATGATTAAATGTATGTCCCTTTGTTCTTAGTCCGACGACGCTGGCTGTATAGGTTATCGTTAAAATGCTCACCTTCACTCATGAACTTTAGTTTTATTCGTGCTATATACTTTTGAAGTGAAATGGAGGAAAATGACTAGTTAGGCGTATGCTCCTCTTATAAAGATTCTAATAAACACAAAGAAGAGTGATCTCTTCTGTCCAAAAGGGTAAACCAACTTTGAAAGAGAAAATAGAGCAACAGACAATATGCCATAAAAGTTACTTAATAACACTTTATTTGTTTTTGATAACGCTGAAAAGCGTTATTAACCGTGCCACTATTGTGAACGATTTTGTTTAATAGCACTTTAAAAGAGCTATTAAAGTACAAGTTTTTAATATAAAAATAATAATTAATTAAAACAATAAGTTTTAAGGAGCCACACGGAATTCGTGGTGGAAAATGAAAATTTTAGCACAAACAGTAGCGTCAGCCTGAATCGTCGCTAATATAAGAAAATAAGAATTAATTAAGACTATAACAAATAAGGAGGCAAACGAAATTTGTTATGGGAAATGAATATTTTTTTTAAAAACAATAGCGTCGGCCTGAACCGTCGCTAATATAAAAAAAATAAATAATTATTTAAAATAATAACTAAAAAGGAGGCAAACTAAATTGGAGGGTGTAATTAAATTTTCGCACAAATAGTAGCGTAGGTCCAAATGAAAGTTTTGTCAACACCAAGTATTTTTCTCGAAATCAAACCATTTTCAAAATATTTTCATAACAAATGCACTCAAAGGACACATGCATTAAGTAGTGAAGAAGGAATGATTAAATGTATGTCCCTTGGTTCTTAGTCCGACGACGCAGGCTGTATAGGTTATCGCTCGAATCCTCACCTTCACTCATGAACTTTAGTTTTATTCGTGCTATATACTTTTGAAGTGAAATGGAGGAAAATGACTACTTAGGTGTATTCTTCTCTTATAAAGATTCTAATAAAGACAAAGAAGAGTGATCTCTTCTGTCCAAAAGGGTAAACCAACTTTGAAAGAGAAAACAGAGCAATAGACAATATGCCATAAAAGTTACTTAATAACACTTTCTTTTGTTTTTGATAGCGCTGAAAAGCGCTATTAACCGTGCCACTAATGTGAACGGTTTTGTTAAATAGCACTTTAAAAGAGCTATTAAAGTACTAGTTTTTAATATAAAAATAATAATTAATTAAAACAATAAGTTTAAAGGAGCAAAACGAAATTCGTGGGGGAAAATGAAAATTTTAGCATAAACAGTAGCATTAGCCTGAACCGTCACTAATATAAGAAAATAAGAATTAATTAAGACAATAACCAATAAGGAGGAAAACAAAATTTGTTATGGGAAATTCATATTTTTTCAAAAACAATAGCGTCGGCCTGAACCGTCGCTAATATAAAAAAATGAATAATTATTTAAAATAATAACTAAAAAGGAGGCAAACTAAACTGGTGGGTGTAATGAAATTTTCGCACAAACAATAGCATAGGTCCAAATAAACGTTTTGTCAACACCAACTATTTTTCTCGAAATCAAACCATTTTCATAATATTTTCATAACAAATGCACTCGAAGGACACATGCATTAATTAGTGAAGAAGGAATGATTAAATGTATGTCCCTTTGTTCTTAGTCCGACGACGCTGGCTGTATAGGTTATCGTTAAAATGCTCACCTTCACTCATGAACTTTAGTTTTATTCGTGCTATATACTTTTGAAGTGAAATGGAGGAAAATGACTAGTTAGGCGTATGCTCCTCTTATAAAGATTCTAATAAACACAAAGAAGAGTGATCTCTTCTGTCCAAAAGGGTAAACCAACTTTGAAAGAGAAAATAGAGCAACAGACAATATGCCATAAAAGTTACTTAATAACACTTTATTTGTTTTTGATAATGCTGAAAAGCGTTATTAACCGTGCCACAATTGTGAACGATTTTGTTTAATAGCACTTTAAAAGAGCTATTAAAGTACAAGTTTTTAATATAAAAATAATAATTAATTAAAACAATAAGTTTTAAGGAGCCTAACGGAATTCGTGGTGGAAAATTAAAATTTTAGCACAAACAGTAGCGTCGGCCTGAACCGTCGCTAATATAAGAAAATAAGAATTAATTAAGACTATACCAAATAAGGAGGCAAACGAAATTTGTTATGGGAAATGAATATTTTTTTCAAAAACAATAGCGTCGGTCTGAACCGTCGCTAATATAAAAAAATAAATAATTATTTAAAATAATAACTAAAAAGGAGGCAAACTAAATTGGAGGGTGTAATTAAATTTTCGCACAAATAGTAGCGTAGGTGCAAATGAAAGTTTTGTCAACACCAAGTATTTTTCTCGAAATCAAACCATTTTCAAAATATTTTCATAACAAATGCACTCAAAGGACACATGCATTAAGTAGTTAAGAAGGAATGATTAAATGTATGTCCCTTGGTTCTTAGTCCGACGACGCAGGCTGTATAGGTTATCGCTCGAATCCTCACCTTCACTCATGAACTTTAGTTTTATTCGTGCTATATACTTTTGAAGTGAAATGGAGGAAAATGACTACTTAGGTGTATTCTCATCTTATAAAGATTCTAATAAAGACAAAGAAGAGTGATCTCTTCTGTCCAAAAGGGTAAACCAACTTTGAAAGAGAAAACAGAGCAACAGACAATATGCCATAAAAGTTACTTAATAACACTTTCTTTTGTTTTTGATAGCGCTGAAAAGCGCTATTAACCGTGCCACTAATGTGAACGGTTTTGTTAAATAGCACTTTAAAAGAGCTATTAAAGTACTAGTTTTTAATATAAAAATAATAATTAATTAAAACAATAAGTTTAAAGGAGCAAAACGAAATTCGTGGGGGAAAATGAAAATTTTAGCATAAACAGTAGCATTAGCCTGAACCGTCACTAATATAAGAAAATAAGAATTAATTAAGACAATAACCAATAAGGAGGAAAACAAAATTTGTTATGGGAAATTCATATTTTTTCAAAAACAATAGCGTCGGCCTGAACCGTCGCTAATATAAAAAAATGAATAATTATTTAAAATAATAACTAAAAAGGAGGCAAACTAAACTGGTGGGTGTAATGAAATTTTCGCACAAACAATAGCATAGGTCCAAATAAACGTTTTGTCAACACCAACTATTTTTCTCGAAATCAAACCATTTTCAAAATATTTTCATAACAAATGCACTCGAAGGACACATGCATTAATTAGTGAAGAAGGAATGATTAAATGTATGTCCCTTTGTTCTTACTCCGACGACGCTGGCTGTATAGGTTATCGTTAAAATGCTCACCTTCACTCATGAACTTTAGTTTTATTCGTGCTATATACTTTTGAAGTGAAATGGAGGAAAATGACTAGTTAGGCGTATGCTCCTCTTATAAAGATTCTAATAAACACAAAGAAGAGTGATCTCTTCTGTCCAAAAGGGTAAACCAACTTTGAAAGAGAAAATAGAGCAACAAACAATATGCCATAAAAGTTACTTAATAACACTTTATTTGTTTTTGATAACGCTGAAAAGCGTTATAAACCGTGCCACTATTGTGAACGATTTTGTTTAATAGCACTTTAAAAGAGCTATTAAAGTACAAGTTTTTAATATAAAAATAATAATTAATTAAAATAATAAGTTTTAAGGAGCCTAACGGAATTCGTGGTGGAAAATTAAAATTTTAGCACAAACAGTAGCGTCGGCCTGAACCGTCGCTAATATAAGAAAATAAGAATTAATTAAGACTATACCAAATAAGGAGGCAAACGAAATTTGTTATGGGAAATGAATATTTTTTTCAAAAACAATAGCGTCGGCCTGAACCGTCGCTAATATAAAAAAATAAATAATTATTTAAAATAATAACTAAAAAGGAGGCAAACTAAATTGGAGGGTGTAATTAAATTTTCGCACAAATAGTAGCGTAGGTGCAAATGAAAGTTTTGTCAACACCATGTATTTTTCTCGAAATCAAACCATTTTCAAAATATTTTCATAACAAATGCACTCAAAGGACACATGCATTAAGTAGTTAAGAAGGAATGATTAAATGTATGTCCCTTGGTTCTTAGTCCGACGACGCAGGCTGTATAGGTTATCGCTCGAATCCTCACCTTCACTCATGAACTTTAGTTTTATTCGTGCTATATACTTTTGAAGTGAAATGGAGGAAAATGACTACTTAGGTGTATTCTCATCTTATAAAGATTCTAATAAAGACAAAGAAGAGTGATCTCTTCTGTCCAAAAGGGTAAACCAACTTTGAAAGAGAAAACAGAGCAACAGACAATATGCCATAAAAGTTACTTAATAACACTTTCTTTTGTTTTTGATAGCGCTGAAAAGCGCTATTAACCGTGCCACTAATGTGAACGGTTTTGTTAAATAGCACTTTAAAAGAGCTATTAAAGTACTAGTTTTTAATATAAAAATAATAATTAATTAAAACAATAAGTTTAAAGGAGCAAAACGAAATTCGTGGGGGAAAATGAAAATTTTAGCATAAACAGTAGCATTAGCCTGAACCGTCACTAATATAAGAAAATAAGAATTAATTAAGACAATAACCAATAAGGAGGAAAACAAAATTTGTTATGGGAAATTCATATTTTTTCAAAAACAATAGCGTCGGCCTGAACCGTCGCTAATATAAAAAAATGAATAATTATTTAAAATAATAACTAAAAAGGAGGCAAACTAAACTGGTGGGTGTAATGAAATTTTCGCACAAACAATAGCATAGGTCCAAATAAACGTTTTGTCAACACCAACTATTTTTCTCGAAATCAAACCATTTTCATAATATTTTCATAACAAATGCACTCGAAGGACACATGCATTAATTAGTGAAGAAGGAATGATTAAATGTATGTCCCTTTGTTCTTAGTCCGACGACGCTGGCTGTATAGGTTATCGTTAAAATGCTCACCTTCACTCATGAACTTTAGTTTTATTCGTGCTATATACTTTTGAAGTGAAATGGAGGAAAATGACTAGTTAGGCGTATGCTCCTCTTATAAAGATTCTAATAAACACAAAGAAGAGTGATCTCTTCTGTCCAAAAGGGTAAACCAACTTTGAAAGAGAAAATAGAGCAACAGACAATATGCCATAAAAGTTACTTAATAACACTTTATTTGTTTTTGATAATGCTGAAAAGCGTTATTAACCGTGCCACAATTGTGAACGATTTTGTTTAATAGCACTTTAAAAGAGCTATTAAAGTACAAGTTTTTAATATAAAAATAATAATTAATTAAAACAATAAGTTTTAAGGAGCCTAACGGAATTCGTGGTGGAAAATTAAAATTTTAGCACAAACAGTAGCGTCGGCCTGAACCGTCGCTAATATAAGAAAATAAGAATTAATTAAGACTATACCAAATAAGGAGGCAAACGAAATTTGTTATGGGAAATGAATATTTTTTTCAAAAACAATAGCGTCGGTCTGAACCGTCGCTAATATAAAAAAATAAATAATTATTTAAAATAATAACTAAAAAGGAGGCAAACTAAATTGGAGGGTGTAATTAAATTTTCGCACAAATAGTAGCGTAGGTGCAAATGAAAGTTTTGTCAACACCAAGTATTTTTCTCGAAATCAAACCATTTTCAAAATATTTTCATAACAAATGCACTCAAAGGACACATGCATTAAGTAGTTAAGAAGGAATGATTAAATGTATGTCCCTTGGTTCTTAGTCCGACGACGCAGGCTGTATAGGTTATCGCTCGAATCCTCACCTTCACTCATGAACTTTAGTTTTATTCGTGCTATATACTTTTGAAGTGAAATGGAGGAAAATGACTACTTAGGTGTATTCTCATCTTATAAAGATTCTAATAAAGACAAAGAAGAGTGATCTCTTCTGTCCAAAAGGGTAAACCAACTTTGAAAGAGAAAACAGAGCAACAGACAATATGCCATAAAAGTTACTTAATAACACTTTCTTTTGTTTTTGATAGCGCTGAAAAGCGCTATTAACCGTGCCACTAATGTGAACGGTTTTGTTAAATAGCACTTTAAAAGAGCTATTAAAGTACTAGTTTTTAATATAAAAATAATAATTAATTAAAACAATAAGTTTAAAGGAGCAAAACGAAATTCGTGGGGGAAAATGAAAATTTTAGCATAAACAGTAGCATTAGCCTGAACCGTCACTAATATAAGAAAATAAGAATTAATTAAGACAATAACCAATAAGGAGGAAAACAAAATTTGTTATGGGAAATTCATATTTTTTCAAAAACAATAGCGTCGGCCTGAACCGTCGCTAATATAAAAAAATGAATAATTATTTAAAATAATAACTAAAAAGGAGGCAAACTAAACTGGTGGGTGTAATGAAATTTTCGCACAAACAATAGCATAGGTCCAAATAAACGTTTTGTCAACACCAACTATTTTTCTCGAAATCAAACCATTTTCAAAATATTTTCATAACAAATGCACTCGAAGGACACATGCATTAATTAGTGAAGAAGGAATGATTAAATGTATGTCCCTTTGTTCTTACTCCGACGACGCTGGCTGTATAGGTTATCGTTAAAATGCTCACCTTCACTCATGAACTTTAGTTTTATTCGTGCTATATACTTTTGAAGTGAAATGGAGGAAAATGACTAGTTAGGCGTATGCTCCTCTTATAAAGATTCTAATAAATACAAAGAAGAGTGATCTCTTCTGTCCAAAAGGGTAAACCAACTTTGAAAGAGAAAATAGAGCAACAAACAATATGCCATAAAAGTTACTTAATAACACTTTATTTGTTTTTGATAACGCTGAAAAGCGTTATTAACCGTGCCACGATTGTGAACGATTTTGTTTAATAGCACTTTAAAAGAGCTATTAAAGTACAAGTTTTTAATATAAAAATAATAATTAATTAAAATAATAAGTTTTAAGGAGCCTAACGGAATTCGTGGTGGAAAATTAAAATTTTAGCACAAACAGTAGCGTCGGCCTGAACCGTCGCTAATATAAGAAAATAAGAATTAATTAAGACTATACCAAATAAGGAGGCAAACGAAATTTGTTATGGGAAATGAATATTTTTTTCAAAAACAATAGCGTCGGCCTGAACCGTCGCTAATATAAAAAAATAAATAATTATTTAAAATAATAACTAAAAAGGAGGCAAACTAAATTGGAGGGTGTAATTAAATTTTCGCACAAATAGTAGCGTAGGTGCAAATGAAAGTTTTGTCAACACCAAGTATTTTTCTCGAAATCAAACCATTTTCAAAATATTTTCATAACAAATGCACTCAAAGGACACATGCATTAAGTAGTTAAGAAGGAATGATTAAATGTATGTCCCTTGGTTCTTAGTCCGACGACGCAGGCTGTATAGGTTATCGCTCGAATCCTCACCTTCACTCATGAACTTTAGTTTTATTCGTGCTATATACTTTTGAAGTGAAATGGAGGAAAATGACTACTTAGGTGTATTCTCATCTTATAAAGATTCTAATAAAGACAAAGAAGAGTGATCTCTTCTGTCCAAAAGGGTAAACCAACTTTGAAAGAGAAAACAGAGCAACAGACAATATGCCATAAAAGTTACTTAATAACACTTTCTTTTGTTTTTGATAGCGCTGAAAAGCGCTATTAACCGTGCCACTAATGTGAACGGTTTTGTTAAATAGCACTTTAAAAGAGCTATTAAAGTACTAGTTTTTAATATAAAAATAATAATTAATAAAAACAATAAGTTTAAAGGAGCAAAACGAAATTCGTGGGGGAAAATGAAAATTTTAGCATAAACAGTAGCATTAGCCTGAACCGTCACTAATATAAGAAAATAAGAATTAATTAAGACAATAACCAATAAGGAGGAAAACAAAATTTGTTATGGGAAATTCATATTTTTTCAAAAACAATAGCGTCGGCCTGAACCGTCGCTAATATAAAAAAATGAATAATTATTTAAAATAATAACTAAAAAGGAGGCAAACTAAACTGGTGGGTGTAATGAAATTTTCGCACAAACAATAGCGTAGGTCCAAATAAACGTTTTGTCAACACCAATTATTTTTCTCGAAATCAAACCATTTTCAAAATATTTTCATAACAAATGCGCTCGAAGGACACATGCATTAATTAGTGAAGAAGGAATGATTAAATGTATGTCCCTTTGTTCTTACTCCGACGACGCTGGCTGTATAGGTTATCGTTCGAATGCTCACCTTCACTCATGAACTTTAGTTTTATTCGTGCTATATACTTTTGAAGTGAAATGGAGGAAAATGACTAGTTAGGTGTATGCTCCTCTTATAAAGATTCTAATAAAAACAAAGAAGAGTGATCTCTTCTGTCCAAAAGGGTAAACCAACTTTGAAAGAGAAAATAGAGCAACAAACAATATGCCATAAAAGTTACTTAATACCACTTTCTTTTGTTTTTGATAGCGCTGAAAAGCGCTATTAACCGTGCCACTAATGTGAACGATTTTGTTTAATAGAACTTTAAAAGAGCTATTAAAGTACTAGTTTTTAATATAAAAATAATAATTAATTAAAACAATAAGTTTAAAGGAGCCAATAGAAATTCGTGGGGGAAAATGAAAATTTTAGCACAAACATTAGCTTCGGCCTGAACCGTCGCTAATATAAGAAAATAAGAATTAATTAAGACAATAACTAATAAGGAGGCAAATGAAATTTGTTATGGGAAATTAATATTTTTTCAAAACCAATAGCGTCGGCCTGAGCTGTCGCTAATATAAAAAAAAAAATTATTTAAAATAATAACTAAAAAGGAGGCAAACTAAATTGGAGGGTGTAATGAAATTTTCGCACAAACAGTAGCGTAGGTCCAAATGAAAGTTTTGTCAACACCAAGTATTTTTCTAGAAATCAAACCATTTTCAAAATATTTTCATAAGAAATGCACTCAAAGGACACATGCATTAAGTAGTGAAGAATGAATGATTAAATGTATGTCCCTTGGTTCTTAGTCCGACGACGCAGGCTGTATAGGTTATCGCTCGAATCCTCACCTTCACTCATGAACTTTAGTTTTATTCGTGCTATATACTTTTGAAGTGAAATGGAGGAAAATGACTTGTTACGCGTATGCTCCTCTTATAAAGATTCTAATAAAGAAAAAGAAGAGTGATCTCTTCTGTCCAAAAGGGTAAACCAACTTTGAAAGAGAAAATAGAGCAACAGACAATATGCCATAAAAGTTACTTAATATCACTTTCTTTTGTTTTTGATAGCGCTAAAAAGCGCTATTAACCGTGCCACTAATGTGAACGATTTTGTTTAATAGCACTTTAAAAGAGCTATTAAAGTACTAGTTTTTAATATAAAAATAATAATTAATTAAAAAAATAAGTTTAAAGGAGCCAAACGAAATTCTGTGGGAAAATGAAAATTTTAGCACAAACAGTAGCATCGGCCTGAACCGTCACTAATATAAGAAAATAAGAATTAATTAAGACAATAACCAATAAGAAGGAAAACAAAATTTGTTATGGGAAATTCATATTTTTTCAAAAACAATAGCGTCGGCCTGAACCGTCGCTAATATAAAGAAATGAACAATTATTTAAAATAATAACTAAAAAGGAGGCAAACTAAACTGGTGGGTGTAATGAAATTTTCGCACAAACAATAGCGTAGGTCCAAATAAACGTTTTGTCAACACCAATTATTTTTCTCGAAATCAAACCATTTTCAAAATATTTTCATAACAAATGCACTCGAAGGACACATGCATTAATTAGTGAAGAAGGAATGATTAAATGTATGTCCCTTTGTTCTTAGTCCGACGACGCTGGCTGTATAGGTTATCGTTAAAATGCTCACCTTCACTCATGAACTTTAGTTTTATTCGTCCTATATACTTTTGAAGTGAAATGGAGGAAAATGACTAGTTAGGCGTATGCTCCTCTTATAAAGATTCTAATAAAAACAAAGAAGAGTGATCTCTTCTGTCCAAAAGCGTAAACCAACTTTGAAAGAGAAAATAGAGCAACAGACAATATGCCATAAAAGTTACTTAATATCACTTTCTTTTGTTTTTGATAGCGCTGAAAAGCCCTATTAACCGTGCCACTAATGTGAACGATTTTGTTTAATAGAATTTTAAAAGAGCTATTAAAGTACTAGTTTTTAATATAAAAATAATAATTAATTAAAAAAATAAGTTTAAAGGAGCCAAACGAAATTCTGTGGGAAAATGAAAATTTTAGCACAAACAGTAGCGTCGGCCTGAACCGTCGCTAATATAAGAAAATAAGAATTAATTAAGACTATAACAAATAAGGAGGCAAACGAAATTTGTTATGGGAAATGAATATTTTTTTCAAAAACAATAGCGTCGGCCTGAACTGTCGCTAATATAAAAAAATAAATAATTATTTAAAATAATAACTAAAAAGGAGGCAAACTAAATTGGAGGGTGTAATGAAATTTTCGCACAAACAGTAGCGTAGGTCCAAATGAAAGTTTTGTCAACACCAAGTATTTTTCTCGAAATCAAACCATTTTCAAAATATTTTCATAACAAATGCACTCAAAGAACACATGTATTAAGTAGTGAAGAAGGAATGATTAAATGTATGTCCCTTGGTTCTTAGTCCGACGACGCAGGCTGTATAGGTTATCGCTCGAATCCTCACCTTCACTCATGAACTATAGTTTTATTCGTGATATATACTTTTGAAGTGAAATGGAGGAAAATGACTAGTTAGGCGTATGCTCCTCTTATAAAGATTCTAATAAAAACAAAGGAGAGTGATCTCTTCTGTCCAAAAGGGTAAACCAACTTTGAAAGAGAAAATAGAGCAACAGACAATATGCCATAAAAGTTACTTAATAACACTTTCTTTTGTTTTTGATAGGGCTGAAAAGCGCTATTAACCATGCCACTAATGTGAACGATTTTGTTTAATAGAACTTTAAAAGAGCTATTAAAGTACTAGTTTTTAATATAAAAATAATAATTCATTAAAACTATAAGTTTAAAGGAGCCAATAGAAATTCGTGGGGGAAAATGAAAATTTTAGCACAAACATTAGCGTCGGCCTGAACCGTCGCTAATATAAGAAAATAAGAATTAATTAAGACAATAACTAATAAGGAGGCAAACGAAATTTGTTATGGGAAATGAATATTTTTTCAAAAACAATAGCGTCGGCCTGAACTGTCGCTAATATAAAAAAATAAATAATTATTAAAATAATAACTAAAAAGGAGGCAAACTAAATTGGAGGGTGTAATGAAATTTTTGCACAAACAGTAGCATAGGTCCAAATGAATGTTTTGTCAACACCAAGTATTTTTCTCAAAATCAAACCATTTTCAAAATATTTTCATAACAAATGCATTCAAAGGAAACATGCGTTAAGTAGTGAAGAAGGAATGATTAAATGTATGTCCCTTGGTTCTTAGTCCGACGATGCAGGCTGTATAGGTTATCGCTCGAATCCTCACTTTCACTCATGAACTTTAGTTTTATTCGTGCTATATACTTTTGAAGTGAAATGGAGGAAAATGACTAGTTAGGTGTATGCTCCTCTTATAAAGATTCTAAAAAAGACAAAGAAGAGTGATCTCTTCTGTCCAAAAGGGTAAACCAACTTTGAAAGAGAAAATAGAGCAACAGACAATATGCCATAAAAGTTACTTAATATCACTTTCTTTTGTTTTTGATAGGGCTGAAAAGCGCTTTTAACCATGCCATTAATGTGAACGGTTTTGTTTAATAGCACTTTAAAAGCGCTATTAAAGTACTAGTTTTTAATATAAAAATAATAATTAATTAAAACAATAAGTTTAAAGGAGCCAATAGAAATTCGTCGGGGAAAATGAAAATTTTAGCACAAACATTAGCGTCGGCCGGAACCATCGCTAATATAAGAAAATAAGAATTAATTAAGACAATAACTAATAAGGAGGCAAACGGAATTTGTTATGGGAAATGAATATTTTTTCAAAAACAATAGCGTCGGCCTGAATTGTCGCTAATATAAAAAATAAATAATTATTAAAATAATAACTAAAAAGGAGGCAAACTAAATTGAAGGGTGTAATGAAATTTTCGCACAAACAGTAGCATAGGTCCAAATGAATGTTTTGTCAACACCAAGTATTTTTCTCGAAATCAAACCATTTTCAAAATATTTTCATAACAAATGCACTCAAGGACACATGCATTAAGTAGTGAAGAAGGAATGATTAAATGTATGTCCCTTGGTTCTTAGTCCGACAACGCAGGCTGTATAGGTTATCGCTCGAATCGTCACCTTCACTCATGAACTTTAGTTTTATTCGTGCTATATACTTTTGAAGTGAAATGGAGGAAAATGACTAGTTAGGCGTATGCTCCTCTTATAAAGATTCTAAAAAAGACAAAGAAGAGTGATCTCTTCTGTCCAAAAGGGTAAACCAACTTTGAAAGAGAAAATAGAGCAACAGACAATATGCCATAAAAGTTACTTAATAGCACTTTCTTTTGTTTTTGATAGGGCTGAAAAGCGCTATTAACCATGCCACTAATGTGAACGGTTTTGTTTAATAGCACTTTAAAAGAGCTATTAAAGTACTAGTTTTTAATGTAAAAAAAATAATTAATTAAAATAATAAGTTTAAAGGAGCCAATAGAAATTCGTGGGGGAAAATGAAAATTTTAGCACAAACATTAGCGTCAACCGGAACCGTCGTTAATATAAGAAAATAAGAATTAATTAAGACAATAACTAATAAGAAGGCAAACGAAATTTGTTATGGGAAATGAATATTTTTTCAAAAACAATAGCGTCGGTCTGAATCGTCCCTAATATAAAAAAATAAATAATTATTTAAAATAATAACTAAAAAGGAGGTAAACTAAATTGGAGGGTGTAATGAAATTTTCGCATAAACAGTAGCGTAGGTCCAAATGAACGTTTTGTCAACACCAAGTATTTTTCTCGAAATCAAACCATTTTCAAAATATTTTCATAACAAATGCACTCAAAGGACACATGCATTAAGTAGTGAAGAAGGAATGATTAAATGTATGTCCCTTGGTTCTTAGTCCGACGACGTCGGCTGTATAGGTTATCGCTCGAATCCTCACCTTCACTCATGAACTTTAGTTTTATTCGTGCTATATACTTTTGAAGTGAAATGTCGGAAAATGACTAGTTAGGCGTATGCTCCTCTTATAAAGATTCTAATAAAGACAAAGAAGAGTGATCTCTTATGTCCAAAAGGGTAAACCAACTTTGAAAGAGAAAATAGAGCAACAGACAATATGCCATAAAAGATACTTAATAGCACTTTCTTTTGTATTTGATAGGGCAGAAAAGCGCTATTAATCATGCCACTAATGTAAACGGTTTTGTTTAATAACACTTTAAAAGAGCTATTAAAGTACTAGTTTTTAATATAAAAATAATAATTAATTAATACAATAAGTTTTAAGGAGCCAATAGAAATTCGTGTGGGAAAATGAAAATTTTAGCACAAACATTAGCGTCGGCCTGAACCGTCGCTAATATAAGAAAATAAGAATTAATTAAGACAATAACTAATAAGGAGGCAAACGCAATTTGTTATGGGAAATGAATAATTTTTTCAAAAACAATAGCGTCGGCCTGAACCGTCGCTAATATAAAAAAATAAATAATTATTTAAAATAATAACTAAAAAGGAGGTAAACTAAATTGGAGGGTGTAATGAAATTTTCGCATAAACAGTAGCGTAGGTCCAAATGAACGTTTTGTCAACACCAAATATTTTTCTCGAAATCAAACCATTTTTAAAATATTTTCATAACAAATGCACTCAAAGGACACATGCATTAAGTAGTGAAGAAGGAATGATTAAATGTATGTCCCTTGGTTCTTAGTCCGACGACGCAGGCTGTATAGGTTATCGCTCGAATCCTCACCTTCACTCATGAACTTTAGTTTTATTCGTGCTATATACTTTTGTTGTGAAATGGAGGAAAATGACTAGTTAGGCGTATGCTCCTCTTATAAAGATTCTAATAAAGACAAAGAAGAGTGATCTCTTCTGTCCAAAAGGGTAAACCAACTTTGAAAGAGAAAATAGAGCAACAGACAATATGCCATAAAAGTTACTTAATAGCACTTTCTTTTGTTTTTGATAGGGCTGAAAAGCGCTATTAACCATGCCACTAATGTGAACGATTTTGTTTAATAGAACTTTAAAAGAGCTATTAAAGTACTAGTTTTTAATATAAAAATAATAATTTATTAAAACAATAAGATTAAAGGAGCCAATAGAAATTCGAGGGGGTAAATGAAAATTTTAGCACAAACATTAGCGTCGGCCTGAACCGTCGCTAATATAAGAAAATAAAAATTAATTAAGACAATAACTAATAAGGAGGCAAACGAAATTTGTTATGGGAAATGAATATTTTTTCAAAAACAATAGCGTCGGCCTGAACTGTCGCTAATATAAAAAAATAAATAATTATTAAAATAATAACTAAAAAGGAGGCAAACTAAATTGGAGGGTGTAATGAAATTTTTGCACAAATAGTAGCATAGGTCCAAATGAACGTTTTTTCAACACCAATTATTTTTCTCGAAATCAAACCATTTTAAAAATATTTTCATAACAAATGCACTCAAAGGACACATGCATTAAGAAGTGAAGAAGGAATGATTAAATGTATGTCCCTTGGTTCTTAGTCCGACGACGCAAGCTGTATAGGTTATCGCTCGAATCCTCACCTTCACTCATGAACTTTAGTTTTATTCGTGCTATATACTTTTGAAGTGAAATGGAGGAAAATGACTAGTTAGGCGTATGCTCCTCTTATAAAGATTCTAATAAAGACAAAGAAGAGTGATCTCTTCTGTCCAAAAGGGTAAACCAACTTTGAAAGAGAAAATAGAGCAACAGACAATATGCCATAAAAGTTACTTAATAGCACTTTCTTTTGTTTTTGATAGGGCTGAAAAGCGCTATTAACCATGCCACTAATGTGAACGATTTTGTTTAATAGAACTTTAAAAGAGCTATTAAAGTACTAGTTTTTAATATAAAAATAATAATTAATTAAAACAATAAGATTAAAGGAGCCAATAGAAATTCGTGGGGGTAAATGAAAATTTTAGCACAAACATTAGCGTCGGCCTGAACCGTCGCTAATATAAGAAAATAAAAATTAATTAAGACAATAACTAATAAGGAGGCAAACGAAATTTGTTATGGGAAATGAATATTTTTTCAAAAACAATAGCGTCGGCCCGAACTGTCGCTAATATAAAAAAATAAATAATTATTAAAATAATAACTAAAAAGGAGGCAAACTAAATTGGAGGGTGTAATGAAATTTTCGCACAAACAGTAGCATAGGTCCAAATGAACGTTTTTTCAACACCAAGTATTTTTCTCGAAATCAAACCATTTTCAAAATATTTTCATAACAAATGCACTCAAAGGACACATGCATTAAGAAGTGAAGAAGGAATGATTAAATGTATGTCCCTTGGTTCTTAGTCCGACGACGCAAGCTGTATAGGTTATCGCTCGAATCCTCACCTTCACTCATGAACTTTAGTTTTATTCGTGCTATATACTTTTGAAGTGAAATGGAGGAAAATGACTCGTTAGGCGTATGCTCCTCTTATAAAGATTCTAAAAAAGACAAAGAAGAGTGATCTCTTCTGTCCAAAAGGGTAAACCAACTTTGAAAGAGAAAATAGAGCAACAGACGATATGCCATAAAAGTTACTTAATAGCACTTTCTTTTGTTTTTGATAGGGCTGAAAAGCGCTATTAACCATGCCACTAATGTGAACGGTTTTGTTTAATAGCACTTTAAAAGAGCTATTAAAGTACTCGTTTTTAATATAAAAATAATAATTAATTAAAACAATAAGTTTAAAGGAGCTAATAGAAATTCGTGGGGGAAAATGAAAATTTTAGCACAAACATTAGCGTCGGCCTGAACCGTCGCTAATATAAGAAAATAAGAATTAATTAAGACAATAACTAATAAGGAGGCAACCGAAATTTGTTATGGGAAATGAATATTTTTTCAAAAACAATAGCGTCGGCCTGAACCGTCGCTAATATAAAAAAATAAATAATTATTTAAAATAATAACTAAAAAGGAGGTAAACTAAATTGAAGGGTGTAATGAAATTTTCGCACAAACAGTAGCGTAGGTCCAAATGAACGTTTTGTCAACACCAAGTATTTTTCTCGAAATCAAACCATTTTCAAAATATTTTTATAACAAATGCACTCAAAGGACACATGCATTAAGTAGTGAAGAGGGAATGATTAAATGTATGTCCCTTGGTTCTTAGTCCGACGACGCAGGGTGTATAGGTTATCGCTCGAATCCTCAGCTTCACTCATGAACTTCATTTTTATTCGTGCTATGTAATTTTGAAGTGAAATGGAGGAAAATGACTAGTTAGGCGTATGCTCCTCTTATAAAGATTCTAAAAAAGACAAAGAAGAGTGATCTCTTCTGTCCAAAAGGGTAAACCAACTTTGAAAGAGAAAATAGAGCAACAGACAATATGCCATAAAAGTTACTTAATAGCACTTTCTTTTGTTTTTGATAGGGCTGAAAAGCGCTATTAACCATGCCACTAATGTGAACGGTTTTGTTTAATAGCACTTTAAAAGAGCTATTAAAGTACTAGTTTTTAATATAAAAATAATAATTAATTAAAACAAAAAGTTTAAAGGAGCCAATAGAAATTCGTGGGGGAAAATGAAAATTTTAGCACAAATATTAGCGTCGGCCTGAACCGTCGCTAATATAAGAAAATAAGAATTAATTAAGACAATAACTAATAAGGAGGCGAACAAAATTTGTTATGGGAAATGAATATTTTTTCAAAAACAATAGCGTCGGCCTGAACCGTCGCTAATATAAAAAAATAAATAATTATTTAAAATAATAACTAAAAAGGAGGTAAACTAAATTGGAGGGTGTAATGAAATTTTCGCCCAAACAGTAGCGTAGGTCCAAATGAACGTTTTGTCAACACCAAGTATTTTTCTCGAAATCAAACCATTTTCAAAATATTTTCATAACAAATGCACTAAAAGGACACATGCATTAAGTTGTTAAGAAGGAATGATTAAGTGTATGTCCCTTGGTTCTTATTCCGACGACGCAGGCTGTATAGGTTATCGCTCGAATCCTCACCTTCACTCATGAACTTTAGTTTTATTCGTGCTATATACTTTTGAAGTGAAATGGAGGAAAATAACTAGTTAGGCGTATGCTCCTCTTATAAAGATTCTAATAAAGACAAAGAAGAGTGATCTCTTCTGTCCAAAAGGGTAAACCAACTTTGAAAGAGAAAATAGAGCAACAGACAATATGCCATAAAAGTTACTTAATAGCACTTTCTTTTGTTTTTGATAGGGCTGAAAAGCGCTATTAACCATGCCACTAATGTAAACGGTTTTGTTTAATAGCACTTTAAAAGAGCTATTAAAGTACTAGTTTTTAATATAAAAATAATAATTAATTAATACAATAAGTTTTAAGGAGCCAATAGAAATTCGTGTGGGAAAATGAATATTTTAGCACAAACATTAGCGTCGGCCTGAACCGTCGCTAATATAAGAAAATAAGAATTAATTAAGACAATAACTAATAAGGAGGCAAACTAAATTTGTTATGGGAAATGAATAACTTTTTCAAAAACAATAGCGTCGGCCTAAACCGTCGCTAATATAAAAAAATAAATAATTATTTAAAATAATAACTAAAAAGGAGGTAAACTAAATTGGAGGGTGTAATGAAATTTTCGCCCAAACAGTAGCGTAGGTCCAAATGAACGTTTTGTCAACACCAAGTATTTTTCTCGAAATCAAACCATTTTCAAAATATTTTCATAACAAATGCACTAAAAGGACACATGCATTAAGTTGTTAAGAAGGAATGATTAAGTGTATGTCCCTTGGTTCTTATTCCGACGACGCAGGCTGTATAGGTTATCGCTCGAATCCTCACCTTCACTCATGAACTTTAGTTTTATTCGTGCTATATACTTTTGAAGTGAAATGGAGGAAAATAACTAGTTAGGCGTATGCTCCTCTTATAAAGATTCTAATAAAGACAAAGAAGAGTGATCTCTTCTGTCCAAAAGGGTAAACCAACTTTGAAAGAGAAAATAGAGCAACAGACAATATGCCATAAAAGTTACTTAATAGCACTTTCTTTTGTTTTTGATAGGGCTGAAAAGCGCTATTAACCATGCCACTAATGTAAACGGTTTTGTTTAATAGCACTTTAAAAGAGCTATTAAAGTACTAGTTTTTAATATAAAAATAATAATTAATTAATACAATAAGTTTTAAGGAGCCAATAGAAATTCGTGTGGGAAAATGAATATTTTAGCACAAACATTAGCGTCGGCCTGAACCGTCGCTAATATAAGAAAATAAGAATTAATTAAGACAATAACTAATAAGGAGGCAAACTAAATTTGTTATGGGAAATGAATAACTTTTTCAAAAACAATAGCGTCGGCCTGAACCGTCGCTAATATAAAAAAATAAATAATTATTTAAAATAATAACTAAAAAGGAGGTAAACTAAATTGGAGGGTGTAATGAAATTTTTGCACAAACAGTAGCGTAGGTCCAAATGAACGTTTTGTCAACACCAAGTATTTTTCTCGAAATCAAACCATTTTCAAAATATTTTCATAACAAATGCACTCAAAGGACACATGCATTAAGTAGTGAAGAAGGAATGATTAAATGTATGTCCCTTGGTTCTTAGTCCGACGACGCAGGCTGTATAGGTTATCGCTCGAATCCTCACCTTCACTCATGAACTTTAGTTTTATTCGTGCTATATACTTTTGAAGTGAAATGGAGGAAACTGACTAGTTAGGCGTATGCTCCTCTTATAAAGATTCTAATAAAGACAAAGAAGAGTGATCTCTTCTGTCCAAAAGGGTAAACCAACTTTGAAAGAGAAAATAGAGCAACAGACAATATGCCATAAAAGTTACTTAATAGAACTTTCTTTTGTTTTTGATAGCGCTAAAAAGCGCTATTAACCGTGCCACTAATGTGAACGGTTTTGTTTAATAGCACTTTAAAAGAGCTATTAAAGTACTAGTTTTTAATGTAAAAATAATAATTAATTAAAACAATAAGTTTAAAGGATCCAATAGAAATTTGTGGGGGAAAATGAAAATTTTAGCACAAACATTAGCGTCGGCCTGAACCGTCGCTAATATAAGAAAATAAGAATTAATTAAGACAATAACTAATAAGGAGGCAAACGAAATTTGTTATGGGAAATGAATATTTTTTCAAAAACAATAGCGTCGGCCAGAACTGTCGCTAATATAAAAAAAATAATAATTATTTAAAATAATAACTAAAAAGGAGGCAAACTAAATTGGAGGGTGTAATGAAATTTTTTCACAAACAGTAGCATAGGTCCAAATGAACGTTTTGTCAACACCAAGTATTTTTCTCGAAATCAAACCATTTTCAAAATATTTTCATAACAAATGCACTCAAAGGACACATGCATTAAGTAGTGAAGAAGGAATGATTAAATGTATGTCCCTTGGTTCTTAGTCCGACGACGCATGCTGTATAGGTTATCGCTCGAATCCTAACCTTCACTCATGAACTTTAGTTTTATTCGTGCTATATACTTTTGAAGTGAAATGGAGGAAAATGACTAGTTAGGCGTATGCTCCTCTTATAAAGATTCTAAAAAAGACAAAGAAGAGTGATCTCTTCTGTCCAAAAGGGTAAACCAACTTTGAAAGAGAAAATAGAGCAACAGACAATATTCCATAAAAGTTACTTAATAGCACTTACTTTTGTTTTTGATAGGGCTGAAAAGCGATATTAACCATGCTACTAATGTGAACGGTTTTGTTTAATATCACTTTAAAAGAGCTATTAAAGTATTAGTTTTTAATATAAAAATAATAATTAATTAAAATAATAAGTTTAAAGGAGCCAATAGAAATTTCTGGGGGAAAATGAAAATTTTAGCACAAACATTAGCGTCGGCCTGAACCGTCGCTAATATAAGAAAATAAGAATTAATTAAGACAATAACTAATAAGGAGGCAAACGAAATTTGTTATGGGAAATGAATATTTTTTCAAAAACAATAGCGTCGGCCAGAACTGTCGCTAATATAAAAAAATAAATAATTATTTAAAATAATAACTAAAAAGGAGGCAAACTAAATTGGAGGGTGTAATGAAATTTTTGCACAAACAGTAGCGTAGGTCCAAATGAACGTTTTGTCAACACCAAGTATTTTTCTCGAAATCAAACCATTTTCAAAATATTTTCATAACAAATGCACTCAAAGGACACGTGGATTAAGTAGTGAAGAAGGAATGATTAAATGTATGTCCCTTGGTTCTTAGTCCGACGACGCAGGCTGTATAAGTTATCGCTCGAATCCTCACCTTCACTCATGAACTTTAGTTTTATTCGTGCTATATACTTTTGAAGTGAAATGGAGGAAAATGACTAGTTAGGCGTATGCTCCTCTTATAAAGATTCTAAAAAAGACAAAGAAGAGTGATCTCTTCTGTCCAAAAGGGTAAACCAACTTTGAAAGAGAAAATAGAGCAACAGACAATATGCCATAAAAGTTACTTAATAGCACTTACTTTTGTTTTTGATAGGGCTGAAAAGCGCTATTAACCATGCTACTAATGTGAACGGTTTTGTTTAATATCACTTTAAAAGAGCTATTAAAGTACTACTTTTTAATATAAAAATAATAATTAATTAAAATAATAAGTTTAAAGGAGCCAATAGAAATTTCTGGGGGAAAATGAAAATTTTAGCACAAACATTAGCGTCGGCCTGAACCGTCGCTAATATAAGAAAATAAGAATTAATTAAGACAATAACTAATAAGGAGGCAAACGAAATTTGTTATGGGAAATGAATATTTTTTCAAAAACAATAGCGTCGGCCAGAACTGTCGCTAATATAAAAAAATAAATAATTATTTTAAAATAATAACTAAAAAGGAGGCAAACTAAATTGGAGGGTGTAATGAAATTTTTGCACAAACAGTAGCGTAGGTCCAAATGAACGTTTTGTCAACACCAAGTATTTTTCTCGAAATCAAACCATTTTCAAAATATTTTCATAACAAATGCACTCAAAGGACACGTGGATTAAGTAGTGAAGAAGGAATGATTAAATGTATGTCCCTTGGTTCTTAGTCCGACGACGCATGCTGTATAAGTTATCGCTCGAATCCTCACCTTCACTCATGAACTTTAGTTTTATTCGTGCTATATACTTTTGAAGTGAAATGGAGGAAAATGACTAGTTAAGCGTATGCTCCTCTTATAAAGATTCTAATAAAGATAAAGAAGAGTGATCTCTTCTGTCCAAAAGGGTAAACCAACTTTGAAAGAGAAAATAGAGCAACAGACAATATGCCATAAAAGTTACTTAATAGCACTTTATTTTGTTTTTGATAGGGCTGAAAAGCGCTATTAACCATGCCACTAATGTGAACGGTTTTGTTTAATAGCACTTTAAAAGAGCTATTAAAGTACTAGTTTTTAATATAAAAATAATAATTAATTAAAACAATAAGTTTAAAGGAGCCAATAGAAATTCGTGGGGGAAAATGAAAATTTTAGCACAAACATTAGCGTCGGCCTGAACCGTCGCTAATATAAGAAAATAAGAATTAATTAAGACAATAACAAATAAGGAGGCAAACGAAATTTGTTATGGGAAATGAATATTTTTTCAAAAACAATAGCATCGGCCAGAACTGTCGCTAATATAAAATAATAAATAATTATTTAAAATAATAACTAAAAAGGAGGCAAACTAAATTGGAGGGTGTAATGAAATTTTTGCACAAACAGTAGCATAGGTCCAAATGAACGTTTTGTCAACACCAAGTATTTTTCTCGAAATCAAACCATTTTCAAAATATTTTCATAACAAATGCACTCAAAGGACACATGCATTAAGTAGTGAAGAAGGAATGATTAAATGTATGTCCCTTGGTTCTTAGTCCGACGACGCAGGCTGTATAGGTTATCGCTCGAATCCTCACCTTCACTCATGAACTTTAGTTTTATTCGTGCTATACACTTTTGAAGTGAAATGGAGGAAAATGACTAGTTAGGCGTATGCTACTCTTATAAAGATTCTAAAAAAGACAAAGAAGAGTGAATTCTTCTGTCCAAAAGGGTAAACCAACTTTGAAAGAGAAAATAGAGCAACAGACAATATGACATAAAAGTTACTTAATAGCACTTTCTTTTGTTTTTGATAGGGCTGAAAAGCGCTATTAACCATGCCACTAATGTGAACGGTTTTGTTTAATAGCACTTTAAAAGAGCTATTAAAGTACTAGTTTTTAATATAAAAATAATAATTAATTAAAACAATAAGTTTAAAGGAGCCAATAGAAATTCGTGGGGGAAAATGAAAATTTTAGCACAAACATTAGCGTCGGCCTGAACCGTCGCTAATATAAGAAAATAAGAATTAATTAAGACAATAACAAATAAGGAGGCAAACGAAATTTGTTATGGGAAATGAATATTTTTTCAAAAACAATAGCGTCGGCCAGAAATGTCGCTAATATAAAATAATAAATATTTATTTAAAATAATAACTAAAAAGGAGGCAAACTAAATTGGAGGGTGTAATGAAATTTTTGCACAAACAGTAGCATAGGTCAAAATGAACGTTTTGTCAACACCAAGTATTTTTCTCGAAATCAAACCATTTTCAAAATATTTTCATAACAAATGCACTCAAAGGACACATGCATTAAGTAGTGAAGAAGGAATGATTAAATGTATATCCCTTGGTTCTTAGTCCGACGACGCAGGCTGTATAGGTTATCGCTCGAATCCTCACCTTCACTCATGAACTTTAGTTTTATTCGTGCTATATACTTTTGAAGTGAAATGGAGGAAAATGACTAGTTAGGCGTATGCTCCTCTTATAAAGATTCTAAAAAAGACAAAGAAGAGTGATTTCTTCTGTCCAAAAGGGTAAACCAACTTTGAAAGAGAAAATAGAGCAACAGACAATATGCCATAAAAGTTACTTAATAGCACTTTCTTTTGTTTTTGGTAGGGCTGAAAAGCGCTATTAACCATGCTACAAATGTGAACGGATTTGTTTAATAGCACTTTAAAAGAGCTATTAAAGTACTAGTTTTTAATATAAAAATAATAATTAATTAAAATAATAAGTTTAAAGGAGCCAATAGAAATTTGTGGGGGAAAATGAAAATTTTAGCACAAACATTAGCGCCGGCCTGAACCGTCGCTAATATAAGAAAATAAGAATTAATTAAGACAATAACTAATAAGGAGGCGAACGAAATTTGTTATGGGAAATGAATATTTTTTCAAAAACAATAGCGTCGGCCAGAACTGTCGCTAATATAAAAAATAAATAATTATTTAAAATAATAACTAAAAAGGAGGCAAACTAAATTGGAGGGTGAAATGAAATTTTTGCACAAACAGTAGCATAGGTCCAAATGAACGTTTTGTCAACACCAAGTATTTTTCTCGAAATCAAACCATTTTCAAAATATTTTCATAACAAATGCACTCAAAGGACACATGCATTAAGTAGTGAAGAAGGAATGATTAAATGTATGTCCCTTGGTTCTTAGTCCGACGACGCAGGCTGTATAGGTTATCGCTCGAATCCTCACCTTCACTCATGAACTTTAGTTTTATTCGTGCTATATACTTTTGAAGTGAAATGGAGGAAAATGACTAGTTAGGCGTATGCTCCTCTTATAAAGATTCTAAATAAGACAAAGAAGAGTGATCTCTTCTGTCCAAAAGGGTAAACCAACTTTGAAAGAGAAAATAGAGCAACAGACAATATGCCATAAAAGTTACTTAATAGCACTTTCTTTTGTTTTTGATAGGTCTTAAAAGCGCTATTAACCATGCCACTAATGTGAACGGTTTTGTTTAATAGCACTTTAAAAGAGCTATTAAAGTACTAGTTTTTAATATAAAAATAATAATTAATTAAAACAATAAGTTTAAAGGAGCCAATAGAAATTCGTGGGGGAAAATGAAAATTTTAGCACAAACATTAGCGTCGGCCTGAATCGTCGCTAATATAAGAAAATAAGAATTAATTAAGACAATAACTAATAAGGAGGCAAACAAAATTTGTTATGGGAAATGAATATTTTTTCAAAAACAATAGCGTCGGCCTGAACCGTCGCCAATATAAAAAAATAAATAATTATTTAAAATAATAACTAAAAAGGAGGTAAACTAAATTCGAGGGTGTAATGAAATTTTCGCACAAACAGTAGCGTAGGTCCAAATGAACATTTTGTCAACACCAAGTATTTTTCTCGAAATCAAACCATTTTCAAAATATTTTCATAACAAATGCACTCAAAGGACACATGCATTAAGTTGTGAAGAAGGAATGATTAAATGTATGTCCCTTTGTTCTTAGTCCGACGACGCAGGCTGTATAGGTTATCGCTCGAATCCTCACCTTCACTCATGAACTTTAGTTTCATTCGTGCTATATACTTTTGAAGTGAAATGGAGGAAAATAACTAGTTAGGCGTATGCTCCTCTTATAAAGATTCTAATAAAGATAAAGAAGAGTGATCTCTTCTGTCCAAAAGGGTAAACCAACTTTGAAAGAGAAAATAGAGCAACAGACAATATGCCATAAAAGTTACTTAATAGCACTTTCTTTTGTTTTTGATAGGGCTGAAAAGCGCTATTAACCATGCCACTAATGTGAACGGTTTTGTTTAATAGCACTTTAAAAGAGCTATTAAAGTACTAGTTTTTAATATAAAAATAATAATTAATTAAAACAATAAGTTTAAAGGAGCCAATAGAAATTCGTGGGGGAAAATGAAAATTTTAGCACAAACATTAGCGTCGGCCTGAACCGTCGCTAATATAAGAAAATAAGAATTAATTAAGACAATAACAAATAAGGAGGCAAACGAAATTTGTTATGGGAAATGAATATTTTTTCAAAAACAATAGCGTCGGCCATAACTGTCGCTAATATAAAATAATAAATAATTATTTAAAATAATAACTAAAAAGGAGGCAAATTAAATTGGAGGGTGTAATGAAATTTTTGCACAAACAGTAGCATTGATCCAAATGAACGTTTTGTCAACACCAAGTATTTTTCTCGAAATCAAACCATTTTCAAAATATTTTCATAACAAATGCACTCAAAGGACACATGCATTAAGTAGTGAAGAAGGAATGATTAAATGTATGTCCCTTGGTTCTTAGTCCGACGACGCAGGCTGTATAGGTTATCGCTCGAATCCTCACCTTCACTCATGAACTTTAGTTTTATTCGTGCTATATACTTTTGAAGTGAAATGGAGGAAAATGACTAGTTAGGCGTATGCTCCTCTTATAAAGATTCTAAAAAAGACAAAGAAGAGTGATCTCTTCTGTCCAAAAGTGTAAACCAACTTTGAAAGAGAAAATAGAGCCACAGACAATATGCCATAAAAGTTACTTAATAGCACTTTCTTTTGTTTTTAATAGGGCTGAAAAGCGCTATTAACCATGCCACTAATGTGAACGGTTTTGTTTAATAGCACTTTAAAAGAGCTATTAAAGTACTAGTTTTTAATATAAAAATAATAATTAATTAAAACAATAAAATTAAAGGAGCCAATTGAAATTCGTGGGGGAAAATGAAAATTTTAACACACACATTTGCGTCGGCCTGAATCGTCGATAATATAAGAAAATAAGAATTAATTAAGACAATAACTAATAAGGAGGCAAACGGAAATTGTTATGGGAAATGAATATTTTTTCAAAACAATAGCGTCGGCCTGAACTGTCGCTAATATAAAAAAATAAATAATTATTTAAAATAATAACTAAAAAGGAGGTAAACTAAATCGGAGGGTGTAATGAAATTTTCGCACAAACAGTAGCGTAGGTCCAAATGAACGTTTTGTCAACACCAAGTAATTTTCTCGAAATCAAACCATTTTCAAAATATTTTCATAACAAATGCACTCAAAGGACACATGCATTAAGTAGTGAAGAAGGAATGATTAAATGTATGTCCCTTGGTTCTTAGTCCGACGACGCAGGCTGTATAGGTTATCGCTCGAATCCTCACCTTCACAAATGAACTTTAGTTTTATTCGTGCTATATACTTTTGAAGTGAAATGGAGGAAAATGACTAGTTAGGCGTATGCTCCTCTTATAAAGATTCTAATAAAGACAAAGAAGAGTGATCTCTTTTGTCCAAAAGGGTAAACCAACTTTGAAAGAGAAAATAAAGCAACAGACAATATGCCATAAAAGTTACTTAATAGCACTTTCTTTTGTTTTTGATAGGGCTGAAAAGCGTTATTAACCATGCCACTAATGTGAACGGTTTTGTTTAATAGCACTTTAAAAGAGCTATTAAATTACTTGTTTTTAATATAAAAATAATAATTAATTAAAATAATAAGTTTAAAGGAGCCAATAGAAATTCGTGGGGGAAAATGAAAGTTTTAGCACAAACATTAGTGTCGGCCTGAACCGTCGCTAATATAAGAAAATAAGAATTAATTAAGACAATAACTAATAAGGAGGAAACCGAAATTTGTTATGGGAAATGAATATTTTTTCAAAAACAATAGCGTCGGCCTGAACCGTCGCTAATATAAAAAAATAAATAATTATTTAAAATAATAACTAAAAAGGAGGTAAACTAAATTGGAGGGTGTAATGAAATTTTCGCACAAATAGTAGCGTAGGTCCACATGAACGTTTTGTCAACACCAAGTATTTTTCTCGAAATCAAACCATTTTCATAACAAATGCACTCAAAGGACACGTGGATTAAGTAGTGAAGAAGGAATGATTAAATGTATGTCCCATGGTTCTTAGTCCGACGACGCATGCTGTATAAGTTATCGCTCGAATCCTCACCTTCACTCATGAACTTTAGTTTTATTCGTGCTATATACTTTTGAAGTGAAATGGAGGAAAATGACTAGTTAAGCGTATGCTCCTCTTATAAAGATTCTAATAAAGATAAAGAAGAGTGATCTCTTCTGTCCAAAAGGGTAAACCAACTTTGAAAGAGAAAATAGAGCAACAGACAATATGCCATAAAAGTTACTTAATAGCACTTTCTTTTGTTTTTGATAGGGCTGAAAAGCGCTATTAACCATGCCACTAATGTGAACGGTTTTGTTTAATAGCACTTTAAAAGAGCTATTAAAGTACTAGTTTTTAATATAAAAATAATAATTAATTAAAACAATAAGTTTAAAGGAGCCAATAGAAATTCGTGGGGGAAAATGAAAATTTTAGCACAAACATTAGCGTCGGCCTGAACCGTCGCTAATATAAGAAAATAAGAATTAATTAAGACAATAACTAATAAGGAGGCAACCGAAATTTGTTATGGGAAATGAATATTTTTTCAAAAACAATAGCGTCGGCCTGAACCGTCGCTAATATAAAAAAATAAATAATTATTTAAAATAATAACTAAAAAGGAGGTAAACTAAATTGGAGGGTGTAATGAAATTTTCGCACAAACAGTAGCGTAGGTCCAAATGAACGTTTTGTCAACACCAAGTATTTTTCTCGAAATCAAACCATTTTCATAACAAATGCACTCAAAGGTCACATGCATTAAGTAGTGAAGAAGGAATGATTAAATGTATGTCCCTTGGTTCTTAGTCCGACGACGCAGGCTGTATAGGTTATCGTTCGAATGCTCACCTTCACTCATGAACTTTAGTTTTATTCGTGATATATACTTTTGAAGTGAAATGGAGGAAAATGACTAGTTAGGCGTATGCTCCTCTTATAAAGATTCTAATAAAAACAAAGAAGAGTGATCTCTTCTGACCAAAAGGGTAAACCAACTTTGAAAGCGAAAATAGAGCAACAGATAATATGCCATAAAAGTTACTTAATAGCACTTTCTTTTGTTTTTGATAGCGCTGAAAAGCGCTATTAACCGTGCCACTAATGTGAACGATTTTGTTTAATAGCACTTTAAAAGAGCTATTAAAGTACTAGTTTTTAATATAAAAATAATAATTAATTAAAATAATAAGTTTCAAGGAGCCAAAAGAAATTCGTTGGGGAAAATGAAAATTTTAGCACAAACATCAGCGTCGGCCTGAACCGTCGCTAATATAAGAAAATAAGAATTAATTAAGACAATAAATAATAAGGAGGCAAACAAAATTTGTTATGGGAAATGAATATTTTTTCAAAAACAATAGCGTCGGCATGAACCGTCGCAAATATAAAAAAATAAATAATTATTTAAAATTATAACTAAAAAGGAGGCAAGTTAAATTGGTGGGTGTAATGAAATTTTCGCACAAACAGTAGCGTAGGTCCAAATAAACGTTTTGTTAACACCAAGTATTTTTTTCGAAATCAAACCATTTTCAAAATATTTTCATAACAAATACACTCGAAGGACACATGCATTAAGTAGTAAAGAAGGAATGATTAAATGTATGTCCCTTTGTTCTTAGTCCGACGACGCTGGATGTATAGGTTATCGCTCGAATGCTCACCTTCACTCATGAACTTTAGTTTTTTTCGTGCTATATACTTTTGAAGTGAAATGGAGGAAAATGACTACTTAGGCGTATGCTCCTCTTATAAAGATTCTAATAAAGACAAATAAGAGTGATCTCTTCTGTCCAAAAGGGTAAACCAACATTGAAAAAGAAAATAGAGCAACAAACAATATGCCAAAAAAGTTACTTAATAGCACTTTCTTTTGTTTTTGATAGCGCTTAAAAGTGCTATTAACCGTGCCACTAATGTGAACGATTTTGTTTAATAGCACTTTAAAAGAGCTATTAAAGTACTAGTTTTTAATATAAAAATAATAATTAATTAAAATAATAAGTTTCAAGGAGCCAATAGAAATTCGTTGGGGAAAATGAAAATTTTAGCACAAACATCAGCGTCGGCCTGAACCGTCGCTAATATAAGAAAATAAGAATTAATTAAGACAATAAATAATAAGGAGGCAAACAAAATTTGTTATGGAAAATGAATATTTTTTCAAAAACAATAGCGATGGCCTGAACCGTCGCAAATATAAAAAAATAAATAATTATTTAAAATAATAACTAAAATGGAGGCAAAATAAATTGGAGGGTGTAATGAAATTTTCACACAAACAGTAACGTAGGTTCAAATGAATGTTTTGTCAACACCAAGTATTTTTCTCGAAATAAAACCATTTTCAAAATATTTTCATAACAAATTCACTCAAAGGACACATTCATTAAGTAGTGAAGAAGGAATGATTAAATGTATGTCCCTTGGTTCTTAGTCCGACGACGCAGGCTGTATAGGTTATCGCTCGAATCCTCACCTTCACTCATGAACTTTAGTTTTATTCATGCTATATACTTTTGAAGTTAAATGGAGGAAAATGACTACTTAGGCGTATGCTCCTCTTATAAAGATTCTAATAAAGACAAAGAAGAGTGATCTCTTCTGTCCAAAAGGGTAAACCAGCATTGAAAGCGAAAATAGAGCAACAGACAATATGCCATAAAAGTTACTTAATAGCACTTTCTTTTGTTTTTGATAGCGCTGAAAAGCGCTATTAATAGTGCCACTAATGTGAACGATTTTGTTTAATAGCACTTTAAAAGAGCTATTAAAGTACTAGTTTTTAATATAAAAATAATAATTAATTGAAATAATAAGTTTAAAGGAGCCAATAGAAATTCGTGGGGGAAAATGAAAATTTTAGCACAAACATTAGCGTCGGCCTGAACCGTCGCTAATATAAGAAAATAAGAATTAATTAAGACAATAACTAATAAGGAGGCAAATGAAATTTGTTATGGAAAATAATTATTTTTTCAAAAACAATAGCGTCGGCCTGAACCGTCGCTAATATAAAAAAAAAATTATTTAAAATAATAACTAAAAAGGAGGCAAACTAAATTGGTGGGTGTAATGAAATTTTCGCACAAACAATAGTGTAGGTCCAAATAAACGTTTTGTCAACACCAATTATTTTTCTCAAAATCAAACCATTTTCAAAATATTTTCATAACAAATGCACTCGAAGGACACATGCATTAATTAGTGAAGAAGGAATGATTAAATGTATGTCCCTTTGTTCTTAGTCCGATGACGCTGGCTGTATAGGTTATCGTTCGAATGCTCACTGTCACTCATGAACTTTAGTTTAATTCGTGCTATATACTTTTGAAGTGAAATGGAGGAAAATGACTAGTTAGGCGTATGCTCCTCTTATAAAGATTCTAATAAAAACAAAGAAGAGTGATCTCTTCTGCCCAAAAGGGTAAACCAACTTTGAAAGCAAAAATAGAGCAACAGACAATATGCCATAAAAGTTACTTAATAACACTTTCTTTTGTTTTAGATAGCGCTGAAAAGCGTTATTAACCGTGCCACTAATGTGAACGATTTTGTTTAATAGCACTTTAAAAGAGCTATTAAAGTACTAGTTTTTAATATAAAAATAATAATTAATTAAAACAATAAGTTTAAAGGAGCCATACGATATTCGTCGGGGAAAATGAAACATTTAGCACAAAAAGTAGCGTCGGTGTGAACCGTCGCTAATATAAGAAAATAAGAATTAATTAAGACAATAACTAATAAGGAGGCAAACAAAATTTTTATGGGAAATGAATATTTTTTCAAAAACAATAGCGTCGGCCTGAACCGTCGCTAATATAAAAAAATAAATAATTATTTAAAATTATAACTAAAAAGGAGGCAAGTTAAATTGGTGGGTGTAATGAAATTTTCGCACAAACAGTAGCGTAGGTCCAAATAAACGTTTTGTCAACACTAAGTATTTTTTTCGAAATCAAACCATTTTCAAAATATTTTCATAACAAATACACTCGAAGGACACATGCATTAAGTAGTAAAGAAGGAATGATTAAATGTATGTCCCTTTGTTCTTAGTCCGACGACGCTGGCTGTATAGGTTATCGCTCGAATGCTCACCTTCACTCATGAACTTTAGTTTTTTTCGTGCTATATACTTTTGAAGTGAAATGGAGGAAAATGACTACTTATGCGTATGCTCCTCTTATAAAGATTCTAATAAAGACAAAGAAGAGTGATCTCTTCTGTCCAAAAGGGTAAACCAACATTGAAAGAGAAAATAGAGCAACAAATAATATGCCATAAAAGTTACTTAATAGCACTTTCTTTTGTTTTTGATAGCGCTTAAAAGTGCTATTAACCGTGCCACTAATGTGAACGATTTTGTTTAATAGCACTTTAAAAGAGCTATTAAAGTACTAGTTTTTAATATAAAAATAATAATTAATTAAGACAATAAGTTTAAAGGAGCCAATAGAAATTCGTGGGGGAAAATGAAAATTTTAGCACAAACATTAGCGTCGGCCTGAACCGTCGCTAATATAAGAAAATAATAATTAATTAAGACAATAACTAATAAGGAGGCAAACGAAATTTGTTATGGGAAATGAATATTTTTTCAAAAACAATAGCGTCGGCCTGAACCGTCGCTAATATATAAAAAAATTATTTAAAATAATAACTAAAAAGGAGGCAAACTAAATTGGTGGGTGTAATGAAATTTTCGCACAAACAATAACGTAGGTCCAAATAAACGTTTTGTCAACACCAATTATTTTTCTCAAAATCAAACCATTTTCAAAATATTTTCATAACAAATGCACTCGAAGGACACATTCATTAATTAGTGAAGAAGGAATGATTAAATGTATGTCCCTTTGTTCTTAGTCCGACGACGCTGGCTGTATAGGTTATCGTTCGAATGCTCACCGTCACTCATGAACTTTAGTTTTATTTGTGCTATATACTTTTGAAGTGAAATGGAGGAAAATGACTAGTTAGGCGTATGCTCCTCTTATAAAGATTCTAATAAAAACAAAGAGGAGTGATCTCTTCTGCCCAAAAGGGTAAACCAACTTTGAAAGCGAAAATAGAGCAACAGACAATATGCCATAAAAGTTACTTAATAGCACTTTCTTTTGTTTTTGATAGCGCTGAAAAGCGCTATTAACCGTTCCACTAATGTGAACGATTTTGTTTAATAGCACTTTAAAAGAGCTATTAAAGTACTAGTTTTTAATATAAAAATAATAATTAATTAAAACAATAAGTTTAAAGGATCCATACGACATTCGTCGGGGAAAATGAAACATTTAGCACAAAAAGTAGCGTCGGTGTGAACCGTCGCTAATATAAGAAAATAAGAATTAATTAAGCCAATAACTAATAAGGTGGCAAACGAAATTTTTTATGGGAAATGAATATTTTTTCAAAAACAATAGCGTCGGCCTAAACCGTCGCTTATATAAAAAAATAAATAATTATTTAAAATTATAACTAAAAAGGAGGCAAGTTAAATTGGTGGGTGTAATGAAATTTTCGCACAAACAGTAACGTAGGTCCAAATAAACGTTTTGTCAACACTAAGTATTTTTTTCGAAATCAAACCATTTTCAAAATATTTTCATAACAAATACACTCGAAGGACACATGCATTAAGTAGTAAAGAAGGAATGATTAAATGTATGTCCCTTTGTTCTTAGTCCGACGACGCTGGCTGTATAGGTTATCGCTCGAATGCTCACCTTCACTCATGAACTTTAGTTTTTTTCGTGCTATATACTTTTGAAGTGAAATGGAGGAAAATGACTACTTATGCGTATGCTCCTCTTATAAAGATTCTAATAAAGACAAAGAAGAGTGATCTCTTCTGTCCAAAAGGGTAAACCAACATTGAAAGAGAAAATAGAGCAACAAATAATATGTCATAAAAGTTACTTAATAGCACTTTCTTTTGTTTTTGATAGCGCTTAAAAGTGCTATTAACCGTGCCACTAATGTGAACGATTTTGTTTAATAGCACTTTAAAAGAGCTATTAAAGTACTAGTTTTTAATATAAAAATAATAATTAATTAAGACAATAAGTTTAAAGGAGCCAATAGAAATTCGTGGGGGAAAATGAAAATTTTAGCACAAACATTAGCGTCGGCCTGAACCGTCGCTAATATAAGAAAATAATAATTAATTAAGACAATAACTAATAAGGAGGCAAACGAAATTTGTTATGGGAAATGAATATTTTTTCAAAAACAATAGCGTCGGCCTGAACCGTCGCTAATATATAAAAAAATTATTTAAAATAATAACTAAAAAGGAGGCAAACTAAATTGGTGGGTGTAATGAAATTTTCGCACAAACAATAACGTAGGTCCAAATAAACGTTTTGTCAACACCAATTATTTTTCTCAAAATCAAACCATTTTCAAAATATTTTCATAACAAATGCACTCGAAGGACACATTCATTAATTAGTGAAGAAGGAATGATTAAATGTATGTCCCTTTGTTCTTAGTCCGACGACGCTGGCTGTATAGGTTATCGTTCGAATGCTCACCGTCACTCATGAACTTTAGTTTTATTTGTGCTATATACTTTTGAAGTGAAATGGAGGAAAATGACTAGTTAGGCGTATGCTCCTCTTATAAAGATTCTAATAAAAACAAAGAGGAGTGATCTCTTCTGCCCAAAAGGGTAAACCAACTTTGAAAGCGAAAATAGAGCAACAGACAATATGCCATAAAAGTTACTTAATAGCACTTTCTTTTGTTTTTGATAGCGCTGAAAAGCGCTATTAACCGTTCCACTAATGTGAACGATTTTGTTTAATAGCACTTTAAAAGAGCTATTAAAGTACTAGTTTTTAATATAAAAATAATAATTAATTAAAACAATAAGTTTAAAGGATCCATACGACATTCGTCGGGGAAAATGAAACATTTAGCACAAAAAGTAGCGTCGGTGTGAACCGTCGCTAATATAAGAAAATAAGAATTAATTAAGCCAATAACTAATAAGGAGGCAAACGAAATTTTTTATGGGAAATGAATATTTTTTCAAAAACAATAGCGTCGGCCTAAACCGTCGCTTATATAAAAAAATAAATAATTATTTAAAATTATAACTAAAAAGGAGGCAAGTTAAATTGGTGGGTGTAATGAAATTTTCGCACAAACAGTAGCGTAGGTCCAAATAAACGTTTTGTCAACACTAAGTATTTTTTTCGAAATCAAACCATTTTCAAAATATTTTCATAACAAATACACTCGAAGGACACATGCATTAAGTAGTAAAGAAGGAATGATTAAATGTATGTCCCTTTGTTCTTAGTCCGACGACGCTGGCTGTATAGGTTATCGTTCGAATGCTCACCGTCACTCATGAACTTTAGTTTTATTTGTGCTATATACTTTTGAAGTGAAATGGAGGAAAATGACTAGTTAGGCGTATGCTCCTCTTATAAAGATTCTAATAAAAACAAAGAGGAGTGATCTCTTCTGCCCAAAAGGGTAAACCAACTTTGAAAGAGAAAATAGAGCAACAGACAATATGCCATAAAAGTTACTTAATAGCACTTTCTTTTGTTTTTGATAGCGCTGAAAAGCGCTATTAACCGTTCCACTAATGTGAACGATTTTGTTTAATAGCACTTTAAAAGAGCTATTAAAGTACTAGTTTTTAATATAAAAATAATAATTAATTAAAACAATAAGTTTAAAGGAGCCAATAGAAATTCGTGGGGGAAAATGAAAATTTTAGCACAAACATTAGCGTCGGCCTGAACCGTCGCTAATATAAGAAAATAAGAATTAATTAAGACAATAACTAATAAGGAGGCAAAGGAAATTTGTTATGGGAAATGAATATTTTTTCAAAAACAATAGCGTCGGCCTGAACCGTCGCTAATATAAAAAAATAAATAATTATTTAAAATAATAACTAAAAAATAGGGAAACTAAATTGGTGGGTGTAATGAAATTTTCACACAAACAGTAGCGTAGGTCCAATTAAACGTTTTGTCAACACCAATTATTTTTCTCGAAATCAAACCATTTTCAAAATATTTTCATAACAATTGCACTCGAAGGACACATGCATTAAGTAGTGAAGAAGGAATGATTAAATGTATGTCCCTTTGTTCTTAGTATAAGAAAATAAGGAATTAATTAAGATAATAACTAATAAGGAGGCAAACGAAATTTGTTATGGGAAATGAATATTTTTTCAAAAACAATAGCGTCGGCCTGAACCGTCGGTAATATAAAAAAGTAAATAATTATTTAAAATAATAACTAAAAAGGAGGGAAACTAAATTGGTGGGTGTAATGAAATTTGTGCACAAACAGTAGCATAGGTCCAAATAAACGTTTTGTCAACACCAAGAATTTTTCTCGAAATCAAACCATTTTCAAAATATTTTCAAAACAAATACACTCGAAGGACACATGCATTAAGTAGGGAAGAAGGAATGATTAAATGTATGTCCCTTTGTTCTTAGTCCGAAGACGGTGGTTATATAGGTTATCATTCAAATGCTCACCTTCACTCATGAACTTTAGTTTTATTCGTGCTATATACTTTTAAAGTGAAATGGAGGAAAATGACTAGTTAGGCGTATGCTCCTCTTATAAAGATTCTAATAAAGACAAAGAAGAGTGATCTCTTCTGTCCAAAAGGGTAAACCAACTTTGAAAGAGAAAAATAGAGCAACAGACAATATGCCATAAAAGTTACTTAATATCACTTTCTTTTGTTTTTGATTGCGCTGAAAAACACTATTAATCGTGCCACTAATGTGAACGGTTTTGTTTAATAACACTTTAAAAGAGCTATAAAAGTACTATTTTTTAATATAAAAATAATAATTAATTAAAACAATAAGTTTAAAGGAGCCAAACGAAATTCGTGGGGGAAAATGAAAATTTTAGCACAAACAGTAGCATCGGCGTGAACCGTCACTAATATAAGAAAATAAGAATTAATTAAGACAATAACTAATAAGGAGGCAAACGAAATTTGTTATGGGAAATGAATATTTTTTCAAAAACAATAGCGTCGGCCTGAACCGTCGCTAATATAAAAATAAATAATTATTTAAAATAATAACTAAAAAGGAGGGAAACTAAATTGGTGGGTGTAATGAAATTTTCACACAAACAGTAGCGTAGGTCCAAATAAACGTTTTGTCAACACCAATTATTTTTCTCGAAATCAAACCATTTTCAAAATATTTTCATAACAATTGCACTCGAAGGACACATGCATTAAGTAGTGAAGAAGGAATGATTAAATGTATGTCCCTTTGTTCTTAGTATAAGAAAATAAAGAATTAATTAAGACAATAACTAATAAGGAGGCAAACGAAATTTGTTATGGGAAATGAATATTTTTTCAAAAACAATAGCGTCGGCCTGAACCGTCGCTAATATAAAAAAATAAATAATTATTTAAAATAATAACTAAAAAGGAGGGAAACTAAATTGGTGGGCGTAATGAAATTTTTGCACAAACAGTAGCATAGGTCAAAATAAACGTTTTGTCAACACCAAGAATTTTTCTCGAAATCAAACCATTTTCAAAATATTTTAATAACAATTGCACTCGAAGGACACATGCATTAAGTAGTGAAGAAGGAATGATTAAATGTATGTTCCTTTGTTCTTAGTCCAACGACGCTGGCTGTATAGGTTATCGTTCGAATGCTCACCTTCACTCATGATCTTTAGTTTTATTCGTGCTATATACTTTTGAAGTGAAATGGAGGAAAATGACTAGTTAGGCGTTTGCTCCTCTTATAAAGATTCTAATAAAGACAAGAAGAGTGATCTCTTCTGTCCAAAAGGGTAAACCAACTTTGAAAGAGAAAATAGAGCAACAGACAATATGCCATAAAAGTTACTTAATAGCACTTTCTTTTGTTTTTGATAGCGCTGAAAAGCGCTATTAATCGTTCCACTAATGTGAACGATTTTGTTTAATAGCACTTTAAAAGAGCTATTAAAGTACTAGTTTTTAATATAAAAATAATAATTAATTAAAACAATAAGTTTAAAGGAGCCAATAGAAATTCGTGGGGGAAAATGAAAATTTTAGCACAAACATTAGCGTCGGCCTGAACCGTCGCCAATATAAGAAAATAAAGAATTAATTAAGACAATAATTAATAAGGAGGAAAACGAAATTTGTTATGGGAAATTAATATTTTTTCAAAAACAATAGAGTCGGCCTGAACCGTCGCTAATGTAAAAAAATAATTAATTATTTAAAATAATAACTAAAAAGGAGGCAAACTAAATTGGTGGGTGTAATGAAATTTTTGCACAAACAGTAGGATAGGTCCAAATAAACGTTTTGTCAACACCAAGAATTTTTCTCGAAATCAAACCATTTTCATAATATTTTCAATACAAATGCACTCGAAGGACACGTGCATTAAGTAATGAAGAAGGAATGATTAAATGTATGTCCCTTTGTTCTTAGTCCGAAGACGCTGGCTATATAGGTTATCGTTCGAATGCTCACCTTCACTCATGATCTTTAGTTTTATTCGTGCTATATACTTTTGAGTGAAATGGAGGAAAATGACTAGTTAGGCGTTTGCTCCTCTTATAAATATTCTAATAAATACAAAGAAGAGTGATCTCTTATGTCCAAAAGGGTAAACCAACATTGAAAGAGAGAAAATAGAGCAACAGACAATATGCCATAAAAGTTACTTAATAGCACTTTCTTTTGTTTTTGATAGCGCTGAAAAGCGCTATTAACCGTGCCACTAATGTGAACGATTTTGTTTAATAGCACTTTAAAAGAGCTATTAAAGTACTAGTTTTTAATATAAAAATAATAATTAATTAAAACAATAAGTTTAAAGGAGCCAATAGAAATTCGTGGGGGAAAATGAATATTTTAGCACAAACATTAGCGTCGGCCTGAACCGTCGCTAATATAAGAAAATAAAGAATTAATTAAGACAATAACTAATAAGGAGGCAAACGAAATTTGTTATGGGAAATTAATATTTTTTCAAAAACAATAGCGTCGGCCTGAACCGTCGCTAATGTAAAAAAATAATTAATTGTTTAAAATAATAACGAAAAAGGAGGCAAACTAAATTGGTGGGTGTAAGGAAATTTTTGCACAAACAGTAGCATAGGTCTAAATAAACGTTTTGTCAACACCAAGAATTTCTCTCGAAATCAAACCATTTTCAAAATATTTTCATAACAATAGCACTCGAAGGACACATGCATTAAGTAGTGAAGAAGGAATGATTAAATGTATGTCCCTTTGTTCTTGGTCCAATGACGCTGGGTGTATAGGTTATCATTCGAATGCTCACCTTCACTCATGATCTTTAGATTTATTCGTGCTATATACTTTTGAAGTGAAATGGAGGAAAATGACTAGTTAGGCTTTTGCTCCTCTTATAAAGATTCTAATAAAGACAAGAAGAGTGATCTCTTCTGTCCAAAAGGGTAAACCAACTTTGAAAGAGAAAATAGAGCAACAGACAATATGCCATAAAAGTTACTTAATAGCACTTTCTTTTGTTTTTGATAGCGCTGAAAAGAGCTATTAACCGTTCCACTAATGTGAACGATTTTGTTTAATAGCACTTTAAAAGAGCTATTAAAGTACTAGTTTTTAATATAAAAATAATAATTAATTAAAACAATAAATTTAAAGGAGCCAATAGAAATTCGTTGGGGAAAATGAAAATTTTAGCACAAACATTAGCGTCGGCCTGAACTGTCGCTAATATAAGAAAATAAAGAATTAATTAAGACAATAACTAATAAGGAGGCAAATGAAAGTTGTTATGGGAAATTAATATTTTTTCAAAAACAATAGAGTCGGCCTGAACCATCGCTAATGTAAAAAAATAATTAATTATTTAAAATAATAACTAAAAAGGAGGCAAACTAAATTGGTGGGTGTAATAAAATTTTTGCACAAACAGTAGGATAGGTCCAAATAAACGTTTTGTCAACACCAAGAATTTTTCTTGAAATTAAACCATTTTCAAAATATTTTCAATACAAATGCACTCGAGGGACACATGCATTAAGTAGTGAAGAAGGAATGATTAAATTAATGTCCCTTTGTTCTTAGTCCGAAGACGTTGGTTGTATAGGTTATCGTTCGAATGCTCACCTTCACTCATGATCTTTAGTTTTATTCGTGCTATATACTTTTGAAGTGAAATGGAGGAAAATGACTAGTTAGGCGTTTGCTCCTCTTATAAAGATTCTAATAAAGACAAGAAGAGTGATCTCTTCTGTCCAAAAGGGTAAACCAACTTTGAAAGAGAAAATAGAGCAACAGACAATATGCCATAAAAGTTACTTAATAGCACTTTCTTTTGTTTTTGAGAGCGCTGAAAAGCGCTATTAACCGTTCCACTAATGTGAACGATTTTGTTTAATTGCACTTTAAAAGAGCTATTAAAGTACTAGTTTTTAATATAAAAATAATAATTAATTAAAACAATAAGTTTAAAGGAGCCAATAGAAATTCGTGGGGGAAAATGAATATTTTAGCACAAACATTAGCGTCGGCCTGAACCGTCCCTAATATAAGAAAATAAAGAATTAATTAAGACAATAACTAATAAGGAGGCAAACGAAATTTGTTATGGGAAATTAATATTTTTTCAAAAACAATAGCGTCGGCCTGAACCGTCGCTAATGTAAAAATTTAATTGATTATTTAAAATAATAACGAAAAAGGAGGCAAACTAAATTGGTGGGTGTAATGAAATTTTTGCACAAACAGTATCATAGGTCCAAATAAACGTTTTGTCAACACCAAGAATTTTTCTCGAAATCAAACCATTTTCAAAATAGTTTCATAACAATTGCACTCGAAGGACACATGCATTAAGTAGTGAAGAAGGAATGATTAAATGTATGTCCCTTTGTTCTTAGTCCAACGACGCTGGGTGTATAGGTTATCGTTCGAATGCTCACCTTCACTCATGATCTTTAGTTTTATTCGTGCTATATACTTTTGGAGTGAAATGGAGGAAAATGACTAGTTAGGCGTTTGCTCCTCTTATAAAGATTCTAATAAAGACAAGAAGAGTGATCTCTTCTGTCCAAAAGGGTAAACCAACTTTGAAAGAGAAAATAGAGCAACAGACAATATGCCATAAAAGTTACTTAATAGCACTTTCTTTTGTTTTTGATAACGCTGAAAAGAGCTATTAACCGTTCCACTAATGTGAACGATTTTGTTTAATAGCACTTTAAAAGAGCTATTAAAGTACTAGTTTTTAATATAAAAATAATATTTAATTAAAACAATAAGTTTAAAGGAGCCAATAGAAATTCGTGGGGCAAAATGAAAATTTTAGCACAAACATTAGCGTCGGCTTGAACCGTCGCTAATATAAGAAAATAAAGAATTAATTAAGACAATAACTAATAAGGAGGCAAACGAAATTTGTTATGGGAAATTAATATTTTTTCAAAAACAATAGCGTCGGCCTGAACCGTCGCTAATGTAAAAAAATAATTGATTATTTAAAATAGTAACGAAAAAGGAGGCAAACTAAATTGGTGGGTGTAATTAAATTTTTGCACAAACAGTATCATAGGTCCAAATAAACGTTTTGTCAACACCAAGAATTTTTCTCGAAATCAAACCATTTTCAAAATAGTTTCATAACAATTGCACTCGAAGGACACATGCATTAAGTAGTGAAGAAGGAATGATTAAATGTATGTCCCTTTGTTCTTAGTCCAACGACGCTGGGTGTATAGGTTATCGTTCGAATGCTCACCTTCACTCATGATCTTTAGTTTTATTCGTGCTATATACTTTTGGAGTGAAATGGAGGAAAATGACTAGTTAGGCGTTTGCTCCTCTTATAAAGATTCTAATAAAGAGAAGAAGAGTGATCTCTTCTGTCCAAAAGGGTAAACCAACTTTGAAAGAGAAAATAGAGCAACAGACAATATGCCATAAAAGTTACTTAATAGCACTTTCTTTTGTTTTTGATAACGCTGAAAAGAGCTATTAACCGTTCCACTAATGTGAACGATTTTGTTTAATAGCACTTTAAAAGAGCTATTAAAGTACTATTTTTTAATATAAAAATAATAATTAATTAAAACAATAAGTTTAAAGGAGCCAATAGAAATTCGTGGGGGAAAATGAAAATTTTAGCACAAACATTAGCGTCGGCCTGAACCGTCGCTAATATAAGAAAATAAAGAATTAATTAAGACAATAACTAATAAGGAGGCAAACGAAATTTGTTATGGGAAATTAATATTTTTTCAAAAACAATAGAGTCGGCCTGAACCGTCGCTAATGTAAAAAAATAATTAATTATTTAAAATAATAACTAAAAAGGAGGCAAACTAAATTGGTGGGTGTAATGAAATTTTTGCACAAACAGTAGGATAGGTCCAAATAAACGTTTTGTCAACACCACGAATTTTTCTCGAAATTAAACCATTTTCAAAATATTTTCAATACAAATGCACTCGAAGGACACATGCATTAAGTAGTGAAGAAGGAATGATTAAATGTATGTCCCTTTGTTCTTAGTCCGAAGACGTTGGCTGTATAGGTTATCGTTCGAATGCTCACCTTCACTCATGATCTTTAGTTTTATTCGTGCTATATACTTTTGAGTGAAATGGAGGAAAATGACTAGTTAGGCGTTTGCTGCTCTTATAAAGATTCTAATAAAGACAAGAAGAGTGATCTCTTCTGTCCAAAAGGGTAAACCAACTTTGAAAGAGAAAATAGAGCAACAGACAATATGCCATAAAAGTTACTTAATAGCCCTTTCTTTTGTTTTTGATAGCGCTGAAAAGCGCTATTAACCGTTCCACTAATGTGAACGATTTTGTTTAATAGCACTTTAAAAGAGCTATTAAAGTACTAGTTTTTAATATAAAAATAATATTTAATTAAAACAATAAGTTTAAAGGAGCCAATAGAAATTCGTGGGGCAAAATGAAAATTTTAGCACAAACATTAGCGTCGGCTTGAACCGTCGCTAATATAAGAAAATAAAGAATTGATTAAGACAATAACTAATAAGGAGGCAAACGAAATTTGTTATGGGAAATTAATATTTTTTCAAAAACAATAGAGTCGGCCTGAACCGTCGCTAATGTAAAAAAATAATTAATTATTTAAAATAATAACTAAAAAGGAGGCAAACTAAATTGGTGGGTGTAATGAAATTTTTGCACAAACAGTAGGATAGGTCCAAATAAACGTTTTGTCAACACCAAGAATTTTTCTCGAAATCAAACCATTTTCAAAATATTTTCAATACAAATGCACTCGAAGGACACATGCATTAAGTAGTGAAGAAGGAATGATTAAATGTATTTCCCTTTGTTCTTAGTCCGAAGACGCTGGCTGTATAGGTTATCGTTCGAATGCTCACCTTCACTCATGATCTTTAGTTTTATTCGTGCTATATACTTTTGAGTGAAATGGAGGAAAATGACTAGTTAGGCGTTTGCTCCTCTTATAAATATTCTAATAAATACAAAGAAGAGTGATCTCTTATGTCCAAAAGGGTAAACCAACATTGAAAGAGAAAATAGAGCAACAGACAATATGCCATAAAAGTTACTTAATAGCACTTTCTTTTGTTTTTGATAGCGCTGAAAAGCGCTATTAACCGTGCCACTAATGTGAACGATTTTGTTTAATAGCACTTTAAAAGAGCTATTAAAGTACTAGTTTTTAATATAAAAATAATAATTAATTAAAACAATAAGTTTAAAGTAGCCAATAGAAATTCGTGGGGGAAAATGAATATTTTAGCACAAACATTAGCGTCGGCCTGAACCGTCGCTAATATAAGAAAATAAAGAATTAATTAAGACAATAACTAATAAGGAGGCAAACGAAATTTGTTATGGGAAATTAATATTTTTTCAAAAACAATAGCGTCGGCCTGAACCGTCGCTAATATAAAAATATAAATAATTATTTAAAATTATAACTAAAAAGGAGGCAAACTAAATTGGTGGGTGTAATGAAATTTTTGCACAAACAGTAGGATAGGTCCAAATAAACGTTTTGTCAACACCAGGAATTTTTCTTGAAATTAAACCATTTTCAAAATATTTTGAATACAAATGCACTCGAAGGACACATGCATTAAGTAGTGAAGAAGGAATGATTAAATGTATGTCCCTTTGTTCTTAGTCGGAAGACGCTGGCTGTATAGGTTATCGTTCGAATGCTCACCTTCACTCATGATCTTTAGTTTTATTCGTGCTATATACTTTTGAAGTGAAATGGAGGAAAATGACTAGTTAGGCGTTTGCTCCTCTTATAAAGATTCTAATAAAGACAAGAAGAGTGATCTCTTCTGTCCAAAAGGGTAAACCAACTTTGAAAGAGAAAATAGAGCAACAGACAATATGCCATAAAAGTTACTTAATAGCACTTTCTTTTGTTTTTGATAGCGCTGAAAAGCGCTATTAACCGTTCCACTAATGTGAACGATTTTGTTTAATAGCACTTTAAAAGAGCTATTAAAGTACTAGTTTTTAATATAAAAATAATAATTAATTAAAACAATATGTTTAAAGGAGCCAATAGAAATTCGTGGGGGAAAATGAATATTTTAGCACAAACATTAGCGTCGGCCTGAACCGTCGCTAATATAAGAAAATAAAGAATTAATTAAGACAATAACTAATAAGGAGGCAAACAAAATTTGTTATGGGAAATTCATATTTTTTCAAAAACAATAGCGTCGGCCTGAACCGTCGCTAATGTAAAAAAATAATTGATTATTTAAAATAATAACGAAAAAGGAGGCAAACTAAATTGGTGGGTATAATGAAATTTTTGCACAAACAGTATCATAGGTCCAAATAAACGTTTTGTCAACACCAAGAATTTTTCTCGAAATCAAACCATTTTCAAAATAGTTTCATAACAATTGCACTCGAAGGACACATGCATTAAGTAGTGAAGAAGGAATGATTAAATGTATGTCCCTTTGTTCTTAGTCCAACGACGCTAGGTGTATAGGTTATCGTTCGAATGCTCACCTTCACTCATGATCTTTAGTTTTATTCGTGCTATATACTTTTGGAGTGAAATGGAGGAAAATGACTAGTTAGGCGTTTGCTCCTCTTATAAAGATTCTAATAAAGAGAAGAAGAGTGATCTCTTCTGTCCAAAAGGGTAAACCAACTCTGAAAGAGAAAATAGAGCAACAGACAATATGCCATAAAAGTTACTTAATAGCACTTTCTTTTGTTTTTGATAACGCTGAAAAGAGCTATTAACCGTTCCACTAATGTGAATGATTTTGTTTAATAGCACTTTAAAAGAGCTATTAAAGTACTAGTTTTTAATATAAAAATAATAATTAATTAAAACAATAAGTTTAAAGGAGCCAATAGAAATTCGTGGGGGAAAATGAAAATTTTAGCACAAACATTAGCGTCGGCCTGAACCGTCGCTAATATAAGAAAATAAAGAATTAATTAAGACAATAACTAATAAGGAGGCAAACGAAATTTGTTATGGGAAATTAATATTTTTTCAAAAACAATAGAGTCGGCCTGAACCGTCGCTAATATAAAAATATAAATAATTATTTAAAATTATAACTAAAAAGGAGGCAAACTAAATTGGTGGGTGTAATGAAATTTTTGCACAAACAGTAGGATAGGTCCAAATAAACGTTTTGTCAACACCAGGAATTTTTCTTGAAATTAAACCATTTTCAAAATATTTTGAATACAAATGCACTCGAAGGACACATGCATTAAGTAGTGAAGAAGGAATGATTAAATGTATGTCCCTTTGTTCTTAGTCCGAAGACGCTGGCTGTATAGGTTATCGTTCGAATGCTCACCTTCACTCATGATCTTTAGTTTTATTCGTGCTATATACTTTTGAAGTGAAATGGAGGAAAATGACTAGTTAGGCGTTTGCTCCTCTTATAAAGATTCTAATAAAGACAAGAAGAGTGATCTCTTCTGTCCAAAAGGGTAAACCAACTTTGAAAGAGAAAATAGAGCAACAGACAATATGCCATAAAAGTTACTTAATAGCACTTTCTTTTGTTTTTGATAGCGCTGAAAAGCGCTATTAACCGTTCCACTAATGTGAACGATTTTGTTTAATAGCACTTTAAAAGAGCTATTAAAGAACTAGTTTTTAATATAAAAATAATAATTAATTAAAACAATAAGTTTAAAGGAGCCAATAGAAATTCGTGGGGGAAAATGAAAATTTTGGCACAAACATTAGCGTCAGCCTGAACCGTCGCTAATATAAGAAAATAAAGAATTAATTAAGACAATAACTAATAAGGAGGCAAATGAAATTTGTTATGGGAAATTAATATTTTTTCAAAAACAATAGAGTCGGCCTGAACCTTCGCTAATGTAAAAAAATAATTAATTATTTAAAATAATAACTAAAAAGGAGGCAAACTAAATTGGTGGGTGTAATGAAATTTTTGCACAAACAGTAGGATAGGTCCAAATAAACGTTTTGTCAACACCAAGAATTATTCTTGAAATTAAACCATTTTCAAAATATTTTCAATACAAATGCACTCGAAGGACACATGCATTAAGTAGTGAAGAAGGAATGATTAAATTAATGTCCCTTTGTTCTTAGTCCGAAGACGCTGGCTGTATAGGTTATCGTTCGAATGCTCACCTTCACTCATGATCTTTAGTTTTATTCGTGCTATATACTTTTAAAGTGAAATGGAGGAAAATGACTAGTTAGGCGTTTGCTCCTCTTATAAAGATTCTAATAAAGACAAGAAGAGTGATCTCTTCTGTCCAAAAGGGTAAACCAACTTTGAAAGAGAAAATAGAGCAACAGACAATATGCCATAAAAGTTACTTAATAGCACTTTCTTTTGTTTTTGATAGCGCTGAAAAGCGCTATTAACCGTTCCACTAATGTGAACGATTTTGTTTAATAGCACTTTAAAAGAGCTATTAAAGTACTAGTTTTTAATATAAAAATAATAATTAATTAAAACAATATGTTTAAAGGAGCCAATAGAAATTCGTGGGGGAAAATGAATATTTTAGCACAAACATTAGCGTCGGCCTGAACCGTCGCTAATATAAGAAAATAAAGAATTAATTAAGACAATAACTAATAAGGAGGCAAACAAAATTTGTTATGGGAAATTCATATTTTTTCAAAAACAATAGCGTCGGCCTGAACCGTCGCTAATGTAAAAAAATAATTGATTATTTAAAATAATAACGAAAAAGGAGGCAAACTAAATTGGTGGGTGTAATGAAATTTTTGCACAAACAGTATCATAGGTCCAAATAAACGTTTTGTCAACACCAAGAATTTTTCTCGAAATCAAACCATTTTCAAAATAGTTTCATAACAATTGCACTCGAAGGACACATGCATTAAGTAGTGAAGAAGGAATGATTAAATGTATGTCCCTTTGTTCTTAGTCCAACGACGCTAGGTGTATAGGTTATCGTTCGAATGCTCACCTTCACTCATGATCTTTAGTTTTATTCGTGCTATATACTTTTGGAGTGAAATGGAGGAAAATGACTAGTTAGGCGTTTGCTCCTCTTATAAAGATTCTAATAAAGAGAAGAAGAGTGACCTCTTCTGTCCAAAAGGGTAAACCAACTCTGAAAGAGAAAATAGAGCAACAGACAATATGCCATAAAAGTTACTTAATAGCACTTTCTTTTGTTTTTGATAACGCTGAAAAGAGCTATTAACCGTTCCACTAATGTGAATTATTTTGTTTAATAGCACTTTAAAAGAGCTATTAAAGTACTAGTTTTTAATATAAAAATAATAATTAATTAAAACAATAAGTTTAAAGGAGCCAATAGAAATTCGTGGGGGAAAATGAAAATTTTAGCACAAACATTAGCGTCGGCCTGAACCGTCGCTAATATAAGAAAATAAAGAATTAATTAAGACAATAACTAATAAGGAGGCAAACGAAATTTGTTATGGGAAATTAATATTTTTTCAAAAACAATAGAGTCGGCCTGAACCGTCGCTAATGTAAAAAAATAATTAATTATTTAAAATAATAACTAAAAAGGAGGCAAACTAAATTGGTGGGTGTAATGAAATTTTTGCACAAACAGTAGGATAGGTCCAAATAAACGTTTTGTCAACACCAAGAATTTTTCTCGAAATTAAACCATTTTCAAAATATTTTCAATACAAATGCACTCGAAGGACACATGCATTAAGTAGTGAAGAAGGAATGATTAAATGTATCTCCCTTTGTTCTTAGTCCGAAGACGTTGGCTGTATAGGTTATCGTTCGAATGCTCACCTTCACTCATGATCTTTAGTTTTATTCGTGCTATATACTTTTGAGTGAAATGGAGGAAAATGACTAGTTAGGCGTTTGCTGCTCTTATAAAGATTCTAATAAAGACAAGAAGAGTGATCTCTTCTGTCCAAAAGGGTAAACCAACTTTGAAAGAGAAAATAGAGCAACAGACAATATGCCATAAAAGTTACTTAATAGCCCTTTCTTTTGTTTTTGATAGCGCTGAAAAGCGCTATTAACCGTTCCACTAATGTGAACGATTTTGTTTAATAGCACTTTAAAAGAGCTATTAAAGTACTAGTTTTTAATATAAAAATAATATTTAATTAAAACAATAAGTTTAAAGGAGCCAATAGAAATTCGTGGGGCAAAATGAAAATTTTAGCACAAACATTAGCGTCGGCTTGAACCGTCGCTAATATAAGAAAATAAAGAATTGATTAAGACAATAACTAATAAGGAGGCAAACGAAATTTGTTATGGGAAATTAATATTTTTTCAAAAACAATAGAGTCGGCCTGAACCGTCGCTAATGTAAAAAAATAATTAATTATTTAAAATAATAACTAAAAAGGAGGCAAACTAAATTGGTGGGTGTAATGAAATTTTTGCACAAACAGTAGGATAGGTCCAAATAAACGTTTTGTCAACACCAAGAATTTTTCTCGAAATCAAACCATTTTCAAAATATTTTCAATACAAATGCACTCGAAGGACACATGCATTAAGTAGTGAAGAAGGAATGATTAAATGTATTTCCCTTTGTTCTTAGTCCGAAGACGCTGGCTGTATAGGTTATCGTTCGAATGCTCACCTTCACTCATGATCTTTAGTTTTATTCGTGCTATATACTTTTGAGTGAAATGGAGGAAAATGACTAGTTAGGCGTTTGCTCCTCTTATAAATATTCTAATAAATACAAAGAAGAGTGATCTCTTATGTCCAAAAGGGTAAACCAACATTGAAAGAGAAAATAGAGCAACAGACAATATGCCATAAAAGTTACTTAATAGCACTTTCTTTTGTTTTTGATAGCGCTGAAAAGCGCTATTAACCGTGCCACTAATGTGAACGATTTTGTTTAATAGCACTTTAAAAGAGCTATTAAAGTACTAGTTTTTAATATAAAAATAATAATTAATTAAAACAATAAGTTTAAAGTAGCCAATAGAAATTCGTGGGGGAAAATGAATATTTTAGCACAAACATTAGCGTCGGCCTGAACCGTCGCTAATATAAGAAAATAAAGAATTAATTAAGACAATAACTAATAAGGAGGCAAACGAAATTTGTTATGGGAAATTAATATTTTTTCAAAAACAATAGCGTCGGCCTGAACCGTCGCTAATATAAAAATATAAATAATTATTTAAAATTATAACTAAAAAGGAGGCAAACTAAATTGGTGGGTGTAATGAAATTTTTGCACAAACAGTAGGATAGGTCCAAATAAACGTTTTGTCAACACCAGGAATTTTTCTTGAAATTAAACCATTTTCAAAATATTTTGAATACAAATGCACTCGAAGGACACATGCATTAAGTAGTGAAGAAGGAATGATTAAATGTATGTCCCTTTGTTCTTAGTCCGAAGACGCTGGCTGTATAGGTTATCGTTCGAATGCTCACCTTCACTCATGATCTTTAGTTTTATTCGTGCTATATACTTTTGAAGTGAAATGGAGGAAAATGACTAGTTAGGCGTTTGCTCCTCTTATAAAGATTCTAATAAAGACAAGAAGAGTGATCTCTTCTGTCCAAAAGGGTAAACCAACTTTGAAAGAGAAAATAGAGCAACAGACAATATGCCATAAAAGTTACTTAATAGCACTTTCTTTTGTTTTTGATAGCGCTGAAAAGCGCTATTAACCGTTCCACTAATGTGAACGATTTTGTTTAATAGCACTTTAAAAGAGCTATTAAAGAACTAGTTTTTAATATAAAAATAATAATTAATTAAAACAATAAGTTTAAAGGAGCCAATAGAAATTCGTGGGGGAAAATGAAAATTTTGGCACAAACATTAGCGTCGGCCTGAACCGTCGCTAATATAAGAAAATAAAGAATTAATTAAGACAATAACTAATAAGGAGGCAAATGAAATTTGTTATGGGAAATTAATATTTTTTCAAAAACAATAGAGTCGGCCTGAACCTTCGCTAATGTAAAAAAATAATTAATTATTTAAAATAATAACTAAAAAGGAGGCAAACTAAATTGGTGGGTGTAATGAAATTTTTGCACAAACAGTAGGATAGGTCCAAATAAACGTTTTGTCAACACCAAGAATTATTCTTGAAATTAAACCATTTTCAAAATATTTTCAATACAAATGCACTCGAAGGACACATGCATTAAGTAGTGAAGAAGGAATGATTAAATTAATGTCCCTTTGTTCTTAGTCCGAAGACGCTGGCTGTATAGGTTATCGTTCGAATGCTCACCTTCACTCATGATCTTTAGTTTTATTCGTGCTATATACTTTTAAAGTGAAATGGAGGAAAATGACTAGTTAGGCGTTTGCTCCTCTTATAAAGATTCTAATAAAGACAAGAAGAGTGATCTCTTCTGTCCAAAAGGGTAAACCAACTTTGAAAGAGAAAATAGAGCAACAGACAATATGCCATAAAAGTTACTTAATAGCACTTTCTTTTGTTTTTGATAGCGCTGAAAAGCGCTATTAACCGTTCCACTAATGTGAACGATTTTGTTTAATAGCACTTTAAAAGAGCTATTAAAGTACTAGTTTTTAATATAAAAATAATAATTAATTAAAACAATATGTTTAAAGGAGCCAATAGAAATTCGTGGGGGAAAATGAATATTTTAGCACAAACATTAGCGTCGGCCTGAACCGTCGCTAATATAAGAAAATAAAGAATTAATTAAGACAATAACTAATAAGGAGGCAAACAAAATTTGTTATGGGAAATTCATATTTTTTCAAAAACAATAGCGTCGGCCTGAACCGTCGCTAATGTAAAAAAATAATTGATTATTTAAAATAATAACGAAAAAGGAGGCAAACTAAATTGGTGGGTGTAATGAAATTTTTGCACAAACAGTATCATAGGTCCAAATAAACGTTTTGTCAACACCAAGAATTTTTCTCGAAATCAAACCATTTTCAAAATAGTTTCATAACAATTGCACTCGAAGGACACATGCATTAAGTAGTGAAGAAGGAATGATTAAATGTATGTCCCTTTGTTCTTAGTCCAACGACGCTAGGTGTATAGGTTATCGTTCGAATGCTCACCTTCACTCATGATCTTTAGTTTTATTCGTGCTATATACTTTTGGAGTGAAATGGAGGAAAATGACTAGTTAGGCGTTTGCTCCTCTTATAAAGATTCTAATAAAGAGAAGAAGAGTGATCTCTTCTGTCCAAAAGGGTAAACCAACTCTGAAAGAGAAAATAGAGCAACAGACAATATGCCATAAAAGTTACTTAATAGCACTTTCTTTTGTTTTTGATAACGCTGAAAAGAGCTATTAACCGTTCCACTAATGTGAATGATTTTGTTTAATAGCACTTTAAAAGAGCTATTAAAGTACTAGTTTTTAATATAAAAATAATAATTAATTAAAACAATAAGTTTAAAGGAGCCAATAGAAATTCGTGGGGGAAAATGAAAATTTTAGCACAAACATTAGCGTCGGCCTGAACCGTCGCTAATATAAGAAAATAAAGAATTAATTAAGACAATAACTAATAAGGAGGCAAACGAAATTTGTTATGGGAAATTAATATTTTTTCAAAAACAATAGAGTCGGCCTGAACCGTCGCTAATGTAAAAAAATAATTAATTATTTAAAATAATAACTAAAAAGGAGGCAAACTAAATTGGTGGGTGTAATGAAATTTTTGCACAAACAGTAGGATAGGTCCAAATAAACGTTTTGTCAACACCAAGAATTTTTCTCGAAATTAAACCATTTTCAAAATATTTTCAATACAAATGCACTCGAAGGACACATGCATTAAGTAGTGAAGAAGGAATGATTAAATGTATCTCCCTTTGTTCTTAGTCCGAAGACGTTGGCTGTATAGGTTATCGTTCGAATGCTCACCTTCACTCATGATCTTTAGTTTTATTCGTGCTATATACTTTTGAGTGAAATGGAGGAAAATGACTAGTTAGGCGTTTGCTGCTCTTATAAAGATTCTAATAAAGACAAGAAGAGTGATCTCTTCTGTCCAAAAGGGTAAACCAACTTTGAAAGAGAAAATAGAGCAACAGACAATATGCCATAAAAGTTACTTAATAGCCCTTTCTTTTGTTTTTGATAGCGCTGAAAAGCGCTATTAACCGTTCCACTAATGTGAACGATTTTGTTTAATAGCACTTTAAAAGAGCTATTAAAGTACTAGTTTTTAATATAAAAATAATATTTAATTAAAACAATAAGTTTAAAGGAGCCAATAGAAATTCATGGGGCAAAATGAAAATTTTAGCACAAACATTAGCGTCGGCTTGAACCGTCGCTAATATAAGAAAATAAAGAATTGATTAAGACAATAACTAATAAGGAGGCAAACGAAATTTGTTATGGGAAATTAATATTTTTTCAAAAACAATAGAGTCGGCCTGAACCGTCGCTAATGTAAAAAAATAATTAATTATTTAAAATAATAACTAAAAAGGAGGCAAACTAAATTGGTGGGTGTAATGAAATTTTTGCACAAACAGTAGGATAGGTCCAAATAAACGTTTTGTCAACACCAAGAATTTTTCTCGAAATCAAACCATTTTCAAAATATTTTCAATACAAATGCACTCGAAGGACACATGCATTAAGTAGTGAAGAAGGAATGATTAAATGTATTTCCCTTTGTTCTTAGTCCGAAGACGCTGGCTGTATAGGTTATCGTTCGAATGCTCACCTTCACTCATGATCTTTAGTTTTATTCGTGCTATATACTTTTGAGTGAAATGGAGGAAAATGACTAGTTAGGCGTTTGCTCCTCTTATAAATATTCTAATAAATACAAAGAAGAGTGATCTCTTATGTCCAAAAGGGTAAACCAACATTGAAAGAGAAAATAGAGCAACAGACAATATGCCATAAAAGTTACTTAATAGCACTTTCTTTTGTTTTTGATAGCGCTGAAAAGCGCTATTAACCGTGCCACTAATGTGAACGATTTTGTTTAATAGCACTTTAAAAGAGCTATTAAAGTACTAGTTTTTAATATAAAAATAATAATTAATTAAAACAATAAGTTTAAAGTAGCCAATAGAAATTCGTGGGGGAAAATGAATATTTTAGCACAAACATTAGCGTCGGCCTGAACCGTCGCTAATATAAGAAAATAAAGAATTAATTAAGACAATAACTAATAAGGAGGCAAACGAAATTTGTTATGGGAAATTAATATTTTTTCAAAAACAATAGCGTCGGCCTGAACCGTCGCTAATATAAAAATATAAATAATTATTTAAAATTATAACTAAAAAGGAGGCAAACTAAATTGGTGGGTGTAATGAAATTTTTGCACAAACAGTAGGATAGGTCCAAATAAACGTTTTGTCAACACCAGGAATTTTTCTTGAAATTAAACCATTTTCAAAATATTTTGAATACAAATGCACTCGAAGGACACATGCATTAAGTAGTGAAGAAGGAATGATTAAATGTATGTCCCTTTGTTCTTAGTCCGAAGACGCTGGCTGTATAGGTTATCGTTCGAATGCTCACCTTCACTCATGATCTTTAGTTTTATTCGTGCTATATACTTTTGAAGTGAAATGGAGGAAAATGACTAGTTAGGCGTTTGCTCCTCTTATAAAGATTCTAATAAAGACAAGAAGAGTGATCTCTTCTGTCCAAAAGGGTAAACCAACTTTGAAAGAGAAAATAGAGCAACAGACAATATGCCATAAAAGTTACTTAATAGCACTTTCTTTTGTTTTTGATAGCGCTGAAAAGCGCTATTAACCGTTCCACTAATGTGAACGATTTTGTTTAATAGCACTTTAAAAGAGCTATTAAAGAACTAGTTTTTAATATAAAAATAATAATTAATTAAAACAATAAGTTTAAAGGAGCCAATAGAAATTCGTGGGGGAAAATGAAAATTTTGGCACAAACATTAGCGTCGGCCTGAACCGTCGCTAATATAAGAAAATAAAGAATTAATTAAGACAATAACTAATAAGGAGGCAAATGAAATTTGTTATGGGAAATTAATATTTTTTCAAAAACAATAGAGTCGGCCTGAACCTTCGCTAATGTAAAAAAATAATTAATTATTTAAAATAATAACTAAAAAGGAGGCAAACTAAATTGGTGGGTGTAATGAAATTTTTGCACAAACAGTAGGATAGGTCCAAATAAACGTTTTGTCAACACCAAGAATTATTCTTGAAATTAAACCATTTTCAAAATATTTTCAATACAAATGCACTGGAAGGACACATGCATTAAGTAGTGAAGAAGGAATGATTAAATTAATGTCCCTTTGTTCTTAGTCCGAAGACGCTGGCTGTATAGGTTATCGTTCGAATGCTCACCTTCACTCATGATCTTTAGTTTTATTCGTGCTATATACTTTTAAAGTGAAATGGAGGAAAATGACTAGTTAGGCGTTTGCTCCTCTTATAAAGATTCTAATAAAGACAAGAAGAGTGATCTCTTCTGTCCAAAAGGGTAAACCAACTTTGAAAGAGAAAATAGAGCAACAGACAATATGCCATAAAAGTTACTTAATAGCACTTTCTTTTGTTTTTGATAGCGCTGAAAAGCGCTATTAACCGTTCCACTAATGTGAACGATTTTGTTTAATAGCACTTTAAAAGAGCTATTAAAGTACTAGTTTTTAATATAAAAATAATAATTAATTAAAACAATATGTTTAAAGGAGCCAATAGAAATTCGTGGGGGAAAATGAATATTTTAGCACAAACATTAGCGTCGGCCTGAACCGTCGCTAATATAAGAAAATAAAGAATTAATTAAGACAATAACTAATAAGGAGGCAAACAAAATTTGTTATGGGAAATTCATATTTTTTCAAAAACAATAGCGTCGGCCTGAACCGTCGCTAATGTAAAAAAATAATTGATTATTTAAAATAATAACGAAAAAGGAGGCAAACTAAATTGGTGGGTGTAATGAAATTTTTGCACAAACAGTATCATAGGTCCAAATAAACGTTTTGTCAACACCAAGAATTTTTCTCGAAATCAAACCATTTTCAAAATAGTTTCATAACAATTGCACTCGAAGGACACATGCATTAAGTAGTGAAGAAGGAATGATTAAATGTATGTCCCTTTGTTCTTAGTCCAACGACGCTAGGTGTATAGGTTATCGTTCGAATGCTCACCTTCACTCATGATCTTTAGTTTTATTCGTGCTATATACTTTTGGAGTGAAATGGAGGAAAATGACTAGTTAGGCGTTTGCTCCTCTTATAAAGATTCTAATAAAGAGAAGAAGAGTGATCTCTTCTGTCCAAAAGGGTAAACCAACTCTGAAAGAGAAAATAGAGCAACAGACAATATGCCATAAAAGTTACTTAATAGCACTTTCTTTTGTTTTTGATAACGCTGAAAAGAGCTATTAACCGTTCCACTAATGTGAATGATTTTGTTTAATAGCACTTTAAAAGAGCTATTAAAGTACTAGTTTTTAATATAAAAATAATAATTAATTAAAACAATAAGTTTAAAGGAGCCAATAGAAATTCGTGGGGGAAAATGAAAATTTTAGCACAAACATTAGCGTCGGCCTGAACCGTCGCTAATATAAGAAAATAAAGAATTAATTAAGACAATAACTAATAAGGAGGCAAACGAAATTTGTTATGGGAAATTAATATTTTTTCAAAAACAATAGAGTCGGCCTGAACCGTCGCTAATGTAAAAAAATAATTAATTATTTAAAATAATAACTAAAAAGGAGGCAAACTAAATTGGTGGGTGTAATGAAATTTTTGCACAAACAGTAGGATAGGTCCAAATAAACGTTTTGTCAACACCAAGAATTTTTCTCGAAATTAAACCATTTTCAAAATATTTTCAATACAAATGCACTCGAAGGACACATGCATTAAGTAGTGAAGAAGGAATGATTAAATGTATGTCCCTTTGTTCTTAGTCCGAAGACGCTGGCTGTATAGGTTATCGTTCGAATGCTCACCTTCACTCATGATCTTTAGTTTTATTCGTGCTATATACTTTTGAGTGAAATGGAGGAAAATGACTAGTTAGGCGTTTGGTCCTCTTATAAAGATTCTAATAAAGACAAGAAGAGTGATCTCTTCTGTCCAAAAGGGTAAACCAACTTTGAAAGAGAAAATAGAGCAACAGACAATATGCCATAAAAGTTACTTAATAGCACTTTCTTTTGTTTTTGATAGCACTGAAAAGCGCTATTAACCGTTCCACTAATGTGAACGATTTTGTTTAATAGCACTTTAAAAGAGCTATTAAAGTACTAGTTTTTAATATAAAAATAATAATTAATTAAAATAATAAGTTTAAAGGAGCCAATAGAAATTCGTGGGGGAAAATGAATATTTTAGCACAAACATTAGCGTCGGCCTGAACCGTCGCTAATATAAGAAAATAAAGAATTAATTAAGACAATAACTAATAAGGAGGCAAACGAAATTTGTTATGGGAAATTAATATTTTTTCAAAAACAATAGCGTCGGCCTGAACCGTCGCTAATGTAAAAAAATAATTGATTATTTAAAATAATAACGAAAAAGGAGGCAAACTAAATTGGTGGGTGTAATGAAATTTTTGCACAAACAGTATCATAGGTCCAAATAAACGTTTTGTCAACACCAAGAATTTTTCTCGAAATCAAACCATTTTCAAAATAGTTTCATAACAATTGCACTCGAAGGACACATGCATTAAGTAGTGAAGAAGGAATGATTAAATGTATGTCCCTTTGTTCTTAGTCCAACGACGCTGGGTGTATAGGTTATCGTTCGAATGCTCACCTTCACTCATGATCTTTAGTTTTATTTGTGCTATATACTTTTGGAGTGAAATGGAGGAAAATGACTAGTTAGGCGTTTGCTCCTCTTATAAAGATTCTAATAAAGAGAAGAAGAGTGATCTCTTCTGCCCAAAAGGGTAAACCAACTTTGAAAGAGAAAATATAGCAACAGACAATATGCCATAAAAGTTACTTAATAGCACTTTCTTTTGTTTTTGATAACGCTGAAAAGAGCTATTAACCGTGCCACTAATGTGAACGATTTTGTTTAATAGCACTTTAAAAGAGCTATTAAAGTACTAGTTTTTAATATAAAAATAATAATTAATTAAAACAATAAGTTTAAAGGAGCCAATAGAAATTCGTGGGGGAAAATGAATATTTTAGCACAAACATTAGCGTCGGCCTGAACCGTCGCTAATATAAGAAAATAAAGAATCAATTAAGACAATAACTAATAAGGAGGCAAACGAAATTTGTTATGGGAAATTAATATTTTTTCAAAAACAATAGCGTCGGCCTGAACCGTCGCTAATGTAAAAAAATAATTAATTATTTAAAATAATAACGAAAAAGGAGGCAAACTAAATTGGTGGGTGTAATGAAATTTTTGCACAAACAGTAGCATTGGTCCAAATAAACGTTTTGTCAACACCAAGAATTTTTCTCGAAATCAAACCATTTTCAAAATATTTTCATAACAATTGCACTCGAAGGACACATGCATTAAGTAGTGAAGAAGGAATGATTAAATGTATGTCCCTTTGTTCTTAGTCCAACGACACTGGGTGTATACGTTATCGTTCGAATGCTAACCTTCACTCATGATCTTTAGTTTTATTCGTGCTATATACTTTTGAAGTGAAATGGAGGAAAATGACTAGTTAGGCGTTTGCTCCTCTTATAAAGATTCTAATAAAGACAAGAAGAGTGATCTCTTCTGTCCAAAAGGGTAAACCAACTTTGAAAGAGAAAATAGAGCAACAGACAATATGCCATAAAAGTTACTTAATAGCACTTTATTTTGTTTTTGATAGCGCTGAAAAGAGCTATTAACTGTTCCACTAATGTGAACGATTTTTTTTAATAGCACTTTAAAAGAGCTATTAAAGTACTACTTTTTAATATAAAAATAATAATTAATTAAAACAATAAGTTTAAATGAGCCAATAGAAATTCGTGGGGGAAAATGAAAATTTTAGCACAAACATTAGCGTCGGCCTGAACCGTCGCTAATATAAGAAAATAAAGAATTAATTAAGACAATAACTAATAAGGAGGCAAACGAAATTTGTTATGGGAAATTAATATTTTTTCAAAAACAATAGAGTCGGCCTGAACCGTCGCTAATGTAAAAAAATAATTAATTATTTAAAATAATAACTAAAAAGGAGGCAAACTAAATTGGTGGGTGTAATGAAATTTTTGCACAAACAGTAGGATAGGTCCAAATAAACGTTTTGTCAACACCAAGAATTTTTCTCGAAATCAAACCATTTTCAAAATATTTTCAATACAAATGCACTCGAAGGACACATGCATTAAGTAGTGAAGAAGGAATGATTAAATGTATGTCCCTTTGTTCTTAGTCCGAAGACGCTGGCTGTATAGGTTATCATTCAAATGCTCACCTTCACTCATGAACTTTAGTTTTATTCGTGCTATATACTTTTGAAGTGAAATGGAGGAAAATGACTAGTTAGGCGTATGCTCCTCTTATAAAGATTCTAATAAAGACAAAGAAGAGTGATCTCTTCTGTACAAAAGGGTAAACCAACTTTGAAAGAGAAAATAGAGCAACAGACAATATGCCATAAAAGTTACTTAATAGCACTTTCTTTTGTTTTTGATAGCGCTGAAAAACGCTATTAACCGTGCCACTAATGTGAACGGTTTTGTTTAATAGCACTTTAAAAGAGCTATTAAAGTACTAGTTTTTAATATAAAAATAATAATTAATTAAAACAATAAGTTTAAAGGAGCCAAACGAAATTCATGGGGGAAAATGAAAATTTTAGCACAAATAGTAGCATCGGCGTGAACCGTCACTAATATAAGAAAATAAGAATTAATTAGGACAATAACTAATAAGGAGGCAAACGAAATTTGTTATGGGAAATGAATATTTTTTCAAAAACAATAGCGTCGGCCTGAACCGTCGCTAATATAAAAAAATAAATAATTATTTAAAATAATAACTAAAAAGGAGGGAAACTAAATTGGTGGGTGTAATGAAATTTTCGCACAAACAGTAGCGTAGGTCCAAATAAACGTTTTGTCAACACCAAGAATTTTTCTCGAAATCAAACCATTTTCAAAATAGTTTCATAACAATTGCACTCGAAGGACACATGCATTAAGTAGTGAAGAAGGAATGATTAAATGTATGTCCCTTTGTTCTTAGTCCAACGACGCTGGGTGTATAGGTTATCGTTCGAATGCTCACCTTCACTCATGATCTTTAGTTTTATTCGTGCTATATACTTTTGGAGTGAAATGGAGGAAAATGACTAGTTAGGCGTTTGCTCCTCTTATAAAGATTCTAATAAAGAGAAGAAGAGTGATCTCTTCTGTCCAAAAGGGTAAACCAACTTTGAAAGAGAAAATAGAGCAACAGACAATATGCCATAAAAGTTACATAATAGCACTTTCTTTTGTTTTTGATAACGCTGAAAAGAGCTATTAACCGTTCCACTAATGTGAATGATTTTGTTTAATAGCACTTTAAAAGAGCTATTAAAGTACTAGTTTTTAATATAAAAATAATAATTAATTAAAACAATAAGTTTAAAGGAGCCAATAGAAATTCGTGGGGGAAAATGAAAATTTTAGCACAAACATTAGCGTCGGCCTGAACCGTCGCTAATATAAGAAAATAAAGAATTAATTAAGACAATAACTAATAAGGAGGCAAACGAAATTTGTTATGGGAAATTAATATTTTTTCAAAAACAATAGAGTCGGCCTGAACCGTCGCTAATGTAAAAAAATAATTAATTATTTAAAATAATAACTAAAAAGGAGGCAAACTAAATTGGTGGGTGTAATGAAATTTTTGCACAAACAGTAGGATAGGTCCAAATAAACGTTTTTTCAACACCAAGAATTTTTCTCGAAATTAAACCATTTTCAAAATATTTTCAATACAAATGCACTCGAAGGACACATGCATTAAGTAGTGAAGAAGGAATGATTAAATGTATGTCCCTTTGTTCTTAGTCCGAAGACGCTGGCTGTATAGGTTATCGTTCGAATGCTCACCTTCACTCATGATCTTTAGTTTTATTCGTGCTATATACTTTTGAGTGAAATGGAGGAAAATGACTAGTTATGCGTTTGCTCCTCTTATAAAGATTCTAATAAAGACAAGAAGAGTGATCTCTTCTGTCCAAAAGGGTAAACCAACTTTGAAAGAGAAAATAGAGCAACAGACAATATGCCATAAAAGTTACTTAATAGCACTTTCTTTTGTTTTTGATAGCACTGAAAACCGCTATTAATCGTTCCACTAATGTGAACGATTTTGTTTAATAGCACTTTAAAAGAGCTATTAAAGTACTAGTTTTTAATATAAAAATAATAATTAATTAAAATAATAAGTTTAAAGGAGCCAATAGAAATTCGTGGGGGAAAATGAAAATTTTAGCACAAACATTAGCGTCGGCCTGAACCGTCGCTAATATAAGAAAATAAAGAATTAATTAAGACAATAACTAATAAGGAGGCAAACGAAATTTGTTATGGGAAATTAATATTTTTTCAAAAACAATAGAGTCGGCCTGAACCGTCGCTAATGTAAAAAAATAATTAATTATTTAAAATAATAACTAAAAAGGAGGCAAACTAAATTGGTGGGTGTAATGAAATTTTTGCACAAACAGTAGGATAGGTCCAAATAAACGTTTTGTCAACACCAAGAATTTTTCTCGAAATTAAACCATTTTCAAAATATTTTCAATACAAATGCACTCGAAGGACACATGCATTAAGTAGTGAAGAAGGAATGATTAAATGTATGTCCCTTTGTTCTTAGTCCAACGACGCTGGGTGTATAGGTTATCGTTCGAATGCTCACCTTCACTCATGATCTTTAGTTTTATTCGTGCTATATACTTTTGAGTGAAATGGAGGAAAATGACTAGTTAGGCGTTTGCTCCTCTTATAAAGATTATAATAAAGACAAGAAGAGTGATCTCTTCTGTCCAAAAGGGTAAACCAACTTTGAAAGAGAAAATAGAGCAACAGACAATATGCCATAAAAGTTACTTAATAGCACTTTCTTTTGTTTTTGATAGCACTGAAAAGCGCTATTAACCATTCCACTAATGTGAACGATTTTGTTTAATAGCACTTTAAAAGAGCTATTAAAGTACTAGTTTTTAATATAAAAATAATAATTAATTAAAATAATAAGTTTAAAGGAGCCAATAGAAATTCGTGGGGGGAAATGAATATTTTAGCACAAACATTAGCGTCGGCCTGAACCGTCGCTAATATAAGAAAATAAAGAATTAATTAAGACAATAACTAATAAGGAGGCAAACGAAATTTTTTATGGGAAATTAATATTTTTTCAAAAACAATAGCGTCGGCCTGAACCGTCGCTAATATAAAAAAATAATTGATTATTTAAAATAATAACGAAAAAGGAGGCAAACTAAATTGGTGGGTGTAACGAAATTTTTGCACAAACAGTATCATAGGTCCAAATAAACGTTTTGTCAACACCAAGAATTTTTCTCGAAATCAAACCATTTTCAAAATAGTTTCATAACAATTGCACTCGAAGGACACATGCATTAAGTAGTGAAGAAGGAATGATTAAATGTATGTCCCTTTGTTCTTAGTCCAACGACGCTGGGTGTATAGGTTATCGTTCGAATGCTCACCTTCACTCATGATCTTTAGTTTTATTCGTGCTATATACTTTTGGAGTGAAATGGAGGAAAATGACTAGTTAGGCGTTTGCTCCTCTTATAAAGATTCTAATAAAGAGAAGAAGAGTGATCTCTTCTGTCCAAAAGGGTAAACCAACTTTGAAAGAGAAAATAGAGCAACAGACAATATGCCATAAAAGTTACTTAATAGCACTTTCTTTTGTTTTTGATAACGCTGAAAAGAGCTATTAACCGTTCCACTAATGTGAATGATTTTGTTTAATAGCACTTTAAAAGAGCTATTAAAGTACTAGTTTTTAATATAAAAATAATAATTAATTAAAACAATAAGTTTAAAGGAGCCAATAGAAATTCGTGGGGGAAAATGAAAATTTTAGCACAAACATTAGCGTCGGCCTGAACCGTCGCTAATATAAGAAAATAAAGAATTAATTAAGACAATAACTAATAAGGAGGCAAACGAAATTTGTTATGGGAAATTAATATTTTTTCAAAAACAATAGAGTCGGCCTGAACCGTCGCTAATGTAAAAAAATAATTAATTATTTAAAATAATAACTAAAAAGGAGGCAAACTAAATTGGTGGGTGTAATGAAATTTTTGCACAAACAGTAGGATAGGTCCAAATAAACGTTTTTTCAACACCAAGAATTTTTCTCGAAATTAAACCATTTTCAAAATATTTTCAATACAAATGCACTCGAAGGACACATGCATTAAGTAGTGAAGAAGGAATGATTAAATGTATGTCCCTTTGTTCTTAGTCCGAAGACGCTGGCTGTATAGGTTATCGTTCGAATGCTCACCTTCACTCATGATCTTTAGTTTTATTCGTGCTATATACTTTTGAGTGAAATGGAGGAAAATGACTAGTTATGCGTTTGCTCCTCTTATAAAGATTCTAATAAAGACAAGAAGAGTGATCTCTTCTGTCCAAAAGGGTAAACCAACTTTGAAAGAGAAAATAGAGCAACAGACAATATGCCATAAAAGTTACTTAATAGCACTTTCTTTTGTTTTTGATAGCACTGAAAACCGCTATTAATCGTTCCACTAATGTGAACGATTTTGTTTAATAGCACTTTAAAAGAGCTATTAAAGTACTAGTTTTTAATATAAAAATAATAATTAATTAAAATAATAAGTTTAAAGGAGCCAATAGAAATTCGTGGGGGAAAATGAAAATTTTAGCACAAACATTAGCGTCGGCCTGAACCGTCGCTAATATAAGAAAATAAAGAATTAATTAAGACAATAACTAATAAGGAGGCAAACGAAATTTGTTATGGGAAATTAATATTTTTTCAAAAACAATAGAGTCGGCCTGAACCGTCGCTAATGTAAAAAAATAATTAATTATTTAAAATAATAACTAAAAAGGAGGCAAACTAAATTGGTGGGTGTAATGAAATTTTTGCACAAACAGTAGGATAGGTCCAAATAAACGTTTTGTCAACACCAAGAATTTTTCTCGAAATTAAACCATTTTCAAAATATTTTCAATACAAATGCACTCGAAGGACACATGCATTAAGTAGTGAAGAAGGAATGATTAAATGTATGTCCCTTTGTTCTTAGTCCAACGACGCTGGGTGTATAGGTTATCGTTCGAATGCTCACCTTCACTCATGATCTTTAGTTTTATTCGTGCTATATACTTTTGAGTGAAATGGAGGAAAATGACTAGTTAGGCGTTTGCTCCTCTTATAAAGATTATAATAAAGACAAGAAGAGTGATCTCTTCTGTCCAAAAGGGTAAACCAACTTTGAAAGAGAAAATAGAGCAACAGACAATATGCCATAAAAGTTACTTAATAGCACTTTCTTTTGTTTTTGATAGCACTGAAAAGCGCTATTAACCATTCCACTAATGTGAACGATTTTGTTTAATAGCACTTTAAAAGAGCTATTAAAGTACTAGTTTTTAATATAAAAATAATAATTAATTAAAATAATAAGTTTAAAGGAGCCAATAGAAATTCGTGGGGGGAAATGAATATTTTAGCACAAACATTAGCGTCGGCCTGAACCGTCGCTAATATAAGAAAATAAAGAATTAATTAAGACAATAACTAATAAGGAGGCAAACGAAATTTTTTATGGGAAATTAATATTTTTTCAAAAACAATAGCGTCGGCCTGAACCGTCGCTAATATAAAAAAATAATTGATTATTTAAAATAATAACGAAAAAGGAGGCAAACTAAATTGGTGGGTGTAACGAAATTTTTGCACAAACAGTATCATAGGTCCAAATAAACGTTTTGTCAACACCAAGAATTTTTCTCGAAATCAAACCATTTTCAAAATAGTTTCATAACAATTGCACTCGAAGGACACATGCATTAAGTAGTGAAGAAGGAATGATTAAATGTATGTCCCTTTGTTCTTAGTCCAACGACGCTGGGTGTATAGGTTATCGTTCGAATGCTCACCTTCACTCATGATCTTTAGTTTTATTTGTGCTATATACTTTTGGAGTGAAATGGAGGAAAATGACTAGTTAGGCGTTTGCTCCTCTTATAAAGATTCTAATAAAGACAAGAAGAGTGATCTCTTCTGTCCAAAAGGGTAAACCAACTTTGAAAGAGAAAATAGAGCAACAGACAATATGCCATAAAAGTTACTTAATAGCACTTTCTTTTGTTTTTGATAACGCTGAAAAGAGCTATTAACCGTGCCACTAATGTGAACGATTTTGTTTAATAGCACTTTAAAAGAGCTATTAAAGTACTAGTTTTTAATATAAAAATAATAATTAATTAAAACAATAAGTTTAAAGGAGCCAATAGAAATTCGTGGGGGAAAATGAATATTTTAGCACAAACATTAGCGTCGGCCTGAACCGTCGCTAATATAAGAAAATAAAGAATCAATTAAGACAATAACTAATAAGCAGGCAAACGAAATTTGTTATGGGAAATTAATATTTTTTCAAAAACAATAGCGTCGGCCTGAACCGTCGCTAATGTAAAAAAATAATTAATTATTTAAAATAATAACTAAAAAGGAGGGAAACTAAATTGGTGGGTGTAATGAAAATTTCGCACAAACAGTAGCGTAGGTCCAAATAAACGTTTTGTCAACACCAAGAATTTTTCTCGAAATCAAACCATTTTCAAAATAGTTTCATAACAATTGCACTCGAAGGACACATGCATTAAGTAGTGAAGAAGGAATGATTAAATGTATGTCCCTTTGTTCTTAGTCCAACGACACTGGGTGTATAGGTTATCGTTCGAATGCTAACCTTCACTCATGATCTTTAGTTTTATTCGTGCTATATACTTTTGAAGTGAAATGGAGGAAAATGACTAGTTAGGCGTTTGCTCCTCTTATAAAGATTCTAATAAAGACAAGAAGAGTGATCTCTTCTGTCCAAAAGGGTAAACCAACTTTGAAAGAGAAAATAGAGCAACAGACAATATGCCATAAAAGTTACTTAATAGCAGTTTATTTTGTTTTTGATAGCGCTGAAAAGAGCTATTAACCGTTCCACTAATGTGAACGATTTTGTTTAATAGCACTTTAAAAGAGCTATTAAAGTACTAGTTTTTAATATAAAAATAATAATTAATTAAAACAATAAGTTTAAATGAGCCAATAGAAATTCGTGGGGGAAAATGAAAATTTTAGCACAAACATTAGCGTCGGCCTGAACCGTCGCTAATATAAGAAAATAAAGAATTAATTAAGACAATAACTAATAAGGAGGCAAACGAAATTTGTTATGGGAAATTAATATTTTTTCAAAAACAATACAGTCGGCCTGAACCGTCGCTAATGTAAAAAAATAATTAATTATTTAAAATAATAACTAAAAAGGAGGCAAACTAAATTGGTGGGTGTAATGAAATTTTTGCACAAACAGTAGGATAGGTCCAAATAAACGTTTTGTCAACACCAAGAATTTTTCTCGAAATCAAACCATTTTCAAAATATTTTCAATACAAATGCACTCGAAGGACACATGCATTAAGTAGTGAAGAAGGAATGATTAAATGTATGTCCCTTTGTTCTTACTCCGACGACGCTGGCTGTATAGGTTATCGTTCGAATGCTCACCTTCACTCATGATCTTTAGTTTTATTCGTGCTATATACTTTTGATTGAAATGGAGGAAAATGACTAGTTAGGCGTTTGCTCCTCTTATAAATATTCTAATAAATACAAAGAAGAGTGATCTCTTATGTCCAAAAGGGTAAACCAACATTGAAAGAGAAAATAGAGCAACAGACAATATGCCATAAAAGTTACTTAATAGCACCGTCTTTTGTTTTTGATAGCGCTGAAAAGCGCTATTAACCGTGCCACTAATGTGAACGATTTTGTTTAATAGCACTTTAAAAGAGCTATTAAAGTACTAGTTTTTAATATAAAAATAATAATTAATTAAAACAATAAGTTTAAAGGAGCCAAACGAAATTCGTGGGGGAAAATGAAAATTTTAGCACAAACATTAGCGTCGGCCTGAACCGTCGCTAATATAAGAAAATAAAGAATCAATTAAGACAATAACTAATAAGGAGGCAAACGAAATTTGTTATGGGAAATTAATATTTTTTCGAAAATAATAGCGTCCGCCTGAACCGTCGCTAATATTAAAAAATAATTAATTATTTAAAATAATAACGAAAAAGGAGGCAAACTAAATTGGTGGGTGTAATGAAATTTTTGCACAAACTGTAGCATAGGTCCAAATAAATGTTTTGTCAACACCAAGAATTTTTCTCGAAATCAAATCATTTTCAAAATATTTTCATAACAAATGCCTTCGAAGGACACATGCATTAAGTAGTGAAGAAGGAATGATTAAATTTATGTCCCTTTGTTCTTAGTCCGAAGACGCTGGCTGTATAGGTTATCATTCAAATTCTAACCTTCACTCATGAACTTTAGTTTTATTCGCGCTAAATACTTTTGAAGTGAAATGGAGGAAAATGACTAGTTAGGCGTATGCTCCTCTTTTATAAAGATTCTAATAAAGACAAAGAAGAGTGATCTCTTCTGTCCAAAAGGGTAAACCAACTTTGAAAGAGAAAATAGAGCAACAGACAATATGCCATAAAAGTTACTTAATAGCACTTTCTTTTGTTTTTGATATCGCTGAAAAGAGCTATTAACCGTTCCACTAATGTGAACGATTTTGTTTAATAGCACTTTAAAAGAGCTATTAAAGTACTAGTTTTTAATATAAAAATAATAATTAATTAAAACAATAAGTTTAAAGGAGCCAATAGAAATTCGTGGGGGAAAATGAAAATTTTAGCACAAACATTAGCGTCGGCCTGAACCGTCGCTAATATAAGAAAATAAAGAATTAATTAATACAATAACCAATAAGGAGGCAAACGAAATTTGTTATGGGAAATTAATATTTTTTCAAAAACAATAGAGTCGGCCTGAACCGTCGCTAATGTAAAAAAATAATTATTTATTTAAAATAATAACTAAAAAGGAGGCAAACTAAATTGGTGGGTGTAATGAAATTTTTGCACAAACTGTAGCATAGGTCCAAATAAATGTTTTGTCAACACCAAGAATTTTTCTCGAAATCAAATCATTTTCAAAATATTTTCATAACAAATGCCTTCGAAGGACACATGCATTAAGTAGTGAAGAAGGAATGATTAAATTTATGTCCCTTTGTTCTTAGTCCGAAGACGCTGGCTGTATAGGTTATCATTCAAATTCTAACCTTCACTCATGAACTTTAGTTTTATTCGCGCTAAATACTTTTGAAGTGAAATGGAGGAAAATGACTAGTTAGGCGTATGCTCCTCTTTTATAAAGATTCTAATAAAGACAAAGAAGAGTGATCTCTTCTGTCCAAAAGGGTAAACCAACTTTGAAAGAGAAAATAGAGCAACAGACAATATGCCATAAAAGTTACTTAATAGCACTTTCTTTTGTTTTTGATATCGCTGAAAAGAGCTATTAACCGTTCCACTAATGTGAACGATTTTGTTTAATAGCACTTTAAAAGAGCTATTAAAGTACTAGTTTTTAATATAAAAATAATAATTAATTAAAACAATAAGTTTAAAGGAGCCAATAGAAATTCGTGGGGGAAAATGAAAATTTTAGCACAAACATTAGCGTCGGCCTGAACCGTCGCTAATATAAGAAAATAAAGAATTAATTAATACAATAACCAATAAGGAGGCAAACGAAATTTGTTATGGGAAATTAATATTTTTTCAAAAACAATAGAGTCGGCCTGAACCGTCGCTAATGTAAAAAAATAATTATTTATTTAAAATAATAACTAAAAAGGAGGCAAACTAAATTGGTGGGTGTAATGAAATTTTTGCACAAACAGTAGGATATGTCCAAATAAACGTTTTGTCAACACCAATAATTTTTCTCGAAATCAAACCATTTTCAAAATATTTTCAATACAAATGTACTCGAAGGACACATGCATTAAGTAGTGAAGAAGGAATGATTAAATGTATGTCCCTTTGTTCTTAGTCCGAAGACGCTGGCTGTATAGGTTATCATTCAAATGCTCACCTTCACTCATGAACTTTAGTTTTATTCGTGCTATATACTTTTGAAGTGAAATGGAGGAAAATGACTAGTTAGGTGTATGCTCCTCTTATAAAGATTCTAATAAAGACAAAGAAGAGTGATCTCTTCTGTACAAAAGGGTAAACCAACTTTGAAAGAGAAAATAGAGCAACAGACAATATGCCATAAAAGTTACTTAAAAGCACTTTCTTTTGTTTTTGATAGCGCTGAAAAACGCTATTAACCGTGCCACTAATGTGAACGGTTTTGTTTAATAGCACTTTAAAAGAGCTATTAAAGTACTAGTTTTTAATATAAAAATAATAATTAATTAAAACAATAAGTTTAAAGGAGCCAAACGAAATTCATGGGGGAAAATGAAAATTTTAGCACAGATAGTAGCATTGGCGTGAACCGTCACTAATATAAGAAAATAAGAATAAATTAAGACAATTACTAATAAGGAGGCAAACGAAATTTGTTATGGGAAATGAATATTTTTTCAAAAACAATAGCGTCGGCCTGAACCGTCGCCAATATAAAAAAATAAATAATTATTTAAAATAATAACTAAAAAGGAGGGAAACTAAATTGGTGGGTGTAATGAAATTTTCGCACAAACAGTAGCGTAGGTCCAAATAAATGTTTTGTCAACACCAAGTATTTTTCTCGAAATCAAACCATTTTCAAAATATTTTCATAACAAATGCACCCGAAGGACACATGCATTAAGTAGTGAAGAAGGAATGAATAAATGTATGTCCCTTTGTTCTTACTCCGACGACGCTGGCTGTATAGGTTATCGTTCGAATGCTCACCTTCACTCATGATCTTTAGTTTTATTCGTGCTATATACTTTTGAGTGAAATGGAGGAAAATGACTAGTTAGGAGTTTGCTCCTCTTATAAATATTCTAATAAATACAAAGAAGAGTGATCTCTTATGTCCAAAAGGGTAAACCAACATTGAAAGAGAAAATAGAGCAACAGACAATATGCCATAAAAGTTACTTAATAACACTTTCTTTTGTTTTTGATAGCGCTGAAAAGCGCTATTAACCGTGCCACTAATGTGAACGATTTTGTTTAATAGCACTTTAAAAGAGCTATTAAAGTACTAGTTTTTAATATAAAAATAATAATTAATTAAAACAATAAGTTTAAAGGAGCCAAACGAAATTCGTGGGGGAAAATGAAAATTTTAGCACAAACATTAGCGTCGGCCTGAACCGTCGCTAATATAAGAAAATAAAGAATTAATTAAGACAATAACTAATAAGGAGGCAAACGAAAGTTGTTATGGGAAATTAATATATTTTCGAAAACAATAGCGTCGGCCTGAACTGTCGCTAATATAAAAAAATAATTAATTATTTAAAATAATAACTAAAAAGGAGGCAAACTAAATTGGTGGGTGTAATGAAATTTTTGCACAAACAGTAGCATAGGTCCAAATAAACGTTTTGTCAATACCAAGAATTTTTCTCGAAATCAAACCATTTTAAAAATATTTTCATAACAAATGCACTCGAAGGACACATGCATTAAGTAGAGAAGAAGGAATGATTAAATGTATGTCCTTTTGTTCTTAGTCCGAAGACGCTTGCTGTATAGGTTATCATTCAAATTCTCACCTTCACTCATGATCTTTAGTTTTATTCGTGCTATATACTTTTGAAGTGAAATGGAGGAAAATGACTAGTTAGGCGTATGCTCCTCTTATAAAGATTCTAATAAAGACAAAGAAGAGTGATCTCTTCTGTCCAAAAGGGTAAACCAACTTTGAAAGAGAAAATAGAGCAACAGACAATATGCCATAAAAGTTACTTAATAGCACTTTCTTTTGTTTTTGATAGCGCTGAAAAGAGCTATTAACCGTTCCACTAATGTGAACGATTTTGTTTAATAGCACTTTAAAAGAGCTATTAAAGTACTAGTTTTTAATATAAAAATAATAATTAATTAAAACAATAAGTTTAAAGGAGCCAATAGAAATTCGTGGGGGAAAATGAAAATTTTAGCACAAACATTAGCGTCGGCCTGAACCGTAGCTAATATAAGAAAATAAAGAATTAATTAATACAATAACTAATAAGGAGGCAAACGAAATTTGTTATGGGAAATTAATATTTTTTCAAAAACAATAGAGTTGGCCTGAACCGTCGCTAATGTAAAAAAATAATTAATTATTTAAAATAATAACTAAAAAGGAGGCAAACTAAATTGGTGGGTGTAATGAAATTTTTGCACAAACAGTAGGATAGGTCCAAATAAACGTTTTGTCAACACCAAGAATTTTTCTCGAAATCAAACCATTTTCAAAATATTTTCAATACAAATGCACTCGAAGGACACATGCATTAAGTAGTGAAGAAGGAATGATTAAATGTATGTCCCTTTGTTCTTAGTCCGAAGACGCTGGCTGTATAGGTTATCATTCAAATGCTCACCTTCACTCATGAACTTTAGTTTTATTCGTGCTATATACTTTTGAAGTGAAATGGAGGAAAATGACTAGTTAGGTGTATGCTCGTCTTATAAAGATTCTAATAAAGACAAAGAAGAGTGATCTCTTCTGTACAAAAGGGTAAACCAACTTTGAAAGAGAAAATAGAGCAACAGACAATATGCCATAAAAGTTACTTAATAGCACTTTCTTTTGTTTTTGATAGCGCTGAAAAACGCTATTAACCGTGCCACTAATGTGAACGGTTTTGTTTAATAGCACTTTAAAAGAGCTATTAAAGTACTAGTTTTTAATATAAAAATAATAATTAATTAAAACAATAAGTTTAAAGGAGCCAAACGAAATTCATGGGGGAAAATGAAAATTTTAGCACAAATAGTAGCATCGGCGTGAACCGTCATTAATATAAGAAAATAAGAATAAATTAAGACAATAACTAATAAGGAGGCAAACGAAATTTGTTATGAGAAATGAATATTTTTTCAAAAACAGTAGCGTCGGCCTGAACCGTCGCTAATATAAAAAAATAAATAATTATTTAAACTAATAACTAAAAAGGAGGGAAACTAAATTTGTGGGTGTAATGAAATTTTCGCACAAACAGTAGCGTAGGTCCAAATAAACGTTTTGTCAACACCAAGTATTTTTATCGAAATCAAACCATTTTCAAAATATTTTCATAACAATTGCATCGAAGGACACATGCATTAAGTAGTGAAGAAGGAATGATTAAATGTATGTCCCTTTGTTCTTACTCCGACGAAGCTGGCTGTATAGGTTATCGTTCGAATGCTCACCTTCACTCATGATCTTTAGTTTTATTCGTGCTATATACTTTTGAGTGAAATGGAGGAAAATGACTAGTTAGGCGTTTGCTCCTCTTATAAATATTCTAATAAATAAAAAGAAGAGTGATCTCTTATGTCCAAAAGGGTAAACCAACATTGAAAGAGAAAATAGAGCAACAGACAATATGCCATAAAAGTTACTTAATAACACTTTCTTTTGTTTTTGATAGCGCTGAAAAGCGCTATTAACCGTGCCACTAATGTGAACGATTTTGTTTAATAGCACTTTAAAAGAGCTATTAAAGTACTAGTTTTTAATATAAAAATAATAATTAATTAAAACAATAAGTTTAAATGAGCCAAACGAAATTCGTGGGGGAAAATGAAAATTTTAGCACAAACATTAGCGTCGGCCTGAACCGTCGCTAATATAAGAAAATAAAGAATTAATTAAGACAATAACTAATAAGGAGGCAAACGAAAGTTGTTATGGGAAATTAATATATTTTCGAAAACAATAGCGTCGGCCTGAACCGTCGCTAATATAAAAAAATAATTAATTATTTAAAATAATAACTAAAAAGGAGGCAAACTAAATTGGTGGTTGTAATGAAATTTTTGCACAAACAGTAGCATAGGTCCAAATAAACGTTTTGTCAACACCAAGAATTTTTCTCGAAATCAAACCATTTTCAAAATATTTTCATAACAAATGCACTCGAAGGACACATGCATTAAGTAGTGAAGAAGGAATGATTAAATGCATGTCCCTTTGTTCTTAGTCCGAAGATGCTGGCTGTATAGGTTATCATTCAAATTCTCACCTTCACTCATGAACTTTAGTTTTATTCGTGCTATATACTTTTGAAGTGAAATGGAGGAAAATGACTAGTTAGGCGTATGCTCCTCTTATAAAGATTCTAATAAAGACAAAGAAGAGTGATCTCTTCTGTCCAAAAGGGTAAACCAACTTTGAAAGAGAAAATAGAGCAACAGACAATATGCCATAAAAGTTACTTAATAGCACTTTCTTTTGTTTTTGATAGGGCTGAAAAGAGCTATTAACTGTTCCACTAATGTGAACGATTTTGTTTAATAGCACTTTAAAAGAGCTATTAAAGTACTAGTTTTTAATATATAAAATAATAATTAATTAAAACAATAAGTTTAAAGGAGCCAATAGAAATTCGTGGGGGAAAATGAAAATTTTAGCACAAACATTAGCGTCGGCCTGAACCGTCGCTAATATAAGAAAATAAAGAATTAATTAATACAATAACTAATAAGGAGGCAAACTAAATTTGTTATGGGAAATTAATATTTTTTCAAAAACAATAGAGTCGGCCTGAACCGTCGCTAATGTAAAAAAATAATTAATTATTTAAAATAATAACTAAAAAGGAGGCAAACTAAATTGGTGGGTGTAATGAAATTTTTGCACAAACCGTAGGATAGGTCCAAATAAACGTTTTGTCAACACCAAGAATTTTTCTCGAAATCAAACCATTTTCAAAATATTTTCAATACAAATGCACTCGAAGGACACATGCATTAAGTAGTGAAGAAGGAATGATTAAATGTATGTCCCTTTGTTCTTAGTCCGAAGACGCTGGCTGTATAGGTTATCATTCAAATGCTCACCTTCACTAATGAACTTTAGTTTTATTCGTGCTATATACTTTTGAAGTGAAATGGAGGAAAATGACTAGTTAGGTGTATGCTCCTCTTATAAAGATTCTAATAAAGACAAAGAAGAGTGATCTCTTCTGTACAAAAGGGTAAACCAACTTTGAAAGAGAAAATAGAGCTACAGACAATATGCCATAAAAGTTACTTAATAGCACTTTCTTTTGTTTTTGATAGCGCTGAAAAACGCTGTTAAGCGTGCCACTAATGTGAACGGTTTTGTTTAATAGCACTTTAAAAGAGCTATTAAAGTACTAGTTTTTAATATAAAAATAATAATTAATTAAAACAATAAGTTTAAAGGAGCCAAACGAAATTCATGGGGGAAAATGAAAATTTTAGCATAAATAGTAGCATCGGCGTGAACCGTCACTAATATAAGAAAATAAGAATAAATTAAGACAATAACTAATAAGGAGGCAAACGAAATTTGTTATGGGAAATGAATATTTTTTCAAAAACAATAGCTTCGGCCTGAACCGTCGCTAATATAAAAAAATAAATAATTATTTAAAATAATAACTAAAAAGGAGGGAAACTAAATTGGTGGGTGTAATGAAATTTTCGCACAAACAGTAGCGTAGGTCCATAATGAACGTTTTGTCAACACCAAGTATTTTTATCGAAATCAAACCATTTTCAATATATTTTCATAACAATTGCATCGAAGGACACATGCATTAAGTAGTGAAGAAGGAATGATTAAATGTATGTCACTTTGTTCTTACTCCGACGACGCTGGCTGTATAGGTTATCGTTCGAATGCTCACCTTCACTCATGATCTTTAGTTTTATTCGTGCTATATACTTTTAAGTGAAATGGAGGAAAATGACTAGTTAGGCATTTGCTCCTCTTATAAATATTCTAATAAATACAAAGAAGAGTGATCTCTTATGTCCAAAAGGGTAAACCAACATTGAAAGAGAAAATAGAGCAACAGACAATATGCCATAAAAGTTACTTAATAACACTTTCTTTTGTTTTTGATAGCGCTGAAAAGCGCTATTAACCGTGCAACTAATGTGAACGATTTTGTTTAATAGCACTTTAAAAGAGCTATTAAAGTACTAGTTTTTAATATAAAAATAATAATTAATTAAAACAATAAGTTTAAAGGAGCCAAATGAAATTCGTGGGGGAAAATGAAAATTTTAGCACAAACATTAGCGTCGGCCTGAACCGTCGCTAATATAAGAAAATAAAGAATTAATTAAGACAATAACTAATAAGGAGGCAAACGAAATTTGTTATGGGAAATTAATATATTTTCGAAAACAATAGCGTCGGCCTGAACCGTCGCTAATATAAAAAAATAATTAATTATTTAAAATAATAACTAAAAAGGAGGCAAACTAAATTGGTGGGTGTAATGAAATTTTTGCACAAACAGTAGCATAGGTCCAAATAAACGTTTTGTCAACACCAAGAATTTTTCTCGAAATCAAACCATTTTCAAAATATTTTCATAACAAATGCACTCGAAGGACACATGCATTAAGTAGTGAAGAAGGAATGATTAAATGTATGTCCCTTTGTTCTTAGTCCGAAGACGCTGGCTGTATAGGTTATCATTCAAATTCTCACCTTCACTCATGAACTTTAGTTTTATTCGTGCTATATACTTTTGAAGTGAAATGGAGGAAAATGACTAGTTAGGCGTATGCTCCTCTTATAAAGATTCTAATAAAGACAAAGAAGAGTGATCTCTTCTGTCCAAAAGGGTAAACCAACTTTGAAAGAGAAAATAGAGCAACAGACAATATGCCATAAAAGTTACTTAATAGCACTTTCTTTTGTTTTTGATAGCGCTGAAAAGAGCTATTAACTGTTCCACTAATGTGAAAGATTTTGTTTAATAGCACTTTAAAGGAGCTATTAAAGTACTAGTTTTTAATATAAAAATAATAATTAATTAAAACAATAAGTTTAAAGGAGCCAATAGAAATTCGTGGGCGAAAATAAAAATTTTAGCACAAACATTAGCGTCGGCCTGAACCATCGCTAATATAAGAAAATAAAGAATTATTTAAGACAATAACTAATAAGGAGGCAAACGAAATTTGTTATGGGAAATTAATATTTTTTCAAAAACAATAGAGTCGGCCTGAACTGTCGCTAATGTAAAAAAATAATTAATTATTTAAAATAATAACTAAAAAGGTGGCAAACTAAATTGGTGGGTGTAATGAAATTTTTGCACAAACAGTAGGATAGGTCCAAATAAACGTTTTGTCAACACCAAGAATTTTTCTCGAAATCAAACCATTTTCAAAATATTTTCAATACAAATGCACTCGAAGGACACATGCATTAAGTAGTGAAGAAGGAATGATTAAATGTATGTCCCTTTGTTCTTAGTCCGAAGACGCTGGCTGTATAGGTTATCATTCAAATGCTCACCTTCACTCATGAACTTTAGTTTTATTCGTGCTATATACTTTTGAAGTGAAATGGAGGAAAATGACTAGTTAGGTGTATGCTCCTCTTATAAAGATTCTAATAAAGACAAAGAAGAGTGATCTCTTCTGTACAAAAGGGTAAACCAACTTTGAAAGAGAAAATAGAGCAACTGACAATATGCCATAAAAGTTACTTAATAACACTTTCTTTTGTTTTTGATAGCGCTGAAAAACGCTATTAACCGTGCCACTAATGTGAACGGTTTTGTTTAATAGCACTTTAAAAGAGCTATTAAAGTACTAGTTTTTAATATAAAAATAATAATTAATTAAAACAATAAGTTTAAAGGAGCCAAACGAAATTCATGGGGGAAAATGAAAATTTTAGCACAAATAGTAGCATCGGCGTGAATCGTCACTAATATAAGAAAATAGGAATAAATTAAGACAATAACTAATAAGGAGGCAAACGAAATTTGTTATGGGAAATGAATATTTTTTCAAAAACAATAGCGTCGGCCTGAACCGTCGCTAATATAAAAAAATAAATAATTATTTAAAATAATAACTAAAAAGGAGGGAAACTAAATTGGTGGGTGTAATGAAATTTTCGCACAAACAGTAGCGTAGGTCCAAATAAACGTTTTGTCAACACCAAGTATTTTTATCGAAATCAAACCATTTTCAAAATATTTTCATAACAATTGCATCGAAGGACACATGCATTAAGTAGTGAAGAAGGAATGATTAAATGTATGTCCCTTTGTTCTTACTCCGACGACACTGGCTGTATAGGTTATCGTTCGAATGCTCACCTTCACTCACGATCTTTAGTTTTATTCGTGCTATATACTTTTGAGTGAAATGGAGGAAAATGACTAGATAGGCATTTGCTCCTCGTATAAATATTCTAATAAATACAAAGAAGAGTGATCTCTTATGTCCAAAAGTGTAAACCAACATTGAAAGAGAAAATAGAGCAACAGACAATATGCCATAAAAGTTACTTAATAGCACTTTCTTTTGTTTTTGTAAGCGCTGAAAAGCGCTATTAACCGTGCCACTAATGTGAACGATTTTGTTTAATATCACATTAAAAGAGCTATTAAAGTACTAGTTTTTAATATAAAAATAATAATTAATTAAAACAATAAGTTTAAAGGAGCCAAACGAAATTCGTGGGGGAAAATGAAAATTTTAGCACAAACATTAGCGTCGGCCTGAACCGTCGCTAATATAAGAAAATAAAGAATTAATTAAGACAATAACTAATAAGGAGGCAAACGAAATTTGTTATGGGAAATTAATATTTTTTCGAAAACAATAGCGTCGGCCTGAACCGTCGCTAATATAAAAAAATAATTAATTATTTAAAATAATAACTAAAAAGGAGGCAAACTAAATTGGTGGGTGTAATGAAATTTTTGCACAAACAGTAGCATAGGTCCAAATAAACGTTTTGTCAACACCAAGAATTTTTCTCGAAATCAAACCATTTTCAAAATATTTTCATAACAAATGCACTCGAAGGACACATGCATTAAGTAGTGAAGAAGGAATGATTAAATGTATGTCCCTTTGTTCTTAGTCCGAAGACGCTGGCTGTATAGGTTATCATTCAAATTCTCACCTTCACTCATGAACTTTAGTTTTATTCGTGCTATATACTTTTGAAGTGAAATGGAGGAAAATGACTAGTTAGGCGTATGCTCCTCTTATAAAGATTCTAATAAAGACAAAGAAGAGTGATCTCTTCTGTCCAAAAGGGTAAACCAACTTTGAAAGAGAAAATAGAGCAACAGACAATATGCCATAAAAGTTACTTAATAGCACTTTCTTTTGTTTTTGATAGCGCTGAAAAACGCTATTAACCGTGCCACTAATGTGAACGATTTTGTTTAATAGCACTTTAAAAGAGCTATTAAAGTACTAGTTTTTAATATAAAAATAATAATTAATTAAAACAATAAGTTTAAAGGAGCCAAACGAAATTCATGGGGGAAAATGAAAATTTTAGCACAAATAGTAGCATCGGCGTGAACCGTCACTAATATAAGAAAATAAGAATTAATTAAGACAATAACTAATAAGGAGGCAAACGAAATTTGTTATGGGAAATGAATATTTTTTCAAAAACAATAGCGTCGTCCTGAACCGTCGCTAATATAAAAAAATAAATAATTATTTAAAATAATAACTAAAAAGGAGGTAAACTAAATTGGTGGGTGTAATGAAATTTTCGCACAAACAGCAGGATAGGTCCAAATAAACGTTTTGTCAACACCAAGAATTTTTCTCGAAATCAAACCATTTTCAAAATATTTTCATAACAAATGCACTCGAAGGACACATGCATTAAGTAGTGAAGAAGGAATGATTAAATGTATGTCCCTTTGTTCTTAGTCCGAAGACGCTGGCTGTATAGGTTATCATTCAAATTCTCACCTTCACTCATGAACTTTAGTTTTATTCGTGCTATATACTTTTGAAGTGAAATGGAGGAAAATGACTAGTTAGGCGTATGCTCCTCTTATAAAGATTCTAATAAAGACAAAGAAGAGTGATCTCTTCTGTCCAAAAGGGTAAACCAACTTTGAAAGAGAAAATAGAGCAACAGACAATATGCCATAAAAGTTACTTAATAGCACTTTCTTTTGTTTTTGATAGCGCTGAAAAGAGCTATTAACCGTTCCACTAATGTGAACGACTTTGTTTAATAGCACTTTAAAAGAACTATTAAAGTACTAGTTTTTAATATAAAAATAATAATTAATTAAAACAATAAGTTTAAAGGAGCCAATAGAAATTCGTGCGGGAAAATGAAAATTTTAGCACAAACATTAGCGTCGGCCTGAACCGTCGCTAATATAAGAAAATAAAGAATTAATTAAGACAATAACTAATAAGGAGGCAAACGAAATTTGTTATGGGAAATTAATATTTTTTCGAAAACAATAGCGTCGGCCTGAACCGTCGCTAATATAAAAAAATAATTAATTATTTAAAATAATAACTAAAAAGGAGGCAAACTAAATTGGTGGGTGTAATGAAATTTTTGCACAAACAGTAGCATAGGTCCAAATAAACGTTTTCTCAACACCAAGAATTTTTCTCGAAATCAAACCATTTTCAAAATATTTTCATAACAAATGCACTCGAAGGACACATGCATTAAGTAGTGAAGAAGGAATGATTAAATGTATGTCCCTTTGTTCTTAGTCCGAAGACGCTGGCTGTATAGGTTATCATTCAAATTGTCACCTTCACTCATGCTATATACTTTTGAAGTGAAATGGAGGAAAATGACTAGTTAGGCGTATGCTCCTCTTATAAAGATTCTAATAAAGACAAAGAAGGGTGGTCTCTTCTGTCCAAAAGGGTAAACCAACTTTGAAAGAGAAAATAGAGCAACAGACAATATGACATAAAAGTTACTTAATAACACTTTCTTTTGTTTTTGATAGCGCTGAAAAACGCTATTAACCGTGCCACTAATGTGAACGATTTTGTTTAATATCACTTTAAAAGAGCTATTAAAGTACTAGTTTTTAATATAAAAATAATAATTAATTAAAACAATAAGTTTAAAGGAGCCAAACGAAATTCATGGGGGAAAATGAAAATTTTAGCACAAATAGTAGCATCGGCGTGAACCGTCACTAATATAAGAAAATAAGAATTAATTAAGACAATAACTAATAAGGAGGCAAACGAAATTTGTTATGGGAAATGAATATTTTTTCAAAAACAATAGCGTCGTCCTGAACCGTCGCTAATGTAAAAAAATAAATAATTATTTAAAATAATAACTAAAAAGGAGGCAAACTAAATTGGTGGGTGTAATGAAATTTTTGCACAAACAGTAGCATAGGTCCAAATAAACGTTTTGTCAACACCAAGATTTTTTCTCGAAATCAAACCATTTTCAAAATATTTTCATAAAAAATGCACTCGAAGGACACATGCATTAAGTAGTGAAGAAGGAATGATTAAATGTATGTCCCTTTGTTCTTAGTCTGAAGACGCTGGCTGTATAGGTTATCATTCAAATTCTCACCTTCACTCATGAACTTTAGTTTTATTCGTGCTATATACTTTTGAAGTGAAATGGAGGAAAATGACTAGTTAGGCGTATGCTCCTCTTATAAAGATTCTAATAAAGACAAAGAAGAGTGATCTCTTCTGTCCAAAAGGGTAAACCAACTTTGAAAGAGAAAATAGAGCAACAGACAATATGCCATAAAAATTACTTAATAGCACTTTCCTTTGTTTTTGATAGCGCTCAAAAGAGCTATTAACCGTTCCACTAATGTGAACGATTTTGTTTAATAGCACTTTAAAAGAGCTATTAAAGTACTAGTTTTTAATATAAAAATAATAATTAATTAAAACAATAAGTTTAAAGGAGCCAATAGAAATTCGTGGGGGAAAATGAAAATTTTAGCACAAACATTAGCGTCGGCCTGAACCATCGCTAATATAAGAAAATAAAGAATTATTTAAGACAATAACTAATAAGGAGGCAAACAAAATTTGTTATGGGAAATTAATATTTTTTCAAAAACAATAGAGTCGGCCTGAACCGTCGCTAATGTAAAAAAATAATTAATTATTTAAAATAATAACTAAAAAGGTGGCAAACTAAATTGGTGGGTGTAATGAAATTTTTGCACAAACAGTAGGATAGGTCCAAATAAACGTTTTGTCAACACCAAGAATTTTTCTCGAAATCAAACCATTTTCAAAATATTTTCAATACAAATGCACTCGAAGGACACATGCATTAAGTAGTGAAGAAGGAATGATTAAATGTATGTCCCTTTGTTCTTATTCCGAAGACGCTGGCTGTATAGGTTATCATTCAAATTCTCACCTTCACTCATGAACTTTAGTTTTATTCGTGCTATATACTTTTGAAGTTAAATGAAGGAAAATGACTAGTTAGGCGTATGCTCCTCTTATAAAGATTCTAATAAAGACAAAGAAGAGTGATCTCTTCTGTCCAAAAGGGTAAACCAACTTTGAAAGAGAAAATAGAGCAACAGACAATATGCCATAAAAGTTACTTAATAGCACTTTCTTTTGTTTTTGATAGCGCTGAAAAGAGCTATTAACCGTTCCACTAATGTGAATGATTTTGTTTAATAGCACTTTAAAAGAGCTATTAAAGTACTAGTTTTTAATATAAAAATAATAATTAATTAAAACAATAAGTTTAAAGGATCCAATAGAAATTCGTGGGGGAAAATGAAAATTTTAGCACAAACATTAGCGTCGGCCTGAACCATCGCTAATATAAGAAAATAAAGAATTATTTAAGACAATAACTAATAAGGAGGCAAACGAAATTTGTTATGGGAAATTAATATTTTTTCAAAAACAATAGAGTCGGCCTGAATCGTCGCTAATGTAAAAAAATAATTAATTATTTAAAATAATAACTAAAAAGGTGGCAAACTAAATTGGTGGGTGTAATGAAATTTTTGCACAAACAGTAGGATAGGTCCAAATAAACGTTTTGTCAACACCAAGAATTTTTCTCGAAATCAAACCATTTTCAAAATATTTTCAATACAAATGCACTCGAAGGACACATGCATTAAGTAGTGAAGAAGGAATGATTAAATGTATGTCCCTTTGTTCTTATTCCGAAGACGCTGGCTGTATAGGTTATCATTCAAATTCTCACCTTCACTCATGAACTTTAGTTTTATTCGTGCTATATACTTTTGAAGTTAAATGGAGGAAAATGACTAGTTAGGCGTATGCTCCTCTTATAAAGATTCTAATAAAGACAAAGAAGAGTGATCTCTTCTGTCCAAAAGGGTAAACCAACTTTGAAAGAGAAAATAGAGCAACAGACAATATGCCATAAAAGTTACTTAATAGCACTTTCTTTTGTTTTTGATAGCGCTGAAAAGAGCTATTAACCGTTCCACTAATGTGAACGATTTTGTTTAATAGCACTTTAAAAGAGCTATTAAAGTACTAGTTTTTAATATAAAAATAATAATTAATTAAAACAATAAGTTTAAAGGAGCCAATAGAAATTCGTGGGGGAAAATGAAAATTTTAGCACAAACATTAGCGTCGGCTTGAACCATCGCTAATATAAGAAAATAAAGAATTATTTAAGACAATAACTAATAAGGAGGCAAACGAAATTTGTTATGGGAAATTAATATTTTTTCAAAAACAATAGAGTCGGCCTGAATCGTCGCTAATGTAAAAAAATAATTAATTATTTAAAATATTAACTAAAAAGGTGGCAAACTAAATTGGTGGGTGTAATGAAATTTTTGCACAAACAGTAGGATAGGTCCAAATAAACATTTTGTCAACACCAAGAATTTTTCTCGAAATCAAACCATTTTCAAAATATTTTCAATACAAATGCACTCGAAGGACACATGCATTAAGTAGTGAAGAAGGAATGATTAAATGTATGTCCCTTTGTTCTTATTCCGAAGACGCTGGCTGTATAGGTTATCATTCAAATGCTCACCTTCACTCATGAACTTTAGTTTTATTCGTGCTATATACTTTTGAAGTGAAATGGAGGAAAATGACTAGTTAGGTGTATGCTCCTCTTATAAAGATTCTAATAAAGACAAAGAAGAGTGATCTCTTCTGTACAAAAGGGTAAACCAACTTTGAAAGAGAAAATAGAGCAACAGACAATATGCCATAAAAGTTACTTAATAGCACTTCCTTTTGTTTTTGATAGCTCTGAAAAACGCTATTAACCGTTCCACTAATGTGAACGATTTTGTTTAATAGCACTTTAAAAGAGCTATTAAATTACTAGTTTTTAATATAAAAATAATAATTAATTAAAACAATAAGTTTAAAGGAGCCAATAGAAATTCGTGGGGGAAAATGAAAATTTTAGCACAAACATTAGCGTCGGCCTGAACCATCGCTAATATAAGAAAATAAAGAATTATTTAAGACAATAACTAATAAGGAGGCAAACGAAATTTGTTATGGGAAATTAATATTTTTTCAAAAACAATAGAGTCGGCCTGAACCGTCGCTAATGTAAAAAAATAATTAATTATTTAAAATAATAACTAAAAAGGTGGCAAACTAAATTGGTGAGTGTAATGAAATTTTTGCACAAACAGTAGGATAGGTCCAAATAAACGTTTTGTCAACACCAAGAATTTTTCTCGAAATCAAACCATTTTCAAAATATTTTCAATACAAATGCACTCGAAGGACAAATGCATTAAGTAGTGAAGAAGGAATGATTAAATGTATGTCCCTTTGTTCTTATTCCGAAGACGCTGGCTGTATAGGTTATCATTCAAATGCTCACCTTCACTCATGAACTTTAGTTTTATTCGTGCTATATACTTTTGAAGTGAAATGGAGGAAAATGACTAGTTAGGTGTATGCTCCTCTTATAAAGATTCTAATAAAGACAAAGAAGAGTGATCTCTTCTGTACAAAAGGGTAAACCAACTTTGAAAGAGAAAATAGAGCAACAGACAATATGCCATAAAAGTTACTTAGTAGCACTTTCTTTTGTTTTTGATAGCGCTGAAAAACGCTATTAACCGTGCCACTAATGTGAACGGTTTTGTTTAATAGCACTTTAAAAGAGCTATTAAAGTACTAGTTTTTAATATAAAAATAATAATTAATTAAAACAATAAGTTTAAAGGAGCCAAACGAAATTCATGGGGGAAAATGAAAATTTTAGCACAAATAGTAGCATCGGCGTGAATCGTCACTAATATAAGAAAATTGGAATAAATTAAGACAATAACTAATAAGGAGGCAAACGAAATTTGTTACGGGAAATGAATATTTTTTCAAAAACAATAGCGTCGGCCTGAACCGTCGCTAATATAAAAAAATAAATAATTATTTAAGATAATAACTAAAAAGGAGGGAAACTAAATTGGTGGGTGTAATGAAATTTTCGCACAAACAGTAGCGTAGGTCCAAATAAACGTTTTGTCAACACCAAGTATTTTTATCGAAATCAAACCATTTTCAAAATATTTTCATAAAAATTGCATCGAAGGACACATGCATTACGTAGTGAAGAAGGAATGATTAAATGTATGTCCCTTTGTTCTTACTCCGACGACGCTGGCTGTATAGGTTATCGTTCGAATGCTCACCTTCACTCACGATCTTTAGTTTTATTCGTGCTATATACTTTTGAGTGAAATGGAGGAAAATGACTAGTTAGGCGTTTGCTCCTCGTATAAATATTCTAATAAATACAAAGAAGAGTGATCTCTTATGTCCAAAAGGGTAAACCAACATTGAAAGAGAAAATAGAGCAACAGACAATATGCCATAAAAGTTACTTAATAGCACTTTCTTTTGTTTTTGATAGCGCTGAAAAGCGCTATTAACCGTGCCACTAATGTGAACGATTTTGTTTAATATCACATTAAAAGAGCTATTAAAGTACTAGTTTTTAATATAAAAATAATAATTAATTAAAACAATAAGTTTAAAGGAGCCAAACGAAATTCGTGCGGGAAAATGAAAATTTTAGCACAAACATTAGCGTCGGCCTGAACCGTTGCTAATATAAGAAAATAAAGAATTAATTAAGACAATAACTAATAAGGAGGCAAACAAAATTTGTTATGGGAAATTAATATTTTTTCGAAAACAATAGCGTCGGCCTGAACCGTCGCTAATATAAAAAAATAATTAATTATTTAAAATAATAACTAAAAAGGAGGCAAACTAAATTGGTGGGTGTAATGAAATTTTTGCACAAACAGTAGCATAGGTCCAAATAAACGTTTTGTCAACACCAAGAATTTTTCTCGAAATCAAACCATTTTCAAAAAATTTTCATAACAAATGCACTCGAAGGACACATGCATTAAGTAGTGAAGAAGGAATGATTAAATGTATGTCCCTTTGTTCTTAGTCCGAAGACGCTGGCTGTATAGGTTATCATTCAAATTCTCACCTTCACTCATGAACTTTAGTTTTATTCGTGCTATATACTTTTAAAGTGAAATGGAGGAAAATGACTAGTTAGGCGTATGCTCCTCTTATAAAGATTCTAATAAAGACAAAGAAGAGTGATCTCTTCTGTCCAAAAGGGTAAACAAACTTTGAAAGAGAAAATAGAGCCACAGACAATACGCCATAAAAGTTACTTAATAGCACTTTCTTTTGTTTTTGATAGCGCTGAAAAACGCTATTAACCGTGCCACTAATGTGAACGATTTTGTTTAATAGCACTTTAAAAGAGCTATTAAAGTACTAGTTTTTAATATAAAAATAATAATTAATTAAAACAATAAGTTTAAAGGAGCCAAACGAAATTCATGGGGGAAAATGAAAATTTTAGCACAAATAGTAGCATCGGCGTGAACCGTCACTAATATAAGAAAATAAGAATTAATTAAGACAATAACTAATAAGGAGGCAAACGAAATTTGTTATGGGAAATGAATATTTTTTCAAAAACAATAGCGTCGTCCTGAACCGTCGCTAATATAAAAAAATAAATAATTATTTAAAATAATAACTAAAAAGGAGGTAAACTAAATTGGTGGGTGTAATGAAATTTTCGCACAAACAGCAGGATAGGTCCAAATAAACGTTTTGTCAACACCAAGAATTTTTCTCGAAATCAAACCATTTTCAAAATATTTTCATAACAAATGCACTCGAAGGACACATGCATTAAGTAGTGAAGAAGGAATGATTAAATGTATGTCCCTTTGTTCTTAGTCCGAAGACGCTGGCTGTATAGGTTATCATTCAAATTCTCACCTTCACTCATGAACTTTAGTTTTATTCGTGCTATATACTTTTGAAGTGAAATGGAGGAAAATGACTAATTAGGCGTATGCTCCTCTTATAAAGATTCTAATAAAGACAAAGAAGAGTGATCTCTTCTGTCCAAAAGGGTAAACCAACTTTGAAAGAGAAAATAGAGCAACAGACAATATGCCATAAAAGTTACTTAATAGCACTTTCTTTTGTTTTTGATAGCGCTGAAAAGAGCTACTAACCGTTCCACTAATGTGAACGATTTTGTTTAATAGCACTTTAAAAGAACTATTAAAGTACTAGTTTTTAATATAAAAATAATAATTAATTAAAACAATAAGTTTAAAGGAGCCAATAGAAATTCGTGGGGGAAAATGAAAATTTTAGCACAAACATTAGCGTCGGCCTGAACCGTCGCTAATATAAGAAAATAAAGAATTATTTAAGACAATAACTAATAAGGAGGCAAACGAAATTTGTTATGGGAAATTAATATTTTTTCAAAAACAATAGAGTCGGCCTGAACCGTCGCTAATGTAAAAAAATAATTAATTATTTAAAATAATAACTAAAAAGGAGGCAAACTAACTTTGGTGGGTGTAATGAAATTTTTGCACAAACAGTAGGATAGGTCCAAATAAACGTTTTGTCAACACCAAGAATTTTTCTCGAAATCAAACCATTTTCAAAATATTTTCAATACAAATGCACTCGAAGGACACATGCATTAAGTAGTGAAGAAGGAATGATTAAATGTATGTCCCTTTGTTCTTAGTCCGAAGACGCTGGCTGTATAGGTTATCATTCAAATGCTCACCTTCACTCATGAACTTTAGTTTTATTCGTGCTATATACTTTTGAAGTGAAATGGAGGAAAATGTCTAGTTAGGTGTATGCTCCTCTTATAAAGATTCTAATAAAGACAAAGAAGAGTGATCTCTTCTGTACAAAAGGGTAAACCAACTTTGAAAGAGAAAATAGAGCAACAGACAATATGCCATAAAAGTTACTTAATAGCACTTTCTTTTGTTTTTGATAGCGCTGAAAAATGCTATTAACCGTGCCACTAATGTGAACGGTTTTGTTTAATAGCACTTTAAAAGAGCTATTAAAGTACTAGTTTTTAATATAAAAATATTAATTTATTAAAACAATAAGTTTAAAGGAGCCAAACGAAATTCATGGGGGAAAATGAAAATTTTAGCACAAATAGTAGCATCGGCGTGAACCGTCACTAATATAAGAAAATAAGAATTAATTAAGACAATAACTAATAAGGAGGCAAACGAAATTTGTTATGGGAAATGAATATTTTTTCAAAAACAATAGCGTCGTCCTGAACCGTCGCTAATGTAAAAAAATAAATAATTAATTAAAATAATAACTAAAAAGGAGGCAAACTAAATTGGTGGGTGTAATGAAATTTTTGCACAAACAGTAGCATAGGTCCAAATAAACGTTTTGTCAACACCAAGATTTTTTCTCGAAATCAAACCATTTTCAAAATATTTTCATAACAAATGCACTCGAAGGACACATGCATTAAGTAGTGAAAGAAGGAATGATTAAATGTATGTCCCTTTGTTCTTACTCCGACGACGCTGGCTGTATAGGTTATCGTTCGAATGCTCACCTTCACTCATGATCTTTAGTTTTATTCGTGCTATATACTTTTGAGTGAAATGGAGGAAAATGACTAGTTAGGCGTTTGCTCCTCTTATAAATATTCTAATAAATACAAAGAAGAGTGATCTCTTATGTCCAAAAGGGTAAACCAACATTGAAAGAGAAAATAGAGCAACAGACAATATGCCATAAAAGTTACTTAATAGCACTTTCTTTTGTTTTTGATAGCGCTGAAAAGCGCTATTAACCGTGCCACTAATGTGAACGATTTTTTTTAATATCACTTTAAAAGAGCTATTAAAGTACTAGTTTTTAATATAAAAATAATAATTAATTAAAACAATAAGTTTAAAGGAGCCAAACGAAATTCGTGGGGGAAAATGAAAATATTAGCACAAACATTAGCGTCGGCCTGAACCGTCGCTAATATAAGAAAATAAAGAATTATTAAGACAATAACTAATAAGGAGGCAAACGAAATTTGTTATGGGAAATTAATATTTTTTCGAAAACAATAGCGTCGGCCTGAACCGTCGCTAATATAAAAAAATAATTAATTATTTAAAATAATAAATAAAAAGGAGGCAAACTAAATTGGTGGGTGTAATGAAATTTTTGCACAAACAGTAGCATAGGTCCAAATAAATGTTTTGTCAACACCAAGAATTTTTCTCGAAATCAAACCATTTTCAAAATATTTTCATAACAAATGCACTCGAAGGACACATGCATTAAGTAGTGAAGAAGTAATGATTAAATGTATGTCCCTTTGTTCTTAGTCCGAAGACGCTGGCTGTATAGGTTATCATTCAAATGCTCACCTTCACTCATGAACTTTAGTTTTATTCGTGCTATATACTTTTGAAGTGAAATGGAGGAAAATGACTAGTTAGGTGTATGCTCCTCTTATAAAGATTCTAATAAAGACAAAGAAGAGTGATCTCTTCTGTACAAAAGGGTAAACTAACTTTGAAAGAGAAAATAGAGCAACAGACAATATGCCATAAAAGTTACTTAATAGCACTTTCTTTTGTTTTTGATAGCGCTGAAAAACGCTATTAACCGTGCCACTAATGTGAACGGTTTTGTTTAATAGCACTTTAAAAGAGCTATTAAAGTACTAGTTTTTAATATAAAAATAATAATTTATTAAAACAATAAGTTTAAAGGAGCCAAACGAAATTCATGGGGGAAAATGAAAATTTTAGCACAAATAGTAGCATCGGCGTGAACCGTCACTAATATAAGAAAATAAGAATAAATTAAGACAATAACTAATAAGGAGGCAAACGAAATTTGTTACGGGAAATGAATATTTTTTCAAAAACAATAGCGTCGGCCTGAACCGTCGCTAATATAAAAAAATAAATAATTATTTAAAATAATAACTAAAAAGGAGGGAAACTAAATTGGTGGGTGTAATGAAATTTTCGCACAAACAGTAGCGTAGGTCCAAATAAACGTTTTGTCAACACCAAGTATTTTTATCGAAATCAAACCATTTTCAAAATATTTTCATAACAATTGCATCGAAGGACACATGCATTAAGTAGTGAAGAAGGAATGATTAAATGTATGTCCCTTTGTTCTTACTCCGACGACGCTGGCTGTATAGGTTATCGTTCGAATGCTCACCTTCACTCACGATCTTTAGTTTTATTCGTGCTATATACTTTTGAGTGAAATGGAGGAAAATGACTAGTTAGGCGTTTGCTCCTCTTATAAATATTCTAATAAATACAAAGAAGATTGATCTCTTATGTCCAAAAGGGTAAACCAACATTGAAAGAGAAAATAGAGCAACAGACAATATGCCATAAAAGTTACTTAATAGCACTTTCTTTTGTTTTTGATAGCGCTGAAAAGCGCTATTAACCGTGCCACTAATGTGAACGATTTTGTTTAATATCACTTTAAAAGAGCTATTAAAGTACTAGTTTTTAATATAAAAATAATAATTAATTAAAACAATAAGTTTAAAGGAGCCAAACGAAATTCGTGGGGGAAAATGAAAATATTAGCACAAACATTAGCGTCGGCCTGAACCGTCGCTAATATAAGAAAATAAAGAATTATTAAGACAATAACTAATAAGGAGGCAAACGAAATTTGTTATGGGAAATTAATATTTTTTCGAAAACAATAGCGTCGGCCTGAACCGTCGCTAATATAAAAAGATAATTAATTATTTAAAATAATAAATAAAAAGGAGGCAAACTAAATTGGTGGGTGTAATGAAATTTTTGCACAAACAGTAGCATAGGTCCAAATAAACGTTTTGTCAACACCAAGAATTTTTCTCGAAATCAAACCATTTTCAAAATATTTTCATAACAAATGCACTCGAAGGACACATGCATTAAGTAGTGAAGAAGGAATGATTAAATGTATGTCCCTTTGTTCTTAGTCCGAAGACGCTGGCTGTATAGGTTATCATTCAAATGCTCACCTTCACTCATGAACTTTAGTTTTATTCGTGTTATATACTTTTGAAGTGAAATGGAGGAAAATGACTAGTTAGGTGTATGCTCCTCTTATAAAGATTCTAATAAAGACAAAGAAGAGTGATCTCTTCTGTACAAAAGGGTAAACCAACTTTGAAAGAGAAAATAGAGCAACAGACAATATGCCATAAAAGTTACTTAATAGCACTTTCTTTTGTTTTTGATAGCGCTGAAAAACGCTATTAACCGTGCCACTAATGTGAACGGTTTTGTTTAATAGCACTATAAAAGAGCTATTAAAGTACTAGTTTTTAATATAAAAATAATAATTTATTAAAACAATAAGTTTAAAGGAGCCAAACGAAATTCATGGGGGAAAATGAAAATTTTAGCACAAATAGTAGCATCGGCGTGAACCGTCACTAATATAAGAAAATAAGAATAAATTAAGACAATAACTAATAAGGAGGCAAACGAAATTTGTTATGGGAAATGAATATTTTTTCAAAAACAATAGCGTCGGCCTGAACCGTCGCTAATATAAAAAAATAAATAATTATTTAAAATAATAACTAAAAAGGAGGGAAACTAAATTGGTGGGTGTAATGAAATTTTCGCACAAACAATAGCGTAGGTCCAAATAAACGTTTTGTCAACACCAAGTATTTTTATCGAAATCAAACCATTTTCAAAATATTTTCATAACAATTGCATCGAAGGACACATGCATTAAGTAGTGAAAGAAGGAATGATTAAATGTATGTCCCTTTGTTCTTACTCCGACGACGCTGGCTGTATAGGTTATCGTTCGAATGCTCACCTTCACTCACGATCTTTAGTTTTATTCGTGCTATATACTTTTGAGTGAAATGGAGGAAAATGACTAGTTAGGCGTTTGCTCCTCTTATAAATATTCTAATAAATACAAAGAAGAGTGATCTCTTATGTCCAAAAGGGTAAACCAACATTGAAAGAGAAAATAGAGCAACAGACAATATGCCATAAAAGTTACTTAATAGCACTTTCTTTTGTTTTTGATAGCGCTGAAAAGCGCTATTAACCGTGCCACTAATGTGAACGATTTTGTTTAATATCACTTTAAAAGAGCTATTAAAGTACTAGTTTTTAATATAAAAATAATAATTAATTAAAACAATAAGTTTAAAGGAGCCAAACGAAATTCGTGGGGGAAAATGAAAATATTAGCACAAACATTAGCGTCGGCCTGAACCGTCGCTAATATAAGAAAATAAAGAATTATTAAGACAATAACTAATAAGGAGGCAAACGAAATTTGTTATGGGAAATTAATATTTTTTCGAAAACAATAGCGTCGGCCTGAACCGTCGCTAATATAAAAAAATAATTAATTATTTAAAATAATAAATAAAAAGGAGGCAAACTAAATTGGTGGGTGTAATGAAATTTTTGCACAAACAGTAGCATAGGTCCAAATAAACGTTTTGTCAACACCAAGAATTTTTCTCGAAATCAAACCATTTTCAAAATATTTTCATAACAAATGCACTCGAAGGACACATGCATTAAGTAGTGAAGAAGTAATGATTAAATGTATGTCCCTTTGTTCTTAGTCCGAAGACGCTGGCTGTATAGGTTATCATTCAAATGCTCACCTTCACACATGAACTTTAGTTTTATTCGTGCTATATACTTTTGAAGTGAAATGGAGGAAAATGACTAGTTAGGTGTATGCTCCTCTTATAAAGATTCTAATAAAGACAAATAAGAGTGATCTCTTCTGTACAAAAGGGTAAACCAACTTTGAAAGAGAAAATAGAGCAACAGACAATATGCCATAAAAGTTACTTAATAGCACTTTCTTTTGTTTTTGATAGCGCTGAAAAACGCTATTAACCGTGCCACTAATGTGAACGGTTTTGTTTAATAGCACTTTAAAAGAGCTATTAAAGTACTAGTTTTTAATATAAAAATAATAATTTATTAAAACAATAAGTTTAAAGGAGCCAAACGAAATTCATGGGGGAAAATGAAAATTTTAGCACAAATAGTAGCATCGGCGTGAACCGTCACTAATATAAGAAAATAAGAATAAATTAAGACAATAACTAATAAGGAGGCAAACGAAATTTGTTACGGGAAATGAATATTTTTTCAAAAACAATAGCGTCGGCCTGAACCGTCGCTAATATAAAAAAATAAATAATTATTTAAAATAATAACTAAAAAGGAGGGAAACTAAATTGGTGGGTGTAATGAAATTTTCGCACAAACAGTAGCGTAGGTCCAAATAAACGTTTTGTCAACACCAAGTATTTTTATCGAAATCAAACCATTTTCAAAATATTTTCATAACAATTGCATCGAAGGACACATGCATTAAGTAGTGAAGAAGGAATGATTAAATGTATGTCCCTTTGTTCTTACTCCGACGACGCTGGCTGTATAGGTTATCGTTCGAATGCTCACCTTCACTCACGATCTTTAGTTTTATTCGTGCTATATACTTTTGAGTGAAATGGAGGAAAATGACTAGTTAGGCGTTTGCTCCTCTTATAAATATTCTAATAAATACAAAGAAGAGTGATCTCTTATGTCCAAAAGGGTAAACCAACATTGAAAGAGAAAATAGAGCAACAGACAATATGCCATAAAAGTTACTTAATAGCACTTTCTTTTGTTTTTGATAGCGCTGAAAAGCGCTATTAACCGTGCCACTAATGTGAACGATTTTGTTTAATATCACTTTAAAAGAGCTATTAAAGTACTAGTTTTTAATATAAAAATAATAATTAATTAAAACAATAAGTTTAAAGGAGCCAAACGAAATTCGTGGGGGAAAATGAAAATATTAGCACAAACATTAGCGTCGGCCTGAACCGTCGCTAATATAAGAAAATAAAGAATTATTAAGACAATAACTAATAAGGAGGCAAACGAAATTTGTTATGGGAAATTAATATTTTTTCGAAAACAATAGCGTCGGCCTGAACCGTCGCTAATATAAAAAGATAATTAATTATTTAAAATAATAAATAAAAAGGAGGCAAACTAAATTGGTGGGTGTAATGAAATTTTTGCACAAACAGTAGCATAGGTCCAAATAAACGTTTTGTCAACACCAAGAATTTTTCTCGAAATCAAACCATTTTCAAAATATTTTCATAACAAATGCACTCGAAGGACACATGCATTAAGTAGTGAAGAAGTAATGATTAAATGTATGTCCCTTTGTTCTTAGTCCGAAGACGCTGGCTGTATAGGTTATCATTCAAATGCTCACCTTCACACATGAACTTTAGTTTTATTCGTGCTATATACTTTTGAAGTGAAATGGAGGAAAATGACTAGTTAGGTGTATGCTCCTCTTATAAAGATTCTAATAAAGACAAAGAAGAGTGATCTCTTCTGTACAAAAGGGTAAACCAACTTTGAAAGAGAAAATAGAGCAACAGACAATATGCCATAAAAGTTACTTAATAGCACTTTCTTTTGTTTTTGATAGCGCTGAAAAACGCTATTAACCGTGCCACTAATGTGAACGGTTTTGTTTAATAGCACTTTAAAAGAGCTATTAAAGTACTAGTTTTTAATATAAAAATAATAATTTATTAAAACAATAAGTTTAAAGGAGCCAAACGAAATTCATGGGGGAAAATGAAAATTTTAGCACAAATAGTAGCATCGGCGTGAACCGTCACTAATATAAGAAAATAAGAATAAATTAAGACAATAACTAATAAGGAGGCAAACGAAATTTGTTACGGGAAATGAATATTTTTTCAAAAACAATAGCGTCGGCCTGAACCGTCGCTAATATAAAAAAATAAATAATTATTTAAAATAATAACTAAAAAGGAGGGAAACTAAATTGGTGGGTGTAATGAAATTTTCGCACAAACAGTAGCGTAGGTCCAAATAAACGTTTTGTCAACACCAAGTATTTTTATCGAAATCAAACCATTTTCAAAATATTTTCATAACAATTGCATCGAAGGACACATGCATTAAGTAGTGAAGAAGGAATGATTAAATGTATGTCCCTTTGTTCTTACTCCGACGACGCTGGCTGTATAGGTTATCGTTCGAATGCTCACCTTCACTCACGATCTTTAGTTTTATTCGTGCTATATACTTTTGAGTGAAATGGAGGAAAATGACTAGTTAGGCGTTTGCTCCTCTTATAAATATTCTAATAAATACAAAGAAGAGTGATCTCTTATGTCCAAAAGGGTAAACCAACATTGAAAGAGAAAATAGAGCAACAGACAATATGCCATAAAAGTTACTTAATAGCACTTTCTTTTGTTTTTGATAGCGCTGAAAAGCACTATTAACCGTGCCACTAATGTGAACGATTTTGTTTAATATCACTTTAAAAGAGCTATTAAAGTACTAGTTTTTAATATAAAAATAATAATTAATTAAAACAATAAGTTTAAAGGAGCCAAACGAAATTCGTGGGGGAAAATGAAAATATTAGCACAAACATTAGCGTCGGCCTGAACCGTCGCTAATATAAGAAAATAAAGAATTATTAAGACAATAACTAATAAGGAGGCAAACGAAATTTGTTATGGGAAATTAATATTTTTTCGAAAACAATAGCGTCGGCCTGAACCGTCGCTAATATAAAAAGATAATTAATTATTTAAAATAATAAATAAAAAGGAGGCAAACTAAATTGGTGGGTGTAATGAAATTTTTGCACAAACAGTAGCATAGGTCCAAATAAACGTTTTGTCAACACCAAGAATTTTTCTCGAAATCAAACCATTTTCAAAATATTTTCATAACAAATGCACTCGAAGGACACATGCATTAAGTAGTGAAGAAGGAATGATTAAATGTATGTCCCTTTGTTCTTAGTCCGAAGACGCTGGCTGTATAGGTTATCATTCAAATGCTCACCTTCACTCATGAACTTTAGTTTTATTCGTGTTATATACTTTTGAAGTGAAATGGAGGAAAATGACTAGTTAGGTGTATGCTCCTCTTATAAAGATTCTAATAAAGACAAAGAAGAGTGATCTCTTCTGTACAAAAGGGTAAACCAACTTTGAAAGAGAAAATAGAGCAACAGACAATATGCCATAAAAGTTACTTAATAGCACTTTCTTTTGTTTTTGATAGCGCTGAAAAACGCTATTAACCGTGCCACTAATGTGAACGGTTTTGTTTAATAGCACTATAAAAGAGCTATTAAAGTACTAGTTTTTAATATAAAAATAATAATTTATTAAAACAATAAGTTTAAAGGAGCCAAACGAAATTCATGGGGGAAAATGAAAATTTTAGCACAAATAGTAGCATCGGCGTGAACCGTCACTAATATAAGAAAATAAGAATAAATTAAGACAATAACTAATAAGGAGGCAAACGAAATTTGTTATGGGAAATGAATATTTTTTCAAAAACAATAGCGTCGGCCTGAACCGTCGTTAATATAAAAATATAAATAATTATTTAACATAATAACTAAAAAGGAGGGAAACTAAATTGGTGGGTGTAATGAAATTTTCGCACAAACAATAGCGTAGGTCCAAATAAACGTTTTGTCAACACTAAGTATTTTTATCGAAATCAAACCATTTTCAAAATATTTTCATAACAATTGCATCGAAGGACACATGCATTAAGTAGTGAAGAAGGAATGATTAAATGTATGTCCTTTTGTTCTTACTCCGACGACGCTGGCTGTATAGGTTATCGTTCGAATGCTCACCTTCACTCACGATCTTTAGTTTTATTCGTGCTATATACTTTTGAGTGAAATGGAGGAAAATGACTAGTTAGGCGTTTGCTCCTCTTATAAATATTCTAATAAATACAAAGAAGAGTGATCTCTTATGTCCAAAAGGGTAAACCAACATTGAAAGAGAAAATAGAGCAACAGACAATATGCCATAAAAGTTACTTAATAGCACTTTCTTTTGTTTTTGATAGCGCTGAAAAGCGCTATTAACCGTGCCACTAATGTGAACGATTTTGTTTAATATCACTTTAAAAGAGCTATTAAAGTACTAGTTTTTAATATAAAAATAATAATTAATTAAAACAATAAGTTTAAAGGAGCCAAATGAAATTCGTGGGGGAAAATGAAAATATTAGCACAAACATTAGCGTCGGCCTGAACCGTCGCTAATATAAGAAAATAAAGAATTATTAAGACAATAACTAATAAGGAGGCAAACGAAATTTGTTATGGGAAATGAATATTTTTTCAAAAACAATAGCGTCGGCCTGAACCGTCGTTAATATAAAAAAATAAATAATTATTTAACATAATAACTAAAAAGGAGGGAAACTAAATTGGTGGGTGTAATGAAATTTTCGCACAAACAATAGCGTAGGTCCAAATAAACGTTTTGTCAACACCAAGTATTTTTATCGAAATCAAACCATTTTCAAAATATTTTCATAACAATTGCATCGAAGGACACATGCATTAAGTAGTGAAGAAGGAATGATTAAATGTATGTCCTTTTGTTCTTACTCCGACGACGCTGGCTGTATAGGTTATCGTTCGAATGCTCACCTTCACTCACGATCTTTAGTTTTATTCGTGCTATATACTTTTGAGTGAAATGGAGGAAAATGACTAGTTAGGCGTTTGCTCCTCTTATAAATATTCTAATAAATACAAAGAAGAGTGATCTCTTATGTCCAAAAGGGTAAACCAACATTGAAAGAGAAAATAGAGCAACAGACAATATGCCATAAAAGTTACTTAATAGCACTTTCTTTTGTTTTTGATAGCGCTGAAAAGCGCTATTAACCGTGCCACTAATGTGAACGATTTTGTTTAATATCACTTTAAAAGAGCTATTAAAGTACTAGTTTTTAATATAAAAATAATAATTAATTAAAACAATAAGTTTAAAGGAGCCAAACGAAATTCGTGGGGGAAAATGAAAATATTAGCACAAACATTAGCGTCGGCCTGAACCGTCGCTTATATAAGAAAATAAAGAATTATTAAGACAATAACTACTAAGGAGGCAAACGAAATTTGTTATGGGAAATTAATATTTTTTCGAAAACAATAGCGTCGGCCTGAACCGTCGCTAATATAAAAAAATAATTAATTATTTAAAATAATAAATAAAAAGGAGGAAAACTAAATTGGTGGGTGTAATGAAATTTTTGCACAAACAGTAGCATAGGTCCAAATAAACGTTTTGTCAACACCAAGAATTTTTCTCGAAATCAAACCATTTTCAAAATATTTTCATAACAAATGCACTCGAAGGACACATGCATTAAGTAGTGAAGAAGGAATGATTAAATGTATGTCCCTTTGTTCTTAGTCCGAAGACGCTGGCTGTATAGGTTATCATTCAAATTCTCACCTTCACTCATGAACTTTAGTTTTATTCGTGCTATATACTTTTGAAGTGAAATGGAGGAAAATGACTAGTTAGGCGTATGCTCCTCTTATAAAGATTCTAATAAAGACAAAGAAGAGTGATCTCTTCTGTCCAAAAGGGTAAACCAACTTTGAAAGAGAAAATAGAGCAACAGACAATATGCCATAAAAGTTACTTAATAGCACTTTCTTTTGTTTTTGATAGCGCTGAAAAACGCTATTAACCGTACCACTAATGTGAACGGTTTTGTTTAATAGCACTTTAAAAGAGCTATTAAAGTACTAGTTTTTAATATAAAAATAATAATTTATTAAAACAATAAGTTTAAAGGAGCCAAATGAAATTCATGGGGGAAAATGAAAATTTTAGCACAAATAGTAGCATCGGCGTGAACCGTCACTAATATAAGAAAATAAGAATAAATTAAGACAATAACTAATAAGGAGGCAAACGAAATTTGTTATGGGAAATGAATATTTTTTCAAAAACAATAGCGTCGGCCTGAACCGTCGCTAATATAAAAAAATAAATAATTATTTAAAATAATAACTAAAAAGGAGGGAAACTAAATTGGTGGGTGTAATGAAATTTTCGCACAAACAGTAGCGTAGGTCCAAATAAACGTTTTGTCAACACCAAGTATTTTTATCGAAATCAAACCATTTTCAAAATATTTTCATAACAATTGCATCGAAGGACACATGCATTAAGTAGTGAAGAAGGAATGATTAAATGTATGTCCCTTTGTTCTTACTCCGACGACGCTGGCTGTATAGGTTATCGTTCGAATGCTCACCTTCACTCACGATCTTTAGTTTTATTCGTGCTATATACTTTTGAGTGAAATGGAGGAAAATGACTAGTTAGGCGTTTGCTCCTCTTATAAATATTCTAATAAATACAAAGAAGAGTGATCTCTTATGTCCAAAAGGGTAAACCAACATTGAAAGAGAAAATAGAGCAACAGACAATATGCCATAAAAGTTACTTAATAGCACTTTCTTTTGTTTTTGATAGCGCTGAAAAGCGCTATTAACCGTGCCACTAATGTGAACGATTTTGTTTAATATCACTTTAAAAGAGCTATTAAAGTACTAGTTTTTAATATAAAAATAATAATTAATTAAAACAATAAGTTTAAAGGAGCCAAACGAAATTCGTGGGGGAAAATGAAAATTTTAGCACAAACATTAGCGTCGGCCTGAACCGTCACTAATATAAGAAAATAAAGAATTATTAAGACAATAACTAATAAGGAGGCAAACGAAATTTGTTATGGGAAATTAATATTTTTTCGAAAACAATAGCGTCGGCCTGAACCGTCGCTAATATAAAAAAATAATTAATTATTTAAAATAATAACTAAAAAGGAGGCAAACTAAATTGGTGGGTGTAATGAAATTTTTGCACAAACAGTAGCATAGGTCTAAATAAACGTTTTGTCAACACCAAGAATTTTTCTCGAAATCAAACCATTTTCAAAATATTTTCATAACAAATGCACTCGAAGGACACATGCATTAAGTAGTGAAGAAGGAATGATTAAATGTATGTCCCTTTGTTCTTAGTCCGAAGACGCTGGCTGTATAGGTTATCATTCAAATTCTCACCTTCACTCATGAACTTTAGTTTTATTCGTGCTATATACTTTTGAAGTGAAATGGAGGAAAATGACTAGTTAGGCGTATGCTCCTCTTATAAAGATTCTAATAAAGACAAAATAGAGTGATCTCTTCTGTCCAAAAGGGGAAACCAACTTTGAAAGAGAAAATAGAGCAACAGACAATATGCCATAAAAGTTACTTAATAGCACTTTCTTTTGTTTTTGATAGCGCTGAAAAACGCTATTAACCGTGCCACTAATGTGAACGATTTTGTTTAATAGCACTTTAAAAGAGCTATTAAAGTACTAGTTTTTAATATAAAAATAATAATTAATTAAAACAATAAGTTTAAAGGAGCCGAACAAAATTCATGGGGGAAAATGAAAATTTTAGCACAAATAGTAGCATCGGCGTGAACCGTCGCTAATATAAGAAAATAAGAATTAATTAAGACAATAACTAATAAGGATGCAAACGAAATTTGTTATGGGAAATGAATATTTATTCAAAAACAATAGCGTCGTCCTGAACCGTCGCTAATATAAAAAAATAAATAATTATTTAAAATAATAACTAAAAAGGAGGGAAACTAAATTGGTGGGTGTAATGAAATTTTCGCACAAACAGTAGCGTAGGTCCAAATAAACGTTTTGTCAACACCAAGTATTTTTATCGAAATCAAACCATTTTCAAAATATTTTCTTAACAATTTCATCGAAGGACACATGCATTAAGTAGTGAAGAAGGAATGATTAAATGTATGTCCCTTTGTTCTTACTCCGACGACGCTGGCTGTATAGGTTATCGTTTGAATGCTCACCTTCACTCACGATCTTTAGTTTTATTCGTGCTATATACTTTTGAGTGAAATGGAGGAAAATGACTAGTTAGGCGTTTGCTCCTCTTATAAATATTCTAATAAATACAAAGAAGAGTGATCTCTTATGTCCAAAAGGGTAAACCAACATTGAAAGAGAAAATAGAGCAACAGACAATATGCCATAAAAGTTACTTAATAGCACTTTCTTTTGTTTTTGATAGCGCTGAAAAGCGCTATTAACCGTGCCACTAATGTGAACGATTTTGTTTAATATCACTTTAAAAGAGCTATTAAAGTACTAGTTTTTAATATAAAAATAATAATTAATTAAAACAATAAGTTTAAAGGAGCCAAACGAAATTCGTGGGGGAAAATGAAAATATTAGCACAAACATTAGCGTCGGCCTGAACCGTCGCTTATATAAGAAAATAAAGAATTATTAAGACAATAACTACTAAGGAGGCAAACGAAATTTGTTATGGGAAATTAATATTTTTTCGAAAACAATAGCGTCGGCCTGAACCGTCGCTAATATAAAAAAATAATTAATTATTTAAAATAATAAATAAAAAGGAGGAAAACTAAATTGGTGGGTGTAATGAAATTTTTGCACAAACAGTAGCATAGGTCCAAATAAACGTTTTGTCAACACCAAGAATTTTTCTCGAAATCAAACCATTTTCAAAATATTTTCATAACAAATGCACTCGAAGGACACATGCATTAAGTAGTGAAGAAGGAATGATTAAATGTATGTCCCTTTGTTCTTAGTCCGAAGACGCTGGCTGTATAGGTTATCATTCAAATTCTCACCTTCACTCATGAACTTTAGTTTTATTCGTGCTATATACTTTTGAAGTGAAATGGAGGAAAATGACTAGTTAGGCGTATGCTCCTCTTATAAAGATTCTAATAAAGACAAAGAAGAGTGATCTCTTCTGTCCAAAAGGGTAAACCAACTTTGAAAGAGAAAATAGAGCAACAGACAATATGCCATAAAAGTTACTTAATAGCACTTTCTTTTGTTTTTGATAGCGCTGAAAAGAGCTATTAACCGTTCCACTAATGTGAACGATTTTTTTTAATAGCACTTTAAAAGAGCTATTAAAGTACTAGTTTTTAATATAAAAATAATAATTAATTAAAACAATAAGTTTAAAGGAGCCAATAGAAATTCGTGGGGGAAAATGAAAATTTTAGCACAAACATTAGCGTCGGCCTGAACCGTCGCTAATATAAGAAAATAAAGAATTATTTAAGACAATAACTAATACGGAGGCAAACGAAATTTGTTATGGGAAATTAATATTTTTTCAAAAACAATAGAGTCGGCCTGAACCGTCGCTAATGTAAAAAAATAATTAATTATTTAAAATAATAACTAAAAAGGAGGCAAACTAAATTGGTGGGTGTAATGAAATTTTTGCACAAACAGTAGGATAGGTCCAAATAAACGTTTTGTCAACACCAAGAATTTTTCTCGAAATCAAACCATTTTCAAAACATTTTCAATACAAATGCACTCGAAGGACACATGCATTAAGTAGTGAAGAAGGAATGATTAAATGTATGTCCCTTTGTTCTTAGTCCGAAGACTCTGGCTGTATAGGTTATCATTCAAATGCTCACCTTCACTCATGAACTTTAGTTTTATTCGTGCTATATACTTTTGAAGTGAAATGGAGGAAAATGACTAGTTATGTGTATGCTCCTCTTATAAAGATTCTAATAAAGACAAAGAAGAGTGATCTCTTATGTACAAAAGGGTAAACCAACTTTGAAAGAGAAAATAGAGCAACAGACAATATGCCATAAAAGTTACTTAATAGCACTTTCTTTTGTTTTTGATAGCGCTGAAAAACGCTATTAACCGTGCCACTAATGTGAACGGTTTTGTTTAATAGCACTTTAAAAGAGCTATTAAAGTACTAGTTTTTAATATAAAAATAATAATTTATTAAAACAATAAGTTTAAAGGAGCCAAACGAAATTCATGGGGGAAAATGAAAATTTTAGCACAAATAGTAGCATCGGCGTGAACCGTCACTAATATAAGAAAATAAGAATAAATTAAGACAATAACTAATAAGGAGGCAAACGAAATTTGTTATGGGAAATGAATATTTTTTCAAAAACAATAGCGTCGGCCTGAACCGTCGCTAATATAAAAAAATAAATAATTATTTAAAATAATAACTAAAAAGGAGGGAAACTAAATTGGTGGGTGTAATGAAATTTTCGCACAAACAGTAGCGTAGGTCCAAATAAACGTTTTGTCAACACCAAGTATTTTTATCGAAATCAAACCATTTTCAAAATATTTTCATAACAATTGCATCGAAGGACACATGCATTAAGTAGTGAAGAAGGAATGATTAAATGTATGTCCCTTTGTTCTTACTCCGACGACGCTGGCTGTATAGGTTATCGTTCGAATGCTCACCTTCACTCACGATCTTTAGTTTTATTCGTGCTATATACTTTTGAGTGAAATGGAGGAAAATGACTAGTTAGGCGTTTGCTCCTCTTATAAATATTCTAATAAATACAAAGAAGAGTGATCTCTTATGTCCAAAAGGGTAAACCAACATTGAAAGAGAAAATAGAGCAACAGACAATATGCCATAAAAGTTACTTAATAGCACTTTCTTTTGTTTTTGATAGCGCTGAAAAGCGCTATTAACCGTGCCACTAATGTGAACGATTTTGTTTAATATCACTTTAAAAGAGCTATTAAAGTACTAGTTTTTAATATAAAAATAATAATTAATTAAAACAATAAGTTTAAAGGAGCCAAACGAAATTCGTGGGGGAAAATGAAAATTTTAGCACAAACATTAGCGTCGGCCTGAACCGTCGCTAATATAAGAAAATAAAGAATTATTAAGACAATAACTAACAAGGAGGCAAACGAAATTTGTTATGGGAAATTAATATTTTTTCGAAAACAATAGCGTCGGCCTGAACCGTCGCTAATATAAAAAAATAACTAATTATTTAAAATAATAACTAAAAAGGAGGCAAACTAAATTGGTGGGTGTAATGAAATTTTTGCACAAACAGTAGCATAGGTCCAAATAAACGTTTTGTCAACACCAAGAATTTTTCTCGAAATCAAACCATTTTCAAAATATTTTCATAAAAATGCACTCGAAGGACACATGCATTAAGTAGTGAAGAAGGAATGATTAAATGTATGTCCCTTTGTTGTTAGTCCGAAGACGCTGGCTGTATAGGTTATCATTCAAATTCTCACCTTCACTCATGAACTTTAGTTTTATTCGTGCTATATACTTTTGAAGTGAAATGGAGGAAAATGACTAGTTAGGCGTATGCTCCTCTTATAAAGATTCTAATAAAGACAAAGAAGAGTGATCTCTTCTGTCCAAAAGGGGAAACCAACTTTGAAAGAGAAAATAGAGCAACAGACAATATGCCATAAAAGTTACTTAATAGCACTTTCTTTTGTTTTTGATAGCGCTGAAAAACGCTATTAACCGTGCCACTAATGTGAACGATTTTGTTTAATAGCACTTTAAAAGAGCTATTAAAGTACTAGTTTTTAATATAAAAATAATAATTAATTAAAACAATAAGTTTAAAGGAGCCGAACAAAATTCATGGGGGAAAATGAAAATTTTAGCACAAATAGTAGCATCGGCGTGAACCGTCGCTAATATAAGAAAATAAGAATTAATTAAGACAATAACTAATAAGGAGGCAAACGAAATTTGTTATGGGAAATGAATATTTATTCAAAAACAATAGCGTCGTCCTGAACCGTCGCTAATATAAAAAAATAAATAATTATTTAAAATAATAACTAAAAAGGAGGGAAACTAAATTGGTGGGTGTAATGAAATTTTCGCACAAACAGTAGCGTAGGTCCAAATAAACGTTTTGTCAACACCAAGTATTTTTATCGAAATCAAACCATTTTCAAAATATTTTCTTAACAATTTCATCGAAGGACACATGCATTAAGTAGTGAAGAAGGAATGATTAAATGTATGTCCCTTTGTTCTTACTCCGACGACGCTGGCTGTATAGGTTATCGTTTGAATGCTCACCTTCACTCATGATCTTTAGTTTTATTCGTGCTATATACTTTTGAGTGAAATGGAGGAAAATGACTAGTTAGGCGTTTGCTCCTCTTATAAATATTCTAATAAATACAAAGAAGAGTGATCTCTTATGTCCAAAAGGGTAAACCAACATTGAAAGAGAAAATAGAGCAACAGACAATATGCCATAAAAGTTACTTAATAGCACTTTCTTTTGTTTTTGATAGCGCTGAAAAGCGCTATTAACCGTGCCACTAATGTGAACGATTTTGTTTAATAGCACTTTAAAAGAGCTATTAAAGTACTAGTTTTTAATATAAAAATAATAATTAATTAAAACAATAAGTTTAAAGGAGCCAAATGAAATTCATGGGGAAAAATGAAAATTTTAGCACAAACATTAGCGTCGGCCTGAACCGTCGGTAATATAAGAAAATAAAGAATTAATTAAGACAATAACTAATAAGGAGGCAAACGAAATTTGTTATGGGAAATTAATATTTTTTCGAAAACAATAGCGTCGGCCTGAACCGTCTCTAATATAAAAAAATAATTAATTATTTAAAATAATAACTAAAAAGGAGGCAAACTAAATTGGTGGGTGTAATGAAATTTTTGCACAAACAGTAGCATAGGTCCAAATAAACGTTTTGTCAACACCGAGAATTTTTCTCGAAATCAAACCATTTTCAAAATATTTTCATATCAAATGCACTCGAAGGACACATGCATTAAGTAGTGAAGAAGGAATGATTAAATGTATGTCCCTTTGTTCTTAGTCCGAAGACGCTGGCTGTATAGGTTATCATTCAAATTCTCACCTTCACTCATGAACTTTAGTTTTATTCGTGCTATATACTTTTGAAGTGAAATGGAGGAAAATGACTAGTTAGGCGTATGCTCCTCTTATAAAGATTCTAATAAAGACAAAAAAGAGTGATCTCTTCTGTCCAAAAGGGTAAACCAACTTTGAAAGAGAAAATAGAGCAACAGACAATATGCCATAAAAGTTACTTAATAGCACTTTCTTTTGTTTTTGATAGCGCTGAAAAGAGCTATTAACCGTTCCACTAATGTGAACGATTTTGTTTAATAGCACTTTAAAAGAGCTATTAAAGTACTAGTTTTTAATATAAAAATAATAATTAATTAAAACAATAAGTTTAAAGGAGCCAAACGAAATTCGTGGGGGAAAATGAAAATTATAGCACAAACATTAGCGTCGGTCTGAACCGTCGCTAATATAAGAAAATAAAGAATTAATTAAGACAATAACTAATAAGGAGGCAAACGAAATTTGTTATGGGAAATTAATATTTTTTCGAAAACAATAGCGTCGGCCTGAACCGTCGCTAATATAAAAAAATAATTAATTATTTAAAATAATAACTAAAAAGGAGGCAAACTAAATTGGTGGGTGTAATGAAATTTTTGCACAAACAGTAGCATAGGTCCAAATAAATGTTTTGTCAACACCAAGAACTCTTCTCGAAATCAAACCATTTTCAAAATATTTTCATAACAAATGCACTCGAAGGACACATGCATTAAGTAGTGAAGAAGGAATGATTAAATGTATGTCCCTTTGTTCTTAGTCCGAAGACGCTTGCTGTATAGGTTATCATTCAAATTCTCACCTTCACTCATGAACTTTAGTTTTATTCGTGCTATATACTTTTGAAGTGAAATGGAGGAAAATGACTAGTTAGGCGTATGCTCCTCTTATAAAGATTCTAATAAAGACAAAGAAGAGTGATCTCTTCTGTCCAAAAGGGTAAACCAACTTTGAAAGAGAAAATAGAGCAACAGACAATATGCCATAAAAGTTACTTAATAGCACTTTCTTTTGTTTTTGATAGCGCTGAAAAACGCTATTAACCGTGCCACTAATGTGAACGATTTTGTTTAATAGCACTTTAAAAGAGCTATTAAAGTACTAGTTTTTAATATAAAAATAATAATTAATTAAAACAATAAGTTTAAAGGAGCCAAACGAAATTCATGGGGGAAAATGAAAATTTTAGCACAAATAGTAGCATCGGCGTGAACCGTCACTAATATAAGAAAATAAGAATTAATTAAGACAATAACTAATAAGGAGGCAAACGAAATTTGTTATGGGAAATGAATATTTTTTCAAAAACAATAGCGTCGTCCTGAACCGTCGCTAATATAAAAAAATAAATAATTATTTAAAATAATAACTAAAAAGGAGGGAAACTAAATTGGTGGGTGTAATTAAATTTTCGCACAAACAGTAGCGTAGGTCCAAATAAACGTTTTGTCAACACCAAGTATTTTTATCGTAATCAAACCATTTTAAAAATATTTTCATAACAATTGCATCGAAGGACACATGCATTAAGTAGTGAAGAAGGAATGATTAAATGTATGTCCCTTTGTTCTTACTCCGACGACGCTGGCTGTATAGGTTATCGTTCGAATGCTCACCTTCACTCATGATCTTTAGTTTTATTCGTGCTATATACTTTTGAAGTGAAATGGAGGAAAATGACTAGTTAGGAGTTTGCTCCTCTTATAAATATTCTAATAAAGACAAAGAAGAGTGATCTCTTCTGTCCAAAAGGGTAAACCAACTTTGAAAGAGAAAATAGAGCAACAGACAATATGCCATAAAAGTTACTTAATAGCACTTTCTTTTGTTTTTGATAGAGCTGAAAAGCGCTATTAACCGTGCCACTAATGTGAACGATTTTGTTTAATAGCACTTTAAAAGAGCTATTAAAGTACTAGTTTTTAATATAAAAATAATACTTAATTAAAACAATAAGTTTAAAGGAGCCAATAGAAATTCGTGGGGGAAAATGAAAATTTTAGCACAAACATTAGCGTCGGCCTGAACCGTCGCTAATATAAGAAAATAAGAATTAATTAAGACAATAACTAATAAGGAGGCAAACGAAATTTGTTATGGGAAATGAATATTTTTTCAAAAACAATAGGGTCGGCCTGAACCGTCGCTAATATAAAAAAATAAATAATTATTTAAAATAATAACTAAAAAGGAGGCAAACTAAATTGGTGGGTGTAATGAAATTTTCGCACAAACAGTAGCGTAGGTCCAAATAAACGTTTTGTCAACACCCAGTATTTTTCTCGAAATCAAACCATTTTCAAAATATTTTCATAACAATTGCACTCGAAGGACAGATGCATTAAGTAGTGAAGAAGGAATGATTAAATGTATGTCCCTTTGTTCTTAGTCTGACGACGCTGGCTATATAGGTTATCGTTCGAATGCTCACCTTCACTCATGATCTTTAGTTTTATTCGTGCTATATACTTTGGAAGTGAAATGGAGGAAAATGACTAGTTAGGCGTTTGCTCCTCTTATAAAGATTCTAATAAAGACAAAGAAGAGTGATCTCTTTTGTCCAAAAGGGTAAACCAACTTTGAAAGAGAAAATAGAGCAACAGACAATATGCCATAAAAGTTACTTAATAGCACTTTCTTTTGTTTTTGATAGCGCTGAAAAGCGCTATTAACCGTGCCATTAATGTGAACTACTTTGTTTAATAGCACTTTAAAAGAGCTATTAAAGTACTAGTTTTTAATATAAAAATAATAATTAATTAAAACAATAAGTTTAAAGGAGCCAATAAAAATTCGTGGGGGAAAATGAAAATATTAGCACAAACATTAGCGTCCGCCTGAACCGTCGCTAATATAAGAAAATAAGAATTAATTAAGACAATAACTAATAAGGAGGCAAACAAAATTTGTTATGGGAAATGAATATTTTTTCAAAAACAATAGCGTCGGCCTGAACCGTCGCTAATATAAAAAAATAAATAATTATTTAAAATAATAACTAAAAAGGAGGCAAACTAAATTGGTGGGTGTAATGAACTTTTCGCACAAACAGTAGCGTAGGTCCAAATAAACGTTTTGTCAACACCAAGTATTTTTCTCGAAATCAAACCATTTTCAAAATATTTTCATAACAATTGCACTCGAAGGACACATGCATTAAGTAGTGAAGAAGGAATGATTAAATGTATGTCCCTTTGTTCTTAGTCCGAAGACGCTGGCTGTATAGGTTATCGTTCGAATGCTCACCTTCACTCGTGATCTTTAGTTTTATTCGTGCTATATACTTTTGAAGTGAAATGGAGGAAAATGACTAGTTAGGCGTTTGATCGTCTTATAAAGATTCTAATAAAGACAAGAAGAGTGATCTCTTCTGTCCAAAAGGGTAAACCAACTTTGAAAGAGAAAATAGAGCAACAGACAATATGCCATAAAAGTTACTTAATAGCACTTTCTTTTGTTTTTGATTGCCCTGAAAAGCGCTATTAACCGTGCCATTAATGTGAACGACTTTGTTTAATAGCACTTTAAAAGAGCTATTAAAGTACTAGTTTTTAATATAAAAATAATAATTAATTAAAACAATAAGTTTAAAGGAGCCAATTAAAATTCGTGGGGGAAATTGAAAATATTAGCACAAACATTAGCGTCGGCCTGAACCGTCGCTAATATAAGAAAATAAGAATTAATTAAGACAATAACTAATAAGGAGGCAAACGAAATTTGTTATGGGAAATGAATATTTTTTCAAAAACAATAGCGTCGGCCTGAACCGTCGCTAATATAAAAAAATAAATAATTATTTAAAATAATAACTAAAAAGGAGGCAAACTAAATTGGTGGGTGTAATGAAATTTTCGCACAAACAGTAGCGTAGGTCCAAATAAACGTTTTGTCAACACCAAGTATTTTTCTCGAAATTAAACCATTTTCAAAATATTTTCATAACAATTGCACTCGAAGGACACATGCATTAAGTAGTGAAGAAGGAATGATTAAATGTATGTCCCTTTGTTCTTAGTCCGACGACGCTGGCTGTATAGGTTATCGTTCGAATGCTCAACTTCACTCGTGATCTTTAGTTTTATTCGTGCTATATACTTTTGAAGTGAAATGGAGGAAAATGACTAGTTAGGCGTTTGATCGTCTTATAAAGATTCTAATAAAGACAAGAAGAGTGGTCTCTTCTGTCCAAAAGGGTAAACCAACTTTGAAAGAGAAAATAGAGCAACAGACAATATGCCATAAAAGTTACTTAATAGCACTTTCTTTTGTTTTTGATTGCGCTGAAAAGCGCTATTAACCGTGCCACTAATGTGAACGATTTTGTTTAATAGCACTTTAAAAGAGCTATTAAAGTACTAGTTTTTAATATAAAAATAATAATTAATTAAAACAATAAGTTTAAAGTAGCCAATAGAAATTCGTGGGGGAAAATGAAAATTTTAGCATAAACATTAGTGTCGGCCTGAACCGTCGCTAATATAAGAAAATAAGAATTAATTAAGACAATAACTAATAAGGAGGCAAACAAAATTTGTTATGCGAAATGAATATTTTTTCAAAAATAATAGCGTTGGCTTGAACCGTCGCTAATATAAAAAAATAAATAATTATTTTAAATAATAACTAAAAAGGAGGCAAACTAAATTGGTGGGTGTAATGAAATTTTCGCACAAATAGTAGCGTAGGTCCAAATAAACGTTTTGTCAACACCAATTATTTTTCTTGAAATCAAACCGTTTTCAAAATATTTTCATAACAAATGCACTTGAATGACACATGCATTAAGTAGTGAAGAAGGAATGATTAAATGTAGGTCCCTTTGTTCTTTGTCCGACGACGCTTGCTGTATAGGTTATCGTTCGAATGCTCACCTTCACTCATGAACTTTAGTTTTATTCGTGCTATATACTTTGGAAGTGAAATGGAGGAAAATGACTAGTTAGGCGTATGCTCCTCTTATAAAGATTCTAATAAAGACAAAGAAGAGTGATCTCTTCTGTCCAAAAGGGTAAACCAACTTTGAAAGAGAAAATAGAGCAACAGACAATATGCCATAAAAGTTACTTAATAGCACTTTCTTTTGTTTTTGATAGCGCTGAAAAGCGCTATTAACCGTGCCACTAATGTGAACGATTTTGTTTAATAGCACCTTAAAAGAGCTATTAAAGTACTATTTTTTAATATAAAAATAATACTTAATTAAAACAATATGGTTAAAGGAGCCAAACGAAATTCGTGGGGGAAAATGAAAATTTTAGCACAAACAGTACCATCGGCCTGAACCGTCGCTAATATAAGAAAATAAGAATTAATTAAGACAATAACTAATAAGGAGGCAAACGCAATTTGTTATGGGAAATAAATATTTTTTCAAAAACAATAGCGTCGGCCTGAACCGTCGCTAATATAAAAAATTAAATAATTATTTAAAATAATAACTAAAAAGGGGGGAAACTAAATTGGTGGGTGTAATGAAATTTTCGCACAAACAGTAGCGTAGGTCCAAATAAACGTTTTGTCAACACCAAGTATTTTTCTCGAAATCAAACAATTTTCAAAATATTTTCATAACAATTGCACTCGAAGGACACATGCATTAAGTAGTGAAGAAGGAATGATTAAATGTATGTCCCTTTGTTCTTAGTCCGGCGACGCTGGCTGTATAGGTTATCGTTCGAATGCTCACCTTCACTCGTGATCTTTAGTTTTATTCGTGCTATATACTTTTGAAGTGAAATGGAGGAAAATGACTAGTTAGGCATTTGCTCCTCTTTTAAAGATTCTAATAAAGACAAGAAGAGTCATCTCTTCTGTCCAAAAGGGTAAACCAACTTTGAAAAAGAAAATATAGCAACATACAATATTCCATAAAAGTTACTTAATAGCACTTTCTTTTGTTTTTGATAGCGCTGAAAAGCGCTATTAACCGTGCCACTAATGTGAACGATTTTGTTTAATAGCACTTTAAAAGAGCTATTAAAGTACTAGTTTTTAATATATAAATAATACTTAATTAAAACAATAAGTTTAAAGGAGCCAATAGAAATTCGTGGGGGAAAATGAAAATTTTAGCACAAACATTAGCGTCAGCCTGAACCGTCGCTAATATAAGAAAATAAGAATTAATTAAGACAATAACTAATAAGGAGGCAAACGAAATTTGTTATGGGAAATGAATATTTTTTCAAAAACAATAGCGTCGGCCTGAACCGTCGCTAATATAAAAAAATAAATAATTATTTAAAATAATAACTAAAAAGGAGGCAAACTAAATTGGTGGGTGTAATGAAATTTTCGCACAAACAGTAGCGTAGGTCCAAATAAACGTTTTGTCAACACCAAGTATTTTTCTCGAAATTAAACCATTTTCAAAATATTTTCATAACAATTGCACTCGAAGGACACATGCATTAAGTAGTGAAGAAGGAATGATTAAATGTATGTCCCTTTGTTCTTAGTCCGAAGACGCTGGCTGTATAGGTTATCGTTCGAATGCTCACCTTCACTCGTGATCTTTAGTTTTATTCGTGCTATATACTTTTGAAGTGAAATGGAGGAAAATGACTAGTTAGGCGTTTGATCGTCTTATAAAGATTCTAATAAAGACAAGAAGAGTGATCTCTTCAGTCCAAAAGGGTAAACCAACTTTGAAAGAGAAAATAGAGCAACAGACAATATGCCATAAAAGTTACTTAATAGCACTTTCTTTTGTTTTTGATTGCCCTGAAAAGCGCTATTAACCGTGCCATTAATGTGAACGACTTTGTTTAATAGCACTTTAAAAGAGCTATTAAAGTACTAGTTTTTAATATAAAAATAATAATTAATTAAAACAATAAGTTTAAAGGAGCCAATAAAAATTCGTGGGGGAAAATGAAAATATTAGCACAAACATTAGCGTCCGCCTGAACCGTCGCTAATATAAGAAAATAAGAATTAATTAAGATAATAACTAATAAGGAGGCAAACGAAATTTGTTATGGGAAATGAATATTTTTTCAAAAACAATAGCGTCGGCCTGAACCGTCGCTAATATAAAAAAATAAATAATTATTTAAAATAATAACTAAAAAGGAGGCAAACTAAATTGGTGGGTGTAATGAACTTTTCGCACAAACAGTAGCGTAGGTCCGAATAAACGTTTTGTCAACACCAAGTATTTTTCTCGAAATCAAACCATTTTCAAAATATTTTCATAACAATTGCACTCGAAGGACACATGCATTAAGTAGTGAAGAAGGAATGATTAAATGTATGTCCCTTTGTTCTTAGTCCGACGACGCTGGCTGTATAGGTTATCGTTCGAATGCTCACCTTCACTCGTGATCTTTAGTTTTATTCGTGCTATATACTTTTGAAGTGAAATGGAGGAAAATGACTAGTTAGGCGTTTGATCGTCTTATAAAGATTCTAATAAAGACAAGAAGAGTGATCTCTTCTGTCCAAAAGGGTAAACCAACTTTGAAAGAGAAAATAGAGCAACAGACAATATGCCATAAAAGTTACTTAATAGCACTTTCTTTTGTTTTTGATTACGCTGAAAAGCGCTATTAACCGTGCCACTAATGTGAACGATTTTGTTTAATAGCACTTTAAAAGAGCTATTAAAGTACTAGTTTTTAATATAAAAATAATAATTAATTAAAACAATAAGTTTAAAGTATCCAATAGAAATTCGTGGGGGAAAATGAAAATTTTAGCATAAACATTAGTGTCGGCCTGAACCGTCGCTAATATAAGAAAATAAGAATTAATTAAGACAATAACTAATAAGGAGGCAAACAAAATTTGTTATGCGAAATGAATATTTTTTCAAAAATAATAGCGTTGGCTTGAACCGTCGCTAATATAAAAAAATAAATAATTATTTTAAATAATAACTAAAAAGGAGGCAAACTAAATTGGTGGGTGTAATGAAATTTTCTCACAAATAGTAGCGTAGGTCCAAATAAACGTTTTGTCAACACCAATTATTTTTCTCGAAATCAAACCGTTTTCAAAATATTTTCATAACAAATGCACTTGAATGACACATGCATTAAGTAGTGAAGAAGGAATGATTAAATGTAGGTCCCTTTGTTCTTTGTCCGACGACGCTTGCTGTATAGGTTATCGTTCGAATGCTCACCTTCACTCATGAACTTTAGTTTTATTCGTGCTATATACTTTGGAAGTGAAATGGAGGAAAATGACTAGTTAGGCGTATGCTCCTCTTATAAAGATTCTAATAAAGACAAAGAAGAGTGATCTCTTCTGTCCAAAAGGGTAAACCAACTTTGAAAGAGAAAATAGAGCAACAGACAATATGCCATAAAAGTTACTTAATAGCACTTTCTTTTGTTTTTGATAGCGCTGAAAAGCGCTATTAACCGTGCCACTAATGTGAACGATTTTGTTTAATAGCACCTTAAAAGAGCTATTAAAGTACTATTTTTTAATATAAAAATAATACTTAATTAAAACAATATGGTTAAAGGAGCCAAACGAAATTCGTGGGGGAAAATGAAAATTTTAGCACAAACAGTAGCATCGGCCTGAACCGTCGCTAATATAAGAAAATAAGAATTAATTAAGACAATAACTAATAAGGAGGCAAACGAAATTTGTTATGGGAAATAAATATTTTTTCAAAAACAATAGCGTCGGCCTGAACCGTCGCTAATATAAAAAATTAAATAATTATTTAAAATAATAACTAAAAAGGGGGGAAACTAAATTGGTGGGTGTAATGAAATTTTCGCACAAACAGTAGCGTAGGTCCAAATAAACGTTTTGTCAACACCAAGTATTTTTCTCGAAATCAAACAATTTTCAAAATATTTTCATAACAATTGCACTCGAAGGACACATGCATTAAGTAGTGAAGAAGGAATGATTAAATGTATGTCCCTTTGTTCTTAGTCCGGCGACGCTGGCTGTATAGGTTATCGTTCGAATGCTCACCTTCACTCGTGATCTTTAGTTTTATTCGTGCTATATACTTTTGAAGTGAAATGGAGGAAAATGACTAGTTAGGCATTTGCTCCTCTTTTAAAGATTCTAATAAAGACAAGAAGAGTCATCTCTTCTGTCCAAAAGGGTAAACCAACTTTGAAAGAGAAAATATAGCAACATACAATATTCCATAAAAGTTACTTAATAGCACTTTCTTTTGTTTTTGATAGCGCTGAAAAGCGCTATTAACCGTGCCACTAATGTGAACGATTTTGTTTAATAGCACTTTAAAAGAGCTATTAAAGTACTAGTTTTTAATATATAAATAATACTTAATTAAAACAATAAGTTTAAAGGAGCCAATAGAAATTCGTGGGGGAAAATGAAAATTTTAGCACAAACATTAGCGTCAGCCTGAACCGTCGCTAATATAAGAAAATAAGAATTAATTAAGACAATAACTAATAAGGAGGCAAACGAAATTTGTTATGGGAAATGAATATTTTTTCAAAAACAATAGCGTCGGCCTGAACCGTCGCTAATATAAAAAAATAAATAATTATTTAAAATAATAACTAAAAAGGAGGCAAACTAAATTGGTGGGTGTAATGAAATTTTCGCACAAACAGTAGCGTAGGTCCAAATAAACGTTTTGTCAACACCAAGTATTTTTCTCGAAATTAAACCATTTTCAAAATATTTTCATAACAATTGCACTCGAAGGACACATGCATTAAGTAGTGAAGAAGGAATGATTAAATGTATGTCCCTTTGTTCTTAGTCCGAAGACGCTGGCTGTATAGGTTATCGTTCGAATGCTCACCTTCACTCGTGATCTTTAGTTTTATTCGTGTTATATACTTTTGAAGTGAAATGGAGGAAAATGACTAGTTAGGCGTTTGATCGTCTTATAAAGATTCTAATAAAGACAAGAAGAGTGATCTCTTCTGTCCAAAAGGGTAAACCAACTTTGAAAGAGAAAATAGAGCAACAGACAATATGCCATAAAAGTTACTTAATAGCACTTTCTTTTGTTTTTGATTGCCCTGAAAAGCGCTATTAACCGTGCCATTAATGTGAACGACTTTGTTTAATAGCACTTTAAAAGAGCTATTAAAGTACTAGTTTTTAATATAAAAATAATAATTAATTAAAACAATAAGTTTAAAGGAGCCATTTAAAATTCGTGGGGGAAAATGAAAATATTAGCACAAACATTAGCGTCGGCCTGAACCGTCGCTAATATAAGAAAATAAGAATTAATTAAGACAATAACTAATAAGGAGGCAAACGAAATTTGTTATGGGAAATGAATATTTTTTCAAAAACAATAGCGTCGGCCTGAACCGTCGCTAATATAAAAAAATAAATAATTATTTAAAATAATAACTAAAAAGGAGGCAAACTAAATTGGTGGGTGTAATGAAATTTTCGCACAAACAGTAGCGTAGGTCCAAATAAACGTTTTGTCAACACCAAGTATTTTTCTCGAAATCAAACCATTTTCAAAATATTTTCATAACAATTGCACTCGAAGGACACATGCATTAAGTAGTGAAGAAGGAATGATTAAATGTATGTCCCTTTGTTCTTAGTCCGACGACGCTTGCTGTATAGGATATCGTTCGAATGCTCACATTCACTCATGAACTTTAGTTTTATTCGTGCTATATACTTTGGATGTGAAATGGAGGAAAATGACTACTTAGGCGTATGCTCCTCTTATAAAGATTCTAAGAAAGACAAAGAAGAGTGATCTCTTCTATCCAAAAGGGTAAACTAACTTTGAAAGAGAAAATAGAGCAACAGACAATATGCCATAAAAATTACTTAATAGCACTTTCTTTTGTTTTTGATAGCGCTGAAAAGCGCTATTAACCGTGCCACTAATGTGAACGATTTTGTTTAATAGCACTTTAAAAGAGCTATTAAAGTACTAGTTTTTAATATAAAAATAATAATTAATTAAAACAATAAGTTTAAAGGAGCCAATAGAAATTCGTGGGGGAAAATGAAAATTTTAGCACAAACATTAGCGTCGGCCTGAACCGTCGCTAATATAAGAAAATAAGAATTAATTAAGACAATAACTAATAAGGAGGCAAACGAAATTTGTTATGCGAAATGAATATTTTTTCAAAAATAATAGCGTCGGCCTGAACCGTCGCTAATATAAAAAATTAAATAATTATTTAAAATAATAACTAAAAAGGAGGGAAACTAAATTGGTGGGTGTAATGAAATTTTCGCACAAACAGTAGCGTAGGTCCAAATAAACGTTTTGTCAACACCAAGTATTTTTCTCGAAATCAAACAATTTTCAAAATATTTTCATAACAATTGCACTCGAAGGACACATGCATTAAGTAGTGAAGAAGGAATGATTAAATGTATGTCCCTTTGTTCTTAGTCCGGCGACGCTGGCTGTATAGGTTATCGTTCGAATGCTCACCTTCACTCGTGATCTTTAGTTTTATTCGTGCTATATACTTTTGAAGTGAAATGGAGGAAAATGACTACTTAGGCGTATGCTCCTCTTATAAAGATTCTAATAAAGACAAAGAAGAGTGATCTCTTCTGTCCAAAAGGGTAAACCAACTTTGAAAGAGAAAATAGTGCAACAGACAATATTCCATAAAAGTTACTTAATAGCACTTTCTTTTGTTTTTGATAGCGCTGAAAAGCGCTATTAACCGTGCCACTAATGTGAACGATTTTGTTTAATAGCACTTTAAAAGAGCTATTAAAGTACTAGTTTTTAATATATAAATAATACTTAATTAAAACAATAAGTTTAAAGGAGCCAATAGAAATTCGTGGGGGAAAATGAAAATTTTAGCACAAACATTATCGTCGGCCTGAACCGTCGCTAATATAAGAAAATAAGAATTAATTAAGACAATAACTAATAAGGAGGCAAACGAAATTTGTTATGGGAAATGAATATTTTTTCAAAAACAATAGCGTCGGCCTGAACCGTCGCTAATATAAAAAAATAAATAATTATTTAAAATAATAACTAAAAAGGAGGCAAACTAAATTGGTGGGTGTAATGAAATTTTCGCACAAACAGTAGCGTAGGTCCAAATAAACGTTTTGTCAACACCAAGTATTTTTCTCGAAATCAAACCATTTTCAAAATATTTTCATAACAATTGCACTCGAAGGACACATGCATTAAGTAGTGAAGAAGGAATGATTAAATGTATGTCCCTTTGTTCTTAGTCCGAAGACGCTGGCTGTATAGGTTATCGTTCGAATGCTCACCTTCACTCATGAACTTTAGTTTTATTCGTGCTATATACTTTGGATGTGAAATGGAGGAAAATGACTACTTAGGCGTATGGTCCTCTTATAAAGATTCTAATAAAGACAAAGAAGAGTGATCTCTTCTGTCCAAAAGGGTAAACCAACTTTGAAAGAGAAAATAGAGCAACAGACAATATGCCATAAAAATTACTTAATAGCACTTTCTTTTGTTTTTGATAGCGCTGAAAAGCGCTATTAACCGTGCCACTAATGTGAACGATTTTGTTTAATAGCACTTTAAAAGAGCTATTAAAGTACTAGTTTTTAATATAAAAATAATAATTAATTAAAACAATAAGTTTAAAGGAGCCAATAGAAATTCGTGGGGGAAAATGAAAATTTTAGCACAAACATTAGCGTCGGCCTGAACCGTCGCTAATATAAGAAAATAAGAATTAATTAAGACAATAACTAATAAGGAGGCAAACGAAATTTGTTATGGGAAATGAATATTTTTTCAAAAACAATAGCGTCGGCCTGAACCGTCGCTAATATAAAAAAATAAATAATTATTTAAAATAATAACTAAAAAGGAGGCAAACTAAATTGGTGGGTGTAATGAAATTTTCGCACAAACAGTAGCGTAGGTCCAAATAAACGTTTTGTCAACACCAAGTATTTTTCTCGAAATCAAACCATTTTCAAAATATTTTCATAACAATTGCACTCGAAGGACACATGCATTAAGTAGTGAAGAAGGAATGATTAAATGTATGTCCCTTTGTTCTTAGTCCGACGACGCTTGCTGTATAGGTTATCGTTCGAATGCTCACCTTCACTCATGAACTTTAGTTTTATTCGTGCTATATACTTTGGAAGTGAAATGGAGGAAAATGACTAGTTAGGCGTATGCTCCTCTTATAAAGATTCTAATAAAGACAAAGAAGAGTGATCTCTTCTGTCCAAAAGGGTAAACCAACTTTGAAAGAGAAAATAGAGCAACAGACAATATGCCATAAAAATTACTTAATAGCACTTTCTTTTGTTTTTGATAGCGCTGAAAAGCGCTATTAACCGTGCCACTAATGTGAACGATTTTGTTTAATAGCACTTTAAAAGAGCTATTAAAGTACTAGTTTTTAATATAAAAATAATAATTAATTAAAACAATAAGTTTAAAGGAGCCAATAGAAATTCGTGGGGGAAAATGAAAATTTTAGCACAAACATTAGCGTCGGCCTGAACCGTCGCTAATATAAGAAAATAAGAATTAATTAAGACAATAACTAATAAGGAGGCAAACGAAATTTGTTATGCGAAATGAATATTTTTTCAAAAATAATAGCATCGGCCTGAACTGTCACTAATATAAAAAAATAAATAATTATTTAAAATAATAACTAAAAAGGAGGCAAACTAAATTGGTGGGTGTAATGAAATTTTCGCACAAACAGTAGCGTAGGTCCAAATAAACGTTTTGTCAACACCAAGTATTTTTCTCGAAATCAAACCATTTTCAAAATATTTTCATAACAATTGCACTCGAAGGACACATGCATTAAGTAGTGAAGAAGGAATGATTAAATGTATGTCCCTTTGTTCTTAGTCCGACGACGCTTGCTGTATAGGTTATCGTTCTAATGCTCACCTTCACTCATGAACTTTAGTTTTATTCGTGCTATATACTTTGGATGTGAAATGGAGGAAAATGACTACTTAGGCGTATGCTCCTCTTATAAAGATTCTAATAAAGACAAAGAAGAGTGATCTCTTCTGTCCAAAAGGGTAAACCAACTTTGAAAGATAAAATAGTGCAACAGACAATATGCCATAAAAATTACTTAATAGCACTTTCTTTTGTTTTTGATAGCGCTGAAAAGCGCTATTTACCGTGCCACTAATGTGAACGATTTTGTTTAATAGCACTTTAAAAGAGCTATTAAAGTACTAGTTTTTAATATAAAAATAATAATTAATTAAAACAATAAGTTTAAAGGAGCCAATAGAAATTCGTGGGGGAAAATGAAAATTTTAGCACAAACATTATCGTCGGCCTGAACCGTCGCTAATATAAGAAAATAAGAATTAATTAAGACAATAACTAATAAGGAGGCAAACGAAATTTGTTATGCGAAATGAATATTTTTTCAAAAATAATAGCGTCGGCCTGAACCGTCGCTAATATAAAAAAATAAATAATTATTTAAAATAATAACTAAAAAGGAGGCAAACTAAATTGGTGGGTGTAATGAAATTTTCGCACAAACAGTAGCGTAGGTCCAAATAAACGTTTTGTCAACACCAAGTATTTTTCTCGAAATCAAACCATTTTCAAAATATTTTCATAACAATTGCACTCGAAGGACACATGCATTAAGTAGTGAAGAAGGAATGATTAAATGTATGTCCCTTTGTTCTTAGTCCGACGACGCTTGCTGTATAGGTTATCGTTCTAATGCTCACCTTCACTCATGAACTTTAGTTTTATTCGTGCTATATACTTTGGATGTGAAATGGAGGAAAATGACTACTTAGGCGTATGGTCCTCTTATAAAGATTCTAATAAAGACAAAGAAGAGTGATCTCTTCTGTCCAAAAGGGTAAACCAACTTTGAAAGAGAAAATAGAGCAACAGACAATATGCCATAAAAATTACTTAATAGCACTTTCTTTTGTTTTTGATAGCGCTGAAAAGCGCTATTAACCGTGCCACTAATGTGAACGATTTTGTTTAATAGCACTTTAAAAGAGCTATTAAAGTACTAGTTTTTAATATAAAAATAATAATTAATTAAAACAATAAGTTTAAAGGAGCCAATAGAAATTCGTGGGGGAAAATGAAAATTTTAGCACAAACATTAGCGTCGGCCTGAACCGTCGCTAATATAAGAAAATAAGAATTAATTAAGACAATAACTAATAAGGAGGCAAACGAAATTTGTTATGCGAAATGAATATTTTTTCAAAAATAATAGCATCGGCCTGAACCGTCACTAATATAAAAAAATAAATAATTATTTAAAATAATAACTAAAAAGGAGGCAAACTAAATTGGTGGGTGTAATGAAATTTTCGCACAAACAGTAGCGTAGGTCCAAATAAACGTTTTGTCAACACCAAGTATTTTTCTCGAAATCAAACCATTTTCAAAATATTTTCATAACAATTGCACTCGAAGGACACATGCATTAAGTAGTGAAGAAGGAATGATTAAATGTATGTCCCTTTGTTCTTAGTCCGACGACGCTTGCTGTATAGGTTATCGTTCTAATGCTCACCTTCACTCATGAACTTTAGTTTTATTCGTGCTATATACTTTGGATGTGAAATGGAGGAAAATGACTACTTAGGCGTATGCTCCTCTTATAAAGATTCTAATAAAGACAAAGAAGAGTGATCTCTTCTGTCCAAAAGGGTAAACCAACTTTGAAAGATAAAATAGTGCAACAGACAATATGCCATAAAAATTACTTAATAGCACTTTCTTTTGTTTTTGATAGCGCTGAAAAGCGCTATTTACCGTGCCACTAATGTGAACGATTTTGTTTAATAGCACTTTAAAAGAGCTATTAAAGTACTAGTTTTTAATATAAAAATAATAATTAATTAAAACAATAAGTTTAAAGGAGCCAATAGAAATTCGTGGGGGAAAATGAAAATTTTAGCACAAACATTATCGTCGGCCTGAACCGTCGCTAATATAAGAAAATAAGAATTAATTAAGACAATAACTAATAAGGAGGCAAACGAAATTTGTTATGCGAAATGAATATTTTTTCAAAAATAATAGCGTCGGCCTGAACCGTCGCTAATATAAAAAAATAAATAATTATTTAAAATAATAACTAAAAAGGAGGCAAACTAAATTGGTGGGTGTAATGAAATTTTCGCACAAACAGTAGCGTAGGTCCAAATAAACGTTTTGTCAACACCAAGTATTTTTCTCGAAATCAAACCATTTTCAAAATATTTTCATAACAATTGCACTCGAAGGACACATGCATTAAGTAGTGAAGAAGGAATGATTAAATGTATGTCCCTTTGTTCTTAGTCCGACGACGCTTGCTGTATAGGATATCGTTCGAATGCTCACATTCACTCATGAACTTTAGTTTTATTCGTGCTATATACTTTGGATGTGAAATGGAGGAAAATGACTACTTAGGCGTATGCTCCTCTTATAAAGATTCTAAGAAAGACAAAGAAGAGTGATCTCTTCTATCCAAAAGGGTAAACTAACTTTGAAAGAGAAAATAGAGCAACAGACAATATGCCATAAAAATTACTTAATAGCACTTTCTTTTGTTTTTGATAGCGCTGAAAAGCGCTATTAACCGTGCCACTAATGTGAACGATTTTGTTTAATAGCACTTTAAAAGAGCTATTAAAGTACTAGTTTTTAATATAAAAATAATAATTAATTAAAACAATAAGTTTAAAGGAGCCAATAGAAATTCGTGGGGGAAAATGAAAATTTTAGCACAAACATTAGCGTCGGCCTGAACCGTCGCTAATATAAGAAAATAAGAATTAATTAAGACAATAACTAATAAGGAGGCAAACGAAATTTGTTATGCGAAATGAATATTTTTTCAAAAATAATAGCATCGGCCTGAACTGTCACTAATATAAAAAAATAAATAATTATTTAAAATAATAACTAAAAAGGAGGCAAACTAAATTGGTGGGTGTAATGAAATTTTCGCACAAACAGTAGCGTAGGTCCAAATAAACGTTTTGTCAACACCAAGTATTTTTCTCGAAATCAAACCATTTTCAAAATATTTTCATAACAATTGCACTCGAAGGACACATGCATTAAGTAGTGAAGAAGGAATGATTAAATGTATGTCCCTTTGTTCTTAGTCCGACGACGCTTGCTGTATAGGTTATCGTTCTAATGCTCACCTTCACTCATGAACTTTAGTTTTATTCGTGCTATATACTTTGGATGTGAAATGGAGGAAAATGACTACTTAGGCGTATGCTCCTCTTATAAAGATTCTAATAAAGACAAAGAAGAGTGATCTCTTCTGTCCAAAAGGGTAAACCAACTTTGAAAGATAAAATAGTGCAACAGACAATATTCCATAAAAATTACTTAATAGCACTTTCTTTTGTTTTTGATAGCGCTGAAAAGCGCTATTTACCGTGCCACTAATGTGAACGATTTTGTTTAATAGCACTTTAAAAGAGCTATTAAAGTACTAGTTTTTAATATAAAAATAATAATTAATTAAAACAATAAGTTTAAAGGAGCCAATAGAAATTCGTGGGGGAAAATGAAAATTTTAGCACAAACATTATCGTCGGCCTGAACCGTCGCTAATATAAGAAAATAAGAATTAATTAAGACAATAACTAATAAGGAGGCAAACGAAATTTGTTATGCGAAATGAATATTTTTTCAAAAATAATAGCGTCGGCCTGAACCGTCGCTAATATAAAAAAATAAATAATTATTTAAAATAATAACTAAAAAGGAGGCAAACTAAATTGGTGGGTGTAATGAAATTTTCGCACAAACAGTAGCGTAGGTCCAAATAAACGTTTTGTCAACACCAAGTATTTTTCTCGAAATCAAACCATTTTCAAAATATTTTCATAACAATTGCACTCGAAGGACACATGCATTAAGTAGTGAAGAAGGAATGATTAAATGTATGTCCCTTTGTTCTTAGTCCGACGACGCTTGCTGTATAGGTTATCGTTCTAATGCTCACCTTCACTCATGAACTTTAGTTTTATTCGTGCTATATACTTTGGATGTGAAATGGAGGAAAATGACTACTTAGGCGTATGGTCCTCTTATAAAGATTCTAATAAAGACAAAGAAGAGTGATCTCTTCTGTCCAAAAGGGTAAACCAACTTTGAAAGAGAAAATAGAGCAACAGACAATATGCCATAAAAATTACTTAATAGCACTTTCTTTTGTTTTTGATAGCGCTGAAAAGCGCTATTAACCGTGCCACTAATGTGAACGATTTTGTTTAATAGCACTTTAAAAGAGCTATTAAAGTACTAGTTTTTAATATAAAAATAATAATTAATTAAAACAATAAGTTTAAAGGAGCCAATAGAAATTCGTGGGGGAAAATGAAAATTTTAGCACAAACATTAGCGTCGGCCTGAACCGTCGCTAATATAAGAAAATAAGAATTAATTAAGACAATAACTAATAAGGAGGCAAACGAAATTTGTTATGCGAAATGAATATTTTTTCAAAAATAATAGCATCGGCCTGAACCGTCACTAATATAAAAAAATAAATAATTATTTAAAATAATAACTAAAAAGGAGGCAAACTAAATTGGTGGGTGTAATGAAATTTTCGCACAAACAGTAGCGTCGGTCCAAATAAACGTTTTGTCAACACCAAGTATTTTTCTCGAAATCAAACCATTTTCAAAATATTTTCATAACAATTGCACTCGAAGGACACATGCATTAAGTAGTGAAGAAGGAATGATTAAATGTATGTCCCTTTGTTCTTAGTCCGACGACGCTTGCTGTATAGGTTATCGTTCTAATGCTCACCTTCACTCATGAACTTTAGTTTTATTCGTGCTATATACTTTGGATTTGAAATGGAGGAAAATGACTACTTAGGCGTATGCTCCTCTTATAAAGATTCTAATAAAGACAAAGAAGAGTGATCTCTTCTGTCCAAAAGGGTAAACCAACTTTGAAAGATAAAATAGTGCAACAGACAATATGCCATAAAAATTACTTAATAGCACTTTCTTTTGTTTTTGATAGCGCTGAAAAGCGCTATTTACCGTGCCACTAATGTGAACGATTTTGTTTAATAGCACTTTAAAAGAGCTATTAAAGTACTAGTTTTTAATATAAAATAATAATTAATTAAAACAATAAGTTTAAAGGAGCCAATAGAAATTCGTGGGGGAAAATGAAAATTTTAGCACAAACATTATCGTCGGCCTGAACCGTCGCTAATATAAGAAAATAAGAATTAATTAAGACAATAACTAATAAGGAGGCAAACGAAATTTGTTATGCGAAATGAATATTTTTTCAAAAATAATAGCGTCGGCCTGAACCGTCGCTAATATAAAAAAATAAATAATTATTTAAAATAATAACTAAAAAGGAGGCAAACTAAATTGGTGGGTGTAATGAAATTTTCGCACAAACAGTAGCGTAGGTCCAAATAAACGTTTTGTCAACACCAAGTATTTTTCTCGAAATCAAACCATTTTCAAAATATTTTCATAACAATTGCACTCGAAGGACACATGCATTAAGTAGTGAAGAAGGAATGATTAAATGTATGTCCCTTTGTTCTTAGTCCGACGACACTTGCTGTATAGGTTATTGTTCTAATGCTCACCTTCACTCATGAACTTTAGTTTTATTCGTGCTATATACTTTGGATGTGAAATGGAGGAAAATGACTACTTAGGCGTATGCTCCTCTTATAAAGATTCTAATAAAGACAAAGAAGAGTGATCTCTTCTGTCCAAAAGGGTAAACCAACTTTGAAAGATAAAATAGAGCAACAGACAATATGCCATAAAAATTACTTAATAGCACTTTCTTTTGTTTTTGATAGCGCTGAAAAGCGCTATTAACCGTGCCACTAATGTGAACGATTTTGTTTAATAGCACTTTAAAAGAGCTATTAAAGTACTAGTTTTTAATATAAAAATAATAATTAATTAAAACAATAAGTTTAAAGGAGCCAATAGAAATTCGTGGGGGAAAATGAAAATTTTAGCACAAACATTATCGTCGGCCTGAACCGTCGCTAATATAAAAAAATAAATAATTATTTAAAATAATAACTAAAAAGGAGGCAAACTAAATTGGTGGGTGTAATGAAATTTTCGCACAAACAATAGCGTAGGTCCAAATAAACGTTTTGTCAACACCAAGTATTTTTCTCGAAATCAAACCATTTTCAAAATATTTTCATAACAATTGCACTCGAAGGACACATGCATTAAGTAGTGAAGAAGGAATGATTAAATGTATGTCCCTTTGTTCTTAGTCCGACGACGCTTGCTGTATAGGATATCGTTCAAATGCTCACCTTCACTCATGAACTTTAGTTTTATTCGTGCTATATACTTTGGATGTGAAATGGAGGAAAATGACTACTTAGGCGTATGGTCCTCTTATAAAGATTCTAATAAAGACAAAGAAGAGTGATCTCTTCTGTCCAAAAGGGTAAACCAACTTTGAAAGAGAAAATAGAGCAACAGACAATATGCCATAAAAATTACTTAATAGCACTTTCTTTTGTTTTTGATAGCGCTGAAAAGCGCTATTAACCGTGCCACTAATGTGAACGATTTTGTTTAATAGCACTTTAAAAGAGCTATTAAAGTACTAGTTTTTAATATAAAAATAATAATTAATTAAAACAATAAGTTTAAAGGAGCCAATAGAAATTCGTGGGGGAAAATGAAAATTTTAGCACAAACATTAGCGTCGGCCTGAACCGTCGCTAATATAAGAAAATAAGAATTAATTAAGACAATAACTAATAAGGAGGCAAACGAAATTTGTTATGCGAAATGAATATTTTTTCAAAAATAATAGCGTCGGCCTGAACCGTCGCTAATATAAAAAAATAAATAATTATTTAAAATAATAACTAAAAAGGAGGCAAACTAAATTGGTGGGTGTAATGAAATTTTCGCACAAACAGTAGCGTAGGTCCAAATAAACGTTTTGTCAACACCAAGTATTTTTCTCGAAATCAAACCATTTTCAAAATATTTTCATAACAATTGCACTCGAAGGACACATGCATTAAGTAGTGAAGAAGGAATGATTAAATGTATGTCCCTTTGTTCTTAGTCCGACGACGCTTGCTGTATAGGTTATCGTTCTAATGCTCACCTTCACTCATGAACTTTAGTTTTATTCGTGCTATATACTTTGGATGTGAAATGGAGGAAAATGACTACTTAGGCGTATGCTCCTCTTATAAAGATTCTAATAAAGACAAAGAAGAGTGATCTCTTCTGTCCAAAAGGGTAAACCAACTTTGAAAGATAAAATAGAGCAATAGACAATATGCCATAAAAATTACTTAATAGCACTTTCTTTTATTTTTGATAGCGCTGAAAAGCGCTATTAACCGTGCCACTAATGTGAACGGTTTTGTTTAATAGCACTTTAAAAGAGCTATTAAAGTACTAGTTTTTAATATAAAAATAATAATTAATTAAAACAATAAGTTTAAAGGAGCCAAACGAAATTCGTTGGGGAAAATGAAAATTTTAGCACAAACATTATCGTCGGCCTGAACCGTCGCTAATATAAGAAAATAAGAATTAATTAAGACAATAACTAATAAGGAGGCAAACGAAATTTGTTATGGGAAATGAATATTTTTTCAAAAATAATAGCGTCGGCCTGAACCGTCGCTAATATAGATAAATAAATAAATTTTTAAAATAATAACTAAAAAGGAGGCAAACTAAATTGGTGGGTGTAATGAAATTTTCGCACAAACAGTAGCGTAGGTCCAAATAAACGTTTTGTCAACACCAATTATTTTTCTTAAAATCAAACCATTTTCAAAATATTTTCATAACAAATGCACTCGAAGGACACATGCATTAAGTAGTGAAGAAGGAATGATTAAATGTATGTTCCTTTGTTCTTAGTCCGAAGATGCTGGCTGTATAGGTTATCATTCGAATGATCACCTTCACTCATGAACTTTAGTTTTATTCGTGCTATATACTTTGGAAGTGAAATGGAGGAAAATGACTAGGTAGGCGTATGCTCCTCTTATAAAGATTCTAATAAAGACAAAGAAGAGTGATCTCTTCTGTCCAAAAGGGTAAACCAACTTTGAAAGAGAAAATAGAGCAACAGACAATATGCCATAAAAGTTACTTAATAGCACTTTCTTTTGTTTTTGATAGCGCTGAAAAACGCTATTAACCGTGCCACTAATGTGAACGGTTTTGTTTAATAGCACTTTAAAAGAGCTATTAAAGTACTAGTTTTTAATATAAAAATAATAATTAATTAAAACAATAAGTTTAAAGGAGCCAAACGAAATTCATGGGGGAAAATGAAAATTTTAGCACAAAGAGTAGCATCGACGTGAACCGTCACTAATATAAGAAAATAAAAATTAATTAAGACAATAACTAATAAGGAGGCAAAGGAAATTTGTTATAGGAAATGAATATTTTTTCAAAAACAATAGCGTCGGCCTGAACCGTCGCTAATATAAATAAATAAATAATTTTTTAAAATAATAACTAAAAAGGAGGCAAACTAAATTGGTGGGTGTAATGAAATTTTCGCACAAACAGTAGCGTAGGTCCACATAAACGTTTTGTCAACACCAAGTATTTTTCTCGAAATCAAACAATTTTCAAAATATTTTCATAACAAATCCACTCGAAGGACACATGCATTAAGTAGTGAAGAGGGAAGGATTAAATTTATGTCCCATTGTTCTTAGTCCGAAGACGCTGGCTGTATAGGTTATCATTCGAATGCTCACCTTAACTCATGAACTTTAGTTTTATTCGTGCTATATACTTTGGAAGTGAAATGGAGGAAAATGACTAGGTAGGCGTATGCTCCTCTTATAAAGATTCTAATAAAGACAAAGAAGAGTGATCTCTTCTGTCCAAAAGGGTAAACCAACTTTGAAAGAGAAAATAGAGCAACAGACAATATGCCATAAAAGTTACTTAATAGCACTTTCTTTTGTTTTTGATAGTGCTGAAAAATGCTATTAACCGTGCCACTAATTTGAACGGTTTTGTTTAATAGCACTTTAAAAGAGCTATTAAAGTACTAGTTTTTAATATAAAAATAATAACTAATTAAAACAATCAGTTTAAAAGAGCCAAACGAAATTCGTGGGGGAAAATGAAAATTTTAGCACAAATAGTAGCATCGGCGTGAACCGTCACTAATATAAGAAAATAAAAATTAATTAAGACAATAACTAATAAGGAGGCAAACGAAATTTGTTATGGGAAATGAATATTTTTTCAAAAACAATAGCGTCGGCCTGAACCGTCGCTAATATAAATAAATAAATAATTTTTTAAAATAATAACTAAAAAGGAGGCAAACTAAATTGGTGGGTGTAATGAAATTTTCGCACAAACAGTAGCGTAGGTCCAAATAAACGTTTTGTCAACACCAAGTATTTTTCTCGAAATCAAACAATTTTCAAAATATTTTCATAACAAATGCACTCGAAGGACACATGCATTAAGTAGTGAAGAGGGAATGATTAAATGTATGTCCCATTGTTCTTAGTCCGAAGACGCTGGCTGTATAGGTTAACATTCGAATGCTCACCTTCACTCATGAACTTTAGTTTTATTCGTGCTATATACTTTTGAAGTGAAATGGAGGAAAATGACTAGTTAGGCATATGCTCTTCTTATAAAGATTATAATAAAGACAAAGAAGAGTGATCTCTTCTGTCCAAAAGGGTAAACTAACTTTGAAAGAGAAAATAGAGCAACAGACAATATGCCATAAAAGTTACTTAATAGCAATTTCTTTTGTTTTTGATAGCGCTGAAAAACGCTATTAACCGTGCCACTAATGTGAACGGTTTTGTTTAATAGCACTTTAAAAGAGCTATTAAAGTACTAGTTTTTAATATAAAAATAATAATTAATTAAAACAATAAGTTTAAAGGAGCCAAACGAAATTTGTGGGGGAAAATGAAAATTTTAGCACAAATAGTAGCATCGGCGTGAACTGTCACTAATATAAGAAAATAAAAATTAATTAAGACAATAACTAATAAGGAGGCAAAGGAAATTTGTTATGGGAAATGAATATTTTTTCAAAAACAATAGCGTCGGCCTGAACCGTCGCTAATATAAATAAATAAATAATTTTTTAAAATAATAACTAAAAAGGAGGCAAACTAAATTGGTGGGTGTAATGAAATTTTCGCACAAACAGTAGCGTAGGTCCACATAAACGTTTTGTCAACACCAAGTATTTTTCTCGAAATCAAACAATTTTAAAAATATTTTCATAACAAATACACTCGAAGGACACATGCATTAAGTAGTGAAGAGGGAATGATTAAATGTATGTCCCATTGTTCTTAGTCCGAAGACGCTGGCTGTATAGGTTATCATTCGAATGCTCACCTTCACTCATGAACTTTAGTTTTATTCGTGCTATATACTTTGGAAGTGAAATGGAGGAAAATGACTAGGTAGGCGTATGCTCCTCTTATAAAGATTCTAATAAAGACAAAGAAGAGTGATCTCTTCTGTCCAAAAGGGTAAACCAACTTTGAAAGAGAAAATAGAGAAACAGACAATATTCCATAAAAGTTACTTAATAGCACTTTCTTTTGTTTTTGATAGCGCTGAAAAATGCTATTAACCGAGCCACTAATGTGAACGGTTTTGTTTAATAGCACTTAAAAAGAGCTATTAAAGTACTAGTTTTTAATATAAAAATAATAATTAATTAAAACAATAAGTTTAAAGGAGCCAAACGAAATTCGTGGGGGAAAATGAAAATTTTAGCACAAATAGTAGCATCGGCGTGAACCGTCACAAATATAAGAAAATAAAAATTAATTAAGACAATAACTAATAAGGAGGCAAACGAAATTTGTTATGGGAAATGAATATTTTTTCAAAAACAATAGCGTCGGCCTGAACCGTCACTAATATAAATAAATAAATAATTTTTTAAACTAATAACTAAAAAGGAGGCAAACTAAATTGGTGGGTGTAATGAAATTTTCGCACAAACAGTAGCGTAGGTCCAAATAAACGTTTTGTCAACACCAAGTATTTTTCTCGAAATCAAACAATTTTCAAAATATTTTCATAACAAATGCACTCGAAGGACACATGCATTAAGTAGTGAAAAGGGAATGATTAAATGTATGTCCCATTGTTCTTAGTCCAAAGACGCTGGCTGTATAGGTTATCATTCGAATGCTCACCTTTACTCATGAACATTAGTTTTATTCGTGCTATATACTTTTCAAGTGAAATGGAGGAAAATGACTAGTTAGGCATATGCTCTTCTTATAAAGATTCTAATAAAGACAAAGAAGAGTGATCTCTTCTGTCCAAAAGGGTAAACCAACTTTGAAAGAGAAAATAGAGCAACAGACAATATGCCATAAAAGTTACTTAATAGCACTATCTTTTGTTTTTGATAGCGCTGAAAAACGCTATTAACCGTGCCACTAATGTGAACGGTTTTGTTTAATAGCACTTTAAAAGAGCTATTAAAGTACTAGTTTTTAATATAAAAATAATAATTAATTAAAACAATAAGTTTAAAGGAGCCAAACGAAATTCGTGGGGGAAAATGAAAATTTTAGCACAAATAGTAGCATCGGCAGGAACCGTCACTAATATAAGAAAATAAAAATTAATTAAGACAATAACTAATAAGGAGGCAAACGAAATTTGTTATGGGAAATGAATATTTTTTCAAAAACAATAGCGTCGGCCTGAACCGTCGCTAATATAAATAAATAAATAATTTTTAAAAATAATAACTAAAAAGGAGGCAAACTAAATTGGTGGGTGCAATGAAATTTTCGCACTAACAGTAGCGTAGGTCCAAATAAACGTTTTGTCAACACCAAGAATTTTTCTCGAAATCAAACAATTTTCAAAATATTTTCATAACAAATGTACTCGAAGGACACATGCATTAAGTAGTGAAGAGGGAATGATTAAATGTATGTCCCATTGTTCTTAGTCCGAAGACGCTGGCTGTATAGGTTATCATTCGAATGCTCACCTTAACTCATGAACTTTAGTTTTATTCGTGCTATATACTTTGGAAGTGAAATGGAGGAAAATGACTAGGTAGGCGTATGCTCCTCTTATAAAGATTCTAATAAAGACAAAGAAGAGTGATCTCTTCTGTCCAAAAGGGTAAACCAACTTTGAAAAAAGAAAATAGAGCAACAGACAATATGCCATAAAAGTTACTTAATAGCACTTTCTTTTGTTTTTGATAGTGCTGAAAAACGCTATTAACCGTGCCACTAATGTGAACGGTTTTGTTTAATAGCACTTTAAAAGAGCTATTAAAGTACTAGTTTTTAATATAAAAATAATAACTAATTAAAACAATCAGTTTAAAAGAGCCAAACGAAATTCGTGGGGGAAAATGAAAATTTTAGCACAAATAGTTGCATCGGCGTGAACCGTCACTAATATAAGAAAATAAAAATTAATTAAGACAATAACTAATAAGGAGGCAAACGAAATTTGTTATGGGAAATGAATATTTTTTCAAAAACAATAGCGTCGGCCTGAACCGTCGCTAATATAAATAAATAAATAATTTTTTAAAATAATAACTAAAAAGGAGGCAAACTAAATTGGTGGGTGTAATGAAATTTTCGCACAAACAGTAGCGTAGGTCCAAATAAACGTTTTGTCAACACCAAGTATTTTTCTCGAAATCAAACAATTTTCAAAATATTTTCATATCAAATGCACTCGAAGGACACATGCATTAAGTAGTGAAGAGGGAATGATTAAATGTATGTCCCATTGTTCTTAGTCCGAAGACGCTGGCTGTATAGGTTAACATTCGAATGCTCACCTTCACTCATGAACTTTAGTTTAATTCGTGCTATATACTTTTGAAGTGAAATGGAGGAAAATGACTAGTTAGGCATATGCTCTTCTTATAAAGATTCTAATAAAGACAAAGAAGAGTGATCTCTTCTGTCCAAAAGGGTAAACCAACTTTGAAAGATAAAATAGAGCAACAGACAATATGCCATAAAAGTTACTTAATAGCACTTTCTTTTGTTTTTGATAGCGCTGAAAAACGCTATTAACCGTGCCACTAATGTGAACGGTTTTGTTTAATAGCACTTTAAAAGAGCTATTAAAGTACTAGTTTTTAATATAAAAATAATAATTAATTACAACAGTAAGTTTAAAGGAGCCAAACGAAATTTGTGGGGGAAAATGAAAATTTTAGCACAAATAGTAGCATCGGCGTGAACTGTCACTAATATAAGAAAATAAAAATTAATTAAGACAATAACTAATAAGGAGGCAAAGGAAATTTGTTATGGGAAATGAATATTTTTTAAAAAACAATAGCGTCGGCCTGAAACGTCGCTAATATAAATAAATAAATAATTTTTTAAAATAATAACTAAAAAGGAGGCAAACTAAATTGGTGGGTGTAATGAAATTTTCGCACAAACAGTAGCGTAGGTCCACATAAACGTTTTGTCAACACCAAGTATTTTTCTCGAAATCAAACAATTTTAAAAATATTTTCATAACAAATACACTCGAAGGACACATGCATTAAGTAGTGAAGAGGGAATGATTAAATGTATGTCCCATTGTTCTTAGTCCGAAGACGCTGTCTGTATAGGTTATCATTCGAATGCTCACCTTCACTCATGAACTTTAGTTTTATTCGTGCTATATACTTTGGAAGTGAAATGGAGGAAAATGACTAGGTAGGCGTATGCTCCTCTTATAAAGATTCTAATAAAGACAAAGAAGAGTGATCTCTTCTGTCCAAAAGGGTAAACCAACTTTGAAAGAGAAAATAGAGAAACAGACAATATTCCATAAAAGTTACTTAATAGCACTTTCTTTTGTTTTTGATAGCGCTGAAAAATGCTATTAACCGAGCCACTAATGTGAACGGTTTTGTTTAATAGCACTTTAAAAGAGCTATTAAAGTACTAGTTTTTAATATAAAAATAATAATTAATTAAAACAATAAGTTTAAAGGAGCCAAACGAAATTCGTGGGGGAAAATGAAAATTTTAGCACAAATAGTAGCATCGGCGTGAACCGTCACAAATATAAGAAAATAAAAATTAATTAAGACAATAACTAATAAGGAGGCAAACGAAATTTGTTATGGGAAATGAATATTTTTTCAAAAACAATAGCGTCGGCCTGAACCGTCGCTAATATAAATAAATAAATAATTTTTTAAAATAATAACTAAAAAGGAGGAAAACTAAATTGGTGGGTGTAATGAAATTTTCGCACAAACAGTAGCGTAGGTCCAAATAAACGTTTTGTCAACACCAAGTATTTTTCTCGAAATCAAACAATTTTCAAAATATTTTCATAACAAATGCACTCGAAGGACACATGCATTAAGTAGTGAAGAGGGAATGATTAAATGTATGTCCCATTGTTCTTAGTCCAAAGACGCTGGCTGTATAGGTTATCATTCGAATGCTCACCTTTACTCATGAACTTTAGTTTTATTCGTGCTATATACTTTTGAAGTGAAATGGAGGAAAATGACTAGTTAGGTATATGCTCTTCTTATAAAGATTCTAATAAAGACAAAGAAGAGTGATCTCTTCTGTCCAAAAGGGTAAAACAACTTTGAAAGAGAAAATAGAGCAACAGACAATATGCCATAAAAGTTACTTAATAGCACTATCTTTTGTTTTTGATAGCGCTGAAAAACGCTATTAACCGTGCCACTAATGTGAACGGTTTTGTTTAATAGCACTTTAAAAGAGCTATTAAAGTACTAGTTTTTAATATAAAAATAATAATTAATTAAAACAATAAGTTTAAAGGAGCCAAACGAAATTCGTGGGGGAAAATGAAAATTTTAGCACAAATAGTAGCATCGGCGTGAACCGTCACTAATATAAGAAAATAAAAATTAATTAAGACAATAACTAATAAGGAGGCAAACGAAATTTGTTATGGGAAATGAATATTTTTTCAAAAACAATAGCGTCGGCCTGAACCGTCGCTAATATAAATAAATAAATAATTTTTAAAAATAATAACTAAAAAGGAGGCAAACTAAATTGGTGGGTGTAATGAAATTTTCGCACAAACAGTAGCGTAGGTCCAAATAAACGTTTTGTCAACACCAAGAATTTTTCTCGAATTCAAACAATTTTCAAAATATTTTCATAACAAATGCACTCGAAGGACACATGCATTAAGTAGTGAAGAGGTAATGATTAAATGTATGTCCCATTGTTCTTAGTCCGAAGACGCTGGCTGTATAGGTTATCATTCGAATGCTCACCTTCACTCATGAACTTTAGATTTATTCGTGCTATATACTTTTGAAGTGAAATGGAGGAAAATGACTAGTTAGGCATATGCTCTTCTTATAAAGATTCTAATAAAGACAAAGAAGAGTGATCTCTTCTGTCCAAAAGGGTAAACCAACTTTGAAAGAGAAAATAGAGCAACAGACAATATGCCATAAAAGTTACTTAATAGCACTTTCTTTTGTTTTTGATAGCGCTGAAAAGGGCTATTAACCGTTCCACTAATGTGAACAATTTTGTTTAATAGAACTTTAAAAGAGCTATTAAAGTACTAGTTTTTAATATAAAAATAATAATTAATTAAAACAAAAACTTTAAAGGAACCAATAGAAATTCGTGGGGGAAAATGAAAATTTTAGCACAAACATTAGCGTCGGCCTGAACCGTCGCTAATATAAGAAAATAAGAATTAATTAAGACAATAACTAATAAGGAGGAAAACGAAATTTGTTATGGGAAATGAATATTTTTTTAAAAACAATAGCGTCGGACTGAACCGTCGCTAATATAAAAAAATAAATAATTTTTTAAAATAATAACTAAAAAGGAGGCAAACTAAATTGGTGGGTGTAATGAAATTTTCGCACAAACAGTAGCGTAGGTCCAAATAAACGTTTAGTCAACACCAATTATTTTTCTCGAAATCAAACCGTTTTCAAAATATTTTCATAAAAAATACACTCGAAGGGCACATGCATTAAGTAGTGAAGAGGGAATGATTAAATGTATGTCCCTTTGTTCTTAGTCCGAAGACGCTGGCAGTATAGGTTATCATTCGAATGCTCACCTTCACTCATGAACTTTAGTTTAATTCGTGCTATATACTTTTGAAGTGAAATGGAGGAAAATGACTAGTTAGGCATATGCTCTTCGTATAAAGATTCTAATAAAGACAAAGAAAAGTGATCTCTTCTGTCCAAAAGGGTAAACCAACTTTGAAAGAGAAAATAGAGCAACAGACAATATGCCATAAAAGTTACTTAATAGCACTTTCTTTTGTTTTTGATAGCGCTGAAAAGCGCTATTAACCGTGCCACTAATGTGAACGCTTTTGTTTAATAGCACTTTAAAAGAGCTATTAAAGTACTAGTTTTTAATATAAAAATAATAATTAATTACAACAGTAAGTTTAAAGGAGCCAAACGAAATTTGTGGGGGAAAATGAAAATTTTAGCACAAATAGTAGCATCGGCGTGAACCGTCACTAATATAAGAAAATAAAAATTAATTAAGACAATAACTAATAAGGAGGCAAACGAAATTTGTTATGGGAAATGAATATTTTTTCAAAAACAATAGCGTCGGCCTGAACCGTCGCTAATATAAATAAATAAATAATTTTTTAAAATAATAACTAAAAAGGAGGCAAACTAAATTGGTGGGTGTAATGAAATTTTCGCACAAACAGTAGCGTAGGTCCAAATAAACGTTTTGTCAACACCAAGTATTTTTCTCGAAATCAAACAATTTTCAAAATATTTTCATATCAAATGCACTCGAAGGACACATGCATTAAGTAGTGAAGAGGGAATGATTAAATGTATGTCCCATTGTTCTTAGTCCGAAGACGCTGGCTGTATAGGTTAACATTCGAATGCTCACCTTCACTCATGAACTTTAGTTTAATTCGTGCTATATACTTTTGAAGTGAAATGGAGGAAAATGACTAGTTAGGCATATGCTCTTCTTATAAAGATTCTAATAAAGACAAAGAAGAGTGATCTCTTCTGTCCAAAAGGGTAAACCAACTTTGAAAGATAAAATAGAGCAACAGACAATATGCCATAAAAGTTACTTAATAGAACTTTCTTTTGTTTTTGATAGCGCTGAAAAACGCTATTAACCGTGCCACTAATGTGAACGGTTTTGTTTAATAGCACTTTAAAAGAGCTATTAAAGTACTAGTTTTTAATATAAAAATAATAATTAATTACAACAGTAAGTTTAAAGGAGCCAAACGAAATTTGTGGGGGAAAATGAAAATTTTAGCACAAATAGTAGCATCGGCGTGAACCGTCACTAATATAAGAAAATAAAAATTAATTAAGACAATAAATAATAAGGAGGCAAACGAAATTTGTTATGGGAAATGAATATTTTTTAAAAAACAATAGCGTCGGCCTGAAACGTCGCTAATATAAATAAATAAATAATTTTTTAAAATAATAACTAAAAAGGAGGCAAACTAAATTGGTGGGTGTAATGAAATTTTCGCACAAACAGTAGCGTAGGTCCAAATAAACGTTTTGTCAACACCAAGTATTTTTCTCGAAATCAAACAATTTTCAAAATATTTTCATATCAAATGCACTCGAAGGACACATGCATTAAGTAGTGAAGAGGGAATGATTAAATGTATGTCCCATTGTTCTTAGTCCGAAGACGCTGGCTGTATAGGTTAACATTCGAATGCTCACCTTCACTCATGAACTTTAGTTTAATTCGTGCTATATACTTTTGAAGTGAAATGGAGGAAAATGACTAGTTAGGCATATGCTCTTCGTATAAAGATTCTAATAAAGACAAAGAAAAGTGATCTCTTCTGTCCAAAAGGGTAAACCAACTTTGAAAGAGAAAATAGAGCAACAGACAATATGCCATAAAAGTTACTTAATAGCACTTTCTTTTGTTTTTGATAGCGCTGAAAAGCGCTATTAACCGTGCCACTAATGTGAACGCTTTTGTTTAATAGCACTTTAAAAGAGCTATTAAAGTACTAGTTTTTAATATAAAAATAATAATTAATTACAACAGTAAGTTTAAAGGAGCCAAACGAAATTTGTGGGGGAAAATGAAAATTTTAGCACAAATAGTAGCATCGGCGTGAACCGTCACTAATATAAGAAAATAAAAATTAATTAAGACAATAACTAATAAGGAGGCAAACGAAATTTGTTATGGGAAATGAATATTTTTTCAAAAACAATAGCGTCGGCCTGAACCGTCGCTAATATAAATAAATAAATAATTTTTTAAAATAATAACTAAAAAGGAGGCAAACTAAATTGGTGGGTGTAATGAAATTTTCGCACAAACAGTAGCGTAGGTCCAAATAAACGTTTTGTCAACACCAAGTATTTTTCTCGAAATCAAACAATTTTCAAAATATTTTCATATCAAATGCACTCGAAGGACACATGCATTAAGTAGTGAAGAGGGAATGATTAAATGTATGTCCCATTGTTCTTAGTCCGAAGACGCTGGCTGTATAGGTTAACATTCGAATGCTCACCTTCACTCATGAACTTTAGTTTAATTCGTGCTATATACTTTTGAAGTGAAATGGAGGAAAATGACTAGTTAGGCATATGCTCTTCTTATAAAGATTCTAATAAAGACAAAGAAGAGTGATCTCTTCTGTCCAAAAGGGTAAACCAACTTTGAAAGATAAAATAGAGCAACAGACAATATGCCATAAAAGTTACTTAATAGCACTTTCTTTTGTTTTTGATAGCGCTGAAAAACGCTATTAACCGTGCCACTAATGTGAACGGTTTTGTTTAATAGCACTTTAAAAGAGCTATTAAAGTACTAGTTTTTAATATAAAAATAATAATTAATTACAACAGTAAGTTTAAAGGAGCCAAACGAAATTTGTGGGGGAAAATGAAAATTTTAGCACAAATAGTAGCATCGGCGTGAACCGTCACTAATATAAGAAAATAAAAATTAATTAAGACAATAAATAATAAGGAGGCAAACGAAATTTGTTATGGGAAATGAATATTTTTTAAAAAACAATAGCGTCGGCCTGAAACGTCGCTAATATAAATAAATAAATAATTTTTTAAAATAATAACTAAAAAGGAGGCAAACTAAATTGGTGGGTGTAATGAAATTTTCGCACAAACAGTAGCGTAGGTCCAAATAAACGTTTTGTCAACACCAAGTATTTTTCTCGAAATCAAACAATTTTCAAAATATTTTCATATCAAATGCACTCGAAGGACACATGCATTAAGTAGTGAAGAGGGAATGATTAAATGTATGTCCCATTGTTCTTAGTCCGAAGACGCTGGCTGTATAGGTTAACATTCGAATGCTCACCTTCACTCATGAACTTTAGTTTAATTCGTGCTATATACTTTTGAAGTGAAATGGAGGAAAATGACTAGTTAGGCATATGCTCTTCTTATAAAGATTCTAATAAAGATAAAGAAGAGTGATCTCTTCTGTCCAAAAGGGTAAACCAACTTTGAAAGAGAAAATAGAGCAACAGACAATATGCCATAAAAGTTACTTAATAGCACTTTCTTTTGTTTTTGATAGCGCTGAAAAACGCTATTAACCGTGCCACTAATGTGAACGGTTTTGTTTAATAGCACTTTAAAAGAGCTATTAAAGTACTAGTTTTTAATATAAAAATAATAATTAATTAAAACAATAAGTTTAAAGGAGCCAAACGAAATTCGTGGAGGAAAATGAAAATTTTAGCACAAATAGTAACATCGGCGTGAACCGTCACTAATATAAGAAAATAAAAATTAATTAAGACAATAAATAATAAGGAGGCAAACGAAATTTGTTATGGGAAATGAATATTTTTTCAAAAACAATAGCGTCGGCCTGAACCGTCGCTAATATAAATAAATAAATAATTTTTTAAAATAATAACTAAAAATGAGGCAAACTAAATTGGTGGGTGTAATGAAATTTTCGCACAAACAGTAGCGTAGGTCCAAATAAACGTTTTGTCAACACCAAGTATTTTTCTCGAAATCAAACAATTTTCAAAATATTTTCATAACAAATGCACTCGAAGGACACAAGCATTAAGTAGTGAAGAGGGAATGATTAAATGTATGTCCCATTGTTCTTAGTCCAAAGATGCTGGCTGTATAGGTTATCATTCGAATGCTCACCTTTACTCATGAACTTTAGTTTTATTTGTGCTATATACTTTTGAAGTGAAATGGAGGAAAATGACTAGTTAGGCATATGCTCTTCTTATAAAGATTCTAATAAAGATAAAGAAGAGTGATCTCTTCTGTCCAAAAGGGTAAACCAACTTTGAAAGAGAAAATAGAGCAACAGACAATATGCCATAAAAGTTACTTAATAGCACTTTCTTTTGTTTTTGATAGCGCTGAAAAACGCTATTAACCGTGCCACTAATGTGAACGGTTTTGTTTAATAGCACTTTAAAAGAGCTATTAAAGTACTAGTTTTTAATATAAAAATAATAATTAATTAAAACAATAAGTTTAAAGGAGCCAAACGAAATTCGTGGGGGAAAATGAAAATTTTAGCACAAATAGTAACATCGGCGTGAACCGTCACTAATATAAGAAAATAAAAATTAATTAAGACAATAACTAATAAGGAGGCAAACGAAATTTGTTATGGGAAATGAATATTTTTTCAAAAACAATAGCGTCGGCCTGAACCGTCGCTAATATAAATAAATAAATAATTTTTTAAAATAATAACTAAAAATGAGGCAAACTAAATTGGTGGGTTTAATGAAATTTTCGCACAAACAGTAGCGTAGGTCCAAATAAACGTTTTGTCAACACCAAGTATTTTTCTCGAAATCAAACAATTTTCAAAATATTTTCATAACAAATGCACTCGAAGGACACAAGCATTAAGTAGTGAAGAGGGAATGATTAAATGTATGTCCCATTGTTCTTAGTCCAAAGATGCTGGCTGTATAGGTTATCATTCGAATGCTCACCTTTACTCATGAACTTTAGTTTTATTTGTGCTATATACTTTTGAAGTGAAATGGAGGAAAATGACTAGTTAGGCATATGCCCTTCTTATAAAGATTCTAATAAAGATAAAGAAGAGTGATCTCTTCTGTCCAAAAGGGTAAACCAACTTTGAAAGAGAAAATAGAGCAACAGACATTATGCCATAAAAGTTACTTAATAGCACTTTCTTTTGTTTTTGATAGCGCTGAAAAACGCTATTAACCGTGCCACTAATGTGAACGGTTTTGTTTAATAGCACTTTAAAAGAGCTATTAAAGTACTAGTTTTTAATATAAAAATAATAATTAATTAAAAAAATAAGTTTAAAGGAGCCAAACGAAATTCGTGGGGGAAAATGAAAATTTTAGCACAAATAATAGCATCGGCGTGAACCGTCACTAATATAAGAAAATAAAAATTAATTAAGACAATAAATAATAAGGAGGCAAACGAAATTTGTTATGGGAAATGAATATTTTTTCAAAAACAATAGCGTCGGCCTGAACCGTCGCTAATATAAATAAATAAATAATTTTTTAAAATAATAACTAAAAAGGAGGCAAAGTAAATTGGTGGGTGTAATGAAATTTTCGCACAAACAGTAGCGTAGGTCCAAATAAACGTTTTGTCAACACCAAGTATTTTTCTCGAAATCAAACAATTTTCAAAATATTTTCATAACAAATGCACTCGAAGGACACATGCTTTAAGTAGTGAAGAGGGAATGATTAAATGTATGTCCCATTGTTCTTAGTCCAAAGATGCTGGTTGTATAAGTTATCATTCGAATGCTCACCTTTACTCATGAACTTTAGTTTTATTCGTGCTATATACTTTTGAAGTGAAATGGAGGAAAATGACTAGTTAGGCATATGCTCTTCTGATAAAGATTCTAATAAAGATAAAGAAGAGTGATCTCTTCTGTCCAAAAGGGTAAACCAACTTTGAAAGAGAAAATAGAGCAACAGACAATATGCCATAAAAGTTACTTAATAGCACTTTCTTTTGTTTTTGATAGCGCTGAAAAACGCTATTAACCGTGCCACTAATGTGAACGGTTTTGTTTAATAGCACTTTAAAAGAGCTATTAAAGTACTAGTTTTTAATATAAAAATAATAATTAATTAAAACAATAACTTTAAAGGAGCCAAACGAAATTCGTGGAGGAAAATGAAAATTTTAGCACAAATAGTAACATCGGCGTGAACCGTCACTAATATAAGAAAATAAAAATTAATTAAGACAATAAATAATAAGGAGGCAAACGAAATTTGTTATGGGAAATGAATATTTTTTCAAAAACAATAGCGTCGGCCTGAACCGTCGCTAATATAAATAAATAAATAATTTTTTAAAATAATAACTAAAAATGAGGCAAACTAAATTGGTGGGTGTAATGAAATTTTCGCACAAACAGTAGCGTAGGTCCAAATAAACGTTTTGTCAACACCAAGTATTTTTCTCGAAATCAAACAATTTTCAAAATATTTTCATAACAAATGCACTCGAAGGACACAAGCATTAAGTAGTGAAGAGGGAATGATTAAATGTATGTCCCATTGTTCTTAGTCCAAAGATGCTGGCTGTATAGGTTATCATTCGAATGCTCACCTTTACTCATGAACTTTAGTTTTATTTGTGCTATATACTTTTGAAGTGAAATGGAGGAAAATGACTAGTTAGGCATATGCTCTTCTTATAAAGATTCTAATAAAGATAAAGAAGAGTGATCTCTTCTGTCCAAAAGGGTAAACCAACTTTGAAAGAGAAAATAGAGCAACAGACAATATGCCATAAAAGTTACTTAATAGCACTTTCTTTTGTTTTTGATAGCGCTGAAAAACGCTATTAACCGTGCCACTAATGTGAACGGTTTTGTTTAATAGCACTTTAAAAGAGCTATTAAAGTACTAGTTTTTAATATAAAAATAATAATTAATTAAAACAATAAGTTTAAAGGAGCCAAACGAAATTCGTGGGGGAAAATGAAAATTTTAGCACAAATAATAGCATCGGCGTGAACCGTCACTAATATAAGAAAATAAAAATTAATTAAGACAATAAATAATAAGGAGGCAAACGAAATTTGTTATGGGAAATGAATATTTTTTCAAAAACAATAGCGTCGGCCTGAACCGTCGCTAATATAAATAAATAAATAATTTTTTAAAATAATAACTAAAAAGGAGGCAAACTAAATTGGTGGGTGTAATGAAATTTTCGCACAAACAGTAGCGTAGGTCCAAATAAACATTTTGTCAACACCAAGTATTTTTCTCGAAATCAAACAATTTTCAAAATATTTTCATAACAAATGCACTCGAAGGACACATGCTTTAAGTAGTGAAGAGGGAATGATTAAATGTATGTCCCATTGTTCTTAGTCCAAAGATGCTGGTTGTATAAGTTATCATTCGAATGCTCACCTTTACTCATGAACTTTAGTTTTATTCGTGCTATATACTTTTGAAGTGAAATGGAGGAAAATGACTAGTTAGGCATATGCTCTTCTGATAAAGATTCTAATAAAGATAAAGAAGAGTGATCTCTTCTGTCCAAAAGGGTAAACCAACTTTGAAAGAGAAAATAGAGCAACAGACAATATGCCATAAAAGTTACTTAATAGCACTTTCTTTTGTTTTTGATAGCGCTGAAAAACGCTATTAACCGTGCCACTAATGTGAACGGTTTTGTTTAATAGCACTTTAAAAGAGTTATTAAAGTACTAGTTTTTAATATAAAAATAATAATTAATTAAAACAATAACTTTAAAGGAGCCAAACGAAATTCGTGGAGGAAAATGAAAATTTTAGCACAAATAGTAACATCGGCGTGAACCGTCACTAATATAAGAAAATAAAAATTAATTAAGACAATAAATAATAAGGAGGCAAACGAAATTTGTTATGGGAAATGAATATTTTTTCAAAAACAATAGCGTCGGCCTGAACCGTCGCTAATATAAATAAATAAATAATTTTTTAAAATAATAACTAAAAATGAGGCAAACTAAATTGGTGGGTGTAATGAAATTTTCGCACAAACAGTAGCGTAGGTCCAAATAAACGTTTTGTCAACACCAAGTATTTTTCTCGAAATCAAACAATTTTAAAAATATTTTCATAACAAATGCACTCGAAGGACACAAGCATTAAGTAGTGAAGAGGGAATGATTAAATGTATGTCCCATTGTTCTTAGTCCAAAGATGCTGGCTGTATAGGTTATCATTCGAATGCTCACCTTTACTCATGAACTTTAGTTTATTTGTGCTATATACTTTTGAAGTGAAATGGAGGAAAATGACTAGTTAGGCATATGCTCTTCTTATAAAGATTCTAATAAAGATAAAGAAGAGTGATCTCTTCTGTCCAAAAGGGTAAACGAACTTTGAAAGAGAAAATAGAGCAACAGACAATATGCCATAAAAGTTACTTAATAGCACTTTCTTTTGTTTTTGATAGCGCTGAAAAACGCTATTAACCGTGCCACTAATGTGAACGGTTTTGTTTAATAGCACTTTAAAAGAGCTATTAAAGTACTAGTTTTTAATATAAAAATAATAATTAATTAAAACAATAAGTTTAAAGGAGCCAAACGAAATTCGTGGGGGAAAATGAAAATTTTAGCACAAATAATAGCATCGGCGTGAACCGTCACTAATATAAGAAAATAAAAATTAATTAAGACAATAAATAATAAGGAGGCAAACGAAATTTGTTATGGGAAATGAATATTTTTTCAAAAACAATAGCGTCGGCCTGAACCGTCGCTAATATAAATAAATAAATAATTTTTTAAAATAATAACTAAAAAGGAGGCAAACTAAATTGGTGGGTGTAATGAAATTTTCGCACAAACAGTAGCGTAGGTCCAAATAAACGTTTTGTCAACACCAAGTATTTTTCTCGAAATCAAACAATTTTCAAAATATTTTCATAACAAATGCACTCGAAGGACACATGCTTTAAGTAGTGAAGAGGGAATGATTAAATGTATGTCCCATTGTTCTTAGTCCAAAGATGCTGGTTGTATAAGTTATCATTCGAATGCTCACCTTTACTCATGAACTTTAGTTTTATTCGTGCTATATACTTTTGAAGTGAAATGGAGGAAAATGACTAGTTAGGCATATGCTCTTCTGATAAAGATTCTAATAAAGATAAAGAAGAGTGATCTCTTCTGTCCAAAAGGGTAAACCAACTTTGAAAGAGAAAATAGAGCAACAGACAATATGCCATAAAAGTTACTTAATAGCACTTTCTTTTGTTTTTGATAGCGCTGAAAAACGCTATTAACCGTGCCACTAATGTGAACGGTTTTGTTTAATAGCACTTTAAAAGAGTTATTAAAGTACTAGTTTTTAATATAAAAATAATAATTAATTAAAACAATAACTTTAAAGGAGCCAAACGAAATTCGTGGAGGAAAATGAAAATTTTAGCACAAATAGTAACATCGGCGTGAACCGTCACTAATATAAGAAAATAAAAATTAATTAAGACAATAAATAATAAGGAGGCAAACGAAATTTGTTATGGGAAATGAATATTTTTTCAAAAACAATAGCGTCGGCCTGAACCGTCGCTAATATAAATAAATAAATAATTTTTTAAAATAATAACTAAAAATGAGGCAAACTAAATTGGTGGGTGTAATGAAATTTTCGCACAAACAGTAGCGTAGGTCCAAATAAACGTTTTGTCAACACCAAGTATTTTTCTCGAAATCAAACAATTTTAAAAATATTTTCATAACAAATGCACTCGAAGGACACAAGCATTAAGTAGTGAAGAGGGAATGATTAAATGTATGTCCCATTGTTCTTAGTCCAAAGATGCTGGCTGTATAGGTTATCATTCGAATGCTCACCTTTACTCATGAACTTTAGTTTATTTGTGCTATATACTTTTGAAGTGAAATGGAGGAAAATGACTAGTTAGGCATATGCTCTTCTTATAAAGATTCTAATAAAGATAAAGAAGAGTGATCTCTTCTGTCCAAAAGGGTAAACGAACTTTGAAAGAGAAAATAGAGCAACAGACAATATGCCATAAAAGTTACTTAATAGCACTTTCTTTTGTTTTTGATAGCGCTGAAAAACGCTATTAACCGTGCCACTAATGTGAACGGTTTTGTTTAATAGCACTTTAAAAGAGCTATTAAAGTACTAGTTTTTAATATAAAAATAATAATTAATTAAAACAATAAGTTTAAAGGAGCCAAACGAAATTCGTGGGGGAAAATGAAAATTTTAGCACAAATAATAGCATCGGCGTGAACCGTCACTAATATAAGAAAATAAAAATTAATTAAGACAATAAATAATAAGGAGGCAAACGAAATTTGTTATGGGAAATGAATATTTTTTCAAAAACAATAGCGTCGGCCTGAACCGTCGCTAATATAAATAAATAAATAATTTTTTAAAATAATAACTAAAAAGGAGGCAAACTAAATTGGTGGGTGTAATGAAATTTTCGCACAAACAGTAGCGTAGGTCCTAATAAACGTTTTGTCAACACCAAGTATTTTTCTCGAAATCAAACAATTTTCAAAATATTTTCATAACAAATGCACTCGAAGGACACATGCTTTAAGTAGTGAAGAGGGAATGATTAAATGTATGTCCCATTGTTCTTAGTCCAAAGATGCTGGTTGTATAAGTTATCATTCGAATGCTCACCTTTACTCATGAACTTTAGTTTTATTCGTGCTATATACTTTTGAAGTGAAATGGAGGAAAATGACTAGTTAGGCATATGCTCTTCTGATAAAGATTCTAATAAAGATAAAGAAGAGTGATCTCTTCTGTCCAAAAGGGTAAACCAACTTTGAAAGAGAAAATAGAGCAACAGACAATATGCCATAAAAGTTACTTAATAGCACTTTCTTTTGTTTTTGATAGCGCTGAAAAACGCTATTAACCGTGCCACTAATGTGAACGGTTTTGTTTAATAGCACTTTAAAAGAGCTATTAAAGTACTAGTTTTTAATATAAAAATAATAATTAATTAAAACAATAACTTTAAAGGAGCCAAACGAAATTCGTGGAGGAAAATGAAAATTTTAGCACAAATAGTAACATCGGCGTGAACCGTCACTAATATAAGAAAATAAAAATTAATTAAGACAACAAATAATAAGGAGGCAAACGAAATTTGTTATGGGAAATGAATATTTTTTCAAAAACAATAGCGTCGGCCTGAACCGTCGCTAATATAAATAAATAAATAATTTTTTAAAATAATAACTAAAAATGAGGCAAACTAAATTGGTGGGTGTAATGAAATTTTCGCACAAACAGTAGCGTAGGTCCAAATAAACGTTTTGTCAACACCAAGTATTTTTCTCGAAATCAAACAATTTTCAAAATATTTTCATAACAAATGCACTCGAAGGACACAAGCATTAAGTAGTGAAGAGGGAATGATTAAATGTATGTCCCATTGTTCTTAGTCCAAAGATGCTGGCTGTATAGGTTATCATTCGAATGCTCACCTTTACTCATGAACTTTAGTTTTATTTGTGCTATATACTTTTGAAGTGAAATGGAGGAAAATGACTAGTTAGGCATATGCTCTTCTTATAAAGATTCTAATAAAGATAAAGAAGAGTGATCTCTTCTGTCCAAAAGGGTAAACCAACTTTGAAAGAGAAAATAGAGCAACAGACAATATGCCATAAAAGTTACTTAATAGCACTTTCTTTTGTTTTTGTTAACGCTGAGAAACGCTATTAACCGTGCCACTAACGTGAACGGTTTTGTTTAATAGCACTTTAAAAGAGCTATTAAAGTACTAGTTTTTAATATAAAAATAATAATTAATTAAAACAATAAGTTTAAAGGAGCCAAACGAAATTCGTGGGGGAAAATGAAAATTTTAGCACAAATAGTAACATCGGCGTGAACCGTCACTAATATAAGAAAATAAAAATTAATTAAGACAATAACTAATAAGGAGGCAAACAAAATTTGTTATGGGAAATGAATATTTTTTCAAAAACAATAGCGTCGGCCTGAACCGTCGCTAATATAAATAAATAATTTTTTTTTTAAAATAATAACTAAAAAGGAGGCAAACTAAATTGGTGGGTGTAATGAAATTTTCGCACAAACAATAGCGTAGGTCCAAATAAACGTTTTGTCAACACCAAGAATTTTTCTCGAAATCAAACCATTTTCAAAATATTTTCATAACAAATGCACTCGAAGGACACATGCATTAAGTAGTGAAGAGGGAATGATTAAATGTATGTCCCTTTGTTCTTAGTCCGAAGACGCTGGCAGTATAGGTTATCATTCGAATGCTCACCTTCACTCATGAACTTTAGTTTTATTCGTGCTATATACTTTTGAAGTGAAATGGAGGAAAATGACTAGTTAGGCATATGCTCTTCTTATAAAGATTCTAATAAAGACAAAGAAGAGTGATCTCTTCTGTCCAAAAGGGTAAACGAACTTTGAAAGAGAAAATAGAGCAACAGACAATATGCCATAAAAGTTACTTAATAGCACTTTCTTTTGTTTTTGATAGTGCTGAAAAACGCTATTAACCGTGCCACTAATGTGAACGGTTTTGTTTAATAGCACTTTAAAAGAGCTATTAAAGTACTAGTTTTTAATATAAAAATAATAATTAATTAAAACAATAAGTTTAAAGGAGCCAAACGAAATTCGTGGGGGAAAATGAAAAGTTTAGCACAAATAATAGCATCGGCGTGAACCGTCACTAATATAAGAAAATAAAAATTAATTAAGACAATAAATAATAAGGAGGAAAACTAAATTTGTTATGGGAAATGAATATTTTTTCAAAAACAATAGCGTCGGCCTGAACCGTCGCTAATATAAATAAATAAATAATTTTTTCAAATAATAACTAAAAAGGAGGCAAACTAAATTGGTGGGTGTAATGAAATTTTCGCACAAACAGTAGCGTAGGTCCAAATAAACGTTTTGTCAACACCAAGTATTTTTCTCGAAATCAAACAATTTTCAAAATATTTTCATAACAAATGCACTCGAAGGACACATGCTTTAAGTAGTGAAGAGGGAATGATTAAATGTATGTCCCATTGTTCTTAGTCCAAAGATGCTGGTTGTATAAGTTATCATTCGAATGCTCACCTTTACTCATGAACTTTAGTTTTATTCGTGCTATATACTTTTGAAGTGAAATGGAGGAAAATGACTAGTTAGGCATATGCTCTTCTGATAAAGATTCTAATAAAGATAAAGAAGAGTGATCTCTTCTGTCCAAAAGGGTAAACCAACTTTGAAAGAGAAAATAGAGCAACAGACAATATGCCATAAAAGTTACTTAATAGCACTTTCTTTTGTTTTTGATAGCGCTGAAAAACGCTATTAACCGTGCCACTAATGTGAACGGTTTTGTTTAATAGCACTTTAAAAGAGCTATTAAAGTACTAGTTTTTAATATAAAAATAATAATTAATTAAAACAATAAGTTTAAAGGAGCCAAACGAAATTCGTGGAGGAAAATGAAAATTTTAGCACAAATAGTAACATCGGCGTGAACCGTCACTAATATAAGAAAATAAAAATTAATTAAGACAATAAATAATAAGGAGGCAAACGAAATTTGTTATGGGAAATGAATATTTTTTCAAAAACAATAGCGTCGGCCTGAACCGTCGCTAATATAAATAAATAAATAATTTTTTAAAATAATAACTAAAAATGAGGCAAACTAAATTGGTGGGTGTAATGAAATTTTCGCACAAACAGTAGTGTAGGTCCAAATAAACGTTTTGTCAACACCAAGTATTTTTCTCGAAATCAAACAATTTTCAAAATATTTTCATAACAAATGCACTCGAAGGACACAAGCATTAAGTAGTGAAGAGGGAATGATTAAATGTATGTCCCATTGTTCTTAGTCCAAAGATGCTGGCTGCATAGGTTATCATTCGAATGCTCACCTTTACTCATGAACTTTAGTTTTATTTGTGCTATATACTTTTGAAGTGAAATGGAGGAAAATGACTAGTTAGGCATATGCTCTTCTTATAAAGATTCTAATAAAGATAAAGAAGAGTGATCTCTTCTGTCCAAAAGGGTAAACCAACTTTGAAAGAGAAAATAGAGCAACAGACAATATGCCATAAAAGTTACTTAATAGCACTTTCTTTTGTTTTTGATAGCGCTGAAAAACGCTATTAACCGTGCCACTAATGTGAACGGTTTTGTTTAATAGCACTTTAAAAGAGCTATTAAAGTACTAGTTTTTAATATAAAAATAATAATTAATTAAAACAATAAGTTTAAAGGAGCCAAACGAAATTCGTGGGGGAAAATGAAAATTTTAGCACAAATAGTAACATCGGCGTGAACCGTCACTAATATAAGAAAATAAAAATTAATTAAGACAATAACTAATAAGGAGGCAAACGAAATTTGTTATGGGAAATGAATATTTTTTCAAAAACAATAGCGTCGGCCTGAACCGTCGCTAATATAAATAAATAAATAATTTTTAAAAATAATAACTAAAAAGGAGGCAAACTAAATTGGTGGGTGTAATGAAATTTTCGCACAAATAGTAGCGTAGGTCCAAATAAAAGTTTTGTCAACACCAAGAATTTTTCTTGAAATCAAACAATTTTCAAAATATTTTCATAACAAATGCATTCGAAGGACACATGCATTAAGTAGTGAAGAGGGAATGATTAAATGTGTGTCCCATTGTTCTTAGTCCAAAGATGCTGGCTGTATAGGTTATCATTCGAATGCTCACCTTGACTCATGAACTTTAGTTTTATTCGTGCTATATACTTTTGAAGTGAAATGGAGGAAAATGACTAGTTAGGCATATGCTCTTCTTATAAAGATTCTAATAAAGACAAAGAAGAGTGATCTCTTCTGTCCAAAAGGGTAAACCAACTTTGAAAGAGAAAATAGAGCAACAGACAATATGCCATAAAAGTTACTTAATAGCACTTTCTTTTGTTTTTGATAGCGCTGAAAAGGGCTATTAACCGTTGCACTAATGTGAACGATTTTGTTTAATAGCACTTTAAAAGAGCTATTAAAGTACTAGTTTTTAATATAAAAATAATAATTAATTAAAACAAAAATTTTAAAGGAGCCAATAGAAATTCGTGGGGGAAAATGAAAATTTTAGCACAAACATTAGCGTCGGCCTGAACCGTCGCTAATATAAGAAAATAAGAATTAATTAAGACAATAACTAATAAGGAGGAAAATGAAATTTGTTATGGGAAATGAATATTTTTTTAAAAACAATAGCGTCGGCCTGAACCGTCGCTAATATAAAAAAATAAATAATTTTTTAAAATAATAACTAAAAAGGAGGCAAACTAAATTGGTGGGTGTAATGAAATTTTCGCACAAACAGTAGCGTAGGTCCAAATAAACGTTTAGTCAACACCAATTATTTTTCTCGAAATCAAACCGTTTTCAAAATATTTTCATAAAAAATACACTCGAAGGGCACATGCATTAAGTAGTGAAGAGGGAATGATTAAATGTATGTCCCTTTGTTCTTAGTCCGAAGACGCTGGCAGTATAGGTTATCATTCGAATGCTCACGTTCACTCATGAACTTTAGTTTTATTCGTGCTATATACTTTTGAAGTGAAATGGAGGAAAATGACTAGTTAGGCATATGCTCTTCTTATAAAGATTCTAATAAAGACAAAGAAAAGTGATCTCTTCTGTCCAAAAGGGTAAACCAACTTTGAAAGAGAAAATAGAGCAACAGACAATATGCCATAAAAGTTACTTAATAGCACTTTCTTTTGTTTTTGATAGCGCTGAAAAGCGCTATTAACCGTGCCACTAATGTGAACGATTTTGTTTAATAGCACTTTAAAAGAGCTATTAAAGTACTAGTTTTTAATATAAAAATAATAATTAATTAAAACAAAAAGTTTAAAGGAGCCAATAGAAATTTGTGGGGGAAAATGAAAATTTTAGCACAAACATTAGCGTCGGCCTGAACCGTCGCTAATATAAGAAAATAAGAATTAATTAAGACAATAAATAATAAGGAGGCAAACGAAATTTGTTATGGGAAATGAATATTTTTTCAAAAACAATAGCGTCGGCCTGAACCGTCGCTAATATAAATAAATAAATTTTTTTTTAAAATAATAACTAAAAAGGAGGAAAACTAAATTGGTGGGTGTAATGAAATTTTCGCACAAACAATAGTGTAGGTCCAAATAAACGTTTTGTCAACACCAAGAATTTTTCTCGAAATCAGACCATTTTCAAAATATTTTCATAACAAATGCACTCGAAGGACACATGCATTAAGTAGTGAAGAGGGAATGATTAAATGTATGTCCCTTTGTTCTTAGTCCGAAGACGCTGGCAGTATAGGTTATCATTCGAATGCTCACCTTCACTCATGAACTTTAGTTTTATTCGTGCTATATACTTTTGAAGTGAAATGGAGGAAAATGACTAGTTAGGCATATGCTCTTCTTATAAAGATTCTAATAAAGACAAAGAAGAGTGATCTCTTCTGTCCAAAAGGGTAAACCAACTTTGAAAGAGAAAATAGAGCAACAGACAATATGCCATAAAAGTTACTTAATAGCACTTTCTTTTGTTTTTGATAGCGCTGAAAAACGCTATTAACCGTGCCACTAATTTGAACGGTTTTGTTTAATAGCACTTTAAAAGAGCTATTAAAGTACTAGTTTTTAATATAAAAATAATAATTAATTAAAACAATAAGTTTAAAGGAGCCAAACGAAATTCGTGGGGGAAAATGAAAATTTTAGCACAAATAGTAGCATCGGCGTGAACCGTCACTAATATATGAAAATAAAAATTAATTAAGACAATAACTAATAAGGAGGCAAACGAAATTTGTTATGGGAAATGAATATTTTTTCAAAAACAATAGCGTCGGCCTGAACCGTCGCTAATATAAATAAATAAATAATTTTTTAAAATAATAACTAAAAAGGAGGCAAACTAAATTGGTGGGTGTAATGAAATTTTCGCACAAACAGTAGCGTAGGTCCAAATAAACGTTTTGTCAACACCAAGTATTTTTCTCAAAATCAAACAATTTTCAAAATATTTTCATAACAAATGCACTCGAAGGACACATGCATTAAGTAGTGAAGAGGGAATGATTAAATGTATGTCCCATTGTTCTTAGTCCAAAGATGCTGGCTGTATAGGTTATCATTCGAATGCTCACCTTTACTCATGAACTTTAGTTTTATTTGTGCTATATACTTTTGAAGTGAAATGGAGGAAAATGACTAGTTAGGCATATGCTCTTCTTATAAAGATTCTAATAAAGATAAAGAAGAGTGATCTCTTCTGTCCAAAAGGGTAAACCAACTTTGAAAGAGAAAATAGAGCAACAGACAATATGCCATAAAAGTTACTTAATAGCACTTTCTTTTGTTTTTGATAGCGCTGAAAAACGCTATTAACCGTGCCACTAATGTGAACGGTTTTGTTTAATAGCACTTTAAAAGAGCTATTAAAGTACTAGTTTTTAATATAAAAATAATAATTAATTAAAACAATAAGTTTAAAGGACCCAAACGAAATTCGTGGGGGAAAATGAAAATTTTAGCACAAATAGTAACATCGGCGTGAACCGTCACTAATATAAGAAAATAAAAATTAATTAAGACAATAACTAATAAGGAGGCAAACGAAATTTGTTATGGGAAATGAATATTTTTTCAAAAACAATAGCGTCGGCCTGAACCGTCGCTAATATAAATAAATAAATAATTTTTAAAAATAATAACTAAAAAGGAGGCAAACTAAATTGGTGGGTGTAATGAAATTTTCGCACAAATAGTAGCGTAGGTCCAAATAAACGTTTTGTCAACACCAAGAATTTTTCTTGAAATCAAACAATTTTCAAAATATTTTCATAACAAATGCATTCAAAGGACACATGCATTAAGTAGTGAAGAGGGAATGATTAAATGTATGTCCCATTGTTCTTAGTCCAAAGATGCTGGCTGTATAGGTTATCATTCGAATGCTTACCTTTACTCATGAACTTTAGTTTTATTCGTGCTATATACTTTTGAAGTGAAATGGAGGAAAATGACTAGTTAGGCATATGCTCTTCTTATAAAGATTCTAATAAAGACAAAGAAGAGTGATCTCTTCTGTCCAAAAGGGTAAACCAACTTTGAAAGAGAAAATAGAGCAACAGACAATATGCCATAAAAGTTACTTAATAACACTTTCTTTTGTTTTTGATAGCGCTGAAAAGGGCTATTAACCGTTGCACTAATGTGAACGATTTTGTTTAATAGCACTTTAAAAGAGCTATTAAAGTACTAGTTTTTAATATAAAAATAATAATTAATTAAAACAAAAATTTTAAAGGAGCCAATAGAAATTCGTGGGGGAAAATGAAAATTTTAGCACAAACATTAGCGTCGGCCTGAACCGTCGCTAATATAAGAAAATAAGAATTAATTAAGACAATAACTAATAAGGAGGAAAACGAAATTTGTTATGGGAAATGAATATTTTTTTAAAAACAATAGCGTCGGCCTGAACCGTCGCTAATATAAAAAAATAAATAATTTTTTAAAATAATAACTAAAAAGGAGGCAAACTAAATTGGTGGGTGTAATGAAATTTTCGCACAAACAGTAGCGTAGGTCCAAATAAACGTTTAGTCAACACCAATTATTTTTCTCGAAATCAAACCGTTTTCAAAATATTTTCATAAAAAATACACTCGAAGGGCACATGCATTAAGTAGTGAAGAGGGAATGATTAAATGTATGTCCCTTTATTCTTAGTCCGAAGACGCTGGCAGTATAGGTTATCATTCGAATGCTCACCTTCACTCATGAACTTTAGTTTTATTCGTGCTATATACTTTTGAAGTGAAATGGAGGAAAATGACTAGTTAGGCATATGCTCTTCTTATAAAGATTCTAATAAAGACAAAGAAAAGTGATCTCTTCTGTCCAAAAGGGTAAACCAACTTTGAAAGAGAAAATAGAGCAACAGACAATATGCCATAAAAGTTACTTAATAGCACTTTCTTTTGTTTTTGATAGCGCTGAAAAGCGCTATTAACCGTGCCACTAATGTGAACGATTTTGTTTAATAGCACTTTAAAAGAGCTATTAAAGTACTAGTTTTTAATATAAAAATAATAATTAATTAAAACAAAAAGTTTAAAGGAGCCAATAGAAATTTGTGGGGGAAAATGAAAATTTTAGCACAAACATTAGCGTCGGCCTGAACCGTCGCTAATATAAGAAAATAAGAATTAATTAAGACAATAAATAATAAGGAGGCAAACGAAATTTGTTATGGGAAATGAATATTTTTTCAAAACCAATAGCGTTGGCCTGAACCGTCGCTAATATAAATAAATAAATTTTTTTTTAAAATAATAACTAAAAAGGAGGCAAACTAAATTGGTGGGTGTAATGAAATTTTCGCACAAACAATAGTGTAGGTCCAAATAAACGTTTTGTCAACACCAAGAATTTTTCTCGAAATCAAACCATTTTCAAAATATTTTCATAACAAATGCACTCGAAGGACACATGCATTAAGTAGTGAAGAGGGAATGATTAAATGTATGTCCCTTTGTTCTTAGTCCGAAGACGCTGGCAGTATAGGTTATCATTCGAATGCTCACCTTCACTCATGAACTTTAGTTTTATTCGTGCTATATACTTTTGAAGTGAAATGGAGGAAAATGACTAGTTAGGCATATGCTCTTCTTATAAAGATTCTAATAAAGACAAAGAAGAGTGATCTCTTCTGTCCAAAAGGGTAAACCAACTTTGAAAGAGAAAATAGAGCAACAGACAATATGCCATAAAAGTTACTTAATAGCACTTTCTTTTGTTTTTGATAGCGCTGAAAAACGCTATTAACCGTGCCACTAATTTGAACGGTTTTGTTTAATAGCACTTTAAAAGAGCTATTAAAGTACTACTTTTTAATATAAAAATAATAATTAATTAAAACAATAAGTTTAAAGGAGCCAAACGAAATTCGTGGGGGAAAATGAAAATTTTAGCACAAATAGTAGCATCGGCGTGAACCGTCACTAATATATGAAAATAAAAATTAATTAAGACAATAACTAATAAGGAGGCAAACGAAATTTGTTATGGGAAATGAATATTTTTTCAAAAACAATAGCGTCGGCCTGAACCGTCGCTAATATAAATAAATAAATAATTTTTTAAAATAATAACTAAAAAGGAGGCAAACTAAATTGGTGGGTGTAATGAAATTTTCGCACAAACAGTAGCGTAGGTCCAAATAAACGATTTGTCAACACCAAGTATTTTTCTCAAAATCAAACAATTTTCAAAATATTTTCATAACAAATGCACTCGAAGGACACATGCATTAAGTAGTGAAGAGGGAATGATTAAATGTATGTCCCATTGTTCTTAGTCCAAAGACGCTGGCTGTATAGGTTATCATTCGAATGCTCACCTTTACTCATGAACTTTAGTTTTATTCGTGCTATATACTTTTGAAGTGAAATGGAGAAAAATGACTAGTTAGGCATATGCTCTTCTTATAAAGATTCTAATAAAGACAAAGAAGAGTGATCTCTTCTGTCCAAAAGGGTAAACCAACTTTGAAAGAGAAAATAGAGCAACAGACAATATGCCATAAAAGTTACTTAATAGCACTTTCTTTTGTTTTTGATAGCGCTGAAAAACGCTATTAACCGTGCCACTAATGTGAACGGTTTTTTTTAATAGCACTTTAAAAGAGCTATTAAAGTACTAGTTTTTAATATAAAAATAATAATTATTTAAAACAATAAGTTTAAAGGAGCCAAACGAAATTCGTGGGGGAAAATGAAAATTTTAGCACAAATAGTAACATCGGCGTGAACCGTCACTAATATAAGAAAATAAAAATTAATTAAGACAATAACTAATAAGGGGGCAAACGAAATTTGTTATGGGAAATGAATATTTTTTCAAAAACAATAGCGTCGGCCTGAACCGTCGCTAATATAAATAAATAAATTTTTTTTTAAAATAATAACTAAAAAGGAGGCAAACTAAATTGGTGGGTGTAATGAAATTTTCGCACAAACAATAGTGTAGGTCCAAATAAACGTTTTATCAACACCAAGAATTTTTCTCGAAATCAAACCATTTTCAAAATATTTTCATAACAAATGCACTCGAAGGACACATGCATTAAGTAGTGAAGAGGGAATGATTAAATGTATGTCCCTTTGTTCTTAGTCCGAAGACGCTGGCAGTATAGGTTATCATTCGAATGCTCACCTTCACTCATGAACTTTAGTTTTATTCGTGCTATATACTTTTGAAGTGAAATGGAGGAAAATGACTAGTTAGGCATATGCTCTTCTTATAAAGATTCTAATAAAGACAAAGAAGAGTGATCTCTTCTGTCCAAAAGGGTAAACCAACTTTGAAAGAGAAAATAGAGCAACAGACAATATGCCATAAAAGTTACTTAATAGCACTTTCTTTTGTTTTTGATAGCGCTGAAAAACGCTATTAACCGTGCCACTAATTTGAACGGTTTTGTTTAATAGCACTTTAAAAGAGCTATTAAAGTACTAGTTTTTAATATAAAAATAATAATTAATTAAAACAATAAGTTTAAAGGAGCCAAACGAAATTCGTGGGGGTAAATGAAAATTTTAGCACAAATAGTAGCATCGGCGTGAACCGTCACTAATATATGAAAATAAAAATTAATTAAGACAATAACTAATAAGGAGGCAAACGAAATTTGTTATGGGAAATGAATATTTTTTCAAAAACAATAGCGTCGGCCTGAACCGTCGTTAATATAAATAAATAAATAATTTTTTAAAATAATAACTAAAAAGGAGGCAAACTAAATTGGTGGGTGTAATGAAATTTTCGCACAAACAGTAGCGTAGGTCCAAATAAACGTTTTGTCAACACCAAGTATTTTTCTCAAAATCAAACAATTTTCAAAATACTTTCATAACAAATGCACTCGAAGGACACATGCATTAAGTAGTGAAGAGGGAATGATTAAATGTATGTCCCATTGTTCTTAGTCCAAAGACGCTGGCTGTATAGGTTATCATTCGAATGCTCACCTTTACTCATGAACTTTAGTTTTATTCGTGCTATATACTTTTGAAGTGAAATGGAGGAAAATGACTAGTTAGGCATATGCTCTTCTTATAAAGATTCTAATAAAGACAAAGAAGAGTGATCTCTTCTGTCCAAAAGGGTAAACCAACTTTGAAAGAGAAAATAGAGCAACAGACAATATGCCATAAAAGTTACTTAATAGCACTTTCTTTTGTTTTTGATAGCGCTGAAAAACGCTATTAACCGTGCCACTAATGTGAACGGTTTTGTTTAATAGCACTTTAAAAGAGATATTAAAGTACTAGTTTTTAATATAAAAATAATAATTATTTAAAACAATAAGTTTAAAGGAGCCAAACGAAATTCGTGGGGGTAAATGAAAATTTTAGCACAAATAGTAACATCGGCGTGAACCGTCACTAATATAAGAAAATAAAAATTAATTAAGACAATAACTAATAAGGAGGCAAACGAAATTTGTTATGGGAAATGAATATTTTTTCAAAAACAATAGCGTCGGCCTGAACCGTCGCTAATATAAATAAATAAATAATTTTTAAAAATAATAACTAAAAAGGAGGCAAACTAAATCGGTGGGTGTAATGAAATTTTCGCATAAACAGTAGCGTAGGTCCAAATAAACGTTTTGTCAACACCAAGAATTTTTCTCGAAATCAAACAATTTTCAAAATATTTTCATAACAAATGCACTCGAAGGACACATGCATTAAGTAGTGAAGAGGGAATGATTAAATGTATGTCCCATTGTTCTTAGTCCGAAGACGCTGGCTGTATAGGTTATCATTCGAATGCTCACCTTCACTCATGAACTTTAGATTTATTCGTGCTATATACTTTTGAAGTGAAATGGAGGAAAATGACTAGTTAGGCATATGCTCTTCTTATAAAGATTCTAATAAAGACAAAGAAGAGTGATCTCTTCTGTCCAAAAGGGTAAACCAACTTTGAAAGAGAAAATAGAGCAACAGACAATATGCCATAAAAGTTACTTAATAGCACTTTCTTTTGTTTTTGATAGCGCTGAAAAGGGCTATTAACCGTTCCACTAATGTGAACAATTTTGTTTAATAGCACTTTAAAAGAGCTATTAAAGTACTAGTTTTTAATATAAAAATAATAATTAATTAAAACAATAAGTTTAAAGGAGCCAAACGAAATTTGTGGGGGTAAATGAAAATTTTAGCACAAATAGTAGCATCGGCGTGAACCGTCACTAATATATGAAAATAAAAATTAATTAAGACAATAACTAATAAGGAGGCAAACGAAATTTGTTATAGGAAATGAATATTTTTTCAAAAACAATAGCGTCGGCCTGAACCGTCGTTAATATAAATAAATAAATAATTTTTTAAAATAATAACTAAAAAGGAGGCAAACTAAATTGGTGGGTGTAATGAAATTTTCGCACAAACAGTAGCGTAGGTCCAAATAAACGTTTTGTCAACACCAAGTATTTTTCTCAAAATCACACAATTTTCAAAATATTTTCATAACAAATGCACTCGAAGGACACATGCATTAAGTAGTGAAGAGGGAATGATTAAATGTATGTCCCATTGTTCTTAGTCCAAAGACGCTGGCTGTATAGGTTATCATTCGAATGCTCACCTTTACTCATGAACTTTAGTTTTATTCGTGCTATATACTTTTGAAGTGAAATGGAGGAAAATGACTAGTTAGGCATATGCTCTTCTTATAAAGATTCTAATAAAGACAAAGAAGAGTGATCTCTTCTGTCCAAAAGGGTAAACCAACTTTGAAAGAGAAAATAGAGCAACAGACAATATGCCATAAAAGTTACTTAATAGCACTTTCTTTTGTTTTTGATAGCGCTGAAAAACGCTATTAACCGTGCCACTAATGTGAACGGTTTTGTTTAATAGCACTTTAAAAGAGCTATTAAAGTACTAGTTTTTAATATAAAAATAATAATTATTTAAAACAATAAGTTTAAAGGAGCCAAACGAAATTCGTGGGGGAAAATGAAAATTTTAGCACAAATAGTAACATCGGCGTGAACCGTCAGTAATATAAGAAAATAAAAATTAATTAAGACAATAACTAATAAGGAGGCAAACGAAATTTGTTATGGGAAATGAATATTTTTTCAAAAACAATAGCGTCGGCCTGAACCGTCGCTAATATAAATAAATAAATAATTTTTAAAAATAATAACTAAAAAGGAGGCAAACTAAATTGGTGGGTGTAATGAAATTTTCGCACAAACAGTAGCGTAGGTCCAAATAAACGTTTTGTCAACACGAAGAATTTTTCTCGAAATCAAACAATTTTCAAAATATTTTCATAACAAATGCACTCGAAGGACACATGCATTAAGTAGTGAAGAGGGAATGATTAAATGTATGTCCCATTGTTCTTAGTCCGAAGACGCTGGCTGTATAGGTTATCATTCGAATGCTCACCATCACTCATGAACTTTAGATTTATTCGTGCTATATGCTTTTGAAGTGAAATGGAGGAAAATGACTAGTTAGGCATATGCTCTTCTTATAAAGATTCTAATAAAGGCAAAGAAGAGTGATCTCTTCTGTCCAAAAGGGTAAACCAACTTTGAAAGAGAAAATAGAGCAACAGACAATATGCCATAAAAGTTACTTAATAGCACTTTCTTTTGTTTTTGATAGCGCTGAAAAGGGCTATTAACCGTTCCACTAATGTGAACAATTTTGTTTAATAGCACTTTAAAAGAGCTATTAAAGTACTAGTTTTTAATATAAAAATAATAATTAATTAAAACAAAAAGTTTAAAGGAGCCAATAGAAATTCGTGGGGGAAAATGAAAATTTTAGCACAAACATTAGCGTCGGCCTGAACCGTCGCTAATATAAGAAAATAAGAATTAATTAAGACAATAACTAATAAGGAGGAAAACGAAATTTGTTATGGGAAATGAATATTTTTTTAAAAACAATAGCGTCGGCCTGAACCGTCGCTAATATAAAAAAATAAATAATTTTTTAAAATAATAACTAAAAAGGAGGCAAACTAAATTGGTGGGTGTAATGAAATTTTCGCACAAACAGTAGCGTAGGTCCAAATAAACGTTTAGTCAACACCAATTATTTTTCTCGAAATCAAACCGTTTTCAAAATATTTTCATAAAAAATACACTCGAAGGGCACATGCATTAAGTAGTGAAGAGGGAATGATTAAATGTATGTCCCTTTGTTCTTAGTCTGAGGACGCTGGCAGTATAGGTTATCATTCGAATGCTCACCTTCACTCATGAACTTTAGTTTTATTCGTGCTATATACTTTTGAAGTGAAATGGAGGAAAATGACTAGTTAGGCATATGCTCTTCTTATAAAGATTCTAATAAAGACAAAGAAAAGTGATCTCTTCTGTCCAAAAGGGTAAACCAACTTTGAAAGAGAAAATAGAGCAACAGACAATATGCCATAAAAGTTACTTAATAGCACTTTCTTTTGTTTTTGATAGCGCTGAAAAGTGCTATTAACCGTGCCACTAATGTGAACGATTTTGTTTAATAGCACTTTAAAAGAGCTATTAAAGTACTAGTTTTTAATATAAAAATAATAATTAATTAAAACAATAAGTTTAAAGGAGCCAAACGAAATTCGTGGCGGGAAATGAAAATTTTAGCACAAATAGTAACATCGGCGTGAACCGTCAGTAATATAAGAAAATAAAAATTAATTAAGACAATAACTAATAAGGAGGCAAACGAAATTTGTTATGGGAAATGAATATTTTTTCAAAAACAATAGCGTCGGCCTGAACCGTCGCTAATATAAATAAATAAATAATTTTTAAAAATAATAACTAAAAAGGAGGCAAACTAAATTGGTGGGTGTAATGAAATTTTCGCACAAACAGTAGCGTAGGTCCAAATAAACGTTTTGTCAACACCAAGAATTTTTCTCGAAATCAAACAATTTTCAAAATATTTTCATAACAAATGCACTCGAAGGACACATGCATTAAGTACTGAAGAGGGAATGATTAAATGTATGTCCCATTGTTCTTAGTCCGAAGACGCTGGCTGTATAGGTTATCATTCGAATGCTCACCTTCACTCATGAACTTTAGATTTATTCGTGCTATATACTTTTGAAGTGAAATGGAGGAAAATGACTAGTTAGGCATATGCTCTTCTTATAAAGATTCTAATAAAGACAAAGAAGAGTGATCTCTTCTGTCCAAAAGGGTAAACCAACTTTGAAAGAGAAAATAGAGCAACAGACAATATGCCATAAAAGTTACTTAATAGCACTTTCTTTTGTTTTTGATAGCGCTGAAAAGGGCTATTAACCGTTCCACTAATGTGAACAATTTTGTTTAATAGCACTTTAAAAGAGCTATTAAAGTACTAGTTTTTAATATAAAAATAATAATTAATTAAAACAAAAAGTTTAAAGGAGCCAATAGAAATTCGTGGGGGAAAATGAAAATTTTAGCACAAACATTAGCGTCGGCCTGAACCGTCGCTAATATAAGAAAATAAGAATTAATTAAGACAATAACTAATAAGGAGGAAAACGAAATTTGTTATGGGAAATGAATATTTTTTTAAAAACAATAGCGTCGGCCTGAACCGTCGCTAATATAAAAAAATAAATAATTTTTTAAAATAATAACTAAAAAGGAGGCAAACTAAATTGGTGGGTGTAATGAAATTTTCGCACAAACAGTAGCGTAGGTCCAAATAAACGTTTAGTCAACACCAATTATTTTTCTCGAAATCAAACCGTTTTCAAAATATTTTCATAAAAAATACACTCGAAGGGCACATGCATTAAGTAGTGAAGAGGGAATGATTAAATGTATGTCCCTTTGTTCTTAGTCTGAAGACGCTGGCAGTATAGGTTATCATTCGAATGCTCACCTTCACTCATGAACTTTAGTTTTATTCGTGCTATATACTTTTGAAGTGAAATGGAGGAAAATGACTAGTTAGGCATATGCTCTTCTTATAAAGATTCTAATAAAGACAAAGAAAAGTGATCTCTTCTGTCCAAAAGGGTAAACCAACTTTGAAAGAGAAAATAGAGCAACAGACAATATGCCATAAAAGTTACTTAATAGCACTTTCTTTTGTTTTTGATAGCGCTGAAAAGTGCTATTAACCGTGCCACTAATGTGAACGATTTTGTTTAATAGCACTTTAAAAGAGCTATTAAAGTACTAGTTTTTAATATAAAAATAATAATTAATTAAAACAATAAGTTTAAAGGAGCCAAACGAAATTCGTGGGGGGAAATGAAAATTTTAGCACAAATAGTAACATCGGCGTGAACCGTCACTAATATAAGAAAATAAAAATTAATTAAGACAATAACTAATAAGGAGGCAAACGAAATTTGTTATGGGAAATGAATATTTTTTCAAAAACAATAGCGTCGGCCTGAACCGTCGCTAATATAAATAAATAAATAATTTTTAAAAATAATAACTAAAAAGGAGGCAAACTAAATTGGTGGGTGTAATGAAATTTTCGCACAAACAGTAGCGTAGGTCCAAATAAACGTTTTGTCAACACGAAGAATTTTTCTCGAAATCAAACAATTTTCAAAATATTTTCATAACAAATGCACTCGAAGGACACATGCATTAAGTAGTGAAGAGGGAATGATTAAATGTATGTCCCATTGTTCTTAGTCCGAAGACGCTGGCTGTATAGGTTATCATTCGAATGCTCACCTTCACTCATGAACTTTAGATTTATTCGTGCTATATACTTTTGAAGTGAAATGGAGGAAAATGACTAGTTAGGCATATGCTCTTCTTATAAAGATTCTAATAAAGACAAAGAAGAGTGATCTCTTCTGTCCAAAAGGGTAAACCAACTTTGAAAGAGAAAATAGAGCAACAGACAATATGCCATAAAAGTTACTTAATAGCACTTTCTTTTGTTTTTGATAGCGCTGAAAAGGGCTATTAACCGTTCCACTAATGTGAACAATTTTGTTTAATAGCACTTTAAAAGAGCTATTAAAGTACTAGTTTTTAATATAAAAATAATAATTAATTAAAACAAAAAGTTTAAAGGAGCCAATAGAAATTCGTGGGGGAAAATGAAAATTTTAGCACAAACATTAGCGTCGGCCTGAACCGTCGCTAATATAAGAAAAAAAGAATTAATTAAGACAATAACTAATAAGGAGGAAAACGAAATTTGTTATGGGAAATGAATATTTTTTTAAAAACAATAGCGTCGGCCTGAACCGTCGCTAATATAAAAAAATAAATAATTTTTTAAAATAATAACTAAAAAGGAGGCAAACTAAATTGGTGGGTGTAATGAAATTTTCGCACAAACAGTAGCGTAGGTCCAAATAAACGTTTAGTCAACACCAATTATTTTTCTCGAAATCAAACCGTTTTCAAAATATTTTCATAAAAAATACACTCGAAGGGCACATGCATTAAGTAGTGAAGAGGGAATGATTAAATGTATGTCCCTTTGTTCTTAGTCTGAAGATGCTGGCAGTATAGGTTATCATTCGAATGCTCACCTTCACTCATGAACTTTAGTTTTATTCGTGCTATATACTTTTGAAGTGAAATGGAGGAAAATGACTAGTTAGGCATATGCTCTTCTTATAAAGATTCTAATAAAGACAAAGAAAAGTGATCTCTTCTGTCCAAAAGGGTAAACTAACTTTGAAAGAGAAAATAGAGCAACAGACAATATGCCATAAAAGTTACTTAATAGCACTTTCTTTTGTTTTTGATAGCGCTGAAAAGTGCTATTAACCGTGCCACTAATGTGAACGATTTTGTTTAATAGCACTTTAAAAGAGCTATTAAAGTACTAGTTTTTAATATAAAAATAATAATTAATTAAAACAATAAGTTTAAAGGAGCCAAACGAAATTCGTGGGGGAAAATGAAAATTTTAGCACAAATAGTAACATCGGCGTGAACCGTCACTAATATAAGAAAATAAAAATTAATTAAGACAATAACTAATAAGGAGGCAAACGAAATTTGTTATGGGAAATGAATATTTTTTCAAAAACAATAGCGTCGGCCTGAACCGTCGCTAATATAAATAAATAAATAATTTTTAAAAATAATAACTAAAAAGGAGGCAAACTAAATTGGTGGGTGTAATGAAATTTTCGCACAAACAGTAGCGTAGGTCCAAATAAACGTTTTGTCAACACCAAGAATTTTTCTCGAAATCAAACAATTTTCAAAATATTTTCATAACAAATGCACTCGAAGGACACATGCATTAAGTAGTGAAGAGGGAATGATTAAATGTATGTCCCATTGTTCTTAGTCCGAAGACGCTGGCTGTATAGGTTATCATTCGAATGCTCACCTTCACTCATGAACTTTAGATTTATTCGTGCTATATACTTTTGAAGTGAAATGGAGGAAAATGACTAGTTAGGCATATGCTCTTCTTATAAAGATTCTAATAAAGACAAAGAAGAGTGATCTCTTCTGTCCAAAAGGGTAAACCAACTTTGAAAGAGAAAATAGAGCAACAGACAATATGCCATAAAAGTTACTTAATAGCACTTTCTTTTGTTTTTGATAGCGCTGAAAAGGGCTATTAACCGTTCCACTAATGTGAACAATTTTGTTTAATAGCACTTTAAAAGAGCTATTAAAGTACTAGTTTTTAATATAAAAATAATAATTAATTAAAACAAAAAGTTTAAAGGAGCCAATAGAAATTCGTGGGGGAAAATGAAAATTTTAGCACAAACATTAGCGTCGGCCTGAACCGTCGCTAATATAAATAAATAAATAATTTTTAAAAATAATAACTAAAAAGGAGGCAAACTAAATTGGTGGGTGTAATGAAATTTTCGCACAAACAGTAGCGTAGGTCCAAATAAACGTTTTGTCAACACGAAGAATTTTTCTCGAAATCAAACAATTTTCAAAATATTTTCATAACAAATGCACTCGAAGGACACATGCATTAAGTAGTGAAGAGGGAATGATTAAATGTATGTCCCATTGTTCTTAGTCCGAAGACGCTGGCTGTATAGGTTATCATTCGAATGCTCACCTTCACTCATGAACTTTAGATTTATTCGTGCTATATACTTTTGAAGTGAAATGGAGGAAAATGACTAGTTAGGCATATGCTCTTCTTATAAAGATTCTAATAAAGACAAAGAAGAGTGATCTCTTCTGTCCAAAAGGGTAAACCAACTTTGAAAGAGAAAATAGAGCAACAGACAATATGCCATAAAAGTTACTTAATAGCACTTTCTTTTGTTTTTGATAGCGCTGAAAAGGGCTATTAACCGTTCCACTAATGTGAACAATTTTGTTTAATAGCACTTTAAAAGAGCTATTAAAGTACTAGTTTTTAATATAAAAATAATAATTAATTAAAACAAAAAGTTTAAAGGAGCCAATAGAAATTCGTGGGGGAAAATGAAAATTTTAGCACAAACATTAGCGTCGGCCTGAACCGTCGCTAATATAAGAAAAAAAGAATTAATTAAGACAATAACTAATAAGGAGGAAAACGAAATTTGTTATGGGAAATGAATATTTTTTTAAAAACAATAGCGTCGGCCTGAACCGTCGCTAATATAAAAAAATAAATAATTTTTTAAAATAATAACTAAAAAGGAGGCAAACTAAATTGGTGGGTGTAATGAAATTTTCGCACAAACAGTAGCGTAGGTCCAAATAAACGTTTAGTCAACACCAATTATTTTTCTCGAAATCAAACCGTTTTCAAAATATTTTCATAAAAAATACACTCGAAGGGCACATGCATTAAGTAGTGAAGAGGGAATGATTAAATGTATGTCCCTTTGTTCTTAGTCTGAAGATGCTGGCAGTATAGGTTATCATTCGAATGCTCACCTTCACTCATGAACTTTAGTTTTATTCGTGCTATATACTTTTGAAGTGAAATGGAGGAAAATGACTAGTTAGGCATATGCTCTTCTTATAAAGATTCTAATAAAGACAAAGAAAAGTGATCTCTTCTGTCCAAAAGGGTAAACCAACTTTGAAAGAGAAAATAGAGCAACAGACAATATGCCATAAAAGTTACTTAATAGCACTTTCTTTTGTTTTTGATAGCGCTGAAAAGTGCTATTAACCGTGCCACTAATGTGAACGATTTTGTTTAATAGCACTTTAAAAGAGCTATTAAAGTACTAGTTTTTAATATAAAAATAATAATTAATTAAAACAATAAGTTTAAAGGAGCCAAACGAAATTCGTGGGGGAAAATGAAAATTTTAGCACAAATAGTAACATCGGCGTGAACCGTCACTAATATAAGAAAATAAAAATTAATTAAGACAATAACTAATAAGGAGGCAAACGAAATTTGTTATGGGAAATGAATATTTTTTCAAAAACAATAGCGTCGGCCTGAACCGTCGCTAATATAAATAAATAAATAATTTTTAAAAATAATAACTAAAAAGGAGGCAAACTAAATTGGTGGGTGTAATGAAATTTTCGCACAAACAGTAGCGTAGGTCCAAATAAACGTTTTGTCAACACCAAGAATTTTTCTCGAAATCAAACAATTTTCAAAATATTTTCATAACAAATGCACTCGAAGGACACATGCATTAAGTAGTGAAGAGGGAATGATTAAATGTATGTCCCATTGTTCTTAGTCCGAAGACGCTGGCTGTATAGGTTATCATTCGAATGCTCACCTTCACTCATGAACTTTAGATTTATTCGTGCTATATACTTTTGAAGTGAAATGGAGGAAAATGACTAGTTAGGCATATGCTCTTCTTATAAAGATTCTAATAAAGACAAAGAAGAGTGATCTCTTCTGTCCAAAAGGGTAAACCAACTTTGAAAGAGAAAATAGAGCAACAGACAATATGCCATAAAAGTTACTTAATAGCACTTTCTTTTGTTTTTGATAGCGCTGAAAAGGGCTATTAACCGTTCCACTAATGTGAACAATTTTGTTTAATAGCACTTTAAAAGAGCTATTAAAGTACTAGTTTTTAATATAAAAATAATAATTAATTAAAACAAAAAGTTTAAAGGAGCCAATAGAAATTCGTGGGGGAAAATGAAAATTTTAGCACAAACATTAGCGTCGGCCTGAACCGTCGCTAATATAAGAAAATAAGAATTAATTAAGACAATAACTAATAAGGAGGAAAATGAAATTTGTTATGGGAAATGAATATTTTTTTAAAAACAATAGCGTCGGCCTGAACCGTCGCTAATATAAAAAAAATAAATAATTTTTTAAAATAATAACTAAAAAGGAGGCAAACTAAATTGGTGGGTGTAATGAAATTTTCGCACAAACAGTAGCGTAGGTCCAAATAAACGTTTAGTCAACACCAATTATTTTTCCCGAAATCAAACCGTTTTCAAAATATTTTCATAAAAAATACACTCGAAGGGCACATGCATTAAGTAGTGAAGAGGGAATGATTAAATGTATGTCCCTTTGTTCTTAGTCTGAAGACGCTGGCAGTATAGGTTATCATTCGAATGCTCACCTTCACTCATGAACTTTAGTTTTATTCGTGCTATATACTTTTGAAGTGAAATGGAGGAAAATGACTAGTTAGGCATATGCTCTTCTTATAAAGATTCTAATAAAGACAAAGAAAAGTGATCTCTTCTGTCCAAAAGGGTAAACCAACTTTGAAAGAGAAAATAGAGCAACAGACAATATGCCATAAAAGTTACTTAATAGCACTTTCTTTTGTTTTTGATAGCGCTGAAAAGTGCTATTAACCGTGCCACTAATGTGAACGATTTTGTTTAATAGCACTTTAAAAGAGCTATTAAAGTACTAGTTTTTAATATAAAAATAATAATTAATTAAAACAATAAGTTTAAAGGAGCCAAACGAAATTCGTGGGGGAAAATGAAAATTTTAGCACAAATAGTAACATCGGCGTGAACCGTCACTAATATAAGAAAATAAAAATTAATTAAGACAATAACTAATAAGGAGGCAAACGAAATTTGTTATGGGAAATGAATATTTTTTCAAAAACAATAGCGTCGGCCTGAACCGTCGCTAATATAAATAAATAAATAATTTTTAAAAATAATAACTAAAAAGGAGTCAAACTAAATTGGTGGGTGTAATGAAATTTTTTCACAAACAGTAGCGTAGGTCCAAATAAACGTTTTGTCAACACCAAGAATTTTTCTTGAAATCAAACAATTTTCAAAATATTTTCATAACAAATGCATTCGAAGGACACATGCATTAAGTAGTGAAGAGGGAATGATTAAATGTATGTCCCATTGTTCTTAGTCCGAAGACGCTGGCTGTATAGGTTATCATTCGAATGCTCACCTTCACTCATGAACTTTAGATTTATTCGTGCTATATACTTTTGAAGTGAAATGGAGGAAAATGACTAGTTAGGCATATGCTCTTCTTATAAAGATTCTAATAAAGACAAAGAAGAGTGATCTCTTCTGTCCAAAAGGGTAAACCAACTTTGAAAGAGAAAATAGAGCAACAGACAATATGCCATAAAAGTTACTTAATAGCACTTTCTTTTGTTTTTGATAGCGCTGAAAAACGCTATTAACCGTGCCACTAATGTGAACGGTTTTGTTTAATAGCACTTTAAAAGAGCTATTAAAGTACTAGTTTTTAATATAAAAATAATAATTATTTAAAACAATAAGTTTAAAGGAGCCAAACGAAATTCGTGGGGGAAAATGAAAATTTTAGCACAAATAGTAACATCGGCGTGAACCGTCACTAATATAAGAAAATAAAAATTAATTAAGACAATAACTAATAAGGAGGCAAACGAAATTTGTTATGGGAAATGAATATTTTTTCAAAAACAATAGCGTCGGCCTGAACCGTCGCTAATATAAATAAATAAATAATTTTTAAAAATAATAACTAAAAAGGAGGCAAACTAAATTGGTGGGTGTAATGAAATTTTCGCATAAACAATAGCGTAGGTCCAAATAAACGTTTTGTCAACACCATGAATTTTTCTCGAAATCAAACAATTTTCAAAATATTTTCATAACAAATGCACTCGAAGGACACAATGATTAAGTAGTGAAGAGGGAATGATTAAATGTATGTCCCATTGTTCTTAGTCCGAAGACGCTGGCTGTATAGGTTATCATTCAAATGCTCACCTTCACTCATGAACTTTAGATTTATTCGTGCTATATACTTTTGAAGTGAAATGGAGGAAAATGACTAGTTAGGCATATGCTCTTCTTATAAAGATTCTAATAAAGACAAAGAAGAGTGATCTCTTATGTCCAAAAGGGTAAACCAACTTTGAAAGAGAAAATAGAGCAACAGACAATATGCCATAAAAGTTACTTAATAGCATTTTCTTTTGTTTTTGATAGCGCTGAAAAGGGCTATTAACCATTCCACTAATGTGAACAATTTTGTTTAATAGCACTTTAAAAGAGCTATTAAAGTACTAGTTTTTAATATAAAAATAATAATTAATTAAAACAAAAAGTTTAAAGGAGCCAATAGAAATTCGTGGGGGAAAATGAAAATTTTAGCACAAACATTAGCGTCGGCCTGAACCGTCGCTAATATAAGAAAATAAGAATTAATTAAGACAATAACTAATAAGGAGGAAAACGAAATTTGTTATGGGAAATGAATATTTTTTTAAAAACAATAGCATCGGCCTGAACCGTCGCTAATATAAAAAAATAAATAATTTTTTAAAATAATAACTAAAAAGGAGGCAAACTAAATTGGTGGGTGTAATGAAATTTTCGCACAAACAGTAGCGTAGGTCCAAATAAACGTTTAGTCAACACCAATTATTTTTCTCGAAATCAAACTGTTTTCAAAATATTTTCATAAAAAATACACTCGAAGGGCACATGCATTAAGTAGTGAAGAGGGAATGATTAAATGTATGTCCCTTTGTTCTTAGTCTGAAGACGCTGGCAGTATAGGTTATCATTCGAATGCTCACCTTCACTCATGAACTTTAGTTTTATTCGTGCTATATACTTTTGAAGTGAAATGGAGGAAAATGACTAGTTAGGCATATGCTCTTCTTATAAAGATTCTAATAAAGACAAAGAAAAGTGATCTCTTCTGTCCAAAAGGGTAAACCAACTTTGAAAGAGAAAATAGAGCAACAGACAATATGCCATAAAAGTTACTTAATAGCACTTTCTTTTGTTTTTGATAGCGCTGAAAAGTGCTATTAACCGTGCCACTAATGTGAACGATTTTGTTTAATAGCACTTTAAAAGAGCTATTAAAGTACTAGTTTTTAATATAAAAATAATAATTAATTAAAACAATAAGTTTAAAGGAGCCAAACGAAATTCGTGGGGGAAAATGAAAATTTTAGCACAAATAGTAACATCGGCGTGAACCGTCACTAATATAAGAAAATAAAAATTAATTAAGACAATAACTAATAAGGAGGCAAACGAAATTTGTTATGGGAAATGAATATTTTTTCAAAAACAATAGCGTCGGCCTGAACCGTCGCTAATATAAATAAATAAATAATTTTTAAAAATAATAACTAAAAAGGAGGCAAACTAAATTGGTGGGTGTAATGAAATTTTCGCACAAACAGTAGCGTAGGTCCAAATAAACGTTTTGTCAACACCAAGAATTTTTCTCGAAATCAAACAATTTTCAAAATATTTTCATAACAAATGCACTCGAAGGACACATGCATTAAGTAGTGAAGAGGGAATGATTAAATGTATGTCCCATTGTTCTTAGTCCGAAGACGCTGGCTGTATAGGTTATCATTCGAATGCTCACCTTCACTCATGAATTTTAGATTTATTCGTGCTATATACTTTTGAAGTGAAATGGAGGAAAATGACTAGTTAGGCATATGCTCTTCTTATAAAGATTCTAATAAAGACAAAGAAGAGTGATCTCTTCTGTCCAAAAGGGTAAACCAACTTTGAAAGAGAAAATAGAGCAACAGATAATATGCCATAAAAGTTACTTAATAGCACTTTCTTTTGTTTTTGATAGCGCTGAAAAGGGCTATTAACCGTTCCACTAATGTGAACAATTTTGTTTAATAGCACTTTAAAAGAGCTATTAAAGTACTAGTTTTTAATATAAAAATAATAATTAATTAAAACAAAAAGTTTAAAGGAGCCAATAGAAATTCGTGGGGGAAAATGAAAATTTTAGCACAAACATTAGCGTCGGCCTGAACCGTCGCTAATATAAGAAAATAAGAATTAATTAAGACAATAACTAATAAGGAGGAAAACGAAATTTGTTATGGGAAATGAATATTTTTTTAAAAACAATAGCGTCGGCCTGAACCGTCGCTAATATAAAAAAATAAATAATTTTTTAAAATAATAACTAAAAAGGAGGCAAACTAAATTGGTGGGTGTAATGAAATTTTCGCACAAACAGTAGCGTAGGTCCAAATAAACGTTTAGTCAACACCAATTATTTTTCTCGAAATCAAACCGTTTTCAAAATATTTTCATAAAAAATTCACTCGAAGGGCACATGCATTAAGTAGTGAAGAGGGAATGATTAAATGTATGTCCCTTTGTTCTTAGTCTGAAGACGCTGGCAGTATAGGTTATCATTCGAATGCTCACCTTCACTCATGAACTTTAGTTTTATTCGTGCTATATACTTTTGAAGTGAAATGGAGGAAAATGACTAGTTAGGCATATGCTCTTCTTATAAAGATTCTAATAAAGACAAAGAAAAGTGATCTCTTCTGTCCAAAAGGGTAAACCAACTTTGAAAGAGAAAATAGAGCAACAGACAATATGCCATAAAAGTTACTTAATAGCACTTTCTTTTGTTTTTGATAGCGCTGAAAAGTGCTATTAACCGTGCCACTAATGTGAACGATTTTGTTTAATAGCACTTTAAAAGAGCTATTAAAGTACTAGTTTTTAATATAAAAATAATAATTAATTAAAACAATAAGTTTAAAGGAGCCAAACGAAATTCGTGGGGGAAAATGAAAATTTTAGCACAAATAGTAACATCGGCGTGAACCGTCACTAATATAAGAAAATAAAAATTAATTAAGACAATAACTAATAAGGAGGCAAACGAAATTTGTTATGGGAAATGAATATTTTTTCAAAAACAATAGCGTCGGCCTGAACCGTCGCTAATATAAATAAATAAATAATTTTTAAAAATAATAACTAAAAAGGAGTCAAACTAAATTGGTGGGTGTAATGAAATTTTCGCACAAACAGTAGCGTAGGTCCAAATAAACGTTTTGTCAACACCAAGAATTTTTCTTGAAATCAAACAATTTTCAAAATATTTTCATAACAAATGCATTCGAAGGACACATGCATTAAGTAGTGAAGAGGGAATGATTAAATGTATGTCCCATTGTTCTTAGTCCGAAGACGCTGGCTGTATAGGTTATCATTTGAATGCTCACCTTCACTCATGAACTTTAGATTTATTCGTGCTATATACTTTTGAAGTGAAATGGAGGAAAATGACTAGTTAGGCATATGCTCTTCTTATAAAGATTCTAATAAAGACAAAGAAGAGTGATCTCTTCTGTCCAAAAGGGTAAACCAACTTTGAAAGAGAAAATAGAGCAACAGACAATATGCCATAAAAGTTACTTAATAGCACTTTCTTTTGTTTTTGATAGCGCTGAAAAACGCTATTAACCGTGCCACTAATGTGAACGGTTTTGTTTAATAGCACTTTAAAAGAGCTATTAAAGTACTAGTTTTTAATATAAAAATAATAATTATTTAAAACAATAAGTTTAAAGGAGCCAAACGAAATTCGTGGGGGAAAATGAAAATTTTAGCACAAATAGTAACATCGGCGTGAACCGTCACTAATATAAGAAAATAAAAATTAATTAAGACAATAACTAATAAGGAGGCAAACGAAATTTGTTATGGGAAATGAATATTTTTTCAAAAACAATAGCGTCGGCCTGAACCGTCGCTAATATAAATAAATAAATAATTTTTAAAAATAATAACTAAAAAGTAGGCAAACTAAATTGGTGGGTGTAATGAAATTTTCGCATAAACAGTAGCGTAGGTCCAAATAAACGTTTTTTCAACACCAAGAATTTTTCTCGAAATCAAACAATTTTCAAAATATTTTCATAACAAATGCACTCGAAGGACACATGCATTAAGTAGTGAAGAGGGAATGATTAAATGTATGTCCCATTGTTCTTAGTCCGAAGACGCTGGCTGTATAGGTTATCATTCAAATGCTCACCTTCACTCATGAACTTTAGATTTATTCGTGCTATATACTTTTGAAGTGAAATGGAGGAAAATGACTTGTTAGGCATATGCTCTTCTTATAAAGATTCTAATAAAGACAAAGAAGAGTGATCTCTTATGTCCAAAAGGGTAAACCAACTTTGAAAGAGAAAATAGAGCAACAGACAATATGCCATAAAAGTTACTTAATAGCACTTTCTTTTGTTTTTGATAGCGCTGAAAAGGGCTATTAACCGTTCCACTAATGTGAACAATTTTGTTTAATAGCACTTTAAAAGAGCTATTAAAGTACTAGTTTTTAATATAAAAATAATAATTAATTAAAACAAAAAGTTTAAAGGAGCCAATAGAAATTCGTGGGGGAAAATGAAAATTTTAGCACAAACATTAGCGTCGGCCTGAACCGTCGCTAATATAAGAAAATAAGAATTAATTAAGACAATAACTAATAAGGAGGAAAACGAAATTTGTTATGGGAAATGAATATTTTTTTAAAAACAATAGCGTCGGCCTGAACCGTCGCTAATATAAAAAAATAAATAATTTTTTAAAATAATAACTAAAAAGGAGGCAAACTAAATTGGTGGGTGTAATGAAATTTTCGCACAAACAGTAGCGTAGGTCCAAATAAACGTTTAGTCAATACCAATTATTTTTCTCGAAATCAAACCGTTTTCAAAATATTTGCATAAAAAATACACTCGAAGGGCACATGCATTAAGTAGTGAAGAGGGAATGATTAAATGTATGTCCCTTTGTTCTTAGTCTGAAGACGCTGGCAGTATAGGTTATCATTCGAATGCTCACCTTCACTCATGAACTTTAGTTTTATTCGTGCTATATACTTTTGAAGTGAAATGGAGGAAAATGACTAGTTAGGCATATGCTCTTCTTATAAAGATTCTAATAAAGACAAAGAAAAGTGATCTCTTCTGTCCAAAAGGGTAAACCAACTTTGAAAGAGAAAATAGAGCAACAGACAATATGCCATAAAAGTTACTTAATAGCACTTTCTTTTGTTTTTGATAGCGCTGAAAAGTGCTATTAACCGTGCCACTAATGTGAACGATTTTGTTTAATAGCACTTTAAAAGAGCTATTAAATTACTAGTTTTTAATATAAAAATAATAATTAATTAAAACAATAAGTTTAAAGGAGCCAAACGAAATTCGTGGGGGAAAATGAAAATTTTAGCACAAATAGTAACATCGGCGTGAACCGTCACTAATATAAGAAAATAAAAATTAATTAAGACAATAACTAATAAGGAGGCAAACGAAATTTGTTATGGGAAATGAATATTTTTTCAAAAACAATAGCGTCGGCCTGAACCGTCGCTAATATAAATAAATAAATAATTTTTAAAAATAATAACTAAAAAGGAGGCAAACTAAATTGGTGGGTGTAATGAAATTTTCGCACAAACAGTAGCGTAGGTCCAAATAAACGTTTTGTCAACACCAAGAATTTTCCTCGAAATCAAACAATTTTCAAAATATTTTCATAACAAATGCACTCGAAGGACACATGCATTAAGTAGTGAAGAGGGAATGATTAAATGTATGTCCAATTGTTCTTAGTCCGAAGACGCTGGCTGTATAGGTTATCATTTGAATGCTCACCTTCACTCATGAACTTTAGATTTATTCGTGCTATATACTTTTGAAGTGAAATGGAGGAAAATGACTAGTTAGGCATATGCTCTTCTTATAAAGATTCTAATAAAGACAAAGAAGAGTGATCTCTTCTGTCCAAAAGGGTAAACCAACTTTGAAAGAGAAAATAGAGCAACAGACAATATGCCATAAAAGTTACTTAATAGCACTTTCTTTTGTTTTTGATAGCGCTGAAAAGGGCTATTAACCGTTCCACTAATGTGAACAATTTTGTTTAATAGCACTTTAAAAGAGCTATTAAAGTACTAGTTTTTAATATAAAAATAATAATTAATTAAAACAAAAAGTTTAAAGGAGCCAATAGAAATTCGTGGGGGAAAATGAAAATTTTAGCACAAACATTAGCGTCGGCCTGAACCGTCGCTAATATAAGAAAATAAGAATTAATTAAGACAATAACTAATAAGGAGGAAAACGAAATTTGTTATGGGAAATGAATATTTTTTTAAAAACAATAGCGTCGGCCTGAACCGTCGCTAATATAAAAAAATAAATAATTTTTTAAAATAATAACTAAAAAGGAGGCAAACTAAATTGGTGGGTGTAATGAAATTTTCGCACAAACAGTAGCGTAGGTCCAAATAAACGTTTAGTCAATACCAATTATTTTTCTCGAAATCAAACCGTTTTCAAAATATTTTCATAAAAAATACACTCGAAGGCCACATGCATTAAGTAGTGAAGAGGGAATGATTAAATGTATGTCCCTTTGTTCTTAGTCTGAAGACGCTGGCAGTATAGGTTATCATTCGAATGCTCACCTTCACTCATGAACTTTAGTTTTATTCGTGCTATATACTTTTGAAGTGAAATGGAGGAAAATGACTAGTTAGGCATATGCTCTTCTTATAAAGATTCTAATAAAGACAAAGAAAAGTGATCTCTTCTGTCCAAAAGGGTAAACCAACTTTGAAAGAGAAAATAGAGCAACAGACAATATGCCATAAAAGTTGCTTAATAGCACTTTCTTTTGTTTTTGATAGCGCTGAAAAGTGCTATTAACCGTGCCACTAATGTGAACGATTTTGTTTAATAGCACTTTAAAAGAGCTATTAAATTACTAGTTTTTAATATAAAAATAATAATTAATTAAAACAATAAGTTTAAAGGAGCCAAACGAAATTCGTGGGGGAAAATGAAAATTTTAGCACAAATAGTAACATCGGCGTGAAACGTCACTAATATAAGAAAATAAAAATTAATTAAGACAATAACTAATAAGGAGGCAAACGAAATTTGTTATGGGAAATGAATATTTTTTCAAAAACAATAGCGTCGGCCTGAACCGTCGCTAATATAAATAAATAAATAATTTTTAAAAATAATAACTAAAAAGGAGGCAAACTAAATTGGTGGGTGTAATGAAATTTTCGCACAAACAGTAGCGTAGGTCCAAATAAACGTTTTGTCAACACCAAGAATTTTCCTCGAAATCAAACAATTTTCAAAATATTTTCATAACAAATGCACTCGAAGGACACATGCATTAAGTAGTGAAGAGGGAATGATTAAATGTATGTCCCATTGTTCTTAGTCCGAAGACGCTGGCTGTATAGGTTATCATTCGAATGCTCACCTTCACTCATGAACTTTAGATTTATTCGTGCTATATACTTTTGAAGTGAAATGGAGGAAAATGACTAGTTAGGCATATGCTCTTCTTATAAAGATTCTAATAAAGACAAAGAAGAGTGATCTCTTCTGTCCAAAAGGGTAAACCAACTTTGAAAGAGAAAATAGAGCAACAGACAATATGCCATAAAAGTTACTTAATAGCACTTTCTTTTGTTTTTGATAGCGCTGAAAAGGGCTATTAACCGTTCCACTAATGTGAACAATTTTGTTTAATAGCACTTTAAAAGAGCTATTAAAGTACTAGTTTTTAATATAAAAATAATAATTAATTAAAACAAAAAGTTTAAAGGAGCCAATAGAAATTCGTGGGGGAAAATGAAAATTTTAGCACAAACATTAGCGTCGGCCTGAACCGTCGCTAATATAAGAAAATAAGAATTAATTAAGACAATAACTAATAAGGAGGAAAACGAAATTTGTTATGGGAAATGAATATTTTTTTAAAAACAATAGCGTCGGCCTGAACCGTCGCTAATATAAAAAAATAAATAATTTTTTAAAATAATAACTAAAAAGGAGGCAAACTAAATTGGTGGGTGTAATGAAATTTTCGCACAAACAGTAGCGTAGGTCCAAATAAACGTTTAGTCAATACCAATTATTTTTCTCGAAATCAAACCGTTTTCAAAATATTTTCATAAAAAATACACTCGAAGGGCACATGCATTAAGTAGTGAAGAGGGAATGATTAAATGTATGTCCCTTTGTTCTTAGTCTGAAGACGCTGGCAGTATAGGTTATCATTCGAATGCTCACCTTCACTCATGAACTTTAGTTTTATTCGTGCTATATACTTTTGAAGTGAAATGGAGGAAAATGACTAGTTAGGCATATGCTCTTCTTATAAAGATTCTAATAAAGACAAAGAAAAGTGATCTCTTATGTCCAAAAGGCTAAACCAACTTTGAAAGAGAAAATAGAGCAACAGACAATATGCCATAAAAGTTACTTAATAGCACTTTCTTTTGTTTTTGATAGCGCTGAAAAGTGCTATTAACCGTGCCACTAATGTGAACGATTTTGTTTAATAGCACTTTAAAAGAGCTATTAAAGTACTAGTTTTTAATATAAAAATAATAATTAATTAAAACAATAAGTTTAAAGGAGCCAAACGAAATTCGTGGGGGAAAATGAAAATTTTAGCACAAATAGTAACATCGGCGTGAACCGTCACTAATATAAGAAAATAAAAATTAATTAAGACAATAACTAATAAGGAGGCAAACGAAATTTGTTATGGGAAATGAATATTTTTTCAAAAACAATAGCGTCGGCCTGAACCGTCGCTAATATAAATAAATAAATAATTTTTAAAAATAATAACTAAAAAGGAGGCAAACTAAATTGGTGGGTGTAATGAAATTTTCGCACAAACAGTAGCGTAGGTCCAAATAAACGTTTTGTCAACACCAAGAATTTTTCTTGAAATCAAACAATTTTCAAAATATTTTCATAACAAATGCATTCGAAGGACACATGCATTAAGTAGTGAAGAGGGAATGATTAAATGTATGTCCCATTGTTCTTAGTCCGAAGACGCTGACTGTATAGGTTATCATTCGAATGCTCACCTTCACTCATGAACTTTAGATTTATTCGTGCTATATACTTTTGAAGTGAAATGGAGGAAAATGACTAGTTAGGCATATGCTCTTCTTATAAAGATTCTAATAAAGACAAAGAAGAGTGATCTCTTCTGTCCAAAAGGGTAAACCAACTTTGAAAGAGAAAATAGAGCAACAGACAATATGCCATAAAAGTTACTTAATAGCACTTTCTTTTGTTTTTGATAGCGCTGAAAAGGGCTATTAACCGTTCCACTAATGTGAACGATTTTGTTTAATAGCACTTTAAAAGAGCTATTAAAGTACTAGTTTTTAATATAAAAATAATAATTAATTAAAACAAAAAGTTTAAAGGAGCCAATAGAAATTCGTGGGGGAAAATGAAAATTTTAGCACAAACATTAGCGTCGGCCTGAACCGTCGCTAATATAAGAAAATAAGAATTAATTAAGACAATAACTAATAAGGAGGAAAACGAAATTTGTTATGGGAAATGAATATTTTTTTAAAAACAATAGCGTCGACCTGATACGTCGCTAATATAAAAAAATAAATAATTTTTTAAAATAATAAATAAAAAGGAGGCAAACTAAATTGGTGGGTGTAATGAAATTTTCGCACAAACAGTAGCGTAGGTCCAAATAAACGTTTAGTCAACACCAATTATTTTTCTCGAAATCAAACCGTTTTCAAAATATATTCATTAAAAATTCACTCGAAGGGCACATGCATTAAGTAGTGAAGAGGGAATGATTAAATGTATGTCCCTTTGTTCTTAGTCCGAAGACGCTGGCAGTATAGGTTATCATTCGAATGGTCACCTTCACTCATGAACTTTAGTTTTATTCGTGCTATATACTTTTGAAGTGAAATGGAGGAAAATGACTAGTTAGGCATATGCTCTTCTTATAAAGATTCTAATAAAGACAAAGAAAAGTGATCTCTTTTGTCCAAAAGGGTAAACCAACTTTGAAAGAGAAAATAAAGCAACAGACAATATGCCATAAAAGTTACTTAATAGCACTTTCTTTTGTTTTTGTTAGCTCTAAAGCGCTATTAACCGTGCCACTAATGTGAACGATTTTGTTTAATAGCACTTTAAAAGAGCTATTAAAGTACTAGTTTTTAATATAAAAATAATAATTAATTAAAACAAAAAGTTTAAAGGAGCCAATAGAAATTTGTGGGGGAAAATGAAAATTTTAGCACAAACATTAGCGTCGGCCTGAACCGTCGCTAATAAAAGAAAATAAGAATTAATTAAGACAATAAATAATAAGGAGGCAAACGAAATTTGTTATGGGAAATGAATATTTTTTCAAAAACAATAGCGTCGGCCTGAACCGTCGCTAATATAAATAAATAAATTTTTTTTTAAAACAATAACTAAAAAGGAGGCAAACTAAATTGGTGGGTGTAATGAAATTTTCGCACATACAATAGCGTAGGTCCAAATAAACGTTTTGTCAACACCAAGAATTTTTCTCGAAATCAAACCATTTTCAAAATATTTTCATAACAAATGCACTCGAAGGACACATGCATTAAGTAGTGAAGAGGGAATGATTAAATGTATGTCCCTTTGTTCTTAGTCCGAAGACGCTGGCAGTATAGGTTATCATTCGAATGCTCACCTTCACTCATGAACTTTAGTTTTATTCGTGCTATATACTTTTGAAGTGAAATGGAGGAAAATGACTAGTTAGGCATATGCTCTTCTTATAAAGATTCTAATAAAGACAAAGAAGAGTGATCTCTTCTGTCCAAAAGGGTAAACCAACTTTGAAAGAGAAAATAGAGCAACAGACAATATGCCATAAAAGTTACTTAATAGCACTTTCTTTTGTTTTTGATAGCGCTGAAAAGTGCTATTAACCGTGCCACTAATGTGAACGATTTTGTTTAATAGCACTTTAATAGAGCTATTAAAGTACTAGTTTTTAATATAAAAATAATAATTAATTAAAACAATAAGTTTAAAGGAGCCAAACGAAATTCGTGGGGGAAAATGAAAATTTTATCACAAATAGTAACATCGGCGTGAACCGTCACTAATATAAGAAAATAAAAATTAATTAAGACAATAACTAATAAGGAGGCAAACGAAATTTGTTATGGGAAATGAATATTTTTTCAAAAACAATAGCGTCGGCCTGAACCGTCGCTAATATAAATAAATAAATAATTTTTAAAAATAATAACTAAAAAGGAGTCAAACTAAATTGGTGGGTGTAATGAAATTTTCGCACAAACAGTAGCGTAGGTCCAAATAAACGTTTTGTCAACACCAAGAATTTTTCTTGAAATCAAACAATTTTCAAAATATTTTCATAACAAATGCATTCGAAGGACACATGCATTAAGTAGTGAAGAGGGAATGATTAAATGTATGTCCCATTGTTCTTAGTCCGAAGACGCTGACTGTATAGGTTATCATTCGAATGCTCACCTTCACTCATGAACTTTAGATTTATTCGTGCTATATACTTTTGAAGTGAAATGGAGGAAAATGACTAGTTAGGCATATGCTCTTCTTATAAAGATTCTAATAAAGACAAAGAAGAGTGATCTCTTCTGTCCAAAAGGGTAAACCAACTTTGAAAGAGAAAATAGAGCAACAGACAATATGCCATAAAAGTTACTTAATAGCACTTTCTTTTGTTTTTGATAGCGCTGAAAAGGGCTATTAACCGTTCCACTAATGTGAACGATTTTGTTTAATAGCACTTTAAAAGAGCTATTAAAGTACTAGTTTTTAATATAAAAATAATAATTAATTAAAACAAAAAGTTTAAAGGAGCCAATAGAAATTCGTGGGGGAAAATGAAAATTTTAGCACAAACATTAGCGTCGGCCTGAACCGTCGCTAATATAAGAAAATAAGAATTAATTAAGACAATAACTAATAAGGAGGAAAACGAAATTTGTTATGGGAAATGAATATTTTTTTAAAAACAATAGCGTCGGCCTGATACGTCGCTAATATAAAAAAATAAATAATTTTTTAAAATAATAAATAAAAAGGAGGCAAACTAAATTGGTGGGTGTAATGAAATTTTCGCACAAACAGTAGCGTAGGTCCAAATAAACGTTTAGTCAACACCAATTATTTTTCTCGAAATCAAACCGTTTTCAAAATATATTCATTAAAAATTCACTCGAAGGGCACATGCATTAAGTAGTGAAGAGGGAATGATTAAATGTATGTCCCTTTGTTCTTAGTCCGAAGACGCTGGCAGTATAGGTTATCATTCGAATGGTCACCTTCACTCATGAACTTTAGTTTTATTCGTGCTATATACTTTTGAAGTGAAATGGAGGAAAATGACTAGTTAGGCATATGCTCTTCTTATAAAGATTCTAATAAAGACAAAGAAAAGTGATCTCTTCTGTCCAAAAGGGTAAACCAACTTTGAAAGAGAAAATAAAGCAACAGACAATATGCCATAAAAGTTACTTAATAGCACTTTCTTTTGTTTTTGATAGCGCTCAAAAGCGCTATTAACCGTGCCACTAATGTGAACGATTTTGTTTAATAGCACTTTAAAAGAGCTATTAAAGTACTAGTTTTTAATATAAAAATAATAATTAATTAAAACAAAAAGTTTAAAGGAGCCAATAGAAATTTGTGGGGGAAAATGAAAATTTTAGCACAAACATTAGCGTCGGCCTGAACCGTCGCTAATAAAAGAAAATAAGGATTAATTAAGACAATAAATAATAAGGAGGCAAACGAAATTTGTTATGGGAAATGAATATTTTTTCAAAAACAATAGCGTCGGCCTGAACCGTCGCTAATATAAATAAATAAATTTTTTTTTAAAACAATAACTAAAAAGGAGGCAAACTAAATTGGTGGGTGTAATGAAATTTTCGCACATACAATAGCGTAGGTCCAAATAAACGTTTTGTCAACACCAAGAATTTTTCTCGAAATCAAACCATTTTCAAAATATTTTCATAACAAATGCACTCGAAGGACACATGCATTAAGTAGTGAAGAGGGAATGATTAAATGTATGTCCCTTTGTTCTTAGTCCGAAGACGCTGGCAGTATAGGTTATCATTCGAATGCTCACCTTCACTCATGAACTTTAGTTTTATTCGTGCTATATACTTTTGAAGTGAAATGGAGGAAAATGACTAGTTAGGCATATGCTCTTCTTATAAAGATTCTAATAAAGACAAAGAAGAGTGATCTCTTCTGTCCAAAAGGGTAAACCAACTTTGAAAGAGAAAATAGAGCAACAGACAATATGCCATAAAAGTTACTTAATAGCACTTTCTTTTGTTTTTGATAGCGCTGAAAAACGCTATTAACCGTGCCACTAATGTGAACGGTTTTGTTTAATAGCACTTTAAAAGAGCTATTAAAGTACTAGTTTTTAATATAAAAATAATAATTAATTAAAACAATAAGTTTAAAGGAGCCAAACGAAAATCGTGGGGGAAAATGAAAATTTTAGCACAAATAGTAGCATCGACGTGAACCGTCACTAATATAAGAAAATAAAAATTAATTAAGACAATAACTAATAAGGAGGCAAACGAAATATGTTATGGGAAATGAATATTTTTTCAAAAACAATAGCGTCGTCCTGAACCGTCTCTAATATAAATAAATAAATAATTTTTTAAAATAATAACTAAAAAGGAGGCAAACTAAATTGGTGGGTGTAATGAAATTTTCGTACAAACAGTAGCGTAGGTCCAAATAAACGTTTTGTCAACACCAAGAATTTTCCTCAAAATCAAACAATTTTCAAAATATTTTCATAACAAATGCACTCGAAGGACACATGCATTAAGTAGTGAAGAGGGAATGATTAAATGTATGTCCCATTGTTCTTAGTCCGAAGACGCTGGCTGTATAGGTTATCATTCGAATGCTCACCTTCACTCATGAACTTTAGATTTATTCGTGCTATATACTTTTGAAGTGAAATGGAGGAAAATGACTAGTTAGGCATATGCTCTTCTTATAAAGATTCTAATAAAGACAAAGAAGAGTGATCTCTTCTGTCCAAAAGGGTAAACCAACTTTGAAAGAGAAAATAGAGCAACAGACAATATGCCATAAAAGTTACTTAATAGCACTTTCTTTTGTTTTTGATAGCGCTGAAAAGGGCTATTAACCGTTCCACTAATGTGAACAATTTTGTTTAATAGCACTTTAAAAGAGCTATTAAAGTACTAGTTTTTAATATAAAAATAATAATTAATTAAAACAAAAAGTTTAAAGGAGCCAATAGAAATTCGTGGGGGAAAATGAAAATTTTAGCACAAACATTGGCGTCGGCCTGAACCGTCGCTAATATAAGAAAATAAGAATTAATTAAGACAATAACTAATAAGGAGGAAAACGAAATTTGTTATGGGAAATGAATATTTTTTTAAAAACAATAGCTTCGGCCTGAACCGTCGCTAATATAAAAAAATAAATAATTTTTTAAAATAATAACTAAAAAGGAGGCAAACTAAATTGGTGGGTGTAATGAAATTTTAGCACAAACAGTAGCGTAGGTCCAAATAAACGTTTAGTCAACACCAATTATTTTTCTCGAAATCAAACCGTTTTCAAAATATTTTCATAAAAAATACACTCGAAGGGCACATGCATTAAGTAGTGAAGAGGGAATGATTAAATGTATGTCCCTTTGTTCTTAGTCCGAAGACGCTGGCAGTATAGGTTATCATTCGAATGCTCACCTTCACTCATGAACTTTAGTTTTATTCGTGCTATATACTTTTGAAGTGAAATGGAGGAAAATGACTAGTTAGGCATATGCTCTTCTTATAAAGATTCTAATAAAGACAAAGAAAAGTGATCTCTTCTGTCCAAAAGGGTAAACCAACTTTGAAAGAGAAAATAAAGCAACAGACAATATGCCATAAAAGTTACTTAATAGCACTTTCTTTTGTTTTTGATAGCGCTCAAAAGCGCTATTAACCGTGCCACTAATGTGAACGATTTTGTTTAATAGCACTTTAAAAGAGCTATTAAAGTACTAGTTTTTAATATAAAAATAATAATTAATTAAAACAAAAAGTTTAAAGGAGCCAATAGAAATTTGTGGGGGAAAATTAAAATTTTAGCACAAACATTAGCGTCGGCCTGAACCGTCGCTAATATAAGAAAATAAGAATTAATTAAGACAATAAATAATAAGGAGGCAAACGAAATTTGTTATGGGAAATGAATATTTTTTCAAAAACAATAGCGTCGGCCTGAACCGTCGCTAATATAAATAAATAAATTTTTTTTTAAAACAATAACTAAAAAGCAGGCAAACTAAATTGGTGGGTGTAATGAAATTTTCGCACATACAATAGCGTAGGTCCAAATAAACGTTTTGTCAACACCAAGAATTTTTCTCGAAATCAAACCATTTTCAAAATATTTTCATAACAAATGCACTCGAAGGACACATGCATTAAGTAGTGAAGAGGGAATGATTAAATGTATGTCCCTTTGTTCTTAGTCCGAAGACGCTGGCAGTATAGGTTATCATTCGAATGCTCACCTTCACTCATGAACTTTAGTTTTATTCGTGCTATATACTTTTGAAGTGAAATGGAGGAAAATGACTAGTTAGGCATATGCTCTTCTTATAAAGATTCTAATAAAGACAAAGAAGAGTGATCTCTTCTGTCCAAAAGGGTAAACCAACTTTGAAAGAGAAAATAGAGCAACAGACAATATGCCATAAAAGTTACTTAATAGCACTTTCTTTTGTTTTTGATAGCGCTGAAAAGGGCTATTAACCGTTCCACTAATGTGAACGATTTTGTTTAATAGCACTTTAAAAGAGCTATTAAAGTACTAGTTTTTAATATAAAAATAATAATTAATTAAAACAAAAAGTTTAAAGGAGCCAATAGAAATTCGTGGGGGAAAATGAAAATTTTAGCACAAACATTAGCGTCGGCCTGAACCGTCGCTAATATAAGAAAATAAGAATTAATTAAGACAATAACTAATAAGGAGGCAAACGAAATTTGTTATGGGAAATGAATATTTTTTCAAAAACAATAGCGTAGGCCTGAACCGTCGCTAATATAAATAAATAAATAATTTTTAAAAATAATAACTAAAAAGGAGTCAAACTAAATTGGTGGGTGTAATGAAATTTTCGCACAAACAGTAGCGTAGGTCCAAATAAACGTTTTGTCAACACCAAGAATTTTTCTTGAAATCAAACAATTTTCAAAATATTTTCATAACAAATGCATTCGAAGGACACATGCATTAAGTAGTGAAGAGGGAATGATTAAATGTATGTCCCATTGTTCTTAGTCCGAAGACGCTGGCTGTATAGGTTATCATTTGAATGCTCACCTTCACTCATGAACTTTAGATTTATTCGTGCTATATACTTTTGAAGTGAAATGGAGGAAAATGACTAGTTAGGCATATGCTCTTCTTATAAAGATTCTAATAAAGACAAAGAAGAGTGATCTCTTCTGTCCAAAAGGGTAAACCAACTTTGAAAGAGAAAATAGAGCAACAGACAATATGCCATAAAAGTTACTTAATAGCACTTTCTTTTGTTTTTGATAGCGCTGAAAAGGGCTATTAACCGTTCCACTAATGTGAACGATTTTGTTTAATAGCACTTTAAAAGAGCTATTAAAGTACTATTTTTTAATATAAAAATAATAATTAATTAAAACAAAAAGTTTAAAGGAGCCAATAGAAATTCGTGGGGGAAAATGAAAATTTTAGCACAAACATTAGCGTCGGCCTGAACCGTCGCTAATATAAGAAAATAAGAATTAATTAAGACAATAACTAATAAGGAGGAAAACGAAATTTGTTATGGGAAATGAATATTTTTTCAAAAACAATAGCGTCGGCCTGAACCGTCGCTAATATAAAAAAATAAATAATTTTTTAAAATAATAACTAAAAAGGAGGCAAACTAAATTGGTGGGTGTAATGAAATTTTCGCACAAACAGTAGCGTAGGTCCAAATAAACGTTTAGTCAACACCAATTATTTTTCTCGAAATCAAACCGTTTTCAAAATATTTTCATAAAAAATACACTCGAAGGGCACATGCATTAAGTAGTGAAGAGGGAATGATTAAATGTATGTCCCTTTGTTCTTAGTCCGAAGACGCTGGCAGTATAGGTTATCATTCGAATGCTCACCTTCACTCATGAACTTTAGTTTTATTCGTGCTATATACTTTTGAAGTGAAATGGAGGAAAATGACTAGTTAGGCATATGCTCTTCTTATAAAGATTCTAATAAAGACAAAGAAAAGTGATCTCTTCTGTCCAAAAGGGTAAACCAACTTTGAAAGAGAAAATAAAGCAACAGACAATATGCCATAAAAGTTACTTAATAGCACTTTCTTTTGTTTTTGATAGCGCTGAAAAGCGCTATTAACTGTGCCACTAATGTGAACGATTTTGTTTAATAGCACTTTAAAAGAGCTATTAAAGTACTAGTTTTTAATATAAAAATAATAATTAATTAAAACAAAAAGTTTAAAGGAGCCAATAGAAATTTGTGGGGGAAAATGAAAATTTTAGCACAAACATTAACGTCGGCCTGAACCGTTGCTAATATAAGAAAATAAGAATTAATTAAGACAATAAATAATAAGGAGGCAAACAAATTTTGTTATGGGAAATGAATATTTTTTCAAAAACAATAGCGTCGGCCTGAACCGTCGCTAATATAAATAAATAAATTTTTTTTTAAAACAATAACTAAAAAGGAGGCAAACTAAATTGGTGGGTGTAATGAAATTTTCGCACATACAATAGCGTAGGTCCAAATAAACGTTTTGTCAACACCAAGAATTTTTCTCGAAATCAAACCATTTTCAAAATATTTTCATAACAAATGCACTCGAAGGACACATGCATTAAGTAGTGAAGAGGGAATGATTAAATGTATGTCCCTTTGTTCTTAGTCCGAAGACGCTGGCAGTATAGGTTATCATTCGAATGCTCACCTTCACTCATGAACTTTAGTTTTATTCGTGCTATATACTTTTGAAGTGAAATGGAGGAAAATGACTAGTTAGGCATATGCTCTTCTTATAAAGATTCTAATAAAGACAAAGAAGAGTGATCTCTTCTGTCCAAAAGGGTAAACCAACTTTGAAAGAGAAAATAGAGCAACAGACAATATGCCATAAAAGTTACTTAATAGCACTTTCTTTTGTTTTTGATAGCGCTGAAAAACGCTATTAACCGTGCCACTAATGTGAACGGTTTTGTTTAATAGCACTTTAAAAGAGCTATTAAAGTACTAGTTTTTAATATAAAAATAATAATTAATTAAAACAAAAAGTTTAAAGGAGCCAATAGAAATTCGTGGGGGAAAATGAAAATAATAGCACAAACATTAGCGTCGGCCTGAACCGTCGCTAATATAAGAAAATAAGAATTAATTAAGACAATAAATAATAAGGAGGCAAACGAAATATGTTATGGGAAATGAATATTTTTTCAAAAACAATAGCGTCGTCCTGAACCGTCGCTAATATAAATAAATAAATAATTTTTTAAAATAATAACTAAAAAGGAGGCAAACTAAATTGGTGGGTGTAATGAAATTTTCGTACAAACAGTAGCGTAGGTCCAAATAAACGTTTTGTCAACACCAAGAATTTTCCTCAAAATCAAACAATTTTCAAAATATTTTCATAACAAATGCACTCGAAGGACACATGCATTAAGTAGTGAAGAGGGAATGATTAAATGTATGTCCCATTGTTCTTAGTCCGAAGACGCTGGCTGTATAGGTTATCATTCGAATGCTCACCTTCACTCATGAACTTTAGATTTATTCGTGCTATATACTTTTGAAGTGAAATGGAGGAAAATGACTAGTTAGGCATATGCTCTTCTTATAAAGATTCTAATAAAGACAAAGAAGAGTGATCTCTTCTGTCCAAAAGGGTAAACCAACTTTGAAAGAGAAAATAGAGCAACAGACAATATGCCATAAAAGTTACTTAATAGCACTTTCTTTTGTTTTTGATAGCGCTGAAAAGGGCTATTAACCGTTCCACTAATGTGAACAATTTTGTTTAATAGCACTTTAAAAGAGCTATTAAAGTACTAGTTTTTAATATAAAAATATTAATTAATTAAAACAAAAAGTTTAAAGGAGCCAATAGAAATTCGTGGGGGAAAATGAAAATTTTAGCACAAACATTAGCGTCGGCCTGAACCGTCGCTAATATAAGAAAATAAGAATTAATTAAGACAATAACTAATAAGGAGGAAAACGAAATTTGTTATGGGAAATGAATATTTTTTCAAAAACAATAGCGTCGTCCTGATACGTCGCTAATATAAATAAATAAATAATTTTTTAAAATAATAAATAAAAAGGAGGCAAACTAAATTGGTGGGTGTAATGAAATTTTCGTACAAACAGTAGCGTAGGTCCAAATAAACGTTTTGTCAACACCAAGAATTTTTCTCAAAATCAAACAATTTTCAAAATATTTTCATAACAAATGCACTCGAAGGACACATGCATTAAGTAGTGAAGAGGGAATGATTAAATGTATGTCCCATTGTTCTTAGTCCGGAGACGCTGGCTGTATAGGTTATCATTCGAATGCTCACCTTCACTCATGAACTTTAGATTTATTCGTGCTATATACTTTTGAAGTGAAATGGAGGAAAATGACTAGTTAGGCATATGCTCTTCTTATAAAGATTCTGATAAAGACAAAGAAGAGTGATCTCTTCTGTCCAAAAGGGTAAACCAACTTTGAAAGAGAAAATAGAGCAACAGACAATATGCCATAAAAGTTACTTAATAGCACTTTCTTTTGTTTTTGATAGTGCTGAAAAGGGCTATTAACCGTTCCACTAATGTGAACAATTTTGTTTAATAGCACTTTAAAAGAGCTATTAAAGTACTAGTTTTTAATATAAAAATAATAATTAATTAAAACAAAAAGTTTAAAGGAGCCAATAGAAATTCGTGGGGGAAAATGAAAATTTTAGCACAAACATTAGCGTCGGCCTGAACCGTCGCTAATATAAGAAAATAAGAATTAATTAAGACAATAACTAATAAGGAGGAAAACGAAATTTGTTATGGGAAATGAAAATTTTTTTAAAAACAATAGCGTCGGCCTGAACCGTCGCTAATATAAAAAAAAAAAATAATTTTTTAAAATAATAACTAAAAAGGAGGCAAACTAAATTGGTGGTTGTAATGAAATTTTCGCACCAATAGTAGCGTAGGTCCAAATAAACGTTTAGTCAACACCAATTATTTTTCTCGAAATCAAACCGTTTTCAAAATATTTTCATAAAAAATACACTCGAAGGGCACATGCATTAAGTAGTGAAGAGGGAATGATTAAATGTATGTCCCTTTGTTCTTAGTCCGAAGACGCTGGCAGTATAGGTTATCATTCGAATGCTCACCTTCACTCATGAACTTTAGTTTTATTCGTGCTATATACTTTTGAAGTGAAATGGAGGAAAATGACTAGTTAGGCATATGCTCTTCTTATAAAGATTCTAATAAAGACAAAGAAAAGTGATCTCTTCTGTCCAAAAGGGTAAACCAACTTTCAAAGAGAAAATAGAGCAACAGACAATATGCCATAAAAGTTACTTAATAGCACTTTCTTTTGTTTTTGATAGCGCTGAAAAGCGCTATTAACCGTGCCACTAATGTGAACGATTTTGTTTAATAGCACTTTAAAAGAGCTATTAAAGTACTAGTTTTTAATATAAAAATAATAATTAATTAAAACAAAAAGTTTAAAGGAGCCAATAGAAATTTGTGGGGGAAAATGAAAATTTTAGCACAAACATTAGCGTCGGCCTGAACCCTTGCTAATATAAGAAAATAAGAATTAATTAAGACAATAAATAATAAGGAGGCAAACGAAATTTGTTATGGGAAATGAATATTTTTTCAAAAACAATAGCGTCGGCCTGAACCGTCGCTAATATAAATAAATAAATTTTTTTTTAAAATAATAACTAAAAAGGAGGCAAACTAAATTGGTGGGTGTAATGAAATTTTCGCACAAACAGTAGCGTAGGTCCAAATAAACGTTTTGTCAACACCAATTATTTTTCTCGAAACCAAACCATTTTCAAAATATTTTCATAACAAATGCACTCGAAGGACACATGCATTAAGTAGTGAAGAGGGAATGATTAAATGTATGTCCCTTTGTTCTTAGTCCGACGACGCTGGCAGTATAGGTTATCATTCGAATGCTCACCTTCACTCATGAACTTTAGTTTTATTCGTGCTATATACTTTTGAAGTGAAATGGAGGAAAATGACTAGCTAGGTATATGCTCTTCTTATAAAGATTCTAATAAAGACAAAGAAGAGTGATCTCTTCAGTCCAAAAGGGTAAACCAACTTTGAAAGATAAAATAGAGCAACAGACAATAAGCCATAAAAGTTACTTAATAGCACTTTCTTTTGTTTTTGATAGCACTGAAAAGCGCTATTAACCGTGCCACTAATGTGAACGATTTTGTTTAATAGCACTTTAAAAGAGCTATTAAAGTACTAGTTTTTAATATAAAAATAAAAATTAATTAAAACAAAAAGTTTAAAGGAGCCAATAGAAATTCGTGGGGGAAAATGAAAATTTTAGCACAAACATTAGCGTCGGCCTGAACCGTCGCTAATATAAGAAAATAAGAATTAATTAAGACAATAACTAATAAGGAGGCAAACGAAATTTGTTATGGGAAATGAATATTTTTTTATAAACAATAGCGTCGGCCTGAACCGTCGCTAATATAAATAAATAAATAATTATTTAAAATAATAACTTAAAAGGAGGCAAACTAAATTGGTGGGTGTAATGAAATTTTCGCACAAACATTAGCGTAGGTCCAAATGAACGTTTTGTCAACACCAAGTATTTTTCTCGAAATCAAACCATTTTCAAAATATTTTCATAGCAAATGCACTCAAAGGACACATGCATTAAGTAGTGAAGAAGGAATGATTAAATGTATGTCCCTTGGTTCTTAGTCCGACGACGCAGGCTGTATAGGTTATCACTTGAATCCTCACCTTCACTCATGAACTTTAGTTTTATTCGTGCTATATACTTTTGAAGTGAAATGGAGGAAAATGACTACTTAGGCGTATGCTCCTCTTATAAAGATTCTAATAAAGACAAAGAAGAGTGATCTCTTTTGTCCAAAAGGGTAAACCAACTTTGAAAGAGAAAATAGAGCAACAGACAATATGCCATAAAAGTTACTTAATAGCACTTTCTTTTGTTTTTGATAGCGCTGAAAAGCGCTATTAACCGTGCCACTAATGCGAACGATTTTGTTTAATAACACTTTAAAAGAGCTATTAAAGAACTAGTTTTTAGTATAAAAATAATAATTAATTAAAACAATAAGTTTAAAGGAGCCAAACGAAATTCGTGGGGGAAAATGAAAATTTTAGCACAAACAGTAGCATCGGCCTTAACCGTCGCTAATATAAGAAAATAAGAATTAATTAAGACAATAACTAATAAGAAGGCAAACGAAATTTGTTATGGGAAATGAATATTTTTTCAAAAACAATAGCGTCCGCCTGAACCGTCGCTAATATAAAAAAATAAATAATTATTTAAAATAATAACTAAAAATGAGGCAAACTAAATTGGTGGGTGTAATGAAATTTTCACACAAACAGTAGCGTAGGTCAAAATAAACGCTTAGTCAACACCAAGTATTTTTCTCAAAATCAAACCATTTTCAAAATATTTCATAACAAATGCACTCGAAGGACACATGCATTAAGTAGTTAAGAAGGAATGATTAAATGTATGACCCTTTGTTCTTAGTCCGACGAAGCTTACTGTATAGATTATCGTTAAAATGCTCACCTTCACTCATGAACTTTAGTTTTATTCGTGCTATATACTTTTGAAGTGAAAAGGAGGAAAATGACTAGTTAGGCGTATGCTCCTCTTATAAAGATTCTAATAAAGACAAAGAAGAGTGATCTCTTATGTCCAAAAGGGTAAACCAACTTTGAAAGAGAAAATAGAGCAACAGAAAATATGCCATAAAAGTTACTTAACAACACTTTCTTTTGTTTTTGATAGCGCTGAAAAGCGTTATTAACCGTGCCACTAATGTGAACGATTTTGTTTAATAGCACTTTAAAAGAGTTATTAAAGTACTAGTTTTTAATATAAAAATAATAATTAATTAAAACATTAAGTTTAAAGGAGCAAATAGAAATTTGTGGGGGAAAATGAAAATTTTAGCACAAACATTAGCGTCGGCCTGAACCGTCGCTAATATAAGAAAATAAGAATTAATTAATACAATAACTAATAAGGAGGCAGACGAAATTTGTTATGGGAAACGAATACTTTTTCAAAAACAATAGCGTCGGCCTGAACCGTCGCTAATTTAAAAAATTAAATAATTACTTAAAATAATAACTTATAAGGGGGAAAACTAAATTGGTGGGTGTAATGAAATTTTCGCACAAACAGTAGCATAGGTCCAAATAAACGTTTTGTCAACACCAAGAATTTTTCTCGAAATTAAACCATTTTTAAAATATTTTCATAACAAATGCACTCGAAGGACACATGCATTAAGTAGTGAAGAAGGAATGATTAAATGTATGTCCCTTTGTTCTTAGTCCGAAGATACTGGCTGTATAGGTTATCATTCGAATGCTCACCTTCACTCATGAACTTTAGTTTTATTCGTGCTATATACTTTTGAAGTGAAATGGAGGAAAGTAACTAGTTAGGCGTATGCTCCTCTTATAAAGATTCTAATAAAGACCAAGAAGAGCGATCTCTTCTGTCCAAAAGGGTAAACCAACTTTGAAAGACAAAATAGAGCAACAGACAATATGCCATAAAAGTTACTTAATAGCACTTTCTTTTGTTTTTGATAGCGCTGAAAAGCGCTATTAATCGTGCAACTAATGTGAACGGTTTTGTTTAATAGCACTTTAAAAGAGCTATTAAAGTACTAGTTTTTAATATAAAAATAATAATTAATTAAAACAATAAGTTTAAAGGAGCCAAAAAAAATTCGTGTGGGAAAATGAAAATTTTAGCACAAACAGTAGCATCGGCCTGAACCGTCGCGAATATAAGAAAATAAAAATTAATTAAGACAATAACTAATAAGGAGGAAAACAAAATTTGTTATGGGAAATAAATATTTTTTCAAAAACAATAGCGTCGGCCTGAACCGTCGCTCATAGAAAAAAATAAATAATTATTTAAAATAATAACTAAAAAGGAGGCAAAAAAAATTGGTGGGTGTAATGAAATTTTCACACAAGCAGTAGCGTAGGTCCAAATAAACGTTTTGTCAACACCAAGTATTTTTCTCGAAATTAAACCATTTTCAAAATATTTTCATAACAAATGCACTCGAAGGACACATGCATTATGTAGTGAAGAAGGAATGATTAAATGTATGTCCCTTTGTTCTTAGTCCGACGAAGTTTACTGTATAGGTTATCGTTCGAATGCTTAACTTCACTCATGAACTTTGGTTTTATTCGTGCTATAAACTTTTGAAGTGAAATGGAGGAAAAGGACTAGGTAGGTGTATGCTCCTCTTATAAAGATTCTAATAAAGACAAAGAAGAGTGATCTCTTCTGTCCAAAAGGGTAAACCAACTTTGAAAGAAAAAATAGAGCAACAAACAATATGCCATAAAAGTTATTTAATAACACTTTCTTTTGTTTTTGATAGCGCTGAAAAGCGCTATTAACCGTGCCACTAATGTAAACGATTTCTTTTAATATCACTTTAAAAGATCTATTAAAGTACTATTTTTTAATATACAAATAATAATTAATTAAAACAATAAGTTTAAAGGAGCCATACGAAATTCGTGGGGGAAAATGAAAATTTTAGCACAAACAGAAGCGTCGGCCTGAACCGTCGCTAATATGAGAAAATAAGAATTAATAAAGACAATAACTAATAAGGAGGCAAACGTATTTTGTTATGGGAAATGAATATTTTTTCAAAAACAATAGCGTCGGCCTGAACCGTCGCTAATATAAAAAAATAAATAGTTATTTAAAATAATAACTAAAAAGGGGGCAAATTAAATTTGTGGGTGTAATGAAATTTTCGCATAAATAGTAGCGTAGGTCCAAATAAACGTTTTGTCAACACCAAGTATTTTTCTCGAAATCAAACCATTTTCAAAATATTTTCATAACAAATGTACTCGGAGGACACATGCATTAAGTAGTGAAGAATGAATGATTAAATGTATGTCCCTTTGTTCTTAGTCCGATGATGCTGGTTGTATAGGTTATTGTTCGAATGCTCACCTTCACTCATGAACTTTAGTTTTATTCGTGCTATATACTTTTGAAGTGAAATGGAGGAAAATGACTACTTAGGCGTATGCTCCTCTTATAAAGATTCTAATAAAGACAAATCAGAGTGATCTCTTCTGTCCAAAAGGGTAAACCAATTTTGAAAGAGAAAATAGAGCAACGTACAATATGCCATAAAAGTTATTTAATAGCACTTTCTTTTGTTTTTGATAGCGCTGAAAAGCACTATTAACCGTGCCACTAATGTGAACGATTTTGTTTAATAGCACTTTAAAAGAACTATTAAAGTACTAGTTTTTAATATAAAAATAATAATTAATTAAAACAATAAGTTTAAAGGAGCCATTCGAAATTCGTGGGGGAAAATGAAATTTTTTGAACAAACAGTAGCGTCGGCATGAACCGTCGCTAATATAAGAAAATAAGAATTAATTAAGACAATAACTAATAAGGAGGAAAACAAAATTTGTTATGGGAAATGAATATTTTTTCAAAAACAATAGCCTCGGCCTGAACCGTCGCTAATATAAAAAAATAAATAATTATTTAAAATAATAACTAAAAAGGAGGCAAATTAAATTGGTGGGTGTAATGAAATTTTCGCACAAACAGTAGCGTAGGTCCAAATAAACGTTTTGTCAACACCAAGTATTTTTCTCGAAATCAAACCATTTTCAAAATATTTTCATAACAAATGCACTCTGAGGATGCATGCATTAAGTAGTGAAGAAGGAATGATTAAATGTATGTCCCTTTGTTCTTAGTTCGACGATGCTGGCTGTATAGGTTATCGCTCGAATGCTCACCTTCACTCATGAACTTTAGTTTTATTCATGCTATATACTTTTGAAGTGAATTGGAGGAAAATGACTACTTAGGCGCATGCTCCTCTTATAAAGATTCTAATAAAGACAAAGAAGAGTGATCTCTTCTGTCCAAAAGGGTAAACCAACTTTGAATGAAAAAATAGAGCAACAGACAATATGCCATAAAAGTTATTTAATAACACTTTCTTTTGTTTTTGATAGCACTGAAAAGCGCTATTAACCGTCCCACTAATGTAAACGATTTCTTTTAATATCACTTTAAAAGATCTATTAAAGTACTATTTTTTAATATACAAATAATAATTAATTAAACCAATAAGTTTAAAGGAGACATACGAAATTCGTGGGGGAAAATGAAAATTTTAGCACAAACAGAAGCGTCGGCCTGAACCGTCGCTAATATGAGAAAATAAGAATTAATAAAGACAATAACTAATAAGGAGGCAAATGTATTTTGTTATGGGAAATGAATATTTTTTCAAAAACAATAGCGTCGGCCTGAACCGTCGCTAATATAAAAAAATATATAGTTATTTAAAATAATAACTAAAAAGGGGGCAAATTAAATTGGTGGGTGTAACGAAATTTTCGCACAAACAGTAGCGTAGGTCCAAATAAACGTTTTGTCAACACCAAGTATTTTTCTCGAAATCAAACCATTTTCAAAATATTTTCATAACAAATGCACTCTGAGGATGCATGCATTAAGTAGTGAAGAAGGAATGATTAAGTGTATGTCCCTTTGTTCTTACTCCGACGATGCTGGCTGTATAGGTTATCGCTCGAATGCTCACCTTCACTCATGAACTTTAGTTTTATTCGTGCTATATACTTTTGAAGTGAAATGGAGGAAAATGACTACTTAGGCGTATGCTCCTCTTATGAAGATTCTAATAAAGACAAAGAAGAGTGATGTCTTCTGTCCAAAAGGGTAAACCAGCTTTGAAAGAAAAAATAGAGCAACAGACAATATGCCATAAAAGTTATTTAGTTACACTTTCTTTTGTTTTTGATAGCGCTGAAAAGCGCTATTAACCGTGCCACTAATGTAAACGATTTCTTTTAATATCACTTTAAAAGATCTATTAAAGTACTATTTTTAATATACAAATAATAATTAATTAAAACAATAAGTTTAAAGGAGGCATACGAAATTCGTAAGGGGAAATGAAAATTTTAGCACAAACAGTAGCGTCGGCCTGAACCGTCGCTAATATGAGAAAATAAGAATTAATAAAGACAATAACTAATAAGGAGGCAAACGTATTTCGTTATGGGAAATGAATATTTTTTCAAAAACAATAGCGTCGGCCTGAACCGTCGCTAATATAAAAAAATAAATAGTTATTTAAAATAATAACTAAAAAGGGGGAAAATTACATTGGTGGGTGTAATGAAATTTTCGCACAAACAGTAGCGTAGGTCCAAATAAACGTTTTGTCAACACCAAGTATTTTTCTCGAAATCAAACCATTTTCAAAATATTTTCATATCAAATGTACTCGGAGGACACATGCATTAAGTAGTGAAGAATGAATGATTAAATCTATGTCCCTTTGTTCTTAGTCCGACGATGCTGGCTGTATAGGTTATCGCTCGAATGCTAACCTTCACTCATGAACTTTAGTTTTATTCGTGCTATATACTTTTGAAGTGAAATGGAGGAAAATGACTACTTAGGCGTATGCTCCTCTTATAAAGATTCTAATAAAGACAAAGAAGAGTGATCTCTTTTGTCCAAAAGGGTAAACCAATTTTGAAAGAGAAAATAGAGCAACCAACAATATGCCATAAAAGTTATTTAATAGCACTTTCTTTTGTTTTTGATATTGCTGAAAAGCACTATTAACCGTGCCACTAATGCGAACGATTTTGTTTAATAGCACTTTAAAAGAGCTATTAAAGTACTAGTTTTTAATATAAAAATAATAATTAATTAAAACAATAAGTTTAAAGGAGCCATTCGAAATTCGTGGGGGAAAATGAAATTTTTTGCACAAACAGTAGCATCGACATGAACCTCGCTAATATAAGAAAATAAGAATTAATTAAGACAATAACTAATAAGGAGGAAAACGAAATTTGTTATGGGAAATGAATATTTTTTCAAAAACAATAGCGTCGGCCTGAACCGTCGCTAATATAAAAAAATAAATAATTATTTAAAATAATACCTAAAAAGGAGGCAAATTAAATTGGTGGGTGTAATGAAATTTTCGCACAAACAGTAGCGTAGGTCCAAATAAACGTTTTGTCAACACCAAGTATTTTTCTCGAAATCAAACCATTTTCAAAATATTTTCATAACAAATGCACTCTGAGGATGCATGCATTAAGTAGTGAAGAAGGAATGATAAAATGTATGTCCCTTTGTTCTTAGTCCGACGATGCTGGCTGTATAGGTTATCACTCGAATGCTCACCTTCACTCATGAACTTTAGTTTTATTCGTGCTATACACTTTTGAAGTGAAATGGAGGAAATTGACTACTTAGTCGTATGCTCCTCTTATAAAGATTCTAATAAAGACAAAGAAGAGTGATCTCTTCTGTCCAAAAGGGTAAACCAACTTTGAAAGAAAAAATAGAGCAACAGACAATATGCCACAAAAGTTATTTAATAACAATTTCTTTTGTTTTTGATAGCGCTGAAAAGCGCTATTAACCGTGCCACTAATGTAAACGATTTCTTTTAATATCACTTTAACAAATCTATTAAAGTACTACTTTTTAATATAAAAATAATAATTAATTAAAACAATAAGTTTAAAGGAGGCATACGAAATTCGTGGGGGGAAATGAAAATTTTAGCACAAACAGTAGTGTCGGCCTGAATCGTCGCTAATATGAGAAAATAAGAATTAATAAAGACAATAACTAATAAGGAGGAAAACGTATTTTGTTATGGGAAATGAATATTTTTTCAAAAACAATAGCGTCGGCCTGAACCGTCGCTAATATAAAAAATAAATAGTTATTTAAAATAATAACTAAAAAGGGGGTAAATTAAATTGGTGTGTGTAATGAAATTTTCGCACAAACAGTAGTGTAGGTCCAAATAAACGTTTTGTCAACACCAAGTATTTTTCTCGAAATCAAACCATTTTCAAAATATTTTCATAACAAATGTACTCGGAGGACACATGCATTAAGTAGTGAAGAATGAATGATTAAATGTATGTCCCTTTGTTCTTAGTCCGATGGTGCTGGCTGTATAGGTTATCGCTCGAATGCTCACCTTCACTCATGAACTTTAGTTTTATTCGTGCTATATACTTTTGAAGTGAAATGGAGGAAAATGACTACTTAGGCGTATGATCCTCTTATAAAGATTCTAATAAAGACAAAGAAGAGTGATCTCTTCTGTCCAAAAGGGTAAACCAATTTTGAAAGAGAAAATAGAGCAACAGACAATATGCCAAAAAAGTTATTTAATAGCACTTTCTTTTGTTTTTGATAGCGCTGGAAAGCGCTATTAACCGTGCCACTAATGTGAACGATTTTGTTTAATAGCACTTTAAAAGAGCTATTAAAGTACTAGTTTTTAATATAAAAATAATAATTAATTAAAACAATAAGTTTAAAGGAGCCATTCGAAATTCGTGGGGGAAAATGAAAATTTTTGCACAAACAGTAGCATCGGCATGAACCGCCGCTAATATGAGAAAATAAGAATTAATTAAGATAATAACTAATAAGGAGGCAAACGAAATTTGTTATGGGAAATGAATATTTTTTCAAAAACAATAGCGTCGGCCTGAACCGTCGCTAATATAAAAAATAAATAATTATTTAAAATAATAACTAAAAAGGAGGCAAATTAAATTGGTGGGTGTAATGAAATTTTCGCACAAACGGTAGTGTAGGTCCAAATAAACGTTTTGTCAACACCAAGTATTTTTCCCGAAATGAAACCATTTTCAAAATATTTTCATAACAAATGTACTCGGAGGACACATGCATTAAGTAGTGAAGAATGAATGATTAAATACATGTCCCTTTGTTCTTAGTCCGACGATGTTGGCTGTATAGGTTATCGCTCGAATGCTCACCTTCACTCATGAACTTTAGTTTTATTCGTGCTATATACTTTTGAAGTGAAATGGAGGAAAATGACTACTTAGGCGTATGCTCCTCTTATGAAGATTCTAATAAAGACAAAGAAGAGTGATGTCTTCTGTCCAAAAGGGTAAACCAGCTTTGAAAGAAAAAATAGAGCAACAGACAATATGCCATAAAAGTTATTTAGTTACACTTTCTTTTGTTTTTGATAGCGCTGAAAAGCGCTATTAACCGTGCCACTAATGTAAACGATTTCTTTTAATATCACTTTAAAAGATCTATTAAAGTACTATTTTTAATATACAAATAATAATTAATTAAAACAATAAGTTTAAAGGAGGCATACGAAATTCGTAAGGGGAAATGAAAATTTTAGCACAAACAGTAGCGTCGGCCTGAACCGTCGCTAATATGAGAAAATAAGAATTAATAAAGACAATAACTAATAAGGAGGCAAACGTATTTCGTTATGGGAAATGAATATTTTTTCAAAAACAATAGCGTCGGCCTGAACCGTCGCTAATATAAAAAAATAAATAGTTATTTAAAATAATAACTAAAAAGGGGGAAAATTAAATTGGTGGGTGTAATGAAATTTTCGCACAAACAGTAGCGTAGGTCCAAATGAACGTTTTGTCAACACCAAGTATTTTTCTCGAAATCAAACCATTTTCAAAATATTTTCATAACAAATGCACTCAAAGGACACGTGGATTAAGTAGTGAAGAAGGAATGATTAAATGTATGTCCCTTGGTTCTTAGTCCGACGACGCATGCTGTATAAGTTATCGCTCGAATCCTCACCTTCACTCATGAACTTTAGTTTTATTCGTGCTATATACTTTTGAAGTGAAATGGAGGAAAATGACTACTTAGGCGTATGCTCCTCTTATAAAGATTCTAATAAAGACAAAGAAGAGTGATCTCTTTTGTCCAAAAGGGTAAACCAATTTTGAAAGAGAAAATAGAGCAACCAACAATATGCCATAAAAGTTATTTAATAGCACTTTCTTTTGTTTTTGATATTGCTGAAAAGCGCTATTAACCGTGCCACTAATGCGAACGATTTTGTTTAATAGCACTTTAAAAGAGCTATTAAAGTACTTGTTTTTAATATAAAAATAGTAATTAATTAAAACAATAAGTTTAAAGGAGCCATTCGAAATTCGTGGGGGAAAATGAAAATTTTTGCACAAACAGTAGCATCGACATGAACCTCGCTAATATAAGAAAATAAGAATTAATTAAGACAATAACTAATAAGGAGGAAAACGAAATTTGTTATGGGAAATGAATATTTTTTCAAAAACAATAGCGTCGGCCTGAACCGTCGCTAATATAAAAAAATAAATAATTATTTAAAATAATAACTAAAAAGGAGGCAAATTAAATTGGTGGGTGTAATGAAATTTTCGCACAAACAGTAGCGTAGGTCCAAATAAACGTTTTGTCAACACCAAGTATTTTTCTCGAAATCAAACCATTTTCAAAATATTTTCATAACAAATGCACTCTGAGGATGCATGCATTAAGTAGTGAAGAAGGAATGATTAAATGTATGTCCGTTTGTTCTTAGTCCGACGGTGCTGGCTGTATAGGTTATCGCTCGAATGCTCACCTTCACTCATGAACTTTAGTTTTATTCGTGCTATATACTTTTGAAGTGAAATGGAGGAAAATGACTACTTAGGCGTATGCTCCTCTTATAAAGATTCTAATAAAGACAAAGAAGAGTGATCTCTTCTGTCCAAAAGGGTAAACAAATTTTGAAAGAGAAAATAGAGCAACAGACAATATGCCAAAAAAGTTATTTAATAGCACTTTCTTTTGTTTTTGATAGCGCTGGAAAGCGCTATTAACCGTGCCACTAATGTGAACGATTTTGTTTAATAGCACTTTAAAAGAGCTATTAAAGTACTAGTTTTTAATATAAAAATAATAATTAATTAAAACAATAAGTTTAAAGGAGCCATACGAAATTCGTGGGGGGAAATGAAAATTTTAGCACAAACAGTAGCGTCGGCGTGAACCGTCGCTAATATGAGAAAATAAGAATTAATAAAGACAATAACTAATAAGGAGGCAAACATATTTTGTTATGGGAAATGAATATTTTTTCAAAAACAACAGCGTCGGCCTGAACCGTCGCTAATATAAAAAATAAATAGTTATTTAAAATAATAACTAAAAAGGGGGCAAATTAAATTGGTGGGTGTAATGAAATTTTTGCACAAACAGTAGCGTAGGTCCAAATAAATGTTTTGTCAACACCAAGTATTTTTATCGAAATCAAACCATTTTCAAAATATTTTCATAATAAATGTACTCGGAGGACACATGCATTAAGTAGTGAAGAATGAATTATTAAATGTATGTCCCTTTGTTCTTAGTCCGACGATGCTGGCTGTATAGTTTATCGCTCGAATGCTCACCTTCACTCATGAACTTTAGTTTTATTCGTGCTATATACTTTTGAAGTGAAATGGAGGAAAATGACTACTTACGCGTATGCTCCTCTTATAAAGATTCTAATAAAGACATAGAAGAGTGATCTGTTCTATCCAAAAGGGTAAACCAATTTTGAAAGAGAAAATAGAGCAACAGACAATATGCCAAAAAAGTTATTTAATAGCACTTTCTTTTGTTTTTGATAGCGCTGAAAAGCGCTATTAACCGTGCCACTAATGTGAACGATTTTGTTTAATAGCACTTTAAAAGAGCTATTAAAGTACTAGTTTTTAATATAAAAATAATAATTAATTAAAACAATAAGTTTAAAGGATCCATTCGAAATTTGTGGGGGGAAATGAAAATTTTTGCACAAACAGTAGCATCGGCATGAACCGTCGCTAATATAAGAAAATAAGAATTAATTAAGACAATAACTAATAAGGAGGAAAACGAAATTTGTTTTGGGAAATGAATATTTTTTCAAAAACAATAGCGTCGGCCTGAACCGTCGCTAATATAAAAAAATAAATAATTATTTAAAATAATAACTAAAAAGGAGGCAAATTAAATTGGTGGGTGTAATGAAATTTTCGCACAAACAGTAGCGTAGGTCCAAATAAACGTTTTTTCAACACCAAGTATTTTTCTCGAAATCAAACCATTTTCAAACTATTTTCATAACAAATGCACTCTGAGGATGCATGCATTAAGTAGTGAAGAAGGAATGATTAAATGTATGTCCCTTTGTTCTTAGTCCGACGGTGCTGGCTGTATAGGTTATCGCTCGAATGCTCACCTTCACTCATGAACTTTAGTTTTATTCGTGCTATATACTTTTGAAGTGAAATGGAGGAAAATGACTACTTAGGCGTATGCTCCTCTTATAAAGATTCTAATAAAGACAAAGAAGAGTGATCTCTTCTATCCAAAAGGGTAAACCAATTTTGAAAGAGAAAATAGAGCAACAGACAATATGCCAAAAAAGTTATTTAATAGCACTTTCTTTTGTTTTTGATAGCGCTGGAAAGCGCTATTAACCGTGCCACTAATGTGAACGATTTTGTTTAATAGCACTTTAAAAGAGCTATTAAAGTACTAGTTTTTAATATAAAAATAATAATTAATTAAAACAATAAGTTTAAAGGAGCCATACGAAATTCGTGGGGGGAAATGAAAATTTTAGCACAAACAGTAGCGTCGGCCTGAACCGTCGCTAATATGAGAAAATAAGAATTAATAAAGACAATAACTAATAAGGAGGCAAACGTATTTTGTTATGGGAAATGAATATTTTTTCAAAAACAATAGCGTCGGCCTGAACCGTCGCTATTATAAAAAATAAATAGTTATTTAAAATAATAACTAAAAAGGGGGCAAATTAAATTGGTGGGTGTAATGAAATTTTTGCACAAACAGTAGCGTAGGTTCAAATAAATGTTTTGTCAACACCAAGTATTTTTATCGAAATCAAACCATTTTCAAAATATTTTCATAATAAATGTACTCGGAGGACACATGCATTAAGTAGTGAAGAATGAATGATTAAATGTATGTCCCTTTGTTCTTAGTCCGACGATGCTGGCTGTATAGTTTATCGCTCGAATGCTCACCTTCACTCATGAACTTTAGTTTTATTCGTGCTATATACTTTTGAAGTGAAATGGAGGAAAATGACTACTTACGCGTATGCTCCTCTTATAAAGATTCTAATAAAGACATAGAAGAATGATCTCTTCTGTCCAAAAGGGTAAAACAATTTTGAAAGAGAAAATAGAGCAGCAGACAATATGCCAAAAGAGTTATTTATTAGCACTTTCTTTTGTTTTTGATAGCGCTGAAAAGTGCTATTAACCATGCCACTAATGTGAACGATTTTGTTTAATATCACTTTAAAAGAGCTATTAAAGTACTTGTTTTTAATATAAAAATAGTAATTAATTAAAACAATAAGTTTAAAGGAGCCATTCGAAATTCGTGGGGGAAAATGAAATTTTTTGCACAAACAGTAGCATCGGCATGAACCGTCGCTAATATAAGAAAATAAGAATTAACTAAGACAATAACTAATAAGGAGGAAAACGAAATTTGTTTTGGGAAATGAATATTTTTTCAAAAACAATAGCGTCGGCCTGAACCATCGCTAATATAAAAAATAAATAATTATTTAAAATAATAACTAAAAAGGAGGCAAATTAAATTGGTGGGTGTAATGAAATTTTCGCACAAACAGTAGCGTAGGTCCAAATAAACGTTTTGTCAAAACCAAGTATTTTTCTCGAAATCAAACCATTTTCAAAATATTTTCATAACAAATGCACTCTGAGGATGCATGCATTAAGTAGTGAAGAAGGAATGATTAAATGTATGTCCCTTTGTTCTTAGTCCGACGATGCTGGCTGTATAGGTTATCACTCGAATGCTCACCTTCACTCATGAACTTTAGTTTTATTCGTGCTATATACTTTTGAAGTGAAATGGGGGAAATTGACTACTTAGTCGTATGCTCCTCTTATAAAGATTCTAATAAAGACAAAGAAGAGTGATCTCTTCTGTCCAAAAGGGTAAACCAACTTTGAAAGAAAAAATAGAGCAACAGACAATATGCCATAAAAGTTATTTAATAACACTTTCTTTTGTTTTTGATAGCGCTGAAAAGCGCTATTAACCGTGCCACTAATGTAAACGATTTCTTTTAATATCACTTTAAAAGATCTATTAAAGTACTATTTTTTAATATACAAATAATAATTAATTAAAACAATAAGTTTAAAGGAGCCATACGAAATTCGTGGGGGGAAATGAAAATTTTAGCACAAACAGTAGCGTCGGCCTGAACCGTCGCTAATATGAGAAAATAAGAATTAATAAAGACAATAACTAATAAGGAGGCAAACGTATTTTGTTATGGGAAATGAAAAGTTTTTCAAAAACAATAGCGTCGGCCTGAACCGTCGCTAATATAAAAAATAAATAGTTATTTAAAATAATAACTAAAAAGGGTGCAAATTAAATTGGTGGGTGTAATGAAATTTTTGCACAAACAGTAGCGTAGGTCTAAATAAATGTTTTGTCAACACCAAGTATTTTTATCGAAATCAAACCATTTTCAAAATATTTTCATAATAAATGTACTCGGAGGACACATGCATTAAGTAGTGAAGAATGAATTATTAAATGTATGTCCCTTTGTTCTTAGTCCGACGATGCTGGCTGTATAGTTTATCGCTCGAATGCTCACCTTCACTCATGAACTTTAGTTTTATTCGTGCTATATACTTTTGAAGTGAAATGGAGGAAAATGACTACTTACGCGTATGCTCCTCTTATAAAGATTCTAATAAAGACATAGAAGAGTGATCTGTTCTATCAATAAGGGTAAACCAATTTTGAAAGAGAAAATAGAGCAACAGACAATATGCCAAAAAAGTTATTTAATAGCACTTTCTTTTGTTTTTGATAGCGCTGAAAAGCGCTATTAACCGTGCCACTAATGTGAACGATTTTGTTTAATAGCACTTTAAAAGAGCTATTAAAGTACTAGTTTTTAATATAAAAATAATAATTAATTAAAACAATAAGTTTAAAGGATCCATTCGAAATTTGTGGGGGAAAATGAAAATTTTTGCACAAACAGTAGCATCGGCATGAACCGTCGCTAATATAAGAAAATACGAATTAATTAAGACAATAACTAATAAGGAGGAAAACGAAATTTGTTTTGGGAAATGAATATTTTTTCAAAAACAATAGCGTCGGCCTGAACCGTCGCTAATATAAAAAAATAAATAATTATTTAAAATAATAACTAAAAAGGAGGCAAATTAAATTGGTGGGTGTAATGAAATTTTCGCACAAACAGTAGCGTAGGTCCAAATAAACGTTTTTTCAACACCAAGTATTTTTCTCGAAATCAAACCATTTTCAAACTATTTTCATAACAAATGCACTCTGAGGATGCATGCATTAAGTAGTGAAGAAGGAATGATTAAATGTATGTCCCTTTGTTCTTAGTCCGACGGTGCTGGCTGTATAGGTTATCGCTCGAATGCTCACCTTCACTCATGAACTTTAGTTTTATTCGTGCTATATACTTTTGAAGTGAAATGGAGGAAAATGACTACTTAGGCGTATGCTCCTCTTATAAAGATTCTAATAAAGACAAAGAAGAGTGATCTCTTCTATCCAAAAGGGTAAACCAATTTTGAAAGAGAAAATAGAGCAACAGACAATATGCCAAAAAAGTTATTTAATAGCACTTTCTTTTGTTTTTGATAGCGCTGGAAAGCGCTATTAACCGTGCCACTAATGTGAACGATTTTGTTTAATAGCACTTTAAAAGAGCTATTAAAGTACTAGTTTTTAATATAAAAATAATAATTAATTAAAACAATAAGTTTAAAGGAGCCATACGAAATTCGTGGGGGGAAATGAAAATTTTAGCACAAACAGTAGCGTCGGCCTGAACCGTCGCTAATATGAGAAAATAAGAATTAATAAAGACAATAACTAATAAGGAGGCAAACGTATTTTGTTATGGGAAATGAATATTTTTTCAAAAACAATAGCGTCGGCCTGAACCGTCGCTAATATAAAAAATAAATAGTTATTTAAAATAATAACTAAAAAGGGGGCAAATTAAATTGGTGGGTGTAATGAAATTTTTGCACAAACAGTAGCGTAGGTCCAAATAAATGTTTTGTCAACACCAAGTATTTTTATCGAAATCAAACCATTTTCAAAATATTTTCATAATAAATGTACTCGGAGGACACATGCATTAAGTAGTGAAGAATGAATGATTAAATGTATGTCCCTTTGTTCTTAGTCCGACGATGCTGGCTGTATAGTTTATCGCTCGAATGCTCACCTTCACTCATGAACTTTAGTTTTATTCGTGCTATATACTTTTGAAGTGAAATGGAGGAAAATGACTACTTACGCGTATGCTCCTCTTATAAAGATTCTAATAAAGACATAGAAGAATGATCTCTTCTGTCCAAAAGGGTAAAACAATTTTGAAAGAGAAAATAGAGCAGCAGACAATATGCCAAAAGAGTTATTTATTAGCACTTTCTTTTGTTTTTGATAGCGCTGAAAAGCGCTATTAACCATGCCACTAATGTGAACGATTTTGTTTAATATCACTTTAAAAGAGCTATTAAAGTACTTGTTTTTAATATAAAAATAGTAATTAATTAAAACAATAAGTTTAAAGGAACCATTCGAAATTCGTGGGGGAAAATGAAATTTTTTGCACAAATAGTAGCATCGGCATGAACCGTCGCTAATATAAGAAAATAAGAATTAATTAAGACAATAACTAATAAGGAGGAAAACGAAATTTGTTATGGGAAATGAATATTTTTTCAAAAACAATAGCGTCGGCCTGAACCGTCGCTAATATAAAAAATAAATAATTATTTAAAATAATAACTAAAAAGGAGGCAAATTAAATTGGTGGGTGTAATGAAATTTTCGCACAAACAGTAGCGTAGGTCCAAATAAACGTTTTGTCAACACCAAGTATTTTTCTCGAAATCAAACCATTTTCAAAATATTTTCATAACAAATGCACTCTGAGGATGCATGCATTAAGTAGTGAAGAAGGAATGATTAAATGTATGTCCCTTTGTTCTTAGTCCGACGATGCTTGCTGTATAGGTTATCACTCGAATGCTCACCTTCACTCATGAACTTTAGTTTTATTCGTGCTATATACTTTTGAAGTGAAATGGGGGAAATTGACTACTTAGTCGTATGCTCCTCTTATAAAGATTCTAATAAAGACAAAGAAGAGTGATCTCTTCTGTCCAAAAGGGTAAACCAACTTTGAAAGAAAAAATAGAGCAACAGACAATATGCCATAAAAGTTATTTAATAACACTTTCTTTTGTTTTTGATAGCGCTGAAAAGCGCTATTAACCGTGCCACTAATGTAAACGATTTCTTTTAATATCACTTTAAAAGATCTATTAAAGTACTATTTTTTAATATACAAATAATAATTAATTAAAACAATAAGTTTAAAGGAGCCATACGAAATTCGTGGGGGGAAATGAAAATTTTAGCACAAACAGTAGCGTCGGCCTGAACCGTCGCTAATATGAGAAAATAAGAATTAATAAAGACAATAACTAATAAGGAGGCAAACGTATTTTGTTATGGGAAATGAAAAGTTTTTCAAAAACAATAGCGTCGGCCTGAACCGTCGCTAATATAAAAAATAAATAGTTATTTAAAATAATAACTAAAAAGGGTGCAAATTAAATTGGTGGATGTAATGAAATTTTTGCACAAACAGTAGCGTAGGTCCAAATAAATGTTTTGTCAACACCAAGTATTTTTATCGAAATCAAACCATTTTCAAAATATTTTCATAATAAATGTACTCGGAGGACACATGCATTAAGTAGTGAAGAATGAATTATTAAATGTATGTCCCTTTGTTCTTAGTCCGACGATGCTGGCTGTATAGTTTATCGCTCGAATGCTCACCTTCACTCATGAACTTTAGTTTTATTCGTGCTATATACTTTTGAAGTGAAATGGAGGAAAATGACTACTTACGCGTATGCTCCTCTTATAAAGATTCTAATAAAGACATAGAAGAGTGATCTGTTCTATCAATAAGGGTAAACCAATTTTGAAAGAGAAAATAGAGCAACAGACAATATGCCAAAAAAGTTATTTAATAGCACTTTCTTTTGTTTTTGATAGCGCTGAAAAGCGCTATTAACCGTGCCACTAATGTGAACGATTTTGTTTAATAGCACTTTAAAAGAGCTATTAAAGTACTAGTTTTTAATATAAAAATAATAATTAATTAAAACAATAAGTTTAAAGGATCCATTCGAAATTTGTGGGGGAAAATGAAAATTTTTGCACAAACAGTAGCATCGGCATGAACCGTCGCTAATATAAGAAAATACGAATTAATTAAGACAATAACTAATAAGGAGGAAAACGAAATTTGTTTTGGGAAATGAATATTTTTTCAAAAACAATAGCGTCGGCCTGAACCGTCGCTAATATAAAAAAATAAATAATTATTTAAAATAATAACTAAAAAGGAGGAAAATTAAATTGGTGGGTGTAATGAAATTTTCGCACAAACAGTAGCGTAGGTCCAAATAAACGTTTTGTCAACACCAAGTATTTTTCTCGAAATCAAACCATTTTCAAACTATTTTCATAACAAATGCACTCTGAGGATGCATGCATTAAGTAGTGAAGAAGGAATGATTAAATGTATGTCCCTTTGTTCTTAGTCCGACGGTGCTGGCTGTATAGGTTATCGCTCGAATGCTCACCTTCACTCATGAACTTTAGTTTTATTCGTGCTATATACTTTTGAAGTGAAATGGAGGAAAATGACTACTTAGGCGTATGCTCCTCTTATAAAGATTCTAATAAAGACAAAGAAGAGTGATCTCTTCTGTCCAAAAGGGTAAACCAATTTTGAAAGAGAAAATAGAGCAACAGACAATATGCCAAAAAAGTTATTTAATAGCACTTTCTTTTGTTTTTGATAGCGCTGGAAAGCGCTATTAACCGTGCCACTAATGTGAACGATTTTGTTTAATAGCACTTTAAAAGAGCTATTAAAGTACTAGTTTTTAATATAAAAATAATAATTAATTAAAACAATAAGTTTAAAGGAGCCATACGAAATTCGTGGGGGGAAATGAAAATTTTAGCACAAACAGTAGCGTCGGCCTGAACCGTCGCTAATATGAGAAAATAAGAATTAATAAAGACAATAACTAATAAGGAGGCAAACGTATTTTGTTATGGGAAATGAATATTTTTTCAAAAACAATAGCGTCGGCCTGAACCGTCGCTAATATAAAAAATAAATAGTTATTTAAAATAATAACTAAAAAGGGGGCAAATTAAATTGGTGGGTGTAATGAAATTTCCGCACAAACAATAACGTAGGTCCAAATAAATGTTTTCTCAACACCAAGTATTTTTCTCAAAATCAAACCATTTTCAAAATATTTTCATAACAAATGTACTCGGAGGACACATGCATTAAGTAGTGAAGAATGAATGATTAAATGTATGTCCCTTTGTTCTTAGTCCGACGATGCTGGCTGTATAGGTTATCGCTCGAATGCTCACCTTCACTCATGAACTTTAGTTTTATTCGTGCTATATACTTTTGAAGTGAAATGGAGGAAAATGACTACTTAGGCATATGCTCCTCTTATAAAGATTCTAATAAAGACAAAGAAGAGTGATCTCTTCTGTCCAAAAGGGTAAAACAATTTTGAAAGAGAAAATAGAGCAGCAGACAATATGCCAAAAGAGTTATTTATTAGCACTTTCTTTTGTTTTTGATAGCGCTGAAAAGCGCTATTAACCGTGCCACTAATGTGAACGATTTTGTTTAATAGCACTTTAAAAGAGCTATTAAAGTACTAGTTTTTAATATAAAAATAATAATTAATTAAAACAATAAGTTTAAAGGAGCCATTCGAAATTTGTGGGGGGAAATGAAATTTTTTGCACAAACAGTAGCATCGGCATGAACCGTCGCTAATATAAGAAAATAAGAATTAATTAAGACAATAACTAATAAGGAGGAAAACGAAATTTGTTTTGGGAAATGAATATTTTTTCAAAAACAATAGCGTCGGCCTGAACCGTCGCTAATATAAAAAAATAAATAATTATTTAAAATAATAACTAAAAAGGAGGCAAATTAAATTGGTGGGTGTAATGAAATTTTCGCACAAACAGTAGCGTAGGTCCAAATAAACGTTTTTTCAACACCAAGTATTTTTCTCGAAATCAAACCATTTTCAAACTATTTTCATAACAAATGCACTCTGAGGATGCATGCATTAAGTAGTGAAGAAGGAATGATTAAATGTATGTCCCTTTGTTCTTAGTCCGACGGTGCTGGCTGTATAGGTTATCGCTCGAATGCTCACCTTCACTCATGAACTTTAGTTTTATTCGTGCTATATACTTTTGAAGTGAAATGGAGGAAAATGACTACTTAGGCGTATGCTCCTCTTATAAAGATTCTAATAAAGACAAAGAAGAGTGATCTCTTCTATCCAAAAGGGTAAACCAATTTTGAAAGAGAAAATAGAGCAACAGACAATATGCCAAAAAAGTTATTTAATAGCACTTTCTTTTGTTTTTGATAGCGCTGGAAAGCGCTATTAACCGTGCCACTAATGTGAACGATTTTGTTTAATAGCACTTTAAAAGAGCTATTAAAGTACTAGTTTTTAATATAAAAATAATAATTAATTAAAACAATAAGTTTAAAGGAGCCATACGAAATTCGTGGGGGGAAATGAAAATTTTAGCACAAACAGTAGCGTCGGCCTGAACCGTCGCTAATATGAGAAAATAAGAATTAATAAAGACAATAACTAATAAGGAGGCAAACGTATTTTGTTATGGGAAATGAATATTTTTTCAAAAACAATAGCGTCGGCCTGAACCGTCGCTAATATAAAAAATAAATAGTTATTTAAAATAATAACTAAAAAGGGGGCAAATTAAATTGGTGGGTGTAATGAAATTTTTGCACAAACAGTAGCGTAGGTCCAAATAAATGTTTTGCAACACCAAGTATTTTTATCGAAATCAAACCATTTTCAAAATATTTTCATAATAAATGTACTCGGAGGACACATGCATTAAGTAGTGAAGAATGAATGATTAAATGTATGTCCCTTTGTTCTTAGTCCGACGATGCTGGCTGTATAGTTTATCGCTCGAATGCTCACCTTCACTCATGAACTTTAGTTTTATTCGTGCTATATACTTTTGAAGTGAAATGGAGGAAAATGACTACTTACGCGTATGCTCCTCTTATAAAGATTCTAATAAAGACATAGAAGAATGATCTCTTCTGTCCAAAAGGGTAAAACAATTTTGAAAGAGAAAATAGAGCAGCAGACAATATGCCAAAAGAGTTATTTATTAGCACTTTCTTTTGTTTTTGATAGCGCTGAAAAGCGCTATTAACCATGCCACTAATGTGAACGATTTTGTTTAATATCACTTTAAAAGAGCTATTAAAGTACTTGTTTTTAATATAAAAATAGTAATTAATTAAAACAATAAGTTTAAAGGAACCATTCGAAATTCGTGGGGGAAAATGAAATTTTTTGCACAAATAGTAGCATCGGCATGAACCGTCGCTAATATAAGAAAATAAGAATTAATTAAGACAATAACTAATAAGGAGGAAAACGAAATTTGTTATGGGAAATGAATATTTTTTCAAAAACAATAGCGTCGGCCTGAACCGTCGCTAATATAAAAAATAAATAATTATTTAAAATAATAACTAAAAAGGAGGCAAATTAAATTGGTGGGTGTAATGAAATTTTCGCACAAACAGTAGCGTAGGTCCAAATAAACGTTTTGTCAACACCAAGTATTTTTCTCGAAATCAAACCATTTTCAAAATATTTTCATAACAAATGCACTCTGAGGATGCATGCATTAAGTAGTGAAGAAGGAATGATTAAATGTATGTCCCTTTGTTCTTAGTCCGACGATGCTTGCTGTATAGGTTATCACTCGAATGCTCACCTTCACTCATGAACTTTAGTTTTATTCGTGCTATATACTTTTGAAGTGAAATGGGGGAAATTGACTACTTAGTCGTATGCTCCTCTTATAAAGATTCTAATAAAGACAAAGAAGAGTGATCTCTTCTGTCCAAAAGGGTAAACCAACTTTGAAAGAAAAAATAGAGCAACAGACAATATGCCATAAAAGTTATTTAATAACACTTTCTTTTGTTTTTGATAGCGCTGAAAAGCGCTATTAACCGTGCCACTAATGTAAACGATTTCTTTTAATATCACTTTAAAAGATCTATTAAAGTACTATTTTTTAATATACAAATAATAATTAATTAAAACAATAAGTTTAAAGGAGCCATACGAAATTCGTGGGGGGAAATGAAAATTTTAGCACAAACAGTAGCGTCGGCCTGAACCGTCGCTAATATGAGAAAATAAGAATTAATAAAGACAATAACTAATAAGGAGGCAAACGTATTTTGTTATGGGAAATGAAAAGTTTTTCAAAAACAATAGCGTCGGCCTGAACCGTCGCTAATATAAAAAATAAATAGTTATTTAAAATAATAACTAAAAAGGGTGCAAATTAAATTGGTGGATGTAATGAAATTTTTGCACAAACAGTAGCGTAGGTCCAAATAAATGTTTTGTCAACACCAAGTATTTTTATCGAAATCAAACCATTTTCAAAATATTTTCATAATAAATGTACTCGGAGGACACATGCATTAAGTAGTGAAGAATGAATTATTAAATGTATGTCCCTTTGTTCTTAGTCCGACGATGCTGGCTGTATAGTTTATCGCTCGAATGCTCACCTTCACTCATGAACTTTAGTTTTATTCGTGCTATATACTTTTGAAGTGAAATGGAGGAAAATGACTACTTACGCGTATGCTCCTCTTATAAAGATTCTAATAAAGACATAGAAGAGTGATCTGTTCTATCAATAAGGGTAAACCAATTTTGAAAGAGAAAATAGAGCAACAGACAATATGCCAAAAAAGTTATTTAATAGCACTTTCTTTTGTTTTTGATAGCGCTGAAAAGCGCTATTAACCGTGCCACTAATGTGAACGATTTTGTTTAATAGCACTTTAAAAGAGCTATTAAAGTACTAGTTTTTAATATAAAAATAATAATTAATTAAAACAATAAGTTTAAAGGATCCATTCGAAATTTGTGGGGGAAAATGAAAATTTTTGCACAAACAGTAGCATCGGCATGAACCGTCGCTAATATAAGAAAATACGAATTAATTAAGACAATAACTAATAAGGAGGAAAACGAAATTTGTTTTGGGAAATGAATATTTTTTCAAAAACAATAGCGTCGGCCTGAACCGTCGCTAATATAAAAAAATAAATAATTATTTAAAATAATAACTAAAAAGGAGGAAAATTAAATTGGTGGGTGTAATGAAATTTTCGCACAAACAGTAGCGTAGGTCCAAATAAACGTTTTGTCAACACCAAGTATTTTTCTCGAAATCAAACCATTTTCAAACTATTTTCATAACAAATGCACTCTGAGGATGCATGCATTAAGTAGTGAAGAAGGAATGATTAAATGTATGTCCCTTTGTTCTTAGTCCGACGGTGCTGGCTGTATAGGTTATCGCTCGAATGCTCACCTTCACTCATGAACTTTAGTTTTATTCGTGCTATATACTTTTGAAGTGAAATGGAGGAAAATGACTACTTAGGCGTATGCTCCTCTTATAAAGATTCTAATAAAGACAAAGAAGAGTGATCTCTTCTGTCCAAAAGGGTAAACCAATTTTGAAAGAGAAAATAGAGCAACAGACAATATGCCAAAAAAGTTATTTAATAGCACTTTCTTTTGTTTTTGATAGCGCTGGAAAGCGCTATTAACCGTGCCACTAATGTGAACGATTTTGTTTAATAGCACTTTAAAAGAGCTATTAAAGTACTAGTTTTTAATATAAAAATAATAATTAATTAAAACAATAAGTTTAAAGGAGCCATACGAAATTCGTGGGGGGAAATGAAAATTTTAGCACAAACAGTAGCGTCGGCCTGAACCGTCGCTAATATGAGAAAATAAGAATTAATAAAGACAATAACTAATAAGGAGGCAAACGTATTTTGTTATGGGAAATGAATATTTTTTCAAAAACAATAGCGTCGGCCTGAACCGTCGCTAATATAAAAAATAAATAGTTATTTAAAATAATAACTAAAAAGGGGGCAAATTAAATTGGTGGGTGTAATGAAATTTCCGCACAAACAATAACGTAGGTCCAAATAAATGTTTTCTCAACACCAAGTATTTTTCTCAAAATCAAACCATTTTCAAAATATTTTCATAACAAATGTACTCGGAGGACACATGCATTAAGTAGTGAAGAATGAATGATTAAATGTATGTCCCTTTGTTCTTAGTCCGACGATGCTGGCTGTATAGGTTATCGCTCGAATGCTCACCTTCACTCATGAACTTTAGTTTTATTCGTGCTATATACTTTTGAAGTGAAATGGAGGAAAATGACTACTTAGGCATATGCTCCTCTTATAAAGATTCTAATAAAGACAAAGAAGAGTGATCTCTTCTGTCCAAAAGGGTAAAACAATTTTGAAAGAGAAAATAGAGCAGCAGACAATATGCCAAAAGAGTTATTTATTAGCACTTTCTTTTGTTTTTGATAGCGCTGAAAAGCGCTATTAACCGTGCCACTAATGTGAACGATTTTGTTTAATAGCACTTTAAAAGAGCTATTAAAGTACTAGTTTTTAATATAAAAATAATAATTAATTAAAACAATAAGTTTAAAGGAGCCATTCGTAATTTGTGGGGGAAAATGAAAATTTTTGCACAAACAGTAGCATCGGCATGAACCGTCGCTAATATAAGAAAATAAGAATTAATTAAGACAATAACTAATAAGGAGGAAAACGAAATTTGTTATGGGAAATGAATATTTTTTCAAAAACAATAGCGTTGGCCTGAACCGTCGCTAATATAAAAAAATAAATAATTATTTAAAATAATAACTAAAAAGGAGGCAAATTAAATTGGTGGGTGTAATGAAATTTTCGCACAAACAGTAGCGTAGGTCCAAATAAACGTTTTGTCAACACCAAGTATTTTTCTCGAAATCAAACCATTTTCAAAATATTTTCATAACAAATGCACTCTGAGGATGCATGCATTAAGTAGTGAAGAAGGAATGATTAAATGTATGTCCCTTTGTTCTTAGTCCGACGATGTTGGCTGTATAGGTTATCACTCGAGTGCTCATCTTCACTCATGAACTTTAGTTTTATTCGTGCTATATACTTTTGAAGTGAAATGGAGGAAATTGACTACTTAGTCGTATGCTCCTCTTATAAAGATTCTAATAAAGACAAAGAAGAGTGATCTCTTTTGTCCAAAAGGGTAAACCAACTTTGAAATAAAAAATAGAGCAACAGACAATATGCCATAAAAGTTATTTAAGAACACTTTCTTTTGTTTTTGATAGCGCTGAAAAGCGCTATTAACCGTGCCACTAATGTAAACGATTTATTTTAATATCACTTTAAAAGATCTATTAAAGTACTACTTTTTAATATAAAAATAATAATTAATTAAAACAATAAGTTTAAAGGAGCCATACGAAATTCGTGGGGGGAAATGAAAATTTTAGCACAAACAGTAGCGTCGGCCTGAACCGTCGCTAATATGAGAAAATAAGAATTAATAAAGACAATAACTAATAAGGAGGCAAACGTATTTTATTATGGGAAATGAAAAGTTTTTCAAAAACAATAGCGTCGGCCTGAACCGTCGCTAATATAAAAAATAAATAGTTATTTAAAATAATAACTAAAAAGGGTGCAAATTAAATTGGTGGGTGTAATGAAATTTTTGCACAAACAGTAGCGTAGGTCCAAATAAATGTTTTGTCAACACCAAGTATTTTTATCGAAATCAAACCATTTTCAAAATATTTTCATAATAAATGTACTCGGAGGACACATGCATTAAGTAGTGAAGAATGAATTATTAAATGTATGTCCCTTTGTTCTTAGTCCGACGATGCTGGCTGTATAGTTTATCGCTCGAATGCTCACCTTCACTCATGAACTTTAGTTTTATTCGTGCTATATACTTTTGAAGTGAAATGGAGGAAAATGACTACTTACGCGTATGCTCCTCTTATAAAGATTCTAATAAAGACAAAGAAGAGTGATCTCTTCTGTCCAAAAGGGTAAACCAATTTTGAAAGAGAAAATAGAGCAACAGACAATATGCCAAAAAGGTTATTTAATAGCACTTTCTTTTGTTTTTGATAGCGCTATTAACCGTGCCACTAATGTGAACGATTTTGTTTAATAGCACTTTAAAAGAGCTGTTAAAGTACTAGTTTTTAATATAAAAATAATAATTAATTAAAACAACAAGTTTAAAGGATCCATTCGAAATTTGTGGGGGAAAATGAAAATTTTTTCACAATCAGTAGCATTGGCATGAACCGTCGCTAATATAAGAAAATAAGAATTAATTAAGATAATAACTAATAAGGAGGAAAACGAAATTTGTTATGGGAAATGAATATTTTTTCAAAAACAATAGCGTCGGCCTGAACCGTCGCTAATATAAAAAAATAAATAATTATTTAAAATAATAACTAAAAAGGAGGCAAATTAAATTGGTGGGTGTAATGAAATTTTCGCACAAACAGTAGCGTAGGTCCAAATAAACGTTTTGTCAACACCAAGTATTTTTCTCGAAATCAAACCATTTTCAAAATATTTTCATAACAAATGCACTCTGAGGATGCATGCATTAAGTAGTGAAGAAGGAATGATTAAATGTATGTCCCTTTGTTCTTAGTCTGACGATGCTGGCTGTATAGGTTATCACTCGAATGCTCACCTTCACTCATGAACTTTAATTTTATTCGTGCTATATACTTTTGAAGTGAAATGGGGGAAATTGACTACTTAGTCGTATGCTCCTCTTATAAAGATTCTAATAAAGACAAAGAAGAGTGATCTCTTCTGTCCAAAAGGGTAAACCAACTTTGAAAGAAAAAATAGAGCAACAAACAATATGCCATAAAAGTTATTTAATAACACTTTCTTTTGTTTTTGATAGCGCTGAAAAGCGCTATTAACCGTGCCACTAATGTAAACGATTTCTTTTAATATCACTTTAAAAGATCTATTAAAGTACTATTTTTTAATATACAAATAATAATTAATTAAAACAATAAGTTGAAAGGAGCCATATGAAATTCGTGGGGGGAAATGAAAATTTTAGCACAAACAGTAGCGTCGGCCTGAACCGTCGCTAATGTGAGAAAATAAGAATTAATAAAGACAATAACTAATAAGGAGGCAAACGTATTTTGTTATGGGAAATGAATATTTTTTCAAAAACAATAGCGTCGGCCTGAACCGTCACTAATATAAAAAAATAAATAGTTATTTAAAATAATAACTAAAAAGGGGGCAAATTAAATTGGTGGGTGTAATGAAATTTTCGCACAAACAGTAGCGTAGGTCCAAATAAACGTTTTGTCAACACCAAGTATTTTTCTCGATATCAAACCATTTTCAAAATATTTTCATAAAAAATGTACTCGGAGGACACATGCATTAAGTAGTGAAGAATGAATGATTAAATGTATGTCCCTTTGTTCTTAGTCTGACGATGCTGGCTGTATAGGTTATCTCTCGAATTCTCACCTTCACTCATGAACTTTAGTTTTATTTGTGCTATATACTTTTGAAGTGAAATGGAGGAAAGTGACTACTTAGGCGTATGCTCCTCTTATAAAGATTCTAATAAAGACAAAGAAGAGTGATCTCTTCTGCCAAAAGGGTAAACCAATTTTGAAAGAGAAAATAGAGCAACAGACAATATGCCAAAAAAGTTATTTAATAGCACTTTCTTTTGTTTTTGATAGCGCTGAAAAGCGCTATTAACCGTGCCACTAATGTGAACGATTTTGTTTAATAGCACTTTAAAAGAGCTATTAAAGTACTAGTTTTTAATATAAAAATAATAATTAATTAAAACAATAAGTTTAAAGGAGCCATTCGAAATTCGTGGGGGAAAATGAAATTTTTTGCACAAACAGTAACATCGGCATGAACCGTCGCTAATATAAGAAAATAAGAATTAATTAAGACAATAACTAATAAGTAGGAAAACGAAATTTGTTATGGGAAATGAATATTTTTTCAAAAACAATAGCGTCGGCCTGATCCGTCGCTAATATAAAAAAATAAATAATTATTTAAAATAATAACTAAAAAGGAGGCAAATTAAATTGGTGGGTGTAATGAAATTTTCGCACAAACAGTAGCGTAGGTCCAAATAAACGTTTTGTCAACACCAAGTATTTTCTCGAAATCAAACCATTTTCAAAATATTTTCATAACAAATGCACTTTGAGGACGCATGCATTAAGTAGTGAAGAAGGAATGATTAAATGTATGTCCCTTTGTTCTTAGTCCGACGATGCTGGCTGTATAGGTTATCGCTCGAATTCTCACCTTCACTCATGAACTTTAGTTTTATTCGTGCTACATAGTTTTGAAGTGAAATGGAGGAAAATGACTACTTAGGCGTATGCTCCTCTTATAAAGATTCTAATAAAGACAAAGAAGAGTGATCTCTTCTGTCCAAAAGGGTAAACCAATTTTGAAAGAGAAAATAGAGCAACAGACAATATGCCACAAAAGTTATTTAATAACACTTTCTTTTGTTTTTGATAGCGCTGAAAAGCGCTATTAAACGTGCCACTAATGTAAACGATTTCTTTTAATATCACTTTAAAAGATCTATTAAAGTACTATTTTTTAATATACAAATAATAGTTAATTAAAACAATAAGTTGAAAGGAGCCATACGAAATTCGTGGGGGGAAATGAAAATTTTAGCACAAACAGTAGGGTCGGCCTGAACCGTCGCTAATATGAGAAAATAAGAATTAATAAAGACAATAACTAATAAGGAGGAAAACGTATTTTGTTATGGGAAATGAATATTTTTTCAAAAACAATAGCGTCGGCATGAACCGTCACTAATATAAAAAAATAAATAGTTATTTAAAATAATAACTAAAAAGGGGGCAAATTAAATTGGTGGGTGTAATGAAATTTTCGGACAAACAGTAGCGTAGGTCCAAATAAACGTTTTGTCAATACCAAGTATTTTTCTCGAAATCAAACCATTTTCAAAATATTTTCATAACAAATGTACTCGGAGGACACATGCATTAAGTAGTGAAGAATGAATGATTAAATGTATGTTCCTTTGTTCTTAGTCCGACGATGTTGGCTGTATAGGTTATCGCTCGAATTCTCACTTTCACTCATGAACTTTAGTTTTTTTCGTGCTATATACTTTTGAAGTGAAATGGAGGAAAGTGACTACTTAGGTGTATGCTCCTCTTATAAAGATTCTAATAAAGACAAAGAAGAGTGATCTCCTCTGTCCAAAAGGGTAAACCTACTTTGAAAGAAAAAAATAGAGCAACAGACAATATGCCATAAAAGTTATTTAATAACACTTTCTTTTATTTTTGATAGCGCTGAAAAGCGCTATTAACCGTGCCACTAATGTAAACGATTTCTTTTAATATCACTTTAAAAGATCTATTAAAGTACTATTTTTTAATATACAAATAATAGTTAATTAAAACAATAAGTTGAAAGGAGCCATACGAAATTCGTGGGGGGAAATGAAAATTTTAGCAGAAACAGTAGCGTCGGCCTGAACCGTCGCTAATATGAGAAAATAAGAATTAATAAAGACAATAACTAATAAGGAGGCAAACGTATTTTGTTATGGGAAATGAATATTTTTTCAAAAACAATAGCGTCGGCCTGAACCGTCACTAATATAAAAAAAATAAATAGTTATTTAAAATAATAACTAAAAAGGGGGCAAATTAAATTGGTGGGTGTAATGAAATTTTCGCACAAACAGTAGCGTAGGTCCAAATAAACGTTTTGTCAGTACCAAGTATTTTTCTCGAAATCAAACCATTTTCAAAATATTTTCATAACAAATGTACTCAGAGGACACATGCATTAAGTAGTGAAGAATCAATGATTAAATGTATGTTCCTTTGTTCTTAGTCCGACGATGTTGGTTGTATAGGTTATCGCTCGAATTCTCACTTTCACTCATGAACTTTAGTTTTTTTCGTGCTATATACTTTTGAAGTGAAATGGAGGAAAGTGACTACTTAGGTGTATGCTCCTCTTATAAAGATTCTAATAAAGACAAAGAAGAGTGATCTCTTCTGTCCAAAAGGGTAAACCAATTTTGAAAGAGAAAATAGAGCAACCGACAATATGCCATAAAGTTATTTAATAGCACTTTCTTTTGTTTTTGATAGCGCTGAAAAGAGCTATTAACTGTGCCACTAATGCGAACGATTTTGTTTAATAGCACTTTAAAAGAGCTATTAAAGTACTAGTTTTTAATATAACAATAATAATTAATTAAAACAATAAGTTTAAAGGAGCCATTCGAAATTCGTGGGGGAAAATGAAATTTTTTGCACAAACAGTAGCATCGGCATGAACCGTCGCTAATATAAGAAAATAAGAAGTAATTAAGACAATAACTAATAAGGAGGAAAACGAAATTTGTTATGGGAAATGAATATTTTTTCAAAAACAATAGCGTCGGCCTGATCCGTCGCTAATATAAAAAAATAAATAATTATTTAAAATAATAACTAAAAAGGAGGCAAATTAAATTGGTGGGTGTAATGAAATTTTCGCACAAACAGTAGCGTAGGTCCAAATAAACGTTTTGTCAACACCAAGTATTTTCTCGAAATCAAACCATTTTCAAAATATTTTCATAACAAATGCACTTTGAGGATGCATGCATTAAGTAGTGAAGAAGGAATGATTAAATGTATGTCCCTTTGTTCTTAGTCCGACGATGCTGGCTGTATAGGTTATCCCTCGAATGCTAACCTTCACTCATGAACTTTAGTTTTATTCGTGCTATATACTTTTGAAGTGAAATGGAGGAAATTGACTACTTAGTCGTATGCTCCTCTTATAAAGATTCTAATAAAGACAAAGAAGAGTGATCTCTTCTGTCCAAAAGGGTAAACCAACTTTGGAAGAAAAAATAGAGCAACAGACAATATGCCATAAAAGTTATTTAATAACACTTTATTTTATTTTTGATAGCGCTGAAAAGCGCTATTAACCGTGCCACTAATGTAAACGATTTCTTTTAATATCACTTTAAAAGATCTATTAAAGTACTATTTTTTAATATACAAATAATAATTAATTAAAACAATAAGTTTAAAGGAGCCATACGAAATTCGTGGGGGGAAATGAAAATTTTAGCACAAACAGTAGCGTCGGCCTGAACCGTCGCTAATATGAGAAAATAAGAATTAATAAAGACAATAACTAATAAGGAGGCAAACGTATTTTGTTATGGGAAAAGAATATTTTTTCAAAAACAATAGCGTCGGCCTGAACCGTCGCTAATATAAAAAATAAATAGTTAATTAAAATAATAACTAATAAGGGGGCAAATTAAATTGGTGGGTGTAATGAAATTTTTGCACAAACAGTAGCGTAGGTCCAAATAAACGTTTTGTAAACACCAAGTATTTTTCTCGAAATCAAACCATTTTCAAAATATTTTCATAACAAATGTACTCGGAGGACACATACATTAAGTAGTGAAGAATGAATGATTAAATGTATGTCCCTTTGTTCTTAGTCCGACGATGCTGGCTGTATAGGTTATTCCTCGAATGCTAACCTTCACTCATGAACTTTAGTTTTATTCGTGCTATATACTTTTGAAGTGAAATGGAGGAAATTGACTACTTAGTCGTATGCTCCTCTTATAAAGATTCTAATAAAGACAAAGAAGAGTGATCTCTTCTGTCCAAAAGGGTAAACCAACTTTGAAAGAAAAAATAGAGCAACAGACAATATGCCATAAAAGTTATTTAATAACACTTTCTTTTATTTTTGATAGCGCTGAAAAGCGCTATTAACCGTGCCACTAATGTAAACGATTTCTTTTAATATCACTTTAAAAGATCTATTAAAGTATTATTTTTTAATATAAAAATAATAATTAATTAAAACAATAATTTAAAGGAGCCATACGAAATTCGTGGGGGGAAATGAAAATTTTAGCACAAACAGTAGCGTCGGCCTGAACCGTCGTTAATATGAGAAAATAAGAATTAATAAAGACAATAACTAATAAGGAGGAAAACGTATTTTGTTATGGGAAATGAATATTTTTTCAAAAACAATAGCGTCGGCCTGAACCGTCGCTAATATAAAAAAATAAATAGTTAATTAAAATAATAACTAATAAGGGGGCAAATTAAATTGGTGGGTGTAATGAAATTTTCGCACAAACAATAGCGTAGGTCCAAATAAACATTTTGTCAACACCAAGTATTTTTCTCGAAATCAAACCATTTTCAAAATATTTTCATAACAAATGTACTCGGAGGACACATGCATTAAGTAGTGAAGAATGAATGATTAAATGTATGTCCCTTTGTTCTTAGTCCGACGATGCTGGCTGTATAGGTTATCGCTCGAATTCTAACCTTCACTCATGAACTTTAATTTTATTCGTGCTATATACTTTTGAATTGAAATGGAGGAAAATGACTACTTAGGCGTATGCTCCTCTTATAAAGATTCTAATAAAGACAAAGAAGAGTGATCTCTTCTGTCCAAAAGGGTAAACCAATTTTGAAAGAGAAAATAGAGCAACCGACAATATGCCATAAAAGTTATTTAATAGCACTTTCTTTTGTTTTTGATAGCGCTGAAAAGAGCTATTAACTGTGCCACTAATGCGAACGATTTTGTTTAATAGCACTTTAAAAGAGCTATTAAAGTACTAGTTTTTAATATAACAATAATAATTAATTAAAACAATAAGTTTAAAGGAGCCATTCGAAATTCGTGGGGGAAAATGAAATTTTTTGCACAAACAGTAGCATCGGCATGAACCGTCGCTAATATAAGAAAATAAGAAGTAATTAAGACAATAACTAATAAGGAGGAAAACGAAATTTGTTATGGGAAATGAATATTTTTTCAAAAACAATAGCGTCGGCCTGATCCGTCGCTAATATAAAAAAATAAATAATTATTTAAAATAATAACTAAAAAGGAGGCAAATTAAATTGGTGGGTGTAATGAAATTTTCGCACAAACAGTAGCGTAGGTCCAAATAAACGTTTTGTCAACACCAAGTATTTTCTCGAAATCAAACCATTTTCAAAATATTTTCATAACAAATGCACTTTGAGGATGCATGCATTAAGTAGTGAAGAAGGAATGATTAAATGTATGTCCCTTTGTTCTTAGTCCGACGATGCTGGCTGTATAGGTTATCCCTCGAATGCTAACCTTCACTCATGAACTTTAGTTTTATTCGTGCTATATACTTTTGAAGTGAAATGGAGGAAATTGACTACTTAGTCGTATGCTCCTCTTATAAAGATTCTAATAAAGACAAAGAAGAGTGATCTCTTCTGTCCAAAAGGGTAAACCAACTTTGAAAGAAAAAATAGAGCAACAGACAATATGCCATAAAAGTTATTTAATAACACTTTATTTTATTTTTGATAGCGCTGAAAAGCGCTATTAACCGTGCCACTAATTTAAACGATTTCTTTTAATATCACTTTAAAAGATCTATTAAAGTACTATTTTTTAATATACAAATAATAATTAATTAAAACAATAAGTTTAAAGGAGCCATACGAAATTCGTGGGGGGAAATGAAAATTTTAGCACAAACAGTAGCGTCGGCCTGAACCGTCGCTAATATGAGAAAATAAGAATTAATAAAGACAATAACTAATAAGGAGGCAAACGTATTTTGTTATGGGAAATGAATATTTTTTCAAAAACAATAGCGTCGGCCTGAACCGTCGCTAATATAAAAAATAAATAGTTAATTAAAATAATAACTAATAAGGGGGCAAATTAAATTGGTAGGTGTAATGACATTTTCGCACAAACAGTAGCGTAGGTCCAAATAAACGTTTTGTAAACACCAAGTATTTTTCTCGAAATCAAACCATTTTCAAAATATTTTCATAACAAATGTACTCGGAGGACACATGCATTAAGTAGTGAAGAATGAATGATTAAATGTATGTCCCTTTGTTCTTAGTCCGACGATGCTGGCTGTATAGGTTTTTCCTCGAATGCTAACCTTCACTCATGAACTTTAGTTTTATTCGTGCTATATACTTTTGAAGTGAAATGGAGGAAATTGACTACTTAGTCGTATGCTCCTCTTATATAGATTCTAATAAAGACAAAGAAGAGTGATCTCTTCTGTCCAAAAGGGTAAACCAACTTTGAAAGAAAAAATAGAGCAACAGACAATATGCCATAAAAGTTATTTAATAACACTTTCTTTTATTTTTGATAGCGCTGAAAAGCGCTATTAACCGTGCCACTAATGTAAACGATTTCTTTTAATATCACTTTAAAAGATCTATTAAAGTACTATTTTTTAATATAAAAATAATAATTAATTAAAACAATAAGTTTAAAGGAGCCATACGAAATTCGTGGGGGGAAATGAAAATTTTAGCACAAACAGTAGCGTCGGCCTGAACCGTCGTTAATATGAGAAAATAAGAATTAATAAAGACAATAACTAATAAGGAGGCAAACTTATTTTGTTATGGGAAATGAATATTTTTTCAAAAACAATAGCGTCGGCCTGAACCGTCGCTAATATAAAAAAATAAATAGTTAATTAAAATAATAACTAATAAGGGGGCAAATTAAATTGGTGGGTGTAATGAAATTTTCGCACAAACAGTAGCGTAGGTCCAAATAAACATTTTGTCAACACCAAGTATTTTTCTCGAAATCAAACCATTTTCAAAATATTTTCATAACAAATGTACTCGGAGGACACATGCATTAAGTAGTGAAGAATGAATGATTAAATGTATGTCCCTTTGTTCTTAGTCCGACGATGCTGGCTGTATAGGTTATCGCTCGAATTCTAACCTTCACTCATGAACTTTAATTTTATTCGTGCTATATACTTTTGAATTGAAATGGAGGAAAATGACTACTTAGGCGTATGCTCCTCTTATAAAGATTCTAATAAAGACAAAGAAGAGTGATCTCTTCTGTCCAAAAGGGTAAACCAATTTTGAAAGAGAAAATAGAGCAACCGACAATATGCCATAAAAGTTATTTAATAGCACTTTCTTTTGTTTTTGATAGCGCTGAAAAGAGCTATTAACTGTGCCACTAATGCGAACGATTTTGTTTAATAGCACTTTAAAAGAGCTATTAAAGTACTAGTTTTTAATATAACAATAATAATTAATTAAAACAATAAGTTTAAAGGAGCCATTCGAAATTCGTGGGGGAAAATGAAATTTTTTGCACAAACAGTAGCATCGGCATGAACCGTCGCTAATATAAGAAAATAAGAAGTAATTAAGACAATAACTAATAAGGAGGAAAACGAAATTTGTTATGGGAAATGAATATTTTTTCAAAAACAATAGCGTCGGCCTGATCCGTCGCTAATATAAAAAAATAAATAATTATTTAAAATAATAACTAAAAAGGAGGCAAATTAAATTGGTGGGTGTAATGAAATTTTCGCACAAACAGTAGCGTAGGTCCAAATAAACGTTTTGTCAACACCAAGTATTTTCTCGAAATCAAACCATTTTCAAAATATTTTCATAACAAATGCACTTTGAGGATGCATGCATTAAGTAGTGAAGAAGGAATGATTAAATGTATGTCCCTTTGTTCTTAGTCCGACGATGCTGGCTGTATAGGTTATCCCTCGAATGCTAACCTTCACTCATGAACTTTAGTTTTATTCGTGCTATATACTTTTGAAGTGAAATGGAGGAAATTGACTACTTAGTCGTATGCTCCTCTTATAAAGATTCTAATAAAGACAAAGAAGAGTGATCTCTTCTGTCCAAAAGGGTAAACCAACTTTGAAAGAAAAAATAGAGCAACAGACAATATGCCATAAAAGTTATTTAATAACACTTTATTTTAATTTTGATAGCGCTGAAAAGCGCTATTAACCGTGCCACTAATTTAAACGATTTCTTTTAATATCACTTTAAAAGATCTATTAAAGTACTATTTTTTAATATACAAATAATAATTAATTAAAACAATAAGTTTAAAGGAGCCATACGAAATTCGTGGGGGGAAATGAAAATTTTAGCACAAACAGTAGCGTCGGCCTGAACCGTCGCTAATATGAGAAAATAAGAATTAATAAAGACAATAACTAATAAGGAGGCAAACGTATTTTGTTATGGGAAATGAATATTTTTTCAAAAACAATAGCGTCGGCCTGAACCGTCGCTAATATAAAAAATAAATAGTTAATTAAAATAATAACTAATAAGGGGGCAAATTAAATTGGTAGGTGTAATGACATTTTCGCACAAACAGTAGCGTAGGTCCAAATAAACGTTTTGTAAACACCAAGTATTTTTCTCGAAATCAAACCATTTTCAAAATATTTTCATAACAAATGTACTCGGAGGACACATGCATTAAGTAGTGAAGAATGAATGATTAAATGTATGTCCCTTTGTTCTTAGTCCGACGATGCTGGCTGTATAGGTTTTTCCTCGAATGCTAACCTTCACTCATGAACTTTAGTTTTATTCGTGCTATATACTTTTGAAGTGAAATGGAGGAAATTGACTACTTAGTCGTATGCTCCTCTTATATAGATTCTAATAAAGACAAAGAAGAGTGATCTCTTCTGTCCAAAAGGGTAAACCAACTTTGAAAGAAAAAATAGAGCAACAGACAATATGCCATAAAAGTTATTTAATAACACTTTCTTTTATTTTTGATAGCGCTGAAAAGCGCTATTAACCGTGCCACTAATGTAAACGATTTCTTTTAATATCACTTTAAAAGATCTATTAAAGTACTATTTTTTAATATAAAAATAATAATTAATTAAAACAATAAGTTTAAAGGAGCCATACGAAATTCGTGGGGGGAAATGAAAATTTTAGCACAAACAGTAGCGTCGGCCTGAACCGTCGTTAATATGAGAAAATAAGAATTAATAAAGACAATAACTAATAAGGAGGCAAACTTATTTTGTTATGGGAAATGAATATTTTTTCAAAAACAATAGCGTCGGCCTGAACCGTCGCTAATATAAAAAAATAAATAGTTAATTAAAATAATAACTAATAAGGGGGCAAATTAAATTGGTGGGTGTAATGAAATTTTCGCACAAACAGTAGCGTAGGTCCAAATAAACATTTTGTCAACACCAAGTATTTTTCTCGAAATCAAACCATTTTCAAAATATTTTCATAACAAATGTACTCGGAGGACACATGCATTAAGTAGTGAAGAATGAATGATTAAATGTATGTCCCTTTGTTCTTAGTCCGACGATGCTGGCTGTATAGGTTATCGCTCGAATTCTAACCTTCACTCATGAACTTTAATTTTATTCGTGCTATATACTTTTGAATTGAAATGGAGGAAAATGACTACTTAGGCGTATGCTCCTCTTATAAAGATTCTAATAAAGACAAAGAAGAGTGATCTCTTCTGTCCAAAAGGGTAAACCAATTTTGAAAGAGAAAATAGAGCAACCGACAATATGCCATAAAAGTTATTTAATAGCACTTTCTTTTGTTTTTGATAGCGCTGAAAAGAGCTATTAACCGTGCCACTAATGCGAACGATTTTGTTTAATAGCACTTTAAAAGAGCTATTAAAGTACTAGTTTTTAATATAAAAATAATAATTAATTAAAACAATAAGTTTAAAGGAGCCATTCGAAATTCGTGGGGGAAAATGAAATTTTTTGCACAAACAGTAACATCGGCATGAACCGTCGCTAATATAAGAAAATAAGAATTAATTAAGACAATAACTAATAAGGAGGAAAACGAAATTTGTTATGGGAAATGAATATTTTTTCAAAAACAATAGTGTCGGCCTGATCCGTCGCTAATATAAAAAAATAAATAATTATTTAAAATAATAACTAAAAAGGAGGCAAATTAAATTGGTGGGTGTAATGAAATTTTCGCACAAACAGTAGCGTAGGTCCAAATAAATGTTTTGTCAAAACCAAGTATTTTCTCGAAATCAAACCATTTTCAAAATATTTTCATAACAAATGCACTCTGAGGACTCATGCATTAAGTAGTGAAGAAGGAATGATTAAATGTATGTCCCTTTGTTCTTAGTCTGACGATGCTGGCTGTATAGGTTATCGCTCGAATTCTCACCTTCACTCATGAACTTTAGTTTTATTCGTGCTACATACTTTTGAAGTGAAATGGAGGAAAATGACTACTTAGGCGTATGCTCCTCTTATAAAGATTCTAATAAAGACAAAGAAGAGTGATCTCTTCTGTCCAAAAGGGTAAACCAATTTTGAAAGAGAAAATAGAGCAACAGACAATATGCCATAAAAGTTATTTAATAACACTTTCTTTTGTTTTTGATAGCGCTGAAAAGCGCTATTAACCGTGCCACTAATGTAAACGATTTCTTTTAATATCACTTTAAAAGATCTATTAAAGTACTATTTTTTAATATACAAATAATAGTTAATTAAAACAATAAGTTGAAAGAAGCCATACGAAATTCGTGGGGGGAAATGAAAATTTTAGCACAAACAGTAGCGTCGGCCTGAACCGTCGCTAATATGAGAAAATAAGAATTAATAAAGACAATAACTAATAAGGAGGCAAACGTATTTTGTTATGGGAAATGAATATTTTTTCAAAAACAATAGCGTCGGCCTGAACCGTCGCTAATATAAAAAAATAAATAGTTAATTAAAATAATAACTAATAAGGGGGCAAATTAAATTGGTGGGGGTAATGAAATTTTCGCACAAACAGTAGCGTAGGTCCAAATAAACGTTTTGTCAACACCAAGTATTTTCTCGAAATCAAACCATTTTCAAAATATTTTCATAACAAATGCACTATGAGGATGCATGCATTAAGTAGTGAAGAAGGAATGATTAAATTTATGTCCATTTGTTCTTAGTCCGACGATGCTGGCTGTATAGGTTATCCCTTGAATGCTAACCTTCACTCATGAACTTTAGTTTTATTCGTGCTATATACTTTTGAAGTGAAATGGAGGAAATTGACTACTTAGTCGTATGCTCCTCTTATAAAGATTCTAATAAAGACAAAGAAGAGTGATCTCTTCTGTCCAAAAGGGTAAACCAACTTTGAAAGAAAAAATAGAGCAACAGACAATATGCCATAAAAGTTATTTAATAACACTTTCTTTTATTTTTGATAGCGCTGAAAAGCGCTATTAACCGTGCCACTAATGTAAACGATTTCTTTTAATATCACTTTAAAAGATCTATTAAAGTACTATTTTTAAATATACAAATAATAATTAATTAAAACAATAAGTTTAAAGGAGCCATACGAAATTCGTGGGGGGAAATGAAAATTTTAGCACAAACAGTAGCGTCGGCCTGAACCGTCGCTAATATGAGAAAATAAGAATTAATAAAGACAATAACTAATAAGGAGGCAAACGTATTTTGTTATGGGAAATGAAAATTTTTTCAAAAACAATAGCGTCGGCCTGAACCGTCGCTAATATAAAAAAATAAATAGTTAATTAAAATAATAACTAATAAGGGGGCAAATTAAATTGGTGGGTGTAATGAAATTTTCGCACAAACAGTAGCGTAGGTCCAAATAAACGTTTTGTAAACACCAAGTATTTTTCTCGAAATCAAACCATTTTCAAAATATTTTCATAACAAATGTACTCGGAGGACACATGCATTAAGTAGTGAAGAATGAATGATTAAATGTATGTCCCTTTGTTCTTAGTCCGACGATGCTGGCTGTATAGGTTATCCCTCGAATGCTAACCTTCACTCATGAACTTTAGTTTTATTCGTGCTATATACTTTTGAAGTGAAATGGAGGAAATTGACTACTTAGTCGTATGCTCCTCTTATAAAGATTCTAATAAAGACAAAGAAGAGTGATCTCTTCTGTCCAAAAGGGTAAACCAATTTTGAAAGAGAAAATAGAGCAACAGACAATATGCCATAAAAGTTATTTAATAACACTTTTTTTAATTTTTGATAGCGCTGAAAAGCGCTATTAACCGTGCCACTAATGTAAACGATTTCTTTTAATATCACTTTAAAAGATCTATTAAAGTACTATTTTTTAATATACAAATAATAATTAATTAAAACATAAAGTTTAAAGGAGCCATACGAAATTCGTGGGGGGAAATGAAAATTTTAGCACAAACAGTAGCGTCGGCCTGAACCGTCGTTAATATGAGAAAATAAGAATTAATAAAGACAATAACTAATAAGGAGGCAAACGTATTTTGTTATGGGAAATGAATATTTTTTCAAAAACAATAGCGTCGGCCTGAACCGTCGCTAATATAAAAAAAAAATAGTTAATTAAAATAATAACTAATAAGGGGGTAAATTAAATTGGTGGGTGTAATGAAATTTTCGCACAAACAGTAGTGTAGGTCCAAATAAACGTTTTGTCAACACCAAGTATTTTTCTCGAAATCAAACCATTTTCAAAATATTTTCATAACAAATGTACTCGGAGGACACATGCATTAAGTTGTGAAGAATGAATGATTAAATGTATGTCCCTTTGTTCTTAGTCCGACGATGCTGGCTTTATAGGTAATCGCTCGAATTCTAACCTTCACTCATGAACTTTAATTTTATTCGTGCTATATACTTTTGAATTGAAATGGAGGAAAATGACTACTTAGGCGTATGCTCCTCTTATAAAGATTCTAATAAAGACAAAGAAGAGTGATCTCTTCTGTCCAAAAGGGTAAACCAATTTTGAAAGAGAAAATAGAGCAACCGACAATATGCCATAAAAGTTATTTAATAGCACTTTCTTTTGTTTTTGATAGCGCTGAAAAGAGCTATTAACCGTGCCACTAATGCGAACGATTTTGTTTAATAGCACTTTAAAAGAGCTATTAAAGTACTAGTTTTTAATATAAAAATAATAATTAATTAAAACAATAAGTTTAAAGGAGCCATTCGAAATTCGTGGGGGAAAATGAAATATTTTGCACAAACAGTAACATCGGCATGAACCGTCGCTAATATAAGAAAATAAGAATTAATTAAGACAATAACTAATAAGGAGGAAAACGAAATTTGTTATGGGAAATGAATATTTTTTCAAAAACAATAGCGTCGGCCTGATCCGTCGCTAATATAAAAAAATAAATAATTATTTAAAATAATAACTAAAAAGGAGGCAAATTAAATTGGTGGGTGTAATGAAATTTTCGCACAAACAGTAGCGTAGGTCCAAATAAACGTTTTGTCAACACCAAGTATTTTCTCGAAATCAAACCATTTTCAAAATATTTTCATAACAAATGCACTCTGAGGACGCATGCATTAAGTAGTGAAGAAGGAATGATTAAATGTATGTCCCTTTGTTCTTAGTCCGACGATGCTGGCTGTATAGGTTATCGCTCGAATTCTCACCTTCACTCATGAACTTTAGTTTTATTCGTGCTACATACTTTTGAAGTGAAATGGAGGAAAATGACTACTTAGGCGTATGCTCCTCTTATAAAGATTCTAATAAAGACAAAGAAGAGTGATCTCTTCTGTCCAAAAGGGTAAACCAATTTTGAAAGAGAAAACAGAGCAACCGACAATATGCCGTAAAAGTTATTTAATAGCACTTTCTTTTGTTTTTGATAGCGCTGAAAAGAGCTATTAACCGTGCCACTAATGCGAACGATTTTGTTTAATATCACTTTAAAAGATCTATTAAAGTACTATTTTTTAATATACAAATAATAGTTAATTAAAACAATAAGTTGAAAGGAGCCATACGAAATTCGTGGGGGGAAATGAAAATTTAAGCACAAACAGTAGCGTCGGCCTGAACCGTCGCTAATATGAGAAAATAAGAATTAATAAAGACAATAACTAATAAGGAGGCAAACGTATTTTGTTATGGGAAATGAATATTTTTTCAAAAACAATAGCGTCGGCCTGAACCGTCACTAATATAAAAAAATAAATAGTTATTTAAAATAATAACTAAAAAGGGGGCAAATTAAATTGGTGGGTGTAATAAAATTTTCGCACAAACAGTAGCGTAGGTCCAAATAAACGTTTTGTCAATACCAAGTATTTTTCTCGAAATCAAACCATTTTCAAAATATTTTCATAACAAATGTACTCGGAGGACACATGCATTAAGTAGTGAAGAATGAATGATTAAATGTATGTTCCTTTTTTCTTAGTCCGACGATGTTGGCTGTATAGGTTATCGCTCGAATTCTCACTTTCACTCATGAACTTTAGTTTTTTTCGTGCTATATACTTTTGAAGTGAAATGGAGGAAAGTGACTACTTAGGTGTATGCTCCTCTTATAAAGATTCTAATAAAGACAAAGAAGAGTGATCTCTTCTGTCCAAAAGGGTAAACCAATTTTGAAAGAGAAAATAGAGCAACCGACAATATGCCATAAAGTTATTTAATATCACTTTCTTTTGTTTTTTGATAGCGCTGAAAAGAGCTATTAACTGTGCCACTAATGCGAACGATTTTGTTTAATAGCACTTTAAAAGAGCTATTAAAGTACTAGTTTTTAATATAACAATAATAATTAATTAAAACAATAAGTTTAAAGGAGCCATTCGAAATTCGTGGGGGAAAATGAAATTTTTTGCACAAACAGTAGCATCGGCATGAACCGTCGCTAATATAAGAAAATAAGAAGTAATTAAGACAATAACTAATAAGGAGGAAAACGAAATTTGTTATGGGAAATGAATATTTTTTCAAAAACAATAGCGTCGGCCTGATCCGTCGTTAATATAAAAAAATAAATAATTATTTAAAATAATAACTAAAAAGGAGGCAAATTAAATTGGTGGGTGTAATGAAATTTTCGCACAAACAGTAGCGTAGGTCCAAATAAACGTTTTGTCAACACCAAGTATTTTCTCGAAATCAAACCATTTTCAAAATATTTTCATAACAAATGCACTTTGAGGATGCATGCATTAAGTAGTGAAGAAGGAATGATTAAATGTATGTCCCTTTGTTCTTAGTCCGACGATGCTGGCTGTATAGGTTATCCCTCGAATGCTAACCTTCACTCATGAACTTTAGTTTTATTCGTGCTATATACTTTTGAAGTGAAATGGAGGAAATTGACTACTTAGTCGTATGCTCCTCTTATAAAGATTCTAATAAAGACAAAGAAGAGTGATCTCTTCTGTCCAAAAGGGTAAACCAACTTTGAAAGAAAAAATAGAGCAACAGACAATATGCCATAAAAGTTATTTAATAGCACTTTCTTTTGTTTTTGATAGCGCTGAAAAGAGCTATTAACCGTGCCACTAATGCGAACGATTTTGTTTAATAGCACTTTAAAAGAGCTATTAAAGTACTAGTTTTTAATATAAAAATAATAATTAATTAAAACAATAAGTTTAAAGGAGCCATTCGAAATTCGTGGGGGAAAATGAAATTTTTTGCACAAACAGTAACATCGGCATGAACCGTCGCTAATATAAGAAAATAAGAATTAATTAAGACAATAACTAATAAGGAGGAAAACGAAATTTGTTATGGGAAATGAATATTTTTTCAAAAACAATAGCGTCGGCCTGATCCGTCGCTAATATAAAAAAATAAATAATTATTTAAAATAATAACTAAAAAGGAGGCAAATTAAATTGGTGGGTGTAATGAAATTTTCGCACAAACAGTAGCGTAGGTCCAAATAAACGTTTTGTCAACACCAAGTATTTTCTCGAAATCAAACCATTTTCAAAATATTTTCATAACAAATGCACTCTGAGGACGCATGCATTAAGTAGTGAAGAAGGAATGATTAAATGTATGTCCCTTTGTTCTTAGTCCGACGATGCTGGCTGTATAGGTTATCGCTCGAATTCTCACCTTCACTCATGAACTTTAGTTTTATTCGTGCTACATACTTTTGAAGTGAAATGGAGGAAAATGACTACTTAGGCGTATGCTCCTCTTATAAAGATTCTAATAAAGACAAAGAAGAGTGATCTCTTCTGTCCAAAAGGGTAAACCAATTTTGAAAGAGAAAACAGAGCAACCGACAATATGCCGTAAAAGTTATTTAATAGCACTTTCTTTTGTTTTTGATAGCGCTGAAAAGAGCTATTAACCGTGCCACTAATGCGAACGATTTTGTTTAATATCACTTTAAAAGATCTATTAAAGTACTATTTTTTAATATACAAATAATAGTTAATTAAAACAATAAGTTGAAAGGAGCCATACGAAATTCGTGGGGGGAAATGAAAATTTAAGCACAAACAGTAGCGTCGGCCTGAACCGTCGCTAATATGAGAAAATAAGAATTAATAAAGACAATAACTAATAAGGAGGCAAACGTATTTTGTTATGGGAAATGAATATTTTTTCAAAAACAATAGCGTCGGCCTGAACCGTCACTAATATAAAAAAATAAATAGTTATTTAAAATAATAACTAAAAAGGGGGCAAATTAAATTGGTGGGTGTAATAAAATTTTCGCACAAACAGTAGCGTAGGTCCAAATAAACGTTTTGTCAATACCAAGTATTTTTCTCGAAATCAAACCATTTTCAAAATATTTTCATAACAAATGTACTCGGAGGACACATGCATTAAGTAGTGAAGAATGAATGATTAAATGTATGTTCCTTTTTTCTTAGTCCGACGATGTTGGCTGTATAGGTTATCGCTCGAATTCTCACTTTCACTCATGAACTTTAGTTTTTTTCGTGCTATATACTTTTGAAGTGAAATGGAGGAAAGTGACTACTTAGGTGTATGCTCCTCTTATAAAGATTCTAATAAAGACAAAGAAGAGTGATCTCTTCTGTCCAAAAGGGTAAACCAATTTTGAAAGAGAAAATAGAGCAACCGACAATATGCCATAAAGTTATTTAATATCACTTTCTTTTGTTTTTTGATAGCGCTGAAAAGAGCTATTAACTGTGCCACTAATGCGAACGATTTTGTTTAATAGCACTTTAAAAGAGCTATTAAAGTACTAGTTTTTAATATAACAATAATAATTAATTAAAACAATAAGTTTAAAGGAGCCATTCGAAATTCGTGGGGGAAAATGAAATTTTTTGCACAAACAGTAGCATCGGCATGAACCGTCGCTAATATAAGAAAATAAGAAGTAATTAAGACAATAACTAATAAGGAGGAAAACGAAATTTGTTATGGGAAATGAATATTTTTTCAAAAACAATAGCGTCGGCCTGATCCGTCGTTAATATAAAAAAATAAATAATTATTTAAAATAATAACTAAAAAGGAGGCAAATTAAATTGGTGGGTGTAATGAAATTTTCGCACAAACAGTAGCGTAGGTCCAAATAAACGTTTTGTCAACACCAAGTATTTTCTCGAAATCAAACCATTTTCAAAATATTTTCATAACAAATGCACTTTGAGGATGCATGCATTAAGTAGTGAAGAAGGAATGATTAAATGTATGTCCCTTTGTTCTTAGTCCGACGATGCTGGCTGTATAGGTTATCCCTCGAATGCTAACCTTCACTCATGAACTTTAGTTTTATTCGTGCTATATACTTTTGAAGTGAAATGGAGGAAATTGACTACTTAGTCGTATGCTCCTCTTATAAAGATTCTAATAAAGACAAAGAAGAGTGATCTCTTCTGTCCAAAAGGGTAAACCAACTTTGAAAGAAAAAATAGAGCAACAGACAATATGCCATAAAAGTTATTTAATAGCACTTTCTTTTGTTTTTGATAGCGCTGAAAAGAGCTATTAACCGTGCCACTAATGCGAACGATTTTGTTTAATAGCACTTTAAAAGAGCTATTAAAGTACTAGTTTTTAATATAAAAATAATAATTAATTAAAACAATAAGTTTAAAGGAGCCATTCGAAATTCGTGGGGGAAAATGAAATTTTTTGCACAAACAGTAACATCGGCATGAACCGTCGCTAATATAAGAAAATAAGAATTAATTAAGACAATAACTAATAAGGAGGAAAACGAAATTTGTTATGGGAAATGAATATTTTTTCAAAAACAATAGCGTCGGCCTGATCCGTCGCTAATATAAAAAAATAAATAATTATTTAAAATAATAACTAAAAAGGAGGCAAATTAAATTGGTGGGTGTAATGAAATTTTCGCACAAACAGTAGCGTAGGTCCAAATAAACGTTTTGTCAACACCAAGTATTTTCTCGAAATCAAACCATTTTCAAAATATTTTCATAACAAATGCACTCTGAGGACGCATGCATTAAGTAGTGAAGAAGGAATGATTAAATGTATGTCCCTTTGTTCTTAGTCCGACGATGCTGGCTGTATAGGTTATCGCTCGAATTCTCACCTTCACTCATGAACTTTAGTTTTATTCGTGCTACATACTTTTGAAGTGAAATGGAGGAAAATGACTACTTAGGCGTATGCTCCTCTTATAAAGATTCTAATAAAGACAAAGAAGAGTGATCTCTTCTGTCCAAAAGGGTAAACCAATTTTGAAAGAGAAAACAGAGCAACCGACAATATGCCGTAAAAGTTATTTAATAGCACTTTCTTTTGTTTTTGATAGCGCTGAAAAAAGCTATTAACCGTGCCACTAATGCGAACGATTTTGTTTAATATCACTTTAAAAGATCTATTAAAGTACTATTTTTTAATATACAAATAATAGTTAATTAAAACAATAAGTTGAAAGGAGCCATACGAAATTCGTGGGGGGAAATGAAAATTTAAGCACAAACAGTAGCGTCGGCCTGAACCGTCGCTAATATGAGAAAATAAGAATTAATAAAGACAATAACTAATAAGGAGGCAAACGTATTTTGTTATGGGAAATGAATATTTTTTCAAAAACAATAGCGTCGGCCTGAACCGTCACTAATATAAAAAAATAAATAGTTATTTAAAATAATAACTAAAAAGGGGGCAAATTAAATTGGTGGGTGTAATGAAATTTTCGCACAAACAGTAGCGTAGGTCCAAATAAACGTTTTGTCAATACCAAGTATTTTTCTCGAAATCAAACCATTTTCAAAATATTTTCATAACAAATGTACTCGGAGGACACATGCATTAAGTAGTGAAGAATGAATGATTAAATGTATGTTCCTTTTTTCTTAGTCCGACGATGTTGGCTGTATAGGTTATCGCTCGAATTCTCACTTTCACTCATGAACTTTAGTTTTTTTCGTGCTATATACTTTTGAAGTGAAATGGAGGAAAGTGACTACTTAGGTGTATGCTCCTCTTATAAAGATTCTAATAAAGACAAAGAAGAGTGATCTCTTCTGTCCAAAAGGGTAAACCAATTTTGAAAGAGAAAATAGAGCAACCGACAATATGCCATAAAGTTATTTAATAGCACTTTCTTTTGTTTTTTGATAGCGCTGAAAAGAGCTATTAACTGTGCCACTAATGCGAACGATTTTGTTTAATAGCACTTTAAAAGAGCTATTAAAGTACTAGTTTTTAATATAACAATAATAATTAATTAAAACAATAAGTTTAAAGGAGCCATTCGAAATTCGTGGGGGAAAATGAAATTTTTTGCACAAACAGTAGCATCGGCATGAACCGTCGCTAATATAAGAAAATAAGAAGTAATTAAGACAATAACTAATAAGGAGGAAAACGAAATTTGTTATGGGAAATGAATATTTTTTCAAAAACAATAGCGTCGGCCTGATCCGTCGTTAATATAAAAAAATAAATAATTATTTAAAATAATAACTAAAAAGGAGGCAAATTAAATTGGTGGGTGTAATGAAATTTTCGCACAAACAGTAGCGTAGGTCCAAATAAACGTTTTGTCAACACCAAGTATTTTCTCGAAATCAAACCATTTTCAAAATATTTTCATAACAAATGCACTTTGAGGATGCATGCATTAAGTAGTGAAGAAGGAATGATTAAATGTATGTCCCTTTGTTCTTAGTCCGACGATGCTGGCTGTATAGGTTATCCCTCGAATGCTAACCTTCACTCATGAACTTTAGTTTTATTCGTGCTATATACTTTTGAAGTGAAATGGAGGAAATTGACTACTTAGTCGTATGCTCCTCTTATAAAGATTCTAATAAAGACAAAGAAGAGTGATCTCTTCTGTCCAAAAGGGTAAACCAACTTTGAAAGAAAAAATAGAGCAACAGACAATATGCCATAAAAGTTATTTAATAACACTTTCTTTTATTTTTGATAGCGCTGAAAAGCGCTATTAACCGTGCCACTAATGTAAACGATTTCTTTTAATATCACTTTAAAAGATCTATTAAAGTACTATTTTTTAATATACAAATAATAATTAATTAAAACAATAAGTTGAAAGGAGCCATACGAAATTCGTGGGGGGAAATGAAAATTTTAGCACAAACAGTAGCGTCGGCCTGAACCGTCGTTAATATGAGAAAATAAGAATTAATAAAGACAATAACTAATAAGGAGGCAAACGTATTTTGTTATGGGAAATGAATATTTTTTCAAAAACAATAGCGTCGGCCTGAACCGTCGCTAATATAAAAAAATAAATAGTTAATTAAAATAATAACTAATAAGGGGGCAAATTAAATTGGTGGGTGTAATGAAATTTTCGCACAAACAGTAGCGTAGGTCCAAATAAACGTTTTGTCAACACCAAGTATTTTTCTCGAAATCAAACCATTTTCAAAATATTTTCATAACAAATGTACTCGGAGGACACATGCATTAAGTAGTGAAGAATGAATGATTAAATGTATGTCCCTTTGTTCTTAGTCCGACGATGCTGGCTGTATAGGTAATCGCTCGAATTCTAACCTTCACTCATGAACTTTAATTTTATTCGTGCTATATACTTTTGAATTGAAATGGAGGAAAATGACTACTTAGGCGTATGCTCCTCTTATAAAGATTCTAATAAAGACAAAGAAGAGTGATCTCTTCTGTCCAAAAGGGTAAACCAATTTTGAAAGAGAAAATAGAGCAACCGACAATATGCCATAAAAGTTATTTAATAGCACTTTCTTTTGTTGTTGATAGCGCTGAAAAGAGCTATTAACCGTGCCACTAATGCGAACGATTTTGTTTAATAGCACTTTAAAAGAGCTATTAAAGTACTAGTTTTTAATATAAAATAATAATTAATTAAAACAATAAGTTTAAAGGAGCCATTCGAAATTCGTGGGGGAAAATGAAATTTTTTGCACAAACAGTAACATCGGCATGAACCGTCGCTAATATAAGAAAATAAGAATTAATTAAGACAATAACTAATAAGGAGGAAAACGAAATTTGTTATGGGAAATGAATATTTTTTCAAAAACAATAGCGTCGGCCTGATCCGTCGCTAATATAAAAAAATAAATAATTATTTAAAATAATAACTAAAAAGGAGGCAAATTAAATTGGTGGGTGTAATGAAATTTTCGCACAAACAGTAGCGTAGGTCCAAATAAATGTTTTGTCAACACCAAGTATTTTCTCGAAATCAAACCATTTTCAAAATATTTTCATAACAAATGCACTCTGAGGACGCATGCATTAAGTAGTGAAGAAGGAATGATTAAATGTATGTCCCTTTGTTCTTAGTCTGAATATGCTGGCTGTATAGGTTATCGCTCAAATTCTCACCTTCACTCATGAACTTTAGTTTTATTCGTGCTACATACTTTTGAAGTGAAATGGAGGAAAATGACTACTTAGGCGTATGCTCCTCTTATAAAGATTCTAATAAAGACAAAGAAGAGTGATCTCTTCTGTCCAAAAGGGTAAACCAATTTTGAAAGAGAAAATAGAGCAACAGACAATATGCCATAAAAGTTATTTAATAACACTTTCTTTTGTTTTTGATAGCGCTGAAAAGCGCTATTAACCGTGCCACTAATGTAAACGATTTCTTTTAATATCACTTTAAAAGATCTATTAAAGTACTATTTTTTAATATACAAATAATAGTTAATTAAAACAATAAGTTGAAAGGAGCCATACGAAATTCGTGGGGGGAAATGAAAATTTTAGCACAAACAGTAGCGTCGGCATGAACCGTCGCTAATATGAGAAAATAAGAATTAATAAAGACAATAACTAATAAGGAGGCAAACGTATTTTGTTATGGGAAATGAATATTTTTTCAAAAACAATAGCGTCGGCCTGAACCGTCGCTAATATAAAAAAATAAATAGTTAATTAAAATAATAACTAATAAGGGGGCAAATTAAATTGGTGGGTGTAATGAAATTTTCGCACAAACAGTAGCGTAGGTCCAAATAAATGTTTTGTAAACACCAAGTATTTTTCTCGAAATCAAACCATTTTCAAAATATTTTCATAACAAATGCACTCTGAGGATGCATGCATTAAGTAGTGAAGAAGGAATGATTAAATGTATGTCCCTTTGTTCTTAGTCCGACGATGCTGGCTGTATAGGTTATCCCTCGAATGCTAACCTTCACTCATGAACTTTAGTTTTATTCGTGCTATATACTTTTGAAGTGAAATGGAGGAAATTGACTACTTAGGCGTATGCTCCTCTTATAAAGATTCTAATAAAGACAAAGAAGAGTGATCTCTTCTGTCCAAAAGGGTAAACCAACTTTGAAAGAAAAAATAGAGCAACAGACAATATGCCATAAAAGTTATTTAATAACACTTTCTTTTATTTTTGATAGCGCTGAAAAGCGCTATTAACCGTGCCACTAATGTAAACGATTTCTTTTAATATCACTTTAAAAGATCTATTAAAGTACTATTTTTTAATATACAAATAATAATTAATTAAAACAATAAGTTTAAAGGAGCCATACGAAATTCGTGGGGGGAAATGAAAATTTTAGCACAAACAGTAGCGTTGGCCTGAATCGTCGCTAATATGAGAAAATAAGAATTAATAAATACAATAACTAATAAGGAGGCAAACGTATTTTTTTATGGGAAATTAATATTTTTTCAAAAACAATAGCGTCGGCCTGAACCGTCGCTAATATAAAAAAATAAATAGTTAATTAAAATAATAACTAATAAGGGGGCAAATTAAATTGGTGTGTGTAATGAAATTTTCGCACAAACAGTAGCGTAGGTCCAAATAAACGTTTTGTCAACACCAAGTATTTTTCTCGAAATCAAACCATTTTCAAAATATTTTCATAACAAATGTACTCGGAGGACACATGCATTAAGTAGTGAAGAATGAATGATTAAATGTATGTCCCTTTGTTCTTAGTCCGATGATGCTGGCTGTATAGGTTATCGCTCGAATTCTCACCTTCACTCATGAACTTTAATTTTATTCGTGCTATATACTTTTGAATTGAAATGGAGGAAAATGACTAATTAGGCGTATGCTCCTCTTATAAAGATTCTAATAAAGACAAAGAAGAGTGATCTCTTCTTTCCAAAAGGGTAAACCAATTTTGAAAGAGAAAATAGAGCAACCGACAATATGCCATAAAAGTTATTTAATAGCACTTTCTTTTGTTTTTGATAGCGCTGAAAAGAGCTATTAACCGTGCCACTAATGCGAACGATTTTGTTTAATAGCACTTTAAAAGAGCTATTAAAGTACTAGTTTTTAATATAAAAATAATAATTAATTAAAACAATAAGTTTAAAGGAGCCATTCGAAATTCGTGGCGGAAAATGAAATTTTTTGCACAAACAGTAACATCGGCATGAACCGTCGCTAATATAAGAAAATAAGAATTAATTAAGACAATAACTAATAAGGAGGAAAACGAAATTTGTTATGGGAAATGAATATTTTTTCAAAAACAATAGCGTCGGCCTGATCCGTCGCTAATATAAAAAAATAAATAATTATTTAAAATAATAACTAAAAAGGAGGCAAAATAAATTGGTGGGTGTAATGAAATTTTCGCACAAACATTAGCGTAGGTCCAAATAAATGTTTTGTCAACACCAAGTATTTTCTCGAAATCAAACCATTTTCAAAATATTTTCATAACAAATGCACTCTGAGGACGCATGCATTAAGTAGTGAAGAAGGAATGATTAAATGTATGTCCCTTTGTTCTTAGTCCGACGATGCTGGCTGTATAGGTTATCGCTCGAATTCTCACCTTCACTCATGAACTTTAGTTTTATTCGTGCTACATACTTTTGAAGTGAAATGGAGGAAAATGACTACTTAGGCGTATGCTCCTCTTATAAAGATTCTAATAAAGACAAAGAAGAGTGATCTCTTCTGTCCAAAAGGGTAAACCAATTTTGAAAGAGAAAATAGAGCAACAGACAATATGCCATAAAAGTTATTTAATAACACTTTCTTTTGTTTTTGATAGCGCTGAAAAGCGCTATTAACAGTGCCACTAATGTAAACGATTTCTTTTAATATCACTTTAAAAGATCTATTAAAGTACTATTTTTTAATATACAAATAATAGTTAATTAAAACAATAAGTTGAAAGGAGCCATACGAAATTCGTGGGGGGAAATGAAAATTTTAGCACAAACAGTAGCGTCGGCCTGAACCGTCGCTAATGTGAGAAAATAAGAATTAAAAAAGACAATAACTAATAAGGAGGCAAACGTATTTTGTTATGGGAAATGAATATTTTTTCAAAAACAATAGCGTCGGCCTGAACCGTCACTAATATAAAAAAATAAATAGTTATTTAAAATAATAACTAAAAAGGGGGCAAATTAAATTGGTGGGTGTAATGAAATTTTCGCACAAACAGTAGCGTAGGTCCAAATAAACGTTTTGTCAACACCAAGTATTTTTCTCGAAATCAAACCATTTTCAAAATATTTTCATAACAAATGTACTCGGAGGACACATGCATTAAGTAGTGAAGAATGAATGATTAAATGTATGTCCCTTTGTTCTTAGTCCGACGATGCTGGCTGTATAGGTAATCGCTCGAATTCTAACCTTCACTCATGAACTTTAATTTTATTCGTGCTATATACTTTTGAATTGAAATGGAGGAAAATGACTACTTAGGCGTATGCTCCTCTTATAAAGATTCTAATAAAGACAAAGAAGAGTGATCTCTTCTGTCCAAAAGGGTAAACCAATTTTGAAAGAGAAAATAGAGCAACCGACAATATGCCATAAAAGTTATTTAATAGCACTTTCTTTTGTTGTTGATAGCGCTGAAAAGAGCTATTAACCGTGCCACTAATGCGAACGATTTTGTTTAATAGCACTTTAAAAGAGCTATTAAAGTACTAGTTTTTAATATAAAATAATAATTAATTAAAACAATAAGTTTAAAGGAGCCATTCGAAATTCGTGGGGGAAAATGAAATTTTTTGCACAAACAGTAACATCGGCATGAACCGTCGCTAATATAAGAAAATAAGAATTAATTAAGACAATAACTAATATGGAGGAAAACGAAATTTGTTATGGGAAATGAATATTTTTTCAAAAACAATAGCGTCGGCCTGATCCGTCGCTAATATAAAAAAATAAATAATTATTTAAAATAATAACTAAAAAGGAGGCAAATTAAATTGGTGGGTGTAATGAAATTTTCGCACAAACAGTAGCGTAGGTCCAAATAAATGTTTTGTCAACACCAAGTATTTTCTCGAAATCAAACCATTTTCAAAATATTTTCATAACAAATGCACTCTGAGGACGCATGCATTAAGTAGTGAAGAAGGAATGATTAAATGTATGTCCCTTTGTTCTTAGTCCGAATATGCTGGCTGTATAGGTTATCGCTCAAATTCTCACCTTCACTCATGAACTTTAGTTTTATTCGTGCTACATACTTTTGAAGTGAAATGGAGGAAAATGACTACTTAGGCGTATGCTCCTCTTATAAAGATTCTAATAAAGACAAAGAAGAGTGATCTCTTCTGTCCAAAAGGGTAAACCAATTTTGAAAGAGAAAATAGAGCAACAGACAATATGCCATAAAAGTTATTTAATAACACTTTCTTTTGTTTTTGATAGCGCTGAAAAGCGCTATTAACCGTGCCACTAATGTAAACGATTTCTTTTAATATCACTTTAAAAGATCTATTAAAGTACTATTTTTTAATATACAAATAATAGTTAATTAAAACAATAAGTTGAAAGGAGCCATACGAAATTCGTGGGGGGAAATGAAAATTTTAGCACAAACAGTAGCGTCGGCATGAACCGTCGCTAATATGAGAAAATAAGAATTAATAAAGACAATAACTAATAAGGAGGCAAACGTATTTTGTTATGGGAAATGAATATTTTTTCAAAAACAATAGCGTCGGCCTGAACCGTCGCTAATATAAAAAAATAAATAGTTAATTAAAATAATAACTAATAAGGGGGCAAATTAAATTGGTGGGTGTAATGAAATTTTCGCACAAACAGTAGCGTAGGTCCAAATAAATGTTTTGTAAACACCAAGTATTTTTCTCGAAATCAAACCATTTTCAAAATATTTTCATAACAAATGCACTCTGAGGATGCATGCATTAAGTAGTGAAGAAGGAATGATTAAATGTATGTCCCTTTGTTCTTAGTCCGACGATGCTGGCTGTATAGGTTATCCCTCGAATGCTAACCTTCACTCATGAACTTTAGTTTTATTCGTGCTATATACTTTTGAAGTGAAATGGAGGAAATTGACTACTTAGGCGTATGCTCCTCTTATAAAGATTCTAATAAAGACAAAGAAGAGTGATCTCTTCTGTCCAAAAGGGTAAACCAACTTTGAAAGAAAAAATAGAGCAACAGACAATATGCCATAAAAGTTATTTAATAACACTTTCTTTTATTTTTGATAGCGCTGAAAAGCGCTATTAACCGTGCCACTAATGTAAACGATTTCTTTTAATATCACTTTAAAAGATCTATTAAAGTACTATTTTTTAATATACAAATAATAATTAATTAAAACAATAAGTTTAAAGGAGCCATAAGAAATTCGTGGGGGGAAATGAAAACTTTAGCACAAACAGTAGCGTCGGCCTGAATCGTCGCTAATATGAGAAAATAAGAATTAATAAAGACAATAACTAATAAGGAGGCAAACGTATCTTTTTTATGGGAAATTAATATTTTTTCAAAAACAATAGCGTCGTCCTGAACCGTCGCTAATATAAAAAAATAAATAGTTAATTAAAATAATAACTAATAAGGGGGCAAATTAAATTGGTGTGTGTAATGAAATTTTCGCACAAACAGTAGCGTAGGTCCAAATAAACGTTTTGTCAACACCAAGTATTTTTCTCGAAATCAAACCATTTTCAAAATATTTTCATAACAAATGTACTCGGAGGACACATGCATTAAGTAGTGAAGAATGAATGATTAAATGTATGTCCCTTTGTTCTTAGTCCGATGATGCTGGCTGTATAGGTTATCGCTCGAATTCTCACCTTCACTCATGAACTTTAATTTTATTCGTGCTATATACTTTTGAATTGAAATGGAGGAAAATGACTAATTAGGCGTATGCTCCTCTTATAAAGATTCTAATAAAGACAAAGAAGAGTGATCTCTTCTTTCCAAAAGGGTAAACCAATTTTGAAAGAGAAAATAGAGCAACCGACAATATGCCATAAAAGTTATTTAATAGCACTTTCTTTTGTTTTTGATAGCGCTGAAAAGAGCTATTAACCGTGCCACTAATGCGAACGATTTTGTTTAATAGCACTTTAAAAGAGCTATTAAAGTACTAGTTTTTAATATAAAAATAATAATTAATTAAAACAATAAGTTTAAAGGAGCCATTCGAAATTCGTGGCGGAAAATGAAATTTTTTGCACAAACAGTAACATCGGCATGAACCGTCGCTAATATAAGAAAATAAGAATTAATTAAGACAATAACTAATAAGGAGGAAAACGAAATTTGTTATGGGAAATGAATATTTTTTCAAAAACAATAGCGTCGGCCTGATCCGTCGCTAATATAAAAAAATAAATAATTATTTAAAATAATAACTAAAAAGGAGGCAAAATAAATTGGTGGGTGTAATGAAATTTTCGCACAAACATTAGCGTAGGTCCAAATAAATGTTTTGTCAACACCAAGTATTTTCTCGAAATCAAACCATTTTCAAAATATTTTCATAACAAATGCACTCTGAGGACGCATGCATTAAGTAGTGAAGAAGGAATGATTAAATGTATGTCCCTTTGTTCTTAGTCCGACGATGCTGGCTGTATAGGTTATCGCTCGAATTCTCACCTTCACTCATGAACTTTAGTTTTATTCGTGCTACATACTTTTGAAGTGAAATGGAGGAAAATGACTACTTAGGCGTATGCTCCTCTTATAAAGATTCTAATAAAGACAAAGAAGAGTGATCTCTTTTGTCCAAAAGGGTAAACCAATTTTGAAAGAGAAAATAGAGCAACAGACAATATGCCATAAAAGTTATTTAATAACACTTTCTTTTGTTTTTGATAGCGCTGAAAAGCGCTATTAACAGTGCCACTAATGTAAACGATTTCTTTTAATATCACTTTAAAAGATCTATTAAAGTACTATTTTTTAATATACAAATAATAGTTAATTAAAACAATAAGTTGAAAGGAGCCATACGAAATTCGTGGGGGGAAATGAAAATTTTAGCACAAACAGTAGCGTCGGCCTGAACCGTCGCTAATGTGAGAAAATAAGAATTAAAAAAGACAATAACTAATAAGGAGGCAAACGTATTTTGTTATGGGAAATGAATATTTTTTCAAAAACAATAGCGTCGGCCTGAACCGTCACTAATATAAAAAAATAAATAGTTATTTAAAATAATAACTAAAAAGGGGGCAAATTAAATTGGTGGGTGTAATGAAATTTTCGCACAAACAGTAGCGTAGGTCCAAATAAAAGTTTTGTCAACACCAAGTATTTTTCTCGAAATCAAACCATTTTCAAAATATTTTCATAACAAATGTACTCGGAGGACACATGCATTAAGTAGTGAAGAATGAATGATTAAATGTATGTCCCTTTGTTCTTAGTCCGACGATGCTGGCTGTATAGGTAATCGCTCGAATTCTAACCTTCACTCATGAACTTTAATTTTATTCGTGCTATATACTTTTGAATTGAAATGGAGGAAAATGACTACTTAGGCGTATGCTCCTCTTATAAAGATTCTAATAAAGACAAAGAAGAGTGATCTCTTCTGTCCAAAAGGGTAAACCAATTTTGAAAGAGAAAATAGAGCAACCGACAATATGCCATAAAAGTTATTTAATAGCACTTTCTTTTGTTGTTGATAGCGCTGAAAAGAGCTATTAACCGTGCCACTAATGCGAACGATTTTGTTTAATAGCACTTTAAAAGAGCTATTAAAGTACTAGTTTTTAATATAAAATAATAATTAATTAAAACAATAAGTTTAAAGGAGCCATTCGAAATTCGTGGGGGAAAATGAAATTTTTTGCACAAACAGTAACATCGGCATGAACCGTCGCTAATATAAGAAAATAAGAATTAATTAAGACAATAACTAATAAGGAGGAAAACGAAATTTGTTATGGGAAATGAATATTTTTTCAAAAACAATAGCGTCGGCCTGATCCGTCGCTAATATAAAAAAATAAATAATTATTTAAAATAATAACTAAAAAGGAGGCAAATTAAATTGGTGGGTGTAATTAAATTTTCGCACAAACAGTAGCGTAGGTCCAAATAAATGTTTTGTCAACACCAAGTATTTTCTCGAAATCAAACCATTTTCAAAATATTTTCATAACAAATGCACTCTGAGGACGCATGCATTAAGTAGTGAAGAAGGAATGATTAAATGTATGTCCCTTTGTTCTTAGTCCGAATATGCTGGCTGTATAGGTTATCGCTCAAATTCTCACCTTCACTCATGAACTTTAGTTTTATTCGTGCTACATACTTTTGAAGTGAAATAGAGGAAAATGACTACTTAGGCGTATGCTCCTCTTATAAAGATTCTAATAAAGACAAAGAAGAGTGATCTCTTCTGTCCAAAAGGGTAAACCAATTTTGAAAGAGAAAATAGAGCAACAGACAATATGCCATAAAAGTTATTTAATAACACTTTCTTTTGTTTTTGATAGCGCTGAAAAGCGCTATTAACCGTGCCACTAATGTAAACGATTTCTTTTAATATCACTTTAAAAGATCTATTAAAGTACTATTTTTTAATATACAAATAATAGTTAATTAAAACAATAAGTTGAAAGGAGCCATACGAAATTCGTGGGGGGAAATGAAAATTTTAGCACAAACAGTAGCGTCGGCATGAACCGTCGCTAATATGAGAAAATAAGAATTAATAAAGACAATAACTAATAAGGAGGCAAACGTATTTTGTTATGGGAAATGAATATTTTTTCAAAAACAATAGCGTCGGCCTGAACCGTCGCTAATATAAAAAAATAAATAGTTAATTAAAATAATAACTAATAAGGGGGCAAATTAAATTGGTGGGTGTAATGAAATTTTCGCACAAACAGTAGCGTAGGTCCAAATAAATGTTTTGTAAACACCAAGTATTTTTCTCGAAATCAAACCATTTTCAAAATATTTTCATAAAAAATGTACTCGGAGGACACATGCATTAAGTAGTGAAGAATGAATGATTAAATGTATGTCCCTTTGTTCTTAGTCTGACGATGCTGGCTGTATAGGTTATGGCTCGAATTCTCACCTTCACTCATGAACTTTAGTTTTATTCGTGCTATATACTTTTGAAGTGAAATGGAGGAAAGTGACTACTTAGGTGTATGCTCCTCTTATAAAGATTATAATAAAGACAAAGAAGAGTGATCTCTTCTGTCCAAAAGGGTAAACCAATTTTGAAAGAGAAAATAGAGCAACCGACAATATGCCATAAAGTTATTTAATAGCACTTTCTTTTGTTTTTGATAGCGCTGAAAAGAGCTATTAACCGTGCCACTAATGCGAACGATTTTGTTTAATAGCACTTTAAAAGAGCTATTAAAGTACTAGTTTTTAATATAACAATAATAATTAATTAAAACAATAAGTTTAAAGGAGCCATTCGAAATTCGTGGGGGAAAATGAAATTTTTTGCACAAACAGTAGCATCGGCATGAACCGTCGCTAATATGAGAAAATAAGAAGTAATTAAGACAATAACTAATAAGGAGGAAAACGAAATTTGTTATGGGAAATGAATATTTTTTCAAAAACAATAGCGTCGGCCTGATCCGTCGCTAATATAAAAAAATAAATAATTATTTAAAATAATAACTAAAAAGGAGGCAAATTAAATTGGTGGGTGTAATGAAATTTTCGCACAAACAGTAGCGTAGGTCCAAATAAATGTTTTGTCAACACCAAGTATTTTCTCGAAATCAAACCATTTTCAAAATATTTTCATAACAAATGCACTTTGAGGACGCATGCATTAAGTAGTGAAGAAGGAATGATTAAATGTATGTCCCTTTGTTCTTAGTCCGACGATGCTGGCTGTATAGGTTATCGCTCGAATTCTCACCTTCACTCATGAACTTTAGTTTTATTCGTGCTACATACTTTTGAAGTGAAATGGAGGAAAATGACTACTTAGGCGTATGCTCCTCTTATAAAGATTCTAATAAAGACAAAGAAGAGTGATCTCTTCTGTCCAAAAGGGTAAACCAATTTTGAAAGAGAAAATAGAGCAACAGACAATATGCCATAAAAGTTATTTAATAACACTATCTTTTGTTTTTGATACCGCTGAAAAGCGCTATTAACCGTGCCACTAATGTAAACGCTTTCTTTTAATATCACTTTAAAAGATCTATTAAAGTACTATTTTTTAATATACAAATAATAGTTAATTAAAACAATAAGTTGAAAGGAGCCATACGAAATTCGTGGGGGGAAATGAAAATTTTAGCACAAACAGTAGCGTCGGCCTGAACCGTCGCTAATGTGAGAAAATAAGAATTAATAAAGACAATAACTAATAAGGAGGCAAACGTATTTTGTTATGGGAAATGAATTTTTTTTCAAAAACAATAGCGTCGGCCTGAACCGTCACTAATATAAAAAAATAAATAGTTATTTAAAATAATAACTAAAAAGGGGGCAAATTAAATTCGTGGGTGTAATGAAATTTTCGCACAAACAGTAGCGTAGGTCCAAATAAACATTTTGTCAACACCAAGTATTTTTCTCGAAATCAAACCATTTTCAAAATATTTTCATAAAAAATGTACTCGGAGGACACATGCATTAAGTAGTGAAGAATGAATGATTAAATGTATGTCCCTTTGTTCTTAGTCTGACGATGCTGGCTGTATAGGTTATCGCTCGAATTCTCACCTTCACTCATGAACTTTAGTTTTATTCGTGCTATATACTTTTGAAGTGAAATGGAGGAAAGTGACTACTTAGGCGTATGCTCCTCTTATAAAGATTCTAATAAAGACAAAGAAGAGTGATCTCTTCTGTCCAAAAGGGTAAACCAATTTTGAAAGAGAAAATAGAGCAACCGACAATATGCCATAAAGTTATTTAATAGCACTTTCTTTTGTTTTTGATAGCGCTGAAAAGCGCTATTAACCGTGCCACTAATGTAAACGATTTCTTTTAATATCACATTAAAAGATCTATTAAAGTACTATTTTTTAATATACAAATAATAGTTAATTAAAACAATAAGTTGAAAGGAGCCATACGAAATTCGTGGGGGGAAATGAAAATTTTAGCACAAACAGTAGCGTCGGCCTGAACCGTCGCTAATATGAGAAAATAAGAATTAATAAATACAATAACTAATAAGGAGGCAAACGTATTTTGTTATGGGAAATGAATATTTTTTCAAAAACAATAGCGTCGGCCTGAACCGTCACTAATATAAAAAAATAAATAGTTATTTAAAATAATAACTAAAAAGGGGGCAAATTAAATTGGTGGGTGTAATGAAATTTTCGCACAAACAGTAGCGTAGGTCCAAATAAACATTTTGTCAACACCGAGTATTTTCTCGAAATCAAACCATTTTCAAAATATTTTCATAACAAATGCACTCTGAGGATGCATGCATTAAGTAGTGAAGAAGGAATGATTAAATGTATGTCCCTTTGTTCTTATTCCGACGATGCTGGCTGTATAGGTTATCCCTCGAATGCTAACCTTCACTCATGAACTTTAGTTTTATTCGTGCTATATACTTTTGAAGTGAAATGGAGGAAATTGACTACTTAGTCGTATGCTCCTCTTATAAAGATTCTAATAAAGACAAAGAAGAGTGATCTCTTCTGTCCAAAAGGGTAAACCAACTTTGAAAGAAATAATAGAGCAACAGACAATATGCCATAAAAGTTATTTAATAACACTTTCTTTTATTTTTGATAGCGCTGAAAAGCGCTATTAACCGTGCCACTAATGTAAACGATTTATTTTAATATCACTTTAAAAGATCTATTAAAGTACTATTTTTTAATATACAAATAATAATTAATTAAAACAATAAGTTTAAAGGAGCCATACGAAATTCGTGGGGGGAAATGAAAATTTTAGCACAAACAGTAGCGTCGGCCTGAACCGTCGCTAATATGAGAAAATAAGAATTAATAAAGACAATAACTAATAAGGAGGCAAACGTATTTTGTTATGGGAAATGAATATTTTTTCAAAAACAATAGCGTCGACCTGAACCGTCGCTAATATAAAAAAATAAAGAGTTAATTAAAATAATAACTAATAAGGGGGCAAATTAAATTGGTGGGTGTAATGAAATTTTCGCACAAACAGTAGCGTAGGTCCAAATAAACGTTTTGTCAACACCAAGTATTTTTCTCGAAATCAAACCATTTTCAAAATATTTTCATAACAAATGTACTCGGAGGACACATGCATTAAGTAGTGAAGAATGAATGATTAAATGTATGTCCTTTTGTTCTTAGTCCGACAATGCTGGCTGTATAGGTTATCGCTCGAATTCTCACCTTCACTCATGAACTTTAATTTTATTCGTGCTATATACTTTTGAATTGAAATGGAGGAAAATGACTACTTAGGCGTATGCTCCTCTTATAAAGATTCTAATAAAGACAAAGAAGAGTGATCTCTTCTGTCCAAAAGGGTAAACCAATTTTGAAAGAGAAAATAGAGCAACCGACAATATGCCATAAAAGTTATTTAATAGCACTTTCTTTTGTTTTTGACAGCGCTGAAAAGAGCTATTAAACGTGCCACTAATGCGAACGATTTTGTTTAATAGCACTTTAAAAGAGTTATTAAAGTACTAGTTTTTAATATAAAAATAATAATTAATTAAAATAATAAGTTTAAAGGAGCCATTCGAAATTCATGGGGGAAAATGAAATTTTTTTCACAAACAATAACATCGGCATGAACCGTCGCTAATATAAGAAAATAAGAATTAATTAAGACAATAACTAATAAGGAGGAAAACGAAATTTGTTATGGGAAATGAATATTTTTTCAAAAAAAATAGCGTCGGCCTGATCCGTCGCTAATATAAAAAAATAAATAATTATTTAAAATAATAACTAAAAAGGAGGCAAATTAAATTGGTGGGCGTAATGAAATTTTCGCACAAACAGTAGCGTAGGTCCAAATAAACGTTTTGTCAACACCAAGTATTTTCTCGAAATCAAACCATTTTCAAAATATTTTCATAACAAATGCACTCTGAGGATGCATGCATTAAGTAGTGAATAAGAAATGATTAAATGTATGTCCCTTTGTTCTTAGTCCGACGATGCTGGCTGTATAGGTTATCCCTCAAATGCTCACCTTCACTCATGAACTTTAGTTTTATTCGTGCTATATACTATTGAAGTGAAATGGAGGAAATTGACTACTTAGTCGTATGCTCCTCTTATAAAGATTCTAATAAAGACAAAGAAGAGTGATCTCTTCTGTCCAAAAGGGTAAACCAACTTTGAAAGAAAAAATAAAGCAACAGATAATATGCCATAAAAGTTATTTAATAACACTTTCTTTTATTTTTGATAGCGCTGAAAAGCGCTATTAACCGTGCCACTAATGTAAACGATTTCTTTTAATATCACTTTAAAAGATCTATTAAGGTACTATTTTTTAATATACAAATAATAATTAATTAAAACAATAAGTTTAAAGGAGCCATATGAAATTCGTGGGGGGAAATGAAAATTTTAGCACAAACAGTAGCGTCGGCCTGAACCGTCGCTAATATGAGAAAATAAGAATTAATAAAGACAATAACTAATAAGGAGGCAAACGTATTTGGTTATGGGAAATGAATATTTTTTCAAAAACAATGGTGTCGGCCTGAACCGTCGCTAATATAAAAAAATAAATAGTTATTGAAATTAATAACTAATAAGGGGGCAAATTAAATTAGTGGGTGTAATGAAATTTTCGCACAAACAGTAGCGTAGGTCCACATAAACGTTTTGTCAACACCAAGTATTTTTCTCGAAATTAATCCAAATTCAAAATATTTTCATAACAAATTTACTCGGAGGACACATGCATTAAGTAGTGAAGAATGAATGATTAAATATTTGTCCCTTTGTTCTTAGTCCGACGATGCTGGCTGTATAGGTTATCGCTCGAATTCTCACCTTCACTCATGAACTTTAGTTTTATTCGTGCTACATACTTTTGAAGTGAAATGGAGGAAAATGACTACTTAGGCGTATGCTCCTCTTATAAAGATTCTAATAAAGACAAAGAAGAGTGATCTCTTCTATCCAAAAGGGTAAACCAATTTTGAAAGAGAAAATAGAGCAACCAACAATATGCCATAAAAGTTATTTAATAGCACTTTCTTTTGTTTTTGATAGCGCTGCAAAGAGCTATTAACCGTGCCACTAATGCGAACGATTTTGTTTAATAGCACTTTAAAAGAGCTATTAAAGTACTAGTTTTTAATATAAAAATAATAATTAATTAAAACAATAAGTTTAAAGGAGCCAATAGAAATTCATGGGGGTAAATGAAAATTTTAGCACAAACAGTAGCGTCGGCCTGAACCATCGCTAATATAAGAAAATAATAATTAATTAAGACAATAACTAATAAGGAGGCAAACGAAATTTGTTATGGGAAATGAAAATTTTTTCAAAAACAATAGAGTCGACCTTAACCGTCGCTAATATAAAAAAATAAATAATTATTTAAAATAATAACTAAAAAAGAGGCAAACTAAATTGGTGGGTATAATGAAATTTTCACACAAACAGTAGCGTAGGTCCAAATAAACTTTTGTCAACACCAAGTATTTTTCTCGAAATCAAACCATTTTCAAAATATTTTCATAACAATTGCACTTGAAGGACACATGCATTAAGTAGTGAAGAAGGAATGATTAAATGTATGTCCCTTTGTTCTTAGTCCGGCGATGCTGGCTGTATAGGTTATCCCTCGAATGCTAACCTTCACTCATGAACTTTAGTTTTATTCGTGCTATATACTTTTGAAGTGAAATGGAGGAAATTGACTACTTAGTCGTATGCTCCTCTTATAAAGATTCTAATAAAGACAAAGAAGAGTGATCTCTTCTGTCCAAAAGGGTAAACAAACTTTGAAAGAAAAAATAGAGCAACAGACAATATGCAATAAAAGTTATTTAATAACACTTTCTTTTATTTTTGATAGCGCTGAAAAGTGCTATTAACCGTGCCACTAATGTAAACAATTTCTTTTATAATACTTTAAAAGATCTATTAAATTACTATTTTTTAATATACAAATAATAATTAATTAAAACAATAAGTTTAAAGGAGCCATACGAAATTCGTGGGGGGAAATGAAATTTTTAGCACAAACAGTAGCGTCGGCCTGGATCGTCGCTAATATGAGAAAATAAGAATTAATAAAGACAATTACTAATAAGGAGGAAAACGTATTTTGTTATGGGAAATGAATATTTTTTCAAAAACAATAGCGTCGGCCTGAACCGTCGCTAATATAAAAAAATAAATAGTTAATTAAAATAATAACTAATAAGGGGGCAAATTAAATTGGTGAGTGTAATGAAATTTTCGCACAAACAGTAGCGTAGGTCCAAATAAACGTTTTGTCAACACCAAGTATTTTTCTCAAAATCAAACCATTTTCAAAATATTTTCATAACAAATGTACTCGGAGGACACATGCATTAAGTAGTGAAGAATGAATGATTAAATGTATGTCCCTTTGTTCTTAGTCCGACGATGCTGGCTGTATAGGTTATCGCTCGAATTCTCACCTTCACTCATGAACTTTAATTTTATTCGTGCTATATACTTTTGAATTGAAATGGAGGAAAATGACTACTTAGGCGTATGCTCCTCTTATAAAGATTCTAATAAATACAAAGAAGAGTGATCTCTTCTGTCCAAAAGGGTAAACCAATTTTGAAAGAGAAAATAGAGCAACCGACAATATGCCATAAAAGTTATTTAATAGCACTTTCTTTTGTTTTTGATAGCGCTGAAAAGAGCTATTAACCGTGCCCCTAATGCGAACGATTTTGTTTAATAGCACTTTAAAAGAGCTATTAAAGTACTAGTTTTTAATATAAAAATAATAATTAATTAAAACAATAAGTTTAAAGGAGCCATTCGAAATTCGTGGGGGAAAATGAAATTTTTTGCACAAACAGTAACATCGGCATGAACCGTCGCTAATATAAGAAAATAAGAATTAATTAAGACAATAACTAATAAGGAGGAAAACGAAATTTGTTCTGGGAAATGAATATTTTTTCAAAAACAATAGCGTCGGCCTGATCCGTCGCTAATATAAAAAAATAAATAATTATTTAAAATAATAACTAAAAAGGAGGCAAATTAAATTGGTGGGTGTAATGAAATTTTCGCACAAACAGTAGCGTAGATCCAAATAAACGTTTTGTCAACACCAAGTATTTTCTCGAAATCAAACCATTTTCAAAATATTTTCATAACAAATGCACTCTGAGGATGCATGCATTAAGTAGTGAATAAGGAATGATTAAATGTATGTCCCTTTGTTCTTAGTCCGACGATGCTGGCTGTATAGGTTATCCCTCGAATGCTCACCTTCACCCATGAACTTTAGTTTTATTCGTGCTATATACTTTTGAAGTGAAATGGAGGAAATTGACTACTTAGTCGTATGCTCCTCTCATAAAGATTCTAATAAAGACAAAGAAGAGTGATCTCTTCTGTCCAAAAGGGTAAACCAACTTTGAAAGAAAAAATAAAGCAACAGACAATATGCCATAAAAGTTATTTAATAACACTTTCTTTTATTTTTGATAGTGCTGAAAAGCGCTATTAACTGTGCCACTATTGTAAACGATTTCTTTTAATATCACTTTAAAAGATCTATTAAAGTACTATTTTATAATATACAAATAATAATTAATTAAAACAATAAGTTTAAAGGAGCCATACGAAATTCGTGGGGGGAAATGAAAATTTTAGCACAAACAGTAGCGTCGGCCTGAACCGGCGCTAATATGAGAAAATAAGAATTAATAAAGACAATAACTAATAAGGAGGCAAACGTATTTGGTTATGGGAAATGAATATTTTTTCAAAAACAATAGCGTCGGCCTGAACCGTCGCTAATATAAAAAATAAATAGTTATTTAAAATAATAACTAATAAGGGGGCAAATTAAATTGGTGGGTGTAATGAAATTTTCGCACAAACAGTAGCGTAGGTCCAAATAAACGTTTTGTCAACACCAAGTATTTTTCTCAAAATCAAACCATTTTCAAAATATTTTCATAACTAATTTACTCGGAGGACACATGCATTAAGTAGTGAAGAATGAATGATTAAATGTATGTCCCTTTGTTCTTAGTGCGACGATGCTGGCTGTATAGGTTATCGCTCGAATTCTCAGCTTCACTCATGAACTTTAGTTTTATTCGTGCTACATACTTTTGAAGTGAAATGGAGGAAAATGACTACTTAGGCGTATGCTCCTCTTATAAAGATTCTAATAAAGACAAAGAAGAGTGATCTCTTCTGTCCAAAAGGGTTAACCAATTTTGAAAGAGAAAATAGAGCAACCAACAATATGCCATAAAAGTTATTTAATAGCACTTTCTTTTGTTTTTGATAGCGCTGCAAAGAGCTATTAACCGTGTCACTAATGCGAACGATTTTGTTTAATAGCACTTTAAAAGAGCTATTAAAGTACTAGTTTTTAATATAAAAATAATAATTAATTAAAACAATAAGTTTAAAGGAGCCAATAGAAATTCATGGGGGAAAATGAAAATTTTAGCACAAACAGTAGCGTCGGCCTGAACCATCGCTAATATAAGAAAATAATAATTAATTAAGACAATAACTAATAAGGAGGAAAACGAAATTTGTTATGGGAAATGAAATTTTTTTCAAAAACAATAGCGTCGGCCTTAACCGTCGCTAATATAAAAAAATAAATAATTATTTAAAATAATAACTAAAAAAGAGGCAAACTAAATTGGTGGGTATAATGAAATTTTCACACAAACAGGAGCGTAGGTCCAAATAAACTTTTGTCAACACCAAGTATTTTTCTCGAAATCAAACCATTTTCAAAATATTTTCATAACAAATGCACTTGAAGGACACATGCATTAAGTAGTGAAGAAGGAATGATTAAATGTATGTCCCTTTGTTCTTAGTCCGGCGATGCTGGCTGTATAGGTTATCCCTCGAATGCTCACCTTCACTCATGAACTTTAGTTTTATTCGTGCTATATACTTTTGAAGTGAAATGGAGGAAATTGACTACTTAGTCGTATGCTCCTCTTATAAAGATTCTAATAAAGACAAAGAAGAGTGATCTCTTCTGTCCAGAAGGGTAATCCAACTTTGAAAGAAAAAATAGAGCAACAGACAATATGCCATAAAAGTTATTTAATAACACTTTCTTTTATTTTTGATAGCGCTGAAAAGCGCTATTAACCATGCCACTAATGTAAACGATTTCTTTTAATATCACTTTAAAAGATCTATTAAAGTACTATTTTTAAATATACAAATAATAATTAATTAAAACAATAAGTTTAAAGGAGCCATACGAAATTCGTGGGGGGAAATGAAAATTTTAGCACAAACAGTAGCGTCGGCCTGAACCGTCGCTAATATGAGAAAATAAGAATTAATAAAGACAATAACTAATAAGGAGGCAAACTTATTTTGTTATGGGAAATGAATATTTTTTCAAAAACAATAGCGTCGGCCTGAACCGTCGCTAATATAAAAAATAAATAGTTAATTAAAATAATAACTAATGAGGGGGAAAATTAAATTGGTGGGTGTAATGAAATTTTCGCACAAACAGTAGCGTAGGTCCAAATAAACGTTTTGTCAACACATGGTATTTTTCTCGAAATCAAACCATTTTCAAAATATTTTAATAACAAATTTACTCGGAGGACACATGCATTAAGTAGTGAAGAATGAATGATTAAATGTATGTCCCTTTGTTCTTAGCCTGACGATGCTGGCTGTATAGGTTATCGCTCGAATTCTCACCTTCACTCATGAACTTTAGTTTTATTAGTGCTACATACTTTTGAAGTGAAATGGAGGAAAATGACTACTTAGGCGTATGCTCCTCTTATAAAGATTCTAATAAAGACAAAGAAGAGTGATCTCTTCTGTCCAAAAGGGTAAACCAATTTTGAAAGAGAAAATAGAGCAACCGACAATATGCCATAAAAGTTATTTAATAGCACTTTCTTTTGTTTTTGATAGGGCTGAAAAGAGCTATTAACCGTGCCACTAATGCGAACGATTTTGTTTAATAGCAGTTTAAAAGAGCTATTAAAGTACTAGTTTTTAATATAAAAATAATAATTAATTAAAACAATAAGTTTAAAGGAGCCATTCGAAATTCGTGGGGGAAAATGAAATTTTTTGCACAAACAGTAACATCGGCATGAACCGTCGCTAATATAAGAAAATAAGAATTAATTAAGACAATAACTAATAAGGAGGAAAACGAAATTTGTTATGGGAAATGAATATTTTTTCAAAAACAATAGCGTCGGCCTGATCCGTCGCTAATATAAAAAAATAAATAATTATTTAAAATAATAACTAAAAAGGAGGCAAATTAAATTGGTGGGTGTAATGAAATTTTCGCACAAACAGTAGCGTAGATCCAAATAACCGTTTTGTCAACACCAAGTATTTTCTCGAAATCAAACCATTTTCAAAATATTTTCATAACAAATGCACTCTGAGGATGCATGCATTAAGTAGTGAATAAGGAATGATTAAATGTATGTCCCTTTGTTCTTAGTCCGACGATGCTGGCTGTATAGGTTATCCCTCGAATGCTCACCTTCACTCATGAACTTTAGTTTTATTCGTGCTATATACTTTTGAAGTGAAATGGAGGAAATTGACTACTTAGTCGTATGCTCCTCTTATAAAGATTCTAATAAAGACAAAGAAGAGTGATCTCTTCTGTCCAAAAGGGTAAACCAACTTTGAAAGAAAAAATAGAGCAACAGACAATATGCCATAAAAGTTATTTAATAACACTTTCTTTTATTTTTGATAGCGCTGAAAAGCGCTATTAACCGTGCCAGTAATGTAAACGATTTCTTTTAATATCACTTTAAAAGATCTATTAAAGTACTATTTTTTAATATACAAATAATAATTAATTAAAACAATAAGTTTAAAGGAGCCATACGAAATTCGTGGGGGGAAATGAAAATTTAAGCACAAACAGTAGCGTCGGCCTAAACCGTCGCTAATATGAGAAAATAAGAATTAATAAAGACAATAACTAATAAGGAGGCAAACGTATTTTGTTATGGGAAATGAAATTTTTTTCAAAAACAATAGCGTCGACTGAACCGTCGCTAATATAAAAAAATAAATAGTTAATTAAAATAATAACTAATAAGGGGGCAAATTAAATTGGTGGGTGTAATGAAATTTTCGCACAAACAGTAGCGTAGGTCCAAATAAACGTTTTGTCAACACCAAGTATTTTTCTCGAAATCAAACCATTTTCAAATTATTTTCATAACAAATGTACTCGGAGGACACATGCATTAAGTAGTGAAGAATGAATGATTAAATGTATGTCCCTTTGTTCTTAGTCCGACGATGTTGGCTGTATAGGTTATCGCTCGAATTCTCACCTTCACTCATGAACTTTAATTTTATTCGTGCTATATACTTTTGAAGTGAAATGTAGGAAAATGACTACTTAGGCGTATGCTCCTCTTATAAAGATTCTAATAAAGACAAAGAAGAGTGATCTCTTCTGTCCAAAAGGGTAAACCAATTTTGAAAGAGAAAATAGAGCAACCGACAATATGCCATAAAAGTTATTTAATAGCACTTTCTTTTGTTTTTGATAGCGCTGCAAAGAGCTATTAACCGTGCCACTAATGCGAACGATTTTGTTTAATAGCACTTTAAAAGAGCTATTAAAGTACTAGTTTTTAATATAAAAATAATAATTAATTAAAACAATAAGTTTAAAGGAGCCAATAGAAATTCATGGGGGAAAATGAAAATTTTAGCACAAACAGTAGCGTCGGCCTGAACCATCGCTAATATAAGAAAATAATAATTAATTAAGACAATAACAAATAAGGAGGCAAACGAAATTTGTTATGGAAAATGAATATTTTTTCAAAAACAATAGCGTCGGCCTTAACCGTCGCTAATATAAAAAAATAAATAATTATTTAAAATAATAACTAAAAAAGAGGCAAACTAAATTGGTGGGTATAATGAAATTTACACACAAACAGTAGCGTAGGTCCAAATAAATGCATTGTCAACACCAACTATTTTTCTCGAAATCAAACCATTTTCATAACAAATGCACTTGAAGGACACATGCATTAAGTAGTGAAGAAGGAATGATTAAATGTATGTCCCTTTGTTCTTTGTTCGACGACGCTTACTATATAGGTTATCGTTCAAATGCTCACCTTCACTCATGAACTTTAGTTTTATTGGTGTTATATACTTTTGAAGTGAAATGGAGGAAAATGACTACTTATGCGTATGCTCCTCTTATAAAGATTCTAATAAACACAAAGAAGAGTGATCTCTTCTGTCAAAAAGGGTAAACCAACTTTGAAAGAGAAAATAGAGCAACAGACAATATGCCATAAAAGTTACTTAATAACACTTTATTTGTTTTTGATAACGCTGAAAAGCGCTATTAACTGTGCCATATTGTGAACGATTTTGTTTAATAGCACTTTAAAAGAGCTATTAAAGTACAAGTTTTTAATATAAAAATAATAATTAATTAAAACAATAAGTTTTAAGGAGCCAAACGGAATTCGTGTTGGAAAATGAAAATTTTAGCACAAACAGTAACGTCGGCCTGAACCGTCGCTAATATAAGAAAATAAGAATTAATTAAGACTATAACAAATAAGGAGGCAAACGAAATTTGTTATAGGAAATGAATATTTTTTTCAAAAACAATAGCGTCGGCCTGAACCGTCGCTAATATAAAAAAATAAATAATTATTTAAAATAATAACTAAAAAGGAGGCAAACTAAATTAGAGGGTGTAATGAAATTTTCGCACAAATAGTAGCGTAGGTCCAAATGAAAGTTTTGTCAACACCAAGTATTTTTCGAGAAATCAAACCATTTTCAAAATATTTTCATAACAAATGCACTCAAAGGACACATGCATTAAGTAGTGAAGAAGGAATGATTAAATGTATGTCCCTTGGTTCTTAGTCCGACGTAGCAGGCTGTATAGGTTATCGCTCGAATCCTCACCTTCACTCATGAACTTTAGTTTTATTCGTGCTATATACTTTTGAAGTGAAATGGAGGAAAATGACTACTTAGGTGTATTCTCCTCTTATAAAGATTCTAGTAAAGACAAAGAAGAGTGATCTCTTCTGTCCAAAAGGGTAAACCAACTTTGAAAGAGAAAACAGAGCAACAGACAATATGCCATAAAAGTTACTTAATAACACTTTCTTTTGTTTTTGATAGCGCTGAAAAGCGCTATTAATCGTGCCACTAATGTGAACGGTTTTGTTTAATAGCACTTTAAAAGAGCTATTAAAGTACTAGTTTTTAATATAAAAATAATAATTAATTAAAACAATAAGTTTAAAGGAGCCAAACGAAATTCGTGGGGGAAAATGAAAATTTTAGCACAAACAGTACCATTAGCCTGAACCAGCACTAATATAAGAAAATAAGAATTAATTAAGACAATAACCAATAAGGAGGAAAACAAAATTGTTATGGGAAATTCATATTTTTTCAAAAACAATAGCGTCGGCCTGAACAGTCGCTAATATAAAAAAATGAATAATTATTTAAAATAATAACTAAAATGGAGGCAAACTAAACTGGTGGGTGTAATGAAATTTTCGCACAAACAATAGCCTAGGTCCAAATAAACGTTTTGTCAACACCAATTATTTTTCTCGAAATCAAACCATTTTCAAAATATTTTCATAACAAATGCACTTGAAGGACACATGCGTTAATTAGTGAAGAAGGAATGATTAAATGTATGTCCCTTTGTTCTTAGTCCGACGACGCTGGCTCTATAGGTTATCGTTCAAATGCTCACCTTCACTCATGAACTTTAGTTTTATTCGTGCTATATACTTTTGAAGTGAAATGGAGGTAAATGACTAGTTAGGCGTATGCTCCTCTTATAAAGATTCTAATAAAAACAAAGAAGAGTGATCTCTTCTGTCCAAAAGGGTAAACCAAGTTTGAAAGAGAAAATAGAGCAACAGACAATATGCCATAAAAGTTACTTAATAACACTTCCTTTTGTTTTTGATAGCGCTGAAAAGCGCTATTAACCGTGCCACTAATGTGAACGGTTTTGTTTAATAGCACTTTAAAAGAGCTATTAAAGTACTAGTTTTTAATATAAAAATAATAATTAATTAAAACAATAAGTTTAAAGGAGCCAATAGAAATTCGTGTGGGAAAATGAAAATTTTAGCACAAACAGTAGCATTAGCTTGAACCGTCACTAATATAAGAAAATAAGAATTAATTAAGACAATAACCAATAAGGAGGAAAACAAAGTTGTTATGGGAAATTCATATTTTTTCAAAAACAATAGCGTCGGCCTGAACCGTCGCTAATATAAAAAAATGAATAATTATTTAAAATAATAACTAAAATGGAGGCAAACTAAACTGGTGGGTGTAATGAAATTTTCGCACAAACAATACCGTAGGTCCAAATAAATGTTTTGTCAACACCAATTATTTTTCTCGAAATCAAACCATTTTCAAAATATTTTCATAACAAATGCACTTGAAGGACACATGCATTAATTAGTGAAGAAGGAATGATTAAATGTATGTCCCTTTGTTCTTAGTCTGACGACGCTGGCTGTATAGGTTATCGTTCGAATGCTCACCTTCACTCATGAACTTTAGTTTTATTCGTGCTATATACTTTTGAAGTGAAATGGAGGAAAATGACTAGGTAGGCGTATGCCCCTCTTATAAAGATTCTAATAAAGACAAAGACGAGTGATCTCTTCTGTCCAAAAGGGTAAACCAACTTTGAAAGAGAAAATAGAGCAACAAACAATATGCCATAAAAGTTACTTAATAGCACTTTCTTTTGTTTTTGATAGCGCTGAAAAGCGCTATTAACCGTGCCACTAATGTGAACGGTTTTGTTTAATAGCACTTTAAAAGAGCTATTAAAGTACTAGTTTTTAATATAAAAATTATAATTAATTAAAACAATAAGTTTAAAGGAGCAAATAGAAATTCGTGCGGGAAAATGAAAATTTTAGCACAAACAGTAGCATTAGCCTGAACTGTCATTAATATAAGAAAATAAGAATTAATTAAGACAATAACCAATAAGGAGGAAAACAAAATTGTTATGGGAAATTCATATTTTTTCAAAAACAATAGCGTCGGCCTGAACCGTCGCTAATATAAAAAAATGAATAATTATTTAAAATAATAACTAAAATGGAGGCAAACTAAACTGGTGGGTAAAATGAAATTTTCGCACAAACAATACCGTAGGTCCAAATAAACGTTTTGTCAACACCAATTATTTTTCTCGAAATCAAACCATTTTCAAAATATTTTCATAACAAATGCACTTGAAGGACACATGCATTAATTAGTGAAGAAGGAATGATTAAATGTATGTCCCTTTGTTCTTAGTCTGACGACGCTGGCTGTATAGGTTATCGTTCGAATGCTCACCTTCACTCATGAACTTTAGTTTTATTCGTGCTATATACTTTTGAAGTGAAATGGAGGAAAATGACTAGTTAGGTGTATGCTCCTCTTATAAAGATTCTAATAAAAACAAAGAAGAGTGATCTTTTCTGTCCAAAAGGGTAAACCAACTTTGAAAGAGAAAATAGAGCAACAAACAATATGCCATAAAAGTTACTTAATAACACTTTCTTTTGTTTTTGATAGCGCTGAAAAGCGCTATTAACCGTGCCATTAATGTGAACGATTTTGTTTAATAGAACTTTAAAAGAGCTATTAAAGTACTAGTTTTTAATATAAAAATAATAATTAATTAAAACAATAAGTTTAAAGGAGCCCATAGAAATTCATGGGGGAAAATGAAAATTTTAGCACAAACATTAGCGTTGGCCTGAACCGTTGCTAATATAAGAAAATAAGAATTAATTAAGACAATAACTAATAAGGAGGCAAATCAAATTTGTTATCGGAAATGAATATTTTTTCAAAACCAATAGCGTCGGCCTGAACTGTCGCCAATATAAAAATAATAAATAATTATTTAAATTAATAACTAAAAAGGAGGCAAACTAAATTGGAGGGTGTAATGAAATTTTTGCACAAACAATAGCGTAGGTCCAAATGAACGTTTTGTCAACACCAAGTATTTTTCTCGAAATCAAACCATTTTCAAAATATTTTCATAACAAATGCACTCAAAGGACACATGCATTAAGTAGTGAAGAAGGAATGATTAAATGTATGTCCCTTGGTTCTTAGTCTGACGACGCAGGTTGTATAGGTTATCGCTCGAATCCTCACCTTCACTCATGAGCTTTAGTTTTATTCGTGCTATATACTTTTGAAGTGAAATGGAGGAAAATGACTAGTTAGGCGTATGCTCCTCTTATAAATATTCTAATAAAAACAAAGACGAGTGATCTCTTCTGTCCAAAAGGGTAAACCAACTTTGAAAGAGAAAATAGAGCAACAAACAATATGCCATAAAAGTTACTTAATAGCACTTTCTTTTGTTTTTGATAGCGCTGAAAAGCGCTATTAACCGTGCCACTAATGTGAACGATTTTGTTTAATAGCACTTTAAAAGAGCTATTAAAGTACTAGTTTTTAATATAAAAATAATAATTAATTAAAAAAATAAGTTTAAAGGAGCCAAACGAAATTCGTGGTGGAAAATGAAAATTTTAGCATAAACAGTAGCATGGGCCTGAACCGTCACTAATATAAGAAAATAAGAATTAATTAAGACAATAACCAATAAGGAGGAAAACCAAATTTGTTATGGGAAATGAATATTTTTTCAAAAACAATAGCGTCGGCCTGAACCGTCGCTAATATAAAAAAATGAACAATTATTTAAAATAATAACTAAAAAGGAAGCAAACTAAATTGGTGGGTGTAATGAAATTTTCGCACAAACAATAGCGTAGGTCCAAATAAACATTTTGTCAACACCAATTATTTTTCTCGAAATCAAACCATTTTCAAAATATTTTCATAACAAATGCACTCGAAGGACACATGCATTAAGTAGTGAAGAAGGAATGATTAAATGTATGTCCCTTTATTCTTAGTCCGACGACGCTGGCTGTATAGGTTATCGTTCGAATGCTCACCTTCACTCATGAACTTTAGTTTTATTCGTGCTATATACTTTTGAAGTGAAATGGAGGAAAATGACTAGTTAGGCGTATGCTCCTCTTATAAAGATTCTAATAAAAACAAAGAAGAGTGATCTCTTCTGTCCAAAAGGGTAAACGAACTTTGAAAGAGAAAACAGAGCACCAGACAATATGCTATAAAAGTTACTTAATAACACTTTCTTTTGTTTTTGATAGCGCTAAAAAGCGCTATTAACCGTGCCACTAATGTGAACGGTTTTGTTTAATAGCACTTTAAAAGAGCTATTAAAGTACTAGTTTTTAATATAAAAATAATAATTAATTAAAACAATAAGTTTAAAGGAGCCAATAGAAATTCGTGGGGGAAAATGAAAATTTTAGCACAAACATTAGCGTCGGCCTGAACCGTCGCTAATATAAGAAAATAAGAATTAATTAAGACAATAACTAATAAGGAGGCAACCGAAATTTATTATGGGAAATGAATATTTTTTCAAAAACAATAGCGTCGGCCTGAACCGTCGCTAATATAAAAAAATAAATAATTATTTAAAATAATAACTAAAAAGGAGGCAAACTGAATTGGAGGGTGTAATGAAATTTTTCAACAAACAGTAGCGTAGGTCCAAATGAACGTTTTGTCAACACCAAGTATTTTTCTCGAAATCAAACCATTTTCATAACAAATGCACTCAAAGGACACATGCATTAAGTAGTGAAGAAGGAATGATTAAATGTATGTCCCTTGGTTCTTAGTCCGACGGCGCACGCTGTATAGGTTATCGCTCGAATTCTCACCTTCACTCATGAACTTTAGTTTTATTCGTGCTATATACTTTTGAAGTGAAATGGAGGAAAATGACTAGTTAGGCGTATGCTCCTCTTATAAAGATTCTAATATAGACAAAGAAGAGTGATCTCTTCTGTCCAAAAGGGTAAACCAACTTTGAAAGAGAAAATAGAGCAACAGACAATATGCCATAAAAGTTACTTAATAGCACTTTCTTTTGTTTTTGATAATGCTGAAAAGTGCTATTAACCATGCCACTAATGTGAACGGTTTTGTTTAATAGCACTTTAAAAGAGCTATTAATGTACTAGTTTTTAATATAAAAATAATAATTAATTAAAACAATAAGTTTAAAGGAGCCAATAGAAATTCGTGGGGGAAAATGAAAATTTTAGCACAAACATTAGCGTCGGCCTGAACCGTCGCTAATATAAGAAAATAAGAATTATTTAAGATAATAACTAATAAGGAGGCAACCGAAATTTGTTATGGGAAATGAATATTTTTTTTAAAACAATATTGTCGGCCTGAACCGTCGCTAATATAATAAAATAAATAATTATTTAAAATAATAACTAAAAAGGAGGTAAACTAAATTGGAGGGTGTAATGAAATTTTCGCACAAACAGTAGCGTAGGTCCAAATGAACGTTTTGTCAACACCAAGTATTTTTATCGAAATCAAACCATTTTCATAACAAATGCACTTAAAGGACACATGCATTAAGTAGTGAAGAAGGAATGATTAAATGTATGTCCCTTGGTTCTTAGTCCGACGACGCAGGTTGTATACGTTATCGCTCGAATCCTCACCTTCACTCATGAACTTTAGTTTTATTCGTGTTATATACTTTTGAAGTGAAATGGAGGAAACTGACTAGTTAGGCGTATGCTCCTCTTATAAAGATTCTAATAAAGACAAAGAAGAGTGATCTCTTCTGTCCAAAAGGGTAAACCAACTTTGTAAGAGAAAATAAAGCAACAAACAATATGCCATAAAAGTTACTTAATAGCACTTTCTTTTGTTTTTGATAGCGCTGAAAAGCGCTATTAACCTTGCCACTAATGTGAACGATTTTGTTTAATAGAACTTTAAAAGAGCTATTAAAGTACTAGTTTTTAATATAAAAATAATAGTTAATTAAAACAATAAGTTTAAAGGAGCCAATAGAAATTCGTGGGGAAAAATGAAAATTTTAGCACAAACATTAGCGTCGGCCTGAACCGTCGCTAATATAAGAAAATAAGAATTAATTAAGACAATAACTAATAAGGAGGCAAACGAAATTTGTTATGGGAAATTCATATTTTTTCAAAAACAATAGCGTCGGCCTGAATTGTCGCTAATATAAAAAAATAAATAATTATTTAAAACAATAACTAAAAAGGAGGCAAACTAAATTGTAGGGTGTAATGAAATTTTCGCACAAACAGTAGCATAGGTCCAAATGAACGTTTTGTCAACACCAAGTATTTTTCTCGAAATCAAACCATTTTCAAAATATTTTCATAACAGATGCACTCAAAGGACACATGCATTAAGTAGTGAAGAAGGAATGATTAAATGTATGTCCCTTGGTTCTTAGTCCGACGACGCAGGTTGTATAGGTTATCGCTCGAATCCTCACCTTCACTCATGAACCTTAGTTTTATTCGTGCTATATACTTTTGAAGTGAAATGCAGGAAAATGACTAGTTAGGCGTATGCTCCTCTTATAAAGATTCTAAAAAAGACAAAGAAGAGTGATCTCTTCTGTCCAAAAGGGTAAACCAACTTTGAAAGAGAAAATAGAGCAACAGATAATATGCCATAAAAGTTACTTAATAGTACTTTCTTTTGTTTTTGATAGGGCTGAAAAGCGCTATTAACCATGCCACTAATGTGAACGGTTTTGTTTAATAGCACTTTAAAAGAGCTATTAAAGTACTAGTTTTTAATATAAAAATAATAATTAATTAAAACAATAAGTTTAAAGGAGCCAATAGAAATTTGTGGGGGAAAATGAAAATTTTAGCACAAACATTAGCGTCTGCCTGAACCGTCGCTAATATAAGAAAATAAGAATTAATTAAGACAATAACTAATAAGGAGGCAAACGAAATTTGTTATGGGAAATGAATATTTTTTCAAAAACAATAGTGTCGGCCTGAACCGTCGCTAATATAAAAAAATAAATAATTATTTAAAATAATAACTAAAAAGGAGGTAAACTAAATTGGAGGGTGTAATGAAATTTTCGCACAAACAGTAGCGTAGGTCCAAATGAACGTTTTGTCAACACCAAGTATTTTTCTCGAAATCAAACCATTTTCATAACAAATGCACTTAAAGGACACATGCATTAAGTAGTGAAGAAGGAATGATTAAATGTATGTCCCTTGGTTCTTAGTCCGACGACGCAGGTTGTATAGGTTATCGCACGAATCCTCACCTTCACTCATGAACTTTAGTTTTATTCGTGCTATATACTTTTGAAGTGAAATGGAGGAAACTGACTAGTTAGGCGTATGCTCCTCTTATAAAGATTCTAATAAAGACAAAGAAGAGTGATCTCTTCTGTCCAAAAGGGTAAACCAACTTTGAAAGAGAAAATAAAGCAACAAACAATATGCCATAAAAGTTACTTAATAGCACTTTCTTTTGTTTTTGATAGCGCTGAAAAGCGCTATTGACCTTGCCACTAATGTGAACGATTTTGTTTAATAGAACTTTAAAAGAGCTATTAAAGTACTAGTTTTTAATATAAAAATAATAGTTAATTAAAACAATAAGTTTAAAGGAGCCAATAGAAATTCGTGGGGGAAAATGAAAATTTTAGCACAAACATTAGCGTCGGCCTGAACCGTCGCTAATATAAGAAAATAAGAATTAATTAAGACAATAACTAATAAGGAGGCAAACGAAATTTGTTATGGGAAATTCATATTTTTTCAAAAATAATAGCGTCGGCCTGAATTGTCGCTAATATAAAAAAATAAATAATTATTTAAAACAATAACTAAAAAGGAGGCAAACTAAATTGTAGGGTGTAATGAAATTTTCGCACAAACAGTAGCATAGGTCCAAATGAACGTTTTGTCAACACCAAGTATTTTTCTAGAAATCAAACCATTTTCAAAATATTTTCATAACAGATGCACTCAAAGGACACATGCATTAAGTAGTGAAGAAGGAATGATTAAATGTATGTCCCTTGGTTCTTAGTCTGACGACGCAGGTTGTATAGGTTATCGCTCAAATCCTCACCTTCACTCATGAACCTTAGTTTTATTCGTGTTATATACTTTTGAAGTGAAATGGAGGAAAATGACTAGTTAGGCGTATGCTCCTCTTATAAAGATTCTAAAAAAGACAAAGAAGAGTGATCTCTTCTGTCCAAAAGGGTAAACCAACTTTGAAAGAGAAAATAGAGCAACAGACAATATGCCATAAAAGTTACTTAATAGTACTTTCTTTTGTTTTTGATAGGGCTGAAAAGCGCTATTAACCATGCCACTAATGTGAACGGTTTTGTTTAATAGCACTTTAAAAGAGCTATTAAAGTACTAGTTTTTAATATAAAAATAATAATTAATTAAAACAATAAGTTTAAAGGAGCCAATAGAAATTTGTGGGGGAAAATGAAAATTTTAGCACAAACATTAGCGTCTGCCTGAACCGTCGCTAATATAAGAAAATAAGAATTAATTAAGACAATAACTAATAAGGAGGCAACCGAAATTTATTATGGGAAATGAATATTTTTTCAAAAACAATAGCGTCGGCCTGAACCGTCGCTAATATAAAAAAATAAATAATTATTTAAAATAATAACTAAAAAGGAGGCAAACTGAATTGGAGGGTGTAATGAAATTTTTCAACAAACAGTAGCGTAGGTCCAAATGAACGTTTTGTCAACACCAAGTATTTTTCTCGAAATCAAACCATTTTCATAACAAATGCACTCAAAGGACACATGCATTAAGTAGTGAAGAAGGAATGATTAAATGTATGTCCCTTGGTTCTTAGTCCGACGGCGCACGCTGTATAGGTTATCGCTCGAATTCTCACCTTCACTCATGAACTTTAGTTTTATTCGTGCTATATACTTTTGAAGTGAAATGGAGGAAAATGACTAGTTAGGCGTATGCTCCTCTTATAAAGATTCTAATATAGACAAAGAAGAGTGATCTCTTCTGTCCAAAAGGGTAAACCAACTTTGAAAGAGAAAATAGAGCAACAGACAATATGCCATAAAAGTTACTTAATAGCACTTTCTTTTGTTTTTGATAATGCTGAAAAGTGCTATTAACCATGCCACTAATGTGAACGGTTTTGTTTAATAGCACTTTAAAAGAGCTATTAATGTACTAGTTTTTAATATAAAAATAATAATTAATTAAAACAATAAGTTTAAAGGAGCCAATAGAAATTCGTGGGGGAAAATGAAAATTTTAGCACAAACATTAGCGTCGGCCTGAACCGTCGCTAATATAAGAAAATAAGAATTATTTAAGATAATAACTAATAAGGAGGCAACCGAAATTTGTTATGGGAAATGAATATTTTTTTTAAAACAATATTGTCGGCCTGAACCGTCGCTAATATAATAAAATAAATAATTATTTAAAATAATAACTAAAAAGGAGGTAAACTAAATTGGAGGGTGTAATGAAATTTTCGCACAAACAGTAGCGTAGGTCCAAATGAACGTTTTGTCAACACCAAGTATTTTTATCGAAATCAAACCATTTTCATAACAAATGCACTTAAAGGACACATGCATTAAGTAGTGAAGAAGGAATGATTAAATGTATGTCCCTTGGTTCTTAGTCCGACGACGCAGGTTGTATACGTTATCGCTCGAATCCTCACCTTCACTCATGAACTTTAGTTTTATTCGTGTTATATACTTTTGAAGTGAAATGGAGGAAACTGACTAGTTAGGCGTATGCTCCTCTTATAAAGATTCTAATAAAGACAAAGAAGAGTGATCTCTTCTGTCCAAAAGGGTAAACCAACTTTGTAAGAGAAAATAAAGCAACAAACAATATGCCATAAAAGTTACTTAATAGCACTTTCTTTTGTTTTTGATAGCGCTGAAAAGCGCTATTAACCTTGCCACTAATGTGAACGATTTTGTTTAATAGAACTTTAAAAGAGCTATTAAAGTACTAGTTTTTAATATAAAAATAATAGTTAATTAAAACAATAAGTTTAAAGGAGCCAATAGAAATTCGTGGGGAAAAATGAAAATTTTAGCACAAACATTAGCGTCGGCCTGAACCGTCGCTAATATAAGAAAATAAGAATTAATTAAGACAATAACTAATAAGGAGGCAAACGAAATTTGTTATGGGAAATTCATATTTTTTCAAAAACAATAGCGTCGGCCTGAATTGTCGCTAATATAAAAAAATAAATAATTATTTAAAACAATAACTAAAAAGGAGGCAAACTAAATTGTAGGGTGTAATGAAATTTTCGCACAAACAGTAGCATAGGTCCAAATGAACGTTTTGTCAACACCAAGTATTTTTCTCGAAATCAAACCATTTTCAAAATATTTTCATAACAGATGCACTCAAAGGACACATGCATTAAGTAGTGAAGAAGGAATGATTAAATGTATGTCCCTTGGTTCTTAGTCCGACGACGCAGGTTGTATAGGTTATCGCTCGAATCCTCACCTTCACTCATGAACCTTAGTTTTATTCGTGCTATATACTTTTGAAGTGAAATGCAGGAAAATGACTAGTTAGGCGTATGCTCCTCTTATAAAGATTCTAAAAAAGACAAAGAAGAGTGATCTCTTCTGTCCAAAAGGGTAAACCAACTTTGAAAGAGAAAATAGAGCAACAGATAATATGCCATAAAAGTTACTTAATAGTACTTTCTTTTGTTTTTGATAGGGCTGAAAAGCGCTATTAACCATGCCACTAATGTGAACGGTTTTGTTTAATAGCACTTTAAAAGAGCTATTAAAGTACTAGTTTTTAATATAAAAATAATAATTAATTAAAACAATAAGTTTAAAGGAGCCAATAGAAATTTGTGGGGGAAAATGAAAATTTTAGCACAAACATTAGCGTCTGCCTGAACCGTCGCTAATATAAGAAAATAAGAATTAATTAAGACAATAACTAATAAGGAGGCAAACGAAATTTGTTATGGGAAATGAATATTTTTTCAAAAACAATAGTGTCGGCCTGAACCGTCGCTAATATAAAAAAATAAATAATTATTTAAAATAATAACTAAAAAGGAGGTAAACTAAATTGGAGGGTGTAATGAAATTTTCGCACAAACAGTAGCGTAGGTCCAAATGAACGTTTTGTCAACACCAAGTATTTTTCTCGAAATCAAACCATTTTCATAACAAATGCACTTAAAGGACACATGCATTAAGTAGTGAAGAAGGAATGATTAAATGTATGTCCCTTGGTTCTTAGTCCGACGACGCAGGTTGTATAGGTTATCGCACGAATCCTCACCTTCACTCATGAACTTTAGTTTTATTCGTGCTATATACTTTTGAAGTGAAATGGAGGAAACTGACTAGTTAGGCGTATGCTCCTCTTATAAAGATTCTAATAAAGACAAAGAAGAGTGATCTCTTCTGTCCAAAAGGGTAAACCAACTTTGAAAGAGAAAATAAAGCAACAAACAATATGCCATAAAAGTTACTTAATAGCACTTTCTTTTGTTTTTGATAGCGCTGAAAAGCGCTATTGACCTTGCCACTAATGTGAACGATTTTGTTTAATAGAACTTTAAAAGAGCTATTAAAGTACTAGTTTTTAATATAAAAATAATAGTTAATTAAAACAATAAGTTTAAAGGAGCCAATAGAAATTCGTGGGGGAAAATGAAAATTTTAGCACAAACATTAGCGTCGGCCTGAACCGTCGCTAATATAAGAAAATAAGAATTAATTAAGACAATAACTAATAAGGAGGCAAACGAAATTTGTTATGGGAAATTCATATTTTTTCAAAAATAATAGCGTCGGCCTGAATTGTCGCTAATATAAAAAAATAAATAATTATTTAAAACAATAACTAAAAAGGAGGCAAACTAAATTGTAGGGTGTAATGAAATTTTCGCACAAACAGTAGCATAGGTCCAAATGAACGTTTTGTCAACACCAAGTATTTTTCTAGAAATCAAACCATTTTCAAAATATTTTCATAACAGATGCACTCAAAGGACACATGCATTAAGTAGTGAAGAAGGAATGATTAAATGTATGTCCCTTGGTTCTTAGTCTGACGACGCAGGTTGTATAGGTTATCGCTCAAATCCTCACCTTCACTCATGAACCTTAGTTTTATTCGTGTTATATACTTTTGAAGTGAAATGGAGGAAAATGACTAGTTAGGCGTATGCTCCTCTTATAAAGATTCTAAAAAAGACAAAGAAGAGTGATCTCTTCTGTCCAAAAGGGTAAACCAACTTTGAAAGAGAAAATAGAGCAACAGACAATATGCCATAAAAGTTACTTAATAGTACTTTCTTTTGTTTTTGATAGGGCTGAAAAGCGCTATTAACCATGCCACTAATGTGAACGGTTTTGTTTAATAGCACTTTAAAAGAGCTATTAAAGTACTAGTTTTTAATATAAAAATAATAATTAATTAAAACAATAAGTTTAAAGGAGCCAATAGAAATTTGTGGGGGAAAATGAAAATTTTAGCACAAACATTAGCGTCTGCCTGAACCGTCGCTAATATAAGAAAATAAGAATTAATTAAGACAATAACTAATAAGGAGGCAAACGAAATTTGTTATGGGAAATGAATATTTTTTCAAAAACAATAGTGTCGGCCTGAACCGTCGCTAATATAAAAAAAAAAATAATTATTTAAAATATTAACTAAAAAGGAGGTAAACTAAATTGGAGGGTGTAATGAAATTTTCGCACAAACAGTAGCGTAGGTCCAAATGAACGTTTTGTCAACACCAAGTATTTTTCTCGAAATCAAACCATTTTCATAACAAATGCACTCAAAGGACACATGCATTAAGTAGTGAAGAAGGAATGATTAAATGTATGTCCCTTGGTTCTTAGTCCGACGACGCAGGCTGTATAGGTTATCGCTCGAATCCTCACCTTCACTCATGAACTTTAGTTTTATTCGTGCTATATACTTTTGAAGTGAAATGGAGGAAAATGACTAGTTAGGCGTATGCTCCTCTTATAAAGATTCTAATAAAGACAAAGAAGAGTGATCTCTTCTGTCCAAAAGGGTAAACCAACTTTGAAAGAGAAAATAGAGCAACAGACAATATGCCATAAAAGTTACTTAATTGCACTTTCTTTTGTTTTTTATAGCGCTGAAAAGCGCTATTAACCTTGCCACTAATGTGAACGATTTTGTTTAATAGAACTTTAAAAGAGCTATTAAAGTACAAGTTTTTAATATAACAATAATAGTTAATTAAAACAATAAGTTTAAAGGAGCCAATAGAAATTCGTGGGGGAAAATGAAAATTTTAGCACAAACATTAGCGTCGGCCTGAACCGTCGCTAATATAAGAAAATAAGAATTAATTAAGACAATAACTAATAAGGAGGAAAACGAAATTTGTTATGGGAAATGAATATTTTTTCAAAAACAATAGCGTCGGCCTGAATTTTCGCTAATATAAAAAATAAATAATTATTTAAAAAAATAACTAAAAAGGAGGCAAACTAAATTGTAGGGTGTAATGAAATTTTCGCACAAACAGTAGCATAGGTCCAAATGAACGTTTTGTCAACACCATGTATTTTTCTCGAAATCAAACCATTTTCAAAATATTTTCATAACAGATGCACTCAAAGGACACATGCATTAAGTAGTGAAGAAGGAATGATTAAATATATGTCCCTTGGTTCTTAGTCCGACGACGCAGGTTGTATAGGTTATCGCTCGAATCCTCACCTTCACTCATGAACCTTAGTTTTATTCGTGCTATATACTTTTGAAGTGAAATGGAGGAAAATGACTAGTTAGGTGTATGCTCCTCTTATAAAGACTCTAATAAAAACAAAGAAGAGTGATCTCTTCTGTCCAAAAGGGTAAACCAACTTTGAAAGAGAAAATAGAGCAACAGACAATATGCCATAAAAGTTACTTAATAACACTTTCTTTTGTTTTTGATAGCGCTGAAAAGCGCTATTAACCGTGCCATTAATGTGAACGATTTTGTTTAATAGAACTTTAAAAGAGCTATTAAAGTACTAGTTTTTAATATAAAAATAATAATTAATTAAAACAATAAGTTTAAAGGATCCAAACGAAATTCGTGGGGGAAAATGAAAATTTTAGCACAAACATTAGCGTTGGCCTGAACCGTCGCTAATATAAGAAAATAAGAATTAATTAAGACAATAACTAATAAGGAGGAAAATGAAATTTGTTATGGGAAATGAATATTTTTTCAAAACCAATAGCGTCGGCCTGAACCGTCGCTAATATAAAAAAAATGAACAATTATTTAAAATAATAACTAAAAAGGAGGCAAACTAAATTGGTGGGTGTAATGAAATTTTCGCACAAACAATAGCGTAGGTCCAAATAAACGTTTTGTCAACACCAATTATTTTTCTCGAAATCAAACCATTTTCAAAATATTTTCATAACAAATGCACTCGAAGGACACATGCATTAAGTAGTGAAGAAGGAATGATTAAATGTATGTCCCTTTGTTCTTAGTCCGACGACGCTGGCTGTATAGGTTATCGTTCGAATGCTCACCTTCACTCATGAACTTTAGTTTTATTCGTGCTATATACTTTTGAAGTGAAATGGAGGAAAATGACTAGTTAGGCGTATGCTCCTCTTATAAAGATTCTAAAAAAGACAAAGAAAAGTGATCTCTTCTGTCCAAAAGGGTAAACCAACTTTGAAAGAGAAAATAGATCAACAGACAATATGCCATAAAAGTTACATAATAGCACTTTCTTTTGTTTTTGATAGTGCTGAAAAGCGCTATTAACCATGCCACTAATGTGAACGGTTTTGTTTAATAGCACTTTAAAAGAGCTATTAAAGTACTAGTTTTTAATATAAAAATAATAATTAATTAAAACAATAAGTTTAAAGGAGCCAATAGAAATTCGTGGGGGAAATGAAAATTTTAGCACAAACATTAGCGTCGGCCTGAACCGTCGCTAATATAAGAAAATAAGAATTAATTAAGACAATAACTAATAAGGAGGCAAACGAAATTTGTTATGGGAAATGAATATTTTTTCAAAAACAATAGCGTCGTCCTGAATTGTCGCTAATATAAAAAAATAAATAATTATTTAAAACAATAACTAAAAAGGAGGCAAACTAAATTGTAGGGTGTAATGAAATTTTCGCACAAACAGTAGCATAGGTCCAAATGAACGTTTTGTCAACACCAAGTATTTTTCTCGAAATCAAACCATTTTCAAAATATTTTCATAACAGATGCACTCAAAGGACACATGCATTAAGTAGTGAAGAAGGAATGATTAAATATATGTCCCTTGGTTCTTAGTCCGACGACGCAGGTTGTATAGGTTATCGCTTGAATCCTCACCTTCACTCATGAACCTTAGTTTTATTCGTGCTATATACTTTTGAAGTGAAATGGAGGAAAATGACTAGTTAGGTGTATGCTTCTCTTATAAAGATTCTAATAAAAACAAAGAAGAGTGATCTCTTCTGTCCAAAAGAGTAAACCAACTTTGAAAGAGAAAATAGAGCAACAGACAATATGCCATAAAAGTTACTTAATAACACTTTCTTTTGTTTTTGATAGCGCTGAAAAGCGCTATTAACCGTGCCATTAATGTGAACGATTTTGTTTAATAGAACTTTAAAAGAGCTATTAAAGTACTAGTTTTTAATATAAAAATAATAATTAATTAAAACAATAAGTTTAAAGGAGCCAATAGAAATTCGTGGGGGAAAATGAAAATTTTAGCACAAACATTAGCGTCGGCCTGAACCGTCGCTAATATAAGAAAATAAGAATTAATTAATACAATAACTAATAAGGAGGCAACCGAAATTTTTTTATGGGAAATGAATATTTTTTCAAAAAAAATAGCGTCGGCCTGAACCGTCGCTAATATAAAAAAATAAATAATTATTTAAAATAATAACTAAAAAGGAGGCAAACTGAATTGGAGGGTGTAATGAAATTTTCGCACAAACAGTAGCGTAGGTCCAAATGAACGTTTTGTCAACACCAAGTATTTTTCTCGAAATCAAACCATTTTCAAAATATTTTCATCACAAATGCACTCAAAGGACACATGCATTAAGTAGTGAAGAGGGAATGATTAAATGTATGTCCCTTGGTTCTTAGTCCGAACACGCAAGGTGTATAGGTTATCGCTCGAATCCTCAGCTTCACTCATGAACTTTAGTTTTATTCGTGCTATATACTTTTGAAGTGAAATGGAGGAAAATGACTAGTTAGGCATATGCTCCTCTTATAAAGATTCTAAAAAAGACAAAGAAAAGTGATCTCTTCTATCCAAAAGGGTAAACCAACTTTGAAAGAGAAAATAGAGCAACAAACAATATGCCATAAAAGTTACTTAATAGCACTTTCTTTTGTTTTTGATAGTGCTGAAAAGCGCTATTAACCATGCCACTAATGTGAACAGTTTTGTTTAATAGCACTTTAAAAGAGCTATTAAAGTACTAGTTTTTAATATAAAAATAATAATTAATTAAAACAATAAGTTTAAAGGAGCCAATAGAAATTCGTGGGGGAAAATGAAAATTTTAGCACAAACATTAGCGTCGGCCTGAACCGTTGCTAATATAAGAAAATAAGAATTAATTAAGACAATAACTAATAAGGAGGCAAACGAAATTTGTTATGGGAAATGAATATTTTTTCAAAAACAATAGCGTCGGCCTGAACCGTCGCTAATATAAAAAAAATGAACAATTATTTAAAATAATAACTAAAAAGGAGGCAAACTAAATTGGTGGGTGTAATGAAATTTTCGCACAAACAGTAGCATAGGTCCAAATGAACGTTTTGTCAACACCAAGTATTTTTCTCGAAATCAAACCATTTTCAAAATATTTTCATAACAAATGCACTCGAAGGACACATGCATTAAGTAGTGAAGAAGGAATGATTAAATGTATGTCCCTTTGTTCTTAGTCCGACGACGCTGGCTGTATAGGTTATCGTTCGAATGCTCACCTTCACTCATGAACTTTAGTTTTATTCGTGCTATATACTTTTGAAGTGAAATGGAGGAAAATGACTAGTTAGGCGTATGCTCCTCTTATAAAGATTCTAATAGAAACAAAGAAGAGTGATCTCTTCTGTCCAAAAGGGTAAACGAACTTTGAAAGAGAAAACAGAGCAACAGACAATATGCCATAAAAGTTACTTAATAACACTTTCTTTTGTTTTTGATAGCGCTAAAAAGCGCTATTAACCGTGCCACTAATGTGAACGGTTTTGTTTAATAGCACTTTAAAAGAGCTATTAAAGTACTAGTTTTTAATATAAAAATAATAATTAATTAAAACAATAAGTTTAAAGGAGCCAATAGAAATTCGTGGGGGAAAATGAAAATTTTAGCACAAACATTAGCGTCGGCCTGAACCGTCGCTAATATAAGAAAATAAGAATTAATTAAGACAATAACTAATAAGGAGGCAACCGAAATTTTTTTATGGGAAATGAATATTTTTTCAAAAAAAATAGCGTCGGCCTGAACCGTCGCTAATATAAAAAAATAAATAATTATTTAAAATAATAACTAAAAAGGAGGCAAACTGAATTGGAGGGTGTAATGAAATTTTCGCACAAACAGTAGCGTAGGTCCAAATGAACGTTTTGTCAACACCAAGTATTTTTCTCGAAATCAAACCATTTTCAAAATATTTTCATAACAAATGCACTCAGAGGACACATGCATTAAGTAGTGAAGAGGGAATGATTAAATGTATGTCCCTTGGTTCTTAGTCCGACGACGCAGGGTGTATAGGTTATGGCTCGAATCCTCAGCTTCACTCATGAACTTTAGTTTTATTCGTGCTATATACTTTTGAAGTGAAATGGAGGAAAATGACTAGTTAGGCGTATGCTCCTCTTATAAAGATTCTAAAAAAGACAAAGAAAAGTGATCTCTTCTGTCCAAAAGGGTAAACCAACTTTGAAAGAGAAAATAGATCAACAGACAATATGCCATAAAAGTTACATAATAGCACTTTCTTTTGTTTTTGATAGTGCTGAAAAGCGCTATTAACCATGCCACTAATGTGAACGGTTTTGTTTAATAGCACTTTAAAAGAGCTATTAAAGTACTAGTTTTTAATATAAAAATAATAATTAATTAAAACAATAAGTTTAAAGGAGCCAATAGAAATTCGTGGGGGAAATGAAAATTTTAGCACAAACATTAGCGTCGGCCTGAACCGTCGCTAATATAAGAAAATAAGAATTAATTAAGACAATAACTAATAAGGAGGCAAACGAAATTTGTTATGGGAAATGAATATTTTTTCAAAAACAATAGCGTCGGCCTGAATTGTCGCTAATATAAAAAAATAAATAATTATTTAAAACAATAACTAAAAAGGAGGCAAACTAAATTGTAGGGTGTAATGAAATTTTCGCACAAACAGTAGCATAGGTCCAAATGAACGTTTTGTCAACACCAAGTATTTTTCTCGAAATCAAACCATTTTCAAAATATTTTCATAACAGATGCACTCAAAGGACACATGCATTAAGTAGTGAAGAAGGAATGATTAAATATATGTCCCTTGGTTCTTAGTCCGACGACGCAGGTTGTATAGGTTATCGCTTGAATCCTCACCTTCACTCATGAACCTTAGTTTTATTCGTGCTATATACTTTTGAAGTGAAATGGAGGAAAATGACTAGTTAGGTGTATGCTTCTCTTATAAAGATTCTAATAAAAACAAAGAAGAGTGATCTCTTCTGTCCAAAAGAGTAAACCAACTTTGAAAGAGAAAATAGAGCAACAGACAATATGCCATAAAAGTTACTTAATAACACTTTCTTTTGTTTTTGATAGCGCTGAAAAGCGCTATTAACCGTGCCATTAATGTGAACGATTTTGTTTAATAGAACTTTAAAAGAGCTATTAAAGTACTAGTTTTTAATATAAAAATAATAATTAATTAAAACAATAAGTTTAAAGGAGCCAATAGAAATTCGTGGGGGAAAATGAAAATTTTAGCACAAACATTAGCGTCGGCCTGAACCGTCGCTAATATAAGAAAATAAGAATTAATTAATACAATAACTAATAAGGAGGCAACCGAAATTTTTTTATGGGAAATGAATATTTTTTCAAAAAAAATAGCGTCGGCCTGAACCGTCGCTAATATAAAAAAATAAATAATTATTTAAAATAATAACTAAAAAGGAGGCAAACTGAATTGGAGGGTGTAATGAAATTTTCGCACAAACAGTAGCGTAGGTCCAAATGAACGTTTTGTCAACACCAAGTATTTTTCTCGAAATCAAACCATTTTCAAAATATTTTCATCACAAATGCACTCAAAGGACACATGCATTAAGTAGTGAAGAGGGAATGATTAAATGTATGTCCCTTGGTTCTTAGTCCGAACACGCAAGGTGTATAGGTTATCGCTCGAATCCTCAGCTTCACTCATGAACTTTAGTTTTATTCGTGTTATATACTTTTGAAGTGAAATGGAGGAAAATGACTAGTTAGGCATATGCTCCTCTTATAAAGATTCTAAAAAAGACAAAGAAAAGTGATCTCTTCTATCCAAAAGGGTAAACCAACTTTGAAAGAGAAAATAGAGCAACAAACAATATGCCATAAAAGTTACTTAATAGCACTTTCTTTTGTTTTTGATAGTGCTGAAAAGCGCTATTAACCATGCCACTAATGTGAACAGTTTTGTTTAATAGCACTTTAAAAGAGCTATTAAAGTACTAGTTTTTAATATAAAAATAATAATTAATTAAAACAATAAGTTTAAAGGAGCCAATAGAAATTCGTGGGGGAAAATGAAAATTTTAGCACAAACATTAGCGTCGGCCTGAACCGTTGCTAATATAAGAAAATAAGAATTAATTAAGACAATAACTAATAAGGAGGAAAACCAAATTTGTTATGGGAAATTCATATTTTTTCAAAAACAATAGCGTCGGCATGAACCGTCGCTAATATAAAAAATGAACAATTATTTAAAATAATAACTAAAAAGGAGGCAAACTAAATTGGTGGGTGTAATGAAATTTTCGCACAAACAATAGCGTAGGTCCAAATAAACGTTTTGTCAACACCAATTATTTTTCTCGAAATCAAACCATTTTCAAAATATTTTGATAACAAATGCACTCAAAGGACACATGCATTAAGTAGTGAAGAAGGAATGATTAAATGTATGTCCCTTTGTTCTTAGTCCGACGACGCTGGCTGTATAGGTTATCGTTCGAATGCTCACCTTCACTCATGAACTTTAGTTTTATTCGTGCTATATACTTTTGAAGTGAAATGGAGGAAAATGACTAGTTAGGCGTATGCTCCTCTTATAAAGATTCTAATAAAAACAAAGAAGAGTGATCTCTTCTGTCCAAAAGGGTAAACGAACTTTGAAAGAGAAAATAGAGCAACAGACAATATGCCATAAAAGTTACTTAATAACACTTTCTTTTGTTTTTGATAGCGCTAAAAAGCGCTATTAACCGTGCCACTAATGTGAACGGTTTTGTTTAATAGCACTTTAAAAGAGCTATTAAAGTACTAGTTTTTAATATAAAAATAATAATTAATTAAAACAATAAGTTTAAAGGAGCCAATAGAAATTCGTGGGGGAAAATGAAAATTTTAGCACAAACATTAGCGTTGGCCTGAACCGTCGCTAATATAAGAAAATAAGAATTAATTAAGTCAATAACTAATAAGGAGGCAAATTAAATTTGTTATGGGAAATGAATATTTTTTCAAAACCAATAGCGTCGGCCTGAACTGTCGCCAATATAAAAAAAAAAATAATTATTTAAATTAATAACTAAAACGGAGGCAAACTAAATTGGAGGGTGTAATGAAATTTTCTCACAAACAGTAGCGTAGGTCCAAATAAACGTTTTGTCAACACCAAGTATTTTTCTCGAAATCAAACCATTTTCAAAATATTTTCATAAAAAATGCACTCAAAGGACACATGCATTAAGTAGTGAAGAAGGAATGATTAAATGTATGTCCCTTGGTTCTTAGTCTGACGATGCAGGTTGTATAGGTTATCGCTCGAATCCTCACCTTCACTCATGAACTTTAGTTTTATTCGTGCTATATACTTTTGAAGTGAAATGGAGGAAAATGACTAGTTAGGCGTATGCTCCTCTTAAAAGATTCTAATAAAGACAAAGAAGAGTGATCTCTTCTGTCCAAAAGGGTAAACCAACTTTGAAAGAGAAAATAGAGCAACAAACAATATGCCATAAAAGTTACTTAATAGTACTTTCTTTTGTTTTTGATAGCGCTGAAAAGCGCTATTAACCGTGCCACTAATGTGAACGATTTTGTTTAATAGCACTTTAAAAGAGCTATTAAAGTACTAGTTTTTAATATAAAAATAATAATTAATTAAAAAAATAAGTTTAAAGGAGCCAAACGAAATTCGTGGGGGATAATGAAAATTTTAGCACAAACAGTAGCATCGGCCTGAACCGTCACTAATATAAGAAAATAAGAATTAATTAAGACAATAACCAATAAGGAGGAAAACCAAATTTGTTATGGGAAATTCATATTTTTTCAAAAACAATAGCGTCGGCCTGAACCGTCGCTAATATAAAAAAATGAACAATTATTTAAAATAATAACTAAAAAGGAGGCAAACTAAATTGGTGGGTGTAATGAAATTTTCGCACAAACAATAGCGTAGGTCCAAATAAACGTTTTGTCAACACCAATTATTTTTCTCGAAATTAAACCATTTTCAAAATATTTTCATAACAAATGCACTCGAAGGACACATGCATTAAGTAGTGAAGAAGGAATGATTAAATGTATGTCCCTTTGTTCTTAGTCCGATGACGCTGGCTGTATAGGTTATCGTTCGAATGCTCACCTTCACTCATGAACTTTAGTTTTATTCATGCTATATACTTTTGAAGTGAAATGGAGGAAAATGACTAGTTAGGCGTATGCTCCTCTTATAAAGATTCTAATAAAAACAAAGAAGAGTGATCTCTTCTGTCCAAAAGGGTAAACGAACTTTGAAAGAGAAAATAGAGCAACAGACAATATGCCATAAAAGTTACTTAATAACACTTTCTTTTGTTTTTGATAGCGCTAAAAAGCGCTATTAACCGTGCCACTAATGTGAACGGTTTTGTTTAATAGCACTTTAAAAGAGCTATTAAAGTACTAGTTTTTAATATAAAAACAATAATTAATTAAAACAATAAGTTTAAAGGAGCCAATAGAAATTCGTGGGGGAAAATGAAAATTTTAGCACAAACATAAGCGTCGGCCTGAACCGTCGCTAATATAAGAAAATAAGAATTAATTAAGACAATAACTAATAAGGAGGCAACCGAAATTTTTTTATGGGAAATGAATATTTTTTCAAAAAAAACAGCGTCGGCCTGAACCGTCGCTAGTATAAAAAAATAAATAATTATTTAAAATAATAACTAAAAAGGAGGCAAACTGAATTGGAGGGTGTAATGAAATTTTCGCACAAACAGTAGCGTAGGTCCAAATGAACGTTTTGTCAACACCAAGTATTTTTCTCGAAATCAAACCATTTTCAAAATATTTTCATAACAAATGCACTCAAAGGACACATGCATTAAGTAGTGAAGAGGGAATGATTAAATGTATGTCCCTTGGTTCTTAGTCCGACGACGCTGGCTGTATAGGTTATCGTTCGAATGCTCACCTTCACTCATGAACTTTAGTTTTATTCGTGCTATATACTTTTGAAGTGAAATGGAGGAAAATGACTAGTTAGGCGTATGCTCCTCTTATAAAGATTCTAATAAAAACAAAGAAGAGTGATCTCTTCTGTCCAAAAGGGTAAACGAACTTTGAAAGAGAAAACAGAGCAACAGACAATATGCCATAAAAGTTACTTAATAACACTTTCTTTTGTTTTTGATAGCGCTAAAAAGCGCTATTAACCGTGCCACTAATGTGAACGGTTTTGTTTAATAGCACTTTAAAAGAGCTATTAAAGTACTAGTTTTTAATATAAAAATAATAATTAATTAAAACAATAAGTTTAAAGGAGCCAATAGAAATTCGTGGGGGAAAATGAAAATTTTAGCACAAACATAAGCGTCGGCCTGAACCGTCGCTAATATAAGAAAATAAGAATTAATTAAGACAATAACTAATAAGGAGGCAACCGAAATTTTTTTATGGGAAATGAATATTTTTTCAAAAAAAACAGCGTCGGCCTGAACCGTCGCTAGTATAAAAAAATAAATAATTATTTAAAATAATAACTAAAAAGGAGGCAAACTGAATTGGAGGGTGTAATGAAATTTTCGCACAAACAGTAGCGTAGGTCCAAATGAACGTTTTGTCAACACCAAGTATTTTTCTCGAAATCAAACCATTTTCAAAATATTTTCATAACAAATGCACTCAAAGGACACATGCATTAAGTAGTGAAGAGGGAATGATTAAATGTATGTCCCTTGGTTCTTAGTCCGACGACGCTGGCTGTATAGGTTATCGTTCGAATGCTCACCTTCACTCATGAACTTTAGTTTTATTCGTGCTATATACTTTTGAAGTGAAATGGAGGAAAATGACTAGTTAGGCGTATGCTCCTCTTATAAAGATTCTAATAAAAACAAAGAAGAGTGATCTCTTCTGTCCAAAAGGGTAAACGAACTTTGAAAGAGAAAACAGAGCAACAGACAATATGCCATAAAAGTTACTTAATAACACTTTCTTTTGTTTTTGATAGCGCTAAAAAGCGCTATTAACCGTGCCACTAATGTGAACGGTTTTGTTTAATAGCACTTTAAAAGAGCTATTAAAGTACTAGTTTTTAATATAAAAATAATAATTAATTAAAACAATAAGTTTAAAGGAGCCAATAGAAATTCGTGGGGGAAAATGAAAATTTTAGCACAAACATTAGCGTCGGCCTGAACCGTCGCTAATATAAGAAAATAAGAATTAATTAAGACAATAACTAATAAGGAGGCAACCGAAAATTTTTTATGGGAAATGAATATTTTTTCAAAAAAAATAGCGTCGTCCTGAACTGTCGCTAATATAAAAAAATAAATAATTATTTAAAATAATAACTAAAAAGGAGGCAAACTGAATTGGAGGGTGTAATGAAATTTTCGCACAAACAGTAGCGTAGGTCCAAATGAACGTTTTGTCAACACCAAGTATTTTTCTCGAAATCAAACCATTTTCAAAATATTTTCATAACAAATGCACTCAAAGGACACATGCATTAAGTAGTGAAGAGGGAATGATTAAATGTATGTCCCTTGGTTCTTAGTCCAACGACGCAGGGTGTATAGGTTATCGCTCGAATCCTCAGCTTCACTCATGAACTTTAGTTTTATTCGTGCTATATACTTTTGAAGTGAAATGGAGGAAAATGACTAGTTAGGCATATGCTCCTCTTATAAAGATTCTAAAAAAGACAAAGAAAAATGATCTCTTCTGTCCAAAAGGGTAAACCAACTTTGAAAGAGAAAATAGAGCAACAGACAATATGCCATAAAAGTTACTTAATAGCACTTTCTTTTGTTTTTGATAGTGCTGAAAAGCGCTATTAACCATGCCACTAATGTGAACGGTTTTGTTTAGTAGCACTTTAAAAGAGCTATTAAAGTACTAGTTTTTAATATAAAAATAATAATTAATTAAAACAATAAGTTTAAAGGAGCCAATAGAAATTCGTGGGGGAAAATGAAAATTTTAGCACAAACATTAGCGTCGGCCTGAACCGTCGCTAATATAAGAAAATAAGAATTAATTAAGACAATAACTAATAAGGAGGCAAACGAAATTTGTTATGGGAAATGAATATTTTTTCAAAAACAATAGCGTCGGCCTGAATTGTCGCTAATATAAAAAAATAAATAATTATTTAAAACAATAACTAAAAAGGAGGCAAACTAAATTTGAGGGTGTAATGAAATTTTCGCACAAACAGTAGCATGGATCCAAATGAACGTTTTGTCAACACCAAGTATTTTTCTCGAAATCAAACCATTTTCAAAATATTTTCATAACAGATGCACTCAAAGGACACATGCATTAAGTAGTGAAGAAGGAATGATTAAATATATGTCCCTTGGTTCTTATTCCGACGACGCAGGTTGTATAGGTTATCGCTCGAATCCTCACCTTCACTGATGAACCTTAGTTTTATTCGTGTTATATACTTTTGAAGTGAAATGGATGAAAATGACTAGTTAGGTGTATGCTCCTCTTATAAAGATTCTAATAAAAACAAAGAAGAGTGATCTCTTCTGTCCAAAAGGGTAAACCAACTTTGAAAGAGAAAATAGAGCAACAGACAATATGCCAAAAAAGTTACTTAATAACACTTTCTTTTGTTTTTGATAGCGCTGAAAAGCACTATTAACCGTGCCATTAATGTGAATGATTTTGTTTAATAGAACTTTAAAAGAGCTATTAAAGTACTAGTTTTTAATATAAAAATAATAATTAATTAAAACAATAAGTTTAAAGGAGCCAATAGAAATTCGTGGGGGAAAATGAAAATTTTAGCACAAACATTAGCGTTGGCCTGAACCGTCGCTAATATAAGAAAATAAGAATTAATTAAGTCAATAAATAATAAGGAGGCAAATGAAATTTGTTATGGGAAATGAATATTTTTTCAAAACCAATAGCGTCGGCCTGAACTGTCGCCAATATAAAAAAAATAAATAATTATTTAAATTAATAACTAAAAAGGAGGCAAACTAAATTGGAGGGTGTAATGAAATTTTCGCACAAACAGTAGCGTAGGTCCAAATAAACGTTTTGTCAACACCAAGTATTTTTCTCGAAATCAAACCATTTTCAAAATATTTTCATAAAAAATGCACTCAAAGGACACATGCATTAAGTAGTGAAGAAGGAATGATTAAATGTATGTCCCTTGGTTCTTAGTCTGACGATGCAGGTTGTATAGGTTATCGCTCGAATCCTCACCTTCACTCATGAACTTTAGTTTTATTCATGCTATATACTTTTGAAGTGAAATGGAGGAAAATGACTAGTTAGGCGTATGCTCCTCTTATAAAGATTCTAATAAAGACAAAGAAGAGTGATCTCTTCTTTCCAAAAGGGTAAACCAACTTTGAAAGAGAAAATAGAGCAACAAACAATATGTCATAAAAGTTACTTAATAGCACTTTCTTTTGATTTTGATTGCGCTGAAAAGCGCTATTAACCGTGCCACTAATGTGAATGATTTTGTTTAATAGCACTTTAAAAGAGCTATTAAAGTACTAGTTTTTAATATAAAAATAATAATTAATTAAAAAAATAAGTTTAAAGGAGCCAAACGAAATTCTTGGGGGAAAATGAAAATTTTAGCACAAACAGTAGCATCGGCCTGAACCGTCACTAATATAAGAAAATAAGAATTAATTAAGACAATAACCAATAAGGAGGAAAACCAAATTTGTTATGGGAAATTCATATTTTTTCAAAAACAATAGCGTCGGCCTGAACCGTTGCTAATATAAAAAAATGAACAATTATTTAAAATAATAACTAAAAAGGAGGCAAACTAAATTGGTGGGTGTAATGAAATTTTCGCACAAACAATAGCGTAGGTCCAAATAAACGTTTTGTCAACACCAAGTATTTTTCTCGAAATCAAACCATTTTCAAAATATTTTCATAACAAATGCACTCAAAGGACACATGCATTAAGTAGTGAAGAAGGAATGATTAAATGTATGTCCCTTGGTTCTAAGTCCGACGACGCAGGGTGTATAGGTTATCGCTCGAATCCTCAGCTTCACTCATGAACTTTAGTTTTATTCGTGCTATATACTTTTGAAGTGAAATGGAGGAAAATGACTAGTTAGGCGTATGCTCCTCTTATAAATATTCTAAAAAAGACAAAGAAAAGTGATCTCTTCTGTCCAAAAGGGTAAACCAACTTTGAAAGAGAAAATAGAGCAACAGACAATATGCCATAAAAGTTACTTAATAACACTTTCTTTTGTTTTTGATAGTGCTGAAAAGCGCTATTAACCATGCCACTAATGTGAACGGTTTTGTTTAATAGCACTTTAAAAGAGCTATTAAAGTACTAGTTTTTAATTTAAAAATAATAATTAATTAAAACAATAAGTTTAAAGGAGCCAATAGAAATTCGTGGGGGAAAATGAAAATTTTAGCACAAACATTAGCGTCGGCCTGAACCGTCGCTAATATAAGAAAATAAGAATTAATTAAGACAATAACTAATAAGGAGGCAAACGAAATTTGTTATGGGAAATGAATATTTTTTCAAAAACAATAGCGTCGGCCTGAATTGTCGCTAATATAAAAAAATAAATAATTATTTAAAACAATAACTAAAAAGGAGGCAAACTAAATTGTAGGGTGTAATGAAATTTTCGCACAAACAGTAGCATGGATCCAAATGAACGTTTTGTCAACATCAAGTATTTTTCTCGAAATCAAACCATTTTCAAAATATTTTCATAACAGATGCACTCAAAGGACACATGCATTAAGTAGTGAAGAAGGAATGATTAAATATATGTCCCTTGGTTCTTAGTCCGACGACGCAGGTTGTATAGGTTATCGCACGAATCCTCACCTTCACTCATGAACCTTAGTTTTATTCGTGTTATATACTTTTGAAGTGAAATGGATGAAAATGACTACTTAGGCGTATGCTCCTCTTATAAAGATTCTAATAAAAACAAAGAAGAGTGATCTCTTCTGTCCAAAAGGGTAAACCAACTTTGAAAGAGAAAATAGAGCAACAAACAATATGCCATAAAAGTTACTTGATAGTACTTTCTTTTGTTTTTGATAGCGCTGAAAAACGCTATTAACCGTGCCACTAATGTGAACGATTTTGTTTAATAGCACTTTAAAAGAGCTATTAAAGTACTAGTTTTTAATATAAAAATAATAATTAATTAAAAAAATAAGTTTAAAGGAGCCAAACGAAATTCGTGGGGGAAAATGAAAATTTTAGCACAAACAGTAGCATCGGCCTGAACCGTCACTAATATAAGAAAATAAGAATTAATTAAGACAATAACCAATAAGGAGGAAAACCAAATTTGTTATGGGAAATTCATATTTTTTCAAAAACAATAGCGTCGGCCTGAACCGTCGCTAATATAAAAAAATGAACAATTATTTAAAATAATAACTAAAAAGGAGGCAAACTAAATTGGTGGGTGTAATGAAATTTTCGCACAAACAATAGCGTAGGTCCAAATAAACGTTTTGTCAACACCAATTATTTTTCTCGAAATCAAACCATTTTCAAAATATTTTCGTGACAAATGCACTCAAAGGACACATGCATTAAGTAGTGAAGAAGGAATGATTAAATGTATGTCCCTTTGTTCTTAGTCCGACGACGCTAGCTGTAGAGGTTATCGTTCGAATGCTCACCTTCACTCTTGAACTTTAGTTTTATTCCTGCTATATACTTTTGAAGTGAAATGGAGGAAAATGACTAGTTAGGCGTATGCTCCTCTTATAAAGATTCTAATAAAAACAAAGAAGAGTGATCTCTTCTGTCCAAAAGGGTAAACGAACTTTGAAAGAGAAAACAGAGCAACAGACAATATGCCATAAAAGTTACTTAATAACACTTTCTTTTGTTTTTGATAGCGCTAAAAAGCGCTATTAACCTTGCCACTAATGTGAACGGTTTTGTTTAATAGCACTTTAAAAGAGCTATTAAAGTACTAGTTTTTAATATAAAAATAATAATTAATTAAAACAATAAGTTTAAAGGAGCCAATAGAAATTCGTGGGGGAAAATGAAAATTTTAGCACAAACATTAGCGTCGGCCTGAACCGTCGCTAATATAAGAAAATAAGAATTAATTAAGACAATAACTAATAAGGAGGCAACCGAAATTTTTTTATGGGAAATGAATATTTTATCAAAAACAATAGCGTCGGCCTGAACCGTCGCTAATATAAAAAAATAAATAATTATTTAAAATAATAACTAAAAAGGAGGCAAACTGAATGGGAGGGTGTAATGAAATTTTCGCACAAACAGTAGCGTAGGTCCAAATGAACGTTTTGTCAACACCAAGTATTTTTCTCAAAATCAAACCATTTTCAAAATATTTTCATAACAAATGCACTCAAAGGACACATGCATTAAGTAATGACGAAGGAATGATTAAATGTATGTCCCTTGGTTCTAAGTCCGACGACGCAGGGTGTATAGGTTATCGCTCGAATCCTCAGCTTCACTCATGAACTTTAGTTTTATTCGTGCTATATACTTTTGAAGTGAAATGGAGGAAAATGACTAGTTAGGCGTATGCTCCTCTTATAAAGATTCTAAAAAAGACAAAGAAAAGTGATCTCTTCTGTCCAAAAGGGTAAACCAACTTTGAAAGAGAAAATAGAGCAACAGACAATATGCCATAAAAGTTACTTAATAGCACTTTCTTTTGTTTTTGATAGTGCTGAAAAGCGCTATTAACCATGCCACTAATGTGAACGGTTTTGTTTAATAGCACTTTAAAAGAGCTATTAAAGTACTAGTTTTTAATATAAAAATAATAATTAATTAAAACAATAAGTTTAAAGGAGCCAATAGAAATTCGTGGGGGAAAATGAAAATTTTAGCACAAACATTAGCGTCGGCCTGAACCGTCGCTAATATAAGAAAATAAGAATTATTTAAGACAATAACTAATAAGGAGGCAACCGAAATTTGTTATGGGAAATGAATATTTTTTTAAAAACAATAGCGTCGGCCTGAACCGTCGCTAATATAAAAAAATAAATAATTATTTAAAATAATACCTAAAAAGGAGGTAAACTAAATTGGAGGGTGTAATGAAATTTTCGCACAAACAGTAGCGTAGGTCCAAATGAACGTTTTGTCAACACCAAGTATTTTTCTCGAAATCAAACCATTTTCATAACAAATGCACTCAAAGGACACATGCATTAAGTAGTGAAGAAGGAATGATTAAATGTATGTCCCTTGGTTCTTAGTCCGACGACGCAGGCTGTATAGGTTATCGCTCGAATCCTCACCTTCACTCATGAACTTTTGTTTTATTCGTGCTATATACTTTTGAAGTGAAATGGAGGAAAATGACTAGTTAGGCGTATGCTCCTCTTATAAAGATTCTAATAAAGACAAAGAGGAGTGATCTCTTCTGTCCAAAAGGGTAAACCAACTTTGAAAGAGAAAATAGAGCAACAGACAATATGCCATAAAATTTACTTAATAGCACTTTCTTTTGTTTTTGATAGCGCTGAAAAGCTCTATTAACCTTGCCACTAATGTGAACGATTTTGTTTAATAGAACTTTAAAAGAGCTATTAAAGTACCAGTTTTTAATATAAAAATAATAGTTAATTAAAACAATAAGTTTAAAGGAGCCAATAGAAATTCGTGGGGGAAAATGAAAATTTTAGCACAAACATTAGCGTCGGCCTGAACCGTCGCTAATATAAGAAAATAAGAATTATTTAAGACAATAACTAATAAGGAGGCAACCGAAATTTGTTATGGGAAATGGATATTTTTTTAAAAACAATAGCGCCGGCCTGAACCGTCGCTAATATAAAAAAATAAATAATTATTTAAAATAATAACTAAAAAGGAGGTAAACTAAATTGGAGGGTGTAATGAAATTTTCGCACAAACAGTAGCGTAGGTCCAAATGAACGTTTTGTCAACACCAAGTATTTTTCTCGAAATCAAACCATTTTCATAACAAATGCACTCAAAGGACACATGCATTAAGTAGTGAAGAAGGAATGATTAAATGTATGTCCCTTGGTTCTTAGTCCGACGACGCAGGCTGTATAGGTTATCGCTCGAATCCTCACCTTCACTCATGAACTTTTGTTTTATTCGTGCTATATACTTTTGAAGTGAAATGGAGGAAAATGACTAGTTTGGCGTATGCTCCTCTTATAAAGATTCTAATAAAGACAAAGAGGAGTGATCTCTTCTGTCCAAAAGGGTAAACCAACTTTGAAAGAGAAAATAGAGCAACAGACAATATGCCATAAAATTTACTTAATAGCACTTTCTTTTGTTTTTGATAGCGCTGAAAAGCTCTCTTAACCTTGCCACTAATGTGAACGATTTTGTTTAATAGAACTTTAAAAGAGCTATTAAAGTACCAGTTTTTAATATAAAAATAATAGTTAATTAAAACAATAAGTTTAAAGGAGCCAATAGAAATTCGTGGGGGAAAATGAAAATTTTAGCACAAACATTAGCGTCGGCCTGAACCGTCGCTAATATAAGAAAATAAGAATTAATTAAGACAATAACTAATAAGGAGGCAACCGAAATTTTTTTATGGGAAATGAATATTTTATCAAAAACAATAGCGTCGGCCTGAACCGTCGCTAATATAAAAAAATAAATAATTATTTAAAATAATAACTAAAAAGGAGGCAAACTGAATGGGAGGGTGTAATGAAATTTTCGCACAAACAGTAGCGTAGGTCCAAATGAACGTTTTGTCAACACCGAGTATTTTTCTCAAAATCAAACCATTTTCAAAATATTTTCATAACAAATGCACTCAAAGGACACATGCATTAAGTAATGACGAAGGAATGATTAAATGTATGTCCCTTGGTTCTAAGTCCGACGACGCAGGGTGTATAGGTTATCGCTCGAATCCTCAGCTTCACTCATGAACTTTAGTTTTATTCGTGCTATATACTTTTGAAGTGAAATGGAGGAAAATGACTAGTTAGGCGTATGCTCCTCTTATAAAGATTCTAAAAAAGACAAAGAAAAGTGATCTCTTCTGTCCAAAAGGGTAAACCAACTTTGAAAGAGAAAATAGAGCAACAGACAATATGCCATAAAAGTTACTTAATAGCACTTTCTTTTGTTTTTGATAGTGCTGAAAAGCGCTATTAACCATGCCACTAATGTGAACGGTTTTGTTTAATAGCACTTTAAAAGAGCTATTAAAGTACTAGTTTTTAATATAAAAATAATAATTAATTAAAACAATAAGTTTAAAGGAGCCAATAGAAATTCGTGGGGGAAAATGAAAATTTTAGCACAAACATTAGCGTCGGCCTGAACCGTCGCTAATATAAGAAAATAAGAATTATTTAAGACAATAACTAATAAGGAGGCAACCGAAATTTGTTATGGGAAATGAATATTTTTTTAAAAACAATAGCGTCGGCCTGAACCGTCGCTAATATAAAAAAATAAATAATTATTTAAAATAATACCTAAAAAGGAGGTAAACTAAATTGGAGGGTGTAATGAAATTTTCGCACAAACAGTAGCGTAGGTCCAAATGAACGTTTTGTCAACACCAAGTATTTTTCTCGAAATCAAACCATTTTCATAACAAATGCACTCAAAGGACACATGCATTAAGTAGTGAAGAAGGAATGATTAAATGTATGTCCCTTGGTTCTTAGTCCGACGACGCAGGCTGTATAGGTTATCGCTCGAATCCTCACCTTCACTCATGAACTTTTGTTTTATTCGTGCTATATACTTTTGAAGTGAAATGGAGGAAAATGACTAGTTAGGCGTATGCTCCTCTTATAAAGATTCTAATAAAGACAAAGAGGAGTGATCTCTTCTGTCCAAAAGGGTAAACCAACTTTGAAAGAGAAAATAGAGCAACAGACAATATGCCATAAAATTTACTTAATAGCACTTTCTTTTGTTTTTGATAGCGCTGAAAAGCTCTATTAACCTTGCCACTAATGTGAACGATTTTGTTTAATAGAACTTTAAAAGAGCTATTAAAGTACCAGTTTTTAATATAAAAATAATAGTTAATTAAAACAATAAGTTTAAAGGAGCCAATAGAAATTCGTGGGGGAAAATGAAAATTTTAGCACAAACATTAGCGTCGGCCTGAACCGTCGCTAATATAAGAAAATAAGAATTATTTAAGACAATAACTAATAAGGAGGCAACCGAAATTTGTTATGGGAAATGGATATTTTTTTAAAAACAATAGCGCCGGCCTGAACCGTCGCTAATATAAAAAAATAAATAATTATTTAAAATAATAACTAAAAAGGAGGTAAACTAAATTGGAGGGTGTAATGAAATTTTCGCACAAACAGTAGCGTAGGTCCAAATGAACGTTTTGTCAACACCAAGTATTTTTCTCGAAATCAAACCATTTTCATAACAAATGCACTCAAAGGACACATGCATTAAGTAGTGAAGAAGGAATGATTAAATGTATGTCCCTTGGTTCTTAGTCCGACGACGCAGGCTGTATAGGTTATCGCTCGAATCCTCACCTTCACTCATGAACTTTTGTTTTATTCGTGCTATATACTTTTGAAGTGAAATGGAGGAAAATGACTAGTTTGGCGTATGCTCCTCTTATAAAGATTCTAATAAAGACAAAGAGGAGTGATCTCTTCTGTCCAAAAGGGTAAACCAACTTTGAAAGAGAAAATAGAGCAACAGACAATATGCCATAAAATTTACTTAATAGCACTTTCTTTTGTTTTTGATAGCGCTGAAAAGCTCTCTTAACCTTGCCACTAATGTGAACGATTTTGTTTAATAGAACTTTAAAAGAGCTATTAAAGTACCAGTTTTTAATATAAAAATAATAGTTAATTAAAACAATAAGTTTAAAGGAGCCAATAGAAATTCGTGGGGGAAAATGAAAATTTTAGCACAAACATTAGCGTCGGCCTGAACCGTCGCTAATATAAGAAAATAAGAATTAATTAAGACAATAACTAATAAGGAGGCAAACGAAATTTGTTACGGGAAATGAATATTTTTTCAAAAACAATAGCGTCGGCCTGAATTGTCGCTAATATAAAAAAATAAATAATTATTTAAAACAATAACTAAAAAAAAGGCAAACTAAATTGTAGGGTGTAATGAAATTTTCGCACAAACAGTAGCATAGGTCCAAATGAACGTTTTGTCAACACCAAGTATTTTTCTCGAAATCAACCCATTTTCAAAATATTTTCATAACAGATGCACTCAAAGGACACATGCATTAAGTAGTGAAGAAGGAATGATTAAATGTATGTCCCTTGGTTCTTAGTCCGACGACGCAGGTTGTATAGGTTATCGCTCGAATCCTCACCTTCACTCATGAACCTTAGTTTTATTCGTGCTATATACTTTTGAAGTGAAATGGAGGAAAATGACTAGTTAGGCGTATGCTCCTCTTATAAAGATTCTAAAAAAGACAAAGAAGAGTGATCTCTTCTGTCGAAAAGGGTAAACCAACTTTGAAAGAGAAAATAGAGCAACAGACAATATGCCATAAAAGTTACTTAATAGTACTTTCTTTTGTTTTTGATAGGGCTGAAAAGCGCTATTAACCATGCCACTAATGTGAACGGTTTTGTTTAATAGCACTTTAAAAGAGCTATTAAAGTACTAGTTTTTAATATAAAAATAATAATTAATTAAAACAATAAGTTTAAAGTAGCCAATAGAAATTTGTGGGGGAAAATGAAAATTTTAGCACAAACATTAGTGTCGGCCTGAACCGTCGCTAATATAAGAAAATAAGAATTAATTAAGACAATAACTAATAAGGAGGCAAACGAAATTTGTTATGGGAAATGAATATTTTTTCAAAAACAATAGTGTCGGCCTGAACCGTCGCTAATATAAAAAAATAAATAATTATTTAAAATAATAACTAAAAAGGAGGTAAACTAAATTGAAGGGTGTAATGAAATTTTCGCACAAACAGTAGCGTAGGTCCAAATGAACGTTTTGTCAACACCAAGTATTTTTCTCGAAATCAAACCATTTTCATAACAAATGCACTCAAAGGACACATGCATTAAGTAGTGAAGAAGGAATGATTAAATGTATGTCCCTTGGTTCTTAGTCCGACGGCGCAGGCTGTATAGGTTATCGCTCGAATTCTCACCTTCACTCATGAACTTTAGTTTTATTCGTGCTATATACTTTTGAAGTGAAATGGAGGAAAATGACTAGTTAGGCGTATGCTCCTCTTATAAAGATTCTAATAAAGACAAAGAAGAGTGATCTCTTCTGTCCAAAAGGGTAAACCAACTTTGAAAGAGAAAATAGAGCAACGGACAATATGCCATAAAAGTTACTTAATAGCACTTTCTTTTGTTTTTGATAGGGCTGAAAAGCGCTATTAACCATGCCACTAATGTGAATGGTTTTGTTTAATAGCACTTTAAAAGAGCTATTAAAGTACTAGTTTTTAATATAAAAATAATAGTTAATTAAAACAATAAGTTTAAAGGAGCCAATAGAAATTTGTGGGGGAAAATGAAAATTTTAGCACAAACATTAGCGTCGGCCTGAACCGTCGCTAATATAAGAAAATAAGAATTAATTAAGACAATAACTAATAAGGAGGCAAACGAAATTTGTTATGGGAAATGAATATTTTTTCAAAAACAATAGCGTCGGCCTGAATTGTCGCTAATATAAAAAAATAAATAATTATTTAAAATAATAACTAAAAAGGAGGTAAACTAAATTGGAGGGTGTAATGAAATTTTCGCACAAACAGTAGCGTAGGTCCAAATGAACGTTTTGTCAACACCAAGTATTTTTCTCGAAATCAAACCATTTTCATAACAAATGCACTCCAAGGACACATGCATTAAATAGTGAAGAAGAAATGATTAAATGTATGTCCCTTGGTTCTTAGTCCGACGGCGCATGCTGTATAGGTTATCGCTCGAATTCTCACCTTCACTCATGAACTTTTGTTTTATTCGTGCTGTATACTTTTGAAGTGAAATGGAGGAAAATGACTAGTTAGGCGTATGCTGCTCTTATAAAGATTCTAATAAAGACAAAGAAGAGTGATCTCTTCTGTCCAAAAGGGTAAACCAACTTTGATAGAGAAAATAGAGCAACAGACAATATGCCATAAAAGTTACTTAATAGCACTTTCTTTTGTTTTTGATAGTGCTGAAAAGGGCTATTAACCATGCCACTAATGTGAACGGTTTTGTTTAATAGCACTTTAAAAGAGCTATTAAAGTACTAGTTTTTAATATAAAAATAATAAGTAATTAAAACAATAAGTTTAAAGGAGCCAATAGAAATTCGTGGGGGAAAATGAAAATTTTAGCACAAACATTAGCGTCGGCCTGAACCGTCGCTAATATAAGAAAATAAGAATTATTTAAGACAATAACTAATAAGGAGGCAACCGAAATTTGTTATGGGAAATGAATATTTTTTTAAAAACAATAGCGTCAGCCTGAACCGTCGCTAATATAAAAAAATAAATAATTATTTAAAATAATAACTAAAAAGGAGGTAAACTAAATTGGAGGGTGTAATGAAATTTTCGCACAAACAGTAGCGTAGGTCCAAATGAACGTTTTGTCAACACCAAGTATTTTTCTCGAAATCAAACCATTTTCATAACAAATGCACTCAAAGGACACATGCATTAAGTAGTGAAGAAGGAATGATTAAATGTATGTCCCTTGGTTCTTAGTCCGACGACGCAGGCTGTATAGGTTATCGCTCGAATCCTCACCTTCACTCATGAACTTTACTTTTATTCGTGCTATATACTTTTGAAGTGAAATGGAGGAAAATGACTAGTTAGGCGTATGCTCCTCTTATAAAGATTCTAATAAAGACAAAGAAGAGTGATCTCTTCTGTCCAAAAGGGTAAACCAACTTTGAAAGAGAAAATAGAGCAACAGACAATATGCCATAAAAGTTACTTAATAGCACTTTCTTTTGTTTTTGATAGCGCTAAAAAGCGCTATTAACCTTGCCACTAATGTGAACGATTTTGTTTAATAGAACTTTAAAAGAGCTATTAAAGTACCAGTTTTTAATATAAAAATAATAGTTAATTAAAACAATAAGTTTAAAGGAGCCAATAGAAATTCGTGGGGGAAAATGAAAATTTTAGCACAAACATTAGCATCGGCCTGAACCGTCGCTAATATAAGAAAATAAGAATTAATTAAGACAATAACTAATAAGGAGGCAAACGAAATTTGTTATGGGAAATGAATATTTTTTCAAAAACAATAGCGTCGGCCTGAATTGTCGCTAATATAAAAAAAATAAATAAGTATTTAAAACAATAACTAAAAAAAAGGCAAACTAAATTGTAGGGTGTAATGAAATTTTCGCACAAACAGTAGCATAGGTCCAAATGAACGTTTTGTCAACACCAAGTATTTTTCTCGAAATCAAACCATTTTCAAAATATTTTCATAACAGATGCACTCAAAGGACACATGCATTAAGTAGTGAAGAAGGAATGATTAAATGTATGTCCCTTGGTTCTTAGTCCGACGACGCAGGTTGTATAGGTTATCGCTCGAATCCTCACCTTCACTCATGAACCTTAGTTTTATTCGTGCTATATACTTTTGAAGTGAAATGGAGGAAAATGACTAGTTAGGCGTATGCTCCTCTTATAAAGATTCTAAAAAAGACAAAGAAGAGTGATCTCTTCTGTCCAAAAGGGTAAACCAACTTTGAAAGAGAAAATAGAGCAACAGACAATATGCCATAAAAGTTACTTAATAGTACTTTCTTTTGTTTTTGATAGGGCTGAAAAGCGCTATTAACCATGCCACTAATGTGAACGATTTTGTTTAATAGCACTTTAAAAGAGCTATTAAAGTACTAGTTTTTAATATAAAAATAATAATTAATTAAAACAATAAATTTAAAGGAGCCAATAGAAATTTGTGGGGGAAAATGAAAATTTTAGCACAAACATTAGCGTCGGCCTGAACCGTCGCTAATATAAGAAAATAAGAATTAATTAAGACAATAACTAATAAGGAGGCAAACGAAATTTGTTATGGGAAATGAATATTTTTTCAAAAACAATAGCGTCGGCCTGAATTGTCGATAATATAAAAAAATAAATAATTATTTAAAACAATAACTAAAAAAAAGGCAAACTAAATTGTAGGGTGTAATGAAATTTTCGCACAAACAGTAGCATAGGTCCAAATGAACGTTTTGTCAACACCAAGTATTTTTCTCGAAATCAACCCATTTTCAAAATATTTTCATAACAGATGCACTCAAAGGACACATGCATTAAGTACTGAAGAAGGAATGATTAAATGTATGTCCCTTGGTTCTTAGTCCGACGACGCAGGTTGTATAGGTTATCGCTCGAATCCTCACCTTCACTCATGAACCTTAGTTTTATTCGTGCTATATACTTTTGAATTGAAATGGAGGAAAATGACTAGTTAGGCGTATGCTCCTCTTATAAAGATTCTAAAAAAGACAAAGAAGTGTGATCTCTTCTGTCCAAAAGGGTAAACCAATTTTGAAAGAGAAAATAGAGCAACAGACAATATGCCATAAAAGTTACTTAATAGTACTTTCTTTTGTTTTTGATAGGGCTGAAAAGCGCTATTAACCATGCCACTAATGTGAACGGTTTTGTTTAATAGCACTTTAAAAGAGCTATTAAAGTACTAGTTTTTAATATAAAAATAATAATTAATTAAAACAATAAGTTTAAAGTAGCCAATAGAAATTTGTGGGGGAAAATGAAAATTTTAGCACAAACATTAGTGTCGGCCTGAACCGTCGCTAATATAAGAAAATAAGAATTAATTAAGACAATAACTAATAAGGAGGCAAACGAAATTTGTTATGGGAAATGAATATTTTTTCAAAAACAATAGTGTCGGCCTGAACCGTCGCTAATATAAAAAAATAAATAATTATTTAAAATAATAACTAAAAATGAGGTAAACTAAATTGGAGGGTGTAATGAAATTTTCGCACAAACAGTAGCGTAGGTCCAAATGAACGTTTTGTCAACACCAAGTATTTTTCTCGAAATCAAACCATTTTCATAACAAATGCACTCAAAGGACACATGCATTAAGTAGTGAAGAAGGAATGATTAAATGTATGTCCCTTGGTTCTTAGTCCGACGGCGCAGGCTGTATAGGTTATCGCTCGAATTCTCACCTTCACTCATGAACTTTAGTTTTATTCGTGCTATATACTTTTGAAGTGAAATGGAGGAAAATGACTAGTTAGGCGTATGCTCCTCTTATAAAGATTCTAATAAAGACAAAGAAGAGTGATCTCTTCTGTCCAAAAGGGTAAACCAACTTTGAAAGAGAAAATAGAGCAACGGACAATATGCCATAAAAGTTACTTAATAGCACTTTCTTTTGTTTTTGATAGGGCTGAAAAGCGCTATTAACCATGCCACTAATGTGAATGGTTTTGTTTAATAGCACTTTAAAAGAGCTATTAAAGTACTAGTTTTTAATATAAAAATAATAGTTAATTAAAACAATAAGTTTAAAGGAGCCAATAGAAATTTGTGGGGGAAAATGAAAATTTTAGCACAAACATTAGCGTCGGCCTGAACCGTCGCTAATATAAGAAAATAAGAATTAATTAAGACAATAACTAATAAGGAGGCAAACGAAATTTGTTATGGGAAATGAATATTTTTTCAAAAACAATAGCGTCGGCCTGAATTGTCGCTAATATAAAAAAATAAATAATTATTTAAAATAATAACTAAAAAGGAGGTAAACTAAATTGGAGGGTGTAATGAAATTTTCGCACAAACAGTAGCGTAGGTCCAAATGAACGTTTTGTCAACACCAAGTATTTTTCTCGAAATCAAACCATTTTCATAACAAATGCACTCCAAGGACACATGAATTAAGTAGTGAAGAAGAAATGATTAAATGTATGTCCCTTGGTTCTTAGTCCGACGGCGCATGCTGTATAGGTTATCGCTCGAATTCTCACCTTCACTCATGAACTTTTGTTTTATTCGTGCTATATACTTTTGAAGTGAAATGGAGGAAAATGACTAGTTAGGCGTATGCTGCTCTTATAAAGATTCTAATAAAGACAAAGAAGAGTGATCTCTTCTGTCCAAAAGGGTAAACCAACTTTGATAGAGAAAATAGAGCAACAGACAATATGCCATAAAAGTTACTTAATAGCACTTTCTTTTGTTTTTGATAGTGCTGAAAAGGGCTATTAACCATGCCACTAATGTGAACGGTTTTGTTTAATAGCACTTTAAAAGAGCTATTAAAGTACTAGTTTTTAATATAAAAATAATAAGTAATTAAAACAATAAGTTTAAAGGAGCCAATAGAAATTCGTGGGGGAAAATGAAAATTTTAGCACAAACATTAGCGTCGGCCTGAACCGTCACTAATATAAGAAAATAAGAATTATTTAAGACAATAACTAATAAGGAGGCAACCGAAATTTGTTATGGGAAATGAATATTTTTTTAAAAACAATAGCGTCGGCCTGAACCGTCGCTAATATAAAAAAATAAATAATTATTTAAAATAATAACTAAAAAGGAGGTAAACTAAATTGGAGGGTGTAATGAAATTTTCGCACAAACAGTAGCGTAGGTCCAAATGAACGTTTTGTCAACACCAAGTATTTTTCTCGAAATCAACCCATTTTCAAAATATTTTCATAACAGATGCACTCAAAGGACACATGCATTAAGTACTGAAGAAGGAATGATTAAATGTATGTCCCTTGGTTCTTAGTCCGACGACGCAGGTTGTATAGGTTATCGCTCGAATCCTCACCTTCACTCATGAACCTTAGTTTTATTCGTGCTATATACTTTTGAATTGAAATGGAGGAAAATGACTAGTTAGGCGTATGCTCCTCTTATAAAGATTCTAAAAAAGACAAAGAAGTGTGATCTCTTCTGTCCAAAAGGGTAAACCAATTTTGAAAGAGAAAATAGAGCAACAGACAATATGCCATAAAAGTTACTTAATAGTACTTTCTTTTGTTTTTGATAGGGCTGAAAAGCGCTATTAACCATGCCACTAATGTGAACGGTTTTGTTTAATAGCACTTTAAAAGAGCTATTAAAGTACTAGTTTTTAATATAAAAATAATAATTAATTAAAACAATAAGTTTAAAGTAGCCAATAGAAATTTGTGGGGGAAAATGAAAATTTTAGCACAAACATTAGTGTCGGCCTGAACCGTCGCTAATATAAGAAAATAAGAATTAATTAAGACAATAACTAATAAGGAGGCAAACGAAATTTGTTATGGGAAATGAATATTTTTTCAAAAACAATAGTGTCGGCCTGAACCGTCGCTAATATAAAAAAATAAATAATTATTTAAAATAATAACTAAAAAGGAGGTAAACTAAATTGGAGGGTGTAATGAAATTTTCGCACAAACAGTAGCGTAGGTCCAAATGAACGTTTTGTCAACACCAAGTATTTTTCTCGAAATCAAACCATTTTCATAACAAATGCACTCAAAGGACACATGCATTAAGTAGTGAAGAAGGAATGATTAAATGTATGTCCCTTGGTTCTTAGTCCGACGGCGCAGGCTGTATAGGTTATCGCTCGAATTCTCACCTTCACTCATGAACTTTAGTTTTATTCGTGCTATATACTTTTGAAGTGAAATGGAGGAAAATGACTAGTTAGGCGTATGCTCCTCTTATAAAGATTCTAATAAAGACAAAGAAGAGTGATCTCTTCTGTCCAAAAGGGTAAACCAACTTTGAAAGAGAAAATAGAGCAACGGACAATATGCCATAAAAGTTACTTAATAGCACTTTCTTTTGTTTTTGATAGGGCTGAAAAGCGCTATTAACCATGCCACTAATGTGAAAGGTTTTGTTTAATAGCACTTTAAAAGAGCTATTAAAGTACTAGTTTTTAATATAAAAATAATAGTTAATTAAAACAATAAGTTTAAAGGAGCCAATAGAAATTTGTGGGGGAAAATGAAAATTTTAGCACAAACATTAGCGTCGGCCTGAACCGTCGCTAATATAAGAAAATAAGAATTATTTAAGACAATAACTAATAAGGAGGCAACCGAAATTTGTTATGGGAAATGAATATTTTTTCAAAAACAATAGCGTCGGCCTGAATTGTCGCTAATATAAAAAAATAAATAATTATTTAAAATAATAACTAAAAAGGAGGTAAACTAAATTGGAGGGTGTAATGAAATTTTCGCACAAACAGTAGCGTAGGTCCAAATGAACGTTTTGTCAACACCAAGTATTTTTCTCGAAATCAAACCATTTTCATAACAAATGCACTCCAAGGACACATGCATTAAGTAGTGAAGAAGAAATGATTAAATGTATGTCCCTTGGTTCTTAGTCCGACGGCGCATGCTGTATAGGTTATCGCTCGAATTCTCACCTTCACTCATGAACTTTTGTTTTATTCGTGCTATATACTTTTGAAGTGAAATGGAGGAAAATGACTAGTTAGGCGTATGCTGCTCTTATAAAGATTCTAATAAAGACAAAGAAGAGTGATCTCTTCTGTCCAAAAGGGTAAACCAACTTTGATAGAGAAAATAGAGCAACAGACAATATGCCATAAAAGTTACTTAATAGCACTTTCTTTTGTTTTTGATAGTGCTGAAAAGGGCTATTAACCATGCCACTAATGTGAACGGTTTTGTTTAATAGCACTTTAAAAGAGCTATTAAAGTACTAGTTTTTAATATAAAAATAATAAGTAATTAAAACAATAAGTTTAAAGGAGCCAATAGAAATTCGTGGGGGAAAATGAAAATTTTAGCACAAACATTAGCGTCGGCCTGAACCGTCGCTAATATAAGAAAATAAGAATTATTTAAGACAATAACTAATAAGGAGGCAACCGAAATTTGTTATGGGAAATGAATATTTTTTCAAAAACAATAGTGTCGGCCTGAACCGTCGCTAATATAAAAAAATAAATAATTATTTAAAATAATAACTAAAAAGGAGGTAAACTAAATTGGAGGGTGTAATGAAATTTTCGCACAGACAGAAGCGTAGGTCCAAATGAACGTTTTGTCAACACCAAGTATTTTTCTCGAAATCAAACCATTTTCATAACAAATGCACTCAAAGGACACATGCATTAAGTAGTGAAGAAGGAATGATTAAATGTATGTCCCTTGGTTCTTAGTCCGACGGCGCAGGCTGTATAGGTTATCGCTCGAATTCTCACCTTCACTCATGAACTTTAGTTTTATTCGTGCTATATACTTTTGAAGTGAAATGGAGGAAAATGACAAGTTAGGCGTATGCTCCTCTTATAAAGATTCTAATAAAGACAAAGAAGAGTGATCTCTTCTGTCCAAAAGGGTAAACCAACTTTGAAAGAGAAAATAGAGCAACAGACAATATGCCATAAAAGTTACTTAATAGCACTTTCTTTTGTTTTTGATAGTGCTGAAAAGGGCTATTAACCATGCCACTAATGTGAACGGTTTTGTTTAATAGCACTTTAAAAGAGCTATTAAAGTACTAGTTTTTAATATAAAAATAATAATTAATTAAAACAATAAGTTTAAAGGAGCCAATAGAAATTTGTGGGGGAAAATGAAAATTTTAGCACAAACATTAGCGTCGGCCTGAACCGTCTCTAATATAAGAAAATAAGAATTAATTAAGACAATAACTAATAAGGAGGCAAACGAAATTTGTTTTGGGAAATGAATATTTTTTCAAAAACAATAGTGTCGGCCTGAACCGTCGCTAATATAAAAAAATAAATAATTATTTAAAATAATAACTAAAAAGGAGGTAAACTAAATTGGAGGGTGTAATGAAATTTTCGCACAAACAGTAGCGTAGGTCCAAATGAACGTTTTGTCAACACCAAGTATTTTTCTCGAAATCAAACCATTTTCATAACAAATGCACTCAAAGGACACATGCATTAAGTAGTGAAGAAGGAATGATTAAATGTATGTCCCTTGGTTCTTAGTCCGACGGCGCAGGCTGTATAGGTTATCGCTCGAATTCTCACCTTCATCATGAACTTTAGTTTTATTCGTGCTATATACTTTTGAAGTGAAATGGAGGAAAATGACTAGTTAGGCGTATGCTCCTCTTATAAAGATTCTAATAAAGACAAAGAAGAGTGATCTCTTCTGTCCAAAAGGGTAAACCAACTTTGAAAGAGAAAATAGAGCAACAGACAATATGCCATAAAAGTTACTTAATAGCACTTTCTTTTGTTTTTGATAGTGCTGAAAAGCGCTATTAACCATGCCACTAATGTGAACGGTTTTGTTTAATAGCACTTTAAAAGAGCTATTAAAGTACTAGTTTTTAATATAAAAATAATAATTAATTAAAACAATAAGTTTAAAGGAGCCAATAGAAATTTGTGGGGGAAAATGAAAATTTTAGCACAAACATTAGCGTCGGCCTGAACCGTCGCTAATATAAGAAAATAAGAATTAATTAAGACAATAACTAATAAGGAGGCAAACGAAATTTGTTTTGGGAAATGAATATTTTTTCAAAAACAATAGTGTCGGCCTGAACCGTCGCTAATATAAAAAAATAAATAATTATTTAAAATAATAACTAAAAAGGAGGTAAACTAAATTGGAGGGTGTAATGAAATTTTCGCACAAACAGTAGCGTAGGTCCAAATGAACGTTTTGTCAACACCAAGTATTTTTCTCGAAATCAAACCATTTTCAAAATATTTTCATAACAAATGCACTCAAAGGACACATGCATTAAGTAGTGAAGAAGGAATGATTAAATGTATGTCCCTTGGTTCTTAGTCCGACGACGCAGGCTGTATAGGTTATCGCTCGAATCCTCACCTTCACTCATGAACTTTAGTTTTATTCGTGCTATATACTTTTGAAGTGAAATGGAGGAAAATGACTACTTAGGTGTATGCTCCTCTTATAAAGATTCTAATAAAGACAAAGAAGAGTGATCTCTTCTGTCCAAAAGGGTAAACCAACATTGAAAGAGAAAATAGAGCAACAGACAATATGCCATAAAAGTTACTTAATAGCACTTTCTTTTGTTTTTGATAGCGCTTAAAAGTGCTATTAACCGTTCCACTAATGTGAACGATTTTGTTTAATAGCACTTTAAAAGAGCTATTAAAGTACTAGTTTTTAATATAAAAATAATAATTAATTGAAATAATAAGTTTAAAGGAGCCAATAGAAATTCGTGGGGGAAAATGAAAATTTTAGCACAAACATTAGCGTCGGCCTGAACCGTCGCTAATATAAGAAAATAGGAATTAATTAAGACAATAACTAATAAGGAGGCAAACGAAATTTGTTATGGGAAATGAATTTTTTTTCAAAAACAATAGCGTCAGCTTAAACCGTCGCTAATATAAAAAAAAATTTATTTAAAATAATAACTAAAAAGGAGGAAAACTAAATTGGTGGGTGTAATGAAATTTTCGCACAAACAATAACGTAGGTCCAAATAAACGTTTTGTCAACACCAATTATTTTTCTCGAAATCAAACCATTTTCAAAATATTTTCATAACAAATGCACTCGAAGGACACATGCATTAATTAGTGAAGAAGGAATGGTTAAATGTATGTCCTTTTGTTCTTAGTCCGACGACGCTGGCTGTATAGGTTATCGTTCGAAAGATCACTGTCACTCATGAACTTTAGTTTTATTCGTGCTATATACTTTTGAAGTGAAATGGAGGAAAATGACTAGTTAGGCGTATGCTCCTCTTATAAAGATTCTAATAAAAACAAAGAAGAGTGATCTCTTCTGCCCAAAAGGGTAAACCAACTTTGAAAGCGAAAATAGAGCAACAGACAATATGCCATAAAAGTTACTTAATAACACTTTCTTTTGTTTTTGATAGCGCTAAAAAGCATTATTAACCGTGCCACTAATGTGAACGATTTTGTTTAATAGGACTTTAAAAGAGCTATTAAAGTACTAGTTTTTAATAAAAAAATAATAATTAATTAAAACATTAAGTTTAAAGGAGCCATACGACATTCGTGGGGGAAAATGAAACATTTAGCACAAACAGTAGCGTCGGCGTGAACCGTCGCTAATATAAGAAAATAAGAATTAATTAAGAAAATAACTAATAAGGAGACAAACGAAATTTGTTATGGGAAATGAATATTTTTTCAAAAACAATAGCGTCGGCCTGAACCGTCGCTAATATAAAAAAATAAACAATTATTTAAAATTATAACTAAAAAGGAGGCAAGTTAAATTGGTGGGTGTAATGAAATTTTCGCACAAATAGTAGCGTAGGTCAAAATAAACGTTTTGTCAACACCAAGTATTTTTTTTGAAATCAAACCATTTTCAAAATATTTTCATAACAAATACACTCGAAGGACACATGCATTAAGTAGTAAAGAAGGAATGATTAAATGTATGTCCCTTTGTTCTTAGTCTGATGACGCTGACTGTATAGGTTATCGCTCGAATGCTCACCTTCACTCATGAACTTTAGTTTTTTTCGTGCTATATACTTTTGAAGTGAAATGGAGGAAAATGACAACTTAGGCGTATGCTCCTCTTATAAAGATTCTAATAAAGACAAAGAAGAGTGATCTCTTCTGTCCAAAAGGGTAAACCAACATTGAATGAGAAAATAGAGCAACAGACAATATGCCATAAAAGTTACTTAATAGCACTTTCTTTTGTTTTTGATAGCGATGAAAAGCGCTATTAACCGTGCCACTAATGTGAACAATTTTGTTTAATAGCACTTTAAAAGAGCTATTAAAGTACTAGTTTTTAATATAAAAATAATAATTAATTGAAATAATAAGTTTAAAGGAGCCAATAGAAATTCGTGGGGGAAAATGAAAATTTTAGCACAAACATTAGCATCGGCCTGAACCGTCGCTAATATAAGAAAATAGGAATTAATTAAGACAATAACTAATAAGGAGGCAAACGAAATTTGTTATGGGAAATAAATTTTTTTTCAAAAACAATAGCGTCGGCTTGAACCGTCGCTAATATAAAAAAAAAATTTATTTGAAATAATAACTAAAAAGGAGGCAAACTAAATTGGTGGGTGTAATGAAATTTTCGCACAAACAATAGCGTAGGTCCAAATAAACGTTTTGTCAACACCAATTATTTTTCTCGAAATCAAACCATTTTCAAAATATTTTCATAACAAATGCACTCGAAGGACACATGCATTAATTAGTGAAGAAGGAATGATTAAATGTATGTCCTTTTGTTCTTAGTCCGACGACGCTGGCTGTATAGGTTATCGTTCGAATGATCACTGTCACTCATGAACTTTAGTTTTATTCGTGCTATATACTTTTGAAGTGAAATGGAGGAAAATGACTAGTTAGGCGTATGCTCCTCTTATAAAGATTCTAATAAAAACAAAGAAGAGTGATCTCTTCTGCCCAAAAGGGTAAACCAACTTTGAAAGCGAAAATAGAGCAACAGACAATATGCCATAAAAGTTACTTAATAACACTTTCTTTTGTTTTTGATAGCCCTGAAAAGCGTTATTAACCGTGCCACTAATGTGAACGATTTTGTTTAATAGGACTTTAAAAGAGCTATTAAAGTACTAGTTTTTAATATAAAAATAATAATTAATTAAAACAATAAGTTTAAAGGAGCCATACGACATTCGTGGGGGAAAATGAAACATTTAGCACAAACAGTAGCGTCGGCGTGAACCGTCGCTAAATAAGAAAATAAGAATTAATTAAGACAATAACTAATAAGGAGGCAAACGAAATTTGTTATGGGAAATGAATATTTTTTCAAAAACAATAGCGTCGGCCTGAACCGTCGCTAATATAAAAAAATAAACAATTATTTAAAATTATAACTAAAAAGGAGGCAAGTTAAATTGGTGGGTGTAATGAAATTTTCGCACAAACAGTAGCGTAGGTCCAAATAAATGTTTTGTCAACACCAAGTATTTTTTTTGAAATCAAACCATTTTCAAAATATTTTCATAACAAATACACTCGAAGGACACATGCATTAAGTAGTAAAGAAGGAATGATTAAATGTATGTCCCTTTGTTCTTAGTCCGATGACGCTGACTGTATAGGTTATCGCTCGAATGCTCACCTTCACTCATGAACTTTAGTTTTTTTCGTGCTATATACTTTTGAAGTGAAATGGAGGAAAATGACAACTTAGGCGTATGCTCCTCTTATAAAGATTCTAATAAAGACAAAGAAGAGTGATCTCTTCTGTCCAAAAGGGTAAACCAACATTGAAAGAGAAAATAGAGCAACAAACAATATGCCATAAAAGTTACTTAATAGCACTTTCTTTTGTTTTTGATAGCGCTGAAAAGCGCTATTAACCGTGCCACTAATGTGAACAATTTTGTTTAATAGCACTTTAAAAGAGCTATTAAAGTACTAGTTTTTAATATAAAAATAATAATTAATTGAAATAATAAGTTTAAAGGAGCCAATAGAAATTCGTGGGGGAAAATGAAAATTTTAGCACAAACATTAGCGTTGGCCTGAACCGTCGCTAATATAAGAAAATAGGAATTGATTAAGACAATAACTAATAAGGAGGCAAACGAAATTTGTTATGGGAAATGAATTTTTTTTCAAAAACAATAGCGTCGGCTTGAACCGTCGCTAATATAAAAAAAAATTTATTTAAAATAATAACTAAAAAGGAGGCAAACTAAATTGGTGGGTGTAATGAAATTTTCGCACAAACAATAGCGTAGGTCCAAATAAACGTTTTGTCAACACCAATTATTTTTCTCGAAATCAAACCATTTTCAAAATATTTTCATAACAAATGCACTCGAAGGACACATGCATTAATTAGTGAAGAAGGAATGATTAAATGTATGTCCTTTTGTTCTTAGTCCGACGATGCTGGCTGTATAGGTTATCGTTCGAATGATCACTGTCACTCATGAACTTTAGTTTTATTCGTGCTATATACTTTTGAAGTCAAATGGAGGAAATTGACTAGTTAGGCGTATGCTCCTCTTATAAAGATTCTAATAAAAATAAAGAAGAGTGATCTCTTCTGCCCAAAAGGGTAAACCAACTTTGAAAGCGAAAATAGAGCAATAGACAATATGCCATAAAAGTTACTTAATAACACTTTCTTTTGTTTTTGATAGCGCTGAAAAGCGTTATTAACAGTGCCACTAATGTGAACGATTTTGTTTAATAGGACTTTAAAAGAGCTATTAAATTACTAGTTTTTAATATAAAAATAATAATTAATTAAAACAATAAGTTTAAAGGAGCCATACGACATTCGTGGGGGAAAATGAAACATTTAGCACAAACAGTAGCGTCGGCGTGAACCGTCGCTAATATAAGAAAATAAGAATTAATTAAGACAATAACTAATAAGGAGGCAAACGAAATTTGTTATGGGAAATGAATATTTTTTCAAAAACAATAGCGTCGGCCCGAACCGTCGCTAATATAAAAAAATAAACAATTATTTAAAATTATAACTAAAAAGGAGGCAAGTTAAATTGGTGGGTGTAATGAAATTTTCACACAAACAGTAGCGTAGTGCCAATTAAACGTTTTGTCAACACCAAGTATTTTTTTTGAAATCAAACCATTTTCAAAATATTTTCATAACAAATACACTCGAAGGACACATGCATTAAGTAGTAAAGAAGGAATGATTAAATGTATGTCCCTTTGTTCTTAGTCCGACGACGCTGACTGTATAGGTTATCGCTCGAATGCTCACCTTCACTCATGAACTTTAGTTTTTTTCGTGTTATATACTTTTGAAGTGAAATGGAGGAAAATGACAACTTAGGCGTATGCTCCTCTTATAAAGATTCTAATAAAGACAAAGAAGAGTGATCTCTTCTGTCCAAAAGGGTAAACCAACATTGAAAGAGAAAATAGAGCAACAAACAATATGCCATACAAGTTACTTAACAAGCACTTTCTTTTGTTTTTGATAGCGCTGAAAAGCGCTATTAACCGTGCCACTAATGTGAACAATTTTGTTTAATAGCACTTTAAAAGAGCTATTAAAGTACTAGTTTTTAATATAAAAATAATAATTAATTGAAATAATAAGTTTAAAGGAGCCAATAGAAATTCGTGGGGGAAAATGAAAATTTTAGCACAAACATTAGCGTCGGCCTGAACCGTCGCTAATATAAGAAAATAGGAATTAATTAATACAATAACTAATAAGGAGGCAAACGAAATTTGTTATGGGAAATGAATTTTTTTTCAAAAACAATAGCGTCGGCTTGAACCGTCGCTAATATAAAAAAAAAATTTATTTAAAATAATAACTAAAAAGGAGGCAAACTAAATTGGTGGGTGTAATGAAATTTTCGCACAAACAATAGCGTAGGTCCAAATAAACGTTTTGTCAACACCAATTATTTTTCTCGAAATCAAACCATTTTCAAAATATTTTCATAACAAATGCACTCGAAGGACACATGCATTAATTAGTGAAGAAGGAATGATTAAATGTATGTCCTTTTGTTCTTAGTCCGACGACGCTGGCTGTATAGGTTATCGTTCGAATGATCACTGTCACTCATGAACTTTAGTTTTATTCGTGCTATATACTTTTGAAGTGAAATGGAGGAAAATGACTAGTTAGGCGTATGCTCCTCTTATAAAGATTCTAATAAAAACAAAGAAGAGTGATCTCTTCTGCCCAAAAGGGTAAACCAACTTTGAAAGCGAAAATAGAGCAACAGACAATATGCCATAAAAGTTACTTAATAACACTTTCTTTTGTTTTTGATAGCCCTGAAAAGCGTTATTAACCGTGCCACTAATGTGAACGATTTTGTTTAATAGGACTTTAAAAGAGCTATTAAAGTACTAGTTTTTAATATAAAAATAATAATTAATTAAAACAATAAGTTTAAAGGAGCCATACGACATTCGTGGGGGAAAATGAAACATTTAGCACAAACAGTAGCGTCGGCGTGAACCGTCGCTAATATAAGAAAATAAGAATTAATTAAGACAATAACTAATAAGGAGGCAAACGAAATTTGTTATGGGAAATGAATATTTTTTCAAAAACAATAGCGTCGGCCTGAACCGTCGCTAATATAAAAAAATAAACAATTATTTAAAATTATAACTAAAAAGGAGGCAAGTTAAATTGGTGGGTGTAATGAAATTTTCGCACAAACAGTAGCGTAGGTCCAAATAAATGTTTTGTCAACACCAAGTATTTTTTTTGAAATCAAACCATTTTCAAAATATTTTCATAACAAATACACTCGAAGGACACATGCATTAAGTAGTAAAGAAGGAATGATTAAATGTATGTCCCTTTGTTCTTAGTCCGACGACGCTGACTGTATAGGTTATCGCTCGAATGCTCACCTTCACTCATGAACTTTAGTTTTTTTCGTGCTATATACTTTTGAAGTGAAATGGAGGAAAATGACAACTTAGGCGTATGCTCCTCTTATAAAGATTCTAATAAAGACAAAGAAGAGTGATCTCTTCTGTCCAAAAGGGTAAACCAACATTGAAAGAGAAAATAGAGCAACAAACAATATGCCATAAAAGTTACTTAATAGCACTTTCTTTTGTTTTTGATAGCGCTGAAAAGCGCTATTAACCGTGCCACTAATGTGAACAATTTTGTTTAATAGCACTTTAAAAGAGCTATTAAAGTACTAGTTTTTAATATAAAAATAATAATTAATTGAAATAATAAGTTTAAAGGAGCCAATAGAAATTCGTGGGGGAAAATGAAAATTTTAGCACAAACATTAGCGTTGGCCTGAACCGTCGCTAATATAAGAAAATAGGAATTGATTAAGACAATAACTAATAAGGAGGCAAACGAAATTTGTTATGGGAAATGAATTTTTTTTCAAAAACAATAGCGTCGGCTTGAACCGTCGCTAATATAAAAAAAAATTTATTTAAAATAATAACTAAAAAGGAGGCAAACTAAATTGGTGGGTGTAATGAAATTTTCGCACAAACAATAGCGTAGGTCCAAATAAACGTTTTGTCAACACCAATTATTTTTCTCGAAATCAAACCATTTTCAAAATATTTTCATAACAAATGCACTCGAAGGACACATGCATTAATTAGTGAAGAAGGAATGATTAAATGTATGTCCTTTTGTTCTTAGTCCGACGATGCTGGCTGTATAGGTTATCGTTCGAATGATCACTGTCACTCATGAACTTTAGTTTTATTCGTGCTATATACTTTTGAAGTCAAATGGAGGAAATTGACTAGTTAGGCGTATGCTCCTCTTATAAAGATTCTAATAAAAATAAAGAAGAGTGATCTCTTCTGCCCAAAAGGGTAAACCAACTTTGAAAGCGAAAATAGAGCAATAGACAATATGCCATAAAAGTTACTTAATAACACTTTCTTTTGTTTTTGATAGCGCTGAAAAGCGTTATTAACAGTGCCACTAATGTGAACGATTTTGTTTAATAGGACTTTAAAAGAGCTATTAAATTACTAGTTTTTAATATAAAAATAATAATTAATTAAAACAATAAGTTTAAAGGAGCCATACGACATTCGTGGGGGAAAATGAAACATTTAGCACAAACAGTAGCGTCGGCGTGAACCGTCGCTAATATAAGAAAATAAGAATTAATTAAGACAATAACTAATAAGGAGGCAAACGAAATTTGTTATGGGAAATGAATATTTTTTCAAAAACAATAGCGTCGGCCCGAACCGTCGCTAATATAAAAAAATAAACAATTATTTAAAATTATAACTAAAAAGGAGGCAAGTTAAATTGGTGGGTGTAATGAAATTTTCACACAAACAGTAGCGTAGTGCCAATTAAACGTTTTGTCAACACCAAGTATTTTTTTTGAAATCAAACCATTTTCAAAATATTTTCATAACAAATACACTCGAAGGACACATGCATTAAGTAGTAAAGAAGGAATGATTAAATGTATGTCCCTTTGTTCTTAGTCCGACGACGCTGACTGTATAGGTTATCGCTCGAATGCTCACCTTCACTCATGAACTTTAGTTTTTTTCGTGTTATATACTTTTGAAGTGAAATGGAGGAAAATGACAACTTAGGCGTATGCTCCTCTTATAAAGATTCTAATAAAGACAAAGAAGAGTGATCTCTTCTGTCCAAAAGGGTAAACCAACATTGAAAGAGAAAATAGAGCAACAAACAATATGCCATACAAGTTACTTAACAAGCACTTTCTTTTGTTTTTGATAGCGCTGAAAAGCGCTATTAACCGTGCCACTAATGTGAACAATTTTGTTTAATAGCACTTTAAAAGAGCTATTAAAGTACTAGTTTTTAATATAAAAATAATAATTAATTGAAATAATAAGTTTAAAGGAGCCAATAGAAATTCGTGGGGGAAAATGAAAATTTTAGCACAAACATTAGCGTCGGCCTGAACCGTCGCTAATATAAGAAAATAGGAATTAATTAAGACAATAACTAATAAGGAGGCAAACGAAATTTGTTATGGGAAATGAATTTTTTTTCAAAAACAATAGCGTCGGCTTGAACCGTCGCTAATATAAAAAAAAAATTTATTTAAAATAATAACTAAAAAGGAGGCAAACTAAATTGGTGGGTGTAATGAAATTTTCGCACAAACAATAGCGTAGGTCCAAATAAACGTTTTGTCAACACCAATTATTTTTCTCGAAATCAAACCATTTTCAAAATATTTTCATAACAAATGCACTCGAAGGACACATGCATTAATTAGTGAAGAAGGAATGATTAAATGTATGTCCTTTTGTTCTTAGTCCGACGACGCTGGCTGTATAGGTTATCGTTCGAATGATCACTGTCACTCATGAACTTTAGTTTTATTCGTGCTATATACTTTTGAAGTGAAATGGAGGAAAATGACTAGTTAGGCGTATGCTCCTCTTATAAAGATTCTAATAAAAACAAAGAAGAGTGATCTCTTCTGCCCAAAAGGGTAAACCAACTTTGAAAGCGAAAATAGAGCAACAGACAATATGCCATAAAAGTTACTTAATAACACTTTCTTTTGTTTTTGATAGCCCCTGAAAAGCGTTATTAACCGTGCCACTAATGTGAACGATTTTGTTTAATAGGACTTTAAAAGAGCTATTAAAGTACTAGTTTTTAATATAAAAATAATAATTAATTAAAACAATAAGTTTAAAGGAGCCATACGACATTCGTGGGGGAAAATGAAACATTTAGCACAAACAGTAGCGTCGGCGTGAACCGTCGCTAATATAAGAAAATAAGAATTAATTAAGACAATAACTAATAAGGAGGCAAACGAAATTTGTTATGGGAAATGAATATTTTTTCAAAAACAATAGCGTCGGCCTGAACCGTCGCTAATATAAAAAAATAAACAATTATTTAAAATTATAACTAAAAAGGAGGCAAGTTAAATTGGTGGGTGTAATGAAATTTTCGCACAAACAGTAGCGTAGGTTCAAATGAACGTTTTGTCAACACCAAGTAATTTTCTCGAAATAAAACCATTTTCAAAATATTTTCATAACAAATGCACTCAAAGGACACATGCATTAAGTAGTGAAGAAGGAATGATTAAATGTATGTCCCTTGGTTCTTAGTCCGACGATGCAGGCTGTATAGGTTATCGCTCGAATCCTCACCTTCACTCATGAACTTTAGTTTTATTCGTGCTATATACTTTTGAAGTGAAATGGAGGAAAATGACTACTTAGGCGTATGCTCCTCTTATAAAGATTCAAATAAAGACAAAGAAGAGTGATCTCTTCTGTCCAAAAGGGTAAACCAACATTGAAAGAGAAAATAGAGCAACAGACAATATGCCATAAAAGTTACTTAATAGCACTTTCTTTTGTTTTTGATAGCGCTTAAAAGTGCTATTAACCGTGCCACTAATGTGAACGATTTTGTTTAATAGCACTTTAAAAGAGTTATTAAAGTACTAGTTTTTAATATAAAAATAATAATTAATTGAAATAATAAGTTTAAAGGAGCCAATAGAAATTCGTGGGGGAAAATGAAAATTTTAGCACAAACATTAGCGTCGGCCTGAACCGTCGCTAATATAAGAAAATAGGAATTAATTAATTCAATAACTAATAAGGAGGCAAACGAAATTTGTTATGGGAAATGAATTTTTTTTCAAAAACAATAGCGTCGGCTTGAACCGTCGCTAATATAAAAAAAAATTTATTTAAAATAATAACTAAAAAGGAGGAAAACTAAATTGGTGGGTGTAATGAAATTTTCGCACAAACAATAGCGTAGGTCCAAATAAACGTTTTGTCAACACCAATTATTTTTTTCGAAATCAAACCATTTTCAAAATATTTTCATAACAAATGCACTCGAAGGACACATGCATTAATTAGTGAAGAAGGAATGATTAAATGTATGTCCTTTTGTTCTTAGTCCGACGACGCTGGCTGTATAGGTTATCGTTCGAATGATCACTGTCACTCATGAACTTTAGTTTTATTCGTGCTATATACTTTTGAAGTTAAATGGAGGAAAATGACTAGTTAGGCGTATGCTCCTCTTATAAAGATTCTAATAAAAACAAAGAAGAGTGATCTCTTCTGCCCAAAAGGGTATACCAACTTTGAAAGCGAAAATAGAGCAACAGACAATATGCCATAAAAGTTACTTAATAACACTTTCTTTTGTTTTTGATAGCGCTGAAAAGCGTTATTAACAGTGCCACTAATGTGAACGATTTTGTTTAATAGGACTTTAAAAGAGCTATTAAAGTACTAGTTTTTAATATAAAAATAATAATTAATTAAAACAATAAGTTTAAAGGAGCCATACGACATTCGTGGGGGAAAATGAAACATTTAGCACAAACAGTAGCGTCGGCGTGAACCGTCGCTAATATAAGAAAATAAGAATTAATTAAGACAATAACTAATAAGGAGGCAAACGAAATTTGTTATGGGAAATGAATATTTTTTCAAAAACAATAGCGTCGGCCTGAACCGTCGCTAATATAAAAAAATAAACAATTATTTAAAATTATAACTAAAAAGGAGGCAAGTTAAATTGGTGGGTGTAATGAAATTTTCGCACAAACAGTAGCGTAGGTTCAAATGAACGTTTTGTCAACACCAAGTAATTTTCTCGAAATAAAACCATTTTCAAAATATTTTCATAACAAATGCACTCAAAGGACACATGCATTAAGTAGTGAAGAAGGAATGATTAAATGTATGTCCCTTGGTTCTTAGTCCGACGACGCAGGCTGTATAGGTTATCGCTCGAATCCTCACCTTCACTCATGAACTTTAGTTTTATTCGTGCTATATACTTTTGAAGTGAAATGGAGGAAAATGACTACTTAGGCGTATGCTCCTCTTATAAAGATTCTAATAAAGACAAAGAAGAGTGATCTCTTCTGTCCAAAAGGGTAAACCAACATTGAAAGAGAAAATAGAGCAACAGACAATATGCCATAAAAGTTACTTAATAGCACTTTCTTTTGTTTTTGATAGCGCTTAAAAGTGCTATTAACCGTGCCACTAATGTGAACGATTTTGTTTAATAGCACTTTAAAAGAGTTATTAAAGTACTAGTTTTTAATATAAAAATAATAATTAATTGAAATAATAAGTTTAAAGGAGCCAATAGAAATTCGTGGGGGAAAATGAAAATTTTAGCACAAACATTAGCGTCGGCCTGAACCGTCGCTAATATAAGAAAATAGGAATTAATTAATTCAATAACTAATAAGGAGGCAAACGAAATTTGTTATGGGAAATGAATTTTTTTTCAAAAACAATAGCGTCGGCTTGAACCGTCGCTAATATAAAAAAAAAATTATTTAAAATAATAACTAAAAAGGAGGAAAACTAAATTGGTGGGTGTAATGAAATTTTCGCACAAACAATAGCGTAGGTCCAAATAAACGTTTTGTCAACACCAATTATTTTTTTCGAAATCAAACCATTTTCAAAATATTTTCATAACAAATGCACTCGAAGGACACATGCATTAATTAGTGAAGAAGGAATGATTAAATGTATGTCCTTTTGTTCTTAGTCCGACGACGCTGGCTGTATAGGTTATCGTTCGAATGATCACTGTCACTCATGAACTTTAGTTTTATTCGTGCTATATACTTTTGAAGTTAAATGGAGGAAAATGACTAGTTAGGCGTATGCTCCTCTTATAAAGATTCTAATAAAAACAAAGAAGAGTGATCTCTTCTGCCCAAAAGGGTATACCAACTTTGAAAGCGAAAATAGAGCAACAGACAATATGCCATAAAAGTTACTTAATAACACTTTCTTTTGTTTTTGATAGCGCTGAAAAGCGTTATTAACAGTGCCACTAATGTGAACGATTTTGTTTAATAGGACTTTAAAAGAGCTATTAAAGTACTACTTTTTAATATAAAAATAATAATTAATTAAAACAATAAGTTTAAAGGAGCCATACGACATTCGTGGGGGAAAATGAAACATTTAGCACAAACAGTAGCGTCGGCGTGAACCGTCGCTAATATAAGAAAATAAGAATTAATTAAGACAATAACTAATAAGGAGGCAAATGAAATTTGTTATGGGAAATCAAAAACAATAGCGTCGGCCCGAACCGTCGCTAATATAAAAAAATAAACAATTATTTAAAATTATAACTAAAAAGGAGGCAAGTTAAATTGGTGGGTGTAATGAAATTTTCGCACAAACAGTAGCGTAGGTCCAAATAAACGTTTTGTCAACACCAAGTATTTTTTTGAAATCAAACCATTTTCAAAATATTTTCATAACAAATACACTCGAAGGACACATGCATTAAGTAGTAAAGAAGGAATGATTAAATGTATGTCCCTTTGTTCTTAGTCCGACGACGCTGACTGTATAGGTTATCGCTCGAATGCTCACCTTCACTCATGAACTTTAGTTTTTTTCGTGCTATATACTTTTGAAGTGAAATGGTGGAAAATGACAACTAAGGCGTATGCTCCTCTTCTAAAGATTCTAATAAAGACAAAGAAGAGTGATCTCTTCTGTCCAAAAGGGTAAACCAACATTGAAAGAGAAAATAGAGCAACAAACAATATGCCATAAAAGTTACTTAACAAGCACTTTCTTTTGTTTTTGATAGCGCTGAAAAGCGCTATTAACCGTGCCACTAATGTGAACAATTTTGTTTAATAGCACTTTAAAAGAGCTATTAAAGTACTAGTTTTTAATATAAAAATAATAATTAATTGAAATAATAAGTTTAAAGGAGCCAATAGAAATTCGTGGGGGAAAATGAAAATTTTAGCACAAACATTAGCGTCGGCCTGAACCGTCGCTAATATAAGAAAATAGGAATTAATTAAGACAATAACTAATAAGGAGGCAAACGAAATTTGTTATGGGAAATGAATTTTTTTTCAAAAACAATAGCGTCGGCTTGAACCGTCGCTAATATAAAAAAAAATTTATTTAAAATAATAACTAAAAAGGAGGAAAACTAAATTGGTGGGTGTAATGAAATTTTCGCACAAACAATAGCGTAGGTCCAAATAAACGTTTTGTCAACACCAATTATTTTTCTCGAATTAAAACCATTTTCAAAATATTTTCATAACAAATGCACTCGAAGGACACATGCATTAATTAGTGAAGAAGGAATGATTAAATGTATGTCCTTTTGTTCTTAGTCCGACGACGCTGGCTGTATAGGTTATCGTTTGAATGATCACTGTCACTCATGAACTTTAGTTTTATTCGTGCTATATACTTTTGAAGTGAAATGGAGGAAAATGACTAGTTAGGCGTATGCTCCTCTTATAAAGATTCTAATAAAAACAAAGAAGAGTGATCTCTTCTGCCCAAAAGGGTAAACCAACTTTGAAAGCGAAAATAGAGCAACAGACAATATGCCATAAAAGTTACTTAATAACACTTTCTTTTCTTTTTGATAGCGCTGAAAAGCGTTATTAACCGTGCCACTAATGTGAACGATTTTGTTTAATAGGACTTTAAAAGAGCTATTAAAGTACTAGTTTTTAATATAAAAATAATAATTAATTAAAACAATAAGTTTAAAGGAGCCATACGACATTCGTGGGGGAAAATGAAACATTTAGCACAAACAGTAGCGTCGGCGTGAACCGTCGTTAATATAAGAAAATAAGAATTAATTAAGACAATAACTAATAAGGAGGCAAACGAAATTTGTTATGGGAAATGAATATTTTTTCAAAAACAATATCGTCGGCCTGAACCGTCGCTAATATAAATAAATAAATAATTATTTAATATTATAACTAAAAAGGAGGCAAGTTAAATTGGTGGGTGTAATGAAAGTTTCGCACAAACAGTAGCGTAGGTCCAAATAAACGTTTTGTCAACACCAAGTATTTTTTTTGAAATCAAACCATTTTCAAAATATTTTCATAACAAATACACTCGAAGGACACATGCATTAAGTAGTAAAGAAGGAATGATTAAATATATGTCCCTTTGTTCTTAGTCCGACGACGCTGACTGTATAGGTTATCGCTCGAATGCTCACCTTCACTCATGAACTTTAGTTTTTTTTGTGCTATATACTTTTGAAGTGAAATGGAGGAAAATGACAACTTAGGCGTATGCTCCTCTTATAAAGATTCTAATAAAGACAAAGAAGAGTGATCTCTTCTGTCCAAAAGGGTAAACCAACATTGAAAGAGAAAATAGAGCAACAAACAATATGCCATAAAAGTTACTTAATAGCACTTTCTTTTGTTTTTGATAGCGCTTAAAAGTGCTATTAACCGTGCCACTAATGTGAACGATTTTGTTTAATAGCACTTTAAAAGAGCTATTAAAGTACTAGTTTTTAATATAAAAATAATAATTAATTAAAACAATAAGTTTAAAGGAGCCAATTGAAATTCGTGGGGGAAAATGAAAATTTTAGCACAAACATTAGCGTCGGCCTGAACCGTCGCTAATATAAGAAAATAAGAATTAATTAAGACAATAACTAATAAGGAGGCAAACGAAATTTGTTATGGGAAATGAATATTTTTTCAAAAACAATAGCGTCGGCCTGAACCGTCGCTAATATAAAAAAATAAATAATTATTTAAAATAATAACTAAAAAGGAGGTAAACTAAATTGGAGGTTGTAATGAAATTTTCACACAAACAGTAGCGTAGGTCCAAATGAACGTTTTGTCAACACCAAGTATTTTTCTCGAAATCAAACCATTTTCAAAATATTTTCATAACAAATGCACTCGAATGAAACATGCATTAATTAGTGAAGAAGGAATGATTAAATGTATGTCCCTTTGTTCTTAGTCCGACGATGCTGGCTGTATAGGTTATCGTTCGAATGCTCACCGTCACTCATGAACTTTAGTTTTATTCGTGCTATATACTTTTGAAGTGAAATGGAGGAAAATGACTAGTTAGGCGTATGCTCCTCTTATAAAGATTCTAATAAAAACAAAGAAGAGTGATCTCTTCTGCCTAAAAGGGTAAACCAACTTTGAAAGCGAAAATAGAGCAACAGACAATATGCCATAAAAGTTACTTATAACACTTTGTTTTGTTTTTGATAGCGCTGAAAAGCGCTATTAACCGTGCCACTAATGTGAACGATTTTGTTTAATAGCACTTAAAAAGAGTTATTAAAGTACTAGTTTTTAATATAAAAATAATAATTAATTAAAACAATAAGTTTAAAGGAGCCTAACGAAATTGGTGAGGGAAAATGAAAATTTTAGCACAAACATTAGCGTCGGCCTGAACCGTCGCTAATATAAGAAAATAAGAATTAATTAAGACAATAACTAATAAGGAGGCAAACGAAATTTGTTATGGGAAATGAATATTTTTTCAAAAACAATATCGTCGGCCTGAACCGTCGATAATATAAAAAAATAAATAATTATTTAAAATAATATCTAAAAAGGAGGCAAACTAAATTGGTGGGTGTAATGAAATTTTCACACAAACAGTAGCGTAGGTCCAAATAAACGTTTTGTCAACACCAATTATTTTTCTCGAAATCAAACCATTTTCAAAATATTTTCATAATAAATGCACTCGAAGGACACATGCATTAAGTAGTGAAGAAGGAATGATTAAATGTATGTCCCTTGGTTCTTAGTCCGACGACGCAGGTTGTATAGGTTATCGCTCGAATCCTCACCTTCACTCACGAAATTTAGTTTTATTCGTGCTATATACTTTTGAAGTGAAATGGAGGAAAATGACTAGTTAGGCATATGCTCCTCTTATAAAGATTCTAATAAAGACAAAGAAGACTGATCTCTTCTGTCCAAAAGGGTAAACCAACTTTGAAAGAGAAAATAGAGCAACAGACAATATGCCATAAAAGTTACTTAATAGCACTTTCTTTTGTTTTTGATAGCGCTGAAAAGCGCTATTAGCCGTGCCACTAATGTGAACGGTTTTGTTTAATAGCACTTTAAAAGAGCTATTAAAGTACTAGTTCTTAATATAAAAATAATGATTAATTAAAACAATAAGTTTAAAGGAGCCAATAGAAATCCGTGGGGGAAAATGAAAATTTTAGCACAAACATAAGCGTCGGCCTGAACCGTCGCTAATATAAGAAAATAAGAATTAATTAAGACAATAACTAATAAGGAGGCAAACGAAATTTGTTATGGGAAATGAATATTTTTTCAAAAACAATAGCGTCGGCCTGAACCGTCGCTAATATAAAAAAATAAATAATTATTTAAAATAATAACAAAAAAGGAGGTAAACTAAATTGGAGGGTGTAATGAAATTTTCGCACAAACAATAGCGTAGGTCCAAATGAACGTTTTGTCAACACCAAGTATTTTTCTCGAAATCAAACCATTTTCAAAATATTATCATAACAAATGCACTCAACCGTCACTAATATAAGAAAATAGAAATTAATTAAGACAATAACCAATAAGGAGGCAAACGAAATTTGTTATGGGAAAAGAATATTTTTTCAAAAACAATAGGGTCGGCCTGAACCGTCGCTAATATAAAAAAAATTATTTAAAATAATAACTAAAAAGGAGGCAAACAAAATTGGTGGGTGTAATGAAATTTTCGCACAAACAATAGCGTAGGTCCAAATAAACGTTTTGTCAACACCAATTATTTTTGTCGAAATCAAACCATTTTCAAAATATTTTCATAACAAATGCACTCGAAGGACACATGAATTAATTAGTGAAGAAGGAATGATTAAATGTATGTCCCTTTGTTCTTAGTCCGACGATGCTGGCTGTAAAGGTTATCGTTCGAATGCTCACCGTCACTCATGAACTTTAGGTTTATTCGTGCTATATACTTTTGAAGTGAAATGGAGGAAAATGACTAGTTAGGCGTATGCTCCTCTTATAAAGATTCTAATAAAAACAAAGAAGAGTGATCTCTTCTGCCCAAAAGGGTAAACCAACTTTGAAAGCGAAAATAGAGCAACAGACAATATGCCATAAAAGTTACTTATAACACTTTCTTTTGTTTTTGATAGCGCTGAAAAGCGCTATTAACCGTGCCACTAATGTGAACGATTTTGTTTAATAGCACTTAAAAAGAGCTATTAAAGTACTAGTTTTTAATATAAAAATAATAATTAATTAAAACAATAAGTTTAAAGGAGCCTAACGAAATTCGTGAGGGAAAATGAAAATTTTAGCACAAACATTAGCGTCGGCCTGAACCGTCGCTAATATAAGAAAATAAGAATTAATTAAGACAATAACTAATAAGGAGGCAAACGAAATTTGTTATGGGAAATGAATATTTTTTCAAAAACAATATCGTCGGCCTGAATCGTCGCTAATATAAAAAAAAATTATTTAAAATAATAACTAAAAAGGAGGAAAACAAAATTGGTGGGTGTAATGAAATTTTCGCACAAACAATAGCGTAGGTCCAAATAAACGTTTTGTCAACACCAATTATTTTTCTTGAAATCAAACCATTTTCAAAATATTTTCATAACAAATGCACTCGAAGGACACATGCATTAAGTAGTGAAGAAGGAATGATTAAATGTATGTCCCTTGGTTCTTAGGCCGACGACGCAGGCTGTATAGGTTATCGTTCGAATGTTCACCTGCACTCATGAACTTTAGTTTTATTCGTGCTATATACTTTTGAAGTGAAATGGCGGAAAATGACTAGTTAGGCGTATGCTCCTCTTATAAAGATTCTAATAAAGACAAAGAAGAGTGATCTCTTCTGTCCAAAAGGGTAAACCAACATTGAAAGAGAAAATAGAGCAACAGACAATATGCCATAAAAGTTACTTAATAGCACTTTCTTTTGTTTTTGATAGCGCTGAAAAGCGCTATTAACCGTGCCACTAATGTGAACGATTTTGTTTAATAGCACTTAAAAAGAGCTATTAAAGTACTAGTTTTTAATATAAAAATAATAATTAATTAAAACAATAAGTTTAAAGGAGCCTAACGAAATTCGTGAGGGAAAATGAAAATTTTAGCACAAACATTAGCGTCGGCCTGAATCGTCGCTAATATAAGAAAATAAGAATTAATTAAGACAATAACCAATAAGGAGGCAAACGAAATTTGTTATGGGAAATGAATATTTTTTCAAAAACAATAGCGTCGGCCTGAACCGTCGCTAATATAAAAAAAATTATTTAAAATAATAACTAAAAAGGAGGCAAACAAAATTGGTGGGTGTAATGAAATTTTCGCACAAACAATAGCGTAGGTCCAAATAAACGTTTTGTCAACACCAATTATTTTTCTCGAAATCAAATCATTTTCAAAATATTTTCATAACAAATGCACTCGAAGGACACATGCATTAAGTAGTGAAGAAGGAATGATTAAATGTATGTCCCTTGGTTCTTAGTCCGACGATGCAGGTTGTATAGGTTATCGCTCGAATCCTCACCTTCACTCACGAACTTTAGTTTTATTCGTGCTATATACTTTTGAAGTGAAATGGAGGAAAATGACTAGTTAGGCATATGCTCCTCTTATAAAGATTCTAATGAAGACAAAGAAGACTGATCTCTTCTTTCCAAAAGGGTAAACCAACTATGAAAGAGAAAATAGAGCAACAGACAATATGCCATAAAAGTTACTTAATAACACTTTCTTTTGTTTTTGATAGCGCTGAAAAGCGCTATTAGCCGTGCCACTAATATGAACGATTTTGTTTAATAGCACTTAAAAAGAGCTATTAAAGTACTAGTTTTTAATATAAAAATAATAATTAATTAAAACAATAAGTTTAAAGGAGCCTAACGAAATTGGTGAGGGAAAATGAAAATTTTAGCACAAACATTAGCGTCGGCCTGAACCGTCGCTAATATAAGAAAATAAGAATTAATTAAGACAATAACTAATAAGGAGGCAAACGAAATTTGTTATGGGAAATGAATATTTTTTCAAAAACAATATCGTCGGCCTGAACCGTCGATAATATAAAAAAATAAATAATTATTTAAAATAATATCTAAAAAGGAGGCAAACTAAATTGGTGGGTGTAATGAAATTTTCACACAAACAGTAGCGTAGGTCCAAATAAACGTTTTGTCAACACCAATTATTTTTCTCGAAATCAAACCATTTTCAAAATATTTTCATAATAAATGCACTCGAAGGACACATGCATTAAGTAGTGAAGAAGGAATGATTAAATGTATGTCCCTTGGTTCTTAGTCCGACGACGCAGGTTGTATAGGTTATCGCTCGAATCCTCACCTTCACTCACGAAATTTAGTTTTATTCGTGCTATATACTTTTGAAGTGAAATGGAGGAAAATGACTAGTTAGGCATATGCTCCTCTTATAAAGATTCTAATAAAGACAAAGAAGACTGATCTCTTCTGTCCAAAAGGGTAAACCAACTTTGAAAGAGAAAATAGAGCAACAGACAATATGCCATAAAAGTTACTTAATAGCACTTTCTTTTGTTTTTGATAGCGCTGAAAAGCGCTATTAGCCGTGCCACTAATGTGAACGGTTTTGTTTAATAGCACTTTAAAAGAGCTATTAAAGTACTAGTTCTTAATATAAAAATAATGATTAATTAAAACAATAAGTTTAAAGGAGCCAATAGAAATCCGTGGGGGAAAATGAAAATTTTAGCACAAACATTAGCGTCGGCCTGAACCGTCGCTAATATAAGAAAATAAGAATTAATTAAGACAATAACTAATAAGGAGGCAAACGAAATTTGTTATGGGAAATGAATATTTTTTCAAAAACAATAGCGTCGGCCTGAACCGTCGCTAATATAAAAAAATAAATAATTATTTAAAATAATAACAAAAAAGGAGGTAAACTAAATTGGAGGGTGTAATGAAATTTTCGCACAAACAATAGCGTAGGTCCAAATGAACGTTTTGTCAACACCAAGTATTTTTCTCGAAATCAAACCATTTTCAAAATATTTTCATAACAAATGCACTCAACCGTCACTAATATAAGAAAATAGAAATTAATTAAGACAATAACCAATAAGGAGGCAAACGAAATTTGTTATGGGAAAAGAATATTTTTTCAAAAACAATAGGGTCGGCCTGAACCGTCGCTAATATAAAAAAAATTATTTAAAATAATAACTAAAAAGGAGGCAAACAAAATTGGTGGGTGTAATGAAATTTTCGCACAAACAATAGCGTAGGTCCAAATAAACGTTTTGTCAACACCAATTATTTTTGTCGAAATCAAACCATTTTCAAAATATTTTCATAACAAATGCACTCGAAGGACACATGAATTAATTAGTGAAGAAGGAATGATTAAATGTATGTCCCTTTGTTCTTAGTCCGACGATGCTGGCTGTATAGGTTATCGTTCGAATGCTCACCGTCACTCATGAACTTTAGGTTTATTCGTGCTATATACTTTTGAAGTGAAATGGAGGAAAATGACTAGTTAGGCGTATGCTCCTCTTATAAAGATTCTAATAAAAACAAAGAAGAGTGATCTCTTCTGCCCAAAAGGGTAAACCAACTTTGAAAGCGAAAATAGAGCAACAGACAATATGCCATAAAAGTTACTTATAACACTTTCTTTTGTTTTTGATAGCGCTGAAAAGCGCTATTAACCGTGCCACTAATGTGAACGATTTTGTTTAATAGCACTTAAAAAGAGCTATTAAAGTACTAGTTTTTAATATAAAAATAATAATTAATTAAAACAATAAGTTTAAAGGAGCCTAACGAAATTCGTGAGGGAAAATGAAAATTTTAGCACAAACATTAGCGTCGGCCTGAACCGTCGCTAATATAAGAAAATAAGAATTAATTAAGACAATAACTAATAAGGAGGCAAACGAAATTTGTTATGGGAAATGAATATTTTTTCAAAAACAATATCGTCGGCCTGAATCGTCGCTAATATAAAAAAAAATTATTTAAAATAATAACTAAAAAGGAGGAAAACAAAATTGGTGGGTGTAATGAAATTTTCGCACAAACAATAGCGTAGGTCCAAATAAACGTTTTGTCAACACCAATTATTTTTCTTGAAATCAAACCATTTTCAAAATATTTTCATAACAAATGCACTCGAAGGACACATGCATTAAGTAGTGAAGAAGGAATGATTAAATGTATGTCCCTTGGTTCTTAGGCCGACGACGCAGGCTGTATAGGTTATCGTTCGAATGTTCACCTGCACTAATGAACTTTAGTTTTATTCGTGCTATATACTTTTGAAGTGAAATGGCGGAAAATGACTAGTTAGGCGTATGCTCCTCTTATAAAGATTCTAATAAAGACAAAGAAGAGTGATCTCTTCTGTCCAAAAGGGTAAACCAACATTGAAAGAGAAAATAGAGCAACAGACAATATGCCATAAAAGTTACTTAATAGCACTTTCTTTTGTTTTTGATAGCGCTGAAAAGCGCTATTAACCGTGCCACTAATGTGAACGATTTTGTTTAATAGCACTTAAAAAGAGCTATTAAAGTACTAGTTTTTAATATAAAAATAATAATTAATTAAAACAATAAGTTTAAAGGAGCCTAACGAAATTCGTGAGGGAAAATGAAAATTTTAGCACAAACATTAGCGTCGGCCTGAATCGTCGCTAATATAAGAAAATAAGAATTAATTAAGACAATAACCAATAAGGAGGCAAACGAAATTTGTTATGGGAAATGAATATTTTTTCAAAAACAATAGCGTCGGCCTGAACCGTCGCTAATATAAAAAAAATTATTTAAAATAATAACTAAAAAGGAGGCAAACAAAATTGGTGGGTGTAATGAAATTTTCGCACAAACAATAGCGTAGGTCCAAATAAACGTTTTGTCAACACCAATTATTTTTCTCGAAATCAAATCATTTTCAAAATATTTTCATAACAAATGCACTCGAAGGACACATGCATTAAGTAGTGAAGAAGGAATGATTAAATGTATGTCCCTTGGTTCTTAGTCCGACGATGCAGGTTGTATAGGTTATCGCTCGAATCCTCACCTTCACTCACGAACTTTAGTTTTATTCGTGCTATATACTTTTGAAGTGAAATGGAGGAAAATGACTAGTTAGGCATATGCTCCTCTTATAAAGATTCTAATGAAGACAAAGAAGACTGATCTCTTCTTTCCAAAAGGGTAAACCAACTTTGAAAGAGAAAATAGAGCAACAGACAATATGCCATAAAAGTTACTTAATAACACTTTCTTTTGTTTTTGATAGCGCTGAAAAGCGCTATTAGCCGTGCCACTAATATGAACGATTTTGTTTAATAGCACTTAAAAAGAGCTATTAAAGTACTAGTTTTTAATATAAAAATAATAATTAATTAAAACAATAAGTTTAAAGGAGCCTAACGAAATTAGTGAGGGAAAATGAAAATTTTAGCACAAACATTAGCGTCGGCCTGAACCGTCGCTAATATAAGAAAATAAGAATTAATTAAGATAATAACTAATAAGGAGGCAAACGAAATTTGTTATGGGAAATGAATATTTTTTCAAAAACAATATCGTCGGCCTGAACCGTCGCTAATATAAAAAAATAAATAATTATTTAAAATAATATCTAAAAAGGAGGCAAACTAAATTGGTGGGTGTAATGAAATTTTCACACAAACAGTAGCGTAGGTCCAAATAAACATTTTGTCAACACCAATTATTTTTCTCGAAATCAAACCATTTTCAAAATATTTTCATAACAAATGCACTCGAAGGACACATGCATTAAGTAGTGAAGAAGGAATGATTAAATGTATGTCCCTTGGTTCTTAGTCCGACGACGCTGGCTGTATAGGTTATCGCTCGAATCCTCACCTTCACTCACGAACTTTAGTTTTATTCGTGCTATATACTTTTGAAGTGAAATGGAGGAAAATGACTAGTTAGGCGTATGCTCCTCTTATAAAGATTCTAATAAAGACAAAGAAGAGTGATCTCTTCTGTCCAAAAGGGTAAACCAACATTGAAAGAGAAAATAGAGCAACAGACAATATGCCATAAAAGTTACTTAATAGCACTTTCTTTTGTTTTTGATAGCGCTGAAAAGCGCTATTAACCGTGCCACTAATGTGAACGATTTTGTTTAATAGCACTTTAAAAGAGCTATTAAAGTACTAGTTTTTAATATAAAAATAATAATTAATTAAAACAATAAGTTTAAAGGAGCCTAACGAAATTCGTGAGGGAAAATGAAAATTTTAGCACAAACATTAGCGTCGGCCTGAACCGTCGCTAATATAAGAAAATAAGAATTTATTAAGATAATAACTAATAAGGAGGCAAACGAAATTTGTTATGGGAAATGAATATTTTTTCAAAAACAATATCGTCGGCCTGAACCGTCGCTAATATAAAAAAATAAATAATTATTTAAAATAATATCTAAAAAGGAGGCAAACTAAATTGGTGGGTGTAATGAAATTTTAACACAAACAGTAGCGTAGGTCCAAATAAACGTTTTGTCAACACCAATTATTTTTCTCGAAATCAAACCATTTTCAAAATATTTTCATAACAAATGCACTCGAAGGACACATGCATTAAGTAGTGAAGAAGGAATGATTAAATGTATGTCCCTTTGTTCTTAGGCCGACGACGCTGGCTGTATAGGTTATCGTTCGAATGTTCACCTGCACTCATGAACTTTAGTTTTATTCGTGCTATATACTTTTGAAGTGAAATGGCGGAAAATGACTAGTTAGGCGTTTGCTCCTCTTATAAATATTCTAATAAATACAAAGAAGAGTGATCTCTTATGTCCAAACGGGTAAACCAACATTGAAAGAGAAAATAGAGCAACAGACAATATGCCATAAAAGTTACTTAATAGCACTTTCTTTTGTTTTTGATAGCGCTGAAAAGCGCTATTAACCGTGCCACTAATGTGAACGATTTTGTTTAATAGCACTTTAAAAGACCTATTAAAGTACTAGTTTTTAATATAAAAATAATAATTAATTAAAACAATAAGTTTAAAGGAGCCAATAGAAATTCGTGGGGGAAAATGAAAATTTTAGCACAAACATTAGCGTCGGCCTGAACCGTTGCTAATATAAGAAAATAAGAATTAATTAAGACAATAACCAATAAGGAGGCAAACGATATTTGTTATGGGAAATGAATATTTTTTCAAAAACAATAGCGTCGGCCTGAACCGTCGCTAATATAAAAAAAAATTATTTAAAATAATAACTAAAAAAGAAGGCAAACAAAATTGGTGGGTGTAATGAAATTTTCGCACAAACAATAGCGTAGGTCCAAATAAACGTTTTGTCAACACCAATTATTTTTCTCGAAATCAAACCATTTTCAAAATATTTTCATAACAAATGCACTCGAAGGACACATGCATTAAGTAGTGAAGAAGGAATAATTAAATGTATGTCCCTTGGTTCTTAGTCCGACGACGCAGGTTGTATAGGTTATCGCTCGAATCCTCACCTTCACTCACGAACTTTAGTTTTATTCGTGCTATATACTTTTGAAGTGAAATGGAGGAAAATGACTAGTTAAGCATATGCTCCTCTTATAAAGATTCTAATAAATACAAAGAAGACTAATCTCTTCTGTCCAAAAGGGTAAACCAACTTTGAAAGAGAAAATAGAGCAACAGACAATATGCCATAAAAGTTACTTAATAGCACTTTCTTTTGTTTTTGATAGCGCTGAAAAGCGCTATTAACCATGCCACTAATGTGAACGGTTTTGTTTAATAGCACTTTAAAAGAGCTATTAAAGTACTAGTTTTTAATATAAAAATAATAATTAATTAAAACAATAAGTTTAAAGGAGCCAATAGAAATTCGTGGGGGAAAATGAAAATTTTAGCACAAAAATTAGCGTCGGCCTGAACCGTCGCTAATATAAGAAAATAAGAATTAATTAAGACAATAACTAATAAGGAGGCAAACGAAATTTGTTATGGGAAATGAATATTTTTTCAAAAACAATAGCGTCGGCCTGAACCGTCGCTAATATAAAAAAATAAATAATTATTTAAAATAATAACTAAAAAGGAGGTAAACTAAATTGGAGGGTGTAATGAAATTTTCGCACAAACAGTAGCGTAGGTCCAAATGAACGTTTTGTCAACACCAAGTATTTTTCTCGAAATCAAACCATTTTCAAAATATTTTCATAACAAATGCACTCAACCGTCGCTAATATAAGAAAATAAGAATTAATAAAGACAATAACCAATAAGGAGGCAAACGAAATTTGTTATGGGAGAAGAATATTTTTTCAAAAACAATAGCATCGGCCTGAACCGTCGCTAATATAAAAAAAAATTATTTAAAATAATAACTAAAAAGGAGGCAAACAAAATTGGTGGGTGTAATGAAATTTTCGCACAAACAATAGCGTAGGTCCAAATAAACATTATGTCAACACCAATTATTTTTCTCGAAATCAAACCATTTTCAAAATATTTTCATAACAAATGCACTCGAAGGACACATGCATTAAGTAGTGAAGAAGGAATGATTAAATGTATGTCCCTTGGTTCTTAGTCAGACGACGCAGGATGTATAGGTTATCGCTCGAATCCTCACCTTCACTCACGAACTTTAGTTTTATTCGTGATATATACTTTTGAAGTGAAATGGAGGAAAATGACTAGTTAGGCATATGCTCCTCTTATAAAGATTCTAATAAAGACAAAGAAGACTGATCTCTTCTGTCCAAAAGGGTAAACCAACTTTGAAAGAGAAAATAGAGCAACAGACAATATGCCATAAAAGTTACTTAATAGCACTTTCTTTTGTTTTTGATAGCGCTGAAAAGCGCTATTAACCGTGCCACTAATGTGAACGATTTTGTTTAATAGCACTTAAAAAGAGCTATTAAAGTACTAGTTTTTAATATAAAAATAATAATTAATTAAAACAATAAGTTTAAAGGAGCCTAACGAAATTCGTGAGGGAAAATGAAAATTTTAGCACAAACATTAGCGTCGGCCTGAACCGTCGCTAATATAAGAAAATAATAATTAATTAAGACAATAACTAATAAGGAGGCAAACGAAATTTGTTATGGGAAATGAATATTTTTTCAAAAACAATATCGTCGGCCTGAACCGTCGCTAATATAAAAAAATAAATAATTATTTAAAATAATAACTAAAAAGGAGGCAAACTAAATTGGTGGGTGTAATGAAATTTTCACACAAACAGTAGCGTAGGTCCAAATAAACATTTTGTCAACACCAATTATTTTTCTCGAAATCAAACCATTTTCAAAATATTTTCATAACAAATGCACTCGAAGGACACATGCATTAAGTAGTGAAGAAGGAATGATTAAATGTATGTCCCTTGGTTCTTAGTCCGACGACGCTGGCTGTATAGGTTATCGCTCGAATCCTCACCTTCACTCACGAACTTTAGTTTTATTCGTGCTATATACTTTTGAAGTGAAATGGAGGAAAATGACTAGTTAGGCGTATGCTCCTCTTATAAAGATTCTAATAAAGACAAAGAAGAGTGATCTCTTCTGTCCAAAAGGGTAAACCAACATTGAAAGAGAAAATAGAGCAACAGACAATATGCCATAAAAGTTACTTAATAGCACTTTCTTTTGTTTTTGATAGCGCTGAAAAGCGCTATTAACCGTGCCACTAATGTGAACGATTTTGTTTAATAGCACTTTAAAAGAGCTATTAAAGTACTAGTTTTTAATATAAAAATAATAATTAATTAAAACAATAAGTTTAAAGGAGCCTAACGAAATTCGTGAGGGAAAATGAAAATTTTAGCACAAACATTAGCGTCGGCCTGAACCGTCGCTAATATAAGAAAATAAGAATTTATTAAGATAATAACTAATAAGGAGGCAAACGAAATTTGTTATGGGAAATGAATATTTTTTCAAAAACAATATCGTCGGCCTGAACCGTCGCTAATATAAAAAAATAAATAATTATTTAAAATAATATCTAAAAAGGAGGCAAACTAAATTGGTGGGTGTAATGAAATTTTAACACAAACAGTAGCGTAGGTCCAAATAAACGTTTTGTCAACACCAATTATTTTTCTCGAAATCAAACCATTTTCAAAATATTTTCATAACAAATGCACTCGAAGGACACATGCATTAAGTAGTGAAGAAGGAATGATTAAATGTATGTCCCTTTGTTCTTAGGCCGACGACGCTGGCTGTATAGGTTATCGTTCGAATGTTCACCTGCACTCATGAACTTTAGTTTTATTCGTGCTATATACTTTTGAAGTGAAATGGCGGAAAATGACTAGTTAGGCGTTTGCTCCTCTTATAAATATTCTAATAAATACAAAGAAGAGTGATCTCTTATGTCCAAACGGGTAAACCAACATTGAAAGAGAAAATAGAGCAACAGACAATATGCCATAAAAGTTACTTAATAGCACTTTCTTTTGTTTTTGATAGCGCTGAAAAGCGCTATTAACCGTGCCACTAATGTGAACGATTTTGTTTAATAGCACTTTAAAAGACCTATTAAAGTACTAGTTTTTAATATAAAAATAATAATTAATTAAAACAATAAGTTTAAAGGAGCCAATAGAAATTCGTGGGGGAAAATGAAAATTTTAGCACAAACATTAGCGTCGGCCTGAACCGTTGCTAATATAAGAAAATAAGAATTAATTAAGACAATAACCAATAAGGAGGCAAACGATATTTGTTATGGGAAATGAATATTTTTTCAAAAACAATAGCGTCGGCCTGAACCGTCGCTAATATAAAAAAAAATTATTTAAAATAATAACTAAAAAAGAAGGCAAACAAAATTGGTGGGTGTAATGAAATTTTCGCACAAACAATAGCGTAGGTCCAAATAAACGTTTTGTCAACACCAATTATTTTTCTCGAAATCAAACCATTTTCAAAATATTTTCATAACAAATGCACTCGAAGGACACATGCATTAAGTAGTGAAGAAGGAATAATTAAATGTATGTCCCTTGGTTCTTAGTCCGACGACGCAGGTTGTATAGGTTATCGCTCGAATCCTCACCTTCACTCACGAACTTTAGTTTTATTCGTGCTATATACTTTTGAAGTGAAATGGAGGAAAATGACTAGTTAAGCATATGCTCCTCTTATAAAGATTCTAATAAATACAAAGAAGACTAATCTCTTCTGTCCAAAAGGGTAAACCAACTTTGAAAGAGAAAATAGAGCAACAGACAATATGCCATAAAAGTTACTTAATAGCACTTTCTTTTGTTTTTGATAGCGCTGAAAAGCGCTATTAACCATGCCACTAATGTGAACGGTTTTGTTTAATAGCACTTTAAAAGAGCTATTAAAGTACTAGTTTTTAATATAAAAATAATAATTAATTAAAACAATAAGTTTAAAGGAGCCAATAGAAATTCGTGGGGGAAAATGAAAATTTTAGCACAAAAATTAGCGTCGGCCTGAACCGTCGCTAATATAAGAAAATAAGAATTAATTAAGACAATAACTAATAAGGAGGCAAACGAAATTTGTTATGGGAAATGAATATTTTTTCAAAAACAATAGCGTCGGCCTGAACCGTCGCTAATATAAAAAAATAAATAATTATTTAAAATAATAACTAAAAAGGAGGTAAACTAAATTGGAGGGTGTAATGAAATTTTCGCACAAACAGTAGCGTAGGTCCAAATGAACGTTTTGTCAACACCAAGTATTTTTCTCGAAATCAAACCATTTTCAAAATATTTTCATAACAAATGCACTCAACCGTCGCTAATATAAGAAAATAAGAATTAATAAAGACAATAACCAATAAGGAGGCAAACGAAATTTGTTATGGGAGAAGAATATTTTTTCAAAAACAATAGCATCGGCCTGAACCGTCGCTAATATAAAAAAAAATTATTTAAAATAATAACTAAAAAGGAGGCAAACAAAATTGGTGGGTGTAATGAAATTTTCGCACAAACAATAGCGTAGGTCCAAATAAACATTATGTCAACACCAATTATTTTTCTCGAAATCAAACCATTTTCAAAATATTTTCATAACAAATGCACTCGAAGGACACATGCATTAAGTAGTGAAGAAGGAATGATTAAATGTATGTCCCTTGGTTCTTAGTCAGACGACGCAGGATGTATAGGTTATCGCTCGAATCCTCACCTTCACTCACGAACTTTAGTTTTATTCGTGATATATACTTTTGAAGTGAAATGGAGGAAAATGACTAGTTAGGCATATGCTCCTCTTATAAAGATTCTAATAAAGACAAAGAAGACTGATCTCTTCTGTCCAAAAGGGTAAACCAACTTTGAAAGAGAAAATAGAGCAACAGACAATATGCCATAAAAGTTACTTAATAGCACTTTCTTTTGTTTTTGATAGCGCTGAAAAGCGCTATTAACCGTGCCACTAATGTGAACGATTTTGTTTAATAGCACTTAAAAAGAGCTATTAAAGTACTAGTTTTTAATATAAAAATAATAATTAATTAAAACAATAAGTTTAAAGGAGCCTAACGAAATTCGTGAGGGAAAATGAAAATTTTAGCACAAACATTAGCGTCGGCCTGAACCGTCGCTAATATAAGAAAATAATAATTAATTAAGACAATAACTAATAAGGAGGCAAACGAAATTTGTTATGGGAAATGAATATTTTTTCAAAAACAATATCGTCGGCCTGAACCGTCGCTAATATAAAAAAATAAATAATTATTTAAAATAATAACTAAAAAGGAGGGAAACTAAATTGGTGGGTGTAATGAAATTTTCACACAAACAGTAGCGTAGGTCCAAATAAACGTTTTGTCAACACCAATTATTTTTCTCGAAATCAAACCATTTTCAAAATATTTTCATAACAAATGCACTCGAAGGACACATGCATCAAGTAGTGAAGAAGGAATGATTAAATGTATGTCCCTTGGTTCTTAGTCCGACGACGCAGGCTGTATAGGTTATCGCTCGAATCCTCACCTTCACTCATGAACTTTAGTTTTATTCGTGCTATATACTTTTGAAGTGAAATGGCGGAAAATGACTACTTAGGCGTATGCTCCTCTTATAAAGATTCTAATAAAGACAAAGAAGAGTGATCTCTTCTGTCCAAAAGGGTAAACCAACATTGAAACAGAAAAGAGAGCAACAGACAATATGCCATAAAAGTTACTTAATAGCACTTTCTTTTGTTTTTGATAGCGCTGAAAAGCGTTATTAACCGTGCCACTAATGTGAACGATTTTGTTTAATAACACTTTAAAAGAGCTATTAAAGTACTAGTTTTTAATATAAAAATTATAATTAATTGAAATAATAAGTTTAAAGGAGCCAATAGAAATTCGTGGGGGAAAATGAAAATTTTAGCACAAACATTAGCGTCGGCCTGAACCGTCGCTAATATAAGAAAATAAGAATTAATTAAGACAATAACTAATAAGGAGGCAAACGAAATTTGTTATGGGAAATGAATTTTTTTTCAAAAACAATAGCGTCGGCTTGAACCGTCGCTAATATAAAAAGAAAATTTATTTAAAATAATAACTAAAAAGGAGGCAAACTTAATTGGTGGGTGTAATGAAATTTTCGCACAAACAATAGCGTAGGTCCAAATAAACGTTTTGTCAACACCAATTATTTTTCTCGAAATCAAACCATTTTCAAAATATTTTCATAACAAATGCACTCGAAGGACACATGCATTAATTAGTGAAGAAGGAATGATTAAATGTATGTCCCTTTGTTCTTAGTCCGACGACGCTGGCTGTATAGGTTATCGTTCGAATGATCACTGTCACTCATGAACTTTAGTTTTATTCGTGCTATATACTTTTGAAGTGAAATGGAGGAAAATGACTAGTTAGGCGTATGCTCCTGTTATAAAGATTCTAATAAAAACAAAGAAGAGTGATCTCTTCTGCCCAAAAGGGTAAACCAACTTTGAAAGCGAAAATAGAGCAACAGACAATATGCCATAAAAGTTACTTAATAACACTTTCTTTTGTTTTTGATAGCGCTGAAAAGCGTTATTAACCGTGCCACTAATGTGAACGATTTTGTTTAATAGGACTTTAAAAGAGCTATTAAAGTACTAGTTTTTAATATAAAAATAATAATTAATTAAAACAATAAGTTTAAAGGAGCCATACGACTTTCGTGGCGGAAAATGAAACATTTAGCACAAGCAGTAGCGTCGGCGTGAACCGTCGCTAATATAAGAAAATAAGAATTAATTAAGACAATAACTAATAAGGAGGCAAACGAAATTTGTTATGGGAAATGAATATTTTTTCAAAAACAATAGCGTCGGCCTGAACCGTCGCTAATATAAAAAAATAAATAATTATTTAAAACTATAACTAAAAAGGAGGCAAGTTAAATTGGTGGGTGTAATAAAATTTTCGCACAAACAGTAGCGTAGGTCCAAATAAACGTTTTGTCAACACCAAGTATTTTTTTTGAAATCAAACCATTTTCAAAATATTTTCATAACAAATACACTCGAAGGACACATGCATTATGTAGTAAAGAAGGAATGATTAAATGTATGTCCATTTGTTCTTACTCCGACGACGCTGACTGTATAGGTTATCGCTCGAATGCTCACCTTCACTCATGAACTTTAGTTTTTTTCGTGCTATATACTTTTCAAGTGAAATGGAGGAAAATGACAACTTAGGCACATGCTCCTCTTATAAAGATTCTAATAAAGACAAAGAATAGTGATCTCTTATGTCCAAAAGGGTAAACCAAAATTGAATGAGAAAATAGAGCAACACATAATATGCCATAAAAGTTACTTAATAGCACTTTCTTTTGTTTTTGATAGCGCTGAAAAACGCTATTAACCATGCCACTAATGTGAACGGTTTTGTTTAATAGCACTTTAAAAGAGCTATTAAAGTACTAGTTTTTAATATAAAAATAATAATTAATTAAAACAATAAGTTTAAAGGAGCCAATAGAAATTCGTGGGGGAAAATGAAAATTTTAGCACAAACATTAGCGTCGGCCTGAACCGTCGCTAATATAAGAAAATAAGAATTAATTAAGACAATAACCAATAAGGAGGCAAACGAAATTTGTTATGGGAAATGAATATTTTTTCAAAAACAATAGCGTCGGCCTAAACCGTCGCTAATATAAAAAAAAATTATTTAAAATAATAAATAAAAAGGAGGCAAACAAAATTGGTGGGTGTAATGAAATTTTCGCACAAACAATAGCGTAGGTCCAAATAAACGTTTTGTCAACACCAATTATTTTTCTCGAAATCAAACCATTTTCAAAATATTTTCATAACAAATGCACTCGAAGGACACATGCGTTAATTAGTGAAGAAGGAATGATTAAATGTATGTCCCTTTGTTCTTAGTCCGACGACGCTGGCTGTATAGGTTATCGTTCGAATGCTCACCGTCACTCATGAACTTTAGTTTTATTCGTGCTATATACTTTTGAAGTGAAATGGAGGAAAATGACTAGTTAGGCGTATGCTCCTCTTATAAAGATTCTAATAAAAACAAAGAAGAGTGATCTCTTCTGCCCAAAAGGGTAAACCAATTTTGAAAGCGAAAATAGAGCAACAAACAATATGCCATAAAAGTTACTTATATCACTTTCTTTTGTTTTTGATAGCGCTGAAAAGCGCTATTAACCATGCCACTAATGTGAACGATTTTGTTTAATAGCACTTAAAAAGAGCTATTAAAGTACTAGTTTTTAATATAAAAATAATAATTAATTAAAACAATAAGTTTAAAGGAGCCTAACGAAATTCGTGAGGGAAAATGAAAATTTTAGCACAAACATTAGCGTCGGCCTGAACCGTCGCTAATATAAGAAAATAATAATTAATTAAGACAATAACTAATAAGGAGGCAAACGAAATTTGTTATGGGAAATGAATATTTTTTCAAAAACAATATCGTCGGCCTGAACCGTCGCTAATATAAAAAAATAAATAATTATTTAAAATAATAACTAAAAAGGAGGGAAACTAAATTGGTGGGTGTAATGAAATTTTCACACAAACAGTAGCGTAGGTCCAAATAAACGTTTTGTCAACACCAATTATTTTTCTCGAAATCAAACCATTTTCAAAATATTTTCATAACAAATGCACTCGAAGGACACATGCATCAAGTAGTGAAGAAGGAATGATTAAATGTATGTCCCTTGGTTCTTAGTCCGACGACGCAGGCTGTATAGGTTATCGCTCGAATCCTCACCTTCACTCATGAACTTTAGTTTTATTCGTGCTATATACTTTTGAAGTGAAATGGCGGAAAATGACTACTTAGGCGTATGCTCCTCTTATAAAGATTCTAATAAAGACAAAGAAGAGTGATCTCTTCTGTCCAAAAGGGTAAACCAACATTGAAAGAGAAAAGAGAGCAACAGACAATATGCCATAAAAGTTACTTAATAGCACTTTCTTTTGTTTTTGATAGCGCTGAAAAGCGCTATTAACCGTGCCACTAATGTGAACGATTTTGTTTAATAACACTTTAAAAGAGCTATTAAAGTACTAGTTTTTAATATAAAAATTATAATTAATTGAAATAATAAGTTTAAAGGAGCCAATAGAAATTCGTGGGGGAAAATGAAAATTTTAGCACAAACATTAGCGTCGGCCTGAACCGTCGCTAATATAAGAAAATAAGAATTAATTAAGACAATAACTAATAAGGAGGCAAACGAAATTTGTTATGGGAAATGAATTTTTTTTCAAAAACAATAGCGTCGGCTTGAACCGTCGCTAATATAAAAAGAAAATTTATTTAAAATAATAACTAAAAAGGAGGCAAACTTAATTGGTGGGTGTAATGAAATTTTCGCACAAACAATAGCGTAGGTCCAAATAAACGTTTTGTCAACACCAATTATTTTTCTCGAAATCAAACCATTTTCAAAATATTTTCATAACAAATGCACTCGAAGGACACATGCATTAATTAGTGAAGAAGGAATGATTAAATGTATGTCCCTTTGTTCTTAGTCCGACGACGCTGGCTGTATAGGTTATCGTTCGAATGATCACTGTCACTCATGAACTTTAGTTTTATTCGTGCTATATACTTTTGAAGTGAAATGGAGGAAAATGACTAGTTAGGCGTATGCTCCTGTTATAAAGATTCTAATAAAAACAAAGAAGAGTGATCTCTTCTGCCCAAAAGGGTAAACCAACTTTGAAAGCGAAAATAGAGCAACAGACAATATGCCATAAAAGTTACTTAATAACACTTTCTTTTGTTTTTGATAGCGCTGAAAAGCGTTATTAACCGTGCCACTAATGTGAACGATTTTGTTTAATAGGACTTTAAAAGAGCTATTAAAGTACTAGTTTTTAATATAAAAATAATAATTAATTAAAACAATAAGTTTAAAGGAGCCATACGACTTTCGTGGCGGAAAATGAAACATTTAGCACAAGCAGTAGCGTCGGCGTGAACCGTCGCTAATATAAGAAAATAAGAATTAATTAAGACAATAACTAATAAGGAGGCAAACGAAATTTGTTATGGGAAATGAATATTTTTTCAAAATCAATAGCGTCGGCCTGAACCGTCGCTAATATAAAAAAATAAATAATTATTTAAAACTATAACTAAAAAGGAGGCAAGTTAAATTGGTGGGTGTAATAAAATTTTCGCACAAACAGTAGCGTAGGTCCAAATAAACGTTTTGTCAACACCAAGTATTTTTTTTGAAATCAAACCATTTTCAAAATATTTTCATAACAAATACACTCGAAGGACACATGCATTATGTAGTAAAGAAGGAATGATTAAATGTATGTCCATTTGTTCTTAGTCCGACGACGCTGACTGTATAGGTTATCGCTCGAATGCTCACCTTCACTCATGAACTTTAGTTTTTTTCGTGCTATATACTTTTCAAGTGAAATGGAGGAAAATGACAACTTAGGCACATGCTCCTCTTATAAAGATTCTAATAAAGACAAAGAATAGTGATCTCTTATGTCCAAAAGGGTAAACCAAAATTGAATGAGAAAATAGAGCAACACACAATATGCCATAAAAGTTACTTAATAGCACTTTCTTTTGTTTTTGATAGCGCTGAAAAATGCTATTAACCATGCCACTAATGTGAACGGTTTTGTTTAATAGCACTTTAAAAGAGCTATTAAAGTACTAGTTTTTAATATAAAAATAATAATTAATTAAAACAATAAGTTTAAAGGAGCCAATAGAAATTCGTGGGGGAAAATGAAAATTTTAGCACAAACATTAGCGTCGGCCTGAACCGTCGCTAATATAAGAAAATAAGAATTAATTAAGACAATAACCAATAAGGAGGCAAACGAAATTTGTTATGGGAAATGAATATTTTTTCAAAAACAATAGCGTCGGCCTGAACCGTCGCTAATATAAAAAAAAATTATTTAAAATAATAAATAAAAAGGAGGCAAACAAAATTGGTGGGTGTAATGAAATTTTCGCACAAACAATAGCGTAGGTCCAAATAAACGTTTTGTCAACACCAATTATTTTTCTCGAAATCAAACCATTTTCAAAATATTTTCATAACAAATGCACTCGAAGGACACATGCGTTAATTAGTGAAGAAGGAATGATTAAATGTATGTCCCTTTGTTCTTAGTCCGACGACGCTGGCTGTATAGGTTATCGTTCGAATGCTCACCGTCACTCATGAACTTTAGTTTTATTCGTGCTATATACTTTTGAAGTGAAATGGAGGAAAATGACTAGTTAGGCGTATGCTCCTCTTATAAAGATTCTAATAAAAACAAAGAAGAGTGATCTCTTCTGCCCAAAAGGGTAAACCAATTTTGAAAGCGAAAATAGAGCAACAAACAATATGCCATAAAAGTTACTTATATCACTTTCTTTTGTTTTTGATAGCGCTGAAAAGCGCTATTAACCATGCCACTAATGTGAACGATTTTGTTTAATAGCACTTAAAAAGAGCTATTAAAGTACTAGTTTTTAATATAAAAATAATAATTAATTAAAACAATAAGTTTAAAGGAGCCTAACGAAATTCGTGAGGGAAAATGAAAATTTTAGCACAAACATTAGCGTCGGCCTGAACCGTCGCTAATATAAGAAAATAAGAATTAATTAAGACAATAACTAATAAGGAGGCAAACGAAATTTATTATGGGAAATGAATATTTTTTCAAAAACAATATCGTCGGCCTGAACCGTCGCTAATATAAAAAAATAAATAATTATTTAAAATAATATCTAAAAAGGAGGCAAACTAAATTGGTGGGTGTAATGAAATTTTCACACAAACAGTAGCGTAGGTCCAAATAAACGTTTTGTCAACACCAATTATTTTTCTCGAAATCAAACCATTTTCAAAATATTTTCATAACAAATGCACTCGAAGGACACATGCATTAAGTAGTGAAGAAGGAATGATTAAATGTATGTCCCTTTGTTCTTAGTCCGACGACGCTGGCTGTATAGGTTATCGTTCGAATGTTCACCTGCACTCATGAACTTTAGTTTTATTCGTGCTATATACTTTTGAAGTGAAATGGCGGAAAATGACTAGTTAGGCGTATGCTCCTCTTATAAAGATTCTAATAAAAACAAAGAAGAGTGATCTCTTCTGTCCAAAAGGGTAAACCAACTTTGAAAGAGAAAATAGAGCAACAGACAATATGCCGTAAAAGTTACTTAATAGCACTTTCTTTTATTTTTGATAGCGCTGAAAAGCGCTATTAACCGTGCCACTAATGTGAACAATTTTGTTTAATAGCACTTTAAAAGAGCTATTAAAGTACTAGTTTTTAATATAAAAATAATAATTAATTAAAACAATAAGTTTAAAGGAGCCAATAGAAATTCGTGGGGGAAAATGAAAATTTTAGCACAAACATTAGCGTCGGCATGAACCGTCGCTAATATAAGAAAATAAGAATTAATTAAGACAATAACCAATAAGGAGGCAAACGAAAGTTGTTATGGGAAATGAATATTTTTTCAAAAACTATATTGTCGGCCTGAACCGTCGCTAATATAAAAAAATAAATAATTATTTAAAATTATAACTAAAAAGGAGGCAAGTTAAATTGGTGGGTGTAATGAAATTTTCGCACAAACAGTAGCATAGGTCCAAATAAACATTTTGTCAACACCAAGAATTTTTCTCGAAATCAAACATTTTCTAAATATTTTCATAACAAATGCACTCGAAGGACACATGCATTAAGTAGTGAAGAAGGAATGATTAAATGTATGTCCCTTTGTTCTTTGTCTAAAGTTGCAGGCTCTATAGGTTATCATTCGAATGCTCACCTTCACTCATGAACATTAGTTTTATTCGTGCTATATACTTTTGAAGTGAAATGGAGGAAAATGACTAGTTAGGCGTATGCTCCTCTTATAAAGATTCTAATAAAGACAAAGAAGAGTGATCTCTTCTGTCCAAAAGGGTAAACCAACATTGAAAGAGAAAATAGAGCAACAGATAATATGCCATAAAAGTTACTTAATAGCACTTTCTTTTGTTTTTGATAGCGCTGAAAAATGCTATTAACCGTGCCACTAATGTGAACGGTTTTGTTTAATAGCACTTTAAAAGAGCTATTAAAGTACTAGTTTTTAATATAAAAATAATAATTAATTAAAACAATAAGTTTAAAGGAGCCAATAGAAATTCGTGGGGGAAAATGAAAATTTTAGCACAAACATTAGCGTCGGCCTGAACCGTCGCTAATATAAGAAAATAAGAATTAATTAAGACAATAACCAATAAGGAGGCAAACGAAAGTTGTTATGTGAAATGAATATTTTTTCAAAAACAATAGCGTCGGCCTGAACCGTCGCTAATATAAAAAAATAAATAATTATTTAAAATAATGACTAAAAAGGAGGGAAACTAAATTGGTGGGTGTAATGAAATTTTCGCACAAACAGTAGCATAGGTCCAAATAAACGTTTTGTCAACACCAAGTATTTTTCTCGAAATCCAACCATTTTCAAAATATTTTCATAACAATTGCACTCGAACGACACATGCATTAAGTAGTGAAGAAGGAATGGTTAAATGTATGTCCCTTTTCTTCTTTGTCCGAAGTTGCAGGCTCTATAGGTTATCATTCGAATGCTCACCTTCACTCATGAACATTAGTTTTATTCGTGCTATATACTTTTGAAGTGAAATGGAGGAAAATGACTAGTTAGGCGTATGCTCCTCTTATAAAGATTCTAATAAAGACAAAGAAGAGTGATCTCTTCTGTCCAAAAGGGTAAACCAACATTGAAAGAGAAAATAGAGCAACAGACAATATGCCATAAAAGTTACTTAATAGCACTTTCTTTTGTTTTTGATAGCGCTGAAAAATGCTATTAACCGTGCCACTAATGTGAACGGTTTTGTTTAATAGCACTTTAAAAGAGCTATTAAAGTACTAGTTTTTAATATAAAAATAATAATTAATTAAAACAATAAGTTTAATGGAGCCAAACGAAATTCGTGGGGGAAAATGAAAATTTTAGCACAAACAGTAGCATCGGCGTGAACCGTCACTAATATAAGAAAATAAGAATTAATTAAGACAATAACTAATAAGGAGGCAAACAAAATTTGTTATGTGAAATGAATATTTTTTCAAAAACAATAGCGTCGGCCTGAACCGTCGCTAATATAAAAAAATAAATAATTATTTAAAATAATAACTAAAAAGGAGGGAAACTAAATTGGTGGGTGTAATGAAATTTTCGCACAAACAGTAGCGTAGGTCCAAATAAACGTTTTGTCAACACCAAGTATTTTTCTCGAAATCCAACCATTTTCAAAATATTTTCATAACAATTGCACTCGAACGACACATGCATTAAGTAGTGAAGAAGGAATGGTTAAATGTATGTCCCTTTGTTCTTAGTCCGAGGACGCTGGCTGTATAGGTTATCGTTCGAATGCTCACCTTCACTCATGATCTTAAGTTTTATTCGTGCTATATACTTTTGAAGTTAAATGGAGGAAAATGACTAGTTAGGCGTTTGCTCCTCTTATAAAGATTCTAATAAAGACAAAGAAGAGTGATCTCTTCTGTCCAAAAGGGTAAACCAACATTGAAAGAGAAAATAGAGCAACAGACAATATGCCATAAAAGTTACTTAATAGCACTTTCTTTTGTTTTTGATAGCGCTAAAAAGCGCTATTAACCGTGCCACTAATGTGAACGATTTTGTTTAATAGCACTTTAAAAGAGCTATTAAAGTACTAGTTTTTAATATAAAAATAATAATTAATTAAAACAATAAGTTTAAAGGAGCCAATAGAAATTCATGGGGGAAAATGAAAATTTTAGCACAAACATTAGCGTCCGCCTGAACCGTCGCTAATATAAGAAAATAAGAATTAATTAAGACAATAACTAATAAGGAGGCAAACGAAATTTGTTATGGGAAATGAATATTTTTTCAAAAACAATAGCGTCGGCCTGAACCGTTGCTAATATAAAAAAATAAATAATTATTTAAAATAATAACTAAAAAGGAGGCAAACTAAATTGGTGGGTGTAATGAAATTTTCGCACAAACAGTAGCATAGGTCCAAATAAACGTTTTGTCAACACCAAGAATTTTTCACGAAATCGAACCATTTTAAAAATATTTTCATAACAAATGCACTCGAAGGACACATGCATTAAGTAGTGAAGAAGGAATGATTAAATGTATGTCCCTTTGTTCTTAGTCCGAAGACGCTGGTTGTATAGGTTATCATTCGAATGCTCACCTTCACTCATGAACTATAGTTTTATTCGTGTTATATACTTTGGAAGTGAAATGGAGGAAAATGACTAGTTAGGCGTATGCTCCTCTTATAAAGATTCTAATAAAGACAAAGAAGAGTGATCTCTTCTGTCCAAAAGGGTAAACCAACTTTGAAAGAGAAAATAGAGCAACAGACAATATGCCATAAAAGTTAATTAATAGCACTTTCTTTTGTTTTTGATAGCGCTGAAAAACGCTATTAATCATGCCACTAATGTGAACGATTTTGTTTAATAGCACTTTAAAATTAAAGTACTAGTTTTTAATATAAAAATAATAATTAATTAAAACAATAAGTTTAAAGGAGCCAAACGAAATTTGTGGGGGAAAATGAAAATTTTAGCACAAATAGTAGCATCGGCGTGAACCGTCACTAATATAAGAAAATAAGAATTAATTAAGACAATAACTAATAAGGAGGCAAACGAAATTTGTTATGGGAAATGAATATTTTTTCAAAAACAATAGCGTCGGCCTTAACCGTCGCTAATATAAAAAAATAAATAATTATTTAAAATAATAATTAAAAAGGAGGGAAACTAAGTTGGTGGGTGTAATGAAATTTTCGCACAAACAGTAGCGTAGGTCCAAATAAACGTTTTGTCAACACCAAGTATTTTTCTCGAAATCAAACCATTTTCAAAATATTTTCATAACAATTGCACTCGAAGGACACATGCATTAAGTAGTAAAGAAGGAATGATTAAATGTATGTCCCTTGGTTCTTAGTCCGACGAAGCTGGCTGTATAGGTTATCGTTCGAATGCTCACCCTCACTCATGATCTTTAGTTTTATTCGTGCTATATACTTTTGAAGTGAAATGGAGGAAAATGACTAGTTAGGCGTTTGCTCCTCTTATAAAGATTCTAATAAAGACAAAGAAGAGTGATCTCTTCTGTCCAAAAGGGTAAACCAACTTTGAAAGAGAAAATAGAGCAATAGACAATATGCCATAAAAGTTACTTAATAGCACTTTCTTTTGTTTTTGATAGTGCTGAAAAGCGTTATTAACTGTGCCACTAATGTGAACGATTTTGTTTAATAGCACTTTAAAAGAGCTATTAAAGTACTAGTTTTTAACATAAAAATAATAATTAATTAAAACAATAATTTTAAAGGAGCCAAACGAAATTCGTGGGGGAAAATGAAAATTTTAGCACAAACATTAGCGTCGGCCTGAACCGTCGCTAATATAAGAAAACAAGAATTAATTAAGCCAATAACTAATAAGGAGGCAAACGAAATTTGTTATGGGAAATTAATATTTTTTCAAAAACAATAGCGTCGGCCTGAACCGTCGCTAATATAAGAAAATAATTAATTATTTAAAATAATAACTAAAAAGGAGGCAAACTAAATTGGTGGGTGTAATGAAATTTTTGCACAAAAAGTAGCATAGGTCCAAATAAACGCTTTGTCTGTAACACCCCAGTTCTATTTATTTGGAACTATCTTAATAAGAGTTATTTTATTTGAAACCAATAAAATTATTTTATTTGGGTTTATATAAAATAAAAGGATTATTATTTATTTTATAAATAATTGTAGAAAAAAATAAGGATTGAAGGTTATTGGGCTATGATGTTATTGGTAAAAGAGGGGGTGCAAGTGAAGTAAAATGTTATTTGGGACTTATATGTCACTTTTGTTCACTTTCACGTAAAACTGAGATTTTGGGATTTTGGAACTCAGAGAACGTGTAAGGAAGAGAAAGGAGAAGAAGGAGAAGATTGATCGAGGAAGTTGCAGGAGCTGCAGATTATCCGAGGTAAGGGGTTGATCATTCTTTTACTATGAATAAGTTGTGATATATATTCTATATGAGTTAGGGATTTGTAGGGATGATGGATTCTTGATGCCATGGTTGTTGTGATGATGAAACATGAATGGAATTGATTGGGTTTTGATGTGGTATTGATCCTAATTGTATGCTTTAGATCATTGCTATATGATAGGAATTCGATTTTGATGGTTTTAGGATGTTTGGGGATGATTAGGAATGAGTTGGGGAGATTTTGGGAAGCATAAAAACGTGAAATATGGTGTTGCAGAGTCATCAACACGGGCCGTGTTGCACAACACGGGCACCCGTGTTGATCTTCTGTGTGATGCTCGGGTAGGTTTTTCCTAAAAATCGTTTCGGCCATAACTTTTGAACCGTAACTCCGATTTAGGCGCCGTTTGATGCGTTGGAAAGCTAGTGAAATTTTCTATATGATTATGAGGAATTAAGTAGCTTTAAGAGCTTATTTTAATAAGTGATTATTCGAGAAAGTATTTATGTTTATAAGTGAATTTGGTTGTTATGTATTTTAGTGAGGTGTTTGGAGATATTTGGGATTGGAGCTCTGAAGAACGACGGACAATCGCTCAAGAGTTCGAAGCTGCAAATTTGATAAGGTAAGGGGGGCTACTACTCCACTTATATTTGCTTATGGGTTTAGATGCAATTGGTCGGGTAATTCGTAGGATAACCCCATCTTCTATGATGTTCTGAATGATTGATAACTTTAGGGTCGAATCTTGTTAGAAAAGGTTTAGGTTCCCAAATTTTATGAACCAATTAGGGATTTTAGGTTCCCATGGTAGATTGGATGTTTTTGTACTGCATTGCACTGCCGTAGAAAGGTATTTTCGTGCAAAAATATGGATATATGAGCTGCTGCAGGTGCAGGAATTTTGGGATCGCGCTCATCAACACGGGCCGTGTTGTTCCATACGGGCACCCGTGTTGATCCACTGGATGGGTAAAAAGATGTGTTTCCAGGCACATTTCAACACGGGCCGTGTTGATTCACACGGGCACCCGTGTTGATCCCCTGTATTGGCAAAATAATGCGTTTTCTGGACACATTTCCACACGGGCAGTGTTGATTTACACGGGCACCCGTGTTGATGCCCCTGTGTTGTTTTCTGAATTTTGTTTTCTGTGCATGCTGTTATGTACGGAGTGATCCTGTTTTGATGTGCAGTGTTTGATATGTTTTGCATATGCTGTTTATTGATTGCCTAGTGTTGATTGATATTTGTATCGAATAACGATTGTATGTTATGATACCAACACTATAGGGATGTTATTGCCATGCTTTAGATGATGTATCAAGCATGAATTATGATATAACTTGATATGATCGATGTTTGATAGTATGCTGAGTGATTACATGCTATCCATATCCTGTTATGATTGATGTTGTTGATGTTGCATGATATGTTGATTGATGTTAATAGTATGCTGAGTGTTACATACTTTACATATCATGTTGCATTCGTTAATTCCCATTGTGTGGAATTAACATGGTGGCCAATATACGTGTCCGCGATTTAATGGAACGTTGAGGTGGTAGCCGTGTCCGCGATATAATGGAACGGTGAGTTATCCGTGACCCGAGATTTAATGGGGCGGTAAAATGGTACCACATGCATGGGTGTGTTGCATTACATTGAATATGACATGAATGGATGATTTTTCCAATGTTGTATTTGATTGATTGTATGCATGTATTGATACTAAATTGTTAACAATGTTTGATGTTAATTACAAGCATGAAAAGTAAGATATTATGAATATATGAATTGTAAAGGTTTTTGTAATTTATAAAACATGCTAATTGTTGGGTGATGTCTATGGTTTCCTAAATTGATTGTTTTGAACGTATAATCAAATGTATAGTTGAGATGCTCACCCTTACTATTGAGTATTTCAGATTGAGGAGCTTCATTCAGGTGTTTGGCGAAGGCTTGTCGTTCTAGTTTATTTCCGTTTTAGTATTGTCCGGGTCATGCTCTGATAGTTGTAACTCCGGGAACGTTTGTTTGTCGAGCTGCTTTAGTCAGACTCGTTTATTTCCTTATGTTTGTTATAATATGATGTTGACATTTTCCAGGTGTTAATCCCTGATGATTTTGAAAATATTATAACATTGGTTTTATTAATCAAATTATTCCGCTGTGTGAACATGTATGAGTTACTTCTATGTTATGCATGACAGGAACTTGTTTTTATTAAAAGAGAATTGTGGCATCCTCGTTAATACATGTACTCTGAAACTATAATTTTAATTATTTGCAAAATTTTGTTCGGGGTTTTAGAGGGTGTTACAATAGTGGTATCAGAGCATAGTCGGTCGTTGCGACCAGAGTCTTGAGTCAGTTGTGTAGCGTGACAGTTGAATATTGTCGATATGTTGTTTATCCCTTAGTGCACGACAGGTGTGTGAAACACTGTCAGTACTTTTTGCTTTTCTAACTGTTTGTTGTAGGAGTTAACTTGAAGATAAGTGGGGGAGAAGCTTTTCTTCTCGGATGCGCTTCAATTGTGATATGCCGATTCAGAATGTTGCTGACGGCGACAATGCAAATGTTGTTGAAGTTTGGATGCTTCCTGAATGCGAAGGTGATATAGATTCAAGAATTTTGGTATGCTAGTGAACTCGTAGGGGAAATTGGATTAAACTGCATATTTTTGCTGTCATCGCAGTGCGTGCTGGCCTTCACGGCGCGTACTGTGTGGTTTTGTGGAAAATGGCTAAATTATGTTTTGATCTCTAATGGTCGGAAAGTGGAACTGAACCTTAGTTGATTACCTGGAGGAATATTTTGGATACTATTAGTGTAGTAATTGGACTAATCTCCTATGGTAGCATGCCACTAAAGTCAATGTATGTTGTTATGTTCGAAGAATTGTGTTGAAAACTTGGTGTGCGAGTTATTATGGATGGTTGTAATTTACACTATTTCATCAAGTATCATGAAGTTGTTGAAGGCGACGTTGATTGGAAGAGTGCAAAGGTCATTGAGTCGCTGTTGTTGCGAACCGGCGAGAGTATGGACTCATGAATCTGTACCGGTCAAGTTGAAAATGTGGGTAAGTTTTTAGACGGTGAATTTAAGACAATTGAGAATAAAGTCTATTCCAAAGAAAATGATAAGTTGAAGGGATTAACTCGTCGGATCGTATGTCTTTAGTATAGTTGGATTAATATCAGATGATTTTCGTAGTTGGATAAAAAGAAAGGATGTGGGTGAATTTTGGAAGAAAGAGAGAAAGATGGAACTTATGTTCATCAATCTCAAATTCAGATTTTTTTGTAATTTTGGAGCAGCTGTTAGTAAAAGTGGTATAACTTTTTACTCGTGATTCCGATCAAAGCGGTTGTTGACTTTTTGGAAAGCTTACGAAATTCCATATAGTTTGCACATAAGATTTGTCTTCGGAAAGTTCGTGAAGAAGGAGAAAAATGCATTTTAATATTTGGGTCTGATGCTGAATTTTGGAAAATTCTGCATGCGGGAATTATGAACCAGTCCCATTGCAAAGATGATAACTTTTTACTCGTAACTCGGATTTGAGCGATTCATGAAGTTATAGAATCTACAAGTAATTACCTTCATTATAAAATATAATTTTATGCTTGGGAGGCATGTATCGAAGGAAATAATTGTGTTGGACGTTGGGTGTTTCTTGTTGAAAAAAATTGAAAGAGTGAAGAAGGATGTAAAGTATGGATAAAGAAATTTCATTCCGATGTTGTCGTAAGATGTGTTGTAGTAGGTTGTTGTATGACGTTAGTGTTCGTATTTTCGGATAACTTTGGGATCCGTATCTTGTGTTTGGATTGTTGGATTGATGTTCTGTTTGAACCTGCAAGGAGACAAAAGTATATTTCTTTTATATGAAAATGTTTCCAAGTGTGGTAGAAGTATTCTCATAGGAAGAGACTTTGAAGTCGGTTGGGGAATTATAAACTTTTTGGACTTGGGTGGTTGTTATTGCAGTTGTTGAGACGAGTTCAATCGTAAAATGTTGTTTGGAAATGAGTTGAGAGACATGTTGTTCTGCATGGAAGGATGCGGAAGTGTCAGAGGTGGATCTTATGATGATTGGTAATTGTTGGATTATGATGTTGTGAAAGATTTGAGAAAAAGTTCGGAAGGAACACTATTATAGTTTGGTAACGATGGTTTATGCTCCGTTATGGTTTTCGTCTATCTATTGGCAAATTGAGGAACTGATCACCCTTAATCTATTGTTGATAGTAGACGGAATCATAGTTGATGGATAGATGTGTTGTGTCGACTAGTATAGTGCATTCTGAAGAATATGTTGTTATTTTTGTTTCTTGTTGCTATTTAAAAGAAGTGAAATTATAAGTTTGTTTATTAAAGTGCGAGTTTGGTTGGAAGAAGACGAGTCATCTTGTTGGAATTAATTGGACCCATGTACTGTATGTGGTTGTAATGTGGTTATGTTTTTAAGACGATTTTTGAGGATTATGTTACTAAAAAGATGATAAAGTCGTAGTTATGTTTTATGACAATTGGGAATTCATGGAAGTATATGAATGTTTCATCCAAGAGTGGCAATTGGAGTAAACTTGGTAGAGTTGATACTTTATAAGTAATCGGAGTTGCGCATCTGAAGCGTGATGTGCCAGAGTATGTTGGTTTATTATAAATGTCAGTTGATTTAATAAGGATATTAATGTGGTTGTTGGTTTATGGAGAGTTGTATATAATTTTTGGATTAAGACCCGTAAGCAGATGTTATGAGAATTTTGTTTTCGTTGTTGTGATGTCAGTGTTGATTACTAAAAGGAATGGTAATATTTCAGATTGTGTTAAAGGTGATTTGGTCGGTTATGTGGATGTCACTATAAGAGTGATATGACGAGAGTAATCAAGTTGTAAGTATTTGGTTGATAATTGGAATTCGTATATTAAGGAATGAATTGGCGCGTGAGTTTGTATTAAGAATGTTATCAAGATGATAATATGATGGTTGTATGTTCAAGTATAAGTAGTTTGCGGATGTTATTACTTCATAAGCGATGTATCAAGATGGTGTTGAGGGTGTCGATGAGCTAATATCGGGTATATCGTTATGATTACTTGTGTATGTTTGGTGTCGATATGGTCGCTAAGTTGATCATGTGATATTGTTAAGACGAAAAGACGACGTTGTGTACCTGAGTGCAACAGTTGTTGGTTGATAATACGTTGAGTGTTTGGTATGTCCAGAATTGGTGTTGAGAGTGGTTGTGTCGATTGGATTTTCGAGGACGAAAATATCCTAAGTGGGGGAGAGTTGTAACACCCCAGTTCTATTTATTTGGAACTATCTTAATAAGAGTTATTTTATTTGAAACCAATAAAATTATTTTATTTGGGTTAATATAAAATAAAAGGATTATTATTTATTTTATAAATAATTGTAGAAAAAAATAAGGATTGAAGGTTATTGGGCTATGATGTTATTGGTAAAAGAGGGGGTGCAAGTGAAGTAAAATGTTATTTGGGACTTATATGTCACTTTTGTTCACTTTCACGTAAAACTGAGATTTTGGGATTTTGGAACTCAGAGAACGTGTAAGGAAGAGAAAGGAGAAGAAGGAGAAGATTGATCGAGGAAGTTGCAGGAGCTGCAGATTATCCGAGGTAAGGGGTTGATCATTCTTTTACTATGAATAAGTTGTGATATATATTCTATATGAGTTAGGGATTTGTAGGGATGATGGATTCTTGATGCCATGGTTGTTGTGATGATGAAACATGAATGGAATTGATTGGGTTTTGATGTGGTATTGATCCTAATTGTATGCTTTAGATCATTGCTATATGATAGGAATTCGATTTTGATGGTTTTAGGATGTTTGGGGATGATTAGGAATGAGTTGGGGAGATTTTGGGAAGCATAAAAACGTGAAATATGGTGTTGCAGAGTCATCAACACGGGCCGTGTTGCACAACACGGGCACCCGTGTTGATCTTCTGTGTGATGCTCGGGTAGGTTTTTCCTAAAAATCGTTTCGGCCATAACTTTTGAACCGTAACTCCGATTTAGGCGCCGTTTGATGCGTTGGAAAGCTAGTGAAATTTTCTATATGATTATGAGGAATTAAGTAGCTTTAAGAGCTTATTTTAATAAGTGATTATTGGAGAAAGTATTTATGTTTATAAGTGAATTTGGTTGTTATGTATTTTAGTGAGGTGTTTGGAGATATTTGGGATTGGAGCTCTGAAGAACGACGGACAATCGCTCAAGAGTTCGAAGCTGCAAATTTGATAAGGTAAGGGGGGCTACTACTCCACTTATATTTGCTTATGGGTTTAGATGCAATTGGTCGGGTAATTCGTAGGATAACCCCATCTTCTATGATGTTCTGAATGATTGATAACTTTAGGGTCGAATCTTGTTAGAAAAGGTTTAGGTTCCCAAATTTTATGAACCAATTAGGGATTTTAGGTTCCCATGGTAGATTGGATGTTTTTGTACTGCATTGCACTGCCGTAGAAAGGTATTTTCGTGCAAAAATATGGATATATGAGCTGCTGCAGGTGCAGGAATTTTGGGATCGCGCTCATCAACACGGGCCGTGTTGTTCCATACGGGCACCCGTGTTGATCCACTGGATGGGTAAAAAGATGTGTTTCCAGGCACATTTCAACACGGGCCGTGTTGATTCACACGGGCACCCGTGTTGATCCCCTGTATTGGCAAAATAATGCGTTTTCTGGACACATTTCCACACGGGCAGTGTTGATTTACACGGGCACCCGTGTTGATGCCCCTGTGTTGTTTTCTGAATTTTGTTTTCTGTGCATGCTGTTATGTACGGAGTGATCCTGTTTTGATGTGCAGTGTTTGATATGTTTTGCATATGCTGTTTATTGATTGCCTAGTGTTGATTGATATTTGTATCGAATAACGATTGTATGTTATGATACCAACACTATAGGGATGTTATTGCCATGCTTTAGATGATGTATCAAGCATGAATTATGATATAACTTGATATGATCGATGTTTGATAGTATGCTGAGTGATTACATGCTATCCATATCCTGTTATGATTGATGTTGTTGATGTTGCATGATATGTTGATTGATGTTAATAGTATGCTGAGTGTTACATACTTTACATATCATGTTGCATTCGTTAATTCCCATTGTGTGGAATTAACATGGTGGCCAATATACGTGTCCGCGATTTAATGGAACGTTGAGGTGGTAGCCGTGTCCGCGATATAATGGAACGGTGAGTTATCCGTGACCCGAGATTTAATGGGGCGGTAAAATGGTACCACATGCATGGGTGTGTTGCATTACATTGAATATGACATGAATGGATGATTTTTCCAATGTTGTATTTGATTGATTGTATGCATGTATTGATACTAAATTGTTAACAATGTTTGATGTTAATTACAAGCATGAAAAGTAAGATATTATGAATATATGAATTGTAAAGGTTTTTGTAATTTATAAAACATGCTAATTGTTGGGTGATGTCTATGGTTTCCTAAATTGATTGTTTTGAACGTATAATCAAATGTATAGTTGAGATGCTCACCCTTACTATTGAGTATTTCAGATTGAGGAGCTTCATTCAGGTGTTTGGCGAAGGCTTGTCGTTCTAGTTTATTTCCGTTTTAGTATTGTCCGGGTCATGCTCTGATAGTTGTAACTCCGGGAACGTTTGTTTGTCGAGCTGCTTTAGTCAGACTCGTTTATTTCCTTATGTTTGTTATAATATGATGTTGACATTTTCCAGGTGTTAATCCCTGATGATTTTGAAAATATTATAACATTGGTTTTATTAATCAAATTATTCCGCTGTGTGAACATGTATGAGTTACTTCTATGTTATGCATGACAGGAACTTGTTTTTATTAAAAGAGAATTGTGGCATCCTCGTTAATACATGTACTCTGAAACTATAATTTTAATTATTTGCAAAATTTTGTTCGGGGTTTTAGAGGGTGTTACATTGTCAACACCAAGAATTTTTTTCGAAATCAAACCATTTTCAAAATATTTTCATAACAAATGCACTCGAAGGACACATGCATTAAGTAGTGAAGAAGGAATGATTAAATGTATGTCCCTTGGTTCTTAGTCCGACGACGCTGGTTGTATAGGTTATCGTTCGAATGCTCACCCTCACTCATGATCTTTAGTTTTATTCGTGCTATATACTTTTGAAGTGAAATGGAGGAAAATGACTAGTTAGGCGTTTGCTCCTCTTATAAAGATTCTAATAAAGACAAAGAAGAGTGATCTCTTCTGTCCAAAAGGGTAAACCAACTTTGAAAGAGAAAATAGAGCAACAGACAATATGCCATAAAAGTTACTTAATAACACTTTCTTTTGTTTTTGATAGCGATGAAAAGCGCTATTAACCGTGCCACTAATGTGAACGATTTTGTTTAATAGCACTTTAAAAGAGCTATTAAAGTATTAGTTTTTAATATAAAAATAATAATTAATTAAAACAATAATTTTAAAGGAGCCAAACGAAATTCGTGGGGGAAAATGAAAATTTTAGCACAAACATTAGCGTCGGCCTGAACCGTCGCTAATATAAGAAAACAAGAATTAATTAAGCCAATAACTAATAAGGAGGCAAACGAAATTTGTTATGGGAAATTAATATTTTTTCAAAAACAATAGCGTCGGCCTGAACCGTCGCTAATATAAGAAAATAATTAATTATTTAAAATAATAACTAAAAAGGAGGCAAACTAAATTGGTGGGTGTAATGAAATTTTTGCACAAAAAGTAGCATAGGTCCAAATAAACGCTTTGTCAACACCAAGAATTTTTTTCGAAATCAAACCATTTTCAAAATATTTTCATAACAAATGCACTCGAAGGACACATGCATTAAGTAGTGAAGAAGGAATGATTAAATGTATGTCCCTTGGTTCTTAGTCCGACGACGCTGGTTGTATAGGTTATCGTTCGAATGCTCACCCTCACTCATGATCTTTAGTTTTATTCGTGCTATATACTTTTGAAGTGAAATGGAGGAAAATGACTAGTTAGGCGTTTGCTCCTCTTATAAAGATTCTAATAAAGACAAAGAAGAGTGATCTCTTCTGTCCAAAAGGGTAAACCAACTTTGAAAGAGAAAATAGAGCAACAGACAATATGCCATAAAAGTTACTTAATAACACTTTCTTTTGTTTTTGATAGCGATGAAAAGCGCTATTAACCGTGCCACTAATGTGAACGATTTTGTTTAATAGCACTTTAAAAGAGCTATTAAAGTATTAGTTTTTAATATAAAAATAATAATTAATTAAAACAATAAGTTTAAAGGAGCCAATAGAAATTCGTGGGGGAAAATGAAAATTTTAGCACAAACATTAGCGTCGGCCTGAACCGTCGCTAATATAAGAAAATAAAAAATTAATTAAGACAATAACTAATAAGGAGGCAAACGAAATTTGTTATGGGAAATTAATATTTTTTCAAAAACAATAGCGTCGGCATGAACCGTCGCTAATATAAAAAAATAATTAATTATTTAAAATAATAACTAAAAAGGAGGCAAACTAAATTGGTGGGTGTAATGAAATTTTCGCACAAACAGTAGCGTATGTCCAAATAAACGTTTTGTCAACACCAATTATTATTCTCGAAATCAAACCATTTTCAAAATATTTTCATAAAAAATGCACTCGAAGGACACATGCATTAAGTAGTGAAGAAGGAATGATTAAATGTATGTCCCTTTGTTCTTAGTCCGACGACGCTGGCTGTATAGGTTATCGTTCGAATGCTCACCTTCACTCATGAACTTTAGTTTTATTTGTGCTATATACTTTTGAAGTGAAATGGAGGAAAATGACTAGTTAGGCGTATGCTCCTCTTATAAAGATTCTAATAAAAACAAAGAAGAGTGATCTCTTCTGTCCAAAAGGGTAAACCAACTTTGAAAGAGAAAATAGAGCAACAGACAATATGCCATAAAAGTTACTTAATAGCACTTTCTTTTGTTTTTGATAGCGCTAAAAAGTGCTATTAACCGTGCCACTAATGTGAACGATTTTGTTTAATAGAACTTTAAAAGAGCTATTAAAGTACTAGTTTTTAATATAAAAATAATAATTTATTAAAACAATAATTTAAAGGAGCCAATAGAAATTCGTGGGGGAAAATGAAAATTTTAGCACAAACATTAGCGTCGGCCTGAACCGTCGCTAATATAAGAAAACAAGAATTAATTAAGCCAATAACTAATAAGGAGGCAAACGAAATTTGTTATGGGAAATTAATATTTTTTCAAAAACAATAGCTTCGGCCTGAACCGTCGCTAATATAAGAAAATAATTAATTATTTAAAATAATAAATAAAAAGGAGGCAAATTAAATTGGTGGGTGTAATGAAATTTTTGCACAAAAAGTAGCATAGGTCCAAATAAATGCTTTGTCAACACCAAGAATTTTTCTCGAAATCAAACCATTTTCAAAATATTTTCATAACAAATGCACTCGAAGGACACATGCATTAAGTAGTTAAGAAGGAATGATTAAATGTATGTCCCTTGGTTCTTAGTCCGACGACGCTGGTTGTATAGGTTATCGTTCGAATGCTCACCCTCACTCATGATCTTTAGTTTTATTCGTGCTATATACTTTTGAAGTGAAATGGAGGAAAATGACTAGTTAGGCGTTTGCTCCTCTTATAAAGATTCTAATAAAGACAAAGAAGAGTGATCTCTTCTGTCCAAAAGGGTAAACCAACTTTGAAAGAGAAAATAGAGCAACAGACAATATGCCATAAAAGTTACTTAATAACACTTTCTTTTGTTTTTGATAGCGCTGAAAAGCGCTATTAACCGTGCCACTAATGTGAACGATTTTGTTTAATAGCACTTTAAAAGAGATATTAAAGTATTAGTTTTTAATATAAAAATAATAATTAATTAAAACAATAAGTTTAAAGGAGCCAAACGAAATACGTGGGGGAAAATGAAAATTTTAGCACAAACATTAGCGTCGGCCTGAACCGTCGCTAATATAAGAAAATAAGAATTAATTAAGACAATAACTAATAAGGAGGCAAACGAAATTTGTTATGGGAAATGAATATTTTTTCAAAAACAATAGCGTCGGCCTGAACCGTCGCTAATATAAAAAAATAAATAATTATTTAAAATAATAACTAAAAAGGAGGCAAACTAAATCGGTGGGTGTAATGAAATTTTCGCACAAACAGTAGCGTATGTCCAAATAAACGTTTTGTCAACACCAATTATTATTCTCGAAATCAAACCATTTTCAAAATAATGTCATAAAAAATGCACTCGAAGGACACATGCATTAAGTAGTGAAGAAGGAATGATTAAATGTATGTCCCTTTGTTCTTAGTCCGACGACGCTAACTGTATAGGTTATCGTTCGAATGCTCACCTTCACTCATGAACTTTAGTTTTATTCGTGCTATATACTTTTGAAGTGAAATGGAGGAAAATGACTAGTTAGGCGTATGCTCCTCTTATAAAGATTCTAATAAAAACAAAGAAGAGTGATCTCTTATGTCCAAAAGGGTAAACCAACTTTGAAAGAGAAAATAGAGCAACAGACAATATGCCATAAAAGTTACTTAATAGCACTTTCTTTTGTTTTTGATAGCGCTGAAAAGTGCTATTAACCGTGCCACTAATGTGAACGATTTTGTTTAATAGAACTTTAAAAGAGCTATTAAAGTACTAGTTTTTAATATAAAAATAATAATTAATTAAAACAATAAGTTTAAAGGAGCCAATAGAAATTCGTGGCGGAAAATTAAAATTTTAGCACAAACATTAGCGTCGGCCTGAACCGTCGCTAATATAAGAAAATAAAGAATTAATTAAGACAATAACTAATAAGGAGGCAAACGAAATTTGTTATGGGAAATTAATATTTTTCAAAAACAATAGCGTCGGCCTGAACCGTCGCTAATATAAAAAAATAATTAATTATTTAAAATAATAATTAAAAAGGAGGGAAACTAAATTGGTGGGTGTAATGAAATTTTTGCACAAAAAGTAGCATAGGTCCAAATAAACGTTTTGTCAACACCAAGAATTTTTCTCGAAATCAAACCATTTTCAAAATATTTTCATAACAAATGCACTCGAAGGACACATGCATTAAGTAGTGAAGAAGGAATGATTAAATGTATGTCCCTTGGTTCTTAGTCCGACGACGCTGGTTGTATAGGTTATCGTTCGAATGCTCACCCTCACTCATGATCTTTAGTTTTATTCGTGCTATATACTTTTGAAGTGAAATGGAGGAAAATGACTAGTTAGGCGTATGCTCCTCTTATAAAGATTCTAATAAAGACAAAGAAGAGTGATCTCTTCTGTCCAAAAGGGTAAACCAACTTTGAAAGAGAAAATAGAGCAACAGACAATATGCCATAAAAGTTACTTAATAGCACTTTCTTTTGTTTTTGATAGTGCTGAAAAACGCTATTAACCGTGCCACTAATGTGAACGGTTTTGTTTAATAGCACTTTAAAAGAGCTATTAAAGTACTAGTTTTTAATATAAAAATAATAATTAATTAAAACAATAAGTTTAAAGGAGCCAAACGAAATTCATGGGGGAAAATGAAAATTTTAGCACAAACAGTAGCATCGGCGTGAACCGTCACTAATATAAGAAAATAAGAATTAATTAAGACAATAACTAATAAGGAGGCAAACGAAATTTGTTATGGGAAATGAATATTTTTTCAAAAACAATAGCGTCGGCCTGAACCGTCGCTAATATAAAAAAATAAATAATTATTTAAAATAATAACTAAAAAGGAGGGAAACTAAATTGGTGGGTGTAATGAAATTTTCGCGTAAACAGTAGCGTAGGTCCAAATAAACGTTTTGTCAACACCAAGTATTTTTCTCGAAATCAAACCATTTTCAAAATATTTTCATAACAATTGCACTCGAAGGACACATGCATTAAGTAGTGAAGAAGGAATGATTAAATGTATGTCCCTTTGTTCTTAGTCCAACGACGCTGGCTGTATAGGTTATCGTTTGAATGCTCACCTTCACTCATGAACCTTAGTTTTATTCGTTCTATATACTTTTGAAGTGAAATGGAGGAAAATGACTAGTTAGGCGTATGCTCCTCTTATAAAGATTCTAATAAAGACAAAGAAGAGTGATCTCTTCTGTCCAAAAGGGTAAACCAACTTTGAAAGAGAAAATAGAGCAACAGACAATATGCCATAAAAGTTACTTAATAGCACTTTCTTTTGTTTTTGATAGCGCTGAAAAATGCTATTAACCGTGCCACTAATGTGAACGGTTTTGTTTAATAGCACTTTAAAAGAGCTATTAAAGTACTAGTTTTTAATATAAAAATAATAATTAATTAAAACAATAAGTTTAAAGGAGCCAAACGAAATTCATGTGGGAAAATGAAAATTTTAGCACAAACAGTAGCATCCACGTGAACCGTCACTAATATAAGAAAATAAGAATTAATTAAGACAATAACTAATAAGGAGGCAAACGAAATTTGTTATGGGAAATGAATATTTTTTCAAAAACAATAGTGTCGGCCTGAACCGTCGCTAATATAAAAACATAAATAATTATTTAAAATAATAACTAAAAAGGAGGGAAACTAAATTGGTGGGTGTAATGAAATTTTCGTATAAACAGTAGCGTAGGTCCAAATAGACGTTTTGTCAACACCAAGTATTTTTCTCGAAATCAAACCATTTTTAAAATATTTTCATAACAATTGCACTCGAAGGACACATGCATTAAGTAGTGAAGAAGGAATGATTAAATGTATGTCCCTTTGTTCTTTGTCCAACAACGCTGGCTGTATAGGTTATCGTTTGAATGCTCACCTTCACTTATGATCTTTAGTTTTATTCGTGCTATATAGTTTTGAAGTGAAATGGAGGAAAATGACTAGTTAGGCGTTTGCTCCTTTTATAAAGATTCTAATAAAGACAAGAAGAGTGATCTCTTCTGTCCAAAAGGGTAAACCAACTTTGAAAGAGAAAATAGAGAAACAGACAAAATGCCATAAAAGTTACTTAATAGAACTTTCTTTTGTTTTTGATAGCACTGAAAAGCGCTATTAACCGTTCCACTAATGTGAACGATTTTGTTTAATAGCACTTTAAAAGAGCTATTAAAGTACTAGTTTTTAATATAAAAATAATAATTAATTAAAACAATAAGTTTAAAGGAGCCAAACGAAATTCATGGGGGAAAATGAAAATTTTAGCACAAACAGTAGCATCCACGTGAACCGTCACTAATATAAGAAAATAAGAATTAATTAAGACAATAACTAATAAGGAGGCAAACGAAATTTGTTATGGGAAATGAATATTTTTTCAAAAACAATAGTGTCGGCCTGAACCGTCGCTAATATAAAAACATAAATAATTATTTAAAATAATAACTAAAAAGGAGGGAAACTAAATTGGTGGGTGTAATGAAATTTTCGTATAAACAGTAGCGTAGGTCCAAATAAACGTTTTGTCAACACCAAGTATTTTTCTCGAAATCAAACCATTTTTAAAATATTTTCATAACAATTGCACTCGAAGGACACATGCATTAAGTAGTGAAGAAGGAATGATTAAATGTATGTCCCTTTGTTCTTAGTCCAACGACGCTGGTTGTATAGGTTATCGTTCGAATGCTCACCTTCACTCATGATCTTTAGTTTTATTCGTGCTATATACTTTTGAAGTGAAATGGAGGAAAATGACTAGTTAGGCGTTTGCTCCTCTTATAAAGATTCTAATAAAGACAAGAAGAGTGATCTCTTCTGTCCAAAAGGGTAAACCAACTTTGAAAGAGAAAATAGAGCAACAGACAAAATGCCATAAAAGTTACTTAATAGCACTTTCTTTTGTTTTTGATAGCACTGAAAAGCGCTATTAACCGTTCCACTAATGTGAACGATTTTGTTTAATAGCACTTTAAAAGAGCTATTAAAGTACTAGTTTTTAATATAAAAATAATAATTAATTAAAACAATAAGTTTAAAGGAGCCAAACGAAATTCATGGGGGAAAATGAAAATTTTAGCACAAACAGTAGCATCGGCGTGAACTATCACTAATATAAGAAAATAAGAATTAATTAAGACAATAACTAATAAGGAGGCAAACGAAATTTGTTATGGGAAATGAATATTTTTTCAAAAACAATAGCGTCGGCCTGAACCGTCGCTAATATAAAAAAATAAATAATTATTTAAAATAATAACTAAAAAGGAGGGAAACTAAATTGGTGGGTGTAATGAAATTTTCGTATAAACAGTAGCGTAGATCCAAATAAACGTTTTGTCAACACCAAGTATTTTTCTCGAAATCAAACCATTTTCAAAATATTTTCATAACAATTGCACTCGAAGGACACATGCATTAAGTAGTGAAGAAGGAATGATTAAATGTATGTCCCTTTGTTCTTAGTCCAACGACGCTGGCTGTATAGGTTATCGTTCGAATGCTCACCTTCACTCATGATCTTTAGTTTTATTCGTGCTATAGACTTTTGAAGTTAAATGGAGGAAAATGACTAGTTAGGCGTTTGCTCCTCTTATAAAGATTCTAATAAAGACAAGAAGAGTGATCTCTTCTGTCCAAAAGGGTAAACCAACTTTGAAAGAGAAAATAGAGCAACAGACAATATGCCATAAAAGTTACTTAATAGCACTTTCTTTTGTTTTTGATAGCACCGAAAAGCGCTATTAACCGTTCCACTAATGTGAACGATTTTGTTTAATAGCACTTTAAAAGAGTTATTAAAGTACTAGTTTTTAATATAAAAATAATAATTAATTAAAACAATAAGTTTAAAGGAGCCAAACGAAATTCATGGGGTAAAATGAAAATTTTAGCACAAACAGTAGCATCGGCGTGAACTATCACTAATATAAGAAAATAAGAATTAATTAAGACAATAACTAATAAGGAGGCAAACGAAATTTGTTATGGGAAATGAATATTTTTTCAAAAACAATAGCGTCGGCCTGAACCGTCGCTAATATAAAAAAATAAATAATTATTTAAAATAATAACTAAAAAGGAGGGAAACTAAATTGGTGGGTGTAATGAAATTTTTGTATAAACAGTAGCGTAGATCCAAATAAAAGTTTTGTCAACACCAAGTATTTTTCTCGAAATCAAACCATTTTCAAAATATTTTCATAACAATTGCACTCGAAGTACACATGCATTAAGTAGTGAAGAAGGAATGATTAAATGTATGTCCCTTTGTTCTTAGTCCAACGACGCTGGCTGTATAGGTTATCGTTCGAATGCTCACCTTCACTCATGATCTTTAGTTTTATTCGTGCTATAGACTTTTGAAGTGAAATGGAGGAAAATGATTAGTTAAGTGTTTTCTCCTCTTATAAAGATTCTAGTAAAGACAAGAAGAGTGATCTCTTCTGTCCAAAAGGGTAAACCAACTTTGAAAGAGAAAATAGAGCAACATACAATATGCCATAAAAGTTACTTAATAGCACTTTCTTTTGTTTTTGATAGCACTGAAAAGCGCTATTAACCATTCCACTAATGTGAACGATTTTGTTTAATAGCACTTTAAAAGAGCTATTTAAGTACTAGTTTTTAATATAAAAATAATAATTAATTAAAACAATAAGTTTAAAGGAGCCAAACGAAATTCATGGGGGAAAATGAAAATTTTAGCACAAACAGTAGCATCGGCGTGAACCGTCACTAATATAAGAAAATAAGAATTAATTAAGACAATAACTAATAAGGAGGCAAACGAAATTTGTTATGGGAAATGAATATTTTTTCAAAAACAATAGCGTCGGCCTGAACCGTCGCTAATATAAAAATAAATAATTATTTAAAATAATAACTAAAAAGGAGGGAAACTAAATTGGTGGGTGTAATGAAATTTTGGCATAAACAGTAGCGTAGGTCCAAATAAACGTTTTGTCAACACCAAGTATTTTTCTCGAAATCAAACCATTTTCAAAACAATTGCACTCGAAGGACACATGCACTAAGTAGTGAAGAAGGAATGATTAAATGTATGTCCCTTTGTTCTTAGTCCAACGACGCTGGTTGTATAGGTTATCGTTCGAATGCTCACCTTCACTCATGATCTTTAGTTTTATTCGCGCTATATATTTTTGAAGTGAAATGGAGGAAAATGACTAGTTAGGCGTTTGCTCCTCTTATAAAGATTCTAATAAAGACAAGAAGAGTGATCTCTTCTGTCCAAAAGGGTAAACCAACTTTGAAAGAGAAAATAGAGCAACAGACAATATGCCATAAAAGTTACTTAATAGCACTTTCTTTTGTTTTTGATAGCACTGAAAAGCGCTATTAACCGTTCCACTAATGTGAACGATTTTGTTTAATAGCACTTTAAAAGAGCTATTTAAGTACTAGTTTTTAATATAAAAATAATAATTAATTAAAACAATAAGTTTAAAGGAGCCAAACGAAATTCATGGGGGAAAATCAAAATTTTAGCACAAACAGTAGCATCGGCGTGAACCGTGACTAATATAAGAAAATAAGAATTAATTAAGACAATAACTAATAAGGAGGCAAACGAAATTTGTTATGGGAAATGAATATTTTTTCAAAAACAATAGCGTCGGCCTGAACCGTCGCTAATATAAAAAATTAAATAATTATTTAAAATAATAACTAAAAAGGAGGGAAACTAAATGGGTGGGTATAATGAAATTTTCGCATAAACAGTAGCGTAGGTCCAAATAAACGTTTTGTCAACACCAAGTATTTTTCTCGAAATCAAACCATTTTCAAAATATTTTCAAAACAATTGCACTCGAAGGACACATGCATTAAGTAGTGAAGAAGGAATGATTAAATGTATGTCCCTTTGTTCTTAGTCCAACGACGCTGGTTGTATAGGTTATCGTTCGAATGCTCACCTTCACTCATGATCTTTAGTTTTATTCGTGCTATATACTTTTGAAGTGAAATGGAGGAAAATGACTAGTTAGGCGTTTGCTCCTCTTATAAAGATTCTAATAAAGACAAGAAGAGTGTTCTCTTCTGTCCAAAAGGGTAAACCAACTTTGAAAGAGAAAATAGAGCAACAGACAAAATGCCATAAAAGTTACTTAATAGCACTTTCTTTTGTTTTTGATAGCACTGAAAAGCGCTATTAACCGTTCCACTAATGTGAACGATTTTGTTTAATAGCACTTTAAAAGAACTATTTAAGTACTAGATTTTAATATAAAAATAATAATTAATTAAAACAATAAGTTTAAAGGAGCCAAACGAAATTCATGTGGGAAAATGAAAATTTTAGCACAAACAGTAGCATCGGCGTGAACTATCACTAATATAAGAAAATAAGAATTAATTAAGACAATAACTAATAAGGAGGCAAACAAAATTTGTTATGGGAAATGAATATTTTTTCAAAAATAATAGCGTCGGCCTGAACCGTCGCTAATATAAAAAAATAAATAATTATTTAAAATAATAACTAAAAAGGAGGGAAACTAAATTGGTGGGTGTAATGAAATTTTTGCATAAACAGTAGCGTAGGTCCAAATAAACGTTTTGTCAACACCAAGTGTTTTTCTCGAAATCAAACCATTTTCAAAATATTTTCAAAATAATTGCACTCGAAGGACACATGCATTAAGTACTGAAGAAGGAATGATTAAATGTACGTCCCTTTGTTCTTAGTCCAACGACGCTGGTTGTATAGGTTATCGTTCGAATGCTCACCTTCACTCATGATCTTTAGTTTTATTCGTGCTATATACTTTTGAAGTGAAATGGAGGAAAATGACTAGTTAGGCGTTTGCTCCTTTTATAAAGATTCTAATAAAGACAAGAAGAGTGATCTCTTCTGTCCAAAAGGGTAAACCAACTTTGAAAGAGAAAATAGAGCAACAGACAAAATGCCATAAAAGTTACTTAATAGCACTTTCTTTTGTTTTTGATAGCACTGAAAAGCGCTATTAACCGTTCCACTAATGTGAACGATTTTGTTTAATAGCACTTTAAAAGAGCTATTAAAGTACTAGTTTTTAATATAAAAATAATAATTAATTAAAACAATAAGTTTAAAGGAGCCAATAGAAATTCGTGGGGGAAAATGAAAATTTTAGCACAAACATTAGCGTCGGCCAGAACCGTCGCTAATATAAGAAAATAAAAATTAATTAAGACAATAACTAATAAGGAGGCAAACGAAATTTGTTATGGGAAATGAATATTTTTTTCAAAAACAATAGTGTCGGCCTGAACCGTCGCTAATATAAAAAAATAAATAATTATTTAAAATAATAACTAAAAAGGAGGGAAACTAAATTGGTGGGTGTAATGAAATTTTCGTATAAACAGTAGCCTAGGTCCAAATAAACGTTTTGTCAACACCAAGTATTTTTCTCGAAATCAAACCATTTTCAAAATATTTTCATAACAATTGCACTCGAAGGACACATGCATTAAGTAGTGAAGAAGGAATGATTAAATGTATGTCCCTTTGTTCTTAGTCCAACGACGCTGGCTGTATAGGTTATCGTTCGAATGCTCACCTTCACTCATGATCTTTAGTTTTATTCGTGCTATAGACTTTTGAAGTGAAATGGAGGAAAATGACTAGTTAGGCGTTTGCTCCTCTTATAAAGATTCTAATAAAGACAAGAAGAGTGATCTCTTCTGTCCAAAAGGGTAAACCAACTTTGAAAGAGAAAATAGAGCAACAGACAATATGCCATAAAAGTTACTTGATAGCACTTTCTTTTGTTTTTGATAGCACTCAAAAGCGCTATTAACCGTTCCACTAATGTGAACGATTTTGTTTAATAGCACTTTAAAAGAACTATTAAAGTACTAGTTTTTAATATAAAAATAATAATTAAATAAAACAATAAGTTTAAAGGAGCCAAACGAAATTCATGGGGAAAAATGAAAATTTTAGCACAAACAGTAGCATCGGCGTGAACTATCACTAATATAAGAAAATAAGAATTAATTAAGACAATAACTAATAAGGAGGCAAACGAAATTTGTTATGGGAAATGAATATTTTTTCAAAAACAATAGCGTCGGCCTGAACCGTCGCTAATATAAAAAAATAAATAATTATTTAAAATAATAACTAAGAAGGAGGGAAACTAAATTGGTGGGTGTAATGAAATTTTCGCATAAACAGTAGCGTAGGTCCAAATAAACGTTTTGTCAACACCAAGTATTTTTCTCGAAATCAAACCATTTTGAAAATATTTTCAAAACAATTGCACTCGAAGGACACATGCATTAAGTAGTGAAGAAGGAATGATTAAATGTATGTCCCTTTGTTCTTAGTCCAACGACGCTGGTTGTATAGGTTATCGTTCGACTGCTCACCTTCACTCATGATCTTTAGTTTTATTCGTGCTATATACTTTTGAAGTGAAATGGAGGAAAATGACTAGTTAGGCGTTTGCTCCTCTTATAAAGATTTCAATAAAGACAAGAAGAGTGTTCTCTTCTGTCCAAAAGGGTAAACCAACTTTGAAAGAGAAAATAGAGCAACAGACAAAATGCCATAAAAGTTACTTAATAGCACTTTCTTTTGTTTTTGATAGCACTGAAAAGCGCTATTAACCGTTCCACTAATGTGAACGATTTTGTTTAATAGCACTTTAAAAGAACTATTTAAGTACTAGATTTTAATATAAAAATAATAATTAATTAAAACAATAATTTTAAAGGAGCCAAACGAAATTCATGTGGGAAAATGAAAATTTTAGCACAAACAGTAGCATCGGCGTGAACTATCACTAATATAAGAAAATAAGAATTAATTAAGACAATAACTAATAAGGAGGCAAACAAAATTTGTTATGGGAAATGAATATTTTTTCAAAAATAATAGCGTCGGCCTGAACCGTCGCTAATATAAAAAAATAAATAATTATTTAAAATAATAACTAAAAAGGAGGGAAACTAAATTGGTGGGTGTAATGAAATTTTTGCATAAACAGTAGCGTAGGTCCAAATAAACGTTTTGTCAACACCAAGTGTTTTTCTCAAAATCAAACCATTTTCAAAATATTTTCAAAATAATTGCACTCGAAGGACACATGCATTAAGTACTGAAGAAGGAATGATTAAATGTACGTCCCTTTGTTCTTAGTCCAACGACGCTGGTTGTATAGGTTATCGTTCGAATGCTCACCTTCACTCATGATCTTTAGTTTTATTCGTGCTATATACTTTTGAAGTGAAATGGAGGAAAATGACTAGTTAGGCGTTTGCTCCTTTTATAAAGATTCTAATAAAGACAAGAAGAGTGATCTCTTCTGTCCAAAAGGGTAAACCAACTTTGAAAGAGAAAATAGAGCAACAGACAAAATGCCATAAAAGTTACTTAATAGCACTTTCTTTTGTTTTTGATAGCACTGAAAAGCGCTATTAACCGTTCCACTAATGTGAACGATTTTGTTTAATAGCACTTTAAAAGAGCTATTAAAGTACTAGTTTTTAATATAAAAATAATAATTAATTAAAACAATAAGTTTAAAGGAGCCAATAGAAATTCGTGGGGGAAAATGAAAATTTAAGCACAAACATTAGCGTCGGCCAGAACCGTCGCTAATATAAGAAAATAAAAATTAATTAAGACAATAACTAATAAGGAGGAAAACGAAATTTGTTATGGGAAATGAATATTTTTTCAAAAACAATAGTGTCGGCCTGAACCGTCGCTAATATAAAAAAATAAATAATTATTTAAAATAATAACTAAAAAGGAGGGAAACTAAATTGGTAGGTGTAATGAAATTTTCGTATAAACAGTAGCCTAGGTCCAAATAAACGTTTTGTCAACACCAAGTATTTTTCTCGAAATCAAACCATTTTCAAAATATTTTCATAACAATTGCACTCGAAGGACACATGCATTAAGTAGTGAAGAAGGAATGATTAAATGTATGTCCCTTTGTGCTTAGTCCAACGACGCTGGCTGTATAGGTTATCGTTCGAATGCTCACCTTCACTCATGATCTTTAGTTTTATTCGTGCTATAGACTTTTGAAGTGAAATGGAGGAAAATGACTAGTTAGGCGTTTGCTCCTCTTATAAAGATTCTAATAAAGACAAGAAGAGTGATCTCTTCTGTCCAAAAGGGTAAACCAACTTTGAAAGAGAAAATAGAGCAACAGACAATATGCCATAAAAGTTACTTAATAGCACTTTCTTTTGTTTTTGATAGCACTCAAAAGCGCTATTAACCGTTCCACTAATGTGAACGATTTTGTTTAATAGCACTTTAAAAGAGCTATTAAAGTACTAGTTTTTAATATAAAAATAATAATTAATTAAAACAATTAGGTTTAAAGGAGCCAAACGAAATTCATGGGGAAAAATGAAAATTTTAGCACAAACAGTAGCATCGGCGTGAACTATCACTAATATAAGAAAATAAGAATTAATTAAGACAATAACTAATAAGGAGGCAAACGAAATTTGTTATGGGAAATGAATATTTTTTCAAAAACAATAGCGTCGGCCTGAACCGTCGCTAATATAAAAAAATAAATAATTATTTAAAATAATAACTAAAAAGGAGGGAAACTAAATTGGTGGGTGTAATGAAATTTTCGCATAAACAGTAGCGTAGGTCCAAATAAACGTTTTGTCAACACCAAGTATTTTTCTCGAAATCAAAGCATTTTGAAAATATTTTCAAAACAATTGCACTCGAAGGACACATGCATTAAGTAGTGAAGAAGGAATGATTAAATGTATGTCCCTTTGTTCTTAGTCTAACGACGCTGGTTGTATAGGTTATCGTTCAACTGCTCACCTTCACTCATGATCTTTAGTTTTATTCGTGCTATATACTTTTGAAGTGAAATGGAGGAAAATGACTAGTTAAGTGTTTTCTCCTCTTATAAAGATTCTAATAAAGACAAGAAGAGTGATCTCTTCTGTCCAAAAGGGTAAACCAACTTTGAAAGAGAAAATAGAGCAACAAACAATATGCCATAAAAGTTACTTAATAGCACTTTCTTTTGTTTTTGATAGCGCTGAAAAACGCTATTAACCGTGCCACTATTGTGAACGGTTTTGTTTAATAGCACTTTAAAAGAGCTATTAAAGTACTAGTTTTTAATATAAAAATAATAATTAATTAAAACAATAAGTTTAAAGGAGCCAAACGAAATTCATGGGGGAAAATGAAAATTTTAGCACAAACAGTAGCATCGGCGTGAACCGTCACTAATATAAGAAAATAAGAATTAATTAAGACAATAACTAATAAGGAGGCAAATGAAATTTGTTATGGGAAATCAATATTTTTTTAAAAGCAATAGCGTCGGCCTGAACCGTCACTAATATAAAAAAATAAATAATTATTTAAAATAATAACTAAAAAGGAGGGAAACTAAATTGGTGGGTGTAATGAAATTTTCGCACAAACAGTAGCGTAGGTCCAAATAAACGTTTTGTCAACACCAAGTATTTTTCTCGAAATCAAACCATTTTCAAAATATTTTCATAACAAATGCACCCGAAGGACACATGCATTAAGTAGTGAAGAAGAAATGATTAAATGTATGTCCCTTTGTTCTTAGTCCGACGACGGTGGCTGTATAGGTTATCGTTCGAATGCTCACCTTCACTCATGATCTTTAGTTTTATTCGTGCTATATACTTTTGAAGTGAAATGGAGGAAAATGACTAGTTAGGCGTTTGCTCCTCTTATAAATATTCTAATAAAGACAAAGAAGAGTGATCTCTTCTGTCCAAAAGGGTAAACCAACTTTGAAAGAGAAAATAGAGCAACAGACAATATGCCATAAAAGTTACTTAATAGCACTTTCTTTTGTTTTTGATAGCGCTGAAAAGCGCTATTAACCGTGCCACTAATGTGAACGATTTTGTTTATAGCACTTTAAAAGAGCTATTAAAGTACTAGTTTTTAATATAAAAATAATAATTAATTAAAACAATAAGTTTAAAGGAGCCAATAGAAATTCGTGGAGGAAAATGAAAATTTTAGCACAAACATTAGCATCGGCCTGAACCGTCGCTAATATAAGAAAATAAAGAATTAATTAAGTCAATAACTAATAAGGAGGCAAACGAAATTTGTTATGGGAAATTAATATTTTTTCAAAAACAATAGCGTCGGTCTGAACCGTCGCTAATATAAAAAAATAATTAATTATTTAAAATAATAACTAAAAAGGAGGCAAACTAAATTGGTGGGTGTAATGAAATTTTCGCACAAACAGTAGCGTAAGTCCAAATAAACGTTTTGTCAACACCAAGTATTTTCTCGAAATCAAACCATTTACAAAATATTTTCATAACAAATGCACTCGAAGGACACATGCATTAAGTAGTGAAGAAGGAATGATTAAATGTATGTCCCTTTGTTCTTAGTCCGAAGACGCTGGCTGTATATGTTATCATTCAAATGCTCACCTTCACTCATGAACTTTAGTTTTATTCGTGCTATATACTTTTGAAGTGAAATGGAGGAAAATGACTAGTTAGGCGTATGCTCCTCTTATAAAGATTCTAATAAAGACAAAGAAGAGTGATCTCTTCTGTCCAAAAGGGTAAACCAACTTTGAAAGAGAAAATAGAGCAACAGACAATATGCCATAAAAGTTACTTAATAGCACTTTCTTTTGTTTTTGATAGCGCTGAAAAACGCTATTAACCGTACCACTAATGTGAACGGTTTTGTTTAATAGCACTTTAAAAGAGCTATTAAAGTACTAGTTTTTAATATAAAAATAATAATTAATTAAAACAATAAGTTTAAAGGAGCCAAACGAAATTCATGGGGGAAAATGAAAATTTTAGCACAAACAGTAGCATCGGCGTGAACCGTCACTAATATAAGAAAATAAGAATTAATTAAGACAATAACTAATAAGGAGGCAAACGAAATTTGTTATGGGAAATGAATATTTTTTCAAAAACAATAGCGTCAGCCTGAACCGTCGCTAATATAAAAAAATAAATAATTATTTAAAATAATAACTAAAAAGGAGGGAAACTAAATTGGTGGGTGTAATGAAATTTTCGCACAAACAGTAACGTAGGTCCAAATAAACGTTTTGTCAACACCAAGTACTTTTCTCGAAATCAAACCATTTTCAAAATATTTTCATAACAAATGCACCCGAAGGACACATGCATTAAGTAGTGAAGAAGAAATGATTAAATGTATGTCCCTTTGTTCTTAGTCCGACGACGCTGGCTGTATAGGTTATCATTCGAATGCTCACCTTCACTCATGATCTTTAGTTTTATTCGTGCTATATACTTTTGAAGTGAAATGGAGGAAAATGACTAGTTAGGCGTTTGCTCCTCTTATAAATATTCTAATAAAGACAAAGAAGAGTGATCTCTTCTGTCCAAAAGGGTAAACCAACTTTGAAAGAGAAAATAGAGCAACAGACAATATACCATAAAACTTAGTTAATAGCACTTTCTTTTGTTTTTGATAGCGCTGAAAAGCGCTATTAACCGTGCCACTAATGTGAACGATTTTGTTTAATAGCACCTTAAAAGAGCTTTTAAAGTACTAGTTTTTAATATAAAAATAATAATTAATTAAAACAATAAGTTTAAAGGAGCCAATAGAAATTGGTGGAGGAAAATGAAAATTTTAGCACAAACATTAGCGTCGGCCTGAACCGTCGCTAATATAAGAAAATAAAGAATTAATTAAGTCAATAACTAATAAGGAGGCAAACGAAATTTGTTATGGGAAATTAATATTTTTTCAAAAACAATAGCGTCGGCCTGAACCGTCGCTAATATAAAAAAGTAATTAATTATTTAAAATAATAACTAAAAAGGAGGCAAACTAAATTGGTGGGTGTAATGAAATTTTCGCACAAACAGTAGCGTAGGTCCAAATAAACGTTTTGTCAACACCAAGTATTTTCTCGAAATCAAACCATTTTCAAAATATTTTCATAACAAATGCACTCGAAGGACACATGCATTAAGTAGTGAAGAAGGAATGATTAAATGTATGTCCCTTTGTTCTTAGTCCGAAGACGCTGGCTGTATATGTTATCATTCAAATGCTCACCTTCACTCATGAACTTTAGTTTTATTCGTGCTATATACTTTTGAAGTGAAATGGAGGAAAATGACTAGTTAGGCGTATGCTCCTCTTATAAAGATTCTAATAAAGACAAAGAAGAGTGATCTCTTCTGTCCAAAAGGGTAAACCAACTTTGAAAGAGAAAATAGAGCAACAGACAATATGCCATAAAAGTTACTTAATAGCACTTTCTTTTGTTTTTGATAGCGCTGAAAAACGCTATTAACCGTACCACTAATGTGAACGGTTTTGTTTAATAGCACTTTAAAAGAGCTATTAAAGTACTAGTTTTTAATATAAAAATAATAATTAATTAAAACAATAAGTTTAAAGGAGCCAAACGAAATTCATGGGGGAAAATGAAAATTTTAGCACAAACAGTAGCATCGGCGTGAACCGTCACTAATATAAGAAAATAAGAATTAATTAAGACAATAACTAATAAGGAGGCAAACGAAATTTGTTATGGGAAATGAATATTTTTTCAAAAACAATAGCGTCAGCCTGAACCGTCGCTAATATAAAAAAATAAATAATTATTTAAAATAATAACTAAAAAGGAGGGAAACTAAATTGGTTGGTGTAATGAAATTTTCGCACAAACAATAACGTAGGTCCAAATAAACGTTTTGTCAACACCAAGTACTTTTCTCGAAATAAAACCATTTTCAAAATATTTTCATAACAAATGCACCCGAAGGACACATGCATTAAGTAGTGAAGAAGAAATGATTAAATGTATGTCCCTTTGTTCTTAGTCCGACGACGCTGGCTGTATAGGTTATCATTCGAATGCTCACCTTCACTCATGATCTTTAGTTTTATTCGTGCTATATACTTTTGAAGTGAAATGGAGGAAAATGACTAGTTAGGCGTTTGCTCCTCTTATAAATATTCTAATAAAGACAAAGAAGAGTGATCTCTTCTGTCCAAAAGGGTAAACCAACTTTGAAAGAGAAAATAGAGCAACAGACAATATGCCATAAAACTTAGTTAATAGCACTTTCTTTTGTTTTTGATAGCGCTGAAAAGCGCTATTAACCGTGCCACTAATGTGAACGATTTTGTTTAATAGCACTTTAAAAGAGCTATTAAAGTACTAGTTTTTAATATAAAAATAATAATTAATTAAAACAATAAGTTTAAAGGAGCCAATAGAAATTGGTGGAGGAAAATGAAAATTTTAGCACAAACATTAGCGTCGGCCTGAACCGTCGCTAATATAAGAAAATAAAGAATTAATTAAGTCAATAACTAATAAGGAGGCAAACGAAATTTGTTATGGGAAATTAATATTTTTTCAAAAACAATAGCGTCGGCCTGAACCGTCGCTAATATAAAAAATAATTAATTATTTAAAATAATAACTAAAAAGGAGGCAAACTAAATTGGTGGGTGTAATGAAATTTTCGCACAAACAGTAGCGTAGGTCCAAATAAACGTTTTGTCAACACCAAGTATTTTCTCGAAATCAAACCATTTTCAAAATATTTTCATAACAAATGCACTCGAAGGACACATGCATTAAGTAGTGAAGAAGGAATGATTAAATGTATGTCCCTTTGTTCTTAGTCCGAAGACGCTGGCTGTATATGTTATCATTCAAATGCTCACCTTCACTCATGAACTTTAGTTTTATTCGTGCTATATACTTTTGAAGTGAAATGGAGGAAAATGACTAGTTAGGCGTATGCTCCTCTTATAAAGATTCTAATAAAGACAAAGAAGAGTGATCTCTTCTGTCCAAAAGGGTAAACCAACTTTGAAAGAGAAAATAGAGCAACAGACAATATGCCATAAAAGTTACTTAATAGCACTTTCTTTTGTTTTTGATAGCGCTGAAAAACGCTATTAACCGTACCACTAATGTGAACGGTTTTGTTTAATAGCACTTTAAAAGAGCTATTAAAGTACTAGTTTTTAATATAAAAATAATAATTAATTAAAACAATAAGTTTAAAGGAGCCAAACGAAATTCATGGGGGAAAATGAAAATTTTAGCACAAACAGTAGCATCGGCGTGAACCGTCACTAATATAAGAAAATAAGAATTAATTAAGACAATAACTAATAAGGAGGCAAACGAAATTTGTTATGGGAAATGAATATTTTTTCAAAAACAATAGCGTCAGCCTGAACCGTCGCTAATATAAAAAAATAAATAATTATTTAAAATAATAACTAAAAAGGAGGGAAACTAAATTGGTTGGTGTAATGAAATTTTCGCACAAACAGTAACGTAGGTCCAAATAAACGTTTTGTCAAGACCAAGTACTTTTCTCGAAATCAAACCATTTTCAAAATATTTTCATAACAAATGCACCCGAAGGACACATGCATTAAGTAGTGAAGAAGAAATGATTAAATGTATGTCCCTTTGTTCTTAGTCCGACGACGCTGGCTGTATAGGTTATCATTCGAATGCTCACCTTCACTCATGATCTTTAGTTTTATTCGTGCTATATACTTTTGAAGTGAAATGGAGGAAAATGACTAGTTAGGCGTTTGCTCCTCTTATAAATATTCTAATAAAGACAAAGAAGAGTGATCTCTTCTGTCCAAAAGGGTAAACCAACTTTGAAAGAGAAAATAGAGCAACAGACAATATACCATAAAACTTAGTTAATAGCACTTTCTTTTGTTTTTGATAGCGCTGAAAAGTGCTATTAACCGTGCCACTAATGTGAACGATTTTGTTTAATAGCACTTTAAAAGAGCTATTAAAGTACTAGTTTTTAATATAAAAATAATAATTAATTAAAACAATAAGTTTAAAGGAGCCAATAGAAATTGGTGGAGGAAAATGAAAATTTTAGCACAAACATTAGCGTCGGCCTGAACCGTCGCTAATATAAGAAAATAAAGAATTAATTAAGTCAATAACTAATAAGGAGGCAAACGAAATTTTTATGGGAAATTAATATTTTTTCAAAAACAATAGCGTCGGCCTGAACCGTCGCTAATATAAAAATATAATTAATTATTTAAAATAATAACTAAAAAGGAGGCAAACTAAATTGGTGGGTGTAATGAAATTTTCGCACAAACAGTAGCGTAGGTCCAAATAAACGTTTTGTCAACACCAAGTATTTTCTCGAAATCAAACCATTTTCAAAATATTTTCATAACAAATGCACTCGAAGGACACATGCATTAAGTAGTGAAGAAGGAATGATTAAATGTATGTCCCTTTGTTCTTAGTCCGAAGACGCTGGCTGTATATGTTATCATTCAAATGCTCACCTTCACTCATGAACTTTAGTTTTATTCGTGCTATATACTTTTGAAGTGAAATGGAGGAAAATGACTAGTTAGGCGTATGCTCCTCTTATAAAGATTCTAATAAAGACAAAGAAGAGTGATCTCTTCTGTCCAAAAGGGTAAACCAACTTTGAAAGAGAAAATAGAGCAACAGACAATATGCCATAAAAGTTACTTAATAGCACTTTCTTTTGTTTTTGATAGCGCTGAAAAACGCTATTAACCGTACCACTAATGTGAACGGTTTTGTTTAATATCACTTTAAAAGAGCTATTAAAGTACTAGTTTTTAATATAAAAATAATAATTAATTAAAACAATAAGTTTAAAGGAGCCAAACGAAATTCATGGGGGAAAATGAAAATTTTAGCACAAACATTAGCATCGGCGGGAACCGTCACTAATATAAGAAAATAAAGAATTAATTAAGTCAATAACTAATAAGGAGGCAAACAAAATTTGTTATGGGAAATGAATATTTTTTCAAAAACAATAACGTCAGCCTGAACCGTCGCTAATATAAAAAAATAAATAATTATTTAAAATAATAACTAAAAATGAGGGAAACTAAATTGGTGGGTGTAATGAAATTTTGCGCACAAACAGTAGCGTAGGTCCAAATAAACGTTTTGTCAACACCAAGTATTTTTCTCGAAATCAAACCATTTTCAAAATATTTTCATAACAAATGCACCCGAAGGACACATGCATTAAGTAGTGAAGAAGAAATGATTATATGTATGTCCCTTTGTTCTTAGTCCGACGACGGTGGCTGTATAGGTTATTGTTCGAATGCTCACCTTCACTCATGATCTTTAGTTTTATTCGTGCTATATACTTTTGAAGTGAAATGGAGGAAAATGACTAGTTAGGCGTTTGCTCCTCTTATAAATATTCTAATAAAGACAAAGAAGAGTGATCTCTTCTGTCCAAAAGGGTAAACCAACTTTGAAAGAGAAAATAGAGCAACAGACAATATGCCATAAAACTTAGTTAATAGCACTTTCTTTTGTTTTTGATAGCGCTGAAAAGCGCTATTAACCGTGCCACTAATGTGAATGATTTTGTTTAATAGCACTTTAAAAGAGCTATTAAAGTACTAGTTTTTAATATAAAAATAATAATTAATTAAAACAATAAGTTTAAAGGAGCCAATAGAAATTCGTGGAGGAAAATGAAAATTTTAGCACAAACATTAGCGTCGGCCTGAACCGTCGCTAATATAAGAAAATAAAGAATTAATTAAGTCAATAACTAATAAGGAGGCAAACGAAATTTGTTATGGGAAATGAATATTTTTTCAAGAACAATAGCGTCGGCCTGAACAGTCGCTAATATAAAAAAATAAATAATTATTTAAAATAATAACTAAAAAGGAGGGAAACTAAATTGGTGGGTGTAATGAAATTTTCGCACAAACAGTAGCGTAGGTCCAAATAAACGTTTTGTCAACACCAAGTATTTTTCTCGAAATCAAACCATTTTCAAAATATTTTCATAACAAATGCACCCGAAGGACACATGCATTAAGTAGTGAAGAAGAAATGATTAAATGTATGTCCCTTTGTTCTTAGTCCAACGACGCTGGCTGTATAGGTTATCGTTCGAATGCTCACCTTCACTCATGATCTTTAGTTTTATTCGTGCTATATACTTTTGAAGTGAAATGGAGGAAAATGACTAGTTAGGCGTTTGCTCCTCTTATAAATATTCTAATAAAGACAAAGAAGAGTGATCTCTTCTGTCCAAAAGGGTAAACCAACTTTGAAAGAGAAAATAGAGCAACAGACAATATGCCATAAAAGTTACTTAATAGCACTTTCTTTTGTTTTTGATAGCGCTGAAAAGCGCTATTAACCGTGCCACTAATGTGAATGATTTTGTTTAATAGCACTTTAAAAGAGCTATTAAAGTACTAGTTTTTAATATAAAAATAATAATTAATTAAAACAATAAGTTTAAAGGAGCCAATAGAAATTCGTGGAGGAAAATGAAAATTTTAGCACAAACATTAGCGTCGGCCTGAACCGTCGCTAATATAAGAAAATAAAGAATTAATTAAGTCAATAACTAATAAGGAGGCAAACGAAATTTGTTATGGGAAATGAATATTTTTTCAAGAACAATAGCGTCGGCCTGAACAGTCGCTAATATAAAAAAATAAATAATTATTTAAAATAATAACTAAAAAGGAGGGAAACTAAATTGGTGGGTGTAATGAAATTTTCGCACAAACAGTAGCGTAGGTCCAAATAAACGTTTTGTCAACACCAAGTATTTTTCTCGAAATCAAACCATTTTCAAAATATTTTCATAACAAATGCACCCGAAGGACACATGCATTAAGTAGTGAAGAAGAAATGATTAAATGTATGTCCCTTTGTTCTTAGTCCAACGACGCTGGCTGTATAGGTTATCGTTCGAATGCTCACCTTCACTCATGATCTTTAGTTTTATTCGTGCTATATACTTTTGAAGTGAAATGGAGGAAAATGACTAGTTAGGCGTTTGCTCCTCTTATAAATATTCTAATAAAGACAAAGAAGAGTGATCTCTTCTGTCCAAAAGGGTAAACCAACTTTGAAAGAGAAAATAGAGCAACAGACAATATGCCATAAAAGTTACTTAATAGCACTTTCTTTTGTTTTTGATAGCGCTGAAAAGCGCTATTAACCGTGCCACTAATGTGAATGATTTTGTTTAATAGCACTTTAAAAGAGCTATTAAAGTACTAGTTTTTAATATAAAAATAATAATTAATTAAAACAATAAGTTTAAAGGAGCCAATAGAAATTCGTGGAGGAAAATGAAAATTTTAGCACAAACATTAGCGTCGGCCTGAACCGTCGCTAATATAAGAAAATAAAGAATTAATTAAGTCAATAACTAATAAGGAGGCAAACGAAATTTGTTATGGGAAATGAATATTTTTTCAAGAACAATAGCGTCGGCCTGAACAGTCGCTAATATAAAAAAATAAATAATTATTTAAAATAATAACTAAAAAGGAGGGAAACTAAATTGGTGGGTGTAATGAAATTTTCGCACAAACAGTAGCGTAGGTCCAAATAAACGTTTTGTCAACACCAAGTATTTTTCTCGAAATCAAACCATTTTCAAAATATTTTCATAACAAATGCACCCGAAGGACACATGCATTAAGTAGTGAAGAAGAAATGATTAAATGTATGTCCCTTTGTTCTTAGTCCAACGACGCTGGCTGTATAGGTTATCGTTCGAATACTCACCTTCACTCATGATCTTTAGTTTTATTCGTGCTATATACTTTTGAAGTGAAATGGAGGAAAATGACTAGTTAGGCGTTTGCTCCTCTTATAAATATTCTAATAAAGACAAAGAAGAGTGATCTCTTCTGTCCAAAAGGGTAAACCAACTTTGAAAGAGAAAATAGAGCAACAGACAATATGCCATAAAAGTTACTTAATAGCACTTTCTTTTGTTTTTGATAGCGCTGAAAAGCGCTATTAACCGTGCCACTAATGTGAATGATTTTGTTTAATAGCACTTTAAAAGAGCTATTAAAGTACTAGTTTTTAATATAAAAATAATAATTAATTAAAACAATAAGTTTAAAGGAGCCAATAGAAATTCGTGGGGGAAAATGAAAATTTTAGCACAAACATTAGCGTCGGCCTGAACCGTCGCTAATATAAGAAAATAAAGAATTAATTAAGTCAATAACTAATAAGGAGGCAAACGAAATTTGTTATGGGAAATGAATATTTTTTCAAAAACAATAGCGTCGGCCTGAACCGTCGCTAATATAAAAAAATAAATAATTATTTAAAATAATAACTAAAAAGGAGGGAAACTAAATTGGTGGGTGTAATGAAATTTTCGCACAAACAGTAGCGTAGGTCCAAATAAACGTTTTGTCAATACCAAGTATTTTTCTCGAAATCAAACCATTTTCAAAATATTTTCATAACAATTGCACTCGAAGGACACATGCATTAAGTAGTGAAGAAGGAATGATTAGATGTATGTCCCTTTGTTCTTAGTCCGACGACGCTGGCTGTATAGGTTATCGTTCGAATGCTCACCTTCACTCATGATCTTTAGTTTTATTCGTGCTATATACTTTTGAAGTGAAATGGAGGAAAATGACTAGTTAGGCGTTTGCTCCTCTTATAAATATTCTAATAAAGACAAAGAAGAGTGATCTCTTCTGTCCAAAAGGGTAAACCAACTTTGAAAGAGAAAATAGAGCAACAGACAATATGCCATAAAAGTTACTTAATAGCACTTTCTTTTGTTTTTGATAGCGCTGAAAAGCGCTATTAACCGTGCCACTAATGTGAATGATTTTGTTTAATAGCACTTTAAAAGAGCTATTAAAGTACTAGTTTTTAATATAAAAATAATAATTAATTAAAACAATAAGTTTAAAGGAGCCAATAGAAATTCGTGGGGGAAAATGAAAATTTTAGCACAAACATTAGCGTCGGCCTGAACCGTCGCTAATATAAGAAAATAAAGAATTAATTAAGTCAATAACTAATAAGGAGGCAAACGAAATTTTATGGGAAATGAATATTTTTTCAAAAACAATAGCGTCGGCCTGAACCGTCGCTAATATAAAAAAATAAATAATTATTTAAAATAATAACTAAAAAGGAGGGAAACTAAATTGGTGGGTGTAACGAAATTTTCGCACAAACAGTAGCGTAGGTCCAAATAAACGTTTTGTCAATACCAAGTATTTTTCTCGAAATCAAACCATTTTCAAAATATTTTCATAACAATTGCACTCGAAGGACACATGCATTAAGTAGTGAAGAAGGAATGATTAGATGTATGTCCCTTTTTTCTTAGTCCGACGACGCTGGCTGTATAGGTTATCGTTCGAATGCTCACCTTCACTCATGATCTTTAGTTTTATTCGTGCTATATACTTTTGAAGTGAAATGGAGGAAAATGACTAGTTAGGCGTTTGCTCCTCTTATAAATATTATAATAAAGACAAAGAAGAGTGATCTCTTCTGTCCAAAAGGGTAAACCAACTTTGAAAGAGAAAATAGAGCAACAGACAATATGCCATAAAACATAGTTAATAGCACTTTCTTTTGTTTTTGATAGCGCTGAAAAGCGCTATTAACCGTGCCACTAATGTGAACGATTTTGTTTAATAGCACTTTAAAAGAGCTATTAAAGTACTAGTTTTTAATATAAAAATAATAATTAATTAAAACAATAAGTTTAAAGGAGCCAAACGAAATTCATGGGGGAAAATGAAAATTTTAGCACAAACATTAGCGTCGGCCTGAACCGTCGCTAATATAAGAAAATAAAGAATTAATTAAGTCAATAACTAATAAGGAGGCAAACAAAATTTGTTATGGGAAATGAATATTTTTTCAAAAACAATAGCGTCGTCCTGAACCGTCGCTAATATAAAAAAATAAATAATTATTTAAAATAATAACTAAAAAGGAGGGAAACTAAATTGGTGGGTGTAATGAAATTTTGCGCACAAACAGTAGCGTAGGTCCAAATAAACGTTTTGTCAACACCAAGTATTTTTCTCGAAATCAAACCATTTTCAAAATATTTTCATAACAAATGCACCCGAAGGACACATGCATTAAGTAGTGAAGAAGAAATGATTAAATGTATGTCCCTTTGTTCTTAGTCCGACGACGCTGGCTGTATAGGTTATCGTTTGAATGCTCACCTTCACTTATGATCTTTAGTTTTATTCGTGCTATATACTTTTGACGTGAAATGGAGGAAAATGACTAGTTAGGCGTTTGCTCCTCTTATAAATATTCTAATAAAGACAAAGAAGAGTGATCTCTTCTGTCCAAAAGGGTAAACCAACTTTGAAAGAGAAAATAGAGCAACAGACAATATGCCATAAAAGTTACTTAATAGCACTTTCTTTTGTTTTTGATAGCGTTGAAAAGCGCTATTAACCGTGCCACTAATGTGAATGATTTTGTTTAATAGCACTTTAAAAGAGCTATTAAAGTACTAGTTTTTAATATAAAAATAATAATTAATTAAAACAATAAGTTTAAAGGAGCCAATAGAAATTCGTGGAGGAAAATGAAAATTTTAGCACAAACATTAGCGTCGGCCTGAACCGTCGCTAATATAAGAAAATAAAGAATTAATTAAGTCAATAACTAATAAGGAGGCAAACGAAATTTGTTATGGGAAATGAATATTTTTTCAAGAACAATAGCGTCGGCCTGAACAGTCGCTAATATAAAAAAATAAATAATTATTTAAAATAATAACTAAAAAGGAGGAAAACTAAATTGGTGGGTGTAATGAAATTTTCGCACAAACAGTAGCGTAGGTCCAAATAAACGTTTTGTCAACACCAAGTATTTTTCTCGAAATCAAACCATTTTCAAAATATTTTCATAACAAATGCACCCGAAGGACACATGCATTAAGTAGTGAAGAAGAAATGATTAAATGTATGTCCCTTTGTTCTTAGTCCAACGACGCTGGCTGTATAGGTTATCGTTCGAATGCTCACCTTCACTCATGATCTTTAGTTTTATTCGTGCTATATACTTTTGAAGTGAAATGGAGGAAAATGACTAGTTAGGCGTTTGCTCCTCTTATAAATATTCTAATAAAGACAAAGAAGAGTGATCTCTTCTGTCCAAAAGGGTAAACCAACTTTGAAAGAGAAAATAGAGCAACAGACAATATGCCATAAAAGTTACTTAATAGCACTTTCTTTTGTTTTTGATAGCGCTGAAAAGCGCTATTAACCGTGCCACTAATGTGAATGATTTTGTTTAATAGCACTTTAAAAGAGCTATTAAAGTACTAGTTTTTAATATAAAAATAATAATTAATTAAAACAATAAGTTTAAAGGAGCCAATAGAAATTCGTGGAGGAAAATGAAAATTTTAGCACAAACATTAGCGTCGGCCTGAACCGTCGCTAATATAAGAAAATAAAGAATTAATTAAGTCAATAACTAATAAGGAGGCAAACGAAATTTGTTATGGGAAATGAATATTTTTTCAAGAACAATAGCGTCGGCCTGAACAGTCGCTAATATAAAAAAATAAATAATTATTTAAAATAATAACTAAAAAGGAGGGAAACTAAATTGGTGGGTGTAATGAAATTTTCGCACAAACAGTAGCGTAGGTCCAAATAAACGTTTTGTCAACACCAAGTATTTTTCTCGAAATCAAACCATTTTCAAAATATTTTCATAACAAATGCACCCGAAGGACACATGCATTAAGTAGTGAAGAAGAAATGATTAAATGTATGTCCCTTTGTTCTTAGTCCAACGACGCTGGCTGTATAGGTTATCGTTCGAATGCTCACCTTCACTCATGATCTTTAGTTTTATTCGTGCTATATACTTTTGAAGTGAAATGGAGGAAAATGACTAGTTAGGCGTTTGCTCCTCTTATAAATATTCTAATAAAGACAAAGAAGAGTGATCTCTTCTGTCCAAAAGGGTAAACCAACTTTGAAAGAGAAAATAGAGCAACAGACAATATGCCATAAAAGTTACTTAATAGCACTTTCTTTTGTTTTTGATAGCGCTGAAAAGCGCTATTAACCGTGCCACTAATGTGAATGATTTTGTTTAATAGCACTTTAAAAGAGCTATTAAAGTACTAGTTTTTAATATAAAAATAATAATTAATTAAAACAATAAGTTTAAAGGAGCCAATAGAAATTCGTGGGGGAAAATGAAAATTTTAGCACAAACATTAGCGTCGGCCTGAACCGTCGCTAATATAAGAAAATAAAGAATTAATTAAGTCAATAACTAATAAGGAGGCAAACGAAATTTGTTATGGGAAATGAATATTTTTTCAAAAACAATAGCGTCGGCCTGAACCGTCGCTAATATAAAAAAATAAATAATTATTTAAAATAATAACTAAAAAGGAGGGAAACTAAATTGGTGGGTGTAATGAAATTTTCGCACAAACAGTAGCGTAGGTCCAAATAAACGTTTTGTCAATACCAAGTATTTTTCTCGAAATCAAACCATTTTCAAAATATTTTCATAACAATTGCACTCGAAGGACACATGCATTAAGTAGTGAAGAAGGAATGATTAGATGTATGTCCCTTTGTTCTTAGTCCGACGACGCTGGCTGTATAGGTTATCGTTCGAATGCTCACCTTCACTCATGATCTTTAGTTTTATTCGTGCTATATACTTTTGAAGTGAAATGGAGGAAAATGACTAGTTAGGCGTTTGCTCCTCTTATAAATATTCTAATAAAGACAAAGAAGAGTGATCTCTTCTGTCCAAAAGGGTAAACCAACTTTGAAAGAGAAAATAGAGCAACAGACAATATGCCATAAAAGTTACTTAATAGCACTTTCTTTTGTTTTTGATAGCGCTGAAAAGCGCTATTAACCGTGCCACTAATGTGAATGATTTTGTTTAATAGCACTTTAAAAGAGCTATTAAAGTACTAGTTTTTAATATAAAAATAATAATTAATTAAAACAATAAGTTTAAAGGAGCCAATAGAAATTCGTGGGGGAAAATGAAAATTTTAGCACAAACATTAGCGTCGGCCTGAACCGTCGCTAATATAAGAAAATAAAGAATTAATTAAGTCAATAACTAATAAGGAGGCAAACGAAATTTGTTATGGGAAATGAATATTTTTTCAAAAACAATAGCGTCGGCCTGAACCGTCGCTAATATAAAAAAATAAATAATTATTTAAAATAATAACTAAAAAGGAGGGAAACTAAATTGGTGGGTGTAATGAAATTTTCGCACAAACAGTAGCGTAGGTCCAAATAAACGTTTTGTCAATACCAAGTATTTTTCTCGAAATCAAACCATTTTCAAAATATTTTCATAACAATTGCACTCGAAGGACACATGCATTAAGTAGTGAAGAAGGAATGATTAGATGTATGTCCCTTTGTTCTTAGTCCGACGACGCTGGCTGTATAGGTTATCGTTCGAATGCTCACCTTCACTCATGATCTTTAGTTTTATTCGTGCTATATACTTTTGAAGTGAAATGGAGGAAAATGACTAGTTAGGCGTTTGCTCCTCTTATAAATATTCTAATAAAGACAAAGAAGAGTGATCTCTTCTGTCCAAAAGGGTAAACCAACTTTGAAAGAGAAAATAGAGCAACAGACAATATGCCATAAAAGTTACTTAATAGCACTTTCTTTTGTTTTTGATAGCGCTGAAAAGCGCTATTAACCGTGCCACTAATGTGAATGATTTTGTTTAATAGCACTTTAAAAGAGCTATTAAAGTACTAGTTTTTAATATAAAAATAATAATTAATTAAAACAATAAGTTTAAAGGAGCCAATAGAAATTCGTGGGGGAAAATGAAAATTTTAGCACAAACATTAGCGTCGGCCTGAACCGTCGCTAATATAAGAAAATAAAGAATTAATTAAGTCAATAACTAATAAGGAGGCAAACGAAATTTTATGGGAAATGAATATTTTTTCAAAAACAATAGCGTCGGCCTGAACCGTCGCTAATATAAAAAAATAAATAATTATTTAAAATAATAACTAAAAAGGAGGGAAACTAAATTGGTGGGTGTAACGAAATTTTCGCACAAACAGTAGCGTAGGTCCAAATAAACGTTTTGTCAATACCAAGTATTTTTCTCGAAATCAAACCATTTTCAAAATATTTTCATAACAATTGCACTCGAAGGACACATGCATTAAGTAGTGAAGAAGGAATGATTAGATGTATGTCCCTTTTTTCTTAGTCCGACGACGCTGGCTGTATAGGTTATCGTTCGAATGCTCACCTTCACTCATGATCTTTAGTTTTATTCGTGCTATATACTTTTGAAGTGAAATGGAGGAAAATGACTAGTTAGGCGTTTGCTCCTCTTATAAATATTATAATAAAGACAAAGAAGAGTGATCTCTTCTGTCCAAAAGGGTAAACCAACTTTGAAAGAGAAAATAGAGCAACAGACAATATGCCATAAAACATAGTTAATAGCACTTTCTTTTGTTTTTGATAGCGCTGAAAAGCGCTATTAACCGTGCCACTAATGTGAACGATTTTGTTTAATAGCACTTTAAAAGAGCTATTAAAGTACTAGTTTTTAATATAAAAATAATAATTAATTAAAACAATAAGTTTAAAGGAGCCAAACGAAATTCATGGGGGAAAATGAAAATTTTAGCACAAACATTAGCGTCGGCCTGAACCGTCGCTAATATAAGAAAATAAAGAATTAATTAAGTCAATAACTAATAAGGAGGCAAACAAAATTTGTTATGGGAAATGAATATTTTTTCAAAAACAATAGCGTCGGCCTGAACCGTCGCTAATATAAAAAAATAAATAATTATTTAAAATAATAACTAAAAAGGAGGGAAACTAAATTGGTGGGTGTAATGAAATTTTGCGCACAAACAGTAGCGTAGGTCCAAATAAACGTTTTGTCAACACCAAGTATTTTTCTCGAAATCAAACCATTTTCAAAATATTTTCATAACAAATGCACCCGAAGGACACATGCATTAAGTAGTGAAGAAGAAATGATTAAATGTATGTCCCTTTGTTCTTAGTCCGACGACGCTGGCTGTATAGGTTATCGTTTGAATGCTCACCTTCACTCATGATCTTTAGTTTTATTCGTGCTATATACTTTTGACGTGAAATGGAGGAAAATGACTAGTTAGGCGTTTGCTCCTCTTATAAATATTCTAATAAAGACAAAGAAGAGTGATCTCTTCTGTCCAAAAGGGTAAACCAACTTTGAAAGAGAAAATAGAGCAACAGACAATATGCCATAAAAGTTACTTAATAGCACTTTCTTTTGTTTTTGATAGCGTTGAAAAGCGCTATTAACCGTGCCACTAATGTGAATGATTTTGTTTAATAGCACTTTAAAAGAGCTATTAAAGTACTAGTTTTTAATATAAAAATAATAATTAATTAAAACAATAAGTTTAAAGGAGCCAATAGAAATTCGTGGAGGAAAATGAAAATTTTAGCACAAACATTAGCGTCGGCCTGAACCGTCGCTAATATAAGAAAATAAAGAGTTAATTAAGTCAATAACTAATAAGGAGGCAAAAGAAATTTGTTATGGGAAATGAATATTTTTTCAAAAACAATAGCGTCGGCCTGAACCGTCGCTAATATAAAAAAATAAATATTTATTTAAAATAGTAACTAAAAAGGAGGGAAACTAAATTGGTGGGTGTAATGAAATTTTCGCACAAACAGTAGCGTAGGTCCAAATAAACGTTTTGTCAATACCAAGTATTTTTCTCGAAATCAAACCATTTTCAAAATATTTTCATAACAAATGCACCCGAAGGACACATGCATTAAGTAGTGAAGAAGAAATGATTAAATATATGTCCCTTTGTTCTTAGTCCGACGACGGTGGCTGTATAGGTTATCGTTCGAATGCTCACCTTCACTCATGATCTTTACTTTTATTCGTGCTATATAATTTTGAAGTGAAATGGAGGAAAATGACTAGTTAGGCGTTTGCTCCTCTTATAAATATTCTAATAAAGACAAAGAAGAGTGATCTCTTCTGTCCAAAAGGGTAAACCAACTTTGAAAGAGAAAATAGAGCAACAGACAATATGCCATAAAAGTTACTTAATAGCACTTTCTTTTGTTTTTGATAGCGCTTAAAAGCGCTATTAACCGTGCCACTAATGTGAATGATTTTGTTTAATAGCACTTTAAAAGAGCTATTAAAGTACTAGTTTTTAATATAAAAATAATAATTAATAAAAACAATAAGTTTAAAGGAGCCAATAGAAATTCATGGAGGAAAATGAAAATTTTAGCACAAACATTAGCGTCGGCCTGAACCGTCGCTAATATAAGAAAATAAAGAATTAATTAAGTCAATAACTAATAAGGAGGCAAACGAAATTTGTTATGGGAAATGAATATTTTTTCAAAAACAATAGCGTCGGCCTGAACCGTCGCTAATATAAATAAATAAATAATTATTTAAAATAATAACTAAAAAGGAGGGAAACTAAATTGGTGGGTGTAATGAAATTTTCGCACAAACAATAGCGTAGGTCCAAATAAATGTTTTGTCAATACCAAGTATTTTTCTCGAAATCAAACCATTTTCAAAATATTTTCATAACAATTGCACTCGAAGGACACATGCATTAAGTAGTGAAGAAGGAATGATTAAATGTATGTCCCTTTGTTCTTAGTCCGACGACGCTGGCTGTATAGGTTATCGTTCGAATGCTCACCTTCACTCATGATCTTTAGTTTTATTCGTGCTATATACTTTTGAAGTGAAATGGAGGAAAATGACTAGTTAGGCGTTTGCTCCTCTTATAAATATTCTAATAAAGACAAAGAAGAGTGATCTCTTCTGTCCAAAAGGGTAAACCAACTTTGAAAGAGAAAATAGAGCAACAGACAATATGCCATAAAACTTAGTTAATAGCACTTTCTTTTGTTTTTGATAGCGCTGAAAAGCGCTATTAACCGTGCCACTAATGTGAACGATTTTGTTTAATAGCACTTTAAAAGAGCTATTAAAGTACTAGTTTTTAATATAAAAATAATAATTAATTAAAACAATAAGTTTAAAGGAGCCAATAGAAATTCGTGGAGGAAAATGAAAATTTTAGCACAAACATTAGCGTCGGCCTGAACCGTCGCTAATATAAGAAAATAAAGAATTAATTAAGTCAATAACTAATAAGGAGGCAAAAGAAATTTGTTATGGGAAATTAATATTTTTTCAAAAACAATAGCGTCGGCCTGAACCGTCGCTAATATAAAAAAATAAATAATTATTTAAAATAATAACTAAAAAGGAGGGAAACTAAATTGGTGGGTGTAATGAAATTTTCGCACAAACAGTAGCGTAGGTCCAAATAAACGTTTTGTCAACACCAAGTATTTTTCTCGAAATCAAACCATTTTCAAAATATTTTCATAACAAATGCACCCGAAGGACACATGCATTAAGTAGTGAAGAAGAAATGATTAAATGTATGTCCCTTTGTTCTTAGTCCGAAGACGGTGGCTGTATAGGTTATCGTTCGAATGCTCACCTTCACTCATGATCTTTAGTTTTATTCGTGCTATATACTTTTGAAGTGAAATGGAGGAAAATGACTAGTTAGGCGTATGCTCCTCTTATAAAGATTCTAATAAAGACAAAGAAGAGTGATCTCTTCTGTCCAAAAGGGTAAACCAACTTTGAAAGAGAAAATAGAGCAACAGACAATATGCCATAAAACTTAGTTAATAGCACTTTCTTTTGTTTTTGATAGCGCTATTAACCGTGCCACTAATGTGAACGATTTTGTTTAATAGCACTTTAAAAGAGCTATTAAAGTACTAGTTTTTAATATAAAAATAATAATTAATTAAAACAATAAGTTTAAAGGAGCCAAACGAAATTCATGGGGGAAAATGAAAATTTTAGCACAAACATTAGCGTCGGCCTGAACCGTCGCTAATATAAGAAAATAAAGAATTAATTAAGTCAATAACTAATAAGGAGGCAAACAAAATTTGTTATGGGAAATGAATATTTTTTCAAAAACAATAGCGTCGGCCTGAACCGTCGCTAATATAAAAAAATAAATAATTATTTAAAATAATAACTAAAAAGGAGGGAAACTAAATTGGTGGGTGTAATGAAATTTTCGCACAAACAGTAGCGTAGGTCCAAATAAACGTTTTGTCAACACCAAGTATTTTTCTCGAAATCAAACCATTTTCAAAATATTTTCATAACAAATGCACCCGAAGGACACATGCATTGAGTAGTGAAGAAGAAATGATTAAATGTATGTCCCTTTGTTCTTAGTCCGACGAAGCTGGCTGTATAGGTTATCGTTCGAATGCTCACCTTCACTCATGATCTTTAGTTTTATTCGTGCTATATACTTTTGAAGTGAAATGGAGGAAAATGACTAGTTAGGCGTTTGCTCCTCTTATAAATATTCTAATAAAGACAAAGAAGAGTGATCTCTTCTGTCCAAAAGGGTAAACCAACTTTGAAAGAGAAAATAGAGCAACAGACAATATGCCATAAAAGTTACTTAATAGCACTTTCTTTTGTTTTTGATAGCGCTGAAAAGCGCTATTAACCGTGCCACTAATGTGAACGATTTTGTTTAATAGCACTTTAAAAGAGCTATTAAAGTACTAGTTTTTAATATAAAAATAATAATTAATTAAAACAATAAGTTTAAAGGAGCCAATAGAAATTCGTGGAGGAAAATGAAAATTTTAGCACAAACATTAGCGTCGGCCTGAACCGTCGCTAATATAAGAAAATAAAGAATTAATTAAGTCAATAACTAATAAGGAGGCAAAAGAAATTTGTTATGGGAAATTAATATTTTTTCAAAAACAATAGCGTCGGCCTGAACCGTCGCTAATATAAAAAAATAAATAATTATTTAAAATAATAACTAAAAAGGAGGGAAACTAAATTGGTGGGTGTAATGAAATTTTCGCACAAACAGTAGCGTAGGTCCAAATAAACGTTTTGTCAACACCAAGTAGTTTTCTCGAAATCAAACCATTTTCAAAATATTTTCATAACAAATGCACCCGAAGGACACATGCATTGAGTAGTGAAGAAGAAATGATTAAATGTATGTCCCTTTGTTCTTAGTCCGACGACGCTGGCTGTATAGGTTATCGTTCGAATGCTCACCTTCACTCATGATCTTTAGTTTTATTCGTGCTATATACTTTTGAAGTGAAATGGAGGAAAATGACTACTTAGGCGTATGCTCCTCTTATAAAGATTCTAATAAAGACAAAGAAGAGTGATCTCTTCTGTCCAAAAGGGTAAACCAACTTTGAAAGAGAAAATAGAGCAACAGACAATATGCCATAAAACTTAGTTAATAGCACTTTCTTTTGTTTTTGATAGCGCTATTAACCGTGCCACTAATGTGAACGATTTTGTTTAATAGCACTTTAAAAGAGCTATTAAAGTACTAGTTTTTAATATAAAAATAATAATTAATTAAAACAATAAGTTTAAAGGAGCCAAACGAAATTCATGGGGGAAAATGAAAATTTTAGCACAAACATTAGCGTCGGCCTGAACCGTCGCTAATATAAGAAAATAAAGAATTAATTAAGTCAATAACTAATAAGGAGGCAAACAAAATTTGTTATGGGAAATGAATATTTTTTCAAAAACAATAGCGTCGGCCTGAACCGTCGCTAATATAAAAAAATAAATAATTATTTAAAATAATAACTAAAAAGGAGGGAAACTAAATTGGTGGGTGTAATGAAATTTTCGCACAAACAGTAGCGTAGGTCCAAATAAACGTTTTGTCAACACCAAGTATTTTTCTCGAAATCAAACCATTTTCAAAATATTTTCATAACAAATGCACCCGAAGGACACATGCATTGAGTAGTGAAGAAGAAATGATTAAATGTATGTCCCTTTGTTCTTAGTCCGACGACGCTGGCTGTATAGGTTATCGTTCGAATGCTCACCTTCACTCATGATCTTTAGTTTTATTCGTGCTATATACTTTTGAAGTGAAATGGAGGAAAATGACTAGTTAGGCGTTTGCTCCTCTTATAAATATTCTAATAAAGACAAAGAAGAGTGATCTCTTCTGTCCAAAAGGGTAAACCAACTTTGAAAGAGAAAATAGAGCAACAGACAATATGCCATAAAAGTTACTTAATAGCACTTTCTTTTGTTTTTGATAGCGCTGAAAAGCGCTATTAACCGTGCCACTAATGTGAATGATTTTGTTTAATAGCACTTTAAAAGAGCTATTAAAGTACTAGTTTTTAATATAAAAATAATAATTAATAAAAACAATAAGTTTAAAGGAGCCAATAGAAATTCGTGGAGGAAAATGAAAATTTTAGCACAAACATTAGCGTCGGCCTGAACCGTCGCTAATATAAGAAAATAAAGAATTAATTAAGTCAATAACTAATAAGGAGGCAAACGAAATTAGTTATGGGAAATGAATATTTTTTCAAAAACAATAGCGTCGGCCTGAACCGTCGCTAATATAAAAAAATAAATAATTATTTAAAATAATAACTAAAAAGGAGGGAAACTAAATTGGTGGGTGTAATGAAATTTTCGCACAAACAGTAGCGTAGGTCCAAATAAACGTTTTGTCAATACCAAGTATTTTTCTCGAAATCAAACCATTTTCAAAATATTTTCATAACAATTGCACTCGAAGGACACATGCATTAAGTAGTGAAGAAGGAATGATTAAATGTATGTCCCTTTGTTCTTAGTCCGACGACGCTGGCTGTATAGGTTATCGTTCGAATGCTCACCTTCACTCATGAACTTTAGTTTTATTCGTGCTATATACTTTTGAAGTGAAATGGAGGAAAATGACTAGTTAGGCGTATGCTCCTCTTATAAATATTCTAATAAAGACAAAGAAGAGTGATCTCTTCTGTCCAAAAGGGTAAACCAACTTTGAAAGAGAAAATAGAGCAACAGACAATATGCCATAAAACTTAGTTAATAGCACTTTCTTTTGTTTTTGATAGCGCTGAAAAGCGCTATTAACCGTGCCACTAATGTGAACGATTTTGTTTAATAGCACTTTAAAAGAGCTATTAAAGTACTAGTTTTTAATATAAAAATAATAATTAATTAAAACAATAAGTTTAAAGGAGCCAATAGAAATTCGTGGAGGAAAATGAAAATTTTAGCACAAACATTAGCGTCGGCCTGAACCGTCGCTAATATAAGAAAATAAAGAATTAATTAAGTCAATAACTAATAAGGAGGCAAACGAAATTTGTTATGGGAAATTAATATTTTTTCAAAAAAAATAGCGTCGGCCTGAACCGTCGCTAATATAAAAAAATAATTAATTATTTAAAATAATAACTAAAAAGGAGGCAAACTAAATTGGTGGGTGTAATGAAATTTTCGCACAAACAGTAGCGTAGGTCCAAATAAACGTTTTGTCAACACCAAGTATTTTTCTCGAAATCAAACCATTTTCAAAATATTTTCATAACAAATGAACTCGAAGGACACATGCATTAAGTGGTGAAGAAGGAATTATTAAATGTATGTCCCTTTGTTCTTAGTCCGAAGACGGTGGCTGTATAGGTTATCGTTCGAATGCTTACCTTCACTCATGAACTTTAGTTTTATTTGTGCTATATACTTTTGAAGTGAAATGGAGGAAAATGACTAGTTAGGCGTATGCTCCTCTTATAAAGATTCTAATAAAGACAAAGAAGAGTGATCTCTTCTGTCCAAAAGGGTAAACCAACTTTGAAAGAGAAAATAGAGCAACAGACAATATGCCATAAAACTTAGTTAATAGCACTTTCTTTTGTTTTTGATAGCGCTGAAAAGCGCTATTAACCGTGCCACTAATGTGAACGATTTTGTTTAATAGCACTTTAAAAGAGCTATTAAAGTACTAGTTTTTAATATAAAAATAATAATTAATTAAAACAATAAGTTTAAAGGAGCCAATAGAAATTCGTGGAGGAAAATGAAAATTTTAGCACAAACATTAGCGTCGGCCTGAACCGTCGCTAATATAAGAAAATAAAGAATTAATTAAGTCAATAACTAATAAGGAGGCAAAAGAAATTTGTTATGGGAAATTAATATTTTTTCAAAAACAATAGCGTCGGCCTGAACCGTCGCTAATATAAAAAAATAAATAATTATTTAAAATAATAACTAAAAAGGAGGGAAACTAAATTGGTGGGTGTAATGAAATTTTCGCACAAACAGTAGCGTAGGTCCAAATAAACGTTTTGTCAACACCAAGTATTTTTCTCGAAATCAAACCATTTTCAAAATATTTTCATAACAAATGCACCCGAAGGACACATGCATTAAGTAGTGAAGAAGAAATGATTAAATGTATGTCCCTTTGTTCTTAGTCCGAAGACGGTGGCTGTATAGGTTATCGTTCGAATGCTCACCTTCACTCATGATCTTTAGTTTTATTCGTGCTATATACTTTTGAAGTGAAATGGAGGAAAATGACTAGTTAGGCGTATGCTCCTCTTATAAAGATTCTAATAAAGACAAAGAAGAGTGATCTCTTCTGTCCAAAAGGGTAAACCAACTTTGAAAGAGAAAATAGAGCAACAGACAATATGCCATAAAACTTAGTTAATAGCACTTTCTTTTGTTTTTGATAGCGCTATTAACCGTGCCACTAATGTGAACGATTTTGTTTAATAGCACTTTAAAAGAGCTATTAAAGTACTAGTTTTTAATATAAAAATAATAATTAATTAAAACAATAAGTTTAAAGGAGCCAATAGAAATTCGTGGAGGAAAATGAAAATTTTAGCACAAACATTAGCGTCGGCCTGAACCGTCGCTAATATAAGAAAATAAAGAATTAATTAAGTCAATAACTAATAAGGAGGCAAACGAAATTTGTTATGGGAAATTAATATTTTTTCAAAAAAAATAGCGTCGGCCTGAACCGTCGCTAATATAAAAAAATAATTAATTATTTAAAATAATAACTAAAAAGGAGGCAAACTAAATTGGTGGGTGTAATGAAATTTTCGCACAAACAGTAGCGTAGGTCCAAATAAACGTTTTGTCAACACCAAGTATTTTTCTCGAAATCAAACCATTTTCAAAATATTTTCATAACAAATGAACTCGAAGGACACATGCATTAAGTGGTGAAGAAGGAATTATTAAATGTATGTCCCTTTGTTCTTAGTCCGAAGACGGTGGCTGTATAGGTTATCGTTCGAATGCTCACCTTCACTCATGAACTTTAGTTTTATTTGTGCTATATACTTTTGAAGTGAAATGGAGGAAAATGACTAGTTAGGCGTATGCTCCTCTTATAAAGATTCTAATAAAGACAAAGAAGAGTGATCTCTTCTGTCCAAAAGGGTAAACCAACTTTGAAAGAGAAAATAGAGCAACAGACAATATGCCATAAAACTTAGTTAATAGCACTTTCTTTTGTTTTTGATAGCGCTGAAAAGCGCTATTAACCGTGCCACTAATGTGAACGATTTTGTTTAATAGCACTTTAAAAGAGCTATTAAAGTACTAGTTTTTAATATAAAAATAATAATTAATTAAAACAATAAGTTTAAAGGAGCCAATAGAAATTCGTGGAGGAAAATGAAAATTTTAGCACAAACATTAGCGTCGGCCTGAACCGTCGCTAATATAAGAAAATAAAGAATTAATTAAGTCAATAACTAATAAGGAGGCAAAAGAAATTTGTTATGGGAAATTAATATTTTTTCAAAAACAATAGCGTCGGCCTGAACCGTCGCTAATATAAAAAAATAAATAATTATTTAAAATAATAACTAAAAAGGAGGGAAACTAAATTGGTGGGTGTAATGAAATTTTCGCACAAACAGTAGCGTAGGTCCAAATAAACGTTTTGTCAACACCAAGTATTTTTCTCGAAATCAAACCATTTTCAAAATATTTTCATAACAAATGCACCCGAAGGACACATGCATTAAGTAGTGAAGAAGAAATGATTAAATGTATGTCCCTTTGTTCTTAGTCCGAAGACGGTGGCTGTATAGGTTATCGTTCGAATGCTCACCTTCACTCATGATCTTTAGTTTTATTCGTGCTATATACTTTTGAAGTGAAATGGAGGAAAATGACTAGTTAGGCGTATGCTCCTCTTATAAAGATTCTAATAAAGACAAAGAAGAGTGATCTCTTCTGTCCAAAAGGGTAAACCAACTTTGAAAGAGAAAATAGAGCAACAGACAATATGCCATAAAACTTAGTTAATAGCACTTTCTTTTGTTTTTGATAGCGCTATTAACCGTGCCACTAATGTGAACGATTTTGTTTAATAGCACTTTAAAAGAGCTATTAAAGTACTAGTTTTTAATATAAAAATAATAATTAATTAAAACAATAAGTTTAAAGGAGCCAATAGAAATTCGTGGAGGAAAATGAAAATTTTAGCACAAACATTAGCGTCGGCCTGAACCGTCGCTAATATAAGAAAATAAAGAATTAATTAAGTCAATAACTAATAAGGAGGCAAACGAAATTTGTTATGGGAAATTAATATTTTTTCAAAAAAAATAGCGTCGGCCTGAACCGTCGCTAATATAAAAAAATAATTAATTATTTAAAATAATAACTAAAAAGGAGGCAAACTAAATTGGTGGGTGTAATGAAATTTTCGCACAAACAGTAGCGTAGGTCCAAATAAACGTTTTGTCAACACCAAGTATTTTTCTCGAAATCAAACCATTTTCAAAATATTTTCATAACAAATGAACTCGAAGGACACATGCATTAAGTGGTGAAGAAGGAATTATTAAATGTATGTCCCTTTGTTCTTAGTCCGAAGACGGTGGCTGTATAGGTTATCGTTCGAATGCTTACCTTCACTCATGAACTTTAGTTTTATTTGTGCTATATACTTTTGAAGTGAAATGGAGGAAAATGACTAGTTAGGCGTATGCTCCTCTTATAAAGATTCTAATAAAGACAAAGAAGAGTGATCTCTTCTGTCCAAAAGGGTAAACCAACTTTGAAAGAGAAAATAGAGCAACAGACAATATGCCATAAAACTTAGTTAATAGCACTTTCTTTTGTTTTTGATAGCGCTGAAAAGCGCTATTAACCGTGCCACTAATGTGAACGATTTTGTTTAATAGCACTTTAAAAGAGCTATTAAAGTACTAGTTTTTAATATAAAAATAATAATTAATTAAAACAATAAGTTTAAAGGAGCCAATAGAAATTCGTGGAGGAAAATGAAAATTTTAGCACAAACATTAGCGTCGGCCTGAACCGTCGCTAATATAAGAAAATAAAGAATTAATTAAGTCAATAACTAATAAGGAGGCAAAAGAAATTTGTTATGGGAAATTAATATTTTTTCAAAAACAATAGCGTCGGCCTGAACCGTCGCTAATATAAAAAAATAAATAATTATTTAAAATAATAACTAAAAAGGAGGGAAACTAAATTGGTGGGTGTAATGAAATTTTCGCACAAACAGTAGCGTAGGTCCAAATAAACGTTTTGTCAACACCAAGTATTTTTCTCGAAATCAAACCATTTTCAAAATATTTTCATAACAAATGCACCCGAAGGACACATGCATTAAGTAGTGAAGAAGAAATGATTAAATGTATGTCCCTTTGTTCTTAGTCCGAAGACGGTGGCTGTATAGGTTATCGTTCGAATGCTCACCTTCACTCATGATCTTTAGTTTTATTCGTGCTATATACTTTTGAAGTGAAATGGAGGAAAATGACTAGTTAGGCGTATGCTCCTCTTATAAAGATTCTAATAAAGACAAAGAAGAGTGATCTCTTCTGTCCAAAAGGGTAAACCAACTTTGAAAGAGAAAATAGAGCAACAGACAATATGCCATAAAACTTAGTTAATAGCACTTTCTTTTGTTTTTGATAGCGCTATTAACCGTGCCACTAATGTGAACGATTTTGTTTAATAGCACTTTAAAAGAGCTATTAAAGTACTAGTTTTTAATATAAAAATAATAATTAATTAAAACAATAAGTTTAAAGGAGCCAATAGAAATTCGTGGAGGAAAATGAAAATTTTAGCACAAACATTAGCGTCGGCCTGAACCGTCGCTAATATAAGAAAATAAAGAATTAATTAAGTCAATAACTAATAAGGAGGCAAACGAAATTTGTTATGGGAAATTAATATTTTTTCAAAAAAAATAGCGTCGGCCTGAACCGTCGCTAATATAAAAAAATAATTAATTATTTAAAATAATAACTAAAAAGGAGGCAAACTAAATTGGTGGGTGTAATGAAATTTTCGCACAAACAGTAGCGTAGGTCCAAATAAACGTTTTGTCAACACCAAGTATTTTTCTCGAAATCAAACCATTTTCAAAATATTTTCATAACAAATGAACTCGAAGGACACATGCATTAAGTGGTGAAGAAGGAATTATTAAATGTATGTCCCTTTGTTCTTAGTCCGAAGACGGTGGCTGTATAGGTTATCGTTCGAATGCTCACCTTCACTCATGAACTTTAGTTTTATTTGTGCTATATACTTTTGAAGTGAAATGGAGGAAAATGACTAGTTAGGCGTATGCTCCTCTTATAAAGATTCTAATAAAGACAAAGAAGAGTGATCTCTTCTGTCCAAAAGGGTAAACCAACTTTGAAAGAGAAAATAGAGCAACAGACAATATGCCATAAAACTTAGTTAATAGCACTTTCTTTTGTTTTTGATAGCGCTGAAAAGCGCTATTAACCGTGCCACTAATGTGAACGATTTTGTTTAATAGCACTTTAAAAGAGCTATTAAAGTACTAGTTTTTAATATAAAAATAATAATTAATTAAAACAATAAGTTTAAAGGAGCCAATAGAAATTCGTGGAGGAAAATGAAAATTTTAGCACAAACATTAGCGTCGGCCTGAACCGTCGCTAATATAAGAAAATAAAGAATTAATTAAGTCAATAACTAATAAGGAGGCAAAAGAAATTTGTTATGGGAAATTAATATTTTTTCAAAAACAATAGCGTCGGCCTGAACCGTCGCTAATATAAAAAAATAAATAATTATTTAAAATAATAACTAAAAAGGAGGGAAACTAAATTGGTGGGTGTAATGAAATTTTCGCACAAACAGTAGCGTAGGTCCAAATAAACGTTTTGTCAACACCAAGTATTTTTCTCGAAATCAAACCATTTTCAAAATATTTTCATAACAAATGCACCCGAAGGACACATGCATTAAGTAGTGAAGAAGAAATGATTAAATGTATGTCCCTTTGTTCTTAGTCCGAAGACGGTGGCTGTATAGGTTATCGTTCGAATGCTCACCTTCACTCATGATCTTTAGTTTTATTCGTGCTATATACTTTTGAAGTGAAATGGAGGAAAATGACTAGTTAGGCGTATGCTCCTCTTATAAAGATTCTAATAAAGACAAAGAAGAGTGATCTCTTCTGTCCAAAAGGGTAAACCAACTTTGAAAGAGAAAATAGAGCAACAGACAATATGCCATAAAACTTAGTTAATAGCACTTTCTTTTGTTTTTGATAGCGCTATTAACCGTGCCACTAATGTGAACGATTTTGTTTAATAGCACTTTAAAAGAGCTATTAAAGTACTAGTTTTTAATATAAAAATAATAATTAATTAAAACAATAAGTTTAAAGGAGCCAATAGAAATTCGTGGAGGAAAATGAAAATTTTAGCACAAACATTAGCGTCGGCCTGAACCGTCGCTAATATAAGAAAATAAAGAATTAATTAAGTCAATAACTAATAAGGAGGCAAACGAAATTTGTTATGGGAAATTAATATTTTTTCAAAAAAAATAGCGTCGGCCTGAACCGTCGCTAATATAAAAAAATAATTAATTATTTAAAATAATAACTAAAAAGGAGGCAAACTAAATTGGTGGGTGTAATGAAATTTTCGCACAAACAGTAGCGTAGGTCCAAATAAACGTTTTGTCAACACCAAGTATTTTTCTCGAAATCAAACCATTTTCAAAATATTTTCATAACAAATGAACTCGAAGGACACATGCATTAAGTGGTGAAGAAGGAATTATTAAATGTATGTCCCTTTGTTCTTAGTCCGAAGACGGTGGCTGTATAGGTTATCGTTCGAATGCTCACCTTCACTCATGAACTTTAGTTTTATTTGTGCTATATACTTTTGAAGTGAAATGGAGGAAAATGACTAGTTAGGCGTATGCTCCTCTTATAAAGATTCTAATAAAGACAAAGAAGAGTGATCTCTTCTGTCCAAAAGGGTAAACCAACTTTGAAAGAGAAAATAGAGCAACAGACAATATGCCATAAAACTTAGTTAATAGCACTTTCTTTTGTTTTTGATAGCGCTGAAAAGCGCTATTAACCGTGCCACTAATGTGAACGATTTTGTTTAATAGCACTTTAAAAGAGCTATTAAAGTACTAGTTTTTAATATAAAAATAATAATTAATAAAAACAATAAGTTTAAAGGAGCCAATAGAAATTCGTGGAGGAAAATGAAAATTTTAGCACAAACATTAGCGTCGGCCTGAACCGTCGCTAATATAAGAAAATAAAGAATTAATTAAGTCAATAACTAATAAGGAGGCAAACGAAATTTGTTATGGGAAATGAATATTTTTTCAAAAACAATAGCGTCGGCCTGAACCGTCGCTAATATAAAAAAATAAATAATTATTTAAAATAATAACTAAAAAGGAGGGAAACTAAATTGGTGGGTGTAATGAAATTTTCGCACAAACAGTAGCGTAGGTCCAAATAAACGTTTTGTCAATACCAAGTATTTTTCTCGAAATCAAACCATTTTCAAAATATTTTCATAACAATTGCACTCGAAGGACACATGCATTAAGTAGTGAAGAAGGAATGATTAAATGTATGTCCCTTTGTTCTTAGTCCGAAGACGGTGGCTGTATAGGTTATCGTTCGAATGCTCACCTTCACTCATGAACTTTAGTTTTATTCGTGCTATATACTTTTGAAGTGAAATGGAGGAAAATGACTAGTTAGGCGTATGCTCCTCTTATAAAGATTCTAATAAAGACAAAGAAGAGTGATCTCTTCTGTCCAAAAGGGTAAACCAACTTTGAAAGAGAAAATAGAGCAACAGACAATATGCCATAAAACTTAGTTAATAGCACTTTCTTTTGTTTTTGATAGCGCTATTAACCGTGCCACTAATGTGAACGATTTTGTTTAATAGCACTTTAAAAGAGCTATTAAAGTACTAGTTTTTAATATAAAAATAATAATTAATTAAAACAATAAGTTTAAAGGAGCCAATAGAAATTCGTGGAGGAAAATGAAAATTTTAGCACAAACATTAGCGTCGGCCTGAACCGTCGCTAATATAAGAAAATAAAGAATTAATTAAGTCAATAACTAATAAGGAGGCAAAAGAAATTTGTTATGGGAAATTAATATTTTTTCAAAAACAATAGCGTCGGCCTGAACCGTCGCTAATATAAAAAAATAAATATTTATTTAAAATAATAACTAAAAAGGAGGGAAACTAAATTGGTGGGTGTAATGAAATTTTCGCACAAACAGTAGCGTAGGTCCAAATAAACGTTTTGTCAACACCAAGTATTTTTCTCGAAATCAAACCATTTTCAAAATATTTTCATAACAAATGCACCCGAAGGACACATGCATTAAGTAGTGAAGAAGAAATGATTAAATATATGTCCCTTTGTTCTTAGTCCGACGACGGTGGCTGTATAGGTTATCGTTCGAATGCTCACCTTCACTCATGATCTTTACTTTTATTCGTGCTATATAATTTTGAAGTGAAATGGAGGAAAATTACTAGTTTGGCGTTTGCTCCTCTTATAAATATTCTAATAAAGACAAAGAAGAGTGATCTCTTCTGTCCAAAAGGGTAAACCAACTTTGAAAGAGAAAATAGAGCAACAGACAATATGACATAAAAGTTACTTAATAGCACTTTCTTTTGTTTTTGATAGCGCTGAAAAGCGCTATTAACCGTGCCACTAATGTGAATGATTTTGTTTAATAGCACTTTAAAAGAGCTATTAAAGTACTAGTTTTTAATATAAAAATAATAATTAATAAAAACAATAAGTTTAAAGGAGCCAATAGAAATTCGTGGAGGAAAATGAAAATTTTAGCACAAACATTAGCGTCGGCCTGAACCGTCGCTAATATAAGAAAATAAAGAATTAATTAAGTCAATAACTAATAAGGAGGCAAACGAAATTTGTTATGGGAAATGAATATTTTTTCAAAAACAATAGCGTCGGCCTGAACCGTCGCTAATATAAAAAAATAAATAATTATTTAAAATAATAACTAAAAAGGAGGGAAACTAAATTGGTGGGTGTAATGAAATTTTCGCACAAACAGTAGCGTAGGTCCAAATAAACGTTTTGTCAATACCAAGTATTTTTCTCGAAATCAAACCATTTTCAAAATATTTTTATAACAATTGCACTCGAAGGACACATGCATTAAGTAGTGAAGAAGGAATGATTAAATGTATGTCCCTTTGTTCTTAGTCCGAAGACGGTGGCTGTATAGGTTATCGTTCGAATGCTCACCTTCACTCATGAACTTTAGTTTTATTCGTGCTATATACTTTTGAAGTGAAATGGAGGAAAATGACTAGTTAGGCGTATGCTCCTCTTATAAAGATTCTAATAAAGACAAAGAAGAGTGATCTCTTCTGTCCAAAAGGGTAAACCAACTTTGAAAGAGAAAATAGAGCAACAGACAATATGCCATAAAACTTAGTTAATAGCACTTTCTTTTGTTTTTGATAGCGCTGAAAAGCGCTATTAACCGTGCCACTAATGTGAACGATTTTGTTTAATAGCACTTTAAAAGAGCTATTAAAGTACTAGTTTTTAATATAAAAATAATAATTAATTAAAACAATAAGTTTAAAGGAGCCAATAGAAATTCGTGGAGGAAAATGAAAATTTTAGCACAAACATTAGCGTCGGCCTGAACCGTCGCTAATATAAGAAAATAAAGAATTAATTAAGTCAATAACTAATAAGGAGGAAAAAGAAATTTGTTATGGGAAATTAATATTTTTTCAAAAACAATAGCGTCGGCCTGAACCGTCGCTAATATAAAAAAATAAATAATTATTTAAAATAATAACTAAAAAGGAGGGAAACTAAATTGGTGGGTGTAATGAAATTTTCGCACAAACAGTAGCGTAGGTCCAAATAAACGTTTTGTCAACACCAAGTATTTTTCTTGAAATCAAACCATTTTCAAAATATTTTCATAACAAATGCACCCGAAGGACACATGCATTAAGTAGTGAAGAAGAAATGATTAAATGTATGTCCCTTTGTTCTTAGTCCGACGACGGTGGCTGTATAGGTTATCGTTCGAATGCTCACCTTCACTCATGATCTTTAGTTTTATTCGTGCTATATAATTTTGAAGTGAAATGGAGGAAAATGACTAGTTAGGCGTTTGCTCCTCTTATAAATATTCTAATAAAAACAAAGAAGAGTGATCTCTTCTGTCCAAAAGGGTAAACCAACTTTGAAAGAGAAAATAGAGCAACAGACAATATGCCATAAAAGTTACTTAATAGCACTTTCTTTTGTTTTTGATAGCGCTGAAAAGCGCTATTAACCGTGCCACTAATGTGAACGATTTTGTTTAATAGCACTTTAAAAGAGCTATTAAAGTACTAGTTTTTAATATAAAAGTAATAATTAATTAAAACAATAAGTTTAAAGGAGCCAATAGAAATTCGTGGAGGAAAATGAAAATTTTAGCACAAACATTAGCGTCCGCCTGAACCGTCGCTAATATAAGAAAATAAGAATTAATTAAGACAATAACTAATAACGAGGTAAACGAAATTTGTGATGGGAAATGAATATTTTTTCAAAAATAATAGCGTCGGCTTGAACCGTCGCTAACATAAAAAAATAAATAATTATTTAAAATAATAACTAAAAAGGAGGGAAACTAAATTGGTGGGTGTAATGAAATTTTCGCACAAACAGTAGCGTAGGTCCAAATAAACGTTTTGTCAATACCAAGTATTTTTCTCGAAATCAAACCATTTTCAAAATATTTTCATAACAATTGCACTCGAAGGACACATGCATTAAGTAGTGAAGAAGGAATGATTAAATGTATGTCCCTTTGTTCTTAGTCCGACGACGATGGCTGTATAGGTTATCGTTCGAATGCTCACCTTCACTCATGATCTTTAGTTTTATTCGTGCTTTAAACTTTTGAAGTGAAATGGAGGTAAATGACTAGTTAGGCGTTTGCTCCTCTTATAAATATTCTAATAAAGACAAAGAAGAGTGATCTCTTCTGTCCAAAAGGGTAAACCAACTTTGAAAGAGAAAATAGAGCAACAGACAATATGCCATAAAACTTAGTTAATAGCACTTTCTTTTGTTTTTGATAGCGCTGAAATGCGCTATTAACCGTGCCACTAATGTGAACGATTTTGTTTAATAGCACTTTAAAAGAGCTATTAAGGTACTAGTTTTTAATATAAAAATAATAATTAATTAAAACAATAAGTTTAAAGGAGCCAATAGAAATTCATGGAGGAAAATGAAAATTTTAGCACAAACATTAGCGTCGGCCTGAACCGTCGCTAATATAAGAAAATAAAGAATTAATTAAGTCAATAACTAATAAGGAGGCAAACGAAATTTGTTATGGGAAATGAATATTTTTTCAAAAACAATAGCGTCGGCCTGAACCGTCGCTAATATAAAAAATTAAATAATTATTTAAAATAATAACTAAAAAGGAGGGAAACTAAATTGGTGGGTGTAATGAAATTTTTGCACAAACAGTAGCGTAGGTCCAAATAAACGTTTTGTCAATACCAAGTATTTTTCTCGAAATCAAACCATTTTCAAAATATTTTCATAACAATTGCACTCGAAGGACACATGCATTAAGTAGTGAAGAAGGAATGATTAAATGTATGTCCCTTTGTTCTTAGTCCGACGACGCTGGCTCTATAGGTTATCGTTCGAATGCTCACCTTCACTCATGATCTTTAGTTTTATTCGTGCTATATACTTTTGAAGTGAAATGGAGTAAAATGACTAGTTAGGCGTTTGCTCCTCTTATAAATATTCTAATAAAGACAAAGAAGATTGATCTCTTCTGTCCAAAAGGGTAAACCAACTTTGAAAGAGAAAATAGAGCAACAGACAATATGCCATAAAACTTAGTTAATAGCACTTTCTTTTGTTTTTGATAGCGCTGAAAAGCGCTATTAACCGTGCCACTAATGTGAACGACTTTGTTTAATAGCACTTTAAAAGAGCTATTAAGGTACTAATTTTTAATATAAAAATAATAATTAATTAAAACAATAAGTTTAAAGGAGCCAATAGAAATTCGTGGAGGAAAATGAAAATTTTAGCACAAACATTAGCGTCGGCCTGAACCGTCGCTAATATAAGAAAATAAGAATTAATTAAAACAATAACTAATAAGGAGGTAAACGAAATTTGTGATGGGAAATGAATATTTTTTCAAAAACAATAGCGTCGGCTTGAACCGTCGCTAACATAAAAAAACAAATAATTATTTAAAATAATAAATAAAAAGGAGGGAAACTAAATTGGTGGGTGTAATGAAATTTTCGCACAAACAGTAGCGTAGGTCCAAATAAACGTTTTGTCAATACCAAGTATTTTTCTCGAAATCAAACCATTTTCAAAATATTTTCATAACAATTGCACTCGAAGGACACATGCATTAAGTAGTGAAGAAGGAATGATTAAATGTATGTCCCTTTGTTCTTAGTCCGACGACGCTGGCTGTATAGGTTATCGTTCGAATGCTTACCTTCACTCATGATCTTTAGTTTTATTCGTGCTATATACTTTTGAAGTGAAATGGAGGAAAATGACTAGTTAGGCGTTTGCTCCTCTTATAAATATTCTAATAAAGACAAAGAAGAGTGATCTCTTCTGTCCAAAAGGTTAAACCAACTTTGAAAGATAAAATAGAGCAACAGACAATATGCCATAAAACTTAGTTAATAGCACTTTCTTTTGTTTTTGATAGCGCTGAAAAGCGCTATTAACCGTGCCACTAATGTGAACGATTTTGTTTAATAGCACTTTAAAAGAGCTATTAAGGTACTAGTTTTTAATATAAAAATAATAATTAATTAAAACAATAAGTTTAAAGGAGCCAATAGAAATTCGTGGAGGAAAATGAAAATTTTAGCACAAACAGTAGCATCGGCATGAACCGTCACTAATATAAGAAAATAAGAATTAATTAAGACAATAACTAATAAGGAGGCAAACGAAATTTGTTATGGGAAATGAATACTTTTTCAAAAACAATAGCGTCGGCCTGAACCGTCGCTAATATAAAAAAATAAATAATTATTTAAAATAATAACTAAAAAGGAGGGAAACTAAATTGGTGGGTGTAATGAAATTTTCGCACAAACAGTAGCGTAGGTCCAAATAAACGTTTTGTCAATACCAAGTATTTTTCTCGAAATCAAACCATTTTCAAAATATTTTCATAACAATTGCACTCGAAGGACACATGCATTAAGTAGTGAAGAAGGAATGATTAAATGTATGTCCCTTTGTTCTTAGTCCGACGACGCTGGCTGTATAGGTTATCGTTCGAATGCTTACCTTCACTCATGATCTTTAGTTTTATTCGTGCTATATACTTTTGAAGTGAAATGGAGGAAAATGACTAGTTAGGCGTTTGCTCCTCTTATAAATATTCTAATAAAGACAAAGAAGAGTGATCTCTTCTGTCCAAAAGGGTAAACCAACTTTGAAAGATAAAATAGAGCAACAGACAATATGCCATAAAACTTAGTTAATAGCACTTTCTTTTGTTTTTGATAGCGCTGAAAAGCGCTATTAACCGTGCCACTAATGTGAACGATTTTGTTTAATAGCACTTTAAAAGATCTATTAAAGTACTAGTTTTTAATATAAAAGTAATAATTAATTAAAACAATAAGTTTAAAGGAGCCAATAGAAATTCGTGGAGGAAAATGAAAATTTTAGCACAAACATTAGCGTCCGCCTGAACCGTCGCTAATATAAGAAAATAAGAATTAATTAAGACAATAACTAATAACGAGGTAAACGAAATTTGTGATGGGAAATGAATATTTTTTCAAAAACAATAGCGTCGGCTTGAACCGTCGCTAACATAAAAAAATAAATAATTATTTAAAATAATAACTAAAAAGGAGGGAAACTAAATTGGTGGGTGTAATGAAATTTTCGCACAAACAGTAGCGTAGGTCCAAATAAACGTTTTGTCAACACCAAGTATTTTTCTCGAAATCAAACCATTTTCAAAATATTTTCATAACAATTGCACTCGAAGGACACATGCATTAAGTAGTGAATAAGGAATGATTAAATGTATGTCCCTTGGTTCTTAGTCCGACGACGATGGCTGTATAGGTTATCGTTCGAATGCTCACCTTCACTCATGATCTTTAGTTTTATTCGTGCTTTAAACTTTTGAAGTGAAATGGAGGTAAATGACTAGTTAGGCGTTTGCTCCTCTTATAAATATTCTAATAAAGACAAAGAAGAGTGATCTCTTCTGTCCAAAAGGGTAAACCGTCTTTGAAAGAGAAAATAGAGCAACAGACAATATGCCATAAAACTTAGTTAATAGCACTTTCTTTTGTTTTTGATAGCGCTGAAATGCGCTATTAACCGTGCCACTAATGTGAACGATTTTGTTTAATAGCACTTTAAAAGAGCTATTAAGGTACTAGTTTTTAATATAAAAATAATAATTAATTAAAACAATAAGTTTAAAGGAGCCAATAGAAATTCATGGAGGAAAATGAAAATTTTAGCACAAACATTAGCGTCGGCCTGAACCGTCGCTAATATAAGAAAATAAAGAATTAATTAAGTCAATAACTAATAAGGAGGCAAACGAAATTTGTTATGGGAAATGAATATTTTTTCAAAAACAATAGCGTCGGCCTGAACCGTCGCTAATATAAAAAATTAAATAATTATTTAAAATAATAACTAAAAAGGAGGGAAACTAAATTGGTGGGTGTAATGAAATTTTTGCACAAACAGTAGCGTAGGTCCAAATAAACGTTTTGTCAATACCAAGTATTTTTCTCGAAATCAAACCATTTTCAAAATATTTTCATAACAATTGCACTCGAAGGACACATGCATTAAGTAGTGAAGAAGGAATGATTAAATGTATGTCCCTTTGTTCTTAGTCCGACGACGCTGGCTGTATAGGTTATCGTTCGAATGCTTACCTTCACTCATGATCTTTAGTTTTATTCGTGCTATATACTTTTGAAGTGAAATGGAGGAAAATGACTAGTTAGGTGTTTGCTCCTCTTATAAATATTCTAATAAAGACAAAGAAGAGTGATCTCTTCTGTCCAAAAGGGTAAACCAACTTTGAAAGATAAAATAGAGCAACAGACAATATGCCATAAAACTTAGTTAATAGCACTTTCTTTTGTTTTTGATAGCGCTGAAAAGCGCTATTAACCGTGCCACTAATGTGAACGATTTTGTTTAATAGCACTTTAAAAGAGCTATTAAGGTACTAGTTTTTAATATAAAAATAATAATTAATTAAAACAATAAGTTTAAAGGAGCCAATAGAAATTCGTGGAGGAAAATGAAAATTTTAGCACAAACAGTAGCATCGGCATGAACCGTCACTAATATAAGAAAATAAGAATTAATTAAGACAATAACTAATAAGGAGGCAAACGAAATTTGTTATGGGAAATGAATACTTTTTCAAAAACAATAGCGTCGGCCTGAACCGTCGCTAATATAAAAAAATAAATAATTATTTAAAATAATAAATAAAAAGGAGGGAAACTAAATTGGTGGGTGTAATGAAATTTTCGCACAAACAGTAGCGTAGGTCCAAATAAACGTTTTGTCAATACCAAGTATTTTTCTCGAAATCAAACCATTTTCAAAATATTTTCATAACAATTGCACTCGAAGGACACATGCATTAAGTAGTGAAGAAGGAATGATTAAATGTATGTCCCTTTGTGCTTAGTCCGACGACGCTGGCTGTATAGGTTATCGTTCGAATGCTTACCTTCACTCATGATCTTTAGTTTTATTCGTGCTATATACTTTTGAAGTGAAATGGAGGAAAATGACTAGTTAGGCGTTTGCTCCTCTTATAAATATTCTAATAAAGACAAAGAAGAGTGATCTCTTCTGTCCAAAAGGGTAAACCAACTTTGAAAGATAAAATAGAGCAACAGACAATATGCCATAAAACTTAGTTAATAGCACTTTCTTTTGTTTTTGATAGCGCTGAAAAGCGCTATTAACCGTGCCACTAATGTGAACGATTTTGTTTAATAGCACTTTAAAAGAGCTATTAAGGTACTAGTTTTTAATATAAAAATAATAATTAATTAAAACAATAAGTTTAAAGGAGCCAATAGAAATTCGTGGAGGAAAATGAAAATTTTAGCACAAACAGTAGCATCGGCATGAACCGTCACTAATATAAGAAAATAAGAATTAATTAAGACAATAACTAATAAGGAGGCAAACGAAATTTGTTATGGGAAATGAATACTTTTTCAAAAACAATAGCGTCGGCCTGAACCGTCGCTAATATAAAAAAATAAATAATTATTTAAAATAATAACTAAAAAGGAGGGAAACTAAATTGGTGGGTGTAATGAAATTTTCGCACAAACAGTAGCGTAGGTCCAAATAAACGTTTTGTCAATACCAAGTATTTTTCTCGAAATCAAACCATTTTCAAAATATTTTCATAACAATTGCACTCGAAGGACACATGCATTAAGTAGTGAAGAAGGAATGATTAAATGTATGTCCCTTTGTTCTTAGTCCGACGACGCTGGCTGTATAGGTTATCGTTCGAATGCTTACCTTCACTCATGATCTTTAGTTTTATTCGTGCTATATACTTTTGAAGTGAAATGGAGGAAAATGACTAGTTAGGCGTTTGCTCCTCTTATAAATATTCTAATAAAGACAAAGAAGAGTGATCTCTTCTGTCCAAAAGGGTAAACCAACTTTGAAAGATAAAATAGAGCAACAGACAATATGCCATAAAACTTAGTTAATAGCACTTTCTTTTGTTTTTGATAGCGCTGAAAAGCGCTATTAACCGTGCCACTAATGTGAACGATTTTGTTTAATAGCACTTTAAAAGAGCTATTAAAGTACTAGTTTTTAATATAAAAGTAATAATTAATAAAAACAATAAGTTTAAAGGAGCCAATAGAAATTCGTGGAGGAAAATGAAAATTTTAGCACAAACATTAGCGTCCGCCTGAACCGTCGCTAATATAAGAAAATAAGAATTAATTAAGACAATAACTAATAAAGAGGTAAACGAAATTTGTGATGGGAAATGAATACTTTTTCAAAAACAATAGCGTCGGCCTGAACCGTCGCTAATATAAAAAAATAAATAATTATTTAAAATAATAACTAAAAAGGAGGGAAACTAAATTGGTGGGTGTAATGAAATTTTCGCACAAACAGTAGCGTAGGTCCAAATAAACGTTTTGTCAATACCAAGTATTTTTCTCGAAATCAAACCATTTTCAAAATATTTTCATAACAATTGCACTCGAAGGACACATGCATTAAGTAGTGAAGAAGGAATGATTAAATGTATGTCCCTTTGTTCTTAGTCCGACGACGCTGGCTGTATAGGTTATCGTTCGAATGCTTACCTTCACTCATGATCTTTAGTTTTATTCGTGCTATATACTTTTGAAGTGAAATGGAGGAAAATGACTAGTTAGGCGTTTGCTCCTCTTATAAATATTCTAATAAAGACAAAGAAGAGTGATCTCTTCTGTCCAAAAGGGTAAACCAACTTTGAAAGATAAAATAGAGCAACAGACAATATGCCATAAAACTTAGTTAATAGCACTTTCTTTTGTTTTTGATAGCGCTGAAAAGCGCTATTAACCGTGCCACTAATGTGAACGATTTTGTTTAATAGCACTTTAAAAGAGCTATTAAAGTACTAGTTTTTAATATAAAAGTAATAATTAATAAAAACAATAAGTTTAAAGGAGCCAATAGAAATTCGTGGAGGAAAATGAAAATTTTAGCACAAACATTAGCGTCCGCCTGAACCGTCGCTAATATAAGAAAATAAGAATTAATTAAGACAATAACTAATAAAGAGGTAAACGAAATTTGTGATGGGAAATGAATATTTTTTCAAAAACAATAGCGTCGGCCTGAACCGTCGCTAACATAAAAAAATAAATAATTATTTAAAATAATAACTAAAAAGGAGGGAAACTAAATTGGTGGGTGTAATGAAATTTTCGCATAAACAGTAGCGTAGGTCCAAATAAACGTTTTGTCAACACCAAGTATTTTTCTCGAAATCAAACCATTTTCAAAATATTTTCATAACAATTGCACTCGAAGGACACATGCATTAAGTAGTGAATAAGGAATGATTAAATGTATGTCCCTTTGTTCTTAGTCCGACGACGCTGGCTGTATAGGTTATCGTTCGAATGCTCACCTTCACTCATGAACTTTAGTTTTATTCGTGCTATATACTTTTGAAGTGAAATGGAGGAAAATGACTAGTTAGGCGTATGCTCCTCTTATAAAGATTCTAATAAAGACAAAGAAGAGTGATCTCTTCTGTCCAAAAGGGTAAACCAACTTTGAAAGAGAAAATAGAGCAACAGACAATATGCCATAAAACTTAGTTAATAGCACTTTCTTTTGTTTTTGATAGCGCTGAAAAGCGCTATTAACCGTGCCACTAATGTGAACGATTTTGTTTCATAGCACTTTAAAAGAGCTATTAAAGTACTAGTTTTTAATATAAAAATAATAATTAATTAAAACAATAAGTTTAAAGGAGCCAATAGAAATTCGTGGAGGAAAATGAAAATTTTAGCACAAACATTAGCGTCGGCCTGAACCGTCGCTAATATAAGAAAATAAAGAATTAATTAAGTCAATAACTAATAAGGAGGCAAAAGAAATTTGTTATGGGAAATTAATATTTTTTCAAAAACAATAGCGTCGGCCTAAACCGTCGCTAATATAAAAAAATAAATAATTATTTAAAATAATAACTAAAAAGGAGGGAAACTAAATTGGTGGGTGTAATGAAATTTTCGCACAAACAGTAGCGTAGGTCCAAATAAACGTTTTTTCAACACCAAGTATTTTTCTCGAAATCAAACCATTTTCAAAATATTTTCATAACAAATGCACCCGAAGGACACATGCATTAAGTAGTGAAGAAGAAATGATTAAATGTATGTCCCTTTGTTCTTAGTCCGACGACGGTGGCTGTATAGGTTACCGTTCGAATGCTCACCTTCACTCATGATCTTTAGTTTTATTCGTGCTATATAATTTTGAAGTGAAATGGAGGAAAATGACTAGTTAGGCGTTTGCTCCTCTTATAAATATTCTAATAAAGACAAAGAAGAGTGATCTCTTCTGTCCAAAAGGGTAAACCAACTTTGAAAGAGAAAATAGAGCAACAGACAATATGCCATAAAAGTTACTTAATAGCACTTTCTTTTGTTTTTGATAGCGCTGAAAAGCGCTATTAACCGTGCCACTAATGTGAACGATTTTGTTTAATAGCACTTTAAAAGAGCTATTAAAGTACTAGTTTTTAATATAAAAATAATAATTAATAAAAACAATAAGTTTAAAGGAGCCAATAGAAATTCGTGGAGGAAAATGAAAATTTTAGCACAAACATTAGCGTCGGCCTGAACCGTCGCTAATATAAGAAAATAAAGAATTAATTAAGTCAATAACTAATAAGGAGGCAAACGAAATATGTTATGGGAAATGAATATTTTTTCAAAAACAATAGCGTCGGCCTGAACCGTCGCTAATATAAAAAAATAATTATTATTTAAAATAATAACTAAAAAGGAGGGAAACTAAATTGGTGGGTGTAATGAAATTTTCGCACAAACAGTAGCGTAGGTCCAAATAAACGTTTTGTCAACACCAAGTATTTTTCTCGAAATCAAACCATTTTCAAAATATTTTCATAACAATTGCACTCGAAGGACACATGCATTAAGTAGTGAATAAGGAATGATTAAATGTATGTCCCTTGGTTCTTAGTCCGACGACGCTGGCTGTATAGGTTATCGTTCGAATGCTCACCTTCACTCATGATCTTTAGTTTTATTCGTGCTATATACTTTTGAAGTGAAATGGAGGTAAATGACTAGTTAGGCGTTTGCTCCTCTTATAAATATTCTAATAAAGACAAAGAATAGTGATCTCTTCTGTCCAAAAGGGTAAACCAACTTTGAAAGAGAAAATAGAGCAACAGACCATATGCCATAAAACTTAGTTAATAGCACTTTCTTTTGTTTTTGATAGCGCTGAAAAGCGCTATTAACCGTGCCACTAATGTGAACGATTTTGTTTAATAGCACTTTAAAAGAGCTATTAAGGTACTAGTTTTTAATATAAAAATAATAATTAATTAAAACAATAAGTTTAAAGTAGCCAATAGAAATTCGTGGAGGAAAATGAAAATTTTAGCACAAACATTAGCATCGGCCTGAACCGTCGCTAATATAAGAAAATAAAGAATTAATTAAGTCAATAACTAATAAGGAGGCAAACGAAATTTGTTATGGGAAATGAATATTTTTTCAAAAACAATAGCGTCGGCCTGAACCGTCGCTAATATAAAAAATTAAATAATTATTTAAAATAATAACTAAAAAGGAGGGAAACTAAATTGGTGGGTGTAATGAAATTTTCGCACAAACAGTAGCGTAGGTCCAAATAAACGTTTTGTCAATACCAAGTATTTTTCTCGAAATCAAACCATTTTCAAAATATTTTCATAACAATTGCACTCGAAGGACACATGCATTAAGTAGTGAAGAAGGAATGATTAAATGTATGTCCCTTTGTTCTTAGTCCGACGACGCTGGCTCTATAGGTTATCGTTCGAATGCTCACCTTCACTCATGATCTTTAGTTTTATTCGTGCTATATACTTTTGAAGTGAAATGGAGGAAAATGACTAGTTAGGCGTTTGCTCCTCTTATAAATATTCTAATAAAGACAAAGAAGATTGATCTCTTCTGTCCAAAAGGGTAAACCAACTTTGAAAGAGAAAATAGAGCAACAGACAATATGCCATAAAACTTAGTTAATAGCACTTTCTTTTGTTTTTGATAGCGCTGAAAAGCGCTATTAACCGTGCCACTAATGTGAACGACTTTGTTTAATAGCACTTTAAAAGAGCTATTAAGGTACTAGTTTTTAATATAAAAATAATAATTAATTAAAACAATAAGTTTAAAGGAGCCAATAGAAATTCGTGGAGGAAAATGAAAATTTTAGCACAAACATTAGCGTCGGCCTGAACCGTCGCTAATATAAGAAAATAAGAATTAATTAAAACAATAACTAATAAGGAGGTAAACGAAATTTGTGATGGGAAATGAATATTTTTTCAAAAACAATAGCGTCGGCTTGAACCGTCGCTAACATAAAAAAATAAATAATTATTTAAAATAATAACTAAAAAGGAGGGAAACTAAATTGGTGGGTGTAATGAAATTTTCGCACAAACAGTAGCGTAGGTCCAAATAAATGTTTTGTCAACACCAAGTATTTTTCTCGAAATCAAACCATTTTCAAAATATTTTCATAACAATTGCACTCGAAGGACACATGCATTAAGTAGTGAATAAGGAATGATTAAATGTATGTCCCTTGGTTCTTAGTCCGACGACGCTGGCTGTATAGGTTATCGTTCGAATGCTCACCTTCACTCATGATCTTTAGTTTTATTCGTGCTATATACTTTTGAAGTGAAATGGAGGTAAATGACTAGTTAGGCGTTTGCTCCTCTTATAAATATTCTAATAAAGACAAAGAATAGTGATCTCTTCTGTCCAAAAGGGTAAACCAACTTTGAAAGAGAAAATAGAGCAACAGACAATATGCCATAAAACTTAGTTAATAGCACTTTCTTTTGTTTTTGATAGCGCTGAAAAGCGCTATTAACCGTGCCACTAATGTGAACGATTTTGTTTAATAGCACTTTAAAAGAGCTATTAAGGTACTAGTTTTTAATATAAAAATAATAATTAATTAAAACAATAAGTTTAAAGTAGCCAATAGAAATTCGTGGAGGAAAATGAAAATTTTAGCACAAACATTAGCGTCGGCCTGAACCGTCGCTAATATAAGAAAATAAAGAATTAATTAAGTCAATAACTAATAAGGAGGCAAACGAAATTTGTTATGGGAAATGAATATTTTTTCAAAAACAATAGCGTCGGCCTGAACCGTCGCTAATATAAAAAATTAAATAATTATTTAAAATAATAACTAAAAAGGAGGGAAACTAAATTGGTGGGTGTAATGAAATTTTCGCACAAACAGTAGCGTAGGTCCAAATAAACGTTTTGTCAATACCAAGTATTTTTCTCGAAATCAAACCATTTTCAAAATATTTTCATAACAATTGCACTCGAAGGACACATGCATTAAGTAGTGAAGAAGGAATGATTAAATGTATGTCCCTTTGTTCTTAGTCCGACGACGCTGGCTCTATAGGTTATCGTTCGAATGCTCACCTTCACTCATGATCTTTAGTTTTATTCGTGCTATATACTTTTGAAGTGAAATGGAGGAAAATGACTAGTTAGGCGTTTGCTCCTCTTATAAATATTCTAATAAAGACAAAGAAGAGTGATATCTTCTGTCCAAAAGGGTAAACCAACTTTGAAAGAGAAAATAGAGCAACAGACAATATGCCATAAAACATAGTTAATAGCACTTTCTTTTGTTTTTGATAGCGCTGAAAAGCGCTATTAACCGTGCCACTAATGTGAACGACTTTGTTTAATAGCACTTTAAAAGAGCTATTAAGGTACTAGTTTTTAATATAAAAATAATAATTAATTAAAACAATAAGTTTAAAGGAGCCAATAGAAATTCGTGGAGGAAAATGAAAATTTTAGCACAAACATTAGCGTCGGCCTGAACCGTCGCTAATATAAGAAAATAAAGAATTAATTAAGTCAATAACTAATAAGGAGGCAAACGAAATTTGTTATGGGAAATGAATATTTTTTCAAAAACAATAGCGTCGGCCTGAACCGTCGCTAATATAAAAAAATAAATAATTATTTAAAATAATAACTAAAAAGGAGGGAAACTAAATTGGTGGGTGTAATGAAATTTTCGCACAAACAGTAGCGTAGGTCCAAATAAACATTTTGTCAATACCAAATATTTCTCTCGAAATCAAACCATTTTCAAAATATTTTCATAACAATTGCACTCGAAGGACACATGCATTAAGTAGTGAAGAAGGAATGATTAAATGTATGTCCCTTTGTTCTTAGTCCGACGACGCTGGCTGTATAGGTTATCGTTCGAATGCTCACCTTCACTCATGATCTTTAGTTTTATTCGTGCTATATACTTTTGAAGTGAAATGGAGGAAAATGACTAGTTAGGCGTTTGCTCCTCTTATAAATATTCTAATAAAGACAAAGAAGAGTGATCTCTTCTGTCCAAAAGGGTAAACCAACTTTGAAAGATAAAATAGAGCAACAGACAATATGCCATAAAACTTAGTTAATAGCACTTTCTTTTGTTTTTGATAGCGCTGAAAAGCGCTATTAACCGTGCCACTAATGTGAACGATTTTGTTTAATAGCACTTTAAAAGAGCTATTAAAGTACTAGTTTTTAATATAAAAATAATAGTTAATTAAAACAATAAGTTTAAAGGAGCCAATAGAAATTCGTGGAGGAAAATGAAAATTTTAGCACAAACATTAGCGTCGGCCTGAACCGTCGCTAATATAAGAAAATAAGAATTAATTAAGACAATAACTAATAACGAGGTAAACGAAATTTTTGATGGGAAATGAATATTTTTTCAAAAACAATAGCGTCGGCTTGAACCGTCGCTAACATAAAAAAATAAATAATTATTTAAAATAATAACTAAAAAGGAGGGAAACTAAATTGGTGGGTGTAATGAAATTTTCGCACAAACAGTAGCGTAGGTCCAAATAAACGTTTTGTCAACACCAAGTATTTTTCTCGAAATCAAACCATTTTCAAAATATTTTCATAACAATTGCACTCGAAGGACACATGCATTAAGTAGTGAATAAGGAATGATTAAATGTATGTCCCTTGGTTCTTAGTCCGACGACGATGGCTGTATAGGTTATCGTTCGAATGCTCACCTTCACTCATGATCTTTAGTTTTATTCGTGCTTTAAACTTTTGAAGTGAAATGGAGGTAAATGACTAGTTAGGCGTTTGCTCCTCTTATAAATATTCTAATAAAGACAAAGAAGAGTGATCTCTTCTGTCCAAAAGGGTAAACCAACTTTGAAAGAGAAAATAGAGCAACAGACAATATGCCATAAAACTTAGTTAATAGCACTTTCTTTTGTTTTTGATAGCGCTGAAATGCGCTGTTAACCGTGCCACTAATGTGAACGATTTTATTTAATAGCACTTTAAAAGAGCTATTAAGGTACTAGTTTTTAATATAAAAATAATAATTAATTAAAACAATAAGTTTAAAGGAGCCAATAGAAATTCGTGGAGGAAAATGAAAATTTTAGCACAAACATTAGCGTCGGCCTGAACCGTCGCTAATATAAGAAAATAAAGAATTAATTAAGTCAATAACTAATAAGGAGGCAAACGAAATTTGTTATGGGAAATGAATATTTTTTCAAAAACAATAGCGTCGGCCTGAACCGTCGCTAATATAAAAAATTAAATAATTATTTAAAATAATAACTAAAAAGGAGGGAAACTAAATTGGTGGGTGTAATGAAATTTTCGCACAAACAGTAGCGTAGGTCCAAATAAACGTTTTGTCAATACCAAGTATTTTTCTCGACATCAAACCATTTTCAAAATATTTTCATAACAATTGCACTCGAAGGACACATGCATTAAGTAGTGAAGAAGGAATGATTAAATGTATGTCCCTTTGTTCTTAGTCCGACGACGCTGGCTCTATAGGTTATCGTTTGAATGCTCACCTTCACTCATGATCTTTAGTTTTATTCGTGCTATATACTTTTGAAGTGAAATGGAGGAAAATGACTAGTTAGGCGTTTGCTCCTCTTATAAATATTCTAATAAAGACAAAGAAGATTGATCTCTTCTGTCCAAAAGGGTAAACCAACTTTGAAAGAGAAAATAGAGCAACAGACAATATGCCATAAAACTTAGTTAATAGCACTTTCTTTTGTTTTTGATAGCGCTGAAAAGCGCTATTAACCGTGCCACTAATGTGAACGACTTTGTTTAATAGCACTTTAAAAGAGCTATTAAGGTACTAGTTTTTAATATAAAAATAATAATTAATTAAAACAATAAGTTTAAAGGAGCCAATAGAAATTCGTTGAGGAAAATGAAAATTTTAGCACAAACATTAGCGTCGGCCTGAACCGTCGCTAATATAAGAAAATAAGAATTAATTAAAACAATAACTAATAAGGAGGTAAACGAAATTTGTGATGGGAAATGAATATTTTTTCAAAAACAATAGCGTCGGCCTGAACCGTCGCTAACATAAAAAAATAAATAATTATTTAAAATAATAACTAAAAAGGAGGGAAACTAAATTGGTGGGTGTAATGAAATTTTCGCACAAACAGTAGCGTAGGTCCAAATAAACGTTTTGTCAACACCAAGTATTTTTCTCGAAATCAAACCATTTTCAAAATATTTTCATAACAATTGCACTCGAAGGACACATGCATTAAGTAGTGAATAAGGAATGATTAAATGTATGTCCCTTGGTTCTTAGTCCGACGACGCTGGCTGTATAGGTTATCGTTCGAATGCTCACCTTCACTCATGATCTTTAGTTTTATTCGTGCTATATACTTTTGAAGTGAAATGGAGGTAAATGACTAGTTAGGCGTTTGCTCCTCTTATAAATATTCTAATAAAGACAAAGAATAGTGATCTCTTCTGTCCAAAAGGGTAAACCAACTTTGAAAGAGAAAATAGAGCAACAGACAATATGCCATAAAACTTAGTTAATAGCACTTTCTTTTGTTTTTGATAGCGCTGAAAAGCGCTATTAACCGTGCCACTAATGTGAACGATTTTGTTTAATAGCATTTTAAAAGAGCTATTAAGGTACTAGTTTTTAATATATAAATAATAATTAATTAAAACAATAAGTTTAAAGTAGCCAATAAAATTCGTGGAGGAAAATGAAAATTTTAGCACAAACATTAGCGTCGGCCTGAACCGTCGCTAATATAAGAAAATAAAGAATTAATTAAGTCAATAACTAATAAGGAGGCAAACGAAATTTGTTATGGGAAATGAATATTTTTTCAAAAACAATAGCGTCGGCCTGAACCGTCGCTAATATAAAAAATTAAATAATTATTTAAAATAATAACTAAAAAGGAGGGAAACTAAATTGGTGGGTGTAATGAAATTTTCGCACAAACAGTAGCGTAGGTCCAAATAAACGTTTTGTCAATACCAAGTATTTTTCTCGAAATCAAACCATTTTCAAAATATTTTCATAACAATTGCACTCGAAGGACACATGCATTAAGTAGTGAAGAAGGAATGATTAAATGTATGTCCCTTTGTTCTTAGTCCGACGACGCTGGCTCTATAGGTTATCGTTCGAATGCTCACCTTCACTCATGATCTTTAGTTTTATTCGTGCTATATACTTTTGAAGTGAAATGGAGGAAAATGACTAGTTAGGCGTTTGCTCCTCTTATAAATATTCTAATAAAGACAAAGAAGAGTGATATCTTCTGTCCAAAAGGGTAAACCAACTTTGAAAGAGAAAATAGAGCAACAGACAATATGCCATAAAACTTAGTTAATAGCACTTTCTTTTGTTTTTGATAGCGCTGAAAAGCGCTATTAACCGTGCCACTAATGTGAACGACTTTGTTTAATAGCACTTTAAAAGAGCTATTAAGGTACTAGTTTTTAATATAAAAATAATAATTAATTAAAACAATAAGTTTAAAGGAGCCAATAGAAATTCGTGGAGGAAAATGAAAATTTTAGCACAAACATTAGCGTCGGCCTGAACCGTCGCTAATATAAGAAAATAAAGAATTAATTAAGTCAATAACTAATAAGGAGGCAAACGAAATTTGTTATGGGAAATGAATATTTTTTCAAAAACAATAGCGTCGGCCTGAACCGTCGCTAATATAAAAAAATAAATAATTATTTAAAATAATAACTAAAAAGGAGGGAAACTAAATTGGTGGGTGTAATTAAATTTTCGCACAAACAGTAGCGTAGGTCCAAATAAACGTTTTGTCAACACCAAGTATTTTTCTCGAAATCAAACCATTTTCAAAATATTTTCATAACAATTGCACTCGAAGGACACATGCATTAAGTAGTGAATAAGGAATGATTAAATGTATGTCCCTTGGTTCTTAGTCCGACGACGCTGGCTGTATAGGTAATCGTTCGAATGCTCAGCTTCACTCATGATCTTTAGTTTTATTCGTGCTATATACTTTTGAAGTGAAATGGAGGTAAATGACTAGTTAGGCGTTTGCTCCTCTTATAAATATTCTAATAAAGACAAAGAAGAGTGATCTCTTCTGTCCAAAAGGGTAAACCAACTCAGAAAGAGAAAATAGAGCAACATACAATATGCCATAAAACTTAGTTAATAGCACTTTCTTTTGTTTTTGATAGCGCTGAAAAGCGCTATTAACCGTGCCACTAATGTGAACGACTTTGTTTAATAGCACTTTAAAAGAGCTATTAAGGTACTAGTTTTTAATATAAAAATAATAATTAATTAAAACAATAAGTTTAAAGGAGCCAATAGAAATTCGTGGAGGAAAATGAAAATTTTAGCACAAACATTAGCGTCGGCCTGAACCGTCGCTAATATAAGAAAATAAAGAATTAATTAAGTCAATAACTAATAAGGAGGCAAACGAAATTTGTTATGGGAAATTAATATTTTTTCAAAAACAATAGCGTCGGCCTGAACCGTCGCTAATATAAAAAAATAAATAATTATTTAAAATAATAACTAAAAAGGAGGGAAACTAAATTGGTGCGTGTAATGAAATTTTCGCACAAACAGTAGCGTAGGTCCAAATAAACGTTTTGTCAATACCAAATATTTTTCTCGAAATCAAACCATTTTCAAAATATTTTCATAACAATTGCACTCGAAGGACACATGCATTAAGTAGTGAAGAAGGAATGATTAAATGTATGTCCCTTTGTTCTTAGTCCGACGACGCTGGCTATATAGGTTATCGTTCGAATGCTCACCTTCACTCATGATCTTTAGTTTTATTCGTGCTATATACTTTTGAAGTGAAATGGAGGAAAATGACTAGTTAGGCGTTTGCTCCTCTTATAAATATTCTAATAAAGACAAAGAAGAGTGATCTCTTCTGTCCAAAAGGGTAAACCAACTTTGAAAGATAAAATAGAGCAACAGACAATATGCCATAAAACTTAGTTAATAGCACTTTCTTTTGTTTTTGATAGCGCTGAAAAGCGCTATTAACCGTGCCACTAATGTGAACGATTTTGTTTAATAGCACTTTAAAAGAGCTATTAAAGTACTAGTTTTTAATATAAAAATAATAATTAATTAAAACAATAAGTTTAAAGGAGCCAATAGAAATTCGTGGAGGAAAATGAAAATTTTAGCACAAACATTAGCGTCGGCCTGAACCGTCGCTAATATAAGAAAATAAGAATTAATTAAGACAATAACTAATAAGGAGGTAAACGAAATTTGTGATGGGAAATGAATATTTTTTCAAAAACAATAGCGTCGGCTTGAACCGTCGCTAACATAAAAAAATAAATAATTATTTAAAATAATAACTAAAAAGGAGGGAAACTAAATTGGTGGGTGTAATTAAATTTTCGCACAAACAGTAGCGTAGGTCCAAATAAACGTTTTGTCAACACCAAGTATTTTTCTCGAAATCAAACCATTTTCAAAATATTTTCATAACAATTGCACTCGAAGGACACATGCATTAAGTAGTGAATAAGGAATGATTAAATGTATGTCCCTTGGTTCTTAGTCCGACGACGCTGGCTGTATAGGTTATCATTCGAATGCTCAGCTTCACTCATGATCTTTAGTTTTATTCGTGCTATATACTTTTGAAGTGAAATGGAGGTAAATGACTAGTTAGGCGTTTGCTCCTCTTATAAATATTCTAATAAAGACAAAGAAGAGTGATCTCTTTTGTCCAAAAGGGTAAACCAACTCAGAAAGAGAAAATAGAGCAACAGACAATATGCCATAAAACTTATTTAATAGCACTTTCTTTTGTTTTTGATAGCGCTGAAAAGCGCTATTAACCGTGCCACTAATGTGAACGACTTTGTTTAATAGCACTTTAAAAGAGCTATTAAGGTACTAGTTTTTAATATAAAAATAATAATTAATTAAAACAATAAGTTTAAAGGAGCCAATAGAAATTCGTGGAGGAAAATGAAAATTTTAGCACAAACATTAGCGTCGGCCTGAACCGTCGCTAATATAAGAAAATAAAGAATTAATTAAGTCAATAACTAATAAGGAGGCAAACGAAATTTGTTATGGGAAATGAATATTTTTTCAAAAACAATAGCGTCGGCCTGAACCGTCGCTAATATAAAAAAATAAATAATTATTTAAAATAATAACTAAAAAGGAGGGAAACTAAATTGGTGGGTGTAATGAAATTTTCGCACAAACAGTAGCATAGGTCCAAATAAACGTTTTGTCAATACCAAATATTTTTCTCGAAATCAAACCATTTTCAAAATATTTTCATAACAATTGCACTCGAAGGACACATGCATTAAGTAGTGAAGAAGGAATGATTAAATGTATGTCCCTTTGTTCTTAGTCCGACGACGCTGGCTGTATAGGTTATCGTTCGAATGCTCACCTTCACTCATGATCTTTAGTTTTATTCGTGCTATATACTTTTGAAGTGAAATAGAGGAAAATGACTAGTTAGGCGTTTGCTCCTCTTATAAATATTCTAATAAAGACAAAGAAGAGTGATCTCTTCTGTCCAAAAGGGTAAACCAACTTTGAAAGATAAAATAGAGCAACAGACAATATGCCATAAAACTTAGTTAATAGCACTTTCTTTTGTTTTTGATAGCGCTGAAAAGCGCTATTAACCGTGCCACTAATGTGAACGATTTTGTTTAATAGCACTTTAAAAGAGCTATTAAGGTACTAGTTTTTAATATAAAAATAATAATTAATTAAAACAATAAGTTTAAAGTAGCCAATAGAAATTCGTGGAGGAAAATGAAAATTTTAGCACAAACATTAGCGTCGGCCTGAACCGTCGCTAATATAAGAAAATAAGAATTAATTAAGACAATAACTAATAAGGAGGTAAACGAAATTTGTGATGGGAAATGAATATTTTTTCAAAAACAATAGCGTCGGCTTGAACCGTCGCTAACATAAAAAAATAAATAATTATTTAAAATAATAACTAAAAAGGAGGGAAACTAAATTGGTGGGTGTAATTAAATTTTCGCACAAACAGTAGCGTAGGTCCAAATAAACGTTTTGTCAACACCAAGTATTTTTCTCGAAATCAAACCATTTTCAAAATATTTTCATAACAATTGCACTCGAAGGACACATGCATTAAGTAGTGAATAAGGAATGATTAAATGTATGTCCCTTGGTTCTTAGTCCGACGACGCTGGCTGTATAGGTTATCCTTCGAATGCTCAGCTTCACTCATGATCTTTAGTTTTATTCGTGCTATATACTTTTGAAGTGAAATGGAGGTAAATGACTAGTTAGGCGTTTGCTCCTCTTATAAATATTCTAATAAAGACAAAGAAGAGTGATCTCTTCTGTCCAAAAGGGTAAACCAACTCAGAAAGAGAAAATAGAGCAACAGACAATATGCCATAAAACTTATTTAATAACACTTTCTTTTGTTTTTGATAGCGCTGAAAAGCGCTATTAACCGTGCCACTAATGTGAACGACTTTGTTTAATAGCACTTTAAAAGAGCTATTAAGGTACTAGTTTTTAATATAAAAATAATAATTAATTAAAACAATAAGTTTAAAGGAGCCAATAGAAATTCGTGGAGGAAAATGAAAATTTTAGCACAAACATTAGCGTCGGCCTGAACCGTCGCTAATATAAGAAAATAAAGAATTAATTAAGTCAATAACTAATAAGGAGGCAAACAAAATTTGTTATGGGAAATGAATATTTTTTCAAAAACAATAGCGTCGGCCTGAACCGTCGCTAATATAAAAAAATAAATAATTATTTAAAATAATAACTAAAAAGGAGGGAAACTAAATTGGTGGGTGTAATGAAATTTTCGCACAAACAGTAGCATAGGTCCAAATAAACGTTTTGTCAATACCAAATATTTTTCTCGAAATCAAACCATTTTCAAAATATTTTCATAACAATTGCACTCGAAGGACACATGCATTAAGTAGTGAAGAAGGAATGATTAAATGTATGTCCCTTTGTTCTTAGTCCGACGACGCTGGCTGTATAGGTTATCGTTCGAATGCTCACCTTCACTCATGATCTTTAGTTTTATTCGTGCTATATACTTTTGAAGTGAAATAGAGGAAAATGACTAGTTAGGCGTTTGCTCCTCTTATAAATATTCTAATAAAGACAAAGAAGAGTGATCTCTTCTGTCCAAAAGGGTAAACCAACTTTGAAAGATAAAATAGAGCAACAGACAATATGCCATAAAACTTAGTTAATAGCACTTTCTTTTGTTTTTGATAGCGCTGAAAAGTGCTATTAACCGTGCCACTAATGTGAACGATTTTGTTTAATAGCACTTTAAAAGAGCTATTAAGGTACTAGTTTTTAATATAAAAATAATAATTAATTAAAACAATAAGTTTAAAGTAGCCAATAGAAATTCGTGGAGGAAAATGAAAATTTTAGCACAAACATTAGCGTCGGCCTGAACCGTCGCTAATATAAGAAAATAAGAATTAATTAAGACAATAACTAATAAGGAGGTAAACGAAATTTGTGATGGGAAATGAATATTTTTTCAAAAACAATAGCGTCGGCTTGAACCGTCGCTAACATAAAAAAATAAATAATTATTTAAAATAATAACTAAAAAGGAGGGAAACTAAATTGGTGGGTGTAATTAAATTTTCGCACAAACAGTAGCGTAGGTCCAAATAAACGTTTTGTCAACACCAAGTATTTTTCTCGAAATCAAACCATTTTCAAAATATTTTCATAACAATTGCACTCGAAGGACACATGCATTAAGTAGTGAATAAGGAATGATTAAATGTATGTCCCTTGGTTCTTAGTCCGACGATGCTGGCTGTATAGGTTATCATTCGAATGCTCAGCTTCACTCATGATCTTTAGTTTTATTCGTGCTATATACTTTTGAAGTGAAATGGAGGTAAATGACTAGTTAGGCGTTTGCTCCTCTTATAAATATTCTAATAAAGACAAAGAAGAGTGATCTCTTCTGTCCAAAAGGGTAAACCAACTCAGAAAGAGAAAATAGAGCAACAGACAATATGCCATAAAACTTATTTAATAACACTTTCTTTTGTTTTTGATAGCGCTGAAAAGCGCTATTAACCGTGCCACTAATGTGAACGACTTTGTTTAATAGCACTTTAAAAGAGCTATTAAGGTACTAGTTTTTAATATAAAAATAATAATTAATTAAAACAATAAGTTTAAAGGAGCCAATAGAAATTCGTGGAGGAAAATGAAAATTTTAGCACAAACATTAGCGTCGGCCTGAACCGTCGCTAATATAAGAAAATAAAGAATTAATTAAGTCAATAACTAATAAGGAGGCAAACAAAATTTGTTATGGGAAATGAATATTTTTTCAAAAACAATAGCGTCGGCCTGAACCGTCGCTAATATAAAAAAATAAATAATTATTTAAAATAATAACTAAAAAGGAGGGAAACTAAATTGGTGGGTGTAATGAAATTTTCGCACAAACAGTAGCATAGGTCCAAATAAACGTTTTGTCAATACCAAATATTTTTCTCGAAATCAAACCATTTTCAAAATATTTTCATAACAATTGCACTCGAAGGACACATGCATTAAGTAGTGAAGAAGGAATGATTAAATGTATGTCCCTTTGTTCTTAGTCCGACGACGCTGGCTGTATAGGTTATCGTTCGAATGCTCACCTTCACTCATGATCTTTAGTTTTATTCGTGCTATATACTTTTGAAGTGAAATAGAGGAAAATGACTAGTTAGGCGTTTGCTCCTCTTATAAATATTCTAATAAAGAAAAAGAAGAGTGATCTCTTCTGTCCAAAAGGGTAAACCAACTTTGAAAGATAAAATAGAGCAACAGACAATATGCCATAAAACTTAGTTAATAGCACTTTCTTTTGTTTTTGATAGCGCTGAAAAGCGCTATTAACCGTGCCACTAATGTGAACGATTTTGTTTAATAGCACTTTAAAAGAGCTATTAAAGTACTAGTTTTTAATATAAAAATAATAATTAATTAAAACAATAAGTTTAAAGGAGCCAATAGAAATTCGTGGAGGAAAATGAAAATTTTAGCACAAACATTAGCGTCGGCCTGAACCGTCGCTAATATAAGAAAATAAGAATTAATTAAGACAATAACTAATAAGGAGGTAAACGAAATTTGTGATGGGAAATGAATATTTTTTCAAAAACAATAGCGTCGGCTAGAACCGTCGCTAACATAAAAAAATAAATAATTATTTAAAATAATAACTAAAAAGGAGGGAAACTAAATTGGTGGGTGTAATTAAATTTTCGCACAAACAGTAGCGTAGGTCCAAATAAACGTTTTGTCAACACCAAGTATTTTTCTCGAAATCAAACCATTTTCAAAATATTTTCATAACAATTGCACTCGAAGGACACATGCATTAAGTAGTGAATAAGGAATGATTAAATGTATGTCCCTTGGTTCTTAGTCCGACGACGCTGGCTGTATAGGTTATCGTTCGAATGCTCAGCTTCACTCATGATCTTTAGTTTTATTCGTGCTATATACTTTTGAAGTGAAATGGAGGTAAATGACTAGTTAGGCGTTTGCTCCTCTTATAAATATTCTAATAAAGACAAAGAAGAGTGATCTCTTCTGTCCAAAAGGGTAAACCAACTCAGAAAGAGAAAATAGAGCAACAGACAATATGCCATAAAACTTAGTTAATAACACTTTCTTTTGTTTTTGATAGCGCTGAAAAGCGCTATTAACCGTGCCACTAATGTGAACGACTTTGTTTAATAGCACTTTAAAAGAGCTATTAAGGTACTAGTTTTTAATATAAAAATAATAATTAATTAAAACAATAAGTTTAAAGGAGCCAATAGAAATTCGTGGAGGAAAATGAAAATTTTAGCACAAACATTAGCGTCGGCCTGAACCGTCGCTAATATAAGAAAATAAAGAATTAATTAAGTCAATAACTAATAAGGAGGCAAACGAAATTTGTTATGGGAAATGAATATTTTTTCAAAAACAATAGCGTCGGCCTGAACCGTCGCTAATATAAAAAAATAAATAATTATTTAAAATAATAACTAAAAAGGAGGGAAACTAAATTGGTGGGTGTAATGAAATTTTCTCACAAACAGTAGCGTAGGTCCAAATAAACGTTTTGTCAATACCAAATATTTTTCTCGAAATCAAACCATTTTCAAAATATTTTCATAACAATTGCACTCGAAGGACACATGCATTAAGTAGTGCATAAGGAATGATTAAATGTATGTCCCTTGGTTCTTAGTCCGACGAAGCTGGATGTATAGGTTATCGTTCGAATGCTCAGCTTCACTCATGATCTTTAGTTTTATTCGTGCTATATACTTTTGAAGTGAAATGGAGGAAAATGACTAGTTAGGCGTTTGCTCCTCTTATAAATATTCTAATAAAGACAAAGAAGAGTGATCTCTTCTGTCCAAAAGGGTAAACCAACTTTGAAAGATAAAATAGAGCAACAGACAATATGCCATAAAACTTAGTTAATAGCACTTTCTTTTGTTTTTGATAGCGCTGAAAAGCGCTATTAACCGTGCCACTAATGTGAACGATTTTGTTTAATAGCACTTTAAAAGAGCTATTAAAGTACTAGTTTTTAATATAAAAATAATAATTAATTAAAACAATAAGTTTAAAGGAGCCAATAGAAATTCGTGGAGGAAAATGAAAATTTTAGCACAAACATTAGCGTCGGCCTGAACCGTCGCTAATATAAGAAAATAAGAATTAATTAAGACAATAACTAATAAGGAGGTAAACGAAATTTGTGATGGGAAATGAATATTTTTTCAAAAACAATAGCGTCGGCTTGAACCGTCGCTAACATAAAAAAATAAATAATTATTTAAAATAATAACTAAAAAGGAGGGAAACTAAATTGGTGGGTGTAATTAAATTTTCGCACAAACAGTAGCGTAGGTCCAAATAAACGTTTTGTCAACACCAAGTATTTTTCTCGAAATCAAACCATTTTCAAAATATTTTCATAACAATTGCACTCGAAGGACACATGCATTAAGTAGTGAATAAGGAATGATTAAATGTATGTCCCTTGGTTCTTAGTCCGACGACGCTGGCTGTATAGGTTATCATTCGAATGCTCAGCTTCACTCATGATCTTTAGTTTTATTCGTGCTATATACTTTTGAAGTGAAATGGAGGTAAATGACTAGTTAGGCGTTTGCTCCTCTTATAAATATTCTAATAAAGACAAAGAAGAGTGATCTCTTCTGTCCAAAAGGGTAAACCAACTCAGAAAGAGAAAATAGAGCAACAGACAATATGCCATAAAACTTATTTAATAGCACTTTCTTTTGTTTTTGATAGCGCTGAAAAGCGCTATTAACCGTGCCACTAATGTGAACGACTTTGTTTAATAGCACTTTAAAAGAGCTATTAAGGTACTAGTTTTTAATATAAAAATAATAATTAATTAAAACAATAAGTTTAAAGGAGCCAATAGAAATTCGTGGAGGAAAATGAAAATTTTAGCACAAACATTAGCGTCGGCCTGAACCGTCGCTAATATAAGAAAATAAAGAATTAATTAAGTCAATAACTAATAAGGAGGCAAACGAAATTTGTTATGGGAAATGAATATTTTTTCAAAAACAATAGCGTCGGCCTGAACCGTCGCTAATATAAAAAAATAAATAATTATTTAAAATAATAACTAAAAAGGAGGGAAACTAAATTGGTGGGTGTAATGAAATTTTCGCACAAACAGTAGCATAGGTCCAAATAAACGTTTTGTCAATACCAAATATTTTTCTCGAAATCAAACCATTTTCAAAATATTTTCATAACAATTGCACTCGAAGGACACATGCATTAAGTAGTGAAGAAGGAATGATTAAATGTATGTCCCTTTGTTCTTAGTCCGACGACGCTGGCTGTATAGGTTATCGTTCGAATGCTCACCTTCACTCATGATCTTTAGTTTTATTCGTGCTATATACTTTTGAAGTGAAATAGAGGAAAATGACTAGTTAGGCGTTTGCTCCTCTTATAAATATTCTAATAAAGACAAAGAAGAGTGATCTCTTCTGTCCAAAAGGGTAAACCAACTTTGATAGATAAAATAGAGCAACAGACAATATGCCATAAAACTTAGTTAATAGCACTTTCTTTTGTTTTTGATAGCGCTGAAAAGCGCTATTAACCGTGCCACTAATGTGAACGATTTTGTTTAATAGCACTTTAAAAGAGCTATTAAAGTACTAGTTTTTAATATAAAAATAATAATTAATTAAAACAATAAGTTTAAAGGAGCCAATAGAAATTCGTGGAGGAAAATGAAAATTTTAGCACAAACATTAGCGTCGGCCTGAACCGTCGCTAATATAAGAAAATAAGAATTAATTAAGACAATAACTAATAAGGAGGTAAACGAAATTTGTGATGGGAAATGAATATTTTTTCAAAAACAATAGCGTCGGCTAGAACCGTCGCTAACATAAAAAAATAAATAATTATTTAAAATAATAACTAAAAAGGAGGGAAACTAAATTGGTGGGTGTAATTAAATTTTCGCACAAACAGTAGCGTAGGTCCAAATAAACGTTTTGTCAACACCAAGTATTTTTCTCGAAATCAAACCATTTTCAAAATATTTTCATAACAATTGCACTCGAAGGACACATGCATTAAGTAGTGAATAAGGAATGATTAAATGTATGTCCCTTGGTTCTTAGTCCGACGACGCTGGCTGTATAGGTTATCGTTCGAATGCTCAGCTTCACTCATGATCTTTAGTTTTATTCGTGCTATATACTTTTGAAGTGAAATGGAGGTAAATGACTAGTTAGGCGTTTGCTCCTCTTATAAATATTCTAATAAAGACAAAGAAGAGTGATCTCTTCTGTCCAAAAGGGTAAACCAACTCAGAAAGAGAAAATAGAGCAACAGACAATATGCCATAAAACTTAGTTAATAGCACTTTCTTTTGTTTTTGATAGCGCTGAAAAGCGCTATTAACCGTGCCACTAATGTGAACGACTTTGTTTAATAGCACTTTAAAAGAGCTATTAAGGTACTAGTTTTTAATATAAAAATAATAATTAATTAAAACAATAAGTTTAAAGGAGCCAATAGAAATTCGTGGATGAAAATGAAAATTTTAGCACAAACATTAGCGTCGGCCTGAACCGTCGCTAATATAAGAAAATAAAGAATTAATTAAGTCAATAACTAATAAGGAGGCAAACGAAATTTGTTATGGGAAATGAATATTTTTTCAAAAACAATAGCGTCGGCCTGAACCGTCGCTAATATAAAAAAATAAATAATTATTTAAAATAATAACTAAAAAGGAGGGAAACTAAATTGGTGGGTGTAATGAAATTTTCTCACAAACAGTAGCGTAGGTCCAAATAAACGTTTTGTCAATACCAAATATTTTTCTCGAAATCAAACCATTTTCAAAATATTTTCATAACAATTGCACTCGAAGGACACATGCATTAAGTAGTGAATAAGGAATGATTAAATGTATGTCCCTTGGTTCTTAGTCCGACGACGCTGGCTGTATAGGTTATCGTTCGAATGCTCAGCTTCACTCATGATCTTTAGTTTTATTCGTGCTATATACTTTTGAAGTGAAATGGAGGAAAATGACTAGTTAGGCGTTTGCTCCTCTTATAAATATTCTAATAAAGACAAAGAAGAGTGATCTCTTCTGTCCAAAAGGGTAAACCAACTTTGAAAGATAAAATAGAGCAACAGACAATATGCCATAAAACTTAGTTAATAGCACTTTCTTTTGTTTTTGATAGCGCTGAAAAGCGCTATTAACCGTGCCACTAATTTGAACGATTTTGTTTAATAGCACTTTAAAAGAGCTATTAAAGTACTAGTTTTTAATATAAAAATAATAATTAATTAAAACAATAAGTTTAAAGGAGCCAATAGAAATTCGTGGAGGAAAATGAAAATTTTAGCACAAACATTAGCGTCGGCCTGAACCGTCGCTAATATAAGAAAATAAGAATTAATTAAGACAATAACTAATAAGGAGGTAAACGAAATTTGTGATGGGAAATGAATATTTTTTCAAAAACAATAGCGTCGGCTTGAACCGTCGCTAACATAAAAAAATAAATAATTATTTAAAATAATAACTAAAAAGGAGGAAAACTAAATTGGTGGGTGTAATTAAATTTTCGCACAAACAGTAGCGTAGGTCCAAATAAATGTTTTGTCAACACCAAGTATTTTTCTCGAAATCAAACCATTTTCAAAATATTTTCATAACAATTGCACTCGAAGGACACATGCATTAAGTAGTGAATAAGGAATGATTAAATGTATGTCCCTTGGTTCTTAGTCCGACGACGCTGGCTGTATAGGTTATCGTTCGAATGCTCACCTTCACTCATGATCTTTAGATTTATTCGTGCTATATACTTTTGAAGTGAAATGGAGGTAAATGACTAGTTAGGCGTTTGCTCCTCTTATAAATATTCTAATAAAGACAAAGAAGAGTGATCTCTTCTGTCCAAAAGGGTAAACCAACTTTGAAAGAGAAAATAGAGCAACAGACAATATGCCATAAAACTTAGTTAATAGCACTTTCTTTTGTTTTTGATAGCGCTGAAAAGCGCTATTAACCGTGCCACTAATGTGAACGACTTTGTTTAATAGCACTTTAAAAGAGCTATTAAGGTACTAGTTTTTAATATAAAAATAATAATTAATTAAAACAATAAGTTTAAAGGAGCCAATAGAAATTCGTGGAGGAAAATGAAAATTTTAGCACAAACATTAGCGTCGGCCTGAACCGTCGCTAATACAAGAAAATAAAGAATTAATTAAGTCAATAACTAATAAGGAGGCAAACTAAATTTGTTATGGGAAATGAATATTTTTTCAAAAACAATAGCGTCGGCCTGAACCGTCGCTAATATAAAAAAATAAATAATTATTTAAAATAATAACTAAAAAGGAGGGAAACTAAATTGGTGGGTGTAATGAAATTTTCGCACAAACAGTAGCGTAGGTCCAAATAAACGTTTTGTCAATACCAACTATTTTTCTCGAAATCAAACCATTTTCAAAATATTTTCATAACAATTGCAGTCGAAGGACACATGCATTAAGTAGTGAAGAAGGAATGATTAAATGTATGTCCCTTTGTTCTTAGTCCGACGACGCTGGCTGTATAGGTTATCGTTCGAATGCTCACCTTCACTCATGATCTTTAGTTTTATTCGTGCTATATACTTTTGAAGTGAAATGGAGGAAAATGACTAGTTAGGCGTTTGCTCCTCTTATAAATATTCTAATAAAGACAAAGAAGAGTGATCTCTTCTGTCCAAAAGGGTAAACCAACTTTGAAAGATAAATAGAGCAACAGACAATATGCCATAAAACATAGTTAATAGCACTTTCTTTTGTTTTTGATAGCGCTGAAAAGCGCTATTAACCGTGCCACTAATGTGAACGATTTTGTTTAATAGCACTTTAAAAGAGCTATTAAGGTACTAGTTTTTAATATAAAAATAATAATTAATTAAAACAATAAGTTTAAAGGAGCCAATAGAAATTCGTGGAGGAAAATGAAAATTTTAGCACAAACATTAGCGTCGGCCTGAACCGTCGCTAATATAAGAAAATAAAGAATTAATTAAGTCAATAACTAATAAGGAGGCAAACGAAATTTGTTATGGGAAATGAATATTTTTTCAAAAACAATAGCGTCGGCCTGAACCGTCGTTAATATAAAAAAATAAATAATTATTTAAAATAATAACTAAAAAGGAGGGAAACTAAATTGGTGGGTGTAATGAAATTTTCGCACAAACAGTATCGTAGGTCCAAATAAACGTTTTGTCAATACCAAATATTTTTCTCGAAATCAAACCATTTTCAAAATATTTTCATAACAATTGCACTCGAAGGACACATGCATTAAGTAGTGAAGAAGGAATGATTAAATGTATGTCCCTTTGTTCTTAGTCCGACGACGCTGGCTGTATAGGTTATCGTTCGAATGCTCACCTTCACTCATGATCTTTAGTTTTATTCGTGCTATATACTTTTGAAGTGAAATGGAGGAAAATGACTAGTTAGGCGTTTGCTCCTCTTATAAATATTCTAATAAAGACAAAGAAGAGTGATCTCTTCTGTCCAAAAGGGTAAACCAACTTTGAAAGATAAAATAGAGCAACAGACAATATGCCATAAAACTTAGTTAATAGCACTTTCTTTTGTTTTTGATAGCGCTGAAAAGCGCTATTAACCGTGCCACTAATGTGAACGACTTTGTTTAATAGCACTTTAAAAGAGCTATTAAGGTACTAGTTTTTAATATAAAAATAATAATTAATTAAAACAATAAGTTTAAAGGAGCCAATAGAAATTCGTGGAGGAAAATGAAAATTTTAGCACAAACATTAGCGTCGGCCTGAACCGTCGCTAATATAAGAAAATAAAGAATTAATTAAGTCAATAACTAATAAGGAGGCAAACTAAATTTGTTATGGGAAATGAATATTTTTTCAAAAACAATAGCGTCGGCCTGAACCGTCGCTAACATAAAAAAATAAATAATTATTTAAAATAATAACTAAAAAGGAGGGAAACTAAATTGGTGGGTGTAATTAAATTTTCGCACAAACAGTAGCGTAGGTCCAAATAAACGTTTTGTCAACACCAAGTATTTTTCTCGAAATCAAACCATTTTCAAAATATTTTCATAACAATTGCACTCGAAGGACACATGCATTAAGTAGTGAAGAAGGAATGATTAAATGTATGTCCCTTTGTTCTTAGTCCGACGACGCTGGCTGTATAGGTTATCGTTCGAATGCTCACCTTCACTCATGATCTTTAGTTTTATTCGTGCTATATACTTTTGAAGTGAAATGGAGGAAAATGACTAGTTAGGCGTTTGCTCCTCTTATAAATATTCTAATAAAGACAAAGAAGAGTGATCTCTTCTGTCCAAAAGGGTAAACCAACTTTGAAAGATAAATAGAGCAACAGACAATATGCCATAAAACATAGTTAATAGCACTTTCTTTTGTTTTTGATAGCGCTGAAAAGCGCTATTAACCGTGCCACTAATGTGAACGATTTTGTTTAATAGCACTTTAAAAGAGCTATTAAAGTACTAGTTTTTAATATAAAAATAATAATTAATTAAAACAATAAGTTTAAAGGAGCCAATAGAAATTCGTGGAGGAAAATGAAAATTTTAGCACAAACATTAGCGTCGGCCTGAACCGTCGCTAATATAAGAAAATAAGAATTAATTAAGACAATAACTAATAAGGAGGTAAACGAAATTTGTGATGGGAAATGAATATTTTTTCAAAAACAATAGCGTCGGCTTGAACCGTCGCTAACATAAAAAAATAAATAATTATTTAAAATAATAACTAAAAAGGAGGGAAACTAAATTGGTGGGTGTAATTAAATTTTCGCACAAACAGTAGCGTAGGTCCAAATAAACGTTTTGTCAACACCAAGTATTTTTCTCGAAATCAACCCATTTTCAAAATATTTTCATAACAATTGCACTCGAAGGACACATGCATTAAGTAGTGAATAAGGAATGAATAAATGTATGTCCCTTGGTTCTTAGTCCGACGACGCTGGCTGTATAGGTTATTGTTCGAATGCTCACCTTCACTCATGATCTTTAGATTTATTCGTGCTATATACTTTTGAAGTGAAATGGAGGTAAATGACTACTTAGGCGTTTGCTCCTCTTATAAATATTCTAATAAAGACAAAGAAGAGTGATCTCTTCTGTCCAAAAGGGTAAACCAACTTTGAAAGAGAAAATAGAGCAACAGACAATATGCCATAAAACTTAGTTAATAGCACTTTCTTTTGTTTTTGATAGCGCTGAAAAGCGCTATTAACCGTGCCACTAATGTGAACGATTTTGTTTAATAGCACTTTAAAAGAGCTATTAAGGTACTAGTTTTTAATATAAAAATAATAATTAATTAAAACAATAAGTTTAAAGGAGCAAATAGAAATTCGTGGAGGAAAATGAAAATTTTAGCACAAACATTAGCGTCGGCCTGAACCGTCGCTAATATAAGAAAATAAAGAATTAATTAAGTCAATAACTAATAAGGAGGCAAACGAAATTTGTTATGGGAAATGAATATTTTTTCAAAAACAATAGCGTCGGCCTGAACCGTCGTTAATATAAAAAATAAATAATTATTTAAAATAATAACTAAAAAGGAGGGAAACTAAATTGGTGGGTGTAATGAAATTTTCGCACAAACAGTATCGTAGGTCCAAATAAACGTTTTGTCAATACCAAATATTTTTCTCGAAATCAAACCATTTTCAAAATATTTTCATAACAATTGCACTCGAAGGACACATGCATTAAGTAGTGAAGAAGGAATGATTAAATGTATGTCCCTTTGTTCTTAGTCCGACGACGCTGGCTGTATAGGTTATCGTTCGAATGCTCACCTTCACTCATGATCTTTAGTTTTATTCGTGCAATATACTTTTGAAGTGAAATGGAGGAAAATGACTAGTTAGGCGTTTGCTCCTCTTATAAATATTCTAATAAAGACAAAGAAGAGTGATCTCTTCTGTCCAAAAGGGTAAACCAACTTTGAAAGATAAAATAGAGCAACAGACAATATGCCATAAAACATAGTTAATAGCACTTTCTTTTGTTTTTGATAGCGCTGAAAAGCGCTATTAACCGTGCCACTAATGTGAACGATTTTGTTTAATAGCACTTTAAAAGAGCTATTAAAGTACTAGTTTTTAATATAAAAATAATAATTAATTAAAACAATAAGTTTAAAGGAGCCAATAGAAATTCGTGGAGGAAAATGAAAATTTTAGCACAAACATTAGCGTCGGCCTGAACCGTCGCTAATATAAGAAAATAAGAATTAATTAAGACAATAACTAATAAGGAGGTAAACGAAATTTGTGATGGGAAATGAATATTTTTTCAAAAACAATAGCGTCGGCTTGAACCGTCGCTAACATAAAAAAATAAATAATTATTTAAAATAATAACTAAAAAGGAGGGAAACTAAATTGGTGGGTGTAATTAAATTTTCGCACAAACAGTAGCGTAGGTCCAAATAAACGTTTTGTCAACACCAAGTATTTTTCTCGAAATCAAACCATTTTCAAAATATTTTCATAACAATTGCACTCGAAGGACACATGCATTAAGTAGTGAATAAGGAATGATTAAATGTATGTCCCTTGGTTCTTAGTCCGACGACGCTGGCTGTATAGGTTATCATTCGAATGCTCAGCTTCACTCATGATCTTTAGTTTTATTCGTGCTATATACTTTTGAAGTGAAATGGAGGTAAATGACTAGTTAGGCGTTTGCTCCTCTTATAAATATTCTAATAAAGACAAAGAAGAGTGATCTCTTCTGTCCAAAAGGGTAAACCAACTCAGAAAGAGAAAATAGAGCAACAGACAATATGCCATAAAACTTAGTTAATAGCACTTTCTTTTGTTTTTGATAGCGCTGAAAAGCGCTATTAACCGTGCCACTAATGTGAACGACTTTGTTTAATAGCACTTTAAAAGAGCTATTAAGGTACTAGTTTTTAATATAAAAATAATAATTAATTAAAACAATAAGTTTAAAGGAGCCAATAGAAATTCGTGGAGGAAAATGAAAATTTTAGCACAAACATTAGCGTCGGCCTGAACCGTCGCTAATATAAGAAAATAAAGAATTAATTAAGTCAATAACTAATAAGGAGGCAAACGAAATTTGTTATGGGAAATGAATATTTTTTCAAAAACAATAGCGTCGGCCTGAACCGTCGCTAATATAAAAAAATAAATAATTATTTAAAATAATAACTAAAAAGGAGGGAAACTAAATTGGTGGGTGTAATGAAATTTTCGCACAAACAGTAGCGTAGGTCCAAATAAACGTTTTGTCAATACCAAATATTTTTCTCGAAATCAAACCATTTTCAAAATATTTTCATAACAATTGCACTCGAAGGACACATGCATTAAGTAGTGAAGAAGGAATGATTAAATGTATGTCCCTTTGTTCTTAGTCCGACGACGCTGGCTGTATAGGTTATCGTTCGAATGCTCACCTTCACTCATGATCTTTAGTTTTATTCGTGCTATATACTTTTGAAGTGAAATGGAGGAAAATGACTAGTTAGGCGTTTGCTCCTCTTATAAATATTCTAATAAAGACAAAGAAGAGTGATCTCTTCTGTCCAAAAGGGTAAACCAACTTTGAAAGATAAAATAGAGCAACAGACAATATGCCATAAAACTTAGTTAATAGCACTTTCTTTTGTTTTTGATAGCGCTGAAAAGCGCTATTAACCGTGCCACTAATGTGAACGATTTTGTTTAATAGCACTTTAAAAGAGCTATTAAAGTACTAGTTTTTAATATAAAAATAATAATTAATTAAAACAATAAGTTTAAAGGAGCCAATAGAAATTCGTGGAGGAAAATGAAAATTTTAGCACAAACATTAGCGTCGGCCTGAACCCTCGCTAATATAAGAAAATAAGAATTAATTAAGACAATAACTAATAAGGAGGTAAACGAAATTTGTGATGGGAAATGAATATTTTTTCAAAAACAATAGCGTCGGCTTGAACCGTCGCTAACATAAAAAAATAAATAATTATTTAAAATAATAACTAAAAAGGAGGGAAACTAAATTGGTGGGTGTAATTAAATTTTCGCACAAACAGTAGCGTAGGTCCAAATAAACGTTTTGTCAACACCAAGTATTTTTCTCGAAATCAAACCATTTTCAAAATATTTTCATAACAATTGCACTCGAAGGACACATGCATTAAGTAGTGAATAAGGAATGATTAAATGTATGTCCCTTGGTTCTTAGTCCGACGACGCTGGCTGTATAGGTTATCATTCGAATGCTCAGCTTCACTCATGATCTTTAGTTTTATTCGTGCTATATACTTTTGAAGTGAAATGGAGGTAAATGACTAGTTAGGCGTTTGCTCCTCTTATAAATATTCTAATAAAGACAAAGAAGAGTGATCTCTTCTGTCCAAAAGGGTACACCAACTCAGAAAGAGAAAATAGAGCAACAGACAATATGCCATAAAACTTAGTTAATAGCACTTTCTTTTGTTTTTGATAGCGCTGAAAAGCGCTATTAACCGTGCCACTAATGTGAACGACTTTGTTTAATAGCACTTTAAAAGAGCTATTAAGGTACTAGTTTTTAATATAAAAATAATAATTAATTAAAACAATAAGTTTAAAGGAGCCAATAGAAATTCGTGGAGGAAAATGAAAATTTTAGCACAAACATTAGCGTCGGCCTGAACCGTCGCTAATATAAGAAAATAAAGAATTAATTAAGTCAATAACTAATAAGGAGGCAAACGAAATTTGTTATGGGAAATGAATATTTTTTCAAAAACAATAGCGTCGGCCTGAACCGTCGCTAATATAAAAAAATAAATAATTATTTAAAATAATAACTAAAAAGGAGGGAAACTAAATTGGTGGGTGTAATGAAATTTTCGCACAAACAGTAGCGTAGGTCCAAATAAACGTTTTGTCAATACCAAATATTTTTCTCGAAATCAAACCATTTTCAAAATATTTTCATAACAATTGCACTCGAAGGACACATGCATTAAGTAGTGAAGAAGGAATGATTAAATGTATGTCCCTTTGTTCTTAGTCCGACGACGCTGGCTGTATAGGTTATCGTTCGAATGCTCACCTTCACTCATGATCTTTAGTTTTATTCGTGCTATATACTTTTGAAGTGAAATGGAGGAAAATGACTAGTTAGGCGTTTGCTCCTCTTATAAATATTCTAATAAAGACAAAGAAGAGTGATCTCTTCTGTCCAAAAGGGTAAACCAACTTTGAAAGATAAAATAGAGCAACAGACAATATGCCATAAAACTTAGTTAATAGCACTTTCTTTTGTTTTTGATAGCGCTGAAAAGCGCTATTAACCGTGCCACTAATGTGAACGATTTTGTTTAATAGCACTTTAAAAGAGCTATTAAAGTACTAGTTTTTAATATAAAAATAATAATTAATTAAAACAATAAGTTTAAAGGAGCCAATAGAAATTCGTGGAGGAAAATGAAAATTTTAGCACAAACATTAGCGTCGGCCTGAACCCTCGCTAATATAAGAAAATAAGAATTAATTAAGACAATAACTAATAAGGAGGTAAACGAAATTTGTGATGGGAAATGAATATTTTTTCAAAAACAATAGCGTCGGCTTGAACCGTCGCTAACATAAAAAAATAAATAATTATTTAAAATAATAACTAAAAAGGAGGGAAACTAAATTGGTGGGTGTAATTAAATTTTCGCACAAACAGTAGCGTAGGTCCAAATAAACGTTTTGTCAACACCAAGTATTTTTCTCGAAATCAAACCATTTTCAAAATATTTTCATAACAATTGCACTCGAAGGACACATGCATTAAGTAGTGAATAAGGAATGATTAAATGTATGTCCCTTGGTTCTTAGTCCGACGACGCTGGCTGTATAGGTTATCATTCGAATGCTCAGCTTCACTCATGATCTTTAGTTTTATTCGTGCTATATACTTTTGAAGTGAAATGGAGGTAAATGACTAGTTAGGCGTTTGCTCCTCTTATAAATATTCTAATAAAGACAAAGAAGAGTGATCTCTTCTGTCCAAAAGGGTAAACCAACTCAGAAAGAGAAAATAGAGCAACAGACAATATGCCATAAAACTTAGTTAATAGCACTTTCTTTTGTTTTTGATAGCGCTGAAAAGCGCTATTAACCGTGCCACTAATGTGAACGACTTTGTTTAATAGCACTTTAAAAGAGCTATTAAGGTACTAGTTTTTAATATAAAAATAATAATTAATTAAAACAATAAGTTTAAAGGAGCCAATAGAAATTCGTGGAGGAAAATGAAAATTTTAGCACAAACATTAGCGTCGGCCTGAACCGTCGCTAATATAAGAAAATAAAGAATTAATTAAGTCAATAACTAATAAGGAGGCAAACGAAATTTGTTATGGGAAATGAATATTTTTTCAAAAACAATAGCGTCGGCCTGAACCGTCGCTAATATAAAAAAATAAATAATTATTTAAAATAATAACTAAAAAGGAGGGAAACTAAATTGGTGGGTGTAATGAAATTTTCGCACAAACAGTAGCGTAGGTCCAAATAAACGTTTTGTCAATACCAAATATTTTTCTCGAAATCAAACCATTTTCAAAATATTTTCATAACAATTGCACTCGAAGGACACATGCATTAAGTAGTGAAGAAGGAATGATTAAATGTATGTCCCTTTGTTCTTAGTCCGACGACGCTGGCTGTATAGGTTATCGTTCGAATGCTCACCTTCACTCATGATCTTTAGTTTTATTCGTGCTATATACTTTTGAAGTGAAATGGAGGAAAATGACTAGTTAGGCGTTTGCTCCTCTTATAAATATTCTAATAAAGACAAAGAAGAGTGATCTCTTCTGTCCAAAAGGGTAAACCAACTTTGAAAGATAAAATAGAGCAACAGACAATATGCCATAAAACTTAGTTAATAGCACTTTCTTTTGTTTTTGATAGCGCTGAAAAGCGCTATTAACCGTGCCACTAATGTGAACGATTTTGTTTAATAGCACTTTAAAAGAGCTATTAAAGTACTAGTTTTTAATATAAAAATAATAATTAATTAAAACAATAAGTTTAAAGGAGCCAATAGAAATTCGTGGAGGAAAATGAAAATTTTAGCACAAACATTAGCGTCGGCCTGAACCGTCGCTAATATAAGAAAATAAGAATTAATTAAGACAATAACTAATAAGGAGGTAAACGAAATTTGTGATGGGAAATGAATATTTTTTCAAAAACAATAGCGTCGGCTTGAACCGTCGCTAACATAAAAAAATAAATAATTATTTAAAATAATAACTAAAAAGGAGGGAAACTAAATTGGTGGGTGTAATTAAATTTTCGCACAAACAGTCCAAATAAACGTTTTGTCAACACCAAGTATTTTTCTCGAAATCAAACCATTTTCAAAATATTTTCATAACAATTGCACTCGAAGGACACATGCATTAAGTAGTGAATAAGGAATGATTAAATGTATGTCCCTTGGTTCTTAGTCCGACGACGCTGGCTGTATAGGTTATCATTCGAATGCTCAGCTTCACTCATGATCTTTAGTTTTATTCGTGCTATATACTTTTGAAGTGAAATGGAGGTAAATGACTAGTTAGGCGTTTGCTCATCTTATAAATATTCTAATAAAGACAAAGAAGAGTGATCTCTTCTGTCCAAAAGGGTAAACCAACTTTGAAAGAGAAAATAGAGCAACAGACAATATGCCATAAAACTTAGTTAATAGCACTTTCTTTTGTTTTTGATAGCGCTGAAAAGTGCTATTAACCGTGCCACTAATGTGAATGACTTTGTTTAATAGCACTTTAAAAGAGCTATTAAGGTACTAGTTTTTAATATAAAAATAATAATTAATTAAAACAATAAGTTTAAAGGAGCCAATAGAAATTCGTGGAGGAAAATGAAAATTTTAGCACAAACATTAGCGTCGGCCTGAACCTTCGCTAATATAAGAAAATAAAGAATTAATTTAGTCAATAACTAATAAGGAGGCAAACGAAATTTGTTATGGGAAATGAATATTTTTTCAAAAACAATAGCGTCGGCCTGAACCGTCGCTAATATAAAAAAATAAATAATTATTTAAAATAATAACTAAAAAGGAGGGAAACTAAATTGGTGGGTGTAATGAAATTTTCGCACAAACAGTAGCGTAGGTCCAAATAAACGTTTTGTCAATACCAAATATTTTTCTCGAAATCAAACCATTTTCAAAATATTTTCATAACAATTGCACTCGAAGGACACATGCATTAAGTAGTGAAGAAGGAATGATTAAATGTATGTCCCTTTGTTCTTAGTCCGACGACGCTGGCTGTATAGGTTATCGTTTGAATGCTCACCTTCACTCATGATCTTTAGTTTTATTCGTGCTATATACTTTTGAAGTGAAATGGAGGAAAATGACTAGTTAGGCGTTTGCTCCTCTTATAAATATTCTAATAAAGACAAAGAAGAGTGATCTCTTCTGTCCAAAAGGGTAAACCAACTTTGAAAGATAAAATAGAGCAAAAGACAATATGCCATAAAACATAGTTAATAGCACTTTCTTTTGTTTTTGATAGCGCTGAAAAGCGCTATTAACCGTGCCACTAATGTGAACGATTTTGTTTAATAGCACTTTAAAAGAGCTATTAAAGTACTAGTTTTTAATATAAAAATAATAATTAATTAAAACAATAAGTTTAAAGGAGCCAATAGAAATTCGTGGAGGAAAATGAAAATTTTAGCACAAACATTAGCGTCGGCCTGAACCGTCGCTAATATAAGAAAATAAGAATTAATTAAGACAATAACTAATAAGGAGGTAAACGAAATTTGTGATGGGAAATGAATATTTTTTCAAAAACAATAGCGTCGGCTTGAACCGTCGCTAACATAAAAAAATAAATAATTATTTAAAATAATAACTAAAAAGGAGGGAAACTAAATTGGTGGGTGTAATTAAATTTTCGCACAAACAGTAGCGTAGGTCCAAATAAACGTTTTGTCAACACCAAGTATTTTTCTCGAAATCAAACCATTTTCAAAATATTTTCATAACAATTGCACTCGAAGGACACATGCATTAAGTAGTGAATAAGGAATGATTAAATGTATGTCCCTTGGTTCTTAGTCCGACGACGCTGGCTGTATAGGTTATCGTTCGAATGCTCACCTTCACTCATGATCTTTAGATTTATTCGTGCTATATACTTTTGAAGTGAAATGGAGGTAAATGACTAGTTAGGCGTTTGCTCCTCTTATAAATATTCTAATAAAGACAAAGAAGAGTGATCTCTTCTGTCCAAAAGGGTAAACCAACTTTGAAAGAGAAAATAGAGCAACAGACAATATGCCATAAAACTTAGTTAATAGCACTTTCTTTTGTTTTTGATAGCGCTGAAAAGCGCTATTAACCGTGCAACTAATGTGAACGACTTTGTTTAATAGCACTTTAAAAGAGCTATTAAGGTACTAGTTTTTAATATAAAAATAATAATTAATTAAAACAATAAGTTTAAAGGAGCCAATAGAAATTCGTGGAGGAAAATGAAAATTTTAGCACAAACATTAGCGTCGGCCTGAACCGTCGCTAATATAAGAAAATAAAGAATTAATTAAGTCAATAACTAATAAGGAGGCAAACGAAATTTGTTATGGGAAATGAATATTTTTTCAAAAACAATAGCGTCGGCCTGAACCGTCGCTAATATAAAAAAATAAATAATTATTTAAAATAATAACTAAAAAGGAGGGAAACTAAATTGGTGGGTGTAATGAAATTTTCGCACAAACAGTAGCGTAGGTCCAAATAAACGTTTTGTCAATACCAAATATTTTTCTCGAAATCAAACCATTTTCAAAATATTTTCATAACAATTGCACTCGAAGGACACATGCATTAAGTAGTGAAGAAGGAATGATTAAATGTATGTCCCTTTGTTCTTAGTCCGACGACGCTGGCTGTATAGGTTATCGTTCGAATGCTCACCTTCACTCATGATCTTTAGTTTTATTCGTGCTATATACTTTTGAAGTGAAATGGAGGAAAATGACTAGTTAGGCGTTTGCTCCTCTTATAAATATTCTAATAAAGACAAAGAAGAGTGATCTCTTCTGTCCAAAAGGGTAAACCAACTTTGAAAGATAAAATAGAGCAACAGACAATATGCCATAAAACTTAGTTAATAGCACTTTCTTTTGTTTTTGATAGCGCTGAAAAGCGCTATTAACCGTGCCACTAATGTGAACGATTTTGTTTAATAGCACTTTAAAAGAGCTATTAAAGTACTAGTTTTTAATATAAAAATAATAATTAATTAAAACAATAAGTTTAAAGGAGCCAATAGAAATTCGTGGAGGAAAATGAAAATTTTAGCACAAACATTAGCGTCGGCCTGAACCGTCGCTAATATAAGAAAATAAGAATTAATTAAGACAATAACTAATAAGGAGGTAAACCAAATTTGTGATGGGAAATGAATATTTTTTCAAAAACAATAGCGTCGGCTTGAACCGTCGCTAACATAAAAAAATAAATAATTATTTAAAATAATAACTAAAAAGGAGGGAAACTAAATTGGTGGGTGTAATTAAATTTTCGCACAAACAGTAGCGTAGGTCCAAATAAACGTTTTGTCAACACCAAGTATTTTTCTCGAAATCAACCCATTTTCAAAATATTTTCATAACAATTGCACTCGAAGGACACATGCATTAAGTAGTGAATAAGGAATGATTAAATGTATGTCCCTTGGTTCTTAGTCCGACGACGCTGGCTGTATAGGTTATCGTTCGAATGCTCACCTTCACTCATGATCTTTAGATTTATTCGTGCTATATACTTTTGAAGTGAAATGGAGGTAAATGACTAGTTAGGCGTTTGCTCCTCTTATAAATATTCTAATAAAGACAAAGAAGAGTGATCTCTTCTGTCCAAAAGGGTAAACCAACTTTGAAAGAGAAAATAGAGCAACAGACAATATGCCATAAAACTTAGTCAATAGCACTTTCTTTTGTTTTTGATAGCGCTGAAAAGCGCTATTAACCGTGCCACTAATGTGAACGATTTTGTTTAATAGCACTTTAAAAGAGCTATTAAGGTACTAGTTTTTAATATAAAAATAATAATTAATTAAAACAATAAGTTTAAAGGAGCCAATAGAAATTCGTGGAGGAAAATGAAAATTTTAGCACAAACATTAGCGTCGGCCTGAACCATCACTAATATAAGAAAATAAAGAATTAATAAATCAATAACTAATAAGGAGGCAAACGAAATTTGTTATGGGAAATGAATATTTTTTCAAAAACAATAGCGTCGGCCTGAACCGTCGCTAATATAAAAAATTAAATAATTATTTAAAATAATAACTAAAAAGGAGGGAAACTAAATTGGTGGGTGTAATGAAATTTTCGCACAAACAGTAGCGTAGGTCCAAATAAACGTTTTGTCAATACCAAGTATTTTTCTCGAAATCAAACCATTTTCAAATTATTTTCATAACAATTGCACTCGAAGGACACATGCATTAAGTAGTGAAGAAGGAATGATTAAATGTATGTCCCTTTGTTCTTAGTCCGACGACGCTGGCTCTATAGGTTATCGTTCGAATGCTCACCTTCACTCATGATCTTTAGTTTTATTCGTGCTATATACTTTTGAAGTGAAATGGAGGAAAATGACTAGTTAGGCGTCTGCTCCTCTTATAAATATTCTAATAAAGACAAAGAAGAGTGATCTCTTCTGTCCAAAAGGGTAAACCAACTTTGAAAGATAAAATAGAGCAACAGACAATATGCCATAAAACTTAGTTAATAGCACTTTCTTTTGTTTTTGATAGCGCTGAAAAGCGCTATTAACCGTGCCACTAATGTGAACGATTTTGTTTAATAGCACTTTAAAAGAGCTATTAAAGTACTAGTTTTTAATATAAAAATAATAATTAATTAAAACAATAAGTTTAAAGGAGCCAATAGAAATTCGTGGAGGAAAATGAAAATTTTAGCACAAACATTAGCGTCGGCCTGAACCGTCGCTAATATAAGAAAATAAGAATTAATTAAGACAATAACTAATAAGGAGGTAAACCAAATTTGTGATGGGAAATGAATATTTTTTCAAAAACAATAGCGTCGGCTTGAACCGTCGCTAACATAAAAAAATAAATAATTATTTAAAATAATAACTAAAAAGGAGGGAAACTAAATTGGTGGGTGTAATTAAATTTTCGCACAAACAGTAGCGTAGGTCCAAATAAACGTTTTGTCAACACCAAGTATTTTTCTCGAAATCAACCCATTTTCAAAATATTTTCATAACAATTGCACTCGAAGGACACATGCATTAAGTAGTGAATAAGGAATGATTAAATGTATGTCCCTTGGTTCTTAGTCCGACGACGCTGGCTGTATAGGTTATCGTTCGAATGCTCACCTTCACTCATGATCTTTAGATTTATTCGTGCTATATACTTTTGAAGTGAAATGGAGGTAAATGACTAGTTAGGCGTTTGCTCCTCTTATAAATATTCTAATAAAGACAAAGAAGAGTGATCTCTTCTGTCCAAAAGGGTAAACCAACTTTGAAAGAGAAAATAGAGCAACAGACAATATGCCATAAAACTTAGTCAATAGCACTTTCTTTTGTTTTTGATAGCGCTGAAAAGCGCTATTAACCGTGCCACTAATGTGAACGATTTTGTTTAATAGCACTTTAAAAGAGCTATTAAGGTACTAGTTTTTAATATAAAAATAATAATTAATTAAAACAATAAGTTTAAAGGAGCCAATAGAAATTCGTGGAGGAAAATGAAAATTTTAGCACAAACATTAGCGTCGGCCTGAACCATCACTAATATAAGAAAATAAAGAATTAATAAATCAATAACTAATAAGGAGGCAAACGAAATTTGTTATGGGAAATGAATATTTTTTCAAAAACAATAGCGTCGGCCTGAACCGTCGCTAATATAAAAAATTAAATAATTATTTAAAATAATAACTAAAAAGGAGGGAAACTAAATTGGTGGGTGTAATGAAATTTTCGCACAAACAGTAGCGTAGGTCCAAATAAACGTTTTGTCAATACCAAGTATTTTTCTCGAAATCAAACCATTTTCAAATTATTTTCATAACAATTGCACTCGAAGGACACATGCATTAAGTAGTGAAGAAGGAATGATTAAATGTATGTCCCTTTGTTCTTAGTCCGACGACGCTGGCTCTATAGGTTATCGTTCGAATGCTCACCTTCACTCATGATCTTTAGTTTTATTCGTGCTATATACTTTTGAAGTGAAATGGAGGAAAATGACTAGTTAGGCGTCTGCTCCTCTTATAAATATTCTAATAAAGACAAAGAAGAGTGATCTCTTCTGTCCAAAAGGGTAAACAAATTTGAAAGAGAAACTAGAGCAACAGACAATATGCCATAAAACTTAGTTAATAGCACTTTCTTTTGTTTTTGATAGCGCTGAAAAACGCTATTAACCGTGCCACTAATGTGAACGGTTTTGTTTAATAGCACTTTAAAAGAGCTATTAAAGTACTAGTTTTTAATATAAAAATAATAATTAATTAAAACAATAAGTTTAAAGGAGCCAAACGAAATTCATGGGGGAAAATGAAAATTTTAGCACAAACAGTAGCATCGGCGTGAACCGTCACTAATATAAGAAAATAAGAATTAATTAAGACAATAACTAATAAGGAGGCAAACGAAATTTGTTATGGGAATGAATATTTTTTCAAAAACAATAGCGTCGGCCTGAACCGTCGCTAATATAAAAAAATAAATAATTATTTAAAATAATAACTAAAAAGGAGGGAAACTAAATTGGTGGGTGTAATGAAATTTTCGCACAAACAGTAGCGTAGGTCCAAATAAACGTTTTGTCAACACCAAGTATTTTTCTCGAAATCAAACCATTTTCAAAATATTTTCATAACAAATGCACCCGAAGGACACATGCATTAAGTAGTGAAGAAGAAATGATTAAATGTATGTCCCTTTGTTCTTAGTCCAACGACGCTGGCTGTATAGGTTATCGTTCGAATGCTCACCTTCACTCATGATCTTTAGTTTTATTCGTGCTATATACTTTTGAAGTGAAATGGAGGAAAATGACTAGTTAGGCATTTGCAACTCTTATAAATATTCTAATAAAGACAAAGATGAGTGATCTCTTCTGTCCAAAAGGGTAAACCAACTTTGAAAGAGAAAATAGAGCAACAGACAATATGCCATAAAAGTTACTTAATAGCACTTTCTTTTGTTTTTGATAGCGCTGAAAAGTGCTATTAACCGTGCCACTAATGTGAATGATTTTGTTTAATAACACTTTAAAAGAGCTATTAAAGTACTAGTTTTTAATATAAAAATAATAATTAATTAAAACAATAAGTTTAAAGGAGCCAATAGAAATTCGTGGGGGAAAATGAAAATTTTCGCACAAACATAGCGTCGGCCTGAACCGTCGCTAATATAAGAAAATAAAGAATTAATTAAGTCAATATTTAATAAGGAGGCAAACGAAATTTGTTATGGGAAATGAATATTTTTTCAAAAACAATAGCGTCGGCCTGAACCGTCGCTAATATAAAAAAATAAATAATTATTTAAAATAATAACTAAAAAGGAGGGAAACTAAATTGGTGGGTGTAATGAAATTTTCGCACAAACAGTAGCGTAGGTCTAAATAAACGTTTTGTCAACACCAAGTATTTTTCTCGAAATCAAACCATTTTCAAAATATTTTCATAACAATTGCACTCGAAGGACACATGCATTAAGTAGTGAATAAGGAATGATTAAATGTATGTCCCATGGTTCTTTGTCCGACGACGCTGGCTGTATAGGTTATCATTCGAATGCTCACCTTCACTCATGATCTTTAGTTTTATTCGTGCTATATACTTTTGAAGTGAAATGGAGGAAAATAACTAGTTAGGCGTTTGCTCCTCTTATAAATATTCTAATAAAGACAAAGAAGAGTGATCTCTTCTGTCCAAAAGGGTAAACCAACTTTGAAAGAGAAAATAGAGCAACAGACAATATGCCATAAAACTTAGTTAATAGCACTTTCTTTTGTTTTTGATAGCGCTGAAAAGTGCTATTAACCGTGCCACTAATGTGAACGATTTTGTTTAATAGCACTTTAAAAGAGCTATTAAGGTACTAGTTTTTAATATAAAAATAATAATTAATTAAAACAATAAGTTTAAAGGAGCCAATAGAAATTCGTGGGGGAAAATGAAAATTTTAGCATAAACATTAGCGTCGGCCTGAACCGTCGCTAATATAAGAAAATAAAGAATTAATTAAGTCAATAACTAATAAGGTGGCAAACGAAATTAGTTATGGGAAATTAATATTTTTTCAAAAACAATAGCGTCGGCCTGAACCGTCGCTAGTATAAAAAAATAATTAATTATTTAAAATAATAACTAAAAAGGAGGCAAACTAAATTGGTGGGTGTAATGAAATTTTCGCACAAACAGTAGCGTAGGTCCAAATAAACGTTTTGTCAACACCAAGTATTTTTCTCGAAATCAAACCATTTTCAAAATATTTTCATAACAATTGCACTCGAAGGACACATGCATTAAGTAGTGAATAAGGAATGATTAAATGTATGTCCCTTGGTTCTTAGTCCGACGACGCTGGCTGTATAGGTTATCGTTCGAATGCTCACCTTCACTCATGATCTTTAGTTTTATTCGTGCTATATACTTTTGAAGTGAAATGGAGGAAAATGACTAGTTAGGCGTTTGCTCCTCTTATAAATATTCTAATAAAGACAAAGAAGAGTGATCTCTTCTGTCCAAAAGGGTAAACCAACTTTGAAAGAGAAGTAGAGCAATAGACAATATGCCATAAAACTTAGTTAATAGCACTTTCTTTTGTTTTTGATAGCGCTGAAAAGCGCTATTAACCGTGCCACTAATGTGAACGATTTTTTTAATAGCACTTTAAAAGAGCTATTAAGGTACTAGTTTTTAATATAAAAATAATAATTAATTAAAACAATAAGTTTAAAGGAGCCAATAGAAATTCGTGGGGGAAAATGAAAATTTTAGCATAAACATTAGCGTCGGCCTGAACCGTCGCTAATATAAGAAAATAAAGAATTAATTAAGTCAATAACTAATAAGGAGGCAAACGAAATTTGTTATGGGAAATTAATATTTTTTCAAAAACAATAGCGTCGGCCTGAACCGTCGCTAATATAAAAAAATAAATAATTATTTAAAATAATAACTAAAAAGGAGGGAAACTAAATTGGTGGGTGTAATGAAATTTTCGCACAAACAGTAGCGTAGGTCTAAATAAACGTTTTGTCAACACCAAGTATTTTTCTCGAAATCAAACCATTTTCAAAATATTTTCATAACAATTGCACTCGAAGGACACATGCATTAAGTAGTGAATAAGGAATGATTAAATGTATGTCCCATGGTTCTTTGTCCGACGACGCTGGCTGTATAGGTTATCATTCGAATGCTCACCTTCACTCATGATCTTTAGTTTTATTCGTGCTATATACTTTTGAAGTGAAATGGAGGAAAATAACTAGTTAGGCGTTTGCTCCTCTTATAAATATTCTAATAAAGACAAAGAAGAGTGATCTCTTCTGTCCAAAAGGGTAAACCAACTTTGAAAGAGAAAATAGAGCAACAGACAATATGCCATAAAACTTAGTTAATAGCACTTTCTTTTGTTTTTGATAGCGCTGAAAAGTGCTATTAACCGTGCCACTAATGTGAACGATTTTGTTTAATAGCACTTTAAAAGAGCTATTAAGGTACTAGTTTTTAATATAAAAATAATAATTAATTAAAACAATAAGTTTAAAGGAGCCAATAGAAATTCGTGGGGGAAAATGAAAATTTTAGCATAAACATTAGCGTCGGCCTGAACCGTCGCTAATATAAGAAAATAAAGAATTAATTAAGTCAATAACTAATAAGGTGGCAAACGAAATTTGTTATGGGAAATTAATATTTTTTCAAAAACAATAGCGTCGGCCTGAACCGTCGCTAGTATAAAAAAATAATTAATTATTTAAAATAATAACTAAAAAGGAGGCAAACTAAATTGGTGGGTGTAATGAAATTTTCGCACAAACAGTAGCGTAGGTCCAAATAAACGTTTTGTCAACACCAAGTATTTTTCTCGAAATCAAACCATTTTCAAAATATTTTCATAACAATTGCACTCGAAGGACACATGCATTAAGTAGTGAATAAGGAATGATTAAATGTATGTCCCTTGGTTCTTAGTCCGACGACGCTGGCTGTATAGGTTATCGTTCGAATGCTCACCTTCACTCATGATCTTTAGTTTTATTCGTGCTATATACTTTTGAAGTGAAATGGAGGAAAATGACTAGTTAGGCGTTTGCTCCTCTTATAAATATTCTAATAAAGACAAAGAAGAGTGATCTCTTCTGTCCAAAAGGGTAAACCAACTTTGAAAGAGAAGTAGAGCAATAGACAATATGCCATAAAACTTAGTTAATAGCACTTTCTTTTGTTTTTGATAGCGCTGAAAAGCGCTATTAACCGTGCCACTAATGTGAACGATTTTTTTAATAGCACTTTAAAAGAGCTATTAAGGTACTAGTTTTTAATATAAAAATAATAATTAATTAAAACAATAAGTTTAAAGGAGCCAATAGAAATTCGTGGGGGAAAATGAAAATTTTAGCATAAACATTAGCGTCGGCCTGAACCGTCGCTAATATAAGAAAATAAAGAATTAATTAAGTCAATAACTAATAAGGAGGCAAACGAAATTTGTTATGGGAAATTAATATTTTTTCAAAAACAATAGCGTCGGCCTGAACCGTCGCTAATATAAAAAAATAAATAATTATTTAAAATAATAACTAAAAAGGAGGGAAACTAAATTGGTGGGTGTAATGAAATTTTCGCACAAACAGTAGCGTAGGTCTAAATAAACGTTTTGTCAACACCAAGTATTTTTCTCGAAATCAAACCATTTTCAAAATATTTTCATAACAATTGCACTCGAAGGACACATGCATTAAGTAGTGAATAAGGAATGATTAAATGTATGTCCCATGGTTCTTTGTCCGACGACGCTGGCTGTATAGGTTATCATTCGAATGCTCACCTTCACTCATGATCTTTAGTTTTATTCGTGCTATATACTTTTGAAGTGAAATGGAGGAAAATAACTAGTTAGGCGTTTGCTCCTCTTATAAATATTCTAATAAAGACAAAGAAGAGTGATCTCTTCTGTCCAAAAGGGTAAACCAACTTTGAAAGAGAAAATAGAGCAATAGACAATATGCCATAAAACTTAGTTAATAGCACTTTCTTTTGTTTTTGATAGCGCTGAAAAGTGCTATTAACCGTGCCACTAATGTGAACGATTTTGTTTAATAGCACTTTAAAAGAGCTATTAAGGTACTAGTTTTTAATATAAAAATAATAATTAATTAAAACAATAAGTTTAAAGGAGCCAATAGAAATTCGTGGGGGAAAATGAAAATTTTAGCATAAACATTAGCGTCGGCCTGAACCGTCGCTAATATAAGAAAATAAAGAATTAATTAAGTCAATAACTAATAAGGTGGCAAACGAAATTTGTTATGGGAAATTAATATTTTTTCAAAAACAATAGCGTCGGCCTGAACCGTCGCTAGTATAAAAAAATAATTAATTATTTAAAATAATAACTAAAAAGGAGGCAAACTAAATTGGTGGGTGTAATGAAATTTTCGCACAAACAGTAGCGTAGGTCCAAATAAACGTTTTGTCAACACCAAGTATTTTTCTCGAAATCAAACCATTTTCAAAATATTTTCATAACAATTGCACTCGAAGGACACATGCATTAAGTAGTGAATAAGGAATGATTAAATGTATGTCCCTTGGTTCTTAGTCCGACGACGCTGGCTGTATAGGTTATCGTTCGAATGCTCACCTTCACTCATGATCTTTAGTTTTATTCGTGCTATATACTTTTGAAGTGAAATGGAGGAAAATGACTAGTTAGGCGTTTGCTCCTCTTATAAATATTCTAATAAAGACAAAGAAGAGTGATCTCTTCTGTCCAAAAGGGTAAACCAACTTTGAAAGAGAAGTAGAGCAATAGACAATATGCCATAAAACTTAGTTAATAGCACTTTCTTTTGTTTATGATAGCGCTGAAAAGCGCTATTAACCGTGCCACTAATGTGAACGATTTTTTTAATAGCACTTTAAAAGAGCTATTAAGGTACTAGTTTTTAATATAAAAATAATAATTAATTAAAACAATAAGTTTAAAGGAGCCAATAGAAATTCGTGGGGGAAAATGAAAATTTTAGCATAAACATTAGCGTCGGCCTGAACCGTCGCTAATATAAGAAAATAAAGAATTAATTAAGTCAATAACTAATAAGGAGGCAAACGAAATTTGTTATGGGAAATTAATATTTTTTCAAAAACAATAGCGTCGGCCTGAACCGTCGCTAATATAAAAAAATAATTAATTATTTAAAATAATAACTAAAAAGGAGGGAAACTAAATTGGTGGGTGTAATGAAATTTTCACACAAACAGTAGCGTAGGTCCAAATAAACGTTTTGTCAACACCAAGTATTTTTCTCGAAATCAAACCATTTTCAAAATATTTTCATAACAAATGCACTCGAAGGACACATGCATTAAGTAGTGAAGAAGGAATGATTAAATGTATGTCCCTTTGTTCTTAGTCCGAAGACGTTGGCTGTATAGGTTATCATTCAAATGCTCACCTTCACTCATGAACTTTAGTTTTATTCGTGCTATATATTCTTTTGAAGTGAAATGGAGGAAAATGACTAGTTAGGCGTATGCTCCTCTTATAAAGATTCTAATAAAGACAAAGAAGAGTGATCTCTTCTGTCCAAAAGGGTAAACCAACTTTGAAAGAGAAAATAGAGCAACAGACAATATGCCATAAAAGTTACCTAATAACACTTTCTTTTGTTTTTGATAGCGCTGAAAAACGCTATTAACCGTGCCACTAATGTGAACGGTTTTGTTTAATAGCACTTTAAAAGAGCTATTAAAGTACTAGTTTTTAATATAAAAATAATAATTAATTAAAACAATAAGTTTAAAGGAGCCAAACGAAATTCATGGGGGAAAATGAAAATTTTAGCACAAACAGTAGCATCGGCGTGAACCGTCACTAATATAAGAAAATAAGAATTAATTAAGACAATAACTAATAAGGAGGCAAACGAAATTTGTTATGGGAAATGAATATTTTTTCAAAAACAATAGCGTCGGCCTGAACCGTCACTAATATAAAAAAATAAATAATTATTTAAAATAATAACTAAAAAGGAGGGAAACTAAATTGGTGGGTGTAATGAAATTTTCGCACAAACAGTAGCGTAGGTCCTAATAAACGGTTTGTCAACACCAAGTATTTTTCTCGAAATCAAACCATTTTCAAAATATTTTCATAACAAATGCACCCGAAGGACACATGCATTAAGTAGTGAAGAAGAAATGATTAAATGTATGTCCCTTTGTTCTTAGTCCGACGACGCTGGCTGTATAGGTTATCGTTCGAATGCTCACCTTCACTCATGATCTTTAGTTTTATTCGTGCTATATACTTTTGAAGTGAAATGGAGGAAAATGACTAGTTAGGCGTTTGCTCCTCTTATAAATATTCTAATAAAGACAAAGAAGAGTGATCTCTTCTGTCCAAAAGGGTAAACCAACTTTGAAAGAGAAAATAGAGCAACAGACAATATGCCATAAAAGTTACTTAATAGCACTTTCTTTTGTTTTTGATAGCGCTGAAAAGCGCTATTAACCGTGCCACTAATGTGAATGATTTTGTTTAATAGCACTTTAAAAGAGCTATTAAAGTACTAGTTTTTAATATAAAAATAATAATTAATTAAAACAATAAGTTTAAAGGAGCCAATAGAAATTCGTGGGGGAAAATGAAAATGTTAGCACAAACATTAGCGTCGGCCTGAACCGTTGCTAATATAAGAAAATAAAGAATTAATTAAGTCAATAACTAATAAGGAGGCAAACGAAATTTGTTATGGGAAATGAATATTTTTTCAAAAACAATAGCGTCGGCCTGAACCGTCGCTAATATAAAAAAATAAATAATTATTTAAAATAATAACTAAAAAGGAGGGAAACTAAATTGGTGGGTGTAATTAAATTTTCGCACAAACAGTAGCGTAGGTCCAAATAAACGTTTTGTCAACACCAAGTATTTTTCTCGAAATCAAACCATTTTCAAAATATTTTCATAACAAATGCACCCGAAGGACACATGCATTAAGTAGTGAAGAAGAAATGATTAAATGTATGTCCCTTTGTTCTTAGTCCGACGACGCTGGCTGTATAGGTTATTGTTCGAATGCTCACCTTCACTCATGATCTTTAGTTTTATTCATGCTATATACTTTTGAAGTGAAATGGAGGAAAATGACTAGTTAGGCGTTTGCTCCTCTTATAAATATTCTAATAAAGACAAAGAAGAGTGATCTCTTCTGTCCAAAAGGGTAAACCAACTTTCAAAGAGAAAATAGAGCAACAGACAATATGCCACAAAAGTTACTTAATAGCACTTTCTTTTGTTTTTGATAGCGCTGAAAAGCGCTATTAACCGTGCCACTAATGTGAATGATTTTGTTTAATAGCACTTTAAAAGAGCTATTAAAGTACTAGTTTTTAATATAAAAATAATAATTAATTAAAACAATAAGTTTAAAGGAGCCAATAGAAATTCGTGGGGGAAAATGAAAATTTTAGCATAAACATTAGCGTCGGCCTGAACCGTCGCTAATATAAGAAAATAAAGAATTATTTAAGTCAATAACTAATAAGGTGGCAAACGAAATTTGTTATGGGAAATTAATATTTTTTCAAAAACAATAGCGTCGGCCTGAACCGTCGCTAGTATAAAAAAATAATTAATTATTTAAAATAATAACTAAAAAGGAGGCAAACTAAATTGGTGGGTGTAATGAAATTTTCGCACAAACAGTAGCGTAGGTCCAAATAAACGTTTTGTCAACACCAAGTATTTTTCTCGAAATCAAACCATTTTCAAAATGTTTTCATAACAATTGCACTCGAAGGACACATGCATTAAGTAGTGAATAAGGAATGATTAAATGTATGTCCCTTGGTTCTTAGTCCGACGACGCTGGCTGTATAGGTTATTGTTCGAATGCTCACCTTCACTCATGATCTTTAGTTTTATTCGTGCTATATACTTTTGAAGTGAAATGGAGGAAAATGACTAGTTAGGCGTTTGCTCCTCTTATAAATATTCTAATAAAGACAAAGAAGAGTGATCTCTTCTGTCCAAAAGGGTAAACCAACTTTGAAAGAGAAAATAGAGCAACAGACAATATGCCATAAAACTTAGTTAATAGCACTTTCTTTTGTCTTTGATAGCGCTGAAAAGCGCTATTAACCGTGCCACTAATGTGAACGATTTTTTTAATAGCACTTTAAAAGAGCTATTAAGGTACTAGTTTTTAATATAAAAATAATAATTAATTAAAACAATAAGTTTAAAGGAGCCAATAGAAATTCGTGGGGGAAAATGAAAATTTTAGCATAAACATTAGCGTCGGCCTGAACCGTCGCTAATATAAGAAAATAAAGAATTAATTAAGTCAATAACTAATAAGGAGGCAAACGAAATTTGTTATGGGAAATTAATATTTTTTCAAAAACAATAGCGTCGGCCTGAACCGTCGCTAATATAATAAAATAATTAATTATTTAAAATAATAACTAAAAAGTAGGGAAACTAAATTGGTGGCTGTAATGAAATTTTCACACAAACAGTAGCGTAGGTCCAAATAAACGTTTTGTCAACACCAAGTATTTTTCTCGAAATCAAACCATTTTCAAAATATTTTCATAACAAATGCACTCGAAGGACACATGCATTAAGTAGTGAAGAAGGAATGATTAAATGTATGTCCCTTTGTTCTTAGTCCGAAGACGCTGGCTGTATAGGTTATCATTCAAATGCTCACCTTCACTCATGAACTTTAGTTTTATTCGTGCTATATATTCTTTTGAAGTGAAATGGAGGAAAATGACTAGTTAGGCGTATGCTCCTCTTATAAAGATTCTAATAAAGACAAAGAAGAGTGATCTCTTCTGTCCAAAAGGGTAAACCAACTTTGAAAGAGAAAATAGAGCAACAGACAATATGCCATAAAAGTTACCTAATAACACTTTCTTTTGTTTTTGATAGCGCTGAAAAACGCTATTAACCGTGCCACTAATGTGAACTGTTTTGTTTAATAGCACTTTAAAAGAGCTATTAAAGTACTAGTTTTTAATATAAAAATAATAATTAATTAAAACAATAAGTTTAAAGGAGCCAAACGAAATTCATGGGGGAAAATGAAAATTTTAGCACAAATAGTAGCATCGGCGTGAACCGTCACTAATATAAGAAAATAAGAATTAATTAAGACAATAACTAATAAGGAGGCAAACGAAATTTGTTATGGGAAATGAATATTTTTTCAAAAACAATAGCGTCGGCCTGAACCGTCACTAATATAAAAAAATAAATAATTATTTAAAATAATAACTAAAAAGGAGGGAAACTAAATTGGTGGGTGTAATGAAATTTTCGCACAAACAGTAGCGTAGGTCCAAATAAACGGTTTGTCAACACCAAGTATTTTTCTCGAAATCAAACCATTTTCAAAATATTTTCATAACAAATGCACCCGAAGGACACATGCATTAAGTAGTGAAGAAGAAATGATTAAATGTATGTCCCTTTGTTCTTAGTCCGACGACGCTGGCTGTATAGGTTATTGTTCGAATGCTCACCTTCACTCATGATCTTTAGTTTTATTCATGCTATATACTTTTGAAGTGAAATGGAGGAAAATGACTAGTTAGGCGTTTGCTCCTCTTATAAATATTCTAATAAAGACAAAGAAGAGTGATCTCTTCTGTCCAAAAGGGTAAACCAACTTTCAAAGAGAAAATAGAGCAACAGACAATATGCCATAAAAGTTACTTAATAGCACTTTCTTTTGTTTTTGATAGCGCTGAAAAGCGCTATTAACCGTGCCACTAATGTGAATGATTTTGTTTAATAGCACTTTAAAAGAGCTATTAAAGTACTAGTTTTTAATATAAAAATAATAATTAATTAAAACAATAAGTTTAAAGGAGCCAATAGAAATTCGTGGGGGAAAATGAAAATTTTAGCATAAACATTAGCGTCGGCCTGAACCGTCGCTAATTTAAGAAAATAAAGAATTAATTAAGTCAATAACTAATAAGGTGGCAAACGAAATTTGTTATGGGAAATTAATATTTTTTTCAAAAACAATAGCGTCGGCCTGAACCGTCGCTAATATAATAAAATAATTAATTATTTAAAATAATAACTAAAAAGGAGGGAAACTAAATTGGTGGCTGTAATGAAATTTTCACACAAACAGTAGCGTAGGTCCAAATAAACGTTTTGTCAACACCAAGTATTTTTCTCGAAATCAAACCATTTTCAAAATATTTTCATAACAAATGCACTCGAAGGACACATGCATTAAGTAGTGAAGAAGGAATGATTAAATGTATGTCCCTTTGTTCTTAGTCCGAAGACGCTGGCTGTATAGGTTATCATTCAAATGCTCACCTTCACTCATGAACTTTAGTTTTATTCGTGCTATATATTCTTTTGAAGTGAAATGGAGGAAAATGACTAGTTAGGCGTATGCTCCTCTTATAAAGATTCTAATAAAGACAAAGAAGAGTGATCTCTTCTGTCCAAAAGGGTAAACCAACTTTGAAAGAGAAAATAGAGCAACAGACAATATGCCATAAAAGTTACCTAATAACACTTTCTTTTGTTTTTGATAGCGCTGAAAAATGCTATTAATCGTGCCACTAATGTGAACTGTTTTGTTTAATAGCACTTTAAAAGAGCTATTAAAGTACTAGTTTTTAATATAAAAATAATAATTAATTAAAACAATAAGTTTAAAGGAGCCAAACGAAATTCATGGGGGAAAATGAAAATTTTAGCACAAACAGTAGCATCGGTGTGAACCGTCACTAATATAAGAAAATAAGAATTAATTAAGACAATAACTAATAAGGAGGCAAACGAAATTTGTTATGGGAAATGAATATTTTTTCAAAAACAATAGCGTCGTCCTGAACCGTCACTAATATAAAAAAATAAATAATTATTTAAAATAATAACTAAAAAGGAGGGAAACTAAATTGGTGGGTGTAATGAAATTTTCGCACAAACAGTAGCGTAGGTCCAAATAAACGGTTTGTCAACACCAAGTATTTTTCTCGAAATCAAACCATTTTCAAAATATTTTCATAACAAATGCACACGAAGGACACATGCATTAAGTAGTGAAGAAGAAATGATTAAATGTATGTCCCTTTGTTCTTAGTCCGACGACGCTGGCTGTATAGGTTATTGTTCGAATGCTCACCTTCACTCATGATCTTTAGTTTTATTCATGCTATATACTTTTGAAGTGAAATGGAGGAAAATGACTAGTTAGGCGTTTGCTCCTCTTATAAATATTCTAATAAAGACAAAGAAGAGTGATCTCTTCTGTCCAAAAGGGTAAACCAACTTTCAAAGAGAAAATAGAGCAACAGACAATATGCCATAAAAGTTACTTAATAGCACTTTCTTTTGTTTTTGATAGCGCTGAAAAGCGCTATTAACCGTGCCACTAATGTGAATGATTTTGTTTAATAGCACTTTAAAAGAGCTATTAAAGTACTAGTTTTTAATATAAAAATAATAATTAATTAAAACAATAAGTTTAAAGGAGCCAATAGAAATTCGTGGGGGAAAATGAAAATTTTAGCATAAACATTAGCGTCGGCCTGAACCGTCGCTAATTTAAGAAAATAAAGAATTAATTAAGTCAATAACTAATAAGGTGGCAAACGAAATTTGTTATGGGAAATTAATATTTTTTCAAAAACAATAGCGTCGGCCTGAACCGTCGCTAATATAATAAAATAATTAATTATTTAAAATAATAACTAAAAAGGAGGGAAACTAAATTGGTGGCTGTAATGAAATTTTCACACAAACAGTAGCGTAGGTCCAAATAAACGTTTTGTCAACACCAAGTATTTTTCTCGAAATCAAACCATTTTCAAAATATTTTCATAACAAATGCACTCGAAGGACACATGCATTAAGTAGTGAAGAAGGAATGATTAAATGTATGTCCCTTTGTTCTTAGTCCGAAGACGCTGGCTGTATAGGTTATCATTCAAATGCTCACCTTCACTCATGAACTTTAGTTTTATTCGTGCTATATATTCTTTTGAAGTGAAATGGAGGAAAATGACTAGTTAGGCGTATGCTCCTCTTATAAAGATTCTAATAAAGACAAAGAAGAGTGATCTCTTCTGTCCAAAAGGGTAAACCAACTTTGAAAGAGAAAATAGAGCAACAGACAATATGCCATAAAAGTTACCTAATAACACTTTCTTTTGTTTTTGATAGCGCTGAAAAACGCTATTAATCGTGCCACTAATGTGAACTGTTTTGTTTAATAGCACTTTAAAAGAGCTATTAAAGTACTAGTTTTTAATATAAAAATAATAATTAATTAAAACAATAAGTTTAAAGGAGCCAAACGAAATTCATGGGGGAAAATGAAAATTTTAGCACAAACAGTAGCATCGGTGTGAACCGTCACTAATATAAGAAAATAAGAATTAATTAAGACAATAACTAATAAGGAGGCAAACGAAATTTGTTATGGGAAATGAATATTTTTTCAAAAACAATAGCGTCGTCCTGAACCGTCACTAATATAAAAAAATAAATAATTATTTAAAATAATAACTAAAAAGGAGGGAAACTAAATTGGTGGGTGTAATGAAATTTTCGCACAAACAGTAGCGTAGGTCCAAATAAACGGTTTGTCAACACCAAGTATTTTTCTCGAAATCAAACCATTTTCAAAATATTTTCATAACAAATGCACACGAAGGACACATGCATTAAGTAGTGAAGAAGAAATGATTAAATGTATGTCCCTTTGTTCTTAGTCCGACGACGCTGGCTGTATAGGTTATTGTTCGAATGCTCACCTTCACTCATGATCTTTAGTTTTATTCATGCTATATACTTTTGAAGTGAAATGGAGGAAAGTGACTAGTTAGGCGTTTGCTCCTCTTATAAATATTCTAATAAAGACAAAGAAGAGTGATCTCTTCTGTCCAAAAGGGTAAACCAACTTTCAAAGAGAAAATAGAGCAACAGACAATATGCCATAAAAGTTACTTAATAGCACTTTCTTTTGTTTTTGATAGCGCTGAAAAGCGCTATTAACCGTGCCACTAATGTGAATGATTTTGTTTAATAGCACTTAAAAGAGCTATTAAAGTACTAGTTTTTAATATAAAAATAATAATTAATTAAAACAATAAGTTTAAAGGAGCCAATAGAAATTCGTGGGGGAAAATGAAAATTTTAGCATAAACATTAGCGTCGGCCTGAACCGTCGCTAATATAAGAAAATAAAGAATTAATTAAGTCAATAACTAATAAGGTGGCAAACGAAATTTGTTATGGGAAATTAATATTTTTTCAAAAACAATAGCGTCGGCCTGAACCGTCGCTAGTATAAAAAAATAATTAATTATTTAAAATAATAACTAAAAAGGAGGCAAACTAAATTGGTGGGTGTAATGAAATTTTCGCACAAACAGTAGCGTAGGTCCAAATAAACGTTTTGTCAACACCAAGTATTTTTCTCGAAATCAAACCATTTTTAAAATATTTTCATAACAATTGCACTCGAAGGACACATGCATTAAGTAGTGAATAAGGAATGATTAAATGTATGTCCCTTGGTTCTTAGTCCGACGACGCTGGCTGTATAGGTTATCGTTCGAATGCTCACCTTCACTCATGATCTTTAGTTTTATTCGTGCTATATACTTTTGAAGTGAAATGGAGGAAAATGACTAGTTAGGCGTTTGCTCCTCTTATAAATATTCTAATAAAGACAAAGAAGAGTGATCTCTTCTGTCCAAAAGGGTAAACCAACTTTGAAAGAGAAAATAGAGCAACAGACAATATGCCATAAAACTTAGTTAATAACACTTTCTTTTGTTTTTGATAGCGCTGAAAAGCGCTATTAACCGTGCCACTAATGTGAACGATTTTTTTTAATAGCACTTTAAAAGAGCTATTAAGGTACTAGTTTTTAATATAAAAATAATAATTAATTAAAACAATAAGTTTAAAGGAGCCAATAGAAATTCGTGGGGGAAAATGAAAATTTTAGCATAAACATTAGCGTCGGCCTGAACCGTCGCTAATATAAGAAAATAAAGAATTAATTAAGACAATAACTAATAAGGAGGCAAACGAAATTTGTTATGGGAAATTAATATTTTTTCAAAAACAATAGCGTCGGCCTGAACCGTCGCTAATATAAAAAAATAATTAATTATTTAAAATAATAACTAAAAAGGAGGGAAACTAAATTGGTGGGTGTAATGAAATTTTCACACAAACAGTAGCGTAGGTCCAAATAAACGTTTTGTCAACACCAAGTATTTTTCTCGAAATCAAACCATTTTCAAAATATTTTCATAACAAATGCACTCGAAGGACACATGCATTAAGTAGTGAAGAAGGAATGATTCAATGTATGTCCCTTTGTTCTTAGTCCGAAGACGCTGGCTGTATAGGTTATCATTCAAATGCTCACCTTCACTCATGAACTTTAGTTTTATTCGTGCTATATATTCTTTTGAAGTGAAATGGAGGAAAATGACTAGTTAGGCGTATGCTCCTCTTATAAAGATTCTAATAAAGACAAAGAAGAGTGATCTCTTCTGTCCAAAAGGGTAAACCAACTTTGAAAGAGAAAATAGAGCAACAGACAATATGCCATAAAAGTTACCTAATAACACTTTCTTTTGTTTTTGATAGCGCTGAAAAACGCTATTAACCGTGCCACTAATGTGAACGGTTTTGTTTAATAGCACTTTAAAAGAGCTATTAAAGTACTAGTTTTTAATATAAAAATAATAATTAATTAAAACAATAAGTTTAAAGGAGCCAAACGAAATTCATGGGGGAAAATGAAAATTTTAGCACAAACAGTAGCATCGGCGTGAACCGTCACTAATATAAGAAAATAAGAATTAATTAAGACAATAACTAATAAGGAGGCAAACGAAATTTGTTATGGGAAATGAATATTTTTTCAAAAACAATAGCGTCGGCCTGAACCGTCACTAATATAAAAAAATAAATAATTATTTAAAATAATAACTAAAAAGGAGGGAAACTAAATTGGTGGGTGTAATGAAATTTTCGCACAAACAGTAGCGTAGGTCCTAATAAACGGTTTGTCAACACCAAGTATTTTTCTCGAAATCAAACCATTTTCAAAATATTTTCATAACAAATGCACCCGAAGGACACATGCATTAAGTAGTGAAGAAGAAATGATTAAATGTATGTCCCTTTGTTCTTAGTCCGACGACGCTGGCTGTATAGGTTATCGTTCGAATGCTCACCTTCACTCATGATCTTTAGTTTTATTCGTGCTATATACTTTTGAAGTGAAATGGAGGAAAATGACTAGTTAGGCGTTTGCTCCTCTTATAAATATTCTAATAAAGACAAAGAAGAGTGATCTCTTCTGTCCAAAAGGGTAAACCAACTTTGAAAGAGAAAATAGAGCAACAGACAATATGCCATAAAAGTTACTTAATAGCACTTTCTTTTGTTTTTGATAGCGCTGAAAAGCGCTATTAACCGTGCCACTAATGTGAATGATTTTGTTTAATAGCACTTTAAAAGAGCTATTAAAGTACTAGTTTTTAATATAAAAATAATAATTAATTAAAACAATAAGTTTAAAGGAGCCAATAGAAATTCGTGGGGGAAAATGAAAATGTTAGCACAAACATTAGCGTCGGCCTGAACCGTTGCTAATATAAGAAAATAAAGAATTAATTAAGTCAATAACTAATAAGGAGGCAAACGAAATTTGTTATGGGAAATGAATATTTTTTCAAAAACAATAGCGTCGGCCTGAACCGTCGCTAATATAAAAAAATAAATAATTATTTAAAATAATAACTAAAAAGGAGGGAAACTAAATTGGTGGGTGTAATTAAATTTTCGCACAAACAGTAGCGTAGGTCCAAATAAACGTTTTGTCAACACCAAGTATTTTTCTCGAAATCAAACCATTTTCAAAATATTTTCATAACAAATGCACCCGAAGGACACATGCATTAAGTAGTGAAGAAGAAATGATTAAATGTATGTCCCTTTGTTCTTAGTCCGACGACGCTGGCTGTATAGGTTATTGTTCGAATGCTCACCTTCACTCATGATCTTTAGTTTTATTCATGCTATATACTTTTGAAGTGAAATGGAGGAAAATGACTAGTTAGGCGTTTGCTCCTCTTATAAATATTCTAATAAAGACAAAGAAGAGTGATCTCTTCTGTCCAAAAGGGTAAACCAACTTTGAAAGAGAAAATAGAGCAACAGACAATATGCCATAAAACTTAGTTAATAGCACTTTCTTTTGTTTTTCATAGCGCTGAAAAGCGCTATTAACCGTGCCACTAATGTGAACGATTTTTTTAATAGCACTTTAAAAGAGCTATTAAGGTACTAGTTTTTAATATAAAAATAATAATTAATTAAAACAATAAGTTTAAAGGAGCCAATAGAAATTCGTGGGGGAAAATGAAAATTTTAGCATAAACATTAGCGTCGGCCTGAACCGTCGCTAATATAAGAAAATAAAGAATTAATTAAGTCAATAACTAATAAGGAGGCAAACGAAATTTGTTATGGGAAATTAATATTTTTTCAAAAACAATAGCGTCGGCCTGAACCGTCGCTAATATAATAAAATAATTAATTATTTAAAATAATAACTAAAAAGTAGGGAAACTAAATTGGTGGCTGTAATGAAATTTTCACACAAACAGTAGCGTAGGTCCAAATAAACGTTTTGTCAACACCAAGTATTTTTCTCGAAATCAAACCATTTTCAAAATATTTTCATAACAAATGCACTCGAAGGACACATGCATTAAGTAGTGAAGAAGGAATGATTAAATGTATGTCCCTTTGTTCTTAGTCCGAAGACGCTGGCTGTATAGGTTATCATTCAAATGCTCACCTTCACTCATGAACTTTAGTTTTATTCGTGCTATATATTCTTTTGAAGTGAAATGGAGGAAAATGACTAGTTAGGCGTATGCTCCTCTTATAAAGATTCTAATAAAGACAAAGAAGAGTGATCTCTTCTGTCCAAAAGGGTAAACCAACTTTGAAAGAGAAAATAGAGCAACAGACAATATGCCATAAAAGTTACCTAATAACACTTTCTTTTGTTTTTGATAGCGCTGAAAAACGCTATTAACCGTGCCACTAATGTGAACTGTTTTGTTTAATAGCACTTTAAAAGAGCTATTAAAGTACTAGTTTTTAATATAAAAATAATAATTAATTAAAACAATAAGTTTAAAGGAGCCAAACGAAATTCATGGGGGAAAATGAAAATTTTAGCACAAACAGTAGCATCGGCGTGAACCGTCACTAATATAAGAAAATAAGAATTAATTAAGACAATAACTAATAAGGAGGCAAACGAAATTTGTTATGGGAAATGAATATTTTTTCAAAAACAATAGCGTCGGCCTGAACCGTCACTAATATAAAAAAATAAATAATTATTTAAAATAATAACTAAAAAGGAGGGAAACTAAATTGGTGGGTGTAATGAAATTTTCGCACAAACAGTAGCGTAGGTCCAAATAAACGGTTTGTCAACACCAAGTATTTTTCTCGAAATCAAACCATTTTCAAAATATTTTCATAACAAATGCACCCGAAGGACACATGCATTAAGTAGTGAAGAAGAAATGATTAAATGTATGTCCCTTTGTTCTTAGTCCGACGACGCTGGCTGTATAGGTTATTGTTCGAATGCTCACCTTCACTCATGATCTTTAGTTTTATTCATGCTATATACTTTTGAAGTGAAATGGAGGAAAATGACTAGTTAGGCGTTTGCTCCTCTTATAAATATTCTAATAAAGACAAAGAAGAGTGATCTCTTCTGTCCAAAAGGGTAAACCAACTTTCAAAGAGAAAATAGAGCAACAGACAATATGCCATAAAAGTTACTTAATAGCACTTTCTTTTGTTTTTGATAGCGCTGAAAAGCGCTATTAACCGTGCCACTAATGTGAATGATTTTGTTTAATAGCACTTTAAAAGAGCTATTAAAGTACTAGTTTTTAATATAAAAATAATAATTAATTAAAACAATAAGTTTAAAGGAGCCAATAGAAATTCGTGGGGGAAAATGAAAATTTTAGCATAAACATTAGCGTCGGCCTGAACCGTCGCTAATTTAAGAAAATAAAGAATTAATTAAGTCAATAACTAATAAGGTGGCAAACGAAATTTGTTATGGGAAATTAATATTTTTTCAAAAACAATAGCGTCGGCCTGAACCGTCGCTAATATAATAAAATAATTAATTATTTAAAATAATAACTAAAAAGGAGGGAAACTAAATTGGTGGCTGTAATGAAATTTTCACACAAACAGTAGCGTAGGTCCAAATAAACGTTTTGTCAACACCAAGTATTTTTCTCGAAATCAAACCATTTTCAAAATATTTTCATAACAAATGCACTCGAAGGACACATGCATTAAGTAGTGAAGAAGGAATGATTAAATGTATGTCCCTTTGTTCTTAGTCCGAAGACGCTGGCTGTATAGGTTATCATTCAAATGCTCACCTTCACTCATGAACTTTAGTTTTATTCGTGCTATATATTCTTTTGAAGTGAAATGGAGGAAAATGACTAGTTAGGCGTATGCTCCTCTTATAAAGATTCTAATAAAGACAAAGAAGAGTGATCTCTTCTGTCCAAAAGGGTAAACCAACTTTGAAAGAGAAAATAGAGCAACAGACAATATGCCATAAAAGTTACCTAATAACACTTTCTTTTGTTTTTGATAGCGCTGAAAAACGCTATTAATCGTGCCACTAATGTGAACTGTTTTGTTTAATAGCACTTTAAAAGAGCTATTAAAGTACTAGTTTTTAATATAAAAATAATAATTAATTAAAACAATAAGTTTAAAGGAGCCAAACGAAATTCATGGGGGAAAATGAAAATTTTAGCACAAACAGTAGCATCGGTGTGAACCGTCACTAATATAAGAAAATAAGAATTAATTAAGACAATAACTAATAAGGAGGCAAACGAAATTTGTTATGGGAAATGAATATTTTTTCAAAAACAATAGCGTCGTCCTGAACCGTCACTAATATAAAAAAATAAATAATTATTTAAAATAATAACTAAAAAGGAGGGAAACTAAATTGGTGGGTGTAATGAAATTTTCGCACAAACAGTAGCGTAGGTCCAAATAAACGGTTTGTCAACACCAAGTATTTTTCTCGAAATCAAACCATTTTCAAAATATTTTCATAACAAATGCACCCGAAGGACACATGCATTAAGTAGTGAAGAAGAAATGATTAAATGTATGTCCCTTTGTTCTTAGTCCGACGATGCTGGCTGTATAGGTTATTGTTCGAATGCTCACCTTCACTCATGATCTTTAGTTTTATTCATGCTATATACTTTTGAAGTGAAATGGAGGAAAATGACTAGTTAGGCGTTTGCTCCTCTTATAAATATTCTAATAAAGACAAAGAAGAGTGATCTCTTCTGTCCAAAAGGGTAAACCAACTTTCAAAGAGAAAATAGAGCAACAGACAATATGCCATAAAAGTTACTTAATAGCACTTTCTTTTGTTTTTGATAGCGTTGAAAAGCGCTATTAACCGTGCCACTAATGTGAATGATTTTGTTTAATAGCACTTAAAAGAGCTATTAAAGTACTAGTTTTTAATATAAAAATAATAATTAATTAAAACAATAAGTTTAAAGGAGCCAATAGAAATTCGCGGGGGAAAATGAAAATTTTAGCATAAACATTAGCGTCGGCCTGAACCGTCGCTAATATAAGAAAATAAAGAATTAATTAAGTCAATAACTAATAAGGTGGCAAACGAAATTTGTTATGGGAAATTAATATTTTTTCAAAAACAATAGCGTCGGCCTGAACCGTCGCTAGTATAAAAAAATAATTAATTATTTAAAATAATAACTAAAAAGGAGGCAAACTAAATTGGTGGGTGTAATGAAATTTTCGCACAAACAGTAGCGTAGGTCCAAATAAACGTTTTGTCAACACCAAGTATTTTTCTCGAAATCAAACCATTTTTAAAATATTTTCATAACAATTGCACTCGAAGGACACATGCATTAAGTAGTGAATAAGGAATGATTAAATGTATGTCCCTTGGTTCTTAGTCCGACGACGCTGGCTGTATAGGTTATCGTTCGAATGCTCACCTTCACTCATGATCTTTAGTTTTATTCGTGCTATATACTTTTGAAGTGAAATGGAGGAAAATGACTAGTTAGGCGTTTGCTCCTCTTATAAATATTCTAATAAAGACAAAGAAGAGTGATCTCTTCTGTCCAAAAGGGTAAACCAACTTTGAAAGAGAAAATAGAGCAACAGACAATATGCCATAAAACTTAGTTAATAACACTTTCTTTTGTTTTTGATAGCGCTGAAAAGCGCTATTAACCGTGCCACTAATGTGAACGATTTTTTTTAATAGCACTTTAAAAGAGCTATTAAGGTACTAGTTTTTAATATAAAAATAATAATTAATTAAAACAATAAGTTTAAAGGAGCCAATAGAAATTCGTGGGGGAAAATGAAAATTTTAGCATAAACATTAGCGTCGGCCTGAACCGTCGCTAATATAAGAAAATAAAGAATTAATTAAGACAATAACTAATAAGGAGGCAAACGAAATTTGTTATGGGAAATTAATATTTTTTCAAAAACAATAGCGTCGGCCTGAACCGTCGCTAATATAAAAAAATAATTAATTATTTAAAATAATAACTAAAAAGGAGGGAAACTAAATTGGTGGGTGTAATGAAATTTTCACACAAACAGTAGCGTAGGTCCAAATAAACGTTTTGTCAACACCAAGTATTTTTCTCGAAATCAAACCATTTTCAAAATATTTTCATAACAAATGCACTCGAAGGACACATGCATTAAGTAGTGAAGAAGGAATGATTCAATGTATGTCCCTTTGTTCTTAGTCCGAAGACGCTGGCTGTATAGGTTATCATTCAAATGCTCACCTTCACTCATGAACTTTAGTTTTATTCGTGCTATATATTCTTTTGAAGTGAAATGGAGGAAAATGACTAGTTAGGCGTATGCTCCTCTTATAAAGATTCTAATAAAGACAAAGAAGAGTGATCTCTTATGTCCAAAAGGGTAAACCAACTTTGAAAGAGAAAATAGAGCAACAGACAATATGCCATAAAAGTTACCTAATAACACTTTCTTTTGTTTTTGATAGTGCTGAATAACGCTATTAACCGTGCCACTAATGTGAACGGTTTTGTTTAATAGCACTTTAAAAGAGCTATTAAAGTACTAGTTTTTAATATAAAAATAATAATTAATTAAAACAATAAGTTTAAAGGAGCCAAACGAAATTCATGGGGGAAAATGAAAATTTTAGCACAAACAGTAGCATCAGCGTGAACCGTCACTAATATAAGAAAATAAGAATTAATTAAGACAATAACTAATAAGGAGGCAAACGAAATTTGTTATGGGAAATGAATATTTTTTCAAAAACAATAGCGTCGGCCTGAACCGTCACTAATATAAAAAAATAAATAATTATTTAAAATAATAACTAAAAAGGAGGGAAACTAAATTGGTGGGTGTAATGAAATTTTCGCACAAACAGTAGCGTAGGTCCAAATAAACGGTTTGTCAACACCAAGTATTTTTCTCAAAATCAAACCATTTTCAAAATATTTTCATAACAAATGCACCCGAAGGACACATGCATTAAGTAGTGAAGAAGAAATGATTAAATGTATGTCCCTTTGTTCTTAGTCCGACGACGCTGGCTGAATAGGTTATCGTTCGAATGCTCACCTTCACTCATGATCTTTAATTTTATTCGTGCTATATACTTTTGAAGTGAAATGGAGGAAAATGACTAGTTAGGCGTTTGCTCCTCTTATAAATATTCTAATAAAGACAAAGAAGAGTGATCTCTTCTGTCCAAAAGGGTAAACCAACTTTGAAAGAGAAAATAGAGCAACAGACAATATGCCATAAAAGTTACTTAATAGCACTTTCTTTTGTTTTTGATAGCGCTGAAAAACGCTATTAACCGTGCCACTAATGTGAACGGTTTTGTTTAATAGCACTTTAAAAGAGCTATTAAAGTACTAGTTTTTAATATAAAAATAATAATTAATTAAAACAATAAGTTTAAAGGAGCCAAACGAAATTCATGGGGGAAAATGAAAATTTTAGCACAAACAGTAGCATCGGCGTGAACCGTCACTAATATAAGAAAATAAGAATTAATTAAGACAATAACTAATAAGGAGGCAAACGAAATTTGTTATGGGAAATGAATATTTTTTCAAAAATAATAGCATCGGCCTGAACCGTCGCTAATATAAAAAAATAAATAATTATTTAAAATAATAACTAAAAAGGAGGGAAACTAAATTGGTGGGTGTAATGAAATTTTCGCACAAACAGTAGCGTAGGTCCAAATAAACGTTTTGTCAACACCAAGTATTTTTCTCGAAATCAAACCATTTTCAAAATATTTTCATAACAAATGCACCCGAAGGACACATGCCTTAAGTAGTGAAGAAGAAATGATTAAATGTATGTCCCTTTGTTCTTAGTCCGACGACGCTGGCTGTATAGGTTATTGTTCGAATGCTCACCTTCACTCATGATCTTTAGTTTTATGCATGCTATATACTTTTGAAGTGAAATGGAGGAAAATGACTAGTTAGGCGTTTGCTCCTCTTATAAATATTCTAATAAAGACAAAGAAGAGTGATCTCTTCTGTCCAAAAGGGTAAACCAACTTTCAAAGAGAAAATAGAGCAACAGACAATATGCCATAAAAGTTACTTAATAGCACTTTCTTTTGTTTTTGATAGCGCTGAAAAGCGCTATTAACCGTGCCACTAATGTGAATGATTTTGTTTAATAGCACTTTAAAAGAGCTATTAAAGTACTAGTTTTTAATATAAAAATAATAATTAATTAAAACAATAAGTTTAAAGGAGCCAATAGAAATTCATGGGGGAAAATGAAAATTTTAGCATAAACATTAGCGTCGGCCTGAACCGTCGCTAATATAAGAAAATAAAGAATTAATTAAGTCAATAACTAATAAGGTGGCAAACGAAATTTGTTATGGGAAATTAATATTTTTTCAAAAACAATAGCGTCGGCCTGAACCGTCGCTAGTATAAAAAAATAATTAATTATTTAAAATAATAACTAAAAAGGAGGCAAACTAAATTGGTGGGTGTAATGAAATTTTCGCACAAACAGTAGCGTAGGTCCAAATAAACGTTTTGTCAACACCAAGTATTTTTCTCGAAATCAAACCATTTTCAAAATATTTTCATAACAAATGCACTCGAAGGACACATGCATTAAGTAGTGAAGAAGGAATGATTCAATGTATGTCCCTTTGTTCTTAGTCCGAAGACGCTGGCTGTATAGGTTATCATTCAAATGCTCACCTTCACTCATGAACTTTAGTTTTATTCGTGCTATATATTCTTTTGAAGTGAAATGGAGGAAAATGACTAGTTAGGCGTATGCTCCTCTTATAAAGATTCTAATAAAGACAAAGAAGAGTGATCTCTTATGTCCAAAAGGGTAAACCAACTTTGAAAGAGAAAATAGAGCAACAGACAATATGCCATAAAAGTTACCTAATAACACTTTCTTTTGTTTTTGATAGCGCTGAAAAACGCTATTAACCGTGCCACTAATGTGAACGGTTTTGTTTAATAGCACTTTAAAAGAGCTATTAAAGTACTAGTTTTTAATATAAAAATAATAATTAATTAAAACAATAAGTTTAAAGGAGCCAAACGAAATTCATGGGGGAAAATGAAAATTTTAGCACAAACAGTAGCATCGGCGTGAACCGTCACTAATATAAGAAAATAAGAATTAATTAAGACAATAACTAATAAGGAGGCAAACGAAATTTGTTATGGGAAATGAATATTTTTTCAAAAACAATAGCGTCGGCCTGAACCGTCACTAATATAAAAAAATAAATAATTATTTAAAATAATAACTAAAAAGGAGGGAAACTAAATTGGTGGGTGTAATGAAATTTTCGCACAAACAGTAGCGTAGGTCCAAATAAACGGTTTGTCAACTCCAAGTATTTTTCTCGAAATCAAACCATTTTCAAAATATTTTCATAACAAATGCACCCGAAGGACACATGCATTAAGTAGTGAAGAAGAAATGATTAAATGTATGTCCCTTTGTTCTTAGTCCGACGAAGCTGGCTGAATAGGTTATCGTTCGAATGCTCACCTTCACTCATGATCTTTAGTTTTATTCGTGCTATATACTTTTGAAGTGAAATGGAGGAAAATGACTAGTTAGGCGTTTGCTCCTCTTATAAATATTCTAATAAAGACAAAGAAGAGTGATCTCTTCTGTCCAAAAGGGTAAACCAACTTTGAAAGAGAAAATAGAGCAACAGACAATATGCCATAAAAGTTACTTAATAGCACTTTCTTTTGTTTTTGATAGCGCTGAAAAACGCTATTAACCGTGCCACTAATGTGAACGGTTTTGTTTAATAGCACTTTAAAAGAGCTATTAAAGTACTAGTTTTTAATATAAAAATAATAATTAATTAAAACAATAAGTTTAAAGGAGCCAAACGAAATTCATGGGGGAAAATGAAAATTTTAGCACAAACAGTAGCATCGGCGTGAACCGTCACTAATATAAGAAAATAAGAATTAATTAAGACAATAACTAATAAGGAGGCAAACGAAATTTGTTATGGGAAATGAATATTTTTTCAAAAATAATAGCATCGGCCTGAACCGTCGCTAATATAAAAAATAAATAATTATTTAAAATAATAACTAAAAAGGAGGGAAACTAAATTGGTGGGTGTAATGAAATTTTCGCACAAACAGTAGCGTAGGTCCAAATAAACGTTTTGTCAACACCAAGTATTTTTCTCGAAATCAAACCATTTTCAAAATATTTTCATAACAAATGCACCCGAAGGACACATGCATTAAGTAGTGAAGAAGAAATGATTAAATGTATGTCCCTTTGTTCTTAGTCCGACGACGCTGGCTGTATAGGTTATTGTTCGAATGCTCACCTTCACTCATGATCTTTAGTTTTATTCATGCTATATACTTTTGAAGTGAAATGGAGGAAAATGACTAGTTAGGCGTTTGCTCCTCTTATAAATATTCTAATAAAGACAAAGAAGAGTGATCTCTTCTGTCCAAAAGGGTAAACCAACTTTCAAAGAGAAAATAGAGCAACAGACAATATGCCATAAAAGTTACTTAATAGCACTTTCTTTTGTTTTTGATAGCGCTGAAAAGCGCTATTAACCGTGCCACTAATGTGAATGATTTTGTTTAATAGCACTTTAAAAGAGCTATTAAAGTACTAGTTTTTAATATAAAAATAATAATTAATTAAAACAATAAGTTTAAAGGAGCCAATAGAAATTCGTGGGGGAAAATGAAAATTTTAGCATAAACATTAGCGTCGGCCTGAACCGTCGCTAATATAAGAAAATAAAGAATTAATTAAGTCAATAACTAATAAGGTGGCAAACGAAATTTGTTATGGGAAATTAATATTTTTTCAAAAACAATAGCGTCGGCCTGAACCGTCGCTAGTATAAAAAAATAATTAATTATTTAAAATAATAACTAAAAAGGAGGCAAACTAAATTGGTGGGTGTAATGAAATTTTCGCACAAACAGTAGCGTAGGTCCAAATAAATGTTTTGTCAACACCAAGTATTTTTCTCGAAATCAAACCTTTTTCAAAATATTTTCATAACAAATGCACTCGAAGGACACATGCATTAAGTAGTGAAGAAGGAATAATTCAATGTATGTCCCTTTGTTCTTAGTCCGAAGACGCTGGCTGTATAGGTTATCATTCAAATGCTCACCTTCACTCATGAACTTTAGTTTTATTCGTGCTATATATTCTTTTGAAGTGAAATGGAGGAAAATGACTAGTTAGGCGTATGCTCCTCTTATAAAGATTCTAATAAAGACAAAGAAGAGTGATCTCTTATGTCCAAAAGGGTAAACCAACTTTGAAAGAGAAATTAGAGCAACAGACAATATGCCATAAAAGTTACCTAATAACACTTTCTTTTGTTTTTGATAGCGCTGAAAAACGCTATTAACCGTGCCACTAATGTGAACGGTTTTGTTTAATAGCACTTTAAAAGAGCTATTAAAGTACTAGTTTTTAATATAAAAATAATAATTAATTAAAACAATAAGTTTAAAGGAGCCAAACGAAATTCATGGGGGAAAATGAAAATTTTAGCACAAACAGTAGCATCGGCGTGAACCGTCACTAATATAAGAAAATAAGAATTAATTAAGACAATAACTAATAAGGAGGCAAACGAAATTTGTTATGGGAAATGAATATTTTTTCAAAAACAATAGCGTCGGCCTGAACCGTCACTAATATAAAAAAATAAATAATTATTTAAAATAATAACTAAAAAGGAGGGAAACTAAATTGGTGGGTGTAATGAAATTTTCGCACAAACAGTAGCGTAGGTCCAAATAAACGGTTTGTCAACACCAAGTATTTTTCTCGAAATCAAACCATTTTCAAAATATTTTCATAACAAATGCACCCGAAGGACACATGCATTAAGTAGTGAAGAAGAAATGATTAAATGTATGTCCCTTTGTTCTTAGTCCGACGACGCTGGCTGTATAGGTTATTGTTCGAATGCTCACCTTCACTCATGATCTTTAGTTTTATTCATGCTATATACTTTTGAAGTGAAATGGAGGAAAATGACTAGTTAGGCGTTTGCTCCTCTTATAAATATTCTAATAAAGACAAAGAAGAGTGATCTCTTCTGTCCAAAAGGGTAAACCAACTTTCAAAGAGAAAATAGAGGAACAGACAATATGCCATAAAAGTTACTTAATAGCACTTTCTTTTGTTTTTGATAGCGCTGAAAAACGCTATTAACCGTGCCACTAATGTGAATGATTTTGTTTAATAGCACTTTAAAAGAGCTATTAAAGTACTAGTTTTTAATATAAAAATAATAATTAATTAAAACAATAAGTTTAAAGGAGCCAATAGAAATTCATGGGGGAAAATGAAAATTTTAGCATAAACATTAGAGTCGGCCTGAACCGTCGCTAATATAAGAAAATAAAGAATTAATTAAGTCAATAACTAATAAGGTGGCAAACGAAATTTGTTATGGGAAATTAATATTTTTTCAAAAACAATAGCGTCGGCCTGAACCGTCGCTAGTATAAAAAAATAATTAATTATTTAAAATAATAACTAAAAAGGAGGCAAACTAAATTGGTGGGTGTAATGAAATTTTCGCACAAACAGTAGCGTAGGTCCAAATAAACGTTTTGTCAACACCAAGTATTTTTCTCGAAATCAAACCATTTTCAAAATATTTTCATAACAATTGCACTCGAAGGACACATGCATTAAGTAGTGAATAAGGAATGATTAAATGTATGTCCCTTGGTTCTTAGTCCGACGACGCTGGCTGTATAGGTTATCGTTCGAATGCTCACCTTCACTCATGATCTTTAGTTTTATTCGTGCTATATACTTTTGAAGTGAAATGGAGGAAAATGACTAGTTAGGCGTTTGCTCCTCTTATAAATATTCTAATAAAGACAAAGAAGAGTGATCTCTTCTGTCCAAAAGGGTAAACCAACTTTGAAAGAGAAAATAGAGCAACAGACAATATGCCATAAAACTTAGTTAATAGCACTTTCTTTTGTTTTTGATAGCGCTGAAAAGCGCTATTAACCGTGCCACTAATGTGAACGATTTTTTTAATAGCGCTTTAAAAGAGCTATTAAGGTACTAGTTTTTAATATAAAAATAATAATTAATTAAAACAATAAGTTTAAAGGAGCCAATAGAAATTCGTGGGGGAAAATGAAAATTTTAGCATAAACATTAGCGTCGGCCTGAACCGTCGCTAATATAAGAAAATAAAGAATTAATTAAGTCAATAACTAATAAGGAGGCAAACGAAATTTGTTATGGGAAATTAATATTTTTTCAAAAACAATAGCGTCGGCCTGAACCGTCGCTAATATAAAAAAATAATTAATTATTTAAAATAATAACTAAAAAGGAGGGAAACTAAATTGGTGGGTGTAATGAAATTTTCACACAAACAGTAGCGTAGGTCCAAATAAACGTTTTGTCAACACCAAGTATTTTTCTCGAAATCAAACCATTTTCAAAATATTTTCATAACAAATGCACTCGAAGGACACATGCATTAAGTAGTGAAGAAGGAATGATTAAATGTATGTCCCTTTGTTCTTAGTCCGACGACGCTGGCTGAATAGGTTATCGTTCGAATGCTCACCTTCACTCATGATCTTTAGTTTTATTCGTGCTATATACTTTTGAAGTGAAATAGAGGAAAATGACTAGTTAGGCGTTTGCTCCTCTTATAAATATTCTAATAAAGACAAAGAAGAGTGATCTCTTCTGTCCAAAAGGGTAAACCAACTTTGAAAGAGAAAATAGAGCAACAGACAATATGCCATAAAAGTTACTTAATAGCACTTTCTTTTGTTTTTGATAGCGCTGAAAAACGCTATTAACCGTGCCACTAATGTGAACGGTTTTGTTTAATAGCACTTTAAAAGAGCTATTAAAGTACTAGTTTTTAATATAAAAATAATAATTAATTAAAACAATAAGTTTAAAGGAGCCAAACGAAATTCATGGGGGAAAATGAAAATTTTAGCACAAACAGTAGCATCGGCGTGAACCGTCACTAATATAAGAAAATAAGAATTAATTAAGACAATAACTAATAAGGAGGCAAACGAAATTTGTTATGGGAAATGAATATTTTTTCAAAAATAATAGCATCGGCCTGAACCGTCGCTAATATAAAAAAATAAATAATTATTTAAAATAACAACTAAAAAGGAGGGAAACTAAATTGGTGGGTGTAATGAAATTTTCGCACAAACAGTAGCGTAGGTCCAAATAAACGTTTTGTCAACACCAAGTATTTTTCTCGAAATCAAACCATTTTCAAAATATTTTCATAACAAATGCACCCGAAGGACACATGCATTAAGTAGTGAAGAAGAAATGATTAAATGTATGTCCCTTTGTTCTTAGTCCGACGACGCTGGTTGTATAGGTTATTGTTCGAATGCTCACCTTCACTCATGATCTTTAGTTTTATTCATGCTATATACTTTTGAAGTGAAATGGAGGAAAATGACTAGTTAGGCGTTTGCTCCTCTTATAAATATTCTAATAAAGACAAAGAAGAGTGATCTCTTCTGTCCAAAAGGGTAAACCAACTTTCAAAGAGAAAATAGAGCAACAGACAATATGCCATAAAAGTTACTTAATAGCACTTTCTTTTGTTTTTGATAGCGCTGAAAAGCGCTATTAACCGTGCCACTAATGTGAATGATTTTGTTTAATAGCACTTTAAAAGAGCTATTAAAGTACTAGTTTTTAATATAAAAATAATAATTAATTAAAACAATAAGTTTAAAGGAGCCAATAGAAATTCGTGGGGGAAAATGAAAATTTTAGCATAAACATTAGCGTCGGCCTGAACCGTCGCTAATATAAGAAAATAAAGAATTAATTAAGTCAATAACTAATAAGGTGGCAAACGAAATTTGTTATGGGAAATTAATATTTTTTCAAAAACAATAGCGTCGGCCTGAACCGTCGCTAGTATAAAAAAATAATTAATTATTTAAAATAGTAACTAAAAAGGAGGCAAACTAAATTGGTGGGTGTAATGAAATTTTCGCACAAACAGTAGCGTAGGTCCAAATAAATGTTTTGTCAACACCAAGTATTTTTCTCGAAATCAAACCTTTTTCAAAATATTTTCATAACAAATGCACTCGAAGGACACATGCATTAAGTAGTGAAGAAGGAATAATTCAATGTATGTCCCTTTGTTCTTAGTCCGAAGACGCTGGCTGTATAGGTTATCATTCAAATGCTCACCTTCACTCATGAACTTTAGTTTTATTCGTGCTATATATTCTTTTGAAGTGAAATGGAGGAAAATGACTAGTTAGGCGTATGCTCCTCTTATAAAGATTCTAATAAAGACAAAGAAGAGTGATCTCTTATGTCCAAAAGGGTAAACCAACTTTGAAAGAGAAAATAGAGCAACAGACAATATGCCATAAAAGTTACCTAATAACACTTTCTTTTGTTTTTGATAGCGCTGAAAAACGCTATTAACCGTGCCACTAATGTGAACGGTTTTGTTTAATAGCACTTTAAAAGAGCTATTAAAGTACTAGTTTTTAATATAAAAATAATAATTAATTAAAACAATAAGTTTAAAGGAGCCAAACGAAATTCATGGGGGAAAATGAAAATTTTAGCACAAACAGTAGCATCGGCGTGAACCGTCACTAATATAAGAAAATAAGAATTAATTAAGACAATAACTAATAAGGAGGCAAACGAAATTTGTTATGGGAAATGAATATTTTTTCAAAAACAATAGCGTCGGCCTGAACCGTCACTAATATAAAAAAATAAATAATTATTTAAAATAATAACTAAAAAGGAGGGAAACTAAATTGGTGGGTGTAATGAAATTTTCGCACAAACAGTAGCGTAGGTCCAAATAAACGGTTTGTCAACACCAAGTATTTTTCTCGAAATCAAACCATTTTCAAAATATTTTCATAACAAATGCACCCGAAGGACACATGCATTAAGTAGTGAAGAAGAAATGATTAAATGTATGTCCCTTTGTTCTTAGTCCGACGACGCTGGCTGTATAGGTTATTGTTCGAATGCTCACCTTCACTCATGATCTTTAGTTTTATTCATGCTATATACTTTTGAAGTGAAATGGAGGAAAATGACTAGTTAGGCGTTTGCTCCTCTTATAAATATTCTAATAAAGACAAAGAAGAGTGATCTCTTCTGTCCAAAAGGGTAAACCAACTTTCAAAGAGAAAATAGAGCAACAGACAATATGCCATAAAAGTTACTTAATAGCACTTTCTTTTGTTTTTGATAGCGCTGAAAAGCGCTATTAACCGTGCCACTAATGTGAATGATTTTGTTTAATAGCACTTTAAAAGAGCTATTAAAGTACTAGTTTTTAATATAAAAATAATAATTAATTAAAACAATAAGTTTAAAGGAGCCAATAGAAATTCGTGGGGGAAAATGAAAATTTTAGCATAAACATTAGCGTCGGCCTGAACCGTCGCTAATATAAGAAAATAAAGAATTAATTAAGTCAATAACTAATAAGGTGGCAAACGAAATTTGTTATGGGAAATTAATATTTTTTCAAAAACAATAGCGTCGGCCTGAACCGTCGCTAGTATAAAAAAATAATTAATTATTTAAAATAGTAACTAAAAAGGAGGCAAACTAAATTGGTGGGTGTAATGAAATTTTCGCACAAACAGTAGCGTAGGTCCAAATAAATGTTTTGTCAACACCAAGTATTTTTCTCGAAATCAAACCTTTTTCAAAATATTTTCATAACAAATGCACTCGAAGGACACATGCATTAAGTAGTGAAGAAGGAATAATTCAATGTATGTCCCTTTGTTCTTAGTCCGAAGACGCTGGCTGTATAGGTTATCATTCAAATGCTCACCTTCACTCATGAACTTTAGTTTTATTCGTGCTATATATTCTTTTGAAGTGAAATGGAGGAAAATGACTAGTTAGGCGTATGCTCCTCTTATAAAGATTCTAATAAAGACAAAGAAGAGTGATCTCTTATGTCCAAAAGGGTAAACCAACTTTGAAAGAGAAAATAGAGCAACAGACAATATGCCATAAAAGTTACCTAATAACACTTTCTTTTGTTTTTGATAGCGCTGAAAAACGCTATTAACCGTGCCACTAATGTGAACGGTTTTGTTTAATAGCACTTTAAAAGAGCTATTAAAGTACTAGTTTTTAATATAAAAATAATAATTAATTAAAACAATAAGTTTAAAGGAGCCAAACGAAATTCATGGGGGAAAATGAAAATTTTAGCACAAACAGTAGCATCGGCGTGAACCGTCACTAATATAAGAAAATAAGAATTAATTAAGACAATAACTAATAAGGAGGCAAACGAAATTTGTTATGGGAAATGAATATTTTTTCAAAAACAATAGCGTCGGCCTGAACCGTCACTAATATAAAAAAATAAATAATTATTTAAAATAATAACTAAAAAGGAGGGAAACTAAATTGGTGGGTGTAATGAAATTTTCGCACAAACAGTAGCGTAGGTCCAAATAAACGGTTTGTCAACACCAAGTATTTTTCTCGAAATCAAACCATTTTCAAAATATTTTCATAACAAATGCACCCGAAGGACACATGCATTAAGTAGTGAAGAAGAAATGATTAAATGTATGTCCCTTTGTTCTTAGTCCGACGACGCTGGCTGTATAGGTTATTGTTCGAATGCTCACCTTCACTCATGATCTTTAGTTTTATTCATGCTATATACTTTTGAAGTGAAATGGAGGAAAATGACTAGTTAGGCGTTTGCTCCTCTTATAAATATTCTAATAAAGACAAAGAAGAGTGATCTCTTCTGTCCAAAAGGGTAAACCAACTTTCAAAGAGAAAATAGAGCAACAGACAATATGCCATAAAAGTTACTTAATAGCACTTTCTTTTGTTTTTGATAGCGCTGAAAAGCGCTATTAACCGTGCCACTAATGTGAATGATTTTGTTTAATAGAACTTTAAAAGAGCTATTAAAGTACTAGTTTTTAATATAAAAATAATAATTAATTAAAACAATAAGTTTAAAGGAGCCAATAGAAATTCATGGGGGAAAATGAAAATTTTAGCATAAACATTAGCGTCGGCCTGAACCGTCGCTAATATAAGAAAATAAAGAATTAATTAAGTCAATAACTAATAAGGTGGCAAACGAAATTTGTTATGGGAAATTAATATTTTTTCAAAAACAATAGCGTCGGCCTGAACCGTCGCTAGTATAAAAAAATAATTAATTATTTAAAATAATAACTAAAAAGGAGGCAAACTAAATTGGTGGGTGTAATGAAATTTTCGCACAAACAGTAGCGTAGGTCCAAATAAACGTTTTGTCAACACCAAGTATTTTTCTCGAAATCAAACCATTTTCAAAATATTTTCATAACAATTGCACTCGAAGGACACATGCATTAAGTAGTGAATAAGGAATGATTAAATGTATGTCCCTTGGTTCTTAGTCCGACGACGCTGGCTGTATAGGTTATCGTTCGAATGCTCACCTTCACTCATGATCTTTAGTTTTATTCGTGCTATATAGTTTTGAAGTGAAATGGAGGAAAATGACTAGTTAGGCGTTTGCTCCTCTTATAAATATTCTAATAAAGACAAAGAAGAGTGATCTCTTCTGTCCAAAAGGGTAAACCAACTTTGAAAGAGAAAATAGAGCAACAGACAATATGCCATAAAACTTAGTTAATAGCACTTTCTTTTGTTTTTGATAGCGCTGAAAAGCGCTATTAACCGTGCCACTAATGTGAACGATTTTTTTAATAGCACTTTAAAAGAGCTATTAAGGTACTAGTTTTTAATATAAAAATAATAATTAATTAAAACAATAAGTTTAAAGGAGCCAATAGAAATTCGTGGGGGAAAATGAAAATTTTAGCATAAACATTAGCGTCGGCCTGAACCGTCGCTAATATAAGAAAATAAAGAATTAATTAAGTCAATAACTAATAAGGAGGCAAACGAAATTTGTTATGGGAAATTAATATTTTTTCAAAAACAATAGCGTCGGCCTGAACCGTCGCTAATATAAAAAAATAATTAATTATTTAAAATAATAACTAAAAAGGAGGGAAACTAAATTGGTGGGTGTAATGAAATTTTCACACAAACAGTAGCGTAGGTCCAAATAAACGTTTTGTCAACACCAAGTATTTTTCTCGAAATCAAACCATTTTCAAAATATTTTCATAACAAATGCACTCGAAGGACACATGCATTAAGTAGTGAAGAAGGAATGATTAAATGTATGTCCCTTTGTTCTTAGTCCGACGACGCTGGCTGAATAGGTTATCGTTCGAATGCTCACCTTCACTCATGATCTTTAGTTTTATTCGTGCTATATATTCTTTTGAAGTGAAATGGAGGAAAATGACTAGTTAGGCGTATGCTCCTCTTATAAAGATTCTAATAAAGACAAAGAAGAGTGATCTCTTCTGTCCAAAAGGGTAAACCAACTTTGAAAGAGAAAATAGAGCAACAGACAATATGCCATAAAAGTTACCTAATAACACTTTCTTTTGTTTTTGATAGCGCTGAAAAACGCTATTAACCGTGCCACAAATGTGAACGGTTTTGTTTAATAACACTTTAAAAGAGCTATTAAAGTACTAGTTTTTAATATAAAAATAATAATTAATTAAAACAATAAGTTTAAAGGAGCCAAACGAAATTCATGGGGGAAAATGAAAATTTTAGCACAAACAGTAGCATCGGCGTGAACCGTCACTAATATAAGAAAATAAGAATTAATTATGACAATAACTAATAAGGAGGCAAACGAAATTTGTTATGGGAAATGAATATTTTTTCAAAAACAATAGCGTCGGCATGAACCGTCACTAATATAAAAAAATAAATAATTATTTAAAATAATAACTAAAAAGGAGGGAAACTTAATTGGTGGGTGTAATGAAATTTTCGCACAAACAGTAGCGTAGGTCCAAATAAACGGTTTGTCAACACCAAGTATTTTTCTCGAAATCAAACCATTTTCAAAATATTTTCATAACAAATGCACCCGAAGGACACATGCATTAAGTAGTGAAGAAGAAATGATTAAATGTATGTCCCTTTGTTCTTAGTCCGACGACGCTGGCTGAATAGGTTATCGTTCGAATGCTCACCTTCACTCATGATCTTTAGTTTTATTCGTGCTATATACTTTTGAAGTGAAATGGAGGAAAATGACTAGTTAGGCGTTTGCTCCTCTTATAAATATTCTAATAAAGACAAAGAAGAGTGATCTCTTCTGTCCAAAAGGGTAAACCAACTTTGAAAGAGAAAATAGAGCAACAGACAATATGCCATAAAAGTTACTTAATAGCACTTTCTTTTGTTTTTGATAGCGCTGAAAAGCGCTATTAACCGTGCCACTAATGTGAATGATTTTGTTTAATAGCACTTTAAAAGAGCTATTAAAGTACTAGTTTTTAATATAAAAATAATAATTAATTAAAACAATAAGTTTAAAGGAGCCAATAGAAATTCGTGGGGGAAAATGAAAATGTTAGCACAAACATTAGCGTCGGCCTGAACCGTTGCTAATATAAGAAAATAAAGAATTAATTAAGTCAATAACTAATAAGGAGGCAAACGAAATTTGTTATGGGAAATGAATATTTTTTCAAAAACAATAGCGTCGGCCTGAACCGTCGCTAATATAAAAAAATAAATAATTATTTAAAATAATAACTAAAAAGGAGGGAAACTAAATTGGTGGGTGTAATGAAATTTTCGCACAAACAGTAGCGTAGGTCCAAATAAACGTTTTGTCAACACCAAGTATTTTTCTCGAAATCAAACCATTTTCAAAATATTTTCATAACAAATGCACTCGAAGGACACATGCATTAAGTAGTGAAGAAGGAATGATTAAATGTATGTCCCTTTGTTCTTAGTCCGAAGACGCTGGCTGTATAGGTTATCATTCAAATGCTCACCTTTACTCATGAACTTTAGTTTTATTCGTGCTATATATTCTTTTGAAGTGAAATGGAGGAAAATGACTAGTTAGGCGTATGCTCCTCTTATAAAGATTCTAATAAAGACAAAGAAGAGTGATCTCTTCTGTCCAAAAGGGTAAACCAACTTTGAAAGAGAAAATAGAGCAACAGACAATATGCCATAAAAGTTACTTAATAGCACTTTCTTTTGTTTTTGATAGCGCTGAAAAACGCTATTAACCGTGCCACTAATGTGAACGGTTTTGTTTAATAGCACTTTAAAAGAGCTATTAAAGTACTAGTTTTTAATATAAAAATAATAATTAATTAAAACAATAAGTTTAAAGGAGCCAAACGAAATTCATGGGGGAAAATGAAAATTTTAGCACAAACAGTAGCATCGGCGTGAACCGTCACTAATATAAGAAAATAAGAATTAATTAAGACAATAACTAATAAGGAGGCAAACGAAATTTGTTATGGGAAATGAATATTTTTTCAAAAATAATAGCATCGGCCTGAACCGTCGCTAATATAAAAAAATAAATAATTATTTAAAATAATAACTAAAAAGGAGGGAAACTAAATTGGTGGGTGTAATGAAATTTTCGCACAAACAGTAGCGTAGGTCCAAATAAACGTTTTGTCAACACCAAGTATTTTTCTCGAAATCAAACCATTTTCAAAATATTTTCATAACAAATGCACCCGAAGGACACATTCATTAAGTAGTGAAGAAGAAATGATTAAATGTATGTCCCTTTGTTCTTAGTCCGAAGACGCTGGCTGTATAGGTTATTGTTCGAATGCTCACCTTCACTCATGATCTTTAGTTTTATTCATGCTATATACTTTTGAAGTGAAATGGAGGAAAATGACTAGTTAGGCGTTTGCTCCTCTTATAAATATTCTAATAAAGACAAAGAAGAGTGATCTCTTCTGTCCAAAAGGGTAAACCAACTTTCAAAGAGAAAATAGAGCAACAGACAATATGCCATAAAAGTTACTTAATAGCACTTTCTTTTGTTTTTGATAGCGCTGAAAAGCGCTATTAACCGTGCCACTAATGTGAATGCTTTTGTTTAATAGCACTTTAAAAGAGCTATTAAAGTACTAGTTTTTAATATAAAAATAATAATTAATTAAAACAATAAGTTTAAAGGAGCCAATAGAAATTCGTGGGGGAAAATGAAAATGTTAGCACAAACATTAGCGTCGGCCTGAACCGTCGCTAATATTAGAATATAAAGAATTAATTAAGTCAATAACTAATAAGGAGGCAAACGAAATTTGTTATGGGAAATGAATATTTTTTCAAAGACAATAGCGTCGGCCTGAACCGTCGCTAATATAAAAAAATAAATAATTATTTAAAATAATAACTAAAAAGGAGGGAAACTAAATTGGTGGGTGTAATGAAATTTTCGCACAAACAATAGCGTAGGTCCAAATAAACGTTTTGTCAACACCAAGTATTTTTCTCGAAATCAAACCATTTTCAAAATATTTTCATAACAATTGCACTCGAAGGACACGTGAATTAAGTAGTGAAGAAGGAATGATTAAATGTATGTCCCTTTGTTCTTAGTCCGACGACGCTGGCTGTATAGGTTATTGTTCGAATGCTCACCTTCACTCATAATCTTTAGTTTTATTCGTGCTATATACTTTTGAAGTGAAATGGAGGAAAATGACTAGTTAGGCGTTTGCTCCTCTTATAAATATTCTAATAAAGACAAAGAAGAGTGATCTCTTCTGTCCAAAAGGGTAAACCAACTTTGAAAGAGAAAATAGAGCAACAGACAATATGCCATAAAAGTTACTTAATAGCACTTTCTTTTGTTTTTGATAGCGCTGAAAAGCGCTATTAACCGTGCCACTAATGTGAACGATTTTGTTTAATAGCACTTTAAAAGAGCTATTAAAGTACTAGTTTTTAATATAAAAATAATAATTAATTAAAACAATAAGTTTAAAGGAGCCAATAGAAATTCGTAGGGGAAAATGAAAATATTAGCACAAACATTAGCGTCGGTTTGAACCGTCACTAATATAAGAAAATAAGAATTAATTAAGACAATAACTAATAAGGAGGCAAACGAAATTTGTTATGTGAAATGAATATTTTTTCAAAAACAATAGCGTCGGCCTGTACCGTCGCTAATATAAAAAAATAAATAATTATTTAAAATAATAACTAAAAAGGAGGGAAACTAAATTGGTGGGTGTAATGAAATTTCCGCACAAACAGTAGCGTAGGTCCAAATAAACGTTTTGTCAACACCAAGTATTTTTCTCGAAATCAAACCATTTTCAAAATATTTTCATAACAAATGCACTCGAAGGACACATGCATTAAGTAGTGAAGAATGAATGATTAAATGTATGTCCCTTTGTTCTTAGTCCGAAGACGCTGGATGTATAGGTTATCATTCGAATGCTCGCCTTCACTCATGAACTTTAGTTTTATTCGTGCTATATACCTTGGAAGTGAAATGGAAGAAAATGACTAGTTAGGCGTATGCTCCTCTTATAAAGATTCTAATAAAGACAAAGAAGAGTGATCTCTTCTGTCCAAAAGGGTAAACCAACTTTGAAAGAGAAAATAGAGCAACAGACAATATGCCATAAAAGTTACTTAATAGCACTTTCTTTTGTTTTTGATAGCGCTGAAAAGCGCTGTTAACCGTGCCACTAATGTGAACGCTTTTGTTTAATAGCACTTTAAAAGAGCTATTAAAGTACTAGTTTTTAATATAAAAATAATAATTAATTAAAACAATAATTTTAAAGGAGCCAATAGAAATTCGTGGGGGAAAATGAAAATATTAGCACAAACATTAGCGTCGGCCTGAACCGTCGCTAATATAAGGAAATAAGAATTAATTAAGACAATAACTAATAAGGAGGCAAACGAAATTTGTTATGGGAAATGAATATTTTTTCAAAAACAATAGCGTCGGCCTGAACCGTCGCTAATATAAAAAAATAATTAATTATTTAAAATAATAACTAAAAAGGAGGCAAACTAAATTGGTGGGTGTAACGAAATTTTCGCACAAACAGTAGCATAGGTCCAAATAAACGTTTTGTCAACACCAAGAATTTTTCTCGTAATCAAATCATTTTCAAAATATTTTCATAACAAATGCACTCGAAGGACACATGCATTAAGTAGTGAAGAATGAATGATTAAATGTATCTCCCTTTGTTCTTAATCCGAAGACGCTGGATGTATAGGTTATCATTCGAATGCTCACCTTCACTCATGAACTTTAGTTTTATTCGTGCTATATACCTTGGAAGTGAAATGGAGGAAAATGACTAGTTAGGCGTATGCTCCTCTTATAAAGATTCTAATAAAGACAAAGAAGAGTGATCTCTTCTGTCCAAAAGGGTAAACCAACTTTGAAAGAGAAAATACAGCAACAGACAATATGCCATAAAAGTTACTTAATAGCACTTTCTTTTGTTTTTGATAGCGCTGAAAAACGCTATTAACCGTGCCACTAATATGAACGGTTTTGTTTAATAGCACTTTAAAAGAGCTATTAAAGTAATAGTTTTTAATATAAAAATAATAATTAATTAAAACAATAAGTTTAAAGGAGCCAAACGAAATTCATGGGGGAAAATGAAAATTTTAGCACAAACAGTAGTATCGGCGTGAACCGTCACTAATATAAGAAAATAAGAATTAATTAAGACAATAACTAATAAGGAGGCAAACGAAATTTGTTATGTGAAATGAATATTTTTTCAAAAACAATTGCGTCGGCCTGAACCGTCGCTAATATAAAAAAATAAATAATTATTTAAAATAATAACTAAAAAGGAGGGAAACTAAATTGGTGGGTGTAATGAAATTTCCGCACAAACAGTAGCGTAGGTCCAAATAAACGTTTTGTCAACACCAAGTATTTTTCTCGAAATCAAACCATTTTCAAAATATTTTCATAACAAATGCACTCGAAGGACACATGCATTAAGTAGTGAAGAATGAATAAATAAATGTATGTCCCTTTGTTCTTAGTCCGAAGACGGTGGATGTATAGGTTATCATTCGAATGCTCGCCTTCACTCATGAACTTTAGTTTTATTCGTGCTATATACCTTGGAAGTGAAATGGAGGAAAATGACTAGTTAGGCGTATGCTCCTCTTATAAAGATTCTAATAAAGACAAAGAAGAGTGATCTCTTCTGTCCAAAAGGGTAAACCAACTTTGAAAGAGAAAATAGAGCAACAGACAATATGCCATAAAAGTTACTTAATAGCACTTTCTTTTGTTTTTGATAGCGCTGAAAAGCGCTGTTCACCGTGCCACTAATGTGAACGATTTTGTTTAATAGCACTTTAAAAGAGCTATTAAAGTACTAGTTTTTAATTTAAAAATAATAATTAATTAAAACAATAAGTTTAAAGGAGCCAATAGAAATTCGTGGGGGAAAATGAAAATTTTAGCACAAACATTAGTGTCGGCCTGAACCGTCGCTAATATAAGAAAATAAGAATTAATTAAGAGAATAACTAATAAGGAGGCGAACGAAATTTGTTATGGGAAACTAATATTTTTTCAAAAACAATAGCGTCGGCCTGAACTGTCGATAATATAAAAAAATAAATAATTATTTAAAATAATAACTAAAAAGGAGCAAACTAAATTGATGGGTGTAATGAAATTTTCGCACAAACAGTAGAGTAGGTCCAAATAAACGTTTTGTCAACACCAAATATTTATCTAGAAATCAAACCATTTTCCAAATATTTTCATAACAATTGCACTTGAAGGACACATGCATTAAGTGGTGAAGAAGGAATGATTAAATGTATGTCCCTTTGTTCTTAGTCCGACGACGCTGGCTGTATAGGTTATCGTTCGAATGCTCACCTTCACTCATGATATTTAGTTTTATTCGTGCTATATACTTTTGAAGTGAAATGGAGGAAAATGACTAGTTAGGCGTTTGCTCCTCTTATAAATATTCTAATAAAGACAAAGAAGGGTGATCTCTTCTGTCCAAAATGGTAAACCATCTTTGAAAGAGAAAATAGAGCAACACACAATATTCCATAAAAGTTACTTAATAGCACTTTCTTTTTTTTTTGATAGCGCTGAAAAGCGCTATTAACCGTGCCACTAATGTGAACGATTTTGTTTAATAGCACTTTAAAAGAGCTATTAAAGTACTAGTTTTTAATATAAAAATAATAATTAATTAAAACAATAAGTTTAAAGGAGCCAAACGAGATTCATGGGGGAAAATGAAAATTTTAGCACAAACAGTAGCATCGGCGTGAACCGTCGCTAATATAAGAAAATAAGAATTAATTAAGACAATAACTAATAAGGAGGCAAATGAAATTTGTTATGGGAAATGAATATTTTTTCAAAAACAATAGCGTCGGCCTGAACCGTCTCTAATATAAAAAAAAATTATTTAAAATAATAACTAAAAAGGAGGGAAACTAAATTGGTGGGTGTAATGAAATTTTCGCACAAAAAGTAGCGTAGGTCCAAATAAACGTTTTGTCAACACCAAGTATTTTTCTCGAAATCAAAGCATTTTCAAAATATTTTCATAACAATTGTACTCGAAGGACACGTGCATTAAGTAGTGAAGAAGGAATGATTAAATGTATGTCCCTTTGTTCTTAGTCCGACGATGCTGGCTGTATAGGTTATCGTTCGAATGCTCACCTTCACTCATGATCTTTAGTTTTATTCTTCCTATATACTTTTGAAGTGAAATGGAGGAAAATGACTAGTTAGGCGTTTGCTCCTCTTATAAATATTCTAATAAAGACAAAGAAGGGTGATCTCTTCTGTCCAAAATGGTAAACCAACTTTGATAGAGAAAATAGAGCAACACACAATATTCCATAAAAGTTACTTAATAGCACTTTCTTTTTTTTTTGATAGCGCTGAAAAGCGCTATTAACCGTGCCACTAATGTGAACGATTTTGTTTAATAGCACTTTAAAAGAGCTATTAAAGTACTAGTTTTTAATATAAAAATAATAATTAATTAAAACAATAAGTTTAAAGGAGCCAAACGAAATTCATGGGGGAAAATGAAAATTTTAGCACAAACAGTAGCATCGGCGTGAACCGTCGCTAATATAAGAAAATAAGAATTAATTAAGACAATAACTAATAAGGAGGCAAATGAAATTTGTTATGGGAAATGAATATTTTTTCAAAAACAATAGCGTCGGCCTGAACTGTCTCTAATATAAAAAAAAATTATTTAAAATAATAACTAAAAAGGAGGGAAACTAAATTGGTGGGTGTAATGAAATTTTCGCACAAAAAGTAGCGTAGGTCCAAATAAATGTTTTGTCAACACCAAGTATTTTTCTCGAAATCAAACCATTTTCAAAATATTTTCATAACAATTGTACTCGAAGGACACGTGCATTAAGTAGTGAAGAAGGAATGATTAAATGTATGTCCCTTTGTTCTTAGTCCGACGATGCTGGCTGTATAGGTTATCGTTCGAATGCTCACCTTCACTCATGATCTTTAGTTTTATTCTTCCTATATACTTTTGAAGTGAAATGGAGGAAAATGGCTAGTTAGGCGTTTGCTCCTCTTTTAAATATTCTAATAAAGACAAAGAAGAGTGATCTCTTCTGTCCAAAAGGGTAAACAAACTTTGAAAGAGAAAATAGAGCAACAGACAATATGCCATAAAAGTTACTTAATAGCACTTTCTTTTGTTTTTGATAGCGCTGAAAAGCGCTATTAACCGTGCAACTAATGTGAACGATTTTGTTTAATAGCACTTTAAAAGAGCTATTAAAGTACTAGTTTTTAATATAAAAATATTAATTAATTAAAACAATAAGTTTAAAGGAGCCAATAGAAATTCATGGGGGAAAATGAAAATTTTAGCACAAACATTAGCGTCGGCCTGAACCGTCGCTAATATAAGAAAATAAGAATTAATTAAGACAATAACTAATAAGGAGGCAAACGAAATTTGTTATGGGAAATGAATATTTTTTCAAAAACAATAGCGTCGGCCTGAACCGTCGCTAATATAAAAAAAATAAATAATTATTTAAAATAATAACTAAAAAGGAGGGAAACTAAATTGGTGGGTGTAATGAAATTTCCGCACAAACAGTAGCGTAGGTCCAAATAAACGTTTTGTCAACACCAAGTATTTTTCTCGAAATCAAACCATTTTCAAAATATTTTCATAACAAATGCACTCGAAGGACACATGCATTAAGTAGTGAAGAATGAATGATTAAATGTATGTCCCTTTGTTCTTAGTCCAAAGACGGTGGATGTATAGGTTATCATTCGAATGCTCGCCTTCACTCATGAACTTTAGTTTTATTCGTGCTATATACCTTGGAAGTGAAATGGAGGAAAATGACTAGTTAGGCGTATGCTCCTCTTATAAAGATTCTAATAAAGACAAAGAAGAGTGATCTCTTCTGTCCAAAAGGATAAACCAACTTTGAAAGAGAAAACAGAGCAACAGACAATATGCCATAAAAGTTACTTAATAGCACTTTCTTTTGTTTTTGATAGCGCTGAAAAGCGCTGTTAACCGTGCCACTAATGTGAACGATTTTGTTTAATAGCACTTTAAAAGAGCTATTAAAGTACTAGTTTTTAATTTAAAAATAATAATTAATTAAAACAATAAGTTTAAAGGAGCCAATAGAAATTCGTGGGGGAAAATGAAAATTTTAGCACAAACATTAGCGTCGGCCTGAACCGTCGCTAATATAAGGAAATAAAGAATTAATTAAGACAATAACTAATAAGGAGGCAAACGAAATTTGTTATGGGAAATTAATATTTTTTCAAAAACAATAGCGTCGGCCTGAACCGTTGCTAATATAAAAAAATAATTAATTATTTAAAATAATAACTAAAAAGGAGGCAAACTAAATTGGTGGGTGTAATGAAATTTTTGCACAAAAAGTAGCATAGGTCCAAATAAACGTTTTGTCAACACCAATAATTTTTCTCGAAATCAAACGATTTTAAAAAAATTTTGATAACAAATGCACTCGAAGGACACATGCATTAAGTAGTGAAGAAGGAATGATTAAATGTATGTCCCTTTGTTCTTAGTCCGAAGACGCTGGCTGTATAGGTTATCATTCAAATGCTCACCTTCACTCATGAACTTTAGTTTTATTCGTGCTATATACTTTTGAAGTGAAATGGAGGAAAATGACTAGTTAGGTGTATGCTCCTCTTATAAAGATTCTAATAAAGACAAAGAAGAGTGATCTCTTATGTCCAAAAGGGTAAACCAACTTTGAAAGAGAAAATAGAGCAACAGACAATATGCCATAAAAGTTACTTAATAGCATTTTCTTTTGTTTTTGATAGCGCTGAAAAACGCTATTAACCGTGCCACTAATGTGAACGGTTTTGTTTAATAGCACTTTAAAAGAGCTATTAAAGTACTAGTTTTTAATATAAAAATAATAATTAATTAAAACAATAAGTTTAAAGGAGCCAAACGAAATTCGTGGGGGAAAATGAAAATTTTAGCACAAACAGTAGCATCGGCGTGAACCGTCGCTAATATAAGAAAATAAGAATTAATTAAGACAATAACTAATAAGGAGGCAAATGAAATTTGTTATGGGAAATGAATATTTTTTCAAAAACAATAGCGTCGGCCTGAACTGTCTCTAATATAAAAAAAAAATTTATTTAAAATAATAACTAAAAAGGAGGGAAACTAAATTGGTGGGTGTAATGAAATTTTCGCACAAAAAGTAGCGTAGGTCCAAATAAACGTTTTGTCAACACCAAGTATTTTTCTCGAAATCAAACCATTTTCAAAATATTTTCATAACAATTGCACTCGAAGGACACATGCATTAAGTAGTGAAGAAGGAATGATTAAATGTATGTCCCTTTGTTCTTAGTCCGACGACGCTGGCTGTATAGGTTATCGTTCGAATGCTCACCTTCACTCATGATCTTTAGTTTTATTCTTGCTATATACTTTTGAAGTGAAATGGAGGAAAATGACTAGTTAGGCGTTTTCTCCTCTTATAAAGATTCTAATAAAGACAAGAAGAGTGATCTCTTCTGTCCAAAAGGGTAAACCAACTTTGAAATAGAAAATAGAGCAACAGACAATATGCCATAAAAGTTACTTAATAGCACTTTCTTTTGTTTTTGATAGCGCTGAAAAGCGCTATTAACCGTGCCCCTAATGTGAACGATTTTGTTTGATTTCACTTTAAAAGAGCTATTAAAGTACTAGTTTTTAATATAAAAATAATACTTAATTAAAACAATAAGTTTAAAGGAGCCAATATAAATTCGAGGGGGAAAATGAAAATTTTAGCACAAACATTAGCGTCGGCCTGAACCGTCGCTAATATAAGAAAATAAGAATTAATTAAGACAATAACTAAAAGGAGGCAAACGAAATTTGTAATGGGAAATGAATATTTTTTCAAAAACAATAGCGTCGTCCTGAACCGTCGCTAACATAAAAAAATAAATAATTATTTAAAATAATAACTAAAGAGGAGGCAAACTAAATTGGTCGGTGTAATGAAATTTTCACACAAAAAGTAGCATAGGTCCAATTAAACGTTTTGTCAACACCAAGTATTTTTCTCGAAATTAAACAATTTTCAAAATATTTTCATAACAATTGCACTCGAAGGACACATGCATTAAGTAGTGAAGAAGGAATGATTAAATGTATGTCCCTTTGTTCTTAGTCCGACGACGCTGGCTGTATAGGTTATCGTTCAAATGCTCACCTTCACTCATGATCTTTAGTTTTATTCGTGCTATATACTTTTGAAGCGAAATGGAGGAAAATGACTAGTTAGGCGTTTGCTCCTCTTATAAATATTCTAATAAAGACAAAGAAGAGTGATCTCTTCTATCCAAAATGGTAAACCAACTTTGAAAGAGAAAATAGAGCAACAGACAATATTCCATAAAAGTTACTTAATAGCACTTTCTTTTGTTTTTGATAGCGCTGAAAAGCGCTATTAACCGTGCCACTAATGTGAACGATTGTGTTTAATAGCACTTTAAAAGAGCTATTAAAGTACTAGTTTTAAATATAAAAATAAAAATTAATTAAAACAATAAGTTTAAAGGAGCCAAACGAAATTCGTGGGGGAAAAAAAAATTTTAGCACAAACATTAGCGTCGGCCTGAACCGTCGCTAATATAAGAAAATAAGAATTAATTAAGACAATAACTAATAAGGAGGCAAATGAAATTTGTTATGGGAAATGAATATTTTTTCAAAAACAATAGCGTCGGCCTGAACCATCGCTAATATAAAAAAATAAATAATTATTTAAAATAATAACTAAAAAGGAGGGAAACTAAATTTGTGGGTGTAATGAAATTTTCGCACAAATAGTAGCGTAGGTCCAAATAATCGTTTTGTCAACAACAAGTATTTTTCTCGAAATCAAACCATTTTCAAAATATTTTCATAACAATTGCACTCGAAGGACACATGCATTAAGTAGTGAAGAAGGAATGATTAAATGTATGTCCCTTTGTTCTTAGTCCGACGACGCTGGCTGTATAGGTTATCGTTCGAATGCTCACCTTCGCTCATGATCTTTAGTTTTATTTGTGCTATATACTTTTGAAATGAAATGGAGGAAAATGACTAGTTAGGCGATTGCTCCTCTTATAAATATTCTAATAAAGACAAAGAAGAGTGATCTCTTCTGTCCAAAATGGTAAACCAACTTTAAAAGAGAAAATAGAGCAACAGACAATATTCCATAAAAGTTACTTAATAGCACTTTCTTTTGTTTTTGATAGCGCTGAAAAGCGCTATTAACCGTGCCACTAATGTGAACGATTTTGTTTAATAGCACTTTAAAAGAGCTATTAAAGTACTAGTTTTTAATATAAAAATAAAAATTAATTAAAACAATAAGTTTAAAGGAGCCAAACGAAATTCATGGGGGAAAATGAAAATTTTAGCACAAACATTAGCGTCGGCCTGAACCGTCGCTAATATAAGAAAATAAGAATTAATTAAGACAATAACTAATAAGGAGGCAAACGAAATTTGTTATGGGAAATTAATATTTTTTCAAAAACAATAGCGTCGGCCTGAACCGTTGCTAATATAAAAAAATAATTAATTATTTAAAATAATAACTAAAAAGGAGGCAAACTAAATTGGTGGGTGTAATGAAATTTTTGCACAAAAAGTAGCATAGGTCCAAATAAACGTTTTGTCAACACCAATAATTTTTCTCGAAATCAAACGATTTTAAAAAAATTTTGATAACAAATGCACTCGAAGGACACATGCATTAAGTAGTGAAGAAGGAATGATTAAATGTATGTCCCTTTGTTCTTAGTCCGAAGACGCTGGCTGTATAGGTTATCATTCAAATGCTCACCTTCACTCATGAACTTTAGTTTTATTCGTGCTATATACTTTTGAAGTGAAATGGAGGAAAATGACTAGTTAGGTGTATGCTCCTCTTATAAAGATTCTAATAAAGACAAAGAAGAGTGATCTCTTATGTCCAAAAGGGTAAACCAACTTTGAAAGAGAAAATAGAGCAACAGACAATATGCCATAAAAGTTACTTAATAGCATTTTCTTTTGTTTTTGATAGCGCTGAAAAACGCTATTAACCGTGCCACTAATGTGAACGGTTTTGTTTAATAGCACTTTAAAAGAGCTATTAAAGTACTAGTTTTTAATATAAAAATAATAATTAATTAAAACAATAAGTTTAAAGGAGCCAAACGAAATTCGTGGGGGAAAATGAAAATTTTAGCACAAACAGTAGCATCGGCGTGAACCGTCGCTAATATAAGAAAATAAGAATTAATTAAGACAATAACTAATAAGGAGGCAAATGAAATTTGTTATGGGAAATGAATATTTTTTCAAAAACAATAGCGTCGGCCTGAACTGTCTCTAATATAAAAAAAAAATTTATTTAAAATAATAACTAAAAAGGAGGGAAACTAAATTGGTGGGTGTAATGAAATTTTCGCACAAAAAGTAGCGTAGGTCCAAATAAACGTTTTGTCAACACCAAGTATTTTTCTCGAAATCAAACCATTTTCAAAATATTTTCATAACAATTGCACTCGAAGGACACATGCATTAAGTAGTGAAGAAGGAATGATTAAATGTATGTCCCTTTGTTCTTAGTCCGACGACGCTGGCTGTATAGGTTATCGTTCGAATGCTCACCTTCACTCATGATCTTTAGTTTTATTCTTGCTATATACTTTTGAAGTGAAATGGAGGAAAATGACTAGTTAGGCGTTTTCTCCTCTTATAAAGATTCTAATAAAGACAAGAAGAGTGATCTCTTCTGTCCAAAAGGGTAAACCAACTTTGAAATAGAAAATAGAGCAACAGACAATATGCCATAAAAGTTACTTAATAGCACTTTCTTTTGTTTTTGATAGCGCTGAAAAGCGCTATTAACCGTGCCCCTAATGTGAACGATTTTGTTTGATTTCACTTTAAAAGAGCTATTAAAGTACTAGTTTTTAATATAAAAATAATACTTAATTAAAACAATAAGTTTAAAGGAGCCAATATAAATTCGAGGGGGAAAATGAAAATTTTAGCACAAACATTAGCGTCGGCCTGAACCGTCGCTAATATAAGAAAATAAGAATTAATTAAGACAATAACTAAAAGGAGGCAAACGAAATTTGTAATGGGAAATGAATATTTTTTCAAAAACAATAGCGTCGTCCTGAACCGTCGCTAACATAAAAAAATAAATAATTATTTAAAATAATAACTAAAGAGGAGGCAAACTAAATTGGTCGGTGTAATGAAATTTTCACACAAAAAGTAGCATAGGTCCAATTAAACGTTTTGTCAACACCAAGTATTTTTCTCGAAATTAAACAATTTTCAAAATATTTTCATAACAATTGCACTCGAAGGACACATGCATTAAGTAGTGAAGAAGGAATGATTAAATGTATGTCCCTTTGTTCTTAGTCCGACGACGCTGGCTGTATAGGTTATCGTTCGAATGCTCACCTTCACTCATGATCTTTAGTTTTATTCGTGCTATATACTTTTGAAGCGAAATGGAGGAAAATGACTAGTTAGGCGTTTGCTCCTCTTATAAATATTCTAATAAAGACAAAGAAGAGTGATCTCTTCTATCCAAAATGGTAAACCAACTTTGAAAGAGAAAATAGAGCAACAGACAATATTCCATAAAAGTTACTTAATAGCACTTTCTTTTGTTTTTGATAGCGCTGAAAAGCGCTATTAACCGTGCCACTAATGTGAACGATTGTGTTTAATAGCACTTTAAAAGAGCTATTAAAGTACTAGTTTTAAATATAAAAATAAAAATTAATTAAAACAATAAGTTTAAAGGAGCCAAACGAAATTCGTGGGGGAAAAAAAATTTTAGCACAAACATTAGCGTCGGCCTGAACCGTCGCTAATATAAGAAAATAAGAATTAATTAAGACAATAACTAATAAGGAGGCAAATGAAATTTGTTATGGGAAATGAATATTTTTTCAAAAACAATAGCGTCGGCCTGAACCATCGCTAATATAAAAAAATAAATAATTATTTAAAATAATAACTAAAAAGGAGGGAAACTAAATTTGTGGGTGTAATGAAATTTTCGCACAAATAGTAGCGTAGGTCCAAATAATCGTTTTGTCAACAACAAGTATTTTTCTCGAAATCAAACCATTTTCAAAATATTTTCATAACAATTGCACTCGAAGGACACATGCATTAAGTAGTGAAGAAGGAATGATTAAATGTATGTCCCTTTGTTCTTAGTCCGACGACGCTGGCTGTATAGGTTATCGTTCGAATGCTCACCTTCGCTCATGATCTTTAGTTTTATTTGTGCTATATACTTTTGAAATGAAATGGAGGAAAATGACTAGTTAGGCGATTGCTCCTCTTATAAATATTCTAATAAAGACAAAGAAGAGTGATCTCTTCTGTCCAAAATGGTAAACCAACTTTAAAAGAGAAAATAGAGAAACAGACAATATTCCATAAAAGTTACTTAATAGCACTTTCTTTTGTTTTTGATAGCGCTGAAAAGCGCTATTAACCGTGCCACTAATGTGAACGATTTTGTTTAATAGCACTTTAAAAGAGCTATTAAAGTACTAGTTTTTAATATAAAAATAAAAATTAATTAAAACAATAAGTTTAAAGGAGCCAAACGAAATTCATGGGGGAAAATGAAAATTTTAGCACAAACATTAGCGTCGGCCTGAACCGTCGCTAATATAAGAAAATAAGAATTAATTAAGACAATAACTAATAAGGAGGCAAATGAAATTTGTTATGGGAAATGAATATTTTTTCAAAAACAATAGTGTCGGCCTGAACCGTCGCTAATATAAAAAAGTAAATAATTATTTAAAATAATAACTAAAAAGTAGGGAAACTAAATTTTTGGGTGTAATGAAATTTTCGCACAAACAGTAGCGTAGGTCCAAATAACCGTTTTGTCAACTGTAACACCCCAGTTTTAATTATTTGATTTATTTAATTGGGAATTTATTTTATTAGAATTAATAAAATAAAAAGAATTATTTATTTTGGAATATATGAAGAAAATAAAAGAAATAAGAAATATTGGGTTTTTAAGTTATTGGGCTTGGATGTTGTTAGAAAAGAATGGGGGTGTAAAAGAAATAGGGATATGTTTTGGAACTCAAGTTATTTTTCTGATTATTCACGATAACACGGAGTTTGGGAAATTTGGGGAAATAGAGCTCTGAAGGTGAGAAGAACGAAGAACATCGCTCAAGAACTCAAGCTGCAATTTGATAAGGTAAGGGGGGCTACTACTCAATTTACATTTGTTTATGGGTTTAGATGCAATTGGTTGGGCAATCGTAGGATAATCCCATTTTCTCTGACGTTCTTAGTGATCGATAACTTTAGGGTCGAATTCCGTTAGAAAAGGTTAGGTTCCCAATTTTATGAATCGATTAAGGACTTTAGGTTCCCAAATGGTGGATTTGGAGTATATCCATATGATCGTGAATTTACCTTAGGTGTTCTAGGGATGACCTTGATGTGTTAGAATTTCCCTAAAGGACGGGTAATATGTAACTTAAGGTCAATTTAATTAAAATTTGTTGTTGATGAAAGAATGTTGATAAAATAGTATGTTTTAAAAATGAAAGTTCTGAGTTTTGGTTGATTTTGGAAAATGAGACCTTAAGTGAAATACTGCTGTCCTTAGGATTGGAAATTGATTTAACGTAGAAGGGAATTGAGTCCTAATTGATGTGTTGCTTTGAGTTATGCATAATTGATGTTGTTATGTACCGAAAGGCACGTTTTGGCCGGTATTTTTCGTGTCTGGCTGCTGTTCTGAGCTGCTGCAGGTACAGGAAATTTTGGGTTCGCACTCATCAACACGGGCGCGTTGATTAACACGGGCACCCGTGTTGATTCACTGTAATGCTGATAAAAATGTGTTTTCTGGCCACAATTCAACACGGGTGTGTTGATTAACACGGGCGCCCGTGTTGATTCACTGTGTTGGCATAAATATGTGTTTTCTGGGCACAATTCAACATGGGCCGTGTTGATTTACACGGGCACCCGTGTTGATCCCCTGTATTGTCAAAAAAACGTGTTTTCTGGACACATTTCCACACGGGCAGTGTTGTTTTACACGGGCACCCGTGTTAAACCTCCTGTGTTGGTTTTTAAACTATGTTTTCTGTGCATGCTGTTAAGTACGGATTGATCCGGTTTTGATGTGCAGTGTTTGACATGTTTTGAATATGTGTTTGTTGATTTCCTAGTGTTGATTGATGCTAGTATCGAATAACGATCGTATGTTATGATACCAACACTATATGGATTTTATTGTCATGCTTTTAGATGATGTATCAAGCATGAATTATGATATAACTCGATATGATTGATGTTTAATAGTATGCTGAGTGATTACATGCTATTCAGATCATGTTATATTTGATATTGTTGATGTTGCATGATATGTCGATTGATGTTAATAGTATGCTGAGTGTTACATACTTTACATATCATGTTGCATTTGTTAATTCCCATTGTGTGGTATTAACATGGTGGCCAATATACGTGTCCGCGATTTAATGGAACGTTGAGGTGGTAGCCGTGTCCGCGATATAATGGAATGGTGAGTTATCCGTGACCCGAGATTTAATGGGGCGGTAAAATGGTACCTCATGCATGGGTGTGTTGCATAACATTGAATATGACATGAATGGATGATTTTTCCAATGTTGTATTTGATTGATTGTATGCATGTATTGTTAATAAATTGTTAACGATGTTTGATGTTAACTATAAGCATGAAAAGTAAGATATTATGAATATATAAATTGTAAAGGTTTTTGTAATCTATAAAACATGCTAATTGTTGGGTGATGCTTATGGTTTCCTGAATTGATTGTGATGAACGTATAATCAAATGTATAGTTGAGATGCTCACCCTTACTGTTGAATATTTCAGATTGAAGAGCTTCGTTCAGGTGCTTGGCGAAGGCTTGTCATTTCTAGTTTATTTCCGTTTTAGTATTGTCCGGGTCATGCTCTGGTAGTTGTAACTCCGGGAACGTTTGTTTGTCGAGCTGCTTTAGTCAGACTCGTTTATTTCCCTTTGTTTGTTATAATATGATGTTGACATTTTCCAGGTGTTAATCCCTGATGATTTTGAAAATATTATAACATTGGTTTTATTAATTAAATTATTCTGCTGTGTAGACATGTATGAGTTGCTTCTATGTTATGCATGACAGGAACTTTTTTTATTAAAAGAGAATTGTGGCATCCTCGTTGATACATGTACTCTGAAATTATAATTTTAATTATTTGCAAAATTTTGTTCGGGGTTTTAGAGGGTGTTACAATAGTGGTATCAGAGCATAGTCGGTCGTTGCGACCAGAGTCTTGAGTCAGTTAGTCCCTTTTGTATGCGATTAGTGTAAGGTAACACTGTCGATACTGTATTCTAATGAGGAGTATGTTTTAATTCTCAGGAATATGGCTGGAAGAGGTAACGGACGAAATGATGCTGCACTCGCTGAGGCCTTGGGGATGTTAGCCGGTGTACTTGCTGGAAACCCAACTGGAGGCGTGATTGGTGCTGATAGGCAATTGGGGAATTTCCAAAGGAACAATCCTCCGTTGTTCAAAGGTACACATGACCCTGAAGGTGCTCAGAAGTGGCTGAAGGAAATCGAAAGGATTTTCCGTGTAATTGATTGTGCTGAAGATCTGAAAGTCAGATATGGTACGCATATGTTGGCAGAAGAGGCCGACGACTGGTGGGTTGCAACAAGGACTGAAATGGTTCAGGATGGAGAGGCACTGACTTGGGCTAACTTCAGAAGGGCTTTTCTGAGGAGGTACTTTCCTGAAGATGTTCGGGGAAGAAAGGAAATTGAGTTTTTGGAGCTTAAGCAGGGCAATCTGACTGTTAGTGAGTATGCTACTAAGTTCACTGAGCTGGAAAAGTATTATGCACACTACAACAATGATGAGGCTGGAGAATTCTCTAAATGTATCAAATTTGAGAATGGTCTCCGAGATGAGATTAAGCAGGGAATCAGATACCAGCGTATTCGTAGATTTTCTGATCTGGTGGATTGTAGCAGAATCTTGGAAGAAGATATTACCAAGAATAGGTCGTCTCACTCTCGTGGGGCTGTTGATAAAAGAGGAAAGCAACATATGGACCGTGGCAAGCCATATGGTAGAGATAACCAGAAATCAGGTGGATGGAAAAGGCCTAGTGGGGGAGATTCTAAGGCTCCTATCAGATGCTACAGGTGTGGTGAGACTGGTCATCACATTCGAGATTGCAAGAGTGATGAGAAGAAGTGCTATAAATGTGGAAAGGCTGGTCATTTGTCTATTGATTGCAAAGGGAAGTCTGTTACTTGTTACAATTATGGCGAAGAAGGTCACATTCGCCCGCAGTGTCCTAAGCCTAGGAAGGATCAGTCAGGTGGAAAAGTGTTCGCTTTGTCTGGATCTGAGACTACTCCAGAGGATCGATTGATTAAAGGTACGTGTTTTATTCATGGCACACCTTTAGTTGCAATTATTGATACTGGTGCAACTCATTCTTTCATTTCTTTGGATTGTGCTGAGAGGTTGAAACTGGACATATCTAGTATGCGAGGTAGCATGGTTGTTGATACTCCTGCATCGGGTTCAGTGACAACTTCACTTGTATGTAGGAATTGTCCTATTGAGATTTTTGGTAGAGGTTTCGGTATAGATTTAGTGAGCCTACCGCTTGAACAAATTGATATTATCCTTGGGATGAACTGGTTGGAATTCAACCGGGTTCATCTGAACTGCTTTGCTAAGACGGTGATTTTTCCAGAAGCAGTTGGTGTCGAGAATTTGACTGTGACTGCTAGGCAGGTACAAGAAGCAATGGAAGGCGGTGCTAATGTGTTTATGTTACTTGCTTCGTTAGATGCAACAGGAAAGGTCAGGAGTGGGGAATTGCCAGTGGTGTGTGATTTTCCAGAAGTCTTTCCTGATGATGTTGGTGAGTTACCTCCTGAGAGAGAAGTGGAATTTTCTATAGATTTGATTCCTGGTACGAGACCGGTGTCGATGGCGCCATATCGTATGTCTGCGTCTGAGTTGGCTGAATTGAAGAGTCAGTTGGAAGATTTACTGGAGAAGAAGTTTATTCGTCCAAGTGTTTCGCCTTGGGGTGCTCCGGTATTGTTGGTTAAGAAGAAAGAAGGTTCTATGAGACTGTGTGTTGATTACAGGCAATTGAACAAGGTAACCATTAAGAATCGGTATCCATTACCGAGGATTGATGATTTAATGGATCAGCTAATTGGAGCCAGTGTATTCAGTAAGATTGACTTGAGATCTGGATATCATCAGATTCGTGTGAAAGCGGAAGATATTCAAAAGACTGCTTTTCGAACGAGGTATGGGCATTATGAATATTCTGTTATGTCGTTCGGAGTTACTAATGCACCTGGCGTTTTCATGGAATATATGAATAGGATTTTTCATCCGTACCTGGATAAGTTTGTTGTGGTTTTTATTGATGACATTCTGATTTATTCCAAGAATGACGAAGAGCATGCGGAACATCTCAGAATTGTGTTATAGTTGTTGAAAGATAAGAAGTTGTATGCAAAGTTGTCCAAATGTGAGTTCTGGCTGAATGAAGTTAGTTTTCTTGGACATGTGATTTCTAAGAATGGTATTGCAGTGGATCCTACAAAAGTAGAAGCAGTATCTCTGTGGGAAGCGCCGAAGACTGTTTCTGAAATCAGAAGTTTCCTTGGTCTTGCAGGTTATTACAGAAAGTTTATCGAAGGATTCTCAAAGTTAGCATTGCCGTTGACGAAGTTGACTCGAAAAGGACAAGCGTTTATTTGGGATTCTGATTGTGAGAAAGGTTTCCAAGAATTGAAGCGGAGATTGACTAGTGCTCCTATTCTGATTTTGCCGAATCCGGTGGAATCTTTTGTGGTCTATTGTGATGCATCTCTGTTGGGTCTAGGTGGTGTTTTAATGCAGAATCAACAGGTAGTTGCGTATGCTTCGAGACGATTGAAGGTTCATGAAAGGAACTATCCTACTCATGACTTAGAGTTGGCAGCAGTTGTGTTTGTCTTGAAATTGTGGATAGACTGACTAAGTCTGCTCATTTTATACCGGTGCGAATGGATTACTCGATGGAGAGATTGGCACAGTTATATATTGAGAAAATAGTGAGTTTGCATGGAGTTCCTTCTAGTATTGTGTCAGATAGAGATCCGAGATTCATTTCGAAATTTTGGGAAGGATTGTAGAAGGCTTTGGGTACTAAATTGAGGTTGAGTTCAGCTTACCATCCTCAGACTAATGGACAGACGGAGAGGACGATTCAATCGTTAGAAGATTTATTGCGTGCTTGTGTTTTAGAGAAGGGTGGAGCTTGGGATAGCTATTTGCCATTGATTGAATTTACTTATAACAATAGTTACCATTCGAGTATTGGTATGGCTCCGTTTGAGGCATTGTATGGTAGACGGTGTAGAACGCCTTTGTGTTGGTACGAATCTGGAGAGAGTTCAGTAATTGGGCCAGAGATTGTTCAGCAGACTACTGAAAAGATCAAATTGATTCAAGAGAAGATGAGAGCTTCTCAGAGTCGTCAGAAAAGTTATCATAATAAGAGGAGAAAGAATTTAGAATTCAGTGCTGGAGATCATGTGTTTATGAGAGTTACTCCGATGACGGGTATTGGTCGAGAGTTGAAATCTAAGAAGTTGACTCCGCGTTTTATTGGTCCGTTTCAGATTACGGAAAGAGTTGGAGAAGTTGCTTATCGTATTGCTTTACCTCCGAGACTTGCGAATTTGCACAATGTTTTTCATGTTTCTCAGTTGAGGAGATACATTCCAGACCCGTCTCATGTAATCCAAATAGATGATGTACAGGTGAGAGATAACATGACAGTAGAAGCATTGCCTATGAGGATAGAAGATCGGGAAGTGAAACAGTTAAGGGGTAAAGAGATAACATTAGTGAAGGTTGCTTGGGGAGGTCCAGCAGATGGAAATATCACTTGGGAGCTGGAGAGCCAGATGAAAGAGGCTTATCCGGAACTGTTCGTCTAAGGTATGTTTTCGAGGACGAAAACTCTTTTAGTGGGGGAGAGTTGTAACACCCCAGTTTTAATTATTTGATTTATTTAATTGGGAATTTATTTTATTAGAATTAATAAAATAAAAAGAATTATTTATTTTGGAATATATGAAGAAAATAAAAGAAATAAGAAATATTGGGTTTTTAAGTTATTGGGCTTGGATGTTGTTAGAAAAGAATGGGGGTGCAAAAGAAATAGGGATATGTTTTGGAACTCAAGTTATTTTTCTGATTATTCACGATAACACGGAGTTTGGGAAATTTGGGGAAATAGAGCTCTGAAGGTGAGAAGAACGAAGAACATCGCTCAAGAACTCAAGCTGCAATTTGATAAGGTAAGGGGGGATACTACTCAATTTACATTTGTTTATGGGTTTAGATGCAATTGGTTGGGCAATCGTAGGATAATCCCATTTTCTCTGACGTTCTTAGTGATCGATAACTTTAGGGTCGAATTCCGTTAGAAAAGGTTAGGTTCCCAATTTTATGAATCGATTAAGGACTTTAGGTTCCCAAATGGTGGATTTGGAGTATATCCATATGATCGTGAATTTACCTTAGGTGTTCTAGGGATGACCTTGATGTGTTAGAATTTCCCTAAAGGACGGGTAATATGTAACTTAAGGTCAATTTAATTAAAATTTGTTGTTGATGAAAGAATGTTGATAAAATAGTATGTTTTAAAAATGAAAGTTCTGAGTTTTGGTTGATTTTGGAGAATGAGACCTTAAGTGAAATACTGCTGTCCTTAGGATTGGAAATAGATTTAACGTAGAAGGGAATTGAGTCCTAATTGATGTGTTGCTTTGAGTTATGCACAATTGATGTTGTTATGTACCGAAAGGCACGTTTTGGCCGGTATTTTTCGTGTCTGGCTGCTGTTCTGAGCTGCTGCAGGTACAGGAAATTTTGGGTTCGCACTCATCAACACGGGCGCGTTGATTAACACGGGCACCCGTGTTGATTCACTGTAATGCTGATAAAAATGTGTTTTCTGGCCACAATTCAACACGGGCGTGTTGATTAACACGGGCGCCCGTGTTGATTCACTGTGTTGGCATAAATATGTGTTTTCTGGGCACAATTCAACACGGGCCGTGTTGATTTACACGGGCGCCCGTGTTGATCCCCTATATTGTCAAAAAAACGTGTTTTCTGGACACATTTCCACACGGGCAGTGTTGTTTTACACGGGCACCCGTGTTAAACCTCCTGTGTTGGTTTTTAAACTATGTTTTCTGTGCATGTTGTTAAGTACAGATTGATCCGGTTTTGATGTGCAGTGTTTGACATGTTTTGAATATGTGTTTGTTGATTTCCTAGTGTTGATTAATGCTAGTATCGAATAACGATCGTATGTTATGATACCAACACTATATGGATTTTATTGTCATGCTTTTAGATGATGTATCAAGCATGAATTATGATATAACTCGATATGATTGATGTTTAATAGTATGCTGAGTGATTACATGCTATTCAGATCATGTTATATTTGATATTGTTGATGTTGCATGATATGTCGATTGATGTTAATAGTATGCTGAGTGTTACATACTTTACATATCACATTGCATTTGTTAATTCCCATTGTGTGGAATTAACATGGTGGCCAATATACGTGTCCGTGATTTAATGGAACGTTGAGGTGGTAGCCGTGTCCGCGATATAATGGAACGGTGAGTTATCCGTGACCTGAGATTTAATGGGGCGGTAAAATGGTACCTCATGCATGGGTGTGTTGCATAACATTGAATATGACATGAATGGATGATTTTTCCAATGTTGTATTTGATTGATTGTATGCATGTATTGTTACTAAATTGTTAACGATGTTTGATGTTAACTATAAGCATGAAAAGTAAGATATTATGAATATATAAATTGTAAAGGTTTTTGTAATCTATAAAACATGCTAATTGTTGGGTGATGCTTATGGTTTCCTGAATTGATTGTGATGAACGTATAATCAAATGTATAGTTGAGATGCTCACCCTTACTGTTGAATATTTCAGATTGAGGAGCTTCGTTCAGGTGCTTGGCGAAGGCTTGTCATTTCTAGTTTATTTCCGTTTTAGTATTGTCCGGGTCATGCTCTGGTAGTTGTAACTCCGGGAACGTTTGTTTATCGAGCTGCTTTAGTCAGACTCGTTGATTTCCCTTTGTTTGTTATAATATGATGTTGACATTTTCCAGGTGTTAATCCCTGATGATTTTGAAAATATTATAACATTGGTTTTATTAATTAAATTATTCCGCTGTGTAGACATGTATGAGTTGCTTCTATGTTATGCATGACAGGAACTTTTTTTATTAAAAGAGAATTGTGGCATCCTCGTTGATACATGTACTCTGAAATTATAATTTTAATTATTTGCAAAATTTTGTTCGGGGTTTTAGAGGGTGTTACATCAACAGCAAGTATTTTTCTCGAAATCAAACCATTTTCAAAATATTTTCATAACAATTGCACTCGAAGGACACATGCATTAAGTAGTGAAGAAGGAATGATTAAATGTATGTCCCTTTGTTCTTAGTCCGACGACGCTGGCTGTATAGGTTATCGTTCGAATGCTCACCTTCACTCATGATCTTTAGTTTTATTCGTGCTATATACTTTTGAAGTGAAATGGATGAAAATGACTAGTTAGGCGTTTGCTCCTCTTATAAATATTCTAATAAAGACAAAGAAGAGTGATCTCTTCTGTCCAAAATGGTAAACCAACTTTGAAAGAGAAAATAGAGCAACAGACAATATGCCATAAAAGTTACTTAATAGCACTTTCTTTTGTTTTTCATAGCACTGAAAAGCGCTATTAACCGTGCCACTAATGTGAACGATTTTGTTTAATAGCACTTTAAAAGAGCTATTAAAGTACTAGTTTTTAATATGAAAATAATAATTAATTAAAACAATAAGTTTAAAGGAGCCAAACGAAATTCGTGGGGGAAAATGAAAATTTTAGCACAAACAGTAGCATCGGCGTGAACCGTCACTAATATAAGAAAATAAGAATTAATTAAGACAATAACTAATAAGGAGGCAAACGAAATTTGTTATGGGAAATGAATATTTTTTCAAAAACAATAGCGTCGGCCTGAACCGTCGCTAATATAAAAAAATAAATAATTATTTAAAATAATAACTAAAAAGGAGGGAAACTAAATTTGTGGGTGTAATGAAATTTTCGCACAAACAGTAGCGTAGGTCCAATTAAACGTTTTGTCAACACCAAGTATTTTTCTCGAAATCAAACCATTTTCAAAATATTTTCATAACAATTGCACTCGAAGGACACATGCATTAAGTAGTGAAGAAGGAATGATTAAATGTATGTCCCTTTGTTCTTAGTCCGACGACGCTGGCTGTATAGGTTATCGTTCGAATGCTCACCTTCACTCATGATCTTTAGTTTTATTCGTGCTATATACTTTTGAAGTGAAATGGAGGAAAATGACTAGTTAGGCGTTTGCTCCTCTTATAAAGATTCTAATAAAGACAAGAAGAGTGATCTCTTCTGTCCAAAAGGGTAAACCAACTTTGAAAGAGAAAATAGAGCAACAGACAATATGCCATAAAAGTTACTTAATAGCACATTCTTTTATTTTTGATAGCGCTGAAAAGCGCTATTAACCGTGCCACTAATGTGAACGCTTTTGTTTAATAGCACTTTAAAAGAGCTATTAAAGTACTAGTTTTTTATATAAAAGTAATACTTAATTAAAACAATAAGTTTAAAGGAGCCAATAGAAATTCGTGGGGGAAAATGAAAATTTTAGCACAAACATTAGCGTCGGCCTGAACCGTCGCTAATATAAGAAAATAAGAATTAATTAAGACAATAACTAATAAGGAGGTAAACGAAATTTGTGATGGGAAATGAATATTTTTTCAAAAACAATAGCGTCGGCTTGAACCGTCGCTAACATAAAAAAATAAATAATTATTTAAAATAATAACTAAAAAGGAGGCAAACTAAATTGGTGGGTGTAATGAAATTTACACACAAACTGTAGCGTAGGTCCAATTAAACGTTTTGTCAACACCAAGTATTTTTCTCGAAATCAAACAATTTTCAAAATATTTTCATAACAATTGCACTCGAAGGGCACATGCTTTAAGTAGTGAAGAAGGAATGATTAAATGTATGTCCCTTTGTTCTTAGTCCGACGACGCTGGCTGTATAGGTTATCGGTCGAATGCTCACCTTCACTCATGATCTTTAGTTTTATTCGTGCTATATACTTTTGAAGTGAAATGGAGGAAAATGACTAGTTAGGCGTTTGCTCCTCTTATAAAGTTTCTAATAAAGACAAGAAGAGTGATCTCTTCTGTCCAAAAGGGTAAACCAACTTTGAAAGAGAAAATAGAGCAACAGACAACATGCCATAAAAGTTACTTAATAGCACTTTCTTTTGTTTTTGATAGTGCTGAAAAGCGCTATTAACCGTGCCACTAATGTGAACGATTTTGTTTAATAGCACTTTAAAAGAGCCATTAAAGTACTAGTATTTAATATAAAAGTAATACTTAATTAAAACAATAAGTTTAAAGGAGCCAATAGAAATTCGTGGGGGAAAATGAAAATTTTAGCACAAACATTAGCGTCGGCCTGAACCGTTGCTAATATAAGAAAATAAGAATTAATTAAGACAATAACTAATAAGGAGGCAAACGAAATTTGTAATGGGAAATGAATATTTTTTCAAAAACAATAGCGTCGGCCTGAACCGTCGCTAACATAAAAAAATAAATAATTATTTAAAATAATAACTAAAAAGGAGGCAAACTAAATTGGTGGGTGTAATGAAATTTTCGCACAAACAGTAGCGTAGGTCCAAATAAACGTTTTTTCAACACCAAGTATTTTTCTTGAAATCAAACCATTTTCAAAATATTTTCATAACAATTTCACTCGAAGGACACATGCATTAAGAAGTGAAGAAGGAATGATTAAATGTATGTCCCTTTGTTCTTAGTCCGACGACGCTGGCTGTATAGGTTATCGTTCGAATGCTCACCTTCACTCATGATCTTTAGTTTTATTCGTGCTATATACTTTTGAAGTGAAATGGAGGAAAATGACTAGTTAGGCGTTTGCTCCTCTTATAAAGATTCTAATAAAGACAAGAAGAGTGATCTCTTCTGTCCAAAAGGGTAAACCAACTTTGAAAGAGAAAATAGAGCAACAGACAACATGCCATAAAAGTTACTTAATAGCACTTTCTTTTGTTTTTGATAGTGCTGAAAAGCGCTATTAACCGTGCCACTAATGTGAACGATTTTGTTTAATAGCACTTTAAAAGAGCTATTAAAGTACTAGTTTTTAATATAAAAATAATAATTAATTAAAACAATAAGTTTAAAGGAGCCAAACGAAATTCGTGGGGGAAAATGAAAATTTTAGCACAAACAGTAGCATCGGCGTGAACCGTCACTAATATAAGAAAATAAGAATTAATTAAGACAATAACTAATAAGGAGGAAAACGAAATTTGTTATGGGAAATGAATATTTTTTCAAAAACAATAGCGTCGGCCTGAACCGTCGCTAATATAAAAAAATAATTAATTATTTAAAATAATAACTAAAAAGGAGGGAAACTAAATTTGTGGGTGTAATGAAATTTTCGCACAAACAGTAGCGTAGGTCCAATTAAACGTTTTGTCAACACCAAGTATTTTTCTCGAAATCAAACAATTTTCAAAATATTTTCATAACAATTGCACTCGAAGGGCACATGCATTAAGTAGTGAAGAAGGAATGATTAAATGTATGTCCCTTTGTTCTTAGTCCGACGACGCTGGCTGTATAGGTTATCGTTCGAATGCTCACCTTCACGCATGATCTTTAGTTTTATTCGTGCTATATACTTTTGACGTGAAATGGAGGAAAATGTCTAGTTAGGCGTTTTCTCCTCTTATAAAGATTCTAATAAAGACAAGAAGAGTGATCTCTTCTGTCCAAAAGGGTAAACCAACTTTGAAAGAGAAAATAGAGCAACAGACAATATGCCATAAAAGTTACTTAATAGCACTTTCTTTTGTTTTTGATAGCGCTGAAAAGCGCTATTAACCGTGCCACTAATGTGAACGCTTTTGTTTAATAGCACTTTAAAAGAGCTATTAAAGTACTAGTTTTTTATATAAAAGTAATACTTAATTAAAACAATAAGTTTAAAGGAGCCAATAGAAATTCGTGGGGGAAAATGAAAATTTTAGCACAAACATTAGCGTCGGCCTGAACCGTCGCTAATATAAGAAAATAAGAATTAATTAAGACAATAACTAATAAGGAGGTAAACGAAATTTGTGATGGGAAATGAATATTTTTTCAAAAACAATAGCGTCGGCTTGAACCGTCGCTAACATAAATAAATAAATAATTATTTAAAATAATAACTAAAAAGGAGGCAAACTAAATTGGTGGGTGTAATGAAATTTTCACACAAACTGTAGCGTAGGTCCAATTAAACGTTTTGTCAACACCAAGTATTTTTCTCGAAATCAAACAATTTTCAAAATATTTTCATAACAATTGCACTCGAAGGGCACATGCTTTAAGTAGTGAAGAAGGAATGATTAAATGTATGTCCCTTTGTTCTTAGTCCGACGACGCTGGCTGTATAGGTTATCATTCGAATGCTCACCTTCACTCGTGATCTTTAGTTTTATTCGTGCTATATACTTTTGAAGTGAAATGGAGGAAAATGACTAGTTAGGCGTTTGCTCCTCTTATAAAGATTCTAATAAAGACAAAGTAGAGTGATCTCTTCTGTGCAAAAGGGTAAACCAACTTTGAAAGAGAAAATAGAGCAACAGACAATATGCCATAAAAGTTACATAATAGCACTTTCTTTTGTTTTTGATAGCGCTGAAAAGCGCTATTAACCGTGCCACTAATGTGAACGATTTTGTTTAATAGCACTTTAAAAGAGCCATTAAAGTACTAGTTTTTAATATAAAAATAATACTTAATTAAAACAATAAGTTTAAAGGAGCCAATAGAAATTCGTGGGGGAAAATGAAAATTTTAGCACATACATTAGCGTCGGCCTGAACCGTCGCTAATATAAGAAAATAAGAATTAATTAAGACAATAACTAATAAGGAGGCAAACGAAATTTTTAATGGGAAATGAATATTTTTTCAAAAACAATAGCGTCGGCCTGAACCGTTGCTAACATAAAAAAATAAATAATTATTTAAAATAATAACTAAAAAGGAGGCAAACTAAATTGGTGGGTGTAATGAAATTTTCGCACAAACAGTAGCGTAGGTCCAAATAAACGTTTTGTCAACACCAAGTATTTTTCTCGAAATCAAACAATTTTCAAAATATTTTCATAACAATTGCACTCGAAGGGCACATGCTTTAAGTAGTGAAGAAGGAATGATTAAATGTATGTCCCTTTGTTCTTAGTCCGACGACGCTGGCTGTATAGGTTATCGTTCGAATGCTCACCTTCACTCATGATCTTTAGTTTTATTCGTGCTATATACTTTTGAAGTGAAATGGAGGAAAATGACTAGTTAGGCGTTTGCTCCTCTTATAAAGATTCAAATAAAGACAAGAAGAGTGATCTCTTCTGTCCAAAAGGGTAAACCAACTTTGAAAGAGAAAATAGAGCAACAGACAACATGCCACAAAAGTTACTTAATAGCACTTTCTTTTGTTTTTGATAGTGCTGAAAAGCGCTATTAACCGTGCCACTAATGTGAACGATTTTGTTTAATAGCACTTTAAAAGAGCTATTAAAGTACTAGTTTTTAATATAAAAATAATAATTAATTAAAACAATAAGTTTAAAGGAGCCAAACGAAATTCGTGGGGGAAAATGAAAATTTTAGCACAAACAGTAGCATCGGCGTGAACCGTCACTAATATAAGAAAATAAGAATTAATTAAGACAATAACTAATAAGGAGGCAAACGAAATCTGTTATGGGAAATGAATATTTTTTCAAAAACAATAGCGTCGGCCTGAACCGTCGCTAATATAAAAAAATAAATAATTATTTAAAATAATAACTAAAAAGGAGGGAAACTAAATTTGTGGGTGTAATGAAATTTTCGCACAAACAGTAGCGTAGGTCCAATTAAACGTTTTGTCAACACCAAGTATTTTTCTCGAAATCAAACAATTTTCAAAATATTTTCATAACAATTGCACTCGAAGGGCACATGCATTAAGTAGTGAAGAAGGAATGATTAAATGTATGTCCCTTTGTTCTTAGTCCGACGACGCTGGCTGTATAGGTTATCGTTCGAATGCTCACCTTCACTCATGATCTTTAGTTTTATTCGTGCTATATACTTTTGAAGTGAAATGGAGGAAAATGTCTAGTTAGGCGTTTTCTCCTCTTATAAAGATTCTAATAAAGACAAGAAGAGTGATCTCTTCTGTCCAAAAGGGTAAACCAACTTTGAAAGAGAAAATAGAGCAACAGACAATATGCCATAAAAGTTACTTAATAGCACTTTCTTTTGTTTTTGATAGTGCTGAAAAGCGCTATTAACCGTGCCACTAATGTGAACGATTTTGTTTAATAGCACTTTAAAAGAGCTATTAAAGTACTAGTTTTTAATATAAAAATAATAATTAATTAAAACAATAAGTTTAAAGGAGCCAATAGAAATTCGTGGGGGAAAATGAAAATTTTAGCACAAACATTAGCGTCGGCCTGAACCGTCGCTAATATAAGAAAATAAGAATTAATTAAGACAATAACTAATAAGGAGGCAAACGAAATTTGTAATGGGAAATGAATATTTTTTCAAAAACAATAGCGTCGGCCTGAACCGTCGCTAACATAAAAAAATAAATAATTATTTAAAATAATAACTAAAAAGGAGGCAAACTAAATTGGTGGGTGTAATGAAATTTTCGCACAAACAGTAGCGTAGGTCCAAATAAACGTTTTGTCAACACCAAGTATTTTTCTCGAAATCAAACAATTTTCAAAATATTTTCATAACAATTGCACTCGAAGGGCACATGCTTTAAGTAGTGAAGAAGGAATGATTAAATGTATGTCCCTTTGTTCTTAGTCCGACGACGCTGGCTGTATAGGTTATCGTTCGAATGCTCACCTTCACTCATGATCTTTAGTTTTATTCGTGCTATATACTTTTGAAGTGAAATGGAGGAAAATGACTAGTTAGGCGTTTGCTCCTCTTATAAAGATTCTAATAAAGACAAGAAGAGTGATCTCTTCTGTCCAAAAGGGTAAACCAACTTTGAAAGAGAAAATAGAGCAACAGACAACATGCCATAAAAGTTACTTAATAGCACTTTCTTTTGTTTTTGATAGTGCTGAAAAGCGCTATTAACCGTGCCGCTAATGTGAACGATTTTGTTTAATAGCACTTTAAAAGAGCTATTAAAGTACTAGTTTTTAATATAAAAATAATACTTAATTAAAACAATAAGTTTAAAGGAGCCAAACGAAATTCGTGGGGGAAAATGAAAATTTTAGCACATACATTAGCGTCGGCCTGAACCGTCGCTAATATAAGAAAATAATAATTAATTAAGACAATAACTAATAAGGAGGCAAACGAAATTTGTTATGGGAAATGAATATTTTTTCAAAAACAATAGCGTCGGCCTGAACCGTCGCTTACATAAAAAAATAAATAATTATTTAAAATAATAACTAAAAAGGAGGTAAACTAAATTGGTGGGTGTAATTAAATTTTCGCACAAACAGTAGCGTACGTCCAAATAAACGTTTTTTCAACACCAAGTATTTTTCTTGAAATCAAACCATTTTCAAAATATTTTCATAACAATTGCACTCGAAGGACACATGCATTAAGAAGTGAAGAAGGAATGATAAAATGTATGTCCCTTTGTTCTTAGTCCGACGACGCTGGCTGTATAGGTTATCGTTTGAATGCTCACCTTCACTCATGATCTTTAGTTTTATTCGTGCTATATACTTTTGAAGTGAAATGGAGGAAAATGACTAGTTAGGCGTTTGCTCCTCTTATAAAGATTCTAATAAAGACAAGAAGAGTGATCTCTTCTGTCCAAAAGGGTAAACCAACTTTGAAATAGAAAATAGAGCAACAGACAATATGCCATAAAAGTTACTTAATAGCACTTTCTTTTGTTTTTGATAGCGCTGAAAAGAGCTATTAACCGTGCCACTAATGTGAACGATTTTGTTTAATAGCACTTTAAAAGAGCTATTAAAGTACTAGTTTTTAATATAAAAATAATACTTAATTAAAACAATAAGTTTAAAGGAGCCAATAGAAATTCGTGGGGGAAAATGAAAATTTTAGCACAAACATTAGCGTCGGCCTGAACCGTCGCTAATATAAGAAAATAATAATTAATTAAGACAATAACTAATAAGGAGGAAAACGAAATTTGTTATGGGAAATGAATATTTTTTCAAAAACAATAGCGTCGGCCTGAACCGTCGCTAATATAAAAAAATAAATAATTATTTAAAATAATAACTAAAAAGGAGGCAAACTAAATTGGTGGGTGTAATGAAATTTTCGCACAAACAGTAGCGTAGGTCCAAATAAACGTTTTGTCAACACCAAGTATTTTTCTCGAAATCAAACCATTTTCAAAATATTTTCATAACAATTGCACTCGAAGGACACATGCATTAAGTAGTGAAGAAGGAATGATTAAATGTATGTCCCTTTGTTCTTAGTTTGACGACGCTGGCTGTATAGGTTATTGTTCGAATGCTCACCTTCACTCATGATCTTTAGTTTTATTCGTGCTATATACTTTGGAAGTTAAATGGAGGAAAATGACTAGTTAGGCGTTTGCTCCTCTTATAAAGATTCAAATAAAGACAAAGTAGAGTGATCTCTTCTGTGCAAAAGGGTAAACCAACTTTGAAAGAGAAAATAGAGCAACAGACAATATGCCATAAAAGTTACATAATAGCACTTTCTTTTGTTTTTGATAGCGCTGAAAAGCGCTATTAACCGTGCCACTAATGTGAACGATTTTGTTTAATAGCACTTTAAAAGAGCTATTAAAGTACTAGTTTTTAATATAAAAATAATACTTAATTAAAACAATAAGTTTAAAGGATCCAATAGAAATTCGTGGGGGAAAATGAAAATTTTAGCACAAACATTAGCGTCGGCCTGAACCGTCGCTAATATAAGAAAATAATAATTAATTAAGACAATAACTAATAAGGAGGCAAACGAAATTTGTAATGGGAAATGAATATTTTTTCAAAAACAATAGCGTCGGCCTGAATCGTCGCTTACATAAAAAAATAAATAATTATTTAAAATAATAACTAAAAAGGAGGTAAACTAAATTGGTGGGTGTAATGAAATTTTCGCACAAACAGTAGCGTAGGTCCAAATAAACGTTTTGTCAACACCAAGTATTTTTCTCGAAATCAAACCATTTTCAAAATATTTTCATAACAATTGCACTCGAAGGACACATGCATTAAGAAGTGAAGAAGGAATGTAAAATGTATGTCCCTTTGTTCTTAGTCCGACGACGCTGGCTGTATAGGTTATCGTTCGAATGCTCACCTTCACTCATGATCTTTAGTTTTATTCGTGCTATATACTTTTGAAGTGAAATGGAGGAAAATTACTATTTAGGCGTTTGCTCCTCTTATAAAGATTCAAATAAAGACAAAGTAGAGTGATCTCTTATGTGCAAAAGGGTAAACCAACTTTGAAAGAGAAAATAGAGCAACAGACAATATGCCATAAAAGTTACTTAATAGCACTTTCTTTTGTTTTTGATAGCGCTGAAAAGCGCTATTAACCGTGCCACTAATGTGAACGATATTGTTTAATAGCACTTTAAAAGAGCTATTAAAGTACTAGTTTTTAATATAAAAATAATACTTAATTAAAACAATAAGTTTAAAGGAGCCAATAGAAATTCGTGGGGGAAAATGAAAATTTTAGCACAAACATTAGCGTCGGCCTGAACCGTCGCTAATATAAGAAAATAATAATTAATTAAGACAATAACTAATAAGGAGGAAAACGAAATTTGTTATGGGAAATGAATATTTTTTCAAAAACAATAGCGTCGGCCTGAACCGTCGCTAATATAAAAAAATAAATAATTATTTAAAATAATAACTAAAAAGGAGGCAAACTAAATTGGTGGGTGTAATGAAATTTTCGCACAAACAGTAGCGTAGGTCCCAATAAACGTTTTGTCAACACCAAGTATTTTTCTCGAAATCAAACCATTTTCAAAATATTTTCATAACAGTTGCACTCGAAGGACACATGCATTAAGTAGTGAAGAAGGAATGATTAAATGTATGTCCCTTTGTTCTTAGTCTGACGACGCTGGCTGTATAGGTTATTGTTCGAATGCTCACCTTCACTCATGATATTTAGTTTTATTCGTGCTATATACTTTGGAAGTGAAATGGAGGAAAAGTACTAGTTAGGCGTTTGCTCCTCTTATAAAGATTCAAATAAAGACAAAGTAGAGTGATCTCTTCTGTGCAAAAGGGTAAACCAACTTTGAAAGAGAAAATAGAGCAACAGACAATATGCCATAAAAGTTACATAATAGCACTTTCTTTTGTTTTTGATAGCGCTGAAAAGCGCTATTAACCGTGCCACTAATGTGAACGATTTTGTTTAATAGCACTTTAAAAGAGCTATTAAAGTACTAGTTTTTAATATAAAAATAATACTTAATTAAAACAATAAGTTTAAAGGAGCCAATAGAAATTCGTGGGGGAAAATGAAAATTTTAGCACAAACATTAGCGTCGGCCTGAACCGTCGCTAATATAAGAAAATAATAATTAATTAAGACAATAACTAATAAGGAGGCAAACGAAATTTGTTATGGGAAATGAATATTTTTTCAAAAACAATAGCGTCGGCCTGAACCGTCGCTTACATAAAAAAATAAATAATTATTTAAAATAATAACTAAAAAGGAGGTAAACTAAATTGGTGGGTGTAATTAAATTTTCGCACAAACAGTAGCGTACGTCCAAATAAACGTTTTGTCAACACCAAGTATTTTTCTCGAAATCAAACCATTTTCAAAATATTTTCATAACAATTGCACTCGAAGGACACATGCATTAAGAAGTGAAGAAGGAATGCTAAAATGTATGTCCCTTTGTTCTTAGTCCGACGACGCTGGCTGTATAGGTTATCATTCGAATGCTCACCTTCACTCATGATCTTTAGTTTTATTCGTGCTATATACTTTTGAAGTGAAATGGAGGAAAATGACTAGTTAGGCGATTGCTCCTCTTATAAAGATTCTAATAAAGACAAGAAGAGTGATCTCTTCTGTCCAAAAGGGTAAACCAACTTTGAAAGAGAAAATAGAGCAACAGACAATATGCCATAAAAGTTACTTAATAGCACTTTCTTTTGTTTTTGATAGCGCTGAAAAGAGCTATTAACCGTGCCACTAATGTGAACGATTTTGTTTAATAGCACTTTAAAAGAGCTATTAAAGTACTAGTTTTTAATATAAAAATAATACTTAATAAAAACAATAAGTTTAAAGGAGCCAATAGAAATTCGTGGGGGAAAATGAAAATTTTAGCACAAACATTAGCGTCGGCCTGAACCGTCGCTAATATAAGAAAATAATAATTAATTAAGACAATAACTAATAAGGAGGAAAACGAAATTTGTTATGGGAAATGAATATTTTTTCAAAAACAATAGCGTCGGCCTGAACCGTCGCTAATATAAAAAAATAAATAATTATTTAAAATAATAACTAAAAAGGAGGCAAACTAAATTGGTGGGTGTAATGAAATTTTCGCACAAATAGTAGCGTAGGTCCAAATAAACGTTTTGTCAACACCAAGTATTTTTCTCGAAATCAAACCATTTTCAAAATATTTTCATAACAGTTGCACTCGAAGGACACATGCATTAAGTAGTGAAGAAGGAATGATTAAATGTATGTCCCTTTGTTCTTAGTTTGAAGACGCTGGCTGTATAGGTTTTTGTTCGAATGCTCACCTTCACTCGTGATCTTTAGTTTTATTCGTGCTATATACTTTGGAAGTGAAATGGAGGAAAATGACTAGTTAGGCGTTTGCTCCTCTTATAAAGATTCAAATAAAGACAAAGTAGAGTGATCTCTTCTGTGCAAAAGGGTAAACCAAATTTGAAAGAGAAAATAGAGCAACAGACAATATGCCATAAAAGTTACATAATATCACTTTCTTTTTTTTTTGATAGCGCTGAAAAGCGCTATTAACCGTGCCACTAATGTGAACGATTTTGTTTAATAGCACTTTAAAAGAGCTATTAAAGTACTAGTTTTTAATATAAAAATAATACTTAATTAAAACAATAAGTTTAAAGGAGCCAATAGAAATTCGTGGGGGAAAATGAAAATTTTAGCACAAACATTAGCGTCGGCCTGAACCGTCGCTAATATAAGAAAATAATAATTAATTAAGACAATAACTAATAAGGAGGCAAACGAAATTTGTTATGGGAAATGAATATTTTTTCAAAAACAATAGCGTCGGCCTGAACCGTCGCTTACATAAAAAAATAAATAATTATTTAAAATAATAACTAAAAAGGAGTTAAACTAAATTGGTGGGTGTAATGAAATTTTCGCATAAACAGTAGCGTACGTCCAAATAAACGTTTTGTCAACACCAAGTATTTTTCTCGAAATCAAACCATTTTCAAAATATTTTCATAACAATTGCACTCGAAGGACACATGCATTAAGAAGTGAAGAAGGAATGATAAAATGTATGTCCCTTTGTTCTTAGTCCGACGACGCTGGCTGTATAGGTTATCGTTCGAATGCTCACCTTCACTCATGATCTTTAGTTTTATTCGTGCTATATACTTTTGAAGTGAAATGGAGGAAAATGACTAGTTAGGCGTTTGCTCCTCTTATAAAGATTCAAATAAAGACAAAGTAGAGTGATCTCTTATGTGCAAAAGGGTAAACCAACTTTGAAAGAGAAAATAGAGCAACAGACAATATGCCATAAAAGTTACTTAATAGCACTTTCTTTTGTTTTTGATAGCACTGAAAAGCGCTATTAACCGTGCCACTAATGTGAACGATTTTGTTTAATAGCACTTTAAAAGAGCTATTAAAGTACTAGTTTTTAATATAAAAATAATACTTAATTAAAACAATAAGTTTAAAGGAGCCAATAGAAATTCGTGGGGGAAAATGAAAATTTTAGCATAAACATTAGCGTCGGCGTGAACCGTCACTAATATAAGAAAATAAGAATTAATTAAGACAATAACTAATAGGAGGCAAATGAAATTTGTTATGGGAAATGAATATTTTTTCAAAAACAATAGCGTCAGCCTGAACCGTCGCTAACATAAATAAATAAATAATTTTTTAAAATAATAGCTAAAAAGGAGGCAAACTAAATTCGTGGGTGTAATGAAATTTTCGCACAAACAGTAGAGTAGGTCTAAATAAACGTTTTGTCAACACCAAGTATTTTTCTCGAAATCAAACCATTTTTAAAATATTTTCATAAAAATTGCACTCGAAGGACACATGCATTAAGTAATGAAGAAGGAATGATTAAATGTATGTCCCTTTGTTCTTAGTCCGACGACACTGGCTGTATAGGTTATCGTTCGAATGCTCACCTTCACTCATGATCTTTAGTTTTATTCGTGCTATATACTTTGGAAGTGAAATGGAGGAAAATGACTAGTTAGGCGTTTGCTCCTCTTATAAAGGTTCTAATAAAGACAAAGAAGAGTGATCTCTTATGTCCAAAAGGGTAAACCAACTTTGAAAGAGAAAATAGAGCAACAGACAATATGCCATAAAAGTTACTTAATAGCACTTTCTTTTGTTTTTGATAGCGCTGAAAAGAGCTATTAACCGTGCCACTAATGTGAACGATTTTGTTTAATAGCACTTTAAAAGAGCTATTAAAGTACTAGTTATTAATATAAAAATAATACTTAATTAAAACAATAAGTTTAAAGGAGCCAATAGAAATTCGTGGGGGAAAATGAAAATTTTAGCACAAACATTAGCGTCGGACTGATTCGTCGCTAATATAAGAAAATAAGAATTAATTAAGACAATAACTAATAAGGAGGCAAACGAAATTTGTTATGGGAAATGAATATTTTTTCAAAAACAATAGCGTCGGCCTGAACCGTCGCTAATATAAAAAAATAAATAATTATTTAAAATAATAACTAAAAAGGAGGCAAATTAGATTGGTGGGTGTAATGAAATTTTCGCACAAACAGTAGCGTAGGTCCAAATAAACGTTTTGTCAACACCAAGAATTTTTCTCGAAATCAAACCATTTTCAAAATATTTTCATAACAAATGCACTCGAAGGACACATGCATTAAGTAGTGAAGAAGGAATGATTAAATGTATCTCCCTTTGTTCTTAGTCTGAAGACGCTGGCTGTATAGGTTATCACTCGAATGCTCACCTTCACTCATGAACTTTAGTTTTATTCATGCTATATACTTTGGAAGTGAAATGGAGGAAAATGACTAGTTAGGCGTATGCTCCTCTTATAAAGATTCTAATAAAGACAAAGAAGAGTGATCTCTTCTGTCCAAAAGGGTAAACCAACTTTGAAAGACAAAATAGAGCAACAGACAATATGCCATAAAAGTTACTTAATAGCACTTTCTTTTGTTTTTGATAGCGCTGAAAAACGCTATTAACCGTGCCACTAATGCGAACGATTTTTTTAATAGCACTTTAAAAGAGCTAATAAAGTACTAGTTTTTAATATAAAAATAATAATTAATTAAAACAATAAGTTTAAAGGAGCCAATAGAAATTCGTGGAGGAAAATGAAAATTTTAGCACAAACATCAACGTCGGCCTGAACCGTCGCTAATATAAAAAAATAAGAATTAATTAAGACAATAACTAATAAGGAGGCAAACGAAATTTGTTATGGGAAATGAATATTTTTTCAAAAACAATAGCGTCGGCCTGAACCGTCGCTAATATAAAAAAATAAATAATTATTTAAAATAATAACTAAAAAGGAGGCAAACTAAATTGGTGGGTGTAATGAAATTTTCGCAAAAATAGTAGCGTAGGTCCAAATAAACGTTTTGTCAATACCAATTATTTTGCTCGAAATCAAACCATTTTCAAAATATTTTCATAACAAATGCACTCGAAGGACACATGCATTAAGTAGTGAAGAAGGAATGATTAAATGTATGTCCCTTTGTTCTTAGTCCGACGATGCTGGCTGTATAGGTTATCATTCGAATGCTCACCTTCACTCATGAACTTTAGTTTTATTCATGATATATACTTTGGAAGTGAAATGGAGGAAAATGACTAGTTAGGCGTATGCTCCTCTTATAAAGATTCTAATAAAGACAAAGAAGAGTGATCTCTTCTGTCCAAAATGGTAAACCAACTTTGAAAGAGAAAATAGAGCAACTGACAATATGCCATAAAAGTTACTTAATAGCACTTTCTTTTGTTTTTGATAGCGCTGAAAAACGCTATTAACCGTGCCACTAATGCGAACAATTTTGTTTAATAGCACTTTAAAAGCGCTATTAAAGTACTAGTTTTTAATATAAAAATAATAATTAATTTAAACAATCAGTTTAAAGGATCCAAACGAAATTCGTGGGGGAAAATGAAAATTTTAGCACAAACAGTAGCATCGGCCTGAACCGTCACTAATAAAAGAAAATAAGAATTAATTAAGACAATAACTAATAAGAAGGCAAACGAAAATTGTTATGGGAAATGAATATTTTTTCAAAAACCATAGCATCGGCCTGAACCGTCTCTAATATAAAAAAATAAATAATTATTTAAAATAATAACTAGAAAGGAGGGAAACTAAATTGGTGGGTGTAATGAAATTTTCGCACAAACAATAGCGTAGGTCCAAAAAATTGTTTTTTCAACACCAAGTATTTTTATCGAAATCAAACCATTTTCAAAATATTTTCATAACAATTGCAATCGAATGACACATGCATTAAGTAGTGAAGAAGGAATGATTAAATGTATGTCCATTTGTTCTTAGTCCGACGACGATGGCTGTATAGGTTATCGTTCGAATGCTTAACTTCACTCATGAACTTTAGTTTTATTCGTGCTATAAACTTTTGAAGTGAAATGGAGGAAAATGACTAGGTAGGCGTATGCTCCTCTTATAAAGATTCTAATAAAGACAAAGAAGAGTGATCTCTTCTGTCCAAAAGGGTAGACCAACTTTGAAAGAGAAAATAGAGCAAAAGACAATATGCCATAAAAGTTACTTAATAGCACTTTCTTTTGTTTTTGATAGCGCTGAAAAACGCTATTAACCGTGCCACTAATGCGAACGATTTTTTTAATAGCACTTTAAAAGAGCTAATAAAGTACTAGTTTTTAATATAAAAATAATAATTAATTAAAACAATAAGTTTAAAGGAGCCAATAGAAATTCGTGGGGGAAAATGAAAATTTTAGGACAAACATCAACGTCGGCTTGAACCGTCGCTAATATAAAAAAATAAGAATTAATTAAGACAATAACTAATAAGGAGGCAAACGAAATTTGTTATGGGAAATGAATATTTTTTCAAAAACAATAGCGTCGGCCTGAACCGTCGCTAATATAAAAAAATAAATAATTATTTAAAATAATAACTAAAAAGGAGGCAAACTAAATTGGTGGGTGTAATGAAATTTTCGCAAAAATAGTAGCGTAGGTCCAAATAAACGTTTTGTCAACACCAATTATTTTTCTCGAAATCAAACCATTTTCAAAATATTTTCATAACAAATGCACTCGAAGGACACATGCATTAAGTAGTGAAGAAGGAATGATTAAATGTATGTCCCTTTGTTCTTAGTCCGACGATGCTGGCTGTATAGGTTATCATTCGAATGCTCACCTTCACTCATGAACTTTAGTTTTATTCGTGATATATACTTTGGAAGTGAAATGGAGGAAAATGACTAGTTAGGCGTATGCTCCTCTTATAAAGATTCTAATAAAGACAAAGAAGAGTGATCTCTTCTGTCCAAAATGGTAAACCAACTTTGAAAGAGAAAATAGAGCAACAGACAATATGCCATAAAAGTTACTTAATAGCACTTTCTTTTGTTTTTGATAGCGCTGAAAAACGCTATTAACCGTGCCACTAATGCGAACGATTTTGTTTAATATCACTTTAAAAGCGCTATTAAAGTACTAGTTTTTAATATAAAAATAATAATTAATTTATACAATCAGTTTAAAGGAGCCAAACGAAATTCGTGGGGGAAAATGAAAATTTTAGCACAAACAGTAGCATCGGCCTGAACCGTCACTAATAAAAGAAAATAAGAATTAATTAAGACAATAACTAATAAGGAGGCAAACGAAAATTGTTATGGGAAATGAATATTTTTTCAAAAACCATAGCATCGGCTTGAACCGTCTCTAATATAAAAAAATAAATTATTATTTAAAATAATAACTAGAAAGGAGGGAAACTAAATTGGTGGGTGTAATGAAATTTTCGCACAAACAGTAGCGTAGGTCCAAAAAATTGTTTTTTCAACACCAAGTATTTTTATCGAAATCAAACCATTTTCAAAATATTTTCATAACAATTGAACTCAGAGGACACATGCATTAAGTAGTGAAGAAGGAATGATTAAATGTATGTCCCTTTGTTCTTAGTCCGACGACGCTGGCTGTATAGGTTATCGTTCGAATGCTCACCTTCACTCATGAACTTTAGTTTTATTCGTGCTATAAACTTTTGAAGTGAAATGGAGGAAAATGACTAGGTACGCGTATGCTCCACTTATAAAGATTCTAATAAAGACAAAGAAGACTGATCTCTTCTGTCCAAAAGGGTAAACCAACTTTGAAAGAGAAAATAGAGCAACAGACAATATGCCATAAAAGTTACTTAATAGCACTTTCTTTTGTTTTTGATAGTGCTGAAAAACGCTATTAACCGTGCCACTAATGTGAACAGTTTTGTTTAATAGCACTTTAAAAGAACTATTAAAGTACTAGTTTTTAATATAAAAATAATAATTAATTAAAATAATAAGTTTAAAGGAGCCAAACGAAATTCGTGGGGGAAAATGAAAATTTTAGCACAAACAATAGCATCAGCCTGAACCGTCACTAATATAAGAAATAAGAATTAATTAAGACAATAACTAATAAGAAGGCAAACGAAATTTGTTATGGGAAATGAATATTTTTTCATAAACAATAGCGTCGGCCTGAACCGTCGCTAATATAAAAAAATAAATAATTATTTAAAATAATAACTAAAAAGGAGGCAAACTAAATTGGTGGGTGTAATGAAATTTTCACACAAACAGTAGCGTAGGTCCAAATAAACGTTTTGTCAACACCAAGTATTTTTCTCGAAATCAAACCATTTTCAAAATATTTCATAAAAAATGCACTCGAAGGACACATGCATTAAGTAGTTAAGAAGGAATGATTAAATGTATGTCCCTTTGTTCTTAGTCCGACGAAGCTTACTGTATAGGTTATCGTTCAAATTCTCACATTCACTCATGAACTTTAGTTTTATTCGTGCTATATAATTTTGAAGTGAAATGGAGGAAAATGACTAGTTAGGCGTATGCTCCTCTTATAAAGATTCTAATAAAGACAAAGAAGAGTGATCTCTTCTGTCCAAAAGGGTAAACCAACTTTGAAAGAGAAAATAGAGCAACAGACAATATGCCATAAAAGTTACTTAATAGCACTTTCTTTTGTTTTTGATAGCGCTGAAAAATGCTATTAACCGTGCCACTAATGCGAACGATTTTGTTTAATAGCACTTTAAAAGCGCTATTAAAGTACTAGTTTTTAATATAAAAATAATAATTAATTTAAACAATCAGTTTAAAGGAGCCAAACGAAATTCGTGGGGGAAAATGAAAATTTTAGCACAAACAGTAGCATCGGCCTGAACCGTCACTAATAAAAGAAAATAAGAATTAATTAAGACAATAACTAATAAGAAGGCAAACGAAAATTGTTATGGGAAATGAATATTTTTTCAAAAACCATAGCATCGGCCTGAACCGTCTCTAATATAAAAAAATAAATTATTATTTAAAATAATAACTAGAAAGGAGGGAAACTAAATTGGTGGGTGTAATGAAATTTTCGCACAAACAGTAGCGTAGGTCCAAAAAATTGTTTTTTCAACACCAAGTATTTTTATCGAAATCAAACCATTTTAAAAATATTTTCATAACAATTGCAATCGAATGACACATGCATTAAGTAGTGAAGAAGGAATGATTAAATGTATGTCCATTTGTTCTTAGTCCGACGACGCTGGCTGTATAGGTTATCGTTCGAATGCTTAACTTCACTCATGAACTTTAGTTTTATTCGTGCGATAAACTTTTGAAGTGAAATGGAGGAAAATGACTAGGTAGGCGTATGCTCCTCTTATAAAGATTCTAATAAAGACAAAGAAGAGTGATCTCTTCTGTCCAAAAGGGTAAACCAACTTTAAAAGATAAAATAGAGCAACAGACAATATGCCATAAAAGTTACTTAATATCACTTTCTTTTGTTTTTGATAGCGCTGAAAAGCGCTATTAACCGTGCCACTAATGTGAACGGTTTTGTTTAATAGCACTTTAAAAGCGCTATTAAAGTACTAGTTTTTAATATAAAAATAATAATTAATTTAAACAATCAGTTTAAAGGAGCCAAACGAAATTCGTGGGGGAAAATGAAAATTTTAGCACAAACAGTAGCATCGGCCTGAACCATCACTAATATAAGAAAATAAGAATTAATTAAGACAATAACTAATAAGAAGGCAAACAAAATTTGTTATGGGAAATTAATATTTTTTCAAAAACCATAGCATCGGCCTGAACCGTCTCTAATATAAAAAAATAAATAATTATTTAAAATAATAACTAGAAAGGAGGGAAACTAAATTGGTGGGTGTAATGAAATTTTTGCACAAACAGTAGCGTAGGTCGAAAAAATTGTTTTTTCAACACCAAGTATTTTTCTCGAAATCAAACCATTTTCAAAATATTTTCATAACAATTGCAATCGAAGGACACATGCATTAAGTAGTGAAGAAGGAATGATTAAATGTATGTCCATTTGTTCTTAGTCCGATGACGCTGGCTGTATAGGATATCGATCGAATGCTTAACTTCACTCATGAACTTTAGTTTTATTCGTGCTATAAACTTTTGAAGTGAAATGGAGGAAAATGACTAGGTAGGCGTATGCTCCTCTTATAAAGATTCTAATAAAGACAAAGAAGAGTGATCTCTTCTGTCCAAAAGGGTAAACCAACTTTGAAAGATAAAATAGAGCAACAAATAATATGCCATAAAAGTTACTTAATATCACTTTCTTTTGTTTTTGATAGCGCTGAAAAGCGCTATTAACCGTGCCACTAATGTGAATGGTTTTGTTTAAAAGCACTTTAAAAGAACTATTAAAGTACTAGTTTTTAATATAAAAATAATAATTAATTAAAATAATAAGTTTAAAGGAGCCAAACGAAATTCGTGGGGGAAAATGAAAATTTTAGCACAAACAGTAGCATCGGCCTGAACCGTCACTAATATAAGAAAATAAGAATTAATTAAGACAATAACTAATAAGGAGGCAAACAGAATTTGTTATGGGAAATGAATATTTTTTCATAAACAATAGCGTCGGCCTGAACCGTCGCTAATATAAAAAAATAAATAATTATTTAAAATAATAACTAAAATGGAGGCAAACTAAATTGGTGGGTGTAATGAAATTTTCACACAAACAGTAACGTAAGTCCAAATAAACGCTTTGTCAACACCAAGTATTTTTCTCGAAATCAAACCATTTTCAAAATATTTTCATAACAATTGCACTCGAAGGACACATGCATTAAGTAGTGAAGAAGGAATGATTAAATGTATGTCCCTTTGTTCTTAGTCCGACGACGCTGGCTGTATAGGTTATCGTTCGAATGCTCACCTTCACTCCTGAACTTTAGTTTTATTCGTGCTATAAACTTTTGAAGTGAAATCGAGGAAAATGACTAGGTAGGCGTATGCTCCTCTTATAAAGATTCTAATAAAGACAAAGAAGAGTGATCTCTTCTGTCCAAAAGGGTAAACCAACTTTGAAAGAGAAATAGAGCAACAGACAATATGCCATAAAAGTTACTTAATAGCACTTTCTTTTGTTTTTGATAGTGCTGAAAAGCGCTATTAACCGTACCACTAATGTGAACAGTTTTGTTTAATAGCACTTTAAAAGAACTATTAAAGTACTAGTTTTTAATATAAAAATAATAATTAATTAAAATAATAAGTTTAAAGGAGCCAAACGAAATTCGTGGGGGAAAATGAAAATTTTAGCACAAACAGTAGCATCGGCCTGAACCGTCACTAATATAAGAAAATAAGAATTAATTAAGACAATAACTAATAAGAAGGCAAACGAAATTTGTTATGGGAAATGAATATTTTTTCATAAATAATAGCGTCGGCCTGAACCGTCGCTAATATAAAAAAATAAATAATTATTTAAAATAATAACTAAAAAGGAGGCAAACTAAATTGGTGGGTGTAATGAAATTTTCACACAAACAGTAGCGTAGGTCCAAATAAACGCTTTGTCAACACCAAGTATTTTTCTCGAAATCAAACCATTTTCAAAATATTTCATAACAAATGCAATCGAAGGACACATGCATTAAGTAGTGAAGAAGGAATGATTAAATGTATGTCCCTTTGTTCTTAGTCCGACGAAGCTTACTGTATAGGTTATCGTTCAAATGCTCACCTTCACTCATGAACTTTAGTTTTATTTGTGCTATATAATTTTGAAGTGAAAAGGAGGAAAATGACTAGTTAGGCGTATGCTCCTCTTATAAAGATTCTAATAAAGACAAAGAAGAGTGATCTCTTCTGTCCAAAAAGGTAAACCAACTTCGAAAGAGAAAATAGAGCAACAAACAATATGCCATAAAAGTTACTTAATATCACTTTCTTTTGTTTTTGATAGCGCTGAAAAATGCTATTAACCGTGCCACTAATGTGAATGGTTTTATTTAATAGCACTTTAAAAGAGCTATTAAAGTACTAGTTTTTAATATAAAAATAATAATTAACTAAAACAATAAAATTAAAGGAACCAAACGAAATTCGTGGGGGAAAATGAAAATTTTAACAAAAACATTAGCGTCGGCCTGAACCGTCACTAATATAAGAAAATAAGAATTAATTAAGACAATAACTAATAAGAAGGCAAACGAAATTTGTTATGGGAAATGAATATTTTTTCAAAAACAATAGCGTCGGCCTGAACCGTCGCTAATATAAAAAAATAAATAATTATTTAAAATAATAACTAAAAAGGAGGCAAACTTCATTGGTGGGTGTAATGAAATTTTCACACAAACAGTAGCGTAGGTCCAAATAAACGTTTTGTCAACACCAAGTATTTTTCTCGAAATCAAACCATTTTCAAAATATTTCATAAAAAATGCACTCGAAGGACACATGCATTAAGTAGTTAAGAAGGAATGATTAAATGTATGTCCCTTTGTTCTTAGTCTGATGAAGCTTACTGTATAGGTTATCGTTCAAATTCTCACATTCACTCATGAACTTTAGTTTTATTCGTGCTATATAATTTTGAAGTGAAAAGGAGGAAAATGACTAGTTAGGCGTATGCTGCTCTTATAAAGATTCTAATAAAGACAAAGAAGAGTGATCTCTTCTATCCAAAAGGGTAAACCAACTTTGAAAGAGAAAATAGAGCAACAGACAATATGCCATAAAAGTTACTTAATAGCACTTTCTTTTGTTTTTGATAGCGCTGAAAAACGCTATTAACCGTGCCACTAATGTGAACGGTTTTGTTTAATAGCACTTTAAAAGAGCTATTAAAGTACTAGTTTTTAATATAAAAATAATAATTAATTAAAACAATAAGTTTAAAGGAGCCAAACGAAATTCGTGGGGGAAAATGAAAATTTTAGCAAAAACATTAGCGTCGGCCTGAACCGTCGCTAATATAAGAAAATAAGAATTAATTAAGACAATAACTAATAAGGAGGCACACGAAATTTGTTATGGGAAATGAATATTTTTTCAAAAACAATAGCGTCGGCCTGAGCCGACGCTAATATAAAAAAATAAATAATTATTTAAAATAATAACTAGAAAGGAGGGAAACGAAATTGGTGGGTGTAATGAAATTTTCGCACAAACAGTAGCGTAGGTCCAAATAATTGTTTTGTCAACACCAAGTATTTTTCTCGAAATAAAACCATTCTCAAAATATTTTCATAACAATTCCACTCGAAGGACACATGCGTTAAGTAGTGAAGAAGGAATGATTAAATGTATGTCCCTTTGTTCTTAGTACAACGACGCTGGCTGTATAGGTTATCGTTCGAATGCTCACCTTCACTCATGAAATTTAGTTTTATTCGTGCTATAAACTTTTGAAGCGAAATGGAGGAAAATGACTAGGTAGGCGTATGCTCTTCTTATAAAGATTCTAATAAAGACAAAGAAGACTGATCTCTTCTGTCCAAAAGGGTAAACCAACTTTGAAAGAGAAAATAGAGCAACAGACAATATGCCATAAAAGTTACTTAATAGCACTTTCTTTTGTTTTTGATAGTGCTGAAAAGCGCTATTAACCGTACCACTAATGTGAACAGTTTTGTTTAATAACAATTTAAAAGAACTATTAAAGTACTAGTTTTTAATATAAAAATAATAATTAATTAAAATAATAAGTTTAAAGGAGCCAAACGAAATTCGTGGGGGAAAATGAAAATTTTAGCACAAACAGTAGCATCGGCCTGAACCGTCACTAATATAAGAAAATAAGAATTAATTAAGACAATAACTAATAAGAAGGCAAACGAAATTTGTTAGGGGAAATGAATATTTTTTCATAAACAATAGCGTCGGCCTGAACCGTCGCTAATATAAAAAAATAAATAATCATTTAAAGTAATAACTAAAAAGGAGGCAAACTAAATTGGTGGGTGTAATGAAATTTTCGCACAAACAGTAGCGTAGGTCCAAATAAACGCTTTGTCAACACCAAGTATTTTTCTCGAAATCAAACCATTTTCAAAATATTTCATAACAAATGCACTCGAAGGACACATACATTAAGTAGTGAAGAAGGAATGATTAAATGTATGTCCCTTTGTTCTTAGTCCGACGAAGCTTACTGTATAGGTTATCGTTCAAATGCTCACCTTCACTCATGAACTTTAGTTTTATTTGTGCTATATAATTTTGAAGTGAAAAGGAGGAAAATGACTAGTTAGGCGTATGCTCCTCTTATAAAGATTCTAATAAAGACAAAGAAGAGTGATCTCTTATGTCCAAAAGGGTAAACCAACTTTGAAAGAGAAAATAGAGCAACAAACATTATGCCATAAAAGTTACTTAATATCACTTTCTTTTGTTTTTGATAGCGCTGAAAAATGCTATTAACCGTGCCACTAATGTGAATGGTTTTATTTAATAGCACTTTAAAAGACCTATTAAAGTACTAGTTTTTAATATAAAAATAATAATTAATTAAAACAAAAAGTTTAAAGGAGCCAAACGAAATTCGTGGGGGAAAATGAAAATTTTAGCAAAAACAATAGCGTCGGCCTGAACCGTCACTAATATAAGAAAATAAGAATTAATTAAGACAATAACTAATAAGAAGGCAAACGAAATTTGTTATGGGAAATGAATATTTTTTCAAAAACAATAGCGTCGGCCTGAACCGTCTCTAATATAAAAAAATAAATAATTATTTAAAATAATAACTAAAAAGGAGGCAAACTTCATTGGTGGGTGTAATGAAATTTTCACACAAACAGTAGCGTAGGTCCAAATAAACGTTTTGTCAACACGAAGTATTTTTCTCGAAATCAAACCATTTTCAAAATATTTCATAAAAAATGCACTCGAAGGACACATGCATTAAGTAGTTAAGAAGGAATGATTAAATGTATGTCCCTTTGTTCTTAGTCCGACGAAGCTTACTGTATAGGTTATCGTTCAAATTCTCACATTCACTCATGAACTTTGGTTTTATTCGTGCTATATAATTTTGAAGTGAAAAGGAGGAAAATGACTAGTTAGACGTATGCTGCTCTTATAAAGATTCTAATAAAGACAAAGAAGAGTGATCTCTTCTGTCCAAAAGGGTAAACCAACTTTGAAAGAGAAAATAGAGCAATAGACAATATGCCATAAAAGTTACTTAATAGCACTTTCTTTTGTTTTTGATAGCGCTGAAAAATGCTATTAACCGTGCCACTAATGTGAACGGTTTTGTTTAATAGCACTTTAAAAGAGCTATTAAAGTACTAGTTTTTAATATAAAAATAATAATTAATTAAAACAATAAGTTTAAAGGAGCCACACGAAATTCGTGGGGGAAAATGAAAATTTTAGCAAAAACATTAACGTCGGCCTGAACCGTCGCTAATATAAGAAAATAAGAATTAATTAAGACAATAACTAATAAGGAGGCACACGAAATTTGTTATGGGAAATGAATATTTTTTCAAAAACAATAGCGTCGGCCTGAGCCGTCGCTAATATAAAAAAATAAATAATTATTTAAAGTAATAACTAAAAAGGAGGCAAACTAAATTGGTGGGTGTAATGAAATTTTCGCACAAACAGTAGCGTAGGTCCAAATAAACGCTTTGTCAACACCAAGTATTTTTCTCGAAATCAAACCATTTTCAAAATATTTCATAACAAATGCACTCGAAGGACACATGCATTAAGTAGTGAAGAAGGAATGATTAAATGTATGTCCCTTTGTTCTTAGTCCGACGAAGCTTACTGTATAGGTTATCGTTCAAATGCTCACCTTCACTCATGAACTTTAGTTTTATTCGTGCTATAAAATTTTGAAGTGAAAAGGAGGAAAATGACTAGTTAGGCGTATGCTCCTCTTATAAATATTCTAATAAAGACAAAGAAGAGTGATCTCTTTTGTCCAAAAGGGTAAACCAACTTTGAAAGAGAAAATAGAGCAACAGACAATTTGCCATAAAAGTTACTTAATAGCACTTTCTTTTGTTTTTGATAGCGCTGAAAAACGCTATTAACCGTGCCACTAATGTGAACGGTTTTGTTTAATAGCACACTAAAAGAGCTATTAAAGTACTAGTTTTTAATATAAAAATAATAATTAATTAAAACAATAAGTTTAAAGGAGCCAAATGATATTCGTGGGGGAAAATGAAAATTTTAGCAAAAACATTAGCGTCGGCCTGAACCGTCGCTAATATAAGAAAATAAGAATTAATTAAGACGATAACTAATAAGGAGGCAAACGAAATTTGTTATGGGACATGACTATTTTTTCAAAAACAATAGCGTCGGCCTGAACCGTCGCTAATATAAAAAAGTAAATAATTATTTAAAATAATAATTAGAAAGGAGGGAAACTAAATTCGTGGGTGTAATGAAATTTTCGCACAAACAGTAGCATAGGTTCAAATAATTGTTTTGTCAACACCAAGTATTTTTCTCGAAATCAAACCATTTTTAAAATATTTTCATAACAATTGCACTCGAAGGACACATGCATTAAGTAGTGAAGAAGAAATGATTAAATGTATGTCCCTTTGTTCTTAGTCCGACGATGCTGGTTGTATAGGTTATCGTTCGAATGCTCACCTTCACTCATGAACTTTAGTTTTATTCGTGCTATATAATTTTGAAGTGAAAAGGAGGAAAATGACTAGTTAGGTGTATGCTCCTCTTATAAAGATTCTAATAAAGACAAAGCAGAGTGATCTCTTCTGTCCAAAAGGGTAAACCAACTTTGAAAGAGAAAATAAAGCAACAGACAATATGCCATAAAAGTTACTTAATAGCACTTTCTTTTGTTTTTGATAGCGCTGAAAAGCGCTATTAACCGTGCCACTAATTTGAACGATTTTGTTTAATAGCACTTTAAAAGAGCTATTAAAGTACTAGTTTTTAATATAAAAATAATAATTAATTAAAACAATAAGTTTAAAGGAGCCAAATGAAATTCGTGGGGGAAAATGAAAATTTTAGCAAAAACATTAGCGTCGGCCTGAACCGTCGCTAATATAAGAAACTAAGAATTAATTAAGACAATAACTAATAAGGCAAACAAAATTTGTTATGGGAAATGAATATTTTTTCATAAACAATAGCATCGGCCAGAACCGTCGCTAATATAAAAATATAAATAATTATTTAAAATAATAACTAGAAAGGAGGGAAACTAAATTGGTGGGTGTAATGAAATTTTCGCACAAACAGTAGCATAGGTCCAACTAATTGTTTTGTCAACACCAAGTATTTTTCTCGAAATCAAACCATTTTCAAAATATTTTCATAACAATTGCACTCGAAGGACACATGCATTAAGTAGTTAAGAAGGAATGATTAAATGTATGTCCCTTTGTTCTAAGTCCGACGAAGCTTACTGTATAGGTTATCGCTCAAATTCTCACCTTCACTCATGAACTTTAGTTTTATTCGTGCTATATAATTTTGAAGTGAAAAGGAGGAAAATGACTAGTTAGGCGTATGCTGCTCTTATAAAGATTCTAATAAAGACAAAGAAGAGTGATCTCTTCTGTCCAAAAGGGTAAACCAACTTTGAAAGAGAAAATAGAGCAACAGACAATATGCCATAAAAGTTACTTAATAGCACTTTCTTTTGTTTTTGATAGCGCTGAAAAGCGCTATTAACCGTGCCACTAATGTGAACGGTTTTGTTTAATAGAACTTTAAAAGAACTATTAAAGTACTAGTTTTTAATATAAAAATTATAATTAATTAAAATAATAAGTTTAAAGGAGCCAAACGAAATTCGTGGGGGAAAAAGAAAATTTTAGCACAAACAGTAGCATCGGCCTGAAACGTCACTAATATAAAAAAATAAGAATTAATTAAGATAATAACTAATAAGAAGGCAAACAAAATTTGTTATGGGAAATGAATATTTTTTCATAAACAATAGCGTCGGCCTGAACCGTCGCTAATATAAAAAAATAAATAATTATTTAAAATAATAACTAAAAAGGAGGCAAACATCATTGGTGGGTGTAATGAAATTTTCACACAAAAAGTAGCGTAGGTCCAAATAAACGTTTTGCCAACACCAAGTATTTTTCTCGAAATCAAACCATTTTCAAAATATTTCATAAAAAATGCACTCGAAGGACACATGCATTAAGTAGTTAAGAAGGAATGATTAAATGTATGTCCCTTTGTTCTTAGTCCGACAAAGCTTACTGTATAGGTTATCGTTCAAATTCTCACCTTCACTCATGAACTTTAGTTTTATTCGTGCTATATAATTTTGAAGTGAAAAGGAGGAAAATGACTAGTTAGGCGTATGCTGCTCTTATAAAGATTCTAATAAAGACAAAGAAGAGTGATCTCTTCTGTCCAAAAGGGTAAACCAACTTTGAAAGAGAAAATAGAGCAACAGACAATATGCCATAAAAGTTACTTAATAACACTTTCTTTAGTTTTTGATAGCGCTGAAAAAAGTTATTAACCGTGCCACTAATGTGAACGGTTTTGTTTAATAGCACTTTAAAAGAGCTATTAAAGTACTAGTTTTTAATATAAAAATAATAATTAATTAAAACAATATGTTTAAAGGAGCCAAACGAAATTCGTGGGGGAAAATGAAAATTTTAGCAAAAACATTAGCGTCGGCCTGAACCGTCGCTATTATAAGAAAATAAGAATTAATTAAGACAATAACTAATAAGGAGGCAAACGAAATTTGTTATGGGAAATGACTATTTTTTCAAAAACAATAGCGTCTGCCTGAACCGTCGCTAATATAAAAAAGTAAATAATTATTTAAAATAATAATTAGAAAGGAGGGAAACTAAATTCGTGGGTGTAATGAAATTTTGGCACAAACAGTACCGTAGGTTCAAATAATTGTTTTGTCAACACCAAGTATTTTTCTCGAAATCAAACCATTTTTAAAATATTTTCATAACAATTGCACTCGAAGGACACATGCATTAAGTAGTGAAGAAGGAATGATTAAATGTATGTCCCTTTGTTCTTAGTCCGACGACGCTGGTTGTATAGGTTATCGTTCGAATGCTCACCTTCACTCATGAACTTTAGTTTTATTCGTGCTATATAATTTTGAAGTGAAATGGAGGAAAATGACTAGTTAGGCGTATGCTCCTCTTATAAAGATTCTAATAAAGACAAAGAAGAGTGATCTCTTCTGTCCAAAAGGGTAAACCAACTTTGAAAGAGAAAATAGAGCAACAGACAATATGCCATAAAAGTTACTTAATAGCAATTTCTTTTGTTATTGATAGCGCTGAAAAGAGCTATTAACCGTGCCACTAATGTGAACGGTTTTGTTTAATAGCACTTTAAAAGAACTATTAAAGTACTAGTTTTTAATATAAAAATAATAATTAATTAAAACAATAAGTTTAAAGGAGCCAAACGAAATTCGTGGGGGAAAATGAAAATTTTAGCAAAAACATTAGCGTCAGCCTGAACCGTCACTAATATAAGAAAATAAGAATTAATTAAGACAATAACTAATAAGAAGGCAAACGAAATTTGTTATTGGAAATGAATAATTTTTCAAAAACAATAGCGTCGGCCTGAACCGTCGCTAATATAAAAAAATAAATAATTATTTAAATAATAACTAAAAAGGAGGCAAACTATAATGATGGGTGTAATGAAATTTTCGCACAAACAGTAGCGTAGGTCCAAATAATTGTTTTGTCAACACCAAGTATTTTTCTCGAAATCAAACCATTTTTAAAATATTTTCATAACAATTGCACTCCAAGGACACATGCATTGAGTAGTGAAGAAGGAGTGATTAAATGTATGTCCCTTTGTTCTTAGTCCGACGACGCTGGCTATATAGGTTATCGTTCAAATGCTCACCTTCACTCATGATCTTTATTTTTATTCGTGGTATATACTTTTGAAGTGAAATGGAGGAAAATGACTAGTTAGGCGTATGCTCCTATTATAAAGATTCTAATAAAGACAAAGAAGAGTGATATATTCTGTCCAAATGGGTAAACCAACTTTGAAAGAGAAAATAGAGCAACAGACAATATGCCATAAAAGTTACTTAATAGCACTTTCTTTTGTTTTTGATAGCGCTGAAAAACGCTATTAACCGTGCCACTAATGTGAACAGTTTTGTTTAATAGCACTTTAAAAGAACTTTTAAAGTACTAGTTTTTAATATAAAAATAATAATTAATTAAAATAATAAGTTTAAAGGAGCCAAACGAAATTCGTGGGGGAAAATGAAAATTTTAGCACAAACAGTAGCATCAGCCTGAACCGTCACTAATATAAGAAAATAAGAATTTATTAAGACAATAACTAATAAGAAGGCAAACGGAATTCGTTATGGGAAATGAATATTTTTTCATAAACAATAGCGTCGGCCTGAACCGTCGCTAATATAAAAAAATAAATAATTATTTAAAATAATAACTAAAAAGGAGGCAAACTAAATTGGTGGGTGTAATGAAATTTTCACACAAACAGTGGCGTAGGTCCAAATAAACGTTTTGTCAACACCAAATATTTTTCTCGAAATCAAACCATTTTCAAAATATTTCATAACAAATGCACTCGAAGGACACATGCATTAAGTAGTTAAGAAGGAATGGTTAAATGTATGTCCCTTTGTTCTTAGTCCGACGAAACTTACTGTATAGGTTATCGTTCAAATGCTCACCTTCACTCATGAACTTTAGTTTTATTCGTGGTATATACTTTTGAAGTGAAAAGGAGGAAAATGACTAGTTAAGCGTATGCTCCTCTTCTAAAGATTCTAATAAAGACAAAGAAGAGTGATCTCTTCTGTCCAAAAGGGTAAACCAACTTTGAAAGAGAAAATATAGCAACAGACAATATGCCATAAAAGTTACTTAATAGCACTTTCTTTTGTTTTTGATAGCGCTGAAAAGCGCTATTAACCGTGCCACTAATGTGAACGATTTTGTTTAATAGCACTTTAAAATAGCTATTAAAGTACTAGTTTTTAATATAAAAATAATAATTTAGTTTAAACAATAAGTTTAAAGGAGCCAAACGAAATTCGTGGGGGAAAATGAAAATTTTAGCACAAACAGAAGCATCGGTCTGAACCGTCACTAATATAAGAAAATAAGAATTTATTAAGACAATAACTAATAAGAAGGCAAACGGAATTTGTTATGGGAAATGAATATTTTTTCAAAAACAATAGCATCGTCCTGAACCGCCGCTAATATAAAAAAATAAATAATTATTTAAAATAATAACTAAAAAGGAGGCAAACTAAATTGGTGGGTGTAATGAAATTTTCACACAAATAGTAGCGTAGGTCCAAATAAACGTTTTGTCAACACCAAGTATTTTTCTCGAAATCAAAGCATTTTCAAAATATTTCATAACAAATGCACTCGAAGGACACATGCATTAAGTAGTTAAGAAGGAATTATTAAATGTATCTCCCTTTGTTCTTAGTCCCACAAAGCTTACTGTATAGGTTATCGTTCAAATGCTCACCTTCACTCATGAACTTTAGTTTTATTCGTGGTATATACTTTTGAAGTGAAAAGGAGGAAAATGACTAGTTAGGCGTATGCTCCTTTTCTAAAGATTCTAATAAAGACAAAGAAGAGTGATCTCTTCTATCCAAAACGGTAAACCAACTTTGAAAGAGAAAATAGAGCAACAGACAATATGCCATAAAAGTTACTTAATAGCACTTTCTTTTGTTTTTGATAGCGCTGAAAAGCGCTATTAACCGTGCCACTAATGTGAACGGTTTTGTTAAATAGCACTTTAAAAGAACTATTAAAGTACTAGTTTTTAATATAAAAATAATAATTAATTAAAACAATAAGTTTAAAGGAGCCAAACGAAATTCGTGGGGGAAAATGAAAATTTTAGCACAAACGGTAGCATCGGCGTGAACCGTCACTAATATAAGAAAATAATAATTAATTAAGACAATAACTAATTGTTTCCAGTGATTTCTGGTAAACAACCGCTAGTCTTCCAAACTATCGAATAATCTTTATTAACGCTACTCAATCTCTTTGGTAACTCACAGGATCGACTAGATTGATCCTAGGACTCCTTGGATATCAAGGTTACTCTCACAATCGAACAATTATTCATAGGTGCCATTGTACAAATGTTTGATTTATTTCGATCCCTCTCTCTAAGAGTTTAAAATATGGTCAAAATGTATGTGAAAACTAAGTTATACGAATGATTGCTAATTGTAATGCTGATTGAAAAGACATATAAAACTGTATGGAAAATGCAGTAACTGGTTTCGACCCATAAAACATTTAACATAAAAGGTTTCTGGAATGTGGAAGTTTAAAACGTGAGGGAAGCGTTTAATGCAAGAAATCTAGAAATGACTTTAAGTGAAAGTACAGGTTTGAAGAATAATACTTGAAAGTAAAGGTATTGGGAACGTAAAAGTTCTCTGAAATATAGAGTGCTCGAAATATAAAGAAAGCAGTGAAATGTAAAAACTTTGAAGAAAAGACTTTGAAATGAAAGGACAGTAGATAAAGAAACTTGCAAATGTTATTCGACAGAAAGAAAAAGAAGGAAAATGCTGGAAATAGTAAAAAGACTTTTATTAAATTAGAAATACATGGTGCTATCATACATACATCTCTCTTGCATTCGTTTCCCTTGCCATGTGGTAGTTTGAATGTTATTGAGTATTTTGTATAACAGATATGACACACTGAAATCCTATCACTAAGACTTCTATTTATACTAATTCGACCCTAACGGTCTCGCTACAAGATCATGCCACGTTTCGAACATGCAAGACAATGCTCCTTTCATCTTTCCACGTGTCCCCAAATGCTCCAACACATAACTTTCAAACTTTGAAAGTCCCGCCTTCATTTAAATTTCAAATGCTTTGGTGTTTCTCTGCTTCGAACGCTCTTCTCAGACTTAGCTTCGCTGCTGTTTCGAGACCCCTTTGGATACGCTCCCAAGATCACCGTTCGAAGCTTCAAGCTTTGACACACTCATTCGAAACACTGCTTCTGCAATTTCGAAGCGTGGTGTTTTAATTCCATTTCGATCAGAACTTCTAGCTCTTTTTGAATTCTAAATAACACTATCAAAATCTTCAGCCAACAAATTGCCCCTTTAAAATATGTATTTCGATCTCTCTGAGAAATACCTATTTTAAACATTTATACAAGATTTTGATAGGATCTTCGAATCATCATAGCATTTAATGCGTTTGACCCTAGTCACATCAATCATAGCACCCTTTGGGTACCTTAACCGCCCAAAGTCACTTCACAGCATGGTGCAGTTATAAGTAATGATTGTTTTTAAAATCACGCCTATTACCTATATCAACTTCTCGCCACCTCTTCATCACACCAATCCATGATCTCCACGTATCATACTTTCACTCGGTGGATGTTTCATCTTCTTATTATAAAACGTCAATTTAACCTTCCTTTTTCCTTCTTTACACTCTAAACCTTTCAAACTCTGGAATTTTACTCTTCTTCTCTCATAAACACTCTAAGCTCTCAAACAACAAAAATGTCTTCTTCCACATCATCTCAACTCAAGAAAGTTTCCAAGAAGAAAGGAAAAACTACAGGAGCAACTATGGAGAGTAAAATCGTCACCATTCAAGGCCAATCTGCTCTTGCTCCTCAAATGATTTCCAAAGAAAAAGAAATGCTGTACGCATCACAGGTACTCATCCCTACCCATGTTGCTGGTAAGAGGTTAGCCTTAAATGGCCCTCTTACAGTTTTTGAAATACTAAAGGACACCAGGACCATTTTTCCCGTGTGTTATAACTTCAAACCTTTATTCAACAAAATGGATGCCCCTAGGGCAGTAGAATTTCTTAATCCGAAAACCACGGAAACCTCAACTGTTTATCCTAAGGACCCATTTATCTTGGATTATGTAAAAAGTAATTTTAAACCATTCCGATCTTGCCCTACTGCTGATGTTGCTTATCAAAACTGGTTCACGAAAGTAGAAGCCAAAAAATCCCAGCAATGGGAAGAACTAGGCATTTATAACCTCATTAAGCTATCGAAACCTGGATTCACCTATAGTCATCCTCTGCTATTTGCGTCCCTCTATTTCTGGGATAGTACCTACAACACTTTCCATCTTCCAGGTGGAATGATCACCCCAACCTTCTTCGATATAGCAGCCATTACTGGGCTGTCGCCAGTGGGGGAAACTTATGTTCCTGACAATGAAGAGCACTCAAGCATAATTGACTTCGAAGTCAAGTTAGCCAGCTTCTCCAAATTTATCGGCCATTATCATGCTGAAGGGGATAATGTGTCTGACACAGAGCACATTGCTTTCTTAACTCTGTGGCTGTCTAGGTACGTTTTCTGCAGTAGATCCCTGCAGGTAGCTAGTAGGTTCATTCCTTTAGCTAGGGATTTACACGAAAATCGCAAAGTGTGCCTAAGTGAATTACTCTTAGTTGACCTCTATGAGAGCCTGAGGTCAGCTGTTTCGAGCCTCAAATCCCACACTTCCAAAAACATTCTCTTAGCTGGCCCATTTTGGTTACTTCAATTATGGCTCAACGCCATGTTCGAACCTTCTTTATCAACTGCCAACACCATAGACGAACAAGATGCAGAAATAAGTGATAGGATAGTCGAAGGCACTAGGCTTCGAAGACTAACCCCTAATGATGACAAGGATGACTTCAAGGTTCAATTTTCGAAGTACATCTTGATACTCTCAAAAAGACACAAGTTCGAAGAGAGCATGGCGCCCTTTGCTTCGAGGGCTCATGGACCTTCTTGGTTCACCATGGCTCTCTCAGAAGCCATCAAGAGTAAGGAAATCCAAGATGTGTGGAGAGCTTTCTTGCTTCCTAGACTTATCTCTTCAAGGATAACCCCAGCTAAGAACCAAATTCTTCTCTTTGCCTACCAACCAAACTTCGTTTCGAGGCAGTTTGGCCTATGCCAGCTGATTCCTGAACCTTTGTTCCAGACTGAGAGCGCCATCACATCTGGTCGAACTTTCAAGGCAAGGGAAGCCAAGATCCAACAAGAACAGTATCAGGGCTTTGCCCAATTTGAACTGATAGCCTTCGAACCTACCCATCTCGCGGCCAAAGGATTTCTGGAGTGGTGGATTAAGTTTTATCAAACTTGTATGTTCGATACACTTACTATTCGACAGAAACTAATTGATGCCTTCGATGTGCAGGTACCAGCAAAGAAAGGTATGTTTACTCATGCCAAAGAAATAAAAGCTTTTCAAAATTACTTCGAAACTACTTACGACCCCACACGCTTGGACTCCACTGTGCATCAAGCGGCTGAGACCTTGAAGGAAAAATTTAAACAAAAAGTTTCCAAGCTAAAACTTCCTTCAGGGCTGTCACCTGAGGATAGGTATAGGTTGGCATTCAAAATGCATCCACCTAAATTTCCCAGATTACCTACCTCAGAATTGGCTCTGGCTTGGTTTCCCCCATATCCATGGTGGTTTACTTGCAAAGAGATGTTCAAATATCTTCAAAGGAAACCAAAGCCATCTGAGACTGTGACATGGGCTCGACACTGGCTTCATGATTTCCCAGGACATCTTCGATATGACCTTTCTGCCATGTCAATTAAATCTGATCAAGGCACAGGTGCGAATGCTTGGGAAAAACTCCCAAATATCTTTTATTTTCCAAATCTTTAACCTTTGCTTTAAATGTTTTGATTTTCAGCTATCAGGATAAAGACCACTGCCTCGAAATCGAAGGAAGGGAGTGCCTCTCAAGCCTCCATCGAAACTACCGAAAAGACTAATCCACCCGAAACGACTACTGCTGCTGCAACTACACCAACAACAACAACGCCAACAACAACAAGTGCCCCAATTCCAACGGTAATCACTTAGTTTTTTATGCTTCGAATTCACTCAATCCTTTTATATCTAACTTCGTTAAAATTCGTTCAGACCAACAAGCTTCCCCCCACTACTCCCAAGAAGCGGAAACCAAGCACCACTGGGGAAGATCTGACTGCTGGAGGAAACTCAAACATTGCTTCGAAGAAGAAGCTAAAGAAAGCTACACCAAAAAGTATTGTTCCTACTAGTGTCTCTGGACTCGACTCCAGGGATGCTGCTCCCTCACCAAAATCCAAAAATCCACCTTCGACCTCCAACCCACAGTTGGAACGCATAGCTAGCAACCTCTCTTCTGAGGGGCCACAGGTAAATCGAACTTCTTCTAAAAAATGTTTAACTTCTTATTACCTTGGTGAGTGTCATCTTTTAACACTTTGCTGCTCCTTGCAGAACATCCTGAATCCCACTTCTACTATTTCGACCTCACCGTCCAGGGCTGCTGTTCCGCTTAACTCCTCTCCTCAAGGAGATTCCAGCAATTTGGTCCAAAACAAAGGTTCTTCCAACGTGGCGGTTTTGGCTGGAACTTCTGAGCAGCCAGATGACCAAGGTACCTCCATTCCTCTGAAAGAGGTGAACGAAACCATACCTCAAACGTCTGCAGAGGATTCACAAAGGGTTCTTCAAAAGTCCCCCCTTGAAACTCTTCAAGAGGATCCAAAGGATACTCAGACTGAAGAGGAAAAAGCTGATTCTGGGCAAGGATTCGAAGAATCTGCAGACGAAGAATCTGAGGAGGAAAACGCCGATGATGGGGAAAACGACAATGATGGGGAAAACGACAATGATGGTTCGACTGCCGGGACGGAGTCTAATGCACATAGCGGTGAAAAGGATGGCATCGAAGTGGTAGATTTGGTCGAGGATGAAGAAGACCAAGAGCACGAAGCAAATGAAGGGGATGGTGATACAATCAACGAAAACCCAGAGGTTGAAACAAACGAGGTTCCCCTACGCGTGGAATTCCCCCAATCCTCTCCGTCTCGAATGACTGACGAGGAACTGGCACTTCTGAGGCGAAATGACCCTATTGGGTACATGAAGGCAAAGTTGGCCCAGAGGGACATCCCACTCGCTAGGGCTGGCACAAGTTCAACCAGCTATCCTCTTCCCACAGATGAAAGAGTTGTTCTTCTCAACAAAATTAGGAGAACTATTCTCAATGTGGATATCTTCGAAGTGCTTAAGCAAGATAGTACTGCTTGCTATACTATGAAGGAGCTGCTTACAAAGGTTAATCTTTCCAGCTGCTCTTTGCCAGTTAGTACTCTCTTGTTTGATCTTCAGAATTTGCTGGACAACGTAACTGGCTATCTTCTCCAAGACGAATCTGCTGCCAAGAAGGTTCACGAGAAACGCATTGCTATGGATGCCGCCTATGAACAAGCTTCGAAGCTTTCTCAAGAAGCTGAAGATCAGGCTATGCATCTGAAGCAGGCAAAAACTGAATATGAGGCTCGAGCTGAGTCCATCCTTATTTGGGAAAGGCAGATTCTGGAACTTCAGCAGAAAGTTAAGGAGGCTAAGGAACAACAACTAGCCTTCGAAACTAATCCTGCAGGTAACCAATTCGAAGAGCTTCTCAACCGGGGGCTTGCAGAAATGGAGACTGCAGAACAACTTAAAGGAGAAGTGGCAACCTTGGAAGGTGCCAGGCGGTTTGCTCAGCAGAAACTTGAAACATTTCGAAGTACCTTTACTCTATTGAAAAATAATGTTTATTTCTAGATTTTTTGTCTATCTGACCATAACTTTGGTTCTTTTAATGTAATATTCGAACAACGCCATTTTGGCATTCTTATCTTGCCATCTTGGCTTTTTTTTTTATTTTTATAATATTTTGTTTACGTTGTTACTATTCGAATTTCCCGCAGGCTTGGTTTATATTTCTTTAAATATTTCCCATTAACCTTTAGGACACGTTTATTATCTAAGAGTTCTTCGACTTCGTAGGCATTGTTAGAGAAAACTTTTAGTACTCGAAAAGGTCCTTCCCAATGAGGTGACCATTTACCTAATGCTTTGTTCTTCTTATCCATAGGCAATATGACTCTCCAAACCAAGTCATTAATAACGAATACTTTTTTCTTCACCCTCTTATTGTATGTTCTGGCCACTCTTTCTTTTTGCCTCATCAAAATCTCCAACGCACGTAATCTAATTTCGTCCAATTCAACTAATTCATTCATCATCATTTCCCAATATAACGCGGCTGGAATTTCGTTTTGTTTCTGTATTCGAACTGATTGCAGATGAATTTCTACTGGTAACACTGCATCATGGCCGAATGTAAGTTGGAAAGGAGTAGTGTTAGTGGCTTCCTTTGGAGATGTTCTACAAGCCCATAACACTTGGTCCAGAGTTTTGTGCCAATTTCTTGGCTTCTTGCCAATATGCTTCTTGATTAATCCTATTATTACTTTGTTTGCCGCTTCGACTTGTCCGTTTGCTTGAGCATAATATGGTGTTGAAGTCAGCAATCTAAACCCCATTTCTTGGGCAAATCCTTGCATCTTTCTACCAGTAAATACAGAACCTTGGTCTGTAGTTATACTTTCTGGTAATCCAAACCTATAGATAATGTGCTTTTGTATAAATTCGATAATTGCCTCTTGATCAGCAACTACCAAAGGTATAGCTTCGATCCATTTGGTAAAATAATCTACTCCTACCAAGATATATTTCTGACCTTTGGACGAAGCAGGATTTATTTCGCCTATCAGATCTAATGCCCATCCTCTGAATGGCCATGGTTTGATGATCGAATGCAGCTCACTTGCAGGGGCGTGTTGAATTCCTGCGTGTTTCTGACATTCCTCACATCCTTTTGCGAAGTCTATGCAATCTTTAAGCATGCTAGGCCAATACAAACCATATCGAAATAGCAACCATTTCATTTTATGGCCTGCTTGGTGTGCCCCACATACCCCATTATGGACTTCAGACAATGCTAAATATGCCTCACTTTCTCCTAGGCATTTCAATAAAACACCTTCTTGGGTCTTTTTGAACAATTCGTTCCCCATGAGGAGGTATGACAATGCTCTATATTTTGTTTTTCTATCTACTTTTAGAGTTGGGTCTGCTAAATAACTCTTTAATGGACTTCGCCAATCTGTATCTGACAAAGTATTTATGGCTAGAATTTCGAATCCCTGTTTCTCGGCATATCCCAATCTCATACTTTCCAGATCCGATGGTGTGAATCTAGTAGCCATAACTCTTCCCCTTATTTCGACCAAATCCTTAAGATTCTTGGTGGATACTCTATAACCTGAAGCCAACTGCGCTAAGTCATTTGCTTCTTGGTTTTCTAATCTTGGTATGTGTTGAATATCCATGTATTCAAACTTTCTCAATAGCCTATTGACTATGACGAAGTATACCATTAGATTTTCCTTTATGCACTTATATTCTTTTGTAATTTGTTTGACCACCAACTCAGAATCTCCTTTAATTTCGACTCTGGTTGCCCCCAATTCCAACAAAGCTTCAAGTCCAACAATGAGCGCTTCATACTCAGCTTCGTTGTTCGAACAACGAGGACCATCCAATTTATACTTGAATTTTGTTGGAATTCCTTCAGGAGAAATTAGAAGGACTCCAACGCCACTGCCATTCTTGTGGGTTGAACCATCAAAGTACAATTTCCATGGTTGCATTTCGACGTAACTCATGCTTGTCTGCTCAACCAACGAATGATCCACAATGAAATCAGAAATTACTTGGCCTTTCATAGCTTTTAAGGGCATGAACGTCAATGAATATTCTGTTAAAGCCAGAGCCCACTTTCCAACTCTACTATGCATTATTGGCTTTGAAAGCATATGTTTAATGACATCGAAGTGAGACGAAACATAAACATCAACAGGTTTTATATAATACTTGAGTTTCATACAAGAGAAATACAAACAGAGACATAGCTTTTCTAAGTTGCTATATCTGGTCTCTGCATCATTCAGCACTCTACTTAGATAGTATATGGCTCTTTCGACGCCATTGTTATCTTCTTGTGCTAACATACTACCTATGCTAACTTCAGAGGCAGATATGTACAATCTCATGGGCTTCCCCCATGATGGTGGAGACAACATAGGAGGCTGGGAAAGATATTCTTTTATTTTGTCAAACGCCTCCTGGTGAGCTTCGTTCCATTCGAAGGCTTGACCTTGCTTCAGGCGAAGTAACGGAGAGAAAGCTTGAGTCCTTCCACTCAGGTTCGAAATGAATCTTCTGAGGAAGTTAACTTTCCCTAGCAGAGATTGCAACTCCCTTTTTGACGCAGGTGCTTTCGTCTCCATTATGGCTTTGGTTTTGTTCTGGTTGATTTCAATTCCTTTCTTGTGGACCACAAAACCAAGAAAATCTCCAGCCTGCACAAAGAATGCACATTTAAGGGGATTCATTTTTAAGCCATGTTTTCTCATTCGCTCGAATGATTGGCTTAAATGATGCAAATGTGCTTCTGCAGATATAGATTTGATGACTATATCATCAATATACACCTGCATGAAGGTTTCGATAAAGTCATGAAAGATTGAATTCATCGCCCTTTGATAAGTTGCCCCAGCATTTTTTAAACCAAAAGGCATCACCACCCATTCGTAGGTGCCTAAGGCTCCTGGGCAACGAAATGCTGTTTTTGCAACATCTTCTTCAGCAATGAAAATCTGGTTATATCCAGAGTATCCATCTAACATGCTCAAGTATTCGAATCCTGCAGCAGAATCTACTAGCATTTCTGCCACGGGCATGGAATATTCATCCTTAGGGGTTGCAGTATTTAAATCCCTAAAATCTATGCAAATCCTTAAAGAACCATTTTTCTTGATAACAGGTACTATGTTTGCTAACCATTCGACGTACCTTGTTGTTCTGATGAATTTGCAACGCAGCAACCTTTCGATCTCAGCTTTAATTTTTGTGAGAACCGCTGGCGCGAATCTTCTGGGAGTTTGTTTGATGGGCCTCTTGCCGTCTTTGATTGGCAGCCTATGTTCGACCAACTCCCTCTTTAAACCAGGCATCTCATCATAATCCCACGCGAAACAATCTTTGTTCTCCCTAAGGATTTCGATAACTTTTTCCTTGAGGCCTGGGCTAAGTTTGGCACTTACGTAAGTTACTCTTTTTGTTTTGTCATCCCCTAAGTTGACTTCTTCGAGCGGGTCCTGTGCCAACATTTTGACACCTGAGTTTATGGGATCCCTTTCGAAGCCTAAGGGTTCTTTGTCATAGATGGCATCCAACCTTTGATCCATCTCCAACTCTTCGCTGGGTGAGCATTTCGAACCCCCCCCCCACTAACTTCATTCGTTTTTTCAAATGATTCATTTATTTCAGCCTCTAAGGCCGCTTTTGATTCATTCTCAGCCATATAGGCCGAAATCCTTTCGAAAAAGGTAGACTCAGTCATGGTTAAGGTTGTCGAAGTCCCAGCCTGCTGGCCGTTTTGGTATAGCACCTTCAACTTCCTCTTCTTCACTAATTATTGTTCTATCCCAGTAGAGTCCATCATGACGAAGTGTCATGTAGTAGTGGGCATTTCTAGTTTCATTTATCTCATCATTTGGAACACATGGAGCAATCTTTGCCAGATTTTTATCATAATCCCTTTTGTCAACTAGATTGACAGTTGACATAAAGTAACTCTGGTCTGCTTCGATGTTTTCCACGATTCCGTCATCTCTCCACAGGACTAGTCGTTGATGCATTGACGAAGGAACTGCTCCCACGCCATGGATCCACTCTCTTCCTAGCAGTAGGTTATAGTTGGCCTTGGCTTCGACAACCATAAACATGGTGGGCCTGCAACTTGAGCCTATTGTTAATTCCAACTGGACCACCCCCAGTGTTTTACCCACTTTTCCTTCATAATTGGATAGAACCATATTATGGGGCTTGATATCCCCTTCGCGGATTTCCAACCTTTTTAGCATGAAATGGGGAATCAGATTGACTGCAGCACCCCCATCCACTAGAACTTTGTTCACACCATGGACACCCACTTTCGCCCGAATGAAAAGTGGTTTGAGATGATTCTTCATTGTAGGCTCTGGACGTTCGAAGAACGCATTTTGTTCTTCAACAGCCCCATTGTCCATCACGTAGTAGCATACGGGCCTATGTTTCATTAAATCTGTGGTGTCTTCTTCCTCATATTCATTGATTTCGGTTTCCTGCCCGAATTCGCATGGAAGCACAGACACTACGTTACAGTTCAGGTTAAATGAAGATTCCCCCTCTGATTCGAAGTTATCTGTTATCATATCTTCGTCCTCTTCCGGGCCTGGAGTGTATTCCTTTGGTCCGTCTTGTTGGTCTTCAGAAAAAAGCTTTCTGTTGACTGGAGGTTTCTCTTCCGTCTGACTTTTTGGTTTGTTGGTGCTCGATTCACCTTGTATCTTTGTTGAAGTATCCCCTTTGTTTGCCACAGCTTCTCTTTCAGCCTTTCGAATCCTTTGCTGTCTGCGCCACTGGGATCTAGACATGGGGTTCCTTCCTTTGTAATTTTCTAATCTGACTTCCTCCCTTTTTTGTGTGTTGAATTGCCTCCTGTATGTCACAGCATGGCGTGCATTTCGTTCAGCATTCCTCCATTTGTCTTTGCCTTTGTCATTTCTGGCTTGCAGCCATCTATCGGTTGGCACTTCAGCAGGGAGTTTGAAAGTCACTCTTCGAGCAACTTTGGGGTGAGGGCTATCAGGTCTTCGCTGTTTGTATCTGCTGTCGAAACGCTGACCCATCTGGGCAGTTTCTTGATGGCTCCAGCAAGGGGCGAAGGGGATCGTTTCGAAGGCCCTAGCCATGCTTTGGTCATACACAGCAGAACATCTTGGGCACACCAAGCACTTAGTTGCCCCCTTGTAGCAGCGAAAAACAAACTCCAACAAACTCTCTCCAGCCTTGGGGTAGCATCTAAAAAGTTGGTTATCCTGGCGCCAATTGTTGCCAGTTCGAGCCTTCTGTACCCTTTCGAAATTTGCAGCAATTCTTTGGTTGCAGAGGATGCTGCACCTAGGGCACAGTATCATGCCTGGATCTCCTTTGTGGCATGACATGAGATAGTCTTTGAGAGTATCATCTCCAGCGTGATTGTCCCCCATCCTATGCTTTTCTTTTTCTAAGTATTTTTCCACTTCCTTCATCTCAGAGCGGGGTCTTTCCATGTCCACCATATTTATTTCCAAATCCCCCTCTTTTGTTTCGTCATCGCCCCATCCTGTGGGCTTTATATCTTTGATCTGGACCCTCGAACTTTCTGGGGCAGAATATTTGACCAGATAGTCATATTTTCCACTGGGTTCCCCTAGAGTGTCCCATATTTCCTTCTGAGAGGGGACTGGCTGCGTAATTTGGACTTTCTCTAATTCCAAACTCAAGCCCTCAGTGACTTGTGTAAATCCTTCGTTGTGATCCCCTTGGCCTTCAGTAGCCTGGGTTTCTCCTGCAACAGCCACAGGTCCAGCAATCGAAGTGTCTGGTGTATTCTGGATGCCTTCAGTGACTTCCTCGCTGACTTCGACCATTACCCAGTTTTCGACCTCAATGTCCTTCTCTCCAGTTAGGGTGTCGCTTCGATCAATTTCCACCATGTTGACTTCTCCAATGCATGCAGGCTCGGAGTAGTTGGTGTCTGCGACGTCCAAAGGATCTTCGTCCACTTTCATCTTCATCTTATCAGCAAACTTTAATCTGCCATCTTTGATTGCGTTTTGAATCAAATCCCTGAAAAGAAAACATTGTGAGGTCTTGTGGCCTAGGAAACTATGATATTTGCAAAATCCCCTTTTCTTCCTCTGGTCCAAAGGGGGTATTTTGACATTTGATGGCACAATTAGTTGGCCATCTTTGACAAGCAAGTCAAAGATTTCGTCACATTTAGTGACATCGAAGGTGTAAACCTTCTTTGGAAACTTATCACTTTTCTCATTTTCAACAATATCTTTCCCTTTCGTAGGAACTAACATTTTGCAGGAGTAAGGCGGGGCCTGTTTTAATTCAGCGAGGTCGATTTCGACCTCTTCGAATTCGAATTCAGGATATTCTTCTACTTCCTCAGTTCCAACATAGGAAATCCTTTCTTTCTTACTATTCTTAAAGACTCGGGCTTTTTCGGCTTTTAGTCTTTCGACCTGTCGAACCCTATCGGCTAACTGAGCCATATCCCTCAAATGCTGAGTATCTAATTTCTTTCGAATAGAGTAATCCAATCCCCCAGCGGCCATTTCGACTAACTCATGCTCAGGCACTACTGTGTAACATCTGGATTTTAACAGCCTAAATCTATTCAAATAGTCATCAATGGGTTCAGTGAACTTTCTCTTAACACTGGCCAATTCCTTCAGACTTATTTTCGATTGTCCCATGTAAAATTGTTCATGGAATAATCTTTCTAAAAGGGTCCAAGTGTCAACAGACCCAGGAGGCAACGTGGTAAACCATGTGAAGGCATTTTTTGTCAAGGAACTTGGGAAATATTTGATTCTAAGATCTTCATTATTGGCTATATCCCCCGCTTCGGTTAAATATCTCGCTATGTGTTCGACTGTTGACTCGTTGGTATCCCCAGCGAACTTTGTAAATTTAGGGACTTTGTATCCCCTTGGTAAATCAGTATGCATTATACAATCTAATATAGGAGAAGCGTAATTTGGCCTCCTCATTCCCATATTGAGGCCGTTTTGGGTCATGATCCTCTCTATCATGGTGGTCAGATTATTTTCTGCCAAGACGTTATCGTTTCGAATCCTATGAACGACAGCATCGGCATCTTGGTTTCGACCAACCAAAACAACTCCCCTAGGTTGTTCTCCTCGAAATTCTGGGGCTTCTGGTCTTTCGATCCTTGCCCCTGGTTCCATAACTTCCCTTTGTGGGCCCGGAATTATTGGGGCTTCTAACCTTGGTGCTCTGGCCCCTAAGTTAACCTCTTCTCTGGGTGGTCTATGAATTGGGTCGTTGGCAATTTGTTCTATAACAGGCACGTTTGTTCGAAATCCCGCCTGGTTCTGCCTACGCCTTTCTGTGGGAGCAAAGAAATCTGCTATTCGACTCATATTGTCAGCGTTTTCCCTGTTCGTCACAGTCACATTCTGAACTATTGGGGCGAATATTTCCTGCATGGTTTGCGCTAACACCCCTATCATATTGTGGTTGCTTTCATCCATCAATTGCCTAAAAGCCAACTGGTTATCTGTGGTTAGGATAGGCAACGTGCTATAACCCACTGACCCTTGGTTATTTGACATAAATTGGTTTGCCCCAGACCCAGATCCTAGTTGTGGGGATGAATTCGATGTGGAATTGTGTAAACCTACCATAAAAGATGTTGGCATTCCGTAAGAAGAACTTCTAACTCTATTCCCATCGAAGCCGGGTGGTCTAGTTGATGGAGATGCGAAATGGGATTGTGTCCCAGGTGGCGGAACGAATCCCCCAGGGTAGCCCATAGTTCCAGTATTTCCTAAGATCGAACTGTTGGTTGATACGCCACTTACTCCGTTGGTGGCCATGTTACTGGTTGAAGATGCAACAGCCTGTGCATTCGAAGGGATTACATTAGATGCTCCGCTCGAAATGGACGCGTTAGTGCCTGTTGCCTGTGGGCCACCTTGGTCTCCCTGTTGATTGTCTGAATTAGACATTTTGTCCAAACGTTTTCTTCTGGATAAAGGTTGGTTGCTGTTGGTTATCTTACCACTTCTCAGGTTCATATAACAGCAAACTTCTTATGTTCCTACGTTTCTGGGATGGCTATGTCTCGACAATCCTTAATTCTGATATCCAATTCTGGTTCTGGTAAACAACCGCTAGTCTTCCAAACTATCGAATAATCTTTATTAACGCTACTCAATCTCTTTGGTAACTCACAGGATCGACTAGATTGATCCTAGGACTCCTTGGATATCAAGGTTACTCTCACAATCGAACAATTATTCATAGGTGCCATTGTACAAATGTTTGATTTATTTCGATCCCTCTCTCTAAGAGTTTAAAATATGGTCAAAATGTATGTGAAAACTAAGTTATACGAATGATTGCTAATTGTAATGCTGATTGAAAAGACATATAAAACTGTATGGAAAATGCAGTAACTGGTTTCGACCCATAAAACATTTAACATAAAAGGTTTCTGGAATGTGGAAGTTTAAAACGTGAGGGAAGCGTTTAATGCAAGAAATCTAGAAATGACTTTAAGTGAAAGTACAGGTTTGAAGAATAATACTTGAAAGTAAAGGTATTGGGAACGTAAAAGTTCTCTGAAATATAGAGTGCTCGAAATATAAAGAAAGCAGTGAAATGTAAAAACTTTGAAGAAAAGACTTTGAAATGAAAGGACAGTAGATAAAGAAACTTGCAAATGTTATTCGACAGAAAGAAAAAGAAGGAAAATGCTGGAAATAGTAAAAAGACTTTTATTAAATTAGAAATACATGGTGCTATCATACATACATCTCTCTTGCATTCGTTTCCCTTGCCATGTGGTAGTTTGAATGTTATTGAGTATTTTGTATAACAGATATGACACACTGAAATCCTATCACTAAGACTTCTATTTATACTAATTCGACCCTAACGGTCTCGCTACAAGATCATGCCACGTTTCGAACATGCAAGACAATGCTCCTTTCATCTTTCCACGTGTCCCCAAATGCTCCAACACATAACTTTCAAACTTTGAAAGTCCCGCCTTCATTTAAATTTCAAATGCTTTGGTGTTTCTCTGCTTCGAACGCTCTTCTCAGACTTAGCTTCGCTGCTGTTTCGAGACCCCTTTGGATACGCTCCCAAGATCACCGTTCGAAGCTTCAAGCTTTGACACACTCATTCGAAACACTGCTTCTGCAATTTCGAAGCGTGGTGTTTTAATTCCATTTCGATCAGAACTTCTAGCTCTTTTTGAATTCTAAATAACACTATCAAAATCTTCAGCCAACACTAATAAGAAGGCAAACGAAATTTGTTATGGGAAATGAATATTTTTTCATAAACAATAGCGTCGTCCTGAACCGTCGCTAATATAAAAAAATAGATAATTATTTAAAATAATAACTAAAAAGGAGGCAAACTAAATTGATGGGTGTAATGAAATTTTCACACAAACAGTAGCCTAGGTCCAAATAAATGTTTTGTCAACACCAAGTATTTTTCTCGAAATCAAACCATTTTCAAAATATTTCATAACAAAAGCACTCGAAGGACACATGCATTAAGTAGTTAAGAAGGAATGATTAAATGTATGTCCCTTTGTTCTTAGTCCGACGAAGCTTACTGTATAGGTTATCGTTCAAATGCTCACCTTCACTCATGAACTTTAGTTTTATTCGTGGTATATACTTTTAATGTGAAAAGGAGGAAAATTACTAGTTAGGCGTATGCTCCTCTTCTAAAGATTCTAATAAAGACAAAGAAGAGTGATCTCTTCTATCCAAAACGGTAAACCAACTTTGAAAGAGAAAATAGAGCAACAGACAAGATGCCCTAAAAGTTACTTAATAGCACTTTCTTTTGTTTTTGATAGCGCTGAAAAGCACTATTAACCGTGCCACTAATGTGAACGGTTTTGTTTAATAGCACTTTAAAAGAACTATTAAAGTACTAGTTTTTAATATAAAAATAATAATTAATTAAAACAATAAGTTTAAAGGAGCCAAACGAAATTCGTGGGGGAAAATGAAAATTTTATCACAAACAGTAGCATCGGCGTGAACCGTCACTAATATAAGAATATAAGAATTAATTAAGACAATAACTAATAAGAAGGCAAACGAAATTTGTTATGGGAAATGAATATTTTTTCATAAACAATAGCGTCGTCCTGAACCGTCGCTAATATAAAAAAATAAATAATTATTTAAAATAATAACTAAAAAGGAGGAAAACTAAATTGGTGGGTGTAATGAAATTTTCACACAAACAGTAGCGTAGGTCCAAATAAACGTTTTGTCAACACCAAGTATTTTTCTCGAAATCATAGCATTTTCAAAATATTTCATAACAAATGCACTCGAAGGACACATGCATTAAGTAGTTAAGAAGGAATTATTAAATGTATGTCCCTTTTTTCTTAGTCCGAAGAAGCTTACTGTATAGGTTATCGTTCAAATGCTCACCTTCACTCATGAACTTTAGTTTTATTCGTGGTATATACTTTTAATGTGAAAAGGAGGAAAATTACTAGTTAGGCGTATGCTCCTCTTCTAAAGATTCTAATAAAGACAAAGAAGAGTGATCTCTTCTATCCAAAACGGTAAACCAACTTTGAAAGAGAAAATAGAGCAACAGACAAGATGCCCTAAAAGTTACTTAATAGCACTTTCTTTTGTTTTTGATAGCGCTGAAAAGCGCTATTAACCGTGCCACTAATGTGAACGGTTTTGTTTAATAGCACTTTAAAAGAACTATTAAAGTACTAGTTTTTAATATAAAAATAATAATTAATTAAAACAATAAGTTTAAAGGAGCCAAACGAAATTCGTGGGAGAAAATGAAAATTTTATCACAAACAGTAGCATCGGCGTGAACCGTCACTAATATAAGAATATAAGAATTAATTAAGACAATAACTAATAAGAAGGCAAACGAAATTTGTTATGGGAAATGAATATTTTTTCATAAACAATAGCGTCGTCCTGAACCGTCGCTAATATAAAAAAATAAATAATTATTTAAAATAATAACTAAAAAGGAGGCAAACTAAATTGGTGGGTGTAATGAAATTTTCACACAAACAGTAGCGTAGGTCCAAATAAACGTTTTGTCAACACCAAGTATTTTTCTCGAAATCATAGCATTTTCAAAATATTTCATAACAAATGCACTCGAAGGACACATGCATTAAGTAGTTAAGAAGGAATTATTAAATGTATGTCCCTTTGTTCTTAGTCCGAAGAAGCTTACTGTATAGGTTATCGTTCAAATGCTCACCTTCACTCATGAACTTTAGTTTTATTCGTGGTATATACTTTTAATGTGAAAAGGAGGAAAATGACTAGTTAGGCGTATGCTCCTCTTCTAAAGATTCTAATAAAGACAAAGAAGAGTGATCTCTTCTATCCAAAACGGTAAACCAACTTTGAAAGAGAAAATAGAGCAACAGACAATATGCCATAAAAGTTACTTAATAGCACTTTCTTTTGTTTTTGATAGCGCTGAAAAGCGCTATTAACCGTGCCACTAATGTGAACGGTTTTGTTTAATAGCACTTTAAAAGAACTATTAAAGTACTAGTTTTTAATATAAAAATAATAATTAATTAAAACAATAAGTTTAAAGGAGCCAAACGAAATTCGTGGGGGAAAATGAAAATTTTATCACAAACAGTAGCATCGGCGTGAACCGTCACTAATATAAGAAAATAAGAATTAATTAAGACAATAACTAATAAGAAGGCAAACGAAATTTGTTATGGGAAATGAATATTTTTTCATAAACAATAGCGTCGTCCTGAACCGTCGCTAATATAAAAAAATAAATAATTATTTAAAATAATAACTAAAAAGGAGGCAAACTAAATTGGTGGGTGTAATGAAATTTTCACACAAACAGTAGCCTAGGTCCAAATAAATGTGTTGTCAACACCAAATATTTTTCTCGAAATCAAACCATTTTCAAAATATTTCATAACAAAAGCACTCGAAGGACACATGCATTAAGTAGTTAAGAAGGAATGATTAAATGTATGTCCCTTTGTTCTTAGTCCGACGAAGCTTACTATATAGGTTATCGTCCAAATGCTCACCTTCACTCATGAACTTTAGTTTTATTCGTGGTATATACTTTTAATGTGAAAAGGAGGAAAATGACTAGTTAAGCGTATGCTCCTCTTCTAAAGATTCTAATAAAGACAAAGAAGAGTGATCTCTTCTGTCCAAAAGGGTAAACCAACTTTGAAAGAGAAAATATAGCAACAGGCAATATGCCATAAAAGTTACTTAATAGCACTTTCTTTTGTTTTTGATAGCGCTGAAAAGCGCTATTAACCGTGCCACTAATGTGAACGATTTTGTTTAATAGCACTTTAAAATAGCTATTAAAGTACTAGTTTTTAATATAAAAATAATAATTAATTTAAACAATAAGTTTAAAGGAGCCAAACAAAATTCGTGGGGGAAAATGAAAATTTTAGCACAAACAGTAGCATCGGCCTGAACCGTCACTAATATAAGAAAATAAGAATTTATTAAGACAATATCTAATAAGAAGGTAAAACGAAATTTGTTATGGGAAATGAATATTTTTACAAAAACAATAGCATCGTCCTGAACCGCCGCTAATATAAAAAAATTAATAATTATTTAAAATAATAACTAAAAAGGAGGCAAACTAAATTGGTGGGTGTAATGAAATTTTCACACAAATAGTAGTGTAGGTCCAAATAAACGTTTTGTCAACACCAAGTATTTTTCTCGAAATCAAAGCATTTTCAAAATATTTCATAACAAATGCACTCGACGGACACATGCATTAAGTAGTTAAGAAGGAATTATTAAATGTATGTCCCTTTGTTCTTAGTCCGACGAAGCTTACTGTATAGGTTATCGTTCAAATGCTCACCTTCACTCATGAACTTTAGATTTATTCGTGGTATATACTTTTAATGTTAAAAGGAGTAAAATGACTAGTTAGGCGTATGCTCCTCTTCTAAAGATTCTAATAAAGACAAAGAAGAGTGATCTCTTCTGTCCAAAACGGTAAACCAACTTTGAAAGAGAAAATAGAGCAACAGACAATATGCCATAAAAGTTACTTAATAGCACTTTCTTTTGTTTTTGATAGCGCTGAAAAGGGCTATTAACCGTGCCACTAATGTGGACGGTTTTGTTTAATAGCACTTTAAATAAACTATTAAAGTACTAGTTTTTAATATAAAAATAATAATTAATTAAAACAATAAGTTTAAAGGAGCCAAACAAAATTCGTGGGGGAAAATGAAAATTTTAGCACAAACAGTAGCATCAGCGTGAACCGTCACTAATATAAGAAAATAAGAATTAATTAAGACAATAACTAATAAGAAAGAAAACGAAATATGTTATGGGAAATGAATTTTTTTTCATAAACAATAGCGTCGGCCTGAACCGTCGCTAATATAATAAAATAAATAATTATTTAAAATATTAACTAAAAAGGAGGCAAACTAGATTGGTGGGTGTAATGAAATTTTCACACAAACAGTAGCGTAGGTCCAAATAAACATTTTGTCAACACCAAGTATTTTTCTCGAAATCAAAGCATTTTCAAAATATTTCATAACAAATGCACTCGAAGGACACATGCATTAAGTAGTTAAGAAGGAATTATTAAATGTATCTCCCTTTGTTCTTAGTCCCATAAAGCTTACTGTATAGGTTATCGTTCAAATGCTCACCTTCACTCATGAACTTTAGTTTTATTCGTGGTATATACTTTTAATGTGAAAAGGAGGAAAATTACTAGTTAGGCGTATGCTCCTCTTCTAAAGATTCTAATAAAGACAAAGAAGAGTGATCTCTTCTATCCAAAACGGTAAACCAACTTTGAAAGAGAAAATAGAGCAACAGACAATATGCCATAAAAGTTACTTAATAGCACTTTCTTTTGTTTTTGATAGCGCTGAAAAGCGCTATTAACCGTGCCACTAATGTGAACGGTTTTGTTAAATAGCACTTTAAAAGAACTATTAAAGTACTAGTTTTTAATATAAAAATAATAATTAATTAAAACAATAAGTTTAAAGGAGCCAAACGAAATTCGTGGGGGAAAATGAAAATTTTATCACAAACGGTAGCATCGGCGTGAACCGTCACTAATATAAGAAAATAATAATTAATTAAGACAATAACTAATAAGATGGCAAACGAAATTTGTTATGGGAAATGAATATTTTTTCATAAACAATAGCGTCGTCCTGAACCGTCGCTAATATAAAAAAATAGATAATTATTTAAAATAATAACTAAAAAGGAGGCAAACTAAATTGATGGGTGTAATGAAATTTTCACACAAAGAGTAGCCTAGGTCCAAATAAATGTTTTGTCAACACCAAGTATTTTTCTCGAAATCAAACCATTTTCAAAATATTTCATAACAAAAGCACTCGAAGGACACATGCATTAAGTAGTTAAGAAGGAATGATTAAATGTATGTCCCTTTGTTCTTAGTCCGACGAAGCTTACTGTATAGGTTATCGTTCAAATGCTCACCTTCACTCATGAACTTTAGTTTTATTCGTGGTATATACTTTTAATATGAAAAGGAGGAAAATGACTAGTTAAGCGTATGCTCCTCTTCTAAAGATTCTAATAAAGACAAAGAAGAGTGATCTCTTCTGTCCAAAAGGGTAAACCAACTTTGAAAGAGAAAATATAGCAACAGGCAATATGCCAAAAAAGTTACTTAATAGCACTTTCTTTTGTTTTTGATAGCGCTGAAAAGCGCTATTAACCGTGCCACTAATGTGAACGATTTTGTTTAATAGCACTTTAAAATAGCTATTAAAGTACTAGTTTTTAATATAAAAATAATAATTAATTAAAACAATAAGTTTAAAGGAGCCAAACGAAATTCGTGGGGGAAAATGAAAATTTTATCACAAACAGTAGCATCGGCGTGAACCGTCACTAATATAAGAAAATAAGAATTAATTAAGACAATAACTAATAAGAAGGCAAACGAAATTTGTTATGGGAAATGAATATTTTTTCATAAACAATAGCGTCGTCCTGAACCGTCGCTAATATAAAAAAATAAATAATTATTTAAAATAATAACTAAAAAGGAGGCAAACTAAATTGGTGGGTGTAATGAAATTTTCACACAAACAGTAGCGTAGGTCCAAATAAACGTTTTGTCAACACCAAGTATTTTTCTCGAAATCATAGCATTTTCAAAATATTTCATAACAAATGCACTCGAAGGACACATGCATTAAGTAGTTAAGAAGGAATTATTAAATGTATGTCCCTTTGTTCTTAGTCCGAAGAAGCTTACTGTATAGGTTATCGTTCAAATGCTCACCTTCACTCATGAACTTTAGTTTTATTCGTGGTATATACTTTTAATGTGAAAAGGAGGAAAATGACTAGTTAGGCGTATGCTCCTCTTCTAAAGATTCTAATAAAGACAAAGAAGAGTGATCTCTTCTATCCAAAACGGTAAACCAACTTTGAAAGAGAAAATAGAGCAACAGACAATATGCCATAAAAGTTACTTAATAGCACTTTCTTTTGTTTTTGATAGCGCTGAAAAGCGCTATTAACCGTGCCACTAATGTGAACGGTTTTGTTTAATAGCACTTTAAAAGAACTATTAAAGTACTAGTTTTTAATATAAAAATAATAATTAATTAAAACAATAAGTTTAAAGGAGCCAAACGAAATTCGTGGGGGAAAATGAAAATTTTATCACAAACAGTAGCATCAGCGTGAACCGTCACTAATATAAGAAAATAAGAATTAATTAAGACAATAACTAATAAGAAGGCAAACGAAATTTGTTATGGGAAATGAATATTTTTTCATAAACAATAGCGTCGTCCTGAACCGTCGCTAATATAAAAAAATAAATAATTATTTAAAATAATAACTAAAAAGGAGGCAAACTAAATTGGTGGGTGTAATGAAATTTTCACACAAACAGTAGCCTAGGTCCAAATAAATGTGTTGTCAACACCAAATATTTTTCTCGAAATCAAACCATTTTCAAAATATTTCATAACAAAAGCACTCGAAGGACACATGCATTAAGTAGTTAAGAAGGAATGATTAAATGTATGTCCCTTTGTTCTTAGTCCGACGAAGCTTACTGTATAGGTTATCGTTCAAATGCTCACCTTCACTCATGAACTTTAGTTTTATTCGTGGTATATACTTTTAATGTGAAAAGGAGGAAAATGACTAGTTAAGCGTATGCTCCTCTTCTAAAGATTCTAATAAAGACAAAGAAGAGTGATCTCTTCTGTCAAAAGGGTAAACCAACTTTGAAAGAGAAAATATAGCAACAGGCAATATGCCAAAAAAGTTACTTAATAGCACTTTCTTTTGTTTTTGATAGCGCTGAAAAGCGCTATTAACCGTGCCACTAATGTGAACGATTTTGTTTAATAGCACTTTAAAATAGCTATTAAAGTACTAGTTTTTAATATAAAAATAATAATTAATTAAAACAATAAGTTTAAAGGAGCCAAACGAAATTCGTGGGGGAAAATGAAAATTTTATCACAAACAGTAGCATCGGCGTGAACCGTCACTAATATAAGAAAATAAGAATTAATTAAGACAATAACTAATAAGAAGGCAAACGAAATTTGTTATGGGAAATGAATATTTTTTCATAAACAATAGCGTCGTCCTGAACCGTCGCTAATATAAAAAAATAAATAATTATTTAAAATAATAACTAAAAAGGAGGCAAACTAAATTGGTGGGTGTAATGAAATTTTCACACAAACAGTAGCGTAGGTCCAAATAAACATTTTGTCAACACCAAGTATTTTTCTCGAAATCAAAGCATTTTCAAAATATTTCATAACAAATGCACTCGAAGGACACATGCATTAAGTAGTTAAGAAGGAATTATTAAATGTATCTCCCTTTGTTCTTAGTCCCACAAAGCTTACTGTATAGGTTATCGTTCAAATGCTCACCTTCACTCATGAACTTTAGTTTTATTCGTGGTATATACTTTTAATGTGAAAAGGAGGAAAATGACTAGTTAGGCATATGCTCCTCTTCTAAAGATTCTAATAAAGACAAAGAAGAGTGATCTCTTCTATCCAAAACGGTAAACCAACTTTGAAAGAGAAAATAGAGCAACAGACAATATGCCATAAAAGTTACTTAATAGCACTTTCTTTTGTTTTTGATAGCGCTGAAAAGCGCTATTAACCGTGCCACTAATGTGAACGGTTTTGTTAAATAGCACTTTAAAAGAACTATTAAAGTACTAGTTTTTAATATAAAAATAATAATTAATTAAAACAATAAGTTTAAAGGAGCCAAACGAAATTCGTGGGGGAAAATGAAAATTTTATCACAAACGGTAGCATCGGCGTGAACCGTCACTAATATAAGAAAATAATAATTAATTAAGACAATAACTAATAAGAAGGCAAACGAAATTTGTTATGGGAAATGAATATTTTTTCATAAACAATAGCGTCGTCCTGAACCGTCGCTAATATAAAAAAATAGATAATTATTTAAAATAATAACTAAAAAGGAGGCAAACTAAATTGATGGGTGTAATGAAATTTTCACACAAACAGTAGCCTAGGTCCAAATAAATGTTTTGTCAACACCAAGTATTTTTCTCGAAATCAAACCATTTTCAAAATATTTCATAACAAAAGCACTCGAAGGACACATGCATTAAGTAGTTAAGAAGGAATGATTAAATGTATGTCCCTTTGTTCTTAGTCCGACGAAGCTTACTGTATAGGTTATCGTTCAAATGCTCACCTTCACTCATGAACTTTAGTTTTATTCGTGGTATATACTTTTAATGTGAAAAGGAGGAAAATGACTAGTTAAGCGTATGCTCCTCTTCTAAAGATTCTAATAAAGACAAAGAAGAGAGATCTCTTCTGTCCAAAAGGGTAAACCAACTTTGAAAGAGAAAATATAGCAACAGGCAATATGCCAAAAAAGTTACTTAATAGCACTTTCTTTTGTTTTTGATAGCGCTGAAAAGCGCTATTAACCGTGCCACTAATGTGAACGATTTTGTTTAATAGCACTTTAAAATAGCTATTAAAGTACTAGTTTTTAATATAAAAATAATAATTAATTAAAACAATAAGTTTAAAGGAGCCAAACGAAATTCGTGGGGGAAAATGAAAATTTTATCACAAACAGTAGCATCGGCGTGAACCGTCACTAATATAAGAAAATAAGAATTAATTAAGACAATAACTAATAAGAAGGCAAACGAAATTTGTTATGGGAAATGAATATTTTTTCATAAACAATAGCGTCGTCCTGAACCGTCGCTAATATAAAAAAATAAATAATTATTTAAAATAATAACTAAAAAGGAGGCAAACTAAATTGGTGGGTGTAATGAAATTTTCACACAAACAGTAGCGTAGGTCCAAATAAACGTTTTGTCAACACCAAGTATTTTTCTCGAAATCATAGCATTTTCAAAATATTTCATAACAAATGCACTCGAAGGACACATGCATTAAGTAGTTAAGAAGGAATTATTAAATGTATGTCCCTTTGTTCTTAGTCCGAAGAAGCTTACTGTATAGGTTATCGTTCAAATGCTCACCTTCACTCATGAACTTTAGTTTTATTCGTGGTATATACTTTTAATGTGAAAAGGAGGAAAATGACTAGTTAGGCGTATGCTCCTCTTCTAAAGATTCTAATAAAGACAAAGAAGAGTGATCTCTTCTATCCAAAACGGTAAACCAACTTTGAAAGAGAAAATAGAGCAACAGACAATATGCCATAAAAGTTACTTAATAGCACTTTCTTTTGTTTTTGATAGCGCTGAAAAGCGCTATTAACCGTGCCACTAATGTGAACGGTTTTGTTTAATAGCACTTTAAAAGAACTATTAAAGTACTAGTTTTTAATATAAAAATAATAATTAATTAAAACAATAAGTTTAAAGGAGCCAAACGAAATTCGTGGGGGAAAATGAAAATTTTATCACAAACAGTAGCATCGGCGTGAACCGTCACTAATATAAGAAAATAAGAATTAATTAAGACAATAACTAATAAGAAGGCAAACGAAATTTGTTATGGGAAATGAATATTTTTTCATAAACAATAGCGTCGTCCTGAACCGTCGCTAATATAAAAAAATAAATAATTATTTAAAATAATAACTAAAAAGGAGGCAAACTAAATTGGTGGGTGTAATGAAATTTTCACACAAACAGTAGCCTAGGTCCAAATAAATGTGTTGTCAACACCAAATATTTTTCTCGAAATCAAACCATTTTCAAAATATTTCATAACAAAAGCACTCGAAGGACACATGCATTAAGTAGTTAAGAAGGAATGATTAAATGTATGTCCCTTTGTTCTTAGTCCGACGAAGCTTACTATATAGGTTATCGTCCAAATGCTCACCTTCACTCATGAACTTTAGTTTTATTCGTGGTATATACTTTTAATGTGAAAAGGAGGAAAATGACTAGTTAAGCGTATGCTCCTCTTCTAAAGATTCTAATAAAGACAAAGAAGAGTGATATCTTATGTCCAAAAGGGTAAACCAACTTTGAAAGAGAAAATATAGCAACAGGCAATATGCCATAAAAGTTACTTAATAGCACTTTCTTTTGTTTTTGATAGCGCTATTAACCGTGCCACTAATGTGAACGATTTTGTTTAATAGCACTTTAAAATAGCTATTAAAGTACTAGTTTTTAATATAAAAATAATAATTAATTTAAACAATAAGTTTAAAGGAGCCAAACGAAATTCGTGGGGGAAAATGAAAATTTTAGCACAAACAGTAGCATCGGCCTGAACCGTCACTAATATAAGAAAATAAGAATTAATTAAGACAATATCTAATAAGAAGGTAAAACGAAATTTGTTATGGGAAATGAATATTTTTTCAAAAACAATAGCGTCGTCCTGAACCGCCGCTAATAAAAAAAAATTAATAATTATTTAAAATAATAACTAAAAAGGAGGAAAACTAAATTGGTGGGTGTAATGAAATTTTCACACAAACAGTAGCGTAGGTCCAAATAAACGTTTTGTCAACACCAAGTATATTTCTCGAAATCATAGCATTTTCAAAATATTTCATAACAAATGCACTCGAAGGACACATGCATTAAGTAGTTAAGAAGGAATTATTAAATGTATGTCCCTTTTTTCTTAGTCCGAAGAAGCTTACTGTATAGGTTATCGTTCAAATGCTCACCTTCACTCATGAACTTTAGTTTTATTCGTGGTATATACTTTTAATGTGAAAAGGAGGAAAATTACTAGTTAGGCGTATGCTCCTCTTCTAAAGATTCTAATAAAGACAAAGAAGAGTGATCTCTTCTATCCAAAACGGTAAACCAACTTTGAAAGAGAAAATAGAGCAACAGACAATATGCCCTAAAAGTTACTTAATAGCACTTTCTTTTGTTTTTGATAGCGCTGAAAAGCGCTATTAACCGTGCCACTAATGTGAACGGTTTTGTTTAATAGCACTTTAAAAGAACTATTAAAGTACTAGTTTTTAATATAAAAATAATAATTAATTAAAACAATAAGTTTAAAGGAGCCAAACGAAATTCGTGGGGGAAAATGAAAATTTTATCACAAACAGTAGCATCGGCGTGAACCGTCACTAATATAAGAAAATAAGAATTAATTAAGACAATAACTAATAAGAAGGCAAACGAAATTTGTTATGGGAAATGAATATTTTTTCATAAACAATAGCGTCGTCCTGAACCGTCGCTAATATAAAAAAATAAATAATTATTTAAAATAATAACTAAAAAGGAGGCAAACTAAATTGGTGGGTGTAATGAAATTTTCACACAAACAGTAGCGTAGGTCCAAATAAACGTTTTGTCAACACCAAGTATTTTTCTCGAAATCATAGCATTTTCAAAATATTTCATAACAAATGCACTCGAAGGACACATGCATTAAGTAGTTAAGAAGGAATTATTAAATGTATGTCCCTTTGTTCTTAGTCCGAAGAAGCTTACTGTATAGGTTATCGTTCAAATGCTCACCTTCACTCATGAACTTTAGTTTTATTCGTGGTATATACTTTTAATGTGAAAAGGAGGAAAATGACTAGTTAGGCGTATGCTCCTCTTCTAAAGATTCTAATAAAGACAAAGAAGAGTGATCTCTTCTATCCAAAACGGTAAACCAACTTTGAAAGAGAAAATAGAGCAACAGACAATATGCCATAAAAGTTACTTAATAGCACTTTCTTTTGTTTTTGATAGCGCTGAAAAGCGCTATTAACCGTGCCACTAATGTGAACGGTTTTGTTTAATAGCACTTTAAAAGAACTATTAAAGTACTAGTTTTTAATATAAAAATAATAATTAATTAAAACAATAAGTTTAAAGGAGCCAAACGAAATTCGTGGGGGAAAATGAAAATTTTATCACAAACAGTAGCATCGGCGTGAACCGTCACTAATATAAGAAAATAAGAATTAATTGACAATAACTAATAAGAAGGCAAACGAAATTTGTTATGGGAAATGAATATTTTTTCATAAACAATAGCGTCGTCCTGAACCGTCGCTAATATAAAAAAATAAATAATTATTTAAAATAATAACTAAAAAGGAGGCAAACTAAATTGGTGGGTGTAATGAAATTTTCACACAAACAGTAGCCTAGGTCCAAATAAATGTGTTGTCAACACCAAATATTTTTCTCGAAATCAAACCATTTTCAAAATATTTCATAACAAAAGCACTCGAAGGACACATGCATTAAGTAGTTAAGAAGGAATGATTAAATGTATGTCCCTTTGTTCTTAGTCCGACGAAGCTTACTATATAGGTTATCGTCCAAATGCTCACCTTCACTCATGAACTTTAGTTTTATTCGTGGTATATACTTTTAATGTGAAAAGGAGGAAAATGACTAGTTAAGCGTATGCTCCTCTTCTAAAGATTCTAATAAAGACAAAGAAGAGTGATCTCTTCTGTCCAAAAGGGTAAACCAACTTTGAAAGAGAAAATATAGCAACAGGCAATATGCCTTAAAAATTACTTAATAGCACTTTCTTTTGTTTTTGATAGCGCTGAAAAGCGTTATTAACCGTGCCACTAATGTGAACTGTAACACCCCGTTTTCAATTAATTGATTTATTTGAATTTGGGAATTTATTTTATTAGAATTAATAAAATAAAAAGAATTATTTATTTTGGAGTATTTGAGGAAAATAAAAGAAATAAGGAATATTGGGATTTTTATGTTATTGGGCTTAGATGTTGTTAGTAAAGAGTGGGTGTGCAGAGAAATAAAGTTATGTTTGGGACTTAGGCCATTTTCTCATTTTTTTGGTTTTCACGTAAGAACAGAAGTTGGAATTTGGGAAAATAGAGCTCTGAGGAACGGAGAACGAAGAACATCGCCCAAGAACTCAAAGCTGCTAATTGATAAGGTAAGGGGGGTTATACTCGATTTATATTTGTTTATGGGTTTATGTACGGTTGATTCGGGTAATTGTAGGAAAATCCCAATTGTTAGATGTTTCTAGGGATCGATAACCGTAGGACTGAACCTTGTTAGAAAAGGGTTAGGTTCCCAAATTTTATGAATCGATTAAGAGTTTTAGGTCCCAAATGAGGAATTGGGAGTATATATCATGATCGTGAATTTACCTTGGAAGTTGTAGGCATAACCTCAGTGTCAGTAGAATTCCCCAAAAGGACGGTTAATCCCCGATTAAGGTTATTATAATAATTGTTGGTGACTTGGATATTGTGGTGTTGTTGTAAATTGTACAAACTCGATGCGTTAGGTACTGAAATGCGCGTTTTGGCGGACGTTTTCCCGCGTTTGGACTGCTGTTTCTGAGCTGCTGCAGGTTCAGGAAAATCCTGTACGCGCTCAGCAACACGGGCCGTGTTGCACAACACGGGTGCCCGTGTTGCTCTTCTGTGTTGGAAGAGGGTGTGCTTCTGGTTGCACGACACGGGCCGTGTTGCACAACACGGGTACCCGTGTCAGATCCCCTGTACTGATAAAAATAAAATGTGCGTTTTTCTGGACGTGCTGCACAACACGGGCCGTGTTGCACAACACGGGTGCCCGTGTTGCTCTGCTGTGATGATTTTCTGAATTTTGGTTTCAGTGTTTTGATGTTGGATTTTTATTGCCATGCTTTTAGATATGTTATCGAGCATGAATTATGATATAATTGATGTGATTGGTTGATGTTTGAATAGTATGCTGAGTGATTACATGCTATTCGTAACTTGATATGATTGATGTTTAAATAGTATGCTGACTGGTTACATGCTATTCATATCATGTTATGTTTGATATTGTTGATGTGCATGATATGTTGATCGATGTTCATAGTATGCTGAGTGTTACATACTTACATATCATGTTGCATTTGTTAATTCCCATTGTGTGGAATTAACATGGTGGCCAATATACGTGTCCGCGATTTAATGGAACATTGAGGTGGTAGCCGTGTCCGCGATATAATGGAACGGTGAGTTATCCGTGACCCGCGATTTAATGGGGTGGTGAAGTGGTACCACATGCATGGGTGTGTTGCATTATTCGAATATAACATGAATGGATGATTTTCCAATGTTGTATTTGATTGTTTGTATGCACGTATGATTGATAAATGGTTGATGATGTTTGATGGATATTTGCAAATATGAAAGGCAATATGTCATGGATATATGAATTGTAAAGGTTTTGTAAACTATGAAATATGCTCATTATTGGGTGATGCTTATGATTTCGTGAATTGATTGTTATGAATGTATAACCAAATGTATATTTGAGAAGCTCACCCTTACTGTTGAATATTTCAGATTGAGGAGCTTCGCTCAGGTGCTTGGCGAAGGCTTATCGTGTCTAGTTTAGTTTCGTTTTAGTATGTCCGGGTCATGCTCTGATAGTTGTAACTCCGGGAACGTTTGGTTGTCGAGCTGCTTTAGTCAGACTCGTTTATTTTCCGTTACTTGTTATAATATGACGTTGACTTTTCCAGGTGTTAATCCCTGATGATTTTGGAAAATATTATAACATTTGATTTATTAAATAAATTATTCCGCTGTGTTGACATGTATGAGTTACCACTAAAATTATGCATGACAGGAATTTCTTTTATTAAAAGAGAATTGTAGCATTCCTCGATTATTACATGTACTCTGAGTTTATAATTTCTAATATTTGCGAAAATTATATGCGGGGTTTTAGAGGGTGTTACATGAACGATTTTGTTTAATAGCACTTTAAAATAGCTATTAAAGTACTAGTTTTTAATATAAAAATAATAATTAATTTAAACAATAAGTTTAAAGGAGCCAAACGAAATTCGTGGGGGAAAATGAAAATTTTAGCACAAACAGTAGCATCGGCCTGAACCGTCACTAATATAAGAAAATAAGAATTAATTAAGACAATATCTAATAAGAAGGTAAAACGAAATTTGTTATGGGAAATGAATATTTTTACAAAAACAATAGCATCGTCCTGAACCGCCGCTAATATAAAAAAATTAATAATTATTTAAAATAATAACTAAAAAGGAGGCAAACTAAATTGGTGGGTGTAATGAAATTTTCACACAAATAGTAGCGTAGGTCCAAATAAACGTTTTGTCAACACCAAGTATTTTTCTCGAAATCAAAGCATTTTCAAAATATTTCATAACAAATGCACTCGACGGACACATGCATTAAGTAGTTAAGAAGGAATTATTAAATGTATGTCCCTTTGTTCTTAGTCCGACGAAGCTTACTGTATAGGTTATCGTTCAAATGCTCACCTTCACTCATGAACTTTAGATTTATTCGTGGTATATACTTTTAATGTGAAAAGGAGTAAAATGACTAGTTAGGCGTATGCTCCTCTTCTAAAGATTCTAATAAAGACAAAGAAGAGTGATCTCTTCTGTCCAAAACGGTAAACCAACTTTGAAAGAGAAAATAGAGCAACAGACAATATGCCATAAAAGTTACTTAATAGCACTTTCTTTTGTTTTTGATAGCGCTGAAAAGGGCTATTAACCGTGCCACTAATGTGGACGGTTTTGTTTAATAGCACTTTAAATAAACTATTAAAGTACTAGTTTTTAATATAAAAATAATAATTAATTAAAACAATAAGTTTAAAGGAGCCAAACAAAATTCGTGGGGGAAAATGAAAATTTTAGCACAAACAGTAGCATCAGCGTGAACCGTCACTAATATAAGAAAATAAGAATTAATTAAGACAATAACTAATAAGAAAGAAAACGAAATATGTTATGGGAAATGAATTTTTTTTCATAAACAATAGCGTCGGCCTGAACCGTCGCTAATATAATAAAATAAATAATTATTTAAAATATTAACTAAAAAGGAGGCAAACTAGATTGGTGGGTGTAATGAAATTTTCACACAAACAGTAGCGTAGGTCCAAATAAACGTTTTGTCAACACCAAGTATTTTTCTCGAAATCGTAGCATTTTCAAAATATTTCATAACAAATGCACTCGAAGGACACATGCATTAAGTAGTTAAGAAGGAATTATTAAATGTATCTCCCTTTGTTCTTAATCCGAAGAAGCTTACTGTATAGGTTATCGTTCAAATGCTCACCTTCACTCATGAACTTTAGTTTTATTCCTGGTATATACTTTTAATGTGAAAAGGAGGAAAATTACTAGTTAGGCGTATGCTCCTCTTCTAAAGATTCTAATAAAGACAAAGAAGAGTGATCTCTTCTATCCAAAACGGTAAACCAACTTTGAAAGAGAAAATAGAGCAACAGACAATATGCCATAAAAGTTACTTAATAGCACTTTCTTTTGTTTTTGATAGCGCTGAAAAGCGCTATTAACCGTGCCACTAATGTGAATGGTTTTGTTAAATAGCACTTTAAAAGAACTATTAAAGTACTAGTTTTTAATATAAAAATAATAATTAATTAAAACAATAAGTTTAAAGGAGCCAAACGAAATTCGTGGGGGAAAATGAAAATTTTATCACAAACGGTAGCATCGGCGTGAACCGTCACTAATATAAGAAAATAATAATTAATTAAGACAATAACTAATAAGAAGGCAAACGAAATTTGTTATGGGAAATGAATATTTTTTCATAAACAATAGCGTCGTCCTGAACCGTCGCTAATATAAAAAAATAGATAATTATTTAAAATAATAACTAAAAAGGAGGCAAACTAAATTGATGGGTGTAATGAAATTTTCACACAAACAGTAGCCTAGGTCCAAATAAATGTTTTGTCAACACCAAGTATTTTTCTCGAAATCAAACCATTTTCAAAATATTTCATAACAAAAGCACTCGAAGGACACATGCATTAAGTAGTTAAGAAGGAATGATTAAATGTATGTCCCTTTGTTCTTAGTCCGACGAAGCTTACTGTATAGGTTATCGTTCAAATGCTCACCTTCACTCATGAACTTTAGTTTTATTCGTGGTATATACTTTTAATGTGAAAAGGAGGAAAATGACTAGTTAGGCGTATGCTCCTCTTCTAAAGATTCTAATAAAGACAAAGAAGAGTGATCTCTTCTATCCAAAACGGTAAACCAACTTTGAAAGAGAAAATAGAGCAACAGACAATATGCCATAAAAGTTACTTAATAGCACTTTCTTTTGTTTTTGATAGCGCTGAAAAGCGCTATTAACCGTGCCACTAATGTGAACGGTTTTGTTTAATAGCACTTTAAAAGAACTATTAAAGTACTAGTTTTTAATATAAAAATAATAATTAATTAAAACAATAAGTTTAAAGGAGCCAAACGAAATTCGTGGGGGAAAATGAAAATTTTATCACAAACAGTAGCATCGGCGTGAACCGTCACTAATATAAGAAAATAAGAATTAATTAAGACAATAACTAATAAGAAGGCAAACGAAATTTGTTATGGGAAATGAATATTTTTTCATAAACAATAGCGTCGTCCTGAACCGTCGCTAATATAAAAAAATAAATAATTATTTAAAATAATAACTAAAAAGGAGGCAAACTAAATTGGTGGGTGTAATGAAATTTTCACACAAACAGTAGCCTAGGTCCAAATAAATGTGTTGTCAACACCAAATATTTTTCTCGAAATCAAACCATTTTCAAAATATTTCATAACAAAAGCACTCGAAGGACACATGCATTAAGTAGTTAAGAAGGAATGATTAAATGTATGTCCCTTTGTTCTTAGTCCGACGAAGCTTACTATATAGGTTATCGTCCAAATGCTCACCTTCACTCATGAACTTTAGTTTTATTCGTGGTATATACTTTTAATGTTAAAAGGAGGAAAATGACTAGTTAAGCGTATGCTCCTCTTCTAAAGATTCTAATAAAGACAAAGAAGAGTGATATCTTATGTCCAAAAGGGTAAACCAACTTTGAAAGAGAAAATATAGCAACAGGCAATATGCCATAAAAGTTACTTAATAGCACTTTCTTTTGTTTTTGATAGCGCTATTAACCGTGCCACTAATGTGAACGATTTTGTTTAATAGCACTTTAAAATAGCTATTAAAGTACAAGTTTTTAATATAAAAATAATAATTAATTTAAACAATAAGTTTAAAGGAGCCAAACGAAATTCGTGGGGGAAAATGAAAATTTTAGCACAAACAGTAGCATCGGCCTGAACCGTCACTAATATAAGAAAATAAGAATTAATTAAGACAATATCTAATAAGAAGGTAAAACGAAATTTGTTATGGGAAATGAATATTTTTTCAAAAACAATAGCGTCGTCCTGAACCGCCGCTAATATAAAAAAATTAATAATTATTTAAAATAATAACTAAAAAGGAGGAAAACTAAATTGGTGGGTGTAATGAAATTTTCACACAAACAGTAGCGTAGGTCCAAATAAACGTTTTGTCAACACCAAGTATATTTCTCGAAATCATAGCATTTTCAAAATATTTCATAACAAATGCACTCGAAGGACACATGCATTAAGTAGTTAAGAAGGAATTATTAAATGTATGTCCCTTTTTTCTTAGTCCGAAGAAGCTTACTGTATAGGTTATCGTTCAAATGCTCACCTTCACTCATGAACTTTAGTTTTATTCGTGGTATATACTTTTAATGTGAAAAGGAGGAAAATTACTAGTTAGGCGTATGCTCCTCTTCTAAAGATTCTAATAAAGACAAAGAAGAGTGATCTCTTCTATCCAAAACGGTAAACCAACTTTGAAAGAGAAAATAGAGCAACCGACAATATGCCCTAAAAGTTACTTAATAGCACTTTCTTTTGTTTTTGATAGCGCTGAAAAGCGCTATTAACCGTGCCACTAATGTGAACGGTTTTGTTTAATAGCACTTTAAAAGAACTATTAAAGTACTAGTTTTTAATATAAAAATAATAATTAATTAAAACAATAAGTTTAAAGGAGCCAAACGAAATTCGTGGGGGAAAATGAAAATTTTATCACAAACAGTAGCATCGGCGTGAACCGTCACTAATATAAGAAAATAAGAATTAATTAAGACAATAACTAATAAGAAGGCAAACGAAATTTGTTATGGGAAATGAATATTTTTTCATAAACAATAGCGTCGTCCTGAACCGTCGCTAATATAAAAAAATAAATAATTATTTAAAATAATAACTAAAAAGGAGGCAAACTAAATTGGTGGGTGTTATGAAATTTTCACACAAACAGTAGCGTAGGTCCAAATAAACGTTTTGTCAACACCAAGTATTTTTCTCGAAATCATAGCATTTTCAAAATATTTCATAACAAATGCACTCGAAGGACACATGCATTAAGTAGTTAAGAAGGAATTATTAAATGTATGTCCCTTTGTTCTTAGTCCGAAGAAGCTTACTGTATAGGTTATCGTTCAAATGCTCACCTTCACCCATGAACTTTAGTTTTATTCGTGGTATATACTTTTAATGTGAAAAGGAGGAAAATGACTAGTTAGGCGTATGCTCCTCTTCTAAAGATTCTAATAAAGACAAAGAAGAGTGATCTCTTCTATCCAAAACGGTAAACCAACTTTGAAAGAGAAAATAGAGCAACAGACAATATGCCATAAAAGTTACTTAATAGAACTTTCTTTTGTTTTTGATAGCGCTGAAAAGCGCTATTAACCGTGCCACTAATGAGAACGGTTTTGTTTAATAGCACTTTAAAAGAACTATTAAAGTACTAGTTTTTAATATAAAAATAATAATTAATTAAAACAATAAGTTTAAAGGAGCCAAACGAAATTCGTGGGGGAAAATGAAAATTTTATCACAAACAGTAGCATCGGCGTGAACCGTCACTAATATAAGAAAATAAGAATTAATTAAGACAATAACTAATAAGAAGGCAAACGAAATTTGTTATGGGAAATGAATATTTTTACAAAAACAATAGCATCGTCCTGAACCGCCGCTAATATAAAAAAATTAATAATTATTTAAAATAATAACTAAAAAGGAGGCAAACTAAATTGGTGGGTGTAATGAAATTTTCACACAAATAGTAGCGTAGGTCCAAATAAACGTTTTGTCAACACCAAGTATTTTTCTCGAAATCAAAGCATTTTCAAAATATTTCATAACAAATGCACTCGATGGACACATGCATTAAGTAGTTAAGAAGGAATTATTAAATGTATGTCCCTTTGTTCTTAGTCCGACGAAGCTTACTGTATAGGTTATCGTTCAAATGCTCACCTTCACTCATGAACTTTAGATTTATTCGTGGTATATACTTTTAATGTGAAAAGGAGTAAAATGACTAGTTAGGCGTATGCTCCTCTTCTAAAGATTCTAATAAAGACAAAGAAGAGTGATCTCTTATGTCCAAAACGGTAAACCAACTTTGAAAGAGAAAATAGAGCAACAGACAATATGCCATAAAAGTTACTTAATAGCACTTTCTTTTGTTTTTGATAGCGCTGAAAAGGGCTATTAACCGTGCCACTAATGTGGACGGTTTTGTTTAATAGCACTTTAAATAAACTATTAAAGTACTAGTTTTTAATATAAAAATAATAATTAATTAAAACAGTAAGTTTAAAGGAGCCAAACAAAATTCGTGGGGGAAAATGAAAATTTTAGCACAAACAGTAGCATCAGCGTGAACCGTCACTAATATAAGAAAATAAGAATTAATTAAGACAATAACTAATTAGAAAGAAAACGAAATATGTTATGGGAAATGAATATTTTTTCATAAACAATAGCGTCGGCCTGAACCGTCGCTAATATAATAAAATAAATAATTATTTAAAATATTAACTAAAAAGGAGGCAAACTAGATTGGTGGGTGTAATGAAATTTTCACACAAACAGTAGCGTAGGTCCAAATAAATGATTTGTCAACACCAAGTATTTTTCTCGAAATCAAACCATTTTCAAAATATTTCATAACAAAAGCACTCGAAGGACACACGCATTAAGTAGTGAAGAAGGAATGATTAAATGTATGTCCCTTTGTTCTTAGTCCGACCAAGCTTATTGTATAGGTTATCGTTCAAATGCTCACTTTCACTCATGAACTTTAGTTTTATTCATGCTATATAATTTTGAAGTGAAAAGGAGGAAAATGACTAGATAGGTGTATGCTTCTCTTATAAAGATTCTAATAAAGACAAAGAAGAGTGATCTCTTCTGTCCAACAGGGTAAACCAACTTTGAAAGAGAAAATAAAGCAACAGACAATATGCCATAAAAGTTACTTAATAGCACTTTCTTTTGTTTTTGATAGCGCTGAAAAGCGTTATCAACCGTGCCACTAATGTGAACGATTTTGTTTAATAGCACTTTAAAAGAGCTATTGAAGTATTAGTTTTTAATATAAAAATAATAATTAATTTAAACAATAAGTTTAAAGGAGCCAAACGAAATTCGTTGAGGAAAATTAAAATTTTAGGACAAACAGTGGCATCGCCCTGAACCGTCACTAATATAAGAAAATAAGAATTAATTAAGACAATAACTAATAAAAAGGAAAACGAAATTTGTTATGTGAAATGAATATTTTTTCAAAAACAATAGCGTCGTCCTGAACCGTCGCTAATATAAAAAAATAAATAATTATTTAAAATAATAACTAAAAAGGAGGCAAACTAAATTGGTGGGTGTAATGAAATTTTCACACAAACAGTAGCGTAGGTCCAAATAAACGTTTTGTCAACACCAAGTATTTTTCTCGAAATCATAGCATTTTCAAAATATTTCATAACAAATGCACTCGAAGGACACATGCATTATATAGTTAAGAAGGAATTATTAAATGTATGTCCCTTTGTTCTTAGTCCGAAGAAGCTTACTGTATAGGTTATCGTTCAAATGCTCACCTTCACTCATGAACTTTAGTTTTATTCGTGGTATATACTTTTAATGTGAAAAGGAGGAAAATGACTAGTTAGGCGTATGCTCCTCTTCTAAAGATTCTAATAAAGACAAAGAAGAGTGATCTCTTCTATCCAAAACGGTAAACCAACTTTGAAAGAGAAAATAGAGCAACAGACAATATGCCATAAAAGTTACTTAATAGCACTTTCTTTTGTTTTTGATAGCGCTGAAAAGCGCTATTAACCGTGCCACTAATGTGAACGATTTTGTTTAATAGCACTTTAAAAGAACTATTAAAGTACTAGTTTTTAATATAAAAATAATAATTAATTAAAACAATAAGTTTAAAGGAGCCAAACGAAATTCGTGGGGGAAAATGAAAATTTTATCACAAACAGTAGCATCGGCGTGAACCGTCACTAATATAAGAAAATAAGAATTAATTAAGACAATAACTAATAAGAAGGCAAACGAAATTTGTTATGGGAAATGAATATTTTTTCATAAACAATAGCGTCGTCCTGAACCGTCGCTAATATAAAAAAATAAATAATTATTTAAAATAATAACTAAAAAGGAGGCAAACTAAATTGGTGGGTGTAATGAAATTTTCACACAAACAGTAGCCTAGGTCCAAATAAATGTGTTGTCAACACCAAATATTTTTCTCGAAATCAAACCATTTTCAAAATATTTCATAACAAAAGCACTCGAAGGACACATGCATTAAGTAGTTAAGAAGGAATGATTAAATGTATGTCCCTTTGTTCTTAGTCCGACGAAGCTTACTATATAGGTTATCGTCCAAATGCTCACCTTCACTCATGAACTTTAGTTTTATTCGTGGTATATACTTTTAATGTGAAAAGGAGGAAAATGACTAGTTAAGCGTATGCTCCTCTTCTAAAGATTTTAATAAAGACAAAGAAGAGTGATCTCTTCTGTCCAAAAGGGTAAACCAACTTTGAAAGAGAAAATATAGCAACAGGCAATATGCCATAAAAGTTACTTAATAGCACTTTCTTTTGTTTTTGATAGCGCTGAAAAGCGCTATTAACCGTGTCACTAATGTGAACGATTTTGTTTAATAGCACTTTAAAATAGCTATTAAAGTACTAGTTTTTAATATAAAAATAATAATTAATTTAAACAATAAGTTTAAAGGAGCCAAACGAAATTCGTGGGGGAAAATGAAAATTTTAGCACAAACAGTAGCATCGGCCTGAACCGTCACTAATATAAGAAAATAAGAATTAATTAAGACAATATCTAATAAGAAGGTAAAACGAAATTTGTTATGGGAAATGAATATTTTTACAAAAACAATAGCATCGTCCTGAACCGCCGCTAATATAAAAAAATTAATAATTATTTAAAATAATAACTAAAAAGGAGGCAAACTAAATTGGTGGGTGTAATGAAATTTTCACACAAATAGTAGCGTAGGTCCAAATAAACGTTTTGTCAACACCAAGTATTTTTCTCGAAATCAAAGCATTTTCAAAATATTTCATAACAAATGCACTCGACGGACACATGCATTAAGTAGTTAAGAAGCAATTATTAAATGTATGTCCCTTTGTTCTTAGTCCGACGAAGCTTACTGTATAGGTTATCGTTCAAATGCTCACCTTCACTCATGAACTTTAGATTTATTCGTGGTATATACTTTTAATGTGAAAAGGAGTAAAATGACTAGTTAGGCGTATGCTCCTCTTCTAAAGATTCTAATAAAGACAAAGAAGAGTGATCTCTTCTGTCCAAAACGGTAAACCAACTTTGAAAGAGAAAATAGAGCAACAGACAATATGCCATAAAAGTTACTTAATAGCACTTTCTTTTGTTTTTGATAGCGCTGAAAAGGGCTATTAACCGTGCCACTAATGTGGACGGTTTTGTTTAATAGCACTTTAAATAAACTATTAAAGTACTAGTTTTTAATATAAAAATAATAATTAATTAAAACAATAAGTTTAAAGGAGCCAAACAAAATTCGTGGGGGAAAATGAAAATTTTAGCACAAACAGTAGCATCAGCGTGAACCGTCACTAATATAAGAAAATAAGAATTAATTAAGACAATAACTAATTAGAAAGAAAACGAAATATGTTATGGGAAATGAATATTTTTTCATAAACAATAGCGTCGGCCTGAACCGTCGCTAATATAATAAAATAAATAATTATTTAAAATATTAACTAAAAAGGAGGCAAACTAGATTGGTGGGTGTAATGAAATTTTCACACAAACAGTAGCGTAGGTCCAAATAAATGATTTGTCAACACCAAGTATTTTTCTCGAAATCAAACCATTTTCAAAATATTTCATAACAAAAGCACTCGAAGGACACACGCATTAAGTAGTGAAGAAGGAATGATTAAATGTATGTCCCTTTGTTCTTAGTCCGACCAAGCTTATTGTATAGGTTATCGTTCAAATGCTCACTTTCACTCATGAACTTTAGTTTTATTCATGCTATATAATTTTGAAGTGAAAAGGAGGAAAATGACTAGATAGGTGTATGCTTCTCTTATAAAGATTCTAATAAAGACAAAGAAGAGTGATCTCTTCTGTCCAACAGGGTAAACCAACTTTGAAAGAGAAAATAAAGCAACAGACAATATGCCATAAAAGTTACTTAATAGCACTTTCTTTTGTTTTTGATAGCGCTGAAAAGCGTTATCAACCGTGCCACTAATGTGAACGATTTTGTTTAATAGCACTTTAAAAGAGCTATTGAAGTATTAGTTTTTAATATAAAAATAATAATTAATTTAAACAATAAGTTTAAAGGAGCCAAACGAAATTCGTTGAGGAAAATTAAAATTTTAGCACAAACAGTGGCATCGCCCTGAACCGTCACTAATATAAGAAAATAAGAATTAATTAAGACAATAACTAATAAAAAGGAAAACGAAATTTGTTATGTGAAATGAATATTTTTTCAAAAACAATAGCGTCGTCCTGAACCGTCGCTAATATAAAAAAATAAATAATTATTTAAAATAATAACTAAAAAGGAGGCAAACTAAATTGGTGGGTGTAATGAAATTTTCACACAAACAGTAGCGTAGGTCCAAATAAACGTTTTGTCAACACCAAGTATTTTTCTCGAAATCAAACCATTTTCAAAATATTTCATAACAAAAGCACTCGAAGGACACATGCATTAAGTAGTTAAGAAGGAATGATTAAATGTATGTCCCTTTGTTCTTAGTCCGACAAAGCTTACTGTATAGGTTATCGTTCAAATGCTCACCTTTATTCATGAACTTTAGTTTTATTCGTGGTATATACTTTTAATGTGAAAAGGAGGAAAATGACTAGTTAAGCGTATGCTCCTCTTCTAAAGATTCTAATAAAGACAAAGAAGAGTGATCTCTTCTGTCCAAAAGGGTAAACCAACTTTGAAAGAGAAAATATAGCAACAGGCAATATGCCATAAAAGTTACTTAATAGCACTTTCTTTTGTTTTTGATAGCGCTGAAAAGCGCTATTAACCGTGCCACTAATGTGAATGATTTTGTTTAATAGCACTTTAAAATAGCTATTAAAGTACTAGTTTTTAATATAAAAATAATAATTAATTTAAACAATAAGTTTAAAGGAGCCAAACGAAATTCGTGGGGGAAAATGAAAATTTTAGCACAAACAGTAGCATCGGCCTGAACCGTCACTAATATAAGAAAATAAGAATTAATTAAGACAATATCTAATAAGAAGGTAAAATGAAATTTGTTATGGGAAATGAATATTTTTTCAAAAACAATAGCGTCGTCCTGAATCGCCACTAATATAAAAAAATTAATAATTATTTAAAATAATAACTAAAAAGGAGGCAAACTAAATTGGTGGGTGTAATGAAATTTTCACACAAATAGTAGCGTAGGTCCAAATAAACATTTTGTCAACACCAATTATTTTTCTAGAAATCAAAGCATATTCAAAATATTTCATAACAAATGCACTCGAAGGACACATGCATTAAGTAGTTAAGAAGGAATTATTAAATGTATGTCCCTTTGTTCTTAGTCCGACGAAGCTTACTGTATAGGTTATCGATCAAATGCTCACCTTCACTCATGAACTTTAGTTTTATTCTTGGTATATACTTTTAATGTGAAAAGGAGTAAAATGACTAGTTAGGTGTATGCACCTCTTATAAAGATTCTAATAAAGACAAAGAAAAGTGATCTCTTCTGTCCAAAACGGTAAACCAACTTTGAAAGAGAAAATAGAGCAACAGACAATATGCCATAAAAGTTAATTAATAGCACTTTCTTTTGTTTTTGATAGCGCTGAAAAGAGCTATTAACCGTGCCACTAATGTGAACGGTTTTGTTTAATAGCACTTTAAAAGAACTATTAAAGTACTAGTTTTTAATATAAAAATAATAATTAATTAAAACAATAAGTTTAAATGAGCCAAACGAAATTCGTGGGGGAAAATGAAAATTTTAGCACAAACAGTAGCATCGGCCTGAACCGTCACTAATATAAGAAAATAAGAATTAATTAAGACAATATCTAATAAGAAGGTAAAACGAAATTCGTTATGGGAAATGATTATTTTTTCAAAAACAATAGCGTCGTCCTGAATCGCCACTAATATAAAAAAATTAATAATTATTTAAAATAATAACTAAAAAGGAGGCAAACTAAATTGGTGGGTGTAATGAAATTTTCACACAAATAGTAGCGTAGGTCCAAATAAACGTTTTGTCAACACCAAGTATTTTTCTAGAAATCAAAGCATATTCAAAATATTTCATAACAAATGCACTAGAAGGACACATGCATTAAGTAGTTAAGAAGGAATTATTAAATGTATGTCCCTTTGTTCTTAGTCCGGCGAAGCTTACTGTATAGGTTATCGATCAAATGCTCACCTTCACTCATGAACTTTAGTTTTATTCTTGGTATATACTTTTAATGTGAAAAGGAGTAAAATGACTAGTTAGGCGTATGCACCTCTTCTAAAGATTCTAATAAAGACAAAGAAGAGTGATCTCTTCTGTCCCAAACGGTAAACCAACTTTGAAAGAGAAAATAGAGCAACAGACAATATGCCATAAAAGTTACTTAATAGCACTTTCTTTTGTTCTTGATAGCGCTGAAAAGAGCTATTAACCGTGCCACTAATGTGAACGGTTTTGTTTAATAGCACTTTAAAAGAACTATTAAAGTACTAGTTTTTAATATAAAAATAATAATTAATTAAAACAATAAGTTTAAAGGAGCCAAACGAAATTCGTGGGGGAAAATGAAAATTTTAGCACAAACAGTAGCATCAGCGTGAACCGTGACTAATATAAGAAAATAAGAATTAATTAAGACAATAACTAATAAGAAGGCAAACGAAATATGTTATGGGAAATGAATATTTTTTCATAAACAATAGCGTCGGCCTGAACCGTCGCTAATATAAAAAAATAAATAATTATTTAAAATATTAACTAAAAAGGAGACAAACTAAATTGGTGGGTGTAATGAAATTTTCAAACAAACAGTAGCGTAGGTCCAAATAAATGATTTGTCAACACCAAGTATTTTTCTCGAAATCAAACCATTTTCAAAATATTTCATAACAAAAGCACTCGAAGGACACATGCATTAAGTAGTGAAGAAGGAATGATTAAATGTATGTCCCTTTGTTCTTAGTCCGACCAAGCTTACTCTATAGGTTATCGTTCAAATGCTCACTTTCACTCATGAACTTTAGTTTTATTCATGCTATATAATTTTGAAGTGAAAAGGAGGAAAATGACTAGTTAGGTGTATGCTCCTCTTATAAAGATTCTAATAAAGACAAAGAAGAGTGATCTCTTCTGTGCAAAAGGGTAAACCAACTTTGAAAGAGAAAATAAACCAACAGACAATATGCCATAAAAGTTACTTAATAGAACTTTCTTTTGTTTTTGATAGCGCTGAAAAGTGCTATTAACCGTGCCACTAATGTGAACGATTTTGTTTAATAGCACTTTAAAAGAGCTATTAAAGTATTAGTTTTTAATATAAAAATAATAATTAATTTAAACAATAAGTTTAAAGGAGCCAAACGAAATTCGTTGGGGAAAATGAAAATTTTAGCACAAACAGTAGCATCGCCCTGAACCGTCAGTAATATAAGAAAGTAAGAATTAATTAAGACAATAACTAATAAAAAGGAAAACGGAATTTGTTATGGGAAATGAATATTTTTTCAAAAACAATAGCGTCGTCCTGAACCGTCGCTAATATTAAAAAATAAATAATTATTTAAAATAATAACTAAAAAGGAGGCAAACTAAATTGGTGGGTGTAATGAAATTTTCACACAAACAGTAGCGTAGGTCCAAATAAACGTTTTGTCAACACCAAGTATTTTTCTCGAAATCAAACCAATTTCAAAATATTTCATAACAAATGCACTCGAAGGACACATGCATTAAGTAGTCAAGAAGGAATGATTAAATGTATGTCCCTTTGTACTTAGTCCGACGAAGCTTACTGTATAGGTTATCGTTTAAATGCTCACCTTCATTCATGAACTTTAGTTTTATTCGTGGTATATACTTTTAATGTGAAAAGGAGGAAAATGACTAGTTAAGCGTATGCTCCTCTTCTAAAGATTCTAATAAAGACAAAGAAGAGTGATCTCTTCTGTCCAAAAGGGTAAACCAACTTTGAAAGAGAAAATAGAGCAACAAACAATATGCCATAAAAGTTACTTAATAGCACTTTCTTTTGTTTTTGATAGCGCTGAAAAGCGCTATTAACCGTGCCACTAATGTGAACGGTTTTATTTAATAGCACTTTAAAAGAACTAGTTTTTAATATAAAAATAATAATTAATTAAAACAATAAGTTTAAAGGAGCCAAACGAAATTCGTGGGGGAAAATGAAAATTTTAGCACAAACAGTAGCATCAGCGTGAACCGTCACTAATATAAGAAATTAAGAATTAATTAAGATAATAACTAAGAAGAAGGCAAACGAAATATGTTATGGGAAATGAATATTTTTTCATAAACAATAGCGTCGGTCTGAACCGTCGCTAATATAAAAAAATAAATAATTATTTAAAATAATAACTAAAAAGGAGGCAAACTAAATTGGTGGGTGTAATGAAATTTTCACACAAACAATAGCGTAGGTCCAAATAAATGATTTGTCAACACCAAGTATTTTTCTCGAAATCAAACCATTTTCAAAATATTTCATAACAAAAGCACTTGAAGGACACATGCATTAAGTAGTGAAGAAGGAATGATTAAATGTATGTCCATTTGTTCTTAGTCTGACGAAGCTTACTGTATAGGTTATCGTTCAAATGCTCACCTTCACTCATGAACTTTAGTTTTATTCGTGCTATATAATTTTGAAGTGAAAAAGAGGAAACTGACTAGTTAGGTGTATGCTCCTCTTATAAAGATTCTAATAAAGACAAAGAAGAGTGATCTCTTCTGTCCAAAAGGGTAAACCAACTTTGAAAGAGAAAATAAAGCAACAGACAATATGCCATAAAAGTTACTTAATAGCACTTTCTTTTGTTTTTGATAGCGCTGAAAAGCGCTATTAACCGTGTCACTAATGTGAACGATTTTGTTTAATAGCACTATAAAAGAGCTATTAAAGTACTAGTTTTTAATATAAAAATAATAATTAATTAAAACAATAAGTTTAAAGGAGCCAAATGAAATTCGTGGGGGAAAATGAAAATTTTAGCACAAACAGTAGCATCAGCGTGAACCGTCACTAATATAAGAAAATAAGAATTAATTAAGACAATAACTAATAAGAAGGCAAAAGAAATATGTTATGGGAAATGAATATTTTTTCATAAACAATAGCGTCGACCTGAACCGTCGCTAATATAAAAAAATAAATAATTATTTAAAATAATAACTAAAAAGGAGGCAAACTAAATTGGTGGGTGTAATGAAATTTTCACACAAACAGTAGCGTATGTCCAAATAAATGATTTGTCAACACCAAGTATTTTTCTCGAAATCAAACCATTTTCAAAATATTTCATAACAAAAGCACTCGAAGGAGACATGCATTAAGTAGTGAAGAAGGAATGATTAAATGTATGTCCCTTTGTTCTTAGTCCGACGAAGCTTACTGTATAGGTTATCGTTCAAATGCTCACCTTCACTCATGAACTTTAGTTTTATTCGCGCTATATAATTTTGAAGTGAAAAGGAGGAAAATGACTAGTTAGGTATATGCTCCTCTTATAAAGATTCTAATAAAGACAAAGAAGAGTGATCTCTTCTGTCCAAAAGGGTAAACCAACTTTGAAAGAGAAAATAAAGCAACAGACAATATGCCATAAAAGTTACTTAATAGCACTTTCTTTTGTTTTTGATAGCGCTGAAAAGCGCTATTAACCGTGCCACTAATGTGAACGATTTTGTTTAATAGCACTTTAAAAGAGCTATTAAAGTATTAGTTTTTAATATAAAAATAATAATTAATTTAAACAATAAGTTTAAAGGAGCCAAACGAAATTCGTTGGGGAAAATGAAAATTTTAGCACAAACAGTAGCATCGCCCTGAACCGTCACTAATATAAGAAAATAAGAATTAATTAAGACAATAACTAATAAAAAGGAAAACGGAATTTGTTATGGGAAATGAATATTTTTTCAAAAACAATAGCGTCGTCCTGAACCGTCGCTAATATAAAAAAATAAATAATTATTTAAAATAATAACTAAAAAGGAGGCAAACTAAATCGGTGGGTGTAATGAAATTTTCACACAAACAGTAGCGTAGGTCCAAATAAACGTTTTGTCAACACCAAGTATTTTTCTCGAAATCAAACCAATTTCAAAATATTTCATAACAAATGCACTCGAAGGACACATGCATTAAGTAGTCAAGAAGGAATGATTAAATGTATGTCCCTTTGTACTTAGTCCGACGAAGCTTACTGTATAGGTTATCGTTTAAATGCTCACCTTCACTCATGAACTTTAGTTTTATTCGTGGTATATACTTTTAATGTGAAAAGGAGGAAAATGACTAGTTAAGCGTATGCTCCTCTTCTAAAGATTCTAATAAAGACAAAGAAGAGTGATCTCTTCTGTCCAAAAGGGTAAACCAACTTTGAAAGAGAAAATAGAGCAACAAACAATATGCCATAAAAGTTACTTAATAGCACTTTCTTTTGTTTTTGATAGCGCTGAAAAGCGCTATTAACCGTGCCACTAATGTGAACGGTTTTATTTAATAGCACTTTAAAAGAACTAGTTTTTAATATAAAAATAATAATTAATTAAAACAATAAGTTTAAAGGAGCCAAACGAAATTCGTGGGGGAAAATGAAAATTTTAGCACAAACAGTAGCATCAGCGTGAACCGTCACTAATATAAGAAATTAAGAATTAATTAAGATAATAACTAAGAAGAAGGCAAACGAAATATGTTATGGGAAATGAATATTTTTTCATAAACAGTAGCGTCGGTCTGAACCGTCGCTAATATAAAAAAATAAATAATTATTTAAAATAATAACTAAAAAGGAGGCAAACTAAATTGGTGGGTGTAATGAAATTTTCACACAAACAATAGCGTAGGTCCAAATAAATGATTTGTCAACACCAAGTATTTTTCTCGAAATCAAACCATTTTCAAAATATTTCATAACAAAAGCACTTGAAGGACACATGCATTAAGTAGTGAAGAAGGAATGATTAAATGTATGTCCCTTTGTTCTTAGTCTGACGAAGCTTACTGTATAGGTTATCGTTCAAATGCTCACCTTCACTCATGAACTTTAGTTTTATTCGTGCTATATAATTTTGAAGTGAAAAGGAGGAAACTGACTAGTTAGGTGTATGCTCCTCTTATAAAGATTCTAATAAAGACAAAGAAGAGTGATCTCTTCTGTCCAAAAGGGTAAACCAACTTTGAAAGAGAAAATAAAGCAACAGACAATATGCCATAAAAGTTACTTAATAGCACTTTCTTTTGTTTTTGATAGCGCTGAAAAGCGCTATTAACCATGTCACTAATGTGAACGATTTTGTTTAATAGCACTATAAAAGAGCTATTAAAGTACTAGTTTTTAATATAAAAATAATAATTAATTAAAACAATAAGTTTAAAGGAGCCAAATGAAATTCGTGGGGGAAAATGAAAATTTTAGCACAAACAGTAGCATCAGCGTGAACCGTCACTAATATAAGAAAATAAGAATTAATTAAGACAATAACTAATAAGAAGGCAAAAGAAATATGTTACGGGAAATGAATATTTTTTCATAAACAATAGCGTCGTCCTGAACCGTCGCTAATATAAAAAAATAAATAATTATTTAAAATAATAACTAAAAAGGAGGCAAACTAAATTGGTGGGTGTAATGAAATTTTCACACAAACAGTAGCGTATGTCCAAATAAATGATTTGTCAACACCAAGTATTTTTCTCGAAATCAAACCATTTTCAAAATATTTCATAACAAATGCACTCGAAGGACACATGCATTAAGTAGTTAAGAAGGAATGATTAAATGTATGTCCCTTTGTTCTTAGTCCGACGAAGCTTACTATATAGGTTATCATTCAAATGCTCACCTTCACTCATGAACTTTAGTTTTATTCGTGGTATATACTTTTAATGTGAAAAGGAGGAAAATGACTAGTTAAGCGTATGCTCCTCTTCTAAAGATTCTAATAAAGACAAAGAAGAGTGATCTCTTCTGTCCAAAACGGTAAACCAACTTTGAAAGAGAAAATAGAGCAACAGACAATATGCCATAAAAGTTACTTAATAGCACTTTCTTTTGTTTTTGATAGCGCTGAAAAGAGCTATTAACCGTGCCACTAATGTGAACGGTTTTGTTTAATAGCACTTTAAAAGAACTATTAAAGTACTAGTTTTTAATATAAAAATAATAATTAATTAAAACAATAAGTTTAAAGGAGCCAAACGAAATTCGTGGGGGAAAATGAAAATTTTAGCACAAACAGTAGCATCAGCGTGAACCGTCACTAATATAAGAAAATAAGAATTAATTAAGACAATAACTAATAAGAAGGCAAACGAAATATGTTATGGGAAATGAATATTTTTTCATAAACAATAGTGTCGGCCTGAACCGTCGCTAATATAAAAAAATAAATAATTATTTAAAATATTAACTAAAAAGGAGGCAAACTAAATTGGTGGGTGTAATGAAATTTTCAAACAAACAGTAGCGTAGGTCCAAATAAATGATTTGTCAACACCAAGTATTTTTCTCGAAATCAAAGCATTTTAAAAATATTTCATAACAAAAGCACTCGAAGGACACATGCATTAAGTAGTGAAGAAGGAATGATTAAATGTATGTCCCTTTGTTCTTAGTCCGACCAAGCTTACTGTATAGGTTATCGTTCAAATGCTCACTTTCACTCATGAACTTTAGTTTTATTCATGCTATATAATTTTGAAGTGAAAAGGAGGAAAATGACTAGTTAGGTGTATGCTCCTCTTATAAAGATTCTAATAAAGACAAAGAAGAGTGATCTCTTCTGTCCAAAAGGGAAAACCAACTTTGAAAGAGAAAATAAACCAACAGACAATATGCCATAAAAGTTACTTAATAGCATTTTCTTTTGTTTTTGATAGCGCTGAAAAGTGCTATTAACCGTGCCACTAATGTGAACGATTTTGTTTAATAGCACTTTAAAAGAGCTATTAAAGTATTAGTTTTTAATATAAAAATAATAATTAATTTAAACAATAAGTTTAAAGGAGCCAAACGAAATTCGTTGGGGAAAATGAAAATTTTAGCACAAACAGTAGCATCGCCCTGAACCGTCACTAATATAAGAAAATAAGAATTAATTAAGACAATAACTAATAAAAAGGAAAACGAAATTTGTTATGGGAAATGAATATTTTTTCAAAAACAATAGCGTCGTCCTGAACCCACGCTAATATAAAAAAATAAATAATTATTTAAAATAATAACTAAAAAGGAGGCAAACTAAATTGGTGGGTGTAATGAAAATTTCACACAAATAGTAGCGTAGGTCCAAATAAACGTTTTGTCAACACCAAGTATTTTTCTCGAAATCAAACCATTTTCAAAATATTTCATAACAAATGCACTCGAAGGACACATGCATTAAGTAGTTAAGAAGGAATGATTAAATGTATGTCCCTTTGTTCTTAGTCCGACGAAGCTTACTGTATAGGTTATCGTTCAAATGCTCACCTTCACTCATGAACTTTAGTTTTATTCGTGCTATATACTTTTAATGTGAAAAGTAGGAAAATGACTAGTTAAGCATATGCTCCTCTTCTAAAGATTCTAATAAAGACAAAGAAGAGTGATCTCTTCTGTCCAAAAGGGTAAACCAATTTTGAAAGAGAAAATAGAGCAACAAACAATATGCCATAAAAGTTACTTAATAGCACTTTCTTTTGTTTTTGATAGCGCTGAAAAGCGCTATTAACCGTGCCATTAATGTGAACGGTTTTATTTAATAGCACTTTAAAAGAACTATTAAAGTACTAGTTTTTAATATAAAAATAATAATTAATTAAAACAATAAGTTTAAAGGAGCCAAACGAAATTCGTGGGGGAAAATGAAAATTTTAGCACAAACAGTAGCATCAGCGTGAATCGTCACTAATATAAGAAAATAAGAATTAATTAAGATAATAACTAAGAAGAAGGCAAACGAAATATGTTATGGGAAATGAATATTTTTTCATAAACAATAGCGTCGGCCTGAACCGTCGCTAATATAAAAAAATAAATAATTATTTAAAATAATAACTAAAAAGGAGGCAAACTAAATTGGTGGGTGTAATGAAATTTTCACACAAACAGTAGCGTAGGTCCAAATAAATGATTTGCCAACACCAAGTATTTTTCTCGAAATCAAACCATTTTCAAAATATTTCATAACAAAAGCACTCGAAGGACACATGCATTAAGTAGTGAAGAAGGAATGATTAAATGTATGTCCCTTTGTTCTTAGTCCGACGAAGCTTACTGTATAGGTTATCGTTCAAATGCTCACCTTCACTCATGAACTTTAGTTTTATTCGTGCTATATAATTTTGAAGTGAAAAGGAGGAAACTGACTAGTTAGGTGTATGCTCCTCTTATAAAGATTCTAATAAAGACAAAGAAGAGTGATCTCTTCTGTCCAAAAGGGTAAACCAACTTTGAAAGAGAAAATAAAGCAACAGACAATATGCCATAAAAGTTACTTAATAGCACTTTCTTTTGTTTTTGATAGCGCTGAAAAGCGCTATTAACCGTGCCACTAATGTGAACGATTTTGTTTAATAGCACTTTAAAAGAGCTATTAAAGTACTAGTTTTTAATATAAAAATAATAATTAATTTAAACAATAAGTTTAAAGGAGCCAAACGAAATTCGTGGGGGAAAATGAAAATTTTAGCACAAACAATAGCATCAGAGTGAACCGTCACTAATATAAGAAAATAAGAATTAATTAAGATAATAACTAATAAGAAGGCAAAAGAAATATGTTATGGGAAATGAATATTTTTTCATAAACTATAGCGTCGGCCTGAACCGTCGCTAATATAAAAAAATAAATAATTATTTAAAATAATAACTAAAAAGGAGGCAAACTAAATTGGTGGGTGTAATGAAATTTTCACACAAACAGTAGCGTAGGTCCAAATAAATGATTTGTCAACACCAAGTATTTTTCTCGAAATCAAACCATTTTCAAAATATTTCATAACAAAAGCACTTGAAGGACACATGCATTAAGTAGTGAAGAAGGAATGATTAAATGTATGTCCCTTTGTTCTTAGTCCGACGAAGCTTACTGTATAGGTAATCGTTCAAATGCTCACCTTCACTCATGAACTTTAGTTTTATTTGTGCTATATAATTTTGAAGTGAAAAGGAGGAAAATGACTAGTTAGGTGTATGCTCCTCTTATAAAGATTCTAATAAAGACAAAGAAGAGTGATCTCTTCTGTCCAAAATGGTAAACCAACTTTGAAAGAGAAAATAAAGCAACAGACAATATGCCATAAAAGTTACTTAATAGCACTTTCTTTTGTTTTTGATAGCGCTGAAAAGCGCTATTAACCGTGCCACTAATGTGAACGATTTTGTTTAATAGCACTTTAAAAGATCTATTAAAGTACTAGTTTGTAATATAAAAATAATAATTAATTTAAACAATAAGTTTAAAGGAGCCAAACAAAATTCGTGGGGGAAAATGAAAATTTTAGCACAAACAGTAGCATCGCCCTGAACCGTCACTAATATAAGAAAATAAGAATTAATTAAGACAATAACTAATAAAAAGGAAAACGGAATTTGTTATGGGAAATGAATATTTTTTCAAAAACAATAGCGTCGTCCTGAACCGTCGCTAATATAAAAAAATAAATAATTATTTAAAATAATAACTAAAAAGGAGGCAAACTAAATTGGTGGGTGTAATGAAATTTTCACACAAACAGTAGCGTAGGTCCAAATAAACGTTTTGTCAACACCAAGTATTTTTCTCGAAATCAAACCATTTTCAAAATATTTCATAACAAATGCACTCGAAGGACACATGCATTAAGTAGTTAAGAAGGAATGATAAAATGTATGTCCCTTTGTTCTTAGTCCGACGAAGCTTACTGTATAGGTTATCATTCAAATGCTCACCTTCACTCATGAACTTTAGTTTTATTCGTGCTATATACTTTTAATGTGAGTGGAGGAAAATGACTAGTTAAGCATATGCTCCTCTTCTAAAGATTCTAATAAAGACAAAGAAGAGTGATCTCTTCTGTCCAAAAGGGTAAACCAACTTTGAAAGAGAAAATATAGCAACAAACAATATGCCATAAAAGTTACTTAATAGCACTTTCTTTTGTTTTTGATAGCGCTGAAAAGCGCTATTAACCGTGCCACTAATGTGGACGATTTTGTTTAATAGCACTTTAAAATAGCTATTAAAGTACTAGTTTTTAATATAAAAATAATAATTAATTTAAACAATAAGTTTAAAGGAGCCAAACGAAATTCGTGGGGGAAAATGAAAATTTTAGCACAAACAGTAGCATCGGCCTGAACCGTCACTAATATAAGAAAATAAGAATTAATTAAGACAATATCTAATAAGAAGGCAAACGGAATTTGTTATGGGAAATGAATATTTTTTCAAAAACAATAGCGTCGTCCTGAACCGTCGCTAATATAAAAAAATTAATAATTATTTAAAATAATAACTAAAAAGGAGGCAAACTAAATTGGTGGGTGTAATGAAATTTTCACACAAACAGTAGTGTAGGTCCAAATAAACGTTTTGTCAACACCAAGTACTTTTCTCGAAATCAAAGCATTTTCAAAATATTTCATAACAAATGCACTCGAAGGACACATGCATTAAGTAGTTAAGAAGGAATGATTAAATGTATATCCCTTTGTTCTTAGTCCGACGAAGCTTACTGTATAGGTTATCGTTCAAATGCTCACCTTCACTCATGAACTTTAGTTTTATTCGTGCTATATAATTTTGAAGTGAAAAGGAGGAAAATGACTAGTTAGGTGTATGCTCCTCTTATAAAGATTATAATAAAGACAAAGAAGAGTGATCTCTTCTGTCCAAAAGGGTAAACCAACTTTGAAAGAGAAAATAAATCAACAGACAATATGCCATAAAAGTTACTTAATAGCACTTTATTTTGTTTTTGATAGCGCTGAAAAGCGCTATTAACCGTGCCACTAATGTGAACGGTTTTGTTTAATAGCACTTTAAAAGAACCATTAAAGTACTAGTTTTTAATATAAAAATAATAATTAATATAAACAATAAGTTTAAAGGAGCCAAACGAAATTCGTGGGGGAAAATGAAAATTTTAGCACAAACAGTAGCATCGGCCTGAACCGTCACTAATATAAGAAAATAAGAAGTAATTAAGACATTATCTAATAAGAAGGAAAACGGAATTTGTTATGGGAAATGAATATTTTTTCAAAAACAATAGCGTCGTCCTGAACCGTCGCTAATATAAAAAAATTAATAATTATTTAAATTAATAACTAAAAAGGAAGCAAACTAAATTGGTGGGTGTAATGAAATTTTCACACAAACAGTAGCGTAGGTCCAAATAAACGTTTTGTCAACACCAAGTATTTTTCTCAAAATCAAAGCATTTTCAAAATATTTCATTACAAATGCACTCGAAGGACACATGCATTAAGTAGTTAAGAAGGAATGATTAAATGTATGTCCCTTTGTTCTTAGTCCGATGAAGCTTACTGTATAGGTTATCGTTCAAATGCTCACCTTCACTCATGAACTTTAGTTTTATTCGTGGTATATACTTTTAATGTGAAAAGGAGGAAAATGACTAGTTAGGCGTATGCTCCTCTTCTAAAGATTCTAATAAATTCAAAGAAGAGTGATCTCTTTTGTCCAAAAGGGTAAACCAACTTTGAAAGAGAAAATAGAGCAACAGACAATATGCCATAAAAGTTACTTAATAGCACTTTCTTTTGATTTTGATAGCGCTGAAAAGCGCTATTAACCGTGCCACTAATGTGAACGGTTTTGTTTAATAGCACTTTAAAAGAACTATTAAAGTACTAGTTTTTAATATAAAAATAATAATTAATTAAAATAATAAGTTTAAAGGAGCCAAACGAAATTCGTGGGGGAAAATGAAAATTTTAGCACAAACAGTAGCATCAGCGTGAACCGTCACTAATATAAGAAAATAAGAATTAATTAAGACAATAACTAATAAGAAGGCAAACGAAATATCTTATGGGAAATGAATATTTTTTCAAAAACAATAGCGTCGGCCTGAACCGTCGCTAATATAAAAAAATAAATAATTATTTAAAATAATAACTAAAAAGGAGGCAAACTAAATTGGTGGGTGTAATGAAATTTTCACACAAACAGTAGCGTAGGTCCAAATAAATGATTTGTCAACACCAAGTATTTTTCTCGAAATCAAACCATTTTCAAAATATTTCATAACAAAAGCACTCGAAGGACACATGCATTAAGTAGTGAAGAAGGAATGATTAAATGTATATCCCTTTGTTCTTAGTCCGACGAAGCTTACTGTATAGGTTATCGTTCAAATGCTCACCTTCACTCCTGAACTTTAGTTTTATTCGTGCTATATAATTTTGAAGTTAAAAGGAGGAAAATGACTAGTTAGGTGTATGCTCCTCTTATAAAGATTATAATAAAGACAAAGAAGAGTGATCTCTTCTGTCCAAAAGGGTAAACCAACTTTGAAAGAGAAAATAAAGCAACAGACAATATGCCATAAAAGTTACTTAATAGCACTTTCTTTTGTTTTTGATAGTGCGGAAAAGCGCTATTAACCGTGCCACTAATGTGAACGATTTTGTTTAATAGCACTTTAAAAGAGCTATTAAAGTACTATTTTTTAATATAAAAATAATAATTAATATAAACAATAAGTTTAAAGGAGCCAAACGAAATTCGTGGGGGAAAATGAAAATTTTAGCACAAACAATAGCATCGCCCTAAACCGTCACTAATATAAGAAAATAAGAATTAATTAAGACAATAACTAATAAAAAGGAAAACGGAATTTGTTATGGGAAATGAATATTTTTTCAAAAACAATAGCGTCGTCCTGAACCTTCGCTAATATAAAAAAATTAATAATTATTTAAAATAATAACTAAAAAGGAGGCAAACTAACATGGTGGGTGTAATGAAATTTTCACACAAACAGTAGCGTAGGTCCAAATAAACGTTTTGTCAACACCAAGTATTTTTCTCGAAATCAAACCATTTTCAAAATATTTCATAACAAAAGCACTCGAAGGACACATGCATTAAGTAGTGAACAAGGAATGATTAAATGTATATCCCTTTGTTCTTAGTCCGACGAAGCTTACTGTATAGGTTATCGTTCAAATGCTCACTTTCACTCATGAACTTTAGTTTTATTCGTGCTATATAATTTTGAAGTGAAAAGGAGGAAAATGACTAGTTAGGTGTATGCTCCTCTTATAAAGATTATAATAAATACAAAGAAGAGTGATCTCTTCTGTCCAAAAGGGTAAACCAACTTTGAAAGAGAAAATAAAGCAACAGACAATATGCCATAAAACTTACTTAATAGCACTTTCTTTTGTTTTTGATAGCGCTGAAAAGCGCTATTAACCGTGCCACTAATGTGAACGATTTTGTTTAATAGCACCTTAAAAGAGCTATTAAAGTAATATTTTTTAATATAAAAATAATAATTAATATAAACAATAAGTTTACAGGAGCCAAACGAAATTCGTGGGGGAAAATGAAAATTTTAGCACAAACAATAGCATCGCCCTAAACCGTCACTAATATAAGAAAATAAGAATTAATTAAGACAATAACTAATAAAAAGGAAAACGGAATTTGTTATGGGAAATGAATATTTTTTCAAAAACAATAGCGTCGTCCTGAACCTTCGCTAATATAAAAAAATTAATAATTATTTAAAATAATAACTAAAAAGGAGGCAAACTAACATGGTGGTTGTAATGAAATTTTCACACAAACAGTAGCGTAGGTCCAAATAAACGTTTTGTCAACACCAAGTATTTTTCTCGAAATCAAACCATTTTCAAAATATTTCATAACAAATGCACTCGAAGGACACATGCATTAAGTAGTTAAGAAGGAATGATTAAATGTATGTCCCTTTGTTCTTAGTCCGACGAAGCTTACTGTATAGGTTATTGTTCAAATGCTCACCTTCACTCATGAACTTTAGTTTTATTCGTGCTATATAATTTTGAAGTTAAAAGGAGGAAAATGACTAGTTAGGTGTATGCTCCTCTTATAAAGATTATAATAAAGACAAAGAAGAGTGATCTCTTCTGTCCAAAAGGGTAAACCAACTTTGAAAGAGAAAATAAAGCAACAGACAATATGCCATAAAAGTTACTTAATAGCACTTTCTTTTGTTTTTGATAGCGCTGAAAAGCGCTATTAACCGTGCCACTAATGTGAACGATTTTGTTTAATAGCACTTTAAAAGAGCTATTAAAGTACTATTTTTTAATATAAAAATAATAATTAATATAAACAATAAGTTTAAAGGAGCCAAACGAAATTCGTGGGGGAAAATGAAAATTTTAGCACAAACAATAGCATCGCCCTAAACCGTCACTAATATAAGAAAATAAGAATTAATTAAGACAATAACTAATAAAAAGGAAAACGGAATTTGTTATGGGAAATGAATATTTTTTCAAAAACAATAGCGTCGTCCTGAACCTTCGCTAATATAAAAAAATTAATAATTATTTAAAATAATAACTAAAAAGGAGGCAAACTAACATGGTGGGTGTAATGAAATTTTCACACAAACAGTAGCGTAGGTCCAAATAAACGTTTTGTCAACACCAAGTATTTTTCTCGAAATCAAACCATTTTCAAAATATTTCATAACAAAAGCACTCGAAGGACACATGCATTAAGTAGTGAACAAGGAATGATTAAATGTATATCCCTTTGTTCTTAGTCCGACGAAGCTTACTGTATAGGTTATCGTTCAAATGCTCACTTTCACTCATGAACTTTAGTTTTATTCGTGCTATATAATTTTGAAGTGAAAAGGAGGAAAATGACTAGTTAGGTGTATGCTCCTCTTATAAAGATTATAATAAAGACAAAGAAGAGTGATCTCTTCTGTCCAAAAGGGTAAACCAACTTTGAAAGAGAAAATAAAGCAACAGACAATATGCCATAAAACTTACTTAATAGCACTTTCTTTTGTTTTTGATAGCGCTGAAAAGCGCTATTAACCGTGCCACTAATGTGAACGATTTTATTTAATAGCACTTTAAAAGAGCTATTAAAGTAATATTTTTTAATATAAAAATAATAATTAATATAAACAATAAGTTTACAGGAGCCAAACGAAATTCGTGGGGGAAAATGAAAATTTTAGCACAAACAATAGCATCGCCCTAAACCGTCACTAATATAAGAAAATAAGAATTAATTAAGACAATAACTAATAAAAAGGAAAACAGAATTTGTTATGGGAAATGAATATTTTTTCAAAAACAATAGCGTCGTCCTGAACCTTCGCTAATATAAAAAAATTAATAATTATTTAAAATAATAACTAAAAAGGAGGCAAACTAACATGGTGGTTGTAATGAAATTTTCACACAAACAGTAGCGTAGGTCCAAATAAACGTTTTGTCAACACCAAGTATTTTTCTCGAAATCAAACCATTTTCAAAATATTTCATAACAAATGCACTCGAAGGACACATGCATTAAGTAGTTAAGAAGGAATGATTAAATGTATGTCCCTTTGTTCTTAGTCCGACGAAGCTTACTGTATAGGTTATCGTTCAAATGCTCAGCTTCACTCATGAACTGTAGTTTTATTCGTGGTATATACTTTTAATGTGAAAAGGAGGAAAATGACTAGTTAGGCGTATGCTCCTCTTCTAAAGATTGTAATAAAGACAAAGAAGAGTGATCTCTTCTGTCCAAAAGGGTAAACCAACTTTGAAAGAGAAAATATAGCAACAGACAATATGCCATAAAAGTTACTTAATAGCACTTTCTTTTGTTTTTGATAGCGCTGAAAAGCGCTATTAACCGTGCCACTAATGTGAACGGTTTTGTTTAATAGCACTTTAAAAGAACTATTAAAGTACTAGTTTTTAATATAAAAATAATAATTAATATAAACAATAAGTTTAAATGAGCCAAACGAAATTCGTGGGGGAAAATGAAAATTTTAGCACAAACAGTAGCATCGGCGTGAACCGTCACTAATATAAGAAAATAAGAATTAATTAAGACAATAACTAATAAAAAGGCAAACGGAATTTGTTATGGGAAATGAATATTTTTTCAAAAACAATAGCGTCGTCCTGAACCGTCGCTAATATAAGAAAATAAATAATTATTAAAAATAATAACTAAAAAGGAGGCAAACTAAATTGGTGGGTGTAATGAAATTTTCGCACAAACAGTAGCCTAGGTCCAAATAAACATTTTGTCAACACCAAGTATTTTTCTCGAAATCAAACCATTTTCAAAATATTTTCATAAAAATTGCACTCGAAGGACACATGCATTAAGTAGTGAAGAAGGAATGATTAAATGTATGTCCCTTTGTTCTTAGTCCGACGACGCTGGCTGTATAGGTTATCGTTTGAATGCTCACCTTCACTCATGAACTTTAGTTTTATTCGTGCTATATACTTTTGAAGTGAAATGGAGGAAAATGACTAGTTAGGCGTATGCCCATCTTATAAAGATTCTAATAAAGACAAAGAAGAGTGATCTCTTCTGTCCAAAAGGGTAAACCAACTTTGAAAGAGAAAATAGAGCAACAGACAATATGCCATAAAAGTTACTTAATAGCACTTTCTTTTGTTTTTGATAGCGCTGAAAAGCGCTATTAACCGTGCCACTAATGTGAACGGTTTTGTTTAATAGCACTTAATATAAAAATAATAATTAATTAAAACAATAAGTTTAAAGGAGCCAAACGAAATTCGTGGGGGAAAATGAAAATTTTAGCACAAACAGTAGCATCAGCGTGAACCGTCACTAATATGAGAAAATAAGAATTAATTAAGACAATAACTAATAAGAAGGCAAACGAAATATGTTATGGGAAATGAATATTTTTTCATAAACAATAGCGTCGGCCTGAACCGTCGCTAATATAAAAAAATAAATAATTATTTAAAATAATAACTAAAAAGGAGGCAAACTAAATTGGTGGGTGTAATGAAATTTTCACACAAAAATAGTAGCGTAGGTCCAAATAAATGATTTGTCAACACCAAGTATTTTTCTCGAAATCAAACCATTTTCAAAAGATTTCATAACAAAAGCACTCGAAGGACACATGCATTAAGTAGTGAAGAAGGAATGATTAAATGTATATCCCTTTGTTCTTAGTCCGACGAAGCTTACTGTATAGGTTATCGTTCAAATGCTCACCTTCACTCATGAAGTTTAGTTTTATTCGTTCTATATAATTTTGAAGTGAAAAGGAGGAAAATGACTAGTTAGGTGTATGCTCCTCTTATAAAGATTATAATAAAGACAAAGAAGAGTGATCTCTTCTGTCCAAAAGGGTAAACCAACTTTGAAAGAGAAAATAAAGCAACAGACAATATGCCATAAAAGTTACTTAATAGCACTTTCTTTTGTTTTTGATAGCGCTGAAAAGCGCTATTAACCGTGCCACTAATGTGAACGATTTTATTTAATAGCACTTTAAAAGAGCTATTAAAGTACTAGTTTTTAATATAAAAATAATAATTAATATAAACAATAAGTTTAAAGGAGCCAAACGAAATTCGTGGGGGAAAATGAAAATTTTAGCACAAACAATAGCATCGCCCTGAACCGTCACTAATATAAGAAAATAAGAATTAATTAAGACAATAACTAATAAAAAGGAAAACGGAATTTGTTATGGGAAATGAATATTTTTTCAAAAACAATAGCGTCGTCCTGAACCGTCGCTAATATAAAAAAATAAACAATTATTTAAAATAATAACTAAAAAGGAGGCAAACTAAATTGGTCGGAGTAATGAAATTTTCACACAAACAGTAGCGTAGGTCCAAATAAACGTTTTGTCAACACCGAGTATTTTTCTCGAAATCAAAGAATTTTCAAAATATTTCATAACAAATGCACTCGAAGGACACATGCATTAAGTAGTTAAGAAGGAATGATTAAATGTATGTCCCTTTGTTCTTAGTCCGACGAAGCTTACTGTATAGGTTATCGTTCAAATGCTCACCTTCATTCATGAACTTTAGTTTTATTCGTGGTATATACTTTTAATGTGAAAAGGAGGAAAATGACTAGTTAGGCGTATGCTCCTCTTCTAAAGATTCTAATAAAGACAAAGAAGAGTGATCTCTTCTGTCCAAAAGGGTAAACCAACTTTGAAAGAGAAAATAGAGCAACAGACAATATGCCATAAAATTTACTTAATAGCACTTTCTTTTGTTTTTGATAGCGCTGAAAAGCGCTATTAACCGTGCCACTAATGTGAACGGTTTTGTTTAATAACACTTTAAAAGAACTATTAAAGTACTAGTTTTTAATATAAAAATAATAATTAATATAAACAATAAGTTTAAATGAGTCAAACGAAATTCGTGGGGGATAATGAAAATTTTAGCACAAACAGTAGCATCGGCGTGAACCGTCACTAATATAAGAAAATAAGAATTAATTAAGACAATAACTAATAAAAAGGAAAACATAATTTGTTATGGGAAATGAATATTTTTTCAAAAACAATAGCGTCGTCCTGAACCTTCGCTAATATAAGAAAATAAATAATTATTAAAAATAATAACTAAAAAGGAGGCAAACTAAATTGGTGGGTGTAATGAAATTTTCGCACAAACAGTAGCCTAGGTCCAAATAAATGTTTTATCAACACCAAGTATTTTTGTCGAAATCAAACCATTTTCATAACAATTGCACTCGAAGGACACATGCATTAAGTAGTGAAGAAGGAATGATTAAATGTATGTTCCTTTGTTCTTAGTCCGACGACGCTGGCTGTATAGGTTATCGTTCGAATGCTCACCTTCACTCATGAACTTTAGTTTTATTCGTGCTATATACTTTTGAAGTGAAATTTAGGAAAATGACTAGTTAGGCGTATGCTCCTCTTATAAAGATTCTAATAAACACAAAGAAGAGTGATCTCTTCTGTCCAAAAGGGTAAACCAACTTTGAAAGAGAAAATAGAGCAACAGACAATATGCCATAAAAGTTACTTAATAGCACTTTCTTTTGGTTCTGATAGCGCTGAAAAGCACTATTAACCGTGCCACTAACGTGAACGGTTTTGTTTAATAGCACTTTAAAAGAACTATTAAAGTACTAGTTTTTAATATAAAAATAATAATTAATTAAAATAATAATTTTAAAGGAGCCAAACGAAATTCGTGTGGGAAAATGAAAATTTTAGCACAAACAGTAGCATCGGCCTGAACCGTCACTAATATAAGAAAATAAGAATTAATTAAGACAATAACTAATAAGAAGGCAAACGGAATTTGTTATGGGAAATGAATATTTTTTCAAAAACAATAGCTTCGTCCTGAACCGTCGCTAATATAAAAAAATAAATAATTATTTAAAATAATAACTAAAAAGGAGGCAAACTAAATTGGTGGGTGTAATGAAATTTTCACACAAACAGTGGCGTAGGTCCAAATAAACGTTTTGTCAACACCAAGTATTTTTCTCGAAATCAAACCATTTTCAAAATATTTCATAACAAATGCACTCGAAGGACACATGCATTAAGTAGTTAAGAAGGAATGATTAAATGTATGTCCCTTTGTTCTTAGTCCGACGAAGCTTACTGTATAGCTTATCGTTCAAATGCTCACCTTCACTCATGAATTTTAGTTTTATTCGTGCTATATACTTTTAATGTAAAAAGGAGGAAAATGACTAGTTAAGCGTATGCTCCTCTTCTAAAGATTCTAATAAAGACAAAGAAGAGTGATCTCTTCTGTCCAAAAGGGTAAACCAACTTTGAAAGAGAAAATATAGCAACAGACAATATGCCATAAAAGTTACTTAATAGCACTTTCTTTTGTTTTTGATAGCGCTGAAAAGCGCTATTAACCGTGCCACTAATGTGAACGATTTTGTTTAATAGCACTTTAAAATAGCTATTAAAATACTAGTTTTTAATATAAAAATAATAATTAATTTAAACAATAAGTTTAAAGGAGCCAAATGAAATTCGTGGGGGAAAATGAAAATTTTAGCACAAACAGTAGCATCGGCCTGAACCGTCACTAATATAAGAAAATAAGAATTAATTAAGACAATTTCTAATAAGAAGGCAAACGAAATTTGTTATGGGAAATGAATATTTTTTCAAAAACAATAGCGTCGTCCTGAACCGTCGCTAATATAAAAAAATTAATAATTATTTAAAATAATAACTAAAAAGGAGGCAAATTAAATTGGTGGGTGTAATGAAATTTTCACACAAACAGTAGTGTAGGTCCAAATAAACGTTTTGTCAACACCAAGTATTTTTCTCGAAATCAAAGCATTTTCAAAATATTTCATAACAAATGCACTCGAAGGACACATGCATTAAGTAGTTAAGAAGGAATGATTAAATGTATGTTCCTTTGTTCTTAGTCCGACGAAGCTTATTGTATAGGTTATCGTTCAAATGCTCACCTTCATTCATGAACTTTAGTTTTATTCGTGGTATATACTTTTAATGTGAAAAGGAGGAAAATGACTAGTTAGGCGTATGCTCCTCTTCTAAAGATTCTAATAAAGACAAAGAAGAGTGATCTCTTCTGTCCAAAAGGGTAAACCAACTTTGAAAGAGAAAATAGAGCAACAGACAATATGCCATAAAAGTTACTTAATAGCACTTTCTTTTGTTTTTGATAGCGCTGGAAAGCGCTATTAACCGTGCCACTAATGTGAACGGTTTTGTTTAATAGCACTTTAAAAGAACTATTAAAGTACTAGTTTTTAATATAAAAATAATAATTAATTAAAATAATAAGTTTAAAGGAGCCAAACGAAATTCGTGGGGGAAATTGAAAATTTTAGCACAAACAGTAGCATCGGCCTGAACCGTCACTAATATAAGAAAATAAGAATAAATTAAGACAATAACTAATAAGAAGGCAAACGGTATTTGTTATGGGAAATGAAAATTTTTTCAAAAACAATAGCGTCGTCCTGAACCGTCGCTAATATAAAAAAATAAATAATTATTTAAAATAATAACTAAAAAGGAGGCAAACTAAATTGGTGGGTGTAATGAAATTTTCACACAAACAGTGGCGTAGGTCCAAATAAACGTTTTGTCAACACCAACTATTTTTCTCGAAATCAAACCATTTTCAAAATATTACATAACAAATGCACTCGAAGGACACATGCATTAAGTTGTTAAGAAGGAATGATTAAATGTATGTCCCTTTGTTTTTAGTCCGACGAAGCTTACTATATAGGTTATCGTTCAAATGCTCACCTTCACTCATGAACTTTAGTTTTATTCGTGCTATATACTTTTAATGTGAAAATGAGGAAAATGACTAGTTAAGCGTATGCTCCTCTTCTAAAGATTCTAATAAAGACAAAGAAGAGTGATCTCTTCTGTCCAAAAGGGTAAACCAACTTTGAAAGAGAAAATATAGCAACAGACAATATGCCATAAAAGTTACTTAATAGCACTTTCTTTTGTTTTTGATAGCGCTGAAAAGCGCTATTAACCGTGCCACTAATGTGAACGATTTTGTTTAATAGCACTTTAAAATAGCTATTAAAATACTAGTTTTTAATATAAAAATAATAATTAATTTAAACAATGAGTTTAAAGGAGCCAAATGAAATTCGTGGGGGAAAATTAAAATTTTAGCACAAACAGTAGCATCGGCCTGAACCGTCACTAATATAAGAAAATAAGAATTAATTAAGACAATATCTAATAAGAAGGCAAACGAAATTTGTTATGGGAAATGAATATTTTTTCAAAAACAATAGCGTCGTCCTGAACCGTCGCTAATATAAAAAAATTACTAATTATTTAAAATAATAACTAAAAAGGAGGCAAATTAAATTGGTGTGTGTAATGAAATTTTCACACAAACAGTAGCGTAGGTCCAAATAAACGTTTTGTCAACACCAAGTATTTTTCTCGAAATCAAAGCATTTTCAAAATATTTCATAACAAATGCACTCGAAGGACACATGCATTAAGTAGTTAAGAAGGAATGATTAAATGTATGTCCCTTTGTTCTTAGTCCGACGAAGCTTACTGTATAGGTTATCGTTCAAATGCTCACCTTCACTCATGAACTTTAGTTTTATTAATGGTATATACTTTTAATGTGAAAAGGAGGAAAATGACTAGTTAGGAGTATGCTCCTTTTCTAAAGATTCTAATAAAGACAAAGAAGAGTGATCTCTTCTGTCCAAAAGGGTAAACCAACTTTGAAAGAGAAAATAGAGCAACAGACAATATGCCATAAAAGTTACTTAATAGCACTTTCTTTTGTTTTTGATAGCGCTGAAAAGCGCTAATAACCGTGCCACTAATGTGAACGGTTTTGTTTAATAGCACTTTAAAAGAACTATAAAAGTACTAGTTTTTAATATAAAAATAATAATTAATATAAACAATAAGTTTAAATGAGCCAAACGAAATTCGTGGGGGAAAATGAAAATTTTAGCACAAACAGTAGCATCGGCGTGAACCGTCACGAATATAAGAAAATAAGAATTAATTAAGACAATAACTAATAAAAAGGAAAATAGAATTTGTTATGGGAAATGAATATTTTTTCAAAAACAATAGCGTCGTCCTGAACCGTCGCTAATATAAGAAAATAAATAATTATTAAAAATAATAACTAAAAAGGAGGCAAACTAAATTGGTGGGTGTAATGAAATTTTCTCACAAACAGTAGCCTAGGTCCAAATAAATGTTTTGTCAACACCAAGTATTTTTCTCGAAATCAAACCATTTTCATAACAATTGCACTCGAAGGACACATGCATTAAGTAGTGAAGAAGGAATGATTAAATGTATGTTCCTTTGTTCTTAGTCCTACGACGCTGGCTGTATAGGTTATCGTTCAAATGCTCACCTTCACTCATGAACTTTAGTTTTATTCGTGCTATATACTTTTGAAGTGAAATGGAGGAAAATGACTAGTTGGGCGTATGCTCCTCTTATAAAGATTCTAATAAATACAAAGAAGAGTGATCTCTTCTGTCCAAAAGGGTAAACCAACTTTGAAAGAGAAAATAGAGCAACAGACAATATGCCATAAAAGTTACTTAATAGCACTTTCTTTTGGTTCTGATAGCGCTGAAAAGCACTATTAACCGTGCCACTAATGTGAACGGTTTTGTTTAATAGCACTTTAAAAGAACTATTAAAGTACTAGTTTTTAATATAAAAATAATAATTAATTAACATAATAATTTTAAAGGAGCCAAACGAAATTCGTGGGGGAAAATGAAAATTTTAGCACAAACAGTAGCATCGGCCTGAACCGTCACTAATATAAGAAAATAAGAATTAATTAAGACAATAACTAATAAGAAGGCAAACGGAATTTGTTATGGGAAATGAATATTTTTTCAAAAACAATAGCGTCGTCCTGAACCGTCGCTAATATAAAAAAATAAATAATTATTTAAAATAATAACTAAAAAGGAGGCAAACTAAATTGGTGGGTGTAATGAAATTTTCACACAAACAGTGGCGTAGGTCCAAATAAACGTTTTGTCAACACCAAGTATTTTTCTCGAAATCAAACCATTTTCAAAATATTTCATAACAAATGCACTCGAAGGACACATGCATTAAGTAGTTAAGAAGGAATGATTAAATGTATGTCCCTTTGTTCTTAGTCCGATGAAGCTTACTGTATAGGTTATCGTTCAAATGCTAACCTTCACTCATGAACTTTAGTTTTATTCGTGCTATATACTTTTAATGTAAAAAGGAGGAAAATGACTAGTTAAGCGTATGCTCCTCTTCTAAAGATTCTAATAAAGACAAAGAAGAGTGATCTCTTCTGTCCAAAAGGGTAAACAAACTTTGAAAGAGAAAATATAGCAACAGACAATATGCCATAAAAGTTACTTAATAGCACTTTCTTTTGTTTTTAATAGCGCTGAAAAGTGCTATTAACTGTGCCACTAATGTGAACGATTTTGTTTAATAGCACTTTAAAATAGCTATTAAAATACTAGTTTTTAATATAAAAATAATAATTAATTTAAATAATAAGTTTAAAGGAGCCAAATGAAATTCGTGGGGGAAAATGAAAATTTTAGCACAAACAGTAGCATCAGCCTGAACCGTCACTAATATAAGAAAATAAGAATTAATTAAGACAATTTCTAATAAGAAGGCAAACGAAATTTGTTATGGGAAATGAATATTTTTTCAAAAACAATAACGTCGTCCTGAACCGTCGCTAATATAAAAAAATTAATAATTATTTAAAATAATAACTAAAAAGGAGGCAAACTAAATTGGTGGGTGTAATGAAATTTTCACACAAACAGTAGTGTAGGTCCAAATAAACGTTTTGTCAACACCATGTATTTTTCTCGAAATCAAAGCATTTTCAAAATATTTCATGACAAATGCACTCGAAGGACACATGCATTAATTAGTTAAGATGGAATGATTAAATGTATGTCCCTTTGTTCTTAGTCCGACGAAGCTTACTGTATAGGTTATCGTTCAAATGCTCACCTTCATTCATGAACTTTAGTTTTATTCGTGCTATATACTTTTAATGTGAAAAGGAGGAAAATGACTAGTTAAGCGTATGCTCCTCTTCTAAAGATTCCAATAAAGACAAAGAAGAGTGATATCTTCTGTCCAAAAGGGTAAACCAACTTTGAAAGAGAAAATATAGCAACAGACAATATGCCATAAAAGTTACTTAATAGCACTTTCTTTTGTTTTTGTTAGCGCTGAAAAGCGCTATTAACCGTGCCACTAATGTGAACGGTTTTGTTTAATAGCACTTTAAAATAGCTATTAAAGTTCTAGTTTTTAATATAAAAATAATAATTAATTTAAACAATAAGTTTAAAGGAGCCAAACGAAATTCGTGGGGGAAAATGAAAATTTTAGCACAAACAGTAGCATCGGCCTGAACCGTCACTAATATAAGAAAATAAGAATTAATTAAGACAATATCTAATAAGAAGGAAAACGAAATTTGTTATGGGAAATGACAATTTTTTCAAAAACAATAGCGTCGTCCTGATCCGTCGCTAATATAAAAAAATTAATAATTATATAAAATAATAACTAAAAAGGAGGCAAACTAAATTGGTGGGTGTAATGAAATTTTCACACAAACAGTAGCGCAGGTCCAAATAAACGTTTTGTCAACACCAAGTATTTTTCTCGAAATCAAAGCATTTTCAAAATATTTCATAACAAATGCACTCGAAGGACACATGCATTAAGTAGTTAAGAAGGAATGATTAAATGTATGTCCCTTTGTTCTTAGTCCGACGAAGCTTACTGTATAGGTTATCGTTCAAATGCACACCTTCATTCATGAACTTTAGTTTTATTCGTGCTATATACTTTTAATGTGAAAAGGAGGAAAATGACTAGTTAAGCGTATGCTCCTCTTCTAAAGATTCCAATAAAGACAAAGAAGAGTGATATCTTCTGTCCAAAAGGGTAAACCAACTTTGAAAGAGAAAATATAGCAACAGACAATATGCCATAAAAGTTACTTAATAGCACTTTCTTTTGTTTTTGTTAGCGCTGAAAAGCGCTATTAACCGTGCCACTAATGTGAACGGTTTTGTTTAATAGCACTTTAAAATAGCTATTAAAATACTAGTTTTTAATATAAAAATAATAATTAAATTAAACAATAAGTTTAAAGGAGCCAAACAAAATTCGTGGGGGAAAATGAAAATTTTAGCACAAACAGTAACATCGGCTTGAACCGTCACTAATATAAGAAAATAAGAATTAATTAAGACAATATCTAATAAGAAGGCAAACGAAATTTGTTATGGGAAATGAATATTTTTTCAAAAACAATAGCGTCGTCCTGAACCGTCGCTAATATAAAAAAATTAATAATTATTTAAAATAATAACTAAAAAGGAGGCAAACTAAATTGGTGGGTGTAATGAAATTTTCACACAAACAGTAGCGCAGGTCCAAATAAACGTTTTGTCAACACCAAGTATTTTTCTCGAAATCAAAGCATTTTCAAAATATTTCATAACAAATGCACTCGAAGGACACATGCATTAAGTAGTTAAGAAGGAATGATTAAATGTATGTCCCTTTGTTCTTAGTCCGACGAAGCTTACTGTATAGGTTATCGTTCAAATGCTCACCTTCACTCATGAACTTTAGTTTTATTCGTGGATATACTTTTAATGTGAAAAGGAGGAAAATGACTAGTTAAGCGTATGCTCCTCTTCTAAAGATTGTAATAAAGACAAAGAAGAGTGATCTCTTATGTCCAAAATGGTAAACCAACTTTGAAAGAGAAAATATAGCAACAGACAATATGCCATAAAAGTTACTTAATAGCACTTTCTTTTGTTTTTGATAGCGCTGAAAAGCACTATTAACCGTGCCCCTAATGTGGACGATTTTGTTTAATAGCACTTTAAAATAGCTATTAAAGTACTAGTTTTTAATATAAAAATAATAATTAATTTAAACAATAAGTTTAAAGGAGCCAAATGAAATTCGTGGGGGAAAATGAAAATTTTAGCACAAACAGTAGCATCAGCCTGAACCGTCACTAATATAAGAAAATAAGAATTAATTAAGACAATATCTAATAAGAAGGCAAACGAAATTTGTTATGGGAAATGAATATTTTTTCAAAAACAATAGCGTCGTCCTGAACCGTCGCTAATATAAAAAAATTAATAATTATTTAAAATAATAACTAAAAAGGAGGCAAACTAAATTGGTGGGTGTAATGAAATTTTCACACAAACAGTAGTGTAGGTCCAAATAAACGTTTTGTCAACATCAAGTATTTTTCTCGAAATCAAAGCATTTTCAAAATATTTCATAACAAATGCACTCGAAGGACACATGCACTAAGTAGTTAAGTAGGAATGATTAAATGTATGTCCCTTTGTTCTTAGTCCGACGAAGCTTACTGTATAGGTTATCGTTCAAATGCTCTCCTTCATTCATGAACTTTAGTTTTATTCGTGGTATATACTTTTAATGTGAAAAGGAGGAAAATGACTAGTTAGGCGTATGCTCCTCTTCTAAAGATTCTAATAAAGACAAAGAAGAGTGATCTCTTATGTCCAAAAGGGTAAACCAACTTTGAAAGAGAAAATAGAGCAACAGACAATATGCCATAAAAGTTACTTAATAGCACTTTATTTTGTTTTTGATAGCGCTGAAAAGCGCTATTAACCGTGCCACTAATGTGGACGATTTTGTTTAACAGCACTTTAAAATAGCTATTAAAGTTCTAGTTTTTAATATAAAAATAATAACTAATTTAAACAATAAGTTTAAAGGAGCCAAACGAAATTCGTGGGGGAAAATGAAAATTTTAGCACAAACAGTAGCATCGGCCTGAATCGTCACTAATATAAGAAAATAAGAATTAATTAAGACAATATCTAATAAGAAGGAAAACGGAATTTGTTATGGGAAATGAATATTTTTTCAAAAACAATAGCGTCGTCCTGAACCGTCGCTAATATAAAAAAATTAATAATTATTTAAAATAATAACTAAAAAGGAGGCAAACTAAATTGGTGGGTGTAATGAAATTTTCACACAAACAGTAGTGCAGGTCCAAATAAACGTTTTGTCAACACCAAGTATTTTTCTCGAAATCAAAGCATTTTCAAAATATTTCATAACAAATGCACTCGAAGGACACATGCTTTAAGTAGTTAAGAAGGAATGATTAAATGTATGTTCTTTGTTCTTAGTCCGACGAAGCTTACTGTATAGGTTATCGTTCAAATGCTCACCTTCACTCATGAACTTTAGTTTTATTCGTGCCATATACTTTTAATGTGAAAAGGAGGAAAATGACTAGTTAAGCGTATGCTCCTCTTCTAAAGATTGTAATAAAGACAAAGAAGAGTGATCTCTTCTGTCCAAAATGGTAAACCAACTTTGAAAGAGAAAATATAGCAACAGACAATATGCCATAAAAGTTACTTAATAGCACTTTCTTTTGTTTTTGATAGCGCTGAAAAGCACTATTAACCGTGCCCCTAATGTGGACGATTTTGTTTAATAGCACTTTAAAATAGCTATTAAAGTACTAGTTTTAATATAAAAATAATAATTAATTTAAACAATAAGTTTAAAGGAGCCAAATGAAATTCGTGGGGGAAAATGAAAATTTTAGCACAAACAGTAGCATCAGCCTGAACCGTCACTAATATAAGAAAATAAGAATTAATTAAGACAATATCTAATAAGAAGGCAAACGAAATTTGTTATGGGAAATGAATATTTTTTCAAAAACAATAGCGTCGTCCTAAACCGTCGCTAATATAAAAAAATTAATAATTATTTAAAATAATAACTAAAAAGGAGGCAAACTAAATTGGTGGGTGTAATGAAATTTTCACACAAACAGTGGCGTAGGTCCAAATAAACGTTTTGTCAACACCATGTATTTTTCTCGAAATCAAACCATTTTCAAAATATTTCATAACAAATGCACTCGAAGGACACATGCATTAAGTAGTTAAGAAGGAATGATTAAATGTATGTCACTTTGTTCTTAGTCCGATGAAGCTTACTGTATAGGTTATCGTTCAAATGCTCACCTTCACTCATGAACTTTAGTTTTATTCGTGCCATATACTTTTAATGTGAAAAGGAGGAAAATGACTAGTTAAGCGTATGCTCCTCTTCTAAAGATTGTAATAAAGACAAAGAAGAGTGATCTCTTCTGTCCAAAATGGTAAACCAACTTTGAAAGAGAAAATATAGCAACAGACAATATGCCATAAAATTTACTTAATAGCACTTTCTTTTGTTTTTGATAGCGCTGAAAAGCACTATTAACCGTGCCCCTAATGTGGACGATTTTGTTTAATAGCACTTTAAAATAGCTATTAAAGTACTAGTTTTTAATATAAAAATAATAATTAATTTAAACAATAAGTTTAAAGGAGCCAAATGAAATTCGTGGGGGAAAATGAAAATTTTAGCACAAACAGTAGCATCAGCCTGAACCGTCACTAATATAAGAAAATAAGAATTAATTAAGACAATATCTAATAAGAAGGCAAACGAAATTTGTTATGGGAAATGAATATTTTTTCAAAAACAATAGCGTCGTCCTAAACCGTCGCTAATATAAAAAAATTAATAATTATTTAAAATAATAACTAAAAAGGAGGCAAACTAAATTGGTGGGTGTAATGAAATTTTCACACAAACAGTAGCGCAGGTCCAAATAAACGTTTTGTCAACACCAAGTATTTTTCTCGAAATCAAAGCATTTTCAAAATATTTCATAACAAATGCACTCGAAGGACACATGCATTAAGTAGTTAAGAAGGAATGATTAAATGTATGTCCCTTTGTTCTTAGTCCGACGAAGCTTACTGTATAGGTTATCGTTCAAATGCTCACCTTCACTCATGAACTTTAGTTTTATTCGTGGATATACTTTTAATGTGAAAAGGAGGAAAATGACTAGTTAAGCGTATGCTCCTCTTCTAAAGATTGTAATAAAGACAAAGAAGAGTGATCTCTTATGTCCAAAATGGTAAACCAACTTTGAAAGAGAAAATATAGCAACAGACAATATGCCATAAAAGTTACTTAATAGCACTTTCTTTTGTTTTTGATAGCGCTGAAAAGCACTATTAACCGTGCCCCTAATGTGGACGATTTTGTTTAATAGCACTTTAAAATAGCTATTAAAGTACTAGTTTTTAATATAAAAATAATAATTAATTTAAACAATAAGTTTAAAGGAGCCAAATGAAATTCGTGGGGGAAAATGAAAATTTTAGCACAAACAGTAGCATCAGCCTGAACCGTCACTAATATAAGAAAATAAGAATTAATTAAGGCAATATCTAATAAGAAGGCAAACGAAATTTGTTATGGGAAATGAATATTTTTTCAAAAACAATAGCGTCGTCCTGAACCGTCGCTAATATAAAAAAATTAATAATTATTTAAAATAATAACTAAAAAGGAGGCAAACTAAATTGGTGGGTGTAATGAAATTTTCACACAAACAGTAGTGTAGGTCCAAATAAACGTTTTGTCAACATCAAGTATTTTTCTCGAAATCAAAGCATTTTCAAAATATTTCATAACAAATGCACTCGAAGGACACATGCACTAAGTAGTTAAGTAGGAATGATTAAATGTATGTCCCTTTGTTCTTAGTCCGACGAAGCTTACTGTATAGGTTATCGTTCAAATGCTCTCCTTCATTCATGAACTTTAGTTTTATTCGTGGTATATACTTTTAATGTGAAAAGGAGGAAAATGACTAGTTAGGCGTATGCTCCTCTTCTAAAGATTCTAATAAAGACAAAGAAGAGTGATCTCTTATGTCCAAAAGGGTAAACCAACTTTGAAAGAGAAAATAGAGCAACAGACAATATGCCATAAAAGTTACTTAATAGCACTTTATTTTGTTTTTGATAGCGCTGAAAAGCGCTATTAACCGTGTCACTAATGTGGACGATTTTGTTTAACAGCACTTTAAAATAGCTATTAAAGTTCTAGTTTTTAATATAAAAATAATAACTAATTTAAACAATAAGTTTAAAGGAGCCAAACGAAATTCGTGGGGGAAAATGAAAATTTTAGCACAAACAGTAGCATCGGCCTGAACCGTCACTAATATAAGAAAATAAGAATTAATTAAGACAATATCTAATAAGAAGGAAAACAGAATTTGTTATGGGAAATGAATATTTTTTCAAAAACAATAGCGTCGTCCTGAACCGTCGCTAATATAAAAAAATTAATAATTATTTAAAATAATAACTAAAAAGGAGGCAAACTAAATTGGTGGGTGTAATGAAATTTTCACACAAACAGTAGTGCAGGTCCAAATAAACCTTTTGTCAACACCAAGTATTTTTCTCGAAATCAAAGAATTTTCAAAATATTTCATAACAAATGCACTCGAAGGACACATGCATTAAGTAGTTAAGAAGGAATGATTAAATGTATGTCCCTTTGTTCTTAGTCCGACGAAGCTTACTGTATAGGTTATCGTTCAAATGCTCACCTTCACTCATGAACTTTAGTTTTATTCGTGCCATATACTTTTAATGTGAAAAGGAGGAAAATGACTAGTTAAGCGTATGCTCCTCTTCTAAAGATTGTAATAAAGACAAAGAAGAGTGATCTCTTCTGTCCAAAATGGTAAACCAACTTTGAAAGAGAAAATATAGCAACAGACAATATGCCATAAAAGTTACTTAATAGCACTTTCTTTTGTTTTTGATAGCGCTGAAAAGCACTATTAACCGTGCCCCTAATGTGGACGATTTTGTTTAATAGCACTTTAAAATAGCTATTAAAGTACTAGTTTTTAATATAAAAATAATAATTAATTTAAACAATAAGTTTAAAGGAGCCAAATGAAATTCGTGGGGGAAAATGAAAATTTTAGCACAAACAGTAGCATCAGCCTGAACCGTCACTAATATAAGAAAATAAGAATTAATTAAGACAATATCTAATAAGAAGGCAAACGAAATTTGTTATGGGAAATGAATATTTTTTCAAAAACAATAGCGTCGTCCTAAACCGTCGCTAATATAAAAAAATTAATAATTATTTAAAATAATAACTAAAAAGGAGGCAAACTAAATTGGTGGGTGTAATGAAATTTTCACACAAACAGTGGCGTAGGTCCAAATAAACGTTTTGTCAACACCATGTATTTTTCTCGAAATCAAACCATTTTCAAAATATTTCATAACAAATGCACTCGAAGGACACATGCATTAAGTAGTTAAGAAGGAATGATTAAATGTATGTCCCTTTGTTCTTAGTCCGACGAGGCTTACTGTATAGGTTATCGTTCAAATGCTCACCTTCACTCATGAACTTTAGTTTTATTCGTGCCATATACTTTTAATGTGAAAAGGAGGAAAATGACTAGTTAAGCGTATGCTCCTCTTCTAAAGATTGTAATAAAGACAAAGAAGAGTGATCTCTTCTGTCCAAAATGGTAAACCAACTTTGAAAGAGAAAATATAGCAACAGACAATATGCCATAAAATTTACTTAATAGCACTTTCTTTTGTTTTTGATAGCGCTGAAAAGCACTATTAACCGTGCCCCTAATGTGGACGATTTTGTTTAATAGCACTTTAAAATAGCTATTAAAGTACTAGTTTTTAATATAAAAATAATAATTAATTTAAACAATAAGTTTAAAGGAGCCAAATGAAATTCGTGGGGGAAAATGAAAATTTTAGCACAAACAGTAGCATCAGCCTGAACCGTCACTAATATAAGAAAATAAGAATTAATTAAGACAATATCTAATAAGAAGGCAAACGAAATTTGTTATGGGAAATGAATATTTTTTCAAAAACAATAGCGTCGTCCTAAACCGTCGCTAATATAAAAAAATTAATAATTATTTAAAATAATAACTAAAAAGGAGGCAAACTAAATTGGTGGGTGTAATGAAATTTTCACACAAACAGTGGCGTAGGTCCAAATAAACGTTTTGTCAACACCATGTATTTTTCTCGAAATCAAACCATTTTCAAAATATTTCATAACAAATGCACTCGAAGGACACATGCATTAAGTAGTTAAGAAGGAATGATTAAATGTATGTCCCTTTGTTATTAGTCCGACGAAGCTTACTGTATAGGTTATCGTTCAAATGCTCACCTTCACTCATGAACTTTAGTTTTATTCGTGCTATATACTTTTAATGTGAAAAGGAGGAAAATGACTAGTTAAGCATATGCTCCTCTTCTAAAGATTCTAATAAAGACAAAGAAGAGTGATCTCTTCTGTCCAAAAGGGTAAACCAACTTTGAAAGAGAAAATATAGCAACAGACAATATGCCATAAAAGTTACTTAATAGCACTTTCTTTTGTTTTTGATAGCGCTGAAAAGCGCTATTAACCGTGCCACTAATGTGAACGATTTTGTTTAATAGCACTTTAAAATAGCTATTAAAATACTAGTTTTTAATATAAAAATAATAATTAATTTAAACAATGAGTTTAAAGGAGCCAAATGAAATTCGTGGGGGAAAATGAAAATTTTAGCACAAACAGTAGCATCGGCCTGAACCGTCACTAATATAAGAAAATAAGAATTAATTAAGACAATATCTAATAAGAAGGCAAACGAAATTTGTTATGGGAAATGAATATTTTTTCAAAAACAATAGCATCGTCCTGAACCGTCGCTAATATAAAAAAATTAATAATTATTTAAAATAATAACTAAAAAGGAGGCAAACTAAATTGGTTGGTGTAATGAAATTTTCACACAAACAGTAGTGTAGGTCCAAATAAACGTTTTGTCAACACCAAGTATTTTTCTCGAAATCAAAGCATTTTCAAAATATTTCATAACAAATGCACTCGAAGGACACATGCATTAAGTAGTTAAGAAGGAATGATTAAATGTATGTCCCTTTGTTCTTAGTCCGACGAAGCTTACTGTATAGGTTATCGTTCAAATGCTCACCTTCACTCATGAACTTTAGTTTTATTCGTGCCATATACTTTTAATGTGAAAAGGAGGAAAATGACTAGTTAAGCGTATGCTTCTTTTCTAAAGATTGTAATAAAGACAAAGAAGAGTGATCTCTTCTGTCCAAAATGGTAAACCGACTTTGAAAGAGAAAATATAGCAACAGACAATATGCCATAAAAGTTACTTAATAGCACTTTCTTTTGTTTTTGATAGCGCTGAAAAGCACTATTAACCGTGCCCCTAATGTGGACGATTTTGTTTAATAGCACTTTAAAATAGCTATTAAAGTACTAGTTTTTAATATAAAAATAATAATTAATTTAAACAATAAGCTTAAAGGAGCCAAATGAAATTCGTGGGGGAAAATGAAAATTTTAGCACAAACAGTAGCATCAGCCTGAACCGTCACTAATATAAGAAAATAAGAATTAATTAAGACAATATCTAATAAGAAGGCAAACGAAATTTGTTATGGGAAATGAATATTTTTTCAAAAACAATAGCGTCGTCCTAAACCGTCGTTAATATAAAAAAATTAATAATTATTTAAAATAATAACTAAAAAGGAGGCAAACTAAATTGGTGGGTGTAATGAAATTTTCACACAAACAGTGGCGTAGGTCCAAATAAACGTTTTGTCAACACCAAGTATTTTTCTCGAAATCAAACCATTTTCAAAATATTTCATAACAAATGCACTCGAAGGACACATGCATTAAGTAGTTAAGAAGGAATGATTAAATGTATGTCCCTTTGTTCTTAGTCCGACGAAGCTTACTGTATAGGTTATCGTTCAAATGCTCACCTTCACTCATGAACTTTAGTTTTATTCGTGCTATATACTTTTAATGTGAAAAGGAGGAAAATGACTAGTTAAGCGTATGCTCCTCTTCTAAAGATTCTAATAAAGACAAAGAAGAGTGATCTCTTCTGTCCAAAAGGGTAAACCAACTTTGAAAGAGAAAATATAGCAACAGACAATATGCCATAAAAGTTACTTAATAGCACTTTCTTTTGTTTTTGATAGCGCTGAAAAGCGCTATTAACCGTGCCACTAATGTGAACGATTTTGTTTAATAGCACTTTAAAATAGCTATTAAAATACTAGTTTTTAATATAAAAATAATAATTAATTTAAACAATGAGTTTAAAGGAGCCAAATGAAATTCGTGGGGGAAAATGAAAATTTTAGCACAAACAGTAGCATCGGCCTGAACCGTCACTAATATAAGAAAATAAGAATTAATTAAGACAATATCTAATAAGAAGGCAAACGAAATTTGTTATGGGAAATGAATATTTTTTCAAAAACAATAGCATCGTCCTGAACCGTCGCTAATATAAAAAAATTAATAATTATTTAAAATAATAACTAAAAAGGAGGCAAACTAAATTGGTTGGTGTAATGAAATTTTCACACAAACAGTAGTGTAGGTCCAAATAAACGTTTTGTCAACACCAAGTATTTTTCTCGAAATCAAAGCATTTTCAAAATATTTCATAACAAATGCACTCGAAGGACACATGCATTAAGTAGTTAAGAAGGAATGATTAAATGTATGTCCCTTTGTTCTTAGTCCGACGAAGCTTACTGTATAGGTTATCGTTCAAATGCTCACCTTCACTCATGAACTTTAGTTTTATTCGTGCCATATACTTTTAATGTGAAAAGGAGGAAAATGACTAGTTAAGCGTATGCTTCTTTTCTAAAGATTGTAATAAAGACAAAGAAGAGTGATCTCTTCTGTCCAAAATGGTAAACCGACTTTGAAAGAGAAAATATAGCAACAGACAATATGCCATAAAAGTTACTTAATAGCACTTTCTTTTGTTTTTGATAGCGCTGAAAAGCACTATTAACCGTGCCCCTAATGTGGACGATTTTGTTTAATAGCACTTTAAAATAGCTATTAAAGTACTAGTTTTTAATATAAAAATAATAATTAATTTAAACAATAAGTTTAAAGGAGCCAAATGAAATTCGTGGGGGAAAATGAAAATTTTAGCACAAACAGTAGCATCGGCCTGAACCGTCACTAATATAAGAAAATAAGAATTAATTAAGACAATATCTAATAAGAAGGCAAACGAAATTTGTTATGGGAAATGAATATTTTTTCAAAAACAATAGCATCGTCCTGAACCGTCGCTAATATAAAAAAATTAATAATTATTTAAAATAATAACTAAAAAGGAGGCAAACTAAATTGGTTGGTGTAATGAAATTTTCACACAAACAGTAGTGTAGGTCCAAATAAACGTTTTGTCAACACCAAGTATTTTTCTCGAAATCAAAGCATTTTCAAAATATTTCATAACAAATGCACTCGAAGGACACATGCATTAAGTAGTTAAGAAGGAATGATTAAATGTATGTCCCTTTGTTCTTAGTCCGACGAAGCTTACTGTATAGGTTATCGTTCAAATGCTCACCTTCACTCATGAACTTTAGTTTTATTCGTGCCATATACTTTTAATGTGAAAAGGAGGAAAATGACTAGTTAAGCGTATGCTTCTTTTCTAAAGATTGTAATAAAGACAAAGAAGAGTGATCTCTTCTGTCCAAAATGGTAAACCGACTTTGAAAGAGAAAATATAGCAACAGACAATATGCCATAAAAGTTACCTAATAGCACTTTCTTTTGTTTTTGATAGCGCTGAAAAGCACTATTAACCGTGCCCCTAATGTGGACGATTTTGTTTAATAGCACTTTAAAATAGCTATTAAAGTACTAGTTTTTAATATAAAAATAATAATTAATTTAAACAATAAGCTTAAAGGAGCCAAATGAAATTCGTGGGGGAAAATGAAAATTTTAGCACAAACAGTAGCATCAGCCTGAACCGTCACTAATATAAGAAAATAAGAATTAATTAAGACAATATCTAATAAGAAGGCAAACGAAATTTGTTATGGGAAATGAATATTTTTTCAAAAACAATAGCGTCGTCCTAAACCGTCGTTAATATAAAAAAATTAATAATTATTTAAAATAATAACTAAAAAGGAGGCAAACTAAATTGGTGGGTGTAATGAAATTTTCACACAAACAGTGGCGTAGGTCCAAATAAACGTTTTGTCAACACCAAGTATTTTTCTCGAAATCAAACCATTTTCAAAATATTTCATAACAAATGCACTCGAAGGACACATGCATTAAGTAGTTAAGAAGGAATGATTAAATGTATGTCCCTTTGTTCTTAGTCCGACGAAGCTTACTGTATAGGTTATCGTTCAAATGCTCACCTTCACTCATGAACTTTAGTTTTATTCGTGCTATATACTTTTAATGTGAAAAGGAGGAAAATGACTAGTTAAGCGTATGCTCCTCTTCTAAAGATTCTAATAAAGACAAAGAAGAGTGATCTCTTCTGTCCAAAAGGGTAAACCAACTTTGAAAGAGAAAATATAGCAACAGACAATATGCCATAAAAGTTACTTAATAGCACTTTCTTTTGTTTTTGATAGCGCTGAAAAGCGCTATTAACCGTGCCACTAATGTGAACGATTTTGTTTAATAGCACTTTAAAATAGCTATTAAAATACTAGTTTTTAATATAAAAATAATAATTAATTTAAACAATGAGTTTAAAGGAGCCAAATGAAATTCGTGGGGGAAAATGAAAATTTTAGCACAAACAGTAGCATCGGCCTGAACCGTCACTAATATAAGAAAATAAGAATTAATTAAGACAATATCTAATAAGAAGGCAAACGAAATTTGTTATGGGAAATGAATATTTTTTCAAAAACAATAGCATCGTCCTGAACCGTCGCTAATATAAAAAAATTAATAATTATTTAAAATAATAACTAAAAAGGAGGCAAACTAAATTGGTTGGTGTAATGAAATTTTCACACAAACAGTAGTGTAGGTCCAAATAAACGTTTTGTCAACACCAAGTATTTTTCTCGAAATCAAAGCATTTTCAAAATATTTCATAACAAATGCACTCGAAGGACACATGCATTAAGTAGTTAAGAAGGAATGATTAAATGTATGTCCCTTTGTTCTTAGTCCGACGAAGCTTACTGTATAGGTTATCGTTCAAATGCTCACCTTCACTCATGAACTTTAGTTTTATTCGTGCCATATACTTTTAATGTGAAAAGGAGGAAAATGACTAGTTAAGCGTATGCTTCTTTTCTAAAGATTGTAATAAAGACAAAGAAGAGTGATCTCTTCTGTCCAAAATGGTAAACCGACTTTGAAAGAGAAAATATAGCAACAGACAATATGCCATAAAAGTTACTTAATAGCACTTTCTTTTGTTTTTGATAGCGCTGAAAAGCACTATTAACCGTGCCCCTAATGTGGACGATTTTGTTTAATAGCACTTTAAAATAGCTATTAAAGTACTAGTTTTTAATATAAAAATAATAATTAATTTAAACAATAAGCTTAAAGGAGCCAAATGAAATTCGTGGGGGAAAATGAAAATTTTAGCACAAACAGTAGCATCAGCCTGAACCGTCACTAATATAAGAAAATAAGAATTAATTAAGACAATATCTAATAAGAAGGCAAACGAAATTTGTTATGGGAAATGAATATTTTTTCAAAAACAATAGCGTCGTCCTAAACCGTCGTTAATATAAAAAAATTAATAATTATTTAAAATAATAACTAAAAAGGAGGCAAACTAAATTGGTGGGTGTAATGAAATTTTCACACAAACAGTGGCGTAGGTCCAAATAAACGTTTTGTCAACACCAAGTATTTTTCTCGAAATCAAACCATTTTCAAAATATTTCATAACAAATGCACTCGAAGGACACATGCATTAAGTAGTTAAGAAGGAATGATTAAATGTATGTCCCTTTGTTCTTAGTCCGACGAAGCTTACTGTATAGGTTATCGTTCAAATGCTCACCTTCACTCATGAACTTTAGTTTTATTCGTGCTATATACTTTTAATGTGAAAAGGAGGAAAATGACTAGTTAAGCGTATGCTCCTCTTCTAAAGATTCTAATAAAGACAAAGAAGAGTGATCTCTTCTGTCCAAAAGGGTAAACCAACTTTGAAAGAGAAAATATAGCAACAGACAATATGCCATAAAAGTTACTTAATAGCACTTTCTTTTGTTTTTGATAGCGCTGAAAAGCGCTATTAACCGTGCCACTAATGTGAACGATTTTGTTTAATAGCACTTTAAAATAGCTATTAAAATACTAGTTTTTAATATAAAAATAATAATTAATTTAAACAATGAGTTTAAAGGAGCCAAATGAAATTCGTGGGGGAAAATGAAAATTTTAGCACAAACAGTAGCATCGGCCTGAACCGTCACTAATATAAGAAAATAAGAATTAATTAAGACAATATCTAATAAGAAGGCAAACGAAATTTGTTATGGGAAATGAATATTTTTTCAAAAACAATAGCATCGTCCTGAACCGTCGCTAATATAAAAAAATTAATAATTATTTAAAATAATAACTAAAAAGGAGGCAAACTAAATTGGTTGGTGTAATGAAATTTTCACACAAACAGTAGTGTAGGTCCAAATAAATGTTTTGTCAACACCAAGTATTTTTCTCGAAATCAAAGCATTTTCAAAATATTTCATAACAAATGCACTCGAAGGACACATGCATTAAGTAGTTAAGAAGGAATGATTAAATGTATGTCCCTTTGTTCTTAGTCCGACGAAGCTTACTGTATAGGTTATCGTTCAAATGCTCACCTTCACTCATGAACTTTAGTTTTATTCGTGCCATATACTTTTAATGTGAAAAGGAGGAAAATGACTAGTTAAGCGTATGCTTCTTTTCTAAAGATTGTAATAAAGACAAAGAAGAGTGATCTCTTCTGTCCAAAATGGTAAACCGACTTTGAAAGAGAAAATATAGCAACAGACAATATGCCATAAAAGTTACTTAATAGCACTTTCTTTTGTTTTTGATAGCGCTGAAAAGCACTATTAACCGTGCCCCTAATGTGGACGATTTTGTTTAATAGCACTTTAAAATAGCTATTAAAGTACTAGTTTTTAATATAAAAATAATAATTAATTTAAACAATAAGCTTAAAGGAGCCAAATGAAATTCGTGGGGGAAAATGAAAATTTTAGCACAAACAGTAGCATCAGCCTGAACCGTCACTAATATAAGAAAATAAGAATTAATTAAGACAATATCTAATAAGAAGGCAAACGAAATTTGTTATGGGAAATGAATAATTTTTCAAAAACAATAGCGTCGTCCTAAACCGTCGTTAATATAAAAAAATTAATAATTATTTAAAATAATAACTAAAAAGGAGGCAAACTAAATTGGTGGGTGTAATGAAATTTTCACACAAACAGTGGCGTAGGTCCAAATAAACGTTTTGTCAACACCAAGTATTTTTCTCGAAATCAAACCATTTTCAAAATATTTCATAACAAATGCACTCGAAGGACACATGCATTAAGTAGTTAAGAAGGAATGATTAAATGTATGTCCCTTTGTTCTTAGTCCGACGAAGCTTACTGTATAGGTTATCGTTCAAATGCTCACCTTCACTCATGAACTTTAGTTTTATTCGTGCTATATACTTTTAATGTGAAAAGGAGGAAAATGACTAGTTAAGCGTATGCTCCTCTTCTAAAGATTCTAATAAAGACAAAGAAGAGTGATCTCTTCTGTCCAAAAGGGTAAACCAACTTTGAAAGAGAAAATATAGCAACAGACAATATGCCATAAAAGTTACTTAATAGCACTTTCTTTTGTTTTTGATAGCGCTGAAAAGCGCTATTAACCGTGCCACTAATGTGAACGATTTTGTTTAATAGCACTTTAAAATAGCTATTAAAATACTAGTTTTTAATATAAAAATAATAATTAATTTAAACAATGAGTTTAAAGGAGCCAAATGAAATTCGTGGGGGAAAATGAAAATTTTAGCACAAACAGTAGCATCGGCCTGAACCGTCACTAATATAAGAAAATAAGAATTAATTAAGACAATATCTAATAAGAAGGCAAACGAAATTTGTTATGGGAAATGAATATTTTTTCAAAAACAATAGCATCGTCCTGAACCGTCGCTAATATAAAAAAATTAATAATTATTTAAAATAATAACTAAAAAGGAGGCAAACTAAATTGGTTGGTGTAATGAAATTTTCACACAAACAGTAGTGTAGGTCCAAATAAACGTTTTGTCAACACCAAGTATTTTTCTCGAAATCAAAGCATTTTCAAAATATTTCATAACAAATGCACTCGAAGGACACATGCATTAAGTAGTTAAGAAGGAATGATTAAATGTATGTCCCTTTGTTCTTAGTCCGACGAAGCTTACTGTATAGGTTATCGTTCAAATGCTCACCTTCACTCATGAACTTTAGTTTTATTCGTGCCATATACTTTTAATGTGAAAAGGAGGAAAATGACTAGTTAAGCGTATGCTTCTTTTCTAAAGATTGTAATAAAGACAAAGAAGAGTGATCTCTTCTGTCCAAAATGGTAAACCGACTTTGAAAGAGAAAATATAGCAACAGACAATATGCCATAAAAGTTACTTAATAGCACTTTCTTTTGTTTTTGATAGCGCTGAAAAGCACTATTAACCGTGCCCCTAATGTGGACGATTTTGTTTAATAGCACTTTAAAATAGCTATTAAAGTACTAGTTTTTAATATAAAAATAATAATTAATTTAAACAATAAGCTTAAAGGAGCCAAATGAAATTCGTGGGGGAAAATGAAAATTTTAGCACAAACAGTAGCATCAGCCTGAACCGTCACTAATATAAGAAAATAAGAATTAATTAAGACAATATCTAATAAGAAGGCAAACGAAATTTGTTATGGGAAATGAATATTTTTTCAAAAACAATAGCGTCGTCCTAAACCGTCGTTAATATAAAAAAATTAATAATTATTTAAAATAATAACTAAAAAGGAGGCAAACTAAATTGGTGGGTGTAATGAAATTTTCACACAAACAGTGGCGTAGGTCCAAATAAACGTTTTGTCAACACCAAGTATTTTTCTCGAAATCAAACCATTTTCAAAATATTTCATAACAAATGCACTCGAAGGACACATGCATTAAGTAGTTAAGAAGGAATGATTAAATGTATGTCCCTTTGTTCTTAGTCCGACGAAGCTTACTGTATAGGTTATCGTTCAAATGCTCACCTTCACTCATGAACTTTAGTTTTATTCGTGCTATATACTTTTAATGTGAAAAGGAGGAAAATGACTAGTTAAGCGTATGCTCCTCTTCTAAAGATTCTAATAAAGACAAAGAAGAGTGATCTCTTCTGTCCAAAAGGGTAAACCAACTTTGAAAGAGAAAATATAGCAACAGACAATATGCCATAAAAGTTACTTAATAGCACTTTCTTTTGTTTTTGATAGCGCTGAAAAGCGCTATTAACCGTGCCACTAATGTGAACGATTTTGTTTAATAGCACTTTAAAATAGCTATTAAAATACTAGTTTTTAATATAAAAATAATAATTAATTTAAACAATGAGTTTAAAGGAGCCAAATGAAATTCGTGGGGGAAAATGAAAATTTTAGCACAAACAGTAGCATCGGCCTGAACCGTCACTAATATAAGAAAATAAGAATTAATTAAGACAATATCTAATAAGAAGGCAAACGAAATTTGTTATGGGAAATGAATATTTTTTCAAAAACAATAGCGTCGTCCTGAACCGTCGCTAATATAAAAAAATTAATAATTATTTAAAATAATAACTAAAAAGGAGGCAAACTAAATTGGTTGGTGTAATGAAATTTTCACACAAACAGTAGTGTAGGTCCAAATAAACGTTTTGTCAACACCAAGTATTTTTCTCGAAATCAAAGCATTTTCAAAATATTTCATAACAAATGCACTCGAAGGACACATGCATTAAGTAGTTAAGAAGGAATGATTAAATGTATGTCCCTTTGTTCTTAGTCCGACGAAGCTTACTGTATAGGTTATCGTTCAAATGCTCACCTTCACTCATGAACTTTAGTTTTATTCGTGCCATATACTTTTAATGTGAAAAGGAGGAAAATGACTAGTTAAGCGTATGCTCCTCTTATAAAGATTGTAATAAAGACAAAGAAGAGTGATCTCTTCTGTCCAAAATGGTAAACCAACTTTGAAAGAGAAAATATAGCAACAGACAATATGCCATAAAAGTTACTTAATAGCACTTTCTTTTGTTTTTGATAGCGCTGAAAAGCACTATTAACCGTGCCCCTAATGTGGACGATTTTGTTTAATAGCACTTTAAAATAGCTATTAAAGTACTAGTTTTTAATATAAAAATAATAATTAATTTAAACAATAAGTTTAAAGGAGCCAAATGAAATTCGTGGGGGAAAATGAAAATTTTAGCACAAACAGTAGCATCAGCCTGAACCGTCACTAATATAAGAAAATAAGAATTAATTAAGACAATATCTAATAAGAAGGCAAACGAAATTTGTTATGGGAAATGAATATTTTTTCAAAAACAATAGCGTCGTCCTAAACCGTCGCTAATATAAAAAAATTAATAATTATTTAAAATAATAACTAAAAAGGAGGCAAACTAAATTGGTGGGTGTAATGAAATTTTCACACAAACAGTGGCGTAGGTCCAAATAAACGTTTTGTCAACACCATGTATTTTTCTCGAAATCAAACCATTTTCAAAATATTTCATAACAAATGCACTCGAAGGACACATGCATTAAGTAGTTAAGAAGGAATGATTAAATGTATGTCCCTTTGTTCTTAGTCCGACGAGGCTTACTGTATAGGTTATCGTTCAAATGCTCACCTTCACTCATGAACTTTAGTTTTATTCGTGCCATATACTTTTAATGTGAAAAGGAGGAAAATGACTAGTTAAGCGTATGCTCCTCTTCTAAAGATTGTAATAAAGACAAAGAAGAGTGATCTCTTCTGTCCAAAATGGTAAACCAACTTTGAAAGAGAAAATATAGCAACAGACAATATGCCATAAAAGTTACTTAATAGCACTTTCTTTTGTTTTTGATAGCGCTGAAAAGCACTATTAACCGTGCCCCTAATGTGGACGATTTTGTTTAATAGCACTTTAAAATAGCTATTAAAGTACTAGTTTTTAATATAAAAATAATAATTAATTTAAACAATAAGTTTAAAGGAGCCAAATGAAATTCGTGGGGGAAAATGAAAATTTTAGCACAAACAGTAGCATCAGCATGAACCGTCACTAATATAAGAAAATAAGAATTAATTAAGGCAATATCTAATAAGAAGGCAAACGAAATTTGTTATGGGAAATGAATATTTTTTCAAAAACAATAGCGTCGTCCTGAACCGTCGCTAATATAAAAAAATTAATAATTATTTAAAATAATAACTAAAAAGGAGGCAAACTAAATTGGTGGGTGTAATGAAATTTTCACACAAACAGTAGTGTAGGTCCAAATAAACGTTTTGTCAACATCAAGTATTTTTCTCGAAATCAAAGCATTTTCAAAATATTTCATAACAAATGCACTCGAAGGACACATGCACTAAGTAGTTAAGTAGGAATGATTAAATGTATGTCCCTTTGTTCTTAGTCCGACGAAGCTTACTGTATAGGTTATCGTTCAAATGCTCTCCTTCATTCATGAACTTTAGTTTTATTCGTGGTATATACTTTTAATGTGAAAAGGAGGAAAATGACTAGTTAGGCGTATGCTCCTCTTCTAAAGATTCTAATAAAGACAAAGAAGAGTGATCTCTTATGTCCAAAAGGGTAAACCAACTTTGAAAGAGAAAATAGAGCAACAGACAATATGCCATAAAAGTTACTTAATAGCACTTTATTTTGTTTTTGATAGCGCTGAAAAGCGCTATTAACCGTGCCACTAATGTGGACGATTTTGTTTAACAGCACTTTAAAATAGCTATTAAAGTTCTAGTTTTTAATATAAAAATAATAACTAATTTAAACAATAAGTTTAAAGGAGCCAAACGAAATTCGTGGGGGAAAATGAAAATTTTAGCACAAACAGTAGCATCGGCATGAACCGTCACTAATATAAGAAAATAAGAATTAATTAAGACAATATCTAATAAGAAGGAAAACGGAATTTGTTATGGGAAATGAATATTTTTTCAAAAACAATAGCGTCGTCCTGAACCGTCGCTAATATAAAAAAATTAATAATTATTTAAAATAATAACTAAAAAGGAGGCAAACTAAATTGGTGGGTGTAATGAAATTTTCACACAAACAGTGGCGTAGGTCCAAATAAACGTTTTGTCAACACCAAGTATTTTTCTCGAAATCAAAGAATTTTCAAAATATTTCATAACAAATGCACTCGAAGGACACATGCATTAAGTAGTTAAGAAGGAATGATTAAATGTATGTCCCTTTGTTCTTAGTCCGACGAAGCTTACTGTATAGGTTATCGTTCAAATGCTCACCTTCACTCATGAACTTTAGTTTTATTCGTGCCATATACTTTTAATGTGAAAAGGAGGAAAATGACTAGTTAAGCGTATGCTCCTCTTCTAAAGATTGTAATAAAGACAAAGAAGAGTGATCTCTTCTGTCCAAAATGGTAAACCAACTTTGAAAGAGAAAATATAGCAACAGACAATATGCCATAAAAGTTACTTAATAGCACTTTCTTTTGTTTTTGATAGCGCTGAAAAGCACTATTAACCGTGCCCCTAATGTGGACGATTTTGTTTAATAGCACTTTAAAATAGCTATTAAAGTACTAGTTTTTAATATAAAAATAATAATTAATTTAAACAATAAGTTTAAAGGAGCCAAATGAAATTCGTGGGGGAAAATGAAAATTTTAGCACAAACAGTAGCATCAGCCTGAACCGTCACTAATATAAGAAAATAAGAATTAATTAAGACAATATCTAATAAGAAGGCAAACGAAATTTGTTATGGGAAATGAATATTTTTTCAAAAACAATAGCGTCGTCCTAAACCGTCGCTAATATAAAAAAATTAATAATTATTTAAAATAATAACTAAAAAGGAGGCAAACTAAATTGGTGGGTGTAATGAAATTTTCACACAAACAGTGGCGTAGGTCCAAACAAACGTTTTGTCAACACCATGTATTTTTCTCGAAATCAAACCATTTTCAAAATATTTCATAACAAATGCACTCGAAGGACACATGCATTAAGTAGTTAAGAAGGAATGATTAAATGTATGTCCCTTTGTTCTTAGTCCGACGAGGCTTACTGTATAAGTTATCGTTCAAATGCTCACCTTCACTCATGAACTTTAGTTTTATTCGTGCCATATACTTTTAATGTGAAAAGGAGGAAAATGACTAGTTAAGCGTATGCTCCTCTTCTAAAGATTGTAATAAAGACAAAGAAGAGTGATCTCTTCTGTCCAAAATGGTAAACCAACTTTGAAAGAGAAAATATAGCAACAGACAATATGCCATAAAATTTACTTAATAGCACTTTCTTTTGTTTTTGATAGCGCTGAAAAGCACTATTAACCGTGCCCCTAATGTGGACGATTTTGTTTAATAGCACTTTAAAATAGCTATTAAAGTACTAGTTTTTAATATAAAAATAATAATTAATTTAAACAATAAGTTTAAAGGAGCCAAATGAAATTCGTGGGGGAAAATGAAAATTTTAGCACAAACAGTAGCATCAGCCTGAACCGTCACTAATATAAGAAAATAAGAATTAATTAAGACAATATCTAATAAGAAGGCAAACGAAATTTGTTATGGGAAATGAATATTTTTTCAAAAACAATAGCGTCGTCCTAAACCGTCGCTAATATAAAAAAATTAATAATTATTTAAAATAATAACTAAAAAGGAGGCAAACTAAATTGGTGGGTGTAATGAAATTTTCACACAAACAGTGGCGTAGGTCCAAATAAACGTTTTGTCAACACCATGTATTTTTCTCGAAATCAAACCATTTTCAAAATATTTCATAACAAATGCACTCGAAGGACACATGCATTAAGTAGTTAAGAAGGAATGATTAAATGTATGTCCCTTTGTTCTTAGTCCGACGAAGCTTACTGTATAGGTTATCGTTCAAATGCTCACCTTCACTCATGAACTTTAGTTTTATTCGTGCTATATACTTTTAATGTGAAAAGGAGGAAAATGACTAGTTAAGCATATGCTCCTCTTCTAAAGATTCTAATAAAGACAAAGAAGAGTGATCTCTTCTGTCCAAAAGGGTAAACCAACTTTGAAAGAGAAAATATAGCAACAGACAATATGCCATAAAAGTTACTTAATAGCACTTTCTTTTGTTTTTGATAGCGCTGAAAAGCGCTATTAACCGTGCCACTAATGTGAACGATTTTGTTTAATAGCACTTTAAAATAGCTATTAAAATACTAGTTTTTAATATAAAAATAATAATTAATTTAAACAATGAGTTTAAAGGAGCCAAATGAAATTCGTGGGGGAAAATGAAAATTTTAGCACAAAGAGTAGCATCGGCCTGAACCGTCACTAATATAAGAAAATAAGAATTAATTAAGACAATATCTAATAAGAAGGCAAACGAAATTTGTTATGGGAAATGAATATTTTTTCAAAAACAATAGCGTCGTCCTGAACCGTCGCTAATATAAAAAAATTAATAATTATTTAAAATAATAACTAAAAAGGAGGCAAACTAAATTGGTTGGTGTAATGAAATTTTCACACAAACAGTAGTGTAGGTCCAAATAAACGTTTTGTCAACACCAAGTATTTTTCTCGAAATCAAAGCATTTTCAAAATATTTCATAACAAATGCACTCGAAGGACACATGCATTAAGTAGTTAAGAAGGAATGATTAAATGTATGTCCCTTTGTTCTTAGTCCGACGAAGCTTACTGTATAGGTTATCGTTCAAATGCTCACCTTCACTCATGAACTTTAGTTTTATTCGTGCCATATACTTTTAATGTGAAAAGGAGGAAAATGACTAGTTAAGCGTATGCTTCTTTTCTAAAGATTGTAATAAAGACAAAGAAGAGTGATCTCTTCTGTCCAAAATGGTAAACCGACTTTGAAAGAGAAAATATAGCAACAGACAATATGCCATAAAAGTTACTTAATAGCACTTTCTTTTGTTTTTGATAGCGCTGAAAAGCACTATTAACCGTGCCCCTAATGTGGACGATTTTGTTTAATAGCACTTTAAAATAGCTATTAAAGTACTAGTTTTTAATAAAAAAATAATAATTAATTTAAACAATAAGCTTAAAGGAGCCAAATGAAATTCGTGGGGGAAAATGAAAATTTTAGCACAAACAGTAGCATCAGCCTGAACCGTCACTAATATAAGAAAATAAGAATTAATTAAGACAATATCTAATAAGAAGGCAAACGAAATTTGTTATGGGAAATGAATATTTTTTCAAAAACAATAGCGTCGTCCTAAACCGTCGTTAATATAAAAAAATTAATAATTATTTAAAATAATAACTAAAAAGGAGGCAAACTAAATTGGTGGGTGTAATGAAATTTTCACACAAACAGTGGCGTAGGTCCAAATAAACGTTTTGTCAACACCAAGTATTTTTCTCGAAATCAAACCATTTTCAAAATATTTCATAACAAATGCACTCGAAGGACACATGCATTAAGTAGTTAAGAAGGAATGATTAAATGTATGTCCCTTTGTTCTTAGTCCGACGAAGCTTACTGTATAGGTTATCGTTCAAATGCTCACCTTCACTCATGAACTTTAGTTTTATTCGTGCTATATACTTTTAATGTGAAAAGGAGGAAAATGACTAGTTAAGCGTATGCTCCTCTTCTAAAGATTCTAATAAAGACAAAGAAGAGTGATCTCTTCTGTCCAAAAGGGTAAACCAACTTTGAAAGAGAAAATATAGCAACAGACAATATGCCATAAAAGTTACTTAATAGCACTTTCTTTTGTTTTTGATAGCGCTGAAAAGCGCTATTAACCGTGCCACTAATGTGAACGATTTTGTTTAATAGCACTTTAAAATAGCTATTAAAATACTAGTTTTTAATATAAAAATAATAATTAATTTAAACAATGAGTTTAAAGGAGCCAAATGAAATTCGTGGGGGAAAATGAAAATTTTAGCACAAACAGTAGCATCGGCCTGAACCGTCACTAATATAAGAAAATAAGAATTAATTAAGACAATATCTAATAAGAAGGCAAACGAAATTTGTTATGGGAAATGAATATTTTTTCAAAAACAATAGCTTCGTCCTGAACCGTCGCTAATATAAAAAAATTAATAATTATTTAAAATAATAACTAAAAAGGAGGCAAACTAAATTGGTTGGTGTAATGAAATTTTCACACAAACAGTAGTGTAGGTCCAAATAAACGTTTTGTCAACACCAAGTATTTTTCTTGAAATCAAAGCATTTTCAAAATATTTCATAACAAATGCACTCGAAGGACACATGCATTAAGTAGTTAAGAAGGAATGATTAAATGTATGTCCCTTTGTTCTTAGTCCGACGAAGCTTACTGTATAGGTTATCGTTCAAATGCTCACCTTCACTCATGAACTTTAGTTTTATTCGTGCCATATACTTTTAATGTGAAAAGGAGGAAAATGACTAGTTAAGCGTATGCTCCTCTTCTAAAGATTGTAATAAAGATAAAGAAGAGTGATCTCTTCTGTCCAAAATGGTAAACCAACTTTGAAAGAGAAAATATAGCAACAGACAATATGCCATAAAAGTTACTTAATAGCACTTTCTTTTGTTTTTGATAGCGCTGAAAAGCGCTATTAACCGTGCCCCTAATGTGGACGATTTTGTTTAATAGCACTTTAAAATAGCTATTAAAGTACTAGTTTTTAATATAAAAATAATAATTAATTTAAACAATAAGTTTAACGGAGCCAAACGAAATTCGTGGGGGAAAATGAAAATTTTAGCACAAACAGTAGCATCGGCTTGAACCGTCACTAATATAAGAAAATAAGAATTAATTAAGTCAATATCTAATAAGAAGGAAAACGGAATTTGTTATGGGAAATGAATATTTTTTCAAAAACAATAGCGTCGTCCTGAATCGTCGCTAATATAAAAAAATTAATAATTATTTAAAATAATAACTAAAAAGGAGGCAATTTAAATTGGTGGGTGCAATGAAATTTTCACACAAACAGTAGCGCAGGTCCAAATAAACGTTTTGTCAACACCAAGTATTTTTCTCGAAATCAAAGCATTTTCAAAATATTTCATAACAAATGCACTCGATGGACACATGCATTAAGTAGTTAAGAAGGAATGATTAAATGTATGTCCCTTTGTTCTTAGTCCGACGAAGCTTACTGTATAGGTTATCGTTCAAATGCTCACCTTCATTCATGAACTTTAGTTTTATTCGTGCTATATACTTTTAATGTGAAAAGGAGGAAAATGACTAGTTAAGCGTATGCTCCTCTTCTAAAGATTGTAATAAAGACAAAGAAGAGTGATCTCTTCTGTCCAAAAGGGTAAACCAACTTTGAAAGAGAAAATTTAGCAACAGACAATATGCCATAAAAGTTACTTAATAGCACTTTCTTTTGTTTTTGATAGCGCTGAAAAGCGCTAATAACCGTGCCACTAATGTGGACGATTTTGTTTAGTAGCACTTTAAAATAGCTATTAAAGTTCTAGTTTTTAATATAAAAATAATAATTAATTTAAACAATAAGTTTAAAGGAGCCAAACGAAATTCGTGGGGGAAAATGAAAATTTTAGCACAAACAGTAGCATCGGCCTGAACCGTCACTAATATAAGAAAATAAGAATTAATTAAGACAAAATCTAATAAGAAGGAAAACGGAATTTTTTATGGGAAATGAATATTTTTTCCAAAACAATAGCGTCGTCCTGAATCGTCGCTAATATAAAAAAATTAATAATTATTTAAAATAATAACTAAAAAGGAGGCAATTTAAATTGGTGGGTGCAATGAAATTTTCACACAAACAGTAGCGCAGGTCCAAATAAACGTTTTGTCAACACCAAGTATTTTTCTCGAAATCAAAGCATTTTCAAAATATTTCATAACAAATGCACTCGAAGGACACATGCATTAAGTAGTTAAGAAGGAATGATTAAATGTATGTCCCTTTGTTCTTAGTCCGACGAAGCTTACTGTATAGGTTATCGTTCAAATGCTCACCTTCATTCATGAACTTTAGTTTTATTCGTGGTATATACTTTTAATGTGAAAAGGAGGAAAATGACTAGTTAGGCGTATGCTCCTCTTCTAAAGATTCTAATAAAGACAAAGAAGAGTGATCTCTTCTGTCCAAAAGGGTAAACTAACTTTGAAAGAGAAAATAGAGCAACAGAAAATATGCCATAAAAGTTACTTAATAGCACTTTCTTTTGTTTTTGATAGCGCTGAAAAGCGCTATTAACCGTGCCACTAATGTGGAAGATTTTGTTTAATAGAACTTTAAAATAGCTATTAAAGTTCTAGTTTTTAATATAAAAATAATAATTAATTTAAACAATAAGTTTAAAGGAGCCAAACGAAATTCGTGGGGGAAAATGAGAATTTTAGCACAAACAGTAGCATCGGCCTGAACCGTCACTAATATAAGAAAATAAGAATTAATTAAGACAATATCTAATAAGAAGGAAAACGGAATTTGTTATTGGAAATGAATATTTTTTCAAAAACAATAGCGTCGTCCTGAACCGTCGCTAATATAAAAAAATTAATAATTATTTAAATTAATAACTAAAAAGGAGGCAATTTAAATTGGTGGGTGCAATGAAATTTTCACACAAACAGTAGCGCAGGTCCAAATAAACGTTTTGTCAACACCAAGTATTTTTCTCGAAATCAAAGCATTTTCAAAATATTTCATAACAAATGCACTCGAAGGACACATGCATTAAGTAGTTAAGAAGGAATGATTAAATGTATGTCCCTTTGTTCTTAGTCCGACGAAGCTTACTGTATAGGTTATCGTTCAAATGCTCACCTTCACTCATGAACTTTAGTTTTATTCGTGCTATATACTTTTAATGTGAAAAGGAGGAAAATGACTAGTTAAGCATATGCTCCTCTTCTAAAGATTCTAATAAAGACAAAGAAGAGTGATCTCTTCTGTCCAAAAGGGTAAACCAACTTTGAAAGAGAAAATATAGCAACAGACAATATGCCATAAAAGTTACTTAATAGCACTTTCTTTTGTTTTTGATAGCGCTGAAAAGCGCTATTAACCGTGCCACTAATGTGAACGATTTTGTTTAATAGCACTTTAAAATAGCTATTAAAATACTAGTTTTTAATATAAAAATAATAATTAATTTAAACAATGAGTTTAAAGGAGCCAAATGAAATTCGTCGGGGAAAATGAAAATTTTAGCACAAAGAGTAGCATCGGCCTGAACCGTCACTAATATAAGAAAATAAGAATTAGTTAAGACAATATCTAATAAGAAGGCAAACGAAATTTGTTATGGGAAATGAATATTTTTTCAAAAACAATAGCGTCGTCCTGAACCGTCGCTAATATAAAAAAATTAATAATTATTTAAAATAATAACTAAAAAGGAGGCAAACTAAATTGGTTGGTGTAATGAAATTTTCACACAAACAGTAGTGTAGGTCCAAATAAACGTTTTGTCAACACCAAGTATTTTTCTCGAAATCAAAGCATTTTCAAAATATTTCATAACAAATGCACTCGAAGGACACATGCATTAAGTAGTTAAGAAGGAATGATTAAATGTATGTCCCTTTGTTCTTAGTCCGACGAAGCTTACTGTATAGGTTATCGTTCAAATGCTCACCTTCACTCATGAACTTTAGTTTTATTCGTGCCATATACTTTTAATGTGAAAAGGAGGAAAATGACTAGTTAAGCGTATGCTTCTTTTCTAAAGATTGTAATAAAGACAAAGAAGAGTGATCTCTTCTGTCCAAAATGGTAAACCGACTTTGAAAGAGAAAATATAGCAACAGACAATATGCCATAAAAGTTACTTAATAGCACTTTCTTTTGTTTTTGATAGCGCTGAAAAGCACTATTAACCGTGCCCCTAATGTGGACGATTTTGTTTAATAGCACTTTAAAATAGCTATTAAAGTACTAGTTTTTAATATAAAAATAATAATTAATTTAAACAATAAGCTTAAAGGAGCCAAATGAAATTCGTGGGGGAAAATGAAAATTTTAGCACAAACAGTAGCATCAGCCTGAACCGTCACTAATATAAGAAAATAAGAATTAATTAAGACAATATCTAATAAGAAGGCAAACGAAATTTGTTATGGGAAATGAATATTTTTTCAAAAACAATAGCGTCGTCCTGAACCGTCGCTAATATAAAAAAATTAATAATTATTTAAAATAATAACTAAAAAGGAGGCAATTTAAATTGGTGGGTGCAATGAAATTTTCACACAAACAGTAGCGCAGGTCCAAATAAACGTTTTGTCAACACCAAGTATTTTTCTCGAAATCAAACCATTTTCAAAATATTTCATAACAAATGCACTCGAAGGACACATGCATTAAGTAGTTAAGAAGGAATGATTAAATGTATGTCCCTTTGTTCTTAGTCCGACGAAGCTTACTGTATAGGTTATCGTTCAAATGCTCACCTTCACTCATGAACTTTAGTTTTATTCGTGCTATATACTTTTAATGTGAAAAGGAGGAAAATGACTAGTTAAGCGTATGCTCCTCTTCTAAAGATTCTAATAAAGACAAAGAAGAGTGATCTCTTCTGTCCAAAAGGGTAAACCAACTTTGAAAGAGAAAATATAGCAACAGACAATATGCCATAAAAGTTACTTAATAGCACTTTCTTTTGTTTTTGATAGCGCTGAAAAGCGCTATTAACCGTGCCACTAATGTGAACGATTTTGTTTAATAGCACTTTAAAATAGCTATTAAAATACTAGTTTTTAATATAAAAATAATAATTAATTTAAACAATGAGTTTAAAGGAGCCAAATGAAATTCGTGGGGGAAAATGAAAATTTTAGCACAAACAGTAGCATCGGCCTGAACCGTCACTAATATAAGAAAATAAGAATTAATTAAGACAATATCTAATAAGAAGGCAAACGAAATTTGTTATGGGAAATGAATATTTTTTCAAAAACAATAGCTTCGTCCTGAACCGTCGCTAATATAAAAAAATTAATAATTATTTAAAATAATAACTAAAAAGGAGGCAAACTAAATTGGTTGGTGTAATGAAATTTTCACACAAACAGTAGTGTAGGTCCAAATAAACGTTTTGTCAACACCAAGTATTTTTCTTGAAATCAAAGCATTTTCAAAATATTTCATAACAAATGCACTCGAAGGACACATGCATTAAGTAGTTAAGAAGGAATGATTAAATGTATGTCCCTTTGTTCTTAGTCCGACGAAGCTTACTGTATAGGTTATCGTTCAAATGCTCACCTTCACTCATGAACTTTAGTTTTATTCGTGCCATATACTTTTAATGTGAAAAGGAGGAAAATGACTAGTTAAGCGTATGCTCCTCTTCTAAAGATTGTAATAAAGATAAAGAAGAGTGATCTCTTCTGTCCAAAATGGTAAACCAACTTTGAAAGAGAAAATATAGCAACAGACAATATGCCATAAAAGTTACTTAATAGCACTTTCTTTTGTTTTTGATAGCGCTGAAAAGCGCTATTAACCGTGCCCCTAATGTGGACGATTTTGTTTAATAGCACTTTAAAATAGCTATTAAAGTACTAGTTTTTAATATAAAAATAATAATTAATTTAAACAATAAGTTTAACGGAGCCAAACGAAATTCGTGGGGGAAAATGAAAATTTTAGCACAAACAGTAGCATCGGCTTGAACCGTCACTAATATAAGAAAATAAGAATTAATTAAGTCAATATCTAATAAGAAGGAAAACGGAATTTGTTATGGGAAATGAATATTTTTTCAAAAACAATAGCGTCGTCCTGAATCGTCGCTAATATAAAAAAATTAATAATTATTTAAAATAATAACTAAAAAGGAGGCAATTTAAATTGGTGGGTGCAATGAAATTTTCACACAAACAGTAGCGCAGGTCCAAATAAACGTTTTGTCAACACCAAGTATTTTTCTCGAAATCAAAGCATTTTCAAAATATTTCATAACAAATGCACTCGATGGACACATGCATTAAGTAGTTAAGAAGGAATGATTAAATGTATGTCCCTTTGTTCTTAGTCCGACGAAGCTTACTGTATAGGTTATCGTTCAAATGCTCACCTTCATTCATGAACTTTAGTTTTATTCGTGCTATATACTTTTAATGTGAAAAGGAGGGAAATGACTAGTTAAGCGTATGCTCCTCTTCTAAAGATTGTAATAAAGACAAAGAAGAGTGATCTCTTCTGTCCAAAAGGGTAAACCAACTTTGAAAGAGAAAATTTAGCAACAGACAATATGCCATAAAAGTTACTTAATAGCACTTTCTTTTGTTTTTGATAGCGCTGAAAAGCGCTAATAACCGTGCCACTAATGTGGACGATTTTGTTTAGTAGCACTTTAAAATAGCTATTAAAGTTCTAGTTTTTAATATAAAAATAATAATTAATTTAAACAATAAGTTTAAAGGAGCCAAACGAAATTCGTGGGGGAAAATGAAAATTTTAGCACAAACAGTAGCATCGGCCTGAACCGTCACTAATATAAGAAAATAAGAATTAATTAAGACAATATCTAATAAGAAGGAAAACGGAATTTTTTATGGGAAATGAATATTTTTTCCAAAACAATAGCGTCGTCCTGAATCGTCGCTAATATAAAAAAATTAATAATTATTTAAAATAATAACTAAAAAGGAGGCAATTTAAATTGGTGGGTGCAATGAAATTTTCACACAAACAGTAGCGCAGGTCCAAATAAACGTTTTGTCAACACCAAGTATTTTTCTCGAAATCAAAGCATTTTCAAAATATTTCATAACAAATGCACTCGAAGGACACATGCATTAAGTAGTTAAGAAGGAATGATTAAATGTATGTCCCTTTGTTCTTAGTCCGACGAAGCTTACTGTATAGGTTATCGTTCAAATGCTCACCTTCATTCATGAACTTTAGTTTTATTCGTGGTATATACTTTTAATGTGAAAAGGAGGAAAATGACTAGTTAGGCGTATGCTCCTCTTCTAAAGATTCTAATAAAGACAAAGAAGAGTGATCTCTTCTGTCCAAAAGGGTAAACTAACTTTGAAAGAGAAAATAGAGCAACAGAAAATATGCCATAAAAGTTACTTAATAGCACTTTCTTTTGTTTTTGATAGCGCTGAAAAGCGCTATTAACCGTGCCACTAATGTGGAAGATTTTGTTTAATAGAACTTTAAAATAGCTATTAAAGTTCTAGTTTTTAATATAAAAATAATAATTAATTTAAACAATAAGTTTAAAGGAGCCAAACGAAATTCGTGGGGGAAAATGAGAATTTTAGCACAAACAGTAGCATCGGCCTGAACCGTCACTAATATAAGAAAATAAGAATTAATTAAGACAATATCTAATAAGAAGGAAAACGGAATTTGTTATTGGAAATGAATATTTTTTCAAAAACAATAGCGTCGTCCTGAACCGTCGCTAATATAAAAAAATTAATAATTATTTAAAATAATAACTAAAAAGGAGGCAATTTAAATTGGTGGGTGCAATGAAATTTTCACACAAACAGTAGCGCAGGTCCAAATAAACGTTTTGTCAACACCAAGTATTTTTCTCGAAATCAAAGCATTTTCAAAATATTTCATAACAAATGCACTCGAAGGACACATGCATTAAGTAGTTAAGAAGGAATGATTAAATGTATGTCCCTTTGTTCTTAGTCCGACGAAGCTTACTGTATAGGTTATCGTTCAAATGCTCACCTTCATTCATGAACTTTAGTTTTATTCGTGCTATATACTTTTAATGTGAAAAGGAGGAAAATGACTAGTTAAGCGTATGCTCCTCTTCTAAAGATTGTAATAAAGACAAAGAAGAGTGATCTCTTCTGTCCAAAAGGGTAAACCAACTTTGAAAGAGAAAATTTAGCAACAGACAATATGCCATAAAAGTTACTTAATAGCACTTTCTTTTGTTTTTGATAGCGCTGAAAAGCGCTAATAACCGTGCCACTAATGTGGACGATTTTGTTTAGTAGCACTTTAAAATAGCTATTAAAGTTCTAGTTTTTAATATAAAAATAATAATTAATTTAAACAATAAGTTTAAAGGAGCCAAACGAAATTCGTGGGGGAAAATGAAAATTTTAGCACAAACAGTAGCATCGGCCTGAACCGTCACTAATATAAGAAAATAAGAATTAATTAAGACAATATCTAATAAGAAGGAAAACGGAATTTTTTATGGGAAATGAATATTTTTTCAAAAACAATAGCGTCGTCCTGAATCGTCGCTAATATAAAAAAATTAATAATTATTTAAAATAATAACTAAAAAGGAGGCAATTTAAATTGGTGGGTGCAATGAAATTTTCACACAAACAGTAGCGCAGGTCCAAATAAACGTTTTGTCAACACCAAGTATTTTTCTCGAAATCAAAGCATTTTCAAAATATTTCATAACAAATGCACTCGAAGGACACATGCATTAAGTAGTTAAGAAGGAATGATTAAATGTATGTCCCTTTGTTCTTAGTCCGACGAAGCTTACTGTATAGGTTATCGTTCAAATGCTCACCTTCATTCATGAACTTTAGTTTTATTCGTGCTATATACTTTTAATGTGAAAAGGAGGAAAATGACTAGTTAAGCGTATGCTCCTCTTCTAAAGATTGTAATAAAGACAAAGAAGAGTGATCTCTTCTGTCCAAAAGGGTAAACCAACTTTGAAAGAGAAAATTTAGCAACAGACAATATGCCATAAAAGTTACTTAATAGCACTTTCTTTTGTTTTTGATAGCGCTGAAAAGCGCTAATAACCGTGCCACTAATGTGGACGATTTTGTTTAGTAGCACTTTAAAATAGCTATTAAAGTTCTAGTTTTTAATATAAAAATAATAATTAATTTAAACAATAAGTTTAAAGGAGCCAAACGAAATTCGTGGGGGAAAATGAAAATTTTAGCACAAACAGTAGCATCGGCCTGAACCGTCACTAATATAAGAAAATAAGAATTAATTAAGACAATATCTAATAAGAAGGAAAACGGAATTTTTTATGGGAAATGAATATTTTTTCAAAAACAATAGCGTCGTCCTGAATTGTCGCTAATATAAAAAAATTAATAATTATTTAAAATAATAACTAAAAAGGAGGCAATTTAAATTGGTGGGTGCAATGAAATTTTCACACAAACAGTAGCGCAGGTCCAAATAAACGTTTTGTCAACACCAAGTATTTTTCTCGAAATCAAAGCATTTTCAAAATATTTCATAACAAATGCACTCGAAGGACACATGCATTAAGTAGTTAAGAAGGAATGATTAAATGTATGTCCCTTTGTTCTTAGTCCGACGAAGCTTACTGTATAGGTTATCGTTCAAATGCTCACCTTCATTCATGAACTTTAGTTTTATTCGTGGTATATACTTTTAATGTGAAAAGGAGGAAAATGACTAGTTAGGCGTATGCTCCTCTTCTAAAGATTCTAATAAAGACAAAGAAGAGTGATCTCTTCTGTCCAAAAGGGTAAACTAACTTTGAAAGAGAAAATAGAGCAACAGAAAATATGCCATAAAAGTTACTTAATAGCACTTTCTTTTGTTTTTGATAGCGCTGAAAAGCGCTATTAACCGTGCCACTAATGTGGAAGATTTTGTTTAATAGAACTTTAAAATAGCTATTAAAGTTCTAGTTTTTAATATAAAAATAATAATTAATTTAAACAATAAGTTTAAAGGAGCCAAACGAAATTCGTGGGGGAAAATGAGAATTTTAGCACAAACAGTAGCATCGGCCTGAACCGTCACTAATATAAGAAAATAAGAATTAATTAAGACAATATCTAATAAGAAGGAAAACGGAATTTGTTATTGGAAATGAATATTTTTTCAAAAACAATAGCGTCGTCCTGAACCGTCGCTAATATAAAAAAATTAATAATTATTTAAAATGATAAATAAAAAGGAGGCAAACTAAATTGGTGGGTGTAATGAAATTTTCACACAAACAGTAGCGCAGGTCCAAATAAACGTTTTGTCAACACCAAGTATTTTTCTCGAAATCAAAGCATTTTCAAAATATTTCATAGCAAATGCACTCGAAGGACACATGCATTAAGTAGTTAAGAAGGAATGATTAAATGTATGTCCCTTTGTTCTTAGTCCGACGAAGCTTACTGTATAGGTTATCGTTCAAATGCTCACCTTCACTCATGAACTTTAGTTTTATTCGTGCTATATACTTTTAATGTGAAAAGGAGGAAAATGACTAGTTAAGCGTATGCTCCTCTTCTAAAGATTGTAATAAAGACAAAGAAGAGTGATCTCTTCTGTCCAAAATGGTAAACCAACTTTGAAAGAGAAAATATAGCAACAGACAATATGCCATAAAAGTTACTTAATAGCACTTTCTTTTGTTTTTGATAGCGCTGAAAAGCACTATTAACCGTGCCCCTAATCTGGACGATTTTGTTTAATAGCACTTTAAAATAGCTATTAAAGTACTAGTTTTTAATATAAAAATAATAATTAATTTAAACAATAAGTTTAAAGGAGCCAAATGAAATTCGTGGGGGAAAATGAAAATTTAAGCACAAACAGTAGCATCAGCCTGAACCGTCACTAATATAAGAAAATAAGATTTAATTAAGACAATATCTAATAAGAAGGAAAACGAAATTTGTTATGGGAAATGAATATTTTTTCAATAACAATAGCGTCGTCCTAAACCGTCGCTAATATAAAAAAATTAATAATTATTTAAAATAATAACTAAAAAGGAGGCAAACTAAATTGGTGGGTGTAATGAAATTTTCACACAAACAGTAGTGTAGGTCCAAATAAACGTTTTGTCAACACCAAGTATTTTTCTCGAAATCAAAGCATTTTCAAAATATTTCATAACAAATGCACTCGAAGGACACATGCATTAAGTAGTTAAGAAGGAATGATTAAATGTATATCCCTTTGTTCTTAGTCCGACGAAGCTTACTGTATAGGTTATCGTTCAAATGCTCACCTTCATTCATGAACTTTAGTTTTATTCGTGGTATATACTTTTAATGTGAAAAGGAGGAAAATGACTAGTTAGGCGTATGCTCCTCTTCTAAAGATTCTAATAAAGACAAAGAAGAGTGATCTCTTCTGTCCAAAAGGGTAAACCAACTTTGAAAGAGAAAATAGAGCAACAGACAATATGCCATAAAAGTTACTTAATAGCACTTTCTTTTGTTTTTGATAGCGCTGAAAAGCGCTATTAACCGTGCCACTAATGTGAACGGTTTTGTTTAATAGCACTTTAAAAGAACTATTAAAGTACTAGTTTTTAATATAAAAATAATAATTAATTAAAATAATAAGTTTAAAGGAGCCAAACAAAATTCGTGGTGGAAATTGAAAATTTTAGCACAAACAGTAGCATCGGCCTGAACCGTCACTAATATAAGAAAATAAGAATTAATTAAGACAATATCTAATAAGAAGGAAAACGGAATTTGTTATGGGAAATGAATATTTTTTCAAAAACAATAGCGTCGTCCTGAACCGTCGCTAATATAAAAAAATTAATAATTATTTAAAATGATAAATAAAAAGGAGGCAAACTAAATTGGTGGGTGTAATGAAATTTTCACACAAACAGTAGCGCAGGTCCAAATAAACGTTTTGTCAACACCAAGTATTTTTCTCGAAATCAAAGCATTTTCAAAATATTTCATAGCAAATGCACTCGAAGGACACATGCATTAAGTAGTTAAGAAGGAATGATTAAATGTATGTCCCTTTGTTCTTAGTCCGACGAAGCTTACTGTATAGGTTATCGTTCAAATGCTCACCTTCACTCATGAACTTTAGTTTTATTCGTGCTATATACTTTTAATGTGAAAAGGAGGAAAATGACTAGTTAAGCGTATGCTCCTCTTCTAAAGATTGTAATAAAGACAAAGAAGAGTGATCTCTTCTGTCCAAAATGGTAAACCAACTTTGAAAGAGAAAATATAGCAACAGACAATATGCCATAAAAGTTACTTAATAGCACTTTCTTTTGTTTTTGATAGCGCTGAAAAGCACTATTAACCGTGCCCCTAATCTGGACGATTTTGTTTAATAGCACTTTAAAATAGCTATTAAAGTACTAGTTTTTAATATAAAAATAATAATTAATTTAAACAATAAGTTTAAAGGAGCCAAATGAAATTCGTGGGGGAAAATGAAAATTTAAGCACAAACAGTAGCATCAGCCTGAACCGTCACTAATATAAGAAAATAAGATTTAATTAAGACAATATCTAATAAGAAGGAAAATGAAATTTGTTATGGGAAATGAATATTTTTTCAATAACAATAGCGTCGTCCTAAACCGTCGCTAATATAAAAAAATTAATAATTATTTAAAATAATAACTAAAAAGGAGGCAAACTAAATTGGTGGGTGTAATGAAATTTTCACACAAACAGTAGTGTAGGTCCAAATAAACGTTTTGTCAACACCAAGTATTTTTCTCGAAATCAAAGCATTTTCAAAATATTTCATAACAAATGCACTCGAAGGACACATGCATTAAGTAGTTAAGAAGGAATGATTAAATGTATATCCCTTTGTTCTTAGTCCGACGAAGCTTACTGTATAGGTTATCGTTCAAATGCTCACCTTCATTCATGAACTTTAGTTTTATTCGTGGTATATACTTTTAATGTGAAAAGGAGGAAAATGACTAGTTAGGCGTATGCTCCTCTTCTAAAGATTCTAATAAAGACAAAGAAGAGTGATCTCTTCTGTCCAAAAGGGTAAACCAACTTTGAAAGAGAAAATAGAGCAACAGACAATATGCCATAAAAGTTACTTAATAGCACTTTCTTTTGTTTTTGATAGCGCTGAAAAGCGCTATTAACCGTGCCACTAATGTGAACGGTTTTGTTTAATAGCACTTTAAAAGAACTATTAAAGTACTAGTTTTTAATATAAAAATAATAATTAATTAAAATAATAAGTTTAAAGGAGCCAAACGAAATTCGTGGTGGAAATTGAAAATTTTAGCACAAACAGTAGCATCGGCCTGAACCGTCACTAATATAAGAAAATAAGAATTAATTAAGACAATAACTAATAAGAAGGAAAACAGAATTTGTTATGGGAATTGAATATTTTATCAAAAACAATAGCGTCGTCCTGAACCGTCGCTAATATAAAAAAATAAATAATTATTTAAAATAATAACTAAAAAGGAGGCAAACTAAATTGGTGGGTGTAATGAAATTTTCACACAAACAGTGGCGTAGGTCCAAATAAACGTTTTGTCAACACCAAGTATTTTTCTCGAAATCAAACTATTTTCAAAATATTTCATAACAAATGCACTCGAAGGACACATGCATTAAGTAGTTAAGAAGGAATGATTAAATGTATGTCCCTTTGTTCTTAGTCCGACGAAGCTTACTGTATAGGTTATCGTTCAAATGCTCACCTTCACTCATGAACTTTAGTTTTATTCGTGCTATATACTTTTAATGTGAAAAGGAGGAAAATGACTAGTTAAGCGTATGCTCCTCTTCTAAAGATTCTAATAAAGACAAAGAAGAGTGATCTCTTCTGTCCAAAAGGGTAAACCAACTTTGAAAGAGAAAACATAGCAACAGACAATATGCCATAAAAGTTACTTAATAGCACTTTCTTTTGTTTTTGATAGCGCTGAAAAGCGCTATTAACCGTGCCACTAATGTGAACGATTTTGTTTAATATCACTTTAAAATAGCTATTAAAATACTAGTTTTTAATATAAAAATAATAATTAATTTAAACAATGAGTTTAAAGGAGCCAAATGAAATTCGTGGGGGAAAATGAAAATTTTAGCACAAACAGTAGCATCGGCCTGAACCGTCACTAATATAAGAAAATAAGAACTAATTAAGACAATATCTAATAAGAAGGCAAATGAAATTTGTTATGGGAAATTAATATTTTTTCAAAAACAATAGCGTCGTCCTGAACCGTCGCTAATATAAAAAAATTAATAATTATTTAAAATAATAACTAAAAAGAAGGCAAACTAAATTGGTGGGTGTAATGAAATTTTCACACAAACAGTAGTGTAGGTCCAAATAAACGTTTTGTCAACACCAAGTATTTTTCTCGAAATCAAAGCATTTTCAAAATATTTCATAACAAATGCACTCAAAGGACACATGCATTAAGTAGTTAAGAAGGAATGATTAAATGTATGTCCCTTTGTTCTTAGTCCGACGAAGCTTACTGTATAGGTTATCGTTCAAATGCTCACCTTCATTCATGAACTTTAGTTTTATTCGTGGTATATACTTTTAATGTGAAAAGGGGGAAAATGACTAGTTAGGCGTATGCTCCTCTTCTAAAGATTCTAATAAAGACAAAGAAGAGTGATCTCTTCTGTCCAAAAGGGTAAACCAACTTTGAAAGAGTAAATAGAGCAACAGACAATATGCCATAAAAGTTACTTAATAGCACTTTCTTTTGTTTTTGATAGCGCTGAAAAGCGCTATTAACCGTGCCACTAATGTGAACGGTTTTGTTTAATAGCACTTTAAAAGAACTATTAAAGTACTAGTTTTTAATATAAAAATAATAATTAATTAAAACAATAAGTTTAAAGGAGCCAAACGAAATTCGTGGGGGAAAATGAAAATTTTAGCACAAACAGTAGCATCGACGTGAACCGTCACTAATATAAGAAAATAAGAATTAATTAAGACAATAACTAATAAGAAGGCAAACAAAATTTGTTATGGGAATTGAATATTTTTTCAAAAACAATAGCGTCGTCCTGAACCGTCGCTAATATAAGAAAATAAATAATTATTAAAAATAATAACTAAAAAGGAGGCAAACTAAATTGGTGGGTGTAATGAAATTTTCACACAAACAGTGGCGTAGGTCCAAATAAACGTTTTGTCAACACCAAGTATTTTTCTCGAAATCAAACCATTTTCAAAATATTTCATAACAAATGCACTCGAAGGACACATGCATTAAGTAGTTAAGAAGGAATGATTAAATTTATGTCCCTTTGTTCTTAGTCCGACGAAGCTTACTGTATAGGTTATCGTTCAAATGCTCACCTTCACTCATGAACTTTAGTTTTATTCGTGCTATATACTTTTAATGTGAAAAGGAGGAAAATGACTAGTTAAGCGTATGCTCCTCTTCTAAAGATTCTAATAAAGACAAAGAAGAGTGATCTCTTCTGTCCAAAAGGGTAAACCAACTTTGAAAGAGAAAACATAGCAACAGACAATATGCCATAAAAGTTACTTAATAGCACTTTCTTTTGTTTTTGATAGCGCTGAAAAGCGCTATTAACCGTGCCACTAATGTGAACGATTTTGTTTAATATCACTTTAAAATAGCTATTAAAATACTAGTTTTTAATATAAAAATAATAATTAATTTAAACAATGAGTTTAAAGGAGCCAAATGAAATTCGTGGGGGAAAATGAAAATTTTAGCAGAAACAGTAGCATCGGCCTGAACCGTCACTAATATAAGAAAATAAGAATTAATTAGGACAATATCTAATAAGAAGGCAAACGAAATTTGTTATGGGAAATGAATATTTTTTCAAAAACAATAGCGTCGTCCTGAACCGTCGCTAATATAAAAAAATTAATAATTATTTAAAATAATAACTAAAAAGGAGGCAAACTAAATTGGTGGGTGTAATGAAATTTTCACACAAACAGTAGTGTAGGTCCAAATAAACATTTTGTCAACACCAAGTATTTTTCTCGAAATCAAAGCATTTTCAAAATATTTCATAACAAATGCACTCAAAGGACACATGCATTAAGTAGTTAAGAAGGAATGATTAAATGTATGTCCCTTTGTTCTTAGTCCGACGAAGCTTACTGTATAGGTTATCGTTCAAATGCTCACCTTCATTCATGAACTTTAGTTTTATTCGTGGTATATACTTTTAATGTGAAAAGGGGGAAAATGACTAGTTAGGCGTATGCTCCTCTTCTAAAGATTCTAATAAAGACAAAGAAGAGTGATCTCTTCTGTCCAAAAGGGTAAACCAACTTTGAAAGAGTAAATAGAGCAACAGACAATATGCCATAAAAGTTACTTAATAGCACTTTCTTTTGTTTTTGATAGCGCTGAAAAGCGCTATTAACCGTGCCACTAATGTGAACGGTTTTGTTTAATAGCACTTTAAAAGAACTATTAAAGTACTAGTTTTTAATATAAAAATAATAATTAATTAAAACAATAAGTTTAAAGGAGCCAAACGAAATTCGTGGGGGAAAATGAAAATTTTAGCACAAACAGTAGCATCGACGTGAACCGTCACTAATATAAGAAAATAAGAATTAATTAAGACAATAACTAATAAGAAGGCAAACAAAATTTGTTATGGGAATTGAATATTTTTTCAAAAACAATAGCGTCGTCCTGAACCGTCGCTAATATAAGAAAATAAATAATTATTAAAAATAATAACTAAAAAGGAGGCAAACTAAATTGGTGGGTGTAATGAAATTTTCACACAAACAGTGGCGTAGGTCCAAATAAACGTTTTGTCAACACCAAGTATTTTTCTCGAAATCAAACCATTTTCAAAATATTTCATAACAAATGCACTCGAAGGACACATGCATTAAGTAGTTAAGAAGGAATGATTAAATGTATGTCCCTTTGTTCTTAGTCCGACGAAGCTTACTGTATAGGTTATCGTTCAAATGCTCACCTTCACTCATGAACTTTAGTTTTATTCGTGCTATATACTTTTAATGTGAAAAGGAGGAAAATGACTAGTTAAGCGTATGCTCCTCTTCTAAAGATTCTAATAAAGACAAAGAAGAGTGATCTCTTCTGTCCAAAAGGGTAAACCAACTTTGAAAGAGAAAACATAGCAACAGACAATATGCCATAAAAGTTACTTAATAGCACTTTCTTTTGTTTTTGATAGCGCTGAAAAGCGCTATTAACCGTGCCACTAATGTGAACGATTTTGTTTAATATCACTTTAAAATAGCTATTAAAATACTAGTTTTTAATATAAAAATAATAATTAATTTAAACAATGAGTTTAAAGGAGCCAAATGAAATTCGTGGGGGAAAATGAAAATTTTAGCACAAACAGTAGCATCGGCCTGAACCGTCACTAATATAAGAAAATAAGAATTAATTAGGACAATATCTAATAAGAAGGCAAACGAAATTTGTTATGGGAAATGAATATTTTTTCAAAAACAATAGCGTCGTCCTGAACCGTCGCTAATATAAAAAAATTAATAATTATTTAAAATAATAACTAAAAAGGAGGCAAACTAAATTGGTGGGTGTAATGAAATTTTCACACAAACAGTAGTGTAGGTCCAAATAAACATTTTGTCAACACCAAGTAATTTTCTCGAAATCAAAGCATTTTCAAAATATTTCATAACAAATGCACTCAAAGGACACATGCATTAAGTAGTTAAGAAGGAATGATTAAATGTATGTCCCTTTGTTCTTAGTCCGACGAAGCTTACTGTATAGGTTATCGTTCAAATGCTCACCTTCATTCATGAACTTTAGTTTTATTCGTGGTATATACTTTTAATGTGAAAAGGAGGAACATGACTAGTTAGGCGTATGCTCCTCTTCTAAAGATTCTAATAAAGACAAAAAAGAGTGATCTCTTCTGTCCAAAAGGGTAAACCAACTTTGAAAGAGTAAATAGAGCAACAGACAATATACCATAAAAGTTACTTAATAGCACTTTCTTTTGTTTTTGATAGCGCTGAAAAGCGCTATTAACCGTGCCACTAATGTGAACGGTTTTGTTTAATAGCACTTTAAAAGAACTATTAAAGTACTAGTTTTTAATATAAAAATAATAATTAATTAAAACAATTAGTTTAAAGGAGCCAAACGAAATTCGTGGGGGAAAATGAAAATTTTAGCACAAACAGTAGCATCGACGTGAACCGTCACTAATATAAGAAAATAAGAATTAATTAAGACAATAACTAATAAGAAGGCAAACGAAATTTGTTATGGGAAATGAATATTTTTTCAAAAACAATAGTGTCGGCCAGAACCGTTACTAATATAAGAAAATAAATAATTATTAAAAATAATAACTAAAAAGGAGGCAAACTAAATTGGTGGGTGTAACGAAATTTTCGCACAAACAGTAGCCTAGGTCCAAATAAACGTTTTGTCAACACCAAGTATTTTTCTCGAAATTAAACCATTTTCAAAATATTTTCATAACAATTGCACTCGAAGGACACATGCATTAAGTAGTGAAGAAGGAATGATTAAATGTATGTCCCTTTGTTCTTAGTCCGATGATGCTGGCTGTATAGGTTATCATTCGAATGCTCACCTTCACTCATGAACTTTAGTTTTATTCGTGCTATATACTTTTGAAGTGAAATGGAGGAAAATGACTAGTTAGGCGTATGCTCCTCTTATAAAGATTCTAATAAAGACAAAGAAGAGTGATCTCTTCTGTCCAAAAGGGTAAACCAACTTTGAAAGAGAAAATAGAGCAACAGACAATATGCCATAAAAGTTACTTAATAGCACTTTCGTTTGTTTTGGATAGCGCTGAAAAGCGCTATTAACCGTGCCACTAATGTGAACGGTTTTGTTTAATAGCACTTTAAAAGAACTATTAAAGTACTAGTTTTTAATATAAAAATAATAATTAATTAAAATAATAAGTTTAAAGGAGCCAAACGAAGTTCGTGGGGGAAAATGAAAATTTTAGCACAAACAGTAGCATCGGCCTTAAACGGTCACTAATATAAGAAAATAAGAATTAATTAAGACAATAACTAATAAGAAGGAAAACGAAATTTGTTATGGGAAATGAATATTTTTTCAAAAACAATAGCGTCGTCCTGAACTGCCGCTAATATAAAAAAATAAATAATTATTTAAAATAATAACTAAAAAGGAGGCAAACTAAATTGGTGGGTGTAATGAAATTTTCACACAAACAGTGGCGTAGGTCCAAATAAACGTTTTGTCAACACCAAGTATTTTTCTCGAAATCAAACCATTTTCAAAATATTTCATAACAAATGCACTCGAAGGACACATGCATTAAGTAGTTAAGAAGGAATGATTAAATGTATGTCCCTTTGTTCTTAGTCCGACGAAGCTTACTGTATAGGTTATCGTTCAAATGCTCACCTTCACTCATGAACTTTAGTTTTATTCGTGCTATATACTTTTAATGTGAAAAGGAGGAAAATGACTAGTTAAGCGTATGCTCCTCTTCTAAAGATTCTAATAAAGACAAAGAAGAGTGATCTCTTCTGTCCAAAAGGGTAAACCAACTTTGAAAGAGAAAACATAGCAACAGACAATATGCCATAAAAGTTACTTAATAGCAATTTCTTTTGTTTTTGATAGCGCTGAAAAGCGCTATTAACCGTGCCACTAATGTGAACGATTTTGTTTAATATCACTTTAAAATAGCTATTAAAATACTAGTTTTTAATATAAAAATAATAATTAATTTAAACAATGAGTTTAAAGGAGCCAAATGAAATTCGTGGGGGAAAATGAAAATTTTAGCACAAACAGTAGCATCGGCCTGAACCGTCACTAATATAAGAAAATAAGAATTAATTAGGACAATATCTAATAAGAAGGCAAACGAAATTTGTTATGGGAAATGAATATTTTTTCAAAAACAATAGCGTCGTCCTGAACCGTCGCTAATATAAAAAAATTAATAATTATTTAAAATAATAACTAAAAAGGAGGCAAACTAAATTGGTGGGTGTAATGAAATTTTCACACAAACAGTAGTGTAGGTCCAAATAAACATTTTGTCAACACCAAGTAATTTTCTCGAAATCAAAGCATTTTCAAAATATTTCATAACAAATGCACTCAAAGGACACATGCATTAAGTAGTTAAGAAGGAATGATTAAATGTATGTCCCTTTGTTCTTAGTCCGACGAAGCTTACTCTATAGGTTATCGTTCAAATGCTCACCTTCATTCATGAACTTTAGTTTTATTCGTGGTATATACTTTTAATGTGAAAAGGAGGAACATGACTAGTTAGGCGTATGCTCCTCTTCTAAAGATTCTAATAAAGACAAAAAAGAGTGATCTCTTCTGTCCAAAAGGGTAAACCAACTTTGAAAGAGTAAATAGAGCAACAGACAATATACCATAAAAGTTACTTAATAGCACTTTCTTTTGTTTTTGATAGCGCTGAAAAGCGCTATTAACCGTGCCACTAATGTGAACGGTTTTGTTTAATAGCACTTTAAAAGAACTATTAAAGTACTAGTTTTTAATATAAAAATAATAATTAATTAAAACAATTAGTTTAAAGGAGCCAAACGAAATTCGTGGGGGAAAATGAAAATTTTAGCACAAACAGTAGCATCGACGTGAACCGTCACTAATATAAGAAAATAAGAATTAATTAAGACAATAACTAATAAGAAGGCAAACGAAATTTGTTATGGGAAATGAATATTTTTTCAAAAACAATAGTGTCGGCCAGAACCGTTACTAATATAAGAAAATAAATAATAATTAAAAATAATAACTAAAAAGGAGGCAAACTAAATTGGTGGGTGTAATGAAATTTTCGCACAAACAGTAGCCTAGGTCCAAATAAACGTTTTGTCAACACCAAGTATTTTTCTCGAAATTAAACCATTTTCAAAATATTTTCATAACAATTGCACTCGAAGGACACATGCATTAAGTAGTGAAGAAGGAATGATTAAATGTATGTCCCTTTGTTCTTAGTCCGATGATGCTGGCTGTATAGGTTATCATTCGAATGCTCACCTTCACTCATGAACTTTAGTTTTATTCGTGCTATATACTTTTGAAGTGAAATGGAGGAAAATGACTAGTTAGGCGTATGCTCCTCTTATAAAGATTCTAATAAAGACAAAGAAGAGTGATCTCTTCTGTCCAAAAGGGTAAACCAACTTTGAAAGAGAAAATAGAGCAACAGACAATATGCCATAAAAGTTACTTAATAGCACTTTCGTTTGTTTTGGATAGCGCTGAAAAGCGCTATTAACCGTGCCACTAATGTGAACGGTTTTGTTTAATAGCACTTTAAAAGAACTATTAAAGTACTAGTTTTTAATATAAAAATAATAATTAATTAAAATAATAAGTTTAAAGGAGCCAAACGAAGTTCGTGGGGGAAAATGAAAATTTTAGCACAAACAGTAGCATCGGCCTTAAACGGTCACTAATATAAGAAAATAAGAATTAATTAAGACAATAACTAATAAGAAGGAAAACGAAATTTGTTATGGGAAATGAATATTTTTTCAAAAACAATAGCGTCGTCCTGAACTGCCGCTAATATAAAAAAATAAATAATTATTTAAAATAATAACTAAAAAGGAGGCAAACTAAATTGGTGGGTGTAATGAAATTTTCACACAAACAGTGGCGTAGGTCCAAATAAACGTTTTGTCAACACCAAGTATTTTTCTCGAAATCAAACCATTTTCAAAATATTTCATAACAAATGCACTCGAAGGACACATGCATTAAGTAGTTAAGAAGGAATGATTAAATGTATGTCCCTTTGTTCTTAGTCCAACGAAGCTTACTGTATAGGTTATCGTTCAAATGCTCACCTTCACTCATGAAATTTAGTTTTATTCGTGCTATATACTTTTAATGTGAAAAGGAGGAAAATGACTAGTTAAGCGTATGCTCCTCTTCTAAAGATTCTAATAAAGACAAAGAAGAGTGATCTCTTCTGTCCAAAAGAGTAAACCAACTTTGAAAGGGAAAATATAGCAACAGACAATATGCCATAAAAGTTACTTAATAGCACTTTCTTTTATTTTTGATAGCGCTGAAAAGCGCTATTAACCGTGCCACTAATGTGAACGGTTTTGTTTAATAGCACTTTAAAAGAACTATTAAAGTACTAGTTTTTAATATAAAAATAATAATTAATTAAAATAATAAGTTTAAAGGAGCCAAACGAAATTCGTGGGGGAAAATGAAAATTTTAGCACAAACAGTAGCATTGGCCTGAACCGTCACTAATATAAGAAAATAAGAATTAATTAAGACAATAACTAATAAGAAGGCAAACGAAATTTGTTATGGGAAATGAATATTTTTTCAAAAACAATAGCGTCGGCCAGAACCGTCGCTAATATAAGAAAATAAATAATTATTAAAAATAATAACTAAAAAGGAGGCAAACTAAATTGGTGGGTGTAATGAAATTTTCGCACAAACAGTAGCCTAGGTCCAAATAAACGTTTTGTCAACACCAAGTATTTTTCTCGAAATCAAACCATTTTCAAAATATTTTCATAACAATTGCACTCGAAGGACACATGCATTAAGTAGTGAAGAAGGAATGATTAAATGTATGTCCCTTTGTTCTTAGTCCGACGACGCTTGCTGTATAGGTTATCGTTCGAATGCTCACCTTCACTCATGAACTTTAGTTTTATCCGTGCTATATACTTTTGAAGTGAAATGGAGGAAACTGACTAGTTAGGCTTATGCTCCTCTTATAAAGATTCTAATAAAGACAAAGAAGAGTGATATCTTCTGTCCAAAAGGGTAAACCAACTTTGAAAGAGAAAATAGAGCAACAGACAATATGCCATAAAAGTTACTTAATAGCTCTTTCTTTTGTTTTTGATAGCGCTGAAAAGCGCTATTAACCGTGCCACTAATGTGAACGATTTTGTTTAATAGCATTTAAAAAGAGCTATTAAAGTACTAGTTTTTAATATAAAAATAATAATTAATTAAAACAATAAGTTTAAAGGAGCCAAACGAAATTCGTGGGGGAAAATGGAAATTTTAGCACAAACAGTAGCATCGGCGTGAACCGTCACTAATATAAGAAAATAAGAATTAATTCAGACAATAACTAATAAGAAGGAAAACAAAATTTGTTATGGGAAATGAATATTTTTTCAAAAACAATAGCGTCGGCCAGAACCGTCGCTAATATAAGAAAATAAATAATTATTAAAAATAATAACTAAAAATGAGGCAAACTAAATTGGTGGGTGTAATGAAATTTTCGCACAAATAGTAGCGTAGGTCCAAATAAACGTTTTGTCAACACCAAGTATTTTTCTCGAAATCAAACCATTTTCAAAATATTTTCATAACAATTGCACTCGAAGGACACATGCATTAAGTAGTGAAGAAGGAATGATTAAATGTATGTCCCTTTGTTCTTAGTCCGGCGACGCTGGTTGTATAGGTTATCGTTCGAATGCTCACCTTCACTCATGAACTTTAGTTTTATTCGTGCTATATACTTTTAAAGTGAAATGGAGGAAAATGACTAGTTAGGTGTATGCTCCTCTTATAAAGATTCTAATAAAGACAAAGAAGAGTGATCTCTTCTGTCCAAAATGGTAAACCAACTTTGAAAGAGAAAATAGAGCAACGGACAATATGCCATAAAAGTTACTTAATAGCACTTTCTTTTCTTTTTGATAGTGCTGAAAAGCGCTATTAACCGTGCCACTAATCTGAACGGTTTTGTTTAATAGCACTTTAAAAGAACTATTAAAGTACTAGTTTTTAATATAAAAATAATAATTAATTAAAATAATAAGTTTATAGGAGCCAAATGAAATTCGTGGGGGAAAATGAAAATTTTAGCACAAACAGTAGCATTGGCCTGAACCGTCACTAATATAAGAAAATAAGAATTAATTAAGACAATAACTAATAAGAAGGCAAACGAAATTTGTTATGGGAAATGAATATTTTTCATAAACAATAGCGTCGGCCTGAACCGTCGCTAATATAAAAAAATCAATAATTATTTAAAATAATAACTAAAAAGGAGGGAAACTAAATTGGTGGGTGTAATGAAATTTTTGCACAAACAGTAGCGTAGGTCCAAATAAACGTTTTGTCAACACCAAGTATATTTCTCGAAATCAAACCATTTTCAAAATATTTTCATAACAATTGCACTCGAAGGACACATGCATTAAGTAGTGAAGAAGGAATGATTAAATGTATGTCCCTTTGTTCTTAGTCCGACGACGCTTGCTGTATAGGTTATCGTTCAAATGCTCACCTTCACTCATGAACTTTAGTTTTATTCGTGCTATATACTTTTGAAGTGAAATGGAGGAAGCTGACTAGTTAGGCGTATGCTCCTCTTATAAAGATTCTAATAAAGACAAAGAAGAGAGATCTCTTCTGTCCAAAAGGGTAAACCAACTTTGAAAGAGAAAATAGAGCAACAGACAATATGCCATAAAAGTTACTTAATAGCACTTTATTTTGTTTTTGATAGCGCCGAAAAGCGCTATTAACCGTGCCACTAATGTGAACGATTTTGTTTAATAGCACTTTAAAAGAGCTATTAAAGTACTAGTTTTTAATATAAAAATAATAATTAATTTAAACAATAAGTTTAAAGGAGCCAAACAAAATTATTTTTCTCGAAATTAAACCATTTTCAAAATATTTCATAACAAATGCACTCGAAGGACACATGCATTAAGTAGTGATGAAGGAATGATTAAATGTATGTCCCTTTGTTCTTAGTCCGACGATGCTGGCTGTATAGGTTATCGTTCGAATGCTCACCTTCACTCATGAACTTTAGTTTTATTCGTGCTATATACTTTTGAAGTGAAATGGAAGAAAATGACTAGTTAGGCGTATGCTCCTCTTATAAAGATTCTAATAAAGACAAAGAAGAGTGATCTCTCCTGTCCAAAAGGGTAAACCAACTTTGAAAGAGAAAATAGAGCAACAGACAATATGCCATAAAAGTTACTTAATAGCACTTTCTTTTGTTTTTGGTAGCGCTGAAAAGCGCTATTAACCGTGCCACTAATGTGAACGATTTTGTTTAATAGCACTTTAAAAGAGCTATTAAATTACTAGTTTTTAATATAAAAATAATAATTAATTAAAACATTAAGTTTAAAGGAGCCAATAGAAATTTGTGGGGGAAAATGAAAATTTTAGCACAAACATTAGCGTCGGCCTGAACCGTCGCTAATATAAGAAAATAAGAAGTAATTAAGACAATAACTAATAAGGAGGCAAACGAAATTTATTATGGGAAATGAATATTTTTTTAAAAACAATAGCGTCAGCCTGAACTGTCCCTAATATAAAAAAATAAATAATTATTTAAAATAATAACTAAAAAGGAGGAAATCAAAATTGGTGGGTGTAATGAAATTTTCGCACAAACAGTAGCGTAGGTCCAAATAAACATTTTGTCAACACCAAGTAATTTCTCGAAATCAAACCATTTTCAAAATATTTTCATAACAAATGCACTCGAAGGACACATTCATTAAGTAGTGAAGAAGGAATGATTAAATGTATGTCCCTTTGTTCTTAGTCCGAAGACGCTGGCTGTATAGGTTATCGTTCGAATGCTCACCTTCACTCATGAACTTTAGTTTTATTCGTGCTATATACTTTTGAAGTGAAATGGAGGAAAGTGACTAGTTAGGCGTATGCTCCTCTTATAAAGATTCTAATAAAGACAAAGAAGAGTGATCTCTTCTGTCCAAAAGGGTAAACCAACTTTGAAAGAGAAAATAGAGTAACAGACAATATGCCATAAAAGTTACTTAATAGCACTTTCTTTTGTTTTTGATAGCACTGAAAAGCACTATTAACCGTGCCACTAATGTGAACGATTTTGTTTAATAGCACTTTAAAAGAGTTATTAAAGTACTATTTTTTAATATAAAAATAATAATTAATTAAAACATTAAGTTTAAAGGAGCCAATAGAAATTTATGGGGGAAAATGAAAATTTTAGGACAAACATTAGCGTCGGCCTAAACCGCCGCTAATATAAGAAAATAAGAATTAATTAAGACAATAACTAATAAGGAGGCAAACAAAATTTGTTATGGGAAATGAATATTTTTTTAAAAATAATAGCGTCGGCCTGAATCGTCCCTAATATAAAAAAATAAATAATTATTTAAAATAATAACTAAAAATAAGGAAAACAAAATTGGTGGGTGTAATGAAATTTTCCCACAAACAGTAGCGTAGGTCCAAATAAACATTTTGTCAACACCAAGTATTTTTCTCGAAATCAAACCATTTTCAAAATATTTTCATAACAAATGCACTCGAAGGACACATGCATTAAGTAGTGAAGAAGGAATGATTAAATGTATGTCCCTTTGTTCTTAGTCCGAAGACGCTGGCTGTATAGGTTATCGTTCGAATGCTCACCTTCACTCATGAACTTTAGTTTTGTTCGTGCTATATACTTTTGAAGTGAAATGGAGGAAAGTGAGTAGTTAGGCGTATGCTCCTCATATAAAGATTCTAATAAAGACAAAGAAGAGTGATCTCTTCTGTCCAAAAGGGTAAACCAACTTTGAAAGAGAAAATAGAGCAACAGACAATATGCCATAAAAGGTACTTAATAGCACTTTCTTTTGTTTTTGATAACGCTGAAAAGCACTATTAACCGTGCCACTAATATGAACGATTTTGTTTAATAGCACTTTAAAAGAGCTATTAAAGTACTAGTTTTTAATTTAAAAAATAATAATTAATTTAAACAATAAGTTTAAAGGAGCCAAACGAAATTCGTGGGGGAAAATGAAAATTTTAGCACAAACAGTAGCATCGGCCTGAACCGTCACTAATATAAGAAAATAAGAATTAATTAAGATAATAACTAATAAGAAGGCAAACAAAATTTGTTATGGGAAATGAATATTTTTTCAAAAACAATAGCGTCGGCCTGAACCGTCGCTAATATAAAAAAATAAATAATTATTTAAAATAATAACTAAAAAGGAGGCAATCTTCATTGGTGGGTGTAATGAAATTTTCACACAAACAGTAGCGTAGGTCCAAATAAACATTTTGTCAACACCAAGTATTTTTCTCGAAATCAAACCATTTTCAAAATATTTCATAACAAATGCACTCGAAGGACACATGCATTAACTAGTTAAGAATGAATGATTAAATGTATGTCCCTTTGTTCTTAGTCCGACGAAGCTTACTGTATAGGTTATCGTTCAAATGCTTACCTTCACTCATGAACTTTAGTTTTATTCGTGCTATATACTTTTGAAGTGAAAAGGAGGAAAATGACTAGTTAGGTGTATGATCCTCTTATAAAGATTCTAATAAAGTCAAAGAAGAGTGATCTCTTCTGTCCCAAAGGGTAAACCAACCTTGAAAGAGAAAATAAAGCAACAAACAATATGCCATAAAAGTTACTTAATAGCACTTTCTTTTGTTTTTGATAGCGCTGAAAAGCACTATTAACCGTGCCACTAATGTGAACGATTTTGTTTAATAGCACTTTAAAAGAGCTATTAAAGTACTAGTTTTTAATATAAAAATAATAATTAATTTAAACAATAAGTTTAAAGGAGCCAATAGAAATTCGTGGGGGAAAATGAAAATTTTAGCACAAACATTAGCGTCGGCCTGAACCGTCGCTAATATAAGAAAATAAGAATTAATTAAGACAATAACTAATAAGGAGGCAAACGAAATTTGTTATGGGAAATGAATATTTTTTCAAAAACAATAGCGTCGGCCTGAACCGTCGCTAATATAAAAAAAATAATTATTTAAAATAATAACTAAAAAGGAGGCAATCTTCATTGGTGGGTGTAATGAAATTTTCACACAAACAGTAGCGTAGGTCCAAATAAACATTTTGTCAACACCAAGTATTTTTCTCGAAATCAAACCATTTTCAAAATATTTCATAACAAATGCACTCGAAGGACACATGCATTAACTAGTTAACAATGAATGATTAAATGTATGTCCCTTTGTTCTTAGTCCGACGAAGCTTACTGTATAGGTTATCGTTCAAATGCTTACCTTCACTCATGAACTTTAGTTTTATTCGTGCTATATACTTTTGAAGTGAAAAGGAGGAAAATGACTAGTTAGGTGTATGCTCCTCTTATAAAGATTCTAATAAAGACAAAGAAGAGTGATCTCTTCTGTCCCAAAGGGTAAACCAACCTTGAACGAGAAAATAAAGCAACAGACTATATGCCATAAAAGTTACTTAATAGCACTTTCTTTTGTTTTTGATAGCGCTGAAAAGCACTATTAACCGTGCCACTAATGTGAACGATTTTGTTTAATAGCACTTTAAAAGAGCTATTAAAGTACTAGTTTTTAATATAAAAATAATAATTAATTTAAACAATAAGTTTAAAGGAGCCAATAGAAATTCGTGGGGGAAAATGAAAATTTTAGCACAAACATTAGCGTCGGCATGAACCGTCGCTAATATAAGAAAATAAGAATTAATTAAGACAATAACTAATAAGGAGGCAAACGAAATTTGTTATGGGAAATGAATATTTTTTCAAAAACAATAGCGTCGGCCTGAACCGTCGCTAATATAAAAAAATAAATAATTATTTAAAATAATAACTAAAAAGGAGGCAATCTTCATTGGTGTGTGTAATGTAATTTTCACACAAACAGTAGCGTAGATCCAAATAAACATTTTGTCAACACCAAGTATTTTTCTCGAAATCAAACCATTTTCAAAATATTTCATAACAAATGCATTCGAAGGACACATGCATTAACTAGTTAAGAATGAATGATTAAATGTATGTCCCTTTGTTCTTAGTCCGACGAAGCTTACTGTATAGGCTATCATTCAAATGCTTACCTTCACTCATGAACTTTAGTTTTATTCGTGCTATATACTTTTGAAGTGAAAAGGAGGAAAATGACTAGTTAGGTGTATGCTCCTCTTATAAAGATTCTAATAAAGACAAAGAAGAGTGATCTCTTCTGTCCCAAAGGGTAAACCAACCTTGAAAGAGAAAATAGAGCAACAGACAATATGCCATAAAAGTTACTTAATAGGACTTTCTTTTGTTTTTGATAGCGCTGAAAAGCACTATTAACCGTGCCACTAATGTGAACGATTTTGTTTAATAAAACTTTAAAAGAGCTATTAAAGTACTATTTTTTATAATAAAATAATAATTAATTTAAACAATAAGTTTAAAGGAGCCAATAGAAATTCGTGGGGGAAAATGAAAATTTTAGCACAAACATTAGCGTCGGCCTGAACCGTCGCTAATATAAGAAAATAAGAATCAATTAAGACAATAACTAATAAGGAGGCAAACGAAATTTGTTATGGGAAATGAATATTTTTTCAAAAACAATAGCGTCGGCCTGAACCGTCGCTAATATAAAAAAATAAATAATTATTTAAAATAATAACTAAAAAGGAGGCAATCTTCATTGGTGGGTGTAATGAAATTTTCACACAAACAGTAGCGTAGGTCCAAATAAACATTTTGTCAACACCAAGTATTTTTCTCGAAATTAAACCATTTTCAAAATATTTCATAACAAATGCACTCGAAGGACACATGCATTAACTAGTTAACAATGAATGATTAAATGTATGTCCCTTTGTTCTTAGTCCGACGAAGCTTACTGTATAGGTTATCGTTCAAATGCTTACCTTCACTCATGAACTTTAGTTTTATTCGTGCTATATACTTTTGAAGTGAAAAGGAGGAAAATGACTAGTTAGGTGTATGCTCCTCTTATAAAGATTCTAATAAAGACAAAGAAGAGTGATCTCTTCTGTCCCAAAGGGTAAACCAACCTTGAAAGAGAAAATAAAGCAACAGACAATATGCCATAAAAGTTACTTAATAGCACTTTCTTTTGTTTTTGATAGCGTTGAAAAGCACTATTAACCGTGCCACAAATGTGAACGATTTTGTTTAATAGCACTTTAAAAGAGCTATTAAAGTACTAGTTTTTAATATAAAAATAATAATTAATTTAAACAATAAGTTTAAAGGAGCCAATAGAAATTCGTGGGGGAAAATGAAAATTTTAGCACAAACATTAGCGTCGGCCTGAACCGTCGCTAATATAAGAAAATAAGAATTAATTAAGACAATAACTAATAAGGAGGCAAACGAAATTTGTTATGGGAAATGAATATTTTTTCAAAAACAATAGCGTCGGCCTGAACCGTCGCTAATATAAAAAAATAAATAATTATTTAAAATAATAACTAAAAAGGAGGCAATCTTCATTGGTGGGTGTAATGAAATTTTCACACAAACAGTAGCGTAGGTCCAAATAAACGTTTTGTCAACACCAAGTATTTTTCTCGAAATCAAACCATTTTCAAAATATTTCATAACAAATGCACTCGAAGGACACATGCATTAACTAGTTAAGAAGGAATGATTAAATGTATGTCCCTTTGTTCTTAGTCCGACGAAGCTTACTGTATAGGTTATCGTTCAAATGCTCACCTTCACTCATGAACTTTAGTGTTATTCGTGCTATATACTTTTGAAGTGAAAAGGAGGAAAATGACTAGTTAGGCGTATGCTCCTCTTCTATAGATTCTAATAAAGACAAAGAAGAGTGATCTCTTCTGTCCAAAAGGGTAAACCAACTTTGAAAGAGAAAATAGAGCAACAGACAATATGCCATAAAAGTTACTTAATAGGACTTTCTTTTGTTTTTGATAGCGCTGAAAAGCACTATTAACCGTGCCACTAATGTGAACGATTTTGTTTAATAAAACTTTAAAAGAGCTATTAAAGTACTATTTTTTATAATAAAATAATAATTAATTTAAACAATAAGTTTAAAGGAGCCAATAGAAATTCCTGGGGGAAAATGAAAATTTTAGCACAAACATTAGCGTCGGCCTGAACCGTCGCTAATATAAGAAAATAAGAATCAATTAAGACAATAACTAATAAGGAGGCAAACGAAATTTGTTATGGGAAATGAATATTTTTTCACAAACAATAGCGTCGGCCTGAACCGTCGCTAATATAAAAAAATAAATAATTATTTAAAATAATAACTAAAAAGGAGGCAATCTTCATTGGTGGGTGTAATGAAATTTTCACACAAACAGTAGCGTAGGTCCAAATAAACATTTTGTCAACACCAAGTATTTTTCTCGAAATTAAACCATTTTCAAAATATTTCATAACAAATGCACTCGAAGGACACATGCATTAACTAGTTAACAATGAATGATTAAATGTATGTCCCTTTGTTCTTAGTCCGACGAAGCTTACTGTATAGGTTATCGTTCAAATGCTTACCTTCACTCATGAACTTTAGTTTTATTCGTGCTATATACTTTTGAAGTGAAAAGGAGGAAAATGACTAGTTAGGTGTATGCTCCTCTTATAAAGATTCTAATAAAGACAAAGAAGAGTGATCTCTTCTGTCCCAAAGGGTAAACCAACCTTGAAAGAGAAAATAAAGCAACAGACAATATGCCATAAAAGTTACTTAATAGCACTTTCTTTTGTTTTTGATAGCGTTGAAAAGCACGATTAACCGTGCCACTAATGTGAACGATTTTGTTTAATAGCACTTTAAAAGAGCTATTAAAGTACTAGTTTTTAATATAAAAATAATAATTAATTTAAACAATAAGTTTAAATGAGCCAATAGAAATTCGTGGGGGAAAATGAAAATTTTAGCACAAACATTAGCGTCGGCCTGAACCGTCGCTAATATAAGAAAATAAGAATTAATTAAGACAATAACTAATAAGGAGGCAAACGAAATTTGTTATGGGAAATGAATATTTTTTCAAAAACAATAGCGTCGGCCTGAACCGTCGCTAATATAAAAAAATAAATAATTATTTAAAATAATAACTAAAAAGGAGGCAATCTTCATTGGTGGGTGTAATGAAATTTTCACACAAACAGTAGCGTAGGTCCAAATAAACGTTTTGTCAACACCAAGTATTTTTCTCGAAATCAAACCATTTTCAAAATATTTCATAACAAATGCACTCGAAGGACACATGCATTAACTAGTTAAGAAGGAATGATTAAATGTATGTCCCTTTGTTCTTAGTCCGACGAAGCTTACTGTATAGGTTATCGTTCAAATGCTCACCTTCACTCATGAACTTTAGTGTTATTCGTGCTATATACTTTTGAAGTGAAAAGGAGGAAAATGACTAGTTAGGCGTATGCTCCTCTTCTATAGATTCTAATAAAGACAAAGAAGAGTGATCTCTTCTGTCCAAAAGGGTAAACCAACTTTGAAAGAGAAAATAGAGCAACAGACAATATGCCATAAAAGTTACTTAATAGCACTTTCTTTTGTTTTTGATAGCGCTGAAAAGCACTATTAACCGTGCCACTAATGTGAACGATTTTGTTTAATAGCACTTTAAAAGAGCTATTAAAGTACTAGTTTTTAATATAAAAATAATAATTAATTTAAACAATAAGTTTAAAGGAGCCAATAGAAATTCGTGGGGGAAAATGAAAATTTTAGCACAAACATTAGCGTCGGCCTGAACCGTCGCTAATATAAGAAAATAAGAATTAATTAAGACAATAACTAATAAGGAGGCAAACGAAATTTGTTATGGGAAATGAATATTTTTTCAAAAACAATAGCGTCGGCCTGAACCGTCGCTAATATAAAAAAATAAATAATTATTTAAAATAATAACTAAAAAGGAGGCAATCTTCATTGGTGGGTGTAATGAAATTTTCACACAAACAGTAGCGTAGGTCCAAATAAACATTTTGTCAACACCAAGTATTTTTCTCGAAATCAAACCATTTTCAAAATATTTCATAACAAATGCACTCGAAGGACACATGCATTAACTAGTTAAGAATGAATGATTAAATGTATGTCCCTTTGTTCTTAGTCTGATGAAGCTTACTGTTTAGGTTATCGTTCAAATGCTTACCTTCACGCATGAACTTTAGTTTTATTCGTGCTATATACTTTTGAAGTGAAAAGGAGGAAAATGACTAGTTAGGTGTATGCTCCTCTTATAAAGATTCTAATAAAGACAAATAAGAGTGATCTCTTCTGTCCCAAAGGGTAAACCAACCTTGAAAGAGAAAATAAAGCAACAGACAATATGCCATAAAAGTTACTTAATAGCACTTTCTTTTGTTTTTGATAGCGCTGAAAAGCACTATTAACCGTGCCACTAATGTGAACGATTTTGTTTAATAGCACTTTAAAAGAGCTATTAAAGTACTAGTTTTTAATATAAAAATAATAATTAATTTAAACAATAAGTTTAAAGGAGCCAATAGAAATTCGTGGGGGAAAATGAAAATTTTAGCACAAACATTAGCGTCGGCCTGAACCGTCGCTAATATAAGAAAATAAGAATTAATTAAGACAATAACTAATAAGGAGGCAAACGAAATTTGTTATGGGAAATGAATATTTTTTCAAAAACAATAGCGTCGGCCTGAACCGTCGCTAATATAAAAAAATAAATAATTATTTAAAATAATAACTAAAAAGGAGGCAATCTTCATTGGTGGGTGTAATGAAATTTTCACACAAACAGTAGCGTAGGTCCAAATAAACGTTTTGTCAACACCAAGTATTTTTCTCGAAATCAAACCATTTTCAAAATATTTCATAACAAATGCACTCGAAGGACACATGCATTAACTAGTTAAGAAGGAATGATTAAATGTATGTCCCTTTGTTCTTAGTCCGACGAAGCTTACTGTATAGGTTATCGTTCAAATGCTCACCTTCACTCATGAACTTTAGTGTTATTCGTGCTATATACTTTTGAAGTGAAAAGGAGGAAAATGACTAGTTAGGCGTATGCTCCTCTTCTATAGATTCTAATAAAGACAAAGAAGAGTGATCTCTTCTGTCCAAAAGGGTAAACCAACTTTGAAAGAGAAAATAGAGCAACAGACAATATGCCATAAAAGTTACTTAATAGCACTTTCTTTTGTTTTTGATAGCGCATAAAAGCACTATTAACCGTGCCACTAATGTGAACGATTTTGTTTAATAGCACTTTAAAAGAGCTATTAAAGTACTAGTTTTTAATATAAAAATAATAATTAATTTAAACAATAAGTTTAAAGGAGCCAATAGAAATTCGTGGGGGAAAATGAAAATTTTAGCACAAACATTAGCGTCGGCCTGAACCGTCGCTAATATAAGAAAATAAGAATTAATTAAGACAATAACTAATAAGGAGGCAAACGAAATTTGTTATGGGAAATGAATATTTTTTCAAAAACAATAGCGTCGGCCTGAACCGTCGCTAATATAAAAAAATAAATAATTATTTAAAATAATAACTAAAAAGGAGGCAATCTTCATTGGTGGGTGTAATGAAATTTTCACACAAACAGTAGCGTAGGTCGAAATAAACGTTTTGTCAACACCAAGTATTTTTCTTGAAATCAAACCATTTTCATAATATTTCATAACAAATGCACTCGAAGGACACATGCATTAACTAGTTAAGAATGAATGATTAAATGTATGTCCCTTTGTTCTTAGTCGGACGAAGCTTACTGTATAGGTTATCGTTCAAATTCTTACCTTCACTCATGAACTTTAGTTTTATTCGTGCTATATACTTTTGAAGTGAAAAGGTGGAAAATGACTAGTTAGGTGTATGCTCCTCTTATAAAGATTCTAATAAAGACAAAGAAGAGTGATCTCTTTTGTCCAAAAGGGTAAACCAACCTTGAAAGAGAAAATAAAGCAACAGACAATATGCCATAAAAGTTACTTAATAGAACTTTCTTTTGTTTTTGATAGCGCTGAAAAGCACTATTAACCGTGCCATTAATGTGAACGATTTTGTTTAATAGCACTTTAAAAGAGCTATTAAAGTACTAGTTTTTAATATAAAAATAATAATTAATTTAAACAATAAGTTTAAAGGAGCCAATAGAAATTCGTGGGGGAAAATAAAAATTTTAGCAAAAACATTAGCGTCGGCCTTAACTGTCGCTAATATAAGAAAATAAGAATTAATTAAGACAATAACTAATAAGGAGGCAAACGAAATTTGTTATGGGAAATGAATATTTTTTCAAAAACAATAGCGTCGGCCTGAACCGTCGCTAATATAAAAAAATAAATAATTATTTAAAATAATAACTAAAAAGGAGGCAATCTTCATTGGTGGGTGTAATGAAATTTTCACACAAACAGTAGCGTAGGTCCAAATAAATGTTTTGTCAACACCAAGTATTTTTCTCGAAATCAAACCATTTTCAAAATATTTCATAACAAATGCACTCGAAGGACACATGCATTAACTAGTTAAGAATGAATGATTAAATGTATGTCCCTTTGTTCTTAGTCCGACGAAGCTTACTGTATAGATTATCGTTCAAATTCTTACCTTCACTCATGAACTTTAGTTTTATTCGTGCTATATACTTTTGAAGTGAAAAGGTGGAAAATGACTAGTTAGGTGTATGCTCCTCTTATAAAGATTCTAATAAAGACAAAGAAGAGTGATCTCTTCTGTCCAAAAGGGTAAACCAACCTTGAAAGAGAAAATAAAGAAACAGACAATATGCCATAAAAGTTACTTAATAGCACTTTCTTTTGTTTTTGATAGCGCTGAAAAGCACTATTAACCGTGCCACTAATGTGAATGATTTTGTTTAATAGAACTTTAAAAGAGCTATTAAAGTACTAGTTTTTAATATAAAAATAATAATTAATTTAAACAATAAGTTTAAAGGAGCCAATAGAAATTCGTGGGGGAAAATGAAAATTTTAGCACAAACATTAGCGTCGGCCTGAACCGTCGCTAATATAAGAAAATAAGAATTAATTAAGACAATAACTAATAAGGAGGCAAACGAAATTTGTTATGGGAAATGAATATTTTTTCAAAAACAATAGCGTCGGCCTGAACCGTCGCTAATATAAAAAAATAAATAATTATTTAAAATAATAACTAAAAAGGAGGCAATCTTCATTGGTGGGTGTAATGAAATTTTCACACAAACAGTAGCGTAGGTCCAAATAAACGTTTTGTCAACACCAAGTATTTTTCTCGAAATCAAACCATTTTCAAAATATTTCATAACAAATGCACTCGAAGGACACATGCATTAATAAGTTAAGAATGAATGATTAAATGTATGTCCCTTTGTTCTTAGTCCGACGAAGCTTATTGTATAGGTTATCGTTCAAATGCTTACCTTCACTCATGAACTTTAGTTTTATTCGTGCTATATACTTTTGAAGTGAAAAGGTGGGAAATGACTAGTTAGGTGTATGCTCCTCTTATAAAGATTCTAATAAAGACAAAGAAGAGTGATCTCTTCTGTCCAAAAGGGTAAACCAACCTTGAAAGAGAAAATAAAGCAACAGACAATATGCCATAAAAGTTACTTAATATCACTTTCTTTTGTTTTTGATAGCGCTGAAAAGCACTATTAACCGAGCCACTAATGTGAACGATTTTGTTTAATAGCACTTTAAAAGAGCTATTAAAGTACTAGTTTTTAATATAAAAATAATAATTAATTTAAACAATAAGTTTAAAGGAGCCAATAGAAATTCGTGGGGGAAAATGAAAATTTTAGCACAAACATTAGCGTCGGCCTGAACCGTCGCTAATATAAGAAAATAAGAATTAATTAAGACAATAACTAATAAGGAGGCAAACGAAATTTGTTATGGGAAATGAATATTTTTTCAAAAACAATAGCGTCGGCCTGAACCGTCGCTAATATAAAAAAATAAATAATTATTTAAAATAATAACTAAAAAGGAGGCAATCTTCATTGGTGGGTGTAATAAAATTTTCACACTAACAGTAGCGTAGGTCCAAATAAACATTTTTTCAACACCAAGTATTTTTCTCGAAATCAAACCATTTTCAAAATATTTCATAACAAATGCACTCGAAGGACACATGCATTAACTAGTTAAGAAGGAATGATTAAATGTATGTCCCTTTGTTCTTAGTCCGACGAAGCTTACTGTATAGGTTATCGTTCAAATGCTCACCTTCACTCATGAACTTTAGTGTTATTCGTGCTATATACTTTTGAAGTGAAAAGGAGGAAAATGACTAGTTAGGCCTATGCTCCTCTTCTATAGATTCTAATAAAGACAAAGAAGAGTGATCACTTCTGTCCAAAAGGGTAAACCAACTTTGAAAGAGAAAATTGAGCAACAGACAATATGCCATAAAAGTTACTTAATAGCACTTTCTTTTGTTTTTGATAGCGCAGAAAAGCACTATTAACCGTGCCACTAATGTGAACGATTTTGTTTAATAGCACTTTAAAAGAGCTATTAAAGTACTAGTTTTTAATATAAAAATAATAATTAATTTAAACAATAAGTTTAAAGGAGCCAATAGAAATTCGTGGGGGAAAATGAAAATTTTAGCACAAACATTAGCGTCGGCCTGAACCGTCGCTAATATAAGAAAATAAGAATTAATTAAGACAATAACTAATAAGGAGGCAAACGAAATTTGTTATGGGAAATGAATATTTTTTCAAAAACAATAGCGTCGGCCTGAACCGTCGCTAATATAAAAAAATAAATAATTATTTAAAATAATAACTAAAAAGGAGGCAATCTTCATTGGTGGGTGTAATGAAATTTTCACAGAAACAGTAGCGTAGGTCGAAATAAACGTTTTGTCAACACCAAGTATTTTTCTCGAAATCAAACCATTTTCATAATATTTCATAACAAATGCACTCGAAGGACACATGCATTAACTAGTTAAGAATGAATGATTAAATGTATGTCCCTTTGTTCTTAGTCGGACGAAGCTTACTGTATAGGTTATCGTTAAAATTCTTACCTTCACTCATGAACTTTAGTTTTATTCGTGCTATATACTTTTGAAGTGAAAAGGTGGAAAATGACTAGTTAGGTGTATGCTCCTCTTATAAAGATTCTAATAAAGACAAAGAAGAGTGATCTCTTTTGTCCAAAAGGGTAAACCAACCTTGAAAGAGAAAATAAAGCAACAGACAATATGCCATAAAAGTTACTTAATAGCACTTTCTTTTGTTTTTGATAGCGCTGAAAAGCACTATTAACCGTGCCATTAATGTGAACGATTTTGTTTAATAGCACTTTAAAAGAGCTATTAAAGTACTAGTTTTTAATATAAAAATAATAATTAATTTAAACAATAAGTTTAAAGGAGCCAATAGAAATTCGTGGGGGAAAATGAAAATTTTAGCAAAAACATTAGCGTCGGCCTTAACTGTCGCTAATATAAGAAAATAAGAATTAATTAAGACAATAACTAATAAGGAGGCAAACGAAATTTGTTATGGGAAATGAATATTTTTTCAAAAACAATAGCGTCGGCCTGAACCGTCGCTAATATAAAAAAATAAATAATTATTTAAAATAATAACTAAAAAGGAGGCAATCTTCATTGGTGGGTGTAATGAAATTTTCACACAAACAGTAGCGTAGGTCCAAATAAACGTTTTGTCAACACCAAGTATTTTTCTCGAAATCAAACCATTTTCAAAATATTTCATAACAAATGCACTCGAAGGACACATGCATTAATAAGTTAAGAATGAATGATTAAATGTATGTCCCTTTGTTCTTAGTCCGACGAAGCTTATTGTATAGGTTATCGTTCAAATGCTTACCTTCACTCATGAACTTTAGTTTTATTCGTGCTATATACTTTTGAAGTGAAAAGGTGGGAAATGACTAGTTAGGTGTATGCTCCTCTTATAAAGATTCTAATAAAGACAAAGAAGAGTGATCTCTTCTGTCCAAAAGGGTAAACCAACCTTGAAAGAGAAAATAAAGCAACAGACAATATGCCATAAAAGTTACTTAATATCACTTTCTTTTGTTTTTGATAGCGCTGAAAAGCACTATTAACCGAGCCACTAATGTGAACGATTTTGTTTAATAGCACTTTAAAAGAGCTATTAAAGTACTAGTTTTTAATATAAAAATAATAATTAATTTAAACAATAAGTTTAAAGGAGCCAATAGAAATTCGTGGGGGAAAATGAAAATTTTAGCACAAACATTAGCGTCGGCCTGAACCGTCGCTAATATAAGAAAATAAGAATTAATTAAGACAATAACTAATAAGGAGGCAAACGAAATTTGTTATGGGAAATGAATATTTTTTCAAAAACAATAGCGTCGGCCTGAACCGTCGCTAATATAAAAAAATAAATAATTATTTAAAATAATAACTAAAAAGGAGGCAATCTTCATTGGTGGGTGTAATAAAATTTTCACACTAACAGTAGCGTAGGTCCAAATAAACATTTTTTCAACACCAAGTATTTTTCTCGAAATCAAACCATTTTCAAAATATTTCATAACAAATGCACTCGAAGGACACATGCATTAACTAGTTAAGAAGGAATGATTAAATGTATGTCCCTTTGTTCTTAGTCCGACGAAGCTTACTGTATAGGTTATCGTTCAAATGCTCACCTTCACTCATGAACTTTAGTGTTATTCGTGCTATATACTTTTGAAGTGAAAAGGAGGAAAATGACTAGTTAGGCCTATGCTCCTCTTCTATAGATTCTAATAAAGACAAAGAAGAGTGATCACTTCTGTCCAAAAGGGTAAACCAACTTTGAAAGAGAAAATTGAGCAACAGACAATATGCCATAAAAGTTACTTAATAGCACTTTCTTTTGTTTTTGATAGCGCAGAAAAGCACTATTAACCGTGCCACTAATGTGAACGATTTTGTTTAATAGCACTTTAAAAGAGCTATTAAAGTACTAGTTTTTAATATAAAAATAATAATTAATTTAAACAATAAGTTTAAAGGAGCCAATAGAAATTCGTGGGGGAAAATGAAAATTTTAGCACAAACATTAGCGTCGGCCTGAACCGTCGCTAATATAAGAAAATAAGAATTAATTAAGACAATAACTAATAAGGAGGCAAACGAAATTTGTTATGGGAAATGAATATTTTTTCAAAAACAATAGCGTCGGCCTGAACCGTCGCTAATATAAAAAAATAAATAATTATTTAAAATAATAACTAAAAAGGAGGCAATCTTCATTGGTGGGTGTAATGAAATTTTCACAGAAACAGTAGCGTAGGTCGAAATAAACGTTTTGTCAACACCAAGTATTTTTCTCGAAATCAAACCATTTTCATAATATTTCATAACAAATGCACTCGAAGGACACATGCATTAACTAGTTAAGAATGAATGATTAAATGTATGTCCCTTTGTTCTTAGTCGGACGAAGCTTACTGTATAGGTTATCGTTCAAATTCTTACCTTCACTCATGAACTTTAGTTTTATTCGTGCTATATACTTTTGAAGTGAAAAGGTGGAAAATGACTAGTTAGGTGTATGCTCCTCTTATAAAGATTCTAATAAAGACAAAGAAGAGTGATCTCTTTTGTCCAAAAGGGTAAACCAACCTTGAAAGAGAAAATAAAGCAACAGACAATATGCCATAAAAGTTACTTAATAGCACTTTCTTTTGTTTTTGATAGCGCTGAAAAGCACTATTAACCGTGCCATTAATGTGAACGATTTTGTTTAATAGCACTTTAAAAGAGCTATTAAAGTACTAGTTTTTAATATAAAAATAATAATTAATTTAAACAATAAGTTTAAAGGAGCCAATAGAAATTCGTGGGGGAAAATGAAAATTTTAGCAAAAACATTAGCGTCGGCCTTAACTGTCGCTAATATAAGAAAATAAGAATTAATTAAGACAATAACTAATAAGGAGGCAAACGAAATTTGTTATGGGAAATGAATATTTTTTCAAAAACAATAGCGTCGGCCTGAACCGTCGCTAATATAAAAAAATAAATAATTATTTAAAATAATAACTAAAAAGGAGGCAATCTTCATTGGTGGGTGTAATGAAATTTTCACACAAACAGTAGCGTAGGTCCAAATAAATGTTTTGTCAACACCAAGTATTTTTCTCGAAATCAAACCATTTTCAAAATATTTCATAACAAATGCACTCGAAGGACACATGCATTAACTAGTTAAGAATGAATGATTAAATGTATGTCCCTTTGTTCTTAGTCCGACGAAGCTTACTGTATAGATTATCGTTCAAATTCTTACCTTCACTCATGAACTTTAGTTTTATTCGTGCTATATACTTTTGAAGTGAAAAGGTGGAAAATGACTAGTTAGGTGTATGCTCCTCTTATAAAGATTCTAATAAAGACAAAGAAGAGTGATCTCTTCTGTCCAAAAGGGTAAACCAACCTTGAAAGAGAAAATAAAGCAACAGACAATATGCCATAAAAGTTACTTAATATCACTTTCTTTTGTTTTTGATAGCGCTGAAAAGCACTATTAACCGTGCCACTAATGTGAACGATTTTGTTTAATAGCACTTTAAAAGAGCTATTAAAGTACTAGTTTTTAATATAAAAATAATAATTAATTTAAACAATAAGTTTAAAGGAGCCAAACGAAATTGGTGGGGCAAAATGAAAATTTTAGCACAAACAGTAGCATAGGCCTGAACCGTCACCAATATAAGAAAATAAGAATTAATTAAGACAATAACTAATAAGAAGGCAAACGAAATTTGTAATGGGAAATGAATATTTTTTCAAAAACAATAGCGTTGGCCTGAACCGTCGCTAATATAAAAAAATAAATAATTATTTAAAATAATAACTAAAAAGGAGGCTAACTAAATTGGTGGGTGTAATGAAATTTTCACACAAATAGTAGCGTAGGTCCAAATAAACGTTTTGTCAACACCAAGTATTTTTCTCGAAATCAAACCATTTTCAAAATATTTCATAACAAATGCACTCGAAGGACACATGCATTAACTAGTTAAGAATGAATGATTAAATGTATGTCCCTTTGTTCTTAGTCCGACGAAGCTTACTGTATAGGTTATCGTTCAAATGCTTACCTTCACTCATGAACTTTAGTTTTATTCGTGCTATATACTTTTGAAGTGAAAAGGAGGAAAATGACTAGTTAGGTGTATGCTCCTCTTATAAAGATTCTAATAAAGATAAAGAAGAGTGATCTCTTCTGTCCAAAAGGGTAAACCAACCTTGAAAGAGAAAATAAAGAAACAGACAATATGCCATAAAAGTTACTTAATAGCACTTTCTTTTGTTTTTGATAGCGCTGAAAAGCACTATTAACCGTGCCACTAATGTGAATGATTTTGTTTAATAGAACTTTAAAAGAGCTATTAAAGTACTAGTTTTTAATATAAAAATAATAATTAATTTAAACAATAAGTTTAAAGGAGCCAATAGAAATTCGTGGGGGAAAATGAAAATTTTAGCACAAACATTAGCGTCGGCCTGAACCGTCGCTAATATAAGAAAATAAGAATTAATTAAGACAATAACTAATAAGGAGGCAAACGAAATTTGTTATGGGAAATGAATATTTTTTCAAAAACAATAGCGTCGGCCTGAACCGTCGCTAATATAAAAAAATAAATAATTATTTAAAATAATAACTAAAAAGGAGGCAATCTTCATTGGTGGGTGTAATGAAATTTTCACACAAACAGTAGCGTAGGTCCAAATAAACGTTTTGTCAACACCAAGTATTTTTCTCGAAATCAAACCATTTTCAAAATATTTCATAACAAATGCACTCGAAGGACACATGCATTAATAAGTTAAGAATGAATGATTAAATGTATGTCCCTTTGTTCTTAGTCCGACGAAGCTTATTGTATAGGTTATCGTTCAAATGCTTACCTTCACTCATGAACTTTAGTTTTATTCGTGCTATATACTTTTGAAGTGAAAAGGTGGGAAATGACTAGTTAGGTGTATGCTCCTCTTATAAAGATTCTAATAAAGACAAAGAAGAGTGATCTCTTCTGTCCAAAAGGGTAAACCAACCTTGAAAGAGAAAATAAAGCAACAGACAATATGCCATAAAAGTTACTTAATATCACTTTCTTTTGTTTTTGATAGCGCTGAAAAGCACTATTAACCGAGCCACTAATGTGAACGATTTTGTTTAATAGCACTTTAAAAGAGCTATTAAAGTACTAGTTTTTAATATAAAAATAATAATTAATTTAAACAATAAGTTTAAAGGAGCCAATAGAAATTCGTGGGGGAAAATGAAAATTTTAGCACAAACATTAGCGTCGGCCTGAACCGTCGCTAATATAAGAAAATAAGAATTAATTAAGACAATAACTAATAAGGAGGCAAACAAAATTTGTTATGGGAAATGAATATTTTTTCAAAAACAATAGCGTCGGCCTGAACCGTCGCTAATATAAAAAAATAAATAATTATTTAAAATAATAACTAAAAAAGAGGCAATCTTCATTGGTGGGTGTAATAAAATTTTCACACTAACAGTAGCGTAGGTCCAAATAAACATTTTTTCAACACCAAGTATTTTTCTCGAAATCAAACCATTTTCAAAATATTTCATAACAAATGCACTCGAAGGACACATGCATTAACTAGTTAAGAATGAATGATTAAATGTATGTCCCTTTGTTCTTATTCCGACGAAGCTTACTGTATAGGTTATCGTTCAAATGCTTACCTTCACTCATGAACTTTAGTTTTATTCGTGCTATATACTTTTGAAGTGAAAAGGAGGAAAATGACTAGTTAGGTGTATGCTCCTCTTATAAAGATTCTAATAAAGACAAAGAAGAGTGATCTCTTCTGTCCAAAAGGGTAAACCAACCGTGAAAGAGAAAATTGAGCAACAGACAATATGCCATAAAAGTTTCTTAATAGCACTTTCTTTTGTTTTTGATAGCGCTGAAAAGCACTATTAACCGTGCCACTAATGTGAACGTTTTTGTTTAATAGCACTTTAAAAGAGCTATTAAAGTACTAGTTTTTAATATAAAAATAATAATTAATTTAAACAATAAGTTTAAAGGAGCCAAACGAAATTGGTGGGGCAAAATGAAAATTTTAGCACAAACAGTAGCATCGGCCTGAACCGTCACTAATATAAGAAAATAAGAATTAATTAAGACAATAACTAATAAGAAGGCAAACGAAATTTGTAATGGGAAATGAATATTTTTTCAAAAACAATAGCGTCGGCCTGAACCGTCGCTAATATAAAAAAATAAATAATTATTTAAAATAATAACTAAAAAGGAGGATAACTAAATTGGTGGGTGTAATGAAATTTTCACACAAATAGTAGCGTAGGTCCAAATAAACGTTTTGTCAACACCAAGTATTTTTCTCGAAATCAAACCATTTTCAAAATATTTCATAACAAATGCACTCGAAGGACACATGCATTAACTAGTTAAGAATGAATGATTAAATGTATGTCCCTTTGTTCTTAGTCCGATGAAGCTTACTGTATAGGTTATCGTTCAAATGCTTACCTTCACTCATGAACTTTAGTTTTATTCGTGCTATATACTTTTGAAGTGAAAAGGAGGAAAATGACTAGTTAGGTGTATGCTCCTCTTATAAAGATTCTAATAAAGATAAAGAAGAGTGATCTCTTCTGTCCAAAAGGGTAAACCAACCTTGAAAGAGAAAATAAAGAAACAGACAATATGCCATAAAAGTTACTTAATAGCACTTTCTTTTGTTTTTGATAGCGCTGAAAAGCACTATTAACCAGGCCACTAATGTGAATGATTTTGTTTAATAGAACTTTAAAAGAGCTATTAAAGTACTAGTTTTTAATATAAAAATAATAATTAATTTAAACAATAAGTTTAAAGGAGCCAATAGAAATTCGTGGGGGAAAATGAAAATTTTAGCACAAACATTAGCGTCGGCCTGAACCGACGCTAATATAAGAAAATAAGAATTAATTAAGACAATAACTAATAAGGAGGCAAACGAAATTTGTTATGGGAAATGAATATTTTTTCAAAAACAATAGCGTCGGCCTGAACCGTCGCTAATATAAAAAAATAAATAATTATTTAAAATAATAACTAAAAAGGAGGCAATCTTCATTGGTGGGTGTAATGAAATTTTCACACAAACAGTAGCGTAGGTCCAAATAAACGTTTTGTCAACACCAAGTATTTTTCTCGAAATCAAACCATTTTCAAAATATTTCATAACAAATGCACTCGAAGGACACATGCATTAATAAGTTAAGAATGAATGATTAAATGTATGTCCCTTTGTTCTTAGTCCGATGAAGCTTACTGTATAGGTTATCGTTCAAATGCTTACCTTCACTCATGAACTTTAGTTTTATTCGTGCTATATACTTTTGAAGTGAAAAGGTGGGAAATGACTAGTTAGGTGTATGCTCCTCTTATAAAGATTCTAATAAAGACAAAGAAGAGTGATCTCTTCTGTCCAAAAGGGTAAACCAACCTTGAAAGAGAAAATAAAGCAACAGACAATATGCCATAAAAGTTACTTAATATCACTTTCTTTTGTTTTTGATAGCGCTGAAAAGCACTATTAACCGTGCCACTAATGTGAACGATTTTGTTTAATAGCACTTTAAAAGAGCTATTAAAGTACTAGTTTTTAATATAAAAATAATAATTAATTTAAACAATAAGTTTAAAGGAGCCAATAGAAATTCGTGGGGGAAAATGAAAATTTTAGCACAAACATTAGCGTCGGCCTGAACCGTCGCTAATATAAGAAAATAAGAATTAATTAAGACAATAACTAATAAGGAGGCAAACGAAATTTGTTATGGGAAATGAATATTTTTTCAAAAACAATAGCGTCGGCCTGAACCGTCGCTAATATAAAAAAATAAATAATTATTTAAAATAATAACTAAAAAGGAGGCAATCTTCATTGGTGGGTGTAATAAAATTTTCACACTAACAGTAGCGTAGGTCCAAATAAACATTTTTTCAACACCAAGTATTTTTCTCGAAATCAAACCATTTTCAAAATATTTCATAACAAATGCACTCGAAGGACACATGCATTAACTAGTTAAGAATGAATGATTAAATGTATGTCCCTTTGTTCTTAGTCCGACGAAGCTTACTGTATAGGTTATCGTTCAAATGCTTACCTTCACTCATGAACTTTAGTTTTATTCGTGCTATATACTTTTGAAGTGAAAAGGAGGAAAATGACTAGTTAGGTGTATGCTCCTCTTATAAAGATTCTAATAAAGACAAAGAAGAGTGATCTCTTCTGTCCAAAAGGGTAAACCAACCGTGAAAGAGAAAATTGAGCAACAGACAATATGCCATAAAAGTTACTTAATAGCACTTTCTTTTGTTTTTGATAGCGCTGAAAAGCACTATTAACCGTGCCACTAATGTGAACGTTTTTGTTTAATAGCACTTTAAAAGAGTTATTAAAGTACTAGTTTTTAATATAAAAATAATAATTAATTTAAACAATAAGTTTAAAGGAGCCAAACTAAATTGGTGGGGCAAAATGAAAATTTTAGCACAAACAGTAGCATCGGCCTGAACCGTCACTAATATAAGAAAATAAGAATTAATTAAGACAATAACTAATAAGAAGGCAAACGAAATTTGTAATGGGAAATGAATATTTTTTCAAAAACAATAGCGTCGGCCTGAACCGTCGCTAATATAAAAAAATAAATAATTATTTAAAATAATAACTAAAAAGGAGGCTAACTAAATTGGTGGGTGTAATGAAATTTTCACACAAACAGTAGCGTAGGTCCAAATAAACGTTTTGTCAACACCAAGTATTTTTCTCGAAATTAAACCATTTTCAAAATATTTCATAACAAATGCACTCGAAGGACACATGCATTAAGTAGTTAAGAAGGAATGATTAAATGTATGGCCCTTTGTTCTTAGTTCGACGAAGCTTACTGTATAGGTTATCGTTCAAATGCTTAGCTTCACTCATGAACTTTAGTTTTATTCGTGCTATATACTTTTGAAGTGAAAAGGAGGAAAATGACTAGTTAGGCGTATGCTCCTCTTCTAGAGATTCTAATAAAGACAAAGAAGAGTGATCTCTTCTGTCCAAAAGGGTAAACCAACTTTGAAAGAGAAAATAGAGCAACAGACAATATGCCATAAAAGTTACTTAATAGCACTTTCTTTTGTTTTTGATAGCGCTGAAAAGCACTATTAACCGTGCCACTAATGTGAACGATTTTGTTTAATAGCACTTTAAAAGAGCTATTAAAGTACTAGTTTTTAATATAAAAATAATAATTAATTTAAACAATAAGTTTAAAGGAGCCAATAGAAATTCGTGGGGGAAAATGAAAATTTTAGCACAAACATTAGCGTCGGCCTGAACCGTCGCTAATATAAGAAAATAAGAATTAATTAAGACAATAACTAATAAGGAGGCAAACGAAATTTGTTATGGGAAATGAATATTTTTTCAAAAACAATAGCGTCGGCCTGAACCGTCGCTAATATAAAAAATTAAATAATTATTTAAAATAATAACTAAAAAGGAGGCAATCTTCATTGGTGGGTGTAATGAAATTTTCACACAAACAGTAGCGTAGGTCCAAATAAACATTTTGTCAACACCAAGTATTTTTCTCGAAATCAAACCATTTTCAAAATATTTCATAACAAATGCACTCGAAGGACACATGCATTAACTAGTTAAGAATGAATGATTAAATGTATGTCCCTTTGTTCTTAGTCCGACGAAGCTTACTGTATAGGTTATCGTTCGAATGCTCACCTTCACTCATGAACTTTAGTTTTATTCGTGCTATATACTTTTGAAGTGAAAAGGAGTAAAATGACTAGTTAGGTGTATGCTCCTCTTATAAAGATTCTAATAAAGACAAAGAAGAGTGATCTCTTCTGTCCAAAAGGGTAAACCAACCTTGAAAGAGAAAATAAAGCAACAGACAATATGCCATAAAAGTTACTTAATAGCACTTTCTTTTGTTTTTGATAGCGCTGAAAAGCACTATTAACCGTGCCACTAATGTGAACGATTTTGTTTAATAGCACTTTAAAAGAGCTATTAAATTACTAGTTTTTAATATAAAAATAATAATTAATTTAAACAATAAGTTTAAAGGAGCCAAACGAAATTGGTGGGGCAAAATGAAAATTTTAGCACAAACAGTAGCATCGGCCTGAACCGTCACTAATATAAGAAAATAAGAATTAATTAAGACAATAACTAATAAGAAGGCAAACGAAATTTGTAATGGGAAATGAATATTATTTCAAAAACAATAGCGTCGGCCTGAACCGTCGCTAATATAAAAAAATAAATAATTATTTAAAATAATAACTAAAAAGGAGGCTAACTAAATTGGTGGGTGTAATGAAATTTTCACACAAACAGTAGCGTAGGTCCAAATAAACGTTTTGTCAACACCAAGTATTTTTCTCGAAATTAAACCATTTTCAAAATATTTCATAACAAATGCACTCGAAGGACACATGCATTAAGTAGTTAAGAAGGAATGATTAAATGTATGTACCTTTGTTCTTAGTTCGACGAAGCTTACTGTATAGGTTATCGTTCAAATGCTTAGCTTCACTCATGAACTTTAGTTTTATTCGTGCTATATACTTTTGAAGTGAAAAGGAGGAAAATGACTAGTTAGCTGTATGCTCCTCTTATAAAGATTCTAATAAAGACAAAGAAGAGTGATCTCTTCTGTCCAAAAGGGTTAAACCAACCGTGAAAGAGAAAATTGAGCAACAGACAATATGCCATAAAAGTTACTTAATAGCACTTTCTTTTGTTTTTGATAGCGCTGAAAAGCACTATTAACCGTGCCACTAATGTGAACGTTTTTGTTTAATAGCACTTTAAAAGAGCTATTAAAGTACTAGTTTTTAATATAAAAATAATAATTAATTTAAACAATAAGTTTAAAGGAGCCAAACGAAATTGGTGGGGCAAAATGAAAATTTTAGCACAAACAGTAGCATCGGCCTGAACCGTCACTAATATAAGAAAATAAGAATTAATTAAGACAATAACTAATAAGAAGGCAAACGAAATTTGTAATGGGAAATGAATATTTTTTCAAAAACAATAGCGTCGGCCTGAACCGTCGCTAATATAAAAAAATAAATAATTATTTAAAATAATAACTAAAAAGGAGGCTAACTAAATTGGTGGGTGTAATGAAATTTTCACACAAACAGTAGCGTAGGTCCAAATAAACGTTTTGTCAACACCAAGTATTTTTCTCGAAATTAAACCATTTTCAAAATATTTCATAACAAATGCACTCGAAGGACACATGCATTAATAAGTTAAGAATGAATGATTAAATGTATGTCCCTTTGTTCTTAGTCCGACGAAGCTTACTGTATAGGTTATCGTTCAAATGCTTACCTTCACTCATGAACTTTAGTTTTATTCGTGCTATATACTTTTGAAGTGAAAAGGTGGGAAATGACTAGTTAGGTGTATGCTCCTCTTATAAAGATTCTAATAAAGACAAAGAAGAGTGATCTCTTCTGTCCAAAAGGGTAAACCAACCTTGAAAGAGAAAATAAAGCAACAGACAATATGCCATAAAAGTTACTTAATATCACTTTCTTTTGTTTTTGATAGCGCTGAAAAGCACTATTAACCGTGCCACTAATGTGAACGATTTTGTTTAATAGCACTTTAAAAGAGCTATTAAAGTACTAGTTTTTAATATAAAAATAATAATTAATTTAAACAATAAGTTTAAAGGAGCCAATAGAAATTCGTGGGGGAAAATGAAACTTTTAGCACAAACATTAGCGTCGGCCTGAACCGTCGCTAATATAAGAAAATAAGAATTAATTAAGACAATAACTAATAAGGAGGCAAACGAAATTTGTTATGGGAAATGAATATTTTTTCAAAAACAATAGTGTCGGCCTGAACCGTCGCTAATATAAAAAAATAAATAATTATTTAAAATAATAACTAAAAAGGAGGCAATCTTCATTGGTGGGTGTAATGAAATTTTCACACAAACAGTAGCGTAGGTCCAAATAAACATTTTTTCAACACCAAGTATTTTTCTCGAAATCAAACCATTTTCAAAATATTTCATAACAAATGCACTCGAAGGACACATGCATTAACTAGTTAAGAATGAATGATTAAATGTATGTCCCTTTGTTCTTAGTCCGACGAAGCTTACTGTATAGGTTATCGTTCAAATGCTTACCTTCACTCATGAACTTTAGTTTTATTCGTGCTATATACTTTTGAAGTGAAAAGGAGGAAAATGACTAGTTAGGTGTATGCTCCTCTTATAAAGATTCTAATAAAGACAAAGAAGAGTGATCTCTTCTGTCCAAAAGGGTTAAACCAACCGTGAAAGAGAAAATTGAGCAACAGACAATATGCCATAAAAGTTACTTAATAGCACTTTCTTTTGTTTTTGATAGCGCTGAAAAGAACTATTAACCGTGCCACTAATGTGAACGTTTTTGTTTAATAGCACTTTAAAAGAGCTATTAAAGTACTAGTTTTTAATATAAAAATAATAATTAATTTAAACAATAAGTTTAAAGGAGCCAAACGAAATTGGTGGGGCAAAATGAAAATTTTAGCACAAACAGTAGCATCGGCCTGAACCGTCACTAATATAAGAAAATAAGAATTAATTAAGACAATAACTAATAAGAAGGCAAACAAAATTTGTAATGGGAAATGAATATTTTTTCAAAAACAATAGCGTCGGCCTGAACCGTCGCTAATATAAAAAAATAAATAATTATTTAAAATAATAACTAAAAAGGAGGCTAACTAAATTGGTGGGTGTAATGAAATTTTCACACAAACAGTAGCGTAGGTCCAAATAAACGTTTTGTCAACACCCAGTATTTTTCTCGAAATTAAACCATTTTCAAAATATTTCATAACAAATGCACTCGAAGGACACATGCATTAAGTAGTTAAGAAGGAATGATTAAATGTATGTCCCTTTGTTCTTAGTTCGACGAAGCTTATTGTATAGGTTATCGTTCAAATGCTTAGCTTCACTCATGAACTTTAGTTTTATTCGTGCTATATACTTTTGAAGTGAAAAGGAGGAAAATGACTAGTTAGGCGTATGCTCCTCTTCTAGAGATTCTAATAAAGACAAAGAAGAGTGATCTCTTCTGTCCAAAAGGGTTAAACCAACCGTGAAAGAGAAAATTGAGCAACAGACAATATGCCATAAAAGTTACTTAATAGCACTTTCTTTTGTTTTTGATAGCGCTGAAAAGCACTATTAACCGTGCCACTAATGTGAACGTTTTTGTTTAATAGCACTTTAAAAGAGCTATTAAAGTACTAGTTTTTAATATAAAAATAATAATTAATTTAAACAATAAGTTTAAAGGAGCCAAACGAAATTGGTGGGGCAAAATGAAAATTTTAGCACAAACAGTAGCATCGGCCTGAACCGTCACTAATATAAGAAAATAAGAATTAATTAAGACAATAACTAATAAGAAGGCAAACGAAATTTGTAATGGGAAATGAATATTTTTTCAAAAACAATAGCGTCGGCCTGAACCGTCGCTAATATAAAAAAATAAATAATTATTTAAAATAATAACTAAAAAGGAGGCTAACTAAATTGGTGGGTGTAATGAAATTTTCACACAAACAGTAGCGTAGGTCCAAATAAACGTTTTGTCAACACCAAGTATTTTTCTCGAAATTAAACCATTTTCAAAATATTTCATAACAAATGCACTCGAAGGACACATGCATTAATAAGTTAAGAATGAATGATTAAATGTATGTCCCTTTGTTCTTAGTCCGACGAAGCTTACTGTATAGGTTATCGTTCAAATGCTTACCTTCACTCATGAACTTTAGTTTTATTCGTGCTATATACTTTTGAAGTGAAAAGGTGGGAAATGACTAGTTAGGTGTATGCTCCTCTTATAAAGATTCTAATAAAGACAAAGAAGAGTGATCTCTTCTGTCCAAAAGGGTAAACCAACCTTGAAAGAGAAAATAAAGCAACAGACAATATGCCATAAAAGTTACTTAATATCACTTTCTTTTGTTTTTGATAGCGCTGAAAAGCACTATTAACCGTGCCACTAATGTGAACGATTTTGTTTAATAGCACTTTAAAAGAGCTATTAAAGTACTAGTTTTTAATATAAAAATAATAATTAATTTAAACAATAAGTTTAAAGGAGCCAATAGAAATTCGTGGGGGAAAATGAAACTTTTAGCACAAACATTAGCGTCGGCCTGAACCGTCGCTAATATAAGAAAATAAGAATTAATTAAGACAATAACTAATAAGGAGGCAAACGAAATTTGTTATGGGAAATGAATATTTTTTCAAAAACAATAGTGTCGGCCTGAACCGTCGCTAATATAAAAAAATAAATAATTATTTAAAATAATAACTAAAAAGGAGGCAATCTTCATTGGTGGGTGTAATGAAATTTTCACACAAACAGTAGCGTAGGTCCAAATAAACATTTTTTCAACACCAAGTATTTTTCTCGAAATCAAACCATTTTCAAAATATTTCATAACAAATGCACTCGAAGGACACATGCATTAACTAGTTAAGAATGAATGATTAAATGTATGTCCCTTTGTTCTTAGTCCGACGAAGCTTACTGTATAGGTTATCGTTCAAATGCTTACCTTCACTCATGAACTTTAGTTTTATTCGTGCTATATACTTTTGAAGTGAAAAGGAGGAAAATGACTAGTTAGGTGTATGCTCCTCTTATAAAGATTCTAATAAAGACAAAGAAGAGTGATCTCTTCTGTCCAAAAGGGTTAAACCAACCGTGAAAGAGAAAATTGAGCAACAGACAATATGCCATAAAAGTTACTTAATAGCACTTTCTTTTGTTTTTGATAGCGCTGAAAAGAATTATTAACCGTGCCACTAATGTGAACGTTTTTGTTTAATAGCACTTTAAAAGAGCTATTAAAGTACTAGTTTTTAATATAAAAATAATAATTAATTTAAACAATAAGTTTAAAGGAGCCAAACGAAATTGGTGGGGCAAAATGAAAATTTTAGCACAAACAGTAGCATCGGCCTGAACCGTCACTAATATAAGAAAATAAGAATTAATTAAGACAATAACTAATAAGAAGGCAAACAAAATTTGTAATGGGAAATGAATATTTTTTCAAAAACAATAGCGTCGGCCTGAACCGTCGCTAATATAAAAAAATAAATAATTATTTAAAATAATAACTAAAAAGGAGGCTAACTAAATTGGTGGGTGTAATGAAATTTTCACACAAACAGTAGCGTAGGTCCAAATAAACGTTTTGTCAACACCCAGTATTTTTCTCGAAATTAAACCATTTTCAAAATATTTCATAACAAATGCACTCGAAGGACACATGCATTAAGTAGTTAAGAAGGAATGATTAAATGTATGTCCCTTTGTTCTTAGTTCGACGAAGCTTATTGTATAGGTTATCGTTCAAATGCTTAGCTTCACTCATGAACTTTAGTTTTATTCGTGCTATATACTTTTGAAGTGAAAAGGAGGAAAATGACTAGTTAGGCGTATGCTCCTCTTCTAGAGATTCTAATAAAGACAAAGAAGAGTGATCTCTTCTGTCCAAAAGGGTAAACCAACTTTGAAAGAGAAAATAGAGCAACAGACAATATGCCATAAAAGTTACTTAATAGCACTTTCTTTTGTTTTTGATAGCGCTGAAAAGCACTATTAACCGTGCCACTAATGTGAACGATTTTGTTTAATAGCACTTTAAAAGAGCTATTAAAGTACTAGTTTTTAATATAAAAATAATAATTAATTTAAACAATAAGTTTAAAGGAGCCAATAGAAATTCGTGGGGGAAAATGAAAATTTTAGCACAAACATTAGCGTCGGCCTGAACCGTCGCTAATATAAGAAAATAAGAATTAATTAAGACAATCACTAATAAGGAGGCAAACGAAATTTGTTATGGGAAATGAATATTTTTTCAAAAACAATAGCGTCGGCCTGAACCGTCGCTAATATAAAAAATTAAATAATTATTTAAAATAATAACTAAAAAGGAGGCAATCTTCATTGGTGGGTGTAATGAAATTTTCACACAAACAGTAGCGTAGGTCCAAATAAACATTTTATCAACACCAAGTATTTTTCTCGAAATCAAACCATTTTCAAAATATTTCATAACAAATGCACTCGAAGGACACATGCATTAACTAGTTAAGAATGAATGATTAAATGTATGTCCCTTTGTTCTTAGTCCGACGAAGCTTACTGTATAGGTTATCGTTCAAATGCTTACCTTCACTCATGAACTTTAGTTTTATTCGTGCTATATACTTTTGAAGTGAAAAGGAGTAAAATGACTAGTTAGGTGTATGCTCCTCTTATAAAGATTCTAATAAAGACAAAGAAGAGTGATCTCTTCTGTCCAAAAGGGTAAACCAACCTTGAAAGAGAAAATAAAGCAACAGACAATATGCCATAAAAGTTACTTAATAGCACTTTCTTTTGTTTTTGATAGCGCTGAAAAGCACTATTAACCGTGCCACTAATGTGAACGATTTTGTTTAATAGCACTTTAAAAGATCTATTAAATTACTAGTTTTTAATATTAAAATAATAATTAATTTAAACAATAAGTTTAAAGGAGCCAATAGAAATTGGTGGGGCAAAATGAAAATTTTAGCACAAACAGTAGCATCGGCCTGAACCGTCACTAATATAAGAAAATAAGAATTAATTAAGACAATAACTAATAAGAAGGCAAACGAAATTTGTAATGGGAAATGAATATTATTTCAAAAACAATAGCGTCGGCCTGAACCGTCGCTAATATAAAAAATTAAATAATTATTTAAAATAATAACTAAAAAGGAGGCTAACTAAATTGGTGGGTGTAATGAAATTTTCACACAAACAGTAGCGTAGGTCCAAATAAACGTTTTGTCAACACCAAGTATTTTTCTCGAAATTAAACCATTTTCAAAATATTTCATAACAAATGCACTCGAAGGACACATGCATTAAGTAGTTAAGAAGGAATGATTAAATGTATGTCCCTTTGTTCTTAGTTCGACGAAGCTTACTGTATAGGTTATCGTTCAAATGCTTAGCTTCACTCATGAACTTTAGTTTTATTCGTGCTATATACTTTTGAAGTGAAAAGGAGGAAAATGACTAGTTAGGCGTATGCTCCTCTTCTAGAGATTCTAATAAAGACAAAGAAGAGTGATCTCTTCTGTCCAAAAGGGTAAACCAACTTTGAAAGAGAAAATAGAGCAACAGACAATATGCCATAAAAGTTACTTAATAGCACTTTCTTTGGTTTTTGATAGCGCTGAAAAGCACTATTAACCGTGTTACTAATGTGAACGATTTTGTTTAATAGCACTTTAAAAGAGCTATTAAAGTACTAGTTTTTAATATAAAAATAATAATTAATTTAAACAATAAGTTTAAAGGAGCCAACAGAAATTCGTGGGGGAAAATGAAAATTTTAGCACAAACATTAGCGTCGGCCTGAACCGTCGCTAATATAAGAAAATAAGAATTAATTAAGACAATAACTAATAAGGAGGCAAACAAAATTTGTTATGGGAAATGAATATTTTTTCAAAAACAATAGCGTCGGCCTGAACCGTCGCTAATATAAAAAAATAAATAATTATTTAAAATAATAACTAAAAAGGAGGCAATCTTCATTGGTGGGTGTAATGAAATTTTCACACAAACAGTAGCGTAGGTCCAAATAAACGTTTTGTCAACACCAAGTATTTTTCTCGAAATCAAACCATTTTCAAAATATTTCATAACAAATGCAATCGAAGGACACATGCATTAACTAGTTAAGAATAAATGATTAAATGTATGTCCCTTTGTTCTTAGTCCGACGAAGCTTACTGTATAGGTTATCGTTCAAATGCTCACCTTCACTCATGAACTTTAGTTTTATTCGTGCTATATACTTTTGAAGTGAAATGGAGGAAAGTGACTAGTTAGGCGTATGCTCCTCTTATAAAGATTCTAATAAAGACAAAGAAGAGTGATCTCTTCTGTCTAAAAGGGTAAACCAACTTTGAAAGAGAAAATAGAGCAACAGACAATATGCCATAAAAGTTACTTAATAGCACTTTCTTTTGTTTTTGATAGCGCTGAAAAGAACTATTAACCGTGCCACTAATGTGAACGATTTTGTTTAATAGCACTTTAAAATAGCTATTAAAGTACTAGTTTTTAATATAAAAATAATACTTAATTTAAACAATAAGTTTAAAGGAGCCAACCGAAATTCGTGGGGGGAAATGAAAATTTTAGCACAAACAGTAGCATCGGCCTGAATCGTCACTAATATAAGAAAATAAGAATTAATTAAGATAATAACTAATAAGAAGGCAAACAAAATTTGTTATGGGAAATGAATATTTTTTCAAAAACAATAGCGTCGGCCTGAACCGTCGCTAATATAAAAAAATAAATAATTATTTAAAATAATAACTAAAAAGGAGGCAAACTAAATTGGAGGGTGTAATGAAATTTTCACACAAACAGTAGCGTAGGTCCAAATAAACGTTTTGTCAACACCAAGTATTTTTCTCGAAATTAAACCATTTTCAAAATATTTCATAACAAATGCACTCGAAGGACACATGCATTAAGTAGTTAAGATGGAATGATTAAATGTATGTCCCTTTGTTCTTAGTCCGACGAAGCTTACTGTATAGGTTATCGTTCAAATGCTCAGCTTCACTCATGAACTTTAGTTTTATTCGTGCTATATACTTTTAATGTGAAAAGGAGGAAAATGACTAGTTAGGCGTATGCTCCTCTTCTAAACATTCTAATAAAGACAAAGAAGAGTGATCTCTTCTATCCAAAAGGGTAAACCAACTTTGAAATAGAAAATAGAGCAACAGACAATATGCCATAAAAGTTACTTAATAACACTTTCTTTTGTTTTTGATAGCGCTGAAAAGCGCTATTAACCGTGCCACTAATGTGAACGGTTTTGTTTAATAGCACTTTAAAAGAACTATTAAAGTACTAGTTTTTAATATAAAAATAATAATTAATTAAAACAATAAGTTTAAAGGAGCCAAACGAAATTCGTGGGGGAAAATGAAAATTTTAGCACAAACAGTAGCATCGGCTTGAACCGTCACTAATATAAGAAAATAAGAATTAATTAAGATAATAACTAATAAGAAGGCAAACAAAATTTGTTATGGGAAATGAATATTTTTTCAAAAACAATAGCGTCGGCCTGAACCGTCGCTAATATAAAAAAATAAATAATTATTTAAAATAATAACTAAAAAGGAGGAAAACAAATATGGTGGGTGTAATGAAATTTTCGCACAAACAGTAGCGTAGGTCCAAATAAACGTTTTGTCAAAATTAAGTATTTTTCTCGAAATCAAACCATTTTCAAAATATTTTCATAACAAATGCACTCGAAGGACACATGCATTAAGTAGTGAAGAAGAAATGATTAAATGTATGTCCCTTTGTTCTTAGTCCGAAGACGCTGGTTGTATAGGTTATCGTTCGAATGCTCACCTTCACTCATGAACTTTAGTTTTATTCGTGCTATATACTTTTGAAGTGAAATGGAGGAAAGTGACTAGTTAGGCGTATGCTCCTCTTATAAAGATTCTAATAAAGACGAAGAAGAGTGATCTCTTCTGTCCAAAAGGGTAAACCAACTTTGAAAGAGAAAATAGAGCAACAGACAATATGCTAAAAAAGTTACTTAATAGCACTTTCTTTTGTTTTTGATAGCGCTGAAAAGCACTATTAACCGTGCCACTAATGTGAAAAATTTTGTTTAATAGCACTTTAAAAGAGCTACTAAAGTACTAGTTTTTAATATAAAAATAATAATTAATTAAAACATTAAGTTTAAAGGAGCCAATAGAAATTCGTGGGGGAAAATGAAAATTTTAGCACAAACATTAGCGTCGGCCTGAACCGTCGCTAATATAAGAAAATAAGAATTAATTAAGACAATAACGAATAAGGAGGCAAACGAAATTTGTTATGGGAAATGAATATTTTTTCAAAAACAATAGCGTCGGCCTGAACCGTCGCTAATATAAAAAATAAATAATTATTTAAAATAATAACTAAAAAGGAGGCAAACAAAATTGGTGGGTGTAATGAAATTTTCGCACAAACAGTAGCGTAGGTCCAAATAAACGTTTTGTCAACACCAAGTATTTTTCTCGAAACAAACCATTTTCAAAATATTTTCATAACAAATGCACTCGAAAGACACATGCATTAAGTAGTGAAGAAGGAATGATTAAATGTATGTCCCTTTGTTCTTAGTCCGAAGACGCTGGCTGTATAGGTTATCGTTCAAATGCTCACCTTCACTCATGAACTTTAGTTTTATTCGTGTTATATACTTTTGAGGTGAAATGGAGGAAAATGACTAGTTAGGAGTATGCTCCTCTTATAAAGATTCTAATAAAGACAAAGAAGAGTGATCTCTTCTGTCCAAAAGGGTAAACCAACTTTGAAAGAGAAAATAGAACAACAGACAATATGCCGCAAAAGTTACTTAATAGCACTTTCTTTTGTTTTTGATAGCGCTGAAAAGCGCTATTAACCGTGCCACTAATGTGAACGATTTTGTTTAATAGCACTTTAAAAGAGCTATTAAAGTACTAGTTTTTAATATAAAAATAATAATTAATTTAAACAATAAGTTTAAAGGAGCCAAACGAAATTGGTGGGGAAAAATGAAAATTTTAGCACAAACAGTAGCATCGGCCTGAACCGTCACTAATATAAGAAAATAAGAATTAATTAAGACAATAACTAATAAGAAGGAAAACGAAATTTGTAATGGGAAATGAATATTATTTCAAAAACAATAGCGTCGGCCTGAACCGTCGCTAATATAAAAAAATAAATAATTATTTAAAATAATAACTAAAAAGGAGGCTAACTAAATTGGTGGGTGTAATGAAATTTTCACACAAACAGTAGCGTAGGTCCAAATAAACGTTTTGTCAACACCAAGTATTTTTCTCGAAATTAAACCATTTTCAAAATATTTCATAACAAATGCACTCGAAGGACACATGCATTAAGTAGTTAAGAAGGAATGATTAAATGTATGTCCCTTTGTTCTTAGTTCGACGAAGCTTACTGTATAGGTTATCGTTCAAATGCTTAGCTTCACTCATGAACTTTAGTTTTATTCGTGCTATATACTTTTGAAGTGAAAAGGAGGAAAATGACTAGTTAGGCGTATGCTCCTCTTCTAGAGATTCTAATAAAGACAAAGAAGAGTGATCTCTTCTGTCCAAAAGGGTAAACCAACTTTGAAAGAGAAAATAGAGCAACAGACAATATGCCATAAAAGTTACTTAATAGCACTTTCTTTGGTTTTTGATAGCGCTGAAAAGCACTATTAACCGTGTTACTAATGTGAACGATTTTGTTTAATAGCACTTTAAAAGAGCTATTAAAGTACTAGTTTTTAATATAAAAATAATAATTAATTTAAACAATAAGTTTAAAGGAGCCAACAGAAATTCGTGGGGGAAAATGAAAATTTTAGCACAAACATTAGCGTCGGCCTGAACCGTCGCTAATATAAGAAAATAAGAATTAATTAAGACAATAACTAATAAGGAGGCAAACAAAATTTGTTATGGGAAATGAATATTTTTTCAAAAACAATAGCGTCGGCCTGAACCGTCGCTAATATAAAAAAATAAATAATTATTTAAAATAATAACTAAAAAGGAGGCAATCTTCATTGGTGGGTGTAATGAAATTTTCACACAAACAGTAGCGTAGGTCCAAATAAACGTTTTGTCAACACCAAGTATTTTTCTCGAAATCAAACCATTTTCAAAATATTTCATAACAAATGCACTCGAAGGACACATGCATTAACTAGTTAAGAATGAATGATTAAATGTATGTCCCTTTGTTCTTAGTCCGACGAAGCTTACTGTATAGGTTATCGTTCAAATGCTCACCTTCACTCATGAACTTTAGTTTTATTCGTGCTATATACTTTTGAAGTGAAATGGAGGAAAGTGACTAGTTAGGCGTATGCTCCTCTTATAAAGATTCTAATAAAGACAAAGAAGAGTGATCTCTTCTGTCTAAAAGGGTAAACCAACTTTGAAAGAGAAAATAGAGCAACAGACAATATGCCATAAAAGTTACTTAATAGCACTTTCTTTTGTTTTTGATAGCGCTGAAAAGAACTATTAACCATGCCACTAATGTGAACGATTTTGTTTAATAGCACTTTAAAATAGCTATTAAAGTACTAGTTTTTAATATAAAAATAATAATTAATTTAAACAATAAGTTTAAAGGAGCCAACCGAAATTCGTGGGGGGAAATGAAAATTTTAGCACAAACAGTAGCATCGGCCTGAACCGTCACTAATATAAGAAAATAAGAATTAATTAAGATAATAACTAATAAGAAGGCAAACAAAATTTGTTATGGGAAATGAATATTTTTTCAAAAACAATAGCGTCGGCCTGAACCGTCGCTAATATAAAAAAATAAATAATTATTTAAAATAATAACTAAAATGGAGGCAAACTAAATTGGAGGGTGTAATGAAATTTTCACACAAACAGTAGCGTAGGTCCAAAAAAACGTTTTGTCAACACCAAGTATTTTTCTCGAAATTAAACCATTTTCAAAATATTTCATAACAAATGCACTCGAAGGACACATGCATTAAGTAGTTAAGATGGAATGATTAAATGTATGTCCCTTTGTTCTTAGTCCGATGAAGCTTACTGTATAGGTTATCGTTCAAATGCTCAGCTTCACTCATGAACTTTAGTTTTATTCGTGCTATATACTTTTAATGTGAAAAGGAGGAAAATGACTAGTTAGGCGTATGCTCCTCTTCTAAACATTCTAATAAAGACAAAGAAGAGTGATCTCTTCTATCCAAAAGGGTAAACCAACTTTGAAATAGAAAATAGAGCAACAGACAATATGCCATAAAAGTTACTTAATAACACTTTCTTTTGTTTTTGATAGCGCTGAAAAGCGCTATTAACCGTGCCACTAATGTGAACGGTTTTGTTTAATAGCACTTTAAAAGAACTATTAAAGTACTAGTTTTTAATATAAAAATAATAATTAATTAAAACAATAAGTTTAAAGGAGCCAAACGAAATTCGTGGGGGAAAATGAAAATTTTAGCACAAACAGTAGCATCGGCTTGAACCGTCACTAATATAAGAAAATAAGAATTAATTAAGATAATAACTAATAAGAAGGCAAAAAAAATTTGTTATGGGAAATGAATATTTTTTCAAAAACAATAGCGTCGGCCTGAACCGTCGCTAATATAAAAAATAAATAATTATTTAAAATAATAACTAAAAAGGAGGAAAACAAATATGGTGGGTGTAATGAAATTTTCGCACAAACAGTAGCGTAGGTCCAAATAAACGTTTTGTCAAAATTAAGTATTTTTCTCGAAATCAAACCATTTTCAAAATATTTTCATAACAAATGCACTCGAAGGACACATGCATTAAGTAGTGAAGAAGAAATGATTAAATGTATGTCCCTTTGTTTTTAGTCCGAAGACGCTGGTTGTATAGGTTATCGTTCGAATGCTCACCTTCACTCATGAACTTTAGTTTTATTCGTGCTATATACTTTTGAAGTGAAATGGAGGAAAGTGACTAGTTAGGCGTATGCTCCTCTTATAAAGATTCTAATAAAGACGAAGAAGAGTGATCTCTTCTGTCCAAAAGGGTAAACCAACTTTGAAAGAGAAAATAGAGCAACAGACAATATGCTAAAAAAGTTACTTAATAGCACTTTCTTTTGTTTTTGATAGCGCTGAAAAGCACTATTAACCGTGCCACTAATGTGAACAATTTTGTTTAATAGCACTTTAAAAGAGCTACTAAAGTACTAGTTTTTAATATAAAAATAATAATTAATTAAAACATTAAGTTTAAAGGAGCCAATAGAAATTCGTGGGGGAAAATGAAAATTTTAGCACAAACATTAGCGTCGGCCTGAACCGTCGCTAATATAAGAAAATAAGAATTAATTAAGACAATAACGAATAAGGAGGCAAACGAAATTTGTTATGGGAAATGAATATTTTTTCAAAAACAATAGCGTCGGCCTGAACCGTCGCTAATATAAAAAATAAATAATTATTTAAAATAATAACTAAAAAGGAGGCAAACAAAATTGGTGGGTGTAATGAAATTTTCGCACAAACAGTAGCGTAGGTCCAAATAAACGTTTTGTCAACACCAAGTATTTTTCTCGAAACAAACCATTTTCAAAATATTTTCATAACAAATGCGCTCGAAAGACACATGCATTAAGTAGTGAAGAAGGAATGATTAAATGTATGTCCCTTTGTTCTTAGTCCGAAGACGCTGGCTGTATAGGTTATCGTTCAAATGCTCACCTTCACTCATGAACTTTAGTTTTATTCGTGTTATATACTTTTGAGGTGAAATGGAGGAAAATGACTAGTTAGGAGTATGCTCCTCTTATAAAGATTCTAATAAAGACAAAGAAGAGTGATCTCTTCTGTCCAAAAGGGTAAACCAACTTTGAAAGAGAAAATAGAACAATAGACAATATGCCGCAAAAGTTACTTAATAGCACTTTCTTTTGTTTTTGATAGCGCTGAAAAGCGCTATTAACCGTGCCACTAATGTGAACGATTTTGTTTAATAGCACTTTAAAAGAGCTATTAAAGTACTAGTTTTTAATATAAAAATAATAATTAATTTAAACAATAAGTTTAAAGGAGCCAAACGAAATTGGTGGGGCAAAATGAAAATTTTAGCACAAACAGTAGCATCGGCCTGAACCGTCACTAATATAAGAAAATAAGAATTAATTAAGACAATAACTAATAAGAAGGAAAACGAAATTTGTAATGGGAAATGAATATTATTTCAAAAACAATAGCGTCGGCCTGAACCGTCGCTAATATAAAAAAATAAATAATTATTTAAAATAATAACTAAAAAGGAGGCTAACTAAATTGGTGGGTGTAATGAAATTTTCACACAAACAGTAGCGTAGGTCCAAATAAACGTTTTGTCAACACCAAGTATTTTTCTCGAAATTAAACCATTTCCAAAATATTTCATAACAAATGCACTCGAAGGACACATGCATTAAGTAGTTAAGAAGGAATGATTAAATGTATGTCCCTTTGTTCTTAGTTCGACGAAGCTTACTGTATAGGTTATCGTTCAAATGCTTAGCTTCACTCATGAACTTTAGTTTTATTCGTGCTATATACTTTTGAAGTGAAAAGGAGGAAAATGACTAGTTAGGCGTATGCTCCTCTTCTAGAGATTCTAATAAAGACAAAGAAGAGTGATCTCTTCTGTCCAAAAGGGTAAACCAACTTTGAAAGAGAAAATAGAGCAACAGACAATATGCCATAAAAGTTACTTAATAGCACTTTCTTTGGTTTTTGATAGCGCTGAAAAGCACTATTAACCGTGTTACTAATGTGAACGATTTTGTTTAATAGCACTTTAAAAGAGCTATTAAAGTACTAGTTTTTAATATAAAAATAATAATTAATTTAAACAATAAGTTTAAAGGAGCCAACAGAAATTCGTGGGGGAAAATGAAAATTTTAGCACAAACATTAGCGTCGGCCTGAACCGTCGCTAATATAAGAAAATAAGAATTAATTAAGACAATAACTAATAAGGAGGCAAACAAAATTTGTTATGGGAAATGAATATTTTTTCAAAAACAATAGCGTCGGCCTGAACCGTCGCTAATATAAAAAAATAAATAATTATTTAAAATAATAACTAAAAAGGAGGCAATCTTCATTGGTGGGTGTAATGAAATTTTCACACAAACAGTAGCGTAGGTCCAAATAAACGTTTTGTCAACACCAAGTATTTTTCTCGAAATCAAACCATTTTCAAAATATTTCATAACAAATGCACTCGAAGGACACATGCATTAACTAGTTAAGAATGAATGATTAAATGTATGTCCCTTTGTTCTTAGTCCGACGAAGCTTACTGTATAGGTTATCGTTCAAATGCTCACCTTCACTCATGAACTTTAGTTTTATTCGTGCTATATACTTTTGAAGTGAAATGGAGGAAAGTGACTAGTTAGGCGTATGCTCCTCTTATAAAGATTCTAATAAAGACAAAGAAGAGTGATCTCTTCTGTCTAAAAGGGTAAACCAACTTTGAAAGAGAAAATAGAGCAACAGACAATATGCCATAAAAGTTACTTAATAGCACTTTCTTTTGTTTTTGATAGCGCTGAAAAGAACTATTAACCATGCCACTAATGTGAACGATTTTGTTTAATAGCACTTTAAAATAGCTATTAAAGTACTAGTTTTTAATATAAAAATAATAATTAATTTAAACAATAAGTTTAAAGGAGCCAACCGAAATTCGTGGGGGGAAATGAAAATTTTAGCACAAACAGTAGCATCGGCCTGAACCGTCACTAATATAAGAAAATAAGAATTAATTAAGATAATAACTAATAAGAAGGCAAACAAAATTTGTTATGGGAAATGAATATTTTTTCAAAAACAATAGCGTCGGCCTGAACCGTCGCTAATATAAAAAAATAAATAATTATTTAAAATAATAACTAAAAAGGAGGCAAACTAAATTGGAGGGTGTAATGAAATTTTCACACAAACAGTAGCGTAGGTCCAAATAAACGTTTTGTCAACACCAAGTATTTTTCTCGAAATTAAACCATTTTCAAAATATTTCATAACAAATGCACTCGAAGGACACATGCATTAAGTAGTTAAGATGGAATGATTAAATGTATGTCCCTTTGTTCTTAGTCCGACGAAGCTTACTGTATAGGTTATCGTTCAAATGCTCAGCTTCACTCATGAACTTTAGTTTTATTCGTGCTATATACTTTTAATGTGAAAAGGAGGAAAATGACTAGTTAGGCGTATGCTCCTCTTCTAAACATTCTAATAAAGACAAAGAAGAGTGATCTCTTCTATCCAAAAGGGTAAACCAACTTTGAAATAGAAAATAGAGCAACAGACAATATGCCATAAAAGTTACTTAATAACACTTTCTTTTGTTTTTGATAGCGTTGAAAAGCGCTATTAACCGTGCCACTAATGTGAACGGTTTTGTTTAATAGCACTTTAAAAGAACTATTAAAGTACTAGTTTTTAATATAAAAATAATAATTAATTAAAACAATAAGTTTAAAGGAGCCAAACGAAATTCGTGGGGGAAAATGAAAATTTTAGCACAAACAGTAGCATCGGCTTAAACCGTCACTAATATAAGAAAATAAGAATTAATTAAGATAATAACTAATAAGAAGGCAAAAAAAATTTGTTATGGGAAATGAATATTTTTTCAAAAACAATAGCGTCGGCCTGAACCGTCGCTAATATAAAAAAATAAATAATTATTTAAAATAATAACTAAAAAGGAGGAAAACAAATATGGTGGGTGTAATGAAATTTTCGCACAAACAGTAGCGTAGGTCCAAATAAACGTTTTGTCAAAATTAAGTATTTTTCTCGAAATCAAACCATTTTCAAAATATTTTCATAACAAATGCACTCGAAGGACACATGCATTAAGTAGTGAAGAAGAAATGATTAAATGTATGTCCCTTTGTTCTTAGTCCGAAGACGCTGGTTGTATAGGTTATCGTTCGAATGCTCACCTTCACTCATGAACTTTAGTTTTATTCGTGCTATATACTTTTGAAGTGAAATGGAGGAAAGTGACTAGTTAGGCGTATGCTCCTCTTATAAAGATTCTAATAAAGACGAAGAAGAGTGATCTCTTCTGTCCAAAAGGGTAAACCAACTTTGAAAGAGAAAATAGAGCAACAGACAATATGCTAAAAAAGTTACTTAATAGCACTTTCTTTTGTTTTTGATAGCGCTGAAAAGCACTATTAACCGTGCCACTAATGTGAACAATTTTGTTTAATAGCACTTTAAAAGAGCTACTAAAGTACTAGTTTTTAATATAAAAATAATAATTAATTAAAACATTAAGTTTAAAGGAGCCAATAGAAATTCGTGGGGGAAAATGAAAATTTTAGCACAAACATTAGCGTCGGCCTGAACCGTCGCTAATATAAGAAAATAAGAATTAATTAAGACAATAACGAATAAGGAGGCAAACGAAATTTGTTATGGGAAATGAATATTTTTTCAAAAACAATAGCGTCGGCCTGAACCGTCGCTAATATAAAAAATAAATAATTATTTAAAATAATAACTAAAAAGGAGGCAAACAAAATTGGTGGGTGTAATGAAATTTTCGCACAAACAGTAGCGTAGGTCCAAATAAACGTTTTGTCAACACCAAGTATTTTTCTCGAAACAAACCATTTTCAAAATATTTTCATAACAAATGCACTCGAAAGACACATGCATTAAGTAGTGAAGAAGGAATGATTAAATGTATGTCCCTTTGTTCTTAGTCCGAAGACGCTGGCTGTATAGGTTATCGTTCAAATGCTCACCTTCACTCATGAACTTTAGTTTTATTCGTGTTATATACTTTTGAGGTGAAATGGAGGAAAATGACTAGTTAGGAGTATGCTCCTCTTATAAAGATTCTAATAAAGACAAAGAAGAGTGATCTCTTCTGTCCGAAAGGGTAAACCAACTTTGAAAGAGAAAATAGAGCAACAGACAATATGCCGCAAAAGTTACTTAATAGCACTTTCTTTTGTTTTTGATAGCGCTGAAAAGCGCTATTAACCGTGCCACTAATGTGAACGATTTTGTTTAATAGCACTTTAAAAGAGCTATTAAAGTACTAGTTTTTAATATAAAAATAATTTTTAATTAAAACATTAATTTTAAAGGAGCCAATAGAAATTCATGGGGGAAAATGAAAATTTTAGAACAAACATTCGCGTCGGCCTGAACCGTCGCTAATATAAGATAATAAGAATTAATTAAGACAATAACTAATAAGGAGGCAAACGAAATTTGTTATTGGAAATGAATATTTTTTCAAAAAAAATAGCATCGGCCTTAACTGTCGCTAATATAAAAAAATAAATAATTATTTAAAATAATAACTAAAAAGGAGGCAAACTAAATTGGTGGGTGTAATGAAATTTTCGCACAAACAGTAGCGTAGGTCCAAATAAACGTTTTGTCAACACCAAGTATTTTTCTCGAAATCAAACCATTTTCAAAATATTTTCATAACAAATGCACTCGAAGGACACATAAATTAAGTAGTGAAGAAGGAATGATTAAATGTATGTCCCTTTGTTCTTAGTCCGACGACGCTGGCTGTATAGGTTATCGTTCGAATGCTCACCTTCACTCATGAACTTTAGTTTTATTCGTGTTATATACTTTTGAACTGAAATGGAGGAAAATGACTAGTTAGGCGTATGCTCCTCTTATGAAGATTCTAATAAAGACAAAGAAGAGTGATCTCTTCTGTCCAAAAGGGTAAACCAACTTTGAAAGAGAAAATAGAGCAACAGACAATATGCCGTAAAAGTTACTTAATAGCACTTTCTTTTGTTTTTGATAGCGCTGAAAAGCGCTATTAACCGTGCCACTTATGTGAACGATTTTGTTTAATAGCACTTTAAAAGAGCTACTAAAGAACTAGTTTTTAATATAATAATAATTTTTAATTAAAACATTAAGTTTAAAGGAGCCAATAGAAATTCGTGGGGGGAAATGCAAATGTTACAACAAACATTAGCGTCGGCCTGAACCGTCGCTAATATAAGATAATAAGAATTAATTAAGACAATAAATAATAAGGAGGCAAACGAAATTTGTTATGGGAAATGAATATTTTTTCAAAAACAATAGCGTCGGCCTGAACCGTCGCTAATATAAAAAAATAAATAATTATTTAAAATAATAACTAAAAAGGAGGAAAACTAAATTGGTGGGTGTAATGAAATTTTCGCACAAACAGTAGCGTAGGTCCAAATAAACGTTTTGTCAACACCAAGTATTTTTCTCGAAATCAAACCCTTTTCAAAATATTTCCATAACAAATGCACTCGAAGGACACATGCATTAAGTAGTGAAGAAGGAATGATTAAATGTATGTCCCTTTGTTCTTAGTCCGACGACGCTGGCTGTATAGGTTATGGTTCGAATGCTCACCTTCACTCATGAACTTTAGTTTTATTCGTGTTATATACTTTTGAACTGAAATGGAGGAAAATGACTAGTTAGGCGTATGCTCCTCTTATGAAGATTCTAATAAAGACAAAGAAGAGTGATCTCTTCTATCCAAAAGGGTAAACCAACTTTGAAAGAGAAAATAGAGCAACAGACAATATGCCGTAAAAGTTACTTAATAGCACTTTCTTTTGTTTTTGATAGCGCTGAAAAGCGCTATTAACCGTGCCACTTATGTGAACGATTTTGTTTAATAGCACTTTAAAAGAGCTACTAAAGAACTAGTTTTTAATATAATAATAATTTTTAATTAAAACATTAAGTTTAAAGGAGCCAATAGAAATTCGTGGGGGGAAATGCAAATGTTACAACAAACATTAGCGTCGGCCTGAACCGTCGCTAATATAAGATAATAAGAATTAATTAAGACAATAAATAATAAGGAGGCAAACGAAATTTGTTATGGGAAATGAATATTTTTTCAAAAACAATAGCGTCGGCCTGAACCGTCACTAATATAAAAAAATAAATAATTATTTAAAATAATAACTAAAAAGGAGGAAAACTAAATTGGTGGGTGTAATGAAATTTTTGCACAAACAGTAGCGTAGGTCCAAATAAACGTTTTGTCAACACCAAGTATTTTTCTCGAAATCAAACCCTTTTCAAAATATTTCCATAACAAATGCACTCGAAGGACACATGCATTAAGTAGTGAAGAAGGAATGATTAAATGTATGTCCCTTTGTTCTTAGTCCGACGACGCTGGCTGTATAGGTTATGGTTTGAATGCTCACCTTCACTCATGAACTTTAGTTTTATTCGTGTTATATACTTTTGAACTGAAATGGAGGAAAATGACTAGTTAGGCGTATGCTCCTCTTATGAAGATTCTAATAAAGACAAAGAAGAGTGATCTCTTCTGTCCAAAAGGGTAAACCAACTTTGAAAGAGAAAATAGAGCAACAGACAATATGCCGTAAAAGTTACTTAATAGAACTTCCTTTTGTTTAATAGCACTTTAAAAGAGCTACTAAAGTACTAGTTTTTAATATAAAAATAATAATTAATTAAAAGATTAAGTTTAAAGGAGCCAATAGAAATTTGTGGGGGAAAATGAAAATTTTAGCACAAACATTAGCGTCGGCCTGAACCGTCGCTAATATAAGAAAATAAGAATTAATTAAGACAATAACTAATAAGGAGGCAAACGAAATTTGTTATGGGAAATGAATATTTTTTCAAAAACAATAGCGTCGGCCTGAACCGTCGCTAATATAAAAATAAATAATTATTTAAAATAATAACTAAAAAGGAGGCAAACAAAATTGGTGGGTGTAATGAAATTTTCGCACAAACAGTAGCGTAGGTCCAAATAAACGTTTTGTCAACACCAAATATTTTTCTCGAAATCAAACCATTTTCAAAATATTTTCATAACAAATGCACTCGATGGACACATGCATTAAGTAGTGAAGAAGGAATGATTAAATGTATGTCCCTTTGTTCTTAGCCCGAAGACGCTGGCTGTATTGGTTATCGTTCGAATGCTCACCTTCACTCATGAACTTTAGTTTTATTCGTGCTATATACTTTTGAAGTGAAATGGAGGAAAATGACTAGTTAGGAGTATGCTCCTCTTATAAAGATTCTAATAAAGACAAAGAAGAGTGATCTCTTCTGTCCAAAAGGGTAAACCAACTTTGAAAGAGAAAATAGAGCAACAGACAATATGCCGTAAAAGTTACTTAATAGCACTTTCTTTTGTTTTTGATAGCGCTGAAAAGCGCTATTAACCGTGCCACTTATGTGAACGATTTTGTTTAATAGCACTTTAAAAGAGCTACTAAAGAACTAGTTTTTAATATAATAATAATTTTTAATTAAAACATTAAGTTTAAAGGAGCCAATAGAAATTCGTGGGGGGAAATGCAAATGTTACAACAAACATTAGCGTCGGCCTGAACCGTCGCTAATATAAGATAATAAGAATTAATTAAGACAATAAATAATAAGGAGGCAAACGAAATTTGTTATGGGAAATGAATATTTTTTCAAAAACAATAGCGTCGGCCTGAACCGTCGCTAATATAAAAAAATAAATAATTATTTAAAATAATAACTAAAAAGGAGGAAAACTAAATTGGTGGGTGTAATGAAATTTTCGCACAAACAGTAGCGTAGGTCCAAATAAACGTTTTGTCAACACCAAGTATTTTTCTCGAAATCAAACCCTTTTCAAAATATTTCCATAACAAATGCACTCGAAGGACACATGCATTAAGTAGTGAAGAAGGAATGATTAAATGTATGTCCCTTTGTTCTTAGTCCGACGACGCTGGCTGTATAGGTTATGGTTTGAATGCTCACCTTCACTCATGAACTTTAGTTTTATTCGTGTTATATACTTTTGAACTGAAATGGAGGAAAATGACTAGTTAGGCGTATGCTCCTCTTATGAAGATTCTAATAAAGACAAAGAAGAGTGATATCTTCTGTCCAAAAGGGTAAACCAACTTTGAAAGAGAAAATAGAGCAACAGACAATATGCCGTAAAAGTTACTTAATAGAACTTCCTTTTGTTTAATAGTACTTTAAAAGAGCTACTAAAGTACTAGTTTTTAATATAAAAATAATAATTAATTAAAAGATTAAGTTTAAAGGAGCCAATAGAAATTTGTGGGGGAAAATGAAAATTTTAGCACAAACATTAGCGTCGGCCTGAACCGTCGCTAATATAAGAAAATAAGAATTAATTAAGACAATAACTAATAAGGAGGCAAACGAAATTTGTTATGGGAAATGAATATTTTTTCAAAAACAATAGCGTCGGCCTGAACCGTCGCTAATATAAAAATAAATAATTATTTAAAATAATAACTAAAAAGGAGGCAAACAAAATTGGTGGGTGTAATGAAATTTTCGCACAAACAGTAGCGTAGGTCCAAATAAACGTTTTGTCAACACCAAATATTTTTCTCGAAATCAAACCATTTTCAAAATATTTTCATAACAAATGCACTCGATGGACACATGCATTAAGTAGTGAAGAAGGAATGATTAAATGTATGTCCCTTTGTTCTTAGCCCGAAGACGCTGGCTGTATTGGTTATCGTTCGAATGCTCACCTTCACTCATGAACTTTAGTTTTATTCGTGCTATATACTTTTGAAGTGAAATGGAGGAAAATGACTAGTTAGGAGTATGCTCCTCTTATAAAGATTCTAATAAAGACAAAGAAGAGTGATCTCTTCTGTCCAAAAGGGTAAACCAACTTTGAAAGAGAAAATAGAGCAACAGACAATATGCCGTAAAAGTTACTTAATAGCACTTTCTTTTGTTTTTGATAGCGCTGTAAAGCGCTATTAACCGTGCCACTTATGTGAACGATTTTGTTTAATAGCACTTTAAAAGAGCTACTAAAGAACTAGTTTTTAATATAATAATAATTTTTAATTAAAACATTAAGTTTAAAGGAGCCAATAGAAATTCGTGGGGGGAAATGCAAATGTTACAACAAACATTAGCGTCGGCCTGAACCGTCGCTAATATAAGATAATAAGAATTAATTAAGACAATAAATAATAAGGAGGCAAACGAAATTTGTTATGGGAAATGAATATTTTTTCAAAAACAATAGCGTCGGCCTGAACCGTCGCTAATATAAAAAAATAAATAATTATTTAAAATAATAACTAAAAAGGAGGAAAACTAAATTGGTGGGTGTAATGAAATTTTCGCACAAACAGTAGCGTAGGTCCAAATAAACGTTTTGTCAACACCAAGTATTTTTCTCGAAATCAAACCCTTTTCAAAATATTTCCATAACAAATGCACTCGAAGGACACATGCATTAAGTAGTGAAGAAGGAATGATTAAATGTATGTCCCTTTGTTCTTAGTCCGACGACGCTGGCTGTATAGGTTATGGTTTGAATGCTCACCTTCACTCATGAACTTTAGTTTTATTCGTGTTATATACTTTTGAACTGAAATGGAGGAAAATGACTAGTTAGGCGTATGCTCCTCTTATGAAGATTCTAATAAAGACAAAGAAGAGTGATATCTTCTGTCCAAAAGGGTAAACCAACTTTGAAAGAGAAAATAGAGCAACAGACAATATGCCGTAAAAGTTACTTAATAGAACTTCCTTTTGTTTAATAGTACTTTAAAAGAGCTACTAAAGTACTAGTTTTTAATATAAAAATAATAATTAATTAAAAGATTAAGTTTAAAGGAGCCAATAGAAATTTGTGGGGGAAAATGAAAATTTTAGCACAAACATTAGCGTCGGCCTGAACCGTCGCTAATATAAGAAAATAAGAATTAATTAAGACAATAACTAATAAGGAGGCAAACGAAATTTGTTATGGGAAATGAATATTTTTTCAAAAACAATAGCGTCGGCCTGAACCGTCGCTAATATAAAAATAAATAATTATTTAAAATAATAACTAAAAAGGAGGCAAACAAAATTGGTGGGTGTAATGAAATTTTCGCACAAACAGTAGCGTAGGTCCAAATAAACGTTTTGTCAACACCAAATATTTTTCTCGAAATCAAACCATTTTCAAAATATTTTCATAACAAATGCACTCGATGGACACATGCATTAAGTAGTGAAGAAGGAATGATTAAATGTATGTCCCTTTGTTCTTAGCCCGAAGACGCTGGCTGTATTGGTTATCGTTCGAATGCTCACCTTCACTCATGAACTTTAGTTTTATTCGTGCTATATACTTTTGAAGTGAAATGGAGGAAAATGACTAGTTAGGAGTATGCTCCTCTTATAAAGATTCTAATAAAGACAAAGAAGAGTGATCTCTTCTGACCAAAAGGGTAAACCAACTTTGAAAGAGAAAATAGAGCAACAGACAATATGCCGTAAAAGTTACTTAATAGCACTTTCTTTTGTTTTTGATAGCGCTGAAAAGCGCTATTAACCGTGCCACTTATGTGAACGATTTTGTTTAATAGCACTTTAAAAGAGCTACTAAAGAACTAGTTTTTAATATAATAATAATTTTTAATTAAAACATTAAGTTTAAAGGAGCCAATAGAAATTCGTGGGGGGAAATGCAAATGTTACAACAAACATTAGCGTCGGCCTGAACCGTCGCTAATATAAGATAATAAGAATTAATTAAGACAATAAATAATAAGGAGGCAAACGAAATTTGTTATGGGAAATGAATATTTTTTCAAAAACAATAGCGTCGGCCTGAACGGTCGCTAATATAAAAAAATAAATAATTATTTAAAATAATAACTAAAAAGGAGGCAAACTAAATTGGTGGGTGTAATGAAATTTTCGCACAAACAGTAGCGTAGGACCAAATAAACGTTTTGTCAACACCAAGTATTTTTCTCGAAATCAAACCATTTTCAAAATATTTTCATAACAAATGCACTCGAAGGACACATAAATTAAGTAGTGAAGAAGGAATGATTAAATGTATGTCCCTTTGTTCTTAGTCCGACGACGCTGGCTGTATAGGTTATGGTTCGAATGCTCACCTTCACTCATGAACTTTAGTTTTATTCGTGTTATATACTTTTGAACTGAAATGGAGGAAAATGACTAGTTAGGCGTATGCTCCTCTTATGAAGATTCTAATAAAGACAAAGAAGAGTGATCTCTTCTGTCCAAAAGGGTAAACCAACTTTGAAAGAGAAAATAGAGCAACAGATAATATGCCGTAAAAGTTACTTAATAGCACTTTCTTTTGTTTAATAGCACTTTAAAAGAGCTACTAAAGTACTAGTTTTTAATATAAAAATAATAATTAATTAAAAGATTAAGTTTAAAGGAGCCAATAGAAATTCGTTGGGGAAAATGAAAATTTTAGCACAAACATTAGCGTCGGCCTGAACCGTCGCTAATATAAGAAAATAAGAATTAATTAAGACAATAACTAATAAGGAGGCAAACGAAATTTGTTATGGGAAATGAATATTTTTTCAAAAAAAATAGCGTCGGCCTGAACCGTCGCTAATATAAAAATAAATAATTATTTAAAATAATAACTAAAAAGGAGGCAAACAAAATTGGTGGGTGTAATGAAATTTTCGCACAAACAGTAGCGTAGGTCCAAATAAACGTTTTGTCAACACCAAGTATTTTTCTCGAAATCAAACAATTTTCAAAATATTTTCATAACAAATGCACTCGAAGGACACATGCATTAAGTAGTGAAGAAGGAATGATTAAATGTATGTCCCTTTGTTCTTAGTCCGAAGACGCTGGCTGTATACGTTATCGTTCGAATGCTCACCTTCACTCATGAACTTTAGTTTTATTCATGCTATATACTTTTGAAGTGAAATGGAGGAAAATGACTAGTTAGGAGTATGCTCCTCTTATAAAGATTCTAATAAAGACAAAGAAGAGTGATCTCTTCTGTCCAAAAGGGTAAACCAACTTTGAAAGAGAAAATAGAGCAACAGAAAATATGCCGTAAAAGTTACTTAATAGCACTTTCTTTTGTTTTTGATAGCGCTGAAAAGCGCTATTAACCGTGCCACTAATGTGAACGATTTTGTTTAATAGCACTTTAAAAGAGCTATTAAGCTACTAGTTTTTAATATAAAAATAATTTTTAATTAAAACATTAAGTTTAAAGGAACCAATAGAAATTCGTGGGGGAAAATGAAAATTTTAGCACAAACATTAGTGTCGGCCTGAACCGTCGGCCTGAACCGTCGCTAATATAAGATAATAAGAATTAATTAAGACAATAACTAATAAGGAGGCAAATGAAATTTGTTATTGGAAATGAATATTTTTTCAAAAACAATAGCGTCGGCCTGAACCGTCGCTAATATAAAAAAATAAATAATTATTTAAAATAATAACTAAAAAGGAGGCAAACTAAATTGGTGGGTGTAATGAAATTTTCGCACAAACAGTAGCGTAGGTCCAAATAAACGTTTTGTCAACACCAAGTATTTTTCTCGAAATCAAACCATTTTCAAAATATTTTCATAAGAAATGCACTCGAAGGACACATAAATTAAGTAGTGAAGAAGGAATGATTAAATGTATGTCCCTTTGTTCTTAGTCCGACGACGCTGGCTGTATAGGTTATCGTTCGAATGCTCACCTTCACTCATGAACTTTAGTTGTATTCGTGCTATATACTTTTGAAGTGAAATGGAGGAAAATGACTAGTTAGGAGTATGCTCCTCTTATAAAGATTCTAATAAAGACAAAGAAGAGTGATCTCTTCTGTCCAAAAGGGTAAACCAACTTTGAAAGAGAAAATAGAGCAACAGACAATATTACGTAAAAGTTACTTAATAGCACTTTCTTTTGTTTTTGATAGCGCTGAAAAGCGCTATTAACCGTGCCACTTATGTGAACGATTTTGTTTAATAGCACTTTAAAAGAGCTACTAAAGTTCTAGTTTTAAATATAAAAATAATTTTTAATTAAAACATTAAGTTTAAAGGAGCCAATAGAAATTCGTGGGGGGAAATGCAAATGTTACAACAAACATTAGCGTCGGCCTGAATCGTCGCTAATATAAGATAATAAGAATTAATTAAGACAATAAATAATAAGGAGGCAAACAAAATTTGTTATGGGAAATGAATATTTTTTCAAAAACAATAGCGTCGGCCTGAACCGTCGCTAATATAAAAAAATAAATAATTATTTAAAATAATAACTAAAAAGGAGGAAAACTAAATTGGTGGGTGTAATGAAATTTTCGCACAAACAATAACGTAGGTCCAAATAAACGTTTTGTCAACACCAAGTATTTTTCTCGAAATCAAACCATTTTCAAAATATTTCCATAACAAATGCACTCGAAGGACACATGCATTAAGTAGTGAAGAAGGAATGATTAAATGTATGTCCCTTTGTTCTTAGTCCGACGACGCTGGCTGTATAGGTTATGGTTCGAATGCTCACCTTCACTCATGAACTTTAGTTTTATTCGTGTTATATACTTTTGAACTGAAATGGAGGAAAATGACTAGTTAGGTGTATGCTCCTCTTATGAAGATTCTAATAAAGACAAAGAAGAGTGATCTCTTCTGTCCAAAAGGGTAAACCAACTTTGAAAGAGAAAATAGAGCAACAGACAATATGCCGTAAAAGTTACTTAATAGCACTTTCTTTTGTTTAATAGCACTTTAAAAGAGCTACTAAAGTACTAGTTTTTAATATAAAAATAATAATTAATTAAAAGATTAAGTTTAAAGGAGCCAATAGAAATTCGTGGGGGAAAATGAAAATTTTAGCACAAACATTAGCGTCGGCCTGAACCGTCGCTAATATAAGAAAATAAGAATTAATTAAGAGAATAACTAATAAGGAGGCAAACGAAATTTGTTATGGGAAATGAATATTTTTTCAAAAACAATAGCGTCGGCCTGAACCGTCGCTAATATAAAAATAAATAATTATTTAAAATAATAACTAAAAAGGAGGCAAACAAAATTGGTGGGTGTAATCAAATTTTCGCACAAACAGTAGCGTAGGTCCAAATAAACGTTTTGTCAACACCAAGTATTTTTCTCGAAATCAAACCATTTTCAAAATATTTTCATAACAAATGCACTCGAAGGACACATGCATTAAGTAGTGAAGAAGGAATGATTAAATGTATGTCCCTTTGTTCTTAGTCCGAAGACGCTGGCTGTATAGGTTATCGTTCGAATGCTCACCTTCACTCATGAACTTTAGTTTTATTCGTGCTATATACTTTTGAAGTGAAATGGAGGAAAATGACTAGTTAGGAGTATGCTCCTCTTATAAAGATTCTAATAAAGACAAAGAAGAGTGATCTCTTCTGTCCAAAAGGGTAAACCAACTTTGAAAGAGAAAATAGAGCAACAGAAAATATGCCGTAAAAGTTACTTAATAGCACTTTCTTTTGTTTTTGATAGCGCTGAAAAGCGCTATTAACCGTGCCACTAATGTGAACGATTTTGTTTAATAGCACTTTAAAAGAGCTATTAAGCTACTAGTTTTTAATATAAAAATAATTTTTAATTAAAACATTAAGTTTAAAGGAACCAATAGAAATTCGTGGGGGAAAATGAAAATTTTAGCACAAACATTAGTGTCGGCCTGAACCGTCGGCCTGAACCGTCGCTAATATAAGATAATAAGAATTAATTAAGACAATAACTAATAAGGAGGCAAATGAAATTTGTTATTGGAAATGAATATTTTTTCAAAAACAATAGCGTCGGCCTGAACCGTCGCTAATATAAAAAAATAAATAATTATTTAAAATAATAACTTAAAAGGAGGAAAACTAAATTGGTGGGTGTAATGAAATTTTCGCACAAACAGTAGCGTAGGTCCAAATAAACGTTTTGTCAACACCAAGTATTTTTCTCGAAATCAAACCATTTTCAAAATATTTTCATAAGAAATGCACTCGAAGGACACATAAATTAAGTAGTGAAGAAGGAATGATAAAATGTATGTCCCTTTGTTCTTAGTCCGACGATGCTGGTTGTATAGGTTATCGTTCGAATGCTCACCTTCACTCATGAACTTTAGTTTTATTCGTGCTATATACTTTTGAAGTGAAATGGAGGAAAATGACTAGTTAGGAGTATGCTCCTCTTATAAAGATTCTAATAAAGACAAAGAAGAGTGATCTCTTCTGTCCAAAAGGGTAAACCAACTTTGAAAGAGAAAATAGAGCAACAGACAATATTACGTAAAAGTTACTTAATAGCACTTTCTTTTGTTTTTGATAGCGCTGAAAAGCGCTATTAACCGTGCCACTTATGTGAACGATTTTGTTTAATAGCACTTTAAAAGAGCTACTAAAGTTCTAGTTTTAAATATAAAAATAATTTTTAATTAAAACATTAAGTTTAAAGGAGCCAATAGAAATTCGTGGGGGGAAATGCAAATGTTACAACAAACATTAGCGTCGGCCTGAATCGTCGCTAATATAAGATAATAAGAATTAATTAAGACAATAAATAATAAGGAGGCAAACAAAATTTGTTATGGGAAATGAATATTTTTTCAAAAACAATAGCGTCGGCCTGAACCGTCGCTAATATAAAAAAATAAATAATTATTTAAAATAATAACTAAAAAGGAGGAAAACTAAATTGGTGGGTGTAATGAAATTTTCGCACAAACAATAACGTAGGTCCAAATAAACGTTTTGTCAACACCAAGTATTTTTCTCGAAATCAAACCATTTTCAAAATATTTCCATAACAAATGCACTCGAAGGACACATGCATTAAGTAGTGAAGAAGGAATGATTAAATGTATGTCCCTTTGTTCTTAGTCCGACGACGCTGGCTGTATAGGTTATGGTTCGAATGCTCACCTTCACTCATGAACTTTAGTTTTATTCGTGTTATATACTTTTGAACTGAAATGGAGGAAAATGACTAGTTAGGTGTATGCCCCTCTTATGAAGATTCTAATAAAGACAAAGAAGAGTGATCTCTTCTGTCCAAAAGGGTAAACCAACTTTGAAAGAGAAAATAGAGCAACAGACAATATGCCGTAAAAGTTACTTAATAGCACTTTCTTTTGTTTAATAGCACTTTAAAAGAGCTACTAAAGTACTAGTTTTTAATATAAAAATAATAATTAATTAAAAGATTAAGTTTAAAGGAGCCAATAGAAATTCGTGGGGGAAAATGAAAATTTTAGCACAAACATTAGCGTCGGCCTGAACCGTCGCTAATATAAGAAAATAAGAATTAATTAAGAGAATAACTAATAAGGAGGCAAACGAAATTTGTTATGGGAAATGAATATTTTTTCAAAAACAATAGCGTCGGCCTGAACCGTCGCTAATATAAAAATAAATAATTATTTAAAATAATAACTAAAAAGGAGGCAAACAAAATTGGTGGGTGTAATCAAATTTTCGCACAAACAGTAGCGTAGGTCCAAATAAACGTTTTGTCAACACCAAGTATTTTTCTCGAAATCAAACCATTTTCAAAATATTTTCATAACAAATGCACTCGAAGGACACATGCATTAAGTAGTGAAGAAGGAATGATTAAATGTATGTCCCTTTGTTCTTAGTCCGAAGACGCTGGCTGTATAGGTTATCGTTCGAATGCTCACCTTCACTCATGAACTTTAGTTTTATTCGTGCTATATACTTTTGAAGTGAAATGGAGGAAAATGACTAGTTAGGAGTATGCTCCTCTTATAAAGATTCTAATAAAGACAAAGAAGAGTGATCTCTTCTGTCCAAAAGGGTAAACCAACTTTGAAAGAGAAAATAGAGCAACAGAAAATATGCCGTAAAAGTTACTTAATAGCACTTTCTTTTGTTTTTGATAGCGCTGAAAAGCGCTATTAACCGTGCCACTAATGTGAACGATTTTGTTTAATAGCACTTTAAAAGAGCTATTAAGCTACTAGTTTTTAATATAAAAATAATTTTTAATTAAAACATTAAGTTTAAAGGAACCAATAGAAATTCGTGGGGGAAAATGAAAATTTTAGCACAAACATTAGTGTCGGCCTGAACCGTCGGCCTGAACCGTCGCTAATATAAGATAATAAGAATTAATTAAGACAATAACTAATAAGGAGGCAAATGAAATTTGTTATTGGAAATGAATATTTTTTCAAAAACAATAGCGTCGGCCTGAACCGTCGCTAATATAAAAAAATAAATAATTATTTAAAATAATAACTTAAAAGGAGGAAAACTAAATTGGTGGGTGTAATGAAATTTTCGCACAAACAGTAGCGTAGGTCCAAATAAACGTTTTGTCAACACCAAGTATTTTTCTCGAAATCAAACCATTTTCAAAATATTTTCATAAGAAATGCACTCGAAGGACACATAAATTAAGTAGTGAAGAAGGAATGATAAAATGTATGTCCCTTTGTTCTTAGTCCGACGATGCTGGCTGTATAGGTTATCGTTCGAATGCTCACCTTCACTCATGAACTTTAGTTTTATTCGTGCTATATACTTTTGAAGTGAAATGGAGGAAAATGACTAGTTAGGAGTATGCTCCTCTTATAAAGATTCTAATAAAGACAAAGAAGAGTGATCTCTTCTGTCCAAAAGGGTAAACCAACTTTGAAAGAGAAAATAGAGCAACAGACAATATGCCGTAAAAGTTACTTAATAGCACTTTCTTTTGTTTAATAGCACTTTAAAAGAGCTACTAAAGTACTAGTTTTTAATATAAAAATAATAATTAATTAAAAGATTAAGTTTAAAGGAGCCAATAGAAATTCGTGGGGGAAAATGAAAATTTTAGCACAAACATTAGCGTCGGCTTGAACCGTCGCTAATATAAGAAAATAAGAATTAATTAAGAGAATAACTAATAAGGAGGCAAACGAAATTTGTTATGGGAAATGAATATTTTTTCAAAAACAATAGCGTCGGCCTGAACCGTCGCTAATATAAAAATAAATAATTATTTAAAATAATAACTAAAAAGGAGGCAAACAAAATTGGTGGGTGTAATCAAATTTTCGCACAAACAGTAGCGTAGGTCCAAATAAACGTTTTGTCAACACCAAGTATTTTTCTCGAAATCAAACCATTTTCAAAATATTTTCATAACAAATGCACTCGAAGGACACATGCATTAAGTAGTGAAGAAGGAATGATTAAATGTATGTCCCTTTGTTCTTAGTCCGAAGACGCTGGCTGTATAGGTTATCGTTCGAATGCTCACCTTCACTCATGAACTTTAGTTTTATTCGTGCTATATACTTTTGAAGTGAAATGGAGGAAAATGACTAGTTAGGAGTATGCTCCTCTTATAAAGATTCTAATAAAGACAAAGAAGAGTGATCTCTTCTGTCCAAAAGGGTAAACCAACTTTGAAAGAGAAAATAGAGCAACAGAAAATATGCCGTAAAAGTTACTTAATAGCACTTTCTTTTGTTTTTGATAGCGCTGAAAAGCGCTATTAACCGTGCCACTAATGTGAACGATTTTGTTTAATAGCACTTTAAAAGAGCTATTAAGCTACTAGTTTTTAATATAAAAATAATTTTTAATTAAAACATTAAGTTTAAAGGAACCAATAGAAATTCGTGGGGGAAAATGAAAATTTTAGCACAAACATTAGTGTCGGCCTGAACCGTCGGCCTGAACCGTCGCTAATATAAGATAATAAGAATTAATTAAGACAATAACTAATAAGGAGGCAAATGAAATTTGTTATTGGAAATGAATATTTTTTCAAAAACAATAGCGTCGGCCTGAACCGTCGCTAATATAAAAAAATAAATAATTATTTAAAATAATAACTTAAAAGGAGGAAAACTAAATTGGTGGGTGTAATGAAATTTTCGCACAAACAGTAGCGTAGGTCCAAATAAACGTTTTGTCAACACCAAGTATTTTTCTCGAAATCAAACCATTTTCAAAATATTTTCATAAGAAATGCACTCGAAGGACACATAAATTAAGTAGTGAAGAAGGAATGATAAAATGTATGTCCCTTTGTTCTTAGTCCGACGATGCTGGCTGTATAGGTTATCGTTCGAATGCTCACCTTCACTCATGAACTTTAGTTTTATTCGTGCTATATACTTTTGAACTGAAATGGAGGAAAATGACTAGTTAGGAGTATGCTCCTCTTATAAAGATTCTAATAAAGACAAAGAAGAGTGATCTCTTCTGTCTAAAAGGGTAAACCAACTTTGAAAGAGAAAATAGAGCAACAGACAATATTACGTAAAAGTTACTTAATAGCACTTTCTTTTGTTTTTGATAGCGCTGAAAAGCGCTATTAACCGTGCCACTTATGTGAACGATTTTGTTTAATAGCACTTTAAAAGAGCTACTAAAGTTCTAGTTTTTAATATAAAAATAATTTTTAATTAAAACATTAAGTTTAAAGGAGCCAATAGAAATTCGTGGGGGGAAATGCAAATGTTACAACAAACATTAGCGTCGGCCTGAATCGTCGCTAATATAAGATAATAAGAATTAATTAAGACAATAAATAATAAGGAGGCAAACAAAATTTGTTATGGGAAATGAATATTTTTTCAAAAACAATAGCGTCGGCCTGAACCGTCGCTAATATAAAAAAATAAATAATTATTTAAAATAATAACTAAAAAGGAGGAAAACTAAATTGGTGGGTGTAATGAAATTTTCGCACAAACAATAGCGTAGGTCCAAATAAACGTTTTGTCAACACCAAGTATTTTTCTCGAAATCAAACCATTTTCAAAATATTTCCAAAACAAATGCACTCGAAGGACACATGCATTAAGTAGTGAAGAAGGAATGATTAAATGTATGTCCCTTTGTTCTTAGTCCGACGACGCTGGCTGTATAGGTTATGGTTCGAATGCTCTCCTTCACTCATGAACTTTAGTTTTATTCGTGTTATATACTTTTGAACTGAAATGGAGGAAAATGACTAGTTAGGCGTATGCTCCTCTTATGAAGATTCTAATAAAGACAAAGAAGAGTGATCTCTTCTGTCCAAAAGGGTAAACCAACTTTGAAAGAGAAAATAGAGCAACAGACAATATGCCGTAAAAGTTACTTAATAGCACTTTCTTTTGTTTAATAGCACTTTAAAAGAGCTACTAAAGTACTAGTTTTTAATATAAAAATAATAATTAATTAAAATATTAAGTTTAAAGGAGCCAATAGAAATTCGTGGGGGAAAATGAAAATTTTAGCACAAACATTAGCGTCGGCCTGAACCGTCGCTAATATAAGAAAATAAGAATTAATTAAGAGAATAACTAATAAGGAGGCAAACGAAATTTGTTATGGGAAATGAATATTTTTTCAAAAACAATAGCGTCGGCCTGAACCGTCGCTAATATAAAAATAAATAATTATTTAAAATAATAACTAAAAAGGAGGCAAACAAAATTGGTGGGTGTAATCAAATTTTCGCACAAACAGTAGCGTAGGTCCAAATAAACGTTTTGTCAACACCAAGTATTTTTCTCGAAATCAAACCATTTTCAAAATATTTTCATAACAAATGCACTCGAAGGACACATGCATTAAGTAGTGAAGAAGGAATGATTAAATGTATGTCCCTTTGTTCTTAGTCCGAAGACGCTGGCTGTATAGGTTATCGTTCGAATGCTCACCTTCACTCATGAACTTTAGTTTTATTCGTGCTATATACTTTTGAAGTGAAATGGAGGAAAATGACTAGTTAGGAGTATGCTCCTCTTATAAAGATTCTAATAAAGACAAAGAAGAGTGATCTCTTCTGTCCAAAAGGGTAAACCAACTTTGAAAGAGAAAATAGAGCAACAGAAAATATGCCGTAAAAGTTACTTAATAGCACTTTCTTTTGTTTTTGATAGCGCTGAAAAGCGCTATTAACCGTGCCACTAATGTGAACGATTTTGTTTAATAGCACTTTAAAAGAGCTATTAAGGTACTAGTTTTTAATATAAAAATAATTTTTAATTAAAACATTAAGTTTAAAGGAACCAATAGAAATTCGTGGGGGAAAATGAAAATTTTAGCACAAACATTAGTGTCGGCCTGAACCGTCGGCCTGAACCGTCGCTAATATTAGATAATAAGAATTAATTAAGACAATAACTAATAAGGAGGCAAATGAAATTTGTTATTGGAAATGAATATTTTTTCAAAAACAATAGCGTCGGCCTGAACCGTCGCTAATATAAAAAAATAAATAATTATTTAAAATAATAACTAAAAAGGAGGCAAACTAAATTGGTGGGTGTAATGAAATTTTCGCACAAACAGTAGCGTAGGACCAAATAAACGTTTTGTCAACACCAAGTATTTTTCTCGAAAGCAAACCATTTTCAAAATATTTTCATAACAAATGCACTCGAAGGACACATAAATTAAGTAGTGAAGAAGGAATGATTAAATGTATGTCCCTTTGTTCTTAGTCCGACGACGCTGGCTGTATAGGTTATCGTTCGAATGCTCACCTTCACTCATGAACTTTAGTTTTATTCGTGCTATATACTTTTGAACTGAAATGGAGGAAAATGACTAGTTAGGAGTATGCTCCTCTTATAAAGATTCTAATAAAGACAAAGAAGAGTGATCTCTTCTGTCCAAAAGGGTAAACCAACTTTGAAAGAGAAAATAGAGCAACAGACAATATGCCGTAAAAGTTACTTAATAGCACTTTCTTTTGTTTTTGATAGCGCTGAAAAGCGCTATTAACCGTGCCACTTATGTGAACGATTTTGTTTAATAGCACTTTAAAAGAGCTACTAAAGTACTAGTTTTTAATATAAAAATAATTTTTAATTAAAACATTAAGTTTAAAGGAGCCAATAGAAATTCGTGGGGGGAAATGCAAATGTTACAACAAACATTAGCGTCGGCCTGAACCGTCGCTAATATAAGATAATAAGAATTAATTAAGACAATAAATAATAAGGAGGCAAACGAAATTTGTTATGGGAAATGAATATTTTTTCAAAAACAATAGCGTCGGCCTGAACCGTCGCTAATATAAAAAAATAAATAATTATTTAAAATAATAACTAAAAAGGAGAAAAACTAAATTGGTGGGTGTAATGAAATTTTCGCACAAACAGTAGCGTAGGTCCAAATAAACGTTTTGTCAACACCAAGTATTTTTCTCGAAATCAAACCATTTTCAAAATATTTCCATAACAAATGCACTCGAAGGACACATGCATTAAGTAGTGAAGAAGGAATGATTAAATGTATGTCCCTTTGTTCTTAGTCCGACGACGTTGGCTGTATAGGTTATGGTTCGAATGCTCACCTTCACTCATGAAATTTAGTTTTATTCGTGTTATATACTTTTGAACTGAAATGGAGGAAAATGACTAGTTAGGCGTATGCTCCTCTTATGAAGATTCTAATAAAGACAAAGAAGAGTGATCTCTTCTGTCCAAAAGGGTAAACCAACTTTGAAAGAGAAAATAGAGCAACAGACAATATGCCGTAAAAGTTACTTAATAGAACTTTCTTTTGTTTAATAGCACTTTAAAAGAGCTACTAAAGTACTAGTTTTTAATATAAAAATAATAATTAATTAAAAGATTAAGTTTAAAGGAGCCAATAGAAATTCGTGGGGGAAAATGAAAATTTTAGCACAAACATTAGCGTCGGCCTGAACCGTCGCTAATATAAGAAAATAAGAATTAATTAAGACAATAACTAATAAGGAGGCAAACGAAATTTGTTATGGGAAATGAATATTTTTTCAAAAACAATAGCGTCGGCCTGAACCGTCGCTAATATAAAAATAAATAATTATTTAAAATAATAACTAAAAAGGAGGCAAACAAAATTGGTGGGTGTAATGAAATTTTCGCACAAACAGTAGCGTAGGTCCAAATAAACGTTTTGTCAACACCAAGTATTTTTCTCGAAATCAAACCATTTTCAAAATATTTTCATAACAAATGCACTCGAAGGACACATGCATTAAGTAGTGAAGAAGGAATGATTAAATGTATGTCCCTTTGTTCTTAGTCCGAAGACGCTGGTTGTATAGGTTATCGTTCGAATGCTCACCTTCACTCATGAACTTTAGTTTTATTCATGCTATATACTTTTGAAGTGAAATGGAGGAAAATGACTAGTTAGGAGTATGCTCCTCTTATAAAGATTCTAATAAAGACAAAGAAGAGTGATCTCTTCTGTCCAAAAGGGTAAACCAACTTTGAAAGAGAAAATAGAGCAACCGAAAATATGCCGTAAAAGTTACTTAATAGCACTTTCTTTTGTTTTTGATAGCGCTGAAAAGCGCTATTAACCGTGCCACTAATGTGAACGATTTTGTTTAATAGCACTTTAAAAGAGCTATTAAGCTACTAGTTTTTAATATAAAAATAATTTTTAATTAAAACATTAAGTTTAAAGGAACCAATAGAAATTCGTGGGGGAAAATGAAAATTTTAGCACAAACATTAGTGTCGGCCTGAACCGTCGGCCTGAACCGTCGCTAATATAAGATAATAAGAATTAATTAAGACAATAACTAACAAGGAGGCAAATGTAATTTGTTATTGGAAATGAATATTTTTTCAAAAACAATAGCGTCGGCCTGAACCGTCGCTAATATAAAAAAATAAATAATTATTTAAAATAATAACTAAAAAGGAGGCAAACTAAATTGGTGGGTGTAATGAAATTTTCGCACAAACAGTAGCGTAGGTCCAAATAAACGTTTTGTCAACACCAAGTATTTTTCTCGAAATCAAACCATTTTCAAAATATTTTCATAACAAATGCACTCGAAGGACACATAAATTAAGTAGTGAAGAAGGAATGATTAAATGTATGTCCCTTTGTTCTTAGTCCGACGACGCTGGCTGTATAGGTTATCGTTCGAATGCTCACCTTCACTCATGAACTTTAGTTTTATTCGTGCTATATACTTTTGAAGTGAAATGGAGGAAAATGACTAGTTAGGAGTATGCTCCTCTTATAAAGATTCTAATAAAGACAAAGAAGAGTGATCTCTTCTGTCCAAAAGGGTAAACCAACTTTGAAAGAGAAAATAGAGCAACAGACAATATGCCGTAAAAGTTACTTAATAGCACTTTCTTTTGTTTTTGATAGCGCTGAAAAGCGCTATTAACCGTGCCACTTATGTGAACGATTTTGTTTAATAGCACTTTAAAAGAGCTACTAAAGTACTAGTTTTTAATATAAAAATAATTTTTAATTAAAACATTAAGTTTAAAGGAGCCAATAGAAATTCGTGGGGGGAAATGCAAATGTTACAACAAACATTAGCGTCGGCCTGAACCGTCGCTAATATAAGATAATAAGAATTAATTAAGACAATAAATAATAAGGAGGCAAACGAAATTTGTTATGGGAAATGAATATTTTTTCAAAAACAATAGCGTCGGCCTGAACCGTCGCTAATATAAAAAAATAAATAATTATTTAAAATAATAACTAAAAAGGAGGAAAACTAAATTGGTGGGTGTAATGAAATTTTCGCACAAACAGTAGCGTAGGTCCAAATAAACGTTTTGTCAACACCAAGTATTTTTCTCGAAATCAAACCATTTTCAAAATATTTCCATAACAAATGCACTCGAAGGACACATGCATTAAGTAGTGAAGAAGGAATGATTAAATGTATGTCCCTTTGTTCTTAGTCCGACGACGTTGGCTGTATAGGTTATGGTTCGAATGCTCACCTTCACTCATGAAATTTAGTTTTATTCATGCTATATACTTTTGAAGTGAAATGGAGGAAAATGACTAGTTAGGAGTATGCTCCTCTTATAAAGATTCTAATAAAGACAAAGAAGAGTGATCTCTTCTGTCCAAAAGGGTAAACCAACTTTGAAAGAGAAAATAGAGCAACCGAAAATATGCCGTAAAAGTTACTTAATAGCACTTTCTTTTGTTTTTGATAGCGCTGAAAAGCGCTATTAACCGTGCCACTAATGTGAACGATTTTGTTTAATAGCACTTTAAAAGAGCTATTAAGCTACTAGTTTTTAATATAAAAATAATTTTTAATTAAAACATTAAGTTTAAAGGAACCAATAGAAATTCGTGGGGGAAAATGAAAATTTTAGCACAAACATTAGTGTCGGCCTGAACCGTCGGCCTGAACCGTCGCTAATATAAGATAATAAGAATTAATTAAGACAATAACTAACAAGGAGGCAAATGAAATTTGTTATTGGAAATGAATATTTTTTCAAAAACAATAGCGTCGGCCTGAACCGTCGCTAATATAAAAAAATAAATAATTATTTAAAATAATAACTAAAAAGGAGGCAAACTAAATTGGTGGGTGTAATGAAATTTTCGCACAAACAGTAGCGTAGGTCCAAATAAACGTTTTGTCAACACCAAGTATTTTTCTCGAAATCAAACCATTTTCAAAATATTTTCATAACAAATGCACTCGAAGGACACATAAATTAAGTAGTGAAGAAGGAATGATTAAATGTATGTCCCTTTGTTCTTAGTCCGACGACGCTGGCTGTATAGGTTATCGTTCGAATGCTCACCTTCACTCATGAACTTTAGTTTTATTCGTGCTATATACTTTTGAAGTGAAATGGAGAAAAATGACTAGTTAGGAGTATGCTCCTCTTATAAAGATTCTAATAAAGACAAAGAAGAGTGATCTCTTCTGTCCAAAAGGGTAAACCAACTTTGAAAGAGAAAATAGAGCAACAGACAATATGCCGTAAAAGTTACTTAATAGCACTTTCTTTTGTTTTTGATAGCGCTGAAAAGCGCTATTAACCGTGCCACTTATGTGAACGATTTTGTTTAATAGCACTTTAAAAGAGCTACTAAAGTTCTAGTTTTTAATATAAAAATAATTTTTAATTAAAACATTAAGTTTAAAGGAGCCAATAGAAATTCGTGGGGGGAAATGAAAATGTTACAACAAACATTAGCGTCGGCCTGAACCGTCGCTAATATAAGATAATAAGAATTAATTAAGACAATAAATAATAAGGAGGCAAACGAAATTTGTTATGGGAAATGAATATTTTTTCAAAAACAATAGCGTCGGCCTGAACCGTCGATAATATAAAAAAATAAATAATTATTTAAAATAATAACTAAAAAGGAGGAAAACTAAATTGGTGGGTGTAATGAAATTTTCGCACAAACAGTAGCGTAGGTCCAAATAAACGTTTTGTCAACACCAAGTATTTTTCTCGAAATCAAACCATTTTCAAAATATTTCCATAACAAATGCACTCGAAGGACACATGCATTAAGTAGTGAAGAAGGAATGATTAAATGTATGTCCCTTTGTTCTTAGTCCGACGACGCTTGCTGTATAGGTTATGGTTCGAATGCTCACCTTCACTCATGAACTTTAGTTTTATTCGTGTTATATACTTTTGAAGTGAAATGGAGGAAAATGACTAGTTAGGCGTATGCTCCTCTTATGAAGATTCTAATAAAGACAAAGAAGAGTGATCTCTTCTGTCCAAAAGGGTAAACCAACTTTGAAAGAGAAAATAGAGCAACAGACAATATGCCGTAAAAGTTACTTAATAGCACTTTCTTTTGTTTAATAGCACTTTAAAAGAGCTACTAAAGTACTAGTTTTTAATATAAAAATAATAATTAATTAAAAGATTAAGTTTAAAGGAGCCAATAGAAATTCGTGGGGGAAAATCAAAATTTTAGCACAAACATTAGCGTCGGCCTGAACCGTCGCTAATATAAGAAAATAAGAATTAATTAAGACAATAACTAATAAGGAGGCAAACGAAATTTGTTATGGGAAATGAATATTTTTTCAAAAACAATAGCGTCGGCCTGAACCGTCGCTAATATAAAAATAAATAATTATTTAAAATAATAACTAAAAAGGAGGCAAACAAAATTGGTGGGTGTAATGAAATTTTCGCACAAACAGTAGCGTAGGTCCAAATAAACGTTTTGTCAACACCAAGTATTTTTCTCGAAATCAAACCATTTTCAAAATATTTTCATAACAAATGCACTCGAAGGACACATGCATTAAGTAGTGAAGAAGGAATGATTAAATGTATGTCCCTTTGTTCTTAGTCCGAAGACGCTGGCTGTATAGGTTATCGTTCGAATGCTCACCTTCACTCATGAACTTTAGTTTTATTCGTGCTATATACTTTTGAAGTGAAATGGAGGAAAATGACTAGTTAGGAGTATGCTCCTCTTATAAAGATTCTAATAAAGACAAAGAAGAGTGATCTCTTCTGTCCAAAAGGGTAAACCAACTTTGAAAGAGAAAATAGAGCAACAGAAAATATGCCGTAAAAGTTACTTAATAGCACTTTCTTTTGTTTTTGATAGCGCTGAAAAGCGCTATTAACCGTGCCACTAATGTGAACGATTTTGTTTAATAGCACTTTAAAAGAGCTATTAAAGTACTAGTTTTAATATAAAAATAATTTTTAATTAAAACATTAAGTTTAAAGGAACCAATAGAAATTCGTGGGGGAAAATGAAAATTTTAGCACAAACATTAGCGTCGGCCTGAACCGTCGGCCTGAACCGTCGCTAATATAAGATAATAAGAATTAATTAAGACAATAACTAATAAGGAGGCAAATGAAATTTGTTATTGGAAATGAATATTTTTTCAAAAACAATAGCGTCGGCCAGAACCGTCGCTAATATAAAAAAATAAATAATTATTTAAAATAATAACTAAAAAGGAGGCAAACTAAATTGGTGGGTGTAATGAAATTTTCGCACAAACAGTAGCGTAGGTCCAAATAAACGTTTTGTCAACACCAAGTATTTTTCTCGAAATCAAACCATTTTCAAAATATTTTCATAACAAATGCACTCGAAGGACACATGCATTAAGTAGTGAAGAAGGAATGATTAAATGTATGTCCCTTTGTTCTTAGTCCGACGACGCTGGCTGTATAGGTTATCGTTCGAATGCACACCTTCACTCATGAACTTTAGTTTTATTCGTGCTATATACTTTTGAAGTGAAATGGAGGAAAATGACTAGTCAGGCGTATGCTCCTCTTATGAAGATTCTAATAAAGACAAAGAAGAGTGATCTCTTCTGTCCAAAAGGGTAAACCAACTTTGAAAGAGAAAATAGAGCAACAGACAATATGCCGTAAAAGTTACTTGACAGCACTTTCTTTTGTTTTTGATAGCGCTGAAAAGTGCAATTAACCGTGCCACTAATGTGAACGATTTTGTTTAATAGCACTTTAAAAGAGCTATTAAAGTACTAGTTTTTAATATAGAAATAATTTTTAATTAAAACATTAAGTTTAAAGGAGCCAATAGAAATTCGTGGGGGGAAATGAAAATTTTAGCACAAACATTAGCGTCGGCCTTAACCGTCGCTAATATAAGATAATAAGAATTAATTAAGACAATAAATAATAAGGAGGCAAACGAAATTTGTTATGGGAAATGAATATTTTTTCAAAAACAATAGCGTCGGCATGAACCGTCGCTAATATAAAAAAATAAATAATTATTTAAAATAATAACTAAAAAGGAGGCAAACAAAATTGGTGGGTGTAATGAAATTTTCGCACAAACAGTAGCGTAGGTCCAAATAAACGTTTTGTCAACACCAAGTATTTTTCTCGAAATCAAACCATTTTCAAAATATTTCCATAACAAATGCACTCGAAGGACACCTGCATTAAGTAGTGAAGAAGGAATGGTTAAATGTATGTCCCTTTGTTCTTAGTCCGACGACGCTGGCTGTATAGGTTATGGTTCGAATGCTCACCTTCATTCATGAACTTTAGTTTTATTCGTGTTATATACTTTTGAAGTGAAATGGAGGAAAATGACTACTTCGGCGTGTTCTCCTCTTATAAAGATTCTAATAAAGAAAAAGAAGAGTGATCTCTTCTGTCCAAAAGGGTAAACCAACTTTGAAAGAGAAAATAGAGCAACAAACAATATGCCAAAAAAGTTACTTAATAGCACTTTCTTTTGTTTTTGATAGCGCTGAAAAGCACTATTAACCGTGCCACTAATGTGAACGATTTTGTTTAATAGCACTTTAAAAGAGCTACTAAAGTAATAGTTTTTAATATAAAAATAATAATTAATTAAAACATTAAGTTTAAAGGAGCCAATAGAAATTCGTGGGGGAAAATGAAAATTTTAGCACAAACATTAGCGTCGGCCTGAACCGTCGCTAATATAAGAAAATAAGAATTAATTAAGACAATAACTAATAAGGAGGCAAACGAAATTTGTTACGGGTAATGAATATTTTTTCAAAAACAATAGCGTCGGCCTGAACCGTCGCTAATATAAAAAAATAAATAATTATTTAAAATAATAACTAAAAAGGAGGCAAACAAAATTGGTGGGTGTAATGAAATTTTCGCACAAACAATAGCGTAGGTCCAAATAAACGTTTTGTCAACACCAAGTATTTTTCTCGAAATCAAACCATTTTCAAAATATTTTCATAACAAATGCACTCGAAGGACACATGCATTAAGTAGTGAAGAAGGAATGATTAAATGTATGTCCCTTTGTTCTTAGTCCGAAGACGCTGGCTGTATAGGTTATCGTTCGAATGCACACCTTCACTCATGAACTTTAGTTTTATTCGTGCTATATACTTTTGAAGTGAAATGGAGGAAAATGACTAGTCAGGCGTATGCTCCTCTTATGAAGATTCTAATAAAGACAAAGAAGAGTGATCTCTTCTGTCCAAAAGGGTAAACCAACTTTGAAAGAGAAAATAGAGCAACAGACAATATGCCGTAAAAGTTACTTGACAGCACTTTCTTTTGTTTTTGATAGCGCTGAAAAGTGCAATTAACCGTGCCACTAATGTGAACGATTTTGTTTAATAGCACTTTAAAAGAGCTATTAAAGTACTAGTTTTTAATATAGAAATAATTTTTAATTAAAACATTAAGTTTAAAGGAGCCAATAGAAATTCGTGGGGGGAAATGAAAATTTTAGCACAAACATTAGCGTCGGCCTTAACCGTCGCTAATATAAGATAATAAGAATTAATTAAGACAATAAATAATAAGGAGGCAAACGAAATTTGTTATGGGAAATGAATATTTTTTCAAAAACAATAGCGTCGGCATGAACCGTCGCTAATATAAAAAAATAAATAATTATTTAAAATAATAACTAAAAAGGAGGCAAACAAAATTGGTGGGTGTAATGAAATTTTCGCACAAACAGTAGCGTAGGTCCAAATAAACGTTTTGTCAACACCAAGTATTTTTCTCGAAATCAAACCATTTTCAAAATATTTCCATAACAAATGCACTCGAAGGACACCTGCATTAAGTAGTGAAGAAGGAATGATTAAATGTATGTCCCTTTGTTCTTAGTCCGACGACGCTGGCTGTATAGGTTATGGTTCGAATGCTCACCTTCATTCATGAACTTTAGTTTTATTCGTGTTATATACTTTTGAAGTGAAATGGAGGAAAATGACTACTTCGGCGTGTTCTCCTCTTATAAAGATTCTAATAAAGAAAAAGAAGAGTGATCTCTTCTGTCCAAAAGGGTAAACCAACTTTGAAAGAGAAAATAGAGCAACAAACAATATGCCAAAAAAGTTACTTAATAGCACTTTCTTTTGTTTTTGATAGCGCTGAAAAGCACTATTAACCGTGCCACTAATGTGAACGATTTTGTTTAATAGCACTTTAAAAGAGCTACTAAAGTAATAGTTTTTAATATAAAAATAATAATTAATTAAAACATTAAGTTTAAAGGAGCCAATAGAAATTCGTGGGGGAAAATGAAAATTTTAGCACAAACATTAGCGTCGGCCTGAACCGTCGCTAATATAAGAAAATAAGAATTAATTAAGACAATAACTAATAAGGAGGCAAATGAAATTTGTTATGGAAAATGAATATTTTTTCAAAAACAATAGCGTCGGCCTGAACCGTCGCTAATATAAAAAAATAAATAATTATTTAAAATAATAACTAAAAAGGAGGCAAACAAAATTGGTGGGTGTAATGAAATTTTCGCACAAACAATAGCGTAGGTCCAAATAAACGTTTTGTCAACACCAAGTATTTTTCTCGAAATCAAACCATTTTCAAAATATTTTCATAACAAATGCACTCGAAGGACACATGCATTAAGTAGTGAAGAAGGAATGATTAAATGTATGTCCCTTTGTTCTTAGTCCGAAGACGCTGGCTGTATAGGTTATCATTCGAATGCTCACCTTCACTCATGAACTTTAGTTTTATTCGTGCTATATTCTTTTGAAGTGAAATGGAGGAAAATGACTAGTTAGGAGTATGCTCCTCTTATAAAGATTCTAATAAAGACAAAGAAGAGTGATCTCTTCTGTCCAAAAGGGTAAACCAACTTTGAAAGAGAAAATAGAGCAACAGACAATATGCCGTAAAAGTAACTTAATAGCACTTTCTTTTGATTTTGATAGCGCTGAAAAGCGCTATTAACCGTGCCACTAATGTGAACGATTTTGTTTAATAGCACTTTAAAAGAGCTATTAAAGTACTAGTTTTTAATATAAAAATAATTTTTAATTAAAACATTAAGTTTAAAGGAGCCAATAGAAATTCGTGGGGGGAAATGAAAATTTTAGCACAAACATTAGCGTCGGCCTGAACCGTCGCTAATATAAGATAATAAGAATTAATTAAGACAATAAATAATAAGGAGGCAAACGAAATTTGTTATGGGAAATGAATATTTTTTCAAAAACAATAGCGTCGGCATTAACCCTCGCTAATATAAAAAAATAAATAATTATTTAAAATAATAACTAAAAAGGAGGCAAACAAAATTGGTGGGTGTAATGAAATTTTCGCACAAACAGTAGCGTAGGTCCAAATAAACGTTTTGTCAACACCAAGTATTTTTCTCGAAATCAAACCATTTTCAAAATATTTCCATAACAAATGCACTCGAAGGACACATGAATTAAGTAGTGAAGAAGGAATGATTAAATGTATGTCCCTTTGTTCTTAGTCCGAAGATGCTGGCTGTATAGGTTATCATTCGAATGCTCACCTTCACTCATGAACTTTAGTTTTATTCGTGCTATATACTTTTGAAGTGAAATGGAGGAAAATGACTACTTAGGCGTATGCTCTTCTTATAAAGATTCTAATAAATACAAAGAAGAGTGATCTCTTCTGTCCAAAAGGGTAAACCAACTTTGAAAGAGAAAATAGAGCAACAGACAATATGCCGTAAAAGTTACTTAATAGCACTTTCTTTTGTTTTTGATAGCGCTGAAAAGCGTTATTAACCGTGCCACTAATGTGAACGATTTTGTTTAATAGCACTTTAAAAGAGCCATTATAGTACTAGTTTTTAATATAAAAATAATTTTTAATTAAAACATTAAGTTTAAAGGAGCCAATAGAAATTCGTGGGGGAAAATGAAAATTTTAGCACAAACATTAGCGTCGGCCTGAACCGTAGCTAATATAAGATAATAAGAATTAATTAAGACAATAACTAATAAGGAGGCAAACGAAATTTGTTATTGGAAATGAATATTTTTTCAAAAACAATAGCGTCGGCCTGAACCGTCGCTAATATAAAAAAATAAATAATTATTTAAAATAATAACTAAAAAGGAGGCAAACAAAATTGGTGGGTGTAATGAAATTTTCGCACAAACAGTAGCGTAGGTCCAAATAAACGTTTTGTCAACACCAAGTATTTTTCTCGAAATCAAACCATTTTCAAAATATTTTCATAACAAATGCACTCGAAGGACACATGCATTAAGTAGTGAAGAAGGAATGATTAAATGTATGTCCCTTTGTTCTTAGTCCAAAGACGCTGGCTGTATAGGTTATCATTCGATTGCTCACCTTCACTCATGAACTTTAGTTTTATTCGTGCTATATTCTTTTGAAGTGAAATGGAGGAAAATGACTAGTTAGGAGTATGCTCCTCTTATAAAGATTCTAATAAAGACAAAGAAGAGTGATCTCTTCTGTCCAAAAGGGTAAACCAACTTTGAAAGAGAAAATAGAGCAACAGACAATATGCCGTAAAAGTTACTTAATAGCACTTTCTTTTGTTTTTGATAGCGCTGAAAAGCGCTATTAACCGTGCCACTAATGTGAACGATTTTGTTTAATAGCACTTTAAAAGAGCTATTAAAGTACTAGTTTTTTATATAAAAATAATTTTTAATTAAAACATTAAGTTTAAAGGAGCCAATAGAAATTCGTGGGGGAAATGAAAATTTTAGCACAAACATTAGCGTCGGCCTGAACCGTCGCTAATATAAGATAATAAGAATTAATTAAGACAATAAATAATAAGGGGGCAAACGAAATTTGTTATGGGAAATGAATATTTTTTCAAAAACAATAGCGTCGGCATGAACCATCGCTAATATAAAAAAATAATAATTATTTAAAATAATAACTAAAAAGGAGGCAAACAAAATTGGTGGGTGTAATGAAATTTTCGCACAAACAGTAGCGTAGGTCCAAATAAACGTTTTGTCAACACCAAGTATTTTTCTCGAAATCAAACCATTTTCAAAATATTTCCATAACAAATGCACTCGAAGGACACATGAATTAAGTAGTGAAGAAGGAATGATTAAATGTATGTCCCTTTGTTCTTAGTCCGACGACGCTGGCTGTATAGGTTATCGTTCGATTGCTCACCTTCACTCATGAACTTTAGTTTTATTCGTGCTATATACTTTTGAAGTGAAATGGAGGAAAATGACTACTTAGGCGTATGCTCCTCTTATAAAGATTCTAATAAATACAAAGAAGAGTGATCTCTTCTGTCCAAAAGGGTAAACCAACTTTGAAAGAGAAAATAGAGCAACAGACAATATGCCGTAAAAGTTACTTAATAGCACTTTCTTTTGTTTTTGATAGCGCTGAAAAGCACTATTAACCGTGCCACTAATGTGAACGATTTTGTTTAATAGCACTTTAAAAGAGCCATTAAAGTACTAGTTTTTAATATAAAAATAATTTTTAATTAAAACATTAAGTTTAAAGGAGCCAATAGAAATTCGTGGGGGAAAATGAAAATTTTAGCACAAACATTAGCGTCGGCCTGAACCGTCGCTAATATAAGATAATAAGAATTAATTAAGACAATAACTAATAATGAGGCAAACGAAATTTGTTATTGGAAATGAATATTTTTTCAAAAACAATAGCGTCGGCCTGAACTGTCGCTAATATAAAAAAATAAATAATTATTTAAAATAATAACTAAAAAGGAGGCAAACAAAATTGGTGGGTGTAATGAAATTTTCGCACAAACAGTAGCGTAGGTCCAAATAAACGTTTTGTCAACACCAAGTATTTTTCTCGAAACCAAACCATTTTCAAAATATTTTCATAACAAATGCACTCGAAGGACACATGCATTAAGTAGTGAAGAATGAATGATTAAATGTATGTCCCTTTGTTCTTAGTCCGAAGACGCTGGCTGTATAGGTTATCGTTCGAATCCTCACCTTCACTCATGAACTTTAGTTTTATTCGTGATATATACTTTTGAAGTGAAATGGAGGAAAATGACTAGTTAGGAGTATGCTCCTCTTATAAAGATTCTAATAAAGACAAAGAAGAGTGATCTCTTCTGTCCAAAAGGGTAAACCAACTTTGAAAGAGAAAATAGAGCAACAGACAATATGCCGTAAAAGTTACTTAATAGAACTTTCTTTTGTTTTTGATAGCGCTGAAAAGCGTTATTAACCGTGCCACTAATGTGAACGATTTTGTTTAATAGCACTTTAAAAGAGCTATTAAAGTACTAGTTTTTAATATAAAAATAATTTTTAATTAAAACATTAAGTTTAAAGGAGCCAATAGAAATTCGTGGGGGAAAATGAAAATTTTAGCACAAACATTAGCGTCGGCCAAAACCGTCACTAATATAAGATAATAAGAATTAATTAAGACAATAACTAATAAGGAGGAAAACGAAATTTGTTATTGGAAATGAATATTTTTTCAAAAACAATAGCATCGTCCTGAACCGTCGCTAATATAAAAAAAGAAATAATTATTTAAAATAATAACTAAAAAGGAGGCAAACTAAATTGGTGGGTGTAATGAAATTTTCGCACAAACAGTAGCGTAGGTCCAAATAAACGTTTTGTCAACACCAAATATTTTTCTCGAAATCAAACCATTTTCAAAATATTTTCATAACAAATGCACTCGAAGGACACATGAATTAAGTAGTGAAGAAGGAATGATTAAATGTATGTCCCTTTGTTCTTAGTCCGACGACGCTGGCTGTATAGGTAATGGTTCGAATGCTCACCTTCACTCATGAACTTTAGTTTTATTCGTGCTATATGCTTTTGAAGTGAAATGGAGGAAAATTACTACTTAGGCGTATGCTCCTCTTATAAAGATTCTAATAAATACAAAGAAGAGTGATCTCTTCTGTCCAAAAGGGTAAACCAACTTTGAAAGAGAAAATAGAGCAACAGACAATATGCCGTAAAAGTTACTTAATATCACTTTCTTTTGGTTTTGATAGCGCTGAAAAGCGCCATTAACCGTGCCACTAATGTGAACGATTTTGTTTAATAGCACTTTAAAAGAGCCATTAAAGTACTAGTTTTTAATATAAAAATAATTTTTAATTAAAACATTAAGTTTAAAGGAGCCAATAGAAATTCGTGGGGGAAAATGAAAATTTTAGCACAAACATTAGCGTCGGCCTGAACCGTCGCTAATATAAGATAATAAGAATTAATTAAGACAATAACTAATAAGGAGGAAAACGAAATTTGTTATTGGAAATGAATATTTTTTCAAAAACAATAGCGTCGGCCTGAACCGTCGCTAATATAAAAAAATAAATAATTATTTAAAATAATAACTAAAAAGGAGGCAAACAAAATTGGTGGGTGTAATGAAATTTTCGCACAAACAGTAGCGTAGGTCCAAATAAACGTTTTGTCAACACCAAATATTTTTCTCGAAATCAAACCATTTTCAAAATATTTTCATAACAAATGCACTCGAAGGACACATGAATTAAGTAGTGAAGAAGGAATGATTAAATGTATGTCCCTTTGTTCTTAGTCCGAAGACGCTTGCTGTATAGGTTATCGTTCGAATGCTCACCTTCACTCATGAACTTTAGTTTTATTCGTGCTATATACTTTTGAAGTGAAATGGAGGAAAATGACTACTTAGGCGTATGTTCCTCTTATAAAGATTCTAATAAATACAAAGAAGAGTGATCTCTTCTGTCCAAAAGGGTAAACCAACTTTGAAAGAGAAAATAGAGCAACAGACAATATGCCGTAAAAGTTACTTAATAGCACTTTCTTTTGTTTTTGATAGCGCTGAAAAGCGCTATTAACCGTGCCACTAATGTGAACGATTTTGTTTAATAGCACTTTAAAAGAGCCATTAAAGTACTAGTTTTTAATATAAAAATAATTTTTAATTAAAACATTAAGTTTAAAGGAGCCAATAGAAATTCGTGGGGGAAAATGAAAATTTTAGCACAAACATTAGCGTCGGCCTGAACCGTCGCTAATATAAGATAATATGAATTAATTAAGGCAATAACTAATAAGGAGGCAAACGAAATTTGTTATTGGAAATGAATAATTTTTCAAAAACAATAGCGTCGGCCTGAACCGTCGCTAATATAAAAAAATAAATAATTATTTAAAATAATAACTAAAAAGGAGGCAAACAAAATTGGTGGGTGTAATGAAATTTTCGCACAAACAGTAGCGTAGGTCCAAATAAACGTTTTGTCAACACCAAGTATTTTTCTCGAAATCAAACCATTTTCAAAATATTTTCATAACAAATGCACTCGAAGGACACATGCATTAAGTAGTGAAGAATGAATGATTAAATGTATGTCCCTTTGTTCTTAGTCCGAAGACGTTGGCTGTATAGGTTATCGTTCGAATGTTCACCTTCACTCATGAACTTTAGTTTTATTCGTGATATATACTTTTGAAGTGAAATGGAGGAAAATGACTAGTTAGGAGTATGCTCCTCTTATAAAGATTCTAATAAAGACAAAGAAGAGTGATCTCTTCTGTCCAAAAGGGTAAACCAACTTTGAAAGAGAAAATAGAGCAACAGACAATATGCCGTAAAAGTTACTTAATAGCACTTTCTTTTGTTTTTGATAGCGCTGAAAAGCGCTATTAACCGTGCCACTAATGTGAACGATTTTGTTTAATAGTACTTTAAAAGAGCTAATAGATACTAGTTCTTAATATAAAAATAATTTTTAATTAAAACATTAAGTTTAAAGGAGCCAATAGAAATTCGTGGGGGAAAATGAAAATTTTAGCACAAACATTAGCGTCAGCCTGAACCGTCGCTAATATAAGATAATAAGAATTAATTAAGACAATAACTAATAAGGAGGCAAACGAAATTTGTTATTGGAAATGAATATTTTTTCAAAAACAATAGCGTCGGCCTGAACCGTCGCTAATATAAAAAAATAAATAATTATTTAAAATAATAACTAAAAAGGAGGCAAACAAAATTGGTGGGTGTAATGAAATTTTCGCACAAACAATAGCGTAGGTCCAAATAAACGTTTTCTCAACACCAGGTATTTTTCTCGAAATCAAACCATTTTCAAAATATTTTCATAACAAATGCACTCGAAGGACACATGCATTAAGTAGTGAAGAATGAATGATTAAATGTATGTCCCTTTGTTCTTAGTCCGAAGACGCTGGCTGTATAGGTTATCGTTCGAATGCTCACCTTCACTCATGAACTTTAGTTTTATTCGTGATATATACTTTTGAAGTGAAATGGAGGAAAATGACTAGTTAGGAGTATGCTCCTCTTATAAAGATTCTAATAAAGACAAAGAAGAGTGATCTCTTCTGTCCAAAAGGGTAAACCAACTTTGAAAGAGAAAATTGAGCAACAGACAATATGCCGTAAAAGTTACTTAATAGCACTTTCTTTTGTTTTTGATAGCGCTGAAAAGCGCTATTAACCGTGCCACTAATGTGAACGATTTTGTTTAATAGCACTTTAAAAGAGCTATTAAAGTACTAGTTTTTAATATAAAAATAATTTTTAATTAAAACATTAAGTTTAAAGGAGCCAATAGAAATTCGTGGGGGAAAATGAAAATTTTAGCACAAACATTAGCGTCGACCTGAACCGTCGCTAATATAAGATAATAAGAATTAATTAAGACAATAACTAATAAGGAGGCAAACGAAATTTGTTATTGGAAATGAATATTTTTTCAAAAACAATAGCGTCGTCCTGAACTGTCGCTAATATAAAAAAAGAAATAATTATTTAAAATAATAACTAAAAAGGAGGCAAACTAAATTGGTGGGTGTAATGAAATTTTCGCACAAACAGTAGCGTAGGTCCAAATAAACGTTTTGTCAACACCAAATATTTTTCTCGAAATCAAACCATTTTCAAAATATTTTCATAACAAATGCACTCGAAGGACACATGAATTAAGTAGTGAAGAAGGAATGATTAAATGTATGTCCCTTTGTTCTTAGTCTGAAGACGCTGGCTGTATAGGTTATCGTTCGAATGCTCACCTTCACTCATGAACTTTAGTTTTATTCGTGCTATATACTTTTGAAGTGAAATGGAGGAAAATGACTACTTAGGCGTATGCTCCTCTTATAAAGATTCTAATAAATACAAAGAAGAGTGATCTCTTCTGTCCAAAAGGGTAAACCAACTTTGAAAGAGAAAATAGAGCAACAGACAATATTCCGTAAAAGTTACTTAATAGCACTTTCTTTTGTTTTTGATAGCGCTGAAAAGCGCTATTAACCGTGCCACTAATGTGAACGATTTTGTTTAATAGCACTTTAAAAGAGCCATTAAAGTACTAGTTTTTAATATAAAAATAATTTTTAATTAAAACATAAATTTAAAGGAGCCAATAGAAATTCGTGGGGGAAAATGAAAATTTTAGCACAAACATTAGCGTCGGCCTGAACCGTCGCTAATATAAGATAATAAGAATTAATTAAGACAATAACTAATAAGGAGGCAAACGAAATTTGTTATTGGAAATGAATATTTTTTCAAAAACAATAGCGTCGTCCTGAACCGTCGCTAATATAAAAAAATAAATAATTATTTAAAATAATAACTAAAAAGGAGGCAAACAAAATTGGTGGGTGTAATGAAATTTTCGCACAAACAGTAGCGTAGGTCCAAATAAACGTTTTGTCAACACCAAATATTTTTCTCGAAATACAACCATTTTCAAAATATTTTCATAACAAATGCACTCGAAGGACACATGAATTAAGTAGTGAAGAAAGAATGATTAAATGTATGTCCCTTTGTTCTTAGTCTGAAGAAGCTGGCTGTATAGGTTATCGTTCGAATGCTCACCTTCACTCATGAACTTTAGTTTTATTCGTGCTATATACTTTTGAAGTGAAATGGAGGAAAATGACTACTTAGGCGTATGCTCCTCTTATAAAGATTCTAATAAATACAAAGAAGAGTGATCTCTTCTGTCCAAAAGGGTAAACCAACTTTGAAAGAGAAAATAGAGCAACAGACAATATTCCGTAAAAGTTACTTAATAACACTTTCTTTTGTTTTTGATAGCGCTGAAAAGCGCAATTAACCGTGCCACTAATGTGAACGATTTTGTTTAATAGCACTTTAAAAGAGCCATTAAAGTACTAGTTTTTAATATAAAAATAATTTTTAATTAAAACATAAATTTAAAGGAGCCAATAGAAATTCGTGGGGGAAAATGAAAATTTTAGCACAAACATTAGCGTCGGCATGAACCGTCGCTAATATAAGATAATAAGAATTAATTAAGACAATAACTAATAAGGAGGCAAACAAAATTTGTTATTGGAAATGAATATTTTTTCAAAAACAATAGCGTCGGCCTGAACCGTCGCTAATATAAAAAAATAAATAATTATTTAAAATAATAACTAAAAAGGAGGCAAACAAAATTGGTGGGTGTAATGAAATTTTCGCACAAACAGTAGCGTAGGTCCAAATAAACGTTTTGTCAACACCAAATATTTTTCTCGAAATACAACCATTTTCAAAATATTTTCATAACAAATGCACTCGAAGGACACATGAATTAAGTAGTGAAGAAGGAATGATTAAATGTATGTCCCTTTGTTCTTAGTCCGACGACGCTGGCTGTATAGGTTATGGTTCGAATGCTCACCTTCACTCATGAACTTTAGTTTTATTCGTGCTATATACTTTTGAAGTGAAATGGAGGAAAATGACTACTTAGGCGTATGCTCCTCTTATAAAGATTCTAATAAATACAAAGAAGAGTGATCTCTTATGTCCAAAAGGGTAAACCAACTTTGAAGGAGAAAATAGAGCAACAGACAATATGCCGTAAAAGTTACTGAATAGCACTTTCTTTTGTTTTTGATAGCGCTGAAAAGCGCTATTAACCGTGCCACTAATGTGAACGATTTTGTTTAATAGCACTTTAAAAGAGCCATTAAAGTACTAGTTTTTAATATAAAAATAATTTTTAATTAAAACATTAAGTTTAAAGGAGCCAATAGAAATTCGTGGGGGAAAATGAAAATTTTAGCACAAACATTAGCGTCGGCCTGAACCGTCGCTAATATAAGATAATAAGAATTAATTAAGACAATAACTAATAAGGAGGCAAACGAAATTTGTTATTGGAAATGAATATTTTTTCAAAAACAATAGCGTCGGCCTGAACCGTCGCTAATATAAAAAAATAAATAATTATTTAAAATAATAACTAAAAAGGAGGCAAACAAAATTGGTGGGTGTAATGAAATTTTCGCACAAACAGTAGCGTAGGTCCAAATAAACGTTTTGTCAACACCAAATATTTTTCTCGAAATACAACCATTTTCAAAATATTTTCATAACAAATGCACTCGAAGGACACATGAATTAAGTAGTGAAGAAGGAATGATTAAATGTATGTCCCTTTGTTCTTAGTCCGACGACGCTGGCTGTATAGGTTATGGTTCGAATGCTCACCTTCACTCATGAACTTTAGTTTTATTCGTGCTATATACTTTTGAAGTGAAATGGAGGAAAATGACTACTTAGGCGTATGCTCCTCTTATAAAGATTCTAATAAATACAAAGAAGAGTGATCTCTTATGTCCAAAAGGGTAAACCAACTTTTAAGGAGAAAATAGAGCAACAGACAATATGCCGTAAAAGTTACTGAATAGCACTTTCTTTTGTTTTTGATAGCGCTGAAAAGCGCTATTAACCGTGCCACTAATGTGAACGATTTTGTTTAATAACACTTTAAAAGAGCCATTAAAGTACTAGTTTTTAATATAAAAATAATTTTTAATTAAAACATTAAGTTTAAAGGAGCCAATAGAAATTCGTGGGGGAAAATGAAAATTTTAGCACAAACATTAGCGTCGGCCTGAACCGTCGCTAATATAAGATAATAAGAATTAATTAAGACAATAACTAATAAGGAGGCAAACGAAATTTGTTATTGGAAATGAATATTTTTTCAAAAACAATAGCGTCGGCCTGAACCGTCGCTAATATAAAAAAATAAATAATTATTTAAAATAATAACTAAAAAGGAGGCAAACAAAATTGGTGGGTGTAATGAAATTTTCGCACAAACAGTAGCGTATGTCCAAATAAACGTTTTGTCAACACCAAGTATTTTTCTCGAAATCAAACCATTTTCAAAATATTTTCATAACAAATGCACTCGAAGGACACATGCATTAAGTAGTGAAGAATGAATGATTAAATGTATGTCCCTTTGTTCTTAGTCCGAAGACGCTGGCTGTATAGGTTATCGTTCGAATGCTCACCTTCACTCATGAACTTTAGTTTTATTCGTGCTATATACTTTTGAAGTGAAATGGAGGAAAATGACTACTTAGGCGTATGCTCCTCTTATAAAGATTCAAATAAATACAAAGAAGAGTGATCTCTTCTGTCCAAAAGGGTAAACCAACTTTGAAAGAGAAAACAGAGCAACAGACAATATGCCGTAAAAGTTACTTAATAGCACTTTCTTTTGTTTTTGATAGCGCTGAAAAGCGCTATTAACCGTGCCACTAATGTGAACGATTTTGTTTAATAGCACTTTAAAAGAGCCATTAAAGTACTTGTTTTTAATATAAAAATAATTTTTAATTAAAACATTAAGTTTAAAGGAGCCAATAGAAATTCATGGGGGAAAATGAAAATTTTAGCACAAACATTAGCGTCGGCCTGAACCGTCGCTAATATAAGATAATAAGAATTAATTAAGACAATAACTAATAAGGAGGCAAACGAAATTTGTTATTGGAAATGAATATTTTTTCAAAAACTATAGCGTCGGCCTGAACCGTCGCTAATATAAAAAAATAAATAATTATTTAAAATAATAACTAAAAAGGAGGCAAACAAAATTGGTGGGTGTAATGAAATTTTCGCACAAACAGTAGCGTATGTCCAAATAAACGTTTTGTCAACACCAATTATTTTTCTCGAAATCAAACCATTTTCAAAATATTTTCATAACAAATGCACTCGAAGGACACATGCATTAAGTAGTGAAGAATGAATGATTAAATGTATGTCCCTTTGTTCTTAGTCCGAAGACGCTGGCTGTATAGGTTATCATTCGAATGCTCACCTTCACTCATGAACTTTAGTTTTATTCGTGCTATATACTTTTGAAGTGAAATGGAGGAAAATGACTACTTAGGCGTATGCTCCTCTTATAAAGATTCTAATAAATACAAAGAAGAGTGATCTCTTCTGTCCAAAAGGGTAAACCAACTTTGAAAGAGAAAACAGAGCAACAGACAATATGCCGTAAAAGTTACTTAATAGCACTTTCTTTTGTTTTTGATAGCGCTGAAAAGCGCTATTAACCGTGTCACTAATGTGAACGATTTTGTTTAATAGCACTTTAAAAGAGCCATTAAAGTACTTGTTTTTAATATAAAAATAATTTTTAATTAAAACATTAAGTTTAAAGGAGCCAATAGAAATTCGTGGGGGAAAATGAAAATTTTAGCACAAACATTAGCGTCGGCCTGAACCGTCGCTAATATAAGATAATAAGAATTAATTAAGACAATAACTAATAAGGAGGCAAACGAAATTTGTTATTGGAAATGAATATTTTTTCAAAAACAATAGCGTCGGCCTGAACCGTCGCTAATATAAAAAAATAAATAATTATTTAAAATAATAACTAAAAAGGAGGCAAACTAAATTGGTGGGTGTAATGAAATTTTCGCACAAACAGAAGCGTAGGTCCAACTAAACGTTTTGTCAACACCAAATATTTTTCTCGAAATCAAACCATTTTCAAAATATTTTCATAACAAATGCACTCGAAGGACACATGAATTAAGTAGTGAAGAAGGAATGATTAAATGTATGTCCCTTTGTTCTTAGTCCGAAGACGCTGGTTGTATAGGTTATCGTTCGAATGCTCACCGTCACTCATGAACTTTAGTTTTATTCGTGCTATATACTTTTGAAGTGAAATGGAGGAAAATGACTACTTAGGCGTATGCTCCTCTTATAAAGATTCTAATAAATACAAAGATGAGTGATCTCTTCTGTCCAAAAGGGTAAACCAACTTTGAAAGAGAAAACAGAGCAACAGACAATATGCCGTAAAAGTTACTTAATAGCACTTTCTTTTGTTTTTGATAGCGCTGAAAAGCGCTATTAACCGTGCCACTAATGTGAACGATTTTGTTTAATAGCACTTTAAAAGAGCCATTAAAGTACTAGTTTTTAATATAAAAATAATTTTTAATTAAAACATTAAGTTTAAAGGAGCCAATAGAAATTCGTGGGGGAAAATGAAAATTTTAGCACAAACATTAGCGTCGGCCTGAACCGTCGCTAATATAAGATAATAAGAATTAATTAAGACAATAACTAATAAGGAGGCAAACGAAATTTGTTATTGGAAATGAATATTTTTTCAAAAATAATAGCGTCGGCCTGAACCGTCGCTAATATAAAAAAATAAATAATTATTTAAAATAATAACTAAAAAGGAGGCAAACAAAATTGGTGGGTGTAATGAAATTTTCGCACAAACAGTAGCGTAGGTCCAAATAAACGTTTTGTCAACACCAAGTATTTTTCTCGAAATCAAACCATTTTCAAAATATTTTCATAACAAATGCACTCGAAGGACACATGAATTAAGTAGTGAAGAAGGAATGATTAAATGTATGTCCCTTTGTTCTTAGTCCGACGACGTTGGCTGTATAGGTTATGGTTTGAATGCTCACCTTCACCCATGAACTTTAGTTTTATTCGTGCTATATACTTTTGAAGTGAAATGGAGGAAAATGACTACTTAGGCGTATGCTCCTCTTATAAAGATTCTAATAAATACAAAGAAGAGTGATCTCTTCTGTCCAAAAGGGTAAACCAACTTTGAAAGAGAAAATAGAGCAACAAACAAAATGCCGTAAAAGTTACTTAAATGCACTGTCTTTTGTTTTTGATAGCGTTGAAAAGCGCTATTAACCGTGCCACTAATGTGAACGATTTTGTTTAATAGCACTTTAAAAGAGCTATTAAAGTACTAGTTTTTAATATAAAAATAATTTTTAATTAAAACATTAAGTTTAAATGAGCCAATAGAAATTCGTGGGGGGAAATGAAAATTTTAGCACACACATTAGCGTCGGCCTGAACCGTCGCTAATATAAGATAATAAGAATTAATTAAGACAATAAATAATAAGGAGTAAAACTAAATTTGTTATTGGAAATGAATATTTTTTCAAAAACTATAGCATCGGCCTGAACCGTCGCTAATATAAAAAAATAAATAATTATTTAAAATAATAACTAAAAAGGAGGCAAACAAAATTGGTGGGTGTAGTGAAATTTTCGCACAAACAGTAGCGTAGGTCCAAATAAACGTTTTGTCAACACCAAGTATTTTTCTCAAAATCAAACCATTTTCAAAATATTTTCATAACAAATGCACTCGAAGGACACATGCATTAAGTAGTGAAGAAGGAATGATTAAATGTATGTCCCTTTGTTCTTAGTCCGAAGACGCTGGCTGTATAGGTTATCGTTCGAATGCTCACCTTCACTCATGAACTTTAGTTTTATTCGTGCTATATACTTTTGAAGTGAAATGGAGGAAAATGACTAGTTAAGAGTATGCTCCTCTTATAAATATTCTAATAAATACAAAGAAGAGTGATCTCTTCTGTCCAAAAGGGTAAACCAACTTTGAAAGAGAAAATAGAGCAACAGACAATATGCCGTAAAAGTAACTTAAATGCACTTTCTTTTGTTTTTGATAGCGCTGAAAAGCGCTATTAACCGTGCCACTAATGTGAACGATTTTGTTTAATAGCACTTTAAAAGAGCTATTAAAGTACTAGTTTTTAATATAAAAATAATTTTTAATTAAAACATTAAGTTTAAAGGAGCCAATAGAAATTCGTGGGGGAAAATGAAAATTTTAGCACAAACATTAGCGTCGGCCTGAACCGTCGCTAATATAAGATAATAAGAATTAATTAAGACAATAACTAATAAGGAGGCAAACGAAATTTGTTATTGGAAATGAATATTTTTTAAAAAACAATAGCGTCGGCCTGAACCGTCGCTAATATAAAAAAATAAATAATTATTTAAAATAATAACTAAAAAGGAGGCAAACAAAATTGGTGGGTGTAGTGAAATTTTCGCACAAACAGTAGCGTAGGTCCAAATAAACGTTTTGTGAACACCAAGTATTTTTCTCGAAATCAAACCATTTTCAAAATATTTTCATAACAAATGCACTCGAAGGACACATGCATTAAGTAGTGAAGAAGGAATGATTAAATGTATGTCCCTTTGTTCTTAGTCCGAAGACGCTGGCTGTATAGGTTATCGTTCGAATGCTCACCTTCACTCATGAACTTTAGTTTTATTCGTGCTATATACTTTTGAAGTGAAATGGAGGAAAATGACTAGTTAAGAGTATAATAGAGCAACAGGGTAAACCAAAAGGGTAAACCAACTTTGAAAGAGAAAATAGAGCAACAGACAATATGCAGTAAAAGTAACTTAATAGCACTTTCTTTTGTTTTTGATAGCGCTGAAAAGCGCTATTAACCGTGCCACTAATGTGAACGATTTTGTTTAATAGCACTTTAAAAGAGCTATTAAGGTACTAGTTTTTAATATAAAAATAATTTTTAATTAAAACATTAAGTTTAAAGGAGCCAATAGAAATTCGTGGGGGGAAATGAAAATTTTAGCACAAACATTAGCGTCGGCCTGAACCGTCGCTAATATAAGATAATAAGAATTAATTAAGACAATAAATAATAAGGAGGAAAACGAAATTTGTTATGGGAAATGAATAGTTTTTCAAAAACTATAGCATCGGCCTGAACCGTCGCTAATATAAAAAAATAAATAATTATTTAAAATAATAACTAAAAAGGAGGCAAACAAAATTGGTGGGTGTAATGAAATTTTCGCACAAACAGTAGCGTAGGTCCAAATAAACGTTTTGTGAACAGCAAGTATTTTTCTCGAAATCAAACCATTTTCAAAATATTTTCATAACAAATGCACTCGAAGGACACATGCATTAAGTAGTGAAGAAGGAATGATTAAATGTATGTCCCTTTGTTCTTAGTCCGACGACGCTGGCTGTATAGGTTATCGTTCGAATGCTCACCTTCACTCATGAACTTTAGTTTTATTCGTGCTATATACTTTTGAAGTGAAATGGAGGAAAATGACTAGTTAAGAGTATGCTCCTCTTATAAATATTCTAATAAATACAAAGAAGAGTGATCTCTTCTGTCCAAAAGGGTAAACCAACTTTGAAAGAGAAAATAGAGCAACAGACAATATGCCGTAAAAGTAACTTAAATGCACTTTCTTTTGTTTTTGATAGCGCTGAAAAGCGCTATTAACCGTGCCACTAATGTGAACGATTTTGTTTAATAGCACTTTAAAAGAGCTATTAAAGTACTAGTTTTTAATATAAAAATAATTTTTAATTAAAACATTAAGTTTAAAGGAGCCAATAGAAATTCGTGGGGGAAAATGAAAATTTTAGCACAAACATTAGCGTCGGCCTGAACCGTCGCTAATATAAGATAATAAGAATTAATTAAGACAATAACTAATAAGGAGGCAAACGAAATTTGTTATTGGAAATGAATATTTTTTCAAAAACAATAGCGTCGGCCTGAACCGTCGCTAATATAAAAAAATAAATAATTATTTAAAATAATAACTAAAAAGGAGGCAAACAAAATTGGTGGGTGTAGTGAAATTTTCGCACAAACAGTAGAGTAGGTCCAAATAAACGTTTTGTGAACACCAAGTATTTTTCTCGAAATCAAACCATTTTCAAAATATTTTCATAACAAATGCGCTCGAAGGACACATGCATTAAGTAGTGAAGAAGGAATGATTAAATGTATGTCCCTTTGTTCTTAGTCCGAAGACGCTGGCTGTATAGGTTATCGTTCGAATGCTCACCTTCACTCATGAACTTTAGTTTTATTCGTGCTATATACTTTTGAAGTGAAATGGAGGAAAATGACTAGTTAAGAGTATAATAGAGCAACAGGGTAAACCAAAAGGGTAAACCAACTTTGAAAGAGAAAATAGAGCAACAGACAATATGCCGTAAAAGTACCTTAATAGCACTTTCTTTTGTTTTTGATAGCGCTGAAAAGCGCTATTAACCGTGCCACTAATGTGAACGATTTTGTTTAATAGCACTTTAAAAGAGCTATTAAGGTACTAGTTTTTAATATAAAAATAATTTTTAATTAAAACATTAAGTTTAAAGGAGCCAATAGAAATTCGTGGGGGGAAATGAAAATTTTAGCACAAACATTAGCGTCGGCCTGAACCGTCGCTAATATAAGATAATAAAAATTAATTAAGACAATAAATAATAAGGAGGAAAACGAAATTTGTTATGGGAAATGAATAGTTTTTCAAAAACTATAGCATCGGCCTGAACCGTCGCTAATATAAAAAATAAATAATTATTTAAAAAAATAACTAAAAAGGAGGCAAACAAAATTGGTGGGTGTAATGAAATTTTCGCACAAACAGTAGCGTAGGTCCAAATAAACGTTTTGTCAACACCAAGTATTTTTCTCGAAATCAAACCATTTTCAAAATATTTTCATAACAAATGCACTCGAAGGACACATGCATTAAGTAGTGAAGAAGGAATGATTAAATGTATGTCCCTTTGTTCTTAGTCCGAAGACGCTGGCTGTATAGGTTATCGTTCGAATGCTCACCTTCACTCATGAACTTTAGTTTTATTCGTGCTATATACTTTTGAAGTGAAATGGAGGAAAATGACTAGTTAAGAGTATAATAGAGCAACAGGGTAAACCAAAAGGGTAAACCAACTTTGAAAGAGAAAATAGAGCAACAGACAATATGCCGTAAAAGTAACTTAATAGCACTTTCTTTTGTTTTTGATAGCGCTGAAAAGCGCTATTAACCGTGCCACTAATGTGAACGATTTTGTTTAATAGCACTTTAAAAGAGCTATTAAGGTACTAGTTTTTAATATAAAACAAATTTTTAATTAAAACATTAAGTTTAAAGGAGCCAATAGAAATTCGTGGGGGGAAATGAAAATTTTAGCAAAAACATTAGCGTCGGCCTGAACCGTCGCTAATATAAGATAATAAGAATTAATTAAGACAATAAATAATAAGGAGGAAAACGAAATTTGTTATGGGAAATGAATAGTTTTTCAAAAACTATAGCATCGGCCTGAACCGTCGCTAATATAAAAAAATAAATAATTATTTAAAATAATAACTAAAAAGGAGGCAAACAAAATTGGTGGGTGTAATGAAATTTTCGCACAAACAGTAGCGTAGGTCCAAATAAACGTTTTGTGAACACCAAGTATTTTTCTCGAAATCAAACCATTTTCAAAATATTTTCATAACAAATGCACTCGAAGGACACATGCATTAAGTAGTGAAGAAGGAATGATTAAATGTATGTCCCTTTGTTCTTAGTCCGACGACGCTGGCTGTATAGGTTATCGTTCGAATGCTCACCTTCACTCATGAACTTTAGTTTTATTCGTGCTATATACTTTTGAAGTGAAATGGAGGAAAATGACTAGTTAAGAGTATGCTCCTCTTATAAATATTCTAATAAATACAAACAAGAGTGATCTCTTCTGTCCAAAAGGGTAAACCAACTTTGAAAGAGAAAATAGAGCAACAGACAATATGCCGTAAAAGTAACTTAAATGCACTTTCTTTTGTTTTTGATAGCGCTGAAAAGCGCTATTAACCGTGCCACTAATGTGAACGATTTTGTTTAATAGCACTTTAAAAGAGCTATTAAAGTACTAGTTTTTAATATAAAAATAATTTTTAATTAAAACATTAAGTTTAAAGGAGCCAATAGAAATTCGTGGGGGAAAATGAAAATTTTAGCACAAACATTAGCGTCGGCCTGAACCGTCGCTAATATAAGATAATAAGAATTAATTAAGACAATAACTAATAAGGAGGCAAACGAAATTTGTTATTGGAAATGAATATTTTTTCAAAAACAATAGCGTCGGCCTGAACCGTCGCTAATATAAAAAAATAAATAATTATTTAAAATAATAACTAAAAAGGAGGCAAACAAAATTGGTGGGTGTAGTGAAATTTTCGCACAAACAGTAGCGTAGGTCCAAATAAACGTTTTGTGAACATCAAGTATTTTTCTCGAAATCAAACCATTTTCAAAATATTTTCATAACAAATGCACTCGAAGGACACATGCATTAAGTAGTGAAGAAGGAATGATTAAATGTATGTCCCTTTGTTCTTAGTCCGAAGACGCTGGCTGTATAGGTTATCGTTCGAATGCTCACCTTCACTCATGAACTTTAGTTTTATTCGTGCTATATACTTTTGAAGTGAAATGGAGGAAAATGACTAGTTAAGAGTATAATAGAGCAACAGGGTAAACCAAAAGGGTAAACCAACTTTGAAAGAGAAAATAGAGCAACAGACAATATCCCGTAAAAGTAACTTAATAGCACTTTCTTTTGTTTTTGATAGCTCTGAAAAGCACTATTAACCGTGCCACTAATGTGAACGATTTTGTTTAATAACACTTTAAAAGAGCTATTAAGGTACTAGTTTTTAATATAAAAATAATTTTTAATTAAAACATTAAGTTTAAAGGAGCCAATAGAAATTCGTGGGGGGAAATGAAAATTTTAGCACAAACATTAGCGTCGGCCTGAACCGTCGCTAATATAAGATAATAAGAATTAATTAAGACAATAAATAATAAGGAGGAAAACGAAATTTGTTATGGGAAATGAATAGTTTTTCAAAAACTATAGCATCGGCCTGAACCGTCGCTAATATAAAAAAATAAATAATTATTTAAAATAATAACTAAAAAGGAGGCAAACAAAATTGGTGGGTGTAATGAAATTTTCGCACAAACAGTAGCGTAGGTCCAAATAAACGTTTTGTCAACACCAAGTATTTTTCTCGAAATCAAACCATTTTCAAAATATTTTCATAACAAATGCACTCGAAGGACACATGCATTAAGTAGTGAAGAAGGAATGATTAAATGTATGTCCCTTTGTTCTTAGTCCGAAGACGCTGGCTGTATAGGTTATCGTTCTAATGCTCACCTTCACTCATGAACTTTAGTTTTATTCGTTCTATATACTTTTGAAGTGAAATGGAGGAAAATGACTAGTTAGGAGTATGCTCCTCTTATAAAGATTCTAATAAAGACAAAGAAGAGTGATCTCTTCTGTCCAAAAGGGTAAACCAACTTTGAAAGAGAAAATAGAGCAACAGACAATATGCCGTAAAAGTAACTTAATAGCACTTTCTTTTGTTTTTGATAGCGCTGAAAAGCGCTATTAACCGTGCCACTAATGTGAACGATTTTGTTTAATAGCACTTTAAAAGAGCTATTAAAGTACTAGTTTTTAATATAAAAATAATTTTTAATTAAAACATTAAGTTTAAAGGAGCCAATAGAAATTCGTGGGGGGAAATGAAAATTTTAGCACAAACATTAGCGTCGGCCTGAACCGTCGCTAATATAAGATAATAAGAATTAATTAAGACAATAACTAATAAGGAGGCAAACGAAATTTGTTATTGGAAATGAATATTTTTTCAAAAACAATAGCGTCGGCCTGAACCGTCGCTAATATAAAAAAATAAATAATTATTTAAAATAATAACTAAAAAGGAGGCAAACAAAATTGGTGGGTGTAGTGAAATTTTCGCACAAACAGTAGCGTAGGTCCAAATAAACGTTTTGTGAACACCAAGTATTTTTCTCGAAATCAAACCATTTTCAAAATATTTTCATAACAAATGCACTCGAAGGACACATGCATTAAGTAGTGAAGAAGGAATGATTAAATGTATGTCCCTTTGTTCTTAGTCCGAAGACGCTGGCTGTATAGGTTATCGTTCGAATGCTCACCTTCACTCATGAACTTTAGTTTTATTCGTGCTATATACTTTTGAAGTGAAATGGAGGAAAATGACTAGTTAAAAGTGTAATAGAGCAACAGGGTAAACCAAAAGGGTAAACCAACTTTGAAAGAGAAAATAGAGCAACAGACAATATGCCGTAAAAGTAACTTAATAGCACTTTCTTTTGTTTTTGATAGCGCTGAAAAGCGCTATTAACCGTGCCACTAATGTGAACGATTTTGTTTAATAGCACTTTAAAAGAGCTATTAAGGTACTAGTTTTTAATATAAAACAAATTTTTAATTAAAACATTAAGTTTAAAGGAGCCAATAGAAATTCGTGGGGGGAAATGAAAATTTTAGCAAAAACATTAGCGTCGGCCTGAACCGTCGCTAATATAAGATAATAAGAATTAATTAAGACAATAAATAATAAGGAGGAAAACGAAATTTGTTATGGGAAATGAATAGTTTTTCAAAAACTATAGCATCGGCCTGAACCGTCGCTAATATAAAAAAATAAATAATTATTTAAAATAATAACTAAAAAGGAGGCAAACAAAATTGGTGGGTGTAATGAAATTTTCGCACAAACAGTAGCGTAGGTCCAAATAAACGTTTTGTGAACACCAAGTATTTTTCTCGAAATCAAACCATTTTCAAAATATTTTAATAACAAATGCACTCGAAGGACACATGCATTAAGTAGTGAAGAAGGAATGATTAAATGTATGTCCCTTTGTTCTTAGTCCGACGACGCTGGCTGTATAGGTTATCGTTCGAATGCTCACCTTCACTCATGAACTTTAGTTTTATTCGTGCTATATACTTTTGAAGTGAAATGGAGGAAAATGACTAGTTAAGAGTATGCTCCTCTTATAAATATTCTAATAAATACAAACAAGAGTGATCTCTTCTGTCCAAAAGGGTAAACCAACTTTGAAAGAGAAAATAGAGCAACAGACAATATGCTGTAAAAGTAACTTAAATGCACTTTCTTTTGTTTTTGATAGCGCTGAAAAGCGCTATTAACCGTGCCACTAATGTGAACGATTTTGTTTAATAGCACTTTAAAAGAGCTATTAAAGTACTAGTTTTTAATATAAAAATAATTTTTAATTAAAACATTAAGTTTAAAGGAGCCAATAGAAATTCGTGGGGGGAAATGAAAATTTTAGCACAAACATTAGCGTCGGCCTGAACCGTCGCTAATATAAGATAATAAGAATTAATTAAGACAATAACTAATAAGGAGGCAAACGAAATTTGTTATGGGAAATGAATAGTTTTTCAAAAACTATAGCATCGGCCTGAACCGTCGCTAATATAAAAAATAAATAATTATTTAAAATAATAACTAAAAAGGAGGCAAACAAAATTGGTGGGTGTAATGAAATTTTCGCACAAACAGTAGCGTAGGTCCAAATAAACGTTTTGTCAACACCAAGTATTTTTCTCGAAATCAAACCATTTTCAAAATATTTTCATAACAAATGCACTCGAAGGACACATGCATTAAGTAGTGAAGAAGGAATGATTAAATGTATGTCCCTTTGTTCTTAGTCCGAAGACGCTGGCTGTATAGGTTATCGTTCGAATGCACACCTTCACTCATGAACTTTAGTTTTATTCGTGCTATATACTTTTGAAGTGAAATGGAGGAAAATGACTAGTTAAGAGTATAATAGAGCAACAGGGTAAACCAAAAGGGTAAACCAACTTTGAAAGAGAAAATAGAGCAACAGACAATATGCCGTAAAAGTAACTTAATAGCACTTTCTTTTGTTTTTGATAGCGCTGAAAAGCGCTATTAACCGTGCCACTAATGTGAACGATTTTGTTTAATAGCACTTTAAAAGAGCTATTAAGGTACTAGTTTTTAATATAAAACAAATTTTTAATTAAAACATTAAGTTTAAAGGAGCCAATAGAAATTCGTGGGGGGAAATGAAAATTTTAGCAAAAACATTAGCGTCGGCCTGAACCGTCGCTAATATAAGATAATAAGAATTAATTAAGACAATAAATAATAAGGAGGAAAACGAAATTTGTTATGGGAAATGAATAGTTTTTCAAAAACTATAGCATCGGCCTGAACCGTCGCTAATATAAAAAAATAAATAATTATTTAAAATAATAACTAAAAAGGAGGCAAACAAAATTGGTGGGTGTAATGAAATTTTCGCACAAACAGTAGCGTAGGTCCAAATAAACGTTTTGTCAACACCAAGTATTTTTCTCGAAATCAAACCATTTTCAAAATATTTTCATAACAAATGCACTCGAAGGACACATGCATTAAGTAGTGAAGAAGGAATGATTAAATGTATGTCCCTTTGTTCTTAGTCTGAAGACGCTGGCTGTATAGGTTATCGTTCTAATGCTCACCTTCACTCATGAACTTTAGTTTTATTCGTTCTATATACTTTTGAAGTGAAATGGAGGAAAATGACTAGTTAGGAGTATGCTCCTCTTATAAAGATTCTAATAAAGACAAAGAAGAGTGATCTCTTCTGTCCAAAAGGGTAAACCAACTTTGAAAGAGAAAATAGAGCAACAGACAATATGCCGTAAAAGTAACTTAATAGCACTTTCTTTTGTTTTTGATAGCGCTGAAAAGCGCTATTAACCGTGCCACTAATGTGAACGATTTTGTTTAATAGCACTTTAAAAGAGCTATTAAAGTACTAGTTTTTAATATAAAAATAATTTTTAATTAAAACATTAAGTTTAAAGGAGCCAATAGAAATTCGTGGGGGGAAATGAAAATTTTAGCACAAACATTAGCGTCGGCCTGAACCGTCGCTAATATAAGATAATAAGAATTAATTAAGACAATAACTAATAAGGAGGCAAACGAAATTTGTTATTGGAAATGAATATTTTTTCAAAAACAATAGCGTCGGCCTGAACCGTCGCTAATATAAAAAAATAAATAATTATTTAAAATAATAACTAAAAAGGAGGCAAACAAAATTGGTGGGTGTAGTGAAATTTTCGCACAAACAGTAGCGTAGGTCCAAATAAACGTTTTGTGAACACCAAGTATTTTTCTCGAAATCAAACCATTTTCAAAATATTTTCATAACAAATGCACTCGAAGGACACATGCATTAAGTAGTGAAGAAGGAATGATTAAATGTATGTCCCTTTGTTCTTAGTCCGAAGACGCTGGCTGTATAGGTTATCGTTCGAATGCTCACCTTCACTCATGAACTTTAGTTTTATTCGTGCTATATACTTTTGAAGTGAAATGGAGGAAAATGACTAGTTAAAAGTGTAATAGAGCAACAGGGTAAACCAAAAGGGTAAACCAACTTTGAAAGAGAAAATAGAGCAACAGACAATATGCCGTAAAAGTAACTTAATAGCACTTTCTTTTTTTTTTATAGCGCTGAAAAGCGTTATTAACCGTGCCACTAATGTGAACGATTTTGTTTAATAGCACTTTAAAAGAGCTATTAAAGTACTAGTTTTTAATATAAAAATAATTTTTAATTAAAACATTAAGTTTAAAGGAGCCAATAGAAATTCGTGGGGGGAAATGAAAATTTTAGCACAAACATTAGCGTCGGCCTGAACCGTCGCTAATATAAGATAATAAGAATTAATTAAGACAATAAATAATAAGGAGGAAAACAAAATTTGTTATGGGAAATGAATAGTTTTTCAAAAACTATAGCATCGGCCTGAACCGTCGCTAATATAAAAAAATAAATAATTATTTAAAATAATAACTAAAAAGGAGGCAAACAAAATTGGTGGTTGTAATGAAATTTTCGCACAAACAGTAGCGTAGGTCCAAATAAACATTTTGTCAACACCAAGTATTTTTCTCGAAATCAAACCATTTTCAAAATATTTTCATAACAAATGCACTCGAAGGACACATGCATTAAGTAGTGAAGAAGGAATGATTAAATGTATGTCCCTTTGTTCTTAGTCCGACGACGCTGGCTGTATAGGTTATCGTTCGAATGCTCACCTTCACTCATGAACTTTAGTTTTATTCGTGCTATATACTTTTGAAGTGAAATGGAGGAAAATGACTAGTTAAGAGTATGCTCCTCTTATAAATATTCTAATAAATACAAAGAAGAGTGATCTCTTCTGTCCAAAAGGGTAAACCAACTTTGAAAGAGAAAATAGAGCAACAGACAATATGCCGTAAAAGTAACTTAAATGCACTTTCTTTTGTTTTTGATAGCGCTGAAAAGCGCTATTAACCGTGCCACTAATGTGAACGATTTTGTTTAATAGCACTTTAAAAGAGCTATTAAAGTACTAGTTTTTAATATAAAAATAATTTTTAATTAAAACATTAAGTTTAAAGGAGCCAATAGAAATTCGTGGGGGAAAATGAAAATTTTAGCACAAACATTAGCGTCGGCCTGAACCGTCGCTAATATAAGATAATAAGAATTAATTAAGACAATAACTAATAAGGAGGCAAACGAAATTTGTTATTGGAAATGAATATTTTTTCAAAAACAATAGCGTCGGCCTGAACCGTCGCTAATATAAAAAAATAAATAATTATTTAAAATAATAACTAAAAAGGAGGCAAACAAAATTGGTGGGTGTAGTGAAATTTTCGCACAAACAGTAGCGTAGGTCCAAATAAACGTTTTGTGAACACCAAGTATTTTTATCGAAATCAAACCATTTTCAAAATATTTTCATAACAAATGCACTCGAAGGACACATGCATTAAGTAGTGAAGAAGGAATGATTAAATGTATGTACCTTTGTTCTTAGTCCGAAGACGCTGGCTGTATAGGTTATCGTTCGAATGCTCACCTTCACTCATGAACTTTAGTTTTATTCGTGCTATATACTTTTGAAGTGAAATGGAGGAAAATGACTAGTTAAGAGTATAATAGAGCAACAGGGTAAACCAAAAGGGTAAACCAACTTTGAAAGAGAAAATAGAGCAACAGACAATATGCCGTAAAAGTAACTTAATAGCACTTTCTTTTGTTTTTGATAGCGCTGAAAAGCGCTATTAACCGTGCCACTAATGTGAACGATTTTGTTTAATAGCACTTTAAAAGAGCTATTAAGGTACTAGTTTTTAATATAAAAATAATTTTTAATTAAAACATTAAATTTAAAGGAGCCAATAGAAATTCGTGGGGGGAAATGAAAATTTTAGCACAAACATTAGCGTCGGCCTGAACCGTCGCTAATATAAGATAATAAGAATTAATTAAGACAATAAATAATAAGGAGGAAAACGAAATTTGTTATGGGAAATGAATAGTTTTTCAAAAACTATAGCATCGGCCTGAACCGTCGCTAATATAAAAAAATAAAAAATTATTTAAAATAATAACTAAAAAGGAGGCAAACAAAATTGGTGGGTGTAATGAAATTTTCGCACAAACAGTAGCGTAGGTCCAAATAAACGTTTTGTCAACACCAAGTATTTTTCTCGAAATCAAACCATTTTCAAAATATTTTCATAACAAATGCACTCGAAGGACACATGCATTAAGTAGTGAAGAAGGAATGATTAAATGTATGTCCCTTTGTTCTTAGTCCGAAGACGCTGGCTGTATAGGTTATCGTTCTAATGCTCACCTTCACTCATGAACTTTAGTTTTATTCGTTCTATATACTTTTGAAGTGAAATGGAGGAAAATGACTAGTTAGGAGTATGCTCCTCTTATAAAGATTCTAATAAAGACAAAGAAGAGTGATCTCTTCTGTCCAAAAGGGTAAACCAACTTTGAAAGAGAAAATAGAGCAACAGACAATATGCCGTAAAAGTAACTTAATAGCACTTTCTTTTGTTTTTGATAGCGCTGAAAAGCGCTATTAACCGTGCCACTAATGTGAACGATTTTGTTTAATAGCACTTTAAAAGAGCTATTAAAGTACTAGTTTTTAATATAAAAATAATTTTTAATTAAAACATTAAGTTTAAAGGAGCCAATAGAAATTCGTGGGGGGAAATGAAAATTTTAGCACAAACATTAGCGTCGGCCTGAACCGTCGCTAATATAAGATAATAAGAATTAATTAAGACAATAACTAATAAGGAGGCAAACGAAATTTGTTATTGGAAATGAATATTTTTTCAAAAACAATAGTGTCGGCCTGAACCGTCGCTAATATAAAAAAATAAATAATTATTTAAAATAATAACTAAAAAGGAGGCAAACAAAATTGGTGGGTGTAGTGAAATTTTCGCACAAACAGTAGCGTAGGTCCAAATAAACGTTTTGTGAACACCAAGTATTTTTCTCGAAATCAAACCATTTTCAAAATATTTTCATAACAAATGCACTCGAAGGACACATGCATTAAGTAGTGAAGAAGGAATGATTAAATGTATGTCCCTTTGTTCTTAGTCCGAAGAGGCTGGCTGTATAGGTTATCGTTCGAATGCTCACCTTCACTCATGAACTTTAGTTTTATTCGTGCTATATACTTTTGAAGTGAAATGGAGGAAAATGACTAGTTAAGAGTATAATAGAGCAACAGGGTAAACCAAAAGGGTAAACCAACTTTGAAAGAGAAAATAGAGCAACAGACAATATGCCGTAAAAGTAACTTAATAGCACTTTCTTTTGTTTTTGATAGCGCTGAAAAGCGCTATTAACCGTGCCACTAATGTGAACGATTTTGTTTAATAGCACTTTAAAAGAGCTATTAAGGTACTAGTTTTTAATATAAAAATAATTTTTAATTAAAACATTAAGTTTAAAGGAGCCAATAGAAATTCGTGGGGGGAAATGAAAATTTTAGCACAAACATTAGCGTCGGCCTGAACCGTCGCTAATATAAGATAATAAGAATTAATTAAGACAATAAATAATAAGGAGGAAAACGAAATTTGTTATGGGAAATGAATAGTTTTTCAAAAACTATAGCATCGGCCTGAACCGTCGCTAATATAAAAAAATAAATAATTATTTAAAATAATAACTAAAAAGGAGGCAAACAAAATTGGTGGGTGTAATGAAATTTTCGCACAAACAGTAGCGTAGGTCCAAATAAACGTTTTGTCAACACCAAGTATTTTTCTCGAAATCAAACCATTTTCAAAATATTTTCATAACAAATGCACTCGAAGGACACATGCATTAAGTAGTGAAGAAGGAATGATTAAATGTATGTCCCTTTGTTCTTAGTCCGAAGACGCTGGCTGTATAGGTTATCGTTCTAATGCTCACCTTCACTCATGAACTTTAGTTTTATTCGTTCTATATACTTTTGAAGTGAAATGGAGGAAAATGACTAGTTAGGAGTATGCTCCTCTTATAAAGATTCTAATAAAGACAAAGAAGAGTGATCTCTTCTGTCCAAAAGGGTAAACCAACTTTGAAAGAGAAAATAGAGCAACAGACAATATGCCGTAAAAGTAACTTAATAGCACTTTCTTTTGTTTTTGATAGCGCTGAAAAGCGCTATTAACCGTGCCACTGATGTGAACGATTTTGTTTAATAGCACTTTAAAAGAGCTATTAAAGTACTAGTTTTTAATATAAAAATAATTTTTAATTAAAACATTAAGTTTAAAGGAGCCAATAGAAATTCGTGGGGGGAAATGAAAATTTTAGCACAAACATTAGCGTCGGCCTGAACCGTCGCTAATATAAGATAATAAGAATTAATTAAGACAATAACTAATAAGGAGGCAAACGAAATTTGTTATTGGAAATGAATATTTTTTCAAAAACAATAGCGTCGGCCTGAACCGTCGCTAATATAAAAAAATAAATAATTATTTAAAATAATAACTAAAAAGGAGGCAAACAAAATTGGTGGGTGTAGTGAAATTTTCGCACAAACAGTAGCGTAGGTCCAAATAAACGTTTTGTGAACACCAAGTATTTTTCTCGAAATCAAACCATTTTCAAAATATTTTCATAACAAATGCACTCGAAGGACACATGCATTAAGTAGTGAAGAAGGAATGATTAAATGTATGTCCCTTTGTTCTTAGTCCGAAGACGCTGGCTGTATAGGTTATCGTTCGAATGCTCACCTTCACTCATGAACTTTAGTTTTATTCGTGCTATATACTTTTGAAGTGAAATGGAGGAAAATGACTAGTTAAAAGTGTAATAGAGCAACACGGTTAACCAAAAGGGTAAACCAACTTTGAAAGAGAAAATAGAGCAACAGACAATATGCCGTAAAAGTAACTTAATAGCACTTTCTTTTGTTTTTGATAGCGCTGAAAAGCGCTATTAACCGTGCCACTAATGTGAACGATTTTGTTTAATAGCACTTTAAAAGAGCTATTAAAGTACTAGTTTTTAATATAAAAATAATTTTTAATTAAAACATTAAGTTTAAAGGAGCCAATAGAAATTCGTGGGGGGAAATGAAAATTTTAGCACAAACATTAGCGTCGGCCTGAACCGTCGCTAATATAAGATAATAAGAATTAATTAAGACAATAAATAATAAGGAGGAAAACGAAATTTGTTATGGGAAATGAATAGTTTTTCAAAAACTATAGCATCGGCCTGAACCGTCGCTAATATAAAAAATAAATAATTATTTAAAATAATAACTAAAAAGGAGGCAAACTAAATTGGTGGGTGTAATGAAATTTTCACACAAACAGTAGCGTAGGTCCAAATAAACGTTTTGTCAACACCAAGTATTTTTCTCGAAATCAAACCATTTTCAAAATATTTTCATAACAAATGCACTCGAAGGACACATGCATTAAGTAGTGAAGAAGGAATGATTAAATGTATGTCCCTTTGTTCTTAGTCCGAAGACGCTGGCTGTATAGGTTATCGTTCTAATGCTCACCTTCACTCATGAACTTTAGTTTTATTCGTTCTATATACTTTTGAAGTGAAATGGAGGAAAATGACTAGTTAGGAGTATGCTCCTCTTATAAAGATTCTAATAAAGACAAAGAAGAGTGATCTCTTCTGTCCAAAAGGGTAAACCAACTTTGAAAGAGAAAATAGAGCAACAGACAATATGCCGTAAAAGTAACTTAATAGCACTTTCTTTTGTTTTTGATAGCGCTGAAAAGCGCTATTAACCGTGCCACTAATGTGAACGATTTTGTTTAATAGCACTTTAAAAGAGCTATTAAAGTACTAGTTTTTAATATAAAAATAATTTTTAATTAAAACATTAAGTTTAAAGGAGCCAATAGAAATTCGTGGGGGGAAATGAAAATTTTAGCACAAACATTAGCGTCGGCCTGAACCGTCGCTAATATAAGATAATAAGAATTAATTAAGACAATAACTAATAAGGAGGCAAACGAAATTTGTTATTGGAAATGAATATTTTTTCAAAAACAATAGCGTCGGCCTGAACCGTCGCTAATATAAAAAAATAAATAATTATTTAAAATAATAACTAAAAAGGAGGCAAACAAAATTGGTGGGTGTAGTGAAATTTTCGCACAAACAGTAGCGTAGGTCCAAATAAACGTTTTGTGAACACCAAGTATTTTTCTCGAAATCAAACCATTTTCAAAATATTTTCATAACAAATGCACTCGAAGGACACATGCATTAAGTAGTGAAGAAGGAATGATTAAATGTATGTCCCTTTGTTCTTAGTCCGAAGACGCTGGCTGTATAGGTTATCGTTCGAATGCTCACCTTCACTCATGAACTTTAGTTTTATTCGTGCTATATACTTTTGAAGTGAAATGGAGGAAAATGACTAGTTAAAAGTGTAATAGAGCAACAGGGTAAACCAAAAGGGTAAACCAACTTTGAAAGAGAAAATAGAGCAACAGACAATATGCCGTAAAAGTAACTTAATAGCACTTTCTTTTGTTTTTGATAGCGCTGAAAAGCGCTATTAACCGTGCCACTAATGTGAACGATTTTGTTTAATAGCACTTTAAAAGAGCTATTAAAGTACTAGTTTTTAATATAAAAATAATGTTTAATTAAAACATTAAGTTTAAAGGAGCCAATAGAAATTCGTGGGGGGAAATGAAAATTTTAGCACAAACATTAGCGTCGGCCTGAACCGTCGCTAATATAAGATAATAAGAATTAATTAAGACAATAAATAATAAGGAGGAAAACGAAATTTGTTATGGGAAATGAATAGTTTTTCAAAAACTATAGCATCGGCCTGAACCGTCGCTAATATAAAAAAATAAATAATTATTTAAAATAATAACTAAAAAGGAGGCAAACAAAATTGGTGGGTGTAATGAAATTTTCGCACAAACAGTAGCGTAGGTCCAAATAAACGTTTTGTCAACACCAAGTATTTTTCTCGAAATCAAACCATTTTCAAAATATTTTCATAACAAATGCACTCGAAGGACACATGCATTAAGTAGTGAAGAAGGAATGATTAAATGTATGTCCCTTTGTTCTTAGTCCGAAGACGCTGGCTGTATAGGTTATCGTTCTAATGCTCACCTTCACTCATGAACTTTAGTTTTATTCGTTCTATATACTTTTGAAGTGAAATGGAGGAAAATGACTAGTTAGGAGTATGCTCCTCTTATAAAGATTCTAATAAAGACAAAGAAGAGTGATCTCTTCTGTCCAAAAGGGTAAACCAACTTTGAAAGAGAAAATAGAGCAACAGACAATATGCCGTAAAAGTAACTTAATAGCACTTTCTTTTGTTTTTGATAGCGCTGAAAAGCGCTATTAACCGTGCCACTAATGTGAACGATTTTGTTTAATAGCACTTTAAAAGAGCTATTAAAGTACTAGTTTTTAATATAAAAATAATTTTTAATTAAAACATTAAGTTTAAAGGAGCTAATAGAAATTCGTGGGGGGAAATGAAAATTTTAGCACAAACATTAGCGTCGGCCTGAACCGTCGCTAATATAAGATAATAAGAATTAATTAAGACAATAACTAATAAGGAGGCAAACGAAATTTGTTATTGGAAATGAATATTTTTTCAAAAACAATAGTGTCGGCCTGAACCGTCGCTAATATAAAAAAATAAATAATTATTTAAAATAATAACTAAAAAGGAGGCAAACAAAATTGGTGGGTGTAGTGAAATTTTCGCACAAACAGTAGCGTAGGTCCAAATAAACGTTTTGTGAACACCAAGTATTTTTCTCGAAATCAAACCATTTTCAAAATATTTTCATAACAAATGCACTCGAAGGACACATGCATTAAGTAGTGAAGAAGGAATGATTAAATGTATGTCCCTTTGTTCTTAGTCCGAAGAGGCTGGCTGTATAGGTTATCGTTCGAATGCTCACCTTCACTCATGAACTTTAGTTTTATTCGTGCTATATACTTTTGAAGTGAAATGGAGGAAAATGACTAGTTAAGAGTATAATAGAGCAACAGGGTAAACCAAAAGGGTAAACCAACTTTGAAAGAGAAAATAGAGCAACAGACAATATGCCGTAAAAGTAACTTAATAGCACTTTCTTTTGTTTTTGATAGCGCTGAAAAGCGCTATTAACCGTGCCACTAATGTGAACGATTTTGTTTAATAGCACTTTAAAAGAGCTATTAAGGTACTAGTTTTTAATATAAAAATAATTTTTAATTAAAACATTAAGTTTAAAGGAGCCAATAGAAATTCGTGGGGGGAAATGAAAATTTTAGCACAAACATTAGCGTCGGCCTGAACCGTCGCTAATATAAGATAATAAGAATTAATTAAGACAATAAATAATAAGGAGGAAAACGAAATTTGTTATGGGAAATGAATAGTTTTTCAAAAACTATAGCATCGGCCTGAACCGTCGCTAATATAAAAAAATAAATAATTATTTAAAATAATAACTAAAAAAGAGGCAAACAAAATTGGTGGGTGTAATGAAATTTTCGCACAAACAGTAGCGTAGGTCCAAATAAACGTTTTGTCAACACCAAGTATTTTTCTCGAAATCAAACCATTTTCAAAATATTTTCATAACAAATGCACTCGAAGGACACATGCATTAAGTAGTGAAGAAGGAATGATTAAATGTATGTCCCTTTGTTCTTAGTCCGAAGACGCTGGCTGTATAGGTTATCGTTCTAATGCTCACCTTCACTCATGAACTTTAGTTTTATTCGTTCTATATACTTTTGAAGTGAAATGGAGGAAAATGACTAGTTAGGAGTATGCTCCTCTTATAAAGATTCTAATAAAGACAAAGAAGAGTGATCTCTTCTGTCCAAAAGGGTAAACCAACTTTGAAAGAGAAAATAGAGCAACAGACAATATGCCGTAAAAGTAACTTAATAGCACTTTCTTTTGTTTTTGATAGCGCTGAAAAGCGCTATTAACCGTGCCACTGATGTGAACGATTTTGTTTAATAGCACTTTAAAAGAGCTATTAAAGTACTAGTTTTTAATATAAAAATAATTTTTAATTAAAACATTAAGTTTAAAGGAGCCAATAGAAATTCGTGGGGGGAAATGAAAATTTTAGCACAAACATTAGCGTCGGCCTAAACCGTCGCTAATATAAGATAATAAGAATTAATTAAGACAATAACTAATAAGGAGGCAAACGAAATTTGTTATTGGAAATGAATATTTTTTCAAAAACAATAGCGTCGGCCTGAACCGTCGCTAATATAAAAAAATAAATAATTATTTAAAATAATAACTAAAAAGGAGGCAAACAAAATTGGTGGGTGTAGTGAAATTTTCGCACAAACAGTAGCGTAGGTCCAAATAAACGTTTTGTGAACACCAAGTATTTTTCTCTAAATCAAACCATTTTCAAAATATTTTCATAACAAATGCACTCGAAGGACACATGCATTAAGTAGTGAAGAAGGAATGATTAAATGTATGTCCCTTTGTTCTTAGTCCGAAGACGCTGGCTGTATAGGTTATCGTTCGAATGCTCACCTTCACTCATGAACTTTAGTTTTATTCGTGCTATATACTTTTGAAGTGAAATGGAGGAAAATGACTAGTTAAAAGTGTAATAGAGCAACACGGTTAACCAAAAGGGTAAACCAACTTTGAAAGAGAAAATAGAGCAACAGACAATATGCCGTAAAAGTAACTTAATAGCACTTTCTTTTGTTTTTGATAGCGCTGAAAAGCGCTATTAACCGTGCCACTAATGTGAACGATTTTGTTTAATAGCACTTTAAAAGAGCTATTAAAGTACTAGTTTTTAATATAAAAATAATTTTTAATTAAAACATTAAGTTTAAAGGAGCCAATAGAAATTCGTGGGGGGAAATGAAAATTTTAGCACAAACATTAGCGTCGGCCTGAACCGTCGCTAATATAAGATAATAAGAATTAATTAAGACAATAAATAATAAGGAGGAAAACGAAATTTGTTATGGGAAATGAATAGTTTTTCAAAAACTATAGCATCGGCCTGAACCGTCGCTAATATAAAAAATAAATAATTATTTAAAATAATAACTAAAAAGGAGGCAAACTAAATTGGTGGGTGTAATGAAATTTTCACACAAACAGTAGCGTAGGTCCAAATAAACGTTTTGTCAACACCAAGTATTTTTCTCGAAATCAAACCATTTTCAAAATATTTTCATAACAAATGCACTCGAAGGACACATGCATTAAGTAGTGAAGAAGGAATGATTAAATGTATGTCCCTTTGTTCTTAGTCCGAAGACGCTGGCTGTATAGGTTATCGTTCTAATGCTCACCTTCACTCATGAACTTTAGTTTTATTCGTTCTATATACTTTTGAAGTGAAATGGAGGAAAATGACTAGTTAGGAGTATGCTCCTCTTATAAAGATTCTAATAAAGACAAAGAAGAGTGATCTCTTCTGTCCAAAAGGGTAAACCAACTTTGAAAGAGAAAATAGAGCAACAGACAATATGCCGTAAAAGTAACTTAATAGCACTTTCTTTTGTTTTTGATAGCGCTGAAAAGCGCTATTAACCGTGCCACTAATGTGAACGATTTTGTTTAATAGCACTTTAAAAGAGCTATTAAAGTACTAGTTTTTAATATAAAAATAATTTTTAATTAAAACATTAAGTTTAAAGGAGCCAATAGAAATTCGTGGGGGGAAATGAAAATTTTAGCACAAACATTAGCGTCGGCCTGAACCGTCGCTAATATAAGATAATAAGAATTAATTAAGACAATAACTAATAAGGAGGCAAACGAAATTTGTTATTGGAAATGAATATTTTTTCAAAAACAATAGCGTCGGCCTGAACCGTCGCTAATATAAAAAAATAAATAATTATTTAAAATAATAACTAAAAAGGAGGCAAACAAAATTGGTGGGTGTAGTGAAATTTTCGCACAAACAGTAGCGTAGGTCCAAATAAACGTTTTGTGAACACCAAGTATTTTTCTCGAAATCAAACCATTTTCAAAATATTTTCATAACAAATGCACTCGACGGACACATGCATTAAGTAGTGAAGAAGGAATGATTAAATGTATGTCCCTTTGTTCTTAGTCCGAAGACGCTGGCTGTATAGGTTATCGTTCGAATGCTCACCTTCACTCATGAACTTTAGTTTTATTCGTGCTATATACTTTTGAAGTGAAATGGAGGAAAATGACTAGTTAAAAGTGTAATAGAGCAACACGGTTAACCAAAAGGGTAAACCAACTTTGAAAGAGAAAATAGAGCAACAGACAATATGCCGTAAAAGTAACTTAATAGCACTTTCTTTTGTTTTTGATAGCGCTGAAAAGCGCTATTAACCGTGCCACTAATGTGAACGATTTTGTTTAATAGCACTTTAAAAGAGCTATTAAAGTACTAGTTTTTAATATAAAAATATGTTTTAATTAAAACATTAAGTTTAAAGGAGCCAATAGAAATTCGTGGGGGGAAATGAAAATTTTAGCACAAACATTAGCGTCGGCCTGAACCGTCGCTAATATAAGATAATAAGAATTAATTAAGACAATAAATAATAAGGAGGAAAACGAAATTTGTTATGGGAAATGAATAGTTTTTCAAAAACTATAGCATCGGCCTGAACCGTCGCTAATATAAAAAATAAATAATTATTTAAAATAATAACTAAAAAGGAGGCAAACTAAATTGGTGGGTGTAATGAAATTTTCACACAAACAGTAGCGTAGGTCCAAATAAACGTTTTGTCAACACCAAGTATTTTTCTCGAAATCAAACCATTTTCAAAATATTTTCATAACAAATGCACTCGAAGGACACATGCATTAAGTAGTGAAGAAGGAATGATTAAATGTATGTCCCTTTGTTCTTAGTCCGAAGACGCTGGCTGTATAGGTTATCGTTCTAATGCTCACCTTCACTCATGAACTTTAGTTTTATTCGTTCTATATACTTTTGAAGTGAAATGGAGGAAAATGACTAGTTAGGAGTATGCTCCTCTTATAAAGATTCTAATAAAGACAAAGAAGAGTGATCTCTTCTGTCCAAAAGGGTAAACCAACTTTGAAAGAGAAAATAGAGCAACAGACAATATGCCGTAAAAGTAACTTAATAGCACTTTCTTTTGTTTTTGATAGCGCTGAAAAGCGCTATTAACCGTGCCACTAATGTGAACGATTTTGTTTAATAGCACTTTAAAAGAGCTATTAAAGTACTAGTTTTTAATATAAAAATAATTTTTAATTAAAACATTAAGTTTAAAGGAGCCAATAGAAATTCGTGGGGGGAAATGAAAATTTTAGCACAAACATTAGCGTCGGCCTGAACCGTCGCTAATATAAGATAATAAGAATTAATTAAGACAATAACTAATAAGGAGGCAAACGAAATTTGTTATTGGAAATGAATATTTTTTCAAAAACAATAGCGTCGGCCTGAACCGTCGCTAATATAAAAAAATAAATAATTAATTAAAATAATAACTAAAAAGGAGGCAAACAAAATTGGTGGGTGTAGTGAAATTTTCGCACAAACAGTAGTGTTGGTCCAAATAAACGTTTTGTCAACACCAAGTATTTTTCTCGAAATCAAACCATTTTCAAAATATTTTCATAACAAATGCACTCGAAGGACACATGCATTAAGTAGTGAAGAAGGAATGATTAAATGTATGTCCCTTTGTTCTTAGTCCGAAGACGCTGGCTGTATAGGTTATCGTTCGAATGCTCACCTTCACTCATGAACTTTAGTTTTATTCGTGCTATATACTTTTGAAGTGAAATGGAGGAAAATGACTAGTTAAGAGTATAATAGAGCAACAGGGTAAACCAAAAGGGTAAACCAACTTTGAAAGAGAAAATATAGCAACAGACAATATGCCGTAAAAGTAACTTAATAGCACTTTCTTTTGTTTTTGATAGCGCTGAAAAGCGCTATTAACCGTGCCACTAATGTGAACGATTTTGTTTAATAGCACTTTAAAAGAGCTATTAAAGTACTAGTTTTTAATATAAAAATAATTTTTAATTAAAACATTAAGTTTAAAGAAGCCAATAGAAATTCGTGGGGGGAAATGAAAATTTTAGCACAAACATTAGCGTCGGCCTGAACCGTCACTAATATAAGATAATAAGAATTAATTAAGATAATAAATATTAAGGAGGAAAACGAAATTTGTTATGGGAAATGAATATTTTTTCAAAAACTATAGCATCGACCTGAACCGTCGCTAATATAAAAAATAAATAATTATTTAAAATAATAACTAAAAAGGAGGCAAACAAAATTGCTGGGTGTAATGAAATTTTCGCACAAACAGTAGCGTAGGTCCAAATAAACGTTTTGTCAATACCAAGTATTTTTCTCGAAATCAAACCATTTACAAAATATTTTCATAACAAATGCACTCGAAGGACACATGCATTAAGTAATGAAGAAGGAATGATTAAATGTATGTCCCTTTGTTCTTAGTCCGAAGACGCTGGCTGTATAGGTTATCGTTCTAATGCTCACCTTCACTCATGAACTTTAGTTTTATTCGTTCTATATACTTTTGAAGTGAAATGGAGGAAAATGACTAGTTAGGAGTATGCTCCTCTTATAAAGATTCTAATAAAGACAAAGAAGAGTGATCTCTTCTGTCCAAAAGGGTAAACCATCTTTGAAAGAGAAAATAGAGCAACAGACAATATGCCGTAAAAGTTACATAAATGCACTTTCTTTCGTTTTTGATAGTGCTGAAAAGCGCTATTAACCGTGCCACTAATGTGAACGATTTTGTTTAGTAGCACTTTAAAAGAGCTATTAAAGTACTAGTTTTTAATATAAAAATAATTTTTAATTAAAACATTAAGTTTAAAGGAGCCAATAGAAATTCATGGGGGGAAATGAAAATTTTAGCACAAACATTAGCGTCGGCCTGAACCGTTGCTAATATAAGATAATAAGAATTAATTAAGACAATAACTAATAAGGAGGCAAACGAAATTTGTTATTGGAAATGAATATTTTTTCAAAAACAATAGCGTCGGCCTGAACCGTCGCTAATATAAAAAAATAAATAATTATTTAAAATAATAACTAAAAAGGAGGCAAACAAAATTGGTAGGTGTAGTGAAATTTTCGCACAAACAGTAGCGTAGGTCCAAATAAACGTTTTGTCAACACCAAGTATTTTTGTCGAAATCAAACCATTTTCAAAATATTTTCATAACAAATGCACTCGAAGGACACATGCATTAAGTAGTGAAGAAGGAATGATTAAATGTATGTCCCTTTGTTCTTAGTCCGAAGACGCTGGCTGTATAGGTTATCGTTCGAATGCTCACCTTCACTCATGAACTTTAGTTTTATTCGTGCTATATACTTTTGAAGTGAAATGGAGGAAACTGACTAGTTAAGTGTATAATAGAGCAACAGGGTAAACCAAAAGGGTAAACCAACTTTGAAAGAGAAAATAGAGCAACAGACAATATGCCGTAAAAGTAACTTAATAGCACTTTCTTTTGTTTTTGATAGCGCTGAAAAGCGCTATTAACCGTGCCACTAATGTGAACGATTTTGTTTAATAGCACTTTAAAAGAGCTATTAAAGTACTAGTTTTTAATATAAAAATAATTTTTAGTTAAAACATTAAGTTTAAATGAGCCAATAGAAATTCGTGGGGGGAAATGAAAATTTTAGCACAAACACTAGCGTCGGCCTGAACCGTCGCTAATATAAGATAATAAGAATTAATTAAGACAATAAATAATAAGGAGGAAAACGAAATTTGTTATTGGAAATGAATATTTCTTCAAAAACTATAGCATCGGCCTGAACCGTCGCTAATATAAAAAAATAAATAATTATTTAAAATAATAACTAAAAAGGAGGCAAACAAAATTGGTGGGTGTAGTGAAATTTTCGCACAAACAGTAGCGTAGGTCCAAATAAACGTTTTGTCAACACCAAGTATTTTTCTCTAAATCAAACCATTTTCAAAATATTTTCATAACAAATGCACTCGAAGGACACATGAATTAAGTAGTGAAGAAGGAATGATTAAATGTATGTCCCTTTGTTCTTAGTCCGACGACGCTGGCTGTATAGGTTATGGTTCGAATGCTCACCTTCACTCATGAACTATAATTTCATTCGTGCTATTTACATTTGAAGTGAAATGGAGGAAAATGACTACTTAGGCGTATGCTCCTCTTATAAAGATTCTAATAAATACAAAGAAGAGTGATCTCTTCTGTCCAAAAGGGTAAACCAACTTTGAAAGAGAAAATAGAGCAACAGACAATATGCCGTAAAAGTTACATAAATTCACTTTCTTTCGTTTTTGATAGCGCTGAAAAGCGCTATTAACCGTGCCACTAATGTGAACGATTTTGTTTAATAACACTTTAAAAGAGCTATTAAAGTACTAGTTTTTAATATAAAAATAATTTTTAATTAAAATATTAAGTTTAAAGGAGCCAATAGAAATTCGTGGGGGAAAATGAAAATTTTAGCACAAACATTAGCGTCGGCCTGAACCGTTGCTAATATAAGATAATAAGAATTAATTAAGACAATAACTAATAAGGAGGCAAACGAAATTTGTTATTGGAAATGAATATTTTTTCAAAAACAATAGCGTCGGCCTGAACCGTCGCTAATATAAAAAAATAAATAATTATTTAAATAATAAATAAAAAGGAGGCAAACAAAATTGGTGGGTGTAGTGAAATTTTCGCACAAACAGTAGCGTAGGTCCAAATAAACGTTTTGTCAACACCAAGTATTTTTCTAGAAATCAAACCATTTTCAAAATATTTTCATAACAAATGCACTCGAAGGACACATGCATTAAGTAGTGAAGAAGGAATGATTAAATGTATGTCCCTTTGTTCTTAGTGCGAAGACGCTGGCTGTATAGGTTATCGTTCGAATGCTCACCTTCACTCATGAACTTTAGTTTTATTCGTGCTATATACTTTTGAAGTGAAATGGAGGAAAATTACTAGTTAAGAGTATGCTCCTCTTATAAAGATTCTAATAAAGACAAAGAAGAGTGATCTCTTCTGTCCAAAAGGGTAAACCAACTTTGAAAGAGAAAATAGAGCAACAGACAATATGCCGTAAAAGTAACTTAATAGCACTTTCTTTTGTTTTTGATAGCGCTGAAAAGCGCTATTAACCGTGCCACTAATGTGAACGATTTTGTTTAATAGCACTTTAAAAGAGCTATTAAAGTACTAGTTTTTAATATAAAAATAATTTTTAATTAAAACATTAAGTTTAAAGGAGCCAATAGAAATTCGTGGGGGGAAATGAAAATTTTAGCACAAACATTAGCGTCGGCCTGAACCGTCGCTAATATAAGATAATAAGAATTAATTAAGATAATAAATATTAAGGAGGAAAACGAAATTTGTTATGGGAAATGAATATTTTTTCAAAAACTATAGCATCGGGCTGAACCGTCGCTAATATAAAAAAATAAATAATTATTTAAAATAATAACTAAAAAGGAGGCAAACAAAATTGGTGGGTGTAATGAAATTTTCGCACAAACAGTAGTGTAGGTCCAAATAAACGTTTTGTCAATACCAAGTATTTTTCTTGAAATCAAACCATTTTCAAAATATTTTCATAACAAATGCACTCGAAGGACACATGCATTAAGTAGTGAAGAAGGAATGTTTAAATGTATGTCCCTTTGTTCTTAGTCCGAAGACGCTGACTGTATAGGTTATCGTTCTAATGCTCACCTTCACTCATGAACTTTAGTTTTATTCGTGCTATATACTTTTGAAGTGAAATGGAGGAAAATGACTAGTTAGGAGTATGCTCCTCTTTTAAAGATTCTAATAAAGACAAAGAAGAATGATCTCTTCTGTCCAAAAGGGTAAACCAACTTTGAAAGAGAAAATAGAGCAACAGACAATATGCCGTAAAAGTTACTTAATAACAATTTCTTTTGTTTTTGATAGCGCTGAAAAGCGCTATTAACCGTGGCACTAATGTGAACGATTTTGTTTAATAGCACTTTAAAAGAGCTATTAAAGTACTAGTTTTTAATATAAAAATAATTTTTAATTAAAACATGAAGTTTAAAGGAGTCAATAGAAATTTGTGGGGGAAAATGAAAATTTTAGCACAAACATTAGCGTCGGCCTGAACCGTCGCTAATATAAGATAATAAGAATTAATTAAGACAATAACTAATATGGAGGAAAACGAAATTTGTTATGGGAAATGAATATTTTTTCAAAAACAATAGCGTCGGCCTGAACCGTCGCTAATATAAAAAAATAAATAATTATTTAAAATAATAACTAAAAAGGAGGCAAACAAAATTGGTGGGTGTAATGAAATTTTCGCACAAACAGTAGCGTAGGTCCAAATAAACGTTTTATCAACACCAAGTATTTTACTCGAAATCAAACCATTTTCAAAATATTTTCATAACAAATGCACTCGAAGGACACATGCATTAAGTAGTGAAGAAGGAATGATTAAATGTATGTCCCTTTGTTCTTAGTCCGAAGACGCTGGCTGTATAGGTTATCGTTCGAATGCTCACCTTCACTCATGAACTTTAGTTTTATTCGTGCTATATACTTTTGAAGTGAAATGGAGGAAAATGACTAGTTAAGAGTATGCTCCTCTTATAAAGATTCTAATAAAGACAAAGAAGAGTGATCTCTTCTGTCCAAAAGGGTAAACCAACTTTGAAAGAGAAAATAGAGCAACAGATAATATGCCGTAAAAGTAACTTAATAGCACTTTCTTTTGTTTTTGATAGCGCTGAAAAGCGCTATTAACCGTGCCACTAATGTGAACGATTTTGTTTAATAGCACTTTAAAAGAGCTATTAAAGTACTAGTTTTTAATATAAAAATAATTTTTAATTAAAACATTAAGTTTAAAGGAGCCAATAGAAATTCGTGGGGGGAAATGAAAATTTTAGCACAAACATTAGCGTCGGCCTGAACCGTCGCTAATATAAGATAATAAGAATTAATTAAGATAATAAATATTAAGGAGGAAAACGAAATTTGTTATGGGAAATGAATATTTTTTCAAAAACTATAGCATCGGCCTGAATCGTCGCTAATATAAAAAAATAAATAATTATTTAAAATAATAACTAAAAAGGAGGCAAACAAAATTGGTGGGTGTAATGAAATTTTCGCACAAACAGTAGTGTAGGTCCAAATAAACGTTTTGTCAATACCAAGTATTTTTCTCGAAATCAAACCATTTTCAAAATATTTTCATAACAAATGCACTCGAAGGACACATGCATTAAGTAGTGAAGAAGGAATGATTAAATGTATGTCCCTTTGTTCTTAGTGCGAAGACGCTGGCTGTATAGGTTATCGTTCGAATGCTCACCTTCACTCATGAACTTTAGTTTTATTCGTGCTATATACTTTTGAAGTGAAATGGAGGAAAATTACTAGTTAAGAGTATGCTCCTCTTATAAAGATTCTAATAAAGACAAAGAAGAGTGATCTCTTCTGTCCAAAAGGGTAAACCAACTTTGAAAGAGAAAATAGAGCAACAGACAATATGCCGTAAAAGTAACTTAATAGCACTTTCTTTTGTTTTTGATAGCGCTGAAAAGCGCTATTAACCGTGCCACTAATGTGAACGATTTTGTTTAATAGCACTTTAAAAGAGCTATTAAAGTACTAGTTTTTAATATAAAAATAATTTTTAATTAAAACATTAAGTTTAAAGGAGCCAATAGAAATTCGTGGGGGGAAATGAAAATTTTAGCACAAACATTAGCGTCGGCCTGAACCGTCGCTAATATAAGATAATAAGAATTAATTAAGATAATAAATATTAAGGAGGAAAACGAAATTTGTTATGGGAAATGAATATTTTTTCAAAAACTATAGCATCGGGCTGAACCGTCGCTAATATAAAAAAATAAATAATTATTTAAAATAATAACTAAAAAGGAGGCAAACAAAATTGGTGGGTGTAATGAAATTTTCGCACAAACAGTAGTGTAGGTCCAAATAAACGTTTTGTCAATACCAAGTATTTTTCTTGAAATCAAACCATTTTCAAAATATTTTCATAACAAATGCACTCGAAGGACACATGCATTAAGTAGTGAAGAAGGAATGTTTAAATGTATGTCCCTTTGTTCTTAGTCCGAAGACGCTGACTGTATAGGTTATCGTTCTAATGCTCACCTTCACTCATGAACTTTAGTTTTATTCGTGCTATATACTTTTGAAGTGAAATGGAGGAAAATGACTAGTTAGGAGTATGCTCCTCTTTTAAAGATTCTAATAAAGACAAAGAAGAATGATCTCTTCTGTCCAAAAGGGTAAACCAACTTTGAAAGAGAAAATAGAGCAACAGACAATATGCCGTAAAAGTTACTTAATAACAATTTCTTTTGTTTTTGATAGCGCTGAAAAGCGCTATTAACCGTGGCACTAATGTGAACGATTTTGTTTAATAGCACTTTAAAAGAGCTATTAAAGTACTAGTTTTTAATATAAAAATAATTTTTAATTAAAACATGAAGTTTAAAGGAGTCAATAGAAATTCGTGGGGGAAAATGAAAATTTTAGCACAAACATTAGCGTCGGCCTGAACCGTCGCTAATATAAGATAATAAGAATTAATTAAGACAATAACTAATAAGGAGGCAAACGAAATTTGTTATGGGAAATGATTATTTTTTCAAAAACAATAGCGTCGGCCTGAACCGTCGCTAATATAAAAAAATAAATAATTATTTAAAATAATAACTAAAAAGGAGGCAAACAAAATTGGTGGGTGTAATGAAATTTTCGCACAAACAGTAGCGTAGGTCCAAATAAACGTTTTATCAACACCAAGTATTTTACTCGAAATCAAACCATTTTCAAAATATTTTCATAACAAATGCACTCGAAGGACACATGCATTAAGTAGTGAAGAAGGAATGATTAAATGTATGTCCCTTTGTTCTTAGTCCGAAGACGCTGGCTGTATAGGTTATCGTTCGAATGCTCACCTTCACTCATGAACTTTAGTTTTATTCGTGCTATATACTTTTGAAGTGAAATGGAGGAAAATGACTAGTTAAGAGTATGCTCCTCTTATAAAGATTCTAATAAAGACAAAGAAGAGTGATCTCTTCTGTCCAAAAGGGTAAACCAACTTTGAAAGAGAAAATAGAGCAACAGATAATATGCCGTAAAAGTAACTTAATAGCACTTTCTTTTGTTTTTGATAGCGCTGAAAAGCGCTATTAACCGTGCCACTAATGTGAACGATTTTGTTTAATAGCACTTTAAAAGAGCTATTAAAGTACTAGTTTTTAATATAAAAATAATTTTTAATTAAAACATTAAGTTTAAAGGAGCCAATAGAAATTCGTGGGGGGAATGAAAATTTTAGCACAAACATTAGCGTCGGCCTGAACCGTCGCTAATATAAGATAATAAGAATTAATTAAGATAATAAATATTAAGGAGGAAAACGAAATTTGTTATGGGAAATGAATATTTTTTCAAAAACTATAGCATCGGCCTGAATCGTCGCTAATATAAAAAAATAAATAATTATTTAAAATAATAACTAAAAAGGAGGCAAACAAAATTGGTGGGTGTAATGAAATTTTCGCACAAACAGTAGTGTAGGTCCAAATAAACGTTTTGTCAATACCAAGTATTTTTCTCGAAATCAAACCATTTTCAAAATATTTTCATAACAAATGCACTCGAAGGACACATGCATTAAGTAGTGAAGAAGGAATGATTAAATGTATGTCCCTTTGTTCTTAGTCCGAAGACGCTGACTGTATAGGTTATCGTTCGAATGCTCACCTTCACTCACGAACTTTAGTTTTATTCGTGCTATATACTTTTGAAGTGAAATGGAGGAAAATGACTAGTTAGGCGTATGCTCCTCTTATAAAGATTCTAATAAAGACAAAGAAGAGTGATCTCTTTTGTCCAAAAGGGTAAACCAACTTTGAAAGAGAAAATAGAGCAACAGACAATATGTTATAAAAGTTACTTAATAGCACTTTCTTTGGTTTTTGATAGCGCTGAAAAGTGCTATTAACCGGGCCACTAATGTGAACGATTTTTTTTAATAGCACTTTAAAAGAGCTATTAAAGTACTAGCTTTTAATATAAAAATAATAAATAATTAACACAATAAATTTAAAGGAGAAAATAGAAATTCTTTGGGGAAAATGAAAATTTTAGCACAAACATTAATGTCGGCCTGAACCGTCGCTAATATAAGAAAATAAGAATTAATTAAGACAATAACTAATAAGGAGGCAAACGAAATTTGTTATGGGAAATGAATATTTTTTCAAAAACTATAGCATCGGCCTGAACCGTCGCTAATATAAAAAAATAAATAATTATTTAAAATAATAACTAAAACGGAGGCAAACTAAATTGGTGGGTGTAATTGAATTTTCGCACAAACAGTAGTGTAGGTCCAAATAAACGTTTTGTCAACACCAAGTATTTTTCTCGAAATCAAACCATTTTCAAAATATTTTCATAACAAATGCACTCGAAGGACACATGCATTAAGTAGTGAATAAGGAATGATTAAATGAATGTCTCTTTGTTCTTAGTCAGACGACGCTGGCTATATAGGTTATGGTTCGAATGCTCACCTTCACTCATGAACTTTAGTTTTATTTGTGCTATATACTTTTGAAGTGAAATGGAGGAAAAAGACTAGTTAGGTGTATGATCCTCTTATAAAGATTCTAATAAAGACAAAGAAGAGTGATCTCTTCTGTCCAAAAGGGTAAACCAACTTTGAAAGAGAAACTAGAGCAACAAACAATATGACATAAAAGTTACTTAATAGCACTTTCTTTTGTTTTTGATAGCGATGAAAAGCGCTATTAACCGTGCCACTAATGTGAACGATTTTGTTTAATAGCACTTTAAAAGAGCTATTACAGTACTAGTTTTTAATATAAAAGTATTAATTAATTAAAACAATAAGTTTAAAGGAGCCAATTGAAATTCGTGGGGGAAAATGAAAATTTTAGCACAAACATTAGCGTCGGCCTGAACCTTCGCTAATATAAGAAAATAAGAATTAATAAGACAATAACTAATAAGGAGGCAAACGAAATTTGTTATGGGAAATGATTATTTTTTCAAAAACAATAGCGTCGGCCTGAACCGTCGCTAATATAAAAAAAGAAATAATAACTAAAAAGGAGGGAAACTAAATTGGTGGGTGTAATGAAATTTTTGCACAAACAGTAGCGTAGGTCCAAATAAACGTTTTGTCAACACCAAGTATTTTTCTCGAAATCAACCCATTTTCAAAATATTTTCATAACAAATGCACTCAAAGGACACATGCATTAAGTAGTGAAGACGGAATGATTAAATGTATGTCCCTTTGTTCTTAGTCCGACGACGCTGGCTGTATAGGTTATTGTTCGAATGCTCACCTTCACTCATGAACTTTAGTTTTATTCATGCTATATACTTTTGAAGTGAAATGTAGGAAAATGAATAGTTAGGCGTATGCTCCTCTTATAAAGATTCTAATAAAGACAACGAAGAGTGATCTCTTTTGTCCAAAAGGGTAAACCAACTTTGAAAGAGAAAATACAGCAACAGACAATATGCCATAAAAGTTACTTAATAGAACTTTCTTTTGTTTTTGATAGCGCTGAAAAGCGCTATTAACCATGCCACTAATGTGAACGATTTTGTTTAATAGCACTTTAAAAGAGCTATTAAAGTACTAGATTTTAATATAAAAATAATAAATAATTAACACAATAAGTTTAAAGGAGAAAATATAAATTTGGGGAAAATGAAAATTTTTGCACAAACATTAACGTCGGCCTGAACCGTCGCTAATATAAGAAAATAAGAATTAATTAAGACAATAACTAATAAGGAGGAAAACGAAATTTATTATGGGAAATGAATATTTTTTCAAAAACAATAGCGTCGGCCTGAACCGTCGCTAATATAAAAAGATAAATAATTATTTAAAATAATAACTAAAAAGGAGGCAAACTAAATTGGTGGGTGTAATGGAATTTTCGCACAAACAGTAGCGTAGGTCCAAATAAACGTTTTGTCAACAGCAAGTATTTTTCTCGAAATCAAACCATTTTCAAAATATTTTCATAACAAATGCACTCGAAGGACACATGCATTAAGTAGTGAATAAGGAATAATTAAATGTATGTCCCTTTGTTCTTAGTCCGAAGATGTTGGCTATATAGGTTATGGTTCGAAAGCTCACCTTCACTCATGAACTTTAGATTTATTTGTGCTATATACTTTTGAAGTGAAATGGAGGAAAATGACTAGTTAGGTGTATGCTCCTCTTATAAAGATTCTAATAAAGACAAAGAAGAGTGATTTCTTCTGTCCAAAAGGGTAAACCAACTTTGAAAGAGAAACTAGAGCAACAAACAATATGCCATAAAAGATACTTAACAGCACTTTCTTTTGTTTTTGATAGCGCTGAAAAGTGCTTTTAACCGTGCCATTAATGTGAACGATTTTGTTTAATAGCACTTTAAAAGAGCTATTACAGTACTAGCTTTTAATATAAAAATAATAATTAATTAACACAATAATTTTAAAGGAACCAATAGAAATTCTTGGGGGAAAATGAAAATTTTAGCACAAACATTAGCGTCGACTTGAACCGTCGCTAATATAAGAAAATAAGAATTAATTAATACAATAACTAATAAGGAGGCAAACGAAATTTTTTATGGGAAATGAATATTTTTTCATAAACAATAGCGTCGGCCTGAACTGTCGGTAATATAAAAAAAATTATTTAAAATAATAACTAAAAAGGAATCAAACTAAATTGGTGGGTGTAATGAAATTTTCGCACAAACAGTAGCGTAGGTCCAAATAAACTTTTTGTCAACACCAAGTATTTTTCTCGAAATCAAACCATTTTCAAAATATTTTCATAATAATTTCACTCGAAGGACACATGCGTTAAGTGGTGAAGAAGGAGTGATTAAATGTATGTCCTTTTGTTCTTAGTCCGACGATGATGACTGTATAGGTTATCGTTCGAATGCTCACCTTCACTCATGAACTTTAGATTTATTCGTGCTATATACTTTTGAAGTGAAATGTAGGAAAATGACTAGTTAGGCGTATGCTCCTCTTATAAAGATTATTATAAAGACAAAGAAGAGTGATCTCTTATGTCCAAAACGGTAAACCAACTTTGAAAGAGAAAATAGATCAATAGACAATATGCCATAAAAGTTACTTAATAACACTTTCTTTTGTTTTTGATAGCGCTGAAAAGCACTATTAACCGTGCCACTAATGTGAACGATTTATTTTAATAGCACTTTAAAAGAGCTATTAAAGTACTATCTTTTAATATAAAAATAATTAATTAAAACAATAAGTTTAAAGGAACCAATAGAAATTCTTGGGGGAAAATGAAAATTTTAGAACAAACATTAACGTCAGCCTGAACCGTCGCTAATATAAGAAAATAAGAATTAATTAAGACAATAACTAATAAGGAGGAAAACAAAATTTTTTATGGGAAATGAGTATTTTTTCAAAAACAATAGCGTCGGCCTGAACCGTCGCTAATATAAAAAGATAAATAATTATTTAAAATAATAACTAAAAAGGAGGCAAACTAAATTAGTGGGTGTAATGAAATTTTCGCACAAATAGTAGCGTAGTTCCAAATAAAAGTTTTGTCAACACCAAGTATTTTTCTCGAAATCAAACCATTTTCAAAATATTTTCATAATAATTGCACTCGAAGGACACATGCGTTAAGTAGTGAAGAAGGAGTGATTAAATGTATGTCCCTTTGTTCTTAGTCCGAAGATGTTGGCTGTATAGGTTATCGTTCGAATGCTCACCTTCACTCATGAACTTTAGATTTATTCGTGCTATATACTTTTGAAGTGAAATGGAGGAAAATGACTAGTTAGGCGTATGCTCCTCTTATAAAGATTCTAATAAAGACAAAGAAGAGTGATCTCTTTTGTCCAAAAGGGTAAACCAACTTTGAAAGAGAAAGTAGAGCAACAGACAATATGCCATAAAAGTTACTTAATAGCACTTTCTTTTGTTTTTGATTGCGCTGAAAAGCGCTATTAACCGTGCCACTAATGTGAACGATTTTGTTTAATAGCACTTTAAAAGAGCTATTAAAGTATTAGCTTTTAATATAAAAATAATAATTAATTAACACAATAATTTTAAAGGAACCAATAGAAATTCATGGGGGAAAATGAATATTTTAGCACAAACATTAGCGTCGGCCTGAACTGTCGCTAATATAAGAAAATAAGAATTAATTAAGACAATAACTAATAAGGAGGCAAACGAAATTTTTTATGGGAAATGAATATTTTTTCAAAAACAATAGCGTCGGCCTGAACTGTCGCTAATATAAAAAAAATTATTTAAAATAATAACTAAAAAGGAGGCAAATTAAATTGGTGGGTGTAATGAAATTTTCGCACAAATAGTAGCGTAGGTCCAAATAAACGTTTTGTCAACACCAATTATTTTTCTCGAAATCAAACCATTTTCAAAATATTTTCATAATAATTGCACTCGAATGACACATGCGTTAAGTAGTGAAGAAGGAGTGATTAAATGTATGTCCCTTTGTTCTTAGTCCGAAGATGTTGGCTGTATAGGTTATCGTTCGAATGCTCACCTTCACTCATGAACTTTAGATTTATTCGTGCTATATACTTTTGAAGTGAAATGGAGGAAAATGATTAGTTAGGCGTATGCTCCTCTTATAAAGATTCTAATAAAGACAAAGAAGAGTGATCTCTTTTGTCCAAAAGGGTAAACCAACTTTGAAAGAGAAAATAGAGCAACATACAATATGCCATAAAAGTTACTCAATAGCACTTTCTTTTGTTTTTGATAGCGCTGAAAAGCGCTATTAACCGTGCCATTAATGTGAACGATTTTGTTTAATAGCACTTTAAAAGAGCTATTAAAGTATTAGCTTTTAATATAAAAATAATAATTAATTAAAATAATAAGTTTAAAGGAGCCAAAAGAAATTCGTGGGGGAAAATGAAAATTTTAGCCCAAACATTAGCGTCGGCCTGAACCGTCGCTAATATAAGAAAATAAGAATTAATTAAGACAATAACTAATAAGGAGGCAAACGAAATATGTTATGGGAAATGAATATTTTTCAAAAACAATAGCGTCGGCCTGAACAGTCGCTAATATAAAAAAATAAATAATTTTTTTAAATAATAACTAATAAGGAGTCAAACTAAATTGGTGGGTGTAATGAAATTTTCGTAGAAACAATAGCGTAGGTCCAAATAAACGTTTTGTCAACACCAAGTATTTTTCTCGAAATCAAACAATTTTCAAAATATTTTCATAACAAATGCACTCGAAGGACACATGCATTAATTAGTGAAGAAGGAATGATTAAATGTATGTCCCTTTGTTCTTAGTCCGAAGACGCTGGTTGTATAGGTTATCGTTCGAATGCTCACCTTCACTCAGGAACTTTAGTTTTATTCGTGCTATATACTTTTGAAGTGAAATGGAGGAAAATGACTAGTTAGGCGTATGCTCCTCTTATAAAGATTCTAATAAAGACAAAGAAGTGTGATCTTTTCTGTCCAAAAGGGTAAACCAACTTTGAAAGAGAAAATAGAGCAACAGACACTATGCCATAAAAGTTACTTAATAGCGCTTTCTTTTGTTTTTGATAGCTCTGAAAAGCGCTATTAACCGTGCCACTAATGTGAACGATTTTGTTTAATATCACTTTAAAAGAGCTATTAAAGGACTAGCTTTTAATATAAAAATAATAATTAATTAAAATAATAAAGTTAAAGAAGCCAATAGAAATTCGTGGGGGAAAATGAAAATTTTAGCCCAAACATTAGCGTCGGCCTGAACCGTCGCTAATATAAGAAAATAAGAATTAATTAAGACAATAACTAATAAGGAGGCAAACGAAATATGTTATGGGAAATGAATATTTTTCAAAAACAATAGCGTCGGCCTGAACAGTCGCTAATATAAAAAAATAAATAATTTTTTTAAATAATAACTAATAAGGAGTCAAACTAAATTGGTGGGTGTAATGAAATTTTCGTATAAACAATAGCGTAGGTCCAAATAAACGTTTTGTCAACACCAAGTATTTTTCTCGAAATCAAACAATTTTCAAAATATTTTCATAACAAATGCACTCGAAGGACACATGCATTAATTAGTGAAGAAGGAATGATTAAATGTATGTCCCTTTGTTCTTAGTCCGAAGACGCTGGTTGTATAGGTTATCGTTCGAATGCTCACCTTCACTCAGGAACTTTAGTTTTATTCGTGCTATATACTTTTGAAGTGAAATGGAGGAAAATGACTAGTTAGGCGTATGCTCCTCTTATAAAGATTCTAATAAAGACAAAGAAGTGTGATCTCTTCTGTCCAAAAGGGTAAACCAACTTTGAAAGAGAAAATAGAGCAACAGACACTATGCCATAAAAGTTACTTAATAGCGCTTTCTTTTGTTTTTGATAGCTCTGAAAAGCGCTATTAACCGTGCCACTAATGTGAACGATTTTGTTTAATATCACTTTAAAAGAGCTATTAAAGGACTAGCTTTTAATATAAAAATAATAATTAATTAAAATAATAAATTTAAAGAAGCCAATAGAAATTCGTGGGGGAAAATGAAAATTTTAGCCCAAACATTAGCGTCGGCCTTAACCGTCGCTAATATAAGAAAATAAGAATTAATTAAGACAATAACTAATAAGGAGGCAAACGAAATTTGTTATGGGAAATGAATATTTTTCCAAAAACAATAGCGTCGGCCTGAACCGTCGCTAATATAAAAAAATAAATAATTATTTGAAATAATAACTAATAAGGAGGCAAACTAAATTGGTGGGTGTAATGAAATTTTCACACAAACAGTAGCGTAGGTCCAACAAAACGTTTTGTCAACACCAAGTATTTTTCTCGAAATCAAACCATTTTCAAAATATTTTCATAACAATTGCACTCGAAGGACACATGCAATAAGTAGTGAAGAAGGAATGATTAAACGTATGTCCCTTTGTTCTTAGTCCAACGACGCTGGATGTATAGGTTATCATTCGAATGCTCACCTTCACACATGAACTTTAGTTTTATTCGTGTTATATACTTTTGAAGTGAAATGGAGGAAAATGACTAGTTAGGCGTATGCTCCTCTTATAAAGATTCTAATAAAGACAAAGAAGAGTGATCTCTTCTGTCCAAAAGGGTAAACCAACTTTGAAAGAGAAAATAGAGGAACAGACAATATGCAATAAAAGTTACTTAATAGCACTTTCTTTTGTTTTTGATAGCGCTGAAAAGTGCTATTAACCGTGCCACTAATGTGAACGATTTTGTTTAATAGCACTTTAAAAGAGCTATTAAAGTACTAGCTTTTAATATAAAAATAATAATTAATTAACATAATAAGTTTAAAGGAGCCAATAGAAATTATTGGGGGAAAATGAAAATTTTAGCACAAACATTAACGTCGGCCTGAACCGTTGCTAATATAAGAAAATAAGAATTAATTAAGATAATAACTAATATGGAGGCAAACGAAATTTGTTATGGGAAATGAATATCTTTTAAAAAACAATAGCGTAGGCCAGAACCGTCGCTAATATAAAAAAATAAATAATTATTTAAAATAATAACTAAAAAGGAGGAAAACTAAATTGGTGGGTGTAATGAAATTTTCGCACAAACAGTAGCGTAGGTCCAAATAAATGTTTTGTCAACACCAAGTATTTTTCTCGAAATCAAACCATTTTCAAAATATTTTCATAACAAATGCACTCGAAGGACACATGCATTAAGTAGTGAAGAAGGAATGATTAAATGAATGTCCCTTTGTTCTTAGTCCGACGATGCTGGCTATATAGGTTATGGTTCGAATGCTCACCTTCACACATGAACTTTAGTTTTATTTGTGCTATATACTTTTGAAGTGAAATGGAGGAAAATGACTAGTTAGGCGTAGGATCCTCTTATAAAGACAAAGAAGAGTGATCTCTTCTGTCCAAAAGGGTAAACTAACTTTGAAAGAGAAACTAGAGCAACAAACAATATGCCATAAAAGTTACTTAATAGCACTTTCTTTTGTTTTTGAGAGCGCTGAAAAGTGCTATTAACCGTGCCACTAATGTGAACGATTTTGTTTAATAGCACTTTAAAAGAGCTATTAAAGGACTAGCTTTTAATATCAACATAATAATTAATTAAAATAATAAGTTTAAAGGAGCCAAATGAAATTCGTGGGGGAAAATGAAAATTTTAGCCCAAACATTAGCGTCGGCCTGAACCGTCGCTAATATAAGAAAATAAGAATTAATTAAGACAATAACTAATAAGGAGGCAAACGGAATTTGTTATGGGAAATGAATATTTTTTCAAAAACAATAGCGTCGGCCTGAACCGTCGCTAATATAAAAAAATAAATAATTATTTAAAATAATAACTAATAAGGAGTCAAACTAAATTGGTGGGTGTAATGAAATTTTCGCACAAACAATAGCGTAGGTCCAAATAAACGTTTTGTCAACACCAAGTATTTTTCTCGAAATCAAATAATTTTCAAAATATGTTCATAACAAATGCATTCGAAGGACACATGCATTAATTAGTGAAGAAGGATTGATTAAATGTATGTCCTATTGTTCTTAGTCCGACGACGCTGGCTGTATAGGTTATCATTCGAATGCTCACCTTCACACATGAACTTTAGTTTTATTCGTGCTATATACTTTTGAAGTGAAATGGAGGAAAATGACTAGTTAGGCGAATGCTCCTCTTATAAAGATTCTAATAAAGACAAAGAAGAGTGATCTCTTCTGTCCAAAAGGGTAAACCAACTTTGAAAGAGAAAATAGAGCAACAGACAATATGCCATAAAAGTTACTTAATAGCACTTTCTTTTGTTTTTGATAGCGCTGAAAAGTGTTATTAACCGTGCCACTAATGTGAACGATTTTGTTTAATAGCACTTTAAAAGAGTTATTAAATTACTAGCTTTTAATATAAAAATAATAATTAATTAAAACAAAAAGTTTAAAGGAGCCAAAAGAAATTCGTGGGGGAAAATGAAAATTTTAGCACAAACATTAACGTCGGCCTGAACCGTCGCTAATATAAGAAAATAAGAATTAATTAAGACAATAACTAATAAGGAGGCAAACGAAATTTATTATGGGAAATGAATATTTTTTCAAAAACAATAGGGTCGGCCTGAACCGTCGCTAATATAAAAAAATAAATAATTATTTAAAATAATAACTAATAAGGAGTCAAACTAAATTGGTGGGTGTAATGAAATTTTCGCACAAACAGTAGCGTAGGTCCAAATAAACGTTTTTTCAACACCAAGTATTTTTCTCGAAATCAAACCATTTTCAAAATATTTTCATAAGAATTTCACTCGAAGGACACATGCATTAAGTAGTGAAGAAGGAATGATTAAACGTATGTCCCTTTGTTCTTAGTCCGACGACGCTGGCTGTATAGGTTATCGTTCGAATGCTCACCTTCACACATGAACTTTAGTTTTATTCGTGTTATATACTTTTGAAGTGAAATGGAGGAAAATGACTAGTTAGGCGTATGCTCCTCTTATAAAGATTCTAATAAAGACAAAGAAGAGTGATCTCTTCTGTCCAAAAGGGTAAACCAACTTTGAAAGAGAAAATAGAGCAACTGACAATATGCCATAAAAGTTACTTAATAGCACTTTCTTTTGTTTTTGATAGCGCTGAAAAGTGCTATTAACCGTGCAACTAATGTGAACGATTTTGTTTAATAGCACTTTAAAAGAGCTATTCAAGTACTAGCTTTTAATATAAAAATAATAATTAATTAAAACAATAAGTTTAAAGGATCCAATAGAAATTCGTGGGTGAAAATGAAAATTTTAGCACTAACATTAACGTCGGCCTAAACCGTCGCTAATATAAGAAAATAAGAATTAATTAAGACAATAACTAATAAGGAGGCAAACGAAATTTGTTATGGGAAATGAATATCTTTTCAAAAACAATAGCGTCGTCCAGAACCGTCACTAATATAAAAAATAAATAATTATTTAAAATAATAACTAAAAAGGAGGCAAACTAAATTGGTGGGTGTAATGAAATTTTCGCACAAACAGTAGCGTAGGTCCAAATAAACGTTTTGTCAACACCAAGTATTTTTCTCGAAATCAAACCATTTTCAAAATATTTTCATAACAAATGCACTCGAAGGACACATGCATTAAGTAGTGAAGAAGGAATGATTAAATGAATGTCCCTTTGTTCTTAGTCCGACAATGCTGGCTATATAGGTTATGGTTCGAATCCTCACCTTCACTCATGAACTTTAGTTTTATTTGTGCGATATACTTTTGAAGTGAAATGGAGGAAAATGACTAGTTAGGCGAATGCTCCTCTTATAAAGATTCTAATAAAGACAAAGAAGAGTGATCTCTTCTGTCCAAAAGGGTAAACCAACATTGAAAGAGAAAATAGAGCAACAGACAGTATGCCATAAAAGTTACTTAATAGAACTTTCTTTTGTTTTTGATAGCGCTGAAAAGTGTTATTAACCGTGCCACTAATGTGAGCGATTTTGTTTAATAGCACTTTAAAAGAGCTATTAAAGTACTAGCTTTTAATATAAAAATAATAATTAATTAAAATAATAAGTTTAAGGGAGCCAAAAGAAATTTGTGGGGGAAAATGAAAATTTTAGCACAAACATTAACGTCGGCCTGAACCGTCGCTAATATAAGAAAATAAGAATTAATTAAGACAATAACTAATAAGGAGGCAAACAAAATTTGTTATGGGAAATGAATATTTTTTCAAAAACAATAGGGTCGGCCTGAACCTTTGCTAATATAAAAAAATAAATAATTATTTAAAATAATAACTAAAAAGGAGGCAAACTAAATTAGTGGGTGTAATGAAATTTTCGCACAAATAGTAGCGTAGGTCCAAATAAACGTTTTTTCAACACCAAGTATTTTTCTCGAAATCAAACCATTTTCGAAATATTTTAATAACAATTGCACTCGAAGGACACATGCATTAAGTAGTGAAGAAGGAATGATTAAATGTATTTCCCTTTGTTCTTAGTCCGACGACGCTGGCTGTATAGGTTATTGTTCGAATGCTCACCTTCACACATGAACTTTAGTTTTATTAGTGCTATATACTTTTGAAGTGAAATGGAGGAAAATGACTAGTTAGGCGAATGCTCCTCTTATAAAGATTCTAATAAAGACAAAGAAGAGTGATCTCTTCTGTCCAAAAGGGTAAACCAACATTGAAAGAGAAAATAGAGGAACAGACAGTATGCCATAAAAGTTACTTAATAGCACTTTCTTTTGTTTTTGATAGCGCTGAAAAGTGTTATTAACCGTGCCACTAATGTGAGCGATTTTGTTTAATAGCACTTTAAAAGAGCTATTAAAGTACTAGCTTTTAATATAAAAATAATAATTAATTAAAATAATAAGTTTAAGGGAGCCAAACGAAATTCGTGGGGGAAAATGAAAATTTTAGCACAAACATTAGCGTCGGCCTAAACCGTCGCTAATATAAGAAAATATGAATTAATTAAGACAATAACTAATAAGGAGGCAAACGAAATTTGTTATGGGAAATGAATATTTTTTCAAAAACAATAGCGTCGGCTTGAACTGTCGCTAATATAAAAAAAAATTATTTAAAAAAATAACTAAAAAGGAGTGAAACTAAATTGGTGGGTGTAATGAAATTTTCGCACAAATAGTAGTGTAGGTCCAAAAAACATTTTGTCAACACCGAGTATTTTTTTCGAAATCAAACCATTTTCAAAATATTTTCATAACAAATGCACTCGAAGGACATATGCATTAAGTAGTGAAGAAGGAATGATTAAATGTATGTCCCTTTGTTCTTAGTCCGAAGAAGCTGGCTGTATAGGTTATCGTTCGAATGCTCACCTTCACACATGAGCTTTAGTTTTATTCGTGCTATATACTTTTGAAGTGAAATGGAGGAAAATGACTAGTTAGGCGTATGCTCCTCTTATAAAGATTCTAATAAAGGCAAAGAAGAGTGATCTCTTCTGTCCAAAAGGGTAAACCAACTTTGAAAGAGAAAATAGAGCAACAGACAATATGCCATAAAAGTTACTTAATAGCACTTTCTTTTGTTTTTGATAGCGCTGAAAAGCGCTATTAACCGTGCCACTAATGTGAACGATTTTGTTTAATAGCACTTTAAAAGAGCTATTAAAGTACTAGCTTTTAATATAAAAATAATAATTAATTAAAACAATAAGTTTAAAGGAGCCAAAAGAAATTCGTGGGGGAAAATGAAAATTTTAGCACAAACGTTAACGTCGGCCTGAACCGTCGCTAATATAAGAAAATAAGAATTAATTAAGACAATAACTAATAAGGAGGCAAACGAAATTTATTATGGGAAATGAATATTTTTTCAAAAACAATAGGGTCGGCCTGAACCGTCGCTAATATAAAAAAATAAGTAATTATTTAAAATAATAACTAAAAAGGAGGCAAACTAAATTAGTGGGTGTAATGAAATTTTCGCACAAAGAGTAGCGTAGGTCCAAATAAACGTTTTGTCAACACCAAGTATTTTTCTCGAAATCAAACCATTTTCGAAATATTTTAATAACAATTGCACTCGAAGGATACATGCATTAAGTAGTGAAGAAGGAATGATTAAATGTATGTCCCTTTGTTCTTAGTCCGACGACGCTGGCTGTATAGGTTATCGTTCGAATGCTCACCTTCACAGATGAACTTTTGTTTTATTCGTGCTATATACTTTTGAAGTGAAATGGAGGAAAATGACTAGTTAGGCGAATGCTCCTCTTATAAAGATTCTAATAAAGACAAAGAAGAGTGATCTCTTCTGTCCAAAAGGGTAAACCAACATTGAAAGAAAAAATAGAGCAACAGACAATATGCCATAAAAGTTACTTAATAGCACTTTCTTTTGTTTTTGATAGCGCTGAAAAGTGTTATTAACCGTGCCACTAATGTGAACGATTTTGTTTAATAGCACTTTAAAAGAGCTATTAAAGTACTAGCTTTTAATATAAAAATAATAATTAATTAAAATAATAAGTTTAAAGGAGCCAAATGAAATTCGTGGGGGAAAATGAAAATTTTAGCCTAAACATTAACATCGGCCTAAACCGTCGCTAATATAAGAAAATAAGAATTAATTAAGACAATAACTAATAAGGAGGCAAACGAAATTTGTTATGGGAAATGAATATTTTTTCAAAAACAATAGCGTCGGCCTGAACCATCGCTAATATAAAAAAATAAATAATTATTAAAAATAATAACTAAAAAGGAGGTAAACTAAATTGGCGGGTGTAATAAAATTTTCGCACAAATAGTAGAGTAGGTCCAAATAAACGTTTTGTCAACACTGAGTATTTTTTTCGAAATCAAACCATTTTCAAAATATTTTCATAACAAATGCACTCGAAGGACATATGCATTAAGTAGTGAAGAAGGAATGATTAAATGTATTTCCCTTTGTTCTTAGTCCGACGACGCTGGTTGTATAGGTTATCGTTCGAATGCTCACCTTCACACATGAACTTTAGTTTTATTCGTGCTATATACTTTTGAAGTGAAATGGAGGAAAATGACTAGTTAGGGGGTATGCTCCTCTTATAAAGATTCTAATAAAGACAAAGAAGAGTGATCTCTTCTGTCCAAAAGGGTAAACCAACTCTGAAAGAGAAAATAGAGCAACAGATAATATGCCATAAAAGTTACTTAATAGCACTTTCTTTTGTTTTTGATAGCGCTGAAAAGTGCTATTAACCGTGCCACTAATGTGAACGATTTTGTTTAATAGCACTTTAAAAGAGCTATTAAAGTAATAGCTTTTAATATAAAAATAATAATTAATTAAAACAATAAGTTTAAAGGATCCAATAGAAATTCGTGGGGGAAAATGAAAATTTTAGCACTAACATTAACATCGGCCTAAACCGTCGCTAATATAAGAAAATAAGAATTAATTAAGACAATAACTAATAAGGAGGCAAGCGAAATTTGTTATGGGAAATGAATATTTTTTCAAAAACAATAGCGTCCGCCTGAACCGTCGCTAATATAAAAAAATAAATAATTATTTAAAATAATAACTAAAAAGGAGGCAAACTAAATTGGTGGGTGTAATGAAATTTTTGAACACACAGTAGCGTAGGTCCAAATAAACGTTTTGTCAACACCAAGTATTTTTCTCGAAATCAAAACATTTTCAAAATATTTTCATAACAAATGCACTCGAAGGACACATGCATTAATTAGTGAAGAAGGAATGATTAAATGTGTGTTCCTTTGTTCTTAGTCCGAAGAAGCTGGCTGTATAGGTTATCGTTCGAATGCTCACCTTCACACATGAACTTTAGTTTTATTCGTGCTATATCTTTTGAAGTGAAATGGAGGAAAATCACTAGTTAGGCGTATGCTCCTCTTATAAAGATTCTAATAAAGACAAAGAAGAGTGATCTCTTCTGTCCCAAAGGGTAAACCAACTTTGAAAGAGAAAATAGAGCAACAGACAATATGCCATAAAAGTTACTTAATAGCACTTTCTTTTGTTTTTGATAGCGCTGAAAAGCGCTATTAACCGTGCCACTAATGTGAACGATTTTGTTTAATAGCACTTTAAAAGAGCTATTAAAGTACTAGTTTTTAATATAAAAATAATAATTAATTAAACCAATAAGTTTATAGGAGCCAAACGAAATTCATGGGGGAAAATGAAAATTTTAGCACAAACATTAGCGTCGGCCTGAACCGTCGCTAATATAAGAAAATAAGAATTAATTAAGACAATAACTAATAAGGAGGCAAACGAAATTTGTTATGGGAAATGAATATTTTTTCAAAAACAATAGCGTCGGCCTGAACTGTCGCTAATATAAAAAAAAATATTTAAAATAATAACTAAAATGGAGGCAAACTAAATTGGTGGGTGTAATGAAATTTTCGCACAAATAGTAGCGTAGGTCCAAATAAACGTTTTGTCAACACCGAGTATTTTTTTCGAAATCAAACCATTTTCAAAATATTTTCATAACAACTGCACTCGAAGGACACATGCATTAAGTAGTGAAGAAGGAATGATTAAATGTATGTCCCTTTGTTCTTAGTCATAAGAAGCTGGCTGTATAGGTTATCATTCGAATGCTCACCTTCACACATGAGCTTTAGTTTTATTCGTGCTATATACTTTTGAAGTGAAATGGAGGAAAAGGACTAATTAGGCATATGCTCCTCTTATAAAGATTCTAATAAAGACAAAGAAGAGTGATATCTTCTGTCCAAAAGGGTAAACCAACTTTGAAAGAGCAAATAGAGCAACAGACAATATGCCATAAAAGTTACTTAATAGCACTTTCTTTTGTTTTTGATAGCGCTGAAAAGCGCTATTAACCGTGCCACTACTGTGAACGATTTTGTTTAATAGCACTTTTAAAGAGCTATTAAAGTACTAGTTTTTAATATAAAAATAATAATTAATTAAACCAATAAGTTTATAGGAGCCAAACGAAATTCGTGGGGGAAAATGAAAATTTTAGCACAAACATTAGCGTCGGCCTAAACCGTCGCTAATATAAGAAAATAAGAATTAATTAAGACAATAACTAATAAGGAGGCAAACGAAATTTGTTATGGGAAATGAATATTTTTTCAAAAACAATAGCGTCGGCCTGAACTGTCGCTAATATAAAAAAAATTATTTAAAATAATAACTAAAAAGGAGGCAAACTAAATTGGTGGGTGTAATGAAATTTTCGCACAAATAGTAGTGTAGGTCCAAAAAACATTTTGTCAACACCGAGTATTTTTTTCGAAATCAAACCATTTTCAAAATATTTTCATAACAAATGCACTCGAAGGACATATGCATTAAGTAGTGAAGAAGGAATGATTAAATGTATGTCCCTTTGTTCTTAGTCCGAAGAAGCTGGTTGTATAGGTTATCGTTCGAATGCTCACCTTCACACATGAGCTTTAGTTTTATTCGTGCTATATACTTTTGAAGTGAAATGGAGGAAAATGACTAGTTAGGCGTATGTTCCTCTTATAAAGATTCTAATAAAGATAAAGAAGAGTGATCTCTTCTGTCCAAAAGGGTAAACCAACTTTGAAAGAGAAAATAGAGCAACAGACAATATGCCATAAAAGTTACTTAATAGCACTTTCTTTTGTTTTTGATAGCGCTGAAAAGCGCTATTAACCGTGCCACTAATGTGAACGATTTTGTTTAATAGCACTTTAAAAGAGCTATTAAAGTACTAGTTTTTAATATAAAAATAATAATTAATTAAACCAATAAGTTTATAGGAGCCAAACGAAATTCGTGGGGGAAAATGAAAATTTTAGCACAAACATTAGCGTCGGCCTGAACCGTCGCTAATATAAGAAAATAAGAATTAATTAAGACAATAACTAATAAGGAGGCAAACGAAATTTGTTATGGGAAATGAATATTTTTTCAAAAACAATAGCGTCCGCCTGAACTGTCGCTTATATAAAAAAAATATTTAAAATAATAACTAAAAAGGAGGCAAACTAAATTGGTGGGTGTAATGAAATTTTTGCACAAATAGTAGCGTAGGTCAAAATAAACGTTTTGTCAACACCGAGTATTTTTTTCGAAATCAAACCATTTTCAAAATATTTTCATAACAAATGCACTCGAAGGACACATGCATTAAGTAGTGAAGAAGGAATGATTAAATGTATGTCCCTTTGTTCTTAGTCTTAAGAAGCTGGCTGTATAGGTTATCGTTTGAATGCTCATCTTCACACATGAGCTTTAGTTTTATTCGTGCTATATACTTTTGAAGTGAAATGGAGGAAAATGACTAGTTAGGCGTATGCTCCTCTTATAAAGATTCTAATAAAGACAAAGAAGAGTGATCTCTTCTGTCCAAAAGGGTAAACCAACTTTGAAAGAGAAAATAGAGCAACAGACAATATGCCATAAAAGTTACTTAATAGCACTTTCTTTTGTTTTTGATAGCGCTGAAAAGCGCTATTAACCGTGCCACTAATGTGAACGATTTTGTTTAATAGCACTTTAAAAGAGCTATTAAAGTACTAGTTTTTAATATAAAAATAATAATTAATTAAACAAATAAGTTTATAGGAGCCAAACGAAATTCGTGGGGGAAAATGAAAATTTTAGCACAAACATTAGCGTCGGCATGAACCGTCGCTAATATAAGAAAATAAGAATTAATTAAGACAATAACTAATAAGGAGGCAAACAAAATTTGTTATGGGAAATGAATATTTTTTCAAAAACAATAGCGTCGGCCTGAACTGTCGCTAATATAAAAAAAATATTTAAAATAATAACTAAAAAGGAGGCAAACTAAATTGGTGGGTGTAATGAAATTTTCGCACAAATAGTAGCGTAGGTCCAAATAAACGTTTTGTCAACACCGAGTATTTTTTTTCGAAATCAAACCATTTTCAAAATATTTTCATAACAAATGCACTCGAAGGACACATGCATTAAGTAGTGAAGAAGGAATGATTAAATGTATGTCCCTTTGTTCTTAGTCTTAAGAAGGTGGCTGTATAGGTTATCGTTCGAATGCTCACCTTCACACATGAGCTTTAGTTTTATTCGTGCTATATACTTTTGAAGTGAAATGGAGTAAAATCACTAGTTAGGCGTATGCTCCTCTTATGAAGATTCTAATAAAGACAAAGAAGAGTGATCTCTTCTGTCCAAAAGGGTAAACCAACTTTGAAAGAGAAAATAGAGCAACAGACAATATGCCATAAAAGTTACTTAATAGCACTTTCTTTTGTTTTTGATAGCGCTGAAAAGCGCTATTAACCGTGCCACTAATGTGAACGATTTTGTCTAATAGCACTTTAAAAGAGCTATTAAAGTACTAATTTTTAATATAAAAATAATAATTAATTAAACCAATAAGTTTATAGGAGCCAAACGAAATTCGTGGGGGAAAATGAAAATTTTAGCACAAACATTAGCGTCGGCCTAACCCGTCGCTAATATAAGAAAATAAGAATTAATTAAGACAATAACTAATAAGGAGGCAAACGAAATTTGTTATGGGAAATGAATATTTTTTCAAAAACAATAGCGTCGGCCTGAACTATCGCTAATATAAAAAAAATTATTTAAAATAATAACTAAAAAGGAGGCAAACTAAATTGGTGGGTGTAATGAAATTTTTGCACAAATAGTAGCGTAGGTCCAAATAAACGTTTTGTCAACACCGAGTATTTTTTTCGAAATCAAACCATTTTCAAAATATTTTCATAACAAATGCACTCGAAGGACACATGCATTAAGTAGTGAAGAAGGAATGATTAAATGTATGTCCCTTTGTTCTTAGTCTTAAGAAGCTGGCTGTATAGTTTATCGTTCGAATGCTCACCTTCACACATGAGCTTTAGTTTTATTCGTGCTATATACTTTTAAAGTGAAATGGAGGAAAATGACTAGTTAGGCGTATGCTCCTCTTATAAAGATTCTAATAAAGACAAAGAAGAGTGATCTCTTCTGTCCAAAAGGGTAAACCAACTTTGAAAGAGAAAATAGAGCAACAGACAATATGCCATAAAAGTTACTTAATAGCACTTTCTTTTGTTTTTGATAGCTCTGAAAAGCGCTATTAACCGTGCCACTAATGTGAACGATTTTGTTTAATAGCACTTTAAAAGAGCTATTAAAGTACTAGTTTTTAATATAAAAATAATAATTAATTAAACCAATAAGTTTATAGGAGCCAAACGAAATTCGTGGGGGAAAATGAAAATTTTAGCACAAACATTAGCGTCGGCCTGAACCGTCGCTAATATAAGAAAATAAGAATTAATTAAGACAATAACTAATAAGGAGGCAAACGAAATTTGTTATGGGAAATGAATATTTTTTCAAAAACAATAGCGTCGGCCTGAACTGTCGCTAATATAAAAAAAAATATTTAAAATAATAACTAAAAAGGAGGCAAACTAAATTGGTGGGTGTAATGAAATTTTTGCACAAATAGTAGCGTAGGTCCAAATAAAAGTTTTGTCAACACCGAGTATTTTTTTCGAAATCAAACCATTTTCAAAATATTTTCATAACAAATGCACTTGAAGGACACATGCATTAAGTAGTGAAGAAGGAATGATTAAATGTATGTCCCTTTGTTCTTAGTCTTAAGAAGCTGGCTGTATAGTTTATCGTTCGAATGCTCACCTTCACACATGAGCTTTAGTTTTATTCGTGCTATATACTTTTAAAGTGAAATGGAGGAAAATGACTAGTTAGGCGTATGCTCCTCTTATAAAGATTCTAATAAAGACAAAGAAGAGTGATCTCTTCTGTCCAAAAGGGTAAACCAACTTTGAAAGAGAAAATAGAGCAACAGACAATATGCCATAAAAGTTACTTAATAGCACTTTCTTTTGTTTTTGATAGCGCTGAAAAGCGCTATTAACCGTGCCACTAATGTGAACGATTTTGTTTAATAGCACTTTAAAAGAGCTATTAAAGTACTAGTTTTTAATATAAAAATAATAATTAATTAAACCAATAAGTTTATAGGAGCCAAACGAAATTCGTGGGGGAAAATGAAAATTTTAGCACAAACATTAGCGTCGGCCTGAACCGTCGCTAATATAAGAAAATAAGAATTAATTAAGACAATAACTAATAAGGAGGCAAACGAAATTTGTTATGGGAAATGAATATTTTTTCAAAAACAATAGCGTCGGCCTGAACTGTCGCTAATATAAAAAAAATATTTAAAATAATAACTAAAAAGGAGGCAAACTAAATTGGTGGGTGTAATGAAATTTTCGCACAAATAGTAGCGTAGGTCCAAATAAACGTTTTGTCAACACCGAGTATTTTTTTCGAAATCAAACCATTTTCAAAATATTTTCATAACAAATGCACTCGAAGGACACATGCATTAAGTAGTGAAGAAGGAATGATTAAATGTATGTCCCTTTGTTCTTAGTCTTAAGAAGGTGGCTGTATAGGTTATCGTTTGAATGCTCACCTTCACACATGAGCTTTAGTTTTATTTGTGCTATATACTTTTGAAGTGAAATGGAGGAAAATGACTAGTTAGGCGTATGCTCCTCTTATAAAGATTCTAATAAAGACAAAGAAGAGTGATCTCTTCTGTCCAAAAGGGTAAACCAACTTTGAAAGAGAAAATAGAGCAACAGACAATATGCCATAAAAGTTACTTAATAGCACTTTCTTTTGTTTTTGATAGCGCTGAAAAGCGCTATTAACCGTGCCACTAATGTGAACGATTTTGTCTAATAGCACTTTAAAAGAGCTATTAAAGTACTAATTTTTAATATAAAAATAATAATTAATTAAACCAATAAGTTTATAGGAGCCAAACGAAATTCGTGGGGGAAAATGAAAATTTTAGCACAAACATTAGCGTCGGCCTAACCCGTCGCTAATATAAGAAAATAAGAATTAATTAAGACAATAACTAATAAGGAGGCAAACGAAATTTGTTATGGGAAATGAATATTTTTTCAAAAACAATAGCGTCGGCCTGAACTGTCGCTAATATAAAAAAAAATATTTAAAATAATAACTAAAAAGGAGGCAAACTAAATTGGTGGGTGTAATGAAATTTTTGCACAAATAGTAGCGTAGGTCCAAATAAACGTTTTGTCAACACCGGGTATTTTTTTCGAAATCAAACCATTTTCAAAATATTTTCATAACAAATGCACTCGAAGGACACATGCATTAAGTAGTGAAGAAGGAATGATTAAATGTATGTCCCTTTGTTCTTAGTCTTAAGAAGCTGGCTATATAGTTTATCATTCGAATGCTCACCTTCACACATGAGCTTTAGTTTTATTCGTGCTATATACTTTTAAAGTTAAATGGAGGAAAATGACTAGTTAGGCGTATGCTCCTCTTATAAAGATTCTAATAAAGACAAAGAAGAGTGATCTCTTCTGTCCAAAAGGGTAAACCAACTTTGAAAGAGAAAATAGAGCAACAGACAATATGCCATAAAAGTTACTTAATAGCACTTTCTTTTGTTTTTGATAGCGCTGAAAAGCGCTATTAACCGTGCCACTAATGTGAACGATTTTGTTGAATAGCACTTTAAAAGAGCTATTAAAGTACTAGTTTTTAATATAAAAATAATAATTAATTAAACCAATAAGTTTATAGGAGCCAAACGAAATTCGTGGGGGAAAATGAAAACTTTAGCACAAACATTAGCGTCGGCCTAAACCGTCGCTAATATAAGAAAATAAGAATTAATTAAGACAATAACTAATAAGGAGGCAAACGAAATTTGTTATGGGAAATGAATATTTTTTCAAAAACAATAGCGTCGGCCTGAACTGTCGCTAATATAAAAAAAAAATATTTAAAATAATAACTAAAAAGGAGGCAAACTAAATTGGTGGGTGTAATGAAATTTTCGCACAAATAGTAGCGTAGGTCCAAATAAATGTTTTGTCAACACCGAGTATTTTTTTCGAAATCAAACCATTTTCAAAATATTTTCATAACAAATGCACTCGAAGGACACATGCATTAATTAGTGAAGAAGGAATGATTAAATGTATGTCCCTTTGTTCTTAGTCTTAAGAAGCTGGCTGTATAGGTTATCGTTCGAATGCTCACCTTCACACATGAGCTTTAGTTTTATTCGTGCTATATACTTTTAAAGTGAAATGGAGGAAAATGACTAGTTAGGCGTATGCTCCTCTTATAAAGATTCTAATAAAGACAAAGAAGAGTGATCTCTTCTGTCCAAAAGGGTAAACCAACTTTGAAAGAGAAAATAGAGCAACAGACAATATGCCATAAAAGTTACTTAATAGCACTTTCTTTTGTTTTTGATAGCTCTGAAAAGCGCTATTAACCGTGCCACTAATGTGAACGATTTTGTTTAATAGCACTTTAAAAGAGCTATTAAAGTACTAGTTTTTAATATAAAAATAATAATTAATTAAACCAATAAGTTTATAGGAGCCAAACGAAATTCGTGGGGGAAAATGAAAATTTTAGCACAAACATTAGCGTCGGCCTGAACCGTCGCTAATATAAGAAAATAAGAATTAATTAAGACAATAACTAATAAGGAGGCAAACGAAATTTGTTATGGGAAATGAATATTTTTTCAAAAACAATAGCGTCGGCCTGAACTGTCGCTAATATAAAAAAAAATATTTAAAATAATAACTAAAAAGGAGGCAAACTAAATTGGTGGGTGTAATGAAATTTTTGCACAAATAGTAGCGTAGGTCCAAATAAAAGTTTTGTCAACACCGAGTATTTTTTTCGAAATCAAACCATTTTCAAAATATTTTCATAACAAATGCACTTGAAGGACACATGCATTAAGTAGTGAAGAAGGAATGATTAAATGTATGTCCCTTTGTTCTTAGTCTTAAGAAGCTGGCTGTATAGTTTATCGTTCGAATGCTCACCTTCACACATGAGCTTTAGTTTTATTCGTGCTATATACTTTTAAAGTGAAATGGAGGAAAATGACTAGTTAGGCGTATGCTCCTCTTATAAAGATTCTAATAAAGACAAAGAAGAGTGATCTCTTCTGTCCAAAAGGGTAAACCAACTTTGAAAGAGAAAATAGAGCAACAGACAATATGCCATAAAAGTTACTTAATAGCACTTTCTTTTGTTTTTGATAGCGCTGAAAAGCGCTATTAACCGTGCCACTAATGTGAACGATTTTGTTTAATAGCACTTTAAAAGAGCTATTAAAGTACTAGTTTTTAATATAAAAATAATAATTAATTAAACCAATAAGTTTATAGGAGCCAAACGAAATTCGTGGGGGAAAATGAAAATTTTAGCACAAACATTAGCGTCGGCCTGAACCGTCGCTAATATAAGAAAATAAGAATTAATTAAGACAATAACTAATAAGGAGGCAAACGAAATTTGTTATGGGAAATGAATATTTTTTCAAAAACAATAGCGTCGGCCTGAACTGTCGCTAATATAAAAAAAATATTTAAAATAATAACTAAAAAGGAGGCAAACTAAATTGGTGGGTGTAATGAAATTTTCGCACAAATAGTAGCGTAGGTCCAAATAAACGTTTTGTCAACACCGAGTATTTTTTTCGAAATCAAACCATTTTCAAAATATTTTCATAACAAATGCACTCGAAGGACACATGCATTAAGTAGTGAAGAAGGAATGATTAAATGTATGTCCCTTTGTTCTTAGTCTTAAGAAGGTGGCTGTATAGGTTATCGTTTGAATGCTCACCTTCACACATGAGCTTTAGTTTTATTTGTGCTATATACTTTTGAAGTGAAATGGAGGAAAATGACTAGTTAGGCGTATGCTCCTCTTATAAAGATTCTAATAAAGACAAAGAAGAGTGATCTCTTCTGTCCAAAAGGGTAAACCAACTTTGAAAGAGAAAATAGAGCAACAGACAATATGCCATAAAAGTTACTTAATAGCACTTTCTTTTGTTTTTGATAGCGCTGAAAAGCGCTATTAACCGTGCCACTAATGTGAACGATTTTGTCTAATAGCACTTTAAAAGAGCTATTAAAGTACTAATTTTTAATATAAAAATAATAATTAATTAAACCAATAAGTTTATAGGAGCCAAACGAAATTCGTGGGGGAAAATGAAAATTTTAGCACAAACATTAGCGTCGGCCTAACCCGTCGCTAATATAAGAAAATAAGAATTAATTAAGACAATAACTAATAAGGAGGCAAACGAAATTTGTTATGGGAAATGAATATTTTTTCAAAAACAATAGCGTCGGCCTGAACTGTCGCTAATATAAAAAAAAATATTTAAAATAATAACTAAAAAGGAGGCAAACTAAATTGGTGGGTGTAATGAAATTTTTGCACAAATAGTAGCGTAGGTCCAAATAAACGTTTTGTCAACACCGGGTATTTTTTTCGAAATCAAACCATTTTCAAAATATTTTCATAACAAATGCACTCGAAGGACACATGCATTAAGTAGTGAAGAAGGAATGATTAAATGTATGTCCCTTTGTTCTTAGTCTTAAGAAGCTGGCTATATAGTTTATCATTCGAATGCTCACCTTCACACATGAGCTTTAGTTTTATTCGTGCTATATACTTTTAAAGTTAAATGGAGGAAAATGACTAGTTAGGCGTATGCTCCTCTTATAAAGATTCTAATAAAGACAAAGAAGAGTGATCTCTTCTGTCCAAAAGGGTAAACCAACTTTGAAAGAGAAAATAGAGCAACAGACAATATGCCATAAAAGTTACTTAATAGCACTTTCTTTTGTTTTTGATAGCGCTGAAAAGCGCTATTAACCGTGCCACTAATGTGAACGATTTTGTTGAATAGCACTTTAAAAGAGCTATTAAAGTACTAGTTTTTAATATAAAAATAATAATTAATTAAACCAATAAGTTTATAGGAGCCAAACGAAATTCGTGGGGGAAAATGAAAACTTTAGCACAAACATTAGCGTCGGCCTAAACCGTCGCTAATATAAGAAAATAAGAATTAATTAAGACAATAACTAATAAGGAGGCAAACGAAATTTGTTATGGGAAATGAATATTTTTTCAAAAACAATAGCGTCGGCCTGAACTGTCGCTAATATAAAAAAAAAATATTTAAAATAATAACTAAAAAGGAGGCAAACTAAATTGGTGGGTGTAATGAAATTTTCGCACAAATAGTAGCGTAGGTCCAAATAAATGTTTTGTCAACACCGAGTATTTTTTTCGAAATCAAACCATTTTCAAAATATTTTCATAACAAATGCACTCGAAGGACACATGCATTAATTAGTGAAGAAGGAATGATTAAATGTATGTCCCTTTGTTCTTAGTCTGAAGAAGCTGGCTGTATAGGTTATTGTTCGAATGCTCACCTTCACACATGAGCTTTAGTTTTATTCGTGCTATATACTTTTGAAGTGAAATGGAGGAAAATGACTAGTTAGGCGTATGCTCCTCTTATAAAGATTCTAATAAAGACAAAGAAGAGTGATCTCTTCTGTCCAAAAGGGTAAACCAACTTTGATAGAGAAAATAGAGCAACAGACAATATGCCATAAAAGTTACTTAATAGCACATTCTTTTGATTTTGATAGCGCTGAAAAGCGCTATTAACCGTGCCACTAATGTGAACGATTTTGTTTAATAGCACTTTAAAAGAGCTATTAAAGTACTAGTTTTTAATATAAAAATAATAATTAATTAAACCAATAAGTTTATAGGAGCCAAACGAAATTCGTGAGGGAAAATGAAAATTTTAGCACAAACATTAGCGTCGGCCTGAAACGTCGCTAATATAAGAAAATAAGAATTAACTAAACAATAACGAATAAGGAGGCAAACAAAATTTGTTATGGAAAATGAATATTTTTTCAAAAACAATAGCGTCGGCCTAAACTGTCGCTAATATAAAAAAAAATTATTTAAAATAATAACTAAAAAGGAGGCAAACTAAATTGGTGGGTGTAATGAAATTTTCTCTCAAATAGCAGCGTAGGTCCAAATAAACGTTTTGTCAACACCGAGTATTTTTTTCGAAATCAAACCATTTTCAAAATATTTTCATAACAAATGCACTCGAAGGACACATGCATTAAGTAGTGAAGAAGGAATGATTAAATGTATGTCCCTTTGTTCTTAGTCCGACGACGCTGGCTGTATAGGTTATCGCTCGAATGCTCACCTTCACTTATGAACTTTAGTTTTATTCGTGCTATATACTTTTAAAGTTAAATAGAGGAAAATGACTACTTAGGCGTATGCTCCTCTTATAAAGATTCTAATAAACACAAAGAAGAGTGATCTCTTCTGTCCAAAAGGGTAAACTAACTTTGAAAGATAAAATAGAGCAACAGACAATATGCCATAAAAGTTACTTAATAGCACTTTCTTTCGTTTTTGATAGCGCTGATAAGCGCTATTAACCGTTCCACTAATGTGAACGATTTTGTTTAATAGCACTTTTAAAGAGCTATTAAAGTACTAGTTTTTTATTATAAAAATAATAATTAATTAAAACAATAAGTTTAATCGAGCCAAACGAAATTCGTGGGGGAAAATGAAGATTTTAGCAAAAACAGTAGCGTCGGCCTGCACCGTCGCTAATATAAGAAAATAAGAATTAATTAAGACAATAACTAATAAGGGAGCAAATGAAACTTGTTATGAGAAATGAATATTTTTTTAAAAACAATAGCGTCGGCCTGAACCGTCGCTAATATAAAAAAATAATAATTATTTAAAATAATAACTAAAAAGGAGGCAAACTAAATTGGTGGGTGTAATGACATTTTTGCACAAACATTAGCGTAGGTCCAAATAAACGTTTTATCAACACCGAGTATTTTTCTCGAGATCAAACCATTTTCAAAATATTTTCATAACAAATGCACTCGAAGGACACATGCATTAAGTAGTGAAGAAGAAATGATTAAATGTATGTCCCTTTGTTCTTAGTCCGATGACATTGGCTGTATAGGTTATCGCTCGAATGCTCACCTTCACTCATGAACTTTAGTTTTATTCGTGCTATATACTTTTAAAGTTAAATAGAGGAAAATGACTACTTAGGCGTATGCTCCTCTTATAAAGATTCTAATAAACACAAAGAAGAGTGATATCTTATGTCCAAAAGGGTAAACTAACTTTGAAAGATAAAATAGAGCAACATACAATATGCCATAAAAGTTACTTAATAGCACTTTCTTTGGTTTTTGATAGCGCTGAAAAGCGCTATTAACCGTTCCACTAATGTGAACGATTTTGTTTAATAGCACTTTAAAAGAGCTATTAAAGTACTAGTTTTTTATTATAAAAATAATAATTAATTAAAACAATAAGTTTAATCGAGCCAAACGAAATTCGTGGGGGAAAATGAAGATTTTAGCAAAAACAGTAGCGTCGGCCTGCACCGTCGCTAATATAAGAAAATAAGAATTAATTAAGACAATAACTAATAAGGGAGCAAACGAAACTTGTTATGAGAAAAGAATATTTTTTTAAAAACAATAGCGTCGGCCTGAACCGTCGCTAATATAAAAAAATAATAATTATTTAAAATAATAACTAAAAAGGAGGCAAACTAAATTGGTGGGTGTAATGACATTTTTGCACAAACATTAGCGTAGGTCCAAATAAACGTTTTTTCAACACCGAGTATTTTTCTCGAGATCAAACCATTTTAAAAATATTTTTATAACAAATGCACTCGAAGGACACATGCATTAAGTAGTGAAGAAGGAATGATTAAATGTATGTCCCTTTGTTTTTAGTCCGACGACGCTGGCTGTATAGGTTATCGATCGAATGCTCACCTTCACTCATGAACTTTAGTTTTATTCGTGCTATATACTTTGGGAGTGAAATGGAGGAAAATGACTACTTAGGCGTATGCTCCTCTTATAAAGATTCTAATAAAGACAAAGAAGAGTGATCTCTTCTGTCCAAAAGGGTAAACCAACTTTGAAAGAGATAATTGAGCAACAGACCATATGCCATAAAAGTTACTTAATAGCACTTTCTTTTGTTTTTGATAGCGCTGAAAAGCGCTATTAACCGTGCCACTAATGTGAACGATTTTGTTTAATAGCACTTTAAAAGAGCTATTAAAGTACTAGTTTTTTAATATAAAAATATTAATTAATTAAAACAATAAAATTAAAGGAGCCAAACGAAATTCGTGGGGGAAAATGAAAATTTTAGCAAAAACAGTAGCGTCGGCCTGAACCGTCCCTAATATAAGAAAATAAGAATTAATTAAGACAATAACTAATAAGAAGGCAAATGAAAATTGTTATGAGAAATGAATATTTTTTTAAAAACAATAGCGTCGGCCTAAACCGTCGCTAATATAAAAATATAATAATTATTTAAAATAATAACTAAAAAGGAGGCAAACTAAATTGGTGGGTGTAATGAAATTTTTGCAAAAACATTAGCGTAGGTCCAAATAAAGGTTTTTTCAACACCAATTATTTTTCTCGAGATCAAACCATTTTCAAAATATTTTCATAACAAATGCACTCGAAGGACACATGCATTAAGTAGTGAAGAAGAAATGATTAAATGTATGTCCCTTTGTTCTTAGTCCGACGACGTTGGCTGTATAGGTTATCGCTCGAATGCTCACCTTCACTCATGAACTTTAGTTTTATTCGTGCTATATACTTTTAAAGTTAAATGGAGGAAAATGACTACTTAGGAGTATGATCCTCTTATAAATATTCTAATAAACACAAAGAAGAGTGATCTCTTCTGTCCAAAAGGGTAAACCAACTTTGAAAGATAAAATAGAGCAACAGACAATATGCCATAAAAGTTACTTAATAGCACTTTCTTTTGTTTTTGATAGCGCTGAAAAGCGCTATTAACCGTGCCACTAATGTGAACGATTTTGTTTAATAGCACTTTAAAAGAGCTATTAAAGTACTAGTTTTTTAATATAAAAATATTAATTAATTAAAACAATAAGATTAAAGGAGCCAAACGAAATTTGTGGGGGAAAATGAAAATTTTAGCAAAAACAGTAGCGTCGGCCTGAACCGTCCCTAATATAAGAAAATAAGAATTAATTAAGACAATAACTAATAAGAAGGCAAATGAAAATTGTTATGAGAAATGAATATTTTTTTAAAAACAATAGCGTCGGCCTAAACCGTCGCTAATATAAAAAAATAATAATTATTTAAAATAATAACTAAAAAGGAGGCAAACTAAATTGGTGGGTGTAATGAAATTTTTGCACAAACATTAGCGTAGGTCTAAATAAAGGTTTTTTCAACACCAATTATTTTTCTCGAGATCAAACCATTTTCAAAATATTTTTATAACAAATGCACTCGAAGGACACATGCATTAAGTAGTGAAGAAGAAATGATTAAATGTATGTCCCTTTGTTCTTAGTCCGACGACGTTGGCTGTATAGGTTATCGCTCGAATGCTCACCTTCACTCATGAACTTTAGTTTTATTCGTGCTATATACTTTTAAAGTTAAATGGAGGAAAATGACTACTTAGGAGTATGCTCCTCTTATAAATATTCTAATAAACACAAAGAAGAGTGATCTCTTCTGTCCAAAAGGGTAAACCAACTTTGAAAGATAAAATAGAGCAACAGACAATATGCCATAAAAGTTACTTAATAGCACTTTCTTTTGTTTTTGATAGCGCTGAAAAGCGCTATTAACCGTGCCACTAATGTGAACGATTTTGTTTAATAGCACTTTAAAAGAGCTATTAAAGTACTAGTTTTTTAATATAAAAATAATAATTAATTAAAAAAATAAGTTTAAAGGAGCCAAACGAAATTCGTGGGGGAAAATGAAAATTTTAGCAAAAACAGTAGCGTCGGCCTGAACCGTCCCTAATATAAGAAAATAAGAATTAATCAAGACAATAACTAATAAGAAGGCAAACGAAACTTGTTATGAGAAATGAATATTTTTTTAAAAACAATAGCGTTGGCCTAAACCGTCGCTAATATAAAAAAATAATAATTATTTAAAATAATAACTAAAAAGGAGGCAAACTAAATTGGTGGGTGTAATGAAATTTTTGTACAAACATTAGCGTAGGTCCAAATAAAGGTTTTGTCAACACCTAGTATTTTTCTCGAGATCAAACCATTTTTAAGATATTTTCATAACAAATGCACTCGAAGGACACATGCATTAAGTAGTGAAGAAGAAATGATTAAATGTATGTCCCTTTGTTCTTAGTCCGACGATGTTGGCTGTATAGGTTATCGCTCGAATGCTCACCTTCACTCATGAACTTTAGTTTTATTCGTGCTATATACTTTTAAAGTTAAATAGAGGAAAATGACTACTTAGGCGTATGCTCCTCTTATAAAGATTCTAATAAACACAAAGAAGAGTGATATCTTATGTCCAAAAGGGTAAACTAACTTTGAAAGATAAAATAGAGCAACATACAATATGCCATAAAAGTTACTTAATAGCACTTTCTTTGGTTTTTGATAGCGCTGAAAAGCGCTATTAACCGTTCCACTAATGTGAACGATTTTGTTTAATAGCACTTTAAAAGAGCTATTAAAGTACTAGTTTTTTATTATAAAAATAATAATTAATTAAAACAATAAGTTTAATCGAGCCAAACGAAATTCGTGGGGGAAAATGAAGATTTTAGCAAAAACAGTAGCGTCGGCCTGCACCGTCGCTAATATAAGAAAATAAGAATTAATTAAGACAATAACTAATAAGGGAGCAAACGAAACTTGTTATGAGAAAAGAATATTTTTTTAAAAACAATAGCGTCAGCCTGAACCGTCGCTAATATAAAAAAATAATAATTATTTAAAATAATAACTAAAAAGGAGGCAAACTAAATTGGTGGGTGTAATGACATTTTTGCACAAACATTAGCGTAGGTCCAAATAAACGTTTTATAAACACCGAGTATTTTTCTCGAGATCAAACCATTTTAAAAATATTTTTATAACAAATGCACTCGAAGGACACATGCATTAAGTAGTGAAGAAGGAATGATTAAATGTATGTCCCTTTGTTTTTAGTCCGACGACGCTGGTTGTATAGGTTATCGATCGAATGCTCACCTTCACTCATGAACTTTAGTTTTATTCGTGCTATATACTTTGGGAGTGAAATGGAGGAAAATGACTACTTAGGCGTATGCTCCTCTTATAAAGATTCTAATAAAGACAAAGAAGAGTGATCTCTTCTGTCCAAAAGGGTAAACCAACTTTGAAAGAGATAATTGAGCAACAGACAATATGCCATAAAAGTTACTTAATAGCACTTTCTTTTGTTTTTGATAGCGCTGAAAAGCGCTATTAACCGTGCCACTAATGTGAACGATTTTGTTTAATAGCACTTTAAAAGAGCTATTAAAGTACTAGTTTTTTAATATAAAAATATTAATTAATTAAAACAATAAAATTAAAGGAGCCAAACGAAATTCGTGGGGGAAAATGAAAATTTTAGCAAAAACAGTAGCGTCGGCCTGAACCGTCCCTAATATAAGAAAATAAGAATTAATTAAGACAATAACTAATAAGAAGGCAAATAAAAATTGTTATGAGAAATGAATATTTTTTTAAAAACAATAGCGTCGGCCTAAACCGTCGCTAATATAAAAAAATAATAATTATTTAAAATAATAACTAAAAAGGAGGCAAACTAAATTGGTGGGTGTAATGAAATTTTTGCACAAACATTAGCGTAGGTCCAAATAAAGGTTTTTTCAACACCAATTATTTTTCTCGAGATCAAACCATTTTCAAAATATTTTCATAACAAATGCACTCGAAGGACACATGCATTAAGTAGTGAAGAAGAAATGATTAAATGTATGTCCCTTTGTTCTTAGTCCGACGACGTTGGCTGTATAGGTTATCGCTCGAATGCTCACCTTCACTCATGAACTTTAGTTTTATTCGTGCTATATACTTTTAAAGTTAAATGGAGGAAAATGACTACTTAGGAGTATGCTCCTCTTATAAATATTCTAATAAACACAAAGAAGAGTGATCTCTTCTGTCCAAAAGGGTAAACCAACTTTGAAAGATAAAATAGAGCAACAGACAATATGCCATAAAAGTTACTTAATAGCACTTTCTTTTGTTTTTGATAGCGCTGAAAAGCGCTATTAACCGTGCCACTAATGTGAACGATTTTGTTTAATAGCACTTTAAAAGAGCTATTAAAGTACTAGTTTTTTAATATAAAAATAATAATTAATTAAAAAAATAAGTTTAAAGGAGCCAAACGAAATTCGTGGGGGAAAATGAAAATTTTAGAAAAAACAGTAGCGTCGGCCTGAACCGTCCCTAATATAAGAAAATAAGAATTAATCAAGACAATAACTAATAAGAAGGCAAACGAAACTTGTTATGAGAAATGAATATTTTTTTAAAAACAATAGCGTTGGCCTAAACCGTCGCTAATATAAAAAAATAATAATTATTTAAAATAATAACTAAAAAGGAGGCAAACTAAATTGGTGGGTGTAATGAAATTTTTGTACAAACATTAGCGTAGGTCCAAATAAAGGTTTTGTCAACACCTAGTATTTTTCTCGAGATCAAACCATTTTTAAGATATTTTCATAACAAATGCACTCGAAGGACACATGCATTAAGTAGTGAAGAAGAAATGATTAAATGTATGTCCCTTTGTTCTTAGTCCGACGATGTTGGCTGTATAGGTTATCGCTCGAATGCTCACCTTCACTCATGAACTTTAGTTTTATTCGTGCTATATACTTTTAAAGTTAAATAGAGGAAAATGACTACTTAGGCGTATGCTCCTCTTATAAAGATTCTAATAAACACAAAGAAGAGTGATCTCTTCTGTCCAAAAGGGTAAACCAACTTTGAAAGATAAAATAGAGCAACAAACAATATGCCATAAAAGTTACTTAATAGCACTTTCTTTGGTTTTTGATAGCGCTGAAAAGCGCTATTAACCGTTCCACTAATGTGAACGATTTTGTTTAATAGCACTTTAAAAGAGCTATTAAATTACTAGTTTTTTATTATAAAAATAATAATTAATTAAAACAATAAGTTTAATCGAGCCAAACGAAATTCATCGGGGAAAATGAAGATTTTAGCAAAAACAGTAGCGTCGGCCTGCACCGTCGCTAATATAAGAAAATAAGAATTAATTAAGACAATAACTAATAAGGGAGCAAACGAAACTTGTTATGAGAAATTAATATATTTTTAAAAACAATAGCGTCGGCCTGAACCGTCGCTAATATAAAAAAATAATAATTATTTAAAATAACTAAATTGGTGGGTGTAATGACATTTTTGCACAAACGTTAGCGTAGGTCCAAATAAACGTTTTATCAACACCGAGTATTTTTCTCGAGATCAAACCATTTTAAAAATATTTTTATAACAAATGCACTCGAAGGACACATGCATTAAGTAGTGAAGAAGGAATGATTAAATGTATGTCCCTTTGTTCTTAGTCCGACGACGCTGGCTGTATAGGTTATCGCTCGAATGCTCACCTTCACTCATGAACTTTAGTTTTATTCGTGCTATATACTTTTGAAGTGAAATGGAGTAAAATGACTACTTAGGCGTATGCTCCTCTTATAAAGATTCTAATAAGGACAAAGAAGAGTGATCTCTTCTATCCAAAAGGTTAAACCAACTTTGAAAGAGAAAATAGAGCAACAGACAATATGCCATAAAAGTTACTTAATAGCACTTTCTTTTGTTTTTGATAACTCTGAAAAGCGCTATTAACCGTGCCACTAATGCGAACGATTTTGTTTAATAGCACTTTAAAAGAGCTATTAAAGTACTAGTTTTTTAATATAAAAATAATAATTAATTAAAACAATAAGTTTATAGGAGCCAAACGAAATTCGTGGGGGAAAATGAATATTTTAGCAAAAACAGTAGCGTCGGGTTGAACCGTCCCTAATATTAGAAAATAATAATTAATTAAGACAATAACTAATAAGAAGGCAAACGAAACTTGTTATGAGAAATGAATATTTTTTTAAAAACAATAGCGTCGGCCTGAACCGTCGCTAATATAAAAAAATAATAATTATTTAAAATAATAACTAAAAAGGAGGCAAACTAAATTGGTGGGTGTAATGAAATTTTTGCACAAACATTAGCGTAGGTCCAAATAAAGGTTTTGTCAACACCAAATATTTTTCTCGAGATCAAACCATTTTCAAAATATTTCCATAACAAATGCACTCGAAGGACACATGTATTAAGTAGTGAAGATGAAATGATTAAATGTATGTCCCTTTGTTCTTAGTCCGACGACGCTGGCTGTATAAGTTATCGCTCAAATGCTCACCTTCACTCATGAACTTTAGTTTTATTCGTGCTATATACTTTTAAAGTTAAATGGAGGAAAATGACTACTTAGGCGTATGCTCCTCTTATAAAGATTCTAATAAACACAAAGAAGAGTGATCTCTTCTGTCCAAAAGGGTAAACCAACATTGAAAGAGAAAATAGAGCAACAGACAATATGCCATAAAAGTTACTTAATAGCACTTTATTCTGTTTTTGATAGCCCTGAAAAGCGCTATTAACCGTTCCACTAATGTGAACGATTTTTTTTAATAGCACTTTAAAAGAGCTATTAAAGTACTAGTTTTTCAATATAAAAATAATAATTAATTAAAACAATAAGTTTAAAGGAGCCAAACGAAATTCGTTGGGGAAAATGAAAATTTTAGCAAAAACAGTAGTGTCGGCCTGAACCGTCCCTAATATAAGAAAATAAGAATTAATTAAGACAATAACTAATAAGGAGGCAAACGAAAATTGTTATGAGAAATGAATATTTTTTTAAAAACAATAGCGTCGGCCTAAACCGTCGCTAATATAAAAAAATAATAATTATTTAAAATAATAACTAAAAAGGAGGCAAACTAAATTGGTGGGTGTAATGAAATTTTTGCACAAACATTAGCGTAGGTCCAAATAAAGGTTTTGTCAACAACAAGTATTTTTCTCGAGATCAAACCATTTTCAAAATATTTTCATAACAAATGCACTCGAAGGACACATGCATTAAGTAGTGAAGAAGAAATTATTAAATGTATGTCCCTTTATTCTTAGTCCGACGACGCTAGCTGTATAGGTTATCGCTCGAATTCTCACCTTCACCAATGAACTTTAGTTTTATTCGTGCTATATACTTTTGAAGTGAAATGGAGGAAAATGTCTACTTAGGCGTATGCTCCTCTTATAAAGATTCTAATAAAGACAAAGAAGAGTGATCTCTTCTGTCCAAAAGGGTAAACCATCTTTGAAAGAGAAAATAGAGCAACAGACAATATGCCATAAAAGTTACTTAATAGCACTTTCTTTTGTTTTTGATAGCGCTGATAAGCGCTATTAACCGTGCCACTAATGTGAACGATTTTGTTTAATAACACATTAAAAGAGCTATTAAAGTACTAGTTTTTAATATAAAAATAATAATTAATTAAAATAATAAGTTTAAAGGAGCCAAACGAAACTCGTTGGGGGAAATGAAAATTTTAGCAAAAACAGTAGCGTCGGGTTGAACCGTCCCTAATATAAGAAAATAAAAATTAATTAAGACAATAACTAATAAGAAGGCAAATGAAACTTTTTATGAGAAATGAATATTTTTTTAAAAACAATAGCGTCGGCCTGAACCGTCCCTAATATAAAAAAATAATAATTATTTAAAATAATAACTAAAAAGGAGGCAAACTAAATTGGTGGGTGTAATGAAATTTTTGCACAAACATTAGCGTAGGTCCAAATAAAGGTTTTGTCAACACCAAGTATTTTTCTCGAGGTCAAACCATTTTCAAAATATTTTCATAACAAATGCACTCGAAGGACACATGCATTAAGTAGTGAAGAAGAAATGATTAAATGTATGTCCCTTTGTTCTTAGTCCAACGACGCTGGCTGTATAGGTTATCGCTCAAATGCTCACCTTCACTCATGAAATTTAGTTTTATTCGCGCTATATACTTTGAAAGGTAAATGGAGGAAAATGACCACTTAGGCGTATGATCCTCTTATAAAGATTCTAATAAACACAAATAAGAGTGATCTCTTCTGTCCAAAAGAGTAAACCAACTTTGAAAGAGAAAATAGAGCAACAGACAATATGCCATAAAAGTTACTTAATAGCACTTTTTTTTGTTTTTGATAGCGCTGATAAGCACTATTAACCGTGCCACTAGTGTGAACGATTTTGTTTAATAGCACTTTAAAAGAGCTATTAAAGTACTAGTTTTTTAATATAAAAATAATAATTAATTAAAATAATAAGTTTAAAGGAGCCAAACGGAATTCGTGGGGGGAAATGAAAATTTTAGCAAAAACAGTAGCGTCGGCCTGAACCATTCCTAATATAAGAAAATAAGAATTAATTAAGACAATAACTAATAAGGGAGAAAACGAAACTTGTTATGAGAAATGAATATTTTTTTAAAAACAATAGCGTCGGCCTGAACCGTCGCTAATATAAAAAAATAATAATTATTTAAAATAATAACAAAAAAGGAGGCAAACTAAATTGGTGGGTGTAATGAAGTTTTGGAACAAACATTAGCGTACGTCCAAATAAAGGTTTTGTCAACACAAAGTATTTTTCTCGAGATCAAACCATTTTCAAAATATTTTCATAACAAATGCACTCAAAGGACACATGCATTAAGTAGTGAAGAAGAAATGATTAAATGTATGTCCCTTTGTTCTTAATCCGACGACGCTGGTTGTATAGGTTATCGTTCAAATGCTCACCTTCACTCATGAACTTTAGTTTTATTCGTGCTATATTCTTTTAAAGTAAAATGGAGGAAAATGACTACTTAGGTGTATGCTCCTCTTATAAAGATTTTAATAAACACAAAGAAGAGTGATTTTTTCTATCCAAAAGGGTAAACCAACTTTGAAAGAGAAAATAGGGAAACATACAATATGCCATAAAAGTTATTTAATAGCACTTTCTTTTGTTTTTGATAGCGCTGATAAGCGCTATTAACCGTGCCACTAATGTGAACGATTTTGTTTAATAGCACTTTAAAAGAGCTATTAAAGTACTAGTTTTTTAATATAAAAATAATAATTAATTAAAACAATAAGTTTAAAGGAGCCAAACGAAATTCGTGGGGGAAAATTAAAATTTTAGCAAAAATAGCAGTGTCGGCCTGAACCGTCCCTAATATAACAAAATAAGAATAAATTACGACAATAACTAATAAGAAGGCAAACGAAACTTGTTATGAGAAATGAATATTTTTTTAAAAACAATAGTGTCGCCCTGAACCGTCGCTAATATAAAAAAATAATAATTATTTAAAATAATAACTAAAAAGGAGGCAAACTAAATTGGTGGGTGTAATGAAATTTTTGCACAAACAATAGCGTAGGTCCAAATAAAGGTTTTGTCAACACCAAGTATTTTTCTCGAGATCAAACCATTCTCAAAATATTAAGTAGTGAAGAAGAAATGATTAAATGTATGTCCCTTTGTTCTTAGTTCGACGAAGTTGGCTGTATAGGTTATCGCTCGAATGCTCACCTTCACTCATGAACTTTAGTTTTATTCGTGCTATATACTTTTAAAGTTAAATGGAGGAAAATGACTACTTAGGCGTATGCTCCTTTTTTAAAGATTCTAATAAACACAAAGAAGAGTGATCTCTTTTGTCCAAAAGGGTAAACCAACTTTGAAAGAGAAAATAGAGCAACAAACAATATGCCATAAAAGTTACTTAATAGCACTTTTTTTTTGATAGCGCTGATAAGCGCTATTAACCGTGCCACTAGTGTGAACGATTTTGTTCAATAGCACTTTAAAAGAGCTATTAAAGTAATAGTTTTTTAATATAAAAATAATAATTAATTAAAATAATAAGTTTAAAGGAGCCAAACGGAATTCGTGGGGGGAAATGAAAATTTTAGCAAAAACAGTAGCTTCGGCCTAAACCGTCCCTAATATAAGAAAATAAGAATTAATTAAGACAATAAATAATAAGGGAGAAAACGAAACTTGTTATGAGAAATGAATATTTTTTAAAAAACAATAGCGTCGGCCTGAACCGTCGCTAATATAAAAAAATAATAATTATTTAAAATAATAACTAAAAAGGAGGCAAACTAAATTGGTGGGTGTAATGAAGTTTTGGAACAAACATTAGCGTAGGTCCAAATAAAGGTTTTGTCAACACAGTATTTTTCTCGAGATCAAACCATTTTAAAAATATTTTCATAACAAATGCACTCGATGGACACATGCATTAAGTAGTGAAGAAGAAATGATTAAATGTATGTCCCTTTGTTCTTAATCCGACGACGCTGGTTGTATAGGTTATCGCTCAAATGCTCACCTTCACTCATGAACTTTAGTTTTATTCGTGCAATATACTTTTAAATTTAAATGGAGGAAAATGACTACTTAGGCGTATGCTCCTCTTATAAAGATTCTAATAAACACAAAGAAGAGTGATCTCTTCTGTCCAAAAGGGTAAACCAACTTTGAAATAGAAAATAGAGAAACAGACAATATGCCATAAAAGTTACTTAATAGCACTTTATTTTGTTTTTGATAGCGCTGATAAGCACTATTAACCGAGCCACTAATGTGAACGATTTTGTTTAATAGCACTTTAAAAGAGCTATTAAAGTACTAGTTTTTTAATATAAAAATAATAATTAATTAAAATAATAAGTTTAAAGGAGCCAAACAAAATTTGTGGGGGGAAATGAAAATTTTAGCAAAAACAGTAGCGTCGGCCTGAGCCGTCCCTAATATAAGAAAATAAGAATTAATCAAGACAATAACTAATAAGGGAGCAAACTAAACTTGTTATGAGAAATGAATATTTTTTTTAAAACAATAGCGTCGGCCTGAACCGTCGCTAATATAAAAAAAATAATTATTTAAAATAATAACTAAAAAAGAGGCAAACTAAATTGTTGGGTGTAATGAAATTTTTGCACAAACACTAGCTTAGGTCCAAATAAAGGTTTTGTCAACACCAAGTATTTTTCTCGAGATCAAACCATTTTCATAACAAATGCACTCGATGGACACATGCATTAAGTAGTGAAGAATAAATGATTAAATGTATGTCCCTTTGTTCTTAGTTTGACGAATTTGGCTGTATAGGTTATCGCTCGAATGCTCACCTTCACTCATGAACTTTAGTTTTATTCGTGCTATATACTTTTAAAGTTAAATGGAGGAAAATGACTAGTTAGGCGTATGCTCCTTTTTTAAAGATTATAATAAACACAAAGAAGAGTGATCTCTTCTGTCTAAAAGGGTAAACCAACTTTGAAATCGAAAATAGAGCAACAAACAATATGCCATAAAAGTTACTTAATAGCTTTTTTTTTTTGATAGCGCTGATAAGCGCTATTAACCGTGCCACTAGTGTGAACGATTTTGTTTAATAGCACTTTAAAAGAGCTATTAAAGTACTAGTTTTTTAATATAAAAATAATAATTAATTAAAATAATAAGTTTAAAGGAGCCAAACTGAATTCGTGGGGGGAAATGAAAATTTTAGCAAAAACAGTAGCGTCGGCCTGAACCGTCCCTAATATAAGAAAATAAGAATTAATTAAGACAATAACTAATAAGGGAGAAAACGAAACTTGTTATGAGAAATGAATATTTTTTTAAAAACAATAGTGTCGGCCTTAACCGTCGCTAATATAAAAAAAAATAATTATTTAAAATAATAACTAAAAAGGAGGCAAACTAAATTGGTGGGTGTAATGAAGTTTTGGAACAAACATTAGCGTAGGTCCAAATAAAGGTTTTGTCAACACAAAGTATTTTTCTCAAGATCAAACCATTTTCAAAATATTTTCATAACAAATGAACTCGATGGACACATGCATTAAGTAGTGAAGAAGAAATGATTAAATGTATGTCCCTTTGTTCTTAATCCGACGACGCTGGTTGTATAGGTTATCGCTCAAATGCTCACCTTCACTCATGAACTTTAGTTTTATTCGTGCTATATAATTTTAAAGTTAAATGGAGGAAAATGACTACTTAGGCGTATGCTCCTCTTATAAAGATTCTAATAAACACAAAGAAGAGTGATCTCTTCTGTCCAAAAGGGTAAACCAACTTTGAAATAGAAAATAGAGTAACAGACAATATGCCATAAAAGTTACTTAATAGCACTTTATTTTGTTTTTGATAGCGCTGATAAGCACTATTAACCGTGCCACAAATGTGAACGATTTTGTTTAATAGAACTTTAAAAGAGCTATTAAAGTACTAGTTTTTTAATATAAAATTAATAATTAATTAAAATAATATGTTTAAAGGAGCCAAACAGAATTCGTGGGGGGAAATGAAAATTTTAGCAAAAACAGTAGCGTCGGCCTGAACCGTCCCTAATATAAAAAAATAATAATTATTTAAAATACTAACTAAAAAGGAGGCAAACTAAATTGGTGGGTGTAATGAAATTTTTGCACAAACATTAGCGTAGGTCCAAATAAAGGTTTTGTCAACACCAAGTATTTTTCTCGAGGTCAAACCATTTTCAAAATATTTTCATAACAAATGCACTCGAAGGACACATGCATTAAGTAGTGAAGAAGAAATGATTAAATGTATGTCCCTTTGTTCTTAGTTCGACGAAGTTGGTTGTATAGGTTATCGCTCGAATGCTCACCTTCACTCATGAACTTTAGTTTTATTCGTGCTATATACTTTTAAAGTTAAATGGAGGAAAATGACTACTTAGGCGTATGCTCCTTTTTTAAAGATTCTAATAAACACAAAGAAGAATGATCTCTTCTGTCCAAAAGGGTAAACCAACTTTGAATGAGAAAATAGAGCAACAAACAATATGCCATAAAAGTTACTTAATAGCACTTTTTTTTTTGATAGCGCTGATAAGCGATATTAACCGTGCCATTAGTGTGAACGATTTTGTTTAATAACACTTTAAAAGAGCTATTAAAGTACTAGTTTTTTAATATAAAAATAATAATTAATTAAAATAATAAGTTTAAAGGAGCCAAACGGAATTCGTGGGGGGAAATGAAAATTTTAGCAAAAACAGTAGCGTCGGCCTGAACCATTCCTAATATAAGAAAATAAGAATTAATTAAGACAATAACTAATAAGGGAGAAAACGAAACTTGTTATGAGAAATGAATATTTTTTTAAAAACAATAGCGTCGGCCTGAACCGTCGCTAATATAAAAAAAAAAAATAATTATTTAAAATAATAACTAAAAAGGAGGCAAACTAAATTGGTGGGTGTAATGAAGTTTTGGAACAAACATTAGCGTACGTCCAAATAAAGGTTTTGTCAACACAAAGTATTTTTCTCGAGATCAAACCATTTTCAAAATATTTTCATAACAAATGCACTCGACGGACACATGCATTAAGTAGTGAAGAAGAAATGATTAAATGTATGTCCCTTTGTTCTTAATCCGACGATGCTGGTTGTATAGGTTATCGTTCAAATGCTCACCTTCAGTCATGAACTTTAGTTTTATTCGTGCTATATACTTTTAAAGTTAAATGGAGGAAAATGACTACTTAGGTGTATGCTCCTCTTATAAAGATTCTAATAAACACAAAGAAGAGTGATCTCTTCTGTCCAAAAGGGTAAACCAACTTTGAAATAGAAAATAGAGCAACAGACAATATGCCATAAAAGTTACTTAATAGCACTTTATTTTGTTTTTGATAGCGCTGATAAGCGCTATTAACCGTGCCACTAATGTGAACGATTTTGTTTAATAGCACTTTAAAAGAGCTATTAAAGTACTAGTTTTTTAATATAAAAATAATAATTAATTAAAATAATAAGTTTAAAGGAGCCAAACGGAATTCGTGGGGGGAAATGAAAATTTTAGCAAAAACAGTAGCGTCGGCCTTAACCGTCCCTAATATAAGAAAATAAGAATTAATTAAGACAATAACTAATAAGGGAGCAAACAAAACTTGTTATGAGAAATGAATATTTTTTTAAAAACAATAGCGTCGACCTGAACCGTCGCTAATATAAAAAAATAATAATTATTTAAAATAATAACTAAAAAGGAGGCAAACTAAATTGGTGGGTGTAATGAAATTTTTGCACAAACATTAGCGTAGGTCCAAATAAAGGTTTTGTAAACACCAAGTATTTTTCTCGAGATCAAACCATTTTCAAAATATTTTCATAACAAATGCACTCGATGGACACATGCATTAAGTAGTGAAGAAGAAATGATTAAATGTATGTCCCTTTGTTCTTAATCCGACGACGCTGGTTGTATAGGTTATCGCTCAAATGCTCACCTTCACTCATGAACTTTAGTTTTATTCGTGCAATATACTTTTAAATTTAAATGGAGGAAAATGACTACTTAGGCGTATGCTCCTCTTATAAAGATTCTAATAAACACAAAGAAGAGTGATCTCTTCTGTCCAAAAGGGTAAACCAACTTTGAAATAGAAAATAGAGAAACAGACAATATGCCATAAAAGTTACTTAATAGCACTTTATTTTGTTTTTGATAGCGCTGATAAGCACTATTAACCGAGCCACTAATGTGAACGATTTTGTTTAATAGCACTTTAAAAGAGCTATTAAAGTACTAGTTTTTTAATATAAAAATAATAATTAATTAAAATAATAAGTTTAAAGGAGCCAAACGAAATTTGTGGGGGGAAATGAAAATTTTAGCAAAAACAGTAGCGTCGGCCTGAGCCGTCCCTAATATAAGAAAATAAGAATTAATCAAGACAATAACTAATAAGGGAGCAAACTAAACTTGTTATGAGAAATGAATATTTTTTTTAAAACAATAGCGTCGGCCTGAACCGTCGCTAATATAAAAAAAATAATTATTTAAAATAATAACTAAAAAAGAGGCAAACTAAATTGTTGGGTGTAATGAAATTTTTGCACAAACACTAGCTTAGGTCCAAATAAAGGTTTTGTCAACACCAAGTATTTTTCTCGAGATCAAACCATTTTCATAACAAATGCACTCGATGGACACATGCATTAAGTAGTGAAGAATAAATGATTAAATGTATGTCCCTTTGTTCTTAGTTTGACGAATTTGGCTGTATAGGTTATCGCTCGAATGCTCACCTTCACTCATGAACTTTAGTTTTATTCGTGCTATATACTTTTAAAGTTAAATGGAGGAAAATGACTACTTAGGCGTATGCTCCTTTTTTAAAGATTATAATAAACACAAAGAAGAGTGATCTCTTCTGTCTAAAAGGGTAAACCAACTTTGAAATCGAAAATAGAGCAACAAACAATATGCCATAAAAGTTACTTAATAGCTTTTTTTTTTTGATAGCGCTGATAAGCGCTATTAACCGTGCCACTAGTGTGAACGATTTTGTTTAATAGCACTTTAAAAGAGCTATTAAAGTACTAGTTTTTTAATATAAAAATAATAATTAATTAAAATAATAAGTTTAAAGGAGCCAAACTGAATTCGTGGGGGGAAATGAAAATTTTAGCAAAAACAGTAGCGTCGGCCTGAACCGTCCCTAATATAAGAAAATAAGAATTAATTAAGACAATAACTAATAAGGGAGAAAACGAAACTTGTTATGAGAAATGAATATTTTTTTAAAAACAATAGTGTCGGCCTTAACCGTCGCTAATATAAAAAAAAATAATTATTTAAAATAATAACTAAAAAGGAGGCAAACTAAATTGGTGGGTGTAATGAAGTTTTGGAACAAACATTAGCGTAGGTCCAAATAAAGGTTTTGTCAACACAAAGTATTTTTCTCAAGATCAAACCATTTTCAAAATATTTTCATAACAAATGCACTCGATGGACACATGCATTAAGTAGTGAAGAAGAAATGATTAAATGTATGTCCCTTTGTTCTTAATCCGACGACGCTGGTTGTATAGGTTATCGCTCAAATGCTCACCTTCACTCATGAACTTTAGTTTTATTCGTGCTATATAATTTTAAAGTTAAATGGAGGAAAATGACTACTTAGGCGTATGCTCCTCTTATAAAGATTCTAATAAACACAAAGAAGAGTGATCTCTTCTGTCCAAAAGGGTAAACCAACTTTGAAATAGAAAATAGAGTAACAGACAATATGCCATAAAAGTTACTTAATAGCACTTTATTTTGTTTTTGATAGCGCTGATAAGCACTATTAACCGTGCCACAAATGTGAACGATTTTGTTTAATAGAACTTTAAAAGAACTATTAAAGTACTAGTTTTTTAATATAAAATTAATAATTAATTAAAATAATATGTTTAAAGGAGCCAAACGGAATTCGTGGGGGGAAATGAAAATTTTAGCAAAAACAGTAGCGTCGGCCTGAACCGTCCCTAATATAAAAAAATAATAATTATTTAAAATACTAACTAAAAAGGAGGCAAACTAAATTGGTGGGTGTAATGAAATTTTTGCACAAACATTAGCGTAGGTCCAAATAAAGGTTTTGTCAACACCAAGTATTTTTCTCGAGGTCAAACCATTTTCAAAATATTTTCATAACAAATGCACTCGAAGGACACATGCATTAAGTAGTGAAGAAGAAATGATTAAATGTATGTCCCTTTGTTCTTAGTTCGACGAAGTTGGTTGTATAGGTTATCGCTCGAATGCTCACCTTCACTCATGAACTTTAGTTTTATTCGTGCTATATACTTTTAAAGTTAAATGGAGGAAAATGACTACTTAGGCGTATGCTCCTTTTTTAAAGATTCTAATAAACACAAAGAAGAATGATCTCTTCTGTCCAAAAGGGTAAACCAACTTTGAATGAGAAAATAGAGCAACAAACAATATGCCATAAAAGTTACTTAATAGCACTTTTTTTTTTGATAGCGCTGATAAGCGCTATTAACCGTGCCATTAGTGTGAACGATTTTGTTTAATAACACTTTAAAAGAGCTATTAAAGTACTAGTTTTTTAATATAAAAATAATAATTAATTAAAATAATAAGTTTAAAGGAGCCAAACGGAATTCGTGGGGGGAAATGAAAATTTTAGCAAAAACAGTAGCGTCGGCCTGAACCATTCCTAATATAAGAAAATAAGAATTAATTAAGACAATAACTAATAAGGGAGAAAACGAAACTTGTTATGAGAAATGAATATTTTTTTAAAAACAATAGCGTCGGCCTGAACCGTCGCTAATATAAAAAAAAAAATAATTATTTAAAATAATAACTAAAAAGGAGGCAAACTAAATTGGTGGGTGTAATGAAGTTTTGGAACAAACATTAGCGTACGTCCAAATAAAGGTTTTGTCAACACAAAGTATTTTTCTCGAGATCAAACCATTTTCAAAATATTTTCATAACAAATGCACTCGACGGACACATGCATTAAGTAGTGAAGAAGAAATGATTAAATGTATGTCCCTTTGTTCTTAATCCGACGATGCTGGTTGTATAGGTTATCGTTCAAATGCTCACCTTCAGTCATGAACTTTAGTTTTATTCGTGCTATATACTTTTAAAGTTAAATGGAGGAAAATGACTACTTAGGTGTATGCTCCTCTTATAAAGATTCTAATAAACACAAAGAAGAGTGATCTCTTCTGTCCAAAAGGGTAAACCAACTTTGAAATAGAAAATAGAGCAACAGACAATATGCCATAAAAGTTACTTAATAGCACTTTATTTTGTTTTTGATAGCGCTGATAAGCGCTATTAACCGTGCCACTAATGTGAACGATTTTGTTTAATAGCACTTTAAAAGAGCTATTAAAGTACTAGTTTTTTAATATAAAAATAATAATTAATTAAAATAATAAGTTTAAAGGAGCCAAACGGAATTCGTGGGGGGAAATGAAAATTTTAGCAAAAACAGTAGCGTCGGCCTTAACCGTCCCTAATATAAGAAAATAAGAATTAATTAAGACAATAACTAATAAGGGAGCAAACAAAAATTGTTATGAGAAATGAATATTTTTTTAAAAACAATAGCGTCGACCTGAACCGTCGCTAATATAAAAAAATAATAATTATTTAAAATAATAACTAAAAAGGAGGCAAACTAAATTGGTGGGTGTAATGAAATTTTTGCACAAACATTAGCGTAGGTCCAAATAAAGGTTTTGTAAACACCAAGTATTTTTCTCGAGATCAAACCATTTTCAAAATATTTTCATAACAAATGCACTCGTAGGACACATGCATTAAGTAGTGAAGAAGAAATGATTAAATGTATGTCCCTTTGTTCTTAATCCGACGACGCTGACTGTATAGGTTATCGCTCAAATGCTCACCTTCACTGATGAACTTTAGTTTTATTCGTGCTATATACTTTTAAAGTTAAATGGAGGAAAATGACTACTTAGGCGTATTCTCCTCTTATAAAGATTCTAATAAAGACAAAGAAGAGTGATCTCTTCTGTTCAAAAGGGTAAACAAACTTTGAAAGAGAAAATATAGCAACAGACAATATGCCATAAAAGTTACTTAATAGCACTTTCTTTTGTTTTTGTTAGAGCTGAAAAGCGCTATTAACCGTTTCACTTATGTGAACGATTTTGTTTAATAGCACTTTAAAAGAGCTATTAAAGTACTAGTTTTTTAATATAAAAATAATAATTAATTAAAACAATAATTTTAAAGGAGCCAAACGAAATTCATGGGGGAAAATGAAAATTTTAGCAAAAACAGTAGCGTCGGCCTGAACCGTCGCTAATATAAGAAAATAAGAATTAATTAAGACAATAACCAAAAAGGAGGCAAACGAAATTTGTTATGAGAAATGAATATTTTTTCAAAAACAATAGCGTCGGCCTGAACCGTCGCTAATATAAAATAATAAATAATTATTTAAAATAATAACTTAAAAGGAGGCAAACTAAATTGGTGGGTGTAATGAAATTTTCGCACAAACAGTAGCGTAGGTCCAAATAAATGTTTTGTCAACACCGAGTATTTTTCTCAAAATCAAACCATTTGAAAAATATTTTTATAACAAATGCACTCGAAGGACACATGCATTAAGTAGTGAAGAAGGAATGATTAAATGTATGTCCCTTTGTTCTTAGTCCGACGATGCTGGTTGTATAGGTTATCACTCGAATGCTCACCTTCACTCATGAACTTTAGTTTTATTCGTGCTATATACTCTTGAAGTGAAATGGAGGAAAATGACTACTTAGGCGTATGCTCCTCTTATAAAGATTCTAATAAAGACAAAGAATAGTGATCTCTTCTGTCCAAAAGGGTAAACCAACTTTGAAAGAGAAAATAGAGCAACAGACAATATGCCATAAAAGTTACTTAATAGCACTTTCTTTTGTTTTTGATAGCGTTGAAAAGCGCTATTACACGTGCCACTAATGTGAACGATTTTGTTTAATAGCACTTTAAAAGAGCTATTAAAGTACTAGTTTTTAATATAAAAATAATAACTAATTAAAACAATAAGTTTAAAGGAGCCAAACGAAATTCATGGGGGAAAATGAAAATTTTAGCACAAACAGTAGCGTCGGCCTGAACCGTCGCTAATATAAGAAATGAGAATTAATTAAGACAATAACTAATAAGGAGGCAAACGAAATTTGTTATGGGAAATGAATATTTTTTCAAAAACAATAGCGTCGGCCTGAACCGTCGCTAATATAAAAAAAATTAATTAAAATAATAACTAAAAAGGAGGGAAACTAAATTGGTGGGTGTAATGAAACTTTCGCACAAACAGTAGCGTAGGTCCAAATAAATGTTTTGTCAACACCGAGTATTTTTCTCAAAATCAAACCATTTTCAAAATATTTTTATAACAAATGCACTCGAAGGACACATGCATTAAGTAGTGAAGAAGGAATTATTAAATGTATGTCCCTTTGTTCTTAGTCCGACGATGCTGGCTGTATAGGTTATCACTCGAGTGCTCACCTTCACTCATGAACTTTAGTTTTATTCGTGCTATATACTCTTGAGTGAAATGGAGGAAAATGACTACTTAGGCGTATGCTCCTCTTATAAAGATTCTAATAAAGACAAAGAAGAGTGATCTCTTCTGTCCAAAAGGGTAAACCAACTTTGAAAGAGAAAATAGAGCAACAGACAATATGCCATAAAAGTTACTTAATAGCACTTTCTTTTGTTTTTGATAGCGTTGAAAAGCGCTATTACACGTGCCACTAATGTGAACGATTTTGTTTAATAGCACTTTAAAAGAGCTATTAAAGTACTAGTTTTTAATATAAAAATAATAACTAATTAAAACAATAAGTTTAAAGGAGCCAAACGAAATTCATGGGGGAAAATGAAAATTTTAGCACAAACAGTAGCGTCGGCCTGAACCGTCGCTAATATAAGAAATGGGAATTAATTAAGACAATAACTAATAAGGAGGCAAACGAAATTTGTTATGGGAAATGAATATTTTTTCAAAAACAATAGCGTCGGCCTGAACCGTCGCTAATATAAAAAAAAATTATTTAAAATAATAACTAAAAAGGAGGGAAACTAAATTGGTGGGTGTAATGAAATTTTCGCACAAACAGTAGCGTAGGTCCAAATAAATGTTTTGTCAACACCGAGTATTTTTCTCAAAATCAAACCATTTTAAAAATATTTTTATAACAAATGCACTCGAAGGACACATGCATTAAGTAGTGAAGAAGGAATGATTAAATGTATGTCCCTTTGTTCTTAGTCCGACGATGCTCGCTATATAGGTTATCACTCGAGTGCTCACCTTCACTCATGAACTTTAGTTTTATTCGTGCTATATACTCTTGAAGTGAAATGGAGGAAAATGACTACTTAGGCGTATGGTCCTCTTATAAAGATTCTAATAAAGACAAAGAAGAGTGATCTCTTCTGTCCAAAAGGGTAAACCAACTTTGAAAGAGAAAATAGAGCAACAGACAATATGCCATAAAAGTTACTTAATAGCACTTTCTTTTGTTTTTGATAGCGTTGAAAAGCGCTATTACACGTGCCACTAATGTGAACGATTTTGTTTAATAGCACTTTAAAAGAGCTATTAAAGTACTAGTTTTTAATATAAAAATAATAACTAATTAAAACAATAAGTTTAAAGGAGCCAAACGAAATTCATGGGGGAAAATGAAAATTTTAGCACAAACAGTAGCGTCGGCCTGAACCGTCGCTAATATAAGAAATGGGAATTAATTAAGACAATAACTAATAAGGAGGCAAACGAAATTTGTTATGGGAAATGAATATTTTTTCAAAAACAATAGCGTCGGCCTGAACCGTCGCTAATATAAAAAAAAATTATTTAAAATAATAACTAAAAAGGAGGGAAACTAAATTGGTGGGTGTAATGAAATTTTCGCACAAACAGTAGCGTAGGTCCAAATAAATGTTTTGTCAACACCGAGTATTTTTCTCAAAATCAAACCATTTTAAAAATATTTTTATAACAAATGCACTCGAAGGACACATGCATTAAGTAGTGAAGAAGGAATGATTAAATGTATGTCCCTTTGTTCTTAGTCCGACGATGCTCGCTATATAGGTTATCACTCGAGTGCTCACCTTCACTCATGAACTTTAGTTTTATTCGTGCTATATACTCTTGAAGTGAAATGGAGGAAAATGACTACTTAGGCGTATGGTCCTCTTATAAAGATTCTAATAAAGACAAAGAAGAGTGATCTCTTCTGTCCAAAAGGGTAAACCAACTTTGAAAGAGAAAATAGAGCAACAGACAATATGCCATAAAAGTTACTTAATAGCACTTTCTTTTGTTTTTGATAGCGTTGAAAAGCGCTATTACACGTGCCACTAATGTGAACGATTTTGTTTAATAGCACTTTAAAAGAGCTATTAAAGTACTAGTTTTTAATATAAAAATAATAACTAATTAAAACAATAAGTTTAAAGGAGCCACCGAAATTCATGGGGGAAATGAAAATTTTAGCACAAACAGTAGCGTCGGCCTGAACCGTCGCTAATATAAGAAATGAGAATTAATTAAGACAATAACTAATAAGGAGGCAAACGAAATTTGTTATGGGAAATGAATATTTTTTCAAAAACAATAGCGTCGGCCTGAACCGTCGCTAATATAAAAAAAAATTAATTAAAATAATAACTAAAAAGGAGGGAAACTAAATTGGTGGGTGTAATGAAATTTTCGCACAAACAGTAGCGTAGGTCCAAATAAACGTTTTGTCAACACCGAGTAGTTTTCTCAAAATCAAACCATTTTAAAAATATTTTTATAACAAATGCACTCGAAGGACACATGCATTAAGTAGTGAAGAAGGAATGATTAAATGTATGTCCCTTTGTTCTTAGTCCGACGATGCTGGTTGTATAGGTTATCACTCGAATGCTCACCTTCACTCATGAACTTTAGTTTTATTCGTGCTATATACTCTTGAAGTGAAATGGAGGAAAATGACTACTTAGGCGTATGCTCCTCTTATAAAGTTACTAATAAAGACAAAGAAGAGTGATCTCTTCTGTCCAAAAGGGTAAACCAACTTTGAAAGAGAAAATAGAGCAACAGACAATATGCCATAAAAGTTACTTAATAGCACTTTCTTTTGTTTTTGATAGCGTTGAAAAGCGCTATTACCCGTGCCACTAATGTGAACGATTTTGTTTAATAGCACTTTAAAAGAGCTATTAAAGTACTAGTTTTTAATATAAAAATAATAACTAATTAAAACAATAAGTTTAAAGGAGCCAAACGAAATTCATGGGGGAAAATGAAAATTTTAGCACAAACAGTAGCGTCGGCCTGAACCGTCCCTAATATAAGAAATGAGAATTAATTAAGACAATAACTAATAAGGGGGCAAACGAAATTTGTTATGGGAAATGAATATTTTTTCAAAAACCATAGCATCTGCCTGAACCGTCGCTAATATAAAAAAAAATTAATTAAAATAAAAACTAAAAAGGAGGGAAACTAAATTGGTGGGTGTAATGAAACTTTCGCACAAACAGTAGCGTAGGTCCAAATAAACGTTTTGTCAACACCGAGTATTTTTCTCAAAATCAAACCATTTTAAAAATATTTTTATAACAAATGCACTCGAAGGACACATGCATTAAGTAGTGAAGAAGGAATGATTAAATGTATGTCCCTTTGTTCTTAGTCCGACGATGCTGGCTGTATAGGTTATCACTCGAATGCTCACCTTCACTCATGAACTTTAGTTTTATTCGTGCTATATACTCTTGAAGTGAAATGGAGGAAAATGACTACTTAGGCGTATGCTCCTCTTATAAAGATTCTAATAAAGACAAAGAAGAGTGATCTCTTCTGTCCAAAAGGGTAAACCAACTTTGAAAGAGAAAATAGAGCAACAGACAATATGCCATAAAAGTTACTTAATAGCACTTTCTTTTGTTTTTCATAGCGTTGAAAAGCGCTATTACCCGTGCCACTAATGTGAACGATTTTGTTTAATAGCATATTAAAAGAGCTATTAAATTACTAGTTTTTAATATAAAAATAATAACTAATTAAAACAATAAGTTTAAGAGAGCCAAAGGAAATTCATGGGGGAAAATGAAAATTTTAGCACAAACAGTAGCGTCGGCCTGAACCGTCGCTAATATAAGAAATGAGAATTAATTAAGACAATAACTAATAAGGAGGCAAACGAAATTTGTTATGGGAAATGAATATTTTTTCAAAAACAATAGCGTCGGCCTGAACCGTCGCTAATATAAAAAAAATTAATTAAAATAATAACTAAAAAGGAGGGAAACTAAATTGGTGGGTGTAATAAAACTTTCACACAAACAGTAGCGTAGGTCCAAATAAACGTTTTGTCAACACCGAGTATTTTTCTCAAAATCAAACCATTTTAAAAATATCTTTATAACAAATGCACTCGAAGGACACATGCATTAAGTAGTGAAGAAGGAATGATTAAATGTATGTCCCTTTGTTCTTAGTCCGACGATGCTGGCTGTATAGGTTATCACTCGAATGCTCACCTTCACTCATGAACTTTAATTTTATTCGTGCTATATACTCTTGAAGTGAAATGGAGGTAAATGACTACTTAGGCGTATGCTCCTCTTATAAAGATTCTAAAAAAGACAAAGAAGAGTGATCTCTTCTGTCCAAAAGGGTAAACCAACTTTGAAAGAGAAAATAGAGCAACAGACAATATGCCATAAAAGTTACTTAATAGCACTTTCTTTTGTTTTTGATAGCGTTGAAAAGCGCTATTACCCGTGCCACTAATGTGAACGATTTTGTTTAATAGCACTTTAAAAGAGCTATTAAAGTACTAGTTTTTAATATAAAAATAATAACTAATTAAAACAATAAGTTTAAAGGAGCCAAACGAAATTCATGGGGGAAAATGAAAATTTTAGCACAAACAGTAGCGTCGGCCTGAACCGTCCCTAATATAAGAAATGAGAATTAATTAAGACAATAACTAATAAGGAGGCAAACGAAATTTGTTATGGGAAATGAATATTTTTTCAAAAACAATAGCGTCGGCCTGAACCGTCGCTAATATAAAAAAAAATTAATTAAAATAATAACTAAAAAAGAGGGAAACTAAATTGGTGGGTGTAATGAAACTTTCGTACAAACAGTAGCGTAGGTCCAAATAAACGTTTTGTCAACACCGAGTATTTTTCTCAAAATCAAACCATTTTAAAAATATTTTTATAACAAATGCACTCGAAGGACACATGCATTAAGTAGTGAAGAAGGAATGAATAAATGTATGTCCCTTTGTTCTTAGTCCGACGATGCTGGCTGTATAGGTTATCACTCGAATGCTCACCTTCACTCATGAACTTTAGTTTTATTCGTGCTATATAATCTTGAAGTGAAATGGAGGAAAATGACTACTTAGGCGTATGCTCCTCTTATAAAGATTCTAATAAAGACAAAGAAGAGTGATCTCTTCTTTCCAAAAGGGTAAACCAACTTTGAAAGAGAAAATAGAGCAACAGACAATATGCCATAAAATTTACTTAATAGCACTTTCTTTTGTTTTTCATAGCGTTGAAAAGCGCTATTACCCGTGCCACTAATGTGAACGATTTTGTTCAATAGCACTTTAAAAGAGCTATTAAAGTACTAGTTTTTAATATAAAAATAATAACTAATTAAAACAATAAGTTTAAGAGAGCCAAACGAAATTCATGGGGGAAAATGAAAATTTTAGCACAAACAGTAGCGTCGGCCTGAACCGTCGCTAATATAAGAAATGAGAATTAATTAAGACAATAACTAATAAGGAGGCAAACGAAATTTGTTATGCGAAATGAATATTTTTTCAAAAACAATAGCGTCGGCCTGAACCGTCGCTAATATAAAAAATAATTAATTAAAATAATAACTAAAAAGGAGGGAAACTAAATTGGTGGGTGTAATGAAACTTTCGCACAAACAGTAGCATAGGTCCAAATAAACGTTTTGTCAACACCGAGTATTTTTCTCAAAATCAAACCATTTTAAAAATATTTTTATAACAAATGCACTCGAAGGACACATGCATTAAGTAGTGAAGAAGGAATGATTAAATGTATGTCCCTTTGTTCTTAGTCCGACGATGCTGGCTGTATAGGTTATCACTCGAATGCTCACCTTCACTCATGAACTTTAGTTTTATTCGTGCTATATACTCTTGAAGTGAAATGGAGGAAAATGACTACTTAGGCGTATGCTCCTCTTATAAAGATTCTAATAAAGACAAAGAAGAGTGATCTCTTCTGTCCAAAATGGTAAACCAACTTTGAAAGAGAAAATAGAGCAACAGACAATATGCCATAAAAGTTACTTAATAGCACTTTCTTTTGTTTTTGATAGCGTTGAAAAGCGCTATTACCCGTGCCACTAATGTGAACGATTTTGTTTAATAGCACTTTAAAAGAGCTATTAAAGTACTAGTTTTTAATATAAAAATAATAACTAATTAAAACAATAAGTTTAAAGGAGCCAAACGAAATTCATGGGGGAAAATGAAAATTTTAGCACAAACAGTAGCGTCGGCCTGAACCGTCCCTAATATAAGAAATGAGAATTAATTAAGACAATAACTAATAAGGAGGCAAACGAAATTTGTTATGGGAAATGAATATTTTTTCAAAAACAATAGCGTCGGCCTGAACCGTCGCTAATATAAAAAAAAATTAATTAAAATAAAAACTAAAAAGGAGGGAAACTAAATTGGTGGGTGTAATGAAACTTTCGCACAAACAGTAGCGTAGGTCCAAATAAACGTTTTGTCAACACCGAGTATTTTTCTCAAAATCAAACCATTTTAAAAATATTTTTATAACAAATGCACTCGAAGGACACATGCATTAAGTAGTGAAGAAGGAATGATTAAATGTATGTCCCTTTGTTCTTAGTCCGACGATGCTGGCTGTATAGGTTATCACTCGAATGCTCACCTTCACTCATGAACTTTAGTTTTATTCGTGCTATATACTCTTGAAGTGAAATGGAGGAAAATGACTACTTAGGCGTATGCTCCTCTTATAAATATTCTAATAAAGACAAAGAATAGTGATCTCTTCTGTCCAAAAGGGTAAACCGACTTTGAAAGAGAAAATAGAGCAACAGACAATATGCCATAAAAGTTACTTAATAGCACTTTCTTTTGTTTTGATAGCGTTGAAAAGAGCTATTACCCGTGCCACTAATGTGAACGATTTTGTTTAATAGCATATTAAAAGAGCTATTAAATTACTAGTTTTTAATATAAAAATAATAACTAATTAAAACAATAAGTTTAAAGGAGCCAAACGAAATTCATGGGGGAAAATGAAAATTTTAGCACAAACAGTAGCGTCGGCCTGAACCGTCGCTAATATAAGAAATGAGAATTAATTAAGACAATAACTAATAAGGAGGCAAACGAAATTTGTTATGGGAAATGAATATTTTTTCAAAAACAATAGCGTCGGCCTGAACCGTCGCTAATATAAAAAAAAATTAATTAAAATAAAAACTAAAAAGGAGGGAAACTAAATTGGTGGGTGTAATGAAACTTTCGCACAAACAGTAGCGTAGGTCCAAATAAACGTTTTGTCAACACCGAGTATTTTTCTCAAAATCAAACCATTTTAAAAATATTTTTATAACAAATGCACTCGAAGGACACATGCATTAAGTAGTGAAGAAGGAATGATTAAATGTATGTCCCTTTGTTCTTAGTCCGACGATGCTGGCTGTATAGGTTATCACTCGAATGCTCACCTTCACTCATGAACTTTAGTTTTATTCGTGCTATATACTCTTGAAGTGAAATGGAGGAAAATGACTACTTAGGCGTATGCTCCTCTTATAAATATTCTAATAAAGACAAAGAATAGTGATCTCTTCTGTCCAAAAGGGTAAACCGACTTTGAAAGAGAAAATAGAGCAACAGACAATATGCCATAAAAGTTACTTAATAGCACTTTCTTTTGTTTTGATAGCGTTGAAAAGAGCTATTACCCGTGCCACTAATGTGAACGATTTTGTTTAATAGCATATTAAAAGAGCTATTAAATTACTAGTTTTTAATATAAAAATAATAACTAATTAAAACAATAAGTTTAAGAGAGCCAAACGAAATTCATGGGGGAAAATGAAAATTTTAGCACAAACAGTAGCGTCGGACTGAACCGTCGCTAATATAAGAAATGAGAATTAATTAAGACAATAACTAATAAGGAGGCAAACGAAATTTGTTATGGGAAATGAATATTTTTTCAAAAACAATAGCGTCGGCCTGAACCGTCGCTAATATAAAAAAATTTAATTAAAATAATAACTAAAAAGGAGGGAAACTAAATTGGTGGGTGTAATGAAACTTTCGCACAAACAGTAGCGTAGGTCCAAATAAACGTTTTGTCAACGCCGAGTATTTTTCTCAAAATCAAACCATTTTAAAAATATTTTTATAACAAATGCACTCGAAGGACACATGCATTAAGTAGTGATGAAGGAATGATTAAATGTATGTCCCTTTGTTCTTAGTCCGACAATGCTGGCTGTATAGGTTATCACTCGAATGCTCACCTCACTCATGAACTTTAGTTTTATTCGTGCTATATACTCTTGAAGTGAAATGGAGGAAAATGACTACTTAGGCGTATGCTCCTCTTATAAAGATTCTAATAAAGACAAAGAAGAGTGATCTCTTCTGTCCAAAAGGGTAAACCAACTTTGAAAGAGAAAATAGAGCAATAGACAATATGCCATAAAAGTTACTTAATAGCACTTTCTTTTGTTTTTGATAGGGTTGAAAAGCACTATTACTCGTGCCACTAATGTGAACGATTTTGTTTAATAGCACTTTATAAGAGCTATTAAAGTACTATTTTTTAATATAAAAATAATAACTAATTAAAACAATAAGTTTAAAGGAGCCAAACGGAATTCGTGGGGGGAAATGAAAATTTTAGCAAAAACAGTAGCGTCGGCCTGAACCGTCCCTAATATAAGAAAATAATAATTAATTAAGACAATAACTAATAAGGGAGAAAACGAAACTTGTTATGAGAAATGAATATTTTTTTAAAAACAATAGCGTCGTCCTGAACCGTCGCTAATATAAAAAAATAATAATTATTTAAAATAATAACTAAAAAGGAGGCAAACTAAATTGGTGGGTGTAATGAAGTTTTTGCACAAACATTAACGTAGGTCCAAATAAAGGTTTTGTCAACACCAAGTATTTTTCTCGAGATCAAACCATTTTCAAAACATTTTCATAATAAATACACTCGAAGGACACATGCATTAAGTAGTGAAGATGAAATGATTAAATGTATGTCCCTTTGTTCTTAGTCCGACGACGCTGGTTGTATAGGTTATCGCTTGAATGCTCACCTTCACTCATGAACTTTAGTTTTATTCGTGCTATATACTTTTAAAGTTAAATGGAGGAAAATGACTACTTAGGCGTATGCTCCTCTTATAAAGATTCTAATAAACACAAAGAAGAGTGATCTCTTTTTTCCAAAAGGGTAAACCAACTTTGAAAGAGAAAATAGAGCAACAAACAATATGCCATAAAAGTTACTTAATAGCACTTTATTTTGTTTTTGATAGCGCTGAAAAGCGCTATTAACCGTTCCACTAATGTGAACGATTTTGTTTAATAACACTTTAAGAGAGCTATTAAAGTACTAGTTTTTTAATATAAAAATAATAATTAATTAAAACAATAATTTTAAAGGAGCCAAACGAAATTCATGGGGGAAAATGTAAATTTTAGCAAAAACAGTAGCGTCGGCCTGAACCGTCGCTAATATAAGAAAATAAGAATTAATTAAGACAATAACCAATAAGGAGGCAAACGAAAGTTTTTATGAGAAATGAATATTTTTTCAAAAACAATAGCGTCGGCCTGAACCGTCTCTAATATAAAAAAATAAATAATTATTTAAAATAATAACTTAAAAGGAGGCAAACTAAATTGGTGGGTGTAATGAAATTTTCGCACAAACAGTAGCGTAGGTCCAAATAAACGTTTTTTCAACACCGAGTATTTTTCTTGAAATCAAACCATTTTAAAAATATTTTCATAACAAATGCACTCGAAGGACACATGCATTAAGTAATGATGAAGGAATGATTAAATGTATGTCCCTTTGTTCTTAGTCCGACGATGCTGGCTGTATAGGTTATCACTTGAATGCTCACCTTCACTCATGAACTTTAGTTTTACTCGTGCTATATACTCTTGAAGTGAAATGGAGGAAAATGACTACTTAGGCGTATGCTCCTCTTATAAAGATTCTAATAAAGACAAAGAAGAGTGATCTCTTCTGTCCAAAAGGGTAAACCAACTTTGAAAGAGAAAATAGAGCAACAGACAATATGTCATAAAAGTTACTTAATAACACTTTCTTTTGTTTTTGATAACATTGAAAAGCGCTATTACCCGTGCCACTAATGTGAACGATTTTGTTTAATAGCACTTTAAAAGAGCTATTAAAGTACTAGTTTTAATATAAAAATAATAAATAATTAAAACAATAAGTTTAAAGGAGCCAAACGAAATTCATGGGGGAAAATGAAAATTTTAGCACAAACAGTAGCGTCGGCCTGAACCGTCGCTAATATAAGAAATGAGAATTAATTAAGACAATAACCAATAAGGAGGCAAACAAAATTTGTTATGAGAAATGAATATTTTTTCAAAAACAATACCGTCGGCCTGAACTGTCGCTAATATAAAAAAATAAATAATTATTTTAAATAATAACTAAAAAGGAGGCAAACTAAATAGGTGGGTGTAATGAAATTTTCGCACAAACAGTAGCGTAGGTCCAAATAAATGTTTTGTCAACACCGAGTATTTTTCTCAAAATTAAACCATTTTAAAAATATTTTTATAACAAATACACTCGAAGGACACATGCATTAAGTAGTGAAGAAGGAATGATTAAATGTATGTCCCTTTGTTCTTAGTCCGACGATGCTGGCTGTATAGGTTATCACTCGAATGCTCACCTTCACTCATGAACTTTAGTTTTATTCGTGCTATATACTCTTGAAGTGAAATGGAGGAAAATGACTACTTAGGTGTATGCTCCTCTTATAAATATTCTAATAAAGACAGAGAATAGTGATCTCTTCTGTCCAAAAGGGTAAACCGACTTTGAAAGAGAAAATAGAGCAACAGACAATATGCCATAAAAGTTACTTAATAGCACTTTCTTTTGTTTTTGATAGCGTTGAAAAGAGCTATTACCCGTGCCACTAATGTGAATGATTTTGTTTAATAGCATATTAAAAGAGCTATTAAATTACTAGTTTTTAATATAAAAATAATAACTAATTAAAACAATAAGTTTAAGAGAGCCAAACGAAATTCATGGGGGAAAATGAAAAGTTTAGCACAAACAGTACCGTCGGCCTGAACCGTCGCTAATATAAGAAATGAGAATTAATTAAGACAATAACTAATAAGGAGGCAAACGAAATTTGTTATGGGAAATGAATATTTTTTCAAAAACAATAGCTTCGGCCTGAACCGTCGCTAATATAAAAAAAATTAATTAAAATAATAACTAAAAAGGAGGGAAACTAAATTGGTGGGTGTAATGAAACTTTCACACAAACAGTAGCGTAGGTCCAAATAAACGTTTTGTCAACGCCGAGTATTTTTCTCAAAATCAAACCATTTTAAAAATATTTTTATAACAAATGCACTCGAAGGACACATGCATTAAGTAGTGAAGAAGGAATGATTAAATGTATGTCCCTTTGTTCTTAGTCCGACGATGCTGGCTGTATAGGTTATCACTCGAATGCTCACCTTCACTCATGAACTTTAGTTTTATTCGTGCTATATACTCTTGAAGTGAAATGGAGGAAAATGACTACTTAGGCGTATGCTCCTCTTATAAAGATTCTAATAAAGACAAAGAAGAGTGATCTCTTCTGTCCAAAAGGGTAAACCAACTTTGAAAGAGAAAATAGAGCAACAGACAATATGCCATAAAAGTTACTTAATAGCACTTTCTTTTGTTTTTGATAGCGTTGAAAAGCTCTATTACCCGTGCCACTAATGTGAACGATTTTGTTTAATAGCACTTTAAAAGAGCTATTAAAGTACTAGTTTTTAATATAAAAATAATAACTAATTAAAACAATAAGTTTAAAGGAGCCAAACGAAATTCATGGGGGAAAATGAAAATTTTAGCACAAACAGTAGCGTCGGCCTGAACCGTCCCTAATATAAGAAATGAGAATTAATTAAGACAATAAATAATAAGGAGGCAAACGAAATTTGTTATGGGAAATGAATATTTTTTCAAAAACAATAGCGTCGGCCTGAACCGTCGCTAATATAAAAAAAAATTAATTAAAATAATAACTAAAAAGGAGGGAAACTAAATTGGTGGGTGTAATGAAGTTTTTGCACAAACATTAACGTAGGTCCAAATAAAGGTTTTGTCAACACCAAGTATTTTTCTCGATATCAAACCATTTTCAAAACATTTTCATAACAAATACACTCGAAGGACACATGCATTAAGTAGTGAAGATGAAATGATTAAATGTATGTCCCTTTGTTCTTAGTCCGACGACGCTGGTTGTATAGGTTATCGCTCGAATGCTCACCTTCACTCATGAACTTTAGTTTTATTCGTGCTATATACTTTTAAAGTTAAATGGAGGAAAATGACTACTTAGGCGTATGCTCCTCTTATAAAGATTCTAATAAACACAAAGAAGAGTGATCTCTTTTTTCCAAAAGGGTAAACCATCTTTGAAAGAGAAAATAGAGCAACAAACAATATGCCATAAAAGTTACTTAATAGCACTTTATTTTGTTTTTGATAGCGCTGAAAAGCGCTATTAACCGTTCCACTAATGTGAACGATTTTGTTTAATAACACTTTAAGAGAGCTATTAAAGTACTAGTTTTTTAATATAAAAATAATAATTAATTAAAACAATAATTTTAAAGGAGCCAAACGAAATTCATGGGGGAAAATGTAAATTTTAGCAAAAACAGTAGCGTCGGCCTGAACCGTCGCTAATATAAGAAAATAAGAATTAATTAAGACAATAACCAATAAGGAGGCAAACGAAAGTTTTTATGAGAAATGAATATTTTTTCAAAAACAATAGCGTCGGCCTGAACCGTCTCTAATATAAAAAAATAAATAATTATTTAAAATAATAACTTAAAAGGAGGCAAACTAAATTGGTGGGTGTAATGAAATTTTCGCACAAACATTAGGGTAGGTCCAAATAAACGTTTTGTCAACACCGAGTATTTTTCTTGAAATCAAACCATTTTAAAAATATTTTCATAACAAATGCACTCGAAGGACACATGCATTAAGTAATGATGAAGGAATGATTAAATGTATGTCCCTTTGTTCTTAGTCCGACGATGCTGGCTGTATAGGTTATCACTTGAATGCTCACCTTCACTCATGAACTTTAGTTTTACTCGTGCTATATACTCTTGAAGTGAAATGGAGGAAAATGACTACTTAGGCGTATGCTCCTCTTATAAAGATTCTAATAAAGACAAAGAAGAGTGATCTCTTCTGTCCAAAAGGGTAAACCAACTTTGAAAGAGAAAATAGAGCAACAGACAATATGTCATAAAAGTTACTTAATAACACTTTCTTTTGTTTTTGATAACATTGAAAAGCGCTATTACCCGTGCCAATAATGTGAACGATTTTGTTTAATAGCACTTTAAAAGAGCTATTAAAGTACTAGTTTTAATATAAAAATAATAAATAATTAAAACAATAAGTTTAAAGGAGCCAAACGAAATTCATGGGGGAAAATGAAAATTTTAGCACAAACAGTAGCGTCGGCCTGAACCGTCGCTAATATAAGAAATGAGAATTAATTAAGACAATAACCAATAAGGAGGCAAACAAAATTTGTTATGAGAAATGAATATTTTTTCAAAAACACTAGCGTCGGCTTGAACTGTCGCTAATATAAAAAAATAAATAATTATTTTAAATAATAACTAAAAAGGAGGCAAACTAAATAGGTGGGTGTAATGAAATTTTCGCACAAACAGTAGCTTAGGTCCAAATAAATGTTTTGTCAACACCGAGTAATTTTCTCAAAATTAAACCATTTTAAAAATATTTTTATAACAAATACACTCGAAGGACACATGCATTAAGTAGTGAAGAAGGAATGATTAAATGTATGTCCCTTTGTTCTTAGTCCGACGATGCTGGCTGTATAGGTTATCACTCGAATGCTCACCTTCACTCATGAACTTTAGTTTTATTCGTGCTATATACTCTTGAAGTGAAATGGAGGTAAATGACTACTTAGGCGTATGCTCCTCTTATAAATATTCTAATAAAGACAAAGAATAGTGATCTCTTCTGTCCAAAAGGGTAAACCGACTTTGAAAGAGAAAATAGAGCAACAGACAATATGCCATAAAAGTTACTTAATAGCACTTTCTTTTGTTTTTGATAGCGTTGAAAAGAGCTATTACCCGTGCCACTAATGTGAACGATTTTGTTTAATAGCATATTAAAAGAGCTATTAAATTACTAGTTTTTAATATAAAAATAATAACTAATTAAAACAATAATTTTAAGAGAGCCAAACGAAATTCATGGGGGAAAATGAAAAGTTTAGCACAAACAGTACCGTCGGCCTGAACCGTCGCTAATATAAGAAATGAGAATTAATTAAGACAATAACTAATAAGGAGGCAAACAAAATTTGTTATGGGAAATGAATATTTTTTCAAAAACAATAGCGTCGGCCTGAACCGTCGCTAATATAAAAAAAATTAATTAAAATAATAACTAAAAAGGAGGGAAACTAAATTGGTGGGTGTAATGAAACTTTCGCACAAACAGTAGCGTAGGTCCAAATAAACGTTTTGTCAACGCCGAGTATTTTTCTCAAAATCAAACCATTTTAAAAATATTTTTATAACAAATGCACTCGAAGGACACATGCATTAAGTAGTGAAGAAGGAATGATTAAATGTATGTCCCTTTGTTCTTAGTCCGACGATGCTGGCTGTATAGGTTATCACTCGAATGCTCACCTTCACTCATGAACTTTAGTTTTATTCGTGCTATATACTCTTGAAGTGAAATGGAGGAAAATGACTACTTAGGCGTATGCTCCTCTTATAAAGATTCTAATAAAGACAAAGAAGAGTGATCTCTTCTATCCAAAAGGGTAAACCAACTTTGAAAGAGAAAATAGAGCAACAGACAATATGCCATAAAAGTTACTTAATAGCACTTTCTTTTGTTTTCGATAGCGTTGAAAAGCGCTATTACCCGTGCCACTAATGTGAACGATTTTGTTTAATAGCACTTTAAAAGAGCTATTAAAGTACTAGTTTTTAATATAAAAATAATAACTAATTAAAACAATAAGTTTAAAGGAGCCAAACGAAATTCATGGGGGAAAATGAAAATTTTAGCACAAACAGTAGCGTCGGCCTGAACCGTCCCTAATATAAGAAATGAGAATTAATTAAGACAATAACTAATAAGGAGGCAAACGAAATTTGTTATGGGAAATGAATATTTTTTCAAAAACAATAGCGTCGGCCTGAACCGTCGCTAATATAAAAAAAAATTAATTAAAATAATAACTAAAAAGGAGGGAAACTAAATTGGTGGGTGTAATGAAACTTTCGCACAAACAGTAGCGTAGGTCCAAATAAACATTTTGTCAACACCGAGTATTTTTCTCAAAATCAAACCATTTTAAAAATATTTTTATAACAAATGCACTCGAAGGACACATGCATTAAGTAGTGAAGAAGGAATGAATAAATGTATGTCCCTTTGTTCTTAGTCCGACGATGCTGGCTGTATAGGTTATCACTCGAATGCTCACCTTCACTCATGAACTTTAGTTTTATTCATGCTATATACTCTTGAAGTGAAATGGAGGAAAATGACTACTTAGGCGTATGCTCCTCTTATAAAGATTCTAATAAAGACAAAGAAGAGTGATCTCTTCTGTCCAAAAGGGTAAACCAACTTTGAAAGAGAAAATAGAGCAACAGACAATATGCCATAAAAGTTACTTAATAACACTTTCTTTTGTTTTTCATATCGATGAAAAGCGCTATTACCCGTGCCACTAATGTGAACGATTTTGTTTAATAGCACTTTAAAAGAGCTATTAAAGTACTAGTTTTTAATATAAAAATAATAACTAATTAAAACAATAAGTTTAAAGGAGCCAAACGAAATTCATGGGGGAAAATGAAAATTTTAGCACAAACAGTAGCGTCGGCCTGAACCGTCCATAATATAAGAAATGAGAATTAATTAAGACAATAACTAATAAGGAGGCAAACGAAATTTGTTATGGGAAATGAATATTTTTTCAAAAACAATAGCGTCGGCCTGAACCGTCGCTAATATAAAAAAAAATTAATTAAAATAATAACTAAAAAGGAGGGAAACTAAATTGGTGGGTGTAATGAAACTTTCGCACAAACTGTAGCGTAGGTCCAAATAAACGTTTTGTCAACACCGAGTATTTTTCTCAAAATCAAACCATTTTAAAAATATTTTTATAATAAATGCACTCGAAGGACACATGCATTAAGTAGTGATGAAGGAATGATTAAATGTATGTCCCTTTGTTCTTAGTCCGACAATGCTGGTTGTATAGGTTATCACTCGAATGCTCACCTTCACTCATGAACTTTAGTTTTATTCGTGCTATATACTCTTGAAGTGAAATGGAGGAAAATGACTACTTAGGCATATGCTCCTCTTATAAAGATTCTAATAAAGACAAAGAAGAGTGATCTCTTCTGTCCAAAAGGGTAAACCAACTTTGAAAGAGAAAATAGAGCAACAGACAATATGCCATAAAAGTTACTTAATAGCACTTTCTTTTGTTTTTGATAGCGTTGAAAAGCACTATTACTCGTGCCACTAATTTGAACGATTTTGTTTAATAGCACTTTATAAGAGCTATTAAAGTACTAGTTTTTAATATAAAAATAATAACTAATTAAAACAATAAGTTTAAAGGAGCCAAACGGAATTCGTGGGGGGAAATGAAAATTTTAGCAAAAACAGTAGCGTCGGCCTGAACCGTCCCTAATATAAGAAAATAATAATTAATTAAGACAATAACTAATAAGGGAGAAAACGAAACTTGTTATGAGAAATGAATATTTTTTTAAAAACAATAGCGTCGGCCTGAACCGTCGCTAATATAAAAAAATAATAATTATTTAAAATAATAACTTAAAAGGAGGCAAACTAAATTGGTGGGTGTAATGAAATTTTCGCACAAACAGTAGCGTAGGTCCAAATAAACGTTTTGTCAACACCGAGTATTTTTCTTGAAATCAAACCATTTTAAAAATATTTTCATAACAAATGCACTCGAAGGACACATGCATTAAGTAATGATGAAGGAATGATTAAATGTATGTCCCTTTGTTCTTAGTCCGACGATGCTGGCTGTATAGGTTATCACTTGAATGCTCACCTTCACTCATGAACTTTAGTTTTATTCGTGCTATATACTCTTGAAGTGAAATGGAGGAAAATGACTACTTAGGCGTATGCTCCTCTTATAAAGATTCGAATAAAGACAAAGAAGAGTGATCTCTTCTGTCCAAAAGGGTAAACCAACTTTGAAAGAGAAAATAGAGCAACAGACAATATGTCATAAAAGTTACTTAATAACACTTTCTTTTGTTTTTGATAACATTGAAAAGCGCTATTACTCGTGCCACTAATGTGAACGATTTTGTTTAATAGCACTTTAAAAGAGTTATTAAAGTACTAGTTTTAATATAAAAATAATAACTAATTAAAACAATAAGTTTAAAGGAGTCAAACGAAATTCATGGGGGAAAATGAAAATTTTAGCACAAACAGTAGCGTCGGCCTGAACCGTCGCTAATATAAGAAATGAGAATTAATTAAGACAATAACCAATAAGGAGGCAAACAAAATTTGTTATGAGAAATGAATATTTTTTCAAAAACAATAGCGTCGGCCTGAACTGTCGCTAATATAAAAAAATAAATAATTATTTTAAATAATAACTAAAAAGGAGGCAAACTAAATAGGTGGGTGTAATGAAATTTTCGCACAAACAGTAGCGTAGGTCCAAATAAATGTTTTGTCAACACCGAGTATTTTTCTCAAAATTAAACCATTTTAAAAATATTTTTATAACAAATACACTCGAAGGACACATGCATTAAGTAGTGAAGAAGGAATGATTAAATGTATGTCCCTTTGTTCTTAGTCCGACAATGCTGGCTGTATAGGTTATCACTCGAATGCTCACCTTCACTCATGAACTTTAGTTTTATTCGTGCTATATACTCTTGAAGTGAAATGGAGGAAAATGACTACTTAGGCGTATGCTCCTCTTATAAAGATTCTAATAAAGACAAAGAAGAGTGATCTCTTCTGTCCAAAAGGGTAAACCAACTTTGAAAGAGAAAATAGAGCAATAGACAATATGCCATAAAAGTTACTTAATAGCACTTTCTTTTGTTTTTGATAGCGTTGAAAAGCACTATTACTCGTGCCACTAATTTGAACGATTTTGTTTAATAGCACTTTATAAGAGCTATTAAAGTACTAGTTTTTAATATAAAAATAATAACTAATTAAAACAATAAGTTTAAAGGAGCCAAACGGAATTCGTGGGGGGAAATGAAAATTTTAGCAAAAACAGTAGCGTCGGCCTGAACCGTCCCTAATATAAGAAAATAATAATTAATTAACACAATAACTAATAAGGGAGAAAACGAAACTTGTTATGAGAAATGAATATTTTTTTAAAAACAATAGCGTCGGCCTGAACCGTCGCTAATATAAAAAAATAATAATTATTTAAAATAATAACTTAAAAGGAGGCAAACTAAATTGGTGGGTGTAATGAAATTTTCGCACAAACAGTAGCGTAGGTCCAAATAAACGTTTTGTCAACACCGAGTATTTTTCTTGAAATCAAACCATTTTAAAAATATTTTCATAACAAATGCACTCGAAGGACACATGCATTAAGTAATGATGAAGGAATGATTAAATGTATGTCCCTTTGTTCTTAGTCCGACGATGCTGGCTGTATAGGTTATCACTTGAATGCTCACCTTCACTCATGAACTTTAGTTTTATTCGTGCTATATACTCTTGAAGTGAAATGGAGGAAAATGACTACTTAGGCGTATGCTCCTCTTATAAAGATTCGAATAAAGACAAAGAAGAGTGATCTCTTCTGTCCAAAAGGGTAAACCAACTTTGAAAGAGAAAATAGAGCAACAGACAATATGTCATAAAAGTTACTTAATAACACTTTCTTTTGTTTTTGATAACATTGAAAAGCGCTATTACCCGTGCCACTAATGTGAACGATTTTGTTTAATAGCACTTTAAAAGAGCTATTAAAGTACTAGTTTTAATATAAAAATAATAACTAATTAAAACAATAAGTTTAAAGGAGTCAAACGAAATTCATGGGGGAAAATGAAAATTTTAGCACAAACAGTAGCGTCGGCCTGAACCGTCGCTAATATAAGAAATGAGAATTAATTAAGACAATAACCAATAAGGAGGCAAACAAAATTTGTTATGAGAAATGAATATTTTTTCAAAAACAATAGCGTCGGCCTGAACTGTCGCTAATATAAAAAAATAAATAATTATTTTAAATAATAACTAAAAAGGAGGCAAACTAAATAGGTGGGTGTAATGAAATTTTCGCACAAACAGTAGCGTAGGTCCAAATAAATGTTTTGTCAACACCGAGTATTTTTCTCAAAATTAAACCATTTTAAAAATATTTTTATAACAAATACACTCGAAGGACACATGCATTAAGTAGTGAAGAAGGAATGATTAAATGTATGTCCCTTTGTTCTTAGTCCGACGATGCAGGCTGTATAGGTTATCACTCGAATGCTCACCTTCACTCATGAACTTTAGTTTTATTCGTGCTATATACTCTTGAAGTGAAATGGAGGAAAATGACTACTTAGGCATATGCTCCTCTTATAAAGATTATAATAAAGACAAAGAAGAGTGATCTCTTCTGTCCAAAAGGGTAAACCAACTTTGAAAGAGAAAATAGAGCAACAGACAATATGCCATAAAAGTTACTTAATAGCACTTTCTTTTGTTTTTGATAGCGTTGAAAAGCGCTATTACCCGTGCCACTAATGTGAACGATTTTGTTTAATAGCACTTTAAAAGAGCTATTAAAGTACTAGTTTTTAATATAAAAATAATAACTAATTAAAACAATAAGTTTAAAGGAGCCAAACGAAATTCATGGGGGAAAATGGAAATTTTAGCACAAACAGTAGCGTCGGCCTGAACCGTCGCTAATATAAGAAATGAGAATTAATTAAGACAATAACCAATAAGGATGCAAACGAAATTTGTTATGAGAAATGAATATTTTTTCAAAAACAATAGCGTCGGCCTGAACCGTCGCTAATATAAAAAAATAAATAATTATTTAAAATAATAACTAAAATGGAGGCAAACTAAATTGGTGGGTGTAATGAAGTTTTTGCACAAACATTAACGTAGGTCCAAATAAAGGTTTTGTCAACACCAAGTATTTTTTCTCGAAATCAAATCATTTTCAAAACATTTTCATAACAAATACACTCGAAGGACACATGCATTAAGTAGTGAAGATGAAATGATTAAATGTATGTCCCTTTGTTTTTAGTCCGACGACGCTGGCTGTATAGGTTATCGCTCGAATGCTCACCTTCACTCATGAACTTTAGTTTTATTCGTGCTATATACTTTTAAAGTTAAATCGAGGAAAATGACTACTTAGGCGTATGCTCCTCTTATAAAGATTCTAATAAACACAAAGAAGAGTGATCTCTTTTGTCCAAAAGGGTAAACCAACTTTGAAAGAGAAAATAGAGCAACAGACAATATGCCATAAAAGTTACTTAATAGCACTTTATTTTGTTTTTGATAGCGCTGAAAAGCGCTATTAACCGTTCCACTAATGTGAACGGTTTTGTTTAATAACACTTTAAGAGAGCTATTAAAGTAATAGTTTTTTAATATAAAAACAATAATTAATTAAAACAATAATTTTAAAGGAGCCAAACGAAATTCATGGGGGAAAATGAAAATTTTAGCAAAAACAGTAGCGTCGACCTGAACCGTCGCTAATATAAGAAAATAAGAATTAATTAAGACAATAACCAATAAGGAGGCAAACGAAATTTGTTATGAGAAATGAATATTTTTTCAAAAACAATAGCGTCGGCCTGAACCGTCTCTAATATAAAAAAATAAATAATTATTTAAAATAATAACTTAAAAGGAGGCAAACTAAATTGGTGGGTGTAATGAAATTTTCGCACAAACAGTAGCGTATGTCCAAATAAACGTTTTGTCAACACCGAGTATTTTTCTTGAAATCAAACCATTTTAAAAATATTTTCATAACAAATGCACTCGAAGGACACATGCATTAAGTAATGATGAAGGAATGATTAAATGTATGTCCCTTTGTTCTTAGTCCGACGATGCTGGCTGTATAGGTTATCACTCGAATGCTCACCTTCACTCATGAACTTTAGTTTTATTCGTTCTATATACTTTTAAAGTTAAATCGAGGAAAATGACTACTTAGGCGTATGCTCCTCTTATAAAAATTTTAATAAAGACAAAGAAGAGTGATCTCTTCTGTCCAAAAGGGTAAACCAACTTTGAAAGAGAAAATAGAGCAACAAACAATATGCCATAAAAGTTACTTAATAACACTTTCTTTTTGTTTTTGATAGCGCTGAAAAGAGCTATTACCCGTGCCACTAATGTGAACGATTTTGTTTAATAGCACTTTAAAAGAGCTATTAAAGTACTAGTTTTTAATATAAAAATAATAACTAATTAAAACAATAAGTTTAAAGGAGCCAAACGAAATTCATGGGGGAAAATGAAAATTTTAGCACAAACAGTATCGTCGGCCTGAACCGTCGCTAATATAAGAAATGAGAATTAATTAAGACAATAACCAATAAGGAGGCAAACAAAATTTGTTATGAGAAATGAATATTTTTTCAAAAACAATAGCGTCGGCCTGAACCGTCGCTAATATAAAAAAATAAATAATTATTTAAAATAATAACTAAAAAGGAGGCAAACTAAATTGGTGGGTGTAATGAAATTTTCGCACAAACAGTAGCGTAGGTCCAAATAAATGTTTTGTCAACATCGAGTATTTTTCTCAAAATCAAACCATTTTAAAAATATTTTTATAACAAATACACTCGAAAGACACATGCATTAAGTAGTGAAGAAGGAATGATTAAATGTATGTCCCTTTGTTCTTAGTCCGACGGTGCTGGCTGTATAGGTTATCACTCGAATGCTCACCTTCACTCATGAACTTTAGTTTTATTCGTGCTATATACTCTTGAAGTGAAATGGAGGAAAATGACTACTTAGGCGTATGCTCCTCTTATAAAGTTTCTAATAAAGACAAAGAAGAGTGATCTCTTCTGTCCAAAAGGGTAAACCAACTTTGAAAGAGAAAATAGAGCAACAGACAATATGCCAAAAAAGTTACTTAATAGCACTTTCTTTTGTTTTTGATAGCGTTGAAAAGCGCTATTACCCGTGCCACTAATGTGAACGATTTTGTTTAATAGCACTTTAAAAGAGCTATTAAAGTACTAGTTTTTAATATAAAAATAATAACTAATTAAAACAATAAGTTTAAAGGAGCCAAACGAAATTCATGGGAGAAAATGAAAATTTTAGCACAAACAGTAGCGTCGGCCTGAACCATCGCTAATATAAGAAATGAGAATTAATTAAGACAATAACCAATAAGGAAGCAAACGAAATTTGTTATGAGAAATGAATATTTTTTCAAAAACAATAGCGTCGGCCTGAACCGTCGCAAATATAAAAACATAAATAATTATTTAAAATAATAACTAAAAAGGAGGCAAACTAAATTGGTGGGTGTAATGAAATTTTCGCACAAACAGTAGCGTAGGTCCAAATAAATGTTTTGTCAACACCGAGTATTTTTCTCAAAATCAAACCATTTTAAAAATATTTTTATAACAAATGGACTCGAAGGACACATGCATTAAGTAGTGAAGAAGGAATGATTAAATGTATGTCCCTTTGTTCTTAGTCCGACGATGCTGGATGTATAGGTTATCACTCGAATGCTCACCTTCACTCATGAACTTTAGTTTTATTCGTGCTATATACTCTTGAAGTGAAATGGAGGAAAATGACTACTTAGGCGTATGCTCCTCTTATAAAGATTCTAATAAAGACAAAGAAGAGTGATCTCTTCTGTCCAAAAGGGTAAACAAACTTTGAAAGAGAAAATAGAGCAACAGACAATATGTCATACAAGTTACTTAATAGCACTTTCTTTTGTTTTTGATAGCGTTGAAAAGCGCTATTACCCGTGTCACTAATGTGAACGATTTTGTTTAATAGCACTTTAAAAGAGCTATTAAAGTACTAGTTTTTAATATAAAAATAATAACTAATTAAAACAATAAGTTTAAAGGAGCCAAACGAAATTCATGGGGGAAAATTAAAATTTTAGCACAAACAGTAGCGTCGGCCTGAACCGTCGCTAATATAAGATATGAGAATTAATTAAGACAATAACCAATAAGGAGGCAAACGAAATTTTTTATGAGAAATGAATATTTTTTCAAAAACAATAGCATCGGCCTGAACCGTCTCTAATATAAAAAAATAAATAATTATTTAAAATAATAACTTAAAAGGAGGCAAACTAAATTGGTGGGTGTAATGAAATTTTCGCACAAACAGTAGCGTATGTCCAAATAAACATTTTGTCAACACCGAGTATTTTTCTTGAAATCAAACCATTTTAAAAATATTTTCATAACAAATGCACTCGAAGGACACATGCATTAAGTAATGATGAAGGAATGATTAAATGTATGTCCCTTTGTTCTTAGTCCGACGATGCTGGCTGTATAGGTTATCACTCGAATGCTCACCTTCACTCATGAACTTTAGTTTTATTCGTGCTATATACTCTTGAAGTGAAATGGAGGAAAATGACTACTTAGGCGTATGCTCCTCTTATAAAGATTCTAATAAAGACAAAGAAGAGTGATCTCTTTTGTCCAAAAGGGTAAACCAACTTTGAAAGAGAAAATAGAGCAACAGACAATATGCCATAAAAGTTACTTAATAGCACTTTCTTTTGTTTTTGATAGCGTTGAAAAGTGCTATTACCCGTGCCACTAATGTGAACGATTTTGTTTAATAGCACTTTAAAAGAGCTATTAAAGTACTAGTTTTTAATATAAAAATAATAACTAATTAAAACAATAAGTTTAAAGGAGCCAAACGAAATTCATGGGGGAAAATTAAAATTTTAGCACAAACAGTAGCGTCGGCCTGAACCGTCGCTAATATAAGATATGAGAATTAATTAAGACAATAACCAATAAGGAGGCAAACGAAATTTTTTATGAGAAATGAATATTTTTTCAAAAACAATAGCATCGGCCTGAACCGTCTCTAATATAAAAAAATAAATAATTATTTAAAATAATAACTTAAAAGGAGGCAAACTAAATTGGTGGGTGTAATGAAATTTTCGCACAAACAGTAGCGTATGTCCAAATAAACATTTTGTCAACACCGAGTATTTTTCTTGAAATCAAACCATTTTAAAAATATTTTCATAACAAATGCACTCGAAGGACACATGCATTAAGTAATGATGAAGGAATGATTAAATGTATGTCCCTTTGTTCTTAGTCCGACGATGCTGGCTGTATAGGTTATCACTCGAATGCTCACCTTCACTCATGAACTTTAGTTTTATTCGTGCTATATACTCTTGAAGTGAAATGGAGGAAAATGACTACTTAGGCGTATGCTCCTCTTATAAAGATTCTAATAAAGACAAAGAAGAGTGATCTCTTCTGTCCAAAAGGGTAAACCAACTTTGAAAGAGAAAATAGAGCAACAGACAATATGCCATAAAAGTTACTTAATAGCACTTTCTTTTGTTTTTGATAGCGTTGAAAAGTGCTATTACCCGTGCCACTAATGTGAACGATTTTGTTTAATAGCACTTTAAAAGAGCTATTAAAGTACTAGTTTTTAATATAAAAATAATAACTAATTAAAACAATAAGTTTAAAGGAGCCAAACGAAATTCATGGGGGAAAATTAAAATTTTAGCACAAACAGTAGCGTCGGCCTGAACCGTCGCTAATATAAGAAATGAGAATTAATTAAGACAATAACCAATAAGGAGGCAAACGAAATTTTTTATGAGAAATGAATATTTTTTCAAAAACAATAGCGTCGGCCTGAACCGTCTCTAATATAAAAAAATAAATAATTATTTAAAATAATAACTTAAAAGGAGGCAAACTAAATTGGTGGGTGTAATGAAATTTTCGCACAAACAGTAGCGTATGTCCAAATAAACGTTTTGTCAACACCGAGTATTTTTCTTGAAATCAAACAATTTTAAAAATATTTTCATAACAAATGCACTCGAAGGACACATGCATTAAGTAATGATGAAGGAATGATTAAATGTATGTCCCTTTGTTCTTAGTCCGACGATGCTGGCTGTATAGGTTATCACTCGAATGCTCACCTTCACTCATGAACTTTAGTTTTATTCGTGCTATATACTCTTGAAGTGAAATGGAGGAAAATGACTACTTAGGCGTATGCTCCTCTTATAAAGATTCTAATAAAGACAAAGAAGAATGATCTCTTCTGTCCAAAAGGGTAAACCAACTTTGAAAGAGAAAATAGAGCAATAGACAATATGCCATAAAAGTTACTTAATAGCACTTTCTTTTGTTTTTGATAGCGTTGAAAAGCGCTATTACCCGTGCCACTAACGTGAACGATTTTGTTTAATAGCACTTTAAAAGAGCTATTAAAGTACTAGTTTTTAATATAAAAATAATAACTAATTAAAACAATAAGTTTAAAGGAGCCAAACGAAATTCATGGGGGAAAATGAAAATTTTAGCACAAACAGTAGCGTCGGCCTGAACCGTCGCTAATATAAGAAATGAGAATTAATTAAGACAATAACCAATAAGGAGGCAAACAAAATTTGTTATGAGAAATGAATATTTTTTCAAAACCAATAGCGTCGGCATGAACTTTCGCTAATATAAAAAAATAAATAATTATTTAAAATAATAACTAAAAAGGAGGCAAACTAAATTGGTGGGTGTAATGAAATTTTCGCATAAACAGTAGCGTAGGTCCAAATAAATGTTTTGTCAACACCGAGTATTTTTCTCAAAATCAAACCATTTTAAAAATATTTTTATAACAAATGCACTCGAAGGACACATGCATTAAGTAGTGAAGAAGGAATGATTAAATGTATGTCCCTTTGTTCTTAGTCCGATGATGCTGGCTGTATAGGTTATCACTCGAATGCTCACCTTCACTCATGAACTTTAGTTTTATTCGTGCTATATACTCTTGAAGTGAAATGGAGGAAAATGACTACTTAGGCGTATGCTCCTCTTATACAGATTCTAATAAAGACAAAGAAGAGTGTTCTCTTCTGTCCAAAAGGGTAAACCAACTTTGAAAGAGAAAATAGAGCAACAGACAATATGCCAAAAAAGTTACTTAATAGCACTTTCTTTTGTTTTTGATAGCGTTGAAAAGCGCTATTACCCGTGCCACTAATGTGAACGATTTTGTTTAATACCACTTTAAAAGAGCTATTAAAGTACTAGTTTTTAATATAAAAATAATAACTAATTAAAATAATAAGTTTAAAGGAGCCAAACGAAATTCATGGGGGAAAATGAAAATTTTAGCACAAACAGTAGCGTCGGCCTGAACCATCGCTAATATAAGAAATGAGAATTAATTAAGACAATAACCAATAAGGAGGCAAACAAAATTTGTTATGAGAAATGAATATTTTTTTAAAAACAATAGCGTCGGCCTGAACCGTCGCTAATATAAAAAAATAAATAATTATTTAAAATAATAACTAAAAAGGAGGCAAACTAAATTGGTGGGTGTAATGAAATTTTCGCACAAACAGTAGCGTAGGTCCAAATAAATGTTTTGTCAACACCTAGTATTTTTCTCAAAATCAAACCTTTTTAAAAATATTTTTATAACAAATGCACTCCAACGACACATGCATTAAGTAGTGAAGAAGGAATGATTAAATGTATGTCCCTTTGTTCTTAGTCCGACGATGCTGGCTGTATAGGTTATCACTCGAATGCTCACCTTCACTCATGAACTTTAGTTTTATTCGTGCTATATACTCTTGAAGTGAAATGGAGGAAAATGACTACTTAGGCGTATGCTCCTCTTATACAGATTCTAATAAAGACAAAGAAGAGTGTTCTCTTCTGTCCAAAAGGGTAAACCAACTTTGAAAGAGAAAATAGAGCAACAGACAATATGCCAAAAAAGTTACTTAATAGCACTTTCTTTTGTTTTTGATAGCGTTGAAAAGCGCTATTACCCGTGCCACTAATGTGAACGATTTTGTTTAATACCACTTTAAAAGAGCTATTAAAGTACTAGTTTTTAATATAAAAATAATAACTAATTAAAATAATAAGTTTAAAGGAGCCAAACGAAATTCATGGGGGAAAATGAAAATTTTAGCACAAACAGTAGCGTCGGCCTGAACCATCGTTAATATAAGAAATGAGAATTAATTAAGACAATAACCAATAAGGAGGCAAACGAAATTTGTTATGAGAAATGAATATTTTTTCAAAAACAATAGCGTCGGCCTGAACCGTCGCAAATATAAAAAAATAAATAATTATTTAAAATAATAACTAAAAAGGAGGCAAACTAAATTGGTGGGTGTAATGAAATTTTCGCATAAACAGTAGCGTAGGTCCAAATAAATGTTTTGTCAACACCGAATATTTTTCTCAAAATCAAACCATTTTAAAAATATTTTTATAACAAATGGACTCGAAGGACACATGCATTAAGTAGTGAAGAAGGAATGATTAAATGTATGTCCCTTTGTTCTTAGTCTGACGATGCTGGATGTATAGGTTATCACTCGAATGCTCACCTTCACTCATGAACTTTAGTTTTATTCGTGCTATATACTCTTGAAGTGAAATGGAGGAAAATGACTACTTAGGCGTATGCTCCTCTTATAAAGATTCTAATAAAGACAAAGAAGAGTGATCTCTTTTGTCCAAAAGGGTAAACAAACTTTGAAAGAGAAAATAGAGCAACAGACAATATGCCATAAAAGTTACTTAATAGCACTTTCTTTTGTTTTTGATAGCGTTGAAAAACGCTATTACCCGTGCCACTAATGTGAACGATTTTTTTTAATAGCACTTTAAAAGAGCTATTAAAGTACTAGTTTTTAATATAAAAATAATAACTAATTAAAACAATAAGTTTAAAGGAGCCAAACGAAATTCATGGGGGAAAATGAAAATTTTAGTACAAACAGTAGCGTCGGCCTGAACCGTCGCTAATATAAGAAATGAGAATTAATTAAGACAATAACCAATAAGGAGGCAAACAAAATTTGTTATGAGAAATGAATATTTTTTTAAAAACAATAGCGTCGGCCTGAACCGTCGCTAATATAAAAAAATAAATAATTATTTAAAATAATAACTAAAAAGGAGGCAAACTAAATTGGTGGGTGTAATGAAATTTTCGCACAAACAGTAGCGTAGGTCCAAATAAATGTTTTGTCAACACCTAGTATTTTTCTAAAAATCAAACCTTTTTAAAAATATTTTTATAACAAATGCACTCCAACGACACATGCATTATGTAGTGAATAAGGAATGATTAAATGTATGTCCCTTTGTTCTTAGTCCGACGATGCTGGCTGTATAGGTTATCACTCGAATGCTCACCTTCACTCATGAACTTTAGTTTTATTCGTGCTATATACTCTTGAAGTGAAATGGAGGAAAATGACTACTTAGGTGTATGCTCCTCTTATAAAGATTATAATAAAGACAAAGAAGAGTGATCTCTTCTGTCCAAAAGGGTAAACCAACTTTGAAAGAGAAAATAGAGCAACAGACAATATGCCATAAAAGTTACTTAATAACACTTTCTTTTGTTTTTGATAGCGTTGAAAAGCGCTATTACCCGTGCCACTAATGTGAACGATTTTGTTTAATAGCACTTTAAAAGAGCTATTAAAGTACTAGTTTTTAATATAAAAATAATAACTAATTAAAACAATAAGTTTAAAGGAGCCAAACGAAATTCACGGGGGAAAATGAAAATTTTAGCACAAACAGTAGCGTCGGCCTGAACCGTCGCTAATGTAAGAAATGAGAATTAATTAAGACAATAACCAATAAGGAGGCAAACAAAATTTGTTATGAGAAATGAATATTTTTTTAAAAACAATAGCGTCGTCCTGAACCGTCGCTAATATAAAAAAATAAATAATTATTTAAAATAATAACTAAAAAGGAGGCAAACTAAATTGGTGGGTGTAATGAAATTTTCGCACAAACAGTAGCGTAGGTCCAAATAAATGTTTTGTCAACACCTAGTATTTTTCTCAAAATCAAACCTTTTTAAAAATATTTTTATAACAAATGCACTCCAACGACACATGCATTAAGTAGTGAAGAAGGAATGATTAAATGTATGTCCCTTTGTTCTTAGTCCGACGATGCTGGCTGTATAGGTTATCACTCGAATGCTCACCTTCACTCATGAACTTTAGTTTTATTCGTGCTATATACTCTTGAAGTGAAATGGAGGAAAATGACTACTTAGGCGTATGCTCCTCTTATACAGATTCTAATAAAGACAAAGAAGAGTGTTCTCTTCTGTCCAAAAGGGTAAACCAACTTTGAAAGAGAAAATAGAGCAACAGACAATATGCCAAAAAAGTTACTTAATAGCACTTTCTTTTGTTTTTGATAGCGTTGAAAAGCGCTATTACCCGTGCCACTAATGTGAACGATTTTGTTTAATACCACTTTAAAAGAGCTATTAAAGTACTAGTTTTTAATATAAAAATAATAACTAATTAAAATAATAAGTTTAAAGGAGCCAAACGAAATTCATGGGGGAAAATGAAAATTTTAGCACAAACAGTAGCGTCGGCCTGAACCATCGTTAATATAAGAAATGAGAATTAATTAAGACAATAACCAATAAGGAGGCAAACGAAATTTGTTATGAGAAATGAATATTTTTTCAAAAACAATAGCGTCGGCCTGAACCGTCGCAAATATAAAAAAATAAATAATTATTTAAAATAATAACTAAAAAGGAGGCAAACTAAATTGGTGGGTGTAATGAAATTTTCGCATAAACAGTAGCGTAGGTCCAAATAAATGTTTTGTCAACACCGAATATTTTTCTCAAAATCAAACCATTTTAAAAATATTTTTATAACAAATGGACTCGAAGGACACATGCATTAAGTAGTGAAGAAGGAATGATTAAATGTATGTCCCTTTGTTCTTAGTCTGACGATGCTGGATGTATAGGTTATCACTCGAATGCTCACCTTCACTCATGAACTTTAGTTTTATTCGTGCTATATACTCTTGAAGTGAAATGGAGGAAAATGACTACTTAGGCGTATGCTCCTCTTATAAAGATTCTAATAAAGACAAAGAAGAGTGATCTCTTTTGTCCAAAAGGGTAAACAAACTTTGAAAGAGAAAATAGAGCAACAGACAATATGCCATAAAAGTTACTTAATAGCACTTTCTTTTGTTTTTGATAGCGTTGAAAAACGCTATTACCCGTGCCACTAATGTGAACGATTTTTTTTAATAGCACTTTAAAAGAGCTATTAAAGTACTAGTTTTTAATATAAAAATAATAACTAATTAAAACAATAAGTTTAAAGGAGCCAAACGAAATTCATGGGGGAAAATGAAAATTTTAGTACAAACAGTAGCGTCGGCCTGAACCGTCGCTAATATAAGAAATGAGAATTAATTAAGACAATAACCAATAAGGAGGCAAACAAAATTTGTTATGAGAAATGAATATTTTTTTAAAAACAATAGCGTCGGCCTGAACCGTCGCTAATATAAAAAAATAAATAATTATTTAAAATAATAACTAAAAAGGAGGCAAACTAAATTGGTGGGTGTAATGAAATTTTCGCACAAACAGTAGCGTAGGTCCAAATAAATGTTTTGTCAACACCTAGTATTTTTCTAAAAATCAAACCTTTTTAAAAATATTTTTATAACAAATGCACTCCAACGACACATGCATTATGTAGTGAATAAGGAATGATTAAATGTATGTCCCTTTGTTCTTAGTCCGACGATGCTGGCTGTATAGGTTATCACTCGAATGCTCACCTTCACTCATGAACTTTAGTTTTATTCGTGCTATATACTCTTGAAGTGAAATGGAGGAAAATGACTACTTAGGTGTATGCTCCTCTTATAAAGATTATAATAAAGACAAAGAAGAGTGATCTCTTCTGTCCAAAAGGGTAAACCAACTTTGAAAGAGAAAATAGAGCAACAGACAATATGCCATAAAAGTTACTTAATAACACTTTCTTTTGTTTTTGATAGCGTTGAAAAGCGCTATTACCCGTGCCACTAATGTGAACGATTTTGTTTAATAGCACTTTAAAAGAGCTATTAAAGTACTAGTTTTTAATATAAAAATAATAACTAATTAAAACAATAAGTTTAAAGGAGCCAAACGAAATTCACGGGGGAAAATGAAAATTTTAGCACAAACAGTAGCGTCGGCCTGAACCGTCGCTAATGTAAGAAATGAGAATTAATTAAGACAATAACCAATAAGGAGGCAAACGAAATTTGTTATGAGAAATGAATATTTTTTAAAAAACAATAGCGTCGGCCTGAACTGTCGCTAATATGAAAAAATAAATAATTATTTAAAATAATAACTAAAAAGGAGGCAAACTAAATTGGTGGGTGTAATGAAATTTTCGCACAAACAGTAGCGTAGGTCCAAATAAATGTTTTGTCAACATCGAGTATTTTTCTCAAAATTAAACCATTTTAAAAATATTTTTATAACAAATGTACTCGAAGGACACATGCATTAAGTAGTGAAGAAGGAATGATTAAATGTATGTCCCTTTGTTCTTAGTCCGACGATGCTGGCTGTATAGGTTATCACTCGAATGCTCACCTTCACTCATGAACTTTAGTTTTATTCGTGCTATATACTCTTGAAGTGAAATGGAGGAAAATGACTACTTAGGCGTATGCTCCTCTTATAAAGATTCTAATAAAGACAAAGAAGAGTGATCTCTTCTGTCCAAAAGGGTAAACCAACTTTGAAAGAGAAAATAGAGCAACAGACAATATGCCATAAAAGTTACTTAATAGCACTTTCTTTTGTTTTTGATAGCGTTGAAAAGCGCTATTACCCGTGCCACTAATGTGAACGATTTTGTTTAATAGAACTTTAAAAGAGCTATTAAAGTACTAGTTTTTAATATAAAAATAATAACTAATTAAAACAATAAGTTTAAAGGAGCCAAACGAAATTCATGGGGGAAAATGAAAATTTTAGTACAAACAGTAGCGTCGGCCTGAACCGTCGCTAATATAAGAAATGAGAATTAATTAAGACAATAACCAATAAGGAGGCAAACAAAATTTGTTATGAGAAATGAATATTTTTTTAAAAACAATAGCGTCGGCCTGAACCGTCGCTAATATAAAAAAATAAATAATTATTAAAAATAATAACTAAAAAGGAGGCAAACTAAATTGGTGGGTGTAATGAAATTTTCGCACAAACAGTAGCGTAGGTCCAAATAAATGTTTTGTCAACACCTAGTATTTTTCTCAAAATCAAACCTTTTTAAAAATATTTTTATAACAAATGCACTCCAACGACACATGCATTATGTAGTGAATAAGGAATGATTAAATGTATGTCCCTTTGTTCTTAGTCCGACGATGCTGGCTGTATAGGTTATCACTCGAATGCTCACCTTCACTCATGAAATTTAGTTTTATTCGTGCTATATACTCTTGAAGTGAAATGGAGGAAAATGACTACTTAGGTGTATGCTCCTCTTATAAAGATTATAATAAAGACAAAGAAGAGTGATCTCTTCTGTCCAAAAGGGTAAACCAACTTTGAAAGAGAAAATAGAGCAACAGACAATATGCCATAAAAGTTACTTAATAACACTTTCTTTTGTTTTTGATAGCGTTGAAAAGCGCTATTACCCGTGCCACTAATGTGAACGATTTTGTTTAATAGCACTTTAAAAGAGCTATTAAAGTACTAGTTTTTAATATAAAAATAATAACTAATTAAAACAATAAGTTTAAAGGAGCCAAACGAAATTCACGGGGGAAAATGAAAATTTTAGCACAAACAGTAGCGTCGGCCTGAACCGTCGCTAATGTAAGAAATGAGAATTAATTAAGACAATAACCAATAAGGAGGCAAACGAAATTTGTTATGAGAAATGAATATTTTTTAAAAAACAATAGCGTCGGCCTGAACTGTCGCTAATATGAAAAAATAAATAATTATTTAAAATAATAACTAAAAAGGAGGCAAACTAAATTGGTGGGTGTAATGAAATTTTCGCACAAACAGTAGCGTAGGTCCAAATAAATGTTTTGTCAACATCGAGTATTTTTCTCAAAATTAAACCATTTTAAAAATATTTTTATAACAAATGTACTCGAAGGACACATGCATTAAGTAGTGAAGAAGGAATGATTAAATGTATGTCCCTTTGTTCTTAGTCCGACGATGCTGGCTGTATAGGTTATCACTCGAATGCTCACCTTCACTCATGAACTTTAGTTTTATTCGTGTTATATACTCTTGAAGTGAAATGGAGGAAAATGACTACTTAGGCGTATGCTCCTCTTATAAATATTATAATAAAGACAAAGAAGAGTGATCTCTTCTGTCCAAAAGGGTAAACCAACTTTGAAAGATAAAATAGAGCAACAGACAATATGCCATAAAAGTTACTTAATAGCACTTTCTTTTGTTTTTGATAGCGCTGATAAGCGTTATTAACCGTGCCACTAATGTGAACGATTTTGTTTAATAGCACTTTAAAAGAGCTATTAAAGTACTAGTTTTTTAATATAAAAATAATAACTAAAAAGGAGGCAAACTAAATTGGTGGGTGTAATGAAAATTTTGCACAAACATTAGCGTAGGTCCAAATAAAGGTTTTGTCAACACCGAGTATTTTTCTCAAAATCAAACCATTTTCAAAATATTTTCATAACAAATGCACTCGAAGGACACATGTATTAAGTAGTGAAGATGAAATGATTATATGTATGTCCCTTTGTTCTTAGTCCGACGACGCTGGCTGTATAGGTTATCGCTCGAATGCTCACCTTCACTCATGAACTTTAGTTTTATTCGTGCTATATACTCTTGAAGTGAAATGGAGGAAAATGACTACTTAGGCGTATGCTCCTCTTATAAAGATTCTAATAAAGACAAAGAAGAGTGATCTCTTCTGTCCAAAAGGGTAAACCAACTTTGAAAGAGAAAATAGAGCAACAGACAATATGCCATAAAAGTTACTTAATAGCACTTTCTTTTGTTTTTGATAGCGTTGAAAAGTGCTATTACCCGTGCCACTAATGTGAACGATTTTGTTTAATAGAACTTTAAAAGAGCTATTAAAGTACTAGTTTTTAATATAAAAATAATAACTAATTAAAACAATAAGTTTAAAGGAGCCAAACGAAATTCATGGGGGAAAATGAAAATTTTAGTACAAACAGTAGCGTCGGCCTGAACCGTCGCTAATATAAGAAATGAGAATTAATTAAGACAATAACCAATAAGGAGGCAAACAAAATTTGTTATGAGAAATGAATATTTTTTTAAAAACAATAGCGTCGGCCTGAACCGTCGCTAATATAAAAAAATAAATAATTATTTAAAATAATAACTAAAAAGGAGGCAAACTAAATTGGTGGGTGTAATGAAATTTTCGCACAAACAGTAGCGTAGGTCCAAATAAATGTTTTGTCAACACCTAGTATTTTTCTCAAAATCAAACCTTTTTAAAAATATTTTTATAACAAATGCACTCCAACGACACATGCATTATGTAGTGAATAAGGAATGATTAAATGTATGTCCCTTTGTTCTTAGTCCGACGATGCTGGCTGTATAGGTTATCACTCGAATGCTCACCTTCACTCATGAAATTTAGTTTTATTCGTGCTATATACTCTTGAAGTGAAATGGAGGAAAATGACTACTTAGGTGTATGCTCCTCTTATAAAGATTATAATAAAGACAAAGAAGAGTGATCTCTTCTGTCCAAAAGGGTAAACCAACTTTGAAAGAGAAAATAGAGCAACAGACAATATGCCATAAAAGTTACTTAATAACACTTTCTTTTGTTTTTGATAGCGTTGAAAAGCGCTATTACCCGTGCCACTAATGTGAACGATTTTGTTTAATAGCACTTTAAAAGAGCTATTAAAGTACTAGTTTTTAATATAAAAATAATAACTAATTAAAACAATAAGTTTAAAGGAGCCAAACGAAATTCACGGGGGAAAATGAAAATTTTAGCACAAACAGTAGCGTCGGCCTGAACCGTCGCTAATGTAAGAAATGAGAATTAATTAAGACAATAACCAATAAGGAGGCAAACGAAATTTGTTATGAGAAATGAATATTTTTTAAAAAACAATAGCGTCGGCCTGAACTGTCGCTAATATGAAAAAATAAATAATTATTTAAAATAATAACTAAAAAGGAGGCAAACTAAATTGGTGGGTGTAATGAAATTTTCGCACAAACAGTAGCGTAGGTCCAAATAAATGTTTTGTCAACATCGAGTATTTTTCTCAAAATTAAACCATTTTAAAAATATTTTTATAACAAATGTACTCGAAGGACACATGCATTAAGTAGTGAAGAAGGAATGATTAAATGTATGTCCCTTTGTTCTTAGTCCGACGATGCTGGCTGTATAGGTTATCACTCGAATGCTCACCTTCACTCATGAACTTTAGTTTTATTCGTGTTATATACTCTTGAAGTGAAATGGAGGAAAATGACTACTTAGGCGTATGCTCCTCTTATAAATATTATAATAAAGACAAAGAAGAGTGATCTCTTCTGTCCAAAAGGGTAAACCAACTTTGAAAGATAAAATAGAGCAACAGACAATATGCCATAAAAGTTACTTAATAGCACTTTCTTTTGTTTTTGATAGCGCTGATAAGCGTTATTAACCGTGCCACTAATGTGAACGATTTTGTTTAATAGCACTTTAAAAGAGCTATTAAAGTACTAGTTTTTTAATATAAAAATAATAACTAAAAAGGAGGCAAACTAAATTGGTGGGTGTAATGAAAATTTTGCACAAACATTAGCGTAGGTCCAAATAAAGGTTTTGTCAACACCGAGTATTTTTCTCAAAATCAAACCATTTTCAAAATATTTTCATAACAAATGCACTCGAAGGACACATGTATTAAGTAGTGAAGATGAAATGATTATATGTATGTCCCTTTGTTCTTAGTCCGACGACGCTGGCTGTATAGGTTATCGCTCGAATGCTCACCTTCACTCATGAACTTTAGTTTTATTCGTGCTATATACTCTTGAAGTGAAATGGAGGAAAATGACTACTTAGGCGTATGCTCCTCTTATAAAGATTCTAATAAAGACAAAGAAGAGTGATCTCTTCTGTCCAAAAGGGTAAACCAACTTTGAAAGAGAAAATAGAGCAACAGACAATATGCCATAAAAGTTACTTAATAGCACTTTCTTTTGTTTTTGATAGCGTTGAAAAGTGCTATTACCCGTGCCACTAATGTGAACGATTTTGTTTAATAGAACTTTAAAAGAGCTATTAAAGTACTAGTTTTTAATATAAAAATAATAACTAATTAAAACAATAAGTTTAAAGGAGCCAAACGAAATTCATGGGGGAAAATGAAAATTTTAGTACAAACAGTAGCGTCGGCCTGAACCGTCGCTAATATAAGAAATGAGAATTAATTAAGACAATAACCAATAAGGAGGCAAACAAAATTTGTTATGAGAAATGAATATTTTTTTAAAAACAATAGCGTCGGCCTGAACCGTCGCTAATATAAAAAAATAAATAATTATTTAAAATAATAACTAAAAAGGAGGCAAACTAAATTGGTGGGTGTAATGAAATTTTCGCACAAACAGTAGCGTAGGTCCAAATAAATGTTTTGTCAACACCTAGTATTTTTCTCAAAATCAAACCTTTTTAAAAATATTTTTATAACAAATGCACTCCAACGGCACATGCATTATGTAGTGAATAAGGAATGATTAAATGTATGTCCCTTTGTTCTTAGTCCGACGATGCTGGCTGTATAGGTTATCACTCGAATGCTCACCTTCACTCATGAAATTTAGTTTTATTCGTGCTATATACTCTTGAAGTGAAATGGAGGAAAATGACTACTTAGGTGTATGCTCCTCTTATAAAGATTATAATAAAGACAAAGAAGAGTGATCTCTTCTGTCCAAAAGGGTAAACCAACTTTGAAAGAGAAAATAGAGCAACAGACAATATGCCATAAAAGTTACTTAATAACACTTTCTTTTGTTTTTGATAGCGTTGAAAAGCGCTATTACCCGTGCCACTAATGTGAACGATTTTGTTTAATAGCACTTTAAAAGAGCTATTAAAGTACTAGTTTTTAATATAAAAATAATAACTAATTAAAACAATAAGTTTAAAGGAGCCAAACGAAATTCACGGGGGAAAATGAAAATTTTAGCACAAACAGTAGCGTCGGCCTGAACCGTCGCTAATGTAAGAAATGAGAATTAATTAAGACAATAACCAATAAGGAGGCAAACGAAATTTGTTATGAGAAATGAATATTTTTTAAAAAACAATAGCGTCGGCCTGAACTGTCGCTAATATGAAAAAATAAATAATTATTTAAAATAATAACTAAAAAGGAGGCAAACTAAATTGGTGGGTGTAATGAAATTTTCGCACAAACAGTAGCGTAGGTCCAAATAAATGTTTTGTCAACATCGAGTATTTTTCTCAAAATTAAACCATTTTAAAAATATTTTTATAACAAATGTACTCGAAGGACACATGCATTAAGTAGTGAAGAAGGAATGATTAAATGTATGTCCCTTTGTTCTTAGTCCGACGATGCTGGCTGTATAGGTTATCACTCGAATGCTCACCTTCACTCATGAACTTTAGTTTTATTCGTGTTATATACTCTTGAAGTGAAATGGAGGAAAATGACTACTTAGGCGTATGCTCCTCTTATAAATATTATAATAAAGACAAAGAAGAGTGATCTCTTCTGTCCAAAAGGGTAAACCAACTTTGAAAGATAAAATAGAGCAACAGACAATATGCCATAAAAGTTACTTAATAGCACTTTCTTTTGTTTTTGATAGCGCTGATAAGCGTTATTAACCGTGCCACTAATGTGAACGATTTTGTTTAATAGCACTTTAAAAGAGCTATTAAAGTACTAGTTTTTTAATATAAAAATAATAACTAAAAAGGAGGCAAACTAAATTGGTGGGTGTAATGAAAATTTTGCACAAACATTAGCGTAGGTCCAAATAAAGGTTTTGTCAACACCGAGTATTTTTCTCAAAATCAAACCATTTTCAAAATATTTTCATAACAAATGCACTCGAAGGACACATGTATTAAGTAGTGAAGATGAAATGATTATATGTATGTCCCTTTGTTCTTAGTCCGACGACGCTGGCTGTATAGGTTATCGCTCGAATGCTCACCTTCACTCATGAACTTTAGTTTTATTCGTGCTATATACTCTTGAAGTGAAATGGAGGAAAATGACTACTTAGGCGTATGTTCCTCTTATAAAGATTCTAATAAAGACAAAGAAGAGTGATCTCTTCTGTCCAAAAGGGTAAACCAACTTTGAAAGAGAAAATAGAGCAACAGACAATATGCCATAAAAGTTACTTAGTAGCACTTTCTTTTGTTTTTGATAGCATTGAAAAGCCCTATTACCCGTGCCACTAATGTGAACGATTTTGTTTAATAGCACTTTAAAAGAGCTATTAAAGTACTAGTTTTTAATATAAAAATAATAACTAATTAAAACAATAAGTTTAAAGGAGCCAAACTAAATTCATGGGGGAAAATGAAAATTTTAGCACAAACAGTAGCGTCGGCCTGAACCGTCGCTAATATAAGAAATGAGAATTAATTAAGACAATAATCAATAAGGAGGCAAACGAAATTTGTTATGAGAAATGAATATTTTTTCAAAAACAATAGCGTCGGCCTGAACCGTCGCTAACATAAAAAAATAAATAATTATTTAAAATAATAACTAAAAAGGAGGCAAACTAAATTGGTGGGTGTAATGAAATTTTCGCACAAACAGTAGCGTAGGTCCAAATAAATGTTTTGTCAACATTGAGTATTTTTCTCGAAATCAAACCATTTTAAAAATATTTTTATAACAAATACACTCGAAGGACACATGCATTAAGTAGTGAAGAAGGAATGATTAAATGTATGTCCCTTTGTTCTTAGTCCGACGATGCTGGCTGTATAGGTTATCACTCGAATGCTCACCTTCACTCATGAACTTTAGTTTTATTCGTGTTATATACTCTTGAAGTGAAATGGAGGAAAATGACTACTTAGGCGTATGCTCCTCTTATAAAGATTATAATAAAGACAAAGAAGAGTGATCTCTTCTGTCCAAAAGGGTAAACCAACTTTGAAAGATAAAATAGAGCAACAGACAATATGCCATAAAAGTTACTTAATAGCACTTTCTTTTGTTTTTGATAGCGCTGATAAGCGTTATTAACCGTGCCACTAATGTGAACGATTTTGTTTAATAGCACTTTAAAAGAGCTATTAAAGTACTAGTTTTTTAATATAAAAATAATAACTAAAAAGGAGGCAAACTAAATTGGTGGGTGTAATGAAAATATTGCACAAACATTAGCGTAGGTCCAAATAAAGGTTTTGTCAACACCGAGTATTTTTCTCAAAATCAAACCATTTTCAAAATATTTTCATAACAAATGCACTCGAAGGACACATGTATTAAGTAGTGAAGATGAAATGATTATATGTATGTCCCTTTGTTCTTAGTCCGACGACGCTGGCTGTATAGGTTATCGCTCGAATGCTCACCTTCACTCATGAACTTTAGTTTTATTCGTGCTATATACTCTTGAAGTGAAATGGAGGAAAATGACTACTTAGGCGTATGTTCCTCTTATAAAGATTCTAATAAAGACAAAGAAGAGTGATCTCTTCTGTCCAAAAGGGTAAACCAACTTTGAAAGAGAAAATAGAGCAACAGACAATATGCCATAAAAGTTACTTAGTAGCACTTTCTTTTGTTTTTGATAGCATTGAAAAGCCCTATTACCCGTGCCACTAATGTGAACGATTTTGTTTAATAGCACTTTAAAAGAGCTATTAAAGTACTAGTTTTTAATATAAAAATAATAAGTAATTAAAACAATAAGTTTAAAGGAGCCAAACTAAATTCATGGGGGAAAATGAAAATTTTAGCACAAACAGTAGCGTCGGCCTGAACCGTCGCTAATATAAGAAATGAGAATTAATTAAGACAATAATCAATAAGGAGGCAAACGAAATTTGTTATGAGAAATGAATATTTTTTCAAAAACAATAGCGTCGGCCTGAACCGTCGCTAACATAAAAAAATAAATAATTATTTAAAATAATAACTAAAAAGGAGGCAAACTAAATTGGTGGGTGTAATGAAATTTTCGCACAAACAGTAGCGTAGGTCCAAATAAATGTTTTGTCAACATTGAGTATTTTTCTCGAAATCAAACCATTTTAAAAATATTTTTATAACAAATACACTCGAAGGACACATGCATTAAGTAGTGAAGAAGGAATGATTAAATGTATGTCCCTTTGTTCTTAGTCCGACGATGCTGGCTGTATAGGTTATCACTCGAATGCTCACCTTCACTCATGAACTTTAGTTTTATTCGTGTTATATACTCTTGAAGTGAAATGGAGGAAAATGACTACTTAGGCGTATGCTCCTCTTATAAAGATTATAATAAAGACAAAGAAGAGTGATCTCTTCTGTCCAAAAGGGTAAACCAACTTTGAAAGATAAAATAGAGCAACAGACAATATGCCATAAAAGTTACTTAATAGCACTTTCTTTTGTTTTTGATAGCGCTGATAAGCGTTATTAACCGTGCCACTAATGTGAACGATTTTGTTTAATAGCACTTTAAAAGAGCTATTAAAGTACTAGTTTTTTAATATAAAAATAATAACTAAAAAGGAGGCAAACTAAATTGGTGGGTGTAATGAAAATATTGCACAAACATTAGCGTAGGTCCAAATAAAGGTTTTGTCAACACCGAGTATTTTTCTCAAAATCAAACCATTTTCAAAATATTTTCATAACAAATGCACTCGAAGGACACATGTATTAAGTAGTGAAGATGAAATGATTATATGTATGTCCCTTTGTTCTTAGTCCGACGACGCTGGCTGTATAGGTTATCGCTCGAATGCTCACCTTCACTCATGAACTTTAGTTTTATTCGTGCTATATACTCTTGAAGTGAAATGGAGGAAAATGACTACTTAGGCGTATGTTCCTCTTATAAAGATTCTAATAAAGACAAAGAAGAGTGATCTCTTCTGTCCAAAAGGGTAAACCAACTTTGAAATAGAAAATAGAGCAACAGACAATATGCCATAAAAGTTACTTAGTAGCACTTTCTTTTGTTTTTGATAGCATTGAAAAGCCCTATTACCCGTGCCACTAATGTGAACGATTTTGTTTAATAGCACTTTAAAAGAGCTATTAAAGTACTAGTTTTTAATATAAAAATAATAAGTAATTAAAACAATAAGTTTAAAGGAGCCAAACTAAATTCATGGGGGAAAATGAAAATTTTAGCACAAACAGTAGCGTCGGCCTGAACCGTCGCTAATATAAGAAATGAGAATTAATTAAGACAATAATCAATAAGGAGGCAAACAAAATTTGTTATGAGAAATGAATATTTTTTCAAAAACAATAGCGTCGGCCTGAAACGTCGCTAATATAAAAAAATAAATAATTATTTAAAATAATAGCTAAAAAGGAGGCAAACTAAATTGGTGGGTGTAATGAAATTTTCGCATAAACAGTAGCGTAGGTCCAAATAAATGTTTTGTCAACACCGAGTATTTTTCTCGAAATCAAACCATTTTAAAAATATTTTCATAACAAATGCACTCGAAGGACACATGCATTAAGTAGTGATGAAGGAATGATTAAATGTATGTCCCTTTGTTCTTAGTCCGACGATGCTGGTTGTATAGGTTATCGCTCGAATGCTCACCTTCACTCATGAACTTTAGTTTTATTCGTGCTATATACTTTTGAAGTGAAATGGAGTAAAATGACTACTTAGGCGTATGCTCCTCTTATAAAGATTCTAATAAAGACAAAGAAGAGTGATCTCTTCTGTCCAAAAGGGTAAACCAACTTTGAAAGAGAAAATAGAGCAACAGACAATATGCCATAAAAGTTACTTAATAGCACTTTCTTTTGTTTTTGATAGCGCTGATAAGCGCTATTAACCGTGTCACTAATGTGAACGATTTTGTTTAATAGCACTTTAAAAGAGCTATTAAAGTACTAGTTTTTTAATATAAAAATAATAATTAATTAAAACAATTAGTTTAAAGGAGCCAAACAAAATTCATGGGGGAAAATGAAAATTTTAGCAAAAACAGTAGCGTCAGCCTAAACCGTCCCTAATATAAGAAAATTAGAATTAATTAAGACAATAACTAATAAGGGAGCAAACGAAACTTGTTATGAGAAATGAATATTTTTTTAAAAACAATAGCGTCGGCCTGAACCGTCGCTAATATAAAAAAATAATAATTATTTAAAATAATAACTAAAAAGGAGGCAAACTAAATTGGTGGGTGTAATTAAATTTTTGCACAAACATTAGCGTAATTCCAAATAAAGGTTTTGTGAACACCAAGTATTTTTCTCGAGATCAAACCATTTTCAAAATATTTTCATAACAAATGCACTTGAAGGACACCTGTATTAAGTAGTGAAGATGAAATGATTAAATGTATGTCCCTTTGTTCTTAGTTCGACGACGCTGGCTGTATAGGTTATCGCTCGAATGCTCACCTTCACTCATGAACTTTAGTTTTATTCGTGCTATATAATTTTAAAGTTAAATGGAGGAAAATGACTACTTAGGCGTATGCTCCTCTTATAAAGATTCTAATAAACACAAAGAAGAGTGATCTCTTCTGTCCAAAAGGGTAAACCAACTTTGAAAGAGAAAATATAGAAACAGACAATATGCCATAAAAGTTACTTAATAGTACTTTCTTTTGTTTTTGATAGAGCTGAAAAGCGCTATTAACCGTTCCACTAATGTGAACGATTTTGTTTAATAGCACTTTAAAAGAGCTATTAAAGTACTAGTTTTTTAATATAAAAATAATAATTAATTAACACAATAATTTTAAAGGAGCCAAACAAAATTCATGGGGGAAAATGAAAATTTTAGCAAAAACAGTAGCGTCGGCCTGAACCGTCGCTAATATAAGAAAATAAGAATTAATTAAGACAATAACCAATAAGGAGGCAAACGAAATTTGTTATGAGAAATGAATATTTTTTCAAAAACAATAGCGTCGGCCTGAACCGTCGCTAATATAAAAAAATAAATAATTATTTAAAATAATAACTTAAAAGGAGGCAAACTAAATTGGTGGGTGTAATGAAATTTTCGCACAAACAGTAGCGTAGGTCCAAATAAATGTTTTGTCAACACCGAGTATTTTTCTCAAAATCAAACCATTTTAAAAATATTTTTATAACTGTTGTTGTTTAGTTATTGGCATGCATTTTTGGTAAAAGCAGGTGTGTGAATGTCATGACTGATGTCATAACATTCTAGTTTATTAGGTATTGTTTTAGTAGGTACCTTTGCAGAAATATATTGTCATACAGGTGCTGCTGTTTATAAGTGTGTATCTGAGCATTTTGCAAAAAGATCACATTTACCTAAATCAGTAGACAGGTTTTCAGATGTCATAACAAATGTTAAGACATCCTGTTCTGAACTAACAGTTATGCAGTTTGGGTAATTCTGAGTTTTTTCAGGAAAATGACTCAGTCTTTCCAGAACAGAAAATCTCGTGGACTTGGGGTTAACCTAGCTCAACCTTAAACCTGGTTGATAAAGTCCTGTGACCTAGTCTTAAGGTCAAACGGAATTAACCCTAGATTTTTGTGGAAACCCTAACTGAAGATGCAGCTGCTATATATTCAACAGAGCTGCTGTTTTGGAATCAATCCCTTTTTGACAGAAGATCATTTAGAAGCTGTATAGTTTTAACTATTGTAATCCAAGCAAGTATCATTGTGATAAGTGAATTGGAATAGGTTTTAATTGTAAGGGTTGTGTACCACTCAAAGCTTTGAAGCAAGAGTGTTTTTGTGTCTCTTGACTAAAGCTTTGAAGCAAAGTCAAGTTAGGTTTATGTATCACTCAAAGTTGTGAAGCAAGAGTGTTTGTGTTGCTTGATTAAAAAGCTGTGAAGCATAATCAAGTGTATGTTTTTGAAGAGTGTCTTCATCAATTCATTAGTCAAATTGTTTTAAGTATCACTGCTGTGATTGAGGGGGAGTGAGTAGGAACTCAGGTTTAAGTTGTACTTAGATTGAAGTTGCATTGGGTAGGTCTTAAGTGAAGGAGATAAACTGGTTGGTTTATTCCTGAATTAACATCTCTTATAGTGGATTTCCTCCCTGGCTTGGTAGCCCCCAGAGTAGGTGTTGTTGCACACTGAACTGGGTAAACAATTGACTGTGTTCTTTACTGTTCTTTTTGTATTTACTGTCTTATAGAAAGTCAGATACGGTGTCATAACATTGAATGTGACATTGAGTATCTGCTGCCAGAATTTCAATTGGCATCAGAGCAGGCACCCTGCCTATATTACTGGGTGAGATCTAGGGATATCACTTTCTGGCACTATGGACAAAGAAGGAGTTTTTGGAAATAGACCACCCATTCTGGATGGAACTAATTATTACTACTGGAAACCTCGTATGATTGCCTTCTTAAAATCTCTGGACAAAAAGGCTTGGAGAGCTGCTGACAAAGGATGGAACCATCCCACCATAACTGAGAAAGATGGGACAATCAGTCTGAAGCCTGAGGAAGATTGGAGTAAAGAAGAAGATGAGTTAGCCCTGGGAAATTCCAAAGCATTAAATGCCTTGTTCAATGGAATTGATAGAAACATTTTCAGACTAGTACATCAATATGAACTGGCCAAGGAAGTTTGGGACACTCTCAAAACTACCCATGAGGGCACTTCCAAAGTAAAAATGTCAAGGCTTCAGATGTTGAATACCAAGTTTGAGAATCTAAAAATGATGGAAGATGAAACCATTCATGAGTTTCACATGAACATCTTGGAGATTTCCAACACCTCAGGAGTACTGGGAGAAAAGATGTCAGAAGAAAAATTGGTGAGAAAGATTCTCAGATCCTTGCCTAAAAGATTTGCAATAAAGGTAACTGCCATAGAAGAAGCCCAGGACATCAGCAAGTTTAAAGTGGATGAACTTATTGGGTCTCTTTAGACTTTTGAGATGGGGATCACTGAAAATGGTGACAAGAAGAACAAGAGCATAGCACTTGTATCCAACACTGATGTTGAAAACAAGGAGGATGAAGAAGAAAATATTTCAGAAGTTATAGCCATGCTTGGAAGACAATTCAACAAACTCATCAAAAGAATAGATCCAAAGTCAAGGTCTAATGTTCATAACATTCCCTCTGACATTGACAGTTCCAGCAAAAGACCAAGGTCAGAAGAGAAGGGAAATCAAGGCAGAGGAATTCAATGCCATGGCTGTGAAGGATTTGGGCATATTCGAGCTGAATGTCCTACCTTTCTTAAGAAACAAAAGAAAGGAATGACTGTTACTTGGTCTGACTGTGATTCAGAAAGTAATTCTGAAGAAGAATCTGCCAAACTAGTTACTGCTCTATTTGGTGTTTGTACCTCTGAAAGTGACACTAGTGATGAAGAAGTGACATTTGAAGAACTGGCTGATACTTACAAGAAATTGTGTGTCAGAAGTGCTGAAGTCTGTGTGCAGAATGAGAAACAATTAAAACTCATCATAAAGCTGGAGGCTGAAAAAAAGGCAAACCTTGAAACTATAAGTCATCTAGAAGGGGAAGTTCAATTGCTGAACTCACAACTGAACCAAATGACCAAATCAGTCAAGATGCTGACTAATGGAACTGACAAATTGGAAGAGATTCTTCAAGTTGGACAAAATGTGGGAAACAAATCTGGACTAGGATTTGTGGAAGCTAAGAAATCTGGTGCAGACAAGAAGATCAGGCCTGTTAAACAAATGTCAAAGCAGATGTCTCAACACAACTCTCAACATCAGAAACAGAGATATATGAAGAAAAAGTACCAAAGATGGAGATGTCATCATTGTGGGAGGTATGGCCACATAAAGCCTTTCTGCTTCAAATTGCATGGATACCCTAATCAAAACTCAGTTGTTAAACCTAAGTCAAAAAGGGTACCACATACTCCTCAATGGAAGAAAAAGGCTACTGCCCTGATAGCCCACACTTCCCTGAGAGTCTCTGTAAGGGAAGGCTGGTACTTTGACAGTGGGTGCTCTAAGCACATGACTGGAATAAAGAACATTCTCAATCATGTTAAACCTCACACCACTAGTTATGTGACCTTTGGAGATGGTGCTAAAGGTGAAATCAAAGGAGTTGGTAATTTGGACTGCCCTGAAGTTCCAAATCTAAATGAAGTTCTATTGGTAAAAGGCCTGATTGCTAATCTCATTAGTATCAGTCAATTGTGTAACCTAGGATTCAAGGTCAACTTCTCAAAATTTGAATGTCTAGTAATTAATGGAAAACTAGAAGTGGTAATGAAAGGAATCAGATCTAAAGATAACTGTTACTTGTGGCAGCCTGAGAACACTAATAACTCCACTATGTGTTCCATTACCAAAGAAGAAAAATAGATGAAACTGTGGCACCATAAGCTTGGCCATCTTCATCTAAGAAGATTGAAAAGAACTATCTCTATGGAAGCAGTCAGAAGGATCCCAAGACTACAAATAAATAAAAGGAGGGTTTGTGGTGATCTTCAAATTGAAAGGCTTGGTAAAAAGAGACATGTCTATGATGTGGTGAATAAACTTGAAGAAGGATGTGCTGTCAGAACCAGAAGTAATCATGACAAGGAATTTGGAAACAACAAGTCTAATAAATTCTGTTTCCCAGAAGAAATGAGTCATGAAGTCTCTTCTCCTATATCTCACCATCAAAATGGAGTTGACAAAAAGAAAAATAAGATCATACAAGAATCTTCCAGAGCTGTGATTCATGTCAAAAGAATGCCTTCCGAACTCTGTGCTGAAATAGTTGCAGCTGGTAGTAGCTGTTCTCAAAATATCTGGACAAAACAGATGTTCACTGAGTATAATGTCTCACAAGATGTTGTGACATTGTATTGTGACAATCTAAATACAATCAATATTTCCATGAACCCTATTCAGCATAGCAGGACCAAGCACATTGACCTTGTAAAGAAGAAGTCAATTAAACTGGAACATGATATCATTAAGTTTCAGCTGGCTGATTCTTCTACCAAGGCTCTTGTTGGAAATCATCTTGAAAATTTGAGGGGCAAGATGGGTATTTGCCAACGTGAGAAATTATAGCAATTAATTTTTCTTAAAACAAGGGTTGAAGGAGTTAGTTGTGTTAAGTCTATTTTTAGTGGGTTAATCATTTGTCTTTCCAATTCTTTCAAAATTATTAAGAAGTTGAATAGACTCTCATTTGCCTCCTACCTCTCTCGTCTTTGCAACCTATTACTTTCTCTCAATCAAAGTTTTCTCTCAAATTGCTACTGGTGCTCTAAGTCAATCAAAATGTCTCAAACATCATCTTTAACCAAGGCGACCACTTCATCTTCATCATCTGACCAAGATTCTCGAGCAATCACCACATGCATAGATTCTGATGTCCTGGAGATCACTCCTCTCAGAGAAATGGAAACTGACCCCTCCAAAGTCAAAAAGATGAGAACTAGGCATGCAAGAAGAGCTCAAGCTACTGCTTCTGGTAATCCTTCTCATCCTTCTTCCTCTGTACCAAATAGGGAACGATCAGCTCAAGTTCATCAAGCAATTGCTAGGCTTGTGACAAGAATACTAAGCGGAAACTAATCTGTACCGGGGATTTCTGTCCCATTAAATCAAGAATCAGTAAGCCCAAATGTGGATGTCTCTGAGAATGTAGATGTCTCTGAGAATGTTGTGACACAAAATGACAACATTCAGAACCCTTCAGAAAAGACTGTTGATCCACCTATCATTGATGTGGATGAGGAATACTCAGACAATGATCTGATTGCCAATGTAAACCCTAACATAGCTAGGAGAATGATGAAAAGAAAGGGTAATCAGAATGATGCAAAATGTATGACCAAAGATAAACCTGCTGTTAAGAAATCCAAGGCTGAAGGCAAGACTGAGGTAGAATCTGTGAAAACTGGTCAGTCCAAAGGGAAGGTGAAAGCTCAAGTGCATACTGTTAGACAACCAATTATAAAGAAAAGAAAAGAACCTGAGACTTCTGATTCTGATGAGGAATCAGAGTTTGAGATTGATGCTGAAGAAATTCCTATCAGAAGGAAACTCCCCTCCAGCAAAATTGCTAGAGTTCCTGAAGTCCCAACAGACAACATCTCTTTTCACCATCCTGACAATGCAAACAGATGGAAGTATGTGTGCTTAAAGAGAATAGCTTTAGAAAGAGAGCTAAACAATGATGCCATGGAGTGCAAGGACATCATGGACCTGATTAAGAATGGTGGACTGATGAAGACAGTGGTAAAATTTACCAAGTGTTATGAAAATCTGGTCAAGGAGTTCATAGTTAACTTGTCTAATGAATGTGCTGATGGAAGGTCAGCTGACTTTGAAAGTGTTTATGTTAGAGGAAGAAGGGTTAATTTCTCTCCATCAGAAATTAACAAATTTCTTGGAAGATCAAATGAGGATTGTCCTGAACTGGAAGTCACTGACAATGAAGTTTGTCAAACCATCACAGCAAGACAAGTGAAATGCTGGCCCTTGAAAGGCAAGCTGAATGCCAGCAAACTTAGCATGAAATTTTCCATCCTGCACAAGATTGGTGCAGCCAACTGGGTCCCTACAAACCATAAATCAACTATCTCCACAGGATTGGGGAGATTTATTTATGCTGTGGGAACCAAGACTGTTTTTGACTATGGCAGGTATATTTTTGAACAAACTTTAAAACATGCTGGTAGTTATGCTGTCAAAGGCCCAATTGCCTTTCCCTCCCTCCTTTGTGGAATTATTCTTGCACAATACCCTGATATCCTGGTGGCAAGAGATACTGCTTGCAAAAGAGCTCCTGCTCTTGGGTTACACTACAAGCTGTTTCAGGGATCTCATGCTCCTGATATTGTCATAACATCAGCTGAGACATCATCTGTAAAGACTCAGTCCAAAACATCTGATGTTATAGCAGTATTGAAAGAGACCTGCAAAGAGCTGGAAGCTAGGAAAAAGACCCTAGAAAACCTAATTGCCAGGTTAGAAAAGGAGGAAGCTGAAGGAAACAGAAGGGAAGAGGGTGCAGAAGCTGAAGATCATCTCAATACTGAAGAAACTAGCTCCTCTGAGTCTGATGACAGTGCTTAAAGGTTGGTGGAGTTGCTGATTGGTGGAGTAGATGCTGGTCCCTGGTGGAGTTTGCAAAGTGTGTCAGGCTTTTGTCTTGTTGTGTTACTTTTTCTGGATGACTGTATAAATTTTAAGAACATGTATCTTTGGCCCATTTGTGGCTAAAGAGGGGGAGATATATTTTGGTAGACTTTATTAGACATTCTATTTTTCTGCAGTCATATTTTTTCTGCTGCTATCTATCTCTGATTGCTTAGGGGCTTTAGCCAAAAATCTGCCAAAGGGGGAGTTTGTAGTTGTTTAGTTATTGGCATGCATTTTTGGTAAAAGCTGGTGTGTGAATGTCATGACTGATGTCATAACATTCTAGTTTATTAGTTACTGTTTTAGTAGGTACCTTTGCAGAAAAATATTGTCATATAGGTTCTGCTGTTTATAAGTGTGTATCTGAGCATTTTGCAAAAAGATCACATTTACCTAAATCAGTAGACAAGTTTTCAGATGTCATAACAAATGTTAAGACATCCTGTTCTGAACTAACAGTTATGCAGTTTGGGTAATTCTGAGTTTTTTTCAGGAAAATGACTCAGCCTTTCCAGAACAGAAAATCTCGTGGACTTGGGTTTAACCTAGCTCAACCCTAACCTGGTAGATAAAGTCCTGTGACCTAGTCTTAAGGTCAAACAGAATTAACCCTAGCTTTTTGTGGAAACCCTAATTGAAGATGCAGCTGCTATATATTCAACAGAGCTGCTGTTTTGGAATCAATCCCTTTTTGACAGAAGATCATTTAGAAGCTGTATAGTTTTAACTATTATAATCCAAGCAAGTATCATTGTGATAAGTGGCTTGGAATAGGTTTTAATTGTAAGGGTTGTGTACCACTCAAAGCTTTGAAGCAAGAGTGTTTTTGTGTCTCTTGACTAAAGCTTTGAAGCAAAGTCAAGTTAGGTTTATGTATCACTCAAAGCTGTGAAGCAAGAGTGTTTATGTTGCTTGATTAAAAAGATGTGAAGCATAATCAAGTGTATGTTTTTGAAGAGTGTCTTCATCAATTCATTAGTCAAATTATTTTAAGTATCACTGCTGTGATTGAGGGGGAGTGAGTAGGAACTCAGGTTTAAGTTGTACTTAGATTGAAGTTGCATTGGGTAGGTCTTAAGTGAAGGACATAAACTGGTTGGTTTATTCCTGAATTAATATCTCTTATAGTGGATTTCCTCCCTGGCTTGGTAGCCCCCAAAGTAGGTGTTGTTGCACACTGAACTGGGTAAACAATTGACTGTGTTCTTTACTATTTTTTTTGTATTTACTGTCTTATAGAATTTCAGATATGGTGTCATAACATTGAACGTGACATTTAGTATCTGCTGCCAGAATTTCAATAACAAATGCACTCGAAGGACACATGCATTAAGTAGTGAAGAAGGAATGATTAAATGTATGTCCCTTTGTTCTTAGTCCGACGATGCTGGCTGTATAGGTTATCACTCGAATGCTAACCTTCACTCATGAACTTTAGTTTTATTCGTGCTATATACTCTTGAAGTGAAATGGAGGAAAATGAGTACTTAGGCGTATGCTCATCTTATAAAGATTCTAAAAAAGACAAAGAAGAGTGATCTCTTCTGTCCAAAAGGGTAAACCAACTTTGAAAGAGAAAATAGAGCAACAGACAATATGCCATAAAAGTTACTTAATAGCACTTTCTTTTGTTTTTGATAGCGTTGAAAAGCGCTATTACCCGTGCCACTAATGTGAACGATTTTGTTTAATAGCACTTTAAAAGATCTATTAAAGTACTAGTTTTTAATATAAAAATAATAACTAATTAAAAAAATAAGTTTAAAGGAGGCAAACGAAATTCATGGGGGAAAATGAAAATTTTAGCACAAACAGTAGCGTCGGCCTGAACCGTCGCTAATATAAGAAATGAGAATTAATTAAGACAATAACTAATAAGGAGGCAAAAGAAATTTGTTATGAGAAATGAATATTTTTTTAAAAACAATACCGTCAGCCTGAACCGTCGCTAATATAAAAAAAAAAAATTTTAAAATAATAACTAAAAAGGAGGCAAACTAAATTGGTGGGTGTAATGAAATTTTTTCACAAACAGTAGCGTAGGTCCAAATAAATGTTTTGTCAACACCGAGTATTTTTCTCAAAATCAAACCATTTTAAAAATATTTTCATAACAATTGCACTCGAAGGACACATGTATTAAGTAGTGATGATGGAATGATTAAATGCATGTCCCTTTGTTCTTAGTCCGACGACGCTGGCTGTATAGGTTATCGCTCGAATGCTCACCTTCACTCATGAACTTTAGTTTTATTCGTGCTATATAATTTTAAAGTTAAATGGAGGAAAATGACTACTTAGGCATATGCTCCTCTTATAAAGATTTTAATAAACACAAAGAAGAGTGATCTCTTCTGTCCAAAAGGGTAAACCAACTTTGAAAGAGAAAATATAGCAACAAACAATATGCCATAAAAGTTACTTAATAGCACTTTCTTTTGTTTTTGATAGAGCTGAAAAGCGCTATTAACCATTCCACTAATGTGAACGATTTTGTTTAATAGCACTTTAAAAGAGCTATTAAAGTACTAGTTTTTTAATATAAAAATAATAATTAATTAAAACAATAAGTTTAAAGGAGCCAAACGAAATTCATGGGGGAAAATGAAAATTTTAGCAAAAACAGTAGCATCGGCCTGAACCGTCGCTAATATAAGAAAATAAGAATTAATTAAGACAATAACCAATAAGGAGGAAAATGAAATTTGTTATGAGAAATGAATATTTTTTCAAAAACAATAGCGTTGGCCTGAACCGTCGCTAATATAAAAAAATAAATAATTATTTAAAATAATAACTTAAAAGGAGGCAAACTAAATTGGTGGGTGTAATGAAATTTTTGCACAAACAGTAGCATAGGTCCAAATAAACGTTTTGTCAACACCGAGTATTTTTCTCAAAATCAAACCATTTTAAAAATATTTTTATAACAAATGCACTCGAAGGACACATGCATTAAGTAGTGAAGAAGGAATGATTAAATGTATGTCCCATTGTTCTTAGTCCGACGATGCTGGCTGTATAAGTTATCGATCGAATGCTCACCTTCACTCATGAACTTTAGTTTTATTCATGCTATATACTTTTAAAGTGAAATGGAGGAAAATGACTACTTAGGCGTATGCTCCTCTTATAAAGATTCTAATAAACACATAGAAGAGTGATCTCTTATGTCCAAAAGGGTAAACCAACTTTGAAAGAGAAAATAGAGCAACATAAAATATGCCATAAAAGTTACTTAATAGCACTTTCTTTTGTTTTTGATAGCACTGAAAAGCGCTATTAACCGTGCCACTAATGTGAACGATTTTTTTAGTAGCACTTTAAAAGAGCTATTAAAGTAATAGTTTTTAATATAAAAATAATAATTAATTAAAACAATAAGTTTAAAGGAGCCAAACGAAATTCGTGGGGGAAAATGAAAATTTTAGCACAAACAGTAGCGTCGGCCTGAACCGTCACTAATATAAGAAAATAAGAATTAATTAAGACAATAACTAATAAGGAGGAAAACGAAAATTGTTATGGGAAATGAATATTTTTCTAAAAACAATAGCGTCGGCCTGAACCGTCGCTAATATAAAAAAATAAATAATTATTTAAAATAATAACTAAAAAGGAGGCAAACTAAATTGGTGGGTGTAATGAAATTTTCGCACAAACAGTAGCGTAGGTCCAAATAAACGTTTTGTCAACACCAAGTATTTTTCTCGAAATCAAACCATTTTCAAAATATTTTCATAACAAATGCACTCGAAGGGCACATGCATTAAGTAGTGAAGAAGGAATGATTAAATGTATGTCCCTTTGTTCTTAGTCCGACGACGCTGGCTATATAGGTTGTCGCTCGAATGCTCACCTTCACTCATGAACTTCAGTTTTATTCGTGCTATATACTTTTGAAGTGAAATGGAGGAAAATGACTACTTATGTGCATGCTCCTCTTATAAAGATTCTAATAAAGACAAAGAAGAGTGATCTCTTTTGTCTAAAAGGGTAAACCAACTTTGAAATAGAAAATAGAGAAACATACAATATGCCATAAAAGTTATTTAAGAGCACTTTCTTTTGTTTTTGATAGCTCTATTAATCGTGCCACTAATGTGAACGATTTTGTTTAATAGCACTTTAAAAGAGCTATTAAAGTACTAGTTTTTAATATAAAAATAATAACTAATTAAAACAATAAGTTTAAAGGAGACAAAAAAAATTCGAGGGGGAAAATGAAATTTTTTGCACAAACAGTAGCGTCGGCCTGATCCGTCGCTAATATAAGAAAATAAGAATTAATTAAGACAATAATTAATAAGGAGGCAAACGAAATTTTTTAGGGGAAATGAATTTTTTTTAAAAACAATAGCGTCGGTCTGAACCGTCACTAATATAAAAAAATAAATAATTATTTAAAATAATAACTAAAAAGGAGGCAAACTAAATTGGTGGGTGTAATGAAATTTTCGCATAAAAAGTAGCGTAGGTCCAAATAAATGTTTTGTCAACACCAAGTATTTTTCTCGAAATCAAACCATTTTCAAAAAAATTTCATAACAAATGCACTCGAAGGACACATGCATTAAGTAGTGAAGAAGGAATGATTAAATGTATGTCCCTTTGTTCATAGTCCGACAACACTGTCAGTATAGGTTATCACTCGAATGCTCACCTTCACTCATGAACTTTAGTTTTATTCGTGCTATATACTTTTGAAGTGCAATGGAGGAAAATGACTACTTAGGCGTATGCTCCTCTTATAAAGATTCTAATAAAGACAAAGAAAAGTGATCTCTTCTGTCCAAAAGGGTAAACCAACTTTGAAAGAGAAAATAGAGCAACAGACAATATGCCATAAAAGTTACTTAATAGCACTTTCTTTTGTTTTTGATAGCGCTGAAAAGCGCTATTAACCGTGCCACTAATGTGAACAATTTTGTTTAATAGCACTTTAAAAGAGCTATTAAAGTACTAGTTTTTAATATAAAAATAATAATTAATTAAAACAATAAGTTTAAAGGACCCAAACGAAATTCATGGCGGAAAATGAAAATTTTAGCACAAATAGTAGCGTCGGCCTGAACCGTCGCTAATATAAAAAAATAAGAATTAATTAAGACAATAACTAATAAGGAGGCAAATGAAATTTGTTATGGGAAATGAATATGTTTTCATAAACAATAGCGTCGGCCTAAACCGTCGCTAATATAAAAAAATAAATAAATATTTAAAATAATAACTAAAAAGGAGGCAAACTAAATTATGGGTGTAATGAAATTTTCGCACAAACAGTAGCGTAGGTCCAAATAAACGTTTTGTCAACACCGAGTATTTTTCTCGAAATCAAACCATTTTCAAAATATTTTCATAACAAACGCACTCGAAGGACACATGCATTAAGTATTGAAGAACGAATGATTAAATGTATGTCCCTTTGTTCTTAGTCCGACGACGCTGGCTGTATAGGTTATCGCTCGAATGCTCACCTTCACTCATGAACTTTAGTTTTATTCGTGCTATATACTTTTGAAGTGAAATGGAGGAAAATGACTACTTAGGCACATGCTCCTCTTATAAAGATTCTAATAAAGACAAAGAAGAGTGATCTCTTCTGTCCAAAAGGGTAAACCAACTTTGAAAGAGAAAATAGAGCAACATACAATATGCCATAAAAGTTATTTAATAACACTTTATTTTGTATTTGATAGCGCTGTAAAGCACTATTAACTTTGCCACTAATGTGAACGATTTTTTTAATAGAACTTTAAAAGAGATATTAAAGTACTAGTTTTTAATATAAAAATAATAATAAATTAAAACAATAAGTTTAAAGGAGCCATAGGGAATTCGTGGGGGAAAATGAAAATTTTAGCACAAACAGTAGTGTCGGCCTGAACCGTCGCTAATATAAGAAAATAAGAATTAATTAAGACAATAACTAATAAGTAGGCAAACGAAATTTGTTATGGGAAATGAATATTTTTTCAAAAATAACAGCGTCGGCCTGAACTGTCCCTAATATAAAAAAATAAATAATTATTTAAAATAATAACTAAAAAGGAGGCAAACTAAATGGGCGGGTTTAATGAAAATTTTGCACAAACAATAACGTATGTCCAAATAAACGTTTTGTCAACACCTAGTATTTTTCTCGAAATAAAACCATTTTCAAAATATTTTCATAACATGTGCACTCGAAGGACATATGCATTAAGTAGTGAAGAAGGAATGATTAAATGTATGTCCCTTTGTTCTTAGCCCAACGACACTGGCTGTATAGGTTATCGCTCGTATTCTCACCTTCACTCATGAACTTGCTATATACTTGATATCTTTGTTACTCCAATGGATGATTGCCTAGTCATTATATAAGGTAGTTTGTTGTTGAGATTTTTGTTACTCCAATGGATGGTAGTCTTGTCATTATGAAAGGTAGTCTATTGTTGAGATTTTTGTTACTCCAATGGATGGCAGCCTTGCATTATGGAAGGTAGTCTGTCATTGTGATTTTTGTCACTCTAATGGATGGAAGCCTTGTCATTATCGAAGGTAGTTTGTTGTTCAAATTTTTGTTAATACAATCTATGGTAGCCTTGTCATTATGGAAGGTAGTATGTTGTCGAGATTTTTGTTATTCCAATGAATGGTATCCTAGTGATTATGGAAGGTAGTCTATTTCGATATTTTTGTTACTCCAATGGATGGTAGCCTTGTCATTATGAAAGGTAGTCTGTTGTTGAGATTTTTGTTACTCCAATGGATGGCAGCCTTGGATTATGGAAGGTAGTCTGTCATTGTGCTTTTTGTCACTCTAATGGATGGAAGCCTTGTCATTATCGAAGGTAGTTTGTTGTTCAAATATTTGTTAATACAATCTATGGTAGCCTTGTCATTATGGAAGGTAGTATGTTGTCGAGATTTTTGTTATTCCAATGGATGGTATCCTAGTGATTATGGAAGGTAGTCTATTGTCGAGATTTTTATTACTCCAATGGATGGTAGCCTTGTTGTAACACCCCTTCTAAAATACCCCGAATAATATTAATTATATGAATGATTAGAGAGATATTCCATCAGAGTTAACACGGAACAAGGGATCTCACAATTATGAAATAGATAAAACCTCCAATAAAACAGTAGTCATGCTACACTGAGGGTCATTATTCAAATAATTCAATCAAATTAAGACCATGTCTTACACAGCGGAAAAATACCATAACCAAAACGGAATAAACCAAAACACAATTATTCCCAATGAAATTTAAAGAAACAATTGAATAATAACTAATTCCTCAACTAAATGTTCCCCAGTGTTACAACCTATCAGAGCACGACACTGACACGCGGACTTAAAGTAACATAGCTCTAGAGCCATCCTCACCAACTCCTGAGCTTCTAACTTTAATCTGAAATTGTTAAAGTAACGGTGAGATTTCTCATAATTAACATGCATTATAAGCTTCTCAATCAACATTATATCACAAGCATATTATTTCACCCATTTTAGCATAAATTCAGATTCAACACGCAGTTCAATCATACAAGTCATTATGCACAAATCAATAATCAACCAAAGAATTGTAACACTGGAAGACATCCTAACATGTTACAATTCCATGCAAACACAAATGCAGACACAATGCATGTGGTACCAACACGTGACCAAGTCACCCAACACTGATCCATCATCAACCGGATACAGCAACCATCGATTCGTCCATAAACACCCGGACACGAATCCAGCCTAACCACCCATCATCACCCGGGTATCGGTTAACGGCAATACAAGTCAAATTCCACACAATGGGAATTAACTTCACCAAAACAATGCATATGCACGCACATCACTAGCATGCAACATCAAATCAGTCTATGGAATACATCAATTTATCATAACTGAACCAAAATGAAAAACATGATATCTCAACGATCATGCACACCATCATTAGCAACATAAACATGCCTTTCATTCACACAATACTAATACATCCATCCATCACAGGTTCACTGCTACATACACACCCATGTGCGCTAGCCAATAATCACTTATTCCGGGATTTGACTCATTTTCAAAATAATTTTAGGTTTTAGGAAATATTTTCATTTTATAAAATAGAGCATTAAATTTAAGAAATAACGTCCAAAACGACACTCAAAACGGACTTACAGTTTGAAAGTTATGAATTTTCAAAGTTTAATATTTTTCAAAAAGTTACAGCAGAACCCGGTTCCTACATATGCGGGAACCGGTTCCCGCGAAGTTCAAAAATCATGCTTCTGGAAAATGTATGGGAACCCGATTCCTACCTATACAGGAACCGGTTCCTACGTGCATTTTTGCCAGTTTTTATAAATTCACACAGTGGAACCCGGTTCCTCCCCACTGGGAACCGGTTCCCACGACCTGCAGAGTCAAATTTTGCACTTTTGACATCATTTATTCATTCTAAACCAATTCCAAACATACCCATACGAATTGCAACACGAGAAACACCAAAACATATCCATTTTGCACCATTATAACATCAAACAACATTATTTCATCATTCCTTTTTATCATCTGACACCCTAAGGGTTTTCAACCTACAATTCGACGCAATAGGGACAATTCTACGGAACCCTAGAATTACAAACCGGGATTCCCTAACATACTATGATCCATACTATTGAATATCTAAATCGATAATACAAATTAACTAATCGAAATCACCCCTTACCTTGTGGGTTCTTCGAATTCTGATGCTTCCGGTTTTCTCCTTCTTTTTCCTCTTCTCAAATGCACGTATGATGAATATTCCAAAATAACTCTCTTTATCTTCTTTTTCCTTTTAATACTCCTTTTATTATTCCAATAAAATAATTAAATTAGTAATTAGTAAGAGTAGAGTATTTTACCCCTCACACCCTCTAATCACTCTTCACACCACCAATACTTCTTTCCTTTAATTAATTAAATTAATTCCAATAATTAAATTTCCAATTAAATTAATAATTAAAAATTCTAATTATTTAATAATCGGATTATTTGGGGTGTCACAACTCTCCCCAACTAAAAGAGTTTTCGTCCTCGAAAACATACCTTAGATGAACAGTTCGGGATACGAGTCCTTCATCTGACTCTCCAGCTCCCAAGTGACATTTCCATATGCTGGTCCTCCCCAAGCCACTCTTACCAACGCGATCTCCTTGCCTCGCAACTGTTTCAACTTCTGATCCTCAATTCTCGCAGGTACTGCTTCCACAGTCAAATTCTCTCGTACCTGCATATCGTCTACCCGAATCTCATGAGACGGATCAACAATGTACTTCCTTAGCTGAGATACATGAAAAACATCATGCAAATTTGCAAGTGAAGGCGGCAAAGCAATCTGATAAGCAACTTTCCCAACTCTCTTGGTAATCTGAAACGGACCAATAAAACATGGAGTCAACTTCTTTGACTTCAAAGCTCGACCAATACCAGTCAACGGAGTAACTCGCAAAAAATCATGTTCTCCTTCGCTAAACTCAAGATCCTTCCTCCTCTTATCGTGATAACTTTTCTGACGACTCTGAGAAGTCCTCATCTTCTCCTGAATCATCTTAATCTTTTCCGAAGTCTGTTGGACAATTTTCGGTCTAATCACAACACTCTCTCCAGATTCATACCAACACAACGGTGTCCGACACCTCCTACCATACAATGCTTCAAATGGAGCCATAGCAATGCTCCAATGAAAACTATTGTTGTAGGTAAACTCAATCAATGGTAGATAACTATCCCAAGCATCACCTTTCTCCAACACACAAGCTCTTAACAAATCTTCCAACGACTGAATCGTTCTCTCCGTCTGACCATTTGTTTGTGGATGATAAGCGGAACTCAAACGCAACTTAGTACCCAAAGCTTCTTGCAATCCCGTCCATAATTTAGATGTAAACCTCGGATCTCGATCCGACACAATACTAGAAGGAATACCGTGCAAACTCACAATCTTCTCAACATACAGTTCTGCCAACCTTTCCATCGGATAATCCATTCTTATCGGAATAAAGTGAGCATATTTCGTCAACCGATCAACAATAACCCAGATAGAATCACAATTCTTCGATGTCCTTGGCAAACCAGACACAAAATCCATAGAGATTCCATCTCATTTCCAATCCGGAACAAACAACGGTTCCATCAATCCTGACGGTTTCTGATGCTTAATCTTTGACTTCTGACAAACCAAACAAGCATACACAAACTCAACAATTTCCTTCTTCATTCCCGGCCACCAAAACAACTTCTTCAAATCATTGTACATTTTAGTAGCACCAGGATGAATACTCAATCCACTACGTTGTCCTTCTTCCAAAATACTCTTCCTAATCTCTGCAACATCCAGAACACACACCCTATTACCAAATCTCATAACACCATTCTCATCAATCCGGAACTCGCCTCCTTGACCTTGGTTGATCAATGTCAATTTATCAACTAACCCAACATCGGACTTCTGTCAATTCCGAATTTCTTCCAGAATACCACTAGTCAGTTTCAACATACCCAATTTCACACTATTTGGAGTAGTTTCACATACCAAACTTAAATCTCTGAACTGCTCAACCAAATCTAACTCACGGACCATTAACATCGACATATGCAAGGACTTCATACTCAAGGCATCCGCAACAACGTTTGCCTTACCAGGATGGTAATTCAAACCGAAATCATAATCCTTTAGAAATTCTAACCATCTCATCTGCCTCATATTCAACTCTTTCTGATCAAAGAGATACCTCAGACTTTTGTGATCACTGAACACCTCAAACCGAGAACCATATAAATAATGCCTCCACAACTTCAAAACAAACACAACAGCTGCCAACTCCAAATCATGAGACGGATAATTCCTTTCATGTACTTTCAATTGTCTCGAAGCATAAGCCACCACCTGCTTATCTTGCATCAACACACTACCTAATCCCATTAATGATGCGTCACAATACACAACAACAGACTTAGTCGGATTTGGAAAAATCAAGATCGGAGCACTTGTCAACCTCCTCTTCAGCTCTTGAAATCCTTTCTCACATTCAACATCCCAAACAAACATCTGACCCTTCCGGGTCAACTTAGTCAACAGTAACGCTAATTTGGAAAATCCTTCTATAAACTTCCTGTAATAACCTGCAAGACCCAGAAAACTACGGATCTCAGAAGCATTCTTCGGCGCTTCCCACTGAGATACTGCTTCTACCTTCGTAGGATCCACAACAATTCCATTCTTGGAAATTACATGGCAAAGAAAACTTACTTCACTTAACCAGAATTCACACTTGGACAACTTCACATAAAGCTTCTTCTCTTTCAACAATTCCAACACAACTCTGAGATGTTCTACATGCTCTTCATCGCTCTTCGAATAAATTAGAATATCATCAATGAACACCACCACAAACGTATCAAGATATGGATGAAATATCCTGTTCATATACTCCATGAAAACACCAGGTGCATTAGTAACTCCAAACGGCATAACAGAATACTCGTAATGTCCATACCTCGTTCTAAATGCAGTTTTCTGAATATCTTCCGACTTCACACGAATCTGATGATATCCAGATCTCAGATCAATCTTACTAAATACACAAGCTCCAACTAGTTGATCCATCAAATCATAGATCCTCGGCAAAGGATACCGATTCTTGATTGTAACTTTATTCAGCTGTCTGTAATCAACACATAATCTCATTGAACCTTCTTTATTCTTAACCAACAACACCGGAGCACCCCACGGCGAAACACTTGGACGAATAAACTTCTTCTCAAGTAACTCCTCCAACTGTTTCTTTAACTCAGCTAATTCATATGCCGACATACGGTAAGGCGCCATCGACACCGGACTAGTTCCAGGAATCAAATCTATAGTAAATTCTACCTCCCTCTCAGGTGGCAACTCACTAACGTCTTCTGGAAACACCTCTGGAAATTCATTCATCACTGGCAATCCATCACTCTTTGATTTTCCCTCCGCTTCTATTGTAGAACACAACATAAATACCACAGCACCATCTTTCACAGCTAGGTTCATCTGTTTAACCGACATAGTCACATATTCGACACCAACTTCTTCATGAAAAATAACCGTCTTCGCAAAACAGTTGATATGAACCTGGTTGAATTCCAACCAGTTCATTCCAAGGATGATATCAAGTTGTTCTAACAGTAGGCACACTAAATCCATACCGAAACCCCTACCAAAAATCACAATAGGACAATTCCTACAAACATACGAAGTAGTCACTGAACCCGACGCAGGAGTATCAATAACCATACTTCCATCCATATTAGAAATTTCCAAATTCAATCTTTTAGAACAATCCAAAGTAATAAAAGAATTCGTAGCTCCAGTATCAATAATCGCAATCAAAGGTATGTCATTAATAAAACATGTACCTTTAATCAGCCGATCATCTGGCTTAGTCTCTGACCCAGACAATGCAAACACTTTACCACCAGCTTGCTCCTTCCTGGGTTTTGTACACTGAGGACGAGTATGACCTTCTTCACCACAGTTGTAACAAGTCACCACTCTTACTCTGCAATCATTGGCCACATGGCCGAGTTTCCCACACTTGAAACACTTCTTATCATTACTTTTGCAATCCACCATACGATGTCCTGTCTCACCACACTTGTAGCACTTAATGGAAGAACTAGAATCTCCTCCACCAAACTTCTTCCAACCACCGGGTCTCTGATTACTTCTATCATAAGGCTTACCATGATCCATATGTTGCTTACCCTTCCTATCAACATACCCTCGAGCATTCGACTTAGTGCTAGCAAGAGATGCTCCTCTAAAATCCTACTACAGTCAACCAGATCAGGAAATCTTCGGATACGCTGATACCGAATACCCTGCTTAATATCATCACGAAGACCATTCTCAAACTTGATACATTTGGAAAATTCTCCATCTGCATCGTTAGTATAATGAGCATAATACTTCGCTAACTCAGTAAACTTCGAAGCATACTCACTGACAGTCTTGTTACCCTGCTTGAGTTCTAGAAACTCAATCTCCTTCTTGCCTCTAATGTCCTCAGGAAAGTACCTCCTCAGAAAAGCCCTCCTGAACACAGCCCAAGTCAATGCAATACCATCTTCTTCCATTTCAGTTCTGGTAGCAACCCACCAGTCATCAGCTTCCTCTGCTAACATGTGAGTTCCGTATCTCACCTTCAGCCCTTCAGCACAGTCAATTACTCTGAAGATCCTCTCGATCTCCTTCAACCACTTCTGAGCACCTTCGGGATCATGTGCACCCTTGAACAACGGAGGATTATTCCTCTGAAAATTCCCCAATTGTCGGTCAACACCAATCACAGCTCCCTGCTGGTTCCCTCCGAGTACTCCAACCAACATTCCCAATGCTTCAACAATAGCATCGTCATTTGTTCCGTTACCTCTTCCGGCCATTGTTCTGTAACATTACAAAACAACCTCGTAAGCACATAAGTATCGACAATGTCATCTTACATTAGTCGCATACAAAAGGGATAACGACACAAGACAAGACCGACTATGCTCTGATACCACTATTGTAACACCCCTTCTAAACCACCCCGAATAATATTAATTATATCAATGATTAAAGACATATTCCATCAGAGTTAACACGGAACAAGGGATGTCACAATTATGAAATAAATAAAACGTCCAATAAAACAGTAGTCATGCTACACTGAGGTTCATTATTCAAATAATTCAATCAAATTAAGACCATGTCTTACACAGCGGAAAAATACCATAACCAAAACGGAATAAACCAAAACATAATTATTCCCAATGAAATTCAAAGAAACAATTGAATAATAACTAATTCCTCAACTAAATGTTACCCAGTGTTACAACCTATTAAAGCACGACACTGACATGCAGACTTAAAGTAACATAGCTCTAGAGCCATCCTCACCAACTCCTGAGCTGCTAACTTTAATCTGAAATTGTTAAAGTAAGGGTGAGATTTCTCATAATTAACATGCATTATAAGCTTCTCAATCAACATTCTATCACAAGCATATTATTTCACCCATTTTAGCATAAATTCAGATTCAACACGCAGTTCAATCATACAAGTCATTATGCACAAATCAATAATCAACCAAAGAATTGTAACACTGGAAGACATCCTAACATGTTACAATTCCATGCAAACACAAATGCAGACACAATGCATGTGGTACCAACACGTGACCAAGTCACCCAACACTGATCCATCATCAACCGGATACAGCAACCATCGATTCGTCCATAAACACCCGGACACGAATCCAGCCTAACCACCCATCATCACCCGGGTATCGGTTAACGGCAATACAAGTCAAATTCCACACAATGGGAATTAACTTCACCAAAACAATGCATATGCACGCACATCACTAGCAAGCAACATCAAATCAGTCTATGAAATACATCAATTTATCATAACTGAACCAAAACCAAAAAAATGATATCTCAACGATCATGCACACCATCATTAGCAACATAAACATGCCTTTCATTCACACAATACTAATACATCCATCCATCACAGGTTCACTGCTACATACACACCCATGTGAGCTAGCCAATAATCACTTATTCTGGGATTTGACTCATTTTCAAAATAATTTCAGGTTTTATGAAATCTTTTCATTTTATAAAATAGAGCATTAAATTTAAGAAATAACGTCCAAAACGGCACACAAAACGGACTTACGGTTTGAAATTTATAAATTTTCAAAGTTTAATATTTTTCAAAAAGTTATAGCAGAACCCGGTTCCTACATATGCAGGAACCGGTTCCCGCGAAGTTCAAAAATCACGCTTCTGGAAAATGTATGGGAACCCGGTTCCTACCTATACAGGAACCGGTTCCTACGTGCATTTTTTCCAGTTTTTATAAATTCACACAGTGGAACCCGATTCCTCCCCACTGGGAACCGGTTCCCACGACCTGCAGAGTCAAATTCTGCACTTTTGACAGCATTTATTCATTCTAAACCAATTCCAAACATACCCATATGAATTGCAACATGATAAACACCAAAACACATCCATTTTTCACCATTATAACTTCAAACAACATTATTTCATCATTCCTTTTTATCATCTGACACCCTAATGATTTTCAACCTACAGTTCGATGCAATAGGGACAATTCTACGGAACCCTAGAATTCCAAACTGGGATTCCCTAACATACTATGATCCATACTATTGAATATCTAAACTGATAATACGAATTAACTAATCGAAATTACCCCTTACCTTGTGGGTTCTTCAAATTCTGACGCTTCCAGTTTTCTCCTTCTTTTTCCTCTTCTCAAATGCATGTATGATGAATATTCCAAAATAACTCTCTTTCTCTTCTTTTTCATTTTAATACTCCTTTTATTATTCCAATAAAATAATTAAATTAGTAATTAGTAAGAGTAGAGTATTTTACCCCTCACACCCTCTAATCACTCTTCACACCACCAATACTTCTTTCCTTTAATTAATTAAATTAATTCCAATAATCCAAAAATACCAATAATTAAATTTCCAATTAAATTAATAATTAAAAATTCTAATTATTTAATAATCGGATTATTTGGGGTGTCACACTTGTCATTATTGAAGCTAGTCTCTTGTTGATATTGTTGTTACTCCAATGGATGGTAGCCTTGTCTAAATGGAAAGTAGTCTGTTGTCAAGATTTTTGTTACTCTAATGGATGGTAGCCTTGTCATTATGGAAGGTAGTCTGTTTTCGAGATTTTTGTTTCTGCAATGGATGGTAGCCTTGTCATTATGGAAGGTAGTCTGTCATTGTGATTTCTGTTACTCCAATGGATGGTAGCCTTTTCATTAAAGACGGTAGTCTGTTGTTCATATTTTTGTTACTCCAATGGATGGTAGACTTGTCATTATGGAAGGTAGTCTATTGTCGAGATTTTTGTTACTCCATTGGATGGTAGCCTTGTCGAGATTTTTGTTACTCCATAGTTACTGTGTGTTTTAATGGTGACTTGATACTATCGGTGACCGTGTGTTCTCTCAGTTTTTCTCTGGATTTTGCACCTGGGAATGGCCGTTTATTTCGGCAGTTCAACAACTACCTTTTGTGATAGGGAGATTTTGATCTCATACAGTTGTTGATTTGTTTGGTACTTGTCTCTTTTGTGTTCCAGGGTGATGTCGTACCTTTGATCTAATGATGTTCATCATTCAGTCTAGAGACTGTGCAGTCATTTTCCATATTTATGGAACCTTGATCCCGTGTTCTTGCACACATAAGCTGTTAACTTCATTTTAACACACGTGTTCTTTTCATTTCCAAGGAACCATGCTTGTGAACTTTGTGCTGCACTTTTTCATCTTTTACTGGTTTAAAATCAAATTTAAAAGCATGTGAGTTCCTTGGAAATGATCGAACATGGAATTGCATCCACTCACATGCTTCATGCATATTAATGCATTCATAACAGGTACTGATAATTGGAGATTCTTATTCGGACCCGGTATTCTCCTCATTTATACAAACTTGAACCCTTGTTGTCATGTGTTCAGAGGTCAGTTATGGAAAAACTTCGTGGGGTATTCGCAGGGATGAAGATTCAGATGGAGTTGTTTGGGGTACATGCAAGCCATGGCCCGTGATTAGGAACTCTTTGAGGAGGAAGATATTCTGTTGAAGATCTAATTGAGTCAGTTCATGGAAGTCTTGATGATAGCGTCAACAATCCCACACCGACTGTTGTAGCACAAGTTATTCTCTTCTTCTCATCTTTTGGAATTTCTTTCAAACGATGAAATGCCTTTTTGATTTCATCCACTACCTTAAGCGCTTGGAACTTCTTATCAGCGGATGGTTCCTATTTTCCAGTTAAATTTAAGAGGTTTATTTTATCAACGAGGGCAGAATAGGTTTGGAGAGTGATTTTGATCCCATCCCAGTGCTTTATTCTCGTTTGTTTCCATGCTTGTTTGAGCTTCAGTGGGTTGGGCTCTGTACTTCAGTACCGTCTACAAATTCCCTTCCTGATCATGATACCAACAACGGATATGGTTACCACACTGGGGCACCCATTTATTCAATCAGGCACACTCTCTACAACTTTGGGCCACCTGATCTATTCTTTAGTAATCATTGTTTGTTCCCCAAGTGAGTCCATGGGGCAAAGCTTTTAAGCAGAAAAGATAGAATAAGATTGAGAATTATGTTGATACCATCTTGTGATCGGTGGATCTGGAACTGACTGTTTAACGCTGGTTCGCGAAATGTCGCGGAAGCAAGAGTCGCCACCGTCTTTTATTTTCTCCAAATGGAAAGGACAAAAGCACAGAAAAATTCCTTAAAGAGATTGCTCTCGGTTCGGGAGGTAAATTATAGAAAGGGAAGGTGTTAGCACCCTTTCTATCCATGGTTATCCATGGGCTCTTAGATACTTGCTCATTGTGTTTTCAAAAATGGTTTGTTTTCTTTTCAATGTGGGTTTTAAAAAGTTTCTTTGAAAATTTCAGTTCGACTCTTGTATCGGTCCTCAAGAGTGTTTGAAAAATTGCTTTCGAAAGCTTTTTGAAAAGGTGTCGGTGTGAAAAGTATTTTTGATTTGTTTTTGAAATTAGAGCAAGTATCTAGAGTCGTCTACCTACCCTAAGGAATCCGTCTGTGTAAATGTCCTTTAAAGTAGTGCCATCCCACCATTGAGAGGTAGGTAGCACCACCGTTGGAGGTGTTCGGGTCAATTCGAGGTTCGGGACATGGTGATCACCGGAGCAATAGGAAGACACCTTAGAAGCTACCCTCATGCCAGGTTCCCGGATCATGAGGACTTACTAAGACATCCTCTACTCGACGATCACCTTTCGAGGCAAGGCAACAGTGAGGCATACCCTAGGGGTGGTGTGTGAATTGTGTGTCATGTTCATTTATTTTTGTCTTGTCATGGTATAAGTGATCTACGCGTTTTGTTTTTATTTTTTTGTCCATTCATTCTTGCATGCATTTATTAGCAGTTAAAAATTGCGAGAAAGATAAAATTCTAAAGCTATTACAAAAGGCGCGGGTCCACATCGCCAAAATTTCTAGAACCCGATTTGACAGAAAAATAAAGAATTAAAGTAAAAGTGCGAGTAAGTATGAAATTACACGGCTTTGGGAGAAGTACATGAATATTTACAAGAAAAAAGAAATAAATACGCGAACTGAATTAAACTGGAAACGAGGGCGTTGGACCCTTTTTAATGAAACTAAATTAAATTATTAAATTAATTAAAATTAAAAATAAAAAGAAATTATTTTTTAGTTTTTTTGTATTTATGAGAATTTAATGAAATTAAAACCTAATTCTACATTTTTTTAATTTATTAAGAAAATATGACAATTATCTAAACTTAAACCTAATTAATTAATTGCAACTTGATTTATAAAAATAACTAATTAAGAATTAATAATTAATATAGTAAAAATAAAAAGAGGATGAAAAATGCTTGAAACCCTAATTCTACCGATTTTAGATTTTTATTGAAAAATGTTAAGATTAAACCCTAAATTAAAAACTAAGTTAATTAATGAATTTTATTTACAAAAAATATTAATTAAATAAATATATTTTAATTTTGTCCTTTCTGATTTTTTTGTGTTTTTTATATTATTGTGAAAATAATTAATTAAAGAATATATTAAAAATAATAATTAGATCAAAATAAAAATGAAAAGAATATAAAGAGAAATTTGCAAACCTAGGGGGGTTCTGTCCCCAATTGGAGGTGTAAATAATACATTCAGGCCCAATAGCCCCTTGGCCTGGTTGACCTTTCCAGGAAGCACATGACACGTTTGACTAGAGTCCATGGTGTTCTTCCCATCAGCGCCTTTGGAGTGATCTTTCTGTACGCGTGGCACGCTAGCGATTATGGACGTATGGTGGTCTTCAAGAGAGACGTTGCATAGAATGACAACTAGAAAAATAATATTGCAAAGGGATGGGGACCTGGGGCTCGAACCCAGGTCCTGAAGATTACTAAGGCCAATGCTTACCAAACGCGCTGCTTGAGTTCTTTGTATATTATACAATCAATAAACATAATAAAATAAACAACGTTAATGCTTTCTTTTCCGCGCGAAAATTTGAATAAACCAATCGCTGCCTTCCACCTAGCCTTCGTCTTCCTTGCTTGTTTTTTTTCCTGAAACACAAAAAGAATGGGCAACGGTTTTGAATCGTTCCCTTAGACACCATTATAAAAAATAGCGATTAGGACGTCCGGCCACATAAATTGGGTGCGAGGGTCCTATTCTTTTCGTCCAAGCACGCTGGTTTCGTTTATGGCATTGTGACGTTCCAATTTTACTGTATTCAAAAAACCCTAATTTGAAAGTTGAAGAACCCTAAAAAACAACAATGGTGGATTCGCGTGTAGTGCACAAAAACACAATTAAATTATATAGTTAGCATCAGAATCCATCAATTAGTAAGAATCCATAAGCAAAATGCAATGAATGTGCTTGAAAATCAAAATACGATTATGCATATTATATGAAAAAGTTTGACTTCTGGATACCGATTCAAAGGCGTTATGCGTATGGAAAGCTATCCAGTTAGACTCAGTGATGTCCTAGGAAGGTAATGGGATGAATTTCTTGGCTTGAATCAACCTAGAAGATGGTTTTCAGATTTGAGTTTTTCTTGAAAAATTCCAAGTTTGTTTTTTGGTATATGGCACAGCTTAGGGTCCAAAGGCACGAGGGTTTCCTTGCCTATATATGTATGAATGATTTAGGTTAAGAATCTGATCAAAAGAATCAAGGAATTGATGAAACAATATTTGATTTTCTATGCCATTATTTTCAAATCTTTTTCATGCTATTTTGGTCCAAATCATGTTCAATCACCAAGATACTTTCCCAAACCTGATTTGCACGAAATATTGAGTAGATATCATGCATAAAAAGATTGGAAAACCTAGGTTTAGCATTTTTTTATATATTTTAATTAATTAAATGAATTTCTAGCATTTAAAAATTCAAATAAATAAAATAAAAATGATAAAAACTTCCCTTTGGGCCAAATGGTCGTGCACATGTCTTGGATGATGAATTGTGGAAGAAAAAGAGGCCCATTAGCAATTTTAGGTCATTTGAAGCAATGTTGACTTTTTCAAAATATCCAAAAATTTCCCAACTTCTACAAGGCAGAACTTGCTCAATTTTTATGCTTTGCTCATGTTCTTGGACATTTTGGAAAGGTCTTTGAGTCCTCTAACAAATGCCTTTGGTCCCATATCATTTTGATTTACCAATCTCAAGTTATGTCCTTTGACTTAAAGTCCCTTTTTGTTGACTTTTGAAAATGACCTATAATGTTGAAATTGATAACTTTTTGTGAGTGCATTTCTTGGACTTGAAGTATGAAGAGGAGTTGTAGGAAATGTCTTTCTCTTCAAAATGAACTTTGGATGGAATTTTTCTGATAATCCATATGAAAGTTATGCCATGGTCAATTTACAGTTGACTTTTTCAACTGTCCAAATATGGAAACTTTTGCATCTTGATGATTTTTGAGCCAAGCTTTAAGAATCATGATCAAGCATTGATAAAATGATGTTTGTGGCTTTAAAATGAGATGTTGACCAAAAATTTGAACTTTTGACTGTCAAATGACCATTTTGCCCCTACAGTTGACTGTAGTGCAATTAGGGTTTTTGACTGTGCAATTTTGTGTTGAAAGTCTTGAAACATGATATGAGGATGCTTGACCATGTTTATAGGCATGTGGGACTTGATTGGACCCTTGGAAACTTCATTTACTTTGTCAGAACCAAAACCCTAATTTTGACTGTTTAGGAGGCCCTTGAACTGTGCAACCCTTAGGGAATTGTGAAGCTTGACTTGGAAATTTCTTGAAGAATATGGGAGGCCAAATTTTGGGGTACAACACATCTCAATGTCTTACATCCTGTCACTCCCTCGTCTGTTGGGAATTCATCTGATTAAGCTTCATGCTTTGGGGCTATTCAGTTGATTATTCTCTCTTCCGATGCAAAATGCTAGACGTGTCTCTCATTCTAGGGAATTTAGTCGTCATGTTGAAGATTGCAAGAGTTTTGAGTAAAGTCCAGCTCTGGCCTGACGTCTTTTCTAAAGTCCAATTTCTAATGTGGCGGACAATTTCGAGCTTTTCTTTTGGTACAAAGTTCACCCTCCCTTTTAAGAAGTCTTTGGTGAGTATATTCTAGGGAACTCAGATATTCAGTTTAAGATAGTTTATCATCCAGAAATAAAATCCAAGCTTGGATCATTTCAGAGACTGTTGTGTCCATATCAGATCGGGAATCTCTTATCCAAGTGAGCCTCGAGGTTGCGGAAGATGGTTTGAAGCAATTAGTCCATACGGAGACTAGTCTCCTCAACATGGGAATTTCAAATTTCATTTGCATTCTCATTTGCAATCTTAATTGTTTTGTTCGGCACTTTCTTATATGCAAACTTGCTCATCATTTTGAAAGTTAATCATAATGTATTGAATATGTTTTTCTTGGACTAATCCATTCGTTATCACTCTTATTTGTTTTACTATGTTTTTGATATTCAACTCTTGTTTAAAAAACAATAATTCTGGAGGGAGGATGATGAAAATTTACCTGAAATCTCAAATGGTATGCTTTCAAGTAAAAACCTTGCTGACGATGTACAAGCCTTGTTTCAATCCCCAAACACCGGAGACATAAGGGATTTAGACCCTCATTAACCCCTCTGAGCCTTCGAAGTAGGAGTTTCTTTTCTGTTCAAGAAAAAACCCTTACTTTTAACCCGGGGCAGGGTAGATGTTCAATTAATCTGATCGAGCATTCAAATCTCAGAAGGAGTGTCCCATCTGAGGATCAATGCACCTTATCCCTCGCATTATGAGGATGAGAAAAGATCAAAACAATAATGGTTATTTTCTCACAAAATCCCGAGGTCAAGATTGAATCGATACAACAATGGTTATCCCTCACCGAACAAAGAATGAGACAGTCACTTTTCTCCAAAAAAAAAGTTCAAAGACTTAGGGTCACACGACTTGTTCAAAAGGGAAAGTATGAATAAGAAAGAAACAAAAAGCCCCGCTAAGTCGAAACTTGAAAACAAGTCGCTTAGGCAAAAGTTAGGGCATCCCGCTGGACTTCCAAAGTGAAATAAATAAAAAAAAGAATTTGTCTAGGAAAAAGTTAGGGAAAGTAAAAAAAAAAATTTTAAGGCAAAAAAGGATTATCCAATAAAAATCCTCATCAAAACAAAATTCGTGTGATCAAACACCCAAAAAAAAAACCAAAGGTTAAGTGATTGTCGTGTCCAAAAAAAAATTGTTGTGGTTCCTCAACCATATGAAAATTCATTTTGAGAGATGAATGATCGTGTCAAGTTAACTGGATTTAGGACTGGAGAACATCACGAAGGGGGTGGGAACCAAATAACTTGAGCCTTAAATATTTTTTTTCTAAAAACCGTGAACCAGGCCATGTTACAACCCTTAAAAGTCCTAATTGAAGCATGGGTTAATTCGAAAGCAAAACTGTTACGAGAATACGGTAACCTGACTCCTAGGAGACTTGCTTAAAACATTTGAGTTGGTATCACTCCCTCTTTTATTTTCTTTGTATAGAAAAATTTCGATGTTTCAACATATTTTCAATAAAAAGTTTTCTAACTTCAAGACAACTATATGATTTGCATTAGATTTATCATTCATAGGATAAAACATTCTTTGCATATGAAAAAGTGCTTAAACATCAAGCAAACTTGCATAATGAGCATCGGATAAAGAGTTTGATTATCCTGAGAGATGAATTGATTCAGGGATCTGTTGAAAAGAATGATCTTAATCTGAGGCATGCTTTCTAGCTACTCCTTTGAATTGAAGAAGACTGGTATGAGAGATTGATAAAAGCTTTTTGTTTGATGATTGTGTTGAAGTTTTGTCTGCCCCTAAATCTCTGATTGAGCAATGTTATATCGTTCCCAGTTGGTCCCAAAGGACAATTTTTGTCAGGCAGATGCTTGCGCGTGAAGCAGTTCGAGTTGAGAAGTATGATTGTGTACCAGCTTGTTTTGAAGACGTAAGTCAATCATTCTGAGAAGGTGTTATCATTCAAACTCCGTGAACTTCTCATTCCTCTGTGAGCATGAGGTAAATAAATGGTTTGCCAAGATTCTGTTAATCTGGAGAAATCAAGCCAAGATCCATTGACTCTCAAAACTTCGTCAATCTGGGGGTAGTGATGTCGAGATTCTACGTATCTCTCAAAGTGCCGACTGATCAGGGTCTGTTACCCAAGACTTATTGATTCCACTTCTAATTTTGATTAGTGAGAGGTCGTATTTCAAAGTTTGGAACACTAGGGCAGTTTATCTGGGTGGTACAAATCTCTGGAAGTCCTTTCAGGGAAAGTTCTTTAACAACCCTATAGACTGGGGCAAGGCATTATACATAGGCATTTCTCCACCTCAGAGTTGGTCAGGTTAAGTCCAGTCGCAGGCTAAACAATTTCTGAATTTGAAGTGCATGACAAGAAGTCGGGATTGTTATCCTTGGCTCATCAGAATTTTAAGTCTCGCTATTGTTGTTCACTCACCAAAAGTTGGGATCTTTATCTCTAATTGAAGTCAGGAGTGCTATTATCAACACATATCTCAGGAAGTTCTCTCGAGGAGAATCTCTTCAAAGGTTGGTCAAACTGAAGAGGTTATGTCGAAGTTCAACGAATATCTCCATAGACCTATTGTGTCAAAGAATTATCCAGAGCACGAATAATCTGGGGCAGATTATCTCAAGATAAAAGGACCCTCTCTAGAAAAGTTGTCACACTAGCTAGGGCACGTTCAGTGATCTGTTTCGCATAAAATTATAATGTGCTTTGTTTATCTACGTAATTCTCTGTCACCAGACAACATCTTTCAAGAGGATTAAGGTAACCCTAACCTGGATCGTTTCCCCCGAAGTGACACTAAAGTTTCTACTTCTCCCAAGACAATATCTATTCCTCTGAGCACAGCATCATTACCCTGACTAAAGATTTGATTGAATATCTTCTTATTCACCGATGATGTCATTTCAGGAAGATCAAATTTATTTGAGATTAATTGAGGGTTTCTACGGAGATCTGAAGCTTCTATTGCTCCCCAGGGAATCTCCCAAAGCATATAGTTTTAAGGATCGACTAGTTGGAATTTCAGACTAAGAGAGTCGTATCCCCCAATTTCTTGAAGTTTCGTATTCTCATTCGCCTAGTATAAATGGAGTGTTCGCATCCCCAACTGAAGTCGAGAGTTCCTTTAGAAATTTTTCTTCTTCCCCGATGAAGTCAATTCATAAAGATTTCTTGTTCAAAAATTCTCTAATCTCCCCATGGTAGAAGCATGGTTTGAAGTTAGTTATGTTGAGAACATTTTGTTATCCTCAGTAAAGACTATTCAAGTCTGTTCTGTTTCCTAGAAAAGTCATGGGAGCATCATCTCACTCCCTCAGAGAAGGTTGTTCATGAGGATCTCTTTTCCAACATTTCTCATTCCCTAATGGAGCTGCCTTATTGAAGATCTCGTTCTCAGGAATTTTCATTCCCCCAGCTGATTTGTGTTGAGGTTTACTTTATCTCTCCAGTAAAGACCATTGGCTGAGATCTCTTATGCAAAATTTCTCTTTCCCCCCAGCAGAGCTGCCTTCAGATATTCCTTACTAGGAAATCCTCATCTCCCCTATGAAGTTACCTTATCAATAAATCTACGATTCAGGAACGCTCATATCTCCAATAGAGTCGTTTCATCGAAAGTGTTATTCACAGATGCTCTTTTCCCAGTAGATCTCAATCCTGGATGTTGATAACTGTTGCTTCCCCAAAAGAGTATACTATTGTGGTTCCTAGCCCCATAATAGGTGGAGCTGGAGATTTTCTTACTTCCAGCAATGACATATCTTGTTGAGTCTCTCCTACAAAAGCGTCTTATTCTCGACCAGAGTTATTTTTGTAGGGACCTGACTTCCAGCAATGTTCTCTTTATCCGTGGAAGGAGATACTGAATCTTTTCCCCAGAAGGTTAAGAGGTGAGACATAGGTCAAGATTTCTTCTACAGTGCAATTTATTTTTGCATTATTCTCCCCAGGAATTTATCCCCAGTGATAAATTGACAACTTATCGAACAAAAGTCAGTTCTGATATGATCTTCTCTAGCAGAATTTGCAATTTATTTTGCGAATTTTTATCAGGGTTCGGCCTGTGGTTACTGGTCTTTTCATTTCGCCATGCTGTGGCAGACAAGTTGAGAATCGATTTCTCAAAATTCCATTATTCTGGGGAAGCATGTTAATAATGGAAATTCCCTGCAGGTTTGCTTCTCCTCAGCATTGTCATGTGAGGAATTCTCTAGGCGGATAAGGTTCTGGATACCTTCATTATCCAACCAAGTCTGGATGAGCATTATCTCGTTTCTTAACAGACACTATTCCTAGTGGAGTTTATCTTCCGATTTGAGGTATCATTGAAGTTCGCATTCTGAAGTTCTCATTTTCCCCATTTAATTTGTGACTTGGGGCATTTCAATATAAAAAAAAATTAAAAAATCTTTTATTATCCTCAGTAGGGTTGATGTTGGCTGAGATTTCCATTTCCCTAGTAAAGTGATACTGTTTGACTATCTTCATAGTCCTTTTTATGGTTGAATAATGAAGGTTGAAGGATCTTTACTTATCCCCAGTGAAGTTTCGTATTCCCAGTGAAGTTTCGTTTCCCCAGGGAAATTTCCTATCCCTGGTGAAGTTTCGTTTCTACAGCGAAATTTTATTACCCCAGGAATCATCTTTTAAACGCCTCTCTCCAAGACTTCAAGTTTGGATGTGTCGCCTATCCCCAATGGAGTCGTTAAGCCGAGAGCTCTCGCTTTGACCTCTCATTTCCCAGACAATCTGTTGACTGGGGAATATTTATGTTAAGGATCTTCTCTTATTCCCCAATAAGGTTTTGATACCGTGTGACTGTCTGTAGGATTCGTCCTTTGGTTGCTTTCCAAGAGAATATCTCTCCAGCAAGACAATCTTCAACAGAGTTCTGTATCCCCGGTGAAAACCTTTGTTAGGTTAAATCCCCACCGAGACCTTCGTCCTCATTTTCTCAGTTTCCTCCCCATACCAATATCCTTTTGACGTCAATCATTTGTTTGTTTGAGTGTCTACTCTTGACTGTACTTCAGTTACTCCCTGGCGTAGTCTTCTCGAGTTTAGTCTTCTCTACCCTCTCTGGTTTATTCCAATGTTTATTTATGCACCTTTCGAATACCAGTTTCGTCCTAATATTCGCTTTCAGCAGGTTTTTAGGTGTACGCCCTAATCTCCTTACTTTGGGTCAAATTTTGCCTCGTCGCATGTGCATGAAATCCAGTTTTACCCTGTTAATCATCTAGTTTAGTTTCGCCTAACTAGTTATTGAGTCGAGTTTCGTCTCGTTTTTGCTTTCGTACCTTGGACCCTTTGACGGTGTTCTTATACCGAGTGCAGTGTTCGTACTGCGTCCCTAGTTTGAAATCAGTCTCCTTTGTTCCTTGGATTCTTTTATCAGTTTTTCGTTGCTGTTTATCCATCGATCTGGGACCAGCAGGTGCTATGAGAAACATGAACTCTCATCTCTTTGCTTTTGGTCGAGTTTCGCCTTGTTACCCGTGCGTGAAATCCAGTTTCGTCCTGGTACTCATCTGGTTTAGTTTCGTCTAACCGGTTATTGAGTCAAGTTTTGTCTCGCTTTTGTTCCTTATTTCTGGGATCCTTTCAGTTCCTTCATACTGTCTATCCTAGTTGAGATTAGCAAGTTCTCCTAGAATCGCGCACTCTAGCCACTTTTTCTTTGGGTCGAGCTCATAGTTTAGCCTCCTCACCAGCGTACGTTTTCTTTTCCAGAGCTTAGTTTTGCCTATATTATGTAGTTTGAGTTTTTTCTCGTCCCTTTTGAAGCCCAGTTTTGCCCTATCACATTTTTCCGGAAGTTTAGTCGCGTCTACTCTTCTTGGTTTTTGTTTCGTTTCAACCTGCATTATAGCTTCATTCTGACGCATGTCTTGGGAGTTTTCTGTTTCTGTTTCTTTTTTCTTCAAGAGTGTAAATTTTCGGGTTCTTTCATATTCAAACATCTTCAACCTTGTACACTAGAAAGCTGTCACTTTTCTCACTTATCATGTTGAAGATATTTGAATAGGGGTAGCTGTTGCACCCCAAAATTTACCCTCTTGATTTAGGCTTATGTTTCATCATGAATATCATATTACATTGCATTCATACATTGTGATGAGATCAAAGTACTTTGGTTATCAAGTCTTCCTTAAGCCTTGAAGGTTGTTCGCATTGACAAGTTGCTCAAGTAGAACCTTGTCATTTGAACCTCTGGATATTTCAAGCTCAGATTTAATTACATATCTCAAGATGTTTCATCCATATATTTGGATCTTCAGAGGATTGGATTTTGTGTTTGATTATGTGAAGGAACCACTCTTTTGATTCACCAGTCAAATTGGGGTTTTGAAGCTTGATCAGCTTTCTCCAAGCACCTTGTTTGTGTATTTTGTTTATGTGTTGTGGATTAACTTCTAACCAAAATACAAAAGAAAAATATATTTGTCCTTGTCTTTGAAAAATTGTGTTTTAGGTACCAAGTATCCAACAAATAAGCTCATGCAAAGTTGATTTGATTCTGTTTGTGGCAAAAGAAGGCACGCATCAACCCATAAAGGTATGCATCGACCCATAAACCTATGTATAGACTCATTTTGTTGTGCATAACTAGCATGTGTCGACACATGCATGTATGTATTGACTCATCCTGCTTGAATAACTAGCATGTGTCGACACATGCATGTATGCATCGACTCATCCTGTTTAAATAACTTGCATGTGTCAACACATATGTGTTATGTATCGACTCATGCAGTTTGTGTGATTCTATAATGTGTTAGAATACCAGTATGTATCGACACATAGAGGCATGTATCGACACATGTTGTGTTATACAGCTAGGATGTATCGACACATACCACCTATGTATCGACTCATAATAGCAAAATGCACGTGTTTTTTTGGGAAGATCCAGCAAATTCAAACTGTTATCATTTTTGCTCCTATTTTTTCTGCATAATTTGAAATTATATAATTAATTCATATTTGTCTCCAAGAATCAATTACCAAATTACCACTAATCCCAATCCTAAAACTCTATAAATAGAGCCCTCATTTCATTCAAATTTCAAGCTATTGATAGCCAAAATCACTTTGCTAAAAAATCTTTTAATTCTCTCCATCTACCAAATTCACGCAAAGCTCTATTTTCAAGAAGATAGTAAGCTTTGAATTAAAGCTTACTAATCTTTGAGCTAAACCTTCATCCAAACACTTTTTCTCCATCAATTCTCTACATCCAAGCTTGATTAATTGATTCTTGTGGTTGAATTGAAGCAAATTCCGAAGTTGTTTGATAATTCTAAAATTCTATCTTTGGTAAGTTGGATCATCATCTTTCATAATGTGATCTCTTATGGATTTCTGGTTTTGATTCATTGAGCATTGTTTTTATAACTCCATTAGTGCTATCTTCTCAAAATTTGCTGGAATTTTCATGCTCAATTGGATCCATGATCATAAGGTGAATGATGAAAAGTTCGAACAAGAATTTGATCTTTAAAATGTTGTTTTCTACTGATTTTTAACAGGTTGCAATCAATTGTTGTAACATTGCAATTGATCTTCATAGAAAATTGATTTGATAAAAAAATACACTGATGCAATAGGTTGTTGTCTAAGCACAATTGATTGTAACAGTGCCAAAAATACTTTTGCTGCCTTATTTTGGGGCTGTTTTGACTCAAATATTTTTCTGCACACTCTCTTTGATGGATAATTTTGATAGCAATTTTAAATGTTCAATTTGTTTTTAAACTCAATGGACTTTGTGATGTAGATGAAATTGGATAAATGTTCATCAATTCAAATCTACCTAAGAGTGGATTATTTAATTCATTTTTGGTGCTTTGGATTAATGATATATTTATTGCTTTAATCCATCAAGAGGAGTGGTTTAATTTAAAGATGAAAGAATTTTGAAATGATGATCCAAATTTGTTTATCATTCCCCTCCCTCTTCATCTTATCCCTTTATTTTTTAATTGTGCTACATGTTAATGGATGGTGATCTCTATATCATTTATCCAAACATTAAGTACATAAATTGATATTGACCGGCCTCAAAATAGGTGCGACTTCTACATAAGTTCACTTACGATTGCTTAACATAACGCTAAATTTTGTCCCGATTCGAATAAATGATAATTCGTGGCCCAAACTTATGATTCCAAGCCCAATTATGTTAATTTGATCTCTTTGATCCAATAACCTTGAGATTCATTGTGTGGAGGCTTTGGTTCTACCAATCCTCTAATGGATCTACAACACCTTTGGTCAATGCGGATCACTTAAACATCGTTGATCATTAAATGTTACCTTTTGAGAATTCCAAAATGGATGATATACTTGACAAAAAGCAAATGCAACTTGTTGTGTGGAGGCTTTGGTTCTACAAATCCTCTAATGAGTTCCAAATGCAAGTTTCAAGATGGTCATCCAAATAACCACTAATTTCTAATAATTGACTTTACTTTATGATTTTATTTTTATGCTTTATGTACCATTTACTTTTATCAATTTACATTTCATGTTATTTTAATATTTGCTCACTTGAGCATTTACTTTTATGTCATTTTTATTTTGCTCACTTGAGCTTTTTCTTTTCCTTTTAAAGACACCTAATAATCAACATAAACCATAAAAAACTTTAATGATACTTGGACAATTTGGTTACTATCCTTGGCATTATGGAGCATGAGACATTTTCTTGGACTTAGGATTAGAGACCTTGGCCTATCTTGGAGACTTTGTGACAACGTATAGCATTCCACTTTTGGCCTGAGGCAATTGCGTTCCACTTTATTTGTGGAACACAACTTATTACACTGACACTGCTTTTGTATTTGGCATGTTTGATATTCCATGCAGGATATATACATGATATTATGAATACTATACATTTCCCATGGGGATCTGTTCATATCTGATAATCTCATTACTTACATCCTTATGGCGTAATTTCTGACTTCATTCGTCTACTGATGCCAGCTTTCTTGAAGTTCTCTGGGTTTCCTTTTATTCTTACTCGGTTGCTACAGATAGTTATCCGTTTGGTATTGCACTATCTCCTTTCTTCCATTTTCATTATGCATAGTTCTCTGATTGCATGATGGGACCTTTGTTGCTGATATATGTCAGGAGGCCCTCTGTTTTTTGTTTTTTTTGTTTTTGTTTTTGTCTAATACCTATGTTATGTTTGTGTTGATCGACGAGTCACTCAATTTAGAAATTGAGATCACGACTTCGCTCTCATTGCATGTTCCCTATAGGATGTTTATTGCTTTTCTTCTTTAATTGTTGATCGATGAGTCACTCAATTTAGATATTGAGATCACAACTTCACTCTCATTGCGTGTTCCCTAGAGGATGTTTATTGCTTTTGTTTTTAAATTGTTGATCGACGAGTCACTCAATTTAAAGATTGAGATCACGACTTCGCTCTCATTGCATGTTCCTTATAGGATAGTTTTGTTAAGCTTCCTTTAGCATGATAATTAAGGTAGGGTTTTCCTTTATCCTCAACCTTAGGATCGATCGTTGTATGATAACACAAGGGATAGTACTAGGATAGTTTCCCTTAGTTGTTTTTTTTCTCTTTGCATCTTGCATCTTAAAACAAAAACTTGCTTTCTTCGCAAATCATAAGACACCTCTAATAAACTAAAACCATTTTTCAAAGTAAAAGATACAAACCAATCTTACTTTGTTTATGTTTGAAGTCGATGTTTCGCCATCGCACATGTTTGTTATCCTACTTGGATTCTCAATATCATTGTTACATGTGATGTTTTGTCATCTATTTTATCGATGTTTCGTCATTTTTCTCCATGATATCTTGTTATCTTGAAGCCGATGTTTCACAATCGCACATGTTTGTTATCCTACATTGATTCCCAATATCATTGTTAGGTGTGATGTTTTGTCATCTATTTTATCGATGTTTCGTCATCTTTTGCCTTGATATCTTATTATCTTGAAGCCGATGTTTCGCCATCGCACATGTTTGTTATCCTACATTGATTCCCAATATCATTGTTAGGTGTGATGTTTTGTCATCTATTTTATTGATGTTTCGCCATCTTTGCCATGATATCTTTGTTATCTTGAAGCCGATATTTTTCCATCACACATGTTTGTTATCCTACATTGATTCCCAATATCATTTTTAGGTGTGATGTTTTGCCGTCCATTTTATTGATGTATCGTCATCTTTTGCCATGATATCTTTGTTATCTTGAAGCCGATGTTTCGCCATCGCACATGTTTGTTATCCTACATTTATTCCCAATATCATTGTTAGGTGTGATGTTTTGTCATCTATTTTATTGATGTTTCTCCATCTTTGCCTTGATATCTTGTTATCTTGAAGCCGATGTTTCGCCATCGCACATGTTTGTTATCCTACATTGATTCTCAATATCATTGTTAGGTGTGATCTTTTGCCATCCGTCTTATCGTTGTTTCATCATCTTTTTCCATGATATCTTGTTATCTTGAAGCCGATGTTTCGCCATCGCACATATTTGTTATCCTACATTGATTCCCAATATCATTGTTAGGTGTGATGTTTTGTCATCTATTTTATTGATGTTTCGCCATGTTTGCCATGATTTCTTGTTATCCTTTTAGTCGATGTTTGTCCATCGCACATTTGTTTGAAGCCGATGCTTCGCCATCGCACATGTTTTGTTATCCTACTTTAATTCTCAATATCATTGTTAGGTGTGATTGTTTTGTCGTTTGTTTCATTTGATGTTTCGCCATCTTTGACATGTTATCTTATTATTATTTAGCCGATGTTTTGACATCTCATTTGTTTGTTGTTTTATTTGATGTTTTTCCATCTTGACTATCTTTGTTTGTCTTAATTAAAAAACAGAAACCAACAAAAACACATAAGCCGAACTACGACTGCTCTGATTCCTTAAAAGGGATACGTAGGCATTAGGGTAGGGCCCAACTGAGCATAACTTTTATTTTCCCTACATTATTTTCTTTTATTTTGCATGCATTCCCTTTTCAGTTTTAAGCCATAGACATAAGATTTGGCCACACCCATTTAGATTAGACAACAAGAGTGGTTACCGTAGAGGACTATGGGCTTGTGGGGTGCTAATACCTTCCCCTAGCATAACATACTCCCTTACCTGATCTCTCGGTCTAAAGACCGTGATTTCTCGCTTTCTAGGTTTTCTTGATGTTTACCTTTCCCTCCATATGGGAAAAAAGACGTTCGGTGGCGACTTCATTTTTTCGATGATTTCCGGCCGGCAGTTTCAGAAGGTAGTCTGTTGTCGAGATTTTGGTTACTCCAATGGATGGTAGCCTTGTCATTATGGAAGGTAGTCTTTTGTCGATATTTTTGTTACTACAATGGATTGTATCCTTGTCATTATGTAAGGTAGTTTGTTGTCGAGATTTTTGTTACTCCAATGGATGGTAGACTTGTCATTATGAAAGGTAGTCTGTTGTCGAGATTTTTGTTACTCCAATGGATGGAAGCCTTGCATTATGGAAGGTAGTCTGTCGTTGTGATTTTTGTCACTCTAATGGATGGTAGCCTTGTCATTATGAAAGGTAGTCTATTGTTCAGATTTTTGTTAATACAATCTATGGTAGCCTTGTCATTATGGAAGGTAGTCTATTGTCGAGATTTTTGTTACTCCATTGGATGGTAGCCTTGTCATTATGGAAGGTAGTATGTTGTCAATATTTTTGTTATTCCAATGGATGGTAGCCTATTTATTATGTAAGGTAGTATATTTCGAGATTTTTGTTACTCCAATGGATGGTAGCCTTGTCATTATGGAAGGTAGTATGTTGTCGAGATTTTTGTTACTCCAATGGATGGTAGCCTTGTCATTATGGAAGCTAGTCTCTTGTTAATATTTTTGTTACTCCAATGGATGGTAGCTTTCTCATTATGGAAAGTAGTATGTTGTCCAGATTTTTGTTACTCTAATGGATGGTAGCCTTGTCATTATGGAAGGTAGTTTGTTTTCGAGATTTTTGTTACTACAATGAATGGTAGCCTTGTCATTATGGAATGTAGTCTGTCGTTGTGATTTCTGTTTCTCCAATGGATGGTAGCCTTGTCATTAAGGACAATAGTCTGTTGTTCAAATTTTTGTTACTCCAATGGATGGTAGACTTGTCATTATGCAAAGTAGTCTATTGTCGATATTTTTGTTACTCCATTGGATGGTAGCCTTGTCATTATGTAAGGTAGTGTGTTGTCGATATTTTTGTTATTCCAATGGATGGTAGCCTTGTCATTATGGAAGGTAGTCTATTGTCGTGATTTTTGTTACTCCAATGGATGGTAGCCTTACCATTATGGAATGTAGTTCGTTATTAAGATTTTGTTACGCTAATGGCTGGTATCCTTGTCATTACGGAAGGTAGTTTGTTTTTATTATTTTGTTACTGCAATGGAAGGTATTTCACTGTTGAGATTTTCTTACTTCAGTGGATGGTAGGCTTGTCATTATGGAAGGTAGTTCGTTATTGAGATTTTGTTACTCCAATGTATGGTAGACTTGTCATTATGGAAGATAGTTCGTTGTTGATATTTTGTTACTCCACTGGATGGTAGGCTTGTCATTATTGAAGGTAGTTTGCTGTTGTGATTTTTATTACTCCAATGGATGGTAGCCTTGTCATTATGGAAGGTAGTCTGTTGTCATGATTTTTGTTACTCCAATGGATGGTAGCCTTGTCATTATGGAAGGTTGTCTTTTGTCGAGATTTTTGTTACTCCATTGGATTGTAGACTTGTCATTACGGAAGGTAGTCTATTGTCGTGATTTTTGTTACTCCAATGGATTGTAGTTTTGTCATTATGGAAGGTAGTCTATTGTCGAGATTTTTATTATTCCATTGGATGGTACCCTTGTCATTATGGAAGGTAGTCTATTGTCGATATTTTTTTTACTCCATTGGATTGTAGACTTGTCATTACGGAAAGTAGTCAGTTTTCGAGATTTTTGTTATTCCAATGGATTGTAGAGTTGTCATTATGGAATGTAGTCTGTTGTTGAGATTTTGTTACTCCACTGGATGGTAGGCTTGTCATTATGGAAGGTAGTTCGTTGTTGATATTTTCTTACTCCAATGGATGGTAGCCTTATCATTATGGAAGGTAGTTCGTTGTTGATATTTTATTACTCCTATGTATGATAGGCTTGTCACTATCGAAGATAGTTCGTTGTTGTTATTTTATTACTCCAATGGATGGTAGGCTTGTCATTATGGAAGTTAGTTTGTTGTTGGGATTTTGTTACTCCATTGGATGGTAGCCTTCTCATTAGGGAAGGTAGTTCGTTGTTGATATTTTGTTACTCCAATGGATGGTAGCCTTACCATTGTGGAATGTAGTTCGTTATTGAGATTTTGTTACGCTAATGGCTGGTATCCTTGTCATTACGGAAGGTAGTTCGTTGTTATGATTTTGTTACTCCAATGGATTGTAGCCTTGTCATATTGGAAGGTATTTCATTGTTGAGATTTTCTTACTCCAATAGATGGTAGCCTTGTCATTATGGAAGGTAGTTCGTAGTTGAGATTTTGTTACTCCAATGGATGGTAGCCTTACAATTATGGAATGTAGTTCGTTATTGAGATTTTGTTACACTAATGGCTGGTATCCTTGTCATTACGGAAGGTAGTTAGTTTTTATTATTTTGTTACTGCAATGGATTGTATGCTTGGCATTATGGAAGGTATTTCGCTGTTGAGATTTTCTTACTTCAGTGGACGGTAGGCTTGTCACTATGGAAGGTAGTTTGTTGTTGAGATTTTGTTACTCCAATGTATGGTAGACTTGTCATTATGGAAGATAGTTCGTTGTTGATATTTTGTTACTCCACTGGATGGTAGGCTTGTCATTATTGAAGGTAGTCTGTTGTTGTGATTTTTGTTACTCCAATGGATGGTAGCCTTGTCACTATGGAAGGTAGTCTGTTGTCGTGATTTTTGTTACTCCAATGGATGGTAGCCTTGTCATTATGGAAGGTAGTCTGTTGTCGAGATTTTTGTTACTCCATTGGATTGTAGACTTGTCATTACGGAAGGTAGTCTATTGTCGTGATTTTTGTTACTCCAATGGATTGTAGTTTTGTCATTATGGAAGGTAGTCTATTGTCGAGATTTTTATTATTCCATTGGATGGTACCCTTGTCATTATGGAAGGTAGTCTATTGTCGATATTTTTTTTACTCCATTGGATTGTAGACTTCTCATTACGGAAAGTAGTCAGTTTTCGAGATTTTTGTTATTCCAATGGATTGTAGAGTTGTCATTATGGAATGTAGTCTGTTGTTGAGATTTTGTTACTCCACTGGATGGTAGGCTTGTCATTATGGAAGGTAGTTCGTTGTTGATATTTTCTTACTCCAATGGATGGTAGCCTTATCATTATGGAAGGTAGTTCGTTGTTGATATTTTATTAATCCTATGTATGATAGGCTTGTCACTATCGAAGATAGTTCATTGTTGTTATTTTATTACTCCAATGGATGGTAGGCTTGTCATTATGGAAGTTAGTTTGTTGTTAGGATTTTGTTACTCCATTGGATGGTAGCCTTCTCATTAGGGAAGGTAGTTCGTTGTTGATATTTTGTTACTCCAATGGATGGTAGCCTTACCATTGTGGAATGTAGTTCGTTATTGAGATTTTGTTACGCTAATGGCTGGTATCCTTGTCATTACGGAAGGTAGTTCGTTGTTATGATTTTGTTACTCCAATGGATTGTAGCCTTGTCATTATGGAAGGTATTTCATTGTTGAGATTTTCTTACTCCAATAGATGGTAGCCTTGTCATTATGGAAGGTAGTTCGTTGTTGAGATTTTGTTACTCCAATGGATGGTAGCCTTACAATTATGGAATGTAGTTCGTTATTGAGATTTTGTTACGCTAATGGCTGGTATCCTTGTCATTACGGAAGGTAGTTAGTTTTTATTATTTTGTTACTGCAATGGATTGTATGCTTGGCATTATGGAAGGTATTTCGCTGTTGAGATTTTCTTACTTCAGTGGACGGTAGGCTTGTCATTATGGAAGGTAGTTTGTTGTTGAGATTTTGTTACTCCAATGTATGGTAGACTTGTCATTATGGAAGATAGTTCGTTGTTGATATTTTGTTACTCCACTGGATGGTAGGCTTGTCATTATTGAAGGTAGTCTGTTGTTGTGATTTTTGTTACTCCAATGGATGGTAGCCTTGTCACTATGGAAGGTAGTCTGTTGTCGTGATTTTTGTTACTCCAATGGATGGTAGCCTTGTCATTATGGAAGGTAGTCTGTTGTCGAGATTTTTGTTACTCCATTGGATTGTAGACTTGTCATTACGGAAGGTAGTCTCTTGTCAAGATTTTTATTACTCCAATGGATTGTAGAGTTGTCATTATGGAAGGTAGTCTGTTGTTGAGATTTTGTTACTCCACTAAATGGTAGGCTTGTCATTATGGAAGGTAGTTCGTTGTTGAGATTTTCTTACTCCAAGGGATGGTAGCCTTGTCATTATGGAAGGTGTTCGTTGTTGAGATTTTGTTACGCTAATGGTTGGATCCTTGTCATTACGGAAGGTAGTTCGTTGTTATGATTTTGTTACTCCAATGGATTGTAGCCTTGTCATTATGGAAGGTATTTCATTGTTGAGATTTTCTTACTCCAATGGATGGTAGCCTTGTCATTATGGAAGGTAGTTCGTTGTTGAGATTTTCTTACTCCAATGGATGGTATCCTTGTCATTATGGAATGTAGTTCGTTATTGAGATTTTGTTACGCTAATGGCTGGTATCCTTGTCATTACGGAAGGTAGTTCGTTGTTATGATTTTGTTACTCCAATGGATTGTAGCCTTGTCATTATGGAAGGTATTTCATTGTTGATATTTTCTTACTCCAATGGATGGTAGCCTTGTCATTATGGAAGGTAGTTCGTTGTTGAGATTTTGTTACTCCAATGGATGGTAGACTTACCATTATGGAATGTAGTTCATTATTGAGATTTTGTTACGCTAATGGCTGGTATCGTTGTCATTACGGAAGGTAGTTCGTTTTTATTATTTTGTTACTGCAATGGATTGTATGCTTGGCATTATGGAAGATAGTTCGTTGTTGAGATTTTGTTACTCCAATGTATGGTAGACTTGTCATTATGGAAGATAGTTCGTTGTTGATATTTTGTTACTCCACTGGATGGTAGGCTTGTCATTATTGAAGGTAGTTTGTTGTTGTGATTTTTGTTACTCCAATGGATGGTAGCCTTGTCATTATGGAAGGTAGTCTGTTTTCGATATCTTCGTTACTCCAAAGGATGGTAGCCTTGTCATTATGGAAAGTAGTCCGTTGTTTGAGATTTTTGTTACTCTAAGTGATGGTAGCCTTGTCATTATGGAAGGTAGTCTGTTGTCGACATTTTTGTTACTCCAATGTATGGTAGCCTTGTCATTATGGAGTGTAGTTTGTTGTCGAGATTTTTGTTACTCCAATGGATGGTAGCCTTGTCATTATGGAAAGTAGTATGTTGTCCAGTTTTTTGTTACTCTAATGGATGGTAGCCTCGTCATTATGGAAGGTAGTCTGTTTTCGAGATTTTTGTTACTGCAATGGATGGTAGCCTTGTCAATATTGAAGGTAGTCTATTGTCGAGATTTTTGTTACTATAATGGATGGTATCCTTGTCATTACGGAAGGTAGTTTGTTGTCGAGATTTTTGTTACTGCAATGGATTCTAGCCTTGTTCTTATGGAAGGTAGTCTGTTGTCGATATCTTTGTTACTCCAATGGATGGTAGACTAGTCATTATGGAGGGTAGTTTGTTTTCGAGATTTTTGTTACTTCAATGGATGGTAGCCTTGTCATTATGGAAAGTAGTATGTTGTCCATATTTTTGTTAATCTAATGGATGGTAGCCTTGTCATTATGGAAGGTAGTCTGTTTTCAAAAATTTTGTTACTGCAATGGATGGTAGCCTTGTCATTATGGAAGGTAGTCTGTCATTGTGATTTTTGTTATTCCAATGGATGGTAGCCTTGTCATTAAGGAAAATAGTCTGTTGTTTAGATTTTTGTTACTCCAATGGATGGTAGAATTGTCATTATGGAAGGTAGTCTATTGTCGATATTTTTGTTACTCCATTGGATGGTAGCCTTGTCATTATGGAAGGTAGTGTGTTGTCGATATTTTTTTTATTCCAATGGATGGTAGCATTGTCATTATGGAAGGTAGTCTATTATCATGATTTTTGTTACTCCAATGGATAGTAGCCTTGTCATTATGGAAGGTAGTATGTTTTCGATATCATTGTTACTCCAATGGATGGTGGCCTTGTCATTATGGAAGGTAGTCCTTCGTTGTGATTTTTGTCACTCTAAGGGATGGTAGCCTTGTCATTATGGAAGGTAGTCTATTGTTCAGATTTTTGTTAATATAATCTATGGTAGCCTTGTCATGATAGAAGGTAGTCTATTGTCGAGATTTTTGTTACTCCATTGGATGGTAACCTTGTCATTATGGAAGGTAGTATGTTGTCAAGATTTTTATTATTCCAATGGATGGTAGCGTTGTCATTATGGAAGCTAGTCTCTTGTTGATATTTTTGTTACTCCAATGGATGGTAGCCTTGTCATTATGGAAAGTAGTATGTTGTCCAAATTTTTGTTACTCTAATGGATGGTAGCCTTGTCATTATGGAAGGTAGTCTGTTTTCGAGATTTTTGTTACTACAATGTATGGTAGCCTTGTCATTATGGAAGGTAGTCTGTCGTTGTGATTTCTGTTACACCAATGGATGGTAGCCTTGTCATTATGGACGGTAGTCAGTTGTTCAGATTTTTGTTACTCCAATGGATGATAGACTTGACATTATGGAAGGTAGTCTATTGTCGAGATTTTTGTTACTCCATTGGATGGTATCCTTGTCATTATGGAAGGTAGTGTGTTGTCGATATTTTTGTTATTCCAATGGATGGTAGCCTTGTCATTATGGAAGGTAGTCTATTGTCGTGATTTTTGTTACTCCAATGGATGGTAGCCTTGTCATTATGGAAGGTAGTCGTATTTCGATATCTTTGTTACTCCAATGGATGGTAGCCTTGTCATTATGGAAGGTAGTCTGTTTTCGATATCTTTGTTACTCCAATGGATGGTAGCCTTGTCATTAATGAAAGTAGTCGGTTGTCGAGATTTTTGTTACTCTAAGGGATGCTAGCCTTGTCATTATGGAAGGTAGTGTGTTTTCGATATTTTTGTTATTCGTATGGATGGTAGCCTTGTCATTATGGAAGGTAGTCTGTTGTCGACAATTTTGTTACTCCAATGGATGGTAGCCTTGTCATTATGGAAGGTAGTCTATTGTCGAGATTTTTGTTACTATAATGGATGGTATCCTTGTCATTACGGAAGGTAGTTTGTTGTCGAGATTTTTGTTACTGCAATGGATTCTAGCCTTGTTCTTATGGAAGGTAGTCTGTTGTCGATATCTTTGTTACTCCAATGGATGGTAGACCAGTCATTATGGAGGGTAGTTTATTGTCGAGATTTTTGTTACTCCAATGGATGGTAGCCTTGTCATTATGGAAAGCAGTATGTTGTCCAGTTTTTTGTTACTCTAATGGATGGTAGCCTCGTCATTATGGAAGGTAGTCTGCTGTTGTGGTTTCTGTTACTCCAATGGATGTTAGCCTTGTCATTAAGGACGATAGTCTGTTGTTTAGATTTTTGTTACTCCAATGGATGGTATAATTGTCATTATGGAAGGTAGTCTATTGTCGATATTTTTGTTACTCCTTTGGATGGTAGCCTTGTCATTATGGAAGGTAATGTGTTGTCGATATTTTTTTTATTCCAATGGATGGTAGTCTTGTCATTTTGGAAGGTTGTCTATTATCATGAATTTTGTTACTCCAATGGATAGTAGCCTTGTCATTATGGAAGGTAGTATGTTTTCGATATCATTGTTACTCCAATGGATGGTAGGCTTGTCATTATGGAAGGTAGTCCGTCGTTGTGATTTTTGTCACTCTAAGGGATGGTAGCCTTGTCATTATGGAAAGTAGTCTGTTGTTCAGATTTTTGTAAATATAATCTATGGTAGCCTTGTCATGATGGAAGGTAGTCTATTGTCGAGATTTTTGTCACTCCATTGGATGGTAGCCCTGTCATTATGGAAGTTAGTATGTTTTCAAGATTTTTGTTATTCCAATGGATGGTAGCCTAGTTATTATGGAAGGTAGTATATTTCGAGATTTTTGTTACTCCAATGGATGGTAGCCTTGTCATTATGGAAGGTAGTCTGTTGTCGATATTTTTGTTACTCCAATGGATGGTAGCGTTGTCATTATGGAAGCTAGTCTCTTGTTGATATTTTTGTTACTCCAATGGATGGTAGCCTTGTCATTATGGAAAGTAGTATGTTGTCCAGATTTTTGTTACTCTAATGGATGGTAGCCTTGTCATTATGGAAGGTAGTCTATTTTCGAGATTTTTGTTACTACAATGGATGGTAGCCCTGTCATTATGGAAGGTAGTCTGTCGTTGTGATTTCTGTTACACCAATGGATGGTAGCCTTGTTATTAAGGACGGTAGTCTGTTGTTAAGATTTTTGTTACTCCAATGGATGATAGACTTGTCATTATGGAAGGTAGTCTATTGTCGAGATTTTTGTTACTCCATTGGATGGTAGCCTTGTCATTATGGAAGGTAGTGTGTTGTCGATATTTTTGTTATTCCAATGGATGGTAGCCTTGTGATTATGGAAGGTAGTCTATTGTCGTGACTTTTGTTACTCCAATGGATGGTAGCCTTGTCATTATGGAAGGTAGTATGTTTTCGATATCTTTGTTACTCCAATGGATGGTAGCCTTGTCATTATGGAAAGTAGTCGGTTGTCGAGATTTTTGTTACTCTAAGGGATGGTAGCCTTGTCATTATGGAAGGTAGTGTATTTTCGATATTTTTGTTATTCCAATGGACGGTAGCCTTGTCATTATGGTAGGTAGTCTGTTGTCGACATTTTTGTTACTCAAATGGATGGTAGCCTTGTCATTATGAAAGGTAGTCTATTGTCGAGATTTTTGTTACTATAATGGATGGTATCCTAGTCATTACGGAAGGTTGTCTATTGTCGAGATTTTTGTTACTGCAATGGATTCTAGCCTTGTTCTTATGGAAGGTAGTCTGTTGTCGATATCTTTGTTACTCCAATGGATGGTAGCCTTGTAATTAAAGACGGTAGTCAGTTGTTTAGATATTTGTTACTCCAATGGATGGTAGCCTTGTCATTATGGAAAGTAGTCTGTTGTCCAAATTTTTGTTACTCTAATGGATGGTAGCCTTGTCATTATGGAAGGTAGTATGTTTTCGAGATTTTGGTTACTGCAATTGATGGTAGCTTTGTAATTATGGAAGGTAGTTTGTCGTTGTGATTTCTGTTACTCCAATGGATGGTAGCCTTGTCATTAAGGACGGTAGTCTGTTGTTTAGATTTTTGTTACTCCAATGGATGGTAGAATTGTCATTATGGAAGGTAGTCTATTGTCGATATTTTTGTTACTCCATTGGATTGTAGCCTTGTCATTATGGACGCTAATGTGTTGTTATTATTTTTTTTTATTCCAATGGATGATAGCCTTGTCATTATGGAAGGTAGTCTATTATCATGATTTTTGTTACTCCAATGGATAGTAGCCGTGTCATTATGGAAGGTAGTATGTTTTCGATATCATTGTTACTCCAATGGATGGTAGCCTTGTCATTATGGAAGGTAGTCCGTCGTTGTGATTTTTGTCACTCTAAGGGATGGTAGCCTTGTCATTATGGAAGGTAGTGTGTTGTCGATATTTTTGTTATTCCAATGGATGGTAGCCTTGTCATTATGGAAGCTAGTCTATTGTCGTGATTTTTGTTACTCCAATGGATGGTAGCTTTGTCATTATGGAAGGTAGTCTGTTTTCGATATCTTTGTTACTCCAATGGATGGTAGCCTTGTCATTATGGAAAGTAGTCCGTTGTCGAGATTTTTGTTAATCTAAGGAATGGTAGCCTTGTCATTATGGAAGGTAGTGTGTTTTCGATATTTTTGTTATTCCAATGGATGGTAGCCTTATCATTATGGAAGGTAGTCTATTGTCGACATTTTTGTTACTCCAATGGATGGTAGCCTTGTCATTATGGAAGGTAGTCTATTGTCGAGATTTTTGTTAGTATAATGGATGGTATCCTTGTCATTATGGAAGGTAGTCTGTTGTCGAGATTTTTGTTACTGCAATGGATTATAGCCTTGTTGTTATGGAAGGTAGTCTGTTGTTGATATCTTTGTTACTACAATGGATGGTAGCCTAGTAATTATGGAGGGTAGTCTGTTGTCGAGATTTTTGTTACACTAATGGATGGTAGCCTTGTCATTATGGAAGCTAGTCTTTTGTTGATATTTTTGTTACTCCAATGGATGGTAGCCTTGTCATTTGGAAAGTAGTTTGTTTTCCAGATTTTTGTTACTCCAATGGATGGTAGCCTTTCCATTATGGAAGGTAGTATGTTTTCGAGATTTCGGTTACTGCAATTGATGGTAGCTTTGTCATTATGGAAGGTAGTCTGTCGTTGTGATTTTTGTTACTCCAATGGATGGTAGCCTTGTCATTAAGGACGGTAGTCTGTTGTTTAGATTTTTGTTACTCCAATGGATGGTAGCCTTGTCATTATGGAAAGTAGTCTGTTGTCCAGATTTTTGTTACTCTAATGGATGGTAGCCTTGTCATTATGGAAGGTAGTCTGTTTTCGAGATTTTGGTTACTGCAATTGATGGTAGCTTTGTCGATATGGAAGGTAGTCTGTCGTTGTGTTTTATGTTACTCCAATGGATGGTAGCCTTGTCATTAAGGACGGTAGTCTGTTGTTCCTATTTTTGCTACTCTAATGGATGGTAGACTTATCATTATGGAAGGTAGTCTATTGTCGTGATTTTTGTTACTCCAATGGATGGTAGCCTTGTCATTATGGAAGGTAGTCTATTTTCGATATCTTTGTTACTCTAATAGATGGTAGCCTTGTCATTATGGAAAGTAGTCTGTTGTAGAGATTTTTTTTACTCTAAGGGATGGAAGCCTTGTCATTATGGAAGGTAGTGTGTTTTCGATATTTTTGTTATTCCAATGGATGGTAGCCTTGTCATTATGGAGGGTAGTCTGTTGTTGAGATTTTTGTTACTCCAATGGATGGTAGCCTTGTCATTATGGAAGGTAGTCTATTGTCTAGATTTTTGTTACTATAATGGATGGTATCCTTGTCATTACGGAAGGTAGTCTGTTGTCGAGATTTTTGTTACTGCAATGGATTCTAGCCTTGTTCTTATGGAAGGTAGTCAGTTGTCGATATCTTTGTTACTCCAATGGATGGTAGCCTTTCCATTATGGAAGGTAGTATGTTTTCGAGATTTCGGTTACTGCAATTGATGGTAGCTTTGTCATTATGGAAGGTAGTCTGTCGTTGTGATTTTTGTTACTCCAATGGATGGTAGCCTTGTCATTAAGGACGGTAGTCTGTTGTTTAGATTTTTGTTACTCCAATGGATGGTAGACTTGTCATTATGGAAGGTAGTCTATTGTCGAGATTTTTGTTACTCCATTGGATGATTGCCTTGTCATTATGGAAGGTAGTGTGTTGTCGATATTTTTTTTATTCCAATGGATGGCAGCCTTGTCATTATGGAAGGTAGTCTATTGTCATGATTTTTGTTACTCCAATGGATGGTAGCCTTGTCATTATGTAAGGTAGTATGTTTTCGATATCATTGTTACTCCAATGGATGGTAGCCTTGTCATTATGGAAGGTAGTCCATCGTTGTGATTTTTGTCACTCTAAGGGATGGTAGCCTTGTCATTATGGAAGGTAGTCTGTTTTCGAGATTTTGGTTACTGCAATTGATGGTAGCCTTGTCATTATGGAAGGTAGTCTGTTGTCGAGATTCTTGTTACTCCAATGGATGGTAGCCTTGTCATTATGGAAGGTAGTCTATGGTCAAGATTTTTCTTACTATAATGGATGGTATCCTTGTAATTATGGAAGGTAGTCTGTTGTCGATATTTTTGTTACTACAGTGGATTGTAGCCTTGTCATTATGGAAGGTAGTCTATTGTCGATATCATTATTACTCCAATGGATGGTAGCCTAGTCATTATGGAAGGTAGTCTATTGTCGAGATTTTTGTTACTCCAATGGATGGTAGCCTTGTCATTATGGAAGGTAGTCTCTGGTGGATATTTTTGTTACTTAAATGATGGTAGCCTTGTCATTATGGAAGGTAGTCTCTGGTGGATATTTTTGTTAATGCAATAATGGTAGCCTTGTCATTATGGAAGGTAGTCTGCTATCGAAATTTTTGTTACTCCAATGGATGTTAGCCTTGTCACTTTGGAAGGTAGTCTGTTGTCTAGATTTTTGTTACTCCAATGGATGGTAGCCTTGCCATTATGGAAGGTATTCTGTTGTCGGTATTTTTGTTACTCCAATGGATGGTAGCCTTGTCATTATGGAAGGTAGTCTATTTTCGATATCTTTGTTACTCTAATAGATGGTAGCCTTGTCATTATGGAAAGTAGTCTGTTGTAGAGATTTTTTTTACTCTAAGGGATGGTAGCCTTGTCATTATGGAAGGTAGTGTATTTTCGATATTTTTGTTATTGTAATGGATGGTAGCCTTGTCATTATGGAAGGTAGTCTGTTGTTGAGATTTTTGTTACTCCAATGGATGGTAGCCTTGTCATTATGGAAGGTAGTCTATTGTCTAGATTTTTGTTACTATAATGGATGGTATCCTTGTCATTACGGAAGGTAGTCTGTTGTCGAGATTTTTGTTACTGCAATGGATTCTAGCCTTGTTCTTATGGAAGGTAGTCAGTTGTCGATATCTTTGTTACTCCAATGGATGGTAGCCTATTAATTATGGAGGGTAGTCTTTTGTCGAGATTTTTGTTACTCCAATGGATGGTAGCCTTGTCATTATGGAAGCTAGTCTTTTGTTGATAATTTTATTACTCCAATGGATGGTTGCCTTGTCATTATGGAAAGTAGTCTGTTGTCCAGATTTTTGTTACTCTAATGGATGGTAGCCTTTCCATTATGGAAGGTAGTATGTTTTCGAGATTTCGGTTACTGCAATAGATGGTAGCTTTGTCATTATGGAAGGTAGTCTGTCATTGTGATTTTTGTTACTCCAATGGATGGTAGCCTTGTCATTAAGGACGGTAGTCTGTTGTTTAGATTTTTGTTACTCCAATGGATGGTAGACTTGTCATTATGGAAGGTAGTCTATTGTCAAGATTTTTGTTACTCCATTGGATGGTAGCCTTGTCATTATGGAAGGTAGTGTGTTGTCGATATTTTTTTTAATCCAATGGATGGTAGCCTTGTCATTATGGAAGGTAGTCTATTGTCATGATTTTTGTTACTCCAATGGATGGTAGCCTTGTCATTATGTAAGGTAGTATGTTTTCGATATCATTGTTACTCCAATGGATGGTAGCCTTGTCATTATGGAAGGTAGTCCATCGTTGTGATTTTTGTCACTCTAAGGGATGGTAGCCTTGTCATTATGGAAGGTAGTCTGTTTTCGAGATTTTGGTTACTGCAATTGATGGTAGCCTTGTCATTATGGAAGGTAGTCTGTTGTCGAGATTTTTGTTACTCCAATGGATGGTAGCCTTGTCATTATGGAAGGTAGTCTATGGTCAAGATTTTTCTTACTATAATGGATGGTATCCTTGTAATTATGGAAGGTAGTCTGTTGTCGATATTTTTGTTACTACAGTGGATTGTAGCCTTGTCATTATGGAAGGTAGTCTATTGTCAATATCATTATTACTCCAATGGATGGTAGCCTAGTCATTATGGAAGGTAGTCTATTGTCGAGATTTTTGTTACTCTAATGGATGGTAGCCTTGTCATTATGGAAGGTAGTCTCTGGTGGATATTTTTGTTACTTAAATGATGGTAGCCTTGTCATTATGGAAGGTAGTCTCTGGTGGATATTTTTGTTAATGCAATAATGGTAGCCTTGTCATTATGGAAGGTAGTCTGCTATCGAAATTTTTGTTACTCCAATGGATGTTAGCCTTGTCACTTTGGAAGGTAGTCTGTTGTCTAGATTTTTGTTACTCCAATGGATGGTAGCCTTGCCATTATGGAAGGTATTCTGTTGTCGGTATTTTTGTTACTCCAATGGATGGTAGCCTTGTCATTATTGAAGGTAGTCTGTTGTCCAGATTTTTGTTACAACAATGGATGGTAGCCTTGTCATTATGGAAGGTAGTATATTGTCGAGATTTTTGTTACTGCAATGGATGGTAGCCTTGTCATTATGGAAGGTAGTCTGTCATTGTGATTTCTGTTACTCCAATGGATGGTAGCCTTGTCATTAAGGACAATAGTCTGTTGTTCATATTTTTGTTACTCCAATGGATGGTAGCCTTGCATTATGGAAGGTAGTCTGTCGTTGTGATTTTTGTCACTCTAATGGATGGTAGCCTTGTCATTATGGAAGGTAGTCTCTGAGTTAGATTTTTGTTAATACAATCTATGGTAGCCTTGTCATTATGGAAGGTAGTCTGTTGTCGAGATTTTTTATACTCCAATGGATTGTAGCCTTGTCATTATGAAAGGTAGTCTCTGGTGGATATTTTTGTTACTCCAATGATGGTAGCCTTGTCATTATGGAAGGTAGTCTGCTATCGAAATTTTTGTTACTCCAATGGATGTTAGCCTTGTCATTATGGAAGGTAGTTTGTCGTTGTGATTTCCGTTACTCCAATGGATGGTAGCCTTGTCATTAAGGACGATAGTCTGTTGTTTAGATTTTTGTTACTCCAATGGATGGTAGCCTTGTCATTATGGAAAGTAGTCTTTTGTCCAGATTTTTGTTACTCTTATGGATGGTAGCCTTATCATTATGGAAGGTAGTCTATTTTCGAGATTTTGGTTACTGCAATTGATGGTAGCTTTGTCATTATCGAAGGTAGTCTGTCGTTGTGATTTCTGTTACTCCAATGGATGGTAGCCTTGTCATTAAGGACGGTAGTCTGTTGTTCCTATTTTTGTTACTCCAATGGATGGTAGACTTATCATTATGGAAGGTAGTCTATTGTCGAGATTTTTGTTACTCCATTGGATGGTAGCCTTGTCATTATGGAAGGTAGTTTGTTGTCAATATTTTGGTTATTCCAATGGATGGTAGCCTTGTTATTATGGAAGGTAGTCTATTGTCGTGATTTTTGTTACTCCAATGGATGGTAGCCTTGTCATTATGGAAGGTAGTATGTATTCGATATCTTTGTTACTCTAATAGATGGTAGCCTTGTCATTGTGGAAAGTAGTCCGTTGTCGAGATTTTTTTTACTCTAAGGGATGGTAGCCTTGTCATTAAGGAAGGTATTGTGTTTTCGATATTTTTGTTATTCCAATGGATGGTAGCCTTGTCATTATGGAAGGTAGTCTGTTGTCGACATTTTTGTTACTCCAATGGATGGTAGCCTTGTCGTTATGGAAGGTAGTCTATTGTCGAGATTTTTGTTACTATAATGGATGGTATCCTTGTCATTATGGAAGGTAGTCTGTTGTCGAGATTTTTGTTACTGTAATGGATTCTAGCCTTGAAGTTATGGAAGGTAGTCTGTTGTCGATATCTTTGTTACTCCAATGGATGATAGCCTAGTCATTATGGAGGGTAGTCTGTTGTCGAGATTTTTGTTACTCCAATGGATGGTAGCCTTGTCATTATGGAAGCTAGTCTCTTGTTGATATTTTTGTTACTCCATGGATGGTAGCCTTGTCATTATGGAAAGTCGTCAGTTGTCCAGATTTTTGTTACTCTAATGCATGGTAGCTTTGTCATTATGGAAGGTAGTCTATTTTCGAGATTTTGGTTATTGCAATGGATGGTAGCCTTGTCATTATGGAAGGTAGTGTGTCGTTGTGATTTCTGTTACTCCAATGGATGGTAGCCTTGTCATTAAGGACGATAGTCTGTTGTTTAGATTTTTGTTACTCTATTGGATGGTAGACTTGTCATTATGGAAGGTAGTCTATTGTCGAGGTTTTTGTTACTCTATTGGATGGTAGCCTTGTCATTATGGAAGGTAGTGTGTTGTCGATATGTTTGTTATTCCAATGGATGGCAGCCTTGTCATTATGGAAGGTAGTCTATTGTTGTAATTTTTGTTACTCCAATGGATGGTAGCCTTGTCATTATGGAAGGTAGTCTGTTGTCGACATTTTTGTTACTCCAATGGATGGAAGCCTTGACATTATGGAAGGTAGTCTATTGTCGAGATTTTTGTTACTATAATGGATGGTATCCTTGTCATTATAGAAGGTAGTCTGTTGTCGAGATTTTTGTTACTGCAATGGATTCTAGCCTTGTTGTTATGGAAGGTAGTCTATTGTCGATATTTTTGTTACTATAATGGATGGTATCCTTGTCATTATGGAAGGTAGTCTGTTGTCGAGATTTTTGTTACTACAATGGATTGTAGCCTTATTATTATGGAAGGTAGTATGTTGTCGATATCTTTGTTACCCCAGTGGATGGTAGCCTATTAATTATGGAGGGTTGTCTATTGTCGAGATTTTTGTTACTCCAATGGATGGTAGCCTTGTCATTAAGGAGGCTAGTCTCTTGTTGATAATTTTATTACTCCAATGGATGGTAGCCTTGTCATTATGGAAAGTAGTCTGTTGTCCAGATTTTTGTTACTCTAATGGATGGTAGCCATGTCATTATGGAAGGTAGTCTGTTTTCGAGATTTTTGTTACTGCAATGGATGGTAGCCTTGTCATTATGGAAGGTAGTTTGTCGTTGTGATTTATGTTACTCCAATGGATGATAGCCTTGTCATTAAGGACAGTAGTCTGTTGTTTAGATTTTTGTTACTCCAATTGATGGTAGACTTGTCATTATGGAAGGTAGTCTATTGTCGAGATTTTTGTTACTCCATTGGATGGTAGCCTTGTCATTATGGAAGGTAGTGTGTTGTCGATTTTTTTTTCCAATGGATGGTATCCTTGTCATTATGGATAGTAGTCTAATGTCATGATTTTTGTTACTCCAATGGATGGTAGCCTTGTCATTATGGAAGGTAGTATGTTTACGATATCATTGTTACTCTAATGGATGGTAGCCTTGTCATTATGGAAGGTAGTCCTTTGTCGATATTTTTGTTACTCTAAGGGATGGTAGCCTTGTCATTATGGAAGGTAGTCTGCTTTCGAGATTTTGGTAACTGCAATTGATGGTAGCCTTGTCATTATGGAAGGTAGTCTGTTGTCGAGATTTTTGTTACTCCAATGGATGGTAGCCTTGTCATTATGGAAGGTAGTCTATGGTCGAGATTTTTGTTACTATAATGGATGGTATCCTTGTCATTATGGAAGGTAGTCTGTTGTCGAGATTTTTGTTACTACAATGGATTGAAGCCTTATTATTATGGAAGGTAGTATGTTGTCGATATCTTTGTTACCCCAATGGATGGTATTCTATTAATTATGGAGGGTTGTCTGTTGTCGAGATTTTTGTTACTCCAATGGATGGTAGCCTTGTCATTAAGGAAGCTAGTCTCTTGTTGATAATTTTATTACTCCAATGGATGGTAGCCTTGTCATTATGGAAAGTAGTCGTTTGTCCAGATTTTTGTTACTCTAATGGATGGTAGCCTTGTCATTATGGAAGGTAGTCTGTTGTCGAGATTTTTGTTTCTCCAATGGATGGTAGCCTTGTCATTATGGAAGGTAGTCTATGGTCGAGATTTTTGTTACTATAATGGATTTTATCCTTGTCATTATGGAAGGTAGTCTGTTGTCGATATTATTGTTACTACAGTGGATTGTAGCCTTGTCGTTATGGAAGGTAGTCTATTGTCGATATCATTATTACTCCAATGGATGGTAGCCTAGTCATTATGGAAGGTAGTCTATTGTCGAGATTTTTGTTACTCCAATGGATGGTAGCCTTGTCATTATGGAAGGTAGTTTCGTGTGGATATTTTTGTTACTTAAATGATGGTAGCCTTGTCATTATGGAAGGTAGCCTCTGGTGGATATTTGTGTTACTCCAATGATGGTAGCCTTGTCATTATGGAAGGTAGTCTGCTATCGAAATTTTTGTTACTCCAATGGATGTTAGCCTTGTCATTATGGAAGGTAGTCTGTTGTCTAGATTTTTGTTACTCCAATGGATGGTAGCCTTGCCATTATGGATGGTATTCTGTTGTCAGTATTTTTGTTACTCCAATGGATGGTAGCCCTGTCATTATGGAAGGTAGTCTGTTCTCCAGATTTTTGTTACAACAATGGATGGTAGCCTTGTCATTATGGAAGGTAGTCTGTTGTCGAGATTTTTGTTACTGCAATGGATGGTAGCCTTGTCATTATGGAAGGTAGTCTGTCGTTGTGATTTCTGTTAATCCAATGGATGGTAGCCTTGTCATTAAGGACAATACTCTGTTGTTCATATTTTTGTTAATCCAATGGATGGTAGCCTTGCATTATGGAAGGTAGTCTGTCGTTGTGATTTTTGTCACTCTAATGGATGGTAGCCTTGTCATTATGGAAGGTAGTATGTTATTTAGATTTTTGTTAATACAATCTATGGTAGCCTTGTCATTATGGAAGGTAGTCTGTTGTCGAGATTTTTTATACTCCAATGGATTGTAGCCTTGTCATTATGGAAGGTAGTCTCTGGTGGATATTTTTGTTACTCCAATGATGGTAGCCTTGTCATTATGGAAGGTAGTCTGCTATCGAAATTTTTGTTACTCCAATGGATGTTAGCCTTGTCATTATGGAAGGTAGTCTGTTGTCTAGATTTCTGTTACTCCAATGGATGGTAGCCTTGTCATTATGGAAGGTATTCTGTTGTCGGTATTTTTATTACTCCAATGGATGGTAGCCTTGTCATTATGGAAGGTAGTTTGTTGTCCATATTTTTGTTACAATAATGGATGGTAGCCTTCTCATTATGGAAGGTAGTCTGTTGTCGAGATTTTGGTTACTGCAATGGATGGTAGCCTTGTCATTATGGAAGGTAGTCTGTCGTTGTGATTTCTGTTACTCCAATGGATGGTAGCCTTGTCATTAACGACAGTAGTCTATTATTCATATTTTTGTTACTCCAATGGATTGTAGCCTTGCATTATGGAAGGTAGTTTGTCGTTGTGATTTTTGTCACTCTAGTGGATGGTAGCCTTGTCATTATGGAAGGAAGTCTGTTATTTAGATTTTTGTTAATACAATCTATTGTAGCCTTGTCATTATGGAAGGTAGTCTATTGTTAAGATTTTTGTTACTCTACTGGATGGTAGCCTTTTCATTATGGAAGGTAGTATGTTGTCGAGATTTTTTATACTCCAATGGATTGTAGCCTTGTCATTATGGAATGTAGTCTCTGGTGGATATATTTGTTACTCCAATGATGGTAGCCTTGTCATTATGGAAGGTAGTCTGCTATCGAAATTTTTGTTACTCCAATGGATGTTAGCCTTGTCATTATGGAAGGTAGTCTGTTGTCTAGATTTCTGTTACTCCAATGGATGGTAGCCTTGTCATTATGGAAGGTATTCTGTTGTCGGTATTTTTGTTACTCCAATGGATGGTAGCCTTGTCATTATGGAAGGTAGTTTGTTGTCCAGATTTTTGTTACAACAATGGATGGTAGCCTTGTCATTATGGAAGGTAGTCTGTTGTCGAGATTTTTGTTACTGCAATGGATGGTAGCCTTGTCATTATGGAAGGTAGTCTGTCGTTGTGATTTCTGTTACTCCAATGGATGGAAGCCTTGTCATTAACGACAGTAGTCTATTATTCATATTTTTGTTACTCCAATGGATGGTAGCCTTGCATTATGGAAGGTAGTCTGTCATTGTGATTTTTGTCACTCTAATGGATGGTAGCCTTGTCATTATGGAAGGAAGTCTGTTATTTAGATTTTTGTTAATACAATCTATGGTAGCCTTGTCATTATGGAAGGTAGTTTATTGACGAGATTTTTGTTACTCTACTGGATGGTAGCCTTTTCATTATGGAAGGTAGTATGTTGTCGAGATTTTTTATACTCCAATGGATTGTAGCCTTGTCATTATGGAACGTACTCTCTGGTGGATATTTTTGTTACTCCAATGATGGTAGCCTTGTCATTATGGAAGGTAGTCTGCTATCGAAATTTTTGTTACTCCAATGGATGTTAGCCTTGTCATTATGGAAGGTAGTCGCTTGTCTAGATTTCTGTTACTCCAATGGATGGTAGCCTTGTCATTATGGAAGGTATTCTGTTGTCGGTATTTTTGTTACTCCAATGGATGGTAGCCTTGTCATTATGGAAGGTAGTTTGTTGTCCAGATTTTTGTTACAATAATGGATAGTAGCCTTGTCATTATGGAAGGTAGTCTGTTGTCGATATTTTTGTTACTGCAATGGATGGTAGCCTTGTCATTATGGAAGGTAGTCTGTCGTTGTGATTTCTGTTACTCCAATGGATGGTAGCCTTGTCATTAAGGACAGTAGTCTATTGGTCATATTTTTGTTACTCCAATGGGTGGTAGCCTTGCATTATGGAAGGTAGTCTCTCGTTGTGATTTTTGTCACTCTAATGGATGGTAGCCTTGTCATTATGGAAGGAAGTCTGTTATTTAGATTTTTGTTAATACAATCTATGGTAGCCTTGTCATTATGGAAGGTAGTCTATTGTCGAGATTTTTGTTACTCCACTGGATGGTAGCCTTTTCATTATGGAAGGTAGTATGTTGTCGAGATTTTTTATACTCCAATGGATTGTAGCCTTGTCATTATGGAAGGTAGTCTCTGGTGGATATTTTTGTTACTCCAATGATGGTAGCCTTGTCATTATTGAAGGTAGTCTGCTATCGAAATTTTTGTTACTCCAATGGATGTTAGCCTTGTCATTATGGAAGGTAGTCGCTTGTCTAGATTTCTGTTACTCCAATGGATGGTAGCCTTGTCATTATGGAAGGTATTCTGTTGTCGGTATTTTTGTTACTCCAATGGATGGTAGCCTTGTCATTATGGAAGGTAGTTTGTTGTCCAGATTTTTGTTACAATAATGGATGGTAGCCTTATCATTATGGAAGGTAGTCTGTTGTCGAGATTTTTGTTACTGTAATGGATGGTAGCTTTGTCATTATGGAAGGTAGTCTGTCGTTGTGATTTCTGTTACTCCAATGGATGGTAGCCTTGTCATATAGGAAAGTAGACTATTGTTCATATTTTTGTTACTCCAATGGATGGTAGCCTTGCATTGTGGAAGGTAGTCTGTCGTTGTGATTTTTGTCACTCTAATGGATGGTAGCCTTCTCATTATGGAAGGGAGTCTATTGTCGAGATTTTTGTTACTCCACTAGATGGTAGCCTTGTCATTATGGAAGGTAGTATGTTGTCGAGATTTTTGTTACTGCAATGGAAGGTTGCCTTGACATTATGGAAGGTAGTCTGTCGTTGTGATTTCTGTTACTCCAATGGATGGTAGCCTTGTCATTAAGGACAATAGTCTGTTGTTCATATTTTTGTTACTCCAATGGATGGTAGCCTTGCATTATAGAAGGCAGCCTGTCGTTGTGATTTTTGTCACTATAATGGATGGTAGCCTTGCATTATGGAAGGTAGTCTGTTATTTAGATTTTTGATAATACAATCTATGGTAGCCTTGTCATTATGGAAGGTAGTACGTTGTCAAGAATTTTAATACTCCAATGGATTGTAGCCTTGTCTTTATGGAAGGTAGTCTTTGGTGGATATTTTTATTACTCCAATGATGGTAGCCTTGTCATTATGGAAGGTAGTATGCTATCAAAATTTTTGTTACTCCAATGGATGTTAGCCTTGTCATTATGGAAGGTAGTATGTTGTCTAGATTTCTGTTACTCCAATGGATGGTAGCCTTGTCATTATGGAAGGTATTATGTTGTCGGTATTTTTGTTACTCCAATGGATGGTAGCCTTTTCATTATGGAAGGTAGTTTGTTGTCCAGATTTTTGTTACTGCAATGGATGGTAGCCTTGTCATTATGGAAGGTAGTCTGTCGTTGTGATTTCTGTTACTCCAATGGATGGTAGCCTTGTCATTAAGGACAGAAGTCTATTGTTCATATTTTTGTTACTCTAATGGATGGTAGCCCTGCATTATGGAAGGTAGTCAGTCGTTGTGATTTTTGACACTCTAATGGATGGTAGCCTTGTCATTATGGAAGGTAGTCTGTTATTTAGATTTTTGTTAATTCAATCTATGGTAGCATTGTCATTATGGAAGGTAGTCTATTGTCGAGATTTTTGTTACTCCACTGGATAATAGCCTTGTCATTATGGAAAGTAGTATGTTTTCGAGATTTTTGCTATTCTAATGGATGGTAGCCCAGTGATTATGGAAGGTAGTCTGTTTGGAGATATTTGTTACTCCAATGGATGGTAGCCTTGTCATTATGGAAGGTAGTATGTTGTCGAGATTTTTGTTACTCCAATGGATGGTAGCCTTGTCATTATGGAAAGTAGTCTATTGTCGTGGTTTTTGTTACTCCAATGGATGGTAGCCTTGTCATTATGGAAGCTAGTGTCTTGTTGATATTTTTGTTACTCCAATGGATGGTAGCCATGTCATTATGGAAAGTAGTCCGTTGTCCATATTTTTGTTACTCCAATGGATGGTAGGGTTGTCATTATGGAAAGTAGTCTATTGTCGAGACTTTTGTTACTCCAATGGATGGTAGCCTTGTCATTATGGAAGGTAGTCTATTGTCGTGGTTTTTGTTACTCCAATGGATGGTAGCCTTGTCATTTTGGAAGGTAGTCTGTTTTCGATATCTTTGTTACTCTAATGGATGGTAGCCTTGTCATTAAGGAAGGTAGTCCATTGTCGAGATTTTTGTCACTCTAAGGGATGGTAGCCTTGTCATTATGGAAAGTAGTGTATTTTTGATATTTTTGTTATTCGAATGGATGGTATCCTTGTCATTATGGAAGGTAGTTTGTTGTTGATATTTTTGTTACTCCAATGGATGGTAGCGTTGTCATTATGGAAGGTAGTCTATTGTCGAGATTTTTGTTACTATAATGGATGGTATCCTTGTCATTATGGAAAGTAGTCTATTGTCGAGATTTTTGTTACTATAATGGATTGTAGCCTTGTTGTTATGGAAGGTAGTCTGTTATCGAGATTTTTTTTACTCCAATGGATGGTAGCCTTGTCATTATGGAAGCTAGTCTCTTGTCAATATCATTGTTACTCCAATGGATGGTAGCCTAGTCATTATGGAAGGTAGTCTGTTGTCGTAATTTTTGTTACTCCAATGGATGGTAGCCTTGTCATTATGGAAGGTAGTTTGTTGTCGAGATTTTTTATACTCCAAAAGATGGTAGCCTTGTCATTATGGAAGGTAGTCTCTTGTGGATATTTTTGTTACTCCAGTGATGGTGCCCTTGTCATTATGGAAGGTAGTCTGCTATCGATATTTTTGTTACTCCAATGGATGGTAGCCTTGTAATTATGGAAGGTAGTTTGTTGTCTAGATTTCTGTTACTCCAATGGATGGTAGCATTGTCATTATGGAAGGTATTCTGTTGTCGGTATTTTTGTTATTCCAATGGATGGTATCCTTGTCATTATGGAAGGTAGTATGTTGTCCAGATTTTTTAAAAACAATAGATGGTAGCCTTGTCATTGTGGAAGGAAGTCTGTTGTCGAGATTTTTGTTACTGCAATGGATGGTAGCCTTGTCATTATGGAAGGTAGTTTGTCGATGTGATTTCTGTTACTCTAATATATGATAGCCTTGTCATTAAGGACAGTAGTTTGTTGTTCATATTTTTGTTACTCCAATGGATGGTAGACTTGTCCTTATGGAAGGTAATCTATTGTCGAGATTTTTGTTACTCCATTGGATTATAGCCTTGTCATTATGGAAGGTAGTGTGTTGTCGATATTTTTTTTATTCCAATAGATGGTAGCCTTGTCATTATGGAAGGTAGTCATTTGTTGTGATTTTTATTACTCCAACGGATGGTAGCCCTGTCACTATGGAGGGTTGTATGTTGTCGATATCTTTGTTACTCCAATGGATGGTAACCCTGTCATTATGGAAGGTACTCTATTTTTGAGATTTTTGTTATTCCCATGGATGGTAGCCTTGTCATTATGGAAGGTAGTCTGTTGTCGAGATTTTTTATAATCCAATGGATTGTAGCCTTGTCATTATGGAAGGTAGTATCTTGTAGATATTTTTGTTACTCCAATGATGGTACCCTTGTCATTATGGAAGGTAGTATGTTGTCGAGATTTTTGTTACTCCAACAGATGATAACCTTGTCATTATGGAAGGTAGTCTGTTGTCGAGATTTTTGTTACTCCAATGGATGGTAGCCTTCTCATTATGGAAGGTAGTTTGTTGTCCATATTTTTGTTATAAAAATGGATGGTAGCCTTGTCATTTTGGAAGGTATTCTGTTATCGAGATTTTTGTTACTGCAATGGATTATAGCCTTGTCTCTATTGAAGGTAGTCTGTCATTGTGATTTCTGTTACTCTAATGGATGGTATCCTTGTCATTAAGGACGATATTCCGTTGTTCAGATTTTTATTACTCCAATTGATGGTAGACTTGTCATTATGGAAGGTAGTTTATTGTCGAGACTTTTGTTACTCCATTAGATGGTATCCTTGTCATTATGGAAGGTAGTGTGTTGTCAAAATTTTTGTTATTCCAATTGATGGTAGCCTTGTCATTATGGAATTTAGTCTGTTGTCATGATTTTTGTTACTCCAATGGATGGTAGCCTTGTCATAATGAAAGGTAGTATGTTGTCGATATCTTTGTTACTCCAATGGATGGTAACCTTGTCATTATGGAAGGTAGTCTGTTGTCGAGATTTTTGTTATCATAAGGGATGGTAGCCTTGTCATTATGGAAGGTAGTGTGGTGTCGATATTTTTGTTATTCCAATGGATGGTAGCCTTGTAATTATGGAAGGTAGTCTGTTGTCGTGATTTTTGTTACTCCAATGGATGGTAGACTTGCCATTATGGAAGGTAGTCTATTGTCGAGATTTTTGTTACTACAATGGACGGTAGCCTTGTCATTATGGAAGGTAGTCTATTTTCGGGATTTATGTTATTACAATGGATTGTAGCCTTGTCATTATGGAAGGTAGTTAGTTGTCGATATCATTGTTACTCCAATGGATGGTAGCCTAGTCATTATGGAAGATAGTCTGTTGTTGAGATTTTTGTTACTCCAATGGATGGTAACCTTATCATTATGGAAGGTAGTCTGTTGTCGATATTATTTATACTCCAATGGATTGTAGCCTTGTCATTATGGAAGGTAGTCTCTTGTGGATATTTTTGTTACTCCAATGATGGTACCCTTTGTCATTATGGAAGGTAGTCTGCTATCATGATTTTTGTTACTCCAATGGATGGTAACCTTGTTATTATGGAATGCAGTCTATTGTCTAGATTATTGTAACTCCAATGGATGGTAGCCTTGTCATTATGGAAGGTATTTGGTTGTCGGAATTTTTGTTACTCCAATGGATGGTAGCCTTGTCATTATGGAAGGTAGTTTGTTGTCCAGATTTTTGTTACAACAATGGATGGTAGCCTTGTCATTATGGAAGGTAGTCTGTTGTCAGGATTTTTGTTACTGCAATGGATGGTAGCCTTGTCATTATGAAAGGTCGTCTATCATTGTGATTTCTGTTACTCCAATGGATGGTAGCCTTTCCATTATGGAAGGTAGTCTATTGTCGAGATTTTTGTTACTGTAATGGATGGTAGCCTTGTCATTATGGAAGGTACTCTGTTTTTGAGATTTTTGTTACTACAATGGATTGTAGCCTTGTCATTATGGAAGGTAGTTTGTTGTCGATATCATTGTTACTCCAATGGATGGTAGCCTAGTTATTATGGAAGGTAGTCTGTTGTCGAGATTTTTGTTACTCCAATGGATGGTAGCCTTATCATTATGGAAGGTAGTATGTTGTCGAGATTTTTTATACTCCAATGGATTGTAGCCTTGTCATTATGGAAGGTAGTCTCTTGTGGATATTTTTGTTACTCCAATGATGGTACCCTTTTCATTATAGAAGGTAGTCTGCTATCAAGATTTTTGTTACTCCAATGGATGGTAACCTTGTCATTATGGAAGGTAGTCTGTTGTTTAGATTTTTGTTACTCCAATGGATGTTAGCCTTGTCATTGTGGAAGGTATTTTGTTGTCGCTATTTTTGTTACTCCAATGGATGGTAGCCTTGTCATTCTGGAAGGTAGTTTGTTGTCCAGATTTTTGTTACAACAATGGATGGTAGCCTTGTCATTATGGAAGGTAGTCTCTTGACGAGATTTTTGTTACTGCAATGAATGGTAGCCTTGTCATTATGGAAGGTAGTCTTTCGTTGTGATTTCTGTTACTCCAATGGATGGTAGCCTTGTCATTAAGGAAAGTAGTATGTTGTTCATATTTTTGTTACTCCAATAGATGGTAGCCCTGTCATTATGGAAGGTAATCTATTGTCGAGATTTTTGTTACTCCATTGGATGGTAGCCTTGTCATTATGGAAGGTAGTGTGTTGTGGATATTTTTATTATTCCAATTGATGGTAGCCTTGTCGTTATGGAAGGTAGTCAGTTGTCGTGATTTTTATTACTCCAATGGATGGTAGCCCTGTCATTATGGAGGGTATTCTGTTGTCGAGATTTTTGTTACTCTAAGGGATGGTAGCCTTGTCATTATGGAAGGTAGTGTGTTGTCGATATTTTTGTTAGTCAAATGGATGGTAGCCTTGTCATTATAGAACGTAGTCTGTTGTCGAGATTTTTGTTACTCCAATGAATGGTAGCCCTGTCATTATGGAAGGTAGGCTATTGTTGATATTTTTGTTACTACAATGGATGGTAGCCTTGTCATTATGGAAGGTTGTCTGTTGACGAGATTTTTGTTACTACAATCGATTGTAGCCTTGTCGTTATGGAAGGTAGTCTGTCGTCGATGTCTCTATTACTCCAATGGATCGTAGCCTAGTCATTATGGAAGGTAGTCTGTTGTCGAGATTTTTGTTACTCCAATGGATGGTAGCCCTGTCATTATGGAAGGTAGTCTGTTGTCCAGATTTTTGTTACAACAATGGATGGTAGCCTTGTCATTATGGAAGGTAGTCTGTTGCCGAGATGTTTTTTACTGCAATGGATGGTAGCCTTGTCATTATGGAAGGTAGTCTGTCGTTGTGATTTCTGTTACTCCAATGGATGGTAGCCTTGTCATTAAGGACAGTAGTCTGTTGTTCATATTTTTGTTACTGCAATGGATGGTAGCCTTGCATTATGGAAGGTAGTATCTCGTTTTGATTTTTGTCAATCTAATGGATGGTAGCCTTGTCATTATGGAAGGTAGTCTGTTATTCAGATTTTTGTTAATACAATCTACGGTAGCCTTGTCATTATGGAAGGTAGTCAGTTGTCGTGATTTTTATTACTCCAATGGATGGTAGCCTTGTCACTATGGAGGGTAGTATGTTGTCGATATCTTTGTTACTCCAATGGATGGTAGCCCTGTCATTATGGAAGGTATTCTGTTGTCGAGATTTTTGTTACTCTAAGGGATGGTAGCATTGTCATTATGGAAGGTAGTGTGTTGTCGATATTTTTCTTATTCCAGTGGATAGTAGCCTTGTCATTATAGAAGGTAGTCTGTTGTCGAGATTTTTGTTACTCCAAGGATGGTAGCCTTGTCATTATGGAAGGTAGGCTATTGTTGATATTTTTGTTACTACAATGGATGGTAGCCTTGTGATTATAGAAGGTTGTCTATTGTTGATGTCTTTTTTACTCGAATGGATGGTAGCCTAGTCATTATGTAAGGTAGTCTATTGTCGAGATTTTTTATACTCTAATGGATTGTAGCCTTGTCATTATGGAAGGTAGTCTCTTGTGGATATTTTTGTTACTCCAATGATGGTACCCTTGTCATTATGGAAGGTAGTCAGCTATTGAGATTTTTGTTACTCCAATCGATGGTAGCCTTGTCATTATGGAGGGTAGTCTGTTGTCTAGATTTCTGTTACTCCAATGGATGGTAGCCTTGTCATTATGGAACGTATTCTGTTGTCGGTATTTTTGTTACTCCAATGGATGGTAGCCTTGTCATTATGGAAGGTAGTCTATTGTCCAGATTTTTGTTACAACAATGGATGGTAGCCTTGTCATTATGGAAGGTAGTCTGTTACCGAGAATTTTTTTACTGCAATGCATGGTAGCCTTGTCATTATGGAAGGTAGTTTGTCATTGTGATTTCTTTTACTCCAATGGATGGTAGCCTTGTCATTAAGGACAATAGTCTGTTGTTCATATTTTTGTTACTCCATTGGATGGTAGCCTTGCATTATGGAAGGTAGTATGTCGTTGTGATTTTTGTCAATCTAATGGATGGTAGCCTTGTCATTATGGAAGGTAGTCTGTTATTCAGATTTTTGTTAATACAATCTATGGTAGCCTTGTCATTATGGAAGGTAGTCAGTTGTCGTGTTTTTTATTACTCCAATGGATGGTAGCCTTGTCACTATGGAGGGTAGTATGTTGTCGAAATCTTTGTTACTCCAATGGACGGTAGCCCTGTCATTATGGAAGGTATTCTGTTGTTGAGATTTTTGTTTCTCTAAGGGATGGTAGCCTTGTCATTATGGAAGGTAGTTTGTTGTCGATATCATTGTTACTCCAATGGATGGTAGCCTAGTCATTATGGAAGATAGTCTGTTGTCGAGATTTTTGTTACTCCAATGGATGGTAACCTTATCATTATGGAAAGTAGTTTGTTGTCGAGATTTTTTATACTCCAAAGGATTGTAGCCTTGTCATTATGGAAGGTAGTCTCTTATGGATATTTTTGTTACTCCAATGATGGTACCCTTGTCATTATGGAAGGTAGTCTGCTATCAAGATTTTTGTTACTCCAATGGATGATAACCTTGTCATTATGGAAGGTAGTCTGTTGTCTAGATTTTTGTTACTCCAATTGATGGTAGCCTTGTCATTATGGAAGGTATTTTGTTGTCGGTATTTTTGTTACTCCAATGGATGGTAGCCTTGTCATTATGGAAGGTAGTTTGTTGTCCAGATTTTTGTTACAATAATGGATGGTAGCCTTGTCATTATGGAAGGTAGTCTGTTGTCAGGATTTTTGTTACTGCAATGGATGGTAGCCTTGTCATTATGGAAGGTCGTCTGTCGTTGTGATTTCTATTACTCCAATGGATGGTAGCCTTTCCATTATGGAAGGTAGTCTGTTGTCGAGATTTTTGTTACTCCAATGGTGGTAGCCTTATCATTATGGAAGGTAGTCTGTTGTCGAGATTTTTTATACTCCAATGGATTGTAGCCATCTCATTATGGAAGGTAGTCTCTTGTGGATATTTTTGTTACTCCAATGATGGTACCCTTGTCATTATAGAAGGTAGTCTGCTATCAAGATTTTTGTTACTCCAATGGATGGTAGCCTTGTCGTTATGGAAGGGAGTCAGTTGTCGTGATTTTTATTACTCCAATGGATGGTAGCCCTGTCATTATGGAGGGTATTCTGTTGTCGAGATTTTTGTTACTCTAAGGGATGGTAGCCTTGTCATTATGGAAGGTACTGTGTTGTTGATATTTTTGTTAGTCCAATGGATGGTAGACTTGTCATTATAAAAGGTAGTCTGTTGTCGAGATTTTTGTTACTCCAATGGATGGTAGCCCTGTCATTATTGAAGGTAGGCTATTGTTGATATTTTTGTTACTACAATGGATGGTAGCCTTGTCATTATGGAAGGTTGTTTGTTGACGAGATTTTTGTTACTACAATGGATTGTAGCCTTGTCGTTATGGAAGGTAGTCTGTTGTCGATGTCTCTGTTACTCCAATGGATGGTAGCCTAGTCATTATGGAAGGTAGTCTGTTGTCGAGATTTTTGTTACTCCAATGGATGGTAGCCTTGTCATTATAGAAGGTAGTCTATTGTCGAGATTTTTTATATTCCAATGGATTGTAGCCTTGTCATTATTGAAGGTAGTCAGCTATCGAGATTTTTGTTACTCCAATGGATGGTAGCCTTGTCATTATGGAAGGTAGTCAATTGTATAGATTTCTTGTACTCCAATGGATTGTAGCCTTGTCATTATGGAAGTTATTCTGTTGTCGGTATTTTTGTTACTCCGATGAATGGTAGCCTTGTCATTATGGAAGGTAGTCTGTTGTCCAGATTTTTGTTACAACAATGGATGGTAGGCTTGTCATTATGGAAGGTAGTCTTTTGCCGAGATGTTTTTTACTGCAATGGATGGTAGCCTTGTCATTATGGAAGGTAGTCTTTCGTTGTGATTTCTGTTACTCCAATGGATGGTAACCTTGTCATTAAGGACAGTAGTCTGTTGTTCATATTTTTGTTACTCCAATGGATGGTAGCCTTGCATTATGGAAGGTAGTATGTCGTTGTGATTTTTGTCAATCTAATGGATGGTAGCCTTGTCATTATGGAAGGTTGTATGTTATTCAGATTTTTGTTAATACAATCTATGGTAGCCTTGTCATTATGGAAGGTAGTCAGTTGTCGTGATTTTTATTACTCCAATGGATGGTAGCCTTGTCACTATGGAGGGTAGTATGTTGTCGATATCTTTGTTACTCCAATGGATGGTAGCCCTGTCATTATGGAAGGTATTCTGTTGTCGAGATTTTTGTTACTCTAAGGGATGGTAGCATTGTCATTATGGAAGGTAGTGTGTTGTCGATATTTTTCTTATTCCAGTGGATAGTAGCCTTGTCATTATAGAAGGTAGTCTGTTGTCGAGATTTTTGTTACTCCAAGGATGGTAGCCTTGTCATTATGGAAGGTAGGCTATTGTTGATATTTTTGTTACTACAATGGATGGTAGCCTTGTGATTATAGAAGGTTGTCTGTTGTTGATGTCTTTTTTACTCGAATGGATGGTAGCCTAGTCATTATGTAAGGTAGTCTATTGTCGAGATTTTTTATACTCTAATGGATTGTAGCCTTGTCATTATGGAAGGTAGTCTCTTGTGGATATTTTTGTTACTCCAATGATGGTACCCTTGTCATTATGGAAGGTAGTCAGCTATTGAGATTTTTGTTACTCCAATCGATGGTAGCCTTGTCATTATGGAGGGTAGTCTGTTGTCTAGATTTCTGTTACTCCAATGGATGGTAGCCTTGTCATTATGGAACGTATTCTGTTGTCGGTATTTTTGTTACTCCAATGGATGGTAGCCTTGTCATTATGGAAGGTAGTCTATTGTCCAGATTTTTGTTACAACAATGGATGGTAGCCTTGTCATTATGGAAGGTAGTCTGTTGCCGAGAATTTTTTTACTGCAATGCATGGTAGCCTTGTCATTATGGAAGGTAGTTTGTCATTGTGATTTCTTTTACTCCAATGGATGGTAGCCTTGTCATTAAGGACAATAGTCTGTTGTTCATATTTTTGTTACTCCATTGGATGGTAGCCTTGCATTATGGAAGGTAGTATGTCGTTGTGATTTTTGTCAATCTAATGGATGGTAGCCTTGTCATTATGGAAGGTAGTCTGTTATTCAGATTTTTGTTAATACAATCTATGGTAGCCTTGTCATTATGGAAGGTAGTCAGTTGTCGTGTTTTTTATTACTCCAATGGATGGTAGCCTTGTCACTATGGAGGGTAGTATGTTGTCGATATCTTTGTTACTCCAATGGACGGTAGCCCTGTCATTATGGAAGGTATTCTGTTGTTGAGATTTTTGTTTCTCTAAGGGATGGTAGCCTTGTCATTATGGAAGGTAGTTTGTTGTCGATATCATTGTTACTCCAATGGATGGTAGCCTAGTCATTACGGAAGATAGTCTGTTGTCGAGATTTTTGTTACTCCAATGGATGGTAACCTTATCATTATGGAAAGTAGTTTGTTGTCGAGATTTTTTATACTCCAAAGGATTGTAGCCTTGTCATTATGGAAGGTAGTCTCTTATGGATATTTTTGTTACTCCAATGATGGTACCCTTGTCATTATGGAAGGTAGTCTGCTATCAAGATTTTTGTTACTCCAATGGATGATAACCTTGTCATTATGGAAGGTAGTCTGTTGTCTAGATTTTTGTTACTCCAATGGATGGTAGCCTTGTCATTATGGAAGGTATTTTGTTGTCGGTATTTTTGTTACTCCAATGGATGGTAGCCTTGTCATTATGGAAGGTAGTTTGTTGTCCAGATTTTTGTTACAATAATGGATGGTAGCCTTGTCATTATGGAAGGTAGTCTGTTGTCAGGATTTTTGTTACTGCAATGGATGGTAGCCTTGTCATTATGGAAGGTCGTCTGTCGTTGTGATTTCTATTACTCCAATGGATGGTAGCCTTTCCATTATGGAAGGTAGTCTGTTGTCGAGATTTTTGTTACTCCAATGGTGGTAGCCTTATCATTATGGAAGGTAGTCTGTTGTCGAGATTTTTTATACTCCAATGGATTGTAGCCATCTCATTATGGAAGGTAGTCTCTTGTGGATATTTTTGTTACTCCAATGATGGTACCCTTGTCATTATAGAAGGTAGTCTGCTATCAAGATTTTTGTTACTCCAATGGATGGTAGCCTTGTCGTTATGGAAGGGAGTCAGTTGTCGTGATTTTTATTACTCCAATGGATGGTAGCCCTGTCATTATGGAGGGTATTCTGTTGTCGAGATTTTTGTTACTCTAAGGGATGGTAGCCTTGTCATTGTGGAAGGTACTGTGTTGTTGATATTTTTGTTAGTCCAATGGATGGTAGCCTTGTCATTATAAAAGGTAGTCTGTTGTCGAGATTTTTGTTACTCCAATGGATGGTAGCCCTGTCATTATTGAAGGTAGGCTATTGTTGATATTTTTGTTACTACAATGGATGGTAGCCTTGTCATTATGGAAGGTTGTTTGTTGACGAGATTTTTGTTACTACAATGGATTGTAGCCTTGTCGTTATGGAAGGTAGTCTGTTGTCGATGTCTCTGTTACTCCAATGGATGGTAGCCTAGTCATTATGGAAGGTAGTCTGTTGTCGAGATTTTTGTTACTCCAATGGATGGTAGCCTTGTCATTATGGAAGGTAGTCTATTGTCGAGATTTTTTATATTCCAATGGATTGTAGCCTTGTCATTATTGAAGGTAGTCAGCTATCGAGATTTTTGTTACTCCAATGGATGGTAGCCTTGTCATTATGGAAGGTAGTCAATTGTATAGATTTCTTGTACTCCAATGGATTGTAGCCTTGTCATTATGGAAGTTATTCTGTTGTCGGTATTTTTGTTACTCCGATGAATGGTAGCCTTGTCATTATGGAAGGTAGTCTGTTGTCCAGATTTTGATTACAACAATGGATGGTAGGCTTGTCATTATGGAAGGTAGTCTTTTGCCGAGATGTTTTTTACTGCAATGGATGGTAGCCTTGTCATTATGGAAGGTAGTCTTTCGTTGTGATTTCTGTTACTCCAATGGATGGTAACCTTGTCATTAAGGACAGTAGTCTGTTGTTCATATTTTTGTTACTCCAATGGATGGTAGCCTTGCATTATGGAAGGTAGTATGTCGTTGTGATTTTTGTCAATCTAATGGATGGTAGCCTTGTCATTATGGAAGGTTGTATGTTATTCAGATTTTTGTTAATACAATCTATGGTAGCCTTGTCATTATGGAAGGTAGTCAGTTGTCGTGATTTTTATTACTCCAATGGATGGTAGCCTTGTCACTATGGAGGGTAGTATGTTTTCGATATCTTTGTTACTCCAATGTATGGTAGCCCTGTCATTATGGAATGTATTCTGTTGTCGAGATTTTTGTTACTCTAAGGGATGGTAGCCTTGTCATTATGGAAGGTAGTGTGTTGTCGATATTTTTTTTATTCCAGTGGATGGTAGCCTTGTCATTATAAAAGGTAGTCTGTTGTCGAGATTTTTGTTACTCCAATGGATGGTTGGGTTGTCATTATGGAAGGTAGGCTATTGTTGATATTTTTGTTACTATAATGGATGGTAGCCTTGTCATTATGGAAGGTTGTTTGTTGTCGATGTCTTTTTTTATCCAATGGATGGTAGCCTTGTCATTATGGAAGGTAGTTTGTTGTCCAGATTTTTGTTACAACAATGGATGGTAGCCTTGTCATTATGGAAGGCAGTCTATTGTCAGGATTTTTGTTACTGCAATGGATGGTAGCCTTGTCATTATGGAAGGTAGTCTATCATTGTGATTTCTGTTACTCCAATGGATGGTAGCCTTGTCATTAAGTACAGTAGTCTGTTGTTCATATTTTTGTTACTCCAATGGATGGTAGCCTTGCATTATGGAAGGTAGTATGTCGTTGTGATTTTTGTCAATCTAATGGATGGTAGCCTTGTCATTATGGAAGGTAGTCTGTTATTCATATTTTTGTAAATACAATCTATGGTAGCCTTGTCATTATGGAAGGTAGTCAGTTGTCGTGATTTTTATTACTCCAATGGATGGTAGCCTTGTCACTATGGAGGGTAGTATGTTGTCGATATCTTTGTTACTCCAATGGATGGTAGCCCTGTCATTATGGAACGTATTCTGTTGTCGAGATTTTTGTTTCTCTAAGGGATGGTAGCCTTGTCATTTTGGAAGGTAGTTTGTTGTCGATATCATTGTTACTCCAATGGATGGTAGCCTAGTCATTATGGAAGATATTCTGTAGTCGAGATTTTTGTTACTCCAATGGATGGTAACCTTATCATTATGGAAAGTAGTTTGTTGTCGAGATTTTTTATACTCCAAAGGATGGTAGCCTTGTCATTATGGAAGGTAGTCTCTTATGGATATTTTTGTTACTCCAATGATGGTACCCTTGTCATTATGGAATGTAGTCTGCTATCAAGATTTTTGTTACTCCAATGGATGATAACCTTGTCATTATGGAAGGTAGTCTGTTGTCTAGATTTTTGTTACTCCAATGGATGGTAGCCTTGTCATTATGGAAGGTATTTTGTTGTCGGTATTTTTGTTACTCCAATGGATGGTAGCCTTGTCATTATGGAAGGTAGTTTGTTGTCCAGATTTTTGTTACAATAATGGATGGTAGCCTCGTCATTATGGAAGGTAGTCTGTTGTTAGGATTTTTGTTACTGCAATGGATGGTAGCCTTGTCATTATGGAAGGTCGTCTGTCGTTGTGATTTCTATTACTCCAATGGATGGTAGCCTTTCCATTATGGAAGGTAATCTATTGTCGAGATTTTTGTTACTATAATGGATGGTAGCCTTATCATTTCGGAAGGTACTTTGTTTTTGAGATTTTTGTTACTACAATGGATTGTAGCCTAGTCATTATGGAAGGTAGTCTGTTGTCGAGATTTTTGTTACTCCAATGGTGGTAGCCTTATCATTATGGAAGGTAGTCTGTTGTCGAGATTTTTTATACTCCAATGGATTGTAGCCATGTCATTATGGAAGGTAGTCTCTTGTGGATATTTTTGTTACTCCAATGATGGTACCCTTGTCATTATAGAAGGTAGTCTGCTATCAAGATTTTTGTTACTCAAATGGATGGTAACCTTGTCATTATGGAAGGTAGTCTGTTGTCTAGATTTCTGTTACTCCAATGGATGGTAGCCTTGTCATTATGGAAGGTATTTTGTTGTCGGTATTTTTGTTACTCCAATGGATGGTAGCCTTGTCATTATGGAAGGTAGTTTGTTGTCCAGATTTTTGTTACAACAATGGATGGTAGCCTTGTCATTATGGAAGGTAGTCTCCTGACGAGATTTTTGTTACTGTAATGGATGGTAGCCTTGTCATTATGGAAGGTAGTCTTTCGTTGTGATTTCTGTTACTCCAATGGATGGTACCCTTGTCGTTAAGGAAAGTAGTATGTTGTTCATATTTTTGTTACTCCAATGGATGGTAGCCCTGTCATTATGGAAGGTAATCTGTTGTCGAGATTTTTGTTACTCCATTGGATGGTATCCTTGTCATTATGGAAGGTAGTGTGTTGTGGATATTATTATTATTCCAATGGATGGTAGCCTTGTCGTTATGGAAGGGAGTCAGTTGTCGTGATTTTTATTACTCCAATGGCTGGTAGCCCTGTCATTATGGAGGGTATTCTGTTGTCGAGATTTTTGTTACTCTAAGGGATGGTAGCCTTGTCATTATGGAAGGTATTGTGTTGTCGATATTTTTGTTAGTCCAATGGATGGTAGCCTTGTCATTATATAAGGTAGTCTGTTGTCGAGATTTTTGTTACTCCAATGGATGGTAGCCCTGTCATTATTGAAGGTAGGCTATTGTTGATATTTTTGTTACTACAATGGATGGTAGCCTTGTCATTTTGGAAGGTTGTCTGTTGACGAGATTTTTGTTACTACAATGGATTGTAGCCTTGTCGTTATGGAAGGTAGTCTGTTGTCGATGTCTCTGTTACTCCAATGGATGGTAGCCTAGTCATTATGGAAGGTAGACTGTTGTCGAGATTTTTGTTACTCCAATGGATGGTAGCCTTGTCATTATGGAAGGTAGTCTATTGTCGAGATTTTTTATACTCCAATGGATTGTAGCCTTGTCATTATTGAAGGTAGTCAGCTATCGAGATTTTTGTTACTCCAATGGATGGTAGCCTTGTCATTATGGAAGGTAGTCCATTGTCTAGATTTCTTGTACTCCAATGGATTGTAGCCTTGTCATTATGGAGGGTAGTCTGTTGCCGAGATATTTTTTACTGCAATGGATGGTAGCCTTGTCATTATGGAAGGTAGTCTTTCGTTGTGATTTCTGTTACTCCAATGGATGGTAGCCTTGTCATTAAGGACAGTAGTCTGTTGTTCATATTTTTGTTACTCCAATGGATGGTAGCCTTGCATTATGGAAGGTAGTATGTCGTTGTGATTTTTGTCAATCTAATGGATGGTAGCCTTGTCATTATGGAAGGTAGTATGTTATTCAGATTTTTGTTAATACAATCTATGGTAGCCTTGTCATTATGGAAGGTAGTCAGTTGTCGTGATTTTTATTACTCGAATGGATGGTAGCCTTGTCACTATGGAGGGTAGTATGTTTTCGATATCTTTGTTACTCCAATGTATGGTAGCCCTGTCATTATGGAAGGTATTCTGTTGTCGAGATTTTTGTTACTCTAAGGGATTGTAGCCTTGTCATTATGGAAGGTAGTGTGTTGTCGATATTTTTGTTATTCCAGTGGATGGTAGCCTTGTCATTATAAAAGGTAGTCTGTTGTCGAGATTTTTGTTACTCCAATGGATGGTAGCGTTGTCATTATGGAAGGTAGGCTATTGTTGATATTTTTGTTACTACAATGGATGGTAGCCTTGTCATTATGGAAGGTTGTCTGTTGTCAATGTCTTTTTTTATCCAATGGATGGTAGCCTTGTCATTATGGAAGGTAGTTTGTTGTCCAGATTTTTGTTACAACAATGGATGGTAGCCTTGTCATTATGGAAGGTAGTCTGTTGTCAGGATTTTTGTTACTGCAATGGACGGTAGCCTTGTCATTATGGAAGGTAGTCAGTCATTGTGATTTCTGTTACTCCAATGGATGGTAGCCTTGTCATTAAGGACAATAGTCTGTTGTTCATATTTTTGTTACTTTAATGGATGGTAGCCTTGCATTATGGAAGGTAGTATGTCGTTGTGATTTTTGTCAATCTAATGGGTGGTAGCCTTGTCATTATGGAAGGTAGTCTGTTATTCAGATTTTTGTTAATACAATCTATGGTAGCCTTGTCATTATGGAAGGTAGTCAGTTGTCGTGATTTTAATTACTCCAATGGATGGTAGCCTTGTCACTATGGAGGGTAGTATGTTGTTGATATCTTTGTTACTCCAATGGATGGTAGCCCTGTCATTATGGAAGGTATTCTGTTGTCGAGATTTTTGTTACTCTAAGGGATGGTAGCCTTGTCATTATGGAAGGTAGTGTGATGTCGATATTTTTGTTATTCCAGTGGATGGTAGCCTTGTCATTATAGAAGGTAGTCTGTTGTCGAGATTTTTGTTACTCCAATGGATGGTAGCATTGTCATTATGGAAGGTAGGCTATTGTTGATATTTTTGTTACTACAATGGATGGTAGCCTTGTCATTATGGAAGGTTGTCTGTTGTCGATGTCTTTTTTTATCCAATGGATGGTAGCCTAGTCAATATGGAAGGTAGTCTATTATCGTGATTTTTTATACTCCAATGGATTGTAGCCTTGTCATTATGGAAGGTAGTCTCTTGTGGATATTTTTGTTACTCCACTGATGGTAGCCTTGTCATTATGGAAGGTAGTCAGCTATCGAGATTTTTGTTACTCCAATGGAAGGTAGCCTTGTCATTATGGAGGGTAGTCTGTTGTCTAGATTTCTATTACTCCAATGAATGGTAGCCTTGTCATTATGGAAAGTATTATGTTGTCGGTATTTTTGTTACTCCAATGGATGGTAGCCTTGTCATTATGGAAGGTAGTTTGTTTTCCAGATTTTTGTTACCACAATGGATGGTAGCCTTGTCATTATGGAAGGTGGTATGTTGTCAAGATTTTTGTTACTGCAATGGATGGTAGCCTTGTCATTATGGAAGGTCGGTTGTCGTTGTATTTTTTGTTACTCCAATGGATGGTAGCCTTGTCATTAAGGACGGTAGTCTGTTGTTCATATTTTTGTTACTCCAATTGATGGTAGCCTTGTCATTATGGAAGGTAGTTTGTTGTCAATATTTTTGTTATTCCAATGGATGGTAGCCTTGTCATTATGGAAGGTAGTCTATTGTCGTGATTTTTGTTACTCCAATGGATCGTAGCCTTGTCATTATGGAAGGTAGTCTATTTTCGATATCTTTGTTACTCCAATGGATGGTAGCCTTGTCATTATGGAAGGTAGTATGTTGTGGAGATTTTTGTTACTCTAAGGGATGGTAGCCTTGTCATTATGGAAGGTAGTGTGTTTTCGATATTTTTGTTATTCCAATGGATGGTAGCCTTGTCATTATGGAAGGTAGTCTATTGTCGAGATTTTTGTTAATCCAATGGATGGTAGCCTTGTCATTATGGAAGGTAGTCTATTGTCGAGATTTTTGTTACTATAATGGATGGTATCCTTGTCATAATGGAAGGTAGTCTATTGTCGAGATTTTTGTTACTACAATGGATTGTAGCCTTGTTGTTATGGAAGGTAGTCTGTTGTCGATATCTTTGTTACTCCAATGGATGGTAGCCTAGTCATTATGGAGGATATTCTATTATCGAGATTTTTGTTACTCCAATGGATGGTAGCCTTGTAATTATGGAAGCTAGTCTCTTGTCGATATCATTGTTACTCCAATGGATTGTAGCCTAGTCATTATGGAAGGTAGTCTGTTGTCGATATTTTTGTTACTCTAATGGATGGTAGCCTTTTCATTATGGAAGGTAATCTGTTGTCGAGATTTTTTATACTCCAATGGATTGTAGCCTTGTCATTATGGAAGGTAGTCTCTTGTGGATATTTTTGTAACTCCAATGATGGTACCCTTGTCATTATGGAAGGTAGTCTGCTATCGATATTTTTGTTACTCCAATGGATGGTAGCCTTGTCATTATAGAAGGTAGTCTGTTGACTAGATTTATGTTACTCCAATGGATGGTAGCCTTGTCATTATGGAAGGTATTCTATTGTCGGTATTTTTGTTACTCCAATGGATGGTAGCCTTTTTATTATTGATGGTAGTCTTTTGTCCAGATTTTTGTTACAACAATGGATGGTAGCCTTGTCATTATGGAGGGTAGTCTTTTGTCGAGATTTTTGTTACTGCAATGGATGGTAGCCTTGTTATTATGGAAGGTAGTTTGTCATTGTGATTTCTGTTACTCCAATGGATGGTAGCCTTGTCATTAAGGACAGTAGTCTGTTGTTCATATTTTTGTTACTCCAATGGCTGGTAGACTTGTCATTATGGAAGGTAATCTATTGTCGAGATTTTTGTTACTCCATTTGATGGTAGCCTTGTCATTATGGATGGTAGTGTGTTGTCGATATTTTTGTTATTCCAATGGATGGTAGCCTTGTCATTATGGAAGGTAGTTTGTTTTCCAGATTTTTGTTACAACAATGGATGGTAGCCTTGTCATTATGGAAGGTGTCTGTTGTCAAGATTTTTGTTACTGCAATGGATGGTAGCCTTGTCATTATGGAAGGTCGTCTGTCGTTGTATTTTTTGTTACTCCAATGGATGGTAGCCTTGTCATTAAGGATGGTAGTCTGTTGTTCATATTTTTGTTACTCTAATTGATGGTAGCCTTGTCATTATGGAAGGTAGTGTGTTGTCAATATTTTTGTTATTCCAATGGATGGTAGCCTTGTCATTATGGAAGGTAGTCTATTGTCGTGATTTTTGTTACTCCAATGGATGGTAGCCTTGTCATTATGGAAGGTAGTCTATTTTCGATATCTTTGTTACTCCAATGATTGGTAGCCTTGTCATTATGGAAGGTAGTCTATTGTCGAGATTTTTGTTTCTCTAAGGGATGGTAGCCTTGTCATTATGGAAGGTAGTGTGTTTTCGATATTTTTGTTATTCCAATGGATAGTAGCCTTGTCATTATGGAAGGTAGTCTATTGTCGAGATTTTTGTTACTCCAATGGATGGTAGCCTTGTCATTATGGAAGGTAGTCTATTGTCGAGATTTTTGTTACTATAATGGATGGTATCCTTGTCATAATGGAAGGTAGTCTGTTGTCGAGATTTTTGTTACTGCAATGGATTGTAGCCTTGTTTTTATGGAAGGTAGTCTATTGTCGATATCTTTGTTACTCCAATGGATTGTAGCCTAGTCATTATGGAGGATATTCTATTATCGAGATTTTTGTTACTCCAATGGATGGTAGCCTTGTAATTATGGAAGCTAGTCTCTTGTCGATATCATTGTTACTCCAATGGATTGTAGCCTAGTCATTATGGAAGGTAGTCTGTTGTCGATATTTTTGTTACTCCAATGGATGGTAGCCTTGTCATTATGGAAGGTAATTTGTTGTCGAGATTTTTTATACTCCAATGGATTGTAGCCTTGTCATTATGGAAGGTAGTCTCTTGTGGATATTCTTGTTACTCCAATGATGGTACCCTTGTCATTATGGAAGGTAGTCTGCTATCGATATTTTTGTTACTCCAATGGATGGTAGCCTTGTCATTATAGAAGGTAGTCTGTTGACTAGATTTATGTTACTCCAATGGATGGTAGCCTTGTCATTATGTAAGGTATTCTATTGTCGGTATTTTTGTTACTCCAATGGATGGTAGCCTTTTTATTATGGATGGTAGTCTTTTGTCCAGATTTTTGTTACAACAATGGATGGTAGCCTTGTCATTATGGAGGGTAGTCTTTTGTCGAGATTTTTGTTACTGCAATGGATGGTAGCCTTGTTATTATGGAAGGTAGTCTGTCATTGTGATTTCTGTTACTCCAATGGATGGTAGCCTTGTCATTAAGGACAGTAGTCTGTTGTTCATATTTTGGTTACTCCAATGGCTGGTAGAGTTGTCATTATGGAAGGTAATCTATTGTCGAGATTTTTGTTACTCCATTGGATAGTAGCCTTGTCATTATGGATGGTAGTGTGTTGTCGATATTTTTGTTATTCCAATGGATGGTAGCCTTGTCATTATGGAAGGTAGTTAGTTGTCGTGATTTTTATTACTCCAACGGATGGTAGCCTTGCCACTATGGAGGGTAGTATGTTGTCGATATCTTTGTTACTTCAATGGATGGTAGCCCTGTCATTATGGAAGGTAGTCTGTTGTTGAGATTTTTGTTACTCCATTGAATGGTAGCCTTGTCATTATGGAAGGAAGTCTGTTTTCGAGATTTTTGTTATTCCAATGGATTGTAGCCTTGTCATTATGGAAGGTAGTCAGTTGTCGTGATTTTTATTACTCCAACAGATGGTAGCCTTGTCACTATGGAGGGTAGTATGTTGTCTATATCTTTGTTACAGCAATGGATGGTAGCCCTGTCATTATGGAAGGTAGTCTATTGTCGAGATTTTTATTACTCCAATGGATGGTAGACTTGTCATTATGGAAGGTATTCTGTTTTCGAGATTTTTTATAATCCAATGGATTGTAGCCCTGTCATTATGGAAGGTATTATGTTGTCGATATTTTTGTTACTCCAACGGATGGTAGCCTTGTCATTATGGAAGGTAGTCTGTTGTCGAGACTTTTGTTACTCCAATGGATGGTAGCCTTCTCATTATGGAAGGTAGTCTGTTATCGAAATTTTTGTTACTGCAATGGATGGTAGCCTTGTCATTATTGAAGGTAGTCTGTCATTGTGATTTCTGTTACTCCAATGGATGGTAGCCTTGTCATTAAGGACGGTAGTCTGTTGTTCAGATTTTTGTTACTCCAATGGATGGTAGACTTGTCATTATGGAAGGTAGTCTATTGTCGAGATTTTTTTTACTCCATTGGATGGTAGCCTTGTCATTATCGAAGGTAGTGTGTTGTCGATATTTTTGTTATTCCAATGGATGGTAGCCTTGTCATTATGGAAGGTAGTCTATTGTCGTGATTTTTGTTACTCCAATGGATGGTAGCCTTGTCATTATGGAAGGTAGTCTGTTTTCGATATCTTTGTTACTCCAATGGATGGTAGCCTTGTCATTATGGAAGGTAGTCTGTTGTCAAGATTTTTGTTACTCTAAGGGATGGTAGCCTTGTCATTATGGATGGTAGTGTGTTTTCGATATTTTTGTTATTCCAATGGATGGTAGCCTTGTCATTATGGAAGGTAGTCTATTGTCGATATTTTTGTTACTCCAATGGATGGTAGCCTTGTCATTATGGAAGGTAGTCTATTGTCGAGATTTTTGTTACTATAATGGATGGTATCCTTGTCATAATGGAAGGTAGTCTTTTGTCGAGATTTTTGTTACTACAATGGATTGTAGCCTTGTTATTATGGAAGGTATTCTGTTGTTGATATTTTTGTTACTCTAAGGGATGGTAGCCTTGTCATTATGGAAGGTAATATGTCGTTGTGATTTTTGTCAATCTAATGGATGGTAGCCTTGTCATTATGGAAGGTAGTATGTTATTCAGATTTTTGTTAATACAATCTATGGTAGCCTTGTCATTATGGAAGGTAGTCAGTTGTCGTGATTTTTATTACTCCAATGGATGGTAGCCTTGGCATTATGGAAGGTAGTTTGTTGTCGAGATTTTTTATAATCCAATTGATTGTAGCCTTGTCATATATGGATGGTTGTCTCGTGTAGATATTTTTGTTACTCAAATGATGGTACCCTTGTAATCATGGAAGGTAGTATGTTGTCGAGATTTTTGTTACTCCAACTGATGGTAGCATTGTCTTTATGGAAGGTAGTCTGTTGTCGATATTTTTGTTACTCCAATGGATGGTAGCCTTCTCATTAGGGAAGGTAGTCTGTTGTCCATATTTTTGTTATAAAAATAGATGGTAGCCTTGTCATTATTGAAGGTAGTCTGTCATTGTGATTTTTGTTACTCCAATGGATGGTAGCCTTGTCATTAAGGATGGTAGTCTGTTTATCAGATTTTTGTTACTCCAATGGATGGTAGACTTGTCATTATGGAAGGTAGTCTATTGTCGAGATTTTTGTTACTCCATTGGATGGTAACGTTGTCATTATGGATGGTAGTGTGTTGTCAATATTTTTGTTATTCCAATTGATGGTAGCCTTGTCATTATGGAATTTAGTCTGTTGTCGTGATTTTTGTTACTCCAATGGATGGTAGCCTTGTCATTATGGAAGCTAGTATGTTTTCGATATCTTTGTTACTCCAATGGATTGTAGCCTTGTCATTTGTGGAAGGTAGTCTCTTGTAGATATTTTTGTTACTCCAATGATGGTACCCTTGTCATTATGGAAAGTAGTCTGTTGTCGAGATTTTTGTTACTCCAATGGATGGTAGCCTTGTCATTATGGAAGGTAGTCTATTGTCGAGATTTTTTATACTCCAATGGATTGTTGCCTTGTCATTATGGAAGGTAGTTTCTTAAGGATATTTTTGTTACTCCAATGATGGTACCCTTGTCATTATGGAAGGTAGTCTGCTATCTAGATTTTTGTTACTCCAATGGATGGTAGCCTTGTCATTATGGAAGGTAGTCTGTTGTCAAGATTTCTGTTACTCCAATGGATGGTAGCCTTGTCATTATGGAAGGTATTATGTTGTCGTTATTTTTGTTACTCCAATGGATGGTAACCTTTTCATTATGGAAGGTAGTCTGTTATCCAGATTTTTGTTACAATAATGGATGGTAGCCTTGTCATTATGGAAGGTAGTCTCTTGTCGAGATTTTTGTTACTGCAATGGATAATAGCCTTGTCATTATGAAAAGTAGTCTTTAGTTGTGATTTCTGTTACTCCAATGGATGATAGCCTTGTCATTAAGGACATTAGTCTGTCTTTCATATTTTTGTTACTCCCATGGATGGTAGACTTGTCATTATGGAAGGTAATCTATTGTCGATATTTTTGTTACTCCATTGGATGGTAGCCTTGACATTATGGAAGGTAGTGTGTTGTCGATATTTTTGTTATTCCTATGGATGGTAGCCTTGTCATTATGGAATTTAGTCTATTGTCGTGATTTTTGTTACTCCAATGGATGGTAGCCTTGTCATTATGGAAGGTAGTATGTTTTCGATATCTTTGTTATTACAATGGATGGTAACCTTGTCATTATAGATGGTAGTGTGGTGTCGATATTTTTGTTATTCCAATGGATGGTAGCCTTGTAATTATGTAAGGTAGTTTGTTGTCGTGATTTTTGTTACTCCAATGGATGGTAGCCTTGCCATTATGGAAGGTAGTCTATTGTTGAGATTTTTCTTACTACAATGGATGGTAACCTTGCCATTATGGAAGGTAGTCTGTTGTCGAGATTTTTGTTACTCTAAGGGATGGTAGCCTTGTCATTATGGAAGGTAGTGTGGTGTCGTGATTTTTGTTATTCCAATGGATGGTAGCCTTGTCATTATGGAAGGTAGTCTGTTGTCGAGATTTTTGTTACTCCAATGGATGGTAGCCTTGTCATTATGGAAGGTAAGGTGTTGTCGAGATTTATTATACTCCAATGGATTGTAGCCTTATAATGGAAGATAGTCTCTTGTGGATATTTTTGTTACTCCAATGATAGTACCCTTGTCATTATGGAAGGTAGTCTGCTATCGAGATTTTTGTTACTCTAATGGATGGTAGCCTTGTCATCATGGAAGGTAGTCGGTTGTCTAGATTTCTGTTACTCCAATGGATGGTAGCCTTGTCATTATGGAAGGTATTCATTTGTCGGTATTTTTGTTACTCCAATGGATGGTAAACTTGTCATTATGGAAGGTAGTCTGTTGTCCATATTTTTGTTACAACAATGGATGGTAGCCTTGTCATTATGGAAGGTAGTCTGTTGTCGAGATTTTTGTTACTCCAACGGATGGTAGCATTGTCATTATGGAAGGTAGTCTGTTGTCGAGATTTTTGTTACTCCAATGGATGGTAGCCTTGTCATTATGGAAGATAGTCTATTGTTGAGTTTTTTGTTATTCCAATGGATGGTAGCCAAGTCATTATGGAAGGTAGTCTGTTGTCGTGATTTTTGTTATAAAAATAGATGGTAGCCTTGGTATTATGTAAGGTATTCTGTTATCGAGATTTTTGTTACTTCAATGGATGGTAGCCTTGTCATTATTGAAGGTAGTCTGTCATTGTGATTTCTGTTACTCCAATGGATGGTAGCCTTGTCATTAAGGACGATAGTCTTTTGTTCAGATTTTTGTTACTCTTATGGATGGTAGACTTGTCATTATGGAAGTTAGTCTATTGTCGAGATTTTTGTTACTCCATTGAATGGTAGCCTTGTCATTATGGATGGTAGTGTGTTGTCACTATTTTTGTTATTCCAATTGATGGTAGCCTTGTCATTATGGAATTTAGTCTGTTGTCGTGATTTTTGTTACTCCAATGGATGGTAGCCTTGTCATTATGGAAGGTAGTATGTTTTCGATATCTTTGTTACTCCAATGGATTGTAGCCTTGTCATTTATGGAAGGTAGTCTCTTGTAGATATTTTTGTTACTCCAATGATGGTACCCTTGTCATTATGGAAAGTAGTCTGTTGTCGAGATTTTTGTTACTCCAATGGATGGTAGCCTTGTCATTATGGAAGGTAGTCTGTTGTCGATATTTTTTATACTCCAATGGATGGTAGCCTTGCCATTATGGAAGGTAGTCTATTGTCGAGATTTTTGTTACTACAATGGATGGTAGCCTTGTCATTATGGAAGGTACTCTGTTTTCGAGATTTTTGTTACTACAATGGATGGTAGCCTTATCATTATGGAAGGTAGTCTGTTGTCAAGATTTTTGTTACAACAATGGATGGTAGCCTTGTCATTATGGAAGGTAGTCTCTTATCCAGATTTTTGTTACTGCAATGGATGGTACACTTGACATTATGGAAGGTAGTGTGTTGTCGATATTTTTGTTATTCCAAAGGATGGTAGCCTTGTCATTATGGTAGGTAGTATGTTTTCGATATCTTTGTTATATGGTAACCTTGTCATTATTGAAGGTAGTTTATTGTCGAGATTTTTGTTACTCTAAGGGCTGGTAGCCTTGTCATTATGGAAGGTAGTGTGGTGTCGATATTTTTGTTATTCCAATGGATGGTAGCCTTGTAATTATGGAAGGTAGTCTGTTGTCGTGATTTTTCTTACTCCAATGGATGGTAGCCTTGCCATTATGGAAGGTAGCCTATTGTCGAGATTTTTGTTACTACAATGGATGGTAGCCTTGTCATTATGGAAGGTACTCTGTTTTCGAGATTTTTGTTACTACAATGGATTGTAGCCTTGTCATTATGGAAGGTAGTTGGTTTTCGGGATTTTTTATACTCCAATGGATTGTTGCCTTGTCATTATGGAAGGTAGTTTCTTGTGGATATTTTTGTTACTTCAATGATGGTACCCTTGTCATTAAGTAAGGTAGTCTGCTATCGAGATTTTTGTTACTCCAATGGATGGTAGCCTTGTCATTATGGAAGGTAGTCTGTTGTCAATATTTTTGTTACAACAATGGATGGTAGCCTTGTCATTATGGAAGGTAGTCTCTTGTCGAGATTTTTGTTACTGCAATGGATGGTAGCCTTGTCATTATGAAATTTAGTCTTTTGTTGTGATTTCTGTTACTCCAATGGATGGTAGCCTTGTCATTAAGGACAATAGTCTCTTGTTCATATTTTTTTTACTCCAAAGGATGGTAGACTTGTCATTATGGAAGGTAATCTATTGTCGAGATTTTTGTTACTTCATTGGATGGTAGCCTTGACATTATGAAAGGTAGTGTGTTGTCGATATTTTTGTTATTCCAATGGATGGTAGCCTTGTCATTATGGAATTTAGTCTGTTGTCGTGATTTTTGTTACTCCAATGGGTGGTACCCTTGTCATTATGGTAGGTAGTATGTTGTCGATATCTTTGTTACTCCGATGGATGGTAACCTTGTCATTATGGAAGGTAGTGTGTTGTCGAGATTTTTGTTACTCTAAGGGATGGTAGCCTTGTCATTATGGAAGGTAATATGTCGTTGTGATTTTTGTCAATCTAATGGATGGTAGCCTTGTCATTATGGAAGTTAGTCTGTTATTCAGATTTTTGTTAATACAATCTATGGTAGCCTTGTCATTATGGAAGGTAGTCAGTTGTCGTGATTTTTATTACTCCAATGGATGGTAGCCTTGGCATTATGGAAGGTAGTTTGTTGTCGAGATTTTTTATAATCCAATGGATTGTAGCCTTGTCATATATGGATGGTAGTCTCGTGTAGATATTTTTGTTACTCAAATGATGGTACCCTTGTAATTATGGAAGGTAGTATGTTGTCGAGATTTTTGTTACTCCAACTGATTGTAGCATTGTCATTATAGAAGGTAGTCTGTTGTCGATATTTTTGTTACTCCAATGGAGGGTAGCCTTCTCATTAGGGAAGGTAGTCTGTTGTCCATATTTTTGTTATAAAAATAGATGGTAGCCTTGTCATTATTGAAGGTAGTCTGTCATTGTGATTTTTGTTACTCCAATGGATGGTAGCCTTGTCATTAAGGATGGTAGTCTGTTTATCAGATTTTTGTTACTCCAATGGATGGTAGACTTGTCATTATGGAAGGTAGTCTATTGTCGAGATTTTTGTTACTCCATTGGATGGTAGCGTTGTCATTATGGATGGTAGTGTGTTGTCAATATTTTTGTTATTCCAATTGATGGTAGCCTTGTCATTATGGAATTTAGTCTGTTGTCGTGATTTTTGTTACTCCAATGGATGGTAGCCTTGTCATTATGGAAGCTAGTATGTTTTCGATATCTTTGTTACTCGAATGGATTATAGCCTTGTCATTTATGGAAGGTAGTCTCTTGTAGATATTTTTGTTACTCCAATGACGGTACCCTTGTCATTATGGAAAGTAGTCTGTTGTCGAGATTTTTGTTACTCCAATGGATGGTAGCCTTGTCATTATGGAAGGTAGTCTATTGTCGAGATTTTTTATACTCCAATGGATTGTTGCCTTGTCATTATGGAAGGTAGTTTCTTGTGGATATTTTTGTTACTCCAATGATGGTACCCTTGTCATTATGGAAGGTAGTCTGCTATCTAGATTTTTGTTACTCCAATGGATGGTAGCCTTGTCATTATGGAAGGTAGTCTGTTGTCAAGATTTCTGTTACTCCAATGGATGGTAGCCTTGTCATTATGGAAGGTATTATGTTGTCGTTATTTTTGTTACTCCAATGGATGGTAACCTTGTCATTATGGAAGGTAGTCTGTTATCCAGATTTTTGTTACAATAATGGATGGTAGCCTTGTCATTATGGAAGGTAGTCTCTTGTCGATATTTTTGTTACTGCAATGGATAATAGCCTTGTCATTATGAAAAGTAGTCTTTAGTTGTGATTTCTGTTACTCCAATGGATGATAGCCTTGTCATTAAGGACATTAGTCTGTCGTTCATATTTTTGTTACTCCAATGGATGGTAGACTTGTCATTATGGAAGGTAATCTATTGTCGAAATTTTTGTTACTCTATTGGATGGTAGCCTTGACATTATGGAAGGTAGTGTGTTGTCGATATTTTTGTTATTCCTATGGATGGTAGCCTTATCATTATGGAATTTAGTCTGTTGTCGTGATTTTTGTTACTCCAATGGATGGTAGCCTTGTCATTATGGATGGTAGTATGTTTTCGATATCTTTGATATTACAATGGATGGTAACCTTGTCATTATAGATGGTAGTGTGGTGTCGATATTTTTGTTATTCCAATGGATGGTAGCCTTGTAATTATGGAAGGTAGTTTGTTGTCGTGATTTTTGTTACTCCAATGGATGGTAGCCTTGCCATTACGGAAGGTAGTCTATTGTCGAGATTTTTGTTACTACAATGGATGGTAACCTTGTCATTATGGAAGGTAGTCTGTTGTCGAGATTTTTGTTACTCTAAGGGATGGTAGCCTTGGCATTATGGAAGGTAGTGTGGTGTCGTGATTTTTGTTATTCCAATGGATGGTAGCCTTGTAATTATGGAAGGCAGTCTGTTGTCGAGATTTTTGTTACTCCAATGGATGGTAGCCTTGTCATTATGGAAGGAAGTATGTTGTCGAGATTTTTTATACTCCAATAGATTGTAGCCTTATAATTATGGAATATAGTCTCTTGTGGATATTTTTGTTACTCCAATGATGGTACCCTTGTCATTATGGAAGGTAGTCTGCTATCGAGATTTTTGTTACTCTAATGGATGGTAGCCTTGTCATCATGGAAGGTAGTCGGTTGTCTAGATTTTTGTTACTCCAATGGATGGTAGCCTTGTCATTATGGAAGGTATTCATTTGCCGGTATTTTTGTTACTCCAATGGATGGTAAACTTTTCATTATGGAAGGTAGTCTGTTGTCCATATTTTTGTTACAACAATGGATGGTAGCCTTGTCATTATGGAAGGTAGTCTATTGTCGAGATTTTTGTTACTCCAACGGATGGTAGCATTGTCATTATGGAAGGTAGTCTGTTGTTGAGTTTTTTGTTATTCCAATGGATGGTAGCCAAGTCATTAAGGAAGGTAGTCTGTTGTCGTGATTTTTGTTATAAAAATAGATGGTAGCCTTGGTATTATGTAAGGTATTCTGTTATCGAGATTTTTGTTACTTCAATGGATGGTAGCCTTGTCATTATTGAAGGTAGTCTGTCATTGTGATTTTTGTTACTCCAATGGATGGTAGCCTTGTCATTAAGGACGATAGTCTGTTGTTCAGATTTTTGTTACTCTTATGGATGGTAGACTTGTCATTATTGAAGGTAGTCTATTGTCTAGATTTTTGTTACTCCATTGGATGGTAGCCTTGTCATTATGGATGGTAGTGTGTTGTCACTATTTTTGTTATTCCAATTGATGGTAGCCTTTCATTATGGAATTTAGTCTGTTGTCATGATTTTTGTTACTCCAATGGATGGTAGCCTTGTCATTATGGAAGGTAGTATGTTTTCGATATCTTTGTTACTCCAATGGATTGTCGCCTTGTCATTTATGGAAGGTAGTCTCTTGCAGATATTTTTGTTACTCCAATGATGGTACCCTTGTCATTATGGAAGGTAGTCTGTTGTCGAGATTTTTGTTACTCCAATGGATGGTAGCCTTGTCATTATGGAAGGTAGTCTGTTGTCGAGATTTTTTATACTCCAATGGATTGTAGCCTTGCCATTATGGAAGGTAGTCTATTGTCGATATTTTTGTTACTACAATGGATGGTAGCCTTGTCATTATGGAAGGTACTCTGTTTTCGAGATTTTTTTTACTACAATGGATGGTAGCCTTGTCATTATGGAAGGTAGTTTGTTGTCAGGATTTATGTTACTCCAATGCATGGTAGCCTTGTCATTATGGAAGGTATTCAGTTGTCGGTATTTTTGTTACTCCAATGGATGGTAACCTTGTCATTATGGAAGGTAGTCTGTTGTCGATATTTTTTATACTCCAATGGATGGTAGCCTTGCCATTATGGAAGGTAGTCTATTGTCGAGATTTTTGTTACTACAATGGATGGTAGCCTTGTCATTATGGAAGGTACTCTGTTTTCGAGATTTTTGTTACTACAATGGATGGTAGCCTTGTCATTATGGAAGGTAGTCTGTTGTCAAGATTTTTGTTACAACAATGGATGGTAGCCTTGTCATTATGGAAGGTAGTCTCTTATCCAGATTTTTGTTACTGCAATGGATGGTAGCATTGTCATTATGAAAAGTAGTCTTTTGTTGTGATTTCTGTTACTCCAATGGATGGTAGCCTTGTCATTAAGGACATTAGTATGTCGTTCATATTTTTGTTACTCCAATGGATGGTAGACTTGTCATCATGGAAGGTAATCTATTGTCGAGATTTTTGTTACTCCATTTGATGGTAGCCTTGACATTATGGAAGGTAGTGTGTTGTCGATATTTTTGTTATTCCAAAGGATGGTAGCCTTGTCATTATGGTAGGTAGTATGTTTTCGATATCTTTGTTATATGGTAACCTTGTCATTATTGAAGGTAGTTTATTGTCGAGATTTTTGTTACTCTAAGGGCTGGTAGCCTTGTCATTATGGAAGGTAGTGTGGTGTCGATATTTTTGTTATTCCAATGGATGGTAGCCTTGTAATTATGGAAGGTATTCTATTGTCGTGATTTTTGTTACTCCAATGGATGGTAGCCTTGCCATTATGGAAGGTAGCCTATTGTCGAGATTTTTGTTACTACAATGGATGGTAGCCTTGTCATTATGGAAGGTACTCTGTTTTCGAGATTTTTGTTACTACAATGGATTGTAGCCTTGTCATTATGGAAGGTAGTTGGTTGTCGAGATTTTTTATACTCCAATGGATTGTTGCCTTGTCATTATGGAAGGTAGTTTCTTGTGGATATTTTTGTTACTTCAATGATGGTACCCTTGTCATTAAGTAAGGTAGTCTGCTATCGAGATTTTTGTTACTCCAATGGATGGTAGCCTTGTCATTATGGAAGGTAGTCTGTTGTCAATATTTTTGTTACAACAATGGATGGTAGCCTTGTCATTATGGAAGGTAGTCTCTTGTCGAGATTTTTGTCACTGCAATGGATGGTAGCCTTGTCATTATGAAATTTAGTCTTTTGTTGTGATTTTTGTTACTCCAATGGATGGTAGCCTTGTCATTAAGGACAGTAGTCTCTTGTTCATATTTTTTTTACTCCAAAGGATGGTAGACTTGTCATTATGGAAGGTAATCTATTGTCGAGATTTTTGTTACTTCATTGGATGGTAGCCTTGACATTATGAAAGGTAGTGTGTTCTCGATATTTTTGTTATTCCATTGGATGGTAGCATTGTCATTATGGAAGGTAGTCTGTTGTCGATATTTTTGTTATTCCAATGGATGATAGCCTTGTCATTATGGAAGGTACTCTGTTTTCGAGATTTTTGTTACTACAATGGATGGTAGCCTTGTCATTATGGAAGGTAGTCTGTTTTCAAGATTTCTGTTACTCCAATGGATGGTAGCCTTGTCATTATGGAAGGTATTCAGTTGTCGGTATTTTTGTTACTCCAATGGATGGTAACCTTGTCATTATGGAAGGTAGTCTGTTGTCGTGATTTTTGTTACTCCAATGGATGGTAGCCTTGCCATTATGGAAGGTAGCCTATTGTCGAGATTTTTGTTACTACAATGGATGGTAGCCTTGTCATTATGGAAGGTACTCTGTTTTCGAGATTTTTGTTACTACAATGGATTGTAGCCTTGTCATTATGGAAGGTAGTTGGTTGTCGAGATTTTTTATACTCCAATGGATTGTTGCCTTGTCATTATGGAAGGTAGTTTCTTGTGGATATTTTTGTTACTTCAATGATGGTACCCTTGTCATTAAGTAAGGTAGTCTGCTATCGAGATTTTTGTTACTCCAATGGATGGTAGCCTTGTCATTATGGAAGGTAGTCTGTTGTCAATATTTTTGTTACAACAATGGATGGTAGCCTTGTCATTATGGAAGGTAGTCTCTTGTCGAGATTTTTGTCACTGCAATGGATGGTAGCCTTGTCATTATGAAATTTAGTCTTTTGTTGTGATTTCTGTTACTCCAATGGATGGTAGCCTTGTCATTAAGGACAGTAGTCTCTTGTTCATATTTTTTTTACTCCAAAGGATGGTAGACTTGTCATTATGGAAGGTAATCTATTGTCGAGATTTTTGTTACTTCATTGGATGGTAGCCTTGACATTATGAAAGGTAGTGTGTTGTCGATATTTTTGTTATTCCATTGGATGGTAGCATTGTCATTATGGAAGGTAGTGTGTTGTCGATATTTTTGTTATTCCAATGGATGATAGCCTTGTCATTATGGAAGGTACTCTGTTTTCGAGATTTTTGTTACTACAATGGATGGTAGCCTTGTCATTATGGAAGGTAGTCTGTTGTCAAGATTTCTGTTACTCCAATGGATGGTAGCCTTGTCATTATGGAAGGTATTCAGTTGTCGGTATTTTTGTTACTCCAATGGATGGTAACCTTGTCATTATGGAAGGTAGTCTGTTGTCGATATTTTTTATACTCCAATGGATGGTAGCCTTGCCATTATGGAAGGTAGTCTATTGTCGAGATATTTGTTACTACAATGGATGGTAGCCTTGTCATTATGGAAGGTACTCTGTTTTCGAGATTTTTGTTACTACAATGGATTGTAGCCTTGTCATTATGGAAGGTAATTGGTTATCGAGATTTTTTATACTCCAATGGATTGTTGCCTTGTCATTATGGAAGGTAGTTTCTTGTGGATATTTTTGTTACTTCAATGATGGTACCCTTGTCATTAAGTAAGGTAGTCTGCTATCGAGATTTTTGTTACTCCAATGGATGGTAGCCTTGTCATTATGGAAGGTAGTCTGTTGTCAATATTTTTGTTACAACAATGGATGGTAGCCTTGTCATTATGGAAGGTAGTCTCTTGTCGAGATTTTTGTCACTGCAATGGATGGTAGCCTTGTCATTATGAAATTTAGTCTTTTGTTGTGATTTCTGTTACTCCAATGGATGGTAGCCTTGTCATTAAGGACAGTAGTCTCTTGTTCATATTTTTTTTACTCCAAAGGATGGTAGACTTGTCATTATGGAAGGTAATCTATTGTCGAGATTTTTGTTACTTAATTGGATGGTAGCCTTGACATTATGAAAGGTAGTGTGTTGTCGATATTTTTGTTATTCCATTGGATGGTAGCATTGTCATTATGGAAGGTAGTGTGTTGTCGATATTTTTGTTATTCCAATGGATGATAACCTTGTCATTATGGAAGGTACTCTGTTTTCGAGATTTTTGTTACTACAATGGATGGTAGCCTTGTCATTATGGAAGGTAGTCTGTTGTCAAGATTTCTGTTACTCCAATGGATGGTAGCCTTGTCATTATGGAAGGTATTCAGTTGTCGGTATTTTTGTTACTCCAATGGATGGTAACCTTGTCATTATGGAAGGTAGTCTGTTGTCGATATTTTTTATACTCCAATGGATGGTAGCCTTGCCATTATGGAAGGTAGTCTATTGTCGAGATTTTTGTTACTACAATGGATGGTAGCCTTGTCATTATTGAAGGTACTCTATTTTCGAGATTTTTGTTACTACAATGGATGGTAGCCTTGTCATTATTGAAGGTAGTCTGTTGTCAAGATTTTTGTTACAACAATGGATGGTAGCCTTGTCATTATGGAAGGTAGTCTCTTATCCAGATTTTTGTTACTGCAATGGATGGTAGCATTGTCATTATGAAAAGTAGTCTTTTGTTGTGATTTCTGTTACTCCAATGGATGGTAGCCTTGTCATTAAGGACATTAGTATTTTGTTCATATTTTTGTTACTCCAATGGATGGTAGACTTGTCATCATGGAAGGTAATCTATTTTCGAGATTTTTGTTACTCCATTGGATGGTAGCCTTGACATTATGGAAGGTAGTGTGTTGTCGATATTTTTGTTATTCCAAAGGATGGTAGCCTTGTCATTATGGTAGGTAGTATGTTTTCGATATCTTTGTTATATGGTAACCTTGTCATTATTGAAGGTAGTTTATTGTCGAGATTTTTGTTACTCTAAGGGATGGTAGCCTTGTCATTATGGAAGGTAGTGTGGTGTCGATATTTTTGTTATTCCAATGGATGGTAGCCTTGTAATTATAGAAGGTAGTCTGTTGTCGTGATTTTTGTTACTCCAATGGATGGTAGCCTTGCCATTATGGAAGGTAGTCTATTGTCGAGATTTTTGTTACTACAATGGATGGTAGCCTTGTCATTATGGAAGGTACTCTGTTTTCGAGATTTTTGTTACTACAATGGATTGTAGCCTTGTCATTATGGAAGGTAGTTGGTTGTCGAGATTTTTTATACTCCAATGGATTGTTGCCTTGTCATTATGGAAGGTAGTTTCTTGTGGATATTTTTGTTACTCCAATGATGGTACCCTTGTCATTATGGAAGGTAGTCTGCTATCGAGATTTTTGTTACTCTAATGGATGGTAGCCTTGTCATTATGGAAGGTAGACTGTTGTCTAGATTTCTGTTACTCCAATGGATGGTAGCCTTGTCATTATGGAAGGTATTCTGTTGTCGAGATTTTTGTTACTCCAATGGATGGTATCTTTGTCATTATGGAAGGTAGCCTGTTGTTGAGATTTTTTATACTCCAATGGAATGTAGCCTTGTCATTATGGAAGGTAGTCTTTTGTGGATATTTTTGTTACTTCAATGATGGTACCCTTGTCATTATGGAAGGTAGTCTCCCATCGAGATTTTTGTTACTCTAATGGATGGTAGCCTTGTCATTATGGAAGGTAGTCTGTTGTCCAGATTTTTGTTACAACAATGGATGGTAGCCTTGCCTTTATGAAAAGTGTTCTGTTGTCGAGATTTTTGTTACTGCAATGGATGGTAGCCTTGTCATTATGGAAAGTAGTCTGTCGTTGTGATTTCTGTTACTCTAATGGATGGTAGCCTTGACATTAAGGACAATAGTCTGTTTTTCATATTTTTGTTACTCCAATGGATGGTAGACTTGTCATTATGAAAGGTAATCTATTGTCGATATTTTTGTTACTCCATTGGATGGTAGCATTGTCATTATGGAAGGTAGTGTGTTGTCAATATTTTTTTTATTCCAATGGATGATAGCCTTGTCATTATGGAAGGTAGTCAGTTGTCGTGATTTTTATTACTCCAACGGATGGTAGCCTTGTCACTATGGAGGGTAGTATGTTGTCGATATCTTTGTTACTCCAATGGATGGTAGCCCTGTCATTATGGAAGGTATTCTGTTGTCCAAATTCTTGTTACTCCAATGGATGGTAGCCTTGTCATTATGGAAGGTAGTTCGTTGTCGAGATTTTTTATAATCCAATGGATTGTAGCCTTGTCATATATGGATGGTAGTCTCGTGTAGATATTTTTGTTACTCAAATGATGGTACCCTTGTAATTATGGAAGGTAGTATGTTGTCGAGATTTTTGTTACTCCAACTGATGGTAGCATTGTCATTATGGAAGGTAGTCTGTTGTCCAGATTTTTGTTATAAAAATAGATGGTAGCCTTGGTATTATGTAAGGTAGTCTGTTATCGAGATTTTTGTTACTACAATGGATGGTAGCCTTGTCATTATTGAAGGTAGTCTGTCATTGTGATTTCTGTTACTCCAATGGATGGTAGCCTTGTCATTAAGGATGGTAGTCTGTTGTTCAGATTTTTGTTACTCCAATGGATGGTAGACTTGTCATTATGGAAGGTAGTCTATTGTCGAGATTTTTGTTACTCCATTTGATGGTAGCGATGTCATTATGGATGGTAGTGTGTTGTCAATATTTTTGTTATTCCAATTGATGGTAGCCTTGTCATTATGGAATTTAGTCTGTTGTCGTGATTTTTGTTACTCCAATGGATGGTAGCCTTGTCATTATGGAAGGTAGTCTATTGTCGAGATTTTTTATACTCCAATGGATTGTTGCCTTGTCATTATGGAAGGTAGTTTCTTGTGGATATTTTTGTTACTCCAATGATGGTACCCTTGTCATTATGGAAGGTAGTCTGCTATCTAGATTTTTGTTACTCCAATGGATGGTAGCCTTGTCATTATGGAAGGTAGTCTGTTGTCAAGATTTCTGTTACTCCAATGGATGGTAGCCTTGTCATTATGGAAGGTATTCTGTTGTCGTTATTTTTGTTACTCCAATGGATGGTAACCTTGTCATTATGGAAGGTAGTATGTTATCCAGATTTTTGTTACAACAATGGATGGTAGCCTTGTCATTATGGAAGGTAGTCTCTTGTCGAGATTTTTGTTACTGCAATGGATAATAGCCTTGTCATTATGAAAAGTAGTCTTTAGTTGTGATTTCTGTTACTCCAATGGATGGTAGCCTTGTCATTAAGGACATTAGTCTGTCGTTCATATTTTTGTTACTCCAATGGATGGTAGACTTGTCATTATGGAAGGTAGTATGTTGTCGAGATTTTTTGTTACTCCAATGGATGGTAGCCTTGTCATTATGGAAGGTAGTATGTTGTCGAGATTTTTTATACTCCAATGGATTGTAGCCTTGTCATTATGGAAGATAGTCTCTTGTGGATATTTTTGTTACTCCAATGATGGTACCCTTGTCATTATGGAAGGTAGTCTGCTATCGAGATTTTTGTTACTCTAATGGATGGTAGCCTTGTCATCATAGAAGGTAGTCTGTTGTCTAGATTTCTGTTACTCCAATGGATGGTACCCTTGTCATTATGGAAGGTATTCATTTGTCGGTATTTTTGTTACTCCAATGGATGGTAAACTTGTCATTATGGAAGGTAGTCTGTTGTCGAGATTTTTGTTACTCCAATGGATGGTAGCCTTGTCATTATGGAAGATAGTCTATTGTTCAGTTTTTTGTTATTCCAATGGATGGTAGCCAAGTCATTATGGAAGGTATTCTGTTATCGAGATTTTTGTTACTGCAATGGATGGTAGCCTTGTCATTATTGAAGGTAGTCTGTCATTGTGATTTCTGTTACTCCAATGGATGGTAGCCTTGTCATTAAGGACGATAGTCTGTTGTTCAGATTTTTGTTACTCTTATGGATGGTAGACTTGTCATTATGGAAGGTAGTCTATTGTCGAGAATTTTGTTACTCCATTGGATGGTAGCCTTGTCATTATGGAGGGTAGTGTGTTGTCACTATTTTTGTTATTCCAATTGATGGTAGCCTTGTCATTATGGAATTTAATCTGTTGTCGTGATTTTTGTTACTCCAATGGATGGTAGCCTTGTCATTATGGAAGGTAGTATGTTTTCGATATCTTTGTTACTCCAATGGATTGTAGCCTTGTCATTTATGGAAGGTAGTCTCTTGTAGATATTTTTGTTACTCCAATGATGGTACCCTTGTCATTATGGAAGGTAGTCTGTTGTCGAGATTTTTGTTACTCCAATGGATGGTAGCCTTGTCATTATGGAAGGTAGTCTGTTGTCGAGATTTTTTATACTCCAATGGATGGTAGCCTTGCCATTATGGAAGGTAGTCTATTGTCGAGATTTTTGTTACTTTAATGGATGGTAGCCTTGTCATTATGGAAGGTACTCTGTTGTCGAGATTTTTGTTACTACAATGGATGGTAGCCTTGTCATTATGGAAGGTAGTCTGTTGTCAAGATTTCTGTTACTCCAATGGATGGTAGCCTTGTCATTAGGGAAGGTATTCAGTTGTCGGTATTTTTGTTACTCCAATGGATGGTAACCTTGTCATTAGGGAAGGTAGTCTGTTGTCCAGATTTTTGTTATAAAAATAGATGGTAGCCTTGGTATTATGTAAGGTAGTCTGTTATCGAGATTTTTGTTACTACAATGGATGGTAGCCTTGTCATTATTGAAGGTAGTCTGTCATTGTGATTTCTGTTACTCCAATGGATGGTAGCCTTGTCATTAAGGATGGTAGTCTGTTGTTCAGATTTTTGTTACTCCAATGGATGGTAGACTTGTCATTATGGAAGGTAGTCTATTGTCGAGATTTTTGTTACTCCATTTGATGGTAGCGATGTCATTATGGATGGTAGTGTGTTGTCAATATTTTTGTTATTCCAATTGATGGTAGCCTTGTCATTATGGAATTTAGTCTGTTGTCGTGATTTTTGTTACTCCAATGGATGGTAGCCTTGTCATTATGGAAGGTAGTCTATTGTCGAGATTTTTTATACTCCAATGGATTGTTGCCTTGTCATTATGGAACGTAGTTTCTTGTGGATATTTTTGTTACTCCAATGATGGTACCCTTGTCATTATGGAAGGTAGTCTGCTATCTAGATTTTTGTTACTCCAATGGATGGTAGCCTTGTCATTATGGAAGGTAGTCTGTTGTCAAGATTTCTAATACTCCAATGGATGGTAGCCTTGTCATTATGGAAGGTATTCTGTTGTCGTTATTTTTGTTACTCCAATGGATGGTAACCTTGTCATTATGGAAGGTAGTATGTTATCCAGATTTTTGTTACAACAATGGATGGTAGCCTTGTCATTATGGAAGGTAGTCTCTTGTCGAGATTTTTGTTACTGCAATGGATAATAGCCTTGTCATTATGAAAAGTAGTCTTTAGTTGTGATTTCTGTTACTCCAATGGATGGTAGCCTTGTCATTAAGGACATTAGTCTGTCGTTCATATTTTTGTTACTCCAATGGATGGTAGACTTGTCATTATGGAAGGTAGTATGTTGTCGAGATTTTTTGTTACTCCAATGGATGGTAGCCTTGTCATTATGGAAGGTAGTATGTTGTCGAGATTTTTTATACTCCAATGGATTGTAGCCTTGTCATTATGGAAGATAGTCTCTTGTGGATATTTTTGTTACTCCAATGATGGTACCCTTGTCATTATGGAAGGTAGTCTGCTATCGAGATTTTTGTTACTCTAATGGATGGTAGCCTTGTCATCATAGAAGGTAGTCTGTTGTCTAGATTTCTGTTACTCCAATGGATGGTACCCTTGTCATTATGGAAGGTATTCATTTGTCAGTATTTTTGTTACTCCAATGGATGGTAAACTTGTCATTATGGAAGGTAGTCTGTTGTCGAGATTTTTGTTACTCCAATGGATGGTAGCCTTGTCATTATGGAAGATAGTCTATTGTTCAGTTTTTTGTTATTCCAATGGATGGTAGCCAAGTCATTATGGAAGGTATTCTGTTATCGAGATTTTTGTTACTGCAATGGATGGTAGCCTTGTCATTATTGAAGGTAGTCTGTCATTGTGATTTCTGTTACTCCAATGGATGGTAGCCTTGTCATTAAGGACGATAGTCTGTTGTTCAGATTTTTGTTACTCTTATGGATGGTAGACTTGTCATTATGGAAGGTAGTCTATTGTCGAGAATTTTGTTACTCCATTGGATGGTAGCCTTGTCATTATGGAGGGTAGTGTGTTGTCACTATTTTTGTTATTCCAATTGATGGTAGCCTTGTCATTATGGAATTTAATCTGTTGTCGTGATTTTTGTTACTCCAATGGATGGTAGCCTTGTCATTATGGAAGGTAGTATGTTTTCGATATCTTTGTTACTCCAATGGATTGTAGCCTTGTCATTTATGGAAGGTAGTCTCTTGTAGATATTTTTGTTACTCCAATGATGGTACCCTTGTCATTATGGAAGGTAGTCTGTTGTCGAGATTTTTGTTACTCCAATGGATGGTAGCCTTGTCATTATGGAAGGTAGTCTGTTGTCGAGATTTTTTATACTCCAATGGATGGTAGCCTTGCCATTATGGAAGGTAGTCTATTGTCGAGATTTTTGTTACTTTAATGGATGGTAGCCTTGTCATTATGGAAGGTACTCTGTTGTCGAGATTTTTGTTACTACAATGGATGGTAGCCTTGTCATTATGGAAGGTAGTCTGTTGTCAAGATTTCTGTTACTCCAATGGATGGTAGCCTTGTCATTAGGGAAGGTATTCAGTTGTCGGTATTTTTGTTACTCCAATGGATGGTAACCTTGTCATTATGGAAGGTAGTCTGTTATCGATATTTTTTATACTCCAATGGATGGTAGCCTTGCCATTATGGAAGGTACTCTGTTTTCGAGATTTTTGTTACTACAATGGATGGTAGCCTTGTCATTATGGAAGGTAGTCTGTTGTCAAGATTTTTTTTACAACAATGGATGGTAGCCTTGTCATTATGGAAGGTAGTCTCTTATCCAGATTTTTGTTACTGCAATGGATGGTAGCATTGTCATTATGAAAAGTAGTCTTTTGTTGTGATTTTTGTTACTCCAAAGGATGGTAGCCTTGTCATTAAGGACATTAGTCTGTCGTTCATATTTTTCTTACTCCAATGGATGGTAGACTTGTCATCATGGAAGGTATTCTATTGTCGAGATTTTTGTTACTCCATTGGATGGTAGCCTTGACATTATGGAAGGTAGTGTGTTGTCGATCTTTTTGTTATTCCGAAGGATGGTAGCCTTGTCATTATGGTAGGTAGTATGTTTTCGATATCTTTGTTATATGGTAACCTTATCATTATTGAAGGTAGTGTGATGTCGATATTTTTGTTATTCCAATGGATGTTAGCCTTGTAATTATGGAAGGTAGTCTGTTGTCGTGATTTTTGTTACTCCAATGGATGGTAGCCTTGTCATTAAGGACAGTAGTCTGTTGTTCATATTTTTGTTACACCAATGGATGGTAGACTTGTCATTATGGAAGGTAATCTATTGTCGAGATTTTTGTTACTCCATCGGATGGTAGCCTTGTCATTATGGAAGGTAGTGTGTTGTCGATATTTTTGTTATTCCAATGGATGGTAGCCTTATCATTATGGAAGGTTGTCAGTTATCGTGATTTTTATTACTCCAACGGATGGTAGCCTTGTCACTATGGAGGGTATTATGTTGTTGATATCTTTGTTACTTCAATGGATGGTAGCCCTATCATTATGGAAGGTATTATGTTTCGAGACTTTTGTTACTCTAAGGGATGGTAGCCTTGTCATTATGGAAGGTAGTGTGTTGTCGATATTTTTTTTATTCTAATAGATGGTAGCCTTGTCATTATGGAAGGTAGTCTGTTGTCGAGATTCTTGTTACTCCAATGGATGGTAGCCTTGTCATTATGGAAGGTAGTCTGTTGTCGAGATTTTTGTTACTACATTTGATGGTAGCCTTGTCATTATAGAAGGTAGTCTGTTGTCGAGATTTTTGTTACTACAATGGATTTTAGCCTTGTCGTTATGGAAGGTACTCTATTGTAAATATCTTTGTTACTCCAATGGATGGTAGCCTTGTAATTATGGAAGGTAGTCTGTTGTCGAGATTTTTGTTACTCCAATGGATGGTAGCCTTGTCATTATTGATGGTAGTCTATTGTCGATATTTTTGTTACTACAATGGATGGTAGCCTTGTCATTATGGAAGGTTGTCTTTTGATGAGATTTTTGTTACTACAATGGATTGTAGCCTTGTCATTATGGAAGGTATTCTGTTGTCGATGTCTTTGTTACTTCAATGGATGGTAACCTAGTCATTATGGAAGGGAGTCTGTTGTCGAGATTTTTTATACTCCAATAGATTGTAGCGTTGTCATTATGGAATGTAGTCTCTTGTGGATATTTTTGTTACTCCAATGATGGTACCCTTGTCATTATGGAAGGTATTCTGCAATCGATATTTTTGTTACTCCAATGGATGGTAGCCTTGTCATTATGGAAAGTAGTATGTCATTGTGATTTCTGTTACTCTAATGGATGGTAGCCTTGTCATTAAGGACAATAGACTGTTTTTCATATTTTTGTTACTCCATTGGATGGTAGACTTGTCATTATGGAAGGTAATCTATTGTCAATATTTTTGTTACTCCATTGGATGGTAGCGTTGTCATTATGGAAGGTAGTGTGTTGTCGATATTTTTGTTATTCCAATGGATGATAGCCTTATCATTATGGAAGGTAGTCAGTTGTCGTAATTTTTATTACTCCAACGGATGGTAGCCGTGTCACTATGGAGGGTAGTATGTTGTTGATATCTTTGTTACTCCAATGGATGGTAGCCTTGTCATTATGGAAGGTAGTCTGTTGTCCAGATTTTTGTTACAACAATGGATGGTAGCCTTGTCATTATGGAAGGTAGTCTGTTGTCGAGATTTTTGTTACTGCAGTGGATGGTAGCCTTGTCATTATGGAAAGTAGTATGTCATTGTGATTTCTGTTACTCTAATGGATGGTAGCCTTGTCATTAAGGACAATAGACTGTTTTTCATATTTTTGTTACTCCATTGGATGGTAGACTTGTCATTATGGAAGGTAATCTATTGTCAATATTTTTGTTACTCCATTGGATGGTAGCCTTGACATTATGGAAGGTAGTGTGTTGTCGATATTTTTGTTATTCCAATGGATGATAGCCTTGTCATTATGGAAGGTAGTCAGTTGTCGTAATTTTTATTACTCCAACGGATGGTAGCCGTGTCACTATGGAGGGTAGTATGTTGTCGATATCTTTGTTACTCCAATGGATGGTAGCCTTGTCATTATGGAAGGTAGTATTTTGTCGAGATTTTTGTTACTCCAATGGATGGTAGCCTTGTCATTATGGAAGGTAGTCTGTTGTCGATATTTTTGTTACTCCAACGGATGGTAGCATTGTCATTATGGAAGGTAGTCTATTGTCGAGATTTTTGGTACTCCAATGGATGGTAGCCTTCTCATTAGGGAAGGTAGTCGGTTGTCCAGATTTTTTTTATAAAAATAGATGGTATCCTTGGTATTATGTAAGGTATTCTGTTATCGAGATTTTTGTTACTGCAATGGATGGTAGCCTTGTCATTATTGAAGGTAGTCTGTCATTGTGATTTCTGTTACTCCAATGGATGGTAGCCTTGTCATTAAGGACGGTAGTCTGTTGTTCAGATTTTTGTTACTCCAATGGATGGTAGACTTGTCATTATGGAAGGTAGTCTATTGTCGAGATTTTTGTTACTCCATTGGATGGTAGCCTTGTCATTATGGATGGTAGTGTGTTGTCACTATTTTTGTTATTCCAATTGACGGTAGCCATGTCATTATGGAATTTAGTCTGTTGTCGTGATTTTTGTTACTCCAATGGATGGTAGCCTTGTCATTATGGAAGGTAGTATGTTTTCGATATCTTTGTTACTCCAATGGATTGTAGCCTTGTCATTTATGGAAGGTAGTCTCTTGTAGATATTTTTGTTACTCGAATGATGGTACCCTTGTCATTATGGAAGGTAGTCTGTTGTCGAGATTTTTGTTACTCCAATGGATGGTAGCCTTGTCATTATGGAAGGTAGTCTGTTGTCGAGATTTTTTATACTCCAATTGATGGTAGCCTTGTCATTATGGAATTTAGTCTGTTGTCGTGATTTTTGTTACTCCAATGGATGGTAGCCTTGTCATTATGGAAGGTATTCAGTTGTCGGTATTTTTGTTACTCCAATGGATTGTAGCCTTGTCATTATGGAAGGTAGTCTCTTGTGGATATTTTTGTTACTCCAATGATGGTAACCTTGTCATTATGGAAGGTAGTCTATTATCGAGATTTTTGTTACTCCAATGGATGGTATCCTTATCGTTATGGAAGGTAGTCTATTGTCGATATTTCTGTTACTCCAATGGATGGTAGCCTTGTCATTATGGAAGGTAGTCTGTTGTCAATATTTTTGTTACAACAATATATGATAGCCTTGTAATTATGGAAGGTAGTTTGTTGTCGAGATTTTTGTCACTGCAATGGATGGTAGCCTTGTCATTATGGAAGGTAATCTATTGTCTATATTTTTGTTACTCCATTGGATGGTAGGCTTGTCATTATGGGAGGTAGTCTGTTGTCGATATTTTTGTTATTCCAATGGATGGTAGCCTTGTCATTATGGAAGGTAGTCTGTTGTCGTGATTTTTGTTACTCCAATGGATGGTAGCCTTGTCATTATGGAAGGTAGTCTGTTGTCGTGATTTTTGTTACTCCAATGGATGGTAGCCTTGTTTTTATGGAAGGTAGGTTATTGTCGGGATTTTTGTTACTCCAATGGATGGTAGCCTTATCATTATGGAAGGTAGTTTGTTGTCCATATTTTTGTTACAACAATAGATGGTAGCCTTGTCATTCTTGAAGGTAGTCAGTTGTCGAGATTTTTGTCACTGCAATGGATGGTAGCCTTGTCATTATGGAAGGTAGTCTGTCATTGTGATTTTCTGTTACTCCAATGTATGGTAGCCTTGTCATTAAGGACGGTAGTCTGTTGTTCATATTTTTGTTACTCCAATGGATGGTAGACTTGTCATTATGGAAGGTAATCTATTATCGATATTTTTCTTTCTCCATTGGATGGTAGGCTTGTCATTATCGAAGGTAGTGTGTGGTCGATATTTTTGTTATTCCAATGGATGGTAGCCCTGTCATTATGGAAGGTAGTTTGTTGTCGTGATTTTTGTTACTCCAATGGATGGTAGCCTTGTCAGTATTGAAGATAATATGTTGTCGATATCTTTGTAACTCCAATGGATGGTAGCCTTGTCATTATGGAAGGTAGTATGTCGTCGAGATTTTTTTTACTCTAAGGGATGGTAGCCTTGTTATTATGGAAGGTAGTGTCTTGTCGATATTTTTGTTATTCCAAAGGATGGTAACCTTTTCATTATTGGTAGCCTTGTCATTATGGAAGGTAGTTCGTTGTCGAGATTTTTTATAATCCAATGGATTGTAGCCTTGTCATATATGGATGGTAGTCTCGTGTAGATATTTTTGTTACTCAAATGATGGTACCCTTGTAATTATGGAAGGTAGTATGTTGTCGAGATTTTTGTTACTCCAACTGATGGTAGCATTGTCATTATGGAAGGTAGTCTGTTGTCTAGATTTTTGTTACTCCAATGGATGGTAGCCTTCTCATTAGGGAAGGTAGTCTGTTGTCCAGATTTTTGTTATAAAAATAGATGGTAGCCTTGGTATTATGTAAGGTAGTCTGTTATCGAGATTTTTGTTACTACAATGGATGGTAGCCTTGTCATTATTGAAGGTAGTCTGTCATTGTGATTTCTGTTACTCCAATGGATGGTAGCCTTGTCATTAAGGATGGTAGTCTGTTGTTCAGATTTTTGTTACTCCAATGGATGGTAGACTTGTCATTATGGAAGGTAGTCTATTGTCGAGATTTTTGTTACTCCATTTGATGGTAGTGTTGTCATTATGGATGGTAGTGTGTTGTCAATATTTTTGTTATTCCAATTGATGGTAGCCTTGTCATTATGGAATTTAGTCTGTTGTCGTGATTTTTGTTACTCCAATGGATGGTAGCCTTGTCATTATGGAAGGTAGTCTATTGTCGAGATTTTTTATACTCCAATGGATTGTTGCCTTGTCATTATGGAAGGTAGTTTCTTGTGGATATTTTTGTTACTCCAATGATGGTACCCTTGTCATTATGGAAGGTAGTCTGCTATCTAGATTTTTGTTACTCCAATGGATGGTAGCCTTGTCATTATGGAAGGTAGTCTGTTGTCAAGATTTCTGTTACTCCAATGGATGGTAGCCTTGTCATTATGGAAGGTATTCTGTTGTCGTTATTTTTATTACTCCAATGGATGGTAACCTTGTCATTATGGAAGGTAGTATGTTATCCAGATTTTTGTTACAACAATGGATGGTAGCCTTGTCATTATGGAAGGTAGTCTCTTGTCGAGATATTTGTTACTCCAATGGATAATAGCCTTGTCATTATGAAAAGTAGTCTTTAGTTGTGATTTCTGTTACTCCAATGGATGGTAGCCTTGTCATTAAGGACATTAGTCTGTCGTTCATATTTTTGTTACTCCAATGGATGGTAGACTTGTCATTATGGAAGGTAGTATGTTGTCGAGATTTTTTGTTACTCCAATGGATGGTAGCCTTGTCATTATGGAAGGTAGTATGTTGTCGAGATTTTTTATACTCCAATGGATTGTAGCCTTGTCATTATGGAAGATAGTCTCTTGTGGATATTTTTGTTACTCCAATGATGGTACCCTTGTCATTATGGAAGGTAGTCTGCTATCGAGATTTTTGTTACTCTAATGGATGGTAGCCTTGTCATCATAGAAGGTAGTCTGTTGTCTAGATTTCTGTTACTCCAATGGATGGTACCCTTGTCATTATGGAAGGTATTCATTTGTCGGTATTTTTGTTACTCCAATGGATGGTAAACTTGTCATTATGGAAGGTAGTCTGTTGTCGAGATTTTTGTTACTCCAATGGATGGTAGCCTTGTCATTATGGAAGATAGTCTATTGTTCAGTTTTTTGTTATTCCAATGGATGGTAGCCAAGTCATTATGGAAGGTATTCTGTTATCGAGATTTTTGTTACTGCAATGGATGGTAGCCTTGTCATTATTGAAGGTAGTCTGTCATTGTGATTTCTGTTACTCCAATGGATGGTAGCCTTGTCATTAAGGACGATAGTCTGTTGTTCAGATTTTTGTTACTCTTATGGATGGTAGACTTGTCATTATGGAAGGTAGTCTATTGTCGAGAATTTTGTTACTCCATTGGATGGTAGCCTTGTCATTATGGAGGGTAGTGTGTTGTCACTATTTTTGTTATTCCAATTGATGGTAGCCTTGTCATTATGGAATTTAATCTGTTGTCGTGATTTTTGTTACTCCAATGGATGGTAGCCTTGTCATTATGGAAGGTAGTATGTTTTCGATATCTTTGTTACTCCAATGGATTGTAGCCTTGTCATTTATGGAAGGTAGTCTCTTGTAGATATTTTTGTTACTCCAATGATGGTACCCTTATCATTATGGAAGGTAGTCTGTTGTCGAGATTTTTGTTACTCCAATGGATGGTAGCCTTGTCATTATGGAAGGTAGTCTGTTGTCGAGATTTTTTATACTCCAATGGATGGTAGCCTTGCCATTATGGAAGGTAGTCTATTGTCGAGATTTTTGTTACTTTAATGGATGGTAGCCTTGTCATTATGGAAGGTACTCTGTTGTCGAGATTTTTGTTACTACAATGGATGGTAGCCTTGTCATTATGGAAGGTAGTCTGTTGTCAAGATTTCTGTTACTCCAATGGATGGTAGCCTTGTCATTAGGGAAGGTATTCAGTTGTCGGTATTTTTGTTACTCCAATGGATGGTAACCTTGTCATTATGGAAGGTAGTCTGTTGTCGATATTTTTTATACTCCAATGGATGGTAGCCTTGCCATTATGGAAGGTACTCTGTTTTCGAGATTTTTGTTACTACAATGGATGGTAGCTTTGTCATTATGGAAGGTAGTCTGTTGTCACTATTTTTTTTACAACAATGGATGGTAGCCTTGTCATTATGGAAGGTAGTCTCTTATCCAGATTTTTGTTACTGCAATGGATGGTAGCATTATCATTATGAAAAGTAGTCTTTTGTTGTGATTTCTGTTACTCCAATGGATGGTAGCCTTGTCATTAAGGACATTAGTCTGTCGTTCATATTTTTATTACTCCAATGGATGGTAGACTTGTCATCATGGAAGGTATTCTATTGTCGAGATTTTTGTTACTCCATTGGATGGTAGCCTTGACATTATGGAAGGTAGTGTGTTGTCGATATTTTTGTTATTCCGAAGGATGGTAGCCTTGTCATTATGGTAGGTAGTATGTTTTCGATATCTTTGTTATATGGTAACCTTGTCATTATTGAAGGTAGTCTATTGTCGATATTTTTGTTACTCTAAGGGATGGTAGCCTTGTCATTATGGAAGGTAGTGTGATGTCGATATTTTTGTTATTCCAATGGATGTTAGCCTTGTAATTATGGAAGGTAGTCTGTTGTCGTGATTTTTGTTACTCCAATGGATGGTAGCCTTGTCATTAAGGACAGTAGTCTGTTGTTCATATTTTTGTTACACCAATGGATGGTAGACTTGTCATTATGGAAGGTAATCTATTGTCGAGATTTTTGTTACTCCATCGGATGGTAGCCTTGTCATTATGGAAGGTAGTGTGTTGTCGATATTTTTGTTATTCCAATGGATGGTAGCCTTATCATTATGGAAGGTAGTCAGTTGTCGTGATTTTTATTACTCCAACGGATGGTAGCCTTGTCACTATGGAGGGTATTATGTTGTTGATATCTTTGTTACTTCAATGGATGGTAGCCCTATCATTATGGAAGGTATTATGTTTCGAGACTTTTGTTACTCTAAGGGATGGTAGCCTTGTCATTATGGAAGGTAGTGTGTTGTCGATATTTTTTTTATTCCAATAGATGGTAGCCTTGTCATTATGGAAGGTAGTCTGTTGTCGAGATTTTTTTTACTCCAATGGATGGTAGCCTTGTCATTATGGAAGGTAGTCTGTTGTCGAGATTTTTGTTACTACATTTGATGGTAGCCTTGTCATTATAGAAGGTAGTCTGTTGTCGAGATTTTTGTTACTACAATGGATTTTAGCCTTGTCGTTATGGAAGGTACTCTATTGTAAATATCTTTGTTACTCCAATGGATGGTAGCCTTGTAATTATGGAAGGTAGTCTGTTGTCGAGATTTTTGTTACTCCAATGGATGGTAGCCTTGTCATTATGGATGGTAGTCTATTGTCGATATTTTTGTTACTACAATGGATGGTAGCCTTGTCATTATGGAAGGTTGTCTTTTGATGAGATTTTTGTTACTACAATGGATTGTAGCCTTGTCATTATGGAAGGTATTCTGTTGTCGATGTCTTTGTTACTTCAATGGATGGTAACCTAGTCATTATGGAAGGGAGTCTGTTGTCGAGATTTTTTATACTCCAATAGATTGTAGCATTGTCATTATGGAATGTAGTCTCTTGTGGATATTTTTGTTACTCCAATGATGGTACCCTTGTCATTATGGAAGGTATTCTGCAATCGATATTTTTGTTACTCCAATGGATGGTAGCCTTGTCATTATGGAAGGTAGTCTATTGTCGAGATTTTTGTTACAACAATGGATGGTAGCCTTGTCATTATGGAAAGTAGTATGTCATTGTGATTTCTGTTACTCTAATGGATGGTAGCCTTGTCATTAAGGACAATAGACTGTTTTTCATATTTTTGTTACTCCATTGGATGGTAGACTTGTCATTATGGAAGGTAATCTATTGTCAATATTTTTGTTACTCCATTGGATGGTAGACTTGTCATTAAGGACGGTAGTCTGTTGTTCAGATTTTTGTTACTCCAATGGATGGTAGACTTGTCATTATGGAAGGTAGTCTATTGTCGAGATTTTTGTTACTCCATTGGATGGTAGCCTTGTCATTATGGATGGTAGTGTGTTGTCACTATTTTTGTTATTCCAATTGACGGTAGCCATGTCATTATGGAATTTAGTCTGTTGTCGTGATTTTTGTTACTCCAATGGATGGTAGCCTTGTCATTATGGAAGGTAGTATGTTTTCGATATCTTTGTTACTCCAATGGATTGTAGCCTTGTCATTTATGGAAGGTAGTCTCTTGTAGATATTTTTGTTACTCGAATGATGGTACCCTTGTCATTATGGAAGGTAGTCTGTTGTCGAGATTTTTGTTACTCCAATGGATGGTAGCCTTGTCATTATGGAAGGTAGTCTGTTGTCGAGATTTTTTATACTCCAATTGATGGTAGCCTTGTCATTATGGAATTTAGTCTGTTGTCGTGATTTTTGTTACTCCAATGGATGGTAGCCTTGTCATTATGGAAGGTATTCAGTTGTCGGTATTTTTGTTACTCCAATGGATTGTAGCCTTGTCATTATGGAAGGTAGTCTCTTGTGGATATTTTTGTTACTCCAATGATGGTAACCTTGTCATTATGGAAGGTAGTCTATTATCGAGATTTTTGTTACTCCAATGGATGGTATCCTTATCGTTATGGAAGGTAGTCTATTGTCGATATTTCTGTTACTCCAATGGATGGTAGCCTTGTCATTATGGAAGGTAGTCTGTTGTCAATATTTTTGTTACAACAATATATGATAGCCTTGTAATTATGGAAGGTAGTTTGTTGTCGAGATTTTTGTCACTGCAATGGATGGTAGCCTTGTCATTATGGAAGGTAATCTATTGTCTATATTTTTGTTACTCCATTGGATGGTAGGCTTGTCATTATGGGAGGTAGTCTGTTGTCGATATTTTTGTTATTCCAATGGATGGTAGCCTTGTCATTATGGAAGGTAGTCTGTTGTCGTGATTTTTGTTACTCCAATGGATGGTAGCCTTGTCATTATGGAAGGTAGTCTGTTGTCGTGATTTTTGTTACTCCAATGGATGGTAGCCTTGTTTTTATGGAAGGTAGGTTATTGTCGGGATTTTTGTTACTCCAATGGATGGTAGCCTTATCATTATGGAAGGTAGTTTGTTGTCCATATTTTTGTTACAACAATAGATGGTAGCCTTGTCATTCTTGAAGGTAGTCAGTTGTCGAGATTTTTGTCACTGCAATGGATGGTAGCCTTGTCATTATGGAAGGTAGTCTGTCATTGTGATTTTCTGTTACTCCAATGTATGGTAGCCTTGTCATTAAGGACGGTAGTCTGTTGTTCATATTTTTGTTACTCCAATGGATGGTAGACTTGTCATTATGGAAGGTAATCTATTATCGATATTTTTCTTTCTCCATTGGATGGTAGGCTTGTCATTATCGAAGGTAGTGTGTGGTCGATATTTTTGTTATTCCAATGGATGGTAGCCCTGTCATTATGGAAGGTAGTTTGTTGTCGTGATTTTTGTTACTCCAATGGATGGTAGCCTTGTCAGTATTGAAGATAATATGTTGTCGATATCTTTGTAACTCCAATGGATGGTAGCCTTGTCATTATGGAAGGTAGTCTGTCGTCGAGATTTTTTTTACTCTAAGGGATGGTAGCCTTGTTATTATGGAAGGTAGTGTCTTGTCGATATTTTTGTTATTCCAAAGGATGGTAACCTTTTCATTATTGGTAGCCTTGTCATTATGGAAGGTAGTTCGTTGTCGAGATTTTTTATAATCCAATGGATTGTAGCCTTGTCATATATGGATGGTAGTCTCGTGTAGATATTTTTGTTACTCAAATGATGGTACCCTTGTAATTATGGAAGGTAGTATGTTGTCGAGATTTTTGTTACTCCAACTGATGGTAGCATTGTCATTATGGAAGGTAGTCTGTTGTCTAGATTTTTGTTACTCCAATGGATGGTAGCCTTCTCATTAGGGAAGGTAGTCTGTTGTCCAGATTTTTGTTTTAAAAATAGATGGTAGCCTTGGTATTATGTAAGGTAGTCTGTTATCGAGATTTTTGTTACTACAATGGATGGTAGCCTTGTCATTATTGAAGGTAGTCTGTCATTGTGATTTCTGTTACTCCAATGGATGGTAGCCTTGTCATTAAGGATGGTAGTCTGTTGTTCAGATTTTTGTTACTCCAATGGATGGTAGACTTGTCATTATGGAAGGTAGTCTATTGTCGAGATTTTTGTTACTCCATTTGATGGTAGTGTTGTCATTATGGATGGTAGTGTGTTGTCAATATTTTTGTTATTCCAATTGATGGTAGCCTTGTCATTATGGAATTTAGTCTGTTGTCGTGATTTTTGTTACTCCAATGGATGGTAGCCTTGTCATTATGGAAGGTAGTCTATTGTCGAGATTTTTTATACTCCAATGGATTGTTGCCTTGTCATTATGGAAGGTAGTTTCTTGTGGATATTTTTGTTACTCCAATGATGGTACCCTTGTCATTATGGAAGGTAGTCTGCTATCTAGATTTTTGTTACTCCAATGGATGGTAGCCTTGTCATTATGGAAGGTAGTCTGTTGTCAAGATTTCTGTTACTCCAATGGATGGTAGCCTTGTCATTATGGAAGGTATTCTGTTGTCGTTATTTTTGTTACTCCAATGGATGGTAACCTTGTCATTATGGAAGGTAGTATGTTATCCAGATTTTTGTTACAACAATGGATGGTAGCCTTGTCATTATGGAAGGTAGTCTCTTGTCGAGATATTTGTTACTGCAATGGATAATAGCCTTGTCATTATGAAAAGTAGTCTTTAGTTGTGATTTCTGTTACTCCAATGGATGGTAGCCTTGTCATTAAGGACATTAGTCTGTCGTTCATATTTTTGTTACTCCAATGGATGGTAGACTTGTCATTATGGAAGGTAGTATGTTGTCGAGATTTTTTGTTACTCCAATGGATGGTAGCCTTGTCATTATGGAAGGTAGTATGTTGTCGAGATTTTTTATACTCCAATGGATTGTAGCCTTGTCATTATGGAAGATAGTCTCTTGTGGATATTTTTGTTACTCCAATGATGGTACCCTTGTCATTATGGAAGGTAGTCTGCTATCGAGATTTTTGTTACTCTAATGGATGGTAGCCTTGTCATCATAGAAGGTAGTCTGTTGTCTAGATTTCTGTTACTCCAATGGATGGTACCCTTGTCATTATGGAAGGTATTCATTTGTCGGTATTTTTGTTACTCCAATGGATGGTAAACTTGTCATTATGGAAGGTAGTCTGTTGTCGAGATTTTTGTTACTCCAATGGATGGTAGCCTTGTCATTATGGAAGATAGTCTATTGTTCAGTTTTTTGTTATTCCAATGGATGGTAGCCAAGTCATTATGGAAGGTATTCTGTTATCGAGATTTTTGTTACTGCAATGGATGGTAGCCTTGTCATTATTGAAGGTAGTCTGTCATTGTGATTTCTGTTACTCCAATGGATGGTAGCCTTGTCATTAAGGACGATAGTCTGTTGTTCAGATTTTTGTTACTCTTATGGATGGTAGACTTGTCATTATGGAAGGTAGTCTATTGTCGAGAATTTTGTTACTCCATTGGATGGTAGCCTTGTCATTATGGAGGGTAGTGTGTTGTCACTATTTTTGTTATTCCAATTGATGGTAGCCTTGTCATTATGGAATTTAATCTGTTGTCGTGATTTTTGTTACTCCAATGGATGGTAGCCTTGTCATTATGGAAGGTAGTATGTTTTCGATATCTTTGTTACTCCAATGGATTGTAGCCTTGTCATTTATGGAAGGTAGTCTCTTGTAGATATTTTTGTTACTCCAATGATGGTACCCTTATCATTATGGAAGGTAGTCTGTTGTCGAGATTTTTGTTACTCCAATGGATGGTAGCCTTGTCATTATGGAAGGTAGTCTGTTGTCGAGATTTTTTATACTCCAATGGATGGTAGCCTTGCCTTTATGGAAGGTAGTCTATTGTCGAGATTTTTGTTACTTTAATGGATGGTAGCCTTGTCATTATGGAAGGTACTCTGTTGTCGAGATTTTTGTTACTACAATGGATGGTAGCCTTATCATTATGGAAGGTAGTCTGTTGTCAAGATTTCTGTTACTCCAATGGATGGTAGCCTTGTCATTAGGGAAGGTATTCAGTTGTCGGTATTTTTGTTACTCCAATGGATGGTAACCTTGTCATTATGGAAGGTAGTTTGTTGTCGATATTTTTTATACTCCAATGGATGGTAGCCTTGCCATTATGGAAGGTACTCTGTTTTCGAGATTTTTGTTACTACAATGGATGGTAGCCTTGTCATTATGGAAGGTAGTCTGTTGTCACTATTTTTTTTACAACAATGGATGGTAGCCTTGTCATTATGGAAGGTAGTCTCTTATCCAGATTTTTGTTACTGCAATGGATGGTAGCATTATCATTATGAAAAGTAGTCTTTTGTTGTGATTTCTGTTACTCCAATGGATGGTAGCCTTGTCATTAAGGACATTAGTCTGTCGTTCATATTTTTATTACTCCAATGGATGGTAGACTTGTCATCATGGAAGGTATTCTATTGTCGAGATTTTTGTTACTCCATTGGATGGTAGCCTTGACATTATGGAAGGTAGTGTGTTGTCGATATTTTTGTTATTCCGAAGGATGGTAGCCTTGTCATTATGGTAGGTAGTATGTTTTCGATATCTTTGTTATATGGTAACCTTGTCATTATTGAAGGTAGTCTATTGTCGATATTTTTGTTACTCTAAGGGATGGTAGCCTTGTCATTATGGAAGGTAGTGTGATGTCGATATTTTTGTTATTCCAATGGATGTTAGCCTTGTAATTATGGAAGGTAGTCTGTTGTCGTGATTTTTGTTACTCCAATGGATGGTAGCCTTGTCATTAAGGACAGTAGTCTGTTGTTCATATTTTTGTTACACCAATGGATGGTAGACTTGTCATTATGGAAGGTAATCTATTGTCGAGATTTTTGTTACTCCATCGGATGGTAGCCTTGTCATTATGGAAGGTAGTGTGTTGTCGATATTTTTGTTATTCCAATGGATGGTAGCCTTATCATTATGGAAGGTAGTCAGTTGTCGTGATTTTTATTACTCCAACGGATGGTAGCCTTGTCACTATGGAGGGTATTATGTTGATGATATCTTTGTTACTTCAATGGATGGTAGCCCTATCATTATGGAAGGTATTATGTTTCGAGACTTTTGTTACTCTAAGGGATGGTAGCCTTGTCATTATGGAAGGTAGTGTGTTGTCGATATTTTTTTTATTCCAATAGATGGTAGCCTTGTCATTATGGAAGGTAGTCTGTTGTCGAGATTTTTTTTACTCCAATGGATGGTAGCCTTGTCATTATGGAAGGTAGTCTGTTGTCGAGATTTTTGTTACTACATTTGATGGTAGCCTTGTCATTATAGAAGGTAGTCTGTTGTCGAGATTTTTGTTACTACAATGGATTTTAGCCTTGTCGTTATGGAAGGTACTCTATTGTAAATATCTTTGTTACTCCAATGGATGGTAGCCTTGTAATTATGGAAGGTAGTCTGTTGTCGAGATTTTTGTTACTCCAATGGATGGTAGCCTTGTCATTATGGATGGTAGTCTATTGTCGATATTTTTGTTACTACAATGGATGGTAGCCTTGTCATTATGGAAGGTTGTCTTTTGATGAGATTTTTGTTACTACAATGGATTGTAGCCTTGTCATTATGGAAGGTATTCTGTTGTCGATGTCTTTGTTACTTCAATGGATGGTAACCTAGTCATTATGGAAGGGAGTCTGTTGTCGAGATTTTTTATACTCCAATAGATTGTAGCGTTGTCATTATGGAATGTAGTCTCTTGTGGATATTTTTGTTACTCCAATGATGGTACCCTTGTCATTATGGAAGGTATTCTGCAATCGATATTTTTGTTACTCCAATGGATGGTAGCCTTGTCATTATGGAAGGTAGTCTATTGTCGAGATTTTTGTTACAACAATGGATGGTAGCCTTGTCATTATGGAAAGTAGTATGTCATTGTGATTTCTGTTACTCTAATGGATGGTAGCCTTGTCATTAAGGACAAGAGACTGTTTTTCATATTTTTGTTACTCCATTGGATGGTAGACTTGTCATTATGGAAGGTAATCTATTGTCAATATTTTTGTTACTCCATTGGATGGTAGCCTTGTCATTATGGAAGGTAGTGTGTTGTCGATATTTTTGTTATTCCAATGGATGATAGCCTTGTCATTATGGAAGGTAGTCAGTTGTCGTAATTTTTATTACTCCAACGGATGGTAGCCGTGTTACTATGGAGGGTAGTATGTTGTTGATATCTTTGTTACTCCAATGGATGGTAGCCTTGTCATTATGGAAGGTAGTCTGTTGTCCAGATTTTTTATTACAACAATGGATGGTAGCCTTGTCATTATGGAAGGTAGTCTGTTGTCGAGATTTTTGTTGCTGCAGTGGATGGTAGCCTTGTCATTATGGAAAGTAGTATGTCATTGTGATTTCTGTTACTCTAATGGATGGTAGCCTTGTCATTAAGGACAATAGACTGTTTTTCATATTTTTGTTACTCCATTGTATGGTAGACTTGTCATTATGGAAGGTAATCTATTGTCAATATTTTTGTTACTCCATTGGATGGTAGCCTTGTCATTATGGAAGGTAGTGTGTTGTCGATATTTTTGTTATTCCAATGGATGATAGCCTTGTCATTATGGAAGGTAGTCAGTTGTCGTAATTTTTATTACTCCAACGGATGGTAGCCGTGTCACTATGGAGGGTAGTATGTTGTCGATATCTTTGTTACTCTAATGGATGGTAGCCTTGTCATTATGGAAGGTAGTATTTTGTCGAGATTTTTGTTACTCCAATGGATGGTAGCCTTGTCATTATGGAAGGTAGTCTGTTGTCGATATTTTTGTTACTCCAACGGATGGTAGCATTGTCATTATGGAAGGTAGTCTATTGTCGAGATTTTTGTTACTCCAATAGATGGTAGCCTTCTCATTAGGGAAGGTAGTCGGTTGTCCAGATTTTATTTATAAAAATAGATGGTATCCTTGGTATTATGTAAGGTATTCTGTTATCGAGATTTTTGTTACTGCAATGGATGGTAGCCTTGTCATTATTGAAGGTAGTCTGTCATTGTGATTTCTGTTACTCCAATGGATGGTAGCCTTGTCATTAAGGACGGTAGTCTGTTGTTCATATTTTTGTTACTCCAATGGATGGTAGACTTGTCATTATGGAAGGTAGTCTATTGTCGAGATTTTTGTTACTCCATTGGATGGTAGCCTTGTCATTATGGATGGTAATGTGTTGTCACTATTTTTGTTATTCCAATTGACGGTAGCCTTGTCATTATGGAATTTAGTCTGTTGTCGTGATTTTTGTTACTCCAATGGATGGTAGCCTTGTCATTATGGAAGGTAGTATGTTTTTGATATCTTTATTACTCCAATGGATTGTAGCCTTTTCATTTATGGAAGGTAGTCTCTTGTAGATATTTTTGTTACTCGAATGATGGTACCCTTGTCATTATGGAAGGTAGTCTGTTGTCGAGATTTTTGTTACTCCAATTGATGGTAGCCTTGTCATTATGGAAGGTAGTCTGTTGTCGAGATTTTTTATACTCCAATTGATGGTAGCCTTGTCATTATGGAATTTAGTCTGTTGTCGTGATTTTTGTTACTCCAATGGATGGTAGCCTTGTCATTATGGAAGGTATTCAGTTGTCGGTATTTTTGTTACTCCAATGGATTGTAGCCTTGTCATTATGGAAGGTAGTCTCTTGTGGATATTTTTGTTACTCCAATGATGGTAACCTTGTCATTATGGAAGGTAGTCTATTATCGAGATTTTTGTTACTCCAATGGATGGTATCCTTATCGTTATGGAAGGTAGTCTATTGTCGATATTTCTGTTACTCCAATGGATGGTAGCCTTGTCATTATGGAAGGTAGTCTGTTGTCAATATTTTTGTTACAACAATATATGATAGCCTTGTAATTATGGAAGGTAGTTTGTTGTCGAGATTTTTGTCACTGCAATGGATGGTAGCCTTGTCATTATGGAAGGTAATCTATTGTCTATATTTTTGTTACTCCATTGGATGGTAGGCTTGTCATTATGGGAGGTAGTCTGTTGTCGATATTTTTGTTATTCCAATGGATGGTAGCCTTGTCATTATGGAAGGTAGTCTGTTGTCGTGATTTTTGTTACTCCAATGGATGGTAGCCTTGTCATTATGGAAGGTAGTCTGTTGTCGTGATTTTTGTTACTCCAATGGATGGTAGCCTTGTTTTTATGGAAGGTAGGTTATTGTCGGGATTTTTGTTACTCCAATGGATGGTAGCCTTATCATTATGGAAGGTAGTTTGTTGTCCATATTTTTGTTACAACAATAGATGGTAGCCTTGTCATTCTGGAAGGTAGTCAGTTGTCGAGATTTTTGTCACTGCAATGGATGGTAGCCTTGTCATTATGGAAGGTAGTCTGTCATTGTGATTTTCTGTTACTCCAATGTATGGTAGCCTTGTCATTAAGGACGGTAGTCTGTTGTTCATATTTTTGTTACTCCAATGGATGGTAGACTTGTCATTATGGAAGGTAATCTATTATCGATATTTTTGTTTCTCCATTGGATGGTAGGCTTGTCATTATCGAAGGTAGTGTGTGGTCGATATTTTTGTTATTCCAATGGATGGTAGCCCTGTCATTATGGAAGGTAGTTTGTTGTCGTGATTTTTGTTACTCCAATGGATGGTAGCCTTGTCAGTATTGAAGATAGTATGTTGTCGATATCTTTGTAACTCCAATGGATGGTAGCCTTGTCATTATGGAAGGTAGTCTGTCGTCGAGATTTTTTTTACTCTAAGGGATGGTAGCCTTGTTATTATGGAAGGTAGTGTCTTGTCGATATTTTTGTTATTCCAAAGGATGGTAACCTTTTCATTATTGGTGGTAGTGTGTTGTCCAGATTTTTGTTACTCCAATGGATGGTAGCCTTGTCACTATGGAAGGTAGTATGTTGTCGATATCTTTTTTACTCCAATGGATGGTAGCTTTGTCAATATGGAAGGTAGTCTGTTGTCGAGATTTTTGTTACTCCAATGGATGGTAGCCTTGTCATTATGGAAGGTAGTCTGTTGTCCATATTTTTGTTACAACAATAGATGGTAGCCTTGTCATTCTGGAAGGTAGTATGTTGTCGAGATTTTTGTCACTGCAATGGATGGTAGCCTTGTCATTATGGAAGGTAGTCTGTCATTGTGATTTTCTGTTACTCCAATGGATGGTAGCCTTGTCATTAAGGACGGTAGTCTGTTGTTCATATTTTTTACTCCAATGGATGGTAGCCTTGTCATTATGAAAGGTAGTCTGTTGTCAAGATTTTTGTTACTCTAAGGGATGGTAGCCTTGTCATTAAGGAAGGTAGTGTGTTGTCGATATTTTTGTTATTCCAATGGATGGTATCCTTGTCAATATGGAAGCTAGTCTGTTGTCGAGATTTTTGTCACTCCAATGGATGGTAGCCTTGTCATTATGGAATTTAGTCTGTTGTCGTGATTTTTGTTACTCCAATGGATGGTAGCGTTGTCATTATGGAAGGTATTCAGTTGTCGGTATTTTTGTTACTCCAATGGATTGTAGCCTTGTCATTATGGAAGGTAGTCTCTTGTGGATATTTTTTTTTACTCCAATGATGGTAGCCTTGTCATTATTGAAGGTAGTCTGTTGTCGAGATTTTTGTCACTGCAATGGATGGTATCCTTGTCATTATGGAAGGTAATCTATTATCGATATTTTTGTTACTCTATTGGATGGTAGGCTTATCATTATGGAAGGTAGTGTGTTGTCGATATTTTTGTCACAACAATAGATGGTAGCCTTGTCATTATGGAAGGTAGTATGTTGTCGAGTATTTTTGTCACTATAATGGATGGTAGCCTTGTCATTATGGAAGTTAATCTATTGTCGATATTTTTGTTACTCCATTGGATGGTAGGCTTATCATTATGGAGGGTAGTGTGTTGTCGATATTTTTGTTATTCCAATGGTTGGTACCCTTGTCATTATGGAAGGTAGTCTGTTGTCGTGATTTTTCTTACTCCAATGGATGGTAGCCTTGTCATTATAGAAGGTAGTCTGTTGTCGAGATTTCTATTACTCCAATGGATGGTAGCCTTGTTATTATGGAAGGTAGGTTATTGTCGGGATTTTTGTTACTCTAATGGATGGTAGCCTTGTCATTATGGAAGGTAGTCTCTTGTGGATATTTTTTTTTACTCCAATGATGGTAAGCTTGTCATTATGGAAGGTAGTCTGCTGTCGAGATTTTTGTTACTCCAATGGATGGTATCCTTGTCGTTATGGAAGGTAGACTATTGTCGATATTTATGTTACTCCAATGGATGGTAGCCTTGTCATTATGGAAGGTAGTCTGTTGTCAATATTTTTGTCACAACAATAAATGGTAGCCTTGTCATTATGGAAGGTAGTATGTTGTCGAGTATTTTTGTCACTATAATGGATGGTAGCCTTGTCATTATGGAAGTTAATCTATTGTCGATATTTTTGTTACTCCATTGGATGGTAGGCTTATCATTATGGAGGGTAGTGTGTTGTCGATATTTTTGTTATTCCAATGGTTGGTACCCTTGTCATTATGGAAGGTAGTCTGTTGTCGTGATTTTTCTTACTCCAATGGATGGTAGCCTTGTCATTATAGAAGGTAGTCTGTTGTCGAGATTTCTATTACTCCAATGGATGGTAGCCTTGTTATTATGGAAGGTAGGTTATTGTCGGGATTTTTGTTACTCTAATGGATGGTAGCCTTGTCATTAGGGAAGGTAGTCTATTGTCGATATTTTTGTTACTACAATGGATGGTAGCCTTTTCATTATGGAAGGTAGTCCGTTGTCTAGATTTTTGTTACTACAATAGATTACAGCCTCGTCGTTATGGAAGGTAGTCTGCTGTCGATATCTTTGTTACTTCAATGGATGTTAACCTAGTAATTATGGTAGGTAGTCTGTTGTCGAGATTTTTGTTACTCCAATGGATGGTAGCCTTGTCATTACGGAAGGTAGTCTGTTGTCGAGATTTTTTATACTCCAATGGATTGTAGCCTTGTCATTATGGAAGGTAGTCTCTTGTGGATATTTTTGTTACTCCAATGATGGTAACCTTATCATTATGGAAGGTAGTCTGCTATCGAGATTTTTGTTACTCCAATGGATGGTAACATTGTCATTATGGAAGGTAGTCTGTTGTCGAGATTTCTATTACTCCAATGGATGGTAGGCTTATGATTATGGAAGGTAGTCTGTTGTCCATATTGTTGTTACAACAATAGATGGTAGCCTTGTCATTATTGAAGGTAGTCTGTTGTCGAGATTTTTGTCACTGCAATGGATGGTAGCCTTGTCATTATGGAAGGTAATCTATTGTCGATATTTTTGTTACTCTATTGGATGGTAGGCTTATCATTATGGAAGGTAGTGTGTTGTCGATATTTTTGTTATTCCAATGGATGGTATCCTTGTCATTATGGAAGGTAGTCTGTTGTCGTGATTTTTGTTACTCCAATGGATGGTAGCTTGTCATTATGAAAGGTAGTCTGTTGTCGAGATTTTTTATACTCCAATGGATTGTAGCCTTGTCATTATGGAAGGTAGTCTCTTGTGGATATTTTTTTACTCCAATGATGGTAAGCTTGTCATTATGGAAGGTAGTCTGCTGTCGAGATTTTTGTTACTCCAATGGATGGTATCCTTGTCGTTATGGAAGGTAGTTTGTTGTCGATATTTCTGTTACTCCAATGGATGGTAGCCTTGTCATTATGGAAGGTAGTCTGTTGTCAATATTTTTGTCACAACAATAGATGGTAGCCTTGTCATTATGGAAGGTAGTCTGTTGTCGAGATTTTTGTAACTCCAATGGATGGTAGCCTTGTCATTATGGAAGGTAGTCTGTCGTCGAGATTTTTTTTACTCTAAGGGATGGTAGCCTTGTTATTATGGAAGGTAGTGTCTTGTCGATATTTTTGTTATTCCAAAGGATGGTAACCTTTTCATTATTGGTGGTAGTGTGTTGTCCAGATTTTTGTTACTCCAATGGATGGTAGCCTTGTCACTATGGAAGGTAGTATGTTGTCGATATCTTTTTTACTCCAATGGATGGTAGCTTTGTCAATATGGAAGGTAGTCTGTTGTCGAGATTTTTGTTACTCCAATGGATGGTAGCCTTGTCATTATGGAAGGTAGTCTGTTGTCCATATTTTTGTTACAACAATAGATGGTAGCCTTGTCATTCTGGAAGGTAGTCTGTTGTCGAGATTTTTGTCACTGCAATGGATGGTAGCCTTGTCATTATGGAAGGTAGTCTGTCATTGTGATTTTCTGTTACTCCAATGGATGGTAGCCTTGTCATTAAGGACGGTAGTCTGTTGTTCATATTTTTTACTCCAATGGATGGTAGCCTTGTCATTATGGAAGGTAGTCTGTTGTCAAGATTTTTGTTACTCTAAGGGATGGTAGCCTTGTCATTAAGGAAGGTAGTGTGTTGTCGATATTTTTGTTATTCCAATGGATGGTATCCTTGTCAATATGGAAGCTAGTCTGTTGTCGAGATTTTTGTCACTCCAATGGATGGTAGCCTTGTCATTATGGAAGGTAGTCTATTGTCGATATTTTTGTTACTACAATGGATGGTAGCCTTTTCATTATGGAAGGTAGTCTCTTGTCTAGATTTTTGTTACTACAATAGATTGTAGCCTCGTCGTTATGGAAGGTAGTCTGTTGTCGATATCTTTGTTACTCCAATGGATGGTAGCCTTGTCATTATTGAAGGTAGTCTGTTGTCGAGATTTTTATCACTGCAATGGATGGTATCCTTGTCATTATGGAAGGTAATCTATTATCGATATTTTTGTTACTCTATTGGATGGTAGGCTTATCATTATGGAAGGTAGTGTGTTGTCGATATTTTTGTTATTCCAATGGATGGTATCCTTGTCATTATGGAAGGTAGTCTGTTGTTGTGATTTTTGTTGCTCCAATGGATGGTAGCTTGTAATTATGAAAGGTAGTCTGTTGTCGAGATTTTTTATACTCCAATGGATTGTAGCCTTGTCATTATGGAAGGTAGTCTCTTGTGGATATTTTTTTTTACTCCAATGATGGTAAGCTTGTCATTATGGAAGGTAGTCTGCTGTCGAGATTTTTGTTACTCCAATGGATGGTATCCTTATCGTTATGGAAGGTAGACTATTGTCGATATTTATGTTACTCCAATGGATGGTAGCCTTGTCATTATGGAAGGTAGTCTGTTGTCAATATTTTTGTCACAACAATAGATGGTAGCCTTGTCATTATGGAAGGTAGTATGTTGTCGAGTATTTTTGTCACTATAATGGATGGTAGCCTTGTCATTATGGAAGTTAATCTATTGTCGATATTTTTGTTACTCCATTGGATGGTAGGCTTATCATTATGGAGGGTAGTGTGTTGTCGATATTTTTGTTATTCCAATGGTTGGTACCCTTGTCATTATGGAAGGTAGTCTGTTGTCGTGATTTTTCTTACTCCAATGGATGGTAGCCTTGTCATTATAGAAGGTAGCCTGTTGTCGAGATTTCTATTACTCCAATGGATGGTAGCCTTGTTATTATGGAAGGTAGGTTATTGTCGGGATTTTTGTTACTCTAATGGATGGTAGCCTTGTCATTAGGGAAGGTAGTCTATTGTCGATATTTTTGTTACTACAATGGATGGTAGCCTTTTCATTATGGAAGGTAGTCTGTTGTCTAGATTTTTGTTACTACAATAGATTGCAGCCTCGTCGTTATGGAAGGTAGTCTGCTGTCGATATCTTTGTTACTTCAATGGATGTTAACCTAGTAATTATGGTAGGTAGTCTGTTGTCGAGATTTTTGTTACTCCAATGGATGGTAGCCTTGTCATTACGGAAGGTAGTCTATTGTCGAGATTTTTTATACTCCAATGGATTGTAGCCTTGTCATTATGGAAGGTAGTCTCTTGTGGATATTTTTGTTACTCCAATGATGGTAACCTTATCATTATGGAAGGTAGTCTGCTATCGAGATTTTTGTTACTCCAATGGATGGTAACATTGTCATTATGGAAGGTAGTCTGTTGTCGAGATTTCTATTACTCCAATGGATGGTAGGCTTATGATTATGGAAGGTAGTCTGTTGTCCATATTGTTGTTACAACAATAGATGGTAGCCTTGTCATTATTGAAGGTAGTCTGTTGTCGAGATTTTTGTCACTGCAATGGATGGTAGCCTTGTCATTATGGAAGGTAATCTATTGTCGATATTTTTGTTACTCTATTGGATGGTAGGCTTATCATTATGGAAGGTAGTGTGTTGTCGATATTTTTGTTATTCCAATGGATGGTATCCTTGTCATTATGGAAGGTAGTCTGTTGTCGTGATTTTTGTTACTCCAATGGATGGTAGCTTGTCATTATGAAAGGTAGTCTGTTGTCGAGATTTTTTATACTCCAATGGATTGTAGCCTTGTCATTATGGAAGGTAGTCTCTTGTGGATATTTTTTTTACTCCAATGATGGTAAGCTTGTCATTATGGAAGGTAGTTTGCTGTCGAGATTTTTGTTACTCCAATGGATGGTATCCTTGTCGTTATGGAAGGTAGTTTGTTGTCGATATTTCTGTTACTCCAATGGATGGTAGCCTTGTCATTATGGAAGGTAGTATGTTGTCAATATTTTTGTCACAACAATAGATGGTAGCCTTGTCATTATGGAAGGTAGTCTGTTGTAGGGTTTTTTGTCACTATAATGGATGGTAGCCTTGTCATTATGGAAGGTAATCTATTGTCGATATTTTTGTTACTCCATTTGATGGTAGGCTTATCATTATGGAGGGTAGTGTGTTGCTGATATTTTTGTTTTTCCAATGGTTGGTACCCTTGTCATTATGGAAGGTACTCTGTTGTCGTGATTTTTCTTACTCCAATGGATGGTAGCCTTGTCATTATGGAAGGTAGTCTGTTGTCGAGATTTCTATTACTCCAATGGATGGTAGCCTTGTTTTTATGAAAGGTAGGTTATTGTCGGGATTTTTGTTACTCCAATGGATGGTAGCCTTGTCATTATGGAAGGTAGTCTGTTGTCCATATTTTTATTACAACAATAGATGGTAGCCTTGTCATTCTGGAAGGTAGTCTGTTGTCGAGATTTTTGTCACTGCAATGGATGGTAGACTCGTCATTATGGAAGGTAGTCTATTGTCAATATTTTTGTTACTACAATGGATGGTAGCCTTTTCATTATGGAAGGTAGTTTGTTGTCTAGATTTTTGTTACTACAATAGATTGTAGCCTTGTCATTATGGAAGGTAGTATGTCGTCGAGATTTTTTTTACTCTAAGGGATGGTAGCCTTCTTATTATGGAAGGTAGTGTCTTGTCGATATTTTTATTATTCCAAAGGATGGTAATCTTTTTATTATGGAAGGTAGTGTGTTGTCCAGATTTTTGTTACTCCAATGTATGGTAGCCTTATCACTATGGAAGGTAGTATGTTGTCGATATCTTTTTTACTCCAATGGATGGTAGTCTTGTCAAGATTTTTGGAAGGTAGTCTTTTTTATCACTATGGAAGGTAGTCTGTTGTCGAGAATTTTGTTACTCTAAGGGATGGTATCCTTGTCATTATGGAAGGTATTGTGTTGTCGATATTTTTGTTATTCCAATGGATGGTAGCCTTGTTAATATGGAAGGTAGTCTATTGTCGATATTTTTGTTACTATAATGGATTGTAGCCTTGTCGTTATGGAAGGTAGTCTATTGTCGATATCTTTGTTACTCCAATGGATGGTAAACTAGTCATTATGGAAGGTAGTGTGTTGTCGATATTTTTGTTATTCCAATGGATGGTATCCTTGTCATTATGGAAGGTAGTCTGTTGTCGTGATTTTTGTTACTCCAATGGATGGTAGCTTGTCATTATGAAAGGTAGTCTGTTGTCGAGATTTTTTATACTCCAATGGATTGTAGCCTTGTCATTATGGAAGGTAGTCTCTTGTGGATATTGTTTTTACTCCAATGATGGTAAGCTTGTCATTATGGAAGGTAGTCTGCTGTCGAGATTTTTGTTACTCCAATGGATGGTATCCTTGTCGTTATGGAAGGTAGTTTGTTGTTGATATTTCTGTTACTCCAATGGATGGTAGCCTTGTCATTATGGAAGGTAGTCTGTTGTCAATATTTTTTTCACAACAATAGATGGTAGCCTTGTCATTATGGAAGGTAGTCTGTTGTCGAGATTTTTGTCACTATAATGGATGGTAGCCTTGTCATTATGGAAGGTAATCTATTGTCGATATTTTTGTTACTCCATTTCATGGTAGGCTTATCATTATGGAGGGTAGTGTGTTGTCGATATTTTTGTTTTTCCAATGGTTGGTACCCTTGTCATTATGGAAGGTACTCTGTTGTCGTGATTTTTCTTACTCCAATGGACGGTAGCCTTGTCATTATGGAAGGTAGTCTATTGTCGAGATTTCTATTACTCCAATGGATGGTAGCCTTGTTTTTATGGAAGGTAGGTTATTGTCGGGATTTTTGTTACTCCAATGGATGGTAGCCTTGTCATTATGGAAGGTAGTCTGTTGTCCATATTTTTATTACAACAATAGATGGTAGCCTTGTCATTCTGGAAGGTAGTCTGTTGTCGAGATTTTTGTCACTGCAATGGATGGTAGCCTCGTCATTATGGAAGGTAGTCTATTGTCGATATTTTTGTTACTACAATGGATGGTAGCCTTTTCATTATGGAAGGTAGTTTGTTGTCTAGATTTTTGTTACTACAATAGATTGTAGCCTTGTCATTATGGAAGGTAGTATGTCGTCGAGATTTTTTTTACTCTAAGGGATGGTAGCCTTCTTATTATGGAAGGTAGTGTCTTGTCGATATTTTTATTATTCCAAAGGATGGTAATCTTTTTATTATGGAAGGTAGTGTGTTGTCCAGATTTTTGTTACTCCAATGTATGGTAGCCTTATCAATATGGAAGGTAGTATGTTGTCGATATCTTTTTTACTCCAATGGATGGTAGTCTTGTCAAGATTTTTGGAAGGTAGTCTTTTTTATCACTATGGAAGGTAGTCTGTTGTCGAGATTTTTGTTACTCTAAGGGATGGTAGCCTTGTCATTATGGAAGGTATTGTGTTGTCGATATTTTTGTTATTCCAATGGATGGTAGCCTTGTTAATATGGAAGGTAGTCTGTTGTCGATATTTTTGTTACTATAATGGATTGTAGCCTTGTCGTTATGGAAGGTAGTCTATTGTCGATATCTTTGTTACTCCAATGGATGGTAAACTAGTCATTATGGAAGGTAGTCTGTTGTCGATATTTTTGTTACACCAATGGATGGTAGCCTTGTCATTATGGAAGGTAGTCTGTTGTCGAGATTTTGGTTACTCCAATGGATGGTATCCTTGTCATTATGGATGGTAGTCTGTCGTTGTGATTTCTGTTACTCCAATGGATAGTAGCCTTGTCATTAAGGACGGTAGACTGTTGTTCATATTTTTTTACTCTAATGGATGGTAGCCTTGTCATTATGGAAGGTAGTCTGTTGTCAAGATTTTTGTTACTCTAAGGGATGGTAGCCTTGTCATTAAGGAAGGTAGTGTTTTGTCGATATTTTTGTTATTCCAATGGATGGTATCCTTGTCAATATGGAAGTTAGTCCGTTGTCGAGATTTTTGTTACTCCAATGGATGGTAGCCTTGTCATTATGGAAGGTAGTCTATTGTCGATATTTTTGTTACTACAATGGATGGTAGCCTTTTCATTATGGAAGGTAGTCTGTTGTCTAGATTTTTCTTACTACAATAGATTGTAGCCTTGTCGTTATGGAAGGTAGTCTGCTGTCGATATCTTTGTTACTCAAATGGATGTTAACCTAATCATTATGGTAGGTAGTTTGTTGTCGAGATTTTTGTTACTCCAATGGATGGTAGCCTTGTCATCATGGAAGGTAGTCTGTTGTCGAGATTTTTTATACTCCAATGGATTGAAGCCTTGTCATTATGGACGGTAGTCTCTTGTGGATATTTTTGTTACTCCAATGATGGTAACCTTATCATTATGGAAGGTAGTCTGCTATCGAGATTTTTGTTACTCCAATGGATGGTAACATTGTCATTATGGAAGGTAGTCTGTTGTCGAGATTTCTGTTACTCCTATGGATGGTAGCCTTATCATTATGGAAGGTAGTCTGTTGTCCATATTGTTGTTACAACAATAAATGGTAGCCTTGTCATTATGGAAGGTAGTCTGTTGTCGAGATTTTTGTCACTGCAATGGATGGTAGCCTTGTCATTATGGAAGGTAATCTATTGTCGATATTTTTGTTACTCCATTGGATGGTAGGCTTATCATTATGGAAGGTAGTGTGTTGTCAATATTTTTGTTATTCCAATGGATGGTAGCCTTGTCATTATGGAAGGTAGTCCGTTGTCGTGATTTTTGTTACTCCAATGGATGGTAGCCTTGTCATTATGGAAGGTAGTCTGTTGTCGAGAATTCTGTAACTCCAATGGATGGTAGCCTTGTTATTATGGAAGGTAGGTTATTGTCGGGATTTTTGTTACTCCAATGGATGGTAGCCTTGTCATTATGGAAGGTAGTCTTTTGTCCAGATTTTTGTTACAACAATAGATGGTAGCCTTGTCATTCTGGAAGGTAGTCTGCTGTCGAGATTTTTGTCACTGCAATGGATGGTAGCCTTGTCATTATGGAAGGTAGTCTGTCGTTGTGATTTTCTGTTACTCCAATGGATGGTAGCCTTGTCAAAAAGGACGGTAGTCTGTTGTTCATATTTTTGTTACTCTAATGGATGGTAGACTTGTTATTATGGAATGTAGGTTATTGTCGGGATTTTTGTTACTGCAATGGATGGTAGCCTTGTCATTATGGAAGGTAGTCTGTTGCCCAGATTTTTGTTACAACAATAGATGGTAGCCTTGTCATTCTGGAAGGTAGTCTGTTGTCGATATTTTTGTCACTGCAATGGATGGTAGCCTTGTCATTATGGAAGGTAGTCTATCATTGTGATTTTTTGTTACTCCAATGGATGGTAGCCTTGTCATAAAGGACAGTAATCAGTTGTTCATATTTTTGTTACTCCAATGGATGGTAGACTTATCATTATGGAAGGTAATCTATTATCGATATTTTTGTTACTCCATTGGATGGTTGGCTTGTCATTATGGAAGGTAGTGTGTTGTCGAGATTTTTGTTATTCCAATGGATGGTAGCCTTGTCATTATGGAAGGTAGTCTGTTATCGTGATTTTTGTTACTCCAATGGATGGTAGCCTTGTCACTATGAAAGGTAGTATGTTGACGATATCTTTGTATCTCTAATAGATGTTAGCCTTGTCATTATGGAAGGTAGTCTGTTGTCGAGATTTTTGTTACTCTAAGGGATGGTAGCCTTGTTATTATGGAAGGTAGTGTCTTGTCGATATTTTTGTTATTCCAAAGGATGGTAACCTTGTCATTATGGAAGGTAGTTTGATGTCTAGATTTTTGTTACAACAATAGATGGTAGCCTTGTCATTATGGAAGGTAGTCTGTTGTTGAGATTTTTGTCACTGCAATGGATGGTAACCATGTCATTATGAAAGGTAGTCCGTCGTTGTGAGTTTCTGTTACTCCAATGGATGGTAGCCTTGTCATTATGGAAGGTAGTCTGTTGTCGTGATTTTTGTTACTCCAATGGATGGTAGCCTTGTCATTATGGAAGGTAGTCTGTTGTCGAGATTTATGTTACTCCAATGGATGGCAACCTTGTCATTATGGAAGGTAGGTTATTGTCGGTATTTTTGTTACTCCAATGGATGGTAGCCTTGTCATTATGGAAGGTAGTCTGTTGTCCAGATTTTTGTTACAACAATAGATGGTAGCCTTGTCATTCTGGAAGGTAGACTGTTGTCGAGATTTTTGTCACTGCAATGGATGGTAGCCTTGTCATTCTGGAAGGTAGTCTGTCATTGTGATTTTCTGTTACTCCAATGGATGATAGCCTTGTCATAAAGGACAGTAGCCTGTTGTTCATATTTTTGTTACTCCAATGGATGGTAGACTTGTCATTATGGAAGGTAATCTATTATCGATATTTTTGTTACTCCATTGGATGGTAGGCTTGTCATTATGGAAGGTAGTGTGTTGTCGAGATTTTTGTTATTCCAATGGATGGTAGCCTTGTTATTATGGAAGGTAGTCTGTTGTCGTGATATTTTTTACTCCAATGGATGGTAGCCTTGTCACTATGAAAGGTAGTATGTTGTCGATATCTTTGTATCTCCAATGGATGTTAGCCTTGTCATTATGGAAGGTAGTCTGTTGTCGAGATTTTTGTTACTCTAAGGGATGGTAGCCTTGTTATTATGGAAGGTAGTGTCTTGTCGATATTTTAGTTATTCCAAAGGATGGTAACCTTGTCATTATGGAAGGTAGTTTGTTGTCTAGATTTTTGTTACAACAATAGATGGTAGCCTTGTCATTATGGAAGGTAGTCTCTTGTTGAGATTTTTGTCACTGCAATGGATTGTAACCTTGTCATTATGAAAGGTAGTCCGTCGTTGTGATTTTATGTTACTCCAATGGATGGTAGCCTTATCATTATGGAAGGTAGTTTGTTGTCGTGATTTTTGATACTCCAATGGATGGTAGCCTTGTCATTATGGAAGGTAGTCTGTTGTCGAGATTTCTGTTACTCTAATGGATGGCAGCCTTGTCATTATGGAAGGTAGGTTATTGTCGGGATTTTTATTACTCCGATGGATGGTAGCCTTGTCATTATGGGAGGTAGTCTGTTGTCCAGATTTTTGTTTCAACAATAGATGGTAGCCTTGTCATTTTGGAAGGTGGTCTGTTGTCGAGATTTTTGTCACTGCAATGGATGGTAGCCTAGTCATTCTTGAAGGTTGTCTGTCGTTGTGATTTTCTGTTACTCCAATGGATGATAGCCTTCTCATAAAGGACAGTAGCCTGTTGTTCATATTTTTGTTACTCCAATGGATGGTAGACTTGTCATTATGGAAGGTAATCTATTATTGATATTTTTGTTACTCCATTGGATGGTAGGCTTGTCCTTATGGAAGGTAGTGTGTTGTCAAGATTTTTGTTATTCCAATGGATGGTAGCCTTGTCATTATGGAAGGTAGTCTGTTATGGTGATTTTTGTTACTCCAATGGATGGTAGCCTTGTCACTATGAAAGGTAGTATGTTGTCGATATCTTTGTAACTCCAATGGATGTTAGCCTTGTCATTATGGAAGGTAGTCTGTTGTCGAGATTTTTGTTACTCTAAGGGATGGTAGCCTTGTTATTATGGAAGGTAGTGTCTTGTCGATATTTTTGTTATTCCAAAGGATGGTAACCTTGTCATTATGGAAGGTAGTTTGTTGTCTATATTTTTGTTATAACAATAGATGGTAGCCTTGTCATTATGGAAGGTAGTAAGTTGTCGAGATTTTTGTCACTGCAATTGATGGTAGCCTTGTCATTATGGAAGGTAGTATGTCGTTGTGATTTTCTGTTACTCCAATGGATGGTAGCCTTGTCATTATGGAAGGTAGTCTGTTGTCGTGATTTTTGTTACTCCAATGGATGGTAGCCTTGTCATTATGGAAGGTACTCTATTGTCGATATTTCTGTTACTCTAATGGATGGTAGCCTTGTCATTATGGAAGGTAGGTTATTGTCGGGATTTTTGTTACTCCAATGGATGGTAGCCTTGTCATTATGGGAGGTAGTTTTTTGTCCAGATTTTTGTTACAACAATAGATGGTAGCCTTGTCATTCTGGAAGGTGGTCTGTTGTCGAGATTTTTGTCACTGCAATGGATGATAGCCTTATCATTATGGAAGGTAGTCTGTCGTTGTGATTTTCTAACACTCCAATGTATGGTAGCCTTGTCACTAAGGACATTAGTCTTTTGTCTATATTTTTGTTACTCCAATGGATGGTAGACTTGTCATTATGGAAGGTAATCTATTATCGATATTTTTGTTATTCCATTGGATGGTAGGCTTGTCATTATGGAAGGTAGTGTGTTGTCAATATTTTTGTTATTACAATAGATGGTAGCCTTGTCATTATGGAAGGTAGTCTGTTGTCGTGATTTTTGTTACACCAATGGATGGTAGCCTTGTCACTATGGAAGGTAGTATGTTGTCGATATCTTTGTAAATCCAATGGATGGTAGCCTTGTCATTATGGAAGGTAGTCTGTTGTCGAGATTTTTGTTACTCTAAGGGATGGTAGCCTTGTTATTATGGAAGGTAGTGTCTTGTCTATATTTTTGTTATTCCAAAGGATGGTAACCTTTTCATTATGGAAGGTAGTCTACTGTCCAGATTTTTGTTACTCCAATGGATGGTAGCCTTGTCACTATGGAAGGTAGTATGTTGTCGATATCTTTGTTACTCCAATGGATTGTAGCCTTGTCATTAAGGAAGGTAGTTTGTTGTCGAGATTTTTGATACTCTAAGGGATGGTAGCCTTGTTATTATGGAAGGTAGTGTCTTGTCGATATTTTTGTTATTCCAAATAATGGTAACCTTGTCATTATGGAAGGTACTTTGTTGTCTATATTTTTGTTACAACAATAGATGGTAGCCTTGTCATTATGGAAGGTAGTATGTTGTCGATATTTTTGTCACTGCAATGGATGGTAGCCTTGTCATTATGGAAAGTAGTATGTCGTTGTGATTTTCTGTTACTCTAATGGATGGTAGCCTTGTCATTATGGAAGGTTGTCTGTTGTCGTGATTTTTGTTACTCCAATGGATGGTAGCCTTGTCATTATGGAAGGTACTCTATTGTCGAGATTTCTGTTACTCTAATGGATGGTAGCCTTGTCATTATAGAAGGTAGGTTATTGTCGGGATTTTTGTTACTCCAATGGATGGTAGCCTTGTCATTATGGAAGGTAGTCTGTTGTCGAGATTTCTGTTACTCTAATGGATGGCAGCCTTGTCATTATGGAAGGTAGGTTATTGTCGAGATTTTTGTTACTCCAATGGATGGTAGCCTTGTCATTATGGGAGGTAGTCTGTTGTCCAGATTTTTGTTTCAACAATAGATGGTAGCCTTGTCATTTTGGAAGGTGGTCTGTTGTCGAGATTTTTGTCACTACAATGGATGGTAGCCTAGTCATTCTGGAAGGTAGTCTGTCGTTGTGATTTTCTGTTACTCCAATGGATGATAGCCTTCTCATAAAGGACAGTAGCCTGTTGTTCATATTTTTGTTACTCCAATGGATGGTAGACTTGTCATTATGGAAGGTAATCTATTATTGATATTTTTGTTACTCCATTGGATGGTAGGCTTGTCATTATGGAAGGTAGTGTGTTGTCGAGATTTTTGTTATTCCAATGGATGGTAGCCTTGTCATAATGGAAGGTAGTCTGTTGTGGTGATTTTTTTTACTCCAATGGATGGTAGCCTTGTCACTATGAAAGGTAGTATGTTGTCGATATCTTTGTAACTCCAATGGATGTTAGCCTTGTCATTATGGAAGGTAGTCTGTTGTCGAGATTTTTGTTACTCTAAGGGATGGTAGCCTTGTTATTATGGAAGGTAGTGTCTTGTCAATATTTTTGTTATTCCAAAGGATGGTAACCTTGTCATTATGGAAGGTAGTTTGTTGTCTATATTTTTGTTACAATAGATGGTAGCCTTGTCATTATGGAAGGTAGTATGTTGTCGAGATTTTTGTCACTGCAATGGATGGTAGCCTTGTCATTATGGAAGGTAGTCTGTTGTCGTGATTTTTGTTACACCAATGGATGGTAGCCTTGTCACTATGGAAGGTAGTATGTTGTCGATATCTTTGTAACTCCAATGGATGGTAGCCTTGTCATTATGGAAGGTAGTCTGTTGTCGAGATTTTTGTTACTCTAAGGGATGGTAACCTTGTCATTATGGAAGGTAGTTTGTTGTCTATATTTTTGTTACAATAGATGGTAGCCTTGTCATTATGGAAGGTAGTAAGTTGTCGAGATTTTTGTCACTGCAATGGATGGTAGCCTTGTCATTATGGAAGGTAGTATGTCGTTGTGATTTTCTGTTACTCCAATGGATGGTAGCCTTGTCATTATGGAAGGTAGTCTGTTGTCGTGATTTTTGTTACTCCAATGGATGGTAGCCTTGTCATTATGGAAGGTACTCTATTGTCGATATTTCTGTTACTCTAATGGATGGTAGCCTTGTCATTATGGAAGGTAGGTTATTGTCGGGATTTTTGTTACTCCAATGGATGGTAGCCTTGTCATTATGGGAGGTAGTTTGTTGTCCAGATTTTTGTTACAACAATAGATGGTAGCCTTGTCATTCTGGAAGGTGGTCTGTTGTCGAGATTTTTGTCACTGCAATGGATGATAGCCTTATCATTATGGAAGGTAGTCTGTCGTTGTGATTTTCTAACACTCCAATGTATGGTAGCCTTGTCACTAAGGACATTAGTCTTTTGTCTATATTTTTGTTACTCCAATGGATGGTAGACTTGTCATTATGGAAGGTAATCTATTATCGATATTTTTGTTATTCCATTGGATGGTAGGCTTGTCATTATGGAAGGTAGTGTGTTGTCAATATTTTTGTTATTACAATAGATGGTAGCCTTGTCATTATGGAAGGTAGTCTGTTGTCGTGATTTTTGTTACACCAATGGATGGTAGCCTTGTCACTATGGAAGGTAGTATGTTGTCGATATCTTTGTAAATCCAATGGATGGTAGCCTTGTCATTATGGAAGGTAGTCTGTTGTCGAGATTTTTGTTACTCTAAGGGATGGTAGCCTTGTTATTATGGAAGGTAGTGTCTTGTCTATATTTTTGTTATTCCAAAGGATGGTAACCTTTTCATTATGGAAGGTAGTCTACTGTCCAGATTTTTGTTACTCCAATGGATGGTAGCCTTGTCACTATGGAAGGTAGTATGTTGTCGATATCTTTGTTACTCCAATGGATGGTAGCCTTGTCATTATGGAAGGTAGTTTGTTGTCGAGATTTTTGATACTCTAAGGGATGGTAGCGTTATTATGGAAGGTAGTGTCTTGTCGATATTTTTGTTATTCCAAATGATGGTAACCTTGTCATTATGGAAGGTAGTTTGTTGTCTATATTTTTGTTACAACAATAGATGGTAGCCTTGTCATTATGTTGTCGATATTTTTGTCACTGCAATGGATGGTAGCCTTGTCATTATGGAAAGTAGTATGTCGTTGTGATTTTCTGTTACTCTAATGGATGGTAGCCTTGTCATTATGGAAGGTTGTCTGTTGTCGTGATTTTTGTTACTCCAATGGATGGTAGCCTTGTCATTATGGAAGGTACTCTGTTGTCGAGATTTCTGTTACTCTAATGGATGGTAGCCTTGTCATTATAGAAGGTAGGTTATTGTCGGGATTTTTGTTACTCCAATGGATGGTAGCCTTGTCATTATGGAAGGTAGTCTGTTGTCGAGATTTCTGTTACTCTAATGGATGGCAGCCTTGTCATTATGGAAGGTAGGTTATTGTCGAGATTTTTGTTACTCCAATGGATGGTAGCCTTGTCATTATGGGAGGTAGTCTGTTGTCCAGATTTTTGTTTCAACAATAGATGGTAGCCTTGTCATTTTGGAAGGTGGTCTGTTGTCGAGATTTTTGTCACTGCAATGGATGGTAGCCTAGTCATTCTGGAAGGTAGTCTGTCGTTGTGATTTTCTGTTACTCCAATGGATGATAGCCTTCTCATAAAGGACAGTAGCCTGTTGTTCATATTTTTGTTACTCCAATGGATGGTAGACTTGTCATTATGGAAGGTAATCTATTATTGATATTTTTGTTACTCCATTGGATGGTAGGCTTGTCATTATGGAAGGTAGTGTGTTGTCGAGATTTTTGTTATTTCAATGGATGGTAGCCTTGTCATTATGGAAGGTAGTCTGTTGTGGTGATTTTTTTTACTCCAATGGATGGTAGCCTTGTCACTATGAAAGGTAGTATGTTGTCGATATCTTTGTAACTCCAATGGATGTTAGCCTTGTCATTATGGAAGGTAGTCTGTTGTCGAGATTTTTGTTACTCTAAGGGATGGTAGCCTTGTTATTATGGAAGGTAGTGTCTTGTCGATATTTTTGTTATTCCAAAGGATGGTAACCTTGTCATTATGGAAGGTAGTTTGTTGTCTATATTTTTGTTACAATAGATGGTAGCCTTGTCATTATGGAAGGTAGTATGTTGTCGAGATTTTTGTCACTGCAATGGATGGTAGCCTTGTCATTATGGAAGGTAGTATGTCGTTGTGATTTTCTATTACTCCAATGGATGGTAGCCTTGTCATTATGGAAGGTAGTCTGTTGTCGTAATTTTTGTTACTCCAATGGATGGTAGCCTTGTCATTACGGAAGGTACTCTATTGTCGAAATTTTTGTTACTCTAATGGATGGTAGCCTTGTCATTATGGAAGGTAGGTTATTGTCGGGAGTTTTGTTACACCAATGGATGGTAGCCTTGTCATTATGGGAGGTAGTCTGTTGTCCAGATTTTTGTTACAACAATAGATGGTAGCCTTGTCATTCTGGAAGGTGGTCTGTTGTCGAGATTTTTGTCACTGCAATGGATGATAGCCTTATCATTATGGAAGGTAGTCTGTCGTTGTGATTTTCTGTTACTCCAATGTATGGTAGCCTTGTCACTAAGGACATTAGTCTTTTGTCTATATTTTTGTTACTCCAATGGATGGTAGACTTGTCATTATGGAAGGTAATCTATTATCGATATTTTTGTTATTCCATTGGATGGTAGGCTTGTCATTATGGAAGGTAGTGTGTTGTCAATATTTTTGTTATTACAATAGATGGTAGCCTTGTCATTATGGAAGGTAGTCTGTTGTCGTGATTTTTGTTACACCAATGGATGGTAGCCTTGTCACTATGGAAGGTAGTATGTTGTCGATATCTTTGTAAATCCAATGGATGGTAGCCTTGTCATTATGGAAGGTAGTCTGTTGTCGAGATTTTTGTTACTCTAAGGGATGGTAGCCTTGTTATTATGGAAGGTAGTGTCTTGTCTATATTTTTGTTATTCCAAAGGATGGTAACCTTTTCATTATGGAAGGTAGTCTACTGTCCAGATTTTTGTTACTCCAATGGATGGTAGCCTTGTCACTATGGAAGGTAGTATGTTGTCGATATCTTTGTTACTCCAATGGATGGTAGCCTTGTCATTATGGAAGGTAGTTTGTTGTCGAGATTTTTGATACTCTAAGGGATGGTAGCCTTGTTATTATGGAAGGTAGTGTCTTGTCGATATTTTTGTTATTCCAAATGATGGTAACCTTGTCATTATGGAAGGTAGTTTGTTGTCTATATTTTTGTTACAACAATAGATGGTAGCCTTGTCATTATGGAAGGTAGTATGTTGTCGATATTTTTGTCACTGCAATGGATGGTAGCCTTGTCATTATGGAAAGTAGTATGTCGTTGTGATTTTCTGTTACTCTAATGGATGGTAGCCTTGTCATTATGGAAGGTTGTCTGTTGTCGTGATTTTTGTTACTCCAATGGATGGTAGCCTTGTCATTATGGAAGGTACTCTGTTGTCGAGATTTCTGTTACTCTAATGGATGGTAGCCTTGTCATTATAGAAGGTAGGTTATTGTCGGGATTTTTGTTACTCCAATGGATGGTAGCCTAGTCATTATGGAAGGTAGTCTGTTGTCGAGATTTCTGTTACTCTAATGGATGGCAGCCTTGTCATTATGGAAGGTAGGTTATTGTCGAGATTTTTGTTACTCCAATGGATGGTAGCCTTGTCATTATGGGAGGTAGTCTGTTGTCCAGATTTTTGTTTCAACAATAGATGGTAGCCTTGTCATTTTGGAAGGTGGTCTGTTGTCGAGATTTTTGTCACTGCAATGGATGGTAGCCTAGTCATTCTGGAAGGTAGTCTGTCGTTGTGATTTTCTGTTACTCCAATGGATGATAGCCTTCTCATAATGGACAGTAGCCTGTTGTTCATATTTTTGTTACTCCAATGGATGGTAGACTTGTCATTATGGAAGGTAATCTATTATTGATATTTTTGTTACTCCATTGGATGGTAGGCTTGTCATTATGGAAGGTAGTGTGTTGTCGAGATTTTTGTTATTCCAATGGATGGTAGCCTTGTCATTATGGAAGGTAGTCTGTTGTGGTGATTTTTTTTACTCCAATGGATGGTAGCCTTGTCACTATGAAAGGTAGTATGTTGTCGATATCTTTGTAACTCCAATGGATGTTAGCCTTGTCATTATGGAAGGTAGTCTGTTGTCGAGATTTTTGTTACTCTAAGGGATGGTAGCCTTGTTATTATGGAAGGTAGTGTCTTGTCGATATTTTTGTTATTCCAAAGGATGGTAACCTTGTCATTATGGAAGGTAGTTTGTTGTCTATATTTTTGTTACAATAGATGGTAGCCTTGTCATTATGGAAGGTAGTATGTTGTCGAGATTTTTGTCACTGCAATGGATGGTAGCCTTGTCATTATGGAAGGTAGTATGTCGTTGTGATTTTCTATTACTCCAATGGATGGTAGCCTTGTCATTATGGAAGGTAGTCTGTTGTCGTAATTTTTGTTACTCCAATGGATGGTAGCCTTGTCATTATGGAAGGTACTCTATTGTCGAAATTTTTGTTACTCTAATGGATGGTAGCCTTGTCATTATGGAAGGTAGGTTATTGTCGGGATTTTTGTTACACCAATGGATGGTAGCCTTGTCATTATGGGAGGTAGTCTGTTGTCCAGATTTTTGTTACAACAATAGATGGTAGCCTTGTCATTCTGGAAGGTGGTCTATTGTCGAGATTTTTGTCACTGCAATGGATGATAGCCTTATCATTATGGAAGGTAGTCTGTCGTTGTGTTTTTCTGTTACTCCAATGTATGGTAGCCTTGTCATTAAGGACAGTAGTCTTTTGTTTATATTTTTGTTACTCCAATGGATGGTAGACTTGTCATTATGGAAGGTAATCTATTATCGATATTTTTGTTACTCCATTGGATGGTAGGCTTGTCATTATGGAAGGTAGTGTGTTGTCAATATTTTTGTTATTACAATGGATGGTAGCCTTGTCATTATGGAAGGTAGTCTGTTGTCGTGATTTTTGTTACACCAATGGATGGTAGCCTTGTCACTATGGAAGGTAGTATGTTGTCGATATCTTTGTAACTCCAATGGATGGTAGCCTTGTCATTATGGAAGGTAGTCTGTTGTCGAGATTTTTGTTACTCTAAGGGATGGTAGCCTTGTTATTATGGAAGGTAGTGTCTTGTCTATATTTTTGTTATTCCAAAGGATGGTAACCTTTTCATTATGGAAGGTAGTCTACTGTCCAGATTTTTGTTACTCCAATGGATGGTAGCCTTGTAACTATGAAAGGTAGTATGTTGTCGATATCTTTGTAACTTCAATGGATGTTAGCCTTGTCATTATGGAAGGTAGTCTGTTGTCGAGATTTTTGTTACTCTAAGGGATGGTAGCCTTGTTATTATGGAAGGTAGTGTCTTGTCGATATTTTTGTTATTCCAAAGGATGGTAACCTTGTCATTATGGAAGGTAGTTTGTTGTCTATATTTTTGTTACAACAATAGATGGTAGCCTTGTCATTATGGAAGGTAGTATGTTGTCGAGATTTTTGTCACTGCAATGGATGGTAGCCTTGTCATTATGGAAAGTAGTATGTCGTTGTGATTTTCTGTTACTCCAATGGATGGTAGCCTTGTCATTATGGAAGGTTGTCTTTTGTCGTGATTTTTGTTACTCCAATGGATGGTAGCCTTGTCATTATGGAAGGTACTCTGTTGTCGAGATTTCTGTTACTCTAATGGATGGCAGCCTTGTCATTATAGAAGCTAGGTTATTGTCGGGATTTTTGTTACTCCAATGGATGGTAGCCTTGTCATTATGGGAGGTAGTCTATTGTCCAGATTTTTGTTACAACAATAGATGGTAGCCTTGTCATTCTGGAAGGTGGTCTGTTGTCGAGATTTTTGTCACTGCAATGGATGATAGCCTTATCATTATGGAAGGTAGTCTGTCGTTGTGATTTTCTGTTACTCCAATGTATGGTAGCCTTGTCATTAAGGACAATAGTCTTTTGTTTATATTTTTGTTACTCCAATGGATGGTAGACTTGTCATTATGGAAGGTAATCTATTATCGATATTTTTGTTACTCCATTGGATGGTAGGCTTGTCATTATGGAAGGTAGTGTGTTGACAATATTTTTGTTATTCCAATGGATGGTAGCCTTGTCATTATGGAATGTAGTCTGTTGTCGTGATTTTTGTTACACCAATGGTTGGTAGCCTTGTCACTATGGAAGGTAGTATGTTGTCGATATCTTTTTAACTCCAATGGATGGTAGCCTTGTCATTATGGAAGGTAGTTTGTTGTCGAGATTTTTGTTACTCTAAGGGATGGTAGCCTTGTTATTATGGAAGGTAGTGTCTTGTCTATATTTTTGTTATTCCAAAGGATGGTAACCTTTTCATTATGGAAGGTAGTCTACTGTCCAGATTTTTGTTACTCCAATGGATGGTAGCCTTGTCACTATGGAAGGTAGTATGTTGTCGATATCTTTGTTACTCTAATGGATGGTAGCCTTGTCATTATGGAAGGTAGTTTGTTGTCGAGATTTTTGATACTCTAAGGGATGGTAGCCTTGTCATTATGGAAGGTAGTATGTTGTCGATATTTTTGTTATTCCAATGGATGGTAGCCTTGTTATTATGGATGGTAGTCTATTGTCGAGATTTTTGTTACTACAATGGATTGTAGCCTTGTCGTTATGGAAGGTAGTATGTTGTCGATATCTTTGTTACTCTAATGGTTGGTAAACTAGTCATTATGGAAGGTAGTCTGTTGTCGAGATTTTTGTTACTCCAATGGATGGTAGCCTTGTCATTATGGAAGGTAGTCTGTTGTCGATATTTCTGTTACTCTAATGGATGGCAGCCTTGTCATTATGGAAGGTAGGTTATTGTCGGGATTTTTGTTACTCTAATGGATGGTAGCCTTGTCATTATGGAAGGTAGTCTGTTGTCCAGATTTTTGTTACAACAATAGATGGTAGCCTTGTCATTCTGGAAGGTGGTCTGTTGTGGAGATTTTTGTCACTGCAATGGATGGTAGCCTTGTCATTATGGAAGGTATTCTGTCGTTGTGATTTTCTCTTACTCTAATGGATGGTAGCCTTATCATTAAGGACGGTAGTCTTTCGTTTATATTTTTGTTACTCCAATGGATGGTAGACTTGTCATTATGGAAGGTAATCTATTATCGATATTTTTCTTACTCCATTGGATGGAAGGCTTGTCATTATGGAAGGTAGTGTGTTGTCGAGATTTTTGTTATTACAATGGATAGTAGCCTTGTCATTATGGAAGGTAGTCTGTTGTCGTGATTTTTGTTACTCTAATGGATGGTAGCCTTGTCACTATGAAAGGTAGTATGTTGTCGATATCTTTGTAACTCCAATGGATGTTAGCCTTGTCATTATGGAAGGTAGTTTGTTGTCTAGATTTTTGTTACAACAATAAATGGTAGCCTTGTCATTATGGAAGGTAGTCTGTTGTCGAGATTTTTGTCACTGCAATGGATGGTAACCTTGTCATTATGAAAGGTAGTATGTCGTTGTGATTTTCTGTTACTCCAATGGATGGTAGCCTTGTCATTATGGAAGGTAGTCTGTTGTCGTGATTTTTGTTACTCCAATGGATGGTAGCCTTGTCATTATGGAAGGTATGTTGTCGAGATTTCTGTTACTCTAATGGATGGCAGCCTTATCATTATGGAAGGTAGGTTATTGTCGGGATTTTTGTTACTCCAATGGATGGTAGCCTTGTCATTATGGAAGGTAGTCCGTTGTCCAGATTTTTGTTACAATAATAGATGGTAGCCTTGTCATTCTGGAAGGTAGTCTGTTGTCGAGATTTTTGTCACTGCAATGGATGGTAGCCTTGTCATTATGGAAGGTAGTCTGTCGTTGTGATTTCCTGTTACTCCAATGGATGATAGCCTTGTCATAAAGGACAGTAGCCTGTTGTTCATATTTTTGTTACTCTAATGGATGGTAGACTTGTCATTTTGGAAGGTAATCTATTATCGATATTTTTGTTACTCCATTGGATGGTAGGCTTGTCATTATGGAAGGTAGTGTGTTGTCGAGATTTTTGTTATTCCAATGGATAGTAGTCTTGTCTTTATGGAAGGTAGTCTATTGTCGTGATTTTTGTCACTCCAATGGATGGTAGCCTTGTCACTATGAAAGGTAGTATGTTGTCGATATCTTTGTATCTCCAATGGATGTTAGCCTTTTCATTATGGAAGGTAGTCTATTGTCGAGATTTTTGTTACTCTAAGGGATGGTAGCCTTGTTATTATGGAAGGTAGTGTCTTGTCGATATTTTTGTTATTCCAAAGGATGGTAACCTTGTCATTATGGAAGGTAGTTTGTTGTCTAGATTTTTGTTACAACAATATATGGTAGCCTTGTCATTATGGAAGGTAGTCTGTTGTCGAGATTTTTGTCACTGCAATGGATGGTAACCTTGTCATTATGAAAGGTAGTCTGTCGTTGTGATTTTCTGTTACTCCAATGGATGGTAGCCTTGTCATTATGGAAGGTAGTCTGTTGTTGTGATTTTTGTTACTCCAATGGATGGTAGCCTTGTCATTATGGAAGGTAGTCTGTTGTCGAGATTTCTGTTACTCGAATGGATGGCAGCCTTATCATTATAGAAATTAGGTTATTGTCGGGTTTTTGTTACTCCAATAGATGGTAGCCTTGTCATTATGGAAGGTAGTCTGTTGTCCAGATTTTTGTTACAACAATAGATGGTAGCCTTGTCATTCTGGAAGGTAGTCTGTTGTCGAGATTTTTGTCACTGCAATGGATGGTAGCCTTGTCATTGTGGAAGGTAGTCTGTCGTTGTGATTTTCTGTTACTCCAATGGATGATAGCGTTGTCATAAAGGACAGCAGCCTGTTGTTCATATTTTTGTTACTCCAATGGATGGTAGACTTTTCATTTTGGAAGGTAATCTATTATCGATATTTTTGTTACTCCATTTGATGGTAGGCTTGTCATTATGGAAGGTAGTGTGTTGTCGAGATTTTTGTTATTCCAATGGATAGTAGCCTTGTCTTTATGGAAGGTAGTCTTTTGTCGTGATTTTTGTTACTCCAATGGATGGTAGCCTTGTCACTATGAAAGGTAGTATGTTGTCGATATCTTTGTATCTCCAATGGATGTTAGCCTTTTCATTATGGAAGGTAGTCTATTGTCGAGATTTTTGTTACTCTAAGGGATGGTAGCCTTGTTATTATGGAAGGTAGTGTCTTGTCGATATTTTTGTTATTCCAAAGGATGGTAACCTTGTCATTATAGAAGGTAGTTTGTTGTCTAGATTTTTGTTACAACAATATATGGTAGCCTTGTCATTATGGAAGGTAGTCTGTTGTCGAGATTTTTGTCACTGCAATGGATGGTAACCTTGTCATTATGAAAGGTAGTCTGTCGTTGTGATTTTCTGTTACTCCAATGGATGGTAGCCTTGTCATTATGGAAGGTAGTCTGTTGTCGTGATTTTTGTGACTCCAATGGATGGTAGCCTTGTCATTATGGAAGGTAGTCTGTTGTCGAGATTTCTGTTACTCTAATGGATGGCAGCCTTATCATTATGGAAGGTAGGTTATTGTCGGGATTTTTGTTACTCCAATGGATGGTAGCCTTGTCATTATGGAAGGTAGTCTGTTTTCCAGATTTTTGTTACAACAATAGATGGTAGCCTTGTAATTCTGGAAGGTAGTCTGTTGTCGATATTTTTGTCACTGCAATGGATGGTAGCCTTGTCATTATGGAAGGTAGTCTGTCGTTGTGATTTTCTGTTACTCCAATGGATGATAGCCTTGTCATAAAGGACAGTAGCCTGTTGTTCATATTTTTGTTACTCCAATGGATGGTAGACTTGTCATTTTGGAAGGTAATCTATTATCGATATTTTTGTTACTCCATTGGATGGTAGGCTTGTCATTATGGAAGGTAGTGTGTTGTCGAGATTTTTGTTATTCCAATGGATAGTAGCCTTGTCATTATGGAAGGTAGTTTGTTGTGGTGATTTTTGTTACTCCAATGGATGGTAGCCTTGTCACTATGAAAGGTAGTATGTTGTCGATATCTTTGTAACTCCAATGGATGTTAGCCTTGTCATTATGGAAGGTAGTCTGTTGTCGAGATTTTTGTTACTCTAAGGGATGGTAGCCTTGTTATTATGGAAGGTATTGTCTTGTCGATGTTTTTGTTATTCCAAAGGATGGTAACCTTGTCATTATGGAAGGTAGTTTGTTGTCTATATTTTTGTTACAACAATAGATGGTAGCCTTGTCCTTATGGAAGGTAGTATGTTGTCGAGATTTTTGTCACTACAATGGATGGAAGCCTTGTCATTATGGAAGGTAGTCTGTCATTGTGATTTTCTGTTACTCCAACGGATGGTAGCCTTGTCATTATGGAAGGTAGTCTGTTGTCGTGATTTTTGTTACTCCAATGGATTGTAGCCTTGTCATTATGGAAGGTACTCTATTGTCGAGATTTCTGTTACTCTAATGGATGGTAGCCTTGTCATTATGGAAGGTAGCTTATTGTCGGGATTATTGTTACTCCAATGGATGGTAGCCTTATCATTATGGGAGGTAGTCTGTTGTCCAGATTTTTGTTACAACAATAGATGGTAGCCTTGTCATTCTGGAAGGTGGTCTGTTGTCGAGATTTTTGTCACTGCAATGGATGATAGCCTTGTCATTATGGAAGGTAGTCTGTCGTTGTGATTTTCTGTTACTCCAATGTATGGTAGCCTTGTCATTAGGGTCAGTAGTCTTTTGTTTATATTTTTGTTACTCCAATGGATGGTAGACTTGTCATTATGGAAGGTAATATATTATCGATATTTTTGTTACTCCATTGGATGGTAGGCTTGTCATTATGGAAGGTAGTGTGTTGTCAATATTTTTATTATTCCAATGGATGGTAGCCTTGTCATTATGGAAGATAGTCTGTTGTCGTGATTTTTGTTACTCCAATGGATGGTAGCCTTGTCACTATGGAAGGTAGTATGTTGTCGATATCTTTGTAACTCCAATGGATGGTAGCCTTGTCATTATGGAAGGTAGTCTGTTGTCGAGATTTTTGTTACTCTAAGGGATGGTAGCCTTGTTATTATGGAAGGTAGTGTCTTGTCGATATTTTTGTTATTCCAAAGGATGGTATCCTTGTCATTATGGAAGGTAGTTTGTTGTCTATATTTTTGTTACAACAATAGATGGTAGCCTTGTCATTATGGAAGGTAGTCTGTTGTCGAGATTTTTGTCACTGCAATGGATGGTAACCTTGTCATTATGAAAGGTAGTTTGTCGTTGTGATTTTCTGTTACTCCAATGGATGGTAGCGTTGTCATTATGGAAGGTAGTCTGTTGTCGTGATTTTTGTTACTCCAATGGATGGTAGCCTTGTCATTATGGAAGGTACTCTGTTGTCGAGATTTCTGTTACTCTAATGGATGGTATCCTTGTCATTATGGAAGGTAGGTTATTGTCGGGATTTTTGTTACTCCAATGGATGGTAGCCTTGTCATTATGGGAGGTAGTATGTTGTCTAAATTTTTGTTACAACAATAGATGGTAGCCTTGTCATTCTGGAAGGTGGTCTGTTGTCGAGATTTTTGTCACTGCAATGGATGATAGCCTTGTCATTATGAAAGGTAGTCTATCGTTGTGATTTTCTATTACTCCAATGTATGGTAGCCTTGTCATTAAGGACAATAGTCTTTTGTTCATATTTTTGTTACTCCAATGGATGGTAGACTTATCATTGTGGAAGGTAATTTATTATCGATATTTTTGTTACTCCGTTGGATGGTAGGCTTGTCATTATGGAAGGTAGTGTGTTGTCAATATTTTTGTTATTCCAATGGATGGTAGCCTTGTCATTGTGGAAGGTAGTCTTTTGTCGTGATTTTTGTTACTCCAATGGATGGTAGCCTTGTCACTATGGAAGGTAGTATGTTGTCGATATCTTTGTAACTCCAATGGATGTTAGCCTTTTCATTATGGAAGGTAGTCTGTTGTCGAGATTTTTGTTACTCTAAGGGATGGTAGCCTTGTTATTATGGAAGGTAGTGTCTTGTCGATATTTTTGTTATTCCAAAGGATGGTAACCTTGTCATTATGGAAGGTAGTTTGTTGTCTAGATTTTTGTTACAACAATAGATGGTAGCCTTGTCATTATGGAAGGTAGTCTGTAGTCGAGATTTTTGTCACTGCAATGGATGGTAACCTTGTCATTATGAAAGGTAGTCTGTCGTTGTGATTTTCTGTTACTCCAATGGATGGTAGCCTTATCATTATGGAAGGTAGTCTGTTGTCGTGATTTTTGTTACTCTAATGGATGGTAGCCTTGTCATTATGGAAGGTACTCTGTTGTCGAGATTTCTGTTACTCTAATGGATGGCAGCCTTGTCATTATGGAAGGTAGGTTATTGTCGGGATTTTTATTACTCCAATGGATGGTAGCGTTGTCATTATGGAAGGTAGTCGGTTGTCCATATTTTTGTTACAACAATAGATGGTAGCCTTGTCATTCTGGAAGGTAGTCTGTTGTCGAGATTTTTGTCACTGCAATGGATGGTAGCCTTGTCATTATGGAAGGTAGTCTATCGTTGTGATTTTCTGTTACTCCAATGTATGGTAGCCTTGTCATTAAGGACAATAGTCTTTTGTTCATATTTTTGTTACTCCAATGGATGGTAGACTTATCATTGTGGAAGGTAATTTATTATCGATATTTTTGTTACTCCGTTGGATGGTAGGCTTGTCATTATGGAAGGTAGTGTGTTGTCAATATTTTTGTTATTCCAATGGATGGTAGCCTTGTCATTATGGAAGGTAGTCTGTTGTCGTGATTTTTGTTACTCCAATGGATGGTAGCCTTGTCACTATGGAAGGTAGTATGTTGTCGATATCTTTGTAACTCCAATGGATGGTAGCGTTGTCATTATGGAAGTTAGTTTGTTGTCGAGATTTTTGTTACTCTAAGGGATGGTAGCCTTGTTATTATGGAAGGTTGTGTCTTATTGATATTATTGTTATTCCAAAGGATGGTAACCTTGTCATTATGGAAGGTAGTTTGTTGTCTATATTTTTGTTACAACAATAGATGGTAGCCTTGTCATTATGGAAGGTAGTATGTTGTCAAGATTTTAGTCACTGCAATGGATGGTAGCCTTGTCATTATGGAAGGTAATCTGTCATTGTGATTTTCTGTTACTCCAATGGATGGTAGCCTTGTCATTATGGAAGGTAGTCTGTTTTCGTGATTTTTGTTACTCCAATGGATGGTAGCCTTTTCATTATGGAAGGTACTTTGTTGTCGAGATTTCTGTTACTCTAATGTATGGTAGCCTTGTCATTATGGAAGGTAGGTTATTGTCGGGATTTTTGTTACTCCAATGGATGGTAGCCTTGTCATTATGGCAGGTAGTCTGTTGTCCCGATTTTTGTTACAACAGTAGATGGTAGCCTTGTCATTCTTGAAGGTGGTCTGTTGTCGAGATTGTTGTCACTGCAATGGATGATAGCCTTGTCATTATGGAAGGTAGTCTGTCGTTGTGATTTTCTGTTACTCCAATGTATGGTAGCCTTGTCATTAAGGACAATAGTCTTTTATTTATATTTTTATTACTCCAATGGATGGTAGACTTGTCATTATGGAAGGTAATCTATTATCGATATTTTTGTTACTCCATGTGATGGTAGGCTTGTCATTATGGAAGGTAGTGTGTTGTCAATATTTTTGTTATTCCAATGGGTGGTAGCCTTGTCCTTATGGAAGGTAGTCTGTTGTCGTGATTTTTATTACTCCAATGGATGGTAGCCTTGTCACTATGGAAGGTAGTATGTGTTAGAACAAAGTTTGAATCTACTACCCTATATTTAAGTTTTGATGATAACAAAGTGAAAAGATATATTACTTATAAGATTCATGTATGAACTATCTGCTGCCTAAAATTACTATGTTCTGACTTGCAGATACTCTGATTGATATAAGCAAGATCACACCTATTCAGCATCAGAATTTAGTTTCAGACATCAGCATCAGAAGTTGCCATATCAGAATATCAGAATCAGATGATCAACTCACGTATATGCTGAAGCCTGATGAACAAGACTGCGCTCAACACTCTGATAAAGAAACACAACAGTTCATCAGCAGCAAAGCAGAGTCAGAATGAGCCAAGCCAGAACTTGCATTAAGTAAGCAACAGTACTGTGCATTGAAAGCAAATTAATACCAACGGCCTCATTCCAGACAAGATCTGCTCGATAAGGAAAGTTTGTTAATAGCATTGAATCAAGAATATTGCATCCAACGTTCATCATCTCAGTGCTATATAAACAAGACTTTGAAGATTGAAATGGCTAATGCTCTCCAAATCTCTACACGCATAAAAGCTGATCAAAATCTTCCTTCTCTCAGTTTTGCTAAACACTACATATTCTGATATTCTATCATTGTTTAGCAATCTAGTTTCTAAGCTTTAAGTTGTGTATACATCACAGTTGTGATACAGTTTTGTAGAAAACATTCACACACTTAGTTTTATCTCTTTGTAAGAAAGTGTTTCCTTGACAAACCGGGTTGTGGTTTGGATCAAGAAGGCTTTAGCAGTTGTTAAAGCAGTCTGTAATATTCAGTTGAATATAGTGGATTAAGACCTCGTTGGAGAGAGGCGAAATCACCTTGACGGGTGGACTGGAGTAGTTTGAGATCAAACGAACCAGGATAAAAATATCTTGTTCATTGCATTAGATTTCAGTTTTACAATTCAAACCCCCCTTCTTGTGTTTTTCACTACTTCAATTGGCATCAGAGCGCCTGGTTCTGAGCTAAAACACTTAACCGTGTGAGTACAAGATCCAGCGTCAGAAAAACACAATGGCAGGAAACAATTCTCACATCAGCAATGACAACAATGAGGACAGAGACAGATTCAGCGGCAAACCTCCAGTCTTTGATGGAGAAAACTTTGATTACTGGAAAGACAGAATTGAAAGATTCTTTCTGGCACATGATGCTGATCTATGGGATATGGTGACAGATGGATACACGCACCCTGTGAATGCAAGCGGTCAGAAGATTGATAGAAAAACAATGTCTGATCAACAAAAGCGTGACTTCAAGAATCACCACAAGGCCAGAACCATCCTCCTCAGCGCCATCTCCTATACTAAGTATGAAAAGATCTCCAACAGAGACACATCAAAGAATATTTTTGACTCACTCAGAATGACGCGTGAGGGCAACGTTCAGGTGAAAGAAACAAAAGCTCTGGCACTCATTCAGAAGTATGAGGCGTTCAAAATGGAAGAATCTGAATCCATTGAAACCATGTTCTCTAGATTCCAGATTCTGGTAGCTGGTCTCAAAGTTCTGGATAAAGGATACTCTACTGCTGACCATGTCAAGAAAATCATCAGAAGTTTACCCAAGCAGTGGAGACCTATGGTTACAGCTCTGAAGCTAGCTAAAGATCTCAACAAAATCACTCTGGAGGAACTTATCAGCTCCCTCAGAAGTCATGAGATAGAGCTAGAAGCTGATGAGCCTCAGAAGCAAGGTAAGCCTTTAGCATTAAAATCTAACAAAAAATTTGAGTCCAAAGTTTTGCAGGCAGTTGAAGAAACATCTGATGGATCCTCATCAGAAGAAGACGAACTCTCTCTCCTTTCCAGAAGAGTAAATCAACTGTGGAAGCAAAGACAAAGGAAGTTCAGGAATCCCAGAAGATCTGATCAGAACGAGTCTTCTTCCAGATACAGAAGGACAGATTCTTCCTCTGGATACAGAAGATCTGAAGGCTCCTCCAGTCGCAAAAAGCCAAACACCAAGGACATCATCTGCTATGAGTGCAATGAGCAAGGACACTATAAAAGTGACTGTCCAAAGCTTCAGAGGGAAAAGCCCAAAAAGAAGTTTGGAAGAGAGAAGAAGAAAAGTCTCATGGCTACATGGGATGACTCTGACTCGTCTGAAGCTGACTCAGAATCAGATGATGAGAGGGCAAACATAGCTCTCATGGCTAACATCTCAGAAGATAGTGAAGCTTCTGAATCAGACTCAGAATCAGATACTGAAGAGGTATTTCCTAACTTTGCTGTTAGCTTTACAAAGGATGAACTTGCTGAAAGCCTTAATGAGATTCTGGAACGTTATCAGCAAATTAGAGCTAAATTCAGAGACCTGAAAAGGAATCTTGAATCTGACTCTAATAAGACTGAGAGTCTCAAATTGGAAAATTCTGAGCTGAGAAATAAGATTTCAAAATTAGAAAACACTTTACAAAACTCTCAGAAGGAACCAATTTCTGAAACTCCCAGCAACGCTGATGAGATCATCAAGGAGTATGATCACAGTTTCTAGAAGTTCCTAGCTAAAAGCATAGATAGAAGCAGAATGGCTTCAATGATCTATAGAGTTAGCAGAAACGGCAGGAAAGGAATAGGATACCAAGGTAAGGTTCCTACACCAAAGAATGTCATGGACTTAACCATTAAACACACTCCTCTGAATTCACATTTTGTATATGGTCACACACATGATATTAAATACACTAGCAGTAAGCATTCTGTGAAACCAAAATTCAACCAGAGTTTTGGTAAAACTAACAAATCAGGAACCAAGAAAATCTGGGTACCTAAGGATAAAATAATACATGTTGCAGATATCTTTAGCAGCAAGTCAGAAACACCAGTCATGGTACCTGGACTCTGGCTGCTCACGACACATGACGGGAAGAAGGCATATGTTCCAAAGCCTGGAACTTAAGCCTGGAGGCCACGTTGGCTTTGGAGGCAATCAGAAGGGAAAGATAATTGGCTCTGGAACTGTAGGTAATGGAAATCTTCCCTCTATTAATAATGTTCTGCTAGTAGATGGATTGATGCATAATCTGTTATCCATAAGTCAATTAAGTGATAACGGTTATGATATAATCTTTAATCAAAAATCATGTAAAGCTGTTAGTCAGAAAGATGGGACTATCCTGTTTAATGGTAAGAGGAAAAACAACATTTACAAAATCAAACTTTCTGAACTAAAAAGTCAGAATGTAAAATGCCTTCTGTCTGTTAACAACGAGCAGTGGATCTGGCACAGAAGATTGGGGCATGTTAGTATGAGAAGAATATCTCAGATTAACAAACTCAATCTGGTCAGAGGACTTCCTAATTTGAAGTTCAATTCAGATGCTCTGTGTGAAGCATGTCAGAAAGGCAAATTTGCAAAACCTTCTTTTAAATCCAAAAATGTTCTTTCTACCTCTAAGCCATTAGAACTTCTGCACATTGACTTATTTGGACCAGTTAAAACTGCTTCAGTCAGTGGCAAGAAGTATGGGTTAGTAATCGTAGATGACTATAGCAGATGGACATGGGTAAAGTTCTTAAGACACAAGGACGAGTCACACTCTGTGTTTGTTACCTTCTGTAACCAAGTTCAGAATGAAAAGGATCTTAGAATCGTTAAAGTCAGAAGTGATCATGGTGGAGAATTTGAAAACAAAGATTTTGAGTCATTCTTTAATGACAGAGGCATTCTGCATGATTTCTCTTGTCCTAGAACTCCCCTCCAAAATGGAGTTGTAGAACGAAAGAACAGAAGAAATGGCCAGAACCATGATCAATGAGACAAACGTTGCTAATACCTTCTGGGCAGAAGCAATAAACACAGCGTGCTACATTCAGAATAGAATCTCAATAAGACCCATTCTGGAAAAGACTCCATTTGAATTGTGGAAGAACAGAAAGCCCAACATTTCATATTTTCATCCATTTGGATGTACTTGCTTTATATTAAATACAAAGAATTATTTGAACAAGTTTGACTCTAAAGCACAGAAGTGTATTATGTTAGGATACTCTGAACGCTCAAGAGGGTACAAAGTATACAATACAGAAACACAGATTGTGGAAGAATCAATCAGTTTTCGTTTTGATGATAAGCTTGACTCTGAAAAGTCAAAGCAGAATGAAGTTTTTGCAGGTATAGAAATTGAATTTACAGGTTCTGAAGACAAGTCATCAGAAGCTCTCAACACAGACATTCCTTTAACGTCTGAAAGGAGCACTGCTAGCAATCCTACAACAGCTGCTGATCAACCTCAGAAGAGATTACCCAGAAGCAGCATGGATCACCCAGAAGAGACTATCTTAGGAAGAAAGGAAGATCCAATCAGAACAAGAGCAAGCTTCAGAAACTCTGAAGAAACTCTTATGGGACTTGTGTCTCTGATTGAACCTTCTTCTATTGATGAAGCACTTCTGGATAATGACTGGATTCTGGCAATGCAAGAAGAGCTGAATCAATTCACCAGAAACGACGTATGGGATCTCGTTCCCAGACCAAAAGGATTCAACGTCATTGGAACAAGATGGGTGTTTAGAAACAAGCTAAATGAACAAGGTGAAGTCATCAGAAACAAGGCACGACTGGTTGCACAAGGTTATAGTCAGCAAGAGGGGATAGACTATACAAAAACCTTTGCCCCAGTCGCCAGGTTAGAATCTATCAGACTTTTAATTTCATTTTTTGTTAATAGAGGCATCACTCTGTATCAGATGGATGTCAAAAGTGCATTCTTAAATGGTTATATAGAAGAAGAAGTCTATGTACACCAACCCCCTGGTTTTGAAAATACAAAACATCCAGAACATGTTTTCAAACTAAAGAAGTCACTGTATGGTCTGAAACAAGCTCCCAGAGCTTGGTATGAAAGGCTAAGTAATTTTCTATTAGAAAATGAATTCACCAGAGGGAAAGTGGACACTACTCTATTCTGTAAATCAGTTAAGAATGACATCTTAGTCTGTCAAATTTATGTTGATGATATTATTTTTGGTTCTACTAATCCTTCGCTTGGAAGAAAATTTGCTAAGTGTATGCAGGCAGAATTTGAGATGAGCCTCATGGGGAAACTGAAATTCTTTCTAGGAATTCAGATCAATCAAACTCCAGAGGGAACTTACATTCATCAGAGCAAATACATCAGAGATCTTCTGAAGAAATTTGACCTCTCAGAATGTAAGCCATCAAAGATTCCAATGCATCCCACGTGCATTCTGGAAAGAGAAGAGGTAAGCAAAAATGTAGAACAGAAAGTCTACAGAGGTATGATTGGTTCTCTCCTCTATCTGACTGCTTCAAGACCTGACATATTATTCAGTGTTTGTATTTGTGCTAGATTCCAATCAGATCCTAGAGAATCTCACTTAACAGTTGTTAAGCGAATTTTCAAGTATCTGAAAGGTACTACTAATCTGGGTTTGTTTTATAGAAAATCTAGTGATTACAGCTTAGTAGGCTACTGTGATGCTGATTTTGTTGGAGACAGAGTAGAACGTAAAATTACTTCTGGAAGCTTCCAGTTTCTGGGAGAAAATCTGATCTCTTGGTCCAGCAAAAGGAAATCAACAATTGCACTATCAACAGCAGAAGCTGAGTACATAGCAGCAACAGGATGTAGCACACAAATGCTCTGGATGAAAAGTCAGCTTGAAGACTTCCAGATTTTTGAGAGTAACATTCCTATACTCTGTGATAATACTTCTGCTATTTGCTTAAGTAAGAATCCCATTTTACATTCTAGAGCTAAGCATATAGAAATAAAACATCACTTCATCAGGGACTATATTCAGAAAGGTATTTTGAACTTAAAATTTATAGATACAGACCATCAATGGGCTGATATCTTTACTAAACCCCTTTCAGAAGATAGGTTTAATTTCATTCTGAAACATCTCAGCATGAAAATCTGTCCAGAGTGAAAATGTTTTAATTCCATATATTTACCTTCAGAATGTAATTGTTTTACTGTGAACTTCTGATCAATCTTCCTTCAGAAAGATAGAACATGCAGATTGTATCAGATGCAAGTCTAAATATCTGAGAGTCTAAACTCAAAGACATACGTGCTGATCACTACATCAAACAAGTGTCATCCAATCATCAGCATATCTCTGAAGCAGAACGCGTGCACACTTCTGAGAAGGCAAAGCGCTGATTGGGTGCATTGAGACACATGTCTGGTAACCGTTTTTAAGTATCTTTCTCAAATCCCCCAAAATCAGCAAGCATTTAATGAAAAGTAATCATGCTTTTAAAATGCAATCATGATTTTTCTCTTTCTTAAAAAACGTTTATCTTTTCAAAATATTTTGAAACTCTATTTAAACACATTAATCTCTCATTCTCATTCTTTACGTTTTCTCACTAATACTCAAGCATTCTCTGAATATTTCTGTGTTCATATCTTGCAAAACTCCTTTTTCCTCAGTTTCTTCTCAAAACCTTTTTAGTGTGAACATGGCAACCTCCAGTAGTGCTTCTGCAAGTCCTCAGAAGAAAGCATCATCTGAGCAATATCAAGTGCCATTCAGAACACTCCTCACTCCTGTGAAGAATCTTGAAGTGCTTTCTGAATTAATCATTGATTTTGGAAGCTTGAAGGAGAACGGTTTTGACCTAACTGAAGAAGTTAGGGCACAAAAGTGGGAAAGGTATTTTGACAGGTTGGTTGGACCAACATTCCCTATGCTAGTCAAGGAATTCTGGATTCACGCCAAGGCTTCAACACATCTAGTCACCTCCTTTGTTATGGGGAAGAAGATTGTGATCACTGAGGATCACATTGCAAGGCAAATCGGTTACAGTGGCGGTGGCGTCTGTTGTGTGGACATGGCTGAAAGATGTGCTGATGTGGGTGTGATAGCTGCAAGGATTTTCACTCATGGGGTGCCCAGCAGCAAGATCAAAGATCTGAAGGATCATTACAGAGTTTGGGCTAAGATAATTCTGGGGTGCTTCAACCATAGGAAACCAACCAGTTCACCTGATTACATAAATGTGGATCAGCAGTTTCTGATCTACTTTATTGATCAGAAGGTAAAAATCAATCTGGCTCATTTTCTGTTCAACCACCTCAGAACAAGTGTGAAGGAAACCAGGGAAGAAGAAAGAACCAAGAGGGATGGGATACTCTTTGGAAGGTTGATATCAGATATTCTGACAAAGAATAGGCTGATAGAGCATCTGATAGAAGCTCAAGAGCTAAGCACTATTGAACCAACAGTTGGGAAACCTCTGAACACAAAGAACTTGAAGAAGATGAAGCTGATAGAAAATATCTAGAAGGAACCCAGAGCTACTCCTATTGCTGATATCACCAGCAGAAGAGTTCCTCTGAGTGACTTTCCTTTATTTTCTGAGATAGAATCCAAACCAGAGGTGGTTCTTAGATACTTGGATGCGTGCAAGGCAGATGGTAGAGATCCAAATCTGATTATCAAAGCTCTGCATCAACCTCAGCAAGAAGTGACTCTGAAGAAGACGAAGAAGAGGAAGGCACCTTCAGAAGGATCATCCCAGCATACACCCAAGAAAAGAGGTAATTTATCTGCTGCTTCTGTTTTAAATTCTTCTACTATTCCAGCATCTACTCCTCCTCAAACCTCTCATAAAATCTCAATCCCCATCCCTACCATAGATGAAAATGTACCAGAAGAGGACCCTTCTGAGGCATTAAAACTCAGAAGACCCAGAACAAAACATCCCAAACCAACAATCTCAACAACATCTGCAATTGACAAAGTGCTGTCTGATATTGATCAACACACTTCTGATCAATCAAACTCTGAACCACAAATTGTCCCTCCTCCACAACCAGAACAACAGCAATCTGCTGAAGAACCAGAACAACAACAACAACCACTCTCACCAATTCCAGAAGAATCCCTAATCCCTGAACAACCAGAAATTCCAACAACTTCTCCTCAACCAGCAATTCCGTCTCCCTCTCCTCAACCAGAAATTAATCCACCATCATCTCAACCTGAGTTTCATCACTCTGAAACTCCTTTAACCTTCAGATGGTAGCCTTGTCATTATGGAAGGTAGTTTGTTGTCGAGAATTTTGTTACTCTAAGGGATGGTAGCCTTGTTATTATGGAAGGTAGTGTCTTGTCTATATTTTTGTTATTCCAAAGGATGGTAACCTTTTCATTATGGAAGGTAGTCTGCTGTCCAGATTTTTATTACTCCAATGGATGGTAGCCTTGTCACTATGGAAGGTAGTATGTTATCGATATCTTGGTTACTCCAATGGATTGTAGCCTTCTCATTATGGAAGGTAGTTTGTTGTTGAGATTTTTTATACTCTAAGGGATGGTAGCCTTGTCATTATGGAAGGTAGTATGTTGTCGATATTTTTGTTATTCCAATGGATGGTACTTTGTTGTCATGATTTTTGTTACTGCAATGGATGGTATCCTTGTCAATATGGAAGGTAGTATGTTGTCGATATCTTTGTAACTCCAATGGATGGTAGCCTTGTCATTATGGAAGGTAGCCTATTGTCGATATTTTTATTACTCTAAGGGACGGTAGCCTTGTTATTATGGAAGGTAGTGTCTTGTTGATATTTTTGTTATTGCAAAGGATGGTAGCCTTGTCATTATGGAAGCTAGTCTGTTGTCGAGATTTTTGTTACTCTAATGGATGGTAGCGTTGTCATTATGGAAGGTAGTCTATTTTTGATATTTTTGTTATTCCAATGGATGGTAGCCTTGTCATTATGGAAGGTAGTCTGTTGTCGTGATTTTTGTTACTCCAATGGATGGTAGTCTCGTCACTATGGAACGTAGTATGTTTTTTATATCTTTGTTAATCCAATGGACGGTAGGCTAGTCATTATGGAAGGTAGTCTGTTGTCGATATTTTTGTTACTCTAAGGGATGGTAGCCTTGTCATTATGGAAGGTAGTGTGTTGTCGATATTTTTGTTATTCCAATGGATGGTAGCCTTGTCATTATGGAAGCTACTCTGTTGTCGAGATTTTTATTACTCCAATGGATGGTTGCCTTGTCATTGTGGAAGGTAGTCTATTATCGATATTTTTGTGACTACAATGGATGGTAGCCTTTTCATTATGGAAGGTAGTTTGTTGTCGAGATTTTTGTTACTACGATGGATTGTAGGCTTGTCGTTATGGAAGGTAGTTTGTTGTCGATATCTTTGTTACTCCAATGGATGGTAACCTAGTCATTATGGAAGGTAGTCTGTTGTTGAGATTTTTGTTACTCTAAGGGATGGTAGCCTTGTCATTATGGAAGGTAGTCTGTTGTCCAAATTTTTGTTACAATAATAGATGGTAGCCTTGTCATTACGGAAGGTAGTCTGTTGTCCAGATTTTTGTCACTGCAATGGATGGTAGCCTTGTCATTATGGAAGGTACTTTGTTGTCGTGATTTTTGTTACTGCAATGGATGGTAGCCTTGTCAATATGGAACGTAGTATGTCGTCGATATCTTTGTAACTCCAATGGATGGTAGCCTTGTCATTATGGAAGGTAGCCTGTTGTCGAGATTTTTGTTACTCTAAGGGATGGTAGCCTTGTTATTATGGAAGTTAGTGTCTTGTCGATATTTTTGTTATTCCAAAGGATGGTAGCCTTGTCATTATGGAAGCTAGTCTGTTGTCGAGATTTTTGTTACTCCAATCGATGGTAGCCTTATCATTATGGAAGGTAGTCTATTTTTGATATTTTTGTTATTCCAATGGATGGTAGCCTTGTTATTATGGAAGGTAGTCTATTGTCGTGATTTTTGTTACTCCAATGGATGGTAGTCTTGTCACTATGGAACATAGTATGTTGTCGATATCATTGTTAATCCAATGGTCGGTAGCCTTGTCATTATGGAAGGTAGTCTGTTGTCGAGATTTTTGTTACTCCAATCGATGGTAGCCTTGTCATTGTGGAAGGTAGTCTATTGTCGATATTTTTGTTATTCCAATGGATGGTAGCCTTTTCATTATGGAAGGTAGTCTGTTGTCCAGATTTTTGTTACTACGATGGATTATAGCCTTGTCATTATGGAAGGTAGTCTGTTGTCGATATCTTTGTTACTACAATGGATGTTAGCCTTTTCATTAAGGAAGGTAGTCTATTGTCGAGATTTCTGTTACTACGATGGATTGTAGCCTTGTTGTTATGGAAGGTAGTCTGTTGTCCAGATTTATGTTACAACAATAGATGGTAGCCTTGTCATTATGGAAGGTAGTCTGTTGTCGAGATTTTTGTCACTGCAATGGATGGTAGCCTTGTCATTACGGAAGGTAGTCTGTTGTCCAGATTTTTGTTACAACAATAGATGGTAGCCTTGTCATTATGGAAGGTAGTCTGTTGTCGAGATTTTTGTCACTGCAATGGATGGCAGCCTTGTCATTATGGAAGGTACTCTGTTGTCGTGATTTTTGTTACTGCAATGGATGATAGCCTTGACATTATGGAAGGTAGTCTGTTGTCGAGTTTTTGTTACTCTAAGGGATGGTAGCATTGTTATTATGGAAGGTAGTGTCTTGTCGATATTTTTGTTATTCCAAAGGATGGTAGCCTTGTCATTATGGAAGCTAGTCTATTGTCAAGATTTTTGTTACTCCAATGGATGGTAGCCTTGTCATTATGGAAGGTAGTCTATTGTCGATATTTTTGTTATTCCAATGGATGGTAGCCTTTACATTATGGAAGGTAGTCTGTTGTCGTGATTTTTGTTACTCCAATGGATGGTAGCCTTGTCACTATGGAAGGTAGTATGTTGTCCATATCTTTGTAACTCCAATGGATGGTAGCCTTGTCATTATCGAAGGTAGTCTGTTGTCGATATTTTTGTTACTCTAAGGGATGGTAGCCTTGTCATTATGGAAGGTAGTGTGTTGTCGATATTTTTGTTATTCCAATGGATGGTAGCCTTGTCATTATGGAAGCTAGTCTATTGTCAAGATTTATGTTACTCCAATGGATGGTAGCCTTGTCATTGTGGAAGGTAGTCTATTATCGATATTTTTGTGACTACAATGGATGGTAGCCTTTTCATTATGGAAGGTAGTCTGTTGTCGAGATTTTTGTTACTACGATGGATTATAGCCTTGTCGTTATGGAAGGTAGTCTGTTGTCGATGTCTTTGTTACTCCAATGGATGGTAACCTAGTCATTATGGAAGGTATTCTGTTGTCGAGTTTTTTGTTGCTTCAATGGATGGTAGCCTTTTCATTATTGAAGGTAGGTTATTGTCGGGATTTTTGTTACTCCAACGAATGGTAGCCTTGTCATTATGGAAGGTAGTCTGTTGTCCAGATTTATGTTTCAACAATAGATGGTAGCCTTGTCATTATGGAAGGTAGTCTGTTGTCGAGATTTTTGTCACTGCAATGGATGGTAGCCTTGTGATTATGGAAGGTAGTCTGTTGTCCAGATTTTTGTTACAACAATAGATGGTAGCCTTGTCATTATGGAATGTAGTCTGTTGTGTAGATTTTTGTCACTGCAATGGATGGTAGCATTGTCATTATGGAAGGTACTCTATTTTCGTGATTTTTGTTACTGTAATGGATGGTAGCCTTGTCACTATGGAAGGTAGTATGTTGTCGATATCTTTGTAACTCCAATGGATGGTAGCCTTGTTATTATGGAAGGTAGCCTGTTGTCGATATTTTTGTTGCTCTAAGGGATGGTAGCCTTGTTATTATGGAAGGTAGTGTCTTGTCTATATTTTTCTTATTCCAAAGGATGGTAGCCTTGTCATTATGGAAGCTAGTATGTTGTCGAGATTTTTGTTACTCCAATGGATGGTAGCCTTGTCATTATGGAAGGTAGTCTATTTTCGATATTTTTGTTATTCCAATGGATGGTAGCATTGTCATTATGGAAGGTAGTATGTTGTCGTGATTTTTGTTACTCCAATGGATGGTAGTCTTGTCACTATGGAACATAGTATGTTGTCGATATCTTTGTTAATCCAATGGACGGTAGCCTTGTCATTATGGAGGGTAGTCTATTGTCGAGATTTTTGTTACTCTAAGGGATGGTAGCCTTGTCATTATGGAAGGTAGTGTGTTGTCGATATTTTTATTATTCCAATGGATGGTAGCCTTGTCATTATGGAAGCTAGTCTGTTGTCGAGATTTTTGTTACTCCAATCGATGGTAGCCTTGTCATTGTGGAAGGTAGTCTATTGTCGATATTTTTGTGACTACAATGGATGGTAGCCTTTTCATTATGGAAGGTAGTCTGTTGTCCAGATTTTTGTTACTACAATGGATTATAGCCTTGTCGTTATGGAAGGTAGTCTATTGTCGATATCTTTGTTACTCCAATGGATGGTAACCTAGTCATTATGGAAGGTAGTCTGTTGTCGAGTTTTTTGTTAGTCCAATGGATGGTAGCCTTGTCATTATGGAAGGTAGTCTGTTGTCCAGATTTATGTTACAACAATAGATGGTAGCCTTGTCATGATGGAAGGTAGTCTGTTGTCGAGATTTTTGTCACTGCAATGGATGGTAGCGTTGTCATTACGGAAGGTAGTCTGTTGTCCAGATTTTTGTTACAACAATAGATGGTAGCCTTGTCATTATGGAAGGTAGTCTGTTGTCGAGATTTTTGTCACTGCAATGGATGGCAGCCTTATCATTATGGAAGGTACTCTGTTGTCGTGATTTTTGTTACTGCAATGGATGATAGCCTTGACATTATGGAAGGTAGTCTGTTGTCGAGTTTTTGTTACTCTAAGGGATGGTAGCATTGTTATTATGGAAGGTAGTGTCTTGTCGATATTTTTGTTATTCCAAAGGATGGTAGCCTTGTCATTATGGAAGCTAGTCTATTGTCAAGATTTTTGTTACTCCAATGGATGGTAGCCTTGTCATTATGGAAGGTAGTCTATTGTCGATATTTTTGTTATTCCAATGGATGGTAGCCTTTACATTATGGAAGGTAGTCTGTTGTCGTGATTTTTGTTACTCCAATGGATGGTAGCCTTGTCACTATGGAAGGTAGTATGTTGTCCATATCTTTGTAACTCCAATCGATGGTAGCCTTGTCATTATCGAAGGTAGTCTGTTGTCGAGATTTTTGTTACTCTAAGGGATGGTAGCCTTGTTATTATGGAAGCTAGTGTCTTGTCGATATTTTTGTTATTCCAATGGATGGTAGCCTTGTCATTATGGAAGCTAGTCTATTGTCAAGATTTATGTTACTCCAATGGATGGTAGCCTTGTCATTGTGGAAGGTAGTCTATTATCGATATTTTTGTGACTACAATGGATGGTAGCCTTTTCATTATGGAAGGTAGTCTGTTGTCAAGATTTTTGTTACTACGATGGATGGTAGCCTTGTCATTATTGAAGGTAGGTTATTGTCGGGATTTTTGTTACTCCAATGGATGGTAGCCTTGTCATTATGGAAGGTAGTCTGTTGTCCAGATTTATGTTTCAACAATAGATGTTAGCCTTGTCATTATGGAAGGTAGTCTATTGTCGAGATTTTTGTCACTGCAATGGATGGTAGCCTTGTCATTATGGAAGATAGTCTGTTGTCGAGATTTCTGTTACTCCAATGGATGGTAGCCTTTTCATTATGGAAGGTAGGTTATTATCGGGATTTTTGTTACTCCAATGGATGGTAGCCTTGTCATTATGGTAGGTAGTCTGTTGTCCAGATTTATGTTACAACAATAGATGGTAGCCTTGTCATTATGGAAGGTAGTCTGTTGTCGAGATTTTTGTCACTGCAATGGATGGTAGCCTTGTCATTATGGAAGGTAGTCTGTTGTCCTGATTTTTGTTACGACAATAAATGGTAGCCTTGTCATTATGGAATGTAGTCCGTTGTCTAGATTTTTTTCACTGCAATGGATGGTAGCATTGTCATTATGGAAGGTACTCTGTTGTCGTGATTTTTGTTACTGCAATGGATGGTAGCCTTGTCACTATGGAAGGTAGTATGTTGTCGATATCTTTGTAACTCCAATGGATTGTAGCCTTGTTATTATGGAAGGTAGCCTGTTGTCGAGATTTTTGTTACTCTAAGGGATGGTAGCCTTGTTATTATGGAAGGTAGTGTCTTGTCGATATTTTTGTTATTCCAAAGGATGGTAGCCTTGTCATTATGGAAGCTAGTATGTTGTCGATATTTTTGTTACTCCAATGGATGGTAGCCTTGTCATTATGGAAGGTAGTCTGTTGTCGAGATTTATGTTACTACAATGGATGGTAGCCTTATCACTATGAAAGGTAGTCTATTGTCGAGATTTTGGTTACTCTAATGGATGGTAGCCTTGTCACTATGGAACGTAGTATGTTGTCGATATCTTTGTTAATCTAATGGACGGTAGCCTTGTCATTATGGAAGGTAGTCTGTTGTCGAGATTATTGTTACTCTAAAGGATGGTAGCCTTGTCATTATGGAAGGTAGTGTGTTGTCGATATTTTTATTATTCCAATGGATGGTAGCCTTGTCATTATGGAAGCTAGTCTGTTGTCGAGATTTTTGTTACTCCAATCGATTGTAGCCTTGTCATTGTGGAAGGTAGTCTATTGTCGATATTTTTGTTACTACAATGGATGGTTGCATTTTCATTATGGAAGGTAGTCTGCTGTCCAGAATTTTGTTACTACGATGGATTATAGCCTTGTCGTTATGGAAGGTAGTCTATTGTCGATATCTTTGTTACTCCAATGGATGGTAACCTAGTCATTATGGAAGGTAGTCTGTTGTCGAGTTTTTTGTTAGTCCAATGGATGGTAGCCTTGTCATTATGGAAGGTAGTCTGTTGTCCAGATTTATGTTACAACAATAGATGGTAGCCTTGTCATTATAGAAGGTAGTCTGTTGTCGAGATTTTTGTCACTGCAATGGATGGTAGCCTTGTCATTACGGAAGGTAGTCTGTTGTCCAGATTTTTGTTACAACAATAGATGGTAGCCTTTTCATTATGGAAGGTAGTCTGTTGTCGAGATTTTTGTCACTGCAATGGATGGCAGCCTTGTCATTATGGAAGGTACTCTGTTGTCGTGATTTTTGTTACTGCAATGGATGATAGCCTTGACATTATGGAAGGTAGTCTGTTGTCGAGATTTTTGTTACTCTAAGGGATGGTAGCATTGTTATTATGGAAGGTAGTGTCTTGTCGATATTTTTGTTATTCTAAAGGATGGTAGCCTTGTCATTATGGAAGCTAGTCTATTGTCAAGATTTTTGTTACTCCAATGGATGGTAGCCTTGTCATTATGGAAGGTAGTCTATTGTCGATATTTTTGTTATTCCAATGGATGGTAGCCTTTACATTATGGAAGGTAGTCTGTTGTCGTGATTTTTGTTACTCCAATGGATGGTAGCCTTGTCACTATGGAAGGTAGTATGTTGTCCATATCTTTGTAACTCCAATCGATGGTAGCCTTGTCATTATCGAAGGTAGTCTGTTGTCGAGATTTTTGTTACTCTAAGGGATGGTAGCCTTGTTATTATGGAAGCTAGTGTCTTGTCGATATTTTTGTTATTCCAATGGATGGTAGCCTTGTCATTATGGAAGCTAGTCTATTGTCAAGATTTATGTTACTCCAATGGATGGTAGCCTTGTCATTGTGGAAGGTAGTCTATTATCGATATTTTTGTGACTACAATGGATGGTAGCCTTTTCATTATGGAAGGTAGTCTGTTGTCAAGATTTTTGTTACTACGATGGATGGTAGCCTTGTCATTATTGAAGGTAGGTTATTGTCGGGATTTTTGTTACTCCAATGGATGGTAGCCTTGTCATTATGGAAGGTAGTCTGTTGTCCAGATTTATGTTTCAACAATAGATGTTAGCCTTGTCATTATGGAAGGTAGTCTATTGTCGAGATTTTTGTCACTGCAATGGATGGTAGCCTTGTCATTATGGAAGATAGTCTGTTGTCGAGATTTCTGTTACTCCAATGGATGGTAGCCTTTTCATTATGGAAGGTAGGTTATTATCGGGATTTTTGTTACTCCAATGGATGGTAGCCTTGTCATTATGGTAGGTAGTCTGTTGTCCAGATTTATGTTACAACAATAGATGGTAGCCTTGTCATTATGGAAGGTAGTCTGTTGTCGAGATTTTTGTCACTGCAATGGATGGTAGCCTTGTCATTATGGAAGGTAGTCTGTTGTCCTGATTTTTGTTACGACAATAAATGGTAGCCTTGTCATTATGGAATGTAGTCCGTTGTCTAGATTTTTTTCACTGCAATGGATGGTAGCATTGTCATTATGGAAGGTACTCTGTTGTCGTGATTTTTGTTACTGCAATGGATGGTAGCCTTGTCACTATGGAAGGTAGTATGTTGTCGATATCTTTGTAACTCCAATGGATTGTAGCCTTGTTATTATGGAAGGTAGCCTGTTGTCGAGATTTTTGTTACTCTAAGGGATGGTAGCCTTGTTATTATGGAAGGTAGTGTCTTGTCGATATTTTTGTTATTCCAAAGGATGGTAGCCTTGTCATTATGGAAGCTAGTATGTTGTCGATATTTTTGTTACTCCAATGGATGGTAGCCTTGTCATTATGGAAGGTAGTCTGTTGTCGAGATTTATGTTACTACAATGGATGGTAGCCTTATCACTATGAAAGGTAGTCTATTGTCGAGATTTTGGTTACTCTAATGGATGGTAGCCTTGTCACTATGGAACGTAGTATGTTGTCGATATCTTTGTTAATCTAATGGACGGTAGCCTTGTCATTATGGAAGGTAGTCTGTTGTCGAGATTATTGTTACTCTAAAGGATGGTAGCCTTGTCATTATGGAAGGTAGTGTGTTGTCGATATTTTTATTATTCCAATGGATGGTAGCCTTGTCATTATGGAAGCTAGTCTGTTGTCGAGATTTTTGTTACTCCAATCGATTGTAGCCTTGTCATTGTGGAAGGTAGTCTATTGTCGATATTTTTGTTACTACAATGGATGGTTGCATTTTCATTATGGAAGGTAGTCTGCTGTCCAGAATTTTATTACTACGATGGATTATAGCCTTGTCGTTATGGAAGGTAGTCTATTGTCGATATCTTTGTTACTCCAATGGATGGTAACCTAGTCATTATGGAAGGTAGTCTGTTGTCGAGTTTTTTGTTAGTCCAATGGATGGTAGCCTTGTCATTATGGAAGGTAGTCTGTTGTCCAGATTTATGTTACAACAATAGATGGTAGCCTTGTCATTATAGAAGGTAGTCTGTTGTCGAGATTTTTGTCACTGCAATGGATGGTAGCCTTGTCATTACGGAAGGTAGTCTGTTGTCCAGATTTTTGTTACAACAATAGATGGTAGCCTTTTCATTATGGAAGGTAGTCTGTTGTCGAGATTTTTGTCACTGCAATGGATGGCAGCCTTGTCATTATGGAAGGTACTCTGTTGTCGTGATTTTTGTTACTGCAATGGATGATAGCCTTGACATTATGGAAGGTAGTCTGTTGTCGAGATTTTTGTTACTCTAAGGGATGGTAGCATTGTTATTATGGAAGGTAGTGTCTTGTCGATATTTTTGTTATTCTAAAGGATGGTAGCCTTGTCATTATGGAAGCTAGTCTATTGTCAAGATTTTTGTTACTCCAATGGATGGTAGCCTTGTCATTATGGAAGGTAGTCTATTGTCGATATTTTTGTTATTCCAATGGATGGTAGCCTTTACATTATGGAAGGTAGTCTGTTGTCGTGATTTTTGTTACTCCAATGGATGGTAGCCTTGTCACTATGGAAGGTAGTATGTTGTCCATATCTTTGTGACTCCAATGGATGGTAGCCTTGTCATTATCGAAGGTAGCCTGTTGTCGAGATTTTTGTTACTCTAAGGGATGGTAACCTTGTTATTATGGAAGCTAGTGTCTTGTCGAGATTTTTGTTATTCCAATGGATGGTAGCCTTGTCATTATGGAAGCTAGTCTGTTGTCGATATTTTTGTTACTCCAATGGATGGTAGCCTTGTCATTATGGAAGGTAGTCTATTTTCGATATTTTTGTTATTCCAATGGATGGTAGCCTTGTCATTATGAAAGGTAGTCTGTTGTCGTGATTTTTGTTACTCCAATGGATGGTAGCCTTGTCATTATTGAAGGTAGGTTATTGTCGGGATTTTTGTTACTCCAATGGATGGTAGCCTTGTCATTATGGAAGGTAGTCTGTTGTCCAGATTTATGTTTCAACAATAGATGTTAGCCTTGTCATTATGGAAGGTAGTCTATTGTCGAGATTTTTGTCACTGCAATGGATGGTAGCCTTGTCATTATGGAAGATAGTCTGTTGTCGAGATTTCTGTTACTCCAATGGATGGTAGCCTTTTCATTATGGAAGGTAGGTTATTATCGGGATTTTTGTTACTCCAATGGATGGTAGCCTTGTCATTATGGTAGGTAGTCTGTTGTCCAGATTTATGTTACAACAATAGATGGTAGCCTTGTCATTATGGAAGGTAGTCTGTTGTCGAGATTTTTGTCACTGCAATGGATGGTAGCCTTGTCATTATGGAAGGTAGTCTGTTGTCCTGATTTTTGTTACGACAATAAATGGTAGCCTTGTCATTATGGAATGTAGTCCGTTGTCTAGATTTTTTTCACTGCAATGGATGGTAGCATTGTCATTATGGAAGGTACTCTGTTGTCGTGATTTTTGTTACTGCAATGGATGGTAGCCTTGTCACTATGGAAGGTAGTATGTTGTCGATATCTTTGTAACTCCAATGGATTGTAGCCTTGTTATTATGGAAGGTAGCCTGTTGTCGAGATTTTTGTTACTCTAAGGGATGGTAGCCTTGTTATTATGGAAGGTAGTGTCTTGTCGATATTTTTGTTATTCCAAAGGATGGTAGCCTTGTCATTATGGAAGCTAGTATGTTGTCGATATTTTTGTTACTCCAATGGATGGTAGCCTTGTCATTATGGAAGGTAGTCTGTTGTCGAGATTTATGTTACTACAATGGATGGTAGCCTTATCACTATGAAAGGTAGTCTATTGTCGAGATTTTGGTTACTCTAATGGATGGTAGCCTTGTCACTATGGAACGTAGTATGTTGTCGATATCTTTGTTAATCTAATGGACGGTAGCCTTGTCATTATGGAAGGTAGTCTGTTGTCGAGATTATTGTTACTCTAAAGGATGGTAGCCTTGTCATTATGGAAGGTAGTGTGTTGTCGATATTTTTATTATTCCAATGGATGGTAGCCTTGTCATTATGGAAGCTAGTCTGTTGTCGAGATTTTTGTTACTCCAATCGATTGTAGCCTTGTCATTGTGGAAGGTAGTCTATTGTCGATATTTTTGTTACTACAATGGATGGTTGCATTTTCATTATGGAAGGTAGTCTGCTGTCCAGAATTTTATTACTACGATGGATTATAGCCTTGTCGTTATGGAAGGTAGTCTATTGTCGATATCTTTGTTACTCCAATGGATGGTAACCTAGTCATTATGGAAGGTAGTCTGTTGTCGAGTTTTTTGTTAGTCCAATGGATGGTAGCCTTGTCATTATGGAAGGTAGTCTGTTGTCCAGATTTATGTTACAACAATAGATGGTAGCCTTGTCATTATAGAAGGTAGTCTGTTGTCGAGATTTTTGTCACTGCAATGGATGGTAGCCTTGTCATTACGGAAGGTAGTCTGTTGTCAAGATTTTTGTTACAACAATAGATGGTAGCCTTTTCATTATGGAAGGTAGTCTGTTGTCGAGATTTTTGTCACTGCAATGGATGGCAGCCTTGTCATTATGGAAGGTACTCTGTTGTCGTGATTTTTGTTACTGCAATGGATGATAGCCTTGACATTATGGAAGGTAGTCTGTTGTCGAGATTTTTGTTACTCTAAGGGATGGTAGCATTGTTATTATGGAAGGTAGTGTCTTGTCGATATTTTTGTTATTCTAAAGGATGGTAGCCTTGTCATTATGGAAGCTAGTCTATTGTCAAGATTTTTGTTACTCCAATGGATGGTAGCCTTGTCATTATGGAAGGTAGTCTATTGTCGATATTTTTGTTATTCCAATGGATGGTAGCCTTTACATTATGGAAGGTAGTCTGTTGTCGTGATTTTTGTTACTCCAATGGATGGTAGCCTTGTCACTATGGAAGGTAGTATGTTGTCCATATCTTTGTGACTCCAATGGATGGTAGCCTTGTCATTATCGAAGGTAGCCTGTTGTCGAGATTTTTGTTACTCTAAGGGATTGTAACCTTGTTATTATGGAAGCTAGTGTCTTGTCGAGATTTTTGTTATTCCAATGGATGGTAGCCTTGTCATTATGGAAGCTAGTCTGTTGTCGATATTTTTGTTACTCCAATGGATGGTAGCCTTGTCATTATGGAAGGTAGTCTATTTTCGATATTTTTGTTATTCCAATGGATGGTAGCCTTGTCATTATGAAAGGTAGTCTGTTGTCGTGATTTTTGTTACTCCAATGGATGGTAGCCTTGTCACTATGGAACGTAGTATGTTGTCGATATCTTTGTTAGTCTAATGGACGGTAGCCTTGTCATTATGGAAGGTAGTCTGTTGTCGAGATTTTTGTTACTCTAAAGGATGGTAGCCTTGTCATTATGGAAGGTAGTGTGTGTCGATATTTTTGTTATTCCAATGGATTGTAGCCTTGTCATTATGGAAGCTAGTCTGTTGTCGAGATTTTTGTTACTCCAATGGATGGTAGCCTTGTCATTGTGGAAGGTAGTCTATTGTCTATATTTTTGTGACTATAATGGATGGTAGCCTTGTAATTATGGAAGGTAGTGTCTTGTCGATATTTTTGTTATTACAAAGGATGGTAGCCTTGTCATTATGGAAGCTAGTCTATTGTCGAGATTTTTGTTACTCCAATGGATGGTATCCTTGTCATTATGGAACGTAGTCTGTTGTCGTGATTTTTTTTACTCCAATGGATGGTAGACTTGTCACTATGGAACGTAGTATGTTGTCGATATCTTTGTTAATCTAATGGATGTTAGCCTTGTAATTATGGAAGGTAGTCTGTTATCGAGATTTTTGTTACTCTAAGGGATGGTAGCCTTGTCATTATGGAAGGTAGTATGTTGTCGATATTTTTGTTATTCCAATGGATGGTAGCCTTGTCATTATGGAAGCTAGTCTGTTGTCGAGATTTTTTACTCCAATGGATGGTAGCCTTGTCATTGTGGAAGGTAGTCTATTGTCGATATTTTTGTGACTACAATGGATGGTAGCCTTTTCATTATGGAAGGTAGTTTGTTGTCGAGATTTTTGTTACTATGATGGATTGTAGCCTTGTTGTTATTGAAGGTAGTCTGTTGTCGATATCTTTGTTACTCCAAGGGATGGTAACCTAGTCATTATGGAAGGTAGTCTGTTGTCGAGTTTTTTGTTACTCCAATGGATGGTAGGCTTGTCATTATGGAAGGTAGTCTGTTGTCGTTATTTTTGTTACTCCAATGGGTGGTAGCCTTGTCACTATGGAAGGTAGTATGTTGTCGATATCTTTGTAACTTCAATGGATGGTAGCCTTGTCATTATGGAAGGTAGTCTGTTGTAGATATTTTTGTTACTCTAAGGGATGGTAGCCTTGTAATTATGGAAGGTAGTGTCTTGTCGATATTTATTTTATTCCAAAGGATGGTAGCCTTGTCATTATGGAAGCTAGTCTATTTTCGAGATTTTTGTTACTCCAATGGATGGTAGCCTTGTCCCTATGAAAGGTAGTATGTTGTCGAGATTTTTGTTAGTACAATGGATTGTAGCCTTGTCGTTATGGAAGATAGTCTATTGTCGATATCTTTATTACTCCAATAGATGGTAAACTAGTCATTATGGAAGGTAGTCTGGTGTCGAGATTTTTGTTACTCCAATGGATGGTAGCCTTATCATTATGGAAGGTAGTCTGTTGTCGAGATTTTTTATACTCCAATGGATTGTAGACTTGTCATTATGGAAGGTAGTCTCTTGTGGATATTTTTGTTACTCCAATGATTGTACCCTTGTCATTATGGAAGGTAGTCTGCTGTCGAGATTCTTGTTACTCCAATCGATGGTAGCCTTGTCATTATGGAAGGTAGTCTGTTGTCGAGATTTCTGTTCCTCCAATGGATGGTAGCCTTGTCATTATGGAAGGTAGGTTATTGTCAGGATTTTTGTTACTCCAATGGATGGTAGCCACGTCATTATGGAAGGTATTTTGTTGTCTAGATTTTTGTTACTCTAAGGGACGGTAGCCTTGTCATTATGGAAGGTAGTCTATTGTCGAGATTTTTGTCACTGCAATGGATGGTAGCCTTGTCATTATGGAAGGTACTCTGTTGTTGTGATTTTTGTAACTCCCATGGATGGTAGCCTTGTCACTATGGAAGGTAGTATGTTGTCGATATCTTTGTAACTCCAATGGATGGTAGCCTTGTCATTATGGAAGGTAGCCTGTTGTCAAGATTTTTGTTACTCTAAGGGATGGTAGCCTTGTTATTATGGAAGGTAGTGCCTTGTCGATATTTTTGTTATTCCAAAGGATGGTAGCCTTGTCATTATGGAAGCTAGTCTATTGTCGATATTTTTGTTACTGCAATGGATGGTAGCCTTGTCATTATTGAAGGTAGTCTATTTTCGATATTTTTGTTATTCCAATTGATGGTAGCCTTGTCATTATGGAAGGTAGTCTGTTGTCGTGATTTTTGTTACTCCAATGGATGGTAGCCTTGTCACTATGGAACATAGTATGTTGTCGATATCTTTGTTAATCTAATGGACGGTAGCCTTGTCATTATGGAAGGTAGTCTGTTGTCGTGATTTTTGTTACTCTAAGGGATGGTAGCCTTGTCATTATGGAAGGTAGTGTGTTTTCGATATTTTGTTATTCCAATGGATGGTAGCCTTGTCATTATGGAAGCTAGTATGTTGTCGAGATTTTTGTTACTCAAATGGATGATAGCCTTGTCATTGTGGAAGGTAGTCTATTGTCTATATTTTTATGAATACAATGGATAGTAGCCTTGTCATTATGGAAGCTAGTCTGTTGTTGAGATTTTTGTTACTATGATGGATTTTAGCCTTGTCGTTATGGAAGGTAGTCTGTTGTCGATATCTTTGTTACTCAAATGGATGGTAACCTAGTCATTATGGAAGGTAGTATGTTGTTGAGTTTTTTGTTACTCCAATGGATGGTAGCCTTGTCATTATGGAAGGTAGTCTGTTGTCGTGATTTTTGTTACTCCGATGGATGGTAGCCTTGTCACTATGGAAGGTAGTATGTAGTCGATATCTTTGTAACTCCAATGGATGGTAGCCTTGTCATTATGGAAGGTAGTCTGTTGTCGAGATTTTTGTTACTCTAAGGGATGGTAGCCTTGTCATTATGGAAGGTAGTCTGTTGTCGAGATTTTTGTCACTACAATGGATGGTAGCCTTGTCATTATGGAAATTAGTCTGTTGTCCAGATTTTTGTTACAACAATAGATGGTAGCCATGTCATTATCGAAGGTAGTCTATTGTCGAGATTTTTGTCACTGCAATGGATGGTAGCCTTGTCATTATGGAAGGTACTCTTTTGTTGTGATTTTTGTTACTCCCATGGATGGTAGCCTTGTCACTATGGAAGGTAGTATGTTGTCGATATCTTTGTAACTCCAATGGATGGTAGCCTTGTCATTATGGAAGGTAGCCTGTTGTCGAGATTTTTGTTACTCTAAGGGATGGTAGCCTTGTTATTATGGGAGGTAGTGTCTAGTCGATATTTTTGTTATTCCAATAGATGGTAGCCTTGTTATTATGGAAGTTAGTCTATTGTCGATATTTTTGTTACTCCAATGGATGGTAGCCTTGTCATTTTGGAAGGTAGTCTATTTTCGATATTTTTGTTATTCCAATTGATGGTAGCCTTGTTTTTATGGAAGGTAGTCTGTTGTCGTGATTTTTGTTACTCCAATGGATGGTAGCCTTGTCACTATGGAACTTAGTATGCTGTCGATATCTTTGTTAATCTAATGGACGGTAGCCTTGTCATTATGGAAGGTAGTCTGTTGTCGAGATTTTTGTTACTCTAAGGGATGGTAGCCTTGTCATTATGGAAGGTAGTGTGTTGTCGATATTTTTGTTATTCCAATGGATTGTAGCCTTGTCATTATGGAAGCTAGTCTGTTGTCGAGATTTTTGTTACTCCAATGGATGGTAACCTTGTCATTGTGGAAGGTAGTCTATTGTCTATATTTTTGTTACTACAATGGATGGTAGCCTTGTCATTATGGAAGCTAGTCTGTTGTCGAGATTTTTCTTACTCCAATGGATGGTAGCCTTGTCATTATGGAAGGTAGTCTATTTTCGATATTTTTGTTATTCCAATGGATGGTAGCCTTGTCATTATGGAAGGTAGTCTGTTGTCGTGATTTTTGTTACTCCAATGGATGGTAGCCTTGTCACTATGGAACGTAGTATGTTGTTGATATCTTTGTTAATCTAATGGACGGTAGCCTTGTCATTATGGAAGGTAGTCTGTTGTCGAGATTTTTGTTACTCTAAGGGATGGTAGCCTTGTCATTATGGAAGGTAGTGTGTTGTCAATATTTTTGTTATTCCAATGGATGGCAACCTTGTCATTATGGGAGCTAGTCTGTTGTCGATATTTTTGTTACTCCAATGGATGGTAGCCTTGTTATTATGGAAGGTAGTCTATTGTCGATATTTTTGTGACTACAATGGATGGTAGCCTTTTCATTATGGAAGGTAGTCTGTTGTCGAGATTTTTGTTACTATGATGGATTCTACCCTTGTCGTTATGGAACATAGTCTGTTGTCGATATCTTTGTTACTCCAATGGATGGTAACCTAGTCATTATGGAAGGAAGTCTGTTGTCGAGTTTTTTGTTACTCCAATGGATGGTAGCCTTGTCATTATGGAAGGTAGTCTGTTGTCGTGATTTTTGTTACTCCAATGGATGGTATCCTTGTCACTATGGAAGGTAGTATGTTGTCGATATCTTTGTGAATCCAATGGATGGTAGCCTTGTCATTATGGAAGGTATTCTGTTGTCGATATCTTTGTAACTCCAATGGATGGTAGCCTTGTCATTATGGAAGGTAGCCTGTTGTCGAGATTTTTGTTACTCTAAGGGATGGTAGCCTTGTTATTATGGAAGGTAGTGTCTTGTCGATATTTTTGTTATTCCAAAGGATGGTAGCCTTGTCATTATGGAAGCTAGTCTATTGTCGAGATTTTTGTTACTCCAATGGATGGTAGCCTTTTCATTATGGAAGGTAGTCTATTTTCGATATTTTTGTTTTTCCAATTGATGGTAGCCTTGTCATTATGGAAGGTAGTCTGTTGTCGTGATTTTTGTTACTCCAATGGATGGTAGCCTTGTCACTATGGAAGGTAGTCTGTTGTCTATATTTTTTTGACAACAATGGATGGTAGCCTTTTCATTATGGAGGGTAGTCTGTTGGCGAGATTTTTGATACTATGATGGATTGTAGCCTTGTCGTTATAGAAGGTAGTCTGTTGTCGATATCTTTGTTACTGAAATGGATGGTAACCTAGTCATTATGGAAGGTAGTCTATTGTCGAGTTTTTTGTTAATCCAATGGATGGTATCCTTGTCATTATGGAAGGGAGTCTGTTGTCGTGATTTTTGTTACTCCAATGGATGGTAGCCTTGTCACTATGGAAGGTATTATGTTGTCGATATCTTTGTAACTCCAATGGATGGTGGCCTTGTCATGATGGAAGGTAGTCTATTGTCGAGATTTTTGTTACTCTAAGGGATGGTAGCCTTGTTATTATGGAAGGTAGTGTCTTGTCGATATTTTTGTTATTCCAAAGGATGGTAGCCTTGTCATTATGGAAGCTAGTCTGTTGTCGAGATTTTTGTTACTCTACGGGATGGTAGCCTTGTTATTATGGAAGGTAATATCTTGTCGATATTTTTGTTATTCCAAAGGACGGTAGCCTTGTCATTATGGAAGCTAGTCTATTGTCTAGATTTTTGTTAATCCAATGGATGGTAGCCTTGTCATTATGGAAGGTAGTCTATTTTCGATATTTTTAGTATTCCAATTGATGGTAGCCTTGTCATTATGGAAGGTAGTCTGTTGTCGTGATTTTTGTTACTCCAATGGATGGTAGCCTTGTCACTATGGAACGTAGTATGTTATCGATATCTTTGTTAATCTAATGGACGGTAGCCTTGTCATTATGGAAGGTAGTCTGTTGTCGAGATTTTTGTTACTCTAAGGGATAGTAGCCTTGTCATTATGGAAGGTAGTCTGTTGTCGATATTTTTTTTATTCCAATGGATGGTAGCCTTGTCATTATGGAAGCTAGTCTGTTGTCGAGATTTTTTTTACTCAAATGGATGGTTGCCTTGTCATTGTGGAAGGTAGTCTATCGTCTATATTTTTGTGACTACAATGGATGGTAGCCTTTTAATTATGGAAGGTAGTCTATTGGCGAGATTTTTGTTACTATGATGGATTGTAGCCTTGTCGTTATGGAAGGTAGTCTGTTGTAGATATCTTTGTTACTCCAATGGATGGTAACCTAGTCATTATGGAAGGTAGTCTGTTCTCGAGTTTTTTGTTACTCCAATCGATGGTAGCCTTGTCATTATGGAAGGTAGTCTGTTGTCGTGATTTTTGTTACTCCAATGGATGGTAGCTTTTTCACTATGCAAGGTAGTATGTTGTCGATATCTTTGTACCTCCAATGGATGGTAGCCTTGTCATTATGGAAGGTAGCCTGTTGTCGAGATTTTTGTTACTCTAAGGGATGGTAGCCTTGTTATTATGGAAGGTAGTGTCTGGTCGATATTTTTGTTATTCCAAAGGATGGTAGCCTTGTCATTATGGAAGCTAGTCTATTGTCGAGATTTTTGTTACTCCAATGGATGGTAGCCTTTTCATTATGGATCCAATTGATGGTAGCCTTGTCATTATGGAAGGTAGTCTGTTGTCGTGATTTTTGTTACTCCAATGGATGGTAGCCTTGTCACTATGGAACGTAGTATGTTGTTGATATCTTTGTTAATCTAATGGACGGTAGCCTTGTAATTATGGAAGGTAGTCTGTTGTCGAGACTTTTGTTACTCTAAGGGATGGTAGCCTTGTCATTATGGAAGGTAGTCTGTCATCGATATTTTTGTTATTCCAATGGATGGTAGCCTTGTTATTATGGAAGCTAGTCTGTTGTCGAGATTTTTGTTACTCCAATGTATGGTAGCCTTGTCATTGTGGAAGGTAGTCTATTGTCTATATTTTTGTGACAACAATGGATGGTAGCCTTTTCATTATGGAAGGTAGTCTGTTGGCGAGATTTTTGTTACTATGATGGATTGTAGCCTTGTCGTTATAGAAGGTAGTCTGTTGTCGATATCTTTGTTACTGAAATGGATGGTAACCTAGTCATTATGGAAGGTAGTCTGTTCTCGAGTTTTTTGTTACTCCAATCGATGGTAGCCTTGTCAATATGGAAGGTAGTCTGTTGTCGTGATTTTTGTTACTCCAATGGATTGTAGCTTTGTCACTATGGAAGGTAGTATGTTGTCGATATCTTTGTACCTCCAATGGATGGTAGCCTTGTCATTATGGAAGGTAGTCTGTTGTCGAGATTTTTGTTACTCTAATGGATGGTAGACTTGTCATTATGGAAGGTAGTCTGTTGTCGATATTTTTGTCACTACAATGGATGGTAGCCTTGTCATTATGGAAGGTAGTCTGTTGTCCAGGTTTTTGTTACAACAATAGATGGTAGCCTTGTCATTATGGAAGGTAGTCTATTGTCGAGATTTTTGTCACTGCAATGGATGGTAGCCTTTTCATTATGGAAGGTACTCTGTTGTCGTGATTTTTGTTACTCCAATGGATGGTAGCCTTGTCACTATGGAAGGTAGTATGTTGTCGATATCTTTGTAACTCCAATGGTTGGTAGCCTTTTCATTATGGAAGGTAGCCTGTTGTCAAGATTTTTGTTACTCTAAGGGATGGTAGCCTTGTTATTATGGAAGGTACTGTCTTGTCGATATTTTTGTTATTCCAAAGGATGGTAGCCTTGTCATTATGGAAGCTAGTCTATTGTCGAGATTTTTGTTACTCCAATGGATGGTAGCCTTGTCATTATGGAAGGTAGTCTATTTTCGATATTTTTGTTATTCCAATTGATGGTAGCCTTGTCATTATGGAAGGTAGTCTGTTGTCGTGATTTTTGTTACTCCAATGGATGGTAGCCTTGTCACTATGGAACGTAGTATGTTATCGATATCTTTTTAATCTAATGGACGGTAGCCTTGTCACTATGGAAGGTAGTTTGTTGTCGAGATTTTTGTTACTCTAAGGGATGGTAGCCTTGTCATTATGGAAGGTAGTGTGTTGTCGATATTTTTGTTATTCCAATGGATGGTAGCCTTGTCATTATGGAAGCTAGTCTGTTGTCGAGATTTTTGTTACTCCAATGTATGGTAGCCTTGTCATTGTGGAAGGTAGTCTATTTTCTATATTTTTGTGACAATAATGGATGGTAGCCTTTTCATTATGGAAGGTAGTCTGTTGGCGAGATTTTTGTTACTATGATGGATTGTAGCCTTGTCGTTATAGAAGGTAGTCTGTTGTCGATATCTTTGTTACTCAAATGGATGGTAACCTAGTCATTATGGAAGGTAGTCTATTGTCGAGATTTTTGTTACTCTAAGGGATGGTAGCCTTGTTATTATGGAAGGTAGTGTCTTGTCGATATTTTTGTTATTCCAAAGGATGGTAGCCTTGTCATTATGGAAGCTAGTCTATTGTCGAGATTCTTGTTACTCCAATGGATGGTGGCCTTTTCATTATGGAAGGTAGTCTATTTTCGATATTTTTGTTTTTCCAATTGATGGTAGCCTTGTCATTATGGAAGGTAGTCTGTTGTCGTGATTTTTGTTACTCCAATGGATGGTAGCCTTGTCACTATGGAACGTAGTATGTTGTTGATATCTTTGTTAATCTAATGGACGGTAGCCTTGTCATTGTGGAAGGTAGTCTGTTGTCGAGATTTTTGTTACTCTAAGGGATGGTAGCCTTGTCATTATGGAAGGTAGTGTGTTGTCGATATTTTTGTTATTCTAATGGATGGTAGCCTTGTTATTATGGAAGCTAGTCTGTTGTCGAGATTTTTGTTACTCCAATGTATGGTAGCCTTGTCATTGTTTAAGGTAGTCTATTGTCTATATTTTTGTGACAACAATGGATGGTAGCCTTTTCATTATGGAAGGTAGTCTGTTGGTGAGATTTTTGTTACTATGATGGATTGTAGCCTTGTCGCTATAGAAGGTAGTCTGTTGTCGATATATTTGTTACTCAAATGGATGGTAACCTAGTCATTATGGAAGGTAGTCTGTTGTCGAGTTTTTTGTTAATCCAATGGATGGTATCCTTGTCATTATGGAAGGTAGTTTGTTGTCGTGATTTTTGTTACTCCAATGGATGGTAGCCATGTCACTATGGAAGGTATTATGTTGTCGATATCTTTGTAACTCCAATGGATGGTGGCCTTGTCATTATGGAAGGTAGTCTATTGTCGAGATTTTTGTTACTCTAAGGGATGGTAGCCTTGTTATTATGGAAGGTAGTGTCTTGTCGATATTTTTGTTATTCCAAAGGATGGTAGCCTTGTCATTATGGAAGCTAGTCTGTTGTCGAGATTTTTGTTACTCTACGGGATGGTAGCCTTGTTATTATGGAAGGTAATATCTTGTCGATATTTTTGTTATTCCAAAGGATGGTAGCCTTGTCATTATGGAATCTAGTCTATTGTCTAGATTTTTGTTACTCCAATGGATGGTAGCCTTGTCATTATGGAAGGTAGTCTATTTTCGATATTTTTGGTATTCCAATTGATGGTAGCCTTGTCATTATGGAAGGTAGTCTGTTGTCGTGATTTTTGTTACTCCAATGGATGGTAGCCTTGTCACTATGGAACGTAGTATGTTATCGATATCTTTGTTAATCTAATGGACGGTAGCCTTGTCATTATGGAAGGTAGTCTGTTGTCGAGATTTTTGTTACTCTAAGGGATAGTAGCCTTGTCATTATGGAAGGTAGTCTGTTGTCGATATTTTTTTTATTCCAATGGATGGTAGCCTTGTCATTATGGAAGCTAGTCTGTTGTCGAGATTTTTTTTACTCAAATGGATGGTAGCCTTGTCATTGTGGAAGGTAGTCTATTGTCTATATTTTTGTGACTACAATGGATGGTAGCCTTTTAATTATGGAAGGTAGTCTGTTGGCGAGATTTTTGTTACTATGATGGAATTATAGCCTTGTCGTTATGGAAGGTAGTCTGTTGTCGATATCTTTGTTACTCCAATGGATGGTAACCTAGTCATTATGGAAGGTAGTCTGTTCTCGAGTTTTTTGTTACTCCAATCGATGGTAGCCTTGTCATTATGGAAGGTAGTCTGTTGTCGTGATTTTTGTTACTCCAATGGATGGTAGCTTTGTCACTATGGAAGGTAGTATGTTGTTGATATCTTTGTACCTCCAATGGATGGTAGCCTTGTCATTATGGAAGGTAGTCTGTTGTCGAGATTTTTGTTACTCTAATGGATGGTAGCCTTGTCATTATGGAAGGTAGTCTGTTGTCGAGATTTTTGTCACTACAATGGATGGTAGCCTTGTCATTATGGAAGGTAGTCTGTTTTCCAGGTTTTTGTTACAACAATAGATGGTAGCCTTGTCATTATGGAAGGTAGTCTATTGTCGAGATTTTTGTCACTGCAATGGATGGTAGCCTTTACATTATGGAAGGTACTCTGTTGTCGTGATTTTTGTTACTCCAATGGATGGTAGCCTTGTCACTATGGAAGGTAGTATGTTGTCAATATCTTTGTAACTCCAATGGATGGTAGCCTTGTCATTATGGAAGGTAGCCTGTTGTCGAGATTTTTGTTACTCTAAGGGATGGTAGCCTTGTTATTATGGAAGGTAGTGTCTTGTCGATATTTTTGTTATTCCAAAGGATGGTAGCCTTGTCATTATGGAAGCTAGTCTATTGTCGAGATTTTTGTTACTCCAATGGATGGTAGCCTTGTCATTATGGAAGGTAGTCTATTTTCGATATTTTTGTTATTCCAATTGATGGTAGCCTTGTCATTATGGAAGGTAGTCTGTTGTCGTTATTTTTGTTACTCCAATGGATGGTAGCCTTGTCACTATGGAACGTAGTATGTTATCGATATCTTTTTAATCTAATGGACGGTAGCCTTGTCACTATGGAAGGTAGTCTGTTGTCGAGATTTTTGTTACTCTAAGGGATGGTAGCCTTGTCATTATGGAAGGTAGTGTGTTGTCGATATTTTTGTTATTCCAATGGATGGTAGCCTTGTCATTATGGAAGCTAGTCTGTTGTCGAGATTTTTGTTACTCCAATGTATGGTAGCCTTGTCATTTTGGAAGGTAGTCTATTTTCTATATTTTTGTGACAATAATGGATGGTAGCCTTTTCATTATGGAAGGTAGTCTGTTGGCGAGATTTTTGTTACTATGATGGATTGTAGCCTTGTCGTTATAGAAGGTAGTCTGTTGTCGATATCTTTGTTACTCAAATGGATGGTAACCTAGTCATTATGGAAGGTAGTCTATTGTCGAGATTTTTGTTACTCTAAGGGATGGTAGCCTTGTTATTATGGAAGGTAGTGTCTTGTCGATATTTTTGTTATTCCAAAGGATGGTAGCCTTGTCATTATGGAAGCTAGTCTGTTGTCGAGATTTTTGTTACTCTAATGGATGGTAGCCTTGTCGTTATGGAAGGTAGTCTATTGTCGATATTTTTGTTATTCCAATGGATGGTAGCCTTATCATTATGGAAGGTAGTTTTTTGTCATGATTTTTGTTACTCCAATGGATGGTAGCCTTGTCACTATGGAAGGTAGTATGTTGTCGATATCTTTGTAACTCCAATGGATGGTAGCATTGTTTTTATTGAAGGTAGTCTGTTGTCGAGATTTTTGTTACTCTAAGGGATGGTAGCCTTGTTATTATGGAAGGTAGTGTCTTGTCAATATTTTTGTTATTCCAAAGGATGGTAGCCTTGTCATTATGGAACCTAGTCTGTTGTCGAGGTTTTTGTTACTCCAATGGATGGTATCCTTGTCATTATCGAAGGTAGCATATTGTCGATATTTTTTTTATTCCAATCGATGGTAGCTTTGTCATTATGGAAGGTAGTCTGTTGTCGATATCTTTGGTACTCCAATGGATGGTAACCTAGTCATTATGGAAGGTAATCTATTGTCGAGATTTTTGTTACACCAATGGATGGTAGCCTTGTCATTATAGAAGGTAGTTTGTTGTCGATATTTTTTATACTCCAAAAGATTGTAGCCTTTTCATTATGGAAGGTAGTCTCTTGTGGATATTTTTGTTACTCCAATGATGGCACCCTTGTCATTATGGAAGGTAGTCTGCTGTCGAGATTTTTGTTACTCCAATGGATGGTAGCCTTATCATTATGGAAGGTGTCGAGATTTCTGTTACTCCAATGGATGGTAGCCTTGTCATTTAGGAAGGTAGGTTATTGTCGGGATTTTTGTTACTCCAATGGATGGTAGCCTTGTCATTATAGAAGGTAGTTTGTTGTCGAGATTTTTGTCACTGCAATGGATGGTAGCCTTTTCATTATTGAAGGTAGTCTGTCATTGTGATTTTCTGTTACTCCATTGGATGGTAGCCTTGTCATTATGGAAGGTAGTCTGTAGTCGAGATTTTTGTCACTCCAATGGATGGTAGCCTTGTATTATGAAAGGTCGTCTGTCGTTGTGATTTTTGTCACTCCATTGGATGGTAGCCTTGTCATTATGGAAGGTAGTCTGTTGTCGTGATTTTTGTTACTCCAATGGATGGTAGCCTTGTCACTATGGAACGTAGTATGGTGTTGATATCTTTGTTAATCTAATGGACGGTAGCCTTGTCATTATGGAAGGTAGTCTGTTGTCGAGATTTTTGTTACTCTAAGGGATAGTAGCCTTGTCATTATGGAAGGTAGTCTGATGTCGATATTTTTTTTATTCCAATGGATGGTAGCCTTGTCATTATGGAAGCTAGTCTGTTGTCGAGATTTTTTTTACTCAAATGGATGGTAGCCTTGTCATTGTGGAAGGTAGTCTATTGTCTATATTTTTGTGACTACAATGGATGGTAGCCTTTTAATTATGGAAGGTAGTCTGTTGGCGAGATTTTTGTTACTATGATGGAATTGTAGCCTTGTCGTTATGGAAGGTAGTCTGTTGTCGATATCTTTGTAACTCCAATGGATGGTAACCTAGTCATTATGGAAGGTAGTTTGTTGTCGAGATTTTTTTTACTCGATTGGATAGTAGCCTTGTCCTTATCGAAGGTAGTCTGTTGTCGAGATTTTTTATACTACAACGGAATGTAGCCTTGTCATTATGGAAGGTAGTCTCTTGTGGATATTTTTTGTTACTCCAATGATGGTACCATTGTCATTATGGAAGGTAGTCTGCTGTCGAGATTTTTGTTAGTCCAATGGATGGTAGCCTTGTCATTATCGAAGGTAGTCTGTTGTCGAGATTTCTGTTACTCCAATGGATGGTAGCCTTGTCATTATGGAAGGTTGGCTATTGTCGGGATTTTTGTTACTCAAATGGATGGTAGCCTTGTCATTATAGAAGGTAGTCTGTTGTCCAAATTTTTGTTACAACAATAGATGGTACGCTTTTCATTATGGAAGGTAGTATGTTTTCGAGATTTTTGTCACTGCAATGGATGGTATCCTTGTCATTAAGGAAGGTAGTTTGTCGTTGTGATTTACTGTTACTCCGATGGATGGTAGCCTAGTCATTAAGGACGGTAGTTTGTTGTTCATATTTTTGTTACTCCAATGGATGGTAGACTTGTCATTATGGAAGGTAGTCTATTGTCGAGATTTTTGTTACTCCATTGGATTGTAGCCTTGTCATTACGGAAGGTATCGTGTTATCGATATTTTTGTTATTCCAATGGATGGTAGCCTTTTATTATGGAAGGTAGTCTATTGTCGTGATTTTTGTTACTCTAAGTGATGGTAGCCTTGTCATTATGGAAGGGAGTATGTTGTCGATATCTTTGTTACTCCAATGGATGGTAGCCTTGTCATTACGGAAGGTAGTCTCTTGTCGATAGTTTTGTTACTCTAAGGGATGGTAGCATTGTCATTATGAAAGGTAGTCTATTGTCGAGATTTTTGTTACTATAATAGATTGTAGGCTTGTCATTATGGAAGGTAGTCTGTTGTCGATATTTTTTATACTCTAATGGATTGTAGCCTTGTCATTATTGAAGGTAGTATGTTGTCTACTTTTTGTTACTCCAACGGATGGTAGCCTTGTCATTATGGAAGGTAGTCTGTTGTCGAGATTTCTGTTACTCCAATGGATGTTAGCCTTGTCATTATCGAAGGTAGTCTGTTGTGGAGATTTTTTTTACTATAATGGATGGTAGCCTTGTCATTATGGAAGGTAGTCTGTTGTCGAGATTTTTGTTACAACAATGGATGGTATCCATGTCATTATGAAAGGTAGTCTATTTTTGATATCTTTGTTACTCTAATGGATGGTAGCCTAGTCTTTATGTAAGGTAGTTTGTTGTCGAGATTTTTGTTACTCCAATGGATGGTAGCCTTGTCATTATGGAAGGTAGTCTGTTGTCGAGATTTTTGTCACTCCAATGGATGGTAGGCTTGTATTATGAAAGGTCGTCTGTCGTTGTGATTTTTGTCACTCCAATCGATGGTAGCCTTGTCATTATTGAAGGTAGTCTGTTGTCGTGATTTTTGTTACTCCAATGGATGGTAGCCTTGTCACTGTGGAACGTAGTATGGTGTTGATATCTTTGTTAATCCAATGGATGGTAGCCTTGTCATTATGGAAGGTAGTCTGTTGTCGAGATTTTTGTTTCTCTTAGGGATGGTAGCCTTGTCATAAATTAAGGTAGTGTGTTGTCGATATTTTTGTTATTCCTATGGATGGTAGCCTTGTCATTATGGAAGCTAGTCTGTTATCGAGATTTTTGATACTCCAATGGATGGTAGCCTTGTCATTATGGAAGATAGTCTATTGTCGATATTTTTGTTACTATAATGGATGGTAGCCTTTTCATTATGGAAGGTAGTCTATTGTCGAGATTTTTGTTACTACAATGGATTGTAGCCTTGTCGTTATGGAAGGTAGTCTGTTGTCGATATCTTTGTAACTCCAATGGATGGTAACCTAGTCATTATGGAAGGTAGTTTGTTGTCGAGATTTTTGTTACTCGATTGGATAGTAGCCTTGTCCTTATCGAAGGTAGTCTGTTGTCGAGATTTCTGTTACTCCAATGGATGGTAGCCTTGTCATTATGGAAGGTAGTCTCTTGTGGATATTTTTTGTTACTCCAATGATGGTACCCTTGTCATTATGGAAGGTAGTCTGCTGTCGAGATTTTTGTTACTCCAATGGATGGTAGCCTTGTCATTATCGAAGGTAGTCTGTTGTCGAGATTTCTGTTACTCCAATGGATGGTAGCCTTGTCATTTAGGAAGGTAGGTTATTGTCGGGATTTTTGTTACTCCAATGGATAGTAGCCTTGTCATTATAGAAGGTAGTTTGTTGTCGAGATTTTTGTCACTGCAATGGATGGTAGCCTTTTCATTATGGAAGGTAGTCTGTCATTGTGATTTTCTGTTACTCCATTGGATGGTAGCCTTGTCATTATGGAAGGTAGTCTGTAGTCGATATTTTTGTCACTCCAATGGATGGTAGCCTTGTATTATGAAAGGTCGTCTGTCGTTGTGATTTTTGTCACTCCAATGGATGGTAGCCTTGTCATTATTGAAGGTAGTCTGTTGTCGTGATTTTTGTTACTCCAATGGATGGTAGCCTTGTCACTATGGAACGTAGTATGGTGTTGATATCTTTGTTAATCCAATGGATGGTAGCCTTGTCATTATGGAAGGTAGTCTGTTGTCGAGATTTTTGTTTCTCTTAGGGTTGGTAGCCTTGTCATTAATGAAGGTAGTGTGTTGTCGATATTTTTGTTATTCCTATGGATGGTAGCCTTGTCATTATGGAAGCTAGTCTGTTATCGAGATTTTTGATACTCCAATGGATGGTAGCCTTGGCATTATGGAAGATAGTCTATTGTCGATATTTTTGTTACTATAATGGATGGTAGCCTTTTCATTATGGAAGGTAGTCTATTATCGAGATTTTTGTTACTACAATGGATTGTAGCCTTGTCGTTATGGAAGGTAGTCTGTTGTCGATATCTTTGTAACTCCAATGGATGGTAACCTAGTCATTATGGAAGGTAGTTTGTTGTCGAGATTTTTGTTACTCGATTGGATAGTAGCCTTGTCCTTATCGAAGGTAGTCTGTTGTCGAGATTTTTTATACTCCAACGGAATGTAGCCTTGTCATTATGGAAGGTAGTCTCTTGTGGATATTTTTTGTTACTCCAATGATGGTACCATTGTCATTATGGAAGGTAGTCTGCTGTCGAGATTTTTGTTACTCCAATGGATGGTAGCCTTGTCATTATCGAAGGTAGTCTGTTGTCGAGATTTCTGTTACTCCAATGGATGGTAGCCTTGTCATTATGGAAGGTTGGCTATTGTCGGGATTTTTGTTACTCAAATGGATGGTAGCCTTGTCATTATAGAAGGTAGTCTATTGTCCAAATTTTTGTTACAACAATAGATGGTACCCTTTTCATTATGGAAGGTAGTCTGTTTTCGAGATTTTTGTCACTGCAATGGATGGTATCCTTGTCATTAAGGAAGGTAGTTTGTCGTTGTGATTTACTGTTACTCCGATGAATGGTAGCCTAGTCATTAAGGACGGTAGTTTGTTATTCATATTTTTGTTACTCCAATGGATGGTAGACTTGTCATTATGGAAGGTAGTCTATTGTCGAGATTTTTGTTACTCCATTGGATTGTAGCCTTGTCATTACGGAAGGTATCGTGTTATCGATATTTTTGTTATTCCAATGGATGGTAGCCTTTTTATTATGGAAGGTAGTCTATTGTCGTGATTTTTGTTACTCTAAGGGATGGTAGCCTTGTCATTATGGAAGGGAGTATGTTGTCGATATCTTTGTTACTCCAATGGATGGTAGCCTTGTCATTACGGAAGGTAGTCTCTTGTCGATAGTTTTGTTACTCTAAGGGATGGTAGCATTGTCATTATGAAAGGTAGTCTATTATCGAGATTTTTGTTACTATAATAGATTGTAGGCTTGTCATTATGGAAGGTAGTCTGTTGTCGATATTTTTTATACTCTAATGGATTGTAGCCTTGTCATTATTGAAGGTAGTATGTTGTCGACTTTTTGTTACTCCAACGGATGGTAGCCTTGTCATTATGAAAGGTAGTCTGTTGTCGAGATTTCTGTTACTCCAATGGATGTTAGCCTTGTCATTATCGAAGGTAGTCTGTTGTGGAGATTTTTTTTACTATAATGGATGGTAGCCTTGTCATTATGGAAGGTAATCTGTTGTCGAGATTTTGTTACAACAATGGATGGTATCCATGTCATTATGAAAGGTAGTCTATTTTTGATATCTTTGTTACTCTAATGGATGGTAGCCTACTCTTTATATAAGGTAGTTTGTTGTCAAGATTTTTGTTACTCCAATGGATGGTAGCCTTGTCATTATGGAAGGTAGTCTGTTGTCGAGATTTTTGTCACTCCAATGGATGGTAGCCTTGTATTATGAAAGGTCGTCTGTCGTTGTGATTTTTGTCACTGCAATCGATGGTAGCCTTGTCATTATTGAAGGTAGTCTGTTGTCGTGATTTTTGTTACTCCAATGGATGGTAGCCTTGTCACTATGGAACGTAGTATGGTGTTGATATCTTTGTTAATCCAATGGATGGTAGCCTTGTCATTATGGAAGGGAGTCTATTGTCGAGATTTTTGTTTCTCTTAGGGATGGTAGCCTTGTCATTAATGAAGGTAGTGTGTTGTCGATATTTTTGTTATTCCTATGGATGGTAGCCTTGTCATTATGGAAGCTAGTCTGTTATCGAGATTTTTGATACTCCAATGGATGGTAGCCTTGTCATTATGGAAGATAGTCTATTGTCGATATTTTTGTTACTATAATGGATGGTAGCCTTTTCATTATGGAAGGTAGTCTATTGTCGAGATTTTTGTTACTACAATGGATTATAGCCTTGTCGTTATGGAAGGTAGTCTGTTGTCGATATCTTTGTAACTCCAATGGATGGTAACCTAGTCATTATGGAAGGTAGTTTGTTGTCGAGATTTTTGTTACTCGATTGGATAATAGCCTTGTCCTTGTCGAAGGTAGTCTGTTGTCGAGATTTCTGTTACTCCAATGGATGGTAGCCTTGTCATTATGGAAGGTAGTCTCTTGTGGATATTTTTTGTTACTCCAATGATGGTACCCTTGTCATTATGGAAGGTAGTCTGCTGTCGAGATTTTTGTTACTTCAATGGATGGTAGCCTTGTCATTATCGAAGGTAGTCTGTTGTCGAGATTTGTGTTACTCCAATGGATGGTAGCCTTGTCATTATGGAAGGTTGGCTATTGTCGGGATTTTTGTTACTCAAATGGATGGTAGCCTTGTCATTATAGAAGGTAGTCCTGTTGTCCAAATTTTTGTTACAATAATAGATGGTACCCTTTTCATTATGGAAGGTAGTCTGTTTTCGAGATTTTTGTCACTGCAATGGATGGTATCCTTGTCATTAAGGAAGGTAGTCTGTCGTTGTGATTTACTGTTACTCCGATGAATGGTAGCCTAGTCATTAAGGACGATAGTTTGTTGTTCAGATTTTTGTTACTCCAATGGATGGTAGACTTGTCATTATGAAAGGTAGTCTATTGTCGAGATTTTTGTTACTCCATTGGATTTTAGCCTTGTCATTATGGAAGGTATCGTGTTATCGATATTTTTGTTATTCCAATGGATGGTAGCCTTTTTATTATGGAAGGTAGTCTATTGTCGTGATTTTTGTTACTCTAAGGGATGGTAGCCTTGTCATTATGGAAGGTAGTATGTTGTCGATATCTTTGTTACTCCAATGGATGGTAGCCTTGTCATTACGGAAGGTAGTCTCTTGTCGATAGTTTTGTTACTCTAACGGATGGTAGCATTGTCATTATGAAAGGTAGTCTATTGTCGAGATTTTTGTTACTATAATAGATTGTAGGCTTGTCATTATGGAAGGTAGTCTGTTGTCGATATTTTTTATACTCTAATGGATTGTAGCCTTGTCATTATGGAAGGTAGTATGTTGTCGACTTTTTGTTACTCCAACGGATGGTAGCCTTGTCATTATGAAAGGTAGTCTGTTGTCGAGATTTCTGTTACTCCAATGGATGTTAGCCTTGTCATTATCGAAGGTAGTCTGTTGTGGAGATTTTTTTTACTATAATGGATGGTAGCCTTGTCATTATGGAAGGTAGTCTGTTGTCGAGATTTTTGTTACAACAATGGATGGTATCCATGTCATTATGAAAGGTAGTCTATTTTTGATATCTTTGTTACTCTAATGGATGGTAGCCTAGTCTTTATGTAAGGTAGTTTGTTGTCGAGATTTTTGTTACTCCAATGGATGGTAGCCTTGTCATTATGGAAGGTAGTCTGTTTTCGAGATTTTTGTCACTCCAATGGATGGTAGCCTTGTATTATGAAAGGTCGTCTGTCGTTGTGATTTTTGTCACTCCAATCGATGGTAGCCTTGTCATTATTGAAGGTAGTCTGTTGTCGTGATTTTTGTTACTCCAATGGATGGTAGCCTTGTCACTATGGAACGTAGTATGGTGTTGATATCTTTGTTAATCCAATGGATGGTAGCCTTGTCATTATGGAAGGTAGTCTATTGTCGAGATTTTTGTTTCTCTTAGGGATGGTAGCCTTGTCATTAATGAAGGTAGTGTGTTGTCGATATTTTTGTTATTCCTATGGATGGTAGCCTTGTCATTATGGAAGCTAGTCTGTTATCGAGATTTTTGATACTCCAATGGATGGTAGCCTTGTCATTATGGAAGATAGTCTATTGTCGATATTTTTGTTACTATAATGGATGGTAGCCTTTTCATTATGGAAGGTAGTCTATTGTCGAGATTTTTGTTACTACAATGGATTGTAGCCTTGTCGTTATGGAAGGTAGTCTGTTGTCGATATCTTTGTAACTCCAATGGATGGTAACCTAGTCATTATGGAAGGTAGTTTGTTGTCGAGATTTTTGTTACTCGATTGGATAGTAGCCTTGTCCTTATCGAAGGTAGTCTGTTGTCGAGATTTCTGTTACTCCAATGGATGGTAGCCTTGTCATTATGGAAGGTAGTCTCTTGTGGATATTTTTTGTTACTCCAATGATGGTACCCTTGTCATTATGGAAGGTAGTCTGCTGTCGAGATTTTTGTTACTTCAATGGATGGTAGCCTTGTCATTATCGAAGGTAGTCTGTTGTCGAGATTTCTGTTACTCCAATGGATGGTAGCCTTGTCATTATGGAAGGTTGGCTATTGTCGGGATTTTTGTTACTCAAATGGATGGTAGCCTTGTCATTATAGAAGGTAGTCCTGTTGTCCAAATTTTTGTTACAATAATAGATGGTACCCTTTTCATTATGGAAGGTAGTCTGTTTTCGAGATTTTTGTCACTGCAATGGATGGTATCCTTGTCATTAAGGAAGGTAGTCTGTCGTTGTGATTTACTGTTACTCCGATGAATGGTAGCCTAGTCATTAAGGACGATAATTTGTTGTTCAGATTTTTGTTACTCCAATGGACGGTAGACTTGTCATTATGGAAGGTAGTCTATTGTCGAGATTTTTGTTACTCCATTGGATTGTAGCCTTGTCATTATGGAAGGTATCGTGTTATCGATATTTTTGTTATTCCAATGGATGGTAGCCTTTTTATTATGGAAGGTAGTCTATTGTCGTGATTTTTGTTACTCTAAGGGATGGTAGCCTTGTCATTATGGAAGGTAGTATGTTGTCGATATCTTTGTTACTCCAATGGATGGTAGCCTTGTCATTACGGAAGGTAGTCTCTTGTCGATAGTTTTGTTACTCTAACGGATGGTAGCATTGTCATTATGAAAGGTAGTCTATTGTCGAGATTTTTGTTACTATAATAGATTGTAGGCTTGTCATTATGGAAGGTAGTCTGTTGTCGATATTTTTTATACTCTAATGGATTGTAGCCTTGTCATTATGGAAGGTAGTATGTTGTCGACTTTTTATTACTCCAACGGATGGTAGCCTTGTCATTATGGAAGGTAGTCTGTTGTCGAGATTTCTGTTACTCCAATGGATGTTAGCCTTGTCATTATCAAAGGTAGTCTGTTGTGGAGATTTTTTTTACTATAATGGATGGTAGCCTTGTCATTATGGAAGGTAGTCTCTTGTCGAGATTTTTGTTACAACAATGGATGGTATCCTTGTCATTATGAAAGGTAGTCTATTTTTGATATCTTTGTTACTCTAATGGATGGTAGCCTAGTCATTATGTATGGTAGTTTTTTGTCGAGATTTTTGTTACTCTAATGGATGGTAGCCTTGTCATTATGGAAGGTAGTCTGTTGTCGAGATTTTTGTCACTCCAATGGATGGTAGCCTTGTATTATGAAAGGTCGTCTGTCGTTGTGATTTTTGTCACTCCAATGGATGGTAGCCTTGTCATTATGGAAGGTAGTCTGTTGTCGTGATTTTTGTTACTCCAATGGATGGTAGCCTTGTTACTATGGGACGTAGTATGGTGTTAATATCTTTGTTAATCCAATGGATGGTAGCCTTGTCATTATGGAAGCTAGTCTGTTATCGAGATTTTTGATACCCCAATGGATGGTAGCCTTGTCATTATGGAAGATAGTCTATTGTCAATATTTCTGTTACTATAATGGATGGTAGCCTTTTCATTATGGAATGTAGTCTATTGTCGAGATTTTTGTTACTACAATGGATTGTAGCCTTGTCGTTATGGAAGGTAGTCTATTGTCGATATCTTTGTAACTCCAATGGATGGTAACCTAGTCATTATGGAAGGTAGTTTGTTGTCGTGATTTTTGTTACTCGATTGGATAGTAGCCTTGTCCTTATCGAAGGTAGTTTGTTGTCGAGATTTCTGTTACTCTAATGGATGGTAGCCTTGTCATTATGGAAGGTAAGTTATTGTCGGGATTTTTCTTACTCCAATGGATGGTAGCCTTGTCATTATGGAAGGTAGTTTATGGTCCAGGTTTTGTTACTCCAATGGATGGTAGCCTTGTCATTATGGAAGGTAGTCTATTGTCGATATTTTTGTTACTACAATGCATGGTAGACTTTTCATTATGAAAGGTAGTCTGTTGTCGAGATTTTTGTTACTACAATGGATTGTAGCCTTGTCATTATGGAAGGTAGCCTATTGTCTATATCTTTGTTACTCCAATGGATGGTAACCTAGTCATTATGGAAGGTAGTCTGTTGTCGAGGTTTTTTCTACTCCAATGGATTGTAGCCTTGTCATAATGGAAGGTAGTATCTTATGGATATTTTTGTTACTACAATGATGGTACCCTTGTCAATATGAAAAGTAGTCTACTGTCGAGATTTTTGTTACTCCAATGGATGGTACCCTTGTCATTATGGAAGGTAGTCTGTTGTCTAGATTTTTGTTACTCCAAAGGATCGTAGCCTTGTAATTATGGAAGGTAGGTTATTGTCGGGATTTTTGTTACTCCAATTGATGGTAGCCTTGTCATTACGGAAGGTAGTTTGTTGTCCATATTTTTGTTACAACAATAGATGGTAGCCTTGTCATTATGGATGGTAGTCTGTTGTGCATATTTTTGTCACTACAATGGATGGTAGCCTTGTCATTATGGAAGGTAGTCTGTCGTTGTGATTTTTTGTTACTCCAATGGATGGTAGCCTTGTCATTAAGGACGGAAGTCTGATGTTCATATTTTTCTTATTCCAATGGATGGTAGCCTTGTCATTATGGAAGGTAGTCTGTTGTATATATTTTTGTTATTCCAATGGATGGTAGCCTTGTCATTATGGAAGGTAGTCTGTTGTCGTGATTTTTGTTACTCCAATGGATGGTAGCCTTGTCACTATGGAACATTGTATGTTGTCGATATCTTTGTTAATCCAATGGATGGTAGCCTTGTCATTATGGATGGTAGTCTGTTGTCGAGATTTTTTTTTCTCTAAGGGATGGTAGCCTTGTCATTATGGAAGGTAGTGTGTTGTTAATATTTTTGTTATTCCAATGGATGGTAGCCTTTTCATTATGGAAGGTAGTCTGTTGTCTAGATTTTTGTTACTCCAATGGATGGTAGCCTTTCCATTATGGAAGGTAGTCTGTTGTCAAGATTTTTGTTACTCCAATGGATTGTAGCCTTGTCATTATGGAAGGTAGGTTATTGTCGGGATTTTTGTTACTCCAATGGATGTTAGCCTTGTCATTATGGAAGATAGTCTATTGTCGATATTTTTGTTACTACAATGGATGGTAGCCTTTTCATTACGGAAGGTAGTCTGTTGTCGAGATTTTTGTTACTACAATGGATTGTAGCCTTGTCATTATGGAAGGTAGTCTATTGTTGATATCTTTGTTACTCCAACGGATGGTAACCTAGTCATTATGGAAGGTAGTCTGTTGTCGAGATTTTTGTTACTCCAATGGATGGTAGGCTTGTCATTATGGAAGGTAGTCTGTTGTCGAGGTTTTTTATACTCCTATGGATTGTAGCCTTGTCATTATGGAAGGTAGTCTCTTGTGGATATTTTTGTTACTACAATGATGGTACCCTTGTCATTATGGAAGGTAGGTTATTATCGAGATTTTTGTTACTCCAATTTATGGTAGCCTTGTCATTATGGAAGGTAGTCTGTTGTCTAGATTTTTGTTACAACAAGAGATGGTAGCCTTGTCGTTATGGATGCTAGTCTGTTGTCCAGATTTTTGTCACTACAATGGATGGTAGCCTTGTCATTATGGAAGGTAGTTTGTCGTTGTGATTTTCTGTTACTCCAATGGATGGTAGCCTTGTCATTAAGGACGAGAGTTTGTTGTTCATATTTTTGTTACTCCAATGGATGGTAGACTTGTCATTACTGAAGGTAGTGTGTTGTCTATATTTTTGTTACTCCAATGGATGGTAGCCTTGTCATTATGGAAGCTAGTCTATTGTCGATATTTTTGTTACTCCAATGGATGGTAGCCTTGTCATTATTGAAGGTAGTCTATTATCAATATTTTTGTTATTCCGATGGATGGTAGTCTTGTCAATATGGAACGTAGTATGTTGTTGATATCTTTTTTAATCCAATGGATGGTAGCCTTGTCATTATGGATGGTAGTCTGTTGTCGAGATTTTTGTTACTCTAAGGGACGGTACCCTTGTCATTATGGAAGGTAGTGTGTTGTCGATATTTTTGTTATTCCAATGATGGTACCCTTGTCATTATGAAAGGTAGTCTGCTGTCGAGATTTTTGTTACTCCAATGGATGGTAGCCTTGTCATTATGGAAGGTATTCTGTTGTCTAGATTTTTGTTACTCCAAAGGATCGTAGCCTTGTCATTATGGAAGGTAGGTTATTGTCGGGATTTTTGTTACTCCAATTGATGGTAGCCTTGTCATTATGGAAGGTAGTTTGTTATCCAGATTTTTGTTACAACAATAGATGCTAGCCTTGTCATTATGGATGGTAGTCTGTTGTCCATATTTTTGTCACTGCAATGGATGCTAGCCTTGTCATTAAGGACGGTAGTCTGTTGTTCATATTTTTGTTATTCCAATGGATGGTAGCCTTGTCATTATGGAAGGTAGTCTGTTGTATATATTTTTGTTATTCCAATGGATGGTAGCCTTGTCATTTTGGAAGGCAGTCTATTATCGATATTTTTGTTATTCTAATGGATGGTAGCCTTGTCATTATGGAAGGTAGTCTGTTGTCGTGATTTTTGTTACTCCAATGGATGGTAGCCTTGTCACTATGGAACGTAGTATGTTGTCGATATCTTTGTTAATCCAATGGATGGTAGCCTTGTCATTATGGATGGTAATCTGTTGTCGAGATTTTTTTTACTCTAAGGGATGGTAGCCTTGTCATTATGGAAGGTAGTGTGTTGTCGATATTTTTGTTATTCCAATGGATGGTAGCCTTTTCATTATGGAAGGTAGTCTGTTTTCTAGATATTTGTTACTCCAATGGATGGTAGCCTTGTCATTATGGAAGGTAGTCTGTTGTCGAGGTTTTTTATACTCCAATGGATTGTAGCCTTGTCATTATGGAAGGTAGTCTCTTGTGGATATTTTTGTTACTACAATGATGGTACCCTTGTCATTATGGAAGGTAGGTTATTGTCTGGATTTTTGTTACTCCAATTTATGGTAGCCTTGTCATTATGGAAGGTAGTCTGTTGTCCAGATTTTTGTTACAACAATAGATGGTAGCCTTATCATTATGGATGGTAGCCTGTTGTCCAAATTTTTGTCACTACAATGGATGGTAGCCTTGTCATTATGGAAGGTAGTTTGTCGTTGTGATTTTCTGTTACTCCAATGGATGGTAGCCTTGTCATTAAGGACGGTAGTCTATTGTTCATATTTTTGTTACTCCAATGGATGGTAGACTTGTCATTATGGAAGGTAGTGTGTTGTCTATATTTTTGTTATTCCGATGGATGGTAGCCTTGTCATTTGTGAAGCTAGTCTGTTGTTGATATTTTTGTTACTCCAATGGATGGTAGCCTTGTCATTATGGAAGGTAGTCTATTGTCGATATTTTTGTTATTCTAATGGATGGTAGTCTTGTCATTATGGAAGGTAGTCTGTTGTCGTGATTTTTGTTACTCCAATGGATGGTAGCATTGTCACTATGGAACGTAGTATGTTGTCGATATCTTTGTTAATCCAATGGATGGTACCCTTGTCATTATGGATGGTAGTCTGTTGTCGAGATTGTTGTTACTCTAAGGGACGGTAGCCTTGTCATTATGGAAGGTAGTGCGTTGTCGATATTTTTGTTATTCCAATGGATGGTAGCCTTGTAATTATGGAAATTAGTATGTTGTCAAGATTTTTGTTACTCCAATGGATGGTAGCCTTGTCATTATGGAAGGTAGTCTCTTGTGGATATTTTGTTACTACAATGATGGTACCCTTGTCATTATGGAAGGTAGGTTATTGTCGGGATTTTTGTTACTCTAATTGATGGTAGCCTTGTCATTATGGAAGGTAGTCTGTTGTCCAGATTTTTGTTACAACAATAGATGGTAGCCTTATCATTATGGATGGTAGCCTGTTGTCCAGATTTTTGTCACTACAATGGATGGTAGCCTTGTCATTATGGAAGGTAGTTTGTCGTTGTGATTTTCTGTTACTCCAATGGATGGTAGCCTTGTCATTAAGGACGGTAGTCTGTTGTTCATATTTTTGTTACTCCAATGGATGGTAGACTTGTCATTATGGAAGGTAGTGTGTTGTCTATATTTTTGTTATTCCAATGGATGGTAGCCTTGTCATTTGTGAAGCTAGTCTGTTGTTGATATTTTTGTTACTCCAATGGATGGTAGCCTTGTCATTATGGAAGGTAGTCTATTGTCGATATTTTTGTTATTCTAATGGATGGTAGTCTTGTCATTATGGAAGGTAGTCTGTTGTTGTGATTTTTGTTACTCCAATGGATGGTAGCATTGTCACTATGGAACGTAGTATTTTGTCGATATCTTTGTTAATCCAATGGATGGTAGCCTTGTCATTATGGATGGTAGTCTGTTGTCGAGATTGTTGTTACTCTAAGGGACGGTAGCCTTGTCATTATGGAAGGTAGTGAGTTGTCGATATTTTTGTTATTCCAATGGATGGTAGCCTTGTAATTATGGAAATTAGTATGTTGTCAAGATTTTTGTTACTCCAATGGATGGTAGCCTTGTCATTATGGAAGGTAGTCTCTTGTGGATATTTTGTTACTACAATGATGGTACCCTTGTCATTATGGAAGGTAGGTTATTGTCGGGATTTTTGTTACTCTAATTGATGGTAGCCTTGTCATTATGGAAGGTAGTCTGTTGTCCAGATTTTTGTTACAACAATAGATGGTAGCCTTGTCATTATGGATGTTAGTCTTTTGTCCAGATTTTTGTCACTGCAATGGATGATGGCCTTGTAATTATGGAAGGTAGTCTGTCGTTGTGATTTTCTGTTACTCCAATGGATGGTAACCTTGTCATTAAGGACGGTAGTCTGTTGTTCATATTTTTGTTACTCCAATGGATGGTACACTTGTAATTATGGAAGGTAGTGTGTTGTCTATATTTTTGTTATTCCAATGGATGGTAGCCTTGTCATTATGGAAGCTAGTCTGTTGTTGATATTTTTGTTACTCCAATGGATGGTAGCCTTATCATTATGGCAGGTAGTCTATTGTCGATATTTTTGTTATTCCAATGGATGGTAGTCTTTTCATTATGGAAGGTAGTCTGTTGTCATGATTTTTGTTACTCCAATGGATGGTAGTATTGTCACTATGGAACGTAGTATGTTGTCGATATCTTTGTTAATCCAATGGATGGTAGCCTTGTCATTATGGATGGTATTCTGTTGTCGAGATTTTTGTTACTCTAAGGGACGGTACCCTTGTCATTATGAAAGGTAGTCTGCTGTCGAGATTTTTGTTACTCCAATGGATGGTAGCCTTGTCATTATGGAAGGTATTCTGTTGTCTAGATTTTTGTTACTCCAAAGGATCGTAGCCTTGTCATTATGGAAGGTAGGTTATTGTCGGGATTTTTGTTACTCCAATTGATGGTAGCCTTGTCATTATGGAAGGTAGTTTGTTATCCAGATTTTTGTTACAACAATAGATGCTAGCCTTGTCATTATGGATGGTAGTCTGTTGTCCATATTTTTGTCACTGCAATGGATGCTAGCCTTGTCATTAAGGACGGTAGTCTGTTGTTCATATTTTTGTTATTCCAATGGATGGTAGCCTTGTCATTATGGAAGGTAGTCTGTTGTATATATTTTTGTTATTCCAATGGATGGTAGCCTTGTCATTATGGAAGGCAGTCTATTATCGATATTTTTGTTATTCTAATGGATGGTAGCCTTGTCATTATGGAAGGTAGTCTGTTGTCGTGATTTTTGTTACTCCAATGGATGGTAGCCTTGTCACTATGGAACGTAGTATGTTGTCGATATCTTTGTTAATCCAATGGATGGTAGCCTTGTCATTATGGATGGTAATCTGTTGTCGAGATTTTTTTTACTCTAAGGGATGGTAGCCTTGTCATTATGGAAGGTAGTGTGTTGTCGATATTTTTGTTATTCCAATGGATGGTAGCCTTTTCATTATGGAAGGTAGTCTGTTTTCTAGATATTTGTTACTCCAATGGATGGTAGCCTTGTCATTATGGAAGGTAGTCTGTTGTCAAGGTTTTTTATACTCCAATGGATTGTAGCCTTGTCATTATGGAAGGTAGTCTCTTGTGGATATTTTTGTTACTACAATGATGGTACCCTTGTCATTATGGAAGGTAGGTTATTGTCTGGATTTTTGTTACTCCAATTTATGGTAGCCTTGTCATTATGGAAGGTAGTCTGTTGTCCAGATTTTTGTTACAACAATAGATGGTAGCCTTATCATTATGGATGGTAGCCTGTTGTCCAGATTTTTGTCACTACAATGGATGGTAGCCTTGTCATTATGGAAGGTAGTTTGTCGTTGTGATTTTCTGTTACTCCAATGGATGGTAGCCTTGTCATTAAGGACGGTAGTCTGTTGTTCATATTTTTGTTACTCCAATGGATGGTAGACTTGTCATTATGGAAGGTAGTGTGTTGTCTATATTTTTGTTATTCCAATGGATGGTAGCCTTGTCATTTGTGAAGCTAGTCTGTTGTTGATATTTTTGTTACTCCAATGGATGGTAGCCTTGTCATTATGGAAGGTAGTCTATTGTCGATATTTTTGTTATTCTAATGGATGGTAGTCTTGTCATTATGGAAGGTAGTCTGTTGTCGTGATTTTTGTTACTCCAATGGATGGTAGCATTGTCACTATGGAACGTAGTATGTTGTCGATATCTTTGTTAATCCAATGGATGGTAGCCTTGTCATTATGGATGGTAGTCTGTTGTCGAGATTGTTGTTACTCTAAGGGACGGTAGCCTTGTCATTATGGAAGGTAGTGCGTTGTCGATATTTTTGTTATTCCAATGGATGGTAGCCTTGTAATTATGGAAATTAGTATGTTGTCAAGATTTTTGTTACTCCAATGGATGGTAGCCTTGTCATTATGGAAGGTAGTCTCTTGTGGATATTTTGTTACTACAATGATGGTACCCTTGTCATTATGGAAGGTAGGTTATTGTCGGGATTTTTGTTACTCTAATTGATGGTAGCCTTGTCATTATGGAAGGTAGTCTGTTGTCCAGATTTTTGTTACAACAATAGATGGTAGCCTTGTCATTATGGATGTTAGTCTTTTGTCCAGATTTTTGTCACTGCAATGGATGGTGGCCTTGTAATTATGGAAGGTAGTCTGTCGTTGTGATTTTCTGTTACTCCAATGGATGGTAACCTTGTCATTAAGGACGGTAGTCTGTTGTTCATATTTTTGTTACTCCAATGGATGGTACACTTGTAATTATGGAAGGTAGTGTGTTGTCTATATTTTTGTTATTCCAATGGATGGTAGCCTTGTCATTATGGAAGATAGTCTGTTGTTGATATTTTTGTTACTCCAATGGATGGTAGCCTTATCATTATGGAAGGTAGTCTATTGTCGATATTTTTGTTATTCCAATGGATGGTAGTCTTTTCATTATGGAAGGTAGTCTGTTGTCATGATTTTTGTTACTCCAATGGATGGTAGTATTGTCACTATGGAACGTAGTATGTTGTCGATATCTTTGTTAATCCAATGGATGGTAGCCTTGTCATTATGGATGGTAGTCTGTTGTCGAGATTTTTGTTACTCTAAGGGACGGTACCCTTGTCATTATGAAAGGTAGTCTGCTGTCGAGATTTTTGTTACTCCAATGGATGGTAGCCTTGTCATTATGGAAGGTATTCTGTTGTCTAGATTTTTGTTACTCCAAAGGATCGTAGCCTTGTCATTATGGAAGGTAGGTTATTGTCGGGATTTTTGTTACTCCAATTGATGGTAGCCTTGTCATTATGGAAGGTAGTTTGTTATCCAGATTTTTGTTACAACAATAGATGCTAGCCTTGTCATTATGGATGGTAGTCTGTTGTCCATATTTTTGTCACTGCAATGGATGCTAGCCTTGTCATTAAGGACGGTAGTCTGTTGTTCATATTTTTGTTATTCCAATGGATGGTAGCCTTGTCATTATGGAAGGTAGTCTGTTGTATATATTTTTGTTATTCCAATGGATGGTAGCCTTGTCATTATGGAAGGCAGTCTATTATCGATATTTTTGTTATTCTAATGGATGGTAGCCTTGTCATTATGGAAGGTAGTCTGTTGTCGTGATTTTTGTTACTCCAATGGATGGTAGCCTTGTCACTATGGAACGTAGTATGTTGTCGATATCTTTGTTAATCCAATGGATGGTAGCCTTGTCATTATGGATGGTAATCTGTTGTCGAGATTTTTTTTACTCTAAGGGATGGTAGCCTTGTCATTATGGAAGGTAGTGTGTTGTCGATATTTTTGTTATTCCAATGGATGGTAGCCTTTTCATTATGGAAGGTAGTCTGTTTTCTAGATATTTGTTACTCCAATGGATGGTAGCCTTGTCATTATGGAAGGTAGTCTGTTGTCGAGGTTTTTTATACTCCAATGGATTGTAGCCTTGTCATTATGGAAGGTAGTCTCTTGTGGATATTTTTGTTACTACAATGATGGTACCCTTGTCATTATGGAAGGTAGGTTATTGTCTGGATTTTTGTTACTCCAATTTATGGTAGCCTTGTCATTATGGAAGGTAGTCTGTTGTCCAGATTTTTGTTACAACATTAGATGGTAGCCTTATCATTATGGATGGTAGCCTGTTGTCCAGATTTTTGTCACTACAATGGATGGTAGCCTTGTCATTATGGAAGGTAGTTTGTCGTTGTGATTTTCTGTTACTCCAATGGATGGTAGCCTTGTCATTAAGGACGGTAGTCTATTGTTCATATTTTTGTTACTCCAATGGATGGTAGACTTGTCATTATGGAAGGTAGTGTGTTGTCTATATTTTTGTTATTCCAATGGATGGTAGCCTTGTCATTTGTGAAGCTAGTCTGTTGTTGATATTTTTGTTACTCCAATGGATGGTAGCCTTGTCATTATGGAAGGTAGTCTATTGTCGATATTTTTGTTATTCTAATGGATGGTAGTCTTGTCATTATGGAAGGTAGTCTGTTGTCGTGATTTTTGTTACTCCAATGGATGGTAGCATTGTCACTATGGAACGTAGTATGTTGTCGATATCTTTGTTAATCCAATGGATGGTAGCCTTGTCATTATGGATGGTAGTCTGTTGTCGAGATTGTTGTTACTCTAAGGGACGGTAGCCTTGTCATTATGGAAGGTAGTGCGTTGTCGATATTTTTGTTATTCCAATGGATGGTAGCCTTGTAATTATGGAAATTAGTATGTTGTCAAGATTTTTGTTACTCCAATGGATGGTAGCCTTGTCATTATGGAAGGTAGTCTCTTGTGGATATTTTGTTACTACAATGATGGTACCCTTGTCATTATGGAAGGTAGGTTATTGTCGGGATTTTTGTTACTCTAATTGATGGTAGCCTTGTCATTATGGAAGGTAGTCTGTTGTCCAGATTTTTGTTACAACAATAGATGGTAGCCTTATCATTATGGATGGTAGCCTGTTGTCCAGATTTTTGTCACTACAATGGATGGTAGCCTTGTCATTATGGAAGGTAGTTTGTCGTTGTGATTTTCTGTTACTCCAATGGATGGTAGCCTTGTCATTAAGGACGGTAGTCTATTGTTCATATTTTTGTTACTCCAATGGATGGTAGACTTGTCATTATGGAAGGTAGTGTGTTGTCTATATTTTTGTTATTCCAATGGATGGTAGCCTTGTCATTTGTGAAGCTAGTCTGTTGTTGATATTTTTGTTACTCCAATGGATGGTAGCCTTGTCATTATGGAAGGTAGTCTATTGTCGATATTTTTGTTATTCTAATGGATGGTAGTCTTGTCATTATGGAAGGTAGTCTGTTGTCGTGATTTTTGTTACTCCAATGGATGGTAGCATTGTCACTATGGAACGTAGTATGTTGTCGATATCTTTGTTAATCCAATGGATGGTAGCCTTGTCATTATGGATGGTAGTCTGTTGTCGAGATTGTTGTTACTCTAAGGGACGGTAGCCTTGTCATTATGGAAGGTAGTGCGTTGTCGATATTTTGGTTATTCCAATGGATGGTAGCCTTGTAATTATGGAAATTAGTATGTTGTCAAGATTTTTGTTACTCCAATGGATGGTAGCCTTGTCATTATGGAAGGTAGTCTCTTGTGGATATTTTGTTACTACAATGATGGTACCCTTGTCATTATGGAAGGTAGGTTATTGTCGGGATTTTTGTTACTCTAATTGATGGTAGCCTTGTCATTATGGAAGGTAGTCTGTTGTCCAGATTTTTGTTACAACAATAGATGGTAGCCTTGTCATTATGGATGTTAATCTTTTGTCCAGATTTTTGTCACTGCAATGGATGGTGGCCTTGTAATTATGGAAGGTAGTCTGTCGTTGTGATTTTCTGTTACTCCAATGGATGGTAACCTTGTCATTAAGGACGGTAGTCTGTTGTTCATATTTTTGTTACTCCAATGGATGGTACACTTGTAATTATGGAAGGTAGTGTGTTGTCTATATTTTTGTTATTCCAATGGATGGTAGCCTTGTCATTATGGAAGCTAGTCTGTTGTTGATATTTTTGTTACTCCAATGGATGGTAGCCTTATCATTATGGAAGGTAGTCTATTGTCGATATTTTTGTTATTCCAATGGATGGTAGTCTTTTCATTATGGAAGGTAGTCTGTTGTCATGATTTTTGTTACTCCAATGGATGGTAGTATTGTCACTATGGAACGTAGTATGTTGTCGATATCTTTGTTAATCCAATGGATGGTAGCCTTGTCATTATGGATGGTAGTCTGTTGTCGAGATTTTTGTTACTCTAAGGGACGGTATCCTTGTCATTATGGAAGGTAGTGCGTTGTCGATATTTTTGTTATTCCAATGGATGGTAGCCTTGTAATTATGGAAATTAGTATGTTGTCAAGATTTTTGTTACTCCAATGGATGGTAGCCTTGTCATTATAGAAGGTAGTCTATTTTCGATATTTTTGTTGCTACAATGGATGGTAGCCTTTTCATTATGGAAGGTAGTCTATTGTCGAGATTTTTCTTACTACAATGGATTGTAGCCTTGTTGTTATGGAAGGTAGTCTGTTGTCGATATCTTTGTAACTCCAATGGATGGTAACCTAGTCATTATGGAAGGTAGTTTGTTGTCTAGATTTTTGTCACTCCAATGGATGGTAGCCTTTCCATTATGAAAGGTAGTCTGTTGTCGAGATTTCTATTATTCCAATGGATGGTAGCCTTGTCATTATGGAAGGTAGGTTATTGTCGGGATTTTTGTTACTCCAATGGATGGTAGCCTTGTCATTATGAAATGTAGTCTGTTGTCCATATTTGTGTTACTCCAATGGATGTTAGCCTTGTCATTATGGAAGGTAGTCTATTGTCGATATTTTTGTTACTACAATGGATGGTAGCCTTTTCATTAAGGAAGGTAGTCTGTTGCCGATATTTTTGTTACTACAATGGATTGTAACAATGTCATTATGGAAGGTAGTCTATTGTCTATATCTTAGTTACTCCAATGGATGGTAACCTAGTCATTATGGAAGGTAGTCTGTTGTCGAGATTTTTGTTACTCCAATGGATGGTAGCCTTGTCATTATGGAAGGTAGTCTGTTGTCGAGGTTTTTTATACTCCAATTGATTGTAGCCTTGTCATTATGGAAGGTAGTCTCTTGTGCATATTTTTATTACTACAATGATGGTACCCTTGTCATTATGGAAGGTAGTCTGCTATTGAGATTTTTGTTACTCCAATGGATGGTAGCCTAGTCATTATGGAAGGTAGTCTGTTGTCGAGATTTTTGTTACTAGAAAGGATGGTAGCCTTGTCATTATGGAAGGTAGGTTATTGTCGGGATTTTTGTTACTCCAATTGATGCTAGCCTTGTCATTATGGAAGGTAGTCTGTTGTCCAGATTTTTGTTACAACAATAGATGGTAGCCTTGTCATTATGGATGGTAGTCTGTTGTCCAGATTTTTGTCACTGCAATGGATGGTAGCCTTGTCATTATGGAAGGTAGTATGTCGTTGTGATATTCTGTTACTCCAATGGATGGTAGCCTTGTCATTAAGCACGGTAGTCTGTTGTTCATATTTTTGTTACTCCAATGGATGGTAGACTTTTCATTATGGAAGGTAGTGTGTTGTCTATATTTTTGTTATTCCAATGGATGGTAGCCTTATCATTGTGGAAGCTAGTCTGTTTTCAATATTTTTGTTACTCCAATGGATGGTAGCCTTGTCATTATGGAAGGTAGTCTATTGTCGATATTTTTGTTATTCCAATGGATGTTAGCCTTGTCATTATGGAAGGTAGTCTGTTGTCGTGATTTTTGTTACTCCAATGGATGGTAGCATTGTCACTATGGAACATAGTATGTTGTCGATATCTTTGTTAATCCAATGAATGGTAGCCTTGTCATTATGGATGGTAGTCTGTTGTCGAGATTTTTATTATTCTAAGGGACGGTAGCCTTGTCATTATGGAAGGTAGTGTGTTGTCGATATTTTTGTTATTCCAATGGATGGTAGCCTTGTAATTATGGAAGCTAGTCTGTTGTCAAGATTTTTGTTACTCCAATGGATGGTAGCCTTGTCATAATGGAAGGTAGTCTATTGTCAATATTTTTGTTACTACAATGGATGGTAGCCTTTTCATTATGGAAGGTAGTCTATTGTCGAGATTTTTCTTACTACAATGGATTGTAGCCTTGTCGTTATGGAAGGTAGTCTGTTGTCGATATCTTTGTAACTCCAATGGATGGTAACCTAGTCATTATGGAAGGTAGTTTGTTGTCTAGATTTTTGTCACTCCAATGGATGGTAGCCTTTCCATTATGGAAGGTAGTCTATTTTCGAGATTTATGTTATTCCAATGGATGGTAGCCTTGTCATTATGGTAGGTAGGTTATTGTCGGGATTTTTGTTACTCCAATGGATGGTAGCCTTGTCATTATGAAAGGTAGTCTGTTGTCCATATTTGTGTTACTCCAATGGATGTTAGCCTTGTCATTATGGAAGGTAGTCTATTGTCGATATTTTTGTTACTACAATGGATGCTAGCCTTTTCATTAAGGAAGGTAGTCTGTTGTCGAGATTTTTGTTACTACAATAGATTGTAACCTTGTCATTATGGAAGGTAGTCTATTGTCGATATCTTTGTTACTCCAATGGATGGTAACCTAGTCATTATGGAAGGTAGTCTGTTGTCGAGATTTTTGTTACTCCAATGGATGGTAGCCTTGTCATTATGGAAGGTAGTCTGTTGTCGAGGTTTTTTATACTCCAATGGATTGTAGCCTTGTCATTATGGAATGTAGTCTCTTGTGCATATTTTTATTACTACAATGATGGTACCCTTGTCATTATGGAAGGTAGTCTGCTGTTGAGATTTTTGTTACTCCAATGGATGGTAGCCTTGTCATTATGGAAGGTAGTCTGTTGTCGAGATTTTTGTTACTAGAAAGGATGGTAGCCTTGTCATTATGGAAGGTAGGTTATTGTCGGGATTTTTGTTACTCCAATTGATGGTAGCCTTGTCATTATGGAAGGTAGTCTGTTGTCCAGATTTTTGTTACAACAATAGACGGTAGCCTTGTCATTATGGATGGTAGTCTGTGTCCAGATTTTTGTCACTGCAATGGATGGTAGCCTTGTCATTATGGAAGGTAGTATGTCGTTGTGATATTCTGTTACACCAATGGATGGTAGCCTTGTCATTAAGGACGGTAGTCTGTTGTTCATATTTTTGTTACTCCAATGGATGGTAGACTTTTCATTATGGAAGGTAGTGTGTTGTCTATATTTTTGTTATTCCAATGGATGGTAGCCTTATCATTGTGGAAGCTAGTCTGTTGTCAATATTTTTGTTACTCCAATGGATGGTAGCCTTGTCATTATGGAAGGTAGTCTATTGTCGATATTTTTGTTATTCCAATGGATGTTAGCCTTGTCATTATGGAAGGTAGTCTGTTATCGTGATTTTTGTTACTCCAATGGATGGTAGCATTGTCACTATGGAACGTAGTATGTTGTCGATATCTTTGTTAATCCAATAAATGGTAGCCTTGTCATTATGGATGGTAGTCTGTTGTCCAGATTTTTGTGATTCTAAGGGACGGTAGCCTTTGTCATTATAGAAGGTAGTGTGTTGTCGATATTTTTGATATTCTAATGGATGGTAGCCTTGTAATTATGGAAGCTAGTCTGTTGTCAAGATTTTTGTTACTCCAATGGATGGTAGCCTTGTCATAATGGATGGTAGTCTATTGTCGATATTTTTGTTACTCCAATGGATGGTAACCAAGTCATTATTGAAGGTAGTCTGTTGTCGAGATTTTTGTTACTCCAATGGATGGTAGCCTTGTCATTATGGAAGCTAGTCTGTTGTCCAGGTTTGTTATACTCCAATGGATTGTAGCCTTGTCATTATGGAAGGTAGCCCTTGTGGATATTTTTGTTACTACAATGATGGTACCGTTGTCATTATGGATGGTAGGTTATTGTCGGGATTTTTGTTACTCCAATTTATGGTAGCCTTATCATTATGGAAGGTAGTCTGTTGTCCAGATTTTTGTTACAACAATAGATGGTAGCCTTGTCATTATGGATGGTAGTCTGTTGTCGAGATTTTTATTATTCTAAGGGACGGTAGCCTTGTCATTATGGAAGGTAGTGTGTTGTCGATATTTTTGTTATTCCAATGGATGGTAGCCTTGTAATTATGGAAGCTAGTCTGTTGTCAAGATTTTTGTTACTCCAATGGATGGTAGCCTTGTCATAATGGAAGGTAGTCTATTGTCAATATTTTTGTTACTACAATGGATGGTAGCCTTTTCATTATGGAAGGTAGTCTATTGTCGAGATTTTTCTTACTACAATGGATTGTAGCCTTGTCGTTATGGAAGGTAGTCTGTTGTCGATATCTTTGTAACTCCAATGGATGGTAACCTAGTCATTATGGAAGGTAGTTTGTTGTCTAGATTTTTGTCACTCCAATGGATGGTAGCCTTTCCATTATGGAAGGTAGTCTATTTTCGAGATTTATGTTATTCCAATGGATGGTAGCCTTGTCATTATGGTAGGTAGGTTATTGTCGGGATTTTTGTTACTCCAATGGATGGTAGCCTTGTCATTATGAAAGGTAGTCTGTTGTCCATATTTGTGTTACTCCAATGGATGTTAGCCTTGTCATTATGGAAGGTAGTCTATTGTCGATATTTTTGTTACTACAATGGATGCTAGCCTTTTCATTAAGGAAGGTAGTCTGTTGTCGAGATTTTTGTTACTACAATAGATTGTAACCTTGTCATTATGGAAGGTAGTCTATTGTCGATATCTTTGTTACTCCAATGGATGGTAACCTAGTCATTATGGAAGGTAGTCTGTTGTCGAGATTTTTGTTACTCCAATGGATGGTAGCCTTGTCATTATGGAAGGTAGTCTGTTGTCGAGGTTTTTTATACTCCAATGGATTGTAGCCTTGTCATTATGGAATGTAGTCTCTTGTGCATATTTTTATTACTACAATGATGGTACCCTTGTCATTATGGAAGGTAGTCTGCTGTTGAGATTTTTGTTACTCCAATGGATGGTAGCCTTGTCATTATGGAAGGTAGTCTGTTGTCGAGATTTTTGTTACTAGAAAGGATGGTAGCCTTGTCATTATGGAAGGTAGGTTATTGTCGGGATTTTTGTTACTCCAATTGATGGTAGCCTTGTCATTATGGAAGGTAGTCTGTTGTCCAGATTTTTGTTACAACAATAGACGGTAGCCTTGTCATTATGGATGGTAGTCTGTGTCCAGATTTTTGTCACTGCAATGGATGGTAGCCTTGTCATTATGGAAGGTAGTATGTCGTTGTGATATTCTGTTACACCAATGGATGGTAGCCTTGTCATTAAGGACGGTAGTCTGTTGTTCATATTTTTGTTACTCCAATGGATGGTAGACTTTTCATTATGGAAGGTAGTGTGTTGTCTATATTTTTGTTATTCCAATGGATGGTAGCCTTATCATTGTGGAAGCTAGTCTGTTGTCAATATTTTTGTTACTCCAATGGATGGTAGCCTTGTCATTATGGAAGGTAGTCTATTGTCGATATTTTTGTTATTCCAATGGATGTTAGCCTTGTCATTATGGAAGGTAGTCTGTTATCGTGATTTTTGTTACTCCAATGGATGGTAGCATTGTCACTATGGAACGTAGTATGTTGTCGATATCTTTGTTAATCCAATAAATGGTAGCCTTGTCATTATGGATGGTAGTCTGTTGTCCAGATTTTTGTGATTCTAAGGGACGGTAGCCTTTGTCATTATAGAAGGTAGTGTGTTGTCGATATTTTTGATATTCTAATGGATGGTAGCCTTGTAATTATGGAAGCTAGTCTGTTGTCAAGATTTTTGTTACTCCAATGGATGGTAGCCTTGTCATAATGGATGGTAGTCTATTGTCGATATTTTTGTTACTCCAATGGATGGTAACCAAGTCATTATTGAAGGTAGTCTGTTGTCGAGATTTTTGTTACTCCAATGGATGGTAGCCTTGTCATTATGGAAGCTAGTCTGTTGTCCAGGTTTGTTATACTCCAATGGATTGTAGCCTTGTCATTATGGAAGGTAGCCCTTGTGGATATTTTTGTTACTACAATGATGGTACCGCTGTCATTATGGATGGTAGGTTATTGTCGGGATTTTTGTTACTCCAATTTATGGTAGCCTTATCATTATGGAAGGTAGTCTGTTGTCCAGATTTTTGTTACAACAATAGATGGTAGCCTTGTCATTATGGATGGTAGTCTGTTGTCCAGATTTTTGTCACTACAATGGATGGTAGCCTTCTCATTATGGAAGGTAGTTTGTCATTGTGATTTTCTGTTACTCCAATGGATGGTATCCTTGTCATTAAGGACGGTAGTCTGTTATTCATATTTTTGTTACTCCAATGGATGGTAGACTTGTCATTATGGAAGGTAGTGTGTTGTCTATATTTTTGTTATTCCAATGGATGGTAGCCTTGTCATTATAGAAGCTAGTCTGTTGTCGATATTTTTGTTACTCCAATGGATGGTAGCCTTGTCATTATGGTAGGTAGTCTGTTGTCGTGATTTTTGTTAATCCAATGGATGGTAGCATTGTCACTATGGAACGTAGTATGTTGTTGATATCTTTGTTAATCCAATGGATGGTAGCCTTGTCATTATGTACGGTAGTCTGTTATCGATATTTTTGTTAGTCTAAGGAACGGTAGCCTTGTCATTATGGAAGGTAGTGTGTTGTTTATATTTTTGTTATTCCAATGGATGGTAGCCTTGTCATTATGGAAGGTAGTCTCTTGTGGATATTTTTGTTACTACAATGATGGTACCCTTGTCATTATGGAAGGTAGGTTATTGTCGGGATTTTTGTTACTCCAATTGATGGTAGCCTTGTCATTATGGAAGGTAGTCTGTTGTCCAGATTTTTGTTACAACAATAGATGGTAGCCTTGTCATTATGGATGGTAGTCTGTTGTCCAGATTTTTGTCACTACAATGGATGGTAGCCTTGTCATTATGGAAGGTAGTCTGTCGTTGTGATTTTCTGTAACTCCAATGGATGGTAGCCTTGTCATTAAGGACGGTAGTCTGTTGTTCATATTTTTGTTACTCCAATGGATGGTAGACTTGTCATTATGGAAGGTAGTGTGTTGTCTATATTTTTGTTATTCCAACGGATGGTAGCCTTGTCATTATGAAAGGTAGTCTGTTGTCCATATTTGTGTTACTCCAATGGATGTTAGCCTTGTCATTATGGAAGGTAGTCTATTGTCGATATTTTTGTTACTACAATGGATGGTAGCCTTTTCATTAAGGAAGGTAGTCTGTTGTCGAGATTTTTGTTACTACAATAGATTGTAACCTTGTCATTATGGAAGGTAGTCTATTGTCGATATCTTTGTTACTCCAATGGATGGTAACCTAGTCATTATGGAAGGTAGTCTGTTGTCGAGATTTTTGTTACTCCAATGGATGGTAGCCTTGTCATTATGGAAGGTAGTCTGTTGTCGAGGTTTTTTATACTCCAATGGATTGTAGCCTTGTCATTATGGAATGTAGTCTCTTGTGCATATTTTAATTACTACAATGATGGTACCCTTGTCATTATGGAAGGTAGTCTGCTGTTGAGATTTTTGTTACTCCAATGGATGGTAGCCTTGTCATTATGGAAGGTAGTCTGTTGTGGATATTTTTGTTACTAGAAAGGATGGTAGCCTTGTCATTATGGAAGGTAGGTTATTGTCGGGATTTTTGTTACTCCAATTGATGCTAGCCTTGTCATTACGGAAGGTAGTCTGTTGTCCAGATTTTTGTTACAACAATAGATGGTAGCCTTGTCATTATGGATGGTAGTCTGTGTCCAGATTTTTGTCACTGCAATGGATGGTAGCCTTGTCATTATGGAAGGTAGTATGTCGTTGTGATATTCTGTTACTCCAATGGATGGTAGCCTTGTCATTAAGGACGGTAGTCTGTTGTTCATATTTTTGTTACTCCAATGGATGGTAGACTTGTCATTATGGAAGGTAGTGTGTTGTCTATATTTTTGTTATTCCAACGGATGGTAGCCTTGTCATTATGAAAGGTAGTCTGTTGTCCATATTTGTGTTACTCCAATGGATGTTAGCCTTGTCATTATGGAAGGTAGTCTATTGTTGATATTTTTGTTACTACAATGGATGGTAGCCTTTTCATTAAGGAAGGTAGTCTGTTGTCGAGATTTTTGTTACTACAATAGATTGTAACCTTGTCATTATGGAAGGTAGTCTATTGTCGATATCTTTGTTACTCCAATGGATTGTAACCTAGTCATTATGGAAGGTAGTCTGTTGTCGAGATTTTTGTTACTCCAATGGATGGTAGCCTTGTCATTATGGAAGGTAGTCTGTTGTCGAGGTTTTTTATACTCCAATGGATTGTAGCCTTGTCATTATGGAATGTAGTCTCTTGTGCATATTTGAATTACTACAATGATGGTACCCTTGTCATTATGGAAGGTAGTCTGCTGTTGAGATTTTTGTTACTCCAATGGATGGTAGCCTTGTCATTATGGAAGGTAGTCTGTTGTCGAGATTTTTGTTACTAGAAAGGATGGTAGCCTTGTCATTATGGAAGGCAGGTTATTGTCGGGATTTTTGTTACTCCAATTGATGGTAGCCTTGTCATTATGGAAGGTAGTCTGTTGTCCAGATTTTTGTTACAACAATAGATGGTAGCCTTGTCATTATGGAAGGTAGTGTGTTGTTGATATTTTTGTTATTCCAATGGATGGTAGCCTTGTAATTATGGAAATTAGTATGTTGTCAAGATTTTTGTTACTCCAATGGATGGTAGCCTTGTCATTATGGAAGGTAGTCTCTTGTGGATATTTTTGTTACTACAATGATGGTACCCTTGTCATTATAGAAGGTAGGTTATTGTCGGGATTTTTGTTACTCCAATTGATGGTAGCCTTGTCATTATGGAAGGTAGTCTGTTGTCCAGATTTTTGTTACAACAATAGATGGTAGCCTTGTCATTATGGATGGTAGTCTGTTGTCCAGATTTTTGTCACTACAATGGATGGTAGCCTTGTCATTATGGAAGGTAGTCTGTCGTTGTGATTTTCTGTAACTCCAATGGATGGTAGCCTTGTCATTAAGGACGGTAGTCTGTTGTTCATATTTTTGTTACTCCAATGGATGGTAGACTTGTCATTATGGAAGGTAGTGTGTTGTCTATATTTTTGTTATTCCAACGGATGGTAGCCTTGTCATTATGAAAGGTAGTCTGTTGTCCATATTTGTGTTACTCCAATTGATGTTAGCCTTGTCATTATGGAAGGTAGTCTATTGTCGATATTTTTGTTACTACAATGGATGGTAGCCTTTTCATTAAGGAAGGTAGTCTGTTGTCGAGATTTTTGTTACTACAATAGATTGTAACCTTGTCATTATGGAAGGTAGTCTATTGTCGATATCTTTGTTACTCCAATGGATGGTAACCTAGTCATTATGGAAGGTAGTCTGTTGTCGAGATTTTTGTTACTCCAATGGATGGTAGCCTTGTCATTATGGAAGGTAGTCTGTTGTCGAGGTTTTTTATACTCCAATGGATTGTAGCCTTGTCATTATGGAATGTAGTCTCTTGTGCATATTTTAATTACTACAATGATGGTACCCTTGTCATTATGGAAGGTAGTCTGCTGTTGAGATTTTTGTTACTCCAATGGATGGTAGCCTTGTCATTATGGAAGGTAGTCTGTTGTGGATATTTTTGTTACTAGAAAGGATGGTAGCCTTGTCATTATGGAAGGTAGGTTATTGTCGGGATTTTTGTTACTCCAATTGATGCTAGCCTTGTCATTACGGAAGGTAGTCTGTTGTCCAGATTTTTGTTACAACAATAGATGGTAGCCTTGTCATTATGGAAGGTAGTGTGTTGTTGATATTTTTGTTATTCCAATGGATGGTAGCCTTGTAATTATGGAAATTAGTATGTTGTCAAGATTTTTGTTACTCCAATGGATGGTAGCCTTGTCATTATGGAAGGTAGTCTCTCGTGGATATTTTTGTTACTACAATGATGGTACCCTTGTCATTATAGAAGGTAGGTTATTGTCGGGATTTTTGTTACTCCAATTGATGGTAGCCTTGTCATTATGGAAGGTAGTCTGTTGTCCAGATTTTTGTTACAACAATAGATGGTAGCCTTGTCATTATGGATGGTAGTCTGTTGTCCAGATTTTTGTCACTACAATGGATGGTAGCCTTGTCATTATGGAAGGTAGTCTGTCGTTGTGATTTTCTGTAACTCCAATGGATGGTAGCCTTGTCATTAAGGACGGTAGTCTGTTGTTCATATTTTTGTTACTCCAATGGATGGTAGACTTGTCATTATGGAAGGTAGTGTGTTGTCTATATTTTTGTTATTCCAACGGATGGTAGCCTTGTCATTATGAAAGGTAGTCTGTTGTCCATATTTGTGTTACTCCAATTGATGTTAGCCTTGTCATTATGGAAGGTAGTCTATTGTCGATATTTTTGTTACTACAATGGATGGTAGCCTTTTCATTAAGGAAGGTAGTCTGTTGTCGAGATTTTTGTTACTACAATAGATTGTAACCTTGTCATTACGGAAGGTAGTCTATTGTCGATATCTTTGTTACTCCAATGGATGGTAACCTAGTCATTATGGAAGGTAGTCTGTTGTCGAGATTTTTGTTACTCCAATGGATGGTAGCCTTGTCATTATGGAAGGTAGTCTGTTGTCGAGGTTTTTTATACTCCAATGGATTGTAGCCTTGTCATTATGGAATGTAGTCTCTTGTGCATATTTTAATTACTACAATGATGGTACCCTTGTCATTATGGAAGGTAGTCTGCTGTTGAGATTTTTGTTACTCCAATGGATGGTAGCCTTGTCATTATGGAAGGTAGTCTGTTGTGGATATTTTTGTTACTAGAAAGGATGGTAGCCTTGTCATTATGGAAGGTAGGTTATTGTCGGGATTTTTGTCACTCCAATTGATGCTAGCCTTGTCATTACGGAAGGTAGTCTGTTGTCCAGATTTTTGTTACAACAATAGATGGTAGCCTTGTCATTATGGATGGTAGTCTGTGTCCAGATTTTTGTCACTGCAATGGATGGTAGCCTTGTCATTATGGAAGGTAGTATGTCGTTGTGATATTCTGTTACTCCAATGGATGGTAGCCTTGTCATTAAGGACGGTAGTCTGTTGTTCATATTTTTGTTACTCCAATGGATGGTAGACTTGTCATTATGGAAGGTAGTGTGTTGTCTATATTTTTGTTATTCCAACGGATGGTAGCCTTGTCATTATGAAAGGTAGTCTGTTGTCCATATTTGTGTTACTCCAATGGATGTTAGCCTTGTCATTATGGAAGGTAGTCTATTGTTGATATTTTTGTTACTACAATGGATGGTAGCCTTTTCATTAAGGAAGGTAGTCTGTTGTCGAGATTTTTGTTACTACAATAGATTGTAACCTTGTCATTATGGAAGGTAGTCTATTGTCGATATCTTTGTTACTCCAATGGATTGTAACCTAGTCATTATGGAAGGTAGTCTGTTGTCGAGATTTTTGTTACTCCAATGGATGGTAGCCTTGTCATTATGGAAGGTAGTCTGTTGTCGAGGTTTTTTATACTCCAATGGATTGTAGCCTTGTCATTATGGAATGTAGTCTCTTGTGCATATTTTAATTACTACAATGATGGTACCCTTGTCATTATGGAAGGTAGTCTGCTGTTGAGATTTTTGTTACTCCAATGGATGGTAGCCTTGTCATTATGGAAGGTAGTCTGTTGTCGAGATTTTTGTTACTAGAAAGGATGGTAGCCTTGTCATTATGGAAGGCAGGTTATTGTCGGGATTTTTGTTACTCCAATTGATGGTAGCCTTGTCATTATGGAAGGTAGTCTGTTGTCCAGATTTTTGTTACAACAATAGATGGTAGCCTTGTCATTATGGAAGGTAGTGTGTTGTTGATATTTTTTTTATTCCAATGGATGGTAGCCTTGTAATTATGGAAATTAGTATGTTGTCAAGATTTTTGTTACTCCAATGGATGGTAGCCTTGTCATTATGGAAGGTAGTCTCTTGTGGATATTTTTGTTACTACAATGATGGTACCCTTGTCATTATAGAAGGTAGGTTATTGTCGGGATTTTTGTTACTCCAATTGATGGTAGCCTTGTCATTATGGAAGGTAGTCTGTTGTCCAGATTTTTGTTACAACAATAGATGGTAGCCTTGTCATTATGGATGGTAGTCTGTTGTCCAGATTTTTGTCACTACAATGGATGGTAGCCTTGTCATTATGGAAGGTAGTCTGTCGTTGTGATTTTCTGTAACTCCAATGGATGGTAGCCTTGTCATTAAGGACGGTAGTCTGTTGTTCATATTTTTGTTACTCCAATGGATGGTAGACTTATCATTATGGAAGGTAGTGTGTTGTCTATATTTTTGTTATTCCAACAGATGGTAGCCTTGTCATTATGAAAGGTAGTCTGTTGTCCATATTTGTGTTACTCCAATTGATGTTAGCCTTGTCATTATGGAAGGTAGTCTATTGTCGATATTTTTGTTACTACAATGGATGGTAGCCTTTTCATTAAGGAAGGTAGTCTGTTGTCGAGATTTTTGTTACTACAATAGATTGTAACCTTGTCATTATGGAAGGTAGTCTATTGTCGATATCTTTGTTACTCCAATGGATGGTAACCTAGTCATTATGGAAGGTAGTCTGTTGTCGATATTTTTGTTACTCCAATGGATGGTAGCCTTGTCATTATGGAAGGTAGTCTGTTGTCGAGGTTTTTTATACTCCAATGGATTGTAGCCTTGTCATTATGGAATGTAGTCTCTTGTGCATATTTTAATTACTACAATGATGGTACCCTTGTCATTATGGAAGGTAGTCTGCTGTTGAGATTTTTGTTACTCCAATGGATGGTAGCCTTGTCATTATGGAAGGTAGTCTGTTGTCGAGATTTTTGTTACTAGAAAGGATGGTAGCCTTGTCATTATGGAAGGTAGGTTATTGTCGGGATTTTTGTTACTCCAATTGATGGTAGCCTTGTCATTATGGAAGGTAGTCTGTTGTCCATATTTTTGTTACAACAATAGATGGTAGCCTTGTCATTATGGATGGTAGTCTGTGTCCAGATTTTTGTCACTGCAATGGATGGTAGCCTTGTCATTATGGAAGGTAGTATGTCGTTGTGATATTCTGTTACTCCAATGGATGGTAGCCTTGTCATTAAGGACGGTAGTCTGTTGTTCATATTTTTGTTACTCCAATGGGTGGTAGACTTTTCATTATGGAAGGTAGTGTGTTGTCTATATTTTTGTTATTCCAATGGATGGTAGCCTTATCATTGTGGAAGCTAGTCTGTTGTCAATATTTTTGTTACTCCAATGGATGGTAGCCTTGTCATTATGGAACATAGTCTATTGTCGATATTTTTGTTATTCTAATGGATGTTAGCCTTGTCATTATGGAAGGTAGTTTGTTGTCGTGATTTTTTTTACTCCAATGGATGGTAGCATTGTCACTATGGAACGTAGTATGTTGTCGATATCTTTGTTAATCCAATGAATGGTAGCCTTGTCATTATGGATGGTAGTCTGTTGTCGAGATTTTTTTTATTCTAAGGGACGGTAGCCTTTGTCATTATGGAAGGTAGTGTGTTGTCGATATTTTGGTTATTCCAATGGATGGTAGCCTTGTAATTATGGAAGCTAGTCTGTTGTCAAGATTTTTGTTACTCCAATGGATGGTAGCCTTGTCATAATGGAAGGTAGTCTATTGTCGATATTTTTGTTACTACAATGGATGGTAGCCTTTTCATTATGGAAGGTAGTCTATTGTCGAGATTTTTCTTACTACAATGGATTTTAGCCTTGTCGTTATGGAAGGTAGTCTGTTGTCGATATCTTTGTAACTCCAATGGATGGTAACCTAGTCATTATGGAAGGTAGTTTGTTGTCTAGATTTTTGTCACTCCAATGGATGGTAGCCTTTCCATTATGGAAGGTAGTCTATTTTCGAGATTTCTGTTATTCCAATGGATGGTAGCCTTGTCATTATGGAAGGTAGGTTATTGTCGGGATTTTTGTTACTCCAATGGATGGTAGCCTTGTCATTATGAAAGGTAGTCTGTTGTCCATATTTGTGTTACTCCAATGGATGTTAGCCTTGTCATTATGGAAGTTAGTCTATTGTCGATATTTTTGTTACTACAATGGATGGTAGCCTTTTCATTATGGAAGGTAGTCTGTTGTCGAGATTTTTGTTACTACAATGGATTGTAGCTTTGTCATTATGGAAGGTAGTCTATTGTCGATATCTTTGTTACTCCAATGGATGGTAACCTAGTCATTATGGAAGGTAGTCTGTTGTCGAGATTTTTGTTACTCCAATGGATGGTAGCCTTGTCATTATGGAAGGTAGTCTGTTGTCGAGGTTTTTTATACTCCAATGGATTGTAGCCTTGTCATTATGGAAGGTAGTCTCTTGTGGATATTTTTATTACTACAATGATGGTACCCTTGTCATTATGGAAGGTAGTCTGCTGTTGAGATTTTTGTTACTCCAATGGATGGTAGCCTTGTCATTATGGAAGGAAGTCTATTGTCGAGATTTTTGTTACTAGAAAAGATGGTAGCCTTGTCATTATGGAAGGTAGGTTATTGTCAGGATTTTTGTTACTCTAATTGATGGTAGCCTTGTCATTATGGAAGGTAGTCTGTTGTCCAGATTTTTGTTACAACAATAGATGGTGGCCTTATCATTATGGATGGTAGTTTGTTGTCCAGATTTTTGTCACTGCAATGGATGGTAGCCTTGTCATTATGGAAGGTAGTTTGTCGTTGTGATATTCTGTTACTCCAATGGATGGTAGCCTTGTCATTATGGAAGGTTGTCTGTTGTCCAGATTTTTATTACAACAATAGATGGTAGCCTTGTTATTATGGAAGGTAGTCTATTGTCGAGATTTTTGTCACTGCAATGGATGGTAGCCTTGTCATTATGGAAGGTAGTCTGTCATTGTGGTTTTCTATTACTCCAATGGATGGTAGCCTTGTCATTATCGAAGGTAGGCTATTGTCGAGATTTTTGTTACTCCAATGGTTGGTAGCCTTGTCATTATTGAAGCTAGTTTCTTGTTGATATTTTTGTTACTCCAATGAATGGTAGCCTTGTCATTATTGAAGGCAGTCTGTTGTCCATATTTTTGTTTCTCTAATGGATGGTAGCTTTGCCATTATGCAAGGTAGTATGTTGTCGAGATTTTTGTTACTACAATGCATGGTAGACTTGTCATTATGGAAGGTAGTCTGTTGTTGTGATTTCTGTTACTCTAATGGATGGTAGCCTTGTCATTAAGGACGATATTCTATTGTTCAGATTTCTATTACTTCAATGGATGGTAGCCTTGTCATTATGGAAGGTAGGCAATTGTCGAGATTTTTGTTACTCCATTGGATGGTAGCCTTGTTATTATGGAAGGTAGTGTGTTGTCGACATTTTTGTTATTCCAATGGATGGTAGCCTTGTCATTATGGAAGCTAGTCTGTTGTCGAGATTTTTGTTACTCCAATGGATGGTAGCCTTGTCATTATGGAAGGTAGTCTATTGTCGATATTTTTGTTATTCCAATGGATGGTAGCCTTGTCATTATGGAAGGTAGTCTATTGTCGTGATTTTTGTTACTCCAATGGATGGTAGCCTTGTCACTATGGAACATAGTATGTTTTCGATATCTTTGTTAATCCAATGGATGGTAGCCTTGTCATTATGGAAGGTAGTATGTCGTCTAGATTTCTGTTACTCTAAGAGATGGTAGCCTTGTCATTATGGAAGGTAGTGTGTTGTCGATATTTTTGTTATTCCAATGGATGATAACTTTATCATTATGGAAGCTAGTCTGTTGTCGAGATTTTTGTTACTCCAATGGATGGTAGCCTTGTCATTATGGAAGGTAGTCTATTGTCGATATTTTTGTTACTATAATGGATGGTAGCCTTTTCATTATGGAAGGTAGTCTGTTGTCGAGATTTTTGTTACTACAATGGATTGTAGCCATGTCGTTAAGGAAGGTACTTTGTTGTCGATATCATTGTAACTCCAATGGATGGTAACCTAGTCATTATGGAAGGTAGTCTCTTGTTGAGATTTTTGTTACTCCAATGGATGGTAGCCTTGTCATTATGGAAGGTAGTCTGTTGTCGAGATTTTTTATACTCCAATGGATTGTAGCCTTGTCATTATGGAAGGTAGTGTGTTGTCGATATTTTTGTTATTCCAATGGATGGTAGCCATGTCATTATGGAAGGTAGTCTGTTGTCGAAATTTTTGTCACAGCAATGGATGATAGCCCTGTCATTTTGGAAGGTACTCTGTCGTTGTGATTTTCTGTTACTCCAATGGATGGTAGCCTTGTCATTAAGGACTGTAGTCTGTTGTTCATATTTTTGTTATTCAAATGCTTGGTAGACTTGTCATTATGGAAGTTAATCTATTATCGATATTTTTGTTACTCCATTGGATGGTAGCCTTGTCATATTGGAAGGTAGTGTGTTGTCGATATTTTTGTTATTCTAATGGATGGTAGCCTTGTCATTATGGAAGGTAGTCTATTTTTGTGATTTTTGTTACTCCAATGGATGGTAGCCTTGTCACTATGGAAGGTAGTATGTTGTCGATATCTTTGTTACTCCAATGGATGGTAGCCTTGTCATTATGGAAGGTAGTCTGTTATCGTGAGTTTGTTACTCTAAGGGATGGTAGCCTTGTCATTATGGAAGGTAGTGCGATGTCGATATATTTGTTACTCCAATGGATGGTAGCCTTGTCATTACGGAAGGTAGTGTGGTGCCGAGATTTTTGTTACTCTAAGGGATGGTAGCGTTGTCATTATGAAAGGTATTCTATTGTCGAGATTTTTGTTACTATAATAGATTGTAGGCTTGTCATTATGGAAGGTAGTCTGTTGTCGATATTTTTTATACTCCAATGTATTGTAGCCTTGTCATTATGGAAGGTAGTCTCTTGTGGATATTTTTGTTACTCCAATGATGGTACCCTTGTCATTATGGAAGGTAGTATGTTATCTAGTTTTTGTTACTCCAACGGATGGTAGCCTTGTCATTATGGAAGGTAAGTTGTTTTCGAAATTTCTGTTACTCCAATGGATGGTAGCCTTGTCATTATGGAAGGTAGTCTGTTGTCCATATTTTTGTTTCTCTAATGGATGTAGCCTTGCCATTATGGAAGGTAGTCTGTTGTCGAGATTTTTGTTACTGCAATGGATGGTAGCCTTTTAATTATGGAAGTTAGTCTGTTGTTGTGATTTCAGTTACTCCAATGGATGGTAGCCTTGTGATTAACGACGGTAGTCTGTTGTTCTGATTTCTGTTACTTCAATGGATGGTAGCCTTGTCATTAAGGAAGGTAGGCAATTTTCGAGATTTTTGTTACTCCATTGGATGGTAGCCTTGTTATTTTGGAAGGTAATGTGTTGTCGAGATTTTTGTAACTCCAATGGATGGTAGCCTTGTAATTATAGAAGGTAGTTTATTGTCGATATTTTTGTTATTCCAATGGATGGTAGCCTTGTCATTATGGAAGGTAGTCTGTTGTTGTGATTTTTGTTACTCCAATGGATGGTAGCCTTGTCATTATGGAAGGTAGTCTGTTGTCGAGATTTTTGTTTCTCTAAGGGATGGTAGCCTTGTCATTATGGAAGGTAGTGTGTTGTCGATATTTTTATTATTCCAAAGGATGGTAGCCTTGTCATTATGGAAGCTAGTTTGTTGTCGAGATTTTTGTTACTCCAATGGTTGGTAGCCTTGTCATTATGGAAGGTAGTCTATTGTCGATATTTTTGTTACTTCAATGGATGGTAGCCTTTTCATTATGGAAGGTAGTCTATTGTCGAGGTTTTTGTTACTACAATGGATTTTAGCCTTGTCGTTAAGGTAGGTAGTCTGTTCTCGATATCTTTCTAACTCCAATGGATGGTAACCTAGTCATTATGGAAGGTAGTCTGCTGTCGAGATTTTTGTTACTCCAATGGATGGTAGCCTTGTCATTATGGAAGGTAGTCTGTTGTTCTTATTTTTGTTATACCAATGGATGGTAGACTTGTCATTCTGGAAGGTAATCTATTGTCGATGTTTTTGTTACTCCATTGGATGGTAGTCTTGTCATTCTGGAAGGTAGTGAGTTTTCGAAATTTTTGTTATTCCAATGAATGGTAGCCTTGTCATTATGGAAGGTAGTCTGTTGTCGTGATTTTTGTTACTCCAATGGATGGTAGCCTTGTCACTATGGAAGGTAGTATGTTGTCGATATCTTTGTTACCCCAATGGATGGTAGCCTTGTCATTATGGAAGGTAGTCTGTTGTCGTGATTTTTTTATTCCAAGGGATGGTAGGCTTGTCATTATGGAAGGTAGTGTGTTGTCGATATCTTTGTTACTCCAATGGATGGTAGCCTTGTCATTACGGAAGGTAGTCTGTTGTCGAGATTTTTTTAACTCTAAGGGATGATAGAGTTGACATTATGAAAGGTTGTCTATTGTCGAGATTTTTGTTACTATAATAGATTGTAGGCTTATCATTATGGAAGGTAGTCTGTTGTCGATATTTTTTATACTCCAATGGATTGTAGCCTTGAAATTATGGAAGGTAGTCTATTGTGGATATTTTTGTTACTCCAATGATGGTACCCTTGTCATTATGGAAGGTAGTATGTTGTCGAGTTTTTATTACTCCAATGGATGGTAGCCTTGTCATTATGGAAGGTAGTCTGTTGTCGAGATATCTGTTACTCCAATGGATGGTAGCCTTGTCATTATGGAAGGTAGTTTGTTGTCCATATTTTAATTTTTCTAATGGATGGTAGCCTTGCCATTATGGAAGGTAGTCTGTTGTCGAGATTTTGGTTACTGCAATGGATGGTAGCCTTGTAATTATGGAAGGTAGTCTGTTGTTGTGATTTCCGTTAATCAAATGGATAGTAGCCTTGTAATTAAGGACGATAGTCTATTGTTCAGATTTCTGTTACTTCAATGGAAGGTAGCCTTGTCATTATGGAAGGTAGGCAATTGTCGAGATTTTTGTTACTCCATTGGATTGTAGCCTTGTTATTAGGGAAGGTAGTGTGTTGTCGATATTTTTGTTATTCCAATGGATGGTAGCCTTGTCATTATGGAAGGTAGTCTATTGTCGAGATTTTTGTTACTGCAATGGATGGTAGCCTTATCATTATGGAAGGTAGTCTGTTGTCGAGATTTTTGTTTCTCTAAGGGATGGTAGCCTTGTCATTATGGAAGGTAGTGTGTTGTAGATATTTTTATTATTCGAATGGATGGTAGCCTTGTCATTATGGAAGCTAGTCTGTTGTCGAGGTTTTTGTTACTCCAATGGATGGTAGCCTTGTCATTATGGAAGGTAGTCTATTGTCGATATTTTTGTTACTCCAATGGAAGGTAGCCTTGTCATTATGGAAGGTAGTCTATTGTCGATATTTTTGTTACTACAATGGATGGTTGCCTTTTCATTATGGAAGGTAGGCAGTTGTCGAGATTTTGGTTACTACAATGGATTGTAGCCTTGTCGTTATGGAAGGTAGTCTGTTGTCGACATCTTTGTAACTCTAATTGATGGTATCCTAGTCATTATGGAAGGTAGTTTGTTGTCGAGATTCTTTTTACTCCAATGGATGGTAGCCTTGTCATTATGGAAGGTAGTCTGTTGTCGTGATTTTTGTTACTCCAATGGATGGTAACCTTGTCACTATGGAAGGTAGTATGTTGTCGATATCTTTGTTACTCCAATGGATGGTAGCCTTCTCATTATGGAAGGTAGTCTGTTGTCATGATTCTTTGTTACTCCAATGGATGGTAGCGTTGTCATTATGAAAGGTAGTCTATTGTCGAGATTTTTGTTACTATAATAGATTGTAGGCTTGTCATTATGGAAGGTAGTCGATTGTCGATATTTTTATACTCCAATGGATTGTAGCCTTGTCATTATGGAAGGTAGTATGTTGTCGAGTTTTTGTTACTCCAACGGATGGTAGCCTTGTCATTATGGAAGGTAGTCTGTTGTCGAGATATCTGTTACTCCAATGGATGGTAGCCTTGTCATTATGGAAGGTAGTCTGTTGTCCATATTTTTTTCCCTCTAATGGATGGTAGCCTTGGCATTATGGAAGGTAGTCTGTTGTCGAGATTTTTGTTACTGCAATGGATGGTAGCCTTGTAATTATGGAAGGTAGTCTGTTGTTGTGATTTCCGTTACTCCAATGGATGGTAGCCTTGTAATTAAGGACGATAGTCTGTTGTTCAGATTTCTGTTACTTCAATGGATGGTAGCCTTGTCATTATGGAAGGTAGCCAATTGCGAGATTTTTGTTACTCCATTGGATTATAGCCTTGTTATTATGGAAGATCAACACTTTTAGACAGAAGATCTACAGGAGCTGTATAGTTTTAACTACTATAATCCAAGCAAGTATCATTGTGATAAGTGACTTGGAGTAGGTTTTGATTGTAAGGGTTGTGTATCACTCAAAGCTTTGAAGCAAGAGTGTTTGTGTCACTTGATTAAAGCTTTGAAGCAAGGACAAGTTAGGTTTATATATCACTCAAAGCTTTGAAGCACGAGTGTCTGTGTTGCTTGATTAAAAGCTGTGAAGCATAATCAAGTGTATGTTCTGAAGAGTGTCTTCATAATTTCATTAGTCAATTGTTTAGTATCACTGCTGTGATTGAGGGGGAGTGAGTAGGAACTCAAGTATAAGTTGAACTTAGAATGAAGTTGCATTGGGTAGGTCTTAAGTGAAGGAGATAAACTGGTTGGTTTATTCCTGAATTAATATCTCGTATAGTGGATTTCCTCCCTGGCTTGGTAGCCCCCAGAGTAGGTGTTGTTTCACACTGAACTGGGTAAACAATTGACTGTGTTCTTTACTGTGTTTTTATTTACTGTCTTATAGAAAGTCAGATACGGTGTCATAACATTCATTGTGACATTGAGTATCTGTTGCCAGAATTTCAATTGGCATCAGAGCGGGCACCCTGCCTGTATTACTGGGTGAGATCTAGGGATATCAATTTCTGGCGCTATGGACAAAGAAGGAGTTTTTGGAAACAGACAACCCATTCTGGATGGATCAAATTATGACTACTGGAAACCTCGTATGGTTGCCTTCTTAAAATCACTGGACAAAAAGGCTTGGAGAGATGCTGACAAAGGATGGAACCATGCCACCATAACTGAGAAAGATGGGACAATCAGTCTGAAACCTGAGGAAGAATGGAGCAAAGAAGAAGATGAGTTAGCTCTGGTAAATTCCAAATCATTAAATGCCTTGTTCAATGGAATTGATAAAAACATATTCAGACTAGTACATCAATGTGAACTAGCCAAGGAAGTATGGGACACTCTCAAAACTACCCATGAGGGCACATCCAAAGTAAAAATGTCAAGGCTTCAAATGCTGACTACCAAATTTGAGAACCTAAGGATGATGGAAGATGAAACCATTCATGAGTTTCACATGAACATCTTGGAGATTACCAACACCTCAGGAGCATTGGGAGAAAAGATGTCAGAAGAAAAACTGGTGAGAAAGATTCTCAGATCCTTGCCTAAAAGATTTGCAATGAAGGTAACTGCTATAGAGGAAGCCCAGGATATCAGCAATTTGAAGGTGGATGAACTCATTGGGTCTCTTCAGACCTTTGAGATGGGGATCAGTGACAATGTCGACAAGAAAAACAAGAGCATAGCAATTGTATCTAACACTGAAGATGAAAACAAGGAGGATGAAGAAGAAAATATTTCAGAAGCTATAGCCATGCTTGGAAGACAACTCAATAAACTCATCAAGAGAATGGATCCAAAGTCAAGGTCAAATGTCAAGAACATTCCGTCTGACATTAACAGATCTTATGACTCCAGCAGAAGACCAAAGTCTGAAGAGAAGGGAAATCAAAGCAGAGGAATTCAATGCCATGGATGTGAAGGATATGGGCACATTCGAGTTGAATGTCCTACCTTTCTTAAGAAACAAAAGAAAGGAATGTCTATTACTTGGTCTGGCTGTGATTCAGAAAGTAATTCTGAAGAAGAATCTGCCAAACTAGTTACTGCACTAACTGGTATCTGTAACTCTGATAGTGATTCTAGTGACGAGGAATTGACATTTGAAGAACTGGCTGATTCCTACAAGAAAGTATGTATCAGAAGTGCTGATGTCTGTCAGCAAAATGAGAGACAAACAAAACTCATACTAAAGTTGGAGGCTGAGAAAAGGGCAGACATTGATACTATAAGTCATATAGAAGGGGAAGTTCAAATGCTAAACTCAAAACTGGACCAGATGTCCAAATCTGTCAAGATGCTGACAAATGGAATTGACAAATTAGAAGAAATCCTTCAGGTTGGACAAAATGTGGGAAACAAGTCTGGTCTAGGATTTGTGGCAGCAAAGACATCTGGTACAGACAAGAAGATCAGGCTTGATAAACAAATGTCAAAACAGATGTTACAACAAAGCACTCAACATCGTGAACAAAGAAATATGAAGAAAAAGTATCAAAGATGGAGATGTCATCATTGTGGGAGGTTTGGTCACATAAAGCCATTATGCTTCAGATTATATGGATATCCTAATCAGAACCCAGGTGTCAAACCTAAGTTTAACAAGGTACCATATACTCCACAGTGGAAGAAAAAGGCTACTGCCCTGATAGCTCACACTTCCCTTAGAGTCTCTGCAAAGGAAGACTGGTACTTTGACAGTGGATGTTCTAAGCACATGACTGGAATCAAGAACCTTCTCAATAATGTTAAACCTAGCACCGCTAGTTATGTGACCTTTGTAGATGGTGCTAGAGGAGAAATCAAAGGAGTTGGAAACTTGGACTGCCCTGGAGTTCCAAATCTAAATGAAGTATTGCTGGTAAGAGGCCTGACTGCTAATCTCATAAGTATCAATCAATTATGCGATCTAGGATTCAAGGTCAACTTCTCAAAATCTGAATGTCTTGTAACTAATGAGAAACAAGAAGTTGTAATGAAAGGATTCAGATCTAAAGACAACTGCTACCTGTGGGAGCCTGAGAACACTAATTACTCTACTGTGTGTTCTATTGCAAAATAAGAAAAAGAAGTGAAACTGTGGCACCAAAAACTTGGCCATATACATCTAAGAGGAATGAAAAGGATTATATCCATGGAGGCAGTCAGAGGGATTCCAAGACTGCAAATTGATGAAGGGAGAGTATGTGGTGAATGTCAGGTTGGTAAGCAGACTAGGATGTCACATCCAAAGTCAAGACATCTGACCACCTCTAAGGTTCTAGAACTTCTACATATGGATATGATGGGACCAATGCAGGTGGAATGTCTTGGTGGAAAAAGATATGCCTATGTTGTTGTGGATGATTTTTCAAGATTCACCTGGATTAACTTCATTAGGGAAAAATGTGATGTATTTGAAGTTTTTAAAGAACTGTGCAAAAGAATTCAAAGAGAAAAAGAAGGATGCATTGTCAGAATTAGAAGTGATCATGGCAAGGAATTTGAAAACAGTAAGTTTAATGAGTTCTGTTCCTCAGAAGGAATTAATCATGAATTCTCTTCTCCTATAACTCCTCAACAAAATGGAGTTGTAGAAAGGAAAAACAGGACCATACAGGAATCTTCCAGAGCAATGATACATTCCAAAAGACTTCCTATTCATTTTTGGGCTGAAGCTATGAATACAGCCTGTTATGTCCATAACAGGGTCACCTTGAGAAAGGGAACCTCATCCACCATTTATGAACTCTGGAAAGGAAGAAAGCCAACAATGAAGTACTTCCATGTATTTGGTAGCAAATGCTACATTCTGGCAGATCGTGATCAAAGGAGAAAGCTGGACCCTAAAAGTGATGAAGGAATATTTCTAGGATACTCCACCAACAGCAGAGCTTATAGGGTATTCAATTCCAGGACCAAAGTCATGATGGAATCAATAAATGTCATAGTTGATGATTATCATGAGGAAACATATGTCCCTTGTAATGTTGAGACATTCTTTGAGACTTCAACTCAACAGAATGACCTACCTAACACCACTGCAGCAAACTCTGAATCCAAGGAAGCAGGCAAAATCCCTTCCATCAGAATTCAGAAAGATCATCCTAAAGAACTCATCATAGGAGATCCTAACAGTAGAGTCATTACAAGATCTAGATAAATCATCTCAAACTCTTGCTTTGTGTCTAAAATTGAACCAAGAAATGTTAAGGAGGCTTTAACTGATGAATACTGGATTAGTGCATTGGAAGATGAATTGAACCAATTCAAGCAACATGAATTATGGGAGTTAGTTCCTAGACCAGAAGGAACAAACATCATTGGCACAAAATGGATATACAAGAACAAATCAGATGCTGAAGGAGTTGTCACCAGGAATAAGGCAAGACTTGTTGCTCAAGGATACACTCAAGTTGAAGGGGTTGATTTTGATGAGACCTTTGCCCCTGTAGAGAGACTGGAATCTATCAGACTCCTATTGGGTATTACTTGTCTCCTGAAGTTCAAGTTATTTCAGATGGATAAAAAAAGTGCCTTCCTAAATGGGTACTTAAATGAGGAAGTTTATATGGAACAACCTAAAGGTTTTGTGGATCCAAACTACCCTGACCATGTCTACAAATTGAGGAAAGCTTTATATGGCGTGAAACAAGCTCCTAGAGCATGGTATGACAGGTTGACAAAATTTATCTCTAACAAAGGATACAGAAAAGGAGGCTTGGATAAAACCCTCTTTGTCAAAAATGAAGGAGGAAAGATAATGGTAGCTCAAATCTATGTTGATGACATAGTGTTTGGGGGAATGTCAGATAAAATGGTTAAACATTTTGCTGACCAAATGCAGGCTGAATTCGAAATGAGCCTCATGGGAGAATTGACCTACTTTCTTGGACTGCAAGTCACACAGATGGAAGACTCAATTTTTCTGTCTCAAATCAATTATGCAAAGAACATTGTCAAGAAGTTTGGTATGGAGAATGCCAGCCACAAAAGGACTCCTGCTCCTACTCATTTAAAGCTATCCAAAGATTCAAGTGGGGTTAAGGTGGACCAAAGCCTATACAGAAGCATGATAGGAAGTCTGCTATACTTAACAGCCAGCAGACCTGACATTTCTTTTGCAGTTGGAGTATGTGCAAGATACCAAGATGATCCCAAAGTCAGTCATATCAACCAAGTAAAGAGAATTTTTAAGTATGTAAGTGGAACTTACAACTATGGCTTGTTGTACTCTCATGGTTGTGAACCAACTCTGACTGGTTACTGTGATGCTGATTGGGCTGGAAGTGCTGATGATAGAAAGAGCACCTTTGGAGGATGTTTCTTCTTAGGAAATAATCTGGTCTCCTGGTTCAGCAAGAAACAGAATTGTGTGTCTCTCTCTACTGTTGAAGCTGAATACATTGCAGCTGGTAGTAGCTGTTCTCAAATGATCTGGATGAAACAGATGCTTACTGAGTATAATGTCACACAAGATGTTATGACATTGTACTGTGACAATCAGAGTACAATCAACATTTCCAAGAATCCTATTCAGCATAGCAGGACCAAGCATTTTGACATTATACATCATTTTATCAGAGATCTTGTAGAGGAGAAGACGATTAAACTGGAACATGTTGCCACTGAACTACAACTGGCTGACATTTTTACCAAAGAACTTGATGCAAATCAATTTGAAAATTTGAGGGGCAAGTTGGGTATTTGCCAACATGAGGAAATGTAGCAATTAATTTTGCTTAAAACAAGGGATGAAGGAGTTTTTTGTGTTAAGTCTATTTTGATTGGGTTAATCATATGTTTTCCTATTTTTTTCAAAATTGTTAAGAAGTTGAATAGACACTCATTTACCTCCTTCCTTTCTCGGCTCTATAACAATCCCCATTCTCTCAATAAAAGATTTCTCTCTCGTTGTTACTGGTTTTCTAAGACTATCAAAATGTCTCAAACATCATCCTCTTCCAAGACGACTGTTTCATCCGCATCCTCTGAACGAGATCCTAGGGCAATCACAACATGCATGGATTCTGAAGTCCTGGAGATTACTCCTCTTAGAGAACTTGCAACTAACCCCTCTAAGGTTAAAAAGCTGAGAACATGGCATGCAGGAAGGTCTCAAGCTACGTCATCTGGTAATACCTCTAAACCATCATCTTTTGTTCCCTCAAGAATAGCAAATTGGGAAGGCACATCTTATGTTCATCAAGCAATAGCTAGACTTGTTACAAGAATTCTGAATGAAAACCACTCTGTACCTGGCATTTCTGTTCCTTTAAATCAAGAATCTGCTAGTCCAAATGTGGAAATAAATCCAGATGTCTCTAAGAATGTTAAGACACCAGACGACAACATTCAGAAAACATCTGAAAATCTTGATGATATCCAGAACCCTTCAGAGAAGGATGTTGAACCACCGGTTATTGATGTGGATGAAGAATACTCAGACAATGACCTAATTGAAAATATCAACCATAGCATATCTAGGAGGATGATGAACAGAAAAGGTAAGCAGGATGATGCAAAATGTCTGACCAAAGAGAAGACTGATGATGTTGCTCATAAGAAAACCAGGTCTGAAGGCAAGACTGGTGTAGAAACTGTGAAGACAGGATTGTCCAAAGGGAAGGTGAAAACCCGAGTACATGCTGGTAGTCTCTCAAAGCCTGTGAGACAACCAATAGCAAAGAAAAGGAAAGAGCCTGAACCTTCTGATTCTGATGAGGAATCAAAATTTGAAGTTGATGCTGAAGACATCTCTCTCAGAAGGAAACTCCCTTCAAGCAAAATGGCTAAAGTTCCTGAAGTCCCCACTGACAACATTTATTTTCACCACCCTGAAAATGCCAACAGATGGAAGTATGTTTGTTTAAAAAGAATAGCCTTGGAAAGAGAACTAAACAATGGTGCCATGGAATGTAAGGAGATCATGAACCTAATCAAAACTGCTGGACTAATGAATACTGTGGTAAAGTTTACCAACTGCTATGAAAATCTTGTCAAGGAATTCATAGTGAATTTATCTGATTGATGTGCTGATGAAAGGTCAGCTGACTTTAAATGTGTCTATGTGAGAGGAAGAAAAGTTAATTTCTCTCCCTCTGAAATTAAAAAATTCCTTGGAAGACCAGATGAGGCTTGCCCTGAACTAGAGGTTACTGACAACCAAGTATGCCAAACCATCACTGCAAATCAAGTCAAGAGCTAGCCCTTAAAAGGCAAGCTGAATGCAAGCAAGCTAAGCATGAAATTTGCCATCCTGCACAAGATTGGTGCAGCCAACTGGGTTCCTACCAACCATAAATCAACCATCTCCACAGGATTGGGAACATTCATTTATGCTGTTGGAACCAGGACAGAATTTGACTATGGCAGGTATATCTTTGATCAAACTTTAAAAGATGCTGGAAGCTATGCTGTTAAAGGCCCTATTGCCTTTCCCTCCCTCCTATGTGGTATTGTCCTTGCTCAGTATCCTGACATTCTAGTAGAAAGAGATACTGTATGCAAAAGAGCCCCTGCTCTTGGGTTGCACTATAAGCTATTTCAGGGAACTCATGTTCCTGACATTGTCATGACATCAGCTGAGACATCAACTGTCAAAACTCAGTCCAAGAAATTTGATGTTATAGCTGTGCTGAAGGAAACCTGCAAAGAGCTGGAGATAAGGAAAAAGACTCTTGAGAACCTAATTGCCAGACTAGAACAAGAGGAGGTTGAAGGACAAAGAAGGGAAGAGGATGCTGCTGAAGATCAGCTTAATGCTGAAGATAGTGCCTCATCTGGAGATGGCAGTGCTTGAAGATCAGTGGAGTGTCAAGCTTGCTGCTGATTCCTGTTGCTGCAAGTGATTTTAGACTTTTTGTTGTTTTTATTACTCATTTTGGATGACTGTATAACCTAACAATACTTGTATCTTTGGCCTATTTATGGCTAAAGATGGGGAGAAGATTATGTGTTAATTATTCTTGGTAGACATTATTTTTTTCTGCAGACATATTATTTCTGCTGCTCTCTATTCTTTGATTGTTTAGGGGTTTTAGCCAAAAATTTGCCAAAGGGGGAGTTTGAAGTGTTTAGTTATTGGCATGTATTTTTGGTAAAACCAGGTGTGTGAATGTCATGACTAATGTCATAACATTCTGGGTTATTAGGTACTTTATGCAGAAAAAGAATGGCATACAGTAGCTGCTCTTCATGAGTGTGTATCTGAGCATTTTGCAATGATCACATTTATTACATTCTACCAAAATCAGTAAACAGGATTCCTGTTGTGATAACCAATGTTAAGACATCCTGTACTGATCTAACAGTTATGTAGTTTGGTTAATTCTGAGATTTTTCAAGAATTTGGTTCATACATTCAAGAACAGAATCTCACGTGGACCTTAGGTTAACTTAGCTCAACCCTAATCTAGTTGATAAAGTCTTGTGACCAAGTCTTGAGGTTAACCCTAATGAACCCTAGCTTTTCGTGGAAGCCCTAACTGAAGAAACAGCTGCATATATATTCAACAGGAAGGTTGTTGGGAAGATCAACACTTTTAGACATAACATCTACAAGGAGCTGTATAGTTTTAACTACTGTAATCCAAGCAATTATCATTGTGATAAGTGACTTGGAGTAGGTTTTGATTGTAAGGGTTGTGTATCACTCAAAGCTTTGAAGCAAGAGTGTTTATGTCACTTGATTAAAGCATTGAAGCAAGGTCATGTTAGGTTTATGTATCACTCAAAGCTTTGAAGCACGAGTGTTTGTGTTGCTTGATTAAAAGTTGTGAAGCATAATCTAGTGTATGTTCGGAAGAGTGTCTTCATAATTTCATTAGTCAATTATTTAGTATCACTGCTGTGATTGAGGGTGGGTGAGTAGGAACTCAGGTATAAGTTGAACTTAGATTGAAGTTGCATTGGTTAGGTCTTAAGTGAAAGAGATAAACTGGTTCGTTTATTCCTGAATTAATATCTCTTATAGTGGATTTCCTCCCTGGCTTGGTAGCCCCCAGAGTAGGTGTTGTTTCACACTGAACTGGGTAAACAATTGACTGTGTTCTTTACTGTTTTTTATTTACTTTCTTATAGAAAGTCAGATATGGTGTCATAACATTCATTGTGACATTGAGTATCTGTTTCCAGAATTTCAGATGGTAACCTAGTCATTATGGAAGGTAGTTTGTTGTCGAGATTCTTTTTACTCCAATGGATGGTAGCCTTGTCATTATGGAAGGTAGTCTATTGTCGATATTTCTGTTACTCCAATGGATGGTAGGATTTTCATTATGGAAAGTAGGTTATTGTCAGGATTTTTGTTACTCCAATTGATGGTAGCCTTGTCATTATGGAAGGTAGTCTGTTGTCCATATTTTTGTTACTCCAATGGATGGTAGCCTTGTCATTATGGAAGGTAGTCTATTGTCGATATTTTTGTTACTATAATGGATGGAAGCCTTTTCATTATGGAAGGTAGTCTGTTGTCGAGATTTTTGTTACTACAATGGATTGTAGCCTTGTCGTTATGGAAGGTAGTCTGTTGTCTAGATTTTTATTACTCCAATGGATAGTAGCCTTGTCATTATGCAAGGTAGTGTATTATCGAGATTTTTTATACTCCAATGGATTGTAGCCTTGTTATTATGGAAGGTAGTCTGTTGTCGAGATTTTTGTTACTCTAAGGGATGGTAGCCTTGTCATTATGGAAGGTAGTGCGTTGTCGATATTTTTGTTATTCCAATGGATGGTAGCCTTATCATTATGGAAGCTATTCTATTGTCGAGATTATTGTTACTCCAATGGATGGTAGCCTTGTCATTATGGAAGGTAGGCTATTGTCGGGATTTTTGTTACTCCAATGGAGGGTAGCCTTGTCATTATGGAAGGTAGTATGTTGTCGAGATTTTTTTAACAACAATAGATGGTAACCTTGTCATTTTGGAAGGTAGCCTTGTCATTTTGGAAGGTAGCCTTGTCATTATGCAAGGTAGTCTGTTGTTGTGATTTTCTGTTACTCCAATGGATGGTAGCCTTGTCATTAAGGACGGTAGTCTGTTGTTCATATTTTTGTTACTCCAATGGATGGTAGACTTGTCATTATGGAAGGTAATCTATTTTCAATATTTTTGTTACTCCATTGGATGGTAGCCTTGCTATTATGGAAGGTAGTGTGCTGTCGATATTTTTGTTATTCCAATGGATGATAGCCTTGTCATTATGGAAGGTAGTCTGTTGTCGTGATTTTTGTTACTCCAATGGATGGTAGCCTTGTCACTATGGAAGGTAGTATGTTCTCGATATCTTTGTTACTCCAATGGATGGAAGCCTTGTCATTATGGAAATTAGTCTATTGTCGAGATTTTTGTTACTCTAAGGGATGGTAGCCTTGTTATTATGGAAGGTAGCGTGTTGTCGATATTTTTGTTATTCCAATGGATGGTAGCCTTGTCATTATGTAAGTTAGTCTGTTGTCGTGATTTTTGTTACTCCTATGGATGGTAGCCTTGTCACTATGGAAGGTAGTATGTTGTCGATATCTTTGTTACTCCAATGGATGATAGCCTTGTCATTATGGAAGGTAGTCTGTTGTTGAGAATTTTGTTACTCTAAGGGATGGTAGGCTTGTCATTATGGAAGGTAGTGTGTTGTCGATATTTTTGTTATTCCAATGGATGGTAGCCTTGTCATTATGGAAGGTAGTCTGTTGTCGATATTTTTGTTACTACAATGGATTGTAGCCTTGTCATTATGGAATGTAGTTTTTTGTCGATATCTTTCTTACTCCAATGGATGGTAACCTAATCATTTTGGAAGCTAGTCTATTGTCGAGATTTTTGTTACTCCAATGGATGGTAGCCTTGTTATTATGGAAGGTAGTCTATTGTTGATATTTTTGTTACCACGTTGGATGGTAGCCTTTTCATTATGGAAGGTAGTCTGTTGTCGTGATTTTTGTTACTCCAATGGATGGTAGCCTTGTCACTATGGATTGTAGTATGTTTTCGTTATCTTTGTTAATCCAATGGATGGTAGCCTTATCATTATGGAAGGTAGTCTGTTGTCGAGATTTTTGTTACTCTAAGGGATGGTAGCCTTGTCATTATGGAAGGTAGTGTGTTGTCGATATTTTTGTTATTCCAATGGATGGTAGCCTTGTCATTATGGAGGCTAGTCTGTTGTCGAGATTCTTGTTACTCCAATGGATGGTAGCCTTGTTTTTATGGAAGGTAGTCTATTGTCGATATTTTTGTTAATACAATGGATGGTAGCCTTTTCATTACGGAAGGTAGTCTATTTTCGAGATTTTGGTTACTACAATCGATTGTAGCTTTGTCGTTATGGAAGGTAGTCTATTGTCGATATCTTTGTAACTCCAATGGATGGTAACCTAGTCATTATGGAAGGTAGTATGTTGTCGAGATTCTTTTTACTCCAATGGATGGTAGCCTTGTCATTATGGAAGGTAGTCTGTTGTCGATATTTCTGTTACTCCAATGGATGGTAGGCTTGTCATTATGGAAGGTAGGTTATTGTCAGGATTTTTGTTACTCCAATGGATGGTAGTCTTGTCATTATGGAAGGTAGTCTGTTGTCCAGATTTTTGTTACTCCAATGGATGGTAGCCTTGTCATTATGGAAGGTAGTCTGTTGTCGAGATTTTTGTTACTCTAATGGATGGTAGCCTTGTCATTATGGAAGGTAGTCTGTCGTTGTCATTTACATTTACTCCAATGGATGGTAGCCTTGTCATTAAGGATGGTAGTCTGTTGTTCAGATTTTTGTTACTCTAATTTATGGTAGGCTTGTCGTTATGGAAGGTAGGTTATTGTCGGGATTTTTGTTACTCCAATGGATGGTAGCCTTGTCATTATGGAAGGTAGTCTGTTGTCCAGATTTTAATTACTCCAATTGATGGTAGCCTGTCATTATGGAAGGTAGTCTATTGTCGATATTTCTGTTACTTCAATGGATGGAAGCCTTTTCATTATGAAAGGTAGTCTGTTGTCTAGATTTTTGTAACTACAATGGATTGTAGCCTTGTCGTTTTGGAAGGTAGTCTGTTGTCGAGATTTTTGTTACTCCAATGGATGGTAGCCTTGTCATTATCTAAGGTAGTGTGTTGTCGAGATTTTTTATACTCCAATGGATTGTAGCCTTGTCATTATGGAAGGTAGGTTATTGTCGGGATTTTTGTTACTCCAATGGAGTGTAGCCTTCTCATTATGGAAGGTAGTCTGTTGTCCAGATTTTTGTTACTCTAATGGATGGTAGCCTTGTCAATATGGAAGGTAGTCTATTGTCGATATTTTTGTTACTACAATGGATGGAAGCCTTTTCATTATAGAAGGTAGTCTGTTGTCGAGATTTTTGTTACTATAATGGATTGTAGCCTTGTCGTTATGGAAGGGAGTCTGTTGTCGAGATTTCTGTTACTCCAATGGATGGTAGCCTTGTCATTGTGGAAGGTAGGTTATTGTCGGGATTTTTGTTACTCTAATGAATGGTAGCCTTGTCATTATGGAAGGTAGTCTGTTGTCCAGATTTTTGTTACAACAATAGATGGTAGCCTTGTCATTGTGGAAGGTAGTCTGTTGTCGAGATTTTTGTCACTCCAATGGATGGTAGCCTTGTCATTATGGAAGGTAGTGTGTTGTCGAGATTTTTTATACTCCAATGGATTGTAGCCTTGTCATTATGGAAGGTAGTCTCTTGTGGATATTTTTGTTACTCTAATGATTGTACCCTTGTCATTATGGAAGGTAGTCTGCTATCGAGATTTTTGTTACTCCAATGGATGGTAGCCTTTTCATTATGGAAGGTAGTCTATTGTCGATATTTCTGTTACTCCAATGGACGGTAGCCTTGTAATTTTGGAAGGTAGGTTATTGTCTGGATTTTTGTTACTCCAAAGAATGGTAGCCTTGTCATTATGGAAGGTAGTCTATTTTCCAGATTTTTGTTACAACAATAGATGGTAGCCTTGTCATTATGGAAGGAAGTCTGTTGTCGAGATTTTTGTCACTGCAATGGATGGTAGCCTTCTCATTATGGAAGGTAGTCTATTGTCGATATTTTTGTTACTACAATTGATGGTAGCCTTGTCATTATGGAAGGTAGTCTATTGTCGATATTTTTGTTACTACAATGGATGGAAGCCTTTTCATTATAGAAGGTAGTCTGTTGTCGAGATTTTTGTTACTACAATGGATTGTAGCCTGGTCGTTATGGAAGGGAGTCTGTTGTCGATATTTTTGTTACTCCAATGGATGGTAGCCTTGTCATTATGGCAAGTAGTCTGTTGTCGATATTTTTGTTACTAAAATGGATTGTAACCTTGTCATTATGGAATGTAGTTTTTTGTCGATATCTTTGTTACTCCAATGGATGGTAACCTAATCATTATGGAAGGTAGTTTGTTGTTGAGATTTTTGTTACTCCAATCGATGGTAGCCTTGTCACTATGGAAGGTAGTCTATTATCGAGATTTTTGTTACTCCAATGATGGTACCCTTGTCATTATGGAAGGTAGTCTGCTGTCGATATGTTTGTTACTCCGATGGATGGTAGCCTTGTCATTATGGAAGGTAGTCAGTTGTCGAGACTTCTGTTACTCTAATGGATGCTAGCCTTGTCATTATGGAAGGTAGGCTATTGTCGGGATTTTTGTTACTCCAATGGATGGTAGCCTTGTCATTATGGAAGGTAGTCTGTTGTTGTGATTTTTGTTACTCTAAGGGATGGTAGCCTTGTCACTATGGATTGTAGTATGTTGTCGTTATCTTTGTTAATCCAATGGATGGTAGCCTTGTCATTATGGAAGGTAGTCTGTTGTCGAGATATTTGTTACTCTAAGGGATGGTAGCCTTGTCATCATGGAAGCTAGTCTGTTGTCGATATTTTTGTTACTCCAATGAATGGTAGCCTTGTTATTATGGAAGGTAGTCTATTGTCGTTATTTTTGTTACTACAATGGATGGTAGCCTTGTCGTTATGGAAGGTAGTTTGTTGTCGATATCAATGTAACTCCAATGGATGGTAAACTAGTCATTATGGAAGGTAGTTTGTTGTCGAGATTCTTTTTACTCCAATGGATGGTAGCCTTGTCATTATGGAAGGTAGTTTGTTGTCGAGATTTCTGTTACTCCAATGGATGGTAGGCTTGTCATTATGGAAGGTAGGTTATTGTCGGGATTTTTGTTACTCCAATGGATGGTAGGCTTGTCATTATGGAAGGTAGGTTATTGTCGGGATTTTTGTTACTCCAATGGATGGTAGCCTTGTCATTATGGAAGGTAGTCTACTGTCGATATTTTTGTTACTACAATGGATGGAAGCCTTTTCATTATGGAAGGTAGTCTGTTGTCGAGATGTTTGTTACTACAATGGATTGTAGCCTTGTCGTTATGGAAGGTAGTCTTTTGTCGAGATTTTTGTTACTCCAATGGATGATAGCCTTGTCATTATCGAAGGTAGTGTGTTGTCGAGATTTTTTATATTCTAATGGATTGTAGCCTATTCATTATGGAAGGTAGTCTGTTGTGGATATTTTTGTTACTCTAATGATGGTACCCTTGTCATTAAGGAAGGTAGTCTGCTATCGAGATTTTTGTGACTCCAATGGATGGTAGCCTTTTCATTATGGAAGGTAGTCTATTATCGAGATTTTTGTTACTCCAATGGATGGTAGCCTTGTCATTGTGGAAGGTAGGTTATTGTCGGGATTTTGTTACTCTTATGAATGGTAGCCTTGTCATTATGGAAGGTAGTCTGTTGTCCAGATTTTTGTTACAACAATAGATGGTAGCCTTGTCATTGTGGAAGGTAGTCTGTTGTCGAGATTTTTGTCACTCCAATGGATGGTAGCCTTGTCATTATGGAAGGTAGTGTGTTGTCGAGATTTTTTATACTCCAATGGATTGTAGCATTGTCATTATGGAGAGTAGTCTCTTGTGGAAATTTTTGTTACTCTAATAATGGTACCCTTGTCATTATGGAAGGTAGTCTGCTATCGAGATTTTTGTTACTCCAATGGATGGTAGCCTTTTCATTATGGAAGGTAGTCTATTGTCGATATTTATGTTACTCCAATGGACGGTAGCCTTGTCATTTTGGAAGGTAGGTTATTGTCGGGATTTTTTTTACTCCAATGAATGGTAGGCTTGTCATTATGGAAGGTAGTCTAATTTCCAGATTTTTGTTACAACAATAGATGGTAGCCTTGTCATTATGGAAGGAAGTCTGTTGTCGAGATTTTTGTCACTGCAATGGATGGTAGCCTTCTCATTATGGAAGGTAGTATGTTGTCCATATTTTTGTTACTCCAATTGATGGTAGCCTTGTCATTATGGAAGGTAGTCTATTGTCGATATTTTTGTTACTACAATGGATGGAAGCCTTTTCATTATAGAAGGTAGTCTGTTGTCGAGAATTTTGTTACTACAACAGATTGTAGCCTGGTCGTTATGGAAGGGAGTCTGTTGTCGAGATTTTTGCTACTCCAATGGATGGTAGCCTTGTCATTATGGAAGGTAGTGTGTTGTCGAGATTTTTTATACTCCAATGGATTGTAGCCTTGTAATTATGGAAGGTAGTCTCTTGTGGATATTTTTGTTACTCTAATGATGGTACCTTTGTCATTATGGAATGTAGTCTGCTATCGAGATTTTTGTTACTCCAATGGATGGTAGCCTTTTCATTATGGAAGGTAGTCTATTGTCGAGATTTCTATTACTCCAATGGATGGTAGCCTTGTCACTATGGAAGGTAGTCTGTTGTCCAGATTTTTGTTACAACAATAGATGGTAGCCTTGTCATTATGGAAGGTAGTCTGTTGTCGAGATTTTTGTCACTGCAATGGATGGTATCCTTGTCATTATGGAAGGTAGTCTATCGTTGTGATTTTCTGTTACTCCAATGGATGGTAGCCTTATCATTAAGGACGGTAGTCTGTTGTTCATATTTTTGTTACTCCAATGGATGGTAGACTTGTCATTATGGAAGGTAATCTATTTTCAATATTTTTGTTACTCCATTGGATGGTAGCCTTGCTATTATGGAAGGTAGTGTGTTGTCGATATTTTTGTTATTCCAATGGATGGTAGCCCTGTCATTATGGAAGGTAGTCTGTTGTCGTGATTTTTATTACTCCAATGGATGGTAGCCTTGTCACTATGGAAGGTAGTATGTTCTCGATATCTTTGTTACTCCAATGGATGGTAGCCTTGTCATTATGTAAGTTAGTCTGTTGTCGTGATTTTTGTTACTCCTATGGATGGTAGTCTTGTCACTATGGAAGGTAGTATGTTGTTGATATCTTTGTTACTCCAATGGATGATAGCCTTGTCATTATGGAAGGTAGTCTTTTGTTGAGAATTTTGTTACTCTAAGGGATGGTAGGCTTGTCATTATGGAAGGTAGTGTGTTGTCGATATTTTTGTTATTCGAATGGATGGTAGCCTTGTCATTATGGAAGGTAGTCTGTTGTCGATATTGTTGTTACTACAATGGATTGTAGCCTTGTCATTATGGAATGTAGTTTTTTGTCGATATCTTTGTTACTCCAATTGATGGTAACCTAATCATTATGGAAGGTAGTCTGTTGTCGAGATTTTTGTTACTCCAATCGATGGTAGCCTTGTCATTATGGAAGGTAGTCTGTTGTCGAGATTTCTTATACTCTAATGGATTATAGCCTTATCACTATGGAAGGTAGTATATTGTCGAGATTTTTGTTACTCCAATGATGGTACCCTTGTCACTATGGAAGGTAGTCTGCTGTCGAGATGTTTGTTACTCCGATGGATGGTAGCCTTGTCATTATGGAAGGTAGTCAGTTGTCGAGATTTCTGTTACTCTAATGGATGGTAGCCTTGTCATTATGGAAGGTAGGCTATTGTCGGGATTTTTGTTACTCCAATGGATGGTAGCCTTGTAATTATGGAAGGTAGTCTGTTGTTGTGATTTTTGTTACTCTAAGGGATGGTAGCCTTGTCACTATGGATTGTAGTATGTTGTCGTTATCTTTGTTAATCCAATGGATGGTAGCCTTGTCATTATGGAAGGTAGTCTGTTGTCGAGATATTTGTTACTCTAAGGGATGGTAGCCTTGTCATTATGGAAGCTAGTCTGTTGTCGAGATTTTTGTTACTCCAATGAATGGTAGCCTTGTTATTATGGAAGGTAGTCTATTGTCGATATTTTTGTTACTACAATGGCTGGTAGCCTTGTCGTTATGGAAGGTAGTTTGTTGTCGATATCTTTGTAACTCCAATGGATGGTAAACTAGTCATTATGGAAGGTAGTTTGTTGTCGAGATTCTTTTTACTCCAATGGATGGTAGCCTTGTCATTATGGAAGGTAGTCTGTTGTCGAGATTTCTGTTACTCCAATGGATGGTAGGCTTGTCATTATGGAAGGTAGGTTATTGTCAGGATTTTTTTTACTCCAATGGATGGTAGGCTTGTCATTATGGAAGGTAGGTTATTGTCGGGATTTTTGTTACTCCAATGGATGGTAGCCTTATCATTATGGAAGGTAGTCTATTGTCGATATTTTTGTTACTACAATGGATGGAAGCCTTTTCATTATGGAAGGTAGTCTGTTGTCGAGATTTTTGTTACTACAATGGATTGTAGCCTTGTCGTTATGGAAGGTAGTCTTTTGTCGAGATTTTTGTTACTCCAATGGATGGTAGCCTTGTCATTATCGAAGGTAGTGTGTTGTCGAGATTTTTTATACTCCAATGGATTGTAGCCTATTCATTATGGAAGGTAGTCTGTTGTGGATATTTTTGTTACTCTAATGATGGTACCCTTGTCATTAAGGAAGGTAGTCTGCTATCGAGATTTTTGTGACTCCAATGGATGGTAGCCTTTTCATTATGGAAGGTAGTTTATTGTCGAGATTTCTGTTACTCCAATGGATGGTATCCTAGTCATTATGGAAGGTAGTTTGTTGTCCAGATTTTTGTTACAATAATAGATGGTAGCCTTGTCATTATGGAAGGTTGTCTGTCATTGTGATTTTCTGTTACTCCAATGGATGGTAGCCTTGTCATTAAGGACGGTAGTCTATTGTTCATATTTATGTTACTCTAATGGATGGTAGACTTGTCATTATGGAAGGTAATCTATTGTTGATATTTTTTTTACTCCATTGGATGATAGCCTTGCCATTATGTAAGGTAGTGTGTTGTCGATATTTTTATTATTCCAATGGATGGTAGCCTTGTCATTATGGAAGGTAGTCTGTTGTCGTGATTTTTGTTACTCCAATGGATGGTAGCCTTGTCACTATGGAAAGTAGTATGTTGTTGAGATTTTTGTTACTCTAAGGGATTGTAGGCTTGTCATTATGGAAGGTAGTGTGTTATCGATATTTTTGTTATTCCAATGGATGGTAGCCTTGTCATTATTGAAGGTAGTATGTTGTCGAGATTTCTATTACTACAATGGATTATAGCGTTGTCATTATGGAATGTAGTCTGTTGTCGATATCTTTATAACTCCGATGGATGGTAACCTAGTCATTATGGAAGGTAGTCTGTTGTCGAGATTTTTGTTACTCCAATGGATGGTAGCCTTGTCATTATGGAAGGTAGTCTGTTGTCGAGATTTTTTATACTCCAATGGATTGTAGCCTTGTCACTATGGAAGGTAGTCTATTGTCTAGATTTTTGTTACTCCAATGATGGTACCCTTGTCATTATGGAAGGTAGTCTGCTGTCGAGATTTTTGTTACTCCGATGGATGGTAGCCTTGTCATTATGGAAGGTAGTAAGTTGTCGAGATTTCTGTTACTCTAATGGATGGTAGCCTTGTCATTATGGAATGTAGGCTATTGTCGGGATTTTTGTTACTCCAATGGATGGTAGCCTTGTCATTACGGAAGGTAGTCTGTTGTCTAGATTTTTTTAACAATATATGGTAGCCTTGTCATTTTGGAAGGTAGTCTGTTTTCTAGATTTTGGTCACTGCAATGGATGGTATCCTTGTCATACAGGAAGGTAGTCTGTCGTTGTCATTTACTATTACTCCAATGGATAGTAGCCTTGTCATTAAGGACGGTAGTCTGTTGTTCAGATTTTTGTTACTCCAATGGATGGTAGACTTGTCATTATGGAAGGTAGTCTATTGTCGAGATTTTTGTTACTCAATTGGATGGTAGCCTTGTCATTATGGAAGGTATTGTGTTGTCGATATTTTTTTTATTCCAATGGATGGTAGCCTTGTCATTATGGAAGGTAGTCTGTTGTTGTGATTTTTTTACTATAAGGGATGGTAGCCTTGTCATTATGAAAGGTAGTATGTTGTCGATATTTTTGTTATTCCAATGTATGGTAGCCTTGTCATTATGGAAGGTAGTTTGTTGTCGAGATTTTTGTTACTCTAAGGGATGGTAACCTTATCATTATGAAAGGTAGTCTATTATCGGGAGTTTTATTACTCTAATGGATTGTAGCCTTGTCGTTACGGAATTTAGTTTGTTGTCGAAATCTTTGTTACTCCAATGGATGGTAACCTATTCATTATAGAAGGTAGTCTGTTGTCGAGATTTTTGTTATTCCAATGAATGGTAGCCTTGTCATTATATAAGGTAATATGTTGTCATGATTTTTTGTTACTACAATGGATGGTAGCCTTGTCACTATGGAAGGTAGTATGATGTCCATATCTTTGTTACTCCAATAGATGGTAGCCTTGTCATTATGGTAGGTAGTCTATTGTTGAGATTTTTGTTACTCTAAGGGATGGTAGGCTTGTCATTATGGAAGGTAGTGTGTTGTTGATATTTTTGTTATTCCAATGGATGGTAGCCTTGTCATTACGGAAGGTAGTCTGTTGTCGAGATTTTGTTACTACCATGGATTGTAGCCTTGTCGTTATGGAATGTAGTTTGTTGTCGATATCTTTGTTACTCAAATGGATGGTAACCTAGTCATTATGGAAGGTAGTATGTTGCCGATATTTTTGTTACTCCAATGGATGGTAGCCTTGTCACTATGGAAGGTAGTATTTTGTCGATATCTTTGTTACTCCAATGGATGGTAGCCTTGTCATTATTGAAGGTAGTTTGTTGTTGAGATTTTTGTTACTCTAAGGGATGGTAGCCTTGTCACTATGGAAGGTAGTATGTTGTCGATATTTTTGTTATTACAATGGATGGTAGCCTTGTCATTATGGAAGGTAGTTTGTTGTCGATATTTCTATTACTCCAATGGATGGTAGCCTTGTCACTATGGAAGGTAGTCTGTTACGGAGATTTTTGTTACTATAATGGATGGTAGCCTTGTCATTATGGAAGGTAGTCTGTTGCGAAGATTTTTTTTACTATAATGGATTGTAGCCTTGTCATTATGGAAGGTAGTCTATTGTCGAGATTTTTGTTACTCCATTGGATGGTAGCCTTGTCATTATGGAAGATAGTATGTTGTCGAGATTTTTATTATTCCAATGGATGGTAGCCTATTCATTATGGAAGGTATTTTGTTTCGAAATTTTTGTTACTCCAACAGATGGCAGCCTTGTCATTATCGAAGGTAGTCTGTTGTCGAGATTTTTGTTACTCCATTGGATGGTAGCCTTGTCATTATGGAAGATAGTATGTTGTCTAGTTTTTGTTACTCCAACAGATGGTAGCCTTGTCAATATGGAGAGTAGTCTGTTGTCGAGATTTTTGTTACTCCAATGGATGGTAGCCTTGTCATTATGGAAGGTAGTCTGTTATGGAGATTTTTGTTACTATAATAGATTGTATCCTTGTCATTATGGAAGGTAGTCTGTTGTCAAGATTTTTGTTACTCCATTGGATGGTAGCCTTGTCATTATGGAAGATAGTATGTTGTCGAGATGGTAGCCTAGTCATTATGGAAGGTAGTTTGTTTCGAAATTTTTGTTACTCCAACGGATGGCAGCCTTGTCATTATCAAAGGTAGTCTGTTGTCGATATTTTTGTTACTCCATTGGATGGTAGCCTTGTCATTATGGAAGGTAGTGTGTTGACGATATTTTTGTAATTCCAATGGATGGTAGCCTTGTCGTTATGGAAGATTGTTTGTTGTCGTGATTTTTTTTACTCCTATGGATGGTAGCCTTGTCACTATGGAAGTTAGTATGTTGTCGATATCTTTGTTACTCCAATGGATGGTAGCCTTGTCATTATGGAAGGTAGTCTGTTGTTGATATTTTTGTTACTCTAAGGGATGGTAGCCTTGTCATTATGGAAGGTAGTGTGTTGTCGATATTTTTTTTTATTCCAATGGATGGTAGCCTTGTCATTATGGAAGGTAGTCTATTGTCAATATTTTTGTTACTACAATGGATGGTAGCCTTGTCATTAGGGAAGGTAGTATGTTGTCGAGTTTTTATTACTCTAACGGATGGTAGCCTTGTCATTATGGAAGGTAGTTTGTTGTCGATATTTCTATTACTCTAATGGATGGTAGCCTTATCACTATGGAAGGTAGTCTGTTGCGGAGATTTTTGTTACTATAATGGATGGTAGCCTTGTCATTATGGAAGGTAGTCTGTTGCGAAGATTTTTTTTACTATAATGGATTGTAGCCTTGTCATTATGGAAGGTAGTCTATTGTCGAGATTTTTGTTACTCCATTGGATGGTAGCCTTGTCATTATGGAAGATAGTATGTTGTCGAGATTTTTATTATTCCAATGGATGGTAGCCTATTCATTATGGAAGGTATTTTGTTTCGAAATTTTTGTTACTCCAACAGATGGCAGCCTTGTCATTATCGAAGGTAGTCTGTTGTCGAGATTTTTGTTACTCCATTGGATGGTAGCCTTGTCATTATGGAAGGTACTGTGTTGTCGATATTTTTGTTATTCCAATGGATGGTAGCCTTGTCATTATGGAAGGTAGTCTGTTGTCGTGATTTTATTTACTCCAATGGATAGTAGCCTTGTCACTATGGAAGGTAGTATGTTGTCGATATCTTTGTTACTCCAATGGATGGTAGCCTTGTCATTATGGAAGGTAGTCTGTTGTTGAGATTTTTGTTACTCTAAGGGATGGTAGCCTTGTCATTATGGAAGGTAGTGTGTTGTCGATATTTTTGTTATTCCAATGGATGGTAGCATTGTCATTATGGAAGGTAGTCTGTTGTCGAGATTTTTGTTACTCCAATGGATGGTAGCCTTGTCATTATGGAAGGTAGTCTATTGTCGATATTTTTGTTACTACAATGAATGGTAGCCTAGTCATTATGGAAGGTAGTATGTTGTCGAGTTTTTGTTACTCCAACAGATGGTAGCCTTGTCAATATGGAGAGTAGTCTGTTGTCGAGATTTTTGTTACTCCAATGGATGGTAGCCTTGTCATTATGGAAGGTAGTCTGTTATGGAGATATTTGTTACTATAATGGATTGTATCCTTGTCATTATGGAAGGTAGTCTGTTGTGGAGATTTTTGTTACTCTATTGGATGGTAGCCTTGTCATTATGGAAGATAGTATGTTATCGAGATGGTAGCCTAGTCATTATGGAAGGTAGTTTGTTTCGAAATTTTTGTTACTCCAACGGATGGCAGCCTTGTCATTATCAAAGGTAGTCTGTTGTCGAGATTTTTGTTACTCCATTGGATGGTAGCCTTGTCATTATGGAAGGTAGTGTGTTGTCGATATTTTTGTAATTCCAATGGATGGTAGCCTTGTGGTTATGGAAGGTAGTTTGTTGTCGTGATTTTTTTTACTCCTATGGATGGTAGCCTTGTCACTATGGAAGTTAGTATGTTGTCGATATCTTTGTTACTCCAATGGATGGTAGCCTTGTCATTATGGAAGGTAGTCTGTTGTTGATATTTTTGTTACTCTAAGGGATGGTAGCCTTGTCATTATGGAAGGTAGTGTGTTGTCGATATTTTTTTTTTCCAATGGATGGTAGCCTTGTCATTATGGAAGGTAGTCTATTGTCAATATTTTTCTTACTACAATGGATGGTAGCCTTGTCATTACGGAAGGTAGTATGTTGTCGAGTTTTTATTACTCCAACGGATGGTAGCCTTGTCATTATGGAAGGTAGTTTGTTGTCGATATTTCTATTACTCCAATGGATGGTAGCCTTGTCACTATGGAAGGTAGTCTGTTACGGAGATTTTTGTTACTATAATGGATGGTAGCCTTGTCATTATGGAAGGTAGTCTGTTGCGAAGATTTTTTTTACTATAATGGATTGTAGCCTTGTCATTATGGAAGTTAGTCTGTTGTCGAGATTTTTGTTACTCCATTGGATGGTAGCCTTGTCATTATGGAAGATAGTATGTTGTCGAGATTTTTATTATTCCAATGGATGGTAGCCTATTCATTATGGAAGGTATTTTGTTTCGAAATTTTTGTTACTCCAACAGATGGCAGCCTTGTCATTATCGAAGGTAGTCTGTTGTCGAGATTTTTGTTACTCCATTGGATGGTAGCCTTGTCATTATGGAAGATAGTATGTTGTCTAGTTTTTGTTACTCCAATAGATGGTAGCCTTGTCAATATGGAGAGTAGTCTGTTGTCGAGATTTTTGTTACTCCAATGGATGGTAGCCTTGTCATTATGGAAGGTAGTCTGTTATGGAGATTTTTGTTACTATAATGGATTGTATCCTTGTCATTATGGAAGGTAGTCTGTTGTCAAGATTTTTGTTACTCCATTGGATGGTAGCCTTGTCATTATGGAAGATAGTATGTTGTCGAGATGGTAGCCTAGTCATTATGGAAGGTAGTTTGTTTCGAAATTTTTGTTACTCCAATGGATGGCAGCCTTGTCATTATCAAAGGTAGTCTGTTGTCGAGATTTTTGTTACTCCATTGGATGGTAGCCTTGTCATTATGGAAGGTAGTGTGTTGTCGATATTTTTGTAATTCCAATGGATGGTAGCCTTGTCGTTATGGAAGGTAGTTTGTTGTCGTGATTTTTTTTACTCCTATGGATGGTAGCCTTGTCACTATGGAAGTTAGTATGTTGTCGATATCTTTGTTACTCCAATGGATGGTAGCCTTGTCATTATGGAAGGTAGTCTTTTGTTGATATTTTTGTTACTCTAAGGGATGGTAGCCTTGTCATTATGGAAGGTAGTGTGTTGTCGATATTTTTTTTTATTCCAATGGATGGTAGCCTTGTCATTATGGAAGGTAGTCTATTGTCAATATTTTTCTTACTACAATGGATGGTAGCCTTGTCATTACGGAAGGTAGTATGTTGTCGAGTTTTTATTACTCCAACGGATGGTAGCCTTGTCATTATGGAAGGTAGTTTGTTGTCGATATTTCTATTACTCCAATGGATGGTAGCCTTGTCACTATGGAAGGTGGTCTGTTGCAGAGATTTTTGTTACTATAATGGATGGTAGCCTTGTCATTATGGAAGGTAGTCTGTTGCGAAGATTTTTTTTACTATAATGGATTGTAGCCTTGTCATTATGGAAGGTAGTCTGTTGTCGAGATTTTTGTTACTCCATTAGATGGTAGCCTTGTCATTATGGAAGATAGTATGTTGTCGAGATTTTTATTATTCCAATGGATGGTAGCCTATTCATTATGGAAGGTATTTTGTTTCGAAATTTTTGTTACTCCAACAGATGGCAGCCTTGTCATTATCGAAGGTAGTCTGTTGTCGAGATTTTTGTTACTCCATTGGATGGTAGCCTTATCATTATGGAAGATAGTATGTTGTCTAGTTTTTGTTACTCCAATAGATGGTAGCCTTGTCAATATGGAGAGTAGTCTGTTGTCGAGATTTTTGTTACTCCAATGGATGGTAGCCTTGTCATTATGGAAGGTAGTCTGTTATGGAGATTTTTGTTACTATAATGGATTGTATCCTTGTCATTATGGAAGGTAGTCTGTTGTCAAGATTTTTGTTACTCCATTGGATGGTAGCCTTGTCATTATGGAAGATAGTATGTTGTCGAGATGGTAGCCTAGTCATTATGGAAGGTAGTTTGTTTCGAAATTTTTGTTACTCCAATGGATGGCAGCCTTGTCATTATCAAAGGTAGTCTGTTGTCGAGATTTTTGTTACTCCATTGGATGGTAGCCTTGTCATTATGGAAGGTAGTGTGTTGTCGATATTTTTGTAATTCCAATGGATGGTAGCCTTGTCGTTATGGAAGGTAGTTTGTTGTCGTGATTTTTTTTACTCCTATGGATGGTAGCCTTGTCACTATGGAAGTTAGTATGTTGTCGATATCTTTGTTACTCCAATGGATGGTAGCCTTGTCATTATGGAAGGTAGTCTGTTGTTGATATTTTTGTTACTCTAAGGGATGGTAGCCTTGTCATTATGGAAGGTAGTGTGTTGTCGATATTTTTTTTTATTCCAATGGATGGTAGCCTTGTCATTATGGAAGGTAGTCTATTGTCAATATTTTTCTTACTACAATGGATGGTAGCCTTGTCATTACGGAAGGTAGTATGTTGTCGAGTTTTTATTACTCCAACGGATGGTAGCCTTGTCATTATGGAAGGTAGTTTGTTGTCGATATTTCTATTACTCCAATGGATGGTAGCCTTGTCACTATGGAAGGTGGTCTGTTGCGGAGATTTTTGTTACTATAATGGATGGTAGCCTTGTCATTATGGAAGGTAGTCTGTTGCGAAGATTTTTTTTACTATAATGGATTGTAGCCTTGTCATTATGGAAGGTAGTCTGTTGTCGAGATTTTTGTTACTCCATTGGATGGTAGCCTTGTCATTATGGAAGATAGTATGTTGTCGAGATTTTTATTATTCCAATGGATGGTAGCCTATTCATTATGGAAGGTATTTTGTTTCGAAATTTTTGTTACTCCAACAGATGGCAGCCTTGTCATTATCGAAGGTAGTCTGTTGTCGAGATTTTTGTTACTCCATTGGATGGTAGCCTTGTCATTATGGAAGATAGTATGTTGTCTAGTTTTTGTTACTCCAATAGATGGTAGCCTTGTCAATATGGAGAGTAGTCTGTTGTCGAGATTTTTGTTACTCCAATGGATGGTAGCCTTGTCATTATGGAAGGTAGTCTGTTATGGAGATTTTTGTTACTATAATGGATTGTATCCTTGTCATTATGGAAGGTAGTCTGTTGTCAAGATTTTTGTTACTCCATTGGATGGTAGCCTTGTCATTATGGAAGATAGAATGTTGTCGAGATGGTAGCCTAGTCATTATGGAAGGTAGTTTGTTTCGAAATTTTTGTTACTCCAATGGATGGCAGCCTTGTCATTATCAAAGGTAGTCTGTTGTCGAGATTTTTGTTACTCCATTGGATGGTAGCCTTGTCATTATGGAAGGTAGTGTGTTGTCGATATTTTTGTAATTCCAATGGATGGTAGCCTTGTCGTTATGGAAGGTAGTTTGTTGTCGTGATTTTTTTTACTCCTATGGATGGTAGCCTTGTCACTATGGAAGTTAGTATGTTGTCGATATCTTTGTTACTCCAATGGATGGTAGCCTTGTCATTATGGAAGGTAGTCTGTTGTTGATATTTTTGTTACTCTAAGGGATGGTAGCCTTGTCATTATGGAAGGTAGTGTGTTGTCGATATTTTTTTTTATTCCAATGGATGGTAGCCTTGTCATTATGGAAGGTAGTCTATTGTCAATATTTTTCTTACTACAATGGATGGTAGCCTTGTCATTACGGAAGGTAGTATGTTGTCGAGTTTTTATTACTCCAACGGATGGTAGCCTTGTCATTATGGAAGGTAGTTTGTTGTCGATATTTCTATTACTCCAATGGATGGTAGCCTTGTCACTATGGAAGGTAGTCTGTTGCGGAGATTTTTGTTACTATAATGGATGATAGCCTTGTCATTATGGAAGGTAGTCTGTTGCGAAGATTTTTTTTACTATAATGGAATGTAGCCTTGTCATTATAGAAGGTAGTCTGTTGTCGAGATTTTTGTTACTCCATTGGATGGTAGCCTTGTCATTATGGAAGATAGTATGTTGTCGAGATTTTTATTATTCCAATGGATGGTAGCCTATTCATTATGGAAGGTATTTTGTTTCGAAATTTTTGTTACTCCAACAGATGGCAGCCTTGTCATTATCGAAGGTAGTCTGTTGTCGAGATTTTTGTTACTCCATTGGATGGTAGCCTTGTCATTATGGAAGGTACTGTGTTGTCGATATTTTTATTATTCCAATGGATGGTAGCCTTGTCATTATGGAAGGTAGTCTGTTGTCGAGATTTTTGTTACTCCAATGGATGGTAGCCTTGTCATTATGGAAGGTAGTCTGTTATGGAGATTTTTGTTACTATAATGGATTGTGTCCTTGTCATTATGGAAGGTAGTCTGTTGTCAAGATTTTTGTTACTCCATTGGATGGTAGCCTTGTCATTATGGAAGATAGTATGTTGTCGAGATGGTAGCCTAGTCATTATGGAAGGTAGTTTGTTTCGAAATTTTTGTTACTCCAACGGATGGCAGCCTTGTCATTATCAAAGGTAGTCTGTTGTCGAGATTTTTGTTACTCCATTGGATGGTAGCCTTGTCATTATGGAAGGTAGTGTGTTGTCGATATTTTTGTAATTCCAATGGATGGTAGCCTTGTCGTTATGGAAGGTAGTTTGTTGTCGTGATTTTTTTTACTCCTATGGATGGTAGCCTTGTCACTATGGAAGTTAGTATGTTGTCGATATCTTTGTTACTCCAATGGATGGTAGCCTTGTCATTATGGAAGGTAGTCTGTTGTTGATATTTTTGTTACTCTAAGGGATGATAGCCTTGTCATTATGGAAGGTAGTGTGTTGTCGATATTTTTTTTTATTCCAATGGATGGTAGCCTTGTCATTATGGAAGGTAGTCTATTGTCAATATTTTTCTTACTACAATGGATGGTAGCCTTGTCATTACGGAAGGTAGTATGTTGTCGAGTTTTTATTACTCCAACGGATGGTAGCCTTGTCATTATGGAAGGTAGTTTGTTGTCGATATTTCTATTACTCCAATGGATGGTAGCCTTGTCACAATGGAAGGTAGTCTGTTGCGGAGATTTTTGTTACTATAATGGATGGTAGCCTTGTCATTATGGAAGGTAGTCTGTTGCGAAGATTTTTTTTACTATAATGGATTGTAGCCTTGTCATTATGGAAGGTAGTCTGTTGTCGAGATTTTTGTTACTCCATTGCATGGTAGCCTTGTCATTATGGAAGATAGTATGTTGTCGAGATTTTTATTATTCCAATGGATGGTAGCCTATTCATTATGGAAGGTATTTTGTTTCGAAATTTTTGTTACTCCAACAGATGGCAGCCTTGTCATTATCGAAGGTAGTCTGTTGTCGAGATTTTTGTTACTCCATTAGATGGTAGCCTTGTCATTATGGAAGGTACTGTGTTGTCGATATTTTTGTTATTCCAATGGATGGTAGCCTTGTCATTATGGAAGGTAGTCTGTTGTCGAGATTTTTGTTACTCCAATGGATGGTAGCCTTGTCATTATGGAAGGTAGTCTGTTATGGAGATTTTTGTTACTATAATGGATTGTATCCTTGTCATTATGGAAGGTAGTCTGTTGTCAAGATTTTTGTTACTCCATTGGATGGTAGCCTTGTCATTATGGAAGATAGTATGTTGTCGAGATGGTAGCCTAGTCATTATGGAAGGTAGTTTGTTTCGAAATTTTTGTTACTCCAACGGATGGCAGCCTTGTCATTATCAAAGGTAGTCTGTTGTCGAGATTTTTGTTACTCCATTGGATGGTAGCCTTGTCATTATGGAAGGTAGTGTGTTGTCGATATTTTTGTAATTCCAATGGATGGTAGCCTTGTCGTTATGGAAGGTAGTTTGTTGTCGTGATTTTTTTTACTCCTATGGATGGTAGCCTTGTCACTATGGAAGTTAGTATGTTGTCGATATCTTTGTTACTCCAATGGATGGTAGCCTTGTCATTATGGAAGGTAGTCTGTTGTTGATATTTTTGTTACTCTAAGGGATGGTAGCCTTGTCATTATGGAAGGTAGTGTGTTGTCGATATTTTTTTTTATTCCAATGGATGGTAGCCTTGTCATTATGGAAGGTAGTCTATTGTCAATATTTTTCTTACTACAATGGATGGTAGCCTTGTCATTACAGAAGGTAGTATGTTGTCGAGTTTTTATTACTCCAACGAATGGTAGCCTTGTCATTATGGAAGGTAGTTTGTTGTCGATATTTCTATTACTCCAATGGATGGTAGCCTTGTCACTATGGAAGGTAGTCTGTTGCCGAGATTTTTGTTACTATAATGGATGGTAGCCTTGTCATTATGGAAGGTAGTCTGTTGCGAAGATTTGTTTTACTATAATGGATTGTAGCCTTGTCATTATGGAAGGTAGTCTGTTGTCGAGATTTTTGTTACTCCATTGGATGGTAGCCTTGTCATTATGGAAGATAGTATGTTGTCGAGATTTTTATTATTCCAATGGATGGTAGCCTATTCATTATGGAAGGTATTTTGTTTCGAAATTTTTGTTACTCCAACAGATGGCAGCCTTGTCATTATCGAAGGTAGTCTGTTGTCGAGATTTTTGTTACTCCATTGGATGGTAGCCTTGTCATTATGGAAGGTACTGTGTTGTCGATATTTTTGTTATTCCAATGGATGGTAGCCTTGTCATTATGGAAGGTAGTCTGTTGTCGTGATTTTATTTACTCCAATGGATGGTAGCCTTGTCACTATGGAAGGTAGTATGTTGTCGATATCTTTGTAACTCCAATGGATGGTAGCCTTGTCATTATGGAAGGTAGTTTGTTGTTGAGATTTTTGTTACTCTAAGGGATGTTAGCCTTTTCATTAAGGAAGGTAGTGTGTTGTCGATATTTTTGTTATTCCAATGGATGGTAGCATTGTCATTATGGAAGGTAGTCTGTTGTTGATATTTTTGTTACTCTAAGGGATGATAGCCTTGTCATTATGGAAGGTAGTGTGTTGTCGATATTTTTTTTTATTCCAATGGATGGTAGCCTTGTCATTATGGAAGGTAGTCTATTGTCAATATTTTTCTTACTACAACGGATGGTAGCCTTGTCATTACGGAAGGTAGTATGTTGTCGAGTTTTTATTACTCCAACGGATGGTAGCCTTGTCATTATGGAAGGTAGTTTGTTGTCGATATTTCTATTACTCCAATGGATGGTAGCCTTGTCACAATGGAAGGTAGTCTGTTGCGGAGATTTTTGTTACTATAATGGATGGTAGCCTTGTCATTATGGAAGGTAGTCTGTTGCGAAGATTTTTTTTACTATAATGGATTGTAGCCTTGTCATTATGGAAGGTAGTCTGTTGTCGAGATTTTTGTTACTCCATTGGATGGTAGCCTTGTCATTATGGAAGATAGTATGTTGTCGAGATTTTTATTATTCCAATGGATGGTAGCCTATTCATTATGGAAGGTATTTTGTTTCGAAATTTTTGTTACTCCAACAGATGGCAGCCTTGTCATTATCGAAGGTAATCTGTTGTCGAGATTTTTGTTACTCCATTGGATGGTAGCCTTGTCATTATGGAAGGTACTGTGTTGTCGATATTTTTGTTATTCCAATGGATGGTAGCCTTGTCATTATGGAAGGTAGTCTGTTGTCGAGATTTTTGTTACTCCAATGGATGGTAGCCTTGTCATTATGGAAGGTAGTCTGTTATGGAGATATTTGTTACTATAATGGATTGTATCCTTGTCATTATGGAAGGTAGTCTGTTGTCAAGATTTTTGTTACTCCATTGGATGGTAGCCTTGTCATTATGGAAGATAGTATGTTGTCGAGATGGTAGCCTAGTCATTATGGAAGGTAGTTTGTTTGGAAATTTTTGTTACTCCAACAGATGGCAGCCTTGTCATTATCAAAGGTAGTCTGTTGTCGAGATTTTTGTTACTCCATTGGATGGTAGCCTTGTCATTATGGAAGGTAGTGTGTTGTCGATATTTTTGTAATTCCAATGGATGGTAGCCTTGTCGTTATGGAAGGTAGTTTGTTGTCGTGATTTTTTTTACTCTTATGGATGGTAGCCTTGTCACTATGGAAGTTAGTATGTTGTCGATATCTTTGTTACTCCAATGGATGGTAGCCTTGTCATTATGGAAGGTAGTCTGTTGTTGATATTTTTGTTACTCTAAGGGATGATAGCCTTGTCATTATGGAAGGTAGTGTGTTGTCTATATTTTTTTTTATTCCAATGGATGGTAGCCTTGTCATTATGGAAGGTAGTCTATTGTCAATATTTTTTTTACTACAATGGATGGTAGCCTTGTCATTACGGAAGGTAGTATGTTGTCGAGTTTTTATTACTCCAACGGATGGTAGCCTTGTCATTATGGAAGGTAGTTTGTTGTCGATATTTCTATTACTCCAATGGATGGTAGCCTTGTCACAATGGAAGGTAGTCTGTTGCGGAGATTTTTGTTACTATAATGGATGGTAGCCTTGTCATTATGGAAGGTAGTCTGTTGCGAAGATTTTTTTTATATAATGGATTGTAGCCTTGTCATTATAGAAGGTAGTCTGTTGTCGAGATTTTTGTTACTCCATTGCATGGTAGCCTTGTCATTATGGAAGATAGTATGTTGTCGAGATTTTTATTATTCCAATGGATGGTAGCCTATTCATTATGGAAGGTATTTTGTTTCGAAATTTTTGTTACTCCAACAGATGGCAGCCTTGTCATTATCGAAGGTAGTCTGTTGTCGAGATTTTTGTTACTCCATTGGATGGTAGCCTTGTCATTATGGAAGGTACTGTGTTGTCGATATTTTTGTTATTCCAATGGATGGTAGCCTTGTCATTATGGAAGGTAGTCTGTTGTCGAGATTTTTGTTACTCCAATGGATGGTAGCCTTGTCATTATGGAAGGTAGTCTGTTATGGAGATTTTTGTTACTATAATGGATTGTATCCTTGTCATTATGGAAGGTAGTCTGTTGTCAAGATTTTTGTTACTCCATTGGATGGTAGCCTTGTCATTATGGAAGATAGTATGTTGTCGAGATGGTAGCCTAGTCATTATGGAAGGTAGTTTGTTTCGAAATTTTTGTTACTCCAACGGATGGCAGCCTTGTCATTATCAAAGGTAGTCTGTTGTCAAGATTTTTGTTACTCCATTGAATGGTAGCCTTGTCATTATGGAAGGTAGTGTGTTGTCGATATTTTTGTAATTCCAATGGATGGTAGCCTTGTCGTTATGGAAGGTAGTTTGTTGTCGTGATTTTTTTTACTCCTATGGATGGTAGCCTTTTCACTATGGAAGTTAGTATGTTGTCGATATCTTTGTTACTCCAATGGATGGTAGCCTTGTCATTATGGAAGGTAGTCTGTTGTTGATATTTTTGTTACTCTAAGGGATGGTAGCCTTGTCATTATGGAAGGTAGTGTGTTGTCGATATTTTTTTTTATTCCAATGGATGGTAGCCTTGTCATTATGGAAGGTAGTCTATTGTCAATATTTTTCTTACTACAATGGATGGTAGCCTTGTCATTACAGAAGGTAGTATGTTGTCGAGTTTTTATTACTCTAACGAATGGTAGCCTTGTCATTATGGAAGGTAGTTTGTTGTCGATATTTCTATTACTCCAATGGATGGTAGCCTTGTCACTATGGAAGGTAGTCTGTTGCGGAGATTTTTGTTACTATAATGGATGGTAGCCTTGTCATTATGGAAGGTAGTCTGTTGTCGAGATTTTTGTTACTCCATTGGATGGTAGCCTTGTCATTATGGAAGATAGTATGTTGTCGAGATTTTTATTATTCCAATGGATGGTAGCCTATTCATTATGGAAGGTATTTTGTTTCGAAATTTTTGTTACTCCAACAGATGGCAGCCTTGTCATTATCGAAGGTAGTCTGTTGTCGAGATTTTTGTTACTCCATTAGATGGTAGCCTTGTCATTATGGAAGGTACTGTGTTGTCGATATTTTTGTTATTCCAATGGATGGTAGCCTTGTCATTATGGAAGGTAGTCTGTTGTCGAGATTTTTGTTACTCCAATGGATGGTAGCCTTGTCATTATGGAAGGTAGTCTGTTATGGAGATTTTTGTTACTATAATGGATTGTATCCTTGTCATTATGGAAGGTAGTCTGTTGTCAAGATTTTTGTTACTCCATTGGATGGTAGCCTTGTCATTATGGAAGATAGTATGTTGTCGAGATGGTAGCCTAGTCATTATGGAAGGTAGTTTGTTTCGAAATTTTTGTTACTCCAACGGATGGCAGCCTTGTCATTATCAAAGGTAGTCTGTTGTCGAGATTTTTGTTACTCCATTGGATGGTAGCCTTGTCATTATGGAAGGTAGTGTGTTGTCGATATTTTTGTAATTCCAATGGATGGTAGCCTTGTCGTTATGGAAGGTAGTTTGTTGTCGTGATTTTTTTTACTCCTATGGATGGTAGCCTTGTCACTATGGAAGTTAGTATGTTGTCGATATCTTTGTTACTCCAATGGATGGTAGCCTTGTCATTATGGAAGGTAGTCTGTTGTTGATATTTTTGTTACTCTAAGGGATGGTAGCCTTGTCATTATGGAAGGTAGTGTGTTGTCGATATTTTTTTTTATTCCAATGGATGGTAGCCTTGTCATTATGGAAGGTAGTCTATTGTCAATATTTTTCTTACTACAATGGATGGTAGCCTTGTCATTACAGAAGGTAGTATGTTGTCGAGTTTTTATTACTCCAACGAATGGTAGCCTTGTCATTATGGAAGGTAGTTTGTTGTCGATATTTCTATTACTCCAATGGATGGTAGCCTTGTCACTATGGAAGGTAGTCTGTTGCGGAGATTTTTGTTACTATAATGGATGGTAGCCTTGTCATTATGGAAGGTAGTCTGTTGCGAAGATTTGTTTTACTATAATGGATTGTAGCCTTGTCATTATGGAAGGTAGTCTGTTGTCGAGATTTTTGTTACTCCATTGGATGGTAGCCTTGTCATTATGGAAGATAGTATGTTGTCGAGATTTTTATTATTCCAATGGATGGTAGCCTATTCATTATGGAAGGTATTTTGTTTCGAAATTTTTGTTACTCCAACAGATGGCAGCCTTGTCATTATCGAAGGTAGTCTGTTGTCGAGATTTTTGTTACTCCATTGGATGGTAGCCTTGTCATTATGGAAGGTACTGTGTTGTCGATATTTTTGTTATTCCAATGGATGGTAGCCTTGTCATTATGGAAGGTAGTCTGTTGTCGTGATTTTATTTACTCCAATGGATGGTAGCCTTGTCACTATGGAAGGTAGTATGTTGTCGATATCTTTGTAACTCCAATGGATGGTAGCCTTGTCATTATGGAAGGTAGTTTGTTGTTGAGATTTTTGTTACTCTAAGGGATGTTAGCCTTTTCATTAAGGAAGGTAGTGTGTTGTCGATATTTTTGTTATTCCAATGGATGGTAGCATTGTCATTATGGAAGGTAGTCTGTTGTTGATATTTTTGTTACTCTAAGGGATGATAGCCTTGTCATTATGGAAGGTAGTGTGTTGTCGATATTTTTTTTTATTCCAATGGATGGTAGCCTTGTCATTATGGAAGGTAGTCTATTGTCAATATTTTTCTTACTACAACGGATGGTAGCCTTGTCATTACGGAAGGTAGTATGTTGTCGAGTTTTTATTACTCCAACGGATGGTAGCCTTGTCATTATGGAAGGTAGTTTGTTGTCGATATTTCTATTACTCCAATGGATGGTAGCCTTGTCACAATGGAAGGTAGTCTGTTGCGGAGATTTTTGTTACTATAATGGATGGTAGCCTTGTCATTATGGAAGGTAGTCTGTTGCGAAGATTTTTTTTACTATAATGGATTGTAGCCTTGTCATTATGGAAGGTAGTCTGTTGTCGAGATTTTTGTTACTCCATTGGATGGTAGCCTTGTCATTATGGAAGATAGTATGTTGTCGAGATTTTTATTATTCCAATGGATGGTAGCCTATTCATTATGGAAGGTATTTTGTTTCGAAATTTTTGTTACTCCAACAGATGGCAGCCTTGTCATTATCGAAGGTAATCTGTTGTCGAGATTTTTGTTACTCCATTGGATGGTAGCCTTGTCATTATGGAAGGTACTGTGTTGTCGATATTTTTGTTATTCCAATGGATGGTAGCCTTGTCATTATGGAAGGTAGTCTGTTGTCGAGATTTTTGTTACTCCAATGGATGGTAGCCTTGTCATTATGGAAGGTAGTCTGTTATGGAGATATTTGTTACTATAATGGATTGTATCCTTGTCATTATGGAAGGTAGTCTGTTGTCAAGATTTTTGTTACTCCATTGGATGGTAGCCTTGTCATTATGGAAGATAGTATGTTGTCGAGATGGTAGCCTAGTCATTATGGAAGGTAGTTTGTTTGGAAATTTTTGTTACTCCAACAGATGGCAGCCTTGTCATTATCAAAGGTAGTCTGTTGTCGAGATTTTTGTTACTCCATTGGATGGTAGCCTTGTCATTATGGAAGGTAGTGTGTTGTCGATATTTTTGTAATTCCAATGGATGGTAGCCTTGTCGTTATGGAAGGTAGTTTGTTGTCGTGATTTTTTTTACTCTTATGGATGGTAGCCTTGTCACTATGGAAGTTAGTATGTTGTCGATATCTTTGTTACTCCAATGGATGGTAGCCTTGTCATTATGGAAGGTAGTCTGTTGTTGATATTTTTGTTACTCTAAGGGATGATAGCCTTGTCATTATGGAAGGTAGTGTGTTGTCTATATTTTTTTTTATTCCAATGGATGGTAGCCTTGTCATTATGGAAGGTAGTCTATTGTCAATATTTTTTTTACTACAATGGATGGTAGCCTTGTCATTACGGAAGGTAGTATGTTGTCGAGTTTTTATTACTCCAACGGATGGTAGCCTTGTCATTATGGAAGGTAGTTTGTTGTCGATATTTCTATTACTCCAATGGATGGTAGCCTTGTCACAATGGAAGGTAGTCTGTTGCGGAGATTTTTGTTACTATAATGGATGGTAGCCTTGTCATTATGGAAGGTAGTCTGTTGCGAAGATTTTTTTTATATAATGGATTGTAGCCTTGTCATTATAGAAGGTAGTCTGTTGTCGAGATTTTTGTTACTCCATTGCATGGTAGCCTTGTCATTATGGAAGATAGTATGTTGTCGAGATTTTTATTATTCCAATGGATGGTAGCCTATTCATTATGGAAGGTATTTTGTTTCGAAATTTTTGTTACTCCAACAGATGGCAGCCTTGTCATTATCGAAGGTAGTCTGTTGTCGAGATTTTTGTTACTCCATTGGATGGTAGCCTTGTCATTATGGAAGGTACTGTGTTGTCGATATTTTTGTTATTCCAATGGATGGTAGCCTTGTCATTATGGAAGGTAGTCTGTTGTCGAGATTTTTGTTACTCCAATGGATGGTAGCCTTGTCATTATGGAAGGTAGTCTGTTATGGAGATTTTTGTTACTATAATGGATTGTATCCTTGTCATTATGGAAGGTAGTCTGTTGTCAAGATTTTTGTTACTCCATTGGATGGTAGCCTTGTCATTATGGAAGATAGTATGTTGTCGAGATGGTAGCCTAGTCATTATGGAAGGTAGTTTGTTTCGAAATTTTTGTTACTCCAACGGATGGCAGCCTTGTCATTATCAAAGGTAGTCTGTTGTCAAGATTTTTGTTACTCCATTGAATGGTAGCCTTGTCATTATGGAAGGTAGTGTGTTGTCGATATTTTTGTAATTCCAATGGATGGTAGCCTTGTCGTTATGGAAGGTAGTTTGTTGTCGTGATTTTTTTTACTCCTATGGATGGTAGCCTTTTCACTATGGAAGTTAGTATGTTGTCGATATCTTTGTTACTCCAATGGATGGTAGCCTTGTCATTATGGAAGGTAGTCTGTTGTTGATATTTTTGTTACTCTAAGGGATGGTAGCCTTGTCATTATGGAAGGTAGTGTGTTGTCGATATTTTTTTTTATTCCAATGGATGGTAGCCTTGTCATTATGGAAGGTAGTCTATTGTCAATATTTTTCTTACTACAATGGATGGTAGCCTTGTCATTACAGAAGGTAGTATGTTGTCGAGTTTTTATTACTCTAACGAATGGTAGCCTTGTCATTATGGAAGGTAGTTTGTTGTCGATATTTCTATTACTCCAATGGATGGTAGCCTTGTCACTATGGAAGGTAGTCTGTTGCGGAGATTTTTGTTACTATAATGGATGGTAGCCTTGTCATTATGGAAGGTAGTCTGTTGCGAAGATTTTTTTTACTATAATGGATTGTAGCCTTGTCATTATGGAAGGTAGTCTGTTGTCGAGATTTTTGTTACTCCATTGGATGGTAGCCTTGTCATTATGGAAGATAGTATGTTGTCGAGATTTTTATTATTCCAATGGATGGTAGCCTATTCATTATGGAAGGTATTTTGTTTCGAAATTTTTGTTACTCCAACAGATGGCAGCCTTGTCATTATCGAAGGTAGTTTGTTGTCGAGATTTTTGTTACTCCATTGGATGGTAGCCTTGTCATTATGGAAGGTACTGTGTTGTCGATATTTTTGTTATTCCAATGGATGGTAGCCTTGTCATTATGGAAGGTAGTCTGTTGTCGTGATTTTATTTACTCCAATGGATGGTAGCCTTGTCACTATGGAAGGTAGTTTGTTGTCGATATCTTTGTAACTCCAATGGATGGTAGCCTTGTCATTATGGAAGGTAGTTTGTTGTTGAGATTTTTGTTACTCTAAGGGATGTTAGCCTTTTCATTAAGGAAGGTAGTGTGTTGTCGATATTTTTGTTATTCCAATGGATGGTAGCATTGTCATTATGGAAGGTAGTCTGTTGTTGATATTTTTGTTACTCTAAGGGATGATAGCCTTGTCATTATGGAAGGTAGTGTGTTGTCGATATTTTTTTTTATTCCAATGGATGGTAGCCTTGTCATTATGGAAGGTAGTCTATTGTCAATATTTTTCTTACTACAACGGATGGTAGCCTTGTCATTACGGAAGGTAGTATGTTGTCGAGTTTTTATTACTCCAACGGATGGTAGCCTTGTCATTATGGAAGGTAGTTTGTTGTCGATATTTCTATTACTCCAATGGATGGTAGCCTTGTCACAATGGAAGGTAGTCTGTTGCGGAGATTTTTGTTACTATAATGGATGGTAGCCTTGTCATTATGGAAGGTAGTCTGTTGCGAAGATTTTTTTTACTATAATGGATTGTAGCCTTGTCATTATGGAAGGTAGTCTGTTGTCGAGATTTTTGTTACTCCATTGGATGGTAGCCTTGTCATTATGGAAGATAGTATGTTGTCGAGATTTTTATTATTCCAATGGATGGTAGCCTATTCATTATGGAAGGTATTTTGTTTCGAAATTTTTGTTACTCCAACAGATGGCAGCCTTGTCATTATCGAAGGTAGTCTGTTGTCGAGATTTTTGTTACTCCATTGGATGGTAGCCTTGTCATTATGGAAGGTACTGTGTTGTCGATATTTTTGTTATTCCAATGGATGGTAGCCTTGTCATTATGGAAGGTAGTCTGTTGTCGAGATTTTTGTTACTCCAATGGATGGTAGCCTTGTCATTATGGAAGGTAGTCTGTTATGGAGATTTTTGTTACTATAATGGATTGTATCCTTGTCATTATGGAAGGTAGTCTGTTGTCAAGATTTTTGTTACTCCATTGGATGGTAGCCTTGTCATTATGGAAGATAGTATGTTGTCGAGATGGTAGCCTAGTCATTATGGAAGGTAGTTTGTTTCGAAATTTTTGTTACTCCAACGGATGGCAGCCTTGTCATTATCAAAGGTAGTCTGTTGTCGAGATTTTTGTTACTCCATTGGATGGTAGCCTTGTCATTATGGAAGGTAGTGTGTTGTCGATATTTTTGTAATTCCAATGGATGGTAGCCTTGTCGTTATGGAAGGTAGTTTGTTGTCGTGATTTTTTTTACTCCTATGGATGGTAGCCTTGTCACTATGGAAGTTAGTATGTTGTCGATATCTTTGTTACTCCAATGGATGGTAGCCTTGTCATTATGGAAGGTAGTGTGTTGTTGATATTTTTGTTACTCTAAGGGATGGTAGCCTTGTCATTATGGAAGGTAGTGTGTTGTCGATATTTTTTTTTATTCCAATGGATGGTAGCCTTGTCATTATGGAAGGTAGTCTATTGTCAATATTTTTCTTACTACAATGGATGGTAGCCTTGTCATTACAGAAGGTAGTATGTTGTCGAGTTTTTATTACTCCAACGAATGGTAGCCTTGTCATTATGGAAGGTAGTTTGTTGTCGATATTTCTATTACTCCAATGGATGGTAGCCTTGTCACTATGGAAGGTAGTCTGTTGCGGAGATTTTTGTTACTATAATGGATGGTAGCCTTGTCATTATGGAAGGTAGTCTGTTGCGAAGATTTTTTTTACTATAATGGATTGTAGCCTTGTCATTATGGAAGGTAGTCTGTTGTCGAGATTTTTGTTACTCCATTGGATGGTAGCCTTGTCATTATGGAAGATAGTATGTTGTCGAGATTTTTATTATTCCAATGGATGGTAGCCTATTCATTATGGAAGGTATTTTGTTTCGAAATTTTTGTTACTCCAACAGATGGCAGCCTTGTCATTATCGAAGGTAGTCTGTTGTCGAGATTTTTGTTACTCCATTGGATGGTAGCCTTGTCATTATGGAAGGTACTGTGTTGTCGATATTTTTGTTATTCCAATGGATGGTAGCCTTGTCATTATGGAAGGTAGTCTGTTGTCGTGATTTTATTTACTCCAATGGATGGTAGCCTTGTCACTATGGAAGGTAGTATGTTGTCGATATCTTTGTAACTCCAATGGATGGTAGCCTTGTCATTATGGAAGGTAGTTTGTTGTTGAGATTTTTGTTACTCTAAGGGATGTTAGCCTTTTCATTAAGGAAGGTAGTGTGTTGTCGATATTTTTGTTATTCCAATGGATGGTAGCATTGTCATTATGGAAGGTAGTCTGTTGTCGAGATTTTTGTTACTCCAACGGATGGTAGCCTTGTCATTATGGAATGTAGTCTATTGTCGATATTTTTGTTACTACAATGAATTGTAGCCTAGTCATTATGGAAGGTAGTATGTTGTCGAGTTTTTGTTACTCCAACAGATGGTAGCCTTGTCAATATGGAGAGTAGTCTGTTGTCGAGATTTTTGTTACTCCAATGGATGGTAGCCTTGTCATTATGGAAGGTAGTCTGTTATGGAGATTTTTGTTACTATAATGGATTGTATCCTTGTCATTATGGAAGGTAGTTTGTTGTCGAGATTTTTGTTGCTCCATTGGATGGTAGCCTTGTCATTATGGAAGATAGTATGTTGTCGAGATGGTAGCCTAGTCATTATGGAAGGTAGTTTGTTTTGAAATTTTTGTTACTCCAACGGATGGCAGCCTTGTCATTATTAAAGGTAGTCTGTTGTCGAGATTTTTTTTACTCCATTGGATGGTAGCCTTGTCATTATGGAAGGTAGTGTGTTGTCGATATTTTTGTAATTCCAATGGATGGTAGCCTTGTCGTTATGGAAGGTAGTTTGTTGTCGTGATTTTTTTTACTCCTATGGATGGTAGCCTTGTCACTATGGAAGTTAGTATGTTGTCGATATCTTTGTTACTCCAATGGATGGTAGCCTTGTCATTATGGAAGGTAGTCTGTTGCTGATATTTTTGTTACTCTAAGGGATGGTAGCCTTGTCATTATGGAAGGTAGTGTGTTGTCGATATTTTTTTTTATTCCAATGGATGGTAGCCTTGTCATTATGGAAGGTAGTCTATTGTCAATATTTTTCTTACTACAATGGATGGTAGCCTTGTCATTACAGAAGGTAGTATGTTGTCGAGTTTTTATTACTCCAACGAATGGTAGCCTTGTCATTATGGAAGGTAGTTTGTTGTCGATATTTCTATTACTCCAATGGATGGTAGCCTTGTCACTATGGAAGGTAGTCTGTTGCGGAGATTTTTGTTACTATAATGGATGGTAGCCTTGTCATTATGGAAGGTAGTCTGTTGCGAAGATTTTTTTTACTATAATGGATTGTAGCCTTGTCATTATGGAAGGTAGTCTGTTGTCGAGATTTTTGTTACTCCATTGGATGGTAGCCTTGTCATTATGGAAGATAGTATGTTGTCGAGATTTTTATTATTCCAATGGATGGTAGCCTATTCATTATGGAAGGTATTTTGTTTCGAAATTTTTGTTACTCCAACAGATGGCAGCCTTGTCATTATCGAAGGTAGTCTGTTGTCGAGATTTTTGTTACTCCATTGGATGGTAGCCTTGTCATTATGGAAGGTACTGTGTTGTCGATATTTTTGTTATTCCAATGGATGGTAGCCTTGTCATTATGGAAGGTAGTCTGTTGTCGTGATTTTATTTACTCCAATGGATGGTAGCCTTGTCACTATGGAAGGTAGTATGTTGTCGATATCTTTGTAACTCCAATGGATGGTAGCCTTGTCATTATGGAAGGTAGTTTGTTGTTGAGATTTTTGTTACTCTAAGGGATGTTAGCCTTTTCATTAAGGAAGGTAGTGTGTTGTCGATATTTTTGTTATTCCAATGGATGGTAGCATTGTCATTATGGAAGGTAGTCTGTTGTCGAGATTTTTGTTACTCCAACGGATGGTAGCCTTGTCATTATGGAATGTAGTCTATTGTCGATATTTTTGTTACTACAATGAATGGTAGCCTAGTCATTATGGAAGGTAGTATGTTGTCGAGTTTTTGTTACTCCAACAGATGGTAGCCTTGTCAATATGGAGAGTAGTCTGTTGTCGAGATTTTTGTTACTCCAATGGATGGTAGCCTTGTCATTATGGAAGGTAGTCTGTTATGGAGATTTTTGTTACTATAATGGATTGTATCCTTGTCATTATGGAAGGTAGTTTGTTGTCGAGGTTTTTGTTGCTCCATTGGATGGTAGCCTTGTCATTATGGAAGATAGTATGTTGTCGAGATGGTAGCCTAGTCATTATGGAAGGTAGTTTGTTTTGAAATTTTTGTTACTCCAACGGATGGCAGCCTTGTCATTATTAAAGGTAGTCTGTTGTCGAGATTTTTTTTACTCCATTGGATGGTAGCCTTGTCATTATGGAAGGTAGTGTGTTGTCGATTTTTTTGTAATTCCAATGGATGGTAGCCTTGTCGTTATGGAAGGTAGTTTGTTGTCGTGATTTTTTTTACTCCTATGGATGGTAGCCTTTTCACTATGGAAGTTAGTATGTTATCGATATCTTTGTTACTCCAATGGATGGTAGCCTTGTCATTATGGAAGGTAGTCTGTTGTTGATATTTTTGTTACTCTAAGGGATGATAGCCTTGTCATTATGGAAGGTAGTGTGTTGTCGATATTTTTTTTTATTCCAATGGATGGTAGCCTTGTCATTATGGAAGGTAGTCTATTGTCAATATTTTTCTTACTACAATGGATGGTAGCCTTGTCATTACGGAAGGTAGTATGTTGTCGATTTTTTATTACTCCAACGGATGGTAGCCTTGTCATTATGGAAGGTAGTTTGTTGTCGATATTTCTATTACTCCAATGGATGGTAGCCTTGTCACAATGGAAGGTAGTCTGTTGCGGAGATTTTTGTTACTATAATGGATGATAGCCTTGTCATTATGGAAGGTAGTCTGTTGCGAAGATTTTTTTTACTATAATGGATTGTAGCCTTGTCATTATGGAAGGTAGTCTGTTGTCGAGATTTTTGTTACTCCATTGGATGGTAGCCTTGTCATTATGGAAGATAGTATGTTGTCGAGATTTTTATTATTCCAATGGATGGTAGCCTATTCATTATGGAAGGTATTTTGTTTCGAAATTTTTGTTACTCCAACAGATGGCAGCCTTGTCATTATCGAAGGTAGTCTGTTGTCGAGATTTTTGTTACTCCATTGGATGGTAGCCTTGTCATTATGGAAGGTACTGTGTTGTCGATATTTTTGTTATTCCAATGGATGGTAGCCTTGTCATTATGGAAGGTAGTCTGTTGTCGAGATTTTTGTTACTCCAATGGATGGTAGCCTTGTCATTATGGAAGGTAGTCTGTTATGGAGATTTTTGTTACTATAATGGATTGTATTCTTGTCATTATGGAAGGTAGTCTGTTGTCAAGATTTTTGTTACTGCATTGGATGGTAGCCTTGTCATTATGGAAGATAGTATGTTGTCGAGATGGTAGCCTAGTCATTATGGAAGGTAGTTTGTTTCGAAATTTTTGTTACTCCAACGGATGGCAGCCTTGTCATTATCAAAGGTAGTCTGTTGTAGAGATTTTTGTTACTCCATTGGATGGTAGCCTTGTCATTATTGAAGGTAGTGTGTTGTCGATATTTTTGTAATTCCAATGGATGGTAGCCTTGTCGTTATGGAAGGTAGTTTGTTGTCGTGATTTTTTTTACTCCTATGGATGGTAGCCTTGTCACTATGGAAGTTAGTATGTTGTTGATATCTTTGTTACTCCAATGGATGGTAGCCTTGTCATTATGGAAGGTAGTCTGTTGTTGATATTTTTGTTACTCTAAGGGATGGTAGCCTTGTCATTATGGAAGGTAGTGTGTTGTCGATATTTTTTTTTATTCCAATGGATGGTAGCCTTGTCATTATGGAAGGTAGTCTATTGTCAATATTTTTCTTACTACAATGGATGGTAGCCTTGTCATTACAGAAGGTAGTATGTTGTCGAGTTTTTATTACTCCAACGGATGGTAGCCTTGTCATTATGGAAGGTAGTTTGTTGTCGATATTTCTATTACTCCAATGGATTGTAGCCTTGTCACTATGGAAGGTAGTCTGTTGCGGAGATTTTTGTTACTATAATGGATGGTAGCCTTGTCATTATGGAAGGTAGTCTGTTGCGAAGATTTTTTTTACTATAATGGATTGTAGCCTTATCATTATGGAAGGTAGTCTGTTGTCGAGATTTTTGTTACTCCATTGGATGGTAGCCTTGTCATTATGGAAGATAGTATGTTGTCGAGATTTTTATTATTCCAATGGATGGTAGCCTATTCATTATGGAAGGTATTTTGTTTCGAAATTTTTGTTACTCCAACAGATGGCAGCCTTGTCATTATCGAAGGTAGTCTGTTGTCGAGATTTTTGTTACTCCATTGGATGGTAGCCTTGTCATTATGGAAGGTACTGTGTTATCGATATTTTTGTTATTCCAATGGATGGTAGCCTTGTCATTATGGACGGTAGTCTGTTGTCGTGATTTTATTTACTCCAATGGATGGTAGCCTTGTCACTATGGAAGGTAGTATGTTGTCGATATCTTTGTAACTCCAATGGATGGTAGCCTTGTCATTATGGAAGGTAGTTTGTTGTTGAGATTTTTGTTACTCTAAGGGATGTTAGCCTTGTCATTAAGGAAGGTAGTGTGTTGTCGATATTTTTGTTATTCCAATGGATGGTAGCATTGTCATTATGGAAGGTAGTCTGTTGTCGAGATTTTTGTTACTCCAACGGATGGCAGCCTTGTCATTATGGAATGTAGTCTATTGTCGATATTTTTGTTACTACAATGAATGGTAGCCTAGTCATTATGGAAGGTAGTATGTTGTCGAGTTTTTGTTACTCCAACAGATGGTAGCCTTGTCAATATGGAGAGTAGTCTGTTGTCGAGATTTTTGTTACTCCAATGGATGGTAGCCTTGTCATTATGGAAGGTAGTCTGTTATGGAGATTTTTGTTACTATAATGGATTGTATCCTTGTCATTATGGAAGGTAGTCTGTTGTCGAGATTTTTGTTGCTCCATTGGATGGTAGCCTTGTCATTATGGAAGATAGTATGTTGTCGAGATGGTAGCCTAGTCATTATGGAAGGTAGTTTGTTTCGAAATTTTTGTTACTCCAACGGATGGCAGCCTTGTCATTATCAAAGGTAGTCTGTTGTCGAGATTTTTGTTACTCCATTGGATGGTAGCCTTGTCATTATGGAAGGTAGTGTGTTGTCGATATTTTTGTAATTCCAATGGATGGTAGCCTTGTCGTTATGGAAGGTAGTTTGTTGTCGTGATTTTTTTTACTCCTATGGATGGTAGCCTTGTCACTATGGAAGTTAGTATGTTGTCGATATCTTTGTTACTCCAATGGATGGTAGCCTTGTCATTAAGGAACGTAGTCTGTTGTTGATATTTTTGTTACTCTAAGGGATGATAGCCTTGTCATTATGGAAGGTAGTGTGTTGTCGATATTTTTTTTTATTCCAATGGATGGTAGCCTTGTCATTATGGAAGGTAGTCTATTGTCAATATTTTTCTTACTACAATGGATGGTAGCCTTGTCATTACGGAAGGTAGTATGTTGTCGAGTTTTTATTACTCCAACGGATGGTAGCCTTGTCATTATGGAAGGTAGTTTGTTGTCGATATTTCTATTACTCCAATGGATGGTAGCCTTGTCACAATGGAAGGTAGTCTGTTGCGGAGATTTTTGTTACTATAATGGATGGTAGCCTTGTCATTATGGAAGGTAGTCTGTTGCGAAGATTTTTTTTACTATAATGGATTGTAGCCTTGTCATTATGGAAGGTAGTCTGTTGTCGAGATTTTTGTTACTCCATTGGATGGTAGCCTTGTCATTATGGAAGATAGTATGTTGTCGAGATTTTTATTATTCCAATGGATGGTAGCCTATTCATTATGGAAGGTATTTTGTTTCGAAATTTTTGTTACTCCAATAGATGGCAGCCTTGTCATTATCGAAGGGAGTCTGTTGTCGAGATTTTTGTTACTCCATTGGATGGTAGCCTTGTTATTATGGAAGGTACTGTGTTGTCGATATTTTTGTTATTCCAATGGATGGTAGCCTTGTCATTATGGAAGGTAGTCTGTTGTCGAGATTTTTGTTACTCCAATGGATGGTAGCCTTGTCATTATGGAAGGTAGTCTGTTATGGAGATTTTTGTTACTATAATGGATTGTATCCTTGTCATTATGGAAGGTAGTCTGTTGTCGAGATTTTTGTTGCTCCATTGGATGGTAGCCTTGTCATTATGGAAGATAGTATGTTGTCGAGATGGTAGCCTAGTCATTATGGAAGGTAGTTTGTTTCGAAATTTTTGTTACTCCAACGGATGGCAGCCTTGTCATTATCAAAGGTAGTCTGTTGTCGAGATTTTTGTTACTCCATTGGATGGTAGCCTTGTCATTATGGAAGGTAGTGTGTTGTCGATATTTTTGTAATTCCAATGGATGGTAGCCTTGTCGTTATGGAAGGTAGTTTGTTGTCGTGATTTTTTTTACTCCTATGGATGGTAGCCTTGTCACTATGGAAGTTAGTATGTTGTCGATATCTTTGTTACTCCAATGGATGGTAGCCTTGTCATTAAGGAACGTAGTCTGTTGTTGATATTTTTGTTACTCTAAGGGATGATAGCCTTGTCATTATGGAAGGTAGTGTGTTGTCGATATTTTTTTTTATTCCAATGGATGGTAGCCTTGTCATTATGGAAGGTAGTCTATTGTCAATATTTTTCTTACTACAATGGATGGTAGCCTTGTCATTACGGAAGGTAGTATGTTGTCGAGTTTTTATTACTCCAACGGATGGTAGCCTTGTCATTATGGAAGGTAGTTTGTTGTCGATATTTCTATTACTCCAATGGATGGTAGCCTTGTCACAATGGAAGGTAGTCTGTTGCGGAGATTTTTGTTACTATAATGGATGGTAGCCTTGTCATTATGGAAGGTAGTCTGTTGCGAAGATTTTTTTTACTATAATGGATTGTAGCCTTGTCATTATGGAAGGTAGTCTGTTGTCGAGATTTTTGTTACTCCATTGGATGGTAGCCTTGTCATTATGGAAGATAGTATGTTGTCGAGATTTTTATTATTCCAATGGATGGTAGCCTATTCATTATGGAAGGTATTTTGTTTCGAAATTTTTGTTACTCCAATAGATGGCAGCCTTGTCATTATCGAAGGTAGTCTGTTGTCGAGATTTTTGTTACTCCATTGGATGGTAGCCTTGTTATTATGGAAGGTACTGTGTTGTCGATATTTTTGTTATTCCAATGGATGGTAGCCTTGTCATTATGGAAGGTAGTCTGTTGTCGAGATTTTTGTTACTCCAATGGATGGTAGCCTTGTCATTATGGAAGGTAGTCTGTTATGGAGATTTTTGTTACTATAATGGATTGTATCCTTGTCATTATGGAAGGTAGTCTGTTGTCAAGATTTTTGTTACTCCATTGGATGGTAGCCTTGTCATTATGGAAGATAGTATGTTGTCGAGATGGTAGCCTAGTCATTATGGAAGGTAGTTTGTTTCAAAAATTTTGTTACTCCAACGGATGGCAGCCTTGTCATTATCAAATGTAGTCTGTTGTCGAGATTTTTGTTACTCCATTGGATGGTAGCCTTGTCATTATGGAAGGTAGTGTGTTGTCGATATTTTTGTAATTCTAATGGATGGTAGCCTTGTCGTTATGGAAGGTAGTTTGTTGTCGTGATTTTTTTTACTCCTATGGATGGTAGCCTTGTCACTATGGAAGTTAGTATGTTGTCGATATCTTTGTTACTCCAATGGATGGTAGCCTTGTCATTATGGAAGGTAGTCTGTTGTTGATATTTTTGTTACTCTAAGGGATGGTGGCCTTGTTATTATGGAAGTGTTCTGTTGTTGATATTTTTGTTACTCCAATGGATGGTAGCCTTGTCATTATGGAAGGTAGTCTATTGTCAATATTTTTCTTACTACAATGGATGGTAGCCTTGTCATTACAGAAGGTAGTATGTTGTCGAGTTTTTATTACTCCAACGGATGGTAGCCTTGTCATTATGGAAGGTAGTTTGTTGTCGATATTTCTATTACTCCAATGGATGGTAGCCTTGTCACTATGGAAGGTAGTCTGTTGCGGAGATTTTTGTTACTATAATGGATGGTAGCCTTGTCATTATGGAAGGTAGTCTGTTGCGAAGATTTTTTTTACTATAATGGATTGTAGCCTTGTCATTATGGAAGGTAGTCTGTTGTCGAGATTTTTGTTACTCCATTGGATGGTAGCCTTGTCATTATGGAAGATAGTATGTTGTCGAGATTTTTATTATTCCAATGGATGGTAGCCTATTCATTATGGAAGGTATTTTGTTTCGAAATTTTTGTTACTCCAACAGATGGCAGCCTTGTCATTATCGAAGGTAGTCTGTTGTCGAGATTTTTGTTACTCCATTGGATGGTAGCCTTGGCATTATGGAAGGTACTGCGTTGTCGATATTTTTGTTATTCCAATGGATGGTAGCCTTGTCATTATGGAAGGTAGTCTGTTGTCGTGATTTTATTTACTCCAATGGATGGTAGCCTTGTCACTATGGAAGGTAGTATGTTGTCGATATCTTTGTAACTCCAATGGATGGTAGCCTTGTCATTATGGAAGGTAGTTTGTTGTTGAGATTTTTGTTACTCTAAGGGATGTTAGCCTTGTCATTAAGGAAGGTAGTGTGTTGTCGATATTTTTGTTATTCCAATGGATGGTAGCATTGTCATTATGGAAGGTAGTCTGTTGTCGAGATTTTTGTTACTCCAACGGATGGTAGCCTTGTCATTATGGAATGTAGTCTATTGTCGATATTTTTGTTACTACAATGAATGGTAGCCTAGTCATTATGGAAGGTAGTATGTTGTCGAGTTTTTGTTACTCCAACAGATGGTAGCCTTGTCAATATGGAGAGTAGTCTGTTGTCGAGATTTTTGTTACTCCAATGGATGGTAGCCTTGTCATTATGGAAGGTAGTCTGTTATGGAGATTTTTGTTACTATAATGGATTGTATCCTTGTCATTATGGAAGGTAGTCTGTTGTCGAGATTTTTGTTGCTCCATTGGATGGTAGCCTTGTCATTATGGAAGATAGTATGTTGTCGAGATGGTAGCCTAGTAATTATGGAAGGTAGTTTGTTTTGAAATTTTTGTTACTCCAACGGATGGCAGCCTTGTCATTATTAAAGGTAGTCTGTTGTCGAGATTTTTTTTACTCCATTGGATGGTAGCCTTGTCATTATGGAAGGTAGTGTGTTGTCGATATTTTTGTAATTCCAATGGATGGTAGCCTTGTCCTTATGGAAGGTAGTTTGTTGTCGTGATTTTTTTTACTCCTATGGATGGTAGCCTTGTCACTATGGAAGTTAGTATGTTGTCGATATCTTTGTTACTCCAATGGATGGTAGCCTTGTCATTATGGAAGGTAGTCTGTTGTTGATATTTTTGTTACTCTAAGGGATGATAGCCTTGTCATTATGGAAGGTAGTGTGTTGTCGATATTTTTTTTTATTCCAATGGATGGTAGCCTTGTCATTATGGAAGGTAGTCTATTGTCAATATTTTTCTTACTACAATGGATGGTAGACTTGTCATTACAGAAGGTAGTATGTTGTCGAGTTTTTATTACTCCAACGGATGGTAGCCTTGTCATTATGGAAGGTAGTTTGTTGTCGATATTTCTATTACTCCAATGGATGGTAGCCTTGTCACAATGGAAGGTAGTCTGTTGCGGAGATTTTTGTTACTATAATGGATGGTAGCCTTGTCATTATGGAAGGTAGTCTGTTGCGAAGATTTTTTTTACTATAATGGATTGTAGCCTTGTCATTCTGGAAGGTAGTCTGTTGTCGAGATTTTTGTTACTCCATTGGATGGTAGCCTTGTCATCATGGAAGATAGTATGTTGTCGAGATTTTTATTATTCCAATGGATGGTAGCCTATTCATTATGGAAGGTATTTTGTTTCGAAATTTTTGTTACTCCAACAGATGGCAGCCTTGTCATTATCAAAGGTAGTCTGTTGTCGAGATTTTTGTTACTCCATTGGATGGTAGCCTTGTCATTATGGAAGGTACTGTGTTGTCGATATTTTTGTTATTCCAATGGATGGTAGCCTTGTCATTATGGAAGGTAGTCTGTTGTCGAGATTTTTGTTACTCCAATGGATGGTAGCCTTGTCATTATGGAAGGTAGTCTGTTATGGAGATTTTTGTTACTATAATGGATTGTATCCTTGTCATTATGGAAGGTAGTCTGTTGTCAAGATTTTTGTTACTCCATTGGATGGTAGCCTTGTCATTATGGAAGATAGTATGTTGTCGAGATGGTAGCCTAGTCATTATGGAAGGTAGTTTGTTTCGAAATTTTTGTTACTCCAACGAATGGCAGCCTTGTCATTATCAAAGGTAGTTTGTTGTCGAGATTTTTGTTACTCCATTGGATGGTAGCCTTGTAATTATGGAAGGTAGTGTGTTGTCGATATTTTTGTAATTCCAATGGATGGTAGCCTTGTCGTTATGGAAGGTAGTTTATTGTCGTGATTTTTTTTACTCCTATGGATGGTAGCCTTGTCACTATGGAAGTTAGTATGTTGTCGATATCTTTGTTACTCCAATGGATGGTAGCCTTGTCATTATGGAAGGTAGTCTGTTGTTGATATTTTTGTTACTCTAAGGGATGATAGCCTTGTCATTATGGAAGGTAGTGTGTTGTCGATATTTTTTTTTATTCCAATGGATGGTAGCCTTGTCATTATGGAAGGTAGTCTATTGTCAATATTTTTCTTACTACAATGGATGGTAGCCTTGTCATTACAGAAGGTAGTATGTTGTCGAGTTTTTATTACTCCAACGGATGGTAGCCTTGTCATTATGGAAGGTAGTTTGTTGTCGATATTTCTATTACTCCAATGGATGGTAGCCTTGTCACTATGGAAGGTAGTCTGTTGCAGAGATTTTTGTTACTATAATGGATGGTAGCCTTGACATTATGGAAGGTAGTCTGTTGCGAAGATTTTTTTTACTATAATGGATTGTAGCCTTGTCATTATGGAAGGTAGTCTGTTGTCGAGATTTTTGTTACTCCATTGGATGGTAGCCTTGTCATTATGGAAGATAGTATGTTGTCGAGATTTTTATTATTCCAATGGATGGTAGCCTATTCATTATGGAAGGTATTTTGTTTCGAAATTTTTGTTACTCCAACAGATGGCAGCCTTGTCATTATCGAAGGTAGTCTGTTGTCAAGATTTTTGTTACTCCATTGGATGGTAGCCTTGTCATTATGGAAGGTACTGTGTTGTCGATATTTTTGTTATTCCAATGGATGGTAGCCTTGTCATTATGGAAGGTAGTCTGTTGTCGAGATTTTTGTTACTCCAATGGATGGTAGCCTTGTCATTATGGAAGGTAGTCTGTTATGGAGATTTTTGTTACTATAATGGATTGTATCCTTATCATTATGGAAGGTAGTCTGTTGTCAAGATTTTTGTTACTCCATTGGATGGTAGCCTTGTCATTATGGAAGATAGTATGTTGTCGAGATGGTAGCCTAGTCATTATGGAAGGTAGTTTGTTTCGAAATTTTTGTTACTCCAACGAATGGCAGCCTTGTCATTATCAAAGGTAGTCTGTTGTCGAGATTTTTGTTACTCCATTGGATGGTAGCCTTGTCATTATGGAAGGTAGTGTGTTGTCGATATTTTTGTAATTCCAATGGATGGTAGCCTTGTCGTTATGGAAGGTAGTTTATTGTCGTGATTTTTTTTACTCCTATGGATGGTAGCCTTGTCACTATGGAAGTTAGTATGTTGTTGATATCTTTGTTACTCCAATGGATGGTAGCCTTGTCATTATGGAAGGTAGTCTGTTGTTGATATTTTTGTTACTCTAAGGGATGGTAGCCTTGTCATTATGGAAGGTAGTGTGTTGTCGATATTTTTTTTTATTCCAATGGATGGTAGCCTTGTCATTATGGAAGGTAGTCTATTGTCAATATTTTTCTTACTACAATGGATGGTAGCCTTGTCATTACAGAAGGTAGTATGTTGTCGAGTTTTTATTACTCCAACGGATGGTAGCCTTGTCATTATGGAAGGTAGTTTGTTGTCGATATTTCTATTACTCCAATGGATGGTAGCCTTGTCACTATGGAAGGTAGTCTGTTGCAGAGATTTTTGTTACTATAATGGATGGTAGCCTTGTCATTATGGAAGGTAGTCTGTTGCGAAGATTTTTTTTACTATAATGGATTGTAGCCTTGTCATTATGGAAGGTAGTCTGTTGTCGAGATTTTTGTTACTCCATTGGATGGTAGCCTTATCATTATGGAAGATAGTATGTTGTCGAGATTTTTATTATTCCAATGGATGGTAGCCTATTCATTATGGAAGGTATTTTGTTTCGAAATTTTTGTTACTCCAACAGATGGCAGCCTTGTCATTATCGAAGGTAGTCTGTTGTCGAGATTTTTGTTACTCCATTGGATGGTAGCCTTGTCATTTTGGAAGGTACTGTGTTGTCGATATTTTTGTTATTCCAATGGATGGTAGCCTTGTCATTATGGAAGGTAGTCTGTTGTCGTGATTTTATTTACTCCAATGGATGGTAGCCTTGTCACTATGGAAGGTAGTATGTTATCGATATCTTTGTAACTCCAATGGATGGTAGCCTTGTCATTATGGAACGTAGTTTGTTGTTGAGATTTTTGTTACTCTAAGGGATGTTAGCCTTGTCATTAAGGAAGGTAGTGTGTTGTCAATATTTTTGTTATTCCAATGGATGGTAGCATTGTCATTATGGAAGGTAGTCTGTTGTCGAGATTTTTGTTACTCCAACGGATGGTAGCCTTGTCATTATGGAATGTAGTCTATTGTCGATATTTTTGTTACTACAATGAATGGTAGCCTAGTCATTATGGAAGGTAGTATGTTGTCGAGTTTTTGTTACTCCAACAGATGGTAGCCTTGTCAATATGGAGAGTAGTCTGTTGTCGAGATTTTTGTTACTCCAATGGATGGTAGCCTTGTCATTATGGAAGGTAGTCTGTTATGGAGATTTTTGTTACTATAATGGATTGTATCCTTGTCATTATGGAAGGTAGTCTGTTGTCGAGATTTTTGTTGCTCCATTGGATGGTAGCCTTGTCATTATGGAAGATAGTATGTTGTCGAGATGGTAACCTAGTAATTATGGAAGGTAGTTTGTTTTGAAATTTTTGTTACTCCAACGGATGGCAGCCTTGTCATTATTAAAGGTAGTCTGTTGTCGAGATTTTTTTTACTCCATTGGATGGTAGCCTTGTCATTATGGAAGGTAGTGTGTTGTCGATATTTTTGTAATTCCAATGGATGGTAGCCTTGTCCTTATGGAAGGTAGTTTGTTGTCGTGATTTTTTTTACTCCTATGGATGGTAGCCTTGTCACTATGGAAGTTAGTATGTTGTCGATATCTTTGTTACTCCAATGGATGGTAGCCTTGTCATTATGGAAGGTAGTCTGTTGTTGATATTTTTGTTACTCTAAGGGATGATAGCCTTGTCATTATGGAAGGTAGTGTGTTGTCGATATTTTTTTTTATTCCAATGGATGGTAGCCTTGTCATTATGGAAGGTAGTCTATTGTCAATATTTTTCTTACTACAATGGATGGTAGCCTTGTCATTACAGAAGGTAGTATGTTGTCGAGTTTTTATTACTCCAACGGATGGTAGCCTTGTCATTATGGAAGGTAGTTTGTTGTCGATATTTCTATTACTCCAATGGATGGTAGCCTTGTCACAATGGAAGGTAGTCTGTTGCGGAGATTTTTGTTACTATAATGGATGGTAGCCTTGTCATTATGGAAGGTAGTCTGTTGCGAAGATTTTTTTTACTATAATGGATTGTAGCCTTGTCATTCTGGAAGGTAGTCTGTTGTCGAGATTTTTGTTACTCCATTGGATGGTAGCCTTGTCATCATGGAAGATAGTATGTTGTCGAGATTTTTATTATTCCAATGGATGGTAGCCTATTCATTATGGAAGGTATTTTGTTTCGAAATTTTTGTTACTCCAACAGATGGCAGCCTTGTCATTATCGAAGGTAGTCTGTTGTCGAGATTTTTGTTACTCCATTGGATGGTAGCCTTGTCATTATGGAAGGTACTGTGTTGTCGATATTTTTGTTATTCCAATGGATGGTAGCCTTGTCATTATGGAAGGTAGTCTGTTGTCGAGATTTTTGTTACTCCAATGGATGGTAGCCTTGTCATTATGGAAGGTAGTCTGTTATGGAGATTTTTGTTACTATAATGGATTGTATCCTTGTCATTATGGAAGGTAGTCTGTTGTCAAGATTTTTGTTACTCCATTGGATGGTAGCCTTGTCATTATGGAAGATAGTATGTTGTCGAGATGGTAGCCTAGTCATTATGGAAGGTAGTTTGTTTCGAAATTTTTGTTACTCCAACGAATGGCAGCCTTGTCATTATCAAAGGTAGTTTGTTGTCGAGATTTTTGTTACTCCATTGGATGGTAGCCTTGTCATTATGGAAGGTAGTGTGTTGTCGATATTTTTGTAATTCCAATGGATGGTAGCCTTGTCGTTATGGAAGGTAGTTTATTGTCGTGATTTTTTTTACTCCTATGGATGGTAGCCTTGTCACTATGGAAGTTAGTATGTTGTCGATATCTTTGTTACTCCAATGGATGGTAGCCTTGTCATTATGGAAGGTAGTCTGTTGTTGATATTTTTGTTACTCTAAGGGATGATAGCCTTGTCATTATGGAAGGTAGTGTGTTGTCGATATTTTTTTTATTCCAATGGATGGTAGCCTTGTCATTATGGAAGGTAGTCTATTGTCAATATTTTTCTTACTACAATGGATGGTAGCCTTGTCATTACAGAAGGTAGTATGTTGTCGAGTTTTTATTACTCCAACGGATGGTAGCCTTGTCATTATGGAAGGTAGTTTGTTGTCGATATTTCTATTACTCCAATGGATGGTAGCCTTGTCACTATGGAAGGTAGTCTGTTGCAGAGATTTTTGTTACTATAATGGATGGTAGCCTTGTCATTATGGAAGGTAGTCTGTTGCGAAGATTTTTTTTACTATAATGGATTGTAGCCTTGTCATTATGGAAGGTAGTCTGTTGTCGAGATTTTTGTTACTCCATTGGATGGTAGCCTTATCATTATGGAAGATAGTATGTTGTCGAGATTTTTATTATTCCAATGGATGGTAGCCTATTCATTATGGAAGGTATTTTGTTTCGAAATTTTTGTTACTCCAACAGATGGCAGCCTTGTCATTATCGAAGGTAGTCTGTTGTCGAGATTTTTGTTACTCCATTGGATGGTAGCCTTGTCATTTTGGAAGGTACTGTGTTGTCGATATTTTTGTTATTCCAATGGATGGTAGCCTTGTCATTATGGAAGGTAGTCTGTTGTCGTGATTTTATTTACTCCAATGGATGGTAGCCTTGTCACTATGGAAGGTAGTATGTTATCGATATCTTTGTAACTCCAATGGATGGTAGCCTTGTCATTATGGAACGTAGTTTGTTGTTGAGATTTTTGTTACTCTAAGGGATGTTAGCCTTGTCATTAAGGAAGGTAGTGTGTTGTCAATATTTTTGTTATTCCAATGGATGGTAGCATTGTCATTATGGAAGGTAGTCTGTTGTCGAGATTTTTGTTACTCCAACGGATGGTAGCCTTGTCATTATGGAATGTAGTCTATTGTCGATATTTTTGTTACTACAATGAATGGTAGCCTAGTCATTATGGAAGGTAGTATGTTGTCGAGTTTTTGTTACTCCAACAGATGGTAGCCTTGTCAATATGGAGAGTAGTCTGTTGTCGAGATTTTTGTTACTCCAATGGATGGTAGCCTTGTCATTATGGAAGGTAGTCTGTTATGGAGATTTTTGTTACTATAATGGATTGTATCCTTGTCATTATGGAAGGTAGTCTGTTGTCGAGATTTTTGTTGCTCCATTGGATGGTAGCCTTGTCATTATGGAAGATAGTATGTTGTCGAGATGGTAACCTAGTAATTATGGAAGGTAGTTTGTTTTGAAATTTTTGTTACTCCAACGGATGGCAGCCTTGTCATTATTAAAGGTAGTCTGTTGTCGAGATTTTTTTTACTCCATTGGATGGTAGCCTTGTCATTATGGAAGGTAGTGTGTTGTCGATATTTTTGTAATTCCAATGGATGGTAGCCTTGTCCTTATGGAAGGTAGTTTGTTGTCGTGATTTTTTTTACTCCTATGGATGGTAGCCTTGTCACTATGGAAGTTAGTATGTTGTCGATATCTTTGTTACTCCAATGGATGGTAGCCTTGTCATTATGGAAGGTAGTCTGTTGTTGATATTTTTGTTACTCTAAGGGATGATAGCCTTGTCATTATGGAAGGTAGTGTGTTGTCGATATTTTTTTTTATTCCAATGGATGGTAGCCTTGTCATTATGGAAGGTAGTCTATTGTCAATATTTTTCTTACTACAATGGATGGTAGCCTTGTCATTACAGAAGGTAGTATGTTGTCGAGTTTTTATTACTCCAACGGATGGTAGCCTTGTCATTATGGAAGGTAGTTTGTTGTCGATATTTCTATTACTCCAATGGATGGTAGCCTTGTCACAATGGAAGGTAGTCTGTTGCGGAGATTTTTGTTACTATAATGGATGGTAGCCTTGTCATTATGGAAGGTAGTCTGTTGCGAAGATTTTTTTTACTATAATGGATTGTAGCCTTGTCATTCTGGAAGGTAGTCTGTTGTCGAGATTTTTGTTACTCCATTGGATGGTAGCCTTGTCATCATGGAAGATAGTATGTTGTCGAGATTTTTATTATTCCAATGGATGGTAGCCTATTCATTATGGAAGGTATTTTGTTTCGAAATTTTTGTTACTCCAACAGATGGCAGCCTTGTCATTATCGAAGGTAGTCTGTTGTCGAGATTTTTGTTACTCCATTGGATGGTAGCCTTGTCATTATGGAAGGTACTGTGTTGTCGATATTTTTGTTATTCCAATGGATGGTAGCCTTGTCATTATGGAAGGTAGTCTGTTGTCGAGATTTTTGTTACTCCAATGGATGGTAGCCTTGTCATTATGGAAGGTAGTCTGTTATGGAGATTTTTGTTACTATAATGGATTGTATCCTTGTCATTATGGAAGGTAGTCTGTTGTCAAGATTTTTGTTACTCCATTGGATGGTAGCCTTGTCATTATGGAAGATAGTATGTTGTCGAGATGGTAGCCTAGTCATTATGGAAGGTAGTTTGTTTCGAAATTTTTGTTACTCCAACGAATGGCAGCCTTGTCATTATCAAAGGTAGTTTGTTGTCGAGATTTTTGTTACTCCATTGGATGGTAGCCTTGTCATTATGGAAGGTAGTGTGTTGTCGATATTTTTGTAATTCCAATGGATGGTAGCCTTGTCGTTATGGAAGGTAGTTTATTGTCGTGATTTTTTTTACTCCTATGGATGGTAGCCTTGTCACTATGGAAGTTAGTATGTTGTCGATATCTTTGTTACTCCAATGGATGGTAGCCTTGTCATTATGGAAGGTAGTCTGTTGTTGATATTTTTGTTACTCTAAGGGATGATAGCCTTGTCATTATGGAAGGTAGTGTGTTGTCGATATTTTTTTTATTCCAATGGATGGTAGCCTTGTCATTATGGAAGGTAGTCTATTGTCAATATTTTTCTTACTACAATGGATGGTAGCCTTGTCATTACAGAAGGTAGTATGTTGTCGAGTTTTTATTACTCCAACGGATGGTAGCCTTGTCATTATGGAAGGTAGTTTGTTGTCGATATTTCTATTACTCCAATGGATGGTAGCCTTGTCACTATGGAAGGTAGTCTGTTGCAGAGATTTTTGTTACTATAATGGATGGTAGCCTTGACATTATGGAAGGTAGTCTGTTGCGAAGATTTTTTTTACTATAATGGATTGTAGCCTTGTCATTATGGAAGGTAGTCTGTTGTCGAGATTTTTGTTACTCCATTGGATGGTAGCCTTGTCATTATGGAAGATAGTATGTTGTCGAGATTTTTATTATTCCAATGGATGGTAGCCTATTCATTATGGAAGGTATTTTGTTTCGAAATTTTTGTTACTCCAACAGATGGCAGCCTTGTCATTATCGAAGGTAGTCTGTTGTCAAGATTTTTGTTACTCCATTGGATGGTAGCCTTGTCATTATGGAAGGTATTGTGTTGTCGATATTTTTGTTATTCCAATGGATGGTAGCCTTGTCATTATGGAAGGTAGTCTGTTGTCGAGATTTTTGTTACTCCAATGGATGGTAGCCTTGTCATTATGGAAGGTAGTCTGTTATGGAGATTTTTGTTACTATAATGGATTGTATCCTTATCATTATGGAAGGTAGTCTGTTGTCAAGATTTTTGTTACTCCATTGGATGGTAGCCTTGTCATTATGGAAGATAGTATGTTGTCGAGATGGTAGCCTAGTCATTATGGAAGGTAGTTTGTTTCGAAATTTTTGTTACTCCAACGAATGGCAGCCTTGTCATTATCAAAGGTAGTCTGTTGTCGAGATTTTTGTTACTCCATTGGATGGTAGCCTTGTCATTATGGAAGGTAGTGTGTTGTCGATATTTTTGTAATTCCAATGGATGGTAGCCTTGTCGTTATGGAAGGTAGTTTATTGTCGTGATTTTTTTTACTCCTATGGATGGTAGCCTTGTCACTATGGAAGTTAGTATGTTGTTGATATCTTTGTTACTCCAATGGATGGTAGCCTTGTCATTATGGAAGGTAGTCTGTTGTTGATATTTTTGTTACTCTAAGGGATGGTAGCCTTGTCATTATGGAAGGTAGTGTGTTGTCGATATTTTTTTTTATTCCAATGGATGGTAGCCTTGTCATTATGGAAGGTAGTCTATTGTCAATATTTTTCTTACTACAATGGATGGTAGCCTTGTCATTACAGAAGGTAGTATGTTGTCGAGTTTTTATTACTCCAACGGATGGTAGCCTTGTCATTATGGAAGGTAGTTTGTTGTCGATATTTCTATTACTCCAATGGATGGTAGCCTTGTCACTATGGAAGGTAGTCTGTTGCAGAGATTTTTGTTACTATAATGGATGGTAGCCTTGTCATTATGGAAGGTAGTCTGTTGCGAAGATTTTTTTTACTATAATGGATTGTAGCCTTGTCATTATGGAAGGTAGTCTGTTGTCGAGATTTTTGTTACTCCATTGGATGGTAGCCTTGTCATTATGGAAGATAGTATGTTGTCGAGATTTTTATTATTCCAATGGATGGTAGCCTATTCATTATGGAAGGTATTTTGTTTCGAAATTTTTGTTACTCCAACAGATGGCAGCCTTGTCATTATCGAAGGTAGTCTGTTGTCGAGATTTTTGTTACTCCATTGGATGGTAGCCTTGTCATTTTGGAAGGTACTGTGTTGTCGATATTTTTGTTATTCCAATGGATGGTAGCCTTGTCATTATGGAAGGTAGTCTGTTGTCGTGATTTTATTTACTCCAATGGATGGTAGCCTTGTCACTATGGAAGGTAGTATGTTATCGATATCTTTGTAACTCCAATGGATGGTAGCCTTGTCATTATGGAAGGTAGTTTGTTGTTGAGATTTTTGTTACTCTAAGGGATGTTAGCCTTGTCATTAAGGAAGGTAGTGTGTTGTCGATATTTTTGTTATTCCAATGGATGGTAGCATTGTCATTATGGAAGGTAGTCTGTTGTCGAGATTTTTGTTACTCCAACGGATGGTAGCCTTGTCATTATGGAATGTAGTCTATTGTCGATATTTTTGTTACTACAATGAATGGTAGCCTAGTCATTATGGAAGGTAGTATGTTGTCGAGTTTTTGTTACTCCAATAGATGGTAGCCTTGTCAATATGGAGAGTAGTCTGTTGTCGAGATTTTTGTTACTCCAATGGATGGTAGCCTTGTCATTATGGAAGGTAGTCTGTTATGGAGATTTTTGTTACTATAATGGATTGTATCCTTGTCATTATGGAAGGTAGTCTGTTGTCGAGATTTTTGTTGCTCCATTGGATGGTAGCCTTGTCATTATGGAAGATAGTATGTTGTCGAGATGGTAGCCTAGTCATTATGGAAGGTAGTTTGTTTCGAAATTTTTGTTACTCCAACAGATGGCAGCCTTGTCATTATCAAAGGTAGTCTGTTGTGGAGATTTTTGTTACTCCATTGGATGGTAGCCTTGTCATTATAGAAGGTAGTGTGTTGTCGATATTTTTGTAATTCCAATGGATGGTAGCCTTGTCGTTATGGAAGGTAGTTTGTTGTCGTGATTTTTTTTACTCCTATGGATGGTAGCCTTGTCACTATGGAAGTTAGTATGTTGTCGATATCTTTGTTACTCCAATGGATGGTAGCCTTGTCATTATGGAAGGTAGTCTGTTGTTGATATTTTTGTTACTCTAAGGGATGATAGCCTTGTCATTATGGAAGGTAGTGTGTTGTCGATATTTTTTTTTATTCCAATGGATGGTAGCCTTGTCATTATGGAAGGTAGTCTATTGTCAATATTTTTCTTACTACAATGGATGGTAGCCTTGTCATTACGGAAGGTAGTATGTTGTCGAGTTTTTATTACTCCAACGGATGGTAGCCTTGTCATTATGGAAGGTAGTTTGTTGTCGATATTTCTATTACTCCAATGGATGGTAGCCTTGTCACAATGGAAGGTAGTCTGTTGCGGAGATTTTTGTTACTATAATGGATGGTAGCCTTGTCATTATGGAAGGTAGTCTGTTGCGAAGATTTTTTTTACTATAATGGATTGTAGCCTTGTCATTATGGAAGGTAGTCTGTTGTCGAGATTTTTGTTACTCCATTGGATGGTAGCCTTGTCATTATGGAAGATAGTATGTTGTCGAGATTTTTATTATTCCAATGGATGGTAGCCTATTCATTATGGAAGCTATTTTGTTTCGAAATTTTTGTTACTCCAACAGATGGCAGCCTTGTCATTATCGAAGGTAGTCTGTTGTCGAGATTTTTGTTACTCCATTGGATGGTAGCCTTGTCATTATGGAAGGTATTGTGTTGTCGATATTTTTGTTATTCCAATGGATGGTAGCCTTGTCATTATGGAAGGTAGTCTGTTGTCGAGATTTTTGTTACTCCAATGGATGGTAGCCTTGTCATTATGGAAGGTAGTCTGTTATGGAGATTTTTGTTACTATAATGGATTGTATCCTTGTCATTATGGAAGGTAGTCTGTTGTCAAGATTTTTGTTACTACATTGGATGGTAGCCTTGTCATTATGGAAGATAGTATGTTGTCGAGATGGTAGCCTAGTCATTATGGAAGGTAGTTTGTTTCGAAATTTTTGTTACTCCAACGGATGGCAGCCTTGTCATTATCAAAGGTAGTCTGTTGTCGAGATTTTTGTTACTCCATTGGATGGTAGCCTTGTCATTATGGAAGGTAGTGTGTTGTCGATATTTTTGTAATTCCAATGGATGGTAGCCTTGTCGTTATGGAAGGTAGTTTGTTGTCGTGATTTTTTTTACTCCTATGGATGGTAGCCTTGTCACTATGGAAGTTAGTATGTTGTCGATATCTTTGTTACTCCAATGGATGGTAGCCTTGTCATTATGGAAGGTAGTCCGTTGTTGATATTTTTGTTACTCTAAGGGATGGTAGCCTTGTCATTATGGAAGGTAGTGTGTTGTCGATATTTTTTTTATTCCAATGGATGGTAGCCTTGTCATTATGGAAGGTAGTCTATTGTCAATATTTTTCTTAATACAATGGATGGTAGCCTTGTCATTACGGAAGGTAGTATGTTGTCGAGTTTTTATTACTCCAACGGATGGTAGCCTTGTCATTATGGAAGGTAGTTTGTTGTCGATATTTCTATTACTCCAATGGATGGTAGCCTTGTCACTATGGAAGGTAGTCTGTTGCGGAGATTTTTGTTACTATAATGGATGGTAGCCTTGTCATTATGGATGGTAGTCTGTTGCGGAGATTTTTGTTACTATAATGGATTGTAGCCTTGTCATTATGGAAGGTAGTCTGTTGTCGAGATTTTTGTTACTCCATTGGATGGTAGCCTTGTCATTATGGAAGATAGTATGTTGTCGAGATTTTTATTATTCCAATGGATGGTAGCCTATTAATTATGGAAGTTATGTTGTTTCGAAATTTTTGTTACTCCAACAGATGGCAGCCTTGTCATTATCTAAGGTAGTCTGTTGTCGAGATTTTTGTTACTCCATTGGATGGTAGCCTTATCATTATGGAAGGTACTGTATTGTCGATATTTTTGTTATTCCAATGGATGGTAGCCTTGTCATTATGGAAGGTAGTCTATTGTCGTGATTTTATTTACTCCAATGGATGGTAGCCTTGTCACTATGGAAGGTAGTATGTTGTCGATATCTTTGTTACTCCAATGGATGGTAGCCTTGTCATTATGGAAGGTAGTCTGTTGTTGAGATTTTTGTTACTCTAAGGGATGGTAGCCTTGTCATTATGGAAGGTAGTGTGTTGTCGATATTTTTGTTATTCCAATGGATGGTAGCATTGTTATTATGGAAGGTAGTCTGTTGTCGAGATTTTTGTTACTCCAATGGATGGTAGCCTTGTCATTATGGAAGGTAGTCTATTGTTGATATTTTTTTTACTACAATGAATGGTAGCCTAGTCATTATGGAAGGTAGTATGTTGTCGAGTTTTTGTTACTCCAACAGATGGTAGCCTTGTCAATATGGAGAGTAGTCTGTTGTCGAGATTTTTGTTACTCCAATGGATGGTAGCCTTGTCATTATGGAAGGTAGTCTGTTATGGAGATTTTTGTTACTATAATGGATTGTATCCTTGTCATTATGGAAGGTAGTCTGTTGTCGAGATTTTTGTTGCTCCATTGGATGGTAGCCTTGTCATTATGGAAGATAGTATGTTGTCGAGATGGTAGCCTAGTCATTATGGAAGGTAGTTTGTTTCGAAATTTTTGTTACTCCAACGGATGGCAGCCTTGTCATTATCAAAGGTAGTCTGTTGTCGAGATTTTTGTTACTCCATTGGATGGTAGCCTTGTCATTATGGAAGGTAGTGTGTTGTCGATATTTTTGTAATTCCAATGGATGGTAGCCTTGTCGTTATGGAAGGTAGTTTGTTGTCGTGATTTTATTTACTCCTATGGATGGTAGCCTTGTCACTATGGAAGTTAGTATGTTGTCGATATCTTTGTTACTCCAATGGATGGTAGCCTTGTCATTATGGAAGGTAGTCTGTTGTTGATATTTTTGTTACTCTAAGGGATGGTAGCCTTGTCATTATGGAAGGTAGTGTGTTGTCGATATTTTTTTTATTCCAATGGATGGTAGCCTTGTCATTATGGAAGGTAGTCTATTGTCAATATTTTTCTTAATACAATGGATGGTAGCCTTGTCATTACGGAAGGTAGTATGTTGTCGAGTTTTTATTACTCCAACGGATGGTAGCCTTGTCATTATGGAAGGTAGTTTGTTGTCGATATTTCTATTACTCCAATGGATGGTAGCCTTGTCACTATGGAAGGTAGTCTGTTGCGGAGATTTTTGTTACTATAATGGATGGTAGCCTTGTCATTATGGAAGGTAGTCTGTTGCGGAGATTTTTGTTACTATAATGGATTGTAGCCTTGTCATTATGGAAGGTAGTCTGTTGTCGAGATTTTTGTTACTCCATTGGATGGTAGCCTTGTCATTATGGAAGATAGTATGTTGTCGAGATTTTTATTATTCCAATGGATGGTAGCCTATTAATTATGAAAGTTATGTTGTTTCGAAATTTTTGTTACTCCAACAGATGGCAGCCTTGTTATTATCTAAGGTAGTCTGTTGTCGAGATTTTTGTTACTCCATTGAATGGTAGCCTTATCATTATGGAAGGTACTGTGTTGTCGATATTTTTGTTATTCCAATGGATGGTAGCCTTGTCATTATGGAAGGTAGTCTATTGTCGTGATTTTATTTACTCCAATGGATGGTAGCCTTGTCACTATGGAAGGTAGTATGTTGTCGATATCTTTGTTACTCCAATGGATGGTAGCCTTGTCATTATGGAAGGTAGTCTGTTGTTGAGATTTTTGTTACTCTAAGGGATGGTAGCCTTGTCATTATGGAAGGTAGTGTGTTGTCGATATTTTTGTTATTCCAATGGATGGTAGCATTGTTATTATGGAAGGTAGTCTGTTGTCGAGATTTTTGTTACTCCAATGGATGGTAGCCTTGTCATTATGGAAGGTAGTCTATTGTTGATATTTTTGTTACTACAATGAATGGTAGCCTAGTCATTATGGAAGGTAGTATGTTGTCGAGTTTTTGTTACTCCAACAGATGGTAGCCTTGTCAATATGGAGAGTAGTCTGTTGTCGAGATTTTTGTTACTCCAATGGATGGTAGCCTTGTCATTATGGAAGGTAGTCTGTTATGGAGATTTTTGTTACTATAATGGATTGTATCCTTGTCATTATGGAAGGTAGTCTGTTGTCGAGATTTTTGTTACTCCATTGGATGGTAGCCTTGTCATTATGGAAGATAGTATGTTGTCGAGATGGTAGCCTAGTCATTATGGAAGGTAGTTAGTTTCGAAATTTTTGTTACTCCAACGGATGGCAGCCTTGTCATTATCAAAGGTAGTCTGTTGTCGAGATTTTTGTTACTCCATTGGATGGTAGCCTTGTCATTATGGAATGTAGTGTGTTGTCGATATTTTTGTAATTCCAATGGATGGTAGCCTTGTCGTTATGGAAGGTAGTTTGTTGTCGTGATTTTTTTTACTCCTATGGATGGTAGCCTTGTCACTATGGAAGTTAGTATGTTGTCGATATCTTTGTTACTCCAATGGATGGTAGCCTTGTCATTATGGAAGGTAGTCTGTTGTTGATATTTTTGTTACTCTAAGGGATGGTAGCCTTGTCATTATGGAAGGTAGTGTGTTGTCGATATTTTTTTTATTCCAATGGATGGTAGCCTTGTCATTATGGAAGGTAGTCTATTGTCAATATTTTTCTTAATACAATGGATGGTAGCCTTGTCATTACGGAAGGTAGTATGTTGTCGAGTTTTTATTACTCCAACGGATGGTAGCCTTGTCATTATGGAAGGTAGTTTGTTGTCGATATTTCTATTACTCCAATGGATGGTAGCCTTGTCACTATGGAAGGTAGTCTGTTGCGGAGATTTTTGTTACTATAATGGATGGTAGCCTTGTCATTATGGAAGGTAGTCTGTTGCGGAGATTTTTGTTACTATAATGGATTGTAGCCTTGTCATTATGGAAGGTAGTCTGTTGTCGAGATTTTTGTTACTCCATTGGATGGTAGCCTTGTCATTATGGAAGATAGTATGTTGTCGAGATTTTTATTATTCCAATGGATGGTAGCCTATTAATTATGAAAGTTATGTTGTTTCGAAATTTTTGTTACTCCAACAGATGGCAGCCTTGTTATTATCTAAGGTAGTCTGTTGTCGAGATTTTTGTTACTCCATTGAATGGTAGCCTTATCATTATGGAAGGTACTGTGTTGTCGATATTTTTGTTATTCCAATGGATGGTAGCCTTGTCATTATGGAAGGTAGTCTATTGTCGTGATTTTATTTACTCCAATGGATGGTAGCCTTGTCACTATGGAAGGTAGTATGTTGTCGATATCTTTGTTACTCCAATGGATGGTAGCCTTGTCATTATGGAAGGTAGTCTGTTGTTGAGATTTTTGTTACTCTAAGGGATGGTAGCCTTGTCATTATGGAAGGTAGTGTGTTGTCGATATTTTTGTTATTCCAATGGATGGTAGCATTGTTATTATGGAAGGTAGTCTGTTGTCGAGATTTTTGTTACTCCAATGGATGGTAGCCTTGTCATTATGGAAGGTAGTCTATTGTTGATATTTTTGTTACTACAATGAATGGTAGCCTAGTCATTATGGAAGGTAGTATGTTGTCGAGTTTTTGTTACTCCAACAGATGGTAGCCTTGTCAATATGGAGAGTAGTCTGTTGTCGAGATTTTTGTTACTCCAATGGATGGTAGCCTTGTCATTATGGAAGGTAGTCTGTTATGGAGATTTTTGTTACTATAATGGATTGTATCCTTGTCATTATGGAAGGTAGTCTGTTGTCGAGATTTTTGTTACTCCATTGGATGGTAGCCTTGTCATTATGGAAGATAGTATGTTGTCGAGATGGTAGCCTAGTCATTATGGAAGGTAGTTAGTTTCGAAATTTTTGTTACTCCAACGGATGGCAGCCTTGTCATTATCAAAGGTAGTCTGTTGTCGAGATTTTTGTTACTCCATTGGATGGTAGCCTTGTCATTATGGAATGTAGTGTGTTGTCGATATTTTTGTAATTCCAATGGATGGTAGCCTTGTCGTTATGGAAGGTAGTTTGTTGTCGTGATTTTTTTTACTCCTATGGATGGTAGCCTTGTCACTATGGAAGTTAGTATGTTGTCGATATCTTTGTTACTCCAATGGATGGTAGCCTTGTCATTATGGAAGGTAGTCTGTTGTTGATATTTTTGTTACTCTAAGGGATGGTAGCCTTGTCATTATGGAAGGTAGTGTGTTGTCGATATTTTTTTTATTCCAATGGATGGTAGCCTTGTCATTATGGAAGGTAGTCTATTGTCAATATTTTTCTTAATACAATGGATGGTAGCCTTGTCATTACGGAAGGTAGTATGTTGTCGAGTTTTTATTACTCCAACGGATGGTAGCCTTGTCATTATGGAAGGTAGTTTGTTGTCGATATTTCTATTACTCCAATGGATGGTAGCCTTGTCACTATGGAAGGTAGTCTGTTGCGGAGATTTTTGTTACTATAATGGATGGTAGCCTTGTCATTATGGAAGGTAGTCTGTTGCGGAGATTTTTGTTACTATAATGGATTGTAGCCTTGTCATTATGGAAGGTAGTCTGTTGTCGAGATTTTTGTTACTCCATTGGATGGTAGCCTTGTCATTATGGAAGATAGTATGTTGTCGAGATTTTTATTATTCCAATGGATGGTAGCCTATTAATTATGAAAGTTATGTTGTTTCGAAATTTTTGTTACTCCAACAGATGGCAGCCTTGTTATTATCTAAGGTAGTCTGTTGTCGAGATTTTTGTTACTCCATTGAATGGTAGCCTTATCATTATGGAAGGTACTGTGTTGTCGATATTTTTGTTATTCCAATGGATGGTAGCCTTGTCATTATGGAAGGTAGTCTATTGTCGTGATTTTATTTACTCCAATGGATGGTAGCCTTGTCACTATGGAAGGTAGTATGTTGTCGATATCTTTGTTACTCCAATGGATGGTAGCCTTGTCATTATGGAAGGTAGTCTGTTGTTGAGATTTTTGTTACTCTAAGGGATGGTAGCCTTGTCATTATGGAAGGTAGTGTGTTGTCGATATTTTTGTTATTCCAATGGATGGTAGCATTGTTATTATGGAAGGTAGTCTGTTGTCGAGATTTTTGTTACTCCAATGGATGGTAGCCTTGTCATTATGGAAGGTAGTCTATTGTTGATATTTTTGTTACTACAATGAATGGTAGCCTAGTCATTATGGAAGGTAGTATGTTGTCGAGTTTTTGTTACTCCAACAGATGGTAGCCTTGTCAATATGGAGAGTAGTCTGTTGTCGAGATTTTTGTTACTCCAATGGATGGTAGCCTTGTCATTATGGAAGGTAGTCTGTTATGGAGATTTTTGTTACTATAATGGATTGTATCCTTGTCATTATGGAAGGTAGTCTGTTGTCGAGATTTTTGTTACTCCATTGGATGGTAGCCTTGTCATTATGGAAGATAGTATGTTGTCGAGATGGTAGCCTAGTCATTATGGAAGGTAGTTTGTTTCGAAATTTTTGTTACTCCAACGGATGGCAGCCTTGTCATTATCAAAGGTAGTCTGTTGTCGAGATTTTTGTTACTCCATTGGATGGTAGCCTTGTCATTATGGAATGTAGTGTGTTGTCGATATTTTTGTAATTCCAATGGATGGTAGCCTTGTCGTTATGGAAGGTAGTTTGTTGTCGTGATTTTTTTTACTCCTATGGATGGTAGCCTTGTCACTATGGAAGTTAGTATGTTGTCGATATCTTTGTTACTCCAATGGATGGTAGCCTTGTCATTATGGAAGGTAGTCTGTTGTTGATATTTTTGTTACTCTAAGGGATGGTAGCCTTGTCATTATGAAAGGTAGTGTGTTGTCGATATTTTTTTTTATTCCAATGGATGGTAGCCTTGTCATTATGGAAGGTAGTCTATTGTCAATATTTTTCTTACTACAATGGATGGTAGCCTTGTCATTACGGAAGGTAGTATGTTGTCGAGTTTTTATTACTCCAACGGATGGTAGCCTTGTCATTATGGAAGGTAGTTTGTTGTCGATATTTCTATTACTCCAATGGATGGTAGCCTTGTCACTATGGAAGGTAGTCTGTTGCGGAGATTTTTGTTACTATAATGGATGGTAGCCTTGTCATTATGGAAGGTAGTCTGTTGCGGAGATTTTTGTTACTATAATGGATTGTAGCCTTGTCATTATGGAAGGTAGTCTGTTGTCGAGATTTTTGTTACTCCATTGGATGGTAACCTTGTCATTATGGAAGATAGTATGTTGTCGAGATTTTTATTATTCCAATGGATGGTAGCCTATTCATTATGGAAGGTATTTTGTTTCGAAAATTTTGTTACTCCAACAGATGGCAGCCTTGTCATTATCTAAGGTAGTCTGTTGTCGAGATTTTTGTTACTCCATTGGATGGTAGCCTTATCATTATGGAAGGTACTGTGTTGTCGATATTTTTGTTATTCCAATGGATGGTAGCCTTGTCATTATGGAAGGTAGTCTATTGTCGTGATTTTATTTACTCCAATGGATGGTAGCCTTGTCACTATGGAAGGTAGTATGTTGTCGATATCTTTGTTACTCCAATGGATGGTAGCCTTGTCATTATGGAAGGTAGTCTGTTGTTGAGATTTTTGTTACTCTAAGGGATGGTAGCCTTGTCATTATGGAAGGTAGTGTGTTGTCGATATTTTTGTTATTCCAATGGATGGTAGCATTGTTATTATGGAAGGTAGTCTATTGTCGAGATTTTTGTTACTCCAATGGATGGTAGCCTTGTCATTATGGAAGGTAGTCTATTGTTGATATTTTTGTTACTACAATGAATGGTAGCCTAGTCATTATGGAAGGTAGTATGTTGTCGAGTTTTTGTTACTCCAACAGATGGTAGCCTTGTCAATATGGAGAGTAGTCTGTTGTCGAGATTTTTGTTACTCCAATGGATGGTAGCCTTGTCATTATGGAAGGTAGTCTGTTATGGAGATTTTTGTTACTATAATGGATTGTATCCTTGTCATTATGGAAGGTAGTCTGTTGTCGAGATTTTTGTTACTCCATTGGATGGTAGCCTTGTCATTATGGAAGATAGTATGTTGTCGAGATGGTAGCCTAGTCATTATGGAAGGTAGTTTGTTTCGAAATTTTTGTTACTCCAACGGATGGCAGCCTTGTCATTATCAAAGGTAGTCTGTTGTCGAGATTTTTGTTACTCCATTGGATGGTAGCCTTGTCATTATGGAAGGTAGTGTGTTGTCGATATTTTTGTAATTCCAATGGATGGTAGCCTTGTCGTTATGGAAGGTAGTTTGTTGTCGTGATTTTTTTTACTCCTATGGATGGTAGCCTTGTCACTATGGAAGTTAGTATGTTGTCGATATCTTTGTTACTCCAATGGATGGTAGCCTTGTCATTATGGAAGGTAGTCTGTTGTTGATATTTTTGTTACTCTAAGGGATGGTAGCCTTGTCATTATGAAAGGTAGTGTGTTGTCGATATTTTTTTTTATTCCAATGGATGGTAGCCTTGTCATTATGGAAGGTAGTCTATTGTCAATATTTTTCTTACTACAATGGATGGTAGCCTTGTCATTACGGAAGGTAGTATGTTGTCGAGTTTTTATTACTCCAACGGATGGTAGCCTTGTCATTATGGAAGGTAGTTTGTTGTCGATATTTCTATTACTCCAATGGATGGTAGCCTTGTCACTATGGAAGGTAGTCTGTTGCGGAGATTTTTGTTACTATAATGGATGGTAGCCTTGTCATTATGGAAGGTAGTCTGTTGCAGAGCTGTTTTTTACTATAATGGATTGTAGCCTTGTCATTATGGAAGGTAGTCTGTTGTCGAGATTTTTGTTACTCTATTGGATGGTAACCTTGTCATTATGGAAGATAGTATGTTGTTGAGATTTTTATTATTCCAATGGATGGTAGCCTATTCATTATGGAAGACATTTTGTTTCGAAATTTTTGTTACTCCAACAGATGGCAGCCTTGTCATTATCGAAGGTAGTATGTTGTCGAGATTTTTGTTACTCCATTGGATGGTAGCCTTGTCATTATGGAAGGTAGTGTGTTGTCGATATTTTTGTTATTCCAATGGATGGTAGCCTTGTCATTATGGAAGGTAGTCTGTTGTCGTGATTTTATTTACTCCAATGGATGGTAGCATTGTCACTATGGAAGGTAGTATGTTGTCAATATCTTTGTTGCTCCAATGGATGGTAGCCTTGTCATTATGGAAGGTAGTATGTTGTTGAGATTTTTGTTACTCTAAGGGATGGTAGCCTTGTCATTATGGAAGGTAGTGTGTTGTCGATATTTTTGTTATTCCAATGGATGGTAGCATTGTCATTATGGAAGGTAGTCTGTTGTCGATATTTTTGTTACTCCAATGGATGGTAGCCTTGTCATTATGGAAGGTAGTCTATTGTCGATATTTTTAGTACTACAATGAATGGTAGCCTAGTCATTATGGAAGGTAGTATGTTGTCAAGTTTTTGTTACTCCAACAGATGGTAGCCTTGTCAATATGGAGAGTAGTCTGTTGTCGAGATTTTTGTTACTCCAATGGATGGTAGCCTTGTCATTATGTAAGGTAGTCTGTTATGGAGATTTTTGTTACTATAATGGATTGTAGCCTTGTCATTATGGAAGGTAGTCTGTTGTCGAGATTTTTGTTACTCCATTGGATGGTGGCCTTGTCATTATGGAAGATAGTATGTTGTCGAGATGGTAGCCTAGTCATTATGGAAGGTAGTTTGTTTCGAAATTTTTGTTACTCCAACGGATGGCAGCCTTGTCATTATCGAAGGTAGTCTGTTGTCGAGATTTTTGTTACTCTATTGGATGGTAGCCTTGTCATTATGGAAGGTAGTGTGTTGTCGATATTTTTGTAATTCCAATGGATGGTAGCCTTGTCATTATGGAAGGTAGTTTGTTGTCGTGATTTTTTTTACTCCTATGGATGGTAGCCTTGTCACTATGGAAGTTAGTATGTTGTCGATATCTTTGTTACTCCAATGGATGGTAGCCTTGTCATTATGGAAGGTGGTCTGTTGTTGATATTTTTGTTACTCTAATGGATGGTAGCCTTGTCATTATGGAAGGTAGTGTGTTGTCGATATTTTTTTTATTCTAATGGATGGTAGCCTTGTCATTATGGAAGGTAGTCTATTGTCAATATTTTTGTTACTACAATGGATGGTAGCCTTGTCATTACGGAAGGTAGTATGTTGTCGAGTTTTTATTACTCCAACGGATGGTAGCCTTGTCATTATGGAAGGTAGTTTGTAGTGGATGTTTCTATTACTCCAATGGATGGTAGCCTTGTCACTATGGAAGGTAGTCTGTTGCGGAGATTTTTGTTACTATAATGGATGGTAGCCTTGTCATTATGGAAGGTAGTCTGTTGCGGAGATTTTTGTTACTATAATGGATTGTAGCCTTGTCATTATGGAAGGTAGTCTGCTGTCGAGATTTTTGTTACTCCATTGGATGGTAGCCTTGTCATTATGGAAGATAGTATGTTGTCGAGATTTTTATTATTCCAATGGATGGTAGCCTATTCATTATGGAAGGTATTTTGTTTCAAAATTTTTGTTACTCCAACAGATGGCAGCCTTGTCATTATCGAAGGTAGTCTGTTGTCGAGATTTTTGTTACTCCATTGGATGGTAGCCTTGTCATTATGGAAGGTAGTGTGTTGTCGATATTTTTGTTATTCCAATGGATGGTAGCCTTGTCATTATGGAAGGTAGTCTGTTGTCGTGATTTTATTTACTCCAATGGATGGTAGCATTGTCACTATGGAAGGTAGTATGTTGTCAATATCTTTGTTGCTCCAATGGATGGTAGCCTTGTCATTATGGAAGGTAGTATGTTGTTGAGATTTTTGTTACTCTAAGGGATGGTAGCCTTGTCATTATGGAAGGTAGTGTGTTGTCGATATTTTTGTTATTCCAATGGATGGTAGCATTGTCATTATGGAAGGTAGTCTGTTGTCGATATTTTTGTTACTCCAATGGATGGTAGCCTTGTCATTATGGAAGGTAGTCTATTGTCGATATTTTTAGTACTACAATGAATGGTAGCCTAGTCATTATGGAAGGTAGTATGTTGTCAAGTTTTTGTTACTCCAACAGATGGTAGCCTTGTCAATATGGAGAGTAGTCTGTTGTCGAGATTTTTGTTACTCCAATGGATGGTAGCCTTGTCATTATGTAAGGTAGTCTGTTATGGAGATTTTTGTTACTATAATGGATTGTAGCCTTGTCATTATGGAAGGTAGTCTGTTGTCGAGATTTTTGTTACTCCATTGGATGGTGGCCTTGTCATTATGGAAGATAGTATGTTGTCGAGATGGTAGCCTAGTCATTATGGAAGGTAGTTTGTTTCGAAATTTTTGTTACTCCAACGGATGGCAGCCTTGTCATTATCGAAGGTAGTCTGTTGTCGAGATTTTTGTTACTCTATTGGATGGTAGCCTTGTCATTATGGAAGGTAGTGTGTTGTCGATATTTTTGTAATTCCAATGGATGGTAGCCTTGTCATTATGGAAGGTAGTTTGTTGTCGTGATTTTTTTTACTCCTATGGATGGTAGCCTTGTCACTATGGAAGTTAGTATGTTGTCGATATCTTTGTTACTCCAATGGATGGTAGCCTTGTCATTATGGAAGGTGGTCTGTTGTTGATATTTTTGTTACTCTAATGGATGGTAGCCTTGTCATTATGGAAGGTAGTGTGTTGTCGATATTTTTTTTATTCTAATGGATGGTAGCCTTGTCATTATGGAAGGTAGTCTATTGTCAATATTTTTGTTACTACAATGGATGGTAGCCTTGTCATTACGGAAGGTAGTATGTTGTCGAGTTTTTATTACTCCAACGGATGGTAGCCTTGTCATTATGGAAGGTAGTTTGTAGTGGATGTTTCTATTACTCCAATGGATGGTAGCCTTGTCACTATGGAAGGTAGTCTGTTGCGGAGATTTTTGTTACTATAATGGATGGTAGCCTTGTCATTATGGAAGGTAGTCTGTTGCGGAGATTTTTGTTACTATAATGGATTGTAGCCTTGTCATTATGGAAGGTAGTCTGCTGTCGAGATTTTTGTTACTCCATTGGATGGTAGCCTTGTCATTATGGAAGATAGTATGTTGTCGAGATTTTTATTATTCCAATGGATGGTAGCCTATTCATTATGGAAGGTATTTTGTTTCAAAATTTTTGTTACTCCAACAGATGGCAGCCTTGTCATTATCGAAGGTAGTCTGTTGTCGAGATTTTTGTTACTCCATTGGATGGTAGCCTTGTCATTATGGAAGGTAGTGTGTTGTCGATATTTTTGTTATTCCAATGGATGGTAGCCTTGTCATTATGGAAGGTAGTCTGTTGTCGTGATTTTATTTACTCCAATGGATGGTAGCCTTGTCACTATGGAAGGTAGTATGTTGTCGATATCTTTGTTACTCCAATGGATGGTAGCCTTGTCATTATGGAAGGTAGTCTGTTGTTGAGATTTTTGTTACTCTAAGGGATGGTAGCCTTGTCATTATGGAAGGTAGTGTGTTGTCGATATTTTTGTTATTCCAATGGATGGTAGCATTGTCATTATGGAAGGTAGTCTGTTGTCGAGATTTTTGTTACTACAATGGATGGTAGCCTTGTCATTACGGAAGGTAGTATGTTGTCGAGTTTTTATTACTCCAACGGATGGTAGCCTTGTCATTATGGAAGGTAGTTTGTTGTCGATATTTCTATTACTCCAATGGATGGTAGCCTTGTCACTATGGAAGGTAGTCTGTTGCGGAGATTTTTGTTACTATAATGGATGGTAGCCTTGTCATTATGGAAGGTAGTCTGTTGTAGAGCTGTTTTTTACTATAATGGATTGTAGCCTTGTCATTATGGAAGGTAGTCTGTTGTCGAGATTTTTGTTACTCTATTGGATGGTAACCTTGTCATTATGGAAGATAGTATGTTGTCGAGATTTTTATTATTCCAATGGATGGTAGCCTATTCATTATGGAAGGTATTTTGTTTCGAAATTTTTGTTACTCCAACAGATGGCAGCCTTGTCATTATCGAAGGTAGTATGTTGTCGAGATTTTTGTTACTCCATTGGATGGTAGCCTTGTCATTATGGAAGGTATTGTGTTGTCGATATTTTTGTTATTCCAATGGATGGTAGCCTTGTCATTATGGAAGTTAGTTTGTTGTCGTGATTTTATTACCTCCAATGGATGGTAGCCTTGTCACTATGGAAGGTAGTATGTTGTCGATATCTTTGTTACTCCAATGGATGGTAGCCTTGTCATTATGGAAGGTAGTCTGTTGTTGAGATATTTGTTACTCTAAACGATGGTAGCCTTGTCATTATGGAAGGTAGTGTGTTGTCGATATTTTTGTTATTCCAATGGATGGTAGCATTGTCATTATGGAAGGTAGTCTATTGTCGAGATTTTTGTTACTCCAATGGATGGTAGCCTTGTCATTATGGAAGGTAGTCTATTGTCGATATTTTTGTTACTACAATGAATGGTAGCCTAGTCATTATGGAAGGTAGTATGTTATCGAGTTTTTGTTACTCCAACATATGGTAGCCTTGTCAATATGGAGAGTAGTCTGTTGTCGAGATTTTTGTTACTCCAATGGATGGTAGCCTTGTCATTATGTAAGGTAGTCTGTTATGGAGATTTTTGTTACTATAATGGATTGTAGCCTTGTCATAATGGAAGGTAGTCTGTTGTCGAGATTTTTGTTACTCCATTGGATGGTAGCCTTGTCATTATGGAAGATAGTATGTTGTCGAGATGGTAGCCTAGTCATTATGGAAGGTAGTTTGTTTTGAAATTTTTGTTACTCCAACGGATGGCAGCCTTGTCATTATCGAAGGTAGTCTGTTGTCGAGATTTTTGTTACTCCATTGGATGGTAGCCTTGTCATTATGGAAGGTAGTGTGTTGTTGATATTTTTGTAATTCCAATAGATGGTAGCCTTGTCATTATGGAAGGTAGTTTGTTGTCGTGATTTTTTTTACTCCTATGGATGGTAGCCTTGTCACTATGGAAGTTATTATGTTGTCGATATCTTTGTTACTCCAATGGATGGTAGCCTTGTCATTATGGAAGGTAGTCTGTTGTTGATATTTTTGTTACTCTAAGGGGTGGTAGCCTTGTCATTATGGAAGGTAGTGTGTTGTCGATATTTTTTTTTATTCCAATGGATGGTAGCCTTGTCATTATGGAAGGTAGTCTATTATCAATATTTTTGTTACTACAATGGATGGTAGCCTTGTCATTACGGAAGGTAGTATGTTGTCGAGTTTTTATTACTCCAACAGATGGTAGCCTTGTCATTATGGAAGGTAGTTTGTTGTCGATATTTCTATTACTCCAATGGATGGTAGCCTTGTCACTATGGAAGATAGTCTGTTGCGGAGATTTTTGTTACTATAATGGATGGTAGCTTTGTCATTATGGAAGGTAGTCTGTTGCGGAGATTTTTGTTACTATAATGGATTGTAGCCTTGTCATTATGGAAGGTAGTCTGTTGTCGAGATTTTTGTTACTCCATTGGATGGTAGCCTTGTCATTATGGGAGATAGTATGTTGTCGAGATTTTTATTATTCCAATGGATGGTAGCCTATTCATTATGGAAGGTATTTTGTTACGAAATTTTTGTTACTCCAACAGATGGCAGCCTTGTCATTATCGAAGGTAGTCTGTTGTCGAGATTTTTGTTACTCCATTGGATGGTAGCCTTGTCATTATGGAAGGTAGTGTGTTGTCGATATTTTTGTTATTCCAATGGATGGTAGCCTTGTCATTATGGAAGGTAGTCTGTTGTCGTGATTTTATTTACTCTAATGGATGGTAGCCTTGTCACTATGGAAGGTAGTATGTTGTCGATATCTTTGTTACTCCAATGGATGGTAGCCTTGTCATTATGGAAGGTAGTCTAATGTTGAGATTTTTGTTACTCTAAGGGATGGTAGCCTTGTCATTATGGAAGGTAGTGTGTTGTCGATATTTTTGTTATTCCAATGGATGGTAGCATTGTCATTATGGAAGGTAGTCTGTTGTCGAGATTTTTGTTACTCCAATGGATGGTAGCCTTGTCATTATGGAAGGTAGTCTATTGTCGTTATTTTTGTTACTACAATGAATGGTAGCCTAGTCATTATGGAAGGTAGTATGTTGTCGAGTTTTTGTTACTCCAACAGATGGTAGCCTTGTCAATATGGAGAGTAGTCTGTTGTCGAGATTTTTGTTACTCCAATGGATGGTAGCCTTGTCATTATGCAAGGTAGTCTGTTATGGAGATTTTTGTTACTATAATGGATTGTAGCCTTGTCATTATGGAAGGTAGTCTGTTGTCGAGATTTTTGTTACTCCATTGGATGGTAGCCTTGTCATTATGGAAGATAGTATGTTGTCGAGATGGTAGCCTAGTCATTATGGAAGGTAGTTTGTTTCGAAATTTTTGTTACTCCAACGGATGGCAGCCTTGTGATTATCGAAGGTAGTCTGTTGTCGAGATTTTTGTTACTCCATTGGATGGTAGCCTTGTCATTATGGAAGGTAGTGTGTTGTCGATATTTTTGTAATTCCAATGGATGGTATCCTTGTCATTAGGGAAGGTAGTTTGTTGTCGTGATTTTTTTTACTCCTATGGATGGTAGCCTTGTCACTATGGAAGTTAGTATGTTGTCGATATCTTTGTTACTCCAATGGATGGTAGCCTGGTCATTATGGAAGGTAGTCTGTTGTTGATATTTTTGTTACTCTAAGGGATGGTAGCCTTGTCATTATGGAAGGTAGTGTGTTGTCGAAAATTTTTTTTTATTCCAATGGATGGTAGCCTTGTCATTATGGAAGGTAGTCTATTGTCAATATTTTTGTTACTACAATGGATGGTAGCCTTGTCATTACGGAAGGTAGTATGTTGTCGAGTTTTTATTACTCCAACAGATGGTAGCCTTGTCATTATGGAAGGTAGTTTGTTGTCGATATTTCTATTACTCCAATGGATGGTAGCCTTGTCACTATGGAAGATAGTCTGTTGCGGAGATTTTTGTTACTATAATGGATGGTAGCTTTGTCATTATGGAAGGTAGTCTGTTGCAGAGATTTTTGTTACTATAATGGATTGTAGCCTTGTCATTATGGAAGGTAGTCTGTTGTCGAGATTTTTGTTACTCCATTGGATGGTAGCCTTGTCATTATGGGAGATAGTATGTTGTCGAGATTTTTATTATTCCAATGGATGGTAACCTATTCATTATGGAAGGTATTTTGTTACGAAATTTTTGTTACTCCAACAGATGGCAGCCTTGTCATTATCGAAGGTAGTCTGTTGTCGAGATTTTTGTTACTCCATTGGATGGTAGCCTTGTCATTATGGAAGGTAGTGTGTTGTCGATATTTTTGTTATTCCAATGGATGGTAGCCTTGTCATTATGGAAGGTAGTCTGTTGTCGTGATTTTATTTACTCCAATGGATGGTAGCCTTGTCACTATGGAAGGTAGTATGTTGTCGATATCTTTGTTACTCCAATGGATGGTAGCCTTGTCATTATGGAAGGTAGTCTGTTGTTGAGATTTTTGTTACTCTAAGGGATGGTAGCCTTGTCATTATGGAAGGTAGTGTGTTGTCGATATTTTTGTTATTCCAATGGATGGTAGCATTGTCATTATGGAAGGTAGTCTGTTGTCGAGATTTTTGTTACTCCAATGGATGGTAGCCTTGTCATTATGGAAGGTAGTCTATTGTCGTTATTTTTGTTACTACAATGAATGGTAGCCTAGTCATTATGGAAGGTAGTATGTTGTCGAGTTTTTGTTACTCCAACAGATGGTAGCCTTGTCAATATGGAGATTAGTCTGTTGTCGAGATTTTTGTTACTCCAATGGATGGTAGCCTTGTCATTATGCAAGGTAGTCTGTTATGGAGATTTTTGTAACTATAATGGATTGTAGCCTTGTCATTATGGAAGGTAGTCTGTTGTCGAGATTTTTGTTACTCCATTGGATGGTAGCCTTGTCATTATGGAAGATAGTATGTTGTCGAGATGGTAGCCTAGTCATTATGGAAGGTAGTTTGTTTCGAAATTTTTGTTACTCCAACGGATGGCAGCCTTGTGATTATCGAAGGTAGTCTGTTGTCGAGATTTTTGTTACTCCATTGGATGGTAGCCTTGTCATTATGGAAGGTAGTGTGTTGTCGATATTTTTGTAATTCCAATGGATGGTATCCTTGTCATTAGGGAAGGTAGTTTGTTGTCGTGATTTTTTTTACTCCTATGGATGGTAGCCTTGTCACTATGGAAGTTAGTATGTTGTCGATATCTTTGTTACTCCAATGGATGGTAGCCTGGTCATTATGGAAGGTAGTCTGTTGTTGATATTTTTGTTACTCTAAGGGATGGTAGCCTTGTCATTATGGAAGGTAGTGTGTTGTCGAAATTTTTTTTTTATTCCAATGGATGGTAGCCTTGTCATTATGGAAGGTAGTCTATTGTCAATATTTTTGTTACTACAATGGATGGTAGCCTTGTCATTACGGAAGGTAGTATGTTGTCGAGTTTTTATTACTCCAACAGATGGTAGCCTTGTCATTATGGAAGGTAGTTTGTTGTCGATATTTCTATTACTCCAATGGATGGTAGCCTTGTCACTATGGAAGATAGTATGTTGCGGAGATTTTTGTTACTATAATTGATGGTAGCTTTGTCATTATGGAAGGTAGTCTGTTGCGGAGATTTTTGTTACTATAATGGATTGTAGCCTTGTCATTATGGAAGGTAGTCTGTTGTCGAGATTTTTGTTACTCCATTGGATGGTAGCCTTGTCATTATGGAAGATAGTATGTTGTCGAGAATTTTATTATTCCAATGGATGGTAGCCTATTCATTATGGAAGGTATTTTGTTTCGAAATTTTTGTTACTCCAACAGATGGCAGCCTTGTCATTATCGAAGGTAGTCTGTTGTCGAGATTTTTGTTACTCCATTGGATGGTAGCCTTGTCATTATGGAAGGTAGTGTGTTGTCGATATTTTTGTTATTTCAATGGATGGTAGCCTTGTCATTATGGAAGGTAGTCTGTTGTCGTGATTTTATTTACTCCAATGGATGGTAGCCTTGTCACTATGGAAGGTAGTATGTTGTCGATATCTTTGTTACTCCAATGGATGGTAGCCTTGTCATTATGGAAGGTAGTCTGTTGTTGAGATTTTTGTTACTCTAAGGGATGGTAGCCTTGTCATTATGGAAGGTAGTATGTTGTCGATATTTTTGTTATTCCAATGGATGGTAGCATTGTCATTATGGAAGGTAGTCTGTTGTCGAGATTTTTGTTACTCCAATGGATGGTAGCCTTGTCATTATGGAAGGTAGTCTATTGTCGTTATTTTTGTTACTACAATGAATGGTAGCCTAGTCATTATGGAAGGTAGTATGTTGTCGAGTTTTTGTTACTCCAACAGATGGTAGCCTTGTCAATATGGAGAGTAGTCTGTTGTTGAGATTTTTGTTACTCCAATGGATGGTAGCCTTGTCATTATGGAAGGTAGTCTGTTATGGAGATTTTTGTTACCATAATGGATTGTAGCCTTGTCATTATGGAAGGTAGTCTATTGTCGAGATTTTTGTTACTCCATTGGATGGTAGCCTTGTCATTATGGAAGATAGTATGTTATCGAGATGGTAGCCTAGTCATTATGGAAGGTAGTTTGTTTCGAAATTTTTGTTACTCCAACGGATGGCAGCCTTGTGATTATCGAAGGTAGTCTGTTGTCGAGATTTTTGTTACTCCATTGGATGGTAGCCTTGTCATTATGGAAGGTAGTGTGTTGTCGATATTTTTGTAATTCCAATGGATGGTATCCTTGTCATTAGGGAAGGTAGTTTGTTGTCGTGATTTTTTTTACTCCTATGGATGGTAGCCTTGTCACTATGGAAGTTAGTATGTTGTCGATATCTTTGTAACTCCAATGGATGGTAGCCTGGTCATTATGGAAGGTAGTCTGTTGTTGATATTTTTGTTACTCTAAGGGATGGTAGCCTTGTCATTATGGAAGGTAGTGTGTTGTCGATATTTTTTTTTTATTCCAATAGATGGTAGCCTTGTCATTATGGAAGGTAGTCTATTGTCAATATCTTTGTTACTACAATGGATGGTAGCCTTGTCATTACGGAAGGTAGTATGTTGTCGAGTTTTTATTACTCCAACAGATGGTAGCCTTGTCATTATGGAAGGTAGTTTGTTGTCGATATTTCTATTACTCCAATGGATGGTAGCCTTGTCACTATGGAAGGTAGTCTGTTGCGGAGATTTTTGTTACTATAATGGATGGTAGCCTTGTCATTATGGAAGGTAGTCTGTTAGGGAGATTTTTGTTACTATAATGGATTGTAGCCTTGTCATTATGGAAGGTAGTCTGTTGTCGAGATTTTTGTTACTCAATTGGATGGTAGCCTTGTCATTATGGAAGATAGTATGTTGTCGAGATTCTTATTATTCCAATGGATGGTAGCCTATTCATTGTGGAAGGTATTTTGTTTCGAAATTTTTGTTACTCCAACGGATGGAAGCCTTGTCATTATCCAAGGTAGTCTGTTGTCGAGATTTTTGTTACTCCATTGGATGGTAGCCTTGTCATTATGGAAGGTAGTCTGTTGTCGTGATTTTTTTTACTCCAATGTATGATAGCCTTGTCACAATGGAAGTTAGTATGTTATCGATATCTTTGTTACTCCAATGGATGGTAGCCTTGTCAATATGGAAGGTAGTTTGTTGTTGATATTTTTGTTACTCTAAGGGATGGTAGCCTTGTCATTATGGAAGGTAGTGTGTTGTCGATATTTTTTTTATTCCAATGGATGGTAGCCTTGTCATTATGGAAGGTAGTCTATTGTCAATATTTTTGTTACTACAATGGATGGTAGCCTTGTCATTACGGTAGGTAGTATGTTGTCGAGTTTTTATTACTCCAACGGATGGTAGCCTTGTCATTATGGAACGTAGTTTGTTGTCGAGATTTCTATTACTCCAATGGATGGTAGCCTTGTCATTATGGAAGGTAGTCCGTTGCAGAGATTTTTGTTACTATAATGGATGGTAGCCTTGTCATTATGGAAGGTAGTACATTGTCGAGATTTTTGTTATTGCAATGGATGGTAGCCTAGTCATTATGGAAGTTAGTTTGTTTCGAAATTTTTGTTACTCCAACGGATGGTAGCCTTTTCATTATTGAAGGTAGTCTGTTGTCGAGATTTTTGTTACTCCAATGGATGGTAGCCTTGTCATTATGGAAGGTAGTCTGTTGTCTACATTTTTGTTACTCCATTGGATGGTAGCCTTGTCATTATGGAAGGTAGTATGTTGTCGAGATTTTTGTTACTCCAAAGGATGGTAGCCTTGTCATTATGGAAGGTAGTTTCTTGTTGTGATTTCTGTTAATCCAATGGATGGTAGCCTTGTCATTATGGACGGTAGTCTGCTTTTCAGATTTTTGTTACTCTAATGGATGGTAGACTTGTCATTACGAAAGGTAGTCTTTTACCGAGATTTTTTTTACTCCATTGGATGGTAGTCTTGTCATTATGGAAGGTAGTGTGTTGTTGATATTTTTGTTATTCCAATGGATCGTAGCCGTGTCATTATGGAAGGTAGTATGTTGCCGTGATTTTTTTGTAACTCCAATGGATGGTAGCCTTGTCATTATGGAATGTAGTCCGTTGCCGAGATTTTTGTTACTCTAAGGGATGGTAGACTTGTCATTATGGAAGGTAGTCTATTGTCGAGATTTTTGTTACTCTAATGGATGGTAGCCTTGTCATTATGGAAGGTAGTTTGTTGTTGAGATTTTTTATACTCCAATGGATTGTAGCCTTGTCATTATGGAAGGTAGTCTCTTGTGGATATTTTATTTAATCCAATGATGGTACCCTTGTCATTATGGAAGGTAGTATGTTGTCGAGATTTTTGTTACTCCAACAGATGGTAGCCTTGTCAATATGGAAGGTAGTCTGTTGTGGAGAGTTTTGTTACTATAAAGATGGTAGCTTTGTCATTATCGAAGGTAGTATAATGTCGAGATTTTTGTTACTGCAATGGATTGTAGCCTTTCATTATGGAATCTAGTCTCTTGTTGATATTTTTTTTACTCCAATGGATGGTAGCCTTGTCATTATGGAAGGTAGTCTGCTTCCCATATTTTTGTTACTCTAATGGATGGTAGCCTTGCCATTATGGAAGGTAGTATGTTGTCGAGATTTTTTTTACTCCATTGGATGGTAGCCTTGTCATTATGGAAGGTAGTCTGTTGTCGAGATTTTTGTTACTCCAATGGATGGTAGCCTTGTCATTATGGAAGGTAGTCTGTCGTCGAGATTTTTGTTACTACAATTGATCGTAGCCTTGTCATTATGGAAGGTAGTCTGTTGTCGAGATTTTTGTTACTACAATGGATTGTAGTCTTGTCGTTATGGAAGGTAGTCTCTTGTCGATATCTTTGTTACTCCAATGGATGGTAGTCATTATGGAAGGTAGTCTATTGTCGAGATTTTTGTTACTCTAATGGATGGTAGCCTTGTCATTATGGAAGGTAGTCTGTTGTCGAGATTTTTTATAGTCCAATGGATTGTAGCCTTGTCATTATGGAAGGTAGTCTCTTGTGGATGTTTTTGTTACTCCAATGATGGAACCCTTGTCATTATGGAAGGTAGTATGTTGTCGAGATTTATGTTACTCCAACGGATGGTAGCCTTGTCATTATGGAAGGTAGTCTGTTGTGGTGATTTTTGTTACAATAATGGATGATAGCCTTGTCATTATGGAAGGTAGTCTGTTGTCGAGATTTTTGTTGCTCCATTGGATGGTAGCCTTGTCATTATGGAAGGTAGTATGTTGTCTAGATTTTTGTTATTCCAATGGATGGTAGCCTAGTCATTATGGAAGGTAGTTTGTTTCGAAATTTGTTACTCCAATGGATGGTAGCCTGTCATTATCGAAGGTAGTCTATTGTCGAGATCTTTGTTACTCCAATGGATGGTAGCCTTGTCATTATGGATGGTAGTTTGCTGTCCATATTTTTGTTACTCCAATGGATGGTAGCCTTGTCATTATGGAAGGTAGTCTATTTTCGAGATTTTTGTTACTACAATGGATGGTAGCCTTGCCATTATGGAAGGTAGTATGTTTTCGAGTTTTTGTTCCTCCAACGGATGGTAGCCTTGTCATTATGGAAGGTAGTTTGTTGTCGAGATTTCTATTACTCCATTGGATGGTAGCCTTCTCATTATGGAAGGTAGTCTGTTGCGAAGATTTTTGTTACTATAATGGATGGTAGCCTTGTCATTATGGAAGGTAGTCTGTTGTCGAGATTTTTGTTACTCCATTGGATGGTAGCCTTGTCATTATGGAAGGTAGTATGTTGTCGAGATTTTTTTTATTCCAATGGATGGTAGCCTAGTCATTATGGAAGGTAGTTTGTTTCAAAATTTTTGTTAGTCTAAGGGATGGTAGACTTGTCATTATGGAAGGTAGTATGTTGTCCAGATTTTTGTTACTCCAATGGATGGCAGCCTTGTCATTATTGAAGGTAGTCCGTTGTCGAGATTTTTGTTACTATAAGGGATGGTAGCCTTGTCATTATGGAAGGTAGTCTATTGTCAAGATTTTTGTTACTCTAATGGATGGTAGCCTTGTCATTATGGAAGTTAGTTTGTTGTTGAGATTTATATTACTCCAATGGATGGTAGCCTTGTCATTATGAAAGGTAGTCTGTTGCAAAGATTTTTGTTACTATAATGGATGGTAGCCTTGTCATTATTGAAGGTAGTCTATTGTCGAGATTTTTGTTACTCCATTGGATGGTAGCCTTGTCATTATGGAAGATAGTATGTTGTCGAGATTTTTGTTATTCGCATGGATGGTAGCCTAGTCATTATGGAAGGTAGTTAGTTTCGAAATTTCTGTTACTCCAACGGATGGTAGCCTTGTCATTATTGAAGGTAGTGTGTTGTCGAGATTTTTGTTAATCCAATGGATGGTAGCCTTGTCATTATGGAAGGTAGTCTGTTGTCGAGATTTTTGATACTCAATTGGATGGTAGCCTTGTCATCATGGAAGGTAGTATGTTGTCGATATTTTTGTTACTCTAAAGGATGGTAGCCTTGTCATTATGGAAGGTAGATTGTTGTCGAGATTTTTTTTACTGCAATGGATGGTAGCCTTGTCATTATGGAAAGTAGTCTGTTGTTGTGATTTCTGTTAATCCAATGGATGGTAGCCTTGTCATTAAGGACGCTAGTCTGCTGTTCAGATTTTTGTTACTCCAATGGATGGTAGAATTGTCATTACGAAAGGTAGTCTGTTATCGAGATTTTTGTTACTCCATTGGATGGTAACCTTGTCAATATTGAAGGTAGTTTGTTATCGAGATTTTTGTTACTCCAATGTATGGTAGCCTTGTCATTATGGAAGGTAGTCTGTTGTCGAGATTTTTGTTACTCCATTGGATGGTATCCTTGTCATTATGGAAGGTAGTATGTTATCGAGATTTTTTTTACTCCAAAGGATGGTAGCCTTGTCATTATGGAAGGTAGTCTGTTGTTGAGATTTTTGTTACTGCAATGGATAGTAGCCTTGTCATTATCGAAGGTAGTGTGTTGATGAGATTTTTGTTACTCCAATGGATGGTAGCCTTGTCATTATGGAAGGTAGTCTGTTGTCGAAATTTTTGTTACTCCGTTGGATGGTAGCCTTGTCATTATGGAAGGTTATCTGTTATCGAGATTTTTGTTACTCCATTGGATGGTAGCCTTGTCATTATGGAAGGTAGTGTGTTGTCGATATTTTTGTTATTCCAATGGATCGTAGCCATGCCATTATGGAAGGTAGTCTGTTGCCGTGATTTTTGTTACTCCAATGGATGGTAGCCTGGTCATTATGGAAGGTAGTCCGTTGTTGAGATTTTTGTTACTCTAAGGGATAGTAGACTTGTCATTATGGAAGGTAGTCTATTGTCGAGATTTTTGTTACTCCAATGGATGGTAGCCTTGTCATTATGGAAGGTAGTCTCTTGTGGATATTTTTGTTACTCCAATGATGGTACCCTTGTCATTATGGAAGGCAGTCTGTTGCGGAGATTTTTGTTACTATAAAGGATGGTAGCCTTGTCATTATGGAAGGTAGTCTGTTGTCGAGATTTTTTGTTACTCCATTGGATGGTAGCCTTGTCATTATGGAAGGTAGTATGTTGTCGAGATTTTTGTTATTCCAATGGATGGTAACCTAGTCATTATGGAAGGTAGTTTGTTTCGAAATTTTTTTTACTCCACCGGATGGTAGCCTTGTCATTATGGAAGGTAGTATGTTGTCGAGATTTTTGTTACTCCATTGGATGGTAGCCTTGTCATTATGGAAGGTAGTATGTTGTCGAGATTTTTGTTACTCCAAAGGATGGTAGCCTTGTCATTATGGAAGGTAGTCTGTTGTCGAGATTTTTGTTACTGCAATGGATGGTAGCCTTGTCATTATGGAAACTAGTCTATTGTTGTGATTTCTGTTAATCCAATGGATGGTAGCCTTGTCATTAAGGACGGTAGTCTGTTGTTCATATTTTTGTTACTCTAATGGATGGTAGACTTGTCATTACGAAAGGTAGTCTGTTATCGAGATTTTTGTTACTCCATTGGATGGTAGCCTTGTCATTATCGAAGGTAGTCTGTTATCGAGATTTTTGTTACTCCAATGTATGGTAGCTTTTTCATTATGGAAGGTAGTCTATTGTCGAGATTTTTGTTACTCCATTGGATGGTATCCTTGTCATTATGGAAGGTAGTATGTTATCGAGATTTTTTTTACTCCAAAGGATGGTAGCCTTGTCATTATGGAAGGTAGTCTGTTGTTGAGATTTTTGTTACTGCAATGGATAGTAGCCTTGTCATTATGGAAGGTAGTCTATTGTTGTGATTTCTGTTAATCCAATGGATGGTAGCCTTGTCATTAAGGACGCTAGTCTGCTGTTCAGATTTTTGTTACTCCAATGGATGGTAGACTTGTCATTACGAAAGGTAGTCTGTTTCGAGATTTTTGTTAATCCATTGGATGGTAGCCTTGTCATTATGGAAGGTAGTGTGTTGTCGATATTTTTGTTATTCCAATGGATCGTAGCCATGCCATTATGGAAGGTAGTCTGTTGCCGTGATTTTTGTTACACCAATGGATGGTAGCCTTGTCATTATGGAAGGTAGTCTATTGTTGAGATTTTTCTTATCTAAGGGATGGTAGACTTGTCATTATGGAAGGTAGTCTGTCGTCGAGATTTTTGTTACTCCAATGGATGGTAGCCTTGTCATTATGGAAGGTAGTCTCTTGTGGATATTTTTGTTACTCCAATGATGGTACCCTTGTCATTATGGAAGGTAGTATGTTGCAGAGATTTTTGTTACTATAATGGATGGTAGCCTTGTCATTATGGAAGGTAGTATGTTGTCGAGATTTTTGTTATTCCAATGGATGGTAGCCTAGTCATTATGGAAGGTAGTTTGTTTCGAAATTTTTTTACTCCAACGGATGATAGCCTTGTCATTATCGAAGGTAGTGTGTTGTCGAGATTTTTTATACTCTAATGGATGGTAGCCTTGTCATTATGGAAGGTAGTCTGTTGTCGAGATTTTTTTTACACCATTGGATGGTAGCCTTCTCATTATGGAAGGTAGTATGTTATCGAGATTTTTGTTACTCCAAAGGATGGTAGCCTTGTCATTTTGGAAGGTAGTCTGTTGTCAAGATTTTTGTTACTGCAATGGATGGTAGCCTTGTCATTATGGAAGGTAGACTATTGTTGTGATTTCTGTTAATCCAATGGATGGTAGCCTTGTCATTAAGGACGGTAGTCTGTTGTTCATATTTTTGTTACTCCAATGGATGGTAGACTTCTCATTACGAAAGGTAGTCTGTTATCGAGATTTTTGTTACTCCATTGGATGGTAGCCTTGTCATTATGGAAGGTAGTGTGTTGTCGATATTTTTGTTATTCCAATGGATCGTAGCCATGTCATTATGGAGGGTAGTATGTTTCCGTGATTTTTGTTACTCATATGGATGGTAGCCTTGTCATTATGGAAGGTAGTCCGTTGTCGAGTTTTTTGTTACTCTAAGGGATGGTAGCCTTGTCATTATAGAAGGTAGTCTATTGTCGAGATTTTTGTTACTCCAATGGATGTTAGCCTTGTCATTATGGAAGGTAGTCTGTTGCATAGATTTTTGTTACTATAATGGATGGTAGCCTTGTCATTATGGAAGGTAGTCTGTTGTCGAGATTTTTTTTACTCCATTGGATGGTAGCCTTGTCATTATTGAAGGTTGTATGTTGTCGAGATTTTTGTTATTCCCATGGATGGTAGCCTAGTCATTATGGAAGGTAGTTAGTTTCGAAATTTTTGTTACTCCAACGGATGGTAGCCTTGTCATTATCGAAGGTAGTGTGTTGATGAGATTTTTGTTACTCCAATGGATGGTAGCCTTGTCATTATGGAAGGTAGTCTGTTGTCGAGATTTTTGTTACTCCATTGGATGGTAGCCTTGTCATTATGGAAGGTAGTATGTTGTCGAGATTTTTGTTACTCCAAAGGATGGTAGCCTTGTCATTATGGAAGGTAGTTTGTTGTCGAGATTTTTGTTACTGCAATGGATGGTAGCCTTGTCATTATGGAAGGTAGTCTGTTGTTGTGATTTTTGTGAATCCAATGGATGGTAGCCTTGTCATTAAGGACGCTAGTCTGTTGTTCACATTTTTGTTACTCCAATGGATGGTAGACTTGTCATTACGAAAGGTAGTCTGTTATCGATATTTTTGTTACTCCATTGGATGGTAGCCTTGTTATTATGGAAGGTAGTCTGCTGTTCATATTTTTGTTACTCCAACAGATGGTAGCCTTGTCATTATCGAAGGTAGTGTGTTGTCGAGATTTTTTATACTCCAATGGATGGTAGCCTTGTCATTATGGAAGGTAGTCTATTGTCGAGATTTTTGTTACTCCAATGGATGGTAGACTTGTCATTATAGAAGGTAGTCTGTTGACGAGATTTTTTATACTCTAATGGATTGTAGCCTTGTCATTATGGAAGGTAGTCTCTTGTGGATATTTTTGGTACTCCAATGATGGTACCCTTGTCATTATGGAAGGTAGTCTGTTGTGGAGATTTTTGTTACTATAATGGATGGTAGCCTTGTCATTATGGAAGGTAGTCTGTTGTCGAGATTTTTGTTACTCCATTGGATGGTAGCCTTGTCTTTATGGAAGGTAGTCTGTTGTCGAGATTTTTGTTACTCCATTGGATAGTAGCCTTGTCATTATGGAAGGTAGTATGTTGTCGAGATTTTTGTTACTCCAATTGATGGTAGCCTTGTCATTATGGAAGGTAGTATGTTGTCGAGATTTTTGTTATTCCAATGGATGGTAGCCTAGTCATTATGGAAGGTAGTTTGTTTCGAAATTTTTGTTACTCCAACGGATGGTAGCCTTGTCATTATCGAAGGTAGTCTGTTGTCGATATTTTTGGTACTCCAATGGATGCTAGCCTTGTCATTATGGAAGGTAGTCTGTTGTCGAGATTTTTGTTACTGCAATGGATGGTAGTCTTGTCATTATGGAAGGTAGTCTGTTGTTGTGATTTTTGTTAATCCAATGGATGGTAGCCTTATCATTAAGGACGATAGTCTGCTGTTCAGATTTTTGTTACTCCAATGGATGGTAGACTTGTCATTACGAAAGGTAGTCTATTATCGAGATTTTTGTTACTCCATTGGATGGTAGCCTTGTCATTATGGAAGGTAGTGTGTTGTCGATATTTTTGTTATTCCAATGGATCGTAGCCATGTCATTATGGAAGGTAGTCTGTTGCCGTGATTTTTGTTACACCAATGGATGGTAGCCTTGTCATTATGGAAGGTAGTCCGTTGTCGAGATTTTTGTTACTCTAAGGGATGGTAGCCTTGTCATTATGGAAGGTAGTCTATTGTCGAGATTTTTGTTACTCCAATGGATGGTAGCCTTGTCATTTGGAAGGTAATTTGTTGTCGAGATTTCCATTACTCTAATGGATGGTAGCCTTGTCATTATGGAAGGTAGTCTGTTGCGGAGATTTTTGTTACTATAATGGATGGTAGCCTTGTCATTACGGAAGGTAGTCTGTTGTTGAGATTTTTCTTACTCCATTGGATGGTAGCCTTGTCATTATGGAAGGTAGTATGTTGCGGAGATTTTTGTTACTATAATGGATGGTATCCTTGTCATTATGGAAGGTAGTCTATTGTCGAGATTTTTGTTACTCCAATTGATGGTAGCCTTGTCATTATGGAAGGTAGTCTATTGTTGTGATTTCTGTTAATCCAATGGATGGTAGCCTTGTCATTAAGGACGGTAGTCTGTTGCTCATATTTTTGTTACTCCAATGGATGGTAGACTTCTCATTATGAAAGGTAGTCTGTTATCGAGATTTTTGTTACTCCATTGGATGGTAGCCTTGTCATTATGGAAGGTAGTGTGTTGTCGATATTTTTGTTATTCCAATGGATCGTAGCCATGTCATTATGGAGGGTAGTATGTTGCCGTGATTTTTGTTACTCATATGGATGGTAGCCTTGTCAGTATGGAAGGTAGTCCGTTGTCGAGATTTTGGTTACTCTAAGGGATGGTAGCCTTGTCATTATGGAAGGTAGTCTATTGTCGAGATTTTTGTTACTCCAATGGATGTTAGCCTTGTCATTATGGAAGGTAGTCTGTTGCAGAGATTTTTGTTACTATAATGGATGGTAGCCTTGTCATTATGGAAGGTAGTCTGTTGTCGAGATTTTTTTTACTCTATTGGATGGTAGCCTTGTCATTATTGAAGGTTGTATGTTGTCGAGATTTTTGTTATTACCATGGATGGTAGCCTAGTCATTATGGAAGGTAGTTAGTTTCGAAATTTTTGTTACTCCAACGGATGGTAGCCTTGTCGTTATCGAAGGTAGTGTGTTGATGAGATTTTTGTTACTCCAATGGATGGTAGCCTTGTCATTATGGAAGGTAGTCTGTTGTCGAGATTTTTGTTACTCCATTGGATGGTAGCCTTGTCATTATGGAAGGTAGTATGTTGTCGAGATTTTTGTTACTCCAAAGGATGGTAGCCTTGTCATTATGGAAGGTAGTTTGTTGTCGAGATTTTTGTTACTGCAATGGATGGTAGCTTTGTCATTATGGAAGGTAGTCTGTTGTTGTTATTTTTGTGAATCCAATGGATGGTAGCCTTGTCATTAAGGATGCTAGTCTGTTGTTCACATTTTTGTTACTCCAATGGATGGTAGACTTGTCATTACGAAAGGTAGTCTATTATCGATATTTTTGTTACTCCATTGGATGGTAGCCTTGTTATTATGGAAGGTAGTCTGCTTTTCATATTTTTGTTACTCCAACGGATGGTAGCCTTGTCATTATCGAAGGTAGTGTGTTGTCGAGATTTTTTATACTCCAATGGATGGTAGCCTTGTCATTATGGAAGGTAGTCTATTGTCGAGATTTTTGTTACTCCAATGGATGGTAGACTTGTCATTATAGAAGGTAGTCTGTTGACGAGATTTTTTATACTCTAATGGATTGTAGCCTTGTCATTATGGAAGGTAGTCTCTTGTGGATATTTTTGGTACTCCAATGATGGTACCCTTGTCATTATGGAAGGTAGTCTGTTGTGGAGATTTTTGTTACTATAATGGATGGTAGCCTTGTCATTATGGAAGGTAGTCTGTTGTCGAGATTTTTGTTACTCTATTGGATGGTAGCCTTGTCATTATGAAAGGTAGTCTGTTGTCGAGATTTTTGTTACTCCATTGGATAGTAGCCTTGTCATTATGGAAGGTAGTATGTTGTCGAGATTTTTGTTACTCCAATTGATGGTAGCCTTGTCATTATGGAAGGTAGTATGTTGTCGAGATTTTTGTTATTCCAATGGATGGTAGCCTAGTCATTATGGAAGGTAGTTTGTTTCGAAATTTTTGTTACTCCAACGGATGGTAGCCTTGTCATTATCGAAGGTAGTATGTTGTCGAGATTTTTGGTACTCCAATGGATGCTAGCCTTGTCATTATGGAAGGTAGTCTGTTGTCGAGATTTTTGTTACTGCAATGGATGGTAGCCTTGTCATTATGGAAGGTAGTCTGTTGTTGTGATTTTTGTTAATCCAATGGATGGTAGCCTTATCATTAAGGACGATAGTCTGTTGCTCAGATTTTTGTTACTCCAATGGATGGTAGACTTGTCATTACGAAAGGTAGTCTATTATCGAGATTTTTGTTACTCCATTGGATGGTAGCCTTGTCATTATGGAAGGTAGTGTGTTGTCGATATTTTTGTTATTCCAATGGATCGTAGCCATGTCATTATGGAAGGTAGTCTGTTGCCGTGATTTTTGTTACACCAATGGATGGTAGCCTTGTCATTATGGAAGGTAGTCCGTTGTCGAGATTTTTGTTACTCTAAGGGATGGTAGCCTTGTCATTATGGAAGGTAGTCTATTGTCGAGATTTTTGTTACTCCAATGAATGGTAGCCTTGTCATTTGGAAGGTAATTTGTTGTCGAGATTTCCATTACTCTAATGGATGGTAGCCTTGTCATTATGGAAGGTAGTCTGTTGCGGAGATTTTTGTTACTATAATGGATGGTAGCCTTGTCATTATGGAAGGTAGTCTGTTGTTGAGATTTTTGTTACTCCATTGGATGGTAGCCTTGTAATTATGGAAGGTAGTATGTTGCGGAGATTTTTGTTACTATAATGGATGGTAGCCTTGTCATTATGGAAGGTAGTCTATTGTCGAGATTTTTGTTACTCCAATTGATGGTAGCCTTGTCATTATGGAAGGTAGTATGTTGTCGATATTTTTGTTATTCCAATGGATGGTAGCCTAGTGATTATGGAAGGTAGTTTGTTTCGAAATTTTTATTACTCCAACGGATGGTATCCTTGTCATTATCGAAGGTAGTCTGTTGTCGAGATTTTTGTTACTCCAATGGATGGTAGCCTTGTCATTATGGAAGGTAGTCTGTTGTCGAGATTTTTGTTACTCCATTGGATGGTAGCCTTGTCATTATGGAAGGTAGTATGTTGTCGAGATTTTTGTTACTCCAAAGGATGGTAGCCTAATCATTATGGAAGGTAGTCTGTTGTCGAGATTTTTGTTACTGTAATGGATGGTATCCTTTTCATTATGGAAGGTAGTCTGTTCTTGTGATTTCTATTATTCCAATGGATGGTAGCCTTGTCATTAAGGACGGTAGTCTGCTGTTCAGATTTTTGTTACTCCAATGGATGGTAGACTTGTAATTACGAAAGGTAGTCTGTTATCGAGATTTTTGTTACTCCATTGGATGATAGCTTTGTCATTATGGAAGGTAGTATGTTGTCGATATTTTTGTTATTCCAATGGATAGTAGCCTTGTCATTATGGAAGGTAGTCCGTTGTCGAGATTTTTGTTACTCTAAGGGATGGTAGCCTTGTCATTATGGAAGGTAATCTATTGTCTAGATTTTTTCTACTCCAATGGATGGTAGCCTTGTCATTTGGAAGGTAGCCTTGTCAGTACGGAAGGTAGTTTGTTGCGGAGATTTTTGTTACTATGATGGATGGTAGCCTTGTCATTATGGAAGGTAGTCTGTTGTTGAGATTATTGTTACTCCATTGGATGGTAGCCTTGTCATTATGGAAGGTAGAATATTGGGGAGATTTTTGTTACTATAATGCATGGTAGCCTTGTCATTATGGAAGGTAGTCTGTTTTCGAGATTTTTGTTACTCCAATTGATGGTAGCCTTGTTATTATGGAAGGTAGTATGGTGTCGAGATTTTTGTTATTCCAATGGATGGTAGCCTAGTCATTATGGAAGGTAGTTTGTTTCGAAATTTTTGTTACTCCAACGGATGGTAGCTTTGTCATTATGGAAGGTAGTCTGTTGTCGAGATTTTTGTTACTCCAATAGATGGTAGCCTTGTCATTATTGAAGGTAGTCTGTTGTCGAGATTTTTGTTACTCCATTGGATGGTATCCTTGTCAATATGAAAGGTAGTATGTTGTCGAGATTTTTGTTACTCCAAAGGATGGTAGCCTTGTCATTATGGAAGGTAGTCTGTTGTCGAGATTTTTGTTACTACAATGGATGGTAGCCTTGTCATTATGGAAGGTAGTCTGTTGTTGTGATTTCTGTTAATCCAATGGATGGTAGCATTGTCATTAAGGACGGTAGTCTACTGCTCAGATTTTTGTTACTCCAATGGATGGTAGACTTGTCATTACGAAAGGTAGTCTGTTATCGAGATTTTTGTTACTCCATTGGATGGTAGCCTTGTCATTATGGAAGGTAGTGTGTTGTCGATATTTTTGTTATTCCAATGGATCGTAGCCATGTCATTATGGATGGTAGTCTGTTGCCGCGATTTTTGTTACACCAAGGGATGGTAGCCTTGTCATTATGGAAGGTAGCCCGTTGTCGAGATTTTTGTTACTCTAAGGAATGGTAGCCTTGTCATTATGGAAGGTAGTCTATTGTCGATATTTTTGTTACTCCAATGGATGGTAGCCTTGTCATTTGGAAGGTAGTTTGTTGTCGAGATTTCCATTACTCTAATGGATGGCAGCCTTGTCATTATGGAAGGTAGTCTATTGCGAAGATTTTTGTTACTATAATGGATGGTAGCCTTGTCATTACGGAAGGTAGTCTGTTGTTGAGATTTTTCTTACTCCATTGGATGTTAGCCTTGTCATTATGGAAGGTAGTATGTTGCGAAGATTTTTGTTACTATAATGGATGGTATCCTTGTCATTATGGAAGGTAGTCTATTGTCGAGATTTTTGTTACTCCAATTGATGGTAGCCTTGTCATTATGGAAGGTAGTCTATTGTTGTGATTTCTGTTAATCCAATGGATGGTAGCCTTGTCATTAAGGACGGTAGTCTGTTGTTCATATTTTTGTTACTCCAATGGATGGTAGACTTCTCATTACGAAAGGTAGTCTGTTATCGAGATTTTTGTTACTCCATTGGATGGTAGCCTTGTCATTATGGAAGGTAGTGTGTTGTCGATATTTTTGTTATTCCAATGGATCGTAGCCATGTCATTATGGAGGGTAGTATGTTGCCGTGATTTTTGTTACTCATATGGATGGTAGCCTTGTCATTATGGAAGGTAGTCCGTTGTCGATATTTTTGTTACTCTAAGGGATGGTAGCCTTGTCATTATGGAAGGTAGTCTATTGTCGAGATTTTTGTTACTCCAATGGATGTTAGCCTTGTCATTATGGAAGGTAGTCTGTTGCTGAGATTTTTGTTACTATAATGGATGGTAGCCTTGTCATTATGGAAGGTAGTCTGTTGTCGAGATTTTTTTTACTCCATTGGATGGTAGCCTTGTCATTATTGAAGGTTGTATGTTGTCGAGATTTTTGTTATTCCCATGGATGGTAGCCTAGTCATTATCGAAGGTAGTTAGTTTCGAAATTTTTGTTACTCCAACGGATGGTAGCCTTGTCATTATCGAAGGTAGTGTGTTGATGAGATTTTTGTTACTCCAATGGATGGTAGCCTTGTCATTATGGAAGGTAGTCTGTTGTCGAGATTTTTGTTACTCCATTGGATGGTAGCCTTGTCATTATGGAAGGTAGTATGTTGTCGAGATTTTTGTTACTCCAAAGGATGGTAGCCTTGTCATTATGGAAGGTAGTTTGTTGTCGAGATTTTTGTTACTGCAATGGATGGTAGCCTTGTCATTATGGAAGGTAGTCTATTGTTGTGATTTTTGTTAATCCCATGGATGGTAGCCTTGTCATTAAGGACGCTAGTCTGCTGTTCACATTTTTGTTACTCCAATGGATGGTAGACTTGTCATTACGAAAGGTAGTCTGTTATCGAGATTTTTGTCACTCCATTTGATGGTAGCCTTGTTATTATGGAAGGTAGTCTGCTGTTCATATTTTTGTTACTCCAACGGATGGTAGCCTTGTCATTATCGAAGGTAGTGTGTTGTCGAGATTTTTTATACTCCAATGGATGGTAGCCTTGTCATTATGGAAGGTAGTCTATTGTCGAGATTTTTGTTACTCCAATGGATGGTAGACTTGTCATTATGGAAGGTAGTCTGTTGACGAGATTTTTTATACTCTAATGGATTGTAGCCTTGTCATTTGGAAGGTAGTCTCTTGTGGATATTTTTGGTACTCCAATGATGGTACCCTTGTCATTATGGAAGGTAGTCTGTTGTGGAGATTTTTGTTACTATAATGGATGGTAGCCTTGTCATTATGGAAGGTAGTCTGTTGTCGAGATTTTTGTTACTCCATTGGATGGTAGCCTTGTCATTATGGAAGGTAGTATGTTGTCGAGATTTTTGTTATTCCAATGGATAGTAGCCTAGTGATTATGGAAGGTAGTTTGTTTCGAAATTTTTGTTACTCCAACGGATGGTAGCCTTGTCATTATCGAAGGTAGTCTGTTGTCGAGATTTTTGTTACTCCAATGGATGGTAGCCTTGTCATTATGGAAGGTATTCTGTTGTCGAGATTTTTGTTACTCCATTGTATAGTAGCCTTGTCATTATGGAAGGTAGTATGTTGTCGAGAATTTTGTTACTCCAATTGATGGTAGCCTTGTCATTATGGAAGGTAGTATGTTGTCGAGATTTTTGTTATTCCAATGGATGGTAGCCTAGTCATTATGGAAGGTAGTTTGTTTCAATATTTTTGTTACTCCAACAGATGGTAGCCTTGTCATTATCGAAGGTAGTCTGTTGTCGAGATTTTTGGTTCTCCAATGGATGGTAGCCTTGTCATTATGGAAGGTAGTCTATTGTCGAGATTTTTGTTACTCCATTGGATGGTATCCTTGTCATTATGGAAGGTAGTATGTTGTCGAGATTTTTGTTACTCCAAAGGATGGTAGCCTTGTCATTATGGAAGGTAGTCTGTTGTCGAGATTTTTGTTACTGCAATGGATGGTAGCCTTGTCATTATGGAAGGTAGTCTGTTGTTGTGATTTTTGTTAATCCAATGGATGGTAGCCTTATCATTAAGGACGATAGTCTGCTATTCAGATTTTTGTTACTCCAATGGATGGTAGACTTGTCATTACGAAAGGTAGTCTATTATCGAGATTTTTGTTACTCCATTGGATGGTAGCCTTGTCATTATGGAAGGTAGTGTGTTGTCGATATTTTTGTTATTCCAATGGATCGTAGCCATGTCATTATGGAAGGGAGTCTGTTGCCGTGATTTTTGTTACACCAATGGATGGTAGCCTTGTCATTATGGAAGGTAGTCCGTTGTCGAGATTTTTGTTACTCTATGGGATGGTAGCCTTGTCATTATGGAAGGTAGTAAGTTGCGGAGATTTTTGTTACTATAATGGATGGTATCCTTGTCATTATGGAAGGTAGTCTATTGTCGAGATTTTTGTTACTCCAATTGATGGTAGCCTTGTCATTATGGAAGGTAGTCTATTGTTGTGATTTCTGTTAATCCAATGGATGGTAGCCTTGTCATTAAGGACGGTAGTCTGTTGTTCATATTTTTGTTACTCCAATGGATGGTAGACTTCTCATTACGAAAGGTAGTCTGTTATCGAGATTTTTGTTACTCCATTGGATGGTAGCCTTGTCATTATGGAAGGTAGTGTGTTGTCGATATTTTTGTTATTCCAATGGATCGTAGCCATGTCATTATGGAGGGTAGTATGTTGCCGTGATTTTTGTTACTCATATGGATGGTAGCCTTGGCATTATGGAAGGTAGTCCGTTGTCGATATTTTTGTTACTCTAAGGGATAGTAGCCTTGTCATTATGGAAGGTAGTCTATTGTCGAGATTTTTGTTACTCCAATGGATGTTAGCCTTGTCATTATGGAAGGTAGTCTGTTGCAGAGATTTTTGTTACTATAATGGATGGTAGCCTTGTCATTATGGAAGGTAGTCTGTTGTCGAGAATTTTTTTATTCCATTGGATGGTAGCCTTGTCATTATTGAAGGTTGTATGTTGTCGAGATTTTTGTTATTCCCATGGATGGTAGCCTAGTCATTATGGAAGGTAGTTAGTTTCGAAATTTTTGTTACTCCAACGGATGGTAGCCTTGTCATTATCGAAGGTAGTGTGTTGATGAGATTTTTGTTACTCCAATGGATAGTAGCCTTGTCATTATGGAAGGTAGTCTGTTGTCGAGATTTTTGTTACTCCATTGGATGGTAGCCTTGTCATTATGGAAGGTAGTATGTTGTCGAGATTTTTGTTACTCCAAAGGATGGTAGCCTTGTCATTATGGAAGGTAGTTTGTTGTCGAGATTTTTGTTACTGCAATGGATGGTAGCCTTGTCATTATGGAAGGTAGTCTATTGTTGTGATTTTTGTTAATCCCATGGATGGTAGCCTTGTCATTAAGGACGCTAGTCTGCTGTTCACATTTTTGTTACTCCAATGGATGGTAGACTTGTCATTACGAAAGGTAGTCTGTTATCGAGATTTTTGTTACTCCATTTGATGGTAGCCTTGTTATTATGGAAGGTAGTCTGCTGTTCATATTTTTGTTACTCCAACGGATGGTAGCCTTGACATTATCGAAGGTAGTGTGTTGTCGAGATTTTTTATACTCCAATGGATGGTAGCCTTGTCATTATGGAAGGTAGTCTATTGTCGAGATTTTTGTTACTCCAATGGATGGTAGACTTGTCATTATGGAAGGTAGTCTGTTGACGAGATTTTGTATACTCTAATGGATTGTAGCCTTGTCATTTGGAAGGTAGTCTCTTGTGGATATTTTTGGTACTCCAATGATGGTACCCTTGTCATTATGGAAGGTAGTCTGTTGTGGAGATTTTTGTTACTATAATGGATGGTAGCCTTGTCATTATGGAAGGTAGTCTGTTGTCGAGATTTTTGTTACTCCATTGGATGGTAGCCTTGTCATTATGGAAGGTAGTATGTTGTCGAGATTTTTGTTATTCCAATGGATAGTAGCCTAGTGATTATGGAAGGTAGTTTGTTTCGAAATTTTTGTTACTCCAACGGATGGTAGCCTTGTCAATATCGAAGATAGTCTGTTGTCGAGATTTTTGTTACTCCAATGGATGGTAGCCTTGTCATTATGGAAGGTAGTCTGTTGTCGAGATTTTTGTTACTCCATTGGATAGTAGCCTTGTCATTATGGAAGGTAGTATGTTGTCGAGATTTTTGTTACTCCAATTGATGGTAGCCTTGTCATTATGGAAGGTAGTATGTTGTCGAGATTTTTGTTATTCCAATGGATGGTAGCCTAGTCATTATGGAAGGTAGTTTGTTTCAATATTTTTGTTACTCCAACAGATGGTAGCCTTGTCATTATCGAAGGTAGTCTGTTGTCGAGATTTTTGGTTCTCCAATGGATGGTAGCCTTGTCATTATGGAAGGTAGTCTATTGTCGAGATTTTTGTTACTCCATTGGATGGTATCCTTGTCATTATGGAAGGTAGTATGTTGTCGAGATTTTTGTTACTCCAAAGGATGGTAGCCTTGTCATTATGGAAGGTAGTCTGTTTTCGAGATTTTTGTTACTGCAATGGATGGTAGCCTTGTCATTATGGAAGGTAGTCTGTTGTTGTGATTTTTGTTAATCCAATGGATGGTAGCCTTATCATTGAGGACGATAGTCTTCTATTCAGATTTTTGTTACTCCAATGGATGGTAGACTTGTCATTACGAAAGGTAGTCTATTATCGAGATTTTGGTTACTCCATTGGATGGTAGCCTTGTCATTATGGAAGGTAGTGTGTTGTCGATATTTTTGTTATTCCAATGGATCGTAGCCATGTCATTATGGAAGGTAGTCTGTTGCCGTGATTTTTGTTACACCAATGGATGGTAGCCTTGTCATTATGGAAGGTAGTCCATTGTCGAGATTTTTGTTACTCTATGGGATGGTAGCCTTGTCATTATGGAAGGTAGTCTATTGTCGAGATTTTTGTTACTCCAATGGATGGTAGCCTTGTCATTTGGAAGGTAATTTGTTGTCGAGATTTCCATTACTCTAATGGATGGTAGCCTTGTCATTATGGAAGGTAGTCTGTTGCGGAGATTTTTGTTACTATAATAGATGGTAGCCTTGTCATTATAGAAGGTAGTCTGTTGTTGAGATTTTTGTTACTCCATTGGATGGTAGCCTTGTAATTATGGAAGGTAGTATGTTGCGGAGATTTTTGTTACTATAATGGATGGTAGCCTTGTCATTATGGAAGGTAGTCTATTGTCGAGATTTTTGTTACTCCAATTGATGGTAGCCTTGTCATTATGCAAGGTAGTATGTTGTCGATATTTTTGTTATTTCAATGGATGGTAGCCTAGTGATTATGGAAGGTAGTTTGTTTCGAAATTTTTATTAATCCAACGGATGGTATCCTTGTCATTATCGAAGGTAGTCTGTTGTCGAGATTTTTGTTACTCCAATGGATGGTAGCCTTGTCATTATGGAAGGTAGTCTGTTGTCGAGATTTTTGTTACTCCATTGGATGGTAGCCTTGTCATTATGGAAGGTAGTATGTTGTCGAGATTTTTGTTCATCCAAAGGATGGTAGCCTAGTCATTATGGAAGGTAGTCTGTTGTCGAGATTTTTGTTACTGTAATGGATGGTATCCTTGTCATTATGGAAGGTAGTCTGTTCTTGTGATTTCTGTTATTCCAATGGATGGTAGCCTTGTCATTAAGGACGGTAGTCTGCTGTTCAGATTTTTGTTACTCCAATGGATGGTAGACTTGTCATTATGAAAGGTAGTCTGTTATCGAGATTTTTGTTACTCCATTGGATGATAGCTTTGTCATTATGGAAGGTAGTATGTTGTCGATATTTTTGTTATTCCAATGGAACGTAGCCATGTCAATATGGAAGGTAGTCTGTTGCCGTGATTTTTGTTACACCAATGGATAGTAGCCTTGTCATTATGGAAGGTAGTTCGTTGCCGAGATTTTTGTTACTCTAAGGGATGGTAGCCTTGTCATTATGGAAGGTAGTCTATTGTCTAGATTTTTTCTACTCCAATGGATGGTAGCCTTGTCATTTGGAAGGTAGTTTGTTGTCGATTTTTCCATTACTCCAATGGATGGTAGCCTTGTCGTTATGGAAGGTAGTCTGTTGCGGAGATTTCTGTTACTATAATGGATGGTAGCCTTGTCATTATGGAAGGTAGTCTGTTTTTGAGATTATTGTTACTCCATTGGATGGTAGCCTTGTCATTATGGAAGGTAGTATGTTGTGGAGATTTTTGTTACTATAATGGATGGTAGCCTTGTCATTATGGAAGGTAGTCTGTTTTCGAGATTTTTGTCACTCCAATTGATGGTAGCCTTGTCATTATGGAAGGTAGTATGTTGTCGATATTTTTGTTATTCTAATGGATGGTAGCCTAGTCATTATGGAAGGTAGTTTGTTTCGAAATTTTTCTTACTCCAACGGATGGTAGCTTTGTCATTATCGAAGGTAGTCTGTTGTTGAGATTTTTGTTACTCCAATGGATGGTAGCCTTGTCATTATGGAAGGTAGTCTATTGTCGAGATTTTTGTTACTCCATTGGATGGTATCCTTGTCATTATGGAAGGTAGTATGTTGTCGAGATTTTTGTTACTCCAAAGGATGGTAGCCTTGTCATTATGGAAGGTAGTCTGTTGTCGAGATTTTTGTTACTACAATGGATGGTAGCCTTGTCATTATGGAAGGTAGTCTGTTGTTGTGATTTCTGTTAATCCAATGGATGGTAGCCTTGTCATTAAGGATGGTAGTCTGCTGCTCAGATTTTTGTTACTCCAATGGATGGTAGACTTGTCATTACGAAGGGTAGTCTGTTATCGAGATTTTTGTTACTCCATTGGATGGTAGCCTTGTCATTATGGAAGGTAGTGTGCTGTCGATATTTTTGTTATTCCAATGGATCGTAGCCATGTCATTATGGAAGGTAGTCTGTTGCCGTGATTTTTGTTACACAAATGGATGGTATCCTTGTCATTATGGAAGGTAGCCCGTTGTCGAGATTTTTGTTACTCTAAGGAATGGTAGCCTTGTCATTATGGAAGGTAGTCTATTGTCGAGATTTTTGTTACTCCAATGGATGGTAGCCTTGTCATTTGGAATGTAGTTTGTTGTCGAGATTTCCATTACTCTAATGGATGGCAGCCTTTTCATTATGGAAGGTAGTCTGATGCGAAGATTTTTGTTACTATAATGGATGGTAGCCTTGTCATTACGGAAGGTAGTATGTTGTTGAGATTTTTCTTACTCCATTGGATGGTAGCCTTGTCATTATGGAAGGTAGTATGTTGCGGAGATTTTTGTTACTATAATGGATGGTATCCTTGTCATTATGGTAGGTAGTCTATTGTCGAGATTTTTGTTACTCCAATTGATGGTAGCCTTGTCATTATGGAAGGTAGTATGTTGTCGATATTTTTGTTATTCCAATGGATGGTAGCCTAGTGATTATGGAAGGTAGTTTGTTTCGAAATTTTTGTTACTCCAACGGATGGTGGCCTTGTCATTATCGAAGGTAGTCTGTTGTCGAGATTTTTGTTACTCCAATGGATGGTAGCCTTGTCATTATGGAAGGTAGTCTATTGTCGATATTTTTGTTACTCCATTGGATGGTAGCCTTGTCATTATGGAAGGTAGTATGTTGTCGAGATTTTTGTTACTCCAAAGGATGGTAGCCTTGTCATTATGGAAGGTAGTCTGTTCTCGAGATTTTTGTTACTGCAATGGATGGTAGCCTTGTCATTATGGAAGGTAGTCTGTTGTTGTGATTTCTGTTAATCTAATGGATGTTAGCCTTGTCATTAAGGACTGTAGTCTGATGTTCAGATTTTTGTTACTCCAATGGATGGTTGACTTGTCATTACGAAAGGTAGTCTGTTATCGAGATTTTTGTTACTCCATTGGATGGTAGCTTTGTCATTATGGAAGGTAGTGTGTTGTCGATATTTTTGTTATTCCAATGGATCGTAGCCATGTCATTATGGAAGGTAGTCTGTTGCCGTGATTTTTGTTACACCAATGGATGGTAGCCTTGTCATTATGGAAGGTAATCCGTTGTCGAGATTTTTGTTACTCTAAGGGATGGTAGCCTTGTCATTATGGAAGGTAGTCTATTGTCGAGATTTTTATTACTCCAATGGATGGTAGCCTTGTCATTTGGAAGGTAGTTTGTTATCGATATTTCCATTACTCCAATGGATGGTAGCCTTGTCATTATGGAAGGTAGTCTGTTGCGGAGATTTTTGTTACTATAATGGATGGTAGCCTTGTCATTATGGAAGGTAGTCTGTTGTTGAGATTATTGTTACTCCATTGGATGGTAGCCTTGTCATTATGGAAGGTAGTCTATTGTCGAGATTTTTGTTACTCCAATTGATGGTAGCCTTGTCATTATGGAAGGTAGTATGTTGTCGATATTTTTGTTATTCTAATGGATGGTAGCCTAGTGATTATGGAAGGTAGTTTGTTTCGAAATTTTTGTTACTCCAACGGATGGTAGCCTTGTCATTATCGAAGGTAGTCTGTTGTCGAGATTTTTGTTACTCCAATGGATGGTAGCCTTGTCATTATGGAAGGTAGTCTGTTGTCGAGGTTTTTGTTACTGCAATGGATGGTAGCCTTGTCATTATGGAAGGTAGTCTGTTGTTGTGATTTCTGTTAATCCATAGGATGGTAGCCTTGTCATTAAGGACGGTCGTCTGCTGTTCAGATTTTTGTTACTCCAATTGATGGTAGACTTGTCATTACGAAAGGTAGTTTGTTATCGACATTTTTGTTACTCCATTGGATGGTAGCTTTGTCATTATGGAAGGTAGTGTGTTGTCGATATTTTTGTTATTCCAATGGATCGTAGCCATGTCATTATGGAAGGTAGTCTGTTGCCGTGATTTTTGTTACACCAATGGATGGTAGCCTTGTCATTATGGAAGGTAATCCGTTGTCGAGATTTTTGTTACTCTAAGGGATGGTAGCCTTGTCATTATGGAAGGTAGTCTATTGTCGAGAATTTTTTTACTCCAATGGATGGTAGCCTTGTCATTTGGAAGGTAGTTTGTTGTCGAGATTTCCATTACTCCAATGGATGGTAGCCTAGTCATTATGGAAGGTAGTCTGTTGCGGAGATTTTTGTTACTATAATGGATGGTAGCCTTGTCATTATGGAAGGTAGTCTGTTGGTTAGATTATTGGTACTCCATTGGATGGTAGCCTTGTCATTATGGAAGGTAGTATGTTACGGAGATTTTTGTTACTCCATTGGATGGTAGCCTTGTCATTATGGAAGGTAGTATGTTGTCGAGATTTTTGTTACTCCAAAGGATGGTAGCCTTGTCATTATGGAAGGTAGTTTGTTGTCGAGATTTTTGTTACTGCTATGGATGGTAGCCTTGTCATTATGGAAGGTAGTCTATTGTTGTGATTTTTGTTAATCCCATGGATGGTAGCCTTGTCATTAAGGACGCTAGTCTGCTGTTCACATTTTTGTTACTCCAATGGATGGTAGACTTGTCATTACGAAAGGTAGTCTGTTATCGAGATTTTTGTTACTCCATTTGATGGTAGCCTTGTTATTATGGAAGGTAGTCTGCTGTTCATATTTTTGTTACTCCAACGGATGGTAGCCTTGACATTATCGAAGGTAGTGTGTTGTCGAGATTTTTTATACTCCAATGGATGGTAGCCTTGTCATTATCGAAGGTAGTCTGTTGTCGAGATTTTTGGTTCTCCAATGGATGGTAGCCTTGTCATTATGGAAGGTAGTCTATTGTCGAGATTTTTGTTACTCCATTGGATGGTATCCTTGTCATTATGGAAGGTAGTATGTTGTCGAGATTTTTGTTACTCCAAAGGATGGTAGCCTTGTCATTATGGAAGGTAGTCTGTTTTCGAGATTTTTGTTACTGCAATGGATGGTAGCCTTGTCATTATGGAAGGTAGTCTGTTGTTGTGATTTTTGTTAATCCAATGGATGGTAGCCTTATCATTGAGGACGATAGTCTGCTATTCAGATTTTTGTTACTCCAATGGATGGTAGACTTGTCATTACGAAAGGTAGTCTATTATCGAGATTTTGGTTACTCCATTGGATGGTAGCCTTGTCATTATGGAAGGTAGTGTGTTGTCGATATTTTTGTTATTCCAATGGATCGTAGCCATGTCATTATGGAAGGTAGTCTGTTGCCGTGATTTTTGTTACACCAATGGATGGTAGCCTTGTCATTATGGAAGGTAGTCCATTGTCGAGATTTTTGTTACTCTATGGGATGGTAGCCTTGTCATTATGGAAGGTAGTCTATTGTCGAGATTTTTGTTACTCCAATGGATGGTAGCCTTGTCATTTGGAAGGTAATTTGTTGTCGAGATTTCCATTACTCTAATGGATGGTAGCCTTGTCATTATGGAAGGTAGTCTGTTGCGGAGATTTTTGTTACTATAATAGATGGTAGCCTTGTCATTATAGAAGGTAGTCTGTTGTTGAGATTTTTGTTACTCCATTGGATGGTAGCCTTGTAATTATGGAAGGTAGTATGTTGCGGAGATTTTTGTTACTATAATGGATGGTAGCCTTGTCATTATGGAAGGTAGTCTATTGTCGAGATTATTGTTACTCCAATTGATGGTAGCCTTGTCATTATGCAAGGTAGTATGTTGTCGATATTTTTGTTATTTCAATGGATGGTAGCCTAGTGATTATGGAAGGTAGTTTGTTTCGAAATTTTTATTAATCCAACGGATGGTATCCTTGTCATTATCGAAGGTAGTCTGTTGTCGAGATTTTTGTTACTCCAATGGATGGTAGCCTTGTCATTATGGAAGGTAGTCTGTTGTCGAGATTTTTGTTACTCCATTGGATGGTAGCCTTGTCATTATGGAAGGTAGTATGTTGTCGAGATTTTTGTTCATCCAAAGGATGGTAGCCTAGTCATTATGGAAGGTAGTCTGTTGTCGAGATTTTTGTTACTGTAATGGATGGTATCCTTGTCATTATGGAAGGTAGTCTGTTCTTGTGATTTCTGTTATTCCAATGGATGGTAGCCTTGTCATTAAGGACGGTAGTCTGCTGTTCAGATTTTTGTTACTCCAATGGATGGTAGACTTGTCATTATGAAAGGTAGTCTGTTATCGAGATTTTTGTTACTCCAATGGATGATAGCTTTGTCATTATGGAAGGTAGTATGTTGTCGATATTTTTGTTATTCCAATGGAACGTAGCCATGTCAATATGGAAGGTAGTCTGTTGCCGTGATTTTTGTTACACCAATGGATAGTAGCCTTGTCATTATGGAAGGTAGTTCGTTGCCGAGATTTTTGTTACTCTAAGGGATGGTAGCCTTGTCATTATGGAAGGTAGTCTATTGTCTAGATTTTTTCTACTCCAATGGATGGTAGCCTTGTCATTTGGAAGGTAGTTTGTTGTCGATTTTTCCATTACTCCAATGGATGGTAGCCTTGTCGTTATGGAAGGTAGTCTGTTGCGGAGATTTCTGTTACTATAATGGATGGTAGCCTTGTCATTATGGAAGGTAGTCTGTTTTTGAGATTATTGTTACTCCATTGGATGGTAGCCTTGTCATTATGGAAGGTAGTATGTTGTGGAGATTTTTGTTACTATAATGGATGGTAGCCTTGTCATTATGGAAGGTAGTCTGTTTTCGAGATTTTTGTCACTCCAATTGATGGTAGCCTTGTCATTATGGAAGGTAGTATGTTGTCGATATTTTTGTTATTCTAATGGATGGTAGCCTAGTCATTATGGAAGGTAGTTTGTTTCGAAATTTTTCTTACTCCAACGGATGGTAGCTTTGTCATTATCGAAGGTAGTCTGTTGTTGAGATTTTTGTTACTCCAATGGATGGTAGCCTTGTCATTATGGAAGGTAGTCTATTGTCGAGATTTTTGTTACTCCATTGGATGGTATCCTTGTCATTATGGAAGGTAGTATGTTGTCGAGATTTTTGTTACTCCAAAGGATGGTAGCCTTGTCATTATGGAAGGTAGTCTGTTGTCGAGATTTTTGTTACTACAATGGATGGTAGCCTTGTCATTATGGAAGGTAGTCTGTTGTTGTGATTTCTGTTAATCCAATGGATGGTAGCCTTGTCATTAAGGATGGTAGTCTGCTGCTCAGATTTTTGTTACTCCAATGGATGGTAGACTTGTCATTACGAAGGGTAGTCTGTTATCGAGATTTTTGTTACTCCATTGGATGGTAGCCTTGTCATTATGGAAGGTAGTGTGCTGTCGATATTTTTGTTATTCCAATGGATCGTAGCCATGTCATTATGGAAGGTAGTCTGTTGCCGTGATTTTTGTTACACAAATGGATGGTATCCTTGTCATTATGGAAGGTAGCCCGTTGTCGAGATTTTTGTTACTCTAAGGAATGGTAGCCTTGTCATTATGGAAGGTAGTCTATTGTCGAGATTTTTGTTACTCCAATGGATGGTAGCCTTGTCATTTGGAAGGTAGTTTGTTGTCGAGATTTCCATTACTCTAATGGATGGCAGCCTTTTCATTATGGAAGTTAGTCTGATGCGAAGATTTTTGTTACTATAATGGATGGTAGCCTTGTCATTACGGAAGGTAGTATGTTGTTGAGATTTTTCTTACTCCATTGGATGGTAGCCTTGTCATTATGGAAGGTAGTATGTTGCGGAGATTTTTGTTACTATAATGGATGGTATCCTTGTCATTATGGTAGGTAGTCTATTGTCGAGATTTTTGTTACTCCAATTGATGGTAGCCTTGTCATTATGGAAGGTAGTATGTTGTCGATATTTTTGTTATTCCAATGGATGGTAGCCTAGTGATTATGGAAGGTAGTTTGTTTCGAAATTTTTGTTACTCCAACGGATGGTGGCCTTGTCATTATCGAAGGTAGTCTGTTGTCGAGATTTTTGTTACTCCAATGGATGGTAGCCTTGTCATTATGGAAGGTAGTCTATTGTCGATATTTTTGTTACTCCATTGGATGGTAGCCTTGTCATTATGGAAGGTAGTATGTTGTCGAGATTTTTGTTACTCCAAAGGATGGTAGCCTTGTCATTATGGAAGGTAGTCTGTTCTCGAGATTTTTGTTACTGCAATGGATGGTAGCCTTGTCATTATGGAAGGTAGTCTGTTGTTGTGATTTCTGTTAATCTAATGGATGTTAGCCTTGTCATTAAGGACTGTAGTCTGATGTTCAGATTTTTGTTACTCCAATGGATGGTTGACTTGTCATTACGAAAGGTAGTCTGTTATCGAGATTTTTGTTACTCCATTGGATGGTAGCTTTGTCATTATGGAAGGTAGTGTGTTGTCGATATTTTTGTTATTCCAATGGATCGTAGCCATGTCATTATGGAAGGTAGTCTGTTGCCGTGATTTTTGTTACACCAATGGATGGTAGCCTTGTCATTATGGAAGGTAATCCGTTGTCGAGATTTTTGTTACTCTAAGGGATGGTAGCCTTGTCATTATGGAAGGTAGTCTATTGTCGAGATTTTTATTACTCCAATGGATGGTAGCCTTGTCATTTGGAAGGTAGTTTGTTATCGATATTTCCATTACTCCAATGGATGGTAGCCTTGTCATTATGGAAGGTAGTCTGTTGCGGAGATTTTTGTTACTATAATGGATGGTAGCCTTGTCATTATGGAAGGTAGTCTGTTGTTGAGATTATTGTTACTCCATTGGATGGTAGCCTTGTCATTATGGAAGGTAGTCTATTGTCGAGATTTTTGTTACTCCAATTGATGGTAGCCTTGTCATTATGGAAGGTAGTATGTTGTCGATATTTTTGTTATTCTAATGGATGGTAGCCTAGTGATTATGGAAGGTAGTTTGTTTCGAAATTTTTGTTACTCCAACGGATGGTAGCCTTGTCATTATCGAAGGTAGTCTGTTGTCGAGATTTTTGTTACTCCAATGGATGGTAGCCTTGTCATTATGGAAGGTAGTCTGTTGTCGAGGTTTTTGTTACTGCAATGGATGGTAGCCTTGTCATTATGGAAGGTAGTCTGTTGTTGTGATTTCTGTTAATCCATAGGATGGTAGCCTTGTCATTAAGGACGGTCGTCTGCTGTTCAGATTTTTGTTACTCCAATTGATGGTAGACTTGTCATTACGAAAGGTAGTTTGTTATCGACATTTTTGTTACTCCATTGGATGGTAGCTTTGTCATTATGGAAGGTAGTGTGTTGTCGATATTTTTGTTATTCCAATGGATCGTAGCCATGTCATTATGGAAGGTAGTCTGTTGCCGTGATTTTTGTTACACCAATGGATGGTAGCCTTGTCATTATGGAAGGTAATCCGTTGTCGAGATTTTTGTTACTCTAAGGGATGGTAGCCTTGTCATTATGGAAGGTAGTCTATTGTCGAGAATTTTTTTACTCCAATGGATGGTAGCCTTGTCATTTGGAAGGTAGTTTGTTGTCGAGATTTCCATTACTCCAATGGATGGTAGCCTAGTCATTATGGAAGGTAGTCTGTTGCGGAGATTTTTGTTACTATAATGGATGGTAGCCTTGTCATTATGGAAGGTAGTCTGTTGGTTAGATTATTGTTACTCCATTGGATGGTAGCCTTGTCATTATGGAAGGTAGTATGTTGCGGAGATTTTTGTTACTCCATTGGATGGTAGCCTTGTCATTATGGAAGGTAGTATGTTGTCGAGATTTTTGTTACTCCAAAGGATGGTAGCCTTGTCATTATGGAAGGTAGTTTGTTGTCGAGATTTTTGTTACTGCTATGGATGGTAGCCTTGTCATTATGGAAGGTAGTCTATTGTTGTGATTTTTGTTAATCCCATGGATGGTAGCCTTGTCATTAAGGACGCTAGTCTGCTGTTCACATTTTTGTTTCTCCAATGGATGGTAGACTTGTCATTACGAAAGGTAGTCTGTTATCGAGATTTTTGTTACTCCATTTGATGGTAGCCTTGTTATTATGGAAGGTAGTCTGCTGTTCATATTTTTGTTACTCCAACGGATGGTAGCCTTGACATTATCGAAGGTAGTGTGTTGTCGAGATTTTTTATACTCCAATGGATGGTAGCCTTGTCATTATGGAAGGTAGTCTATTGTCGAGATTTTTGTTACTCCAATGGATGGTAGACTTGTCATTATGGAAGGTAGTCTGTTGACGAGATTTTGTATACTCTAATGGATTGTAGCCTTGTCATTTGGAAGGTAGTCTCTTGTGGATATTTTTGGTACTCCAATGATGGTACCCTTGTCATTATGGAAGGTAGTCTGTTGTGGAGATTTTTGTTACTATAATGGATGGTAGCCTTGTCATTATGGAAGGTAGTCTGTTGTCGAGATTTTTGTTACTCCATTGGATGGTAGCCTTGTCATTATGGAAGGTAGTATGTTGTCGAGATTTTTGTTATTCCAATGGATAGTAGCCTAGTGATTATGGAAGGTAGTTTGTTTCGAAATTTTTGTTACTCCAACGGATGGTAGCCTTGTCAATATCGAAGATAGTCTGTTGTCGAGATTTTTGTTACTCCAATGGATGGTAGCCTTGTCATTATGGAAGGTAGTCTGTTGTCGAGATTTTTGTTTCTCCATTGGATAGTAGCCTTGTCATTATGGAAGGTAGTATGTTGTCGAGATTTTTGTTACTCCAATTGATGGTAGCCTTGTCATTATGGAAGGTAGTATGTTGTCGAGATTTTTGTTATTCCAATGGATGGTAGCCTAGTCATTATGGAAGGTAGTTTGTTTCAATATTTTTGTTACTCCAACAGATGGTAGCCTTGTCATTATCGAAGGTAGTCTGTTGTCGAGATTTTTGGTTCTCCAATGGATGGTAGCCTTGTCATTATGGAAGGTAGTCTATTGTCGAGATTTTTGTTACTCCATTGGATGGTATCCTTGTCATTATGGAAGGTAGTATGTTGTCGAGATTTTTGTTACTCCAAAGGATGGTAGCCTTGTCATTATGGAAGGTAGTCTGTTTTCGAGATTTTTGTTACTGCAATGGATGGTAGCCTTGTCATTATGGAAGGTAGTCTGTTGTTGTGATTTTTGTTAATCCAATGGATGGTAGCCTTATCATTGAGGACGATAGTCTGCTATTCAGATTTTTGTTACTCCAATGGATGGTAGACTTGTCATTACGAAAGGTAGTCTATTATCGAGATTTTGGTTACTCCATTGGATGGTAGCCTTGTCATTATGGAAGGTAGTGTGTTGTCGATATTTTTGTTATTCCAATGGATCGTAGCCATGTCATTATGGAAGGTAGTCTGTTGCCGTGATTTTTGTTACACCAATGGATGGTAGCCTTGTCATTATGGAAGGTAGTCCATTGTCGAGATTTTTGTTACTCTATGGGATGGTAGCCTTGTCATTATGGAAGGTAGTCTATTGTCGAGATTTTTGTTACTCCAATGGATGGTAGCCTTGTCATTTGGAAGGTAATTTGTTGTCGAGATTTCCATTACTCTAATGGATGGTAGCCTTGTCATTATGGAAGGTAGTCTGTTGCGGAGATTTTTGTTACTATAATAGATGGTAGCCTTGTCATTATAGAAGGTAGTCTGTTGTTGAGATTTTTGTTACTCCATTGGATGGTAGCCTTGTAATTATGGAAGGTAGTATGTTGCGGAGATTTTTGTTACTATAATGGATGGTAGCCTTGTCATTATGGAAGGTAGTCTATTGTCGAGATTTTTGTTACTCCAATTGATGGTAGCCTTGTCATTATGCAAGGTAGTATGTTGTCGATATTTTTGTTATTTCAATGGATGGTAGCCTAGTGATTATGGAAGGTAGTTTGTTTCGAAATTTTTATTAATCCAACGGATGGTATCCTTGTCATTATCGAAGGTAGTCTGTTGTCGAGATTTTTGTTACTCCAATGGATGGTAGCCTTGTCATTATGGAAGGTAGTCTGTTGTCGAGATTTTTTTTACTCCATTGGATGGTAGCCTTGTCATTATGGAAGGTAGTATGTTGTCGAGATTTTTGTTCATCCAAAGGATGGTAGCCTAGTCATTATGGAAGGTAGTCTGTTGTCGAGATTTTTGTTACTGTAATGGATGGTATCCTTGTCATTATGGAAGGTAGTCTGTTCTTGTGATTTCTGTTATTCCAATGGATGGTAGCCTTGTCATTAAGGACGGTAGTCTGCTGTTCAGATTTTTGTTACTCCAATGGATGGTAGACTTGTCATTATGAAAGGTAGTCTGTTATCGAGATTTTTGTTACTCCATTGGATGATAGCTTTGTCATTATGGAAGGTAGTATGTTGTCGATATTTTTGTTATTCCAATGGAACGTAGCCATGTCATTAAGGAAGGTAGTCTGTTGCCGTGATTTTTGTTACACCAATGGATAGTAGCCTTGTCATTATGGAAGGTAGTTCGTTGCCGAGATTTTTGTTACTCTAAGGGATGGTAGCCTTGTCATTATGGAAGGTAGTCTATTGTCTAGATTTTTTCTACTCCAATGGATGGTAGCCTTGTCATTTGGAAGGTAGTTTGTTGTCGATTTTTCCATTACTCCAATGGATGGTAGCCTTGTCGTTATGGAAGGTAGTCTGTTGCGGAGATTTCTGTTACTATAATGGATGGTAGCCTTGTCATTATGGAAGGTAGTCTGTTTTTGAGATTATTGTTACTCCATTGGATGGTAGCCTTGTCATTATGGAAGGTAGTATGTTGTGGAGATTTTTGTTACTATAATGGATGGTAGCCTTGTCATTATGGAAGGTAGTCTGTTTTCGAGATTTTTGTCACTCCAATTGATGGTAGCCTTGTCATTATGGAAGGTAGTATGTTGTCGATATTTTTGTTATTCTAATGGATGGTAGCCTAGTCATTATGGAAGGTAGTTTGTTTCGAAATTTTTCTTACTCCAACGGATGGTAGCTTTGTCATTATCGAAGGTAGTCTGTTGTTGAGATTTTTGTTACTCCAATGGATGGTAGCCTTGTCATTATGGATGGTAGTCTATTGTCGAGATTTTTGTTACTCCATTGGATGGTATCCTTGTCATTATGGAAGGTAGTATGTTGTCGAGATTTTTGTTACTCCAAAGGATGGTAGCCTTGTCATTATGGAAGGTAGTCTGTTGTCGAGATTTTTGTTACTACAATGGATGGTAGCCTTGTCATTATGGAAGGTAGTCTGTTGTTGTGATTTCTGTTAATCCAATGGATGGTAGCCTTGTCATTAAGGATGGTAGTCTGCTGCTCAGATTTTTGTTACTCCAATGGATGGTAGACTTGTCATTACGAAGGGTAGTCTGTTATCGAGATTTTTGTTACTCCATTGGATGGTAGCCTTGTCATTATGGAAGGTAGTGTGCTGTCGATATTTTTGTTATTCCAATGGATCGTAGCCATGTCATTATGGAAGGTAGTCTGTTGCCGTGATTTTTGTTACACAAATGGATGGTATCCTTGTCATTATGGAAGGTAGCCCGTTGTCGAGATTTTTGTTACTCTAAGGAATGGTAGCCTTGTCATTATGGAAGGTAGTCTATTGTCGAGATTTTTGTTACTCCAATGGATGGTAGCCTTGTCATTTGGAAGGTAGTTTGTTGTCGAGATTTCCATTACTCTAATGGATGGCAGCCTTTTCATTATGGAAGGTAGTCTGATGCGAAGATTTTTGTTACTATAATGGATGGTAGCCTTGTCATTACGGAAGGTAGTATGTTGTTGAGATTTTTCTTACTCCATTGGATGGTAGCCTTGTCATTATGTAAGGTAGTATGTTGCGGAGATTTTTGTTACCATAATGGATGGTATCCTTGTCATTATGGTAGGTAGTCTATTGTCGAGATTTTTGTTACTCCAATTGATGGTAGCCTTGTCATTATGGAAGGTAGTATGTTGTCGATATTTTTGTTATTCCAATGGATGGTAGCCTAGTGATTATGGAAGGTAGTTTGTTTCGAAATTTTTGTTACTCCAACGGATGGTGGCCTTGTCATTATCGAAGGTAGTCTGTTGTCGAGATTTTTGTTACTCCAATGGATGGTAGCCTTGTCATTATGGAAGGTAGTCTATTGTCGATATTTTTGTTACTCCATTGGATGGTAGCCTTGTCATTATGGAAGGTAGTATGTTGTCGAGATTTTTGTTACTCCAAAGGATGGTAGCCTTGTCATTATGGAAGGTAGTCTGTTCTCGAGATTTTTGTTACTGCAATGGATGGTAGCCTTGTCATTATGGAAGGTAGTCTGTTGTTGTGATTTCTGTTAATCTAATGGATGTTAGCCTTGTCATTAAGGACTGTAGTCTGATGTTCAGATTTTTGTTACTCCAATGGATGGTTGACTTGTCATTACGAAAGGTAGTCTGTTATCGAGATTTTTGTTATTCCATTGGATGGTAGCTTTGTCATTATGGAAGGTAGTGTGTTGTCGATATTTTTGTTATTCCAATGGATCGTAGCCATGTCATTATGGAAGGTAGTCTGTTGCCGTGATTTTTGTTACACCAATGGATGGTAGCCTTGTCATTATGGAAGGTAATCCGTTGTCGAGATTTTTGTTACTCTAAGGGATGGTAGCCTTGTCATTATGGAAGGTAGTCTATTGTCGAGATTTTTTTTACTCCAATGGATGGTAGCCTTGTCATTTGGAAGGTAGTTTGTTATCGATATTTCCATTACTCCAATGGATGGTAGCCTTGTCATTATGGAAGGTAGTCTGTTGCGGAGATTTTTGTTACTATAATGGATGGTAGCCTTGTCATTATGGAAGGTAGTCTGTTGTTGAGATTATTGTTACTCCATTGGATGGTAGCCTTGTCATTATGGAAGGTAGTCTATTGTCGAGATTTTTGTTACTCCAATTGATGGTAGCCTTGTCATTATGGAAGGTAGTATGTTGTCGATATTTTTGTTATTCTAATGGATGGTAGCCTAGTGATTATGGAAGGTAGTTTGTTTCGAAATTTTTGTTACTCCAACGGATGGTAGCCTTGTCATTATCGAAGGTAGTCTGTTGTCGAGATTTTTGTTACTCCAATGGATGGTAGCCTTGTCATTATGGAAGGTAGTCTGTTGTCGAGGTTTTTGTTACTGCAATGGATGGTAGCCTTGTCATTATGGAAGGTAGTCTGTTGTTGTGATTTCTGTTAATCCATAGGATGGTAGCCTTGTCATTAAGGACGGTCGTCTGCTGTTCAGATTTTTGTTACTCCAATTGATGGTAGACTTGTCATTACGAAAGGTAGTTTGTTATCGACATTTTTGTTACTCCATTGGATGGTAGCTTTGTCATTATGGAAGGTAGTGTGTTGTCGATATTTTTGTTATTCCAATGGATCGTAGCCATGTCATTATGGAAGGTAGTATGTTGCCGTGATTTTTGTTACACCAATGGATGGTAGCCTTGTCATTATGGAAGGTAATCCGTTGTCGATATTTTTGTTACTCTAAGGGATGGTAGCCTTGTCATTACGGAAGGTAGTCTATTGTCGAGAATTTTTTTACTCCAATGGATGGTAGCCTTGTCATTTGGAAGGTAGTTTGTTGTCGAGATTTCCATTACTCCAATGGATGGTAGCCTTGCCATTATGGAAGGTAGTCTGTTGCGGAGATTTTTGTTACTATAATGGATGGTAGCCTTGTCATTATGGAAGGTAGTCTGTTGGTTAGATTATTGTTACTCCATTGGATGGTAGCCTTGTCATTATGGAAGGTAGTATGTTGCGGAGATTTTTGTTACTATAATGGATGGTTGCCTTGTCATTATGGAAGGTAGTCTGTTGTCGAGATTTACGTTACTCCAATTGATGGTAGCCTTGTCATTATGGAAGGTAGTATGTTATCGAGATTTTTGTTATTCCAATGGATGGTAGCCTAGTCATTATGGAAGGTAGTTTGTTTCGAAATTTTTGTTACTCCAACGGATGGTAGCCTTGTCATTATCAAAGGTAGTCTGTTTTCGAGATTTTTGTTACTCCAATGGATGGTAGCCTTGTCCTTATGGAAGGTAGTTTGTTGTCGAGATTTTTGTTACTCCATTGGATGGTATCCTTGTCATTATGGAAGGTAGTATGTTGTAGAGATTTTTGTTACTCCAAAGGATGGTAGCCTTGTCATTATGGAAGGTAGTCTGTTGTCGAGATTTACGTTACTCCAATTGATGGTAGCCTTGTCATTATGGAAGGTAGTATGTTATCGAGATTTTTGTTATTCCAATGGATGGTAGCCTAGTCATTATGGAAGGTAGTTTGTTTTGAAATTTTTGTTACTCCAACGGATGGTAGCCTTGTCATTATCAAAGGTAGTCTGTTTTCGAGATTTTTGTTACTCCAATGGATGGTAGCCTTGTCATTATGGAAGGTAGTCTGTTGTCGAGATTTTTGTTACTCCATTGGATGGTATCCTTGTCATTATGGAAGGTAGTATGTTGTAGAGATTTTTGTTACTCCAAAGGATGGTAGCCTTGTCATTATTGAAGGTAGTCTGTTGTCGAGATTTTTGTTACTGCAATGGATGGTAGCCTTGTCTTTATGGAAGGTAGTCTGTTGTTCTGATTTCTGTTAATCCAATGGATGGTAGCCTTGTCATTAAGGACGGTAGTCTGCTGTTCAGATTTTTGTTACTCCAATGGATGGTAGACTTGTCATTACGAAAGGTAGTCTGTTATCGAGATTTTTGTTACTCCATTGGATGGTAGCCTTGTCATTATGGAAGGTAGTGTGTTGTCGATATTTTTGTTATTCCAATGGATCGTAGCCATGTCATTATGGAAGGTAGTCTGTTGCCGTGATTTTTGTTACACCAATGGATGGTAGCCTTGTCATTATGGAAGGTAGTCCGTTGTTGAGATTTTTGTTACTCTAAGGGATGGTAGCCTTGTCATTATGGAAGGTAGTCTATTGTCGAGATTTTTGTTACTCCAATGGATGGTAGCCTTGTCATTTGGAAGGTAGTTTGTTGTCGAGATTTCCATTACTCTAATGGATGGTAGCCTTGTCATTATGGAAGGTAGTATGTTGCGGATATTTTTGTTACTATAATGGATGGTAGCCTTGTCATTATGGAAGGTAGTCTGTTGTTGAGATTTTTGTTACTCCATTGGATGGTAGCCTTGTCATTATGGAAGGTAGTATGTTGAGGAGATTTTTGTTACCATAATGGATGGTATCCTTGTCATTATGGTAGGTAGTCTATTGTCGAGATTTTTGTTACTCCAATTGATGGTAGCCTTGTCATTATGGAAGGTAGTATGTTGTCGATATTTTTGTTATTCCAATGGATGGTAGCCTAGTGATTATGGAAGGTAGTTTGTTTCGAAATTTTTGTTACTCCAACGGATGGTGGCCTTGTCATTATCGAAGGTAGTCTGTTGTCGAGATTTTTGTTACTCCAATGGATGGTAGCCTTGTCATTATGGAAGGTAGTCTATTGTCGATATTTTTGTTACTCCATTGGATGGTAGCCTTGTCATTATGGAAGGTAGTATGTTGTCGAGATTTTTGTTACTCCAAAGGATGGTAGCCTTGTCATTATGGAAGGTAGTCTGTTCTCGAGATTTTTGTTACTGCAATGGATGGTAGCCTTGTCATTATGGAAGGTAGTCTGTTGTTGTGATTTCTGTTAATCTAATGGATGTTAGCCTTGTCATTAAGGACTGTAGTCTGATGTTCAGATTTTTGTTACTCCAATGGATGGTTGACTTGTCATTACGAAAGGTAGTCTGTTATCGAGATTTTAGTTATTCCATTGGATGGTAGCTTTGTCATTATGGAAGGTAGTGTGTTGTCGATATTTTTGTTATTCCAATGGATCGTAGCCATGTCATTATGGAAGGTAGTCTGTTGCCGTGATTTTTGTTACACCAATGGATGGTAGCCTTGTCATTATGGAAGGTAATCCGTTGTCGAGATTTTTGTTACTCTAAGGGATGGTAGCCTTGTCATTATGGAAGGTAGTCTATTGTCGAGATTTTTTTTACTCCAATGGATGGTAGCCTTGTCATTTGGAAGGTAGTTTGTTATCGATATTTCCATTACTCCAATGGATGGTAGCCTTGTCATTATGGAAGGTAGTCTGTTGCGGAGATTTTTGTTACTATAATGGATGGTAGCCTTGTCATTATGGAAGGTAGTCTGTTGTTGAGATTATTGTTACTCCATTGGATGGTAGCCTTGTCATTATGGAAGGTAGTCTATTGTCGAGATTTTTGTTACTCCAATTGATGGTAGCCTTGTCATTATGGAAGGTAGTATGTTGTCGATATTTTTGTTATTCTAATGGATGGTAGCCTAGTGATTATGGAAGGTAGTTTGTTTCGAAATTTTTGTTACTCCAACGGATGGTAGCCTTGTCATTATCGAAGGTAGTCTGTTGTCGAGATTTTTGTTACTCCAATGGATGGTAGCCTTGTCATTATGGAAGGTAGTCTGTTGTCGAGGTTTTTGTTACTGCAATGGATGGTAGCCTTGTCATTATGGAAGGTAGTCTGTTGTTGTGATTTCTGTTAATCCATAGGATGGTAGCCTTGTCATTAAGGACGGTCGTCTGCTGTTCAGATTTTTGTTACTCCAATTGATGGTAGACTTGTCATTACGAAAGGTAGTTTGTTATCGACATTTTTGTTACTCCATTGGATGGTAGCTTTGTCATTATGGAAGGTAGTGTGTTGTCGATATTTTTGTTATTCCAATGGATCGTAGCCATGTCATTATGGAAGGTAGTATGTTGCCGTGATTTTTGTTACACCAATGGATGGTAGCCTTGTCATTATGGAAGGTAATCCGTTGTCGATATTTTTGTTACTCTAAGGGATGGTAGCCTTGTCATTACGGAAGGTAGTCTATTGTCGAGAATTTTTTTACTCCAATGGATGGTAGCCTTGTCATTTGGAAGGTAGTTTGTTGTCGAGATTTCCATTACTCCAATGGATGGTAGCCTTGCCATTATGGAAGGTAGTCTGTTGCGGAGATTTTTGTTACTATAATGGATGGTAGCCTTGTCATTATGGAAGGTAGTCTGTTGGTTAGATTATTGTTACTCCATTGGATGGTAGCCTTGTCATTATGGAAGGTAGTATGTTGCGGAGATTTTTGTTACTATAATGGATGGTTGCCTTGTCATTATGGAAGGTAGTCTGTTGTCGAGATTTACGTTACTCCAATTGATGGTAGCCTTGTCATTATGGAAGGTAGTATGTTATCGAGATTTTTGTTATTCCAATGGATGGTAGCCTAGTCATTATGGAAGGTAGTTTGTTTCGAAATTTTTGTTACTCCAACGGATGGTAGCCTTGTCATTATCAAAGGTAGTCTGTTTTCGAGATTTTTGTTACTCCAATGGATGGTAGCCTTGTCCTTATGGAAGGTAGTTTGTTGTCGAGATTTTTGTTACTCCATTGGATGGTATCCTTGTCATTATGGAAGGTAGTATGTTGTAGAGATTTTTGTTACTCCAAAGGATGGTAGCCTTGTCATTATGGAAGGTAGTCTGTTGTCGAGATTTACGTTACTCCAATTGATGGTAGCCTTGTCATTATGGAAGGTAGTATGTTATCGAGATTTTTGTTATTCCAATGGATGGTAGCCTAGTCATTATGGAAGGTAGTTTGTTTTGAAATTTTTGTTACTCCAACGGATGGTAGCCTTGTCATTATCAAAGGTAGTCTGTTTTCGAGATTTTTGTTACTCCAATGGATGGTAGCCTTGTCATTATGGAAGGTAGTCTGTTGTCGAGATTTTTGTTACTCCATTGGATGGTATCCTTGTCATTATGGAAGGTAGTATGTTGTAGAGATTTTTGTTACTCCAAAGGATGGTAGCCTTGTCATTATTGAAGGTAGTCTGTTGTCGAGATTTTTGTTACTGCAATGGATGGTAGCCTTGTCTTTATGGAAGGTAGTCTGTTGTTCTGATTTCTGTTAATCCAATGGATGGTAGCCTTGTCATTAAGGACGGTAGTCTGCTGTTCAGATTTTTGTTACTCCAATGGATGGTAGACTTGTCATTACGAAAGGTAGTCTGTTATCGAGATTTTTGTTACTCCATTGGATGGTAGCCTTGTCATTATGGAAGGTAGTGTGTTGTCGATATTTTTGTTATTCCAATGGATCGTAGCCATGTCATTATGGAAGGTAGTCTGTTGCCGTGATTTTTGTTACACCAATGGATGGTAGCCTTGTCATTATGGAAGGTAGTCCGTTGTTGAGATTTTTGTTACTCTAAGGGATGGTAGCCTTGTCATTATGGAAGGTAGTCTATTGTCGAGATTTTTGTTACTCCAATGGATGGTAGCCTTGTCATTTGGAAGGTAGTTTGTTGTCGAGATTTCCATTACTCTAATGGATGGTAGCCTTGTCATTATGGAAGGTAGTATGTTGCGGATATTTTTGTTACTATAATGGATGGTAGCCTTGTCATTATGGAAGGTAGTCTGTTGTTGAGATTTTTGTTACTCCATTGGATGGTAGCCTTGTCATTATGGAAGGTAGTATGTTGAGGAGATTTTTGTTACTATAATGGATGGTAGCATTGTCATTATGGAAGGTAGTCTATTGTCGAGATTCTTTTTCCTCCAATGGATGGTAGCCTTGTCATTTGGAAGGTAGTTTGTTGTCGAGATTTCCATTACTCCAATGGATGGTAGCCTTGTCATTATGGAAGGTAGTCTGTTGCGGAGATTTTTGTTACTATAATGGATTGTAGCCTTGTCATTATGGAAGGTAGTCTGTTGTTGAGATTATTGTTACTCCATTGGATGGTAGCCTTGTCATTATGGAAGGTAGTATGTTGCGGAGATTTTTGTTACTATAATGGATGGTAGCCTTGTCATTATGGAAAGTAGTCTGTTGTCGAGATTTTTGGTACTCCAATTGATGGTAGCCTTGTCATTATGGAAGGTAGTATGTTGTCGAGATTTTTATTATTCCAATGGATGGTAGCCTACTCATTATGGAAGGTAGTTTGTTTCGAAATTTTTGTTACTCCAACGGATGGTGGCCTTGTCATTATCGAAGGTAGTCTGTTGTCGAGATTTTTGTTACTCCAATGGATGGTAGCCTTGTCATTATGGAAGGTAGTCTGTTGTCGAGATTTTTGTTACTCCATTGGATGGTATCCTTGTCATTATGGAAGGTAGTATGTTGTAGAGATTTTTGTTACTCCAAAGGATGGTAGCCTTGTCATTATTGAAGGTAGTCTGTTGTCGAGATTTTTGTTACTGCAATGGATGGTAGCCTTGTCATTATGGAAGGTAGTCTGTTGTTGTGATTTCTGTTAATCCAATGGATGGTAGCCTTGTCATTAAGGACGGTAGTCTGCTGTTCAGATTTTTGTTACTCCAATGGATGGTAGACTTGTCATTACGAAAGGTAGTTTGTTATCGAGATTTTTGTTACTCCATTGGATGGTAGCCTTGTCATTATGGAAGGTAGTGTGTTATCGATATTTTTGTTATTCCAATGGATCGTAGCCATGTCATTATGGAAGGTAGTCTGTTGCCGTGATTTTTGTTACACCAATGGATGGTAGCCTTGTCATTATGGAAGGTAGTCCGTTGTCGAGATTTTTGTTACTCTAAGGGATGGTAGCCTTGTCATTATGGAAGGTAGTCTATTGTCGAGATTTTTGTTACTCCAATGAATGGTAGCCTTGTCATTTGGAAGGTAGTTTGTTGTCGAGATTTCCATTACTCTAATGGATGGTAGCCTTGTCATTATGGAAGGTAGTCTGTTGCGGAGATTTTTGTAACTATAATGGATGGTAGCCTTGTCATTATGGAAGGTAGTCTGTTGTTGAGATTTTTGTTACTCCATTGGATGGTAGCCTTGTCATTATGGAAGGTAGTATGTTGAGGAGATTTTTGTTACTATAATGGATGGTAGCATTGTCATTATGGAAGGTAGTCTATTGTCGAGATTTTTTTTACTCCAATGGATGGTAGCCTTGTCATTTGGAAGGTAGTTTGTTGTCGAGATTTCCATTACTCCAATGGATGGTAGCCTTGTCATTATGGAAGGTAGTCTATTGCGGAGATTTTTGTTACTATAATGGATGGTAGCCTTGTCATTATGGAAGGTAGTTTGTTGTTGAGATTATTGTTACTCCATTGGATGGTAGCCTTGTCATTATGGAAGGTAGTGTGTTGCGGAGATTTTTGTTACTATAATGGATGGTAGCCTTGTCATTATGGAAGGTAGTCTGTTGTCAATATTTTTGTTACTCCAATTGATGGTAGCCTTGTCATTACGGAAGGTAGTATGTTGTCGAGATTTTTGTTATTCCAATGGATGGTTGCCTACTCATTATGGAAGGTAGTTTGTTTCGAAATTTTTGTTACTCCAACGGATGGTAGCCTTGTCATTATCAAAGGTAGTCTGTTGTCGAGATTTTTGTTACTCCAATGGATGATAGCCTTGTCATTATGGAAGGTAGTCTGTTGTCGAGATTTTTGTTACTCCATTGGATGGTATCCTTGTCATTATGGAAGGTAGTATGTTGTAGAGATTTTTGTTACTCTAAAGGATGGTAGCCTTGTCATTATTGAAGGTAGTCTGTTGTCGAGATTTTTGTTACTGCAATGGATGGTAGCCTTGTCATTATGGAAGGTGGTCTATTGTTGTGATTTCTGTTAATCCAATGGATGGTAGCCTTGTCATTAAGGACGGTAGTCTGCTGTTCAGATTTTTGTTACTCCAATGGATGGTAGACTTGTCATTACGAAAGGTAGTCTGTTATCGAGATTTTTGTTACTCCATTGGATGGTAGCCTTGTCATTAAGGAAGGTAGTGTGTTGTCGATATTTTTGTTATTCCAATGGATCGTAGCCATGTCATTATGGAAGGTAGTCTGTTGCCGTGATTTTTGTTACACCAATGGATGGTAGCCTTGTCATTATGGAAGGTAGTCCGTTGTCGAGATTTTTGTTACTCTAAGGGATGGTAGCCTTGTCATTATGGAAGGTAGTCTATTGTCGAGATTTTTGTTACTCCAATGGATGGTAGCCTTGTCATTTGGAAGGTAGTTTGTTGTCGAAATTTCCATTACTCTAATGGATGGTAGCCTTGTCATTATGGAAGGTAGTCTGTTGCGGAGATTTTTGTTACTATAATGGATGGTAGCATTGTCATTATGGAAGGTAGTCTGTTGTCGAGATTTTGTTTACTCCATTGGATGGTAGCCTTGTCATTTGGAAGGTAGTTTGTTGTCAAGATTTCCATTACTCCAATGGATGGTAGCCTTGTCATTATGGAAAATAGTCTGTTGCAGAGATTTTTGTTACTATAATGGATGGTAGCCTTATCATTGTGGAAGGTAGTCTGTTGTTGACATTACTGTTACTCCATTGGATGGTAGCCTTGTCATTATGGAAGGTAGTATGTTGCGGAGATTTTTGTTACTATAATGGATGGTAGCCTTGTCATTATGGAAGGTAGTCTGTTGTCGAGATTTTTGTTACTCCATTGGATGGTATCCTTGTCATTATGGAAGGTAGTATGTTGTAGAGATTTTTGTTACTCTAAAGGATGGTAGCCTTGTCATTATTGAAGGTAGTCTGTTGTCGAGATTTTTGTTACTGCAATGGATGGTAGCCTTGTCATTATGGAAGGTGGTCTATTGTTGTGATTTCTGTTAATCCAATGGATGGTAGCCTTGTCATTAAGGACGGTAGTCTGTTGTTCAGATTTTTGTTACTCCAATGGATGGTAGACTTGTCATTACGAAAGGTAGTCTGTTATCGAGATTTTTGTTACTCCATTGGATGGTAGCCTTGTCATTAAGGAAGGTAGTGTGTTGTCGATATTTTTGTTATTCCAATGGATCGTAGCCATGTCATTATGGAAGGTAGTCTGTTGCCGTGATTTTTGTTACACCAATGGATGGTAGCCTTGTCATTATGGAAGGTAGTCCGTTGTCGAGATTTTTGTTACTCTAAGGGATGGTAGCCTTGTCATTATGGAAGGTAGTCTATTGTCGAGATTTTTGTTACTCCAATGGATGGTAGCCTTGTCATTTGGAAGGTAGTTTGTTGTCGAAATTTCCATTACTCTAATGGATGGTAGCCTTGTCATTATGGAAGGTAGTCTGTTGCGGAGATTTTTGTTACTATAATGGATGGTAGCATTGTCATTATGGAAGGTAGTCTGTTGTCGAGATTTTGTTTACTCCATTGGATGGTAGCCTTGTCATTTGGAAGGTAGTTTGTTGTCAAGATTTCCATTACTCCAATGGATGGTAGCCTTGTCATTATGGAAAATAGTCTGTTGCAGAGATTTTTGTTACTATAATGGATGGTAGCCTTATCATTGTGGAAGGTAGTCTGTTGTTGACATTACTGTTACTCCATTGGATGGTAGCCTTGTCATTATGGAAGGTAGTATGTTGCGGAGATTTTTGTTACTATAATGGATGGTAGCCTTGTCATTATGGAAGGTAGTCTGTTGTCGAGATTTTTGTTACTCCAATTGATGGTAGCCTTGTCATTATGGAAGGTAGTATGTTGTCGAGATTTTTGTTTTTCTTATGGATGGTAGCCTACTCATTATGGAAGGTAGTTTGTTTCGAAATTTTTGTTACTCCAACGGATGGTAGCCTTGTCATTATCAAAGGTAGTCTGTTGTCGAGATTTTTGTTACTCCAATGGATGGTAGCCTTGTCATTATGGAAGGTAGTCTGTTGTCGAGATTTTTGTTACTCCATTGGATAGTATCCTTGTCATTATGGAAGGTAGTATGTTGTAGAGATTTTTGTTACTCCAAAGGATGGTAGCCTTGTCATTATTGAATGTAGTCTGTTGTCGAGATTTTTGTTACTGCAATGGATGGTAGCCTTATCATTATGGAAGGTAGTCTATTGTTGTGATTTCTGTTAATCCAATGGATGGTAGCCTTGTCATTAAGGACGGTAGTCTGCTGTTCAGATTTTTGTTACTCCAATGGATGGTAGACTTGTCATTACGAAAGGTAGTCTGTTATCGAGATTTTTGTTACTCCATTGGATTGTAGCCTTGTCAGTATGAAAGGTAGTGTGTTGTCGATATTTTTGTTATTCCAATGGATCGTAGCCATGTCATTATGGAAGGTAGTCTGTTGCCGTGATTTTTGTTACACCAATGGATGGTAGCCTTGTCATTATGGAAGGTAGTCCGTTGTCGAGATTTTTGTTACTCTAAGGGATGGTAGCCTTGTCATTATGGAAGGTAGTCTATTGTCGAGATTTTTGTTACTCCAATGAATGGTAGCCTTGTCATTTGGAAGGTAGTTTGTTGTCGAGATTTCCATTACTCTAATGGATGGTAGCCTTGTCATTATGGAAGGTAGTCTGTTGCGGAGATTTTTGTATCTATAATGGATGGTAGCCTTGTCATTATGGAAGGTAGTCTGTTGTTGAGATTTTTGTTACTCCATTGGATGGTAGCCTTGTCATTATGGAAGGTAGTATGTTGAGGAGATTTTTGTTACTATAATGGATGGTAGCATTGTCATTATGGAAGGTAGTCTATTGTCGAGATTTTTTTTACTCCAATGGATGGTAGCCTTGTCATTTGGAAGGTAGTTTGTTGTCGAGATTTCCATTACTCCAATGGATGGTAGCCTTGTCATTATGGAAGGTAGTCTATTGCGGAGATTTTTGTTACTATAATGGATGGTAGCCTTGTCATTATGGAAGGTAGTTTGTTGTTGAGATTATTGTTACTCCATTGGATGGTAGCCTTGTCATTATGGAAGGTAGTGTGTTGCGGAGATTTTTGTTACTATAATGGATGGTAGCCTTGTCATTATGGAAGGTAGTCTGTTGTCAATATTTTTGTTACTCCAATTGATGGTAGCCTTGTCATTATGGAAGGTAGTATGTTGTCGAGATTTTTGTTATTCCAATGGATGGTTGCCTACTCATTATGGAAGGTAGTTTGTTTCGAAATTTTTGTTACTCCAACGGATGGTAGCCTTGTCATTATCAAAGGTAGTCTGTTGTCGAGATTTTTGTTACTCCAATGGATGGTAGCCTTGTCATTATGGAAGGTAGTCTGTTGTCGAGATTTTTGTTACTCCATTGGATGGTATCCTTGTCATTATGGAAGGTAGTATGTTGTAGAGATTTTTGTTACTCTAAAGGATGGTAGCCTTGTCATTATTGAAGGTAGTCTGTTGTCGAGATTTTTGTTACTGCAATGGATGGTAGCCTTGTCATTATGGAAGGTGGTCTATTGTTGTGATTTCTGTTAATACAATGGATGGTAGCCTTGTCATTAAGGACGGTAGTCTGCTGTTCAGATTTTTGTTACTCCAATGGATGGTAGACTTGTCATTACGAAAGGTAGTCTGTTATCGAGATTTTTGTTACTCCATTGGATGGTAGCCTTGTCATTAAGGAAGGTAGTGTGTTGTCGATATTTTTGTTATTCCAATGGATCGTAGCCATGTCATTATGGAAGGTAGTCTGTTGCCGTGATTTTTGTTACACCAATGGATGGTAGCCTTGTCATTATGGAAGGTAGTCCGTTGTCGAGATTTTTGTTACTCTAAGGGATGGTAGCCTTGTCATTATGGAAGGTAGTCTATTGTCGAGATTTTTGTTACTCCAATGGATGGTAGCCTTGTCATTTGGAAGGTAGTTTGTTGTCGAAATTTCCATTACTCTAATGGATGGTAGCCTTGTCATTATGGAAGGTAGTCTGTTGCGGAGATTTTTGTTACTATAATGGATGGTAGCATTGTCATTATGGAAGGTAGTCTGTTGTCGAAATTTTTTTTACTCCATTGGATGGTAGCCTTGTCATTTGGAAGGTAGTTTGTTGTCAAGATTTCCATTACTCCAATGGATGGTAGCCTTGTCATTATGGAAGGTAGTCTGTTGCGGAGATTTTTGTTACTATAATGGATGGTAGCCTTATCATTGTGGAAGGTAGTCTGTTGTTGACATTATTGTTACTCCATTGGATGGTAGCCTTGTCATTATGGAAGGTAGTCTGTTGTCGAGATTTTTGTTACTCCAATTGATGGTAGCCTTGTCATTATGGAAGGTAGTATGTTGTCGAGATTTTTGTTTTTCTTATGGATGGTAGCCTACTCATTATGGAAGGTAGTTTGTTTCGAAATTTTTGTTACTCCAACGGATGGTAGCCTTGTCATTATCGAAGGTAGTCTGTTGTCGAGATTTTTGTTACTCCAATGGATGGTAGCCTTGTCATTATGGAAGGTAGTCTGTTGTCGAGATTTTTGTTACTCCATTGGATAGTATCCTTGTCATTATGGAAGGTAGTATGTTGTAGAGATTTTTGTTACTCCAAAGGATGGTAGCCTTGTCATTATTGAAGGTAGTCTGTTGTCGAGATTTTTGTTACTGCAATGGATGGTAGCCTTATCATTATGGAAGGTAGTCTATTGTTGTGATTTCTGTTAATCCAATGGATGGTAGCCTTGTCATTAAGGACGGTAGTCTGCTGTTCAGATTTTTGTTACTCCAATGGATGGTAGACTTGTCATTACGAAAGGTAGTCTGTTATCGAGATTTTTGTTACTCCATTCGATGGTAGCCTTGTCAGTATGAAAGGTAGTGTGTTGTCTATATTTTTGTTATTCCAATGGATCGTAGCCATGTCATTATGGAAGGTAGTCTGTTGCCGTGATTTTTGTTACACCAATGGATGGTAGCCTTGTCATTATGGAAGGTAGTCCGTTGTCGAGATTTTTGTTACTATAATGGATGGTAGCATTGTCATTATGGAAGGTAGTCTATTGTCGAGATTTTTTTTACTCCAATGGATGGTAGCCTTGTCATTTGGAAGGTAGTTTGTTGTCGAGATTTCCATTACTCCAATGGATGGTAGCCTTGTCATCATGGAAGGTAGTCTGTTGCGGAGATTTTTGTTACTATAATGGATGGTAGCCTTGTCATTATGGAAGGTAGTCTGTTGTTGAGATTATTGTTACTCCATTGGATGGTAGCCTTGTCATTATGGAAGGTAGTATGTTGCGGAGATTTTTGTTACTATAATGGATGGTAGCCTTGTCATTATGGAAGGTAGTCTGTTGTCGAGATTTTTGTTACTCCAATTGATGGTAGCCTTGTCATTATGGAAGGTAGTATGTTGTCGAGATTTTTGTTATTCCAATGGATGGTAGCCTACTCATTATGGAAGGTAGTTTGTTTTGAAATTTTTGTTACTCCAACGGATGGTAGCCTTGTCATTATCGAAGGTAGTCTGTTGTCGAGATTTTTGTTACTCCAATGGATGGTAGCCTTGTCATTATGGAAGGTAGTCAGTTGTCATGATTTTTATTGCTCCAATGGATGGTAGCCTTGTCACTATGGAAGGTAGTATGTTGTCGATATCTTTGTTACTCCAATGGATGGTATCCTTGTCATTATGGAAGGTAGTCCGTTGTCGAGATTTTTGTTACTCTAGGGGATGGTAGCCTTGTCATTATGGAAGGTAGTCTGTTGTTGTGATTTCTGTTAATCCAATGGATGGTAGCCTTGTCATTAAGGACGGTAGTCTGCTGTTCAGATTTTTGTTACTCCAATGGATGGTAGACTTGTCATTACGAAAGGTAGTCTGTTATCGAGATTTTTGTTACTCCATTGGATGGTAGCCTTGTCATTATGTAAGGTAGTGTGTTGTCGATATTTTTGTTATTCTAATGGATCGTAGCCATGTCATTAAGGAAGGTAGTCTGTTGCCGTGATTTTTGTTACACCAATGGATGGTAGCCTTGTCATTATGGAAGGTAGTCCGTTGTCGAGATTTTTGTTACTCTAAGGGATGGTAGCCTTGTCATTATGGAAGGTAGTCTATTGTCGAGATTTTTGTTACTCCAATGGATGGTAGCCTTGTCATTTGGAAGGTAGTTTGTTGTCGAGATTTCCATTACTCTAATGGATGGTAGCCTTGTCATTATGGAAGGTAGTCTGTTGCGGAGATTTTTGTTACTATAATGGATGGTAGCCTTGTCATTATGGAAGGTAGTCTGTTGTTGAGATTTTTGTTACTCCATTGGATGGTAGCCTTGTCATTATGGAAGTTAGTATGTTGTGGAGATTTTTGTTACTATAATGGATGGTAGCATTGTCATTATGGAAGGTAGTCTATTGTCGAGATTTTTTTTACTCTAATGGATTGTAGCCTTGTCATTTGGAAGGTAGTTTGTTGTCGAGATTTCCATTACTCCAATGGATGGTAGCCTTGTCATTATGGAAGGTAGTCTGTTGCGGAGATTTTTGTTACTATAATGGATGGTAGCCTTGTCATTATGGAAGGTAGTCTGTTGTTGAGATTATTGTTACTCCATTGGATGGTAGCCTTGTCATTATGGAAGGTAGTATGTTGCGGAGATTTTTGTTACTATAATGGATGGTAGCCTTGTCATTATGGAAGGTAGTCTGTTGTCGAGATTTTTGTTACTCCAATTGATGGTAGCCTTGTCATTATGGAAGTTAGTATGTTGTCGAGATTTTTGTTATTCCAATGGAGGGTAGCCTAGTCATTATGGAAGGTAGTTTGTTTTGAAATTTTTGTTACTCCAACGGATAGTAGCCTTGTCATTAATGAAGGTAGTCTGTTGTCGAGATTTTTGTTACTCCAATGGATGGTAGCCTTGTCATTATGGAAGGTAGTCTGTTGTCGAGATTTTTGTTACTCCATTGGATGGTAGCCTTGTCATTATGGAAGGTAGTGTGTTGTCGATATTTTTGTTTTTTCCAATGGATCGTAGCCATGTCATTATGGAAGATAGTCTGTTGCCGTGATTTTTGTTACACCAATGGATGGTAGCCTTGTCATTATGGAAGGTAGTCTATTGTCGAGATTTTTGTTACTCCAATGGATGGTAGCCTTGTCATTTGGAAGGTAGTTTGTTGTCGAGATTTCCATTACTCCAATGGATGGTAGCCTTGTCATTATGGAAGGTAGTCTGTTGCCGAGATTTTTGTTACTATAATGGATGGTAGCCTTGTCATTATGGAAGGTAGTCTGTTGTTGAGATTTTAGTTACTCCATTGGATGGTAGCCTTGTCATTATGGAAGGTAGTATGTTGCGGAGATTTTTGTTACTATAATGGATGGGAGCATTGTCATTATGGAAGGTAGTCTGTTGTCGAGATTTTTGTTACTCCAATTGATGGTAGCCTTGTCATTATGGAAGGTAGTATGTTGTCGATATTTTTGTTATTCCAATGGATCGTAGCCATGTCATTATGGAAGGTAGTCTGTTACCGTGATTTTTGTTACACCAATGGATGGTAGCCTTGTCATTATGGAAGGTAGTTTGTTGTTGAGATTATTGTTACTCCATTGGATGGTAGCCTTGTCATTATGGAAGGTAGTGTGTTGCAGAGATTTTTGTTACTATAATGGATGGTAGCCTTCTCATTATGGAAGGTAGTCTGTTGTCAAGATTTTTGTTACTCCAATTGATGGTAGCCTTGTCATTATGGAAGGTAGTATGTTGTCGAGATTTTTGTTATTCCAATTGATGGTTGCCTACTCATTATGGAAGGTAGTTTGTTTCGAAATTTTTGTTACTCCAACGGATGGTAGCCTTGTCATTATCAAAGGTAGTCTGTTGTCGAGATTTTTGTTACTCCAATGGATGGTAGCCTTGTCATTATGGAAGGTAGTCTGTTGTCGAGATTTTTGTTACTCCATTGGATGGTATCCTTGTCATTATGGAAGGTAGTATGTTGTAGAGATTTTTGTTACTCTAAAGGATGGTAGCCTTGTCATTATTGAAGGTAGTCTGTTGTCGAGATTTTTGTTACTGCAATGGATGGTAGCCTTGTCATTATGGAAGGTGGTCTATTGTTGTGATTTCTGTTAATCCAATGGATGGTAGCCTTGTCATTAAGGACGGTAGTGTGCTGTTCAGATTTTTGTTACTCCAATGGATGGTAGACTTGTCATTACGAAAGGTAGTCTGTTATCGAGATTTTTGTTACTCCATTGGATGGTAGCCTTGTCATTATGGAAGGTAGTGTGTTGTCGATATTTTTGTTATTCCAATGGATCGTAGCCATGTCATTATGGAAGGTAGTCTGTTGCCGTGATTTTTGTTACACCAATGGATGGTAGCCTTGTCATTATGGAAGGTAGTCCGTTGTCGAGATTTTTGTTACTCTAAGGGATGGTAGCCTTGTCATTATGGAAGGTAGTCTATTGTCGAGATTTTTGTTACTCCAATGGATGGTAGCCTTGTCATTTGGAAGGTAGTTTGTTGTCGAAATTTCCATTACTCTAATGGATGGTAGCCTTGTCATTATGGAAGGTAGTCTGTTGCGGAGATTTTTGTTACTATAATGGATGGTAGCATTGTCATTATGGAAGGTAGTCTGTTGTCGAGATTTTTTTTACTCCATTGGATGGTAGCCTTGTCATTTGGAAGGTAGTTTTTTGTAAAGATTTCCATTACTCCAATGGATGGTAGCCTTGTCATTATGGAAGGTAGTCTGTTGCGGAGATTTTTGTTACTATAATGGATGGTAGCCTTATCATTGTGGAAGGTAGTCTGTTGTTGACATTATTGTTACTCCATTGGATGGTAGCCTTGTCATTATGGAAGGTAGTATGTTGCGGAGATTTTTGTTACTATAATGGATGGTAGCCTTGTCATTATGGAAGGTAGTCTGTTGTCGAGATTTTTGTTACTCCAATTGATGGTAGCCTTGTCATTATGGAAGGTAGTATGTTGTCGAGATTTTTGTTTTTCTTATGGATGGTAGCCTACTCATTATGGAAGGTAGTTTGTTTCGAAATTTTTGTTACTCCAACGGATGGTAGCCTTGTCATTATCGAAGGTAGTCTGTTGTCGAGATTTTTGTTACTCCAATGGATGGTAGCCTTGTCATTATGGAAGGTAGTCTGTTGTCGAGATTTTTGTTACTCCATTGGATAGTATCCTTGTCATTATGGAAGGTAGTATGTTGTAGAGATTTTTGTTACTCCAAAGGATGGTAGCCTTGTCATTATTGAAGGTAGTCTGTTGTCGAGATTTTTGTTACTGCAATGGATGGTAGCCTTATCATTATGGAAGGTAGTCTATTGTTGTGATTTCTGTTAATCCAATGGATGGTAGCCTTGTCATTAAGGACGGTAGTCTGCTGTTCAGATTTTTGTTACTCCAATGGATGGTAGACTTGTCATTACGAAAGGTAGTCTGTTATCGAGATTTTTGTTACTCCATTGGATGGTAGCCTTGTCAGTATGAAAGGTAGTGTGTTGTCGATATTTTTGTTATTCCAATGGATCGTAGCCATGTCATTATGGAAGGTAGTCTGTTGCCGTGATTTTTGTTACACCAATGGATGGTAGCCTTGTCATTATGGAAGGTAGTCCGTTGTCGAGATTTTTGTTACTATAATGGATGGTAGCATTGTCATTATGGAAGGTAGTCTATTGTCGAGATTTTTTTTACTCCAATGGATGGTAGCCTTGTCATTTGGAAGGTAGTTTGTTGTCGAGATTTCCATTACTCCAATGGATGGTAGCCTTGTCATCATGGAAGGTAGTCTGTTGCGGAGATTTTTGTTACTATAATGGATGGTAGCCTTGTCATTATGGAAGGTAGTCTGTTGTTGAGATTATTGTTACTCCATTGGATGGTAGCCTTGTCATTATGGAAGGTAGTATGTTGCGGAGATTTTTGTTACTATAATGGATGGTAGCCTTGTCATTATGGAAGGTAGTCTATTGTCGAGATTTTTGTTACTCCAGTGGATGGTAGACTTGTCATTATGGAAGGTAGTCTGTTGTCGAGATTTTTGTTACTCCAATTGATGGTAGCCTTGTCATTATGGAAGGTAGTATGTTGTCGAGATTTTTGTTATTCCAATGGATGGTAGCCTACTCATTATGGAAGGTAGTTTGTTTCGAAATTTTTGTTACTCCAACGGATGGTAGCCTTGTCATTATCGAAGGTAGTCTGTTGTCGAGATTTTTGTTACTCCAATGGATGGTAGCCTTGTCATTATGGAAGGTAGTCAGTTGTCATGATTTTTATTGCTCCAATGGATGGTAGCCTTGTCACTATGGAAGGTAGTATGTTGTCGATATCTTTGTTACTCCAATGGATGGTATCCTTGTCATTATGGAAGGTAGTCCGTTGTCGAGATTTTTGTTACTCTAGGGGATGGTAGCCTTGTCATTATGGAAGGTAGTCTGTTGTTGTGATTTCTGTTAATCCAATGGATGGTAGCCTTGTCATTAAGGACGGTAGTCTGCTGTTCAGATTTTTGTTACTCCAATAGATGGTAGACTTGTCATTACGAAAGGTAGTCTGTTATCGAGATTTTTGTTACTCCATTGGATGGTAGCCTTGTCATTATGTAAGGTAGTGTGTTGTCGATATTTTTGTTATTCTAATGGATCGTAGCCATGTCATTAAGGAAGGTAGTCTGTTGCCGTGATTTTTGTTACACCAATGGATGGTAGCCTTGTCATTATGGAAGGTAGTCCGTTGTCGAGATTTTTGTTACTCTAAGGGATGGTAGCCTTGTCATTATGGAAGGTAGTCTATTGTCGAGATTTTTGTTACTCCAATGGATCGTAGCCTTGTCATTTGGAAGGTAGTTTGTTGTCGAGATTTCCATTACTCTAATGGATGGTAGCCTTGTCATTATGGAAGGTAGTCTGTTGCGGAGATTTTTGTTACTATAATGGATGGTAGCCTTGTCATTATGGAAGGTAGTCTGTTGTTGAGATTTTTGTTACTCCATTGGATGGTAGCCTTGTCATTATGGAAGTTAGTATGTTGTGGAGATTTTTGTTACTATAATGGATGGTAGCATTGTCATTATGGAAGGTAGTCTATTGTCGAGATTTTTTTTACTCTAATGGATTGTAGCCTTGTCATTTGGAAGGTAGTTTGTTGTCGAGATTTCCATTACTCCAATGGATGGTAGCCTTGTCATTATGGAAGGTAGTCTGTTGCAGAGATTTTTGTTACTATAATGGATGGTAGCCTTGTCATTATGGAAGGTAGTCTGTTGTTGAGATTATTGTTACTCCATTGGATGGTAGCCTTGTCATTATGGAAGGTAGTATGTTGCGGAGATTTTTGTTACTATAATGGATGGTAGCCTTGTCATTATGGAAGGTAGTCTGTTGTCGAGATTTTTGTTACTCCAATTGATGGTAGCCTTGTCATTATGGAAGTTAGTATGTTGTCGAGATTTTTGTTATTCCAATGGATGGTAGCCTAGTCATTATGGAAGGTAGTTTGTTTTGAAATTTTTGTTACTCCAACGGATGGTAGCCTTGTCATTAACGAAGGTAGTCTGTTGTCGAGATTTTTGTTACTCCAATGGATGGTAGCCTTGTCATTATGGAAGGTAGTCTGTTGTCGAGATTTTTGTTACTCCATTGGATGGTAGCCTTGTCATTATGGAAGGTAGTGTGTTGTCGATATTTTTGTTTTTTCCAATGGATCGTAGCCATGTCATTATGGAAGATAGTCTGTTGCCGTGATTTTTGTTACACCAATGGATGGTAGCCTTGTCATTATGGAAGGTAGTCTATTGTCGAGATTTTTGTTACTCCAATGGATGGTAGCCTTGTCATTTGGAAGGTAGTTTGTTGTCGAGATTTCCATTACTCCAATGGATGGTAGCCTTGTCATTATGGAAGGTAGTCTGTTGCCGAGATTTTTGTTACTATAATGGATGGTAGCCTTGTCATTATGGAAGGTAGTCTGTTGTTGAGATTTTAGTTACTCCATTGGATGGTAGCCTTGTCATTATGGAAGGTAGTATGTTGCGGAGATTTTTGTTACTATAATGGATGGGAGCATTGTCATTATGGAAGGTAGTCTGTTGTCGAGATTTTTGTTACTCCAATTGATGGTAGCCTTGTCATTATGGAAGGTAGTATGTTGTCGATATTTTTGTTATTCCAATGGATCGTAGCCATGTCATTATGGAAGGTAGTCTGTTACCGTGATTTTTGTTACACCAATGGATGGTAGCCTTGTCATTATGGAAGGTAGTCTGTTGTCGAGATTTTTGTTACTCTAAGGGATGGTAGCCTTGTCATTATGGAAGGTAGTCTATTGTCGAGATTTTTGTTACTCCAATGGATGATAGCCTTGTAATTTGGAAGGTAGTTTGTGGTCGAGATTTCCATTACTCTAATGGATGGCAGCCTTGTCATTATGGAAGGTAGTCTGTTGCAAAGATTTTTGTTACTATAATGGATGGTAGCCTTGTCATTATGGAAGGTAGTCTGTTGTTGAGATTTTTGTTACTCCATTGGATGGTAGCCTTGTCATTATGGAAGGTAGTATGTTACGGAGATTTTTGTTACTATAATGGATGGTAGCATTGTCATTATGGAAGGTAGTCTGTTGTAGAGATTTTTGTTACTCCAATTGATGGTAGCCTTGTCATTATGGAAGGTAGTATGTTGTCGAGATTTTTGTTATTCCAATGGATGGTAGCCTAGTCATTATGGAAGGTAGTTTGTTTCGAAATTTTTGTTCCTCCAACGGATGGTAGCCTTGTCATTATCGAAGGTAGTCTATTGTCGAGATTTTTGTTACTCCAATGGATGGTAGCCTTGTCATTATGGAAGGTAGTCTGTTGTCGAGATTTTTGTTACTCCATTGGATGGTATTCTTGTCATTATGGAAGGTAGTATGTTGTAGAGATTTTTGTTACTCCAAAGGATGGTAGCCTTGTCATTATGGAAGGTACTCTGTTCTCGAGATTTTTGTTACTTCAATGGATGGTAGCCTTGTCATTATGGAAGGTAGTCTATTGTTGTGATTTCTGTTAATCCAATGGATGGTAGCCGTGTCATTAAGGACGGTAGTCTGCTGTTCAGATTTTTGTTACTCCAATGGATGGTAGACTTGTCATTACGAAAGGTAGTCTGTTATCGATATTTTTGTTACTCCATTGGATGGTAACCTTGTCATTATGGAAGGTAGTGTGTTGTTGATATTTTTGTTATTCCAATGGAACGTAGCCATGTCATTATGGAAGGTAGTCTGTTGCCGTGATTTTTGTTACACCAATGGATGGTAGCCTTGTCATTATGGAAGGTAGTCCGTTGTCGAGATTTTTGTTACTCTAAGGGATGGTAGCCTTGTCATTATGGAAGGTAGTCTATTGTCGAGATTTTTGTTACTCCAATGGATGATAGCCTTGTCATTTGGAAGGTAGTTTGTTGTCGAGATTTCCATTACTCTAATGGATGGCAGCCTTGTCATTATGGAAGGTAGTCTGTTGCGAAGATTTTTGTTACTATAATGGATGGTAGCCTTGTCATTATGGAAGGTAGTCTGTTGTTCAGATTTTTGTTACTCCATTGGATGGTAGCCTTGTCATTATGGAAGGTAGTATGTTGCGGAGATTTTTGTTACACCAATGGATGGTAGCCTTGTCATTATGGAAGGTAGTCTATTGTCGAGATTTTTGTTACTCCAATTGATGGTAGCCTTGTCATTATGGAAGGTAGTCCGTTGTCGAGATTTTTGTTACTCTAAGGGATGGTAGCCTTGTCATTATGGAAGGTAGTCTATTGTCGAGATTTTTGTTACTCCAATGGATGGTAGCCTTGTCATTTGGAAGGTAATTTGTTGTCGAGATTTCCATTACTCTAATGGATGGTAGCCTTGTCATTATGGAAGGTATTCTGTTGCGGAGATTTTTGTTACTATAATGGATGGTAGCCTTGTCATTATGGAAGGTAGTCTGTTGTTGAGATTTTTGTTACTCCATTGGATGGTAGCCTTGTCATTATGGAAGGTAGTATGTCGTGGAGATTTTTGTTACTATAATGGATGGTAGCCTTGTCATTATGGAAGGTAGTCTGTTATCGAGATTTTTGTTACTCCAATTGATGATAACCTTGTCATTATGGAAGGTAGTATGTTGTCGAGATTTTTGTTATTCCAATGGATGGTAGCCTAGTCATTATGGAAGGTAGTTTGTTTCGAAATTTTTGTTACTCCAACGGATGGTAGCCTTGTCATTATCGAAGGTAGTCTGTTGTCGAGATTTTTGTTACTTCAATGGATGGTAGCCTTGTCATTATGGAAGGTAGTCTATTGTCGAGATTTTTGTTACTCCATTGGATGGTATCCTTGTCATTATGGAAGGTAGTATGTTGTAGAGATTTTTGTTACTCCAAAGGATGGTAGCCTTGTCATTATGGAAGGTACTCTGTTATCGAGATTTTTGTTACTGCAATGGATGGTAGCCTTTTCATTATGGAAGGTAGTCTGTTGTTATGATTTCTATTAATCCAATGGATGGTGGCCTTGTCATTAAGGACGGTAGTCTGCTGTTTAGATTTTTGTTACTCCAATGGATGGTAGACTTGTCATTACGAAAGGTAGCCTGTTATCGAGATTTTTGTTACTCCATTGGATGGTAGCCTTGTCATTATGGAAGGTAGTGTGTTGTCGATATTTTTGTTATTCCAATGGATCGTAGCCATGTCATTATTGAAGGTAGTCTAGTGCCGTGATTTTTGTTACACCAATGGATGGTAGCCTTGTCATTATGGAAGGTAGTCTATTGTCGAGATTTTTGTTACTCCAATGGATGGTAGCCTTGTCATTTGGAAGGTAGTTTGTTGTCGAGATTTCCATTACTCCAATGGATTGTAGCCTTGTCATTATGGAAGGTAGTCTGTTGCGGAGATTTTTGTTACTATAATGGATGGTAGCCTTGTCATTATGGAAGGTAGTCTGTTGTTGAGATTTTAGTTACTCCATTGGATGGTAGCCTTGTCATTATGGAAGGTAGTATGTTGCGGAGATTTTTGTTACTATAATGGATGGGAGCATTGTCATTATGGAAGGTAGTCTGTTGTCGAGATTTTTGTTACTCCAATTGATGGTAGCCTTGTCATTATGGAAGGTAGTATGTTGTCGATATTTTTGTTATTCCAATGGATCATAGCCATGTCATTATGGAAGGTAGTCTGTTGCCGTGATTTTTGTTACACCAATGGATGGTAGCCTTGTCATTATGGAAGGTAGTCCGTTGTCGAGATTTTTGTTACTCTAAGGGATGGTAGCCTTGTCATTATGGAAGGTAGTCTATTGTCGAGATTTTTGTTACTCCAATGGATGATAGCCTTGTAATTTGGAAGGTAGTTTGTGGTCGAGATTTCCATTACTCTAATGGATGGCAGCCTTGTCATTATGGAAGGTAGTCTGTTGCAAAGATTTTTGTTACTATAATGGATGGTAGCCTTGTCATTATGGAAGGTAGTCTGTTGTTGAGATTTTTGTTACTCCATTGGATTGTAGCCTTGTCATTATGGAAGGTAGTATGTTGCGGAGATTTTTGTTACTATAATGGATGGTAGCATTGTCATTATGGAAGGTAGTCTGTTGTCGAGATTTTTGTTACTCCAATTGATGGTAGCCTTGTCATTATGGAAGGTAGTATGTTGTCGAGATTTTTGTTATTCCAATGGATGGTAGCCTAGTCATTATGGAAGGTAGTTTGTTTCGAAATTTTTGTTCCTCCAACGGATGGTAGCCTTGTCATTATCGAAGGTAGTCTTTTGTCGAGATTTTTGTTACTCCATTGGATGGTATCCTTGTCATTATGGAAGGTAGTATGTTGTAGAGATTTTTGTTACTCCAAAGGATGGTAGCCTTGTCATTATGGAAGGTAGTCTGTTGTCGAGATTTTTGTTACTGCAATGGATGGTAGCCTTGTCATTATGGAAGGTAGTCTATTGTTGTGATTTATGTTAATCAAATGGATGGTAGCCTTGCCATTAAGGACGGTAGTCTGCTGTTCAGATTTTTGTTACTCCAATGGATGGTAGACTTGTCATTACGAAAGCTAGTATGTTATCGAGATTTTTGTTACTCCATTGGATGGTAGCCTTGTCATTATGGAAGGTAGTGTGTTGTCGATATTTTTGTTATTCCAATGGATCGTAGCCATGTCATTATGGAAGGTAGTCTGTTGCCATGATTTTTGTTACACTAATGGATGGTAGCCTTGTCATTATGGAAGGTAGTCTATTGTCGAGATTTTTGTTACTCCAATGGATGGTAGCCTTGTCATTTGGAAGGTAATTTGTTGACGAGATTTCCATTACTCTAATGGATGGTAGCCTTGTCATTATGGAAGGTATTCTGTTGCGGAGATTTTTGTTACTATAATGGATGGTAGCCTTGTCATTATGGAAGGTAGTCTGTTGTTGAGATTTTTGTTACTCCATTGGATGGTAGCCTTGTCATTATGGAAGGTAGTATGTCGTGGAGATTTTTGTTACTATAATGGATGGTAGCCTTGTCATTATGGAAGGTAGTCTGTTATCGAGATTTTTGTTACTCCAATTGATGATAACCTTGTCATTATGGAAGGTAGTATGTTGTCGAGATTTTTGTTATTCCAATGGATGGTAGCCTAGTCATTATGGAAGGTAGTTTGTTTCGAAATTTTTGTTACTCCAACGGATGGTAGCCTTGTCATTATCGAAGGTAGTCTGTTGTCGAGATTTTTGTTACTTCAATGGATGGTAGCCTTGTCATTATGGAAGGTAGTCTATTGTCGAGATTTTTGTTACTCCATTGGATGGTATCCTTGTCATTATGGAAGGTAGTATGTTGTAGAGATTTTTGTTACTCCAAAGGATGGTAGCCTTGTCATTATGGAAGGTACTCTGTTATCGAGATTTTTGTTACTGCAATGGATGGTAGCCTTTTCATTATGGAAGGTAGTCTGTTGTTATGATTTCTATTAATCCAATGGATGGTGGCCTTGTCATTAAGGACGGTAGTCTGCTGTTTAGATTTTTGTTACTCCAATGGATGGTAGACTTGTCATTACGAAAGGTAGCCTGTTATCGAGATTTTTGTTACTCCATTGGATGGTAGCCTTGTCATTATGGAAGGTAGTGTGTTGTCGATATTTTTGTTATTCCAATGGATCGTAGCCATGTCATTATTGAAGGTAGTCTGTTGCCGTGATTTTTGTTACACCAATGGATGGTAGCCTTGTCATTATGGAAGGTAGTCTATTGTCGAGATTTTTGTTACTCCAATGGATGGTAGCCTTGTCATTTGGAAGGTAGTTTGTGGTCGAGATTTCCATTACTCTAATGGATGGCAGCCTTGTCATTATGGAAGGTAGTCTGTTGCAAAGATTTTTGTTACTATAATGGATGGTAGCCTTGTCATTATGGAAGGTAGTCTGTTGTTGAGATTTTTGTTACTCCATTGGATTGTAGCCTTGTCATTATGGAAGGTAGTATGTTGCGGAGATTTTTGTTACTATAATGGATGGTAGCATTGTCATTATGGAAGGTAGTCTGTTGTCGAGATTTTTGTTACTCCAATTGATGGTAGCCTTGTCATTATGGAAGGTAGTATGTTGTCGAGATTTTTGTTATTCCAATGGATGGTAGCCTAGTCATTATGGAAGGTAGTTTGTTTCGAAATTTTTGTTCCTCCAACGGATGGTAGCCTTGTCATTATCGAAGGTAGTCTTTTGTCGAGATTTTTGTTACTCCATTGGATGGTATCCTTGTCATTATGGAAGGTAGTATGTTGTAGAGATTTTTGTTACTCCAAAGGATGGTAGCCTTGTCATTATGGAAGGTAGTCTGTTGTCGAGATTTTTGTTACTGCAATGGATGGTAGCCTTGTCATTATGGAAGGTAGTCTATTGTTGTGATTTATGTTAATCAAATGGATGGTAGCCTTGCCATTAAGGACGGTAGTCTGCTGTTCAGATTTTTGTTACTCCAATGGATGGTAGACTTGTCATTACGAAAGCTAGTATGTTATCGAGATTTTTGTTACTCCATTGGATGGTAGCCTTGTCATTATGGAAGGTAGTGTGTTGTCGATATTTTTGTTATTCCAATGGATCGTAGCCATGTCATTATGGAAGGTAGTCTGTTGCCATGATTTTTGTTACACTAATGGATGGTAGCCTTGTCATTATGGAAGGTAGTCCGTTGTCGAGATTTTTGTTACTCTAAGGGATGGTAGCCTTGTCATTATGGAAGGTATTCTATTGTCGAGATTTTTGTTACTCCAATGGATGGTAGCCTTGTCATTTGGAAGGTAGTCTGTTGTTGTGATTTCTGTTAATCCAATGGATGGTAGACTTGTCATTACGAAAGGTAGCCTGTTATCGAGATTTTTGTTACTCCATTGGATGGTAGCCTTGTCATTATGGAAGGTAGTGTGTTGTCGATATTTTTGTTATTCCAATGGATCGTAGCCATGTCATTATTGAAGGTAGTCTGTTGCCGTGATTTTTGTTACACCAATGGATGGTAGCCTTGTCATTATGGAAGGTAGTCTATTGTCGAGATTTTTGTTACTCCAATGGATGGTAGCCTTGTCATTTGGAAGGTAGTTTGTGGTCGAGATTTCCATTACTCTAATGGATGGCAGCCTTGTCATTATGGAAGGTAGTCTGTTGCAAAGATTTTTGTTACTATAATGGATGGTAGCCTTGTCATTATGGAAGGTAGTCTGTTGTTGAGATTTTTGTTACTCCATTGGATTGTAGCCTTGTCATTATGGAAGGTAGTATGTTGCGGAGATTTTTGTTACTATAATGGATGGTAGCATTGTCATTATGGAAGGTAGTCTGTTGTCGAGATTTTTGTTACTCCAATTGATGGTAGCCTTGTCATTATGGAAGGTAGTATGTTGTCGAGATTTTTGTTATTCCAATGGATGGTAGCCTAGTCATTATGGAAGGTAGTTTGTTTCGAAATTTTTGTTCCTCCAACGGATGGTAGCCTTGTCATTATCGAAGGTAGTCTTTTGTCGAGATTTTTGTTACTCCATTGGATGGTATCCTTGTCATTATGGAAGGTAGTATGTTGTAGAGATTTTTGTTACTCCAAAGGATGGTAGCCTTGTCATTATGGAAGGTAGTCTGTTGTCGAGATTTTTGTTACTGCAATGGATGGTAGCCTTGTCATTATGGAAGGTAGTCTATTGTTGTGATTTATGTTAATCAAATGGATGGTAGCCTTGCCATTAAGGACGGTAGTCTGCTGTTCAGATTTTTGTTACTCCAATGGATGGTAGACTTGTCATTACGAAAGCTAGTATGTTATCGAGATTTTTGTTACTCCATTGGATGGTAGCCTTGTCATTATGGAAGGTAGTGTGTTGTCGATATTTTTGTTATTCCAATGGATCGTAGCCATGTCATTATGGAAGGTAGTCTGTTGCCATGATTTTTGTTACACTAATGGATGGTAGCCTTGTCATTATGGAAGGTAGTCCGTTGTCGAGATTTTTGTTACTCTAAGGGATGGTAGCCTTGTCATTATGGAAGGTATTCTATTGTTGAGATTTTTGTTACTCCAATGGATGGTAGCCTTGTCATTTGGAAGGTAGTCTGTTGTTGTGATTTCTGTTAATCCAATGGATGGTAGCCTTGTCATTAAGGACGGTAGTCTTCTGTTCAGATTTTTGTTACTCCAATGGATGGTAGACTTATCATTATGAAAGGTTGTCTGTTATCGAGATTTTTGTTACTCCATTGGATGGTAGCCTTGTCATTATGGAAGGTAGTGTGTTGTCGATATTTTTGTTATTCCAATGGATCGTAGCCATGTCATTATGGAAGGTAGTCTTTGAAGGGGTGAAAAACACAAGAAGGGGGGGGGGTTGAATTGTAAAACTGGAATCTTAAAGCAATTGACAAGATATTTTTATCCTGGTTCGTTTGATCTCAAACTACTCCAGTCCACCCGTCAAGGTGATTTCGCCTCTCTCCAACGAGGTCTTAATTCACTATATTCAACTGATTCAAACCACAATCCGGTTTGTCAAGGCAACACTTTCTTACAAAGGTATAAAACAAATGTGTGAATGTTTTCTACAAAACTATATCACAACTGTGATGTATACACAAATTAAGCTTAGAATACTAGGTTGCTAAACACTAATGGAGTATCAGAGTTTGTTGGTTTAGCAAAACTGGTAGATGAAGATTATTGTTCAGCTTTGTGCGTGTAGAGAGTTTGGAAGCATTAGCCATTATAATCTTCGAAGCCTTGTTTATATAGCACTTGAGAAGATGAACGTTGAATGCAATATTCTTGATTCAATGCTAATAACAAGCTTTCCTTTTTGAGCAGATCTTGTCTAGAATGATGCCGTTGGAATTAATTAGCGTTCAATGCACAGTACCGTTGCTTCTTCAATGCACGTTCTGGCTTGGCTCATTCTGATTCTGCTTCGCTGCTGATGAACTATTGATTCTGTATCAGAGTGTTTACGCGCAGTTCTGTTCATCAAGCTTCAGCGTGTTCGTGAGTTGATCTTCTGATCTTCACGTTCTGATTCAGCAACTTCTGATGCTGGTGTATCAAATCAAGTTCTGATGCTGAAGAAGTGATCTTGCTTATTTCAATCAGCGTATCTGCAAGTCAGAGCATAGTAATTTTAGGCAGCATATAGTTCAAACATGAAACATATAAATACTATATCTTTTCACTTTGTTATCATCAAAACTTAAATATAGGGTACTAGATTCAAACATTGTTCTAACAATCTCCCCCTTTTTGATGATGACAAAAACTAGATATTTTAAATGAAAAATAACGTGAAAAGGTATCTAGGAAAAGTTTCAGAGTTAAGAAGTAAAGAGAAATCAGAGTTAAGAGATACTCCCCCTGAGTTTGTTACTTCCCTTTGATATGCGTGTTCTTCAGGATCAGATCTTTTTCTATCTTTGAACATCAGATTATAGGTCTTTGACTTATCAGAGAGCAGAGCTTCAGAGCTTTTCCTGTCAGAGCTTTGCTTCGGATCAGAGTGTTAGGTTGATCAGAACTTCATATTTGATCAGAGCAACATGAGCTTCTACATTTGATCAGAGCTTCTAGCTTCTAGTCTTCATTGTGCCTGTAGACTTAAAAACAAAACAGAAAAACATTTCAAGTAATAGAGTTAGAATGTTTGAGAGTTTCTGTCTAGTTAGCCGTTATTGATTTTAAATATCATTCTTGTTCTCCCCCTTTTTGTCAGCAATCAAAAAGTGCTGGTGATGTGCTAAAACAATTTAGATCAGAAAAACAAATTATATTAAAATAGTTCAGAATCAGAGCAAAATAGCATTACAAAACATAGTCAAAACAATACATCAGAAAATGAAGAAAACATGAGAAATTATGCATGAAAAAGATTTATGGTTGAGGGGGCATGCGTGAGAACAGGCTTTCCAGCATTGCTTGAATCTTTTCAAAAGTTTCATTCTGCTTCTGAACCATGGTGACAACATTGTCAATCTTGCTGTCCTGTACGTCCATTCTTGCTTTCATTTTCTGATCATTCTCTTCCATCCGCTGCTGTAGACGCAAGTCATTCAGCCTAAGTTCTTCCAGAGCCTGCCTGTCCAAGGCAGCTTGAGAACTTTCAGAAGGAGGAAGCTTCTCATAACTTTCAGCTACATCTTCTGCTGGATTTTCTTCCTGAAGGGTCTTGTCTTCTTCTGATGGTTGCACCTGTGCAGCTTGCTCTTTCTCAGACCAAGATTCACTGTCCAGAGGGAGCACAACTTCTTGAGGCAGCTGACTCTCAACTTCCTTCAGCAGCTTGCTAAAGTTCTGTTGAGCCTGCTCATAGTTGACGTCCTGCAGCTTGAGGGCTTCAGCACGTACCCATACTCTGAACTGTGACCAGAGCTGATCAGAAGCAGCTGGGTCGATCATCCCCGGACAGACTTGCTTCAAAGAAGCAATCCATTGCAGCATACCTGTTTCAAAATTCAAAATACCATAGCCAACATCTGGTTGCTTTGGTTTGGGTATGGCAATTTTGTGTCTTAGATCAGCAAGACGTTCAAGACTTGTTAAGTCAATGAAAGTTCTGCTGGGGTTTTCAGATGATTGGTTTTCAGAGGTTGTTTGTTTTGGAGGAGGGTTATCAGAGTCAGAGGATATTTCTATTGGAGTGGTTGGAGTTTTTGGAGGTGTTGATTCCTCTGAAGATGGCAACTGGGGCCTGACAATAGTGGTTCCACATGGCAACTGGATTGCCAGCGGTGAAGGTTGAGGTGAGTGGGGGTCAGAATGATGAGGAGATGGGGTTTCATAGCGGTGAAACTCTGTTTGTGGTGAAGGTGGATTATTTTCTGGTTGAGGAGGTGGAATCTCTGATTGCTCAGGGATCAGAGGTTCTTCTGTGAGAGGTTGTTGTTGTTGTGGTTCTGATTCTGGTTCTGGTTGTATTTCTGGTTCAGGTTGTGATTCTGGTTGTGGAGGAGGAATATTTGGTGGTTCAGAATTTGGTTGAGCAGAAACATGTTCACGCTCAATATCAGCTAGCACTCTATCAAGTGCTGGTGTTGTTGAAACAGTTGGTTGTTTGGTAATTTTGATTCTGGGTCTTCTGAGTAGTAAGGCCTCAGAAGGGTCTTCTGGTATGGTTTCATCAATAGTAGGGATTGGGATTGATATTCTGTGAGAGGTTTTAGGAGGGGCAGCAGATGTTGGAATAGTAGATGAAATTGAAATAGGGGCAGCAGATGAATTACCTTGTTTCTTTGGAGTCTGATGAGATGGTCCTTCTGCTTTCCTCTTCTTTGTCTTCTTCTGAGTCACTTCAGGTTGGGGTTGACTTAGATCTTTGATCTTCAGCTTTGAACCTGCATCTTCTTCCTTGTATGAATCTGGATACTTGAGAAACATATCCGGTTGGGATTCCATTTCAGAAAATTTTGGGAAATCATTCAGAGGCACTCTTCTGCTGGAGATGTCAGCAGTTGAAGTAGCTCTGGGTTCCTTCCTAATATTTTCTATCAGCTTCATCTTTTTCAGGTTCTTAGCATTCAGCGGTTTTCCAACAGTTGGTTCCATAGTGCCCAACACTTGAGCTTCGCTCAGATAATCTATCAGCTTATTCTCTGTCAGAATATCTGATATGAGCCTTCCAAACGGTATCCAGTCCCTTTTGGTCCTTTCTTCTTCTCTAGTCTCTTTTACACTAGTCTTGAGATGGTTGAACAGGAAGTGTGCCAGATTGATCTTCACCCTCTGATCAATAAAGTAGATCAGAAATTGCTGATCCACGTTTATATAATCAGGAGAGCTTGTTGGCTTCCTGTGATTGAAACAACCCAGAACAATCTTGGCCCATACTCTGCAGTGATCCTTCAGATCCTTAATTTTGCTGCTGGGAAATCCAAGAGTGAAAATGCAGTTTGCTACCACACCTATATCAGGGCATCTATCAGCCATGTCCACACAACGGACTCCACCACCACTTTGACCAATTAACCTAGCAATGAGGTCTTCAGAAATTACTATCTTCTTTCCCATGACAGAAGAGATGACTAGATGTTTATGAATCTTGGCGTGAATCCAAAATTCCTTGACAAGCTCTGGGAAAGTTGGTCCAACCAACCTATCGAAATACCTCTCCCACTTTTGAGCCCTAATCTCTTCAGTTAGGTCAAATCCATTTTCCTTCAAACTTTCGAAGTCGACGATTAACTCAGAGAGAACCTCAAGATTCTTTACCGGTGTGAGAAGAGTTCTGATAGGCACCTGATATTGTTCAGAGGTTTCTTTCTTCTGATTTCCTGCAGAAATGCTGGAGGATGCCATTGTTCTCACTAAAAAGCTTGAGAATGATTTGAGAGAAAAAGGTTTGGGAAGTATGCAGAGATATGCAGAAAATACTTGAATGATTATGAGAAAGCGTAAAGAATAAAAGTGAAGGATTAATGAGTTTAAATAGAGTTTTCAAAAATTATTTTGAAAAATTAAACGTTTTTAAGAGAGAGAAAAAAATAATGATTGCCATTAACAAGCGTGATTACTTTTCATTAAATGCTTGCTGATTTTGGGGGATTTGAGAAAGATACTTAAAAACGGTTACCAGACATGTGTCTCAATGCACCCAATCAGCGCTTTCCTTTCTCAGAAGCGTGCACGCGTTCTGCTTCAGGGATTTGCTGATGATTTGGATGACACTTGTTTGATGTAGTGATCAGCACGTCTGTATTTGAGATTAGATTCTCAGATCTTTAGACTTGCATCTGATACAATCTGCATGTTCTATCTTTCTGAAAGAAGATTGATCAGAAGTTCACAGTAATATAATTACATTCTGAAGATAAATACATGGAATTAAAACATTTTCATTCTGGGCATACTTTCATGCTGAGATGTTTCAGAATGAAATTAAACCTATCTTCTGAAAGGGGTTTAGTAAAGATATCAGCCCATTGATGGTCTGTATCTATAAATTTCAAGTTTAAAATACCTTTCTGAATATAGTCCCTAATGAAATGATGTTTTATTTCTATATGCTTAGCTCTAGAATGTAAAATAGGATTCTTACTTAAGCAAATAGCAGAAGTATTATCACAAAGAATAGGAATGTTACTCTCAAAAATCTGGAAGTCTTCAAGCTGACTTTTCATCCAGAGCATTTGTGTGCTACATCCAGCTGCTGCTATGTACTCAGCTTCTGCTGTTGACAGAGAAATTGTTGATTGCCTTTTGCTGGACCACGAGATCAGATTTTCTCCCAGAAACTGGCAGCTTCCAGAAGTACTTTTACGTTCCACTCTGTCTCCAGCAAAATCAACATCACAGTAGCCTACTAAGCTGTAATCACTAGATTTTCTATAAAACAAACCCAGATTAGTAGTACCTTTCAGATACTTGAAAATTCGCTTAACAGCTGTTAAGTGAGATTCTCTAGGATCTGATTGGAATCTAGCACAAATACATACGCTGAATAAGATATCAGGTCTTGAAGCTGTCAGATAAAGGAGAGAACCAATCATACCTCTGTAGACTTTCTGTTCTACGCTTTTGCTTACCTCTTCTCTTTCCAGAATGCACGTGGGATGCATTGGAATCTTTGATGGCTTACATTCTGAGAGGTCAAATTTCTTCAGAAGATCTCTGATGTATTTGCTCTGATGAATGTAAGTTCCCTCTGGAGTTTGATTGATCTGAATTCCTAGAAAGAATTTCAGTTCCCCCATGAGGCTCATCTCAAATTCTGCCTGCATACACTTAGCAAATTTTCTTCCAAGAGAAGGATTAGTAGAACCAAAAATAATATCATCAACATAAATTTGACAGACTAAAATGTCACTCTTAACTGTTTTACAGAATAGAGTAGTGTCCACTTTCCCTCTGGTGAATTCATTTTCAAGCAGAAAGTTACTTAGCCTTTCATACCAAGCTCTGGGAGCTTGTTTCAGACCATACAGTGACTTTTTCAGTTTGAAAACATGTTCTGGATGTTTTGTATTTTCAAAACCTGGGGGTTGGTAAACATAAACTTCTTCTTCTATATAACCATTTAATAATGCACTTTTGACATCCATCTGATACAGAGTGATGCCTCTATTAACAGCAAATGAAATTAAGAGTCTGATAGATTCTAACCTGGCGACTGGGGCAAAGGTTTCTGTATAGTCTATCCCCTCTTGCTGACTATAACCTTGTGCAACCAGTCGTGCCTTGTTTCTGACGACTTCACCTTGTTCATTGAGCTTGTTTCTGAACACCCATCTTGTTCCAATGACGTTGAATCCTTTTGGTCTGGGAACGAGATCCCATACGTCGTTTCTGGTGAATTGATTCAGCTCTTCTTGCATTGCCAGAATCCAGTCATTGTCCAGAAGTGCTTCATCAATAGAAGAAGGTTCAATCAGAGACACAAGTCCCATAAGGGTTTCTTCAGAGTTTCTGAAGCTTGCTCTTGTTCTGATTGGATCTTCCTTTCTTCCTAGAATAGTTTCTTCTGGGTGATCCAAACTGCTTCTGGGTAATCTCTTCTGAGGTTGATCAGCAGCTGTTGTAGGATTTCTAGCATTGCTTCTTTCAGACGTTGAAGGAATGTCTGTGTTGAGAGCTTCTGATGACTTGTCTTCAGAACCTGCAAATTCAATTTCTATACCTGCAAGATTTTCATTCTGCTTTGACTTTTCAGAGTCAAGCTTGTCATCAAAACGAACACTGATTGATTCTTCCACAATCTGTGTTTCTGTATTGTATACTCTGTACCCTCTTGAGCGTTCAGAGTATCCTAACATAATACACTTCTGTGCCTTAGAATCAAACTTGTTCAAATAATTCTTTGTATTTAACATATAGCAAGTACATCCAAATGGATGAAAATACGAAATGTTGGGCTTTCTGTTCTTCCACAATTCATATGGAGTCTTTTCCAGAATAGGTCTTATTGAGATTCTATTCTGAATGTAGCACGCTGTGTTTATTGCCTCTGCCCAGAAAGTCTTAGCAACGTTTGTCTCATTGATCATGGTTCTGGCCATTTCTTGCAATGTTCTGTTCTTTCGTTCTACAACTCCATTTTGTTGGGGAGTTCTAGGACAAGAGAAATCATGCAGAATGCCTTTGTCATTAAAGAATGACTCAAACTCTTTATTTTCAAATTCTCCACCATGATCACTTCTGACTTTAACGATTCTAAGATCTTTTTCATTCTGAACTTGGTTACAGAAGGTAACAAACACAGAGTGTGACTCGTCCTTGTGTCTTAAGAACTTTACCCATGTCCATCTGCTATAGTCATCTACGATTACTAACCCATACTTCTTGCCACTGACTGAAGCAGTTTTAACTGGTCCAAATAAGTCAATGTGCAGAAGTTCTAATGGCTTAGAGGTAGAAACAACATTTTTGGATTTAAAAGAAGGTTTTGCAAATTTGCCTTTCTGACATGCTTCACACAGAGCATCTGAATTGAACTTCAAATTTGGAAGTCCTCTGACCAGATTGAGTTTGTTAATCTGAGATATTCTTCTCATACTAACATGCCCCAATCTTCTGTGCCAGATCCACTGCTCGTTGTTAACAGACAGAAGACATTTTACGTTCTGACTCTTTAGTTCAGAAAGTTTGATTTTGTAAATGTTGTTTTTCCTCTTTCCATTAAACAGGTTAGTCCCATCTTTCTGACTAACAGCTTTACATGATTTTTGATTAAAGATTATATCATAACCGTTATCACTTAATTGACTTATGGATAACAGATTATGCATCAATCCATCAACTAGCAGAACATTATTAATAGAGGGAAGATTTCCGTTACCTACAGTTCCAGAGCCAATAATCTTTCCCCTCTGATTGCCTCCAAAGCCAACGTGGCCTCCAGGCTTAAGTTCCAGGCTTTGGAACATATGCCTTCTTCCCGTCATGTGTCGTGAGCAGCCAGAGTCCAGGTACCATGACTGGTGTTTCTGACTTGCTGCTAAAGATATCTGCAACATGTATTATTTTATCCTTAGGTACCCAGATCTTCTTGGGTCCTGATTTGTTAGTTTTACCAAAACTCTGGTTGAATTTTGGTTTCACAGAGTGCTTACTGCTGGTGTATTTGATGTCGTGTGTGTGACCATACACAAAGTGTGAATTTAGAGGAGTGTGTTTAATAACTAAATCCATGACATTCTTAGGTGTAGGAACCTTACCTTGGTATCCTATTCCTTTCCTGCCGTTTCTGCTAACTCCATAGATCATTGAAGCCATTCTGCTTCTATCTATGCTTTTAGCAAGGAACTTCTGGAAACTATGATCATACTCCTTGATGATCTCATCAGCGTTGCTGGGAGTTTCAGAAATTGGTTCCTTCTGAGAGTTTTGTAAAGAGTTTTCTAATTTTAAAATTTTATCTCTCAGCTCAGAGTTTTCCAATTTGAGACTCTCAGACTTATTAGAGTCAGATTCAAGAGTCCTTTTCAGGTCTCTCAATTTAGCTCTAATCTGCTGATAACGTTCCAGAATTTCATTGAGGCTTTCAGCAAGTTCAGCCTTTGTAAAATTAACAGCGAAGTTAGGGAATACCTCTTCTGTGTCTGATTCTGAGTCTGATTCAGAAGCTTCACTGTCATCTGGAATGTTAGCCATGAGCGCTATGTTTGCCCTTTCATCATCTGATTCTGAGTCAGCTTCAGACGAGTCAGAGTCATCCCATGTGGCCATGAGACTTTTCTTCTTCTCTCTTCCAAACTTCTTTTTGGGCTTTTCCCTCTGAAGCTTTGGGCAGTCACTCTTGTAGTGTCCTTGCTCATTGCACTCGTAGCAGATGATGTCTTTTGTGTTTGGCTTTTTGCTACCGGAGGAGCCTTCAGATCTTCTGTATCCAGAGGAAGAATCTGTCCTTCTGTATCTGGAAGAAGACTCGTTCTGATCAGATCTTCTGGGATTCCTGAACTTCCTTTGTCTTTGCTTCCACAGTTGATTTACTCTTCTGGAGAGAAGGGAAAGTTCGTCTTCTTCTGATGAGGATCCATCAGATGTTTCTTCAACTGCCTGCAAAACTTTAGATTCAGATTTTCTGTTAGATTTTAAAGCTATAGGCTTACCTTGCTTCTGAGGCTCATCAGCTTCTAGCTCTATCTCATGACTTCTGAGGGAGCTTATAAGTTCCTCCAGAGTGATTTTGTTGAGATCTTTCGCTAGCTTCAGAGCAGTAACCATAGGCCTCCACTGCTTAGGTAAACTTCTGATTATCTTCTTGACATGGTCAGCAGTAGAGTATCCTTTGTCCAGAACTTTGAGACCAGCCACCAGAATCTGGAATCTAGAGAACATAGTTTCAATGGATTCAGATTCTTCCATTTTGAACGCCTCATACTTCTGAATGAGCGCCAGAGCTTTTGTTTCTTTGACTTGAACGTTGCCCTCATGCGTCATTCTGAGAGAATCAAAGATGTTCTTAGCTGTGTCTCTGTTGGAGATCTTCTCATACTCAGTATAGGAGATGGCACTGAGGAGGATGGTTCTGGCCTTATGGTGATTCTTGAAATCACGCTTTTGTTGATCAGTCATTGATTTTCTTTCAATCTTCTGACCAGTTGCATTCACAGGGTGCGTGTATCCATCTGTCACCATATCCCACAGATCAGCATCATGTGCTAGAAAGAAGCTTTCAATTCTGTCTTTCCAGTAATCAAAGTTTTCTCCATCAAAGACTGGAGGTTTGCCGCTGAATCTGTCTCTGTCCTCATTGTTGTCATTGCTGAAATGAGAGTTGTTTCCTGCCATTGTGTTTTTCTGACGCTGGATCTTGTACTGACACAATTAAGTGTTTTAGCTCAGAACCAGGCGCTCTGATGCCAATTGAAGGGGTGAAAAACACAAGAAGGGGGGGGTTGAATTGTAAAACTGGAATCTTAAAGCAATTGACAAGATATTTTTATCCTGGTTCGTTTGATCTCAAACTACTCCAGTCCACCCGTCAAGGTGATTTCGCCTCTCTCCAACGAGGTCTTAATTCACTATATTCAACTGAATACAAATCTGCTTTAACAACTGCTAAAGCCTTCTTGATTCAAACCACAATCCGGTTTGTCAAGGCAACACTTTCTTACAAAGGTATAAAACAAATGTGTGAATGTTTTCTACAAAACTATATCACAACTGTGATGTATACACAAATTAAGCTTAGAATACTAGGTTGCTAAACACTAATGGAGTATCAGAGTTTGTTGGTTTAGCAAAACTGGTAGATGAAGATTATTGTTCAGCTTTGTGCGTGTAGAGAGTTTGGAAGCATTAGCCATTATAATCTTCGAAGCCTTGTTTATATAGCACTTGAGAAGATGAACGTTGAATGCAATATTCTTGATTCAATGCTAATAACAAGCTTTCCTTTTTGAGCAGATCTTGTCTAGAATGATGCCGTTGGAATTAATTAGCGTTCAATGCACAGTACCGTTGCTTCTTCAATGCACGTTCTGGCTTGGCTCATTCTGATTCTACTTCGCTGCTGATGAACTATTGATTCTGTATCAGAGTGTTTACGCGCAGTTCTGTTCATCAAGCTTCAGCGTGTTCGTGAGTTGATCTTCTGATCTTCACGTTCTGATTCAGCAACTTCTGATGCTGGTGTATCAAATCAAGTTCTGATGCTGAAGAAGTGATCTTGCTTATTTCAATCAGCGTATCTGCAAGTCAGAGCATAGTAATTTTAGGCAGCATATAGTTCAAACATGAAACATATAAATACTATATCTTTTCACTTTGCTATCATCAAAACTTAAATATAGGGTACTAGATTCAAACATTGTTCTAACAGTCTGTTGCCGTGATTTTTGTTACACCAATGGATGGTAGCCTTGTCATTATGGAAGGTAGTCTGTTGTCGAGATTTTTGTTACTCTAAGGGATGGTAGCCTTGTCATTATGGAAGGTAGTCTGCTGTCGGGATTGTTTTACTCCATTGGATGGTAGACTTGTCATTATGGAAGGTAGTATGTTGTCGATATTTTTGTTACTCCAACGTATGGTAGCCTTGTCATTATGGAAGGTAGTCTGTTGTCGAGATTTTTGTTACTGCAATGGATGGTAGCCTTGTCATTATGGAAGGTAGTCTGTTGTTGTGATTTATTTTAATCTAATGGATGGTAGCCTTGTTATTAAGGACGGTAGTCTGCTGTTCAGATTTTTGTTACTCCAATGGATGGTAGACTTGTCATTACGAAAGGTAGTCTGTTATCGAGATTTTTGTTACTCCATTGGATGGTATCCTTGTCATTATGGAAGGTAGTGTGTTGTCGATATTTTTGTTATTCCAATGGATCGTAGCCATGTCATTATGGAAGGTAGTCTGTTGCCGTGATTTTTGTTACAGCAATGGATGGTAGCCTTGTCATTATGGAAGGTAGTCCGTTGTCGTGATTTTTGTTACTCTAAGGGATGGTAGCCTTGTCATTATGGAAGGTAGTCTATTGTCGAGATTTTTGTTACTCCAATGGATGGTAGCCTTGTCATTTGGAAGGTAGTTTGTTGTCGAGATTTCCATTACTCCAATGGATGGTAGCCTTATCATTATGGAAGGTAGTCTATTGCGGAGATTTTTGTTACTATAATGGATGGTAGCCTTGTCATTATGGAAGGTAGTCTGTTGTTGAGATTATTGTTACTCCATTGGATGGTAGCCTTGTCATTATGGAAGGTAGTATGTTGCAGAGATTTTTGTTACTATAATGGATGGTAGCCTTGTCATTATGGAAGGTAGTCTGTTGTCGAGATTTTTGTTACTCCAATTGATGGTAGCCTTGTTATTATGGAAGGTAGTCTTTTGTCGAGATTTTTGTTACTCCATTGGATGGTATCCTTGTCATTATGGAAGGTAGTATGTTGTAGAGATTTTTGTTACTCCAAAGGATGGTAGCCTTGTCATTATGGAAGGTAGTCTGTTGTCGAGATTTTTGTTACTGCAATGGATGGTAGCCTTGTCATTATGGAAGGTAGTCTGTTGTTGTGATTTATGTTAATCAAATGGATGGTAGCCTTGCCATTAAGGACGGTAGTCTGCTGTTCAGATTTTTGTTACTCCAATGGATGGTAGACTTTTCATTACGAAAGCTAGTATGTTATCGAGATTTTTGTTACTCCATTGGATGGTAGCCTTGTCATTATGGAAGGTAGTGTGTTGTCGATATTTTTGTTATTCCAATGGATCGTAGCCATGTCATTATGGAAGGTAGTCTGTTGCCGTGATTTTTGTTACACTAATGGATGGTAGCCTTGTCATTATGGAAGGTAGTCCGTTGTCGAGATTTTTGTTACTCTAAGGGATGGTAGCCTTGTCATTATGGAAGGTATTCTATTGTCGAGATTTTTGTTACTCCAATGGATGGTAGCCTTGTCATTTGGAAGGTAGTCTGTTGTTGTGATTTCTGTTAATCCAATGGATGGTAGCCTTGTCATTAAGGACGGTAGTCTTCTGTTCAGATTTTTGTTACTCCAATGGATGGTAGACTTATCATTATGAAAGGTTGTCTGTTATCGAGATTTTTGTTACTCCATTGGATGGTAGCCTTGTCATTATGGAAGGTAGTGTGTTGTCGATATTTTTGTTATTCCAATGGATCGTAGCCATGTCATTATGGAAGGTAGTCTGTGAAGGGGTGAAAAACACAAGAAGGGGGGGGGGGGGTTGAATTGTAAAACTGGAATCTTAAAGCAATTGACAAGATATTTTTATCCTGGTTCGTTTGATCTCAAACTACTCCAGTCCACCCGTCAAGGTGATTTCGCCTCTCTCCAACGAGGTCTTAATTCACTATATTCAACTGAATACAAATCTGCTTTAACAACTGCTAAAGCCTTCTTGATTCAAACCACAATCCGGTTTTTCAAGGCAACACTTTCTTACAAAGGTATAAAACAAATGTGTGAATGTTTTCTACAAAACTATATCACAACTGTGATGTATACACAAATTAAGCTTAGAATACTAGGTTGCTAAACACTAATGGAGTATCAGAGTTTGTTGGTTTAGCAAAACTGGTAGATGAAGATTATTGTTCAACTTTGTGCGTGTAGAGAGTTTGGAAGCATTAGCCATTATAATCTTCGAAGCCTTGTTTATATAGCACTTGAGAAGATGAACGTTGAATGCAATATTCTTGATTCAATGCTAATAACAAGCTTTCCTTTTTGAGCAGATCTTGTCTAGAATGATGCCGTTGGAATTAATTAGCGTTCAATGCACAGTACCGTTGCTTCTTCAATGCACGTTCTGGCTTGGCTCATTCTGATTCTGCTTCGCTGCTACCATCCATTGGTGTATCAAATCAAGTTCTGATGCTGAAGAAGTGATCTTGCTTATTTCAATCAGCGTATCTGCAAGTCAGAGCATAGTAATTTTAGGCAGCATATAGTTCAAACATGAAACATATAAATACTATATCTTTTCACTTTGTTATCATCAAAACTTAAATATAGGGTACTAGATTCAAACATTGTTCTAACAGTCTGTTGCCGTGATTTTTGTTACACCAATGGATGGTAGCCTTGTCATTATGGAAGGTAGTCTGTTGTCGAGATTTTTGTTACTCTAAGGGATGGTAGCCTTGTCATTATGGAAGGTAGTCTATTGTCTAGATTTTTGTTACTCCAATGGATGGTAGCATTGTCATTTGGAAGGTAGTTTGTTGTCGAGATTTCCATTACTCCAATGGATGGTAGCCTTGTCATTATGGAAGCTAGTCTGTTGCGGAGATTTTTGTTACTATAATGGATGGTAGCCTTGTCATTATGGAAGGTAGTCTGTTGTTGAGATTTTTATTACTCCATTTGATGGTAGCCTTGTCATTATGGAAGGTAGTATGTTGCGGAGATTTTTGTTAGTATAATGGATGGTAGCCTTGTCATTATGGAAGGTAGTCTGTTGTCGAGATTTTTGTTACTCCAATTGATGGTAGCCTTGTCATTTTGGAAGGTAGTATGTTGTCGAGATTTTTGTTATTCCAATGGATGGTAGACTAGTCATTATGGAAGGTAGTTTGTTTCGAAATTTTTGTTACTCCAAGGGATGGTTGCCTTGTCATTATCGAAGGTAGTCTGTTGTCGAGATTTTTGTTACTCCAATGGATGGTAGCCTTGTCATTATGGAAGGGAGTCTGTTGTCGAGATTTTTGTTACTCCATTGGATGGTAGCCTTGTCATTATGGAAGGTAGTATGTTGTCGAGATTTTTGTTACTCCATTGGATGGTAGCCTTGTCATTATGGAAGGTAGTATGTTGTCGAGATTTTTGTTACTCCATTGGATGGTAGCCTTGTCATTATGGAAGGTAGTATGTTGTCGAGATATTTGTTATTCCAATGGATGGTAGCCTAGTCATTATGGCAGGTAGTTTGTTTCGAAATTTTTGTTACTCCAACAGATGGTTGCCTTGTCATTATGGAAGGTAGTCTGTTGTCGAGATTTTTGTTACTCCATTGGTTAGTAGCCTTGTCATTATGGAAGGTAGTATGTTGTCGAGATTTTTGTTACTCCAAACGATGGTAGCCTTGTCATTATGGAAGGTAGTCTGTTGTCGAGATTTTTGTTACTGCAATGGATGGTAGCCTTGTCATTATGGAAGGTAGTCTGTTGTTGTGATTTTTGTTAATCCAATGGATGGTAGCCTTGTCATTAAGGACAATAGTCTGTTGTTCAGATTTTTGTTACTCCAATTGATGGTAGACTTGACATTACGAAAGGTAGCGTGTTATCGAGATTTTTGTTACTCCATTGGATTGTAGCCTTGTCATTATGGAAGGTAGTATGTTGTCGAGATTTTTGTTATTCCAATGGATGGTAGCCTAGTCATTCTGGAAGGTAGTTTGTTTCGAAATTTTTGTTATTCCAATGGATGGTAGCCTTGTCATTATCGGAGGTAGTCTATTGTCGAGATTTTTGTTACTCCAAAGGATGGTAGCCTTGTCATTATGGAAGGTAGTCTGTTGTTGAGATTTTTGTTACTCCATTGGATGGTAGCATTGTCATTATGGAAGGTAGTATGTTGCGGAGATTTTTGTTAATCCAATGGATGGTAGCCTTGTCATTATGGAAGGTAGTCTGTTGTCGAGATTTTTGTTACTCCAATTGATGGTAGCCTTGTCATTATGGAAGGTAGTATGTTGTCGAGATATTTGTTATTCCAATGGATGGTAGCCTAGTAATTATGGAAGGTAGTTTGTTTTGAAATTTTTGTTACTGCAAGGGATGGTAGCCTTGTCATTATGGAAGGTAGTATGTTGTCGAGATTTTTGTTACTCCATTGGATGGTAGCCTTGTCATTATGGAAGGTAGTATGTTGTCGAGATTTTTGTTACTCCAAAGGATGGTAGCCTTGTAATTATGGAAGGTAGTCTGTTGTCGAGATTTTTGTTACTCCAGTGGATGGTAGCCTTGTCATTATTGAAGGTAGTCTGTTGTCGAGATTTTTGTTACTCCATTGGTTGGTAGCCTTGTCATTATAGAAGGTAGTATGTTGTCGAGATTTTTGTCACTCCAAAGGATGGTAGCCTTGTCATTATGGAAGGTAGTCTGTTGTCGAGATTTTTGTTACCGCAATGGATGGTAGCCTTGTCATTATTGAAGGTAGTCTGTTGTTGTGATTTTTGTTAATCCAATAGATGGTAGCCTTGTCATTAAGGACAATAGTCTGTTGTTCAGATTTTTGTTACTCCAATTGATGGTAGACTTGTCATTACGAAAGGTAGTGTGTTATCGAGATTTTTGTTACTCCATTGGATCGTAGCCTTGTCATTTTGGAAGGTAGTATGTTGTCGAGATTTTTGTTATTCCAATGGATGGTAGCCTAGTCATTCTCGAAGGTAGTTTGTTTCGTAATTTTTGTTACTCCAATGGATGGTAGCCTTGTCATTATCAGAGGTAGTCTTTTGTCGAGATTTTTTTACTCCAAAGGATGGTAGCCTTGTCATTATGGAAGGTAGTCTGTTGTTGAGATTTTTGTTACTCCATTGGATGGTAGCCTTGTCATTATGGAAGGTAGTATGTTGCGGAGATTTTTGTTAATCCAATGGATGGTAGCCTTGTCATTATGGAAGGTAGTCTGTTGTCGAGATTTTTGTTACTCCAATTGATGGTAGCCTTGTCATTATGGAAGGTAGTATGTTGTCGAGATATTTGTTATTCCAATGGATGGTAGCCTAGTAATTATGGAAGGTAGTTTGTTTTGAAATTTTTGTTACTCCAAGGGATGGTTGCCTTGTCATTATCGAAGGTAGTCTGTTGTCGAGATTTTTGTTACTCCAATGGATGGTAGCCTTGTCATTATGGAAGGTAGTCTGTTTTCGAGATTTTTGTTACTCCATTGGATGGTAGCCTTGTCATTATGGAACGTAGTATGTTGTCTAGATTTTTGTTACTCCATTGGATGGTAGCCTTGTCATTATGGAAGGTAATATGTTGTCGAGATTTTTGTTACTCCAAAGGATGGTAGCCTTGTCATTATGGAAGGTAGTCTGTTGTCGAGATTTTTGTTACTGCAATGGATGGTAGCCTTGTCGTTATGGAAGGTAGTCTGTTGTTGTGATTTCGGTTAATCCAATGGATGGTAGCCTTTTTATTAAGGACAATAGTCTGTTGTTCAGATTTTTGTTACTCCAATTGATGGTAGACTTGACATTACGAAAGGTAGCGTGTTATCGAGATTTTTGTTACTCCATTGGATTGTAGCCTTGTCATTATGGAAGGTAGTATGTTGTCGAGATTTTTGTTATTCCAATGGATGGTAGCCTAGTCATTCTGGAAGGTAGTTTGTTTCGAAATTTTTGTTATTCCAATGGATGGTAGCCTTGTCATTATCGGAGGTAGTCTGTTGTCGAGATTTTTGTTACTCCAAAGGATGGTAGCCTTGTCATTATGGAAGGTAGTCTGTTGTTGAGATTTTTGTTACTCCATTGGATGGTAGCATTGTCATTATGGAAGGTAGTATGTTGCGGAGATTTTTGTTAATCCAATGGATGGTAGCCTTGTCATTATGGAAGGTAGTCTGTTGTCGAGATTTTTGTTACTCCAATTGATGGTAGCCTTGTCATTATGGAAGGTAGTATGTTGTCGAGATATTTGTTATTCCAATGGATGGTAGCCTAGTAATTATGGAAGGTAGTTTGTTTTGAAATTTTTGTTACTGCAAGGGATGGTAGCCTTGTCATTATGGAAGGTAGTATGTTGTCGAGATTTTTGTTACTCCATTGGATGGTAGCCTTGTCATTATGGAAGGTAGTATGTTGTCGAGATTTTTGTTACTCCAAAGGATGGTAGCCTTGTAATTATGGAAGGTAGTCTGTTGTCGAGATTTTTGTTACTCCAGTGGATGGTAGCCTTGTCATTATTGAAGGTAGTCTGTTGTCGAGATTTTTGTTACTCCATTGGTTGGTAGCCTTGTCATTATAGAAGGTAGTATGTTGTCGAGATTTTTGTCACTCCAAAGGATGGTAGCCTTGTCATTATGGAAGGTAGTCTGTTGTCGAGATTTTTGTTACCGCAATGGATGGTAGCCTTGTCATTATTGAAGGTAGTCTGTTGTTGTGATTTTTGTTAATCCAATAGATGGTAGCCTTGTCATTAAGGACAATAGTCTGTTGTTCAGATTTTTGTTACTCCAATTGATGGTAGACTTGTCATTACGAAAGGTAGTGTGTTATCGAGATTTTTGTTACTCCATTGGATCGTAGCCTTGTCATTTTGGAAGGTAGTATGTTGTCGAGATTTTTGTTATTCCAATGGATGGTAGCCTAGTCATTCTCGAAGGTAGTTTGTTTCGTAATTTTTGTTACTCCAATGGATGGTAGCCTTGTCATTATCAGAGGTAGTCTTTTGTCGAGATTTTTTTACTCCAAAGGATGGTAGCCTTGTCATTATGGAAGGTAGTCTGTTGTTGAGATTTTTGTTACTCCATTGGATGGTAGCCTTGTCATTATGGAAGGTAGTATGTTGTGGAGATTTTTGTTAATCCAATGGATGGTAGCCTTGTCATTATGGAAGGTAGTCTGTTGTCGAGATTTTTGTTACTCCAATTGATGGTAGCCTTGTCATTATGGAAGGTAGTATGTTGTCGAGATATTTGTTATTCCAATGGATGGTAGCCTAGTAATTATGGAAGGTAGTTTGTTTTGAAATTTTTGTTACTCCAAGGGATGGTTGCCTTGTCATTATCGAAGGTAGTCTGTTGTCGAGATTTTTGTTACTCCAATGGATGGTAGCCTTGTCATTATGGAAGGTAGTCTGTTTTCGAGATTTTTGTTACTCCATTGGATGGTAGCCTTGTCATTATGGAACGTAGTATGTTGTCTAGATTTTTGTTACTCCATTGGATGGTAGCCTTGTCATTATGGAAGGTAATATGTTGTCGAGATTTTTGTTACTCCAAAGGATGGTAGCCTTGTCATTATGGAAGGTAGTCTGTTGTCGAGATTTTTGTTACTGCAATGGATGGTAGCCTTGTCGTTATGGAAGGTAGTCTGTTGTTGTGATTTCGGTTAATCCAATGGATGGTAGCCTTGTTATTAAGGACGGTAGTCTGCTGTTCAGATTTTTGTTACTCGAATGGATGGTAGACTTGTCATTACGAAAGGTAGACTGTTATCGAGATTTTTGTTACTCCATTGGATGGTAGCCTTGTCATTATGGAAGGTAGTCTTGTTGTCGAGATTTTTGTTACTCTAAGGGACAGTAGCCTTCTCATTATGGAAGGTAGTCTATTGTCGAGATTTTTGTTACTCCAATGGATGGTAGCCTTGTCATTATGGAAGGTAGTTTGTTGTCGAGATTTCTATTACTCCAATGGATGGTAGCCTTGTCATTATGGAAGGTAGTCTGTTGCGGAGATTTTTGTTACTATAATGGATGGTAGCCTTGTCATTATGGAAGGTAGTCTGTTGTCGAGATTTTTGTTACTCCATTGGATGGTAGCCTTGTCATTATGGAAGGTTGTATGTTGTCGAGATTTTTGTTATTCCCATGGATGGTACCCTTGTCATTATGGAAGGTAGTTTGTTTCGAAATTTTTGTTACTCCAACGGATGGTAGCCTTGTCATTATCGAAGGTAGTGTGTTGTCGAGATTTTTGTTACTCCGATGGATGGTAGCCTTGTCATTATGGAAGGTAGTCTGTTGTCGAGATTTTTGTTACTCCATTGGATGGTAGCCTTGTCATTATGGAAGGTAGTATTTTGTCAAGATTTTTGTTACACCAAAGGATGGTAGCCTTGTCATTATGGAAGGTAGTTTGTTGTCGAGATTTTTGTTACTGCAATGGATGGTAGACTTGTCACTATGGAAGGTAGTCTGTTGTTGTGATTTCTGTTAATCCAATGGATTGTAGCCTTGTCATTAAGGATGGTAGTCTGCAGTTCAGATTTTTGTTACTCCAATGGATGGTAGACTTGTCATTACGAAAGGTAGTCTGTTATCGAGATTTTTGTTACTCCATTGGATCGTAGCCTTGTCATTATGGAAGGTAGTGTGTTGTCGATATTTTTGTTATTCCAATGCATCGTAGCCATGTCATTATGGAAGGTAGTCTGTTGCCGTGATTTTTATTACTCCAATGGATGGTAGCCTTGTCATTATGGAAGGTAGTCTATTGTCGAGATTTTTGTTACTCCAATGGATGATAGCCTTGTCATTATGGAAGGTAGTTTGTTGTCGAGTTTTCTATTTCCACAATGGATGGTAGCCTTGTCATTATGGAAGGTAGTCTGTTACGGAGATTTTTGTTACTATAATGGATTGTAGCCTTGTCATTATGGAAGGTAGTCTGTTGTAGAGATTTTTGTTACTCCATTGGATGGTAGCCTTGTCATTATGGAAGGTAGTATGTTGTCGAGATTTTTGTTATTCAAATGGATGGTAGCCTAGTCATTATGGAAGGTAGTTTGTTTCAAAAATTTTGTTACTCCAACGGATTGTAGCCTTGTAATTATCGAAGGTAGTCTGTTATCGAGATTTTTGTTACTCCAATGGATGGAGGCCTTGTTATAATGGAAGGTAGTCTGTTGTCGAGATTTTTGTTACTCCATTGGATGGTAGCCTTGTCATTACGAAACGTAGTATGTTGTCGAGATTTTTGTTACTGCAATGGATGGTAGCCTTGTCATTATGGAAGGTAGCATGTCGTTGTGATTTCTTTTACTCCAATGGATGGTAGCCTTGTCGCTATGGAAGGTAGTCTGTTTACGAGATTTTGGTTACTTCAATGGATGGTAGCCTTGTCATTATGGAAGGTAGTCTGTTGTCGAGATTTTTTATACTCTAATGGATTGTAGCCTTGTCATTATGGAAGGTAGTCTCTTGTTGATATTTTTGTTACTCCAATGATGGCACCCTTGTCATTATTGAAGTTTGTATGTTGTCGAGATTTTTATTACTCCAACGGATGGTAGCCTTGTCATTTAGGAAGGTAGTCTGTTATCGGGATTTTTGTTACTCCAATTGATGGCAGCCTTGTCATTATACAAGGTAGTCTGTTGTCCAGATTTTTGTTACAACAATGGATGGTAGCCTTGTCATTATGGAAGGTAGTTTTTTGTCGAGATTTTTGTTACTGCAATGGATGTTAGCCTTGTCATTATGGAAGGTAGTCTGTCGTTGTGATTTCTGTTACTCTAATGGATGGTAGCCTTGTCATTATGGAAGGTAGTCTCTTGTCGAGATTTTTGTTACTGCAATGGATGGTAGCCTTGTCATTATGGAAGGTAGTCTGTTGTTGTGATTTTTGTTAATCCAATATATGGTAGCCTTGTCATTAAGGACAGTAGTCTGTTGTTCAGATTTTTGTTACTCCAATTGATGGTAGACTTGTCATTACGAAAGGTAGTGTGTTATCGAGATTTTTGTTACTCCATTGGATCGTAGCCTTGTCATTATGGAAGGTAGTATGTTGTCGAGATTTTTGTTATTCCAATGGATGGTAGCCTAGTCATTCTCGAATGTAGTTTGTTTCGTAATTTTTGTTACTCCAATGGATGGTAGCCTTGTAATTATCAAAGGTAGTCTTTTGTCGAGATTTTTGTTACTCCAAAGGATGGTAGCCTTGTCATTATGGAAGGTAGTCTGTTGTTGAGATTTTTGTTACTCCATTGGATGGTAGCCTTGTCATTATGGAAGGTAGTATGTTGCGGAGATTTTTGTTATTCCAATGGATGGTAGCCTTGTCATTATGGAAGGTAGTCTGTTGTCGAGATTTTTGTTACACCAATTGATGGTAGCCTTGTCATTATGGAAGGTAGTATGTTGTCGAGATATTTGTTATTCCAATGGATGGTAGCCTAGTAATTATGGAAGGTAGTTTGTTTTGAAATTTTTGTTACTCCAAGGGATGGTTGCCTTGTCATTATCGAAGGTAGTCTGTTGTCGAGATTTTTGTTACTCCAATGGATGGTAGCCTTGTCATTATGGAAGGTAGTCTGTTTTCGAGATTTTTGTTACTCCATTGGATGGAAGCCTTGTCATTATGGAAGGTAGTATGTTGTCTAGATTTTTGTTACTCCATTGGATGGTAGCCTTGTCATTATGGAAGGTAATATGTTGTCGAGATTTTTGTTACTCCAAAGGATGGTAGCCTTGTCATTAGGGAAGGTAGTTTGTTGTGGAGTTTTCTATTTCTCCAATGGATGGTAGCCTTGTTATTATGGAAGGTAGTCTGTTACGGAGATTTTTGTTACTATAATGGATTGTAGCCTTGTCATTATGGAAGGTAGTCTGTTGTAGAGATTTTTGTTACTCCATTGGATGGTAGCCTTGTCATTATGGAAGGTAGTATGTTGTCGAGATTTTTGTTATTCCAATGGACGGTAGCCTAGTCATTATGGAAGGTAGTTTGTTTCAAAATTTTTGTTACTCCAACGGATTGTAGCCTTGTAATTATCGAAGGTAGTCTGTTATCGAGATTTTTGTTACTCCAATGGATGGAGGCCTTGTTATTATGGAAGGTAGTCTGTTGTCGAGATTTTTGTTACTCCAATGGATGGTAGCCTTGTCATTATGGAAGGTAGCATGTCGTTGTGATTTCTTTTACTCCAATGGATGGTAGCCTTGTCACTATGGAAGGTAGTATGTTTACGAGATTTTGGTTACTTCAATGGATGGTAGCCTTGTCATTATGGAAGGTAGTCTGTTGTCGAGATTTTTTATACTCCAATGGATTGTAGCCTTGTCATTATGGAAGGTAGTCTCTTGTTGATATTTTTGTTACTCCAATGATGGTACCCTTGTCATTATTGAAGGTTGTATGTTGTCGAGATTTTTATTACTCCAACGGATGGTAGCCTTGTCATTTAGGAAGGTAGTCTGTTATCGGGATTTTTGTTACTCCAATTGATGGCAGCCTTGTCATTGTACAAGGTAGTCTGTTGTCCAGATTTTTGTTACAACAATGGATGGTAGCCTTGTCATTATGGAAGGTAGTTTGTTGTCGAGATTTTTGTTACTACAATGGATGGTAGCCTTGTCATTATGGAAGGTAGTCTGTCGTTGTGATTTCTGTTACTCTAATGGATGGTAGCCTTGTCATTATGGAAGGAAGTCTATTATCGATATTTTTGTTACTCCATTGGATGGTAGCCTTGTCATTATGGAAGGTAGTGTGTTGTCGATATTTTTGTTATTCCCATGGATGGTAGCCTTGTCATTATGGAAGGTAGTCTGTTGTCGTGATTTTTTTACTCCAATTGAGGGTAGCCTTGTCATTAAGGAAGGTAGTATGTTGTCGATATCTTTATTACTCCAATGGATGGTAAACTTATCATTATGGAAGGTAGTCTGTTGTCGAGATTTTTGTTACTCTAAGGGATGGTAGCCTTGTAATTATGGAAGGTACTGTGTTATCGAAATTTTTGTTATTCCAATGGATAGTAGCCTTGTCATTATGGAAGGTATTGCGTCGTCGAGATTTTTGTTACTACAATGGATTGTAGCCTTGTCGTTATGGAAGGTAGTCTGTTGTCGATATCTTTATTACTCCAATGGATGGTAGCCTAGTCATTATGGAAGGTAGTGTGTTTTCGATATTTTTGTTACTCCAATGGATGGTAGCCTTGTCATTATGGAAGGTAGTCTGTTGTCAAGATTTTTTATACTCCAATGGATTGTAGCCTTGTCATTATGGAAGGTAGTCTCTTGTGGATAATTTTGTTACTCCAATGATGTTACCCTTGTCATTATGGAAGGTAGTATGCTGTCTAGATTTTTGTTACTCCAATGGATGGTAGCCTTGTCATTATGGAAGGTAGTCTGTTGTCGAGATTTCTGTTTCTTCAATGGATGGTAGCTTTGTGATTGAGGAAGGTAGTCTGTTATCAGGATTTTTGTTACTCCAATGGATGGTAGCCTTGTCATTATGCAAGGTAGTCTGCTGTCCAGATTTTTGTTACAACAATGGATGGTAGCCTTGTCATTTTGGAAGGCAGTATGTTGTCGAAATTTTTGTTACTACAATGGATGGTAGCCTTGTCATTATGGAAGGTAGCATGTCGTTGTGATTTCTTTTACTCCAATGGATGGTAGCCTTGTCACTATGGAAGGTAGTCTGTTTACGAGATTTTGGTTACTTCAATGGATGGTAGCCTTGTCATTATGGAAGGTAGTCTGTTGTCGAGATTTTTTATACTCCATTGGATTGTAGCCTTGTCATTATGGAAGGTAGTCTCTTGTTGATATTTTTGTTACTCCAATGATGGTACCCTTGTCATTATTGAAGGTTGTATGTTGTCGAGATTTTTATTACTCCAACGGATGGTAGCCTTGTCATTTAGGAAGGTAGTCTGTTATAAGGATTTTTGTTACTCCAATTGATGGCAGCCTTGTCATTATACAAGGTAGTCTGTTGTCCAGATTTTTGTTACAACAATGGATGGTAGCCTTGTCATTATGGAAGGTAGTTTGTTGTCGAGATTTTTGTTACTGCAATGGATGGTAGCCTTGTCATTATGGAAGGTAGTCTGTCGTTGTGATTTCTGTTACTCTAATGGATGGTAGCCTTGTCATTATGGAAGGAAGTCTATTATCGATATTTTTGTTACTCCATTGGATGGTATCCTTGTCATTATGGAAGGTAGTGTGTTGTCGATATTTTTGTTATTCCCATGGATGGTAGCCTTGTCATTATGGAAGGTAGTCTGTTGTCGTGATTTTTTTACTCCAATGGATGGTAGCCTTGTCATTATGGAAGGTAGTATGTTGTCGATATCTTTATTACTCCAATGGATGGTAACCTTATCATTATGGAAAGTAGTCTGTTGTCGAGATTTTTGTTACTCTAAGGGATGGTAGCCTTGTAATTATGGAAGGTACCGTGTTATCGAAATTTTTGTTATTCCAATGGATAGTAGCCTTGTCATTATGGAAGGTATTGCGTCGTCGAGATTTTTGTTACTACAATGGATTGTAGCCTTGTCGTTATGGAAGGTAGTTTGTTGTCGATATCTTTATTACTCCAATGGATGGTAGCCTAGTCATTATGGAAGGTAGTGTGTTTTCGATATTTTTGTTACTCCAATGGATGGTAGCCTTGTCATTATGGAAGGTAGCATGTCGTTGTGATTTCTTTTACTCCAATGGATGGTAGCCTTGTCACTATGGAAGGTAGTCTGTTTACGAGATTTTGGTTACTTCAATGGATGGTAGCCTTGTCATTATGGAAGGTAGTCTGTTGTCGAGATTTTTTATACTCCATTGGATTGTAGCCTTGTCATTATGGAAGGTAGTCTCTTGTTGATATCATTGTTACTCCAATGATGGTACCCTTGTCATTATTGAAGGTTGTATGTTGTCGAGATTTTTATTACTCCAACGGATGGTAGCCTTGTCATTATGGAAGGTAGTTTGTTGTCGAGATTTTTGTTACTGCAATGGATGGTAGCCTTGTCATTATGGAAGGTAGTCTGTCGTTGTGATTTCTGTTACTCTAATGGATGGTAGCCTTGTCATTATGGAAGGAAGTCTATTATCGATATTTTTGTTACTCCATTGGATGATAGCCTTGTCATTATGGAAGGTAGTGTGTTGTCGATATCTTTGTTATTCCCATGGATGGTAGCCTTGTCATTATGGAAGGTTGTCTGTTGTCGTGATTTTTTTACTCCAATGGATGGTAGCCTAGTCATTATGGAAGGAAGTGTGTTTTCGATATTTTTGTTACTCCAATGGATGGTAGCCTTGTCATTATGGAAGGTAGTCTGTTATTAAGATTTTTTATACTCCAATGGATTGTAGCCTTGTCATTATGGAAGGTAGTCTCTTGTGGATAATTTTGTTACTCCAATGATGTTACCCTTGTCATTATGGAAGGTAGTATGTTGTCTAGATTTTTGTTACTCCAATGGATGGTAGCCTTGTCATTATGGAAGGTAGTCTGTTGTCGAGATTTCTGTTTCTTCAATGGATGGTAGCTTTGTCATTGAGGAAGGTAGTCTGTTATCAGGATTTTTGTTACTCCAATGGATGGTAGCCTTGTCATTATGCAAGGTAGTCTGCTGTCCAGATTTTTGTTACAACAATGGATGGTAGCCTTGTCATTATGGAAGGCAGTCTGTTGTCGAAATTTTTGTTACTACAATGGATGGTAGACTTGTCATTTTGGAAGGTAGTATGTTGTCGAGTTTTTGTAACTCTAACAGATTGTAGCCTTGTCATTATGGAAGGTAGTATGTTGTGGTGATTTTTGTTACTATAATGGATGGTAGCCTTGTCATTATGGAAGGTAGTCTATTGTCCATATTTTTGTTACTCTAATGGATTGCAGCCTTGCCATTATAGAAGGTATTCTGTTGTCGAGATTTTTATTACTGCAATGGATGGTAGCCTTGTCATTATGGAAGGTAGTTTGTCGTTGTGACTTCTGTTACTCCAATGGATGGTAGCCTTGTCATTAAGGACGGTAGTCTGTTGTTCAGATTTTTGTTACTCCAATGGATGGTAGACTTGGCATTACGAAAGGAAGTCTGTTGTCGAAATTTTTGTTACTCCATTGGATGGTAGCCTTGTCATTATGGAAGGAAGTCTGTTGTCGTAATTTTTGTTACTCCATTGGATGGTAGCCTTGTCATTATGGAAGGTAGTCTGTCGTTGTGATTTCTGTTACTCTAATGGATGGTAGCCTTGTCATTATGGAAGGAAGTCTATTATCGATATTTTTGTTACTCCATTGGATGGTAGCCTTGTCATTATGGAAGCTAGTGTGTTGTCGATATTTTTGTTATTCCCATGGATGGTAGCCTTGTCATTATGGAAGGTAGTCTGTTGTCGTGATTTTTTTACTCCAATGGATGATAGCCTAGTCATTATGGAAGGTAGTGTGTTTTCGATATTTTTGTTACTCCAATGGATGGTAGCCTTGTCATTATGGAAGGTAGTCTGTTATTAAGATTTTTTATACTCCAATGGATTGTAGCCTTGTCATTATGGAAGGTAGTCTCTTGTGGATAATTTTGTTACTCCAATGATGTTACCCTTGTCATTATGGAAGGTAGTGTGTTGTCGATATTTTTGTTATTCCAATGGATGGTAGCCATGTCATTATGGAAGGAAGTCTGTTGTCGTAATTTTTGTAACTCCAATGGACAGTAGCCTTGTCATTATGGAAGGTAGTCCATTTTCGATATTTTTGTTATTCCAATGGATGGTAGCCTTGTCATTATGGAAGGTAGTATGTTGTCGAGTTTTTGTTACTCCAACAGATTGTAGCCTTGTCATTATGGAAGGTAGTCTGTTGTGGAGATTTTAGTTACTACAATGGATGGTAGCCTTGTCATTATGGAAGGTAGTCTATTGTCCAAATTTTTGTTACTCTAATGGATTGTTGCCTTGCCATTATGGAAGGTAGTCTATTGTCGAGATTTTTGTTACTGCAATGGATGGTAGCCTTGTCATTATGGAAGGTAGTCTGTCGTGGTGATTTCTGTTACTCCAATAGATGGTAGCCTTGTCATTAAGGACAGTAGTTTGTTGTTCAGATTTTTGTTACTCCAATGGATGGTAGACTTGGCATTACGAAAGGTAGTCTGTTGTCGAAATTTTTGTTACTCCATTGGATGGTAGTCTTCTCATTATGGAAGGTAGTCCATTGTCGAGATTTTTGTTACTCTAAGGGATGGTAGCCTTGTTATTATGGAAGGAAGTCTGTTGTCGTAATTTTTGTAACTCCAATGGATAATAGCCTTGTCATTATGGAAGGTAGTCCGTTGTCGATAATTTTGTTACTCTAAGGGATGGTAGCCTTATGATTATGGAAGGTAGTGTGTTTTCGATATTTTTGTAATTCCAATGGATGGTAGCCTTTCCATTATCGAAGGTAGTCTATTGTCGAGATTTTTATTACTCCAATGGATGGTAGACATGTCATTATGGAAGCTAGTCTCTTGTTGATATTTTTGTTACTCCAATGGATGGTAGCCTTGTAATTATGGAAGGTAGTCTGTTGTCCATATTTTTGTTACTCTAATGAATGGTAGCCTTGCCATTATGGAAGGTAGTTTGTTGTCGAGATTTTTATTACTGCAATGGATGGGAGCCTTGTCATTATGGAAGGTAGTCTGTCATTGTGATTTCTGTTACTCCAATGGATGGTAGCATTGTCATTAAGGATGGTAGTCTGTTGTTCAGATTTTTGTTACTCCAATGGATGGTAGACTTGTCATTACGAAAGGTAGTCTGTTGTCGAGATTTTTGTTACTCCATTGGATGATAGCCTTGTCATTATGGAAGGTAGTGTGTTGTCGATATTTTTGTTATTCCAATGGATCGTAGCCATGTCATTATGCAAGGTAGTCTATTGTCATGATTTTTGTTACTCCAATGGATGGTAGCCTTGTCATTATGGAAGGTAGTCCGTTGTCGATATTTTTGTTACTCTAAGGAATGGTAGCTTTGTTATTATGGAAAGTAGTGTGTTTTTGATATTTTTGTTACTCCAACGGATGGTAGCCTTGTCATTATGGAAGGTAGTCTGGCGTCGAGATTTTTGTTACTCCAATGGATTGTAGCCTTATCATTATAGAAGGTAGTCTATCCTCGATATTTTTGTTACTACAATGGATGTTAGCCTTGTCATTATGAAAGGTATTCTGTTGTCGATATTTTTGTTACTACAATGGATTGTAACCTTGTCGTTATGGAAGGTAGTATGTTGTCGATATCTTTGTTACTCCAATGGATGGTAGCCTAGTCATTATGGAATGTAGTCTGTTGTCGAGATTTTTGTTACTCCAATGGATTCTAGCCTTGTCATTATGGAAGGAAGTCTGTTGTCGATATTTTTTATACTCCAATAGATTGTAGCCTTGTCATTATGGAAGGTATTATCTTGTGGATATTTTTGTTACTCCAATGATGGTACCCTTGTCATTATGGAAGGTAGTATGTTGTCGAGATTTTTGTTACTCCAACGGATGGTAGCCTTGTCATTATGCAAGGTAGTTTGTTTTCGTGATTATTGTTACTCCATTGGATGGTAGCCTTGTCATTATGGAAGGTAGTATGTTGTCGAGATTTTTGTTGTTCCAATGGATCATAGCCATGTCATTATGCAAGGTAGTCTATTGTCGTGATTTTTGTTACTCCAATGGATGGTAGCCTTGTCATTATGGAAGGTAGTCCGTTGTCGAGATTTTTTTTACTCTAAGGGATGGTAGCCTTGTTATTATGGAAGATAGTGTGTTTTCAATATAGAAGGTAGTCTTATAATTATAGAAGGTAGCCTTATCATTATAGAAGGTAGTCTATCGTCGAGATTTTTGTTACTACAATGGATGGTAGCCTTGTCATTATGGAAGTTATTCTGTTGTCGAGATTTTTGTTACTACAATGGATTGTAGCCTTGTCGTTATGGAAGGTAGTATGTTGTTGATATCTTTGTTACTCCAATGGATGGTAGCCTAGTCATTATGGAAGGAAGTCTGTTGTCGATATTTTTTATACTCCAATGGATTGTAGCCTTTTCATTATGGAAGGAAGTCTCTGGTGGATATTTTTGTTACTCCAATGATGGCACCCTTGTCATTATGAAAGGTAGTATGTTGTCGAGATTTTTGTTACTCCAACGGATGGTAGCCTTGTCATTATGGAAGGTAGTCTGTTGTCGAGATTTTTGTTACTCCATTTGATGGTAACCTTGTCATTATGGAAGGTAGTATGTTGTCGAGATTTTTGTTATTCCAATGGATCGTAGCCATGTCATTATGGTAAGTAGTCTGTTTCGAAATTTTTGTTACTCCAATGGATGGTAGCCAGTCATTACCGAAGGTAGTCTATTGTCGAGATTTTTGTTACTCCAATGGATGGTAGCCTTGTCATTATCGAAGCTAATCTCTTGTTGATATTTTTGTTACTCCAAGGGATGGTAGCCTTGTCATTATGGAAGGTAGTCTGCTATCCATATTTTTGTTACTCTAATGGATGGTAGCCTTGCCATTATGGAAGGTAGTCTATTGTCGATATTTTGGTCACTGCAATGGATGGTAGCCTTGTCATTATGGAAGGAAGTATGTCGTTGTGATTTCTCTTACTCCAATGGATGGTAGCCTTGTCATTAAGAATGGTAGTTTGTTGTTCATATTTTTATTACTCCAATGGATGGTAGACTTGTCATTACGAAAGGTAATCTGTTGTCTAGATTTTTGTTACTCCATTAGATGGTACCCTTGTCATTATGGAAGGTAGTGTGTTGTCGATATTTTTGTTACTCTAAGGGATGGTAGCCTTGTCATTATGAAAGGTAGTGTGTTTTCGATATTTTTGTTATTCCAATGGATGGTATCCTTGCCATTATCGAAGGTAGTCTATTGTCGAGATTTTTATTACTCCAATGGATGGTAGACTTGTCATTATGGAAGCTAGTCTCTTGTTGATATTTTTGTTACTCCAATGGATGGTAGCCCATTCATTATGGAAGGTAGTCTATTGTCCCGATTTGTGTTACTCTAATGGTTTGTAGCCTTGCCATTATGGAAGGTAGTCTGTTATCGAGATTTTTGTTACTACAATGGATGGTAGCCTTGTCATTATGGAAGGTAGTTTGTCGTTGTGATTTCTGTTACTCCAATGGATGGTAGCCTTGTCATTAAGGACAATAGTCTATTTTTCAGATTTTTGTTACTCCAATGGATGGTTGACTTGGCATTACGAAAGGTAGTCTGTTGTCGAAATTTTTGTTACTCCATTGGATGGTAGCCTTGTAATTATGGAAGGTAGTGTGTTGTCGATATTTTTGTTATTCCAATGGATGGTAGCCATGTCATTATGGAAGGAAGTCTGTTGTCGTAATTTTTGTTACTCCAATGGATATTAGCCTTGTCATTATGGAAGGTAGTCCGTTGTCGATAATTTTGTTACTCTAAGGGATGGTAGCCTTGTGATTATGGAAGGTAGTGTGTTTTCGATATTTTTGTAATTCCAATAGATGGTAGCCTTGCCATTATCAAAGGTAGTCTATTGGTGAGATTTTTATTACTCCAATGGATGGTAGGCTTGTCATTATTGAAGCTAGTCTATTGTTGATATTTTTGTTACTCCAATGGATGGTAGCGTTGTCATTATAGAAGGTAGTATGTTGTCCAGATTTTTGTTACTCTAATGGATGGTAGCCTTGCCATTATGGAAGGTAGTTTGTTGTTGAGATTTTTATTACTACAATGGATGGGAGACTTGTCATTATGGAAGGTAGTTTGTCGTTGTGATTTCTGTTACTCCAATGGATGGTAGCATTGTAATTAAGGATGGTAGTCTGTTGTTTAGATTTTTGTTACTCCAATGGATGGTAGACTTGTCATTACGGAAGGTAGTGTGTTGTCGATATTTTTGGTATTCCAATTGATCGTAGCCATGTAATTATGCAAGGTAGTCTATTGTCGTGATTTTTGTTACTCCAATGGATGGTAGCCTTGTCATTATGGAAGGTAGTGTGTTATCGATATTTTTGTTACTCTAAGGGATGGTAGCCTTGTCATTATGGAAGGCAGTCTGTTGTCGATATTTCTGTTACTACAATGGATGGTAGCCTTGTCATTATGGAAGGTAGTCTGTCTTCGAGATTTTTGTTACTCCAATGGATGGTAGCCTTATCATTATAGAAGGTAGTCTATCATCGAGATTTTTGTTACTACAATGGATGGTAGTCTTATCATTATGGAAGGTATTCTGTTGTCGAGATTTTTGTTACTCCAACGGATGGTAGCCTTGTCATTATGGAAGGTAGTCTGTTGTCGAGATTTTTGTTATTCCAGTGGGTGGTATCCTTGTCATTATGGAAGGTAGTATGTTGTCGAGATTTTTGTTATTCCAATGGATCGTAGCCATGTCATTATGGAAGGTAGTCTGTTTCGAAATTTTTGTAACTCCAACGGATGGTAGCCTGTCATTATGGAAGGTAGTCTATTGTCGAGATTTTTGTTACTCCAATGGATGGTAGCTTTGTCATTATGGAAGCTAGCCTCTTGTTGATATTTTTGTTACTCCAATGGATGGTAGCCTTGTCATTATGGAAGGTAGTCTGCTATCCATATTTTTGTTACTCTAATGGATGGTAGCCTTGCCATTATGGAAGGTAGTCTATTTTCGGGTTTTTTGTTTCTGCAATGGATGGTAGCCTTGTCATTATGGAAGGTAGTATGTCGTTGTGATTTTTGTAACCCCAATGGATGGTAGCCTTGTCATTAAGGACGGTAGTCTGTTGTTCAGATTTTTGTTACTCCAATGGATGGTAGCCTTGTCATTATGGAAGGTAGTGTGTTATCGATATTTTTGTTACTCTAAGGGATGGTAGCCTTGTCATTCAGGAAGGTAGTGTGTTTTCGATATTTTTGTTATTCCAATGGATGGTATCCTTGTCATTATGGAAGGTAGTCTGTCGTCGAGATTTATGTTACTCCAATGGATGGGAGCCTTGTCATTATGGAAGGTAGTCTATTGTCGAGATTTTTGTAACTACAATGGATGGTAGCCTTGTCATTATGGAAGGTATTCTGTTGTCGAGATTTTTGTTTCTACAATGGATTGTAGACTTGTCGTTATGGAAGGTAGTATGTTGTCGATATCTTTGTTACTACAATGGATTGTAGCCTTGTTGTTATGGAAGGTAGTACGTTGTCGATATCTTTGTTACTCCAATGGATGGTAGCCTAGTCATGATGGAATGTAGTCTGTTGTCGAGATATTTGTTACTCCAATGGATTCTAGCCTTGTCATTATGGAAGGCAGTCTGTTGTCGATATTTCTGTTACTACAATGGATGGTAGCCTTGTCATTATGGAAGGTAGGCTATTATAGGAATTTTTGTTACTCCAATGGATTGTAGCCTTGTCATTATGGAGGTTAGTTTGTTGTCGTAATTTTTGTTACTCCAATGGATGGTAGCCTTGTCATTATGGAAGGTAGTCTATTGTGGATATTTTTGTTACTACAATGGATGGTAGCCTTGTCATTATGAAAGTTAGTATGTTGTCGAGTTTTTGTTACTCCAACGGATTGTAGCCTTGTAATAATGGAAGGTAGTCTGTTGTGGAGATTTTTGTTACTATAATGGATGGTAGCCTTGTCATTATGGAAGGTAGTCTATCGTTGTGATTTCTGTTACTCCAATGGATGGTAGCCTTGTCATTAAGGACGGTAGTTTGTTGTTCAGATTTTTGTTACTCCAATGGATGGTAGACTTTTCATTATGGAAGGTAGTCTATTGTCGAGATTTTTGTTACTCCAACGGATGGTAGCCTTGTCCTTATTGAAGGTAGTCTGTTGTGGATAATTTTGTTACTATAATGGATGGAAGCCTTGTCATTATGGAAGTTAGTCTGTTGTCGAGATTTTTATTACTCCATTGGATGGTAGCCTTGTCATTATGGAAGGTAGTATGTTGTCGAGATTTTTGTTATTCCAATGGATCGTAGCCATGTCATTATGGAAGGTAGTCTGTTTCGAAATTTTTGTTACTCCAAGGGATGGTAGCCTGTCATTATCGAAGGTAGTCTATTGTCGAGATTTTTGTTACTCCAATGGATGGTAGCCTTGTCATTATGGAAGCTAGCCTCTTGTTGATATTTTTGTTACTCCAATGGATGGTAGCCTTGTCATTATGGAAGGTAGTCTGCTATCCATATTTTTGTTACTCTAATGGATGGTAGCCTTGCCATTATGGAAGGTAGGCTATTGTCGAGATTTTTGTTTCTGCAATGGATGGTAGCCTTGTCATTATGGAAGGTAGTTTGTCATTGTCATTTTTGTTACCCCAATGGATGGTAGCCTTGTCATCAAGGACGGTAGTCTGTTGTTCAGATTTTTGTTACTCCAATGGATGGTAGCCTTGTCATTATGGAAGGTAGTGTGTTATCGATATTTTTGTTACTCTAAGGGATGGTAGCCTTGTCATTGAGGAAGGTAGTGTGTTTTCGATATTTTTGTTATTCCAATGGATGGTATCCTTGTCATTATGGAACGTAGTCTTGCGTCGAGATTTTTGTTACTCGAATGGATGGTAGCCTTGTCATTATGGAAGGTAGTCTATCGTCGAGATTTTTGTAACTACAATGGATGGTAGCCTTGTCATTATGGAAGGTATTATGTTGTCGAGATTATTGTTTCTACAATGGATTGTAGCCTTGTCGTTATGGAAGGCAGTATGTTGTCGATATCTTTGTTACTCCAATGGATGGTAGCCTAGTCATGATGGAATGTAGTCTGTTGTCGAGATATTTGTTACTCCAATGGATTCTATCCTTGTCATTATGGAAGGAAGTCTGTTGTTGATATTTATGTTACTACAACGGATGGCAGCCTTGTCATTATGGAAGGTAGGCTATTATAGGAATTTTTGTTACTCCAATGGATTGTAGCCTTGTCATTATGGAGGCTAGTTTGTTGTCATAATTTTTGTTACTCCAATGGATGGTAGCCTTGTCATTATGGAAGGTAGTCTATTGTCGATATTTTTGTTACTACAGTGGATGGTAGCCTTGTCATTATGGAAGGTAGTATGTTGTCGAGTTTTTGTTACTCCAACGGATTGTAGCCTTGTAATAATGGAAGATAGTCTGTTGTGAAGATTTTTGTTACTCCAATGGATGTAGCCTGTAGTCGAGATTTTTGTTACTCCATTGGATGGTAGCCTTGTCATTAAGGACGGTAGTTTGTTGTTCAGATTTTTGTTACTCCAATGGATGGTAGACTTTTCATTATGGAAGGTAGTCTATTGTCGAGATTTTTGTTACTCCAACGGATGGTAGCCTTGTCCTTATGGAAGGTAGTCTGTTGTGGAGATTTTTGTTACTATAATGGATGGAAGCCTTGTAATTATGGAAGGTAGTCTGTTGTCGAGATTTTTGTTACTCCATTGGATGGTAGCCTTGTCATTATGGAAGGTAGTATGTTGTCGAGACTTTTGTTATTCCAATGGATCGTAGCCATGTCATTACGGAAGGTAGTTTGTTTCAAAATTTTTGTTACTCCAATGGATGGTAGCCTGTTATTATCGAAGGTAGTCTATTGTCGAGATTTTTGTTACTCCAATGGATGGTAGCCTTGTCATTATGGAAGCTAGTCTCTTGTTGATATTTATGTTACTCCAATGGATGGTAGCCTTGTCATTATGGAAGGTAGTCTGCTATCCATATTTTTGTTACTCTAATGGATGGTAGCCTTGCCATTATGGAAGGTAGTCTATTGTCGAGATTTGTGTTACTGCAATGGATGGTAGCCTTGTCATTATGGAAGGTACTCCGTCCTTGAGATTTTTGTTACTACAATGGATTGTAGCCTTGTCGTTATGGAAGGTAGTCTGTTGTTGATATCTTTGTTACACCAATGGATGGTAGCCTAGTCATTATGGAAGGTAATGTGTTGTCGAGATTTTTGTTACTCCAATGGATGGTAGCCTTGTCATTATGGAAGGTAGTCTGTTGTCGAGATGTTTTATACTCCAAAAGATTGTAGCCTTGTCATTATGGAAGGTTGTCTCTTGTGGATAATTTTGTTACCCTAATGATGGTACCCTTGTCATTATGGAAGGTAGTATGTTGTCTAGATTTTTGGTACTCCAATGGATGGTAGCCTTGTCATTATGGAAGGTAGTCTATTGTCGAGATTTCTGTTTCTTCAATGGATGATAGCTTTGTCATTGAGGAAGGTAGTCTGTTATCAGGATTTTTGTTACTCCAATGGATGGTAGCCTTGTCATTATGCAAGGTAGTTTGTTGTCCAGATTTTTATTACAACAATGGATGGTAGCCTTGTCATTATGGATGGTAGTCTATTGTAGAGATTTTTGTTACTGCAATGCATGGTAGCCTTGTCATTATGGAAGGTAGTCTGTCGTTGTGATTTCTGTTACTCCAATGTATGGTAGCCTTGTCATTAAGGACGGTAGTTTATTGTTCAGATTTTTGTTACTCCAATGGATGGTAGACTTGTCATTATGGAAGTATAGTCTATTGTCGAGATTTTTGTTACTCCAATGGATGGTAGCCTTGTCCTTATGGAAGGTAGTCTGTTGTGGAGATTTTTGTTACTATAATGGATGGAAGCCTTGCCATTATGGAAGGTAGTCTGTTGTCGAGATTTTTGTTACTCCATTGGATGGTAGCCTTGTCATTATGGAAGGTAGTATGTTGTCGAGACTTTTGTTATTCCAATGGATTGTAGCCATGTCATTATGGAAGGTAGTTTGTTTCAAAAATTTTGTTACTCCAATGGATGGTAGCCTGTTATTATCCAAGGTAGTCTATTGTCGAGATTTTTGTTATTCCAATGGATGGTAGCCTTGTCATTATGGAAGGTAGTCTATTGTCGAGATTTTTGTTACTGCAATGGATGGTAGCCTTGTCATTATGGAAGGTAGTCTATCGTCGAGATTTTTGTTACTACAATGGATGGTATCCTTGTTGTTATGGAAGGTAGTCTGTTGTCGGTATCTTTGTTACTCTAATGGATGGTAGCCTAGTCATTATGGTATGTAATCTGTTGTCGAGATATTTGTTACTCCAATGGATTCTAGCCTTGTCATTATGGAAGGCAGTCTGTTGTCGATATTTTTGTTACTACAATGGATGGTAGCCTTGTCATTATGGAAGGTAGGCTATTGTAGGAATTTTTGTTACTCCAATGGATTGTAGCCTTGTCATTATGGAAGGTAGTCTTTTGTCGAGATTTTTTTTACTCTAAGGGATGGTAGCCTTGTGATTATGGAAGGTAGTGTGTTTTCGATATTTTTGTTATTCCAATGGATGGTAGCCTTGTCATTATCGAAGGTAGTCTATTGTCGAGATTTTTGTTACTCCAATGGATGGTAGACTTGTCATTATGGAAACTAGTCTCTTGTTGATATTTTTGTTACTCAAATGGATGGTAGCCTTGTCATTATGGAAGGTAGTGTGTTATGGAGATTTTTGTTACTATAATGGATGGTAGCCTTGTCATTATGGAAGGCAGTTTGTTGTCGAGATTTTTGTTACTGCAATGGATGGTAGCCTTGTCATTATGGAAGGTAGTCTGTCGTTGTGATTTCTGATACTCCGTCGGATGGTAGCCTTGTCATTAAGGAAGGTAGTATGTTGTCTATATTTTTGTTATTCCAATGGATTGTAGACTTATCATTACGAAAGGTAGTTTGTTGTCGAGATTTTTGTTACTTCATTGGATGGTAGCCTTGTCATTATGGAAGGTAGTATGTTGTCGATATTTTTGTTATTCCAATGGATCGTAGCCATGTAATTATGGAAGGTAGTCTATTGTCGTGATTTTTGTTACTCCAATGGAAGGTAGCCTTGTCATTATGGAAGGTAGTCTGTTGTCCAGATTTTTGTTACTCTAAGGGATGGTAGCCTTGTCATTATGGAAGGTAGTGTGTTTTCGATATTTTTGTTATTGCAATGGATGGTAGCCTTGTCATTATGGAAGGTAGTCTGTCATTGAGATATTTGTTACTGCAATGGATGGTAGCCTTGTCATTATGGAAGGTAGTCTATCGTCGAGATTTTTGTTACTACAATGGATGGTAGCCTTGTCATTATGGAAGGTATTATATTGTCGAGATTTTTGTTACAACAATGGATTTTAGCCATGTCGTTATGGAAGGTAGTATGTTGTCGATATCTTTGTTACTCCAATGGATGGTAGCCTAGTCATTATGGAATGTAGTCTGTTGTCGAGATTTTTGTTACTCCAATGGATTCTAGCCTTGTCATTATGGAAGGCAGTCTGTTGTCGATATTTTTTATACTCCAATGGATTGTAGCCTTGTCATTATGGAAGGTAGTCTCTTGTGGATATTTTATTTACTCCAATGATGGTACCCTTGTCATTATGGAAGGTAGTATGTTGTCGAGATTTTTATTACTCCAATAGATGGTAGCCTTGTGATTATGGAAGGTAGTGTGTTTTCGATATTTTTGTTATTCCAATGGATGGTAGCCTTGTCATTATCGAAGGTAGTCTATTGTCGAGATTTTTGTTACTCCAATGGATGGTAGACTTGTCATTATGGAAACTAGTCTCTTGTTGATATTTTTGTTACTCAAATGGATGGTAGCCTTGTCATTATGGAAGGTAGTGTGTTATGGAGATTTTTGTTACTATAATGGATGGTAGCCTTGTCATTATGGAAGGCAGTTTGTTGTCGAGATTTTTGTTACTGCAATGGATGGTAGCCTTGTCATTATGGAAGGTAGTCTGTCGTTGTGATTTCTGATACTCCGTCGGATGGTAGCCTTGTCATTAAGGAAGGTAGTATGTTGTCTATATTTTTGTTATTCCAATGGATTGTAGACTTATCATTACGAAAGGTAGTTTGTTGTCGAGATTTTTGTTACTTCATTGGATGGTAGCCTTGTCATTATGGAAGGTAGTATGTTGTCGATATTTTTGTTATTCCAATGGATCGTAGCCATGTAATTATGGAAGGTAGTCTATTGTCGTGATTTTTGTTACTCCAATGGAAGGTCGCCTTGTCATTATGGAAGGTAGTCTGTTGTCCAGATTTTTGTTACTCTAAGGGATGGTAGCCTTGTCATTATGGAAGGTAGTGTGTTTTCGATATTTTTGTTATTGCAATGGATGGTAGCCTTGTCATTATGGAAGGTAGTCTGTCATTGAGATATTTGTTACTCCAATGGATGGTAGCCTTGTCATTATGGAAGGTAGTCTATCGTCGAGATTTTTATTACTACAATGGATGGTAGCCTTGTCATTATGGAAGGTATTATATTGTCGAGATTTTTGTTACAACAATGGATTTTAGCCTTGTCGTTATGGAAGGTAGTATGTTGTCGATATCTTTGTTACTCCAATGGATGGTAGCCTAGTCATTATGGAATGTAGTCTGTTGTCGAGATTTTTGTTACTCCAATGGATTCTAGCCTTGTCATTATGGAAGGCAGTCTCTTGTCGATATTTTTTATACTCCAATGGATTGTAGCCTTGTCATTATGGAAGGTAGTCTCTTGTGGATATTTTATTTACTCCAATGATGGTACCCTTGTCATTATGGAAGGTAGTATGTTGTCGAGATTTTTGTTACTCCAATAGATGGTAGCCTTGTCATTATGGAAGGTAGTCTGTTGTGGAGATTTTTGTTACTATAATGGATGGTAGCCTTGTCATTATGGAAGGCAGTCTGTTGTCGAGATTTTTGTTACTCCATTGGATGGTAACCTTGTCATTATGGAAGGTAGTATGTTGTCGAGATTTTTGATACTCCAATGGATGGTAGCATCTCATTATCGAAGGTAGTCTATTGTCGAGATTTTTGTTACTCCAATGGATGGAAGCCTTGTCATTATGGAAGGTAGTCTCTTGTTGATATTTTTGTTACTCCAATTGATGGTAGCCTTGTCATTATTGAAGGTATTATGTTGTCGATATCTTTGTTACTCCAATGGATGGTAACCTTGTCATTATGGAAGGTAGTCTGTTGTCGAGATTTTTGTTACTCTAAGGGATGGTAGCCTTGTCATTATGGAAGGTATTGTGTTGTCGAAATTATTGTTATTCCAATGGATGGTAGCCTTGTCATTATGGAAGGTAGTCTATCGTCGAGATTTTTGTTACTACAATGGATGGTAGCCTTGTCATTATGGAAGGTAGTCTGTTGTCGATATCTTTGTTACTCCAATGGTGGTAGCCTAGTCATTATGGAAGGTAGTCTGTATTTCGAGATTTTGGTTACTCCAATGGATGGTAGCCTTGTCATTATGGAAGGTAGTCTATTGTCGAGATTTTTTATACTCCAATGGATTGTAGCCTTGTCATTATGGAAGGTAGTCTCTTGTGGATATTTTTGTTACTCCAATGATGGTACCCTTGTCATTATTGAAGGTAGTATGTTGTCGATATTTTTGTTACTCCAACGGATGGTAGCCTTGTCATTAAGGAAGGTAGTCTGTTATCTGGATTTTTGTTACTCCAATTAATGGCAGCCTTGTCATTATGCAAGGTAGTCTGTTGTCCAGATTTTTGTTACAACAATGGTTTGTAGCCTTGTCATTATGGAAGGTAGTTTGTTGTCGAGATTTTTGTTACTGCAATGGATGGTAACCTTTTCATTATGGAAGGTAGTCTGTTGTCGAGATTTCTGTTACTCCAATGGATGGGAACCCTGTCATTAAGGACAGTAGTTTGTTGTTCAGATTTTAGTTACTCCAATGGATGGTAGACTTGACATTATGGAAGGAAGTCTATTGTCGATATTTTTGTTACTCCATTGGATGGTAGCCTTGTCATTATGGAAGGTTGTCTCTTGTGGATAATTTTGTTACCCTAATGAAGGTACCCTTGTCATTATGGAAGGTAGTATGTTGTCTAGATTTTTGTTACTCCAATGGATGGTAGCCTCGTCATTATGGAAGGTAGTTTGTTGTCGAGATTTCTGTTTCTTCAATGGATGGTAGCTTTGTCATTGAAGCAAGTAGTCTGTTATCAGGATTTTTGTTACTCCAATTGATGGTAGCCTTGTCATTATGCAAGGTAGTCTATTGTCCAGATTTTTGTTACAATAATGGATGGTAGCCTTGTCATCATCGAAGGTAGTCTATTGTCGAGATTTTTGTTACTCCAATGGATGGTAGACTTGTCATTATGGAAACTAGTCTCTTGTTGATATTTTTGTTACTCAAATGGATGGTAGCCTTGTCATTATGGAAGGTAGTCTATTGTCCATATTTTTGTTACTCTAATGGATGGTAGCCTTGCCATTATGGAAGGTAGTCTGTTGTCGAGATTTTTGTTACTGCAATGGATGGTAGCCTTGTCATTATGGAAGGTAGTCTGTCGTTGTGATTTCTGATACTCCAATGGATGGTAGCCTTGTCATTAAGGAAGGTAGTATGTTGTCTATATTTTTGTTATTCCAATGGATTGTAGACTTATCATTACGAAAGGTAGTATGTTGTCGATATCTTTGTTACTCCAATGGATGGTAGCCTATTCATTATGGAATGTAGTCTGTTGTCGAGATTTTTGTTACTCCAATGGATTCTAGCCTTGTCATTATGGAAGGTAGTCTATTGTCGATATTTTTTATACTCCAATGGATGGTAGCCTTGTCATTATGGAAGGTAGTCTCTTGTGGATATTTTATTTACTCCAATGATGGTACCCTTGTCATTATGGAAGGTAGTATGTTGTCGAGATTTTTGTTACTCCAATAGATGGTAGCCTTGTCATTATGGAAGGTAGTCTGTTGTGGAGATTTTTGTTACTATAATGGATGGTAGCCTTGTCATTATGGAAGGCAGTCTGTTGTCGAGATTTTTGTTACTCCATTGGATGGTAACCTTGTCATTATGGAAGATAGTATGTTGTCGAGATTTTTGATACTCCAATGGATGGTAGCCTGTCATTATCGAAGGTAGTCTATTGTCGAGATTTTTGTTACTCCAATAGAGAGAAGCCTTGTCATTATGGAAGCTAGTCTCTTGTTGATATTTTTGTTACTCCAATGGATGGTAGCCTTGTCATTATGGAAGGTATTATGTTTTCGATATCTTTGTTACTCCAATGGATGGTAACCTTGTCATTATGGAATGTAGTTTGTTGTCGAGATTTTTGTTACTCCTTTGGATGGTAGCCTTGTCATTATGGAAGGTAGTATGTTGTCGAGACTTTTGTTATTCCAATGGATCGTAGCCATGTCATTATGGAAGGTAGTTTGTTTCAAAAAATTTGATACTCCAATGGATGGTAGCCTGTTATTATCGAAGGTAGTCTATTGTCGAGATTTTTGTTACTCCAATGGATGGTAGCCTTGTCATTATGGAAGCTAGTCTCTTGTTGATATTTTTGTTACTCCAATGGATGGTAGCCTTGTCATTATGGAAGGTAGTCTGCTATCCATATTTTTGTTACTCTAATGGATGGTAGCCTTGCCATTATGGAAGGTAGTCTATTGTCGAGATTTGTGTTACTGCAATGGATGGTAGCCTTGTCATTATGGAAGGTACTCCGTCGTCGAGATTTTTGTTACTACAATGGATTGTAGCCTAGTCATTATGGAAGGTAATGTGTTGTCGAGATTTTTGTTACTGCAATGGATTGTAGCCTTGTCATTATGGAAGGTTGTCTCTTGTGGATAATTTTGTTACCCTAATGATGGTACCCTTGTCATTATGGAAGGTAGTATGTTGTGTAGATTTTTGTTACTCCAATGGATGGTAGCCTTGTCATTATGGAAGGTAGTCTGTTGTCGAGATTTCTTTTTCTTCAATGGATGGTAGCTTTGTCATTGAGGAAGGTAGTCTGTTATTAGGATTTTTGTTACTCCAATGGATGGTAGCCTTGTCATTATGCAAGGTAGTCTGTTGTCCAGATTTTTGTTACAACAATGGATGGTAGCCTTGTCATTATGGAAGGTATTCTATTGTCGAGATTTTTGTTACTCAAATGGATGGTAGACTTGTCATTATGGAAACTAGTCTCTTGTTGATATTTTTGTTACTCAAATGGATGGTAGCCTTGCCATTATGGAAGGTAGTCTGTTGTCGAGATTTTTGTTACTACAATGGATGGTAGCCTTGTCATTATGGAAGGTAGTCTATCGTTGTGATTTCTGATACTCCAATGGATGGTAGCCTTGTCAATAAGGAAGGCAGTATGTTGTCTATATTTTTGTTATTCCAATGGATTGTAGACTTATCATTACGAAAGGTAGTCTGTTGTCGAGATTTTTGTTACTCCAATGGATGGTAGCCTTGTCATTATGGAAGGTAGTTCGTTGTCGAGATTTTTGTTACTCTAAGGGATGGTAGCCTTGTCATTATGGAAGGTAGTGGGTTTTCGATATTTTTGTTATTGCAATGGATGGTAGCCTTGTCACTATGGAAGGTAGTCTATCGTCGAGATATTTGTTACTCCAATGGATGGTAGCCTTGTCATTATGGAAGGTAGTCTATCGTCGAGATTTTTGTTACTACAATGGATGGTAGCCTTGTCATTATGGAAGGTATTGTAATGTCGAGATTTTTGTTAATACAATGGATTTTAGCCTTGTCTTTATGGAAGGTAGTATGTTGTCGATATCTTTGTTACTCCAATGGATTGTAGCCTAGTCATTATGGAATGTAGTCTGTTGTCGAGATTTTTGTTACTCCAATGGATTCTAGCCTTGTCATTATGGAAGGAAGTCTGTTGTCGATATTTTATTTACTCCAATGATGGTACCCTTGTCATTATGTAAGGTAGTATGTTGTCGAGATTTTTGATACTCCAATAGATGGTAGCCTTGTCATTATGGAAGGCTGTCTGTTGTCGAGATTTTTGTTACTCCATTGGATGGTAACCTTGTCATTATGGAAGGTAGTATGTTGTCGAGATTTTTGATACTCCAATGGATGGTAGCCTGTCATTATCGAAGGTAGTCTATTGTCGAGATTTTTGTTACTCTAATGGATGTTAGCCTTGCCATTATGGAAGGTAGTCTGTTGTCGAGATTTTTGTTACTGCAATGGATGGTAGCCTTGTCATTATGGAAGGTAGTCTGTCGTTGTGATTTCTGATACTCCAATGGATGGTAGCCTTGTCATTAAGGAAGGTAGTATGTTGTCTATATTTTTGTTATTCCAATGGATTGTAGACTTATCATTATGAAAGGTAGTATGTTGTCGATATCTTTGTTACTCCAATGGATGGTAGCCTATTCATTATGGAATGTAGTCTGTTGTCGAGATTTTTGTTACTCCAATGGATGTTAGACTTGTCATTATGGAAACTAGTCTCTTGTTGATATTTTTGTTACTCAAATGGATGGTAGCCTTGTCATTATGGATGGTAGTCTATTGTCCAGATTTTTGTTACTCTAATGGATGGTAGCCTTGCCATTATGGAAGGTAGTCTGTTGTCGAGATTTTTGTTACTGCAATGGATGGTAGCCTTGTCATTATGGAAGGAAGTATGTCGTTGTTATTTCTGATACTCCAATGGATGGTAGCCTTGTCATTAAGGAAGGTAGTATGTTGTCTATATTTTTGTTATTCCAATGGATTGTAGACTTATCATTACGAAAGGTAGTCTGTTGTCGAGATTTTTGTTACTCCATTGGATGGTAGCCTTGTCATTATGGAAGGTAGTATGTTGTCAATATTTTTGTTTTTCCAATGGATCGTAGCCATGTCATTATGGAAGGTAGTCTATTGTCGTGATTTTTGTTACTCCAATGGATGGTAGCCTTGTCATTATGGAAGGTAGTCCGTTGTCGAGATTTTTGTTACTCTAAGGGATGGTAGCCTTCTCATTATGGAAGGTAGTGTGTTTTCGATATTTTTGTTATTGCAATGGATGGTAGCCTTGTCATTATGGAAGGTAGTCTGTCGTCGAGATATTTGTTACTCCAATGGATGGTAGCCTTGTCATTATGGAAGGTAGTCTATCGTCGAGATTTTTGTTACTACAATGGATGGTAGCCTTGTTATTATGGAAAGTATTATCTTGTCGAGATTTTTGTTACTACAATGGATTTTAGCCTTGTCGTTATGGAAGGTAGTATGTTGTCGATATCTTTGTTACTCCAATGGATGGTAGCCTAGTCATTATGGAATGTAGTCTGTTGTCGAGATTTTTGTTACTCCAATGGATTCTAGCCTTGTCATTATGGAAGGCAGTCTGTTGTCGATATTTTTTATACTCTAATGGATTGTAGCCTTGTCATTATGGAAGGTAGTCTCTTGTGGATATTTTATTTACTCCAATGATGGTTCCCTTGTCATTATGGAAGGTAGTATGTTGTCGAGATTTTTGTTACTCCAATAAATGGTAGCCTTGTCATTATGGAAGGCAGTCTGTTGTCGAGATTTTTGTTACTCCATTGGATGGTAGCCTTATCATTATGAAAGGTAGTCTATCGACGAGATTTTTGTTACTACAATGGATGGTAGCCTTGTCATTATGTTAGGTAGTCTATTGTCGAGATTTTTGTTACTACAATGGATTGTAGCCTTGTCGTTATGGAAGGTAGTCTGTTGTCGATATTTTTGTTACTCCAATGGTGGTAGCCTAGTCATTATGGAAGGTAGTCTGTATTTCGAGATTTTGGTTACTCCAATGGATGGTAGCCTTGTCATTATGGAAGGTAGTCTATTGTCGATATTTTTTATACTCCAATGGATTGTAGCCTTGTCATTGTGGAAGGTAGTCTCTTCTGGATATTTTTGTTACTCCAATGATGGTACCCTTGTCATTATTGAAGGTAGTATGTTGTCGAGATTTTTGTTACTCCAATGGATGGTAGCCTTGTCATTAAGGAAGGTAGTCTGTTATCGGGATTTTTGTTACTCCAATTGATGGCAGACTTGTCATTATGCAAGGTAGTCATTTGTACAAATTTTTGTTACAACAATGGTTGGTAGCCTTGTCATTATGGAAGGTAGTCTGTTGTCGAGATTTTTGTTACTGCAATGGATGGTAACCTTGTCATTATGGAAGGTAGTCTGTTGTCGAGATTTCTATTACTCCAATGGATGGTAGCCCTGTCATTAAGGACAGTAGTTTGTTGTTCAGATTTTTGTTACTCCATTGGATGGTAGACTTGTCATTATTGAAGGTAGTGTGTTTTCGATATTTTTGTTATTCCAATGGATGGTAGCCTTGTCATTATGGAACGTAGTCTGTTGTCGTGAATTTTTTTACTCCAATGGATGGTAGCCTTGTCATTATGGAAGGTAGTATGTTGTCGATATCTTTATTACTCCAATGGATGGTAACCTTGTCATTATGGAAGGTAGTTTGTTGTCGAGATTTTTGTTACTCTAAGGGATGGTAGCCTTGTAATTATGGAAGGTACTGTGTTGTCGAAATTTTTGTTATTCCAATGGATAGTAGCCTTGTCATTATGGAAGGTAGTCCGTCGTCGAGATTTTTGTTACTACAATGGATTGTAGCCTTGTCGTTATGGAAGGTAGTCTGTTGTCGATATCTTTGTTACTCCAATGGATGGTAGCCTAGTCATTATGGAAGGTAATGTGTTGTCGAGATTTTTGTTACTCCAATGGATGGTAGCCTTGTCATTATGGAAAGTAGTCTGTTGTCGAGATGTTTTATACTCCAATGGATTGTAGCCTTGTCATTATGGAAGGTTGTCTCTTGTGGATAATTTTGTTACCCTAATGATGGTACCCTTGTCATTATGGAAGGTAGTATGTTGTCTAGATTTTTGTTACTCCAATGGATGGTAGCCTTGTCATTATGGAAGGTAGTCTGTTGTCGAGATTTCTGTTTCTTCAATGGATGGTAGCTTTGTCATTGAGGCAGGTAGTCTGTTATCAGGATTATTGTTACTCCAATGGATGGTAACCTTGTCATTATGGAAGATAGTCTATTGTCGAGATTTTTGTTACTGCAATGGATGGTAGCCTTATCATTATGGAAGGTAGTATGTCGTTGTGATTTCTGTTACTCCAATGGATGGTAGCCTTGTCATTAAGGACGGTAGTTTGTTGTTCAGATTTTTGTTACTCCAATGGATGGTAGATTTGTCATTATGGAAGGTAGTCTATTGTCGAGATTTTTGTTACTCCAACAGATGGTAGCCTTGTCATTATGGAAGGTAGTCTGTTATGGAGATTTTTGTTACTATAATGGATGGAAGCCTTGTCATATTTGAAGGTAGTCTGTTGTCGAGATTTTTGTTAATTCATTGGATGGTAGCCTTGTCATTATGGAAGGTAGTATGTTGTCGAGATTTTTGTTATTTAAATGGATCGTAGCCATGTCATTATGGAAGGTAGTTTGTTTCAAAAATTTTGTTACTCCAATGGATGGTAGCCTGTTATTATCGAAGGTAGTCTATTGTCGAGATTTTTGTTACTCCAATGGATGGTAGCCTTGTCATTATGGAAGCTAGTCTCTTGTTGATATTTTTGTTACTCCAATGGATGGTAGCCTTGTCATTATGGAAGGTAGTCTGCTATCCATATTTTTGTTACTCTAATGGATGGTAGCCTTGCCATTACGGAAGGTAGTCTATTGTCGATATTTTTGTTACTGCAATGGATGGTAGCCTTGTCATCATGGAAGGTAGCATGTCTTTGTGATTTCTGTTACTCCAATGGATGGTAGCCTTGTCATTAAGGACGGTGGTCTGTTGTTCAGATTTTTGTTACTCCAATGGATGGTAGCCTTGTTATTATGGAAGGTAGTCTATCGTCGAGATTTTTGTTACTACAATGGATGGTAGCCTTGTCGTTATGGAAGGTAGTCTGTTGTCGATATCTTTGTTACTCCAATGGATGGTAGCCTAGTCATTATGGAATGTAGTCTGTTGTCGAGATATTTGTTACTCCAATGGATTCTAGCGTTGTCATTATGGAAGGCAGTCTGTTGTCGATATTTTTGTTACTACAATGGATGGTAGCCTTGTCATTATGGAAGGTAGGCTATTGTAGGGATTTTTGTTACTCCAATGGATTGTAGCCTTGTCATTATGGAAGGTAGTCTATTGTCGAGATTTTTGTTACTCCAATGGATGGTAGCCTTGTCATTATAGAAGGTAGTCTATTGTCGATATTTTTGTTACTACAATGTATGGTAGCCTTGTCATTATGGAAGGTAGTATGTTGTCGAGTTTTTGTTACTCCAACGGATTGTAGCCTTTTAATAATGGAAGGTAGTCTGTTGTGGTGATTTTTGTTACTATAATGGATGGTAGCCTTGTCATTATGGAACGTAGTCTATTGTCCATATTTTTGTTAATCTAATGGATTGTAGCCTTTCCATTATGGAAGGTAGTCTGTTGTCGAGATTTTTGTTACTGCAATGGATGGTAGCCTTGTCATTATGGAAGGTAGTTTGTCATTGTGATTTCTGTTACTCCAATGGATGGTAGCCTTGTCATTAAGGACGGTCGTCTGTTGTTCAGATTTTTGTTACTCTAATTGATGGTATACTTGTCATTACGAAAGGTAGTCTATTGTCAAAAAATTTGTTACTCCATTGGATGGTAGCCTTGTCATTATGGAAGGTAGTGTGTTGTCGATATATTTGTTATTCCAATGGATGGTAGCCATGTCATTATGGAAGGTAGTCTCTTCTCATAATTTTTGTTACTCCAATGGATAGTAGCCTTGTCATTATGGAAGGTAGTCGGTTGTCGAGATTTTTGTTACTCTAAGGGATGGTAGCTTTGTGATTATGGAAGGTAGTGTGTTTTCGATATTTTTGTTATTCCAATGGATGGTAGCCTTGTTATAATCGAAGGTACTCTATTGTCGAGATTTTTGTTACTCCAATGGATGGTAGACTTGTCATTATGGAAGCTAGTCTCTTGTTGATATTTTTGTTACTCCAATGGATGGTAGCCTTGTCATTATGGAAGGTAGTCTGTTGTCCAGATTTTTGTTACTCTAATGGATGGTAGCCTTGCCATTATGGAAGGTAGTCTGTTGTCGAGATTTTTGTTACTGCAATGGATGGTAGCCTTGTAATTATGGAAGGTAGTCTGTCGTTGTGATTTTTGATACTCTAATGGATGGTAGCCTTGTCATTAAGGAAGGTAGTATGTTGTCGATATTTTTGTTATTCCAATGGATGGTAGACTTATCATTACGAAAGGTAGTCTGTTGTCGAGATTTTTGTTACTCCATTGGATGGTAGCCTTGTCATTATGGAAGGTAGTCTGTCGTCTAGATTTTTGTTACTCCATTAGATGGTAACCATGTCGTTATGGAAGGTAGTATGTTGTCGATATCTTTATTACTCCAATGTATGGTAACCTTGTCATTATGGAAGGTAGTCTGTTGTCGAGATTTTTGTTACTCTAAGGGATGGTAGTCTTGTAATTATGGAAGGTACTGTGTTGTCGAAATTTTTGTTATTCCAATGGATATTAGCCTTGTCATTATGGAAGGTAGTCTGTCGTCGAGATTTTTGTTACTCCAATGGATGGTAGCCTTCTCATTATTTAAGGTAGTCTATCGTCGAGATTTTTGTTACTACAATGGATGGTAACCTTGTCATTATGGAAGGTATTCTGTTTTCGAGATTTTTGTTACTACAATGGATTGTAGCCTTGTCGTTATGGAAGGTAGTATGTTGTCGATATCTTTGTTACTCCAATGGATGGAAGCCTAGTCATTATGGAATGTAGTCTGTTGTCGTGATTTTTGTTACTCCATTGGATTCTAGCCTTGTCATTATGGAAGGCAGTCTGTTGTCGATATTTTTTATACTCCAATGGATTGTAGCCTTGTCATTATGGAAGGTAGTCTATTGTGTATATTTTATTTACTCCAATGATGGTACCCTTGTCATTATGGAAGGTAGTATGTTGTCGAGATTTTTGTTACTCCAACGGATGGTAAGCTTGTGATTATGGAAGGTAGTCTGTTGTCGAGATTTTTGTTACTCCATTGGATGGTAACCTTGTCATTATGGAAGGTAGTATGTTGTCGAGATTTTTGTTATTCCAATGGATGGTAGCCTAGTCATTATGGAAGGTAGTCTGTTTCGAAATTTTTGTTACTCTAATGGATGGTTGCCTGTCATTATCGAAGGTAGTCTATTGTCGAGATTTTGGTTACTCCAATGGATGGAAGCCTTGTCATTGTGGAAGCTAGTCTCTTGTTGTTATTTTTGTAACTACAATGGATGGTAGCCTTGTCATTATGGAAGGTAGTCTGTTGTCGATATCTTTGTTACTCCAATGGATGGTAACCTTGTCATTATGGAAGGTAGTTTGTTGTCGAGATTTTTGTTACTCTAAAGGATGGTAGCCTTGTCATTATGGAAGGTATTGTGTGGTCAAAATTTTTGTTATTCCAATGGATGGTAGCCTTGGCATTATGGAAGGTAGTCTGTTGTCGAGATTTTTGTTACTGCAATGGATGGTAGCCTTGTCATTATGGAAGGTAGTCTTTCGTTATGATTTCTGTTACTCGAATGGATGGTATCCTTGTCATTATGGAAGGTAGTCTATTGTCGAGATTTTTGTTACTCCAATGGATGGTAGCCTTGTCATTAAGGAAGGTAGTATGTTGTCGATATTTTTGTTATTCCAATGGATGGTAGACTTATCATTACGAAAGGTAGTCTATTGTCGATATTTTTGTTACTCCATTGGATGGTAACCTTGTCATTATGGAAGGTAGTCTATTGTCGTGATTTTTATTAATCCAATGGTTGGTAGCCTTGTCATTATGGAAGGTAGTCCGTTGTCGAGATTTTTCATACTCTAAGGGATGGTAGCCTTGTCATTATGGAAGGTAGTTTGTTTTCGATATTTTTGTTATTCTAATGGATGGTAGTCTTGTCATTATGGAATGTAGTCTGTCATCGAGATTTTTGTTACTCCAATGGATGGTAGCCTTCTCATTATGTAAGGTAGTCTATCGTCGAGATTTTTGTTACTACATTGGTTGGTAGCCTTGTCATTATGGAAGGTATTCTGTTGTCGAGATTTTTGTTACTATAATGGATTGTAGACTTCTCATTATGGAAGGTAGTATGTTGTCGATATCTTTGTTACTCCAATGGATGGTAGCCTAGTCATTATGGAATGTAGTATGTTGTCGAGATTTTTGTTACTCTAATGGATTCTAGCCTTGTCATTATGGAAGGCAGTTTGTTGTCGATATTTTTTATACTCCAATGGATTATAGCCTTGTCATTATGGAAGGTAGTCTCTTGTGGATATTTTATTTACTCCAATGATGGTACCCTTGTCAGTATGGAAGGTAGTCTGTTGTCGAGATTTTTGTTACTCTAAGGGATTGTAGCCTTGTCATTATGGAAGGAATTGTGTTGTCGAATTTTTGTTATTCAAATGGATGGTAGCCTTGTCATTATGGAAGGTAGTCCGTTGTCGATATTTTTGTTACTCCAATGGATGGTAGCCTTATCATTATGAAAGGTAGTCTATCGTCGAGATTTTTGTTACTACAATGGATACTAGCCTTGTCATTATGTTAGGTAGTTTATTGTCGAGATTTTTGTTACTACAATGGATTGTAGCCTTGTCGTTATGGAAGGTAGTCTGTTGTCGATATCTTTGTTACTCCAATGGTGGTAGCCTAGTCATTATGGAAGGTAGTCTGTATTTCGAGATTTTGGTTACTCCAATGGATGGTAGCCTTGTCATTATGGAAGGTAGTCTATTGTCGAGATTTTTTATACTCCAATGGATTGTAGCCTTGTCATTATGGAAGGTAGTGTCTTCTGGATATTTTTGTTACTCCAATGATGGTACCCTTGTCATTATTGAAGGTAGTATGTTGTCGAGATTTTTGTTACTCCAACGGATGGTAGCCTTGTCATTAAGGAAGGTAGTCTGTTATCAGGATTTTTGTTACTCTAATTGATGGCAGCCTTGTCATTATGCAAGGTAGTCATTTGTCCAGATTTTTGTTACAACAATGGTTGGTAGCCTTGTCATTATAGAAGGTAGTCTGTTGTTGAGATTTTTGTTACCGCAATGGATGGTAACCTTGTCATTATGGAAGGTAGTCTGTTGTCGAGATTTCTGTAACTCCAATGGATGGTATCCCTGTCATTAAGGACAATAGTTTGTTGTTCATATTTTTGTTACTCTAATGGATGGTAGACTTGTCATTATTGAAGGAAGTTTATAGTCGATATTTTTGTTACTCCATTGGATGGTAGCCTTCTCATTATGGAAGGTAGTGTGTTGTCGATATTTTTGTTATTCCAATGGATGGTAGCCTTGTCATTATGGAACGTATTCTGTTGTCGTGATTTTTTTTACTCCAATGGAATGGTAGCCTTGTCATTATGGAAGGTAATATGTGGTCGATATCTTTATTACTCCAATGGATGGTAACCTTGTCATTATGGAAGGTAGTTTGCTGTCGAGATTTTCGTTACTCTAAGGAATGGTAGCCTTGTAATTATGGAAGGTACTGTGTTGTTGAAATTTTTGTAATTCCAATGGATTGTAGCCTTGTCATTATGGAAGGTAGTCTGTCGTCGAGATTTTTGTTACTACAATGGATTGTAGCCATGTCGTTATGGAAGGTAGTCTGTTGTCGATATTTTTGTTACTACAATGGATGGTAGCCTTGTCATTATGGAAGGTAGGCTATTGTAGGAATTTTTGTTACTCCAATGGATTGTAGCCTTATCATTATGGAAGGTAGTCTTTTGTCAAGATTTTTTTTACTCTAAGGGATGGTAGCCTTGTGATTATGGAAGGTAGTGTGTTTTCGATATTTTTGTTATTCCAATGGATGGTAGCCTTGTCATTATCCAAGGTAGTCAATTGTCAAGATTTTTGTTACTCCAATGGATGGTAGACTTGTCATTATGGAAACTAGTCTCTTGTTGATATTTTTGTTACTCAAATGGATGGTAGCCTTGTCATTATGGAAGGTAGTCTGTTGTCGAGATTTTTATTACTGCAATGGATGGTAGCCTTGTCATTATGGAAGGTAGTTGGTTGTTGTGATTTCTGATACTCCAATGGATGGTAGCCTTGTCATTAAGGAAGGTAGTATGTTGTCTATATTTTTGTTATTCCAATGGATTGTAGACTTATTATTACGAAAGGTAGTCTGTTGTCGAGATTTTTGTTACTCCATTGGATGGTTTGCCTTGTCATTATGGAAGGTAGTATGTTGTCGATATTTTTGTTATTCCAATGGATCGTAGCCATGTCATTATGGAAGGTAGTCTATTGTCGTGATTTTTGTTACTCCAATGGATGGTATCCTTTTCAATATGGAAGGTAGTCCGTTTTCGAGATTTTTGTTACTCTAAGGGATGGTAGCCTTGTCATTATGGAAGTTAGTGTGTTTTCGATATTTTTGTTATTGCAATGGATGGTAGCCTTGTCATTATGGAAGGTAGTCTGTCGTAGAGATATTTGTTACTCCAATGGAAGGTAGCCTTGTCATTATGGAAGGTAGTCTATCGTCGAGATTTTTGTTACTACAATGGATGGTAGCCTTGTCATTATGGAAGGTATTATATTGTCGAGATTTTTTTTACTACAATGGATTTTAGCCTTGTCGTTATGGAAGGTAGTATGTTGTCGATATCTTTGTTACTCAATTGGATGATAGCCTAGTCTTTATGGAATGTAGTCTGTTGTCGAGATTTTTGTTACTCCAATGGATTCTAACCTTGTCATTATGGAAGGCAGTCTGTTGTCAATATTTTTTATACTCCAATGGATTGTAGCCTTGTCATTATGGAAGGTAGTCTCTTGTGGATATTTTATTTACTCCAATGATGGTTCCCTTGTCATTATGGAAGGTATTATGTTGTCGAGATTTTTGTTACTCCAATAGATGGTAGCCTTGTCATTATGGAAGGTAGTCTGTTGTGGAGATTTTTGTTACTATAATGGATGGTAGTCTTGTCATTATGGAAGGCAGTCTTTTGTCGAGATTTTTGTTACTCCATTGGATGGTAACCTTGTCATTATGGAAGGTAGTATGTTGTCGAGATTTTTGATACTCCAATGGTTGGTAGCCTGTCATTGTCGAAGGTAGTCTACTGTCGAGATTTTTGTTACTCCAATGGACGGAAACCTTGTCATTATGGAAGCTAGTCTCTTGTTGATATTTTTGTTACTCCAATGGATGGTAGCCTTGTCATTATGGAAGGTATTATGTTGTTGATATCTTTGTTACTCCAATGGATGGTAACCTTGTCATTATGGAAGGTAGTCTGTTGTCGAGATTTTTGTTACTCTAAGGGATGGTAGCCTTGTCATTATGGAAGGTATTGTGTTGTCGAAATTTTGGTTATTCCAATGGATGGTAGCCTTGTCATTATGGAAGGTAGTCCATTGTCGATATTTTTGTTACTCCAATGGATGGTAGCTTTATCATTATGAAAGATAGTCTATCGTCTAGATTTTTGTTACTACAATGGATGGTAGCCTTGTCCTTATGTTAGGTAATCTATTGTCGAGATTTTTGTTACTACAATGGATTGTAGCCTTATCGTTATGGAAGGTAGTCTGTTGTCGATATCTTTGTTACTCCAATGGTGGTAGCCAAGTCATTATGCAAGGTAGTCTGTATTTCGAGATTTTGGTTACTCCAATGGATGGTAGCCTTGTCATTATGGAAGGTAGTCTGTTGTCGAGATTTTTTATAATCCAATAGATTGTAGCCTTGTCATTATGGAAGGTAGTCTCTTGTGGATATTTTTGTTACTCCAATTGATGGCAGCCTTGTCATTATGCAAGGTAGTCTGTTGTCCTGATTTTTGTTACAACAATGGTTGGTAGCCTTGTCATTATGGAAGGTAGTCTGTTGTCGAGATTTTTGTTACTCGAATGGATGGTAACCTTCTCATTATGGTAGGTAGTCTGTTGTCGAGATTTCTGTTACTCCAATGGATGGTATCCCTGTCATTAAGGACAATAGTTTGTTGTTCATATTTTTGTTACTCTAATGGATGGTAGACTTGTCATTATTGAAGGAAGTCTATAGTCGATATTTTTGTTACTCCAATGGATGGTAGCCTTCTCATTATGGAAGGTAGTGTGTTGTCGATATTTTTGTTATTCCAATGGATGGTAGCCTTGTCATTATGGAACGTATTCTGTTGTCGTGATTTTTTTTACTCCAATGGATGGTAGCCTTGTCATTATGGAAGGTAGTATGTGGTCGATATCTTTATTACTCCAATGGATGGTAACCTTGTCATTATGGAAGGTAGTTTGCTGTCGAGATTTTCGTTACTCTAAGGAATGGTAGCCTTGTAATTATGGAAGGTACTGTGTTGTTGAAATTTTTGTAATTCCAATGGATAGTAGCCTTGTCATTATGGAAGGTAGTCTGTCGTCGAGATTTTTGTTACTACAATGGATTGTAGCCATGTCGTTATGGAAGGTAGTCTGTTGTCGATATTTTTGTTACTACAATGGATGGTAGCCTTGTCATTATGGAAGGTAGGCTATTGTAGGAATTTTTGTTACTCCAATGGATTGTAGCCTTATCATTATGGAAGGTAGTCTTTTGTCAAGATTTTTTTTACTCTAAGGGATGGTAGCCTTGTGATTATGGAAGGTAGTGTGTTTTCGATATTTTTGTTATTCCAATGGATGGTAGCCTTGTCATTATCCAAGGTAGTCAATTGTCAAGATTTTTGTTACTCCAATGGATGGTAGACTTGTCATTATGGAAACTAGTCTCTTGTTGATATTTTTGTTACTCAAATGGATGGTAGCCTTGTCATTATGGAAGGTAGACTATTGTCCAGATTTTTGTAACTCTAATGGATGGTAGCCTTGCCATTATGGAAGGTAGTCTGTTGTCGAGATTTTTATTACTGCAATGGATGGTAGCCTTGTCATTATGGAAGGTAGTTGGTCGTTGTGATTTCTGATACTCCAATGGATGGTAGCCTTGTCATTAAGGAAGGTAGTATGTTGTCTATATTTTTGTTATTCCAATGGATTGTAGACTTATTATTACGAAAGGTAGTCTGTTGTCGAGATTTTTGTTACTCCATTGGTTGGTAGCCTTGTCATTATGGAAGGTAGTATGTTGTCGATATTTTTGTTATTCCAATGGATCGTAGCCATGTCATTATGGAAGGTAGTCTATTGTCGTGATTTTTGTTACTCCAATGGATGGTAGCCTTTTCATTATGGAAGGTAGTCCGTTTTCGAGATTTTTGTTACTCTAAGGGATGGTAGCCTTGTCATTATGGAAGTTAGTGTGTTTTCAATATTTTTGTTATTGCAATGGATGGTAGCCTTGTCATTATGGAAGGTAGTCTGTCGTAGAGATATTTGTTACTCCAATGGAAGGTAGCCTTGTCATTATGGAAGGTAGTCTATCGTCGAGATTTTTGTTACTACAATGGATGGTAGCCTTGTCATTATGGAAGGTATTATATTGTCGAGATTTTTTTTACTACAATGGATTTTAGCCTTGTCGTTATGGAAGGTAGTATGTTGTCGATATCTTTGTTACTCCAATGGATGATAGCCTAGTCTTTATGGAATGTAGTCTGTTGTCGAGATTTTTGTTACTCCAATGGATTCTAGCCTTGTCATTATGGAAGGCAGTCTGTTGTCGATATTTTTTATACTCCAATGGATTGTAGCCTTGTCATTATGGAAGGTAGTCTCTTGTGGATATTTTATTTACTCCAATGATGGTTCCCTTGTCATTATGGAAGGTAGTATGTTGTCGAGATTTTTGTTACTCCAATAGATGGTAGCCTTGTCATTATGGAAGGTAGTCTGTTGTGGAGATTTTTGTTACTATAATGGATGGTAGTCTTGTCATTATGGAAGGCAGTCTTTTGTCGAGATTTTTGTTACTCCATTGGATGGTAACCTTGTCATTATGGAAGGTAGTATGTTGTCGAGATTTTTGATACTCCAATGGTTGGTAGCCTGTCATTGTCGAAGGTAGTCTACTGTCGAGATTTTTGTTACTCCAATGGACGGAAACCTTGTCATTATGGAAGCTAGTCTCTTGTTGATATTTTTGTTACTCCAATGGATGGTAGCCTTGTCATTATGGAAGGTATTATGTTGTTGATATCTTTGTTACTCCAATGGATGGTAACCTTGTCATTATGGAAGGTAGTCTGTTGTCGAGATTTTTGTTACTCTAAGGGATGGTAGCCTTGTCATTATGGAAGGTATTGTGTTGTCGAAATTATTGTTATTCCAATGGATGGTAGCCTTGTCATTATGGAAGGTAGTCCATTGTCGATATTTTTGTTACTCCAATGGATGGTAGCCTTATCATTATGAAAGATAGTCTATCGTCGAGATTTTTGTTACTACAATGGATGGTAGCCTTGTCCTTATGTTAGGTAATCTATTGTCGAGATTTTTGTTACTACAATGGATTGTAGCCTTATCGTTATGGAAGGTAGTCTGTTGTCGATATCTTTGTTACTCCAATGGTGGTAGCCAAGTCATTATGGAAGGTAGTCTGTATTTCGAGATTTTGGTTACTCCAATGGATGGTAGCCTTGTCATTATGGAAGGTAGTCTGTTGTCGAGATTTTTTATAATCCAATGGATTGTAGCCTTGTCATTATGGAAGGTAGTCTCTTGTGGATATTTTTGTTACTCCAATTGATGGCAGCCTTGTCATTATGCAAGGTAGTCTGTTGTCCTGATTTTTGTTACAACAATGGTTGGTAGCCTTGTCATTATGGAAGGTAGTCTGTTGTCGAGATTTTTGTTACTCGAATGGATGGTAACCTTGTCATTATGGAAGGTAGTCTGTTGTCGAGATTTCTGTTACTCCAATGGATGGTAGCCCTATCATTAAGGAAAGTAGTTTGTTGTTCAGATTTTTGTTACTCCAATGGATGGTATCCTTGTCATTATGGAAGGTAGAATGTTGTCGATATCTTTGTTACTCCAATGGATGGTAGCCTTGTCGTTATGGAAGGTAGTCTGTTGTCGAGATTTTTGTTACTGCAATGGATTCTAGCCTTGTCATTATGGAAGGCAGTCTGTTGTCGATATTTTTTATACTCCAATGGATTGTAGCCTTGTCATTATGGAAGGTAGTCTCTTGTGGATATTTTATTTACTCCAATGATGGTTCCCTTGTCATTATGGAAGGTAGTATGTTGTCGAGATTTTTGTTACTCCAATAGATGGTAGCCTTGTCATTATGGAAGGTAGTCTGTTGTGGAGATTTTTGTTACTATAATGGATGGTAGCCTTGTCATTATGGAAGGCAGTCTTTTGTCGAGATTTTTGTTACTCCATTGGATGGTAACCTTGTCATTATGGAAGGTAGTATGTTGTCGAGATTTTTGATACTCCAATGGTTGGTAGCCTGTCATTGTCGAAGGTAGTCTATTGTCGAGATTTTTGTTACTCCAATGGACGGAAACCTTGTCATTATGGAAGCTAGTCTCTTGTTGATATTTTTGTTACTCCAATGGATGGTAGCCTTGTCATTATGGAAGGTATTATGTTGTTGATATCTTTGTTACTCCAATGGATGGTAACCTTGTCATTATGGAAGGTAGTCTGTTGTCGAGATTTTTGTTACTCTAAGGGATGGTAGCCTTGTCATTATGGAAGGTATTGTGTTGTCGAAATTATTGTTATTCCAATGGATAGTAGCCTTGTCATTATGGAAGGTAGTCCGTTGTCGATATTTTTGTTACTCCAATGGATGGTAGCCTTATCATTATGAAAGATAGTCTATCGTCGAGATTTTTGTTACTACAATGGATGGTAGCCTTGTCCTTATGTTAGGTAATCTATTGTCGAGATTTTTGTTACTACAATGGATTGTAGCCTTATCATTATGGAAGGTAGTCTGTTGTTGATATCTTTGTTACTCCAATGGTGGTAGCCAAGTCATTATGGAAGGTAGTCTGTATTTCGAGATTTTGGTTACTCCAATGGATGGTAGCCTTGTCATTATGGAAGGTAGTCTGTTGTCGAGATTTTTTATAATCCAATGGATTGTAGCCTTGTCATTATGGAAGGTAGTCTCTTGTGGATATTTTTGTTACTCCAATTGATGGCAGCCTTGTCATTATGCAAGGTAGTCTGTTGTCCTGATTTTTGTTACAACAATGGTTGGTAGCCTTGTCATTATGGAAGGTAGTCTGTTGTCGAGATTTTTGTTACTCGAATGGATGGTAACCTTGTCATTATGGAAGGTAGTCTGTTGTCGAGATTTCTGTTACTCCAATGGATGGTAGCCCTGTCATTAAGGAAAGTAGTTTGTCGTTCAGATTTTTGTTACTCCAATGGATGGTATCCTTGTCATTATGGAAGGTAGAATGTTGTCGATATCTTTGTTACTCCAATGGATGGTAGCCCTGTCATTATGGAAGGTAGTTTCTTGTCGAGATTTTTGTTACTGCAATGGATGGTAACCTTGTCATTATGGAAGGTAGTCTGTTGTCGAGATTTCTGTTACTCCAATGGATGGTATCCCTGTCATTAAGGACAATAGTTTGTTGTGCATATTTTTGTTACTCCAATGGATGGTAGACTTGTCATTATTGAAGGAAGTCTATAGTCGATATTTTTGTTACTCCATTGGATGGTAGCCTTCTCATTATGGAAGGTAGTGTGTTGTCGATATTTTTGTTATTCCAATGGATGGTAGCCTTGGAACGTAGTCTGTTGTCGTGATTTTTTTTACTCCAATGGATGGTAGCCTTGTCATTATGGAAGGTAGTATGTTGTCGATATCTTTATTACTCCAATGGATGGTAACCTTGTCATTATGGAAGGTAGTTTGTTGTCGAGATTTTTGTTACTCTAAGGGATGGTAGCCTTGTAATTATGGAAGGTACTGTGTTGTCGAAATTTTTGTTATTCCAATGGATAGTAGCCTTGTCATTATGGAAGGTAGTCCGTCCTCGAGATTTTTGTTACTCCAATGGATGGTAGCCTAGTCATTATGGAAGGTAATGTGTTGTCGAGATTTTTGTTACTCCAATGGATAGTAGCCTTGTCATTATGGAAGGTAGTCTGTTGTCGAGATGTTTTATACTCCAATGGATTGTAGCCTTTTCATTATGGAAGGTTGTCTCTTGTGGATAATTTTGTTACCCTAATGATGGTACCCTTGTCATTATGGAAGGTAGATTGTTGTCCAGATTTCTGTTTCTTCAATGGATGGTAGCTTTGTTATTGAGGCAGGTAGTCTGTTATCAGGATTTTTATTACTCCAATGGATTGTAGCCTTGCCATTATGGAAGGTAGTCTGTTGTCGAGATTTTTGTTACTTCAATGGATGGTAGCCTTGTCATTATGGAAGGTAGTCTGTCGTTGTGATTTCTGTTACTCCAATGGATGGTTGCCTTGTCATTAAGGACGGTAGTTTGTTGTTCAGATTTTTGTTACTCCAATGGATGGTAGACTTGTCATTATGGAAGGTAGTCTATTGTCGAGATTTTTGTTACTCCAACAGATGGTAGCCTTGTAATTATGGAAGTTAGTCTGTTGTGGAGATTTTTGTTACTATAATGGATGGAAGCCTTGTCATTATGGAAGGTAGTCTGTTGTCGAGATTTTTGTTAATTCATTGGATGGTAGCCTTGTCATTATGGAAGGTAGTATGTTGTCGAGATTTTTGTTATTCCAATGGATCGTAGCCATGTCATTATGGAAGGTAGTTTGTTTCAATATTTTTGTTACTCCAATGGATGGTAGCCTGTTATTATCGAAGGTAGTCTATTGTCGAGATTTTTGTTACTCCAATGGATGGTAGCCTTGTCATTATGGAAGGTAGTCTCTTGTTGATATTTTTGTTACTCCAATGGATGGTAGCCTTGTCATTATGGAAGGTAGTTTGCTATCCCTATTTTTGTTACTCTAATGGATGGTAGCCTTTCCATTATGGAAGGTAGTCTATTGACGATATTTTTGTTACTGCAATGGATGGTAGCCTTGTCATTATGGAAGGTAGCATGTCGTTGGGATTTCTGTTACTCCAATGGATGGTAGCCTTTTCATTAAGGACGGTGGTCTATCGTCGAGATTTTTGTTACTACAATGGATGGTAGCCTTGTCGTTATGGAAGGTAGTCTATTGTCAATATCTTTGTTACTCCAATGGATGATAGCCTAGTCATTATGGAATGTAGTCTGTTGTCGAGATATTTGTTACTCCAATGGATTCTAGCCTTGTCATTATGGAAGGTAGTCTGTTGTCGAGATTTTTGTTACTCCAATGGATGGTAGCCTTGTCATTATAGAAGGTAGTCTATTGTCGATATTTTTGTTACTACAATGTATGGTAGCCTTGTCATTATGGAAGGTAGTATGTTGTCGAGTTTTTGTTACTCCAACGGATTGTAGCCTTTTAATAATGGAAGGTAGTCTGTTGTCCATATTTTTTTTAATCTAATGGATGGTAGCCTTGTCATTATGGAAGGTAGTTTGTCATTGTGATTTCTGTTACTCCAATGGATGGTAGCCTTGTCATTAAGGTTGGTAGTCTGTTGTTCAGATTTTTGTTACTCTAAAGGATGGTAGACTTGTCATTACGAAAGGTAGTCTATTGTCAAAAATTTTGTTACTCCATTGGATGGTAGCCTTATCATTATGGAAGGTAGTCTTTTGTCGAGATTTTTTTTACTCTAAGGGATGGTAGCCTTGTGATTATGGAAGGTAGTGTGTTTTCGATATTTTTGTTATTCCAATGGATGGTAGCCTTGTCATTATCGAAGGTAGTCTATTGTCGAGATTTTTGTTACTCCAATGGATGGTAGACTTGTCATTATGGAAACTAGTCTCTTGTTGATATTTTTCTTACTCTAATGGATGGTAGCCTTGCCATTATGGAAGGTAGTCTGTTGTCGAGATTTTTGTTACTGCAATGGATGGTAGCCTTGTCATTATGGAAGGTAGTTTGTCGTTGTGATTTTTGATACTCCAATGGATGGTAGCCTTGTCATTAAGGAAGGTAGTATGTTGTCTATATTTTTGTTATTCCAATGGATTGTAGACTTATCATTACGAAAGGTAGTCTGTTGTCGAGATTTTTGTTACTCCATTGGATGGTAGCCTTGTCATTATGGAAGGTAGTATGTTGTCGATATTTTTGTTATTCCAATGGATCGTAGCCATGTCATTATGGAAGGTAGTCTATTGTCGTGATTTTTGTTACTCCAATGGATGGTATCCTTGTCATTATGGAAGGTAGTCCGTTGTCGAGATTTTTGTTACTCTAAGGGATGCTAGCCTTATCATTATGGAAGGTAGTGTGTTTTCGATATTTTTGTTATTGCAATGGATGCTAGCCTTGTCATTATGGAAGGTAGTTTGTCGTCGAGATATTTGTTACTCCAATGGATGGTAGCCTTGTCATTATGGAAGGTAGTCTATCGTCGAGATTTTTGTTACTACAATGGATGGTAGCCTTGTCATTATGGAAGGTATTATATTGTCGAGATTTTTTTTACTACAATGGATTTTAGCCTTGTCGTTATGGAAGGTAGTATGTTGTCGATATCTTTGTTACTCCAATGGATGGTAGCCTAGTCATTATGGAATGTAGTCTGTTGTCGAGATTTTTGTTACTCCAATGGATTCTAGCCTTGTCATTATGGAAGGCAGTCTGTTGTTGATATTTTATTTACTCCAATGATGGTTCCCTTGTCATTATGGAAGGTAGTATGTTGTCGATATTTTTGTTACTCCAATAGATGGTAGCCTTGTCATTATGGAAGGTAGTCTGTTGTGGAGATTTTTGTTACTATAATGGATGGTAGCCTTGTCATTATGGAAGGCAGTCTTTTGTCGAGATTTTTGTTACTCCATTGGATGGTAACCTTGTCATTATGGAAGGTAGTATGTTGTCGAGATTTTTGATACTCCAATGGATGGTAGCCTGTCATTTTCGAAGGTAGTCTATTGTCGAGATTTTTGTTACTCCAATGGATGGAAGCCTTGTCATTATGGAAGCTAGTCTCTTGTTGATATTTTTGTTACTACAATGCATGGTAGCCTTGTCATTTTGGAAGGTATTATGTTTTCGATATCTTTGTTACTCCAATGGATGGTAACCTTGTCATTATAGAAGGTAGTCTGTTGTCGAGATTTTTGTTACTCTAAGGGATGGTAGCCTTGTCATTATGGAAGGTATTGTGTTGTCGAAATTATTGTTATTCCAATGGATAGTAGCCTTGTCATTATGGAAGGTAGTCCGTTGTCGAGATTTTTTATACTCCAATTAATGGTAGCCTTATCATTATGAAAGATAGTCTATCGTCGAGATTTTTGTTACTACAATGGATGGTAGCCTTGTCATTATGTTAGGTAGTCTATTGTCGAGATTTTTGTTACTACAATGGATTGTAGCCTTATCGTTATGGAAGGTAGTCTGTTGTCGATATCTTTGTTACTCCAATGGTGGTAGCCAAGTCATTATGGAAGGTAGTCTGTATTTCGAGATTTTGGTTACTCCAATGGATGGTAGCCTTGTCATTATGGAAGGTAATCTGTTGTCGAGATTTTTTATACTCCAATGGATTGTAGCCTTGTCATTAAGGAAGGTAGTCTCTTGTGGATATTTTTGTTACTCCAATTGATGGCAGCCTTGTTATTATGCAAGGTAGCCTGTTGTCCAGATTTTTGTTACAAGAATGGTTGGTAGCCTTGTCATTATGGAAGGTAGTCTGTTGTCGAGATTTTTGTTACTGCAATGGATGGTAACCTTGTCATTATGGAACGTAGTCTGTTGTCGAGATTTCTGTTACTCCAATGGATGGTAGCCCTGTCATTAAGGACAGTAGTTTGTTGTTCAGATTCTTGTTACTCCATTGGATGGTAGCCTTGTCATTATGGAAGGTAGTGTGTTGTCGATATTTTTGTTATTCCAATGGATGGTAGCCTTGTCATTATGGAACGTAGTCTCTTGTCGTGATTTTTTTTACTCCAATGGATGGTAGCCTTGTCATTATGGAAGGTAGTATGTTGTCGATATCTTTATTACTCCAATGGATGGTAACCTTGTCATTATGGAAGGTAGTTTGTTGTCGAGATTTTTGTTACTCTAAAGGATGGTAGCCTTGTAATTATGGAAGGTACTGTGTTGTCGAAGTTTTTGTTATTCCAATGGATAGTAGCCTTGTCATTATGGAAGGTAGTCCGTCCTCGAGATTTTTGTTACTACAATGGATTGTAGCCTTGTCGTTATGGAAGGTAGTCTGTTGTCGATATCTTTGTTACTCCAATGGATGGTAGCCTAGACATTATGGAAGGTAATGTGTTGTCGAGATTTTTGTTACTCCAATGGATGGTAGCCTTGTCATTATGGAAGGTAGTCTGTTGTCGAGATGTTTTATACTCCAATGGATTGTAGCCTTTTCATTATGGAAGGTTGTCTCTTGTGGATAATTTTGTTACCCTAATGATGGTACCCTTGTCATTATGGAAGGTAGTTTGTTGTCGAGATTTCTGTTTCTTCAATGGATGGTAGCTTTGTTATTGAGGCAGGTAGTCTGTTATCAGGATTTTTGTTACTCCAATGGATTGTAGCCTTGCCATTATGGAAGGTAGTCTGTTGTCGAGATTTTTGTTACTGCAATGGATGGTAGCCTTGTCATTATGGAAGGTAGTCTGTCGTTGTGATCTCTGTTACTCCAATGGATGGTAGCCTTGTCATTAAGGACGGTAGTTTGTTGTTCAGATTTTTGTTACTCCAATGGATGGTAGACTTGTCATTATGGAAGGTAGTCTATTGTCGAGATTTTTGTTACTCCAACAGATGGTAGCCTTGTAATTATGGAAGTTAGTCTGTTGTGGAGATTTTTGTTACTATAATGGATGGTAGCCTTGTCATTATGGAAGGCAGTCTTTTGTCGAGATTTTTGTTACTCCATTGGATGGTAACCTTGTCATTATGGAAGGTAGTATGTTGTCGAGATTTTTGATACTCCAATGGATGGTAGCCTGTCATTTTCGAAGGTAGTCTATTGTCGAGATTTTTGTTACTCCAATGGATGGAAGCCTTGTCATTATGGAAGCTAGTCTCTTGTTGATATTTTTGTTACTACAATGCATGGTAGCCTTGTCATTTTGGAAGGTATTATGTTTTCGATATCTTTGTTACTCCAATGGATGGTAACCTTGTCATTATAGAAGGTAGTCTGTTGTCGAGATTTTTGTTACTCTAAGGGATGGTAGCCTTGTCATTATGGAAGGTATTGTGTTGTCGAAATTATTGTTATTCCAATGGATAGTAGCCTTGTCATTATGGAAGGTAGTCCGTTGTCGAGATTTTTTATACTCCAATTAATGGTAGCCTTATCATTATGAAAGATAGTCTATCGTCGAGATTTTTGTTACTACAATGGATGGTAGCCTTGTCATTATGTTAGGTAGTCTATTGTCGAGATTTTTGTTACTACAATGGATTGTAGCCTTATCGTTATGGAAGGTAGTCTGTTGTCGATATCTTTGTTACTCCAATGGTGGTAGCCAAGTCATTATGGAAGGTAGTCTGTATTTCGAGATTTTGGTTACTCCAATGGATGGTAGCCTTGTCATTATGGAAGGTAATCTGTTGTCGAGATTTTTTATACTCCAATGGATTGTAGCCTTGTCATTATGGAAGGTAGTCTCTTGTGGATATTTTTGTTACTCCAATTGATGGCAGCCTTGTTATTATGCAAGGTAGTCTGTTGTCCAGATTTTTGTTACAAGAATGGTTGGTAGCCTTGTCATTATGGAAGGTAGTCTGTTGTCGAGATTTTTGTTACTGCAATGGATGGTAACCTTGTCATTATGGAACGTAGTCTGTTGTCGAGATTTCTGTTACTCCAATGGATGGTAGCCCTGTCAATAAGGACAGTAGTTTGTTGTTCAGATTCTTGTTACTCCATTGGATGGTAGCCTTGTCATTATGGAAGGTAGTGTGTTGTCGATATTTTTGTTATTCCAATGGATGGTAGCCTTGTCATTATGGAACGTAGTCTCTTGTCGTGATTTTTTTTACTCCAATGGATGGTAGCCTTGTCATTATGGAAGGTAGTATGTTGTCGATATCTTTATTACTCCAATGGATGGTAACCTTGTCATTATGGAAGGTAGTTTGTTGTCGAGATTTTTGTTACTCTAAAGGATGGTAGCCTTGTAATTATGGAAGGTACTGTGTTGTCGAAGTTTTTGTTATTCCAATGGATAGTAGCCTTGTCATTATGGAAGGTAGTCCGTCCTCGAGATTTTTGTTACTACAATGGATTGTAGCCTTGTCGTTATGGAAGGTAGTCTGTTGTCGATATCTTTGTTACTCCAATGGATGGTAGCCTAGACATTATGGAAGGTAATGTGTTGTCGAGATTTTTGTTACTCCAATGGATGGTAGCCTTGTCATTATGGAAGGTAGTCTGTTGTCGAGATGTTTTATACTCCAATGGATTGTAGCCTTTTCATTATGGAAGGTTGTCTCTTGTGGATAATTTTGTTACCCTAATGATGGTACCCTTGTCATTATGGAAGGTAGTTTGTTGTCGAGATTTCTGTTTCTTCAATGGATGGTAGCTTTGTTATTGAGGCAGGTAGTCTGTTATCAGGATTTTTGTTACTCCAATGGATTGTAGCCTTGCCATTATGGAAGGTAGTCTGTTGTCGAGATTTTTGTTACTGCAATGGATGGTAGCCTTGTCATTATGGAAGGTAGTCTGTCGTTGTGATCTCTGTTACTCCAATGGATGGTAGCCTTGTCATTAAGGACGGTAGTTTGTTGTTCAGATTTTTGTTACTCCAATGGATGGTAGACTTGTCATTATGGAAGGTAGTCTATTGTCGAGATTTTTGTTACTCCAACAGATGGTAGCCTTGTAATTATGGAAGTTAGTCTGTTGTGGAGATTTTTGTTACTATAATGGATGGAAGCCTTGTCATTATGGAAGGTAGTCTGTTGTCGAGATTTTTGTTAATTCATTGGATGGTAGCCTTGTCATTATGGAAGGTAGTATGTTGTCGAGATTTTTGTTATTCCAATGGATCGTAGCCATGTCATTATGGAAGGTAGTTTGTTTCAATATTTTTGTTACTCCAATGGATGGTAGCCTGTTATTATCGAAGGTAGTCTATTGTCGAGATTTTTGTTACTCCAATGGATGGTAGCCTTGTCATTATGGAAGGTAGTCTCTTGTTGATATTTTTGTTACTCCAATGGATGGTAGCCTTGTCATTATGGAAGGTAGTCTGCTATCCCTATTTTTGTTACTCTAATGGATGGTAGCCTTGCCATTATGGAAGGTAGTCTATTGACGATATTTTTGTTACTGCAATGGATGGTAGCCTTGTCATTATGGAAGGTAGCATGTCGTTGGGATTTCTGTTACTCCAATGGATGGTAGCCTTTTCATTAAGGACGGTGGTCTGTTGTTCAGATTTTTGTTGCTCCAATGGATGGTAGCCTTGTCATTATGGAAGGTAGTCTATCGTCGAGATTTTTGTTACTATAATGGATGGTAGCCTTGTCGTTATGGAAGGTAGTCTATTGTCAATATCTTTGTTACTCCAATGGATGATAGCCTAGTCATTATGGAATGTAGTCTGTTGTCGAGATATTTGTTACTCCAATGGATTCTAGCCTTATCATTATGGAAGGCAGTCTGTTGTCGATATTTTTGTTACTACAATGGATGGTAGCCTTGTCATTATGGAAGCTAGGCTATTGTAGGGATTTTTGTTACTCCAAATGGATTGTAGGCTTGTCATTATGGAAGGTAGTCTGTTGTCGAGATTTTTGTTACTCCAATGGATGGTAGCCTTGTCATTATAGAAGGTAGTCTATTATCGATATTTTTGTTACTACAATGTATGGTAGCCTTGTCATTATGGAAGGTAGTATGCTGTCGAGTTTTTGTTACTCCAACGGATTGTAGCCTTTTAATAATGGAAGGTAGTCTGTTGTCCATATTTTTGTTAATCTAATGGATTGTAGCCTTGCCATTATGGAAGGTAGTCTGTTGTCGAGATTTTTGTTAATCTAATGGATTGTAGCCTTGCCATTATGGAAGGTAGTCTGTTGTCGAGATTTTTGTTACTGCAATGGATGGTAGCCTTGTCATTATGGAAGGTAGTTTGTCATTGTGATTTCTGTTACTCCAATGGATGGTAGCCTTGTCATTAAGGAAGGTAGTCTGTTGTTCAGATTTTTGTTACTCTAAAGGATGGTAGACTTGTCATTACGAAAGGTAGTCTATTGTCAAAAAATTTGTTACTCCATTGGATGGTAGCCTTGTCATTATGGAAGGTAGTGTGTTGTCGATATTTTGGTATTCCAATGGATGGTAGCCATGTCATTATGGAAGGTAGTCTCTTCTCATAATTTTTGTTACTCCAATGGATGGTAGCCTTGTCATTATGGAAGGTAGTTTGTTGTCGAGATTTTTGTTACTCTAAGGGATGATAGCTTTATGATTATGGAAGGTAGTGTGTTTTCGATATTTTTGTTATTCCAATGGTTGGTAGCCTTGTCATTATCGAAGGTACTTTATTGTCGAGATTTTTTTTACTCCAATGGATGGTAGACTTCTCAATATGGAAGCTAGTCTCTTGTTGATATTTTTGTTACTCCAATGGATGGTAGCCTTGTCATTATGGAAGGTAGTCTGTTGTCCAGATTTTTGTTACTCTAATGGATGGTAGCCTTGCCATTATGGAAGGTAGTCTGTTGTCGAGATTTTTGTTACTGCAATGGATGGTAGCCTTGTCATTATGGAAGGTAGTCTGTCGTTGTGATTTTTGATACTGTAATGGATGGTAGCCTTGTCATTAAGGAAGGTAGTATGTTGTCGATATTTTTGTTATTCCAATGGATGGTAGACTTATCATTACGAAAGGTAGTCTGTTGTCGAGATTTTTGTTACTCCATTGGATGGTAGCCTTGTCATTATGGAAGGTAGTCTGTCATCTAGATTTTTGTTACTCCATTGGATGGTAACCATGTCATTATGGAAGGTATTATGTTGTCGATATCTTTATTACTCCAATGTATGGTAACCTTGTCATTATGGAAAGTAGTCTGTTGTCGAGATTTTTGTTACTCTAAGGGATGGTAGCCTTGTAATTATGGAAGGTACTGTGTTGTCGAAATTTTTGTTATTCCAATGGATATTAGCCTTGTCATTATGGAAGGTAGTCTGTCGTCGAGATTTTTGTTACTCCAATGGATGGTAGCCTTCTCATTATGTAAGGTAGTCTATCGTCGAGATTTTTGTTACTACATTGGATGGTAGCCTTGTCATTATGGAAGGTATTCTGTTGTCCAGATTTTTGTTACTACAATTGATTGTAGCCTTGTCGTTATGGAAGGTAGTATGTTGTCGATATCTTTGTTACTCCAATGGATGGTAGCCTAGTCATTATGGAATGTAGTCTGTTGTCGAGATTTTTGTTACTCCATTGGATTCTAGCCTTGTCATTATGGAAGGCAGTCTGTTGTCGATATTTTTTATACTCCAATGGATTGTAGCCTTGTCATTATGGAAGGTAGTCTATTGTGGATATTTTATTTACTCCAATGATGGTACCCTTGTCATTATGGAAGGTAGTATGTTGTCGAGATTTTTGTTACTCCAACGGATGGTAGCCTTGTGATTATGGAAGGTAGTCTGTTGTCGAGATTTTTGTTACTCCATTGGATGGTAACCTTGTCATTATGGAAGGTAGTATGTTGTCGAGATTTTTGTTATTCCAATGGATGGTAGCATAGTCATTATGGAAGGTAGTCAGTTTCGAAATTTTTGTTACTCTAATGGATGGTAGCCTGTCATTATCGAAGGTAGTCTATTGTCGAGATTTTGGTTACTCCAATGGATGGAAGCCTTGTCATTATGGAAGCTAGTCTCTTGTTGTTATTTTTGTTACTACAATGGATGGTAGCCTTGTCATTATGGAAGGTAGTCTGTTGTCGATATCTTTGTTACTCCAATGGATGGTAACCTTGTCATTATGGAAGGTAGTTTGTTGTCGAGATTTTTGTTACTCTAAAGGATGGTAGCCTTGTCATTATGGAAGGTATTGTGTTGTCAAAATTTTTGTTATTCCAATGGATGGTAGCCTTGTCATAATAGAAGGTAGTCCTTTGTCGAGATTTTTGTTATGCCAATGGATGGTAACCTTGTCATTAAGGAAGGTAATCTGTTATCGGGATTTTTGTTACTCTAATTGATGGCAGCCTTGTCATTATGCAAGGTAGTCTGTTGTCTAGATTTTTGTTACAATAATGGATGGTAGCCTTGTCATTATGGAAGGTAGTTTGTTGTCGAGATTTTTGTTACTGCAATGGATGGTAGCCTTGTCATTATGGAAGGTAGTCTGTCGTTATGATTTCTGTTACTCCAATGGATGGTAGCCTTGTCATTATGGAAGGTAGTCTATTGTCGAGATTTTTGTTACTCCAATGGATGGTAGCCTTGTCATTAAGGAAGGTAGTATGTTGTCGATATTTTTGTTCTTCCAATGGATGGTAGACTTATCATTACGAAAGGTAGTCTATTGTCGAGATTTTTGTTTCTCCATTGGATGGTAACCTTGTCATTATCGAAGGTAGTATGTTGTCGATACTTTTGTTATTCCAATTAATCGTAGCCATGTCATTATGGAAGGTAGTCTATTGTCGTGATTTTTATTACTCCAATGGTTGGTATCCTTGTCATTATGGAAGGTAGTCCGTTGTCGAGATTTTTTATACTCTAAGGGATGGTAGCCTTGTCATTATGGAAGGTAGTTTGTTTTCGATATTTTTGTTATTCCAATGGATGGTAGTCTTGTCATTATGGAATGTAGTCTGTCGTCGAGATTTTTGTTACTCCAATGGATGGTAGCCTTCTCATTATGTAAGGTAGTCTATCGTCTAGATTTTTGTTACTACATTGGATGGTAGCCTTGTCATTATGGAAGGTATTCTATTGTCGAGATTTTTGTTACTATAATGGATTGTAGACTTCTCATTATGGAAGGTAGTATGTTGTCGAGATTTTTGTTACTATAATGGATTGTAGCCTTTTAATAATGGATGGTAGCCTAGTCATTATAGAATGTAGTCAGTTGTCGAGATTTTTGTTACTCCAATGGATTCCTGCCTTGTCATTATGGAAGGCAGTTTGTTGTCGATATTTTTTATACTCCAATGGATTGTAGCCTTGTCATTATGGAAGGTAGTCTCTTGTGGATATTTTATTTACTCCAATGATGGTACCCTTGTCATTATGGAAGGTAGTATGTTGTCGAGATTTTTGTTACTCCAATGGATTGTAGCCTTTTAATAATGGATGGTAGCCTAGTCATTATAGAATGTAGTCAGTTGTCGAGATTTTTGTTACTCCAATGGATTCCTGCCTTGTCATTATGGAAGGCAGTTTGTTGTCGATATTTTTTATACTCCAATGGATTGTAGCCTTGTCATTATGGAAGGTAGTCTCTTGTGGATATTTTATTTACTCCAATGATGGTACCCTTGTCATTATGGAAGGTAGTATGTTGTCGAGATTTTTGTTACTCCAACGGATGGTAGCCTTGTGATTATGGAAGGTAGTCTCTTGTCGAGATTTTTGTTACTCCATTGGATGTTAACCTTGTCATTATGGAAGGTAGTATGTTGTCGAGATTTTTGTTATTCCAATGGTTGGTAGCCTAGTCATTATAGAAGGTAGTCTATTTCGAAATTTTTGTTACTCTAATGGATGGTAGCCTGTCATTATCGAAAGTAGTCTATTGTCGAGATTTTTGTTACTCCAATGGATGGAAGCCTTGTCATTATGGAAGCTAGTCTCTTGTTTGTATTTTTGTTACTCCAATGGATGGTAGCCTTGTCATTATGGAAGGTAGTCTGTTGTCAATATCTTTGTTACTCCAATCGATGGTAACCTTGTCATTATGGAAGGTAGTTTGTTGCCGAGGTTTTTGTTACTCTAAAGGATGGTAGCCTTGTCATAATGGAAGGTATTGTGTTGTCAAAATTTTTGTTATTCCAATGGATGGTAGCCTTGTCATTAAAGAAGGTAGTCTGTTATCGGGATTTTTGTTACTCCAATTGATGGCAGCCTTGTTATTATGCAAGGTAGTGTGTTGTCCAGATTTTTGTTACAACAATGGATGGTAGCCTTGTCATTATGGAAGGTAGTCTGTTGTCGAGATTTTTGTTACTGCAATGGATGGTAGCCTTGTCATTATGGAAGGTAGTCTGTCGTTGTGAATTTTATTACTCCAATGGATGGTAGCCTTGTCATTAAGGACAATAGTTTGTTGTTCAGATTTTTGTTACTCCAGTGGATGGTAGACTTGTCATTATGGAAGGTAGTCTATTGTCGAGAATTTTGTTACTCCATTGGATGGTAGCCTTGTCATTATGGAAGGTAGTGTGCTGTCGATATTTTTGTTATTCCAATGGATGGTAGCCTTGTCCTTATGGAAGGTAGTCTGTTTTCATGATGTTTTTTACTCCACTGGATGGTAGCCTTGTCATTATGGAAGGTAGTATGTTGTCGAGATTTTTGTTACTCCAATGGATGGTAGACTTGTCATTATGGAAGGTACTCTCTTCTTGATATTTTTGTTACTCAAATGGATGGTAGCCTTGTCATTATGGAAGGTAATGTGTTGTCGAAATTTTTGTTATTCCAATAGATATTAGCCTTGTCATTATGGAAGGTACTCTGTCGTCGAGATTTCTGTTACTACATTGGATTTTAGCTTTGTCATTGAGGAACATAGTCTGTTATCAGGATTTTTGTTACTCCAATGGATGGTAGCCTTATCATTATGCAAGATAGTCTGTTGTCCATATTTTTGTTACAACAATGGATGGTAGCCTTGTCATTATGGAAGGTAGTCTGTTGTCGAGATTTTTGTTACTGCAATGGATGGTAGCCTTGTCATTATGGAAGGTAGTCTATTATGGATATCTTTGTTACTCTAATGGATGGTAGCCTAGTCATTATGGAAGGTAGTGTGTTGTCGAGATTTTTGTTACTCCAATGGATGGTAGCCTCTTCATTATGGAAGGTAGTCTGTTGTCGAAATTTTTTATACTCCAATGGATTATAGCCTTCTCATTATGGAAGGTAGTCTCTTGTGGATAATTTTGTTACTCCAATGATGGTACCCTTGTCATTATGGAAGGTAGTATGTTGTCGATATTTTTGTTACTCCAATGGATGGTAGCCTTGTCATTATGGAAGGCAGTCTGTTGTCGAGATTTCTGTTTCTTCAATGGATGGTAGCTTTGTCATTGAGGAACGTAGTCTGTTATCAGGATTTTTGTTACTCCAATGGATGGTAGCCTTGTCATTATGCAAGATAGTCTATTGTCCAGATTTTTATTAGAACAATGGATGGTAGCCTTGTCATTAAGGACGGTAGTTTGTTGTTCAGATTTTTTTTACTCCAATGGATGGTAGACTTGTCATTATGGAAGGTAGTATGTTGTCGATACTTTTGTTATTCCAATTAATCGTAGCCATGTCATTATGGAAGGTAGTCTATTGTCGTGATTTTTATTACTCCAATGGTTGGTATCCTTGTCATTATGGAAGGTAGTCCGTTGTCGAGATTTTTTATACTCTAAAGGATGGTAGCCTTGCCATTATGGAAGGTAGTTTGTTTTCGATATTTTTGTTATTCCAATGGATGGTAGTCTTGTCATTATGGAATGTAGTCTTTCGTCGAGATTTTTGTTACTCCATTGGATGGTAGCCTTCTCATTATGTAAGGTAGTCTATCGTCTAGATTTTTGTTACTACATTGGATGGTAGCCTTGTCATTATGGAAGGTATTTTGTTGTCGAGATTTTTATTACTATAATGGATTGTAGACTTCTCATTATGGAAGGTAGTATGTTGTCGATATCTTTGTTACTCCAATGGATGGTAGCCTAGTTATTATAGAATGTAGTCTGTTGTCGAGATTTTTGTTACTCCAATGGATTCTAGCCTTGTCATTATGGAAGGCAGTTTGTTGTCGATATTTTTTATACTCCAATGGATTGTAGCCTTGTCATTATGGAAGGTAGTCTCTTGTGGATATTTTATTTACTCCAATGATGGTACCCTTGTCATTATGGAAGGTAGTATGTTGTCGAGATTTTTGTTACTCCAACGGATGGTAGCCTTGTGATTATGGAAGGTAGTCTGTTGTCGAGATTTTTGTTACTCCATTGGATGGTAACCTTGTCATTATGGAAGGTAGTATGTTGTCGAGATTTTTGTTATTCCAATGGTTGGTAGCCTAGTCATTATAGAAGGTAGTCTGTTTCGAAATTTTTGTTACTCTAATGGATGGTAGCCTGTCATTATCGAAGGTAGTCTATTGTCGAGATTTTTGTTACTCCAATGGATGGAAGCCTTGTCATTATGGAACCTAGTCTCTTGTTTATATTTTTGTTACTCCAATGGATGGTAGCCTTGTCATTATGGAAGGTAGTCTGTTGTCGATATCTTTGTTACTCCAATCGATGGTAACCTTGTCATTATGGAAGGTAGTTTGTTGTCGAGGTTTTTGTTACTCTAAAGGATGGTAGCCTTGTCATAATGGAAGGTATTGTGTTGTCAAAATTTTTGTTATTCCAATGGATGGCAGCCTTGTCTTAATGGAACGTAGTCCGTTGTCGAGATTTTTGTTACTCCAATGGATGGTAGCCTTGTCATTAAGGAAGGTAGTCTGTTATCGGGATTCTTGGTACTCCAATTGATGGCAGCCTTGTCATTATGCAAGGTAGTGTGTTGTCCAGATTTTTGTTACAACAATGGATGGTAGCCTTGTCATTATGGAAGGTAGTCTGTTGTCGAGATTTTTGTTACTGCAATGGATGGTAGCCTTGTCATTATGGAAGGTAGTCTGTCGTTGTGAATTTTATTACTCCAATGGATGGTAGCCTTGTCATTAAGGACAATAGTTTGTTGTTCAGATTTTTGTTACTCCAGTGGATGGTAGACTTGTCATTATGGAAGGTAGTCTATTGTCGAGATTTTTGTTACTCCATTGGATGGTAGCCTTGTCATTATGGAAGGTAGTGTGTCGTCGATATTTTTGTTTTTCCAATGGATGGTAGCCTTGTCCTTATGGAAGGTAGTCTGTTTTCATGATGTTTTTTACTCCACTGGATGGTAGCCTTGTCATTATGGAAGGTAGTATGTTGTCGAGATTTTTGTTACTCCAATGGATGGTAGACTTGTCATTATGGAAGGTAGTATCTTGTTGATATTTTTGTTACTCAAATGGATGGTAGCCTTGTCATTATGGAAGGTAATGTGTTGTCGAAATTTTTGTTATTCCAATGGATATTAGCCTTGTCATTATGGAAGGTACTCTGTCGTCGAGATTTCTGTTACTCCATTGGATTTTAGCTTTGTCATTGAGGAACATAGTCTGTTATCAGGATTTTTGTTACTCCAATGGATGGTAGCCTTATCATTATGCAAGATAGTCTGTTGTCCAGATTTTTGTTACAACAATGGATGGTAGCCTTGTCATTATGGAAGGTAGTCTGTTGTCGAGACTTTTTTTACTGCAATGGATGGTAGCCATGTCATTATGGAAGGTAGTCTATTATGGATATCTTTGTTACTCTAATGGATGGTAGCCTAGTCATTATGGAAGGTAGTGTGTTGTCGATATTTTTGTTACTCCAATGGATGGTAGCCTTTTCATTATGGAAGGTAGTCTGTTGTCGAAATTTTTTATACTCCAATGGATTATAGCCTTCTCATTATGGAAGGTAGTCTCTTGTGGATAATTTTGTTACTCCAATGATGGTACCCTTGTCATTATGGAAGGTAGTATGTTGTCGATATTTTTGTTACTCCAATGGATGGTAGTCTTGTCATTATGGAATGTAGTCTGTCGTCGAGATTTTTGTTACTCCAATGGATGGTAGCCTTCTCATTATGTAAGGTAGTCTATCGTCTAGATTTTTGTTACTACATTGGATGGTAGCCTTGTCATTATGGAAGGTATTCTGTTGTCGAGATTTTTGTTACTATAATGGATTGTAGACTTCTCATTATGGAAGGTAGTACGTTGTCGATATCTTTGTTACTCCAATGGATGGTAGCCTAGTCATTATAGAATGTAGTCTGTTGTCGAGATTTTTGTTACTCCAATGGATTCTAGCCTTGTCATTATGGAAGGCAGTTTGTTGTCGATATTTTTTATACTCCAATGGATTGTAGCCTTGTCATTATGGAAGGTAGTCTCTTGTGGATATTTTATTTACTCCAATGATGGTACCCTTGTCATTATGGAAGGTAGTATGTTGTCGAGATTTTTGTTACTCCAACGGATGGTAGCCTTGTGATTATGGAAGGTAGTCTGTTGTCGAGATTTTTGTTACTCCATTGGATGGTAACCTTGTCATTATGGAAGGTAGTATTTTGTCGAGATTTTTGTTATTCCAATGGTTGGTAGCCTAGTCATTATAGAAGGTAGTCTGTTTCGAAATTTTTGTTACTCTAATGGATGGTAGCCTGTCATTATCGAAGGTAGTCTATTGTCGAGATTTTTGTTACTCCAATGGATGGAAGCCTTGTCATTATGGAAGCTAGTCTGTTGTTTATATTTTTGTTACTCCAATGGATGGTAGCCTTGTCATTATGGAAGGTAGTCTGTTGTCGATATCTTTGTTACTCCAATCGATGGTAACCTTGTCATTATGGAAGGTAGTTTGTTGTCGAGGTTTTTGTTACTCTAAAGGTTGGTAGACTTGTCATTATGGAAGGTAATGTGTTGTCCAAATTTTTGTTATTCCAATGGATATTAGCCTTGTCATTATGGAAGGTACTCTGTCGTCGAGATTTCTGTTACTCCATTGGATTTTAGCTTTGTCATTGAGGAACATAGTCTGTTATCAGGATTTTTGTTACTCCAATGGATGGTAGCCTTATCATTATGCAAGATAGTCTGTTGTCCAGATTTTTGTTACAACAATGGATGGTAGCCTTGTCATTATGGAAGGTAGTCTGTTGTCGAGATTTTTGTTACTGCAATGGATGGTAGACTTGTCATTAGGGAAGGTAGTCTATTGTGGATATCTTTGTTACTCTAATGGATGGTAGCCTAGTCATTATGGAAGGTAGTGTGTTGTCGAGATTTTTTTTACTCCAATGGAGGTTAGCCTTTTCATTATGGAAGGTAGTCTGTTGTCGAAATTTTTTATACTCCAATGGATTATAGCCTTCTCATTATGGAAGGTAGTCTCTTGTGGATAATTTTGTTACTCCAATGATGGTACCCTTGTCATTATGGAAGGTAGTATGTTATCGATATTTTTGTTACTCCAATGGATGGTAGCCTTGTCATTATGGAAGGCAGTCTGTTGTCGAGATTTCTGTTTCTTCAATGGATGGTAGCTTTGTCATGGAGGAATGTAGTCTGTTATCAGGATTTTTGTTACTCCAATGGATGGTAGCCTTGTCATTATGCAAGATAGTCTATTGTCCAGATTTTTATTACAACAATGGATGGTAGCCTTGTCATTATGGAAGGTCGTCTATTGTCGAGATTTCTATTACTGCAATGGATGGTAGCCTTGTCATTAAGGACGGTAGTTTGTTGTTCATATTTTTTTTATTCCAATGGATGGTAGACTTGTCATTATGGAAGGTAGTATGTTGTCGATACTTTTGTTATTCCAATTAATCGTAGCCATGTCATTATGGAAGGTAGTCTATTGTCGTGATTTTTATTACTCCAATGGTTGATATCCTTGTCATTATGGAAGGTAGTCTGTTGTCGAGATTTTTTATACTCTAAGGGATGGTAGCCTTGTCATTATGGAAGGTAGTTTGTTTTCGATATTTTTGTTATTCCAATGGATGGTAGTCTTGTCATTATGGAATGTAGTCTTTCGTCGAGATTTTTGTTACTCCAATGGATGGTAGCCTTCTCATTATGTAAGGTAGTCTATCGTCTAGATTTTTGTTACTACATTGGATGGTAGCCTTGTCATTATGGAAGGTATTCTGTTGTCGATATTTTTGTTACTATAATGGATTGTAGACTTCTCATGATGGAAGGTAGTATGTTGTCGATATCTTTGTTACTCCAATGGATGATAGCCTAGTCATTATAGAATGTAGTCTGTTGTCGAGATTTTTGTTACTCCAATGGATTCTAGCCTTGTCATTATGGAAGGCAGTTTGTTGTCGATATTTTTTATACTCCAATGGATTGTAGCCTTGTCATTATGGAAGGTAGTCTCTTGTGGATATTTTATTTACTCCAATGATGGTACCCTTGTCATTATGGAAGGTAGTATGTTGTCGAGATTTTTGTTACTCCAACGGATGGTAGCCTTGTGATTATGGAAGGTAGTCTGTTGTCGAGATTTTTGTTACTCCATTGGATGGTAACCTTGTCATTATGGAAGGTAGTATGTTGTCGAGATTTTTGTTATTCCAATGGTTGGTAGCCTAGTCATTATAGAAGGTAGTCTGTTTCGAAATTTTTGTTACTCTAATGGATGGTAGCCTGTCATTATCGAAGGTAGTCTATTGTCGAGATTTTTGTTACTCCAATGGATGGAAGCCTTGTCATTATGGAAGCTAGTCTCTTGTTTATATTTTTGTTACTCCAATGGATGGTAGCCTTGTCATTATGGAAGGTAGTCTGTTGTCGATATCTTTGTTACTCCAATCGATGGTAACCTTGTCATTATGGAAGGTAGTTTGTTGTCGAGGTTTTTGTTACCCTAAAGGATGGTAGCCTTGTCATAATGGAAGGTATTGTGTTGTCAAAATTTTTGTTTTTCCAATGGATGGTAGCCTTGTCTTATTGGAACGTAGTCCGTTGTCGAGATTTTTGTTACTCCAATGGATGGTAGCCTTGTCATTAAGGAAGGTAGTCTGTTATCGGAATTTTTGTTACTCCAATTGATGGCAGCCTTGTCATTATGCAAGGTAGTGTGTTGTCCAGATTTTTGTTACAACAATGGATGGTAGCCTTGTCATTATGGAAGGTAGTCTGTTGTCGATATTTTTGTTACTGCAATGGATGGTAGCCTTGTCATTATGGAAGGTAGTCTGTCGTTGTGAATTTTATTACTCCAATGGATGGTAGCCTTGTCATTAAGGACAATAGTTTGTTGTTCAGATTTTTGTTACTCCAGTGGATGGTAGACTTGTCATTATGGAAGGTAGTCTATTGTCGAGATTTTTGTTACTCCATTGGATGGTAGCCTTGTCATTATGGAAGGTAGTGTGTTGTCGATATTTTTGTTATTCCAATGGATCGTACCCTTGTCCTTATGGAAGGTAGTCTGTTTTCATGATGTTTTTTACTCCACTGGATTGTAGCCTTGTCATTATGGAAGGTAGTATGTTGTCGAGATTTTTGTTACTCCAATGGATGGTAGACTTGTCATTATGGAAGGTAGTCTCTTGTTGATATTTTTGTTACTCAAATGGATGGTATCCTTGTCATTATGGAAGGTAGTCTATCGTCTAGATTTTTGTTACTACATTGGATGGTAGCCTTGTCATTATGGAAGGTATTCTGTTGTCGAGATTTTTGTTACTATAATGGATTGTAGACTTCTCATGATGGAAGGTAGTATGTTGTCGATATCTTTGTTACTCCAATGGATGGTAGCCTAGTCATTATAGAATGTAGTCTGTTGTCGAGATTTTTGTTACTCCAATGGATTCTAGCCTTGTCATTATGGAAGGCAGTTTGTTGTCGATATTTTTTATACTCCAATGGATTGTAGCCTTGTCTTATGGAAGGTAGTCTCTTGTGGATATTTTATTTACTCCAATGATGGTACCCTTGTCATTATGGAAGGTAGTATGTTGTCGAGATTTTTGTTACTCCAACGGATGGTAGCCTTGTGATTATGGAAGGTAGTTTGTTGTTCAGATTTTTGTTACTCCATTGGATGGTAACCTTGTCATTATGGAAGGTAGTATGTTGTCGAGATTTTTGTTATTCCAATGGTTGGTAGCCTAGTCATTATAGAAGGTAGTCTGTTTCGAAATTTTTGTTACTCTAATGGATGGTAGCCTGTCATTATGGAAGGTAGTATGTTGTCGAGATTTTTGTTACTCCAACGGATGGTAGCCTTGTCATTAAGGACAATAGTTTGTTGTTCAGATTTTTGTTACTCCAGTGGATGGTAGACTTGTCATTATGGAAGGTAGTCTATTGTCGAGATTTTTGTTATTCCAATGGATGGTAGCCTAGTCATTATAGAAGGTAGTCTATTGTCGAGATTTTTGTTACTCCAATGGATGGAAGCCTGTCATTATCGAAGGTAGTCTATTGTCGAGATTTTTGTTACTCCAATGGATGGAAGCCTTGTCATTATGGAAGGTAGTCTGTTGTTTATATTTTTGTTACTCCAATGGATGGTAGCCTTGTCATTATGGAAGGTAGTCTGTTGTCGATATCTTTGTTACTCCAATCGATGGTAACCTTGTCATTATGGAAGGTAGTTTGTTGTCGAGGTTTTTGTTACCCTAAAGGATGGTAGCCTTGTCATAATGGAAGGTATTGTGTTGTCAAAATTTTTGTTTTTCCAATGGATGGTAGCCTTGTCTTATTGGAACGTAGTCCGTTGTCGAGATTTTTGTTACTCCAATGGATGGTAGCCTTGTCATTAAGGAAGGTAGTCTGTTATCGGGATTTTTGTTACTCCAATTGATGGCTGCCTTGTCATTAGGCAAGGTAGTGTGTTGTCCAGATTTTTGTTACAACAATGGATGGTAGCCTTGTCATTATGGAAGGTAGTCTGTTGTCGATATTTTTGTTACTGCAATGGATGGTAGCCTTGTCATTATGGAAGGTAGTATGTCGTTGTGAATTTTATTACTCCAATGGATGGTAGCCTTGTCATTAAGGACAATAGTTTGTTGTTCAGATTTTTGTTACTCCAGTGGATGGTAGACTTGTCATTATGGAAGGTAGTCTATTGTCGAGATTTTTGTTACTCCATTGGATGGTAGCCTTGTCATTATGGAAGGTAGTGTGTTGTCGATATTTTTGTTATTCCAATGGATCGTACCCTTGTCCTTATGGAAGGTAGTCTGTTTTCATGATGTTTTTTACTCCACTGGATTGTAGCCTTGTCATTATGGAAGGTAGTATGTTGTCGAGATTTTTGTTACTCCAATGGATGGTAGACTTGTCATTATGGAAGGTAGTCTCTTGTTGATATTTTTGTTACTCAAATGGATGGTATCCTTGTCATTATGGAAGGTAGTCTATCGTCTAGATTTTTGTTACTACATTGGATGGTAGCCTTGTCATTATGGAAGGTATTCTGTTGTCGAGATTTTTGTTACTATAATGGATTGTAGACTTCTCATGATGGAAGGTAGTATGTTGTCGATATCTTTGTTACTCCAATGGATGGTAGCCTAGTCATTATAGAATGTAGTATGTTGTCGAGATTTTTGTTACTCCAATGGATTCTAGCCTTGTCATTATGGAAGGCAGTTTGTTGTCGATATTTTTTATACTCCAATGGATTGTAGCCTTGTCTTATGGAAGGTAGTCTCTTGTGGATATTTTATTTACTCCAATGATGGTACCCTTGTCATTATGGAAGGTAGTATGTTGTCGAGATTTTTGTTACTCCAACGGATGGTAGCCTTGTGATTATGGAAGGTAGTTTGTTGTTCAGATTTTTGTTACTCCATTGGATGGTAACCTTGTCATTATGGAAGGTAGTATGTTGTCGAGATTTTTGTTATTCCAATGGTTGGTAGCCTAGTCATTATAGAAGGTAGTCTGTTTCGAAATTTTTGTTACTCTAATGGATGGTAGCCTGTCATTATGGAAGGTAGTATGTTGTCGAGATTTTTGTTACTCCAACGGATGGTAGCCTTGTCATTAAGGACAATAGTTTGTTGTTCAGATTTTTGTTACTCCAGTGGATGGTAGACTTGTCATTATGGAAGGTAGTCTATTGTCGAGATTTTTGTTATTCCAATGGATGGTAGCCTAGTCATTATAGAAGGTAGTCTATTGTCGAGATTTTTGTTACTCCAATGGATGGAAGCCTGTCATTATCGAAGGTAGTCTATTGTCGAGATTTTTGTTACTCCAATGGATGGAAGCCTTGTCATTATGGAAGGTAGTCTGTTGTTTATATTTTTGTTACTCCAATGGATGGTAGCCTTGTCATTATGGAAGGTAGTCTGTTGTCGATATCTTTGTTACTCCAATCGATGGTAACCTTGTCATTATGGAAGGTAGTTTGTTGTCGAGGTTTTTGTTACCCTAAAGGATGGTAGCCTTGTCATAATGGAAGGTATTGTGTTGTCAAAATTTTTGTTTTTCCAATGGATGGTAGCCTTGTCTTATTGGAACGTAGTCCGTTGTCGAGATTTTTGTTACTCCAATGGATGGTAGCCTTGTCATTAAGGAAGGTAGTCTGTTATCGGGATTTTTGTTACTCCAATTGATGGCTGCCTTGTCATTAGGCAAGGTAGTGTGTTGTCCAGATTTTTGTTACAACAATGGATGGTAGCCTTGTCATTATGGAAGGTAGACTGTTGTCGAGATTTTTGTTACTGCAATGGATGGTAGCCTTGTCATTATGGAAGGTAGTCTGTCGTTGTGAATTTTATTACTCCAATAGATGGTAGCCTTGTCATTAAGGACAATAGTTTGTTGTTCAGATTTTTGTTACTCCAGTGGATGGTAGACTTGTCATTATGGAAGGTAGTCTATTGTCGAGATTTTTGTTACTCCATTAAATGGTAGCCTTGTCATTATGGAAGGTAGTGTGTTGTCGATATTTTTGTTATTCCAATGGATGGTAGCCTTGTCCTTATGGAAGGTAGTCTATTTTCATGATGTTTTTTACTCCACTGGATGGTAGCCTTGTCATTATGGAAGGTAGTATGTTGTCGAGATTTTTGTTACTCCAATGGATGGTAGACTTGTCATTATGGAAGGTAGTCTCTTGTTGATATTTTTGTTACTCAAATGGATGGTAGCCTTGTCATTATGGAAGGTAATGTGTTATCGAAATTTTTGTTATTCCAATGGATATTAGCCTTGTCATTATGGAAGGTACTCTGTCGTCGAGATTTATGTTACTCCATTGGATTTTAGCTTTGTCATTGAGGAACGTAGTCTGTTATCAGGATTTTTGTTACTCCAATGGATGGTAGCCTTGTCAGGATTTTTGCAGTCTGAAAGAGAATGGTTTTAATTTAACAGAAGAAGTTAGGGCACAGAAATGGGAAAGGTATTTTGACAGGTTGGTTGGACCAACATTCCCAATGTTAGTCAAGGAGTTATGAATTCATGCAAATGCTTCAACGCATCAAGTCACCTCCTACATAATGGGGAAGAAGATTGTGATCACTGAGGATCACATAGCAAAGTTGATTGGTTACAGTGGCGGTGGCGTCCGCTGTATTGATATTGCTGAAAGATGCTCTGACGTGGGTGTCATAGCAGAAAGGATTTTCACCCATGGGGTGCCCAGCAGCAAGATCAGAGATCTGAAGGATCACCACAGAGTTTGGGAGAAGATAATTCTGGGGTGCTTTAGTCATAGGAAGCCAACTAGTTCCCCTGATTACATAAATATAGATCAGCAGTTTCTGATCTATTTTATCAATCAGAAGGTAAAAATCAACTTGGCTCATCTTATGTTCAATCACCTCAGAACAAGTGTGAAGGAGACCAGGGAAGAAGAAAGAACAAAGAGGGATTGGATACCCTTTGGAAGGTTAATATCAGATATTCTGACTAAGAATAGGCTGATAGAGCACCTGATAGAAGCTCAAGAGTTAAGCACCATTGAACCAACGGTTGGGAAGCCTCTGAACACGAAGAATCTGAAGAAAATGAAGTTAATAGAGAATATCAGAAAGGAACCCAGCGTTACTCCCACTGCTGACATCACCAGCAAAACAGTCCCACTGAGTGACTTTCCTTTATTTTCTGAGATAGAATCTAAACCGGTGGTGGTTCTCAGATATTTGGACGCGTGCAAGGCTGATGGTACAGATCCCAATCTGAATATCAAAGATCTGCACCAATCTCAACCAGAAGTTACACTGAATAAGACGAAGAAAAGGAAGGCCCCTTCAGAAGGAACATCCCAGCAGACACCTAAGAAAAGAGGTAATTTATCCGCTGCTTCTGTTTTAAATTCTTCTGCTATTCCAACATCAATCCCAACTCCAACTTCTCATAGAATCCCAATCCCCATCCCAACAATAGATGAAACCGAACCAGAAGATGACCCCTCTGAGGCACTACAACTCAGAAGACCCCACACCAAACATCCCAAACCAACAATTTCAACAACATCAGCAATTGACAAAGTGCTGTCTGACATTGATCAACATGCCTCTGATCATCCCTCCAATAATCCAAACTCTGAACCACAAATTGTCCACTCTCCTCAACCAGAACAACCTGTCTCACCAATTCCAGAAGAACCACATATTCCTGAACAACCAGAAATTCCTCCTCCTTCTCCACAACCAGCAATTCCTTCTCCCTCTCCTCAACCAGAAGTTCATCAACCATCACCTCAACCTGAGTTTCATCATTCTGAAACTCCATCTCCTCCTCCTTCTGAACCTCACTCTCCTCAATCATCTGAACCACAACCTCTGGCAATCCAGCTGCCATGTGGAACAAAAGTAACAATGGCCCAACTGCCATCCTCGCCTGAAACCACACCACCAAATACTCCCAAAACTCCCCCCAGTCCAATCATTATCTCTGATTCTCCCACTCCTTCTCCAAATCAAACAGCTCCCAAACAAACCACAGAAAACCCCAGCAGGACCTTCATAGATTTAACAATCCTTGACCGTCTTGCTGATCTGAAAACAAAAATAGCCATTCCAAAACCAAAACAGCCAGATGTTGGCTCTGGCATTATGAATTTTGAAACAGGTTTGCAGCAGTGGATTGCTTCTCTGAAGCAAGTCTGTCCTGGAATGATTGATCCAGCTGCCTCTGACTAGCTCTGGTCACAATTCAGAATTTGGGTACGTGCTGAAGCTCTAAAATTGCAAGACATCAATTATGAGCAAGCACAGCAGAATTTCAGCAAGCTTCTGAATGAAGTTGGAAGTCAGCTGCTGAAAGAAGACGTGCTCCTTCTGGATAGTGAGCCATGGTCTGAGAAGCGTCCAGCTTCAAAGGTGCAGCCAGAAGAAGATCAGACTATTCAAGCTGAAGCCAATCAAGCTGAAGATGTTGCAGAAAGCTCTCAGAAGCTCCCTGCTTCTGATGTTTCTCAAGCTGCCTTGGACAAGCAGACTCTGGAAGAGCTAAAGCTGAATGATATTCGTCTGCAGCAAAGGATGGATGAAAATGACCAGAAGATGAAAGAAAGGATGGATGTGCAGGATAGCAAGATAGACACAGTAGTCAGCATGGTGCACAAGCAGACTGAGACTGCTGATCAGATCAAAGCAATGCTGGAGACTCTATTCACACGCCTTCCTTCCCAACCTTAGATTTTCATTCATGTCATTTTCATGTTTTCTTTGCATATCTTCTGTACTGTTTTGTTTGGTTCTGAACTTTTTAATATGACAAGTTTTTCTGCTCTAAATGTTTTAGCACATCACTTACACTTTTTGATTGCTGATAAAAAGGGGGAGAACAAGAATGATATTTTTCAATAACGGATTACTGAGACAGAAAATCTCAAACATTCTAACTCTGATATACTTGAATGTTTTCTTCTGTTTTTTCTTAAGTCTACAGGTACAAGAATGCTCTCTAACTCACTGAAGACTAAAGCTCTGATACTCTGATCCAAAGCAAAGCTCTGATAAAGCTCTGATATTCTGATCTAAAGCTCTGCTCTGATATTCTGATCTAAAGCCTCTGATAGTCAAAGCTCTGATATTCTGATGATCAAAGAAAGACAATAAAGATCTGATCCTGAAGAACTCTTGGAATTAAAAAGGGAAGTAATAAATTCAGGGGGAGTATCTCTCAACTCTCATATCTCTTTATCCCTTATTCTTGATAACTTCTTACTCTGATACATCTTATCATTTAGTTATCTCTGATACTTTTCACGTTATTCTCAATTAAAAATATCTAGTTTTTGTCATCATCAAAAAGGGGGAGATTGTTAGAACAAAGTTTGAATCTACTACCCTAAGTTTAAGTTTTGATGATAACAAAATGAAAGGATATATTAATTATGTGATTCATATAAGAAATATTTGCTACCTAAATTATTACGTTCTGTTTTGCAGAAACTCTTATAGGTATCAGCAAAAGTACATCTTAATCAGCATCAGAATATTGGTTATAAACATCAGCATCAGAAGATGCTATAATCAGAATACCAGAATCAGAAGAACAACTCACGCGTATGCTGAAGCTTGATGAATAGAACTGCGCTCAACACTCTGATTAAAAGACAACAACAGTTCATCAGCACTTAAGCAGAGTCAGAATGAGGCCAAGCCAGAACATGCTTTAAGTAGCAACGGTACTGTGCATTCAAAGCTAATTATTACCAACGGCATCATTCCAGACAAGATCTGCTCAATAAGGAAAGTTTGTTATTGGCATTGAATCAAGAATATTGCTCCAACGTTCAACAAATTCAGTGCTATATAAACAAGACAATGAAGATTGAATTGGCTAATGCTCTACATCATATTACACGCCTAAAAAGCTAATCATCATCTACCTTCTCTCAGTTTGCTAAACGCTTCATATCTCCTTACTCAGTATTCTAGCAATCTAGTTTCATAAGCTTAAGTTGTGTAATATCACAGTTGTGATAAACTATTTTTGTAGAAAACACTCACACACTTAGATTTCCATTCTATGTAAGAAAGTGATTCCTTGACAAACCGGGTTGTGGTTTGCATCAAGAAGGCTTTAGCAGTTGTTAAAGCAGATTGTAATATTCAGTTGAATATAGTGGATTAAGACCTCGTTGGAGAGAGGCGAAATCACCTTGACGGGTGGACTGGAGTAGTTTGAGATCAAACGAACCAGTATAAAAATATCGTGTTCATTGAAATTGATTTTCAGTTTTACAATTCAACCCCCTTCTTGTGTTTTTCACTTCTTCAGTCTGTTGTCTAGATTTTTGTTACAACAATGGATGGTGGCCTTGTCATTATGGAAGGTAGTCTGTTGTCGAGATTTTTGTTACTGCAATGGATCGTAGCCTTATCATTATGGAAGGTAGTTTGTCGTTATGATTTTTGTTAGTCCAATGGATGGTAGCCTTGTCATTAAGGACGCTAGTCTATTGTTCAGATTTTTGTTACTCCAATGGATGGTAGACTTGTCATTATGGAAGGTAGTCTATTGTCGAGATTTTTGTTACATCATTGGATGGTAGCCTTGTCATTATGGTAGGTAGTTTGTTGTCGATATTTTTGTTATTCCAATGGATGGTAGCCTTGTCATTATGGTAGGTAGTGTGTTGTCGAGATTTTTGTTACTCCAATGGATGGTAGCTTTGTTATTATGGAGGTAGTCTGTTGTCGAGATTTTTTATACTCCAATGGATTGTAGCCTTGTCGTTATAAAAGGTAGTCTCTTGTGGATATTTTTATTACTCCAATGATGGTACCCGTGTCATTATCGAAGGTAGTCTACTATCGAGATTTCTGTTACTCCAACGGATGGTAGCGTTGTCATTATGGAAGGTAGTCTATTGTTGGGATTTTTGTTACTCCAATGGATGGTAACCTTGTCATTATGGAAGGTAGTCTGTTGTATAGATTTTTGTTACTGCAATGGATCGTAGCCTTGTCATTATGGAAGGTAGTTTGTCGTTGTGATTTTTGTTACTCCAATGGATGGTAGCCTTGTCATTAAGGACAATTGTCTGTTGTTCATATTTTTGTTACTCCAATGGATGGTAGCCTTGTCATTATGGAAGGTAGTCTGTTTTCATGATTTTTGTTACTCTAAGGGATGGTAGCCATGTAATTATGGAAAGTAGTATGTATTCGATATCTTTGTTAATCCAATGGATGGTAGCCTTGTCATTGTGGAAGGCAGTCTGTTGTCGATATTTTTGTTACTCTAAGGGATTGTAGTCTTGTCATTATTGAACATAGTCTGTTGTCGAGAGTTTTGTTATTCCAATGGATGGTAGCCTTGTCATTATGAAAGGTAGTCAGTTGTCGATATTTTTGTTACTATAATAGATTGTAACCTTGTCATTATGAAAGGTAGTATGTTGTCGAGATTTTTGTTACTCTGGTGGATTTAAGCCTTGTCATTATGGAAGGTTGTCTATTGTCGAGAATTTTGTCACTACAATGGATGGTAGCCTTGTCATTATGGAAGGTAGTTTGTTGTCGTGATTTTTGTAACTCCAATGGATGGTAGCCTTGTCATTATGGTAGGTAGTTGGTTGTCGATATTTTTGTTATTCCAATGGATGGTAGCCTTGTCATTATGGTAGGTAGTGTGTTGTCGAGGTTTTTGTTACTCTAATGGATGGTAGGCTTGTTATTATGGAGGTAGTCTGTTGTCGAGATTTTTTATACTCCAATGGATTGTAGCATTATCATTATGGAAGGTAGTCTCTTGTGGATATTTTTGTTACTCCAATGATGGTACCCATATCATTATCGAAGGTAGTCTACTATCGAGATTTCTGTTACTCCAATGGATGGTAGCGTTGTCATTATGGAAGGTAGTCTATTGTTGGGATTTTTGTTACTCCAATGGATGGTAGCCTTGTCATTATGGAAGGTAGTCTATTGTCTAGATTTTTGTTACAACAATGGATGGTAGCCTTGTCATTATGGAAGGTAGTCTATTGTCAAGGTTTTTGTTACTGCAATGGATCGTAGCCTTGTCATTATGGAAGGTAGTTTGTCGTTGTGATTTCTGTTACTCCAATGGATGGTAGCCTTGTCATTAAGAACAATAGTATGTTGTTCATATTTTTGTTACTCCAATGGATGGTAGCCTTGTCATTATGGAAGGTAGTCTGTTGTCATGATTTTTGTTACTCTAAGGGATGGTAGCCTTGTCATTATGGAAGGTAGTATGTTTTTGATATCTTTGTTAATCCAATGGATGGTAGCCTTGTCGTTGTGGAAGGAAGTCTGTTGTCGATATTTTTGATACTCTAAGGGATCGTAGCCTTGTCATTATTGAACATAGTCTGTTGTCGGGAGTTTTGTTATTCCTATGGACGGTAGCCTTGTCATTATGAAAGGTAATCAGTTGTCAAGATTTTTGTTACTATAATAGATTGTAACCTTGTCATTATGGAAGGTAGTATGTTGTCGAGATTTTTGTTACTCCAGTGGATTTAAGCCTTGTCGTTATGGAAGGTAGTCTATTGTCAAGATTTTTGTCACTACAATGGATGGTAGCCTTGTCATTATGGAAGGTAGTTTGTTGTCGTGATTTTTGTTACTCCAATGGATGGTAGCCTTGTCATTATGGAAGGAAGTATGTTCTCTATATCTTTGTTACTCCAATGGATGATAGCCTCGTCATTATGGAAAGTAGTCTATTGTCGAGTTTTTTTGTTACTTTAAGGGATGGTAGCTTTGTCATTATGGAAGGTAGTGTGTTGTCGATATTTTTTTTATTCCAATGGATGGTAGCCTTGTCATTATGGAAGGTACTTTGTTGTCGAGATTTTTGTTACTGCAATGGATGGTAGCCTTGTCATTATGGAAGGTACTATATTGTCGATATTTTTTTACTACAATGGATGGTAGCCTTGTCATTATGGAAGGTAGTCTGTTGTCGAAATTTTTGTTACTATAATGGATTTTAGCCTTGTCGTTATAGAAGGTAGTGTATTGTCGATATCTTTGTTACTCCAATGGATGGTAACCTAGTCATTATGGAAGGTAGTCTGCTATCGAGATTTTTGTTACTCCAAGGGATGGTAGCCTTGTCATTATGGAAGGTAGTGTTTTGCTGAGATTTCTGTTAATCCAATGGTTGGTAGCCTTGTCATTGTGGAAGGTAGTCTATTGTTGGGATTTTTGTTACTCCAATGGATGGTAGCCTTGTCATTATAGAAGGTAGTCAGTTGTCTAGATTTTTGTTACAATAATGGATGGTGGCCTTGTCATTATGGAAGGTAGTTTGTTGTCGAGATTTTTGTTACTGCAATGGATCGTATCCTTATCATTATGGAAGGTAGTTTGTCGTTGTGATTTCTGTTAGTCCAATGGATGGTAGCCTTGTCATTAAGGACGGTAGTCTGTTGTTCAGATTTTTTTACTCCAATGGATGGTAGACTTGTCATTATGGAAGGTAGTCTATTGTCGAGATTTTTGTTACTCCATTGGATGGTAGTGTGTTGTCGATATTTTTTTTATTCCAATGGATGGTAGCCTTGTCATTATGGTAGGTAGTGTGTTGTCGAGATTTTTGTTACTCTAATGGATGGTAGGCTTGTTATTATGGAGGTAGTCTGTTGTCGAGATTTTTATACTCCAATGGATTGTAGCATTATCATTATGGAAGGTAGTCTCTTGTGGATATTTTTGTTACTCCAATGATGGTACCCATATCATTATCGAAGGTAGTCTACTATCGAGATTTCTGTTACTCAAATGGATGGTAGCATTGTCATTATGGAAGGTAGTCTATTGTTGGGATTTTTGTTACTCCAATGGATGGTAGCCTTGTCATTATGGAAGGTAGTCTATTGTCTAGATTTTTGTTACAACAATGGATGGTAGCCTTGTCATTATGGAAGGTAGTCTATTGTCAAGATTTTTGTTACTGCAATGGATCGTAGCCTTGTCATTATGGAAGGTAGTTTGTCGTTGTGATTTCTGTTACTCCAATGGATGGTAGCCTTGTCATTAAGAACAATAGTATGTTGTTCATATTTTTGTTACTCCAATGGATGGTAGCCTTGTCATTTTGGAAGGTAGTCTGTTGTCATGATTTTTGTTACTCTAAGGGATGGTAGCCTTGTCATTATGGAAGGTAGTATGTTTTTGATATCTTTGTTAATCCAATGGATGGTAGCCTTGTCTTTGTTGAAGGAAGTCTGTTGTCGATATTTTTGATACTCTAAGGGATCGTAGCCTTGTCATTATTGAACATAGTCTGTTGTCGGGAGTTTTGTTATTCCTATGGACGGTAGCCTTGTCATTATGAAAGGTAATCAGTTGTCAAGATTTTTGTTACTATAATAGATTGTAACCTTGTCATTATGGAAGGTAGTATGTTGTCGAGATTTTTGTTACTCCAGTGGATTTAAGCCTTGTCGTTATGGAAGGTAGTCTATTGTCGAGATTTTTGTCACTACAATGGATGGTAGCCTTGTCATTATGGAAGGTAGTTTGTTGTCGTGATTTTTGTTACTCCAATGGATGGTAGCCTTGTCATTATGGAAGGAAGTATGTTCTCTATATCTTTGTTACTCCAATGGATGATAGCCTCGTCATTATGGAAAGTAGTCTATTGTCGAGTTTTTTTGTTACTTTAAGGGATGGTAGCTTTGTCATTATGGAAGGTAGTGTGTTGACGATATTTTTTTTATTCCAATGGATGGTAGCCTTGTCATTATGGAAGGTACTTTGTTGTCGAGATTTTTGTTACTGCAATGGATGGTAGCCTTGTCATTATGGAAGGTACTATATTGTCGATATTTTTTTACTACAATGGATGGTAGCCTTGTCATTATGGAAGGTAGTCTGTTGTTGAAATTTTTGTTACTATAATGGATTTTAGCCTTGTCGTTATAGAAGGTAGTGTATTGTCGATATCTTTGTTACTCCAATGGATGGTAACCTAGTCATTATGGAAAGTAGTCTGCTATCGAGATTTTTGTTACTCCAAGGGATGGTAGCCTTGTCATTATGGAAGGTAGTGTTTCGCTGAGATTTCTGTTAATCCAATGGTTGGTAGCCTTGTCATTGTGGAAGGTAGTCTATTGTTGGCATTTTTGTTACTCCAATGGATGGTAGCCTTGTCATTATAGAAGGTAGTCAGTTGTCTAGATTTTTGTTACAATAATGGATGGTGGCCTTGTCATTATGGAAGGTAGTTTGTTGTCGAGATTTTTGTTACTGCAATGGATCGTATCCTTATCATTATGGAAGGTAGTTTGTCGTTGTGATTTCTGTTAGTCCAATGTATGGTAGCCTTGTCATTAAGGACGGTAGTCTGTTGTTCAGATTTTTTTACTCCAATGGATGGTAGACTTGTCATTATGGAAGGTAGTCTATTGTCCAGATTTTTGTTACTCCATTGGATGGTAGCCTTGTCATTATGGTAGGTAGTGTGTTGTCGATATTTTTGTTATTCCAATGGATGGTAGCCTTGTCATTATGGTAGGTAGTGTGTTGTCGTGATTTTTGTTACTCCAATGGATGTTAGCCTTGTTATTATGGAAGGTAGTCTGTTGTCGAGATTTTTAATACTCCAATGGATTGTAGCCTTATCATTATGGAAGGTAGTCTCTTGTGGATATTTTTGTTACTCCAATGATGGTACCCATGTCATTATCGAAGGTAGTCTACTATCGAGATTTTTGTTACTCCATTGGGATGGTAGCGTTGTCATTATGGAAGGTAGTCTATTGTTGGGATTTTTGTTACTCCAATGGATGGTAGCCTTTTCATTATGGAAGGTAGTATGTTGTCTAGAATTTTGTTACTGCAATGGATGGTAGCCTTGTCATTATGGAAGGTGGTTTGTCGTTGTTATTTTTGTTACTCCAATGGATGGTAGCCTTGTCATTAAGGACAATAGTCTGTTGTTCAGATTTTTGTTACTCCAATGGATGGTAGCCTTGTCATTATGGAAGGTAGTTTGTTGTCATGATTTTTGTTACTCTAAGGGATGGTAGCCTTGTCATTATGGAAGGTAGTATGTTTTCGATATCTTTGTTACTCCAATGGATGGTAGCCTTGTCATTGTGGAAGGCGGTTTGTTGTCGATATTTTTGTTACTCTAAGGGATCGTAGCCTTGTCATTATGGAACATAGTCTGTTGTCGAGTGTTTTGTTATTCCAATGGATGGTAACCTTGTCATTATGAGAGTTAGTCAGTTGTCGATATTTTTGTTACTATAATAGATTGTAACCTTGTCATTATGGAAGGTAGTACGTTGTCGAGATTTTTGTTACTCCAGTGGATTTAAGCCTTGTCATTATGGAAGGTAGTCTATTATCGAGATTTTTGTCACTACAATGGATGGTAGCTTTGTCATTATGGAAGGTAGTTTATTTTCGTGATTTTTGTTACTCCAATGGATGGTAGCCTCGTCATTATGGAAACTAGTCTGTTGTCGAGATATTTGTTACTCTAAGGGATGGTAGCCTTGTCATTATGGAAGGTACTGTGTTGTCGATATTTTTGTTATTCCAAGGGATGGAAACCTTGTCATTATGGAAGGTACTCTGTTGTCGAGATTTTTGTTACTGCAATGGATGGTAGCCTTGTCATTATGGAAGGTACTATATTGTCGATATTTTTTTACTACAATGGATGGTAGCCTTGTCATTATGGAAGGTAGTCTGTTGTCGACATTTTTGTTACTACAATGGATGGTAACCTAGTCATTATAGAATGTAGTCTGCTATCGATATTTTTGTTACTCCAATGGATGGTAGCCTTGTCATTCAAGAAGGTAGTGTTTTGTCGAGATTTCTGTTAATCCAATGGATGGTAGCCTTGTCATTATAGAAGGTAGTCTATTGTTGGGATTTTTGTTACTCCAATGGATGGTAGCCTAGTCATTATAGAAGATACTTTGTTGTCTAGATTTTTGTTACAACAACGGATGGTGGCCTTGTCATTATGGAAGGTAGTCTGTTGTCGAGATTTTTGTTACTACAATGGATCGTAGCCTTATCATAATGGAAGGTAGTTTGTCGTTGTGATTTCTGTTACTCCAATGGATGGTAGACTTGTCATTATGGAAGGTAGCCTATTGTCGAGATTTTTCTTACTCCATTGGATGGTAGCCTTGTCATTATAGTAGGTAGTGTGTTGTCGATATTTTTGTTATTCCAATGGATGGTAGCCTTTGTCATTATGCTAGGTAGTGTGTTGTCGATATTTTTGTTACTCCAATGGATGGTAGCCTTGTTATTATGGAAGGTAGTCTATTGTCGAAATGTTTTATACTCCAATGGATTGTAGCCTTGTAATTATGGAAGGTAGTCTCTTGTGGATATTTTTGTTACTCCAATGATGGTACCCATGTCATTATGGAAGGTAGTATGCTATCGAGATATCGGTTACTCCAATGGATGGTAGCCTTGTCATTATGGAAGGTAGTCTATTGTGGGGATTTTTGTTACTCCAATGAATGGTAGCCTTGTCATTATGGAAGGTAGTCTATTTTCTAGATTTTTGTTACAATGGATGGTAGCTTGTCATTATGGAAGGTAGTCTATTGTCATGATTTTTGTTACTCTAAGGGATGGTAGCCTTGTCATTATGGAAGGTAGTATGTTTTCAATATCTTTGTTACTCCAATGGATGGTAGCCTTGTCATTATGGAAGGCAGTCTGTTGTCGATATTTTTTTTACTCTAAGGGATTGTAGCCTTGTCATTATGGAACATAGTCTGTTGTCGAGATTTTTGTTATTCCAATGGACGGTAGCCTTGTCATTATGAAAGGTAGGCAATTGTCGAGATTTTGGTTACTATAATAGATTGCCACCTTGTCATTATGTAAGGTAGTATGTTGTCGAGATTTTTGTCACTACAATGGATGGTAGCCTTGTCATTATGGAAGGTAGTCTGTTGTCGAGATTTTTGTTACTCCAATGGATAGTAGCCTTGTCATTATGGAAGGTAGTCTGTTGTCGAGATTTTTAATACTCCAAAGGATTGTAGCCTTGTCATTATGGAACGTAGTCTCTTGTGGATTTTTTTGTTACTCAAATGATGGTACCCTTGTCATTATGGAAGGTAGTCTGCTGTCGAGATTTTTGTTACTCCAATGGACGGTAGCCTTGTCATTGCGGAAGGTAGTCTATTGTCGATATTGTTTTTACTACAATGGATTGTAGCCTTGTCATTATGCAAGCTAGTTTGTTGTCGAGATTTTTGTTACTACAATGGATTGTAGCCTTGTCGTTATAGAGGGTAGTCTATTTTTGATATCTTTGTTACTCCAATGGATAGTAACCTAGTCATTATGGAAGGTAATCTGCTGTCGAGATTTTTGTTACTCCAATGGATTGTAGCCTTGTCATTATGGAAGGTAGTCTGTTGTCGAGATTTTTTATACTCCAATGGATTGTAGCCTTGTCCTTAAGGAAGGTAGTCTCTTGTGGATATTTTTGTTGCTCCAATGATGGTACCCTTGTCATTATGGAAGGTAGTCTACTGTCGAGATTTTTGTTACTCCAATGGATGGTAGCCTTGTCATTATGGAAGGTAGTGTTTTGTCGAGATCTCTGATACTCCAATGGAAGGTAGCCTTGTCATTATGGAAGGTAGTCTATTGTCGAGATTTTTTTTACTACAATGAATGGTAGCCTTGTCATTATGGAAGGTAGTGTGTTGTCGAGATTTTTGTTACTCCAATGGATAGTAGCCTTGTCATTATGGAAGGTAGTCTGTTGTCGAGATTTTTAATACTCCAATGGATTGTAGCCTTGTCATTATGGAAGGTAGTCTCTTGTGGATATTTTTGTTACTCAGATGGATGGTACCCTATTCATTATGGAAGGTAGTATGTTGTAGATATTTTTGTTACTTCAATGGATGGTAGCCTTGTCATTAAAGAAGGTAGTTTGTTGTCGAGATTTTTGTTACTCCATTGGATGGTAGCATTGTCATTATGGAACGTAGTCGGTTTTCGAGATTTTTGTTATTCCAATGGATGGTAGCCTTGACATTGTGGAAGGTAGTATGTTGTGGATATCTATGTTACTCCAATGGATCTTAGACTTGTCATTATGGAAGGTCGTTTGTTGTCGAGATTTTTGTTACTCCAATGGATGGTAGCCTTCTCATTATGGAAGGTAGTCTGTTGTCGAAATTGTTTTTATTCCAATGGATGGTAGCCTTGTCATTATGAAAGGTAGTCTGTTGTCGATATCTTTGTTACTCCATTGGATTGTAGCCTAGTCATTATGGAAGGTAGTCTATTGTCGAGATTTTTGTTACTACAATGGATGGTTGCCTTGTCATTATGGAAGGTAGTCTGTTGTCGAGATTTTTGTTACTCCAATGGATGGTAGCCTTGTCATTAAGGTAAGTAGTCTTTTGTCGAGAATTTTATTACTTTAATGGATGGTAGACTTGTCATTATGGAAGGTAGTCTGTTGTCGAGATTTTTGTTACTCCATTGCATGGTAGCATTGTCATTATGGAATGTAGTATGTTGTCGAGAATTTTGTTACTCCAATGTATGGTAGCCTTTTCATTATAGATGGTAGTCTATTGTCGAGATTTTTGTTACTCAAATGGATGGTAGCCTTGTCATCATGGAAGGTAGTCAGTTGTCGAGATTTCTGTTGCTCGAATGGATGGTAGCCTTGTCTTATGGAAGGTAGTCTATTGTTGGGATTTTTGTTACTCCAATGGATAGTAGCCTTGTCATTATGGAAGGTAGTCTGTTGTCTAGATTTTTGTTACAACAATGGATGGTGGCCTTGTCATTATGCAAGGTAGTCTGTTGTCGAGATTTTTGTTACTGCAATGGATCATAGCCTCTTCATTATGGAAGGTAGTTTTTCATTGTGATTTATGTTACTCCAATGGATGGTAGCCTAGTCATTAAGGACGGTAGTCTGCTGTTCAGATTTTTGTTACTCCAATGGATGGTAGCCTTATCATTATGGAAGGTAGTATGTTGTCATGATTTTTGATTCTCTAAGGGATGGTAGTCTTGTCATTATGGAATGTATTATGTTGTCGATATCTTTGTTACTCCAACGGATTGTAGCCTTGTCATTCTAGAAGGCAGTTAATTGTCGAGATTTTTGTTACTCTAAGGGATCGTAGCCTTGTCATTATGGAACATAGTCTATTGTCGAGATTTTTGTTACTCCAATGGATGGTAGCCTTGTCATTATGAAAGGTAGTCAGTTGTCGAGATTTTTGTTAGTATAATAGATTGTAAACTTGCCATTATGGAAGGTAGTATGTTGTCGAGATTTTTGTTATTCCAGTGGATTGTAGCCTTGTCATTATGGAAGGTAGTCTATTGTCGAGATTTTTCTCACTACAATGGATGGTAGCCTTGTCATTATGGAAGGTAGTCTGTTGTCGATATTTTTGTTACTCCAATGGATGATAGCCTTGTCATTATGGAAGGTAGTCTGTTGTCGAGATTTTTAATACTCCAATGGATTGTAGCCTCGTAATTATGGAAGGTAGTCTCTTGTGGATATTTTTGTTACTCAAATGATGGTACCCTTGTCATTATGGAAGGTAGTCTGCTGTCGAGATTTTTGTTACTATAATGGACGGTAGCCTTGTCATTACGGAAGGTAGTTTGTTGTCGAGATTTTTGTTACTCCAATGGATGGTAGCCTTCTCATTATGGAAGGTAGTCTGTTGTCGAAATTGTTTTTATTCCAATGGATGGTAGCCTTGTCATTATGAAAGGTAGTCTGTTGTCGATATCTTTGTTACTCCATTGGATTGTAGCCTAGTCATTATGGAAGGTAGTCTATTGTCGAGATTTTTGTTACTACAATGGATGGTTGCCTTGTCATTATGGAAGGTAGTCTGTTGTCGAGATTTTTGTTACTCCAATGGATGGTAGCCTTGTCATTAAGGTAAGTAGTCTTTTGTCGAGAATTTTATTACTTTAATGGATGGTAGACTTGTCATTATGGAAGGTAGTCTGTTGTCGAGATTTTTGTTACTCCATTGCATGGTAGCATTGTCATTATGGAATGTAGTATGTTGTCGAGAATTTTGTTACTCCAATGTATGGTAGCCTTTTCATTATAGATGGTAGTCTATTGTCGAGATTTTTGTTACTCAAATGGATGGTAGCCTTGTCATCATGGAAGGTAGTCAGTTGTCGAGATTTCTGTTGCTCGAATGGATGGTAGCCTTGTCTTATGGAAGGTAGTCTATTGTTGGGATTTTTGTTACTCCAATGGATAGTAGCCTTGTCATTATGGAAGGTAGTCTGTTGTCTAGATTTTTGTTACAACAATGGATGGTGGCCTTGTCATTATGCAAGGTAGTCTGTTGTCGAGATTTTTGTTACTGCAATGGATCATAGCCTCTTCATTACGGAAGGTAGTTTTTCATTGTGATTTATGTTACTCCAATGGATGGTAGCCTAGTCATTAAGGACGGTAGTCTGCTGTTCAGATTTTTGTTACTCCAATGGATGGTAGCCTTATCATTATGGAAGGTAGTATGTTGTCATGATTTTTTATTCTCTAAGGGATGGTAGTCTTGTCATTATGGAATGTATTATGTTGTCGATATCTTTGTTACTCCAACGGATTGTAGCCTTGTCATTCTAGAAGGCAGTTAATTGTCGAGATTTTTGTTACTCTAAGGGATCGTAGCCTTGTCATTATGGAACATAGTCTATTGTCGAGATTTTTGTTACTCCAATGGATGGTAGCCTTGTCATTATGAAAGGTAGTCAGTTGTCGAGATTTTTGTTAGTATAATAGATTGTAAACTTGCCATTATGGAAGGTAGTATGTTGTCGAGATTTTTGTTATTCCAGTGGATTGTAGCCTTGTCATTATGGAAGGTAGTCTATTGTCGAGATTTTTCTCACTACAATGGATGGTAGCCTTGTCATTATGGAAGGTAGTCTGTTGTCGATATTTTTGTTACTCCAATGGATGATAGCCTTGTCATTATGGAAGGTAGTCTGTTGTCGAGATTTTTAATACTCCAATGGATTGTAGCCTCGTAATTATGGAAGGTAGTCTCTTGTGGATATTTTTGTTACTCAAATGATGGTACCCTTGTCATTATGGAAGGTAGTCTGCTGTCGAGATTTTTGTTACTATAATGGACGGTAGCCTTGTCATTACGGAAGGTAGTTTGTTGTCCAGATTTCTGTTACTCCAATGGATGGTAGCCTTGTCATTATGGAAGGTAGTCTATTGTCGATATCTTTGTTACTCCAATGGATGGTAACCTAGTCATTATGGAAGGTAGTCTATTGTCGAGATTTTTGTTACTCCAATGGATGGTAGCCTTGTCATTATGGAAGGTAGTCTGTTGTCGAGATTTTTTATAATTCAATTGAGTGTAGCGTTGTGATTATGGAAGGTAGTCTCTTGTGGATATTTTTGTTGCTCTAATGATGGTACCCTTCTCATTAGGGAAGGTAGTCTGCTATCTAGATTTTTGTTACTCCAATGGATGGTAGCCTTGTCATTATGGAAGGTAGTGTTTTTTCGAGATTTTTGTTACTCCAATGGATGGTAGCCTTGTCATTATGGAAGGTAGTCTATTGTTGGGATTTTTGTTACTCCAATGGATGGTAGCCTTATCATTATGGAAGGTAGTCTGTTGTCGGTATTTTTGTTACTGCAATGGATCGTAGCCTTGTCATTATGGAAGGTAGTTTATCGTTGTGATTTCTGTTACTCCAATGCATGGTAGCCTTGTCATTAACGACGGTAGTCTGTTGTTCAGATTTTTGTTACTCCAATGGATGGTAGACTTGTCATTATGGAAGGTAGTCTATTGTCGAGATTTTTGTTACTCCATTGGATGGTAGCCTTGTCATTATGGTGGGTAGTCTATTGTCGATATTTTTGTTATTCCAATTGATGGTAGCCTTGTCATTATTGTAGGTATTGTGTTGTCGAGATATTTGTTACTCCAATGGATGGTAGCCTTGTCATTATGGAAGGTAGTCTGTTGTGGAGATTTTTTATAATCCAATGGATTATAGCCTTGTCATTATGGAAGGTAGTCTCTTTTGGATATTTTTGTTACTCCAATGATGGTACCCTTATCATTATGGAAGGTAGTCTGCTATCCAGATTTCTGTTACTCCAATGGATGGTAGCCTTGTCATTATTAAAGGTAGTCTATTGTCGGGATTTTTGTTACTCCAATGGATGGTAGCCTTGTCATTATGGAAGGTAGTATGTTGTTTATATTTTTGTTACAACAATGGATGGTAGCCTTGTCATTATGGAAGGTAGTCTGTTGTCGAGTTTTTTGTTACTACAAAGGATTGTAGCCTTGTCATTATTGAAGGTAGTTTGCCGTTGTGATTTTTGTTACTCCAATGGATTGTAGCCTTGTCATTTAGGACGATAGTCTGTTGTTCATATTTTTGTTACTCCAATGGATGGTAGCCTTGTCATTATGGAAGGTAGTCTGTTGTCATGATTTTTGTTTCTCTAAGGGATGGTAGCCTTGTCATTATGGAAGGTAGTATGTTGTTGATATCTTTGTTACTCAAATGGATGGTAGCCTTGTCATTATGGAAGGTAGTCTGTTGTCGAGATTTTTGTTATTCCGATGGATGGTAGCCTTGTCATTATGAAAGGTAGTCAGCTGTCGAGATTTTTGATACTATAATAGATTGTAACCTTGTCATTATGAAAGGTAGTATGTTGTCGAGATTTTTGTTACTCCAGTGGATTGTAGCCTTGTCATTATAGAAGGTAGGCTGTTGTCTAGATTTTTGTTACTCTAATGGATGGTAGCCTTGTCATTATGGAAGGTATTATGTTGTCGATATCTTTATTACTCCAATGGATGGTAGCCTTGTCATTATGGAAAGTAGTCTGTTGTCGAGATTTCTGTTACTCCAATGGATGGTACCCTTGTTATTATGGAAGGTACTTTGTTGTTGAGATTTTTGTTACTCCAATGGATGGTAGCCTTGTCATTATGGAAGGTAGTCTATTGTCGATATTTCTTTTACTACAATGGATGGTAGCCTTGTCATTATGGAAGGCAGTCTGTTGTCGAGATTTTTGTTACTATAATGGATTGTACCCTTGTCATTATAGAAGGTAGTCTATTGTCGAGATTTTTGTTTCTCCAATGGATGGTAACCTAGTAATTATGGAAGGTAGTCTATTGTCGAGATTTTTGTTACTCCAATGGATGGTAGCCTCGTCATTATGGAACATAGTCTGTTGTCGAGATTTTTGTTATTCCAATGGACGGTAGCCTTGTCATTATGATAGGTAGTCAGTTGTCGAGATTTTTGTTACTCCAATGGATGGTAGCCTTGTCATTATGGAAGGTAGTCTATTGTCGGGATTTTTGTTACTGCAATGGATGGTAGCCTTGTCATTATGGAAGGTAGTTTATTATCTAGTTTTTTGTTACAACAATGGATGGTAGCCTTGTCATTTTGGAAGGTAGTCTGTCGTTGTGATTTCTGTTACTCCAATGGATGGTAGACTTGTCATTAAGGACGGTAGTCTGTTGTTCAGATTTTTGTTACTCCAATGGATGGTAGACTTGTCAATATGGAAAGTAGTGTATTGTCGAGATTTTTGTTACTCCATTGGATGGTAGCCTTGTCATTATGATAGGTAGTCTATTGTCATTATTTTTTTTACTCTAAGGGATGGTAGCCTTGTCATTCTGGAAGGTAGTATGTTGTCGATATCTTTGTTACTCCAATGGATGGTAGTCTTGTCATTATGGAAGGCAGTCTATTGTCGAGATTTTTGTTACTCTAAGGGATGGTAGCCTTGTCATTATGGAACATAGTCTGTTGTCGAGATTTTTGTTATTCCAATGGACGGTAGCCTTGTCATTATGAAAGGTAGTCTGTTATCGAGATTTTGGTTTCTATAATAGATTGTAGGCTTGTCATTATGGAAGGTAGTATGTTGTCGATATTTTTGTTACTCTAGTGGATGGTAGCCTTGTAATTATGGAAGGTAGTCTATTGTCGAGATTTTTGTCACTACAATGGATGGTAGCCTTGTCATTATGGAAGGTAGTCTGTTGTCGAGATTTTTGTTACTATAATGGATTGTAGCCTTGCCGTTATGGAAGGTTATCTGTTATCGATATCTTTGTTACTCCAAAGGATGGTATCCTAGTCATTATGGAAGGTAGTCTGTTGTCGAGATTTTTGTTACTCCAATGGATGGTATCCTTGTCATTATGGAAGGTAGTATGTTATCGATATCTTTGTTACTCCAATGGACGGTAGCCTTGTCATTATGAAAGGGAGTCAGTTGTCGATATTTTTGTTACTATAATAGATTGTAAACTTGTCATTATGGAAGGTAGTATGTTGTCGAGATTTTTGTTACTCCAGTGGATTGTAGCCTTGTCATTATGGAAGGTAGTCTATTGTTGAGATTTTTGTCACTACAATGGATGGTAGCCTTGCCATTATGGAAGGTAGTCTGTTGTCGAGATTTTTGTTACTCCAATGGATGGTAGCCTTGTCATTATGGAAGGTAGTCTGTTGTCGAGATTTTTAATACTCCAATGGATTGTAGACCTGTCATTATGGAAGGTAGTCTCTTGTGGATATTTTTGTTACACAAATGATGGTACCCTTGTCATTATGGAAGGTACTCTGCAGTCGAGATTTTTGTTACTCCAATGGACGGTAGCCTTGTCATTACGGAAGGTAGTTTGTTGTCTAGATTTCTGTTACTCTAATGGATTGTAGCCTTGTCATTATGGAAGGTAGTCTATTGTCGATATTTCTTTTACTACAATGGATGGTAGCCTTGTCATTATGGAAGGTAGTCTATTGTCGAGATTTTTGTTACTACAATGGATTGTAGCCTTGTCGTTATAGAAGGTAGTCTATTGTCGATATCTTTGTTAGTCCAATGGATGGTAACCTAGTCATTATGGAAGGTAGCCTACTGTCGAGATTTTTTTTACTCCAATGGATGGTAGCCTTGTCAATATGGAAGGTAGTCTGTTGTCGAGATATTTTATACTCCAATGCATTGTAGCATTGCCATTATGGAAGGTAGTCTATTGTCGATATCTTTGTTACTCCAATGGATGGTAACCTAGTCATTATGGAAGGTAGTCTGTTGTCGAGATTTTTGTTATTCCGATGGATGGTAGCCTTGTCATTATGAAAGGTAGTCAGTTGTCGAGATTTTTGATACTATAATAGATTGTAACCTTGTCATTATGAAAGGTAGCATGTTGTCAAGATTTTTGTTACTCCAGTGGATTGTAGCCTTGTCATTATAGAAGGTAGGTTGTTGTCGAGATTTTTGTTACTCCAATGGATGGTAGCCTTGTCATTATGGAAGGTATTATGTTGTCGATATCTTTGTTACTCCAATGGATGGTAGCCTTGTCATTATAGAAAGTAGTCTGTTGTCGAGATTTCTGTTACTCCAATGGATGGTAACCTTGTCATTATGGAAGGTACTTTGTTGTCGAGATTTTTGTTACTCCAATGGATGGTAGCCTTGTCATTATGGAAGGTAGTCTATTGTCGATATTTCTTTTACTACAATGGATGGTAGCCTTGTCATTATGGAAGGCAGTCTATTGTCGAGATTTTTGTTACTATAATGGATTGTACCCTTGTCATTATAGAATGTAGTCTATTGTCGAGATTTTTGTTACTCCAATGGATGGTAACCTAGTCATTATGGAAGGTAGTCTATTGTCGAGATTTTTGTTACTCCAATGGATGGTAGCCTCGTCATTATGGAACATAGTCTGTTATCGTGATTTTTGTTATTCCAATGTACGGTAGCCTTGTCATTATGAAAGGTAGTCAGTTGTCAAGATTTTTGTTACTCCAATGGATGGTAGCCTTGTCATTATGGAAGGTAGTATATTGTCGGGATTTTTGTTACTGCAATGGATGGTAGCCTTGTCATTATGGAAGGTAGTCTAATGTCTAGTTTTTTGTTACAACAATGGATGGTAGCCTTGTCATTATGGAAGGTAGTCTGTTGTCGAGATTTTTGTTACTACAATGGATCGTATCCTTGTCATTTTGAAAGGTAGTCTGTCGTTGTGATTTCTGTTACTCCAATGGATGGTAGCCTTGTCATTAAGGACGGTAGTCTGCTGTTCAGATTTTTGTTACTCCAATGCATGGTAACCTTGTCAATATGGAAAGTAGTGTATTGTCGAGATTTTTGTTACTCCATTGGATGGTAGCCTTGTCATTATGATAGGTAGTCTATCGTCATGATTTTTTTTACTCTAAGGGATGGTAGCCTTGTCATTGTGGAAGGTAGTATGTTGTCGATATCTTTGTTACTCCAATGGATGGTAGTCTTTTCATTATGGAAGGCAGTCTATTGTCGAGAATTTTGAATCTCTAAGGGATGGTAGCCTTGTCATTCTGGAACATAGTCTGTTGTCGAGATTTTTGTTATTCCAATGGACGGTAGCCTTGTCATTATGAAAGGTAGTCTGCTGTCGAGATTTTGGAAGGTAGTATGTTGTCGATATTTTTGTTACTCTAGTGGATGGTAGCCTTGTAATTATGGAAGGTAGTCTATTGTCGAGATTTTTGTCACTACAATGGATGGTAGCCTTGTCATTATGGAAGGTAGTCTGTTGTCGAGATTTTTGTTACTATAATGGATTGTAGCCTTGCCGTTATGGAAGGTTATCTGTTATCGATATCTTTGTTACTCCAAAGGATGGTATCCTAGTCATTATGGAAGGTAGTCTGTTGTCGAGATTTTTGTTACTCCAATGGATGGTATCCTTGTCATTATGGAATGTAGTATGTTATCGATATCTTTGTTACTCCAATGGACGGTAGCCTTGTCATTATGAATAGGAGTCAGTTGTCGAGATTTTTGTTACTATAATAGATTGTAAACTTGTCATTATGGAAGGTAGTATGTTGTCGAGATTTTTCTTACTCCAGTGGATTGTAGCCTTGTCATTATGGAAGGTAGTCTATTGTTGAGATTTTTGTCACTACAATGGATGGTAGCCTTGTCATTATGGAAGGTAGTCTGTTGTCGAGATTTTTGTTACTCCAATGGATGGTAGCCTTGTCATTATGGAAGGTAGTCTGTTGTCGAGATTTTTAATACTCCAATGGATTGTAGCCTTGTCATTATGGAAGGTAGTCTCTTGTGGATATTTTTGTTACTGAAATGATGGTACCCTTGTCATTATGGAAGGTACTATGCAGTCGAGATTTTTGTTACTCCAATGGACGGTAGCCTTGTCATTACGGAAGGTAGTTTGTTGTCTAGATTTCTGTTACTCTAATGGATTGTAGCCTTGTCATTATGGAAGGTAGTCTATTGTCGATATTTCTTTTACTACAATGGATGGTAGCCTTGTCATTATTGAAGGTAGTCTGTTGTCGAGATTTTTGTTACTACAATGGATTGTAGCCTTGTCGTTATAGAAGGTAGTCTATTGTCGATATCTTTGGTAGTCCAATGGATGGTAACCTAGTCAGTATGGAAGGTAGCCTACTGTCGAGATTTTTTTTACTCCAATGGATGGTGGCCTTGTCAATATGGAAGGTAGTCTGTTGTCGAGATTTTTTATACTCCAATGCATTGTAGCGTTGTCATTATGGAAGGTAGTCTGTTGTGGATATTTTTGTTGCTCTAATGATGGTGCCCTTGTCATTATGGAAGGTAGTCTGCTATCGAGATTTTTGTTAGTCTAATGGATGGTAGCCTTGTCATTATGGAAGGTAGTGTTTTGTCGAGATTTCTGTTACTCCAATGGACGATAGCCTTGTCATTATGAAAGGTAGTCAGTTGTCGAGATTTTTGTTACTATAATAGATTGTAAACTTGTCATTATGGAAGGTAGTATGTTGTCGAGATTTTTGTTATTCTAGTGGATTGTAGCCTTGTCATTATGGAAGGTAGTCTATTGTCGAGATTTTTCTCACTACAATGGATGGTAGCCTTGTCATTATGGAAGGTAGTCAATTGTCGTGATTTTTAATACTCCGATGGATTGTATCCTTGTCATTATGGAAGGTAGTCTCTTGTGGATATATTTGTTACTCAAATGATGGTACCCTTGTCATTATGGAAGGTAGTCTGCTGTCGAGATTTTTGTTACTATAATGGACGGTAGCCTTGTCATTACAGAAGGTAGTTTGTTGTCCAGATTTCTGTTACTCCAATGGATGGTAGCCTTGTCATTATGGAAGGTACTCTATAGTCGAGATTTTTGTTACTCCAATGGATGGTAGCCTTGTCATTATGGAAGGTAGTCTATTGTCAATATTTCTATTACTACAATGGATGGTAGCCTTGTCATTATGGAAGGTAGTCTGTTGTCGAGATTTTTGTTACTACAATAGATTGTAGCCTTGTCGTTATAGAAGGTAGTCTATTGTCGATATCTTTATTACTCCAATGGATGGTAACCTAGTCATTATGGAAGGTAGTCTATTGTCGAGATTTTTGTTACTCCAATGGATTGTAGCCTTGTCATTATGGAAGGTAGTCTGTTGTCGAGATTTTTTATACTCCAATTGATTGTAGCGTTGTCATTATGGAAGGTAGTCTCTTGTGGATATTTTTGTTGCTCTAATGATGGTACCCTTCTCATTATGGAGGGTAGTCTGCTATCGAGATTTTTGTTACTCCAATGGATGGTAGCCTTGTCATTATGGAAGGTAGTGTTTTTTCGAGATTTCTGTTACTCAAATGGATGGTAGCCTTGTCATTATGGAAGGTAGTCTATTGTTGGGATTTTTGTTACTCCAATGGATGGTAGCCTTATCATTATGGAAGGTAGTCTGTTGTCGAGATTTTTGTTACTGCAATGGATGGTATCCTTGTCATTATGGAAGGTAGTGTTTTGTCGAGATTTCGGTTACTCCAATGGATGGTAGCCTTGTCATTATGGAAGGTAGTCTATTGTCGGGATTTTTGTTACTGCAATGGATGGTAGCCTTGTCATTATGGAAGGTAGTCTGTTGTCTAGTTTTTTGTTACAACAATGGATGGTAGCCTTGTCATTATGGAAGGTAGTCTATTGTCGAGATTTTTGTTACTACAATAGATCGTAGCCTTGTCATTATGGAAGGTAGTCTGTTGTTGTGATTTCTGTTACCCCAATGGATGGTAGCTTTGTCATTAACGACGGTAGTCCGTTGTTCAGATTTTTGTTACTGCAATGGATGGTAGACTTGTCATTATGGAAGGTAGTCTATTGTCGAGATTTTTGTTACTCCATTGGATGGTAGCCTTGTCATTATGGTGGGTAGTTTGTTGTCGATATTTTTGTTATTCTAGTGGATGGTAGCCTTGTCATTATGGTAGGTATTGTGTTGTCGAGATTTTTATAACTCCAATGGATGGTAGCCTTGTCATTATGGAAGGTAGTCTGTTGTCGAGATTTTTTATAATCCAAAGGATTGTAGCCTTGTAATTATGGAAGGTAGTCTCTTGTGGATATTTTTGTTACTCCAATGATGGTACCCTTATCATTATGGAAGGTAGTCTGCTATCAAAATTTCTGTTACTCCAATGGATGGTAGCCTTGTCATTATTGAAGGTAGTCTATTGTCGGGATTTTTGATACTCCAATGGATGGTAGCCTTGTCATTATGGAAGGTAGTCTGTTGTCTAGATTTTTGTTACAACAATGGATGGTAGCCTTGTCATTATGGAAGGTAGTCTGTTGTCGAGATTTTTGTTACAGCAATGGATTGTAGCCTTGTCATTATGGAAGGTAGTTTGGCGTTGTGATTTTTGTTACTCCAATGGATGGTAGCCTTGTCATTTAGGACGGTAGTCTGTTGTTCAGATTTTTGTTACTCCATTGGATGGTAGCCTTGTCATTCTGGAAGGTAGTCTGTTGTCATGATTTTTGTATCTCTAAGGGATGGTAGCCTTGTCATTATGGAAGGTAGTGTTTTGTCGAGATTTATGTTACTCCAATGGATGGTAACCTAGTCATTATGGAAGGTAGTCTATTGTCGAGATTTTTGTTACTCCAATGGATGGTAGCCTTGTCATTATGGAAGGTAGTCTGTTGTCGATATCTTTGTTATACAATGTATGTAAGCCTTGTCATTATGGAAGGTAGTCTATTGTCAATATTTCTATTACTACAATGGATGGTAGCCTTGTCATTATGGAAGGTAGTCTGTTGTCGAGATTTTTGTTACTACAATAGATTGTAGCCTTGTCGTTATAGAAGGTAGTCTATTGTCGATATCTTTATTACTCCAATGGATGGTAACCTAGTCATTATGGAAGGTAGTCTATTGTCGAGATTTTTGTTACTCCAATGGATGGTAGCCTTGTCATTATGGAAGGTAGTCTGTTGTCGAGATTTTTTATACTCCAATTGATTGTAGCGTTGTCATTATGGAAGGTAGTCTCTTGTGGATATTTTTGTTGCTCTAATGATGGTACCCTTCTCATTATGGAAGGTAGCTTGCTATCGAGATTTTTGTTACTCCAATGGATGGTAGCCTTGTCATTATGGAAGGTAGTGTTTTGTCGAGATTTCTGTTACTCAAATGGATGGTAGCCTTGTCATTATGGAAGGTAGTCTATTGTTGGGATTTTTGTTACTCCAATGGATGGTAGCCTTATCATTATGGAAGGTAGTCTGTTGTCGAGATTTTTGTTACTGCAATGGATGGTATCCTTGTCATTATGGAAGGTAGTGTTTTGTCGAGATTTCGGTTACTCCAATGGATGGTAGCCTTGTCATTATGGAAGGTAGTCTATTGTCGGGATTTTTGTTACTGCAATGGATGGTAGCCTTTTCATTATGGAAGGTAGTCTGTTGTCTAGTTTTTTGTTACAACAATGGATGGTAGCCTTGTAATTATGGAAGGTAGTCTATTGTCGAGATTTTTGTTACTACATTGGATCGTTGCCTTGTCATTATGGAAGATAGTCTGTCGTGGTGATTTCTGTTACCCCAATGGATGGTAGCTTTGTCATTAACGACGGTAGTCCGTTGTTCAGATTTTTGTTACTGCAATGGATGGTAGACTTGTCATTATGGAAGGTAGTCTATTGTCGAGATTTTTGTTACTCCATTGGATGGTAGCCTTGTCATTATGGTGGGTAGTCTGTTGTCGATATTTTTGTTATTCTAGTGGATGGTAGCCTTGTCATTATGGTAGGTATTGTGTTGTCGAGATTTTTGTAACTCCAATGGATGGTAACCTAGTCATTATGGAAGGTAGTCTGTTGTCGAGATTTTTTATAATCCAAAGGATTGTAGCCTTGTAATTATGGAAGGTAGACTCTTGTGGATATTTTTGTTACTCCAATGATGGTACCCTTATCATTATGGAAGGTAGTCTGCTATCCAAATTTCTGTTACTCCAATGGATGGTAGCCTTGTCATTATTGAAGGTAGTCTATTGTTGGGATTTTTGTTACTCCAATGGATGGTAGCCTTGTCATTATGGAAGGTAGTCTGTTGTCTAGATTTTTGTTACAACAATGGATCGTAGCCTTGTCATTATGGAAGGTAGTCTGTTGTCGATATTTTTGTTACTACAATGGATTATATCCTTGTCATTATGGAAGGTAGTTTGCCGTTGTGATTTTTGTTACTCCAATGGATGGTAGCTTTGTCATTTAGGACGGTAGTCTGTTGTTCAGATTTTTGTTACTCCATTGGATGGTAGCCTTGTCATTCTGGAAGGTAATCTGTTGTCATGATTTTTGTTTCTCTAAGGGATGGTAGCCTTGTCATTATGGAAGGTAGTATGTTGTTGATATCTTTGTTACTCCAATGGATGATAGCCTTGTCATTATGGAAGGTAGTCTGCTGTCGAGATTTTTGTTACTCTTAGGGATGGTAGCCTTGTCGTTATGGAACATAGTCTGTTGTCTAGATTTTTGTTATTCCGATGGACGGTAGCCTTGTCATTATGAAAGGTAGTCAGTTGTCGAGATTTTTGTTACTATAATAGATTGTAACCTTGTCATTATGAAAGGTAGTATGTTGTCGAGATTTTTGTTACTCCAGTGGATTGTAGCCTTGTCATTATGCAAGGTAGTCTATTGTCGAGATTTTTGTCACTACAATGGATGGTAGCCTAGTCATTATAGAAGGTAGTCTGTTTTCGAGATTTTTGTTACTCCAATGGATGGTAGCTTTATCATTATGGAAGGTAGTCTCTTGTGGATATTTTTGTTACTCAAATGATGGTACCCTATCATTATGGAAGGTAGTCTGCTATCGAGATTTTTGTTACTCCAATGGACGGTAGCCTTGTCATTATGGAAGGTATTATGTTGTCGATATCTTTGTTACTCCAATGGATGGTAGCCTTGTCATTATGGAAAGTAGTCTGCTGTCGAGATTTTTGTTACTCCAATGGATGGTTGCCTTATCATTATGGAAGGTAGTCTATTGTGGATATTTTTTTTACTACAATGGATGGTAGCCTTGTCATTATGGAAGGTAGTCTGTTGTCGAGATTTTTTTTACTACAATGGATTGTAGCCTTGTCGTTATAGAAGGTAGTCTATTGTCGATATCTTTGTTACTCCAATGGATGCTAACCTAGTCATTATGGAAGGTAGTCTGCTGTCGAGATTTTTGTTACTCCAATGGATGGTAGCCTTGTCATTCTCGAAGGTAGTCTGTTGTCGAGATTTTTTATACTCCAATGAATTGTAGCCTCGTCATTATGGAACATAGTCTGTTGTCAAGATTTTTATTATTCCAATGGACGGTAGCCTTGTCATTATGAAAGGTAGTCAGTTGTCTAGATTTTTGTTACTCCAATGGATGGTAGCCTTGTCATTATGGAAGGTAGTGTTTTGTCTAGATTTCTGTTACTCCAATGGATGGTAGCCTTGTCATTATGGAAGGTAGTCTATTGTCGGGATTTTTGTTACTGCAATGGATGGTAGCCTTGTCATTATGGAAGATAGTCTGTTGTCTAGTTTTTTGTTACAACAATGGATGGTAGCCTTTTCATTATGGAAGGTAGTCTGTCGTTGTAATTTATGTTACTCTAATGGATGGTAGCCTTGTCATTAAGGACGGTAGTCTGTTGTTCAGATTTTTGTTACTCCAATGGATGGTAGACTTATCAATATGGAAAGTAATGTATTGTCGAGATTTTTGTTACTCCATTGGATGGTAGCCTTGTCATTATGGAAGGTAGTCTATTGTAATGATTTTTGTTACTCTAAGGGATGGTAGCCTTGTCATTATGGAAGGTAGTCTATTGTCATGATTTTTTATACTCTAAGGGATGGTAGCCTTGTCATTGTGGAAGGTAGTATGATGTCGATATCTTTGTTACTCCAATGAATGGTAGTCTTGTCATTATGGAAGGCAGTTTATTGTCGAGATTTTTGTTACTCTAAGGGATGGTAGCCTTGTCATTATGGAACATAGTCTGTTGTCGAGATTTTTGTTATTCCAATGGACGGTAACCTTGTAATTATGAAAGGTAGTCTGTTGTCGAGATTTTGGTTTCTATAATAGATTGTAGGCTTATCATTATGGAAGATAGTATGTTGTCGAGATTTTCGTTACTCCAGTGGATGGTAGCCTTGTAATTATGGAAGGTAGTATATTATAGAGATTTTTGTCACTACAATGGATGGTAGCCTTGTCATTATGGAAGGTAGTCTGTTGTCGAGATTTTTGTTACTACAATGGATTGTAGCCTTGCCGTTATGGAAGGTTATCTGTTATAGATATCTTTGTTACTCCAAAGGATGGTAGCCTAGTCATTATGGAAGGTAGTCTGTTGTCGAGATTTTTGTTACTCCGATGGATGGTAGCCTTGTCATTATGGAAGGTAGAATGTTGTCGAGATTTTTGTTACTCCAATGTATTGTAGCCTTGTCATTCTGGAAGTTAGTCTGTTGTCGAGATTTTTGTTACTCCAATGGATGGTATCCTTGTCATTATGGAAGGTAGTCTATTGTCGAGATTTTATTACTACAATGGATTGTAGCCTTGTCATTAAGGAACATAGTCTGTTGTCAAGATTTTGTTACTCCAATGGATGGTAGCCTTGTCATTATGAAAGGTAGTCAGTTGTCGAGATTTTTGTTACTATAATAGATTGTAACCTTATCATTATGAAAGGTAGTATGTTGTCGAGATTTTTGTTACTCCAGTGGATTGTAGCCTTGTCATTATGGAAGGTAGTCTGTTGTCGAGATTTTTGTCACTACAATGGATGGTAGCCTTGTCATTATAGAAGGTAGTCTGTTGTCGAGATTTTTGTTACTCCAATGGATGGTAGCCTTGTCATTATGGAAGGTAGTCTGTTGTCGAGATTTTTTATACTCCAATGGATTGTAGCCTTGTCATTATGGAAGGTAGTCTCTTGTGGATATTTTTGTTACTCAAATGATGGTACCCTTGTCATTATTGAAGGTAGTCTGCTGTCGAGATTTTTGTTACTCCAATGGACGGTAGCCTTGTCGTTACGGAAGGTAGTCTGTTGTCCAGATTTCTGTTACTCCAATGGATGGTAGCCTTATCATTATGTAAGGTAGTCTGTTGTTGAGATTTTTGTTACTACAATGGATGTTAGCCTTGTCATTATGTAAGGTAGTCTGTCGTTGTGATTTCTGTTACTCCAATGGATGGTAGCCTTGTCATTAAGGACGGTAGTCTGTTGTTCATATTTTTTTTACTCCAATGGATGGTAGACTTGTCATTAGGGAAGGTAGTATATTGTCGAGATTTTTGTTACTCCATTGGATGGTAGCATTGTCTATATGGAAGGTAGTGTGTTGTCGATATTTTTGTTTTTCCAATGAATGGTAGACTTGTCATTATGAAAGGTAGTTTGGTGTCGTGATTTTTGTTACTCCAATGGACGGTAGCCTTGTCATTATGGAAGGTATTATGTTGTCGATATCTTTGTTACTCTAATTGATGGTAGCCTTGTCATTATGGAAAGTAGTCTGCTGTCGAGATTTTTGTTACTCCAATGGATGGTTGCCTTATCATTATAGAAGGTAGTCTATTGTGGATATTTTTTTTACTACAATGGATGGTAGCCTTGTCATTATGGAAGGTAGTCTGTTGTCGAGATTTTTGTTACTATAATGGATTGTAGCCTTGTCGTTATAGAAGGTAGTCTCTTGTCGATATCTTTGTTACTCCAATGAATGGTAACCTAGTCATTATGGAAGGTAGTCTGCTGTCGAGATTTTTGTTACTCCAATGGATGGTAGCCTTGTCATTCTTGAAGGTAGTCTATTGTCGAGATTTTTTATACTCCAATGAATTGTAGCCTCGTCATTATGGAACATAGTCTGTTGTCGAGATTTTTGTTATTCCAATGGACGGTAGCCTTGTCATTATGAAAGGTAGTCAGTTGTCGAGATTTTTGTTACTCCAATGGATGGTAGCCTTGTCATTATGGAAGGTAGTGTTTTGTCTAGATTTGTGTTACTCCAATGGATGGTAGCCTTGTCATTATGGAAGGTAGTCTATTGTCGGGATTTTTGTTACTGCAATGGATGGTAGCCTTGTCATTATGGAAGGTAGTCTCTTGTCTAGTTTTTTGTTACAACAATGGATGGTAGCCTTGTCATTATGGAAGGTAGTCTGTCGTTGTGATTTCTGTTTCTCCAATGGATGGTAGCCTTGTCATTAAGGACGATAGTTTGTTGTTCAAATTTTTTTTACTCCAATGGATGGTAGACTTGTCAATATGGAAAGTAGTGTATTGTCGAGATTTTTGTTACTCCATTGGATGGTAGCCTTGTCATTATGGAAGGTAGTCTATTGTCATGATTTTTGTTACTCTAAGGGATTGTAGCCTTGTCATTATGGAAGATAGTATGTTGTCGATATCTTTGTTACTTAAATGGTTGGTAGTTTGGTCATTATGGAAGGCAGTCTGTTGTCGAGATTTTTGTTACACTAAGGGATGGTAGCCTTGTCATTATGGAACATAGTCTGTTGTCGAGATTTTTGTTATTCCAATGGACGGTAGTCTTGTCATTATGAAAGGTAGTCTGTTGTCGAGATTTTGGTTTCTATAATAGATTGTAGGCTTGTGATTATGGAAGGTAGTATGTTGTCGAGATTTTTGTTACTCCAGTGGATGGTAGCCTTGTAATTATGGAAAGTAGTCTATTGTAGAGATTTTGGTCACTACAATGGATGGTAGCCTTGTCATTATGGAAGGTAGTCTGTTGTCGAGATTTTTGTTACTACAATGGATTGTAGCCTTGCCGTTATGGAAGGTTATCTGTTATCGATATCTTTGTTACTCCAAAGGATGGTAGCCTAGTCATTATGGAAGGTAGTCTATTGTCGAGATTTTTGTTACTCCAATGGATGGTATCCTTGTCATTGTGGAAGGTAGTATGTTATCGATATCTTTGTTACTCCCATGGATGGTAGCCTTGTCATTATGGAAGGTAGTCTGTTGTCGAGATTTTTGTTACTCTAAGGGATGGTAGCCTTGTCATTATGGAAGGTAGTGTGTTGTCGATATTTTTGTTCTTCCAATGCATGGTAGCCTTGTCATTATGGAAGGTAGAATGTTGTCGAGATTTTTGTTACTCCAATGTATTGTAGCCTTGTCATTCTGGAAGTTAGTCTGTTGTCGAGATTTTTGTTACTCCAATGGATGGTATCCTTGTCATTATGGAAGGTAGTATGTTATCGATATCTTTGTTACTCCAACGGATGGTAGCCTTGTCATTATGGAAGGTAGTCTATTGTCGAGATTTTTGTTACTATAATAGATTGTAAACTTGTCATTATGGAAGGTAGTATGTTGTCGAGATTTTTGTTACTCCAGTGGATTGTAGCCTTGTCATTATGGAAGGTAGTCTGTTGTCGAGATTTTTGTTACTATAATAGATTGTAAACTTGTCATTATGGAAGGTAGAATGTTGTCGAGATTTTTGTTACTCCAATGTATTGTAGCCTTGTCATTCTGGAAGTTAGTCTGTTGTCGAGATTTTTGTTACTCCAATGGATGGTATCCTTGTCATTATGGAAGGTAGTATGTTATCGATATCTTTGTTACTCCAACGGATGGTAGCCTTGTCATTATGGAAGGTAGTCTATTGTCGAGATTTTTGTTACTATAATAGATTGTAAACTTGTCATTATGGAAGGTAGTATGTTGTCGAGATTTTTGTTACTCCAGTGGATTGTAGCCTTGTCATTATGGAAGGTAGTCTGTTGTCGAGATTTTTGTTACTATAATAGATTGTAAACTTGTCATTATGGAAGGTAGTATGTTGTCGAGATTTTTGTTACTCTAGTGAATTGTAGCCTTGTCATTATGGAAGGTAGTCTGTTGTCGAGATTTTTGTTACTATAAGGGATGGAAGCCTTGTCATTATGGAACATAGTCTGTTGTCTAGATTTTTGTTAATCCGATGGACGGTAGCCTTGTCATTATGAAAGGTAGTCAGTTGTCGAGATTTTTGTTACTATAATAGATTGTAACCTTGTCATTATGAAAGGTAGTATGTTGTCGAGATTTTTGTTACTCCAGTGGATTGTAGCCTTGTCATTATGGAAGGTAGTCTATTGTCGAGATTGTTGTCACTATAATGGATGGTAGCCTTGTCATTATTGAAGGTAGTCTGTTGTCGAGATTTTTGTTACTCCAATGGAAGGTAGACTTGTCATTATGGAAGGTAGTCTGTTGTCGAGATTTTTTATACTCCAATGGATTGTAGCCTTGTCATTATGGAAGGTAGTCTCTTGTGGATATTTTTGTTACTCAAATGATGGTACCCTTGTCATTATGGAAGGTAGTCTGCTGTCGAGATTTTTGTTACTCCAATGGACGGTAGCCTTGTCATTACGGAAGGTAGTCTGTTGTCCAGATTTCTGTTACTCCAATGGATGGTAGCCTTATCATTATGTAAGGTAGTCTGTTGTTGAGATTTTTGTTACTACAATGGATGTTAGCCTTGTCATTATGTAAGGTAGTCTGTCGTTTTGATTTCTGTTACTCCAATGGATGGTAGCCTTGTCATTAAGGACGGTAGTCTGTTGTTCATATTTTTTTACTCCAATGGATGGTAGACTTGTTGTGGTACGGTGGGAGAACTGACTATGAGTTTTGCGTTTGTATTCGCACTTGTTCGGTTGAGCAAGAGTCGCCACCGACTTTTTATTTTATCCTAAAGGAAAGTTTAAAAAAGCACAGCAAAAACCTTTTGAGATATTTCGTGGGTTCGTGGGGTAGATTATGAAAAGGGAAGGTATTAGCACCCTTTTCATCCATGGTTATCCATGGGCTCTTAGTTACTTGGTTTTTAGATCACTTGCCTTGATTTTTGATTGATTGAAAATGGTGTGTGTGTGTGTTTTTGAAAATGTTTTTGAAGAGATGCCTTGTTTTAGGCAACCAATGTATTCGACTCGTGTTTGAGTGTTTTACAAAAGTCTGTATCTTTTCGAAAAGATGTTTCAAAGTGTTTTTGAGAGTTTGTTTTGAAAGTGTTCGTGGAGTGTGGTTTTGAAAAGAAGGCAAGTGTTTTTGCAAGTTGATCTCAAGTAACTAAGAGTTTTTTGTCTACCCCTATTGTACTCAAAGGTTTTCTCTATGTTTTCAACCCCTTTTAACAATTTTGTTCTAACATTGAATTTGATGGACAATCTTGCGTTTAGGATGTTTAACGGGACGGGCACGGGTCATCGTATGGACCATGAATGAAATGATGCCAAGTGTCTTTGGCAATTTGCTTTGAAGGGAATATGATCATTCCATTTAGGCAACTTTCGAAAGCGTCATCGAGGGACTTATGATCATTTGAATTTGTTTTGACAAAGATACTCGACGTGCAAGCATGGCCCATTTTGGAAGGCAACATGTGGTATTACCCTAGAGGGTGCAAGTGTGATTATGTATTGATTTCATGTATTTATCTTGTATTAGGTTATCTAGCGTTTGGTTTTTATGTACATGCAAACCCTAGGTCTAAACATGGTATAATTTGAAAGCGGTAAATTGCGGAAATGTAAAGTCTACGCTATTACAAAATAAGTATCCGGGAGTGGGGGTACAAATTCACAAATGGAGATGAGACTTTAGGAATATAGTGTCTAATAGATTACAACCAAATCGAATCGATCAAATGTAAATAATGTAATGTAACGTATAAGAATAGCGAATGTATGTGTATCAAGTGTATAATGCGAAATGTATTGTGTAAGTGTACGTGTACGTATATTTGTATATGTGTATGTAATTTATTTATAAGTTAAGAAAATGTGAATCTAAATGTATAATTAAGCATTGTTTAACTTAAATGAAAAGAATTAAATGTTTATTTATTTAATTTGTAATCTTGTATATTTCTTTAATATGTACAAAAGAGAATGTTTTAATTAAATGTTAAGAATTTTAATTAAATTATGTATGTTAAAAAAATGTATTTTATTGATTATGTACAAAAAGAATATTTTAATTAAATGTTTTAAATTTTAATTAAATTATGTATAAAAAAGTATTTTAATGTATAAAAATATTTGTTTAGTTTTGTTTCTTATATATTAGTATTAATATCTATATTTATACAAATGAAAATTATGTTCACAACTAAAAAAGAAAAAATTTGATGTAAAAAGGTTAAGTTAATTTATTAACAAAAAGAAGATAAAGTTTGTTTTATATAAAAAAAGTTAAAGTTTTTTGAATGGGCCTTTGGGAGGTTATGGCCCAAACAGAAGAGAAATGAGGGGGGTGTATGATGGAAAACAGAAAAGGCTTGGGCGCTGAGAATGGGACGAGGCCCAACTATTGAAACGAATGCTTTAGGGTTATGAGAATTTGTTTCCATTAGAGAATTGCTTAGGGTTTATTAAGACAGAGGCGCCGTTTTGATTTCATCTTCATCTTCTTCATTCGTTTCCTTCATCTCTCAAATCCAGGGCCATTGATCCCCTCCAACCTTCGACTACCGGGCGCCGCTTCCGTCCTCATCTCCTCACAGTTGTTCAATTAAAGATGGCAAGAGAGGTAACCAGTTTTTAGACACTTTAAGGTTCTTTTTAATTTCTGTCTTTGCATGTCATGAGTCTTTGATTATTGAATCTGATTTTGGGTTTCATTGTCGTTTCTGTGAGCGAAAAAAGAAGGGAAGGGGTTTATACCTTAGGCTTTTGGGAGATGGAGACGAGGCGGACCGGAGGCGCTGAGGATGGCCGGAGGGCGGAGGTTCGATGATGATGGACTTGGAACCCTGGTTTGTGTTACTCTTTGCTTGTATTAGGGTTTTATGATGATTATGGCCTGAAAACCTTTTCTGATTTCACTTCTTTCTTCTTCTCTTTTACTGTATGCTCGTTGCTTAATATGCTTCTTTGTGCAATGATGAACCTAGGGTTCTGAGGGTTTTGATGGGTGGCCTTGAATGCTTGAGTATGCTTGACTATTGTATGATGCCTTTGTATGCTTTTTTATCTCTTTCTTCTGTTGCCTGGACGCTTGCACAATGATGAATGTTCTGAGGGCGTGTTTGGATATTTCAAGGTTAATATGCTTGGTTGGTTGTGTGTTGGATATTTTGTTTTAAGTTATGTTCTGGCCTGAGGTTTGGACAGCATGTTAATGGCTTTGAGGCTCAGGCTTGCAAAACTTGGCCTTTTGGTGAGTTTTGTAGGTTAAAAGGCTTTTGGCTCAGATTGGTGTTACAGGTTCAAGGCTTTGGATGTTTGTTATAGGTTACAGGTTTTCTGGTTTATTGTGAATATCCTGGTTATTACAGGTTTTAGGCTTAATGCAGGCTTCAGCAGGTTTGTTGAGCTTAAGGCTTTACTGGTTTCTTGTTAGGCTAAGGTTTCAGGCCTGGTTCAGGGCTTAAGGCTTTTCTGGTTTTTGTTAGGCTTCAGGCAGGGTGTGTGTTTGATGGAGGCCAGCAGGTTTTATCTTTGTTGGTTTAAGGCTGGAAGGTCTTGTAGAGGTTTTTGAACCAAGGCTTTGAGTTTAAGGCTTGGCCTTGCTTGCAGGTTATCTGGTTTGTGGTGAGGTTTATCCAGGTCTGATGCAGGTTTTGATGTTACTTGCTTTAGTTTGACAGTGGTTTTTGTTTTTTAATGGCAAGGCTTGACAGGGTATGAGGGTTTATGCTGTTGTCTTTTCTTGTTTGAAACCTGATGGTTCTTTTTGTTTTAGTTGTTTGGCTGCCTCCTCCTACTGTTCTATTGACAGGTTCTTTTTATATTTTCTTCATGCCTAAAGCCTAAGCCTGCAAAACCTGCTTTTTCTCTCTTCTTTCTCTCTCCAGTACACTTCAATATAAACAATGTTTTTATGTGTACTTTTTTTTCTGAAAGGGCAGCATTGGGAAATGATGATAAGAATTAGCTTGCTTGCATATTAATCTTCCTCTGCATATTTGTCCCTTTTCCTCCAGATTTTGTGCTGCACTTTGTACCTTTTGATACTTTGATATCTTCTTTTGGTAGTTTTTTTGGATAGCCTTGTACAATTTGACATCTTTGACAGAAAGTTTGAATTTGGACTTTTAGTTTGGACTTTGTAGTTTGATTTGAACTGTGCAGTGGTTTGATAATTTTGACTTGTGCATTCTTTATATTTGTGCATTCAAAGTTTAGCAAATAAATATTCCTCCCTCTTTATGAACCGCGAGAAATCCCGTGATTTGCATAGAGGGTTAATTGATCCCAATCAGTTGCCCTTAATGATGAACTGTAATTTTATCTGTCTCTTTTATTTATTTATCTGTCATTGACTTTCCTTCTTTTCTTTGCAGATGAATAATTAAAATGGAGCACTGGAGCAAGGGATAGCAGATGAAGAATTGAAGATTAGAAAAATGTTTAGGATAGTTTTATTTAGGTTTAAATTACTTGTAAAATCATTGTTGTAAATAAATTGTAAACAATAATTGTACGAATAATTTAAAAATAAATAAAAAGTTTTATTATCCAATTAATTCTTTTTTTCTCCAATTGTTTATTTATTATTTATAATTATTTAATTAAAATAAATGAAAATAAATTCCAATCATTTAATCTTAGAATAATAAATAATTTAAATAAACAATGCTTTAGCATTTGATCAGTTAAACCTGGCGTTTCAAACATCCAAAGCAAAACAAAAGTTAATCACAACAACTGATCAGACGCATTCCCCTTTTTATTGATTTTTACCAAACACTGCAAATTCAAACTGAATGTATCCTTTCACTGATTTAATCACACAATGCGAACTCAATCCAAATGTTTCAATCCATATCTCAGCATAACTTGAAAAGTGCTGTAGAATTTAAATCTTTCTGAGAACGCCCGCATGAAAACCCTAATTCCTGATTAAATGCCAAAGAACGTTCGCCTGATCAAAGTTGAGCCAAAATCAACCAAAACCCTAAACCAACTGTTTGAAACATTCTAGAGCCCTGAAAATCAGTAAAACCCTAATTGTGTATGACTGACGAGAAAAGTCTGTTTGACCGATTCTTGAGCCAGTTTGAAAAATCAGGAAACGCCTGAAGTTATGATTTTTTTGAGGAAAAATGCGAGGGCAAATTTTGGGGTACAACAGTTGCCCCTGTTCAATCTTCTTGAACCTGAAGAGTTAGATTGGTAAGTTTGCCTTTCGCGACTCGAAGGTAAAAGGATATTGGACACTAAAGTACCCAGAAAATTTGCACTCGGCGATGTGAGGGTAGAGGTGAATGGGCTTGAAGATGCCATTTGGTGATGGGCTTAAAGATGCCATCTGATGCGATAGAATCTTGTCGGGGGATGGGCTTAGAGATGCCATCTGGAAATGGGCTTAAAGATGCCATCTGGTGACTGCTGGTAGGAGGATGGGCTTATAGATGCCATCTGGAAATGGGCTTAAAGATGCCATTTGGAGGAGTGACAGAAACTTGTCGGGGAATGGGCTTAGAGATTCCATCTGAGAATGGGCTTGAAGATGCCATTTGGAAACTGCTGGTAGGAGGATGGGCTTATAGATGCCATTTGGAAATGTTGAACTGTATGTCAATGGTGAGTGGACGAGTATCAGAAAGGCACCCATGTTTTGGAACATCTCTGAATTAGGGGTCCGAGCAAGCAATAGATTGACATCCATGTCCGGGGAATCCGTGAACTGTTTTCAGGAGTTGAGATTGAATAAGAAATAGATTAACATCCGTTGTTGGGAAGCGTCCGTAAACTGTTTTCAAAAGTTGAGAAGTGTCTGAACAAGTGATAGGTTAACATCCGTTACTTTAGAACCCGTGAACTGTTTTCAGAAGTCTTGAAGTTGAATAAGCAATAGAGTAGCATCCGTTGTTGGGAAGCGTCTGTAAACTGTTTTCAAAAAATTGCATCTGAACAAGTGATAGATTAACATCCGTTGTTGGGAAGAATCCATAAACTGTTTTCAGAAGTCTTGAGAAGAATCTGACCAAGTGATAGGTTAACATCCGTTACTTGGAGAACCCGTGAACTGTTTTCAGAAATCTTGAAGTTGAATAAGCAATAGAGCAGCATCCGTTGTTGGGAAGCGTCCGTAAACTGTTTTCAAAAATTGCATCTGAACAAGTGATAGATTAACATCCGTTGTTGGGGAGAATCCATAAACCGTTTTCAGAAGCCTTGAGAAGAATCTGAACAAGTGATAGGTTAACATCCGTTACTGGAGAACCCGTGAACTGTTTTCAGAAGTCTTGAGAAGGAACCGGTGTAGGGTTTCCTGATGATGAGTCCGTGTAAAACTGCGTCTGGATGAATTTGAACAAGTATCAGAATGTCGCCGTGTCTGGGTCACATCTGAACTATTTCTGGATGAATCTCGGAAGATGATCTTTGTCTGTCGACTGATCTTACCTGAAAAGGTAGAGGGTTAGTTGTATGCAATGTTATGATGCATGATGCAATGTATGTGACATCAATGTTTATGATATGAATGTGATGAATGCGCATGTAAGCTGATGAGTTATCTTGCTGAGGATAAATGAATCCTGGATGGCTGAAGATAAAAGAATCTTGACTGCTGCTGGGGAGAACAACTCCTGGGCTGCTGCTGTGGAGGGCAAGAATCTTCAATTGTTAAAAACGAGAAGTCTGGGGACCACTGTTGGGAAAATCAGAAGTTTGGGTTGTATGCCAAACTACTGGTGACTTCCTATTTTGAGGAGATCTGTGTAGGATTTCCTGATTATGAGTCCGTGTAAAACTGCATCGGGTTTTTGAACACTTTTGACATTCGAATGCCCCAAGTGGTGATGTAGATAACTTCCTGGCTTGTTACAGGTGTTGGTCTACAATCGGTCGTTCATAGATATTTTCCTGGCTTGCTACAGGTGTTGAATCTGGAACTCTTCAGACGTGCCCTGGCTGGATACAGGAATCGAGTCTGGAAATAGTCGTCAACAAATATGCCCTGGCTGGATACAGGAATCGAATCCTTAAACTCTTCAGACGTGCCCTGGCTAGATACAGGAATCGAGTCTGGAAATAGTTGTCAAAAGATATGCCCTGGCTGGATACAGGAATCGAATCCTCGAACTCTTCAGACGTGCCTTGGCTAGATATAGGAATCGAGTCTGGCAATAGCTGTCGACAGATATGCCCTGGCTGGATACAGGAATCGAATTCTCCAACTCTTCAGACGTGCCCTGGCTAGATACAGGAATCGAGTCTGGAAATAGCTGTCAACAGATATGCCCTGGCTGGATACAGGAATCGAATCCTCGAACTCTTCAGACGTGCCCTGGATAGATACAAGAATCGAGTCTGGAAATAGCTGTCAACAGATATGCCCTGGCTGGATACAGGAATCAAATCCTCGAACTCTTCAGACGTGCCCTGGCTAGATACACGAATCGAGTCTGGAAATAGTCGTCAACAGATATGCCCTGGCTGGATACAGGAATCGAATCCTCGAACTCTTCAGACGTGCCCTGGCTAGATACAGGAATCGAGTCTGGAATTGTGATAGTTGATTTGTTGAACACTTTTGACATTCGAATTCCCCAAGTGGTGATGAAGGAGTCTTGAATCAGATTACTCTGCATATTGAGAGATTTCTTGAAATCTTGTCTGGACTGCCCCAGGTTAACTGAATCTTGAAAGATCTGTTGGACCTTGACTGGATTGCCCCAGGTTAATTGGACTTTGAAAGATCTGTTGGACCTTGACCGGACTGCCCCAAGTTAATTGGATGGTGCTATGTCATGCCCCTTGTTGATAGGAGATTTGTAAAGGAAGTGTCGTCCTTTTGAAGTGATTTTGCTCACTGAGAGAGTTTTCGTTCCTCCGAACATTCGTTGTATGAATTTCTTCCTATCAAACAAAAAGCCAAATGCAGACAGTGATATTCAAGAAATGCAAAGTTTATGTTTGTCTCGAAGTTTTGAAAAATGCGTTTTTAGCATAAAACTTTTCATAAGACAGATCAACACAAAATTTAGAGCAAAGCCTTACAGGAGTCAGGATACCTTTTGTAACAGTATGCTTTCGAACTAACCCATGCTTCAATTAGGACTTTTGAAGGGTTGTAACGTGGCTTGGTTCACGGTTTAAGAAACAAAGGATAAAGGCTCAAAGTATATTTGTACCCACCCGCTCTTCGTGATGTTCTTCATACCTAAGCTCAGTTAATTGTGCGTCACACTCTGTTTTGAGTTTGGAACGACTTTTGGGCGATGGTTCACCAGTTGAATTTGGGGAGACAGTCATCATCTCCTTCAACATTTTTCATGTTGTTGAGGATTTTGTAATGACCTCACTATTTTGATTTTGATTTGTTATCCCTAACTTTTGCCTGACTGTTCCCATTTTCGAGATTAAAGTCAGCGGGATGCCCCAGCTTTCTTAAGCCTCCTTTATAGGTTTTGGATTGGTGGGCTGTTCTCTTTTGAGAGATTGACTGTCTATGTTATAGGGAACCACCCTTGTCTTTTGATTCCAAAGGAATGCTCTCTTTTTCGACGTCGTTCGTTGTGATACGAACTGAGAGTTTGCGACATCAATGCGCGTTTTCTTTGAATTAACTGAGATACTACCCTGCCCCGGGTTTATATCAAAGGTTTTGATTGTTTAGAACAGAAAACTCCTACTTCTTTGGCTCGAAGGGGTTGACTAGGGATTAACTTCCTTATAACTCCAGTGTTTGGGATTTGAAAGAAATGCCTGTACATCATAAGAAAGTCCTGTTCAAAAGCATATTGTACAAGATTATGGTATTGTTTCGTCATCCTCCCTCTAAAGGCTTACAGCTTTTTATCAAGAGTCAAATATCATAAAGAAAAGATTGAGAGTAGTGAAACGAATGGATGAAGTCAAGACAAACATATGCAATGCATTAATGAAAATAGAGTTTAACATCAACAGATAATTGTTTGACAGCAAAAGAAATTACAACTTTGAAAATTCAAAAAGAAGCAAAAGTCTTTCAGCTTGAGCTTCGTCACTTCAGGTGAAGAACCCTTTAATGGAAGATTTTCATCTCGCCGTCTGGCATGAATTCCAGCACCCCAATGTCGATCAGATCTTGAATCTTGTTCTTCAAGGCCCAACAGTCGTTGGTGTCGTGTCCCAGGATGTAGGAGTGGTAAACACAGAATGTGTCGGGACGATAGTTAGGAGAGGAGGTATTAAGCTTCTGAGGAGGATCCCTTAGGGTAAGCAGGTTGACCTCCAACAGGCGCTTCAGTATTAAGAATGATGGTATTTCAGTCTCCATGAACTGTCTTCCCTATGTTTCTTTCTTACGCCGATCACCCCGTTGACGCTGACGAGGTTGTTGATGGGCTTGTGACCCTGAAGCAGGCGAAGGAGCTTTCCCCTTGTCTTCTTGAGTGGATGGAGGCTGAGCGGTGACTTGCTCTTCAACCTCAGATGTTTGCCCCAATTGGTTGTTTTGAAGGAATTGGTGGACAAGAACTCTGAGTTCCTCTTGTCTTTGAGATAGGTCTTGGATGAGAGCCATCTGGCCCACTAACTGCCCCATCATCTGGGTCCTTAACATTGTCAGATCAAACCGCAGCTCCGCAAGCTGATCACTCCTGGTATTGTTGGAATTCTCCAAGCCCTTTGTGAGGAGAGCTTTCATCTCTTCTTGCCCCAGAGACAAGTTCAGGAACATCTCCTGCAGCTGAGCAGTCTGGTCTTGGATGTCTTTGACAGACCTTTCTAGAGCCATCTCTTACTGAAATAAACAGTAGGAGAGTAAGGAAACCTGAAAAAGGAAAGACTGTCAAAATGCAATGCATGATATGTGGATGGATGCTTTCAAGGATCTCTTGGTGTAAACAAAAGAAAATGTTAGAGGTTGAACTTTGCTCTTGGATTGGAGAACTTTGCTCTGGTGGATGTCTTTCCACGAGAATCAAGCTCACCATGTCAAGTGGGTCATAGCCACTGATTCAAGTTGTTGTACTTGAACTTTGGTTGGAGAACTGTGCACTGGTGGATGTCTTTCCACGAGAATCAAGCTCACCATGTCGAGTGGGTCATAGCCACTGATTCAAGTTGTTGCACTTGAACTTTGACTGGAGAACTTTGTATCGGCGGATGTCTTTCCACGAGAATCAAGCTCACCATGTCGAATGGGTCATAGCCACTGATTCAAGTTGTTGCACTTGAACTTTGACTGGAGAACTTTGTATCGGTGGATGTCTTTCCACGAGAATCAAGCTCACCATGTCGAGTGGGTCATAGCCACTGATTCAAGTTGTTGTACTTGATCTTTGATGGCATTTTTTTAGAGGAGAAACCCCTTTCCCCTCGGTAGATGTCTGGTTCAATGTAACCCTTCATCAAAAGAACCCTCGAGATCCTTGAAATGGTTATTGAAAATGCTATGGTATGATGTGATGATGTTATGTACATGTATGCGAAAAGTAAGTGAGTGTATATACAGGCAAACATATTCACACAAAGCAAACAAGTCCTTAGGTTTAGGCTTGCATGGGGTTCAGGTACTACCCTCTTTAAGTTAGTTGGCTCATCCTGTCCTAAAATAGAAACTGGGTTCTAAGGAGCTCAATATCATTGGATTGTTTTCTGTGTTCATTGTTTCGGTTTAGCCACTTACTTGCGACCAAAATATTCCAAGAAAACAACCCTCAAATGAGTGTAGTATCGAGTATCTACCAACCTCGGACTGCACCCAAGTCGGTCATCTCACTACCCCAAAAAAGGCTAAGATGGTCAATTAAGGTTCTAAGAGTTCGTTAGTGCTTCACGACATCACTCAGCGGCCCCGTACTCTCCTTGATTGAACTCAAGGGTTACCGGTACTCACAAATATGTCACACTAACATAGCTTACTGCTTCAACCATGTCGGTATACCCCGCACAGTTCCCTCACAGTTTTTCCTGCTATTTACCTAAGAAGGTACCCCAAATCCGGGTGTAGGATTTACAAAAAACCCAAACAAGAACCCAAAAGATAAAGCAATCAAGTCAATCAAAGCAAGAAAGTAAAGGTGATCTAAACCCTAAGGTAACCCCACTTTTAAGTTTATCCCCAGCAGAGTCGCCAGTTCTGTGGTACGGTGGGAGAACTGACTATGAGTTTTGCGTTTGTATTCGCACTTGTTCTTTTGAGAAAGAGTCACCACCGACTTTTTATTTTATCCTAAAGGAAAGGTTAAAAAAGCACAGCAAAAACCTTTTGAGATATTTCGTGGGTTCGGGGGGTAGATTATGAAAAGGGAAGGTATTAGCACCCTTTTCATCCATGGTTATCCATGGGCTCTTAGTTACTTGGTTTTTAGATCACTTGCCTTGATTTTCGATTGCTTGAAAATGGTGTGTGTGTGTGTTTTTGAAAATGTTTTTGAAGAGATGCCTTGTTTTAGGCAACCAATGTATTCGACTCGTGTTTGAGTGTTTTACAAAAGTGTGTATCTTTTCAAAAGATGTTTCAAAGTGTTTTTGAGAGTTTGTTTTGAAAGTGTTCGTGGAGTGTGGTTTTGAAAAGAAGGCAAGTGTTTTTGCAAGTTGATCTCAAGTAACTAAGAGTTTTTTGTCTACCCCTATTGTACTCAAAGGTTTTTTCTATGTTTTAAACCCCTTTTAACAATTTTGTTCCAACATTGAATTTGATGGACAATCTTGCGTTTAGGATGTTTAACGGGACGGGCGTGGGTCATCGTATGGACCATGAATGCAATGATGCCAAGTGTCTTTGGCAATTTTATTTGAAGGGACTACGATCATTCCATTTAGGCAACTTTCGAAAGCGTCATCGAGGGACTTATGATCATTTGAATTTGTTTTGCCAAAGATACTCGACGTGCAAGCATGGCCCATTTTGGAAGGCAACATGTGGTATTACACTAGAGGGTGCAAGTGTGATTGTGTATTTAATTCATGTATTTATCTTGTATTAGGTTATCTAGCGTTTGGTTTTTATGTACATGCAAACCCTAGGTCTAAACATGGTATAATTTGAAAGCGGTAAATTGCGGAAATGTAAAGTCTACGCTATTACAAAATAAGTATCCGGGAGTGGGGGTACAAATTCACAAATGGGGAAGAGAATTTAGGAATATAGTGTCCAATAGATTACAACCAAATCGAATAGATCAAATGTAAATAATGTAATGTAACGTATAAGAATAGCGAATGTATGTGTATCAAGTGTATAATGCAAAATGTATTGGGTAAGTGTACGTGTACGTGTATTTGTATATGTGTATGTAAGGTAGACTGTTGTCTAGATTTTTGTTACAACAATGGATAGTAGCCTTGTCGTTATGGAAGGTAGTATGTCGTTGTGATTTCTGTTAGTCCAATGGATGGTAGCCTTGTCATTAAGGACGGTAGTCTGTTGTTCAGATTTTTGTTACTCCAATGGATGGTAGACTTGTCAATATGGAAAGTAGTGTATTATCGAGATTTTTGTTACTCCATTGGATAGTAGCCTTGTCATTATGGAAGGTAGTCTATTGTCATGATTTTTTATACTCTAAGGGATGGTAGCCTTGTCATTGTGGAAGGTAGTATGTTGTCGATATCTTTGTTACTCCAATGGATGGTAGTCTTGTCATTATGGAAGGCAGTTTATTGTTGAGATTTTTGTTACTCTAAGGGATGGTAGCCTTGTCATTATGGAACATAGTCTGTTGTCGAGATTTTTGTTATTCCAATCGACGGTAGCCTTGTCATTATGAAAGGTAGTCTGTTGTCGAGATTTTGGTTTCTATAATAGATTGTAGGCTTGTCATTATGGAAGGTAGTATGTTGTCGAGATTTTTGTTACTCCAGTGGATGGTAGCCTTGTAATTATGGAAGGTAGTCTATTGTGGAGATTTTTGTCACTACAATGGATGGTAGCCTTGTCATTATGGAAGGTAGTCTGTTGTCGAGATTTTTGTTACTACAATGGATTGTAGCCTTGTAGTTATGGAAGGTTATCTGTTATCGATATCTTTGTTACTCCAAAGGATGTTAGCCTAGTCATTATGGAAGGTAGTCTGTTGTCGAGATTTTTGTTACTCCAATGGATGGTATCCTTGTCATTATGGAAGGTAGTATGTTATCGATATCTTTGTTACTCCAATGGATTGTAGCCTTGTCATTATGGAAGGTAGTCTGTTGTCGATATTTTTGTTACTCTAAGGGATGGTAGCCTTGTCATTATGGAAGGTAGTGTGTTGTCGATATTTTTGTTCTTCCAATGCATGGTAGCCTTGTCATTATGGAAGGTCGAATGTTATCGAGATTTTTGTTACTCCAATGTATTGTAGCCTTGTCATTATGGAAGTTAGTCTGTTGTCGAGATTTTTGTTACTCCAATGGATGGTATCCTTGTCATTATGGAAGGTAGTATGTTATCGATATCTTTGTTACTCCAATGGATGGTAGCCTTGTCATTATGGAAGGTAGTCTATTGTTAAGATTTTTATTACTATAAGGGATGGTAGCCTTGTCATTATGGAACATAGTCTGTTGTCGAGATTTTTGTTATTCCGATGGACGGTAGCCTTGTCATTATGAAAGGTAGTCAGTTGTCGAGATTTTTGTTACTATAATAGATTGTAACCTTGTCATTATGAAAGGTAGTATGTTGTCGACATTTTTGTTACTCTAGTGGATTGTAGCCTTGTAATTATGGAAGGTAGTCTATTGCCAAGATTTTTGTCACTACAATGGATGGTAGCCTTGTCATTATAGAAGGTAGTCTGTTGTCGAGATTTTTGTTACTCCAATGGATGGTAGCCTTGTCATTATGGAAGGTAGTCTGTTGTCGAGATTTTTTATACTCCAATGGATTGTAGCCTTGTCATTGTGGAAGGTAGTCTCTTGTGGATATTTTTGTTACTCAAATGATGGTACCCTTATAATTATGGAAGGTAGTCTGCTGTCGAGATTTTTGTTACTCCAATGGACGGTTGCCTTGTCATTACGGAAGGTAGTCTGTTGTCCAGATTTCTGTTACTCCAATGGATGGTAGCCTTATCATTATGTAAGGTAGTCTGTTGTTGAGATTTTTGTTACTACAATGGATGTTAGCCTTGTTATTATGTAAGGTAGTCTATCGTTGTTATTTCTGTTACTCCAATGGATGGTAGCCTTGTCATTAAGGAAGGTAGTCTGTTGTTCATATTTTTTTACTCCAATGGATGGTAGACTTGTCATTAGGGAAGGTAGTCTATTATCGAGATTTTGGTTACTCCATTGGATGGTAGCCTTGTCATTATGGAAGGTAGTGTGTTATCGATATTTTTATTTTTCCAATGAATGGTAGACTTGTCATTATGAAAGGTAGTCTGGTGTCGTGATTTTTGTTACTCCAATGGATGGTTGCCTTGTCATTATGGAAGGTATTATGTTGTCGATATCTTTGTTACTCTAATGGATGGTAGCCTTGTCATTATGGAAGGTAGTCGGTTGTCGAGATTTTTTATAATCCAATGGATTGTAGCCTTGTCATTATGGAAGGTAGTCTCTTGTGGATATTTTTGTTACTCAAATGATGGTACCCTTGTAATTATGGAAAGTAGTCGGTTGTCGAGATTTTTGTTACTCCAATGGATGGTAGCCTTGTCATTATGGAAGGTAGTCTATTATGTATATTTTTTTTACTACAATGGATGGTAGCCTTGTCATTATGCAAGGTAGTCTGTTATCGAGAATTTTGTTACTACAATGGATTGTAGCCTTGTCGTTATAGATGGTAGTCTATTGTCGATATCTTTGTTACTCCAATGGATGCTAACCTAGTCATTATGGAAGGTACTCTGTTGTCGAGATTTTTGTTACTCCAATGGATTGTAGCCTTGTCATTCTCGAAGGTAGTCTGTTGTCGAGATGTTTTATACTCCAATGGATTGTAGCCTCGTCATTATGGAACATAGTCTTTTGTCGAGATTTTTGTTATTCCAATGGACGGTAGCCTTGTCATTATGAAAGGTAGTCAGTTGTCGAGATTTTTGTTACTCCAATGGATGGTAGCCTTGTCATTATGGAAGTCACTATTTTTTCTAGATTTCTGTTACTCCAATGGATCGTAGCCTTGTCTTTATGGAAGGCAGTCTATTGTCGGGATTTGTGTTACTGCAATGGATGGTAGCCTTGTCATTATGGAAGGTAGTCTGTTGTCTAGTTTTTTGTTACAACAATGGATAGTAGCCTTGTCATTATGGAAGGTAGTCTGTTGTCAAGATTTTTGTTACTACAATGGATCGTAGCCTTGTCATTATGGAAGGTAGTCTGTCGTTGTGATTTCTGTTACTCCAATGGATGGTAGCCTTGTCTTAAAAGACGATAGTCTGTTGTTCAGATTTTTGTTACTCCAATGGATGGTAGACTTGTCAATATGGAAAGTAGTGTATTGTCGAGATTTTTGTTACTCCATTGGATGGTAGCCTTGTCATTATGGAAGGTAGTCTATTGTCATGATTTTTTTACTCTAAGGGATGGTAGCCTTGTCATTGTGGAAGGTAGTATGTTGTCGATATCTTTGTTACTCCAATGGATGGTCGTCTTGTCATTATGGAAGGCAGTTTATTGTCGAGATTTTTGTTACTCTAAGGGATGGTAGCCTTGTCATTATGGAACATAGTCTGTTGTCGAGATTTTTGTTATTCCAATGGATGGTAGCCTTGTCATTATGAAAGGTAGTCTGTTGTCGAGATTTTGATTTTTTATAATAGATTGTAGGCTTGTCATTATGGAAGGTAGTATGTTGTCGAGATTTTTGTTACTCCAGTGGATGGTAGCCTTTTAATTATGGAAGGTAGTCTATTGTCGAGGTTTTTGTCACTACAATGGATGGTAGCCTTGTCATTATGGAAGGTAGTCGTTTGTCGAGATTTTTGTTACTACAATGGATTGTAGCCTTGCCGTCATGGAAGGATATCTGTTATCAATATCTTTGTTACTCCAAAGGATGGTATCCTAGTCATTATGGAAGATAGTCTGTTGTCGAGATTTTTGTTACTCCAATGGATGATATCCTTGTCATTATGGAAGGTTGTATGTTATCGATATCTTTGTTACTCCAATGGATAGTTGCCTTGTCATTATGGAAGGTAGTCTGTTGTCGAGATTTTTGTTACTCTAAGGGATGGTAGCCTTATCATTATGGAAGGTAGTGTGTTATCGATATTTTTGTTCTTCCAATGCATGGTAGCCTTGTCATTATGGGAGGTAGAATGTTGTCGAGATTTTTGTTACTCCAATGGATTGTAGCCTTGTCATTATGGAAGTTAGTTTGTTGTCGAGATTTTTGTTACTCCAATGGATGGTATCCTTGTCATTATGGAAGGTAGTATGTTATTGATATCTTTGTTACTCCAATGGATGGTAGCCTTGTCATTATGGAAGGTAGTCTATTGTCGAGATTTTTTTACTACAATGGATTGTAGCCTTGTCGTTAAGGAACATAGTTTGTTGTCAAGATTTTTTTTATTCCAATGGACGGTAGCCTTGTCATTATGAAAGGTAGTCAGTTGTCGAGATTTTTGTTACTATAATAGATTGTAAACTTGTCATTATGGAAGGTAGTATGTTGTCGAGATTTTTGTTACTCCAGTGGATTGTAGCCTTGTCATTATGGAAGGTAGTCTATTGTCGAGATTTTTGTCACTACAATGGATGGTAGCCTTGTCATTATGGAAGGTAGTTTGTTGTCGAGATTTTTGTTACTCTAATGGATGTTAGCCTTGTCATTATGGAAGGTAGTCTGTTGTCGAGATTTTTAATACTCGAATGGATTGTAGCCTTGTCATTATGGAAGGTAGTCTCTTGTGGATATTTTTGTTAATCAAATGATGGTACCCTTGTCATTATGGAAGGTAGTCTGCAGTCGAGATTTTTGTTACTCCAATGGACGGTAGCCTTGTCATTACGGAAGGTAGTTTGTTGTCTAGATTTATGTTACTCTAATGGATGGTAGCCTTGTCATTATGGAAGGTAGTCTATTGTCGATATTTCTTTTACTAAAATGGATGGTAGCCTTGTCATTATGGAAGGTAGTCTGTTGTCGAGATTTTTGTTACTACAATGGATTGTAGCATTGTCGTTATAGAAGGTAGTCTATTGTCGATATCTTTGTATGTCCAATGGATGGTAACCTAGTCATTATGGAAGGTAGTCTATTGTCGAGATTTTTTTTACTCCAATGGATGGTAGCCTTGTCAATATGGAAGGTAGTCTATTGTCGAGATTTTTTATACTCCAATGCATTATAGCGTTGTCATTATGGAAGGTGGTCTCTTGTGGATATTTTTGTTGCTCTAATGATCGTACCCTTGTCATTATGGAAGGTAGTCTGCTATCGATATTTTTCTTACTCCAATGGATGGTAGCCTTGTCATTATGGAAGGTAGTGTTTTGTCGAGATTTATGTTACTCCAATTCATGGTAGCCTTGTCATTATGGAAGGTAGTCTATTGTCGAGATTTTTGTCACTACAATGGATGGTAGCCTTGTCATTATAGAAGGTAGTCTGTTGTCGAGATTTTTGTTACTCCAATGGATGGTAGCCTTGTCATTATGGAAGGTAGTCTGCTGTCGAGATTTTTGTTACTCCAATGGACGGTAGCCTTTTCATTACGGAAGGTAGTCTGTTGTCTAGATTTCTGTTACTCCAATGGATGGTAGCCTTATCATTATGTAAGGTAGTCTGTTGTTGAGATTTTTTTTACGACAATGGATGTTAGCCTTGTCATTATGTAAGGTAGTCTGTCGTTGTGATTTCTGTTACTCCAATGGATGGTAGCCTTGTCATTAAGGACGGTAGTCTGTTGTTCATATTTTTTTTACTCCAATGGATGGTAGACTTGTCATTAGGGAAGGTAGTCTATTGTCGAGATTTTTGTTACTCCATTGGATGGTAGCCTTGTCATTATGGAAGGTAGTGGGTTGTCGATATTTTTGTTTTTCCAATGAATGGTAGACTTGTCATTATGAAAGGTAGTCTGGTGTCGTGATTTTTGTTACTCCAATGGATGGTAGCCTTGTCATTTTGGAAGGTATTATGTTGTCGATATCTTTGTTACTCCAATGCATGGTAGCCTTGTCATTATGGAAAGTAGTCAGTTATCGAGATTTTTGTTACTCCAATGGATGGTTGCCTTGTCATTATGGAATGTACTCTATTGTGGATATTTTTTTATTACAATGGATGGTAGCCTTGTCATTATGGAAGGTAGTCTGTTGTCGAGATTTTTGTTACTACAATGGATTGTAGCCTTGTCGTTATAGAAGGTAGTCTGTTGTCGATATCTTTGTTACTTCAATGGATGGTAGCCTTGTCATTATGGAAGGTAGTGTTTTGTCGAGATTTCTGTTACTCCAATGGATCGTAGCCTTGTCATTATGGAAGGTAGTCTGTCGTTGTGATTTCTGTTACTCCAATGGATGGTAGCCTTGTCATTAAGGACGGTAGTCTGTTGCTCAGATTTTTGTTACTCCAAAGGATGGTAGACTTGTCAATATGGAAAGTAGTGTATTGTCGAGATTTTTGTTACTCCATTGGATGGTAGCCTTGTCATTATGGAAGGTAGTCTATTGTCATGATCTGTGTTACTCTAAGGGATGGTAGCCTTGTCATTGTAGAAGGTAGTATGTTGTCGATATCTTTGTTACTCCAATGGATGGTAGTCTTGTCATTATGGAAGGCAGTCTGTTGTCGAGATTTTTGTTAGTCTAAGGGATGGTAACCTTGTCATTATGGAACATAGTCTGTTGTCGAGATTTTTGTTATTCCAATGGACGGTAGCCTTGTCATCATGAAAGGTAGTCTGTTGTCGAGATTTTGGTTTCTATAATAGATTGTCGGCTTGTCATTATGTAAGGTAGTATGTTGTCGAGATTTTTGTTACTCCAGTGGATGGTAGCCTTGTAATTATGGAAGGTAGTCTATTGTAGAGATTTTTGTCACTACAATGGATGGTAGCCTTGTCATTATGGAAGGTAGTGTGTTTTTGTGATTTTTGTTACTATAATGGATTGTAGCCTTGCCGTTATGGAAGGTTATCTGATATCGGTATCTTTGTTACTCCAAGGGATGGTAGCCTAGTCATTATGGAAGGTAGTCTGTTGTCGAGATTTTTGTTACTCCAATGGACGGTAGCCATGTCATTATGGAAGGTAGTCTGTTGTCGAGATTTTTTTTCTTCCAATGCATGGTAGCCTTGTCATTATGGAAGGTAGAATATTGTCGAGATTTTTGTTACTCCAATGGATTGTAGCCTTGTCATTAAGGAACATAGTTTGTTGTCACGATTTTTTTTATTCCAATGGACGGTAGCCTTGTCATTATGGAAGGTAGTATGTTGTCGAGATTTTTGTTACTCCAGTGGATTGTAGCCTTGTCATTATGGAAGGTAGTCTATTGTCGAGACTTTTGTTACTCCAATGGATGGTAGCCTTGTCAATATGGAAGGTAGTCTGCTGTCGAGATTTTTGTTACTCTAATGGACGGTAGCCTTTTCATTACGGAAGGTAGTCTATTGTTCAGATTTCTGTTACTCCAGTGGATGATAGCCTTATCATTATGTAAGGTAGTCTGTTGTTGAGATTTTTGTTACTACAATGGATGTTAGCCTTGTCATTATGTAAGGTAGTCGGTCGTTGTGATTTCTGTTACTCCAATGGATGGTAGCCTTGTCATTAAGGACGATAGTCTATTGTTCATATTTTTTTTTACTCCAATGGATGGTAGACTTGTCATTAGGGAAGGTAGTCTATTGTCGAGATTTTTGTTACTCCATTGGATTGTAGCCTTGTCATTATGGAAGGTAGTGGGTTGTCGATATTTTTCTTTTTCCAATGAATGGTAGACTTGTCATTATGAAAGGTAGTCTAGTGTCGTGATTTTTGTTACTCCAATGGATGGTAGCCTTGTCATTTTGGAAGGTATTATGTTGTCGATATCTTTGTTATTCCAATGCATGGTAGCCTTGTCATTATGGAAAGTAGTCAGCTGTCGAGATTGTTGTTACTCCAATGGATGGTTGCCTTGTCATTATGGAAGGTAGTCTATTATGGATATTTTTTTTACTCCAATGGATGGTAACCTAGTCATTATGGAAGGTAGTCTACTGTCGAGATTTTTGTTACTCCAATGGATGGTAGCCTTGTCATTCTTGAAGGTATTCTGTTGTCGAGATTTTTTATACTCCAATGGATTGTAGCCTCGTCATTATGGAACATAGTCTGTTGTCGAGATTTTTGTTATTCCAATGGACGGTAGCCTTGTCATTAGGAAAGGTAGTCAGTTGTCGAGATTTTTGTTACTCCAATGGATGGTAGCCTTGTCATTATGGAAGGTAGTGTTTTGTCGAGATTTCTGTTACTCCAATGGATGGTAGCCTTGTCATTATGGAAGGTAGTCTATTGTCGAGATTTTTGTTAATGCAATGGATGGTAGCCTTGTCATTATGGAAGGTAGTCTGTTGTCGAGATTTTTGTTACTACAATGGATCGTAGCCTTGTCATTATGGAAGGTAGTCTGTCGTTGTGATTTCTATTACTCCAATGGATGGTAGCCTTGTCATTAAGGACGGTAGTCTGTTGTTCAGATTTTTGTTACTCCAATGGATGGTAGACTTGTCAATATGGAAAGTAGTGTATTGTCGAGATTTTTGTTACTCCATTGGATGGTAGCCTTGTCATTATGGAAGGTAGTCTATTGTCATGATTTTTGTTACTCTAAGGGATGGTAGCCTTGTCATTGTAGAAGGTAGTATGTTTTCGATATCTTTGTTACTCCAATGGATGGTAGTCTTGTCATTATGGAAGGCAGTCTCTTGTCGAGATTTTTGTTACTCTAAGGGATGGTAGCCTTGTCATTATGGAACATAGTCTGTTGTCGAGATTTTTGTTATTCCAATGGACGGTAGCCTTGTCATCATGAAAGGTAGTCTGTTGTCGAGATTTTGGTTTCTATAATAGATTGTAGGCTTGTCATTATGGAAGGTGGTATATTGTCGAGATTTTTGTTACTCCAGTGGATGGTATCCTTGTAATTATGGAACGTAGTCTATTGTAAAGATTTTTGTCACTACAATGGATGGTAGCCTTGTCATTATGGAAGGTAGTCTGTTGTCGAGATTTTTGTTACTATAATGGATTGTAGCCTTGCCGTTATGGAAGGTTATCTGATATCGATATCTTTGTTACTCCAAAGGATGGTAGCCAAGTCATTATGGAAGGTAGTCTGTTGTCGAGATTTTTGTTACTCCAATGAATGGTATCCTTGTCATTGTGGAAGGTAGTATGTTATCGATATCTTTGTTACTCCAATGGATGGTAGCCTTGTCATTATGGAAGGTAGTCTGTTGTCGAGATTTTTGTTACTCTAAGGGATGGTAGCCTTGTCATAATGGAAGGTAGTGTGTTGTCGATATTTTTGTTCTTCCAATGCATGGTAGCCTTGTCATTATGGAAGGTAGAATGTTGTCGATATTTTTGTTACTCCAATGGATTGTAGCCTTGTCATTATGGAAGTTAGTTTGTTGTCGAGATTTTTGTTACTCCAATGGATGGTATCCTTGTCATTGTGCAAGGTAGTATGTTATCGATATCTTTGTTACTCCAATGGATGGTAGCCTTGTCATTATGGAAGGTAGTCTATTGTCGAGATTTTTTTACTACAATGGATTATAGCCTTGTCATTAAGGAACATAGTCTCTTGTCACGATTTTTTTTATTCCAATGGACGGTAGCCTTGTCATTATGGAAGGTAGTATGTTGTCGAGATTTTTGTTACTCCAGTGGATTGTTGCCTTGTCATTATGGAAGGTAGTCTATTGTCGAGATTTTTGTCACTTCAATGGATGGTAGCCTTGTCATTATAGAAGGTAGTCTGTTGTCGAGATTTTTGTTACTCCAATGGATGGTAGCCTTGTCATTATTGTAGGTAGTCTGCAGTAGAGATTTTTGTTACTCCAATGGACGATAGCCTTGTCATTACGGAAGGGTGTTTGTTGTCCATATTTCTGTTACTCTAATGGATGGTAGCCTTGTCATTATGGAAGGTAGTCTATTGTCGATATTTCTTTTACTACAATGGATGCTAGCCTTGTCATTATGGAAGGTAGTCTGTTGTCAAGATTTTTGTTACTACAATGGATTGTAGCCTTGTCGTTATAGAAGGTAGTCTATTGTCGATATCTTTGTTACTCTAATGGATGGTAACCTAGTCATTATGGAAGGTAGTCTATTGTCGAGATTTTTGTTACTCCAATGGATGGTAGCCTTGTCAATATGGAAGGTAGTCTGTTGTCGAGATTTTTTATACTCCAATGCGTTGTAGCGTTGTAATTATGGAAGGTCGTCTCTTGTGGATATTTTTGTTGCTCTAATGATGGTACCCTTGTCATTATGGAAGGTAGTCTGCTATCAATATTTTTGTTACTCTAATGGATGGTAGCCTTGTCATTATGGAAGGTAGTGTTTTGTCGAGATTTTTTTTACTCCAATGGACGGTAGCCTTGTCATTATGAAAGGTAGTCAGTTGTCGAGATTTTTGTTATTATAATAGATTGTAAACTTGTCATTATGGAAGGTAGTATGTTATCGAGATTTTTGTTATTCCAGTGGATTGTAGCCTTGTCATTATGGAAGGTAGTCTATTGTCGAGATTTTTCTCACTACAATGGATGGTAGCCTTGTCATTATGGAAGGTAGTCTGTTGTCGAGATTTTTGTTACTCCAACGGATGGTAGCCATGTCATTATGGAAGGTAGTCTGTTGTCGAGATTTTTAATACTCCAATGGAATTTATCCTTATCATTATGGAAGGTAGTCTTTTATGGATATTTTTTTTACTCAAATGATGGTACCCTTGTCATTATGGAAGGTAGTTTGTTGTCGAGATTTTTGTTACTATAATGGACGGTAACCTTGTCATTACGGAAGGTAGTTCGTTGTCCAGATTTCTGTTACTCCAATGGATGGTAGCCTTGTCATTATGGAAGGTACTCTGTTGTCGAGATTTTTGTTACTCCAATGGATGGTATCCTTGTCATTGTGGAAGGTAGTATGTTATCGATATCTTTGTTACTCCAATGGATGGTAGCCTTGTCATTATGGAAGGTAGTCTGTTGTCGAGATTTTTTTACTACAATGGATTGTAGCCTTGTCATTAAGGAACATAGTCTCTTGTCACGATTTTTTTTATTCCAATGGACGGTAGCCTTGTCATTATGGAAAGTAGTATGTTTTCGAAATTTTTGTTACTCCAGTGGATTGTTGCCTTGTCATTATGGAAGGTAGTCTATTGTCGAGATTTTTGTCACTACAATGGATGGTAGCCTTGTCATTATAGAAGGTAGTCTGTTGTCGAGATTTTTGTTACTCCAATGGATGGTAGCCTTGTCATTATTGAAGGTAGTCTATTGTCGAGATTTTTAATACTCCGATGGATTGTAGCCTTGTCATTATGGAAGGTAGTCTCTTGTGGATATTTTTGTTACTCAAATGATGGTACCCTTGTCATTATTGAAGGTAGTCTGCAGTAGAGATTTTTGTTACTCCAATGGACGATAGCCTTGTCATTACGGAAGGGTGTTTGTTGTCCATATTTCTGTTACTTTAATGGATGGTAGCCTTGTCATTATGGAAGGTAGTCTATTGTCGATATTTCTTTTACTACAATGGATGGTAGCCTTATCATTATGGAAGGTAGTCTGTTGTCAAGATTTTTGTTACTACAATTGATTGTAGCCTTGTCGTAATAGAAGGTAGTCTATTGTCGATATCTTTGTTACTCCAATGGATGGTAACCTAGTCATTATGGAAGGTAGTCTATTGTCGAGATTTTTGTTACTCCAATGGATGGTAGCCTTGTCAATATGGAAGGTAGTCTGTTGTCGAGATTTTTTATACTCCAATGCGTTGTAGCGTTGTAATTATGGAAGGTCGTCTCTTGTGGATATTTTTGTTGCTCTAATGATGGTACCCTTGTCATTATGGAAGGTAGTCTGCTATCGATATTTTTGTTACTCTAATGGATGGTAGCCTTGTCATTATGGAAGGTAGTGTTTTGTCGAGATTTTTTTTACTCCAATGGACGGTAGCCTTGTCATTATGAAAGGTAGTCAGTTGTCGAGATTTTTGTTATTATAATAGATTGTAAACTTGTCATTATGGAAGGTAGTATGTTATCGAGATTTTTGTTATTCCAGTGGATTGTAGCCTTGTCATTATGGAAGGTAGTCTATTGTCGAGATTTTTCTCACTACAATGGATGGTAGCCTTGTCATTATGGAAGGTAGTCTGTTGTCGAGATTTTTGTTACTCCAACGGATGGTAGCCATGTCATTATGGAAGGTAGTCTGTTGTCGAGATTTTTAATACTCCAATGGAATTTATCCTTATCATTATGGAAGGTAGTCTTTTATGGATATTTTTTTTACTCAAATGATGGTACCCTTGTCATTATGGAAGGTAGTTTGTTGTCGAGATTTTTGTTACTATAATGGACGGTAACCTTGTCATTACGGAAGGTAGTTCGTTGTCCAGATTTCTGTTACTCCAATGGATGGTAGCCTTGTCATTATGGAAGGTACTCTGTTGTCGAGATTTTTGTTACTCCAATGGATGGTATCCTTGTCATTGTGGAAGGTAGTATGTTATCGATATCTTTGTTACTCCAATGGATGGTAGCCTTGTCATTATGGAAGGTAGTCTGTTGTCGAGATTTTTGTTACTCTAAGGGATGGTAGCCTTGTCATAATGGAAGGTAGTGTGTTGTCGATATTTTTGTTCTTCCAATGCATGGTAGCCTTGTCATTATGGAAGGTAGAATGTTGTCGATATTTTTGTTACTCCAATGGATTGTAGCCTTGTCATTATGGAAGTTAGTTTGTTGTCGAGATTTTTGTTACTCCAATGGATGGTATCCTTGTCATTGTGGAAGGTAGTATGTTATCGATATCTTTGTTACTCCAATGGATGGTAGCCTTGTCATTATGGAAGGTAGTCTATTGTCGAGATTTTTTTACTACAATGGATTGTAGCCTTGTCATTAAGGAACATAGTCTCTTGTCACGATTTTTTTTATTCCAATGGACGGTAGCCTTGTCATTATGGAAGGTAGTATGTTGTCGAGATTTTTGTTACTCCAGTGGATTGTTGCCTTGTCATTATGGAAGGTAGTCTATTGTCGAGATTTTTGTCACTTCAATGGATGGTAGCCTTGTCTTTATAGAAGGTAGTCTGTTGTCGAGATTTTTGTTACTCCAATGGATGGTAGCCTTGTCATTATTGTAGGTAGTCTGCAGTAGAGATTTTTGTTACTCCAATGGACGATAGCCTTGTCATTACGGAAGGGTGTTTGTTGTCCATATTTCTGTTACTCTAATGGATGGTAGCCTTGTCATTATGGAAGGTAGTCTATTGTCGATATTTCTTTTACTACAATGGATGCTAGCCTTGTCATTATGGAAGGTAGTCTGTTGTCAAGATTTTTGTTACTACAATGGATTGTAGCCTTGTCGTTATAGAAGGTAGTCTATTGTCGATATCTTTGTTACTCTAATGGATGGTAACCTAGTCATTATGGAAGGTAGTCTATTGTCGAGATTATTTTTACTCCAATGGATGGTAGCCTTGTCAATATGGAAGGTAGTCTGTTGTCGAGATTTTTTATACTCCAATGCGTTGTAGCGTTGTAATTATGGAGGGTCGTCTCTTGTGGATATTTTTGTTGCTCTAATGATGGTACCCTTGTCATTATGGAAGGTAGTCTGCTATCGATATTTTTGTTACTCTAATGGATGGTAGCCTTGTCATTATGGAAGGTAGTGTTTTGTCGAGATTTTTTTTACTCCAATGGACGGTAGCCTTGTCATTATGAAAGGTAGTCAGTTGTCGAGATTTTTGTTATTATAATAGATTGTAAACTTGTCATTATGGAAGGTAGTATGTTATCGAGATTTTTGTTATTCCAGTGGATTGTAGCCTTGTCATTATGGAAGGTAGTCTATTGTCGAGATTTTTCTCACTACAATGGATGGTAGCCTTGTCATTATGGAAGGTAGTCTGTTGTCGAGATTTTTGTTACTCCAACGGATGGTAGCCATGTCATTATGGAAGGTAGTCTGTTGTCGAGATTTTTAATACTCCAATGGAATTTATCCTTATCATTATGGAAGGTAGTCTTTTATGGATATTTTTTTTACTCAAATGATGGTACCCTTGTCATTATGGAAGGTAGTTTGTTGTCGAGATTTTTGTTACTATAATGGACGGTAACCTTGTCATTACGGAAGGTAGTTCGTTGTCCAGATTTCTGTTACTCCAATGGATGGTAGCCTTGTCATTATGGAAGGTACTCTGTTGTCGAGATTTTTGTTACTCCAATGGATGGTATCCTTGTCATTGTGGAAGGTAGTATGTTATCGATATCTTTGTTACTCCAATGGATGGTAGCCTTGTCATTATGGAAGGTAGTCTATTGTCGAGATTTTTTTACTACAATGGATTGTAGCCTTGTCATTAAGGAACATAGTCTCTTGTCACGATTTTTTTTATTCCAATGGACGGTAGCCTTGTCATTATGGAAAGTAGTATGTTTTCGAAATTTTTGTTACTCCAGTGGATTGTTGCCTTGTCATTATGGAAGGTAGTCTATTGTCGAGATTTTTGTCACTACAATGGATGGTAGCCTTGTCATTATAGAAGGTAGTCTGTTGTCGAGATTTTTGTTACTCCAATGGATGGTAGCCTTGTCATTATTGAAGGTAGTCTATTGTCGAGATTTTTAATACTCCGATGGATTGTAGCCTTGTCATTATGGAAGGTAGTCTCTTGTGGATATTTTTGTTACTCAAATGATGGTACCCTTGTCATTATTGAACGTAGTCTGCAGTAGAGATTTTTGTTACTCCAATGGACGATAGCCTTGTCATTACGGAAGGGTGTTTGTTGTCCATATTTCTGTTACTTTAATGGATGGTAGCCTTGTCATTATGGAAGGTAGTCTATTGTCGATATTTCTTTTACTACAATGGATGGTAGCCTTATCATTATGGAAGGTAGTCTGTTGTCAAGATTTTTGTTACTACAATGGATTGTAGCCTTGTCGTTATAGAAGGTAGTCTATTGTCGATATCTTTGTTACTCCAATGGATGGTAACCTAGTCATTATGGAAGGTAGTCTATTGTCGAGATTTTTGTTACTCCAATGGATGGTAGCCTTGTCAATATGGAAGGTAGTCTGTTGTCGAGATTTTTTATACTCCAATGCGTTGTAGCGTTGTAATTATGGAAGGTCGTCTCTTGTGGATATTTTTGTTGCTATAATGATGGTACCCTTGTCATTATGGAAGGTAGTCTGCTATCGATATTTTTGTTACTCTAATGGATGGTAGCCTTGTCATTATGGAAGGTAGTGTTTTGTCGAGATTTTTTTTACTCCAATGGACGGTAGCCTTGTCATTATGAAAGGTAGTCAGTTGTCGAGATTTTTGTTATTATAATAGATTGTAAACTTGTCATTATGGAAGGTAGTATGTTATCGAGATTTTTGTTATTCCAGTGGATTGTAGCCTTGTCATTATGGAAGGTGGTCTATTGTCGAGATTTTTCTCACTACAATGGATGGTAGCCTTGTCATTATGGAAGGTAGTCTGTTGTCGAGATTTTTGTTACTCCAACAGATGGTAGCCATGTCATTATGGAAGGTAGTCTGTTGTCGAGATTTTTAATACTCCAATGGAATTTATCCTTATCATTATGGAAGGTAGTCTTTTATGGATATTTTTTTTACTCAAATGATGGTACCCTTGTCATTATGGAAGGTAGTTTGTTGTCGAGATTTTTGTTACTATAATGGACGGTAACCTTGTCATTACGGAAGGTAGTTCGTTGTCCAGATTTCAGTTACTCCAATGGATGGTAGCCTTGTCATTATGGAAGGTACTCTGTTGTCGAGATTTTTGTTACTCCAATGGATGGTATCCTTGTCATTGTGGAAGGTAGTATGTTATCGATATCTTTGTTACTCCAATGGATGGTAGCCTTGTCATTATGGAAGGTAGTCTATTGTCGAGATTTTTTTACTACAATGGATTGTAGCCTTGTCATTAAGGAACATAGTCTCTTGTCACGATTTTTTTTATTCCAATGGACGGTAGCCTTGTCGTTATGGAAAGTAGTATGTTTTCGAAATTTTTGTTACTCCAGTGGATTGTTGCCTTTTCATTATGGAAGGTAGTCTATTGTCGAGATTTTTGTCACTACAATGGATGGTAGCCTTGTCATTATAGAAGGTAGTCTGTTGTCGAGATTTTTGTTACTCCAATGGATGGTAGCCTTGTCATTATTGAAGGGAGTCTATTGTCGAGATTTTTAATACTCCGATGGATTGTAGCCTTGTCATTATGGAAGGTAGTCTCTTGTGGATATTTTTGTTACTCAAATGATGGTACCCTTGTCATTATTGAAGGTAGTCTGCAGTAGAGATTTTTGTTACTCCAATGGACGATAGCCTTGTCATTACGGAAGGGTGTTTGTTGTCCATATTTCTGTTACTTTAATGGATGGTAGCCTTGTCATTATGGAAGGTAGTCTATTGTCGATATTTCTTTTACTACAATGGATGGTAGCCTTATCATTATGGAAGGTAGTCTGTTGTCAAGATTTTTGTTACTACAATGGATTGTAGCCTTGTCGTTATAGAAGGTAGTCTATTGTCGATATCTTTGTTACTCCAATGGATGGTAACCTAGTCATTATGGAAGGTAGTCTATTGTCGAGATTTTTGTTACTCCAATGGATGGTAGCCTTGTCAATATGGAAGGTAGTCTGTTGTCGAGATTTTTTATACTCCAATGCGTTGTAGCGTTGTAATTATGGAAGGTCGTCTCTTGTGGATATTTTTGTTGCTCTAATGATGGTACCCTTGTCATTATGGAAGGTAGTCTGCTATCGATATTTTTGTTACTCTAATGGATGGTAGCCTTGTCATTATGGAAGGTAGTGTTTTGTCGAGATTTTTTTTACTCCAATGGACGGTAGCCTTGTCATTATGAAAGGTAGTCAGTTGTCGAGATTTTTGTTATTATAATAGATTGTAAACTTGTCATTATGGAAGGTAGTATGTTATCGAGATTTTTGTTATTCCAGTGGATTGTAGCCTTGTCATTATGGAAGGTAGTCTATTGTCGAGATTTTTCTCACTACAATGGATGGTAGCCTTGTCATTATGGAAGGTAGTCTGTTGTCGAGATTTTTGTTACTCCAACAGATGGTAGCCATGTCATTATGGAAGGTAGTCTGTTGTCGAGATTTTTAATACTCCAATGGAATTTATCCTTATCATTATGGAAGGTAGTCTTTTATGGATATTTTTTTTACTCAAATGATGGTACCCTTGTCATTATGGAAGGTAGTTTGTTGTCGAGATTTTTGTTACTATAATGGACGGTAACCTTGTCATTACGGAAGGTAGTTCGTTGTCCAGATTTCAGTTACTCCAATGGATGGTAGCCTTGTCATTATGGAAGGTACTCTGTTGTCGAGATTTTTGTTACTCCAATGGATGGTATCCTTGTCATTGTGGAAGGTAGTATGTTATCGATATCTTTGTTACTCCAATGGATGGTAGCCTTGTCATTATGGAAGGTAGTCTATTGTGGAGATTTTTTTACTACAATGGATTGTAGCCTTGTCATTAAGGAACATAGTCTCTTGTCACGATTTTTTTTATTCCAATGGACGGTAGCCTTGTCGTTATGGAAAGTAGTATGTTTTCGAAATTTTTGTTACTCCAGTGGATTGTTGCCTTTTCATTATGGAAGGTAGTCTATTGTCGAGATTTTTGTCACTACAATGGATGGTAGCCTTGTCATTATAGAAGGTAGTCTGTTGTCGAGATTTTTGTTACTCCAATGGATGGTAGCCTTGTCATTATTGAAGGGAGTCTATTGTCGAGATTTTTAATACTCCGATGGATTGTAGCCTTGTCATTATGGAAGGTAGTCTCTTGTGGATATTTTTGTTACTCAAATGATGGTACCCTTGTCATTATTGAAGGTAGTCTGCAGTAGAGATTTGTGTTACTCCAATGGACGATAGCCTTGTCATTACGGAAGGGTGTTTGTTGTCCATATTTCTGTTACTTTAATGGATGGTAGCCTTGTCATTATGGAAGGTAGTCTATTGTCGATATTTCTTTTACTACAATGGATGGTAGCCTTATCATTATGGAAGGTAGTCTGTTGTCAAGATTTTTGTTACTACAATGGATTGTAGCCTTGTCGTTATAGAAGGTAGTCTATTGTCGATATCTTTGTTACTCCAATGGATGGTAACCTAGTCATTATGGAAGGTAGTCTATTGTCGAGATTTTTGTTACTCCAATGGATGGTAGCCTTGTCAATATGGAAGGTAGTCTGTTGTCGAGATTTTTTATACTCCAATGCGTTGTAGCGTTGTCATTATGGAAGGTAGTCTCTTGTGGATATTTTTGTTGCTCTAATTATGGTACCCTTGTCATTATGGAAGGGAGTCTGCTATCGATATTTTTGTTACTCTAATGGATGGTAGCCTTGTCATTATGGAAGGTAGTGTTTTGTCGAGATTTTTTTTACTCCAATGGACGGTAGCCTTGTCATTATGAAAGGTAGTCAGTTGTCGAGATTTTTGTTACTATAATAGATTGTAAACTTTTCATTATGGAAGGTAGTATGTTATCGAGATTTTTGTTATTCCAGTGGATTGTAGCCTTGTCATTATGGAAGGTAGTCTATTGTCGAGATTTTTCTCACTACAATGGACGGTAACCTTGTCATTACGGAAGGTAGTTTGTTTTCCAGATTTCTATTACTCCAATGGATGGTAGCCTTGTCATTATGGAAGGTACTCTGTTGTCGAGATTTTTGTTACTCCAATGGATGGTAGCCTTGTCATTATGGAAGGTAGTCTATTGTCGATATTTCTTTTACTACAATGGATGGTAGCCTTGTCATTATGGAAGGTAGTCTGTTGTCGAGATTTTTGTTACTACAATAGATTGTAGCCTTGTCGTTATAGAAGGTAGTCTATTATCGATATCTTTGTTACTCCAATGGATGGTAACCTAGTAATTATGGAAGGTAGTCTTTTGTCGAGATTTTTGTTACTCCAATGGATGGTAGCCTTGTCATTATGGAAGGTAGTCTGTTGTCGAGATTTTTTATACTCCAATTGATTGTAGCGTTGTCATTATGGAAGGTAGTCTCTTGTGGATATTTTTGTTGCTCTAAATATGGTACCCTTCTCATTTTGGAAGGTAGTCTGCCATAGAGATTTTTGTTACTCCAATGGATGGTAGCCTTGTCATGATGGAAGGTAGTGTTTTGTCGAGATTTCTGTTACTCCAATGGATGGTAGCCTTGTCATTATTAAAGTAAGTCTATTGTCGGGATTTTTGTTACTCCAATGGATGGTAGCCTTGACATTATGGAAGGTAGTCTGTTGTCTAGATTTTTGTTACAACAATGGATGGTAGCCTTGTCATTATGGAAGGTAGTCTGTTGTCGAGATTTTTGTTACTACAATGGATGGTATCCTTGTCATTATGGAAGGTAGTATGTTATCGATATCTTTGTTACTCCAATGGATGGTAGCCTTGTCATTATGGAAGGTAGTCTGTTGTCGAGATTTTTGTTACTCTAAGGGATGGTAGCCTTGTCATTATGGAAGGTAGTGTGTTGTCGATATTTTTGTTCTTCCAATGCATGGTAGCCTTGTCATTATGGAAGGTAGAATGTTGTCGAGATTTTTGTTACTCCAATGGATTGTAGCCTTGTCATTATGGAAGTTAGTCTGTTGTCGAGATTTTTGTTACTCCAATGGATGGTATCCTTGTCACTATGGAAGGTAGTGTTTCGTCGAGATTTCTGTTACTCCAATGGACAGTAGCCTTGTCATTATAAAAGGTAGTCAGTTGTTGAGATTTTTGTTACTATAATAGATTGTAAACTTGTCATTATGGAAGGTAGTATGTTGTCGAGATTTTTGTTATTCCAGTGGATTGTAGCCTTGTCCTTATGGAAGGTTGTCTATTGTCGAGATTTTTCTCACTACAATGGATGGTAGCCTTGTCATTATGGAAGGTAGTCTGTTGTCGAGATTTTTGTTACTCCAATGGATGGTAGCCTTGTCATTATGGAAGGTAGTCTGTTGTCGAGATTTTTAATACTCCAATGGATTGTATCCTTATCATTATGGAAGGTAGTCTCTTGTGGATATTTTTGTTACTCAAATGATGGTACCCTTGTCATTATGGAAGGTAGTCTGCTGTCGAGATTTTTGTTACTATAATGGACGGTAGCCTTGTCATTATGGAAGGTAGTTTGTTGTCCAGATTTCTGTTACTCCAATGGATGGTAGCCTTGTCATTATGGAAGGTACTCTGTTGTCGAGATTTTTGTTACTCCAATGGATGGTAGCCTTGTCATTATGGAAGGTAGTCTATTGTCGATATTTCTTTTACTACAATGGATGGTAGCCTTGTCATTATGGAAGGTAGTCTGTTGTCAAGATTTTTGTTACTACAATAGATTGTAGCCTTGTCGTTATAGAAGGTAGTCTATTGTCGATATATTTGTTACTCCGATGGATGGTAACCTAGTCATTATGGAAGGTAGTCTATTGTTGGGATTTTTGTTACTGCAATGGATGGTAGCCTTATCATTATAGAAGGTAGTCTGTCGTTGTGACTTCTGTTACTCCAATGGATGGTAGCCTTGTCATTAACGACGGTAGTCCGTTGTTCAGATTTTTGTTACTCCAATGGATGGTAGACTTGTCATTATGGAAGGTAGTCTATTATCGATATTTTTATTACTCCATTGGATGTTAGCCTTGTCATTATGGTGGGTAGTCTGTTGTCGATATTTTTGTTATTCCAATGGATGGTAGCCTTGTCATTATGGTAGGTTGTGTTGTCGAGATTTTTGTTACTCCAATGGATGGTAGCCTTTTTATTCTTGAAGTTATTCTGTTGCCGAGATTTTTTATACTCCAATGGATTGTAGCCTCGTCAACATGGAACATAGTCTGTTGTTGAGATTTTTGTTATTCCGATGGACGGTAGCCTTGTCAATTATAAAAGGTAGTCAGTTGTCGAGATTTTTGTTACTCCAATAGATTGTAACCTTGTCATTATGGAAGGTAGTGTTTTGTCGATATTTCTGTTACTCCAATGGATTGTAGCCTTGTCATTATGGAAGGTAGTCTATTGTCGAGATTTTTGTCACTATAATGGATGGTAGCCTTGTCATTATGGAAGGTAGTCTGTTGTCGAGATTTTTGTTACTATAATGGATCGTAGCCTTGTCATTATGGATGGTAGTATGTTGTCGAGATTTTTTATACTCCAATGGATTGTAGCCTTGTCATTATGGAAGGTAGTCTCTTGTGGATATTTTTGTTACTCAAATGATGGTACCTTATCATTATGGAAGGTATTCTGCTGTCGAGATTTTTGTTACTATAATGGACGGTAGCCTTGTCATTACGGAAGGTAGTTTGTTGTCCAGATTTCTGTTACTCCAATGGATGGTAGCCTTGTCATTATGGAAGGTACTCTGTTGTCGAGATTTTTGTTACTCCAATGGATGGTAGCCTTGTCATTATGGAAGGTAGTCTATTGTCGATATTTCTTTTACTACAATGGATGGTAGCCTTGTCATTATGGAAGGTAGTCTGTTGTCGAGATTTTTTATACTACAATAGATTGTAGCCTTGTCGTTATAGAAGGTAGTCTCTTGTGGATATTTTTGGTTTTCCAATGGATGGTAGTCTTGTCATTATGGAAGGCAATCTGGTGTCGTGATTTTTGTTACTCCAATGGATGGTAGCATTGTCATTATGGAAGGTATTATGTTGTCGATATCTTTGTTACTCCAATGGGTGGTAGCCTTGTCATTATGGAAAGTAGTCAGTTGTCGAGATTTTTGTTACTCCAATGGATGGTTTCCTTGTCATTATGGAAGGTAGTCTATTGTGGATATTTTTTTTACTACAATGGATGGTAGCCTTGTCATTATGGAAGGTAGTCTGCTGTCGAGATTTTTGTTACTCCAATGGATGGTAGCCTTGTCATTCTTGAAGGTATTCTGTTGTCGAGATTTTTTATACTCCAATGGATTGTAGCCTCGTCATTATGGAACATAGTCTGTTATCGAGATTTTTGTTATTCCGATGGACGGTAGCCTTGTCATTATAAAAGGTAGTCAGTTGTCGAGATTTTTGTTGCTCCAATAGATTGTAACCTTGTCATTATGGAAGGTAGTGTTTTGTCGATATTTCTGTTACTCCAATGGATTGTAGCCTTGTCATTATGGAAGGTAGTCTATTGTCGAGATTTTTGTCACTATAATGGATGGTAGCCTAGTCATTATGGAAGGTAGTCTGTTGTCGAGATTTTTGTTACTACAATGGATCGTAGCCTTGTCATTATGGAAGGTAGTATGTTGTCGAGATTTTTTATACTCCAACGGATTGTAGCCTTGTCATTATGGAAGGTAGTCTCTTGTGGATATTTTTGTTACTTAAATGATGGTACCCTTGTCATTATGGAAGGTATTCTGCTGTCGAGATTTTTGTTACTCCAATGGATGGTAGCCTTGTCATTACAGAAGGTAATCTGTTGTCTAGATTTCTGTTACTCCAATGGATGGTAGCCTTATCATTATGTAAGGTAGTCTGTTGTTGAGATTTTTGTTACTACAATGGATGTTAGCCTTGTCATTATGTAAGGTAGTCTTTTGTCGATATTTCTTCTACTACAATGGATGGTAGCCTTGTCATTATGGAAGGTAGTCTGTTGTCAAGATTTTTGTTACTACAATGGATTGTAGCCTTGTCGTTATAGAAGGTAGTCTATTGTCGATATCTTTGTTACTCTAATGGATGGTTACCTAGTCATTATGGAAGGTAGTCTATTGTCCAGATTTTTGTTACTCCAATGGATGGTAGCCTTGTCAATATGGAAGGTAGTTTGTTGTCGAGATTTTTTATACTCCAATGCATTGTAGCGTTGTCATTATGGATGGTAGTCTCTTGTGGATATTTTTGTTGCTCTAATGATGGTACCCTTATCATTATGGAAGGTAGTCTGCTATCGAGATTTTTGTTACTCCAATGGATGGTAGCCTTGTCATTATGGAAGGTAGTGTTTCGTCGAGATTTCTGTTACTCCAATGGACGTTAGGCTTGTCATTATGAAAGGTAGTCAGTTGTCGAGATTTTTGTTACTATAATAGATTGTAAACTTGTCATTATGGAAGGTAGTATGTTGTCGAGATTTTTGTTATTCCAGTGGATTGTAGCCTTGTCATTATGGAAGGTAGTCTATTGTCGAGATTTTTCTCACTACAATGGATGGTAGCCTTGTCATTATGGAAGGTAGTCTGTTGTCGAGATTTTTGTTACTCCAATGGACGGTAGCCATGTCATTATGGAAGGTAGTCTGTTGTCGAGATTTTTTTTCTTCCAATGCATGGTAGCCTTGTCATTATGGAAGGTAGAATGTTGTCGAGATTTTTGTTACTCTAATGGATTGTAGCCTTGTCATTATGGAAGTTAGTCTGTTGTCGAGAATTTTGTTACTCCAATGGATGGTATCCTTGTCATTATGGAAGGTAGTATGTTATCGATATCTTTGTTACTCCAATGGATGGTAGCCTTGTCATTATGGAAGGTAGTCTGTTGTCGAGATTTTTGTTACTCTAAGGGATGGTAGCCTTGTCATTATGGAAGGTAGTGTGTTGTCGATATTTTTGTTCTTCCAATGCATGGTAGCCTTGTTATTATGGAAGGTAGAATGTTGTCGAGATTTTTGTTACTCCAATGGATTGTAGCCTTGTCAATATGGAAGTTAGTCTATTGTCGAGATTTTTGTTACTCCAATGGATGGTATCCTTGTCACTATGGAAGGTAGTGTTTCGTCGAGATTTCTGTTACTCCAATGGACGGTAGCCTTATCATTATGAAAGGTAGTCAGTTGTCGAGATTTTTGTTACTATAATAGATTGTAAACTTGTCATTATGGAAGGTAGTATGTTGTCGAGATTTTTGTTATTCCAGTGGATTGTAGCCTTGTCATTATGGAAGGTAGTCTATTGTCGAGATTTTTCTCACTACAATGGATGGTAGCCTTGTCATTATGGAAGGTAGTCTGTTGTCGAGATTTTTGTTACTCCAATGGATGGTAGCCATGTCATTATGGAAGGTAGTCTATTGTCGAGATTTTTAATACTCCAATGGATTGTATCCTTATCATTATGGAAGGTAGTCTCTTATGGATATTTTTGTTACTCAAATGATGGTACCCTTGTCATTATGGAAGGTAGTCTGCTGTCGAGATTTTTGTTACTATAATGGACGGTAGCCTTGTCATTACGGAAGGTAGTTTGTTGTCCAGATTTCTGTTACTCCAATGGATGGTAGCCTTGTCATTATGCAAGGTACTCTGTTGTCGAGATTTTTGTTACTCCAATGGATGGTAGCCTTGTCATTATGGAAGGTAGTCTATTGTCGATATTTCTTTTACTACAATGGATGGTAGCCTTGTCATTATGGAAGGTAGTCTGTTGTCAAGATTTTTGTTACTACAATAGATTGTAACCTTGTCGTTATAGAAGGTAGTCTATTGTCGATATCTTTGTTACTCCGATGGATGGTAACCTAGTCATTATGGAAGGTAGTCTATTGTCGAGATTTTTGATACTCCAATGGATGGTAGCCTTGTCATTATGAAAGGTAGTCTGTTGTCGAGATTTTTTATACTCCAATTGATTGTAGCATTGTCATTATGAAAGGTAGTCTCTTGTGGATATTTTTGTTGCTCTAATGATGGTACCCTTCTCATTATGGAAGGTAGTCTGCTATCGAGATTTTTGTTACTCCAATGGATGGTAGCCTTGTCATTATGGAAGGTAGTGTTTTGTCGAGATTTCTGTTACTCAAATGGATGGTAGCCTTGTCATTATGGAAGGTAGTCTATTGTTGGGATTTTTGTTACTGCAATGGATGGTAGCCTTGTCATTATAGAAGGTAGTCTGTTGTCTAGTTTTTTGTTACAACAATGGATGGTAGCCTTGTCATTATGGAAGGTAGTCTATTGTCGAGATTTTTGTTACTACAATGGATCGTAACCTTGTCATTATGGAAGGTAGTCTATCGTTGTGACTTCTGTTACTCCAATGGATGGTAGCCTTGTCATTAACGACGGTAGTCCATTGTTCAGATTTTTGTTACTCCAATGGATGGTATACTTGTCATTATGGAAGGTAGTCTATTATCGAGATTTTTATTACTCCATTGGATGTTAGCCTTGTCATTATGGTGGGTAGTCTGTTGTCGAGATTTTTTATAATCCAATGGATTGTAGCCTTGTCATTATGGAAGGTAGTCTCTTGTGGATAATTTTGTTACTCTAATGATGGTACCCTTATCATTATGGAAGGTAGTCTGCTATCCAGATTTCTGTTACTCCAATGGATGGTAGCCTTGTCATTATTGAAGGTAGTCTATTGTCGGGATTTTTGTTACTCCAATGGATGGTAGCCTTGTCATTATGGAAGGTAGTATGCTGTCTAGATTTTTGATACAATATTGGATGGTTGCCTTGTCATTATGGAAGGTAGTCTGTTGTCGAGATTTTTGTTACTCCAATGGATGGTAGCCTTGTCATTTAGGACGGTAGTCTGTTGTTCAGATTTTTGTTACTCCATTGGATGGTAGCCTTGTCATTATAGAAGGTAGTCTGTTGTCATGATTTTTGTTTCTCTAAGGGATGGTAGCCTTGTCATTATGGAAGGTAGTATATTGTTGATATCTTTGTTACTCCAATGGATGGTAGCCTTGTCATTATGGAAGGTAGTCTGTTGTCGAGATTTTTGTTACTCTAAGGGATGGTAGCCTTGTCATTATGGAACATAGTCTGTTGTCTAGATTTTTGTTATTCCGATGGACGTTAGCCTTGTCATTATAAAAGGTAGTAAGTTGTCGAGATTTTTGTTACTATAATAGATTTTAACCTTGTCATTATGAAAGGTAGTATGTTGTCGATATTTTTGTTACTCCAGTGGATTGTAGCCTTGTCATTATGGAAGGTAGTCTAGTGTCGAGATTTCTGTCACTATAATGGATGGTAGCTTTGTGTTTATAGACGGTAGTCTGTTGTCGATATTTTTGTTACTCCAATGGCTGGTAGCCTTGTCATTATGGGCGGTAGTCTGTTGTCGAGATTTTTTATACTCCAATGGATTGTAGCCTTGTCATTATGGAAGGTAGTCTCTTGTGGATATTTTTGTTACTCAAATGATGGTACCCTTGTCATTATGGAAGGTAGTCTGCTGTCGATATTTTTGTTACTCCAATGGATGGTAGCCTTGTCATTACGGAAGGTAGTCTGTTGTCCAGATTTCTGTTACTCCAATGGAAGGTAGCCATATCATTATGTATGGTAGTCTGTTGTTGAGATTTTTGTTACTACAATGGATGTTAGCCTTGTCATTATGTGAGGTAGTCTGTCGTTGTGATTTATGTTACTCCAATGGATGGTAGCCTTGTCATTAAGGACGGTAGCCTTGTCAATGGATGGTAGACTTGTCATTAGGGAAGGTAGTCTATTGTCGAGATTTTTGTTACTCCAATGGATGGTAGCCTTGTCATTACGGAAGGTATTATGTTGTCGATATCTTTGTTACTCCAATGGATGGTAGCCTTGTCATTATGGAAAGTACTCTGCTATCGAGATTTTTGTTACTCCAATGGATGGTTGCCTTGTCATTATGGAAGGTAGTCTATTGTGGATATTTTTTTAACTACAATGGATGGTAGCCTTGTCATTATGGAAGGTAGTCAGTTGTCGAGATTTTTGTTACTATAATGGATTGTTGCCTTGTCGTTATAGAAGGTAGTATGTTGTCGATATCTTTGTTACTCCAATGGATGGTAAGCTAGTCATTATGGAAAGTAGTCTGTTGTCGAGATTTTTGTTATTCCAATGGACGGTAGCCTTGTCATTATGAAAGGTAGTCAGTTGTCGAGATTTTTGTTACTCCAATGGATGGTAGCCTTGTCATTATGGAAGGTAGTGTTTTGTCGATATTTTTTTTTTCCAATGAATGGTAGACTTGTCATTATGAAAGGTAGTCTTGTGTCGTGATTTTTGTTACTCCAATGGATGGTAGCCTTGTCATTACGGAAGGTATTATGTTGTCGATATCTTTGTTACTCCAATGGATGGTAGCCTTGTCATTATGGAAAGTAGTCTGCTGTCGAGATTTTTGTTACTCCAATGGATGGTTGCCTTGTCATTATGGAAGGTAGTCTATTGTGGATATTTTTGTCACTACAATGGATTGTAGGCTTGTCATTATGAAAGGTAGTCTGTTGTCGAGATTTTTGTTACTACAATGATTTGTAGCCTTGTCGTTATGGAAGGTAGTCTGTTGTCGATATCTTTGTTACTCCAATGGATGGTAGCCTAGTCCTTATGGAAGGTAGTTTGTTGTCGAGTTTTTTGTTACTCCAATGGATGGTAGCCTTGTCATTATGGAAGGTAGTCTGTTGTCGAGATTTTTGTTACTACAATGGATTGTAGCCTTGTCTTTATAGAAGGTAGTATGTTGTCGATATCTTTGTTACTCCAATGGATGGTAACCTAGTCATTATGGAAGGTAGTCTGATGTCGAGATTTTTGTTACTCCAATGGATGGTAGCCTTGTCATTCTTAAAGGTAGTCTGTTGTCAAGATTTTTTATACTCCATTGGATTGTAGCCTTGTCATTATGGAACATAGTCTGTTGACGAGATTTTTGTTATTCCAATGGACGGTAGCCTTGTCATTATGAAAGGTAGTCAGTTGTCGAGATTTTTGTTACTCCAATGGATGGTAGCCTTGTCATTATGGAAGGTAGTGTTTTGTCGATATTTTTTTTTCCAATGAATGGTAGACTTGTCATTATGAAAGGTAGTCTGGTGTCGTGATTTTTGTTACTCCAATGGATGGTAGCCTTGTCATTACGGAAGGTATTATGTTGTCGATATCTTTGTTACTCCAATGGATGGTAGCCTTGTCATTATGGAAAGTAGTCTGTTGTCGAGATTTTTGTTACTCCAATGGATGGTTGCCTTGTCATTATGGAAGGTAGTCTATTGTGGATATTTTTGCCACTACAATGGATTGTAGGCTTGTCATTATAAAAGGTAGTCTGTTGTCGAGATTTTTGTTACTACAATGATTTGTAGGCTTGTCGTTATGGAAGGTAGTCTGTTGTCGATATCTTTGTTACTCCAATGGATTTTAGCCTAGTCATTATGGAAGGTAGTTTGTTGTCGAGTTTTTTGTTACTCCAATGGATGGTAGCCTTGTCATTATGGAAGGTAGTCTGTTGTCGAGATTTTTGTTACTACAATGGATTGTAGCCTTGTCGTTATAGAAGGTAGTATGTTGTCGATATCTTTGTTACTCCAATGGATGGTAACCTAGTCATTATGGAAGGTAGTCTGCTGTCGAGATTTTTGTTACTCCAATGGATGGTAGCCTTGTCATTCTTGAAGGTAGTCTGTTGTCAAGATTTTTTATACCCCAAGGATTGTAGCCTTGTCAATATGGAAGGTAGTCTATTGTCATAATTTTTGTTACTCTAAGGGATGGTAGCCTTGTCATTATGGAAGGTAGTATGTTGTCGATATCTTTGTTACTCCAATGGATGGTAGTCTTGTCATTATGGAAGGCAGTTTGTTGTCGAGATTTTTGTTACTCTAAGGGATGGTAGCCTTGTCATTATGGAACATAGTCTGTTGTCGAGATTTTTGTTATTCCAATGGACGGTAGCTTTGTCATTATGAAAGGTAGTCTTTTGTCGAGATTTTGGTTTCTATAATAGATTATAGGCTTGTCATTATGGAAGGTAGTATGTTGTCGAGAGTTTTGTTACTCCAGTGGATGGTAGCCTTGTAATTATAGAAGGTAGTCTATTGTAGAGATTTTTGTCACTACAATTGATGGTAGCCTTGTCATTATGGAAGGTAGTCTGTTAGCGAGATTTTTGTTACTACAATGGATTGTAGCCTTGCCGTTATGGAAGGTTATCTGTTATCGATATCTTTGTTACTCCGAAGGATGGTAGCCTAGTCATTATTGAAGGTAGTCTGTTGTCGAGATTTTTGTTACTCCAATGGATGGTATCCTTGTCATTGTGGAAGGTTGTGTGTTATCGATATCTTTGTTACTCCAATGGATGGTAGCCTTGTCATTATGGAAGGTAGTCTGTTGTCGAGATTTTTCTTACTCTAAGGGATGGTAGCCTTGTTATTATGGAAGGTAGTGTGTTATCGATATTTGTGTTCTTCCAATGCATGGTAGCCTTGTCATTATGGAAGGTAGAATGTTGTCGAGATTTTTGTTACTCCAATGGATTGTAACCTTGTCATTATGGAAGTTAGTCTGTTATCGAGATTTTTGTTACTCCAATGGATGGTATCCTTGTCATTATGGAAGGTAGTATGTTATCGATATCTTTGTTACTCCAATGGATGGTAGCCTTGTCATTATGGAAGGTAGTCTATTGTCGTGATTTTTTTACTACAATGGATTGTAGCCTTGTCATTAAGGAACATAGTCTGTTGTCAAGATTTTTTTAATTCCAATGGACGGTAGCCTTGTCATTATGAAAGGTAGTCAGTTGTCGAGATTTTTGTTACTATAATAGATTGTAAACTTGTCATTATGGAAGGTAGTCTATTGTCGATATTTTTCTCACTACAATGGATGGTAGCCTTGTCATTACGGAAGGTAGTCTGTTGTCCAGATTTCTATTACTCCAATGGAAGGTAGCCTTGTCATTATGGAAGGTATTCTCTTGTGGATCTTTTTGTTACTCAAATGATGGTACCCTTGTAATTATGGAAGGTAGTCTGCAGTCGAGATTTTTGTTACTCCAATGGACGCTAGCCTTGTCATTACGGAAGGGTGTTTGTTGTCCAGATTTCTGTTACTCTAATGGATCGTAGCCTTGTCATTATGGAAGGTAGTCTATTGTCGATATTTCTTTTACTACAATGGATGGTAGCCTTGTCATTATTGAAGGTAGTCTGTTGTCGAGATTTTTGTTACTACAATGGATTGTAGCCTTGTCGTTATAGAAGGTAGTCTATTGCCGATATCTTTGTTACTCCAATGGATGGTAACCTAGTCATTATGGAAGGTAGTTTATTGTCTATATTTTTGTTATATCAATGGATGGTAGCCTTGTCAATATGGAAGGTAGTCTGTTGTCGAGATTTTTTATACTCCAATGCATTGTAGCGTTCTCATTATGGAAGGTAGTCTGCTATCGATATTTTTTTTACTCCAATGGATGGTAGCCTTGTCATTATGGAAGGTAGTGTTTTGTCGAGATTTATGTTACTCCAATGGACGGTAGCCTTGTCATTATGAAAGGTAGTCAGTTGTCGAGATTTTTGTTACTATAATAGATTGTAAACTTGTCATTATGGAAGGTAGTATGTTGTCGAGATTTTTGTTATTCCAGTGGATTGTGGCCTTGTCATTATGGAAGGTAGTCTATTGTCGAGATTTTTCTCACTATAATGGATGGTAGCCTTGTCATTATGGAACATAGTCTGTTGTCGAGATTTTTTGTTATTCCAATGGACGGTAGCCTTGTCATTATAAAAGGTAGTCTGTTGTAGAGATTTTGGTTTCTATAATAGATTGTAGGCTTGTCATTATGGAAGGTAGTCTGTTGTAGAGATTTTGGTTTCTATAATAGATTGTAGGCTTGTAATTATGGAAGGTAGTCTATTGTAGAGATTTTTGTCACTACAATGGATGGTAGCCTTGTCATTATGGAAGGTAGTCTGTTGTCGAGCTTTTTGTTACTACAATGGATTATAGCCTTGCCGTTATGGAAGGTTATATGTTATCGATATCTTTGTTACTCCAAAGGATGGAAGCCTAGTCATTATGGAAGGTAGTCTGTTGTCGAGATTTTTGTTACTCCAATGGATGGTATCCTTGTCATTGTGGAAGGTAGTATGTTATCGATATCTTTGTTACTCCAATGGATGGTAGCCTTGTCATTATGGAAGGTAGTCTGTTGTCGAGATTTTTGTTACTCTAAGGGATGGTAGCCTTGTCATTATGGAAGGTAGTGTGTTGTCGATATTTTTGTTCTTCCAATGCATGGTAGCCTTGTCATTATGGAAGGTAGAATGTTGTCAAGATTTTTGTTACTCCAATGGATTGTAGCCTTGTCATTATGGAAGTTAGTCTGTTGTCGAGATTTTTGTTACTCGAATGGATGGTATCCTTGTCATTATGGTAGGTAGTATGTTATCGATATCTTTGTTACTCCAATGGATGGTAGCGTTGTCATTATGGAAGGTAATCTATTGTCGAGATTTTTTTACTACAATGGATTGTAGCCTTGTCGTTAAGGAACATAGTCTGTTGTCAAAATGTTTTTCATTCCAATGGACGTTAGGCTTGTCATTATGAAAGGTAGTCAGTTGTCGAGATTTTTGTTACTATAATAGATTGTAAACTTGTCATTATGGAAGGTAGTATGTTGTCGAGATTTTTGTTATTCCAGTGGATTGTAGCCTTGTCATTATGGAAGGTAGTCTATTGTCGAGATTTTTAATACTCCAATGGATTGTATCCTTATCATTATGGAAGGTAGTCTCTTATGGATATTTTTGTTACTCAAATGATGGTACCCTTGTCATTATGGAAGGTAGTCTGCTGTCGAGATTTTTGTTACTATAATGGACGGTAGCCTTGTCATTACGGAAGGTAGTTTGTTGTCCAGATTTCTGTTACTCCAATGGATGGTAGCCTTGTCATTATGCAAGGTACTCTGTTGTCGAGATTTTTGTTACTCCAATGGATGGTAGCCTTGTCATTATGGAAGGTAGTCTATTGTCGATATTTCTTTTACTACAATGGATGGTAGCCTTGTCATTATGGAAGGTAGTCTGTTGTCAAGATTTTTGTTACTACAATAGATTGTAACCTTGTCGTTATAGAAGGTAGTCTATTGTCGATATCTTTGTTACTCCGATGGATGGTAACCTAGTCATTATGGAAGGTAGTCTATTGTCGAGATTTTTGATACTCCAATGGATGGTAGCCTTGTCATTATGAAAGGTAGTCTGTTGTCGAGATTTTTTATACTCCAATTGATTGTAGCATTGTCATTATGGAAGGTAGTCTCTTGTGGATATTTTTGTTGCTCTAATGATGGTACCCTTCTCATTATGGAAGGTAGTCTGCTATCGAGATTTTTGTTACTCCAATGGATGGTAGCCTTGTCATTATGGAAGGTAGTGTTTTGTCGAGATTTTTGTTACTCAAATGGATGGTAGCCTTGTCATTATGGAAGGTAGTCTATTGTTGGGATTTTTGTTACTGCAATGGATGGTAGCCTTGTCATTATAGAAGGTAGTCTGTTGTCTAGTTTTTTGTTACAACAATGGATGGTAGCCTTGTCATTATGGAAGGTAGTCTATTGTCGAGATTTTTGTTACTACAATGGATCGTAACCTTGTCATTATGGAAGGTAGTCTATCGTTGTGACTTCTGTTACTCCAATGGATGGTAGCCTTGTCATTAACGACGGTAGTCCATTGTTCAGATTTTTGTTACTCCAATGGATGGTATACTTGTCATTATTGAAGGTAGTCTATTATCGAGATTTTTATTACTCCATTGGATGTTAGCCTTGTCATTATGGTGGGTAGTCTGTTGTCGAGATTTTTTATAATCCAATGGATTGTAGCCTTGTCATTATGGAAGGTAGTCTCTTGTGGATAATTTTGTTACTCTAATGATGGTACCCTTATCATTATGGAAGGTAGTCTGCTATCCAGATTTCTGTTACTCCAATGGATGGTAGCCTTGTCATTATTGAAGGTAGTCTATTGTCGGGATTTTTGTTACTCCAATGGATGGTAGCCTTGTCATTATGGAAGGTAGTATGCTGTCTAGATTTTTGATACAATATTGGATGGTTGCCTTGTCATTATGGAAGGTAGTCTGTTGTCGAGATTTTTGTTACTCCAATGGATGGTAGCCTTGTCATTTAGGACGGTAGTCTGTTGTTCAGATTTTTGTTACTCCATTGGATGGTAGCCTTGTCATTATAGAAGGTAGTCTGTTGTCATGATTTTTGTTTCTCTAAGGGATGGTAGCCTTGTCATTATGGAAGGTAGTATATTGTTGATATCTTTGTTACTCCAATGGATGGTAGCCTTGTCATTATGGAAGGTAGTCTGTTGTCGAGATTTTTGTTACTCTAAGGGATGGTAGCCTTGTCATTATGGAACATAGTCTGTTGTCTAGATTTTTGTTATTCCGATGGACGTTAGCCTTGTCATTATAAAAGGTAGTAAGTTGTCGAGATTTTTGTTACTATAATAGATTTTAACCTTGTCATTATGAAAGGTAGTATGTTGTCGATATTTTTGTTACTCCAGTGGATTGTAGCCTTGTCATTATGGAAGGTAGTCTAGTGTCGAGATTTCTGTCACTATAATGGATGGTAGCTTTGTGTTTATAGACGGTAGTCTGTTGTCGATATTTTTGTTACTCCAATGGCTGGTAGCCTTGTCATTATGGGCGGTAGTCTGTTGTCGAGATTTTTTATACTCCAATGGATTGTAGCCTTGTCATTATGGAAGGTAGTCTCTTGTGGATATTTTTGTTACTCAAATGATGGTACCCTTGTCATTATGGAAGGTAGTCTGCTGTCGATATTTTTGTTACTCCAATGGATGGTAGCCTTGTCATTACGGAAGGTAGTCTGTTGTCCAGATTTCTGTTACTCCAATGGAAGGTAGCCATATCATTATGTATGGTAGTCTGTTGTTGAGATTTTTGTTACTACAATGGATGTTAGCCTTGTCATTATGTGAGGTAGTCTGTCGTTGTGATTTATGTTACTCCAATGGATGGTAGCCTTGTCATTAAGGACGGTAGCCTTGTCAATGGATGGTAGACTTGTCATTAGGGAAGGTAGTCTATTGTCGAGATTTTTGTTACTCCAATGGATGGTAGCCTTGTCATTACGGAAGGTATTATGTTGTCGATATCTTTGTTACTCCAATGGATGGTAGCCTTGTCATTATGGAAAGTACTCTGCTATCGAGATTTTTGTTACTCCAATGGATGGTTGCCTTGTCATTATGGAAGGTAGTCTATTGTGGATATTTTTTTAACTACAATGGATGGTAGCCTTGTCATTATGGAAGGTAGTCAGTTGTCGAGATTTTTGTTACTATAATGGATTGTTGCCTTGTCGTTATAGAAGGTAGTATGTTGTCGATATCTTTGTTACTCCAATGGATGGTAAGCTAGTCATTATGGAAAGTAGTCTGTTGTCGAGATTTTTGTTATTCCAATGGACGGTAGCCTTGTCATTATGAAAGGTAGTCAGTTGTCGAGATTTTTGTTACTCCAATGGATGGTAGCCTTGTCATTATGGAAGGTAGTGTTTTGTCGATATTTTTTTTTTCCAATGAATGGTAGACTTGTCATTATGAAAGGTAGTCTTGTGTCGTGATTTTTGTTACTCCAATGGATGGTAGCCTTGTCATTACGGAAGGTATTATGTTGTCGATATCTTTGTTACTCCAATGGATGGTAGCCTTGTCATTATGGAAAGTAGTCTGCTGTCGAGATTTTTGTTACTCCAATGGATGGTTGCCTTGTCATTATGGAAGGTAGTCTATTGTGGATATTTTTGTCACTACAATGGATTGTAGGCTTGTCATTATGAAAGGTAGTCTGTTGTCGAGATTTTTGTTACTACAATGATTTGTAGCCTTGTCGTTATGGAAGGTAGTCTGTTGTCGATATCTTTGTTACTCCAATGGATGGTAGCCTAGTCCTTATGGAAGGTAGTTTGTTGTCGAGTTTTTTGTTACTCCAATGGATGGTAGCCTTGTCATTATGGAAGGTAGTCTGTTGTCGAGATTTTTGTTACTACAATGGATTGTAGCCTTGTCTTTATAGAAGGTAGTATGTTGTCGATATCTTTGTTACTCCAATGGATGGTAACCTAGTCATTATGGAAGGTAGTCTGATGTCGAGATTTTTGTTACTCCAATGGATGGTAGCCTTGTCATTCTTAAAGGTAGTCTGTTGTCAAGATTTTTTATACTCCATTGGATTGTAGCCTTGTCATTATGGAACATAGTCTGTTGACGAGATTTTTGTTATTCCAATGGACGGTAGCCTTGTCATTATGAAAGGTAGTCAGTTGTCGAGATTTTTGTTACTCCAATGGATGGTAGCCTTGTCATTATGGAAGGTAGTGTTTTGTCGATATTTTTTTTTCCAATGAATGGTAGACTTGTCATTATGAAAGGTAGTCTGGTGTCGTGATTTTTGTTACTCCAATGGATGGTAGCCTTGTCATTACGGAAGGTATTATGTTGTCGATATCTTTGTTACTCCAATGGATGGTAGCCTTGTCATTATGGAAAGTAGTCTGTTGTCGAGATTTTTGTTACTCCAATGGATGGTTGCCTTGTCATTATGGAAGGTAGTCTATTGTGGATATTTTTGCCACTACAATGGATTGTAGGCTTGTCATTATAAAAGGTAGTCTGTTGTCGAGATTTTTGTTACTACAATGATTTGTAGGCTTGTCGTTATGGAAGGTAGTCTGTTGTCGATATCTTTGTTACTCCAATGGATTTTAGCCTAGTCATTATGGAAGGTAGTTTGTTGTCGAGTTTTTTGTTACTCCAATGGATGGTAGCCTTGTCATTATGGAAGGTAGTCTGTTGTCGAGATTTTTGTTACTACAATGGATTGTAGCCTTGTCGTTATAGAAGGTAGTATGTTGTCGATATCTTTGTTACTCCAATGGATGGTAACCTAGTCATTATGGAAGGTAGTCTGCTGTCGAGATTTTTGTTACTCCAATGGATGGTAGCCTTGTCATTCTTGAAGGTAGTCTGTTGTCAAGATTTTTTATACTCCAAGGATTGTAGCCTTGTCAATATGGAAGGTAGTCTATTGTCATAATTTTTGTTACTCTAAGGGATGGTAGCCTTGTCATTATGGAAGGTAGTATGTTGTCGATATCTTTGTTACTCCAATGGATGGTAGTCTTGTCATTATGGAAGGCAGTTTGTTGTCGAGATTTTTGTTACTCTAAGGGATGGTAGCCTTGTCATTATGGAACATAGTCTGTTGTCGAGATTTTTGTTATTCCAATGGACGGTAGCTTTGTCATTATGAAAGGTAGTCTTTTGTCGAGATTTTGGTTTCTATAATAGATTGTAGGCTTGTCATTATGGAAGGTAGTATGTTGTCGAGAGTTTTGTTACTCCAGTGGATGGTAGCCTTGTAATTATAGAAGGTAGTCTATTGTAGAGATTTTTGTCACTACAATTGATGGTAGCCTTGTCATTATGGAAGGTAGTCTGTTAGCGAGATTTTTGTTACTACAATGGATTGTAGCCTTGCCGTTATGGAAGGTTATCTGTTATCGATATCTTTGTTACTCCGAAGGATGGTAGCCTAGTCATTATTGAAGGTAGTCTGTTGTCGAGATTTTTGTTACTCCAATGGATGGTATCCTTGTCATTGTGGAAGGTTGTGTGTTATCGATATCTTTGTTACTCCAATGGATGGTAGCCTTGTCATTATGGAAGGTAGTCTGTTGTCGAGATTTTTCTTACTCTAAGGGATGGTAGCCTTGTTATTATGGAAGGTAGTGTGTTATCGATATTTGTGTTCTTCCAATGCATGGTAGCCTTGTCATTATGGAAGGTAGAATGTTGTCGAGATTTTTGTTACTCCAATGGATTGTAACCTTGTCATTATGGAAGTTAGTCTGTTATCGAGATTTTTGTTACTCCAATGGATGGTATCCTTGTCATTATGGAAGGTAGTATGTTATCGATATCTTTGTTACTCCAATGGATGGTAGCCTTGTCATTATGGAAGGTAGTCTATTGTCGTGATTTTTTTACTACCATGGATTGTAGCCTTGTCATTAAGGAACATAGTCTGTTGTCAAGATTTTTTTAATTCCAATGGACGGTAGCCTTGTCATTATGAAAGGTAGTCAGTTGTCGAGATTTTTGTTACTATAATAGATTGTAAACTTGTCATTATGGAAGGTAGTCTATTGTCGATATTTTTCTCACTACAATGGATGGTAGCCTTGTCATTACGGAAGGTAGTCTGTTGTCCAGATTTCTATTACTCCAATGGAAGGTAGCCTTGTCATTATGGAAGGTATTCTCTTGTGGATCTTTTTGTTACTCAAATGATGGTACCCTTGTAATTATGGAAGGTAGTCTGCAGTCGAGATTTTTGTTACTCCAATGGACGCTAGCCTTGTCATTACGGAAGGGTGTTTGTTGTCCAGATTTCTGTTACTCTAATGGATCGTAGCCTTGTCATTATGGAAGGTAGTCTATTGTCGATATTTCTTTTACTACAATGGATGGTAGCCTTGTCATTATTGAAGGTAGTCTGTTGTCGAGATTTTTGTTACTACAATGGATTGTAGCCTTGTCGTTATAGAAGGTAGTCTATTGCCGATATCTTTGTTACTCCAATGGATGGTAACCTAGTCATTATGGAAGGTAGTTTATTGTCTATATTTTTGTTATATCAATGGATGGTAGCCTTGTCAATATGGAAGGTAGTCTGTTGTCGAGATTTTTTATACTCCAATGCATTGTAGCGTTCTCATTATGGAAGGTAGTCTGCTATCGATATTTTTTTTACTCCAATGGATGGTAGCCTTGTCATTATGGAAGGTAGTGTTTTGTCGAGATTTATGTTACTCCAATGGACGGTAGCCTTGTCATTATGAAAGGTAGTCAGTTGTCGAGATTTTTGTTACTATAATAGATTGTAAACTTGTCATTATGGAAGGTAGTATGTTGTCGAGATTTTTGTTATTCCAGTGGATTGTAGCCTTGTCATTATGGAAGGTAGTCTATTGTCGAGATTTTTCTCACTATAATGGATGGTAGCCTTGTCATTATGGAACATAGTCTGTTGTCGAGATTTTTTGTTATTCCAATGGACGGTAGCCTTGTCATTATGAAAGGTAGTCTGTTGTAGAGATTTTGGTTTCTATAATAGATTGTAGGCTTGTCATTATGGAAGGTAGTCTGTTGTAGAGATTTTGGTTTCTATAATAGATTGTAGGCTTGTAATTATGGAAGGTAGTCTATTGTAGAGATTTTTGTCACTACAATGGATGGTAGCCTTGTCATTATGGAAGGTAGTCTGTTGTCGAGCTTTTTGTTACTACAATGGATTATAGCCTTGCCGTTATGGAAGGTTATCTGTTATCGATATCTTTGTTACTCCAAAGGATGGAAGCCTAGTCATTATGGAAGGTAGTCTGTTGTCGAGATTTTTGTTACTCCAATGGATGGTATCCTTGTCATTGTGGAAGGTAGTATGTTATCGATATCTTTGTTACTCCAATGGATGGTAGCCTTGTCATTATGGAAGGTAGTCTGTTGTCGAGATTTTTGTTACTCTAAGGGATGGTAGCCTTGTCATTATGGAAGGTAGTGTGTTGTCGATATTTTTGTTCTTCCAATGCATGGTAGCCTTGTCATTATGGAAGGTAGAATGTTGTCAAGATTTTTGTTACTCCAATGGATTGTAGCCTTGTCATTATGGAAGTTAGTCTGTTGTCGAGATTTTTGTTACTCGAATGGATGGTATCCTTGTCATTATGGTAGGTAGTATGTTATCGATATCTTTGTTACTCCAATGGATGGTAGCGTTGTCATCATGGAAGGTAATCTATTGTCGAGATTTTTTTACTACAATGGATTGTAGCCTTGTCGTTAAGGAACATAGTCTGTTGTCAAAATGTTTTTCATTCCAATGGACGTTAGGCTTGTCATTATGAAAGGTAGTCAGTTGTCGAGATTTTTGTTACTATAATAGATTGTAAACTTGTCATTATGGAAGGTAGTATGTTGTCGAGATTTTTGTTATTCCAGTGGATTGTAGCCTTGTCATTATGGAAGGTAGTCTATTGTCGAGATTTTTCTCACTACAATGGATGGTAGCCTTGTCATTATGGAAGGTAGTCTGTTGTCGAGATTTTTGTTACTCCAATGGACGGTAGCCATGTCATTATGGAAGGTAGTCTGTTGTCGAGATTTTTTTTCTTCCAATGCATGGTAGCCTTGTCATTATGGAAGGTAGAATGTTGTCGAGATTTTTGTTACTCTAATGGATTGTAGCCTTGTCATTATGGAAGTTAGTCTGTTGTCGAGAATTTTGTTACTCCAATGGATGGTATCCTTGTCATTATGGAAGGTAGTATGTTATCGATATCTTTGTTACTCCAATGGATGGTAGCCTTGTCATTATGGAAGGTAGTCTGTTGTCGAGATTTTTGTTACTCTAAGGGATGGTAGCCTTGTCATTATGGAAGGTAGTGTGTTGTCGATATTTTTGTTCTTCCAATGCATGGTAGCCTTGTTATTATGGAAGGTAGAATGTTGTCGAGATTTTTGTTACTCCAATGGATTGTAGCCTTGTCAATATGGAAGTTAGTCTGTTGTCGAGATTTTTGTTACTCCAATGGATGGTATCCTTGTCACTATGGAAGGTAGTGTTTCGTCAAGATTTCTGTTACTCCAATGGACGGTAGCCTTATCATTATGAAAGGTAGTCAGTTGTCGAGATTTTTGTTACTATAATAGATTGTAAACTTGTCATTATGGAAGGTAGTATGTTGTCGAGATTTTTGTTATTCCAGTGGATTGTAGCCTTGTCATTATGGAAGGTAGTCTATTGTCGAGATTTTTCTCACTACAATGGATGGTAGCCTTGTCATTATGGAAGGTAGTCTGTTGTCGAGATTTTTGTTACTCCAATGGATGGTAGCCATGTCATTATGGAAGGTAGTCTATTGTCGAGATTTTTAATACTCCAATGGATTGTATCCTTATCATTATGGAAGGTAGTCTCTTATGGATATTTTTGTTACTCAAATGATGGTACCCTTGTCATTATGGAAGGTAGTCTGCTGTCGAGATTTTTGTTACTATAATGGACGGTAGCCTTGTCATTACGGAAGGTAGTTTGTTGTCCAGATTTCTGTTACTCCAATGGATGGTAGCCTTGTCATTATGCAAGGTACTCTGTTGTCGAGATTTTTGTTACTCCAATGGATGGTAGCCTTGTCATTATGGAAGGTAGTCTATTGTCGATATTTCTTTTACTACAATGGATGGTAGCCTTGTCATTATGGAAGGTAGTCTGTTGTCAAGATTTTTGTTACTACAATAGATTGTAACCTTGTCTTTATAGAAGGTAGTCTATTGTCGATATCTTTGTTACTCTGATGGATGGTAACCTAGTCATTATGGAAGGTAGTCTATTGTCGAGATTTTTGATACTCCAATGGATGGTAGCCTTGTCATTATGAAAGGTAGTCTGTTGTCGAGATTTTTTATACTCCAATTGATTGTAGCATTGTCATTATGGAAGGTAGTCTCTTGTGGATATTTTTGTTGCTCTAATGATGGTACCCTTCTCATTTTGGAAGGTAGTCTGCTATCGAGATTTTTGTTACTCCAATGGATGGTAGCCTTGTCATTATGGAAGGTAGTGTTTTGTCGAGATTTCTGTTACTCAAATGGATGGTAGCCTTGTCATTATGGAAGGTAGTCTATTGTTGGGATTTTTGTTACTGCAATGGATGGTAGCCTTGTCATTATAGAAGGTAGTCTGTTGTCTAGTTTTTTGTTACAACAATGGATGGTAGCCTTGTCATTATGGAAGGTAGTCTATTGTCGAGATTTTTGTTACTACAATGGATCGTAACCTTGTCATTATGGAAGGTAGTCTATCGTTGTGACTTCTGTTACTCCAATGGATGGTAGCCTTGTCATTAACGACGGTAGTCCATTGTTCAGATTTTTGTTACTCCAATGGATGGTATACTTGTCATTATGGAAGGTAGTCTATTATCGAGATTTTTATTACTCCATTGGATGTTAGCCTTGTCATTATGGTGGGTAGTCTGTTGTCGAGATTTTTTATAATCCAATGGATTGTAGCCTTGTCATTATGGAAGGTAGTCTGTTGTGGATAATTTTGTTACTCTAATGATGGTACCCTTATCATTATGGAAGGTAGTCTGCTATCAAGATTTCTGTTACTCCAATGGATGGTAGCCTTGTCATTATTGAAGGTAGTCTATTGTCGGGATTTTTGTTACTCCAATGGATGGTAGCCTTGTCATTATGGAAGGTAGTATGCTGTCTAGATTTTTGATACAATATTGGATGGTTGCCTTGTCATTATGGAAGGTAGTCTGTTGTCGAGATTTTTGTTACTCCAATGGATGGTAGCCTTGTCATTTAGGACGGTAGTCTGTTGTTCAGATTTTTGTTACTCCATTGGATGGTAGCCTTGTCATTATAGAAGGTAGTCTGTTGTCATGATTTTTGTTTCTCTAAGGGATGGTAGCCTTGTCATTATGGAAGGTAGTATATTGTTGATATCTTTGTTACTCCAATGGATGGTAGCCTTGTCATTATGGAAGGTAGTCTGTTGTCGAGATTTTTGTTACTCTAAGGGATGGTAGCCTTGTCATTATGGAACATAGTCTGTTGTCTAGATTTTTGTTATTCCGATGGACGTTAGCCTTGTCATTATAAAAGGTAGTAAGTTGTCGAGATTTTTGTTACTATAATAGATTTTAACCTTGTCATTATGAAAGGTAGTATGTTGTCGATATTTTTGTTACTCCAGTGGATTGTAGCCTTGTCATTATGGAAGGTAGTCTAGTGTCGAGATTTCTGTCACTATAATGGATGGTAGCTTTGTGTTTATAGACGGTAGTCTGTTGTCGATATTTTTGTTACTCCAATGGCTGGTAGCCTTGTCATTATGGAAGGTAGTCTGTTGTCGAGATTTTTTATACTCCAATGGATTGTAGCCTTGTCATTATGGAAGGTAGTCTCTTGTGGATATTTTTGTTACTCAAATGATGGTACCCTTGTCATTATGGAAGGTAGTCTGCTGTCGATATTTTTGTTACTCCAATGGATGGTAGCCTTGTCATTACGGAAGGTAGTCTGTTGTCCAGATTTCTGTTACTCCAATGGAAGGTAGCCATATCATTATGTATGGTAGTCTGTTGTTGAGATTTTTGTTACTACAATGGATGTTAGCCTTGTCATTATGTGAGGTAGTCTGTCGTTGTGATTTCTTTTACTCCAATGGATGGTAGCCTTGTCATTAAGGACGGTAGCCTTGTCAATGGATGGTAGACTTGTCATTAGGGAAGGTAGTCTATTGTCGAGATTTTTGTTACTCCAATGGATGGTAGCCTTGTCATTACGGAAGGTATTATGTTGTCGATATCTTTGTTACTCCAATGGATGGTAGCCTTGTCATTATGGAAAGTACTCTGCTATCGAGATTTTTGTTACTCCAATGGATGGTTGCCTTGTCATTATGGAAGGTAGTCTATTGTGGATATTTTTTTAACTACAATGGATGGTAGCCTTGTCATTATGGAAGGTAGTCAGTTGTCGAGATTTTTGTTACTATAATGGATTGTTGCCTTGTCGTTATAGAAGGTAGTATGTTGTCGATATCTTTGTTACTCCAATGGATGGTAAGCTAGTCATTATGGAAAGTAGTCTGTTGTCGAGATTTTTGTTATTCCAATGGATGGTAGCCTTGTCATTATGAAAGGTAGTCAGTTGTCGAGATTTTTGTTAATCCAATGGATGGTAGCCTTGTCATTATGGAAGGTAGTGTTTTGTCGATATTTTTTTTTTCCAATGAATGGTAGACTTGTCATTATGAAAGGTAGTCTTGTGTCGTGATTTTTGTTACTCCAATGGATGGTAGCCTTGTCATTACGGAAGGTATTATGTTGTCGATATCTTTGTTACTCCAATGGATGGTAGCCTTGTCATTATGGAAAGTAGTCTGCTGTCGAGATTTTTGTTACTCCAATGGATGGTTGCCTTGTCATTATGGAAGGTAGTCTATTGTGGATATTTTTGTCACTACAATGGATTGTAGGCTTGTCATTATGAAAGGTAGTCTGTTGTCGAGATTTTTGTTACTACAATGATTTGTAGCCTTGTCGTTATGGAAGGTAGTCTGTTGTCGATATCTTTGTTACTCCAATGGATGGTAGCCTAGTCCTTATGGAAGGTAGTTTGTTGTCGAGTTTTTTGTTACTCCAATGGATGGTAGCCTTGTCATTATGGAAGGTAGTCTGTTGTCGAGATTTTTGTTACTACAATGGATTGTAGCCTTGTCTTTATAGAAGGTAGTATGTTGTCGATATCTTTGTTACTCCAATGGATGGTAACCTAGTCATTATGGAAGGTAGTCTGATGTCGAGATTTTTGTTACTCCAATGGATCGTAGCCTTGTCATTCTTAAAGGTAGTCTGTTGTCAAGATTTTTTATACTCCATTGGATTGTAGCCTTGTCATTATGGAACATAGTCTGTTGACGAGATTTTTGTTATTCCAATGGACGGTAGCCTTGTCATTATGAAAGGTAGTCAGTTGTCGAGATTTTTGTTACTCCAATGGATGGTAGCCTTGTCATTATGGAAGGTAGTGTTTTGTCGATATTTTTTTTTCCAATGAATGGTAGACTTGTCATTATGAAAGGTAGTCTGGTGTCGTGATTTTTGTTACTCCAATGGATGGTAGCCTTGTCATTACGGAAGGTATTATGTTGTCGATATCTTTGTTACTCCAATGGATGGTAGCCTTGTCATTATGGAAAGTAGTCTGTTGTCGAGATTTTTGTTACTCCAATGGATGGTTGCCTTGTCATTATGGAAGGTAGTCTATTGTGGATATTTTTGCCACTACAATGGATTGTAGGCTTGGCATTATAAAAGGTAGTCTGTTGTCGAGATTTTTGTTACTACAATGATTTATAGGCTTGTCGTTATGGAAGGTAGTCTGTTGTCGATATCTTTGTTACTCCAATGGATTTTAGCCTAGTCATTATGGAAGGTAGTTTGTTGTCGAGTTTTTTGTTACTCCAATGGATGGTAGCCTTGTCATTATGGAAGGTAGTCTGTTGTCGAGATTTTTGTTACTACAATGGATTGTAGCCTTGTCGTTATAGAAGGTAGTATGTTGTCGATATCTTTGTTACTCCAATGGATGGTAACCTAGTCATTATGGAAGGTAGTCTGCTGTCGAGATTTTTGTTACTCCAATGGATGGTAGCCTTGTCATTCTTGAAGGTAGTCTGTTGTCAAGATTTTTTATACTCCAAGGATTGTAGCCTTGTCAATATGGAAGGTAGTCTATTGTCATAATTTTTGTTACTCTAAGGGATGGTAGCCTTGTCATTATGGAAGGTAGTATGTTGTCGATATCTTTGTTACTCCAATGGATGGTAGTCTTGTCATTATGGAAGGCAGTTTGTTGTCGAGATTTTTGTTACTCTAAGGGATGGTAGCCTTGTCATTATGGAACATAGTCTGTTGTCGAGATTTTTGTTATTCCAATGGACGGTAGCCTTGTCATTATGAAAGGTAGTCTTTTGTCGAGATTTTGGTTTCTATAATAGATTGTAGGCTTGTCATTATGGAAGGTAGTATGTTGTCGAGAGTTTTGTTACTCCAGTGGATGGTAGCCTTGTAATTATAGAAGGTAGTCTATTGTAGAGATTTTTGTCACTACAATTGATGGTAGCCTTGTCATTATGGAAGGTAGTCTGTTAGCGAGATTTTTGTTACTACAATGGATTGTAGCCTTGCCGTTATGGAAGGTTATCTGTTATCGATATCTTTGTTACTCCGAAGGATGGTAGCCTAGTCATTATTGAAGGTAGTATGTTGTCGAGATTTTTGTTACTCCAATGGATGGTATCCTTGTCATTGTGGAAGGTTGTGTGTTATCGATATCTTTGTTACTCCAATGGATGGTAGCCTTGTCATTATGGAAGGTAGTCTGTTGTCGAGATTTTTCTTACTCTAAGGGATGGTAGCCTTGTTATTATGGAAGGTAGTGTGTTATCGATATTTGTGTTCTTCCAATGCATGGTAGCCTTGTCATTATGGAAGGTAGAATGTTGTCGAGATTTTTGTTACTCCAATGGATTGTAACCTTGTCATTATAGAAGTTAGTCTGTTATCGAGATTTTTGTTACTCCAATGGATGGTATCCTTGTCATTATGGAAGGTAGTATGTTATCGATATCTTTGTTACTCCAATGGATGGTAGCCTTGTCATTATGGAAGGTAGTCTATTGTCGTGATTTTTTTACTACAATGGATTGTAGCCTTGTCATTAAGGAACATAGTCTGTTGTCAAGATTTTTTTAATTCCAATGGACGGTAGCCTTGTCATTATGAAAGGTAGTCAGTTGTCGAGATTTTTGTTACTATAATAGATTGTAAACTTGTCATTATGGAAGGTAGTCTATTGTCGATATTTTTGTCACTACAATGGATGGTAGCCTTGTCATTACGGAAGGTAGTCTGTTGTCCAGATTTCTATTACTCCAATGGAAGGTAGCCTTGTCATTATGGAAGGTATTCTCTTGTGGATCTTTTTGTTACTCAAATGATGGTACCCTTGTAATTATGGAAGGTAGTCTGCAGTCGAGATTTTTGTTACTCCAATGGACGCTAGCCTTGTCATTACGGAAGGGTGTTTGTTGTCCAGATTTCTGTTACTCTAATGGATCGTAGCCTTGTCATTATGGAAGGTAGTCTATTGTCGATATTTCTTTTACTACAATGGATGGTAGCCTTGTCATTATTGAAGGTAGTCTGTTGTCGAGATTTTTGTTACTACAATGGATTGTAGCCTTGTCGTTATAGAAGGTAGTCTATTGCCGATATCTTTGTTACTCCAATGGATGGTAACCTAGTCATTATGGAAGGTAGTTTATTGTCTATATTTTTGTTATATCAATGGATGGTAGCCTTGTCAATATGGAAGGTAGTCTGTTGTCGAGATTTTTTATACTCCAATGCATTGTAGCGTTCTCATTATGGAAGGTAGTCTGCTATCGATATTTTTTTTACTCCAATGGATGGTAGCCTTGTCATTATGGAAGGTAGTGTTTTGTCGAGATTTATGTTACTCCAATGGACGGTAGCCTTGTCATTATGAAAGGTAGTCAGTTGTCGAGATTTTTGTTACTATAATAGATTGTAAACTTGTCATTATGGAAGGTAGTATGTTGTCGAGATTTTTGTTATTCCAGTGGATTGTAGCCTTGTCATTATGGAAGGTAGTCTATTGTCGAGATTTTTCTCACTATAATGGATGGTAGCCTTGTCATTATGGAACATAGTCTGTTGTCGAGATTTTTTGTTATTCCAATGGACGGTAGCCTTGTCATTATGAAAGGTAGTCTGTTGTAGAGATTTTGGTTTCTATAATAGATTGTAGGCTTGTCATTATGGAATGTAGTCTGTTGTAGAGATTTTGGTTTCTATAATAGATTGTAGGCTTGTAATTATGGAAGGTAGTCTATTGTAGAGATTTTTGTCACTACAATGGATGGTAGCCTTGTCATTATGGAAGGTAGTCTGTTGTCGAGCTTTTTGTTACTACAATGGATTATAGCCTTGCCGTTATGGAAGGTTATCTGTTATCGATATCTTTGTTACTCCAAAGGATGGAAGCCTAGTCATTATGGAAGGTAGTCTGTTGTCGAGATTTTTGTTACTCCAATGGATGGTATCCTTGTCATTGTGGAAGGTAGTATGTTATCGATATCTTTGTTACTCCAATGGATGGTAGCCTTGTCATTATGGAAGGTAGTCTGTTGTCGAGATTTTTGTTACTCTAAGGGATGGTAGCCTTGTCATTATGGAAGGTAGTGTGTTGTCGATATTTTTGTTCTTCCAATGCATGGTAGCCTTGTCATTATGGAAGGTAGAATGTTGTCAAGATTTTTGTTACTCCAATGGATTGTAGCCTTGTCATTATGGAAGTTAGTCTGTTGTCGAGATTTTTGTTACTCGAATGGATGGTATCCTTGTCATTATGGTAGGTAGTATGTTAACGATATCTTTGTTACTCCAATGGATGGTAGCGTTGTCATTATGGAAGGTAATCTATTGTCGAGATTTTTTTACTACAATGGATTGTAGCCTTGTCGTTAAGGAACATAGTCTGTTGTCAAAATGTTTTTCATTCCAATGGCCGGTAGCCTTTTCATTATGAAAGGTAGTCAGTTGTCGAGATTTTTGTTACTATAATAGATTATAAACTTGTCATTATGGAATGTAGTATGTTGTCGAGATTTTTGTTACTCTAGTGGATTGTAGCCTTTTCATTAAGGAAGGTAGTCTATAGTCGAGATTTTTGTCACTACAATGGATGGTAGCCTTGTCATTATGGAAGGTAGTCTGTTGTCAAGATTTTTGTTACTCCAATGGATGGTAGCCTTGTCATTATGGAAGGTAGTCTGTTGTCGAGATTTTTAATACTCCAATGGATTGTAGCCTTGTCATTATGGAAGGTAGTATCTTGTGGATATTTTTGTTACTCAAATGATGGTACCCTTGTCATTATGGAAGGTAGTCTGCAGTCGAGATTTTTGTTACTCCAATGGACGCTAGCCTTGTCATTACGGAAGGGTGTTTGTTGTCCAGATTTCTGTTACTCTAATGGATGGTAGCCTTGTCATTATGGAAGGTAGTCTATTGTTGATATTTCTTTTACTACAATGGATGGTAGCCATGTCATTATGGAAGGTAGTCTGTTGTCGAGATTTTTGTTACTACAATGGATTGTAGCCTTGTCGTTATAGAAGGTAGTCTATTGTCGATATCTTTGTTACTCCAATGGATGGTAACCTAGTCATTATGGAAGGTAGTCTATTGTCGAGATTTTTGTTACTTCAATGGATGGTAGCCTTGTCAATATGGAAGGTAGTCTGTTGTCGAGATTTTTTATACTCCAATGCATTGTAGCGTTGTCATTATGGAAGGTAGTCTCTTGTGGATATTTTTGTTTCTCTAATGATGGTACCCTTATCATTATGGAAGGTAGTCTGCTATCGAGATTTTTGTTACTCCAATGGATGGTAGCCTTGTCATTATGGAAGGTAGTGTTTTGTCGAGATTTCTGTTACTCCAATGGACGGTAGCCTTGTCATTATGAAAGGTAGTCAGTTGTCGAGATTTTTGTTACTATAATGGATTGTAAACTTGTCATTATGGAAGGTAGTATGTTGTCGAGATTTTTGTTATTCCAGTGGATTGTAGCCTTGTCATTATGGAAGGTAGTCTATTGTCGAGATTTTTCTCACTACAATTGATGGTAGCCTTGTCATTATGGAAGGTAGTCTGTTGTTGAGATTTTTGTTACTCCAATGGATGGTAGCCTTGTCATTATGGAAGGTAGTCTGTTGTCAAGATTTTTAATACTCCAATGGATTGTATCCTTGTCATTATGGAAGGTAGTCTCTTGTGGATATTTTTGTTACTCAAATGATGGTACCCTTGTCATTATGGAAGGTAGTCTGTTGTCGAGATTTTTGTTACTATAATGGACGGTAGCCTTGTCATTACGGAAGGTAGTTTGTTATCCAGATTTCTGTTACTCCAATGGATGGTAGCCTTGTCATTATGGAAGGTACTCTGTTGTCGAGATTTTTGTTACTCCAATGGCTGGTAGCCTTGTCATTATGGAAGGTAGTCTATTGACGATATTTCTTTTCCTACAATGGATTGTAGCCTTGTCATTATGGAAGTTGGTCTGTTGTCGATATTTTCGTTACTACAATAGATTATAGCCTTGTCGTTATAGAAGGTAGTCTATTGTCGATATCTTTGTGACTCCAATGGATGGTAACCTAGTCATTATGGAAGGTAGTCTATTGTCGAGATTTTTGTTACTCCAATGGATGGTAGCCTTGTCATTATGGAAGGTAGTCTGTTGTCGAGATTTTTTATACTCCAATTGATTGTAGCGTTGTCATTATGGAAGGTAGTCTGCTATCGAGATTTTTGTTACTCCAATGGATGGTAGCCTTGTCATTATAGAAGTAGTGTTTTGTCGAGATTTCTATTACTCCAATGGATGGTAGACTTGTCATTATGGAAGGTAGACTATTGTTGGGATTTTTGTTACTCCAATGGATGGAAGCCTTATCATTATGGAAGGTAGTTTGTAGTCGAGATTTTTGTTACTGCAATGGATCGTAGCCTTGTCATTACGGAAGGTAGTTAGTTGTTGTGATTTCTGTTACTCCAATGGATGGTAGCCTTGTCTTTAAGGACGGTAGTCTGTTGTTCAGATTTTTGTTACTACAATGGATGGTAGACCTGTCATTATGGAAGGTAGTATATTATCGAGATTTTTGTTACTCCATTGGATGGTAGCCTTGTCATTATGGTGGGTAGTCTGTTGTCAATATTTTTGTTATTCCAATGGATGGTAGCCTTGTCATTATGGTAGGTAGTGTGTTGTCGAGATTTTTGTTACTCCAATGGATGGTAGCCTTGTCATTATGGAAGGTAGTCTGTTGTCGAGATTTTTTATAATCCAATGGACTGTAGCCTTGTTATTAGGGAAGGTAGTCTCTTGTGGATATTTTTGTTACTCAAATGATGGTAGCCTTATCATTATGGAAGGTAGTTTTCTATCGAGATTTCTGTTACTCCAATGGATGGTAGCCTTGTCATTATTGAAGGTAGTCTATTGTCGAGATTTTTGTTACTCCAATGGATGGTAGCCTTGTCATTATGGAAGGTAGTATGTTGTCTAGATTTTTGTTACAACAATAGATGGTAGCCTTGTCATTATGGAAGGTAGTCTGTTGTCGAGATTTTTGTTACTACAATGGATTGTAGACTTGTCATTATGGAAGGTAGTTTGCCGTTTTGATTTCTGTTACTCCAATGGATGGTAGCCTTGTCATTTAGGACGGTAGTCTGTTGTTCAGATTTCTGTTACTCCAATGGATGGTAGGCTTCTCATTATTGAAGGTAGTCTATTGTCGGGATTTTTGTTACTCCAATGGATGGTAGCCTTGTCATTATGGAAGGTAGTATGTTGTTGATATCTTTGTTACTCCAATGGATGGTAGCCTTGCCATTGTGGAAGGAAGTCTGTTGTCGAGATTTTTGTTACTCTAAGGGATGGTAGCCTTGTCATTCTGGTACATAGTCTGTTGTCGAGATTTTTGTTATTCCGATGAACGGTAGCCTTGTCATTATGAAAGGTAGTCAAATGTCGAGATTTTTGTTACTATAATAGATTGTAACCTTGTCATTATGAAAGGTAGTATGTTGCCGAGATTTTTGTTACTCCAGTGGATTGTAGCATTGTCATTATGGAAGGTAGTCTATTGTCGAGATTTTTGTCACTACAATGGATGGTAGCATTGTCATTATAGAAGGTAGTTTGTTGTCGAGATATTTGTTACTACAATGGATAGTAGCCTTGCCATTATGGAAGGTAGTCTTCTGTCAAGATTTTTAATACTCCAATGGATTGTATCCTTGTCATTACGGAATGTAGTCTCTTGTCGATATCTCTGTTACTCCAATGGATGGTACCCTTTTCATTATGGAAGGTAGCCAGCTATCGAGATTTTTGTTACTCCAATGGACGGTAGCCTTGTCATTTTGGAAGGTAGTCTGTAGTCCATATTTCTGTTACTCCAATGGATCGTAGCCTTGTCATTATGGAAGGTAGTCTGTTGTTGAGATTTTTGTTCTTGCAATGGATCTTTGCCTTGTCATTATGGAAGGTAGTCTGTCGTTGTGATTTCTGTTACGCCAATGGATGGTAGCCTTGTCATTAAGGACGATAGTCTGTTGTTCAGATTTTTTTTACTCCAATGGATGGTAGCCTTGTCGAGATTTTTGTTACTCCATTGGATGGTAGCCATGTCATTATGGAAGGTAGTGTGTTGTCGATATTTTTGTTTTTTCAATGAATGGTAGCCTTGTCATTATGAAAGGTAGTCTATTGTCGTAATTTATTATACTCCAATGGATGGTAGCCTTGTCATTATGGAAGGTAGTATGTTGTCGATATCTCTGTTACTCCAATGGATGGTAGCCTTGTCATTATGGAAAGTTGTCTGTTGTCGAGATTTCTGTTACTCCAATGGATGGTAGCCTTGTCATTATGGAAGGTAGTCTATTGTCGATATTTCTTTTACTAATATGGATGGTAGCCTTGTCATTATGGAAGGCAGTCTGTTGTCGAGATTTTTGTTACTACAATGGATTGTAGCCTTGTCATTATAGAAGGTAGTCTATTGTTGATATCTTTGTTACTCCAATGGATGGTAACCTAGTCATTATGGAAGGTAGTCTATTGTCGAGATTTTTGTTACTCCAATGGATGGTAGCCTTGTCATTATGGAAGGCAGTTTGTTGTCGAGATTTTTTATACTCCAATGGATTGTAGTGTTGTCATTATGGAAGGTAGTCTCTTGTGGATATTTTTGTTGCTCTAATGATGGTACCCTTGTCATTATGGAAGGTAGTCTGCTATCGAGATTTTTGTTACCCCAATGGATGTTAGCCTTGTCATTATGGAAGGTAGTGTTTTGTCGTGATTTTTGTTACTCCAATGGATGGTAGCCTTGTCATTATGGAAGGTAGTCTATTGTTGGGATTTTTGTTACTCCAATGGATGGTAGCCTTATCATTATAGAAGGTACTCTGTTGTCGAGATTTTTGTTACTGAAATGGATCGTAGCCTTGTCATTATGGAAGGTAGTTTGTCGTTCTGATTTCTGTTACTCCAATGGATGGTAGCCTTCTCATTAACGACGGTAGTCTGTTGTTCAGATTTTTGTTACTCCAATGGATGGTAGCCTTGTAATTATGGAAGGTAGTATGTTGTCGATATCTCTGTTACTCCAATGGATGGTAGCCTTCTCATGATGGAAAGTAGTCTGTTGTCGAGATTTCTGTTACTCCAATGGATGGTAGCCTTGTCATTATGGAAGGTAGTCTATTGTCGATATTTCTTTTACTACAATGGATGGTAGCCTCGTCATTATGGAAGGCAGTCTGTTGTCGAGATTTTTGTTACTACAATGGATTGTAGCCTTGTCATTATAGAAGGTAGTCTATTGTTGATATCTTTGTTACTCCAATGGATGGTAACCTAGTCATTATGGAAGGTAGTCTATTGTCGAGATTTTTGTTACTCCAATGGATGGTAGCCTTGTCATTATGGAAGGCAGTTTGTTGTCGACTTTTTTTATACTCCAATGGATTGTAGTGTTGTCATTATGGAAGGTATTCTGCTATCGAAATTTTTGTTACTCCAATGGATGGTAGCCTTGTCATTATGGAAGGTAGTGTTTTGTCGTGATTTCTGTTACTCCAATGGATGGTAGCCTTGTCATTATGGAAGGTAGTCTATTGTTGGGATTTTGGTTACTCCAATGGATGGTAGCCTTATCATTATAGAAGGTAGTCTGTTGTCGAGATTTTTGTTACTGAAATGGATCGTAGCCTTGTCATTATGGAAGGTAGTTTGTCGTTGTGATTTCTGTTACTCCAATGGATGGTAGCCTTCTCATTAACGACGGTAGTCTGTTGTTCAGATTTTTGTTACTCCAATGGATGGTAGACTTGTCATTATGGAAGGTAGTCTATTGTCGAGATTTTTGTTACTCCATTGGATGGTAGCCTTGTCATTATGGTGGGTAGTCTGTTGTCGATATTTTTGTTAATCCAATGGATTGTAGCGTTGTCATTATGGTAGGTATTGTGTGGTCGAGATTTTTATTACTCCAATGGATGGTAGCCTTGTCATTATGGAAGGTAGTCTGTTGTCGACATTTTTTATAATCCAATGGATTGTAGCCTTGTCATTATGGAAGGTAGTCTCTTGTGGATATTTTTGTTACTCCAATGATGGTACCCTAATCATTATGGAATGTAGTCTGCTATCCAGATTTCTGTTACTCCAATGGATGGTAGCCTTCTCATTGTTGAAGGTAGTCTATTGTCGGGATTTTTGTTACTCCAATGGATGGTAGCCTTGTCATTATGGAAGGTAGTCTGTTGTCTAGATTTTTGTTACAACAATGGATGGTAGCCTTGTCATTATGGAAGGTAGTCTGTTGTCGAGATTTTTGTTACTACAATGGATTTTAGCCTTGTCATTATGGAAGGTAGTTTGCCGTTGTGTTTTCTGTTACTCCAATGGATGATAGCCTTGTATTTTAGGACGGTAGTCTGTTGTTCAGATTTTTGTTACTCCAATGGATGGTAGCCTTGTCATTATGGAAGATAGTCTGTTGTCATGATTTTTGTTACTGTAAGGGATGGTAGCCTTGTCATTATGGAAGGTAGTATGTTGTTGATATCTTTGTTACTCTAATGGAGGGTAGCCTTGTCATTCTGGAAGGTAGTCTGTTGTCGAGATTTTTGTTACTCTAAGGGATGGTAGCCTTGTCATTATGGAACATAGTCTGTTGTCGAGATTTTTGTTATTCCGATGGACGGTAGCCTTGTCATTATGAAAGGTAGTCAGTTGTCGAGATTTTTGTTACTATAATAGATTGTAACCTTGTCATTATGAAAGGTAGTATGTTGTCGAGATTTTTGTTACTCCAGTGGATTGTAGCCTTGTCATTATGGAAGGTAGTCTATTGTCGAGATTTTTGTCACTACACTGGATGGTAGCCTTGTCATTATAGAAGGTAGTCTGTTGTCGAGATTTTTGTTACTCCAATGGATGGTAGCCTTGTCATTATGGAAGGTAGTCTGTTGTCGAGATTTTTTATACTCCAATGGATGGTATCCTTGTCATTATGGAAGGTAGTATGTTGTCGAGATTTTTGTTACTCTAGTGGATTGTAGCCTTGTCATTATGGAACATAGTCTATTGTCGAGATTTTTGTCACTACAATGGATGGTAGCCTTGTCATTATGGAAGGTAGTCTGTTGTCGAGATTTTTGTTACTCCAATGGATGGTAGCCTTGTCATTATGGAAGGTAGTCTGTTGTCGAGATTTTTAATACTCCAATGGATTGTAGCCTTGTCCTTATGGAAGGTAGTCTCTTGTGGATATTTTTGTTACTCAAATGATGGTACCCTTGTCATTATGGAAGGTAGTCTGAAGTCGAGATTTTTTTTACTCCAATGGACGGTAGCCTTGTCATTACGGAAGGTAGTTTGTTGTCCAGATTTCCAGTTACTCCAATGGATGGTAGCCTTGTCATTATGGAAGGTAGTCTATTGTCGATATTTCTTTTACTACAATTAATGGTAGCCTTGTCATTATGGATGGTAGTCTATTGTCATGATTTTAGTTACTCTAAGGGATGGTAGCCTTGTCATTATGGAAGGTAGTATGTTGTCAATATCTTTGTTACTCCAATGGATGGTAGTCTTGTCATTATGGAAGGCAGTCTGTTGTCGAGATTTTTGTTACTCTAAGGGATGGTAGCCTTGTCATTATGGAACATAGTCTGTTGTCGAGATTTTTGTTATTCCAATGGACGATAGCCTTGTCATTATGAAAGGTAGTCTGTTGTCGAGATTTTGGTTTCTATAATTTATTGTAGGCTTGTCATTATGGAAGGTAGTATGTTGTCGAGATTTTTGTTACTCCAGTAGATGGTAGCCTTGTAATTATGGAAGGTAGTCTATTGTCGAGATTTTTGTCACTATAATGGATGGTAGCCTTGTCATTATGGAAGGTAGTTTGTTGTCGAGATTTTTGTTACTATAATGGATTGTAGCCTTGCCGTTATGGAAGGTAGTTTGTTATCGATATCTTTGTTACCTCAAAGGATGGTAGCCTAGCCATTATGGAAGGTAGTCTGTTGTCGAGATTTTTGTTACTACAATGGATGGTATCCTTGTCATTATGGAAGGTAGTATGTTATCGATATCTTTGTTACTCCAATGGATGGTAGCCTTGTAATTATGGAAGGTAGTCTGTTGTCGAGATTTTTGTTCTTCCAATCCATGGTAGCCTTGTCATTATGGAAGGTAGAATGTTGTCTAGATTTTTGTTACTCCAATGGATGGTAGCCTTGTCATTATGGAAGTTAGTCTGTTGTCGAGATTTTTGTTACTCCAATGGATGGTATCCTTGTCATTATGGAAGGTAGTATGTTATCTATATCTTTGTTACTCCAATGGATGGTAGCGTTGTCATTATGGAAGGTAGTCTATTGTCGAGATTTTTTTTATTCCAATGGACGGTAGCCTTGTCATTATGGATGGTAGTATTTTGTCGAGATTTTTGTTACTCCAGTTGATTGTAGCCTTGTCATTATGGAACGTAGTCTATTGTCGAGATTTTTGTTACTACAATGGATGGTAGCCTTGTCATTATGGAAGGTAGTTTGTTGTCGAGATTTTTGTTATTCCAATGGATGGTAGCCTTGTTATTATGGAAGGTAGTCTGTTGTCGAGATTTTTAATACTCCAATGGATTGTAGCCTTGTCATTATGGAAGGTTGTCTCTCGTGGATATTTTTGTTACTCAAATGATGGTACCCTTGTCATTATGGAAGGTAGTCTGCAGTCGAGATTTTTGTTACTCCAATGGACGGTAGCCTTGTCATTACGGAAGGTAGTTTCTTGTCCAGATTTCCAGTTACTCCAATGAATGGTAGCCTTGTCATTATGGAAGGTAGTCTATTGTCGATATTTCTTTTACTACAATGGATGGTAGCCTTGTCATTATGGATGGTAGTCTGTTGTCATGATTTTTGTTACTCTAAGGGATGGTAGCCTTGTCATTATGGAAGGTAGTATGTTGTCAATATCTTTGTTACTCCAATGGATAGTAGTCTTGTCATCATAGAAGGCAGTCTGTTGTCGAGATTTTTGTTACTCTAAGGGATGGTAGCCTTGTCATTATGGAACATAGTCTGTTGTCGAGATTTTTATTATTCCAATGGACGGTAGCCTTGTCATTATGAAAGGTAGTTTGTTGTCGAGATTTTGGTTTCTATAATGGATTGTAGGCTTGTCATTATGGAAGGTAGTATGTTGTCGAGATTTTTGTTACTCCAGTAGATGGTAGCCTTGTAATTATGGAAGGTAGTCTATTGTCGAGATTTTAATCACTACAATGGATGGTAGCCTTGTCATTATGGAAGGTAGTCTGTTGTCGAGATTTTTGTTACTACAATGGATTGTAGCCTTTTCGTTATGGAAGGTAGTCTATTGTCGAGATTTTTGTCACTACAATGGATGGTAGCCTTTCATTATGGAAGGTAGTCTGTTGTCGAGATTTTTGTTACTATAATGGATTGTAGCCTTGCCGTTATGGAAGGTAGTCTGTTACCGATATCTTTGTTACTCCAAAGGATGGTAGCCTAGTCATTATGGAAGGTAGTCTGTAGTCCAGATTTTTGTTATTCCAATGGATGGTATCCTTGTCATTATGGAAGGTAGTATGTTATCGATATCTTTGTTACTCCAATGGATGGTAGCCTTGTCATTATGGAAGGTAGTCTGTTGTCGAGATTTTTGTTACTCTAAGGGATGGTAGCCTTGTCATTATGGAAGGTAGTGTGTTGTCGATATTTTTGTTCTTCCAATGCATGGTAGCCTTGTTATTATGGAAGGTAGAATGTTGTCGTGATTTTTGTTACTCCAATGGATGGTAGACTTATCATTATGTAAGGTAGTCTATTGTCGAGATTTTTGTTACTCCAATGGATGGTAGCCTTTTCATTATGGAATTTAGTTTGTTGTCGAGATTTTTGTTACTCCAATGGATGGTACCCTTGTCATTATGGAAAGTAGTATGTTATTGATATCTTTATTACTCCAATGGATGGTAGCCTTATTATTATCGAAGGTAGTCTGTTGTCGAGATTTTTGTTAATATAATAGATTGTAGCCTAGTCATTATGGAAGGTAGTCTATTGTCGAGATTTTTGTTACTCCAATGAATGTTACCCATGTCATTATGGAAGGTAGTATGTTGTCGATATCTTTGTTACTCCAATGGATGGTAGCCTTGTCATTATGGAAGTTAGTTTGGTGTCGAGATTTTTGTTACTCTAAGGGATGGTAGCCTTGTCATTATGGAAGGTAGTGTGTTTTCGATATTTTTGTTATTCTAATGGATGGTAGCCTTGTCATTATGGAAGGTAGTCTGTAGTCGATATTTTTGTTACTCCAATGGATGGTAGCCTTGTCATTATGGAAGGTAGTCTATTGTCGACATTTTTTTAAATACAATGGATGGTAGCCTTGTCATAATGGAAGTTAGTCTGTTGTCGAGATTTTTGTTACTGCAAATGATTGTAGCCTTGTCGTTATGGAAGGTAGTCTATTGTCGATATCTTTGTTACTCCAATGGATGGTAGCCTAGTCATTATGGAAGGTAGTCTTTTGTCGAGATTTTTGTTACTCCATTTGATGGTAGCCTTATCATTATGGAAGGTAGTGTGTTGTCGATATTTTTCTTATTCCAATGGATGGTAGCCTTGTCATTATGGAAGGTAGTCTGTTGTCGTGATTTTTGTTACTCCAATGGAAGGTAGCCTTGTCATTATGGAAGGCAGTATGTTGTCGATATCTTTGTTTCTCCAATGGATGGTAGCCTTGTCATTATGGAAGGTAGTCTATTGTCGATATTTTTTTTACTCTAATGGATGGTAGCCTTGTCATTATCAAAGGTAGTTTGTTGTCGAGATTTTTTTTACTTCAATGGATTGTAGCCTTGTCGTTATAGAAGGTAGTCTGTTGTCGATATCTTTGTTACTCCAATGGATGGTAGCCTTGTCATTATGGAAGGTACTCTATTGTTGAGATTTTTCTTACTACAATGTATGGTAGCCTTGTCATTATGGAAGGTTGTCTGTTGTCAAGATTTTTGTTACTACAAATTATTATAGCCTTGTCGTATTGGAAGGTAGTCTGTTGTCGATATCTTTGTTACTCCAATGGATGGTAGCCTAGTCATTATGGAAGGTAGTCTGTTGTCGTGATTCTTGTTACTCCAATGGATGGTAGCCTTGTCATTATGGAAGGAAGTCTATTGTCAGGATTTTTGTTACTGCAATGGATGATAGCCTTGTCATTATGGAAGGTAGTCTGTTGTCTAGTTTTTTGGTACAATAATGGATGGTAGCCTTGTCATTATGGAAGGTAGTCTTTTGTCGAGATTTTTGTTACTGCAATGGATCGTAGCCTTGTCATTATGGAAGGTAGTCTGTCGTTGTGATTTATGTTACTGAAATGGATGGTAGCCTTGTCATTAAGGACGGTAGTCTGTTGTTCAGATTTTTGTTACTCCAATGGATGGTAGACTTGTTATTATGGAAAGTAGTGTATTATCGATATTTTTGTTACTCCATTTGATGGTAGCCTTGTCATGATTTTTGTCACTCTAAGGGATGGTAGCCTTGTCATTATGGAAGGTAGTATGTTGCTGATATCTTTGTTACTCCAATGGATGGTAGTCTTATCATTATGGAAGGCAGTCTGTTGTCGAGATTTTTGTTACTCTAAGGGATGGTAGCCTTGTCATTATGGAACATAGTCTATTGTCGAGATTTTTGTTACTCCAGTGGATGGTAGCCTTGTAATTATGGAAGGTAGTCTGTTGTCGACATTTTTGTCACTATAATGGATGGTAGCCTTGTCATTATGGAAGGTAGTCTGTTTTCGAGATTTTTGTTACTCTAAGGGATGGTAGCCTTGTCATTATGGAAGGTAGTCTGTTGTCGAGATTTTTGTTACTCTAAGGGATGGTAGCCTTGTCATTATGGAAGGTAGTGTGTTGTCGATATTTTTTTTCTTCCAATGCATGGTAGCCTTGTTATTATGGAAGGTAGAATGTTGTCGTGATTTTTGTTACTCCAATGGATGGTAGCCTTGACATTATAGAATGTAGTCTGTTGTCGAGATTTTTGCTACTACAATGCATGGTAGCCTTGTCATTATGGAAGGTAGTCTGTCATTGTGATTTCTGTTACTCCAATGGATGGTAGCCTTGTCATTAAGGACGGTAGTCTGTTGTTCAGATTTTTGTTACTCCAATGGATGGTAGACTTGTCATTACGAAAGGTAGTCTATTGTCGAAATTTTTGTTACTCCATTGGATGGTAGCCTTGTCATTATGAAAGGTAGTGTGTTTTCGTTATTTTTGTTATTCCAATGGATGGTAGCCTTGTCATTACGAAAGGTAGTGTGTTTTCGTTATTTTTGTTACTCCAATGGATGGTAGATTGTCATTATGGAAGGTAGTCCGTTGTCGACATTTTTGTTACTCTAAGGGGTGGTAGCCTTGTTATTATGGAAGGTAGTGTGTTTTCGATATTTTTGTTATTCCAATGGATGGTAGCATTGTCATTATCGAAGGTAGTCTATTGTCAAGATTTTTGTTACTCCAATGGATGGAAGCCTTGTCATTATGGAAGCTAGTCTCTTGTTAATATTTTTGTTACTCCAATGGATGTTAGCCTTGTCATTATGGAAGGTAGTCTATTGTCCAGATTTTTGTTTACTCCAATGGATGGTAGCCTTGTCATTATGGAAGGTAGTGTGTTGTCGATATTTTTGTTATTCCAATGGATGGTAGCCTTTTCATTATGGAAGGTATTGTGTTGTCGATATTTTTGTTATTCCAATGGATGGTAGCCTTGTCATTATGGAAGGTAGTCTGTTGTCGTGATTTTTTTTTCTCCAATGGATGGTAGCCTAGTCACTATGGAAGGTAGTATGTTGTCGATGTCTTTGTTACTCCAATGGATCGTAGCCTTATCATTATGGAAGGTAGTGTGTTGTTGAGAATTTTGTTACTCTAAGGGATGGTAGCCTTGTCATTATGGAAGGTAGTGTGTTGTCGATATTTTTGTTATTCCAATGGATGGTAGCCTTGTCATTATGGAAGGTAGTCTGTTGTCTAGATTTTTGTTACTCAAATGGATGGTAGCCTTGTCATTATGGAAGGTAGTCTATTATCGATATTTTAGTTACTACAATGGATGGTAGCCTAGTCATTATGGAAGTTAGTATGTTGTCGTGTTTTTGTTACTCCAACGGATGGTAGCCTTGTCAGTATGGAGAGTAGTCTGTTGTCGAGATTTTTGTTACTCCATTGGATGGTAGCCTTGTCATTATGGAAAGTAGTATGTTGTCGAGATTTTTGATACTCCATTGGATGGTAGCCTTGTCATTATGGAAGGTAGTATGTTGTCGAGATTTTTGTTACTGCAAGGTATGGTAGCCTTGTCATTATGGAAGGTAATCTGTTGTCGTGATTTCTGTTACTCAAATGGATGGTAGCCTTGTCATTAAGGACGGTAGTCTCTTGTCGAGATTTTTGTCACTACAATGGATGGTAGACTTGTCATTATGGAAGGTAGTCTGTTGTCGAGATTTTTTTTACTACAATGGATTGTAGCCTTGTCGTTATGTAAGGTAGTATGTTATCGATATTTTTGTTTTACCAATGGATGGTAGCCTTGTCATTATGGAAGGTAGTTTGTTGTCGAGATTTTTGTTACTACAATGGATTATAGCCTTGTCGTTATAGAACGTAGTCTGTTGTCGATATCTTTGTTAGTCCAATGGATGGTAGCCTTGTCATTATGGACGGTACTCTATTGTTGAGATTTTTGTTACTACAATGGATGGTAGCCTTGTCATTATGGAAGGTTGTCTGTTGTCAAGATTTTTGTTACTACAAATGATTATAGCCTTGTCGTATTGGAAGGTAGTATGTTGTCGATATCTTTGTTACTCCAATGGATGGTAGCCTAGTCATTATGGAAGGTAGTCTGTTGTCGTGATTCTTGTTACTCCAATGGATAGTAGCCTTGTCATTATGGAAGGTAGTGTTTTGTCGAGATTTCTGTTACTCCAATGGATTGTAGCCTTGTCATTATGGAAGGTAGTCTATTGTCGGGATTTTTGTTACTGCAATGGATGATAGCCTTGTCATTATGGAAGGTAGTCTGTTGTCTAGTTTTTTGTTACAACAATGGATGGTAGCCTTGTCATTATGGAAGGTAGCCTTTTGTAGAGATTTTTGTTACTACAACGGATCGTAGCCTTGTCATTATGGAAGGTAGTTTGTCGTTGTGATTTCTGTTACTAAAATGGATGGTAGCCTTGTCATTAAGGACAGTAGTCCGTTGTTCAGATTTTTGTTACTCCAATGGATGGTAGACTTGTCATTATGGAAAATAGTGTATTGTCGATATTTTTGTTACTCCATTGGATGGTAGCCTTGTCATTATAGAAGGCAGTCTGTTGTCGAGATTTTTGTTACTCTAAGGGATGGGAGCCTTGTCATTATGGAACATAGTCTGTTGTCGAGATTTTTGTTATTCCAATGGACGGTAGTCTTGTCATTATAAAAAGTAGTCTGTTGTCGAGATTTTGGTTTCTATAATAGATTCAAGCCTTGTTATTATGGAAGGTAGTATGTTGTCGAGATTTTTGTTACTCCAGCGGATGGTAGCCTTGTAATTATGGAAGGTAGTCTATTGTCGTGATTTTTGTCACTACAATGGATGGTAGCCTTGTTATTATGGAAGGTAGTCTGTTGTCGAGATTTTTGTTACTACAATGGACTCTAGCCTTGTCGTTATGGAAGGTAGTCTGTTATCGATATCTTTGTTACTCCAAAGGATGGTAGCCTAATCATTATGGAAGGTAGTTTGTTGTCGAGATTTTTGTTACTACAATGGATTGTAGCCTTGTCGTTATAAAAGGTAGTCTGTTGTCGATATCTTTGTTACTCCAATGGATGGTAGCCTTGTCATTATGGAAGGTACTCTATTGTTGAGATTTTTGTTACTACATTGGATGGTAGCCTTATCATTATGGAAGGTTGTCTGTTGTCAAGATTTTTGTTACTACAAATGATTATAGCCTTGTCGTATTGGAAGGTAGTCTGTTATCGATATCTTTGTTACTCCAATGGATGGTAGCCTAGTCATTATGGAAGGTAGTTTGTTGTCGTGATTCTTGTTACTCCAATGGATAGTAGCCTTGTCATTATGGAAGGTAGTGTTTTGTCGAGATTTCTGTTACTCCAATGGATGGTAACCTTGTCATTATGGAAGGTAGTCTATTATCGGGATTTTTGTTACTGCAATGGATGATAGCCTTGTCATTATGGAAGGTAGTCTGTTGTCTAGTTTTTTGTTACAACAATGGATGGTAGCCTTGTCATTATGGAAGGTAGTCTTTTGTCGAGATTTTTGTTACTGCAATGGATCGTAGGCTTCTCATTATGGAAGGTAGTATGTCGTTGTGATTTTTGTTACTGAAATGGATGGTAGCCTTGTCACTAAGGACGGTAGTCTGTTGTTCAGATTTTTGTTACTCTAATGGATTGTAGATTTGTCATTATGGAAAGTAGTGTGTTGTCGATATTTTTGTTACTCCATTGGATGGTAGCCTTGTCATTATGGTAGGTAGTGTGTTGTCGATATTTTTCTTATTCCAATGGATGGTAGCCTTGTCATTATGGAATGCAGTCTATTGTCGAGATTTTTGTTACTCTAAGGGATGGTAGCCTTGTCATTATGGAACATAGTCTGTTGTCGAGATTTTTGTTATTCCAATGGACAGTAGTCTTGTCATTATAAAAGGTAGTCTGTTGTCGAGATTTTGGTTTCTATAATAGATTGAAGCCTTGTTATTATGGAAGGTAGTATGTTTTCGAGATTTTTGTTACTCCAGTTGATGGTAGCCTTGTAATGATGGAAGGTAGAGTATTGTCGTGATTTTTGTCACTACAATGGATGGTAGCCTTGTTATTATGGAAGGTAGTCTGTTGTCGATATTTTTGTTACTACAATGGACTGTAGCCTTGTCGTTATGGAAGGTAGTCTGTTATCGATATCTTTGTTACTCCAAAGGATGGTAGCCTAATCATTATGGAAGGTAGTTTGTTGTCGAGATTTTTGTTACTACAATGGATTGTAGCCTTGTCGTTATAAAAGGTAGTCTGTTGTCGATATCTTTGTTACTCCAATGGATGGTAGCCTTGTCATTATGGAAGGTACTCTATTGTTGAGATTTTTGTTACTACATTGGATGGTAGCCTTATCATTATGGAAGGTTGTCTGTTGTCAAGATTTTTGTTACTACAAATGATTATAGCCTTGTCGTATTGGAAGGTAGTCTGTTATCGATATCTTTGTTACTCCAATGGATGGTAGCCTAGTCATTATGGAAGGTAGTTTGTTGTCGTGATTCTTGTTACTCCAATGGATAGTAGCCTTGTCATTATGGAAGGTAGTGTTTTGTCGAGATTTCTGTTACTCCAATGGATGGTAACCTTGTCATTATGGAAGGTAGTCTATTATCGGGATTTTTGTTATTGCAATGGATGATAGCCTTGTCATTATGGAAGGTAGTCTGTTGTCTAGTTTTTTGTTACAACAATGGATGGTAGCCTTGTCATTATGGAAGGTAGTCTTTTGTCGAGATTTTTGTTACTGCAATGGATCGTAGGCTTCTCATTATGGAAGGTAGTATGTCGTTGTGATTTTTGTTACTGAAATGGATGGTAGCCTTGTCACTAAGGACGGTAGTCTGTTGTTCAGATTTTTGTTACTCCAATGGATTGTAGATTTGTCATTATGGAAAGTAGTGTGTTGTCGATATTTTTGTTACTCCATTGGATGGTAGCCTTGTCATTATGGTAGGTAGTGTGTTGTCGATATTTTTCTTATTCCAATGGATGGTAGCCTTGTCATTATGGAATGCAGTCTATTGTCGAGATTTTTGTTACTCTAAGGGATGGTAGCCTTGTCATTATGGAACATAGTCTGTTGTCGAGATTTTTGTTATTCCAATGGACAGTAGTCTTGTCATTATAAAAGGTAGTCTGTTGTCGAGATTTTGGTTTCTATAATAGATTGAAGCCTTGTTATTATGGAAGGTAGTATGTTTTCGAGATTTTTGTTACTCCAGTTGATGGTAGCCTTGTAATGATGGAAGGTAGAGTATTGTCGTGATTTTTGTCACTACAATGGATGGTAGCCTTGTTATTATGGAAGGTAGTCTGTTGTCGATATTTTTGTTACTACAATGGACTGTAGCCTTGTCGTTATGGAAGGTAGTCTGTTATCGATATCTTTGTTACTCCAAAGGATGGTAGCCTAATCACTATGGAAGGTAGTTTGTTGTCGAGATTTTTGTTACTACAATGGATTGTAGCCTTGTCATTATAGAAGGTAGTCTGTTGTTGATATCTTTGTTACTCCAATGGATGGTAGCCTTGTCATTATGGAAGGTACTCTAGTGTTGAGATTTTTGTTTCTACAATGGATGTTAGCCTTGTGATTATGGAAGGTTGTCTGTTGTCAAGATTTTTGTTACTACAAATGACTATAGCCTTGTCGTATTGGAAGGTAGTCTGTTGTCGATATCTTTGTTACTCCAATGGATGGTAGCCTAGTCATTATGGAAGGTAGTCTGTTGTCGTGATTCTTGTTACTCCAATGGATAGTAGCCTTGTCATTATGGAAGGTAGTGTTTTGTCGAGATTTCTGTTACTCCAATGGATGGTAACCTTGTCATTATGGAAGGTAGTCTATTGTCGGGATTTTTGTTACTGCAATGGATGATAGCCTTGTCATTATGGAAGGTAGTTTGTTGTCTAGTTTTTTGTTACAACAATGGATGGTAGCCTTGTCATCATGGAAGGTAGTCTTTTGTCGAGATTTTTGTTACTGCAATGGATCGTAACCTTGTCATTATGGAAGGTAGTCTGTCGTTGTGATTTTTCTTACTGAAATGGATGGTAGCCTTGTCATTAAGGACGGTAGTCTGTTGTTCAGATTTTTGTTACTCCAATGGATGGTAGACTTGTCATTATGGAAAGTAGTGTATTGTTGATATTTTTGTTACTCCATTGGATGATAGCCTTGTCATTATGGTAGGAAGTGTATTGTCGATATTTTTCTTATTCCAATGGATGGTAGCCTTGTCATGATTTTTGTTACTCTAAGGGATGGTAGCCTTGTCATTATGGAAGGTATTATGTTGCCGATATCTTTGCTACTCCAATGGATGGTAGTCTTGTCATTATGGAAGGCAGTCTGTTGTCGAGATTTTTGTTACTCTAAGGGATGGTAGCCTTTTCATTATGGAACATAGTCTGTTATCGAGATTTTTGTTATTCCAATGGACGGTAGTCTTGTCATTATAAAAGGTAGTCTGTTGTCGAGATTTTGGTTTCTATAATAGATTGTAGCCTTGTTATTATGGAAGGTAGTATGTTGTCGAGATTTTTGTTACTCCAGTGGATGGTAGCCTTGTAATTATGGAAGGTAGTCTATTGTCGAGATTTTTGTCACTACAATGGATGGTAGCCTTGTCATTATGGAAGGTAGTCAGTTGTCGAGATTTTTGTTACTACAATGGATTGTAGCCTTGTCGTTAAGGAAGGTAGTTTGTTATTGATATCTTTGTTACTCCAAAGGATGGTAGCCTAATCATTATGGAAGGTAGTTTGTTGTCGATATTTTTGTTACTACAATGGATTGTAGCCTTGTCGTTATAGAAGGTAGTCTTTTATCGATATCTTTGTTACTCCAATGGATGGTAGACTTGTCATTATGGAAGGTACTCTATTGTTGAGATTTTTGTTACTACAATGGATGGTAGCCTTGTCATTATGAAAGGTTGTTTGTTGTCAAGATTTTTGTTACTACAAATGATTATAGCCTTGTCGTATTGGATGGTAGTCTGCTGTCGATATCTTTGTTAGTCCAATGGATAGTAGCCATGTCATTATGGAAGGTAGTGTTTTGTCGAGATTTCTGTTACTCCAATGGATGGTAGCCTTGTCATTATGGAAGGTAGTCTATTGTCGGGATTTTTGTTACTGCAATGGATGATAGCCTTGTCATTATGGAAGGTAGTCTGTTGTCTAGTTTTTTGTTACAACAATGGATGGTAGCCTTGTCATTATTGAAGGTAGTCTTTTGTCGAGATTTTTGTTACTGCAATGGATGGTAGACTTGTCATTATGGAAAGTAGTGTATTATCGATATTTTTGTTACTCCATTGGATGGTAGCCTTGTCATTATGGAAGGTAGTATGTTGCCGATATCTTTGTTACTCCAATGGATGGTAGTCTTGTCATTATGGAAGGCAGTCTGTTGTCGAGATTTTTGTTACTCTAAGGGATGGTAGCCTTGTCATTATGGAACATAGTCTGTTGTCGAGATTTTTGTTATTCCAATGGACGGTAGTCTTGTCATTATAAAAGGTAGTCTGTTGTCGAGATTTTGGTTTCTATAATAGATTGTAGCCTTGTTATTATGGAAGGTAGTATGTTGTCGAGATTTTTGTTACTCCAGTGGATGGTAGCCTCGTAATTATGGAAGGTAGTCTATTGTCGAGATTTTTGTTACTCCAGTGGATGGTAGCCTCGTAATTATGGAAGGTAGTCTGTTGTCGAGATTTTTGTTACTACAATGGATTGTAGCCTTGTCGTTATGGAAGGTAGTCTGTTATCGAGATTTTTGTTACTACAATGGATTGTAGCCTTGTCGTTATGGAAGGTAGTCTGTTATCGATATCTTTGTTACTCCAATAGATGGTATCCTTGTCATTATGGAAGGTAGTATGTTATCGATATCTTTGTTACTCCAATGGATGGAAGCCTTGTCATAATGGAAGGTAGTTTGTTGTCGTGATTTTTGTTAATCTAAGGGATGGTAGCCTTGTCTTTATAGAAGGTAGTGTGTTGTCGATATTTTTGTTCTTCCAATGCATGGTAGTATTGTCATTATGGAAGGTAGAATGTTGTCGAGATTTTTGTTACTCTAATGGATGGTAGCCTTGTCATTATGGAAGGTAGTCTATTGTTGAGATTTTTGTTACTCCAATGGATGGTAGCCTTGTCATTATAGAAGTTAGTTTGGTGTCGAGATTTTTATTACTCCAATGGATGGTACCCTTGTCATTATGGAAGGTAGTATGTTATCGATATGTTTGTTACTCCAATGGATGGTAGCCTTGTTATTATGGAAGGTAGTCTGTTGTCGAGATTTTTGTTAATATAATATATTGTAGCCTTGACATTATGGAAGGTAGTGTGTTGTCGAGATTTTTGTTACTCCAATGGATGGTAGCCTTGTCATTATGGAAGATAGTCTATTGTCGAGATTTTTGTCACTACAAGGGATGGTAGCCTTGTCATTATGGAAGGTAGTCAGTTGTCGAGATTTTTGTTACTACAATGGATTATAGCCTTGTCGTTAAGGAAGGTAGTTTGTTATTGATATCTTTGTTACTCCAAAGGATGCTGGCCTAGTCATTATGGAAGGTAGTCTGTTGTCGAGATTTTTATTACTCCAATGGATGGTACCCTTGTCATTATGGAAGGTAGTATGTTGTCGATATCTTTGTTACTCCAATGGATGGTAGCCTTGTCATTATAGAAGTTAGTTTGTTGTCGAGATTTTTGTTACTCTAAGGGATGGTAGCCTTGTCATTATGGAATGTAGTCTGTTGTCGTGATTTTTGTCACTCCAATTGATGGTAACCTTGTCGTTGTAAAAGGTAGTCTGTTATCGATATCTTTGTTACTCCAATGGATTGTAGCCTTGTCATTATGGAAGGTACTCTATTATTGAGATTTTTGTTACTACAATGGATGGTAGCCTTGTCATTATGGAAGGTTGTCTGTTGTCAAGATTTTTGTTACTACAAATGATTATAGCCTTGTCGTATTGGAAGGTAGTCTATTGTCGATATCTTTGTTACTCCAATGGATGGTAGCCTAGTCATTATGGAAGGTAGTCTGTTGTCGTGATTCTTGTTACTCCAATGGATAGTAGCCATGTCATTATGGAAGGTAGTGTGTTGTCGAGATTTTTGTTACTACAATGGATTGTAGCCTTGTCATTATAGAAGGTAGTCTGTTGTCGATATCTTTGTTTCTCCAATGGATGGTAGCCTTGTCATTATGGAAGGTACGCTATTGTTGAGATTTTTGTTACTACAATGGATGGTAGCCTTGTCATTATAGAAGGTTGTCTATTGTCGATATCTTTGTTACTCCAATGGATGGTAGCCTAGTCATTATGGAAGGTAGTTTATTGTCGTGATTCTTGTTACTCCATTTGATGGTAGCCTTGTCATTATGGAAGGTAGTGTGTTGCCGATATTTTTCTTATTCCAATGGATGGTAGCCTTGTCATTATGGAAGGTAGTTTGTTGTCGTGATTTTTGTTACTCCAATGGATGGTAGCCTTGTCATTATGTAAGGTAGTATGTTGTCGATATCTTTGTTTCTCCAATGGATGGTAGCCTTGTCCTTATGGAAGGTACTCTATTGTCGATATTTTTGTTACTCTAATGGATGGTAGCCTTGTCTTTATGAAAGGTAGCTTGTTGTCGAGATTTTTGTTACTACAATGGATTGTAGCCTTGTCGTTATAGAAGGTAGTCTGTTGTCGATATCTTTGTTACTCCAATGGATGGTAGCCTTGTCATTATGGAAGGTACTCTATTGTTGAGATTTTTGTTACTACAATGGATGGTAGCCTTGTCATTATAGAAGGTAGTCTGTTGTCGAGATTTTTGTTACTACAAATGATTATAGCCATGTCGTAATGGAAGTTAGTCTATTGTCGATATCTTTGTTACTCCAATGGATGGTAGCCTATTCATTATGGAAGGTAGTCTGTTGTCGTGATTCTTGTTACTCCATTGGATTGTAGCCTTGTCATTATGGAAGGTAGTGTGTTGTCGATTTTTTTTTATTCCAATGGATGGTAGCCTTGTCATTATGGAAGGTAGTCTGTTGTCGGGATTTTTGTTACTCCAATGGATGGTAGCCTTTTCATTATGGAAGGTAGTATGTTGTCGATATCTTTGTTACTCCAATGGATGGTAGCCTTATCATTATGGAAGGTAGTCTGTTGTCGAGATTTTTGTTACTATAATGGATTGTAGCCTTGTCGTTATAGAAGGTAGTCTGTTGTCGATATCTTTATTACTCCAATGGATAGTAACCTATTCATTATGGAAGGTAGTCTGTTGTCGATATTTTTGTTACTCCAATGGTTTGTAGCCTTGTCATTATGGAAGGTAGTCTATTATCATGATTTTTGTTACTCCAATGGATGGTAGCCTTGTCATTATGGAAAGTAGTCTATTGTCGAGATTTTTGTTACTCCATTGGATGGTAGCCTTGTCATTATTGAAGGTAGTGTGTTGTCGGTATTTTTCTTATTCGAATGGATGTTATCCTTGTCATTATGGAAGGTAGTCTGTTGTCGTGATTTTTGTTACTCCAATTGATGGTAGCCTTGTCGTTGTAGAAGGTAGTCTGTTATCGATATCTTTGTTACTCCAATGGATGGTAGCCTTGTCATTATGGAAGGTACTCTATTATTGAGATTTTTGTTACTACAATGGATGGTAGCCTTGTCAATATGGAAGGTTGTCTGTTGTCAAGATTTTTGTTACTATAAATGATTATAGCCTTGTCGTAATGGAAGGTAGTCTATTGTCGATATCTTTGTTACTCCAATGGATGGTAGCCTAGTCATTATGGAAGGTAGTCTGTTGTCGAGATTTTTGTTACTCCATTGGATGGTAGCCTTGTCATTATGGAAGGTAGTGTGTTGTCGATATTTTTCTTATTCCAATGGATGGTAGCCTTGTCATTATGGAAGGTAGTCTGTTGTCGTGATTTTTGTTACTCCAATGGATGGTAGCCTTGTCATTATGGAAGGTAGTATGTTGTCGATATCTTTGTTTCTCCAATGGATGGTAGCCTTGTCATTAGGGAAGGTAGTCTGCAGTCGAGATTTTTGTTACTCCAATGGATGGTAGCCTTGTCATTATGGAAGGTAGTCTATTATCGGGATTTTTTTAAATACAATGGATGGTAGCCTTGTCATTAGGGAAGGTAGTCTGTTGTCGAGATTTTTGTTACTGCAAATGATTGTAGCCTTGTCGTTACGGAAGGTAGTCTATTGTCGATATCTTTGTTACTCCAATGGATGGTAGCCTAGTCATTATGGAAGGTAGTTTGTTGTCGAGATTTTTGTTACTCCATTGGATGGTAGCCTTGTCATTATGGAAGGTAGTGTGTTGTCCATGTTTTTCTTATTCCAATGGATGGTAGCCTTGTCATTATGGAAGGTAGTCTGTTGTCGTGATTTTTGTTACTCCAATGGATGGTAGCCTTGTCATTATGGAAGGTAGTATGTTGTCGATATCATTGTTTCTCCAATGGATGGTAGCCTTGTCATTATGAAAGGTAGTTTGTTGTCGAGATTTTTGTTACTACAATGGATTGTAGCCTTGTCATTATAGTTGGTAGTCTGTTGTCGATATCTTTGTTACTCCAATGGATGGTAGCCTTGTCATTATGGAAGGTACTCTATTGTTGAGATTTTTGTTACTACAATGGATGGTAGCCTTGTCATTATGGAAGGTTGTCTGTTATCGATAGTTTTGTTACTACAAATTATTATAGCCTTGTCGTATTGGAAGGTAGTCTGTTGTCGATATCTTTGTTACTCCAATGGATGGTAGCCTAGTAATTATGGAAGGTAGTTTATTGTCGTGATTCTTGTTACTCCATTGGATGGTAGCCTTGTCATTATGGAAGGTAATTTGTTGTCGATTTTTTTTATTCCAATGGATGGTAGCCTTGTCATTATGGAAGGTAGTATGTTGTCGTGATTTTTGTTACTCCAATGGATGGTAGCCTTGTCATTATGTAAGGTAGTATGTTGTCGATATCTTTGTTTCTCCAATGGATGGTAGCCTTGTCCTTATGGAAGGTAGTCTATTGTCGATATTTTTGTTACTCTAATGGATGGTAGCCTTGTCTTTATGTAAGGTAGCTTGTTGTCGAGATTTTTGTTACTACAATGGATTGTAGCCTTGTTGTTATAGAAGGTAGACTGTTGTCGATATCTTTGTTACTCCAATGGATGGTAGCCTTGTCATTATGGAAGGTACTCTATTGTTGAGATTTTTGTTACTACAATGGATGGTAGCCTTGTCATTATGTAAGGTAGTCTGTTGTCGAGATTTTTGTTACTACAAATGATTATAGCCTTGTCGTAATGGAAGTTAGTCTATTGTCGATATCTTTGTTACTCCAATGGATGGTAGCCTATTCATTATGGAAGGTAGTCTATTGTTGTGATTCTTGTTACTCCATTGGATTGTAGCCTTGTCATTATGGAAGGTAGTGTGTTGTCGATTTTTTTTATTCCAATGGATGGTAGCCTTGTCATTATGGAAGGTAGTCTGTTGTCGGGATTTTTGTTACTCCAATGGATGGTAGCCTTTTCATTATTGAAGGTAGTATGTTGTCGATATCTTTGTTACTCCAATGGATGGTAGCCTTGTCATTATGGAATGTAGTCTGTTGTCGAGATTTTTGTTACTATAATGGAAGGTAGTCTATTGTCGGGATTTTTGTTACTGTAATGGATGATAGCCTTGTCATTATGGAAGGTAGTCTATTGTCTAGTTTTTTGTTACAACAATGGATGGTAGCCTTGTCATTATGGAAGGTAGTCTTTTGTCTCGATTTTTGTTACTGCAATGGATCGTAGCCTTGTCATTATGGAAGGTAGTATGTCGTTGTCATTTCTGTTACTGAAATGGATGGTAGCCTTGTCATTAAGGACAGTAGTATGTTGTTCAGATTTTTGTTACTCCAATGGATGGTAGACTTGTCATTATGGAAAGTAGTGTATTGTCGATATTTTTGTTACTCCATTGGATGGTAGCCTTGTCATTATGGAAGGTAGTATGTTGCCGATATTTTTGTTATTCTAATGGACGGTAGTCTTGTCATTATAAAAGGTAGTCTGTTGTCGAGATTTTGGTTTCTATAATAGATTGTAGCCTTGTTATTATGGAAGGTAGTCTGTTATCGATATCTTTGTTACTCCAAAGGATGGTAGCCTAATCATTATGGAAGGTAGTCTATTGTCGAGATTTTTGTTACTCCAATGGATGGTATCCTTGTCATTATGGAAGGTAATATGTTATCGATATCTTTGTTACTCCAATGGATGGAAGCCTTGTCATTATGGAAGGTAGTATGTTGTCGAGATTTTTGTTACTCTAAGGCATGGTAGCCTTGTCATTATGGAAGGTAGTGTGTTGTCGATATTTTTGTTCTTCCAATGCATGGTAGTATTGTCATTATGGAAGGTAGAATGTTGTCGAGACTTTTGTTACTCCAATGGATGGTAGCCTTGTCATTATGGAAGGTAGTATATTGTCGAGATTTTTGTTACTCCAATGGATGGTAGCCTTGTCATTATGGAAGTTAGTTTGGTTATCGATATCTTTGTTACTCCAATGGATGGTAGCCTTGTTATTATGGAAGGTAGTCTGTTGTCGAGATTTTTGTTAATATAATAGATTGTAGCCTTGACATTATGGAAGGTAGTATGTTGTCGAGATTTTTGTTACTCCAATGGATGGTAGCCTTGTCATTATGGAAGATAGTCTATTGTCGAGATTTTTGTCACTACAAGGGATGGTAGCCTTGTCATTAAGGAAGGTAGTCAGTTGTCGAGATTTTTGTTACTACAATGGATTATAGCCTTGTCGTTAAGGAAGGTAGTCTGTTATTGATATCTTTGTTACTCCAAAGGATGCTAGCCTAGTCATTATGGAAGGTACTCTATTGTTGAGATTTTTGTTACTCCAATGGATGGTACCCTTGTCATAATGGAAGGTAGTATGTTGCCGATATGTTTGTTACTCCAATGGATGGTAGCCTTGTCATTATGGAAGTTAGTTTGTTGTCGAGATTTTTGTTACTCTAAGGGATGGTAGCCTTGTCATTATGGAATGTAGTGTGTTTTCGATATTTTTGTTATTCTAATGGATGGTAGCCTTGTCATTATGGAAGGTAGTCTACAGTCAAGATTTTTGTTACTCCAATGGATGGTAGCCTTGTCATTATGGAAGGTAGTCTATTGTCGGGATTTTTTAAATACAATGGATGGTAGCCTTGTCATTAGGGAAGGTAGTCTGTTGTCGAGATTTTTGTTACTGCAAATGATTGTAGCCTTGTCGTTATGGAAGGTAGTCTATTGTCGATATCTTTGTTACTCCAATGGATGGTAGCCTAGTCATTATTGAAGGTAGTCTGTTGTCGAGATTTTTGTTACTCCATTGGATGGTAGCCTTGTCATTATGGAAGGTAGTGTGTTGTCGATATTTTTCTTATTCCAATGGATGGTAGCCTTGTCATTATGGAAGGTAGTCAGTTGTCATGATTTTTGTTACTCCAATGGATGGTAGCCTTGTCATTATGGAAGGTAGTATGTTGTCGATATCTTTGTTTCTCCAATGGATGGTAGCTTTGTCATTATGGAAGGTAGTCTGCAGTCGAGATTTTTGTTACTCCAATGGATGGTAGCCTTGTCATTATGGAAGGTAGTCTATTGTCGGGATTTTTTTAAATACAATGGATGGTAGCCTTGTCATTAGGGAAGGTAGTCTGTTGTCGAGATTTTTGTTACTGCAAATGATTGTAGCCTTGTCGTTATGGAAGGTAGTCTATTGTCGATATCTTTGTTACTCCAATGGATAGTAGCCTAGTCATTATGGAAGGTAGTCTGTTCTCGAGATTTTTGTTACTCCATTGGATGGTAGCCTTGTCATTATGGAAGGTAGTGTGTTATCGATATTTTTCTTATTCCAATGGATGGTAGCCTTGTCATTATGGAAGGTAGCATGTTGTCGTTATTTTTTTTACTCCAATGGATGGTTGCCTTGTCATTATGGAAGGTAGTATGTTGTCGATATCTTTGTTTCTCCAATGGATGGTAGCCTTGTCATTATGGAAGGTAGTCTATTGTCGATATTTTTGTTACTCTAATGGATGGTAGCCTTGTCATTATGAAAGGTAGTTTGTTGTCGAGATTTTTGTTACTACAATGGATTGTAGCCTTGTTGTTATAGAAGGTAGTCTGTTGTCGATATCTTTGTTACTCCAATGGATGGTAGCCATGTCATTATGGAAGGTACTCTATTGTTGAGATTTTTGTTACTATAATGGATGGTAGCCTTGTCATTATGGAAGGTTGTCTGTTGTCGAGATTTTTGTTACTACAAATTATTATAGCCTAGTCGTATTGAAAGGTAGTCTATTGTCGATATCTTTGTTACTCCAATGGATGGTAGCCTAGTCATTATGGAAGGTAGTTTGTTGTCGTGATTCTTGTTACTCCATTGGATGGTAGCCTTGTCATTATGGAAGGTAGTATGTTGCCGATATTTTTGTTATTCTAATGGACGGTAGTCTTGTCATTATAAAAGGTAGTCTGTTGTCGAGATTTTGGTTTCTATAATAGATTGTAGCCTTGTTATTATGGAAGGTAGTCTGTTATCGATATCTTTGTTACTCCAAAGGATGGTAGCCTAATCATTATGGAAGGTAGTCTATTGTCGAGATTTTTGTTACTCCAATGGATGGTATCCTTGTCATTATGGAAGGTAATATGTTATCGATATCTTTGTTACTCCAATGGATGGAAGCCTTGTCATTATGGAAGGTAGTATGTTGTCGAGATTTTTGTTACTCTAAGGCATGGTAGCCTTGTCATTATGGAAGGTAGTGTGTTGTCGATATTTTTGTTCTTCCAATGCATGGTAGTATTGTCATTATGGAAGGTAGAATGTTGTCGAGACTTTTGTTACTCCAATGGATGGTAGCCTTGTCATTATGGAAGGTAGTATATTGTCGAGATTTTTGTTACTCCAATGGATGGTAGCCTTGTCATTATGGAAGTTAGTTTGGTTATCGATATCTTTGTTACTCCAATGGATGGTAGCCTTGTTATTATGGAAGGTAGTCTGTTGTCGAGATTTTTGTTAATATAATAGATTGTAGCCTTGACATTATGGAAGGTAGTATGTTGTCGAGATTTTTGTTACTCCAATGGATGGTAGCCTTGTCATTATGGAAGATAGTCTATTGTCGAGATTTTTGTCACTACAAGGGATGGTAGCCTTGTCATTAAGGAAGGTAGTCAGTTGTCGAGATTTTTGTTACTACAATGGATTATAGCCTTGTCGTTAAGGAAGGTAGTCTGTTATTGATATCTTTGTTACTCCAAAGGATGCTAGCCTAGTCATTATGGAAGGTACTCTATTGTTGAGATTTTTGTTACTCCAATGGATGGTACCCTTGTCATAATGGAAGGTAGTATGTTGCCGATATGTTTGTTACTCCAATGGATGGTAGCCTTGTCATTATGGAAGTTAGTTTGTTGTCGAGATTTTTGTTACTCTAAGGGATGGTAGCCTTGTCATTATGGAATGTAGTGTGTTTTCGATATTTTTGTTATTCTAATGGATGGTAGCCTTGTCATTATGGAAGGTAGTCTACAGTCAAGATTTTTGTTACTCCAATGGATGGTAGCCTTGTCATTATGGAAGGTAGTCTATTGTCGGGATTTTTTAAATACAATGGATGGTAGCCTTGTCATTAGGGAAGGTAGTCTGTTGTCGAGATTTTTGTTACTGCAAATGATTGTAGCCTTGTCGTTATGGAAGGTAGTCTATTGTCGATATCTTTGTTACTCCAATGGATGGTAGCCTAGTCATTATTGAAGGTAGTCTGTTGTCGAGATTTTTGTTACTCCATTGGATGGTAGCCTTGTCATTATGGAAGGTAGTGTGTTGTCGATATTTTTCTTATTCCAATGGATGGTAGCCTTGTCATTATGGAAGGTAGTCAGTTGTCATGATTTTTGTTACTCCAATGGATGGTAGCCTTGTCATTATGGAAGGTAGTATGTTGTCGATATCTTTGTTTCTCCAATGGATGGTAGCTTTGTCATTATGGAAGGTAGTCTGCAGTCGAGATTTTTGTTACTCCAATGGATGGTAGCCTTGTCATTATGGAAGGTAGTCTATTGTCGGGATTTTTTTAAATACAATGGATGGTAGCCTTGTCATTAGGGAAGGTAGTCTGTTGTCGAGATTTTTGTTACTGCAAATGATTGTAGCCTTGTCGTTATGGAAGGTAGTCTATTGTCGATATCTTTGTTACTCCAATGGATAGTAGCCTAGTCATTATGGAAGGTAGTCTGTTCTCGAGATTTTTGTTACTCCATTGGATGGTAGCCTTGTCATTATGGAAGGTAGTGTGTTATCGATATTTTTCTTATTCCAATGGATGGTAGCCTTGTCATTATGGAAGGTAGCATGTTGTCGTTATTTTTTTTACTCCAATGGATGGTTGCCTTGTCATTATGGAAGGTAGTATGTTGTCGATATCTTTGTTTCTCCAATGGATGGTAGCCTTGTCATTATGGAAGGTAGTCTATTGTCGATATTTTTGTTACTCTAATGGATGGTAGCCTTGTCATTATGAAAGGTAGTTTGTTGTCGAGATTTTTGTTACTACAATGGATTGTAGCCTTGTTGTTATAGAAGGTAGTCTGTTGTCGATATCTTTGTTACTCCAATGGATGGTAGCCATGTCATTATGGAAGGTACTCTATTGTTGAGATTTTTGTTACTATAATGGATGGTAGCCTTGTCATTATGGAAGGTTGTCTGTTGTCGAGATTTTTGTTACTACAAATTATTATAGCCTAGTCGTATTGAAAGGTAGTCTATTGTCGATATCTTTGTTACTCCAATGGATGGTAGCCTAGTCATTATGGAAGGTAGTTTGTTGTCGTGATTCTTGTTACTCCATTGGATGGTAGCCTTGTCATTATGGAAGGTAATTTGTTGTCGATTTTTTTATTCCAATGGATGGTAGCCTTGTCATTATGGAAGGTAGTCTGTTGTCGTGATTTTTGTTACTCCAATGGATGGTAGCCTTGTCATTATGGAAGGTAGTATGTTGTCGATATCTTTGTTTCTCCAATGGATGGTAGCCTTGTCATTATGGAAGGTAGTCTATTGTCGATATTTTTGTTACTCTAATGGATGGTAGCCTTGTCTTTATTAAAGGTAGTTTGTTGTCAAGATTTTTGTTACTACAATGGATTGTAGCCTTGTCGTTATAGAAGGTAGTCTGTTGTCGATATCTTTGTTACTCCAATGGATGGTAGACTTGTCATTATGGAAGGTACTCTATTGTTGATATTTTTGTTACTACAATGGATGGTAGCCTTGTCATTATGAAAAGTAGTCTGTTGTCGAGATTTTTGTTACTATAAATGATTATAGCGTTGTCGTAATGGAAGGTAGTCTGTTGTCGATATCTTTGTTACTCCAATGGATGGTAGCCTATTCATTATGGAAGGTAGTCTGTTGTCGTGATTCTTGTTACTCCATTGGATTGTAGCCTTGTCATTATGGAAGTAGTGTGTTGTCGATTTTTTTTATTCCAATGGATGGTAGCCTTGTCATTATGGAAGGTAGTCTGTTGTCGTGATTTTTGTTACTCCAATGGATGGTAGCCTTGTCATTATGGAAGGTAGTATGTTGTCGATATCTTTGTTACTCCAATGGATGGTAGCCTTGTCATTATGGAAGGTAGTCTGTTGTCGAGATTTTTGTTACTATAATGGATTGTAGCCTTGTCGTTATAGAAGGTAGTCTGTTGTCGATATCTTTATTACTCCAATGGATAGTAACCTATTCATTATGGAAGGTAGTCTGTTGTCGGTATTTTTGTTACTCCAATGGATTGTAGCCTTGTCATTATGGAAGGTAGTCTATTGTCGAGATTTTTGTTACTCCAATGGATGGCAGCCTTGTCATTATGGAAAGTAGTCTATTGTCGAGATTTTTGTTACTCCATTGGATGGTAGCCTTGTCATTATGGAAGGTAGTGTGTTGTCGATATTTTTCTTATTCCAATGGATGTTATCCTTGTGATTATGGAAGGTAGTTTGTTGTCGTGATTTTTGTTACTCCAATTGATGGTAGCCTTGTCATTATGGAAGGTAGTATGTTGCAGATATCTTTGTTACTCCAATGGATGGTAGCCTTGTCATTATGGAAGGTAGTCTATTGTCGATATTTTTGTTACTACAATGAATGGTAGCCTTGTCATTATGAAAGGTAGTCTGTTGTCGAGATTTTTGTTACTACAACGGATTGTAGCCTTGTCATTATAGAAGGTAGTCTATTGTCGATATCTTTGTTACTCCAATGGATGGTAGCCTTGTCATTATGGAAGGTACTCTATTGTTGAGATTTTTGTTACTACAATGGATGTTAGCCTTGTCATTATGGAAGGTAGTCTGTTGTCAAGATTTTTGTTACTACAAATGATTATAGCCTTGTCGTAATGGAAGGTAGTTTGTTGTCGATAAATTTGTTACTCCAATGGATTGTAGCCTATTCATTATGGAAGGTAGTCTGTTGTCATGATTCTTGTTACTCCATTGCATGGTAGCCTTGTCATTATGGAAGGTAGTGTGTTGTCGATTTTTTTTTATTCCAATAGATGGTAGCCTTGTCATTATGGAAGGTAGTCTGTTGTCGTGATTTTTGTTACTCCAATGGATTGTAGCCTTGTCGTTATAGAAGGTAGTCTGTTGTCATGATTTCTTTATTACTCCAATGGATGGTAACCTATTCATTATGGAAGGTAGTCTATTGTTGATATTTTTGTTACTCCAATGGATTGTAGACTTGTCATTATGGAAGGTAGTCTATTGTCGAGATTTTTGTTACTCCAATGGATGGTAGCCTTGTCATTATGGAAAGTAGTCTACTGTCAAGATTTTTGTTACTCCATTGGATGGTAGACTTGTCATTATGGAAGGTACTCTATTGTTGATATTTTTGTTACTACAATGGATGGTAGCCTTGTCATTATGGAAAGTAGTCTGTTGTCGAGTTTTTGTTACTACAAATGATTATAGCGTTGTCGTAATGGAAGGTAGTCTGTTGTCGATATCTTTGTTACTCCAATGGATGGTAGCCTATTCATTATGGAAGGTAGTCTGTTGTCGTGATTCTTGTTACTCCATTGGATTGTAGCCTTGTCATTGTGGAAGTAGTGTGTTGTCGATTTTTTTTATTCCAATGGATGGTAGCCATGTCATTATGGAAGGTAGTCTGTTTTCGTGATATTTGTTACTCCAATGGATGGTAGCCTTGTCATTATGGAAGGTAGTATGTTGTCGATATCTTTGTTACTCTAATGGATGGTAGCCTTGTCATTATGGAAGGTAGTCTATTGTCGAGATTTTTGTTACTATAATGGATTGTAGCCTTGTCGTTATAGAAGGTAGTCTGTTGTCGATATCTTTATTACTCCAATGGATGGTAACCTATTCATTATTGAAGGTAGTCTGTTGTTGATATTTTTGTTACTCCAATGGATTGTAGCCTTGTCATTATGGAAGGTAGTCTATTGTCGAGATTTTTGTTACTCCAATGGATGGTAGCCTTGTCATTATGGAAAGTAGTCTATTGTCGAGATTTTTGTTACTCCATTGGATGGTAGCCTTGTCATTATGGAAGGTAGTGTGTTGTCGATATTTTTCTTATTCCAATGGATGTTATCCTTGTGATTATGGAAGGTAGTTTGTTGTCGTGATTTTTGTTACTCCAATTGATGGTAGCCTTGTCATTATGGAAGGTAGTATGTTGTCGATATCTTTGTTATTCAAATGGATGGTAGCCTTGTCATTATGGAAGGTAGTCTATTGTCGATATTTTTGTCACTACAATGAATGGTAGCCTTGTCATTATGAAAGGTAGTCTGTTGTCGAGATTTTTGTTACTACAATGGATTGTAGCCTTGTCATTATAGAAGGTAGTCTATTGTCGATATCTTTGTTACTCCAATGGATGGTAGCCTTGTCATTATGGAAGGTACTCTATTGTTAAGATTTTTGTTACTACAATGGATGGTAGCCTTGTCATTATGGAAGGTAGTATGTTGTCAAGATTTTTGTTACTACAAATGATTATAGCCTTGTCGTAATGGAAGGTAGTTTGTTGTCGATATATTTGTTACTCCAATGGATGGTAGCCTATTCATTATGGAAGGTAGTCTGTTGTCGATATCTTTGTTACTCCAATGGATGGTAGCCTTGTCATTATGGAAGGTAGTCTATTGTCGAGATTTTTGTTACTATAATGGATTGTAGCCTTGTCGTTATAGAAGGTAGTCTGTTGTCGATATCTTTATTACTCCAATGGATGGTAACCTGTTCATTATGGAAGGTAGTCTGTTGTTGATATTTTTGTTACTCCAATGGATTGTAGCCTTGTCATTATGGAAGGTAGTCTATTGTCGAGATTTTTGTTACTCCAATGGATGGTAGCCTTGTCATTATGGAAAGTAGTCTATTGTCGAGATTTTTGTTACTCCATTGGATGGTAGACTTGTCATTATGGAAGGTACTCTATTGTTGATATTTTTGTTACTACAATGGATGGTAGCCTTGTCATTATGGAAAGTAGTTTGTTGTCGAGATTTTTGTTACTACAAATGATTATAGCGTTGTCGTAATGGAAGGTAGTCTGTTGTCGATATCTTTGTTACTCCAATGGATGGTAGCCTATTCATTATGGAAGGTAGTCTGTTGTTGTGATTCTTGTTACTCCATTGGATTGTAGCCTTGTCATTATGGAAGTAGTGTGTTGTCGATTTTTTTTATTCCAATGGATGGTTGCCTTGTCATTATGGAAGGTAGTTTGTTTTCGTGATATTTGTTACTCCAATGGATGGTAGCCTTGTCATTATGGAAGGTAGTATGTTGTCGATATCTTTGTTACTCCAATGGATGGTAGCCTTGTCATTATGGAAGGTAGTTTGTTGTCGAGATTTTTGTTACTATAATGGATTGTAGCCTTGTCGTTATAGAAGTTAGTCTGTTGTCGATATCTTTATTACTCCAATGGATAGTAACCTATTCATTATGGAAGGTAGTCTGTTGTCGATATTTTTGTTACTCCAATGGATTGTAGCCTTGTCATTATGGAAGGTAGTCTATTGTCGAGATTTTTGTTACTCCAATGGATGGTAGCCTTGTCATTATGGAAAGTAGTCTATTGTCGAGATTTTTGTTACTCCATTGGATGGTAGCCTTGTCATTATGGAAGGTAGTGTGTTGTCGATATTTTTCTTATTCCAATGGATGTTATCCTTGTGATTATGGAAGGTAGTTTGTTGTCGTGATTTTTGTTACTCCAATTGATGGTAGCCTTGTCATTATGGAAGGTAGTATGTTGTCGATATCTTTGTTACTCCAATGGATGGTAGCATTGTCATTATGGAAGGTAGTCTATTGTCGATATTTTTGTTACTACAATGAATGGTAGCCTTGTCATTATGAAAGGTAGTCTGTTGTCGAGATTTTTGTTACTGCAATGGATTGTAGCCTTGTCATTATCGAAGGTAGTCTATTGTCGATATCTTTGTTACTCCAATGGATGGCAGCCTTGTCATTATGGAAGGTACTCTATTGTTGAGATTTTTGTTACTACAATTGGTGGTAGCCTTGTCATTATGGAAAGTAGTCTGTTGTCGAGATTTTTGTTACTACAAATGATTATAGTGTTGTCGTAATGGAAGGTAGTCTGTTGTCGATATCTTTGTTACTCCAATGGATGGTAGCCTATTCATTATGGAAGGTAGTCTGTTGTTGTGATTCTTGTTACTCCATTGGATTGTAGCCTTGTCATTATGGAAATAGTGTGTTGTCGATTTTTTTTATTCCAATGGATGGTAGCCTTGTCATTATGGAAGGTAGTTTGTTTTCGTGATATTTGTTACTTCAATGGATGGTAGCCTTGTCATTATGGAAGGTAGTATGTTGTCGATATCTTTGTTACTCCAATGGATGGTAGCCTTGTCATTATGGAAGGTAGTCTGTTGTGGAGATTTTTGTTACTATAATGGATTGTAGCCTTGTCGTTGTAGAAGGTAGTCTGTTGTCGATATCTTTATTACTCCAATGGATGGTAACCTATTCATTATGGAAGGTAGTCTGTTGTCGATATTTTTGTTACTCCAATGGATTGTAGCCTTGTCATTATGGAAGGTAGTCTATTGTCGAGATTTTTGTTACTCCAATGGATGGTAGCCTTGTCATTATGGAAAGTAGTCTATTGTCGAGATTTTTGTTACTCCATTGGATGGTAGCCTTGTCATTACGGAAGGTAGTGTGTTGTCGATATTTTTCTTATTCCAATGGATGGTATCCTTGTCATTATGGAAGGTAGTCTGTTGTCGTGATTTTGGTTACTCCAACTGATGGTTGCCTTATCATTATGGAAGGTAGTATGTTGTCGATGTCTTTGTTTCTCCAGTGGATGTTAGCCTTGTCATTATGGAAGGTAGTCTATTGTCGATATTTTTGTTACTCTAATGGATGGTAGCCTTGTCATTATGAAAGGTAGTCTGTTGTCGAGATTTTTGTTACTACAATGCATTGTAGCCTTGTCATTATAGAAGGTAGCCTATTGTCGATATCTTTGTTACTCCAATGGATGGAAGCCTTTTCGTTATGGAAGGTACTCTATTGTTGAGATTTTTGTTACTACAATGGATGGTAGCCTTGTCATTATGGAAGTTAGTCTGTTGTCGAGATTTTTGTTACTACAAATGATTATAGCCTTGTCGTTATGGAAGGTAGTCTGTTGTCGATATCTTTAATACTCCAATGGATTGTAGCCTAGTCATTATGGAAGGTAGTTTGTTGTCGTGATTCTTGTTACTCCATTGGATGCTAGCCTTGTCATTATGGAAGGTAGTTTGTTGTCGATATTTTTTTTATTCCAATGGATGGTAGCCTTGTCATTATGGAAGGTAGTCTGTTGTCGAGATTTTTGTTACTCCAATGGATGGTAGCCTTGTCATTATGGAAGGTAGTATGTTGTCGATATCTTTGTTTCTCCAATGGATGGTAGCCTTGTCATTATGGAAGGTAGTCTATTGTCGATATTTTTGTTACTCTAATGGATGGTAGCCTTTTCTTTATGAAAGGTAGTTTGTTGTCGAGATTTTTGTTACTACAATAGAGTGTAGCCTTCTCGTTATAGAAGGTAGTCTGTTGTCTATATCTTTGTTACTCCAATGGATGGTAGACTTGTCATTATGGAAGGTACTCTATTGTTGATATTTTTGTTACTACAATGGATGGTAGCCTTGTCATTATGGAAGGTAGTTTGTTGTCGAGATTTTTGTTGCTACAAATGATTATAGCGTTGTCGTAATGGAAGGTAGTCTGTTGTCGATATCTTTGTTACTCCAATGGATGGTAGCCTATTCATTATGGAAGGTAGTCTGTTGTCGTGATTCTTGTTACTCCATTGGATTGTAGCCTTGTCATTATGGAAGGTAGTGTGTTGTCGATTTTTTTTTATTTCAATGGATGGTAGCCTTGTCATTATGGAAGGTAGTCTGTTGTCGTGATTTTTGTTACTCCAATGGATGGTAGCCTTGTCATTATAGAAGGTAGTATGTTGTCGATATCTTTGTTACTCCAATGGATGGTAGCCTTGTCATTATGGAAGGTAGTCTGTTGTCGAGATTTTTGTTACTATAATGGATTGTAGCCTTGTCGTTATAGAAGGTAGTCTGTTGTCGATATCTTTATTACTCCAATGGATGGTAGCCTTGTCATTATGGAAGTTAGTCTGTTGTCGAGATTTTTGTTACTACAAATGATTATAGCCTTGTCGTTATGGAAGGTAGTCTGTTATCGATATCTTTATTACTCCAATGGATGGTAGCCTAGGCATTATGGAAGGTAGTTTGTTGTCGTGATTCTTGTTACTCCATTGGATGGTAGCCTTGTCATTATGGAAGGTAGTGTGTTGTCGATATTTTTTTTATTCCAATGGATGGTAGCCTTGTCATTATGGAAGGTAGTCTGTTGTCGTGATTCTTGTTACTCCAATGGATGGTAGCCTTGTCATTATGGAAGGTAGTATGTTGTCGATATCTTTGTTTCTCAAATGGATGGTAGCCTTGTCATTATGGAAGGTAGTCTATTGTCGATATTTTTGTTACTCTAATGGATGGTAGCCTTGTCTTTATGAAAGGTAGTTTGTTGTCGAGATTTTTGTTACTACAATGGATTGTAACCTTGTCGTTATAGAAGGTAGTCTGTTGTCGATATCTTTGTTACTCCAATGGATGGTAGACTTGTCATTATGGAAGGTACTCTATTGTTGATATTTTTGTTACTACAATGGATGGTAGCCTTGTCATTGTGGAAGGTAGTCTGTTGTCGAGATTTTTGTTACTACAAATGATTATAGCGTTGTCGTAATGGAAGGTAGCCTATTGTCGATATCTTTGTTACTCCAATGGATGGTAGCCTATTCATTATGGAAGGTAGTCTGTTGTCGTGATTCTTGTTACTCCATTGGATTGTAGCCTTGTCATTATGGAAGGTAGTGTGTTGTCGATTTTTTTTTATTCCAATGGATGGTAGCCTTGTCATTATGGAAGGTAGTCTGTTGTCGTGATTTTTGTTACTCCAATGGATGGTAGCCTTGTCATTAAGGAAGGTAGTATGTTGTCGATATCTTTGTTACTCCAATGGATGGTAGCCTTGTCATTATGGAAGGTAGTCTGTTGTCGAGATTTTTGTTACTATAATGGATTGTAGCCTTGTCATTATAGAAGGTAGTCTGTTGTCGATATCTTTATTACTCCAATGGATGGTAACCTATTCATTATGGAAGGTAGTCTGTTGTTGATATTTTTGTTACTCCAATGGATTGTAGCCTTGTCATTATGGAAGGTAGTCTATTGTCGAGATTTTTGTTACTCCAATGGATGGTAGCCTTGTCATTATGGAAGGTAGTATGTTGGCGATATCTTTGTTTCTCCAATGGATGGTAGCCTTGTCATTATGGAAGGTAGTCTATTGTCGATATTTTTGTTACTCTAATGGATGGTAGCCTTGTCTTTATGAAAGGTAGTTTGTTGTCGAGATTTTTGTTACTACAATGGATTGTAGCCTTGTCGTTATAGAAGGTAGTCTGTTGTCTATATCTTTGTTACTCCAATGGATGGTAGACTTGTCATTATGGAAGGTACTCTATTGTTGATATTTTTGTTACTACAATGGATGGTAGCCTTGTCATTATGGAAGGTAGTTTGTTGTCGAGATTTTTGTTGCTACAAATGATTATAGCGTTGTCGTAATGGAAGGTAGTCTGTTATCGATATCTTTGTTACTCCAATGGATGGTAGCCTATTCATTATGGAAGGTAGTCTGTTTTCGTGATTCTTGTTACTCCATTGGATTGTAGCCTTGTCATTATGGAAGGTAGTGTGTTGTCGATTTTTTTTTATTCCAATGGATGGTAGCCTTGTCATTATGGAAGGTAGTCTGTTGTCGTGATTTTTGTTACTCCAATGCATGGTAGCCTTGTCATTATGGAAGGTAGTCTGTTGTCGAGATTTTTGTTACTATAATGGATTGTAGCCTTGTCGTTATAGAAGGTAGTCTGTTGTCGATATCTTTATTACTCCAATGGATGGTAGCCTTGTCATTATGGAAGTTAGTCTGTTGTCGAGATTTTTGTTACTACAAATGATTATAGCCTTGTCGTTATGGAAGGTAGTCTGTTGTCGATATCTTTATTACTCCAATGGATGGTAGCCTAGTCATTATGGAAGGTAGTTTGTTGTCGTGATTCTTGTTACTCCATTGGATGGTAGCCTTGTCATTATGGAAGGTAGTGTGTTGTCGATATTTTTTTTATTCCAATGGATGGTAGCCTTGTCATTATGGAAGGTAGTCTATTGCCGTGATTCTTGTTACTCCAATGGATGGTAGCCTTGTCATTATGGAAGGTAGTATGTTGTCGATATCTTTGTTTCTCCAATGGATGGTAGCCTTGTCATTATGGAAGGTAGTCTATTGTCGATATTTTTGTTACTCTAATGGATGATAGCCTTGTCTTTATGAAAGGTAGTTTGTTGTCGAGATTTTTGTTACTACAATGGATTGTAACCTTGTCGTTATAGAAGGTAGTCTGTTGTCGATATCTTTGTTACTCCAATGGATGGTAGACTTGTCATTATGGAAGGTACTCTATTGTTGATATTTTTGTTACTACAATGGATGGTAGCCTTGTCATTGTGGAAGGTAGTCTGTTGTCGAGATTTTTGTTACTACAAATGATTATAGCGTTGTCGTAATGGAAGGTAGTCTGTTGTCGATATCTTTGTTACTCCAATGGATGCTAGCCTATTCATTATGGAAGGTAGTCTGTTGTCGTGATTCTTGTTACTCCATTGGATTGTAGCCTTGTCATTATGGAAGGTAGTGTGTTGTCGATTTTTTTTATTCCAATGGATGGTAGCCTTGTCATTATGGAAGGTATTCTGTTGTCGGGATTTTTGTTACTCCAATGGATGGTAGCCTTGTCATTATAGAAGGTAGTATGTTGTCGATATCTTTGTTACTCCAATGGATGGTAGCCTTGTCATTATGGAAGGTAGTCTGTTGTCGAGATTTTTGTTACTATAATGGATTGTAGCCTTGTCGTTATAGAAGGTAGTCTGTTGTCGATATCTTTATTACTCCAATGGGTGGTAGCCTTGTCATTATGGAAGTTAGTCTGTTGTCGAGATTTTTGTTACTACAAATGATTATAGCCTTGTCGTTATGGAAGGTAGTCTGTTGTCGATATCTTTATTACTCCAATGGATGGTAGCCTAGTCATTATGGAAGGTAGTTTGTTGTCGTGATTCTTGTTACTCCATTGGATGGTAGCCTTGTCATTATGGAAGGTAGTGTGTTGTCGATATTTTTTTTATTCCAATGGATGGTAGCCTTGTCATTATGGAAGGTAGTCTGTTGTCGTGATTCTTGTTACTCCAATGGATGGTAGCCTTGTCATTATGGAAGGTAGTATGTTGTCGATATCTTTGTTTCTCCAATGGATGGTAGACTTGTCATTATGGAAGGTAGTCTATTGTCGATATTTTTGTTACTCTAATGGATGGTACCCTTGTCTTTATGAAAGGTAGTTTGTTGTCGAGATTTTTGTTACTACAATGGATTGTAACCTTGTCGTTATAGAAGGTAGTCTGTTGTCGATATCTTTGTTACTCCAATGGATGGTAGACTTGTCATTAAGGAAGGTACTCTATTGTTGATATTTTTGTTACTACAATGGATGGTAGCCTTGTCATTGTGGAAGGTAGTCTGTTGTCGAGATTTTTGTTACTACAAATGATTATAGCGTTGTCGTAATGGAAGGTAGTCTGTTGTCGATATCTTTGTTACTCCAATGGATGCTAGCCTATTCATTATGGAAGGTAGTCTGTTGTCGTGATTCTTGTTACTCCATTTGATTGTAGCCTTGTCATTATGGAAGGTAGTGTGTTGTCGATTTTTTTTTATTCCAATGGATGGTAGCCTTGTCATTATGGAAGGTATTCTGTTGTCGGGATTTTTGTTACTCCAATGGATGGTAGCCTTGTCATTATGGAAGGTAGTCTCTTGTCGAGATTTTTGTTACTATAATGGATTGTAGCCTTGTCGTTATAGAAGGTAGTCTGTTGTCGATATCTTTATTACTCCAATGGAGGTAGCCTTGTCATTATGGAAGTTAGTCTGTTGTCGAGATTTTTGTTACTACAAATGATTATAGCCTTGTCGTTATGTAAGGTAGTCTGTTGTCGATATCTTTATTACTCCAATGGATGGTAGCCTAGTCATTATGGAAGGTAGTTTGTTGTCGTGATTCTTGTTACTCCATTGGATGGTAGCCTTGTCATTATGGAAGGTAGTGTGTTGTCGATATTTTTTTTATTCCAATGGATGGTAGCCTTGTCATTATGGAAGGTAGTCTGTTGTCGTGATTCTTGTTACTCCAATGGATGGTAGCCTTGTCATTATGGAAGGTAGTATGTTGTCGATATCTTTGTTTCTCCAATGGATGGTAGCCTTGTCATTATGGAAGGTAGTCTATTGTCGATATTTTTGTTACTCTAATGGATGATAGCCTTGTCTTTATGAAAGGTAGTTTGTTGTCGAGATTTTTGTTACTACAATGGATTGTAACCTTGTCGTTATAGAAGGTAGTCTGTTGTCGATATCTTTGTTACTCCAATGGATGGTAGACTTGTCATTATGGAAGGTACTCTATTGTTGATATTTTTGTTACTACAATGGATGGTAGCCTTGTCATTGTGGAAGGTAGTCTGTTGTCGAGATTTTTGTTACTACAAATGATTATAGCGTTGTCGTAATGGAAGGTAGTCTGTTGTCGATATCTTTGTTACTCCAATGGATGCTAGCCTATTCATTATGGAAGGTAGTCTGTTGTCGTGATTCTTGTTACTCCATTGGATTGTAGCCTTGTCATTATGGAAGGTAGTGTGTTGTCGATTTTTTTTATTCCAATGGATGGTAGCCTTGTCATTATGGAAGGTATTCTGTTGTCGGGATTTTTGTTACTCCAATGGATGGTAGCCTTGTCATTATAGAAGGTAGTATGTTGTCGATATCTTTGTTACTCCAATGGATGGTAGCCTTGTCATTATGGAAGGTAGTCTGTTGTCGAGATTTTTGTTACTATAATGGATTGTAGCCTTGTCGTTATAGAAGGTAGTCTGTTGTCGATATCTTTATTACTCCAATGGGTGGTAGCCTTGTCATTATGGAAGTTAGTCTGTTGTCGAGATTTTTGTTACTACAAATGATTATAGCCTTGTCGTTATGGAAGGTAGTCTGTTGTCGATATCTTTATTACTCCAATGGATGGTAGCCTAGTCATTATGGAAGGTAGTTTGTTGTCGTGATTCTTGTTACTCCATTGGATGGTAGCCTTGTCATTATGGAAGGTAGTGTGTTGTCGATATTTTTTTTATTCCAATGGATGGTAGCCTTGTCATTATGGAAGGTAGTCTGTTGTCGTGATTCTTGTTACTCCAATGGATGGTAGCCTTGTCATTATGGAAGGTAGTATGTTGTCGATATCTTTGTTTCTCCAATGGATGGTAGACTTGTCATTATGGAAGGTAGTCTATTGTCGATATTTTTGTTACTCTAATGGATGGTACCCTTGTCTTTATGAAAGGTAGTTTGTTGTCGAGATTTTTGTTACTACAATGGATTGTAACCTTGTCGTTATAGAAGGTAGTCTGTTGTCGATATCTTTGTTACTCCAATGGATGGTAGACTTGTCATTAAGGAAGGTACTCTATTGTTGATATTTTTGTTACTACAATGGATGGTAGCCTTGTCATTGTGGAAGGTAGTCTGTTGTCGAGATTTTTGTTACTACAAATGATTATAGCGTTGTCGTAATGGAAGGTAGTCTGTTGTCGATATCTTTGTTACTCCAATGGATGCTAGCCTATTCATTATGGAAGGTAGTTTGTTGTCGTGATTCTTGTTACTCCATTTGATTGTAGCCTTGTCATTATGGAAGGTAGTGTGTTGTCGATTTTTTTTTATTCCAATGGATGGTAGCCTTGTCATTATGGAAGGTATTCTGTTGTCGGGATTTTTGTTACTCCAATGGATGGTAGCCTTGTCATTATGGAAGGTAGTCTCTTGTCGAGATTTTTGTTACTATAATGGATTGTAGCCTTGTCGTTATAGAAGGTAGTCTGTTGTCGATATCTTTATTACTCCAATGGAGGTAGCCTTGTCATTATGGAAGTTAGTCTGTTGTCGAGATTTTTGTTACTACAAATGATTATAGCCTTGTCGTTATGGAAGGTAGTCTGTTGTCGATATCTTTATTACTCCAATGGATGGTAGCCTAGTCATTATGGAAGGTAGTTTGTTGTCGTGATTCTTGTTACTCCATTGGATGGTAGCCTTGTCATTATGGAAGGTAGTGTGTTGTCGATATTTTTTTTATTCCAATGGATGGTAGCCTTGTCATTATGGAAGGTAGTCTGTTGTCGTGATTCTTGTTACTCCAATGGATGGTAGCCTTGTCATTATGGAAGGTAGTATGTTGTCGATATCTTTGTTTCTCCAATGGATGGTAGCCTTGTCATTATGGAAGGTAGTCTATTGTCGATATTTTTGTTACTCTAATGGATGGTAGCTTTGTCTTTAAGAAAGGTAGTTTGTTGTCGAGATTTTTGTTACTACAATGGATTGTAACCTTGTCGTTATAGAAGGTAGTCTGTTGTCGATATCTTTGTTACTCCAATGGATGGTAGACTTGTCATTATGGAAGGTACTCTATTGTTGATATTTTTGTTACTACAATGGATGGTAGCGTTGTCATTGTGGAAGGTAGTCTATTGTCGAGATTTTTGTTACTACAAATGATAATAGCGTTGTCGTAATGGAAGGTAGTTTGTTGTCGATATCTTTGTTACTCCAATGGATGGTAGCCTATTCATTATGGAAGGTAGTCTGTTGTCGTGATTCTTGTTACTCCATTGGATTGTAGCCTTGTCATTATGGAAGGTAGTGTGTTGTCGATTTTTTTTTATTCCAATGGATGGTAGCGTTGTCATTATGGAAGGTAGTCTGTTGTCGTGATTTTTGTTACTCCAATGGATGGTAGCCTTGTCATTAAGGAAGGTAGTATGTTGTCGATATCTTTGTTACTCCAATGGATGGTAGCCTTGTCATTATGGAAGTTAGTCTGTTGTCGAGATTTTTGTTACTATAATGGATTGTAGCCTTGTCATTATAGAAGGTAGTCTATTGTCGATATCTTTATTACTCCAATGGATGGTAACCTATTCATTATGGAAGGTAGTCTGTTGTTGATATTTTTGTTACTCCAATGGATTGTAGCCTTGTCATTATGGAAGGTAGTCTATTGTCGAGATTTTTGTTATTCCAATGGATGGTAGCCTTGTCATTATGGAAGGTAGTATGTTGTCGATATCTTTGTTTCTCCAATGGATGGTAGCCTTGTCATTATGGAAGGTAGTCTATTGTCGATATTTTTGTTACTCTAATGGATGGTATCCTTGTCTTTATGAAAGGTAGTTTGTTGTCGAGATTTTTGTTACTACAATGGATTGTAGCCTTGTCGTTATAGAAGGTAGTCTGTTGTCGATATCTTTGTTACTCCAATGGATGGTAGACTTGTCATTATGGAAGGTACTCTATTGTTGATATTTTTGTTACTACAATGGATGGTAGCCTTGTCATTGTGGAAGGTAGTTTGTTGTCGAGATTTTTGTTACTACAAATGATTATAGCGTTGTCGTAATGGAAGGTAGTCTGTTGTCGATATATTTGTTACTCCAATGGATGGTAGCCTATTCATTATGGAAGGTAGTCTGTTTTCGTGATTCTTGTTACTCCATTGGATTGTAGCCTTGTCATTATGGAAGGTAGTGTGTTGTCGATTTTTTTTTATTCCAATGGATGGTAGCCTTATCATTATGGAAGGTAGTCTGTTGTCGTGATTTTTGTTACTCCAATGGATGGTAGCCTTGTCATTATGGAAGGTAGTATGTTGTCGATATCTTTGTTACTCCAATGGATGGTAGCCTTGTCATTATGGAAGGTAGTCTATTGTCGAGATTTTTGTTACTATAATGGATTGTAGCCTTGTCGTTATAGAAGGTAGTCTATTGTCGATATCTTTATTACTCCAATGGATGGTAGCCTTGTCATTATAGAAGGTAGTGTGTTGTCGATATTTTTTTTATTCCAATGGATGGTAGCCTTGTCATTATGGAAGGTAGTCTGTTGTCGTGATTCTTGTTACTCCAATGGATGGTAGCCTTGTCATTATGGAAGGTAGTATGTTGTCGATATCTTTGTTTCTCCAATGGATGGTAGCCTTGTCATTATGGAAGGTAGTCTATTGTCGATATTTTTGTTACTCTAATGGATGGTAGCCTTGTCTTTATGAAAGGTAGTTTGTTGTCGAGATTTTTGTTACTACAATGGATTGTAGCCTTGTCGTTATAGAAGGTAGTCTATTGTCTATATCTTTGTTACTCCAATGGATGGTAGACATGTCATTATGGAAGGTACTCTATTGTTGATATTTTTGTTACTACAATGGATGGTAGCCTTGTCATTGTGGAAGGTAGTCTGTTGTCGAGATTTTTGTTACTACAAATGATTATAGCGTTGTCGTAATGGAAGGTAGTCTGTTGTCGATATCTTTGTTACTCCAATGGATGGTAGCCTATTCATTATGGAAGGTAGTATGTTGTCGTGATTCTTGTTACTCCATTGGATTGTAGCCTTGTCATTATGGAAGGTAGTGTGTTGTCGATTTTTTTTTATTCCAATGGATGGTAGCCTTGTCATTATGGAAGGTAGTCTGTTGTCGTGATTTTTGTTACTCCAATGGATGGTAGCCTTGTCATTATGGAAGGTAGTATGTTGTCGATATCTTTGTTACTCCAATGGATGGTAGCCTTGTCATTATGGAAGGTAGTCTATTGTCGAGATTTTTGTTACTATAATGGATTGTAGCCTTGTCGTTATAGAAGGTAGTCTATTGTCGATATCTTTATTACTCCAATGGATGGTAACCTATTAATTATGGAAGGTAGTCTGTTGTCCAGATTTTTGTTACTACAAATGATTATAGCCTTGTCGTTATGGAAGGTAGTCTGTTGTCGATATCTTTGTTACTCCAATGGATGGTAGCCTAGTCATTATGGAAGGTAGTTTGTTGTCGTGATTCTTGTTACTCCATTGGATGGTAGCCTTGTCATTATGGAAGGTAGTGTGTTGTCGATATTTTTTTTATTCCAATGGATGTTAGCCTTGTCATTATGGAAGGTAGTTTGTTGTCGTGATTTTTGTTACTCCAAGGGATGGTAGCCTTGTAATTATGGAAGGTAGTATGTTGTCGATATCTTTGTTACTCCAATGGATAGTAGCCTTGTAATTATGGAAGGTAGTCTTTTTTCGAGATTTTTGTTACTATAATGGATTATAGCCTTGTCATTATGGAAGGTAGTCTGATGTCGATATCTTTATTACTCCAATGGATGGTAACCTAGTCATTATGGAAGGTAGTCTGTTATGGATATTTTTGTTACTCCAATGGATTGTAGCCTTGTCATTATGGAAGGTAGTCTATTGTCAAGATTTTTGTTACTCCAATGGATGGTTACGTTGTCATTATGGAAAGTAGTCTATTGTCGAGATTTTCGTTACTACAATGTATGGTAGCCTTGTCATTATAGAAGGTAGTCTGTTGTCGAGATCTTTGTTACTCCATTGGATGGTAGCCTTGTCATAATTGAAGGTAGTTTGTTGTCGATATTTTTGTTTTTCCAATGGATGGTAGCCTTGTCATTATGGAAGGTAGTCTGCTGTCGAGATTTTTGTTACTCTAAGGGATGGTAGCCTTGTCGTTATGGAACATAGTCTGTTGTCATGATTTTGGTTTCTATAATAGATTGTAGCCTTGTCATTATCGAAGGTAGTATGTTGTCGAGATTTTTGTTACTCCAGTGGATGGTAGCCTTTTAATTATGGAAGGTAGTCTATTGTCGAGATTTTTGTCACTAAAATGGATGGTAGTCTTGTCATTATGGAAGGTAGTTTGTTGTCTAGATTTTTGTTACTACAATGAATGGTAGCCTTGTCATTATGGAAGGTAGTCTGTTGTCGAGATTTTTGTTCCTGCAAATGATTGTAGCCTTGTCGTTATGGAAGGTAGTCTGTTTTCGATATCTTTGTTACTACAATGGATGGTAGCCTTGTCATTATGAAAGGTAATCTGTTGTCGAGATTTTTGTTACTATAATGGATTGTAGCCTTGTCATTATAGAAGGTAGTTTGTTGTCGATATCTTTGTTACTCCAATGGATGGTGGACTTGTCATTATGGAAGTTAATCTATTGTTGAGATTTTTGTTACAATAATGGATGGTAGCCTTGTCATTATGGAAGGTAGTCTATTGTCGAGATTTTTGTTACTACAAATGATTATAGCCTTGTCGTTATGAAAGGTAGTCTGTTGTCGATATCTTTGTTACTCTAATGGATGGTAGCCTAGTCATTATGGAAGGTAGTTTGTTGTCGTGATTCTTGTTACTCCATTGGAAGGTAGCCTTGTCATTATGGAAGGTAGTGTGTTGTCAATATTTTTTTTATTCCAATGGATGGTAGCCTTGTCATTATGGAAGGTAGTCTGTTGTCGTGATGTTTGTTACTCCAATGAAAAGTAGCCTTGTCATTATGGAAGGTAGTATGTTGTCGATATCTTTGTTATTCCAATGGATGGTAGCCTTGTCATTATGGAAGGTAGTCTGTTGTCGAGATTTTTGTTACTATAATGGACTGTAGCATTATCGTTATACAAGGTAGTCTGTTGTCGATATCTTTATTACTCCAATGGATGGTAACCTGTCATTATGGAATGTAGTCTGTTGTCGAGATTTTTGATACTCCAATGGATTGTAACCTTGTCATTATGGAAGGTAGTCTATTGTCGAGATTTTTGTTACACCGATGGATGTTAGCGTTGTCATTATGGAGAGTACTCTATTATCGAGATTTTCGTTACTACAATGGATGGTAGCCTTGTCATTATATAAGGTAGTCTATTTTCGAGATCTTTGTTACTCCATTGGATGGTAGCCTTGTCATAATTGAAGGTAGTGTGTTGTAGATATTTTTTTTTTCCAATGGATGGTAGTCTTGTCATTATGGAAGGTAGTCTGTTGTCCAGATTTTTGTTATTCCAATGGACGGTAGCCTTGTCATTATGGAAGGTAGTCTATTATGGAGATTTTTGTCACTACAATGGATGGTAGCCTTGCCATTCTGGAAGGTAGTCTATTGTCGATATTTTTGTTACTACAATGGATTGTAGCCTTGTCGTTATGGAAGGTAGTCTGTTATCGATATCTATGTTAATCCAAAGGATGGTAGCCTAGTCATTATTGAAGGTAGTTTGTTGTCGATATCTTTGTTACTCCAATGGATGGTAGCCTAGTCATTATGGAAGGCAGTCTGTTGTCATGATTTTTGTTACTCCAATGGATGGTAGCCTTGTCATTATGGAAGGTAGTATGTTGTCGATATCTTTGTTATATCAATGAATGGTAGCCTTGTCATTATGGAAGGTAGTCTGTTGTCAAGATTTTTGTAACTATAATGGATTCTAGCCTTGTCGTTATAGAAGGTAGTCTGTTGTCGATATCTTTATTACTCCAATGGATGGTAACCTAGTCATTATGTAAGGTAGTTTGTTGTCGAGATTTTTATTACTACAATAGATGGTAGCCTTGTCATTTTGGAAGGTAGTCTGTAGTCGAGATTTTTGTTACTACAAATGATTATAGCCTTTTCGTAATGGAAGGTAGTCTGTTGTCGATATCTTTGTTACTCCAATGGATGGTAGCCTAGTCATTATGGAAGGTAGTCTGTTGTCTTGATTTTTGTTACTCCAATGGATGGTAGCCTTGTCATTATGGAAGGTAGTATGTTGTCGATATCTTTGTTAGTCCAATGGATGGTAGCCTTGTCAATATGGAAGGTAGTCTGTTGTCGAGATTTTTGTTACTATAATGAATTGTAGCCTTGTCGTTATAGAAGGTAGTCTGTTGTCGATATCTTTATTACTCTAATGGATGGTAACCTAGTCATTATGGAAGGTAGTCTATTGTCGAGATTTTTGTTACTCCAATGGATGGTAGCGTTTTCATTATGGAAAGTAGTCTATTGTCGAGATTTTCGTTACTACAATGGATGGTAGCCTTCTCATTATAGAAGGTAGTCTATTGTCGAGATCTTTGTTACTCCATTAGATGGTAGCCTTGTCATAATTGAAGGTAGTCTGTTGTCGAGATTTTTGTTACTCTAAGGGATGATAGCCTTGTCATTATGGAACATAGTCTGTTGTCGAGATTTTTGTTATTCCAATGGACGGTAGCCTTGTCATTATGAAAGGTAGTCTGTTCTCAAGATTTTGGTTTCTATAATAGATTGTAGCCTTGTCATTATGGAAGGTAGTATGTTTTCGATATCTTTGTTACTCCAATGGATGGTAGCCTTGTAATTATGGGAGGTAGTCTGTTGTCGAGATTTTTGTTACTACAATGGATGGTAGCCTTGTCATTATGGAAGGTAGTCTGTTGTCGAGATTTTTGTTACTGCAAATAATTGTAGCTTTGTCATTATGGAAGGTAGTCTATTGTCGATAATTTTGTTACTACAATGGATGGTAGCCTTGTCATTATGAAAGGTAGTCTGTTGTCGAGATTTTTGTTACTACAATGGATTGTAGCCTTGTCATTATAGAAGGTAGTGTGTTGTCGATATCTTTGTTACTCCAATCGATGGTAGCCTTGTCATTATAGAAGGTACTCTATTGTTGAGATTTTTTTTACTACAATGGATGGTAGCCTTGTCATTATGGAAGGTAGTCTGTTGTCGAGATTTTAATTACTACAAATGATTATAGCCTTGTCGTTATGGAAGGTAGTCTGTTGTCGATATCTTATTTATTCTAGTGGATGGTAGCCTAGTCATTATGGAAGGTAGTTTGTTGTCGTGATTCTTGTTACTCCATTGGATGGTAGCCTTGTCATTATGGAAGGTAGTGTGATGTCGATATTTTTTTTATTCCAATGGATGGTAGCCTTGTCATTATGGAAGGTAGTCTGTTGTCGTGATTTTTATTACTCCAATGCATGGTAGCCTTGTCATTATGTAAGGTAGACTGTTGTCGAGATTTTTGTTACTCTAAGGGATGATAGCCTTGTCATTATGGAACATAGTGTGTTGTTAAGATTTTTGTTATTCCAATGGACGGTAGCCTTGTCATTATGAAAGGTAGTCTGTTGTCAAGATTTTGGTTTCTATAATAGATTGTAGCCTTGTCATTATGGAAGGTAGTATGTTTTCGATATCTTTGTTACTCCAATGGATGGTAGCCTTGTAATTATGGGAGGTAGTCTGTTGTCGAGATTTTTGTTACTACAATGGATGGTAGCCTTGTCATTATGGAAGGTAGTCTGTTGTCGAGATTTTTGTTACTGCAAATAATTGTAGCTTTGTCATTATGGAAGGTAGTCTATTGTCGATAATTTTGTTACTACAATGGATGGTAGCCTTGTCATTATGAAAGGTAGTCAGTTGTCGAGATTTTTGTTACTACAATGGATTGTAGCCTTGTCATTATAGAAGGTAGTGTGTTGTCGATATCTTTGTTACTCCAATGGATGGTAGCCTTGTCATTATAGAAGGTACTCTATTGTTGAGATTTTTTTTTACTACAATGGATGGTAGCCTTGTCATTATGGAAGGTAGTCTGTTGTCGAGATTTTAATTACTACAAATGATTATAGCCTTGTCGTTATGGAAGGTAGTCTGTTGTCGATATCTTTTTTACTCCAGTGGATGGTAGCCTAGTCAATATGAAAGGTAGTTTGTTGTCGTGATTCTTGTTACTCCATTGGATGGTAGCCTTGTCATTATGGAAGGTAGTGTGATGTCGATATTTTTTTTATTCCAATGGATGGTAGCCTTGTCATTATGGAAGGTAGTCTGTTGTCGTGATTTTTATTACTCCAATGCATGGTAGCCTTGTCATTATGTAAGGTAGTATGTTGTCGATATCTTTGTTACTCCAATGGATCGTAACCTAGTCATTATGGAAGGTAGTCTGTTGTCGAGATTTTTGTTACTCCAATGGATTGTAGCCTTGTCATTATAAAAGGTAGTCTATTGTCGAGATTTTTGTTACTCCAATGGATGGTAGCGTTGTCATTATGGAAAGTAGTCTATTGTCGAGATTTTCGTTACTACAATGGATGGTAGCCTTGTCATTATGGAAGGTAGTCTGTTGTCGAGATTTTTGTTACTCTAAGGGATGGTAGCCTTGTCATTATGGAACATAGTTTGTTGTCGAGATTTTTATTATTCCAATGGACGGTAGCCTTGTCATTATGAAAGGTAGTCTGTTGTCAAGATTTTGGATTCTATAGTAGATTATAGCCTTGTCATTATGGAAGGTAGTATGTTTTCGATATCTTTGTTACTCCAATGGATGGTAGCCTTGTAATTATGGAAGGTAGTCTGTTGTCGAGATTTTTGTTACTACAATGGATGGTAGCCTTGTCATTTTGGAAGGTAGTCTGTTGTCGAGATTTTTGTTACTACAATGGATGGTAGCCTTGTCATTATGGAAGGTAGTCTGTTGTCGCTATTTTTTTTACTGCAAATGATTGTAGCCTTGTCGTTATGGAAGGTAGTCTGTTGTCGATATCTTTGTTACTCCAATGGATGGTAGCCTAGTCATTATGGAAGGTAGTCTGTTGTCGAGATTTTTGTTACTCCATTGGATGGTAGCCTTGTCATTATAGAAGGTAGTGTGTTGTCGATATTTTTCTTATTCCAATGGATGGTAGCGTTGTCATTATGGAAGGTAGTCTGTTGTCATGATTTTTGTTCCTCCAATGGATGGTAGCCTTGTCATTATGGAAGGTGGTATGTTTTCGATATCTTTGTTTCTCCAATGGATGGTAGCCTTGTCATTATATAAAGGTAGTTTGTTGTCAAGATTTTTGTTACTACAATGGATTGTAGCCTTGTCGTTATAGAAGGTAGTCTGTTATCGATATCTTTGTTACTCCAATGGATGGTAGCCTTGTCATTATGGAAGGTACTCTATTGTTGAGATTTTTGTTACTACAATAGATGTTAGCCTTGTCATTATGGAAGGCAATCTGTTGTCGAGATTTTTGTTACTACAAATGAATATAGCATTGTCGTAATGGAAGGTAGTCTGTTGTTGAATTCTTTGTTACTCCAATGGATGGTAGCCTAGTCATTATGGAAGGTAGTATGTTGTCGTGATTCTTGTTACTCCATTGGATGGTAGCCTTATCATTATGGAAGGTAGTGTGTTGTCGATTTTTTTTTATTCCAATGGATGGTAGCCTTGTCATTATGGAAGGTAGTCTGTTGTCGTGATTTTTGTTACACCAATGGATGGTAGACTTGTCATTATGGAAGGTAGTATGTTGTCGATATCTTTGTTACTCCAATGGATGGTAGCCTTGTCATTATGGAAGGTAGTCTGTTGTCCAGATTTTTCTTACTATAATGGATTGTAGCCTTGTCGTTATAGAAGGTAGTCTGTTGTTGATATCTTTATTACTCCAATGGATGGTAACCTATTCATTATGGAAGGTACTCTATTGTCGAGACTTTTGTTACTCCAATGGATTATAGCCTTATCATTATGGAAGGTAGTCTATTGTCATGATTTTTGTTACTCCAATGGATGGTAGCCTTGTCATTATGGAAGGTAGTGTGTTGCCGATATTTTTCTTATTCCAATGGATGGTATCCTTGTCATTATGGAAGGTAGTCTATTGTCGTCATTTTTGTTACTCCAACTGATGGTATCCTTGTCATTATGGAAGGTAGTATGTTTTCGATATCTTTGTTACTCCAATGGATGGTAGCCTTGTCATTATGGAAGGTAGTCTATTATCGATATTTTAGTTACTACAATGGATGGTAGCCTTGTCATTATGAAAGGTAGTCTATTTTCGAGGTTTTTGTTACTACAATGGATTGTTGCCTTCTCATTATAGAAGGTTGTCTATTGTCGATATCTTTGTTACTCCAATGGATGGTAGCCTTGTCATTATGGAAGGTACTCTATTGTTGTGATTTTTGTCACTATAATGGATGGTAGCCTTGTCATTATGGAAGGTAGTCTGTTGTCGAGATTTTTGTTACTACAAATGATTATAGCCTTGTCGTTATGGAAGGTAGTCTGTTGTCGATATCTTTGTTACTCCAATGGATGGTAGCCTAGTCATTATGGAAGGTAGTTTGTTGTCGTGATTCTTGTTACTCCATTGGATGGTAGCCTTGTCATTATGGAAGGTAGTGTGTTGTCGATATTTTTTTTATTCCAATGGATGGTAGCCTTGTCATTATGGAAGGTAGTCTGTTGTCGTGATTTTTGTTACTCCAATGGACTGTAGCCTTGTCATTATGGAAGGTAGTATGTTGTCGATATCTTTATTACTCCAATGGATGGTAGCCTTTTCATTATGGAAGGTAGTCTGTTGTTGAGATTTTTCTTACTATAATGGATTGTAGCCACGTCGTTATAGAAGGTAGTCTGTTTTCGATATCTTTATTACTCCAATGGATGGTAACCTAGTCATTATGGAAGGTAGTATGTTATCGAGATTTTTGTTACTCCAATGGATTGTAGCCTTGTCATTATGGAAGGTAGTCTGTTGTCGAGATTTTTGTTACTATAATTGATTGTAGCCTTGTCGTTATAGAAGGTAGTCTATTGTCGATATCTTTATTACTCCAATGGATGGTAACCTAGTCATTATGGAAGGTAGTCTGTTGTCAGATTTTTGTTACTCCAATGGATTGTAGCCTTGTCATTATAAAAGGTAGTCTATTGTCGAGATTTTTGTTACTCCAATGGATGGTAGCGTTGTCATTATGGAGAGTAGTCTATTGTCGAGATTTTCGTTACTACAATGGATGGCAACCTTGTCATTATAGAAGGTAGTATGTTGTCGCGATCTTTGTTACTCCATTGGATGGTAGCCTTGTCATAATTGAAGGTAGTGTGTTGTCGATATTTTTGTTTTTCCATTGGATGGTAGCCTTGTCATTATGGAAGGTAGTCTGTTGTCGAGATTTTTGTTACTCTAAGGGATGGTAGCCTTGTCATTATGGAACATAGTTTGTTGTCGAGATTTTAGTTATTACAATGTACGGTAGCCTTGTCATTATGAAAGGTAGTCTGTTGTCAAGATTTTGGATTCTATAATAGATTGTAGCCTTGTCATTATGGAAGGTCGTATGTTGTCGATATTTTTGTTACTCCAGTGGATGGTAGCCTTTTAATTATGGAAGGTAGTCTATTGTCGAGATTTTTGTCACTACAATGGATAATAACCTTGTCATTATGGAAGGTACTCTATTGTCGAGACTTTTGTTACTACAATGGATTATAGCCTTGTCATTATGGAAGGTAGTCTGTTGTCGAGATTTTTTTTACTGCAAATGATTGTAGCCTTGTCATTATGGAAGGTAGTATGTTGTCGATATATTTGTTACTCCAAAGGATGGTAACCTCGTCATTATGGAAGGTAGTCTGTTGTCCAGATTTTTGTTACTCCAATGGATGGTATCAATATCTTTGTTACTCCAATGGATGGTATCAATATCTTTTGTTACTCCAATGGATGGTATCAATATCTTTGTTACTCCAATGGATGGTATCAATATCTTTGTTACTCCATTGGATGTTATCCTTGTCATTATGGAAGGTAGTGTGTTGCCGATATTTTTCTTATTCCAATGGATGGTATCCTTGTCATTATGGAAGGTAGTCTATTGTCGTCATTTTTGTTACTCCAACTGATGGTAGCCTTGTCATTATGGAAGGTAGTATGTTTTCGATATCTTTGTTACTCCAATGGATGGTAGACTTGTCATTATGGAAGGTAGTCTATTATCGATATTTTTGTTACTACAATGGATGGTAGCCTTGTCATTACGAAAGGTAGTCTATTTTTGAGGTTTTTGTTACTACAATGGATTGTTGCCTTCTCATTATAGAAGGTTGTCTATTGTCGATATCTTTGTTACTCCAATGGATGGTAGCCTTGTCATTATGGAAGGTACTCTATTGTTGTGATTTTTGTCACTATAATGGATGGTAGCCTTGTCATTATGGAAGGTAGTCTGTTGTCGAGATTTTTGTTACTACAAATGATTATAGCCTTGTCGTTATGGAAGGTAGTCTGTTGTCGATATCTTTGTTACTCCAATGGATGGTAGCCTAGTCATTATGGAAGGTAGTTTGTTGTCGTGATTCTTGTTACTCCATTGGATGGTAGCCTTGTCATTATGGAAGGTAGTGTGTTGTCGATATTTTTTTTATTCCAATGGATGGTAGCCTTGTCATTATGGAAGGTAGTCTGTTGTCGTGATTTTTGTTACTCCAATGGACGGTAGCCTTGTCATTATGGAAGGTAGTATGTTGTCGATATCTTTATTACTCCAATGGATGGTAGCCTTTTCATTATGGAAGGTAGTCTGTTGTTGAGATTTTTCTTACTATAATGGATTGTAGCCACGTCGTTATAGAAGGTAGTCTGTTTTCGATATCTTTATTACTCCAATGGATGGTAACCTAGTCATTATGGAAGGTAGTATGTTATCGAGATTTTTGTTACTCCAATGTATTGTAGCCTTGTCATTATGGAAGGTAGTCTGTTGTCGAGATTTTTGTTACTATAATGGATTGTAGCCTTGTCGTTATAGAAGGTAGTCTATTGTCGATATCTTTATTACTCCAATGGATGGTAACCTAGTCATTATGGAAGGTAGTCTGTTGTCAGATTTTTGTTACTCCAATGGATTGTAGCCTTGTCATTATAAAAGGTAGTCTATTGTCGAGATTTTTGTTACTCCAATGGATGGTAGCGTTGTCATTATGGAAAGTAGTCTATTGTCGAGATTTTCGTTACTACAATGGATGGCAACCTTGTCATTATAGAAGGTTGTATGTTGTCGCGATCTTTGATACTCCATTGGATGGTAGACTTGTCATAATTGAAGGTAGTGTGTTGTCGATATTTTTGTTTTTCCATTGGATGGTAGCCTTGTCATTATGGAAGGTAGTCTGTTGTCGAGATTTTTGTTACTCTAAGGGATGGTAGCCTTGTCATTATGGAACATAGTTTGTTGTCGAGATTTTAGTTATTACAATGTACGGTAGCCTTGTCATTATGAAAGGTAGTCTGTTGTCAAGATTTTGGATTCTATAATAGATTGTAGCCTTGTCATTATGGAAGGTCGTATGTTGTCGAGATTTTTGTTACTCCAGTGGATGGTAGCCTTTTAATTATGGAAGGTAGTCTATTGTCGAGATTTTTGTCACTACAATGGATAATAACCTTGTCATTATGGAAGGTACTCTATTGTCGAGACTTTTGTTACTACAATGGATTATAGCCTTGTCATTATGGAAGGTAGTCTGTTGTCGAGATTTTTTTTACTGCAAATGATTGTAGTCTTGTCATTATGGAAGGTAGTATGTTGTCGATATATTTGTTACTCCAAAGGATGGTAACCTCGTCATTATGGAAGGTAGTCTGTTGTCCAGATTTTTGTTACTCCAATGGATGGTATCAATATCTTTGTTACTCCAATGGATGGTATCAATATCTTTTGTTACTCCAATGGATGGTATCAATATCTTTGTTACTCCAATGGATGGTATCAATATCTTTGTTACTCCATTGGATGTTATCCTTGTCATTATGGAAGGTAGTGTGTTGCCGATATTTTTCTTATTCCAATGGATGGTATCCTTGTCATTATGGAAGGTAGTCTATTGTCGTCATTTTTGTTACTCCAACTGATGGTAGCCTTGTCATTATGGAAGGTAGTATGTTTTCGATATCTTTGTTACTCCAATGGATGGTAGACTTGTCATTATGGAAGGTAGTCTATTATCGATATTTTTGTTACTACAATGGATGGTAGCCTTGTCATTATGAAAGGTAGTCTATTTTCGAGGTTTTTGTTACTACAATGGATTGTTGCCTTCTCATTATAGAAGGTTTTCTATTGTCGATATCTTTGTTACTCCAATGGATGGTAGCCTTGTCATTATGGAAGGTACTCTATTGTTGAGATTTTTGCTACTACAATGGATTATAGCCTTGTCATTATGGAAGGTAGTCTGTTGTCGAGATTTTTTTTACTGCAAATGATTGTAGCCTTGTCATTATGGAAGGTAGTATGTTGTCGATATATTTGTTACTCCAAAGGATGGTAACCTCGTCATTATGGAAGGTAGTCTGTTGTCCAGATTTTTGTTACTCCAATGGATGGTATCAATATCTTTGTTACTCCAATGGATGGTATCAATATCTTTTGTTACTCCAATGGATGGTATCAATATCTTTGTTACTCCAATGGATGGTATCAATATCTTTGTTACTCCATTGGATGTTATCCTTGTCATTATGGAAGGTAGTGTGTTGCCGATATTTTTCTTATTCCAATGGATGGTATCCTTGTCATTATGGAAGGTAGTCTATTGTCGTCATTTTTGTTACTCCAACTGATGGTAGCCTTGTCATTATGGAAGGTAGTATGTTTTCGATATCTTTGTTACTCCAATGGATGGTAGACTTGTCATTATGGAAGGTAGTCTATTATCGATATTTTTGTTACTACAATGGATGGTAGCCTTGTCATTATGAAAGGTAGTCTATTTTCGAGGTTTTTGTTACTACAATGGATTGTTGCCTTCTCATTATAGAAGGTTGTCTATTGTCGATATCTTTGTTACTCCAATGGATGGTAGCCTTGTCATTATGGAAGGTACTCTATTGTTGAGATTTTTGTTACTATAATGGATGGTAGCCTTGTCATTATGGAAGGTAGTCTGGTGTCGAGATTTTTGTTACTACAAATGATTATAGCCTTGTTGTTATGGAAGGTAGTCTGTTGTCGATATCTTTGTTACTCCAATGGATGGTAGCCTAGTCATTATGGAAGGTAGTTTGTTGTCGTGATTCTTGTTACTCCATTGGATGGTAGCCTTGTCATTATGGAAGGTAGTGTGTGTCGATATTTTTTTTATTCCAATGGATGGTAGCCTTGTCATTATGGAAGGTAGTCTGTTGTCGTGATTTTTGTTACTCCAATGGATGGTAGCCTTGTCATTATGGAAGGTAGTATGTTGTCGATATCTTTATTACTCCAATGGATGGTAGCCTTGTCATTATGGAAGGTAGTCTGTTGTTCAGATTTTTCTTACTATAATGGATTGTAGCCTCGTCGTTATAGAAGGTAGTTTGTTTTCGATATCTTTATTACTCCAATGGATGGTAACCTAGTCATTATGGAAGGTAGTATGTTATCGAGATTTTTGTTACTCCAATGGATTGTAGCCTTGTCATTATGGAAGGTAGTCTGTTGTCGAGATTTTTGTTACTATAATTGATTGTAGCCTTGTCGTTATAGAAGGTAGTCTATTGTCGATATCTTTATTACTCCAATGGATGGTAACCTAGTCATTATGGAAGGTAGTCTGTTGTCAGATTTTTGTTACTCCAATGGATTGTAGCCTTGTCATTATAAAAGGTAGTCTATTGTCGAGATTTTTGTTACTCCAATGGATGGTAGCGTTGTCATTATGGAGAGTAGTCTATTGTCGAGATTTTCGTTACTACAATGGATGGCAACCTTGTCATTATAGAAGGTAGTATGTTGTCGCGATCTTTGTTACTCCATTGGATGGTAGCCTTGTCATAATTGAAGGTAGTGTGTTGTCGATATTTTTGTTTTTCCATTGGATGGTAGCCTTGTCATTATGGAAGGTAGTCTGTTGTCGAGATTTTTGTTACTCTAAGGGATGGTAGCCTTGTCATTATGGAACATAGTTTGTTGTCGAGATTTTAGTTATTACAATGTACGGTAGCCTTGTCATTATGAAAGGTAGTCTGTTGTCAAGATTTTGGATTCTATAATAGATTATAGCCTTGTCATTATGGAAGGTCGTATGTTGTCGAGATTTTTGTTACTCCAGTGGATGGTAGCCTTTTAATTATGGAAGGTAGTCTATTGTCGAGATTTTTGTCACTACAATGGATAATAACCTTGTCATTATGGAAGGTACTCTATTGTCGAGACTTTTGTTACTACAATGGATTATAGCCTTGTCATTATGGAAGGTAGTCTGTTGTCGAGATTTTTTTTACTGCAAATGATTGTAGCCTTGTCCTTATGGAAGGTAGTATGTTGTCGATATATTTGTTACTCCAAAGGATGGTAACCTCGTCATTATGGAAGGTAGTCTGTTGTCCAGATTTTTGTTACTCCAATGGATGGTATCAATATCTTTGTTACTCCAATGGATGGTATCAATATCTTTTGTTACTCCAATGGATGGTATCAATATCTTTGTTACTCCAATGGATGGTATCAATATCTTTGTTACTCCATTGGATGTTATCCTTGTCATTATGGAAGGTAGTGTGTTGCCGATATTTTTCTTATTCCAATGGATGGTATCCTTGTCATTATGGAAGGTAGTCTATTGTCGTCATTTTTGTTACTCCAACTGATGGTAGCCTTGTCATTATGGAAGGTAGTATGTTTTCGATATCTTTGTTACTCCAATGGATGGTAGACTTGTCATTATGGAAGGTAGTCTATTATCGATATTTTTGTTACTACAATGGATGGTAGCCTTGTCATTACAAAAGGTAGTCTATTTTTGAGGTTTTTGTTACTACAATGGATTGTTGCCTTCTCATTATAGAAGGTTGTCTATTGTCGATATCTTTGTTACTCCAATGGATGGTAGCCTTGTCATTATGGAAGGTACTCTATTGTTGTGATTTTTGTCACTATAATGGATGGTAGCCTTGTCATTATGGAAGGTAGTCTGTTGTCGAGATTTTTGTTACTACAAATGATTATAGCCTTGTCGTTATGGAAGGTAGTCTGTTGTCGATATCTTTGTTACTCCAATGGATGGTAGCCTAGTCATTATGGAAGGTAGTTTGTTGTCGTGATTCTTGTTACTCCATTGGATGGTAGCCTTGTCATTATGGAAGGTAGTGTGTTGTCGATATTTTTTTTATTCCAATGGATGGTAGCCTTGTCATTATGGAAGGTAGTCTGTTGTCGTGATTTTTGTTACTCCAATGGACGGTAGCCTTGTCATTATGGAAGGTAGTATGTTGTCGATATCTTTATTACTCCAATGGATGGTAGCCTTTTCATTATGGAAGGTAGTCTGTTGTTGAGATTTTTCTTACTATAATGGATTGTAGCCACGTCGTTATAGAAGGTAGTCTGTTTTCGATATCTTTATTACTCCAATGGATGGTAACCTAGTCATTATGGAAGGTAGTATGTTATCGAGATTTTTGTTACTCCAATGGATTGTAGCCTTGTCATTATGGAAGGTAGTCTGTTGTCGAGATTTTTGTTACTATAATGGATTGTAGCCTTGTCGTTATAGAAGGTAGTCTATTGTCGATATCTTTATTACTCCAATGGATGGTAACCTAGTCATTATGGAAGGTAGTCTGTTGTCAGATTTTTGTTACTCCAATGGATTGTAGCCTTGTCATTATAAAAGGTAGTCTATTGTCGAGATTTTTGTTACTCCAATGGATGGTAGCGTTGTCATTATGGAAAGTAGTCTATTGTCGAGATTTTCGTTACTACAATGGATGGCAACCTTGTCATTATAGAAGGTTGTATGTTGTCGCGATCTTTGTTACTCCATTGGATGGTAGACTTGTCATAATTGAAGGTAGTGTGTTGTCGATATTTTTGTTTTTCCATTGGATGGTAGCCTTGTCATTATGGAAGGTAGTCTGTTGTCGAGATTTTTGTTACTCTAAGGGATGGTAGCCTTGTCATTATGGAACATAGTTTGTTGTCGAGATTTTAGTTATTACAATGTACGGTAGCCTTGTCATTATGAAAGGTAGTCTGTTGTCAAGATTTTGGATTCTATAATAGATTGTAGCCTTGTCATTATGGAAGGTCGTATGTTGTCGAGATTTTTGTTACTCCAGTGGATGGTAGCCTTTTAATTATGGAAGGTAGTCTATTGTCGAGATTTTTGTCACTACAATGGATAATAACCTTGTCATTATGGAAGGTACTCTATTGTCGAGACTTTTGTTACTACAATGGATTATAGCCTTGTCATTATGGAAGGTAGTCTGTTGTCGAGATTTTTTTTACTGCAAATGATTGTAGCCTTGTCATTATGGAAGGTAGTATGTTGTCGATATATTTGTTACTCCAAAGGATGGTAACCTCGTCATTATGGAAGGTAGTCTGTTGTCCAGATTTTTGTTACTCCAATGGATGGTATCAATATCTTTGTTACTCCAATGGATGGTATCAATATCTTTTGTTACTCCAATGGATGGTATCAATATCTTTGTTACTCCAATGGATGGTATCAATATCTTTGTTACTCCATTGGATGTTATCCTTGTCATTATGGAAGGTAGTGTGTTGCCGATATTTTTCTTATTCCAATGGATGGTATCCTTGTCATTATGGAAGGTAGTCTATTGTCGTCATTTTTGTTACTCCAACTGATGGTAGCCTTGTCATTATGGAAGGTAGTATGTTTTCGATATCTTTGTTACTCCAATGGATGGTAGACTTGTCATTATGGAAGGTAGTCTATTATCGATATTTTTGTTACTACAATGGATGGTAGCCTTGTCATTATGAAAGGTAGTCTATTTTCGAGGTTTTTGTTACTACAATGGATTGTTGCCTTCTCATTATAGAAGGTTTTCTATTGTCGATATCTTTGTTACTCCAATGGATGGTAGCCTTGTCATTATGGAAGGTACTCTATTGTTGAGATTTTTGTTACTACAATGGATTATAGCCTTGTCATTATGGAAGGTAGTCTGTTGTCGAGATTTTTTTTACTGCAAATGATTGTAGCCTTGTCATTATGGAAGGTAGTATGTTGTCGATATATTTGTTACTCCAAAGGATGGTAACCTCGTCATTATGGAAGGTAGTCTGTTGTCCAGATTTTTGTTACTCCAATGGATGGTATCAATATCTTTGTTACTCCAATGGATGGTATCAATATCTTTTGTTACTCCAATGGATGGTATCAATATCTTTGTTACTCCAATGGATGGTATCAATATCTTTGTTACTCCATTGGATGTTATCCTTGTCATTATGGAAGGTAGTGTGTTGCCGATATTTTTCTTATTCCAATGGATGGTATCCTTGTCATTATGGAAGGTAGTCTATTGTCGTCATTTTTGTTACTCCAACTGATGGTAGCCTTGTCATTATGGAAGGTAGTATGTTTTCGATATCTTTGTTACTCCAATGGATGGTAGACTTGTCATTATGGAAGGTAGTCTATTATCGATATTTTTGTTACTACAATGGATGGTAGCCTTGTCATTATGAAAGGTAGTCTATTTTCGAGGTTTTTGTTACTACAATGGATTGTTGCCTTCTCATTATAGAAGGTTTTCTATTGTCGATATCTTTGTTACTCCAATGGATGGTAGCCTTGTCATTATGGAAGGTACTCTATTGTTGAGATTTTTGCTACTACAATGGATTATAGCCTTGTCATTATGGAAGGTAGTCTGTTGTCGAGATTTTTTTTACTGCAAATGATTGTAGCCTTGTCATTATGGAAGGTAGTATGTTGTCGATATATTTGTTACTCCAAAGGATGGTAACCTCGTCATTATGGAAGGTAGTCTGTTGTCCAGATTTTTGTTACTCCAATGGATGGTATCAATATCTTTGTTACTCCAATGGATGGTATCAATATCTTTTGTTACTCCAATGGATGGTATCAATATCTTTGTTACTCCAATGGATGGTATCAATATCTTTGTTACTCCATTGGATGTTATCCTTGTCATTATGGAAGGTAGTGTGTTGCCGATATTTTTCTTATTCCAATGGATGGTATCCTTGTCATTATGGAAGGTAGTCTATTGTCGTCATTTTTGTTACTCCAACTGATGGTAGCCTTGTCATTATGGAAGGTAGTATGTTTTCGATATCTTTGTTACTCCAATGGATGGTAGACTTGTCATTATGGAAGGTAGTCTATTATCGATATTTTTGTTACTACAATGGATGGTAGCCTTGTCATTATGAAAGGTAGTCTATTTTCGAGGTTTTTGTTACTACAATGGATTGTTGCCTTCTCATTATAGAAGGTTGTCTATTGTCGATATCTTTGTTACTCCAATGGATGGTAGCCTTGTCATTATGGAAGGTACTCTATTGTTGAGATTTTTGTTACTATAATGGATGGTAGCCTTGTCATTATGGAAGGTAGTCTGGTGTCGAGATTTTTGTTACTACAAATGATTATAGCCTTGTTGTTATGGAAGGTAGTCTGTTGTCGATATCTTTGTTACTCCAATGGATGGTAGCCTAGTCATTATGGAAGGTAGTTTGTTGTCGTGATTCTTGTTACTCCATTGGATGGTAGCCTTGTCATTATGGAAGGTAGTGTGTGTCGATATTTTTTTTATTCCAATGGATGGTAGCCTTGTCATTATGGAAGGTAGTCTGTTGTCGTGATTTTTGTTACTCCAATGGATGGTAGCCTTGTCATTATGGAAGGTAGTATGTTGTCGATATCTTTATTACTCCAATGGATGGTAGCCTTGTCATTATGGAAGGTAGTCTGTTGTTCAGATTTTTCTTACTATAATGGATTGTAGCCTCGTCGTTATAGAAGGTAGTTTGTTTTCGATATCTTTATTACTCCAATGGATGGTAACCTAGTCATTATGGAAGGTAGTATGTTATCGAGATTTTTGTTACTCCAATGGATTGTAGCCTTGTCATTATGGAAGGTAGTCTGTTGTCGAGATTTTTGTTACTATAATTGATTGTAGCCTTGTCGTTATAGAAGGTAGTCTATTGTCGATATCTTTATTACTCCAATGGATGGTAACCTAGTCATTATGGAAGGTAGTCTGTTGTCAGATTTTTGTTACTCCAATGGATTGTAGCCTTGTCATTATAAAAGGTAGTCTATTGTCGAGATTTTTGTTACTCCAATGGATGGTAGCGTTGTCATTATGGAGAGTAGTCTATTGTCGAGATTTTCGTTACTACAATGGATGGCAACCTTGTCATTATAGAAGGTAGTATGTTGTCGCGATCTTTGTTACTCCATTGGATGGTAGCCTTGTCATAATTGAAGGTAGTGTGTTGTCGATATTTTTGTTTTTCCATTGGATGGTAGCCTTGTCATTATGGAAGGTAGTCTGTTGTCGAGATTTTTGTTACTCTAAGGGATGGTAGCCTTGTCATTATGGAACATAGTTTGTTGTCGAGATTTTAGTTATTACAATGTACGGTAGCCTTGTCATTATGAAAGGTAGTCTGTTGTCAAGATTTTGGATTCTATAATAGATTGTAGCCTTGTCATTATGGAAGGTCGTATGTTGTCGAGATTTTTGTTACTCCAGTGGATGGTAGCCTTTTAATTATGGAAGGTAGTCTATTGTCGAGATTTTTGTCACTACAATGGATAATAACCTTGTCATTATGGAAGGTACTCTATTGTCGAGACTTTTGTTACTACAATGGATTATAGCCTTGTCATTATGGAAGGTAGTCTGTTGTCGAGATTTTTTTTACTGCAAATGATTGTAGCCTTGTCCTTATGGAAGGTAGTATGTTGTCGATATATTTGTTACTCCAAAGGATGGTAACCTCGTCATTATGGAAGGTAGTCTGTTGTCCAGATTTTTGTTACTCCAATGGATGGTATCAATATCTTTGTTACTCCAATGGATGGTATCAATATCTTTTGTTACTCCAATGGATGGTATCAATATCTTTGTTACTCCAATGGATGGTATCAATATCTTTGTTACTCCATTGGATGTTATCCTTGTCATTATGGAAGGTAGTGTGTTGCCGATATTTTTCTTATTCCAATGGATGGTATCCTTGTCATTATGGAAGGTAGTCTATTGTCGTCATTTTTGTTACTCCAACTGATGGTAGCCTTGTCATTATGGAAGGTAGTATGTTTTCGATATCTTTGTTACTCCAATGGATGGTAGACTTGTCATTATGGAAGGTAGTCTATTATCGATATTTTTGTTACTACAATGGATGGTAGCCTTGTCATTACGAAAGGTAGTCTATTTTTGAGGTTTTTGTTACTACAATGGATTGTTGCCTTCTCATTATAGAAGGTTGTCTATTGTCGATATCTTTGTTACTCCAATGGATGGTAGCCTTGTCATTATGGAAGGTACTCTATTGTTGTGATTTTTGTCACTATAATGGATGGTAGCCTTGTCATTATGGAAGGTAGTCTGTTGTCGAGATTTTTGTTACTACAAATGATTATAGCCTTGTCGTTATGGAAGGTAGTCTGTTGTCGATATCTTTGTTACTCCAATGGATGGTAGCCTAGTCATTATGGAAGGTAGTTTGTTGTCGTGATTCTTGTTACTCCATTGGATGGTAGCCTTGTCATTATGGAAGGTAGTGTGTTGTCGATATTTTTTTTATTCCAATGGATGGTAGCCTTGTCATTATGGAAGGTAGTCTGTTGTCGTGATTTTTGTTACTCCAATGGACGGTAGCCTTGTCATTATGGAAGGTAGTATGTTGTCGATATCTTTATTACTCCAATGGATGGTAGCCTTTTCATTATGGAAGGTAGTCTGTTGTTGAGATTTTTCTTACTATAATGGATTGTAGCCACGTCGTTATAGAAGGTAGTCTGTTTTCGATATCTTTATTACTCCAATGGATGGTAACCTAGTCATTATGGAAGGTAGTATGTTATCGAGATTTTTGTTACTCCAATGGATTGTAGCCTTGTCATTATGGAAGGTAGTCTGTTGTCGAGATTTTTGTTACTATAATGGATTGTAGCCTTGTCGTTATAGAAGGTAGTCTATTGTCGATATCTTTATTACTCCAATGGATGGTAACCTAGTCATTATGGAAGGTAGTCTGTTGTCAGATTTTTGTTACTCCAATGGATTGTAGCCTTGTCATTATAAAAGGTAGTCTATTGTCGAGATTTTTGTTACTCCAATGGATGGTAGCGTTGTCATTATGGAAAGTAGTCTATTGTCGAGATTTTCGTTACTACAATGGATGGCAACCTTGTCATTATAGAAGGTTGTATGTTGTCGCGATCTTTGTTACTCCATTGGATGGTAGACTTGTCATAATTGAAGGTAGTGTGTTGTCGATATTTTTGTTTTTCCATTGGATGGTAGCCTTGTCATTATGGAAGGTAGTCTGTTGTCGAGATTTTTGTTACTCTAAGGGATGGTAGCCTTGTCATTATGGAACATAGTTTGTTGTCGAGATTTTAGTTATTACAATGTACGGTAGCCTTGTCATTATGAAAGGTAGTCTGTTGTCAAGATTTTGGATTCTATAATAGATTGTAGCCTTGTCATTATGGAAGGTCGTATGTTGTCGAGATTTTTGTTACTCCAGTGGATGGTAGCCTTTTAATTATGGAAGGTAGTCTATTGTCGAGATTTTTGTCACTACAATGTATAATAACCTTGTCATTATGGAAGGTACTCTATTGTCGAGACTTTTGTTACTACAATGGATTATAGCCTTGTCATTATGGAAGGTAGTCTGTTGTCGAGATTTTTTTTACTGCAAATGATTGTAGCCTTGTCATTATGGAAGGTAGTATGTTGTCGATATATTTGTTACTCCAAAGGATGGTAACCTCGTCATTATGGAAGGTAGTCTGTTGTCCAGATTTTTGTTACTCCAATGGATGGTATCAATATCTTTGTTACTCCAATGGATGGTATCAATATCTTTTGTTACTCCAATGGATGGTATCAATATCTTTGTTACTCCAATGGATGGTATCAATATCTTTGTTACTCCATTGGATGTTATCCTTGTCATTATGGAAGGTAGTGTGTTGCCGATATTTTTCTTATTCCAATGGATGGTATCCTTGTCATTATGGAAGGTAGTCTATTGTCGTCATTTTTGTTACTCCAACTGATGGTAGCCTTGTCATTATGGAAGGTAGTATGTTTTCGATATCTTTGTTACTCCAATGGATGGTAGACTTGTCATTATGGAAGGTAGTCTATTATCGATATTTTTGTTACTACAATGGATGGTAGCCTTGTCATTATGAAAGGTAGTCTATTTTCGAGGTTTTTGTTACTACAATGGATTGTTGCCTTCTCATTATAGAAGGTTTTCTATTGTCGATATCTTTGTTACTCCAATGGATGGTAGCCTTGTCATTATGGAAGGTACTCTATTGTTGAGATTTTTGTTACTACAATGGATTATAGCCTTGTCATTATGGAAGGTAGTCTGTTGTCGAGATTTTTTTTACTGCAAATGATTGTAGCCTTGTCATTATGGAAGGTAGTATGTTGTCGATATATTTGTTACTCCAAAGGATGGTAACCTCGTCATTATGGAAGGTAGTCTGTTGTCCAGATTTTTGTTACTCCAATGGATGGTATCAATATCTTTGTTACTCCAATGGATGGTATCAATATCTTTTGTTACTCCAATGGATGGTATCAATATCTTTGTTACTCCAATGGATGGTATCAATATCTTTGTTACTCCATTGGATGTTATCCTTGTCATTATGGAAGGTAGTGTGTTGCCGATATTTTTCTTATTCCAATGGATGGTATCCTTGTCATTATGGAAGGTAGTCTATTGTCGTCATTTTTGTTACTCCAACTGATGGTAGCCTTGTCATTATGGAAGGTAGTATGTTTTCGATATCTTTGTTACTCCAATGGATGGTAGACTTGTCATTATGGAAGGTAGTCTATTATCGATATTTTTGTTACTACAATGGATGGTAGCCTTGTCATTATGAAAGGTAGTCTATTTTCGAGGTTTTTGTTACTACAATGGATTGTTGCCTTCTCATTATAGAAGGTTGTCTATTGTCGATATCTTTGTTACTCCAATGGATGGTAGCCTTGTCATTATGGAAGGTACTCTATTGTTGAGATTTTTGTTACTATAATGGATGGTAGCCTTGTCATTATGGAAGGTAGTCTGGTGTCGAGATTTTTGTTACTACAAATGATTATAGCCTTGTTGTTATGGAAGGTAGTCTGTTGTCGATATCTTTGTTACTCCAATGGATGGTAGCCTAGTCATTATGGAAGGTAGTTTGTTGTCGTGATTCTTGTTACTCCATTGGATGGTAGCCTTGTCATTATGGAAGGTAGTGTGTGTCGATATTTTTTTTATTCCAATGGATGGTAGCCTTGTCATTATGGAAGGTAGTCTGTTGTCGTGATTTTTGTTACTCCAATGGATGGTAGCCTTGTCATTATGGAAGGTAGTATGTTGTCGATATCTTTATTACTCCAATGGATGGTAGCCTTGTCATTATGGAAGGTAGTCTGTTGTTCAGATTTTTCTTACTATAATGGATTGTAGCCTCGTCGTTATAGAAGGTAGTTTGTTTTCGATATCTTTATTACTCCAATGGATGGTAACCTAGTCATTATGGAAGGTAGTATGTTATCGAGATTTTTGTTACTCCAATGGATTGTAGCCTTGTCATTATGGAAGGTAGTCTGTTGTCGAGATTTTTGTTACTATAATGGATTGTAGCCTTGTCGTTATAGAAGGTAGTCTATTGTCGATATCTTTATTACTCCAATGGATGGTAACCTAGTCATTATGGAAGGTAGTCTGTTGTCAGATTTTTGTTACTCCAATGGATTGTAGCCTTGTCATTATAAAAGGTAGTCTATTGTCGAGATTTTTGTTACTCCAATGGATGGTAGCATTGTCATTATGGAAAGTAGTCTATTGTCGAGATTTTCGTTACTACAATGGATGGCAACCTTGTCATTATAGAAGGTAGTATGTTGTCGCGATCTTTGTTACTCCATTGGATGGTAGCCTTGTCATAATTGAAGGTAGTGTGTTGTCGATATTTTTGTTTTTCCATTGGATGGTAGCCTTGTCATTATGGAAGGTAGTCTGTTGTCGAGATTTTTGTTACTCTAAGGGATGGTAGCCTTGTCATTATGGAACATAGTTTGTTGTCGAGATTTTAGTTATTACAATGTACGGTAGCCTTGTCATTATGAAAGGTAATCTGTTGTCAAGATTTTGGATTCTATAATAGATTGTAGCCTTGTCATTATGGAAGGTCGTATGTTGTCGAGATTTTTTTTACTCCAGTGGATGGTAGCCTTTTAATTATGGAAGGTAGTCTATTGTCGAGATTTTTGTCACTACAATGGATAATAGCCTTGTCATTATGGAAGGTACTCTATTGTCGAGACTTTTGTTACTACAATGGATTATAGCCTTGTCATTATGGAAGGTAGTCTGTTGTCGAGATTTTTTTTACTGCAAATGATTGTAGCCTTGTCGTTATGGAAGGTAGTATGTTGTCGATATATTTGTTACTCCAAAGGATGGTAGCCTCGTCATTATGGAAGGTAGTCTGTTGTCCAGATTTTTGTTACTCCAATGGATGGTATCCTTGTCATTATGGAAGGTAGTTTGTTATCGATATCTTTGTTACTCCAATGGATTGTAGCCTTGTCATTATGGAAGGTAGTCTATTGTAGATATTTTTGTTACTCTAATGGATGGTAGCCTTGTCATTATGAAAGGTAGTTTGTTGTCGAGATTTTTGTTACTACAATGGATTGTAGCCTTGTCGTTATAAAAGGTAGTCTGTTGTCGATATCTTTGTTACTATAATGGATCGTAGCCTTGTCATTATGGAAGGTACTCTATTGTTGAGATTTTTGTTACTACAATGGATGGTAGCCTTGTCATTATGGAAGGTAGTCTGTTGTCGAGATTTTTGTTACTACAAATGATTATAGCCTTGTCGTAATGGAAGGTAGTCTATTGTCGATATCTTTGTTACTCCAATGGATGGTAGCCTACTCATTATGGAATGTAGTCTGTTGTCGTGATTCTTGTTACTCCATTAGATGGTAGCCTTGTCATTATGGAAGGTAGTGTGTTGTCGATTTTTTTTTATTCCAATGGATGGTAGCCTTTTCATTATGGAAGGTAGTCTGTTGTCGTGATTTTTGTTACTCCAATGGATGGTAGCCTTGTCATTATGGAAGGTAGTATGTTGTCGATATCTTTGTTACTCCAATGGATGGTAGCCTTGTCATTATGGAAGGTAGTCTATTGTCGAGATTTTTGATACGATAATTGATTGTAGCCTTGTCGTTATAGAAGGTAGTCTGTTGTCGATATCTTTATTACTCCAATGGATGGTAAACTATTCATTATGGAAGGTAGTCTATTGTCGAGATTTTTGTTACTCCAATGGATTGTAGCCTTGTCATTATGGAAGGTAGTCTATTGTCGAGATTTTTGTTACTCCAATGGATGGTAGCCTTGTCATTATGGAAAGTAGTCTATTGCCGAGATTTTTGTTACTCCATTGGATGGTAGCCTTGTCATTATGGAAGGTAGTGTGTTGTCGATTTTTCTTATTCCAATGGATGGTATCCTTGTCATTATGGAAGGTAGTCTGTTGTCGTGATTTTTGTTACTCCAACTGATGGTAGCCTTGTCATTATGGAAGGTAGTATGTTGTCGATTTCTTTGTTACTCCAATGGATGGTAGCCTTGTCATTGTGGAAGGTACTCTATTGTCGAGACTTTTGTTACTACAATGGATGGTAGCCTTGTCATTATGGAAGGTAGTCTGTTGTCGAGATTTTTTTTACTGCAAATGATTAAAGCCTTGTCGTTATGGAAGGTAGTATGTTGTCGATATCTTTGTTACTCCAAAGGATGGTAGCCTCGTCATTATGGAAGGTAGTCTGTTGTCCAGATTTTTGTTACTCCAATGGATGGTATCCTTGTCATTATGGAACGTAGTATGTTATCGATATCTTTGTTACTCCAATGGATTATAGCCTTGTCATTATGGAAGGTAGTCTATTATCGATATTTTTGTTACTCTAATGGATGGTAGCCTTGTCATTATGAAAGGTAGTTTGTTGTCGAGATTTTTGTTACTACAATGGATTGTAGCCTTGTCGTTATAGAAGGTAGTCTATTGTCGATATCTTTGTTACTATAATGGATCTTAGCCTTGTCATTATGGAAGGTACTCTATTGTTGAGATTTTTGTTACTACAATGGATGGTAGCATTGTCATTATGGAAAGTAGTCTATTGTCGAGATTTTCATTACTACATCGGATGGCAGCCTTGTCATTATAGAAGGTAGTCTGTTGTCGCGATCATTGTTACTCCATTGGATGGTAGCCTTGTCATAATTGAAGGTAGTGTGTTGTCGATATTTTTGTTTTTCTATTGGATGATAGCCTTGTCATTATGGAAGGTAGTCTGTTGTCGAGATTTTTGTTACTCTAAGGGATGGTAGCCTTGTCATTATGGAACATAGTTTGTTGTAGAGATTTTAGTTATTCCAATGTACGGTAGCCTTGTCATTATGAAAGGTAGTCTGTTGTCAAGATTTTGGATTCTATAATAGATTGTAGCCTTGTCATTATGGAAGGTAGTATGTTGTCGAGATTTTTGTTACTCCAGTGGATGGTAGCCTTTTAATTATGGAAGGTAGTCTATTGTCGAGATTTTTGTCACTACAATGGATGGTAGCCTTGTCATTATGGAAGGTACTCTATTGTCGAGACTTTTGTTACTACAATGGATGGTAGCCTTGTCATTATGGAAGGTAGTCTGTTGTCGAGATTTTTTTTACTGCAAATGATTGTAGCCTTGTCGTTATGGAAGGTAGTATGTTGTCGATATCTTTGTTACTCCAAAGGATGGTAGCCTCGTCATTATTGAAGGTAGTCTGTTGTCCAGATTTTTGTTACTCCAATGGATGGTATCCTTGTCATTATGGAAGGTAGTTTGTTATCGATATCTTTGTTACTCCAATGGATTGTAGCCTTGTCATTATGGAAGGTAGTCTATTGTAGATATTTTTGTTACTCTAATGGATGGAAGCCTTGTCATTATGAAAGGTAGTTTGTTGTCGAGATTTTTGTTACTACAATGGATTGTAGCCTTGTCGTTATAAAAGGTAGTCTGTTGTCGATATCTTTGTTACTATAATGGATCGTAGCCTTGTCATTATGGAAGGTACTCTATTGTTGAGATTTTTGTTACTACAATGGATGGTAGCCTTGTCATTATGGAAGGTAGTCTGTTGTCGAGATTTTTGTTACTACAAATGATTATAGCCTTGTCGTAATGGAAGGTAGTCTATTGTCGATATCTTTGTTACTCCAATGGATGGTAGCCTACTCATTATGGAATGTAGTCTGTTGTCGTGATTCTTGTTACTCCATTAGATGGTAGCCTTGTCATTATGGAAGGTAGTGTGTTGTCGATTTTTTTTTATTCCAATGGATGGTAGCCTTGTCATTATGGAAGGTAGTCTGTTGTCGTGATTTTTGTTACCCCAATGGATGGTAGCCTTGTCATTATGGAAGGTAGTATGTTGTCGATATCTTTGTTACTCCAATGGATGGTAGCCTTGTCATTATGGAAGGTAGTCTATTGTCGAGATTTTTGTTACGATAATTGACTGTAGCCTTGTCGTTATAGAAGGTAGTCTGTTGTCGATATCTTTATTACTCCAATGGATGGTAACCTATTCATTATGGAAGGTAGTCTATTGTCAAGATGTTTGTTACTCCAATGGATTGTAGCCTTGTCATTATGGAAGGTAGTCTATTGTCGAGATTTTTGTTACTCCAATGGATGGTAGCCTTGTCATTATGGAAAGTAGTCTATTGCCGAGATTTTTGTTACTCCATTGGATGGTAGCCTTGTCATTATGGAAGGTAGTGTGTTGTCGATATTTTTCTTATTCCAATGGATGGTATCCTTGTCATTATGGAAGGTAGTCTGTTGTCGTGATTTTTGTTACTCCAACTGATGGTAGCCTTGTCATTATGGAAGGTAGTATATTGTCGATTTCTTTGTTACTCCAATGGATGGTAGCCTTGTCATTGTGGAAGGTAGTCTATTGTCGATATTTTTGTTACTACAATGGATGGTAGCCTTGTCATTATGAAAGGTAGTCTATTGTCGAGATTTTTATTACTACAATGGATTGTAGCCTTGTCGTTATAGAAGGTAGTCTGTTATCGATATCTTTGTTACTCCAAGGGATGGTAGACTTATTATTATGGAAGGTACTCTATTGTTGAGATTTTTGTTACTACAATGGATCGTAGCCTTGTCATTATGGAAGGTAGTCTATTGTCGAGATTTTTGTTACGATAATTGATTGTAGCCTTGTCGTTATAGAAGGTAGTCTGTTGTCGATATCTTTATTACTCCAATGGATGGTAACCTATTCATTATGGAAGGTAGTCTATTGTCAAGATGTTTGTTACTCCAATGGATTGTAGCCTTGTCATTATGGAAGGTAGTCTATTGTCGAGATTTTTGTTACTCCAATGGATGGTAGCCTTGTCATTATGGAAAGTAGTCTATTGCCGAGATTTTTGTTACTCCATTGGATGGTAGCCTTGTCATTATGGAAGGTAGTGTGTTGTCGATATTTTTCTTATTCCAATGGATGGTATCCTTGTCATTATGGAAGGTAGTCTGTTGTCGTGATTTTTGTTACTCCAACTGATGGTAGCCTTGTCATTATGGAAGGTAGTATATTGTCGATTTCTTTGTTACTCCAATGGATGGTAGCCTTGTCATTGTGGAAGGTAGTCTATTGTCGATATTTTTGTTACTACAATGGATGGTAGCCTTGTCATTATGAAAGGTAGTCTATTGTCGAGATTTTTATTACTACAATGGATTGTAGCCTTGTCGTTATAGAAGGTAGTCTGTTATCGATATCTTCGTTACTCCAAGGGATGGTAGACTTATTATTATGGAAGGTACTCTATTGTTGAGATTTTTGTTACTACAATGGATCGTAGCCTTGTCATTATGGAAGGTAGTCTATTGTCGAGATTTTTGTTACGATAATTGATTGTAGCCTTGTCGTTATAGAAGGTAGTCTGTTGTCGATATCTTTATTACTCCAATGGATGGTAACCTATTCATTATGGAAGGTAGTCTATTGTCAAGATGTTTGTTACTCCAATGGATTGTAGCCTTGTCATTATGGAAGGTAGTCTATTGTCGAGATTTTTGTTACTCCAATGGATGGTAGCCTTGTCATTATGGAAAGTAGTCTATTGCCGAGATTTTTGTTACTCCATTGGATGGTAGCCTTGTCATTATGGAAGGTAGTGTGTTGTCGATATTTTTCTTATTCCAATGGATGGTATCCTTGTCATTATGGAAGGTAGTCTGTTGTCGTGATTTTTGTTACTCCAACTGATGGTAGCCTTGTCATTATGGAAGGTAGTATGTTGTCGATTTCTTTGTTAGTCCAATGGATGGTAGCCTTGTCATTGTGGAAGGTAGTCTATTGTCGATATTTTTGTTACTACAATGGATGGTAGCCTTGTCATTATGAAAGGTAGTCTATTGTCGAGATTTTTATTACTACAATGGATTGTAGCCTTGTCGTTATAGAAGGTAGTCTGTTATCGATATCTTTGTTACTCCAAGGGATGGTAGACTTATTATTATGGAAGGTACTCTATTGTTGAGATTTTTGTTACTACAATGGATCGTAGCCTTGTCATTATGGAAGGTAGTCTATTGTCGAGATTTTTGTTACTATAATGGATTGTAGCCTTGTCGTTATGGAAGGTAGTCTGTTGTCGATATCTTTGTTACTCCAATGGATGGTAGCCTAGTCATTATGGAAGGTAGTTTGTTGTCGTGATTCTTGTTACTCCATTGGATAGTATCCTTGTCATTATGGAAGGTAGAGTGTTGTCGATATTTTTTTTATTCCAATGGATGGTAGCCTTGTCATTATGGAAGGTAGTCTATTGTCATGATTTTTGTTACTCCAATGGATGGTAGCCTTGTCATTATGGAAGGTAGTATGTTGTCGATATCGTTGTTACTCCAATGGATGGTAGCCTTGTCATTATGGAAGGTAGTCTGTTGTCGAGATTTTTGTTACTATAATAGATTGTAGCCTTGTCGTTATAGAAGGTAGTTTGTTGTCAATATCTTTATTACTCCAATGGATGGTAACCTAGTCATTATGGAAGGTTGTCTATTGTCGAGATTTTTGTTACTCTAATGGATTGTAGCCTTGTCATTATGGAAGGTAGTCTATTGTCGAGATTTTTGTTACTCAAATGGATGGTAGTGTTGTCATTATGGAGAGTAGTCTATTGTCGAGATTTTCGTTACTACAATGGATGGCAGCCTTGTCATTATAGAAGGTAGTCTGTTGTCAAGATCTTGGTTACTCCATTGGATGGTAGCCTTGTCATAATTGAAGGTTGTGTGTTGTCAATATTTTTGTTTTTCCAATGGATGGTAGCCTTGTCATTATGGGAGGTAGTCTGTTGTCGAGATTTTTGTTACTCTAAGGGATGGTAGCCTTGTCATTATGGAACATAGTCTATTGGTGAGATTCTTGTTATTCCAATGGACGGTAGCCTTATCATTAAGAAAGGTTGTCTGTTGTCAAGATTTTGGTTTCTATAATAGATTGTAGCCTTTTCATTATGAAAGGTAGTATGTTGACGATATCTTTGTTACTCCAGTGGATGGTAGCCTTTTAATTATGGAAGGTAGTCTATTGTCGAGATTTTTGTCACTACAATGGATGGTAGCCTTGTCATTATGGAAGGTAGTCTGTTGTCGAGATTTTTGTTACTACAATGGATGGTAGCCTTGTCATTATGGAAGGTAGTCTGTTGTCGAGATTTTTGTTACTATAATGGATTGTAGCCTTGTCGTTATAGAAGGTAGTCTGTTGTCAATATCTTTATTACTCCAATGGATTGTAACCTATTCATTATGGAAGGTAGTCTATTGTCGAGATTTTGGTTACTCCAATGGATTGTAGCCTTGTCATTATGGAAGGTAGTCTATTGTCGATATTTTTGTTACTCCAATGGATGGTAGCCTTGTCATTACGGAAAGTAGTCTATTGCCAAGATTTTTGTTACTCCATTTGATGGTAGCCTTGTCATTATGGAAGGTAGTGTGTTGTCGATATTTTTCTTATTTCAATGGATGGTATCCTTGTCATTATGGAAGGTAGTCTGTTGTCGTGATTTTTGTTACTCCAACTGATGGTAGCCTTGTCATTATGGAAAGGTAGTCTATTGTCGAGATTTTTGTTACTACAATGGATTGTAGCCTTGTCGTTATAGAAGGGTAGTCTATTGTCGAGATTTTTGTTACTACAATGGATTGTAGCCTTGTCGTTATAGAAGGTAGTCTGTTGTCGATATATTTGTTACTCCAATGGATGGTAGACTTATCATTATGGAAGGTACTCTATTGTTGAGATTTTTTTTACTACAATGGATGGTAGCCTTGTCATTATGGAAGGTAGCCTATTGTCGAGATTTTAGTTACTACAAATGATTATAGCCTTGTCTTTATGGAAGGTAGTCTGTTGTCGATGTCTTTGTTACTCCAATGGATGGTAGGCTAGTCATTATGGAAGGTAGTTTGTTGTCGTGAATCTTGTTACTCCATTGGATGGTAGCCTTGCCATTATGGAAGGTAGTTTGTTGTCGATATTTTTTTATTCCAATGGTTGGTAGCCTTGTCATTATGGAAGGTAGTCTGTTGTCATGATTTTTGTTACTCCAATGGATGGTAGCCTTGTTATTATGGAAGGTAGTATGTTTTCGATATCTTTGTTACTCCAATGGATGGTAGCCTTGTCATTATGGAAGGTAGTTTGTTGTCGAGATTTTTGTTACTATAATGGATTGTAGCCTTGTCGTTATAGAAGGTAGTTTGTTGTCAATATCTTTATTACTCTAATGGATGGTAACCTAGACATTATGGAAGGTTGTTTGTTGTCGATATTTTTGTTACTCCAATGGATTGTAGCCTTGTCATTATGGAAGGTAGTCTACTGTCGAGATTTTTGTTACTACAATGGATTGTAGCCTTGTCGTTATAGAAGGTAGTCTATTGTCGATATCTTTGTTACTATAATGGATCGTAGCCTTGTCATTATGGAAGGTAGTCTGTTGTTGAGATTTTTGTTACTACAATGGATGGTAGCCTTGTCATTAAGGAAGGTAGTCTATTGTCGAGATTTTCATTACTACATCGGATGGCAGCCTTGTCATTATAGAAGGTAGTCTGTTGTCGCGATCTTTGTTACTCCATTGGATGGTAGCCTTGTCATAATTGAAGGTAGTGTGTTGTCGATATTTTTGTTTTTCTATTGGATGGTAGCCTTGTCATTATGGAAGGTAGTCTGTTGTCGAGATTTTTGTTACTCTAAGGGATGGTAGCCTTGTCATTATGGAACATAGTTTGTTGTAGAGATTTTAGTTATTCCAATGTACGGTAGCCTTGTCATTATGAAAGGTAGTCTGTTGTCAAGATTTTGGATTCTATAATAGATTGTAGCCTTGTCATTATGGAAGGTAGTATGTTGTCGAGATTTTTGTTACTCCAGTGGATGGTAGCCTTTTAATTATGGAAGGTAGTCTATTGTCGAGATTTTTGTCACTACAATGGATGGTAGCCTTGTCATTATGGAAGGTACTCTATTGTCGAGACTTTTGTTACTACAATGGATGGTAGCCTTGTCATTATGGTAGGTAGTCTGTTGTCGAGATTTTTTTTACTGCAAATGATTGTAGCCTTGTCGTTATGGAAGGTAGTATGTTGTCGATATCTTTGTTACTCCAAAGGATGGTAGCCTCGTCATTATGGAAGGTAGTCTGTTGTCCAGATTTTTGTTACTCCAATGGATGGTATCCTTGTCATTATGGAAGGTAGTTTGTTATCGATATCTTTGTTACTCCAATGGATTGTAGCCTTGTCATTATGGAAGGTAGTCTATTGTAGATATTTTTGTTACTCTAATGGATGGTAGCCTTGTCATTATGAAAGGTAGTTTGTTGTCGAGATTTTTGTTACTACAATGGATTGTAGCCTTGTCGTTATAAAAGGTAGTCTGTTGTCGATATCTTTGTTACTATAATGGACCGTAGCCTTGTCATTATGGAAGGTACTCTATTGTTGAGATTTTTGTTACTACAATGGATGGTAGCCTTGTCATTATGGAAGGTAGTCTGTTGTCGAGATTTTTGTTACTACAAATGATTATAGCCTTGTCGTAATGGAAGGTAGTCTATTGTCGATATCTTTGTTACTCCAATGGATGGTAGCCTACTCATTATGGAATGTAGTCTGTTGTCGTGATTCTTGTTACTCCATTAGATGGTAGCCTTGTCATTATGGAAGGTAGTGTGTTGTCGATTTTTTTTTTATTCCAATGGATGGTAGCCTTGTCATTTTGCATGGTAGTCTGTTGTCGTGATTTTTGTTACCCCAATGGATGGTAGCCTTGTCATTATGGAAGGTAGTATGTTGTCGATATCTTTATTACTCCAATGGATGGTAGCCTTGTCATTATCGAAGGTAGTCTATTGTCGAGATTTTTGTTACGATAATTGATTGTAGCCTTGTCGTTATAGAAGGTAGTCTGTTGTCGATATCTTTATTACTCCAATGGATGGTAACCTATTCATTATGGAAGGTAGTCTATTGTCAAGATGTTTGTTACTCCAATGGATTGTAGCCTTGTCATTATGGAAGGTAGTCTATTGTCGAGATTTTTGTTACTCCAATGGATGGTAGCCTTGTCATTATGGAAAGTAGTCTATTGCCGAGATTTTTGTTACTCCATTGGATGGTAGCCTTGTCATTATGGAAGGTAGTGTGTTGTCGATATTTTTCTTATTCCAATGGATGGTATCCTTGTCATTATGGAAGGTAGTCTATTTTCGTGATTTTTGTTACTCCAACAGATGGTAGCCTTGTCATTATGGAAGGTAGTATGTTGTCGATTTCTTTGTTACTCCAATGGATGGTAGCCTTGTCATTGTGGAAGGTAGTCTATTGTCGATATTTTTGTTACTACAATGGATGGTAGCCTTGTCATTATGAAAGGTAGTCTATTGTCGAGATTTTTATTACTACAATGGATTGTAGCCTTGTCGTTATAGAAGGTAGTCTGTTATCGATATCTTTGTTACTCCAAGGGATGGTAGACTTATTATTATGGAAGGTACTCTATTGTTGAGATTTTTGTTACTACAATGGATCGTAGCCTTGTCATTATGGAAGGTAGTCTATTGTCGAGATTTTTGTTACTACAAATGATTATAGCCTTATCGTTATGGAAGGTAGTCTGTTGTCGATATCTTTGTTACTCCAATGGATGGTAGCCTAGTCATTATGGAAGGTAGTTTGTTGTCGTGATTCTTGTTACTCCATTGGATAGTAGCCTTGTCATTATGGAAGGTAGAGTGTTGTCGATATTTTTTTTATTCCAATGGATGGTAGCCTTGTCATTATGGAAGGTAGTCTATTGTCATGATTTTTGTTACTCCAATGGATGGTAGCCTTGTCATTATGGAAGGTAGTATGTTGTCGATATCGTTGTTACTCCAATGGATGGTAGCCTTGTCATTATGGAAGGTAGTCTGTTGTCGAGATTTTTGTTACTATAATAGATTGTAGCCTTGTCGTTATAGAAGGTAGTTTGTTGTCAATATCTTTATTACTCCAATGGATGGAAACCTAGTCATTATGGAAGGTTGTCTGTTGTCGAGATTTTTGTTACTCTAATGGATTGTAGCCTTGTCATTATGGAAGGTAGTCTATTGTCGAGATTTTTGTTACTCAAATGGATGGTAGTGTTGTCATTATGGAGAGTAGTCTATTATCGAGATTTTCGTTACTACAATGGATGGAAGCCTTGTCATTATAGAAGGTAGTCTGTTGTCAAGATCTTTGTTACTCCATTGGATGGTAGCCTTGTCATAATTGAAGGTTGTGTGTTGTCGATATTTTTGTTTTTCCAATGGATAATAGCCTTGTCATTATGGGAGGTAGTCTGTTGTCGAGATTTTTGTTACTCTAAGGGATGGTAGCCTTGTCATTATGGAACATAATCTATTGGTGAGATTCTTGTTATTCCAATGGACGGTAGCCTTATCATTAAGAAAGGTTGTCTGTTGTCAAGATTTTGGTTTCTATAATAGATTGTAGCCTTTTCATTATGAAAGGTAGTATGTTGTCGATATCTTTGTTACTCCAGTGGATGGTAGCCTTTTAATTATGGAAGGTAGTCTATTGTCGAGATTTTTGTCACTACAATGGATGGTAGCCTTGTCATTATGGAAGGTAGTCTGTTGTCGAGATTTTTGTTACTACAATGGATGGTAGCCTTGTCATTATGGAAGGTAGTCTGTTGTCGAGATTTTTGTTACTATAATGGATTGTAGCCTTGTCGTTATAGAAAGTAGTCTGTTGTCAATATCTTTATTACTCCAATGGATTGTAACCTATTCATTATGGAAGGTAGTCTATTGTCGAGATTTTGGTTACTCCAATGGATTGTAGCCTTGTCATTATGGAAGGTAGTCTATTGTCGATATTTTTGTTACTCCAATGGATGGTAGCCTTGTCATTACGGAAAGTAGTCTATTGCCAAGATTTTTGTTACTCCATTTGATGGTAGCCTTGTCATTATGGAAGGTAGTGTGTTGTCGATATTTTTCTTATTCCAATGGATGGTATCCTTGTCATTATGGAAGGTAGTCTGTTGTCGTGATTTTTGTTACTCCAACTGATGGTAGCCTTGTCATTATGGAAAGGTAGTCTATTGTCGAGATTTTTGTTACTACAATGGATTGTAGCCTTGTCGTTATAGAAGGGTAGTCTATTGTCGAGATTTTTGTTACTACAATGGATTGTAGCCTTGTCGTTATAGAAGGTAGTCTGTTGTCGATATCTTTGTTACTCCAATGGATGGTAGACTTATCATTATGGAAGGTACTCTATTGTTGAGATTTTTTTTACTACAATGGATGGTAGCCTTGTCATTATGGAAGGTAGCCTATTGTCGAGATTTTAGTTACTACAAATGATTATAGCCTTGTCGTTATGGAAGGTAGTCTGTTGTCGATGTCTTTGTTACTCCAATGGATGGTAGGCTAGTCATTATGGAAGGTAGTTTGTTGTCGTGAATCTTGTTACTCCATTGGATGGTAGCCTTGCCATTATGGAAGGTAGTGTGTTGTCGATATTTTTTTATTCCAATGGTTGGTAGCCTTCTCATTATGGAAGGTAGTCTGTTGTCATGATTTTTGTTACTCCAATGGATGGTAGCCTTGTTATTATGGAAGGTAGTATGTTTTCGATATCTTTGTTACTCCAATGGATGGTAGCCTTGTCATTATGGAAGGTAGTTTGTTGTCGAGATTTTTGTTACTATAATGGATTGTAGCCTTGTCGTTATAGAAGGTAGTTTGTTGTCAATATCTTTATTACTCCAATGGATGGTAACCTAGTCATTATGGAAGGTTGTTTGTTGTCGAGATTTTTGTTACTCCAATGGATTGTAGCCTTGTCATTATGGAAGGTAGTCTACTGTCGAGATTTTTGTTACTACAATGGATTGTAGCCTTGTCGTTATAGAAGGTAGTCTATTGTCGATATCTTTGTTACTATAATGGATCGTAGCCTTGTCATTATGGAAGGTAGTCTGTTGTTGAGATTTTTGTTACTACAATGGATGGTAGCCTTTTAATTTTGGAAGGTAGTCTATTGTCGAGATTTTTGTCACTACAATGGATGGTAGCCTTGTCATTATGGAAGGTAGTCTGTTGTCGAGATTTTTGTTACTACAATGGATGGTAGCCTTGTCATTATGGAAGGTAGTCTATTGTCGAGATTTTTGTTACTGCAAATGATTGTAGCTTTGTCGTTATGGAAGGTAGTCTGTTGTCGATATCTTTGTTACTACAATTGATGGTAGCCTTGTCATTATGAAAGGTAGTCTGTTGTCGAGATTTTTGTTACTACAATGGATTGTAGCCTTGTCATTATAGAAGGTAGTCTGTTGTCGATATTTTTGTTACTCTAATGGATGGTAGCCTTCTCATTATGAAAGGTAGTCTATTGTCGAGATTTTTGTTACCACAATGGATGGTAGCCTTGTCATTATGAAAGGTAGTTTGTTGTCGAGATTTTTGTTACTACAATGCATTGTAGCCTTGTCGTTATAGAAGGTAGTCTATTGTCGATATCTTTGTTACTCCAATGGATGGTAGCCTTGTCGTTATGGAAGGTACTTTATTGTTGAGATTTTTGTTTCTACAATGGATTGTAGCCTTGTCGTTAAGTAAGGTAGTCTGTTATTGATATCTTTATTACTACAAAGGACGCTAGCCTAGTCATTATGGAAGGTAGTCTTTTGTCGAGATTTTTGTTACTCCAATGGATGGTATCCTTGTCATTATGGACGGTAGTATGTTATCGATATCTTTGTTACTCCAATGGATGGTAGCCTTGTCATTATGGAAGTTAGTATGTTATCGATATCTTTGTTACTCTAAAGGATGGTAGCCTTGTCATTATGGAAGGTAGTGTGTTTTCGATATTTTTGTTATTCTAAATGATGGTAGCCCTGTCATTATGGAAGGTAGTTTGTAGTCGAGATTTTTGTTACTGCAATGGATGGTAGCCTTGTCATTATGGAAGGTAGTCTATTGTCGGGATTTTTGTAACAACAATGGATGGTAACTTTGTCATTATGGAAGGTAGTCTGTTGTCGAGATTTTGTTTACTACAATTCATTGTAGCCTTGTCGTTATGGAAGGTATTATGTTGTCGATATCTTTGTTACTCCAAAGGATGGAAGCCTAGTCATTATGGAAGGTAGTCTGTTTTCGATATTTTTGTACTCTAAGGGATTGTAGCCTTGTCATTATGGAAGTTAGTGTGTTGTCGATATTTTTTTTATTCTAATGGATGGTAGCCTTGTCATTATGGAAGGTACTCTATTGTCGAGATTTTTGTTACTACAATGGATGGTAGCCTTGTCATTATGGAAGGTAGTCTGTTGTCGAGATTTTTGTTACTGCAAATGATTATAGCCTTGTCGTTATGGAAGGTAGTCTATTGTCGATATCTTTGTTACTCCAATATATGGTAGCCTAGTCATTATGGAAGGTAGTTTGTTGTCGTGATTCTTGTTACTCCATTGGATGGTAGCCTTGTCATTATAGAAGGTAGTGTGTTGTCGATATTTCTTTTATTCCAATGGATGGTAGCCTTGTCATTACGGAAGGTAGTCTGTTGTCATGATTTTTGTTACTCCAATGGATGGTAGCCTTGTCATTATGGAAGGTAGTATGTTGTCGATATCTTTGTTACTCCAATGGATGGTAGCCTTGTCATTATGGGAGGTAGTCTATTGTCGATATTTTTGTTACTACAATGGATGGTAGCCTTGTCAGTATGGAAGGTACTCTATTCTCGAGATTTTTGTTACTATAATGGATTGTAGCCTTGTGGTTATAGAAGGTAGTCTGTTGTCGATATCTTTGTTACTCCAATGGATGGTAAACTAGTCATTATGGATGGTAGTCTGTTGTCGAGATTTTTGTTACTCCAATGGATGGTAGCCTTGTCATTATGGAAGGTAGTTTGTTGTCGAGATTTTTGTTACTACAATGGATTGTAGCCTTGTCGTTATAGAAGGTAGTCTATTATCGATATCTTTGTTACTCCAATGAATGGTAGCCTAGTCATTATGGAAGGTAGTATGTTGTCGTGATTCTTGTTACTCTTTTGGATGGTAGCCTTGTCATTATGGAATGTAGTCTGTTGTCGTGATTTTTGTTACTCCAATGGATGGTAGCCTTGTCATTATGGAAGGTAGTCTATTGTCGAGATTTTTGTTACTCCAATAGATGGTAGCCTTGTCATTATGGAAGGTACTCTATTGTCGAGATTTTTGTTACTACAATGGATGGTAGCCTTGTCATTATGGAAGGTAGTCTATTGTCGAGATTTTTGTTACTGCAAATGATTGTAGCCTTGTCGTTATGGAAGGTAGTCTGTTGTCGATATCTTTGTTACTCCAATGTATGGTAGCCTAGTCATTATTGAAGGTAGTTTGTTGTCGTGATTCTTGTTACTCCATTGGATGGTAGCCTTGTCATTATGGAAGGTAGTGTGTTGTCGATATTTCTTTTATTCCAATGGATGGTTGCCTTGTCATTAAGGAAGGTAGTCTGTTGTCGTGATTTTTGTTACTCCAATGGATGGTAGCCTTGTCATTATGGAAGGTAGTCTATTCTCGAGATTTTTGTTACTATAATGGATTGTAGCCTTGTCGTTATAGAAGGTAGTTTGTTGTCGATATCTTTGTTACTCCAATGGATGGTAACCTAGTCATTATGGATGGTAGTATGTTGTCGAGATTTTTGGTACTCTAATGGATGGTAGCCTTGTCATTATGGAAGGTAGTTTGTTGTCGAGATTTTTGTTACTACAATGGAATGTAGCCTTGTCGTTATAGAAGGTAGTCTGTTGTCGATATCTTTTTTACTACAATGAATGGTAGCCTTGTCATTATGGAAGGTACTCTATTGTTGAGATTTTTGTTACTACAATGGATGGTAGCCTTGTCATTATGGAAGGTAGTCCGTTGTCGATATTTTTGTTACTACAAATGATTATAGCCTTGTCGTAATGAAAGATAGTCTATTGTCGATATCTTTGTTACTCCAATGGATGGTAGCCTAGTCATTATGGAAGGTAGTATGTTGTCGTGATTCTTGTTACTCTTTTTTGATGGTAGCCTTGTCATTATGGAAGGTAGTGTGTTGTCGATTTTTTTTATATTCCAATGGATGGTACCCTTGTCATTATGGAAGGTAGTCTATTGTCGTGATTTTTGTTACTCCAATGGATGGTAGCCTTGTCATTATGGAAGGTAGTCTATTGTCGAGATTTTTGTTACTCCAATAGATGGTAGCCTTGTCATTATGGAAGGTACTCTATTGTCGAGATTTTTGTTACTACAATGGGTGGTAGCCTTGTCATTATGGAAGGTAGTCTGTTGTCGAGATTTTTGTTACTGCAAATGATTGTAGCCTTGTCGTTATGGAAGGTAGTCTGTTGTCGATATCTTTATTACTCCAATGTATGGTAGCCTAGTCATTATGGAAGGTAGTTTGTTGTCGTGATTCTTGTTACTCCATTGGATGGTAGCCTTGTCATTATGGAAGGTAGTGTGTTGTCGATATTTCTTTTATTCCAATGGATGGTAGCCTTGTCATTATGGAAGGTAGTCCGTTGTCGTGATTTTTATTACTCCAATGGATGGTAGCCTTGTCATTATGGAAGGTAGTATGTTGTCGATATCTTTGTTACTCCAATGGATGGTAGTCTTGTCATTATGGGAGGTAGTCTATTGTCGATATTTTTGTTACTACATTGGATGGTAGCCTTGTCATTATGGAAGGTAGTCTATTCTCGAGATTTTTGTTACTACAATGGATTGTAGCCTTGTCGTTATAGAAGGTAGTCTGTTGTCGATATTTTTGTTACTACAAATGATTATAGCCTTGTCGTAATGAAAGGTAGTCTATTGTCGATATCTTTGTTACTTCAATGGAAGGTAGCCTAGTCATTATGGAAGGTAGTATGTTGTCGTGATTCTTGTTACTCTTTTGGATGGTAGCCTTGTCATTATGGAAGGTAGTGTGTTGTCGGTTTTTTTTATATTCCAATGGATGGTAGCCTTGTCATTATGGAAGGTAGTCTGTTGTCGTGATTTTTTTTACTCCAATGGATGGTAGCCTTGTCATTATGGAAGGTAGTATGTTGTCGATATCTTTGTTACTCCAATGGATGGTAGCCTTGTCATTATGGAAGGTAGTCTGTTGTCGAGATTTTTGTTACTATAATGGATTGTAGCCTTGTCGTTATAGAAGGTAGTCTGTTGTCGATTTCTTTATTACTCCAATGGATGGTAACCTATTCATTTTTGAAGGTAGTCTGTTGTCGAGATTTTTGTTACTCCAATGGATTGTAGCCTTGTCATTATGGAAGGTAGTCTATTGTCGATATTTTTGTTACTCCATTGGATGGTAGCCTTGTCATTATGGAAGGTAGTGTGTTGTCTATATTTTTCTTATTCCAATGGATGGTATCCTTGTCATTATGGAAGGTAGTCTGTTGTCGTGATTTTTGTTACTCCAACTAATGGTAGCCTTGTCATTATGGAAGGTAGTATGTTGTCGATTTGTTTGTTACTCCAATGGATGGTAGCCTTGTCATTATGGAAGGTAGTCTATTGTCGATATTTTGTAACTACAATGGTTGGTAGCCTTGTCATTATGAAAGGTAGTCTATTGTCGAGATTTTTGTTACTACAATGGATTGTAGCCTTGTCGTTATAGAAGGTAGTCTATTGTCAATATCATTGTTACTCCAATGGATGGTAGACTTATCATTATGGAAGGTACTCTATTGTTGAGATTTTTGTTACTACAATGGATGGTAGCCTTGTCATTATGGAAGGTAGTCTATTGTCGAGATTTTTGTTACTACAAATGATTATAGCCTTGTCATTATGGAAGGTAGTCTATTGTCGATATTTTTGTTACTACAATGGATGGTAGCCTTGTCATTATGAAAGGTAGTCTATTGTCGAGATTTTTGTTACTACAATGGATTGTAGCCTTGTCGTTATAGAAGGTAGTCTGGTGTCGATATCTTTGTTACTCCAATGGATGGTAGACTTGTCATTATGGAAGGTACTCTATTGTTGAGATTTTTGTTACTACAATGGATGGTAGCCTTGTCATTATGGAAGGTAGTCTGTTGTCGAGATTATTGCTACTACAAATGATTATAGCCTTTTCGTTATGGAAGGTAGTCTGTAGTCGATATCTTTGTTACTCCAATGGATGGTAGCCTAGTCATTATGGAAGGTAGTTTGTTGTCTTGATTCTTGTTACTCCATTGGATGGTAGCCTTGTCATTATGTAAGGTAGTGTGTTGTCGATATTTTTTTATTCCAATGGATGGTAGCCTTGTCATTATGGAAGGTAGTCTGTTGTCATGATTTTTGTTACTCTAATGGATGGTAGCCTTGTCATTATGGAAGGTAGTATGTTGTTGATATCTTTGTTACTCCAATGGATGGTAGCCTTGTCATTATGGAAGGTAGTCTATTGTCGAGATTTTTGTTACTATAATGGATTGTAGCCTTGTCACTATAGAAGGTAGTTTGTTGTCAATATCTTTATTACTCCAATGGATGGTAACCTAGTCATTATGGAAGGTAGTTTGTTGTCGAGATTTTTATTACTCCAATGGATTGTAGCCTTGTCATTATGGAAGGTAGTCTATTGTCGAGATTTTTGTTACTCCAATAGATGGTAGCGTTGTCATTATGGAAAGTAGTCTATTGTAGAGATCTTTGTTACTCCATTGGATGGTAGCCTTGTCATAATTGAAAGTAGTGTGTTGTCGATATTTTTGTTTTTCCAATGGATGGTAGCCTTGTCATTATGGAAGGTAGTCTGTTGTCGAGATTTTTGTTACTCTAAGGGATGGTAGCCTTGTCATTATGGAACATTGTCTGTTGTCGAGATTTTTGTTATTCCAATGGACGGTAGCCTTGTCATCATGAAAGGTAGTCTGTTGTCAAGATTTTGGTTTCTATAATAGATTATAGACTTGTCATTATGGAAGGTAGTATGTTGTCAATATCTTTGTTACTCCAGTGGATGGTAGCCTTTTAATTATGGAAGGTAGTCTATTGTCGAGATTTTTGTCACTACAATGGATGGTAGCCTTGTCATTATGGAAGGTAGTCTATTGTCGAGATTTTTGTTACTATAATGGATGGTAGCCTTGTCATTATGGAAGGTAGTCTATTGTCGAGATTTTTGTTACTGCAGATGATGGTAACCTTGTCGTTATGGAAGGTAGTTTGTTGTCCATATCTTTGTTACTACAATGGATGGTAGGCTTGTCATTATGAAAGGTAGTCTGTTGTCGAGATTTTTGTTACTACAATGGATTGTAGCCTTGTCATTATAGAAGGTAGTCTGTTGTCGATATTTTTGTTACTCTAATGGATGGTAGCCTTCTCATTATGAAACGTAGTCTATTGTTGAAATTTTTGTTACTACAATGGATGGTAGTCTTGTCATTATGAAAGGTAGTTTGTTGTCGAGATTTTTGTTACTACAATGGATTATAGCCTTGTCGTTATAGAAGGTAGTCTATTGTCGATATCTTTGTTACTCCAATGGATGTTAGCCTTGTCATTATGGAAGGTACTCTATTGTTGAGATTTTTGTTACTACAATGGATTGTAGCCTTGTCGTTAAGGAAGGTAGTCTGTTATTGATATCTTTGTTACTACAAAGGACGCTAGCCTAGTCATTATGGAAGGTAGTCTGTTGTCGAGATTTTTGTTACTCCAATGGATGGTATCCTTGTCATTATGGATGGTAGTATGCTATCGATATCTTTGTTACTCCAATGGATGGTAGCCTTATCATTATGGAAGTTAGTATGTTGTCGAGATTTTTGTTACTCTAAGGGATGGTAGCCTTGTCATTATGGAAGGTAGTGTGTTTTCGATATTTTTGTTATTCTAATGGATGGCAGCCTTGTCATTATGGAAGGTAGTCTGTAGTCGAGATTTTTGTTACTCAAACGGATGGTAACCTTGTCATTATGGAAGGTAGTCTGTTGTAGAGATTTTGGTTACTACAATTCATTGTAGCCTTGTCGTTATGGAAGGTATTATGTTGTCGATATCTTTGTTACTCCAATGGATGGAACCCTAGTCATTATGGAAGGTAGTCTGTTTTCGATATTTTTGTACTCTAAGGGATTGTAGCCTTGTCATTATGGAAGTTAGTATGTTGTCAATATTTTTGTTATTCTAATGGATGGTAGCCTTGTCATTATGGAAGGTAGTCTATTGTCGAGATTTTTGTTACTCCAATGGATGGTAGCCTTGTCATTATGGAAGGTACTCTACTGTCGAGATTTTTGTTACTACAATGGATGGTAGCCTTGTCATTATGGAAGGTAGTCTGTTGTCGAGATTTTTGTTACTGCAAATGATTGTAGCCTTGTCGTTATGGAAGGTAGTCTATTGTCGATATCTTTGTTACTCCAATGTATGGTAGCCTAGTCATTATGGAAGGTAGTTTGTTGTTGTGATTCTTGTTACACCATTGGATGGTAGCCTTGTCATTATGGAAGGTAGTGCTTTTTCGATATTTTTTTTATTCCAATGGATGGTAGCCTTGTCATTACGGAAGGTAGTCTGTTGTCGTGATTTTTGTTACTCCAATGGATGGTAGCCTTGTCATTATGGAAGGTAGTATGTTATCGATATCTTTGTTACTCCAATGGATGGTAACCTAGTCATTATGGATGGTAGTCTGTTGTCGAGATTTTTGTTACTCCAATGGATGGTAGCCTTGTCATTATGGAAGGTAGTCTATTGTCGAGATTTTTGTTACTACAATGGATGGTAGCCTTGTCATTATGGAAAGTAGTCTATTGTCGATATTTTCGTTACTACAATGGATGGTAGCCTTTTCATTATGGAAGGTAGTCTGTTGTCGAGATCTTTGTTACTCCATTGGATGGTAGCCTTGTCATTATGGAAGGTAGTGCGTTGTCGATACTTTTGTTTTTCCAATAGATGGTAGCCTTGTCATTATGGAAGGTAGTCTGTTTTTGAGGTTTTTGTTACTCTAAGGGATGGTAGCCTTGTCATTATGGAACATAGTCTGTTGTCGAGATTTTTGTTATTCCAATGGATGGTAGCCTTGTCATTATTAAAGATAGTCTGTTGTCGTGATTTTGGTTTCTATAATAGATTGTAGCCATGTCATTATGGAAGGTAGTATGTTGTCGAGAATTTTGTTACTCAAGTGGATGGTAGCCTTGTAATCATAAAAGGTAGTATATTGTCGATATTTTTTTCACTATAATGGATGGTAGCCTTGTCATTATGGAAGGTAGTCTATTGTCGAGATTTTATTTACTATAATGGATTATAGCCTTGTCGTTATGGAGGGTAGTCTGTTATCGATATCTTTGTTACTCCAAAGGATGGTAGCCTAGTCATTATGGAAGGTAGTCAGTTGTCTATATTTTTTTTAGTCCAATGGATGGTATCCTTGTCATTATGGAAGGTAGTATGCTATCGATATCTTTGTTACTCCAATGGACTGTAGCCTTGTCATTATGGAATGTAGTCTGTTGTCGAGATTTTTGTTACTCTAAGGGATGGTAGCCTTGTCATTTTGGAAGGTAGTGTGTTGTCGATATATTTTTTTCTTCCAATGCAGTGTAGCCTTGTCATTATGGAAGGTTGAATGTTGTCGAGATTTTTGTTACTCCAATGGATGGTAGCCTTGTCATTATGGAAGGTAGTCTGTTGTCGATATTTTTGTTACTATAATGGATTGTAGCCTTGTCGTTATAGAAGGTAGTTTGTTGTCAATATCTTTATTACTCCAATGGATGGTAACCTAGTCATTATGGAAGGTAGTTTGTTCTCGAGATTTTTGTTACTCCAATGGATTGTAGCCTTGTCATTATGGAAGGTAGTCTATTGTCGAGATTTTTGTTACTCCAATAGATGGTAGCGTTGTCATTATGGAAAGTAGTCTATTGTCGAGATTTTCGTTACTACAATGGATGGTAGCCTCATCATTATGGAAGGTAGTCTATTGTAGAGATCTTTGTTCCTCCATTGGATGGTAGCCTTGTCATAATTGAAAGTAGTGTGTTGTCGATATTTTTGTTTTTCCAATGGATGGTAGCCTTGTCATTATGGAAGGTAGTCTGTTGTCGAGATTTTTGTTACTCTAAGGGATGGTAGCCTTGTCATTATGGAACATAGTCTGTTGTCGAGATTTTTGTTATTCCAATGGACGGTAGCCTTGTCATTATGAAAGGTAGTCTGTTGTCAAGATTTTGGTTTCTATAATAGATTATAGACTTGTCATTATGGAAGGTAGTATGTTTCGATATCTTTGTTACTCCAGTGGATGGTAGCCTTTTAATTATGGAAGGTAGTGTATTGTCGAGATTTTTGTCACTACAATGGATCGTAGCCTTGTCATTATGGAAGGTAGTCTATTGTCGAGATTTTTGTTACTATAATGGATGGTAGCCTTGTCATTATGGAAGGAAGTCTATTGTCGAGATTTTTGTTACTGCAAATGATGGTAGCCTTGTCGTTATGGAAGGTAGTTTGTTGTCCATATCTTTGTTACTACAATGGATGGTAGGCTTGTCATTATGAAAGGTAGTTTGTTGTCGAGATTTTTGTTACTACAATGGATTGTAGCCTTGTCATTATAGAAGGTAGTCTGTTGTCGATATTTTTGTCACTCTAATGGATGGTAGCCTTCTCATTATGAAACGTAGTCTATTGTCGAAATTTTTGTTACTACAATGGATGGTAGTCTTGTCATTATGAAAGGTAGTTTGTTGTCGAGATTTTTGTTACTACAATTGATTGTAGCCTTGTCGTTATAGAAGGTAGTCTATTGTCGATATCATTGTTACTCCAATGGATGGTATACTTGTCATAATGGAAGGTACTCTATTTTTGAGATTTTTGTTACTACAATGGATTGTAGCCTTGTCGTTAAGGAAGGTAGTCTGTTATTGATATCTTTGTTACTACAAAGGACGCTAGCCTAGTCTTTATGGAAGGTAGTCTGTTGTCGAGATTTTTGTTACTCCAATGGATGGTAGTATGTTATCGATATCTTTGTTACTCCAATGGATGGTAGCCTTGTCGTTATGGAAGTTAGTATGTTGTCGAGATTTTTGTTACTCTAAGGGATGGTAGCCTTGTCATTATGGAAGGTAGTGTGTTTTCGATATTTTTGTTATTCTAATGGATGGTAGCCTTGTCATTATGGAAGGTAGTCTGTAGTCGAGATTTTTGTTACTCAAATGGATGGTAACCTTGTCATTATGGAAGGTAGTCTATTGTCAGGATTTTTGTAACAACAATGGATGGTAGCTTTGTCATTATGGAAGGTAGTCTGTTGTAGAGATTTTGGTTACTACAATTCATTGTAGCCTTGTCGTTATGGAAGGTATTATGTTGTCGATATCTTTGTTACTCCAATGAATGGAACCCTAGTCATTATGGAAGGTAGTCTGTTTTCGATATTTTTGTACTCTAAGGGATTGTAGCCTTGTCGTTATGGAAGTTAGTGTGTTGTCGATATTTTTGTTATTCTAATGGATGGTAGCCTTGTCATTATGGAAGGTAGTCTATTGTCGAGATTTTTGTTACTCCAATGGATGGTAGCCTTGTCATTATGGAAGGTACTCTACTGTCGAGATTTTTGTTACTACAATGGATGGTAGCCTTGTCATTATGGAAGGTAGTCTGTTGTCGAGATTTTTGTTACTGCAAATGATTGTAGCCTTGTCGTTATGGAAGGTAGTCTATTGTCGATATCTTTGTTACTCCAATGTATGGTAGCCTAGTCATTATGGAAGGTAGTTTGTTGTTGTGATTCTTGTTACACCATTGGATGGTAGCCTTGTCATTATGGAAGGTAGTGCGTTTTCGATATTTTTTTTATTCCAATGGATGGTAGCCTTGTCATTACGGAAGGTAGTCTGTTGTCGTGATTTTTGTTACTCCAATGGATGGTAGCCTTGTCATTATGGAAGGTAGTATGTTATCGATATCTTTGTTACTCCAATGGATGGTAACCTAGTCATTATGGATGGTAGTCTGTTGTCGAGATTTTTGTTACTCCAATGGATGGTAGCCTTGTCATTATGGAAGGTAGTCTATTGTCGAGATTTTTGTTACTACAATGGATGGTAGCCTTGTCATTATGGAAAGTAGTCTATTGTCGATATTTTCGTTACTACAATGGATGGTAGCCTTTTCATTATGGAAGGTAGTCTGTTGTCGAGATCTTTGTTACTCCATTGGATGGTAGCCTTGTCATTATGGAAGGTAGTGCGTTGTCAATACTTTTGTTTTTCCAATAGATGGTAGCCTTGTCATTATGGAAGGTAGTCTGTTTTTGAGATTTTTGTTACTCTAAGGGATGGTAGCCTTGTCATTATGGAACATAGTCTGTTGTCGAGATTTTTGTTATTCCAATGGATGGTAGCCTTGTCGTTATTAAAGATAGTCTGTTGTCGAGATTTTGGTTTCTATAATAGATTGTAGCCATGTCATTATGGAAGGTAGTATGTTGTCGAGAATTTTGTTACTCAAGTGGATGGTAGCCTTGTAATTATAAAAGGTAGTATATTGTCGATATTTTTGTCACTATAATGGATGGTAGCCTTGTCATTATGGAAGGTAGTCTATTGTCGAGATTTTTGTTACTATAATGGATTATAGCCTTGTCGTTATGGAAGGTAGTCTGTTATCGATATCTTTGTTACTCCAAAGGATGGTGGCCTAGTCATTATGGAAGGTAGTCAGTTGTCTATATTTTTTTTAGTCCAATGGATGGTATCCTTGTCATTATGGAAGGTAGTATGTTATCGATATCTTTGTTACTCCAATGGACTGTAGCCTTGTCATTATGGAAGGTAGTCTGTTGTCGAGATTTTTGTTACTCTAAGGGATGGTAGCCTTGTCATTATGGAAGGTAGTGTGTTGTTGATATATTTTTTTCTTCCAATGCAGTGTAGCCTTGTCATTATGGAAGGTTGAATGTTGTCGAGATTTTTGTTACTCCAATGGATGGTAGCCTTGTCATTATGGAAGGTAGTCTGTTGTCGATATTTTTGTTACTCCAATGGCTGGTAGCCTTGTCATTATGGAAGGTAGTCTATTCTCGATATTTTTTACTACAATGGATGGTAGCCTTGTCATTATAAAAGGTAGTCTGTTTTCGAGATTTTTGTTACTAATTTGGAACGTAGCCTTGTCATTATGGAAGCTAGTGTGTTTTCGATATTTTTGTTTTTCCAATGGATGGTAGCCTTGTTATTATAGAAGGTAGTCTGTTGTCATGATTTTTGTTACTCTAAGGAATGGCAGCCTTGTCATTATGGAAGGTAGTATGTTGTCGATATCTTTGTTACTCCAATGGATGGTAGCCTTGTCATTATGGAAGGTAGTCTGTTGTCAAGATTTTTATTACTCTAAGGGATGGTAGCCTTGTCATTATGGAACGTAGTCTGTTGTTGAGATTTTTGTTATTCCAATGGACGGTAGCCTTGTCATTATGAAAGGTAGTCTATTGTCGAGATTTTTGTTACCATAATAGATTGTAGCCTTGTCATTATGGAAGGTAGTATGTTGTCAAGATTTTTGTTACTCCAATGGATGGTAGCCTTGTCATTATGGAACATAGTTTATTGTCGAGATTTTTGTTACTCCAATGGATGGTAGCCTTATCATTATGGAAGGTAGTTTGTTGTCGAGAGTTTTGTTACTACAATGGATTAGCCTTGTCGTTATAGAAGGTAGTCTATTTTCGATATCTTTGTTACTCCAATGGATGGTAGCCTTGTCATTATGGAAAGTACTCTATTGTTGAAATTTTTGTTACTACAATGGATTGTAGCCTTGTTGTTAAGGAAGGTAGTATGTTATTGATATCTTTGTTACTACAAAGGACGCTAGCCTAGTCATTATGGAAGGTAGTTTATTGTCGAGATTTTTGTTACTCCAATGGATGGTATCCTTGTCATTATGGATTGTAGTATGTTATCGATATCTTTGTTACTCCAATGGATGGTAGCCTTGTCATTATGGAAGTTAGTATGTTGTCGAGATTTTTGTTACTCTAAGGGATGGTAGCCTTGTCATTATGGAAGGTAGTGTGTTTTCGATATTTTTGTTATTTTTAAATGGATGGTAGACTTGTCATTATGGAAGGTAGTCTATAGTCGAGATTTTTGTTACTCCAATGGATGGTAGCCTTTTCATTATGGAAGGTAGTCTATTGTCGGGATTTTTGTAACAACAATGGATGGTAGCTTTGTCATAATGGAAGGTAGTCTGTTGTTGAGATTTTGGTTACTACAATTCATTGTAGCCTTGTCGTTATGGAAGGTATTCTGTTGTCGATATCTTTGTTACTCCAATGGATGGAAGCCTAATCATTATGGAAGGTAGTCTATTTTCGATATTTTTGTACTCTAAGGGATTGTAGCCTTGTCAATATGGAAGTTAGTGTGTTATCGATATTTTTGTTATTCTAATGGATGGTAGCCTTATCATTATGGAAGGTAGTCTATTGTCGAGATTTTTGTTACTCTAATGGATGGTAGCCTTGTCATTATGGAAGGTACTCTATTGTCGAGATTTTTGTTACTATAATGGATTGTAGCCTTGTCGTTATAGAAGGTAGTCTATTGTCGATATCTTTGTTACTCCAATGGATGGTAACCTAGTCATTATGGAAGGTAGTTTGTTGTCGTGATTCTTGTTACTCCATTGGATGGTAGCCTTGTCATTATGGAAGGTAGTGTGTTGTCGATATTTTTTTTATTCCAATGGATGGTAGTCTTGTCATTACGGGAGGTAGTCTGTTGTCGTGATTTTTGTTACTCGAATGGATGGTAGCCTTGTCATTATGGAAGGTAGTGTGTTGTCGATATCTTTGTTACTCCAATGGATGGTATCCTTGTCATTATGGGAGGAAGTATATTGTCCATATTTTTGTTACTACAATGGATGGTAGCCTTGTCAGTATGGAAGCTAGTCTGTTGTCGATATCTTTGTTACTCTAATGGATGGTAACCTAGTCATTATGGATGGTAGTCTGTTGTCGAGATTTTTGTTACTCCAATGGATGGTAGCCTTGTCATTATGGAAGGTAGTCTATTGTCGAGATTTTTGTTACTACAATGGATGGTAGCCTTGTCATTATGGAAAGTAGTCTATTGTCGAGATTTTCGTTACTACAATGGATTGTAGCCTTTTCAATATGGAAGGTAGTCTGTTGTCGAGATCTTTGTTACTCCATTGGATGGTAGCCTTATCATTATGGAAGGTAGTGCGTTGTCGATATTTTTGTTTTTCCAATGGATGGTAGCCTTGTCATTATGGAAGGTAGTCTGTTGTCGAGATTTTTGTTACTCTAAGGGACGGTAGCCTTGTCATTTTGGAACATAGTCTGTTGTCGAGATTTTTGTTATTCCAATGGACGGTAGCCTTGTCATTATGAACGGTAGTCTGTTGTCGAGATTTTGGTTTCTATAATAGATTGTAGACTTGTCATTATGGAAGGTAGTATGTTGTCGAGATTTTTGTTACTCAAGTGGATGGTAGACTTGTAATTATGGAAGGTAGTATATTGTCGAGATTTTTGTCACTATAATGGATGGTAGCCTTGTCATTATGGAAGGTAGTCTATTGTCGATATTTTTGTTACTATAATGGATTATAGCCTTGTCGTTATCGAAGGTAGTCTATTACCGATATCTTTGTTACTCCAAAGGATGGTAGCCTAGTCATTATGGTAGGTAGTCTGTTGTTTAGATTTTTGTTAGTCCAATGGATGGTATCCTTGTCATTATGGAAGGTAGTATGTTATCGATATCTTTGTTACTCCAATGAACGGTAGCCTTGTCATTATGGAAGGTAGTCAGTTGTCATGATTTTTGTTACTCTAAGAAATGGTAGCCTTGTCATTATGGAAGGTAGTATGTTGTCGATATCTTTGTTACTCCAATGGATGGTAGCCTTGTCATTATGGAAGGTAGTCTGATGTCGAGATTTTGATTACCCTAAGGGATGGTAGCCTTGTCATTATGGAACATAGTCTGTTGTCGAGATTTTTGTTATTCCAATGGACGGTAGCCTTGTCATTATGAAAGGTAGTCTATTGTCGAGATTTTTGTTACTATAATTAATTGTAGCCTTGTCATTATGGAAGGTAGTATGTTGTCGAGATTTTTGTTACTCCAATGGATGGTAGCCTTGTCATTATGGAACATAGTTTATTGTCGAGATTTTTGTTACTCCAATGGATGGTAGCCTTATTATTATGGAAGGTACTCTATTGTCGAGATTTTTGTTACTCCAATGGATGGTATCCTTGTCATTATGGAAGGTAGTATGTTATCGATATCTTTGTTACTCCAATGGATGGTAGCTTTGTAATTATGGAAGGTAGTCTATTATTGATATTTTTGTTACTCTAATGGATGGTAGACTTGTCATTATGAAAGGTAGTTTGTTGACGAGATTTTTGTTACTACAATGGATTGTAGCCTTGTCGTTATAGAAGGTAGTCTGTTGTCGATATTTTTGTTCCTCCAATGGATGGTAGCCTTGTCATTATGGAAGGTACTCTATTGTTGATATTTTTGTTACTACAATGGATTGTAGCCTTGTCGTTAAGGAAGGTAGTCTGTTATTGATATCTTTGTTACTACAAAGGACGCTAGCCTAGTCATTATGGAAGGTAGTCTGTTGTCGAGATTTTTGTTACTCCAATGGATGGTATCCTTGTCATTATGGATGGTAGTATGTTATCGATATCTTTGTTACTCCAATGGATGGTAGCCTTGTCATTATGGAAGTTAGTATGTTGTCGAGATTTTTGTTACTCTAAGGGATGGTAGCCTTGTCATTATGGAAGGTAGTGTGTTTTCAATATTTTTGTTTTTTTTAAATGGATGGTAGCCTTGTCATTATGGAAGGTAGTCTGTAGTCGAGATTTTTGTTACTCCAATGGATGGTACCCTTGTCATTATGGAAGGTAGTCTATTGTCGGGATTTTTGTAACAACAATGGATGGTAGCTTTGTCATTATGGAAGGTAGTCTGTTGTCGAGATTTTGGTTACTACAATTCATTTTAGCCTTGTCGTTATGGAAGGTATTATGTTGTCGATATCTTTGTTACTCTAATGGATGGAAGCCTAATCATTATGGAAGGTAGTCTGTTTTCGAAATTTTTGTACTCTAAGGGATTGTAGACTTGACATTATGGAAGTTAGTGTGTTGTCGATATTTTTGTTATTCTAATGGATGTAGCCTTATCATTATGGAAGGAAGTCTGTTGTCGAGATTTTTGTTACTCCAATGGATGGTAGCCTTGTCATTATGGAAGGTACTCTATTGTCGAGATTTTTGTTACTACAATGGATGGTAGCCTTGTCATTATGGAAGGTAGTATGTTGTCGAGATTTTTGTTACTGCAAATGATTGTAGCCTTGATGTTATGGAAGGTAGTCTGTTGTCGATATCTTTGTTACTCCAATGGATGGTAGCCTAGTCATTATGGAAGGTAGTTTGTTGTCGTGATTCTTGTTACTCCATTGGATGGTAGCCTTGTCATTATGGAAGTAGTGTGTTTTTGATATTTTTTTTATTCCAATGGATGGTAGCCTTGTCATTACGAAAGGTAGTCTGTTGTCGTGATTTTTTTTTCTCCAATGGATGGTAGCCTTGTCATTATGGAAGGTAGTATGTTGTCAATATCTTTGTTACTCCATTGGGTGGTAGCCTTGTCATTATGGAAGGTAGTCTATTGTTGGGATTTTTGTAACAACAATGGATGGTAGCCTTGTCATTATGGAAGGTAGTCTATTGTCGAGATTTTTGTTACTATAATGGATTGTAGCCTTGTCGTTATAGAAGGTAGTCTATTGTCGATATCTTTGTTACTCCAATGGACGGTAACCTAGTCATTATGGAAGGTAGTCTGTAGTCGAGATTTTTGTTACTCCAATGGATGGTACCCTTGTCATTGTGGAAGGTAGTCTATTGTCGGGATTTTTGTAACAACAATGGATGGTAGCTTTGTCATTATGGAAGGTAGTCTGTTGTCGAGATTTTGGTTACTACAATTCATTTTAGCCTTGTCGTTATGGAAGGTATTATGTTGTCGATATCTTTGTTACTCTAATGGATGGAAGCCTAATCATTATGGAAGGTAGTCTGTTTTCGAAATTTTTGTACTCTAAGGGATTGTAGACTTGACATTATGGAAGTTAGTGTGTTGTCGATATTTTTGTTATTCTAATGGATGGTAGCCTTATCATTATGGAAGGAAGTCTGTTGTCGAGATTTTTGTTACTCCAATGGATGGTAGCCTTGTCATTATGGAAGGTACTCTATTGTCGAGATTTTTGTTACTACAATGGATGGTAGCCTTGTCATTATGGAAGGTAGTATGTTGTCGAGATTTTTGTTACTGCAAATGATTGTAGCCTTGATGTTATGGAAGGTAGTCTGTTGTCGATATCTTTGTTACTCCAATGGATGGTAGCCTAGTCATTATGGAAGGTAGTTTGTTGTCGTGATTCTTGTTACTCCATTGGATGGTAGCCTTGTCATTATGGAAGTAGTGTGTTGTCGATATTTTTTTTATTCCAATGGATGGTAGCCTTGTCATTACGGAAGGTAGTCTGTTGTCGTGATTTTTTTTTCTCCAATGGATGGTAGCCTTGTCATTATGGAAGGTAGTATGTTGTCAATATCTTTGTTACTCCATTGGGTGGTAGCCTTGTCATTATGGAAGGTAGTCTATTGTTGGGATTTTTGTAACAACAATGGATGGTAGCCTTGTCATTATGGAAGGTAGTCTATTGTCGAGATTTTTGTTACTATAATGGATTGTAGCCTTGTCGTTATAGAAGGTAGTCTATTGTCGATATCTTTGTTACTCCAATGGACGGTAACCTAGTCATTATGGATGGTAGTCTGTTGTCTAGATTTTTGTTACTCCAATGGATGGTAGCCTTGTCATTATGGAAAGTAGTCTATTGTCGATATTTTCGTTACTACAATGAATGGTAGCCTTTTCATTATGGAAGGTAGTTTGTTGTTGAGATCTTTGTTACTCCATTGGATGGTAGCCTTGTCATTATGGAAGGTAGTGCGCTGTCGATATTTTTGTTTTTCCAATGGATGGTAGCGTTGTCATTATGGAAGGTAGTCTGTTATCGATATCTTTGTTACTCCAATGGATGGTAGCGTTGTCACTATGGAACATAGTCTGTTGTCGAGATTTTTGTCATTATGAAAGGTAGTCTGTTGTCGAGATTTTGGTTTCTATAATAGATTGTAGCCTTGTCATTATGGAAGGTAGTATGTTGTCGAGATTTTTGTTACTTAAGTGGATGGTAGAATTGTAATTATGGAAGGTAGTATATTGTCGAGATTTTTGTCACTACAATGGATAGTAGCCTTGTCATTATGGAAGGTAGTCTATTGTCGAGATTTTTGTTACTAAAATGGATTATAGCCTTGTCGTTATGGAAGGTAGTCTGTTATCGATATCTTTGTTACTCCAAAGGATGGTAGCCTTGTCATTATGGAAGGTAGTCTGTTGTCGAGATTTTTATTTGTCTAAGGGATGGTAGCCTTGTTATTATGGAACGTAGTCTGTTGTCGAGATTTTTGTTATTCCAATGGACGGTAGCCTTGTCATTATGAAAGGTAGTCTATAGTCGAGATTTTTGTTACTATAATAAATTCTAGCCTTGTCATTATGGAAGGTAGTATGTTGTCGAGATTTTTGTTACTCCAATGGATGGTAGCCTTGTAATTATGGAACATAGTTTATTGTCGCGATTTTTGTTACTCCAATGGATGGTAGCCTTATCATTATGGAAGGTACTCTATTATCGAGATTTTTGTTACTCCAATGGATGGTATCCTTGTCATTATGGAAGGTAGTATGTTATGGATATCTTTGTTACTCTAATGGATTGTAGCCTTGTCATTATGAAAGGTAGTTTGTTGTCGAGATTTTTGTTACTACAATGGATTGTAGCCTTGTCGTTATAGAAGGTAGTCTATTGTCGATATCTTTGTTACTCCAATGGATGGGAGCCTATTGTCGATATCTTTGTTACTCCAATGGATGGTAGCCTTGTCATTATGGAAGGTACCCTATTGTTAAGATTTTTGTTACTACAATGGATTGTAGCCTTGTCGTTAAGGAAGGTAGTCTGTTATTGATATCTTTGTTACTACAAAGCACGCTAGCCTAGTCATTATGGAAGGTAGTCTGTTGTCGAGATTTTTGTTACTCCAATGGTTGGTATCCTTGTCATTATGGATGGTAGTATGTTATCGATATCTTTGTTACTCCAATGGATGGTAGCCTTGTCATTATGGAAGTTAGTATATTGTCGAGATTTTTGTTACTCTAAGGGATGGTAGCCTTGTCATTATGGAAGGTAGTGTGTTTTTGATATTTTTGTTATTTTTAACTGGATGGTAGCCTTGTCATTATGGAAGGTGGTCTGTAGTCGAGATTTTTGTTACTCCAATGGATGGTAGCCTTGTCATTATGGAAGGTAGTCTATTGTCGGGATTTTTGTAACAACAATGGATGGTAGCTTTGTCATTATGGAAGGTAGTCTATGGTCGAGATTTTGGTTACTACAATTCATTTTGCCGTGTCGTTATGGAAGGTATTCTGTTGTCGATATCTTTGTTACTCCAATAGATGGAAGCCTAATCATTATGGAAGGTAGTCTGTTTTCGATATTTTTGTACTCTAAGGGATTGTAGCCTTGTCATTATGGAAGTTAGTGTGTTGTCGATATTTTTGTTATTCTAATGGATGGTAGCCTTATCACTATGGAAGGTAGTCTATTGTCGAGATTTTTGTTGCTCCAATGGATGGTAGCCTTGTCATTATGGAAGGTACTCTATTGTCGAGATTTTTGTTACTACAATGGATGGTAGCCTTTTTATTATGGAAGGTAGTCTATTGTTGAGATTTTTGTTACTGCAAATGATTGTAGCCTTGTTGTTATGGAAGGTAGTTTGTTGTCGATATCTTTGTTACTCCAATGGATGGTAGCCTAGTCATTATGGAAGGTAGTTTGTTGTCGTGATTCTTGTTACTCCATTGGATGGTAGCCTTGTCATTATGGAAGGTAGTGTGTTGTCGATATTTTTTTTATTCCAATGGATGGTAGCCTTGTAATTACGGAAGGTAGTCTGTTGTCGTGATTTTGGTTTCTTCAATGGATGGTAGCATTGTCATTATGGAAGGTAGTCTGTTGTCGATATCTTTGTTACTCCAATGGATGGTTACCTAGTCATTATGGATGGTAGTCTGTTGTCGAGATTTTTGTTACTCCAATGGATGGTAGCCTTGTCATTATTGAAAGTAGTCTATTGTCGAGATTTTTGTTACTACAATGGATGGTAGCCTTGTCATTATGGAAAGTAGTCTATTGTCGAGATTTTCGTTACTACAATGGATGGTAGCTTTTCATTATGGAAGGTAGTCTGTTGTCGAGATCTTTGTTACTCCATTGGATGGTAGCCTTGTCATTATGGAAGGTAGTCTGTTGTCGAGATTTTTGTTACTCTAAGGGATGGTAGCCTTGTCATTATGGAACATAGTCTGTTGTCGAGATTTTTGTTATTCCAATGGACGGTAGCCTTGTCATTATGAAAGGTAGTCTGTTGTCGAGATTTTGGTTTCTATAATAGATTGTAGCCTTGTCATTATGGAAGGTAGTATGTTGTCGAGATTTTTGTTACTCAAGTGGATGGTAGCCTTGTAATTATGGAAGGTAGTATATTGTCGAGATTTTTGTCACTACAATGGCTGGTAGCCTTGTCATTATGGAAGGTAGTCTGTTGTCGAAATCTTTGTTACTCCAAAGGATGGTAGCCTAGTCATTATGGAAGGTAGTCTGTTGTCTAGATTTTTGTTAGTCCAATGGATGGTATCCTTGTCATTATGGAAGGTAGTATGCTTTCGATATCTTTGTTACTCCAATGGATGATAGCCTTATCATTATGGAAGGTAGTCTGTTGTCGAGATTTTTGTTACTCTAAGGGATGGTAGCCTTGTCATTATGGAAGGTAGTGTTTTTTCAATATTTGTTTTCTTCTAATGCATGGTAGCCTTGTCATTATGGAAGGTAGAATGTTGTCGAGATTTTTGTTACTCCAATGGATGGTAGCCTTGTCATTATGGAAGGTAGTTTGTTGTCGATATTTTTGTTACTACAATGGATGGTAGCCTTGTCATTATAAAAGGTAGTCTGTTGTCGAGATTTTTGTTACTCATTTGGATGGTAGCCATGTCATTATGGAAGCTAGTGTGTTGTCGATATTTTTGTTTTTCCAATGGATGGTATCCTTGTCATTATGGAAGGTAGTTTGTTGTCATGATTTTTGTTACTCTAAGGAATGGTAGCCTTCTCATTATGGAAGGTAGTCTGTTGTCTAGATTTTTGTTACTCTAAGGGATGGTAGCCTTGTCATTATCGACCGTAGTTTGTTGTCGAGATTTTTGTTATTCCAATGTACGGTAGCCTTGTCATTATGAAAGGTATTCTATTGTCGAGATTTTTGTTACTATAATAGATTGTAGCCTTGTCATTGTGGAAGGTAGTATGTTGTCGAGATTTTTGTTACTCCAATGGATGGTAGCCTTGTCATTATGGAACATAGTTTATTGTCGAGATTTTTGTTACTCCAATGGATGGTAGCCTTATCATTATGGAAGGTACTCTATTGTCGAGATTTTTGTTACTACAATCGATGGTAGCCTCGTCATTATGGAAGGTAGTCTATTGTCGAAATTTTTGTTACTGCAAATGATTTTAGCCTTGTCGTTATGGAAGGTAGTCTTTTGTCGATATCTTTGTTACTCCAATGGATGGTAGCCTAGTCATTATGGAAGGTAGTCTGTTATCAAGATTTTTGTTACTCCATTGGATGGTAGCCTTGTCATTATGGAAGGTAGTTTGTTGTCGATATTTTATTATTCCAATGGATGGTAGCCTTGTCATTATGGAAGGTAGTATGTTTTCATGATTTTTGTTACTCCAATGGATGGTAGCCTTGTCATTATGGAAGGTAGTATGTTGTCGATATCTTTGTTACTTTGATGGATGGTAGCCTATTGTCGATAATTTTGTTACTGCAAATGATTTTAGCCTTGTCATTATGGAAGGTAGTCTATTGTCGATAATTTTGTTACTACAATGCATGGTAGCCTTGTCATTATGGAAGGTAGTCTGTTGTCGAGATTTTTGTTATTACAATGGATTGTAGGCTTGTCGTTATAGAAGGGAGTCTATTGTTGAGATTTTTGTTACTCCAATGGATGGTAGCCTTATCATTATGGAAGGTAGTATGTTGTCGATATTTTTGTTACTCCAATGGATGGTAGCCTTGTCTTTATGGAAGTTAGTCTGTTGTCGAGATTTTTGGTACTCTAAGGGATGGTAGCCTTGTCATTATGGAAGGTAGTCTGTTGTCGATATCTTTGTTACTCCAATGGATGGTAGCCTAGTCATTATGGAAGGTAGTTCGTTGTCGAGATTTTTGTTACTACAATGGATGGTAGCCTTGTCGTTATGGAAGGTAGTCTATTGTCGATATTGATGTTACTATAATAGATTATAGCCTTGTCATTATGGAAGGTAGTCTTTTGTCGAGATTTTTGTTACTCCAATGGATGGTAGCCTTGTCATTATGGAAGGTAGTATGTTCTCCAGATTTTTTATACTCCAATGGATTGTAGCCTTGTCATTATGGAAGGTAGTCTCTTGTGGATATTTTTTTTACTCCAATGATTGTACCCTTGTCATTATGGAAGGTAGTCTGTTGTCGAGATTTTAATTACTCCACTAGATGGTAGCCTTGTCATTATGAAAGGTAGTCTTTTGTCGATATTTATGTTATTGCAATGGATGGTAGCCTTTATTATAGAAGGTAGTCTATTTTCGGGATTTTTGTTACTCCAATGGATGGTATCCTTGTCATTATGGAAGGTAGTCTGTTGTCCAGATTTTTGTTAAAACAATGGATGGTAGCCTTGTCATTATGGAAGGTAGTCTGTTGTCGAGATTTTTGTTACTGCAATGGATGGTAGCCTTATCGTTATGGAAGGTAGTCTATTGTCGATATTGATGTTACTATAATAGATTATAGCCTTGTCATTTTGGAAGGTAGTTTGTTTCAAGATTTTTGTTACTCCAATGGATGGTAACCTTATGATTATGAAGGGTCGTCTATTGTCGAGATTTATGTCACTATAATGGATGGTAGCCTTGTCCTTATGAAAGGTAATATGTGGTCGAGATTTTTGTTACTCCAATGGAAGGTAGCCTTGTCATTTGGAAGGTAGTCTATTATCGATATTTTTGTTATTACAATGGATGGTAGCCTTGTCATTATGGAAGGTAGCCTTTTGTCGAGAATTTTAAAACTCCAATGGATTTTAGCCTTGTCATTATGGAAGGTAGTATGCTGTAGAGATTTTTGTTACTCAAATGGATGGTTACCTTGCCATTATGAAAGGTAGTCTTTTGTCGAGATTTATGTTACTCCAATGGATGGTAGCCTTTATTATGGAAGGTAGTATGTTGTCCAGATTTTTGTTGCAACAATGGATGGTAGCCTTGTCATTATGGAAGGTAGTCTGATGTCGAGCTTTTTGTTACGGCAATGGATGGTAGCCTTGTCATTATAGAAGGTAGTCTGTTGTCGTGATTTTGTTACTCTAAGGGATGGTATCCTTGTCATTATGGAAGGTAGTATGTTGTCGATATCTTTGTTACTCCAATAGATGGTATCCTAGTCATTATGGAAGGTAGTCTGTAGTCGAGATTTTTGTTACTCCATTGGATGGTAGCCTTGTCATTATAGAAGGTAGTGTGTTTTAAATATTTTTGTTATTCCAATGGATGGTAGCCTAGTCATTATGGAAGGTAGTCTGTTGTCATGATTTTTGTTACTCCAATGGATGGTAGCCTTGTCATTATGGAAGGTAGTCTGTTATCGAGATTTTTGTTACTCCAATGGATGATAGCCTTGTCATTATGGAAGGTAGTCCATTGTCGAGATTTTTGTTACTACAATTGATTGTAGCCTTGTCATTATGGAAGGTAGTCTGTTGTCGAGATTTTTGTTACTATATTGGATTATAGGGTTGTCGTTATGGAAGGTAGTTTGTTGTCGATATCTTTGTTACTCCAATGGATGGTAGCCTAGTCATTATGGAAGGTAGTTTGTTGTCGTGTTTTTTGTAAGTCTAAGGGATGGTAGCCTTGTCATTATGGAAGGTAATCTATTGTCGAGATTTTTGTTACTCCAATGGATGCTATTCTTGTTATCAGAGAAGGTAGTATATTGTCGAGATTTTTGTCACTATAATGGATGGTAGCCTTGTCATTATAGAAGGTTGTCTGTTGTCGAGATTTTTGTTACTACAATGGATTTAGCCTTGTCGTTATGGAAGGTAGTCTGTTATCGAGATTTTTGTTACTCCAATGGATGGTAGCTTTGTCATTATGGAAGGTAGTCTGTTGTCGTGATTTTTGTTACTCTAAGGGATGGTAGCCTTGTCATTATGGAAAGTAGTTTGTTGTCGAGATTTTTGTTATTCCAATGGATGGTAGCCTTGTCTTTATGGAAGGTAGTTTGTTGTCGAGATTTTTGTTATTCAAATTGATGGTATCCTTGTCATTATGAAAGGTAGTCTGCTGTCGATATCTTTGTTACTCAAATGGATGGTAGCCTAGTCATTATGGAAGGTAGTCTATTTTCAAGATTTTTGTTACTCTAATGGATGGTAGCCTTGTCATAATGGAAGGTAGTCTGTTGTCGAAATTTTTGTTACTCTAAGGGATGGTAGCCTTGTCATTATGGAAGGTTGTTTGTTGTCTAGATTTTTGTTACTTCAATGGATGGTAGCCTGATCATTATGAAAGATAATCTATTGTCGAGATTTTTGTCACTACAAAGGATGAAAGCCTTGTCATTATGGAAGCTACATTGTGGTCTAGATTTTTGTGACTCCAATGGATGGTAGCCTTGTCATTATGGAAGGTAGTCTATTTTCGATATTTTTGTTACTACAATGGATGGTAGCCTTGTCATTATGGAAGGTAGTCTGTTGACGAAATTTTTGTTACTACAATGGATTGTAGCCTTGTCGTTATAGAAGGTAGTCTGTTGTCGATATCATTTTTCCTCCAATGGATGGTAACCTATTCATTATGGAAGGTAGTCTGTTGTCGAGATTTTTGTTACTCCAATGGTTGGTAGCCTTGTCATTATGGAAGGTAGTCTGTTGTCGATATTTTTGTTACTCCAATGGATGGTAGCCTTGTCATTATGGAAGGTAGTCTTTTGATGAGATTTTTGTTACTCCAATGGATGGTAGCCTTTATTATGGGAGGTAGTCTGTTTTCGGGATTATTGTTACTCCAATGGATGGTAGCCTTGTCATTATGGAAGGTAGTCTGTTGTCGAGATTTTTGTTACTGCAATGGATGGTAGCCTTGTCATTGTGGAAGGTAGTCTGTCGTTGTGATTTCTGTTACTCAAATGGATGGTAGCCTTGTCATTAAGGACGGTATTCTGTTGTTCTGATTTTTTGGGACTCCAATGGATGGTAGACTTGTCATTATGGAAGGTAGTGTGTTGTCGATATATTTGTTATTTCAATGGATGGTAGCCTTGTCATTATGGAAGGTAGTCTATTGTCATGATTTTTGTTACTCTAAGGGATGGTAGCCTTATCATTATGGAAGGTAGTATGTTTTCGATATCTTTGTTACTCCAATGGATGGTAGCCTTGTCATTATGGAAGGTAGTCTGTTGTCGATATTTTTGTTACTCTAAGGAATGGTAGCCTTGTCATTATGGAACGTTGTATGTTGTCGATATTTTTTTTATTCCAATGGACGGTAGCCTTGTCATTATGAAAGGTAGTCTATTGTCGAGATTTTTGTTACTATAATAGATTGTAGACTTGACATTATGGAAGGTAGTATGTTGTCGAGATTTTTGTTACTCAAATGGATGGTAGCCTTGTCATTATGGAAGGTAGTCTATTGTCGAGATTTTTGTTACTATAATAGATTGTAGCCTTGTCATTATGGAAGGTAGTTTGTTGTCGAGATTTTTGTTACTCTAATGGATGGTAGCCTTGTCATTATGAAAGGTAGTCTATTGTCGAGATTTTTGTCACTAACATGGATGGTAGCCTTGGCATTATGGAAGGTACTCTGTGGTCGAGATTTTTGTTACTCCAATGGATTGTAGCCTTGTCGTTATAGAAGGTAGTCTGTTGTCGATATCATTTTTACTCCAATGGATGGTAACCTATTCATTATGGAAGGTAGTCTGTTGTCGAGATTTTTGTTACTCCAATGGTTGGTAGCCTTGTCATTATGGATGGTAGTCTGTTGTCGAGATTTTTGTTACTCCAATGGATGGTAGCCTTGTCATTATGGAAGGTAGTCTTTTGTTGAGATTTTTGTTACTCCAATGGATGGTAGCCTTTATTATGGGAGGTAGTTTGTTTTCGGGATTATTGTTACTCCAATGGATGGTAGCCTTGTCATAATGGAAGGTAGTCTGTTGTCGATATTTTTGTTACTGCAATGGATGGTAGCCTTGTCATTGTGGAAGGTAGTCTGTCGTTGTGATTTCTGTTACTCAAATGGATGGTAGCCTTGTCATTAAGGACGGTAGTCTGTTGTTCTGATTTTTTGGGACTCCAATGGATGGTAGACTTGTCATTATGGAAGGTAGTGTGTTGTCGATATTTTTGTTATTTCAATGGATGGTAGCCTTGTCATTATGGAAGGTAGTCTGTTGTCATGATTTTTGTTACTCTAAGGGATGGTAGCCTTATCATTATTGAAGGTAGTATGTTTTCGATATCTTTGTTACTGCAATGGATGGTAGCCTTGTCATTATGGAAGGTAGTCTGTTGTCGATATTTTTATTACTCTAAGGAATGGTAGCCTTGTCATTATGGAACGTAGTATGTTGTCGATATTTTTTTTATTCCAATGGACGGTAGCCTTGTCATTATGAAAGGTAGTCTATTGTCGAGATTTTTGTTACTATAATAGATTGTAGACTTGTCATTATGGAAGGTAGTATGTTGTCGAGATTTTTGTTACTCAAATGGATGGTAGCCTTGTCATTATGGAAGGTAGTCTATTGTCGAGATTTTTGTTACTATAATAGATTGTAGCCTTGTCATTATGGAAGGTAGTTTGTTGTCGAGATTTTTGTTACTCTAATGGATGGTAGCCTTGTCATTATGAAAGGTAGTCTATTGTCGAGATTTTTGTCACTACAATGGATGGTAGCCTTGGCATTATGGAAGGTACTCTATGGTCGAGATTTTTGTTACTCCAATGGATTGTAGCCTTGTCATTATGGAAGGTAGTCTGTTGTCGATATTTTTGTTACTACAATGGATGGTAGCCTTGTCATTACGAAAGGTAGTCTGTTGTCGATATTTTTGTTACTCAAATGGATGGTAGCCTAGTCATTATGGAAGGTAGTCTATTTTCAAGATTTTTGTTACTCTAATGGATGGTAACCTTGTCATAATGGAAGGTAGTCTGTTGTCGAAATTTTTGTTACTCTAAGGGATGGTAGCCTTGTCATTATGGAAGGTTGTTTGTTGTCTAGATTTTTGTTACTTCAATGGATGGTAGCCTGATCATTATGAAAGACAGTCTATTGTCGAGATTTTTGTCACTACAAAGGATGAAAGCCTTGTCATTATGGAAGCTACATTGTGGTCGAGATTTTTGTGACTCCAATGGATGGTAGCCTTATCATTATGGAAGGTAGTCTATTGTCGATATTTTTGTTACTACAATGGATGGTAGCCTTGTCATTATGGATGGTAGTCTGTTGACGAAATTTTTGTTACTACAATGGATTGTAGCCTTATCGTTATAGAAGGTAGTCTGTTGTCGATATCATTTTTACTCCAATGGATGGTAACCTATTCATTATGGAAGGTAGTCTATTGTCGAGATTTTTGTTACTCCAATGGTTGGTAGCCTTGTCATTATGGAAGGTAGTCTGTTGTCGAGATTTTTGTTACTCCGATGGATGGTAGCCTTGTCATTATGGAAGGTAGTCTTTTGTTGAGATTTTTGTTACTCCATGGATGGTAGCCTTTATTATGGGAGGTAGTCTGTTTTCGGGATTATTGTTACTCCAATGGATGGTAGCCTAGTCATTATGGAAGGTAGTCTGTTGTCGAGATTTTTGTTACTGCAATGGATGGTAGCCTTGTCATTGTGGAAGGTAATCTGTCGTTGTGATTTCTGTTACTCAAATGGATGGTAGCCTTGTCATTAAGGACGGTAGTCTGTTGTTCTGATTTTTTGGGACTACAATGGATGGTAGACTTGTCATTATGGAAGGTAGTGTGTTGTCGATATTTTTGTTATTTCAATGGATGGTAGCCTTGTCATTATGGAAGGTAGTCTGTTGTCATGATTTTTGATACTCTAAGGGATGGTAGCCTTGTCATTATGGAAGGTAGTATGTTCTCGATATCTTTGTTACTCCAATGGATGGTAGCCTTGTCATTATGGAAGGTAGTTTGTTGTCGAGATTTTTGTTATTCTAAGGGATGATAGCCTTGTCATTATGGAACGTAGTCTGTTGTCGAGATTTTTGTTATTCCAATGGACGGTAGCCTTGTCATTATGAAAGGTAGTTTATTGTCGAGATTTTTGTCACTATAATAAATTGTAGCCTTGTCATTATGGAAGGCAGTATGTTGTCGAGATTTTTGTTACTCTAATATATTGTAGCCTTGTCATTATGGAAGGTAGTTTATTGTCGAGATTTTTGTCACTACAATGGATGGTAGCCTTGTCATTATGGAAGGTAGTCTGTTGTCGAGATTTTTGTTCCTACAATTGATTGTAGCCTTGTCGTTATGGAAGGTAGTCTGTTATCGATATCTTTGTTACTCCACTGTATGGTAGCCTAGTAATTATGGAAGGTAGTCTGTTGTCGATATTTTTGTTACTCAAATGGATTATAGCCTTGTCATTATGGAAGGTAGTATATTGTCGATATCTTTTTTACTCCAATGGATGGTAGCCTTGAGATTATGGAAGGTAGTCTGTTGTCGTGATTTTTGTTACTCCATTGGACGATAGCCTTGTCATTATGGAAGGTAGTATGTTTTCGATATCTTTGTTACTCGAATGGATGGTAGCCTTATCATTATGGAGGGTAGTCTGTTATCGATATTTTCGTTACTATCAGGGAAGGTAGCCTTGTCATTATGGAAGTTTGTGTGCTGTCGATATTTTTGTTATTCTAATGGATGGTATCCTTGTCATTATGGAAGGTAGTCTGCTGTCAAGATTTTTGTTACTCCAATGGATGGTAGCCTTGTCATTATGGAAGGTAGTCGGTTGTCGATATTTTTCTTACTACAATGGATTGTAGCCTTGTCATTATGGAAGGTAGTTTGTTGTCGAGAATTATGTTACTATAATAAATTGTAGCCTTGTCAATATGGAAGGTAGTTTGATGTCGAGATTTTTGTTACTACAATGGATGGTACCTTGTCATTATGGAATGTAGTCTATTGTCGAGATTTTGGTTACAACAATGGATGGTAGCCTTATTATTATAGAAGGTAGTCTATTGTCGAGATTTTTTTTACTATAATGGATGGTAGCCTTGTCATTATGGAAGTTAGTCTGTTCTCGAGATTTTTGTTACGACAATGGATTGTATCCTTCTCAATATCGAAGGTAGTCTGTTGTCAAGATTTTTGTTACTCTAAGGGATGGTAGCCTTGTCATTATGGAAGTTAGTGTGTTGTCGATATTTATGTTATTCCAATGGATGGTAGCTTTGTCATTATGGAAGGTAGTCAGTTTGCGAGATTTTTATTACTCCAATGAATGGTAGCCTTGTCATTATGGAAGGTAGTCTATTGTCGACATTTTTGTTACAACAATGGATGATAGCCTTGTCATTATGGATGGTAGTCTGTTGTCGAGATTTTTGGTACTCCATTGGATGATAGCCTTGTCATTATGGAAGGTAGTCTATTGTCATGATATTTGATACTCTAAGGGATGGTAGCCTTGTCATTATGGAAGGTAGTATGTTTTCAATATCTTTGTTACTCCAATGGATGGTAGCCTTGTCATTATGGAAGGTAGTCTGTTGTCGAGATTCTTGTTATTCTAAGGGATGATAGCCTTGTCATTATGGAACGTAGTCTGTTGTCGAGATTTTTGTTATTCCAATGGACGGTAGCCTTGTCATTATGAAAGGTAGTCTATTGTCGAGATTTTTGTTACTATAATAGATTGTAGCCTTGTCATTTTGGAAGGTAGTATGTTGTCGAGATTTTTGTTACTCATTTGGATGGTAGCCATGTCATTATGGAAGCTAGTGTGTTGTCGATATTTTTGTTTTTCCAATGGATGGTATCCTTGTCATTATGGAAGGTAGTTTGTTGTCATGATTTTTGTTACTCTAAGGAATGGTAGCCTTGTCATTATGGAAGGTAGTCTGTTGTCTAGATTTTTGTTACTCTAAGGGATGGTAGCCTTGTCATTATCGAACGTAGTTTGTTGTTGAGATTTTTGTTATTCCAATGGACGGTAGCCTTGTCATTATGAAAGGTATTCTATTGTCGAGATTTTTGTTACTATAATAGATTGTAGCCTTGTCATTATGGAAGGTAGTATGTTGTCGAGATTTTTGTTACTCCAATGGATGGTAGCCTTGTCATTATGGAACATAGTTTATTGTCGAGATTTTTGTTACTCCAATGGATGGTAGCCTTATCATTATGGAAGGTACTCTATTGTCAAGATTTTTGTTACTACAATCGATGGTAGCCTCGTCATTATGGAAGGTAGTCTATTGTCGAGATTTTTGTTACTGCAAATGATTTTAGCCTTGTCGTTATGGAAGGTAGTCTTTTGTCGATATCTTTGTTACTCCAATGGATGGTAGCCTAGTCATTATGGAAGGTAGTCTGTTATCAAGATTTTTGTTACTCCATTGGATGGTAGCCTTGTCATTATGGAAGGTAGTTTGTTGTCGATATTTTATTATTCGAATGGATGGTAGCCTTGTTATTATGGAAGGTAGTATGTTTTCATGATTTTTGTTACTCCAATGGATGGTAGCCTTGTCATTATGGAAGGTAGTATGTTGTCGATATCTTTGTTACTCTGATGGATGGTAGCCTTGTCATTATGGAAGGTAGTCTATTGTCGATAATTTTGTTACTACAATGCATGGTAGCCTTGTCATTATGGAAGGTAGTCTGTTGTCGAGATTTTTGTTATTACAATGGATTGTAGGCTTGTCGTTATAGAAGGTAGTCTGTTGTTGAGATTTTTGTTACTCCAATGGATGGTAGCCTTATCATTATGGAAGGTAGTATGTTGTCGATATTTTTGTTACTCCAATGGATGGTAGCCTTGTCTTAATGGAAGTTAGTCTGTTGTCGAGAATTTTGGTACTCTAAGGGATGGTAGCCTTGTCATTATGGAAGGTAGTCTGTTGTCGATATCTTTGTTACTCCAATGGATGGTAGCCTAGTCATTATGGAAGGTAGTTCGTTGTCGAGATTTTTGTTACTACAATGGATGGTAGCCTTGTCGTTATGGAAGGTAGTCTATTGTCGATATTGATGTTACTATAATAGATTATAGCCTTGTCATTATGGAAGGTAGTCTTTTGTCGAGATTTTTGTTACTCCAATGGATGGTAGCCTTGTCATTATGGAAGGTAGTATGTTCTCCAGATTTTTTATACTCCAATGGATTGTAGCCTTGTCATTATGGAAGGTAGTCTCTTGTGGATATTTTTTTTACTCCAATGATTGTACCCTTGTCATTATGGAATGTAGTATGTTGTCGAGATTTTTGTTACTCCACTAGATGGTAGCCTTGTCATTATGAAAGGTAGTCTTTTGTCGATATTTATGTTATTGCAATGGATGGTAGCCTTTATTATTGAAGGTAGTCTATTTTCGGGATTTTTGTTACTCCAATGGATGGTATCCTTGTCATTATGGAAGGTAGTCTGTTGTCCAGATTTTTGTTACAACAATGGATGGTAGCCTTGTCATTATGGAAGGTAGTCTGTTGTCGAGATTTTTGTTACTGCAATGGATGGTAGCCTTATCGTTATGGAATGTAGTCTATTGGTGCTATTGATGTTACTATAATAGATTATAGCCTTGTCATTTTGGAAGGTAGTTTGTTTCAAGATTTTTGTTACTCCAATGGATGGTAACCTTATGATTATGAAGGGTCGTCTATTGTCGAGATTTTTGTCACTATAATGGATGGTAGCCTTGTCCTTATGAAAGGTAATATGTGGTCGAGATTTTTGTTACTCCAATGGAAGGTAGCCTTGTCATTTGGAAGGTAGTCTATTATCGATATTTTTGTTATTACAATGGATGGTAGCCTTGTCATTATGGAAGGTAGCCTTTTGTCGAGAATTTTAAAACTCCAATGGATTGTAGCCTTGTCATTATGGAAGGTAGTCTGCTGTAGAGATTTTTGTTACTCAAATGGATGGTTACCTTGTCATTATGAAAGGTAGTCTTTTGTCGAGATTTATGTTACTCCAATGGATGGTAGCCTTTATTATGGAAGGTAGTATGTTGTCCAGATTTTTGTTGCAACAATGGATGGTAGCCTTGTCATTATGGAAGGTAGTCTGATGTCGAGATTTTTGTTACGGCAATGGATGGTAGCCTTGTCATTATAGAAGGTAGTCTGTTGTCGTGATTTTGTTACTCTAAGGGATTGTATCCTTGTCATTATGGAAGGTAGTATGTTGTCGATATCTTTGTTACTCCAATAGATGGTATCCTAGTCATTATGGAAGGTAGTCTATAGTCGAGATTTTTGTTACTCCATTGGATGGTAGCCTTGTCATTATAGAAGGTAGTGTGTTTTAAATATTTTTGTTATTCCAATGGATGGTAGCCTAGTCATTATGGAAGGTAGTCTGTTGTCATGATTTTTGTTACTCCAATGGATGGTAGCCTTGTCATTATGGAAGGTAGTCTGTTATCGAGATTTTTGTTACTCCAATGGATGATAGCCTTGTCATTATGGAAGGTAGTCCATTGTCGAGATTTTTGTTACTACAATTGATTGTAGCCTTGTCATTATGGAAGGTAGTCTGTTGTCGAGATTTTTGTTACTATATTGGATTATAGGGTTGTCGTTATGGAAGGTAGTTTGTTGTCGATATCTTTGTTACTCCAATGGATGGTAGCCTAGTCATTATGGAAGGTAGTTTGTTGTCGTGTTTTTTGTAAGTCTAAGGGATGGTAGCCTTGTCATTATGAAAGGTAGTGTGTTGTCGATATTTTTGTTATTCCAATGGATGGTAGCCTTGTCATTATGGAAGGTAGTCTATTGTCGAGATTTTTGTTACTCTAATGGATGGTAGCCTTGTCATTATGGAAGGTAATCTATTGTCGAGATTTTTGTTACTCCAATGGATGCTATTCTTGTCATCAGAGAAGGTAGTATATTGTCGAGATTTTTGTCACTATAATGGATGGTAGCCTTGTCATTATAGAAGGTTGTCTGTTGTCGAGATTTTTGTTACTACAATGGATTTAGCCTTGTCGTTATGGAAGGTAGTCTGTTATCGAGATTTTTGTTACTCCAATGGATGGTAGCTTTGTCATTATGGAAGGTAGTCTGTTGTCGTGATTTTTGTTACTCTAAGGGATGGTAGCCTTGTCATTATGGAAAGAAGTTTGTTGTCGAGATTTTTGTTATTCCAATGGATGGTAGCCTTGTCTTTATGGAAGGTAGTTTGTTGTCGAGATTTTTGTTATTCAAATTGATGGTATCATTGTCATTATGAAAGGTAGTCTGCTGTCGATATCTTTGTTACTCAAATGGATGGTAGCCTAGTCATTATGGAAGGTAGTCTATTTTCAAGATTTTTGTTACTCTAATGGATGGTAGCCTTGTTATAATGGAAGGTAGTCTGTTGTCGAAATTTTTGTTACTCTAAGGGATGGTAGCCTTGTCATTATGGAAGGTTGTTTGTTGTCTAGATTTTTGTTACTTCAATGGATGGTAGCCTGATCATTATGAAAGACAGTCTATTGTCGAGATTTTTGTCACTGCAAAGGATGAAAGCCTTGTCATTATGGAAGCTACATTGTGGTCGAGATTTTTGTGACTCCAATGGATGGTAGCCTTGTCATTATGGAAGGTAGTCTATTATCGATATTTTTGTTACTACAATGGATGGTAGCCATGTCATTATGGAAGGTAGTCTGTTGACGAAATTTTTGTTACTACAATGGATTGTAGCCTTGTCGTTATAGAAGGTAGTCTGTTGTCGATATCATTTTTCCTCCAATGGATGGTAACCTATTCATTATGGAAGGTAGTCTGTTGTCGAGATTTTTGTTACTCTAATGGTTGGTAGCCTTGTCATTATGGAAGGTAGTCTGTTGTCGATATTTTTGTTACTCCAATGGATGGTAGCCTTGTCATTATGGAAGGTAGTCTTTTGTTGAGATTTTTGTTACTCCAATGGATGGTAGCCTTTATTATGGGAGGTAGTCTGTTTTCGGGATTATTGTTACTCCAATGGATGGTAGCCTTGTCATTATGGAAGGTAGTCTGTTGTCGAGATTTTTGTTACTGCAATGGATGGTAGACTTGTCATTGTGGAAGGTAGTCTGTCGTTGTGATTTCTGTTACTCAAATGGATGGTAGCCTTGTCATTGAGGACGGTATTCTGTTGTTCTGATTTTTTGGGACTCCAATGGATGGTAGACTTGTCATTATGGAAGGTAGTGTGTTGTCGATATTTTTGTTATTTCAATGGATGGTAGCCTTGTCATTATGGAAGGTAGTGTATTGTCATGATTTTTGTTACTCTAAGGGATGGTAGCCTTATCATTATGGAAGGTAGTATGTTTTCGATATCTTTGTTACTCCAATGGATGGTAGCCTTGTCATTATGGAAGGTAGTCTGTTGTCGATATTTTTGTTACTCTAAGGAATGGTAGCCTTGTCATTATGGAACGTAGTATGTTGTCGATATTTTTTTTATTCCAATGGACGGTAGCCTTGTCATTATGAAAGGTAGTCTATTGTCGAGATTTTTGTTACTATAATAGATTGTAGACTTGTCATTATGGAAGGTAGTATGTTGTCGAGATTTTTGTTACTCAAATGGATTGTAGCCTTGTCATTATGGAAGGTAGTCTATTGTCGTGATTTTTGTTACTATAATAGATTGTAGCCTTGTCATTATGGAAGGTAGTTTGTTGTCGAGATTTTTGTTACTCTAATGGATGGTAGCCTTGTCATTATGAAAGGTAGTCTATTGTCGAGATTTTTGTCACTACAATGGATGGTAGCCTTGGCATTATGGAAGGTACTTTGTGGTCGAGATTTTTGTTACTCCAATGGATTGTAGCCTTTTCGTTATAGAAGGTAGTCTGTTGTTGATATCATTTTTACTCCAATGGATGGTAACCTATTCATTATGGAAGGTAGTCTGTTGTCGAGATTTTTGTTACTCCAATGGTTGGTATCCTTGTCATTATGGATGGTAGTCTGTTGTCGAGATTTTTGTTACTCCAATGGATGGTAGCCTTGTCATTATGGAAGGTAGTCTTTTGTTGAGATTTTTGTTACTCCAATGGATGGTAGCCTTTATTATGGGAGGTAGTTTGTTTTCGGGATTATTGTTACTCCAATGGATGGTAGCCTTGTCATAATGGAAGGTAGTCTGTTGTCGAGATTTTTGTTACTGCAATGGATGGTAGCCTTGTCATTGTGGAAGGTAGTCTGTCGTTGTGATTTCTGTTACTCAAATGGATGGTAGCCTTGTCATTAAGGACGGTAATCTGTTGTTCTGATTTTTTGGGACTTCAATGGATGGTAGACTTGTCATTATGGAAGGTAGTGTGTTGTCGATATTTTTGTTATTTCAATGGATGGTAGCCTTGTCATTATGGAAGGTAGTCTGTTGTCATGATTTTTGTTACTCTAAGGGATGGTAGCCTTATCATTATTGAAGGTAGTATGTTTTTGATATCTTTGTTACTGCAATGGATGGTAGCCTTGTCATTATGGAAGGTAGTTTGTTGTCGAGATTTTTGTTACTCTAATGGATGGTAGCCTTGTCATTATGAAAGGTAGTCTATTGTCGAGATTTTTGTCACTATAATGGATGGTAGCCTTGGCATTATGGAAGGTACTTTGTGGTCGAGATTTTTGTTACTCCAATGGATTGTAGCCTTTTGGTTATAGAAGGTAGTCTGTTGTTGATATCATTTTTACTCCAATGGATGGTAACCTATTCATTATGGAAGGTAGTCTGTTGTCGAGATTTTTGTTACTCCAATGGTTGGTATCCTTGTCATTATGGATGGTAGTCTGTTGTCGAGATTTTTGTTACTCCAATGGATGGTAGCCTTGTCATTATGGAAGGTAGTCTTTTGTTGAGATTTTTGTTACTCCAATGGATGGTAGCCTTTATTATGGGAAGTAGTTTGTTTTCGGGATTATTGTTACTCCAATGGATGGTAGCCTTGTCATAATGGAAGGTACTCTGTTGTCGAGATTTTTGTTACTGCAATGGATGGTAGCCTTGTCATTGTGGAAGGTAGTCTGTCGTTGTGATTTCTGTTACTCAAATGGATGGTAGCCTTGTCATTAAGGACGGTAATCTGTTGTTCTGATTTTTTGGGACTTCAATGGATGGTAGACTTGTCATTATGGAAGGTAGTGTGTTGTCGATATTATTGTTATTTCAATGGATGGTAGCCTTGTCCTTATGGAAGGTAGTCTGTTGTCATGATTTTTGTTACTCTAAGGGATGGTAGCCTTATCATTATTGAAGGTAGTATGTTTTTGATATCTTTGTTACTGCAATGGATGGTAGCCTTGTCATTATGGAAGGTAGTCTGTTGTCGATATTTTTGTTACTCTAAGGAATGGTAGCCTTGTCATTATGGAACGTAGTATGTTGTCGATATTTTTTTTATTCCAATGGACGGTAGCCTTGTCATTATGAAAGGTAGTCTATTGTCGATATTTTTGTTACTATAATAGATTGTAGACTTGTCATTATGGAAGGTAGTATGTTGTCGAGATTTTTGTTACTCAAATGGATGGTAGCCTTGTCATTATGGAAGGTAGTCTATTGTCGAGATTTTTGTTACTATAATAGATTGTAGCCTTGTCATTATGGAAGGTAGTTTGTTGTCGAGATTTTTGTTACTCTAATGGATGGTAGCCTTGTCATTATGAAAGGTAGTCTATTGTCGAGATTTTTGTCACTACAATGGATGGTAGCCTTGGCATTATGGAAGGTACTCTATGGTCGAGATTTTTGTTACTCCAATGGATGGTAGCCTTGTCATTATGGAAGGTAGTCTGTTGTCGATATTTTTGTTACTACAATGGATGGTAGCCTTGTCATTACGAAAGGTAGTCTGTTGTCGATATCTTTGTTACTCAAATGGATGGTAGCCTAGTCATTATGGAAGGTAGTCTATTTTCAAGATTTTTATTACTCTAATGGATGGTAGCCTTGTCATAATGGAAGGTAGTCTGTTGTCGAAATTTTTGTTACTCTAAGGGATGGTAGCCTTGTCATTATGGAAGGTTGTTTGTTGTCTAGATTTTTGTTACTTCAATGGATGGTAGCCTGATCATTATGAAAGACAGTCTATTGTCGAGATTTTTGTCACTACAAAGGATGAAAGCCTTGTCATTATGGAAGCTACATTGTGGTCGAGATTTTTGTGACTCCAATGGATGGTAGCCTTGTCATTATGGAAGGTAGTCTATTGTCGATATTTTTGTTACTACAATGGATGGTAGCCTTGTCATTATGGAAGGTAGTCTGTTGACGAAATTTTTGTTACTACAATGGATTGTAGCCTTGTCGTTATAGAAGGTAGTCTGTTGTCGATATCATTTTTCCTCCAATGGATGGTAACCTATTCATTATGGAAGGTAGTCTGTTGTCGAGATTTTTGTTACTCTAATGGTTGGTAGCCTTGTCATTATGGAAGGTAGTCTGTTGTCGATATTTTTGTGACTCCAATGGATGGTAGCCTTGTCATTATGGAAGGTAGTCTTTTGTTGAGATTTTTGTTACTCCAATGGATGGTAGCCTTTATTATGGGAGGTAGTCTGTTTTCGGGATTATTGTTACTCCAATGGATGGTAGCCTTGTCATTATGGAAGGTAGTCTGTTGTCGAGATTTTTGTTACTGCAATGGATGGTAGCCTTGTCTATGTGGAAGGTAATCTGTCGTTGTGATTTCCGTTACTCAAATGGATGGTAGCCTTGTCATTAAGGACGGTAGTCTGTTGTTCTGATTTTTTAGGACTACAATGGATGGTAGACTTGTCATTATGGAAGGTAGTGTGTTGTCGATATTTTTGTTATTTCAATGGATGGTAGCCTTGTCATTATGGAAGGTAGTCTGTTGTCATGATTTTTGATACTCTAAGGGATGGTAGCCTTGTCATTATGGAAGGTAGTATGTTCTCGATATCTTTGTTACTCCAATGGATGGTAGCCTTGTCATTATGGAAGGTAGTTTGTTGTCGAGATTTTTGTTATTCTAAGGGATGATAGCCTTGTCATTATGGAACGTAGTCTGTTGTCGAGATTTTTATTATTCCAATGGACGGTAGCCTTGTCATTATGAAAGGTAGTCTATTGTCGAGATTTTTGTCACTATAATAAATTGTAGCCTTGTCATTATGGAAGGCAGTATGTTGTCGAGATTTTTGTTACTCTAATATATTGTAGCCTTGTCATTATGGAAGGTAGTTTATTGTCGAGATTTTTGTCACTACAATGGATGGTAGCCTTGTCATTATGGAAGGTAGTCTGTTGTCGAGACTTTTGTTCCTACAATTGATTGTAGCCTTGTCGTTATGGAAGGTAGTCTGTTATCGATATCTTTGTTACTCCATTGTATGGTAGCCTAGTAATTATGGAAGGTAGTCTGTTGTCGATATTTTTGTTACTCAAATGGATTATAGCCTTGTCATTATGGAAGGTAGTATATTGTCGATATCTTTTTTACTCCAATGGATGGTAGCCTTGTGATTATGGAAGGTAGTCTGTTGTCGTGATTTTTGTTACTCCATTGGACGATAGCCTTGTCATTATGGAAGGTAGTATGTTTTCGATATCTTTGTTACTCGAATGGATGGTAGCCTTATCATTATGGAGGGTAGTCTGTTATCAATATTTTCGTTACTATCAGGGAAGGTAGCCTTGTCATTATGGAAGTTTGTGTGTTGTCGATATTTTTGTTATTCTAATGGATGGTATCCTTGTCATTATGGAAGTTAGTGTGTTATCGATATTTATGTTATTCCAATGGATGGTAGCTTTGTCATTATGGAAGGTAGTCTGTTGTCGAGATTTTTGATACTCCAATGGATGGTAGACTTGTCATTATGGAATGTAGTCTATTGTTGAGATTTTTGTTACTACAATGGATGGTATCCTTGTCATTATGGAGGGTAGTCTGTTGTCGAGATTTTTGGTACTCCATTGGATGGTAGCCTTGTCATTATGGAAGGTAGTGTGTTGTCGATATTTTTGTTATTCCAATAGATGGTAGCCTTGTAATTAAGGAAGGTAGTTTGTTGTCATGATTTTTGATACTCTAAGGGATGGTAGCCTTGTCATTATGGAAGGTAGTATGTTCTCGATATCTTTGTTACTCCAATGGATGGTAGCCTTGTCATTATGGAAGGTAGTCTGTTGTCGAGATTTTTTTTACTCTAAGGGATGATAGCTTTGTCATTATGGAACGTAGTCTGTTGTCGAGATTTTTGTTATTCCAATGGACGGAAGCCTAGACATTATGAAAGGTAGTGTATTGTCAAGATTTTTGTTACTATAATAAATTGTAGCCTTGTCATTATGGAAGGTAGTATGTTGTCGAGATTTTTGTTACTCTATTAGATTGTAGCCTTGTCATTATGGAAGGTAGTTTATTGTCGATATCTTTGTAACTCCAATGGATGGTAGCCTAGTCATTATGGAAGGTAGTCTGTTGTCTAGATTTTAGTTACTCCAATGATGGTACCCTTGTCATTATGGAAGGTAGTCTGCTGTCAAGATTTTTGTTACTCCAATGGATGGTAGCCTTGTCATTATGGAAGGTAGTCGGTTGTCGATATTTTTGTTACTACAATGGATTGTAGCCTTGTCATTATGGAAGGTAGTTTGTTGTCGAGAATTATGTTACTATAATAAATTGTAGCCTTGTCAATATGGAAGGTAGTTTGATGTCGAGATTTTTGTTACTCCAATGGATGGTAGCCCTGTGATTATGAAATGTAGTCTATTGTCGAGATTTTTGAAACTACAATGGATGGTAGCTTTGTCCTTATGGATGGTACTCTGTGGTCGAGACTTTTGTTAATCCAATGGATGGTAGCCTTTTCATTATAGAAGGTAGTCTATTATCGATATTTTTGTTACTACAATGGATGGTACCCTTGTCATTATGGAATGTAGTCTATTGTCGAGATTTTGGTTACTCCAATGGATGGTAGCCTTGACATTATGGATGGTAGTTTGTCGTCCAGATTTTTGTTACAACAATGGATGGTAGCCTTATCATTATAGAAGGTAGTCTATTGTCGAGATTTTTTTTACTATAATGGATGGTAGCCTTGTCATTATGGAAGTTAGTCTGTTCTCGAGATTTTTGTTACGACAATGGATTGTATCCTTCTCAATATGGAAGGTAGTCTGTTGTCAAGATTTTTGTTACTCTAAGGGATGGTAGCCTTGTCATTATGGAAGTTAGTGTGTTGTCGATATTTATGTTATTCCAATGGATGGTAGCTTTGTCATTATGGAAGGTAGTCAGTTTGCGAGATTTTTATTACTCCAATGAATGGTAGCCTTGTCATTATGGAAGGTAGTCTATTGTCGAGATTTTTGTTACAACAATGGATGATAGCCTTGTCATTATGGATGGTAGTCTGTTGTCGAGATTTTTGGTACTCCATTGGATGATAGCCTTGTCATTATGGAAGGTAGTCTATTGTCATGATATTTGATACTCTAAGGGATGGTAGCCTTGTCATTATGGAAGGTAGTATGTTGTCGAGATTTTTGTTACTCTAATAGATTGTAGCCTTGTCATTATGGAAGGTAGTTTATTGTAGAGATTTTTTTGACTACAATGGATGGTAGCCTTGTCATTATGGAAGGTAGTCTGTTGTCCAGATTTTTGTTCCTACAATAGATTATAGCCTTGTCGTTATGGAAGGTAGTCTGTTATCGATAACTTTGTTACTCCATTGTATGGTAGCCTAGTCATTATGGAAGGTAGTCTGTTGTCGAGATTTTTGTTACTCAAATGGATTATAGCCTTGTCATTATGGAAGGTAGTATATTGTCGATATCTTTTTTACTCCAATGGATGGTAGCCTTCTCATTATGGAAGGTAGTTTGTTGTCGAGATTTCTGTTATTCCAATGGATGGTAGCCTTGTCATTATGGAAGGTAGTCTGTTGTCGTGATTTTTGTTTCTCCAATGGATAATAGCCTTGTCATTATGGAAGGTAGTATGTTGTCGATATCTTTGTTACTCAAATGGATGGTAGCCTTGTCATTATGGAGGGTAGTCTATTGTCGAGATTTTCGTTACTCTCAGGGATGGTAGCCTTGTCATTATGGAAGTTAGTGTGTTGTCGATATTTTTGTTATTCCAATGGAATGTAGCCTTGTCATTATGGAAGGTGGTCTGTTGTCGAGATTTTTGTTACTCCAATGGATGATAGCCTTGTCATTATGGAAGGTAGTTTATTGTCGATATTTTTGTTACTACAATGGATGGTAGCCTTGTCATTATGGAATGTAGTCTGTTGTCGAGATTTTTGTTACTACATTGGATGGTAGCCTAGTCATTATGGAAGGTAGTCTGTTGTCGTGATTTTTGTTACTCCAATGGATGGTAGCCTTGTCATTATTGAAGGTAGTATGTTTTCGATATCTTTGTTACTCGAATGGATGGTAGCCTTCTCATTATAGAGGGTAGTCTGTTACTGATATTTTTGTTACTATCAGGGATGGTAGCCTTGTCATTATGGAAGTTAGTGTGTTGTCGATATTTTTGTTATTCCAATGGATGGTATCCTTGTCATTATGGAAATTAGTGTGTTGTCGATATTTATGTTATTCCAATTGATGGTAGCCTTGTCATTATGGAAGGTAGTTTTTCGTCGAGATTTTTGATACTCCAATGGATTGTAGACTTGTCATTATGGAAGGTACTCTATTGTTGAGATTTTTGTTACTACAATGGATGGTATCCTTGTCATTATTGAGGGTAGGCTGTTGTCGAGATTTTTGGTACTCCATTGGATGGTAGCCTTGTAATTAAGGAAGGTAGTCTGTTGTCATGATTTTTGATACTCTAAGGGATGGTAGCCTTGTCATTATGGAAGGTAGTATGTTCTCGATATCTTTGTTACTCCAATGGATGGTAGCCTTGTCATTATGGAAGGTAGTCTGTTGTTGAGATTTTTGTTACTCTAAGGGATGATAGCTTTCTCATTATGGAATGTAGTCTGTTATCGAGATTTTTTTTATTCCAATGGACGGTAGCCTACTCATTATGAAAGGTAGTCTATTGTCCAGATTTTTGTTACTATAATAGATTGTAGCCGTGTCGTTATGGAAGGTAGTCTGTTATCGATATCTTTGTTACTCCAAAGGATGGTAGCCTAGTCATTATGGCAGGTAGTCTGTTGTCGAGATTTTTGTTACTCAAATGGATTGTAGCCTTGTCATTATGGAAGGTAGTTAGATGTCGATATCTTTTTTACTCCAATGGATGGTAGCCTTGTCATTATGGAATGTAGTCTGTTGTCTAGATTTTTGTTATTCCAATGGATGGTAGCCTTGTCATTATGGAAGGTAGTCTATTATCGTGATTTTTGATACTCCAATGGATGGGAGCCTTGTCATTATGCAAGGTAGTCTATTGTCGAGATTTTTGTTATTCTAATGGACGGTAGCCTTGTCATTATGGAAGGTAGTCTGTTGTCGAGATTTTTGTTACTACCATAGATTGTCGCCTTGTGGTTATGGAAGGTAGTCTGTTATCGATATCTTTGTTACTCTATTGTGTGGTAGCCTAGTCATTATGGAAGGTAGTCTGTTGTCGAGATTTTTGTTACTCAAATGGATTATAGCCTTGTCATTATGGAAGGTAGTATATTGTCGATATCTTTTTTACTCCAATGGATGGTAGCCTTGTCATTATGGAAGGTAGTCTGTTGTCGAGATTTTTGTTATTCCAATGGATGGTAGCCTTGTCATTATGGAAGGTAGTCTGGTGTCGAGATTTTTGTTACTACAATCGATTGTATCCTTTTCATTATGGAAGGTGGTATGTTATCGATATCTTTCTTACTCCAATGGATGGTAGCCTAGTCATTATGGAAGGTAGCCTGTTGTCGTGATTTTTGTTACTCGAATGGATGGTAGCCTTGTCATTATGTAAGGTAGTATGTTTTCAATATCTTTGTTAATCCAATGGATGGTAGCCTTGTCATTATGGAGGGTAGTCTGTTGTCGAGATTTTCGTTACTCTCAGGGATGGTAGCCTTGTCATTATGGAAGTTAGTGTGTTGTCGATATTTTTGTTATTCCAATGGAATGTAGCCTTGTCATTATGAAAGGTAGTCTGTTGTCGAGATTTTTGTTACTCCAATGGATGATAGCCTTGTCATTATGGAAGGTAGTTTATTGTCGAGATTTTTGTTACTACAATGGATGGTAGCCTTGTCATTATGGAAGGTAGTCTGTTGTCGAGATTTTTGGTACTCCATTGGATGGTAGCCTTGTCATTATGGAAGGTAGTGTGTTGTCTATATTTTTGTTATTCCAATGGATGGTAGCCTTGTCATTAAGGAAGGTAGTCTGTTGTTGTGATTTTTGATACTCTAAGGGATGGTAGCCTTGTCATTATGGAAGGTAGTATGTTCTCGATATCTTTGTTACTCCAATGGATGGTAGCCTTGTCATTATGGAAGGTAGTTTGTTGTCGAGATTTTTGTTACTCTAAGGGATGATAGCTTACTCATTATGGAACGTAGTCTATTGTCGAGATTTTTGTTATTCCAATGGACGGTAGCCTAGTCATTATGAAAGGGAGTCTATTGTCGAGATTTTTGTTACTATAATAGATTGTAGCCTTTTCATTATGGAAGGTAGTATGTTGTCGAGATTTTTGTTATTCTAATTGATGGTAGCCTTGTCAGTATGGAAGGTAGTTTATTGTCGATATTTTTGTCACTACAATGGATGGTAGCCTTGTCATTATGGAAGGTACTCTGTTGTCGAGATTTTTGTTACTACAATAGATTGTAGCCTTGTCGTTATGGAAGGTAGTCTGTTATCGATATCTTTGTTACTCCAAAGGATGGTAGCCTAGTCATTATGGAAGGTAGTCTGTTGTCGAGATTTTTGTTACTCAAATGGATTGTAGCCTTATAATTATGGAAGGTAGTTAGTTGTCGATATATTTTTTACTCCAATGGATGGTAGCCTTGTCATTATGGAAGGTAGTCTGTTGTCGAGATTTTTGTTATTCCAATGGATGCTAAACTTGTCATTATGGAAGGTAGTCTATTATCGTGATTTTTGTTACTCCAATGGATGGTAGCCTTGTCATTATGGAAGGTAGTCTGTTGTCGAGATCTTTGTTACTCCAATGGATGATAGCATTTTCATTATGGAAGGTAGTTTATTGTCGAGATTTTTGTTACTCCAATGGATGGTAGCCTTGTCATTATGTAATGTATTATGTTTTCGATATCTTTGTTACTACAATGGATGGTAGCCTTGTCATTATGGAGGGTAGTCTGTTGTCGAGATTTTCGTTACTCTCAGGGATGGTAGCCTTGTCATTATGGAAGTTAGTGTGTTGTCGATATTTTTGTTATTCCAATGGGTGGTAGCCTTGTCATTATGGAAGTTAGTGTGTTGTCGATATTTATGTTATTCCAATGGATGGTATCATTGTCATTATGGAAGGTAGTCTGTTGTCGAGATTTCTGATACTCCAATGGATGGTAGATTTGTCATTATGGAAGGTAGTCTATTATTGAGATTTTTGTTACTACAACGGATGGTATCCTTGTCATTATGGAGGGTAGTCTGTTGTCGAGATTTTTGGTACTCCATTTGATGGTAGCCTTGTCATTATGGAAGGTAGTGTGTTATCGATATTTTTGTTATTCCAATGGATGGTACCCTTGTCATTAAGGAAGGTAGTCTGTTGTCATGATTTTTGATACTTTAAGGGATGGTAGCCTTGTCATTATGGAAGGTAGTATGTTCTCGATATCTTTGTTACTCCAATGGATGGTAGCCTTGTCATTATGGTAGGTAGTCTGTTGTCGAGATTTTTGTTACTCTAAGGGATTATATCTTTGTCATTATGGAACGTAGTTTATTGTCGAGATTTTTGTTATTCCAATGGACGGTAGACTAGTCATTATGAAAGGTAGCCTATTATCGAGATTTTTGTTACTATAATAGATTGTAGCCTTGTCATTATGGAAGGTAGTATGTTGTCGAGATTTTTGTTACTCTAATTGATGGTAGCGTTGTGAGTATGGAAGGTGGTTTATTGTCGAGATTTTTGTCACTACAATGGATGGTAGCCTTGTCATTATGGAAGGTAGACTGTTGTCGAGATTTTTGTTACTACAATAGATTGTAGCCTTGTCGTTATGGAAGGTAGTCTGTTATCGATATCTTTGTTACTCCAAAGGATGGTAGCCTAGTCATTATGGAAGGTAGTCTGTTGTCGAGATTTTTGTTACTCAAATGGATTGTAGCCTTGTAATTATGGAAGGTAGTTAGTTGTCGATATCTTTTTTACTCCAATGGATGGTAGCCTTGTCATTATGGAAGGTAGTCTGTTGTCGAGATTTTTGTTAGTCCAATGGATGGTAGCCTTGTCATTATGGAAGGTAGTCTTTTATCGTGATTTTTGTTACTCCAATGGATGGTAGCCTTGTCATTATAGAAGGTAGTCTGTTGTCGAGATTTTTGTTATTCTAAAGGATTATAGCCTTGTCATTATGGAATGTAGTCTGTTGTCGAGATTTTTGTAATTCTAATGGACGGTAGCCTTCTCATTATGAAAGGTAGTCTATTGTCTAGATTTTTGTTACTATAATAGATTGTACCTTGTCATTATGGAAGGTAGTATGTTGTCGAGATTTTTGTTACTCTAATAGATGGTAGCCTTGTCATTATGGAAGGTAGTCTGTTATCGATATCTTTGTTACTCCATTGTGTGGTAGCGTAGTCATTATGGAAGATAGTCTGTTGTCGAGATTTTTGTTACTCAAATGGATTATAGCCTTGTCATTATGGAAGGTAGTATATTGTTGATATCTTTATTACTCCAATGGATGGTAGCCTTATCATTATGGAAGGTAGTTTGTTGTCGTGATTTTTGTTACTCCGATGGATGGTAGCCTTGTCATTATGGAAGGTAGTATTTTGTCGATATCTTTATTACTCAAATGGATGGTAGCTTTGTCATTATGGAGGGTAGTCTGTTGTCGAGATTTTCGTTACTCTCAGGGATGGTAGCCTTGTCATTATGGAAGTTAGTGTGTTGTCGATATTTTTGTTATTCCAATGGAATGTAGCCTTGTCATTATGAAAGGTAGTTTGTTGTCGATATTTTTCTTACTCCAATGGATGATAGCCTTGTCATTATGGAAGGTAGTTTATTGTCGAGATTTTTGTTACTATAATGGATGGTAGCCTTTTCATTATGGAAGGTAGTATGTTGTCGATATTTTTGTTACTACAATGGATGATATCCTTTTCATTATGGAAGGTGGTATTTTATCAATATCTTTCTTACTCCAATGGATGGTAGCCTAGTCATTATGGAAGGTAGTCTGTTATCGTGATTTTTGTTACTCCAATTGATGGTAGCCTTGTCATTATGTAATGTAGTATGTTTTCGATATCTTTCTTACTAAAATGGATGATAGCCTTGTCATTATGGGGGGTAGTCTGTTTTCGAGATTTTCGTTACTCTCAGGGATGGTAGCCTTGTCATTATGGAAGTTAGTGTGTTATCGATATTTTTGTTATTCCAATGGATGGTAGCCTTGTCATTATGGAAGTTAGTGTGTTGTCGATATTTATGTTATTCCAATGGATGGTATCTTTGTCATTATGGAAGGTAGTCTGTTGTCGAGATTTTTGATACTCCAATGGATGGTAGATTTGTCATTATGGAAGGTAGTCTATTATTGAGATTTTTGTTACTAAAATGGATGGTATCCTTGTCATTATGGAGGGTAGTCTGTTGTCGAGATTTTTGGTACTCCATTGGATGGTAGGCTTGTCATTATGGAAGGTAGTGTGTTATCGATAATTTTGTTATTCCAATGGATGGTAGCCTTGTCATTATGGAAGGTAGTATGTTCTCGATATCTTTGTTACTCAAATGGATGGTAGCCTTGTCATTATGGAAGGTAGTCTGTTGTCGAGATTTTTGTTACTCTAAGGGATGATAGCCTTGTCATTATGGAACGTAGTCTGCTGTCGAGATTTTTGTTATTCCAATGGACGGTAGCCTTGTCATTATGAAAGGTTGTCTATTGTCGAGATTTTTGTTACTATAATAGATTGTAGCCTTGTCATTATGGAAGGTAGTATGTTGTCGATATTTTTGTTACTCTAATAGATGGTATCCTTGTCAGTATGGAAGGTAGTTTGTTGTCGAGATTTTTGTCACTACAATGGATGGTAGCCTTGTCATTATGGAAGGTAGTCTGTTGTCGAGATTTGTGTTACTACAATAGATTGTAGCCTTGTCGTTATGGAAGGTAGTCTGTTATCGATATCTTTGTTACTCCAAAGGAAGGTAGCCTAGTCATTATAGAAGGTAGTCTGTTGTCGATATTTGTGTTATTCCAATGGACGGTAGCCTTGTCATTATGAAAGGTAGTCTATTGTCGAGATTTTTGTTACTATAATAGATTGTAGCCTTGTAATTATGGAAGGTAGTGTGTTGTCGATATTTTTGTTCTTCCAATGCATGGTAGCCTTATCATTATGGAAGGTATAATGTTGTCGAGATTTTTGTTAGTCCAATGGATGATAGCCTTGTCATTGTGGAAGGTAGTCTATTGTCAAGATTTTTGTAACTCCAATGGATGGTAGCCTTGTCATTATGGAAGGTAGTCTATTGTTGAGATTTTTGTTACTACAATGGATGGTATCCTTGTCATTGTGGAGGGTAGTCTTTTGTCGAGATTTTTGGTACTCCATTGAATGGTAGCCTTGTCATTATGGAAGGTAGTGTGTTGTCGATATTTTTGTTATTCCAATGGATTGTAGCCTTGTCATTAAGGAAGGTAGTTTGTTGTCAAGATTTTTGATACTCTAAGGGATTGTAGCCTTGTCATTATGGAAGGTAGTATGTTCTCGATATCTTTGTTACTCCAATGGATGGTAGCCTTGTCATTATGGAAGGTAGTTTGTTGTCGAGATTTTTGTTACTCTAAGGGATGATAGCTTTGTCATTATGGAACGCAGTCTGTTGTCGAGATTTTTGTTATTCCAATGGACGGTAGCCTTGTCATTATGAAAGGTAGTCTATTGTCGAGATTTTTGTTACTATAATAGATTGTAGCCTTGTCATTATGGAAGGTAGTATGTTGTCGAGGTTTTTGTTACTCTAATAGATGGTAGCCTTGTCATTATGGAAGGTAGTTTATTATCGAGATTTATGTCACTACAATGGATGGTAGCCTTGTCATTATGGAAGGTAGTCTGTTATCGAGATTTTTGTTACTACAATAGATTGTAGCCTTGTCGTTATGGAAGGTAGTCTGTTATCGATATCTTTGTTACTCCAAAGGATGGTAGCCTAGTCATTATGGAAGGTAGTCTGTTGTCGATATTTTTGTTACTCAAATGGATTGTAGCCTTGTCATTATGGAGGGTAGTATGTTGTCGATATGTTTGTTATTCTAATGGATGGTAGCCTTGTCATTTTGGAAGGTAGTCTGTTGTCGAGATTTTTGTTATTCCAATGGATGGTAGCCTTGTCGTTATGGAAGGTAGTCTGTTGTCGTGATTTTTGTTACTCCAATTGATTGTAGCCTTGTCATTATGGAAGGTAGTATGTTGTCGATATCTTTGTTACTCCAATGGATGGTAGCCTTGTCATTATAGAGAGTAGTCTGTTGTCGATATTTTCGTTACTCAGGGATGGTAGCCTTCTCATTATGGAAGTTAGTGTGTTGTCGATATTTTTGTTATTCTAATGGATGGTAGCCTTGTCATTATGGAAGGTAATCTGTTGTCGAGATTTTTGTTACTCCAAAGGATGATAGCCTTGTCATTATGGAAGGTAGTTTATTGTCGAGATTTTTTTACTACAATGGATGGTAGCCTTGTCATTATGGAAGGTAGTCTGTTGTCGAGATTTTTGTTACTACAATGGATGGTAGCCTTGTCATTATGGAAGGTGGTATGTTATCAATATCTTTCTTACTCCAATGGATGGTAGCCTAGTCATTATGGAAGGTAGTCTGTTGTCGTGATTTTTGTTACTCCAATGGATGGTAGCATTGTCATTATTGAAGGTAGTATGTTTTCGATATCTTTGTTACTCCAATGGATGGTAGCCTTGTCATTATGGAGGGTAGTCTATTGTCGAGATTTTTGTTACTCTCAGGGATGGTAGCCTTGTCATTATGGAAGTTAGTGTTTTGTTGATATTTTTGTTATTCCAATGGATGGTAGCCTTGTCATTATGAAAGTTAGTGTGTTGTCGATATTTATGTTATTCCAATGGATGGTAGCCTTGTCATTATGGAAGGTAGTTTGTTGTCGATATTTTTGTTACTCCAATGGATAGTAGACTTGTCATTATGGAAGGTAGTCTATTATCGAGATTTTTGTTACTACAATGGATGGTATCCTTGTCATTATGGTAGGTAGTCTGTTGTCGAGATTTTCGGTACTCCATTGGATGGTAGCCTTGTCATTATGGAAGGTAGTGTGTTGTTGATATTTTTGTTATTCCAATGGATGGTAGCCTTGTCATTATAGAAGGTAGTTTGTTGTCATGATTTTTGATACCCTAAGGGATGGTAGCCTTGTCATTATGGAAGGTAGTCTGTTGTCGAGATATTTGTTACTCTAAGGGATGATAGCTTTGTCATTATGGAACGCAGTCTGTTGTCGAGATTTTTGTTATTCCAATGGACGGTAGCCTTGTCATTATGAAAGGTAGTCTATTGTCGAGATTTTTGTTACTATAATAGATTGTAGCCTTGTCATTATGTAAGGTAGTATGTTGTCGAGGTTTTTGTTACTCTAATAGATGGTAGCCTTGTCAGTATGGAAGGTAGTTTATTGTCGATATTTTTTTTCACTACAATGGATGGTAGCCTTGTCATTATGGAAGGTAGTCTGTTGTCGAGAATTTTGTTACTACAATAGATTGTAGCCTTGTCGTTATGGAAGGTAGTCTGTTATCGATATCTTTGTTACTCCAAAGGATGGTAGCCTAGTCATTATGGAAGGTAGTCTGTTGTCGAGATTTTTGTTACTCAAATGGATTGTAGCCTTGTCATTATGGAGGGTAGTATGTTGTCGATATGTTTGTTATTCTAATGGATGGTAGCCTTGTCATTTTGGAAGGTAGGCTGTTGTCGAGATTTTTGTTATTCCAATGGATGTTAGCCTTGTCGTTATGGAAGGTAGTCTGTTGTCGTGATTTTTGTTACTCCAATGGATGGTAGCCTTGTCATTATGGAAGGTAGTATGTTGTCGATATCTTTGTTACTCCAATGGATGGTAGCCTTGTCATTATGGAGGGTAGTCTGTTGTCGATATTTTCGTTACTCTCAGGAATGGTAGCCTTCTCATTATGGAAGTTAGTGTGTTGTCGATATTTTTGTTATTCTAATGGATGGTAGCCTTGTCATTATGGAAGGTAGTCTGTTGTCGAGATTTTTGTTACTCCAATGGATGATAGCCTTGTCATTATGGAAGGTAGTTTATTGTCGAGATTTTTTTTACTACAATGGATGGTAGCCTTGTCATTATGGAAGGTAGTCTGTTGTCGAGATTTTTGTTACTACAATGGATGGTAGCCTTGTCATTATGGAAGGTGGTATGTTATCGATATCTTTCTTACTCCAATGGATGGTAGCCTAGTCATTATGGAAGGTAGTCTGTTGTCGTGATTTTTGTTACTCCAATGGATGGTAGCATTGTCATTATGGAAGGTAGTATGTTTTCGATATCTTTGTTACTCCAATGGATGGTAGCCTTGTCATTATGGAGGGTAGTTTGTTGTCGAGATTTTTGTTACTCTCAGGGATGGTAGCCTTGTCATTATGGAAGTTAGTGTGTTGTCGATATTTTTGTTATTCCAATGGATGGTAGCCTTGTCATTATGAAAGTTAGTGTGTTTTGTATATTTATGTTATTCCAATGGATGGTAGCCTTGTCATTATGGAAGGTAGTTTGTTGTCGATATTTTTGTTACTCCAATGGATAGTAGACTTGTCATGATGGAAGGTAGTCTATTATCGAGATTTTTGTTACTACAATGGATGGTATCCTTGTCATTATGGTAGGTAGTCTGTTGTCGAGATTTTCGGTACTCCATTGGATGGTAGCCTTGTCATTATGGAAGGTAGTGTGTTGTTGATATTTTTGTTATTCCAATGGATGGTAGCCTTGTCATTATAGAAGGTAGTTTGTTGTCATGATTTTTGATACCCTAAGGGATTGTAGCCTTGTCATTATGGAAGGTAGTATGTTCTCGATATCTTTGTTACTCCAATGGATGGTAGCCTTGTCATTATGGAAGGTAGTCTGTTGTCGATATTTTTGTTACTCTAAGGGATGATAGCCTTGTCATTATGGAAAGTAGTCTGTTGTCATTATTTTTGTTATTCCAATGGACAGTAGCCTTGTCATTATGGAAGTTAGTGTGTTGTCGATATTTTTGTTATTCCAATGGATGGTAGCCTTGTCATTATGAAAGTTAGTGTGTTGCCGATATTTATGTTATTCCAATGGATGGTAGACTTGTCATTATGGAAGGTAGTTTGTTGTCGATATTTTTGTTACTCCAATGGATGGTAGACTTGTCATTATGGAAGGCAGTCTATTATCGAGATTTTTGTTACTACAATGGATGGTATCCTTGTCATTATGGAAGGTAGTCTATTGTCGTGATTTTTGTTACTACAATTGATGGTAGCCTTGTCATTATGGAAGGTAGTCTGTTGTCGAGATTTTTGTTACTCCAATGGATGGTAGCCTTGTGATTATGGAAGGTAGTCTGTTGTCGAGATTTATGTTACTACAATGAATGGTATCCTATCATTATGGAAGGTAGTCTGTTGTCGAGATTTTTGTTACTACATTGGATTGTAGCCTTGTCATTATGGAAGTTAGTGTGTTGTCGATAATTACGGTATTCCAATGGATGGTAGCCTTGTCATTCTGGAAGGTAGTCTGTTGTCGAGATTTTTGATACTCCAATGGATGGTAGACTTGTCATTATGGAAGGTAGTCTATTGTTGAGATTTTTGTTACTATAATGGATGGTATCCTTGTCATTATGGAGGGTAGTTTGTTGTCGAGATTTTTGGTATTCCATTGGATGGTAGCCTTGTCATTATGGAAGGTACTGTGTTGTTGATATTTTTGTTATTCCAATGGATTGTAGCCTTGTCATTAATGAAGGTAGTCTATTGTCAAGATTTTTGATACTCTAAGGGATTGTAGCCTTGTCATTATGGAATGTAGTATGTTCTCGATATCTTTGTCACTCCAATGGATGGTAGCCTTGTCATTATGGAAGGGAGTCTGTTGTCAAGATTTTTGTTACTCTAAGGGATGATAGCTTTGTCATTATGGAACATAGTCTGTTGTCGAGATTTTTGTTATTCCAATGGACGGTAGCCTTGTCATTATGAAAGGTAGTCTATTGTCGAGATTTTTGTTACTATAATAGATTGTAGCCTTGTCATTATGGAAGGTAGTATGTTGTCGAGGTTTTTGTTAATCTAATAGATGGTAGCCTTGTCAGTATGGAAGGTAGTTTATTATCGATATTTTTGTCACTACAATGGATGGTAGCCTTGTCATTATGGAAGGTAGTCTGTTGTCGTGAGTTTTGTTTCTACAATAGATTGTAGCCTTGTCGTTATGGAAGGTAGTCTGTTATCGATATCTTTGTTACTCCAAAGGATGGTAGCCTAGTCATTATGGAAGGTAGTCTGTTGTCCAGATTTTTGTTACTCAAATGGATTGTAGCCTTGTCATTATTGAAGGTAGTCTGTTGTCGAGATTTTTGTAACTACATTGGATTGTAGCCTTGTCAAAATGGAAGGTAGTCTGTTGTCGATATCTTTGTTATTCCAATGGATTGTAGCCTAGTAATTATGGAAGGTAGTCTGTTGTCGTGATTTTCGTTACTCCAATGGATGGTAGCCTTGTCATTATGGAAGGTAGTATGTTATCGATATCTTTGTTACTCCAATGGATGGTAGCCTTGTCAATATGGAGGGTAGTCTGTTGTCGATATTTTCATTACTCTCAGGGATGGTAGCCTTGTCATTATCGAAGTTAGTGTGTTGTCGATATTTTTGTTATTCAAATGGATGGTAGCCTTGTCATTTTGGAAGGTAGTCTGTTGTCGAGATTTTTGTTACTGCAATGGATGATAGCCTTGTCATTATGGAAGGTAGTTTATTGTTGAGATTTTTGTTACTACAATGGAAGGTAGCCTTGTCATTATGGAAGGTAGTCTGTTGTCGAGATTTTTGTTACTACAATGGATGGTATCCTTATCATTATGGAAGGTAGTCTATTGTCGTGATTTTTGGTACTCCATTGGATGGTAGCCTTGTCATTATGGAAGGTAGTGTGTTGTCGATATTTTTGTTATTCCAATGGATGGAAGCCTTGTCATTATAGAAGGTAGTTTGTTGTCGATATCTTTTTTACTCCAATGAATGGTAGCCTTGTCATTATGGAGGGTAGTTTGTTGTCGAGATTTTTGTTATTCCAATGGATGGTAGCCTTGTCATTATAGAAGGTAGTATGTTGTCGATATGTTTTTTACTGCAATGGATGGTAGCCTTGTCATTATGGAGGGTAGTCTGTTGTCGTGATTTTTGTTACTCTCAGGGATGGTATCCTTGACATTATGGAAGTTAGTGTGTTGTCGATATTTTTGTTATTCGAATGGATGGTAGCCTTGTCATTATGAAAGTTAGTGTGTTGCCGATATTTATGTTATTCCAATGGATGGTAGACTTGTCATTATGGAAGGTAGTTTGTTGTCGATATTTTTGTTACTCCAATGGATGGTAGACTTGTCATTATGGAAGGTAGTCTATTATCGAGATTTTTGTTACTACAATGGATGGTATCCTTATCATTATGGAAGGTAGTCTATTGTCGTGATTTTTGGTACTCCATTGGATGGTAGCCTTGTCATTATGGAAGGTAGTGTGTTGTCGATATTTTTGTTATTCCAATGGATGGAAGCCTTGTCATTATAGAAGGTAGTTTGTTGTCGATATCTTTTTTACTCCAATGAATGGTAGCCTTGTCATTATGGAAGGTAGTTTGTTGTCGAGATTTTTGTTATTCCAATGGATGGTAGCCTTGTCATTATAGAAGGTAGTATGTTGTCGATATGTTTTTTACTCCAAAGGATGGTAGCCTTGTCATTATGGAAGGCAGTCTGTTGTCGTAATTTTTGTTACTGCAATGGATGGTAGCCTTGTCATTATGGAAGGTAGTATGTTGTCGATATCTTTGTTACTCCAGCGGATGGTAGCCTTGTCATTATGGAGGGTTATCTGTTGTAGAAATTTTCGTTTCTCTCGGGGATGGTAGCCTTGTCCTTATGGAAGTTATTGTGTTGTCGATATTTTTGTTATTCCAATGGATGGTAGCCATGTCATTATGAAAGGTAGTATGTTGTCGATATTTTTGTTATTCCAATGGATGGTAGCCTTGTCATTATGGAAGGTAGTCTGTTGTCGGGATTTTTGGTACTCCAATGGATGATAGCCTTTTCATTATGGAAGGTAGTTTATTGTCGAGATTTTTGTTACTACAATGGATGGTAGCCTTGTCATTATGGAAGGTAGTCTGTTGTCGATATTTTTGTTAATCCAATGGATTGTAGACTTGTCATTATGGTAAGTGGTTTGTTGTCGATATCTTTGTTACTCCAATGGATGGTATCCTTGTCATTATGGAGGGTAGTCTGTTGTCGAGATTTTCGTTACTCTCAGGGATGTTAGCCTTGTCATTATGGAAGTTAGTGTGTTGTCGATATTTTTGTTATTCCAATGGATGGTAGCCTTGTCATTATGGAAGGTAGTCTGTTGTCATGATTTTTGATACTATAAGGGATGGTAGCCTTGTCATTATGGAAAGTAGTATGTTCTCGATATCTTTGTTACTCCAATGGATGGTAGCCTTGTCATTATGGAAGGTAGTCTGTTGTCGAGATTTTTGTTACTCGAAGGGATCATAGCCTTGTCATTATGGAACGTAGTCTTTTGTCGAGATTTTTGTTATTCCAATGGACGGTAGCCTTTTCATTATGAAAGGTAGTCTATTGTCGAGATTTTTGTTACTATAATAGATTGTAGCCTTGTCAATATGGAAGGTAGTGTGTTGTCGATATTTTTGTTCTTCCAATGCATGGTAGCCTTGTCATTATGGAAGGTAGAATGTTGTCGAGATTTTTGTTACTCTAATGGATGGTAGCCTTGTCATTATGGAAGGTAGTCTATTGTCGAGATTTTTGTTACTCCAATGGATGGTAGCCTTGTCATTATGGAAGGTAGTCTATTGTCGAGATTTTTGTTACTACAACGGATGGTGGCCTTGTCATTATGGAAGGTAGTCTGTTGTCGAGATTTTTGTTACTCCATTGGATGGTAAACTTGTCATTATGGAAGGTAGTGTGTTGTCGATATTTTTGTCTTTCAAATGGATGGTAGCCTTTTCATTATGGAAGGTAGTTTATTGTCGAGATTTTTTTCACTACAATGGATGGTAGCCTTGACACTATGGAAGGTAGTCTGTTGTCGAAATTTTTGTTACTACAATGGATTATAGCCTTGTCGTTATGGAAGGTAGTTTGTTATCAATATCTTTGTTACTCCAAAGGATTGTAGCCTAGTCATTATGGAAGGTAGTCTGTTGTCTAGATTTTTGTTACTCAAATGGATGTTAGCCTTGTCATTATGGAAGGTAGTATGTTGTCGATATCTTTTTTACTCCAATGGATGGTAGCCTTGTCATTACGGAAGGTAGTGTGTTTTTGATATTTTTGTTTTTCCAATGGATGGTAGCCTTGTCATTATGGAAGGTAGTTCATTGTCGAGATTTTTGTCACTACAATGGATGGTAGCCTTGTCATTATGGAAGGTAGTTTGTTGTCGAAATTTTTGTTACTACAATGGATTGTAGCCTTGTCGTTATGGAAGGTAGTCTGTTATCGATATCTTTGTTACTCCAAAGGATGATAGCCTAGTCATTATGGAAGGTAGTCTGTTGTAGAGATTTTTGTTACTCCAATGGATGGTAGCCTTGTCATTATGGAAGGTAGTATGTTGTCGATATCTTTTTTACTCCAATGGATTGTAGCCTTTTCATTATGGAAGGTAGTGTGTTGTCGTGATTTTTGGTACTCCAATGGATGGTAGACATGTCATTATGGAAGGACGTATGTTGTCGATATCTTTGTTACTCCAATGGATGGTAGCCTTGTCGTTATTGAAGGTAGTCTATTGTCGAGATTTTTGTTACTCCAATGGATGGTAGCCTTGTCATTATGGAAGGTAGTCTATTGTCGATATTTTTTATACTACAATGGATGGTAGCCTTGTCATTATGGAAGGTAGTTTGTTGTCGAGATTTTCGTTACTCTCAGGGATGGAAGCCTTGTTGTTGTACCCCAAAATTTGCCCTCCCATATTCATCAAGAATTGTCAAAGTCAAGGTCACAAAATTCCCCAAGGGTGGTGCAGCTCAACTGTCTCCTATACAGTCAAAACTAGGGTTTGAGTTCTGGTCAAGCAAATGAACTTTTCAAAGGCCCAATCAAGTCTCATATGCTTACAAAGATGGTCAAGTATCCTCATGTCAAGTTTCAAGGCATTCAGCTCAAAATTGCACAGTCAAAACCCTAGATTGCACTACAGTCAACTGTAGGGGCAAAATGGTCATTTGACAGTCAAAAGTTCAAATTTTTGGTCAACATATCATTTTGAAGCCACAAACATCATTTGATCAATGCTTGATCATGATTCTCAAAATTTGGCTCAGAAATCATCAAAGATGCAAAAGTTGCTATATTTGGACAGCTGAAAAAGTCAACTGAGATTGACCAGGGCATAACTTTCACATGGATTATCAGAAAATTTCCATCCCAAACTCATTTTGAAGAGAAAGACATTTCCTACAACTCATCTTCATACTTCAAGTCCAAGAAATGCTCTCACAAAAAGTTATCAATTTCAACATTATAGGTCATTTTCAAAAGTCAACAAAAAGGGACTTTAAGTCAAAGGCCATAACTTGAGATTGGTAAATCAAAATTACATGGGACCAAAGGCATTGGTTAGAGGACTCAAAGACCTTTCCAAAATGTCCAAGAACATGTGAAAAGCTTAAAAATTGACCAAGATATGCCTTGTGGAAGTTGGGAAATTTTTGGGAATTTTGAAAAGTCAACATTGATGCAAAAGGCCTAAATTTGCTATTGGGCCCATTTTTCTTCCAAGTTTCTTCATGCCAAGCCTATGCACGACCACTAGGCCCAAAGGGAAGTATTTTCATATTTTTTAATTATTTATTTGAATTTATATTAATTTATATTCATTTAAATCATTTTAATACATGAAAAATATAAACCTAACCTAAAAAAATCTTTTTATGCACATTCCAAGGTCAATATTTCGTGCACTCCTTAATTAAGCAAGTTTTGATGAGAATTGATCAGATTTGAACCAAAATGCATATGGAAAAGATATGGAAAAGATCATTGAAATCAAATCTTCAAAAACCATTATGGCCATGGATTTTGTTCAATATTTTTGACCTAAATCGTTCCATACAAATACTAGAACAAAAATCTAATGCCGGGGGACTGCAAGCTGCGCATAAGAAACCTTTGGCAAATTGAAAATTCTCCTAAAAACTCAAACATTGAAATCAACCTTAGGGGTCGATCCAAGCTCCAATTTTTGTTCCATCAGCATCCTTAAGCATCACTGAAGAGATTCCAATCAAAAACTTTCTCTCAAACGCCCTGAATTGGTATCAAGAATCCGGACTGTACCTTGAAAATTTTGAAATCGTACAGCATGATTCCATCATCTTTTTGCATTTTTCTTTGTTGATTCATGTTCATATTGATGTTTCTGAGCTAACCACTACGTTTAATTACATTATTTCGCTGTATATAAGATTCCACCATTGACAGATTCTAGGGTTCCAAGGTTCCAAAATTGGGGCTTTGTGCAAGGCGTAAAATTAGATCCCCAAACCGGTACAGGCTAATTTGTCATGTCAAGACGAAACAAACCCAGGCCTCGCGATCAATTTATATGCACCATAGCCCTATTCGCTATTTTCCCATAGCATGCTTAAAGCAACGCGTTAAAACCGTTGCTATTGTGTTTTATATTTTCAGGTACGTGAAGAAGAAGAAGTCGTGGCAGCCAGTGATACGTCCGTTTGAAGTTTCGCGCGTTTTAACCATCACGCATTGATTTTGATTTTTGTTGTTATTTAACCATAATATATTAAATGAGACGCGCTTGGCTCAGTGGTAACACGTTGTGCTTGCAACATCAAAGACCTGGGTTCAAGTCCCAGGTCTGGCAAATGTTCAATATTATTTTTCAATAATTGTTCCTACGCTACGCTAACATTCAGGTACACTATATTCTCTCATCATCAAGCCATACACGTGTCCCAGACAACCAAATCAAAGGCATGGATTCCAGGAGCGCAATGAACATCAGTCAACGCATCATACACGATCCAAAAAGTCAACCAATTTCCAACGTTAATGGGCCAGAATTACCAGGCCTATACCTCCATCTGGGGCCTGAACCCCCCCCCCTGGTTTACTTTTCTTTTCTTTTTATTATTTTAATTATTGTGTTATTTACTTTTATTGCTTTAATTAATTAGTTTTTTTCTCCTTTTTTACAAAATATAAAAAACATCATAAAAATCCAGAAAAAGATAAAAATGTAATAAATATTTTATTTTAATTATTTTATTTTCATGAATAAATTGTGTAATTGAATTTAGTATAATTAGGTTTTTTAATTTTAATTCTTTTCATAAAAAAATATAAAAAATATAGAATTTAGGTTTAATTGTTGATCTTAATCCTTTTTAATTTTCCCCTTTTTGTAATAATATTGATTATTTTATTTATTATTTTCATGAGTAAATTGTACATAAAAATTAATTTAGGTTAAATTAGTCAAATTTCAATATTTTCTTAATAGTTAACAAATAATTAGAATTAGGGTTTTACCTCCACTTTTTTTAATTTCAATTAACTCCTTTTTCTTTTAAATCTTAAAAAACACAAAAATACCAAAACATTTAATTTTTAATTTTTTTATTTTAATTCATTAATTTAATTATTTTTGCAAAAGGGTCCAACGCCCGTCGCTCTTAATTATTAATTTTGCGCATTTATTTTATATCACTTATTATAATTATGTAATTGTCCCAAAGCATTGTAATTTAAATTTCTTACACTTTTATTTTATCGCTTTATTTATTTTCCGCTAAATCGGGTCCGGTTTAATTTTGGCGATGTGGACCCGCGCCATTTGTAATAGCCTTAGATTTATTTTTTCCGCAAACCTTATAACTGTTAAATATGCATGCAAGAATGAATGTCTTAATTAAAATCAAGCGTAGAACACGACAAACATGACAAGACAAATAACTGAAACATGACACACAATTCGCACACACCACCCCTAGGGTACGCCTCACTGTTGCCTTGCTTTCGAAAGGTGATCGTCGAGTAGAGGATGTCTTAGTAAGTCCTCATGATCCGGGAACCTGGCATGAGGGTAGCTTCTAAGGTGTCTTCCCATTGCTCTGGTGATCACCATGTCCCGAACCTCGAATTGACCCGAACACCTCCAACGGTGGTGCTACCTACCTCTCAATGGTGGGATGGCACTACTTTAAAGGACATTTACACAAACGAATTCCTTAGGGTAGGTAGGTTCTCAAAGGTACTTGCTCTAACTTCAAAACAAACAAAAATCTTTTCACACTGACACATTTTCAAAAGCTTTCATAGCAAATTTTTCAAACACTCTGACGTACGAGTCGATCTGAAATTTTTTCAAAGAAACTTTTAAACCCGCATTGAAAAGCAAACAAACAATTTTGAAAACACATTGAGCAAGTATCTAAGAGCCCATGGATAACCATGGATAGAAAGGGTGCTAACACCTTCCCTTTCTATAATCTACCTCCCGAACCGAGAGCAATCTCTATAAGGAATTTTTCTGTGCTTTTGTCCTTTCCATTTGGAGAAAATAAAAGACGGTGGCGACTCTTGCTTCCGCGACATTTCGCGAACCAGCGTTAAACAGTCAGTTCCAGATCCACCGATCACAGAACTGGCGACTCTGCTGGGGACCCTTTATAAAGTGAGGTGTACCTTAGGGCTAAGTCATAACTGTGTTTTCACTTGTATTGTTTTGCTTTCTTTACTATTGTGGGTTGCATCGGAGATACATAGATCCTAACCCGGATCGGGGGATACCCTGTTTAGGTAGCATAAGCTGTGAGGGACCTGTCCGGCGTAGACCGACACAGGTGAAGCAGTGGCTACGTTGGTGTGGCACCTTAGTCTGTACCGATATCCCTTGTGTCGCAACGAGGAGAATATGGGTCTTCTAAGGAGTCATTAAGCACCAACAACCTTAGAACCTTAATTGACACAACTTGGCCTTTAGAACAGTAGCAGTATGCTACGCCCATTGAGGCTAAACTCTCGTGATGGTTCTGGCCGCAAGAAAAGATTGCGATGCTGGAGTTATGACCGATTAAGGGTAGTCAATGATATTGGGATCCTCTAAGAACCCGGTTACTTTTGATTAGGACAGGTATGAACCAACAAACTGAAAGAGGGTAGTACCTAGACCTCATGCTGGCCTAAACTTTAGGGGCTTGCCTTGTGTGACTTGTGTGCCTTACTATGTTTGCCTTTGTATCTGTATGTGGTGTGCTTTATCATAACATCATAGCATCATGAGCATTGCATGCATCCTGCATAAGAACTGACCATTTCAAAGACAAGAGGGTTTCATCTTTGCTCTGTTTTGTAGGACATTATGATGCCTGTGCGAAGGAATACTATCCGGTTCAACTTTGTTCGTTCACCTGAGTTGATTGATGAGTTGGTTAGCAGAATTCCAAACACCACTTCCTTCATTCAGAGGCATGGTTCTCTTCTCAGTTTAGTCACTGCAAAGCGGGATCAACAGTTGATGAGTGTTCTGACCCAATTCTATGACCCTCAGTACCAGTGCTTCACCTTTCAAGACTTCCAGCTGGTCCCTACCCTGGAAGAGTTCTCTAATCTGCTTGGTATCCCTATCTTGGATCAGACTCCCTTTACTGGTTGGGAAAAGACCCTCAGGCTTGAGGACATTGCTGCAGCTCTTCCTTTGACCCATCAAGAGGTAACAGACAACTGGGTAACTAGAAGTGGAGTTAAGGGTTTCTTGGCCAAGTTTCTGATTGGTAAAGCTAACAGCTTCTGGAATGACTTGGACTTTAGGGCATATGAAGACATCTTGGCTCTCCTAATCTATGGGTTAGTCCTGTTTCCTAATCCTGACAACTTCATCAATGTCACTTCCATTAGGATCTTTATGTCTCAGAACCCTGTGCCCACTCTCTTGGGTGACATCTTGCAACAACTTCATGCCCGTACTACCCGAAGACGAGGAACCCTATGGTGTTGTATCCCTTTGTTGGTGAGGTGGTTTATTTCGCACCTCCCTAAGTTCGTACTGAAGAACCAAGAAGGAAGAGGTTGGGCTCACAGGTTAATGTCTCTCACCGATAAAGACATCATTTGGACTTGCAGAGGTTTGGATGAGATAGCTATTATTGATCGATGCGGGGAGTATCCTAATGTTACTCTGATTGGTACTCAAGGAGGGATCTCTTACAATCCATGTCTAGCACTCCGTCAGTTTGGAAGAGCAAGAAGAGCAGGCCCCCATGAGATGTTGGTGCCTCACATCAGTTTCGAGTTTCAGGTGGATAGTGACGAGCTGCGTCGTAGGTTCATCAAGGCTTGGGACAAGGTTCATAAAGCTGACCCACAAGGGCTAGGGCCAAAGACTTCTTTACCTATGGAAGCCTACTACAAATGGGTCCGCATCCGTGCTCAAAAGTTAGGTATGCCGTATGAAGCTGTCAGACCCGTCATTCTTGAGTATCCTGATAAAGATGGTGTTCCTCCAACTGTCCTTCCTCCTCAGATACCTACTGATTATGAGACATTGAAGAGATCTTGGTCGCAACTGCAAGAAGAACGGGATTCTTACCGGGAAAAGTTCAACGAGCAGGAATCAAAGATCCAGAAGCTGACAAAGCAGTTGGAGAATGAGAGAGCTCTGAATGCCTACCTCCCTACTGAGAAGAGGAGACCATGGGATCAATGAGGAATGCTGAATGTGCCTTTACAGTTTTCATTTCCTTTCCAGTTGTTTCATTTCATGTAAACGCCTAAGGGCAACTTGTTGAATAATCTCAGTTGCAAAGTTGAATCTAATAAAGTGTGTTCCTTTTTGTTTACAAAGTTGATTCCCGATTGTCTTTGAAAACATAATTCATACGCATTTCATACATCATGTGCATAGCAGGTTTTTCCTTTTTCAGGTTGCTTACAGTTCTTCGCTGTTTATTTCAGCATCATGAATCCCGGATCTGAATCAACAGAGACATCAATCAAGGCTCTCCAGGCGCAGAATGCACAGTTTCAAGAACTAATCATGGGTCTAGCTAAAGGCCAAGAAGAATTAAAGACTATGCTCCTGAAAAAGGAGAAGAAGAAAAAGAGAAGAACCGTTCTATTCAACTCGGGCCGAAGGTTGGGCAATACTCTGCAACATGAAGAGGCTGTTTCTTCTGTTGGCAAGAGTCCTTCTCAGGCAGAAGTAAAGGTTCCTACTCCAGTGGTCTCCGACAACGAGACAGATTTTGATGAGGAACAGTATCCTCCTGCAGATGACAGGTACAAACAACTGGAAGACAGGTTGAAGGCCATGGAAGTTCAACAGGTACCTGGGCTGGATTTTGGAGATCTGGGTTTATCCACTGGTGTGATTATCCCACACAAATTCAAAGCACCCACCTTCTCCAAGTATGACGGGGCATCCTGTCCCAAGCTGCATTTGAGGTCCTATGTGCGGAAAATTCAGCCGTACTCTGCGGACAAGAATCTATGGATCCACTTCTTCCAGGAGAGTCTTTCAGGGACTCATCTCGAATGGTTCTATCAGCTGGATGGGACCAAAGTTCGTAACTGGGAGGAGCTGGCTACTGCTTTCTACAAGCAGTATCAGTATAATGCCGACCTTGCCCCCACACGTACCCAACTCCAGGGTATGTCGTTAGGTGCAAGTGAAGGTTTTAAAGAGTACGCGCAGAAGTGGAGAGATCTGGCTGGCAGGGTGCAGCCACCTTTGACTGATCGAGAGTTAGTGGACATGTTCTTGGGGACCCTATCTGGGCCGTTTTTTAACCATCTCATTGGGAATTCTTCTGCTGGTTTCACTGATTTAATCTTGACTGGAGAGAGAATTGAAGCGGGGTTGAAGTCTGGGAAGATTGCAAAGGCTGCATCATCATCTGGTTCGGACAAGAAACCATTTAAGAAGGAGTCTAGTGCCGTGTATGGTTCTAGGAAATCAGAAAGACCTGATCGCCGCCAATCTGTCAGCGCGGTAATGATCGCTAAGCCTGCTGCCGCTCCCCGGCCAAACAATCCTCAAAGGGCTGATAGACCCCGGAGAGAGTTTACCCGGTTAAGCATGACCCTATCGCAAATCCTGCCACAGTTGCTATCCACCAATTTGGTGACTGTCAAGGAGGCGCCAAAGTTCTCAAACACTACCTCTCCTAAGTACAACCCGAATGCCCGTTGTGCTTACCATTCAGACAGCCCGGGGCATGCTACTGATGACTGTTGGGCGTTAAAGAATAAGGTGCAAGACCTTATCGATGCTAAAGAGATACAATTCGAAGCGCCTGCAAAACCGAATGTAGTTACTGCCCCTATGCCTCAGCACGGGGTAAATGCTGTTGATGAAGATGTTTATGCTGTTTCTGTGGATGATCTAGCCACTCCTTTAAAGATCGTTAAGAAGAACCTACTGCAGGCCGGTTTATTTCCGGGTTGTAGTGAGGGTTGCCTATTCTGTGTTGTGTCCCCATCCGGTTGTCCCTTGCTAAAGTTAGGCATCCAAAGCTTAATGGATAGCAAGGAGATTCTATTCAAAAAGTCTGCTGTTCGTTTGGCTCCAATGGAAGAAGTTTCTGTGGTGACTATCTTCAACAATCCGATCCCGGCTCTCCAGAAGAAGCCCATCCAAATTCTGACCGTTGCACCTGTTACTATCACTGTTCCTGGGCCCCTGCCCTATGTATCCAACAAAGTTGTCCCTTGGCACTATGGGGCAGATGTATATATAAATGGAGTTAAACAAGAGCTCAACGCTGGCACCAGCATCTGTGACATCACTGGCCCGGCCAAAGTTACCCGCAGTGGCAGGCTCTTCTCGCCTGACATTGCGCCACCTGCTGTTCGAAGACCGCTCCTGATAATTCCTGCAAGTACACTTACTCCCGTTGCTGATCAAGTTGTTGTTCCTGCTGCTGATCCGATTGTTTCTCCTGCTGCCGAGTCATCCAATGCTCGGGGCAAGGGAATTGAAACCGAGCCTGCCCAGATGGAGGCACCCATACCTATAGCTGCTGAAGCCTCCCCACAAGAGATGGAGGAGATTTTGAAGATTATAAAGAAGAGCGATTTTAATGTCGTGGAACAGTTGGGGCATACGCCCTCCAAGATATCCATGCTCTCTTTACTGCTGTGCTCTGAGGCCCATGCAAAGGCCCTAATCTCATTCCTCAAGACGGCCCATGTGCCACATGAAACCTCTGCAGTCCAGTTCACTGATTGCGTGGCAAGTCTGACGGCAGATAATGGCTTGGGCTTCTCAGATGCTGATTTGACCTCAAAGGGGAAAGATCATAATGATGCTCTGCATGTCTCAATCGAATGCAGGGGCACCACCTTGGCACATGTGTTGGTTGATACTGGGTCATCTTTGAATGTGCTACCCGAGAAGGCTCTGGATCGTCTAGATTGTGAAGGCCTGAATTTGAAACCCAGCAACATCATTGTCAGGGCCTTTGACGGTTCGAAGAGGATGGTCCACGGGGAGGTTGACGTTCCGATTCGTGTGGGTTCTCAGGTGTTCGACTCCACTTTTTATGTGATGGATATCCGTCCATCTTACTCTTGTCTGCTGGGTCGACCCTGGATACATAAGGCTGGGGCAGTGACCTCTACCTTGCATCAGAAGCTAAAGTACCCCGTCAGAGGGAAGATTGTCACCGTGCAAGGAGAGGAAGAATACATGGTGAGCCACCTGAACTCCTTCAGGTACATTGAGATGGATGGGGAGTTCATTGAGACTCCCTTTCAGCATTTCGAGGAGGTGTTTCCAATTGCGGCAGAAACAACAGAAGCAAGTGGTCCTTTGAAGATGGCCTCTCTGAAGGATGCCAGGGCTGTGGTGCAGAAGGGTGAAGGTGCCAACTGGGGCAGACTTCCAGACTTCACCCAGAAGACTGATAAACTTGGGCTGGGTTTCACCTCAGAAGGTCAGAGAGCTATGAGGAAAGAGAAAATCGGAAGGCCTCCGGTATTCATTAAAAGCTCAGAGGTGATTGCTGTTGGGGAAGACCAGGAAGTGGATGAAGCCGAATTCAACAGCTGGATTTATCCGACGGCCGAAGAAGGATTGAACAATTGGAGCGCAAAGGATCATACCCCTGTTACCTTTGTGACGCAGTAATAAATTTCTTTGTTTTCATTATATTTTGTAATAAACAATGATAAACTCTATGGCCCGGTGTCTTACCCGAGGCACCGTGGTTCTATTTGTGAGGGCATACAAACTGTCATTTTATACATCATGAATGAAAATCTTGGACGTACTTTTCGCATTACAAATATTGTGTTCCTTTTCTGTCTTTCTTTTCCTTTACATAATCTTCAAAAAACAGCTGTATTTACACACACACTCACTCATACAGGTTCCAATCCACTCTGGATCTTACTGACAACAACTCTGCTAATGCCAATTATGACTTCGAAAATCCGATCAACTTAGCCGAAGACGAAGGTGAAGATGATTGCGAAGTGCCTGGCGAGCTTGCAAGACTGTTGCTTCAGGAAGAGCGGGCAATTCAACCCCATGAAGAGCCAGTGGAAACCATAAACTTGGGTACTGAGGCAGACAGGAGAGAGGTAAAGATTGGTGCTAACCTAGAGCTCAGCGTGAAGCAACGGTTAACCAAGATGCTGCATGACTATATGGAGATATTTGCCTGGTCCTACGAAGACATGCCTGGGTTGGATACCGATATTGTTGTCCATCATTTGCCGACTAAGGAAGACTTCCCTCCAGTTAAACAAAAGGTCCGTCGGATGCGTCCAGAGATGTCAGAGAAGATTAAGGCCGAGGTCATGAAACAGTTTGATGCCGGGTTCCTTGCAGTAACTTCTTACCCTCAGTGGGTTGCTAACGTGGTGCCGGTACCTAAGAAGGACGGTAAGGTCAGAATGTGTGTCGATTACAGGGATCTGAACAGGGCCAGCCCCAAGGATGACTTCCCCTTACCTCACATTAATGTCCTCGTTGATAATACAGCCCAACACAAAGTATTCTCTTTCATGGATGGCTTTTCAGGCTACAATCAGATCAAGATGGCACCTGAAGACATGGAAAAGACTACATTTGTTACTCAGTGGGGCACCTTCTGTTACAAGGTCATGTCGTTCGGATTAAAGAATGCTGGGGCAACCTACCAACGTGCCATGGTTGCCTTATTTCACGACATGATCCATCATGAGATCGAAGTGTATGTGGACGACATGATCGCTAGGTCCCAAACTGAGGAAGAGCACCTAGATCATCTGCAGAAGTTATTTGACCGGTTGAAACTGTACAAGCTAAGATTGAACCCGAACAAGTGCACCTTCGGGGTAAGATCTGGGAAGTTGCTAGGCTTCGTGGTCAGTGATAAAGGTATTCAAGTGGACCCTGCTAAGGTCAAAGCTATTCAGGAGATGCCAGTTCCTAAAACAGAGAAGGAGGTCAGAGGCTTTTTAGGACGCCTGAATTACATCGCTCGATTCATATCTCATCTGACTGCTACCTGTGAGCCAATCTTCAAGCTACTGAAGAAAGATCAGGTAGTACGTTGGAATGATGAATGTCAGGTCGCTTTCGACAAAATCAAAGAGTATCTCCAAGAACCACCCATCCTTATGCCACCGGTTGAAGGGAGACCTCTGATCCTATATCTAACAGTGCTCGACAACTCAATGGGGTGTGTGCTGGGGCAGCATGACGAGTCTGGCCGAAAAGAGCATGCCATTTATTACCTTAGCAAAAAGTTTACCGACTGTGAGACCCGATACTCACTGCTTGAGAAAACTTGCTGCGCTTTGGTATGGGCTGCTCGCCGGCTGAGACAGTATATGCTGACTCACACTACTTTGTTGATCTCAAAAATGGATCCGATAAAATACATATTCGAAAAGCCTGCTCTGTCTGGGAGAATTGCAAGATGGCAAATGATCTTGACGGAATACGACATTCAGTACACAAACCAGAAAGCCATCAAGGGGAGTGTATTGGCGGACCACTTAGCTCATCAAGCTGTAGATGACTACCAATCAATGAACTTCGAGTTTCCGGATGAAAGCATCATGATTGTAACCGACTGTGAAATACCGGGACCGGATGAAGGACCCGAACCAGGATCCCGATGGTCTATGCACTTTGACGGAGCTTCCAATGCTTTGGGAAATGGTATCGGCGCCATAATCATATCCCCTCAAGGTACTCATACTCCACTCACTGCCCGGCTATGTTTCAACTGTACCAACAACATGGCGGAGTATGAGGCGTGTATCATGGGTCTTCAAGCTGCGATCGACCTAAGGATCAAATTTCTAAGTGTCTTCGGAGATTCCGCTCTTGTGATCAATCAGATCAAAGGAGAGTGGGATACGAAACATCCAAACTTGATCCCTTACAGAGAATGTGTGTTGACCATGATTCCCCACTTCACGGAGATAACCTTTGAGCACTTTCCAAGAGAAGAGAATCAGTTAGCGGACGCGTTAGCTACAATGTCTTCAATGTTCAAGGTCAAATGGGATAATGAAGCTCCCCGGATCATCATCTGGAAACTGGACGAACCGGCATACTGTTGTGATCTCGAAACTGAATTGGTGACTGAGAAGCCTTGGTACCATGAAGTGAAGAGATATCTGGAAGCTCAGGAATACCCTGAAGGTGCCTCTATCAATGATAAGAAATTCCTGAGGCGGTTCGCAGCCAAGTTCTTCCTAAGCAACGGCATCTTGTACAAGCGAAACCATGATTCAACCTTACTGCGTTGCGTGGATAAGACTGAAGCGGAAAGAATCATGGAAGAGCTGCACGAAGGGACCTTTGGTACGCATTCCAGTGGACATACTATGGCTAAAAAGATCCTACGGGCAGGATACTACTGGTCCACAATGGAAGCTGACTGTTACCAACACTCCAGGACATGCCACAAGTGCCAGATCTACGCAGATAAGGTGCATGTTCCTCCGGTTCCCCTGAATGTTCTGACTGCGCCTTGGCCGTTTGCAATGTGGGGCATAGACATGATCGGCGAGATAAAACCTACGGCATCCAATGGACATCGCTTCATCCTAGTGGCGATTGATTATTTTACGAAGTGGGTTGAAGCAGCTTCCTATGCTACGGTAACCAAGACTGTTGTGGCACGGTTCATTCGGCACAACCTGATCTGTCGATACGGCGTCCCTGAGCGAATAATTACAGACAACGGTACCAATTTGAACAACAAGATGATTGCTGAGCTTTGCGAACAATTCAAGATACAGCACCACAATTCTTCTCCTTACAGACCGAAGATGAATGGGGCTGTAGAAGCAGCTAACAAAAACATCAAGAAGATCGTGCAAAAGATGACAGTAACGTACAAAGATTGGCACGAGATGTTACCGTTCGCTCTGCATGGGTACCGTACCTCAGCTAGGACATCAACCAGGGCAACTCCTTTCTCTCTGGTTTATGGCATGGAGGCAGTCTTGCCGATTGAAGTGCAAATTCCCTCTCTCCGGATAATGAAGGATGCAAATCTGAACGAAGATGATTGGATCCAGACACGACTTGACCAACTCAACCTCATTGACGAGAAGAGACTTGCTGCTATCTGCCATGGTCAGACGTATCAGAAACGGATGATCAGGGCATTTAACAAAAAGGTCAGGCCACAGGAATACCAAGTCGGGGATCTGGTTATCAAAAGAATCATCCTTCCTCAGAGTGATCCAAGGGGCAAATGGACCCCTACGTACGAAGGGCCATTTGTGGTTAAGCATGTGTTCTCAGGAGGGGCAATGATCTTAACTAACATGGATGGTGACAACCTTCCTCACCCCGCCAATGCAGACATAGTTAAAAAATACTACGCATGAAAAAAGACCCGCTAGGTTGACATGCCTAGGCAAAAATTAGGGCTTCCCGTCGAACCAAAAGGGTTCGGGCAAAATGAAGGGATGAAAATGAAAAAAATCTGTACACCCGGCAAGTCGAAAACCTGAAAAGGCGGCTTGGGCAAAAATGGGTATCCCGTTGGACTGAAAACCCGAAAGGGCGGTCCAGGCAAAAATTAGGGATAAAAGTGTAAAACTATGTCTCATTGATCACTTTGCATCCAGAATCCGGTATCTACATCAAGTTCAGACGGCATCGATCAGTCAGCTTCACCTTCAACCAAGGTCATCAAGTGATGAGACGCTCGGAGTTATAAAGACAATAGCAGAGTTGAAACCCAGTGGGATCATTCATATTTCACACAGCTGTTTTATTTTCTTTTGTATAAAATCTTGTATAAACTCTTTTGTTCGGCGGCGTTCTCTTACTAGGACGTCAGCCTCTTGTACATAAAAACGCCTATTCACAGGCCATTCAAAATCAATACAAATATATTTTCAGCTAAAATGTGCCAAGTATTTTTCCTTTTGTTCTGTTTTGTTTTGCGAAGAACGTCCAAGGTTCAATTTGTGATATATGCATTGACAATAATTTGCTAACTCATAAATATTTGCATACGAAACAAAGGAATTAATTGCAGGTGACACTAGAAACAGGGGCAATAAAGAGTTGTCTGAGCAGTCTAATTGTCCTATCCTCCAAGGTATCAAGGTGGGTTCAGCTAAAGAACACGACCAAGCACATATTAAATCCCCAGAGAGTGGTTCAACAAAACAGTACATTCCTCTCCAAGCAAAATTATCAAGGAAATTGAGTATCCTCCCGTAGATCTCAATACTTCCCCAGCAGTATACATATATTCTTAACAAGCATCCCCGACAGTCTTGGTCTAAAGATTGTTCCCCGGTGGTATATCAACATTCAAAGGGATCATCCTCCAGCATATCAAAACTCCCCATGAGAGTCCAATCCAGTTCCCCAGGAAATTTGGAGTTCATACCCCCAAGCAGTAAGCTTACCCCCAGTAGATTCTGGAAGCTTATCCCTCGCAGAGCATGAACGCGTCGTCCCGGCTTGATTTAAAGAGTTATTTCCGTAACAGGATATAACTGGGTTATCCTCAGCCAAAAGCCACGGAAAGAGCGTCCTCGGTAAAGTATCTTCCTATCCCCAGCGGAATTCATCAAATCTCCCAGCATAACTCATCAACGGTATCCCCAGCGGAGTTATCTTCATCAACTCAGCAAAGCATCGCTATCCCCACAGAGTAGCACTCCCCAGCATGATTGCTAGAGTATCTTTTCTCCCGCAGAATTATTTCATTTGCCAAGTTTATTCCTCAACGGAGTTATCTTCTCCTACCGGTATTCTTGCAACGATCCTCCGCAGCGGAAGCAAAAACTCTTCCTCAAACATCAACCCAGGATATGACTTCCCGGCACCCGTCAAGGATTTATTTTCCTAGACAAAAACATACATGAATCATCACATACATCATTACAGCATGCATGTACGCATCATATCATATAAATCGCATCCATATTGAGAACATCATCGCTTGATCCATATCATGCATTGCATATAACTGACCTTTACCTTTCAGGAAAGATGCAGTTGAAATTCTCAAACATATTTCAAGGACTTCTCTAGTCCAGTTAAATCGACTCCAAACAAATTTTTCTGATAAAGACTCAGTAGAAGTTCTCTTATGATCCCCTCTCCAACGGCGAGTGAGGTGGTAATTCCTTTTTCAGATGTTTCCCTCTCCGGCATGAGCGTGAGGTGATATTCTCTTATGGTCCCCTCTCCAACGGCGAGTGAGGTGGTAATCCCTTCTTCAGATGTTTCCCTCTCCGGCATGAGCGTGAGGTGATATTCTCTTATGGTCCCCTCTCCAACGGCGAGTGAGGTGGTAATTCCTTTTTCAGATGTTTCCCTCTCCGGCATGAGCGTGAGGTGATATTCTCTTATGATCCCCTCTCCAACGGCGAGTGAGGTGGTAATTCCTTTTTCAGATGTTTCCCTCTCCGGCATGAGCGTGAGGTGATATTCTCTTATGGTCCCCTCTCCAACGGCGAGTGAGGTGGTAATCCCTTCTTCAGATGTTTCCCTCTCCGGCATGAGCGTGAGGTGATATTCTCTTATGGTCCCCTCTCCAACGGCGAGTGAGGTGGTAATCCCTTCTTCAGATGTTTCCCTCTCCGGCATGAGCGTGAGGTGATATTCTCTTATGGTCCCCTCTCCAACGGCGAGTGAGGTGGTAATTCCTTCTTCAGATGTTTCCCTCTCCGGCATGAGCGTGAGGTGATATTCTCTTATGGTCCCCTCTCCAACGGCGAGTGAGGTGGTAATCCCTTCTTCAGATGTTTCCCTCTCCGGCATGAGCGTGAGGTGATATTCTCTTATGGTCCCCTCTCCAACGGCGAGTGAGGTGATATTTCCTTCCAGATTATAATTTCCTATAGTTCCCTCTCCAACGGTGAGTGAGGTGACTCCCTTTGAGATTATAATGTCCTTCGGTTCTCTTCCTGACACTACGAAGATGGTAATTCTCACCAAGATTTTCTCAACGAGCGTTGTTGAGGTCGAAATCATTCAGGATTCTCTTACCATCCATGCTAAGGCAGTAACCATCCCTGGTTCCTTCATCAGCGTTTGAAGCTCCAGACTCAGCTCCTGTAACCAGTCAGGACACATCTATACCAAGCATCTAAAATCAGCTCCTGCAGCGTGTCAGGTACTCATTTTCTCTCTTGCAGGTATGCAGGTTCTCGCTAAGAAATCTCTTACGCGATCAACATCCAGATGGCATCTATAAGCCCATCATCCTATCCAAGCAACATCCAAATGGCATCTATAAGCCCATTCCCTCATCATCATTGCTACTATGTGAGCGCAAATTTCTGGGCACTCTAGTGTTCAATCATCTTCTACCCTCGGATTACGAAAGGCATGTCAGCCAATCTGCATCCTCAGGTCTAAGAAGATTGAACAGGGGCAACTGTTGTACCCCAAAATTTGCCCTCCCATATTCATCAAGAATTGTCAAAGTCAAGGTCACAAAATTCCCCAAGGGTGGTGCAGCTCAACTGTCTCCTATACAGTCAAAACTAGGGTTTGAGTTCTGGTCAAGCAAATGAACTTTTCAAAGGCCCAATCAAGTCTCATATGCTTACAAAGATGGTCAAGTATCCTCATGTCAAGTTTCAAGGCATTCAGCTCAAAATTGCACAGTCAAAACCCTAGATTGCACTACAGTCAACTGTAGGGGCAAAATGGTCATTTGACAGTCAAAAGTTCAAATTTTTGGTCAACATATCATTTTGAAGCCACAAACATCATTTGATCAATGCTTGATCATGATTCTCAAAATTTGGCTCAGAAATCATCAAAGATGCAAAAGTTGCTATATTTGGACAGCTGAAAAAGTCAACTGAGATTGACCAGGGCATAACTTTCACATGGATTATCAGAAAATTTCCATCCCAAACTCATTTTGAAGAGAAAGACATTTCCTACAACTCATCTTCATACTTCAAGTCCAAGAAATGCTCTCACAAAAAGTTATCAATTTCAACATTATAGGTCATTTTCAAAAGTCAACAAAAAGGGACTTTAAGTCAAAGGCCATAACTTGAGATTGGTAAATCAAAATGACATGGGACCAAAGGCATTGGTTAGAGGACTCAAAGACCTTTCCAAAATGTCCAAGAACATGTGAAAAGCTTAAAAATTGACCAAGATATGCCTTGTGGAAGTTGGGAAATTTTTGGGAATTTTGAAAAGTCAACATTGATGCAAAAGGCCTAAATTTGCTATTGGGCCCATTTTTCTTCCAAGTTTCTTCATGCCAAGCCTATGCACGACCACTAGGCCCAAAGGGAAGTATTTTCATATTTTTTAATTATTTATTTGAATTTATATTAATTTATATTCATTTAAATCATTTTAATACATGAAAAATATAAACCTAACCTAAAAAAATCTTTTTATGCACATTCCAAGGTCAATATTTCGTGCACTCCTTAATTAAGCAAGTTTTGATGAGAATTGATCAGATTTGAACCAAAATGCATATGGAAAAGATATGGAAAAGATCATTGAAATCAAATCTTCAAAAACCATTATGGCCATGGATTTTGTTCAATATTTTTGACCTAAATCGTTCCATACAAATACTAGAACAAAAATCTAATGCCGGGGGACTGCAAGCTGCGCATAAGAAACCTTTGGCAAATTGAAAATTCTCCTAAAAACTCAAACATTGAAATCAACCTTAGGGGTCGATCCAAGCTCCAATTTTTGTTCCATCAGCATCCTTAAGCATCACTGAAGAGATTCCAATCAAAAACTTTCTCTCAAACGCCCTGAATTGGTATCAAGAATCCGGACTGTACCTTGAAAATTTTGAAATCGTACAGCATGATTCCATCATCTTTTTGCATTTTTCTTTGTTGATTCATGTTCATATTGATGTTTCTGAGCTAACCACTACGTTTAATTACATTATTTCGCTGTATATAAGATTCCACCATTGACAGATTCTAGGGTTCCAAGGTTCCAAAATTGGGGCTTTGTGCAAGGCGTAAAATTAGATCCCCAAACCGGTACAGGCTAATTTGTCATGTCAAGACGAAACAAACCCAGGCCTCGCGATCAATTTATATGCACCATAGCCCTATTCGCTATTTTCCCATAGCATGCTTAAAGCAACGCGTTAAAACCGTTGCTATTGTGTTTTATATTTTCAGGTACGTGAAGAAGAAGAAGTCGTGGCAGCCAGTGATACGTCCGTTTGAAGTTTCGCGCGTTTTAACCATCACGCATTGATTTTGATTTTTGTTGTTATTTAACCATAATATATTAAATGAGACGCGCTTGGCTCAGTGGTAACACGTTGTGCTTGCAACATCAAAGACCTGGGTTCAAGTCCCAGGTCTGGCAAATGTTCAATATTATTTTTCAATAATTGTTCCTACGCTACGCTAACATTCAGGTACACTATATTCTCTCATCATCAAGCCACACACGTGTCCCAGACAACCAAATCAAAGGCATGGATTCCAGGAGCGCAATGAACATCAGTCAACGCATCATACACGATCCAAAAAGTCAACCAATTTCCAACGTTAATGGGCCAGAATTACCAGGCCTATACCTCCATCTGGGGCCTGAACCCCCCCCTGGTTTACTTTTCTTTTCTTTTTATTATTTTAATTATTGTGTTATTTACTTTTATTGCTTTAATTAATTAGTTTTTTTCTCCTTTTTTACAAAATATAAAAAACATCATAAAAATCCAGAAAAAGATAAAAATGTAATAAATATTTTATTTTAATTATTTTATTTTCATGAATAAATTGTGTAATTGAATTTAGTATAATTAGGTTTTTTAATTTTAATTCTTTTCATAACAAAATATAAAAAATATAGAATTTAGGTTTAATTGTTGATCTTAATCCTTTTTAATTTTCCCCTTTTTGTAATAATATTGATTATTTTATTTATTATTTTCATGAGTAAATTGTACATAAAAATTAATTTAGGTTAAATTAGTCAAATTTCAATATTTTCTTAATAGTTAACAAATAATTAGAATTAGGGTTTTACCTCCACTTTTTTTAATTTCAATTAACTCCTTTTTCTTTTAAATCTTAAAAAACACAAAAATACCAAAACATTTAATTTTTAATTTTTAATTTTAATTCATTAATTTAATTATTTTTGCAAAAGGGTCCAACGCCCGTCGCTCTTAATTATTAATTTTGCGCATTTATTTTATATCACTTATTATAATTATGTAATTGTCCCAAAGCATTGTAATTTAAATTTCTTACACTTTTATTTTATCGCTTTATTTATTTTCCGCTAAATCGGGTCCGGTTTAATTTTGGCGATGTGGACCCGCGCCATTTGTAATAGCCTTAGATTTATTTTTTCCGCAAACCTTATAACTGTTAAATATGCATGCAAGAATGAATGTCTTAATTAAAATCAAGCGTAGAACACGACAAACATGACAAGACAAATAACTGAAACATGACACACAATTCGCACACACCACCCCTAGGGTACGCCTCACTGTTGCCTTGCTTTCGAAAGGTGATCGTCGAGTAGAGGATGTCTTAGTAAGTCCTCATGATCCGGGAACCTGGCATGAGGGTAGCTTCTAAGGTGTCTTCCCATTGTCTGGTGATCACCATGTCCCGAACCTCGAATTGACCCGAACACCTCCAACGGTGGTGCTACCTACCTCTCAATGGTGGGATGGCACTACTTTAAAGGACATTTACACAGACGAATTCCTTAGGGTAGGTAGGTTCTCAAAGGTACTTGCTCTAACTTCAAAACAAACAAAAATCTTTTCACACTGACACATTTTCAAAAGCTTTCATAGCAAATTTTTCAAACACTCTGACGTACGAGTCGATCTGAAATTTTTTCAAAGAAACTTTTAAACCCGCATTGAAAAGCAAACAAACAATTTTGAAAACACATTGAGCAAGTATCTAAGAGCCCATGGATAACCATGGATAGAAAGGGTGCTAACACCTTCCCTTTCTATAATCTACCTCCCGAACCGAGAGCAATCTCTATAAGGAATTTTTCTGTGCTTTTGTCCTTTCCATTTGGAGAAAATAAAAGACGGTGGCGACTCTTGCTTCCGCGACATTTCGCGAACCAGCGTTAAACAGTCAGTTCCAGATCCACCGATCACACTTGTCATTATGGAAGGTAGTGTGTTGTCGATATATTTTTTACTCCAATGAATGGGAGCCTTGTCTTTATGGAAGGTAGTTTGTTGTCGAGATTTTTGTTACTCTAAGGGATGATAGCCTTGTCATTATGGAACATAGTCTGTTGTCGAGATTTTTGTTACTATAATAGATTGTAGCCTTCTCATTATGGAAGGTAGTGTGTTGTCGATATTTTTGTTCTTCCAATGCATGGTAGCCTTGTCATTATGAAAGGTAGAATGTTGACGAGATTTTTGTTACTCTAATGGATGGTAGCCTTGTCATTATGGAAGGTAGTCTATTGTCGATATTTTTGTTACTCCAATGGATGGTAGCCTTGTCATTATGGAAGGTAGTCTATTGTCGAGATTTTTGTTACTCCAATGGATGGTAGCCTTGTCATTATGGAAGGTAGTCTGTTGTCGAGATTTTTGTTATTCCATTGGATGGTAGCCTTGTCATTATGGAAGGTAGTGTGTTATCGATATTTTTGTTTTTCTAATGGATGGTAGCATTTTCATTATGGAAGGTAGTTTATTGTCGAGATTTTTGTCACTACAATGGATGGTAGCCTTGTCATTATGGAAGGTAGTATGTTGTCAAAATTTTTGTTACTACAATGGATTGTAGCCTTATCGTTATGGAAGGTAGTCTGTTATGGATATCTTTGTTACTCTAAAGGATGGTAGCCTAGTCATTATGGAAGGTAGTCTGTTGTCTAGATTTTTTTTACTCAAATGGATGGTAGCCTTGTCATTATGGAAGGTAGTATGTTGTCGATATCTTTTTTACTCCAATGGATGGTAGCCTTGTTATTATGGAAGGTAGTGTGTTTTCGATATTTTTGTTTTTCCAATGGATGGTAGCCTTGTCATTATGGAAGGTAGTTCATTGTCGAGATATTTGTCACTACAATGGATGGTAGCCTTGTTATTATGGAAGGTAGTCTGTTGTCGAAATTTTTGTTACTCCAATGGATGGTAGCCTTGTCATTATGGAAGGTAGTCTATTGTCGAGATTTTTGTTACTCCAATGGATGGTAGCCTTGTCATTATGGAAGGTAGTCTGTTGTCGAGATTTTTGTTACACCAATGGATGGTAGCCTTATCATTATGGAAGGTAGTATGTTATCGATATCTTTTTTACTCCAATGGATGGTAGCCTTGTCATTATGGAAGGTAGTGTGTTGTCGTGATTTTTGGTACTCCAATGGATGGTAGACTTGTCATTATGGAAGGAAGTATGTTGTCGATATCTTTGTTACTCCAATGGATGGTAGCCTTGTCATTATGGAGGGTAGTCTGTTGTCGAGATTTTCTTTACTCTCAGGGATGGTAGCCTTGTCATTATGGAAGGTAGTCTATTGTCGAGATTTTTGTTACTCCAATGGATGGTAGCCTTGTCATTATGGAAGGTAGTGTGTTGTCGAGATTTTTGTTACTCTAAGGGATAATAACCTTGTCATTATGGAACATAGTCTGTTGTCGAGATTTTTGTTATTCCAATGGACGGTAGCCTTGTCATTATGAAAGGTAGTCTATCGTCGAGATTTTTGTTACTATAATAGATTGTAGTCTTGTCATTATGGAAGGTACTGTGTTGTCGATATTTTTGTTCTTCCAATGCATGGTAGCCTTGTCATTATGGAAGGTAGAATGTTGTCGATAGTTTTGTTTTTCCAATGGATGGTAGCCTTGTCATTATGGAAGGTAGTTCATTGTCGAGATTTTTGTCACTACAAGGGATGGTAGCCTTGTCATTATGGAAGGTAGTCTGTTGTCGAAATTTTTGTTACTACAATGGATTGTAGCCTTGTCGTTATGGAAGGTAGTCTGTTGTCGATATCTTTGTTACTATAATGGATCGTAGCCTTGTCATTATGGAAGGTAGTCTGTTGTAGAGATTTTTGTTACTCCAATGGATGGTAGCCTTGTCATTATGGAAGGTAGTATGTTGTCGATATATTTTTTACTCCAATGGATGGTAGCCTTGTCATTATGGAAGGTATTGTGTTATCGTGTGATTTTTGGTACTCCAATAGATGGTAGCCTTGTCATTATGGAAGGTAGTATGTTGTCGATATCTTTGTTACTCCAATGGATGGTAGCCTTGTCATTATGGAAGGTAGTCTGTTGTCGAGTTTTTTGTTACTCTAAGGGATGATAGCCTTGTCATTATGGAACATAGTCTGTTGTCGAGATTTTTATTATTCCAATGGACGGTAGCCTTGTCATTATGAAAGGTAGTCTATTGTCGAAATTTTTGTTACTATAATAGATTGTAGCCTTGTCAATATGGAAGGTAGTGTGTTGTCGATGTTTTTGTTCTTCTAATGCTTGGTAGCCTTGTCATTATGGAAGGTAGTTTGTTGCCGATGTTTTTGTTCTTCCAATGCTTGGTAGCCTTGTCCTTATGGAAGGTATAATGTTGTTGAGATTTTTGGTACTCCAATGGATGGTAGCCTTGTCATTATGGAAGGTAGTCTATTGTCGAGTTTTTTGTTACTCTAAGGGATGATAGCCTTGTCATTATGGAACATAGTCTGTTGTCGAGATTTTTGTTATTCCAATGGACGGTAGCCTTGTCATTATGAAAGGTAGTCTATTGTCGAAATTTTTGTTACTATAATAGATTGTAGCCTTGTCAATATGGAAGGTAGTGTGTTGTCGATGTTTTTGTTCTTCTAATGCTTGGTAGCCTTGTCATTATGGAAGGTAGTTTGTTGCCGATGTTTTTGTTCTTCCAATGCTTGGTAGCCTTGTCCTTATGGAAGGTATAATGTTGTTGAGATTTTTGTTACTCCAATGCATGGTAGACTTGTCATTATGGAATGTAGTCTATTGTCGAGATTTTTGTTACTCCAATGGATGGTAGCCTTGTCATTATGGGACATAGTCTGTTGTCGAGATTTTTGTTACTATAATAGATTGTAGCCTTCTCATTATGGAAGGTAGTGTGTTGTCGATATTTTTGTTCTTCCAATGCATGGTAGCCTTGTCATTATGAAAGGTAGAATGTTGACGAGATTTTTGTTACTCTAATGGATGGTAGCCTTGTCATTATGGAAGGTAGTCTATTGTCGATATTTTTGTTACTCCAATGGATGGTAGCCTTGTCATTATGGAAGGTAGTCTATTGTCGAGATTTTTGTTACTCCAATGGATGGTAGCCTTGTCATTATGGAAGGTAGTCTGTTGTCGAGATTTTTGTTATTCCATTGGATGGTAGCCTTGTCATTATGGAAGGTAGTGTGTTATCGATATTTTTGTTTTTCTAATGGATGGTAGCATTTTCATTATGGAAGGTAGTTTATTGTCGAGATTTTTGTCACTACAATGGATGGTAGCCTTGTCATTATGGAAGGTAGTATGTTGTCAAAATTTTTGTTACTACAATGGATTGTAGCCTTATCGTTATGGAAGGTAGTCTGTTATGGATATCTTTGTTACTCTAAAGGATGGTAGCCTAGTCATTATGGAAGGTAGTCTGTTGTCTAGATTTTTTTTACTCAAATGGATGGTAGCCTTGTCATTATGGAAGGTAGTATGTTGTCGATATCTTTTTTACTCCAATGGATGGTAGCCTTGTTATTATGGAAGGTAGTGTGTTTTCGATATTTTTGTTTTTCCAATGGATGGTAGCCTTGTCATTATGGAAGGTAGTTCATTGTCGAGATATTTGTCACTACAATGGATGGTAGCCTTGTCATTATGGAAGGTAGTCTGTTGTCGAAATTTTTGTTACTCCAATGGATGGTAGCCTTGTCATTATGGAAGGTAGTCTATTGTCGAGATTTTTGTTACTCCAATGGATGGTAGCCTTGTCATTATGGAAGGTAGTCTGTTGTCGAGATTTTTGTTACTCCAATGGATGGTAGCCTTGTCATTATGGAAGGTAGTATGTTATCGATATCTTTTTTATTCCAATGGATGGTAGCCTTGTCATTATGGAAGGTAGTGTGTTGTCGTGATTTTTGGTACTCCAATGGATGGTCGACTTGTCATTATGGAAGGAAGTATGTTGTCGATATCTTTGTTACTCCAATGGATGGTAGCCTTGTCATTATGGAGGGTAGTCTGTTGTCGAGATTTTCTTTACTCTCAGGGATGGTAGCCTTGTCATTATGGAAGGTAGTCTATTGTCGAGATTTTTGTTACTCCAATGGATGGTAGCCTTGTCATTATGGAAGGTAGTGTGTTGTCGAGATTTTTGTTACTCTAAGGGATAATAACCTTGTCATTATGGAACATAGTCTGTTGTCGAGATTTTTGTTATTCCAATGGACGGTAGCCTTGTCATTATGAAAGGTAGTCTATTGTCGAGATTTTTGTTACTATAATAGATTATAGTCTTGTCATTATGGAAGGTACTGTGTTGTCGATATTTTTGTTCTTCCAATGCATGGTAGCCTTGTCATTATGGAAGGTAGAATGTTGTCGATAGTTTTGTTTTTCCAATGGATGGTAGCCTTGTCATTATGGAAGGTAGTTCATTGTCGAGATTTTTGTCACTACAAGGGATGGTAGCCTTGTCATTATGGAAGGTAGTCTGTTGTCGAAATTTTTGTTACTACAATGGATTGTAGCCTTGTCGTTATGGAAGGTAGTCTGTTGTCGATATCTTTGTTACTATAATGGATCGTAGCCTTGTCATTATGGAAGGTAGTCTGTTGTAGAGATTTTTGTTACTCCAATGGATGGTAGCCTTGTCATTATGGAAGGTAGTATGTTGTCGATATATTTTTTACTCCAATGGATGGTAGCCTTGTCATTATGGAAGGTATTATGTTATCGTGTGATTTTTGGTACTCCAATAGATGGTAGCCTTGTCATTATGGAAGGTAGTATGTTGTCGATATCTTTGTTACTCCAATGGATGGTAGCCTTGTCATTCTGGAAGGTAGTCTGTTGTCGAGTTTTTTGTTACTCTAAGGGATGATAGCCTTGTCATTATGGAACATAGTCTGTTGTCGAGATTTTTATTATTCCAATGGACGGTAGCCTTGTCATTATGAAAGGTAGTCTATTGTCGAAATTTTTGTTACTATAATAGATTGTAGCCTTGTCAATATGGAAGGTAGTGTGTTGTCGATGTTTTTGTTCTTCTAATGCTTGGTAGCCTTGTCATTATGGAAGGTAGTTTGTTGCCGATGTTTTTGTTCTTCCAATGCTTGGTAGCCTTGTCCTTATGGAAGGTATAATGTTGTTGAGATTTTTGGTACTCCAATGGATGGTAGCCTTGTCATTATGGAAGGTAGTCTATTGTCGAGTTTTTTGTTACTCTAAGGGATGATAGCCTTGTCATTATGGAACATAGTCTGTTGTCGAGATTTTTGTTATTCCAATGGACGGTAGCCTTGTCATTATGAAAGGTAGTCTATTGTCGAAATTTTTGTTACTATAATAGATTGTAGCCTTGTCAATATGGAAGGTAGTGTGTTGTCGATGTTTTTGTTCTTCTAATGCTTGGTAGCCTTGTCATTATGGAAAGTAGTTTGTTGCCGATGTTTTTGTTCTTCCAATGCTTGGTAGCCTTGTCCTTATGGAAGGTATAATGTTGTTGAGATTTTTGTTACTCCAATGCATGGTAGACTTGTCATTATGGAATGTAGTCTATTGTCGAGATTTTTGTTACTCCAATGGATGGTAGCCTTGTCATTATGGGAGGTAGTCTTTTGTCGAGATTTTTCTTACTACAATGAATGGTAGCCTAGTCATTATGGAAGGTAGTCTGCTGTCGAGATTTTGGTTACTACAACGGATGGTAGCCTTGTCATTATGGAAGGTAGCCTGTTGTCTTGATTTTTGTTACTATAATAGATTGTAGCCTTGTCATTATGGAAGGTAGTCTATTGTCGAGATTTTTGTTACTCCATAGGATGGTAGCAATGTCAATATGGAAGGTAGTTAGTTGTCGAGATTTTTGTTACTCCAATAGATGGTAGCCTTGTCATTATGGAAGTTAGTCTGTCATTGTGATTTTTGTTACTCCAATGAATGGTAGCCTTGTCATTATGGAAGGTAGTCAGTTGTTCATATTTTTGTTACTACAATGCATGTTAGCCTTGTCATTATGGAAGGTAGTCTGTTGTGGATATTTTTGTTACTCCATTGGATAGTAGCCTTGTCATTATAGAAGGTAGTCTATTATCGAGATTTTTGTTACTCCAATGCATGGTAGCCTTTTCATTATGGAAGGTAGTCTGTCATCGAAATTTTTGTTGTTCCAATGGATGGTAGCCTTGTCATTATGAAAGGTAGTCTATTGTTGAGATTTTTGTTACTCCAATGGATTGTAGCCTTGTCATTATGAAAGGTAGTCTGTTTTCGAGATTTTCGTTACTCCAATGGATGGTAGCCTTGTAATTATGGAAGGTAGTCTATTTTCGATATTTTTGTTACTCCATTGGATAGTAGCTTTGTCATTATGGAAGGTACTCTTTTGTTGAGATTTTGTTTACTCCAATGGATGTTAGCCTTGTCATTATGGAAGGTAGTCTATTATCAAGATTTTTGTTACTCCAATGGATGGTAGCCTTTTCATTATGGAAGGTAGTCTGTCATCGAAATTTTTGTTATTCCAATGGATGGTAGCCTTGTCATTATGAAAGGTAGTCTATTGTCGAGATTTTTGTTACTCCAATGGATTGTAGCCTTGTTATTATGGAAGGTAGTCTGTTGTTGAGATTTTTGTTACTCCAATGGATTGTAGCCTTGTCATTATAGAAGGTAGTCTGTTGTCGATATCTTAATTACTACAATGTATGTTAGCCTTGTCATTATGGAAGGTATTCTGATTTCGAGATTTTTGTTACTCCATTGGATAGTAGCCTAGTCATTATAGAAGGTAGTCTGTTTTTGAGATTTTTGTTATTCCAATGGATGGTAGCCTTGTAAATATGGAAGGTAGTTTGTTTTCGAGATTTTTTTTAATCCAACGGATGGTAGCCTTGTCATTATGGAAGGTAGTCTGTTGTTGCGATTTTTGATACTCCAATGGATGGTAGCCCTGTCATTATGGAAGGTAGTCTGTCGTTGATATTTTTTTTATTCTAATTGATGGTAGCCTTGTCAATATGAAATATAGTCTATTGTCCAGATTTTTGTTACTCCAAGGAAATGTATCATTGTCATTATGGAAGGTAGTCTGTTGTCGATATTTTTCTTACTACAATGGATGGTAGCCTTGTCATTATGGAAGGGAGTCTGTTGTCGAGATTTTTATTACTACAATGAATGGTAGCCTTGTCATTATGGAAGGGAGTCTGTTGTCGAGATTTTTGTTACTACAACGGATGGTAGCCTTGTCATTATGGAACGTAGCCTGTTGTCTTGATTTTTGTTACTACAATAGATTGTAGCCTTGTCATTATGGAAGGTAGTCTATTGTCGAGATTTTTGTTACTCCAATGGATGGTAGCATTGTCATTATGGAAGGTAGTTAGTTGTCGAGTTTTTTGTTACTCTAATAGATGGTAGCCTTGTCAATATGGAAGTTAGTCTGTCATTGTGATTATTGTTACTCCAATGAATAGTAGCCTTGTCATTATGGAAGGTAGTCAGTTGTTCATATTTTTGTTACTACAATGCATGTTAGCCTTGTCATTATGGAAGGTAGTCTGTTGTCAATATTTTTGTTACTCCATTGGATAGTAGCCTTGTCATTATAGAAGGTAGTCTATTATCGAGATTTTTGTTACTCCAATGCATGGTAGCCTTTTCATTATGGAAGGTAGTCTGTCAACGAAATTTTTGTTGTTCTAATGGATGGTAGCCTTGTCATTATGAAAGGTAGTCTATTGTTGAGATTTTTGTTACTCCAATGGATTGTAGCCTTGTCATTATGGAAGGTAGTCTGTTTTCGAGATTTTGGTTACTCCAATGGATGGTAGCCTTGTAATTATGGAAGGTAGTCTATTGTCGATATTTTTGTTACTCCATTGGATAGTAGCCTAGTCATTATGGAAGGTAGTCTGTTTTTGAGATTTTTGTTATTCCAATGGATGGTAGCCTTGTAAATATGGAAGGTAGTTTGTTTTCGAGATTTTTTTTTAATCCAACGGATGGTAGCCTTGTCATTAAGGAAGGTAGTCTGTTGTTGAGATTTTTGATACTCCAATGGATGGTAGCCTTGTCATTATGGAAGGTAGTTTGTCGTTGATATTTTTTTTATTCTAATGGATGGTAGCCTTGTCAATATGAAATGTAGTCTATTGTCCAGATTTTTGTTACTCCAAGGAAATGTATCAATGTCATTATGGAAGGCAGTCTGTCGTCAAGATTTTTCTTACTACAATGGAAGGTAGCCTTGTCATTATGGAAGTTAGTCTGCTGTCGAGATTTTTGTTACTACAACGGATGGTAGCCTTGTCATTATGGAAGGTAGCCTGTTGTCTTGATTTTTGGTACTAAAATAGATTGTAGCCTTGTCATTATGGAAGGTAGTCTATTATCGAAATTTTTGTTACTCCAATGCATGGTAGCCTTTTCATTATGGAAGGTAGTCTGTCTACGAAATTTTTGTTGTTCCAATGGATGGTAGCCTTGTCATTATGAAAGGTAGTCTATTGTTGAGATTTTTGTTACTCCAATGGATTGTAGCCTTTTCATTATGGAAGGTAGTCTGTTTTCGAGATTTTTGTTACTCCAATGGATGGTAGCCTTGTAATTATGGAAGGTTGTCTATTGTCGATATTTTTGTTACTCCATTGGATAGTAGCTTTGTCATTATGGAAGGTACTCTGTTGTTGAGATTTTGTTTATTCCAATGGATGGTAGCCTAGTCAATATGGAAGGTAGTCTATTTTCAAGATTTTTGTTACTCCAATGGATGGTAGCCTTGTCATTATGGAAGGTAGTCTATTATCAAGATTTTTGTTACTCCAATGGATGGTAGCCTTTTCATTATGGAAGGTAGTCTATCGTCGAAATTTTTGTTATTCCAATGGATGGTAGCCTTGTCATTATGAAAGGTAGTCTATTGTCGAGATTTTTGTTACTCCAATGGATTGTAGCCTTGTCATTATGGAAGGTAGTGTGTTGTTGAGATTATTGTTACTCCAATGGATTGTAGTCTTGTCATTATAGAAGGTAGTCTGTTGTCGATATCTTAATTACTACAATGTATGTTAGCCTTGTCATTATGGAAGGTAGTCTGATTTCGAGATTTTTGTTACTCCATTGGATAGTAGCCTAGTCATTATGGAAGGTAGTCTGTTTTTGAGATTTTTGTTATTCCAATGGATGGTAGCCTTGTAAATATGAAAGGTAGTTTGTTTTCGAGATTTTTTTTAATCCAACGGATGGTAGCCTTGTCATTATGGAAGGTAGTCTGTTGTTGAGATTTTTGATACTACAATGGATGGTAGCCTTGTCATTATGGAAGGTAGTCTGTCGTTGATATTTTTTTTATTCTAATGGATGGTAGCCTTGTCAATATGAAATGTAGTCTATTGTCCAGATTTTTGTTACTCCAAGGAAATGTATCAATGTCATTATGGAAGGTAGTCTGTCGTCGAGATTTTTCTTACTACAATGGATGGTAGCCTTGTCATTATGGAAGTTAGTCTGCTGTCGAGATTTTTGTTACTACAACGGATGGTAGCCTTGTCATTATGGAAGGTAGCCTGTTGTCTTGATTTTTGTTACTAAAATAGATTGTAGCCTTGTCATTATGGAAGGTAGTCTATTATCGAAATTTTTGTTACTCCAATGCATGGTAGCCTTTTCATTATGGAAGGTAGTCTGTCTACGAAATTTTTGTTGTTCCAATGGATGGTTGCCTTGTAATTATCGAAGGTTGTCTATTGTCGATATTTTTGTTACTCCATTGGATAGTAGCTTTTTCATTATGGAAGGTACTCTGTTGTTGAGATTTTGTTTATTCCAATGGATGGTAGACTAGTCAATATGGAAGGTAGTCTATTTTCAAGATTTTTGTTACTCCAATGGATGGTAGCCTTGTCATTATGGAAGGTAGTCTATTATCAAGATTTTTGTTACTCCAATGGTTGGTATCCTTTTCATTATGGAAGGTAGTCTGTCGTCGAAATTTTTGTTATTCCAATGGATGGTAGCCTTGTCATTATGAAAGGTAGTCTATTGTCGAGATTTTTGTTACTCCAATGGATTGTAGCCTTGTCATTATGGAAGGTAGTCTGTTGTTGAGATTTTTGTTACTCCAATGGATTGTAGTCTTGTCATTATAGAAGGTAATCTGTTGTCGATATCTTAATTACTACAATGTATGTTAGCCTTGTCATTATGGAAGGTAGTCTGATTTCGAGATTTTTGTTACTCCAATGGATGGTAGCCTTGTAATTATGGAAGGTAGTCTCTTGTCGATATTTTTGTTACTCCATTGGATAGTAGCTTTGTCATTATGGAAGGTACTCTGTTGTTGAGATTTTGTTTATTCCAATGGATGGTAGCCGAGCCAATATGGAAGGTAGTCTATTTTCAAGATTTTTGTTACTCCAATGGATGGTAGCCTTGTCATTATGGAAGGTAATCTATTATCAAGATTTTTGTTACTCCAATGGATGGTAGCCTTTTCATTATGGAAGGTAGTCTGTAGTCGAAATTTTTGTTATTCCAATGGATGGTAGCCTTGTCATTATGAAAGGTAGTCTATTGTCGAGATTTTTGTTACTCCAATGGATTGTAGCCTTGTCATTATGGAAGGTAGTATGTTGTTGAGATTTTTGTTACTCCAATGGATTGTAGCCTTGTCATTATAGAAGGTAGTCTGTTGTCGATATCTTAATTACTACAATGTATGTTAGCCTTGTCATTATGGAAGGTAGTCTGATTTCGAGATTTTTGTTACTCCATTGGATAGTAGCCTAGTCATTATGGAAGGTAGTCTGTTTTTGAGATTTTTGTTATTCCAATGGATGGTAGCCTTGTAAATATGGAAGGTAGTTTGTTTTCGAGATTTTTTTTAATCCAAAGGATGGTAGCCTTGTCATTATGGAAGGTAGTCTGTTGTTGAGATTTTTGATACTCCAATGGATGGTAGCCTTGTCATTATGGAAGGTAGTCTGTCGTTGATATTTTTTTTATTCTAATGGATTGTAGCCTTGTCAATATGAAATGTAGTCTATTGTCCAGATTTTTGATACTCCAAGGAAATGTATCAATGTCATTATGGAAGGTAGTCTGTCGTCAAGATTTTTCTTACTACAATGGAAGGTAGCCTTGTCATTATGGAAGTTAGTCTGCTGTCGAGATTTTTGTTACTACAACAGATGGTAGCCTTGTTATTATGGAAGGTAGCCTGTTTTCTTGATTTTTGGTACTAAAATAGATTGTAGCCTTGTCATTATGGAAGGTAGTCTATTATCGAAATTTTTGTTACTCCAATGCATGGTAGCCTTTTCATTATGGAAGGTAGTCTGTCTACGAAATTTTTGTTGTTCCAATGGATGGTAGCCTTTTCATTATGGAAGGTAGTCTGTTTTCGAGATTTTTGTTACTCCAATGGATGGTAGCCTTGTAATTCTGGAAGGTTGTCTATTGTCGATATTTTTGTTACTCCATTGGATAGTAGCTTTGTCATTATGGAAGGTACTCTGTTGTTGAGATTTTGTTTATTCCAATGGATGGTAGCCTAGTCAATATGGAAGGTAGTCTATTTTCAAGATTTTTGTTACTCCAATGGATGGTAGCCTTGTCATTATGGAAGGTAGTCTATTATCAAGATTTTTGTTACTCCAATGGATGGTAGCCTTTTCATTATGGAAGGTAGTCTATCGTCGAAATTTTTGTTATTCCAATGGATGGTAGCCTTGTCATTATGAAAGGTAGTCTATTGTCGAGATTTTTGTTACTCCAATGGATTGTAGCCTTGTCATTATGGAAGGTAGTGTGTTGTTGAGATTTTTGTTACTCCAATGGATTGTAGTCTTGTCATTATAGAAGGTAGTCTGTTGTCGATATCTTAATTACTACAATGTATGTTAGCCTTGTCATTATGGAAGGTAGTCTGATTTCGAGATTTTTGTTACTCCATTGGATAGTAGCCTAGTCATTATGGAAGGTAGTCTGTTTTTGAGATTTTTGTTATTCCAATGGATGGTATCCTTGTAAATATGGAAGGTAGTTTGTTTTCGAGATTTTTTTTAATCCAACGGATGGTAGCCTTGTCATTATGGAAGGTAGTCTGTTGTTGAGATTTTTGATACTCCAATGGATGGTAGCCTTGTCATTATGGAAGGTAGTCTGTCGTTGATATTTTTTTTATTCTAATGGATGGTAGCCTTGTCAATATGAAATGTAGTCTATTGTCCAGATTTTTGTTACTCCAAGGAAATGTATCAATGTCATTATGGAAGGTAGTCTGTCGTCGAGATTTTTCTTACTACAATGGATGGTAGCATTGTCATTATGGAAGTTAGTCTGCTGTCGAGATTTTTGTTACTACAACGGATGGTAGCATTGTCATTATGGAAGGTAGCCTGTTGTCTTGATTTTTGTTACTAAAATAGATTGTAGCCTTGTCATTATGGAAGGTAGTCTATTATCGAAATTTTTGTTACTCCAATGCATGGTAGCCTTTTCATTATGGAAGGTAGTCTGTCTACGAAATTTTTGTTGTTCCAATGGATGGTAGCCTTGTCATTATGAAAGGTAGTCTATTGTTGAGATTTTTGTTACTCCAATGGATTGTAGCCTTTTCATTATGGAAGGTAGTCTATTTTCGAGATTTTTGTTACTCCAATGGATGGTAGCCTTGTAATTATGGAAGGTTGTCTATTGTCGATATTTTGTTACTCCTTTGGATAGTAGCTTTTTCATTATGGAAGGTACTCTGTTGTTGAGATTTTGTTTATTCCAATGGATGGTAGCCTAGTCAATATGGAAGGTAGTCTATTTTCAAGATTTTTGTTACTCCAATGGATGGTAGCCTTGTCATTATGGAAGGTAGTCTATTATCAAGATTTTTGTTACTCCAATGGTTGGTAGCCTTTTCATTATGGAAGGTAGTCTGTCGTCGAAATTTTTGTTATTCCAATGGATGGTAGCCTTGTCATTATGAAAGGTAGCCTATTGTCGAGATTTTTGTTACTCCAATGGATTGTAGCCTTGTCATTATGGAAGGTAGTCTGTTGTTGAGATTTTTGTTACTCCAATGGATTGTAGTCTTGTCATTATAGAAGGTAGTCTGTTGTCGATATCTTAATTACTACAATGTATGTTAGCCTTGTCATTATGGAAGGTAGTCTGATTTCGAGATTTTTGTTACTCCATTGGATAGTAGCCTAGTCATTATGGAAGGTAGTCTGTTTTTGAGATTTTTGTTATTCCAATGGATGGTAGCCTTGTAAATATGGAAGGTAGTTTGTTTTCGAGATTTTTTTTAATCCAACGGATGGTAGCCTTGTCATTATGGAAGGTAGTCTGTTGTTGAGATTTTTGATACTCCAATGGATGGTAGCCTTGTCATTATGGAAGGTAGTCTGTCGTTGATATTTTTTTTATTCTAATGGATGGTAGCCTTGTCAATATGAAATGTAGTCTATTGTCCAGATTTTTGTTACTCCAAGGAAATGTATCAATGTCATTATGGAAGGTAGTCTGTCGTCAAGATTTTTCTTACTACAATGGAAGGTAGCCTTGTCATTATGGAAGTTAGTCTGCTGTCGAGATTTTTGTTACTACAACGGATGGTAGCCTTGTCATTATGGAAGGTAGCCTGTTGTCTTGATTTTTGGTACTAAAATAGATTGTAGCCTTGTCATTATGGAAGGTAGTCTATTATCGAAATTTTTGTTACTCCAATGCATGGTAGCCTTTTCATTATGGAAGGTAGTCTGTCTACGAAATTTTTGTTGTTCCAATGGATGGTAGCCTTGTCATTATGAAAGGTAGTCTATTGTTGAGATTTTTGTTACTCCAATGGATTGTAGCCTTTTCATTATGGAAGGTAGTCTGTTTTCTAGATTTTTGTTACTCCAATGGATGGTAGCCTTGTAATTATGGAAGGTTGTCTATTGTCGATATTTTTGTTACTCCATTGGATAGTAGCTTTGTCATTATGGAAGGTACTCTGTTGTTGAGATTTTGTTTATTCCAATGGATGGTAGCCTAGTCAATATGGAAGGTAGTCTATTTTCAAGATTTTTGTTACTCCAATGGATGGTAGCCTTGTCATTATGGAAGGTAGTCTATTATCAAGATTTTTGTTACTCCAATGGATGGTAGCCTTTTCATTATGGAAGGTAGTCTATCGTCTAAATTTTTGTTATTCCAATGGATGGTAGCCTTGTCATTATGAAAGGTAGTCTATTGTCGAGATTTTTGTTACTCCAATGGATTGTAGCCTTATCATTATGGAAGGTAGTGTGTTGTTGAGATTTTTGTTACTCCAATGGATTGTAGTCTTGTCATTATAGAAGGTAGTCTGTTGTCGATATCTTAATTACTACAATTTATGTTAGCCTTGTCATTATGGAAGGTAGTCTGATTTCGAGATTTTTGTTACTCCATTGGATAGTAGCCTAGTCATTATGGAAGGTAGTCTGTTTTTGAGATTTTTGTTACTACAACAGATGCTAGCCTTGTCATTATGGAAGGTAGCCTGTTGTCTTGATTTTTGGTACTAAAATAGATTGTAGCATTGTCATTATGGAAGGTAGTCTATTATCGAAATTTTTGTTACTCCAATGCATGGTAGCCTTTTCATTATGGAAGGTAGTCTGTCTACGAAATTTTTGTTGTTCCAATGGATGGTAGCCTTGTCATTATGAAAGGTAGTCTATTGTTGAGATTTTTGTTACTCCAATGGATTGTAGCCTTTTCATTATGGAAGGTAGTCTGTTTTCGAGATTTTTGTTACTCCAATGGATGGTAGCCTTGTAATTATGGAAGGTTGTCTATTGTCGATATTTTTGTTACTCCATTGGATAGTAGCTTTTTCATTATGGAAGGTACTCTGTTGTTGAGATTTTGTTTATTCCAATGGATGGTAGCCTAGTCAATATGGAAGGTAGTCTATTTTCAAGATTTTTGTTACTCCAATGGATGGTAGCCTTGTCATTATGGAAGGTAGTCTATTATCAAGATTTTTGTTACTCCAATGGTTGGTAGCCTTTTCATTATGGAAGGTAGTCTGTCGTCGAAATTTATTTTATTCCAATGGATGGTAGCCTTGTCATTATGAAAGGTAGTCTATTGTCGAGATTTTTGTTACTCCAATGGATTGTAGCCTTGTCATTATGGAAGGTAGTCTGTTGTTGAGATTTTTGTTACTCCAATGGATTGTAGTCTTGTCATTATAGAAGGTAGTCTGTTGTCGATATCTTAATTACTAAAATGTATGTTAGCCTTGTCATTATGGAAGGTAGTCTGATTTCGAGATTTTTGTTACTCCAATGGATGGTAGCCTTGTAATTATGGAAGGTAGTCTCTTGTCGATATTTTTGTTACTCCATTGGATAGTAGCTTTGTCATTATGGAAGGTACTCTGTTGTTGAGATTTTGTTTATTCCAATGGATGGTAGCCGAGCCAATATGGAAGGTAGTCTATTTTCAAGATTTTTGTTACTCCAATGGATGGTAGCCTTGTCATTATGGAAGGTAATCTATTATCAAGATTTTTGTTACTCCAATGGATGGTAGCCTTTTCATTATGGAAGGTAGTCTGTAGTCGAAATTTTTGTTATTCCAATGGATGGTAGCCTTGTCATTATGAAAGGTAGTCTATTGTCGAGATTTTTGTTACTCCAATGGATTGTAGCCTTGTCATTATGGAAGGTAGTATGTTGTTGAGATTTTTGTTACTCCAATGGATTGTAGCCTTGTCATTATAGAAGGTAGTGTGTTGTCGATATCTTAATTACTACAATGTATGTTAGCCTTGTCATTATGGAAGGTAGTCTGATTTCGAGATTTTTGTTACTCCATTGGATAGTAGCCTAGTCATTATGGAAGGTAGTCTGTTTTTGAGATTTTTGTTATTCCAATGGATGGTAGCCTTGTAAATATGGAAGGTAGTTTGTTTTCGAGATTTTTTTTAATCCAACGGATGGTAGCCTTGTCATTATGGAAGGTAGTCTGTTGTTGAGATTTTTGATACTCCAATGGATGGTAGCCTTGTCATTATGGAAGGTAGTCTGTCGTTGATATTTTTTTTATTCTAATGGATGGTAGCCTTGTCAATATGAAATGTAGTCTATTGTCCAGATTTTTGTTACTCCAAGGAAATGTATCAATGTCATTATGGAAGGTAGTCTGTCGTCAAGATTTTTCTTACTACAATGGAAGGTAGCCTTGTCATTATGGAAGTTAGTCTGCTGTCGAGATTTTTGTTACTACAACAGATGCTAGCCTTGTCATTATGGAAGGTAGCCTGTTGTCTTGATTTTTGGTACTAAAATAGATTGTAGCATTGTCATTATGGAAGGTAGTCTATTATCGAAATTTTTGTTACTCCAATGCATGGTAGCCTTTTCATTATGGAAGGTAGTCTGTCTACGAAATTTTTGTTGTTCCAATGGATGGTAGCCTTGTCATTATGAAAGGTAGTCTATTGTTGAGATTTTTGTTACTCCAATGGATTGTAGCCTTTTCATTATGGAAGGTAGTCTGTTTTCGAGATTTTTGTTACTCCAATGGATGGTAGCCTTGTAATTATGGAAGGTTGTCTATTGTCGATATTTTTGTTACTCCATTGGATAGTAGCTTTTTCATTATGGAAGGTACTCTGTTGTTGAGATTTTGTTTATTCCAATGGATGGTAGCCTAGTCAATATGGAAGGTAGTCTATTTTCAAGATTTTTGTTACTCCAATGGATGGTAGCCTTGTCATTATGGAAGGTAGTCTATTATCAAGATTTTTGTTACTCCAATGGTTGGTAGCCTTTTCATTATGGAAGGTAGTCTGTCGTCGAAATTTTTGTTATTCCAATGGATGGTAGCCTTGTCATTATGAAAGGTAGTCTATTGTCGAGATTTTTGTTACTCCAATGGATTGTAGCCTTGTCATTATGGAAGGTAGTCTGTTGTTGAGATTTTTGTTACTCCAATGGATTGTAGTCTTGTCATTATAGAAGGTAGTCTGTTGTCGATATCTTAATTACTAAAATGTATGTTAGCCTTGTCATTATGGAAGGTAGTCTGATTTCGAGATTTTTGTTACTCCAATGGATGGTAGCCTTGTAATTATGGAAGGTAGTCTCTTGTCGATATTTTTGTTACTCCATTGGATAGTAGCTTTGTCATTATGGAAGGTACTCTGTTGTTGAGATTTTGTTTATTCCAATGGATGGTAGCCGAGCCAATATGGAAGGTAGTCTATTTTCAAGATTTTTGTTACTCCAATGGATGGTAGCCTTGTCATTATGGAAGGTAATCTATTATCAAGATTTTTGTTACTCCAATGGATGGTAGCCTTTTCATTATGGAAGGTAGTCTGTAGTCGAAATTTTTGTTATTCCAATGGATGGTAGCCTTGTCATTATGAAAGGTAGTCTATTGTCGATATTTTTGTTACTCCAATGGATTGTAGCCTTGTCATTATGGAAGGTAGTATGTTGTTGAGATTTTTGTTACTCCAATGGATTGTAGCCTTGTCATTATAGAAGGTAGTCTGTTGTCGATATCTTAATTACTACAATGTATGTTAGCCTTGTCATTATGGAAGGTAGTCTGATTTCGAGATTTTTGTTACTCCATTGGATAGTAGCCTAGTCATTATGGAAGGTAGTCTGTTTTTGAGATTTTTGTTATTCCAATGGATGGTAGCCTTGTAAATATGGAAGGTAGTTTGTTTTCGAGATTTTTTTTAATCCAACGGATGGTAGCCTTGTCATTATGGAAGGTAGTCTGTTGTTGAGATTTTTGATACTCCAATGGATGGTAGCCTTGTCATTATGGAAGGTAGTCTGTCGTTGATATTTTTTTTATTCTAATGGATGGTAGCCTTGTCAATATGAAATGTAGTCTATTGTCCAGATTTTTGTTACTCCAAGGAAATGTATCAATGTCATTATGGAAGGTAGTCTGTCGTCAAGATTTTTCTTACTACAATGGAAGGTAGCCTTGTCATTATGAAAGTTAGTCTGCTGTCGAGATTTTTGTTACTACAACAGATGGTAGCCTTGTCATTATGGAAGGTAGCCTGTTGTCTTGATTTTTGGTACTAAAATAGATTGTAGCCTTGTCATTATGGAAGGTAGTCTATTATCGAAATTTTTGTTACTCCAATGCATGGTAGCCTTTTCATTATGGAAGGTAGTCTGTCTATGAAATTTTTGTTGTTCCAATGGATGGTAGCCTTGTCATTATGAAAGGTAGTCTATTGTTGAGATTTTTGTTACTCCAATGGATTGTAGCCTTTTCATTATGGAAGGTAGTCTATTTTCGAGATTTTTGTTACTCCAATGGATGGTAGCCTTGTAAATATGGAAGGTTGTCTATTGTCGATATTTTTGTTACTCCATTGGATAGTAGCTTTTTCATTATGGAAGGTACTCTGTTGTTGAGATTTTGTTTATTCCAATGGATGGTAGCCTAGTCAATATGGAAGGTAGTCTATTTTCAAGATTTTTGTTACTCCAATGGATGGTAGCCTTGTCATTATGGAAGGTAGTCTATTATCAAGATTTTTGTTACTCCAATGGTTGGTAGCCTTTTCATTATGGAAGGTAGTCTGTCGTCGAAATTTTTGTTATTCCAATGGATGGTAGCCTTGTCATTATGAAAGGTAGTCTATTGTCGAGATTTTTGTTACTCCAATGGATTGTAGCCTTGTCATTATGGAAGGTAGTGTGTTGTTGAGATTTTTGTTACTCCAATGGATTGTAGTCTTGTCATTATAGAAGGTAGTCTGTTGTCGATATCTTAATTACTACAATGTATGTTAGCGTTGTCATTATGGTAGGTAGTCTGATTTCGAGATTTTTGTTACTCCATTGGATAGTAGCCTAGTCATTATGGAAGGTAGTCTGTTTTTGAGATTTTTGTTATTCCAATGGATGGTAGCCTTGTAAATATGGAAGGTAGTTTGTTTTCGAGATTTTTTTTAATCCAACGGATGGTAGCCTTGTCATTATGGAAGGTAGTCTGTTGTTGAGATTTTTGATACTCCAATGGATGGTAGCCTTGTCATTATAGAAGGTAGTCTGTCGTTGATATTTTTTTTATTCTAATGGATGGTAGCCTTGTCAATATGAAATGTAGTCTATTGTCCAGATTTTTGTTACTCCAAGGAAATGTATCAATGTCATTATGGAAGGTAATCTGTCGTCGAGATTTTTCTTACTACAATGGATGGTAGCCTTGTCATTATGGAAGTTAGTCTGCTGTCGAGATTTTTGTTACTACAACGGATGGTAGCCTTGTCATTATGGAAGGTAGCCTGTTGTCTTTATTTTTGTTACTAAAATAGATTGTAGCCTTGTCATTATGGAAGGTAGTCTATTATCGAAATTTTTGTTACTCCAATGCATGGTAGCCTTTTCATTATGGAAGGTAGTCTGTGTACGAAATTTTTGTTGTTCCAATGGATGGTAGCCTTGTCATTATGAAAGGTAGTCTATTGTTGAGATTTTTGTTACTCCAATGGATTGTAGCCTTTTCATTATGGAAGGTAGTCTGTTTTCGAGATTTTTGTTACTCCAATGGATGGTAGCCTTGTAATTATGGAAGGTTGTCTATTGTCGATATTTTTGTTACTCCATTGGATAGTAGCTTTTTCATTATGGAAGGTACTCTGTTGTTGAGATTTTGTTTATTCCAATGGATGGTAGCCTAGTCAATATGGAAGGTAGTCTATTTTCAAGATTTTTGTTACTCCAATGGATGGTAGCCTTGTCATTATGGAAGGTAGTCTATTATCAAGATTTTTGTTACTCCAATGGTTGGTAGCCTTTTCATTATGGAAGGTAGTCTGTCGTCGAAATTTTTGTTATTCCAATGGATGGTAGCCTTGTCATTATGAAAGGTAGTCTATTGTCGAGATTTTTGTTACTCCAATGGATTGTAGCCTTGTCATTATGGAAGGTAGTGTGTTGTTGAGATTTTTGTTACTCCAATGGATTGTAGTCTTGTCATTATAGAAGGTAGTCTGTTGTCGATATCTTAATTACTACAATGTATGTTAGCGTTGTCATTATGGAAGGTAGTCTGATTTCGAGATTTTTGTTACTCCATTGGATAGTAGCCTAGTCATTATGGAAGGTAGTCTGTTTTTGAGATTTTTGTTATTCCAATGGATGGTAGCCTTGTAAATATGGAAGGTAGTTTGTTTTCGAGATTTTTTTTAATCCAACGGATGGTAGCCTTGTCATTATGGAAGGTAGTCTGTTGTTGAGATTTTTGATACTCCAATGGATGGTAGCCTTGTCATTATAGAAGGTAGTCTGTCGTTGATATTTTTTTTATTCTAATGGATGGTAGCCTTGTCAATATGAAATGTAGTCTATTGTCCAGATTTTTGTTACTCCAAGGAAATGTATCAATGTCATTATGGAAGGTAGTCTGTCGTCGAGATTTTTCTTACTACAATGGATGGTAGCCTTGTCATTATGGAAGTTAGTCTGCTGTCGAGATTTTTGTTACTACAACGGATGGTAGCCTTGTCATTATGGAAGGTAGCCTGTTGTCTTGATTTTTGTTACTAAAATAGATTGTAGCCTTGTCATTATGGAAGGTAGTCTATTATCGAAATTTTTGTTACTCCAATGCATGGTAGCCTTTTCATTATGGAAGGTAGTCTGTGTACGAAATTTTTGTTGTTCCAATGGATGGTAGCCTTGTCATTATGAAAGGTAGTCTATTGTTGAGATTTTTGTTACTCCAATGGATTGTAGCCTTTTCATTATGGAAGGTAGTCTGTTTTCGAGATTTTTGTTACTCCAATGGATGGTAGCCTTGTAATTATGGAAGGTTGTCTATTGTCGATATTTTTGTTACTCCATTGGATAGTAGCTTTTTCATTATGGAAGGTACTCTGTTGTTGAGATTTTGTTTATTCCAATGGATGGTAGCCTAGTCAATATGGAAGGTAGTCTATTTTCAAGATTTTTGTTACTCCAATGGATGGTAGCCTTGTCATTATGGAAGGTAGTCTATTATCAAGATTTTTGTTACTCCAATGGTTGGTAGCCTTTTCATTATGGAAGGTAGTCTGTCGTCGAAATTTTTGTTATTCCAATGGATGGTAGCCTTGTCATTATGAAAGGTAGTCTATTGTCGAGATTTTTGTTACTCCAATGGATTGTAGCCTTGTCATTATGGAAGGTAGTCTGTTGTTGAGATTTTTGTTACTCCAATGGATTGTAGTCTTGTCATTATAGAAGGTAGTCTGTTGTCGATATCTTAATTACTACAATGTATGTTAGCCTTGTCATTATGGAAGGTAGTCTGATTTCGAGATTTTTGTTACTCCATTGGATAGTAGCCTAGTCATTATGGAAGGTAGTCTGTTTTTGAGATTTTTGTTATTCCAATGGATGGTAGCCTTGTAAATATGGAAGGTAGTTTGTTTTCGAGATTTTTTTTAATCCAACGGATGGTAGCCTTGTCATTATGGAAGGTAGTCTGTTGTTGAGATTTTTGATACTCCAATGGATGGTAGCCTTGTCATTATGGAAGGTAGTCTGTCGTTGATATTTTTTTTATTCTAATGGATGGTAGCCTTGTCAATATGAAATGTAGTCTATTGTCCAGATTTTTGATACTCCAAGGAAATGTATCAATGTCATTATGGAAGGTAGTCTGTCGTCAAGATTTTTCTTACTACAATGGAAGGTAGCCTTGTCATTATGGAAGTTAGTCTGCTGTCGAGATTTTTGTTACTACAACGGATGGTAGCCTTGTCATTATGGAAGGTAGCTTGTTGTCTTGATTTTTGTTACTAAAATAGATTGTAGCCTTGTCATTATGGAAGGTAGTCTATTATCGAAATTTTTGTTACTCCAATGCATGGTAGCCTTTTCATTATGGAAGGTAGTCTGTCGTCGAAATTTTTGTTGTTCCAATTGATGGTAGCCTTGTCATTATGAAAGGTAGTCTATTGTCGAGATTTTTGTTACTCCAATGGATTGTAGCCTTGTCATTATGGAAGGTAGTCTGTTTTCGAGATTTTTGTTACTCCTATGGATGGTAGCCTTGTAATTATGGAAGGTAGTCTATTGTCGATATTTTTGTTACTCCATTGGATAGTAGCTTTGTCATTATGGAAGGTACTCTGCTGTTGAGATTTTGTTTATTCCAATGGATGGTAGCCTAGTCAATATAGAAGGTAGTCTATTTTCAAGATTTTTGTTACTCCAAAGGATGGTAGCCTTGTCATTTTGGAAGGTAGTCTATTATCAAGATTTTTGTTACTCCAATGGATGGTAGCCTTTTCATTATGGAAGGTAGTCTGTCGTCGAAATTTTTGTTATTCCAATGGATGGTAGCCTTGTCATTATGAAAGGTAGTCTATTGTCGAGATTTTTGTTACTCCAATGGATTGTAGCCTTGTCATTATGGAAGGTAGTCTGTTGTTGAGATTTTTGTTACTCCAATGGATTGTAGCCTTGTCATTATAGAAGGTAGTCTCTTGTCGATATCTTAATTACTACAATGTATGTTAGCCTTGTCATTATGGAAGGTAGTCTGATTTCGAGATTTTTGTTACTCCATTGGATAATAGCCTAGTCATTATGGAAGGTAGTCTGTTTTTGAGATTTTTGTTATTCCAATGGATGGTAGCCTTGTAAATATGGAAGGTAATTTGTTTTCGAGATTTTTTTTAATCCAACGGATGGTAGCCTTGTCATTATGGAAGGTAGTCTGTTGTTGAGATTTTTGATACTCCAATGGATGGTAGCCTTGTCATTATGGAAGGTAGTCTGTCGTTGATATTTTTTTTATTCTAATGGATGGTAGCCTTGTCAATATGAAATGTAGTCTATTGTCCATATTTTTGTTACTCCAAGGAAATGTATCAATGTCATTATGGAAGGTAGTCTGTCGTCGAGATTTTTCTTACTACAATGGATGGTAGCCTTGTCATTATGGAAGTTAGTCTGCTGTCGAGATTTTTGTTACTACAACGGATGGTAGCCTTGTCATTATGGAAGGTAGCCTGTTGTCTTTATTTTTGTTACTAAAATAGATTGTAGCCTTGTCATTATGGAAGGTAGTCTATTATCGAAATTTTTGTTACTCCAATGCATGGTAGCCTTTTCATTATGGAAGGTAGTCTGTCTACGAAATTTTTGTTGTTCCAATGGATGGTAGCCTTGTCATTATGAAAGGTAGTCTATTGTTGAGATTTTTGTTACTCCAATGGATTGTAGCCTTTTCATTATGGAAGGTAGTCTGTTTTCAAGATTTTTGTTACTCCAATGGATGGTAGCCTTGTAATTATGGAAGGTTGTCTATTGTTGATATTTTTGTTACTCCATTGGATAGTAGCTTTGTCATTATGGAAGGTACTCTGTTGTTGAGATTTTGTTTATTCCAATGGATGGTAGCCTAGTCAATATGGAAGGTAGTCTATTTTCAAGATTTTTGTTACTCCAATGGATGGTAGCCTTGTCATTATGGAAGGTAGTCTATTATCAAGATTTTTGTTCCTCCAATGGTTGGTAGCCTTTTCATTATGGAAGGTAGTCTGTCGTCGAAATTTTTGTTATTCCAATGGATGGTAGCCTTGTCATTATGAAAGGTAGTCTATTGTCGAGATTTTTGTTACTCCAATGTATTGTAGCCTTGTCATTATGGAAGGTAGTCTGTTGTTGAGATTTTTGTTACTCCAATGGATTGTAGTCTTGTCATTATAGAAGGTAGTCTGTTGTCGATATCTTAATTACTACAATGTATGTTAGCCTTGTCATTATGGAAGGTAGTCTGATTTCGAGATTTTTGTTACTCCATTGGATAGTAGCCTAGTCATTATGGAAGGTAGTCTGTTTTTGAGATTTTTGTTATTCCAATGGATGGTAGCCTTGTAAATATGGAAGGTAGTTTGTTTTCGAGATTTTTTTTAATCCAACGGATGGTAGCCTTGTCATTATGGAAGGTAGTCTGTTGTTGATATTTTTGATACTCCAATGGATGGTAGCCTTGTCATTATGGAAGGTAGTATGTCGTTGATATTTTTTTTATTCTAATGGATGGTAGCCTTGTCAATATGAAATGTAGTCTATTGTCCAGATTTTTGTTACTCCAAGGAAATGTATCAATGTCATTATGGAAGGTAGTCTGTCGTCGAGATTTTTCTTACTACAATGGATGGTAGCCTTGTCATTATGGAAGTTAGTCTGCTATCGAGATTTTTGTTACTACAACGGATGGTAGCCTTGTCATTATGGAAGGTAGCCTGTTGTCTTGATTTTTGTTACTAAAATAGATTGTAGCCTTGTCATTATGGAAGGTAGTCTATTATCAAAATTTTTGTTACTCCAATGCATGGTAGCCTTTTCATTATGGAAGGTAGTCTGTCGTCGAAATTTTTGTTGTTCCAATTGATGGTAGCCTTGTCATTATGAAAGGTAGTCTATTGTCGAGATTTTTGTTACTCCAATGGATTGTAGCCTTGTCATTATGGAAGGTAGTCTGTTTTCGAGATTTTTGTTACTCTTATGGATGGTAGCCTTGTAATTATGGAAGGTAGTCTATTGTCGATATTTTTGTTACTCCATTGGATAGTAGCTTTGTCATTATGGAAGGTACTCTGCTGTTGAGATTTTGTTTATTCCAATGGATGGTAGCCTAGTCAATATAGAAGGTAGTCTATTTTCAAGATTTTTGTTACTCCAAAGGATGGTAGCCTTGTCATTTTGGAAGGTAGTCTATTATCAAGATTTTTGTTACTCCAATGGATGGTAGCCTTTTCATTATGGAAGGTAGTCTGTCGTCAAAATTTTTGTTATTCCAATGGATGGTAGCCTTTTCATTATGGAAAGGTAGTCTATTGTCGAGATTTTTGTTACTCCAATGGATTGTAGCCTTGTCATTATGGAAGGTAGTCTGTTGTTGAGATTTTTGTTACTCCAATGGATTATAGTCTTGTCATTATAGAAGGTAGTCTGTTGTCAATATCTTAATTACTACAATGTATGTTAGCCTTGTCATTATGGAAGGAAGTCTGATTTCGAGATTTTTGTTACTCCATTGGATAGTAGCCTAGTCATTATGGAAGGTAGTCTGTTTTTGAGATTTTTGTTATTCCAATGGATGGTAGCCTTGTAAATATGGAAGGTAGTTTGTTTTCGATATTTTTTTTAATCCAACGATGGTAGCCTTGTCATTATGGAAGGTAGTCTGTTGTTGAGATTTTTGATACTCCAGTGGATGGTAGCCTTGTCATTATGGAAGGTAGTCTGTCGTTGATATTTTTTTTATTCTAATGGATGGTAGCCTTGTCAATATGAAATGTAGTCTATTGTCCAGATTTTTGTTACTCCAAGGAAATGTATCAATGTCATTATGGAAGGTAGTCTGTCGTCGAGATTTTTCTTACTACAATGGATGATAGCCTTGTCATTATGGAAGTTAGTCTGCTGTCGAGATTTTTGTTACTACAACGGATGGTAGCCTTGTCATTATGGAAGGTAGCCAGTTGTCTTGATTTTTGTTACTAAAATAGATTGTAGCCTTGTCATTATGGAAGGTAGTCTATTATCGAAATTTTTGTTACTCCAATGCATGGTAGCCTTTTCATTATGGAAGGTAGTCTGTCGTCGAAATTTTTGTTGTTCCAATTGATGGTAGCCTTGTCATTATGAAAGGTAGTCTATTGTCGAGATTTTTGTTACTCCAATGGATTGTAGCCTTATCATTATGGAAGGTAGTCTGTTTTCGAGATTTTTGTTACTCCAATGGATGGTAGCCTTGTAATTATGGAAGGTAGTCTATTATCGATATTTTTGTTAGTCCATTGGATAGTAGCTTTGTCATTATGTAAGGTACTCTGTTGTTGAGATTTTGTTTATTCCAATGGATGGTAGCCTAGTCAATATGGAAGGTAGTCTATTTTCAAGATTTTTGTTACTCCAATGGATGGTAGCCTTGTCATTATGGAAGGTAGTCTATTATCAAGATTTTTGTTACTCCAATGGATGGTAGCCTTTTCATTATGGACGGTAGTCTGTCGTTGAAATTTTTGTTATTCCAATGGATGGTAGCCTTGTCATTATGAAAGGTAGTCTATTGTCGAGATTTTTGTTACTCTAATGGATTGTAGCCTTGTCATTATGGAAGGTAGTCTGTTGTCGATATCTTAATTACTACAATGTATGTTAGCCTTGTCATTATGGAAGGTAGTCTGATTTCGAGATTTTTGTTACTCCATTGGATAGTAGCCTAGTCATTATGGAAGGTAGTCTGTTTTTGAGATTTTTGTTATTCCAATGGATGGTAGCCTTGTAAATATGGAAGGTAGTTTGTTTTCGAGATTTTTTTTAATCCAACGGATGGTAGCATTGTCATTATGGAAGGTAGTCTGTTGTTGAGATTTTTGATACTCCAATGGATGGTAGCCTTGTCATTATGGAAGGTAGTCTGTCGTTGATATTTTTTTTATTCTAATGGATGGTAGCCTTGACAATATGAAATGTAGTGTATTGTCCAGATTTTTGTTACTCCAAGGAAATGTATCGTTGTCATTATGGAAGGTAGTCTGTTGTCGAGATTTTTCTTACTACAATGGATGGTAGCCTTGTCATTATGGAAGTTAGTGTGCTGTCGAGATTTTTGTTACTACAACGGATGGTAGCCTTGTCATTATGGAAGGTAGCCTGTTGTCTTGTTTTTTGTTACTAAAATAGATTGTGGCCTTGTCATTATGGAAGGTAGCCTATTATCGAAATTTTTGTTACTCCAAAGCATGGTAGCCTTTTCATTATGGAAGGTACTCTGTCCTCGAAATTTTTGTTGTTCCAATGGATGGTAGCCTTGTCATTATGAAAGGTAGTCTATTGTCGAGATTTTTGTTACTCCAATGGATTATAGCCTTGTCATTATGAAAGGTATTCTGTTTTCGAGATTTTTGTTACTCCAATGGATGGTAGCCTTTTAATTATGGAAGATAGTTTCTTGTTGATATTTTTGTTACTCCGTTGGATAATAGCTTTGTCATTATGGAAGGTACTCTGTTGTTGAGATTTTTTTTATTCCAATGGATGGAAGCCTAGTCAATATGGAAGGTAGTCTGTTTTCAAGATTTTTGTTACTCCAATGGATGGTAGCCTTGTCATTATGGAAGGTATTCTATTATCAAGATTTTTGTTACTCCAATGGATGATAGCCTTTTCATTATGGAAGGTAGTCTGTCGTTGAAATTTTTGTTGTTCCAATGGATGGTAGCCTAGTCATTATGGAAGGTAGTCTGTTGTCGAGATTTTTGTTACTCCAATGGATGGTATCCTTGTCATTATGGAAGGTAGTATGTTGTCGATATCTTTGTTACTCCAAAGGATGGTAGCCTTGTCATTATGGAAGGTAGTCTGTTGTCTAGATTTTTGTTATTCCAATGGATGGTATCCTTGTCATTATGGAAGGTAGTCTGTTGTCGTCATTTTTGTTACTCCAATGGATGGTATCCTTGTCATTATGGAAGGTAGTATGTTGCCGATATCTTTGTTACTCCAATGGATGGTAGCCTTGTCATTATGGAAGGTAGTCTATTGTCTAGATTTTTCTTACTCCAACGGATGGTAGTCTAGTCATTATGGAAGGTAGTTTGATGTCTAGAATTTTGTTACTACATTGGATGGTAGCCTTGTCATTATGGAAGCTAGTCTGTTGTCGAGATTTTTGTTACTACAATGGATTGTAGCCTTGTCGTTATGGAAGGTAGTCTGTTGTCGATATCTTTGTTACTCCAATGGATGGTAGCCTAGTCATTATGGAAGGTAGTCTATTGTCGAGATTTTTGTTACTCTAAGGAATGGTAGCCTTTTCATTATTGAAGTTAGTTTATTGTCGAGATTTTTGTTATTCCAACGGATGGTAGCCATGTCATTATGGAAGGTAGTTTGTTGTCGAGATTTTTGTTACTACAATGGATTGTATCCTTGTCGTTACGGAAGGTAGTATGTTGTCGATATCTTTTTGACTCCAATGGATTGTAGCCTAGTCATTATGGAAGGTAGTATGTTGTCGAGATTTTTGTTACTCCATTGGATGGTAGCCTTGTCATTATGGAAGGTAGTGTGTTGTTGATATTTTTGTTATTCCAATGGATGGTAGCTTTGTCATTATGGAAGGTAGTTTGTTGTCGTTATTTTTGTTACTCCAATGGATGGTATCGTTTACATTAAGGAAGATAATATGTTATCGATATCTTTGTTACTCCAATGGATGGTAGCCTTGTCATTATGGAAGGTAGTCTGTTCTCGAGATTTTTCTTACTCTAAGGGATGGTAGCCTTGTCATTATGGAAAGTAATTTTGTTTTCAAGATTTTTGTTATTCCAATGGATTGTAGCCTTGTCATTATGAAAGGTAGTCTATTGTCGAGATATTTGTTACTATAATAGATTGTAGCCTTGCCATTATAGAAGGTAGTCTGTTGTCGAGATTTTTGTTACTCCAATGGATGGTAGCTTTGTCATTATAGAAGGTAGTATATTGTCAAGATTTTTGTAAATACAATGGATGGTAGCCTTGTCATTATGGAAGGTAGTCTGTTGTCTAGATTTTTGTTACTACAATGGATTGTAGACTTGTCGTTATGGAAGTTAGTCTGTTGTCGAGATTTTTGTTACTATGATAGATTGTAGCCTTGTCATTATGGAAGGTAGTATGTTGACGAGATTCTTGTTATTCCAATTGATGGTAGTCTTCTCATTATGGAAGGTAGTGCATTGTCGATATTTTTGTCACTACAATGGATGGTAGCCTTGTCATTATGGAAAGTAGTCTATTGTTGAGATTTTTGTTACTACAATGGATTGTAGCCTTGTCGTTATGGAAGGTAGTCTGTTATCGATATCTTTGTTACTCCAAAGGATGGTAGCCTAGTCATTATGGAAGGTAGTCTGTCGTCGATATTTTTGTTACTCCAATGGATGGTATCCTTGTCATTATTTAACGTAGTATGCTGTCGATATCTTTATTACTTCAATGGATGGTAGCCTTGTCATTATGGAAGGTAGTCTGTTGTCGAGATTTTTGTTACTCTAAGGGATGGTAGCCTTGTCATTATTGAAGGTAGTCTGTTGTCGAGATTTTTGTTACTATAATGGATTGTATCCTTGTTATTATGGAAGGTAGTATGTTGTCGATATTTTTCTTACTCCAATGGATGGTAGCCTAGTCATTATGGAAGGTAGTCTGTTGTCGAGATTTTCTTTACTCCATTGGATGGTAGACTTGTCATTATGGAAGGTAGTGTGTTGTCAAAAATTTTGTTATTCCAATGGATGGTAGCCTTGTCATTATGGAAGGTAGTCTGTTGTCGTGATTTTTGTTACTCCAAGGGATGGTATCCTTGTCATTATGGAAGGTAGTATGTTGTCGATATCTTTGTTACTCCAATGGATGGTAGCCTTGACATTTTGTAAGGTAGTATGTTGTCTAGATTTTTGTTACTCTAAGGGATGGTAGCCTTGTCATTATGGAAGGTAGTTTGTTGTCGAGATTTTTGTTACTACATTAGATGGTATCCTTGTCATTATGGAAGGTAGTCTATTGTCGAGATTTTTGTTACTACAATGGATTGTAGCCTTGTCGTTATGGAAGGTAGTATGCTATCGATATCTTTGTTACTCCAAAGGATGGTAACCTAGTCATTATGGAAGGTAGTCTGTTGTGGAGATTTTTGTTACTCCAATGGATGGTATCCTTGTGATTATGGAAGGTAGTATGTTGTCGATATCTTTTTTACTCCAATGGATGGTAGCCTTGTCATTATGGAAGGTAGTCTGTTGTCGAGATTTTTGTTACTCCAATGGATGGTAGCCTTGTCATTATGGAAGGTTGTCTATTGTCGAGATTTTTGTTACTACAATGGATTGTAGCCTTGTCATTATGGAAGGTGGTGTGTTGTCGGTATTTTTGTTACTCCAATGGATGGTAGCCTATTCATTATGGGAGGTAGTTTGTTGTCGATATTTTTGTTACTCCAATGGATGGTAGCCTTGTCATTATGGAAGGTGGTGTGTTGTCGATATTTTTGTTATTCTAATGGATGGTAGACTTGTCATTATGGAAGTTTGTCTGTTGTCGAGATTTTTGTTACTCCAATGGACGGTAGCCTTTTCATTATGGAAGGTAGTCTGCTATCGATATGTTTGTTACTCCAAAGGATGGTAGCCTAGTCATTATGGAAGTTAGTCTGTTGTCGAGATTTTTGTTACTCCAATGGATGTTAGCCTTGTAATTATGGAAGGTAGTGTGTTGTCGATATTTTTGTTATTCCAATAGATGGTAGCCTTGTCATTATGGAAGGTAGTCTGTTGTCGAGATTTTTGTTACTCCAATGGATGGTAGCCTTGTCATTATGAAAGGTGGTCTGTTGTCGAGATTTTTGTTACTACATTGGATGGTAGCCTTGTCATTATGGAGGGTAGTCTGTTGTCGAGATTTTTGTTAGTACAATGGATTGTAGCCTTGTCGTTATGGAAGGTAGTCTATTTTCGATATCTATCTTACTCCAATGGATGGTAGCCTAGTCATTACGGAAGGTAGTCTGTTGTCGAGATTATTGTTACTCCATTGGATGGTAGCCTTGTCGTTATGGAAGGTAGTGTGTTGTCAACATTTTTCTTATTCCAATGGATGGAAGCCTTGTCATTATGGAAGGTAGTCTATTGTCGGGATTTTTATTACTCCAATGGATATTATCCTTGTCATTATGGAAGGTGGTATGTTGTTGATATCTTTGTTACTCCAATGGATGGTAGCCTTGTCATTATGGAAGGTAGTCTGTTGTCGAGATTTTTGTTACTCCAATGGATGGTAGCCTTGTCATTATGGAAGGTAGTCTGTTGTTGAGATTTGTGTTACTACATTGGATGGTAGCCTTATCGTTATGGAAGGTAATCTGTTGTCGTGATTTTTTTTACTACAATGTATTGTAGCCATGTCGTTATGGAAGGTTGTTTGTTGCTGATATCTTTGTTACTCCAATGGATGGTAGCCTAGTCATTATGGAAGGTAGTATGTTGTCGAGATTTTTGTTATTCTAAGGGATGGTAGCCTTATCATTATGGAAGTTAGTTTATTGTAGAGATTTTTGTTATTCCATTGGATGGTAGCCTTGTCATTATAAAAGGTAGTCCGTTGTCGAGATTTTTGTTACTGCAATGGATTGTATCCTTGTCGTTATTGAAGGTAGTATGTTGTCGATATCTTTGTTACTCCAATGGATGGTAGCCTAGTCATTATGGAAGGTAGTCTGTTGTCGAGATTTTTGTTACTCCATTGGATGTTAGCCTAGTCATTATGGAAGGTTGTGTGTTATCGATATTTTTGTTATTCCAATGGATGGTAGCCTTGTCATTATGGAAGGTAGTCTGTTGTCGAGATTTTTGTTACTCCAATGGATGGTATCCTTGTGATTATGGAAGGTAGTATGTTGTCGATATCTTTTTTACTCCAATGGATGGTAGCCTTGTTATTATGGAAGGTAGTCTATTGTCGAGATTTTTGTTACTCCAATGGATGTTAGCCTTGTAATTATGGAAGGTAGTGTGTTGTCGATATTTTTGTTATTCCAATAGATGGTAGCCTTGTCATTATGGAAGGTAGTTTGTTGTCGAGATTTTTGTTACTCCAATGGATGGTAGACTTGTCATTATGAAAGGTGGTCTTTTGTCGAGATTTTTGTTACTGCATTGGATGGTAGCCTTGTCATTATGGAAGGTAGTCTGTTGTCGAGATTTTTGTTACTACAATGGATTGTAGCCTTGTCGTTATGGAAGGTAGTCTATTTTCGATATCTATCTTACTCCAATGGATGGTAGCCTAGTCATTACGGAAGGTAGTCTGTTGTCGAGATTATTGTTACTCCATTGGATGGTAGCCTTGTCATTATGGAAGGTAGTGTGTTGTCGATATTTTTCTTATTCCAATGGATGGAAGCCTTGTCATTATGGAAGGTAGTCTATTGTCGGGATTTTTATTACTCCAATGGATATTATCCTTCTCATTATGGAAGGTGGTATGTTGTTGATATCTTTGTTACTCCAATGGATGGTAGCCTTGTCATTATGGAAGGTAGTCTGTTGTCGAGATTTTTGTTACTCCAATGGATGGTAGCCTTGTCATTATGGAAGGTAGTATGTTGTCGAGATTTGTGTTACTACATTGGATGGTAGCCCTATCGTTATGGAAGGTAATCTGTTGTCGTGATTTTCATTACTACAATGTATTGTAGCCATGTCGTTATGGAAGGTAGTCTATTGTTGATATCTTTGTTACTCCAATGGATGGTAGCCTAGTCATTATGGAAGGTAGTATGTTGTCGAGATTTTTGTTACTCTAAGGGATGGTAGCCTTGTCATTATGGAAGTTAGTTTATTGTCGAGATTTTTGTTATTCCATTGGATGGTAGCCTTGTCATTATAAAAGGTAGTCCGTTGTCGAGATTTTTGTTACTACAATGGATTGTAGCCTTGTCATTATGGAAGGTGGTGTGTTGTCGGTATTTTTGTTACTCCAATGGATGGTAGCCTAGTCATTATGGGAGGTAGTTTGTTGTCGAGATTTTTGTTACTCCAATGGATGGTAGCCTTGTCATTATGGAAGGTGGTGTGTTGTCGATATTTTTGTTATTCCAATGGATGGTAGACTTGTCATTATGGAAGTTTGTCTGTTGTCGAGATTTTTGTTACTCCAACGGACGGTAGCCTTGTCATTATGGAAGGTAGTCTGCTATCGATATGTTTGTTACTCCAAAGGATGGTAGCCTAGTCATTATGGAAGTTAGTCTATTGTCGAGATTTTTGTTACTCCAATGGATGTTAGCCTTGTAATTATGGAAGGTAGTGTGTTGTCGATATTTTTGTTACTCTAATGGATGGTAGCCTAGTCATTATGGGAGGTAGTTTGTTGTCGAGATTTTTGTTACTCCAATGGATGGTAGCCTTGTCATTATGGAAGGTGGTGTGTTGTCGATATTTTTGTTATTCCAATGGATGGTAGACTTGTCATTTTGGAAGTTTGTCTGTTGTCGAGATTTTTGTTACTCCAATGGACGGTAGCCTTGTCATTATGGAAGGTAGTCTGCTATCGATATGTTTGTTACTCCAAAGGATGGTAGCCTAGTCATTATGGAAGTTAGTCTATTGTCGAGATTTTTGTTACTCCAATGGATGTTAGCCTTGTAATTATGGAAGGTAGTGTGTTGTCGATATTTTTGTTATTCCAATAGATGGTAGCCTTGTCATTATGGAAGGTAGTCTGTTGTCGAGATTTTTGTTACTCCAATGGATGGTAGCCTTGTCATTATGAAAGGTGGTCTGTTGTCGAGATTTTTGTTACTACATTGGATGGTAGCCTTGTCATTATGGAGGGTAGTCTGTTGTCGAGATTTTTGTTACTACAATGGATTGTAGCCTTGTAGTTATGGAAGGTAGTCTATTTTCGATATCTATCTTACTCCAATGGATGGTAGCCTAGTCATTACGGAAGGTAGTCTGTTGTCGAGATTATTGTTACTCCATTGGATGGTAGCCTTGTCATTATGGAAGGTAGTGTGTTGTCGATATGTTTCTTATTCCAATGGATGGAAGCCTTGTCATTATGGAAGGTAGTCTATTGTCGGGATTTTTATTACTCCAATGGATATTATCCTTGTCATTATGGAAGGTGGTATGTTGTTGATATCTTTGTTACTCCAATGGATGGTAGCCTTGTCATTATGGAAGGTAGTCTGTTGTCGAGATTTTTGTTACTCCAATGGATGGTAGCCTTGTCATTATGGAAGGTAGTCTGTTGTCGAGATTTGTGTTACTACATTGGATGGTAGCCTTATCGTTATGGAAGGTAATCTGTTGTCGTGATTTTTTTTACTACAATGTATTGTAGCCATGTCGTTATGGAAGGTAGTCTGTTGCTGATATCTTTGTTACTCCAATGGATGGTAGCCTAGTCATTATGGAAGGCAGTATGTTGTCGAGATTTTTGTTATTCTAAGGGATGGTAGCCTTATCATTATGGAAGTTAGTTTATTGTAGAGATTTTTGTTATTCCATTGGATGGTAGCCTTGTCATTATAAAAGGTAGTCTGTTGTCGAGATTTTTGTTACTACAATGGATTGTATCCTTGTCGTTATTGAAGGTAGTCTGTTGTCGAGATTTTTGTTACTCCATTGGATGTTAGCCTAGTCATTATGGAAGGTTGTGTGTTATCGATATTTTTGTTATTCCAATGGATGGTAGCCTTGTCATTATGGAAGGTAGTCTGTTGTCGAGATTTTTGTTACTCCAATGGATGGTATCCTTGTGATTATGAAAGGTAGTATGTTGTCGATATCTTTTTTACTCCAATGGATGGTAGCCTTGTCATTATGGAAGGTAGTCTATTGTCGAGATTTTTGTTACTCCAATGGATGTTAGCCTTGTAATTATGGAAGGTAGTGTGTTGTCGATATTTTTGTTATTCCAATAGATGGTAGCCTTGTCATTATGGAAGGTAGTCTGTTGTCGAGATTTTTGTTACTCCAATGGATGGTAGCCTTGTCATTATGAAAGGTGGTCTGTTGTCGATATTTTTGTTACTACATTGGATGGTAGCCTTGTCATTATGGAAGGTAGTCTGTTGTCGAGATTTTTGTTACTACAATGGATTGTAGCCTTGTCGTTATGGAAGGTAGTCTATTTTCGATATCTATCTTACTCCAATGGATGGTAGCCTAGTCATTACGGAAGGTAGTCTGTTGTCGAGATTATTGTTACTCCATTGGATGGTAGCCTTGTCATTATGGAAGGTAGTGTGTTGTCGATATTTTTCTTATTCCAATGGATAGAAGCCTTGTCATTGTGGAAGGTAGTCTATTGTCGGGATTTTTATTACTCCAATGGATATTATCCTTCTCATTATGGAAGGTGGTATGTTGTTGATATCTTTGTTACTCCAATGGATGGTAGCCTTGTCATTATGGAAGGTAGTCTGTTGTCGAGATTTTTGTTACTCCAATGGATGGTAGCCTTGTCATTATGGAAGGTAGTATGTTGTCGAGATTTGTGTTACTACATTGGATGGTAGCCTTATCGTTATGGAAGGTAATCTGTTGTCGTGATTTTCATTACTACAATGTATTATAGCCATGTCGTTATGGAAGGTAGTCTATTGTTGATATCTTTGTTACTCCAATGGATGGTAGCCTAGTCATTATGGAAGGTAGTATGTTGTCGAGATTTTTGTTACTCTAAGGGATGGTAGCCTTGTCATTATGGAAGTTAGTTTATTGTCGAGATTTTTGTTATTCCATTGGATGGTAGCCTTGTCATTATAAAAGGTAGTCCGTTGTCGAGATTTTTGTTACTACAATGGATTGTATCCTTGTCGTTATGGAAGGTAGTATGTTGTCGATATCTTTGTTACTCCAATGGATGGTAGCCTAGTCATTATGGAAGGTAGTCTGTTGTCGAGATTTTTGTTACTCCATTGGATGTTAGCCTTGTCATTATGGAAGGTTGTGTGTTATCGATATTTTTGTTATTCCAATGGATGGTAGCCTTGTCATTATGGAAGGTAGTCTGTTGTCGTGATTTTTTTACTCCAATGGATGGTATCCTTGTCATTATGGAAGGTAGTATGTTGTCGATATCTTTGTTACTCGAATGGATGTTAGCCTTGTCATTATGGAAGGTAGTCTGTTGTCTAGATTTTTGTTACTATAAGGGATGGTGGCCTTCTCATTATGGAAGGTAGTCTGTTGTCGATATTTTTGTTACTCCAATGGATGGTAGCCTTTTCATTATAAAAGGTAGTATTTTGTCGAGATTTTTGTCACTACAATGGATGGTAGCCTTGTCATTATGGAAGGTAGTCCATTGTCGAGATTTTTGTTACTACAATGGATTGTAGCCTTGTCAGTATGGCAGGTAGTCTACTATCGATATCTTTGTTACTCCAAAGGATGGTAGCCTAGTCATTATAGAAGGTAGTCTATTTTCGAAATTTTTGTTACTCCAATGGATGGTATCCTTGTGATTATGGAAGGTAGTATGTTGTCGACATCTTTGTTACTCCAATGGATGGTAGCCTTGTCATTATGGAAGGTAGTCTGTTGTAGAGATTTTTGTTACTTGAATGGATGGTATCCTTGTCATTATGCAAGGTAGTGTGTTGTCGATATTTTTGTTATTCCAATAGATGGTAGCCTTGTCATTATTGAAGGTAGTATGTTGTCGATATCTTTGTTACTCCAATGGATGGTAGCCTTGTCATTATGTAAGGTAGTGTGTTGTCAATATTTTTGTTATTCCAATGGATGGTAGCCTTGTCATTATGGAAGTTAGTCTGTTGTCGAAATTTTTGTTACTCCAATAGATGGTAGCCTTGTCATTATGGAAGGTTGTCTATTGTCGAGATTTTTGTTACTACAATGGATTGTAGCCTTGTCATTATGGAAGGTGGTGTGTTGTCAATATTTTTGTTACTCCAATGGATGGTAGCCTAGTCATTATGGAAGGTAGTCTGTTGTCGAGATTTTTGTTACTCCATTGGATGTTAGCCTTGTCATTATGGATGGTTGTGTGTTATCGATATTTTTGTTATTCCAATGGATGGTAGCCTTGTCATTATGGAAGGTAGTTTGTTGTCGTGATTTTTTTACTCCAATTGATGATATCCTTGTCATTATGGAAGGTAGTATGTTGTCGATATCTTTGTTACTCGAATGGATGTTAGCCTTGTCATTATGGAAGGTAGTCTGTTGTCTAGATTTTTGTTACTATAAGGGATGGTGGCCTTCTCATTATGGAAGGTAGTCTGTTGTCGATATTTTTGTTACTCCAATGGATGGTAGCCTTTTCATTATAAAAGGTAGTATATTGTCGAGATTTTTGTCACTACAATGGATGGTAGCCATGTCATTATGGAAGGTAGTCTGTTGTCGAGATTTTTGTTACTACAATAGATTGTAGCCTTTTCGTTATGGAAGATAGTCTGTTGTAGAGATTTTTGTTACTATAATTGAATGTAGCCTTGTCATTATGGAAGGTAGTATGTTGTCGAGATTCTTGTTACTACAATGGATGGTAGCCTTGTCATTATAGAAGGTAGTCTATTGTCGAGATTTTTGTCACTACAATGGATGGTAGCCTTGTCATTATGGTAGGTAGTCCATTGTCGAGATTTTTTTTACTATAATGGATTGTAGCCTTGTCGTTATGGCAGGTAGTCTACTATCGATATCTTTGTTACTCCAAAGGATGGTAGCCTAGTCATTATAGAAGGTAGTCTGTTTTCGAAATTTTTGTTACTCCAATGGATGGTATCCTTGTGATTATGGAAGGTAGTATGTTGTCGATATCTTTGTTACTCCAATGGATGGTAGCCTTGTCATTATGGAAGGTAGTCTATTGTAGAGATTTTTGTTACTTGAATGGATGGTATCCTTGTCATTATGCAAGGTAGTGTGTTGTCGATATTTTTGTTATTCCAATAGATGGTAGCCTTGTCATTATGGAAGGTAGTCTGTTGTCGAGATTTTTGTTACTCCAATGGATGGTAGCCTTGTCACTATGGAAGGTAGTCCGTTGTCGAGATTTTTGTTACTACATTGGATGGTAGCCTTGTCATTATGGAAGGTAGTCTGTTGTCATGATTTTTGTTAATACAATGGATTGTAGCCTTGTCTTTATGAAAGGTAGTCTGTTGTCGATATCTTTGTTACTCCAATGGACGGTAGCTTAATCATTATGGAAGGTAGTCTGTTGTGGACATTTTTGTTACTCTAAGGGACGGTAGCCTTGTCATTGTTAAAGGTAGTCTATTGTCGAGATTTTTGTTACTACAATGGATTATAGCCTTGTTGTTATGGCAGGTAGTCTGCTATCGATATCTTTGTTACTCCAAAGGATGGTAGCCTAGTCATAATAGAAGGTAGTCTGTTTTTGAGATTTTTGTTACTCCAATAGATGGTATCCTTGTGATTATGGAAGGTAGTATGTTATCAATATCTTTGTTACTCCAATGGATGGTAGCCTTGTCATTATGTAAGGTAGTGTGTTGTCAATATTTTTCTTATTCCAATGCATGGTAGCCTTGTCATTATGGAAGTTAGTCTGTTGTCGAAATTTTTGTTACTCCAATAGATGGTAGCCTTGTCATTATGGAAGGTTGTCTATTGTCGAGATTTTTGTTACTACAATGGATTGTAGCCTTGTCATTATGGAAGGTGGTGTGTTGTCGATATTTTTGTTACTCCAATGGATGGTAGCCTAGTCATTATGGGAGGTAGTTTGTTGTCGAGATTTTTGTTACTCCAATGGATGGTAGCCTTGTCATTATGGAAGGTGGTGTGTTGTCGATATTTTTGTTATTCCAATGAATGGTAGACTTGTCATTATGGAAGTTAGTCTGTTGTCGAGATTTTTGTTACTCCAATGGATGGTAGCCTTGTCATTATGGAAGGTAGTCTACTATCGATATCTTTGTTACTCCAAAGGATGGTAGCCTTGTCATTATGGAAGGTAGTCTATTGTCGAGATTTTTGTCACTACAATGGATGGTATCATTGTCATTATGGAAGGTAGTATGTTGTCGAGATTTTTGTTACTACAATGGATTGTAGCCTTGTCGTTATGGCAGGTAGTCTACTATCGATATCTTTGTTACTCCAAAGGATGGTAGCCTTGTCATTATGGAAGGTTGTCTATTGTCGATATTTTTGTTACTCCAATGGATGGTATCCTTGTGATTATGGAAGGTGGTCTGTTGTCGATATTTTTGTTACTCCAATGGATGGTAGCCTTGTCATTATGGAAGGTAGTGTGTTGTCGATATTTTTCTTATTCCAATGGATGGAAGCCTTGTCATTATGGAAGGTAGTCTATTGTCGGGATTTTTATTACTCCAATGGATAATATCCTTGTCATTATGGATGGTGGTATGTTGTTGATATCTTTGTTACTCCAATGGATGGTAGCCTTGTCATTATGGAAGGTAGTCTGTTGTCGAGATTTTTGTTATTCCAATGGATGGTAGCCTTGTCATTATGGAAGGTAGTCTGTTGTCGAGATTTTTGTTACTCCAATGGATGGTAGCCTTGTCATTATGGAAGGTAGTCTACTATCGATATCTTTGTTACTCCAAAGGATGGTAGCCTTGTCATTATGGAAGGTAGTCTATTGTCGAGATTTTTGTCACTACAATGGATGGTATCATTGTCATTATGGAAGGTAGTATGTTGTCGAGATTTTTGTTACTACAATGGATTGTAGCCTTGTCGTTATGGCAGGTAGTCTACTATCGATATCTTTGTTACTCCAAAGGATGGTAGCCTTGTCATTATGGAAGGTTGTCTATTGTCGATATTTTTGTTACTCCAATGGATGGTATCCTTGTGATTATGGAAGGTGGTCTGTTGTCGATATTTTTGTTACTCCAATGGATGGTAGCCTTGTCATTATGGAAGGTAGTGTGTTGTCGATATTTTTCTTATTCCAATGGATGGAAGCCTTGTCATTATGGAAGGTAGTCTATTGTCGGGATTTTTATTACTCCAATGGATAATATCCTTGTCATTATGGATGGTGGTATGTTGTTGATATCTTTGTTACTCCAATGGATGGTAGCCTTGTCATTATGGAAGTTAGTCTGTTGTCGAAATTTTTGTTACTCCAATAGATGGTAGCCTTGTCATTATGGAAGGTTGTCTATTGTCGAGATTTTTGTTACTACAATGGATTGTAGCCTTGTCATTATGGAAGGTGGTGTGTTGTCAATATTTTTGTTACTCCAATGGATGGTAGCCTAGTCATTATGGAAGGTAGTCTGTTGTCGAGATTTTTGTTACTCCATTGGATGTTAGCCTTGTCATTATGGATGGTTGTGTGTTATCGATATTTTTGTTATTCCAATGGATGGTAGCCTTGTCATTATGGAAGGTAGTTTGTTGTCGTGATTTTTTTACTCCAATTGATGATATCCTTGTCATTATGGAAGGTAGTATGTTGTCGATATCTTTGTTACTCGAATGGATGTTAGCCTTGTCATTATGGAAGGTAGTCTGTTGTCTAGATTTTTGTTACTATAAGGGATGGTGGCCTTCTCATTATGGAAGGTAGTCTGTTGTCGATATTTTTGTTACTCCAATGGATGGTAGCCTTTTCATTATAAAAGGTAGTATATTGTCGAGATTTTTGTCACTACAATGGATGGTAGCCATGTCATTATGGAAGGTAGTCTGTTGTCGAGATTTTTGTTACTACAATAGATTGTAGCCTTTTCGTTATGGAAGATAGTCTGTTGTAGAGATTTTTGTTACTATAATTGAATGTAGCCTTGTCATTATGGAAGGTAGTATGTTGTCGAGATTCTTGTTACTACAATGGATGGTAGCCTTGTCATTATAGAAGGTAGTCTATTGTCGAGATTTTTGTCACTACAATGGATGGTAGCCTTGTCATTATGGTAGGTAGTCCATTGTCGAGATTTTTTTTACTATAATGGATTGTAGCCTTGTCGTTATGGCAGGTAGTCTACTATCGATATCTTTGTTACTCCAAAGGATGGTAGCCTAGTCATTATAGAAGGTAGTCTGTTTTCGAAATTTTTGTTACTCCAATGGATGGTATCCTTGTGATTATGGAAGGTAGTATGTTGTCGATATCTTTGTTACTCCAATGGATGGTAGCCTTGTCATTATGGAAGGTAGTCTATTGTAGAGATTTTTGTTACTTGAATGGATGGTATCCTTGTCATTATGCAAGGTAGTGTGTTGTCGATATTTTTGTTATTCCAATAGATGGTAGCCTTGTCATTATGGAAGGTAGTCTGTTGTCGAGATTTTTGTTACTCCAATGGATGGTAGCCTTGTCACTATGGAAGGTAGTCCGTTGTCGAGATTTTTGTTACTACATTGGATGGTAGCCTTGTCATTATGGAAGGTAGTCTGTTGTCATGATTTTTGTTAATACAATGGATTGTAGCCTTGTCTTTATGAAAGGTAGTCTGTTGTCGATATCTTTGTTACTCCAATGGACGGTAGCTTAATCATTATGGAAGGTAGTCTGTTGTGGACATTTTTGTTACTCTAAGGGACGGTAGCCTTGTCATTGTTGAAGGTAGTCTATTGTCGAGATTTTTGTTACTACAATGGATTATAGCCTTGTTGTTATGGCAGGTAGTCTGCTATCGATATCTTTGTTACTCCAAAGGATGGTAGCCTAGTCATAATAGAAGGTAGTCTGTTTTTGAGATTTTTGTTACTCCAATAGATGGTATCCTTGTGATTATGGAAGGTAGTATGTTATCAATATCTTTGTTACTCCAATGGATGGTAGCCTTGTCATTATGTAAGGTAGTGTGTTGTCAATATTTTTCTTATTCCAATGCATGGTAGCCTTGTCATTATGGAAGTTAGTCTGTTGTCGAAATTTTTGTTACTCCAATAGATGGTAGCCTTGTCATTATGGAAGGTTGTCTATTGTCGAGATTTTTGTTACTACAATGGATTGTAGCCTTGTCATTATGGAAGGTGGTGTGTTGTCGATATTTTTGTTACTCCAATGGATGGTAGCCTAGTCATTATGGGAGGTAGTTTGTTGTCGAGATTTTTGTTACTCCAATGGATGGTAGCCTTGTCATTATGGAAGGTGGTGTGTTGTCGATATTTTTGTTATTCCAATGAATGGTAGACTTGTCATTATGGAAGTTAGTCTGTTGTCGAGATTTTTGTTACTCCAATGGATGGTAGCCTTGTCATTATGGAAGGTAGTCTACTATCGATATCTTTGTTACTCCAAAGGATGGTAGCCTTGTCATTATGGAAGGTAGTCTATTGTCGAGATTTTTGTCACTACAATGGATGGTATCATTGTCATTATGGAAGGTAGTATGTTGTCGAGATTTTTGTTACTACAATGGATTGTAGCCTTGTCGTTATGGCAGGTAGTCTACTATCGATATCTTTGTTACTCCAAAGGATGGTAGCCTTGTCATTATGGAAGGTTGTCTATTGTCGATATTTTTGTTACTCCAATGGATGGTATCCTTGTGATTATGGAAGGTGGTCTGTTGTCGATATTTTTGTTACTCCAATGGATGGTAGCCTTGTCATTATGGAAGGTAGTGTGTTGTCGATATTTTTCTTATTCCAATGGATGGAAGCCTTGTCATTATGGAAGGTAGTCTATTGTCGGGATTTTTATTACTCCAATGGATAATATCCTTGTCATTATGGATGGTGGTATGTTGTTGATATCTTTGTTACTCCAATGGATGGTAGCCTTGTCATTATGGAAGGTAGTCTGTTGTCGAGATTTTTGTTATTCCAATGGATGGTAGCCTTGTCATTATGGAAGGTAGTCTGTTGTCGAGATTGTTGTTACTACATTTGATGGTAGCCTTATCGTTATGGAAGGTAGTCTGTTATTGTTATTTTTGTTACTACAATGTATTGTAGCCATGTCGTTATGGAAGGTAGTCTGTTGTTGATATCTTTGTTACTCCAATGGATGGTAGCCTAGTCATTATGGAAGGTAGTATGTTGTTGATATTTTTGTTACTCTAAGGGATGGTAGCCTTGTCATTATGGAAGTTAGTTTATTTTCGAGATTTTTGTTATTCCATTGGATGGTATCCTTGTCATTATAAAAGGTAGTCTGTTGTCGAGAATTTTGTTACTACAATGGATTGTATCCTTGTCGTTATGGAAGGTAGTATGTTGTCGATATCTTTCTTACTCCAATGGATGGTAGCCTAGTCATTATGGAAGGTAGTCTGTTGTCGAGATTTTTGTTACTCCATTGGATGGTAGCCTTGTCATTATGGAAGGTAGTGTGTTAGCGATATTTTTGTTATTCCAATGGATGGTAGCCTTGTCATTATGGAAGGTAGTCTGTTGTCGTGATTTATTTACTCCAATGGATGGTATCCTTGTCATTATGGAAGGTAGTATGTTGTCGATATCTTTGTTACTCCAATGGATGGTAGCCTTGTCATTATGGAAGGTAGTCTGTTGTCTAGATTTTTATTACTATAAGGGATGGTGGCCTTCTCATTATGGAAGATAGTTTGTTGTCGATATTTTTGTTACTCCAATGGATTGTAGCCTTTTCATTATAAAAGTAGTATTTTGTCGTGATTTTTGTCACTACAATGGATGGTATCCTTGTGATTATGGAAGGTAGTATGTTGTCGATATCTTTGTTACTACAATAGATTGTAGCCTTTTCGTTATGGAAGATAGTCTGTTGTGGAGATTTTTGTTACTATAATAGATTGTAGCCTTGTCATTATGGAAGGTAGTATGTTGTCGAGATTCTTGTTACTACAATGGATGGTAGCCTTGTCATTATGGAAGGTAGTCTATTGTCGAGATTTTTGTCACTACAATGGATGGTATCCTTGTCATTATGGAAGGTAGTCCATTGTCGAGATTTTTGTTACTACAATGGATTGTAGGCTTGTCGTTATGGCAGGTAGTCTACTATCGATATCTTTGTTACTCCAAAGGATGGTAGCCTAGTCATTATAGAAGGTAGTCTGTTTTTTAAATTTTTGTTACTCCAATGGATGGTATCCTTGTGATTATGGAAGGTAGTATGTTGTCGATATCTTTGTTACTCCAATGGATGGTAGCCTTGTCATTTTGGAAGGTAGTCTGTTGTCGAGATTTTTGTTACTCCAATGGATGGTAGCCTTGTCACTATGGAAGGTAGTCTATTGTCGAGATTTTTGTTACTACATTGGATGGTAGCCTTGTCATTATGGAAGGTAGTGTGTTGTCGATATTTTTCTTATTCCAATGAATGGAAGCCTTATCATTATGGAAGGTAGTCTATTGTCGTGATTTTTGTTACTCCAATGGATGGTATCCTTGTTATTATGGAAGGTGGTATGTTGTCGATATCTTTGTTACTCAAATGGATGGTAGCCTTGTCATGATGGAAGGTAGTCAGTTATCGAGATTTTTGTTACTCCAATGGATGGTAGGCTTGTTATTATGGAAGGTAGTCTGTTGTCGATATTTTTGTTACTACATTGGATGGTAGCCTTGTTATTATGGAAGGTAGTCTGTTGTCGATATTTTTGTTACTCCAATGGATTGTAGCCTTGTCATTATGGAAGGTAATCTGTTGTTGATATCTTTGTTACTCCAATGGAGGGTAGCCTAGTCATTATGGAAGGTAGTCTGTTTTCGAGATTTTTGTTACTCTAAGGGATGGTAGCCTTGTCATTATGGAAGTTAGTTTATTGTTGACATTTTTGTTATTCCATTGGATGGTAGCCTTGTCATTATAGAAGGTAGTATGTTGTCGAGATTTTTGTTACTACAATGGATTGTATCCTTGTCGTTATGGAAGGTAGTATGTTATCGATATCTTTGTTACTCCAATGGATGGTAGCTTTGTCTTATGGAAGGTAGTCCATTGTCGAGATTTTAGTTTCTCCATTGGATGGTAGCCTTGTCATTATGGAAGGTAGTGTGTTATTGATATTTTTGTTATTCCAATGGATGGTATCCTTGTCATTATGGAAGGTAGTCTGTTGTTGTGATTTTTTTACTCCAATGGATGGTATCCTTGTCATTATGGAAGGTAGTATGTTGTCGATATCTTTGTTACTCCAATGGATGGTAGCCTTGTCATTATGGAAGGTAGTATGTTGTCGATATCTTTGTTACTCCAATGGATGGTATCCTTGTCATTATGGAAGGTAGTCTATTGTAGAGATTTTTGTTACTCCAATGGATGGTAGCCTTGTCATTATGGAAGGTAGTATGTTGTCGATATTTTTGTTATTCCAATAGATGGTAGCCTTGTTATTATGCAAGGTAGTCTGTTGTCGAGATTTTTGTTACTCCAATGGATGGTAGCCTTGTCACTATGGAAGGTAGTCTGTTGTCGAGATTTTTGTTACTACATTGGATGGTAGCTTTGTCATTATGGAAGGTAGATTGTTTCGTGATTTTTGTTACTACAATGGATTGTAGCCTTGTCTTTATGGAAGGTAGTCTGTTGTCGATATCTTTGTTTCTCCAATGGATGATAGCCTAGTCATTATGGAAGGTAGTCTGTTGTCGAGATTTTTGTTACTCTAAGGGATGGTAGCCTTGTAATTATGGATGGTAGTCTATTGTAGAGATTTTTGTTACTAAAATGGATTGTAGCCTTGTCATTATGGCAGGTAGTCTGCTATCGATATCTGTGTTACTCCAAAGGATGGTAGCCTAGTCATTATAGAAGGTAGTCTGTTTTCGAGATTTTTGTTACTCCAATGGATGGTAGCCTAGTCATTATGGAAGGTAGTCTGTTGACGAGATTTTTGCTACTCCATTGGATAGTAGCCGTGTCATTATGGAAGGTAGTGTGTTGTCGATATTTTTATTATTCCAATGGATGGTAGCTTTGTCATTAAGGAGGGTTGTTTGTTCTCGTGATTTTTGTTACTACAATGGATGGTATCCTTGTCATTATGGAAGATAGTATGTTGTCGATATCTTTGTTACTCCAATGGATGGTAGCATTGTTATTATGGAAGGTAGTCAGTTGTCGAGATTTTTGTTACTCTAAGGGATGGTAGCCTTGTCATTATGGAAGGTAGTGTGTTGTCAATATTTTTGTTATTCCAATGGATGGTAGCCTTGTCATTATGGAAGTTATTCTGTTGTCGAAATTTTTGTTACTACCATGGATGGTAGCCTTGTCATTATGGAAGGTTGTCTATTGTCGAGATTTTTGTTACTATAATGGATGGTAGTCTTGTCATTATGGAAGGTTGTCTGTTGTCGAGATTTTTGTTATTACAATGGATTGTAGCCTTGTCTTTATGGAAGGTAGTATGTTTTTGATATCTTTGTTACTCCAATGGATGGTAGACTTGTCATTATGGAAGTTAGTCTGTTGTCGAGATTTATGTTACTCCAATGGATGGTAGCCTTGTCATTATGGAAGGTAGTCTGTTGTCGAGATTTTTGTTACTCTAATGAATGGTATCCTTGTGATTATGGAAGGTAGTATGTTGTCGATATCTTTCTTACTCCAATGGATGGTAGCCTAGTCATTATGGAAGGTAGTCTGTTGTCGAGATTTTTGTTACTCCATTGGATGGTAGCCTTGACATTATGGAAGGTAGTGTGTTATCGATATTTTTGTTATTCCAATGGATGGTAGCCTTGTCATTATGGAAGGTAGTCTGTTGTTGTGATTTTTTTACTCCAATGGATGGTATCCTTGTCATTATGGAAGGTAGTATGTTGTCGATATCTTTGTTACTATAAGGGATGGTGGCCTTGTCATTATGGAAATTAGTTTGTTGTCGAGATTTTTGTTATTCCAATGGATGGTAGCCTTGTCATTATGAAAGGTAGTCTATTGTCGAGATTTTTGTTACTATAATAGAATGTAGCCTTGTCATTATGGAAGGTAGTATGTTGTCGATATTTTTGTTACCCCAATGGATGGTAGCCTTTTCATTATAAAAGGTAGTATTTTGTCGAGAATTTTGTCACTACAAGGGATGGTAGCCATGTCATTATGGAAGGTAGTCTGTTGTCGAGATTTTTGTTACTTCAATAGATTGTAGCCTTTTCGTTATGGAAGAAAGTCTGTTGTCGAGATTTTTGTTACTATAATAGATTGTAGCCTTGTCATTATGGAAGGTAGTATGTTGTCGAGATTCTTGTTACTACAATGGATGGTAGCCTTGTCATTATGGAAGGTAGTCTATTGTCGAGATTTTTGTCACTACAATGGATGGTAGCCTTGTCATTATGGAAGGTAGTCTATTGTCGATATTTTTGTTACTATAATGGATTGTAGCCTTGTTGTTATGGCAGGTAGTCTACTATCGATATCTTGGTTACTCCAAAGGATGGTAGCCTATTCATTATAGAAGGTAGTCTGTTTTAGAGATTTTTGTTACTCCAATGGATGGTATCCTTGTGATTATGGAAGGTAGTATGTTGTCGATATCTTTGTTACTCCAATGGATGGTAGCTTTCTCATTATGGAAGGTAGTTTGTTGTAGATATTTTTGTTACTCCAATGGATGGTAGCCTTGTCATTATGCAAGGTAGTGTGTTATCGTTATTTTTGTTATTCCAATAGATGGTAGCTTTTTCATTATTGAATGTAGTCTGTTGTCGAGATTTTTGTTACTCCAATGGATGGTAGCCTTGTCACTATGGAAGGTAGTCTGTTGTCGAGATTTTTGTTACTACAATGGTTGGTAGCCTTGTCATTATGGAAGGTAGTATGTTGTCGTGATTTTTGTTAATACAATGGATTATAGCCTTGTCTTTATGGAAGGAAGTCTGTTATCGATATCTTTGTTACTCCAATGGATGGTAGCCTAGTCATTATGGAAGGTTGTCTGTTGAGATTTTTGTTACTATAAGAGATGGTAGCCTTGTCATTATGGAAGGTAGTCTAATGTCGAGATTTTTATTACTACAATGGATTATAGCCTTGTCGTTATGGCAGGTAGTCTGCTATCGATATCTTTGTTACTCCAAAGGATGGTAGCCTAATCATTATAGAAGGTAGTCTGTTTTCGAGATTTTTGTTACTCCAATGGATGGTATCCTTGTGATTATGGAAGGTAGAATGTTGTTGATATCTTTCTTACTCCAATGGATGGTAGCCTTGTCATTATGTAAGGTAGTCTGCTGTCGAGATTTTTGTTACTACATTAGATGGTAGCCTTGTCATTATGGAAGGTAGTCTGTTGTCGTGATTTTTGTTAATACAATGGATTATAGCCTTGTCTTTATGGAAGGTAGTCTATTGTCGATATCTTTGTTACTCCAATGGATGGTAGCCTAGTCATTATGGAAGGTAGTTTGTTGTCGAGATTTTTGTTACTCTAAGGGATGATAGCCTTGTCATTATGAAAGGTAGTCTATTGTCGAGATTTTTATTACTACAATGGATTGTAGCCTTGTCGTTATGGTAGGTAGTCTGCTATCAATATCTTTGTCACTCCAAAGGATGGTAGCCTAGTCATTATAGAAGGTAGTCTGTTTTCGAGATTTTTGTTATTCCAATGGATGGTATCCTTGTGATTATGGAAGGTATTATGTTGTCGATATCTTTGTTACTCCAATGGATGGTAGCCTTGTCATTATGCAAGGTAGTGTGTTATCGATATTTTTTTTATTCCAATAGATGGTAGCCTTGTCATTATGGAAGGTAGTCTGTTGTCGAGATTTTTGTTAATCTAAGGGATGGTAGCCTTGTCATTATGGAAGTTAGTTTATTGTCGACATTTTTGTTATTCCATTGGATGGTAGCCTTATCATTATAGAAGGTAGTCTGTTGTCGAGATTTTTGTTACTACAATGGATTGTATCCTTGTCGTTATGGAAGGTAGTATGTTGTCGATATCTTTCTTACTCCAATGGATGGTAGCCTAGTCATTATGGAATGTAGTCTGTTGTCGAGATTTTTTTTTCTCCATTGGATGGTAGCCTTGTCATTATGGAAGGTAGTGTGTTATCTATATTTTTGTTATTCCAATGGATGGTAGCCTTGTCATTATGGAAGGTTGTCTGTTGTCGTGATTTGTTTACTCCAATGGATGGTATCCTTGTCATTATGGATGGTAGTATGTTGTCGATACCTTTGTTACTCCAATGGATGGTAGCCTTGTCATTATGGAAGGTAGTCTATTGTCTAGATTTTTGTTACTATAAGGGATGGTGGCCTTGTCATTATGGAAAGTAGTTTGTTGTCGAGATTTTGGTTATTCCAATGGATGGTAGCCTTTTCATTATGAAAGGTAGTCTATTGTCAATATTTTTGTTACTATAATAGATTGTAGCCTTGTCATTATGGAAGGTAGTCAGTTGTCGATATTTTTGTTACTCCAATGGACCGTAGCCTTGTCATTATAGAAGGTAGTATTTTGTCGAGATTTTTGTCACTAAATTGGATGGTAGCCATCTCATTATGGAAGGCAGTCTGTTGTCGAGATTTTTGTTACTACAATAGATTGTAGACTTTTCGTAATGGAAGGTAGTCTGTTGTCGAGATTTTTGTTACTATAATAGATTGTAGCCTTGTCATTATGGAAGGTACTATGTTGTCGAGATTCTTGTTACTACAATGGATGGTAGCCTTGTGATTATGGAAGGTAGTCTATTGTCGAGATTTTTGTCACTCCAATGGATGGTTGCCTTGTCATTATGGAAGGTAGTGTGTTATCGATATTTTTGTTATTCCAATGGATGGTAGCCTTGTCATTATGGAAGGTAGTCTGTTGTTGTGATTTTTTTACTCCAATGGATGGTATCCTTGTCATTATGGAAGGTAGTATGTTGTCGATATCTTTGTTACTATAAGGGATGGTGGCCTTGTCATTATGGAAATTAGTTTGTTGTCGAGATTTTTGTTATTCCAATGGATGGTAGCCTTGTCATTATGAAAGGTAGTCTATTGTCGAGATTTTTGTTACTATAATAGAATGTAGCCTTGTCATTATGGAAGGTAGTATGTTGTCGATATTTTTGTTACCCCAATGGATGGTAGCCTTTTCATTATAAAAGGTAGTATTTTGTCGAGAATTTTGTCACTACAAGGGATGGTAGCCATGTCATTATGGAAGGTAGTCTGTTGTCGAGATTTTTGTTACTTCAATAGATTGTAGCCTTTTCGTTATGGAAGATAGTCTGTTGTCGAGATTTTTGTTACTATAATAGATTGTAGCCTTGTCATTATGGAAGGTAGTATGTTGTCGAGATTCTTGTTACTACAATGGATGGTAGCCTTGTCATTATGGAAGGTAGTCTATTGTCGAGATTTTTGTCACTACAATGGATGGTAGCCTTGTCATTATGGAAGGTAGTCTATTGTCGATATTTTTGTTACTATAATGGATTGTAGCCTTGTTGTTATGGCAGGTAGTCTACTATCGATATCTTGGTTACTCCAAAGGATGGTAGCCTATTCATTATAGAAGGTAGTCTGTTTTAGAGATTTTTGTTACTCCAATGGATGGTATCCTTGTGATTATGGAAGGTAGTATGTTGTCGATATCTTTGTTACTCCAATGGATGGTAGCTTTCTCATTATGGAAGGTAGTTTGTTGTAGATATTTTTGTTACTCCAATGGATGGTAGCCTTGTCATTATGCAAGGTAGTGTGTTATCGTTATTTTTGTTATTCCAATAGATGGTAGCTTTTTCATTATTGAATGTAGTCTGTTGTCGAGATTTTTGTTACTCCAATGGATGGTAGCCTTGTCACTATGGAAGGTAGTCTGTTGTCGAGATTTTTGTTACTACAATGGTTGGTAGCCTTGTCATTATGGAAGGTAGTATGTTGTCGTGATTTTTGTTAATACAATGGATTATAGCCTTGTCTTTATGGAAGGAAGTCTGTTATCGATATCTTTGTTACTCCAATGGATGGTAGCCTAGTCATTATGGAAGGTTGTCTGTTGAGATTTTTGTTACTATAAGAGATGGTAGCCTTGTCATTATGGAAGGTAGTCTAATGTCGAGATTTTTATTACTACAATGGATTATAGCCTTGTCGTTATGGCAGGTAGTCTGCTATCGATATCTTTGTTACTCCAAAGGATGGTAGCCTAATCATTATAGAAGGTAGTCTGTTTTCGAGATTTTTGTTACTCCAATGGATGGTATCCTTGTGATTATGGAAGGTAGAATGTTGTTGATATCTTTGTTACTCCAATGGATGGTAGCCTTGTCATTATGTAAGGTAGTCTGCTGTCGAGATTTTTGTTACTACATTAGATGGTAGCCTTGTCATTATGGAAGGTAGTCTGTTGTCGTGATTTTTGTTAATACAATGGATTATAGCCTTGTCTTTATGGAAGGTAGTCTATTGTCGATATCTTTGTTACTCCAATGGATGGTAGCCTAGTCATTATGGAAGGTAGTTTGTTGTCGAGATTTTTGTTACTCTAAGGGATGATAGCCTTGTCATTATGAAAGGTAGTCTATTGTCGAGATTTTTATTACTACAATGGATTGTAGCCTTGTCGTTATGGTAGGTAGTCTGCTATCAATATCTTTGTCACTCCAAAGGATGGTAGCCTAGTCATTATAGAAGGTAGTCTGTTTTCGAGATTTTTGTTATTCCAATGGATGGTATCCTTGTGATTATGGAAGGTATTATGTTGTCGATATCTTTGTTACTCCAATGGATGGTAGCCTTGTCATTATGCAAGGTAGTGTGTTATCGATATTTTTTTTATTCCAATAGATGGTAGCCTTGTCATTATGGAAGGTAGTCTGTTGTCGAGATTTTTGTTAATCTAAGGGATGGTAGCCTTGTCATTATGGAAGTTAGTTTATTGTCGACATTTTTGTTATTCCATTGGATGGTAGCCTTATCATTATAGAAGGTAGTCTGTTGTCGAGATTTTTGTTACTACAATGGATTGTATCCTTGTCGTTATGGAAGGTAGTATGTTGTCGATATCTTTCTTACTCCAATGGATGGTAGCCTAGTCATTATGGAATGTAGTCTGTTGTCGAGATTTTTTTTTCTCCATTGGATGGTAGCCTTGTCATTATGGAAGGTAGTGTGTTATCTATATTTTTGTTATTCCAATGGATGGTAGCCTTGTCATTATGGAAGGTTGTCTGTTGTCGTGATTTGTTTACTCCAATGGATGGTATCCTTGTCATTATGGATGGTAGTATGTTGTCGATACCTTTGTTACTCCAATGGATGGTAGCCTTGTCATTATGGAAGGTAGTCTATTGTCTAGATTTTTGTTACTATAAGGGATGGTGGCCTTGTCATTATGGAAAGTAGTTTGTTGTCGAGATTTTGGTTATTCCAATGGATGGTAGCCTTTTCATTATGAAAGGTAGTCTATTGTCAATATTTTTGTTACTATAATAGATTGTAGCCTTGTCATTATGGAAGGTAGTCAGTTGTCGATATTTTTGTTACTCCAATGGACCGTAGCCTTGTCATTATAGAAGGTAGTATTTTGTCGAGATTTTTGTCACTAAATTGGATGGTAGCCATCTCATTATGGAAGGCAGTCTGTTGTCGAGATTTTTGTTACTACAATAGATTGTAGACTTTTCGTAATGGAAGGTAGTCTGTTGTCGAGATTTTTGTTACTATAATAGATTGTAGCCTTGTCATTATGGAAGGTACTATGTTGTCGAGATTCTTGTTACTACAATGGATGGTAGCCTTGTGATTATGGAAGGTAGTCTATTGTCGAGATTTTTGTCACTCCAATGGATGGTTGCCTTGTCATTATGGAAGGTGGTCTAATGTCGAGATTTTTGTTACTACAATGGATTGTAGCCTTGTCGTTATGGCAGGTAGTCTGTTATCGATATCTTTGTTACTCCAAAGGATGGTAGCCTAGTCATTATAGAAGGTAGTCTGTTTTCGAGATTTTTGTTACTCCAATTGATGGTATCCTTGTGATTATGGAAGGTAGTATGTTGTCGATATCTTTGTTACTCCAATGGATGGTAGCCTTGTCATTATGGAAGGTAGTCTGTTGTAGAGATTTTTGTTACTCCAATGGATGGTAGCCTTGTAATTATGCAAGGTAGTGTGTTATCGATATTTTTGTTATTCCAATAGATGGTAGCCTTGTTATTATGGAAGGTAGTCTGTTGTCGAGATTTTTGTTACTCTAAGGGATGGTAGCCTTGTCATTATGGAAGGTAGTCTATTGTCGAGATTTTTGTTACTACAATAGATTGTAGCCTTGTCGTTATGGCAGGTTGTCTGCTATCGATATCTATGTTACTCCAAAGGATGGTAGCCTAGTCATTATAGAAGGTAGTCTGTTTTCAAGATTTTTGTTACTCCAATGGATGGTATCCTTGTGATTATGGAAGGTAGTATGTTGTCGATATCTTTGTTACTCCAATGGATGGTATCCTTGTCATTATGGAAGGTAGGCTGTTGTAGAGATTTTTCTTACTCCAATGGATGGTAGCCTTGTCATTATGCAAGGTAGTGTGTTGTCGATATTTTTGTTATTCCAATAGATGGTAGCCATGTCATTATGGAAGGTAGTCTGTTGTCTAGATTTTGGTTACTCTAAGGGATGGTAGCCTTGTCATTATGGAAGGTAGTCTATTGTCGAGATTTTTGTTACTACAATGGATTGTAGCCTTGTCGTTATGGCAGGTAGTCTGCTACGATGTCTTTGTTACTCCAAAGGATGGTAGCCTTGTCATTATAGAAGGTAGTCTGCTTTCGAGATTTTTGTTACTCCAATGGATGGTATCCTTGTGATTATGGAAGGTAGTATGTAGTCGATATCTTTGTTACTCCAATGGATGGTAGCCTTGTCATTATGGAAGGTAGTCTGTTGTAGAGATTTTTGTTACTCCAATGGATGGTAGCCTTGTCATTATGCAAGGTAGTGTGTTATCGATATTTTTTTTATTCCAATAGATGGTAGCCTTGTCATTATGGAAGGTAGTCTGTTGTCGAGATTTTTGTTACTCCAATGGATGGTAGCCTTGTCACTTTGGAAGGTAGTCTGTTGTCGAGATTTTTGTTACTACATTGGATGGTAGTCTTGTCATTATGGAAGGTAGTGTGTTGTCGATATTTTTCTTATTCCAATGGATGGAAGCCTTGTCATTATGGAAGGTAGTCTATTGTCGTGATTTTTGTTACTCCAATGGATGGTATCCTTGTCATTATGGAAGGTGGTATGTTGTCGATATCTTTGTTACTCCAATGGATGGTAGCCTTGTAATTATGGAAGGTAGTCTGTTGTCGAGATTTTTGTTACTTCAATGGATGGTAGGCTCGTCATTATGGAAGGTAGTCTTTTGTCGAGATTTTTGTTACTACATTGGATGGTAGCCTTGTCATTATGGAAGGTAGTCTGTTGTCGAGATTTTTGTTACTACAATGGATTGTAGCCTTGCCGTTATGGAAGGTAGTCTGTTGTTGATATCTTTGTTAATCCAATGGATGGTAGCCTAGTCATTATGGAAGGTAGTCTGTTGTCGAGATTTTTGTTAATCTAAGGGATGGTAGCCTTGTCATTATGGAAGTTAGTTTATTGTCGACATTTTTGTTATTCCATTGGATGGTAGCCTTATCATTATAGAAGGTAGTCTGTTGTCGAGATTTTTGTTAATACAATGGATTGTATCCTTGTCGTTATGGAAGGTAGTATGTTGTCGATATCTTTCTTACTCCAATGGATGGTAGCCTAGTCATTATGGAATGTAGTCTGTTGTCGAGATTTTTTTTTCTCCATTGGATGGTAGCCTTGTCATTATGGAAGGTAGTGTGTTATCTATATTTTTGTTATTCCAATGGATGGTAGCCTTGTCATTATGGAAGGTTGTCTGTTTTCGTGATTTGTTTACTCCAATGGATGGTATCCTTGTCATTATGGATGGTAGTATGTTGTCGATATCTTTGTTACTCCAATGGATGGTAGCCTTGTCATTATGGAAGGTAGTCTATTGTCTAGATTTTTGTTACTATAAGGGATGGTGGCCTTGTCATTATGGAAAGTAGTTTGTTGTCGAGATTTTGGTTATTCCAATGGATGGTAGCCTTTTCATTATGAAAGGTAGTCTATTGTCAATATTTTTGTTACTATAATAGATTGTAGCCTTGTCATTATGGAAGGTAGTCAGTTGTCGATATTTTTGTTACTCCAATGGACAGTACCCTTGTCATTATAGAAGGTAGTATTTTGTCGAGATTTTTGTCACTACAATGGATGGTAGCCATCTCATTATGGAAGGCAGTCTGTTGTCGAGATTTTTGTTACTACAATAGATTGTAGACTTTTCGTTATGGAAGATAGTCTGTTGTCGAGATTTTTGTTACTATAATAGATTGTAGCCTTGTCATTATGGAAGGTAGTATGTTGTCGAGATTCTTGTTACTACAATGGATGGTAGCCTTGTGATTATGGAAGGTAGTCTATTGTCGAGATTTTTGTCACTCCAATGGATGGTTGCCTTGTCATTATGGAAGGTGGTCTAATGTCGAGATTTTTGTTACTACAACGGATTGTAGCCTTGTCGTTATGGCAGGTAGTCTGCTATCGATATCTTTGTTACTCCAAAGGATGGTAGCCTAGTCATTATAGAAGGTAGTCTGTTTTCGAGATTTTTGTTACTCCAATTGATGGTATCCTTGTGATTATGGAAGGTAGTATGTTGTCGATATCTTTGTTACTCCAATGGATGGTAGCCTTGTCATTATGGAAGGTAGTCTGTTGTAGAGATTTTTGTTACTCCAATGGATGGTAGCCTTGTAATTATGCAAGGTAGTGTGTTATCGATATTTTTGTTATTCCAATAGATGGTAGCTTTGTTATTATGGAAGGTAGTCTGTTGTCGAGATTTTTGTTACTCTAAGGGATGGTAGCCTTGTCATTATGGAAGGTAGTCTATTGTCCAGATTTTTGTTACTACAATGGATTGTAGCCTTGTCGTTATGGCAGGTAGTCTGCTATCGATATCTATGTTACTCCAAAGGATGGTAGCCTAGTCATTATAGAAGGTAGTCTGTTTTCAAGATTTTTGTTACTCCAATGGATGGTATCCTTGTGAATATGGAAGGTAGTATGTTGTCGATATCTTTGTTACTCCAATGGATGGTATCCTTGTCATTATGGAAGGTAGTCTGTTGTAGAGATTTTTCTTACTCCAATGGATGGTAGCCTTGTCATTATGCAAGGTAGTGTGTTGTCGATATTTTTGTTATTCCAATAGATGGTAGCCATGTCATTATGGAAGGTAGTCTGTTGTCTAGATTTTTGTTACTCTAAGGGATGGTAGCCTTGTCATTATGGAAGGTAGTCTATTGTCGAGATTTTTGTTACTACAATGGATTGTAGCCTTGTAGTTATGGCAGGTAGTCTGCTACGATATCTTTGTTACTCCAAAGGATGGTAGCCTTGTCATTATAGAAGGTAGTCTGTTTTCGAGATTTTTGTTACTCCAATGGATGGTATCCTTGTGATTATGGAAGGTAGTATGTAGTCGATATCTTTGTTACTCCAATGGATGGTAGCCTTGTCATTATGGAAGGTAGTCTGTTGTAGAGATTTTTGTTACTCCAATGGATGGTAGCCTTGTCATTATGCAAGGTAGTGTGTTATCGATATTTTTTTTATTCCAATAGATGGTAGCCTTGTCATTATGGAAGGTAGTCTGTTGTCGAGATTTTTGTTACTCCAATGGATGGTAGCCTTGTCACTTTGGAAGGTAGTCTGTTGTCGAGATTTTTGTTACTACATTGGATGGTAGTCTTGTCATTATGGAAGGTAGTGTGTTGTCGATATTTTTCTTATTCCAATGGATGGAAGCCTTGTCATTATGGAAGGTAGTGTGTTGTCGATATTTTTCTTATTCCAATGGATGGAAGCCTTGTCATTATGGAAGGTAGTCTATTGTCGTGATTTTTGTTACTCCAATGGATGGTATCCTTGTCATTATGGAAGGTGGTATGTTGTCGATATCTTTGTTACTCCAATGGATGGTAGCCTTGTAATTATGGAAGGTAGTCTGTTGTCGAGATTTTTGTTACTTCAATGGATGGTAGGCTCGTCATTATGGAAGGTAGTCTGTTGTCGAGATTTTTGTTACTACATTGGATGGTAGCCTTGTCATTATGGAAGGTAGTCTGTTGTCGAGATTTTTGTTACTACAATGGATTGTAACCTTGCCGTTATGGAAGGTAGTCTGTTGTTGATATATTTGTTAATCCAATGGATGGTAGCCTAGTCATTATGGAAGGTAGTCTGTTGTCGAGATTTTTGTTAATCTAAGGGATGGTAGCCTTGTCATTATGGAAGTTAGTTTATTGTCGACATTTTTGTTATTCCATTGGATGGTAGCCTTATCATTATAGAAGGTAGTCTGTTGTCGAGATTTTTGTTACTACAATGGATTGTATCCTTGTCGTTATGGAAGGTAGTATGTTGTCGATATCTTTCTTACTCCAATGGATGGTAGCCTAGTCATTATGGAATGTAGTCTGTTGTCGAGATTTTTTTTTCTCTGTTGGATTGTAGCCTTCTCATTATGGAAGGTAGTGTGTTATCTATATTTTTGTTATTCCAATGGATGGTAGCCTTGTCATTATGGAAGGTTGTCTGTTGTCGTGATTTGTTTACTCCAATGGATGGTATCCTTGTCATTATGGATGGTAGTATGTTGTCGATATCTTTGTTACTCCAATGGATGGTAGCCTTGTCATTATGGAAGGTAGTCTATTGTCTAGATTTTTGTTCCTATAAGGGATGGTGGCCTTGTCATTATGGAAAGTAATTTGTTGTCGAGATTTTGGTTATTCCAATGGATGGTAGCCTTTTCATTATGAAAGGTAGTCTATTGTCAATATTTTTGTTACTATAATAGATTGTAGCCTTGTCATTATGGAAGGTAGTCAGTTGTCGATATTTTTGTTACTCCAATGGACAGTAGCCTTGTCATTATAAAAGGTAGTATTTTGTCGAGATTTTTGTCACTAAAATGGATGGTAGCCATCTCATTATGGAAGGCAGTCTGTTGTCGAGATTTTTGTTACTACAATAGATTGTAGCCTTTTCGTTATGGAAGATAGTCTGTTGTCGAGATTTTTGTTACTATAATACATTGTAGCCTTGTCATTATGGAAGGTAGTATGTTGTCGAGATTCTTGTTACTACAATGGATGGTAGCCTTGTGATTATGGAAGGTAGTCTATTGCCGAGATTTTTGTCACTCCAATGGATGGTAGCCTTGTCATTATGGAAGGTGGTCTAATGTCGAGATTTTTGTTACTACAACGGATTGTAGCCTTGTCGTTATGGCAGGTAGTCTTCTATCGATATCTTTCTAACTCCAAAGGATGGTAGCCTAGTCATTATAGAAGGTAGTCTGTTTTCGAGATTTTTGTTACTCCAATTGATGGTATCCTTGTGATTATGGAAGGTAGTATGTTGTCGATATCTTTGTTACTCCAATGGATGGTAGCCTTGTCATTATGGAAGTTAGTCTGTTGTAGAGATTTTTGTTACTCCAATGGATGGTAGCCTTGTCATTATGCAAGGTAGTGTGTTATCGATATTTTTGTTATTCCAATAGATGGTAGCCTTGTTATTATGGAAGGTAGTCTATTGTCGAGATTTTTGTTACTCTAAGGGATGGTAGCCTTGTCATTATGGAAGGTAGTCTATTGTCGAGATTTTTGTTACTACAATGGATTATAGCCTTGTCGTTATGGCAGGTAGTCTGCTATCGATATCTTTGTTACTCCAAAGGATGGTAGCCTAGTCATTATAGAAGGTAGTCTGTTTTCAAGATTTTTATTACTCCAATGGATGGTATCCTTGTGAATATGGAAGGTAGTATGTTGTCGATATCTTTGTTACTCCAATGGATGGTATCCTTGTCATTATGGAAGGTAGTCTGTTGTAGAGATTTTTCTTACTCCAATGGATGGTAGCCTTGTCATTATGCAAGGTAGTGTGTTGTTGATATTTTTGTTATTCCAATAGAAGGTAGCCATGTCATTATGGAAGGTAGTCTGTTGTCGAGATTTTTGTTACTCTAAGGGATGGTAGCCTTGTCATTATGGAAGGTAGTCTATTGTCGAGATTTTTGTTACTACAATGGATTGTAGCCTTTTCGTTATGGCAGGTAGTCTGCTACGATATCTTTGTTACTCCAAAGGATGGTAGCCTAATCATTATAGAAGGTAGTCTGTTTTCGAGATTTTTGTTACTCTAATGGATGGTATCCTTGTGATTATGGAAGGTAGTATGTAGTCGATATCTTTGTTACTCCAACGGATGGTAGCCTTGTCATTATGGAAGGTAGTCTGTTGTAGAGATTTTTGTTACTCCAATGGATGGTAGCCTTGTCATTATGCAAGGTAGTGTGTTGTCGATATTTTTTTATTCCAATAGATGATAGCCTTGTCATTATGGAAGGTAGTCTGTTGTCGAGATTTTTGTTACTCCAATGGATGGTAGCCTTGTCACTATGGAAGGTAGTCCGTTGTCGAGATTTTTGTTACTACATTGGATGGTAGCCTTATCATTATGGAAGGTAGTGTGTTGTCGATATTTTTCTTATTCCAATGGATGGAAGCCTTGTCATTATGGAAGGTAGTCTGTTGTCGAGATTTTTGTTACTCCAATGGATGGAAGCCTTGTCATTATGGAAGGTAGTCGGTTGTCGTGATTTTCTGTTACTCCAAAGGATTGTAGCCTAGTCATTATAGAAGGTAGTCTGTTTTCAAGATTTTTGTTACTCCAATGGATGGTATCCTTGTGATTATGGAAGGTAGTATGTTGTCGATATCTTTGTTACTCTAATGGATGGTATCCTTGTCATTATGGAAGGTAGTCTGTTGTAGAGATTTTTGTTACTCCAATGGATGGTAGCCTTGTCATTATGCAAGGTAGTGTGTTGTCGATATTTTTGTTATTCCAATAGATGGTAGCCTTGTCATTATTGCAGGTAATCTGTTGTCGAGATTTTTGTTACTCCAATGGATGGTAGCCTTGTCACTATGGAAGGTAGTCTGTTGTCGAGATTTTTGTTACTACATTGGATGGTAGCCTTGTCATTATGGAAGGTAGTCTATTGTCTTGATTTTTGTTACTACAATGGATTGTAGCCTTGTCTTTATGGAAGGTAGTCTGTTGTGGATATCTTTGTTACTCCAATGGATGGTAGCCTAGTCATTATAGAAGGTAGTCTATTGTCGAGATTTTTGTTACTCTAAGGGATGGTAGCCTTGTCATTATGGAAGGTAGTCTATTGTCGAGATTTTTGTTACTACAATGGATTGTAGCCTTGTCGTTATGGCAGGTAGTCTGCTACGATATCTTTGTTACTACAAAGGATGGTAGCCTTGTCATTATAGAAGGTAGTCTGCTTTCGAGATTTTTGTTACTCCAATGGATGGTATCCTTGTGATTATGGAAGGTAGTATGTAGTCGATATCTTTGTTACTCCAATGGATGGTAGCCTTGTCATTATGGAAGGTAGTCCGTTGTAGAGATTTTTGTTACTCCAATGGATGGTGGCCTTGTCATTATGCAAGGTAGTGTGTTGTCGATATTTTTTTATTCCAATAGATGGTAGCCTTGTCATTATGGAAGGTAGTCTGTTGTCGAGATTTTTGTTACTCCAATGGATGGTAGCCTTGTCACTATGGAAGGTAGTCCGTTGTCGAGATTTTTGTTACTACATTGGATGGTAGCCTTGTCATTATGGAAGGTAGTGTGTTGTCGATATTTTTCTTATTCCAATGGATGGAAGCCTTGTCATTATGGAAGGTAGTCTGTTGTCGAGATTTTTGTTACTCCAATGGATGGAAGCCTTGTCATTATGGAAGGTAGTCGGTTGTCGTGATTTTCTGTTACTCCAAAGGATTGTAGCCTAGTCATTATAGAAGGTAGTCTGTTTTCAAGATTTTTGTTACTCCAATGGATGGTATCCTTGTGATTATGGAAGGTAGTATGTTGTCGATATCTTTGTTACTCTAATGGATGGTAGCCTTGTCATTATGGAAGGTAGTCTGTTGTAGAGATTTTTGTTACTCCAATGGATGGTAGCCTTGTCATTATGCAAGGTAGTGTGTTGTCGATATTTTTGTTATTCCAATAGATGGTAGCCTCTTCATTATTGAAGGTAATCTGTTGTCGAGATTTTTGTTACTCCAATGGATGGTAGCCTTGTCACAATGGAAGGTAGTTTGTTGTCGAGATTATTGTTACTACATTGGATGGTAGCCTTGTCATTATGGAAGGTAGTCTGTTGTCGTTATTTTTTTTACTACAATGGATTGTAGCCTTGTCTTTATGGAAGGTAGTCTGTTGTCGATATCTTTGTTACTCCAATGGATGGTAGCCTAGTCATTATGGAAGGTAGTCTGTTGTCTAGATTTTTGTTACTCTAAGCGATGGTAGCCTTGTCATTATGGAATTTAGTTTATTGTCGAGATTTTTGTTACTCCAATGGATGGCATCCTTGTCATTATGGAAGATAGTATGTTGTCGATATCTTTGTTACTCCAATGGATGGTATCCTTGTCATTATGGAAGGTAGTCTGTTGTAGAGATTTTTGTTACTCCATTAGATGGTAGCCTTGTCATTATGCAAGGTAGTGTGTTGTCGATATTTTTGTTATTCCAATAGATGGTAACCTTGTCATTATTGAAGGTAATCTGTTGTCGAGATTTTTGTTACTCCAATGGATGGTAGCCTTGTCACTATGGAAGGTAGTCTGTTGTCGAGATTTTTGTTACTACATTGGATGGTAGCCTTGTCATTATGGAAGGTAGTCTGTTGTCTTGATTTTTATTACTACAATGGATTGTAGCCTTGTCTTTATGGAAGGTAGTCTGTTGTGGATATCTTTGTTACTCCGATGGATGGTAGCCTAGTCATTATGGAAGGTAGTCTGTTGTCGAGATTTTTGTTACTCTAAGGGATGGTAGCCTTGTCATTATGGAAGGTAGTCTATTGTCGAGATTTTTGTTACTATAATGGATTGTAGCTTTGTCGTTATGGCAGGTAGTCTGCTATCGATATCTTTGTTACTCCAAAGGATGGTAGCCTAGTCATTATAGAAGGTAGTCTATTTTCGAGATTTTTGTTACTCCAATGGATGGTAGCCTTGTCATTATGCAAAGTAGTGAGTTGTCGATATTTTTGTTATTCCAATAGATGGTAGCCTTGTCATTATGGAAGGTAGTCTGTTGTAGAGATTTTTGTTACTCCAATGGATGGTAGCCTTGTCATTATGCAATGTAGTGTCTTGTCGATATTTTTGTTATTCCAATAGATGGTAGCCTTGTCATTATGGAAGGTAGTCTGTTGTCGAGATTTTTGTTACTCCAATGGATGGTAGCCTTGTCACAATGGAAGGTAGTTTGTTGTCGAGATTTTTGTTACTACATTGGATGGTAGCCTTGTCATTATGGAAGGTAGTCTGTTGTCGTTATTTTTTTTACTACAATGGAGTGTAGCCTTTTCTTTATGGAAGGTAGTCTGTTGTCGATATCTTTGTTACTCCAATGGATGGTAGCCTAGTCATTATGGAAGGTAGTCTGTTGTCTAGATTTTTGTTACTCTAAGGGATGGTAGCCTTGTCATTATGGAATTTAGTTTATTGTCGAGATTTTTGTTACTCCAATGGATGGTAGCCTTGTCATTATGGAAGGTAGTCTGTTGTCGAGATTTTTGTTACTCCAATGGATGGTATCCTTGTCATTATGGAAGGTAGTCTATTGTAGAGATTTTTCTTACTCCAATTGATGGTAGCCTTGTCATTATGCAAGGTAGTGTGTTGTCGATATTTTTGTTATTCCAATAGATGGTAGCCTTGTCATTATTGAAGGTAATCTGTTGTCGAGATTTTTGTTACTCCAATGGATGGTAGCCTTGTCACTATGGAAGGTAGTCTGTTGTCGAGATTTTTGTTACTACATTGGATGGTAGCCTTGTCATTATGGAAGGTAGTCTGTTGTCTTGATTTTTGTTACTACAATGGATTGTAGCCTTGTCTTTATGGAAGGTAGTCTGTTGTGGATATCTTTGTTACTCCAATGGATGGTAGCCTAATCATTATGGAAGGTAGTCTGTTGTCGAGATTTTTGTTACTCTAAGGGATGGTAGCCTTGTCATTATGGAAGGTAGTCTATTGTCGACATTTTTGTTACTACAATGGATTGTAGCTTTGTCGTTATGGCAGGTAGTCTGCTATCGATATCTTTGTTACTCCAAAGGATGGTAGCCTAGTCATTATAGAAGGTAGTCTGTTTTCGAGATTTTTGTTACTCCAATGGATGGTAGCCTTGTCATTATGCAAAGTAGTGTGGTGTCGATATTTTTGTTATTCCAATAGATGGTAGCCTTGTCATTTTGGAAGGTAGTCTGTTGTAGAGATTTTTGTTACTCCAATGGATGGTAGCCTTGTCATTATGCAAGGTAGTGTGTTGTCGATATTTTTGTTATTCCAATAGATGGTAGCCTTGTCGTTATGGAAGGTAGTCTGTTGTCGAGATTTTTGTTACTCCAATGGATGGTAGCCTTGTCACAATGGAAGGTAGTTTGTTGTCGAGATTTTTGTTACTACATTGGATGGTAGCCTTGTCATTATGGAAGGTAGTCTGTTGTCGTTATTATTTTTACTACAATGGAGTGTAGCCTTGTCTTTATGGAAGGTAGTCTGTTGTCGATATCTTTGTTACTCCAATGGATGGTAGCCTAGTCATTATGGAAGGTAGTCTGTTGTCTATATTTTTGTTACTCTAAGGGATGGTATCCTTATCATTATGGAATTTAGTTTATTGTCGAGATTTTTTTATTCCAATGGATGGTATCCTTGTCATTATGGAAGGTAGTCTGTTGTCGAGATTTTTGTTACTCCAATGGATGGTATCCTTGTGATTATGGAAGGTAGTATGTTGTCGATATCTTTGTTACTCCAATGGATGGTGGCCTTGTCATTATGCAAGGTAGTGTGTTGTCGATATTTTTGTTATTCCAATAGATGGTAGCCTTGTCATTATTGAAGGTAATCTGTTGTCGAGATTTTTGTTACTCCAATGGATGGTAGCCTTGTCACTATGGAAGGTAGTCTGTTGTCGAGATTTTTGTTACTACATTGGATGGTAGACTTGTAATTATGGAAGGTAGTCTGTTGTCTTGATTTTTGTTACTACAATGGATTGTAGCCTTGTCTTTATGGAAGGTAGTCTGTTGTGGATATCTTTGTTACTCCAATGGATGGTAGCCTAGTCATTATGGAAGGTAGTCTGTTGTCGAGATTTTTGTTACTCTAAGGGATGGTAGCCTTGTCATTATGGAAGGTAGTCTATTGTCGAGATTTTTGTTACTACAATGGATTGTAGCTTTGTCGTTATTGCAGGTAGTCTGCTATCGATATCTTTGTTACTCCAAAGGATGGTAGCCTAGTCATTATAGAAGGTAGTCTGTTTTCGAGATTTTTGTTACTCCAATGGATGGTAGCCTTGTCATTATGCAAAGTAGTGTGTTGTCGATATTTTTGTTATTCCAATAGATGGTAGCCTTGTCATTATGGAAGGTAGTCTGTTGTAGAGATTTTTGTTACTCCAATGGATGGTAGCCTTGTCATTATGCAAGGTAGTGTGTTGTCGATATTTTTGTTATTCCAATAGATGGTAGCCTTGTCATTATGGAAGGTAGTCTGTTGTCGAGATTTTTGTTACTCCAATGGATGGTAGCCTTGTCACAATGGAAGGTAGTTTGTTGTCGAGATTTTTGTTACTACATTGGATGGTAGCCTTGTCATTATGGAAGGTAGTCTGTTGTCGTTATTTTTTTTACTACAATGGAGTGTAGCCTTGTCTTTATGGAAGGTAGTTTGTTGTCGATATCTTTGTTACTCCAATGGATGGTAGCCTAGTCATTATGGAAGGTAGTCTGTTGTCTAGATTTTTGTTACTCTAAGGGATGGTATCCTTGTCATTATGGAATTTAGTTTATTGTCGAGATTTTTTTATTCCAATGGATGGTATCCTTGTCATTATCGAAGGTAGTCTGTTGTCGAGATTTTTGTTACTCCAATGGATGGTATCCTTGTGATTATGGAAGGTAGTATGTTGTCGATATCTTTGTTACTCCAATGGATGGTGGCCTTGTCATTATGCAAGGTAGTGTGTTGTCGAGATTTTTGTTATTCCAATAGATGGTAGCCTTGTCATTATTGAAGGTAATCTGTTGTCGAGATTTTTGTTACTCCAATGGATGGTAGCCTTGTCACTATGGAAGGTAGTCTGTTGTCGAGATTTTTGTTACTACATTGGTTGGTAGCCTTGTCATTATGGAAGGTAGTCTGTTGTCTTGATTTTTGTTACTACAATGGATTGTAGCCTTGTCTTTATGGAAGGTAGTCTGTTGTGGATATCTTTGTTACTCCAATGGATGGTAGCCTAGTCATTATGGAAGGTAGTCTGTTGTCGAGATTTTTGTTACTCTAAGGGATGGTAGCCTTGTCATTATGGAAGGTAGTCAATTGTCGAGATTTTTGTTACTACAATGGATTGTAGCTTTGTCGTTATGGCAGGTAGTCTGCTATCGATATCTTTGTTACTCCAAAGGATGGTAGCCTAGTCATTATAGAAGGTAGTCTGTTTTCGAGATTTTTGTTACTCCAACGGATGGTAGCCTTGTCATTATGCAAAGTAGTGTGTTGTCGGTATTTTTGTTATTCCAATAGATGGTAGCCTTGTCATTATGGAAGGTAGTCTGTTGTAGAGATTTTTGTTACTCCAATGGATGGTAGCCTTGTCATTATGCAAGGTAGTGTGTTGTCGATATTTTTGTTATTCCAATAGATGGTAGCCTTGTCATTATTGAAGGTAATCTGTTGTCGAGATTTTTGTTACTCCAATGGATGGTAGCCTTGTCACTATGGAAGGTAGTCTGTTGTCGAGATTTTTGTTACTACATTGGATGGTAGCCTTGTCATTATGGAAGGTAGTCTGTTGTCTTGATTTTTGTTACTACAATGGATTGTAGCCTTGTCTTTATGGAAGGTTGTCTGTTGTTGATATCTTTGTTACTCCAATGGATGGTAGCCTAGTCATTATGGAAGGTAGTCTGTTGTCGAGATTTTTGTTACTCTAAGGGATGGTAGCCTTGTCATTATGGAAGGTAGTCTATTGTCGAGATTTTTGTTACTACAATGGATTGTAGCTTTGTCGTTATTGCAGGTAGTCTGCTATCGATATCTTTGTTACTCCAAAGGATGGTAGCCTAGTCATTATAGAAGGTAGTCTGTTTTCGAGATTTTTGTTACTCCAATGGATGATAGCCTTGTCATTATGCAAAGTAGTGTGTTGTCGATATTTTTGTTATTCCAATAGATGGTAGCCTTGTCATTATGGAAGGTAGTCTGTTGTAGAGATTTTTGTTACTCCAATGGATGGTAGCCTTGTCATTATGCAAGGTAGTGTGTTGTCGATATTTTTGTTATTCCAATAGATGGTAGCCTTGTCATTATGGAAGGTAGTCTGTTGTCGAGATTTTTGTTACTCCAATGGATGGTAGCCTTGTCACAATGGAAGGTAGTTTGTTGTCGAGATTTTTTTTACTACATTGGATGGTAGCCTTGTCATTATGGAAGGTAGTCTGTTGTCGTTATTTTTTTTACTACAATGGAGTGTAGCCTTGTCTTTATGGAAGGTAGTTTGTTGTCGATATCTTTGTTACTCCAATGGATGGTAGCCTAGTCATTATGGAAGGTAGTCTGTTGTCTAGATTTTTGTTACTCTAAGGGATGGTATCCTTGTCATTATGGAATTTAGTTTATTGTCGAGATTTTTTTATTCCAATGGATGGTATCCTTGTCATTATCGAAGGTAGTCTGTTGTCGAGATTTTTGTTACTCCAATGGATGGTATCCTTGTGATTATGGAAGGTAGTATGTTGTCGATATCTTTGTTACTCCAATGGATGGTGGCCTTGTCATTATGCAAGGTAGTGTGTTGTCGATATTTTTGTTATTCCAATAGATGGTAGCCTTGTCATTATTGAAGGTAATCTGTTGTCGAGATTTTTGTTACTCCAATGGATGGTAGCCTTGTCACTATGGAAGGTAGTCTGTTGTCGAGATTTTTGTTACTACATTGGATGGTAGACTTGTAATTATGGAAGGTAGTCTGTTGTCTTGATTTTTGTTACTACAATGGATTGTAGCCTTGTCTTTATGGAAGGTAGTCTGTTGTGGATATCTTTGTTACTCCAATGGATGGTAGCCTAGTCATTATGGAAGGTAGTCTGTTGTCGAGATTTTTGTTACTCTAAGGGATGGTAGCCTTGTCATTATGGAAGGTAGTCTATTGTCGAGATTTTTGTTACTACAATGGATTGTAGCTTTGTCGTTATTGCAGGTAGTCTGCTATCGATATCTTTGTTACTCCAAAGGATGGTAGCCTAGTCATTATAGAAGGTAGTCTGTTTTCGAGATTTTTGTTACTCCAATGGATGGTAGCCTTGTCATTATGCAAAGTAGTGTGTTGTCGATATTTTTGTTATTCCAATAGATGGTAGCCTTGTCATTATGGAAGGTAGTCTGTTGTAGAGATTTTTGTTACTCCAATGGATGGTAGCCTTGTCATTATGCAAGGTAGTGTGTTGTCGATATTTTTGTTATTCCAATAGATGGTAGCCTTGTCATTATGGAAGGTAGTCTGTTGTCGAGATTTTTGTTACTCCAATGGATGGTAGCCTTGTCACAATGGAAGGTAGTTTGTTGTCGAGATTTTTGTTACTACATTGGATGGTAGCCTTGTCATTATGGAAGGTAGTCTGTTGTCGTTATTTTTTTTACTACAATGGAGTGTAGCCTTGTCTTTATGGAAGGTAGTTTGTTGTCGATATCTTTGTTACTCCAATGGATGGTAGCCTAGTCATTATGGAAGGTAGTCTGTTGTCTAGATTTTTGTTACTCTAAGGGATGGTATCCTTGTCATTATGGAATTTAGTTTATTGTCGAGATTTTTTTATTCCAATGGATGGTATCCTTGTCATTATCGAAGGTAGTCTGTTGTCGAGATTTTTGTTACTCCAATGGATGGTATCCTTGTGATTATGGAAGGTAGTATGTTGTCGATATCTTTGTTACTCCAATGGATGGTGGCCTTGTCATTATGCAAGGTAGTGTGTTGTCGATATTTTTGTTATTCCAATAGATGGTAGCCTTGTCATTATTGAAGGTAATCTGTTGTCGAGATTTTTGTTACTCCAATGGATGGTAGCCTTGTCACTATGGAAGGTAGTCTGTTGTCGAGATTTTTGTTACTACATTGGTTGGTAGCCTTGTCATTATGGAAGGTAGTCTGTTGTCTTGATTTTTGTTACTACAATGGATTGTAGCCTTGTCTTTATGGAAGGTAGTCTGTTGTGGATATCTTTGTTACTCCAATGGATGGTAGCCTAGTCATTATGGAAGGTAGTCTGTTGTCGAGATTTTTGTTACTCTAAGGGATGGTAGCCTTGTCATTATGGAAGGTAGTCAATTGTCGAGATTTTTGTTACTACAATGGATTGTAGCTTTGTCGTTATGGCAGGTAGTCTGCTATCGATATCTTTGTTACTCCAAAGGATGGTAGCCTAGTCATTATAGAAGGTAGTCTGTTTTCGAGATTTTTGTTACTCCAACGGATGGTAGCCTTGTCATTATGCAAAGTAGTGTGTTGTCGGTATTTTTGTTATTCCAATAGATGGTAGCCTTGTCATTATGGAAGGTAGTCTGTTGTAGAGATTTTTGTTACTCCAATGGATGGTAGCCTTGTCATTATGCAAGGTAGTGTGTTGTCGATATTTTTGTTATTCCAATAGATGGTAGCCTTGTCATTATTGAAGGTAATCTGTTGTCGAGATTTTTGTTACTCCAATGGATGGTAGCCTTGTCACTATGGAAGGTAGTCTGTTGTCGAGATTTTTGTTACTACATTGGATGGTAGCCTTGTCATTATGGAAGGTAGTCTGTTGTCTTGATTTTTGTTACTACAATGGATTGTAGCCTTGTCTTTATGGAAGGTTGTCTGTTGTTGATATCTTTGTTACTCCAATGGATGGTAGCCTAGTCATTATGGAAGGTAGTCTGTTGTCGAGATTTTTGTTACTCTAAGGGATGGTAGCCTTGTCATTATGGAAGGTAGTCTATTGTCGAGATTTTTGTTACTACAATGGATTGTAGCTTTGTCGTTATTGCAGGTAGTCTGCTATCGATATCTTTGTTACTCCAAAGGATGGTAGCCTAGTCATTATAGAAGGTAGTCTGTTTTCGAGATTTTTGTTACTCCAATGGATGATAGCCTTGTCATTATGCAAAGTAGTGTGTTGTCGATATTTTTGTTATTCCAATAGATGGTAGCCTTGTCATTATGGAAGGTAGTCTGTTGTAGAGATTTTTGTTACTCCAATGGATGGTAGCCTTGTCATTATGCAAGGTAGTGTGTTGTCGATATTTTTGTTATTCCAATAGATGGTAGCCTTGTCATTATGGAAGGTAGTCTGTTGTCGAGATTTTTGTTACTCCAATGGATGGTAGCCTTGTCACAATGGAAGGTAGTTTGTTGTCGAGATTTTTTTTACTACATTGGATGGTAGCCTTGTCATTATGGAAGGTAGTCTGTTGTCGTTATTTTTTTTACTACAATGGAGTGTAGCCTTGTCTTTATGGAAGGTAGTTTGTTGTCGATATCTTTGTTACTCCAATGGATGGTAGCCTAGTCATTATGGAAGGTAGTCTGTTGTCTAGATTTTTGTTACTCTAAGGGATGGTATCCTTGTCATTATGGAATTTAGTTTATTGTCGAGATTTTTTTATTCCAATGGATGGTATCCTTGTCATTATCGAAGGTAGTCTGTTGTCGAGATTTTTGTTACTCCAATGGATGGTATCCTTGTGATTATGGAAGGTAGTATGTTGTCGATATCTTTGTTACTCCAATGGATGGTGGCCTTGTCATTATGCAAGGTAGTGTGTTGTCGATATTTTTGTTATTCCAATAGATGGTAGCCTTGTCATTATTGAAGGTAATCTGTTGTCGAGATTTTTGTTACTCCAATGGATGGTAGCCTTGTCACTATGGAAGGTAGTCTGTTGTCGAGATTTTTGTTACTACATTGGATGGTAGCCTTGTCATTATGGAAGGTAGTCTGTTGTCTTGATTTTTGTTACTACAATGGATTGTAGCCTTGTCTTTATGGAAGGTAGTCTGTTGTGGATATCTTTGTTACTCCAATGGATGGTAGCCTAGTCATTATGGAAGGTAGTCTGTTGTCGAGATTTTTGTTACTCTAAGGGATGGTAGCCTTGTCATTATGGAAGGTAGTCAATTGTCGAGATTTTTGTTACTACAATGGATTGTAGCTTTGTCGTTATGGCAGGTAGTCTGCTATCGATATCTTTGTTACTCCAAAGGATGGTAGCCTAGTCATTATAGAAGGTAGTCTGTTTTCGAGATTTTTGTTACTCCAACGGATGGTAGCCTTGTCATTATGCAAAGTAGTGTGTTGTCGGTATTTTTGTTATTCCAATAGATGGTAGCCTTGTCATTATGGAAGGTAGTCTTTTGTAGAGATTTTTGTTACTCCAATGGATGGTAGCCTTGTCATTATGCAAGGTAGTGTGTTGTCGATATTTTTGTTATTCCAATAGATGGTAGCCTTGTCATTATGGAAGGTAGTCTGTTGTCGAGATTTTTGTTACTCCAATGGATGGTAGCCTTGTCACAATGGAAGGTAGTTTGTTGTCGAGATTTTTGTTACTACATTGGATGGTAGCCTTGTTATTATGGAAGGTAGTCTGTTGTCGTTAATTTTTTTACTACAATGGAGTGTAGCCTTGTGTTTATGGAAGGTAGTCTGTTGTCGATATCTTTGTTACTCCAATGGATGGTAGCCTAGTCATTATGGAAGGAAGTCTGTTGTTTAGATTTTTGTTACTCTAAGGGATGGTAGCCTTGTCATTATAGAATTTAGTTTATTGTCGAGATTTTTTTATTCCAATGGATGGTAGCCTTGTCATTATGGAAGGTAGTCTGTTGTCGAGATTTTTGTTACTCCAATGGATGGTATCCTTGTGATTATGGAAGGTAGTATGTTGTCGATATCTTTGTTACTCCAATGGATGGTGGCCTTGTCATTATGGAAGGTAGTCTGTTGTCGAGATTTTTGTTACTCCAATGGATGGTAGCCTTGTCCTTATGGAAGGTAGTCTGTTGTTGAGATTTTTGTTACTACATTGGATGGTAGCCTTGTCATTATGGAAGGTAGTCGGTTGTCGTGATTTTTGTTACTACAATGGATTGTAGCCTTGTCTTTATGGAAGGTAGTCTGTTGTCGATATCTTTGTTACTCCAATGGATGGTAGCCTAGTCATTATGGAAGGTAGTCTATTGTCGAGATTTTTGTTACTCTAAGGGATGGTAGCCTTGTCATTATGGAAGGTAGTCTATTGTCGAGATTTTTGTTACTACAATGGATTGTAGCTTTGTCGTTATGGCAGGTAGTCTGCTATCGATATCTTTGTTACTCCAAAGGATGGTAGCCTAGTCATTATAGAAGGTAGTCTATTTTCGAGATTTTTGTTACTCCAATGGATGGTAGCCTTGTAATTATGCAAAGTAGTGTGTTGTCGGTATTTTTGTTATTCCAATAGATGGTAGCCTTGTCATTATGGAAGGTAGTCTGTTGTAGAGATTTTTGTTACTCCAATGGATGGTAGCCTTGTCATTATGCAAGGTAGTGTGTTGTCGATATTTTTGTTATTCCAATAGATGGTAGCCTTGTCATTATGGAAGGTAGTCTGTTGTCGAGATTTTTGTTACTCCAATGGATGGTAGCCTTGTCACAATGGAAGGTAGTTTGTTGTCGAGATTTTTGTTACTACATTGGATGGTAGCCTTGTCATTATGGAAGGTAGTCTGTTGTCGTTAATTTTTTTACTACAACGGAGTGTAGCCTTGTGTTTATGGACGGTAGTCTGTTGTCGATATCTTTGTTACTCCAATGGATGGTAGCCTAGTCATTATGGAAGGAAGTCTGTTGTCTAGATTTTTGTTACTCTAAGGGATGGTAGCCTTGTCATTATAGAATTTAGTTTATTGTCGAGATTTTTTTATTCCAATGGATGGTAGCCTTGTCATTATGGAAGGTAGTCTGTTGTCGAGATTTTTGTTACTCCAATGGATGGTATCCTTGTGATTATGGAAGGTAGTATGTTGTCGATATCTTTGTTACTCCAATGGATGGTGGCCTTGTCATTATGGAAGGTAGTCTGTTGTCGAGATTTTTGTTACTCCAATGGATGGTAGCCTTGTCCCTATGGAAGGTAGTCTTTTGTCGAGATTTTTGTTACTACATTGGATGGTAGCCTTGTCATTATGGAAGGTAGTCTGTTGTCGTGATTTTTGTTACTACAATGGATTGTAGCCTTGTCTTTATGGAAGGTAGTCTGTTGTCGATATCTTTGTTACTCCAATGGATGGTAGCCTAGTCATTATGGAAGGTAGTCTGTTGTCGAGATTTTTGTTACTCTAAGGGATGGTAGCCTTGTCATTATGGAATTTAGTTTATTGTCGAGATTTTTTAATTCCAATAGATGGTAGCCTTGTCATTATGGAAGGTAGTCTGTTGTCGAGATTTTTGTTACTCCAATGGATGGTATCCTTGTGATTTTGGAAGGTAGTATGTTGTCGATATCTTTGTTACTCCAATGGATGGTGGCCTTGTCATTATGCAAGGTAGTGTGTTGTCGATATTTTTGTTATTCCAATAGATGGTAGCCTTGTCATTATTAAAGGTAATCTGTTGTCGAGATTTTCGTTACTCCAATAGATGGTAGCCTTGTCACTATGGAAGGTAGTCTGTTGTCGAGATTTTTGTTACTACATTGGATGGTAGCCTTGTCATTATGGAAGGTAGTCTGTTGTCTTGATTTTTGTTACTACAATGGATTGTAGCCTTGTCTTTATGGAAGGTAATCTGTTGTGGATATCTTTGTTACTCCAATGGATGGTAGCCTAGTCATTATGGAAGGTAGTCTGTTGTCGAGATTTTTGTTACTCTAAGGGATGGTAGCCTTATAATTATGGAAGGTAGTCTATTGTCGAGATTTTTGTTACTACAATGGATTGTAGCTTTGTCTTTATGGCAGGTAGTCTGCTATCGATATCTTTGTTACTCCAAAGGATGGTAGCCTAGTCATTATAGAAGGTAGGCTGTTTTCGAGATTTTTGTTACTCCAATGGATGGTAGCCTTGTCAATATGCAAAGTAGTGTATTGTCGATATTTTTGTTATTCCAATAGATGGTAGCCTTGTCATTATGGAAGGTAGTCTGTTGTAGAGATTTTTGTTACTCCAATGGATGGTAGCCTTGTCATTATGCAAGGTAGTGTGTTGTCGATATTTTTGTTATTCCAATAGATGGTAGCCTTGTCATTATGGAAGGTAGTCTGTTGTCGAGATTTTTGTTACTCCAATGGATGGTAGCCTTGTCACTATGGAAGGTAGTCTGTTGTCGAGATTTTTGTTACTATATTGGATGGTAGCCTTGTCATTATGGAAGGTAGTCTGTTGTCGTTATTTTTGTTACTACAATGGAGTGTAGCCTTGTCTTTATGGATGGTAGTCTGTTGTCGATATCTTTGTTACTCCAATGGATGGTAGCCTAGTCATTATGGAAGGTAGTCTGTTGTCGAGATTTTTGTTACTCTAAGGGATGGTAGCCTTGTCATTATGGAATTTAGTTTATTGTCGAGATTTTTTTATTCCAATGGATGGTAGCCTTGTCATTATGGAAGGTAGTCTGTTGTCGAGATTTTTGTTACTCCAATGGATGGTATCCTTGTGATTATGGAAGGTAGTATGTTGTCGATATCTTTGTTACTCCAATGGATGGTGGCCTTGTCATTATGGAAGGTAGTCTGTTGTCGAGATTTTTGTTACTCCAATGGATGGTAGCCTTGTCCCTATGGAAGGTAGTCTGTTGTCGAGATTTTTGTTACTACATTGGATGTTAGCCTTGTCATTATGGAAGGTAGTCTGTTGTCGTGATTTTTGTTACTACAATGGATTGTAGCCTTGTCTTTATGGAAGGTAGTCTGTTGTCGATATCTTTGTTACTCCAATGGATGGTAGCCTAGTCATTATGGAAGGTAGTCTGTTGTCGAGATTTTTGTTACTCTAAGGGATGGTAGCCTTGTCATTGTGGAAGGTAGTCTATTGTCGAGATTTTTGTTACTACAATGGATTGTAGCTTTGTCGTTATGGCAGGTAGTCTGCTATCGATATCTTTGTTACTCCAAAGGATGGTAGCCTAGTTATTATAGAAGGTAGTCTGTTTTCGAGATTTTTGTTACTCCAATGGATGGTAGCCTTGTCATTATGCAAAGTAGTGTGTTGTCAATATTTTTGTTATTCCAATAGATGGTAGCCTTGTAATTATGGAAGGTAGTCTGTTGTAGAGATTTTTGTTACTCCAATGGATGGTAGCCTTGTCATTATGCAAGGTAGTGTGTTGTCGATATTTTTGTTATTCCAATAGATGGTAGCCTTGTCATTATGGAAGGTAGCCTGTTGTCGAGATTTTTGTTACTCCAATGGATGGTAGCCTTGTCACAATGGAAGGTAGTTTGTTGTCGAGATTTTTGTTACTACATTGGATGGTAGCCTTGTCAAAATGGAAGGTAGTCTGTTGTCGTTATTTTTTTTACTACAATGGAGTGTAGCCTTGTCTTTATGGAAGGTAGTCTGTTGTCGTTATTTTTTTTACTACAATGGAGTGTAGCCTTGTCTTTATGGAAGGTAGTTTGTTGTCGATATCTTTGTTACTCCAATGGATGGTAGCCTAGTCATTATGGAATTTAGTTTATTGTCGAGATTTTTGTTACTCTAAGGGATGGTGGCCTTGTCATTATGGAAGGTAGTCTGTTGTCGAGATTTTTGTTACTCCAATGGATGGTATCCTTGTGATTATGGAAGGTAGTATGTTGTCGATCTCTTTGTTACTCCAATGGATGGTGGCCTTGTCATTATGGAAGGTAGTCTGTTGTCGAGATTTTTGTTACTCCAATGGATGGTAGCCTTGTCCCTATGGAAGGTAGTCTGTTGTCGAGATTTTTGTTACTACATTGGATGGTAGCCTTGTCATTATGGAAGGTAGTTTGTTGTCGTGATTTTTGTTACTACAATGGATTATAGCCTTGTCTTTATGGAAGGTAGTCTGTTGTCGATATCTTTGTTACTCCAATGGATGGTAGCCTAGTCATTAAGGAAGGTAATGTGTTGTCGATATTTTTGTTACTCCAATGGATGGTATCGTTGTGATTATGGAAAGTAGTTTGTTGTTGATATCTTTGTTACTCCAATGGATCGTAGCCTTGTCATTATGGAAGGTAGTCTGTTGTCGAGATTTTTGTTAATCCAATGGATGGTAGCCTTGTCACTATGGAAGGTAGTCTATTGTCTAAATTTTTGTTACTACATTGGATTGTAGCCTTGTCATTATGGAAGGTAGTCTGTTGTCGTGATTTTTGTTACTACAATGGATTGTAGCCTTGTCTTTATGGAAGGTAGTCTGTTGTCGATATCTTTGTTACTCCAATGGATGGTAGCCTATTCATTATAGAAGGTAGTGTGTTTTCGAGATTTTTGTTACTCCAATGGATGGTAGCCTTGTCATTATAGAAGGTAGTATTTTGTCGAGATTTTTGTCACTACAATGGATGGTAGCCATGTCATTATGGAAGGTAGTCTGTTGTCGAGATTTTTGTTACTACAATAGATTGTAGCCTTTTCGTTATGGAAGATAGTCTGCTATAGATATCTTTGTTACTCCAAAGGATGTTAGCCTAGTCATTATAGAAGGTAGTATGTTTTCGAGATTTTTGTTACTCCAATGGATGGTATCCTTGTGATTATGGAAGGTAGTATGTTGTCGATATCTTTGTTACTCCAATGTGTGGTAGCCTTGTCATTATGGAAGGTAGTCTATTGTAGAGATTTTTGTTACTCCAATGGATGGTAGCCTTGTCACTATGGAAGGTAGTCTATTGTCGAGATTTTTGTTACTCCAATGGATGGTAGCCCTATCACTATAGAAGGTAGTCTGTTGTCGAGATTTTTGTTACTACATTGGATGGTAGCCTTGTCATTATGGAAGGTAGTCTGTTGTCGTGATTTTTGTTACTACAATGGATTTTAGCCTTGTTGTTATGTAAGGTAGTGTGTTGTCGATATCTTTGTTACTCCAATGGATGGTAGCCTAGTCATTAAGGAAGGTAGTCTGTTGTCGATATTTTTGTTACTCCAATGGATGGTATCGTTGTGATTATGGAAAGTAGTTTGTTGTCGATATCTTTGTTACTCCAATGGATCGTAGCCTTGTCATTATGGAAGGTAGTCTGTTGTCGAGATTTTTGTTACTCCAATGGATGGTAGCCTTGTCACTATGGAAGGTAGTTTGTTGTAGAGATTTTTGTTACTTCAATGGATGGTAGCCTTGTCACTATGGAAGGTAGTCTTTTTTCGAGATTTTTGTTACTACATTGGATTGTAGCCTTATCATTATGGAAGGTAGTCTGTTGTCTCGATTTTTGTTACTACAATGGATTGTAGCCTTGTCTTTAGGGAAGGTAATCTGTTGTCGATATCTTTGTTACTCCAATGGATGGTAGCCTAGTCATTATGGAAGGTAGTCTGTTGTCGAGATTTTTGTTACTCTAAGGGATGGTAGCCTTGTCATTATGGAAGGTAGTCTATTGTCGAGATTTTTTTACTACAATGGATTGTAGCTTTGTCGTTATGGCAGGTAGTCTGCTATAGATATCTTTGTTACTCCAAAGGATGGTAGCCTAGTCATTATAGAAGGTAGGCTGTTTTCGAGATTTTTGTTACTCCAATGGATGGTAGCCTTGTCATTATGCAAAGTAGTGTATTGTCGATATTTTTGTTATTCCAATAGATGGTAGCCTTGTCATTATGGAAGGTAGTCTGTTGTAGAGATTTTTGTTACTCCAATGGATGGTAGCCTTGTCATTATGCAAGGTAGTGTGTTGTCGATATTTTTGTTATTCCAATAGATGGTAGCCTTGTCATTATGGAAGGTAGTCTGTTGTCGAGATTTTTGTTACTCCAATGGATGGTAGCCTTGTCACTATGGAAGGTAGTCTGTTGTCGATATTTTTGTTACTATATTGGATGGTAGCCTTGTCATTATGGAAGGTAGTCTGTTGTCGTTATTTTTGTTACTACAATAGAGTGTAGCCTTGTCTTTATGGATGGTAGTCTGTTGTCGATATCTTTGTTACTCCAATGGATGGTAGCCTAGTCATTATGGAAGGTAGTCTGTTGTCGAGATTTTTGTTACTCTAAGGGATGGTAGCCTTGTCATTATGGAATTTAGTTTATTGTCGAGATTTTTTTATTCCAATGGATGGTAGCCTTGTCATTATAGAAGGTAGTCTGTTGTCGAGATTTTTGTTACTCCAATGGATGGTATCCTTGTGATTATGGAAGGTAGTATGTTGTCGATATCTTTGTTACTCCAATGGATGGTGGCCTTGTCATTATGGAAGGTAGTCTGTTGTCGAGATTTTTGTTACTCCAATGGATGGTAGCCTTGTCACTATCGAAAGTAGTCTGTTGTCGAGATTTTTGTTACTACATTGGATGGTAGCCTTGTCATAATGGAAGGTAGTTTGTTGTCGTGATTTTTGTTACTACAATGGATTGTAGCCTTGTCTTTATGGAAGGTAGTCTGTTGTCGATATCTTTGTTACTCCAATGGATGGTAGCCTAGTCATTAAGGAAGGTAGTCTGTTGTCGATATTTTTGTTACTCCAATGGATGGTATCGTTGTGATTATGGAAGGTAGTTTGTTGTCGATATCTTTGTTACTCCAATGGATCGTAGCCTTGTCATTATGGAAGGTAGTCTGTTGTCGAGATTTTTGTTACTCTAATGGATGGTAGCCTTGTCACTATGGAAGGTAGTCTGTTGTAGAGATTTTTGTTACTCCAATGGATGGTAGCCTTGTCATTATGCAAGGTAGTGTGTTGTCGATATTTTTGTTATTCCAATAGATGGTAGCCTTGTCATTATGGAAGGTAGCCTGTTGTCGAGATTTTTGTTACTCCAATGGATGGTAGCCTTGTCACAATGGAAGGTAGTTTGTTGTCGAGATTTTTGTTACTACATTGGATGGTAGCCTTGTCATTATGGAAGGTAGTCTGTTGTCGTTATTTTTTTTACTACAATGGAGTGTAGCCTTGTCTTTATGGAAGGTAGTTTGTTGTCGATATCTTTGTTACTCCAATGGATGGTAGCCTAGTCATTATGGAAGGTAGTCTGTTGTCTAGATTTTTGTTACTCTAAGGGATGGTGGCCTTGTCATTATGGAAGGTAGTCTGTTGTCGAGATTTTTGTTACTCCAATGGATGGTATCCTTGTGATTATGGAAGGTAGTATGTTGTCGATCTCTTTGTTACTCCAATGGATGGTGGCCTTGTCATTATGGAAGGTAGTCTGTTGTCGAGATTTTTGTTACTCCAATGGATGGTAGCCTTGTCCCTATGGAAGGTAGTCTGTTGTCGAGATTTTTGTTACTACATTGGATGGTAGCCTTGTCATTATGGAAGGTAGTCTGTTGTCGTGATTTTTGTTACTACAATGGATTATAGCCTTGTCTTTATGGAAGGTAGTCTGTTGTCGATATCTTTGTTACTCCAATGGATGGTAGCCTAGTCATTAAGGAAGGTAGTCTGTTGTCGATATTTTTGTTACTCCAATGGATGGTATCGTTGTGATTATGGAAAGTAGTTTGTTGTCGATATCTTTGTTACTCCAATGGATCGTAGCCTTGTCATTATGGAAGGTAGTCTGTTGTCGAGATTTTTGTTACTCCAATGGATGGTAGCCTTGTCACTATGGAAGGTAGTTTGTTGTAGAGATTTTTGTTACTTCAATGGATGGTAGCCTTGTCACTATGGAAGGTAGTCTGTTTTCGAGATTTTTGTTACTACATTGGATGGTAGCCTTGTCATTATGGAAGGTAGTCTGTTGTCGTGATTTTTGTTACTGCAATGGATTGTAGCCTTGTCTTTAGGGAAGGTAATCTGTTGTCGATATCTTTGTTACTCCAATGGATGGTAGCCTAGTCATTATGGAAGGTAGTCTGTTGTCGAGATTTTTGTTACTCTAAGGGATGGTAGCCTTGTCATTATGGAAGGTAGTCTATTGTCGAGATTTTTTTACTACAATGGATTGTAGCTTTGTCGTTATGGCAGGTAGTCTGCTATAGATATCTTTGTTACTCCAAAGGATGGTAGCCTAGTCATTATAGAAGGTAGGCTGTTTTCGAGATTTTTGTTACCCCAATGGATGGTAGCCTTGTCATTATGCAAAGTAGTGTATTGTCGATATTTTTGTTATTCCAATAGATGGTAGCCTTGTCATTATAAAAGGTAGTCTGTTGTAGAGATTTTTGTTACTCCAATGGATGGTAGCCTTGTCATTATGCAAGGTAGTGTGTTGTCGATATTTTTGTTATTCCAATAGATGGTAGCCTTGTCATTATGGAAGGTAGTCTGTTGTCGAGATTTTTGTTACTCCAATGGATGGTAGCCTTGTCACTATGGAAGGTAGTCTGTTGTCGAGATTTTTGTTACTATATTGGATGGTAGCCTTGTCATTATGGAAGGTAGTCTGTTGTCGTTATTTTTGTTACTACAATGGAGTGTAGCCTTGTCTTTATGGATGGTAGTCTGTTGTCGATATCTTTGTTACTCCAATGGATGGTAGCCTAGTCATTATGGAAGGTAGTCTGTTGTCGAGATTTTTGTTACTCTAAGGGATGGTAGCCTTGTCATTATGGAATTTAGTTTATTGTCGAGATTTTTTTATTCCAATGGATGGTAGCCTTGTCATTATGGAAGGTAGTCTGTTGTCGAGATTTTTCTTACTCCAATGGATGGTATCCTTGTGATTATGGAAGGTAGTATGTTGTCGATATCTTTGTTACTCCAATGGATGGTGGCCTTGTCATTATGGAAGGTAGTCTGTTGTCGAGATTTTTGTTACTCCAATGGATGGTAGCCTTGTCACTATCGAAGGTAGTCTGTTGTCGAGATTTTTGTTACTACATTGGATGGTAGCCTTGTCATAATGGAAGGTAGTTTGTTGTCGTGATTTTTGTTACTACAATGGATTGTAGCCTTGTCTTTATGGAAGGTAGTCTGTTGTCGATATCTTTGTTACTCCAATGGATGGTAGCCTAGTCATTAAGGAAGGTAGTCTGTTGTCGATATTTTTGTTACTCCAATGGATGGTATCCTTGTGATTATGGAAGGTAGTTTGTTGTCGATATCTTTGTTACTCCAATGGATCGTAGCCTTGTCATTATGGAAGGTAGTCCGTTGTCGAGATTTTTGTTACTCTAATGGATGATAGCCTTGTCACTATGGAAGGTAGTCTGTTGTCTAGATTTTTGTTACTACATTGGATGGTAGCCTTGTCATTATGGATGGTAGTCTGTTGTCGTGATTTTTGTTACGACAATGGATTGTAGCCTTGTCATTATGGAAGGTAGTCTGCTATAGATATCTTTGTTACTCTAATGGATGGTAGCCTAGTCATTATAGAAGGTAGTCTGTTTTCGAGATTTTTGTTACTCCAATGGATGGTAACCTTGTCATTATGCAAAGTAGTGTGTTGTCGATATTTTTGTTATTCCAATAGATGGTAGCCTTGTCATTATGGAAGGTAGTCTGTTGTAGAGATTTTTGTTACTCCAATGGATGGCAGCCTTGTCATTATGCAAGGTAGTGTGTTGTCGATATTTTTGTTATTCCAATAGATGGTAGCCTTGTCATTATGGAAGGTAGTCTGTTGTCGAGATTTTTGTTACTCCAATGGATGGTAGCCTTGTCACTATGGAAGGTAGTATGTTGTCGAGATTTTTGTTACTATATTGGATGGTAGCCTTGTCATTATGGAAGGTAGTCTGTTGTCGTTAATTTTGTTACTACAATGGAGTGTAGCCTTGTCTTTATGGAAGGTAGTTTGTTGTCGATATCTTTGTTACTCAAATGGATGGTAGCCTAGTCATTATGGAAGGTAGTCTGTTGTCGAGATTTTTGTTACTCTAAGGGATGGTAGCCTTGTCATTATGGAATTTAGTTTATTGTCGAGATTTTTTTATTCCAATGGATGGTAGCCTTGTCATTATGGAAGGTAGTCTGTTGTCGAGATTTTTGTTGCTCCAATGGATGGTATCCTTGTGATTATGGAAGGTAGTATGTTATCGATATCTTTGTTACTCCAATGGATGGTGGCCTTGTCATTATGGAAGGTAGTCTGTTGTCGAGATTTTTGTTACTCCAATGGATGGTAGCCTTGTCACTATGGAAGGTAGTCTGTTGTCGAGATTTTTGTTACTACATTGGATGGTAGCCTTGTCATTATGGATGGTAGTTTGTTGTCGTGATTTTTGTTACTACAATGGATTGTAGCCTTGTCTTTATGGAAGGTAGTCTGTTGTCGATATCTTTGTTACTCCAATGGATGGTAGCCTAGTCATTAAGGAAGGTAGTCTGTTGTCGATATTTTTGTTACTCCAATGGATGGTATCCTTGTGATTATGAAAGGTAGTTTGTTGTCGATATCTTTGTTACTCCAATGGATGGTAGCCTTGTCACTATGGAAGGTAGTCTGTTGTCTAGATTTTTGTTACTACATTGGATGGTAGCCTTGTCATTATGGAAGGTAGTCTGTTGTCGTGATTTTTGTTACTACAATGGATTGTAGCCTTGTCTTTATGGAAGGTAGTCTGTTGTCGATATCTTTGTTACTCCAATGGATGGTAGCCTAGTCATTATAGAAGGTAGTCTGTTTTCGAGATTTTTGTTACTCCAAAGGATGGTAGCCTTATCATTATGCAAAGTAGTGTGTTGTCGATATTTTTGTTATTCCAATAGATGGTAGCCTTGTCATTATGGAAGGTAGTCTGTTGTAGAAATTTTTGTTACTCTAATGGATGGTAGCCTTGTCATTATGCAAGGTAGTGTGTTGTCGATATTTTTGTTATTCCAATAGATGGTAGCCTTGTCATTATGGAAGGTAGTCTGTTGTCGAGATTTTTGTTACTCCAATGGATGGTAGCCTTGTCACTATGGAAGGTAGTCTATTGTCGAGATTTTTGTTACTATATTGGATGGTAGCCTTGTCATTATGGAAGGTAGTCTGTTGTCGTTATTTTTGTTACTACAATGGAGTGTAGCCTTGTCTTTATGGAAGGTAGTCTGTTGTCGATATCTTTGTTACTCCAATGGATGGTAGCCTAGTCATTATGGAAGGTAGTCTGTTGTCGAGATTTTTGTTACTCTAAGGGATGGTAGCCTTGTCATTATGGAATTTAGTTTATTGTCGAGATTTTTTTATTCCAATGGATGGTAGCCTTGTCATTATGGAAGGTAGTCTGTTGTCGAGATTTTTGTTACTCCAATGGATGGTATCCTTGTGATTATGGAAGGTAGTATGTTGTCGATATCTTTGTTACTCCAATGGATGGTGGCCTTGTCATTATGGAAGGTAGTCTGTTGTCGAGATTTTTGTTACTCCAATGGATGGTAGCCTTGTCACTATCGAAGGTAGTCTGTTGTCGAGATTTTTGTTACTACATTGGATGGTAGCCTTGTCATAATGGAAGGTAGTTTGTTGTCGTGATTTTTGTTACTACAATGGATTGTAGCCTTGTCTTTATGGAAGGTAGTCTGTTGTCGATATCTTTGTTACTCCAATGGATGGTAGCCTAGTCATTAAGGAAGGTAGTATGTTTTCGAGATTTTTGTTACTCCAATGGATGGTATCCTTGTGATTATGGAAGGTAGTATGTTGTCGATATCTTTGTTACTCCAATGTGTGGTAGCCTTGTCATTATGGAAGGTAGTCTATTGTAGAGATTTTTGTTACTCCAATGGATGGTAGCCTTGTCACTATGGAAGGTAGTCTATTGTCGAGATTTTTGTTACTCCAATGGATGGTAGCCCTATCACTATAGAAGGTAGTCTGTTGTCGAGATTTTTGTTACTACATTGGATGGTAGCCTTGTCATTATGGAAGGTAGTCTGTTGTCGTGATTTTTGTTACTACAATGGATTATAGCCTTGTCTTTATGGAAGGTAGTCTGTTGTCGATATCTTTGTTACTCCAATGGATGGTAGCCTAGTCATTAAGGAAGGTAGTCTGTTGTCGATATTTTTGTTACTCCAATGGATGGTATCGTTGTGATTATGGAAAGTAGTTTGTTGTCGATATCTTTGTTACTCCAATGGATCGTAGCCTTGTCATTATGGAAGGTAGTCTGTTGTCGAGATTTTTGTTACTCCAATGGATGGTAGCCTTGTCACTATGGAAGGTAGTTTGTTGTAGAGATTTTTGTTACTTCAATGGATGGTAGCCTTGTCACTATGGAAGGTAGTCTGTTTTCGAGATTTTTGTTACTACATTGGATGGTAGCCTTGTCATTATGGAAGGTAGTCTGTTGTCGTGATTTTTGTTACTGCAATGGATTGTAGCCTTGTCTTTAGGGAAGGTAATCTGTTGTCGATATCTTTGTTACTCCAATGGATGGTAGCCTAGTCATTATGGAAGGTAGTCTGTTGTCGAGATTTTTGTTACTCTAAGGGATGGTAGCCTTGTCATTATGGAAGGTAGTCTATTGTCGAGATTTTTTTACTACAATGGATTGTAGCTTTGTCGTTATGGCAGGTAGTCTGCTATAGATATCTTTGTTACTCCAAAGGATGGTAGCCTAGTCATTATAGAAGGTAGGCTGTTTTCGAGATTTTTGTTACCCCAATGGATGGTAGCCTTGTCATTATGCAAAGTAGTGTATTGTCGATATTTTTGTTATTCCAATAGATGGTAGCCTTGTCATTATAAAAGGTAGTCTGTTGTAGAGATTTTTGTTACTCCAATGGATGGTAGCCTTGTCATTATGCAAGGTAGTGTGTTGTCGATATTTTTGTTATTCCAATAGATGGTAGCCTTGTCATTATGGAAGGTAGTCTGTTGTCGAGATTTTTGTTACTCAAATGGATGGTAGCCTTGTCACTATGGAAGGTAGTCTGTTGTCGAGATTTTTGTTACTATATTGGATGGTAGCCTTGTCATTATGGAAGGTAGTCTGTTGTCGTTATTTTTGTTACTACAATGGAGTGTAGCCTTGTCTTTATGGATGGTAGTCTGTTGTCGATATCTTTGTTACTCCAATGGATGGTAGCCTAGTCATTATGGAAGGTAGTCTGTTGTCGAGATTTTTGTTACTCTAAGGGATGGTAGCCTTGTCATTATGGAATTTAGTTTATTGTCGAGATTTTTTTATTCCAATGGATGGTAGCCTTGTCATTATGGAAGGTAGTCTGTTGTCGAGATTTTTCTTACTCCAATGGATGGTATCCTTGTGATTATGGAAGGTAGTATGTTGTCGATATCTTTGTTACTCCAATGGATGGTGGCCTTGTCATTATGGAAGGTAGTCTGTTGTCGAGATTTTTGTTACTCCAATGGATGGTAGCCTTGTCACTATCGAAGGTAGTCTGTTGTCGAGATTTTTGTTACTACATTGGATGGTAGCCTTGTCATAATGGAAGGTAGTTTGTTGTCGTGATTTTTGTTACTACAATGGATTGTAGCCTTGTCTTTATGGAAGGTAGTCTGTTGTCGATATCTTTGTTACTCCAATGGATGGTAGCCTAGTCATTAAGGAAGGTAGTCTGTTGTCGATATTTTTGTTACTCCAATGGATGGTATCCTTGTGATTATGGAAGGTAGTTTGTTGTCGATATCTTTGTTACTCCAATGGATCGTAGCCTTGTCATTATGGAAGGTAGTCCGTTGTCGAGATTTTTGTTACTCTAATGGATGATAGCCTTGTCACTATGGAAGGTAGTCTGTTGTCTAGATTTTTGTTACTACATTGGATGGTAGCCTTGTCATTATGGATGGTAGTCTGTTGTCGTGATTTTTGTTACGACAATGGATTGTAGCCTTGTCATTATGGAAGGTAGTCTGCTATAGATATCTTTGTTACTCTAATGGATGGTAGCCTAGTCATTATAGAAGGTAGTCTGTTTTCGAGATTTTTGTTACTCCAATGGATGGTAACCTTGTCATTATGCAAAGTAGTGTGTTGTCGATATTTTTGTTATTCCAATAGATGGTAGCCTTGTCATTATGGAAGGTAGTCTGTTGTAGAGATTTTTGTTACTCCAATGGATGGCAGCCTTGTCATTATGCAAGGTAGTGTGTTGTCGATATTTTTGTTATTCCAATAGATGGTAGCCTTGTCATTATGGAAGGTAGTCTGTTGTCGAGATTTTTGTTACTCCAATGGATGGTAGCCTTGTCACTATGGAAGGTAGTATGTTGTCGAGATTTTTGTTACTATATTGGATGGTAGCCTTGTCATTATGGAAGGTAGTCTGTTGTCGTTAATTTTGTTACTACAATGGAGTGTAGCCTTGTCTTTATGGAAGGTAGTTTGTTGTCGATATCTTTGTTACTCAAATGGATGGTAGCCTAGTCATTATGGAAGGTAGTCTGTTGTCGAGATTTTTGTTACTCTAAGGGATGGTAGCCTTGTCATTATGGAATTTAGTTTATTGTCGAGATTTTTTTATTCCAATGGATGGTAGCCTTGTCATTATGGAAGGTAGTCTGTTGTCGAGATTTTTGTTGCTCCAATGGATGGTATCCTTGTGATTATGGAAGGTAGTATGTTATCGATATCTTTGTTACTCCAATGGATGGTGGCCTTGTCATTATGGAAGGTAGTCTGTTGTCGAGATTTTTGTTACTCCAATGGATGGTAGCCTTGTCACTATGGAAGGTAGTCTGTTGTCGAGATTTTTGTTACTACATTGGATGGTAGCCTTGTCATTATGGATGGTAGTTTGTTGTCGTGATTTTTGTTACTACAATGGATTGTAGCCTTGTCTTTATGGAAGGTAGTCTGTTGTCGATATCTTTGTTACTCCAATGGATGGTAGCCTAGTCATTAAGGAAGGTAGTCTGTTGTCGATATTTTTGTTACTCCAATGGATGGTATCCTTGTGATTATGAAAGGTAGTTTGTTGTCGATATCTTTGTTACTCCAATGGATGGTAGCCTTGTCACTATGGAAGGTAGTCTGTTGTCTAGATTTTTGTTACTACATTGGATGGTAGCCTTGTCATTATGGAAGGTAGTCTGTTGTCGTGATTTTTGTTACTACAATGGATTGTAGCCTTGTCTTTATGGAAGGTAGTCTGTTGTCGATATCTTTGTTACTCCAATGGATGGTAGCCTAGTCATTATAGAAGGTAGTCTGTTTTCGAGATTTTTGTTACTCCAAAGGATGGTAGCCTTATCATTATGCAAAGTAGTGTGTTGTCGATATTTTTGTTATTCCAATAGATGGTAGCCTTGTCATTATGGAAGGTAGTCTGTTGTAGAAATTTTTGTTACTCTAATGGATGGTAGCCTTGTCATTATGCAAGGTAGTGTGTTGTCGATATTTTTGTTATTCCAATAGATGGTAGCCTTGTCATTATGGAAGGTAGTCTGTTGTCGAGATTTTTGTTACTCCAATGGATGGTAGCCTTGTCACTATGGAAGGTAGTCTATTGTCGAGATTTTTGTTACTATATTGGATGGTAGCCTTGTCATTATGGAAGGTAGTCTGTTGTCGTTATTTTTGTTACTACAATGGAGTGTAGCCTTGTCTTTATGGAAGGTAGTCTGTTGTCGATATCTTTGTTACTCCAATGGATGGTAGCCTAGTCATTATGGAAGGTAGTCTGTTGTCGAGATTTTTGTTACTCTAAGGGATGGTAGCCTTGTCATTATGGAATTTAGTTTATTGTCGAGATTTTTTTATTCCAATGGATGGTAGCCTTGTCATTATGGAAGGTAGTCTGTTGTCGAGATTTTTGTTACTCCAATGGATGGTATCCTTGTGATTATGGAAGGTAGTATGTTGTCGATATCTTTGTTACTCCAATGGATGGTGGCCTTGTCATTATGGAAGGTAGTCTGTTGTCGAGATTTTTGTTACTCCAATGGATGGTAGCCTTGTCACTATCGAAGGTAGTCTGTTGTCGAGATTTTTGTTACTACATTGGATGGTAGCCTTGTCATAATGGAAGGTAGTTTGTTGTCGTGATTTTTGTTACTACAATGGATTGTAGCCTTGTCTTTATGGAAGGTAGTCTGTTGTCGATATCTTTGTTACTCCAATGGATGGTAGCCTAGTCATTAAGGAAGGTAGTCTGTTGTCGATATTTTTGTTACTCCAATGGATGGTATCCTTGTGATTATGGAAGGTAGTTTGTTGTCGATATCTTTGTTACTCCAATGGATCGTAGCCTTGTCATTATGGAAGGTAGTCCGTTGTCGAGATTTTTGTTACTCTAATGGATGGTAGCCTTGTCACTATGGAAGGTAGTCTGTTGTCTAGATTTTTGTTACTACATTGGATGGTAGCCTTGTCATTATGGATGGTAGTCTGTTGTCGTGATTTTTGTTACGACAATGGATTGTAGCCTTGTCATTATGGAAGGTAGTCTGCTATAGATATCTTTGTTACTCTAATGGATGGTAGCCTAGTCATTATAGAAGGTAGTCTGTTTTCGAGATTTTTGTTACTCCAATGGATGGTAACCTTGTCATTATGCAAAGTAGTGTGTTGTCGATATTTTTGTTATTCCAATAGATGGTAGCCTTGTCATTATGGAAGGTAGTCTGTTGTAGAGATTTTTGTTACTCCAATGGATGGCAGCCTTGTCATTATGCAAGGTAGTGTGTTGTCGATATTTTTGTTATTCCAATAGATGGTAGCCTTGTCATTATGGAAGGTAGTCTGTTGTCGAGATTTTTGTTACTCCAATGGATGGTAGCCTTGTCACTATGGAAGGTAGTATGTTGTCGAGATTTTTGTTACTATATTGGATGGTAGCCTTGTCATTATGGAAGGTAGTCTGTTGTCGTTAATTTTGTTACTACAATGGAGTGTAGCCTTGTCTTTATGGAAGGTAGTTTGTTGTCGATATCTTTGTTACTCAAATGGATGGTAGCCTAGTCATTATGGAAGGTAGTCTGTTGTCGAGATTTTTGTTACTCTAAGGGATGGTAGCCTTGTCATTATGGAATTTAGTTTATTGTCGAGATTTTTTTATTCCAATGGATGGTAGCCTTGTCATTATGGAAGGTAGTCTGTTGTCGAGATTTTTGTTGCTCCAATGGATGGTATCCTTGTGATTATGGAAGGTAGTATGTTATCGATATCTTTGTTACTCCAATGGATGGTGGCCTTGTCATTATGGAAGGTAGTCTGTTGTCGAGATTTTTGTTACTCCAATGGATGGTAGCCTTGTCACTATGGAAGGTAGTCTGTTGTCGAGATTTTTGTTACTACATTGGATGGTAGCCTTGTCATTATGGATGGTAGTTTGTTGTCGTGATTTTTGTTACTACAATGGATTGTAGCCTTGTCTTTATGGAAGGTAGTCTGTTGTCGATATCTTTGTTACTCCAATGGATGGTAGCCTAGTCATTAAGGAAGGTAGTCTGTTGTCGATATTTTTGTTACTCCAATGGATGGTATCCTTGTGATTATGAAAGGTAGTTTGTTGTCGATATCTTTGTTACTCCAATGGATGGTAGCCTTGTCACTATGGAAGGTAGTCTGTTGTCTAGATTTTTGTTACTACATTGGATGGTAGCCTTGTCATTATGGAAGGTAGTCTGTTGTCGTGATTTTTGTTACTACAATGGATTGTAGCCTTGTCTTTATGGAAGGTAGTCTGTTGTCGATATCTTTGTTACTCCAATGGATGGTAGCCTAGTCATTATAGAAGGTAGTCTGTTTTCGAGATTTTTGTTACTCCAAAGGATGGTAGCCTTATCATTATGCAAAGTAGTGTGTTGTCGATATTTTTGTTATTCCAATAGATGGTAGCCTTGTCATTATGGAAGGTAGTCTGTTGTAGAAATTTTTGTTACTCTAATGGATGGTAGCCTTGTCATTATGCAAGGTAGTGTGTTTTCGATATTTTTGTTATTCCAATAGATGGTAGCCTTGTCATTATGGAAGGTAGTCTGTTGTCGAGATTTTTGTTACTCCAATGGATGGTAGCCTTGTCACTATGGAAGGTAGTCTATTGTCGAGATTTTTGTTACTATATTGGATGGTAGCCTTGTCATTATGGAAGGTAGTCTGTTGTCGTTATTTTTGTTACTACAATGGAGTGTAGCCTTGTCTTTATGGAAGGTAGTCTGTTGTCGATATCTTTGTTACTCCAATGGATGGTAGCCTAGTCATTATGGAAGGTAGTCTGTTGTCGAGATTTTTGTTACTCTAAGGGATGGTAGCCTTGTCATTATGGAATTTAGTTTATTGTCGAGATTTTTTTATTCCAATGGATGGTAGCCTTGTCATTATGGAAGGTAGTCTATTGTCGAGATTTTTGTTACTCCAATGGATGGTATCCTTGTGATTATGGAAGGTAGTATGTTGTCGATATCTTTGTTACTCCAATGGATGGTGGCCTTGTCATTATGGAAGGTAGTCTGTTGTCGAGATTTTTGTTACTCCAATGGATGGTAGCCTTGTCACTATCGAAGGTAGTCTGTTGTCGAGATTTTTGTTACTACATTGGATGGTAGCCTTGTCATAATGGAAGGTAGTTTGTTGTCGTGATTTTTGTTACTACAATGGATTGTAGCCTTGTCTTTATGGAAGGTAGTCTGTTGTCGATATCTTTGTTACTCCAATGGATGGTAGCCTAGTCATTAAGGAAGGTAGTCTGTTGTCGATATTTTTGTTACTCCAATGGATGGTATCCTTGTGATTATGGAAGGTAGTTTGTTGTCGATATCTTTGTTACTCCAATGGATCGTAGCCTTGTCATTATGGAAGGTAGTCCGTTGTCGAGATTTTTGTTACTCTAATGGATGGTAGCCTTGTCACTATGGAAGGTAGTCTGTTGTCTAGATTTTTGTTACTACATTGGATGGTAGCCTTGTCATTATGGATGGTAGTCTGTTGTCGTGATTTTTGTTACGACAATGGATTGTAGCCTTGTCATTATGGAAGGTAGTCTGCTATAGATATCTTTGTTACTCTAATGGATGGTAGCCTAGTCATTATAGAAGGTAGTCTGTTTTCGAGATTTTTGTTACTCCAATGGATGGTAACCTTGTCATTATGCAAAGTAGTGTGTTATCGATATTTTTGTTATTCCAATAGATGGTAGCCTTGTCATTATGGAAGGTAGTCTGTTGTAGAGATTTTTGTTACTCCAATGGATGGTAGCCTTGTCATTATGCAAGGTAGTGTGTTGTCGATATTTTTGTTATTCCAATAGATGGTAGCCTTGTCATTATGGAAGGTAGTCTGTTGTCGAGATTTTTGTTACTCCAATGGATGGTAGCCTTGTCACTATGGAAGGTAGTATGTTGTCGAGATTTTTGTTACTATATTGGATGGTAGCCTTGTCATTATGGAAGGTAGTCTGTTGTCGTTAATTTTGTTACTACAATGGAGTGTAGCCTTGTCTTTATGGAAGGTAGTTTGTTGTCGATATCTTTGTTACTCAAATGGATGGTAGCCTAGTCATTATGGAAGGTAGTCTGTTGTCGAGATTTTTGTTACTCTAAGGGATGGTAGCCTTGTCATTATGGAATTTAGTTTATTGTCGAGATTTTTTTATTCCAATGGATGGTAGCCTTGTCATTATGGAAGGTAGTCTGTTGTCGAGATTTTTGTTACTCCAATGGATGGTATCCTTGTGATTATGGAAGGTAGTATGTTATCGATATCTTTGTTACTCCAATGGATGGTGGCCTTGTCATTATGGAAGGTAGTCTGTTGTCGAGATTTTTGTTACTCCAATGGATGGTAGCCTTGTCACTATGGAAGGTAGTCTGTTGTCGAGATTTTTGTTACTACATTGGATGGTAGCCTTGTCATTATGGATGGTAGTTTGTTGTCGTGATTTTTGTTACTACAATGGATTGTAGCCTTGTCTTTATGGAAGGTAGTCTGTTGTCGATATCTTTGTTACTCCAATGGATGGTAGCCTAGTCATTAAGGAAGGTAGTCTGTTGTCGATATTTTTGTTACTCCAATGGATGGTATCCTTGTGATTATGAAAGGTAGTTTGTTGTCGATATCTTTGTTACTCCAATGGATGGTAGCCTTGTCACTATGGAAGGTAGTCTGTTGTCTAGATTTTTGTTACTACATTGGATGGTAGCCTTGTCATTATGGAAGGTAGTCTGTTGTCGTGATTTTTGTTACTACAATGGATTGTAGCCTTGTCTTTATGGAAGGTAGTCTGTTGTCGATATCTTTGTTACTCCAATGGATGGTAGCCTAGTCATTATAGAAGGTAGTCTGTTTTCGAGATTTTTGTTACTCCAATGGATGGTAGCCTTATCATTATGCAAAGTAGTGTGTTGTCGATATTTTTGTTATTCCAATAGATGGTAGCCTTGTCATTATGGAAGGTAGTCTGTTGTAGAAATTTTTGTTACTCTAATGGATGGTAGCCTTGTCATTATGCAAGGTAGTGTGTTGTCGATATTTTTGTTATTCCAATAGATGGTAGCCTTGTCATTATGGAAGGTAGTCTGTTGTCGAGATTTTTGTTACTCCAATGGATGGTAGCCTTGTCACTATGGAAGGTAGTCTATTGTCGAGATTTTTGTTACTATATTGGATGGTAGCCTTGTCATTATGGAAGGTAGTCTGTTGTCGTTATTTTTGTTACTACAATGGAGTGTAGCCTTGTCTTTATGGAAGGTAGTCTGTTGTCGATATCTTTGTTACTCCAATGGATGGTAGCCTAGTCATTATGGAAGGTAGTCTGTTGTCGAGATTTTTGTTACTCTAAGGGATGGTAGCCTTGTCATTATGGAATTTAGTTTATTGTCGAGATTTTTTTATTCCAATGGATGGTAGCCTTGTCATTATGGAAGGTAGTCTGTTGTCGAGATTTTTGTTACTCCAATGGATGGTATCCTTGTGATTATGGAAGGTAGTATGTTGTCGATATCTTTGTTACTCCAATGGATGGTGGCCTTGTCATTATGGAAGGTAGTCTGTTGTCGAGATTTTTGTTACTCCAATGGATGGTAGCCTTGTCACTATCGAAGGTAGTCTGTTGTCGAGATTTTTGTTACTACATTGGATGGTAGCCTTGTCATAATGGAAGGTAGTTTGTTGTCGTGATTTTTGTTACTACAATGGATTGTAGCCTTGTCTTTATGGAAGGTAGTCTGTTGTCGATATCTTTGTTACTCCAATGGATGGTAGCCTAGTCATTAAGGAAGGTAGTCTGTTGTCGATATTTTTGTTACTCCAATGGATGGTACCCTTTGATTATGGAAGGTAGTTTGTTGTCGATATCTTTGTTACTCCAATGGATCGTAGCCTTGTCATTATGGAAGGTAGTCCGTTGTCGAGATTTTTGTTACTCTAATGGATGGTAGCCTTGTCACTATGGAAGGTAGTCTGTTGTCTAGATTTTTGTTACTACATTGGATGGTAGCCTTGTCATTATGGATGGTAGTCTGTTGTCGTGATTTTTGTTACGACAATGGATTGTAGCCTTGTCATTATGGAAGGTAGTCTGCTATAGATATCTTTGTTACTCTAATGGATGGTAGCCTAGTCATTATAGAAGGTAGTCTGTTTTCGAGATTTTTGTTACTCCAATGGATGGTAACCTTGTCATTATGCAAAGTAGTGTGTTGTCGATATTTTTGTTATTCCAATAGATGGTAGCCTTGTCATTATGGAAGGTAGTCTGTTGTAGAGATTTTTGTTACTCCAATGGATGGTAGCCTTGTCATTATGCAAGGTAGTGTGTTGTCGATATTTTTGTTATTCCAATAGATGGTAGCCTTGTCATTATGGAAGGTAGTCTGTTGTCGAGATTTTTGTTACTCCAATGGATGGTAGCCTTGTCACTATGGAAGGTAGTATGTTGTCGAGATTTTTGTTACTATATTGGATGGTAGCCTTGTCATTATGGAAGGTAGTCTGTTGTCGTTAATTTTGTTACTACAATGGAGTGTAGCCTTGTCTTTATGGAAGGTAGTTTGTTGTCGATATCTTTGTTACTCAAATGGATGGTAGCCTAGTCATTATGGAAGGTAGTCTGTTGTCGAGATTTTTGTTACTCTAAGGGATGGTAGCCTTGTCATTATGGAATTTAGTTTATTGTCGAGATTTTTTTATTCCAATGGATGGTAGCCTTGTCATTATGGAAGGTAGTCTGTTGTCGAGATTTTTGTTACTCCAATGGATGGTATCCTTGTGATTATGGAAGGTAGTATGTTATCGATATCTTTGTTACTCCAATGGATGGTGGCCTTGTCATTATGGAAGGTAGTCTGTTGTCGAGATTTTTGTTACTCCAATGGATGGTAGCCTTGTCACTATGGAAGGTAGTCTGTTGTCGAGATTTTTGTTACTACATTGGATGGTAGCCTTGTCATTATGGATGGTAGTTTGTTGTCGTGATTTTTGTTACTACAATGGATTGTAGCCTTGTCTTTATGGAAGGTAGTCTGTTGTCGATATCTTTGTTACTCCAATGGATGGTAGCCTAGTCATTAAGGAAGGTAGTCTGTTGTCGATATTTTTGTTACTCCAATGGATGGTATCCTTGTGATTATGAAAGGTAGTTTGTTGTCGATATCTTTGTTACTCCAATGGATGGTAGCCTTGTCACTATGGAAGGTAGTCTGTTGTCTAGATTTTTGTTACTACATTGGATGGTAGCCTTGTCATTATGGAAGGTAGTCTGTTGTCGTGATTTTTGTTACTACAATGGATTGTAGCCTTGTCTTTATGGAAGGTAGTCTGTTGTCGATATCTTTGTTACTCCAATGGATGGTAGCCTAGTCATTATAGAAGGTAGTCTATTTTCGAGATTTTTGTTACTCCAATGGATGGTAGCCTTATCATTATGCAAAGTAGTGTGTTGTCGATATTTTTGTTATTCCAATAGATGGTAGCCTTGTCATTATGGAAGGTAGTCTGTTGTAGAAATTTTTGTTACTCTAATGGATGGTAGCCTTGTCATTATGCAAGGTAGTGTGTTGTCGATATTTTTGTTATTCCAATAGATGGTAGCCTTGTCATTATGGAAGGTAGTCTGTTGTCGAGATTTTTGTTACTCCAATGGATGGTAGCCTTGTCACTATGGAAGGTAGTCTATTGTCGAGATTTTTGTTACTATATTGGATGGTAGCCTTGTCATTATGGAAGGTAGTCTGTTGTCGTTATTTTTGTTACTACAATGGAGTGTAGCCTTGTCTTTATGGAAGGTAGTCTGTTGTCGATATCTTTGTTACTCCAATGGATGGTAGCCTAGTCATTATGGAAGGTAGTCTGTTGTCGAGATTTTTGTTACTCTAAGGGATGGTAGCCTTGTCATTATGGAATTTAGTTTATTGTCGAGATTTTTTTATTCCAATGGATGGTAGCCTTGTCATTATGGAAGGTAGTCTGTTGTCGAGATTTTTGTTACTCCAATGGATGGTATCCTTGTGATTATGGAAGGTAGTATGTTATCGATATCTTTGTTACTCGAATGGATGGTGGCCTTGTCATTATGGAAGGTAGTCTGTTGTCGAGATTTTTGTTACTCCAATGGATGGTAGCCATGTCACTATGGAAGGTAGTCTGTTGTCGAGATTTTTGTTACTACATTGGATGGTAGCCTTGTCATTATGGAAGGTAGTTTGTTGTCGTGATTTTTGTTCCTACAATGAATTGTAGCCTTGTCTTTATGGAAGGTAGTCTGTTGTCGATATCTTTGTTACTCCAATGGATGGTAGCCTAGTAATTAAGGAAGGTAGTCTGTTGTCGATATTTTTGTTACTCCAATGGATGGTGTCCTTGTGATTATGGAAGGTAGTTTGTTGTCGATATCTTTGTTACTCCAATGTATCGTAGCCTTGTCATTATGGAAGGTAGTCTGTTGTCGAGATTTTTGTTACTCCAATGGATGGTAGCCTTGTCACTATGGAAGGTAGTCTGTTGTCTAGATTTTTGTTACTACATTGGATGGTAGCCTTGTCATTATGGAAGGTAGTCTGATGTCGTGATTTTTGTTACTACAATGGATTGTAGCCTTGTCTTTATGGAAGGTAGTCTGTTGTCGATATCTTTGTTACTCCAATGGATGGTAGCCTAGTAATTAAGGAAGGTAGTCTGTTGTCGATATTTTTGTTACTCCAATGGATGGTGTCCTTGTGATTATGGAAGGTAGTTTGTTGTCGATATCTTTGTTACTCCAATGTATCGTAGCCTTGTCATTATGGAAGGTAGTCTGTTGTCGAGATTTTTGTTATTCCAATGGATGGTAGCCTTGTCACTATGGAAGGTAGTCTGTTGTCTAGATTTTTGTTACTACATTGGATGGTAGCCTTGTCATTATGGAAGGTAGTCTGATGTCGTGATTTTTGTTACTACAATGGATTGTAGCCTTGTCTTTATGGAAGGTAGTCTGTTGTCGATATCTTTGTTACTCCAATGGATGGTAGCCTAGTCATTATAGAAAGTAGTCTGTTTTCGAGATTTTTGTTACTCCAATGGATGGTAGCCTTGTCATTATGCAAAGTAGTGTGTTGTCGATATTTTTGTTATTCCAATAGATGGTAGCCTTGTCATTATGGAAGGTAGTCTGTTGTAGAGATTTTTGTTACTCCAATGGATGGTAGCCTTGTCATTATGCAAGGTAGTGTGTTGTCGATATTTTTGTTATTCCAATAGATGGTAGCCTTGTCATTATGGAAGGTAGTCTGTTGTCGAGATTTTTGTTACTCCAATGGATGGTAGCCTTGTCACTATGGAAGGTAGTCTATTGTCGAGATTTTTGTTACTATATTGGATGGTAGCCTTGTCATTATGGAAGGTAGTCTGTTGTCGTTATTTTTGTTACTACAATGGAGTGTAGCCTTGTCTTTATGGAAGGTAGTCTGTTGTCGATATCTTTGTTACTCCAATGGATGGTAGCCTAGTCATTATGGAAGGTAGTCTGTTGTCGAGATTTTTGTTACTCTAAGGGATGGTAGCCTTGTCATTATGGAATTTATTTTATTGTCGAGATTTTTTTATTCCAATGGATGGTAGCCTTGTCATTATGGAAGGTAGTCTGTTGTCGAGATTTTTGTTACTCCAATGGATGGTATCCTTGTGATTATGGAAGGTAGTATGTTATCGATATCTTTGTTACTCCAATGGATGGTGGCCTTGTCATTATGGAAGGTAGTCTGTTGTCGAGATTTTTGTTACTCCAATGGATGGTAGCCTTATCACTATGGAAGGTAGTCTGTTGTCGAGATTTTTGTTACTACATTGGATGGTAGCCTTGTCATTATGGAAGGTAGTTTGTTGTCGTGATTTTTGTTTCTACAATGGATTGTAGCCTTGTCTTTATGGAAGGTAGTCTGTTGTCGATATCTTTGTTACTCCAATGGATGGTATCCTAGTAATTAAGGAAGGTAGTCTATTGTCGATATTTTTGTTACTCCAATGGATGGTATCCTTGTGATTATGGAAGGTAGTTTGTTGTCGATATCTTTGTTACTCCAATGTATCGTAGCCTTGTCATTATGGAAGGTAGTCTGTTGTCGAGATTTTTGTTACTCCAATGGATGGTAGCCTTGTCACTATGGAAGGTAGTCTGTTGTCTAGATTTTTGTTACTACATTGGATGGTAGCCTTGTCATTATGGAAGGTAGTCTGTTGTCAGGATTTTTGTTACTACAATGGATTGTAGCCTTGTCTTTATGGAAGGTAGTCTGTTGTCGATATCCTTGTTACTCCAATGGATGGTAGCCTAGTCATTATAGAAGGTAGTCTGTTTTCGAGATTTTTGTTACTCCAATGGATGGTAGCCTTGTCATTATGCAAAGTAGTGTGTTGTCGATATTTTTGTTATTCCAATAGATGGTAGCCTTGTCATTATGGAAGGTAGTCTGTTGTAGAGATTTTTGTTACTCCAATGGATGGTAGCCTTGTCATTAAGCAAGGTAGTGTGTTGTCAATATTTTTGTTATTCCAATACATGGTAGCCTTGTCATTATGGAAGGTAGTCTGTTGTCGAGATTTTTGTTACTCCAATGGATGGTAGCCTTGTCACTATGGAAGGTAGTCTGTTGTCGAGATTTTTGTTACTACATTGGATGGTAGCCTTGTCATTATGAAAGGTAGTTTGTTGTCGTTATTTTGGTTACTACAATGGAGTCTAGCCTTGTCTTTATGGAAGGTAGTATGTTGTCGATATCTTTGTTACTCCAATGGATGGTAGCCTAGTCATTATGGAAGGTAGTCTGTTGTCGAGATTTTTGTTACTCTAAGGGATGGTAGACTTGTCATTATGGAATTTAGTTTATTGTCGAGATTTTTTTATTCCAATGGATGGTAGCCTTGTAATTATGGAAGGTAGTCTGTTGTCAAGATTTTTGTTACTACATTGGATGGTAGCCTTGTCATTATGGAAGGTAGTATGTTGTCGTTGTTTTTCTTACTACAATGGATTGTAGCCTTGTCTTTATGGAAGGTAGTCTATTGTCGATATCATTGTTACTCCAATGGATGGTAGCCTAGTCATTATGGAAGGTAGTCTGTTGTCGAGATTTTTGTTACTCTAAGGGATGGTAACCTTGTCATTATGAAAGGTAGTCTATTGTCGAGATTTTTGTTACTACAATGGATTGTAGCCTTGTTGTTATGGCAGGTAGTCTACTATCAATATCTTTTTTACTCCAAAGGATGGTAGCCTAGTCATTATAGATGGTAGTCTGTATTCGAGATTTTTGTTATTCCAATGGATGGTATCCTTGTGATTATTGAAGGTAGTATGTTGTCGATATCTTTGTTACTCCAATGGATGGTAGCCTTGTCATTATGGAAGGAAGTCTGTTGTAGAGATTTTTGTTACTCCAATGGATGGTAGACTTGTCACTATTGAAGGTAGTCTGTTTTCGAGATTTATGTTACTACATTGGATGGTAGCCTTGTCATTATGGAAGGTAGTCTGTTGTCGTGATTTTTGTTACTACAATGGATTGTAGCCTTGTCTTTAGGGAAGGTAATCTGTTGTCGATATCTTTGTTACTCCAATGGATGGTAGCCTAGTTATTATGGAAGGTAGTCTGTTGTCGAGATTTTTGTTACTCTAAGGGATGGTAGCCCTGTCATTATGGAAGGTAGTCTATTGTTGAGATTTTTTTACTACAATGGATTATAGCTTTGTCGTTATGGCAGGTAGTCTGCTATTGATATCTTTGTTACTCCAAAGGATGGTAGTCTAGTCATTATAGAAGGTAGTCTGTTTTCGAGATTTTTGTTACTCCAATGGATGGTAGCCTTGTCATTATGCAAAGTAGTGTGTTGTCGATATTTTTGTTATTCCAATAGATGGTAGCCTTGTCATTATGGAAGGTAGTCTGTTGTGGAGATTGTTGTTACTCCAATGGATGGTAGCCTTGTCATTATGCAAGGTAGTGTGTTGTCGATATTTTTGTTATTCCAATAGATGGTAGCCTTGTCATTATGGAAGGTAGTCTGTTGTCGAGATTTTTGTTACTCCAATGGATGGTAGCCTTGTCACAATGGAAGGTAGTCTGTTGTCGAGATTTTTGTTACTACATTGGATGGTAGCCTTGTCATTATGGAAGGTAGTCCGTTGTCATTATTTTTGTTACTACAATGGAGTGTAGCCTTGTCTTTATGGAAGGTAGTCTGTTGTCGATATCTTTGTTACTCCAATGGATGGTAGCCTAGTCATTATGGAAGGTAGTCTGTTGTCTAGATTTTTGTTACTCTAAGGGATGGTAGCCTTGTCATTATGGAATTTAGTTTATTGTCGAGATTTTTTTATTCCAATGGATGGTAGCCTTGTCATTATGGAAGGTAGTCTGTTGTCGAGATTTTTGTTACTCCAATGGATGGTATCCTTGTGATTATGGAAGGTAGTATGTTGTCGATATCTTTGTTACTCCAATGGATGGTGGCCTTGTCATTATGGAAGGTAGTCTGTTGTCGAGATTTTAGTTACTCCAATGGATGGTAGCCTTGTCACTATGGAAGGTAGTCTGTTGTCGAGATTTTTGTTACTACATTGGATGGTAGCCTTGTCATTATGGAAGGTAGTCTGTTGTCGTGATTTTTGTTACTACAATGGATTGTAGCCTTGTCTTTATGGAAGGTAGTCTGTTGTCGATATCTTTGTTACTCCAATGGATGGTAGCCTAGTCATTAAGGAAGGCAGTCTGTTGTCGATATTTTCGTTACTCCAATGGATGGTTTCCTTGTGATTATGGAAGGTAGTTTGTTGTCGATATCTTTGTTACTCCAATGGATCGTAGCCTTGTCATTATGGAAGGTAGTTTGTTGTCGAGATTTTTGTTACTCCAATGGATGGTAAGCTTGTCACTATGGAAGGTAGTCTGTTGTCTAAATTTTTGGTTCTACATTGGATGGTAGGCTTGTCATTATGGAAGGTAGTTTGTTGTCGTGATTTTTGTTACTACAATGGATTGTAGCCTTGTCTTTATGGAAGGTAGTCTGTTGTCGATATCTTTGTTACTCCAATGGATGGTAGCCTAGTCATTATAGAAGGTAGTCTGTTTTCGAGATTTTTGTTACTCCAATGGATGGTAGCCTTGTCATTATGGAAGGTAGTTCGTTATTGATATTTTTTTACTCCAATGGATAGTAGCCTTATCATTATGGAAGGTAGTTCGTTGTTGATATTTTGTTACTCCAATGGATGGTAGCCTTGTCATTATGGAAGGTAGTTTGTTGTTGAGATTTTGTTACTCCAATGGATGGTAGCCTTGTCATTAGGGAAGGTAGTTCGTTATTGATATTTTTTTACTCCAATGGATGGTAGCCTTGTAATTATGGAAGGTAGTTCGTTGTTGAGATTTTTTTACTCCAATGGATAATAGCCTTGTCATTATGGAAGGTAGTTTGTTGTTGAGATTTTGTTACTCCAATGGATCGTAGCCTTGTCATTATGGAAGGTAGTTCGTTATTGGGATTTTGATACTCCAATGGATGGTAGCCTTGTTATTATGGAAGGTAGTTCATTTTTGAGATTTTGTTACTCCATTAGATGGTAGCCTTGTCATTATGAAAGGTAGTTCGTTGTTGAGATTTTTTTACTCCATTGTATGGTAGCTTTGTCATTATTGAAGGTAGTTCGTTGTTGAGATTTTGTTACTCCAATGGATGGTAGACTTGTCATTGTGGAAGGTAGTTCATTGTTGAGATTTTGTTACTCCAATGTATTGTAGCCTTGTAAATAAGGAAGGTAGTTCTTTGTTGAGATTTTGTTACTCCAATGGATGGTAGACTTGTCATTATGGAAGGTAGTTTGTTGTTGAGATTTTGTTACTCCAATGGATGGTAGCCTTGTCATTAGGGAAGGTAGTTCGTTGTTGATATTTTTTTACTCCAATGGATGGTAGCCTTGTCATTATGGAAGGTAGTTCGTTGTTGATATTTATTTACTCTAATGGATAGTTGCCATATCATTATGGAAGGTAGTTCGTTGTTGATATTTTGTTACTCCAATGTATGTAGCATTGTCATTATGGAAGGTAGTTCGTTGTTGAAATTTTGTTACTCCAATGGATGGTAGCCTTGTCATTAGGGAAGGTAGTTCGTTGTTGATATTTTTTTACTCCAATGGATTGTAGCCTTGTCAATATGGAAGGTAGTTCGTTGTTGAGATTTTGTTACTCCAATGGATGGTAGCCTTGTCATTATGGAAGGTAGTTTGTTGTTGAGATTTTGTTACTCCAATGTATGGTAGCCTTGTCATTAGGGAAGGTAGTTCGTTGTTAATATTTTTTTACTCCAATGGATGGTAGCCTTGACATTATGGAAGGTAGTTCGTTGTTGAGATTTTTTTACTCCAATGGATGGTAGCCTTGTCATTATGGAAGGTAGTTTGTTGTTGAGATTTTGTTACTCCAATGGATCGTAGCCTTGTCATTATGGAAGGTTGTTCGTTATTGGGATTTTGATACTCCAATGGATGGTAGCCTTGTTATTATGGAAGGTAGTTCATTTTTGAGATTTTGTTACTCCATTGGATGGTAGCCTTGTCATTATGAAAGGTAGTTCGTTGTTGAGATTTTTTTACTCCATTGTATGGTAGCCTTGTCATTAGGGAAGGTAGTTCGTTGTTGATATTTTTTTACTCCAATGGATGGTAGCCTTGTCATTATGGAAGGTAGTTCGTTGTTGATATTTTTTGACTCTAATGGATAGTAGCCTTATCATTATGGAAGGTAGTTCGTTGTTGATATTTTGTTACTCCAATGTATGGTAGCTTTGTCATTATTGAAGGTAGTTCGTTGTTGAGATTTTGTTACTCCAGTGGATGGTAGACTTGTCATTGTGGAAGGTAGTTCGTTGTTGAGATTTTGTTACTCCAATGGATTGTAGCCTTGTAAATATGGAAGGTAGTTCTTTGTTGAGATTTTGTTACTCCAATGGATGGTAGCCTTGTCATTATGGAAGGTAGTTTATTGTTGAGATTTTGTTACTCCAATGGATGGTAGCCTTGTCATTAGGGAAGGTAGTTCGTTGTTGATATTTTTTTACTCCAATGGATGGTAGCCTTGTCATTATGGAAGGTAGTTCGTTGTTGATATTTTTTTCATGCAATGGATAGTAGCGTTATCATTATGGAAGGTAGTTTGTTGTCGATATTTTTGTCACTACAATGGATGGTAGCCATGTCATTATGGAAGGTAGTCTGTTGTCGAGATTTTTGTTACTACAATAGATTGTAGCCTTTTCGTTATGGAGGATAGTCTGCTATCGATATCTTTGTTACTCCAAAGGATGTTAGCCTAGTCATTATAGAAGGTAGTATGTTTTCGAGATTTTTGTTACTCCAATGGATGGTATCCTTGTGATTATGGAAGGTAGTATGTTGTCGATATCTTTGTTACTCCAATGCATGGTAGCCTTGTCATTATGGAAGGTAGTCCGTTGAAGAGATTTTTGTTACTCCAATGGATGGTAGCCTTGTCATTATGCAAGGTAGTGTGTTGTCGATATTTTTGTTATTCCAATAGATTGTATCCTTGTAATTATGGAAGGTAGTATGTTGTCGATATTTTTGTTACTCCAATGGATGGTAGCCTTGTGATTATGGAAGGTAGTATGTTGTCGATATCTTTGTTACTCCAATGGATGGTGGCCTTGTCATTATGGAAGGTAGTCTGTTGTCGAGATTTTTGTTACTCCAATGGATGGTAGCCTTGTCACTATGGAAGGTAGTCTGTTGTCGAGATTTTTGTTACTACATTGGATGGTAGCCTTGTCATTATGGAAGGTAGTCTGTTGTCGTGATTTTTGTTACTATAATGGATTGTAGCCTTGTCTTTATGGAAGGTAGTCTGTTGTCGATATCTTTGTTACTCCAATGGATGGTAGCCTAGTCATTAAGGAAGGCAGTCTGTTGTCGATATTTCCGTTACTCCAATGGATGGTTTCCTTGTGATTATGGAAGGTAGTTTGTTGTCGATATCTTTGTTACTCCAATGGATCGTAGCCTTGTCATTATGGAAGGTAGTCTGTTGTCGAGATTTTTGTTACTCCAATGGATGGTAGGCTTGTCACTATGGAAGGTAGTCTGTTGTCTAAATTTTTGTTACTACATTGGATGGTAGCCTTGTCATTATGGAAGGTAGTCTGTTGTCGTGATTTTTGTTACTACAATGGATTGTAGCCTTGTCTTTATGGAAGGTAGTCTGTTGTCGATATCTTTGTTACTCCAATGGATGGTAGCCTAGTCATTATAGAAGGTAGTCTGTTTTCGAGATTTTTGTTACTCTAATGGATGGTAGCCTTGTCATTATAGAAGGTAGTATTTTGTCGAGATTTTTGTCACTACAATGGATGGTAGCCATGTCATTATGGAAGGTAGTCTGTTGTCTAGATTTTTGTTACTACAATAGATTGTAGCCTTTTTGTTATGGAGGATAGTCTGCTATCGATATCTTTGTTACTCCAAAGGATGTTAGCCTAGTCATTATATAAGGTAGTATGTTTTCGAGATTTTTGTTACTCCAATGGATGGTATCCTTGTGATTATGGAAGGTAGTATGTTGTCGATATCTTTGTTACTCCAATGCATGGTAGCCTCGTCATTATGGAAGGGAGTCTGTTGTAGAGATTTTTGTTACTCCAATGGATCGTAGCCTTGTCATTATGCAAGGTAGTGTGTTGTCGATATTTTTGTTATTCCAATAGATTGTATCCTTGTAATTATGGAAGGTAGTATGTTGTCGATATTTTTGTTACTCCAATGGATGGTAGCCTTGTTACTATGAAAGGTATTCTGTTGTCGAGATTTTTGTTACTCCAATGGATGGTAGCCTTGTCACTATGTAAGGTAGTCTGTTGTCGAGATTTTTGTTACTACATTGGATGGTAGCCTTGTCATTATGGAAGGTAGTCTTTTGTCGTGAGTTTTGTTACTACAATGGATTGTAGCCTTGTCTTTATGGAAGGTAATTTGATGTCAATATCTTTGTTACTCCAATGGATGGTAGCCTAGTCATTATGGAAGGTAGTCTGTTGTCGAGATATTTGTTACTCTAAGGGATGGTAGCCTTGTCATTATGAAAGGTAGTCTATTGTCGAGATTTTTGTTACTATAACAGATTGTAGCCTTGTCATTATGGAAGGTATTCTGTTGTCGATATTTTTGTTACTCCAATGGATGGTAGCCTTGTCATTATAGAAGGTAGTATTTTGTCGAGATTTTTGTCACTACAATGGATGGTAGCCATGTCATTATGGAAGGTAGTCTGTTGTCGAGATTTTTGTTACTACAATAGATTGTAGCCTTTTCATTATGGAAGATAGTCTGTTGTCGAGATTTTTGTTTCTATAATAGATTGTATCCTTGTCATTGTGGAAGGTAGTATGTTGTCGAGATTCTTGTTACTACAATGGATGGTAGCCTTGTCATTATGGAAGGTAGTCTATTCTCAAGATTTTTGTCACTACAATGGATGGTAACCTTGTCATTATGGAAGGTAGTCTATTGTCGAGATTTTTGTTACTACAATGGATTGTAGCCTTGTCGTTATGGCAGGTAGTCTGCTATCATATCTTTGTTACTCCAAAGGATGGTAGCCTAGTCATTATAGAAGGTAGTCTGTTTTCGAGATTTTTGTTACTCTAATGGATGGTATCCTTGTGATTATGGAAGGTAGTATGTTGTCGATATCTTTGTTACTCCAATGGATGGTAGCCTTGTCATTATGGAAGGTAGTCTGTTGTAGAGATTTTTGTTACTCCAATGGATGGTAGCCTTGTAGTTATGGAAGGTAGTCTGTTGTCGAGATTTTTGTTACTCCAATGGATTGTAGCCTTGTCACTATGGAAGGTAGTCTGTTTTCGAGATTTTTGTTACTACATGGGATGGTAGCCTTGTCATTATGGAAGGTAGTTTGTTGTCGTGATTTTTGTTACTACAATGAATTGTAGTCTTGTCTTTATGGAAGGTAGTCTGTTGTCGATATCATTGTTACTCCAATGGATGGTAGCCTAGTCAATATGGAAGGTAGTCTGTTGCCAAGATTTTTGTTACTTTAAGGGATGGTAGCCTTGTCATTATGAAAGGTAGTCTATTGTCGAGATTTTTGTTACTATAACAGATTGTAGCCTTGTCATTATGGAAGGTATTCTGTTGTCGATATTTTTGTTACTCCAATGGATGGTAGCCTTGTCATTATAGAAGGTAGTATTTTGTCGAGATTTTTGTCACTACAATGGATGGTAGCCATGTCATTATGGAAGGTAGTCTGTTGTCGAGATTTTTTTTACTACAATAGATTGTAGCCTTTTCATTATGGAAGATAGTCTGTTGTCGAGATTTTTGTTTCTATAATAGATTGTATCCTTGTCATTGTGGAAGGTAGTATGTTGTCGAGATTCTTGTTACTACAATGGATGGTAGCCTTGTCATTATGGAAGGTAGTCTATTCTCGAGATTTTTGTCACTACAATGGATGGTAACCTTGTCATTATGGAAGGTAGTCTATTGTCGAGATTTTTGTTACTAAAATGGATTGTAGCCTTGTCGTTATGGCAGGTAGTCTGCTATCGTATCTTTGTTACTACAAAGGATGGTAGCCTAGTCATTATAGAAGGTAGTCTGTTTTCGAGATTTTTGTTACTCTAATGGATGGTATCCTTGTGATTATGGAAGGTAGTATGTTGTCGATATCTTTGTTACTCCAATGGATGGTAGCCTTGTCATTATGGAAGGTAGTCTGTTGTAGAGATTTTTGTTACTCCAATGGATGGTAGCCTTGTAGTTATGGAAGGTAGTCTGTTGTCGAGATTTTTGTTACTCCAATGGATTGTAGCCTTGTCACTATGGAAGGTAGTCTGTTTTCGAGATTTTTGTTACTACATGGGATGGTAGCCTTGTCATTATGGAAGGTAGTTTGTTGTCGTGATTTTTGTTACTACAATGAATTGTAGTCTTGTCTTTATGGAAGGTAGTTTGTTGTCGATATCATTGTTACTCCAATGGATGGTAGCCTAGTCAATATGGAAGGTAGTCTGTTGTCAAGATTTTTGTTACTTTAAGGGATGGTAGCCTTGTCATTATGGAAGGTAGTCTATTGTCGAGATTTTTGTTACTACAATGGATTGTAGCCTTGTCGTTATGGAAGGTAGTCTGCTATCGATATCTTTGGTACTCCAAAGGATGGTAGCCTAGTCATTATAGATGGTAGTATGTATTCGAGATTTTTGTTATTCCAATGGATTGTATCTTTGTGATTATGGAAGGTAGTATGTTGTCGATATCTTTGTTACTCCAATGGATGGTAGCCTTGTCATTATGGAAGGTAGTCTGTTGTAGTGATTTTTGTTACTCCAATGGATGGTAGCCTTGTAACTATGGAAGGTAGTCTATTGCCGAGATTTTTGTTACTACATTGGATGGTAGCCTTGTCATTATTGAAGGTAGTTTGTTGTCGTGATTTTTGTTACTACAATGGATTATAGCCTTGTCTTTATGGAAGGTAATCTGTTGTCGATATCTTTGTTACTCCAATGGATGGTATCCTAGTCATTATGGAAGGTAGTCTGTTGTCGAGATTTTTGTTACTCTAAGGGATGGTAGCCTTGTCATTATGGAAGGTAGTGTATTGTCGAGATTTTTTTTACTACAATGGATTGTAGCTTTGTCGTTATTGCAGGTAGTCTGCTATCGATATCATTGTTACTCCAAAGAATGGTAGCCTAGTCATTATAGAAGGTAGTCTGTTTTCGAGATTTTTGTTACTCCAATGGATGGTAGCCTTGTCATTATGCAAGGTAGTGTGTTGTCGATATGTTTGTTATTCCAATAGATGGTAGCCTTGACATTATGGAAGGCAGTCTGTTGTAGAGATTTTTGTTACTCCAATGGATGGTAGCCTTGTCATTATTCAAGGTAGTGTGTTGTTGATATTTTTGTTATTCCAATAGATGGTAGCCTTGTCACTATGGAAGGTAGTCTATTGTCGAGATTTTTGTTACTCCAATGGATGGTAGCCTTGTCACTATGGAAGGTAGTCTGTTGTCAAGATTTTTGTTACTACATTGGTTGGTAGCCTGGTCATTATAGAAGGTAGTCTATTTTCGTTATTTTTTTACTACAATGGATTGTAGCCTTGTCTTTATGGAAGGTAGTCTGTTGTCGATATCTTTGTTACTCCAATGGATGGTAGCCTAGTCATTATGGAAGGTAGTCTGTTGTCGAGATTTTTGTTACTCTAAGGGATGGTAGCCTTGTCTTTATGGAATTTAGTTTATTGTCGCGATTTTTTTTATTCCAATAGATGGTAGCCTTGTCATTATGGAAGGTAGTCTGTTGTCGAGATTTTTGTTACTCTAAGGGATGGTAGCCTTGTCATTATGGAAGGTAGTCTATTGTCGAGATTTTTGTTACTACAATGGATTGTAGCCATGTCGTTATGGAAGGTAGTCTACTATCGATATCTTTGTTACTCCAAAGGATGGTAGCCTAGTCATTATAGATGGTAGTCTGTATTCGAGATTTTTGTTATTCCAATGGATTGTATCCTTGTGATTATGGAAGGTAGTATGTTGTCGATATCTTTGTTACTCCAATGGATGGTAGCCTTGTCATTATGGAAGGTAGTCTGTTGTAGAGATTTTTGTTACTCCAATGGATGTTAGCCTTGTCACTATGGAAGGTAGTCTGTTGTCGAGATTTTTGTTACTACATTGGATGGTAGCCTTGTCATTATGCAAGGTAGTTTGTTGTCGTGATTTTTGTTACTACAATGGATTGTAGCCTTGTCTTTATGGAAGGTAATCTGTTGTCGATATCTTTGTTACTCCAATGGATGGTAGCCTAGTCATTATGGAAGGTAGTCTGTTGTCGAGATTTTTGTTACTCTAAGGGATGGTAGCCTTGTCATTATTGAAGGTAGTCTATTGTCGAGATTTTTTTTACTACAATGGATTGTAGCTTTGTCGTTATGGAAGGTAGTCTGCTATCGATATCTTTGTTACTCCAAAGGATGGTAGCCTAGTCATTATAGAAGGTAGTCGATTTTCGAGATTTATGTTACTCCAATGGATGGTAGCCTTGACATTATGCAAGGTAGTGTGTTGTCGATATTTTTGTTATTCCAATAGATGGTAGCCTTGTCATTATGGAAGGCAGTCTGTTGTAGAGATTTTTGTTACTCCACTGGATGGTAGCCTTGTCATTATGCAAGGTAGTGTGTTGTTGATATTTTTGTTATTCCAATAGATGGTAGCCTTGTCACTATGGAAGGTAGTCTATTGTCGAGTTTTTTGTTACTCCAATGGATGGTAGCCTTGTCACTATGGAAGGTAGTCTGTTGTCGATATTTTTGTTACTACATTGGATGGTAGCCTGGTCATTATGGAAGGTAGTCTATTGTCGTTATTTTTGTTACTACAATGGATTGTAGCCTTGTCTTTATGGAAGGTAGTCTGTTGCCGATATCTTTGTTACTCAAATGGATTGTAGCCTAGTCATTATGGAAGGTAGTCTGTTGTCGATATTTTTGTTACTCCAATGGATGGTAGCCTTGTCATTATGGAAGGTAGTTTGTTGTCGATATTTTTGTTACTCTAATGGATGGTAGCCTTGTCATTATGGAAGGTAGTCTATTGTCGAGATCTTTGTTACTCAATGGATTGTAGCCTTGTCATTATGTAATGTAGTTTGTTATAGAGATTTTTGTTACTCCATAAGAATGTAGCCTTCTCATTTTGGAAGGTATTCTGCTGTCAAGATTTTTGTTACTTGAATGGATGGTAGCCTTGTCATTATATAACGTAGTCTGTTGTCGATATTTTTGTTACTCCAATGGCTGGTAGGCTTTTCATTATGGAAGGTAGTCTGTTTTCGATATTTTTGTTACTCCAATGGATGGTAGCCTTGTCATTATGGAAGGTAGTTTGTTGTCGATATTTTTGTTACTCTAATGGATGGTAGCCTTGTCATTATGGAAGGTAGTCTATTGTCGAGATCTTTGTTACTCAATGGATTGTAGCCTTGTCATTATGTAAGGTAGTTTGTTATAGAGATTTTTGTTACTCCATAGGAATGTAGGCTTGTCATTTTGGAAGGTACTCTGCTGTCGAGATTTTTGTTACTCGAATGGATGGTAGCCTTGTCATTATGGAACGTAGTTTGTTGTCGATATTTTTGTTACTCCAATGGATGGTAGGCTTTTCATTATGGAAGGTAATTTGTTGTCGAGATTTTTGTTACTCCAATGGATGGTAGGCTTTTCATTATGGAAGGTAGTCTGTTGTCAATATTTTTGTTACTCCAATGGATGGTAGCCTTGTCATTATGTAAGGTAGTTTGTTGTCGAGATTTTTGTTACTCTAATGGATGGTAGCCTTGTCATTATGGAACCTAATCTGTTGTCGATATTTTTGTTACTCCAATGGATGGTAACCTTGTCATTATGGAAGGTAGTCTGTTGTCGAGATTTTTATTACTCCAATGGATGGTATCCTTGTCATTATGGAAGGTATTCTGTTGTCGAGATTTTTTTACTCCAATGGATGGTAACCATATCATTATGGAAGGTAGTCTTTTGTCGATATCTTTCTTATTCCAATGAATGGTAACCTTGTCATTATGGAAGGTAGTCTGTTGTCGATATTTTTTTACTCCAATGGATGGTAACCATGTCATTATGAAAGGTAGTCTTTTGTCGATATCTTTGTTATTCCAGTGGATGGTAACCTTGTCATTATGGAAGGTAGTCTGTTGTCGAGACTTTTGTTAGTCTAATGGATGGTAGCCTTCTCATTATGGAAGGTATTCTATTGTCGAGATTTTTATTATTCAAATGGATGGTAACCTTGTTGTTAAGGAAGGTAGTCTTTTGTCGAGATTTTTTTTACTCCAATGGATGGTAGCCTTGTCATTATGGAAGGTAGTTTTTTGTTGTTTTCTTTGTTACTCAATGGATGGTAGCCTTATCATTATGGAAGGTAGTTTGCTGTAGAGATTTTTGTTACTCCATAAGATGGTAGCCTTGTCATTTTTGCAGGTAGTCTGTTGTCGAAATTTTTGTTACTCCAATGGATGGTAGCCTTGTCATTATGGAACATAGTCCGTTGTCGATGTTTTTGTTACTCTAGTGGATGGTAGCCTTGTCATTATGGAAGGCAGTATGTTGTCGAGATTTTTGTTACTCTAATGGATTGTATCCTTGTCATTATGGAACGTAGTTTGTTGTCGATAATTTTGTTACTCCGATGGATGGTAGCCTTTTCTTTATGGAAGGTAGTCTGTTGTCGAGATTTTTGTTACTCCAATGGATTGTAGCCTTGTCATTATGGAAGGTAGTCTGTTGTCGAGACTTTTGTTACTCTATTGGATCGTCGCCTTTTCATTATGCAACGTAGTCTATTATCAAGATTTTTTTTACTCCAATGGATGGTAGCCTTGTCATTACGGAAGGTAGTCTGTCATTGAGATTTATGTTACTCCAATGGATAGTAGCGTTGTCATTATGGAACATAGTTTGTTGTTTAGATTTTTGTTACTCCAATGGATGATAGCCTTGTCATTATGGAAGGTAGTATGTTGTCGAGATTTTTGTTACTCCAATGGATGGTAACCTCGTCATTATAGAAGGTAGTCTGTTGTCGAGATTTTTATTACTCCAATGGATGGTAGCCTTCTCATTATGGAAGGTAGTCTGTTGTCGAGATTTTTATACTCCAATGGATGGTAACCGTGTCATTATGGAAGGTAGTCTTTTGTCTATATCTTTGTTATTCCAATGGATGGTAAACTTGTTATTATGGAAGGTAGTCTATTGTCGAGATTTTTTTAACTCCAATGGATGGTAGCCTTGTCATTATGGAACATGGTCTGTTGTCGAGATTTTTGTTATTCCATTGGATGGTAGCCTTGTCATTAGGGAAGGTAGTCTGTTGTCGAGACTATTGTTACTCCAATGAATGGTAGCCTTTTCATTATGGAAGGTAGTCTGTTGTCGAGATTTTTGTTACTCCAATGGATGGTAACCTTGTCATTATGGAAGGTTATATGTTTTCAATATTTTTGTTACTTCAATGGATGGTAGCCTTGTCATTATCGAAGGTAATCTGTTGTAGACATTTTTGTTACTCCAATGGATGGTAGCCTTGTCATTATGGAAGGTAGTCTGTTGTCGATATTTTTGTTACTCCAATGGATGGTAGCCTTTTCATTATGGAAGGTAGTCTGTTGTCGAGATTTTTTTACTCCAATGGATGGTAGCCTTGTCATTATGGAAGGTAGTCTGTTGTCGATATCTTTTTTATTCCAATGGATGATATCCTTTTCATTATGGAAGGTTGTTTGTTGTGGAGATTTTTTTTTCTCTAATGGATTGTAGCCTTGTCATTATGGAAGGTAGTCTGTTGTCGATATCTTTGTTACTCAATGGCTGGTAGCCTTGTCATTATGGAAGGTAGTTTCTTGTAGAGATTTTTGTTACTCCATAGGAATGTAGACTTGTCATTTTTGAAGGTAGTCTATTGTCGAGATTTTTGTTACTCGAATGGATGGTAGCCTTATCATTATATAACATAGTCTATTGTCGATATTTTTGGTACTCTAATGGATGGTAGGCTTTTCATTATGGAAGGTAGTCTGTTTTCGAGATTTTTGTTACTCCAATGGATGGTAGCCTTGTCATTATGGAAGGTAGTTTGTTGTCGATATTTTCGTTGCTCTAATGGATGGTAGCCTTGTCATTATGGAAGGTAGTCTATTGTCGAGATCTTTGTTACTCAATGGATAGTAGCCTTTTCATTATGTAAGGTAGTTTGTTATAGAGATTTTTGTTACTCCATAGGAATGTAGCCTTGTCATTTTGGAAGGTACTCTGCTGTCGAGATTTTTGTTACTCGAATGGATGGTAGCCTTGTCATTATGGAATATAGTTTGTTGTCGAGATTTTTGTTACTCTAATGGATGGTAGCCTTTTTATTATGGAAGGTAGTCTATTATTGAGATTTTTGTTACTGCAATGGATGGTAGCCTTGTCTTTATGGAAGGTAGTCTGTTGTCGATATTTTTGTTACTCCAATGGATGGTAGCCTTGTCTTTATGGAAGGTAGTCCGTTTTCGATATTTTTGTCACTCCAATGGATGATAGCCTTGTCATTATGGAAGGTAGTTTGTTTTCGAGATTTTTGTTACTCCAATGGATGGTAGCCTTGTCATTTTGGAAGGTACTCTGCTGTCGAGATTTTTGTTACTCGAATGGATGGTAACCTTGTCATTACGGAACGTAGTCTGTTGTCGATATTTTTTTTACTCCCATGGATGGTAGGCTTTTCATTAGGGAAGGTAATCTGTTGTCAAGATTTTTGTTACTCCAATGGATGGTAGCCTTGTCATTATGGAACCTAGTCTGTTGTCGATAATTTTGTTACTCCAATGGATGGTAGCCTTTTCATTATGGAAAGTAGTCTGTTGTCGAGATTTTTGTTACTCCAATGGATGGTAGCCTTGTCATTATGGAAGGTAATCTGTTGTCGATATTTTTGTTACTCCGATGGATGGTAACCTTGTCATTATGGAAGGTAGTCTGTTGTCGAGATTTTTGTTACTCCAATGGATGGTAGCCTTGTCATTATGGAACAAAGTTTGTTATCGAGATTTTTGTTATTCCATAGGATGGTAGCCTTGTCATTATGGAAGGTAGTTTGTTGTCGAGATTTTTGTTACTCCGATGGATAGTAGCCTTTTCATTATGGAAGGTAGTCTGTTGTCGAGATTTTTGTTACTCCAATGGATGGTAGCCTTGTCATTATGGAAGGTAGTCTGTTATCGAGACTTTTGTTACTCTATTGGATCGTCGCCTTTTCATTATGCAACGTAGTCTATTATCAAGATTTTTTTTACTCCAATGGATGGTAGCCTTGTCATTACGGAAGGTAGTCTGTCATTGAGATTTATGTTACTCCAATGGATAGTAGCCTTGTCATTATGGAACATAGTTTGTTGTTTAGATTTTTGTTACTCCAATGGATGATAGCCTTGTCATTATGAAAGGTAGTCTGTTGTCGAGATTTTTGTTATTACATTGGATGGTAGCCTTGTCATTATGGAAGGTAGTATGTTGTCGAGAAATTTGTTACTCCAATGGATGGTAACCTCGTCATTATAGAAGGTAGTCTGTTGTCGAGATTTTTCTTACTCCAATGGATGGTAGCCTTCTCATTATGGAAGGTAGTCTGTTGTCGAGATTTTTATACTCCAATGGATGGTAACCGTGTCATTATGGAAGGTAGTCTTTTGTCTATATCTTTGTTATTCCAATGGATGGTAAACTTGTCATTATGGAAGGTAGTCTATTGTCGATATTTTTTTAACTCCAATGGATGGTAGCCTTTTCATTATGGAACATGGTCTGTTGTCGAGATTTTTGTTATTCCATTGGATGGTAGCCTTGTCATTAGGGAAGGTAGTCTGTTGACGAGACTATTGTTACTCCAATGAATGGTAGCCTTTTCATTATGGAAGGTAGTCTGTTGTCGAGATTTTTGTTACTCCAATGGATGGTAACCTTGTCATTATGGAAGGTAATATGTTTTCAATATTTTTGTTACTTCAATGGATGGTAGCCTTGTCATTATTGAAGGTAATCTGTTGTAGACATTTTTGTTACTCCAATGGATGGTAGCCTTGTCATTATGGAAGGTAGTCTGTTGTCGATATTTTTGTTACTCCAATGGATGGTAGCCTTTTCATTATGGAAGGTAGTCTGTTGTCGAGATTTTTTTACTCCAATGGATGGTAGCCTTGTCATTATGGAAGGTAGTCTATTGTCGATATCTTTTTTATTCCAATGGATGATATCCTTTTCATTATGGAAGGTTGTTTGTTGTGGAGATTTTTTTTACTCTAATGGATTGTAGCCTTGTCATTATGGAAGGTAGTCTGTTGTCGATATCTTTGTTACTCAATGGCTGGTAACCTTGTCATTATGGAAGGTAGTTTCTTGTATAGATTTTTATTACTCCATAGGAATGTAGCCTTGTCATTTTTGAAGGTAGTCTATTGTCGAGATTTTTGTTACTCGAATGGATGGTAGCCTTATCATTATATAACGTAGTCCGTTGTCGATATTTTTGGTACTCTAATGGATGGTAGGCTTTTCATTATGGAAGGTAGTCTGTTTTCGAGATTTTTGTTACTCCAATGGATGGTAGCCTTGTCATTATGGAAGGTAGTTTGTTGTCGATATTTTCGTTGCTCTAATGGATGGTAGCCTTGTCATTATGGAAGGTAGCCTATTGTCGAGATCTTTGTTACTCAATGGAAAGTAGCCTTGTCATTATCTAAGGTAGTTTGTTATAGAGATTTTTGTTACTCCATAGGAATGTAGCCTTGTCATTTTGGAAGGTACTCTGCTGTCGAGATTTTTGTTACTCGAATGGATGGTAGCCTTGTCATTATGGAATATAGTTTGTTGTCGAGATTTTTGTTACTCTAATGGATGGTAGCCTTTTCATTATGGAAGGTAGTCTATTATTGAGATTTTTGTTACTGCAATGGATGGTAGCCTTGTCTTTATGGAAGGTAGTCTGTTGTCGATATTTTTGTTACTCCAATGGATGGTAGCCTTGTCTTTATGGAAGGTAGTCCGTTTTCGATATTTTTGTCACTCCAATGGATGATAGCCTTGTCATTATGGAAGGTAGTTTGTTTTCGAGATTTTTGTTACTCCAATGGATGGTAGCCTTGTCATTTTGGAAGGTACTCTGCTGTCGAGATTTTTGTTACTCGAATGGATGGTAACCTTGTCATTACGGAACGTAGTCTGTTGTCGATATTTTTTTTACTCCCATGGATGGTAGGCTTTTCATTAGGGAAGGTAATCTGTTGTCAAGATTTTTGTTACTCCAATGGATGGTAGCCTTGTCATTATGGAACCTAGTCTGTTGTCGATAATTTTGTTACTCCAATGGATGGTAGCCTTTTCATTATGGAAAGTAGTCTGTTGTCGAGATTTTTGTTACTCCAATGGATGGTAGCCTTGTCATTATGGAAGGTAATCTGTTGTCGATATTTTTGTTACTCCGATGGATGGTAACCTTGTCATTATGGAAGGTAGTCTGTTGTCGAGATTTTTGTTACTCCAATGGATGGTAGCCTTGTCATTATGGAACAAAGTTTGTTATCGAGATTTTTGTTATTCCATAGGATGGTAGCCTTGTCATTATGGAAGGTAGTTTGTTGTCGAGATTTTTGTTACTCCGATGGATAGTAGCCTTTTCATTATGGAAGGTAGTCTGTTGTCGAGATTTTTGTTACTCCAATGGATGGTAGCCTTGTCATTATGGAAGGTAGTCTGTTATCGAGACTTTTGTTACTCTATTGGATCGTCGCCTTTTCATTATGCAACGTAGTCTATTATCAAGATTTTTTTTACTCCAATGGATGGTAGCCTTGTCATTACGGAAGGTAGTCTGTCATTGAGATTTATGTTACTCCAATGGATAGTAGCCTTGTCATTATGGAACATAGTTTGTTGTTTAGATTTTTGTTACTCCAATGGATGATAGCCTTGTCATTATGAAAGGTAGTCTGTTGTCGAGATTTTTGTTATTACATTGGATGGTAGCCTTGTCATTATGGAAGGTAGTATGTTGTCGAGAAATTTGTTACTCCAATGGATGGTAACCTCGTCATTATAGAAGGTAGTCTGTTGTCGAGATTTTTCTTACTCCAATGGATGGTAGCCTTCTCATTATGGAAGGTAGTCTGTTGTCGAGATTTTTATACTCCAATGGATGGTAACCGTGTCATTATGGAAGGTAGTCTTTTGTCTATATCTTTGTTATTCCAATGGATGGTAAACTTGTCATTATGGAAGGTAGTCTATTGTCGATATTTTTTTAACTCCAATGGATGGTAGCCTTTTCATTATGGAACATGGTCTGTTGTCGAGATTTTTGTTATTCCATTGGATGGTAGCCTTGTCATTAGGGAAGGTAGTCTGTTGACGAGACTATTGTTACTCCAATGAATGGTAGCCTTTTCATTATGGAAGGTAGTCTGTTGTCGAGATTTTTGTTACTCCAATGGATGGTAACCTTGTCATTATGGAAGGTAATATGTTTTCAATATTTTTGTTACTTCAATGGATGGTAGCCTTGTCATTATTGAAGGTAATTTGTTGTAGACATTTTTGTTACTCCAATGGATGGTAGCCTTGTCATTATGGAAGGTAGTCTGTTGTCGATATTTTTGTTACTCCAATGGATGGTAGCCTTTTCATTATGGAAGGTAGTCTGTTGTCGAGATTTTTTTACTCCAATGGATGGTAGCCTTGTCATTATGGAAGGTAGTCTATTGTCGATATCTTTTTTATTCCAATGGATGATATCCTTTTCATTATGGAAGGTTGTTTGTTGTGGAGATTTTTTTTACTCTAATGGATTGTAGCCTTGTCATTATGGAAGGTAGTCTGTTGTCGATATCTTTGTTACTCAATGGCTGGTAACCTTGTCATTATGGAAGGTAGTTTCTTGTATAGGTTTTTATTACTCCATAGGAATGTAGCCTTGTCATTTTTGAAGGTAGTCTATTGTCGAGATTTTTGTTACTCGAATGGATGGTAGCCTTATCATTATATAACGTAGTCCGTTGTCGATATTTTTGGTACTCTAATGGATGGTAGGCTTTTCATTATGGAAGGTAGTCTGTTTTCGAGATTTTTGTTACTCCAATGGATGGTAGCCTTGTCATTATGGAAGGTATTTTGGTGTCGATATTTTCGTTGCTCTAATGGATGGTAGCCTTGTCATTATGGAAGGTAGCCTATTGTCGAGATCTTTGTTACTCAATGGAAAGTAGCCTTGTCATTATCTAAGGTAGTTTGTTATAGAGATTTTTGTTACTCCATAGGAATGTAGCCTTGTCATTTTGGAAGGTACTCTGCTGTCAAGATTTTTATTACTCGAATGGATGGTAGCCTTGTCATTATGGAAGATAGTTTGTTGTCGAGATTTTTGTTACTCTAATGGATGGTAGCCTTTTCATTATGGAAGGTAGTCTATTATTGAGATTTTTGTTCCTGCAATGGATGGTAGCCTTGTCTTTATGGAAGGTGGTCTGTTGTCGATATTTTTGTTACTCCAATGGATGGTAGCCTTGTCTTTATGAAAGGTAGTTTGTTTTCGATATTTTTGTCACTCCAATGGATGATAGCCTTGTCATTATGGAAGGTAGTCTGTTTTCGAGATTTTTGTTACTCCAATGGATGGTAGCCTTGTTATTTTGGAAGGTACTCTGCTGTCGAGATTTTTGTTACTCGAATGGATGGTAACCTTGTCATTATGGAACGTAGTCTGTTGTCGATATTTTTGTTACTCCCATGGATGGTAGGCTTTTCATTAGGGAAGGTAATCTGTTGTCAAGATTTTTGTTACTCCAATGGATGGTAGTCTTGTCATTATGGAACCTAGTCTTTTGTCGATAATTTTGTTACTCCAATGGATGGTAGCCTTTTCATTATGGAAAGTAGTCTGTTGTCGAGATTTTTGTTACTCCAATGGATGGTAGCCTTGTCATTATGGAAGGTAATCTGTTGTCGATATTTTTGTTACTCCGATGGATGGTAACCTTGTCATTATGGAAGGTAGTCTGTTGTCGAGATTTTTGTTACTCCAATGGATGGTAGCCTTGTCATTATGGAAGGTAGTCTGTTGTCGAGACTTTTGTTACACTATTGGATCGTCGCCTTTTCATTATGCAACATAGTCTATTATCAAGATTTTTTTTACTCCAATGGATGGTAGCCTTGTCATTACGGAAGGTAGTCTGTCATTGAGATTTATGTTACTCCAATGGATAGTAGCCTTGTCATTATGGAACATAGTTTGTTGTTTAGATTTTTGTTACTCCAATGGATAATAGCCTTGTCATTATGAAAGGTAGTATGTTGTCGAGATTTTTGTTATTCCATTGGATAGTAGCCTTGTCATTATGGAAGGTAGTATGTTGTCGAGATTTTTGTTACTCCAATGGATGGTAACCTCGTCATTATAGAAGGTAGTCTGTTGTCGAAATTTTTATTACTCCAATGGATGGTAGCCTTCTCATTATGGAAGGTAGTCTGTTGTCGATATCTTTGTTACTCAATGGCTGGTAACCTTGTCATTATGGAAGGTAGTTTCTTGTAGAGATTTTTGTTACTCCATAGGAATGTAGCCTTGTCATTTTTGAAGGTAGTCTATTGTCGAGATTTTTGTTACTCGAATGGATGGTAGCCTTGTCATTATATAACGTAGTCTGTTGTTGATATTTTTGGTACTCTAATGGATGGTAGGCTTTTCATTATGGAAGGTAGTCTGTTTTCGAGATTTTTGTTACTCCAATGGATGGTAGACTTGTCATTATGGAAGGTAGTTTGTTGTCGATATTTTCGTTGCTCTAATGGATGGTAGCCTTGTCACTATGGAAGGTAGTCTATTGTCGAGATCTTTTTTACTCAATGGATAGTAGCCTTGTCATTATGTAAGGTAGTTTGTTATAGAGATTTTTGTTACTCCATAGGAATGTAGCCTTGTCATTTTGGAAGGTACTCTGCTGTCGAGATTTTTGTTACTCGAATGGATGGTAGCCTTGTCATTATGGAAGGTAGTTTGTTGTCGAGATTTTTGTTACTCTAATGGATGGTAGCCTTTTCATTATGGAAGGTAGTCTATTATTGAGATTTTTGTTACTGCAATGGATGGTAGCCTTGTCTTTATGAAAGGTAGTCTGTTGTCGATATTTTTGTTACTCCAATGGATGGTAGCCTTGTCTTTATGGAAGGTAGTCTGTTTTCGATATTTTTGTCACTCCAATGGATGATAGCCTTGTCATTATGGAAGGTAGTCTGTTTTCGAGATTTTTGTTACTCCAATGGATGGTAGCCTTGTCATTTTGGAAGGTACTCTGCTGTCGAGATTTTTATTACTGCAATGGATGGTAGCCTTGTCTTTATGGAAGGTAGTCTATTGTCGATATTTTTGTTACTCCAATGGATGGTAGCCTTGTCATTATGGAACCTAGTCTTATGTCAATAATTTTGTTACTCCAATGGATGGTAGCCTTTTCATTATGGAAAGTAGTCTGTTGTCGAGATTTTTGTTACTCCAATGGATGGTAGCCTTGTCATTATGGAAGGTAATCTGTTGTCGATATTTTTGTTACTCCAATGGATGGTAACCTTGTCATTATGGAAGGTAGTCTGTTGTCGAGATTTTTATTACTCCAATGGATGGTAGCCTTGTCATTATGGAAGGTAGTCTGTTGTCAAGATTTTTTTACTCCAATGGATGGTAACCATATCATTATGGAAGGTAGTCTTTTGTCGATATCTTTGTTATTCCAATGGATGGTAACTTTGTCATTATGGAAGGTAGTCTATTGTCGAGATTTTTATTACTCCAATGGATGGTAGCCTTGTCATTATGGAAGGTTGTCTGTTGTCGATATTTTTTTACTCCAATGGATGGTAACCATGTCATTATGGAAGGTAGTCTTTTGTCAATATCTTTGTTACTCCAGTGGATGGTAACCTTGTCATTATGGAAGGTAGTCTATTGTCGAGATTTTTGTTAGTCTAATGGATGGTAGCCTTGTCATTATGGAAGGTAGTTTATTGTCGAGATTTTTGTTATTCAAATGGATGGTAACCTTGTCGTTAAGGAAGGTAGTCTTTTGTCGAGATTCTTTTTACTCCAATGGATGGTAGCCTTGTCATTATGGAAGGTAGTTTGTTATTGTTTTCTTTGTTACTCAATGGATGGTAGCCTTATCATTATGGAAGGTAGTTTGTTGTAGAGATTTTTGTTACTCCATAGGATGGTAGCCTTATCATTTTGGCAGGTAGTCTGTTGTCAAAATTTTTGTTACTCCAATGGATGGTAGCCTTGTCATTATGGAACCTAGTCTGTTGTAGATAATTTTGTTACTCCAATGGATGGTAGCCTTTTCATTATGGAAAGTAGTCTGTTGTCGAGATTTTTGTTACTCCAATGGATGGTAGCCTTGTCATTATGGAAGGTAATCTGTTGTCGATATTTTTGTTACTCCAATGGATGGTAACCTTGTCATTATGGAAGGTAGTCTGTTGTCGAGATTTTTATTACTCCAATGGATGGTAGCCTTGTCATTATGGAAGGTAGTCTGTTGTCAAGATTTTTTTACTCCAATGGATGGTAACCATATCATTATGAAAGGTAGTCTTTTGTCGATATCTTTGTTATTCCAATGGATGATAACCTTGTCATTATGGAAGGTAGTCTGTTGTCGAGATTTTTATTACTCCAATGGATGGTAGCCTTGTCATTATGGAAGGTTGTCTATTGTCGATATTTTTTTACTCCAATGGATGGTAACCATGTCATTATGGAAGTTAGTCTTTTGTCGATATCTTTGTTACTCCAGTGGATGGTAACCTTGTCATTATGGAAGGTAGTCTATTGTCGAGATTTTTGTTAGTCTAATGAATGGTAGCCTTGTCATTATGGAAGGTAGTCTATTGTCGAGATTTTTGTTATTCAAATGGATGGTAACCTTGTCGTTAAGGAAGGTAGTCTTTTGTCGAGATTCATTTTACTCCAATGGATGGTAGCCTTGTCATTATGGAAGGTAGTTTGTTGTTGTTTTCTTTGTTACTCAATGGATGGTAGCCTTATCATTATGGAAGGTAGTTTGTTGTAGAGATTTTTGTTACTCCATAGGATGGTAGCCTTGTCATTTTGGCAGGTAGTCTGTTGTCAAAATTTTTCTTACTCCAATGGATGGTAGCCTTGTCATTATGGAACATAGTCTGTTGTCGATGTTTTTGTTAGTCCAATGGATGGTAGCCTTGTCATTATGGAAGGCAGTTTGTTGTCGAGATTTTTGTTACTCTAATGGATGGTATCCTTGTCAATATGGAACATAGTTTATTATCGAGATTTTTGTTACTCCAATGGATGGTAGCCTTGTCATTATGGAACGTAGTCTGTTGTCGATAATTTTGTTACTCCAATGGATGGTAGCCTTTTCATTATGGAAAGTAGTCTGTTGTCGAGATTTTTGTTACTTCAATGGATGGTAGCCTTGTAATTATGAAAGGTAGTTTGTTGTTGATATTTTTGTTACTCCAATGGATGGTAGCCTTGTCATTATGGAACATAGTTTGTTATCGAGATTTTTGTTATTCCAATGGATGGTAGCCTGGTCATTATGGAAGGTAGTCTGTCATTGAGATTTATGTTACTCCAATGGATGATAGCCTTGTCATTATGAAAGGTAGTCTATTGTCGAGATTTTTGTTATTCCATTGGATGGTAGCCATGTCATTATGGAAGGTAGTATGTTGTCAAAAATTTTGTTACTCCAGTGGATGGTAACCTTGTCATTATGGAAGGTAGTTTCTTGTTTAGATTTTTATTACTCCAATGGATGGTAGCCTTCTCATTATGGAAGGTAGTCTGTTGTCGAGATTTTTATACTCCAGTGGATGGTAACCGTGTCATTATGGAAGGTAGTTTGTTGTCGAGATTTTTATTACTCCAATGGATGGTAGCCTTTTCATTATGGAACGTAGTCTGTTGTCGATAATTTTGTTACTGCAATGGATGGTAGCCTTTTCATTATGGAAAGTAGTCTATTGTCGAGATTTTTGTTAATCCAATGGATGGTAGCCTTGTCATTATGGAAGGTAGTCTGTTGTTGATATTTTTGTTACTCCAATGGACGGTAGCCTTGTCATTATAGAACAAAGTTTGTTATCGAGATTTTTGTTATTCCATAGGATGGTAGCCTTGTCATTATGGAAGGTAGTTTGTTGTCGAGATTTATGTTACTCCGGTGGATGGTAGCCTTTTCATTATGGAAGGTAGTCTGTTGTCGAGATTTTTGTTACTCCAATGGATGGTAGCCTTGTCATTATGGAAGGTAGTCTGTTGTCGAGATTTTTGTTATTCCATTGGATGGTAGCCTTGTCATTACGGAAGGTAGTCTGTTGTCGAGACTTTTGTTACTCCAATGGATGGTAGCCTTTTCATTATGGAAGGTAGTCTGTTGTCGAGATTTTTGTTACTCCAATGGATGGTAACCTTGTCATTATGGAAGGTAATATGTTTTCAATATATTTGTTACTTCAATGGATGGTAGCCTTGTCATTATCGAAGGTAGTCTGTTGTAGAGATTTTTTTTACTCCAATGGATGGTAGCCTTGTCATTATGTAAGGTAGTCTGTGCTCGATATTTTTGTTACTCCAATGGATGGTAGCCTTGTCAATATGGAAGGTAGTTTGTTGTCGAGATTTTTTGTTACTCTAATGGATGGTAGCCTTTTCATTATGGAAGGTAGTCTATTATTGAGATTTTTGTTACTGCAATGGATGGTAGTCTTGTCTTTATGGAAGGTAGTCTGTTGTAGATATTTTTGTTACTCCAATGGATGGTAGCCTTGTCTTTATGGAAGGTAGTCTGTTTTCGATATTTTTGTCACTCCAATGGATGATAGCCTTGTCATTATGGAAGGTAGTCTATTTTCGAGATTTTTGTTACTCCAATGGATGGTAGCCTTGTCATTTTGGAAGGTACTCTGCTGTCGAGATTTTTGTTAATGCAATGGATGGTAGCCTTGTCTTTATGGAAGGTAGTCTGTTGTCGATATTTTTGTTACTCCAATGGATGGTAGCCTTGTCATTATGGAACCTAGTCTGTTGTCGATAATTTTGTTACTCCAATGGATGGTAGCCTTTTCATTATGGAAAGTAGTCTGTTGTCGAGATTTTTGTTACTCCAATGGATGGTAGCCTTGTCATTATGGAAGGTAATCTGTTGTCGATATTTTTGTTACTCCAATGGATGGTAACCTTGTCATTATGGAAGGTAGTCTGTTGTCGAGATTTTTATTACTCCAATGGATGGTAGCCTTGTCATTATGGAAGGTAGTCTGTTGTCAAGATTTTTTTACTCCAATGGATGGTAACCATATCATTATGGAAGGTAGTCTTTTGTCGATATCTTTGTTATTCCAATGGATGGTAACCTTGTCATTATGGAAGGTAGTCTGTTGTCGAGATTTTTATTACTCCAATGGATGGTAGCCTTGTCATTATGGAAGGTTGTCTGTTGTCGATATTTTTTTACTCCAATGGATGGTAACCATGTCATTATGGAAGGTAGTCTTTTGTCAATATCTTTGTTACTCCAGTGGATGGTAACCTTGTCATTATGGAAGGTAGTCTATTGTCGAGATTTTTGTTAGTCTAATGGATGGTATCCTTGTCATTAAGGAAGGTAGTCTATTGTCGAGATTTTTGTTATTCAAATGGATGGTAACCTTGTCGTTAAGGAAGGTAGTCTTTTGTCGAGATTCTTTTTACTCCAATGGATGGTAGCCTTGTCATTATGGAAGGTAGTTTGTTGTTGTTTTCTTTGTTACTCAATGGATGGTAGCCTTATCATTATGGAAGGTGCTTTGTTGTAGAGATTTTTGTTACTCCATAGGATGGTAGCCTTGTCATTTTGGCAGGTAGTCTGTTGTCAAACTTTTTGTTACTCCAATGGATGGTAGCCTTGTCATTATGGAACATAGTCTGTTGTCGATGTTTTTGTTAGTCCAATGGATGGTAGCCTTGTCATTATGGAATGCAGTTTGTTGTCAAGATTTTTGTTACTCTAATGGATGGTATCCTTGTCAATATGGAACATAGTTTATTATCGAGATTTTTGTTACTCCAATGGATGGTAGCCTTGTCATTATGGAACGTAGTCTGTTGTCGATAATATTGGTACTCCAATGGATGGTAGCCTTTTCATTATGGAAAGTAGTCTGTTGTCGAGATTTTTGTTACTTCAATGGATGGTCGCCTTGTAATTATGAAAGGTAGTTTGTTGTTGATATTTTTGTTACTCCAATGGATGGTAGCCTTGTCATTATGGAACATAGTTTGTTATCGAGATTTTTGTTATTCCAATGGATGGTAGCCTTGTCATTATGGAAGGTAGTCTGTCATTGAGATTTATGTTACTCCAATGGATGGTAGCCTTGTCATTATGGAACATAGTTTGTTGTTTAGATTTTTGTTACTCCAATGCATGATAGCCTTGTCATTATGAAAGGTAGACTATTGTCGAGATTTTTGTTATTCCATTGTATGGTAGCCTTGTCATTATGGAAGGTAGTATGTTGTCGAAATTTTTGTTACTCCAGTGGATGGTAACCTTGTAATTATGGAAGGTAGTTTCTTGTTTAGATTTTTATTACTCCAATGGATGGTAGCCTTCTCATTATGGAAGGTAGTCTGTTGTCGAGATTTTTATACTCCAATGGATGGTAACCGTGTCATTATGGAAGGTAGTTTGTTGTCGAGATTTTTATTACTCCAATGGATGGTGCCTTTTCATTATGGAACGTAGTCTGTTGTCGATAATTTTGTTACTCCAATGGATGGTAGCCTTTTCATTATGGAAAGTAGTCTGTTGTCGAGATTTTTGTTAATCCAATGGATGGTAGCCTTATCATTATGGAAGGTAGTCTGTTGTTAATATTTTTGTTACTCCAATGGACGGTAGCCTTGTCATTATGGAACAAAGTTTGTTATCGAGATTTTTGTTATTCCATAGGATGGTAGCCTTGTCATTATGGAAGGTAGTTTGTTGTCGAGATTTATGTTACTCCGATGGATGGTAGCCTTTTCATTATGGAAGGTAGTCTGTTGTCGAAATTTTTGTTACTCCAATGGATGGTAGCCTTGTCATTATGGAAGGTAGTTTTTTGTCGATATTTTTGTTACTCCAATGGATGGTAGCCTTGTCATTACGGAAGGTAGTCTGTCATTGAGATTTATGTTACTCCAATGGATGGTAGCCTTGTCATTATGGAACATAGTTTGTTGTTTAGATTTTTGTTACTCCAATGGATGATAGCCTTGTCATGATGAAAGGTAGTCTGTTGTCGAGATTTTTGTTATTCCATTGGATGGTAGCCTTGTCATTATGGAAGGTAGTATGTTGTCGAGATTTTTGTTTCTCCAATGGATGGTAACCTCGTCATTATAGAAGGTAGTCTGTTGTCGAGATTTTTATTACTCCAATGGATGGTAGCCTTCTCATTATGGAAGGCAGTCTGTTGTCGAGATTTTTATACTCCAATGGATGGTAACCGTGTCATTATGGAAGGTAGTCTTTTGTCTATATCTTTGTTATTCCAATGGATGGTAAACTTGTCATTATGGAAGGTAGTCTATTGTCGAGATTTTTTTTACTCATATGGATGGTAGCCTTGTAATTATGGAACATGGTCTATTGTCGAGATTTTTGTTATTCCATTGGATGGTAGCCTTGTCATTAGGGAAGGTAGTCTGTTGTCGAGACTTTTCTTACTCCAATGGATGGTAGCCTTTTCATTATGGAAGGTAGTCTGCTGTCGAGATTTTTGTTACTCCAATGGATGGTAACCTTGTCATTATGGAAGGTAATATGTTTTCAATATATTTGTTACTTCAATGGATGGTAGCCTTGTCATTATCGAAGGTAGTCTGTTGTAGAGATTTTTGTTACTCCAATGGATGGTAGCCTTGTCATTATGGAAGGTAGTCTGTTCTCGATATTTTTGTTACTCCAATGGATGGTAGCCTTTTCATTATGGAAGGTAGTTTGTTGTCGAGATTTTTTTACTCCAATGGATGGAAGCCTTTTCATTATGGAAGGTAGTCTGTTGTCGATATCTTTTTTATTCCAGTGGATGATATCCTTTTCATTATGGAAGGTTATCTATTGTGGAGATTTTTTTTACTCTAATGGATGGTAGCCTTGTCATTATGGAAGGTAGTCTGTTGTCGATATCTTTGTTACTCAATGGCTGGTAGCCTTGTAATTATGGAAGGTAGTTTGTTGTAGAAATTTTTGTTACTCCATAGGAATGTACCCTTGTCATTTTTCAAGGTAGTCTACTGTCGAGATTTTTGTTACTCCAATGGATGGTAGCCTTGTCATTATGGAAGGTAGTTTGTTGTCGAATTTTTGTTGCTCTAATGGATGGTAGCCTTGTCATTATGGAAGGTAGTCTATTGTCGAGATCTTTGTTACTCAATGGATAGTAGCCTTGTTATTATGTAAGGTAGTTTGTTATAGAGATTTTTGTTACTCCATAGGAATGTAGCCTTGTCATTTTGGAAGGTACTCTGCTGTCAAGATTTTTGTTACTCGAATGGATGGTAGCCTTGTCATTATATAACGAAGTATGTTGTCGATAATTTTGTTACTCCAATGGAAGGTAGGCTTTTCATTATGGAAGGTAGTCTGTTTTCGAGATTTTTGTTACTCCAATGGATGATAGCCTTGTCATTATGGAAGGTAGTTTGTTGTCGATATTTTTGTTACTCTAATGGATGGTAGCCTTGTCATTATGAAAGGTAGTCTATTGTTGAGATCTTTGTTACTCAATGGATAGTAGCCTTGTCATTATGTAAGGTAGTTTGTTATTGAGATTTTTTTTACTCCATAGGAATGTAGCCTTGTCATTTTGGAAGGTACTGTACTGTCGATATTTTTGTTACTCGAATGGATGGTAGCCTTGTCATTATGGAACATAGTCTATTGTCGATATTTTTGTTACTCCAATGGATGGTAGGCTTTTAATTATGGAAGGTAATCTGTTGTCGAGATTTTTGTTACCGCAATGGATGGTAGCCTTGTCATTATGGAACATACTCTGTTGTCGATAATTTTGTTACTCCAATGGATGGTAGCCTTTTCATTATGGAAAGTAGTCTGTTGTGGAGATTGTTGTTACTCCAATGGATGGTAGCCTTGTCATTATGGAAGTTAATCTGTTGTCGATATTTTTGTTACTCCAATGGATGGTAACCTTGTTATTATGGAAGGTAGTCTGTTGTCGAGATTTTTATTACTCCAATGGATGGTAGCCTTGTCATTATGGAAGGTAGTTTGTTGTCGAGATTTTTTTACTCCAATGGATGGTAACCATATCTTTATGGAAGGTAGTCCTTTGTCGATATCTTTGTTATTCCAATGGATGGTAGCCTTGTCATTATGGAAGGTAGTTTGTTGTCGAGATTTTTATTACTCCAATGGATGTAAGCCTTGTCATTATGGAAGGTTGTCTATTGTCGATATTTTTTTACTCCAATGGATGGTAACCATGTCATTATGGAAGGTAGTCTTTTGTCGATATCTTTGTTACTCCAGTGGATGGTAACCTTGTCATTATGGAAGGTAGTCTGTTGTCGAGATTTTTGTTAGTCTAATGGTAGGTAGCCTTGTCATTATGGAAGGTAGTCTATTGTCGAGATTTTTGTTATTCAAATGGATGGTAACCTTGTCGTTAAGGAAGGTAGTCTTTTGTCGAGATTCTTTTTACTCCAATGGATGGTAGCCTTGTCATTATGGAAAGTAGTTTGTTGTTGTTTTCTTTGTTACTCAATGGATGGTAGCCTTATCATTATGGAAGGTAGTTTGTTGTAGAGATTTTTGTTACTCCATAGGATGGTAGCCTTGTCATTTTGGCAGGTAGTCTGTTGTCAAAAATTTTGTTACTCCAATGGATGATAGCCTTTTCATTATGGAACATAGTCTGTTGTCGATGTTTTTGTTAGTCCAATGGATGGTAGCCTTGTCATTATGGAAGGCAATTTGTTGTCTAGATTTTTGTTACTATAATGGATGGTATCCTTGTCAATATGGAACGTAGTTTATTATCGAGATTTTTGTTACTCCAATGGATGGTAGCCTTGTCATTATGGAACGTAGTCTGTTGTCGATAATTTTTTTACTCCAATGGATGGTAGCCTTTTCATTATGGAAAGTAGTCTGTTGTCGAGATTTTTGTTACTCCAATGGATGGTAGCCTTATCATTATGAAAGGTAGTTTGTTGTCGATATTTTTGTTACTCCAATGGATGGTAGCCTTGTCATTATGGAACATAGTTTGTTATCGTGATTTTTGTTATTCCAATGGATGGTAGCCTTGTCATTATGGAAGGTAGTCTGTCATTGAGATTTATGTTACTCCAATGGATGGTAGCCTTGTCATTATGGAACATAGTTTGTTGTTTAGATTTTTTTTACTCCAATGGATGATAGCCTTGTCATTATGAATGGTAGTTTCTTGTTTAGATTTTTATTACTCCAATGGATGGTAGCCTTCTCATTATGGAAGGTAGTCTGTTGTCGAGATTTTTATACTCCAATGGATGGTAACCGTGAAATTATGGAAGGTAGTTTGTTGTCGATATTTTTATTACTCCAATGGATGGTAGCCTTTTCATTATGGAACGTAGTCTGTTGTCGATAATTTTGTTACTCCAATGGATGGTAGCCTTTTCATTATGGAAAGTAGTATGTTGTCGAGATTTTTGTTAATCCAATGGATGGTAGCCTTGTCATTATGAAAGGTAGTCTGTTGTTGATATTTTTGTTACTCTAATGGACCGTAGCCTTGTTATTATGGAACAAAGTTTGTTATCGAGATTTTTGTTATTCCATAGGATGGTAGCCTTGTCATTATGGAAGGTAGTTTGTTGTCCAGATTTTTGTTACTCCGATGGATGGTAGCCTTTTCATTATGGAAGGTAGTCTGTTGTCGAGATTTTTGTTACTCCAATGGATGGTAGCCTTGTCATTATGGAAGGTAGTATGTTGTCGAGATTTTTGTTACTCTATTGGATCGTCGCCTTTTCATTATGGAACATAGTCTATTATCAAGATTTTTGTTACTCCAATGGATGGTAGCCTTGTCATTACGGAAGGTAGTTTGTCATTGAGATTTATGTTACTCCAATGGATGGTAGCCTTGTCATTATGGAACATAGTTTGTTGTTTAGATTTTTGTTACTCCAATGGATGATAGCCTTGTCATTATGAAAGGTAGTCTATTGTCGAGACTTTTGTTATTCCATTGGATGGTAGCCTTGTCATTATGGAAGGTAGTATGTTGTCGAGATTTTTGTTACTCCAATGGATGGTAGGCTTTTCATTATGGAAGGTAATCTGTTGTCGAGATTTTTGTTACTCCAATGGATGGTAGCCTTGTCATTATGGTACGTAGTCTGTTATCGATAATTTTGTTACTCCAATGGATGGTAGCCTTTTATTTATGGAAAGTAGTCTGTTGTCGAGATTTTTGTTACTCCAATGGATGGTAGCCTTGTCATTATGGAAGGTAATCTGTTGTCGATATTTTTGTTACTCCAATGGATGGTAACCTTATCATTATGGAAGGTAGTCTGTTGTCGAGATTTTTATTACTCCAATGGATGGTAGCCTTATCATTATGGAAGGTAGTCTGTTGTCGAGATTTTTTTACTCCAATGGATGGTAACCATATCATTATGGAAGGTAGTCTTTTGTCGATATCTTTGTTATTCCAATGGATGGTAATCTTGTCATTATGGAAGGTAGTCTGTTGTCAAGATTTTTATTACTCCAATGGATGGTGGCCTTGTCATTATGGAAGGTTGTCTGTTGTCGATATTTTTTTACTCCAATGTATGGTAACCATGTCATTATGGAAGGTAGTCTTTTGTCGATATCTTTGTTACTCCAGTGGATGGTAACCTTGTCATTATGGAAGGTAGTCTGTTGTCGAGATTTTTGTTAGTCTAATGGATGGTAGCCTTGTCATTATGGAAGGTAGTCTATTGTCGAGATTTTTGTTATTCAAATGGATGGTAACCTTGTCGTTAAGGAAGGTAGTCTTTTGTCGAGATTCTTTTTACTCCAATGGATGGTAGCCTTGTCATTATGGAAGGTAGTTTGTTGTTGTTTTCTTTGTTACTCAATGGATGGTAGCCTTATCATTATGGAAGGTACTTTGTTGTAGAGATTTTTGTTACTCCATAGGATGGTAGCCTTGTCATTTTGGCAGGTAGTCTGTTGTCAAACTTTTTGTTACTCCAATGGATGGTAGCCTTGTCATTATGGAACATAGTCTGTTGTCGATGTTTTTGTTAGTCCAATGGATGGTAGCCTTGTCATTATGGAATGCAGTTTGTTGTCAAGATTTTTGTTACTCTAATGGATGGTATCCTTGTCAATATGGAACATAGTTTATTATCGAGATTTTTGTTACTCCAATGGATGGTAGCCTTGTCATTATGGAACGTAGTCTGTTGTCGATAATATTGGTACTCCAATGGATGGTAGCCTTTTCATTATGGAAAGTAGTCTGTTGTCGAGATTTTTGTTACTTCAATGGATGGTCGCCTTGTAATTATGAAAGGTAGTTTGTTGTTGATATTTTTGTTACTCCAATGGATGGTAGCCTTGTCATTATGGAACATAGTTTGTTATCGAGATTTTTGTTATTCCAATGGATGGTAGCCTTGTCATTATGGAAGGTAGTCTGTCATTGAGATTTATGTTACTCCAATGGATGGTAGCCTTGTCATTATGGAACATAGTTTGTTGTTTAGATTTTTGTTACTCCAATGCATGATAGCCTTGTCATTATGAAAGGTAGACTATTGTCGAGATTTTTGTTATTCCATTGTATGGTAGCCTTGTCATTATGGAAGGTAGTATGTTGTCGAAATTTTTGTTACTCCAGTGGATGGTAACCTTGTAATTATGGAAGGTAGTTTCTTGTTTAGATTTTTATTACTCCAATGGATGGTAGCCTTCTCATTATGGAAGGTAGTCTGTTGTCGAGATTTTTATACTCCAATGGATGGTAACCGTGTCATTATGGAAGGTAGTTTGTTGTCGAGATTTTTATTACTCCAATGGATGGTGCCTTTTCATTATGGAACGTAGTCTGTTGTCGATAATTTTGTTACTCCAATGGATGGTAGCCTTTTCATTATGGAAAGTAGTCTGTTGTCGAGATTTTTGTTAATCCAATGGATGGTAGCCTTATCATTATGGAAGGTAGTCTGTTGTTAATATTTTTGTTACTCCAATGGACGGTAGCCTTGTCATTATGGAACAAAGTTTGTTATCGAGATTTTTGTTATTCCATAGGATGGTAGCCTTGTCATTATGGAAGGTAGTTTGTTGTCGAGATTTATGTTACTCCGATGGATGGTAGCCTTTTCATTATGGAAGGTAGTCTGTTGTCGAAATTTTTGTTACTCCAATGGATGGTAGCCTTGTCATTATGGAAGGTAGTTTTTTGTCGAGATTTTTGTTACTCCAATGGATGGTAGCCTTGTCATTACGGAAGGTAGTCTGTCATTGAGATTTATGTTACTCCAATGGATGGTAGCCTTGTCATTATGGAACATAGTTTGTTGTTTAGATTTTTGTTACTCCAATGGATGATAGCCTTGTCATGATGAAAGGTAGTCTGTTGTCGAGATTTTTGTTATTCCATTGGATGGTAGCCTTGTCATTATGGAAGGTAGTATGTTGTCGAGATTTTTGTTTCTCCAATGGATGGTAACCTCGTCATTATAGAAGGTAGTCTGTTGTCGAGATTTTTATTACTCCAATGGATGGTAGCCTTCTCATTATGGAAGGCAGTCTGTTGTCGAGATTTTTATACTCCAATGGATGGTAACCGTGTCATTATGGAAGGTAGTCTTTTGTCTATATCTTTGTTATTCCAATGGATGGTAAACTTGTCATTATGGAAGGTAGTCTATTGTCGAGATTTTTTTTACTCATATGGATGGTAGCCTTGTAATTATGGAACATGGTCTATTGTCGAGATTTTTGTTATTCCATTGGATGGTAGCCTTGTCATTAGGGAAGGTAGTCTGTTGTCGAGACTTTTCTTACTCCAATGGATGGTAGCCTTTTCATTATGGAAGGTAGTCTGCTGTCGAGATTTTTGTTACTCCAATGGATGGTAACCTTGTCATTATGGAAGGTAATATGTTTTCAATATATTTGTTACTTCAATGGATGGTAGCCTTGTCATTATCGAAGGTAGTCTGTTGTAGAGATTTTTGTTACTCCAATGGATGGTAGCCTTGTCATTATGGAAGGTAGTCTGTTCTCGATATTTTTGTTACTCCAATGGATGGTAGCCTTTTCATTATGGAAGGTAGTTTGTTGTCGAGATTTTTTTACTCCAATGGATGGAAGCCTTTTCATTATGGAAGGTAGTCTGTTGTCGATATCTTTTTTATTCCAGTGGATGATATCCTTTTCATTATGGAAGGTTATCTATTGTGGAGATTTTTTTTACTCTAATGGATGGTAGCCTTGTCATTATGGAAGGTAGTCTGTTGTCGATATCTTTGTTACTCAATGGCTGGTAGCCTTGTAATTATGGAAGGTAGTTTGTTGTAGAAATTTTTGTTACTCCATAGGAATGTACCCTTGTCATTTTTCAAGGTAGTCTACTGTCGAGATTTTTGTTACTCCAATGGATGGTAGCCTTGTCATTATGGAAGGTAGTTTGTTGTCGAATTTTTGTTGCTCTAATGGATGGTAGCCTTGTCATTATGGAAGGTAGTCTATTGTCGAGATCTTTGTTACTCAATGGATAGTAGCCTTGTTATTATGTAAGGTAGTTTGTTATAGAGATTTTTGTTACTCCATAGGAATGTAGCCTTGTCATTTTGGAAGGTACTCTGCTGTCAAGATTTTTGTTACTCGAATGGATGGTAGCCTTGTCATTATATAACGAAGTATGTTGTCGATAATTTTGTTACTCCAATGGAAGGTAGGCTTTTCATTATGGAAGGTAGTCTGTTTTCGAGATTTTTGTTACTCCAATGGATGATAGCCTTGTCATTATGGAAGGTAGTTTGTTGTCGATATTTTTGTTACTCTAATGGATGGTAGCCTTGTCATTATGAAAGGTAGTCTATTGTTGAGATCTTTGTTACTCAATGGATAGTAGCCTTGTCATTATGTAAGGTAGTTTGTTATTGAGATTTTTTTTACTCCATAGGAATGTAGCCTTGTCATTTTGGAAGGTACTGTACTGTCGATATTTTTGTTACTCGAATGGATGGTAGCCTTGTCATTATGGAACATAGTCTATTGTCGATATTTTTGTTACTCCAATGGATGGTAGGCTTTTAATTATGGAAGGTAATCTGTTGTCGAGATTTTTGTTACCGCAATGGATGGTAGCCTTGTCATTATGGAACATACTCTGTTGTCGATAATTTTGTTACTCCAATGGATGGTAGCCTTTTCATTATGGAAAGTAGTCTGTTGTGGAGATTGTTGTTACTCCAATGGATGGTAGCCTTGTCATTATGGAAGTTAATCTGTTGTCGATATTTTTGTTACTCCAATGGATGGTAACCTTGTTATTATGGAAGGTAGTCTGTTGTCGAGATTTTTATTACTCCAATGGATGGTAGCCTTGTCATTATGGAAGGTAGTTTGTTGTCGAGATTTTTTTACTCCAATGGATGGTAACCATATCTTTATGGAAGGTAGTCCTTTGTCGATATCTTTGTTATTCCAATGGATGGTAGCCTTGTCATTATGGAAGGTAGTTTGTTGTCGAGATTTTTATTACTCCAATGGATGTAAGCCTTGTCATTATGGAAGGTTGTCTATTGTCGATATTTTTTTACTCCAATGGATGGTAACCATGTCATTATGGAAGGTAGTCTTTTGTCGATATCTTTGTTACTCCAGTGGATGGTAACCTTGTCATTATGGAAGGTAGTCTGTTGTCGAGATTTTTGTTAGTCTAATGGTAGGTAGCCTTGTCATTATGGAAGGTAGTCTATTGTCGAGATTTTTGTTATTCAAATGGATGGTAACCTTGTCGTTAAGGAAGGTAGTCTTTTGTCGAGATTCTTTTTACTCCAATGGATGGTAGCCTTGTCATTATGGAAAGTAGTTTGTTGTTGTTTTCTTTGTTACTCAATGGATGGTAGCCTTATCATTATGGAAGGTAGTTTGTTGTAGAGATTTTTGTTACTCCATAGGATGGTAGCCTTGTCATTTTGGCAGGTAGTCTGTTGTCAAAAATTTTGTTACTCCAATGGATGATAGCCTTTTCATTATGGAACATAGTCTGTTGTCGATGTTTTTGTTAGTCCAATGGATGGTAGCCTTGTCATTATGGAAGGCAATTTGTTGTCTAGATTTTTGTTACTATAATGGATGGTATCCTTGTCAATATGGAACGTAGTTTATTATCGAGATTTTTGTTACTCCAATGGATGGTAGCCTTGTCATTATGGAACGTAGTCTGTTGTCGATAATTTTTTTACTCCAATGGATGGTAGCCTTTTCATTATGGAAAGTAGTCTGTTGTCGAGATTTTTGTTACTCCAATGGATGGTAGCCTTATCATTATGAAAGGTAGTTTGTTGTCGATATTTTTGTTACTCCAATGGATGGTAGCCTTGTCATTATGGAACATAGTTTGTTATCGTGATTTTTGTTATTCCAATGGATGGTAGCCTTGTCATTATGGAAGGTAGTCTGTCATTGAGATTTATGTTACTCCAATGGATGGTAGCCTTGTCATTATGGAACATAGTTTGTTGTTTAGATTTTTTTTACTCCAATGGATGATAGCCTTGTCATTATGAATGGTAGTTTCTTGTTTAGATTTTTATTACTCCAATGGATGGTAGCCTTCTCATTATGGAAGGTAGTCTGTTGTCGAGATTTTTATACTCCAATGGATGGTAACCGTGAAATTATGGAAGGTAGTTTGTTGTCGATATTTTTATTACTCCAATGGATGGTAGCCTTTTCATTATGGAACGTAGTCTGTTGTCGATAATTTTGTTACTCCAATGGATGGTAGCCTTTTCATTATGGAAAGTAGTATGTTGTCGAGATTTTTGTTAATCCAATGGATGGTAGCCTTGTCATTATGAAAGGTAGTCTGTTGTTGATATTTTTGTTACTCTAATGGACCGTAGCCTTGTTATTATGGAACAAAGTTTGTTATCGAGATTTTTGTTATTCCATAGGATGGTAGCCTTGTCATTATGGAAGGTAGTTTGTTGTCCAGATTTTTGTTACTCCGATGGATGGTAGCCTTTTCATTATGGAAGGTAGTCTGTTGTCGAGATTTTTGTTACTCCAATGGATGGTAGCCTTGTCATTATGGAAGGTAGTATGTTGTCGAGATTTTTGTTACTCTATTGGATCGTCGCCTTTTCATTATGGAACATAGTCTATTATCAAGATTTTTGTTACTCCAATGGATGGTAGCCTTGTCATTACGGAAGGTAGTTTGTCATTGAGATTTATGTTACTCCAATGGATGGTAGCCTTGTCATTATGGAACATAGTTTGTTGTTTAGATTTTTGTTACTCCAATGGATGATAGCCTTGTCATTATGAAAGGTAGTCTATTGTCGAGACTTTTGTTATTCCATTGGATGGTAGCCTTGTCATTATGGAAGGTAGTATGTTGTCGAGATTTTTGTTACTCCAATGGATGGTAGGCTTTTCATTATGGAAGGTAATCTGTTGTCGAGATTTTTGTTACTCCAATGGATGGTAGCCTTGTCATTATGGTACGTAGTCTGTTATCGATAATTTTGTTACTCCAATGGATGGTAGCCTTTTATTTATGGAAAGTAGTCTGTTGTCGAGATTTTTGTTACTCCAATGGATGGTAGCCTTGTCATTATGGAAGGTAATCTGTTGTCGATATTTTTGTTACTCCAATGGATGGTAACCTTATCATTATGGAAGGTAGTCTGTTGTCGAGATTTTTATTACTCCAATGGATGGTAGCCTTATCATTATGGAAGGTAGTCTGTTGTCGAGATTTTTTTACTCCAATGGATGGTAACCATATCATTATGGAAGGTAGTCTTTTGTCGATATCTTTGTTATTCCAATGGATGGTAATCTTGTCATTATGGAAGGTAGTCTGTTGTCAAGATTTTTATTACTCCAATGGATGGTGGCCTTGTCATTATGGAAGGTTGTCTGTTGTCGATATTTTTTTACTCCAATGTATGGTAACCATGTCATTATGGAAGGTAGTCTTTTGTCGATATCTTTGTTACTCCAGTGGATGGTAACCTTGTCATTATGGAAGGTAGTCTGTTGTCGAGATTTTTGTTAGTCTAATGGATGGTAGCCTTGTCATTATGGAAGGTAGTCTATTGTCGAGATTTTTGTTATTCAAATGGATGGTAACCTTGTCGTTAAGGAAGGTAGTCTTTTGTCGAGATTCTTTTTACTCCAATGGATGGTAGCCTTGTCATTATGGAAAGTAGTTTGTTGTTGTTTTCTTTGTTACTCAATGGATGGTAGCCTTATCATTATGGAAGGTAGTTTGTTGTAGAGATTTTTGTTACTCCATAGGATGGTAGCCTTGTCATTTTGGCAGGTAGTCTGTTGTCAAAAATTTTGTTACTCCAATGGATGATAGCCTTTTCATTATGGAACATAATCTGTTGTCGATGTTTTTGTTAGTCCAATGGATGGTAGCCTTGTCATTATGGAAGGCAATTTGTTGTCTAGATTTTTGTTACTATAATGGATGGTATCCTTGTCAATATGGAACGTAGTTTATTATCGAGATTTTTGTTACTCCAATGGATGGTAGCCTTGTCATTATGGAACGTAGTCTGTTGTCGATAATTTTGTTACTCCAATGGATGGTAGCCTTTTCATTATGGAAAGTAGTCTGTTGTCGAGATTTTTGTTACTCCAATGGATGGTAGCCTTATCATTATGAAAGGTAGTTTGTTGTCGATATTTTTGTTACTCCAATGGATGGTAGCCTTGTCATTATGGAACATAGTTTGTTATCGTGATTTTTGTTATTCCAATGGATGGTAGCCTTGTCATTATGGAAGGTAGTCTGTCATTGAGATTTATGTTACTCCAATGGATGGTAGCCTTGTCATTATGGAACATAGTTTGTTGTTTAGATTTTTTTTACTCCAATGGATGATAGCCTTGTCATTATGAATGGTAGTTTCTTGTTTAGATTTTTATTACTCCAATGGATGGTAGCCTTCTCATTATGGAAGGTAGTCTGTTGTCGAGATTTTTATACTCCAATGGATGGTAACCGTGAAATTATGGAAGGTAGTTTGTTGTCGATATTTTTATTACTCCAATGGATGGTAGCCTTTTCATTATGGAACGTAGTCTGTTGTCGATAATTTTGTTACTCCAATGGATGGTAGCCTTTTCATTATGGAAAGTAGTATGTTGTCGAGATTTTTGTTAATCCAATGGATGGTAGCCTTGTCATTATGAAAGGTAGTCTGTTGTTGATATTTTTGTTACTCTAATGGACCGTAGCCTTGTTATTATGGAACAAAGTTTGTTATCGAGATTTTTGTTATTCCATAGGATGGTAGCCTTGTCATTATGGAAGGTAGTTTGTTGTCCAGATTTTTGTTACTCCGATGGATGGTAGCCTTTTCATTATGGAAGGTAGTCTGTTGTCGAGATTTTTGTTACTCCAATGGATGGTAGCCTTGTCATTATGGAAGGTAGTATGTTGTCGAGATTTTTGTTACTCTATTGGATCGTCGCCTTTTCATTATGGAACATAGTCTATTATCAAGATTTTTGTTACTCCAATGGATGGTAGCCTTGTCATTACGGAAGGTAGTTTGTCATTGAGATTTATGTTACTCCAATGGATGGTAGCCTTGTCATTATGGAACATAGTTTGTTGTTTAGATTTTTGTTACTCCAATGGATGATAGCCTTGTCATTATGAAAGGTAGTCTATTGTCGAGACTTTTGTTATTCCATTGGATGGTAGCCTTGTCATTATGGAAGGTAGTATGTTGTCGAGATTTTTGTTACTCCAATGGATGGTAGGCTTTTCATTATGGAAGGTAATCTGTTGTCGAGATTTTTGTTACTCCAATGGATGGTAGCCTTGTCATTATGGTACGTAGTCTGTTATCGATAATTTTGTTACTCCAATGGATGGTAGCCTTTTATTTATGGAAAGTAGTCTGTTGTCGAGATTTTTGTTACTCCAATGGATGGTAGCCTTGTCATTATGGAAGGTAATCTGTTGTCGATATTTTTGTTACTCCAATGGATGGTAACCTTATCATTATGGAAGGTAGTCTGTTGTCGAGATTTTTATTACTCCAATGGATGGTAGCCTTATCATTATGGAAGGTAGTCTGTTGTCGAGATTTTTTTACTCCAATGGATGGTAACCATATCATTATGGAAGGTAGTCTTTTGTCGATATCTTTGTTATTCCAATGGATGGTAATCTTGTCATTATGGAAGGTAGTCTGTTGTCAAGATTTTTATTACTCCAATGGATGGTGGCCTTGTCATTATGGAAGGTTGTCTGTTGTCGATATTTTTTTACTCCAATGTATGGTAACCATGTCATTATGGAAGGTAGTCTTTTGTCGATATCTTTGTTACTCCAGTGGATGGTAACCTTGTCATTATGGAAGGTAGTCTGTTGTCGAGATTTTTGTTAGTCTAATGGATGGTAGCCTTGTCATTATGGAAGGTAGTCTATTGTCGAGATTTTTGTTATTCAAATGGATGGTAACCTTGTCGTTAAGGAAGGTAGTCTTTTGTCGAGATTCTTTTTACTCCAATGGATGGTAGCCTTGTCATTATGGAAGGTAGTTTGTTGTTGTTTTCTTTGTTACTCAATGGATGGTAGCCTTATCATTATGGAAGAAAGTTTGTTGTAGAGATTTTTGTTACTCCATAGGATGGTAGCCTTGTCATTTTGGCAGGTAGTCTGTTGTCAAAATTTTTGTTACTCCAATGGATGGTAGCCTCGTCATTATGGAACATACTCTGTTGTCGATGTTTTTGTTAGTCCAATGGATGGTAGCCTTGTCATTATGGAAGGCAGTTTGTTGTCTAGTTTTTTGTTACTCTAATGGATGGTATCCATGTCAATATGGAACGTAGCTTATTATCGAGATTTTTGTTACACTATTGGATGGTAGCCTTGTCATTATGGAACGTAGTCTGTTGTCGATAATTTTGTTACTCCAATGGATGGTAGCCTTTTCATTATGGAAAGTAGTCTGTTGTCGAGATTTTTGTTACTCCAATGGATGGTAGCCTTGTCATTATGAAAGGTAGTTTGTTGTCGATATTTTTGTTACTCCAATGGATGGTAGCCTTGTCATTATGGAACATAGTTTGTTATCGAGATTTTTGTTATTCCAAGGGATGGTAGTCTTGTCATTATGGAAGGTAGTCTGTCATTGAGATTTATGTTACTCCAATGGATGGTAGCCTTGTCATTATGGAACATAGTTTGTTGTTTAGACTTTTGTTACTCCAATGGATGACATCCTTGTCATTATGAAAGGTAGTTTATTGTCGAGATTTTTGTTATTCCATGGGATGGTAGCCTTGTCATTATGGAAGGTAGTATGTTGTCGAAATTTTTGTTACTCCAATGGATGGTAACCTTGTCATTATGGAAGGTAGTTTCTTGTTTAGATTTTTATTACTCCAATGGATGGTAGCCTTCTCATTATGGAAGGTAGTCTGTTGTCGAGATTTTTATACTCCAATGGATGGTAACCGTGTCATTATGGAAGGTAGTTTGTTGTTGAGATTTTTATTACTCCAATGGATGGTAGCCTTTTCATTATGGAACGTAGTCTATTGTCGATAATTTTGTTACTCCAATGGTTGGTAGCCTTTTCATTATGGAAAGTAGTCTGTTGTCGAGATTTTTGTTAATCCAATGGATCGTAGCCTTGTCATTATGGAAGGTAGTCTATTGTTGATATTTTTGTTACTCCAATGGACGGTAGCCTTGTCATTATTGAACAAAGTTTGTTATCGAGATTTTTTTTATTCCATAGGATGGTATCCTTGTCATTATGGAAGGTAATTTGTTGTCCAGATTTTTGTTACTCCGATGGATGGTAGCCTTTTCATTATGGAAGGTAGTATGTTGTCGAAATTTTTGTTACTCCAATGGATGGTAGCCTTGTCATTATGGAAGGTAGTCTGTTGTCGATATTTTTGTTACTCTATTGGATCGTCGCCTTTTCATTATGGAACATAGTCTATTATCAAGATTTTTGTTACTCCAATGGATGGTAGCCTTGTCATTACGGAAGGTAGTCTGTCATTGAGATTTATGTTACTCCAATGGATGGTAGCCTTGTCATTATGGAACATAGTTTGTTTATTAGATTTTTGTTACTCCAATGGATGATAGCCTTGTCATTATGAAAGGTATTCTGTTGTCGAGATTTTTGTTATTCCATTGGATGGTAGCCTTGTCATTATGGAAGGTAGTATGTTGTCGAGATTTTTGTTACTCTAATGGATGGTACCCTCGTCATTATAGAAGGTAGTCTATTGTCGAGATTTTTATTACTCCAATGGATGGTAGCCTTCTCATTATGGAAGGTAGTCTGTTGTCGAGATTTTATACTCCAATGGATGGTAACCGTGTCATTATGGAAGGTAGTCTTTTGTCTATATCTTTGTTATTCCAATGGGTGGTAAACTTGTCATTATGGAAGGTAGTCTACTGTGGAGATTTTTTTTACTCCTATGGATGGTAGCCTTGTCATTATGGAACATGGTCTATTGTCGATATTTTTTTTATTCCATTGGATGGTAGCCTTGTCATTAGGGAAGGTAGTCTGTTGTCGAGACTTTTGTTACTCCAATGGATGGTAGCCTTTTCATTATGGAAGGTAGTCTGTTGTCGAGATTTTTGTTACTCCAATGGATGGTAACCTTGTCATTATGGAAGGTAATATGTTTTCAACATTTTTGTTACTTCAATGGATGGTATCCTTGTCATTATCGAAGGTAGTTTGTTTTAGAGATATTTGTTACTCCAATGGATGGTAGCCTTGTCATTACGGAAGGTAGTCTGTTGTCGATATTTTTGTTACTCCAATGGATGGTAGCCTTTTCATTATGGAAGGTAGTTTGTTGTTGAGATTTTTTTACTCCAATGGATGGTAGCCTTGTCATTATGGAAGGTAGTTTGTTGTCGATATCTTTTGTATTCCAATGGATGATATCCTTTTCATTATGGAAGGTTGTCTGTTGTGGAGATTTTTTTTACTCTAATGGATGGTAGCCTTGTCATTATGGAAGGTAGTCTGTTGTCGATATCTTTGTTACTCAATGGCTGGTAGCCTTGTCATTATGGAAGGTAGTTTGTTTTAGAGATTTTTGTTACTCCATAGGAATGTAGCCTTGTCATTTTTGAAGGTAGTCTACTGTCGAGATTTTTGTTACTCGAATGGATGGTAGCCTTGTCATTATATAAAGTAGTATGTTGTCGATATTTTTGTTACTCTAATGGATGGTAGGCTTTTCATTATGGAAGGTAGTCTATTATCGAGATTTTTGTTACTCCAATGGATGGTAGCCTTGTCATTATGGAAGGTAGTTTGTTGTCGATATTTTTGTTTCTCTAATGGATGGTTGCCTTGTCATTATGGAAGGTAGTCTATTGTCGAGATCTTTGTTACTCAATGGATAGTAGCCTTGTCATTATGTAAGGTAGTTTTTTATAGAGATTTTTGTTACTTCATAGGAATGTAGCCTTGTCATTTTGGAAGGTACTCTGCTGTCAAGATTTTTGTTACTCGAATGGATGGTAGCCTTTTCATTATATAACGTAGTCTGTTGTCGATATTTTTGTTACTCCAATGGATGGTAGGCTTTTCATTATGGAAGGTAGTCTGTTTTCGAGATTTTTGTTACTCCAATGGATGGTAGCCTTGTCATTATGGAACATAGTTTGTTATCGATATTTTTGTTACTCCAATGGATGGTAGGCTTTTCATTATGGAAGGTAATTTGTTGTCGAGATTTTTGTTACTCCAATGGATGGTAACCTTGTCATTATGGAACGTAGTCTGTTGTCGATAATTTTGTTACTCCAATGGATGGTAGCCTTTTCATTATGGAAAGTAGTCTGTTGTCGAGATTTTTGTTACTCCAATGGATGGTAGCCTTGTCATTATGGAAGGTAATCTGTTGTCGATATTTTTGTTACTCCAATGGATGGTAACCTTGTCATTATGGAAGGTAGTCTGTTGTCGAGATTTTTATTACTCCAATGGATGGTAGCCTTGTCATTATGGAAGGTAGTCTGTTGTCGAGATTTTTTTACTCCAATGGATGGTAACCATATCATTATGGAAGGTAGTCTTTTGTCGATATCTTTGTTATTCCAATGGATGGTAACCTTGTCATTATGGAAGGTAGTCTGTTGTCAAGATTTTTATTACTCCAATGGATGGTAGCCTTGTCATTATGGAAGCTTGTCTGTTGTCGATATTTTTTTACTCCAATGGATGGTAACCATGCCATTATGGAAGGTAGTCTTTTGTCGATATCTTTGTTATTCCAGTGGATGGTAACCATGTCATTATGGAAGGTAGTCTGTTGTCGAGATTTTTGTTAGTCTAATGGATGGTAGCCTTGTGATTATGGAAGGTAGTCTATTGTCGAGATTTTTGTTATTCAAATGGATGGTAACCTTGTCGTTAAGGAAGGTAGTCTTTTGTCGAGATTATTTTTATTCCAATGGATGGTAGCCTTGTCATTATGGAAGGTAGTTTGTTGTTGTTTTCTTTGTTACTCAATGGATGGTAGCCTTATCATTATGGAAGGTAGTTTGTTGTAGAGATTTTTGTTACTCCATAGGATGGTAGCCTTGTCATTTTGGCAGGTAGTCTGTTGTTGAAATTTTTGTTACTCCAATGGATGGTATCCTTGTCATTATGGAACATAGTCTGTTGTCGATGTTTTTGTTAGTCCAATGGATGGTAGCCTTGTCATTTTGGAAGGCAGTTTGTTGTCGAGATTTTTGTTACTCTAATTGAAGGTATCCTTGTCATTATGGAACGTAGTTTATTATCGAGATTTTTGTTACTCCAATGGATGGTAGCCTTGTCATTATGGAACGTAGTATGTTGTCGATAATTTTGTTACTCCAATGGATGGTAAGTAGTCTGTTGTCGAGATTTTTTTTACTCCAATGAATGGTAGCCTTGTCATTATGAAAGGTAGTTTGTTGTGGATATTTTTGTTACTCCAATGGATGGTAGCCTTGTCATTATGGAACATAGTTTGTTGTTTAGATTTTTGTTACTCCAATGGATGATAGCCTTGTCATTATGAAAGGTAGTATGTTGTCGAGATTTTTGTTACTCCAATGGATGGTAACCTCGTCATTATAGAAGGTAGTCTGTTGTCGAGATTTTTATTACTCCAATGGATGGTAGCCTTCTCATTATGGAAGGTAGTCTGTTGTCGAGATTTTATACTCCAATGGATGGTTACCGTGTCATTATGGAAGGTAGTCTTTTGTCTATATCTTTGTTATTCCAATGGGTGGTAAACTTGTCATTAAGGAAGGTAGTCTACTGTGGAGTTTTTTTTTACTCCTATGGACGGTATCCTTGTCATTATGGAACATGGTCTATTGTCGATATTTTTGTTATTCCATTGGATGGTAGCCTTGTCATTAGGGAAGGTAGTCTGTTGTCGAGACTTTTGTTACTCCAATGGATGGTAGCCTTTTCATTATGGAAGGTAGTCTGTTGTCGAGATTTTTGTTACTCCAATGGATGGTAACCTTGTCATTATGGAAGGTAATATGTTTTCAATATTTTTGTTACTTCAATGGATGGTAGCCTTGTCATTATCGAAGGTAGTCTGTTGTAGAGATTTTTGTTACTCCAATGTATGGTAGCCTTGTCATTATGGAAGGTAGTCTGTAGTCTGGTTTCCCATGCTGTGTTTTAAATCGACTCCAATCACTATAAATAGCACTAAGTGCTTCATTTGGACTCTTTACGCTTTCTTGCATCCAAATTTTCGATCGAACGAAATTTTCTACAAATAACCCTTTGCTTCTTCCTCTCCAAACCCAGTAATCTTTATTCTTCATCCATCCTCATCTCAAACCAAAAATGGCTTCACGTACTCGTGCTCCCAATACCCCAAGAGCTAGCATTCTCTCCAAGACTGCTCAACCAGAAACCTTCTCAACCGCTCCAGTAGTTAATTCTATGGGAATGCAAAGGGTTCCTGAACCCATGGGTGATGCTGAGCGCGAAACCTATGGCTCTCAACTTCTGATTCCTGTTGGGTATTCCAACCAGGTTTTTGCCATGTCAGGCCCTCTTTCAACATGCATTACTGACCCCATAAAATTTGAGGGTTTCTTCCCCGCGCATGAGGCACTCAAACCCATTGGGTGCTCAAAGAAGGCGAAAGATGATACTGAAGATCCTGCGAAAGAGAAAATAGATCTTTAGTTTTTTAACAGGGGGTTAGGGCTTTTCGATCTAGCCCTAGCCTTACACCAGAATATACCACTTGGCTCAACAAGATGGAGAAGTGCCAGGCTTCGATTTAGAAAGGCATGGGCATTTATGACCTTGTCATGTTGTCTAAAACTAGTCTAAACTACTGTCCCGACATGCTGGTAGCTTCGTTGGTGTTTTGGGACTACACTCACTATACCTTCCACTTGCCATGTGGAATGGTTACGCCCACTCTCTTCGATGCGGCCGCAATTGCTGGTCTTCGACCAACTGGGGACTACTTCGACCCAGAGGAAATGACTGAAGACCAGATTGGGTTTTCTGCTACCAAACCCACCTACACCACTTACACTAATCATTACCACGACAAATCGACGGTTGTGGTGACTTATGTGGAGCACATCGCGTTTCTAGCCCTTTGGCTGTCGCGCTTCGTGTTCTGCATGAAATCCCTGCAGGTGACGAAGAAGATGGTCACCCTCGTTACTCAGCTTCATCACGGCCGAAACATCTGTTTGGCCGAATTAATATTGGTGAACTTGTATGAGTCGATAAGCAATGGAGCGGCTCAATTAAAAGTAATCGAAAATAGAGCCAGCTTGCTGCTTGCTGGTCTCTTCTGGCTACTTCAACTCTGGTTGAATGCCACTTTCGAGTCTTTTCTTCCCCAGAAGACTCAAATAAATGAACAGGCTCCTGAGATAGCTAGAAGGCGCGTCGAAGGCACCAGGCTTGCCTTATTAACTCCTACTGAGGATGGGCTGGAACTACAAAAGACCTTCACAAACTTCATTCAGATATTTGCAGGGAGGAAGGAATTTACTTCGACCATGGCCCCTTTTTCCGGTCGAAAGTGTTGTCCAGGATGGTTTACCAGGCCCCATCCTAAATTACCAGAGGATCCTCACTTCGAAGAGCATACAACAATGTGGGAAGCGTTTCTCACTCCAAGGATAATGCCGTTGCGTTTCAAGAGTTCAAAAAATCAGTTGAGCCTGATTTCCTACCAGCCGAATCTTGTCTCTCGACAATTTGGCATTATCCAATCGCTTCCTTCTCCAATTTATCCTCGGGAGAAATCATTGTTGTTCCTTTCTAATGACTACTCTGAAGACGCCGCTACTAGGCATATTAGTAGGTACGTTGGTCGGACCGTACTATCATTGTTCGACTACCAACTTAACTTCCTCTGTTCACCAACTTTTGAAGACTGGTGGAAGAGATATTACATCGAAGAGATTCTCGATGAGAAGGACTTTGCAGACGAACTCAAGAAGTCCTTCGTCATGGTCCTCGATAAAATAAAGAAATGTACGTTCCCTCTACAAATTATACTTGTCTTTTCATTTCGACTTACATCTGTCAATTATAACTTGTGAACGTTTTTATTTTAGTTTTTCGAAAACTCGTGGCTAAGAAGGCCACAGACAACAATCAGGGTGGAGGTCCCTCTGCAAAACCTCCAGTACAGGTAACCAAAAAAAAAATTTTTTTGTTTCCCTCTTTGGTTTTAAACATCCTAGTTTCCAATTCGACTGTGCAAGATGGGTTTCGACAACATGTATTTGAAAACATCAAAATGGGACGAAACATACACATCAACTGGTTTTATATATTATTTGAGATTTGTACAAGAGAAATACAGACATAGACATAATTTTTCAACTTCGCTATATCTAGTTTCTGCATCGTTCAAAACTCTGCTAAGGTAGTTAATGGGTCTTTCGACTCCATTTTCATCTTCTTGGGCTAACATGCTTCCCAAATTTTTGTCGGATGAAGCTATGTACAATCTCATACTCCTATTTCTACAAGGAGGCACCAAAACAGGTGGCTTGGTGAGGTACCCTTTGATCTTGTCGAAGGCATCTTGTTGCTCTTGCCCCCACTCGAATCCTTCCTTATTCAATCAAAGTAAGGGTGAGAAGGCTTGTGCTTTTCCACTTAGGTTAGATATAAATCTCCTTAAGAAGTTTATCTTGCCCAACAGAGATTGCAGTTCCTTCTTGTTCGTTGGCGCTTTCGCTTCCAAGATTGCCTTCGTCTTGTTCTGGTTGATTTCGATTCCTTTCTTATGGACGACGAAGCCCAAGAAATCTCCAGCTTTCACACAGAACGCACACTTCAAAGGGTTCATTTTCAGACCATGCTTTCTCATTCTTTCAAATGATTGTCGAAGGTGGTCTATATGGTTCTTCCTGGAAATAAATTTTACAACAATATCGTCAATATATACTTGCATGAAAGTGTTAATAAAATCATGGAAGATAAAGTTCATTGCTCGTTGATATGTTTCCCCAACGTTTTTTAGGCCAAAAGGAATTACTACCAATTCATAAGTGCCTAAGGCCCCAGGGCATCGAAAATTTGTTTTCAACACATCTTCTTCAGCAATGAAAATTTGATTGTATCTTGAGTAACCGTCGAGCATGCTCAGCTACTCGTGGCCAGCGGCAGAGTCAACAAGCATTTCCGCCACAGGCATAGGATATTCATCTTTGGGTGTTGCAGCATTCAGATCTCTGAAATCTATGTACAACCTCAATGTACCATTTTTCTCAATCACTGGCACAATGTTTTCAATCCATTCGATGTACCTCGTAGTTCGTATGAATTTGCACTTCAGTAGTCTTTCGACTTCCGTTTTGATCTTCGACATTATTTATGGAGCGAAGCGTCTTGGGCACCGTTTGATTGGCTTTTTCCCAGGTTTGATTGGTAACTAAAGTTTTACCAATCCTCTGTCGAGACCAAGCATCTCGTTGTAATCCAATGCAAAGCAGTCTTTGAAATCCTTCAGTAATTGCATCACTTCAACCCTGAGCTCTGGGTCTATTTTGGCGTTGATGTAAGTGGGTCTTTTATCTAACCCTTCGCCCAAGTTGATTTCTTCTAAAGGATCATGTGCTAACATTTTGATGTTGTTCGCCAGGGGGTCCTTTTCGAAACCCAAAGGCTCATCGTCGTAGATGGCGTCGAGCCTCTGTTCCTGCATTCCTTCTGTCATGATATCGGGAGGTTCCGGGTTGAAATATTTTCCAGGACCTATATCTGGTGGCTCCGGGTTGAAATCTTTTCCAGGACCTGCAGAAGGTAGCACTTGGTCATTGGCCTTGGTGGCCATATATTTTACTTCGGCTTCGAGAGCCGCTATCATTCTTGTTTCGGCGTAAGCAGAAATTAGCTGTAACGCTTATGACTCAGTCATTATCACTGAATTCGCTTCCCCAACCAGTTGGCTGGATGTCAGTTAGCCCACTGAAATCAATGTGGGACAAGTCTTCTTTATCCCATTGAAACCCATGATTAGGATGTAGGTACAAGGAACAAAAAACATTTGGCGCTGGCGCCATGTCGAAGTCAGGTGCTGGACATGGCCCTATGTGAGCCAAATTTTTGTCGAAGTCAGCTTTCCCTAGGTGATTAACTTCGCCTAAGTAGTAGCTTTGATCTGCTTCTATATTCTCGACAATCCCATCCGGACGCCATAATATCACCCTTTGGTGCATCGATGATGGTACTTCTCTGACACCATGTATCCATTCTCGGCCTAACAGTAGGTTGTAATTTGGTTTTGCCGATATGACCATGAACATGGTTGGTCGAAGGATGGATCCCACTTTGAGGTCTAGTTGAATCACACCCATGGTGGTCCCTATTCCACCTTCGTAGTTCGATAGGACCATATTATGAGGCTTAATGTTTTCATTATTGTTGCCTACTTTTCTTAGCATGAAGTGGGGGATTATGTAGATAGTCACCCCACAGTCCACCAAGATTTTGTTTGCAGTGGCCTCTTCGAGCCTTGCCCTTATGAATAAAGGCTTGAGGTGACTTTTCATCGCCTCAGTTGGTGGTTCTAAGAAACCATTTTGCTCTTCAGTGCAGCCATTACCCACGACAAAGTAACATACTGGCCTATGCTTGGCCATCTCTTGTTCGACTTCCCAGTCGTTTGATTCGACTTCCATTTGGCGGTCGAATTATCTTGGCAAGACCGAAACTATATTTACCATGATGTCTAAAGTGTCGTCGGACTCGAAACTATCTTCATCACCAGCTTTGTCTTGATCAGGCCATACCAATCTATTGGTCACTGGTTCCCTCTCCAAAGGCTTTCTTTGCTTTCGCTGGGGGACATTTGAACTCGACTCTGGTTTTGGTTCTTTGGCAGCCTCTCTCTCAGCCTTGCGCCGCCTTTGGTACCTTCTCCACTGGGATCGAGACATTGGGTTCTTTCCCTTGTAGTTACTCGATACTTGAGCAACTTTGGTGGCACCTACATGAGGTTCTTTCTTGAGTGTCAAAGATGAACCTCTTGGCACTTCAAAGGGATGCCACCTTTCTTCGTTGGGTCTCTTTCGACTCGATGTTTGGAGCCATGTATCGACTGGAACATTGGTTGGAGGCCTGAAAGTTAGTTGCCTCTTTTCCTGACTTGAACCCTTTTGATATGTTCTTCTAGGATCGTGTTGAACATCAGATCCTGCACTTTTTTGGGCATTTCTGCTCCATTTTTTGTTTGCTGCTCTCACACCTTCGATGTGTTCAGCAGCTTTCTTGTCAAAAATAGAGTTGCATCGAGGACACAACATTACTTCTGATTTTTTCTTCTGGCATCGTTGCAAGAATTCTGCCAGATTTTCGTTCTCTAGGGGGAACGCTATTCTGTTTTCTTGCTCTTGCCTGATGGCTTCCTCTGAAACTTTTGATTCAGAGATTTCGACCATGTTGACATTCATGTTGTCTTTAGTAGCAAGAGTCATTTGCTTCATTTGAGCCTCCAGGTCTTTGTCCTGGCCTTGCACCGCAGCCACGTAGGAAGTGGGTTTAGTTCCATATTTTGAGACTCCACCTGTTTCCAGTTTTGGGCCCTCAGCGGCCTTTTGGACTGCTTCGATTGTTTTTCTAGAAAGGTTCCCAGAAAAACTGCCAAATATTGGCATATTGATATGATCTTTGGTGACTTCGACCATAGTTATCCCTGGCCTTTTCACCTGACTCCTGGAAGCTTCGATCACATTCACCTCTGAAGGTTCAGCATAGTGGGCTTCCGCCTGCAAAGGGCTCGAATCCACAATCACGGGGGCCTTATCAGTGAACTTCAACCTCCCTTCTTCGATAGCATTTTGCACGAGATCCCTGAAAAGAAAACATTGAGATGTTTTATGGCCAAGAAAGTTATGATATTTACAATAGCCTCTTTTCTTTCTTTGATCAAGAGGAGGCACTTTTACCCCTGGGGGTATTATCATTTGGCCATCTTTTACAAGTAAATCAAAAATTTCATCACATTTCGTAATATCGAAACTGTAAGTCTTTTTAGGGAACCTGTCACTGGCCTTTTTAGACCCAGTGGGGTTTTTTCCACTTGAGGGGACTAGTAATTTGCAAGAGTATGGTGGCCCTTGTTTTAACTCAGCTAAATCGACCTCACTCTCCTCGACGGCCATAAGTTCGTCGAATGTTTCTGGATCTTCCTCGTCCATTTCGACATATGCTATCTTTTCTCTTTTATGAGTTTTCATCGCCCTAGCTTTTTCAGCTTTAAGGCGTTCTACCTGTCGAACCCTATCGGCCAATTGGGCCATGTCCCTCAAGTACTGAGTGTCTAATTCCTTCCTAATGGAGTAATCTAGACCTCTTACGGCTATTTCGACTAACTCGTGCTCTGGCACTTGCGTAAAGCATCTTGCCTTGAACAATCTAAACCTATTTAGGTATTCGTCTATAGGCTAAGTGAATCTCCTCTTTACACTGGCCAACTCTTTCAGGCTTATCTTGGTTTGTCCCATGTATAATTGCTCATGGAACAATCTCTCCAACTGGGTCCAATGGTGGATCGAATTGGGGGGGAGAGTTGTGAACCAAGTAAACGCATTCTTTGTTATGGAACTTGGGAAATACTTAATCCTTAGGTTCTCATTGTCTGAGATTTCTCCCGCTTTGATTAAATATCTTGCCACATGTTCGACAGTGGATTTTGTCGTGTCCCCTGAAAACATTCTGGTATTGGATCTGCTGAACTACTTCGTCAACATTTTGGTGTCTATTAACCATCCTTACTTTCGGGGCTATGACTCTCGACTCTTTGACCCCGGGTTGTTCCATTTGTACCCTAAGGTTCTCTTCGACAGGCTGCTGGACTTGGTTAATAGTGGTTTCTTCCTCTAGAAGTATGCCTTGGTTTCCCCTTATCTTTGCCCTTTAGGGCTGTCGAATAGGTTGGGGTACCCCAAAAAATTTATCCAAACGCGACATTTGCATTGTCATTTGCTGATTCGACTGGGTGGTATTCTGTATTAGAGGATTTAGCACTGTACTTAAAGTTTGCGCCAACATTTGAACCATGTCGTGGTTGCTTTCCTCCATTTGCTGCCTCAAGACTGCTATCGAGGCATTCGTAAGGCCAGGCATTACGTGGGAAGTTCCTCCTAAGAGTTGGTTCCTACCCCTGTTCGCCATACTAACCCCAGAGCCTTGGAGTGGCGAAGAGGCGCTCACTAAAGGGTCTGAAAAGGTGGACGTAGCGTTTGTCAAGCTAGCCAATTCAGAAGTTGGCATGCCGTAGGGTGGTTCTCGATTTAACCCGACTATCGAAAAACCTGGGAGAACATATGGTCTGGTTTCTTGGTTTCCCCTAGGCGGGGGAGTTCCCAAGGGCATTATGGGGCCTCTAAATGTAGGTAATGGCCCCGCTTGTGTATTCGTTACTGTCGACGTTGAACCAGCGGTTACCACTTCGCTTACGGTTGGGATAATTGTTGCTCCCATGTTTGTTTGTGGGATTTCTCCATTGTTTGGCGGATTCTCCATTTCTCTACTTCTTCTCCTAGTATTGGTTTCGTTGGTGTATATTCTACCACTTCTCAATAACATGCAATACTCTCGAAAAAGGAGGATATTTTATATAAAACGATTAAACGTGAAAAAACTAACACAAGGTCCCACCGGGTGTGCCAATTTGTTTACCTTGAAAAATGGTAAACAACCGCTGATCTTCCAAAAGGTTACTTATTTGGTGACTCGAAGGATCGATCAGATTGATCCTAAGATATGGTTGATTTTTGGAGTTTAAATGCTTTGAAATAAAAAGTTTCGACTAATCCTAATGGTGATTAATGCAAGTAAAGTAGAGACACTTTAAGTAAATTGCATGGAGAAAAGCTTGATAAAGTAAATAAAAGCATTAAAGGGTTGTTAAATAAATGACTTCGACTGAGGTAAATAAGTGAAAGCGATAAATTGCTTGAATGTAAAAGATTTTGATTAAAGTAAATGGTGTTTCACACATACATTCTCAATGATTCTTTCTCTCATGCTGGGTACTTGAATCTAAATGAGTGACTTGTATACAATGATGAACACACTTAATAACAATGTGAACACTTAGTATTTATACTAAAAAATCCTAAGTAACTGCTGGGCAGTCACACCGCTTCGTGATAACACCACATGGCACGCTCACAACCTTCAACGCCTACTTTAACGACACGTTGCGCTTGGTAACTGCTGGGAACCGTCTTCCCTCCAAAAATTCAAAATTCAAACCGTTCGACCTTGGGCATCAGGGACCTTGGTCGAAAGGTTTCTCCTTTGACATCGAACATAACATGATTCCAACTTAGAGGAATTTCTCTAAGTATGTTGTCATTCTTTGAGGAGCCTTCGATGTGATCAGCTGATCGAAGCCTTCTTGTGTAGGAAACTCTTCTGACTCATAATTAATGATCTATATGATAATAGAACGTGGGTGTCGAATTTAGTAGCCAAAAGGAAGGTAGTTTATTTTCGAGATTTTTGTTACTCCAATGGATGGTAGCCTTGTCATTATGGAAGGTAGTTTGTTGTCGATATTTTTGTTACTCTAATGGATGGTAGACTTGTCATTATGGAAGGTAGTCTATTGTCGAGATCTTTGTTACTCAATGGATAGTAGCCTTGTCATTATGTAAGGTAGTTTGTTGTAGAGATTTTTGGTACTCCATAGAAATGTAGCCTTGTCATTTTGGAAGGTACTCTGCTGTCGAGATTTTTGTTACTTGAATGGATGGTAGCCTTGTCATTATGGAACGTAGTCTGTTGTCGATATTTTTGTTACTCCAATGGATGGTAGCCTTGTCATTATGGAAGGTAGTTTGTTGTCTAGATTTTTGTTACTCCAATGGATGGTAGTCTGTTGTTTAGATTTTTTTTACTCCAATGGATGGTAGCCTTGTCATTATGGAAGGTAGTCTTTTGTTTAGATTTTTTTTACTCCAATGGATGGTACCCTTGTCATTATGGAAGGTAGTCTGTTGTCGATATTTTTGTTATTCTATTGGATGGTAGCCTTGTCATTATGGAAGATAGTATGTTGTCGAGATTTTTGTTACTCCAATGGATGGTAACCTTGTCATTATGGAAGGTAGTCTGTTGTCGAGATTTTTATTACTCCAATGGTAGCCTTCTCATTATGAAAGTGGTCTGTTGTTGAGATTTTTATACTCCAATGGATGGTAGCCGTGTCATTATAGAAGGTATTCTTTTGTCGATATCTTTGTTATTCCAATGGATGGTAAACTTGTCATTATGGAAGGTAGTCTGTTGTCGAGATTTTTTTTACTCCTATGGATGCTAGCCTTGTCATTATGGAACATGGTCTATTGTCGAGATTTTTGTTGTTCCATTGGATAGTAGCCTTTGAAGGGGTGAAAAACACAAGAAGGGGGGGTTGAATTGTAAAACTGAAATCTAAAGCAATTGACAAGATATTTTTATCCTGGTTCGTTTGATCTCAAACTACTCCAGTCCACCCGTCAAGGTGATTTCGCCTCTCTCCAACGAGGTCTTAATTCACTATATTCAACTGAATATTACAGACTGCTTTAACAACTGCTAAAGCCTTCTTGATTCAAACCACAACCCGGTTTGTCAAGGCAACACTTTCTTACAAAGGTATAAAACAATGTGTGTGGATGTTTTCTACAAAACTTTATCACAACTGTGATGTATACACAAATGAAGCTTAGAAACTAGATTGCTAAGCTGTAATGGAGTATCAGAGTTTGTGGTTTAGCAAAACTGGTAGAACGAAGATTATGGTTCAGCTTTGTGCGTGTAGAGATTTGGAGAGCATTAGCCATTATAATCTTCGAAGCCTTGTTTATATAGCACTTGAGAAGATGAACGTTGAATGCAATATTCTTGATTCAATGCTAATAACAAGCTTTCCTTATTGAGCAGATCTTGTCTGGAATGAGGCCGTTGGAATTAATTAGCGTTTAATGCACAGTACCGTTGCTTCTTCAATGCACGTTCTGGCTTGGCTCATTCTGATTCTGCTTCGCTGCTGATGAACTATTGTGTTTCTGTATCAGAGTGTTTGAGCACAGTCTTGTTCATCAAGCTTCAGCATGTGCGTGAGTTGATCATCTGATCTTGACGTTCTGATGTAGCAACTTCTGATGCTGGTGTATGAAATCAAATTCTGATGCTGAAATAAACGTGATCTTGCTTATGTCAATCAGAGTATCTGCAAGTCAGCACATAATAATTTAGGCAGCAGATAGCTCAAACATGAAACATTTAAATACTATATCTTTTCACTTTGTTATCATCAAAACTTAAATATAGGGTAGTAGATTCAAACATTGTTCTAACAATCTCCCCCTTTTTGATGATGACAAAAACTAGATATTTTAAATGAAAGATAACGTGAAAAGGTATCTGGAAAAGTGTATCAGAGTAAGAAGTACGGAGAAGTCAGAGTTAAGAGATACTCCCCCTGAGTTTATTACTTCCCTTTGATATACGTGTTCTTCAGGATCAGATCTTTTTCTTTCTTTGAACATCAGATTATCAGAGTCTTTGACTTATCCGAGAGCAGAGCTTCAGAGCTTTTCTTGTCAGAGCTTTGCTTTGGATCAGAGTATTTGGGACGATCAGAACTTCATATTGATCAGAGCAACATTGATCAGAGCTTCTACATTTTGCTCAGAGTTTCTAGTCTTCAGAGTGTCCAGGAGCTTCCTTGTGCCTGTAGACTTTAAACAAAACAGAAAAACATTTCAAGTAATAGAGTTAGAATGTTTGAGAGTTTCTGTCTAGTTAGCCCGTTATTGATTTAAATATCATTCTTGTTCTCCCCCTTTTTGTCAGCAATCAAAAAGTGTTGGTGATGTGCTAAAACAATTTGATCAGAAAAACTAATCATATTAAGATAGTTCAGAATCAGAGCAAGAAAAATATTACAAAAACTTAGTCAAAACAGTACATCAGAAAATGAAGAAAACATGAAAAAATGTTATGCATGAAAAAAGATTTAAGGTTGAGGAGGCATGCGTGTGAACAGGCTCTCCAGCATTGCTTGAATCTTTTCAGAAGTTTCATTCTGTTTCTGCACCATGCTGACAACAGAGTCAATCTTGCTGTCCTACACATCCATTCTTGCTTTCATCTTCTAATCATTCTCTTCCATCCGCTGCTGTAGACGCAAGTCATTCAGCCTTAATTCTTCCAGAGTCTGCCTGTCCAAGGCAGCTTGAGAAGCATCAGAAGGAGGAGGCTTCTCAGAACTTTCAGCGACATCTTCTGCTGGATTTTCTTCAGCCTTAATGGTCTTGTCTTCTTCTGATGGTTGCACCTTAGCAGCTTGCTGTTTCTCCTTCTGAATATTTTCTATCAGCTTCATCTTTTTCAGATTCTTAGCGTTCAGAGGTTTCCCAATGGTTGGTTCAATAGTGCTCAGCTCCTGAGCTTCAATCAGATGTTCAATCAGCCTATTCTCTGTCAGAATATCTGATATAAGCCTTCCAAACGGTATCTAGTCCCTCTTGGTTCTTTCTTCTTCTCTTGTCTCTTTCACACTGGTTTTGAGATGGTTGAACAGGAAGTGAGCCAGATTGATCTTAACCTTCTGATCAATAAAGTAGATCAGAAATTGCTGATCCACGTTTATATAATCAGGAGAACTTGTTGGTTTCCTGTGGTTGAAGCATCCCAGAATAATCTTAGCCCATACTCTGCAGTGATCCTTCAGATCCTTAATCTTGCTGCTGGGCATTCCAAGAGTGAAAATCCTGTTGGCTACCACACCTACATCAGCGCATCTTTCGGCCATGTCCACACAACGGACTCCACCACCACTTTGACCGATTAGCTTTGCAATGAGATCTTCAGAAATCACGATCTTCTTTCCCATAACAGAAGAAATGACTAGATGTTTTGCAACCTTGGCGTGAATCCAAAATTCCTTGACTAGCGCTGGGAATGTTGGTCCAACCAACCTATCGAAGTACCTTTCCCACTTTTGAGCCCTAATTTCTTCAGTTAGGTCAAAACCATTTTCCTTCAAGCTTTCAAAGTCAATGATTAACTCAGAAAGCACTTCAACGTTCTTTACCGGAGTAAGGAGAGTTCTGAGTGGCACCTGATATTGCTCAGAAGTTGCTTTCTTCTGATTGCCTGCAGAAATGCTGGAGGATGCCATTGTTCACACTAAAAAGCTTTGAGAATGAATTGAGAGAAAAAAGTTTGCAAGGATGAACTCAGAAATATGCAGAAAATGCTTGAGTGATTGTGAGAAAGCGTAAAGAGTAAATGAGAGATTAATGTGCTTAAATAGAGTTTTCAAAATTGTTTTGAAAAGTTAAACATTTTTAAGAGAGAGAAAAAAAATCATGATTGCCATTTAAAAGAATGATTACTTTTCATTAAATGCTTGCTGATTTTGGGGGATTTGAGAAAGATACTTAAAAACGGTTACCAGACATGTGTCTCAATGCACCCAATCAGCGCTTTGCCTTCTCAGAAGCATGCACGCGTTCTGCTTCAGAGATATGCTGATGATTGGATGACACTTGTTTGATGTAGTGATCAGCACGTCTGTCTTTGAGATTAGACTCTCAGATCTTTAGACTTGCATCTGATGCAATCTGCATGTTCTATCTTTCTGAAAGAAGATTGATCAGAAGTTCACAGTAATATAATTACATTCTGAAGATAAATATATGGAATTAAAACATTTTCATTCTGGGCATACTTTCATGCTGAGATGTTTCAGAATGAAATTAAACCTATCTTCTGAAAGGGGTTTAGTAAAGATATCAGCCCATTGATGGTCTGTATCTATAAATTTTAAGTTCAAAATACCTTTCTGAATATAGTCCCTAATGAAATGATGCTTTAGTTCTATATGCTTAGCTCTAGAATGTAAAATAGGATTCTTACTTAAGCAAATAGCAGAAGTATTATCACAAAGTATAGGAATGTTACTCTCAAAAATCTGGAAGTCTTCAAGCTGACTTTTCATCCAGAGCATTTGTGTGCTACATCCTGCTGCTGCTATGTACTCAGCTTCTGCTGTTGACAGAGCAATTGTTGATTGCCTTTTGCTGGACCAAGAGATCAGATTTTCTCCCAGAAACTGGCAGCTTCCAGAAGTACTTTTACGTTCCACTCTGTCTCCAGCAAAATCAGCATCGCAGTAGCCTACTAAGCTGTAATCACTAGATTTTCTATAAAACAAACCCAGATTAGTAGTACCTTTCAGATACTTGAAAATTCGCTTAACAGCTGTTAAGTGAGATTCTCTAGGATCTGATTGGAATCTAGCACAGATGCAAACACTGAATAATATGTCAGGTCTTGAAGCAGTCAGATAGAGGAGAGAACCAATCATACCTCTGTATACTTTTTGTTCTACACTTTTGCTTACCTCTTCTCTTTCCAGAATGCACGTGGGATGCATTAGAATCTTTGATGGCTTACATTCTGAGAGGTCAAATTTCTTCAGAAGATCTCTGATGTATTTGCTCTGATGAATGTAAGTTCCTTCTGGAGTTTGATTGATCTGAATTCCTAAAAAGAATTCCAGTTCCCCCATGAGGCTCATCTCAAATTCTGCCTGCATACACTTAGCAAATTTTCTTCCAAGAGAAGGATTAGTAGAACCAAAAATGATATCATCAACATAAATTTGACAGACTAAGATGTCACTCTTAACTGTTTTACAGAATAGAGTAGTGTCCACTTTCCCTCTGGTGAATTCATTTTCAAGCAGAAAGTTACTTAGCCTTTCATACCAAGCTCTGGGAGCTTGTTTCAGACCATATAGTGACTTCTTTAGTTTGAAAACATGTTCTGGATGTTTTGTATTTTCAAAACCTGGGGGTTGGTGAACATAAACTTCTTCTTCTATATAACCATTTAAGAATGCACTTTTGACATCCATCTGATACAGAGTGATGCCTCTATTAACAGCAAATGAAATTAAAAGTCTGATAGATTCTAACCTGGCGACTGGGGCAAAGGTTTCTGTATAGTCTATCCCCTCTTGTTGACTATATCCTTGTGCAACCAGTCGTGCCTTGTTTCTGATGACTTCACCTTGCTCATTAAGCTTGTTTCTGAACACCCATCTTGTTCCAATGACGTTGAATCCTTTTGGTCTGGGAACGAGATCCCATACGTCGTTTCTGGTGAATTGATTCAGCTCTTCTTGCATTGCCAGAATCCAGTCATTGTCCAGAAGTGCTTCATCAATAGAAGAAGGTTCAATCAGAGACACAAGTCCCATAAGAGTTTCTTCAGAGTTTCTGAAGCTTGCTCTTGTTCTGATTGGATCTTCCTTTCTTCCTAGGATAGTCTCTTATGGGTGATCCAAACTGCTTCTGGGCAATGTCTTCTGAGGTTGATCAGCAGCTGTTGTAGGATTTCTAGCAGTGCTCCTTTCAGACGTTGAAGGAATGTCTGTGTTGAGAGCTTCTGATGACTTGTCTTCAAAACCTGCAAATTCAATTTCTATACCTGCAAAAGTTTCATTCTGCTTTGACTTTTCAGAGTCAAGCTTGTCATCAAAACGAACACTGATTGATTCTTCCACAATCTGTGTTTCTGTATTGTATACTCTGTACCCTTTTGAGCGTTCAGAGTATCCTAACATAATACACTTCTGTGCCTTAGAATCAAACTTGTTCAAATAATTCTTTGTATTCAATATAAAGCAAGTACATCCAAATGGATGAAAATATGAAATGTTGGGCTTTCTGTTCTTCCACAATTCATATGGAGTCTTTTCCAGAATAGGTCTTATTGAGATTCTATTCTGAATGTAGCACGCTGTGTTTATTGCCTCTGCCCAGAAAGTCTTAGCAACGTTTGTCTCATTGATCATGGTTCTGGCCATTTCTTGCAATGTTCTGTTCTTTCGTTCTACAACTCCATTTTGTTGGGGAGTTCTAGGACAAGAGAAATCATGCAGAATGCCTTTGTCATTAAAGAATGACTCAAAATCTTTATTTTCAAATTCTCCACCATGATCACTTCTGACTTTAACGATTCTAAGATCTTTTTCATTCTGAACTTGGTTACAGAAGGTAACAAACACAGAGTGTGACTCGTCCTTGTGTCTTAAGAACTTTACCCATGTCCATCTGCTATAGTCATCTACGATTACTAACCCATACTTCTTACCACTGACAGAAGCAGTTTTAACTGGTCCAAATAAGTCAATGTGCAGAAGTTCTAATGGCTTAGAGGTGGAAACAACATTTTTGGATTTAAAAGAAGGTTTTGCAAATTTGCCTTTCTGACATGCTTCACACAGAGCATCCGAATTGAACTTCAAATTTGGAAGTCCTCTGACCAGATTGAGTTTGTTAATCTGAGATATTCTTCTCATACTAACATGCCCCAATCTTCTGTGCCAGATCCACTGCTCGTTGTTAACAGACAGAAGACATTTTACATTCTGACTCTTTAGTTCAGAAAGTTTGATTTTGTAAATGTTGTTTTTCCTCTTACCATTAAACAGGATAGTCCCATCTTTCTGACTAACAGCTTTACATGATTTTTGATTAAAGATTATATCATAACCGTTATCACTTAATTGACTTATGGATAACAGATTATGCATCAATCCATCTACTAGCAGAACATTATTAATAGAGGGAAGATTTCCATTACCTACAGTTCCAGAGCCAATTATCTTTCCCCTCTGATTGCCTCCAAAGCCAACGTGGCCTCCAGGCTTAAGTTCCAGGCTTTGGAACATATGCCTTCTTCCCGTCATGTGTCGTGAGCAGCCAGAGTCCAGGTACCATGACTGGTGTTTCTGACTTGCTGCTAAAGATATCTGCAACATGTATTATTTTGTCCTTAGGTACCCAGATTTTCTTGGGTCCTGACTTGTTAGTTTTACCAAAACTCTGGTTGAATTTTGGTTTCACAGAGTGCTTACTGCTAGTATATTTGATGTCGTGTGTGTGATCATACACAAAGTGTGAATTTAGAGGAGTGTGTTTAATGGTTAAATCCATGACATTCTTAGGTGTAGGAACCTTACCTTGGTATCCTATTCCTTTCCTGTCGTTTCTGCTAACTCCATAGATCATTGAAGCCATTCTGCTTCTATCTATGCTTTTAGCTAAGAACTTCTGGAAACTATGATCATACTCCTTGATGATCTCATCAGCGTTGCTGGGAGTTTCAGAAATTGGTTCCTTCTGAGAGTTTTGTAAAGAGTTTTCTAATTTTGAAATTTTATCTCTCAGCTCAGAGTTTTCCAATTCGAGACTCTCATACTTATTAGAGTTAGATTCAAGATTCCTTTTCAGGTCTCTGAATTTAGCTCTAATCTGCTGATAGCGTTCCAGAATTTCATTGAGGCTTTCAGCAAGTTCAGCCTTTGTAAAATTAACAGCGAAGTTAGGAAATACCTCTTCTGTGTCTGATTCTGAGTCTGATTCAGAAGCTTCACTATCTTCTGAGATATTAGCCATGAGCGCTATGTTTGCCCTTTCATCATCTGATTCTGAGTCAGCTTCAGACGAGTCAGAGTCATCCCATGTGGCCATGAGACTTTTCTTCTTCTCTCTTCCAAACTTCTTTTTGGGCTTTTACCTCTGAAGCTTTGGGCAGTCACTCTTGTAGTGTCCTTGCTCATTGCACTCATAGCAGATGATGTCTTTGGTATTTGGCTTCTTGCTACTGGAGGAGCCTTCAGATCTTCTGTATCCAGAGGAAGAGTCTGTCCTTCTGTATCTGGAAGAAGACTCGTTCTGATCAGATCTTCTGGGATTCCTGAACTTCCTTTGTCTTTGCTTCCACAGTTGATTTACTCTTCTGGAGAGAAGGGAAAGTTCGTCTTCTTCTGATGAGGATCCATCAGATGTTTCTTCAACTGCCTGCAAAACTTTAGACTCAGATTTTCTGTTAGATTTTAATGCTAAAGGCTTACCTTGCTTCTGAGGCTCGTCAGCTTCTAGCTCTATCTCATGACTTCTGAGGGAGCTTATAAGTTCCTCTAGAGTGATTTTGTTGAGATCTTTAGCAAGCTTCAGAGCAGTAACCATAGGCCTCCACTGCTTGGGTAAACTTTTGATTATTTTCTTGACATGGTCAGCAGTAGAGTATCCTTTGTCCACAACTTTGAGACCAGCTACCAGAATCTGGAATCTAGAGAACATAGCTTCAATGGATTCAGATTCTTCCATTTTGAACGCCTCATACTTCTGAATGAGCGCCAGAGCTTTTGTTTCTTTGACTTGAACGTTGCCCTCATGCGTCATTCTGAGAGAATCAAAGATGTTCTTTGCTGTGTCTCTGTTGGAGATCTTTTCATACTCAGTATAGGAGATGGCACTGAGGAGGATGGTTCTGGCCTTATGGTGATTCTTGAAATCACGCTTTTGTTGATCAGTCATTGATTTTCTATCAATCTTCTGACCACTTGCATTCACAGGGTGCGTGTATCCATCTGTCACCATATCCCACAGATCAGCATCATGTGCTAGAAAGAAGCTTTCAATTCTGTCTTTCCAGTAATCAAAGTTTTCTCCATCAAAGACTGGAGGTTCGCCGCTGAATCTGTCTCTGTCCTCATTATTGTCATTGCTGAAGTGAGAATTGTTTCCTGCCATTGTGTTTTTCTGACGCTGGATCTTGTACTGACACTGTTAAGTGTTTTAGCTCAGAACCAGGCGCTCTGATGCCAATTGAAGGGGTGAAAAACACAAGAAGGGGGGGTTGAATTGTAAAACTGAAATCTAAAGCAATTGACAAGATATTTTTATCCTGGTTCGTTTGATCTTAAACTACTCCAGTCCACCCGTCAAGGTGATTTCGCCTCTCTCCAACGAGGTCTTAATTCACTATATTCAACTGAATATTACAGACTGCTTTAACAACTGCTAAAGCCTTCTTGATTCAAACCACAACCCGGTTTGTCAAGGCAACACTTTCTTACAAAGGTATAAAACAATGTGTGTGGATGTTTTCTACAAAACTTTATCACAACTGTGATGTATACACAAATGAAGCTTAGAAACTAGATTGCTAAACTGTAATGGAGTATCAGAGTTTGTGGTTTAGCAAAACTGGTAGAACGAAGATTATGGTTCAGCTTTGTGCGTGTAGAGATTTGGAGAGCATTAGCCATTATAATCTTCGAAGCCTTGTTTATATAGCACTTGAGAAGATGAACGTTGAATGCAATATTCTTGATTCAATGCTAATAACAAGCTTTCCTTATTGAGCAGATCTTGTCTGGAATGAGGCCGTTGGAATTAATTAGCGTTTAATGCACAGTACCGTTGCTTCTTCAATGCACGTTCTGGCTTGGCTCATTCTGATTCTGCTTCGCTGCTGATGAACTATTGTGTTTCTGTATCAGAGTGTTTGAGCGCAGTCTTGTTCATCAAGCTTCAGCATGTGCGTGAGTTGATCATCTGATCTTGATGTTCTGATGTAGCAACTTCTGATGCTGGTGTATGAAATCAAATTCTGATGCTGAAATAAACGGGATCTTGCTTATGTCAATCAGAGTATCTGCAAGTCAGCACATAATAATTTAGGCAGCAGATAGCTCAAACATGAAACATTTAAATACTATATCTTTCACTTTGTTATCATCAAAACTTAAATATAGGGTAGTAGATTCAAACATTGTTCTAACAGCCTTGTCTTTAGGGAAGGTAGTCCATTGTCGAGACTTTTGTTACTCCAATGGATGGTAGCCTTTTCATTGTGAAAGGTAGTCTGTTGTCGAGATTTTTGTTACTCCAATAGATGGTAAACTTGTCATTATGGAAGGTAATATGTTGTCAATATTTTTGTTACTTCAATGGATGGTAGCCTTGTCATTATCGAAGGTAGTCTGTTGTAGAGATTTTTGTTACTCCAATGGATGGTAGCCTTGTCATTATGGAAGGTAGTCTGTTGTCGATATTTTTGTTACTCTAATGGATGGTAGCCTTTTCATTATGGAAGGTAGTCTGTTGTCGAGATTTTTTTACTCCAATGGATGGTAGCCTTGTCATTTTAGAAGGTAGTTTGTTGTCGTTATCTTTTTTATTCCAATGGATGACATCCTTTTCATTATGGAAGGTTGTCTGTTGTCGTGATTTTATTTACTCTAACGAATGGTAGCCTTGTCATTATGGAAGGTAGTCTATTTTCGATATCTTTGTTACTCAATGGATGGTAGCCTTGTCATTATGGAAGGTAGTTTGTTGTAGATATTTTTGTTACTCCATAGGAATGTAGCCTTGTCATTTTTGAAGTTAGTCTGATGTCGAGATTTTTGTTACTCGAATGGATGGTAGCCTTGTTATTATAGAACGTAGTCTGTTGTCGATATTTTTGTTACTCCAATGGATGGTAGGCTTTTCATTATGGAAGGTAGTCTATTTTCGAGATTTTTGTTACTCCAATGGATGGTAGCCTTGTCATTATGGAAGGTAGCTTGATGTCGATATTTTTGTTACTATAATGGATGGTAGCCTTTTTATTATGGAAGGTAATCTATTGTCGAGATCTTTGTCACTCAATGGATAGTAGCCTTGTCATTATGTAAGGTAGTTTGTTACAGATATTTTTTTTACTCAATTTTAATGTAGCCTTGTCATTTTGGAAGGTACACTGCTAACGAGATTTTTGTTACTCGAATTAATGGTAGCCTTGTCATTATGGAACGTAGTCCGTTGTCGATATTTTTGTTACTCCAATGGATGGTAGGCTTTTGATTATGGAAGGTAATCTGTTGTCGAGATTTTTGTTACTCCAATGAATGGTAGGCTTTTCATTATGGAAGGTAGTTTGTTATCGAGATTTTTGTTATTCCAATGGATGGTAGCCTTGTCAATATGGAAGTTAGTTTGTTGTCGAGATTTTTGTTACTCCAATGGAATGTAGCCTTGTCATTTTGGAAGATACTCTGCTGTCGAGATTTTTGTTACTCGAATGGATTGTAGCCTTGTCATTATGGAACATAGTCTGATGTCGATATTTTTGTTACTCCAATGGATGGTAGGCTTTTCATTATGGAAGGTAATCTGTTGTCGAGATTTTTGTTACTCCAATGGATGGTAGCCTGGTCATTATGGAAGGTAGTCTGTTGTCGAGATTTTTGTTATTCCATTGGATGGTAGCCTTGTCATTATGGAAGGTAGTATGTTGTCGAGATTTTTGTTACTCCAAAGGATGGTAACCTTGTCATTATGGAAGGTAGTCTGTTGTCGAGATTTTTATTACTCCAATGGTAGCCTTCTCATTATGGAAGGTAGTCTGTTGTCGAGATTTTTATACTCCAATGGATAGTAACCGTGTCATTATAGAAGGTAGTCTTTTGTCGATATTTTTGTTATTCCAATGGATGGTAAACTTGTCATTATGGAAGGTAGTCTGTTGTCGAGATTCTTTTTACTCCCATGGATGCTAGCCTTGTCATTATGGAACATGGTCTATTGTCGAGATTTTTGTTATTCCATTGGATGGTAGCCTTGTCTTTAGGGAAGGTAGTCCGTTGTCGAGACTTTTATTACTCCAATGGATGGTAGACTTTTCATTGTGAAAGGTAGTCTGTTGTCGAGATTTTTGTTACTCCAATAGATGGTAAACTTGTCATTATGGAAGGTAATATGTTGTCAATATTTTTGTTACTTCAATGGATGGTATCCTTGTCATTATCGAAGGTAGTCTGTTGTAGAGATTTTTGTTACTCCAATGGATGGTAGCCTTGTCATTATGGAAGGTAGTCTTTTGTCGATATTTTTGTTACTCCAATGGATGGTAGCCTTTTCATTATGGAAGGTAGTCTGTTGTCGAGATTTTTTTACTCTAATGGATGGTAGCCTTGTCATTATGGAAGGTAGTTTGTTGTCGTTATCTTTTTTATTCCAATGGATGACATCCTTTTCATTATGGAAGGTTGTCTGTTGTCGTGATTTTATTTACTCTAACGGATGGTAGCTTTGTCATTATGGAAGGTAGTCTGTTTTCGATATCTTTGTTACTCAATGGATGGTAGCCTTGTCATTATGGAAGGTAGATTGTTGTAGAGATTTTTGTTACTCCATAGGAATGTAGACTTGTCATTTCTGAAGTTAGTCTGCTGTCGAGATTTTTGTTACTCGAATGGATGGTAGCCTTGTCATTATAGAACGTAGTCTGTTGTCGATATTTTTGTTACTCCAATAGATGGTAGGCTTTTCATTATGGAAGGTAGTCTGTTTTCGAGATTTTTGTTACTCCAATGGATGGTAGCCTTGTCATTATGGAAGGTAGTTTGATGTCGATATTTTTGTTACTATAATGGATGGTAGCCTTGTTATTATGGAAGGTAGTCTATTGTCGAGATCTTTGTTACTCAATGGATAGTAGCCTTGTCATTATGTAAGGTAGTTTGTTATAGATATTTTTGTTACTCAAAATCAATGTAGCCTTGTCATTTTGGAAGGTACACTGCTATCGAGATTTTTGTTACTCGAATTAATGGTAGCCTTGTCATTATGGAACGTAGTCTGTTATCGATATTTTTGTTCCTCCAATGGATGGTAGGCTTTTGATTATGGAAGGTAATCTCTTGTCGAGATTTTTGTTACTCCAATGGATGGTAGGCTTTTCATTATGGAAGGTAGTTTGTTATCGAGATTTTTTTATTCCAATGGATGGTAGCCTTGTCAATATGGAAGTTAGTTTGTTGTCGAGATTTTTGTTACTCCAATGGATTGTAGCCTTTTCATTATGGAAGGTAGTCTGTTGTCGAGATTTTTGTTACTCCAATGGATGGTAGCCTTGTCATTATAGACCTTAGTCTGTTGTCGATATTTTTGTTACTCTAATGGATGGTAGGCTTTTCATTATGGAAGGTAGTCTGTTTTCGAGATTTTTGTTACTCCTATGGATGGTAGCCTTGTCATTATGGAAGGTATTTTGTTGTCGATATTTTTGTTACTCTAATGGATGGTAGCCTTGTCATTATGGAAGGTAGTCTATTGTCGAGATCTTTGTTACTAAATTTTTAGTAGCTTTGTCATTATGTAAGGTAGTTTGTTGTAGAGATTTTTGTTACTCCATAGGAATGTAGCCTTGTCATTTTGGAAGATACTCTGCTGTCGAGATTTTTGTTACTCGAATGGATTGTAGCCTTGTCATTATGGAACATAGTCTGATGTCGATATTTTTGATACTCCAATGGATGGTAGGCTTTTCATTATGGAAGGTAATCTGTTGTCGAGACTTTTGTTACTCCACTGGATGGTAGGCTTTTCATTATGGAAGGTAGTCTGTTGTCGAGATTTTTGTTACTCCAATGGATGGTAGCCTGGTCATTATGGAAGGTAGTCTGTTGTCGAGATTTTTGTTATTCCATTGGATGGTAGCCTTGTCATTATAGAAGGTAGTATGTTGTCGAGATTTTTGTTACTCCAATGGATGGTAACCTTGTCATTATGGAAGGTAGTCTGTTGTCGAGATTTTTATTACACCAATGGTAGCCTTCTCATTATGGAAGGTAGTCTGTTGTCGAGATTTTTATACTCCAATGGATAGTAACCGTGTCATTATAGAAGGTAGTCTTTTGTCGATATCTTTGTTATTCCAATGGATGGTAAACTTGTCATTATGGAAGGTAGTCTGTTGTCGAGATTTTTTTTACTCCTATGGATGCTAGCCTTGTCATTATGGAACATAGTCTATTGTCGAGATTTTTGTTATTCCATTGGACGGTAGCCTTGTCTTTAGGGAAGGTAGTCCATTGTCGATACTTTTGTTACTCCAATGGATGGTAGCCTTTTCATTGTGAAAGGTAGTCTGTTGTCGAGATTTTTGTTACTCCAATGGATGGTAAACTTGTCATTATGGAAGGTAATATGTTGTCAATATTTTTGTTACCTCAATGGATGGTAGCCTTGTCATTATCGAAGGTAGTCTGTTATAGAGATTTTTGTTACTCCAATGGATGGTAGCCTTGTCATTATGGAAGGTAGTTTGTTGTCGATATTTTTGTTACTCCAATGGATGGTAGCCTTTTCATTATGGAAGGTAGTCTGTTGTCGAAATTTTTTTACTCCAATGGATGGTAGCCTTGTCATTATGGAAGGTAGTTTGTTGTCGTTATCTTTTTTATTCCAATGGATGACATCCTTTTCATTATGGAAGGTTGTCTGTTGTCGAGATTTTTTTTACTCTAACGAATGGTAGCCTTGTCATTATGGAAGGTAGTCTGTTTTTGATATCTTTGTTACTCAATGGATGGTAGCCTTGTCATTATGGAAGGTAGTTTGTTGTAGAGATTTTTGTTACTCCATAGGAATGTAGCCTTGTCATTTTTGAAGGTAGTCTGCTGTCGAGATTTTTGTTACTCGAATGGATGGTAGCCTTGTCATTATAGAACGTAGTCTGTTGTCGATTTTTTTGTTACTCCAATGGTTGGTAGGCTTTTCATTATGGAAGGTAGTATGTTTTCGAGATTTTTGTTACTCCAATGGATGGTAGCCTTGTCATTATGGAAGGTAGTTTGTTGTCGATATTTTTGTTACTATAACGGATGGTAACCTTGTTATTATGGAAGGTAGTCTATTGTCGAGATCTTTGTTAATCAATGGATAGTAGCCTTGTCATTATGTAAGGTAGTTTGTTATAGATATTTTTGTTACTCAATATCAATGTAGCCTTGTCATTTTGGAAGGTACACTGCTATCGAGATTTTTGTTACTCGAATTGATGGTAGCCTTGTCATTATGGAACATAGTCTGTTGTCGATATTTTTGTTACTCCAATGGATGGTAGGCTTTTGATTATGGAAGGTAATCTGTTGTCCAGATTTTTGTTACTCCAATGGATGGTAGGCTTTTCATTATGGAAGGTAGTTTGTTATTGAGATTTTTGTTAATCCAATGGATGGTAGCCTTGTCAATATGGAAGTTAGTTTGTTGTCCAGATTTTTGTTACTCCAATGGATTGTAGCATTTTCATTATGGAAGGTAGTCTATTGTCGAGATTTTTGTTACTCCAATGGATGGTAGCCTTGTCATTATAGAACGTAGTCTGTTGTCCATATTTTTGTTACTCTAATGGATGGTAGGCTTTTCATTATGGAAGGTAGTCTATTTTCGAGATTTTTGTTACTCCAATGGATGGTAGCCTTGTCATTATGGATGGTAGTTTGTTGTCGATATTTTTGTTACTCTAATGGATGGTAGCCTTGTCATTATGGAAGGTAGTCTATTGTCGAGCTCTTTGTAACTCAATGGATAGTAGCTTTGTCATTATGTAAGGTAGTTTGTTGTAGAGATTTTTGTTACTCCATAGGAATGTAGCCTTGTCATTTTGGAAGGTACTCTGCTATCGAGATTTTTGTTATTCGAATGGATTGTAGCCTTGTCATTATGGAACATAGTCTGTTGTCGATATTTTTGTTACTCCAATGGATGGTAGGCATTTCATTATGGAAGGTAATCTGTTGTCGAGATTTTTGTTACTCCAATGGATGGTAGGCTTTTCATTATGGAAGGTAGTCTGTTGTCGAGATTTTTGTTACTCCAATGGATGGTAGCCTTGTCATTATAGAAGATAGTCTATTATTGATATTTTTGTTACTCCAATGGATGGTAGCCTTGTAATTATGGAAGGTAGTATGTTACCGATATCTTTGTTACTCAATGGATGGTAGCCTTGTCATTATGGAAGGTAGTCTGTTGTAGGGAGTTTTGTTACTCCTTAGGATGGTAGCCTTGTCATTTTGGAAGGTAATCTGTTGTTGATATCTTTGTTACTCAATGGATGGTAGCCTTGTCATTATGGAAGGTAGTCTATTGTCGCGATTTTTGTTACTCCATTGGATGGTAGCCTTGTCATTATGGAAGGTAATTTGTTGTCGAGATTTTTTTTACTCCTATGGATGGTAGCCTTGTCATTATGAAACATGGTCTATTGTCGAGATTTTTGTTATTCCATTGGATGGTTGCCTTGTCTTTATGGAAGGAAGTCAGTTGTCGAGACTTTTGTTACTCCAATGGATGGTAGCCTTTTCATTATGGAAGGTAGTATGTTGTTGATATTTTTGTTACTCAAATGGATGGTAGCCTTGTCATTATGGAAGGTAATATGTTGTCAATATTTTTGTTACTCCAATGGATGGTAGCCTTGTCATTATCGAAGATAGTTTGTTGTAGAGATTTTTGTTACTCCAATGGATGGTAGCCTTGTCATTTTGGAAGGTAGTCTGTTGTCGATATTTTTTTTACTCCAATGGATGGTAGCCATGTCATTATCGAAGATATTCTGTTGTAGAGATTTTTGTTACTCCAATGGATGTTAGCCTTGTCATTTTGGAAGGTAGTATGTTGTCGATATTTTTTTTACTCCGATGGATGGTAGCCTTGCCATTATGGAAGGTAGTCTGTCGTTTAGACTTCGGTTACTCCAATGGATGGTAGCCTTGTCATTATGGAAGGTAGTCTGTTGTTCAGATTTTTGTTACTCCAATGGATGGTAGCCTTGTCATTACGAAAGGTAGTCTGTTGTCGAGATTTTTGTTATTCCATTGGATGGTAGACTTGTCATTATGGAAGGTAGTCTATTGTCGAGATTTTTGTTATTCCAATGGATGGTAACCTTGTCATTATGGAAGGTAGTCTATTGTCAAGATTTTTATTACTCCAATGGATGGTAGCCTTTTCATTATGGAAGGTATTCTGTGGTCGAGATTTTTTTTTACTCCAATGGATTATAGCCTTGTCATTATGGAAGGTAGTATGTTGTCGATATCTTTGTTACTCCTTGCATGGTAGCCTTGTCATTATGGAAGGTAGTTTGTTTTAGAGATTTTTTTTAATCCATAGGAATGTAGCCTTGTCATTTTGGAAGGTAGTCTGCTGTCGAGATTTATGTTACTCGAATGGATGATAGCCTTGTCATTATGGAATGTAGTATGTTGTCGATATTTTTGTAACTCCAATGGTTGGTAGGCTTTTCATTATTGATGGTAGTTTGTTGTCGAGATTTTCGTTACTCCAAAAGATGGTAGGCTTTTCATTATGGAAGGTAGTTTGTTGTCGAGATTTTTGTTACTCCAATGGATGGATGCCTTGTCATTATGGAAGGTAGTTTGTTGTCGATATTTTTCTTACTCTAATGGATGGTAGCCTTGTCGTTATGGAAGGTAGTCTATTGTCGAGATCTTTGTTACTCAATGGATGGTAGCCTTGTCATTATGTAAGGTAGTCTGTTCTCGAGATTTTGTTTACGACAATGGATGGTAGCCTTGTCATTATGGAAGGTAGTCTGTTGTCGATATTTTTGTTACTCCAATGGATGGTAGCCTTGTCATTATAGAACGTAGTCTATAGTATATTTTTTGTTACTCCAATGGATGGCAGCCTTGCCATTATGGAAGGTAGTCTATTATCGATATCTTTGTAACTCAATGGATGGTAGCCTTTTCATTATGGAAGGTAGTCTGTTGTAGAGATTTTTGTTACTCCATAGGATGGTAGCCTTGTCATTTTGGATGGTAATCTGTTGTCAATATCTTTGTTACTCAATGGATGGTAGCCTTGTCATTATGGACGGTAGTCTGTTGTCGAGATTTTTGTTAATCCAATGGATGGTAGCCTTGTCATTAAGGAAGGTATTTTGTTGTCGTGATTTTTTTTACTCCAATAGATGGTAGCCTTGTGATTATGGAACATGGTCTATTGTCGAGATTTTTGTTATTCCATTAGATGGTTGCCTTGTCATTATGGAAGGAAGTCAGTTGTCGAGACTTTTGTTACTCCAATGGATTGTAACCTTTTCATTATGGAAGGTAGTCTATTGTCGATATTTTTGTTACTCCAATGGATGGTATCCTTGTCATTAAGGAAGGTAATATGTTGTCAATATTTTTGTTACTCCAATGGATGGTAGCCTTGTCATTATCGAAGATAGTTTGTTGTAGAGATTTTTGTTACTCCAATGGATGGTATCCTTGTCATTTTGGAAGGTAGTCTGTTGTCGGTATTTTTTTTACTCCAATGGATGGTAGCCTTGTCATTATGGAAGGTAGTATGTTGTCAATATTTTTGTTACTCCAATGGATGGTAGCATTGTCATTATCGAAGATAGTCTGTTGTAGAGATTTTTGTTACTCCAATGGATGGTAGCCTTTCCATTATGGAAGGTAGTCTGTCATTGAGACTTCGGTTACTCAAATGGATGGTAGCCTTGTCATTATGAAAGGTAGTCTGTTGTTCAGATTTTTGTTACTCCAATGGATGGTAGCCTTGTCATTACGAAAGGTAGTCTGTTGTCAAGATTTTTGTTATTCCATTGGATGGTAGCCTTGTCATTATAGAAGGTAGTCTGTTGTCGAGATTTTTGTTATTCCAATGGATGGTAACCTTGTCATTATGGAAGGTAGTCTATTGTCAAGATTTTTTTACTCCAATGGATGGTAGCCTTTTCATTATGGAAGGTAGTTTGTTGTCGAGATTTTTTTACTCCAATGGATTATAGCCTTGTCATTATGGAAGGTAGTCTGTTGTCGATATCTTTGTTACTCCTATGATGGTAGCCTTGTCATTTTGGAAGGTAGTCTACTGTCGAGATTTATGTTACTCGAATGGATGGTAGCCTTTTCATTATGGAATGTAGTCTGTTGTCGATATTTTTGTTACTCCAATCGTTGGTAGGCTTTTCATTATTGATGGTAATTTGTTTTCGAGATTTTCGTTACTCCAATGGATGGTAGGCTTTTCATTATGGAAGGTAGTTTGTGGTCGAGATTTTTGTTACTCCAATGGATGGTAGCCTTGTCATTATGGAAGGTAGTTTGTTGTCGATATTTTTGTTACTCTAATGGATGGTAGCCTTGTCATTATGGAAGGTAGTCTTTTTTCGAGATCTTTGTTACTAAATGGATGGTAGCCTTGTCATTATGTAAGGTAGTCTGTTCTCGAGATTTTGTTTACTCCAATGGATGGTAGCCTTGTCATTATGGAAGGTAGTCTGTTGTCGAGATTTTTGTTACTCCAATGGATGGTAGCCTTGTCATTATGGAAGGTAGTCTATTATCGATATCTTTGTAACTCAATGGATGGTAGCCTTTTCATTATGTAAGGTAGTCTGTTATAGAGATTTTTGTTACTCCATAGTATGGTAGCCTTGTCATTTTGGATGGTAATCTGTTGTCGATATCTTTGTTACTCATTGGATGGTAGCCTTGTCATTATGGACGGTAGTCTGTTGTCGATATTTTTGTTAATCCAATGGATGGTAGCCTTGTCATTATGGAAGGTATTTTGTTGTCGTGATTTTTTTTACTCCAATAGATGGTAGCCTTGTCATTATGGAACATGGTCTATTGTCGAGATTTTTGTTATTCCATTGGATGGTTGCCTTGTCATTATGGAAGGTAGTCTGTTGTCGAGATTTTTGTTATTCCAATGGATGGTAACCTTGTCATTATGGAAGGTAGTCTATTGTCAAGATTTTTATTACTCCAATGGATGGTAGCCTTTTCATTATGGAAGGTAGTCTGTTGTCGAGATTTTTTTACTCCAATGGATTATAGCCTTGTCATTATGGAAGGTAGTCTATTGTCGATATCATTGTTACTCCTATGATGGTAGCCTTGTCATTATGGAAGGTAGTTTGTTGTAGAGATTTTTTTTAATCCATAGGAATGTAGCCTTGTCATTTTGGAAGGTAGTCTGCTGTCGCGATTTATGTTACTCGAATGGATGGTAGCCTTGTCATTATCAAAGATAGTCTGTTGTAGAGATTTTTGTTACTCCAATGGATCTTAACCTTGTCATTACGAAAGGTAGTCTATTGTCGAGATTTTTGTTACTCCTATGGATGGTAGCCTTGCCATAATGGAAGGTAGTCTGTCGTTGAGACTTCGGTTACTCCAATGGATGGTAGCCTTGTAATTATGGAAGGTATTCTATTGTTCAGATTTTTGTTACTCCAATGGATGGTAGTCTTTTCATTATGGAAGGTAGTCTGTTGTCGAGATTTTTTTACTCCAATGGATGGTAGCCTTGTCATTATGTAAGGTAGTCTATTGTCGATATCTTTTTTATTCCAACGGATGGTATCCTTTTCATTAATGAAGGTTGTTTGTTGTCGAGATTTTTTTTACTCCAATGGATTATAGCCTTGTCATTATGGAAGGTAGTCTGTTGTCGATATCTTTGTTACTCCTTGGATGGTAGCCTTTTCATTATGGAAGTTAGTTTGTTGTAGAGATTTTTTTTAATCCATAGGAATGTAGCCTTGTCATTTTGGAAGGTAGTCTGCTGTCAGGATTTTTGTTACTCGAATGGATGGTAGCCTTGTCATTATGGAATGTAGTTTGTTGTCAATATTTTTGTTACTCCAATGCTTGGTAGGCTTTTCATTATTGATGGTAATCTGTTGTCGAGATTTTCGTTACTCCAATGATGGTAGGCTTTTCATTATGGAAGGTAGTTTGTTGTCGAGATTTTTGTTACTCCAATGGATGGTAGCCTTGTCATTATGGAAGGTAGTTTGTTGTCGATATTTTTGTTACTCTAATGGATGGTAGCCTTGTCATTATGTAACGTAGTCTGTTGTCGAGATTTTTGTTACTCCAACGGATGGTAGCCTTGTCATTATAGAACATAGTCTATAGTATATTTTCTGTTACTCCAATGGATGGTAGCCTTGTCATTAGGGAAGGTAGTCTATTGTCGATATCTTTGTAACTCAATGGATGGTAGCCTTGTCATTATGGAAGGTAGTCTGTTGTAGAGAATTTTTTTTCCATAGGATTGTAGCCTTGTCATTTTGGATGGTAATCTGTTGTCGATATCTTTGTTACTCAATGGATGGTAGTCTTGTCATTATGGAAGGTAGTCTGTTGTCGAGATTTTTGTTACTCCAATGGATGGTAGCCTTTTCATTATGGAAGGTAGTCTGTTGTCGAGATTTTTGTTATTCCAATGGATGGTAGCCATGTCATTATGGAAGGTAATATGTTGTCAATATTTTTGTTACTCCAATGGATGGTAGCATTGTCATTATCGAAGATAGTCTGTTGTAGAGATTTTTGTTACTCCAATGGATGGTAGCCTTGTCATTTTGGAAGGTAGTTTGTTGTCGATATTTTTGTTACTCCAATGGATGGTAGCCTTGTCATTATGGAAGGTAGTCTGTTGTTAAGATTTTTGTTACTCTAATGGATGGTAGCCTTGTCATTACGAAAGGTAGTCTGTTGTCGAGATTTTTGTTATTCCATTGGATGGTAGGCTTGTTATTATGAAAGGTATTTTGTTGTCGATATTTTTGTTACTCTAATGGATGATAACCTTGTAATTATGGAAGGTAGTCTATTGTCAAGATTTTTATTACTCCAATAGATGGTATCCTTTTCATTATGGAAGGTTGTCTGTTGTCGAGATTTTTGTTACTCCAATGGATGGTAGCCTTGTCATTATGGAACATAGTCTATTGTTGATATTTTTGTTACTCCAATGGATGGTAGCCTTGTCATTATGGAAGGTAGTCTGTTGCCGATATCTTTGTAACTCAATGGATGGTAGCCTTGTCATTATGGAAGGTAGTCTGTTGTAGAGATTTCTGTTACTCCATAGGATGGTAGCCTAGTCATTTTGGAAGGTAATCTGTTTTCGATATCTTTATTACTCAATGCATGGTAGCCTTGTCATTATGGAAGGTAGTCTGTTGTCGGTATTTATGTTACTCCAATGGATGGTAGCCTTGTCATTATGGAAGGTATTTTGTTGTCGAGATTTTTTTTACTCCTATGGATGGTAGCCTTGTCATTATGGAACATGGTCTATTGTCGAGATTTTTGTTATTCTATTGGATGGTTGCCAAGTCATTATGGAAGGTAGTCTGTTGTCGAGATTTTTGTTACTCCAATGGATGTTAGCCTTGTCTTTATGGAAGGTAGTCTGTTATCGATATTTTTGTTACTCCATTGGATGGTAGCCTTGTCTTTATGGAAGGTAGTCTGTTTTCGATATTTTTGTTACTCCAATGGATGGTAGCCCTATCATTATGGAAGGTAGTCTGTTTTTGAGATTTCTATTACTCTAATGGATGGTAGCCTTGACAATATGGAACGTTATCTGTTGACGAGATTTTTTTTACTCCAATGGATGGTAGCCTTGTCATTATGGAACATAGTCTATTGTTGATATTTTTGTTACTCCAATGAATGGTAGCCTTGTAATTATGGAAGGTAGTCTGTTGCCGATATCTTTGTTACTCAATGGATGGTAGGCTTGTCATTATGGAAGGTAGTCTGTTGTAGAGATTTTTGTTACTCCATAGGATGGTAGCCTAGTCATTTTGGAAGGTAATCTGTTGTCGATATCTTTATTACTCAATGCATGGTAGCCTTGTCATTATGGAAGGTAGTCTGTTGTCGGTATTTATGTTACTCCAATGGATGGTAGCCTTGTCATTATGGAAGGTATTTTGTTGTCGAGATTTTTTTTACTCCTATGGATGGTAGCCTTGTCATTATGGAACATGGTCTATTGTCGAGATTTTTGTTATTCTATTGGATGGTTGCCTAGTCATTATGGAAGGTAGTCTGTTGTCGAGATTTTTGTTACTCCAATGGATGTTAGCCTTGTCTTTATGGAAGGTAGTCTGTTATCGATATTTTTGTTACTCCATTGGATGGTAGCCTTGTCTTTATGGAAGGTAGTCTGTTTTCGATATTTTTGTTACTCCAATGGATGGTAGCCCTATCATTATGGAAGGTAGTCTGTTTTTGAGATTTCTATTACTCTAATGGATGGTAGCCTTGACAATATGGAACGTTATCTGTTGACGAGATTTTTTTTACTCCAATGGATGGTAGCCTTGTCATTATGGAACATAGTCTATTGTTGATATTTTTGTTACTCCAATGAATGGTAGCCTTGTAATTATGGAAGGTAGTCTGTTGCCGATATCTTTGTTACTCAATGGATGGTAGCCTTGTCATTATGGAAGGTAGTCTGTTGTAGAGATTTTTGTTACTCCATAGGATGGTAGCCTTGTCATTTTGGAAGGTAATCTGTTGTCGATATCTTTGTTATTCAATGGATGGTAGCCTTGTCATTATGGAAGGTAGTATGTTGTCGAGATTTTTGTTACTCCAATGGATGGTAGCCTTGTCATTATGGAAGGTATTTTTTTGTCGAGATTTTTTTTACTCCTATGGATGGTAGCCTTGTCATTATGGAATATGGTCTATTGTCGAGATTTTTGTTATTCCATTGGATGGTTGCCTTGTCATTATGGAAGGAAGTCAGTTGTCGAGACTTTTGTTACTCCAATGGATGGTAACCTTTTCATTATGGAAGGTAGTCTATTGTCGATATTTTTGTTACTCCAATGGATGGTAGCCTTGTCATTATGGAAGGTAGTATGTTGTCAATATTTTTGTTACTCCAATGGATGGTAGCATTGTCATTATCGAAGATAGTTTGTTGTAGAGATTTTTGTTACTCCAATGGATGTTAGCCTTGTCATTTTGGAAGGTAGTATGTTGTCGATATTTTTTTTACTCCAATGCATGGTAGCCTTGTCATTATGGAAGGTAGTATGTTGTCAATATTATTGTTACTCCAATGGATGGTAGCATTGTCATTATCGAAGATAGTCTGTTGTAGACATTTTTGTTACTCCAATGGATGTTAGCCTTGTCATTACGAAAGGTAGTCTGTTGTCGAGATTTTTGTTACTCCAATGGATGGTAGCCTTGTAATTATGGAAGGTAGTCTGTTGTTCAGATTTTTGTTACTCCAATAGATGGTAGCCTTGTAATTACGAAAGGTAGTCTGTTGTCGAGATTTTTGTTATTCCATTGGATGGTAGCCTTGTCATTATGGAAGGTAGTCTGTTGTCGGTATTTGTGTTACTCCAATGGATGGTAGCCTTGTCATTATGGAAGGTATTTTGTTGTCGAGATTTTTTTTACTCCTATGGATGGTAGCCTTGTCATTATGGAAAATGGTCTATTGTCGAGATTTTTGTTATTCTATTGGATGGTTGCCTTGTCATTATGGAAGGTAGTCTATTGTCGAGATTTTTGTTACTCCAATGGATGGTAGCCTTGTCTTTATGGAATGTAGTCTGTTGTCGATATTTTTGTTACTCCATTGGATGGTAGCCTTGTCTTTATGGAAGGTAGTCTGTTTTCGATATTTTTCTTACTCGAATGGATGGTAGCCCTGTCATTATGGAAGGTACTCTATTTTCGAGATTTCTATTACTCTAATGGATGGAAGCCTTGTCATTATGGAACGTTATCTGTTGACGAGATTTTTGTTACTCCAATGGATGGTAGCCTTGTCATTATGGAATATAGTCTATTGTTGATATTTTTGTTACTCCAATGGATGGTATCCTTGTAATTATGGAAGGTAGTCTGTTGTCGATATCTTTGTTACTCAATGGATGGTAGCCTAGTCATTATGGAAGGTAGTCTATTGTAGAGATTTTTGTTACTCCATAGGATGGTAGCCTTGTCATTTTGGAAGGTAATCTGTTGTCGATATCTTTGTTACTCAATGGATGGTAGCCTTGTCATTATGGAAGGTAGTATGTTGTCGAGATTTTTGTTACTCCAATGGATGGTAGCCTTGTCATTATGGAAGGTATTTTTTTGTCGAGATTTTTTTTACTCCTATGGATGGTAGCCTTGTCATTATGGAACATGGTCTATTGTTGAGATTTTTGTTATTCCATTGGATGGTTGCCTTGTCATTATGGAAGGAAGTCAGTTGTCGAGACTTTTGTTACTCCAATGGATGGTAACCTTTTCATTATGGAAGGTAGTCTATTGTCGATATTTTTGTTACTCCAATGGATGGTAGCCTTGTCATTATGGAAGGTAGTATGTTGTCAATATTTTTGTTACTCCAATGGATGGTAGCATTGTCATTATCGAAGATAGTTTGTTGTAGAGATTTTTGTTACTCCAATGGATGTTAGCCTTGTCATTTTGGAAGGTAGTATGTTGTCGATATTTTTTTTACTCCAATGGATGGTAGCCTTGTAATTATGGAAGGTAGTATGTTGTCAATATTATTGTTACTCCAATGGATGGTAGCATTGTCATTATCGAAGAAAGTCTGTTGTAGAGATTTTTGTTACTCCAATGGATGTTAGCCTTGTCATAACGAAAGGTAGTCTGTTGTCGAGATTTTTGTTACTCCAATGGATGGTAGCCTTGCCATTATGGAAGCTAGTCTGTCGTTGAGACTTCGGTTACTCCAATGGATGGTAGCCTTGTAATTATGGAAGGTAGTCTGTTGTTCAGATTTTTGTTAATCCAATATATGGTAGCCTTGTCATTACGAAAGGTAGTCTGTTGTCGAGATTTTTGTTATTCCATTGGATGGTAGCCTTATCATTATGGAAGGTAGTCTGTTGTCGGTATTTGTGTTACTCCAATGGATGGTAGCCTTGTCATTATGGAAGGTATTTTGTTGTCGAGATTTTTTTTACTCCTATGGATGGTAGCCTTGTCATTATGGAACATGGTCTATTGTCGAGATTTTTGTTATTCTATTGGATGGTTGCCTTGTCATTATGGAAGGTAGTCTGTTGTCGAGATTTTTGTTACTCCAATGCATGGTAGCCTTGTCTTTATGGAATGTAGTCTGTTGTCGATATTTTTGTTACTCCATTGGATGGTAGCCTTGTCTTTATGGAAGGTAGTCTGTTTTCAATATTTTTGTTACGCGAATGGATGGTAGCCCTTTCATTATGGAAGGTACTCTATTTTCGAGATTTCTATTATTCTAATGGATGGTAGCCTTGTCATTATGGAACGTTATCTGTTGACGATATTTTTGTTACTCCAATGGATGGTAGCCTTGTCATTATGGAACATAGTCTATTGTTGATATTTTTGTTACTCCAATGGATGGTAGCCTTGTAATTATGGAAGGTAGTCTGTTGCCGATATCTTTGTTACTCAATGGATGGTAGCCTTGTCATTATGGAAGGTAGTCTGTTATAGAGATTTTTATTACTCCATAGGATGGTAGCCTTGTCATTTGGGAAGGTAATCTGTTGTCGATATCTTTGTTACTCAATGGATGGTAGCCTTGTCATTATGGAAGGTAGTATGTTGCCGAGATTTTTGTTACTCCAATGGATGGTAGCATTGTCATTATGGAAGGTATTTTTTTTGTTGAGATTTTTTTTACTCCTATGGATGGTAGCCTTGTCATTATGGAACATGGTCTATTGTCGAGATTTTTGTTATTCCATTGGATGGTTGCCTTGTCATTATGGAAGGAAGTAAGTTGTCGAGACTTTTGTTACTCCAATGGATGGTAACCTTTTCATTATGGAAGGTAGTCTATTGTCGATATTTTTGTTACTCCAATTTATGGTAGCCTTGTCATTATGGAAGGTAGTATGTTGTCAATATTATTGTTACTCCAATGGATGTTAGCCTTGTCATTTTGGAAGGTAGTATGTTGTCGATATTTTTTTTACTCCAATGGATGGTAGCCTTGCCATTATGGAAGGTAGTCTGTCGTTGAGACTTCGGTTACTCCAATGGATGGTAGCCTTGTAATTATGGAAGGTAGTCTATTGTTCAGATTTTTATTACTCCAATAGATGGTAGCCTTGTCATTACGAAAGGTAGTCTGTTGTCGAGATTTTTGTTATTCCATTGGATGGTAGCCTTGTCATTATGGAAGGTAGTCTGTTTTCGAGATTTTTGTTATTCCAATGGATGGTAACCTTGTCATTATGGAACGTAGTCTATTGTCAAGATTTTTATTACTCCAATGGATGGTAGCCTTTTCATTATGGAAGGTAGTCTGTTGTCGAGATTTTCTTACTCCAATGGATGGTAGCCTTGTCATTATGGAAGGTAGTCTATTGTTGATATCTTTTTTATTCCAACGGATGGTATCCTTTTCATTATGGAAGGTTGTTTGTTGTCGAGATTTTTTTTACTCCAATGGATTATAGCCTTTTCATTTTGGAAGGTAGTTTGTTGTCGATATCTTTGTTACTCCTTGGATGGTGGCCTTGTCATTATGGAAGTTAGTTTGTTGTAGAGATTTTTTTTAATCCATAGGAATGTAGCCTTGTCATTTTGGAAGGTAGTTTGTTGTCGAGATTGTTGTTACTCGAATGGATGGTAGCCTTGTCATTATGGAAGGTAGTTTGTTGTCGAGATTTTTGTTACTCCAATGGATGGTAGCCTTGTCATTATGGAAGGTAGTTTGTTGTCGATATTTTTGTTACTCTAATGGATGGTAGCCTTGTCATTATGGAAGGTAGTCTATTGTCGAGATCTTTGTTACTCAATGGATGGTAGCCTTGTCATTATGTAAGGTAGTCTGTTCTCGAGATTTTGTTTACTCCAATGGATGGTAGCCTTGTCATTATGGAAGGTAGTCTGTTGTCGAGATTTTTGTTACTCTAATGGATGGTAGCCTTGTCATTATAGAACATAGTCTATAGTATATTTTTTGTTACTCCAATGGATGGTAGTCTTGTCATTATGGAAGGTAGTCTATTGTCGATATCTTTGTAACTCAATGGATGGTAGCCTTGTCATTATGGAAGGTAGTCTGTTGTAGAGATTTTTTTTACTCCATAGGATGGTAGCCTTGTCATTTTGGATGGTAATCTGTTGTCGATATCTTTGTTACTCAATGGATGGTAGCCTTGTCATTATGGAAGGTAGTCTGTTGTCGTGATTTTTGTTACTCCAATGGATGGTAGCCTTGTCATTATGGAAGGTATTTTGTTGTTGTGATTTTTTTTACTCCAATAGATGGTAGCCTTGTCATTATGGAACATGGTCTATTGTCGATATTTTTGTTATTCCATTGGATGATTGCCTTGTCATTATGGAAGGAAGTCTGTTGTCGAGACTTTTGTTACTCCAATGGATGGTAGCCTTTTCATTATGGAAGGTAGTCTGTTGTCGAGATTTTTGTTATTCCAATGGATGGTAGCCATATCATTATGGAAGGTAATATGTTGTCAATATTTTTGTTACTCCAATGGATGGTAGCATTGTCATTATCGAAGATAGTCTGTTGTAGAGATTTTTGTTACTCCAATGGATGGTAGACTTGTCAATTTGGAAGGTAGTCTATTGTCGATATTTTTGTTACTCCAATGGATGGTAGCCTTGCCATTATGGAAGGTAGTCTGTCGTTGAGATTTCTGTTACTCCAATGGATGGTAGCCTTGTCATTATGGAAGGTAGTCTGTTGCTCAGATTTTTGTTACTCCAATGGATGGTAGCCTTGTCATTACGAAAGGTAGTATGTTGTCGAGATTTTTGTTATTCCATTGGATGGTAGGCTTTTTATTATGGAAGGTATTTTGTTGTCGAGATTTTTGTTACTCTAATGGATGATAACCTTGTCATTATGGATGGTAGTCTATTGTCAAGATTTTTATTACTCCAATGGATGGTATCGTTTTCATTATGGAAGGTTGTCTGTTGTCGAGATTTTTGTTACTCCAATGGATGGTAGCCTTGTCATTATGGAACATAGTCTATTGTTGATATTTTTGTTACTCCAATGGATGGTAGCCTTTTCATTATGGAAGGTAGTCTGTTGCCGATATCTTTGTAACTAAATGGATGGTAGCCTTGTCATTATGGAAGGTAGTCTGTTGTAGAGATTTTTGTTACTCCATAGGATGGTAGCCTTGTCATTTTGGAAGGTAATCTTTTGTCGATATCTTTGTTACTCAATGGATGGTAGCCTTGTCATTATGGAAGGTAGTCTGTTGTCGGTATTGTGTTACTTCTTTGGATGGTAGCCGTGTCATTATGGAAGGTTTTTTGTTGTCGAAATTTTTTTTACTCCTATGGATGGTAGCCTTGTCATTATGGAACATGGTCTATTGTCGAGATTTTTGTTATTCCATTGGATGGTAGCCTTGTCATTATGGAACGTTATCTGTTGTCGAGATTTTTGTTACTCCAATGGATGGTAGCCTTGTCATTATGGAACATAGTCTATTGTTGATATTTTTGTTACTCCAATGGATGGTAGCCTTGTAATTATGGAAGTTAGTTTGTTGCCGATATCTTTGTTACTGAATGGATGGTAGCCTCGTCATTATGGAAGGTAGTCTGTTGTAGAGATTTTTGTTACTCCATAGGATGGTAGCCTTGTCATTTTGGAAGGTAATCTGTTGTCGATATCTTTGTTACTAAATGGATGGTAGCCTTGTCATTATGGAAGGTAGTATGTTGTCGAGAGTTTTGTTACTCCAATGGATGGTAGCCTTGTCATTATTTAAGGTATTTTGTTGTCGAGATTTTTTTTACTCCTATGAATGGTAGCCTTGTCATTATGTAAAATGGTCTATTGTCGAGAATTTTGTTATTCCATTGGATGGTTGCCTTGTCATTATGGAAGGAAGTCATCTGTCGAGACTTTTGTTACTCCAATGGATGGTAGCCTTTTCATTATGGAAGGTAGTCTGTTGTCGATATATTTGTTACTCCAATGGATGGTAGCCTTGTCATTATGGAAGGTAATATGTTGTCAATATTTTTGTTACTCCAATGGATGGTAGCATTGTCATTATCGAAGATAGTCTGTTGTAGAGATTTTTGTTACTCCAATGGATGTTAGCCTTGTCATTTTGGAAGGTAGTATATTGTCGATATTTTTGTTACTCCAATGGATGGTAGCCTTGCCATTATGGAAGGCAGTCTGTCGTTGAGACTTTGGTTACTCCAATGGATGGTAGCCTTGTCATTATGGAAGGTAGTCTGTTGTTCAGATTTTTGTTACTCCAATGGATGGTAGCCTTGTCATTACGAAAGGTAGTCTTATGTCGAGATTTTTGTTATTCCATTGGATGGTAGCCTTGTCATTATGGAAGGTAGTCTGTTGTCGAGATTTTTGTTATTCCAATGGATGGTAACCTTGTCATTATGGAAGGTAGTCTATTGTCAAGATTTTTATTACTCCAATGGATGGTAGCCTTTTCATTATGGAAGGTAGACTGTTGTCGAGATATTTTTACCCCAATGGATGGTAGCCTTGTCATTATGGAAGGTAGTCTATTGTTGATATCTTTTTTATTCCAACGGATGGTATCCTTTTCATTATGGAAGGTTGTTTGTTGTCGAGATTTTTTTTACTCCAATGGATTATAGCCTTGTCATTAGGGAAGGTAGTCTATTGTCAATATCTTTTTTATTCCAACGGATGGTATCCTTTTAATTATGGAAGGTTGTTTGTTGTCGAGATTTTTTTTACTCCAATGGATTATAGCCTTGTCATTAGGGAAGGTAGTTTGTTGTCGATATCTTTGTTACTCCATGGATGGTAGCCTTGTCATTATGGAAGGTAGTTTGTTGTAGAGATTTTTATTAATCCATAGGAATGTAGCCTTGTCATTTTGGAAGGTAGTCTGCTGTCGAGATTTTTGTTACTCGAATCGATGGTAGCCTTGTCATTATGGAACGTAGTCTGTTGTCGATATTTTTGTTACTCCAATGGATGGTAGCCTTGTCATTATGGAACATAGTCTATTGTTGATATTATTGTTACTCCAATGGATGGTAGCCTTGTAATTATGGAAGGTAGTTTGTTGCCGATATCTTTGTTACTCAATGGATGGTAGCCTTGTCATTATGGAAGGTAGTCTTTTGTAGAGATTTTTGTTACTCGAATGGATGGTAGCCTTGTCATTTTGGAAGGTAATCTGTTGTCGATATCTTTGTTACTCAATGGATGATAGCCTTGTCATTATGGAAGGTAGTCTGCTGTCGAGATTTTTGTTACTCCAATGGATGGTAGCCTCGTCATTATGGAAGGTATTTTGTTGGTGAGATTTTTTTTACTCCTATGGATGGTAGCCTTGTCATTATGGAACATGGTCTATTGTCGAGATTTTTGTTATTCCATTGGATGGTTGCCTTGTCATTATGGAAGGAAGTCAGTTTTCCAGACTTTTGTTACTCCAATGGATGGTAGCCTTTTCATTATGGAAGGTAGTCTGTTATCGATATTTTTGTTACTCCAATGGATGGTAGCCTTGTCATTATGGAAGGTAATATGTTGTCCATATTTTTGTTACTCTAATGGATGGTAGCCTTGTCATTATCGAAGATAGTTTGTTATAGAGATTTTTGTGACTCCAATGGATGGTAGCCTTGTCATTTTGGAAGGTAGTCTGTTGTCGATAAGATTTTTACTCCAATGGATAGTAGCCTTGTCATTATGGAAGTTAGTATGTTTTCAATATTTTTGTTACTCCAATGGATGGTAGCATTGTCATTATCGAAGATAGTCTGTTGTAGAGATTTTTGTTACTCCAATGGATGTTAGCCTTGTCATTTTGGAAGGTAGTATGTTGTCGATATTTTTGTTACTCCAATGGATGGTAGCCTTGCAATTATGGAAGGTAGTCTGTCGTTGAGACTTCGGTTACTCCAATGGATGGTAGCCTTGTCATTATGGAAGGTAGTATGTTGTTCATATTTTTGTTACTCGAATGGATGGTAGCCTTGTCATTACGTAAGGTAGTCTGTTGTCGAGATTTTTGTTATTCCATTGGATGGTAGCCTTGTCATTATGGAAGTTAGTCTGTTGTCGAGATTTTTGTTATTCCAATGGATGGTAACCTTGTCATTATGGAAGGTAGTCTATTGTCAAGATTTTTATTACTCCAGTGGATGGTAGCCTTTTCATTATGGAAGGTAGTCTGTTCTCGAGATTTTTTTACTCCAATGGATGGTAGCCTTGTCATTATGGAAGGTAGTCTATTGTCGATATCTTTTTTATTCCAACGGATGGTATCCTTTTCATTATGGAAGGTTGTTTGTTGTCGAGATTTTTTTTACTCCAATGGATTATAGCCTTGTCATTAGGGAAGGTAATCTGTTGTCGATATCTTTGTTACTCAATGGATGGTAGCCTGGTCATTATGGAAGGTTGTTTGTTGTCGATATCTTTGTTACTCCATGGATGGTAGCCTTGTCATTATGGAAGGTAGTTTGTTGTAGAGATTTTTATTAATCCATAGGAATGTAGCCTTGTCATTTTGGAAGGTAGTCTGCTGTCGAGATTTTTGTTACTCGAATCGATGGTAGCCTTGTCATTATGGAACGTAGTCTGTTGTCGATATTTTTGTTACTCCAATGGATGGTAGCCTTGTCATTATGGAACATAGTCTATTGTTGATATTATTGTTACTCCAATGGATGGTAGCCTTGTAATTATGGAAGGTAGTTTGTTGCCGATATCTTTGTTACTCAATGGATGGTAGCCTTGTCATTATGGAAGGTAGTCTTTTGTAGAGATTTTTGTTACTCGAATGGATGGTAGCCTTGTCATTTTGGAAGGTAATCTGTTGTCGATATCTTTGTTACTCAATGGATGATAGCCTTGTCATTATGGAAGGTAGTCTGTTGTCGAGATTTTTGTTACTCCAATGGATGGTAGCCTCGTCATTATGGAAGGTATTTTGTTGGTGAGATTTTTTTTACTCCTATGGATGGTAGCCTTGTCATTATGGAACATGGTCTATTGTCGAGATTTTTGTTATTCCATTGGATGGTTGCCTTGTCATTATGGAAGGAAGTCAGTTTTCCAGACTTTTGTTACTCCAATGGATGGTAGCCTTTTCATTATGTAAGGTAGTCTGTTATCGATATTTTTGTTACTCCAATGGATGGTAGCCTTGTCATTATGGAAGGTAATATGTTGTCCATATTTTTGTTACTCTAATGGATGGTAGGCTTGTCATTATCGAAGATAGTTTGTTATAGAGATTTTTGTGACTCCAATGGATGGTAGCCTTGTCATTTTGGAAGGTAGTCTGTTGTCGATAATTTTTTTACTCCAATGGATAGTAGCCTTGTCATTATGGAAGTTAGTATGTTTTCAATATTTTTGTTACTCCAATGGATGGTAGCATTGTCATTATCGAAGATAGTCTGTTGTAGAGATTTTTGTTACTCCAATGGATGTTAGCCTTGTCATTTTGGAAGGTAGTATGTTGTCGATATTTTTGTTACTCCAATGGATGGTAGCCTTGCAATTATGGAAGGTAGTCTGTCGTTGAGACTTCGGTTACTCCAATGGATGGTAGCCTTGTCATTATGGAAGGTAGTATGTTGTTCATATTTTTGTTACTCGAATGGATGGTAGCCTTGTCATTACGTAAGGTAGTCTGTTGTCGAGATTTTTGTTATTCCATTGGATGGTAGCCTTGTCATTATGGAAGTTAGTCTGTTGTCGAGATTTTTGTTATTCCAATGGATGGTAACCTTGTCATTATGGAAGGTAGTCTATTGTCAAGATTTTTATTACTCCAATGGATGGTAGCCTTTTCATTATGGAAGGTAGTCTGTTCTCGAGATTTTTTTACTCCAATGGATGGTAGCCTTGTCATTATGGAAGGTAGTCTATTGTCGATATCTTTTTTATTCCAACGGATGGTATCCTTTTCATTATGGAAGGTTGTTTGTTGTCGAGATTTTTTTTACTCCAATGGATTATAGCCTTGTCATTAGGGAAGGTAATCTGTTGTCGATATCTTTGTTACTCCATGGATGGTAGCCTGGTCATTATGGAAGGTTGTTTGTTGTAGAGATATTTGTTAATCCATAGGAATGTAGCCTTGTCATTTTGGAAGGTAGTCTACTGTCGAGATTTTTGTTACTCGAAAGGATGGTAGCCTTGTCATTATGGAACGTAGTATGTTGTCGATATTTTTGTTACTCCAATGGTTGGTAGGATTTTCGTTATTGATGGTAATTTTTTGTCGAGATTTTTGTTACTCCAATGGATGGTAGCCTTGTCATTATGGAAGGTAGTCTATTGACGAGATCTTTGTTACTCAATGGATGGTAGCCTTGTCATTATGTAAGGTAGTCTGTTCTCGAGATTTTGTTTACTCCAATGGATGGTAGCCTTGTAATTATGGAAGGTAGTTTGTTGTCGAGATTTTTGTTACTCCAATGGATGGTAGCCTTGTCATTATAGAACATAGTCTATAGTATATTTTTTGTTACTCCAATGGATGGTAGCCTTGTCATTATGGAAGGTAGTCTATTGTCGATATCTTTGTAACTCAATGGATGGTAGCCTTGTCATTATGGAAGGTAGTCTGTTGTAGAGATTTTTTTTTACTCCATAGGATGGTAGCCTTGTCATTTTGGATGGTAATCTGTTGTCGATATCTTTGTTACTCAATGGATGGTAGCCTTGTCATTATGGAAGGTATTCTGTTGTCGTGATTTTTGTTACTCCAATGGATGGTAGCCTTGTCATTATGGAAGGTATTTTATTGTTGTGATTTTTTTTACTCCAATAGATGGTAGCCTTGTCATTATGGAACATGGTCTATTGTCGATATTTTTGTTTTTCCATTGGATGATTGCCTTGTCATTATGGAAGGAAGTCTGTTGTCGAGACTTTTGTTACTCCAATGGATGGTAGCCTTTTCATTATGGAAGGTAGTCTGTTGTCGAGATTTTTGTTATTCCAATGGATGGTAGCCATATCATTATGGAAGGTAATATGTTGTCAATATTTTTGTTACTCCAATGGATGGTAGCATTGTCATTATCGAAGATAGTCTGTTGTAGATATTTTTGTTACTCCAATGGATGGTAGACTTGTCATTTTGGAAGGTAGTCTATTGTCGATATTTTTGTTACTCCAATGGATGGTAGCCTTGCCATTATGGAAGGTAGTCTGTCATTGAGATTTCTGTTACTCCAATGGATGGTAGCCTTGTCATTATGGAAGGTAGTCTGTTGCTTAGATTTTTGTTACTCTAATGGATGGTAGCCTTGTCATTACGAAAGGTAGTATGTTGTCGAGATTTTTGTTATTCCATTGGATGGTAGGCTTTTTATTATGGAAGGTATTTTGTTGTCGAGATTTTTGTTACTCTAATGGATGATAACCTTGTCATTATGGATGGTAGTCTATTGTCAAGATTTTTATTACTCCAATGGATGGTATCGTTTTCATTATGGAAGGTTGTCTGTTGTCGAGATTTTTGTTACTCCAATGGATGGTAGCCTTGTCATTATGGAACATAGTCTATTGTTGATATTTTTGTTACTCCAATGGATGGTAGCCTTTTCATTATGGAAGGTAGTCTGTTGCCGATATCTTTGTAACTAAATGGATGGTAGCCTTGTCATTATGGAAGCTAGTCTGTTGTAGAGATTTTTGTTACTCCATAGGATGGTAGCCTTGTCATTTTGGAAGGTAATCTTTTGTCGATATCTTTGTTACTCAATGGATGGTAGCCTTGTCATTATGGAAGGTAGTCTGTTGTCGGTATTTGTGTTACTCCAATGGATGGTAGCATTGTCATTATGGAAGGTTTTTTGTTGTCGAGATTTTTTTTACTCCTATGGATGGTAGCCTTGTCATTATGGAACATGGTCTATTGTCGAGATTTTTGTTATTCCATTGGATGGTAGCCTTGTCATTATGGAACGTTATCTGTTGTCGAGATTTTTGTTACTCCAATGGATGGTAGCCTTGTAATTATGGAAGGTAGTTTGTTGCCTATATCTTTGTTACTGAATGGATGGTAGCCTCGTCATTATGGAAGGTAGTCTGTTGTAGAGATTTTTGTTAAGCCATAGGATGATAGCCTTGTCATTTTGTAAGGTAATCTGTTGTCGATATCTTTGTTACTAAATGGATGGTAGCCTTGTCATTATGGAAGGTAGTATGTTGTCGAGAGTTTTGTTACTCCAATGGATGGTAGCCTTGTCATTATTGAAGGTATTTTGTTGTCGAGATTTGTTTTACTCCTATGAATGGTAGCCTTGTCATTATGTAAAATGGTCTATTGTCGAGAATTTTGTTTTTCCATTGGATGGTTGCCTTGTCATTATGGAAGGAAGTCATATGTCGAGACTTTTGTTACTCCAATGGATGGTAGCCTTGTCATTATGGAAGGTAATATGTTGTCAATATTTTTGTTACTCCAATGGATGGTAGCCTTGTCATTATCGAAGATAGTTTGTTATAGAGATTTTTGTTACTCCAATGGATGGTAGCCTTGTCATTTTGGACGGTAGTCTGTTGTCGATATTTTTTTTACTCCAATGGATGGAAGCCTTGTTATTATGGAAGGTAGTATGTTGTCAATATTTTTGTTACTCCAATGGATGGTAGCATTGTCATTATCGAAGATAGTCTGTTGTAGAGATTTTTGTTACTCCAATGGATGTTAGCCTTGTCATTTTGGAAGGTAGTATGTTGTCGATATTTTTGTTACTCCAATGGATGGTAGCCTTGCCATTATGTAAGGTAGTCTGTCGTTGAGACTTCGGTTACTCCAATGGATGGTAGCCTTGTCATTATGGAAGGTAGTCTGTTGTTCAGATTTTTGTTACTCCAATGGATGGTAGCCTTGTCATTACGAAAGGTAGTCTATTGTCGAGATTTTTGTTTTTCCATTGGATGGTAGCCTTGTCATTATGGAAGGTAGTCTGTTGTCGAGATTTTTGTTATTCCAATGGATGGTAACCTTGTCATTATGGAAGGTAGTCTATTGTCAAGATTTTTATAACTCCAATGGATGGTAGCCTTTTCATTATGGAAGGTATACTGTTGTCGAGATATTTTTACCCCAATGGATGGTAGCCTTGTCATTATGGAAGGTAGTCTATTGTCGATATCTTTTTTATTCCAACGGATGGTATCCTTTTCATTATGGAAGGTTGCTTGTTGTCGAGATTTTTTTTACTCCAATAGATTATAGCCTTGTCATTAGGGAAGGTAGTTTGTTGTCGATTTCTTTGTTACTCCATGGATGGTAGACTTGTCATTATGGAAGGTAGTTTGTTGTAGAGATTTTTATTAATCCATAGGAATGTAGCCTTGTCATTTTGGAAGGTAGTCTGCTGTCGAGATTTTTGTTACTCGAATGGATGGTAGCCTTATCTTTATGGAACGTAGTCTGTTGTCGATATTTTTGTTACTCAAATGGATGGTAGCCTTGTCATTATGGAACATAGTCTATTGTTGATATTATTGTTACTCCAATGGATGGTAGCCTTGTAATTATGGAAGGTAGTATGTTGCCGATATCTTTGTTACTCAATGGATGGTAGCCTTGTCATTATGGAAGATAGTCTTTTGTAGATATTTTTGTTACTAGAATGGATGGTAGCCTTGTCATTTTGGAAGGTAATCTGTTGTCGATATCTTTGTTACTCAATGGATGATAGCCTTGTCATTATGGAAGGTAGTCTATTGTCGAGATTTTTGTTACTCCAATGGATGGTAGCCTCGTCATTATGGAAGGTATTTTGTTGGTGAGATTTTTTTTACTCCTATGGATGGTAGCCTTGTCATTATGGAACATGGTCTATTGTCGAGATTTTTGTTATTCCATTGGATGGTTGCCTTGTCATTATGGAAGGAAGTCAGTTGTCCAGACTTTTGTTACTCCAATGGATGGTAGCCTTTTCATTATGGAAGGTAGTCTGTTGTCGATATTTTTGTTACTCCAATGGATGGTAGCCTTGTCATTATGGAAGGTAATATGTTGTCCATATTTTTGTTACTCCAATGGATGGTAGCATTGTCATTATCGAAGATAGTCTGTTGTAGAGATATTTGTTACTCCAATGGATGTTAGCCTTGTCATTTTGGAAGGTAGTATGTTGTCGATATTTTTGTTACTCCAATGGATGGTAGCCTTGCAATTATGGAAGGTAGTCTGTCGTTGAGACTTCGGTTACTCCAATGGATGGTAGCCTTGTCATTATGGAAGGTAGTATGTTGTTCAGATTTTTGTTACTCGAATGGATGGTAGCCTTGTCATTACGTAGGGTAGTCTGTTGTCGAGATTTTTGTTATTCCATTGGATGGTATCCTTGTCATTATGGAAGTTAGTCTGTTGTCGAGATTTTTGTTATTCCAATGGATGGTAAACTTGTCATTATGGAAGGTAGTCTATTGTCAAGATTTTTATTACTCCAATGGATGGTAGCCTTTTCATTATGGAAGGTAGTCTGTTCTCGAGATTTTTTTACTCCAATGGATGGTAGCCTTGTCATTATGGAAGGTAGTCTATTGTCGATATCTTTTTTATTCCAACGGTTGGTATCCTTTTCATTATGGACGGTTGACTGTTGTCGAGATATTTTTTACTCCAATGGATTATAGCCTTGTCATTAGGGAAGGTAATCTGTTGTCGATATCTTTGTTACTCCATGGATGGTAGCCTTGTCATTATGGAAGGTTGTTTGTTGTAGAGATTTTTGTTAATCCATAGGAATGTAGCCTTGTCATTTTGGAAGGTAGTCTGCTGTCGAGATTTTTGTTACTCGAATGGATGGTAGCCTTGTCATTATGGAACGTAGTATGTTGTCGATATTTTTGTTACTCCAATGGTTGGTAGGATTTTCATTATTGATGGTAATTTTTTGTCGAGATTTTTGTTACTCCATTGGATGGTAGCCTTGTCATTATGGAAGGTAGTTTGTTGTCGATATTTTTGTTACTCTAATGGATGGTAGCCTTGTCATTATGGAAGGTAGTCTATTGACGAGATCTTTGTTACTCAATGGATGGTAGCCTTGTCATTATGTAAGGTAGTCTGTTCTCGAGATTTTGTTTACTCCAATGGATGGTAGCCTTGTAAATATGGAAGGTAGTCTGTTGTCGAGATTTTTGTTACTCCAATGGATGGTAGCCTTGTCATTATAGAACATAGTCTATAGTTGATATTTTTGTTACTCCAATGGATGGTAGCCTTGTCATTATGGAAGCTAGTCTATTTTCGATATCTTTGTAACTCAATGGATGGTAGCCTTGTCATTATGGAAGGTAGTCTGTTGTAGAGATTTTTGTTACTCCATAGGATGGTAGCCTTGTCATTCTGGATGGTAATCTTTTGTCGATATCTTTGTTACTCAATGGATGGTAGCCTTGTCATTATGGAAGGTAGTTTGTTGTCGAGATTTTTGTTACTCCAATGGATGGAAGCCTTGTCATTATGGAAGGTATTTTGTTGTCGAGATTTTTTTTACTCCAATGGATTATAGCCTTGTCATTAGGGAAGGTAGTCTGTTGTCGATATCTTTGTTACTCCATGGATGGTAGCCTTGTCATTATGGAAGGTAGTTTGTTGTAGAGATTTTTGTTAATCCATAGGAATGTAGCCTTGTCATTTTGGAAGGTAGTCTGCTGTCGAGATTTTTGTTACTCGAATGGATGGTAGCCTTGTCATTATGGAACGTAGTCTGTTGTCGATATTTTTGTTACTCCAATGGATGGTAGCCTTGTCATTATGGAACATAGTCTATTGTTGATATTTTTGTTACTCCAATGGATGGTAGCCTTGTAATTATGGAAGGTAGTCTGTTGCCGATATCTTTGTTACTCAATGGATGGTAGCCTTGTCATTATGGAAGGTAGTCTTTTGTAGAGATTTTTGTTACTCGAATGGATGGTAACCTTGTCATTTTGGAAGGTAATTTGTTGTCGATATCTTTGTTACTCAATGGATGGTAGCCTTGTCATCATGGAAGGTAGTCTGTTGTCGAGATTTTTGTTACTCCAATGGATGGTAGCCTCGTCATTATGGAAGGTATTTTGTTGGTGAGATTTTTTTTACTCCTATGATTGGTAGCCAGGTCATTATGGAAAATGGTCTATTGTCGAGATTTTTGTTATTCCATTGGATGGTTGCCTTGTCATTATGGAAGGAAGTTAGTTGTCGAGACTTTTGATACTCCAATGGATGGTAGCCTTTTCATTATGGAAGGTAGTCTGTTGTCGATATTTTTGTTACTCCAATGGATGGTAGCCTTGTCATTATGGAAGGTAATATGTTGTAAATATTTTTGTTACTCCAATGGATGGTAGGCTTGTCATTTTGGAAGGTAGTATGTTGTCGATATTTTTGTTACTCTAATGGATGGTAGCCTTGCCATTATGGAAGGTAGTCTGTCGTTTAGACTTCTGTTACTCCAATGGATGGTAGCCTTGTCATTATGGAAGGTAGTCTGTTGTTCAGATTTTTGTTACTCCAATGGATGGTAGCCTTCTCATTACGAAAGGTAGTCTGTTGTTGAGATTTTTGTTATTCCATTGGATGGTAGCCTTGTCATTATGCAAGGTAGTCTGTTGTCGTGATTTTTGTTATTCCAATGGATGGTAACCTTGTCATTATGGAAGGTAGTCTATTGTCAAGATTTTTATTACTCCAATGGATGGTAGCCTTTTCATTATGGAAGGTAGTCTGTTCTCGAGATTTTTTTACTCCAATGGATGGTAGCCTTGTCATTTTGGAAGGTAGTCTATTGTCGATATCTTTTTTATTCCAACGGATGGTATCCTTTTCATTATGGAAGGTTGTCTATTGTCGAGATTTTTTTTACTCCAATGGATTATAGTCTTGTCATTAGGGAAGGTAGTCTGTTGTCGATATCTTTGTTACTCCATGGATGGTAGCCTTGTCATTATGGAAGGTAGTTTGTTGTAGAGATTTTTGTTAATCCATAGGAATGTAGCCTTGTCATTTTGAAAGGTAGTCTGTTGTCGAGATTTTTGTTACTCGAATGGATGGTAGCCTTGTAATTTTGGAACGTAGTCTGTTGTCGATATTTTTGTTACTCCAATGGTTGGTAGGATTTTCATTATTGATGGTAATCTGTTGTCGAGATTTTCGTTACTCCAATGGATGGTAGGCTTTTCATTATGGAAGGTAGTTTGTTGTCGATATTTTTGTTACTCCAATGGATGGTAGCCTTGTCATTATGGATGGTAGTTTATTGTCGATATTTTTGTTACTCTAATGGATGGTAACCTTGTCATTATGGAAGGTAGTCTATTGTCGAGATTTTTGTTACTCAATGGATGGTAGCCTTGTCATTATGTAAGGTAGTCTGTTCTCGAGATTTTGTTTACTCCAATGGATGGTAGCCTTGTAATTATGGAAGGTAGTCTGTTGTCGAGATTTTTGTTACTACAATGGATGGTAGCCTTTTCATTATAGAACATAGTCTATAGTTGATATTTTTGTTACTCCAATGGATGGTAGCCTTGTAATTATGGAAGCTAGTCTATTGTCGATATCTTTGTAACTCAATGGATGGTAGCCTTGTCATTATGGAAGGTAGTCTGTTGTAGAGATTTTTGTTACTCCATAGGATGGTAGCCTTGTCATTTTGGATGGTAATCTTTTGTCGATATCTTTGTTACTCAATGGATGGTAGCCTTGTCATTATGGAAGGTAGTCTGTTTTCGTTATTTTTTTTACTCCAATGGATGGTAGCCTTGTCATTATGGAAGGTAGTCTGTTTTCGTGATTTTTTTTACTCCAATGGATGGTATCCTTGTCATTATGGAAGGGCATTTTGTTGTCGAGATTTTTTTTACTCTAATAGATGGTAGCCTTGTCATTAAGGAACATGGTCTATTGTCGAGATTTTTGTTATTCCATTGGATGGTTGCATTGTCATTATGGAAGGAAGTTTTGTTGTCGAGACTTTTGTTACTCCAATGGATGGTAGCCTTTTCATTATGGAAGGTAGTTTGTTGTCGAGATTTTTGTTACTCTAATGGATGGTAGCCATGTCATTATGGAAGGTAATATGTTGTCAATATTTTTGTTACTCCAATGGATTTTAGAATTGTCATTATCGAAGATAGGCTGTTATAGAGATTTTTGTTACTCCAATGGATGGTAGCCTTGTCATTTTGGAAGGTAGTCTGTTGTCGATATTTTTGTTACTCCAATGGATGGTAGCCTTGCGATTATGGAAGGTAGTCTGTCGTTGAGATTTTTGTTACTCCAATGGATGGTAGACTTGTAATTATGGAAGGTAGTCTATTGTCAAGATTTTTATTACTCCAATGGATGGTAGCCTTTTCATTATGGAAGGTAGTCTGTTGTCGATATTTTTTTACTCTAATGGATGGTAGCCTTGTCATTATGGAAGGTAGTCTGTTATCGATATCTTTTTTATTCCAATGGATGGTATTCTTTTCATTATGGAAGGTTGTCTATTGTCGATATTTTTGTTATTCCAATGGATGGTAGCCTTGTCATTATGGAACATGGTCTATTGTCGAGATTTTTGTTATTCCATTGGATGGTTGCCAATCATTATGGCAGGAAGTCTGTTTGTCGAGACTTTTTTTACTCCAATGGATGGTACCCTTTTCATTATGGAAGGTAGTCTATTGTCGATATTTTTGTTACTCCAATGGATGGTAGCCTTGTCATTATGGAAGGTAATATGTTGTCAATATTTTTGTTACTCCAATGGATGGTAGCATTGTCATTATCGAAGATAGTCTATTGTAGAGATTTTTTTTACTCCAATGGATGTTAGCCTTGTCATTTCGGAAGGTAGTATGTCATTGAGATTTCTGTTACTCCAATGGATGGTAGCCTTGTCATTATGGAAGGTAGTCTGTTGTTCAGATTTTTGTTACTCCAATGGATGGTAGCCTTGTCATTACGAAAGGTCGTCTGTTGTCGAGATTTTTGTTATTCCATTGGATGGTAGGCTTGTCATTATGGAAGGTAGTTTGTTGTCGATATTTTTGTTACTCCAATGGATGGTAGCCTTGTCATTATGGAAGGTAGTTTGTTGTCGATATTTTTGTTACTCTAATGGATGGTAGCCTTGTCATTTTGGAAGGTAGTCTATTGTCGAGATCTTTGTTACTCAATGGATGGTAGCCTTGTCATTATGTAAGGTAGTTTGTTCTCGAGATTTTGTTTACTCCAATGGATGGTAGCCTTGTAATTATGGAAGGTAGTCTGTTGTCGAGATTTTTTTTACTACAATTGATGGTAGCCTTTTCATTATAGAACATAGTCTATAGTTGATATTTTTGTTACTCCAATGGATGGTAGCCTTGTCATTATGGAAGCTAGTCTATTGTCGATATCTTTGTAACTCAATGGATGGTAGCCTTGTCATTATGGAAGGTAGTCTGTTGTAGAGATTTTGTTACTCCATAGGATGGTAGCCTTGTCATTTTGGATGGTAATCTTTTGTCGATATCTTTGTTACTCAATGGATGGTAGCCTTGTCATTATGGAAGGTAGTCTGTTGTCGTGATTTTTTTTACTCCAATGGATGGTAGCCTTGTCATTATGGAAGGTATTTTGTTGTCGAGATTTTTTTTACTCTAATAGATGGTAGCCTTGTCATTAAGGAACATGGTCTATTGTCGAGATTTTTGTTATTCCATTGGATGGTTGCCTTGTCATTATGGAAGGAAGTTTGTTGTCGAGACTTTTGTTACTCCAATGGATGGTAGCCTTTTCATTATGGAAGGTAGTTTGTTGTCGAGATTTTTGTTACTCTAATGGATGGTAGCCATGTCATTATGGAAGGTAATATGTTGTCAATATTTTTGTTACTCCAATGGATGGTAGAATTGTCATTATCGAAGATAGGCTGTTATAGAGATTTTTGTTACTCCAATGGATGGTAGCCTTGTCATTTTGGAAGGTAGTCTGTTGTCGATATTTTTGTTACTCCAATGGATGGTAGCCTTGCCATTATGGAAGGTAGTCTGTCGTAGAGATTTTTGTTACTCCAATGGATGGTAGACTTGTAATTATGGAAGGTAGTCTATTGTCAAGATTTTTATTACTCCAATGGATGGTAGCCTTTTCATTATGGAAGGTAGTCTGTTGTCGATATTTTTTTACTCCAATGGATGGTAGCCTTGTCATTATGGAAGGTAGTCTGTTATCGATATCTTTTTTATTCCAATGGATGGTATTCTTTTCATTATGGAAGGTTGTCTATTGTCGATATTTTTGTTATTCCAATGGATGGTAGCCTTGTCATTATGGAACATGGTCTATTGTCGAGATTTTTGTTATTCCATTGGATGGTTGCCTTGTCATTATGGCAGGAAGTCTGTTGTCGAGACTTTTTTTACTCCAATGGATGGTACCCTTTTCATTATGGAAGGTAGTCTATTATCGAGATTTTTGTTACTCCAATGGATGGTAGCCTTGTCATTATGGAAGGTAATATGTTGTCAATATTTTTGTTACACCAATGGATGGTAGCATTGTCATTATCGAAGATAGTCTGTTGTAGAGATTTTTGTTACTCCAATGGATGTTAGCCTTGTCATTTCAGAAGGTAGTATGTCATTGAGATTTCTGTTACTCCAATGGATGGTAGCCTTGTCATTATGGAAGGTAGTCTGTTGTTCAGATTTTTGTTACTCCAATGGATGGTAGCCTTGTCATTACGAAAGGTTGTCTGTTGTCGAGATTTTTGTTATTCCATTTGATGGTAGGCTTGTCATTATGAAAGGTAGTTTGTTGTCGATATTTTTGTTACTCCAATGGATGGTAGCCTTGTCATTATGGAAGGTAGTTTGTTGTCGATATTTTTGTTACTCTAATGGATGGTAGCCTTGTCATTATGGAAGGTAGGCTATTGTCGAGATCTTTGTTACTCAATGGATGGTAGCCTTGTCATTATGTAAGGTAGTTTGTTCTCGAGATTTTGTTTACTCCAATGGATGGTAGACTTGTAATTATGGAAGGTAGTCTGTTGTCGAGATTTTTTTTACTACAATTGATGGTAGCCTTTTCATTATAGAACATAGTCTATAGTTGATATTTTTGTTACTCCAATGAATGGTAGCCTTGTCATTATGGAAGCTAGTCTATTGTCGATATCTTTGTAACTCAATGGATGGTAGCCTTGTCATTATGGAAGGTAGTCTGTTGTAGAGATTTTTGTTACTCCATAGGATGGTAGCCTTGTCATTTTGGATGGTAATCTTTTGTCGATATCTTTGTTACTCAATGGATGGTAGCCTTGTCATTATGGAAGGTAGTCTGTTGTCGTGATTTTTTTTACTCCAATGGATGGTAGCCTTGTCATTATGGAAGGTATTTTGTTGTCGAGATTTTTTTTACTCTAATAAATTGTAGCCTTGTCATTAAGGAACATGGTCTATTGTCGAGATTTTTGTTATTCCATTGGATGGTTGCCTTGTCATTATGGAAGGAAGTTTGTTGTCGAGACTTTTGTTACTCCAATGGATGGTAGCCTTTTCATTATGGAAGGTAGTTTGTTGTCGAGATTTTTGTTACTCTAATGGATGGTAGCCATTTCATTATGGAAGGTAATATGTTGTCAATATTTTTGTTACTCCAATGGATGGTAGAATTGTCATTATCGAAGATAGGCTGTTATAGAGATTTTTGTTACTCCAATGGATGGTAGCCTTGTCATTTTGGAAGGTAGTCTGTTGTCGATATTTTTGTTACTCCAATGGATGGTAGCCTTGCCGTTATGGAAGGTAGTTTGTCGTTGAGATTTTTGTTACTCCAATGGATGGTCGACTTGTAATTATGGAAGGTAGTCTATTGTCAAGATTTTTATTACTCCAATGGATGGTAGCCTTTTCATTATGGAAGGTAGTCTGTTGTCGAGATTTTTTTACTCCAATGGATGGTAGCCTTGTCATTATGGAAGGTAGTCTGTTATCGATATCTTTTTTATTCCAATGGATGGTATTCTTTTCATTATGGAAGGTTGTCTATTGTCGATATTTTTGTTATTCCAATGGATGGTAGCCTTGTCATTATGGAACATAGTCTATTGTCGAGATTTTTGTTATTCCATTGGATGGTTGCCTTGTCATTATGGCAGGAAGTCTGTTGTGGAGACTTTTTTTACTCCAATGGATGTTACCCTTTTCATTATGGAAGGTAGTCTATTGTCGAGATTTTTGTTACTCCAATGGATGGTAGCCTTGTCATTATGGAAGGTAATATGTTGTCAATATTTTTGTTACTCCAATGGATGGTAGCATTGTCATTATCGAAGATAGTCTGTTGTAGAGATTTTTGTTACTCCAATGGATGTTAGCCTTGTCATTTCGGAAGGTAGTATGTCGTTGAGATTTCTGTTACTCCAATGGATGGTAGCCTTGTCATTATGGAAGGTAGTCTGTTGTTCAGATTTTTGTTACTCCAATGGATGGTAGCCTTGTCATTACGAAAGGTCGTCTGTTGTCGATATTTTTGTTATTCCATTGGATGGTAGGCTTGTCATTATGGAAGGTAGTTTGTTGTCGATATTTTTGTTACTCCAATGGATGGTAGCCTTGTCATTATGGATGGTAGTTTGTTGTCGATATTTTTGTTACTCTAATGGATGGTAGCCTTGTCATTATGGAAGGTAGTCTATTGTCGAGATCTTTGTTACTCAATGGATGGTAGCCTTGTCATTATGTAAGGTAGTTTGTTCTCGAGATTTTGTTTACTCCAATGGATGGTAGCCTTGTAATTATTGAAGGTAGTCTGTTGTCGAGATTTTTTTTACTACAATTGATGGTAGCCTTTTCATTATAGAACATAGTCTATAGTTGATATTTTTGTTACTCCAATGGATGGTAGCCTTGTCATTATGGAAGCTAGTCTATTGTCGATATCTTTGTAACTCAATGGATGGTAGCCTTGTCATTATGGAAGGTAGTCTGTTGTAGAGATTTTTGTTACTCCATAGGATGGTAGCCTTGTCATTTTGGATGGTAATCTTTTGTCGATATCTTTGTTACTCAATGGATGGTATCCTTGTCATTATGGAAGGTAGTCTGTTGTCGTGATTTTTTTTACTCCAATGGATGGTAGCCTTGTCATTATGGAAGGTATTTTGTTGTCGAGAATTTTTTTACTCTAATAGATGGTAGCCTTGTCATTAAGGAACATGGTCTATTGTCGAGATTTTTGTTATTCCATTGGATGGTTGCCTTGTCATTATGGAAGGAAGTCTGTTGTCGAGACTTTTGTTACTCCAATGGATGGTAGCCTTTTCATTATGGAAGGTAGTTTGTTGTCGAGATTTTTGTTACTCTAATGGATGGTAGCCATGTCATTATGGAAGGTAATATGTTGTCTATATTTTTGTTACTCCAATGGATGGTAGAATTGTCATTATCGAAGATAGGCTATTATATAGATTTTTGTTACTCCAATAGATGGTAGCCTTGTCATTTTGGAAGGTAGTCTGTTGTCGATATTTTTGTTACTCCAATGGATGGTAGCCTTGCCATTATGGAAGGTAGTCTGTCGTTGAGATTTTTGTTACTCCAATGGATGGTAGCCTTGTAATTATGGAAGGTAGTCTATTGTCAAGATTTTTATTACTCCAATGGATGGTAGACTTTTCATTATGGAAGGTAGTCTGTTGTCGAGATTTTTTTACTCCAATGGATGGTAGCCTTGTCATTATGGAAGGTAGTCTGTTATCGATATCTTTTTTATTCCAATGGATGGTATTCTTTTCATTATGGAAGGTTGTCTATTGTCGATATTTTTGTTACTCCAATGGATGGTAGCCTGGTCAATATGGAACATAGTCTATTGTTGATATTTTTGTTACTCCAATGGATGGTAGCCTTGTCATTATGGAAGGTAGTCTATTGCCGATATCTTTGTAACTCAATGGATGGTAGCCTTGTCATTATGGAAGGTAGTCTGTTGTAGAGATTTTTGTTACTCCATAGGATGGTAGCCTTGTCATTTTGGAAGGTAATCTATTGTCGATATCTTTGTTACTCAATGGATGGTAGCCTTGTCATTATGGAAGGTAGTCTGTTGTCGATATTTTTGTTACTCCAATGGATGGTAGCCTTGTCATTATGGAAGGTATTTTGTTGTCGAGATTTTTTTTACTCCTATGGATGGAAGCCTTGTCATTATGGAACATGGTCTATTGTCGAGATTTTTTGTTATTCCATTGGATGGTTGCCTTGTCATAATGGAAGGAAGTCTATTTTCGAGACTTTTGTTACTCCAATGGATGGTAGCCTTTTCATTATGGAAGGTAGTCTGTTGTGGAGATTTTTGTTACTCCAATGGATGGTAGCCTTGTCATTATGGAAGGTAATATGTTGTCAATATTTTTGTTACTCCAATGGATGGTAGCATTGTCATTATAGAAGATAGTCTGTTGTAGAGATTTTTGTTACTCCAATGGATGTTAGCTTTGTCATTTCGGAAGGTAGTCTGTCGTTGAGATTTCTGTTACTCCAATGGATGGTAGCCTTGTCATTATGGAAGGTAGTCTGTTGTTCAGATTTTTGTTACTCCAATGGATGGTAGCCTTGTCATTACGGAAGGTAGTCTGTTGTCGAGATTTTTGTTATTCCATTGGATGGTAGCCTTGTCATTATGGAAGGAAGTCTGTTGTCGAGACTTTTTTTACTCCAATGGATGGTACCCTTGTCATTATGGAAGGGAGTCTATTGTCAAGATTTTTATTACTCCAATGGATGGTAGCCTTTTCATTATGGAAGGTAGTCTGTTGTCGAGATTTTTTTACTCCAATGGATGGTAGCCTTGTCATTATGGAAAGTAGTCTGTTGTCGATATCTTTTTTATTCCAATGGATGGTATCCTTTTCATTACGGTTGGATGTCTGTTGTCGAGATTTTTTTTACTCCAATGGATTATAGCCTTGTCATTATGGAAGGTAGTCTGTTGTCGATATTTTTGTTACTCCAATGGATGGTAGCCTTGTCATTATGGATGGTATTTTGTTGTCGAGATTTTTTTTACTCCTATGGATGGTAGCCTTGTCATTATGGAACATGGTCTATTGTCGAGATTTTTGTTATTCCATTGGATGGTTGCCTTGTCATTATGGCAGGAAGTCTATTGTCGAGACTTTTTTTACTCCAATGGATGGTACCCTTTTCATTATGGAAGGTAGTCTATTGTCGAGATTTTTGTTACTCCAATGGATGGTAGCCTTGTCTTTATGGAAGGTAATATGTTGTCAATATTTTTGTTACTCCAATGGATTGTAGCATTGTCATTATCGAAGATAGTCTGTTGTAGAGATTTTTGTTACTCCAATGGATGTTAGCCTTGTCATTTCGGAAGGTAGTATGTCGTTGAGATTTCTGTTACTCCAATGGATGGTAGCCTTGTCATTATGGAAGGTAGTCTGTTGTTCAGATTTTTGTTACTCAAATGGATGGTAGCCTTGTCATTACGAAAGGTAGTTTGTTGTCGAGATTTTTGTTATTCCATTGGATGGTAGGCTTGTCATTATGGAAGGTATTTTGTTGTCGATATTTTTGTTACTCTAATGGATGATAACCTTGTCATTATAGAAGGAACTCTATTGTCAAGATTTTTATTACTCCAATGGATGGTAGCCTTTTCATTATGGAAGGTAGTCTGTTGTCGAGATTTTTTTACTCCAATGGATGGTAGCCTTGTCATTATGAAAGGTAGTCTGTTATCGATATCTTTTTTATTCCAATGGATGGTATTCTTTTCATTATGGAAGGTTGTCTATTGTCGATATTTTTGTTACTCCAATGGATGGTAGCCTTGTCATTATGGAACATAATCTAATGTTGATATTTTTGTTACTCCAATGGATGGTAGCCTTGTCATTATGGAAGGTAGTCTATTGTCGATATCTTTGTAACTCAATGGATGGTAGCCTTGTCATTATGGAAGGTAGTCTGTTGTAGAGATTTTTGTTACTCCATAGGATGGTAGCCTTGTCATTTTGGAAGGTAATCTATTGGTGATATCTTTGTTACTCAATGGATGGTAGCCTTGTCATTATGGAAGGTAGTCTGTTGTCGATATTTTTGTTACTCCAATGGATGGTAGCCTTGTCATTATGGAAGGTATTTTGTTGTCAAGATTTTTTTTACTCCTATGGATGGTAGCCTTGTCATTATGGAACATGGTCTATTGTCGAGATTTTTTGTTATTCCATTGGATGGTTGCCTTGTCATAATGGAAGGAAGTCTGTTTTCGAGACTTTTGTTACTCCAATGGATGGTAGCCTTTTCATTATGGAAGGTAGTCTGTTGTCGAGATTTTTGTTACTCCAATGGATGGTAGCCTTGTCATTATAGAAGGTAATATGTTGTCAATATTTTTGTTACTCCAATGGATGGTAGCATTGTCATTATTGAAGATAGTCTGTTGTAGAGATTTTTGTTACTCCAATGGATGTTAGCTTTGTCATTTCGGAAGGTAGTCTGTCGTTGAGATTTCTGTTACTCCAATGGATGGTAGCCTTGTCATTATGGAAGGTAGTCTGTTGTTCAGATTTTTGTTACTCCAATGGATGGTAGCCTTGTCATTACGAAAGGTAGTCTGTTGTCGAGATATTTGTTATTCCATTGGATGGTAGCCTTGTCATTATGGAAGGTAGTCTGTTGTCAAAATTTTTGTTATTCCAATGGATGATAACCTTGTCATTATGGAAGGGAGTCTATTGTCAAGATTTTTATTACTCCAATGGATGGTAGCCTTTTCATTATGGAAGGTAGTCTGTTGTCGAGATTTTTTTACTTCAATGGATGGTAGCCTTGTCATTATGGAAGGTAGTCTGTTGTCGATATCTTTTTTATTCCAATGTATGGTATCCTTTTCATTACGGTTGGATGTCTGTTGTCGAGATTTTTTTTACTCCAATGGATTATAGCCTTGTCATTATTGAAGGTAGTCTGTTGTCGATATTTTTGTTACTCCAATGGATGGTAGCCTTGTCATTATGGATGGTATTTTGTTGTCGAGATTTTTTTTACTCCTATGGATGGTTGCCTTGTCATTATGGAACATGGTCTATTGTCGAGATTTTTGTTATTCCATTGGATGGTTGCCTTGTCATTATAGAAGGAAGTCTGTTGTCGAGACTTTTTTTACTCCAATGGATGGTACCCTTTTCATTATGGAAGGTAGTCTATTGTCGAGATTTTTGTTACTCCAATGGATGGTAGCCTTGTCATTATGGAAGGTAATATGTTGTCAATATTTTTGTTACTCCAATGGATGGTAGCATTGTCATTATCGAAGATAGTCTGTTGTAGAGATTTTTGTTACTCCAATGGATGTTAGCCTTGTCATTTCAGAAGCTAGACTATCATTGAGATTTCTGTTACTCCAATGGATGGTAGCCTTGTCATTATGGAAGGTAGTCTGTTGTTCAGATTTTTGTTACTCCAATGGATGGTAGCCTTGTCATTACGAAAGGTAGTCTGTTGTCGAGATTTTTGTTATTCCATTGGATGGTAGCCTTGTCATTATGGAAGGAAGTCTGTTGTCGAGACTTTTTTTACTCCAATGGATGGTACCCTTGTCATTATGGAAGGGAGTAAATTGTCAAGATTTTTATTACTTCAATGGATGGTAGCCTTTTCATTATGGAAGGTAGTCTGTTGTCGAGATTTTTTTACTCCAATGGATGGTAGCCTTGTCATTATGGAAGGTAGTCTGTTGTCGATATCTTTTTTATTCCAATGTATGGTATCCTTTTCATTACGGTTGGATGTCTGTTGTCGAGATTTTTTTTACTCCAATGGATTATAGCCTTGTCATTATTGAAGGTAGTCTGTTGTCGATATTTTTGTTACTCCAATGGATGGTAGCCTTGTCATTATGGATGGTATTTTGTTGTCGAGATTTTTTTTACTCCTATGGATGGTTGCCTTGTCATTATGGAACATGGTCTATTGTCGAGATTTTTGTTATTCCATTGGATGGTTGCCTTGTCATTATGGAAGGAAGTCTGTTGTCGAGACTTTTTTTACTCCAATGGATGGTACCCTTTTCATTATGGAAGGTAGTCTATTGTCGAGATTTTTGTTACTCCAATGGATGGTAGCCTTGTCATTATGGAAGGTAATATGTTGTCAATATTTTTGTTACTCCAATGGATGGTAGCATTGTCATTATCGAAGATAGTCTGTTGTAGAGATTTTTGTTACTCCAATGGATGTTAGCCTTGTCATTTCAGAAGGTAGACTATCATTGAGATTTCTGTTACTCCAATGGATGGTAGCCTTGTCATTATGGAAGGTAGTCTGTTGTTCAGATTTATGTTACTCCAATGGATGGTAGCCTTGTCATTACTAAAGGTAGTCTGTTGTCGAGATTTTTGTTATTCCATTGGATGGTAGCCTTGTCATTATGGAAGGAAGTCTGTTGTCGAGACTTTTTTTACTCCAATGGATGGTACCCTTGTCATTATGGAAGGGAGTATATTGTCAAGATTTTTATTACTCCAATGGATGGTAGCCTTTTCATTATGGAAGGTAGTCTGTTGTCGAGATTTTTTTACTCCAATGGATGGTAGCCTTGTCATTATGGAAGGTAGTCTGTTGTCGATATCTTTTTTATTCCAATGGATGGTATCCTTTTCATTACGGTTGGATGTCTGTTGTCGAGATTTTTTTTACTCCAATGGATTATAGCCTTGTCATTATGGAAGGTAGTCTGTTGTCGATATTTTTGTTACTGCAATGGATGGTAGCCTTGTCATTATGGATGGTATTTTGTTGTCGAGATTTTTTTTACTCCTATGGATGGTAGCCTTGTTATTATGGAACATGGTCTATTGTCGAGATTTTTGTTATTCCATTGGATGGTTGCCTTGTCATTATGGTAGGAAGTCTGTTGTCGAGACTTTTTTTACTCCAATGGATGGTACCCTTTTCATTATGGAAGGTAGTCTATTGTCGAGATTTTTATTACTCCAATGGATGGTAGCCTTGTCATTATGGAAGGTAATATGTTGTCAATATTTTTGTTACTCCAATGGATGGTAGCATTGTCATTATCGAAGATAGTCTGTTGTAGAGATTTTTGTTACTCCAATGGATGTTAGCCTTGTCATTTCGGAAGGTAGTATGTCGTTGAGATTTCTGTTACTCCAATGGATGGTAGCCTTGTCATTATGGAAGGTAGTCTGTTGTTCAGATTTTTGTTACTCCAATGGATGGTAGCCTTGTCATTACGAAAGGTAGTCTGTTTTCGAGATTTTTGTTATTCAATTGGATGGTAGGCTTGTCATTATGGAAGGTATTTTGTTGTCGATATTTTTGTTACTCTAATGGATGATAACCTTGTCATTATGGAAGGTAGTGTATTGTCAAGATTTTTATTACTCCAATGGATGGTAGCCTTTTCATTATGGAAGGTACTCTGTTGTCGAGATTTATTTACTCCAATGGATGGTAGCCTTGTCATTATGGAAGGTAGTCTGTTATCGATATCTTTTTTATTCCAATGGATGGTATTCTTTTCATTATGGAAGGTTGTCTATTGTCGATATTTTTGTTACTCCAATGGATGGTAGGCTTGTCATTATGGAACATAGTCTATTGTTGATATTTTTGTTACTCCAATGGATGGTAGCCTTGTCATTATGGAAGGTAGTCTATTGTCGATATCTTTGTAACTCAATGGATGGTAGCCTTGTCATTATGGAAGGTAGTCTGTTGTAGAGATTTTTGTTACTCCATAGGATGGTAGCCTTGTCATTTTGGAAGGTAATCTATTGTCGATATCTTTGTTACTCAATGGATGGTAGCCTTGTCATTATGGAAGGTAGTCTGTTGTCGATATTTTTGTTACTCCAATGAATGGTAGCCTTGTCATTATGGAAGGTAATATGTTGTCAATATTTTTGTTACTCCAATGGATGGTAGCATTGTCATTATCGAAGATAGTCTGTTGTAGAGATTTTTGTTACTCCAATGGATGTTAGCTTTGTCATTTCGGAAGGTAGTCTTTCGTTGAGATTTATGTTACTCCAATGGATGGTAGCCTTGTCATTATGGAAGGTAGTCTGTTGTTCATATTTTTGTAACTCCAATGGATGGTAGCCTTGTCATTATAGAAGGTAATATGTTGTCAATATTTTTGTTACTCCAATGGATGGTAGCATTTTCATTATCGAAGATAGTCTGTTGTATACATTTTTGTTACTCCAATGGATGTTAGCATTTTCATTTCGGAAGGTAGTCTGTTGTTGAGATTTCTGTTACTCTAATGGATGGCAGCGTTGTCATTTTGGAAGGTAGTCTGTTGTTCAGATTTTTGTTACTCCAATGGATGGTAGCCTTGTCATTACGAAAGGTAGTCTGTTGTCGAGATTTTTGTTATTCCATTGGATGGTAGCCTTGTCATTATGGAAGGTAGTCTGTTGTCGAAATTTTTGTTATTCCAATGGATGGTAACCTTGTCATTATGGAAGGGAGTCTATTGTCAAGATTTTTATTACTCCAATGGATGGTAGCCTTTTCATTATGAAAGGTAGTCTGTTGTCGCGATTTTTCAACTCCAATGGATGGTAGCCTTGTCATTATGGAAGGTAGTCTATTGAAGTTATCTTTTTTATTCCAACGGATGGTATCCTTTTCATTATGGTTAGTTATCTGTTGTCGAGATTTTTTTTACTCCAATGGATTATAGCCTTGTCATTATGGAAGGTAGTCTGTTGTCGATATCTTTCTTACTCCATGGATGGTAGCCTTGTCATTATGGAAGGTAGTATTTGGTAGAGATTTTTGTTAATCCTTAGGAATGTAGCCTTGTTATTTTGGAAGGTAGTCTGCTGTCGAGATTTTTATTACTCGAATGGATGGTAGCCTTGTCATTATGGAACGTAGTCTGTTGTCGATATTTTTGTTACTCCAATGGTTGGTAGGCTTTTAATTATTAAAGGTAATCTGTTGTCGAGATTTTCGTTACTCCAATGGATGGTAGGCTTTTCATTATGGAAGGAAGTCTGTTGTCAAGATTTTTTTTACTCCAATGGATGGTAGCCTTGTCATTATGGAAGGTAGTTTGTTGTCGATATTTTTGTTACACTAATGGATGGTAGCCTTGTCATTATGGAAGGTAGTCTATTGTCGAGATCTTTGTTACTCAATGGATGGTAGCCTTGTCATTATGTAAGGTAGTCTGTTCTGGAGATTTTGTTTACTCCAATGGATGGTAGCCTTGTCATTATGGAAGGTAGTTTGTTGTCGAGATTTTTGTTACTCCAATGGATGGTAGCCTTGTCATTATAGAACGTAGTCTATTGTTGATATTTTGGTTACTCCAATGGATGGTAGCCTTGTCATTAAGTAAGGTAGTCTGTTGTCAAGATTTTGTTTACTACAATGGATGGTAGCCTTGTCATTATGAAAGGTAGTCTGTTGTCGAGATTTTTGTTATTCCATTGGATGGTAGCCTTGTCATTATGGAAGGTAGTCTGTTGTCGAGAATTTTGTTATTCCAATGGATGGTAGCCCTGTCATTATGGAAGGTAGTGTATTGTTGATATCTTTTTTATTCCAATGGATGGTATTCTTTTCATTATGGAAGGAAGTCTATTGTCGAGACTTTTGTTACTCCAAAGTATGGTAGCATTTTCATTATGGAAGGTAGTTTGTTGTCGATATTTTTGTTACTCCAATGGATGGTAGCCTTGTCATTATGCAAGGTAATATGTTATCAATATTTTTGTAACTCCAATGGATGGTAGCATTGCCATTATCGAAGATAGTCTGTTGTAGAGATTTTTGTTACTCCAATGGATGTTAGCCTTGTCATTTCGGAAGGTAGTCTATTGTTGAGATTTCTGTTACTCCAATGGATGGTAGCCTTGTCATTATGGAAGGTAGTCTGTTGTTCACATTTTTGTTACTCTAATGGATGTTAGCCTTGTCATTACGAAAGGTAGTCTGTTGTCGAGATTTTTGTTATTCAATTGGATGGTAGCCTTGTCATTATGGAAGGTAGTCTATTGTCAAGATTTTTATTACTCCAATGGATGGTAGCCTTTTCATTATGGAAGGTAGCCTATTGTCGATATTTTTTTACTCTAATGGATTATAGCCTTGTCATTATGGAAGGTAGTCTGTTGTTGATATCTTTGTTACTCCATGGATGGTAGCCTTGTCATTATGGAAGGTAGTTTGTAGTAGAGATTTTTGTTAATCCATAGGAATGTAGCCTTGTCATTTTGGAAGGTAGTCTGCTATCGAGATTTTTGTTACTCGAATGGATGGTAGCCTTGTCATTATGGAATGTAGTCTGTTGTCGATATTTTTGTTACTCCAATGGTTGGTAGGCTTTTCATTATTGATGGTAATCTGTTGTCGAGATTTTCGTTACTCCAATGGATTGTAGGCTTTTCATTATGGAAGGTAGTTTGTTGTCGAGATTTTTTTAAATCCAATGGATGGTAGCCTTGTCATTATGAAAGGTAGTATGTTGTCGAGATTTTTGTTATTCCATTGGATGGTAGCCTTGTCATTATGGAAGGTAGTCTGTTGTCGAGAATTTTGTTATTCTAATGGATGGTAACCTTGTCATTATGGATGGTAGTCTATTGTCAAAAATTTTATTACCCCAATCGATGGTAGCCTTTTCATTATGGAAGGTAGTCTGTTGTCGAGATTTTTGTACTCTAATAGATGGTAGCCCTGTCATTATGGAAGGTAGTCTATTGTTGATATGTTTTTTATTCCAATGGATGGTATTCTTTTCATTATGGAAGGAAGTTTGTTGTCGATATTTTTGTTACTCCAATGGATGGTAGCCTTTTCATTATTGAAGGTAGTCTGTTGTCGATATTTTTGTTACTCCAATGGATGGTAGCCTTGTCATTATGCAAGGTAATATGTTATCAATATTTTTATTACTCCAATGGATGGTAGCATTGTCATTATCGAAGATAGACTGTTGTAGAGATTTTTGTTACTCCAATGGATATTAGCCTTGTCACTTCGGAAGGTAGTATGTTGTTGAGATTTCTGTTACTCCAATGGATGGTAGCCTTGTCATTATGGAAGGTAGTCTGTTGTTCAGATTTTTGTTACTCCAATGGATGGTAGCCTTGTCATTATGAAAGGTAGTTTGTTGTCGAGATTTTTGTTATTCAATTGGATGGTAGCCTTGTCATTATGGAAGGTAGTTTGTTGTCGAGATTTTTGTTATTCCAATTGATGGTAACCTTGTCATTATGGAAGGTAGTCTATTGTCAAGATTTTTATTACTCCAATGGATTGTAGCCTTGTCATTATGGAAGGTAGTCTGTTATCGATATCTTTTTTATTCAAATGGATGGTATCCTTTTCATTATGGAAGGTTGTCAGTTGTCGAGATTTTTGTTACTCCAATGGATGGTAGCCTTGTCATTATGGAAGGTAGTTTGTTGTAGAGATTTTTGTTAATCCATAGGAATGTAGCCTTGTCATTTTGGAAGATGGTTAGCTGTCGAGATTTTTGTTACTCGAATGGATGGTAGCCTTGTCATTATGGAACATAGTCTGTTGTCGATATTTTTGTTACTCCAATGGTTGGTAGGCTTTTTATTATTGATGGTTATCTGTTGTCGAGATTTTCTTTACTGCAATGGATGGTAGGATTTTCATTATGGAAGGTAGTTTGTTGTCGAGATTTTTGTTACTCCAATGGATGGTAGCCTTGTCATTATGGAAGGTAGTTTGTTGTCGATATTTTTGTTACTCTAATGGATGGTAGCCTTGTCATTATGGAAGGTAGTCTATTGTGGAGATCTTTGTTACTCAATGGATGGTAGCCTTGTCATTATGTAAGGTAGTCTGTTCTCAAGATTTTGTTTACTCCAATGGATGGTAGCCTTGTCATTATGGAAGGTAGTCTGTTGTCGAGATTTATGTTACTCCAATGGATGCTAGCCTTGTCATTATAGAACATAGTCTATAGTTGATATTTTTGTTACTCCAATGTATGGTAGCCTTGTCATTATGGAAGGTAGTCTATTATCGAGATCTTTGTTACTCAATGGATGGTAGCCTTGTCATTAAGTAAGGTAGTCCGTTGTCAAGATTTTGTTTACTCCAATGGATGGTAGCCTTGTCATTACGAAAGGTAGTCTGTTGTCGAGATTTTTGTTATTCCATTGGATGGTAGCCTTGTCATTATGGAAGGTAGTCTGTTGTCGAGAATTTTGTTATTCCAATGGATGGTAAGCTTGTCATTATGCATGGTAGTCTATTGTCAAAAATTTTATTAGCCCAATGGATGGTAGCCTTTTCAATATGGAAGGTAGTCTGTTGGCGAGATTTTTTTACTCCAATGTATTGTAGCCCTGTCATTAAGGAAGGTAGTCTATTGTTGATATCTTTTTTATTCCAACAGATGGTATTCTTTTCATTATGGAAGGAAGTCTGTTGTCGAGACTTTTGTTAATCCAATGGATGGTAGCCTTTTCATTATGGAAGGTAGTTTGTTGTCGAGATTTTTGTTACTCCAATGGATGGTAGCCTTGTCATTATGGAAGGTAATATGTTGTCAATATATTTGTTACTCCACTGGATGGTAGCATTGTCATTATCGAATATAGTCTGTTGTAGACATTTTTGTTACTCCAATGGATGTTAGCCTTTTCATTTCGGAAGGTAGTTTGTTGTTGAGATTTCTGTTACTCTAATGGATGGTAGAGTTGTCATTATGGAAGGTAGTCTGTTGTTAAGATTTTTCTTACTCCAAAGGATGGTAGCCTTGTCATTACGAAAGGTAGTCTATTGTCGAGATTTTTGTTATTCCATTGGATGGTAGCCTTGTCATTATGGAAGGTAGTCTGTTGTCGAGATTTTTGTTATTCCAATGGATGGTAACCTTGTCATTATGGAAGGTAGTCTATTGTCAAGATTTTTATTACTCCAATGGATGGTAGCCTTTTCATTATGAAAGGTAGTCTGTTGACGAGATTTTTTTACTCCAATGGATGGTAGCCTTGTCATTATGGAAGGTAGTCTATTGAAGTTATCTTTTTTATTCCAACGGATGGTATCCTTTTCATTATGGAAGGTTGTCTGTTGTCGAGATTTTTTTTAATCCAACGGATTATAGCCTTGTCATTATGGAAGGTAGTCTATTGTCGATATCTTTGTTACTCCATGGATGGTAGCCTTGTCATTACGGAAGGTAGTTTGTTGTAGAGTTTTTTTTTAATCCATAGGAATGTAGCCTTGTCATTTTGGAAGGTAGTCTGCTATCGAGATTTTTGTTACTCTAATGGATGGTAGCCTTGTCATTATGGAACGTAGTCTGTTGTCGATATTTTTGTTACAATGGTTGGTAGGCTTTTGATTATTGATGGTAATCTATTGTCGAAAATTTTTTTATTATAATGTATGGTAGCCTTGTCATTATGGAAGGTAGTCTGTTGTCGAGATTATTGTTACTCCAATGGATGGAAGCCTTGTCATTATGGAAGGTACTTTGTTGTCGATATTTTTGTTACTCTAATGGATGGTAGCCTTGTCATTATGGAAGGTAGTCTATTGTTGAGATCTTTGTTACTCAATGGATGGTAGCCTTGTCATTATGTAAGGTAGTCTGTTCTCAAGATTTTGTTTACTCCAATGGATGGTAGCCTTGTCATTATGGAAGGTAGTCTGTTGTCGAGATTTATGTTACTCCAATGGATGCTAGCCTTGTCATTATAGAACATAGTCTATAGTTGATATTTTTGTTACTCCAATGTATGGTAGCCTTGTCATTATGGAAGGTAGTCTATTATCGAGATCTTTGTTACTCAATGGATGGTAGCCTTGTCATTAAGTAAGGTAGTCTGTTGTCAAGATTTTGTTTACTCCAATGGATGGTAGCCTTGTCATTACGAAAGGTAGTTTGTTGTCGAGATTTTTGTTATTCCATTGGATGGTAGCCTTGTCATTATGAAAGGTAGTCTGTTGTCGAGAATTTTGTTATTCCAATGGATGGTAACCTTGTCATTATGCATGGTAGTCTATTGTCAAAAAATTTATTAGCCCAATGGATGGTAGCCTTTTCAATATGGAAGGTAGTCTGTTGGCGAGATTTTTTTACTCCAATGGATGGTAGCCCTGTCATTAAGGAAGGTAGTCTATTGTTGATATCTTTTTTATTCCAACAGATGGTATTCTTTTCATTATGGAAGGAAGTCTGTTGTCGAGACTTTTGTTACTCCAATGGATGGTAGCCTTTTCATTATGGAAGGTAGTTTGTTGTCGAGATTTTTGTTACTCCAATGGATGGTAGCCTTGTCATTATGGAAGGTAATATGTTGTCAATATTTTTGTTACTCCACTGGATGGTAGCATTGTCATTATCGAATATAGTCTGTTGTAGACATTTTTGTTACTCCAATGGATGTTAGCCTTTTCATTTCGGAAGGTAGTCTGTTGTTGAGATTTCTATTACTCTAATGGATGGTAGCGTTGTCATTATGGAAGGTAGTCTGTTGTTCAGATTTTTCTTACTCCAAAGGATGGTAGCCTTGTCATTACGAAAGGTAGTCTATTGTCGAGATTTTTGTTATTCCATTGGATGGTAGCCTTGTCATTATGGAAGGTAGTCTGTTGTCGAGATTTTTGTTATTCCAATGGATGGTAACCTTGTCATTATGGAAGGTAGTCTATTGTCAAGATTTTTATTACTCCAATGGATGGTAGCCTTTTCATTATGGAAGGTAGTCTGTTGTCGAGATTTTTTTACTCCAATGGATGGTAGCCTTGTCATTATGGAAGGTAGTCTATTGACGTTATCTTTTTTATTCCAACGGATGGTACTCTTTTCATTATGGAAGGTTGTCTATTGTCGAGATTTTTTTAATCCAACGGATTATAGCCTTGTCATTATGGAAGGTAGTCTATTGTCGATATCTTAGTTACTCCATGGATGGTAGCCTTGTCATTACGGAAGGTAGTTTGTTGTAGAGTTTTTTTTTAATCCATAGGAATGTAGCCTTGTCATTTTGGAAGGTAGTCTGCTATCGAGATTTTTGTTACTCTAATGGATGGTAGCCTTGTCATTATGGAACGTAGTCTGTTGTCGATATTTTTGTTACTACAATGGTTGGTAGGCTTTTGATTATTGATGGTAATCTATTGTCGAAATTTTTGTTATTATAATGTATGGTAGCCTTGTCATTATGGAAGGTAGTCTGTTGTCGAGATTATTGTTACTCCAATGGATGGAAGCCTTGTCATTATGGAAGGTAGTTTGTTGTCGATATTTTTGTTACTCTAATGGATGGTAGCCTTGTCATTATGGAAGGTAGTCTATTGTTGAGATCTTTGTTACTCAATGGATGGTAGCCTTGTCATTATGTAAGGTAGTCTGTTCTCAAGATTTTGTTTACTCCAATGGATGGTAGCCTTGTCATTATGGAAGGTAGTCTGTTGTCGAGATTTATGTTACTCCAATGGATGCTAGCCTTGTCATTATAGAACATAGTCTATAGTTGATATTTTTGTTACTCCAATGTATGGTAGCCTTGTCATTATGGAAGGTAGTCTATTATCGAGATCTTTGTTACTCAATGGATGGTAGCCTTGTCATTAAGTAAGGTAGTCTGTTGTCAAGATTTTGTTTACTCCAATGGATGGTAGCCTTGTCATTACGAAAGGTAGTCTGTTGTCGAGATTTTTGTTATTCCATTGGATGGTAGCCTTGTCATTATGGAAGGTAGTCTGTTGTCGAGAATTTTGTTATTCCAATGGATGGTAACCTTATCATTATGCATGGTAGTCTATTGTCAAAAATTTTATTAGCCCAATGGATGGTAGCCTTTTCAATATGGAAGGTAGTCTGTTGGCGAGATTTTTTTACTCCAATGGATGGTAGCCCTGTCATTAAGGAAGGTAGTCTATTGTTGATATCTTTTTTATTCCAACAGATGGTATTCTTTTCATTATGGAAGGAAGTCTGTTGTCGAGACTTTTGTTACTCCAATGGATGGTAGCCTTGTCATTATGGAAGGTAGTCTGTTGTTCAGATTTTTGTTACTCCAATGGATGGTAGCCTAGTCATTATGAAAGGTAGTTTGTTGTCGAGATTTTTGTTATTCAATTGGATGGTAGCCTTGTCATTATGGAAGGTAGTTTGTTGTCGAGATTTTTGTTATTCCAATTGATGGTAACCTTGTCATTATGGAAGGTAGTCTATTGTCAAGATTTTTATTACTCCAATGGATTGTAGCCTTGTCATTATGGAAGGTAGTCTGTTATCGATATCTTTTTTATTCAAATGGATGGTATCCTTTTCATTATGGAAGGTTGTCAGTTGTCGAGATTTTTGTTACTCCAATGGATGGTAGCCTTGTCATTATGGAAGGTAGTTTGTTGTAGAGATTTTTGTTAATCCATAGGAATGTAGCCTTGTCATTTTGGAAGATGGTTAGCTGTCGAGATTTTTGTTACTCGAATGGATGGTAGCCTTGTCATTATGGAACATAGTCTGTTGTCGATATTTTTGTTACTCCAATGGTTGGTAGGCTTTTTATTATTGATGGTTATCTGTTGTCGAGATTTTCTTTACTGCAATGGATGGTAGGATTTTCATTATGGAAGGTAGTTTGTTGTCGAGATTTTTGTTACTCCAATGGATGGTAGCCTTGTCATTATGGAAGGTAGTTTGTTGTCGATATTTTTGTTACTCTAATGGATGGTAGCCTTGTCATTATGGAAGGTAGTCTATTGTGGAGATCTTTGTTACTCAATGGATGGTAGCCTTGTCATTATGTAAGGTAGTCTGTTCTCAAGATTTTGTTTACTCCAATGGATGGTAGCCTTGTCATTATGGAAGGTAGTCTGTTGTCGAGATTTATGTTACTCCAATGGATGCTAGCCTTGTCATTATAGAACATAGTCTATAGTTGATATTTTTGTTACTCCAATGTATGGTAGCCTTGTCATTATGGAAGGTAGTCTATTATCGAGATCTTTGTTACTCAATGGATGGTAGCCTTGTCATTAAGTAAGGTAGTCCGTTGTCAAGATTTTGTTTACTCCAATGGATGGTAGCCTTGTCATTACGAAAGGTAGTCTTTTGTCGAGATTTTTGTTATTCCATTGGATGGTAGCCTTGTCATTATGGAAGGTAGTCTGTTGTCGAGAATTTTGTTATTCCAATGGATGGTAACCTTGTCATTATGCATGGTAGTCTATTGTCAAAAATTTTATTAGCCCAATGGATGGTAGCCTTTTCAATATGGAAGGTAGTCTGTTGGCGAGATTTTTTTACTCCAATGTATTGTAGCCCTGTCATTAAGGAAGGTAGTCTATTGTTGATATCTTTTTTATTCCAACAGATGGTATTCTTTTCATTATGGAAGGAAGTCTGTTGTCGAGACTTTTGTTAATCCAATGGATGGTAGCCTTTTCATTATGGAAGGTAGTTTGTTGTCGAGATTTTTGTTACTCCAATGGATGGTAGCCTTGTCATTATGGAAGGTAATATGTTGTCAATATATTTGTTACTCCACTGGATGGTAGCATTGTCATTATCGAATATAGTCTGTTGTAGACATTTTTGTTACTCCAATGGATGTTAGCCTTTTCATTTCGGAAGGTAGTTTGTTGTTGAGATTTCTGTTACTCTAATGGATGGTAGCGTTGTCATTATGGAAGGTAGTCTGTTGTTAAGATTTTTCTTACTCCAAAGGATGGTAGCCTTGTCATTACGAAAGGTAGTCTATTGTCGAGATTTTTGTTATTCCATTGGATGGTAGCCTTGTCATTATGGAAGGTAGTCTGTTGTCGAGATTTTTGTTATTCCAATGGATGGTAACCTTGTCATTATGGAAGGTAGTCTATTGTCAAGATTTTTATTACTCCAATGGATGGTAGCCTTTTCATTATGAAAGGTAGTCTGTTGACGAGATTTTTTTACTCCAATGGATGGTAGCCTTGTCATTATGGAAGGTAGTCTATTGAAGTTATCTTTTTTATTCCAACGGATGGTATCCTTTTCATTATGGAAGGTTGTCTGTTGTCGAGATTTTTTTTAATCCAACGGATTATAGCCTTGTCATTATGGAAGGTAGTCTATTGTCGATATCTTTGTTACTCCATGGATGGTAGCCTTGTCATTACGGAAGGTAGTTTGTTGTAGAGTTTTTTTTTAATCCATAGGAATGTAGCCTTGTCATTTTGGAAGGTAGTCTGCTATCGAGATTTTTGTTACTCTAATGGATGGTAGCCTTGTCATTATGGAACGTAGTCTGTTGTCGATATTTTTGTTACTACAATGGTTGGTAGGCTTTTGATTATTGATGGTAATCTATTGTCGAAATTTTTGTTATTATAATGTATGGTAGCCTTGTCATTATGGAAGGTAGTCTGTTGTCGAGATTATTGTTACTCCAATGGATGGAAGCCTTGTCATTATGGAAGGTAGTTTGTTGTCGATATTTTTGTTACTCTAATGGATGGTAGCCTTGTCATTATGGAAGGTAGTCTATTGTTGAGATCTTTGTTACTCAATGGATGGTAGCCTTGTCATTATGTAAGGTAGTTTGTTCTCAAGATTTTGTTTACTCCAATGGATGGTAGCCTTGTCATTATGGAAGGTAGTCTGTTGTCGAGATTTATGTTACTCCAATGGATGCTAGCCTTGTCATTATAGAACATAGTCTATAGTTGATATTTTTGTTACTCCAATGTATGGTAGCCTTGTCATTATGGAAGGTAGTCTATTATCGAGATCTTTGTTACTCAATGGATGGTAGCCTTGTCATTAAGTAAGGTAGTCTGTTGTCAAGATTTTGTTTACTCCAATGGATGGTAGCCTTGTCATTACGAAAGGTAGTCTGTTGTCGAGATTTTTGTTATTCCATTGGATGGTAGCCTTGTCATTATGGAAGGTAGTCTGTTGTCGAGAATTTTGTTATTCCAATGGATGGTAACCTTGTCATTATGCATGGTAGTCTATTGTCAAAAATTTTATTAGCCCAATGGATGGTAGCCTTTTCAATATGGAAGGTAGTCTGTTGGCGAGATTTTTTTACTCTAATGGATGGTAGCCCTGTCATTAAGGAAGGTAGTCTATTGTTGATATCTTTTTTATTCCAACAGATGGTATTCTTTTCATTATGGAAGGAAGTCTGTTGTCGAGACTTTTGTTACTCCAATGGATGGTAGCCTTTTCATTATGGAAGGTAGTTTGTTGTCGAGATTTTTGTTACTCCAATGGATGGTAGCCTTGTCATTATGGAAGGTAATATGTTGTCAATATTTTTGTTACTCCACTGGATGGTAGCATTATCATTATCGAATATAGTCTGTTGTAGACATTTTTGTTACTCCAATGGATGTTAGCCTTTTCATTTCGGAAGGTAGTTTGTTGTTGAGATTTCTGTTACTCTAATGGATGGTAGCGTTGTCATTATGGAAGGTAGTCTGTTGTTAAGATTTTTCTTACTCCAAAGGATGGTAGCCTTGTCATTACGAAAGGTAGTCTATTGTCGAGATTTTTGTTATTCCATTGGATGGTAGCCTTGTCATTATGGAAGGTAGTCTGTTGTCGAGATTTTTGTTATTCCAATGGATGGTAACCTTGTCATTATGGAAGGTAGTCTATTGTCAAGATTTTTATTACTCCAATGGATGGTAGCCTTTTCATTATGAAAGGTAGTCTGTTGACGAGATTTTTTTACTCCAATGGATGGTAGCCTTGTCATTATGGAAGGTAGTCTATTGAAGTTATCTTTTTTATTCCAACGGATGGTATCCTTTTCATTATGGAAGGTTGTCTGTTGTCGAGATTTTTTTTAATCCAACGGATTATAGCCTTGTCATTATGGAAGGTAGTCTATTGTCGATATCTTTGTTACTCCATGGATGGTAGCCTTGTCATTACGGAAGGTAGTTTGTTGTAGAGTTTTTTTTTAATCCATAGGAATGTAGCCTTGTCATTTTGGAAGGTAGTCTGCTATCGAGATTTTTGTTACTCTAATGGATGGTAGCCTTGTCATTATGGAACGTAGTCTGTTGTCGATATTTTTGTTACTACAATGGTTGGTAGGCTTTTGATTATTGATGGTAATCTATTGTCAAAATTTTTGTTATTATAATGTATGGTAGCCTTGTCATTATGGAAGGTAGTCTGTTGTCGAGATTATTGTTACTCCAATGGATGGAAGCCTTGTCATTATGGAAGGTAGTTTGTTGTCGATATTTTTGTTACTCTAATGGATGGTAGCCTTGTCATTATGGAAGGTAGTCTATTGTTGAGATCTTTGTTACTCAATGGATGGTAGCCTTGTCATTATGTAAGGTAGTCTGTTCTCAAGATTTTGTTTACTCCAATGGATGGTAGCCTTGTCATTATGGAAGGTAGTCTGTTGTCGAGATTTATGTTACTCCAATGGATGCTAGCCTTGTCATTATAGAACATAGTCTATAGTTGATATTTTTGTTACTCCAATGTATGGTATCCTTGTCATTATGGAAGGTAGTCTATTATCGAGATCTTTGTTACTCAATGGATGGTAGCCTTGTCATTAAGTAAGGTAGTCTGTTGTCAAGATTTTGTTTACTCCAATGGATGGTAGCCTTGTGATTACGAAAGGTAGTCTGTTGTCGAGATTTTTGTTATTCCATTGGATGGTAGCCTTGTCATTATGGAAGGTAGTCTGTTGTCGAGAATTTTGTTATTCCAATGGATGGTAACCTTGTCATTATGCATGGTAGTCTATTGTCAAAAATTTTATTAGCCCAATGGATGGTAGCCTTTTCAATATGGAAGGTAGTCTGTTGGCGAGATTTTTTTACTCCAATGGATGGTAGCCCTGTCATTAAGGAAGGTAGTCTATTGTTGATATCTTTTTTATTCCAACAGATGGTATTCTTTTCATTATGGAAGGAAGTCTGTTGTCGAGACTTTTGTTACTCCAATGGATGGTAGCCTTTTCATTATGGAAGGTAGTTTGTTGTCGAGATTTTTGTTACTCCAATGGATGGTAGCCTTGTCATTATGGAAGGTAATATGTTGTCAATATTTTTGTTACTCCACTGGATGGTAGCATTGTCATTATCGAATATAGTCTGTTGTAGACATTTTTGTTACTCCAATGGATGTTAGCCTTTTCATTTCGGAAGGTAGTCTGTTGTTGAGATTTCTATTACTCTAATGGATGGTAGCGTTGTCATTATGGAAGGTAGTCTGTTGTTCAGATTTTTCTTACTCCAAAGGATGGTAGCCTTGTCATTACGAAAGGTAGTCTATTGTCGAGATTTTTGTTATTCCATTGGATGGTAGCCTTGTCATTATGGAAGGTAGTCTGTTGTCGAGATTTTTGTTATTCCAATGGATGGTAACCTTGTCATTATGGAAGGTAGTCTATTGTCAAGATTTTTATTACTCCAATGGATGGTAGCCTTTTCATTATGGAAGGTAGTCTGTTGTCGAGATTTTTTTACTCCAATGGATGGTAGCCTTGTCATTATGGAAGGTAGTCTATTGACGTTATCTTTTTTATTCCAACGGATGGTACTCTTTTCATTATGGAAGGTTGTCTATTGTCGAGATTTTTTTTAATCCAACGGATTATAGCCTTGTCATTATGGAAGGTAGTCTATTGTCGATATCTTAGTTACTCCATGGATGGTAGCCTTGTCATTACGGAAGGTAGTTTGTTGTAGAGTTTTTTGTTAATCCATAGGAATGTAGCCTTGTCATTTTGGAAGGTAGTCTGCTATCGAGATTTTTGTTACTCGAATGGATGGTAGCCTTGTCATTATGGAACGTAGTCTGTTGTCGATATTTTTGTTACTACAATGGTTGGTAGGCTTTTGTTTATTGATGGTAATCTATTGTCGAGATTTTTGTTATTATAATGTATGGTAGCCTTATCATTATGGAAGGTAGTCTGTTGTCGAGATTATTGTTACTCCAATGGATGGTAGCCTTTTCATTATGGAAGGTAGTTTGTTGTCGAGATTTTTGTTACTCCAATGGATGGTAGCCTTGTCATTATGGAAGGTTATATGTTGTCAATATTTTTGTTACTCCACTAGATGGTAGCATTGTCATTATCGAATATAGTCTGTTGTAGACATTTTTGTTATTCCAATGGATGTTAGCCTTTTCATTTCGGAAGGTAGTCTGTTGTTGAGATTTCTATTACTCTAATGGATGGTAGCGTTGTCATTATGGAAGGTAGTCTGTTGTTCAGATTTTTCTTACTCCAAAGGATGGTAGCCTTGTCATTACGAAAGGTAGTCTATTGTCGAGATTTTTGTTATTCCATTGGATGGTAGCCTTGTCATTATGGAAGGTAGTCTGTTGTCGAGATTTTTGTTATTCCAATGGATGGTAACCTTGTCATTATGGAAGGTAGTCTATTGTCAAGATTTTTATTACTCCAATGGATGGTAGCCTTTTCATTATGGAAGGTAGTCTGTTGTCGAGATTTTTTTACTCCAATGGATGGTAGCCTTGTCATTATGGAAGGTAGTCTATTGACGTTATCTTTTTTATTCCAACGGATGGTATCCTTTTCATTATGGAAGGTTGTCTGTTGTCGAGATTTTTTTTAATCCAACGGATTATAGCCTTGTCATTATGGAAGGTAGTCTATTGTCGATATCTTTGTTACTCCATGGATGGTAGCCTTGTCATTACGGAAGGTAGTTTGTTGTAGAGTTTTTTATTAATCCATAGGAATGTAGCCTTGTCATTTTGGAAGGTAGTCTGCTATCGAGATTTTTGTTACTCGAATGGATGGTAGCCTTGTCATTATGGAACGTAGTCTGTTGTCGATATTTTTGTTACTACAATGGTTGGTAGGCTTTTGATTATTGATGGTAATCTATTGTCGAGATTTTTGTTATTATAATGTATGGTAGCCTTGTCATTGTGGAAGGTAGTCTGTTGTCGAGATTATTGTTACTCCAATGGATGGTAGCCTTGTCATTATGGAAGGTAGTTTGTTGTCGATATTTTTGTTACTCTAATGGATGGTAGCCTTATCATTATGGAAGGTAGTCTATTGTCGAGATCTTTGTTACTCAATGGATGGTAGCGTTATCATTATGTAAGGTAGTCTGTTCTCGAGATTTTGTTTACTCCAATGGATGGTAGCCTTGTCATTATGGCAGGTAGTCTGTTGTCGAGATTTTTGTTACTCCAATGGATGCTAGCCTTGTCATTATAGAACGTAGTCTATAGTTGATATTTTTGTTACTCCAATGGATGGTAGCCTTGTCATTATGTAAGGTAGTCTATTATCGATATCTTTGTAACTTAATGGATGGTAGCCTTGTCATTATGGAAGGTAGTCTGTTGTAGAGATTTTTTTTACTCCATAGGATGGTAGCCTTCTCATTTTGGATGGTTATCTGTTGTCGATATCTTTGTTACTCAGTGGATGGTAGCCTTGTCATTATCGAAGGTAGTCTGTTGTCGAGATTTTTGTTACTCCAATGGATGCTAGCCTTGTCATTATAGAACGTAGTCTATAGTTGATATTTTTGTTACTCCAATGGATGGTAGCCTTGTCATTATGGAAGGTAGTCTATTGTCGATATCTTTGTAACTCAATGGATGGTAGCCTTGTCATTATGGAAGGTAGTCTGTTGTAGAGATTTTTGTTACTCGATAGGATGGTAGCCTTGTCATTTTGGATGGTTATCTGTTGTCGATATCTTTGTTACTCAGTGGATGGTAGCCTTGTCATTATCGAAGGTAGTATGTTGTCGAGATTTTTGTTACTCTAATGGATGGTAGCCTTGTCATTATGGAAGGTTTTTGTTGTCGAGATATTTGTTACTCCAATAGATGGTAGCCTTGTCATTATTGAACATGGTCTATTGTCGAGATTTTTGTTATTCCATTGGATGGTTGCCTTGTCATTATGGAAGGAAGTCTGTTGTCGAGACTTTTGTTACTCCAATGGAAGGTAGACTTTTCATTATGGAAGGTAGTCTGTTGTCGAGATTTTTGTTACTCCAATGGATGGTAGCCTTCTCATTATGGAAGGTAATATGTTGTCAATATTTTTGTTACTCCAATGGATGGTAGCATTGTCATTATCGAAAATAGTCTATTGTAGAGATTTTTGTTACTCCAATGGATGTTAGCCTTGTCATTTTGGAAGGTAGTCTGTTGTCGATATTTCTGTTACTCCAATGGATGGTAGCCTTGTCATTATGGAAGGTAGTCTCTTGTTCAGATTTTTTTTACTCCAATGGATGGTAGCCTTGTCATTACGAAAGGTAGTCTGTTGTCGAGATTTTTGTTATTCCATTGGATGGTAGCCTTGTCATTATGGAAGGTAGTCTGTTGTCGAAATTTTTGTTATTCCAATGGATGGTAACCTTGTCATTATGGAACATAGTCTATTGTCAAGATTTTTTTTACTCCAATGGTTGGTAGCCTTGTCATTATGGAAGGTAGTCTGTTGTTGATATCTTTTTTATTCAAATGGATGGTATCCTTTTCATTATGGTTGGTTGTCTGTTGTCGAGATTTTTTTTACTCCAGTGGATGGTAGCCTTGTCATTATGGAAGGTATTTTGTTGTCGAGATTTTTTTACTCTAATGGATGGTAGCCCTGTCATTATGGAAGGTAGTTTATTGTTGATATCTTTTTTATTCCAATGGATGGTATTCTTTTCATTATGGAAGGAAGTCTGTTGTCGAGACTTTTGTTACTCCAATGGATGGTAGCCTTTTCATTATGGAAGGTAGTCTGTTGTCGATATTTTTTTTACTCCAATGGATGGTAGCCTTGTCATTATGCAAGGTAATATGTTATCAATATTTTTGTTACTTTAATGGATGGTAGCATTGTCATTATCGAAGATAGTCTGTTGTAGAGATTTTTGTTACTCCAATCGATGTTAGCCTTGTCATTTCGGAAGGTAGTCTGTTGTTGAGATTTCTGTTACTCCAATAGATGGTAGCCTTGTCATTATGGAAGGTAGTCTGTTGTTCAGATTTTTGTTACTCCACTGGATGGTAGCCTTGTCATTACGATGGGTAGTCTGTTGTCGAGATTTTTGTTATTCAATTGGATGGTAGCCTTGTCATTATGGAAGGTAGTCTATTGTCGAGATTTTTGCTATTCCAATGGATGGTAACCTTGTCATTATGGAAGGTAGTCTATTGTCAAGATTTTTATTACTCCAATGGATGGTAGCCTTTTAATTATGGAAGGTAGTCTCTTGTCGAGATTTTTTTACTCCAATGGATTATAGCCTTGTCATTATGGAAGGTAGTTTGTTGTTGATATCTTTGTTACTCCATGGATGGTAGCCTTGTCATTATGGAAGGTAGTTTGTTGTAGAGATTTTTGTTAATCCATGGGAATGTAGCCTTGTCATTTTGGAAGGTAGTCTGCTGTCGAGATTTTTGTTACTCGAATGGATGGTATCCTTGTCATTATGGAACATAGTCTGTTATCGATATTTTTGTTACTCCAATGGTTGGTAGGCTTTTCATTATTGATGGTAATCTGTTATCGAGATTTTCGTTACTCCAATGGATGGTAGGATTTTCATTATGGAAGGTAGTTTGTTGTCGACATTTTTGTTACTCTAATGGATGGTAGCCTTGTCATTATGGAAGGTAGTCTATTGTCGAGATCGTTGTTACTCAATGGATGGTAGCCTTGTCATTATGTAAGGTAGTCTATTATCGAGATTTTGTTTACTCCAATGGATGGTAGCCTTGTCATTATGGAAGGTAGTCTGTTGTCGAGATTTTTGTTACTCTAATGGATGCTAGCCTTGTCATTATAGAACGTAGTCTATAGTTGATATTTTTGTTACTCCAATGGATGGTAGCCTTGTTGTTATGGAGAGTAGTCTATTGTCGAGATCTTTGTTACTCAATAGATGGTAGCCTTGTCATTAAGTAAGGTAGTCTGTTGTCAAGATTTTGTTTACTCCAATGGTAGGTAGCCTTGTAATTACGAAAGGTAGTCTGTTGTCGAGATTTTTGTTATTCCATTGGATGGTAGCCTTGTCATTATGGAAGGTAGTCTGTTGTCGAGAATTTTGTTATTCCAATGGATGGTAACCTTGTCATTATGGATGGTAGTCTATTGTCAAAATTTTTATTACCCCAATGGATGGTAGCCTTTTCAATATGGAAGGTAGTCTGTTGGCGATATTTTTTTACTCCGATGGATGGTAGCCCTGTCATTATGGAAGATAGTCTATTGTTGATATCTTTTTAATTCCAATGGATGGTATTCTTTTCATTATGGAAGGAAGTCTGTTGTCGAGACTTTTGTTACTCCAATGGATGGTAGCCTTGTCATTTCGGAAGGTAGTCTGTTGTTGAGATTTCTGTTACTCTAATGGATGGTAGCCTTGTCATTATGGAAGGTAGTCTGTTGTCGAGATTTTTGTTACTCCAATGGATGCTAGCCTTGTCATTATAGAACGTAGTCTATATTTGATATTTTTGTTACTCCAATGGATGGTTGCCTTGTCATTATGGAAGGTAGTCTATTGTCGATATCTTTGTAACTCAATGGATGGTAGCCTTGTCATTATGGAAGGTAGTCTGTTGTAGAGATTTTTCTTACTCCATAGGATGGTAGCCTTGTCATTTTGGATGGTAATCCGTTGTCGATATCTTTGTTACTCAATGGATGGTAGCCTTGTCATTATGGAAGGTAGTTTGTTGTCGAGATTTTTGTTACTCCAATGGATGGTAGCCTTGTCATTATGGAAGGTATTTTGTTGTCGAGATTTTTGTTACTCCAATAGATGGTAGCCTTGTCATTATTGAACATGGTCTATTGTCGAGATTTTTGTTATTCCATTGGATGGTTGCCTTGTCATTATGGAAGGAAGTCTGTTGTCGAGACTTTTGTTACTCCAATGGAAGGTAGACTTTTCATTATGGAAGGTAGTCTGTTGTCGAGATTTTTGTTACTCCAATGGATGGTAGCCTTCTCATTATGGAAGGTAATATGTTGTCAATATTTTTGTTACTCCAATGGATGGTAGCATTGTCATTATCGAAAATAGTCTATTGTAGAGATTTTTGTTACTCCAATGGATGTTAGCCTTGTTATTTTGGAAGGTAGTCTGTTGTCAATATTTCTGTTACTCCAATGGATGGTAGCCTTGTCATTATGGAAAGTAGTCTCTTGTTCAGATTTTTTTTACTCCAATGGATGGTAGCCTTGTCATTACGAAAGGTAGTCTGTTGTCGAGATTTTTGTTATTCCATTGGATGGTAGCCTTGTCATTATGGAAGGTAGTCTGTTGTCGAAAATTTTATTATTCCAATGGATGGTAACCTTGTCATTATGGAACATAGTCTATTGTCAAGATTTTTTTTACTCCAATGGTTGGTAGCCTTGTCATTATGGAAGGTAGTCTGTTGTTGATATCTTTTTTATTCAAATGGATGGTATCCTTTTCATTATGGTTGGTTGTCTGTTGTCGAGATTTTTTTTACTCCAGTGGATGGTAGCCTTGTCATTATGGAAGGTATTTTGTTGTCGAGATTTTTTTACTCTAATGGATGGTAGCCCTGTCATTATGGAAGGTAGTTTATTATTGATATCTTTTTTATTCCAATGGATGGTATTCTTTTCATTATGGAAGGAAGTCTGTTGTCGAGACTTTTGTTACTCCAATGGATGGTAGCCTTTTCATTATGGAAGGTAGTCTGTTGTCGATATTTTTGTTACTCCAATGGATGGTAGCCTTGTCATTATGCAAGGTAATATGTTATCAATATTTTTGTTACTTTAATGGATGGTAGCATTGTCATTATCGAAGATAGTCTGTTGTAGAGATTTTTGTTACTCCAATCGATGTTAGCCTTGTCATTTCGGAAGGTAGTCTGTTGTTGAGATTTCTGTTACTCCAATAGATGGTAGCCTTGTCATTATGGAAGGTAGTCTGTTGTTCAGATTTTTGTTACTCCACTGGATGGTAGCCTTGTCATTACGAAAGGTAGTCTGTTGTCGAGATTTTTGTTATTCAATTGGATGGTAGCCTTGTCATTATGGAAGGTAGTCTATTGTCGATATTTTTGCTATTCCAATGGATGGTAACCTTGTCATTATGGAAGGTAGTCTATTGTCAAGATTTTTATTACTCCAATGGATGGTAGCCTTTTAATTATGGAAGGTAGTCTCTTGTCGAGATTTTTTTACTCCAATGGATTATAGCCTTGTCATTATGGAAGGTAGTTTGTTGTTGATATCTTTGTTACTCCATGGATGGTAGCCTTGTCATTATGGAAGGTAGTTTGTTGTAGAGATTTTTGTTAATCCATGGGAATGTAGCCTTGTCATTTTGGAAGGTAGTCTGCTGTCGAGATTTTTGTTACTCGAATGGATGGTATCCTTGTCATTATGGAACATAGTCTGTTATCGATATTTTTGTTACTCCAATGGTTGGTAGGCTTTTCATTATTGATGGTAATCTGTTATCGAGATTTTCGTTACTCCAATGGATGGTAGGATTTTCATTATGGAAGGTAGTTTGTTGTCGACATTTTTTTTACTCTAATGGATGGTAGCCTTGTCATTATGGAAGGTAGTCTATTGTCGAGATCGTTGTTACTCAATGGATGGTAGCCTTGTCATTATGTAAGGTAGTCTATTATCGAGATTTTGTTTACTCCAATGGATGGTAGCCTTGTCATTATGGAAGGTAGTCTGTTGTCGAGATTTTTGTTACTCTAATGGATGCTAGCCTTGTCATTATAGAACGTAGTCTATAGTTGATATTTTTGTTACTCCAATGGATGGTAGCCTTGTTATTATGGAGAGTAGTCTATTGTCGAGATCTTTGTTACTCAATAGATGGTAGCCTTGTCATTAAGTAAGGTAGTCTGTTGTCAAGATTTTGTTTACTCCAATGGTAGGTAGCCTTGTAATTACGAAAGGTAGTCTGTTGTCGAGATTTTTGTTATTCCATTGGATGGTAGCCTTGTCATTATGGAAGGTAGTCTGTTGTCGAGAATTTTGTTATTCCAATGGATGGTAACCTTGTCATTATGGATGGTAGTCTATTGTCAAAATTTTTATTACCCCAATGGATGGTAGCCTTTTCAATATGGAAGGTAGTCTGTTGGCGAGATTTTTTTACTCCAATGGATGGTAGCCCTGTCATTATGGAAGGTAGTCTATTGTTGATATCTTTTTTATTCCAATGGATGGTATTCTTTTCATTATGGAAGGAAGTCTGTTGTCGAGACTTTTGTTACTCCAATGGATGGTAGCCTTGTCATTTCGGAAGGTAGTCTGTTGTCGAGATTTATGTTACTCTAATGGATGGTAGCCTTGTCATTATGGAAGGTAGTCTGTTGTCGAGATTTTTGTTACTCCAATGGATGCTAGCCTTGTCATTATAGAACGTAGTCTATATTTGATATTTTTGTTACTCCAATGGATGGTTGCCTTGTCATTATGGAAGGTAGTCTATTGTCGATATCTTTGTAACTCAATGGATGGTAGCCTTGTCATTATGGAAGGTAGTCTGTTGTAGAGATTTTTCTTACTCCATAGGATGGTAGCCTTGTCATTTTGGATGGTAATCCGTTGTCGATATCTTTGTTACTCAATGGATGGTAGCCTTGTCATTATGGAAGGTAGTTTGTTGTCGAGATTTTTGTTACTCCAATGGATGGTAGCCTTGTCATTATGGAAGGTATTTTGTTGTCGAGATTTTTGTTACTCCAATAGATGGTAGCCTTGTCATTATTGAACATGGTCTATTGTCGAGATTTTTGTTATTCCATTGGATGGTTGCCTTGTCATTATGGAAGGAAGTCTGTTGTCGAGACTTTTGTTACTCCAATGGAAGGTAGACTTTTCATTATGGAAGGTAGTCTGTTGTCGAGATTTTTGTTACTCCAATGGATGGTAGCCTTCTCATTATGGAAGGTAATATGTTGTCAATATTTTTGTTACTCCAATGGATGGTAGCATTGTCATTATCGAAAATAGTCTATTGTAGAGATTTTTGTTACTCCAATGGATGTTAGCCTTGTCATTTTGGAAGGTAGTCTGTTGTCAATATTTCTGTTACTCCAATGGATGGTAGCCTTGTCATTATGGAAAGTAGTCTCTTGTTCAGATTTTTTTTACTCCAATGGATGGTAGCCTTGTCATTACGAAAGGTAGTCTGTTGTCGAGATTTTTGTTATTCCATTGGATGGTAGCCTTGTCATTATGGAAGGTAGTCTGTTGTCGAAAATTTTATTATTCCAATGGATGGTAACCTTGTCATTATGGAACATAGTCTATTGTCAAGATTTTTTTTACTCCAATGGTTGGTAGCCTTGTCATTATGGAAGGTAGTCTGTTGTTGATATCTTTTTTATTCAAATGGATGGTATCCTTTTCATTATGGTTGGTTGTCTGTTGTCGAGATTTTTTTTACTCCAGTGGATGGTAGCCTTGTCATTATGGAAGGTATTTTGTTGTCGAGATTTTTTTACTCTAATGGATGGTAGCCCTGTCATTATGGAAGGTAGTTTATTATTGATATCTTTTTTATTCCAATGGATGGTATTCTTTTCATTATGGAAGGAAGTCTGTTGTCGAGACTTTTGTTACTCCAATGGATGGTAGCCTTTTCATTATGGAAGGTAGTCTGTTGTCGATATTTTTGTTACTCCAATGGATGGTAGCCTTGTCATTATGCAAGGTAATATGTTATCAATATTTTTGTTACTTTAATGGATGGTAGCATTGTCATTATCGAAGATAGTCTGTTGTAGAGATTTTTGTTACTCCAATCGATGTTAGCCTTGTCATTTCGGAAGGTAGTCTGTTGTTGAGATTTCTGTTACTCCAATAGATGGTAGCCTTGTCATTATGGAAGGTAGTCTGTTGTTCAGATTTTTGTTACTCCACTGGATGGTAGCCTTGTCATTACGAAAGGTAGTCTGTTGTCGAGATTTTTGTTATTCAATTGGATGGTAGCCTTGTCATTATGGAAGGTAGTCTATTGTCGATATTTTTGCTATTCCAATGGATGGTAACCTTGTCATTATGGAAGGTAGTCTATTGTCAAGATTTTTATTACTCCAATGGATGGTAGCCTTTTAATTATGGAAGGTAGTCTCTTGTCGAGATTTTTTTACTCCAATGGATTATAGCCTTGTCATTATGGAAGGTAGTTTGTTGTTGATATCTTTGTTACTCCATGGATGGTAGCCTTGTCATTATGGAAGGTAGTTTGTTGTAGAGATTTTTGTTAATCCATGGGAATGTAGCCTTGTCATTTTGGAAGGTAGTCTGCTGTCGAGATTTTTGTTACTCGAATGGATGGTATCCTTGTCATTATGGAACATAGTCTGTTATCGATATTTTTGTTACTCCAATGGTTGGTAGGCTTTTCATTATTGATGGTAATCTGTTATCGAGATTTTCGTTACTCCAATGGATGGTAGGATTTTCATTATGGAAGGTAGTTTGTTGTCGACATTTTTTTTACTCTAATGGATGGTAGCCTTGTCATTATGGAAGGTAGTCTATTGTCGAGATCGTTGTTACTCAATGGATGGTAGCCTTGTCATTATGTAAGGTAGTCTATTATCGAGATTTTGTTTACTCCAATGGATGGTAGACTTGTCATTATGGAAGGTAGTCTGTTGTCGAGATTTTTGTTACTCTAATGGATGCTAGCCTTGTCATTATAGAACGTAGTCTATAGTTGATATTTTTGTTACTCCAATGGATGGTAGCCTTGTTATTATGGAGAGTAGTCTATTGTCGAGATCTTTGTTACTCAATAGATGGTAGCCTTGTCATTAAGTAAGGTAGTCTGTTGTCAAGATTTTGTTTACTCCAATGGTAGGTAGCCTTGTAATTACGAAAGGTAGTCTGTTGTCGAGATTTTTGTTATTCCATTGGATGGTAGCCTTGTCATTATGGAAGGTAGTCTGTTGTCGAGAATTTTGTTATTCCAATGGATGGTAACCTTGTCATTATGGATGGTAGTCTATTGTCAAAAATTTTATTACCCCAATGGATGGTAGCCTTTTCAATATGGAAGGTAGTCTGTTGGCGAGATTTTTTTACTCCAATGGATGGTAGCCCTGTCATTATGGAAGGTAGTCTATTGTTGATATCTTTTTTATTCCAATGGATGGTATTCTTTTCATTATGGAAGGAAGTCTGTTGTCGAGACTTTTGTTACTCCAATGGATGGTAGCCTTGTCATTTCGGAAGGTAGTCTGTTGTCGAGATTTATGTTACTCTAATGGATGGTAGCCTTGTCATTATGGAAGGTAGTCTGTTGTCGAGATTTTTGTTACTCCAATGGATGCTAGCCTTGTCATTATAGAACGTAGTCTATAGTTGATATTTTTGTTACTCCAATGGATGGTTGCCTTGTCATTATGGAAGGTAGTCTATTGTCGATATCTTTGTAACTCAATGGATGGTAGCCTTGTCATTATGGAAGGTAGTCTGTTGTAGAGATTTTTCTTACTCCATAGGATGGTAGCCTTGTCATTTTGGATGGTAATCCGTTGTCGATATCTTTGTTACTCAATGGATGGTAGCCTTGTCATTATGGAAGGTATTTTGTTGTCGAGATTTTTGTTACTCCAATAGATGGTAGCCTTGTCATTATGGAAGGTAGTTTGTTGTTCAGATTTTTGTTACTTCAATGGATGGTAGCCTTGTCATTACGAAAGGTACTCTGTTGTCGAGATTTTTGTTATTCCATTGGATGGTAGCCTTGTCATTATGGAAGGCAGACTGTTGTCGAGATTTTTGTTATTCCAATGGATAGTAACCTTGTCATTATGGAAGGTAGTCTATTGTCAAGATTTTTATTACTCCAATGGATGGTAGCCTTTTCATTATGGAAGGTAGTATGTTGTCGAGATTTTTTTACTCCAATGGATGGTAGCCTTGTCAGTATGGCAGGTAGTCTATTGACGATATCTTTTTTATTCCAGCGGATGGTAGCCTTGTCATTATGGAAGGTAGTTTGTTGAAGAGATTTTTGTTAATCCATAGGAATGTAGCCTTGTCATTTTGGAAGGTAGTCTGCTATCGAGATTTTTGTTACTCGAATGGATGGTAGCCTTGTCATTATGGAAAGTAGTCTGTTGTCGATATTTTTGTTACTCCAATGGTTGGTAGGCTTTTAATTATTGATGGTAATCTATTGTCGAGATTTTCGTTACTCCAATGGATGGTAGGCATTTCATTATGGAAAGTAGTTTGTTGTCGAGATTTTTGTTACTCCAATGGATGGTAGCCTTGTCATTATGGAAGGTAGTTTGTTGTCGATATTTTTGTTACTCTAATGGATGGTAGCCTTGTCATTATGGAAGGTAGTCTATTGTCGAGATCTTTGTTACTCAATGGATGGTAGCCTTGTCATTATGTAAGGTAGTCTGTTCTCGAGATATTGTTTACTCCAATGGATGGTAGCCTTGTCATTATGGAAGGTAGTCTGTTGTCGAGATTTTTGTTACTCCAATGGATGCTAGCCTTGTCATTATAGAACATAGTCTATAGTTGATATTTTTGTTACTCCAATGGATGGTAGCCTTGTCATTATGGAAGGTAGTCTATTGTCGATATCTTTGTAACTCAATGGATGGTAGCCTTGTCATTATGGAAGGTAGTCTGTTGTAGAGATTTTTGTTACTCCATAGGATGGTAGCCTTGTCATTTTGGATGGTAATCTGTTGTCGATATCTTTGTTACTCAATGGATGGTAACCTTGTCATTATGGAAGGTAGTCTGTTGTCGAGATTTTTGTTACTCCAATGGAAAGTAGCCTTGTCATTATGGAAGGTATTTTGTTGTCGAGATTTTTGTTACTCCAATAGATGGTAGCCTTGTCATTATGGAACATGGTCTATTGTCGAGATTTTTGTTATTCCATTGGATGGTTGCCTTGTCATTATGGAAGGAAGTCTGTTGTTTAGACTTTTGTTACTCCAACGGATGGTAGCCTTTTCATTATGGAAGGTAGTCTGTTGTCGAGATTTTTGTTACTCCAATGGATGGTAGCCTTGTCATTATGGAAGGTAATATGTTGTCAAAATTTTTGTTACTCCAATGGATGGTAGCGTTCTCATTATGGAAGGTAGTCTGTTGTTCAGATATTTGTTACTCCAATGGATGGTAGCCTTGTCATTACGAAAGGTAGTCTGTTGTCGAGATTTTTTTTATTCCATTGGATGGTAGCCTTGTCATTATGGAAGGTATTTTGTTGTCGATATTTTTGTTACTCTAATGGATGATAACCTTGTCATTATGGAAGGTAGTCTATTGTCAAGATTTTTATTACTCCAATGGATGGTAGCCTTTTCATTATGGAAGGTAGTCTGTTGTCGAGATTTTTTTACTCCAATGGATGGTAGCCTTGTCATTGTGGAAGGTAGTCTGTTATCGATATCTTTTTTATTCCAATGGATGGTATCCTTTTCATTATGGAAGGTTGTCTGTTATCGAGATTTTTGTTAATCCAATGGATGGTAGCCTTGTCATTATGGAACATAGTCTATTGTTGGTATTTTTGTTACTCCAATGGATGGTAGTTTGTCATTATGGAAGGTAGTCTGTTGCCGATATCTTTGTAACTCAATGGATGGTAGCCTTGTCATTATGGAAGGTAGTCTATTGTAGAGATTTTTGTTACTCCATAGGATGGTAGCCTTGTCATTTTGGAAGGTAATATGTTGTCCATATCTTTGTTACTCAATGGATAGTAGCCTTATCATTATGGAAGGTATTTTATTGTCGATATTTTTTTTACTCCTATGGATGGTAGCCTTGTCATTATGGAACATGGTCTATTGTTGAGATTTTTGTTATTCCATTGGATGGTTGCCTTGTCATTATGGATGGAAGTCTATTGTCGAGACTTTTTTTACTCCAATGGATGGTAGCCTTTTCATTATGGAAGGTAGTCTGTTGTCGAGATTTTTGTTACTCCAATGGATGGTAGCCTTTTCATTATGGAAGGTAATATGTTTTCAATATTTTTGTTACTCCAATGGATGGTAGCATTGTCATTATCGAATATAGTCTGTTGTAGAGATTTTTGTTTCTCCAATGGATGTTAGCCTTGTCATTTCGGAAGGTAGTTTGTTGTTGAGATTTCTGTTACTCTAATGGACGGTAGCCTTGTCTTTATGGAAGGTAGTCTGTTGTTCAGATTTTTGTTACTCCAATGGATGGTAGCCTTGTCATTACGAAAGGTACTCTGTTGTCGAGATTTTTGTTATTCCATTGGATGGTAGCCTTGTCATTATGGAAGGCAGTCTGTTGTCGAGATTTTTGTTATTCCAATGGATGGTAACCTTGTCATTATGGAAGGTAGTCTATTGTCAAAATTTTTATTACTCCAATGGATGGTAGCCTTTTCATTATGGAAGGTAGTCTGTTTTTGAGATTTTATTACTCCAATGGATGGTATCCTTGTCAGTATGGAAGGTAGTCTATTGATGATATCTTTTTTATTCCAGCGTATGGTTTCCTTTTCATTATGGAAGGTTGTCTGTTGTCGAGATTTTTTTTACTCCAATGGATTATAGCCTTGTCAATATGGAAGGTAGTCTGTTGTCGATATCTTTGTTACTCCATGGATGGTAGCCTTGTCATTATGGAAGGTAGTTTATTGTAGAGATTTTTGTTAATCCATATGAATGTATACTTGTCATTTTGGAAGGTAGTCTGCTATCGAGATTTTTGTTACTCGAATGGATGGTAGCCTTGTCATTTCGGAAGGTAGTCTGTTGTCGATATTTCTGTTACTCTAATGGATGGTAGCCTTGTCATTATGGAAGGTAGTCTGTTGTCGAGATTTTCGTTACTCCAATGGATGGTAGGCTTTTCATTATGGAAAGTAGTTTGTTGTCGAGATTTTTGTTACTCCAATGGATGGTAGCCTTGTCATTATGGAAGGTAGTTTGTTGTCGATATTTTTGTTACTCTAATGGATGGTAGGCTTGTCATTATGGAAGGTAGTCTATTGTCGAGATCTTTGTTATCCAATGGATGGTAGCGTTCTCATTATGGAAGGTAGTCTGTTGTTCAGATATTTGTTACTCCAATGGATGGTAGCCTTGTCATTACGAAAGGTAGTTTGTTGTCGAGATTTTTGTTATTCCATTGGATGGTAGCCTTGTCATTATGGAAGGTATTTTGTTGTCGATATTTTTGTTACTCTAATGGATGATAACCTTGTCATTATGGAAGGTAGTCTATTGTCAAGATTTTTATTACTCCAATGGATGGTAGCCTTTTCATTATGGAAGGTAGTCTATTGTCGAGATTTTTTTACTCCAATGAATGGTAGCCTTGTCATTATGGAAGGTAGTTTGTTATCGATATCTTTTTTATTCCAATGGATGGTATCCTTTTCATTATGGAAGGTTGTCTGTTGTCGAGATTTTTTTTACTCCAATGGATGGTAGCCTTGTCATTATGGAACATAGTCTATTGTTGGTATTTTAGTTACTCCAATGGATGGTAGCTTTGTCATTATGGAAGGTAGTCTGTTGCCGATATCTTTGTAACTCAATGGATGGTAGCCTTGTCATTATGGAAGGTAGTCTGTTGTAGAGATTTTTGTTACTCCATAGGATGGTAGCCTTGTCATTTTGGAAGGTAATCTGTTGTCCATATCTTTGTTACTCTATGGATGGTAGCCTTATCATTATGGAAGGTATTTTATTATCGATATTTTTTTTACTCCTATGGATGGTAGCCTTGTCATTATGGAACATGGTCTATTGTTGAGATTTTTGTTATTCCATTGGATGGTTGCCTTGTCATTATGGAAGGAAGTCTTTTGTCGAGACTTTTGTTACTCCAATGGATGGTAGCCTTTTCAATATGGAAGGTAGTCTGTTGACGAGACTTTTTGTTACTCCAATGGATGGTAGCCTTGTCATTATGGAAGGTAATATGTTTTCAATATTTTTGTTACTCCAATGGATGGTAGCATTGTCATTATCGAATATAGTCTGTTGTTGAGATTTTTGTTACTCCAATGGATGTTAGCCTTGTCATTTCAGAAGGTAGTCTATTGTTGAGATTTCTGTTACTCTAATGGATGGTAGCCTTGTCATTATGGAAGGTAGTCTGTTGTCGAGATTTTCGTTACTCCAATGGATGGTAGGCTTTTCATTATGGAAAGTAGTTTGTTGTCGAGATTTTTGTTACTCCAATGGATGGTAGCCTTGTCATTATGGAAGGTAGTTTGTTGTCGATATTTTTGTTACTCTAATGGATGGTAGGCTTGTCATTATGGAAGGTAGTCTATTGTCGAGATCTTTGTTACTCAATGGATGGTAGCCTTGTCATTATGTAAGGTAGTCTGTTCTCGAGATTTTGTTTACTCCAATGGATGGTAGCCTTGTCATTATGGAAGGTAGTCTGTTGTCGAGATTTTTGTTACTCCAATGGATGCTAGCCTTGTCATTATAGAACGTAGTCTATAGTTGATATTTTTGTTATTCCAATGGATGGTAGCCTTGTCATTATAGAAAGTAGTCTATTGTCGATATCTTTGTAACTCAATGGATGGTAGCCTTGTCATTATGGAAGGTAGTCTGTTGTAGTGATTTTTGTTACTCCATAGGATGGTAGCCTTGTCATTTTGGATGGTAATCTGTTGTCGATATCTTTGTTACTCAATGGATGGTAGCCTTGTCATTATGGAAGGTAGTCTGTTGTCGAGATTTTTGTTACTCCAATGGATGGTAGCCTTGTCATTATGGAATGTATTTTGTTGTCGAGATTTTTGTTACTCCAATAGATGGTAGCCTTGTCATTATGGAACATGGTCTATTGTCGAGATTTTTGTTATTCCATTGGATGGTTGCCTTGTCATTATGGAAGGAAGTCTGTTGTCGAGACTTTTGTTACTCTAACGGATGGTAGCCTTTTCATTATGGAAGGTAGTCTATTGTCGAGATTTTTGTTACTCCAATGGATGGTAGCCTTGTCATTATGGAAGGTAATATGTTGTCAATATTTTTGTTACACCAATGGATGGTAGCATTGTCATTATCGAAGATAGTCTGTTGTAGAGATTTTTGTTACTCCAATGGATGTTAGCCTTGTAATTTTGGAAGGTAGTCTGTTGCCGATATTTCTGTTACTCCAAAGGATGGTAGCGTTCTCATTATGGAAGGTAGTCTGTTGTTTAGATATTTGTTACTCCAATGGATGGTAGCCTTGTCATTACGAAAGGTAGTTTGTTGTCGAGATTTTTGTTATTCCATTGGATGGTAGCCTTGTCATTATGGAAGGTATTTTGTTGTCGATATTTTTGTTACTCTAATGGATGATAACCTTGTCATTATGGAAGGTAGTCTATTGTCAAGATTTTTATTACTCCAATGGATGGTAGCCTTTTCATTATGGAAGGTAGTCTATTGTCGAGATTTTTTTACTCCAATGAATGGTAGCCTTGTCATTATGGAAGGTAGTCTGTTATCGATATCTTTTTTATTCCAATGGATGGTATCCTTTTCATTATGGAAGGTTGTCTGTTGTCGAGATTTTTGTTACTCCAATGGATGGTATCCTTGTCATTATGGAACATAGTCTATTGCTGGTATTTTTGTTACTCCAATGGATGGTAGCTTTGTCATTATGGAAGGTAGTCTGTTGCCGATATCTTTGTAACTCAATGGATGGTAGCCTTGTCATTATGGAAGGTAGTCTGTTGTAGAGATTTTTGTTACTCCATAGGATGGTACTCTTGTCATTTTGGAAGGTAATCTGTTGTCCATATCTTTGTTACTCAATGGATGGTAGCCTTATCATTATGGAAGGTATTTTATTATCGATATTTTTTTTACTCCTATGGATGGTAGCCTTGTCATTATGGAACATGGTCTATGGTTGAGATTTTTGTTATTCCATTGGATGGTTGCCTTGTCATTATGGAAGGAAGTCTGTTGTCGAGACTTTTGTTACTCCAATGGATGGTAGCCTTTTCATTATGGAAGGTAGTCTATTGTCGAGACTTTTTGTTACTCCAATGGATGGTAGCCTTGTCTTTATGGAAGGTAATATGTTTTCAATATTTTTGTTACTCCAATGGATGGTAGCATTGTCATTATCGAATATAGTCTGTTGTAGAGATTTTTGTCACTCCAATGGATGTTAGCCTTGTCATTTCGGAAGGTAGTCTGTTGTTGAGATTTATGTTATTCTAATGGATGGTAGCCTTGTCATTATGGAAGGTAGTCTGTTGTCGAGATTTTCGTTACTCCAATGGATGGTAGGCTTTTCATTATGGAAAGTAGTTTGTTGTCGAGATTTTTGTTACTCCAATGGATTGTAGCCTTGTCATTATGGAAGGTAGTTTTTTATTGATATTTTTGTCACTCTAATGGATAGTAGGCTTGTCATTATGGAAAGTAGTCTATTGTCGAGATCTTTGTTACTCAATGGATGGTAGCCTTGTCATTATGTAAGGTAGTCTGTTCTTGATATTTTGTTTACTCCAATGGATGCTAGCCTTGTCATTATGGAAGGTAGTCTGTTGTCGAGATTTTTGTTACTCCAATGGATGCTAGCCTTGTCATTATAGAACGTAGTCTATAGTTGATATTTTTCTTACTCCAATGGATGGTAGCCATGTCATTATGGAAGGTAGTCTATTGTCGATATCTTTGTAACTCAATGGATGGTAGCCTTGTCATTATGGAAGGTAGTCTGTTGTAGAGATTTTTGTTACTCCAATAGATGGTAGCCTTGTCATTTTGGATGGTAATCTGTTGTGGATATCTTTGTTACTCAATGGATGGTAGCCTTGTCATTATGGAAGGTAGTCTGTTGTCGAGATTTTTGTTACTCCAATGGATGGTAGCCTTGTCATTATGGAATGTATTTTGTTGTCGAAATTTTTGTTACTCCAATAGATGGTAGCCTTGTCATTATGGAACATGGTCTATTGTCGAGACTTTTGTTATTTCATTGGATGGTTGCCTTGTCATTATGGAAGGAAGTATGTTGTCGAGACTTTTGTTACTCCAACGGATGTTAGCCTTTTCATTATGGAAGGTAGTCTGTTGTCGAGATTTTTGTTACTCCAATGGATGATAGCCTTGTCATTATGGAAGGTAATATGTTGTCAATATTTTTGTTACTCCAATGGATGGTAGCATTGTCATTATCGAAGATAGTCTGTTGTAGAGATTTTTGTTACTCCAATGGATGTTAGCCTTGTAATTTTGGAAGGTAGTCTATTGCCGATATTTATGTTACTCCAAAGGATGGTAGTGTTCTCATTATGGAAGGTAGTCTGTTGTTTAGATATTTGTTACTCCAATGGATGGTAGCCTTGTCATTACGAAAGGTAGTTTGTTGTCGAGATTTTTGTTATTCCATTGGATGGTAGCCTTGTCATTATGGAAGGTATTTTGTTGTCGATATTTTTGTTACTCTAATGGATGATAACCTTGTCATTATGGAAGGTAGTCTATTGTCAAGATTTTTATTACTCCAATGGATGGTAGCCTTTTCATTATGGAAGGTAGTCTATTGTCGAGATTTTTTTACTCCAATGAATGGTAGCCTTGTAATTATGGAAGGTAGTCTGTTATCGATATCTTTTTTATTCCAATGGATGGTATCCTTTTCATTATGGAAGGTTGTCTGTTGTCGAGATTTTTGTTACTCCAATGGATGGTATCCTTGTCATTATGGAACATATTCTATTGCTGGTATTTTTGTTACTCCAATGGATGGTAGCTTTGTCATTATGGAAGGTAGTCAGTTGCCGATATCTTTGTAACTCAATGGATGGTAGCCTTGTCATTATGGAAGGTAGTCTGTTGTAGAGATTTTTGTTACTCCATAGGATGGTAGCCTTGTCATTTTGGAAGGTAATCTGTTGTCCATATCTTTGTTACTCAATGGATGGTAGCCTTATCATTATGGAAGGTATTTTATTATCGATATTTTTTTTACTCCTATGGATGGTAGCCTTGTAATTATGGAACATGGTCTATGGTTGAGATTTTTGTTATTCCATTGGATGGTTGCCTTGTCATTATGGAAGGAAGTCTGTTGTTGAGACTTTTGTTACTCCAATGGATGGTAGCCTTTTCATTATGGAAGGTAGTCTATTGTCGAGACTTTTTGTTACTCCAATGGATGGTAGCCTTGTCTTTATGGAAGGTAATATGTTTTCAATATTTTTGTTACTCCAATGGATGGTAGCATTGTCATTATCGAATATAGTCTGTTGTAGAGATTTTTGTCACTCCAATGGATGTTAGCCTTGTCATTTCGGAAGGTAGTCTGTTGTTGAGATTTCTGTTACTCTAATGGATGGTAGCCTTGTCATTATGGAAGGTAGTCTGTTGTCGAGATTTTCATTACTCCAATGGATGGTAGGCTTTTCATTATGGAAAGTAGTTTGTTGTCGAGATTTTTGTTACTCCAATGGATGGTAGCCTTGTCATTATGGAAGGTAGTTTTTTGTTGATATTTTTGTTACTCTAATGGATAGTAGGCTTGTCATTATGGAAGGTAGTCTATTGTCGAGATCTTTGTTACTCAATGGATGGTAGCCTTGTCATTATGTAAGGTAGTCTGTTCTTGATATTTTGTTTACTCCAATGGATGCTAGCCTTGTCATTATGGAAGGTAGTCTGTTGTCGAGATTTTTGTTACTCCAATGGATGCTAGCCTTGTCATTATAGAACGTAGTCTATAGTTGATATTTTTGTTACTCCAATGGATGGTAGCCTTGTCATTATAGAAAGTAGTCTATTGTCGATATCTTTGTAACTCAATGGATGGTAGCCTTGTCATTATGGAAGGTAGTCTGTTGTAGTGATTTTTGTTACTCCATAGGATGGTAGCCTTGTCATTTTGGATGGTAATCTGTTGTCGATATCTTTGTTACTCAATGGATGGTAGCCTTGTCATTATGGAAGGTAGTCTGTTGTCGAGATTTTTGTTACTCCAATGGATGGTAGCCTTGTCATTATGGAATGTATTTTGTTGTCGAGATTTTTGTTACTCCAATAGATGGTAGCCTTGTCATTATGGAACATGGTCTATTGTCGAGATTTTTGTTATTCCATTGGATGGTTGCCTTGTCATTATGGAAGGAAGTCTGTTGTCGAGACTTTTGTTACTCTAACGGATGGTAGCCTTTTCATTATGGAAGGTAGTCTATTGTCGAGATTTTTGTTACTCCAATGGATGGTAGCCTTGTCATTATGGAAGGTAATATGTTGTCAATATTTTTGTTACACCAATGGATGGTAGCATTGTCATTATCGAAGATAGTCTGTTGTAGAGATTTTTGTTACTCCAATGGATGTTAGCCTTGTAATTTTGGAAGGTAGTCTGTTGCCGATATTTCTGTTACTCCAAAGGATGGTAGCGTTCTCATTATGGAAGGTAGTCTGTTGTTTAGATATTTGTTACTCCAATGGATGGTAGCCTTGTCATTACGAAAGGTAGTTTGTTGTCGAGATTTTTGTTATTCCATTGGATGGTAGCCTTGTCATTATGGAAGGTATTTTGTTGTCGATATTTTTGTTACTCTAATGGATGATAACCTTGTCATTATGGAAGGTAGTCTATTGTCAAGATTTTTATTACTCCAATGGATGGTAGCCTTTACATTATGGAAGGTAGTCTATTGTCGAGATTTTTTTACTCCAATGAATGGTAGCCTTGTCATTATGGAAGGTAGTCTGTTATCGATATCTTTTTTATTCCAATGGATGGTATCCTTTTCATTATGGAAGGTTGTCTGTTGTCGAGATTTTTGTTACTCCAATGGATGGTATCCTTGTCATTATGGAACATAGTCTATTGCTGGTATTTTTGTTACTCCAATGGATGGTAGCTTTGTCATTATGGAAGGTAGTCTGTTGCCGATATCTTTGTAACTCAATGGATGGTAGCCTTGTCATTATGGAAGGTAGTCTGTTGTAGAGATTTTTGTTACTCCATAGGATGGTAGTCTTGTCATTTTGGAAGGTAATCTGTTGTCCATATCTTTGTTACTCAATGGATGGTAGCCTTATCATTATGGAAGGTATTTTATTATCGATATTTTTTTTACTCCTATGGATGGTAGCCTTGTCATTATGGAACATGGTCTATGGTTGAGATTTTTGTTATTCCATTGGATGGTTGCCTTGTCATTATGGAAGGAAGTCTGTTGTCGAGACTTTTGTTACTCCAATGGATGGTAGCCTTTTCATTATGGAAGGTAGTCTATTGTCGAGACTTTTTGTTACTCCAATGGATGGTAGCCTTGTCTTTATGGAAGGTAATATGTTTTCAATATTTTTGTTACTCCAATGGATGGTAGCATTGTCATTATCGAATATAGTCTGTTGTAGAGATTTTTGTCACTCCAATGGATGTTAGCCTTGTCATTTCGGAAGGTAGTCTGTTGTTGAGATTTATGTTACTCTAATGGATGGTAGCCTTGTCATTATGGAAGGTAGTCTGTTGTCGAGATTTTCGTTACTCCAATGGATGGTAGGCTTTTCATTATGGAAAGTAGTTTGTTGTCGAGATTTTTGTTACTCCAATGGATTGTAGCCTTGTCATTATGGAAGGTAGTTTTTTATTGATATTTTTGTTACTCTAATGGATAGTAGGCTTGTCATTATGGAAGGTAGTCTATTGTCGAGATCTTTGTTACTCAATGGATGGTAGCCTTGTCATTATGTAAGGTAGTCTGTTCTTGATATTTTGTTTACTCCAATGGATGCTAGCCTTGTCATTATGGAAGGTAGTCTGTTGTCGAGATTTTTGTTACTCCAATGGATGCTAGCCTTGTCATTATAGAACGTAGTCTATAGTTGATATTTTTCTTACTCCAATGGATGGTAGCCATGTCATTATGGAAGGTAGTCTATTGTCGATATCTTTGTAACTCAATGGATGGTAGCCTTGTCATTATGGAAGGTAGTCTGTTGTAGAGATTTTTGTTACTCCAATAGATGGTAGCCTTGTCATTTTGGATGGTAATCTGTTGTGGATATCTTTGTTACTCAATGGATGGTAGCCTTGTCATTATGGAAGGTAGTCTGTTGTCGAGATTTTTGTTACTCCAATGGATGGTAGCCTTGTCATTATGGAATGTATTTTGTTGTCGAAATTTTTGTTACTCCAATAGATGGTAGCCTTGTCATTATGGAACATGGTCTATTGTCGAGACTTTTGTTATTTCATTGGATGGTTGCCTTGTCATTATGGAAGGAAGTATGTTGTCGAGACTTTTGTTACTCCAACGGATGGTAGCCTTTTCATTATGGAAGGTAGTCTGTTGTCGAGATTTTTGTTACTCCAATGGATGATAGCCTTGTCATTATGGAAGGTAATATGTTGTCAATATTTTTGTTACTCCAATGGATGGTAGCATTGTCATTATCGAAGATAGTCTGTTGTAGAGATTTTTGTTACTTCAATGGATGTTAGCCTTGTAATTTTGGAAGGTAGTCTATTGCCGATATTTATGTTACTCCAAAGGATGGTAGCGTTCTCATTATGGAAGGTAGTCTGTTGTTTAGATATTTGTTACTCCAATGGATGGTAGCCTTGTCATTACGAAAGGTAGTTTGTTGTCGAGATTTTTGTTATTCCATTGGATGGTAGCCTTGTCATTATGGAAGGTATTTTGTTGTCGATATTTTTGTTACTCTAATGGATGATAACCTTGTCATTATGGAAGGTAGTCTATTGTCAAGATTTTTATTACTCCAATGGATGGTAGCCTTTTCATTATGGAAGGTAGTCTATTGTCGAGATTTTTTTACTCCAATGAATGGTAGCCTTGTAATTATGGAAGGTAGTCTGTTATCGATATCTTTTTTATTCCAATGGATGGTATCCTTTTCATTATGGAAGGTTGTCTGTTGTCGAGATTTTTGTTACTCCAATGGATGGTATCCTTGTCATTATGGAACATATTCTATTGCTGGTATTTTTGTTACTCCAATGGATGGTAGCTTTGTCATTATGGAAGGTAGTCTGTTGCCGATATCTTTGTAACTCAATGGATGGTAGCCTTGTCATTATGGAAGGTAGTCTGTTGTAGAGATTTTTGTTACTCCATAGGATGGTAGCCTTGTCATTTTGGAAGGTAATCTGTTGTCCATATCTTTGTTACTCAATGGATGGTAGCCTTATCATTATGGAAGGTATTTTATTATCGATATTTTTTTTACTCCTATGGATGGTAGCCTTGTCATTATGGAACATGGTCTATGGTTGAGATTTTTGTTATTCCATTGGATGGTTGCCTTGTCATTATGGAAGGAAGTCTGTTGTCGAGACTTTTGTTACTCCAATGGATGGTAGCCTTTTCATTATGGAAGGTAGTCTATTGTCGAGACTTTTTGTTACTCCAATGGATGGTAGCCTTGTCTTTATGGAAGGTAATATGTTTTCAATATTTTTGTTACTCCAATGGATGGTAGCATTGTCATTATCGAATATAGTCTGTTGTAGAGATTTTTGTCACTCCAATGGATGTTAGCCTTGTCATTTCGGAAGGTAGTCTGTTGTTAAGATTTCTGTTACTCTAATGGATGGTAGCCTTGTCATTATGGAAGGTAGTCTGTTGTCGAGATTTTCGTTACTCCAATGGATGGTAGGCTTTTCATTATGGAAAGTAGTTTGTTGTCGAGATTTTTGTTACTCCAATGGATGGTAGCCTTGTCATTATGGAAGGTAGTTTTTTGTTGATATTTTTGTTACTCTAATGGATAGTAGGCTTGTCATTATGGAAGGTAGTCTATTGTCGAGATCTTTGTTACTCAATGGATGGTAGCCTTGTCATTATGTAAGGTAGTCTGTTCTTGATATTTTGTTTACTCCAATGGATGCTAGCCTTGTCATTATGGAAGGTAGTCTGTTGTCGAGATTTTTGTTACTCCAATGGATGCTAGCCTTGTCATTATAGAACGTAGTCTATAGTTGATATTTTTCTTACTCCAATGGATGGTAGCCATGTCATTATGGAAGGTAGTCTATTGTCGATATCTTTGTAACTCAATGGATGGTAGCCTTGTCATTATGGAAGGTAGTCTGTTGTAGAGATTTTTGTTACTCCAATAGATGGTAGCCTTGTCATTTTGGATGATAATCTGTTGTGGATATCTTTGTTACTCAATGGATGGTAGCCTTGTCATTATGGAAGGTAGTCTGTTGTCGAGATTTTTGTTACTCCAATGGATGGTAGCCTTGTCATTATGGAATGTATTTTGTTGTCGAGATTTTTGTTACTCCAATAGATTGTAGCCTTGTCATTATGGAACATGGTCTATTGTCGAGATTTTTGTTATTTCATTGGATGGTTGCCTTGTCATTATGGAAGGAAGTATGTTGTCGAGACTTTTGTTACTCCAACGGATGGTAGCCTTTTCATTATGGAAGGTAGTCTGTTGTCGAGATTTTTGTTACTCCAATGGATGATAGCCTTGTCATTATGGAAGGTAATATGGTGTCAATATTTTTGTTACTCCAATGGATGATAGCATTGACATTATCGAAGATAGTCTGTTGTAGAGATTTTTGTTACTCCAATGGATGTTAGCCTTGTCATTTTGGAAGGTAGTCTGTTGTCGATATTTCTGTTACTCCAATGGATGGTAGCGTTCTCATTATGGAAGGTAGTCTGTTGTTCAGATATTTGTTACTCCAATGGATGGTAGCCTTGTCATTACGAAAGGTAGTTTGTTGTCGAGATTTTTGTTATTCCATTGGATGGTAGCCTTGTCATTATGGAAGGTATTTTGTTGTCGATATTTTTGTTACTCTAATGGATGATAACCTTGTCATTATGGAAGGTAGTCTATTGTCAAGATATTTATTACTCCAATGGATGGTAGCCTTTTCATTATGGAAGGTAGTCTATTGTCGAGATTTTTTTACTCCAATGAATGGTAGCCTTGTAATTATGGAAGGTAGTCTGTTATCGATATCTTTTTTATTCCAATGGATGGTATCCTTTTCATTATGGAAGGTTGTCTGTTGTCGAGATTTTTTTTACTCCAATGGATGGTAGCCTTGTCATTATGGAACATAGTCTATTGTTGGTATTTTTGTTACTCCAATGGATGGTAGCTTTGTCATTATGGAAGGTAGTCTGTTGCCGATATCTTTGTAACTCAATGGATGGTAGCCTTGTCATTATGGAAGGTAGTCTATTGTAGAGATTTTTGTTACTCCATAGGATGGTAGCCTTGTCATTTTGGAAGGTAATCTGTTGTCCATATCTTTGTTACTCAATGGATGGTAGCCTTATCATTATGGAAGGTATTTTATTGTCGATATTTTTTTTACTCCTATGGATGGTAGCCTTGTCATTATGGAACATAGTCTATTGTTGAGATTTTTGTTATTCCATTGGATGGTTGCCTTGTCATTATGGAATGAAGTCTGTTGTCGAGACTTTTGTTACTCCAATGGATGGTAGCCTTTTCATTATGGAAGGTAGTCTGTTGTCGAGATTTTTGTTACTCCAATGGATGGTAGCCTTGTCATTATGGAAGGTAATATGTTGTCAATATTTTTGTTACTCCAATGGATGGTAGCATTGTCATTATCGAAGATAGTCTGTTGTAGAGATTTTTGTTACTCCAATGGATGTTAGCCTTGTCATTTTGGAAGGTAGTCTGTTGTCAATATTTCTGTTACTCCAATGGATGGTAGCGTTCTCATTATGGAAGGTAGTCTGTTGTTCAGATATTTGTTACTCCAATGGATGGTAGCCTTGTCATTACGAAAGGTAGTTTGTTGTCGAGATTTTTGTTATTCCATTGGATGGTAGCCTTGTCATTATGGAAGGTATTTTGTTGTCGATATTTTTGTTACTCTAATGGATGATAACCTTGTCATTATGGAAGGTAGTCTATTGTCAAGATTTTTATTACTCCAATGGATGGTAGCCTTTTCATTATGGAAGGTAGTCTATTGTCGAGATTTTTTTACTCCAATGAATGGTAGCCTTGTCATTATGGAAGGTAGTCTGTTATCGATATCTTTTTTATTCCAATGGATGGTATCCTTTTCATTATGGAAGGTTGTTGTTGTCGAGATTTTTGCTACTCCAATGGATGGTAGCCTTGTCATTATGGAACATAGTCTATTGTTGGTATTTTTGTTACTCCAATGGATGGTAGCTTTGTCATTATGGAAGGTAGTCTGTTGCCGATATCTTTGTAACTCAATGGATGGTAGCCTTGTCATTATGGAAGGTAGTCTGTTGTAGATATTTTTGTTACTCCATAGGATGGTAGCCTTGTCATTTTGGAAGGTAATCTGTTGTCCATATCTTTGTTAATCAATGGATGGTAGCCTTATCATTATGGAAGGTATTTTATTGTCGATATTTTTTTTACTCCTATGGATGGTAGCCTTGTCATTATGGAACATGGTCTATTGTTGAGATTTATGTTATTCCATTGGATGGTTGCCTTGTCATTATGGAATGAAGTCTGTTGTCGAGACTTTTGTTACTCCAATGGATGGTAGCCTTTTCATTATGGAAGGTAGTCTGTTGTCAATATTTTTGTTACTCCAATTGATGGTAGCATTGTCATTATCGAAGATAGTCTGTTGTAGAGATTTTTGTTACTCCAATGGATGTTAGCCTTGTCATTTTGGAAGGTAGTCTGTTGTCGATATTTCTGTTACTCCAATGGATGGTAGCGTTCTCATTATGGAAGGTAGTCTGTTGTTCAGATATTTGTTACTCCAATGGATGGTAGCCTTGTCATTACGAAAGGTAGTTTGTTGTCGAGATTTTTGTTATTCCATTGGATGGTAGCCTTGTCATTATGGAAGGTATTTTGTTGTCGATATTTTTGTTACTCTAATGGATGATAACCTTGTCATTATGGAAGGTAGTCTATTGTAAAGATTTTTATTACTCCAATGGATGGTAGCCTTTTCATTATGGAAGGTAGTCTATTGTCGAGATTTTTTTACTCCAATGAATGGTAGCCTTGTCATTATGGAAGGTAGTCTGTTATCGATATCTTTTTTATTCCAATGGATGGTATCCTTTTCATTATGGAAGGTTGTCTGTTGTCGAGATTTTTGTTACTCCAATGGATGGTAGCCTTGTCATTATGGAACATAGTCTATTGTTGGTATTTTTTTTACTCCAATGGATGGTAGCTTTGTCATTATGGAAGGTAGTCTATTGCCGATATCTTTGTAACTCAATGGATGGTAGCCTTGTCATTATGGAAGGTAGTCTGTTGTAGAGATTTTTGTTACTCCATAGGATGGTAGCCTTGTCATTTTGGAAGGTAATCTGTTGTCCATATCTTTGTTACTCAATGGATGGTAGCCTTATCATTATGGAAGGTATTTTATTGTCGATATTTTTTTTACTCCTATGGATGGTAGCCTTGTCATTATGGAACATGGTCTATTGTTGATATTTTTGTTATTCCATTGGATGGTTGCCTTGTCATTATGGAATGAAGTCTGTTGTCGAGACTTTTGTTACTCTAATGGATGGTAGCCTTTTCATTATGGAAGGTAGTCTGTTGTCGAGATTTTTGTTACTCCAATGGATGGTAGCCTTGTCATTATGGAAGGTAATATGTTGTCAATATTTTTGTTACTCCAATGGATGGTAGCATTGTCATTATCGAAGATAGTCTGTTGTAGAGATTTTTGTTACTCCAATGGATGTTAGCCTTGTCATTTTGGAAGGTAGTCTGTTGTCGATATTTCTGTTACTCCAATGGATGGTAGAGTTCTCATTATGGAAGGTAGTCTGTTGTTCAGATATTTGTTACTCCAATGGATGGTAGCCTTGTCATTACGAAAGGTAGTCTGTTGTCGAGATTTTTATTATTCCATTGGATGGTAGTCTTGTCATTATGGAAGGTATTTTGTTGTCGATATTTTTGTTACTCTAATGGATGATAACCTTGTCATTATGGAAGGTAGTCTATTGTCAAGATTTTTATTACTCCAATGGATGGTATCCTTTTCATTATGGAAGGTAGTCTATTGTCGAGATTTTTTTACTCCAATGAATGGTAGCCTTGTCATTATGGAAGGTAGTCTGTTATCGATATCTTTTTTATTCCAATGGATGGTATCCTTTTCATTATGGAAGGTTGTCTGTTGTCGAGATTTTTGTTACTCCAATGGATGGTAGCCTTGTCATTATGGAACATAGTCTATTGTTGGTATTTTTGTTACTCCAATGGATGGTAGCTTTGTCATTATGGAAGGTAGTCTGTTAATGATATCTTTGTAACTCAATGGATGGTAGCCTTGTCATTATGGAAGGTAGTCTGTTGTAGAGATTATTGTTACTCCATAGGATGGTAGCCTTGTCATTTTGGAAGGTAATCTGTTGTCCATATCTTTGTTACTCAATGGATGGTAGCCTTATCATTATGGAAGGTATTTTATTGTCGATATTTTTTTTACTCCTATGGATGGTAGCCTTGTCATTATGGAACATGGTCTATTGTTGAGATTTTTGTTATTCCATTGGATGGTTGCCTTGTCATTATGGAATGAAGTCTGTTGTCGAGACTTTTGTTACTCCAATGGATGGTAGCCTTTTCATTATGGAAGGTAGTCTGTTGTCGAGATTTTTGTTACTCCAATGGATGGTAGCCTTGTCATTATGGAAGGTAATATGTTGTCAATATTTTTGTTACTCCAATGGATGGTAGCATTGTCATTATCGAAGATAGTCTGTTGTAGAGATTTTTGTTACTCCAATGGATGTTAGCCTTGTCATTTTGGAAGGTAGTCTGTTGTCGATATTTCTGTTACTCCAATGGATGGTAGCGTTCTCATTATGGAAGGTAGTCTGTTGTTCAGATATTTGTTACTCCAATGGATGGTAGCCTTGTCATTACGAAAGGTAGTTTGTTGTCGAGATTTTAGTTATTCCATTGGATGGTAGCCTTGTCATTATGGAAGGTATTTTGTTGTCGATATTTTTGTTACTCTAATGGATGATAACCTTGTCATTATGGAAGGTAGTCTATTGTCAAGATTTTTATTACTCCAATGGATGGTAGCCTTTTCATTATGGAAGGTAGTCTATTGTCGAGATTTTTTTACTCCAATGAATGGTAGCCTTGTCATTATGGAAGGTAGTCTGTTATCGATATCTTTTTTATTCCAATGGATGGTATCCTTTTCATTATGGAAGGTTGTCTGTTGTCGAGATTTTTGTTACTCCAATGGATGGTAGCCTTGTCATTATGGAACATAGTCTATTGTTGGTATTTTTGTTACTCCAATGGATGGTAGCTTTGTCATTATGGAAGGTAGTCTATTGCCGATATCTTTGTAACTCAATGGATGGTAGCCTTGTCATTATGGAAGGTAGTCTGTTGTAGAGATTTTTGTTACTCCATAGGATGGTAGCCTTGTCATTTTGGAAGGTAATCTGTTGTCCATATCTTTGTTACTCAATGGATGGTAGCCTTATCATTATGGAAGGTATTTTATTGTCGATATTTTTTTTACTCCTATGGATGGTAGCCTTGTCATTATGGAACATGGTCTATTGTTGAGATTTATGTTATTCCATTGGATGGTTGCCTTGTTATTATGAAATGAAGTCTGTTGTCGAGACTTTTGTTACTCCAATGGATGGTAGCCTTTTCATTATGGAAGGTAGTCTGTTGTCAATATTTTTGTTACTCCAATGGATGGTAGCATTGTCATTATCGAAGATAGTCTGTTGTAGAGATTTTTGTTACTCCAATGGATGTTAGCCTTGTCATTTTGGAAGGTAGTCTGTTGTCGATATTTCTGTTACTCCAATGGATGGTAGCGTTCTCATTATGGAAGGTAGTCTGTTGTTCAGATATTTGTTACTCCAATGGATGGTAGCCTTGTCATTACGAAAGGTAGTTTGTTGTCGAGATTTTTGTTATTCCATTGGATGGTAGCCTTGTCATTATGGAAGGTATTTTGTTGTCGATATTTTTGTTACTCTAATGGATGATAACCTTGTCATTATGGAAGGTAGTCTATTGTCAAGATTTTTATTACTCCAATGGATGGTAGCCTTTTCATTATGGAAGGTAGTCTATTGTCGAGATTTTTTTACTCCAATGAATGGTAGCCTTGTCATTATGGAAGGTAGTCTGTTATCGATATCTTTTTTATTCCAATGGATGGTATCCTTTTCATTATGGAAGGTTGTCTGTTGTCGAGATTTTTGTTACTCCAATGGATGGTAGCCTTGTCATTACGGAACATAGTCTATTGTTGGTATTTTTGTTACTCCAATGGATGGTAGCTTTGTCATTATGGAAGGTAGTCTATTGCCGATATCTTTGTAACTCAATGGATGGTAGCCTTGTCATTATGGAAGGTAGTCTGTTGTAGAGATTTTTGTTACTCCATAGGATGGTAGCCTTGTCATTTTGGAAGGTAATCTGTTGTCCATATCTTTGTTACTCAATGGATGGTAGCCTTATCATTATGGAAGGTATTTTATTGTCGATATTTTTTTTACTCCTATGGATGGTAGCCTTGTCATTATGGAACATGGTCTATTGTTGATATTTTTGTTATTCCATTGGCTGGTTGCCTTGTCATTATGGAATGAAGTCTGTTGTCGAGACTTTTGTTACTCCAATGGATGGTAGCCTTTTCATTATGGAAGGTAGTCTGTTATCGAGATTTTTTTTACTCCAATGGATGGTAGCCTTGTCATTATGGAAGGTAATATGTTGTCAATATTTTTGTTACTCCAATGGATGGTAGCATTGTCATTATCGAAGATAGTCTGTTGTAGAGATTTTTGTTACTCCAATGGATGTTAGCCTTGTCATTTTGGAAGGTAGTCTGTTGTCGATATTTCTGTTACTCCAATGGATGGTAGAGTTCTCATTATGGAAGGTAGTCTGTTGTTCAGATATTTGTTACTCCAATGGATGGTAGCCTTGTCATTACGAAAGGTAGTTTGTTGTCGAGATTTTTGTTATTCCATTGGATGGTAGTCTTGTCATTATGGAAGGTATTTTGTTGTCGATATTTTTGTTACTCTAATGGATGATAACCTTGTCATTATGGAAGGTAGTCTATTGTCAAGATTTTTATTACTCCAATGGATGGTATCCTTTTCATTATGGAAGGTAGTCTATTGTCGAGATTTTTTTACTCCAATGAATGGTAGCCTTGTCATTATGGAAGGTAGTCTGTTATCGATATCTTTTTTATTCCAATGGATGGTATCCTTTTCATTATGGAAGGTTGTCTGTTGTCGAGATTTTTGTTACTCCAATGGATGGTAGCCTTGTCATTATGGAACATAGTCTATTGTTGGTATTTTTGTTACTCCAATGGATGGTAGCTTTGTCATTATGGAAGGTAGTCTGTTGGCGATATCTTTGTAACTCAATGGATGGTAGCCTTGTCATTATGGAAGGTAGTCTGTTGTAGAGATTTTTGTTACTCCATAGGATGGTAGCCTTGTCATTTTGGAAGGTAATCTGTTGTCCATATCTTTGTTACTCAATGGATGGTAGCCTTATCATTATGGAAGGTATTTTATTGTCGATATTTTTTTTACTCCTATGGATGGTAGCCTTGTCATTATGGAACATGGTCTATTGTTGAGATTTTTGTTATTCCATTGGATGGTTGCCTTGTCATTATGGAATGAAGTCTGTTGTCGAGACTTTTGTTACTCCAATGGATGGTAGCCTTTTCATTATGGAAGGTAGTCTGTTGTCGAGATTTTTGTTACTCCAATGGATGGTAGCATTGTCATTATCGAAGATAGTCTGTTGTAGAGATTTTTGTTACTCCAATGGATGTTAGCCTTGTCATTTTGGAAGGTAGTCTGTTGTCGATATTTTTGTTACTCCAATGGATGGTAGCGTTCTCATTATGGAAGGTAGTCTGTTGTTCAGATATTTGTTACTCCAATGGATGGTAGCCTTGTCATTACGAAAGGTAGTTTGTTGTCGAGATTTTTGTTATTCCATTGGATGGTAGCCTTGTCATTATGGGAAGGTATTTTGTTGTCGATATTTTTGTTACTCTAATGGATGATAACCTTGTCATTATGGAAGGTAGTCTATTGTCAAGATTTTTATTACTCCAATGGATGGTATCCTTTTCATTATGGAAGGTAGTCTATTGTCGAGATTTTTTTACTCCAATGAATTGTACCCTTGTCATTATGGAAGGTAGTCTGTTATCGATATCTTTTTTATTCCAATGGATGGTATCCTTTTCATTATGGAAGGTTGTCTGTTGTCGAGATTTTTGTTACTCCAATGGATGGTAGCCTTGTCATTATGGAACATAGTCTATTGTTGGTATTTTTGTTACTCCAATGGATGGTAGCTTTGTCATTATGGAAGGTAGTCTGTTGCCGATATCTTTGTTACTCAATGGATGATAGCCTTGTCATTATGGAAGGTAGTCTGTTGTAGAGATTTTTGTTACTCCATAGGATGGTAGCCTTGTCATTTTGGAAGGTAATCTGTTGTCCATATCTTTGTTACTCAATGGATGGTAGCCTTATCATTATGGAAGGTATTTTATTGTCAATATTTTTTTTACTCCTATGGATGGTAGCCTTGTCATTATGGAACATGGTCTATTGTTGAGATTTTTGTTATTCCATTGGATGGTTGCCTTGTCATTATGGAATGAAGTCTGTTGTCGAGACTTTTGTTACTCCAATGGATGGTAGCCTTTTCATTATGGAAGGTAGTCTGTTGTCGAGATTTTTGTTACTCCAATGGATGGTAGCATTGTCATTATCGAAGATAGTCTGTTGTAGAGATTTTTGTTACTCCAATGGATGTTAGCCTTGTCATTTTGGAAGGTAGTCTGTTGTCGATATTTTTGTTACTCCAATGGATGGTAGCGTTCTCATTATGGAAGGTAGTCTGTTGTTCAGATATTTGTTACTCCAATGGATGGTAGCCTTGTCATTACGAAAGGTAGTTTGTTGTCGAGATTTTTGTTATTCCATTGGATGGTAGCCTTGTCATTATGGGAAGGTATTTTGTTGTCGATATTTTTGTTACTCTAATGGATGATAACCTTGTCATTATGGAAGGTAGTCTATTGTCAAGATTTTTATTACTCCAATGGATGGTATCCTTTTCATTATGGAAGGTAGTCTATTGTCGAGATTTTTTTACTCCAATGAATTGTACCCTTGTCATTATGGAAGGTAGTCTGTTATCGATATCTTTTTTATTCCAATGGATGGTATCCTTTTCATTATGGAAGGTTGTCTGTTGTCGAGATTTTTGTTACTCCAATGGATGGTAGCCTTGTCATTATGGAACATAGTCTATTGTTGGTATTTTTGTTACTCCAATGGATGGTAGCTTTGTCATTATGGAAGGTAGTCTGTTGCCGATATCTTTGTTACTCAATGGATGATAGCCTTGTCATTATGGAAGGTAGTCTGTTGTAGAGATTTTTGTTACTCCATAGGATGGTAGCCTTGTCATTTTGGAAGGTAATCTGTTGTCCATATCTTTGTTACTCAATGGATGGTAGCCTTATCATTATGGAAGGTATTTTATTGTCAATATTTTTTTTACTCCTATGGATGGTAGCCTTGTCATTATGGAACATGGTCTATTGTTGAGATTTTTGTTATTCCATTGGATGGTTGCCTTGTCATTATGGAATGAAGTCTGTTGTCGAGACTTTTGTTACTCCAATGGATGGTAGCCTTTTCATTATGGAAGGTAGTCTATTGTCGAGATTTTTGTTACTCCAATGGATGGTAGCCTTGTCATTATGGAAGGTAATATGTTGTCAATATTTTTGTTACTCCAATGGATGGTAGCATTGTCATTATCGAAGATAGTCTGTTGTAGAGATTTTTGTTACTCCAATGGATGTTAGCCTTGTCATTTTGGAAGGTAGTCTGTTGTCGATATTTCTGTTACTCCAATGGATGGTAGCGTTCTCATTATGGAAGGTAGTCTGTTGTTCAGATATTTGTTACTCCAATGGATGGTAGCCTTGTCATTACGAAAGGTAGTTTGTTGTCGAGATTTTTGTTATTCCATTGGATGGTAGCCTTGTCATTATGGAAGGTATTTTGTTGTCGATATTTTTGTTACTCTAATGGATGATAACCTTGTCATTATGGAAGGTAGTCTATTGTCAAGATTTTTATTACTCCAATGGATGGTAGCCTTTTCATTATGGAAGGTAGTCTATTGTCGAGATTTTTTTACTCCAATGAATGGTAGCCTTGTCATTATGGAAGGTAGTCTGTTATCGATATCTTTTTTATTCCAATGGATGGTATCCTTTTCATTATGGAAGGTTGTATGTTGTCGAGATTTTTGTTACTCCAATGGATGGTAGCCTTGTCATTATGGAACATAGTCTATTGTTGGTATTTTTGTTACTCCAATGGATGGTAGCTTTGTCATTATGGAAGGTAGTCGGTTGCCGATATCTTTGTAACTCAATGGATGGTAGCCTTGTCATTATGGAAGGTAGTCTGTTGTAGAGATTTTTGTTACTCCATAGGATGGTAGCCTTGTCATTTTGGAAGGTAATCTGTTGTCCATATCTTTGTTAATCATTGGATGGTAGCCTTATCATTATGGAAGGTATTTTATTGTCGATATTTTTTTTACTCCTATGGATGGTAGCCTTGTCATTATGGAACATGGTCTATTGTTGAGATTTATGTTATTCCATTGGATGGTTGCCTTGTCATTATGGAATGAAGTCTGTTGTCGAGACTTTTGTTACTCCAATGGATAGTAGCCTTTTCATTATGGAAGGTAGTCTGTTGTCAATATTTTTGTTACTCCAATGGATGGTAGCATTGTCATTATCGAAGATAGTCTGTTGTAGAGATTTTTGTTACTCCAATGGATGTTAGCCTTGTCATTTTGGAAGGTAGTCTGTTGTCGATATTTCTGTTACTCCAATGGATGGTAGCGTTCTCATTATGGAAGGTAGTCTGTTGTTCAGATATTTGTTACTACAATGGATGGTAGCCTTGTCATTACGAAAGGTAGTTTGTTGTCGAGATTTTTGTTATTCCATTGGATGGTAGCCTTGTCATTATGGAAGGTATTTTGTTGTCGATATTTCTGTTACTCTAATGGATGATAACCTTGTCATTATGGAAGGTAGTCTATTGTCAAGATTTTTATTACTCCAATGGATGGTAGCCTTTTCATTATGGAAGGTAGTCTATTGTCGAGATTTTTTTACTCCAATGAATGGTAGCCTTGTCATTATGGAAGGTAGTCTGTTATCGATATCTTTTTTATTCCAATAGATGGTATCCTTTTCATTATGGAAGGTTGTCTGTTGTCGAGATTTTTGTTACTCCAATGGATGGTAGCCTTGTCAATATGGAACATAGTCTATTGTTGGTATTTTTATTACTCCAATGGATGGTAGCTTTGTCATTATGGAAGGTAGTCTATTGCCGATATCTTTGTAACTCAATGGATGGTAGCCTTGTCATTATGGAAGGTAGTCTGTTGTAGAGATTTTTGTTACTCCATAGGATGGTAGCCTTGTCATTTTGGAAGGTAATCTGTTGTCCATATCTTTGTTACTCAATGGATGGTAGCCTTATCATTATGGAAGGTATTTTATTGTCGATATTTTTTTTAATCCTATGGATGGTAGCCTTGTCATTATGGAACATGGTCTATTGTTGATATTTTTGTTATTCCATTGGATGGTTGTGTAAGATTAAGATTGCGCCTAAGAGGGGGGGTGAATTAGGTGATGGTCGATTTTTGACTTATTTTATACTTTCTGGTTTTGATTTAGTGCTTTGAAAACTGTAAAGTGCAGAAAGTAAAGAGACACAGAGAATTATCCTGGTTCCTTCCACAACCCGGAAGTACGTCCAGTCCCCTTGCAAACACGCAAGAGATTTTACTATATTGTTAGAACTTTTACAAGACTCTTCCTAGTCTTATCCACTAAAGAACCTAACAAATAACCAAGAACACCCTCTTGGATTTCCAATAAGTCTAATGAGAACAATCCTCTCAAAAGATACCTCTTGTTTCCAATAATGGACAACAAGGAACAAAAGTAATCTAATACTTAATTCCAACAATCCTGGAAATAAGTTACACTTTGTATGTTTTTATGAAGTATGATTTCTTGAAAGATGTTGATCACTTAGAGTGACTTCTTTGAAGTTTCTTCTTTCTTCTCTTGTAAGCAATTCAAACTGTAACACAATGGTTAGATAATGCTCAAAGATTTCTGTTCTTTATATGTGTGAAAGTGCAGAAAATCTTTGTTCTTAAAAGTTAAGAAATATGAAGTTTGAATAATTTACAAAGTTCAGATTTTATTGCAAGAGAAGAGTTTTTTATGATTTGAAATATTTTGTAATATATAGTAATCAAGATACCTTTCCAAAAGGACACTTTTCTGTTTGTAAAACTTGACAAGATGCAATGTTTGATCATGCAACTATTGGAGAAAAGGTATGAAGGATATCTTGAAACCAGTACAGATTTTTCAAAATTTTCAATGTGCAAATCGATTAACATAACATGCAAATCGATTGCACGTGTTTGTAACGTTCAGAATTTCAAAAAGTTTGAAGTGTAAATCGATTAGCATGTTGTGTCAATCGATTTACAAGTGTTAAAAAATCAGTTTGTTCTGTGATCAATCGATTTACACAACCTGTAAATCGATTGCTGGCAGGAGCAAACAGTTTTTTGAAAAAGCATGTGTAAATCGATTTACACAAGATGTTAATCGATTTACAGCAGAGAAAAACTTAAAAATTGTTTTGAAATATAATTGAAGTGATGTGGCAAGTGTGTATATCATTTTTGAGCATTTCTAATCAATGTAGTTTAATTGAGAATTGATATACTTGATTGCTTGCCAAGTTCCTTGAAGCTTTGAGTGAATGATGCTTTAAGATGATTTCCACTTCTTTTCCTTCTTTCCATAATGCTTGTTTGTCTTTCATCAAACTAGCTTGTTTGTCTTTCATCAAAACTAAAGTTGAGTTGAGGCTTGAGATTACATTCTCCCCCTTTTTGATGATGACAAACCATTTTCCTTTATGTGTTGATCAGAATTTGAGCAAAAGGTGTTTTCTCCCCCTGAGAAGATTTCTCCCCTTATGGAGAAAAAGATTTGAAAGTTTGCTCTGTAAAGACAATGAAAACAAACAACCATAAAGTGCTATTACATCCTTCTCCCCCTTTGACATTATCAAAAAGAAGGGAAAGATGCAACAAGAAAGTATACCAGAAAGAAATGTATAGGAACATGAATGAAAAACACAAAACTTTCAAAATTATAGAACAAAGTTTTAAGAACACAATACATAAAATGAACAAAATAAAACAAGACAAAATCCATAATGATACTTATACTAAGAATTTAATAACATTGATCAAGAACATTTTAGAAAGGTCCTTGATAAGGAAATTGTTGTTGAAGAGGTGGTTCGGTGTATTGAGGAGGCGGAGGTGCAGGATTGGTTGGGTCGTATGGAGGGATATGAAGATGTGAATAAAGATATGAAAATTGTTGGTTCACATCATTCTGAAAAGCATCTATTCGAGATGAGGTAGAGTCATTTATCTCCGTCCATCGAGCATTGATGTTAGAATTGAGAGAAGCAAACTGTTGCGTCATGAAATCCATAACATCTTGATTTGTGGGACCAGAAGCAGCAGCAGGAGGAGGAACTTCATGGTCTTCTTCATCTGCATTATGACCTTCATCGCCGACCACATCTTCTCCAATGTAAGTTATGGTTTTTGCTTCAGCATTGAAATGAACACCCATTCTTGAATCAACATTTTTGATGGAGATCCTAGTGGTGATTGGATCCATTTCAATCCGCTCAAATCCAGTGAAATCTATATCATAAGCTTCCATAATCCTTGTGATGAAATATGCATATGGTAGAAAAGTGGCCCTTGCGGCAACTTTTAGCATATGCATCACAATCAATTTTGCCCAATTAACCGGGATTCCATTTTTCCTTGCATAGATGATTTGCAATTCTAGGTCGGTCACTGTACAATGATTCCCTGCTCTAGGAAACAAAATATACACCAGAAAATAGTGAAACAACCTATCATCAATATGGAAATTTCCAGCACTCCATGTGTCCCTAGCTGGAGTAACCCCGCCAAGACTGCGAATCCGCTTGGCACGGTATTCAGATTCTGATAACCTTCCAATGCTATAGAAAAATTCTCGCTTCTGATAGTTTTCCCAAGCAGCATCTTCTGGATCATAGAGGGTACTTCCAGAATATGGAATGTTCAAGATTCTGCCAAGGGTTTTGGAATACAGAGGGATTCTTTTTCCAAGGACATATGTATAACATTTGTTGTTGTCATAGCACATGTTGCTGTAGAAAATTTTAACCAGATCCGGGTAATAGAAACCATGTGAAGCTATTAATGGTTCTAACCCATAAGCAATGAAATCTCTTTGAAATGAGAAGCATTCATCTGGAAAAGTAGATAACATACCAAACTTTGGAGTAGAGATGATTTTCTTTTGAAAATGCTTGAGAAATCTGTCCCGCTGTGGATCCGTGAGGTACTCGAGCACAGAGTTTTCAGATGATGACGAAGCTGGCTTCTTTCCTTTCTCTGAGGCAGAGGCTTTTCTCTTGGGAGCCATGGATCTTGTTAGGGTTTTGAAAAGAGAGATATAGAGTTCTTTTGTGTTGTTATGTGAGAGAGTGTGTTGGTGTTATGAGATAGTGAGGGAGTTTTGGTGAGATTAAATAGTATAATAGGGTAAGTGAGGTCTTTTATGAGGTTTTAATTTGGTAATTTGGTCAAGGTTTCATTGATTGGGCAATAGTAAGGTGGGAGGTTGAGAGACAATGAATGTTTGACCAATGTATTAAAAGCTCATTACAAGTATCACATGTTAAAACAAAATACATTGCATAGAGAAAATACATAAAAAATGCTTCAGATTCTGTGGTAAATCGATTCACCCCTTGGTTAAATCGATTTACACAGAACATTTTCATAAAAAGTAATTTTCGTTCAGTGGTAAATCGATTTACATATTGTGTAAATCGATTTACACACAAGATTTTATTAAAAAAAGATTTGCTTCAGTAGTAAATCGATTGACATATTGTGTAAATCGATTTACACAGTAGATTTTAATAAAAGAAATGATTTGCTTCAGTAGTAAATCGATTGACATATTGTGTAAATCGATTTACTTAAAGAGAAAATTTAAAACATCATTATTTTTAACATTTGAAACAATGTCTATCCACATATATATGTACATTAAGGTATAGTCAAGGATTGAGTGCACCTTAAATATCTTGTTCATCGAGGATTCCAAGTTCACGACGAATTTTGAAAAATGCATCCTTTGCAAGTGGTTTTGTGAAGATGTCCGCGAGTTGATTTTGAGTGTCCACAAATGTGATCTCGACATCTCCTTTGAGTACATGGTCTCGGATGAAATGATGTCTGATGCCAATGTGTTTCGTCCGGGAATGCATAACTGGATTTTTCGTAATATTGATCGCGCTTGTGTTATCACATCGAAGAGGAATGCATCCAAGGTTTACTCCATAGTCAAGTAATTGTTGTTTTAGCCAAAGAATTTGAGCGCATCCACTTCCAGCCGCAATGTATTCTGCTTCGGCAGTGCTGAGAGCTACGCTTGCTTGCTTTTTGCATGACCATGAAACCAAGGCATTTCCAAGAATGTGACATGTTCCACTTGTACTTTTGCGATCAGTTTTGCAACCTGCATAGTCAGCATCAGAATAACCAACTAGATTGCACATACTACCTTTTGGATACCATAATCCGACGTTGGTTGTTCCTTTGAGATATTTTATTATGCGCTTGACTGCTGCAAGGTGAGACTCTTTAGGATTGGCTTGATATCTTGCACATAGGCAAACACTGAACATAATGTCAGGTCTACTTGCTGTTAAATAAAGGAGTGAGCCAATCATTCCACGATACTTAGTTATGTCAATAGAATTTCCTGATTCATCTGGGTCAAGATAGGTGCCGGAACCCATAGGAATTGCACTTTCTTTGCTACTTTCCATCTCAAACTTCTTTATAAGGTCTTTGCAATATTTTGATTGGTTTACGAAGATACCATGTTTGATTTGCTTAATTTGAAGACCAAGAAAGAAATTCAATCTTCCCATCATAGACATCTCAAACTCTCCTTGCATCATAGACGAAAATTCCTTGCACATATTTTGGTTAGTTGAACCGAAAACAATATCATCTACATAGATTTGTACAAGTAAGGTATGATGATTAACATTTTTTATGAAGAGAGTGGTATCAACTTTACCCTTTACAAACCCTTTTTCACATAGGAATGCGCTTAGTCTATCATACCAAGCCCTTGGTGCTTGCTTCAGCCCATAGAGAGCTTTCTTCAGTTTGAAGACATGATTAGGATGTTTGAAGTCTTCAAATCCGGGAGGTTGCTTTACATAGACTTCTTCATTTATGAATCCGTTGAGAAATGCGCTTTTTACATCCATTTGAAAAAGTTCAAAGTCCAATGAGCATGCATATGCAAGTAATAGTCTTATTGCTTCCAAACGTGCTACCGGAGCAAAAGTTTCTTCAAAATCAATTCCTTCCTCTTGGTTGTATCCTTGAGCAACTAGTCTTGCCTTGTTTCGAGTGATTATTCCATTTTCATCCATCTTGTTTTTGAAAACCCATTTGGTTCCAATGATACGTTTATTTCCTGGATTAGGAACAAGTTCCCAAACTTCATTCCGCTCGAATTGGTTTAACTCCTCTTGCATGGCAAGGATCCATTGATCATCTTCTAGTGCTTGAGCCACTTTAGTAGGTTCAACTTGAGATACAAACGCCATATTTAAGCATGCATCCTTAAGATTTAGTCGAGTAGATACTCCTTTGCTAATATCTCCAATTATATTGTCAATTGGATGATCACGATGAGTTCTCCATTCTTGAGGAAGATCATCATCATTTTCATTTTGATGTGAAAGTTCATGTGTTTGTTCCGGATTGACAATTTTGCCATCTCCGCAGGAAATCTCATGAGATAAATCTATAGAATCATCATCATCACAAATAACAACTTCCTCCTTGGAGGTGTTAGATTCATCAAAAGAAACATGCATTGATTCTTCTATAGTTAAAGTTCTTTTATTGTAAATTCTAAAAGCTTTGCTAGAAAGGGAGTAACCAAGAAAGATACCTTCATCCGATTTTTCATCGAACTTACCGAGATTGTCTTTGTCGTTGTTAAGGACAAAACATTTGCACCCGAAAATATGAAAGTGAGAGATATTTGGTTTTCTTCCTTTGTAGATCTCATATGGAGTTTTCTTTAGTATAGGTCTTATGATCACGCGATTGCTTACATAACATGCCGTGCTTACCGCATCTGCCCAAAAATATTTAGGCAAACTTGAGTCACTTAGCATGGTTCTAGCAAGTTCCACCAAAGACCTATTTTTCCTTTCAACTACTCCATTTTGTTGTGGAGTTCTTGGTGCTGAAAAATTGTGGAAGATCCCATTTTCTTCACAAAATTCTTCAAATAGACTGTTTTGGAACTCTCCACCGTGATCACTTCGGATTGATGTTATCTTTGATGACTTCTCATTTTGAACTTGTTTTGCATATCTCTTGAATGCCTTGAATGCTTCATTCTTGTGTACTAAAAACAAAGTCCAAGTGAAACGGGAAAAATCATCTACAATAACTAATGCATAAATGTTACCTCCGAAGCTTCTTGTTCTAGATGGACCAAAAAGATCCATGTGCAACAATTGAAGTGGTCTTGTTGTTGAAACCACATTCTTTGGTTTGAAAGTTGATTTGGTCTGTTTGCCCTTTTGGCATGCACTACATAATTTGTCTTTGATGAACTTCATCTTTGGTAGACCAATAACTAAGTCATGCTTAACCAATTTGTTCAAGTGCTCCATGTGAATGTGAGCAATCCTCTTATGCCATAACCAAGCGTCATTGTTGTTTACCATAAGACATTGTACCTTCATAGACAAATCATCTAGAGTAATCACAAAAATATTGTTAGATCTTATACCTTTGAGTTTTACCTCATTGGTTGCCTCATCCATAATAAGGCATTCTTCTTTGTTGAATTTGATCTTGAACCCTCTATCGCAAAGTTGACTTATGCTAAGAAGGTTGTGCTTTAATCCTTCAACATAGAGAACATCCTCAATTTGAATGGATGGAGGTGTGCCAACTATTCCAACGCCAAGAATCTTTCCTTTGGTGTTGTCTCCATAGGTGACATACCCTTTGGCTTTATGTACTAGATATGAAAATTGGTGTACATCTCCTGTCATATGCTTTGAACATCCACTGTCAAGATACCAAACATTTGAAGTGGATTTCAAGCATACCTACAAAAACAAATTATTTCTTGTTAGGTACCCAAGTTGCCTTGGGTCCTTCATAGTTAGTTCCCTTTTTCACCCATGCATAATGTCCACTAGCCATACTGAAATTTCTAATATAGCATGCATTTGGTGTGTGTCCAATAATACCACAGTAAAAACAGTTTGGAACAAATTTGCTCTTGTATCTAGGAATTTGTTTTCTTTTAGATACATTAGCCTTTTTCTTTTGATGATTATGAACAACTTGCTTCTTTTCTACTTTCTTGGGATTGGAACTATTACTAGCCTTTACAAAAACAGTGGGATTGTTACTTGGTTTCTTAGTATTCACATAACCAAGACCTCTTTTATCATTAGGATAACGTTGTTGGCTTAGTAATCCTTCCAATCCTATTTGTCCTTTTTCATATCGTTCAATGACTCTTTTCAATTGAACAATTTGAAAGACATTTGATTCACACTTGGAGCATGCAAAGTTTTCCTTTTCTTTTATAAAATTCTGTTTTTGAAGATCAAAATCTTTAGTCATGGTGTCAATTTTTTCTAGACAACTTAGAAGTTCTTTTTCTTGTTTTGACACCTTTTTGTATAAACTTTTGCATTCTTTCAAGAGTTCATCAATTGCACCTTGAACATCATCATCAAAAAGATTAAATTCATTACTAACCTCTTCTTCATTGTCGGAGTGATGCGATGCCATTAAGGCTAAGTTTGCACATTCGTCGCTTTCGGATTCCGATGAACTGCTCATATCATTATCTTCCCATGCTATGTAGGCTTTCTTTTGTTTTGAGTCCTTTCCTTTGAATCCATTTTTCTTTGGGAGATTTGGACAGTTTGGCTTGATGTGTCCTTGCTTTCCACATTCATAACATGAGACATCTTGAGTTGATGTGGAGGCTTCTCTTTTCTTGAAGTGCTTTCTCTTATGTGCATGAGATCCGCCTTTGTCATTTCTGCCAAAAAACTTCCCAAGTCTTTTCACTAGAAGCATGAAATTTTCATCTTCTTCCGGATTGTCTTCTTTTGAATCAATTTTTAAGGCAATGTTTTTGGACTTCTTTTCTAGATTCTCATGTTTTTCAAGTCTACCGAGTTCCGTTTCGTATTCTTGAAGTTTGCCGAATAATGTAGCGGAAGTCATTGCGGAGAGACTCTTCTTTTCCGAGATTGCCGTTACCTTTGGTTGCCATTCCCTAGTCAATGATCTAAGGATTTTCAAGTTGAGTTCATCATTTGACAGGGTTTTACCAAGAGCAATTAAGTGATTTGTCAAATGCACAAATCTCTTTTGTAAGTCAAGAATGGATTCTCCGGGCTGCATTCGAAATAGTTCATATTCTTGACTCAAGGTATTTAGCCTTGATCTTTTTACTTCAGCCGTTCCTTCATGAGTTTGAACCAAGGTATCCCAAATTTCCTTTGATGTTTTGCAGTTTGAGACACGGAAAAATTCGTCCATACTGAGAGCACCTTGAAGAAGGTTTATTGCTTTTTTGTCATAGAGAACTTTCTTTTTATCATCGTCGTCCCATACAGTTTTGGGCTTTGCAGACCCAACGCCATTGATTACCGTTGTTGGGATAAATGGACCATTTTCAACAGCATCCCATACTTCCTCTCCTTGTGCTTCTAAATGCGCCTTCATGCGTATTTTCCAAAAGTCAAAATATTCACCACAAAATAGAGGAGGCTTGTTGTTACTACCACCATCTCTGAAAACTGGTTGATGATTTGCGGAAGCCATTCTGGATCTCTAGGAGCAGGTTACCTATAACCTGCTCTGATACCAATTGTAAGATTAAGATTGCGCCTAAGAGGGGGGGTGAATTAGGTGATGGTCGATTTTTGACTTATTTTATACTTTCTGGTTTTGATTTAGTGCTTTGAAAACTGTAAAGTGCAGAAAGTAAAGAGACACGGAGAATTATCCTGGTTCCTTCCACAACCCGGAAGTACGTCCAGTCCCCTTGCAAACACGCAAGAGATTTTACTATATTGTTAGAACTTTTACAAGACTCTTCCTAGTCTTATCCACTAAAGAACCTAACAAATAACCAAGAACACCCTCTTGGATTTCCAATAAGTCTAATGAGAACAATCCTCTCAAAAGATACCTCTTGTTTCCAATAATGGACAACAAGGAACAAAAGTAATCTAATACTTAATTCCAACAATCCTGGAAATAAGTTACACTTTGTATGTTTTTATGAAGTATGATTTCTTGAAAGATGTTGATCACTTAGAGTGACTTCTTTGAAGTTTCTTCTTTCTTCTCTTGTAAGCAATTCAAACTGTAACACAATGGTTAGATAATGCTCAAAGATTTCTGTTCTTTATATGTGTGAAAGTGCAGAAAATCTTTGTTCTTAAAAGTTAAGAAATATGAAGTTTGAATAATTTACAAAGTTCAGATTTTATTGCAAGAGAAGAGTTTTTTATGATTTGAAATATTTTGTAATATATAGTAATCAAGATACCTTTCCAAAAGGACACTTTTCTGTTTGTAAAACTTGACAAGATGCAATGTTTGATCATGCAACTATTGGAGAAAAGGTATGAAGGATATCTTGAAACCAGTACAGATTTTTCAAAATTTTCAATGTGCAAATCGATTAACATAACATGCAAATCGATTGCACGTGTTTGTAACGTTCAGAATTTCAAAAAGTTTGAAGTGTAAATCGATTAGCATGTTGTGTCAATCGATTTACAAGTGTTAAAAAATCAGTTTGTTCTGTGATCAATCGATTTACACAACCTGTAAATCGATTGCTGGCAGGAGCAAACAGTTTTTTGAAAAAGCATGTGTAAATCGATTTACACAAGATGTTAATCGATTTACAGCAGAGAAAAACTTAAAAATTGTTTTGAAATATAATTGAAGTGATGTGGCAAGTGTGTATATCATTTTTGAGCATTTCTAATCAATGTAGTTTAATTGAGAATTGATATACTTGATTGCTTGCCAAGTTCCTTGAAGCTTTGAGTGAATGATGCTTTAAGATGATTTCCACTTCTTTTCCTTCTTTCCATAATGCTTGTTTGTCTTTCATCAAACTAGCTTGTTTGTCTTTCATCAAAACTAAAGTTGAGTTGAGGCTTGAGATTACAAGTTGCCTTGTCATATGGAATGAAGTCTGTTGTCGAGACTTTTGTTACTCCAATGGATGGTAGCCTTTTCATTATGGAAGGTAGTCTGTTGTCGAGATTTTTGTTACTCCAATGGATGGTAGCCTTGTCATTATGGAAGGTAATATGTTGTCAATATTTTTGTTACTCCAATGGATGGTAGCATTGTCATTATCGAAGATAGTCTGTTGTAGAGATTTTTGTTACTCCAATGGATGTTAGCCTTGTCATTTTGGAAGGTAGTCTGTTGTCGATATTTCTGTTACTCCAATGGATGTTAGCGTTCTCATTATGGAAGGTAGTCTGTTGTTCAGATATTTGTTACTCCAGTGGATGGTAGCCTTGTCATTACGAAAGGTAGTTTGTTGTCGAGATTTTTGTTATTCCATTGGATGGTAGCCTTGTCATTATGGAAGGTATTTTGTTGTCGATATTTTTGTTACTCTAATGGATGATAACCTTGTCATTATGGAAGGTAGTCTATTGTCAAGATTTTTATTACTACAATGGATGGTAGCCTTTTCATTATGGAAGGTAGTCTATTGTCGAGATTTTTTTACTCCAATGAATGGTAGCCTTGTCATTATGGAAGGTAGTCTGTTATCGATATCTCTTTTATTCCAATGGATGGTATCCTTTTCATTATGGAAGGTTGTCTGTTGTCGAGATTTTTGTTACTCCAATGGATGGTAGCCTTGTCATTATGGAACATAGTCTATTGTTGGTATTTTTGTTACTCCAATGGATAGTAGCTTTGTCATTATGGAAGGTAGTCTGTTGCCGATATCTTTGTAACTCAATGGATGGTAGCCTTGTCATTATGGAAGGTAGTCTGTTGTAGAGATTTTTGTTACTCCCTAGGATTGTAGCCTTGTCATTTTGGAAGGTAATCTGTTGTCCATATCTTTGTTACTCAATGGATGGTAGCCTTATCATTATGGAAGGTATTTTATTGTCGATATTTTTTTTACTCCTATGGATGGTAGCCTTGTCATTATGGAACATGGTCTATTGTTGAGATTTTTGTTATTCCATTGGATGGTTGCCTTGTCATTACGAAACGTACTCTGTTGTCGAGATTTTTGTTATTCCATTGGATGGTAGCCTTGTCATTATGGAAGGCAGTCTGTTGTCGAGATTTTTGTTATTCCAATGGATGGTAACCTTGTCATTATGGAAGGTAGTCTATTGTCAAGATTTTTATTAATCTAATGGATGGTAGCCTTTTCATTATGGAAGGTAGTCTGTTGTCAATATTTTTTTACTCCAATGGATGGTAGCCTTGTCAATATGGAAGGTAGTCTATTGACGATATCTTTTTTGTTACAGCAGATGGTATCCTTTTCATTATGGAAGGTTGTCTTTTGTCGAGATTTTTTTTACTCCAATTGATTATAGCCTTGTCATTATGGAAGGTAGTCTGTTGTCGATATCTTTGTTACTCCATGGATGGTAGCCTTGTCATTTTGGAAGGTAGTTTATTGTAGAGATTTTTGTTAATCCATAGGAATGTAGCCTTGTCATTTTGGAAGGTAGTCTGCTATCGAGATTTTTGTTACTCGAATGGATGGTAGCCTTGTCATTATGGAACGTAGTCTATTGTCGATATTTTTGTTACTCCAATGGTTGTTAGGCTTTTCATTATTGATGGTAATCTGTTGTCGATATTTTCGTTACTCCAATGGATGGTAGGATTTTCATTATGGAAAGTAGTTTGTTGTCAAGATTTTTGTTACTCCAATGGATGGTAGCCTTGTCATTATGGAAGGTAGTTTGTTGTCGATATTTTTGTTACTCTAATGGATGGTAGCCTTGTCATTATGGAAGGTAGTCTATAGTCGAGATCTTTGTTACTGAATGGATGGTAGCTTGTCATTATGTAAGGTAGTCTGTTCTCGAGATTTTGTTTACTCCAATGGATGGTAGCCTTTTCTTTATGGAAGGTAGTCTGTTATCGAGATTTTTGTTACTCCAATGGATGCTAGCCTTGTCATTATAGAACATAGTCTATAGTTGATATTTTTGTTACTCCAATGGATGGTAGCCTTGTCATTATGGAAGGTAGTCTATTGTCGATATCTTTGTAACTCAATGGATGGTAGCCTTGTCATTATGGAAGGTAGTCTGTTATAGAGATTTTTGTTACTCCATAGGATGGTAGCCTTGTCATTTTGGATGGTAATCTGTTGTCGATATCTTTGTTACTCAATGGATGGTAGCCTTGTCATTATGGAAGGTAGTCTGTTGTCGAGATTTTTGTTACTCCAATGGATGGTAGCCTTGTCATTATGGAAGGTATTTTGTTGTCGAGATTTTTGTTACTCCAATAGATGGTAGCCTTGTCATTATGGAACATGGTCTATTATCTAGATTTTTGTTATTCCATTGGATGGTTGCGTTGTCATTATGGAAGGAAGTCTGTTGTCGAGACTTTTGTTACTCCAACGGATGGTAGCCTTTTCATTATGGAAGGTAGTCTGTTGTTGAGATTTTTGTTACTCCAATGGATGGTAGCCTTGTCATTATGGAAGGTAATATGTTGTCAATATTTTTGTTACTCCAATGGATGGTAGCATTGTCATTATCGAAGATAGTCTGTTGTAGAGATTTTTGTTACTCCAATGGATGTTAGCCTTGTCATTTTGGAAGGTAGTCTGTTGTCGATATTTCTGTTACTCCAATGGATGGTAGCGTTCTCATTATGGAAGGTACTCTGTTGTTCAAATATTTGTTACTCCAATGGATGGTAGCCTTGTCATTACGAAAGGTAGTCTGTTGTCGAGATTTTTGTTATTCCATTGGATGGTAGCCTTGTCATTATGGAAGGTATTTTGTTGTCGATATTTTTGTTACTCTAATGGATGCTAGCCTTGTCAATATAGAACGTAGTCTATAGTTGATATTTTTGTTACTCCAATGGATGGTAGCCTTGTCATTATGGAAGGTAGTCTATTGTCGATATCTTTGTAACACAATGGATGGTAGCCTTGTCATTATGGAAGGTAGTCTATTGTAGAGATTTTTGTTACTCCAATGGATGGTAGCCTTTTCATTATGGAAGGTAGTCTATTGTCGAGATTTGTTTACTCCAATGGATGGTAGCCTTGTCATTATGGAAGGTAGTCTGTTATCGATATCTATTTTATTCCAATGGATGGTATCCTTTTCATTATGGAAGGTTGTCAGTTGTCGAGATTTTTGTTACTCCAATGGATGGTAGCCTTGTCATTATGTAAGGTAGTTTGTTCTCGAGATTTTGTTTACTCCAATGGATGGTTGCCTTGTCATTATGTAAGGTAGTCTGTTGTCGAGATTTTTGTTACTCAAATGGATGCTAGCCTTGTCAATATAGAACGTAGTCTATAGTTGATATTTTTGTTACTCCAATGGATGGTAGCCTTGTCATTATGGAAGGTAGTCTATTGTCGATATCTTTGTAACACAATGGATGGTAGCCTTGTCATTATGGAAAGTAGTCTGTTGTAGAGATTTTTGTTACTCCATAGGATGGTAGCCTTGTCATTTTGGATGGTAATCTATTGTCGATATCTTTGTTACTCAATGGATGGTATCATTGTCATTATGGAAGGTAGTCTGTTGTCGAGATTTTTGTTACTCCAATGGATGGTAGCCTTGTCATTATGGAAGGTATTTTGTTGTCGAGATTTTTGTTACTCCAATAGATGGTAGCCGTGTCATTATGGAACATGGTCTATTGTCGAGATTTTTGTTATTCAATTGGATGGTTGCCTTGTCATTATGGAAGGAAGTCTGTTGTCGAGACTTTTGTTACTCCAATGGATGGTAGCCTTTTCATTATGGACGGTAGTCTGTTGTCGAGATTTTTGTTACTCCAATGGATGGTAGCCTTGTCATTATGTAAGGTAATATGTTGTCAATATTTTTGTTACTCCAATTGATGGTAGCATTATCATTATCGAAGATAGTCTATTGTAGAGTTTTTTGTTACTCCAATGGATGTTAGCCTTGTCATTTTGGAAGGTAGTCTGTTGTCGATATTTCTGTTACTCCAATGGATGGTAGCGTTCTCATTATGGAAGGTAGTCTGTTGTTCAGATATTTGTTACTCCAATGGATGGTAGCCTTGTCATTACGAAAGGTAGTTTGTTGTCGAGATTTTTGTTATTCCATTGGATGGTAGCCTTGTCATTATGGAAGGTATTTTGTTGTCGATATTTTTGTTACTCTAATGGATGATAACCTTGTCATTATGGAAGGTAGTCTATTGTCAAGATTTTTATTACTCCCATGGATGGTAGCCTTTTAATTATGGAAGGTAGTCTGTTGTCGAGATTTTTGTACTCCAATGGATGGTAGCCTTGTCATTATGGAAGGTAGTCTGTTATCGATATCTTTTTTATTCCAATGGATGGTATCCTTTTCATTATGGAAGGTTGTCTGTTGTCGATATTTTTGTTACTCCAATGGATGGTAGCCTTGTCATTATGGAACATAGTCTATTGTTGGTATTTTTGTTACTCCAATGGATGGTAGCTTTGTCATTATGGAAGGTAGTCTGTTGCCGATATCTTTGTAACTCAATGGATGGTAGCCTTGTCATTATGGAAGGTAGTCTGTTGTAGAGATTTTTGTTACTCCATAGGATGGTAGCCTTGTCATTTTGGAAGGTAATCTGTTGTCGATATCTTTGTTACTCAATGGATGGTAGCCTTGTCATTATGGAAGGTAGTCTGTTGTCGAGATTTTTGTTACTCCAATGGATGGTAGCCTTGTCATTATGGAAGGTATTTTGTTGTCGAGATTTTTGTTACTCCAATAGATGGTAGCCTTGTCATTATGGAACATGGTCTATTATCTAGATTTTTGTTATTCCATTGGATGGTTGCGTTGTCATTATGGAAGGAAGTCTGTTGTCGAGACTTTTGTTACTCCAACGGATGGTAGCCTTTTCATTATGGAAGGTAGTCTGTTGTTGAGATTTTTGTTACTCCAATGGATGGTAGCCTTGTCATTATGGAAGGTAATATGTTGTCAATATTTTTGTTACTCCAATGGATGGTAGCATTGTCATTATCGAAGATAGTCTGTTGTAGAGATTTTTGTTACTCCAATGGATGTTAGCCTTGTCATTTTGGAAGGTAGTCTGTTGTCGATATTTCTGTTACTCCAATGGATGGTAGCGTTCTCATTATGGAAGGTACTCTGTTGTTCAAATATTTGTTACTCCAATGGATGGTAGCCTTGTCATTACGAAAGGTAGTCTGTTGTCGAGATTTTTGTTATTCCATTGGATGGTAGCCTTGTCATTATGGAAGGTATTTTGTTGTCGATATTTTTGTTACTCTAATGGATGCTAGCCTTGTCAATATAGAACGTAGTCTATAGTTGATATTTTTGTTACTCCAATGGATGGTAGCCTTGTCATTATGGAAGGTAGTCTATTGTCGATATCTTTGTAACACAATGGATGGTAGCCTTGTCATTATGGAAGGTAGTCTATTATAGAGATTTTTGTTACTCCAATGGATGGTAGCCTTTTCATTATGGAAGGTAGTCTATTGTCGAGATTTTTTTACTCCAATGGATGGTAGCCTTGTCATTATGGAAGGTAGTCTGTTATCGATATCTATTTTATTCCAATGGATGGTATCCTTTTCATTATGGAAGGTTGTCAGTTGTCGAGATTTTTGTTACTCCAATGGATGGTAGCCTTGTCATTATGTAAGGTAGTTTGTTCTCGAGATTTTGTTTACTCCAATGGATGGTTGCCTTGTCATTATGTAAGGTAGTCTGTTGTCGAGATTTTTGTTACTCAAATGGATGCTAGCCTTGTCAATATAGAACGTAGTCTATAGTTGATATTTTTGTTACTCCAATGGATGGTAGCCTTGTCATTATGGAAGGTAGTCTATTGTCGATATCTTTGTAACACAATGGATGGTAGCCTTGTCATTATGGAAGGTAGTCTGTTGTAGAGATTTTTGTTACTCCATAGGATGGTAGCCTTGTCATTTTGGATGGTAATCTATTGTCGATATCTTTGTTACTCAATGGATGGTAGCATTGTCATTATGGAAGGTAGTCTGTTGTCGATATTTTTGTTACTCCAATGGATGGTAGCCTTGTCATTATGGAAGGTATTTTGTTGTCGAGATTTTTGTTACTCCAATAGATGGTAGCCGTGTCATTATGGAACATGGTCTATTGTCGAGATTTTTGTTATTCAATTGGATGGTTGCCTTGTCATTATGGAAGGAAGTCTGTTGTCGAGACTTTTGTTACTCCAATGGATGGTAGCCTTTTCATTATGGACGGTAGTCTGTTGTCGAGATTTTTGTTACTCCAATGGATGGTAGCCTTGTCATTATGTAAGGTAATATGTTGTCAATATTTTTGTTACTCCAATGGATGGTAGCATTATCATTATCGAAGATAGTCTATTGTAGAGATTTTTGTTACTCCAATGGATGTTAGCCTTGTCATTTTGGAAGGTAGTCTGTTGTCGATATTTCTGTTACTCCAATGGATGGTAGCGTTCTCATTATGGAAGGTAGTCTGTCGTTCAGATATTTGTTACTCCAATGGATGGTAGCCTTGTCATTACGAAAGGTAGTTTGTTGTCGAGATTTTTGTTATTCCATTGGATGGTAGCCTTGTCATTATGGAAGGTATTTTGTTGTCGATATTTTTGTTACTCTAATGGATGATAACCTTGTCATTATGGAAGGTAGTCTATTGTCAAGATTTTTATTACTCCCATGGATGGTAGCCTTTTCATTATGGAAGGTAGTCTGTTGTCGAGATTTTTGTACTCCAATGGATGGTAGCCTTGTCATTATGGAAGGTAGTCTGTTATCGATATCTTTTTTATTCCAATGGATGGTATCCTTTTCATTATGGAAGGTTGTCTGTTGTCGATATTTTTGTTACTCCAATGGATGGTAGCCTTGTCATTATGGAACATAGTCTATTGTTGGTATTTTTGTTACTCCAATGGATGGTAGCTTTGTCATTATGGAAGGTAGTCTATTGCCGATATCTTTGTAACTCAATGGATGGTAGCCTTGTCATTATGGAAGGTAGTCTGTTGTAGAGATTTTTGTTACTCCATAGGATGGTAGCCTTGTCATTTTGGAAGGTAATCTGTTGTCGATATCTTTGTTACTCAATGGATGGTAGCCTTGTCATTATGGAAGGTAGTTTGTTGTCAATATTTTTGTTACTCTAATGGATGGTAGCCTTGTCATTATGGAAGGTAGTCTGTTGTCGAGACTTTTTTTTACTCCAATGGATGGTAGCCTTGTCATTATGGAAGGTAATATGTTTTCAATATTTTTGTTACTCCAATGGATGGTAGCATTGTCATTATCGAATATAGTCTGTTGTAGAGATTTTTGTTACTCCAATGGATGTTAGCCTTGTCATTTCGGAAGGTAGTCTGTTGTTGAGATTTCTGTTACTCTAGTGGATGGTAGCCTTGTCATTATGGAAGGAAATCTGTTGTTCAGATTTTTGTTACTCCAATGGATGGTAGCCTTGTCATTACGAAAGGTACTCTGTTGTCGAGATTTTTGTTATTCCATTGGATGGTAGCCTTGTCATTATGGAAGGCAGTCTGTTGTCGAGATTTTTGTTATTCCAATGGATGGTAACCTTGTCATTATGGAAGGTAGTCTATTGTCAGGATTTTTATTAATCCAATGGATCGTAGCCTTTTCATTATGGAAGGTAGTCTGTTGTCGAGATTTTTTTACTCCAATGGATGGTAGCCTTGTCAGTATGGAAGGTAGTCTATTGACGATATCTTTTTTATTCCAGCAGATGGTATCCTTTTCATTATGGAAGGTTGTCTGTTGTCGAGATTTTTTTTACTCCAATGGATTATAGCCTTGTCATTATGGAAGGTAGTCTTTTGTCGATATCTTTGTTACTCCATGGATGGTAGCCTTGTCATTATGGAAGGTAGTTTGTTGTAGAGATTTTTGTTAATCCATAGGAATGTAGCCTTGTCATTTTGGAAGGTAGTATGCTATCGAGATTTTTGTTACTCGAATGGATGGTAGCCTTGTCATTATGGAACGTAGTCTATTGTCGATATTTTTGTTACTCCAATGGTTGTTAGGCTTTTCATTATTGATGGTAATCTGTTGTCGATATTTTCGTTACTCCAATGGATGGTAGGATTTTCATTATGGAAAGTAGTTTGTTGTCAAGATTTTTGTTACTCCAATGGATGGTAGCCTTGTCATTATGGAAGATAGTTTGTTGTCGATATTTTTGTTACTCTAATGGATGGTAGCCTTGTCATTATGGAAGGTAGTCTATAGTCGAGATCTTTGTTACTGAATGGATGGTAGCTTGTCATTATGTAAGGTAGTCTGTTCTCGAGATTTTGTTTACTCCAATGGATGGTAGCCTTTTCTTTATGGAAGGTAGTCTGTTGTCGAGATTTTTGTTACTCCAATGGATGCTAGCCTTGTCATTATAGAACATAGTCTATAGTTGATATTTTTGTTACTCCAATGGATGGTAGCCTTGTCATTATGGAAGGTAGTCTATTGTCGATATCTTTGTAACTCAATGGATGGTAGCCTTGTCATTATGGAAGGTAGTCTGTTATAGAGATTTTTGTTACTCCATAGGATGGTAGCCTTGTCATTTTGGATGGTAATCTGTTGTCGATATCTTTGTTACTCAATGGATGGTAGCCTTGTCATTATGGAAGGTAGTCTGTTGTCGAGATTTTTGTTACTCCAATGGATGGTAGCCTTGTCATTATGGAAGGTATTTTGTTGTCGAGATTTTTGTTACTCCAATAGATGGTAGCCTTGTCATTATGGAACATGGTCTATTATCTAGATTTTTGTTATTCCATTGGATGGTTGCGTTGTCATTATGGAAGGAAGTCTGTTGTCGAGACTTTTGTTACTCCAACGGATGGTAGCCTTTTCATTATGGAAGGTAGTCTGTTGTTGAGATTTTTGTTACTCCAATGGATGGTAGCCTTGTCATTATGGAAGGTAATATGTTGTCAATATTTTTGTTACTCCAATGGATGGTAGCATTGTCATTATCGAAGATAGTCTGTTGTAGAGATTTTTGTTACTCCAATGGATGTTAGCCTTGTCATTTTGGAAGGTAGTCTGTTGTCGATATTTCTGTTACTCCAATGGATGGTAGCGTTCTCATTATGGAAGGTACTCTGTTGTTCAAATATTTGTTACTCCAATGGATGGTAGCCTTGTCATTACGAAAGGTAGTCTGTTGTCGAGATTTTTGTTATTCCATTGGATGGTAGCCTTGTCATTATGGAAGGTATTTTGTTGTCGATATTTTTGTTACTCTAATGGATGCTAGCCTTGTCAATATAGAACGTAGTCTATAGTTGATATTTTTGTTACTCCAATGGATGGTAGCCTTGTCATTATGGAAGGTAGTCTATTGTCGATATCTTTGTAACACAATGGATGGTAGCCTTGTCATTATGGAAGGTAGTCTATTGTAGAGATTTTTGTTACTCCAATGGATGGTAGCCTTTTCATTATGGAAGGTAGTCTATTGTCGAGATTTTTTTACTCCAATGGATGGTAGCCTTGTCATTATGGAAGGTAGTCTGTTATCGATATCTATTTTATTCCAATGGATGGTATCCTTTTCATTATGGAAGGTTGCCAGTTGTCGAGATTTTTGTTACTCCAATGGATGGTAGCCTTGTCATTATGTAAGGTAGTTTGTTCTCGAGATTTTGTTTACTCCAATGGATGGTTGCCTTGTCATTATGTAAGGTAGTCTGTTGTCGAGATTTTTGTTACTCAAATGGATGCTAGCCTTGTCAATATAGATCGTAGTCTATAGTTGATATTTTTGTTACTCCAATGGATGGTAGCCTTGTCATTATGGAAGGTAGTCTATTGTCGATATCTTTGTAACACAATGGATGGTAGCCTTGTCATTATGGAAGGTAGTCTGTTGTAGAGATTTTTGTTACTCCATAGGATGGTAGCCTTGTCATTTTGGATGGTAATCTATTGTCGATATCTTTGTTACTCAATGGATGGTAGCATTGTCATTATGGAAGGTAGTCTGTTGTCGAGATTTTTGTTACTCCAATGGATGGTAGCCTTGTCATTATGGAAGGTATTTTGTTGTCGAGATTTTTGTTACTCCAATAGATGGTAGCCGTGTCATTATGGAACATGGTCTATTGTCGAGATTTTTGTTATTCAATTGGATGGTTGCCTTGTCATTATGGAAGGAAGTCTGTTGTCGAGACTTTTGTTACTCCAATGGATGGTAGCCTTTTCATTATGGACGGTAGTCTGTTGTCGAGATTTTTGTTACTCCAATGGATGGTAGCCTTGTCATTATGTAAGGTAATATGTTGTCAATATTTTTGTTACTCCAATGGATGGTAGCATTATCATTATCGAAGATAGTCTATTGTAGAGATTTTTGTTACTCCAATGGATGTTAGCCTTGTCATTTTGGAAGGTAGTCTGTTGTCGATATTTCTGTTACTCCAATGGATGGTAGCGTTCTCATTATGGAAGGTAGTCTGTTGTTCAGATATTTGTTACTCCAATGGATGGTAGCCTTGTCATTACGAAAGGTAGTTTGTTGTCGAGATTTTTGTTATTCCATTGGATGGTAGCCTTGTCATTATGGAAGTTATTTTGTTGTCGATATTTTTGTTACTCTAATGGATGATAACCTTGTCATTATGGAAGGTAGTCTATTGTCAAGATTTTTATTACTCCAATGGATGGTAGCCTTTTCATTATGGAAGGTAGTCTGTTGTCGAGATTTTTGTACTCCAATGGATGGTAGCCTTGTCATTATGGAAGGTAGTCTGTTATCGATATCTTTTTTATTCCAATGGATGGTATCCTTTTCATTATGGAAGGTTGTCTGTTGTCGATATTTTTGTTACTCCAATGGATGATAGCCTTGTCATTATGGAACATAGTCTATTGTTGGTATTTTTGTTACTCCAATGGATGGTAGCTTTGTCATTATGGAAGGTAGTCTGTTGCCGATATCTTTGTAACTCAATGGATGGTAGCCTTGTCATTATGGAAGGTAGTCTGTTGTAGAGATTTTTGTTACTCCATAGGATGGTAGCCTTGTCATTTTGGAAGGTAATCTGTTGTCGATATCTTTGTTACTCAATGGATGGTAGCCTTATCATTATGGAAGCTATTTTATTGTCGATATTTTTTTTACTCCTATGGATGGTAGCCTTGTCATTATGCAACATGGTCTATTATTGAGATTTTTGTTATTCCATTGGATGGTTGCCTTGTCATTATGGAAGGAAGTCTGTTTTCGAGACTTTTGTTACTCCGATGGATGGTAGCCTTTTCATTATGGAAGGTAGTCTGTTGTCGAGATTTTTGTTACTCCAATGGATGGTAGCCTTGTCAATATGGAAGGTAGTATGTTGTCAATATTTTTGTTACACCAATGGATGGTAGCATTGTCATTATCGAAGATAGTCTGTTGTAGAGATTTTTGTTACTCCAATGGATGTTAGCCTTGTCATTTCGGAAGGTAGTCTGTCGTTGAGATTTATGTTACTCCAATGGATGGTAGCCTTGTCATTATGGAAGGTAGTCTCTTGTTCAGATTTTTGTTACTCCAATGGATGGTAGCCTTGTCATTATGAAAGGTAGTCTGTTGTCAAGATTTTTGTTATTCCATTGGATGGTAGCCTTGTCATTATGGAAGGTAGTCTATTTTCGAAATTTTTCTTATTCCAATGGATGGTAACCTTGTCATTATGGAAGGTAGTCTATTGTGAAGATTTTTATTACTCCAATGGGTGGTAGCCTTTTCATTATGGAAGGTAGTCTGTTGTCGAGATTTTTTTACTCCAATGGTTGGTAGCCTTGTCATTATGGAAGGTAGTCTGTTGTCGATATCTTTTTTATTCAAATGGATGGTATCCTTTTCATTATGGCTTGTTGTCTGTTGTCGAGATTTTTTTTACTCCAGTGGATTATAGCCTTGTCATTATGGAAGGTAGTCTGTTGTCGATATTTTTGTTACTCCAATGGATGGTAGCCTTGTCATTATGGAAGGTATTTTGTTGTCGAGATTTTTTTTACTCCTATGGATGGTAGCCTTGTCATTATGGAACATGGTCTATTGTCGAGATTTTTGTTATTCCATTGGATGGTTGCCTTGTCATTACGGAAGGAAGTCTGTTGTCGAGACTTTTGTTACTCCAATGGATGGTAGCCTTTTCATTATGGAAGGTAGTATGTTGTAGAGATTTTTGTTACTCCAATGGATGGTAGCCTGGTCATTACGAAAGGTAGTCTGTTGTCGAGATTTTTGTTAATCCAATGGATGTTAGCCTTGTCATTTCGGAAGGTAGTCTGTCGTTGAGATTTCTGTTACTCCAATGGATGGTAGCCTTGTCATTATGGAAGGTTGTCTGTTGTCGATATTTTTGTTACTCCAATGGATGGCAGCCTTGTCATTACGAAAGGTAGTCTGTTGTCGAGATTTTTGTTATTCCACTGGATGGTAGCCTTGTCATTATGGAAGGTAGTCTGTTGTCAAAATTTTTGTTATTCCAATGGATGGTAACCTTGTCATTATGGAAGGTAATCTATTGTCATGATTTTTATTACTCCAATGGATGGTAGCCTTTTCATTATGGAAGGTAGTCTATTGTCGAGATTTTTTTACTCCAATGGATGGTAGCCTTGTCATTATGGAAGGTAGTCTGTTGTCGATATCTTTTTTATTCCAATGGATGGTATCCTTTTCATTATGGTTGGTTGTCTGTTGTCGAGATTTTTTTTACTCCAATGGATTATAGCCTTGTCATTATGGAAGGTAGTCTGTTGTCGATATCTTTCTTACTCCATAGATGGTAGCCTTTTCATAATGGAAGGTAGTATTTGGTAGAGATTTTTGTTAATCCATAGGAATGTAGCCTTGTCATTTTGGAAGGTAGTCTGCTGTCGAGATTTTTGTTACTCGAATGGATGGTAGCCTTGTCATTATGGAACGTAGTCTGTTGTTGATATTTTTGTTACTCCAATGGTTGGTAGGCTTTTCATTATTAAAGGTAATTTGTTGTCGAGATTTTCGTTACTTCAATGGATGGTAGGCTTTTCATTATGGAAGGTAGTCTATTGTCAAGATTTTTGTTACTCCAACGGATGGTAGCCTTGTCATTATGGAAGGTAGTTTGTTGTCGATATTTTTGTTACTCTAATGTGTGGTAGCCTTGTCATTATGGAAGGTAGTCTATTGTCGAGATCTTTGTTACTCAATGGATGGTAGCCTGGTCATTATGGAAGGTAGTCTGTTGTCGAGAATTTTGTTACTCCAATGGATGGTAGCCTTGTCATTAAAGAACATAGTCTATTGTTGATATTTTTGTTACTCCAATGGATGGTAGCCTTGTCATTATGGAAGGTAGTCTATTGTCGAGATCTTTGTTACTCAATAGATGGTAGCCTTGTCATTAAGTAAGGTAATTTTTTTCCAAGATTTTGTTTACTCCAATGGATGGTAGCCTTGTCATTACGAAAGGTAGTGTGTTGTCGAGATTTTTGTTATTCCATTGGATGGTAGCCTTGTCATTATGGAAGGTAGTTTGTTGTCGAGATTTTTGTTATTCCAATGGATGGTAACCTTGTCATTATGGATGGTAGTCTATTGTCAAAAATTTTATTACCCCAACGGATGGTAGCCTTTTCATTCTGGAAGGTAGTCTGTTGTCGTGATTTTTTTACTCCAATGGATGGTATCCCTGTCATTATGGAAAGTTGTATATTGTTGATATCTTTTTTATTCCAATGGATGGTATTCTTTTAATTATGGAAGGAAGTCTATTGTCGAGTCTTTTGTTACTCCAATGGATGGTAGCCTTTTCATTATGGAAGGTAGTCTGTTGTCGAGATTTTTGTTACTCCAATGGATGGTAGCCTTGTCATTCTGGAAGGTAATATGTTGTCAATATTTTTGTTACTCCAATGTATGGTAGCATTGTCATTATCGAAGATAGTCTGTTGTAGAGATTTTTGTTACTCCAATGGATGTTAACCTTGTCATTTCAGAAGGTAGTCTGTCGTTGAGATTTCTGTTACTCCAATGGATGGTAGCCTTGTCATTATGAAAGGTAGTCTGTTGTTCAGATTTTTGTTACTCCAATGGATGGCAGCCTTGTCATTACGAAAGGTAGTCTGTTGTCGAGATTTTTGTTATTCCATTGGATGGTATCCTTGTCATTATGGAAGGTAGTCCGTTGTCGAAAATTTTGTTATTCCAATGGATGGTAACCTTGTCATTATGGAAGGTAGTCTATTATCTAGATTTTTATTACTCCAATGGATGGTAGCCTTTTCATTATGGAAGGTAGACTATTGTCGAGATTTTTTTACTTCAATGGATGGTAGCCTTGTCATTATGGAAGGTAGTCTGTTGTTGATATATTTTTTATTCCAATGGATGGTAGCCTAGTCATTTTGGAAGGTAGTATTTGGTAGAGATTTTTGTTAATCCATAGGAATGTAGCCTTGTCATTTTGGAAGGTAGTCTGGTGTCGAGATTTTTGTTACTCGAATGGATGGTAGCCTTGTCATTATGGAACGTAGTCTGTTGTCGATATTTTTTTTTACTGCAATGGTTGGTAGGCTATTCATTATTAAAGGTAATCTTTTGTCGAGATTTTCGTAACTCCAATGGATTGTAGGATTTTCATTATGGAAGGTAGTTTGTTGTCGATATTTTCGTTACTCTAATGGATGGTAGCCTTGTCATTATGGAAGGTAGTCTATTGTCGAGATCTTTGTTACTCAATGGATGGTAGCCTTGTCATTATGTAAGGTAGTCTGTTCTCGAGATTTTGTTTACTCCAATGGATGGTAGCCTTGTCATTATAGAACGTAGTCTATCGTTGATATTTTTTTTACTCCAATGGATGGTAGCCTTGTCATTACGGAAGGTAGTCTATTGTCGAGATCTTTGTTACTCAATGGATGGTAGCCTTGTCATTAAGTAAGGTAGTCTGTTGTCAAAATTTTTATTACCCCAATGGATGGTAGCCTTTTCATTATGGAAGGTAGTCTGTTGTCGAGATTTTTTTACTCCAATGGATGGTAGCCCTGTCATTATGGAAGGTAGTTTGTTTCCGATATCTTTGTTACTCATCGGATGGTAGCCTTGTCATTAAGGAAGGTAGTTTGTTGTAGAGATTTTTATTAATCCATAGGAAGGTAGCCTTGTTATTTTAGAAGGTAGTCTGCTGTCGAGATTTTTGTTACTCAAATGGATGGTAGCCTTGTCATTATGGAACATAGTCTGTTGTCGATATTTTTGTTACTCTAATAGATGGTAGGGTTTTCATTATGGAAGGTAATCTGTTGTCGAGATTTTTGTTACTCCAATGAATGGTAGGCTTTTCATTATGGAAGGTAGTCTGTTGTCGAGATTTTTATTACTCCAATGGATGGTAGCCTTGTCATTATGAAAGGTAGTTTGTTGTCGATATTTTTGTTACTCTAATGGATGGTAGCCTTGTCATTATGGAAGGTAGTCTATTGTCGAGATCTTTGTTACTCAATGGATGGTAGCCTTGTCATTAAGTAAGGTAGTCTGTTGTCGAGATTTTGTTTACTCCAATGGATGGTAGCCTTGTCATTATGAAAGGTAGTCTATTGTTGAGATTTTTGTTATTACATTGGATGGTAGCCTTGTCATTATGGAAGGTAGTATGTTATCGAGATTTTTATTACCCCAATGGATGGTAGCCTTTTCAATATGGAAGGTAGTCTGTTGTCGAGATTTTTTTATTCCAATGGATGGTAGCCTTGTCATTATGGAAGGTAGTCTGTTGTTGATATCTTTTTTATTCCAATGGATGGTATTAGTTTCATTATCGAAGGTTGTATGTTGTCGAGATTTGTTTTACTCATATGGATGGTAGCCTTGTCATTAAGTAAGGTAGTCTGTTGTCGAGATTTGTTTTACTCCAATGGATGGTAGCCTTGTCATTAAGTAACATAGTCTGTTGTCGAGATTTTTGTTACTCCAATGGATGGTAGCCTTGTCATTATGGAAGGTAGTCTGTTATCGAGATTTTGGTTACTCCAATGGATGGTAGCCTTGTCATTATGGAAGGTAGTATGTTGCCGATATCTTTGTTAATCAATGGATGGTAGCCTTGTCATTATGGAAGGTAGTTTGTTGTCGAGATTTTTGATAATCCAATGGATGGTAGCCTTGTCATTATGGAAGGTAGTCTATTGTTCAGATTTTTGTTACTCCAATGGATGGTAGCCTTGTCATTACGAAAGGTAGTCTGTTGTCTAGATTTTTGTTATTCCATTGGATGGTAGTCTTGTCATTATGGAAGGTAGTTTGTTGTCGAGATTTTTGTTATTCCAATGGACGGTAAACTGTTCATTATGGAAGGTAGTCTATTATCAAAATTTTATTACTCCAATGGATTGTAGCCTTGTCATTATGGAAGGTAGTCTGTTGTTGATGTCTTTTTTATTCAAATCGATGGTATCCTTTTCATTATGGAAGGTTGTCTGTTGTCGAGATTTTTTTTACTCTAATGGATGGTAGCCTTGTCATTATGGAAGGTAGTCTTTTGTCGATATCTTTGTTACTCAATGGATGGTAGCCTTGTCATTAAGGAAGGTAGTTTGTTGTAGAGATTTTTTTTAATCCCTAGGAATGTAGCCTTGTCATTTAAAAAGGTAGTCTGCTGTCGAGATTTTTGTTACTCAAATGGATGGTAGCCTTGTCATTATGGAACATAGTTTTTTGTCGATATTTTTGTTACTCTAATGGATGGTAGGCTTTTCATTATGGAAGTTTATCTGTTGTAGAGATTTTTGTTACTCCAATGGATGGTAGGCTTTTTATTATGGAAGGTAGTCTGTGTCGAGATTTTTTGTTACTCCAATGGATGGTAGCCTTGTCATTATGGAAGGTAGTTTGTGGTTGATATCTTTGTTACTCAATGGATGGTAGCCTTGTCATTAAGTAAGGTAGTCTGTTGTCAAGATTTTGTTTACTCCATTGGATGGTAGCCTTGTCATTATGGAATGTACTCTATTGTTGATATTTTTGTTACTCGAATGGATGGAAGCCTTGTCATTATGGAAGGTAGTATGTTGCCGATATCTTTGTTAATCAATGGATGGTAGCCTTGTCATTATGGAAGGTTGTCCGTTGTAGAGATTTTTGTTATTCCATAGGATGGTAGCCTTATCATTTTGGAAGGTAATCTGTTGTCTATATCTTTGTTACTCAATGGATGGTAGCCTTGTCATTATGGAAGGTAGTTTATTGTCGAGATTTTTGTTACTCCAATGGATGGTAGTCTTTTCATTATGGAAGGTAGTGTGTTGTCGAGATTTTTTTACTCCTATGGATGGTAGCTGTTGTACCCCAAAATTTGCCCTCCCATATTCTTCAAGATTTGCAAAGAGCATGCTTCAAAATCTCCCCAAGGGTTGCACAGTTCAAGGGCCTCCTAACAGTCAAAAACTAGGGTTTTGGTTCTGGCAAAGAAATTGAAGTTTCCAAGGGTCTAAACAAGTCCCACATGCCTACAAACAAGGTCAAGCATCCTCATGTCAAGTTTCAAGACTTACAGCACAAAATTGCATAGTCAAAAACCCTAATTGCCCTACAGTCAACTGCAGGGGCAAAATTTTCATGTGACAGTCAAAAGTTCAAATTTTTGGTCAACATCTTATTTTGAAGCCACAAACATCATTTGATCAATTCTTGATCATGATTTTCAAGGCATGGCTCAAAAAGTCTCAAGATGCAAAAGTTTCCATATTTGGACAGTTGAAAAAGTCAACTGTAACTTGACCAAGGCATAACTTCCACATGGTTTATCAGAAAAATTCCATCCAAAGCTCATTTTGAAGAGAAAGACATTTCCTACAACTCCTCTTCACACTTCAAGTCCAAGAAATGCTCTCACAAAAAGTTATCAATTTCAACATTATAGGTCATTTTCAAAAGTCAACAAAAAGGGACTTTAAGTCAAAGGCTATAACTTGAGATTGGTAAATCAAAATGACATGGGACCAAAGGCATTGGTTAAAGGACTTCAATACCTTTCCAAAATGTCCAAGAACATGATCAAAGCTTAACAATTGAGCAAGATATGCCTTGTGGAAGTTGGGAAATTTTTGGGAATTTTGAAAAGTCAAGTTTACTTCAAATGCCTCAAAATTGCTAATGGGCCACATTTTCTTCCAAGATTCATCATCCAAAGGCTATGCACGACCATTTGGCCCAAGGGGAGTTATTTCATCATTTTTTATTATTTATTTGAATTTTTAATCACCATTAATTCATTTAATAAAATAAAATATGAAAAAAATACTCATCCATGCTTTTCAAATCTTTTTGTGCATAGAATACCTTCAAGATTTCGTGCACTATCTGATATGGAAAGAATCAAGGTGATTTGGTCATGATTGGAATCAAAACACATGGAAAAGATTTGAATAAATATGCCATTAAAATCAAATATTGGATTCATGATTACAAGGCTTTTTGACTAAAATCTTTACCCTAATTCATCCCTCATATAAGTCAGAAGCTAAACCTAATGCACATAACCCTTGAAGCTACGCCTAAGAACCAAAACAAATTTTGCATTTTTGACCAATTTTTTCAAAACTGAAAACAATATTGCAGGGAGTTTCAAGACGAAAGAACTATCCCAAAAGCTTCCTAAGACACTAAGGAACCTAACTGAGTCCTTTTCCACGCTTCCAGCATCAAGAATTGGTATATGGAGATCAAACTTTCTCAAACTTTTTGCATATTCGTATCTCATGATTCATGCGTTGTTTTCAATTTCTAATGTTTGATTTGTGTTAGTTGATTCATTCTAAAGCTAATCATGCCGGTTAATTGAGTTTTCGTGCTTTATTCATGAATCCACCATTGAAGCTCGCTAGGGTTACAGAGCTGTAAATTTGGGGCTTCCCTATTCTGAAAAAATTGGCCAACAAGACCTGGACCACTGGACTCACGACCTTCACACGATTTGATTACACTAGTCGCGCCCTATTTATATGGCCACACGGGCTAATCGCTATTTTAGAAAAGACTGTGTTTTGGGGGGGTTTAAAACCCCCGCTACTTCTTTTTATTTTCAGGCCAAAAACAAACAATTGGAGAAGAAGGTGAGGTGTAAGCCAGCGGTTGGTGCGTTTGAATTTCGCGCGAATAAATGCCACTAACCATTGTTTTGCCTTATGTTGATTACTTGTCATATTATGTTACAAATGTGCACGCAGCTCAGTTGGTGGAGAAGGGTATTGGTAAGCCTTGGGACCTGGGTTCGAACCCCAAGTCCCCCTACTTTGTTTCATATTTTTCTTCTTAACGTGGTTCTATGTAGCTTGCTCCCTGAGGCCTACCATGCAGCCTCATGACTTGGCTTGCCACACGTCCCATGGCATCAGTCCAATGGTCCAGATCTAAAGCCTATGGAATGATTCAGTCAATGCCTACGCACATGATCACCCAGAAGTCAACAAGGCCAGGAATTAAATGGGCCTAATTACTGGGACAAACCTCCAAACTGGGGTCAACACCCCCCATTGGTTTGCATCAATTCTTCTTTCTTTTTTATTCTTTTCTATTTTATTTGTTTTATTTCTCTTTTAGTTTAATTCATAAATTAATTTTTCTTTAATATAAAAAATAATAAAAAATTCAGAAACTATAAAGAATATAAATATATTTTATTTAAATGTTTTCTTAGTAAATAAATTATATTAATTAATTTAGTTAATTCTAGGGTTAAATTTTTAATATTTTTGTAATAAATTAAAAAATGTAGAATTAGGGTTTTAATTAATTTTATCTTTTCTCTTTTCTTTTATCATTATTAATAATTAATTATTTATTTTTGTAAATAAAATTGTATTAATTAATTATGTTAACTTTAGGTTTAATTTTTACATTTTTTTAATAAACTAAAAATAGCTAAAATTAGGTTTTAATTCCATTAATTCTCATTAAAAATCCATAAATGCAAAAAACTCAAAAAATAACTTCCTTTTTCATTAAATATAATTAATTTCATAATTGTAATTTAACTTCCTTAAAAGGGTCCAACGCCCTCGCATTCCCGATTTTACTTATTTTCGCATTTTATTTTTATTTCCTCTTTTTGTGAATATTCATGTAATTCTCCCAAAGCCATGTAATAGCTTAATTAGACATTTATCTTTTCCGCTTTATTTTATTTCAAATCGGGTCTCGGATTGATTTGGCGATGTAGACCCGCGCCTTTGTAATAGCGTAGGACCTTTCAATTCTCGCGACTTTTAACTGTTAATAACTTGCATGAAAGAATGAATGTCAAAATAAAAATAACGCGTAGATCACCAATGCATGAATAAGACAAAAATAAATGAACATAACACACAAATCACACACCATCCCTAGGGTACGCCTCATTGTTGCCTTGCCCCTTGAAAGGTGATCGTCGAGTAGAGGACATTTTAGTAAGTCCTCATGTCCATGAACATGGCATGAGGGTAGCTTCTAAGGTGTCTTCCCATTGCTCCGGTGATCACCATGTCCCGAACATCGAATTGACCCGAACACCTCCAACGATGGTGTTACCTACCTCTCAATGGTGGGATGGCACTACTTTAAGGACATTTACACAGATGAATTCCTTAGGGTAGGTAGACGACTCTAGATACTTGCTCTAATTTCAAAACAAATCAAAAAATACTTTTCACACCGACACCTTTTCAAAAAGCTTTCGAAAGCAATTTTTCAAACACTCCTGAGGACCGATACAAGAGTCAAACTGGAATTTTCAAAGAAACTTTTTAAAACCCACAGTTGAAAAGCAATCAAATCATTTTTAAAACACAAATGAGCAAGTATCTAAGAGCCCATGGATAACCATGGATAGAAAGGGTGCTAACACCTTCCCTTTCTATAAATCTACCTCCCGAACCGAGAGCAATCTCTATAAGGAATTTTTCTGTGCTTTTGTCCTTTCCATTTGGAGAAAATAAAAGACGGTGGCGACTCTTGCTTCCGTGACATTTCGCGAACCAGCGTTAAACAGTCAGTTCCAGATCCACCGATCACAGTAGCCTTGTCATTATGGAACATGGTCTATTGTCGATATTTTTGTTATTCCATTGGATGGTAGCCTTGTCATTTTGGAAAGTAGTCCGTTGTCGAGACTTTTGTTACTCCAATGGATGGTAGCCTTTTCATTATGGAAGGTAGTCTGTTGTCGAGATTTTTGTTACTCAAATGGATGGTAGCCTTTTCATTGTGGAAGGTAATCTTTTGTCAATATTTTTGTTACTCCAATGGATGGAAGCCTTGTCATAATCGAAGCTAGTCTGTTGTAGAGATTTTTGTTACTCCAATGGATGGTATCCTTGTCATTATGGAAGGTAGTCTGTTGTCGATATTTTTGTTACTCCAATGGATGGTAGCCTTGCCATTATGGAAGGTAGTCTGTTGTTCAGATTTTTGTTACTCCAATGGATGGTAGCCTTGTCATTATGAAAGGTAGTGTGTTGTCGATATTTTTGTTATTCCATTGGATGGTAGCCTTGTCATTATGGAAGGTAGTCTATTGTCAAGATTTTTATTACTCCCATGGATGGTAGCCTTTTCATTATAGAAGGTAGTTTGTTGTCAAGATTTTTTTACTCCAATGGATGGTAGCCTTGTCATTATGGAAGGTAGTCTGTTGTCGATATCTTTTTTATTCCAATGGATGGTAACCTTTTCATTATGGAAGGTTGTCTGTTGTCGAGAATTTTTTACTCCAATGGATGGTATCCTTGTCATTATGCAAGGTAGTCTGTTGTCGATATCTTTTTTATTCCAATGGGTTGTATCCTTTTCATTATGGAAGGTTGTCTGTTGTCGAGAATTTTGTTACTCCAATGGATGGTAGCCTTGTCATTATGGAAGTTAGTTTGTTGTCGATATCTTTGTTACTCAATGGATGATAGCCCTGTCAATATGGAAGGTAGTTTGTTGTAGAGATTTTTGTTACTCCATAGGAATGTAGCCTTGTTATTTTAGAAGGTAGTCTGCTGTCGAGATTTTTGTTACTCGAATGGATGGTGGCCTTGTCATTATGGAACGTAGTCTGTTGTCGATATTTTTGTTACTCCAATGGATGGTAGACTTGTCATTATGGAAGGTAGTGTGTTGTCGATATTTTTTTACTCCTATGGATGGTAGCCTTGTCATTATGGAACATGGTCTATTGTCGAGATTTTTGTTATTCCATTGGATGGTAGCCTTGTCATTTTGGAAGGTAGTCCGTTGTCGAGACTTTTGTTACTCCAATGGATGGTAGCCTTTTCATTATGGAAGGTAGTCTATTGTCGAGATTTTTGTTACTCCAATGGATGGTAGCCTTTTAATTGTGGAAGGTAATACGTTGTCAATATTTTTGTTACTCCAATGGATGGTAGCCTTGTCATAATCGAAGGTAGTCTGTTGTAGAGATTTTTGTTACTCCAAGTGATGGTATCCTTGTCAATATAGAAGGTAGTCTGTTGTCGATATTTTTGTTACTCCAATGGATGGTAGCCTTGCCATTATGGAAGGTAGTCTGTTGTTCAGATTTTTGTTACTCCAATGGATGGTAGCCTTGTCATTATAAAAGGTAGTGTTTTGTCGAGATTTTTGTTATTCCATTGGAAGGTAGCCTTGTCATTATGGAAGGTAGTCTATTGTCAAGATTTTTATATCTCCCATGGATGGTAGCCTTTTCATTATAGAAGGTAGTTTGTTGTCAAGATTTTTTTACTCCAATGGATGGTAGCCTTGTCATTATGGAAGGTAGTCTGTTGTCGATATCTTTTTTATTCCAATGGATGGTAACCTTTTCATTATGGAAGGTTGTCTGTTGTCGAGAATTTTTTACTCCAATGGATGGTAGCCTTGTCATTATGGAAGTTAGTTTGTTGTCGATATCTTTGTTACTCAATGGATGGTAGCCTTGTCAATATAGAAGGTAGTTTGTTGTAGAGATTTTTGTTACTCAATAGGAATGTAGCCTTGTCATTTTGGAAGGTAGTCTGCTGTCGAGATTTTTGTTACTCGAATGGATGGTAGCCTTATCATTATGGAACATAGTCTGTTGTCGATATTTTTGTTACTCCAACGGATGGTAGCCTTGTCATTATGGAAGGTAGTGTGTTGTCGAGATTTTTTTACTCCTATGGATGGTAGCCTTGTCATTATGGAACATGGTCTAATGTAGAGATTTTTGTTATTCCATTGGATGGTAGCCTTGTCATTTTGGAAGGTAGTCCGTTGTCGAGACTTTTGTTACTCCAATGGATGGTAGCCTTTTTATTATGGAAGGTAGTCTGTTGTCGAGATTTTTGTTACTCCAATGGATGGTTGCCTTTTCATTGTGGAAGGTAATCCGTTGTCAATATTTTTGTTACTCCAATGGATGGTAGCCTTGTCATAATCAAAGGTAGTCTGTTGTAGAGATTTTTGTTACTCCAATGGATGGTATCCTTGTCATTATGGAAGGTAGTCTGTTGTCGATATTTTTGTTACTCCAATGGATGGTAGCCTTGTTATTATGGAAGGTAGTCTGTTGTCAGATTTTTGTTACTCCAATGGATGGTAGCCTTGTCATTATGAAAGGTAGTGTGTTGTCGAGATTTTTGTTATTCCATTTCATGGTAGCCTTGTCATTATGGAAGGTAGTCTGTTATCAAGATTTTTATTACTCCAATGGATGGTAGCCTTTTCATTATGGAAGGTAGTCTGTTGTCAAGATTTTTTTACTCCGATGGATGGTAGCCTTATCATTATGGAAGGTAGTCTATTGTCGATATCTTTTTTATTCCAATGGATGGTATCCTTTTCATTATGGAAGGTTGTCTGTTGTCGATAATTTTTTTACTCCAATGGATGGTAGCCTTGTCATTATGGAAGGTAGTTTGTCGTTGATATCTTTGTCACTCAATGGATGGTAGCCTTGTCAATATGAAAGGTAGTTTGTTGTAGAGATTTTTGTTACTCCATAGGAATGTAGCCTTGTCATTTTGGAAGGTAATCTGCTGTCGAGATTTATGTTACTCGAATGGATGGTACCCTTGTCATTATGGAACGTAATCTGTTCTCGATATTTTTGTTACTCCAATGGATGGTAGAATTTTCATTATGGAAAGTAATCTGTTGTCGAGATTTTTGTTACTCCAATGGATGGTAGCCTTGTCATTATGGAACATGGTCTATTGTCGAGATTTTTGTTATTCCATTGAATGGTAGCCTTGTCCTTAGGGAAGGTAGTCTATTGTCGAGACTTTTGTTACTCCAATGGATGGTAGCCTTTTCATTATGGAAGGTAGTCTGTTGTCGACTTTTTTGTTACTCCAATGGATGGTAACCTTTTCATTATGGAAGGTAGTCTGTTGTCGAGATTTTTTTACTCCAATGGATTGTAGCCTTGTCATTATGGAAGGTAGTCAGTTGTCGATATCTTTTTTATTCCAATGGATGGTATCCTTTTCATTATGGAAGGTTGTCTGTTGTTGAGAATTTTTTTACTCCAATGGATGGTAGCCTTGTAATTATGGAAGGTAGTTTGTTGTCGATATCTTTGTTACTCAATGGATGGTAGCCTTGTCAATATGGAAGGTAGTTTGTTGTAGAGATTTTTGTTACTCCATAGGAATGTAGCCTTGTCATTTTGGAAGGTAGTCTGCTGTCGAGATTTTTGTTACTCGAATGGATCGTAGCCTTATCATTATGGAACATAGTCTGTTGTCGATATTTTTTTTACTCCAATGGATGGTAGGCTTTTCATTATGAAAGGTAGTCTAGTATCGAGATTTTTGTTACTCCAATGGATGGTAGCCTTGTCATTATGGAAGGTAGTTTGTTGTCGATATTTTTGTTACTCTAATGGATGGTAGCCTTGTCATTATGGAAGGTAGTCTATTGTCGAGATCTTTGTTACTCAATGGATGGTAGCCTTGTCATTATGTAAGGTAGTCTGTTGTCGAGATTTTGTTTACTCCAATGGATGGTAGCCTTGTCATTATGGAACGTAGTGTGTTTTCGATATTTTTGTTACTCCAATGGATGGTAGGCTTTTCATTATGGAAGGTAATCTGTTGTCGAGATTTTGGTTACTCCAATGGATGGTAGGCTTTTCATTACGAAAGGTAGTCTATTGTGTTGATTTTTGTTACTCAAATTGATGGTAGCCTTGTCATTATGGAAGATAGTGTGTTGTCAAGATTTTTTTACTCCTATTGATGGTAGCCTTGTCATTATGGAACATGGTCTATTGTCGAGATTTTTGTTATTCCATTGGATGGTAGCCTTGTCATTTTGGAAGGTAGTCAATTGTCGAGACTTTTGTTACTCCAATGGATGGTAGCCTTTTCATTATGGAAGGTAGTCTATTGTTGAGATTTTTGTTACTCCAATGGATGGTAGCCTTTTCATTGTGGAAGGTAATCTATTGTCAATATTTTTGTTACTCCAATGGATGGTAGCCTTGTCATAATCGAAGGTAGTCTGTTGTAGAGATTTTTGTTACTCCAATGGATGGTAGAATTTTCATTATGGAAGGTAATCTGTTGTCGAGATTTTTGTTACTCCAATGGATGGTAGCCTTGTCATTATGGAACATGGTCTATTGTCGAGATTTTTGTTATTCCATTGAATGGTAGCCTTGTCCTTAGGGAAGGTAGTCTATTGTCGAGACTTTTGTTACTCCAATGGATGGTAGCCTTTTCATTATGGAAGGTAGTCTGTTGTCGACATTTTTGTTACTCTAATGGATGGTAACCTTTTCATTATGGAAGGTAGTCTGTTGTCGAGATTTTTTTACTCCAATGGATTGTAGCCTTGTCATTATGGAAGGTAGTCAGTTGTCGATATCTTTTTTATTCCAATGGATGGTATCCTTTTCATTATGGAAGGTTGTCTGTTGTTGAGAATTTTTTTACTCCAATGGATGTTAGCCTTGTAATTATGGAAGGTAGTTTGTTGTCGATATCTTTGTTACTCAATGGATGGTAGCCTTGTCAATATGGAAGGTAGTTTGTTGTAGAGATTTTTGTTACTCCATAGGAATGTAGCCTTGTCATTTTGGAAGGTAGTCTGCTGTCGAGATTTTTGTTACTCGAATGGATCGTAGCCTTATCATTATGGAACATAGTCTGTTGTCGATATTTTTTTTACTCCAATGGATGGTAGGCTTTTCATTATGAAAGGTAGTCTAGTATCGAGATTTTTGTTACTCCAATGGATGGTAGCCTTGTCATTATGGAAGGTAGTTTGTTGTCGATATTTTTGTTACTCTAATGGATGGTAGCCTTGTCATTATGGAAGGTAGTCTATTGTCGAGATATTTGTTACTCAATGGATGGTAGCCTTGTCATTATGTAAGGTAGTCTGTTGTCGAGATTTTGTTTACTCCAATGGATGGTAGCCTTGTCATTATGGAACGTAGTGTGTTTTCGATATTTTTGTTACTCCAATGGATGGTAGGCTTTTCATTATGGAAGGTAATCTGTTGTCGAGATTTTGGTTACTCCAATGGATGGTAGGCTTTTCATTACGAAAGGTAGTCTATTGTCTAGATTTTTGTTACTCAAATTGATGGTAGCCTTGTCATTATGGAAGATAGTGTGTTGTCAAGATTTTTTTACTCCTATTGATGGTAGCCTTGTCATTATGGAACATGGTCTATTGTCGAGATTTTTGTTATTCCATTGGATGGTAGCCTTGTCATTTTGGAAGGTAGTCAATTGTCGAGACTTTTGTTACTCCAATGGATGGTAGCCTTTTCATTATGGAAGGTAGTCTATTGTCGAGATTTTTGTTACTCCAATGGATGGTAGCCTTTTCATTGTGGAAGGTAATCTATTGTCAATATTTTTGTTACTCCAATGGATGGTAGCCTTGTCATAATCGAAGGTAGTCTGTTGTAGAGATTTTTGTTACTCCAATGGATGTTATCCTTGTCATTATGGAAGGTATTCTGTTGTCGATATTTTTGTTACTACAATGGATGGTAGCCTTGCCATTATGGAAGGTAGTCTGTTGTTCAGATTTTTGTTACTCCAATGGATGGTAGCCTTGTCATTATGAAAGGTAGTCTATTGTCGAGATTTTTGTTATTCCATTGGATGGTAGCCTTGTCATATGGAAGGTAGTCTATTGTCAAGATTTTTGTTACTCCAATGGATGGTAGCCTTTTCATTATGGAAGGTAGTCTGTTGTGAAGATTTTTTTACTCCAATGGATGCTAGACTTGTCATTATGGAAGGTAGTCTGTCGTAGATATCTTTTTTATTCCAATGGATGGTATCCTTTTCATTATGGAAGGTTGTCTGTTGTCGAGAATTTTTTTTCTCCAATGGATGGTATCCTAGTCATTATGGAAGGCAGTTTGTTGTTGATATCTTTGTTACTCAATGGATGGTAGCCTTGTCAATATGAAAGATAGTTTGTTGTAGAGATTTTTGTTACTCCGTAGGAATGTAGCCTTGTCATTTTGGAAGGTAGTCTGCTGTCAATATTTTTGTTACTCGAATGGATTGTAGCCTTATCATTATGGAACATAGTATGTTGTCGATATTTTTGTTACTCCAATGGATGGTATGCTTTTCATTATGGAAGGTAATCTGTTGTCTAGATTTTTGTTACTCCAATGGATGGTAGGCTTTTCATTATGAAAGGTAGTCTATTGTCGAGATTTTTGTTACTCCAATGGATGGTAGCCTTGTCATTATGGAAGGTAGTTTGTTGTCGATATTTTTGTTACTCTAATGGATGGTAGCCTTGTCATTATGGAAGGTAGTCTATTGTTGAGATCTTTTTTACTCAATGGATGGTAGCCTTGTCATTATGTAAGGTAGTATGTTGTCGAGATTTTGTTTACTCCAATGGATGGTAGCGTTGTCATTATGGAACGTAGTATGTTTTCGATATTTTTGTTACTCCAATGGATGGTAGGCTTTTCATTATGGAAGGTAATTTGTTGTCAAGATTTTTGTTACTCCAATGGATGGTAGGCTTTTCATTATGAAAGGTAGTCTATTATCGAGATTTTTGTTACTCCAATGGATGGTAGCCTTGTCATTATGGAAGGTAGTGTGTTGTCGAGATTTTTTTACTCCTATGGATGGTAGCCTTGTCATTATAGAACATGATCTATTATCGAGATTTTTGTTATTCCATTGGATGGTAGCCTTGTCATTTTGGAAGGTAGTCCGTTGTCGAGACCTTTGTTACTCCAATGGATGATAGCCTTTTCATTATGGAAGGTAGTCTGTTGTCGAGATTTTTGGTACTCCAATGGATGGTAGCCTTTTCATTATGGAAGGTAATCTGTTGTCAATATTTTTTGTTACTCCAATGGATGGTAGCCTTGTCATAATCGAAGGTAGTCTATTGTAGAGATTTTGGTTACTCCCATGGATGGTATCCTTGTCATTATGGAAGGTAGTCTGTTGTCGATATTTTTGTTACTCCAATGGATGGTAGCCTTGCCATTATGGAAGGTAGTTTGTTGTTCAGATTTTTGTTACTCCAATGGATGGTAGCCTTGTCATTATGAAAGGTAGTCTGTTGTCGAGATTTTTGTTATTCCATTGGATGGTAGCCTTGTCATTATGGAAGGTAGTCTATTGTCAAGATTTTTATTACTCCAATGGATGGTAGCCTTTTCATTATGGAAGGTAGTCTGTTGTCAAGATTTTTTTACTCCAATGGATGCTAGACTTGTCATTATGGAAGGTAGTGTGTCGTAGATATCTTTTTTATTCCAATGGATGGTATCCTTTTCATTATGGAAGGTTGTCTGTTGTCGAGAATTTTTTTTCTCCAATGGATGGTAGCCTTGTCATTATGGAAGGCAGTTTGTTGTCGATATCTTTGTTACTCAATGGATGGTAGCCTTGTCAATATGAAAGGTAGTTTGTTGTAGAGATTTTTGTTACTCCGTAGGAATGTAGCCTTGTCATTTTTGAAGGTAGTCTGCTGTCAATATTTTTGTTACTCGAATGGATTGTAGCCTTATCATTATGAAACATAGTCTGTTGTCGATATTTTTGTTACTCCAGTGGATGGTAGGCTTTTCATTATGGAAGGTAATCTGCTTTCTAGATTTTTGTTACTCCAATGGATGGTAGGTTTTCATTATGAAAGGTAGTATATTTTCGAGATTTTTGTTACTCCAATGGATGGTAGCCTTGTCATTATGGAAGGTAGTTTGTTGTCGATATTTTTGTTACTATAATGGATGGTAGCCTTGTCATTATGGAAGGTAGTCTATTGTTGAGATCTTTGGTACTCAATGGATGGTAGCCTTGTCATTATGTAAGGTAGTCTCTTGTCGAGATTTTGTTTACTCCAATGGATGGTAGCCTTGTCATTATGGAACATAGTATGTTTTCGATATTTTTGTTACTCCAATGGATGGTAGGTTTTTCATTATGGAAGGTAATCTGTTGTCAAGATTTTTGTTACTCCAATGGATGGTAGGCTTTTCATTATAAAAGGAAGTCTATTAACGAGATTTTAGTTACTCCAATGGATGGTAGCCTTTTCATTATGGAAGGTAGTCTGTTGTCGAGATTTTTGGTACTCCAATGGATGGTAGCCTTTTCATTATGGAAGGTAATATGTTGTCAATATTTTTTATTTACTCCAATGGATGGTAGCCTTGTCATAATCGAAGGTAGTCTGTTGTAGAGATTTTTGTTACTCCCATGGATGGTATCCTTGTCATTATAGAAGGTAGTCTATTGTCGATATTTTTGTTACTCCAATGGATGGTAGCCTTGCCATTATGGAAGGTAGTCTGTTGTTCAGATTTTTGTTACTCCAATGGATGGTAGCCTTGTCATTATGAAAGGTAGTCTGTTGTCGAGATTTTTGTTATTCCATTGGATGGTAGCCTTGTCATTATGGAAGCTAGTCTATTGTCAAGATTTTAATTACTCCAATGGATGGTAGCCTTGTCATTATGGAAGGTAGTCTGTTGTCAAGATTTTTTTTATTCCAATGGATGGTATCCTTTTCATTATGGAAGGTTGTCTGTTGTCGAGAATTTTTTTACTCCAATGGATGGTGGCCTTGTCATTATGGAAGGTAGTTTGTTGTCGATATCTTTGTTACTCAATGGATGGTAGCCTTGTCAATATGGAAGGTAGTTTGTTGTAGAGATTTTTGTTACTCCATAGGAATGTAGCCTTGTCATTTTGGAAGGTACTCTGCTATCGAGATTTTTGTTACTCGAATGGATGGTACCCTTGTCATTATGGAACGTAGTCTGTTGTCGATATTTTTGTTAGTCCAATGGATGGTAGGATTTTCATTATGGAAGGTAATCTGTTGTCGATATTTTTGTTACTCCAATGGATGGTAGCCTTGTCATTATGGAACATGGTCTATTGTCGAGATTTTTGTTATTCCTTTGGATGGTAGCCTTATCATTATGGAAGGTAGTCTGCTGTCGAGTCTTTTGTTACTCCAATGGATGGTAGCCTTTTCATTATGGAAGGTAGTCTGTTGTCGAGATTTTTGTTACTCCAATGGATGGTAGCCTTTTCATTATGGAAGGTAGTCTGTGGTCGAGATTTTTTTAATCCAATGGATTGTAGCCTTGTCATTATGGAAGGCAGTCTGTTGTCGGTATCTTTTTTATTCCAATGGATGGTATCCTTTTCATTATGGAAGGTTGTCTGATGTCGAGAATTTTTTGACTCCAATGGATGGTAGCCTTGTCATTATGGAAGGTAGTTTGTTGTCGATATCTTTGTTACTCATTGGATGGTATCCTTGTCAATATGGAAGGTAGTTTGTTGTAGAGATTTTTGTTACTCCATAGGAATGTTGCCTTGTCATTTTGGAAGGTAGTCTGCTGTCGAGATTTTTGTTACTCGAATGGATGGTAGCCTTGTCCTTATGGAAGGTAGTCTATTGTCGAGATCTTTGTTACTCAATGGATGGTAGCCTTGTCATTATGTAATGTAGTCTGTTTTCGAGATTTTGTTTACTCCAATGGATGGTAGCCTTGTCATTATGGAACGTAGTCTGTTTTTGATATTTTTCTTACTCCAATGGATGGTAGGCTTTTCATTATGGAAGGTAATCTGTTGTCGAGATTTTTGTTACTCCAATGGATGGTAGGCTTTTCATTATGAAAGGTAGTCTATTGTCGAGATTTTTGTTACTCCAATGGATGGTAGCCTTGTCATTATGGAAGGTAGTGTGTTGTCGAGATTTTTTTACTCCTATGGAAGGTAGCCTTGTCATTATGGAAGGTAGTCCGTTGTCGAGACTTTTGTTACTCCAATGGATGGTAGCCTTTTCATTATGGAATGTAGTCTGTTGTCGAGATTTTTGTTTCTCGAATGGATGGTAGCCTTTTCATTGTGGAAGGTAATCTGTTGTCAATATTTTTGTTACTCCAATGAATGGTAGCCTTGTAATAATCGAAGGTAGTCTATTGTAGAGATTTTTGTTACTCCAATGGATGGTATCCTTGTCATTATGGAAGGTAGTCTGTTGTCGATATTTTTGTTACTCCAATGGATGGTAGCCTTGCCATTATGGAAGGTAGTCTGTTGTTCAGATTTTTGACACTCCAATGGATGGTAGCCTTGTCTTTACGAAAGGTAGTCTGTTGTCGAGATTTTGTTATTCCATTGGATGGTAGCCTTGACATTATGGAAGGTAGTCTATTGTCAAGATTTTTATTACTCCAATGGATGGTAGCCTTTTCATTATGGAAGGTAGTCTGTTGTCGAGATTTTTTACTCCAATGGATGGTAGCCTTGTCATTATAGAAGGTAGTTTGTTGTCGATATATTTTTTATTCCAATGGATGTTATTCTTTTCATTATGGAAGGTTGTCTGTTGTCGAGAATTTTTTTACTCCAATGGATGATAGCCTTGTCATTATGGAAGGTAGTTTGTTGTCGATATCTTTGTTACTCAATGGATGGTAGCCTTGTCAATATGGAAGGTAGTTTGTTGTAGAGATTTTTTTTACTCCATAGGAATGTAGCCTTGTCATTTTGGAAGGTAGTCTGCTGTCGAGATTTTTGTTACTCGAATGGATGGTAGCCTTGTCATTATGGAACGTAGTCTGTTGTCGATATTTTTGTTACTCCAATGGATGGTAGGCTTTTCATTATTGAAGGTAATTTGTTGTCGAGATTTTTGTTACTCCAATGTATGGTAGGCTTTTAATATGAATCGTAGTCTATTGTCGAGATTTTTGTTCCTTCAATGGATGGTAGCCTTGTCATTATGGAAGGTTGTTTCTTGTCAATATTTTTATTACTCTAATGGATGGTAGCCTTATCATTATGGAAGGTAGTCTATTGTCGAGATCTTTGTTACTCAATGGATGGTAGCCTTGTCATTATGTAAGGTAGTCTGTTGTCGAGATTTTGTTTACTCCAATGGATGGTAGCCTTGTCATTATAGAACGTAGTCAGTTTTCGATATTTTTGTTACTCCAATGGATGGAAGGCTTTTCATTATGGAAGGTAATCTGTTGTCGAGATTTTTGTTACTCCAATGGATGGTAGGCTTTTCATTATGAAAGGTAGTCTATTGTCGAGATTTTTGTTACTCCAATGGATGGTAGCCTTGTTATTATGCAAGGTAGTTTGTTGTCGATATTTTTGTTACTCTAATGGATGGTAGCCTTGTCATTATGGAAGGTAGTTTGTTGTCGATATCTTTGTTACTCATTGAATGGTAGCCTTGTCATTATGGAAGGTAGTCTGTTGTCAAGATTTTTGTTACTCCAATGGATGGTAGCCTTTTCATTATGGAAGGTAATTTGTTATCAATATTTTTGTTACTCCAATGGATGGTAGCCTTGTCATTATCGAAGGTAGTCTATTGTAGAGATTTTTGTTACTCCAATGGATGGTATCCTTGTCATTATGGAAGGTTGTCTGTTTTCGATATATTTTTTATTCCAATGGATGGTATCCTTCTCATTATGGAAGGTTGTCTGTTGTCGAGATTTTTTTTATTCCAATGGATGGTAGCCTTGTCATTATGGAAGGTAGTTTGTTGTCGATATCTTTGTTACTCAATGGATGGTAGCCTTGTCAATATGGAAGGTAGTTTGTTGTAGAGATTTTTGTTACGCCATAGGAATGTAGCCTTGTCATTTTGGAAGGTAGTCTGTTGTCTAGATTTTTGTTTCTCGAATGGATGGTAGCCTTGTCATTATGGAACGTAGTCTTTGTCGATACTTTTGTTACTCCAATGGATGGTAGGCTTTTCATTATGGAAGGTAATCTGTTGTCGAGATTTTTGTTACTCCAATGGATGGTAGGCTTTTCATTATGAAAGGTAGTCCATTGTCGAGATTTTTGTTACTCCAATGGATGGTAGCCTTGTCATTATGGAAGGTAGTTTGTTGTCGATATTTTTGTTACTCTAATGGATGGTAGCCATGTCATTATGGAAGGTAGTCTATTGTTGAGATCTTCGTTATTTAATGGATATTAGCCTTTACATTATGTAAGGTAGTCTGTTGTCGAGATTTTGTTTACTCCAATGGATGGTAGCCTTGTCATTATGGAACGTAGTCTGTTTTCGATATTTTTGTTACTCCAATGGATGGTAGGCTTTTCATTATGGAAGGTAATCTATTTTCGAGATTTTTGTTACTCCAATGGATGGTAGGATTTTCATTATGAAAGGTAGTCTATTGTCGAGATTTTTGTTACTCCAATGGATGGTAGCCTTGTCATTATGGAAGGTAGTCTGTTGTCGAGACTTTTGTTACTCCAATGGATGGTAGCCTTTTCATTATGGAAGGTAGTCTGTTGTCAAGATTTTTGTTACTCCAATGGATGGTAGCCTTGTCATAATTAAAGGCAGTCTGTTGTAGAGATTTTTGTTACTCCAATGGATGGTATCCTTGTCATTATGGAAGGTAGTCTGTTGTCAATATTTTTGTTACTCCAATGGATGCTAGCCTTGCCATTATGGAAGGTAGTCTATTTGTTCAGATTTTTGTTACTCCAATGGATGGTAGCCTTGTCATTACAAAAGGTAGTTTGTTGTCGAGATTTTTGTTATTCCATTGGATGGTAGCCTTCTCATTAATGAAGGTAGTCTATTGTCAAGATTTTTATTACTCCAATGGATGGTAGCCTTTTCATTATGGAAGGTAGTCTGTTGTCAAGATCTTTTTACTCCAATGGATGGTAGCCTTGTCATTATGAAAGGTAGTCTGTTGTCGATATCTTTTTTATTCCAATGGATGGAAGCCTTGTCATTATGAATGGTAGTTTGTTGTCGATATCTTTGATACTCAATGGATGGTAGCCTTGTCAATATGGAAGGTAGTTTGTTGTAGAGTTTTTTGTTACTCCATAGGAATGTCGCCTTGTCATTTTGGAAGGTAGTCTGCTGTGGAGATTTTTGTTACTTGAATGGATGGTAGCCTTGTCATTATGGAAGGTAGTCCGTTCTCAAGATTTTTTTACTCCAATGGATGGTAGCCTTGTCATTATGGAAGGTAGTCTGTTGTCAATATCTTTTTTATTCCAATGGATGGTATCCTTTTCATTATGGAAGGTTGTCTGTTGTCGAGAATTTTTTTACTCCAATGGATGGTTGCCTTGTCATTATGGAAGGTAGTTTGTTGTCGATATCTTTGTTACTCAATGGATGGTAGCCTAGTCAATATGGAAGGTAGTTTGTTGTAGAGATTTTTGTTACTCCATAGGAATGTAGCCTTGTCATTTTGGAAGGTAGTCTGCTGTCGAGATTTTTGTTTCTCGAATGGATGGTAGCTTTGTCATTATGGAATGTAGTCTTTGTCGATATTTTTGTTACTCCAATTGATGGTAGGCTTTTCATTATGGAAGGTAATCTTTTGTCGAGACTTTTGTTACTCCAAAGGATGGTAGGATTTTCATTATGAAAGGGAGTCTATTGTCGAGATTTTTGTTACTCCAATGGATGGTAGCCTTGTCATTATGGAAGGTAGTTTGTTGTCGATATTTTTGTTACTCTAATGGATGGTAGCCTTGTCATTATGGAAGGTAGTCTATTGTCGAGATCTTCGTTACTCAATGGATGGTAGCCTTTACATTATGTAAGGTAATCTTTTGTCGAGATTTTGTTTACTACAATGGATGGTAGCCTTGTCATTATGGAACGTAGTCTGTTTTCGATAATTTTGTTACTCTAATGGATGGTAGGCTTTTCATTATGGAAGGTAATCTATTTTCGAGATTTTTGTTACTCCAATGGATGGTAGGCTTTTCATTATGAAAGGTAGTCTATTGTCGAGATTTTTGTTACTCCAATGGATGGTAGCCATGTCATTATGGAAGGTAGTCTATTGTCGAGACTTTTGTTACTCCAATGGATGGTAGCCTTTTCATTATGGAAGGTAGTCTGTTGTCAAGATTTTTGTTACTCCAATGGATGGTAGCCTTGTCATTATGCAAGGTAGTTTGTTGTCGATATTTTTGTTACTCTAATTGATGGTAGCCTTGTCATTATAGAAGGTAGTCTGTTGTCGATATCTTTGTTACTCATTGAATGGTAGCCTTTTCATTATGGAAGGTAGTCTGTTGTCGAGATTTTTGTTTCTCCAATGGATGGTAGCTTTTTCATTGTGGAAGGTAATCTGTTGTCAATATTTTTGTTACTCCAATGGATGGTAGCCTTGTCATAATCAAAGGTAGTCTGTTGTAGAGATTTTTGTTACTCCAATGGATGGTATCCTTGTCATTATGGAAGGTAGTCTGTTGTCGATATTTTTGTTACTCCAATGGATGGTAGCCTTGCCATTATGGAAGGTAGTCTGTTTGTTCAGATTTTTGTTACTCCAATGGATGATAGCCTTGTAATTAGAAAAGGTAGTCTGTTGTCGATATTTTTGTTATTACATTGGATGGTAGCCTTCTCATTAATGAAGGTAGTCTATTGTCAAGATTTTTATTACTCCAATGGATGGTAGCCTTTTCATTATGGAAGGTAGTCTATTGTCAAGATCTTTTTACTCCAATGGATGGTAGCCTTGTCATTATAAAAGGGAGTCTGTTGTCGATATCTTTTTTATTCCAATGGATGGTAGCCTTGTCATTATGGAAGGTAGTTTGTTGTCGATATCTTTGTTACTCAATGGATGGTAGCCTTGTCAATATGGAAGGTAGTTTGTTGTAGTGTTTTTTGTTACTCCATAGGAATGTCGCCTTGTCATTTTGGAAGGTAGTCTGCTGTGGAGATTTTTGTTACTTGAATGGATGGTAGCCTTGTCATTATGGAAGGTAGTCCGTTCTCAAGATTTTTTTACTCCAATGGATGGTAGCCTTGTCATTATGGAAGGTAGTCTGTTGTCAATATCTTTTTTATTCCAATGGATGGTATCCTTTTCATTATGGAAGGTTGTCTGTTGTCGAGAATTTTTTTACTCCAATGGATGGTTGCCTTGTCATTATGGAAGGTAGTTTGTTGTCGATATCTTTGTTACTCAATGGATGGTAGCCTAGTCAATATGGAAGGTAGTTTGTTGTAGAGATTTTTGTTACTCCATAGGAATGTAGCCTTGTCATTTTGGAAGGTAGTCTGCTGTCGAGATTTTTGTTTCTCAAATGGATGGTAGCTTTGTCATTATGGAATGTAGTTTTTGTTGATATTTTTGTTACTCCAATTGATGGTAGGCTTTTCATTATGGAAGGTAATCTTTTGTCGAGACTTTTGTTACTCCAAAGGATGGTAGGATTTTCATTATGAAAGGGAGTCTATTGTCGAGATTTTTGTTACTCCAATGGATGGTAGCCTTGTCATTATGGAAGGTAGTTTGTTGTCGATATTTTTGTTACTCTAATGGATGGTAGCCTTGTCATTATGGAAGGTAGTCTATTGTCGAGATCTTCGTTACTCAATGGATGGTAGCCTTTACATTATGTAAGGTAATCTTTTGTCGAGATTTTGTTTACTACAATGGATGGTAGCCTTGTCATTATGGAACGTAGTCTGTTTTCGATAATTTTGTTACTCTAATGGATGGTAGGCTTTTCATTATGGAAGGTAATCTATTTTCGAGATTTTTGTTACTCCAATGGATGGTAGGCTTTTCATTATGAAAGGTAGTCTATTGTCGAGATTTTTGTTACTCCAATGGATGGTAGCCATGTCATTATGGAAGGTAGTCTATTGTCGAGACTTTTGTTACTCCAATGGATGGTAGCCTTTTCATTATGGAAGGTAGTCTGTTGTCAAGATTTTTGTTACTCCAATGGATGGTAGCCTTGTCATTATGCAAGGTAGTTTGTTGTCGATATTTTTGTTACTCTAATTGATGGTAGCCTTGTCATTATAGAAGGTAGTCTGTTGTCGATATCTTTGTTACTCATTGAATGGTAGCCTTTTCATTATGGAAGGTAGTCTGTTGTCGAGATTTTTGTTTCTCCAATGGATGGTAGCTTTTTCATTGTGGAAGGTAATCTGTTGTCAATATTTTTGTTACTCCAATGGATGGTAGCCTTGTCATAATCAAAGGTAGTCTGTTGTAGAGATTTTTGTTACTCCAATGGATGGTATCCTTGTCATTATGGAAGGTAGTCTGTTGTCGATATTTTTGTTACTCCAATGGATGGTAGCCTTGCCATTATGGAAGGTAGTCTGTTTGTTCAGATTTTTGTTACTCCAATGGATGATAGCCTTGTAATTAGAAAAGGTAGTCTGTTGTCGATATTTTTGTTATTACATTGGATGGTAGCCTTCTCATTAATGAAGGTAGTCTATTGTCAAGATTTTTATTACTCCAATGGATGGTAGCCTTTTCATTATGGAAGGTAGTCTATTGTCAAGATCTTTTTACTCCAATGGATGGTAGCCTTGTCATTATAAAAGGGAGTCTGTTGTCGATATCTTTTTTATTCCAATGGATGGTAGCCTTGTCATTATGGAAGGTAGTTTGTTGTCGATATCTTTGTTACTCAATGGATGGTAGCCTTGTCAATATGGAAGGTAGTTTGTTGTAGTGTTTTTTGTTACTCCATAGGAATGTCGCCTTGTCATTTTGGAAGGTAGTCTGCTGTGGAGATTTTTGTTACTTGAATGGATGGTAGCCTTGTCATTATGGAAGGTAGTCCGTTCTCAAGATTTTTTTACTCCAATGGATGGTAGCCTTGTCATTATGGAAGGTAGTCTGTTGTCAATATCTTTTTTATTCCAATGGATGGTATCCTTTTCATTATGGAAGGTTGTCTGTTGTCGAGAATTTTTTTACTCCAATGGATGGTTGCCTTGTCATTATGGAAGGTAGTTTGTTGTCGATATCTTTGTTACTCAATGGATGGTAGCCTAGTCAATATGGAAGGTAGTTTGTTGTAGAGATTTTTGTTACTCCATAGGAATGTAGCCTTGTCATTTTGGAAGGTAGTCTGCTGTCGAGATTTTTGTTTCTCGAATGGATGGTAGCTTTGTCATTATGGAATGTAGTTTTTGTCGATATTTTTGTTACTCCAATTGATGGTAGGCTTTTCATTATGGAAGGTAATCTTTTGTCGAGACTTTTGTTACTCCAAAGGATGGTAGGATTTTCATTATGAAAGGGAGTCTATTGTCGAGATTTTTGTTACTCCAATGGATGGTAGCCTTGTCATTATGGAAGGTAGTTTGTTGTCGATATTTTTGTTACTCTAATGGATGGTAGCCTTGTCATTATGGAAGGTAGTCTATTGTCGAGATCTTCGTTACTCAATGGATGGTAGCCTTTACATTATGTAAGGTAGTCTTTTGTCGAGATTTTGTTTACTACAATGGATGGTAGCCTTGTCATTATGGAACGTAGTCTGTTTTCGATAATTTTGTTACTCCAATGGATGGTAGGCTTTTCATTATGGAAGGTAATCTATTTTCGAGATTTTTGTTACTCCAATGGATGGTAGGCTTTTCATTATGAAAGGTAGTCTATTGTCGAGATTTTTGTTACTCCAATGGATGGTAGCCATGTCATTATGGAAGGTAGTCTATTGTCGAGACTTTTGTTACTCCAATGGATGGTAGCCTTTTCATTATGGAAGGTAGTCTGTTGTCAAGATTTTTGTTACTCCAATGGATGGTAGCCTTGTCATTATGCAAGGTAGTTTGTTGTCGATATTTTTGTTACTCTAATTGATGGTAGCCTTGTCATTATAGAAGGTAGTCTGTTGTCGATATCTTTGTTACTCATTGAATGGTAGCCTTTTCATTATGGAAGGTAGTCTGTTGTCGAGATTTTTGTTTCTCCAATGGATGGTAGCTTTTTCATTGTGGAAGGTAATCTGTTGTCAATATTTTTGTTACTCCAATGGATGGTAGCCTTGTCATAATCAAAGGTAGTCTGTTGTAGAGATTTTTGTTACTCCAATGGATGGTATCCTTGTCATTATGGAAGGTAGTCTGTTGTCGATATTTTTGTTACTCCAATGGATGGTAGCCTTGCCATTATGGAAGGTAGTCTGTTTGTTCAGATTTTTGTTACTCCAATGGATGATAGCCTTGTCATTAGAAAAGGTAGTCTGTTGTCGATATTTTTGTTATTACATTGGATGGTAGCCTTCTCATTAATGAAGGTAGTCTATTGTCAAGATTTTTATTACTCCAATGGATGGTAGCCTTTTCATTATGGAAGGTAGTCTATTGTCAAGATCTTTTTACTCCAATGGATGGTAGCCTTGTCATTATAAAAGGGAGTCTGTTGTCGATATCTTTTTTATTCCAATGGATGGTAGCCTTGTCATTATGGAAGGTAGTTTGTTGTCGATATCTTTGTTACTCAATGGATGGTAGCCTTGTCAATATGGAAGGTAGTTTGTTGTAGAGTTTTTTGTTACTCCATAGGAATGTCGCCTTGTCATTTTGGAAGGTAGTCTGTTGTCGAGATTTTTGTTACTCGAATGGATGGTAGCCTTGTCATTATGGAACGTAGTCTGTTGTCGATATTTTTGTTACTCAATGGATGGTAGGATTTTCATTATCGAAGGTAGTTAGTTGTAGAGATTTTTGTTACTCCAATGGATGGTATCCTTGTCATTATGGAAGGTTGTCTGTTGTCGATATCTTTTTTATTCCAATGGATGGTATCCTTTTCATTATGGAAGGTTGTCTGTTGTCCAGATTTTTTTTACTCCAATGGATTGTAGCCTTGTCCTTATGGAAGGTAGTTTGTTGTCGGTATCTTTGTTACTCAATGGATGGTAGCCTTGTCAATATGGAAGGTAGTTTGTTGTAGATATTTTTGTTACTCCATAGGAATGTAGCCTTGTCATTTTGGAAGGTAGTCTGCTGTCGAGATTTTTTTTACTCGAATAGATGGTAGCCTTGTCATTATGGAACATAGTCTTTGTCGATATTTTTGTTACTCCAATGGATGGTAGGCTTTTCATTATGGAAGGTAATCTGTTTTCGAGATTTTTGTTACTCCAATGGATGGTAGGCTTTTCATTATGAAAGGTAGTCTATTGTCGAGATTTTTGTTACTCCAATGGATGTTAGCCTTGTCATTATGGAAGGTAGTTTGTTGTCGATATTTTTGTTACTATCATGGATGGTAGCCTTGTCATTATGGAAGGTAGTCTGTTGTCGATACCTTTGTTACTCAATGGATGGTAGCCTTGTCATTATGGAAGGTAGTCTGTTGTCGAGATTTTTGTTACTCCAATGGATTGTAGCCTTTTCACTATGGAAGGTAATTTGTTGTCAATATTTTTGTTACTCCAATGGATGGTAGCCTTGTCATTATTGAAGGTAGTCTGTTGTAGAGATTTTTGTTACTCCAATGGATGATATCCTTGTCATTATAGAAGGTAGTCTGCTATTCATATTTTTGTTACTCCAATGGATGGTAGCCTTGTCATTACGAAAGGTAGTCTATTGTCGAAATTTTTGTTATTCCATTGGATGGTAGCCTTGTCATTATGGAAGGTAGTCTATTGTCAAGATTTTTATTACTCCAATGGATGGTAGCGTTTTCATTATGGAAGGTAGTCTGTTGTCGAGATTTTTTTACTCCAATGGATGGTAGCCTTGTCATTATGGAAGGTAGTCTGTTGTCGATATCTTTTTTATTCCAATGGATGGTATCATTTTCATTATGGAAGGTTATCTGTTGTCGAGATTTTTTTTACTCCAATCGATGGTAGCCTTGTCATTATGGAAGTTAGTTTGTTGTAGAGATTTTTGTTAATTCATAGGAATGTAGCCTTGTCATTATGGAACGTAGTTTGTTATCGATATATTTGTTACTCTAATGTATGGTAGGCGTTTCATTATGGAAGGTAATCTGTTGTCGATATTTTTGTTACTCCAATGGATGGTAGGATTTTCATTATAAAAGGTAGTCTGTTGTCGAGATTTTTGTTACTCCAATGGAAGGTAGCATTGTCATTATGGAAGGTAGTTTATTGTTGATATTTTTGTTACTCTAATTGATGGTAGCCTTGTCATTATGGAAGGTAGTCTATTGTCGAGATTTTGTTTACTCCAATGGATGGTAGCCTTGTCATTATAGAAGGTAGTCTGTTGTCGATATTTTTGTTACTCCAATGGATGGTAGCCTTGTCATTATGGAATGTAGTCTATTGTTGATATTTTTGTTACTCCAATGGATGTTAGCCTTGTCATTATGGAAGGTAGTCTGTTGTAGAGATTTTTGTTACTCCATCGGATGGTAGACTTGTCATTTTGGAAGGTAATATGTTGTCGATATCTTTGTTACTTAATGGCTGGTAGCCTTGTCTTTATGGAAGGTAGATTGTTTTCGAGATTTTTGTTACTCCAATGGATGGTAGCCTTGTCATTATGGAAGCTAGTGTGTTGTCGAGATATTTTTTACTCCTATGGATGGTAGCCTTGTCATTATGGAAAATGGTCTATTGTCGAGATTTTTGTTATTCCATTGGATGGTAGCCTTGTCATTATGGAACGTAGTCTGTTTTCGATATTTTTGTTACTCCAATGGATGGTAGGCTTTTCATTATGGAAGGTAATTTGTTTTCGAGATTTTTGTTACTCCAATGGATGGCAGGCTTTTCATTATGAAAGGTAGTCTATTGTCGAGATTTTGGTTCCTCCAATGGATGGTAGCCTTGTCATTATGGAAGGTAGTTTGTTGTCGATAATTTTTTTACTATCATGGATGGTAGCCTTGTCATTATGGAAGGTAGTCTGTTGTCGATATCTTTGTTACTCAATGGATGGTAGCCTTGTCATTATGGAAGGTAGTCTGTTGTCGAGATTTTTGTTACTCCAATGGATGGTAGCCTTTTCATTATGGAAGGTAATTTGTTGTTAATATTTTTGTTACTCCAATGGATGGTAGCCTTGTCATTATTGAAGGTAGTTTGTTGTAGTGATTTTTGTTACTCCAATAGATGATATCCTTGTCATTTTGGAAGGTAGTCTGTTGTCGATATTTTTGTTACTCCAATGGATGGTAGCGTTTTCATTATGGAAGGTAGTCTGTTGTCGAGATTTTTTTACTCCAATGGATGGTAGCCTTGTCATTATGGAAGGTAGTCTATTGTCGATATCTTTTTTATTCCAATGGATGGTATCCTTTTCATTATGGAAGGTTGTCTGTTGTCGAGATTTTTTTTACTCCAATGGATGGTAGCCTTGTCATTATGGAAGGTAGTCTATTGTCAATATCTTTGTTTTTCAATAGATGCTAGCCTTGTCATTATGGAAGGTAGTTTGTTGTAGAGGTTTTTGTTAATCCATAGGAATGTAGCCTTGTCATTATGGAACATAGTTTGTTATTGATATATTTGTTACTCTAATGTATGGTAGGCGTTTCATTATGGAAGGTAATCTGTTGTCGATATTTTTGTTACTCCAATGGATGGTAGGCTTTTCATTATAGAAGGTAGTCTGTTGTCGAGATTTTTGTTACTCCAATGGATAGAAGCATTGTAATTAAGGAAGGTAGTTTATTGTTGATATTTTTGTTACTCTAATGAATGGTAGCCTTGTCATTATGGAAGGTAGTCTATTGTCGAGATTTTGTTTACTCCAATGGATGGTAGCCTTGTCATTATAGAAGGTAGTCTGTTGTCGAGATTTTTGTTACTCCAATGGATGGTAGCCTTGTCATTATGGAATGTAGTCTGTTGTAGAGATTTTTGTTACTCCATAGGATGGTAGACTTGTCATTTTGGAAGGTAATCTATTGTTGATATCTTTGTTACTTAATGGATGGTAGCCTTGTCTTTATGGAAGGTAGTTTGTTTTCGAGATTTTTGTTACTCCAATGGATGGTAGCCTTGTCATTATGGAAGGTTGTGTGTTGTTGAGATATTTTTTACATATATGGATGGTAGCCTTGTCAATATGGAAAATGGTCTATTGTCGAGATTTTTGTTATTCCATTGGATGGTAGCCTTGTCATTATGGAAGGTAGTCTGTTGTCGATATCTTTGTTACTCAATGGATGGTAGCCTTGTCATTATGGAAGGTAGTCTATTATCGATATTTTTGTTACTCTAATGGATGGTAGGCGTTTCATTATGGAAGGTAATCTGTTGTCGAGATTTTTGTTACTCCAATGGATGGTAGGCTTTTCATTATGGAAGGTAGTTTGTTGTCGAGATTTTTGTTACTCTAATGGATGGTAGCCTAGTCATTATGGAAGGTATTCTGTTGTCGAGATTTTTGTTACTCCAATAGATGGTAGCCTTGTCATTATGGAAGGTAGTGTGTTGTCGAGATTTTTGTTACTATAATGGATGGTAGCCTTGTCATTATGGAAGGTAGTCTGTTGTCGAGATTTTTGTTTCTCAATGGATGGTAGCCTTGTCATTATGGAAGGTTGTCTCTTGTGGATATTTTTGTTACTGCAATGGATGTTACCCTTGTCATTATCGAAGGTAGTCAATTGTTGAGATTTTTGTTATTCCAATGGATGTAAGCCTTGTGATTATGGAAGGTAGTATATTTTTGATATTTTTTTTACTTCAATGGATGGTAGCCTTGTCATTATGGATGGTATTCTGTTGTCAAGAATTTTGTTACTATAAAGGATTGTAGCCTTGTCATTATGGAAGGTAGTCGTATGTCGATATCTTTGTTACTCTAATGGATGGTAGCCTAGTCAATATGGAAGGTAGTATGTTGTCGAGATTTTTGTTATTCTAATGAATGGTAGCCTTTTAATTATATAAGGTAGTCTGTTGTCGTGATTTTTGTTACTCCAATGGATGGTAGCCTTGTCATTATGGATGGTAGTATGTTGTCCATATCTTTGTTACTCCAATGGATGGTAGCCTTGTCATTATGGAAGGTAGTCTGTTGTCGAGACCTTTGTTACTTCAAGGATGGTAGCCTTGTCATTATGGAAGGTAGTGTGTTGTTGATATTTTTGTTATTCCAATGGATGGTAGCCTTGTCATTACGGAAGGTAGTCTATTGTCTAGATTTTTGTTACTCCAATGGATGTAAGCCTCGTCATTATGGAAGGTAGTCTATTGTCGAGATTTTTGTTACTACAATGGATTGTAGCCTTGTTATTCTGGAAGGTATTCAGTTGTCGAGATTTTTGTTACTACAATGGATTGTAGCCTTGTCGTTATGGAAGGTAGTCTGTTGTCGATATCTTTGTTACTCCAATGGATGGTAGCCTAGTCATTATGGAAGGTAGTGCGTTGTCGAAAATTTTGTTACTCCAATGGATGGTAGCATTGTCATTATGGAAGGTAGTGTGTCGTCGATATTTTTGTTATTCCAATGGATGGTAGCCTTGTCATTATCGAAGGTAGTCTATTGTCGAGATTTTTGTTATTCCAATGGATGTAAGCCTTGTGATTATGGAAGGTAGTATATTTCTGAGATTTTTTTTACTTCAATGGATGGTAGCCTTGTCATTATGCATGGTATTCTGTTTTCGAGATTTTTGTTACTATAATGGATTGTAGCCTTGTAATTATGGAAGTTAGTCTCTTGTGGATATTTTTGTTACTCCAATGGATGGTACCCTTGTCATTATGGAAGGTAGTCTGTTGTCGAGATTTTTGTTAATCCATAGGAATGTAGCCTTGTCATTATGGAACGTAGTTTGTTGTCGATATACTTGTTACTCTAATGGATGGTAGGCGTTTCATTATGGAAGGTAGTCTGTTGTCGATATTTTTGTTACTCCAATGGATGGTAGGCTTTTCATTATTGAAGGTAGTTTGTTGTCGATATTTTTGTTACTCTTACGGATGGTAGCATTGTCATTATGGAAGGTAGTTTATTGTCGATATTTTTGTTACGTTAATGGATGGTAGCCTTGTCATTATTGAAGGTAGTCTATTGTCGAGATCTTTGTTACTCAATGGATGGTAGCCTTGTCATTAAGTAAGGTAGTTTGTTGTCAAGATTTTGTTTAGTCCAATGGATGGTAGCCTTGTCATTATGAAAGGTAGTCTGTTGTCGAGATTTTTGTTACTCCAATGGATGGTAGCCTTGTCATTATGGAATGTAGTCTATTGTTGATATTTTTGTTACTCCAATGGATGTTAGCCTTGTCATTATGGATGGTAGTCTGTTGTAGAGATTTTTGTTACTCCATAGGATGGTAGACTTGTCATTCTGGAAGGTAATCTGTTGTCGATATCTTTGTTACTTAATGGATGGTAGCCTTGTCTTTATGGAAGTTAGTTTGTTTTCGAGATTTTTGTTACTCCAATGGATGGTAGCCTTGTCATTATGGCAGGTAGTGTGTTGTCCAGATTTTTTTTACTCTAACGGATGGTAGGCGTTTCATTATGGAATGTAATTTGTTGTCGAGATTTTTGTTACTCCAATGGATGGTAGGCTTTTCATTATGGAAGGTAGTCTGTTGTCGAGATTTTTGTTACTCCAATGGATGGTAGCCTAGTCATTATGGAAGGTATTTTGTTGTCGATTTTTTTGTTACTCCAATAGATGGTAGCCTTGTCATTATGGAAGGTAGTGTGTTGTCGAGATTTTTGTTACTATAATGGATGGTAGCCTTGTCATTATGGAAGGTAGTCTGTTGTCGAGATTTTTATTATTCCAATGGATGGTAGCCTTGTCATTATGAAAGGTAGTCTATTGTCTAGATTTTTGTTACTCCAATGGATGTAAGCCTTCTCATTATGGAAGGTAGTCTATTGTCGAGATTTTTGTTACTACAATGGATGGTAGCCATGTCATTCTGGAAGGTATTCTGTTGTCGATATTTTTGTTGCTACAATAGATTGTAGCCTTTTCGTTATGGAAGGTAGTCTGTTGTCGATATCTTTGTTACTCCAATGGATGGTAGCCTAGTCATTATGGAAGGTAGTCTGTTGTCGGAATTTTTGTTACTCCAATGGATTGTAGCCTTGTCATTATGGAAGGTAGTCTATTATCGAAATTTTTTACACTCCAATGGATTGTAGCCTTGTCATTATGGAAGGTAGTCTCTTGTGGATATTTTTGTTAATCCAATGATGGTATCCTTGTCATTATTGAAGGTAGTCTGTTGTCGAGATTTTGTTTACTCCAATGGATGGTATCCTTTTCATTATGGAAGGTAGTCTGTTGTCGAGATTTTTGTTATTCCAATGGATGGTATCCTTGTCATTATGAAAGGTAGTCCATTGTCGATATCTTTGTTACCCCGATAGATGGTAGCCTATTCATTATGGAAGGTAGTCTGTTGTCGAGAGTTTTGTTATTTCAATAGATGGTAGCCTTGTCATTATGGAAGTTAGTTTGTTGTCGAGATTTTTGTTACTATAATGGATGGTAGCCTTGTCATTATGGAAGGTAGTCTATTGTCGAAATTTTTGTTACTCCAATGGATGGTAGCCTTGTCATTATTGAAGGTTGTCTCATGTGGATATTTTTGATACTCCAATGGATGGTACCCTTGTCATTATGGAAGGTAGTCTATTATGGTAGGTAGTATGTAAGCCTTGTGATTATGGAAGGTAGTATATTTTTGAGATGTTTTTTCCTTCAATGGACGGTAGCCTTGTCATTATGGATGGTATTCTGTTGTCGAGATTTTTGTTACTCCAATGGATGGTAGCCTTGTCATTATGGAAGATATTCTATTGTCGATATTTTTATCACCCCATTGGATGGAAGCCTTGTCATTATGGAAGGTAGTATGTTGTCGATATATTTGTTAATACAATGGATGGTAGCCTTGTCATTATGGAAGGTAGTCTGTTGTCGAGATTTTTGTTACTGCAATGGATGGTAGCCTTGTCATTATGGAAGGTAGTCTGTTGTCAAGATTTTTGTTATTCCAATGGATGGTATCCTAGTCATTATGAAAAGTAGTCCTTTGTCAATATCTTTGTTACACCAATGGATGGTAGCCTAGTCATTATCGAAGGTAGTCTATTGTCGTGATTTTTGTTAATCCAATAGATGGTAGCCTTGCCTTTATGGAAGGTAGTCTGTTGTCGAGATTTTTGTTACTACAATTGATGGTATACTTGTCATTATGGAAGGTACTCAATAGTCGAGATTTTTGTTACTACAATGGATGGTAGCCTTGTCATTATGGAAGGTAGTCTGTTTGTCGAGATTTTAGTTACTCCAATGGATGGTAGCCTTGTCATTATGGAAGGTTTTCTCTTGTGGATATTTTTGTTACTCCAATGGATGGTACCCTTGTCATTATGGAAGATAGTCTATTATCGATATTTTTATTACTCCATTGGATGAAAGCCTTTTCATTATGGAAGGTAGTCTGTTGTCGAGATTTTTGTTATTCCAATGGATGGTAGCCTTGTCATTATGGAAGGTAGTTTGTTGTCGAGATTTTTGTTACTGCAATGGATGGTAACCTTGTCATTATGGAAGGTATTCTGTTGTTATGATTTCTATTACTCCAATGGATGGTAGCCTTGTCATTATGGAAAGTAGTCTATTGTCGAGATTTTTGTTACTCCAATGGATGGTAGCCTGGTCATTATTGAAGGGAGTCTATTGTCGAGATTTTCGTTACTCCAATGGATGGGAGCCTAGTCATTATGGAAGGTAGTCTGTTGTCGAGATTTTTGTTACTCCAATGGATAATAGCTTTGTAATTATGTAAGCTAGTCTGTTGTCATGATTTTTGTTACTCCAACTGATGGTAGCATTGTCATTACGGAAGGTAGTGTGTCGTCGATATTTTTGTTATTCCAATGGATGGTAGCCTTGTCAGTATGGAAGGTAGTCTATTGTCTAGATTTTTGTTACTCCAATGGAAGTAAGACTTGTGATCATGGAAGGTAGTCTATTTGTCTAGATTTTTGTTATACCAATAGATGGTAGCCTAGTCATTATGGAAGGTAGTCTGTTGTCGAGATTTTTATTATTCCAATGGATGGTAGCCTTGTCATTATGGAAGGTAGTTTGTTGTCGAAATTTTTGTTACTGCAATGGATGGTAACCTTGTCATTATTTAAGGTAGTCTGTTGTTATGATTTCTGTTACTCCAATGGAAGGTAGCGTTGTCATTATGGAAGGTAGTCTGTTGTCGAGATTTTTGTTACTCCAATGAATGGTAGCATGGTCATTATGGAAGGTAGTCTGTTGTCGAGATTTTTGTTACTACAATGGATGGTAGCCTTGTCATTATTGAAGGCAGTCTATTGTCGAGATTTTTGTTATTCCAATGAATAATAGCCTTGTAATTATGTAAGGTAGTCTGTTGTCGTGATTTTTGCTACTCAAATGGATGGTAGCCTTGTCATTATGGAAGGTAGTATGTTGTCCATATCTTTGTTAATCCAATGGATGGTAGCCTTGTCATTATGGAAGGTAGTTTTTTGTCGAGATTTTTGTTACTCCAAGGGATGGTAGACTTGTCATTATGGAAGGTAGTGTGTTGCCGAAATTTTTGTTATTCCAATGGATGGTAGCCTTGTGATCATGGAAGGTAGTCTATTGTCGAGATTTTTGTTACTCCAATGGATTGTAGCCTTGTCATTATGGAAGGTAGTCTATTGTCGAGATTTTTTATACTCCAATGGATTGTAGCCTTGTCATTATGGAAGCTAGTATCTTGTGGATATTTTTGTTACTCTATTTATGGTACCCTTGTCATTATGGAAAGTAGTTTGTTGTCAAGATTTTGTTTACTCCAATGGATGGTATCCTTGTCATTATGGAAGGTAGACTGTTGTCGAGATTTTTGTTATTCCAATGGATGGTATCCTTATCATTATGAAAGGTAGTCCATTGTCGATATCTTTGTTACTCCAATGGATGATAGCCTAGTCATTATGGAAGGTAGTCTATTGTCGAGATTTTGGTTACTATAATGGATGGTAGCCTTGTCATTATGGAAGGTAGTGTGTTGTCAATATTTTTGTTATTCCAATGGATGGTAGCCTTGTCAGTATGGAAGGTAGTCTATTGTCTAGATTTTTGTTACTCCAATGGATGTAAGCCTTGTGATCATGGAAGGTAGTCTATTTGTCTAGATTTTTGTTACTCCAATAGATGGTAGCCTTGTCATTATGGAAGGTAGTTTGTTGTCGAGATTTTTGTTACTATAATGGATGGTAGCCTTGTCATTATGGAAGTAGTCTGTTGTCGAGATTTTTGTTACTACAATGGATGGTAGCCCTGTCATTATTGAAGGTAGTCTATTGTCGAGAATTTTGTTATTTCAATGAATAATAGCCTTGTAATTATGTAAGGTAGTCTGTTGTCGTGATTTTTGTTACTCCAATGGATGGTAACCTTATCATTATGGAAGGTAGTATGTTGTCCATATCTTTGTTAATCCAATGGATGGTAGCCTTGTCATTATGGAAGGTAGTTTTTTGTCGAGATTTTTGTTACTCCAAGGGATGGTAGCCTTGTCATTATTGAAGGTAGTGTGTTGCCGAAATTTTTGTTATTCCAATGGATGGTAGCCTTATCATTATGGAAGGTAGTCTATTGTCTAGATTTTTGTTACTCCAATGGATGTAAGGCTTGTGATCATGGAAGGTAGTATATTGTCGAGATTATTGTTATTACAATGGATGGTAGCTTTGTCATTCTGGAAGGTATTCTGTTGTCGAGATTTTTGTTAATACAATGGATTGTAGCCTTGTCGTTATGGAAGGTAGTCTGTTGTCGATATCTTTTTACTCTAATGGATGGTAGCCTATTCATTATGGAAGGTAGTCTGTTGTCGAGATTTTTGTTACTCAAATGGATTGTAGCCTTGTCATTATGGAAGGTAGTCTATTGTCGAGATTTTTTATACTCCATTGGATTGTAGCCTTGTCATTATGGAAGCTAGTCTCTTGTGGATATTTTTGTTACTCTAATGATGGTACCCTTGTCATTATGGAAAGTAGTCTGTTGTCAAGATTTTGTTTACTCCAATGGATGGTATCCTTGTCATTATGGAACGTAGTTTGTTGTCGAGATTTTAATTATTCCAATGGATGGTATCCTTATCATTATAAAAGGTAGTCCATTGTCCATATCTTTGTTACTCCAATGGATGGTAGCCTAGTCATTATGGAAGGTATTCTATTGTCGAGATTTTGGTTACTACAATGGATGGTAGCCTTGTCATAATGGAAGGTAGTTTGTTGTCGAGATTTTAGTTACTCCAATGGATGGTAGCCTTGTCATTATGGAAGGTTGTCTGTTTGTCGAGATTTTTGTTACTCCAATGGATGGTAGCCTTGTAATTATGGAAGGTTTTCTCTTGTGAATATTTTTATTACTCCAATGGATGGTACCCTTGTCATTATGGAAGGTAGTTTGTTGTCGATATTTTTGTTACTCCAATTGATGGTAGCCTTGTCATTATGGAAGATAGTCTATTGTCGATATTTTTATTACTCCATTGGATGAAAGCCTTGTCATTATGGAAGGTAGTCTGTTGTCGAGATTTTTGTTATTCCAATGGATGGTAGCCTTTTCATTATGGAAGGTAGTTTGTTGTCGAGATATTTGTTATTCCAATGGATGGTAACCTTATCATTATGGAAGGTAGTCGGTTGTTATGATTTTTGTTACTCCAATGGATGGTAGCCTTGACATTATGGAAGGTAGTCTGTTGTCGAGATTTTTGTTACTCCAAGGGATGGTAGCCTTGTCATTATGGAAGGTAGTGTGTTGTCGATATTTTTGTTATTCCAATGGATGGTAGCCTTGTCAGTACGGAAGGTAGTCTATTGTCTAGATTTTTGTTACTCCAATGGAAGTAAGCCTTGTGATCATGGAAGGTAGTCTATTTGTCTAGATTTTTGTTACTCCAATAGATGGTAGCCTTGTCATTATGGAAGGTAGTCTGTTGTCGAGAATTTTGTTACTATAATGGATGGTAGCCTTGTCATTATGGAAGGTAGTCTGTTGTCGAGATTTTTGTTACTACAATGGATGGTAGCTTTGTCATTCTGGAAGGTATTCTGTTGTCGAGATTTTTGTTACTACAATGGATTGTAGCCTTGTCGTTATGGACGGTAGTCTGTTATCGATATCTCTTTACTCCAATGGATGGTAGCCTAGTCATTATGGTAGGTAGTCTGTTGTCGAGATTTTTGTTACTCCAATGGATTGTAGCCTTGTCATTATGGAAGGTAGTCTATTGTCGAGATTTTTTATACTCCAATGGATTGTAGCCTTGTCATTATGGAAGCTAGTCTCTTGTGGATATTTTTGTTACTCTAATGATGGTACCCTTGTCATTATGGAAAGTAGTCTGTTGTCAAGATTTTGTTTACTCCAATGGATGCTATCCTTGTCATTATGGAAGGTTGACTGTTGTCGAAATTTTAATTATTCCAATGGATGGTATCCTTATCATTATGAAAGGTAGTCCATTGTCGATATCTTTATTACTCCAATGGATGGTAGCCTAGTCATTATGGAAGGTAGTCTATTGTCGAGATTTTGGTTACTACAATGGATGGTAGCCTTGTCATTATGGAAGGTAGTCTGTTGTCGAGATTTTAGTTACTCCAATGGATGGTAGCCTTGTCATTATGGAAGGTTGTCTGTTTGTCGAGATTTTTGTTACTCCAATGGACGGTACCCTTGTCATTATGGAAGGTAGTTTGTTGTCGATATTTTTGTTAGTCCAATTGATGGTAGCCTTGTCATTATGGAAGATAGTCTATTGTCGATATTTTTATTACTCCATTGGATGAAAGCCTTGTCATTATGGAAGGTAGTCTGTTGTCGAGATTTTTGTTATTCCAATGGATGGTAGCCTTTTCATTATGGAAGGTAGTTTGTTGTCGAGATTTTTGTTACTGCAATGGATGGTAACCTTATCATTATGGAAGGTAGTCGGTTGTTATGATTTCTGTTACTCCAATGGATGGTAGCCTTGTCATTATGGAAGGTAGTGTGTTGTCAATATTTTTGTTATTCCAATGGATGGTAGCCTTGTCAGTATGGAAGGTAGTCTATTGTCTAGATTTTTGTTACTCCAATGGATGTAAGCCTTGTGATCATGGAAGGTAGTCTATTTGTCTAGATTTTTGTTACTCCAATAGATGGTAGCCTTGTCATTATGGAAGGTAGTTTGTTGTCGAGATTTTTGTTACTATAATGGATGGTAGCCTTGTCATTATGGAAGTAGTCTGTTGTCGAGATTTTTGTTACTACAATGGATGGTAGCCCTGTCATTATTGAAGGTAGTCTATTGTCGAGATTTTTGTTATTTCAATGAATAATAGCCTTGTAATTATGTAAGGTAGTCTGTTGTCGTGATTTTTGTTACTCCAATGGATGGTAACCTTATCATTATGGAAGGTAGTATGTTGTCCATATCTTTGTTAATCCAATGGATGGTAGCCTTGTCATTATGGAAGGTAGTTTTTTGTCGAGATTTTTGTTACTCCAAGGGATGGTAGCCTTGTCATTATTGAAGGTAGTGTGTTGCCGAAAATTTTGTTATTCCAATGGATGGTAGCCTTATCATTATGGAAGGTAGTCTATTGTCTAGATTTTTGTTACTCCAATGGATGTAAGGCTTGTGATCATGGAAGGTAGTATATTGTCGAGATTTTTGTTACTACAATGGATGGTAGCTTTGTCATTCTGGAAGGTATTCTGTTGTCGAGATTTTTGTTAATACAATGGATTGTAGCCTTGTCGTTATGGAAGGTAGTCTGTTGTCGATATCTTTTTACTCTAATGGATGGTAGCCTATTCATTATGGAAGGTAGTCTGTTGTCGAGATTTTTGTTACTCCAATGGATTGTAGCCTTGTCATTATGGAAGGTAGTCTATTGTCGAGATTTTTTATACTCCATTGGATTGTAGCCTTGTCATTATGGAAGCTAGTCTCTTGTGGATATTTTTGTTACTCTAATGATGGTACCCTTGTCATTATGGAAAGTATTTTGTTGTCAAGATTTTGTTTACTCCAATTGATGGTATCCTTGTCATTATGGAAGGTAGACTGTTGTCGAGATTTTAATTATTCCAATGGATGGTATCCATATCATTATAAAAGGTAGTCCATTGTCCATATCTTTGTTACTCCTATGGATGGTAGCCTAGTCATTATGGAAGGTATTCTATTGTCGAGATTTTGGTTACTACAATGGATGGTAGCCTTGTCATTATGGAAGGTAGTTTGTTGTCGAGATTTTAGTTACTCCAATGGATGGTAGCCTTGTCATTATGGAAGGTTGTCTGTTTGTCGAGATTTTTGTTACTCCAATGGATGGTAGCCTTGTCATTATGGAAGGTTTTCTCTTGTGAATATTTTTATTACTCCAATGGATGGTACCCTTGTCATTATGGAAGGTAGTTTGTTGTCGATATTTTTGTTACTCCAATTGATGGTAGCCTTGTCATTATGGAAGATAGTCTATTGTCGATATTTTTATTACTCCATTGGATGAAAGCCTTGTCATTATGGAAGGTAGTCTGTTGTCGAGATTTTTGTTATTCCAATGGATGGTAGCCTTTTCATTATGGAAGGTAGTTTGTTGTCGAGATATTTGTTATTCCAATGGATGGTAACCTTATCATTATGGAAGGTAGTCGGTTGTTATGATTTTTGTTACTCCAATGGATGGTAGCCTTGACATTATGGAAGGTAGTCTGTTGTCGAGATTTTTGTTACTCCAAGGGATGGTAGCCTTGTCATTATGGAAGGTAGTGTGTTGTCGATATTTTTGTTATTCCAATGGATGGTAGCCTTGTCATTATAGTAGGTAGTCTGTTGTCGAGATTTTTGTTACTCCAATGGATGGTAGCCTGGTCATTATTGAAGGTAGTCTGTTGTCGAGATTTTTGTTACTACAATGGATGGTAGCCTTGTCATTATTGAAGGTAGTCTATTGTTGAGATTTTTGCTATTCCAATGAATAATAGCCTTGTAATTATGTAAGCTAGTCTGTTGTCATGATTTTTGTTACTCCAAAGGATGGTAGCATTGTCATTATGGAAGGTAGTATGTCGTCGATATTTTTGTTATTCCAATGGATGGTAGCCTTGTCAGTACGGAAGGTAGTCTATTGTCTAGATTTTTGTTACTCCAATGGAAGTAAGCCTTGTGATCATGGAAGGTAGTCTATTTGTCTAGATTTTTGTTACTCCAATAGATGGTAGCCTTGTCATTATGGAAGGTAGTCTGTTGTCGAGAATTTTGTTACTATAATGGATGGTAGCCTTGTCATTATGGAAGGTAGTCTGTTGTCGAGATTTTTGTTACTACAATGGATGGTAGCTTTGTCATTCTGGAAGGTATTCTGTTGTCGAGATTTTTGTTACTACAATGGATTGTAGCCTTGTCGTTATGGAAGGTAGTCTGTTATCGATATCTCTTTACTCCAATGGATGGTAGCCTAGTCATTATGGTAGGTAGTCTGTTGTCGAGATTTTTGTTACTCCAATGGATTGTAGCCTTATCATTATGGAAGGTAGTCTATTGTCGAGATTTTTTATACTCCAATGGATTGTAGCCTTGTCATTATGGAAGCTAGTCTCTTGTGGATATTTTTGTTACTCTAATGATGGTACCCTTGTCATTATGGAAAGTAGTCTGTTGTCAAGATTTTGTTTACTCCAATGGATGCTATCCTTGTCATTATGGAAGGTTGACTGTTGTCGAAATTTTAATTATTCCAATGGATGGTATCCTTATCATTTTGAAAGGTAGTCCATTGTCGATATCTTTATTACTCCAATGGATGGTAGCCTAGTCATTATGGAAGGTAGTCTATTGTCGAGATTTTGGTTACTACAATGGATGGTAGCCTTGTCATTATGGAAGGTAGTCTGTTGTCGAGATTTTAGTTACTCCAATGGATGGTAGCCTTGTCATTATGGAAGGTTGTCTGTTTGTCGAGATTTTTGTTACTCCACTGGATGGTAGCCTTGTCATTATGGAAGGTTTTCTCTTGTGGATATTTTTGTTACTCCAATGGATGGTAGCCTTGTCATTATGGAACGTAGTTTGTTGTCGATATTTTTGTTACTCGAATTGATGGTAGCCTTGTCATTATGGAAGATAGTCTATTGTCGATATTTTTATTACTCCATTGGATGAAAGCCTTGTCATTATGGAAGGTAGTCTGTTGTCGAGATTTTTGTTATTCCAATGGATGGTAGCCTTTTCATTATGGAAGGTAGTTTGTTGTCGAGATTTTTGTTATTCCAATGGATGGTAACCTTATCATTATGGAAGGTAGTCGGTTGTTATGATTTTTGTTACTCCAATGGATGGTAGCCTTGACAATATGGAAGGTAGTCTGTTGTCGAGATTTTTGTTACTCCAAGGGATGGTAGCCTTGTCATTATGGAAGGTAGTGTGTTTTCGATATTTTTGTTATTCCAATGGATGGTAGCCTTGTCATTATGGAAGGTAGTCTGTTGTCGAGATTTTTGTTACTCTAATGGATGGTAGCCTGGTTATTATTGAAGGTGGTCTGTTGTCGAGATTTTCGTTACTACAATGGATGGTAGCCTTGTCATTATTGAAGGTAGTCTATTGTCGAGATTTTTGTTATTCCAATGAATAATAGCCTTGTAATTATGTAAGCTAGTCTGTTGTCATGATTTTTGTTACTCCAAAGGATGGTAGCATTGTCATTTTGGAAGGTAGTGTATCGTCAATATTTTTGTTATTCTAATGGATGGTAGCCTTGTCAGTATGGAAGGTAGTCTATTGTCTAGATTTTTGTTACTCCAATGGAAGTAAGCCTTGTGATCCTGGAAGGTAGTCTATTTGTCTAGATTTTTGTTACTCCAACAGATGGTAGCCTTGTCATTATGGAAGGTAGTCTGTTGTCGAGATTTTTGTAACTATAATTGATGGTAGCCTTGTCATTATGGAAGGTAGTCTGTTGTCGAGATTTTTGTTACTCCAATGGATGGTAGACTTGTCATTATGGAAGGTAGTTTGTTGTCGAGATTTTTGTTATTCCAATGGATGGTAGCCTTGTCATTATGGAAGGTAGTTTGCTGTCGAAATTTTTGTTACTGCAATGGATGGTAACCTTGTCATTATGGAAGGTAGTCGGTTGTTATGATTTTTGTTACTCCAATGGATGGTAGCCTTGACAATATGGAAGGTAGTCTGTTGTCGAGATTTTTGTTACTCCAAGGGATGGTAGCCTTGTCATTATGGAAGGTAGTGTGTTTTCGATATTTTTGTTATTCCAATGGATGGTAGCCTTGTCATTATGGAAGGTAGTCTGTTGTCGAGATTTTTGTTACTCTAATGGATGGTAGCCTGGTTATTATTGAAGGTGGTCTGTTGTCGAGATTTTCGTTACTACAATGGATGGTAGCCTTGTCATTATTGAAGGTAGTCTATTGTCGAGATTTTTGTTATTCCAATGAATAATAGCCTTGTAATTATGTAAGCTAGTCTGTTGTCATGATTTTTGTTACTCCAAAGGATGGTAGCATTGTCATTTTGGAAGGTAGTGTATCGTCAATATTTTTGTTATTCTAATGGATGGTAGCCTTGTCAGTATGGAAGGTAGTCTATTGTCTAGATTTTTGTTACTCCAATGGAAGTAAGCCTTGTGATCCTGGAAGGTAGTCTATTTGTCTAGATTTTTGTTACTCCAACAGATGGTAGCCTTGTCATTATGGAAGGTAGTCTGTTGTCGAGATTTTTGTAACTATAATTGATGGTAGCCTTGTCATTATGGAAGGTAGTCTGTTGTCGAGATTTTTGTTACTCCAATGGATGGTAGACTTGTCATTATGGAAGGTAGTTTGTTGTCGAGATTTTTGTTATTCCAATGGATGGTAGCCTTGTCATTATGGAAGGTAGTTTGCTGTCGAAATTTTTGTTACTGCAATGGATGGTAACCTTGTCATTATTGAAGGTAGTCTGTTGTTATGATTTCTGTTACTCCAATGGAAGGTAGCATTGTCATTATGGAAGGTAGTCTGTTGTCGAGATTTTTGTTACTACAATGGATGGTAGCCTTGTCATTATTGAAGGCAGTCTATTGTCGAGATTTTTGTTATTCCAATGAATAATAGCCTTGTAATTATGTAAGGTAGTCTGTTATCGTGATTTTTGTTACTCCAATGGATGGTAGCCTTGTCATTATGGAAGGTAGTATGTTGTCCATATCTTTGTTAATCCAATGGATGGTAGCCTTGTCATTATGGAAGGTAGTTTTTTGTCGAGATTTTTGTTACTCCAAGGGATGGTAGCCTTGTCATTATGGAAGGTAGTGTGTTGCCGAAATTTTTGTTATTCCAATGGATGGTAGCCTTGTCATTATGGAAGGTAGTCTATTGTCTAGATTTTTTTTACTCCAATGGATGTAAGGCTTGTGATCATGGAAGGTAGTCTATTGTCGAGATTTTTGTTACTACAATGGATGGTAGCTTTGTCATTCTGGAAGGTATTCTATTGTCGAGATTTTTGTTACTACAATGGATTATAGCCTTGTCGTTATGGAAGGTAGTCTGTTGTCGATATCTCTTTACTCCAATAGATGGTAGCCTAGTCATTATGGAAGGTAGTCTGTTGTCGAGATTTTTGTTACTCCAATGGATTGTAGCCTTGTCATTATGGAAGGTAGTCTATTGTCGAGATTTTTTATACTCCAATGGATTGTAGCCTTGTCATTATGGAAGCTAGTCTCTTGTGGATATTTTTGTTACTCTAATGATGGTACCCTTGTCATTATGGAAAGTAGTCTGTTGTCAAGATTTTGTTTACTCCAATGGATGCTATCCTTGTCATTATGGAAGGTTGACTGTTGTCGAAATTTTAATTATTCCAATGGATGGTATCCTTATCATTATGAAAGGTAGTCCATTGTCGATATCTTTATTACTCCAATGGATGGTAGCCTAGTCATTATGGAAGGTAGTCTATTGTCGAGATTTTGGTTACTACAATGGATGGTAGCCTTGTCATTATGGAAGGTAGTCTGTTGTCGAGATTTTAGTTACTCCAATGGATGGTAGCCTTGTCATTATGGAAGGTTGTCTGTTTGTCGAGATTTTTGTTACTCCAATGGATGGTAGCCTTGTCATTATGGAAGGTTTTCTCTTGTGGATATTTTTGTTACTCCAATGGATGGTAGCCTTGTCATTATGGAACGTAGTTTGTTGTCGATATTTTTGTTACTCGAATTGATGGTAGCCTTGTCATTATGGAAGATAGTCTATTGTCGATATTTTTATTACTCCATTGGATGAAAGCCTTGTCATTATGGAAGGTAGTCTGTTGTCGAGATTTTTGTTATTCCAATGGATGGTAGCCTTTTCATTATGGAAGGTAGTTTGTTGTCGAGATTTTTGTTATTCCAATGGATGGTAACCTTATCATTATGGAAGGTAGTCGGTTGTTATGATTTTTGTTACTCCAATGGATGGTAGCCTTGACATTATGGAAGGTAGTCTGTTGTCGAGATTTTTGTTTCTCCAAGGGATGGTAGCCTTGTCATTATGGAAGGTAGTGTGTTTTCGATATTTTTGTTATTCCAATGGATGGTAGCCTTGTCATTATGGAAGGTAGTCTGTTGTCGAGATTTTTGTTACTCCAATGGATGGTAGCCTGGTTATTATTGAAGGTAGTCTGTTGTCGAGATTTTCGTTACTACAATGGATGGTAGCCTTGTCATTATTGAAGGTAGTCTATTGTCGAGATTTTTGTTATTCCAATGAATAATAGCCTTGTAATTATGTAAGCTAGTCTGTTGTCATGATTTTTGTTACTCCAAAGGATGGTAGCATTGTCATCTTGGAAGGTAGTGTATCGTCGATATTTTTGTTATTCTAATGGATGGTAGCCTTGTCAGTATGGAAGGTAGTCTATTGTCTAGATTTTTGTTACTCCAATGGAAGTAAGCCTTGTGATCCTGGAAGGTAGTCTATTTGTCTAGATTTTTGTTACTCCAACAGATGGTAGCCTTGTCATTATGGAAGGTAGTCTGTTGTCGAGATTTTTGTAACTATAATTGATGGTAGCCTTGTCATTATGGAAGGTAGTCTGTTGTCGAGATTTTTGTTACTCCAATGGATGGTAGACTTGTCATTATGGAAGGTAGTTTGTTGTCGAGATTTTTGTTATTCCAATGGATGGTAGCCTTGTCATTATGGAAGGTAGTTTGCTGTCGAAATTTTTGTTACTGCAATGGATGGTAACCTTGTCATTATTGAAGGTAGTCTGTTGTTATGATTTCTGTTACTCCAATGGAAGGTAGCATTGTCATTATGGAAGGTAGTCTGTTGTCGAGATTTCTGTTACTACAATGGATGGTAGCCTTGTCACTATTGAAGGCAGTCTATTGTCGAGATTTTTGTTATTCCAATGAATAATAGCCTTGTAATTATGTAAGGTAGTCTGTTATCGTGATTTTTGTTACTCCAATGGATGGTAGCCTTGTCATTATGGAAGGTAGTATGTTGTCCATATCTTTGTTAATCCAATGGATGGTAGCCTTGTCATTATGGAAGGTAGTTTTTTGTCGAGATTTTTGTTACTCCAAGGGATGGTAGCCTTGTCATTATGGAAGGTAGTGTGTTGCCGAAATTTTTGTTATTCCAATGGATGGTAGCCTTGTCATTATGGAAGGTAGTCTATTGTCTAGATTTTTTTTACTCCAATGGATGTAAGGCTTGTGATCATGGAAGGTAGTCTATTGTCGAGATTTTTGTTACTACAATGGATGGTAGCTTTGTCATTCTGGAAGGTATTCTATTGTCGATATTTTTGTTACTCCAATGGATGGTACCCTTGTCATTATGGAAGGTAGTTTGTTGTCGATATTTTTGTTACTCCAATTGATGGTAGCCTTGTCATTATGGAAGATAGTCTATTATCGATATTTTTATAACTCCATTGGATGAAAGCCTTGTCATTATGGAAGGTAGTCTGTTGTCGAGATTTTTGTTATTCCAATGGATGGTAGCCTGGTCATTATGGAAGGTAGTCTGTTGTCGAGATTTTTGTTACTACAATGGATGGTAGCCTTGTCATTATTGAAGGCAGTCTATTGTCGAGATTTTTGTTATTCCAATGAATAATAGCCTTGTAATTATGTAAGGTAGTCTGTTGTCGTGATTTTTGTTACTCTAATGGATGGTAGCCTTGTCATTATGGAAGGTAGTATGTTGTCCATATCTTTGTTTATCCAATGGATGGTAGCCTTGTCATTATGGAAGGTAGTTTTTTGTCAAGATTTTTGTTACTCCAAGGGATGGTAGCCTTGTCATTATGGAAGGTAGTGTGTTGCCGAAATTTTTGTTATTCCAATGGATGGTAGCCTTGTCATTATGGAAGGTAGTCTATTGTCTAGATTTTTTTTACTCCAATGGATGTAAGGCTTGTGATCATGGAAGGTAGTTTATTGTCAAGATTTTTGTTACTACAATGGATGGTAGCTTTGTCATTCTGGAAGGTATTCTATGGTCGAGATTTTTGTTACTACAATGGACTGTAGCCTTTTCGTTATGGAAGGTAGTCTATTGTCGATATCTTTTTACTCCAATGGATTGTAGCCTAGTCATTATGGAAGGTAGTCTGTTGTCGAGATTTTTGTTACTCCAATGGATTGTAGCCTTGTCATTATGGAAGGTAGTCTATTGTCGAGATTTTTTATACTCCAATGGATTGTAGCCTTGTCATTATGGAAGCTAGTCTCTTGTGGATATTTTTGTTACTCTAATGATGGTACCCTTGTCATTATGGAAAGTAGTCTGTTGTCAAGATTTTGTTTACTCCAATGGATGGTATCCTTGTCATTATGGAAGGTTGACTGTTGTCGAGATTTTAATTATTCCAATGGATAGTATCCTTATCATTATGAAAGGTAGTCCATTGTCGATATCTTTGTTACTCCAATGGATGGTAGCCTAGTCATTATGGAAGGTATTCTATTGTCGAGATTTTGGTTACTACAATGGATGGTAGCCTTGTCATTATGGAAGGTAGTCTGTTGTCGAGATTTTAGTTACTCCAATGGATGGTAGCCTTGTCATTATGGAAGGTTGTCTGTTTGTCGAGATTTTTGTTACTCCAATGGATGGTAGCCTTGTCATTATGGAAGGTTTTCTCTTGTGGATATTTTTGTTACTCCAATGGATGGTACCCTTGTCATTATCGAAGGTAGTTTGTTATCGATATTTTTTTTACTCCAATTGATGGTAGCCTTGTCACTATGGAAGATAGTCTATTATCGATATTTTTATTACTCCATTGGATGAAAGCCTTGTCATTATGGAAGGTAGTCTGTTGTCGAGATTTTTGTTATTCCAATGGATGGTAGCCTTGTCATTATGGAAGGTAGTTTGCTGTCGAAATTTTTGTTACTACAATGGATGGTAACCTTGTCATTATTGAAGGTAGTCTATTTGTCTAGATTTTTGTTACTCCAATGGAAGTTAGCCTTGTCATTATGGAAGGTTGTCTGTTTGTCGAGATTTTTGTTACTCCAATGGATGGTAGCCTTGTCATTATGGAAGGTTTTCTCTTGTGGATATTTTTGTTACTCCAATGGACAGTACCCTTGTCATTATGGAAGGTAGTTTGTTGTCGATATTTTTGTTAGTCCAATTGATGGTAGCCTTGTCATTATGGAAGATAGTCTATTGTCGATATTTTTATTACTCCATTGGATGAAAGCCTTGTCATTATGGAAGGTAGTCTGTTGTCGATATTTTTGCTATTCCAATGGATGGTAGCCTTTTCATTATGGAAGGTAGTTTGTTGTCGAGATTTTTGTTACTGCAATGGATGGTAACCTTATCATTATGGAAGGTAGTCGGTTGTTATGATTTCTGTTACTCCAATGGATGGTAGCCTTGTCATTATGGAAGGTAGTGTGTTGTCAATATTTTTGTTATTCCAATGGATGGTAGCCTTGTCAGTATGGAAGGTAGTCTATTGTCTAGATTTTTGTTACTCCAATGGATGTAAGCCTTGTGATCATGGAAGGTAGTCTATTTGTCTAGATTTTTGTTACTCCAATAGATGGTAGCCTTGTCATTATGGAAGGTAGTTTGTTGTCGAGATTTTTGTTACTATAATGGATGGTAGCCTTGTCATTATGGAATTAGTCTGTTGTCGAGATTTTTGTTACTACAATGGATGGTAGCGTTGTCTTTATTGAAGGTAGTCTATTGTCGAGATTTTTGTTATTTCAATGAATAATAGCCTTGTAATTATGTAAGGTAGTCTGTTGTCGTGATTTTTGTTACTCCAATGGATGGTAACCTTATCATTATGGAAGGTAGTATGTTGTCCATATCTTTGTTAATCCAATGGATGGTAGCCTTGTCATTATGGAAGGTAGTTTTTTGTCGAGATTTTTGTTACTCCAAGGGATGGTAGCCTTGTCATTATGGAAGGTAGTGTGTTGCCGAAATTTTTGTTATTCCAATGGATGGTAGCCTTGTCATTATGGAAGGTAGTCTATTGTCTAGATTTTTTTTACTCCAATGGATGTAAGGCTTGTGATCATGGAAGGTAGTCTATTGTCGAGATTTTTGTTACTACAATGGATGGTAACTTTGTCATTCTGGAAGGTATTCTATTGTCGAGATTTTTGTTACTACAATGGATTGTAGCCTTGTCGTTATGGAAGGTAGTCTGTTGTCGATATCTTTTTACTCCAATGGATGGTAGCCTAGTCATTATGGAAGGTAGTCTGTTGTCGAGATTTTTGTTACTCCAATGGATTGTAGCCTTGTCATTATGGAAGGTAGTCTATTGTCGAGATTTTTTATACTCCAATGGATTGTAGCCTTGTCATTATGGAAGCTAGTCTCTTGTGGATATTTTTGTTACTCTAATGATGGTACCCTTGTCATTATGGAAAGTAGTCTGTTGTCAAGATTTTGTTTACTCCAATGGATGGTATCCTTGTCATTATGGAAGGTTGACTGTTGTCGAGATTTTAATTATTCCAATGGATGGTATCCTTATCATTATGAAAGGTAGTCCATTGTCGATATCTTTGTTACTCCAATGGATGGTAGCCATGTCATTATGGAAGGTAGTCTATTGTCGAGATTTTGGTTACTACAATGGATGGTAGCCTTGTCATTATGGAAGGTAGTCTGTTGTCGAGATTTTAGTTACTCCAATGGATGGTAGCCTTGTCATTACGGAAGGTTGTCTGTTTGTCGAGATTTTTGATACTCCAATGGATGGTAGCCTTGTCATTATGGAAGGTTTTCTCTTGTGGATATTTTTGTTACTCCAATGGATGGTACCCTTGTCATTATGGAAGGTAGTTTGTTGTCGATATTTTTGTTACTCCAATTGATGGTAGCCTTGTCATTATGGAAGATAGTCTATTATCGATATTTTTATTACTCCATTGGATGAAAGCCTTGTCATTATGGAAGGTAGTCTGTTGTCGAGATTTTTGTTATTCCAATGGATGGTAGCCTGGTCATTACGGAAGGTAGTCTGTTGTCGAGATTTTTGTTACTACAATGGATGGTAGCCTTGTCATTATTGAAGGCAGTCTATTGTCGAGATTTTTGTTATTCCAATGAATAATAGCCTTGTAATTATGTAAGGTAGTCTGTTGTCGTGATTTTTGTTACTCTAATGGATGGTAGCCTTGTCATTATGGAAGGTAGTATGTTGTCCATATCTTTGTTTATCCAATGGATGGTAGCCTTGTCATTATGGAAGGTAGTTTTTTGTCGAGATTTTTGTTACTCCAAGGGATGGTAGCCTTGTCATTATGGAAGGTAGTGTGTTGCCGAAATTTTTGTTATTCCAATGGATGGTAGCCTTGTCATTATGGAAGGTAGTCTATTGTCTAGATTTTTTTTACTCCAATGGATGTAAGGCTTGTGATCATGGAAGGTAGTTTATTGTCAAGATTTTTGTTACTACAATGGATGGTAGCTTTGTCATTCTGGAAGGTATTCTATGGTCGAGATTTTTGTTACTACAATGGACTGTAGCCTTTTCGTTATGGAAGGTAGTCTATTGTCGATATCTTTTTACTCCAATGGATTGTAGCCTAGTCATTATGGAAGGTAGTCTGTTGTCGAGATTTTTGTTACTCCAATGGATTGTAGCCTTGTCATTATGGAAGGTAGTCTATTGTCGAGATTTTTTATACTCCAATGGATTGTAGCCTTGTCATTATGGAAGCTAGTCTCTTGTGGATATTTTTGTTACTCTAATGATGGTACCCTTGTCATTATGGAAAGTAGTCTGTTGTCAAGATTTTGTTTACTCCAATGGATGGTATCCTTGTCATTATGGAAGGTTGACTGTTGTCGAGATTTTAATTATTCCAATGGATAGTATCCTTATCATTATGAATGGTAGTCCATTGTCGATATCTTTGTTACTCCAATGGATGGTAGCCTAGTCATTATGGAAGGTATTCTATTGTCGAGATTTTGGTTACTACAATGGATGGTAGCCTTGTCATTATGGAAGGTAGTCTGTTGTCGAGATTTTAGTTACTCCAATGGATGGTAGCCTTGTCATTATGGAAGGTTGTCTGTTTGTCGAGATTTTTGTTACTCCAATGGATGGTAGCCTTGTCATTATGGAAGGTTTTCTCTTGTGGATATTTTTGTTACTCCAATGGATGGTACCCTTGTCATTATCGAAGGTAGTTTGTTATCGATATTTTTGTTACTCCAATTGATGGTAGCCTTGTCACTATGGAAGATAGTCTATTATCGATATTTTTATTACTCCATTGGATGAAAGCCTTGTCATTATGGAAGGTAGTCTGTTGTCGAGATTTTTGTTATTCCAATGGATGGTAGCCTTGTCATTATGGAAGGTAGTTTGTTGTCGAAATTTTTGTTACTGCAATGGATGGTAACCTTGTCATTATTTAAGGTAGTCTATTTGTCTAGATTTTTGTTACTCCAATGGAAGGTAGCCTTGTCATTATGGAAGGTTGTCTGTTTGTCGAGATTTTTGTTACTCCAATGGATGGTAGCCTTGTCATTATGGAAGGTTTTCTCTTGTGGATATTTTTGTTACTCCAATGGACAGTACCCTTGTCATTATGGAAGGTAGTTTGTTGTCGATATTTTTGTTAGTCCAATTGATGGTAGCCTTGTCATTATGGAAGATAGTCTATTGTCGATATTTTTATTACTCCATTGGATGAAAGCCTTGTCATTATGGAAGGTAGTCTGTTGTCGATATTTTTGTTATTCCAATGGATGGTAGCCTTTTCATTATGGAAGGTAGTTTGTTGTCGAGATTTTTGTTACTGCAATGGATGGTAACCTTATCATTATGGAAGGTAGTCGGTTGTTATGATTTCTGTTACTCCAATGGATGGTAGCCTTGTCATTATGGAAGGTAGTGTGTTGTCAATATTTTTGTTATTCCAATGGATGGTAGCCTTGTCAGTATGGAAGGTAGTCTATTGTCTAGATTTTTGTTACTCCAATGGATGTAAGCCTTGTGATCATGGAAGGTAGTCTATTTGTCTAGATTTTTGTTACTCCAATAGATGGTAGCCTTGTCATTATGGAAGGTAGTTTGTTGTCGAGATTTTTGTTACTATAATGGATGGTAGCCTTGTCATTATGGAAGTAGTCTGTTGTCGAGATTTTTGTTACTACAATGGATGGTAGCGTTGTCTTTATTGAAGGTAGTCTATTGTCGAGATTTTTGTTATTTCAATGAATAATAGCCTTGTAATTATGTAAGGTAGTCTGTTGTCGTGATTTTTGTTACTCCAATGGATGGTAACCTTATCATTATGGAAGGTAGTATGTTGTCCATATCTTTGTTAATCCAATGGATGGTAGCCTTGTCATTATGGAAGGTAGTTTTTTGTCGAGATTTTTGTTACTCCAAGGGATGGTAGCCTTGTCATTATGGAAGTTAGTGTGTTGCCAAAATTTTTGTTATTCCAATGGATGGTAGCCTTGTCATTATGGAAGGTAGTCTATTGTCTAGATTTTTTTTACTCCAATGGATGTAAGGCTTGTGATCATGGAAGGTAGTCTATTGTCGAGATTTTTGTTACTACAATGGATGGTAGCTTTGTCATTCTGGAAGGTATTCTATTGTCGAGATTTTTGTTACTACAATGGATTGTAGCCTTGTCGTTATGGAAGGTAGTCTGTTGTCGATATCTTTTTACTCCAATGGATGGTAGCCTAGTCATTATGGAAGGTAGTCTGTTGTCGAGATTTTTGTTACTCCAATGGATTGTAGCCTTGTCATTATGGAAGGTAGTCTATTGTCGAGATTTTTTATACTCCAATGGATTGTAGCCATGTCATTATGGAAGCTAGTCTCTTGTGGATATTTTTGTTACTCTAATGATGGTACCCTTGTCATTATGGAAAGTAGTCTGTTGTCAAGATTTTGTTTACTCCAATGGATGGTATCCTTGTCATTATGGAAGGTTGACTGTTGTCGAGATTTTAATTATTCCAATGGATGGTATCCTTATCATTATGAAAGGTAGTCCATTGTCGATATCTTTGTTACTCCAATGGATGGTAGCCTAGTCATTATGGAAGGTAGTCTATTGTCGAGATTTTGGTTACTACAATGGATGGTAGCCTTGTCATTATGGAAGGTAGTCTGTTGTCGAGATTTTAGTTACTCCAATGGATGGTAGCCTTGTCATTACGGAAGGTTGTCTGTTTGTCGAGATTTTTGTTACTCCAATGGATGGTAGCCTTGTCATTATGGAAGGTTTTCTCTTGTGGATATTTTTGTTACTCCAATGGATGGTACCCTTGTCATTATGGAAGGTAGTTTGTTGTCGATATTTTTGTTACTCCAATTGATGGTAGCCTTGTCATTATGGAAGATAGTCTATTATCGATATTTTTATTACTCCATTGGATGAAAGCCTTGTCATTATGGAAGGTAGTCTGTTGTCGAGATTTTTTTTATTCCAATGGATGGTAGCCTGGTCATTATGGAAGGTAGTCTGTTGTCGAGATTTTTGTTACTACAATGGATGGTAGCCTTGTCATTATTGAAGGAAGTCTATTGTCGAGATTTTTGTTATTCCAATGAATAATAGCCTTGTAATTATGTAAGGTAGTCTGTTGTCGTGATTTTTGTTACTCCAATGGATGGTAGCCTTGTCATTATGGAAGGTAGTATGTTGTCCATATCTTTGTTAATCCAATGGATGGTAGCCTTGTCATTATGGAAGGTAGTTTTTTGTCGAGATTTTTGTTACTCCAAGGGATGGTAGCCTTGTTATTATGGAAGGTAGTGTGTTGCAGAAATTTTTGTTATTCCAATGGATGGTAGCCTTGTCATTATGGAAAGTAGTCTATTGTCTAGATTTTTTTTACTCCAATGGATGTAAGGCTTGTGATCATGGAAGGTAGTCTATTGTCGAGATTTTTGTTACTACAATGGATGGTAGCTTTGTCATTCTAGAAGGTATTCTATTGTCGAGATTTTTGTTACTACAATGGATAGTAGCCTTGTCGTTATGGAAGGTAGTCTGTTGTCGATATCTTTTTACTCCAATGGATGGTAGCCTAGTCATTATGGAAGGTAGTCTGTTGTCGAAATTTTTGTTACCCCAATGGATTGTAGCCTTGTCATTATGGATGGTAGCCTTGTCATTATGGAAGGTTTTCTCTTGTGGATATTTTTATTACTCCAATGGATGGTACCCTTGTCATTATGGAAGGTAGTTTGTTGTCGATATTTTTGTTACTCCAATTGATGGTAGCCTTGTCATTATGGAAGATAGTCTATTGTCGATATTTTTATTACTCCATTGGATGAAAGCCTTGTCATTATGGAAGGTAGTCTGTTGTCGAGATTTTTGTTATTCCAATGGATGGTAGCCTTTTCATTATGGAAGGTAGTTTGTTGTCGAGATATTTGTTATTCCAATGGATGGTAACCTTATCATTATGGAAGGTAGTCGGTTGTTATGATTTTTGTTACTCCAATGGATGGTAGGCTTGACATTATGGAAGGTAGTCTGTTGTCGAGATTTTTGTTACTCCAAGGGATGGTAGCCTTGTCATTATGGAAGGTAGTATGTTGTCGATATTTTTGTTATTCCAATTGATGGTAGCCTTGTCATTATAGTAGGTAGACTGTTGTCGAGATTTTTGTTACTCCAATGGATGGTAGCCTGGTCATTATTGAAGGTAGTCTGTTGTCGAGATTTTCGTTACTACAATGGATAGTAGCCTTGTCATTATTGAAGGTAGTCTATTGTCGAGATTTTTGCTATTCCAATGAATAATAGCCTTGTAATTATGTAAGATAGTCTGTTGTCATGATTTTTGTTACTCCAAAGGATGGTAGCATTGTCATTATGGAAGGTAGTGTGTCGTCGATATTTTTGTTATTCCAATGGATGGTAGCCTTGTCAGTACGGAAGGTAGTGTATTGTCTAGATTTTTGTTACTCCAATGGAAGTAAGCCTTGTGATCATGGAAGGTAGTCTATTTGTCTAGATTTTTGTTACTCCAATAGATGGTAGCCTTGTCATAATGGAAGGTAGTCTGTTGTCGAGATTTTTGTTACTATAATGGATGGTAGCCTTGTCATTATGGAAGGTAGTTTGTTGTCGAGATTTTTGTTACTACAATGGATGGTAGCTTTGTCATTCTTGAAGGTATTCTGTTGTCGAGATTTTTGTTACTAGAATGGATTGTAGCCTTGTCGTTATGGAAGGTAGTCTGTTATCGATATCTTTTTACTCCAATGGATGGTAGCCTAGTCATTATGCTAGGTAGTCTGTTGTCGATATTTTTGTTACTCCAATGGATGGTAGCCTTGTCATTATGGAAGGTAGTCTATTGTCGAGATTTTTTATACTCCAATGGATAGTAGCCTTGTCATTATGGAAGCTAGTCTCTTGTGGATATTTTTGTTACTCTAATGATGGTACCCTTGTCATTATGGAAAGTAGTCTATTGTCAAGATTTTGTTTACTCCAATGTATGCTACCCTTGTCATTATGGAAGGTTGACTGTTGTCGAAATTTTAATTATTCCAATGGATGGTATCCTTATCATTATGAAAGGTAGTCCATTATCGATATCTTTGTTACTCTAATGGATGGTAGCCTAGTCATTATGGAAGGTAGTCTATTGTCGAGATTTTGGTTACTACAATGGATGGTAGCCTTGTCATTATGGAAGGTAGTCTGTTGTCGAGATTTTAGTTACTCCAATGGATGGTAGCCTTGTCATTATGGAAGGTTGTCTGTTTGTCGAGATTTTTGTTACTCCAATGGATGGTAGCCTTGTCATTATGGAAGGTTTTCTCTTGTGGATATTTTTGTTTCTCCAATGGATGGTACCCTTGTCATTATGGAAGGTAGTTTGTTGTCGATATTTTTGTTACTCGCATTGATGGTAGCCTTGTCATTATGGAAGATAGTCTATTGTCGATATTTTTATTACTCCATTGGATGAAAGCCTTGTCATTATGGAAGGTAGTCTGTTGTCGAGATTTTTGTTATTCCAATGGATGGTAGCCTTTTCATTATGGAAGGTAGTTTGTTGTCGAGATTTTTGTTATTCCAATGGATGGTAACCTTATCATTATGGAAGGTAGTCAGTTGTTATGATTTTTGTTACTCCAATGGATGGTAGCCTTGACATTATGGAAGGTAGTCTGTTGTCGAGATTTTTGTTACTCCAAGGGATGGTAGCCTTATCATTATGGAAGGTAGTGTGTTTTCGATATTTTTATTATTCCAATGGATGGTAGCCTTGTCATTATGGAAGGTAGTCTGTTGTCAAGATTTTTGTTACTCCAATGGATGGTAGCCTGGTAATTATTGAAGGTAGTCTGTTGTCGAGATTTTCGTTACTACAATGGATGGTAGCCTTGTCATTATTGAAGGTAGTCTATTGTCGATATTTTTGTTATTCTAATGAATAATAGTCTTATAATTATGTAAGCTAGTCTGTTGTCATGATTTTTGTTACTCCAAAGGATGGTAGCATTGTCATTATGGAAGGTAGTGTATCGTCGATATTTTTGTTATTCCAATGGATGGTAGCCTTGTCAGTATGGAAGGTAGTCTATTGTCTAGATTTTTGTTACTCCAATGGAAGTAAGCCTTGTGATCATGGAAGGTAGTCTATTTGTCTAGATTTTTGTTACTCCAATAGATGGTAGCCTTGTCATTATGGAAGGTAGTCTGTTGTCGAGATTTTTGTTACTATAATGGATGGTAGCCTTGTCATTATGGAAGGTAGTCTGTTGTCGAGTTTTTGTTACTCCAATGGATGGTAGCCTTGTCATTATGGAAGGTAGTCTGTTGTCGAGATTTTTGTTATTCCAATGGATGGTAGCCTTGTCATTATGGATGGTAGTTTGCTGTCGAAATTTTTGTTACTGCAATGGATGGTAACCTTGTCATTATTGAAGGTAGTCTGTTGTTATGATTTCTGTTACTCCAATGGAAGGTAGCATTGTCATTATGGAAGGTAGTCTGTTGTCGAGATTTTTGTTACTCCAATGGATGGTATCCTGGTCATTATGGAAGGTAGTCTGTTGTCGAGATTTTTGTTACTACAATGGATAGTAGCCTTGTCATTATTAAAGGCAGTCTATTGTCGAGATTTTTGTTATTCCAATGAATAATAGCCTTGTAATTATGTAAGGTAGTCTGTTGTCGTGATTTTTGTTACTCCAATGGATGGTAGCCTTGTCATTATGGAAGGTAGTATGTTGTCCATATCTTTGTTAATCCAATGGATGGTAGCCTTGTCATTATGGAAGGTAGTTTTTTGTCGAGATTTTTGTTACTCCAAGGGATGGTAGCCTTGTCATTATGGAAGGTAGTGTGTTGCCGAAATTTTTGTTATTCCAATGGATGGTAGCCTTGTCATTATGGAAGGTAGTCTATTGTCTAGATTTCTTTTACTGCAATGGATGTAAGGCTTGTGATCATGGAAGGTAGTCTATTGTCGAGATTTTTGTTACTACAATGGATGGTAGCTTTGTCATTCTGGAAGGTATTCTATTGTCGAGATTTTTGTTACTACAATGGATTGTAGCCTTGTCGTTATGGAAGGTAGTATGTTGTCGATATCTTTTTACTCCAATGGATGGTAGCCTAGTCATTATGGAAGGTAGTCTGTTGTCGAGATTTTTGTTACTCCAATGGATTGTAGCCTTGTCATTATGGAAGGTAGTCTATTGTCGAGATTTTTTATACTCCAATGGATTGTAGCCTTGTCATTATGGAAGCTAGTCTCTTGTGGATATTTTTGTTACTCTATTGATGGTACCCTTGTCATTATGGAAAGTAGTCTGTTGTCAAGATTTTGTTTACTCCAATGGATGGTATCCTTGTCATTATGGAAGGTTGACTGTTGTCGAGATTTTAATTATTCCAATGGATGGTATCCTTATCATTATGAAAGGTAGTCCATTGTCGATATCTTTGTTACTCCAATGGATGGTAGCCTAGTCATTATGGAAGGTAGTCTATTGTCGAGATTTTGGTTACTACAATGGATGGTAGCCTTGTCATTATGGAAGGTAGTTTGTTGTCGAGATTTTAGTTACTCCAATGGATGGTAGCCTTGTCATTATGGAAGGTTGTCTGTTTGTCGAGATTTTTGTTACTCCAATGGATGGTAGCCTTGTCATTATGGAAGGTTTTCTCTTGTGGATATTTTTGTTACTCCAATGGATGGTACCCTTGTCATTATGGAAGGTAGTTTGTTGTCGATATTTTTGTTACTCCAATTGATGGTAGCCTTGTCATTATGGAAGATAGTCTATTATCGATATTTTTATTACTCCATTGGATGAAAGCCTTGTCATTATGGAAGGTAGTCTGTTGTCGAGATTTTTTTTATTCCAATGGATGGTAGCCTGGTCATTATGGAAGGTAGTCTGTTGTCGAGATTTTTGTTACTACAATGGATGGTAGCCTTGTCATTATTGAAGGCAGTCTATTGTCGAGATTTTTGTTATTCCAATGAATAATAGCCTTGTAATTATGTAAGGTAGTCTGTTGTCGTGATTTTTGTTACTCCAATGGATGGTAGCCTTGTCATTATGGAAGGTAGTATGTTGTCCATATCTTTGTTAATCCAATGGATGGTAGCCTTGTCATTATGGAAGGTACTTTTTTGTCGAGATTTTTGTTACTCCAAGGGATGGTAGCCTTGTCATTATGGAAGGTAGTGTGTTGCCGAAATTTTTGTTATTCCAATGGATGGTAGCCATGTCATTATGGAAAGTAGTCTATTGTCTAGATTTTTTTTACTCCAATGGATGTAAGGCTTGTGATAATGGAAGGTAGTCTATTGTCGAGATTTTTGTTACTACAATGGATGGTAGCTTTGTCATTCTGGAAGGTATTCTATTGTCGAGATTTTTGTTACTACAATGGATTGTAGCCTTGTCGTTATGGAAGGTAGTCTGTTGTCGATATCTTTTTACTCCAATGGATGGTAGCCTAGTCATTATGGAAGGTAGTCTGTTGTCGAAATTTTTGTTACCCCAATGGATTGTAGCCTTGTCATTATGGAAGGTACTCACACAGCTAGGTTTCGAGAGGGCTCTATCGATCTCCGGAACAGGGGAAGAAAGGGGGGAAGGAATTTGATTCTTTACAGCCCTTTCCAGACCTTATATTATTTCCTTCGGTTGGGTTCGCTTTTTGGTAGGAAAGGCGGTAGTAGAGTTGCTAGAGGTCCTTCGCGTAATTCTACTCTTTGTTTTCCAGGCAGGGACGCCCATAATTCCCTGCTCTAACTCCTAAGATTTCCCTTTGCTTTCTTTATTACTTATCTCACGTGCCCAGTCTCAACGTCACTTCCCAAACCTAAACTGCCTTTCCCAGATCAGTCTATTGTCGAGATTTTTTATACTCCAATGGATTGTAGCCTTGTCATTATGGAAGCTAGTCTCTTGTGGATATTTTTGTTACTCCAATGGATGGTACCCTTGTCATTATGGAAGGTAGTTTGTTGTCGATATTTTTGTTACTCCAATTGATGGTAGCCTTGTCATTATGGAAGGTAGTCTATTATCGATATTTTTATTACTCCATTGGATGAAAGCCTTGTCATTATGGAAGGTAGTCTGTTGTCGAGATTTTTGTTATTCCAATGGATGGTAGCCTTGTCATTATGGAAGGTAGTTTGCTGTCGAAATTTTTGTTACTGCAATGGATGGTAACCTTGTCATTATTGGAGGTAGTCTGTTGTTATGATTTCTGTTACTCCAATGGAAGGTAGCATTGTCATTATGGAAGGTAGTCTGTAGTCGAGATTTTTGTTACTCCAATGGATGGTAGCCTGGTCATTATGGAAGGTAGTCTGTTGTCGAGATTTTTGTTACTACAATGGATGGTAGCCTTGTCATTATTGAAGGCAGTCTATTGTCGAGATTTTTGTTATTCCAATGAATAATAGCCTTGTAATTATGTAAGGTAGTCTGTTGTTGTGATTTTTGTTACTCCAATGGATGGTAGCCTTGTCATTATGGAAGGTAGTATGTTGTCCATATCTTTGTTAATCCAATGGATGGTAGCCTTGTCATTATGGAAGGTAGTTTTTTGTCGAGATTTTTGTTACTCAAAGGGATGGTAGCCTTGTCATTATGGAAGGTAGTGTGTTGCCGAAATTTTTGTTATTCAAATGGATGGTAGCCTTGTCATTATGGAAGGTAGTCTATTGTCTAGATTTCTTTTACTCCAATGGATGTAAGGCTTGTGATCATGGAAGGTAGTCTATTGTCGAGATTTTTGTTACTACAATGGATGGTAGCTTTGTCATTCTGGAAGGTATTCTATTGTCGAGATTTTTGTTACTACAATGGATTGTAGCCTTGTCTTTATGGAAGGTAGTATGTTGTCGATATCTTTTTACTCCAATGGATGGTACCCTAGTCATTATGGAAGGTAGTCTGTTGTCGAGATTTTTGTTACTCCAATGGATTGTAGCCTTGTCATTATGGAAGGTAGTCTATTGTCGAGATTTTTTATACTCCAATGGATTGTAGCCTTGTCATTATGGAAGCTAGTCTCTTGTGGATATTTTTGTTACTCTAATGATGGTACCCTTGTCATTATGGAAAGTAGTCTGTTGTCAAGATTTTGTTTACTCCAATGGATGGTATCCTTGTCATTATGGAAGGTTGACTGTTGTCGAGATTTTAATTATTCCAATGGATGGTATCCTTATCATTATGAAAGGTAGTCCATTATCGATATCTTTGTTACTCCAATGGATGGTAGCCTAGTCATTATGGAAGGTAGTCTATTGTCGAGATTTTGGTTACTACAATGGATGGTAGCCTTGTCATTATGGAAGGTAGTCTGTTGTCGAGATTTTAGTTACTCCAATGGATGGTAGCCTTGTCATTATGGAAAGTTGTCTGTTTGTCGAGATTTTTGTTACTCCAATGGATGGTAGCCTTGTCATTATGGAAGGTTTTCTCTTGTGGATATTTTTGTTACTCCAATGGATGGTACCCTTGTCATTATGGAAGGTAGTTTGTTGTCGATATTTTTGTTACTCCAATTGATGGTAGCCTTGTCATTATGGAAGATAGTCTATTATCGATATTTTTATTACTCCATTGGATGAAAGCCTTGTCATTATGGAAGGTAGTCTGTTTCGAGATTTTTGTTATTCCAATGGATGGTAGCCTGGTCATTATGGAAGGTAGTCTGTTGTCGAGATTTTTGTTACTACAATGGATGGTAGCCTTGTCATTATTGAAGGCAGTCTATTGTCGAGATTTTTGTTATTCCAATGAATAATAGCCTTGTAATTATGTAAGGTAGTCTGTTGTCGTGATTTTTGTTACTCCAATGGATGGTAGCCTTGTCATTATGGAAGGTAGTATGTTGTCCATATCTTTGTTAATCCAATGGATGGTAGCCTTGTCATTATGGAAGGTACTTTTTTGTCGAGATTTTTGTTACTCCAAGGGATGGTAGCCTTGTCATTATGGAAGGTAGTGCGTTGCCGAAATTTTTGTTATTCCAATGGATGGTAGCCATGTCATTATGGAAAGTAGTCTATTGTCTAGATTTTTTTTACTCCAATGGATGTAAGGCTTGTGATAATGGAAGGTAGTCTATTGTCGAGATTTTTGTTACTACAATGGATGGTAGCTTTGTCATTCTGGAAGGTATTCTATTGTCGAGATTTTTGTTACTACAATGGATTGTAGCCTTGTCGTTATGGAAGGTAGTCTGTTGTCGATATCTTTTTACTCCAATGGATGGTAGCCTAGTCATTATGGAAGGTAGTCTATTGTCGAAATTTTTGTTACCCCAATGGATTGTAGCCTTGTCATTATGGAAGGTACTCACACAGCTAGGTTTCGAGAGGGCTCTATCGATCTCCGGAACAGGGGAAGAAAGGGGGGAAGGAATTTGATTCTTTACAGCCCTTTCCAGACCTTATATTATTTCCTTCGGTTGGGTTCGCTTTTTGGTAGGAAAGGCGGTAGTAGAGTTGCTAGAGGTCCTTCTCGTAATTCTACTCTTTGTTTTCCAGGCAGGGACGCCCATAATTCCCTGCTCTAACTCCTAAGATTTCCCTTTGCTTTCTTTATTACTTATCGCACGTGCCCAGTCTCAACGTCACTTCCCAAACCTAAACTGCCTTTCCCAGATCAGTCTATTGTCGAGATTTTTTATACTCCAATGGATTGTAGCCTTGTCATTATGGAAGCTAGTCTCTTGTGGATATTTTTGTTACTCTAATGATGGTACCCTTGTCATTATGGAAGGTAGTCTGTTGTCGATATTTTTGTTACTCCAATTGATGGTATCCTTGTCATTATGGAAGGTTGACTGTTGTCGAGATTTTAATTATTCCAATGGATGGTATCCTTATCATTATGAAAGGTAGTCCATTGTCGATATCTTTGTTACTCCAATGGATGGTACCCTAGTCGTTATGGAAGGTATTCTATTGTCGAGATTTTGGTTACTACAATGGATGGTAGCCTTGTCATTATGGAAGGTAGTCTGTTGTCGAGATTTTAGTTACTCCAATGGATGGTAGCCTTGTCATTATGGAAGGTTGTCTGTTTGTCGAGATTTTTGTTACTCCAATGGATGGTAGCCTTGTCATTATGGAAGGTTTTCTCTTGTGGATATTTTTGTTACTCCAATGGATGGTACCCTTGTCATTATGGAAGGTAGTTTGTTGTCGATATTTTTGTTACTCAAATTGATGGTAGCCTTGTCATTATGGAAGATAGTCTATTATCGATATTTTTATTACTCCATTGGATGAAAGCCTTGTCATTATGGAAGGTAGTCTGTTGTCGAGATTTTTGTTATTCCAATGGATGGTAGCCTTGTCATTATGGAAGGTAGTTTGTTGTCGAAATTTTTGTTACTGCAATGGATGGTAACCTTGTCATTATTGAAGGTAGTCTGTTGTTATGATTTCTGTTACTCCAATGGAAGGTAGCATTGTCATTATGGAAGGTAGTCTGTTGTCGAGATTTTTGTTACTCCAATGGATGGTAGCCTGGTCATCATGGAAGGTAGTCTGTTGTCGAGATTTTTGTTACTACAACGGATGGTAGCCTTGTCATTATTGAAGGCAGTCTATTGTCGAGATTTTAGTTATTCCAATGAATAATAGCCTTGTAATTATGTAAGGTAGTCTGTTGTCGTGATTTTTGTTATTTCAATGGATGGTAGCCTTGTCATTATGGAAGGTAGTATGTTGTCCATATCTTTGTTAATCCAATGGATGGTAGCCTTGTCATTATGGAAGGTAGTTTTTTGTCGAGATTTTTGTTACTCCAAGGGATGGTAGCCTTGTCATTATGGAAGGTAGTGTGTTGTCGAAATTTTTGTTATTCCAATGGATGGTAGCCTTGTCATTATGGAAGGTAGTCTATTATCTAGATTTTTTTTACTCCAATGGATGTAAGGCTTGTGATCATGGAAGGTAGTCTATTGTCGAGATTTTTGTTACTACAATGGATGGTAGCTTCGTCATTCTGGAAGGTATTCTATTGTCGAGATTTTTGTTACTACAATGGATTGTAGCCTTGTCGTTATGGAAGGTAGTCTGTTGTCGATATCTTTTTACTCCAATGGATGGTAGCCTAGTCATTATGGAAGGTAGTCTGTTGTCGATATTTTTGTTACTCCAATGGATTGTAGCCTTGTCATTATGGAAGGTAGTCTATTGTCGAGATTTTTTATACTCCAATGGATTGTAGCCTTGTCATTATGGAAGGTAGTCTCTTGTTGATATTTTTGTTACTCTAATGATGGTACCCTTGTCATTATGGAAAGTAGTCTGTTGTCAAGATTTTGTTTACTCCAATGGATGGTATCCTTGTCATTATGGAAGGTTGACTGTTGTCGAGATTTTAATTATTCCAATGGATGGTATCCTTATCATTATGAAAGGTAGTCCATTGTCGATATCTTTGTTACTCCAATGGATGGTAGCCTAGTCATTATGGAAGGTAGTCTATTGTCGAGATTTTGGTTACTACAATGGATGGTAGCCTTGTCATTATGGAAGGTAGTCTGTTGTCGAGATTTTAGTTACTCCAATGGATGGTAGCCTTGTCATTATGGAAGGTTGTCTGTTTGTCGAGATTTTTGTTACTCCAATGGATGGTAGCCTTGTCATTATGGTAGGTTTTCTCTTGTGGATATTTTTGTTACTCCAATGGATGGTACCCTTGTCATTATGGAAGGTAGTTTGTTGTCGATATTTTTGTTACTCCAATTGATGGTAGCCTTGTCATTATGGAAGATAGTCTATTATCGATATTTTTATTACTCCATTGGATGAAAGCCTTGTTATTATGGAAGGTAGTCTGTTGTCGAGATTTTTGTTATTCCAATGGATGGTAGCCTGGTCATTATGGAAGGTAGTCTGTTGTCGAGATTTTTGTCACTACAATGGATGGTAGCCTTGTCATTATTGAAGGCAGTCTATTGTCGAGATTTTTGTTATTCCAATGAATAATAGCCTTGTAATTATGTAAGGTAGTCTGTTGTCGTGATTTTTTTTACTCCAATGGATGGTAGCCTTGTCATTATGGAAGGTAGTATGTAGTCCATATCTTTGTTAATCTAATGGATGGTAGCCTTGTCATTATGGAAGGTAGTTTTTTGTCGAGATTTTTGTTACTCCAAGGGATGGTAGCCTTGTCATTATGGAAGGTAGTGTGTTGCCGAAATTTTTGTTATTCCAATGGATGGTAGCCTTGTCATTATGGAAAGTAGTCTATTGTCTAGATTTTTTTTACTCCAATGGATGTAAGGCTTGTGATCATGGAAGGTAGTCTATTGTCGAGATTTTTGTTACTACAATGGATGGTAGCTTTGTCATTCTGGAAGGTATTCTATTGTCGAGATTTTTGTTACTACAATGGATTGTAGCCTTGTCGTTATGGAAGGTAGTCGGTTGTCGATATCTTTTTACTCCAATGGATGGTAGCCTAGTCATTATGGAAGGTAGTCTGTTGTCGAAATTTTTGTTACCCCAATGAATTGTAGCCTAGTCATTATGGAAGGTACTCACACAGCTAGGTTTCGAGAGGGCTCTATCGATCTCCGGAACAGGGGAAGAAAGGGGGGAAGGAATTTGATTCTTTACAGCCCTTTCCAGACCTTATATTATTTCCTTCGGTTGGATTTGCTTTTTGGTAGGAAAGGAGGTAGTAGAGTTGCTAGAGGTCCTTCGCGTAATTCTACTCTTTGTTTTCCAGGAAGGGACGCCCATAGTTCCCTGCTCTAACTCCTAAGATTTCCCTTTGCTTTCTTTATTACTTATCGCACGTGCCCAGTCTCAACGTCACTTCCCAAACCTAAACTGCCTTTCCCAGATCAGTCTATTGTCGAGATTTTTGTTACTACAATGGATTGTAGCCTTGTCGTTATGGAAGGTAGTATGTTGTCGATATCTTTTTACTCCAATGGATGGTAGCCTAGTCATTATGGAAGGAAGTCTGTTGTCGAGATTTTTGTTACTCCAATGGATTGTAGCCTTGTCATTATGGAAGGTAGTCTATTGTCGATATTTTTTATACTCCAATGGATTGTAGCCTTGTCATTATGGAAGGTAGTCTCTTGTGGATATTTTTGTTACTCTAATGATGGTACCCTTGTCATTATGGAAAGTAGTCTGTTGTCAAGATTTTGTTTACTCCAATGGATGGTATCCTTGTCATTATGGAAGGTTGACTGTTGTCGAGATTTTAATTATTCCAATGGATGGTATCCTTATCATTATGAAAGGTAGTCCATTGTCTATATCTTTGTTACTCCAATGGATGGTAGCCTAGTCATTATGGAAGGTAGTCTATTGTCGAGATTTTGGTTACTACAATGGATGGTAGCCTTGTCATTATGGAAGGTAGTCTGTTGTCGAGATTTTAGTTACTCCAATGGATGGTAGCCTTGTCATTATGGAAGGTTGTCTATTTGTCGAGATTTTTGTTACTCCAATGGATCGTAGCCTTGTCATTATGGAAGTTTTTCTCTTGTGGATATTTTTGTTACTCCAATGGATGGTACCCTTGTCATTATGGAAGGTAGTTTGTTATCGATATTTTTGTTACTCCAATTGATGGTAGCCTTGTCATTATGGAAGATAGTCTATTATCGATATTTTTATTACTCCATTGGATGAAAGCCTTGTCATAATGGAAGGTAGTTTGTTGTCGAGATTTTTGTTATTCCAATGGATGCTAGCCTTTTCATTATGGAAGGTAGTTTGTTGTCGAGATTTTTGTTACTGCAATGGATGGTAACCTTATCATTATGGAAGGTAGTCGGTTGTTATGATTTCTGTTACTCAAATGGATGGTAGCCTTGTCATTATGGAAGGTAGTGTGTTGTCGATATTTTTGTTATTCCAATGGATGGTAGCCTTGTCAGTATGGAAGGTAGTCTATTGTCTAGATTTTTGTTACTCCAATGGAAGTAAGCCTTGTGATCATGGAAGGTAGTCTATTTGTCTAGATTTTTGTTACTCCAATAGATGGTAGCCTTGTCATTATGGAAGGTAGTCTGTTGTCGAGATTTTTGTTACTATAATGGATGGTAGCCTTGTCATTATGGAAGGTAGTCTGTTGTCGAGATTTTTGTTACTCCAATGGATGGTAGCCTTGTCATTATGGAAGGTAGTCTGTTGTCGAGATTTTTGTTATTCCAATGGATGGTAGCCTTGTCATTATGGAAGGTAGTTTGTTGTCGAAATTTTTGTTACTGCAATGGATGGTAACCTTGTCATTATTGAAGGTAGTCTGTTGTTATGATTTATGTTACTCCAATGGAAGGTAGCATTGTATTTATGGAAGGTAGTCTGTTGTCGAGATTTTTGTTACTCCAATGGATGGTAGCCTGGTCATTATGGAAGGTAGTCTGTTGTCGAGATTTTTGATACTACAATGGATGGTAGCCTTGTCATTATTGAAGGCAGTCTATTGTCGAGATTTTTGTTATTCCAATGAATAATAGCCTTGTAATTATGTAAGGTAGTCTGCTGTCGTGATTTTTGTTACTCCAATGGATGGTAGCCTTGTCATTATGGAAGGTAGTATGTTGTCCATATCTTTGTTAATCCAATGGATGGTAGCCTTGTCATTATGGAAGGTAGTTTTTTGTCGAGATTTTTGTTACTCCAAGGGATGGTAGCCTTGTCATTATGGAAGGTAGTGTGTTGCCGAAATTTTTGTTATTCCAATGGATAGTAGCCTTGTCATTATGGAAGGTAGTCTATTGTCTAGATTTTTTTTACTCCAATGGATGTAAGGCTTGTGAACATGGAAGGTAGTCTATTGTCGAGATTTTTGTTACTACAATGGATGGTAGCTTTGTCATTCTGGAAGGTATTCTGTTGTCGAGATTTTTTTTACTACAATGGATTGTAGCCTTGTCGTTATGGAAGGTAGTCTGTTGTCGATATCTTTTTACTCCAATGGATGGTAGCCTAGTCATTATGGAAGGTAGTCTGTTGTCGAAATTTCTGTTACCCCAATGAATTGTAGCCTTGTCATTATGGAAGGTACTCACACAGCTAGGTTTCGAGAGGGCTCTATCGATCTCCGGAACAGGGGAAGAAAGGGGGGAAGGAATTTGATTCTTTACAGCCCTTTCCAGACCTTATATTATTTCCTTCGGTTGGATTCGCTTTTTGGTAGGAAAGGAGGTAGTAGAGTTGCTAGAGGTCCTTCGCGTAATTCTACTCTTTGTTTTCCAGGCAGGGACGCCCATAGTTCCCTGCTCTAACTCCTAATATTTCCCTTTGCTTTCTTTATTACTTATCGCACGTGCCCAGTCTCAACGTCACTTCCCAAACCTAAACTGCCTTTCCCAGATCAGTCTATTGTCGAGATTTTTGTTACTACAATGGATTGTAGCCTTGTCGTTATGGAAGGTAGTCTGTTGTCGATATCTTTTTACTCCAATGGATGGTAGCCTAGTCATTATGGAAGGAAGTCTGTTGTCGAGATTTTTGTTACTCCAATGGATTGTAGCCTTGTCATTATGGAAGGTAGTCTATTGTCGAGATTTTTTATACTCCAATGGATTGTAGCCTTGTCATTATGGAAGGTAGTCTCTTGTGGATATTTTTGTTACTCTAATGATGGTACCCTTGACATTATGGAAAGTAGTCTGTTGTCAAGATTTTGTTTACTCCAATGGATGGTATCCTTGTCATTATGGAAGGTTGACTGTTGTCGAGATTTTAATTATTCCAATGGATGGTATCCTTATCATTATGAAAGGTAGTCCATTGTCGATATCTTTGTTACTCCAATGGATGGTAGCCTAGTCATTATGGAAGGTAGTCTATTGTCGAGATTTTGGTTACTACAATGGATGGTAGCCTTGTCATTATGGAAGGTAGTCTGTTGTCGAGATTTTAGTTACTCCAATGGATGGTAGCCTTGTCATTATGGAAGGTTGTCTGTTTGTCGAGATTTTTGTTACTCCAATGGATGGTAGCCTTGTCATTATGGAAGTTTTTCTCTTGTGGATATTTTTGTTACTCCAATGGATGGTACCCTTGTCATTATGGAAGGTAGTTTGTTATCGATATTTTTGTTACTCCAATTGATGGTAGCCTTGTCATTATGGAAGATAGTCTATTATCGATATTTTTATTACTCCATTGGATGAAAGCCTTGTCATAATGGAAGGTAGTCTGTTGTCGAGATTTTTGTTATTCCAATGGATGCTAGCCTTTTCATTATGGAAGGTAGTTTGTTGTCGAGATTTTTGTTACTGCAATGGATGGTAACCTTATCATTATGGAAGGTAGTCGGTTGTTATGATTTCTGTTACTCAAATGGATGGTAGCCTTGTCATTATGGAAGGTAGTGTGTTGTCGATATTTTTGTTATTCCAATGGATGGTAGCCTTGTCAGTATGGAAGGTAGTCTATTGTCTAGATTTTTGTTACTCCAATGGAAGTAAGCCTTGTGATCATGGAAGGTAGTCTATTTGTCTAGATTTTTGTTACTCCAATAGATGGTAGCCTTGTCATTATGGAAGGTAGTCTATTGTCGAGATTTTTGTTACTATAATGGATGGTAGCCTTGTCATTATGGAAGGTAGTCTGTTGTCGAGATTTTTGTTACTCCAATGGATGGTAGCCTTGTCATTATGGAAGGTAGTCTGTTGTCGAGATTTTTGTTATTCCAATGGATGGTAGCCTTGTCATTATGGAAGGTAGTTTGTTGTCGAAATTTTTGTTACTGCAATGGATGGTAACCTTGTCATTATTGAAGGTAGTCTGTTGTTATGATTTATGTTACTCCAATGGAAGGTAGCATTGTATTTATGGAAGGTAGTCTGTTGTCGAGATTTTTGTTACTCCAATGGATGGTAGCCTGGTCATTATGGAAGGTAGTCTGTTGTCGAGATTTTTGATACTACAATGGATGGTAGCCTTGTCATTATTGAAGGCAGTCTATTGTCGAGATTTTTGTTATTCCAATGAATAATAGCCTTGTAATTATGTAAGGTAGTCTGCTGTCGTGATTTTTGTTACTCCAATGGATGGTAGCCTTGTCATTGTGGAAGGTAGTATGTTGTCCATATCTTTGTTAATCCAATGGATGGTAGCCTTGTCATTATGGAAGGTAGTTTTTTGTCGAGATTTTTGTTACTCCAAGGGATGGTAGCCTTGTCATTATGGAAGGTAGTGTGTTGCCGAAATTTTTGTTATTCCAATGGATAGTAGCCTTGTCATTATGGAAGGTAGTCTATTGTCTAGATTTTTTTTACTCCAATGGATGTAAGGCTTGTGAACATGGAAGGTAGTCTATTGTCGAGATTTTTGTTACTACAATGGATGGTAGCTTTGTCATTCTGGAAGGTATTCTGTTGTCGAGATTTTTTTTACTACAATGGATTGTAGCCTTGTCGTTATGGAAGGTAGTCTGTTGTCGATATCTTTTTACTCTAATGGATGGTAGCCTAGTCATTATGGAAGGTAGTCTGTTGTCGAAATTTTTGTTACCCCAATGAATTGTAGCCTTGTCATTATGGAAGGTACTCACACAGCTAGGTTTCGAGAGGGCTCTATCGATCTCCGGAACAGGGGAAGAAAGGGGGGAAGGAATTTGATTCTTTACAGCCCTTTCCAGACCTTATATTATTTCCTTCGGTTGGATTCGCTTTTTGGTAGGAAAGGAGGTAGTAGAGTTGCTAGAGGTCCTTCGCGTAATTCTACTCTTTGTTTTCCAGGCAGGGACGCCCATAGTTCCCTGCTCTAACTCCTAATATTTCCCTTTGCTTTCTTTATTACTTATCGCACGTGCCCAGTCTCAACGTCACTTCCCAAACCTAAACTGCCTTTCCCAGATCAGTCTATTGTCGAGATTTTTGTTACTACAATGGATTGTAGCCTTGTCGTTATGGAAGGTAGTCTGTTGTCGATATCTTTTTACTCCAATGGATGGTAGCCTAGTCATTATGGAAGGAAGTCTGTTGTCGAGATTTTTGTTACTCCAATGGATTGTAGCCTTGTCATTATGGAAGGTAGTCTATTGTCGAGATTTTTTATACTCCAATGGATTGTAGCCTTGTCATTATGGAAGGTAGTCTCTTGTGGATATTTTTGTTACTCTAATGATGGTACCCTTGTCATTATGGAAAGTAGTCTGTTGTCAAGATTTTGTTTACTCCAATGGATGGTATCCTTGTCATTATGGAAGGTTGACTGTTGTCGAGATTTTAATTATTCCAATGGATGGTATCCTTATCATTATGAAAGGTAGTCCATTGTCGATATCTTTGTTACTCCAATGGATGGTAGCCTAGTCATTATGGAAGGTAGTCTATTGTCGAGATTTTGGTTACTACAATGGATGGTAGCCTTGTCATTATGGAAGGTAGTCTGTTGTCGAGATTTTAGTTACTCCAATGGATGGTAGCCTTGTCATTATGGAAGGTTGTCTGTTTGTCGAGATTTTTGTTACTCCAATGGATGGTAGCCTTGTCATTATGGAAGTTTTTCTCTTGTGGATATTTTTGTTACTCCAATGGATGGTACCCTTGTCATTATGGAAGGTAGTTTGTTATCGATATTTTTGTTACTCCAATTGATGGTAGCCTTGTCATTATGGAAGATAGTCTATTATCGATATTTTTATTACTCCATTGGATGAAAGCCTTGTCATAATGGAAGGTAGTCTGTTGTCGAGATTTTTGTTATTCCAATGGATGCTAGCCTATTCATTATGGAAGGTAGTTTGTTGTCGAGATTTTTGTTACTGCAATGGATGGTAACCTTATCATTATGGAAGGTAGTCGGTTGTTATGATTTCTGTTACTCAAATGGATGGTAGCCTTGTCATTATGGAAGGTAGTGTGTTGTCGATATTTTTGTTATTCCAATGGATGGTAGCCTTGTCAGTATGGAAGGTAGTCTATTGTCTAGATTTTTGTTACTCCAATGGAAGTAAGCCTTGTGATCATGGAAGGTAGTCTATTTGTCTAGATTTTTGTTACTCCAATAGATGGTAGCCTTGTCATTATGGAAGGTAGTCTGTTGTCGAGATTTTTGTTAATATAATGGATGGTAGCCTTGTCATTATGGAAGGTAGTCTGTTGTCGAGATTTATGTTACTCCAATGGATGGTAGCCTTGTCATTATGGAAGGTAGTCTGTTGTCGAGATTTTTGTTATTCCAATGGATGGTAGCCTTGTCATTATGGAAGGTAGTTTGTTGTCGAAATTTTTGTTACTGCAATGGATGGTAACCTTGTCATTATTGAAGGTAGTCTGTTGTTATGATTTATGTTACTCCAATGGAAGGTAGCATTGTATTTATGGAAGGTAGTCTGTTGTCGAGATTTTTGTTACTCCAATGGATGGTAGCCTGGTCATTATGGAAGGTAGTCTGTTGTCGAGATTTTTGTTACTACAATGGATGGTAGGCTTGTCATTATTGAAGGCAGTCTATTGTCGAGATTTTTGTTATTCCAATGAATAATAGCCTTGTAATTATGTAAGGTAGTCTGCTGTCGTGATTTTTGTTACTCCAATGGATGGTAGCCTTGTCATTATGGAAGGTAGTATGTTGTCCATATCTTTGTTAATCCAATGGATGGTAGCCTTGTCATTATGGAAGGTAGTTTTTTGTCGAGATTTTTGTTACTCCAAGGGATGGTAGCCTTGTCATTATGGAAGGTAGTGTGTTGCCGAAATTTTTGTTATTCCAATGGATAGTAGCCTTGTCATTATGGAAGGTAGTCTATTGTCTAGATTTTTTGTACTCCGATGGATGTAAGGCTTGTGAACATGGAAGGTAGTCTATTGTCGAGATTTTTGTTACTACAATGGATGGTAGCTTTGTCATTCTGGAAGGTATTCTGTTGTCGAGATTTTTTTTACTACAATAGATTGTAGCCTTGTCGTTATGGAAGGTAGTCTGTTGTCGATATCTTTTTACTCCAATGGATGGTAGCCTAGTCATTATGGAAGGTAGTCTGTTGTCGAGATTTTTGTTACTCCAATGGATTGTAGCCTTGTCATTATGGAAGGTAGTCTATTGTCGAGATTTTTTATACTCCAATGGATTGTAGCCTTGTCATTATGGAAGCTAGTCTCTTGTGGATATTTTTGTTACTCTAATGATGGTACCCTTGTCATTATGGAAAGTAGTATGTTGTCAAGATTTTGTTTACTCCAATGGATGGTATCCTTGTCATTATGGAAGGTTGACTGTTGTCGAGATTTTAATTATTTCAATGGATGGTATCCTTATCATTATGAAAGGTAGTCCATTGTCGATATCTTTTTTACTCCAATGGATGGTAGCCTAGTCATTATGGAAGGTAGTCTATTGTCGAGATTTTGGTTACTACAATGGATGGTAGCCTTGTCATTATGGAAGGTAGTCTGTTGTCGAGATTTTAGTTACTCCAATGGATGGTAGCCTTGTCATTATGGAAGGTTATCTGTTTGTCGAGATTTTTGTTACTCCAATGGATGGTAGCCTTGTCATTATGGAAGGTTTTCTCTTGTGGATATTTTTGTTACTCCAATGGATGGTACCCTTGTCATTATGGAAGGTAGTTTGTTGTCGATATTTTTGTTACTCCAATTGATGGTAGCCTTGTCATTATGGAAGATAGTCTATTATCGATATTTTTATTAGTCCATTGGATGAAAGCCTTGTCATTATGGAAGGTAGTCTGTTGTCGAGATTTTTGTTATTCCAATGGATGGTAGCCTGGTCATTATGGAAGGTAGTCTGTTGTCGAGATTTTTGTTACTACAATGGATGGTAGCCTTGTCATTATTGAAGGCAGTCTATTGTCGAGATTTTTGTTATTCCAATGAATAATAGCCTTGTAATTATGTTAGGTAGTCTGTTGTCGTGATTTTTGTTACTCTAATGGATGGTAGCCTTGTCATTATGGAAGGTAGTATGTTGTCCATATCTTTGTTTATCCAATGGATGGTAGCCTTGTCATTATGGAAGGTAGTTTTTTGTCGAGATTTATGTTACTCCAAGGGATGGTAGCCTTGTCATTATGGAAGGTAGTGTGTTGCCGAAATTTTTGTTATTCCAATGGATGGTAGCCTTGTCATTATGGAAAGTAGTCTATTGTCTAGATTTTTTTTACTCCAATGGATGTAAGGCTTGTGATCATGGAAGGTAGTCTATTGTCGAGATTTTTTTTACTACAATGGATGGTAGCTTTGTCATTCTTGAAGGTATTCTATTGTCGAGATATTTGTTATTACAATGGATTGTAGCCTTGTCGTTATGGAAGGTAGTCTGTTGTCGATATCTTTTTACTCCAATGGATGGTAGCCTAGTCATTATGGAAGGTAGTCTGTTATCGAGATTTTTGTTACTCCAATGGATTGTAGCCTTGTCATTATGGAAGGTACTCACACAGCTAGGTTTCGAGAGGGCTCTATCGATCTCCGGAACAGGGGAAGAAAGGGGGGAAGGAATTTTATTCTTTACAGCCCTTTCCAGACCTTATATTATTTCCTTCGGTTGGGTTCGCTTTTTGGTAGGAAAGGCGGTAGTAGAGTTGCTAGAGGTCCTTCGGGTAATTCTACTCTTTCTTTTCCAGGCAGGGACGCCCATAGTTCCCTGCTCTAACTCCTAAGATTTCCCTTTGCTTTCTTTATTACTTATCGCACGTGCCCAGTCTCAACGTCACTTCCCAAACCTAAACTGCCTTTCCCAGATCAGTCTATTGTCGAGATTTTTTATACTCCAATGGATTGTAGCCTTGTCATTATGGAAGCTAGTCTCTTGTGGATATTTTTGTTACTCTAATGATGGTACCCTTGTCATTATGGAAAGTAGTCTGTTGTCAAGATTTTGTTTACTCCAATGGATGGTATCCTTGTCATTATGGAAGGTTGACTGTTGTCGAGATTTTAATTATTCCAATGGATGGTATCCTTATCATTATGAAAGGTAGTCCATTGTCGATATCTTTGTTACACCAATGGATGGTAGCCTAGTCATTATGGAAGGTATTCTATTGTTGAGATTTTGGTTACTACAATGGATGGTAGCCTTGTCATTATGGAAGGTAGTCTGTTGTCGAGATTTTAGTTACTCCAATGGATGGTAGCCTTTTCATTATGGAAGGTTGTCTTTTTGTCGAGATTTTTGTTACTCCAATGGATGGTAGCCTTGTCATTATGGAAGGTTTTCTCTTGTGGATATTTTTGTTACTCCAATGGATGGTACCCTTGTCATTATGGAAGGTAGTTTGTTGTCGATATTTTTGTTACTCCAATTGATGGTAGCCTTTTCATTATGGAAGATAGTCTATTATCGATTTTTTTATTACTCCATTGGATGAAAGCCTTGTCATTATGGAAGGTAGTCTGTTGTCGAGATTTTTGTTATTCCAATGGATGGTAGCCTTGTCATTATGGAAGGTAGTTTGTTGTCGAAATTTTTTTTACTGTAATGGATGGTAACCTTCTCATTATTGAAGGTAGTCTGTTGTTATGATTTCTGTTACTCCAATGGAAGGTAGCATTGTCATTATGGAAGGTAGTCTGTTGTCGAGATTTTTGTTACTCCAATGGATGGTAGCCTGGTCATTATGGAAGGTATTCTGTTGTCGAGATTTTTGTTATTCCAATGAATAATAGCCTTGTAATTATGTAAGGTAGTCTGTTGTCGTGATTTTTGTTACTCCAATGGATGGTAGCCTTGTCATTATGGAAGGTAGTATGTTGTCCATATCTTTGTTAATCCAATGGATGGTAGCCTTGTCATTATGGAAGGTAGTTTTTTGTCGAGATTTTTGTTACTCCAAGGGATGGTAGCCTTGTCATTATGGAAGGTAGTGTGTTGCCGAAATTTTTGTTATTCCAATGGATTGTAGCCTTGTAATTATGGAAGGTAGTCTATTGTCTAGATTTTTTTTACTCCAATGGATGTAAGGCTTGTGATCATGGAAGGTAGTCTAGTGTCGAGATTTTTGTTACTACAATGGATGGTAGCTTTGTCATTCTGGAAGGTATTCTATTGTCGAGATTTTTGTTACTACAATGGATTGTAGCCTTGTCATTATAGAAGGTAGTCTGTTGTCGATATCTTTTTACTCCAATGGATGGTAGCCTAGTCATTATGGAAGGTAGTCTGTTATCGAGATTTTTGTTACTCCAATGGATTGTAGCCTTGTCATTATGGAAGGTAGTCTATTGTCGAGATTTTTTATACTCCAATGGATTGTAGCCTTGTCATTATGGAAGCTAGTCTCTTGTGGATATTTGTGTTACTCTAATGATGATACCCTTGTCATTATTGAAAGTAGTCTGTTGTCAAGATTTTGTTTACTCCAATGGATGGTATCCTTGTCATTATGGAAGGTTGACTGTTGTCGAGATTTTAATTATTCCAATGGATGGTATCCTTATCATTATGAAATGTAGTCCATTGTCGATATCTTTGTTACTCCAATGGAAGGTAGCCTAGTCATTATGGAAGGTAGTCTATTGTCGAGATTTTGGTTACTACAATGGATGGTAGCCTTGTCATTATGGAAGGTAGTCTGTTGTCGAGATTTTAGTTACTCCAATGGATGGTAGCCTTGTCATTATGGAAGGTTGTCTGTTTGTCGAGATTTTTGTTACTCCAATGGATGGTAGACTTGTCATTATGGAAGGTTTTCTCTTGTGGATATTTTTGTTACTCCAATGGATGGTACCCTTGTCATTATGGAAGGTAGTTTGTTATCGATATTTTTGTTACTCCAATTGATGGTAGCCTTGTCATTATGGAAGATAGTCTATTATCGATATTTTTATTACTCCATTGGATGAAAGCCTTGTCATTATTGAAGGTAGTCTGTTGTCGAGATTTTTGTTATTCCAATGGATGCTAGCCTTTTCATTATGGAAGGGAGTTTGTTGTCGAGATTTTTGTTACTGCAATGGATGGTAACCTTATCATTATGGAAGGTAGTCGGTTGTTATGATTTCTGTTACTCAAATGGATGGTAGCCTTGTCATTATGGAAGGTAGTGTGTTGTCGATATTTTTGTTATTCCAATGGATGGTAGCCTTGTCAGTATGGAAGGTAGTCTATTGTCTAGATTTTTGTTACTCCAATGGAAGTAAGCCTTGTGATCATGGAAGGTAGTCTATTTGTCTAGATTTTTGTTACTCCAATAGATGGTAGCCTTGTCATTATGGAAGGTAGTCTGTTGTCGAGATTTTTGTTACTATAATGGATGGTAGCCTTGTCATTATGGAAGGTAGTCTGTTGTCGAGATTTTTGTTACTCCAATGGATGGTAGCCTTGTCATTATGGAAGGTAGTCTGTTGTCGAGATTTTTGTTACTCCAATGGAAGGTAGCATTGTCATTATGGAAGGTAGTCTGTTGTCGAGATTTTTGTTACTCCAATGGATGGTAGCCTGGTCATTATGGAAGGCAGTCTGTTGTCCAGATTTTTCTTACTACAATGGATGGTAGCCTTGTCATTATTGAAGGCAGTCTATTGTCGAGATTTTTGTTATTCCAATGAATAATAGCCTTGTAATTATGTAAGGTAGTCTGTTGTCGTGATTTTTGTTACTCCAATGGATGGTAGCCTTGTCATTATGGAAGGTAGTTTGTTGTCCATATCTTTGTTAATCCAATGGATGGTAGCCTTGTCATTATGGAAGGTAGTTTTTTGTCGAGATTTTTGTTACTCCAAGGGATGGTAGCCTTGTCATTATGGAAGGTAGTGTGTTGCCGAAATTTTTGTTATTCCAATGGATGGTTGCCTTGTCATTGTGGAAGGTAGTCTATTGTCTAGATTTTTTTTACTCCAATGGATGTAAGGCTTGTGATCATGGAAGGTAGTCTATTATTGAGATTTTTGTTACTACAATGGATGGTAGCTTTGTCATTCTGGAAGGTATTCTATTGTCGATATTTTTGTTACTACAATGGATTGTAGCCTTGTCGTTATGGAAGGTAGTCTGTGTTCGATATCTTTTTACTCCAATGGATGGTAGCCTAGTCATTATGGAAGGTAGTCTGTTGTCGAGATTTTTGTTACTCCAATGGATTGTAGCCTTGTCATTATGGAAGGTAGTCTATTGTCGAGATTTTTTATACTCCAATGGATTGTAGCCTTGTTATTATGGAAGCTAGTCTCTTGTGGATATTTTTGTTACTCTAATTATGGTACCCTTGTCATTATGGAAAGTAGTCTGTTGTCAAGATTTTGTTTACTCCAATGGATGGTATCCTTGTCATTATGGAAGGTAGACTGTTGTCGAGATTTTTGTTATTCCAATGGATGGTATCCTTATAATTATGAAAGGTAGTCCATTGTCGATATCTTTGTTACTCCAATGGATGGTAGCCTAGTCATTATGGAAGGTAGAATATTGTCGAGATTTTGGTTACTATAATGGATGGTAGCCTTGTCATTATGGAAGGTAGTCTGTTGTCGAGATTTTAGTTACTCCAATGGATGGTAGCCTTGTCATTATGGAAGGTTGTCTGTTTGTCGAGATTTTTGTTACTCCAGTGGATGGTAGCCTTGTCATTATGGAAGGTTTTCTCTTGTGGATATTTTTGTTACTCCAATGGATGGTACCCTTGTCATTATGGAAGGTAGTTTGTTGTCGATATTTTTGTTACTCCAATTGATGGTAGCCTTGTCATTATGGAAGATAGTCTATTATCGATATTTTTATTACTCCATTGGATGAAAGCCTTGTCATTATGGAAGGTAGCCTGTTGTCGAGATTTTTGTTATTCCAATGGATGGTAGCCTTTTCATTATGGAAGGTAGTTTGTTGTCGAGATTTTTGTTACTGCAATGGATGGTAACCTTATCATTATGGAAGGTACTCGGTTGTTATGATTTCTGTTACTCAAATGGATGGTAGCCTTGTCATTATGGAAGGTAGTGTGTTGTCGATATTTTTGTTATTCCAATGGATGGTAGCCTTGTCAGTATGGAAGGTAGTCTATTGTCTAGATTTTTGTTACTCCAATGGATGTAAGCCTTGTGATCATGGAAGGTAGTCTATTTTTCTAGATTTTTGTTACTCCAATAGATGGTAGCCTTCTCATTATGGAAGGTAGTCTGTTATCGAGATTCTTGTTACTATAATGGATGGTAGCCTTGTCATTATGGAAGGTAGTCTGTTGTCGAGATTTTTGTTACTCCAATGGATGGTAGCCTGGTCATTATGGAAGGTAGTCTGTTGTCGAGATTTTCGTTACTACAATGGATGGTAGCCTTGTCATTATTGAAGGTAGTCTATTGTCGAGATTTTTGTTATTCCAATGAATAATAGCCTTGTAATTATGTAAGGTAGTCTGTTGTCGTGATTTTTGTTACTCCAATGGATGGTAGCCTTGTCATTATGGAAGGTAGTATGTTGTCCATATCTTTGTTAATCCAATGGATGGTAGCCTTGTCATTATGGAAGGTAGTTTTTTGTCGAGATTTTTGTTACTCCAAGGGATGGTAGCCTTGTCATTATGGAAGGTAGTGTGTTGCCGAAATTTTTGTTATTCCAATGGATGGTTGCCTTGTCATTGTGGAAGGTAGTCTATTGTCTAGATTTTTTTTACTCCAATGGATGTAAGGCTTGTGATCATGGAAGGTAGTCTATTATTGAGATTTTTGTTACTACAATGGATGGTAGCTTTGTCATTCTGGAAGGTATTCTATTGTCGAGATTTTTGTTACTACAATGGATTGTAGCCTTGTCGTTATGGAAGGTAGTCTGTGTTCGATATCTTTTTACTCCAATGGATGGTAGCCTAGTCATTATGGAAGGTAGTCTGTTGTCGAGATTTTTGTTACTCCAATGGATTGTAGCCTTGTCATTATGGAAGGTAGTCTATTGTCGAGATTTTTTATACTCCAATGGATTGTAGCCTTGTTATTATGGAAGCTAGTCTCTTGTGGATATTTTTGTTACTCTAATGATGGTACCCTTGTCATTATGGAAAGTAGTCTGTTGTCAAGATTTTGTTTACTCCAATGGATGGTATCCTTGTCATTATGGAAGGTAGACTGTTGTCAAGATTTTTGTTATTCCAATGGATGGTATCCTTATAATTATGAAAGGTAGTCCATTGTCGATATCTTTGTTACTCCAATGGATGGTAGCCTAGTCATTATGGAAGGTAGAATATTGTCGAGATTTTGGTTACTATAATGGATGGTAGCCTTGTCATTATGGAAGGTAGTCTGTTGTCGAGATTTTAGTTACTCCAATGGATGGTAGCCTTGTCATTATGGAAGGTTGTCTGTTTGTCGAGATTTTTGTTACTCCAATGGATGGTAGCCTTGTCATTATGGAAGGTTTTCTCTTGTTGATATTTTTGTTATTCCAATGGATGGTACCCTTGTCATTATGGAAGGTAGTTTGTTGTCGATATTTTTGTTACTCCAATTGATGGTAGCCTTGTCATTATGGAAGATAGTCTATTATCGATATTTTTATTACTCCATTGGATGAAAGCCTTGTCATTATGGAAGGTAGTCTGTTGTCGAGATTTTTGTTATTCCAATGGATGGTAGCCTTTTCATTATGGAAGGTAGTTTGTTGTCGAGATTTTTGTTACTGCAATGGATGGTAACCTTATCATTATGGAAGGTAGTCGGTTGTTATGATTTCTGTTACTCAAATGGATGGTAGCCTTGTCATTATGGAAGGTAGTGTGTTGTCGATATTTTTGTTATTCCAATGGATGGTAGCCTTGTCAGTATGGAAGGTAGTCTATTGTCTAGATTTTTGTTACTCCAATGGATGTAAGCCTTGTGATCATGGAAGGTAGTCTATTTTTCTAGATTTTTGTTACTCCAATAGATGGTAGCCTTCTCATTATGGAAGGTAGTCTGTTGTCGAGATTCTTGATACTATAATGGATGGTAGCCTTGTCATTATGGAAGGTAGTCTGTTGTCGAGATTTTTGTTACTCCAATGGATGGTAGCCTGGTCATTATGGAAGGTAGTCTGTTGTCGAGATTTTCGTTACTACAATGGATGGTAGCCTTGTCATTATTGAAGGTAGTCTATTGTCGAGATTTTTGTTATTCCAATGAATAATAGCCTTGTAATTATGTAAGGTAGTCTGTTGTCGTGATTTTTGTTACTCCAATGGATGGTAGCCTTGTCATTATGGAAGGTAGTATGTTGTCCATATCTTTGTTAATCCAATGGATGGTAGCCTTGTCATTATGGAAGGTAGTTTTTTGTCGAGATTTTTGTTACTCCAAGGGATGGTAGCCTTGTCATTATGGAAGGTAGTGTGTTGCCGAAATTTTTGTTATTCCAATGGATGGTAGCCTTGTCATTATGGAAGGTAGTCTATTGTCTAGATTTTTGTTACTCCAATGGATGTAAGGTTTGTGATCATGGAAGGTAGTCTATTGTCGAGATTTTTGTTACTACAATGGATGGTAGCTTTGTCATTCTGGAAGGTATTCTGTTGTCGAGATTTTTGTTACTACAATGGATTGTAGCCTTGTTGTTATGGAAGGTAGTCTGTTGTCGATATCTTTTTACTCCAATGGATGGTAGCCTAGTCATTATGGAAGGTAGTCTGTTGTCGAGATTTTTGTTACTCCAATGGATTGTAGCCTTGTCATTATGGAAGGTAGTCTATTGTCTAGATTTTTTATACTCCAATGGATTGTAGCCTTGTCATTATGGAAGCTAGTCTCTTGTGGATATTTTTGTTACTCTAATGACGGTACCCTTATCATTATGGAAGGTAGTCTGTTGTCAAGATTTTGTTTACTCCAATGGATGGTATCCTTGTCATTATGGAAGGTAGACTGTTGTCGAGATTTTAATTATTCCAATGGATGGTATCCTTATCATTATGAAAGGTAGTCCATTGTCGATATCTTAGTTACTCCAATGGATGGTAGCCTAGTCATTATGGAAGGTAGTCTATTTTGGAGATTTTGGTTACTACAATGGATGGTAGCCTTGTCATTATGGAAGGTAGTCTGTTGTCGAGATTTTAGTTACTCCAATGGATGGTAGCCTTGTCATTATGGAAGGTTGTCTGTTTGTCGAGATTTTTGTTACTCCAATGGATGGTAGCCTTGTCATTATGGAAGGGTTTCTCTTGTGGATATTTTTGTTACTCCAATGGATGGTACCCTTGTCATTATGGAAGGTAGTTTGTTGTCGATATTTTTGTTACTCCAATTGATGGTAGCCTTGTCATTATGGAAGATAGTCTATTGTCGATATTTTTATTATTCCATTGGATGAAAGCCTTGTTATTATGGAAAGTAGTCTGTTGTCGAGATTTTTTTTATTCCAATGGATGGTAGCCTTTTCATTATGGAAGGTAGTTTGTTGTCGAGACTTTTGTTATTCCAATGGATGGTAACCTTATCATTATGGAAGGTAGTCGGTTGTTATGATTTTTGTTATTCCAATGGATGGTAGCCTTGTCATTATGGAAGGTAGTCTATTGTCTAGATTTTTGTTATTCCAATGGACGGTAGCCTTGTCATTATTGAAGGTAGTCTATTGTCGAGATTTTTGTTATTCCAATGAATAATAGCCTTGTAATTATGTAAGGTAGTCTGTTGTCGTGATTTTTGTTACTCCAATGGATGGTAGCCTTGTCATTATGGAAGGTAGTATGCTGTCTATATCTTTGTTAATCCAATGGATGGTAGCCTTGTCATTATGGAAGGTAGTTTTTTGTTGATATTTTTGTTACTCCAAGGGATGGTAGCCTTGTCATTATGGAAGGTAGTGTGTTGCCGAAATTTTTGTTATTCCAATGGATGGTAGCCTTGTCATTATGGAAGGTAGTCTATTGTCTAGATTTTTGTTACTCCAATGGATGTAAGGCTTTTGATCATGGAAGGTAGTCTATTGTCGAGATTTTTGTTACTACAATGGATGGTAGCCTTGTCATTATGGAAGGTAGTCTATTGTGGACATTTTTGTTACTCCAATAATGGTAACCTTGTCATTATGGAAGGTAGTCTAATGTCGAGATTTTGTTTACTCCAATGGATGGTATCCTTGTCATTATGGAAGGTAGTCTGTTGTCGAGATTTTTGTTACTCCAATGGATGGTAACCTTGTCATTATGGAAGGTAGATTTTTGTCGAGATTTTTTATACTCCAATGGATTGTAGCGTTGTCATTATGGAAGGTAGTCTCTTGTGGATATTTTTGTTACTCCAATGATGGTACCCTTGTCATTATGGAAGGTAGTCTGTTGTCGAGATATTGTTTACTCCAATAGATGGTATCCTTTTCATTATGGAAGGTAGTCTGTTATCGAGATTTTTTTTATTCCAATGGATGGTATCCTTGTCATTATTAAAGGTAGTCGGTTGTTATGATTTTTGTTACTCCAATGGATGGTAGCCTTGACATTATGGAAGGTAGTCTGTTGTCGAGATTTTTGTTACTCCAAGGGATGGTAGCCTTGTCATTATAGAAGGTAGTGTGTTGTCGATATTTTTGTTATTCCAATGGATGGTAACCTTGTCATTATGGAAGGTAGTTTGTTGTCGAGATTTTTGTTACTCCAATGGATGTAAGCCTTGTGATCATGGAAGGTAGTCTGTTTGTCGAGATTTTTGTTACTCCAATGGATGGTAGCCTTGTCGTTATGGAAGGTAGTCTATTGTCGATATCTTTATTACTCCAATAGATGATAGCCTAGTCATTATGGAAGGTAGTTTGTTGTCGAGATTTTTGTTACTACAATGGATGGTAGCCTTTTCATTATGGAAGGTAGTCTGTTGTAGAGATTTTTGTTACTCCAATGGATGGTAACCTTGTCATTATGGAAGGTAGATTGTTGTCGAGATTTTTTATACTCCAATGGATTGTAGCCTTGTCATTATGGAAGGGAGTCTCTTGTGGATATTTTTGTTACTCCAATGATGGTACCCTTGTCATTATGGAAGGTAGTCTGTTGTCGAGATATTGTTTACTCCAATGGATGGTATCCTTGTCATTATGGAAGGTAGTCTGTTGTCAAGATTTTTTTTATTCCAATGGATGGTATCCTTGTCATTATTAAAGGTAGTCCATTGTCGATATGTTTGTTACTCCAATGGATGGTAGCCTAGTCATTATGGAAGGTAGTCTATTTTCGATATTTTTGTTACTACAATGGATGGTAGCCTTGTCATTATGGAAGGTAGTCCGTTGTCGAGATTTTTGTTACTCCAATGGATGGTAGCCTTATCATTATGGAAGGTTGTCTATTTGTCGAGATTTTTGTTACTCCAATGGATGATAACCTTGTCATTATGGAAGGTAGATTGTTGTCGAGATTTTTTATACTCCAATGGATTGTAGCCTTGTCATTATGGAAGGTAGTCTCTTGTGGATATTTTTGTTACTCCAATGATGGTACCCTTGTCATTATGGAAGGTAGTCTCTTGTCGAGATTTTGTTTACTCCAATGGATGGTATCCTTGTCATTATGGAAGGTAGTCTGTTGTCGAGATTTTTGTTATTCCAATGGATGGTATTCTTGTAATTATGAAAGGTAGTCTATTGTCGAGATTTTTGTTACTCTAATGGATTGTACCCTTGTCGTTATGGAAGGTAGTCTGTTGTCGATATCTTTGTTACTCCAATGGATGGTAGCCTAGTCATTATGGAAGGTAGTTAGTTGTCTAGATTTTTGTTACTCCAATGGATGGTAGCCTTTTCATTATGGAAGGTAGTCTATTGTTGAAAATTTTGTTACTACAATGGATTGTAGTCTTCTCATTATGGAAGATAGTCTATTGTCGATATTTTTATTACTCCATTGGATGAAAGCCTTGTCATTATGGAAGGTAGTCTGTGGTCGAGATTTTTGTTATTCCAATGGATGGTAGCCTTTTCATTATGGAAGGTAGTTTGTTGTCGAGATTTTTGTTACTGCAATGGATGGTAACCTTGTCATTATGGAAGGTAGTCGGTTGTTATGATTTTTGTTACTCCAATGAATGGTAGGCTTTTCATTATGGAAGTTAGTCTGTTGTCGAGATTTTTGTTACTCCAAGGGATGGTAGCCTTGTCATTATGGAAGGTAGTGTGTTGTCGATATTTTTGTTATTCCAATGGTTGGTAGCCTTGTCATTATGTAGTTTATTGTCTAGATTTTTGTTACTCCAATGGATGTAAGCCTTGTGGTTATGGAAGGTAGTCTATTGTCGAGATTTTTGTTACTACAATAGATGGTAGCCTTGTCTTTCTGGAAGGTATTTTGTTGTCGATATTTTTGTTACTACAATGGATTGTAGCCTTGTCGTTATAGAAGGTAGTCTGTTATCGATTTCTTTGTTACTCCAATGGATGGTCGCCTAGTCATTATGGAAGGTAGTCTGTTGTCGAGATTTTTGTTACTCCAATGGATTGTAGCCTTGTCATTATGGAATGTAGTCTATTGTCGATATTTTTTATACTCCAATAGATTGTAGCCTTGTCATTATGGAAGGTAGTCTCTTGTGGATATTTTTGTTACTCCAATGATGGTACCCTTGTCATTATTGAATGTAGTCTGTTGTCGAGATTTTGTTTACTCTAATGGATGGTATCCTTATCATTACAGAAGGTAGTCTATTGTCGAGATTTTTGTTATTCCAATGGATGGTATCCTTATCATTATGAAAGGTAGTCTATTGTCGAGATTTTTGTTACTCTAATGGATGTAAACCTTTTTATTATGGAAGGTAGTATATTTTCGATATTTTTTTTACTTCAATGGATGGTAGCCTTGTAATTATGGATGGTATTCTGTTGTCGAGATTTTTGTTACTATAATGGATTGTAGCCTTGTCGTTATGGAAGGTAGTCTGTTGTCGATATCTTTGTTACTCCAATGGATGGTAGCCTAGTCATTATAGAAGGTAGTTAGTTGTCTAGATTTTTGTTACTCCAATGGATGGTAGCCTTTTCATTATGGAAGGTAGTCTATTGTCGAAAATTTTGTTACTCCAATGGATTGTAGCCTTGTCATTATGGAAGATAGTCTATTGTCGATATTTTTATTACTCCATTGGATGAAAGCCTTGTCATTATGGAAGGTAGTCTGTTATCGAGATTTTTGTTATTCCAATGGATGGTAGCCTTTTCATTATGGAAGGTAGTTTGTTGTCGAGATTTTTGTTACTGCAATGGATGGTAACCTTGTCATTATGGAAGGTAGTCGGTTGTTATGATTTCTGTTACTCCAATGAATGGTAGGCTTTTCATTATGGAAGTTAGTCTGTTGTCGAGATTTTTGTTACTCCAAGGGATGGTAGCCTTGTCATTATGGAAGGTAGTGTATTGTCGATATTTTTATTATTCCAATGGTTGGTAGCCTTGTCATTATGTAGTTTATTGTCTAGATTTTTGTTAGTCCAATGGATGTAAGCCTTGTGGTTATGGAAGGTAGTCTATTGTCGAGATTTTTGTTACTACAATAGATGGTAGCCTTGTCTTTCTGGAAGGTATTTTGTTGTCGATATTTTTGTTACTACAATGGATTGTAGCCTTGTCGTTATAGAAGGTAGTCTGTTATCTATTTCTTTGTTACTCCAATGGATGGTCGCCTAGTCATTATGGAAGGTAGTCTGTTGTCGAGATTTTTGTTACTCCAATGGATTGTAGCCTTGTCATTATGGAATGTAGTCTATTGTCGATATTTTTTATACTCCAATAGATTGTAGCCTTGTCATTATGGAAGGTAGTCTCTTGTGGATATTTTTGTTACTCCAATGATGGTACCCTTGTCATTATTGAATGTAGTCTGTTGTCGAGATTTTGTTTACTCTAATGGATGGTATCCTTATCATTACAGAAGGTAGTCTATTGTCGAGATTTTTGTTATTCCAATGGATGGTATCCTTATCATTATGAAAGGTAGTCTATTGTCGAGATTTTTGTTACTCCAATGGATGTAAACCTTGTGATTATGGAAGGTAGTATATTTTCGATATTTTTTTTACTTCAACGGATGGTAGCCTTGTAATTATGGATGGTATTCTGTTGTCGAGATTTTTGTTACTATAATGGATTATAGCCTTGTCGTTATGGAAGGTAGTCCGTTGTCGATATCTTTGTTACTCCAATGGATGGTAGCCTAGTCATTATGGAAGGTAGTTTGTTGTCTAGATTTTTGTTACTCCAATGGATGGTAGCCTTGTCATTATGGAAGGTAGTCTATTATTGAAATTTTTGTTACTCCAATGGATTGTAGCCTTGTCATTATGGAAGGTAGTCTATTATTGAGATTTTTGTTACTCCAATGGATGGTAGCCTTGTCATTATGGAAGATAGTCTATTGTCGATATTTTTATTACTCCATTGGATGAAAGCCTTGTCATTATGGAAGGTAGTTTGTTGTCGAGATTTTTGTTATTCCAATGGATGGTAGCCTTTTCATTATGGAACGTAGTTTGTTGTCGAGATTTTTGTTACTGCAATGGTTGGTAGCCTTATCATTATGGAAGGTAGTTTATTGTCTAGATTTTTGTTACTCTAATGGATGTAAGTCTTGTGGTTATGGAAGGTAGTCTATTGTCGAGATTTTTGTTACTACAATAGATGGTAGCCTTGTAATTTTGGAAGGTATTCTATTGTCGAGATTTTTGTTACTACAATGGATTGTAGCCTTGTCGTTATGGAAGGTAGTCTGTTGTCGATATTTTTTATACTCCAATGGATTGTAGCCTTGTCATTATGGAAGGTAGTCTCTTGTGGATATTTTTGTTACTCCAATGATGGTACCCTTGTCATTATTGAATGTAGTCTGTTGTCGAGATTTTGTTTACTTTAATGGATGGTATCCTTATCATTACGGAAGGTAGTCTATTGTCGAGATTTTTGTTACTCTAATGGATGTAAACCTTTTTATTATGGAAGGTAGTATATTTTCGATATTTTTTTTACTTCAATGGATGGTAGCCTTGTAATTATGGATGGTATTCTGTTGTCGAGATTTTTGTTACTATAATGGATTGTAGCCTTGTCGTTATGGAAGGTAGTATGTTGTCGATATCTTTGTTACTCCAATGGATTGTAGCCTAGTCATTATGGAAGGTATTTGTTGTCTAGATTTTTGTTACTCCAATGGATGGTAGCCTTTTCATTATGGAAGGTAGTCTATTGTCGAAAATTTTGTTACTCCAATGGATTGTAGCCTTGTCATTATGGAAGATAGTCTATTGTCGATATTTTTATTACTCCATTGGATGAAAGCCTTGTCATTATGAAAGGTAGTCTGTTGTCGAGATTTTTGTTATTCCAATGGATGGTAGCCTTTTCATTATGGAAGGTAGTTTGTTGTCGAGATTTTTGTTATTGCAATGGATGGTAACCTTGTCATTATGGAAGGTAGTCGGTTGTTATGATTTATGTTACTCCAATGAATGGTAGGCTTTTCATTATGGAAGTTAGTCTGTTGTCGAGATTTTTGTTACTCCAAGGGATGGTAGCCTTGTAATTATGGAAGGTAGTGTGTTGTCGATATTTTTGTTATTCCAATGGTTGGTAGCCTTGTCATTATGTAGTTTATTGTCTAGATTTTTGTTACTCCAATGGATGTAAGCCTTGTGGTTATGGAAGGTAGTCTAGTGTCGAGATTTTTGTTACTACAATAGATGGTAGCCTTTGTTGGTGTAAGCCCTAGAGGCCAATACTTTTGGTACTTGTATCGAATTATTTATTAATATTAAAAGGAATTTCTTTATTATGTCTGCTTTCCAAAATAATAAAGTCCCTAGAATGGTTTATTTGTTTAATGAAATGTTAAGTGTGACTTAATCATGAGATCCCATTAAACATAAGACACTATTCTTAAAGTATCCGTAGTCAAGCTTTAATGTGAAGTGGGATAACATTAAAGCATTAAGATTAATATGAAGATAGATTGATGATCACATCTCATGGATCATAGATAAGGAGTTATCAAGTCTTGACATAGGTATGAATATTAGGAGTAATATTTATACTGGATTGACCCGTTATGAGAATACTACATAGAATGTTATGCAAAGTGTCATAAGTTATTCTCATGATGATAATGGTGTATACCACCCTTCGACCTGAAACCACTATGGACCCTAGATGTAGAGTCAAGTACTTTATTGCTGATCAAACGTCATCCGTAACTTGTTGACTATAAAGATGGTTGATGGGTACTTCACAAAGCATGCTGAGGGACATGAGTGACCTAGATGGAATTTGCTCATCCTGCATAACAGGATAAATGTCTAAGGGCCCAATATTGAACTGGACAAGGGTGACACAGTGTATGCCTTGTGTTCAATATAGACATGAGGGCAAAAGGGTAATTGTACAACACAAATATTATCACGGAAAAGGTTTGGTCAGATAACATGACATTTTCGTGACTTGGGTAACAGTGATGTGTTGCTAGATACCACTCATTGTTTATTATATTAAATATGTGATTTAATATAATTACCAACGTCGCGAAAACCTACAGGGTCACACACATAAGGACAGGTTGATGAGAGATAGAATAAATAAGGAACACCGTAAGGTACGGTGCACTTAAGTGTAATACGGAAAGTGGTAAGGAACCACGTGGATAAGTGATATATGGTACATCATAAGGTATGATGTCCATAAGCTTACTTGGGCTTTTAGCTTATAGCCTCAATTGGGCTTTTAGCTTGTAGCCCACACGAGTGATTCTATAAATAGATCCCTTGTGATGAAGCAATTTAACTTGATGCATTTTCGTTTTTGACTCTCTCTCTCACTCAAGGTTTCCGTTCGTGATCAGCTAGCACTGTGACCGGAAGCGATCTGTTCGTGTGGACTGAGTAGAGGCGTTGTTCTTCATCAATGCTCGTGATCACAACATCAAAGTTCTGAATCTCCATAAGAGGTAAATATTTCTATCACTGACCATGCTCATTCGTAAGGATCGCTAAAGGTAAATTTTTTATATTCCGCTGTGTTTTGTTCGCAATTTTCCTTCAGCCTTGTCTTTCTGGAAGGTATTTTGTTGTCGATATTTTTGTTACTACAATGGATTGTAGCCTTGTCATTATAGAAGGTAGTCTGTTATCGATTTCTTTGTTACTCCAATGGATGGTCGCCTAGTCATTATGGAAGGTAGTCTATTGTCGAGATTTTTGTTACTCCAAAGGATTGTAGCCTTGTGATTATGGAATGTAGTCTACTGTCGATATTTTTTATACTCCAATAGATTGTAGCCTTGTCATTATGGAAGGTAGTCTCTTGTGGATATTTTTGTTACTCCAATGATGGTACCCTTGTCATTATTGAATGTAGTATGTTGTCGAGATTTTTGTTACTACAATGGATGGTACCCTTTTCATTATGGAAGGTAGTCTGTTATCGAGATTTTTGTTACTCCAATGGATGGTAGCCTTGTCATTATGGAAGGTAGATTGTTGTCGAGATTTTTGTTACTCCAAGGGATGGTAACCTTGTCATTATGGAAGGTAGTGTGTTGTCAAAATATTTGTTACTCCAATGATGGTTCCCTTGTCATTATGGAAGGTAGTCTGTTGTCGAGATTTTGTTTACTCCAATGGATGGTATCCTTGTCATTATGGAAGGTAGTCTGTTGTCGAGATTTTTGTTATTCCAATGGATGGTATCCTTGTCATTATTAAAGGTAGTCCATTGTCGATATCTTTGTTACTCCAACGGATGGTAGCCTAGTCGTTATGAAAGGTAGTCTATTGTCGAGATTTTTGTTACTACAATGGATGGTAGCCTTGTCATTATGGAAGGTAGTCGGTTGTCGAGATTTTTGTTACTCCAATGGATGGTAGCCTTGTCATTATTTAAGGCTGTCTATTTGTCGAGATTTTTGTTACTCCAATGGATGGTAGCCTTATCATTATGGAAGGTTTTCTCATGTGGATATTTTTATTACTGCAATGGATGGTAACCTTGTCATTATGGAATGTAGTCGGTTGTTATGATTTCTGTTACTCCAATGAATGGTAGCCTTGTCATTATGGAAGGTAGTTTGTTGTCGATATTTTTGTTACTCCAAGGGATGGTAGCCTTGTCATTATGGAAGGTAGTGTGTTGTCGATATTTTTGTTATTCCAATGGTTGGTAGCCTTGTCATTATGGAAGGTAGTCTTGTCATTCTGGAAGGTATTATGTTATCGAGATTTTTGTTACGACAATGGATTGTAGCCTTGTCGTTATGGAAGGTAGTCTGTTGTCGATATCTTTATTACTCCAATGGATGGTCGCCTAGTCATTATGGAAGGTAGTCTGTTGTCGAGATTATTATTGCTCCAATGGATTGTAGCCTTGTCATTATGGAAGGTATTCTATTGTCGAGATTTTTTATACTCCAATAGATTGTAGCCTTGTCATTATGGAAGGTAGTCTCATGTGGATATTTTTGTTACTCCAATGATGGTACCCTTGTCATTATTGAATGTAGTTTGTTGTCGAGATTTTGTTTACTCTAATGCATGATATCCTTATCATTACGGAAGGTAGTCTATTGTCGAGATTTTTGTTACTCCAATGGATGTAAACCTTGTGATTATGGAAGGTGGTATATTTTCGAGATTTTTTTACTTCAATGGATGGTAGACTTGTAATTATATATGGTATTCTGTTGTTGAGATTTTTGTTACTATAATTGATTGTAGCCTTGTCGTTATGGAAGGTATTCTGTTGTCGATATCTTTGTTACTCCATTGGATGGTAGCCTAGTCATTATGGAAGGTAGTTTGTTGTCTAGATTTTTGTTACTCCAATGGATGGTAGCCTTGTCATTATGGAAGGTAGTCTATTGTCGAAATTTTTCTTACTCCAATGGATTGTACACTTGTCATTGTGGAAGGTAGTCTCTTGTGGATATTTGTGTTACTCCAATGATTATACCCTTGTCATTATGGAAGGTAGTATGTTGTCGAGATTTTTGTTACTAAAATGGATTGTAGCCTTTTCATTATGGAAAGTAGTCTGTTGTCAAGATTTTTGTTACTCCAATGGATGGTAGCCTTGTCATTATGGAAGGTAGTTTGTTGTCGAAAGTTTTGTTATTACAATGGATGGTAGCCTTGTCATTATGTAAGGTAGTCTATTGTCTAGATTTTTGTTACTCCAATGGATGTAAGCCTTGTCATTATGGAAGGTAGTCTATTGTCGAGATTTTTGTTACTACAATGGATGGTAGCTTTGTCGTTCTGGAAGGTATTCTGTTGTTGAGATTTTTGTTACTACAATGGATTGTAGCCTTGTCGTTATGGAAGGTAGTCTGTTGTCGATATCTTTTTACTCCAATTGATGGTAGCCTAGTCATTATGGAAGGTAGTTTGTTGTCGAGATTTTTGTTACTCCAATGGATTGTAGCATTGTCATTATGGAAGGTAGTCTATTGTCGAGATTTTTTATACTCCAATGGATTGTAGCCTTGTCATTATGGAAGGTAGTCTCTTGTGGATATTTTTGTTACTCCAATGATGGTACCCTTGTCATTATGGAAGGTAGTCTGTTGTCGAGATTTTGTTTACTCCAATGGATGGTATCCTTGTCATTATGGAAGGTAGTCTGTTGTCGATATTTTTGTATTTCCAATGGATGGTATCCTTGTCAATATGAAAGGTAGTCCATTGTCGATATCTTTGTTACTCGAATGGATGGTAGCCTAGTCATTATGGAAGGTAGTCTATTGTCGAGATTTTTGTTACTACAATGGATGGTAGCCTTGTCATTATGGAAGGTAGTCTGTTGTCGAGATTTTTGTTACTCCAATGGATGGTAGCCTTGTAATTATGGAAGGTTGTCTATTTGTCGAGATTTTTGTTACTCCAGGGGATGGTAGCCTTGTCATTATGGAAGGTAGTGTGTCGTCTAAATTTTAGTTATTCCAATGGATGGTAGCCTTGTCATTATGGAAGGTAGTCTATTGTCTAGACTTTTGTTACTCCAATGGATGTAAGGCTTGTGATCTTGGAAGGTAGTCTATTGTCGAGAATTTTGTTACTACAATGGATGGTAGCTTTGTCATTCTAGAAGGTATTCTATTGTCGAGATTTTTGTTACTACAATGGATTGTAGCCTTGTCGTTATGGAAGGTAGTCTATTGTCGATATCTTTTTACTCCAATGGATGGTAGCCTAGTCATTATGGAAGGTAGTCTGTTGTCGAGATTTTTGTTACTCCAATGGATTGTAGACTTGTCATTATGGAAGGTAGTCTATTGTCAAGATTTTTTATACTCCAATGGATTGTAGCCTTGTCATTATGGAAGTTAGTCTCTTGTGGATAATTTTGTTACTCCAATGATTATACCCTTGTCATTATGGACGGTAGTTTGTTGTCGAGATTTTTGTATTTCCAATGCATGGTATCCTTGTCATTATGAAAGGTAGTCCATTGTCGATATCATTGTTACTCCAATGGATGGTAGCCTAGTCATTATGGAAGGTAGTCTATTGTCGATATTTTTGTTACTACAATGGATGGTAGCCTTGTCATTATGGAAGGTAGTCTGTTGTCGAGATTTTTGTTACTCCAATGGATGGTAGCCTTGTCATTATGGAAGGTTGTCTGTTTGTCGATATTTTAGTTACTCCAATGGATGGTAGCCTTGTCATTATGGAAGGTTTTCTCTTGTGGATATTTTTGTTACTCCAATGGATGGTGCCCTTGTCATTATGGAAGGTAGTTTGTTGTCGAGATTTTTGTTACTCCAATGGATGGTGGCCTTGTCATTACGGAAGATAGTCTATTATCGATATTTTTATTACTCCATTGGATGAAAGCCTTGTCATTATGGAAGGTATTCTGTTGTCGAGATTTTTGTTATTCCAATGGATGGTAGTCTTTTCATTATGGAAGGTAGTTTGTTGTCGAGATTTTTGTTACTACAATGGATTGTAACCTTGTAATTATGGAAGGTAGTCAGTTGTTATGATTTCTGTTACTCCAATGAATGGTAGCCTTGTCATTATGGAAGGTAGTCTATTCTCGAGATTTTTGTTACTCCAAGGGATGGTAGCCTTGTCATTATGGAAGGTAGTGTGTTGTCGATATTTTTGTTATTCCAATGGATGGTAGTCTTATCATTATGGAAGGTAGTATATTGTCTAGATTTTTGTTACTCCAATGGATGTAAGCCTTGTGGTTATGGAAGGTAGTCTATTGTCGAGATTTTTGTTACTACAATAGATGGTAGCCTTGTCATTCTGGAAGGAATTCTATTGTCGAGATTTTTGTTACTACAGTGGATTGTAGCCTTGTCGTTATGGAAGGTAGTCTGTTGTTGATATCTTTGTTACTCCAACGGATAATAGCCTATTCATTATGGAAGGTAGTCTGTTGTCGAGATTTTTTTTACTCCAACAGATTGAAGCCTTGTCATTATGGAAGGTAGTCTATTGTCGAGATTTTTTATACTCCAATAGATTGTAGCCTTGTCAATATAGAAGGTAGTCACTTATGGATATTTTTGTTACTCCAATGATGGTACCCTTGTCATTATTGAATGTAGTCAGTTGTCGAGATTTTGTTTACTCCAATGGATGGTATCCTTATCATTACGGAAGGTAGTCTGTTGTCGATATTTTTGTTATTCCAATGGATGGTATCCTTGTCATTATGAAAGGTAGTGCGTTGTCGATATCTTTGTTACTCATATGGATGGTATCCTAGTCGTTATGGAAGGTAGTCTGTTGTTGAGATTTTTGTTAGTCCAGTAGATGGTAGCCTTGTCATTAAGGAAGGTAGTCTGTTGTCGAGATTTTTGTTACTACAATGGATGATATCCTTGTCATTTTGGAAGGTAGTTTGTTGTCGAGATTTTTCTTACTCCAATAAATGGTAGTCTTGCCATTATAGAAGGTTGTCTCTTGTGGATATTTTTATTACTCCAATGGATGTAAGCCTTTTGATTATGGAAGGTAGTATATTTTCGAGATTTTTTTTACTTCAATGGATGGTAGCCATGTAATTATGGATGGTATTTTGTTGTCGAGATTTTTGTTACTATAATGGATTGTAGCCTTGTCATTATGGAAGGTAGTCTGTTGTTGATATCTTTGTTACTCCAATGGATGGTAGCCTAGTTATTATGGAGGGTAGTCTGTTGTCTAGATTTTTGTTACTCCAATGGATGGTAGCCTTGTCATTATGGAATGTAGTCTATTGTCGAGATTTTTGTTACTCCAACGGATTGTAGCCTTGTCATTATGGAAGGTAGTTTCTTGTGAATATTTTTGTTACTCCAATGATGATACCCTTGTCATTATGGAAGGTAGTATGTTGTCGAGATTTTTGTTAATACAATGGATGGTAGCCTTTTCATTATGGAAGGTAGTATGTTGTTGAGATTTTTGTTATTCCAATGGATGGTATCCTTGTCATTATGAAAGTAGTTAGTTGTCAATATCTTTGTTACTCCAATGGATGGTAGCAGAGTCATTATGGAAGGTTGTCTGTTGTCGATATTTTTTTTACTCCAATAGATGGTAGCCTTGCCATTATGGAAGGTAGTCTGTTCTCGAAAATTTTTTTACTACAATTGATGGTAGCCTTGTCATTATGGAAGGTATTCTATAGTCAATATTTTTTTACTACAATGGATGGTAGCCTCGTCATTATGGAAGGTAGTCTGCTTGTCGAGATTTTTGTTACTCCAATGGATGGTAGCCTTGTCATTATGGAAGGTTTTCTCTTGTGAATATTTTTGTTACTCCAATGATGGTACCCTTGTCATTATTGAATGTAGTCTGCTGTCGAGATTTTGTTTACTCCAATGGATCGATCCTTGTCATTATGGAAGGTAGTCTGTTGTCGAGATTATTGTTATTCCAATGGATGGTATCCTTGTCATTATGAAAGGTAGTCCGTTGTCGATATCTTTTTTACTCCAATGGATGGTAGCCTAATCATTATGGAAGGTAGTCTATTGTCGAGATTTTTGTTCCTCCAGGACATGATAGCCTTGTCATTAAGGAAGGTAGTATGTTGTCGAGATTTTTGTTAATACAATGGATGGTAGCCTTGTCATTATGGAAGGTAATATGTTGTCGAGATTTTTGTTACTCCAATGGATGGTAGCCTTGTTATTATGGAAGGTTTTCTATGATGGATATTTTTGTTACTCCAATGGATAGTACCCTTGTCATTATGGAAGGTAGTTTGTTGTCGAGATTTTTGTTACTCCAATGGATGGTAGCCTTGTCATTATGGAAGCTAGTCTATTATCGATATTTTTATTACTCCATTGGATGAAATCCTTGTCATTATGGAAGGTAGTCTGTTGTCGAGATTTTTGTTAGTCCAATAGATGGTAGCCTTGTCGTCATGGAAGGTAGTCTGTTGTCGCGATTTTTATTACTCCATTGGATGAAAGCCTTGTAATTATGGAAGGTAGTCTGTTGTCAAGATTTTTGTTATTCCAATGAATGGTAGCCTTTTCATTATGGAAGGTAGTTTGTTGTCGACATTTTTGTTACTACAATGGATGGTAGCCTTGTCATTATGAAAGGTAGTCTATTGTCGAGATTTTTGTTATTCCAATGAATGGTAGCCTTGTAATTATGTAAGGTAGTCTGTTGTCGTGATTTTTGTTACTCCAATGGGTGGTAGCCTTGTCATAATGGAAGGTAGTATGTTGTCCATATCATTGTTACTCCAATTGATGGTAGCCTTGTCATTATGGAAGGTAGTCTATTGTCGAGATTTTTGTTACTTCAAGGGATGGTAGCCTTGTCATTATGGAAGTTAGTCTGTTGTCGAGATTTTTTTTACTCCAATAGATGGTAGCCTTGCCATTATGGAAGGTAGTCTGTTCTCGAATTTTTTTTTACTACAATTGATGGTAGCCTTGTCATTATGGAAGGTATTCTATAGTCAATATTTTTTTTACTAAAATGGATGGTAGCCTCGTCATTATGGAAGGTAGTCTGCTTGTCGAGATTTTTGTTACTCCAATGGATGGTAGCCTTATCATTATGGAAGGTTTTCTCTTGTGAATATTTTTGTTACTCCAATGATGGTACCCTTCTCATTATTGAATGTAGTCTGTTGTCGAGATTTTGTTTACTCCAATGGATGGTATCCTTGTCATTATGGAAGGTTGTCTGTTGTCGAGATTTTTGTTATTCCAATGGATGATATCCTTGTCATTATGAAAGGTAATCCGTTGTCGATATCTTTGTTACTCCAATGGATGGTAGCCTAGTCATTATGGAAGGTAGTCTGTTGTCGAGATTTTTGTTACTCCAGGAGATGATAGCCTCGTCATTAAGGAAGGTAGTTTGTTGTCGAGATTTTGTTAATACAATGGATGGTAGCCTTGTCATTATGGAAGGTAATCTGTTGTCGAGATTTTTGATACTCCAATGGATGGTAGCCTTGTCATTAAGGAAGGTTTTCTTTGATGGATATTTTTGTTACTCCAATGGATGGTACCCTTGTCATTATGGTAGGTAGTTTGTTGTCGAGATTTTTGTTACTCCAATGGATGGTAGCCTTGTCATTATGGAAGCTAGTCTGTTGTCGTGATTTTTATTACTCCATTGGATGAAAGCCTTGTCATTATGGAAGGTAGTCCATTGTCGAGATTTTTTTTATTCCAATGGATGGTAGCCTTTTCATTATGGAAGGTAGTTTGTTGTCAATATTTTTGTTACTGCAATGGATGGTAACCTTGTAATTATGGATGGTAGTCGGTTGTTAGGATTTCTGTTACTCCAATGGATGGTAGGCTTGTCATTATGGAAGGTAGTCTTTTGTCGAGATTTTTGTTACTACAATGGATGGTAGCCTTGTCATTCTGGAAGGTAGTCTGTTGTCGAGATTTTTGTTATTCCAATGAATAGTAGACTTGTAATTATGTAAGGTAGTCAGTTGTCGTGATTTTTGTTACTCTAATGGATGGTATCCTTGTCATTATGGAAGGTAGTATGTTGTACATATCTTTGTTACTCCAATGGATGGTAGCTTTGTCATTATGGAAGGTAGTCTGTTGTCGAGATTTTTATTACTCCAACAGATGGTAGCCTTGTCATTATGGAAGGTAGTGTGTTATCGATATTTTTGTTATTCAAATGGATGTAAGCCTTGTGGTTATGGAAGGTAGTCTATTGTCGAGATTTTTGTTACTCCAATGGATGGTAGCCTTGTCATTCTAGAAGGTATTCTGCTGTCGAGATTTTTGTTACTCCAATAGATGGTAGCCTAGTCATTATGGAAGGTACTCTGTTGTTGAGATTTTTGTTACTCCAATGGATTGTAGCCTTATCATTATGTTAGGTAGTCTATTGTCGAGATTTTTTATACTCCAATGGATTGTAGCCTTGTCATTATGGAAGGTAGTCTCTTGTGGATATTTTTGTTACTCCAATGATGGTACCCTTGTCATTATTGAATGTAGTCTGATGTCGAGATTTTGTTTACTCCAATGGATGGTATCCTTGTCATTATGGAAGGTAGTCTGTTGTCGAGATTTTTGTTAATCCAATGGATGGTATCCTTGTCATTATGAAAGGTAGTCTGTTGTTGATATCTTTGTTACTCCAATGGATGGTAGCCTAGTCATTATGGAAGGTAGTCTGTTGTCGAGATTTTTGTTACTCCAATAGATGGCAGCCTTGTCATTAAGGAAGGTAGTCTGTTGTCGAGATTTTTGTTACTACAATGTATGGTAGCCTTGTCATTATACAAAGGTAGTTTGTTGTCGAGATTTTTGTTACTGCAATGGATGGTAACCTTGTCATTATGGAACGTAGTCTATTGTTATGATTTCTGTTACTCCAATGGATGGTAGCCTTGTCATTTTGGAAGGTAGTATGTTGTCGAGATTTTTGTTACTATAATGGATGGTAGCGTTGTCATTATGGAAGGTAGTCTGTTGTCGAGATTTTTGTTACTACAATGGATGGTAGCCTTGTCATTATGGAAGGTAGTCTGTTGTCGAGATTTTTGTTATTCCAATGGATTGTATCCTTTTCATTATGAAAGGTAGTCTATTGCCGATATATTTTTTACTCCATTGGATGAAAGCCTTGTCATTATGGAAGGTAGTCTATTTTCGAGATTTTAGTTATTCCAATGGATGGTAGCCTTGTCATTATGGAAGGTAGTTTGTTGTCGAGATTTTTTTTACTGCAATGGATGGTAACCTTGTCATTATGGAAGGTAGTCTGTTGTTATGATTTCTGTTACTCCAATGGATGGTAGCCTAGTCATTATGGAAGGTAGTCTGTTGTCGAGATTTTTGTTACTACAGTGGATGGTAGCGTTGTCATTATGGAAGGTAGTCTGTTGTCGAGATTTTTGTTATTGCAATGGATGGTAGCCTTGTCATTATGGAAGATAGACTATTGTCAAGATTTTTGTTACTCCAATGGATGGTATCCTTGTCATTATGAAAGGTAGTTCGTTTTCAATATCTTTGTTACTCCAATGGATGGTAACCTTGTCTTTATGGAAGGTAGTCTGTTGTGGATATTTTTGTTATTCCAATAGATGGTGGCCTTGTCATTATGGAAGGTAGTCTGTTGTCTTGATTTTTATTACTCCATTGGATGAAAGCCTTATCATTATGGAAGGCATTATGTTGTCGAGATTTTTGTTATTCCAATGGATGGTAGCCTTTTCATTATGGAAGGTAGTTTGTTGTTGAGATTTTGGTTACTGGAATGGAACGTAACCTTGTCATTATGGAAGGTAGTCGGTTGTTATGATTTCTGTTACTCCAATGGATGGTAGCCTTGTCATTATGGAAGGTAGTCTGTTGTCGAGATTTTTGTTACTACAATGGATGGTAGCCTTGTCATTATGGAAGGTAGTCTGTTGTCTAGATTTTTGTTATTCCAATGAATGGTAGCCTTGAAATTATGTAAGGTAGTCTGTTGTCGTGATTTTTGTTACTCCAATGGATGGTAGCCTTGTCATTATTGAAGGTAGTATGTTGTCAATATCTTTGTTACTCCAATGGATGGTAGCCTTGTCTTTATGGAAGGTAGTCTGTTGTCGAGATTTTTGTTACTCTAAGGGATTGTAGCCTTGTCATTATGGAAGGTAGTGTGTTGTCGATATTTTTGTTATTCCAATGGATGGTAGCCTTGTCATTATGGAAGGTAGTCTATTGTCTAGATTTTTGTTACTACAATGGACGGTAGCCTTGTCATTCTGGAAGGTATTATGTTGTCGAGATTTTGGTTACTACAATAGATTAAAGCCTTGTCGTTATGGAAGATTGTTTGTTGTTGATATCTTTGTTACTCCAATGGATGGTAGCCTAGTTATTATGGAAGGTAGTCTATTGTAGAGATTTTAGTTACTCCAATGGATTGTAGCCTTGTCATTATGTAAGGTAGTCTATTGTCGAGATTTTTTATACTCCAATGCGTTGTAGCCTTGTCATTATGGAAGGTAGTCTCTTCTGGATATTTTTGTTACTCCAATGATGGTACCCTTGTCATTATTGAATATAGTATGATGTCGAGATTTTATTTACTCCAATGGATGGTATCCTTGTCATTATGGAAGGTAGTCTGTTGTCGAGATTTTTGTTATTCCAATGGATGGTATGCTTGTCATTATGAATGGTAGTCCGTTATCGATATCTTTGTTACTCTAATGGATGGTAGCCTAGTCATTATGGAAGGTAGTCTGTTGTCGATATTTTTGTTACTCCAATAGATGGTAGCCTTGTCATTAAGGAAGGTAGTCTGTTATCGATATTTTTGTTACTACAATGGATGGTAGCCTTGTCATTATGGAAGCTAGTATGTTGTCGAGATTTTTGTTACTCCAATGGATGGTAGCCTTGTCATTATGGAAGGTAGTCTGTTGTCGAGATTTTTGTTATTCCAATGGATGGTATCCTTTTCATTATGAAAGGTAGTCTACTGTCGATATATTTATTACTCCATTGGATGAAAGCCTTGTCATTATGGAAGGTAGTCTATTTTCGATATTTTAGTTATTCCAATGGATGGTAGCCTTGTCATTATGGAAAGTAGTTTGTTGTCGAGATTTTTTTTACTGCAATGGATGGTAACCTTGTCATTATGGAAGTTAGTCTGTTGTTATGATTTCTGTTACTCCAATGGATGGTATCCTTGTCATTATGGAAGGTAGTCTATTGTCGAGATTTTTATTACTACAGTGGATGGTAGCGTTGTCATTATGGAAGGTAGTCTGTTGTCGAGATTTTTGTTACTGCAATGGATGGTAGCCTTGTCATTATGGAAGGCAATCTGTTGTCAAGATTTTTGTTATTCCAATGGATGGTATCCTTGTCATTATGAAAGGTAGTTTGTTATCAATATCTTTGTTACTCCAAAGGATGGTACCCTTGTCATTATGGAAGGTAGTTTTTTGTCGAAATTTTTGTTAATCCAGTAGATGGTAGCCTTGTCATTATGGAAGGTAGTCTGTTGTCGTGATTTTTATTACTCCATTGGATGAAAGCCTTGTCATTATGGAAGGTAGTCTATTGTGGAGATTTTTTTTATTCCAATTTATGGTAGCCTTTTCATTATGGGAGGTAGTTTGTTGTCAAGATTTTTGTTACTGCAATGGATGGTAACCTTGTCATTATGGATGGTAGTCGGTTGTTATGATTTTTGTTACTCCAATGGATAGTAGCCTTGTCATTATGGAAGGTAGTCTGTTGTCGAGATTTTTGTTATTCCAATGAATGGTAGACTTGTAATTATGTAAGGTAGTCAGTTGTCGTGATTTTTGTTACTCCAATGGATGGTAGCCTTGTCATTATGGAAGGCAGTATGTTGTCCATATCTTTTTTACTCAAATGGATGGTAGCCTTGTCATTATGGAAGGTAGTCTGTTATCGATATCTTTGTTACTCCAATGGATGGTAGCCTAGTCATTATGGAAGGTAGTTTGTTGTCGAGATTTTTGTTACTCCAATGGATTGTAGCCTTGTCATTATGTTAGGTAGTCTATTGTCGAGATTTTTTATACTCCAATGGATTGGAGCGTTGTCATTATGGAAGGTAGTCTCTTATGGATATTTTTGTTACTCCAATGATGGTACCCTTGTAATTATTGAATGTAGTATGATGTCGAGATTTTGTTTACTCCAATGGATGGTATCCTTATCATTATGGAAGGTAGTGTGTAGTCGAGATTTTTCTTATTCCAATAGATGGTATACTTGTCATTATGTAAGGTAGTCTGTTGTTGATATCTTTGTTACTCCAATGGATGGTAGCCTAGTCGTTATGGAAGGTAGTCTGTTGTCGAGATTTTTGTTACTACAATGGATGGTAGCCTTGTAATTATAAAAGGTAGTTTGTTTTCGAGATTTTTGTTAATGCAATGCATGGTAACCTTGTCATTATGGAACATAGTCTATTGTTATGATTTCTGTTACTCCAATGGATGGTAGCCTTGTCATTATGGAAGGTAGTCTGTTGTCGAGATTTTTGTTACTACAATGGATGGTAGCGTTGTCATTATCGAAGGTAGTCTGTTGTCGAGATTTTTGTTACTGTAATGGATGGTAGCCTTGTCATTATGGAAGGTAGTCTGTTGTCTAGATTTTTGTTATTCCAATGGATGTTATCCTTGTCATTATTAAAGGTAGTTCGTTGTCAATGTCTTTGTTACTCCAATGGATGGTAGCCTAGCCATTATGGAAGGTAGTCTGTTGTCGAGATTTTTGTTACTATAATTGATGGTAGCCTTGTCATTAGGGAAGGTTTTCTCTTTTGGATATTTTTGTTACTCCAATGGATGGTACCCTTGTCATTATGGAAGGTAGTTTGTTGTCGAGATTTTTGTTACTCCAATGGATGGTCTCCTTGTCATTATGGAAGATAGTCTATTGTCGATATATTTATTACTCCATTGGATGAAAGCCTTGTCATTATGGAAGGTAGTCTATTGTCGAGATTTTAGTTATTCCAATGGATGGTAGCCTTGTCATTATGGAAGGTAGTTTGTTGTCGAGATTTTTGTTACTGCAATGGATGGTAACCTTGTCATTATGGAAGGTAGTATGTTATTAAGATTTTTGTTACTCCAATGGATGGTAGCCTTTTCATTATGGAAGGTAGTCTGTTGTCGAGATTTTTGTTACTACAGTGGACGTCAGCGTTGTCATTATGGAAGCTAGTCTATTGTCGAGATTTTTGTTACTGCAATGGATGGTAGCCTTGTCATTATGGAAGGTAGTCTGTTGTCGAGATTTTTGTTATTCCAATGGATGGTATCCTTGTCATTATGAAAGGTAGTTCATTGTCAATATCTTTGTTTCTCCACTGGATGGTAGCCTAGTCATTATGGAAGGTAGTCTGTTGTCAAGATTTTTGTTACTCCAATAGATGGTAGCCTTGCCATTATGGAAGGTAGTCTGTTGTCGAGATTTTGGTTACTACAATTGATGGTAGCCTTGTCATCTTGGAAGGTATTCTATAGTCGAGATTTTTGTTACTACAATGGATGGTAGCCTTGTCATTATGCAAGGTAGTCTGTTTATCGAGATTTTTGTTACTCCAATGGATGGTACCCTTGTGATTATGGGAGGTAGTTTATTGTCGAGATTTTTGTTATTCAAATATATGGTAGCATTGTCATTATGGAAGGTAGTCTGTTGTCGTGATTTTTATTACTCCATTGGATGAAAGCCTTGTCATTATGGAAGGTAGTCCGTTGTCGAGATTTTTTTTATTCCAATGGATGGTAGCCTTTTCATTATGGAAGGTAGTTTGTTGTCAAGATTTTGTTACTGCAATGGATGGTAACCTTGTAATTATGGATGGTAGTCGGTTGTTAGGATTTCTGTTACTCCAAAGGATGGTAGGCTTGTCATTATGGAAGGTAGTTTGTTGTCGAGATTTTTGTTACTACAATGGATGGTAGCCTTGTCATTCTGGAAGGTAGTCTGTTGTCGAGATTTTTGTTATTCCAATGAATGGTAGACTTGTAATTATGTAAGGTAGTCAGTTGTCGTGATTTTTGTTACTCTAATGGATGGTATCCTTGTCATTATGGAAGGTAGTATGTTGTCCATATCTTTGTTACTCCAATGGATGGTAGCTTTGTCATTATGGAAGGTAGTCTGTTGTCGAGATTTTTATTACTCCAACAGATGGTAGCCTTGTCATTATGGAAGGTAGTGTGTTATCGATATTTTTGTTATTCAAATGGATGTAAGCCTTGTGGTTATGGAAGGTAGTCTATTGTCGAGATTTTTGTTACTCCAATGGATGGTAGCCTTGTCATTATGGAAGGTACTCTGTTGTTGAGATTTTTGTTACTCCAATGGATTGTAGCCTTATCATTATGTTAGGTAGTCTATTGTCGAGATTTTTTATACTCCAATGGATTGTAGCCTTGTCATTATGGAAGGTAGTCTCTTGTGGATATTTTTGTTACTCCAACGATGGTACCCTTGTCATTATTGAATGTAGTCTGATGTCGAGATTTTGTTTACTCCAATGGATGGTATCCTTGTCATTATGGAAGGTAGTCTGTAGTCGAGATTTTTGTTATTCCAATGGATGGTATCCTTGTCATTATGAAAGGTAGTCTGTTGTTGATATCTTTGTTACTCCAATGGATGGTAGCCTAGTCATTATGGAAGGTAGTCTGTTGTCGAGATTTTTGTTACTCCAATAGATGGCAGCCTTGTCATTAAGGAAGGTAGTCTATTGTCGAGATTTTTGTTACTACAATGGATGGTAGCCTTGTCATTATACAAAGGTAGTTTGTTGTCGAGATTTTTGTTACTGCAATGGATGGTAACCTTATCATTATGGAACGTAGTCTATTGTTATGATTTCTGTTACTCCAATGGATGGTAGCCTTGTCATTATGGAAGGTAGTATGTTGTCGAGATTTTTGTTATTATAATGGATGGTAGCATTGTCATAATGGACGGTAGTCTGTTGTCGAGATTTTTGTTACTACAATGGATGGTAGCCTTGTCATTATGGAAGGTAGTCTGTTGTCGAGATTTTTGTTATTCCAATGGATTGTATCCTTTTCATTATGAAAGGTAGTCTATTGCCGATATATTTTTTTACTCCATTGGATGAAAGCCTTGTCATTGTGGAAGGTAGTCTATTTTCGAGATTTTAGTTATTCCAATGGATGGTAGCCTTGTCATTATGGAAGGTAGTTTGTTGTCGAGATTTTTTTTACTGCAATGGATGGTAACCTTGTCATTATGTAAGGTAGTCTGTTGTTATGATTTCTGTTACTCCAATGGATGGTAGCCTAGTCATTATGGAAGGTAGTCTGTTGTCGAGATTTTTGTTACTACAGTGGATGGTAGCGTTGTCATTATGGAAGGTAGTCTGTTGTCGAGATTTTTGTTATTGCAATGGATGGTAGCCTTGTCATTATGGAAGGTAGACTGTTGTCGAGATTTTTGTTACTACAATGGATGGTAGCGTTGTCATTATGAAAGGTAGTTCGTTTTCAATATCTTTGTTACTCCAATGGATGGTAACCTTGTCTTTATGGAAGGTAGTCTGTTGTCGATATTTTTGTTATTCCAATAGATGGTGGCCTTGTAATTATGGAAGGTAGTCTGTTGTCTTGATTTTTATTACTCCATTGGATGAAAGCCTTGTCATTATGGAAGGCATTATGTTGTCGAGATTTTTGTTATTCCAATGGATGGTAGCCTTTTCATTATGGAAGGTAGTTTGTTGTTGAGATTTTGGTTACTTCAATGGATGGTAACCTTGTCATTATGGAAGGTAGTTGGTTGTTATGATTTCTGTTACTCCAATGGATGGTAGCCTTGTCATTATGGAAGGTAGTCTGTTGTCGAGATTTTTGTTACTACAATGGATGGTAGCCTTGTCATTATGGAAGGTAGTCTGTTGTCTAGATTTTTGTTATTCCAATGAATGGTAGCCTTGAAATTATGTAAGTTAGTCTGTTGTCGTGATTTTTGTTACTCCAATGGATGGTAGCCTTGTCATTATGGAAGGTAGTATGTTGTCAATATCATTGTTACTCCAATGGATGGTAGCCTTGTCATTATGGAAGGTAGTCTATTGTTATGATTTCTGTTACTCCAATGGATGGTAGCCTAGTCATTATGGAAGGTAGTCTGTTGTCGAGATTTTTGTTACTACAGTGGATGGTAGCGTTGTCATTATGGAAGGTAGTCTGTTGTCGAGATTTTTGTTATTGCAATGGATGGTAGCCTTGTCATTATGGAAGGTACACTATTGTCAAGATTTTTGTTATTCCAATGGATGGTATCCTTGTCATTATGAAAGGTAGTTCGTTTTCAATATCTTTGTTACTCCAATGGATGGTAACCTTGTCTTTATGGAAGGTAGTCTGTTGTCGATATTTTTGTTATACCAATAGATGGTGGCCTTGTCATTATGGAAGGTAGTCTGTTGTCTTGATTTTTATTACTCCATTGGATGAAAGCCTTGTCATTATGGAAGGCATTATGTTGTCGAGATTTTTGTTATTCCAATGGATGGTAGCCTTTTCATTATGGAAGGTAGTTTTTTGTTGAGATTTTGGTTACTGCAATGGATGGTAACCTTGTCATTATGGAAGGTAGTCGGTTGTTATGATTTCTGTTACTCCAATGGATGGTATCCTTGTCATTATGGAAGGTAGTCTGTTGTCGAGATTTTTGTTACTACAATGGATGGTAGCCTTGTCATCTTGGAAGGTATTCTATAGTCGAGATTTTTGTTACTACAATGGATGGTAGCCTTGTCATTATGCAAGGTAGTCTGTTTATCGAGATTTTTGTTACTCCAATGGATGGTACCCTTGTGATTATGGGAGGTAGTTTGTTGTCGAGATTTTTGTTATTCAAATATATGGTAGCATTGTCATTATGGAAGGTAGTCTGTTGTCGTGATTTTTATTACTCCATTGGATGAAAGCCTTGTCATTATGGAAGGTAGTCCGTTGTCGAGATTTTTTTTATTCCAATGGATGGTAGCCTTTTCATTATGGAAGGTAGTTTGTTGTCAAGATTTTGTTACTGCAATGGATGGTAACCTTGTAATTATGGATGGTAGTCGGTTGTTAGGATTTCTGTTACTCCAATGGATGGTAGGCTTGTCATTATGGAAGGTAGTTTGTTGTCGAGATTTTTGTTTCTACAATGGATGGTAGCCTTGTCATTCTGGAAGGTAGTCTGTTGTCGAGATTTTTGTTATTCCAATGAATGGTAGACTTGTAATTATGTAAGGTAGTCAGTTGTCGTGATTTTTGTTACTCTAATGGATGGTATCCTTGTCATTATGGAAGGTAGTATGTTGTCCATATCTTTGTTACTCCAATGGATGGTAGCTTTGTCATTATGGAAGGTAGTCTGTTGTCGAGATTTTTATTACTCCAACAGATGGTAGCCTTGTCATTATGGAAGGTAGTGTGTTATCGACATTTTTGTTATTCAAATGGATGTAAGCCTTGTGGTTATGGAAGGTAGTCTATTGTCGAGATTTTTGTTACTCCAATGGATGGTAGCCTTGTCATTCTAGAAGGTATTCTGCTATCGAGATTTTTGTTACTCCAATAGATGGTAGACTAGTCATTATGGAAGGTACTCTGTTGTTGAGATTTTTGTTACTCCAATGGATTGTAGCCTTATCATTATGTTAGGTAGTCTATTGTCGAGATTTTTTATACTCCAATGGATTGTAGCCTTGTCATTATGGAAGGTAGTCTCTTGTGGATATTTTTGTTACTCCAACGATGGTACCCTTGTCATTATTGAATGTAGTCTGATGTCGAGATTTTGTTTACTCCAATGGATGGTATCCTTGTTATTATGGAAGGTAGTCTGTAGTCGAGATTTTTGTTATTCCAATGGATGGTATCCTTGTCATTATGAAAGGTAGTCTGTTGTTGATATCTTTGTTACTCCAATGGATGGTAGCCTAGTCATTATGGAAGGTAGTCTGTTGTCGAGATTTTTGTTACTCCAATAGATGGCAGCCTTGTCATTAAGGAAGGTAGTCTGTTGTCGAGATTTTTGTTACTACAATGGATGGTAGCCTTGTCATTATACAAAGGTAGTTTGTTGTCGAGATTTTTGTTACTGCAATGGATGCTAACCTTATCATTATGGAACGTAGTCTATTGTTATGATTTCTGTTACTCCAATGGATGGTAGCCTTGTCATTATGGAAGGTAGTATGTTGTCGAGATTTTTGTTATTATAATGGATGGTAGCGTTGTCATAATGGACGGTAGTCTGTTGTCGAGATTTTTGTTACTACAATGGATGGTAGCCTTGTCATTATGGAAGGTAGTCTGTTGTCGAGATTTTTGTTATTCCAATGGATTGTATCCTTTTCATTATGAAAGGTAGTCTATTGCCGATATATTTTTTTACTCCATTGGATGAAAGCCTTGTCATTGTGGAAGGTAGTCTATTTTCGAGATTTTAGTTATTCCAATGGATGGTAGCCTCGTCATTATGGAAGGTAGTTTGTTGTCGAGATTTTTTTTACTGCAATGGATGGTAACCTTGTCATTATGGAAGGTAGTCTGTTGTTATGATTTCTGTTACTCCAATGGATGGTAGCCTAGTCATTATGGAAGGTAGTCTGTTATCGAGATTTTTGTTACTACAGTGGATGGTAGCGTTGTCATTATGGAAGGTAGTCTGTTGTCGAGACTTTTGTTATTGCAATGGATGGTAGCCTTGTCATTATGGAAGGTAGACTGTTGTCGAGATTTTTGTTACTACAATGGATGGTAGCGTTGTCATTATGAAAGGTAGTTCGTTTTCAATATCTTTGTTACTCCAATGGATGGTAACCTTGTCTTTATGGAAGGTAGTCTGTTGTCGATATTTTTGTTATTCCAATAGATGGTGGCCTTGTCATTATGGAAGGTAGTCTGTTGTCTTGATTTTTATTACTCCATTGGATGAAAGCCTTGTCATTATGGAAGGCATTATGTTGTTGAGATTTTTGTTATTCCAATGGATGGTAGCCTTTTCATTATGGAAGGTAGTTTGTTGTTGAGATTTTGTTTACTGCAATGGATGGTAACCTTGTCATTATGGAAGGTAGTTGGTTGTTATGATTTCTGTTACTCCAATGGATGGTAGCCTTGTCATTATGGAAGGTAGTCTGTTGTCGAGATTTTTGTTACTACAATGGATGGTAGCCTTGTCATTATGGAAGGTAGTCTGTTGTCTAGATTTTTTTAATTCCAATGAATGGTAGCCTTGAAATTATGTAAGGTAGTCTGTTGTCGTGATTTTTGTTACTCCAATGGATGGTAGCCTTGTCATTATGGAAGGTAGTATGTTGTCAATATCTTTGTTACTCCAATGGATGGTAGCCTTGTCATTATGGAAGGTAGTCTATTGTTATGATTTCTGTTACTCCAATGGATGGTAGCCTAGTCATTATGGAAAGTAGTCTGTTGTCGAGATTTTTGTTACTACAGTGGATGGTAGCGTTGTCATTATGGAAGGTAGTCTGTTGTCGAGATTTTTGTTATTGCAATGGATGGTAGCCTTGTCATTATGGAAGGTAGACTATTGTCAAGATTTTTGTTATTCCAATGGATGGTATCCTTGTCATTATGAAAGGTAGTTCGTTTTCAATATCTTTGTTACTCCAATGGATGGTAACCTTGTCTTTATGGAAGGTAGTCTGTTGTCGATATTTTTGTTATTCCAATAGATGGTGGCCTTGTCATTATGGAAGGTAGTCTGTTGTCTTGATTTTTATTACTCCATTGGATGAAAGCCTTGTCATTATGGAAGGCATTATGTTGTCGAGATTTTTGTTATTCCAATGGATGGTAGCCTTTTCATTATGGAAGGTAGTTTGTTGTTGAGATTTTGGTTACTGCAATGGATGGTAACCTTGTCATTATGGAAGGTAGTTGGTTGTTATGATTTCTGTTACTCCAATGGATGGTAGCCTTGTCATTATGGAAGGTAGTCTGTTGTCGAGATTTTTGTTACTACAATGGATGGTAGCCTTGTCATTATGGAAGGTAGTCTGTTGTCTAGATTTTTGTTATTCCAATGAATGGTAGCCTTGAAATTATGTAAGGTAGTCTGTTGTCGTGATTTTTGTTACTCCAATGGATGGTAGCCTTGTCATTATGGAAGGTAGTATGTTGTCAATATCTTTGTTACTCCAATGGATGGTAGCCTTGTCATTATGGAAGGTAGTCTATTGTTATGATTTCTGTTACTCCAATGGATGGTAGCCTAGTCATTATGGAAGGTAGTCTGTTGTCGAGATTTTTGTTACTACAGTGGATGGTAGCGTTGTCATTATGGAAGGTAGTCTGTTGTCGAGATTTTTGTTATTGCAATGGATGGTAGCCTTGTCATTATGGAAGGTAGACTATTGTCAATATTTTTGTTATTCCAATGGATGGTATCCTTGTCATTATGAAAGGTAGTTCGTTTTCAATATCTTTGTTACTCCAATGGATGGTAACCTTGTCTTTATGGAAGGTAGTCTGTTGTCGATATTTTTGTTATTCCAATAGATGGTGGCCTTGTCATTATGGAAGGTAGTCTGTTGTCTTGATTTTTATTACTCCATTGGATGAAAGCCTTGTCATTATGGAAGGCATTATGTTGTCGAGATTTTTGTTATTCCAATGGATGGTAGCCTTTTCATTATGGAAGGTAGTTTGTTGTTGAGATTTTGGTTACTGCAATGGATGGTAACCTTGTCATTATGAAAGGTAGTTGGTTGTTATGATTTCTGTTACTCCAATGGATGGTAGCCTTGTCATTATGGAAGGTAGTCTGTTGTCGAGATTTTTGTTACTACAATGGATGGTAGCCTTGTCATTATGGAAGGTAGTCTGTTGTCGAGATTTTTGTTATTCCAATGGATTGTATCCTTTTCATTATGAAAGGTAGTCTATTGCCGATATTTTTTTTTACTTCATTGGATGAAAGCCTTGTCATTGTGGAAGGTAGTCTATTTTCGAGATTTTAGTTATTCCAATGGATGGTAGCCTTGTCATTATGGAAGGTAGTTTGTTGTCGAGATTTTTTTTACTGCAATGGATGGTAACCTTGTCATTATGGAAGGTAGTCTGTTGTTATGATTTCTGTTACTCCAATGGATGGTAGCCTAGTCATTATGGAAGGTAGTCTGTTGTCGAGATTTTTGTTACTACAGTGGATGGTAGCGTTGTCATTATGGAAGGTAGTCTGTTGTCGAGACTTTTGTTATTGCAATGGATGGTAGCCTTGTCATTATGGAAGGTAAACTGTTGTCGAGATTTTTGTTACTACAATGGATGGTAGCGTTGTCATTATGAAAGGTAGTTCGTTTTCAATATCTTTGTTACTCCAATGGATGGTAACCTTGTCTTTATGGAAGGTAGTCTGTTGTCGATATTTTTGTTATTCCAATAGATGGTGGCCTTGTCATTATGGAAGGTAGTCTGTTGTCTTGATTTTTATTACTCCATTGGATGAAAGCCTTGTCATTATGGAAGGCATTATGTTGTTGAGATTTTTGTTATTCCAATGGATGGTAGCCTTTTCATTATGGAAGGTAGTTTGTTGTTGAGATTTTGGTTACTGCAATGGATGGTAACCTTGTCATTATGGAAGGTAGTTGGTTGTTATGATTTCTGTTACTCCAATGGATGGTAGCCTTGTCATTATGGAAGGTAGTCTGTTGTCGAGATTTTTGTTACTACAATGGATGGTAGCCTTGTCATTATGGAAGGTAGTCTGTTGTCTAGATTTTTGTTATTCCAATGAATGGTAGCCTTGAAATTATGTAAGGTAGTCTGTTGTCGTGATTTTTGTTACTCCAATGGATGGTAGCCTTGTCATTATAGAAGGTAGTATGTTGTCAATATCTTTGTTACTCCAATGGATGGTAGCCTTGTCATTATGGAAGGTAGTCTATTGTTATGATTTCTGTTACTCCAATGGATGGTAGCCTAGTCATTATGGAAGGTAGTCTGTTATCGAGATTTTTGTTACTACAGTGGATGGTAGCGTTGTCATTATGGAAGGTAGTCTGTTGTCGAGATTTTTTTTATTGCAATGGATGGTAGCCTTGTCATTATGGAAGGTAGACTATTGTCAAGATTTTTGTTATTCCAATGGATGGTATCCTTGTCATTATGAAAGGTAGTTCGTTTTCAAGATCTTTGTTACTCCAATGGATGGTAACCTTGTCTTTATGGAAGGTAGTCTGTTGTCGATATTTTTGTTATTCCAATAGATGGTGGCCTTGTCATTATGGAAGGTAGTCTGTTGTCTTGATTTTTATTACTCCATTGGATGAAAGCCTTGTCATTATGGAAGGCATTATGTTGTTGAGATTTTTGTTATTCCAATGGATGGTAGCCTTTTCATTATGGAAGGTAGTTTGTTGTTGAGATTTTGTTTACTGCAATGGATGGTAACCTTGTCATTATGGAAGGTAGTTGGTTGTTATGATTTCTGTTACTCCAATGGATGGTAGCCTTGTCATTATGGAAGGTAGTCTGTTGTCGAGATTTTTGTTACTACAATGGATGGTAGCCTTGTCATTATGGAAGGTAGTCTGTTGTCTAGATTTTTTTAATTCCAATGAATGGTAGCCTTGAAATTATGTAAGGTAGTCTGTTGTCGTGATTTTTGTTACTCCAATGGATGGTAGCCTTGTCATTATGGAAGGTAGTATGTTGTCAATATCTTTGTTACTCCAATGGATGGTAGCCTTGTCATTATGGAAGGTAGTCTATTGTTATGATTTCTGTTACTCCAATGGATGGTAGCCTAGTCATTATGGAAGGTAGTCTGTTGTCGAGATTTTTGTTACTACAGTGGATGGTAGCGTTGTCATTATGGAAGGTAGTCTGTTGTCGAGATTTTTGTTATTGCAATGGATGGTAGCCTTGTCATTATGGAAGGTAGACTATTGTCAAGATTTTTGTTATTCCAATGGATGGTATCCTTGTCATTATGAAAGGTAGTTCGTTTTCAATATCTTTGTTACTCCAATGGATGGTAACCTTGTCTTTATGGAAGGTAGTCTGTTGTCGATATTTTTGTTATTCCAATAGATGGTGGCCTTGTCATTATGGAAGGTAGTCTGTTGTCTTGATTTTTATTACTCCATTGGATGAAAGCCTTGTCATTATGGAAGGCATTATGTTGTCGAGATTTTTGTTATTCCAATGGATGGTAGCCTTTTCATTATGGAAGGTAGTTTGTTGTTGAGATTTTGGTTACTGCAATGGATGGTAACCTTGTCATTATGGAAGGTAGTTGGTTGTTATGATTTCTGTTACTCCAATGGATGGTAGCCTTGTCATTATGGAAGGTAGTCTGTTGTCGAGATTTTTGTTACTACAATGGATGGTAGCCTTGTCATTATGGAAGGTAGTCTGTTGTCTAGATTTTTGTTATTCCAATGAATGGTAGCCTTGAAATTATGTAAGGTAGTCTGTTGTCGTGATTTTTGTTACTCCAATGGATGGTAGCCTTGTCATTATGGAAGGTAGTATGTTGTCAATATCTTTGTTACTCCAATGGATGGTAGCCTTGTCATTATGGAAGGTAGTCTATTGTTATGATTTCTGTTACTCCAATGGATGGTAGCCTAGTCATTATGGAAGGTAGTCTGTTGTCGAGATTTTTGTTACTACAGTGGATGGTAGCGTTGTCATTATGGAAGGTAGTCTGTTGTCGAGATTTTTGTTATTGCAATGGATGGTAGCCTTGTCATTATGGAAGGTAGACTATTGTCAATATTTTTGTTATTCCAATGGATGGTATCCTTGTCATTATGAAAGGTAGTTCGTTTTCAATATCTTTGTTACTCCAATGGATGGTAACCTTGTCTTTATGGAAGGTAGTCTGTTGTCGATATTTTTGTTATTCCAATAGATGGTGGCCTTGTCATTATGGAAGGTAGTCTGTTGTCTTGATTTTTATTACTCCATTGGATGAAAGCCTTGTCATTATGGAAGGCATTATGTTGTCGAGATTTTTGTTATTCCAATGGATGGTAGCCTTTTCATTATGGAAGGTAGTTTGTTGTTGAGATTTTGGTTACTGCAATGGATGGTAACCTTGTCATTATGAAAGGTAATTGGTTGTTATGATTTCTGTTACTCCAATGGATGGTAGCCTTGTCATTATGGAAGGTAGTCTGTTGTCGAGATTTTTGTTACTACAATGGATGGTAGCCTTGTCATTATGGAAGGTAGTCTGTTGTCGAGATTTTTGTTATTCCAATGGATTGTATCCTTTTCATTATGAAAGGTAGTCTATTGCCAATATTTTTTTTTACTTCATTGGATGAAAGCCTTGTCATTGTGGAAGGTAGTCTATTTTCGAGATTTTAGTTATTCCAATGGATGGTAGCCTTGTCATTATGGAACGTAGTTTGTTGTCGAGATTTTTTTTACTGCAATGGATGGTAACCTTGTCATTATGGAAGGTAGTCTGTTGTTATGATTTCTGTTACTCCAATGGATGGTAGCCTAGTCATTATGGAAGGTAGTCTGTTGTCGAGATTTTTGTTACTACAGTGGATGGTAGCGTTGTCATTATGGAAGGTAGTCTGTTGTCGAGACTTTTGTTATTGCAATGGATGGTAGCCTTGTCATTATGGAAGGTAAACTGTTGTCGAGATTTTTGTTACTACAATGGATGGTAGCGTTGTCATTATGAAAGGTAGTTCGTTTTCAATATCTTTGTTACTCCAATGGATGGTAACCTTGTCTTTATGGAAGGTAGTCTGTTGTCGATATTTTTGTTATTCCAATAGATGGTGGCCTTGTCATTATGGAAGGTAGTCTGTTGTCTTGATTTTTATTACTCCATTGGATGAAAGCCTTGTCATTATGGAAGGCATTATGTTGTTGAGATTTTTGTTATTCCAATGGATGGTAGCCTTTTCATTATGGAAGGTAGTTTGTTGATGAGATTTTGGTTACTGCAATGGATGGTAACCTTGTCATTATGGAAGTTAGTTGGTTGTTATGATTTCTGTTACTCCAATGGATGGTAGCCTTGTCATTATGGAAGGTAGTCTGTTGTCGAGATTTTTGTTACTACAATGGATGGTAGCCTTGTCATTATGGAAGGTAGTCTGTTGTCTAGATTTTTGTTATTCCAATGAATGGTAGCCTTGAAATTATGTAAGGTAGTCTGTTGTCGTGATTTTTGTTACTCCAATGGATGGTAGCCTTGTCATTATAGAAGGTAGTATGTTGTCAATATCTTTGTTACTCCAATGGATGGTAGCCTTGTCATTATGGAAGGTAGTCTATTGTTATGATTTCTGTTACTCCAATGGATGGTAGCCTAGTCATTATGGAAGGTAGTCTGTTATCGAGATTTTTGTTACTACAGTGGATGGTAGCGTTGTCATTATGGAAGGTAGTCTGTTGTCGAGATTTTTTTTATTGCAATGGATGGTAGCCTTGTCATTATGGAAGGTAGACTATTGTCAAGATTTTTGTTATTCCAATGGATGGTATCCTTGTCATTATGAAAGGTAGTTCGTTTTCAAGATCTTTGTTACTCCAATGGATGGTAACCTTGTCTTTATGGAAGGTAGTCTGTTGTCGATATTTTTGTTATTCCAATAGATGGTGGCCTTGTCATTATGGAAGGTAGTCTGTTGTCTTGATTTTTATTACTCCATTGGATGAAAGCCTTGTCATTATGGAAGGCATTATGTTGTCGAGATTTTTGTTATTCCAATGGATGGTAGCCTTTTCATTATGGAAGGTAGTTTGTTGTTGAGATTTTGGTTACTGCAATGGATGGTAACCTTGTCATTATGGAAGGTAGTTGGTTGTTATGATTTCTGTTACTCCAATGGATGGTAGCCCTGTCATTATGGAAGGTAGTCTGTTGTCGAGATTTTTGTTACTACAATGGATGGTAGCCTTGTCATTATGGAAGGTAGTCTGTTGTCTAGATTTTTGTTATTCCAATGAATGGTAGCCTTGAAATTATGTAAGGTAGTCTGTTGTCGTGATTTTTGTTACTCCAATGGATGGTAGCCTTGTCATTATGGAAGGTAGTATGTTGTCAATATCTTTGTTACTCCAATGGATGGTAACCTTGTCATTATGGAAGGTAGTCTGTTGTTATGATTTCTGTTACTCCAATGGATGGTAGCCTAGTCATTATGGAAGGTAGTCTGTTGTCGAGATTTTTGTTACTACAGTGGATGGTAGCGTTGTCATTATGGAAGGTAGTCTGTTGTCGAGATTTTTGTTATTGCAATGGATGGTAGCCTTGTCATTATGGAAGGTAGACTATTGTCAAGATTTTTGTTATTCCAATGGATGGTATCCTTGTCATTATGAAAGGTAGTTCGTTTTCAATATCTTTGTTACTCCAATGGATGGTAACCTTGTCTTTATGGAAGGTAGTCTGTTGTCGATATTTTTGTTATTCCAATAGATGGTGGCCTTGTCATTATGGAAGGTAGTCTGTTGTCTTGATTTTTGTTACTCCATTGGATGAAATCCTTGTCATTATGGAAGGAATTATGTTGTCGAGATTTTTGTTATTCCAATGGATGGTAGCCTTTTCATTATGGAAGGTAGTTTGTTGTTGAGATTTTGGTTACTGCAATGGATGGTAACCTTGTCATTATGGAAGGTAGTTGGTTGTTATGATTTCTGTTACTCCAATGGATGGTAGCCTTGTCATTATGGAAGGTAGTCTGTTGTCGAGATTTTTGTTACTACAATGGATGGTAGCCTTGTTATTATGGAAGGTAGTCTGTTGTCTAGATTTTTGTTATTCCAATGAATGGTAGCCTTGAAATTATGTAAGGTAGTCTGTTGTCGTGATTTTTGTTACTCCAATGGATGGTAGCCTTGTCATTATGGAAGGTAGTATGTTGTCAATATCTTTGTTACTCCAATGGATGGTAGCCTTGTCATTATGGAAGGTAGTCTATTGTTATGATTTTTGTTACTCCAATGGATGGTAGCCTAGTAATTATGGAAGGTAGTCTGTTGTCGAGATTTTTGTTACTACAGTGGATGGTAGCGTTGTCATTATGGAAGGTAGTCTGTTGTCGAGATTTTTGTTATTGCAATGGATGGTAGCCTTGTCATTATGGAAGGTAGACTATTGTCAAGATTTTTGTTATTCCAATGGATGGTATCCTTGTCATTATGAAAGGTAGTTCGTTTTCAATATCTTTGTTACTCCAATGGATGGTAACCTTGTCTTTATGAAAGGTAGTCTGTTGTCGATATTTTTGTTATTCCAATAGATGGTGGCCTTGTCATTATGGAAGGTAGTCTGTTGTCTTGATTTTTATTACTCCATTGGATGAAAGCCTTGTCATTATGGAAGGCATTATGTTGTCGAGATTTTTGTTATTCCAATGGATGGTAGCCTTTTCATTATGGAAGGTAGTTTGTTGTTGAGATTTTAGTTACTGCAATGGATGGTAACCTTGTCATTATGGAAGGTAGTCGGTTGTTATGATTTCTGTTACTCCAATGGATGGTAGCCTTATCATTATGGAAGGTAGTCTGTTGTCGAGATTTTTGTTACTACAATGGATGGTAGCCTTGTCATTACGGAAGGTAGTCTGTTGTCTAGATTTTTGTTATTCCAATGAATGGTAGCCTTGAAATTATGTAAGATAGTGTGTTGTCGTGATTTTTGTTACTCCAATGGATGGTAGCCTTGTCATTATGGAAGGTAGTATGTTGTCAATATCTTTGTTACTCCAATGGATGGTAGCCTTGTCATTATGGAAGGTAGTCTGTTGTCGAGATTTTTGTTACTCTAAGGGATTGTAGCCTTGTCATTATGGAAGGTAGTGTGTTGTCGATATTTTTGTTATTCCAATGGATGGTAGCCTTGTCATTATGGAAGGTAGTCTATTGTCTAGATTTTTGTTACTACAATTGATGGTAGCCTTGTCATTATGGAAGGTAGTCTGTTGTCGAGATTTTTGTTATTCCAATGGATTGTATCCTTTTCATTATGAAAGGTAGTCTATTGCCGATATATTTTTTACTCCATTGGATGAAAGCCTTGTCATTATGGAAGGTAGTCTATTTTCGAGATTTTAGTTATTCCAATGGATGGTAGCCTTGTCATTATGGAAGGTAGTTTGTTGTCGAGATTTTTTTTACTGCAATGGATGGTAACCTTGTCATTATGGAAGGTAGTCTGTTGTTATGATTTCTGTTACTCCAATGGATGGTAGCCTAGTCATTATGGAAGGTAGTCTGTTGTCGAGATTTTTGTTACTACAGTGGATGGTAGCGTTGTCATTATGGAAGGTAGTCTGTTTTCGAGATTTTTGTTATTGCAATGGATGGTAGCCTTGTCATTATGGAAGGTAGACTATTGTCAAGATTTTTGTTATTCCATTGGATGGTATCCTTGTCGTTATGAAAGGTAGTTCGTTTTCAATATCTTTGTTACTCCAATGGATGGTAACCTTGTCTTTATGGAAGGTAGTCTGTTGTCGATATTTTTGTTATTCCAATAGATGGTGGTCTTGTCATTATGGAAGGTAGTCTGTTGTCTTGATTTTTGTTACTCCATTGGATGAAAGCCTTGTCATTATGGAAGGCATTATGTTGTCGAGATTTTTGTTATTCCAATGGATGGTAGCCTTTTCATTATGGAAGGTAGTTTGTTGTTGAGATTTTGGTTACTGCAATGGATGGTAACCTTGTCATTATGGAAGGTAGTTGGTTGTTATGATTTCTGTTACTCCAATGGATGGTAGCCTTGTCATTATGGAAGGTAGTCTGTTGTCGAGATTTTTGTTACTACAATGGATGGTAGCCTTGTCATTATGGAAGGTAGTCTGTTGTCTAGATTTTTGTTATTCCAATGAATGGTAGCCTTGAAATTATGTAAGGTAGTCTGTTGTCGTGATTTTTGTTACTCCAATGGATGGTAGCCTTGTCATTATGGAAGGTAGTATGTTGTCAATATCTTTGTTACTACAATGGATGGTAGCCTTGTCATTATGGAAGGTAGTTTATTGTTATGATTTCTGTTACTCCAATGGATGGTAGCCTAGTCATTATGGAAGGTAGTCTGTTGTCGAGATTTTTGTTACTACAGTGGATGGTAGCATTGTCATTATGGAAGGTAGTCTGTTGTCGAGATTTTTGTTATTGCAATGGATGGTAGCCTTGTCATTATGGAAGGTAGACTATTGTCAAGATTTTTGTTATTCCAATGGATGATATCCTTGTCATTATGAAAGGTAGTTCGTTTTCAATATCTTTGTTACTCCAATGGATGGTAACCTTGTCTTTATGGAAGGTAGTCTGTTGTCGATATTTTTGTTATTCCAATAGATGGTGGCCTTGTCATTATGGAAGGTAGTCTGTTGTCTTGATTTTTATTACTCCATTGGATGAAAGCCTTGTCATTATGGAAGGCATTATGTTGTCGAGATTTTTGTTATTCCAATGGATGGTAGCCTTTTCATTATGGAAGGTAGTTTGTTGTTGAGATTTTGGTTACTGCAATGGATGGTAACCTTGTCATTATGGAAGGTAGTCGGTTGTTATGATTTCTGTTACTCCAATGGATGGTAGCCTTGTCATTATGGAAGGTAGTCTGTTGTCGAGATTTTTGTTACTACAATGGATGGTAGCCTTGTCATTATGGAAGGTAGTCTGTTGTCTAGATTTTTGTTATTCCAATGAATGGTAGCCTTGAAATTATGTAAGATAGTCTGTTGTCGTGATTTTTGTTACTCCAATGGATGGTAGCCTTGTCATTATGGAAGGTAGTATGTTGTCAATATCTTTGTTACTCCAATGGATGGTAGCCTTGTCATTAAGGAAGGTAGTCTGTTGTCGAGATTTTTGTTACTCTAAGGGATTGTAGCCTTGTCATTATAGAAGGTAGTGTGTTGTCGATATTTTTGTTATTCCAATGGATGGTAGCCTTGTCATTATGGAAGGTAGTCTATTGTCTAGATTTTTGTTACTACAATGGACGGTAGCCTTGTCATTCTGGAAGGTATTCTGTTGTCGAGATTTTGGTTACTACAATAGATTGAAGCCTTGTCGTTATGGAAGATTGTTTGTTGTTGATATCTTTGTTACTCCAATGGATGGTAGCCTAGTCATTATGGAAGGTAGTCTATTGTAGAGATTTTAGTTACTCCAATGGATTGTAGCCTTGTCATTATGTAAGGTAGTCTATTGTCGAGATTTTTTATACTCCAATGGATTGTAGCCTTGTCATTATGGAAGGTAGTCTCTTCTGGATATTTTTGTTACTCCAATGATGGTACCCTTGTCATTATTGAATGTAGTATGATGTCGAGATTTTATTTACTCCAATGGATGATATCCTTGTCATTATGGAAGGTAGTCTGTTGTCGAGATTTTTGTTATTCCAATGGATGGTATCCTTGTTATTATGAATGGTAGCCCGTTATCGATATCTTTGTTACTCCAATGGATGGTAGCCTAGTCATTATGGAAGGTAGTCTGCTGTCGATATTTTTGTTACTCTAATAGATGGTAGCCTTGTCATTAAGGAAGGTAGTCTGTTATCGATATTTTTGTTACTATAATGGATGGTAGCCTTGTCATTATGGAAGGTAGTATGTTGTCGAGATTTTTGTTACTCCAATGGATGGTAGCCTTGTCATTATGGAAGGTAGTCTGTTGTCGAGATTTTTGTTATTCCAATGGATGGTATCCTTTTCATTATGAAAGGTAGTCTACTGTCGATATATTTATTACTCCATTGGATGAAAGCCTTGTCATTATGGAAGGTAGTCTGTTTTCGATATTTTAGTTATTCCAATGGATGGTAGGCTTGTCATTATGGAAGGTAGTTTGTTGTCGAGATTTTTTTTACTGCAATGGATGGTAACCTTGTCATTATGGAAGTTAGTCTGTTGTTATGATTTCTGTTACTCCAATGGATGGTATCCTTGTCATTATGGAAGGTAGTCTGTTGTCGAGATTTTTGTTACTACAGTGGATGGTAGCGTTGTCATTATGGAAGGTAGTCTGTTGTCGAGATTTTTGTTATTGCAATGGATGGTATCCTTGTCATTATGGAAGGCAATATGTTGTCAAGATTTTTGTTATTCCAATGGATGGTATCCTTGTCATTATGAAAGGTAGTTCGTTGTCAATATCTTTGTTACTCAAATGGATGGTACCCTTGTCATTATGGAAGGTAGTCTATTGTCGATATTTTTGTTATTCCAATAGATGGTAGTCTTGTTATTATGGAAGGTAGTCTGTTGTCGTGATTTTTATTACTCCATTGGATGAAAGCCTTGTCATTATGGAAGGCATTCTGTTGTCGAGATTTTTGTTATTCCAATGGATGGTAGCCTTTTCATTATGGAAGGTAGTTTGTTGTCGAGATTTTGGTTACTGCAATGGATGGTAACCTTGTCATTATGGAAGGTAGTCGGTTGTTATGATTTCTGTTACTCCAATGGATGGTAGCCTTGTCATTATGGAAGGTAGTCTGTTGTCGAGATTTTTGTTACTACAATGGATGGTAGCCTTGTCATTATGGAAGGTAGTCTGTTGTCTAGATTTTTGTTATTCCAATGAATGGTAGCCTTGAAATTATGTAAGATAGTCTGTTGTCGTGATTTTTGTTACTCCAATGGATGGTAGCCTTGTCATTATGGAAGGTAGTATGTTGTCAATATCTTTGTTACTCCAATGGATGGTAGCCTTGTCATTATGGAAGGTAGTCTATTGTCTAGATTTTTGTTACTACAATGGACGGTAGCCTTGTCATTCTGGAAGGTATTCTGTTGTCGAGATTTTGGTTACTACAATAGATTGAAGCCTTGTCGTTATGGAAGATTGTTTGTTGTTGATATCTTTGTTACTCCAATGGATGGTAGCCTAGTCATTATGGAAGGTAGTCTATTGTAGAGATTTTAGTTACTCCAATGGATTGTAGCCTTGTCATTATGTAAGGTAGTCTATTGTCGAGATTTTTTATACTCCAATGGATTGTAGCCTTGTCATTATGGAAGGTAGTCTCTTCTGGATATTTTTGTTACTCCAATGATGGTACCCTTGTCATTATTGAATGTAGTATGATGTCGAGATTTTATTTACTCCAATGGATGATATCCTTGTCATTATGGAAGGTAGTCTGTTGTCGAGATTTTTGTTATTCCAATGGATGGTATCCTTGTTATTATGAATGGTAGCCCGTTATCGATATCTTTGTTACTCCAATGGATGGTAGCCTAGTCATTATGGAAGGTAGTCTGCTGTCGATATTTTTGTTACTCTAATAGATGGTAGCCTTGTCATTAAGGAAGGTAGTCTGTTATCGATATTTTTGTTACTATAATGGATGGTAGCCTTGTCATTATGGAAGGTAGTATGTTGTCGAGATTTTTGTTACTCCAATGGATGGTAGCCTTGTCATTATGGAAGGTAGTCTGTTGTCGAGATTTTTGTTATTCCAATGGATGGTATCCTTTTCATTATGAAAGGTAGTCTACTGTCGATATATTTATTACTCCATTGGATGAAAGCCTTGTCATTATGGAAGGTAGTCTGTTTTCGATATTTTAGTTATTCCAATGGATGGTAGGCTTGTCATTATGGAAGGTAGTTTGTTGTCGAGATTTTTTTTACTGCAATGGATGGTAACCTTGTCATTATGGAAGTTAGTCTGTTGTTATGATTTCTGTTACTCCAATGGATGGTATCCTTGTCATTATGGAAGGTAGTCTGTTGTCGAGATTTTTGTTACTACAGTGGATGGTAGCGTTGTCATTATGGAAGGTAGTCTGTTGTCGAGATTTTTGTTATTGCAATGGATGGTATCCTTGTCATTATGGAAGGCAATATGTTGTCAAGATTTTTGTTATTCCAATGGATGGTATCCTTGTAATTATGAAAGGTAGTTCGTTGTCAATATCTTTGTTACTCAAATGGATGGTACCCTTGTCATTATGGAAGGTAGTCTATTGTCGATATTCTTGTTATTCCAATAGATGGTAGTCTTGTTATTATGGAAGGTAGTCTGTTGTCGTGATTTTTATTACTCCATTGGATGAAAGCCTTGTCATTATGGAAGGCATTCTGTTGTCGAGATTTTTGTTATTCCAATGGATGGTAGCCTTTTCATTATGGAAGGTAGTTTGTTGTCGAGATTTTGGTTACTGCAATGGATGGTAACCTTGTCATTATGGAAGGTAGTCGGTTGTTATGATTTTTGTTACTCCAATGGATGGTAGCCTTGTCATTATGGAAGGAAGTATGTTGTCGAGATTTTTGTTACTACAATGGATGGTAGCCTTGTCATTATGGAAGGTATTCTGTTGTCTATATTTTTGTTATTCCAATGAATGGTAGCCTTGAAATTATGTAAGGTAGTCTGTTGTCGTGATTTTTGTTACTCCAATGGATGGTAGCCTTGTCATTATGGAAGGTAGTATGTTGTCAATATCTTTGTTACTCCAATGGATGGTAGCCTTGTCATTATGGAAGGTAGTCTGTTGTCGAGATTTTTGTTACTCTAAGGGATGGTAGCCTTGTCATTATGGAAGGTAGTGTGTTGTCGATATTTTTGTTATTCCAATGGATGGTAGCCTTGTCATTATGGAAGGTATTCTGTTGTCTAGATTTTTGTTACTACAATGGACGGTAGCCTTGTCATTATGGAAGGTATTCTGTTGTCGAGATTTTGGTTACTACAATAGATTGAAGCCTTGTCGTTATGGAAGATAGTTTGTTGTTGATATCTTTGTTACTCCAATGGATGGTAGCCTAGTCATTATGGAAGGTAATTTGTTATCGAGATTTTCGTTACTCCAATGGATTGTAGCCTTGTCATTATGTAATGTAGTCTATTGTGAAGATTTTTTATACTCCAATGGATTGTAGCCTTGTCATTATGGAAGGTAGTCTCTTATGGAAATTTTTGTTACTCCAATGATGGTACCCTTGTCATTATTGAATGTAGTCTGATGTCGAGATTTTATTTACTCCAATGGATGGTATCCTTGTCATTATGGAAGGTAGTCTGTTGTCGAGATTTTTGTTATTCCAATGGATGGTATCCTTGTCATTATGAATGGTAGTCCGTTATCGATATCTTTGTTACTCCAATGGATGGTAGCCTAGTCATTATGGAAGGTAGTCTGTTGTCGAGATTTTTGTTACTTCAATAGATGGTAGCCTTGTCATGAAGGAAGGTAGTCTGTTGTTGATATTTTTGTTACTACAATGGATGGTAGCCTTGTCATTATGGAAGGTAGTTTGTTGTCGAGATTTTTGTTACTCCAATGGATGGTGGCCTTGTCATTATGGAAAGTAGTCTTTTGTCGATATTTTGGTTACTACAATGGATGGTATCCTTGTCATTATGGAAGGTAGTCTGTTGTCGAGATTTTTGTTATTCCATTTGATGGTATCCTTGTCATTATGAAAGGTAGTCGGTTATCGATATCTTTTTTACTCCAATGGATGGTAGCCTAGTCATTATGGAAGTTAGTCTGTTGTCGATATTTTTGTTACTACAATGTATGGTAGCCTTGTCATTATGGAAGGTAGTCTGTTGTTGAGATTTTTGTTACTTCAATGGAAGGTAGCCTTGTCATTATGGAAGGTTGTCTCTTGTGGATATTTTTGTTACTCCAATGGACGGTACCCTTGTCATTATGGAAGGTAGTCTATTGTCAAGATTTTTGTTACTCCAATGGATGTAAGCCTTGTGATTATGGAAGGTAGTATATTTTCGAGATTTTTTTTACTTCAATGGATGGTAGCTTTGTAATTATGGATGGTATCCTGTTGTCGAGATTTTTTTTACTATAATGGATTGTAGCCTTGTCGTTATGGAAGGTAGTCTGTTGTCGATATCTTTGTTACTCCAATGGATGATAGCCTAGTCATTATGGAAGGTAGTCTGTTGCCTAGATTTTTATTACTCCAATGGATGGTAGCCTTGTCATTATAGAAGGTAGTCTATTGTCGAGATTTTTGTTACTCCAATGGATTGTAGCCTTGTCATTATGGAAGGTAGTCTCTTGTGGATATTTATGTTACTCCAATGATGATAACCTTGTCATTATGGAAGGTATTATGTTGTCGAGATTTTTGTTACTATAATGGATGATAGCCTTTTCATTATGGAAGGTAGTCTGTTGTCAAGATTTTTGTTACTCCAATGGATGGTATCCTTGTCATTATGTAAGATAATATATTGTTGATATTTGTATTACCCCATTGGATGGAAGCTTTGTCATTATGGAACATAGTATGTTGTCGATATCTTTGTTTCTACAATGGATGGTAGCCTTGTCATTATGGAAGGTAGTCTGTTGTCGAGATTTTCTTTACTGCAATGGATGGTAGCCTTGTCATTATGGAAGGTAGTCTGTTGTCGAGACTTTTGTTATTCCAATGGATGGTATCCTTGGCATTATGAAAGGTAGTTCTTTGTCAATATCTTTGTTACTCCAATGGATGGTAGAGTAGTCATTATGGAAGGTAGTCTGTTGTCGAGATTTTTTTTACTCCAATAGATGGTAGCCTTGTCATTAAGGAAGGTAGTCTGTTGTCGATATTTTTGTTACTACAATGGATGGTAGCCTTGTCATTATTGAAGGTAGTCTGTTGTCGATATTTTTGTTACTTCAATGGATGGTAGCCTTGTCATTATGGAAGGTTGTCTCTTGTGGATACTTTTGTTACTCCAATGGACGGTACCCTTGTCATTATGGAAGGTAGTCTATTGTCGAGATTTTTGTTACTCCAATGGATGTAAGCCTTGTGATTATGGAAGGTAGTATATTTTCGAGATTTTTTTTACTTCAATGGATGGTAGCCTTGTAATTATGGTTGGTATTCTATTGTCGAGATTTTTGTTACTATAATGGATTGTAGCCTTGTCGTTATGGAAGGTAGTCTGTTGTCGATATCTTTGTTACTCCAATGGATGATAGCCTAGTCACTATGGAAGGTAGTCTGTTGTCTAGATTTTTGTTACTCCAATGGATGGTAGCCTTGTCATTATAGAAGGTAGTCTATTGTCGAGATTTTTGTTACACCAATGGATTGTAGCCTTGTCATTATGGAAGGTAGTCTCTTGTGGATATTTTTGTTACTCCAGTGATGATAACCTTATCATTATGGAAGGTAGTATGTTGTCGAGATTTTTGTTACTACAATAGATGGTAGCCTTTTCATTATGGAAGGTAGTCTGTTGTCAAGATTTTTGTTACTCCAATGGATGGTAGCCTTGTCATTATGGAAGGTTGTCTCTTGTGGATATTTTTGTTACTCCAATGGATGGTACCCTTGTCATTATGGAAGATAATCTATTGTTGATATTTTTATTACCCTATTGGATGGAAGCTTTGTCATTATGGAACATAGTATGTTGTCGATATCTTTGTTACTACAATGGATGGTAGCCTTGTCATTATGGAAGGTAGTCTGTTGTCGAGATTTTCTTTACTGCAATGGATGGTAGCCTTGTCATTATGGAAGGTAGTCTGTTGTCGAGACTTTTGTTATTCCAATGGATGGTATCCTTGTCATTATGAAAGGTAGTTCTTTGTCAATATCTTTGTTACTCCAATGGATGGTAGAGTAGTCATTATGGAAGGTAGTCTGTTGTCGAGATTTTTGTTACTCCAATAGATGGTAGCCTTGTCATTAAGGAAGGTAGTCTGTTGTCGATATTTTTGTTACTACAATGGATGGTAGCCTTGTCATTATTGAAGGTAGTCTGTTGTCGATATTTTTGTTACTTCAATGGATGGTAGCCTTGTCATTATGGAAGGTTGTCTCTTGTGGATATTTTTGTTACTCCAATGGACGGTACCCTTGTCATTATGGAAGGTAGTCTATTGTCGAGATTTTTGTTACTCCAATGGATGTAAGCCTTGTGATTATGGAAGGTAGTATATTTTCGAGATTTTTTTTACTTCAATGGATGGTAGCCTTGTAATTATGGTTGGTATTCTATTGTCGAGATTTTTGTTACTATAATGGATTGTAGCCTTGTCGTTATGGAAGGTAGTCTGTTGTCGATATCTTTGTTACTCCAATGGATGATAGCCTAGTCACTATGGAAGGTAGTCTGTTGTCTAGATTTTTGTTACTCCAATGGATGGTAGCCTTGTCATTATAGAAGGTAGTCTATTGTCGAGATTTTTGTTACACCAATGGATTGTAGCCTTGTCATTATGGAAGGTAGTCTCTTGTGGATATTTTTGTTACTCCAGTGATGATAACCTTATCATTATGGAAGGTAGTATGTTGTCGAGATTTTTGTTACTACAATAGATGGTAGCCTTTTCATTATGGAAGGTAGTCTGTTGTCAAGATTTTTGTTACTCCAATGGATGGTAGCCTTGTCATTATGGAAGGTTGTCTCTTGTGGATATTTTTGTTACTCCAATGGATGGTACCCTTGTCATTATGGAAGATAATCTATTGTTGATATTTTTATTACCCCATTGGATGGAAGCTTTGTCATTATGGAACATAGTATGTTGTCGATATCTTTGTTACTACAATGGATGGTAGCCTTGTCATTATGAAAGGTAGTCTGTTGTCGAGATTTTCTTTACTGCAATGGATGGTAGACATGTCATTATGGAAGGTAGTCTATTGTCGAGATTTTTGTTATTGAAATGGATGTTATCCTTGTCATTATGAAAGGTAGTTCGTTTTAAATATCTTTGTTACTCCAATGGATGGTAGCCTAGTCATTATGGAAGGTAGTCTGTTGTCGAGATTTTTGTTACTCCAATAGATGGTAGCCTTGCCATTATGGAAGGTAGTCTTGTGTCGAGATTTTTGTTACTATAATTGATGGTAGCTTTGTCATTATGGAAGGTATTCTATAGTCGAGATTTTTGTTACTTCAATTGATGGTAGCCTTGTCATTATGGAAGGTAGTCTATTTATCGAGATTTTTGTTACTCCAATGGATGGTAGCCTTGTCATTATGGAAGGTAGTTTGTTGTAGAGTTTTTTGTTACTTCAATGGATGGTAGCCTTGTCATTATGGAAGATAGTCTATTGTCGATATTTTTATTACTCCATTGGATGAAAGCCTTGTCATTATGGAAGGTAGTTTGTTGTCGAGATTATTGTTATTCCAATGGATGGTAGCCTTGTCATTATGAAAGGTAGTTCGTTGTCAATATCTTTGTTACTCCAATGGATTGTACACTTGTAATTATGGAAGGTAGTCTGTTGTCGATATTTTTGTTATTCCAACAGATGGTAGCCTTGTCATTATGGAAGCTAGTTTATTTTCGTGATTTTTATTACTCCATAGGATGAAATACTTGTTATTATGGAAGGTAGTCTGTTGTCGAGATTTTTGTTATTCCAATGGATGGTATACTTTTCATTATAGAAGGTAGTTTGTTGTCGAGATTTTTGTTACTGCAATGGATGGTAACCTTGTCATTATGGAAGGTAGTCGGTTGTTATGATTTTTGTTACTCCAATGGATGGTAGCCTTGTCATTATGGAAGGTAGTCTGTTGTTGAGATTTTTGTTACTACAATGGATGGTAGCCTTGTCATTATGGAAGGTAGTTTGTTGTCGATATTTATTTTATTCCAATGAATGGTAGCCTTGTAATTGTGTAAGGTAGTCTGTTGTCGTGATTTTTGTTACTCTAGTGGATGGTAGCCTTGTCATTATGGATGGTAGTATGTTGTCAATATCTTTGTTACTCCAATGGATAGTAGTCTTGTCATTATGGAAGGTAGTCTGTTGTCGAGATTTTTGTTACTCCAAGGGATGGTAGCCTTGTCATTATCGAAGGTAGTGTGTTGTTGATATTTTTGTTATTCGAATGGATAATAGCCTTGTCATTATGGAAGGTAGTCTATTTTCTAGATTTTTGTTACTACAATGGATGGTAGCCTTGTCATTCTCGAAGGTATTCGGTTTTCGAGATTTTGGTTACTACAATAGATTGAAGCCTTGTCGTTATGGAAGATAGTTTGTTGTCGATATCTTTGTTACTCCAATGGATGGTAGCCTAGTCATTATGGTAGGTAGTCTATTGTCGAGATTTTAGTTACTCCAATGGATTGTAGCCTTGTAATTATGTAAGGTAGTCTATTATCGAGATTTTTTATACTCCAATGGATTGTAGCCTTGTCATTATGGAAGGTAGTCTCTTGTGGATATTTTTGTTACTCCAATGATGGTACCCTTGTCATTATTGAATGTAGTATGATGTCTAGATTTTATTTAGTCCAATGGATGGTATCCTTGTCATTATGGAAGGTAGTCTGTTGTGGAGATTTTTGTTATTTGAATGGATGGTATCCTTGTTATTATGAAAGGTGGTCTGTTATCGATATGTTTATTACTCCAATGGATGGTAGCCTAGTCATTATAGAAGGTAGTCTGTTGTCGAGATTTTTGTTACTCCAATAGATGGTAGCCTTTTCATTAAGGAAGGTAGTCTGTTGTTGATATTTTTGTTACTACAATGGATGGTAGCCTTGTCATTATGGAAGGTAGTATGTTGATGAGATTTTTGTTACTTCAATGGATGGTGGCCTTGTCATTATGGAAGGTTGTCTCTTGTGGATATTTTTGTTACTCCAATGGACGGTACCCTTGTCATTATGGAAGGTAGTCTATTGTCAAGATTTTTGTTACTCCAATGGATGTAAGCCTTGTGATTATGGAAGGTAGTATATTTTCGAGATTTTTTTTACTTCAATGGATGGTAGCTTTGTAATTATGGATGGTATTCTGTTGTCGAGATTTTTTTTACTATAATGGATTGTAGCCTTGTCGTTATGGAAGGTAGTCTGTTGTCGATATCTTTGTTACTCCAATGGATGATAGCCTAGTCATTATGGATGGTAGCCTTGTCATTATAGAAGGTAGTCTATTGTCGAGATTTTTGTTACTCCGATGGATTGTAGCCTTGTCATTATGGAAGGTAGTCTCTTGTTGATATTTATGTTACTCCAATGATGATAACCTTGTAATTATGGAAGGTATTATGTTGTCGAGATTTTTGTTACTATAATGGATGATAGCCTTTTCATTATGGAAGGTAGTCTGTTGTCAAGATTTTTGTTACTCCAATGGATGGTAGCCTTGTCATTATGGAAGGTTGTCTCTTGTGGATATTTTTGTTACTCCAATGGATGGTACCCTTGTCATTATGGAAGGTAGTCTGTTGTCAAGATTTTTATTACTCCAATGGATGGTATCCTTGTCATTATGGAAGATAATCTATTATTGATATTTGTAATACCCCATTGGATGGAAGCTTTGTCATTATAGAACATAGTATGTTGTCGATATCTTTGTTACTACAATGGATGGTAGCCTTGTCATTATGGAAGGTAGTCTGTTGTCGAGATTTTCTTTACTGCAATGGATGGTAGCCTTGTCATTATGGAAGGTGGTCTGTTGTCGAGACTTTTGTTATTCCAATGGATGGTATCCTTGTCATTATGAAAGGTAGTTCGTTGTCAATATCTTTGTTACTCCAATGGATGGTAGCGTAGTCATTATGGAAGGTAGTCTGTTGTCGAGATTTTTGTTACTCCAATAGATGGTTTCCTTGTCATTAAGGAAGGTAGTCTGTTGTCGATATTTTTGTTACTACAATGGATGGTAGCCTTGTCATTATGGAAGGTAGTCTGTTGTCGATATTTTTGTTACTTCAATGGATGGTAGCCTTGTAATTATGGAAGGTTATCTCTTGTGGATATTTTTGTTACTCCAATGGACGGTACCCTTGTCATTATGGAAGGTAGTCTATTGTCGAGATTTTTGTTACTCCAATGGATGTAAGCCTTGTGATTATGGAAGGTAGTATATTTTCGAGATTTTTTTTACTTCAATGGATGGTAGCCTTGTAATTATGGTTGGTATTCTATTGTCGAGATTTTTGTTACTATAATGGATTGTAGCCTTGTCGTTATGGAAGGTAGTCTGTTGTCAATATCTTTGTTACTCCAATGGATGATAGCCTAGTCACTATGGAAGGTAGTCTGTTGTCTAGATTTTTGTTACTCCAATGGATGGTAGCCTTGTCATTATAGAAGGTTGTCTATTGTCGAGATTTTTGTTACACCAATGGATTGTAGCCTTGTCATTATAGAAGGTAGTCTCTTGTGGATATGTTTGTTACTCCAACGATGATAACCTTATCATTATGGAAGGTAGTATGTTGTCGAGATTTTTGTTACTACAATAGATGGTAGCCTTTTCATTATGGAAGGTAGTCTGTTGTCAAGATTTTTGTTACTCCAATGGATGGTAGCCTTGTCATTATGGAAGGTTGTCTCTTGTGGATATTTTTGTTACTCCAATGGATGGTACCCTTGTCATTATGGAAGGTAGTCTGTTGTCAAGATTTTTATTACTCCAATGGATGGTATCCTTGTCATTATGGAAGATAATCTATTGTTGATATTTGTATTACCCCATTGGATGGAAGCTTTGTCATTATGGAACATAGTATGTTGTCGATATCTTTGTTACTACAATGGATGGTAGCCTTGTCATTATGGAAGGTAGTCTGTTGTCGAGATTTTCTTTACTGCAATGGATGGTAGCCTTGTCATTATGGAAGGTAGTCTGTTGTCGAGACTTTTGTTATTCCAATGGATGGTATCCTTGTCATTATAAAAGGTAGTTCGTTGTCAATATCTTTGTTACTCCAATGGATGGTAGCGTAGTCATTATGGAAGGTAGTCTGTTGTCGAGATTTTTGTTACTCCAATAGATGGTAGCCTTGTCATTAAGGAAGGTAGTCTGTTGTCGATATTTTTGTTACTACAATGGATGGTAGCCTTGTCATTATGGAAGGTAGTCTGTTGTCGATATTTTTGTTACTTCAATGGATGGTAGCCTTGTCATTATGGAAGGTTGTCTCTTGTGGATATTTTTGTTACTCCAATGGACGGTACCCTTGTCATTATGGAAGGTAGTCTATTGTCGAGATTTTTGTTACTCCAATGGATGTAAGCCTTGTGATTATGGAAGGTAGTATATTTTCGAGATTTTTTTTACTTCAATGGATGGTAGCCTTGTAATTATGGTTGGTATTCTATTGTCGAGATTTTTGTTACTATAATGGATTGTAGCCTTGTCATTATGAAAGGTAGTCTGTTGTCGATATCTTTGTTACTCCAATGGATGATAGCCTAGTCACTATGGAAGGTAGTCTGTTGTCTAGATTTTTGTTACTCCAATGGATGGTAGCCTTGTCATTATAGAAGGTTGTCTATTGTCGATATTTTTGTTACACCAATGGATTGTAGCCTTGTCATTATGGAAGGTAGTCTCTTGTGGATATTTTTGTTACTCCAATGATGATAACCTTATCATTATGGAAGGTAGTATGTTGTCGAGATTTTTGTTACTACAATAGATGGTAGCCTTTTCATTATGGAAGGTAGTCTGTTGTCAAGATTTTTGTTACTCCAATGGATGGTAGCCTTGTCATTATGGAAGGTTGTCTCTTGTGGATATTTTTGTTACTTCAATGGATGGTACCCTTGTCATTATGGAAGGTAGTCTGTTGTCGAGATTTTTATTACTCCAATGGATGGTATCCCTGTCATTATGGAAGATAATCTATTGTTGATATTTTTATTACCCCATTGGATGGAAGCTTTGTCATTATGGAACATAATATGTTGTCGATATCTTTGTTACTACAATGGATGGTAGCCTTGTCATTATGGAAGGTAGTCTGTTGTCGAGATTTTCTTTACTGCAATGGATGGTAGTCTTGTCATTATGGAAGGTAGTCTGTTGTCGAGATTTTTGTTATTCCAATGGATGGTATCCTTGTCATTATGAAAGGTAGTTCGTTTTAAATATCTTTGTTACTCCAATAGATGATAGCCTTGCCATTATGGAAGGTAGTCTTGTGTCGAGATTTTTGTTACTACAATTGATGGTAGCCTTGTCATTATGGAAGGTATTCTATAGTCGAGATTTTTGTTACTTCAATTGATGGTAGCCTTGTCATTATGGAAGTTAGTCTGTTTATCGAGATTTTTGTTACTCCAATGGATGGTAGCCTTGTCATTATGGAAGGTAGTATGTTGTAGAGTTTTTTGTTACTCCAATGGATGGTAGCCTTGTCATTATGGAAGGTAGTTTGTTGTCGAGATTTTTATTACTGCCATGGATGGTAACCTTGTCATTATGGAAGGTAGTCTGTTGTTATAATTTCTGTTACTGCAATGGATGGTAACCTTGTCATTATGGAAGGTAGTATGTTCTCGAGATATTTGTTACTATAATGGAAGGTAGCATTGTCATTACTGAAGGTAGTCTATTGTCGAGATTTTTGTTACTGCAATGGATGGTAGCCTTGTCATTATGGAAGGTAGTTTGTTGTCGAGATTTTTGTTACTCCAATAGATGGTAGTCTTGCCATTATGGAAGGTTGTCTGTTGTCGAGATTTTTTTATTCCAATGGATGGTATCCTTGTCATTATGAAAGGTAGTTCATTGTCAATATCTTTGTTACTCCAATGGATGGTACACTTGTAATTATGGAATGTAGTCTGTTGTCGATATTTTTGTTATTCCAACAGATGGTAGCCTTGTCATTATGGAAGCTAGTTTATTTTCGTGATTTTTATTACTCCATAGGATGAAATCCTTGTTACTCCAATGGATGGTATACTTTTCATTATAGAAGGTAGTTTGTTGTCGAGATTTTTGTTACTGCAATGGATGGTAACCTTGTCATTATGGAAGGTAGTCGGTTGTTATGATTTTTGTTACTCCAATGGATGGTAGCCTTGTCATTATGGAAGGTAGTCTGATGTTGAGATTTTTGTTACTACAATGGATGGTAGCCTTGTCATTATGGAAGGTAGTTTGTTGTTGATATTTATTTTATTCCAATGAATGGTAGCCTTGTAATTGTGTAAGGTAGTCTGTTGTCGTGATTTTTGTTACTCCAATGGATGGTAGCCTTGTCATTATGGATGGTAGTATGTTGTCAATATCTTTGTTAGTCCAATGGATAGTAGTCTTGTCATTATGGAAGGTAGTCTGTTGTTGAGATTTTTGTTACTCCAAGGGATGGTAGCCTTGTCATTATCGAAGGTAGTGTGTTGTTGATATTTTTGTTATTCGAATGGATAGTAGCCTTGTCATTATGGAAGGTAGTCTATTTTCTAGATTTTTGTTACTACAATGGATGGTAGCCTTGTCATTCTCGAAGGTATTCTATTTTCGAGATTTTGGTTACTACAATAGATTGAAGCCTTGTCGTTATGGAAGATAGTTTGTTGTCGATATCTTTGTTACTCCAATGGATGGTAGCCTTGTCATAATGGAAGGTAGTTTGTTGTCGAGATTTTTGTTACTCCAATAGATGGTAGCCTTTTCATTAAGGAAGGTAGTCTGTTGTTGATATTTTTGTTACTACAATGGATGGTAGCCTTGTCATTATGGAAGGTTGTCTCTTGTGGATATTTTTGTTACTCCAATGGATGGTACCCTTGTCATATGGAAGGTAGTCTATTGTCGAGATTTTTTTATTCCAATGGGTGTAAGCCTTGTGATTATGGAAGGTAGTATATTTTCGAGATTTTTTTTTACTTCAATGGATGGTAGCCATGTAATTATGGATGGTATTTTGTTGTTGTGATTTTTGTTACTATAATGGATTATAGCCTTGTCGTTATGGAAGATAGTCTGTTGTCGAGATTTTCTTTACTGCAATGGATGGTAGCCTTGTCATTATGGAAGGTAGTCTGTTGTCGAGATTTTTGTTAATGGATGGTATCCTTGTCATTATGAAAGGTAGTTCGTTGTAAATATCTTTGTTACTCCAATGGATGGTAGCCTAGTCATTATAAAAGGTAGTCTGTTGTCGAGATTTTTCTTACTCCAATAGATGGTAGCCTTGCCATTATGGAAGGTAGTCTTATGTTGAGATTTTTGTTACTACAATTGATGGTAGCCTTGTCATTATGGAAGGTATTCTATAGTCGAGCTTTTTGTTACTACAACGGATGATAGCCTTGTCATTATGGAAGGTAGTTTGTTTATCGAGATTTTTGTTACTCCAATGGATGGTAGCCTAGTCATTATGGAAGGTTTTCTCTTGTAGATAATTTTGTTACTCCAATGGCTGGTACCCTTGTCATTATGGATGGTAGTTTGTTGTAGAGTTTTTTGTTATTCCAATGGATGGTAGCCTTGTCATTAGGGAAGATAGTCTATTTTCGATATTTTTGTTACTCCAATGGATGGTATCCTTGTCATTATGGAAGGTAGTCTGTTGTCGAGATTTTTGTTATTCCAATGGATGGTAGCCTTGTCATTATGGAAAGTAGTTTGTTGTCGAGATTTTTGTTACTGCCATGGATGGTAACCTTGTCATTATGGAAGGTAGTCTGTTGTTATGATTTCTGTTACTGCAATGGATGGTAGCCTTGTCATTATGGAAGGTAGTATGTTGTCGAGATTTTTGTTACTATAATGGAAGGTAGCATTGTCATTACCGAAGGTAGTCTGTTGTCGAGATTTTTGTTACTGCAATGGATGGTAGCCTTGTCATTATGGAAGGTAGTCTGTTGTCGAGATTCTTGTTACTCCAATAGATGGTAGTGTTGCCATTATGGAAGGTAGTCTGTTGTCGAGATTTTTGTTACTACAATTGATGGTAGCCTTGTCATTATGGAAGGTTGTCTCTTGTGGATATTTTTGTTACTCCAATGGTTGGTACCCTTGTCATTATGGAAGGTAGTCTATTGTCGAGATTTTTTTATTCCAATGGATGGTATCCTTGTCATTAGGAAAGGTAGTTCGTTGTCAATATCTTTGTTACTCCAATGGATGGTACCCTTGTCATTATAGAAGGTAGTCTGTTGTCGATATTTTTATTACTCCAATGGATGATAGCCTTGTCATTATGGAAGATAATCTATTATTGATATTTTGATTACCCCATTGGATGGAAGCTTTGTCATTATAGAACATAGTATGTTGTCGATATATTTGTTACTACAATGGATGGTAGCCTTGTCATTATGGAAGGCAGTATGTTGTCGATAATTTCTTTACTGCAATGGATGGTAGCCTTGTCATTATGGAAGGTAGTCTTTTGTCGAGATTTTTGTTATTCCAATGAATGGTATCCTTGTCATTATTAAAGGTAGTTTGTTGTCAATATCTTTGTTACTCCAATGGATGGTAGCCTAGTCATTATGGAAGGAAGTCTGTTGTCGAGATTTTTGTTACTCCAATAGATGGTAGCCTTGCCATTATGGAAGGTAGTCTGTTGTCGAGATTTTTGTTACTCCAATGGATGGTAGCCTTGTCATTATGGAAGGTTTTCTCTTGTGGATAATTTTGTTACTCCAATGGCTGGTACCCTTGTCATTATGGAAGGTAGTTTGTTGTAAGGTTTTTTGTTACTCCAATGGATGGTAGCCTTTTCATTATGGAAGATAGTCTATCTTTGATATTTTTATTACTCCATTGGTTGAAAGCCTTGTCATTATGGAAGGTAGTCTGTTGTCGAGATTTTTGTTATTCCAATGGATGGTAGCCTTGTCATTATGGAAGGTAGTTTGTTGTCGAGATTTTTGTTAATGCAATGGATGCTAACCTTGTCATTATGGAAGGTAGTCTGTTGTTATGATTTCTGTTACTCCAATGGATGGTAGCCTTGTCATTATGGAATGTAGTTTGTTGTCCATATCTTTGTTACTCCAATGGATGGTACCCTTGTCATTATGGAAGGTAGTCTCTTTTGGATATTTTTGTTTCTCCAGTGATGACAACCTTGTCATTATGGAAGATGGTATGTTGTCAAGATTTTTGTTACTACAAGGGATGGTAGCCTTGTCATTCTCGAAGGTATTCTGTTGTCGAGATTTTGGTTACTACAATAGATTGAAGCCTTATATTTATGGAAGATAGTTTGTTGTCGATATCTTTGTTACTCCAATGGATGGTAGCCTAGTCATTATGGAAGGTAGTCTATTGTCGAGATTTTTTTTACTCCAATGGAGTGTAGACTTATCATTATGTAAGGTAGTCTATTGTCGAGATTTTTTATACTCCAATGGATTGTAGCCTTGTCATTATGGAAGGTAGTCTCTTGTGGATATTTTTGTTACTCCAATGATGGTACCCTTGTCATTATGGAAGGTAGTCTGTTGTCGAGATTTTTGTTATTCCAATGGATGGTATCCTTGTCATTATGAAAGGTAGTCTGTTATCGATATTTTTGTTACTCCAATGGATGGTAGCCTAGTCATTATAGAACGTAGTCTGTTGTCGAGATTTTTGTTACTCTAATAGATGGTAGCCTTTTCATTAAGGAAGGTAGTTTGTTGTCGATATTTTTGTTACTACAATGGATGGTAGCCTTGTCATTATGGAAGGTTGTCTCTTGTGGATATTTTTGTTACTCCAATGGATGGTAGCCTTGTCATTATGGAAGGTAGTCTATTGTCGAGATTTTTTTATTCCAATGGATGTATGCCTTGTAATTATGGATGGTATTTTTTTGTTGTGATTTTTGTTACTATAATGGATTATAGCCTTGTCATTATGGAAGGTAGTCTTTTGTCGATATCTTTGTTACTCCAAGGGATGATAGCCTAGTCATTATGGAAGGTAGTCTATTGTCTAGATTTTTGTTACTCTAATGGATAGTAGCCTTGTCATTATAGAAGGTAGTCTATTGTCGAGATTTTTGTTACTCCAATGGATTGTAGCCTTGTCATTATGGAAGGTAGTCTCTTGTCGAGATTTTTGTTACTCCAATGATGACAACCTTGTCATTATGGAAGATGGTATGTTGTCGAGATTTTTGTTACTACAATGGATGGTAGCCTTTTCATTATGGAAGGTAGTCTGTTGTCGAGATTTTTGTTACTCCAATGGATGGTTGCCTTGTCATTATGGAAGGTTGTCTCTTGTGGATATTTTTATTACTCCAATGGATGGTACCCTTGTCATTATGGAAGGTAGTCTGTTGTCGAGATTTTTATTACTCCAATGGATGGTAGCCTTGTCATTATGGAAGATAATCTATTATTGATATTTTGATTACCCCATTGGATGGAAGCTTTGTCATTATAGAACATAGTATGTTGTCGATATATTTGTTACTATAATGGATGGTAGCCTTGTCATTATGGAAGACAGTATGTTGTCGAGAATTTCTTTACTGCAATGGATGGTAGCCTTGTCATTATGGAAGGTAGTCTTTTGTCGAGATTTTTGTTATTCCAATGGATGGTATCCTTGTCATTATTAAAGGTAGTTTGTTGTCAATATCTTTGTTACTCCAATGGATGGTAGCCTAGTCATTATGGAAGGTAGTCTGTTGTCGAGATTTTTGTTACTCCAATAGATGGTAGCCTTGCCATTATGGAAGGTAGTCTGTTGTCGAGATTTTTGTTACTACAATTGATGGTAGCCTTGTCATTATGGAAGGTATTCTATAGTCGAGATATTTGTTACTACAATGGATGGTAGCCTTGTTATTATGGAAGGTAGTTTATTTATCGAGATTTTTGTTACTCCAATGGATGGTAGCCTTGTCATTATGGAAGGTTTTCTCTTGTGGATAGTTTTGTTACTCCAATGGCTGGTACCCTTGTCATTATGGAAGGTAGTTTGTTGTAAGGTTTTTTGTTACTCCAATGGATGGTAGCTTTGTCATTATGGAAGGTAGTCTGTTGTCGAGATTCTTGTTACTCCAATAGATGGTAGTCTTGCCATTATGGAAGGTAGTCTGTTGTCGAGATTTTTGTTACTACAATTGATGGTAGCCTTGTCATTATGGAAGGTTGTCTCTTGTGGATATTTTTGTTACTCCAATGGTTGGTACCCTTGTCATTATGGAAGGTAGTTTGTTGTAAGGTTTTTTGTTACTCCAATGGATGGTAGCCTTGTCATTATGGAAGATAGTCTATTTTCGATATATTTATTACTCCATTGGATGAAAGCCTTGTCATTATGGAAGGTAGTCTGTTGTCGAGATTTTTGTTATTCCAATGGATGGTAGCCTTGTCATTATGGAAAGTAGTTTGTTGTCGAGATTTTTGTTACTGCCATGGATGGTAACCTTGTCATTATGGAAGGTAGTCTGTTGTTATGATTTCTGTTACTGCAATGGATTGTAGCCTTGTCATTATGGAAGGTAGTATGTTGTCGAGATTTTTGTTACTATAATGGAAGGTAGCATTCTCATTACCGAAGGTAGTCTGTTGTCGAGATTTTTGTTACTGAAATGGATGGTAGCCTTGTCATTATGGAAGGCAGTCTGTTGTCGAGATTCTTGTTACTCCAATAGATGGTAGTCTTGCCATTATGGAAGGTAGTCTGTTGTCGAGATTTTTGTTACTACAATTGATGGTAGCCTTGTCATTATGGAAGGTTGTCTCTTGTGGATATTTTTGTTACTCCAATGGTTGGTACCCTTGTCATTATGAAAGGTAGTCTATTGTCGAGATTTTTTTATTCCAATGGATGGTATCCTTGTCATTATGAAAGGTAGTTCATTGTCAATATCTTTGTTACTCCAATGGATGGTACCCTTGTCATTATAGAAGGTAGTCTGTTGTCGATATTTTTATTACTCCAATGGATGATAGCCTTGTCATTATGGAAGATAATCTATTATTGATATTTTGATTACCCCATTGGATGGAAGCTTTGTCATTATAGAACATAGTATGTTGTCGATATATTTGTTACTACAATGGATGGTAGCCTTGTCATTATGGAAGGCCGTATGTTGTCGAGAATTTCTTTACTGCAATGGATGGTAGCCTTGTCATTATGGAAGGTAGTCTTTTGTCGAGATTTTTGTTATTCCAATGGATGGTATCCTTGTCATTATTAAAGGTAGTTTGTTGTCAATATCTTTGTTACTCCAATGGATGGTAGCCTAGTCATTATGGAAGGTAGTCTGTTGTCGAGATTTTTGTTACTCCAATAGATGGTAGCCTTGCCATTATGGAAGGTAGTCTGTTGTCGAGATTTTTGTTACTCTAATGGATGGTAGCCTTGTCATTATGGAAGGTTTTCTCTTGTGGATAATTTTGTTACTCCAATGGCTGGTACCCTTGTCATTATGGAAGGTAGTTTGTTGTAAGGTTTTTTGTTACTCCAATGGATGGTAGCCTTGTCATTATGGAAGATTGTCTATTGTCGATATTTTTATTACTCCATTGGATGAAAACCGTGTCATTATGGAAGGTAGTCTGTTGTCGAGATTTTTGTTATTCCAATGGATGGTAGCCTTGTCATTATGGAAGGTAGTTTGTTGTCGTGATTTTTGTTACTGCAATGGATGCTAACCTTGTCATTATGGAAGGTAGTCTGTTGTTATGATTTCTGTTACTCCAATGGATGGTAGCCTTGTCATTATGGAAGGTAGTTTGTTGTCGAGATTTTTTTTATTCCAATGGATGGTATCCTTGTCATTATGAAAGGTAGTTCGTTGTCCATATCTTTGTTACTCCAATTGATGGTACCCTTGTCATTATGGAAGGTAGTCTCTTTTGGATATTTTTGTTACTCCAATGATGACAACCTTGTCATTATGGTAGGTAGTTTGTTGTCAAGATTTTTGTTACTACAAAGGATGGTAGCCTTGTCATTCTCGAAGGTATTCTGTTGTCGAGATTTTGGTTACTACAATAGATTGAAGCCTTGTTGTTATGGAAGATAGTTTGTTGTCGATATCTTTGTTACTCCAATGGATGGTAGCCTAGTCATTATGTAAGGTAGTCGATTGTCGAGATTTTTGTTACTCCAATGATGACAACCTTGTCATTATGGAAGGTAGTTTGTTGTCAAGATTTTTGTTACTACAAAGGATGGTAGCCTTGTCATTCTCGAAGGTATTCTGTTGTCGAGATTTTGGTTACTACAATAGATTGAAGCCTTGTTGTTATGGAAGATAGTTTGTTGTCGATATCTTTGTTACTCCAATGGATGGTAGCCTAGTCATTATGTAAGGTAGTCTATTGTCGAGATTTTTTTTACTCCAATGGAGTGTAGCCTTATCATTATGGAAGGTAGTCTCTTGTGGATATTTTTGTTAATCCAAAGATGGTACCCTTGTCATTATTGAATGTAGTATGATGTCTAGATTTTATTTACTCCAATGGATGGTATCCTTGTCATAATGGAAGGTAGTCTGTTGTCGAGATTTTTGTTATTCCAATGGATGGTATCCTTGTCATTATGAAAGGTAATCTGTTATCGATATTTTTGTTACTCCAATGGATGGTAGCCTAGTCATTATAGAAGGTAGTCTGTTGTCGAGATTTTTGTTACTCCAATAGATGGTAGCCTTTTCATTAAGGAAGGTAGTTTGTTGTCGATATTTTTGTTACTACAATGGATGGTAGCCTTGTCATTATGGAAGGTTTTCTCTTGTGGATAATTTTGTTACTCCAATGGCTGGTACCCTTGTCATTATGGAAGGTAGTTTGTGATAAGGTTTTTTGTTACTCCAATGGATGGTAGCCTTGTCATTATGGAAGGTAGTTTGTTGTCGAGATTTTTTTTATTCCAATGGATGGTATCCTTGTCATTATGAAAGGTAGTTCGTTGTCCATATCTTTGTTACTCCAATGGATGGTACCCTTGTCATTATGGAAGGTAGTCTGTTGTATAGATTTTTGTTACTCCAATGGATGGTAGCCTTGTCATTATAGAAGGTAGTCTATTGTCGAGATTTTTGTTACTCCAATGGATTGTAGCCTTGTCATTATGGAAGGTAGTCTCTTTTGGATATTTTTGTTACTCCAATGATGACAACCTTGTCATTATGGAAGATGGTATGTTGTCAAGATTTTTGTTACTACAATGGATGGTAGCCTTTTCATTATGGAAGGTAGTCTGTTGTCGAGATATTTGTTACTCCAATGGATGGTTGCCTTGTCATTATGGAAGGTTGTCTCTTGTTTATATTTTTGTTACTCCAATGGATGGTACCCTTGTCATTATGGAAGGTAGTTTGTTGTCGAGATTTTTATTACTCCAATGGATGGTAGCCTTGTCATTATGGAATATAATCTATTGTTGATATTTTTATTACCACATTGGATGGAAGCTTGGTCATTATTCAACATAGTATGTTATCGATATCTTTGTTACTACAATGGATGGTAGCCTTGTAATTATGGATGGTATTCTGTTGTCGAGATTTTTGTTGCTATAATGGATTGTAGCCTTGTCGTTATGGAAGGTAGTCTATTATCGATATCTTTGTTACTCCAACGGATGATAGCCTAGACATTATGGAAGGTAGTATGTTGTCTAGATTTTTGTTACTCCAATGGATGGTAGCCTTGTCATTATAGAAGGTAGTATGTTGTCGAGATTTTTGTTACTTCAATGGATTGTAGCCTTGTCAATATGGAAGGTAGTCTCTTGTGGATATTTTTGTTACTCCAATGATGATAGCTTTGTCATTATGGAAGGTAGTATGTTGTCGAGATTTTTGTTACTACAATGGATGCTAGCCTTGTCATTATGGAAGGTAGTCTGTTGTCGAGATTTTTGTTACTCCAATGGCGGGTAGCCTTGTCAATATGGAAGGTTGTCTCTTGTGTATATTTTTGTTACTCCAATGGATGGTACCCTTGTCATTATGGAAGGTAGTTTGTTGTCGAGATTTTTATTACTCCAATGGATGGTAGCGTTGTCATTATGGAATATAATCTATTGTTGATATTTTTATTACCGCATTGGATGGAAGCTTTGTCATTATGCAACAAAGTATGTTGTCGATATCTTTGTTACTACAATGGATGGTAGCCTTGTCATTATGGAATGTAGTCTGTTGTCGAGATTTTCTTTACTGCAATGGATGGTAGCCTTGTCATTATGGAAGGTAGTCTGTTGTCGAGATTTTTGTTATTCCAATGGATAGTATCCTTGTCATTATGAAAGGTAGTTCGTTGTCAATATCTTTGTTACTCCAATGGATGGTAGCCTAGTCATTATGGAAGGTAGTCTGTTGTCGAGATTTTTGATACTCCAATAGATGGTAGCCTTGCCATTATGGAAGGTAGTCTGTTGTCAAGATTTTTGTTATTACAATTCATGGTAGCCTTGTAATTATGGAAGGTATTCTATAGTCGATATTTTTCTTACTACAATGGATGGTATCCGTGTCATTATGGAAGGTAGTCTGTTTATCGAGATTTTTGTTAATCCAATGGATGGTAGCCTTGTCATTATGGAAGGTTTTCTCTTGTGGATAATTTTGTTACTCCAATGGATGGTAGCCTTGTCATTATGGAAGATAGTCTATTGTCGATATTTTTATTACTCCATTGGATGAAAGCCTTGTTATTATGGAAGGTAGTCTGTTGTCGAGATTTTTGTTATTCCAATGGATGGTAGCCTTGTCATTATGGAAGGTAGTTTGTTGTCGAGATTTTTGTTACTGCAATGGATGGTAACCTTATCATTATGGAAGGTAGTCTGTCGTTATGATTTCTGTTACTCCAATGGATGGTAGCCTTGTCATTATGGAAGGTAGTATGTTGTCGAGATTTTTGTTACTGCAATGGATGGTAGCGTTGTCATTATGGAAGGTAGTCTGTTGTCGATATTTTTGTTACTGCAATGGATGGTAGCCTTGTCATTATGGAAGGTAGTCTGTTGTCGATATTTTTGTTACTACAATGGATGGTAGCCTTGTCATTATGGAAGGTAGTCTGTTGTCGAGATTTTTGTTACTCCAATGGATGGTAGCCTTGTCATTATGGAAGGTTGTCTCTTGTGGATATTTTTGTTACTCCAATGGATGGTACCCTTGTCATTTTGGAAGGTAATCTGTTGTCGAGATTTTTTTTATTCCATTGGATGGTATCCTTGTAATTATGAAAGGTAGTTCGTTATCAATATCTTTGATACTCCAATTGATGGTACCCTTGTCATTATGGAAGGTAGTATGTTGTCGAGATTTTTGTTATTCCAATAGATGGTAGACTTGTCATTATGGAAGGTAGTCTGTTGTCGTGATTTTTATTATTCCAATGGATGGTTGCCTTTTCCTTATGGAAGGTAGTTTGTTTTTGAGATTTTTGTTAATCCAATGGATGGTAGCCTTGTCATTATGGAAGGTTTTCTCTTGTGGATAATTTTGTTACTCCAATGGCTGGTACCCTTGTCATTATGGAAGGTAGTTTGTTGTAGAGTTTTTTGTTACTCCAATGGATGGTAGCCTTGTCATTATGGAAGATAGTCTATTGTCGATATTTTTATTACTCCATTGGATGAAAGCCTTGTCATTATGGAAGGTAGTCTGTTGTCGAGATTTTTGTTATCCCAATGGATGGTAGTCTTGTCATTATGGAAGGTAGTTTGTTGTCGAGATTTTTGTTACTGCAATGGATGGTAACCTTGTCATTATGGAAGGTAGTCTGTTGTTATGATTTCTGTTACTACAATGGATGGTAGCATTGCCATTATGGAAGGTAGTATGTTGTCGAGATTTTTGTTACTGCAATGGATGGTAGCGTTGTCATTATGGAAGGTAGTCTGTTGTCGAGATTTTTGTTACTCTAATAAATGATAGCCTTGTGATAATGGAAGGTAGTCTGTTGTCGATATTTTTGTTACTACAATGGATGGTAGCCTTTTCATTATGGAAGGTTGTCTCTTGTGGATATTTTTGTTACTGTAATGGATGGTAGCCTTGTCATTATGGAAGGTTGTCTCTTGTGGATATTTTTGTTACTCTAATGGATGGTACCCTTGTCATTATGGAAGGTAGTTCGTTGTCGAGATTTTTTTTATTCCAATGGATGGTATCCTTGTCATTATGGAAGGTAGTCTATTGTCGAGATTTTTGTTAACCCAATGGATGGTAGCCTTGTCATTATGGAAGGTAGTTTGTTGTCGAGATTTTTGTTACTCCAATGGATGGTAGCCTTGTCATTATGGAAGTTAGTCTATTTTCGATATTTTTATTACTTCATTGGATAAATGCGTTGTCATTATGGAAGGTAGTCTATTGTTGAGATTTTTGTTATTCCAATGGATGGTAGCCTATTCATTATGGAAGGTAGTTTGTTGTCGACATTTTTGTTACTGCAATGGATGGTAACCTTGTCATTATGGAAGGTAGTCTGTCGTTATGATCTCTGTTACTCCAATGGATGGTAGCCTTGTCATTATGGAAGGTAGTATGTTGTCGAGATTTTTGTTACTACAATGGATGGTAGCGTTGTCATTATGGAAGGTAGTCTGTTGTCGATATTTTTGTTACTGCAATGGATGGTAGCCTTATCATTATGGAAGGTAGTCTGTTGTCGATATTTTTGTTACTACAATGGATGGTAGCCTTGTCATTATGGAAGGTAGTCCGTTGTCGAGAATTTTGTTACTCCAATGGATGGTAGCCTTGTCATTATGGAAGGTTGTCTCTTGTGGATATTTTTGGTACTCCAATGGATGGTACCCTTGTCATTATGGAAGGTAATCTGTTGTCGAGATTTTTTTTATTCCATTGGATGGTATCCTTGTCATTATGAAAGGCAGTTCGTTATCAATATCTTTGATACTCCAATTGATGGTTGCCTTGTAATTATGTAAGGTAGTTTGTTGTCGTGATTTTTGTTACTCCAATGGATGATAGCCTTGTCATTATGGAAGGTAGTATGTTGTCGTGATTTTTATTACTCCATTGGATGAAAGCCTTATCATTATGGAAGGTAGTCTATTGTCGAGATTTTTGTTACTGCAATGGATGGTAACCTTGTCATTATGGAAGGTAGTTTGTTATCGAGATTTTTGTTACTGCAATGGATGGTAACCTTGTCATTATGGAATGTAGTCAGTTGTTATGATTTCTGTTACTCCAATGGATGGTAGCCTTTTCATTATGGAAGGTAGTCTGTTGTCGAGATTTTTGTTACTACAATGGATGGTATCCTTGTTAATATGGAAGGTAGTCTGTTGTCGATATTTTTGTTATTTCAATAAATGCTAGCCTTGTAATTATGTAAGGTAGTCTGTTGTCGTGATTTTTGTTACTCCAATGGATGGTAGCCTTGTCATTATGGAAGGTAGTCTCTTGTGGATATTTTTGTTACTCCAATGATGGTAGCCTTGTCATTATGGAAGGTAGTCTGTTGTCGAGATTTTTGTTACTCCAATGGATGGTACCCTTGTCATTATGGAAGATAGTCTGTTGTCGATATTTTTATTACTCCAATGGATGGTAGCATTGTCATTATGGAAGGTTGTCTCTTGTGGATATTTTTGTTACTCCAATGGATGGTACCCTTGTCATTATGGAAGGTAGTCTATTTTCGAGATTTTTGTTACTCGAATGGATGTACGCCTTGTGATTATGGAAGATACTATATTTTCGAGATTTTTTTACTTCAATGGATGGTAGCCTTGTAATTATGGATGATATTCTATTGTCGAGATTTTTGTTACTATAATGGATTGTAGCCTTGTCGTTATGGAAGGTAGTCTGTTGTCGATATCTTTGTTACTCCAATGGATGATAGCCTAGTCATTATGGAAGGTAGTCTATTGTCTAGATTTTTGTTACTCCAATGGATGGTAGCCTTGTCATTATAGAAGGTAGTCTATTGTCGAGATTTTTGTTACTTCAATGGATTGTAGCCTTGTCATTATTGAAGGTAGTCTCTTGTGGATATTTTTGTTACTCTAATGATGATAACTTTTTTATTATGGAAGGTAGTATGTTGTCGATATTTTTGTTACTACAATGGATGGTACCCTTGTCAATATGGAAGGTTGTCTCTTGTGTATATTTTTATTACTCCAGTGGATGGTACCCTTGTCACTATGGAAGGTAGTCTGTTGTCGAGTATTTATTACTCCAATGGATGGTAGCATTGTCATTATGGAAGATAATCTATTGTTGATATTTTTATTACCCCATTGGATGGAAGCTTTGTCATTATGCAACATAGTATGTTACCGATATCTTTGTTACTACAATGGATGGTAGCCTTTTCATTATGGAAGGTAGTCTGTTGTCGAGATTTTCTTTACTGCATTGGATGGTAGCCTTGTCATTATGGAAGGTAGTCTGTTGTCGAGATTTTTGTTATTCCAATGGATAGTATCCTTGTCATTATGAAAGGTAGTTCATTATCAATATCTTTGTTACTCCAATGGATGGTAGCCTAGTCATTATGGAAGGTAGTCTGTTGTCGAGATTTTTGATACTCCAATAGATAGTAGCCTTGCCATTACGGAAGGTAGTCTGTTGTCGAGATTTTTGTTACTACAATGGATGGTAGCCTTGTCATTATGGAAGGTTTTCTCTTGTCGAGATTTTTGTTACTCCTATGGATGGTAGCCTTGTCATTATGGAAGATAGTCTATTGTCGATATTTTTATTACTCCATTGGATGAAAGCCTTGTCATTATGGAAGGTAGTCTGTTGTCGAGATTTTTGTTAATCCAATGGATGGTAGCCTTGTCATTATGGAAGGTAGTTTGTTGTCGAGATTTTTGTTACTCCAATGGATGGTAGCCTTGTCATTATGGAAGATAGTCTATTGTCGATATTTCTATTACTCCATTGGATGAAAGCCTTGTCATTATGGAAGGTAGTTTGTTGTCGAAATTTTTGTTACTGCAATGGATGGTAACCTTGTCATTATGGAAGGTAGTCTATTGTTATGATTTTTGTTACTCCAATGGATGGTAGCCTCGTCATTATGGAAGATAGTATGTTGTCGAGATTTTTGTTACTACAATGGATGGTTGCGTTGTCATTATGGAAGGTAGTCTATTGTCGAGATTTTTGTAACTGTAATAGATGGTAGCCTTTTCATTATGGAAGGTAGTCTATTCTTATGATAGCCTTGTCATTATGAAAGGTAGTCCGTTATCGATATCTTTGTTACTCCAATGGATGGTAGCCTAGTCATTATGGAAGGTAGTCTGTTGTTGAGATTTTTGTTACTGCAATAGATGGTAGCCTTGTCATTAAGGAAGGTAGTCTGTTGTCGATATTTTATTTACTCCAATGGATGGTATCCTTATCATTATGAAAGGTAGTCTGTTGTCGAGATTTTTGTTATTCCAATGGATGGTATCCTTGTCATTATGAAAGGTAGTCTGTTATCGATATCTTTGTTACTCCAATGGATGGTAGCCTAGTCATTATGGAAGGTAGTCTGTTGTTGAGATTTTTGTTACTGCAATAGATGGTAGCCTTGTCATTAAGGAAGGTAGTCTGTTGTCGATATTTTTGTTACTACAATGGATGGTAGCCTTGTCAATATGGAAGGTAGTTTGTTGTCGAGATTTTTGTTACTCCAATGGATGGTACCCTTGTCATTATGGAAGGTAGTCTATTGTCGAGATTTTTGATACTCCAATGGATGTAAGCCTTGTGATTATGGAAGGTACTATATTTTCGAGATTTTTTTTACTTCAATGGATGGTAGCCTTGTAATTATGGATGGTGTTCTGTTGTCGAGATTTTTGTTACTATATTGGATTGTAGCCTTGTCGTTATGGAAGGTAGTCTGTTGTCAATATCTTTGTTACTCCAATGGATGATAGCCTAGTAATTATGGAAGGTAGTCTGTTGTCTATATTTTTGTTACTCCCATGGATGGTAGCCTTGTTATTATAAAAGGTAGTCTATTGTCACGATTTTTGTTACTTCAATGGATTGTAGCCTTGTCATTATGGAAGGTAGTCTCTTGTGGATATTTTTGTTACTCCAATGATGATAACCCTGTCATTATGGAAGGTAGTATGTTATCGAGATTTTTGTTACTATAATGGATGGTAGCCTTGTCATTATTGAAGGTAGTCTGTTGTCGAGATTTTCTTTACTGCATTGGATGGTAGCCTTGTCATTATGGAAGGTAGTCTGTTGTCGAGATTTTCTTTACTGCATTGGATGGTAGCCTTGTCATTATGGAAGGTAGTCTGTTGTCGAGATTTTTGTTATTCCAATGGATAGTATCCTTGTCATTATGAAAGGTAGTTCGTTGTCAATATCTTTGTTACTCCAATGGATGGTAGGCTAGTCATTATGGAAGGTAGTGTGTTGTCGAGATTTTTGATACTCCAATAGATAGTAGCCTTGCCATTACGGAAGGTAGTCTATTGTCGAGATTTTTGTTACTACAATGGATGGTAGCCTTGTCATTATGGAAGGTTTTCTCTTGTCGAGATTTTTGTTACTCCTATGTATGGTAGCCTTGTCATTTTGGAAGATAGTCTATTGTCGATATTTTTATTACTCCATTGGATGAAAGCCTTGTCATTATGGAAGGTAGTCTGTTGTCGAGATTTTTGTTAATCCAATGGATGGTAGCCTTGTCATTATGGAAGGTAGTTTGTTGTCGAGATTTTTGTTACTCCAATGGATGGTAGCCTTGTCATTATGGAAGATAGTCTATTGTCGATATTTTTATTACTCCATTGGATGAAAGCCTTGTCATTATGGAAGGTAGTTTGTTTTCGAGATTTTTGTTACTGCAATGGATGGTAACCTTGTCATTATGGAAGGTAGTCTATTGTTATGATTTTGTTTACTCCAATGGATGGTAGCCTCGTCATTATGGAAGATAGTCTATTGTCGATATTTTTATTACTCCATTGGATGGTAGCCTTGTCATTATGGAAGGTAGTTTGTTGTCGACATTTTTGTTACTACATTGGATGGTAACCTTGTCATTATGGAAGGTAGTCTATTCTTATGATTTATGTTACTCCAATGGATGGTAGCCTTGTCATTATGGAAGGTAGTATGTTGTCGAGATTTTTGTTACTACAATGGATGGTAGCGTTGTCATTATGGAAGGTAGTCTATTGTCGAGATTTTTGTAACTGTAATAGATGGTAGCCTTGTCATTATGGAAGGTTGTCTCTTGTGTATATTTTTATTACTCCAATGGATGGTACCCTTGTCATTATGGAAGGTAGTCTGTTGTCGAGTATTTATTACTCCAATGGATGGTAGCCTTGTCATTATGGAAGATAATCTATTGTTGATATTTTTATTACCCCATTGGATGGAAGCTTTGTCATTATGCAACATAGTATGTTATCGATATCTTTGTTACTACAATGGATGGTAGCCTTGTCATTCTGGAAGGTAGTCTGTTGTCGAGATTTTCTTTACTGCATTGGATGGTAGCCTTGTCATTATGGAAGGTAGTCTGTTGTCGAGATTTTTGTTATTCCAATGGATAGTATCCTTGTCATTATGAAAGGTAGTTCGTTGTCAATATCTTTGTTACTCCAATGGATGGTAGCCTAGTCATTATGGAAGGTAGTCTGTTGTCGAGATTTTTGTTACTCCAATGGATGGTAGCCTTGTCATTATGGAAGATAATCTATTGTTGATATTTTTATTACCCCATTGGATGGAAGCTTTGTCATTATGCAACATAGTATGTTATCGATATCTTTGTTACTACAATGGATGGTAGCCTTGTCATTCTGGAAGGTAGTCTGTTGTCGATATTTTCTTTACTGCATTGGATGGTAGCCTTGTCATTATGGAAGGTAGTCTGTTGTCGAGATTTTTGTTATTCCAATGGATAGTATCCTTGTCATTATGAAAGGTAGGTCGTTGTCAATATCTTTGTTACTCCAATAGATAGAAGCCTTGCCATTACAGAAGGTAGTTTGTTGTCGAGATTTTTGTTACTACAATTGATGGTAGCCTTGTCATTATGGAAGGTATTCTATAGTCGATATTTTTCTTACTACAATGGATGGTATCCTTGTCATTATGGAAGGTAGTCTGTTTATCGAGATTTTTGTTACTACAATGGATGGTAGCCTTGTCATTATGGAATATTTTCTCTTGTGGATAATTTAGTTACTCCAATGGCTGGTACCCTTGTCATTATGGAAGGTAGTTTGGTGTAGAGTTTTTTGTTACTCCAATGGATGGTAGCCTTGTCATTATGGAAGATAGTCTACTGTCGATATTTTTATTACTCCATTGGATGAAAGCCTTGTCATTATGGAAGGTAGTTTGTTGTCGAAATTTTTGTTACTGCAATGGATGGTAACCTTGTCATTATGGAAGGTCGTCTATTGTTATGATTTTTGTTACTCCAATGGATGGTAGCCTCGTCATTATGGAAGATAGTCTATTGTCGATATTTTTATTACTCCATTGGATGGTAGCCTTGTCATTATGGAAGGTAGTTTGTTGTCGACATTTTTACTACTGCAATGGATGGTAACCTTGTCATTATGGAAGGTAGTCTATTGTTATGATTTATGTTACTCCAATGGATGGTAGCCTTGTCATTATGGAAGGTAGTATGTTGTCGAGATTTTTGTTACTACAATGGATGGTAGCGTTGTCATTATGGAAGGTAGTCTATTGTCGAGATTTTAGTAATTGTAATAGATGGTAGCCTTGTCATTATGGAAGGTAGTTTGTTATTGATATTTTTGTTACTACAATGGATGGTAGCCTTGTCATTATGGAAGGTAGTCTATTGTCGAGATTTTTGTTACTCCAACGGATGGTAGCCTAGTCATTATGGAAGGTTGTCTCTTGTGGATATTTTTGTTACTCCAATGGATGGTACCCTTGTCATTATGGAAGGTAGTCTATTGTCGAGATTTTTTTTATTCCAATGGATGGTATCCTTGTCATTATGAAAGGTAGTTCGTTGTCAATATCTTTGTTACTCCAATGGATGGTACCCTTGTCATCATGGAAGGTAGTATGTTGTCGAGATTTTTGTTATTCCAATAGATGGTAGCCTTGTCATTATGGAAGGTAGTCTGTTGTCGTGATTTTTATTACTCCATTGCATGAAAGCCTTGTCATTATGGAAGGTAGTCTGTTGTTGAGATTTTTGTTATTCCAATGGATGGTAGCCTTTTCATTATGGAAGGTAGTTTGTTGTCGAGATTTTTGTTACTGCAATGGATGGTAACCTTGTCATTATGGAAGGTAGTCGGTTGTTATGATTTCTGTTACTCCAATGGATGGTAGCCTTGTCATTATGGAAGGTAGTTTGTTGTCGAGATTTTTGTTACTACAATGGATGGTAGCCTTGTCATTATGGAAGGTAGTATGTTGTCGAGATTTTTGTTATTCCAATGAATGGTAGAATTGTAATTATGTAAGGTAGTCTGTTGTCGTGATTTTTGTTACTCCAATGGATGGTAGCCTTGTCATTATGGAAGGTAGTATGTTGTCAATATCTTTGTTACTCTAGTGGATGGTAGCCTTGTCATTATGGAAGGTAGTCTGTTGTTGAGATTTTTGTTACTCCAAGGGATGGTAGCCTTGTCATTATGGAAGGTAGTGTGTTGTCGATATTTTTGTTATTCCAATAGATAGTAGCCTTGTCATTATGGAAGGTAGTCTATTATCTAGATTTTTGTTACTACAATGGATGGTAACCTTGTCATTCTGGAAGGTATTCTGTTGTCGAGATTTCGGTTACTACAATAAATTGAAGCCTTGTCGTTATGGAAGATAGTTTGTTGTCGATATCTTTGTTACTCCAATGGATGGTAGCCTAGTCATTATGGAAGGTAGTCTATTATTGAGTTTTTGTTACTTCAATGGATTTTAGCCTTGTCATTATGTAAGGTAGTCTATTGTCGAGATTTTTTATACTACAATGGATTGTAGCCTTGTCATTATGGAAGGTAGTCTCCTGTGGATATTTTTGTTACTCCAATGATGGTACCCTTGTCATTATTGAATGTAGTCTGATGTCGAGATTTTATTTACTCCAATGGATGGTATCCTTATCATTATGAAAGGTAGTCTATTGTCGAGATTTTTGTTATTCTAATGGATGGTATCCTTGTCATTATGAAAGGTAGTCCGTTATCGATATCTTTGTTACTCCAATGGATGGTAGCCTAGTCATTATGGAAGGTAGTCTGTTGTTGAGATTTTTGTTACTGCAATAGATGGTAGCCTTGTCATTAAGGAAGGTAGTTTGTTGTCGATATTTTTGTTACTACAATGGATGGTAGCCTTGTCAATATGGAAGGTAGTTTGTTGTCGAGATTTTTGTTACTCCAATGGATGGTAGCCTTGTCATTATGGAAGGTTGTCTCTTGTGGATATTTTTGTTACTCCAATGGATGGTACCCTTGTCATTATGGAAGGTAGTCTATTGTCGAGATTTTTGTTACTCCAATGGATGTAAGCCTTGTGATTATGGAAGGTACTATATTTTCGAGATTTTTTTTACTTCAATGGATGGTAGCCTTGTAATTATGGATGGTATTCTGTTGTCGAGATTTTTGTTACTATATTGGATTGTAGCCTTGTCGTTATGGAAGGTAGTCTGTTGTCGATATCTTTGTTACTCCAATGGATGATAGCCTAGTAATTATGGAAGGTAGTCTGTTGTCTATATTTTTGTTACTCCCATGGATGGTAGCCTTGTTATTATAGAAGGTAGTCTATTGTCACGATTTTTGTTACTTCAATGGATTATAGCCTTGTCATTATGGAAGGTAGTCTCTTGTGGATATTTTTGTTACTCCAATGATGGTAGCCTTGTCATTATGGAAGGTAGTATGTTATCGAGATTTTTGTTACTATAATGGATGGTAGCCTTGTCATTATGGAAGGTAGTATGTTGTCGAGATTTTTGTTACTCCAATGGATGGTAGCCTTGTCATTTTGGAAGGTTGTCTCTTGTGGATATTTTTGTTACTCCAATGGATTGTACCCTTGTCATTATGGAAGGTAGTCTGTTGTCGAGATTTTTATTACTCCAATGGATGGTAGCCTTGTCATTATGGAAGATAATCTATTTTTGATATTTTTATTACCCCATTGGATGGAAGCTTTGTCATTATGGAACATAGTATGTTGTCGATATCTTTTTTACTGCAATGGATGGTAACCTTGTCATTATGGAAGGTAGTCTGTTGTTATGATTTCTGTTACTCCAATGGATGGTAGCCTTGTCATTATGGAAGGTAGTATGTTGTCGAGATTTTTGTTACTACAATGGATGGTAGCATTGTCATTATGGAAGGTAGTTCGTTGTCAATATCTTTGTTACTCCAATGGATGGTAGCCTATTCATTATGGAAGGTAGTCTGTTGTCGAGATTTTTGTTACTGCAATGGATGGTAGTCTTGTCATTATGGAAGGTAGTTTGTTGTCGAGATTTTTGTTATTCCAATGAATGTTAGACTTGTAATTATGTAAGGTAGTCTGTTGTCGTGATTTTTGTTACTCCAATGGATGGTAGCGTTGTCGTTATGGAAGGTAGTATGTTGTCAATATCTTTGTTACTCCAGTGGATTGTAGCCTTGTCATTATGGAAGGTAGTCTGTTGTCGAGATTTTTGTTACTCCAAGGGATGGTAGCCTTGTCATTATGGAAGGTAAAGTGTTGTCGATATTTTTGTTATTCCAATGGATAGTAGCCTTGTCATTATGGATGGTATTCTATTGTCTAGATTTTTGTTACTACAATGGATGGTAGCCTTGTCATTCTGGAAGGTATTCTGTTGTCGAGATTTTGGTTACTACAATAGATGGAAGATAGTTTGTTGTCGATATCTTTGTTACTCCAAGGATGGTAGCCTAGTCATTATGGAAGGTAGTGTATTGTCTAGATTTTTGTTACTCTAATGGATTGTACCCTTGTCATTATGTAAGGTAGTCTATTGTCGTGATTTTTTATACTCCAAAGGATTGTAGCCTTGTCATTATGGAAGGTAGTCTCTTGTGATATTTTTGTTACTCCAATGATGGTACCCTTGTCATTATTGAATGTAGTCTGATGTCGAGATTTTATTTACTATAATGGATGGTATCCTTGTCATTATGGAAGGTAGTCTGTTGTCGAGATTTTTGTTATTCCGATGGATGGTATCCTTGTCTTTATGAAAGTTAGTCCGTTATCGATATCTTTGTTACTCCAATGGATGGTAGCCTAGTCATTATGGAAGGTAGTCTGTCGTCGAGATTTTTGTTACTGCAATAGATGGTAGCCTTGTCATTAAGGAAGGTAGTCTGTTGTCGATATTTTTGTTACTACAATGGATGGTAGCCTTGTCAATATGGAAGGTAGTCTGTTGTCGAGATTTTTGTTACTCCAATGGATGGTAGCCTTGTCATTATGCAAGGTTGTCTCTTGTGGATATTTTTGTTACTCCAATGGATGGTACCCTTGTCATTATGGAAGGTAGTCTATTGTCGAGATTTTTGTTACTCCAATGGATGTAAGCCTTGTGATTATGGAAGGTACTATATTTTCGAGATTTTTTTTACTTCAATGGAGATAGCCTTGTAATTATGGATGGTATTCTGTTGTCGATATTTTTGTTACTATATTGGATTGTAGCCTTGTCGTTATGGAAGGTAGTCTGTTGTCGATATCTTTGTTACTCCAATGGATGATAGCCTAGTCATTATGGAAGGTAGTTTGTTGTCTAGATTTTTGTTACTCCCATGGATGGTAGCCTTGTAATTATGGAAGGTAGTCTCTTGTGGATATTTTTGTTACTCCAATGATGATAACCTTGTCATTATAGAAGGTAGTATGTTGTCGAGATTTTTGTTACTACAATGGATGGTAGCCTTGTCATTATGGAAGGTAGTCTGTTGTCGAGATTTTTGTTACTCCAATGGATGGTAGCCTTGTCATTATGGAAGGTTGTCTCTTGAGGATATTTTCTTTACTCCAATGGATGGTACCCTTGTCATTATGGTAGGTAGTTTATTGTCGAGATTTTTATTACTCCAATGGATGGTAGCCTTGTCATTATGGAAGGTAGTCTGTTGCGGAGATTTTCTTTACTGCAATGGATAGTAGCCTTGTCATTATGGAAGGTAGTCTGTTGTCCAGATTTTTGTTATTCCAATGGATGGTACCCTTGTCATTATGAAAGGTAGTTCGTTGTCAATATCTTTGTTACTCCAATGGATGATAGCCTAGTCATTATGGAAGGTAGTCTGTTGTCGAGATTTTTGTTACTCCAATAGATGGTAGCCTTGCCATTATGGAAGATAGTCTGTTGTCGAGATTTTTGTTACTACAATTGATGTTAGCCTTTTTTTTATCGAAGGTATTCTATAGTCGAGATTTTTCTTACTATAATGGATGGTATCCTTGTCATTATGGAAGGTAGTCTGTTTATCGAGATTTTTGTTACTCCGATGGATGGTAGCCTTGTCATTATGGAAGGTTTTCTCTTGTGGATAATTTTGTTACTCCAATGGCTGGTACCCTTGTCATTATGGAAGGAAGTTTGTTGTAGAGATTTTTTTTCTTTAATGGATGGTAGCTTTGTCATTATGGAAGATAGTCTATTGTCTATATTTTTATTACTCCATTGGATGAAAGCCTTGTCATTATGGAAGGTAGTCTGTTGTCGAGATTTTTGTTATTCCAATGGATGGTAGCCTTGTCACTATGGAAGGTAGTTTGTTGTCGAGATTTTTGTTACTGCAATGGATGGTAACCTTTTCATTATGGAAGGTAGTCTGTTGTTATGATTTGTGTTACTCCAATGGATGGTAGCATTGTCATTATGGAAGGTAGTCCGTTGTCGAGATTTTTGTTACTGCAATGGATGGTAGCCTTGTCATTATGGAAGGTAGTCTGTTGTCGAGATTTTTGTTACTCCAATAGATGTTAGTCTTTCCATTATTGAAGGTAGTCTGTTGTCGAGATTTTTGTTACTACAATTGATGGTAGCCTTGTCATTATGGAAGGTATTCTATAGTCGAGATTTTTTTTACTACAATGTATGGTAGCCTTGTCATTATGGAAGGTAGTCTATTTATCGAGTTTTTTGTTACTCCAATGGAAAGTAGCCTTGTCATTATGGAAGGTTGTCTCTTGCGGATATTTTTTTTACTCCAATGGATGGTACCCTTGTCTTTATGGAAGGCAGTCTGTTGTCGAGATTTTTCTTACTCCAATGGATGGTAGCCTTGTCATTATGGAAGATAGTCTATTTTCGATATTTTTATTACTCCATTGGATGAAAGCCTTGTCATTATGGAAGGTAGTCTATTGTCGAGATTTTTGTTATTCCAATGAATGGTAGCCTTGTCATTATGGAAGGTAGTCTGTTGTTATGATTTTTGTTACTCCAATTGATGGTAGCCTTGTCACTATGGAAGGTAGTATGTTGTCGAGATTTTTGTTACTACAATGGATGGTAGCATTGTCATTATGGAAGGTAGTCTGTTGTCGAGATTTTTGTTACTGCAATGGATGGTAGCCTTGTCATTATGTAAGGTAGTCTATTGTCGAGATTTTTGTTATTCCAATGGATGGTATCCTTCTCATTATGAAAGGTAGTTCGTTGCCAATATCTTTGTTACTCCAATGGATGGTAGCCTAGTCATTATGGAAGGTAGTCTGTTGTCGAGATTTTTGTTACTCCAATAGATGGTAGTCTTGCCATTATGGAAGGTAGTCTGTTGTCAAGATTTTTGTTACTACAATTGATGGTAGCCTTGTCATTATGGAAGGTATTCTATAATCAATATTTTTGTTACTACAATGGATGGTGGCCTTGTCATTATAAAAGGTAGTCAGTTTCTCGAGATATTTGTTACTCCAATAGATGGTAGCCTTGTCATTATGGAAGGTTTTTCTTGTGGATATTTTTGTTACTCCAACGGATGGTAGCCTTGTCATTTTGGAAGATAGTCTATTGTCGAGATTTTTATTACTCCATTGGATGAAAGCCTTGTCATAATGGAAGGTAGTCTATTGTCGAGATTTTGGTTAATCCAATGGATGGTAGCCTTGTAATTATTTATGGTAGTCTGTTATCGTGATTTTTGTTACTCCAATGTATGGTAGCCTTGTCATTATGGAAGGTAGTTCGTTGTCAATATCTTTGTTACTCCAATGGATGATAGCCTAGTCATTATGGAAGGTAGTCTGTTGTCGAGATTTTTGTTACTCCAATAGATGGTAGCCTTGCCATTATGGAAGATAGTCTGTTGTCGAGATTTTTGTTACTACAATTGATGTTAGCCTTTTTTTTATCGAAGGTATTCTATAGTCGAGATTTTTCTTACTATAATGGATGGTATCCTTGTCATTATGGAAGGTAGTCTGTTTATCGAGATTTTTGTTACTCCGATGGATGGTAGCCTTGTCATTATGGAAGGTTTTCTCTTGTGGATAATTTTGTTACTCCAATGGCTGGTACCCTTGTCATTATGGAAGGAAGTTTGTTGTAGAGATTTTTTTTCTTTAATGGATGGTAGCTTTGTCATTATGGAAGATAGTCTATTGTCTATATTTTTATTACTCCATTGGATGAAAGCCTTGTCATTATGGAAGGTAGTCTGTTGTCGAGATTTTTGTTATTCCAATGGATGGTAGCCTTGTCACTATGGAAGGTAGTTTGTTGTCGAGATTTTTGTTACTGCAATGGATGGTAACCTTTTCATTATGGAAGGTAGTCTGTTGTTATGATTTGTGTTACTCCAATGGATGGTAGCATTGTCATTATGGAAGGTAGTCCGTTGTCGAGATTTTTGTTACTGCAATGGATGGTAGCCTTGTCATTATGGAAGGTAGTCTGTTGTCGAGATTTTTGTTACTCCAATAGATGGTAGTCTTTCCATTATTGAAGGTAGTCTGTTGTCGAGATTTTTGTTACTACAATTGATGGTAGCCTTGTCATTATGGAAGGTATTCTATAGTCGAGATTTTTTTTACTACAATGTATGGTAGCCTTGTCATTATGGAAGGTAGTCTATTTATCGAGTTTTTTGTTACTCCAATGGAAAGTAGCCTTGTCATTATGGAAGGTTGTCTCTTGCGGATATTTTTTTTACTCCAATGGATGGTACCCTTGTCTTTATGGAAGGCAGTCTGTTGTCGAGATTTCTCTTACTCCAATGGATGGTAGCCTTGTCATTATGGAAGATAGTCTATTTTCGATATTTTTATTACTCCATTGGATGAAAGCCTTGTCATTATGGAAGGTAGTCTATTGTCGAGATTTTTGTTATTCCAATGAATGGTAGCCTTGTCATTATGGAAGGTAGTCTGTTGTTATGATTTTTGTTACTCCAATTGATGGTAGCCTTGTCACTATGGAAGGTAGTATGTTGTCGAGATTTTTGTTACTACAATGGATGGTAGCATTGTCATTATGGAAGGTAGTCTGTTGTCGAGATTTTTGTTACTGCAATGGATGGTAGCCTTGTCATTATGTAAGGTAGTCTATTGTCGAGATTTTTGTTATTCCAATGGATGGTATCCTTCTCATTATGAAAGGTAGTTCGTTGCCAATATCTTTGTTACTCCAATGGATGGTAGCCTAGTCATTATGGAAGGTAGTCTGTTGTCGAGATTTTTGTTACTCCAATAGATGGTAGTCTTGCCATTATGGAAGGTAGTCTGTTGTCAAGATTTTTGTTACTACAATTGATGGTAGCCTTGTCATTATGGAAGGTATTCTATAATCAATATTTTTGTTACTACAATGGATGGTGGCCTTGTCATTATAAAAGGTAGTCAGTTTCTCGAGATATTTGTTACTCCAATAGATGGTAGCCTTGTCATTATGGAAGGTTTTTCTTGTGGATATTTTTGTTACTCCAACGGATGGTAGCCTTGTCATTTTGGAAGATAGTCTATTGTCGAGATTTTTATTACTCCATTGGATGAAAGCCTTGTCATAATGGAAGGTAGTCTATTGTCGAGATTTTGGTTAATCCAATGGATGGTAGCCTTGTAATTATTTATGGTAGTCTGTTATCGTGATTTTTGTTACTCCAATGTATGGTAGCCTTGTCATTATGGAAGGTAGTATGTTGTCGAGATTTTTGTTACTCCAAGGGATGGTAGCCTTGTAATTATGGAAGGTAGTGGGTTGTCGATATTTTTGTTATTCCAATGGATGGTAGCCTTGTCATTATGGAAGGTAGTCTATTTACTTTATTTTTGTTACTCCAATGGATGTAAACCTTGTGATTATGGAAGGTAGTATATTGTCGAGATTTTTGTTACTACAATGGATGGTAGCCTTGTCATTATGGAAGGTAGTCTGTTGTCGAGATTTTTGTTATTCCAATGGATGGTAGCCTTGTCATTATGGAAGGTAGTCTGCTTTTCGAGGTTTTTGTTACTCCAATGGATGGTAGCCTTGTCATTATGGATGGTTGTCTCTTGTGGATATTTTTTTACTCCAATGGATGGTACCCTTGTCTTTATGGAAGGAAGTCTGTTGTCGAGATTTTTCTTACTCCAATGTATGGTAGCCTTGTCATTATGGAAGATAGTCAATTTTCCATATTTTTATTACTCCATTGGATGAAAGCCTTGTCATTATGGAAGGTAGTCTGTTGTCGATATTTTTGTTACTCCAATGGATGGTAGCCTTGTCATTATGGAAGGTATTCTATAGTCGAGATTTTTGTTACTACAATGGATTGTAGCCTTGTCATTATGGAAGGTAGTCTATTTAACGAGTTTTTTGTTACTCCAATGGATGGTAGCCTTGTCATTATGGAAGGTTGTCTCTTGGGGATATTTTTTTTACTCCAATGGATGGTACCCTTGTCTTTATGGAATGTAGTCTGTTGTCGAGATTTTTCTTACTCCAGTGGATGGTAGCCTTGTCATTATGGAAGATAGTCTATTTTCGATATTTTTATTACTCCATTGGATGAAAGCCTTGTCATTATGGAAGGTAGTTTGTTGTCGAGATTTTTGTTAATCCAATGGATGGTAGCCTTGTCATTATGGAAGGTAGTTTGTTGTCGAGATTTTTGTTACCCCAATGGATGGTAGCCTTGTCATTATCGAAGATAGTCTATTGTTTATATTTTTATTACTCCATTGGATGAAAGCCTTGTCATTATGGAAGGTAGTCTATTATCGAGATTTTTGTTATTCCAATGGATGGTAGCCTTGTCATTATGGAAGGTAGTCTGTTGTTATGATTTTTGTTACTCCAATGGATGGTAGCCTTGTCACTATGGAAGGTAGTATGTTGTCGAGATTTTTGTTACTACAATGGATGGTAGCATTGTCATTATGGAAGGTAGTCTGTTGTCGAGATTTTTGTTACTGCAATGGATGGTAGCCTTGTCATTATGGAAGGTAGTCTATTATCGAGATTTTTGTTATTCCAATGGATGGTATCCTTGTCATTATGAAAGGTAGTTCGTTGCCAATATATTTGTTACTCCAATGGATGGTAGCCTAGTCATTATGGAAGGTAGTCTGTTGTCGAGATTTTTATTACTCCAATAGATGGTAGTCTTGCCATTATGGAAGGTAGTCTGTTGTCAAGATTTTTGTTACTATAATTGATGGTAGCCTTGTCATTATGGAAGGTATTCTATAATCAATATTTTTGTTACTACAATGGATGGTAGCCTTGTCATTATAAAAGGTAGTCAGTTTATCGAGATTTTTGTTACTCCAATGGATGGTAGCCTTGTCATTATGGAAGGTTTTCTCTTGTGGATATTTTTGTTACTCCAATGGATGGTAGCCTTGTCATTATGGAAGATAGTCTATTGTCGAGATTTTTATTACTCCATTGGATGAAAGCCTTGTCATAATGGAAGGTAGTCTATTGTCGAGATTTTGGTTAATCCAATGGATGGTAGCCTTGTAATTATTTAAGGTAGTCTGTTATCGTGATTTTTGTTACTCCAATGTATGGTAGCCTTGTGATTATGGAAGGTAGTCTGTTGTCGATATTTTTGTTACTCCAAGGGATGATAGCCTTGTCATTATGGAAGGTAGTGGGTTGTCGATATTTTTGTTATTCCAATGGATGGTATCCTTGTCATTATGGAAGGTAGTCTATTGTCTTTATTTTTGTTACTCCAATGGATGTAAACCTTGTGATTATGGAAGGTAGTATATTGTCGAGATTTTTGTTACTACAATGGATGGTAGCCTTGTCATTATGGAAGGTAGTCTGTTGTCGAGATTTTTGTTATTCCAATGGATGGTAGCCTTGTCATTATGGAAGGTAGTCTGTTTTTCGAGGTTTTTGTTACTCCAATGGATGGTAGCCTTGTCATTATGGATGGTTGTCTCTTGTGGATATTTTTTTTACTCAAATGGATGGTACCCTTGTCTTTATGGAAGGAAGTCTGTTGTCGAGATTTTTCTTACTCCAATGTATGGTAGCCTTGTCATTATGGAAGATAGTCAATGTTCGATATTTTTATTACTCCATTGGATGATAGCCTTGTCATTATGGAAGGTAGTCTGTTGTCGATATTTTTGTTACTCCAATTGATGGTAGCCTTGTCATTATGGAAGGTATTCTATAGTCGAGATTTTTGTTACTACAATGGATTGTAGCCTTGTCATTATGGAAGGTAGTCTATTTAACGAGTTTTTTGTTACTCCAATGGATGGTAGCCTTGTCATTATGGAAGGTTGTCTCTTGGGGATATTTTTTTTACTCCAATGGATGGTACCCTTGTCTTTATGGAATGTAGTCTGTTGTCGAGATTTTTCTTACTCCAGTGGATGGTAGCCTTGTCATTATGGAAGATAGTCTATTTTCGATATTTTTATTACTCCATTGGATGAAAGCCTTGTCATTATGGAAGGTAGTTTGTTGTCGAGATTTTTGTTAATCCAATGGATGGTAGCCTTGTCATTATGGAAGGTAGTTTGTTGTCGAGATTTTTGTTACCCCAATGGATGGTAGCCTTGTCATTATCGAAGATAGTCTATTGTTTATATTTTTATTACTCCATTGGATGAAAGCCTTGTCATTATGGAAGGTAGTCTGTTATCGAGATTTTTGTTACTACAATGGATGGTAGCCTTGTCATTATAAAAGGTCGTCTGTTTATCGAGATTTTTGTTACTCCAATGGATGGTAACCTTGTCATTATGGAAGGTAGTCTGTTGTTATGATTTTTGTAACTCCAATGGATGGTAGCCTTGTCACTATGGAAGGTAGCATGTTGTCGAGATTTTTGTTACTACAATGGATGGTAGCATTGTCATTACGGAAGGTTGTCTATTGTCGAGATTTTTGTTACTGCAATGGATGGTAGCCTTGTCATTATGGAAGGTAGTCTATTGTCGAGATTTTTGTTATTCTAATGGATGGTATCCTTGTCATTATGAAAGGTAGTTCGTTGCCAATATATTTGTTACTCCAATGGATGGTAGCCTAGTCATTATAGAAGGTAGTCTGTTGTCGAGATTTTTGTTACTCCAATAGATGGTAGTCTTGCCATTATGGAAGGTAGTCTGTTGTCAAGATTTTTGTTACTACAATTGATGGTAGCCTTGTCATTATGGAAGGTAGTCTATTTATCGAGTTTTTTGTTACTCCAATGGATGGTAGCCTTGTCATTATGGAAGGTTGTCTCTTGGGGATATTTTTTTTACTCCAATGGATGGTACCCTTGTCTTTATGGAAGGCAGTCTGTTGTCGAGATTTTTCTTACTCCAATGGAAGGTAGCCTTGTCATTATGGAAGTTAGTCTATTTTCGATATTTTTATTACTCCATTGGATGAAAGCCTTGTCATTATGGAAGGTAGTTTGTTGTCGAGATTTTTGTTAATCCAATGGATGGTAGCCTTGTCATTATGGAAGGTAGTTTGTTGTCGAGATTTTTGTTACTCCAATGGATGGTAGCCTTGTCATTATGGAAGATAGTCTATTGTCGATATTTTTATTACTCCATTGGATGAAAGCCTTGTCATTATGGAAGGTAGTCTATTATCGAGATTTTTGTTATTCCAATGGATGGTAGCCTTGTCATTATGGAAGGTAGTGTGTTGTTATGATTTTTGTTACTCCAATGGATGGTAGCCTTGTCACTATGGAAGGTAGTATGTTGTCGAGATGTTTGTTACTACAATGGATGGTAGCATTGTCATTATGGAAGGTAGTCTGTTGTCGAGATTTTTGTTACTACAATGGATGGTAGCCTTGTCATTATGGAAGGTAGTCTATTATCGAGATTTTTGTTATTCCAATGGATGGTATCCTTGTCATTATGAAAGGTAGTTCGTTGCCAATATATTTGTTACTCCAATGGATGGTAGCCTAGTCATTATGGAAGGTAGTCTGTTGTCGAGATTTTTGTTACTCCAATAGATGGTAGTCTTGCCATTATGGAAGGTAGTATGTTGTCAAGATTTTTGTTACTATAATTGATGGTAGCCTTGTCATTATGGAAGGTATTCTATAATCAATATTTTTGTTACTACAATGGATGGTAGCCTTGTCATTATAAAAGGTAGTCAGTTTATCGAGATTTTTGTTACTCCAATGGATGGTAGCCTTGTCATTATGGAAGGTTTTCTCTTGTGGATATTTTTGTTACTCCAATGGATGGTAGCCTTGTCATTATGGAAGATAGTCTATTGTCGAGATTTTTATTACTCCATTGGATGAAAGCCTTGTCATAATGGAAGGTAGTCTATTGTCGATATTTTGGTTAATCCAATGGATGGTAGCCTTGTAATTATTTAAGGTAGTCTGTTATCGTGATTTTTGTTACTCCAATGTATGGTAGCCTTGTCATTATGGAAGGTAGTCTGTTGTCGATATTTTTGTTACTCCAAGGGATGATAGCCTTGTCATTATGGAAGGTAGTGGGTTGTCGATATTTTTGTTATTCCAATGGATGGTAGCCTTGTCATTATGGAAGGTAGTCTATTGTCTTTATTTTTATTACTCCAATGGATGTAAACCTTGTGATTATGGAAGGTAGTATATTGTCGAGATTTTTGTTACTACAATGGATGGTAGCCTTGTCATTATGGAAGGTAGTCTGTTGTCGAGATTTTTGTTATTCCAATGGATGGTAGCCTTGACATTATGGAAGGTAGTCTGTTTTTCGAGGTTTTTGTTACTCCAATGGATGGTAGCCTTGTCATTATGGATGGTTGTCTCTTGTGGATATTTTTTTTACTCCAATGGATGGTACCCTTGTCTTTATGGAAGGAAGTATGTTGTCGAGATTTTTCTTACTCCAATGTATGGTAGCCTTGTCATTATGGAAGATAATCAATTTTCGATATTTTTATTACTCCATTGGATGATAGCCTTGTCATTATGGAAGGTAGTCTGTTGTCGATATTTTTGTTACTCCAATTTATGGTAGCCTTGTCATTATGGAAGGTATTCTATAGTCGAGATTTTTGTTACTACAAAGGATTGTAGCCTTGTCATTATGGAAGGTAGTCTATTTAACGAGTTTTTTGTTACTCTAATGGATGGTAGCCTTGTCATTATGGAAGGTTGTCTCTTGGGGATATTTTTTTTACTCCAATGGATGGTACCCTTGTCTTTATGGAATGTAGTCTGTTGTCGAGATTTTTCTTACTCCAGTGGATGGTAGCCTTGTCATTATGGAAGATAGTCTATTTTCGATATTTTTATTACTCCATTGGATGAAAGCCTTGTCATTATGGAAGGTAGTTTGTTGTCGAGATTTTTGTTAATCCAATGGATGGTAGCCTTGTCATTATGGAAGGTAGTTTGTTGTCGAGATTTTTGTTACCCCAATGGATGGTAGCCTTGTCATTATCGAAGATAGTCTATTGTTTATATTTTTATTACTCCATTGGATGAAAGCCTTGTCATTATGGAAGGTAGTCTGTTATCGAGATTTTTGTTACTACAATGGATGGTAGCCTTGTCATTATAAAAGGTCGTCTGTTTATCGAGATTTTTGTTACTCCAATGGATGGTAACCTTGTCATTATGGAAGGTAGTATGTTGTTATGATTTTTGTAACTCCAATGGATGGTAGCCTTGTCACTATGGAAGGTAGTATGTTGTCGAGATTTATGTTACTACAATGGATGGTAGCATTGTCATTATGGAAGGTTGTCTGTTGTCGAGATTTTTGTTATTGCAACGGATGGTAGCCTTGTCATTATGGAAGGTAGTCTATTGTCGAGATTTTTGTTATTCCAATGGATGGTATCCTTGTCATTATGAAAGGTAGTTCGTTGCCAATATATTTGTTACTCCAATGGATGGTAGCCTAGTCATTATGGAAGGTAGTCTGTTGTCGAGATTTTTGTTACTCCAATAGATGGTAGTCTTGCCATTATGGAAGGTAATCTGTTGTCAAGATTTTTGTTACTACAATTGATGGTAGCCTTGTCATTATGGAAGGTATTCTATAGTCGAGATTTTTTTTACTACAATGGATGGTAGCCTTGTCATTATGGAAGGTAGTCTATTTATCGAGTTTTTTGTTACTCCAATGGATGGTAGCCTTGTCATTATGGAAGGTTGTCTCTTGCGGATATTTTTTTTACTCCAATGGATGGTACCCTTGTCTTTATGGAAGGCAGTCTGTTGTCGAGATTTTTCTTACTCCAATGGATGGTAGCCTTGTCATTATGGAAGATAGTCTATTTTCGATATTTTTATTACTCCATTGGATGAAAGCCTTGTCATTATGGAAGGTAGTTTGTTGTCGAGATTTTTGTTAATCCAATGGATGGTAGCCTTGTCATTATGGAAGGTAGTTTGTTGTCGAGATTTTTGTTACTCCAATGGATGGTAGCCTTTTCATTATGGAAGATAGTCTATTGTCGATATTTTTATTACTCCATTGGATGAAAGCCTTGTCATTATGGAAGGTAGTCTGTTGTCGAGATTTTTGTTATTCCAATGAATGGTAGCCTTGTCATTATGGAAGGTAGTCTGTTGTTATGATTTTTGTTACTCCAATGGATGGTAGCCTTGTCACTATGGAAGGTAGTATGTTGTCGAGATTTTTGTTACTACAATGGATGGTAGCATTGTCATTATGGAAGGTAGTCTGTTGTCGAGATTTTTGTTACTGCAATGGATGGTAGCCTTGTCATTATGGAAGGTAGTCTATTATCGAGATTTTTGTTATTCCAATGGATGGTATCCTTGTCATTATGAAAGGTAGTTCGTTGCCAATATATTTGTTACTCCAATGGATGGTAGCCTAGTCATTATGGAAGGTAGTCTGTTGTCGAGATTTTTGTTACTCCAATAGATGGTAGTCTTGCCATTATGGAAGGTAGTCTGTTGTCAAGATTTTTGTTACTATAATTGATGGTAGCCTTGTCATTATGGAAGGTATTCTATAATCAATATTTTTGTTACTACAATGGATGGTAGCCTTGTCATTATAAAAGGTAGTCAGTTTATCGAGATTTTTGTTACTCCAATGGATGGTAGCCTTGTCATTATGGAAGGTTTTCTCTTGTGGATATTTTTGTTACTCCAATGGATGGTAGCCTTGTCATTATGGAAGGTAGTCTATTGACTTTATTTTTGTTACTCCAATGGATGTAAACCTTGTGATTATGGAAGGTAGTATATTGTCGAGATTTTTGTTACTACAATGGATGGTAGCCTTGTCATTATGGAAGGTAGTCTGTTGTCGAGATTTTTGTTATTCCAATGGATGGTAGCCTTGTCATTATGGAAGGTAGTCTGTTTTTCGAGGTTTTTGTTACTCCAATGGATGGTAGCCTTGTCATTATGGATGGTTGTCTCTTGTGGATATTTTTTTTACTCCAATGGATGGTACCCTTGTCTTTATGGAAGGAAGTCTGTTGTCGAGATTTTTCTTACTCCAATGTATGGTAGACTTGTCATTATGAAAGATAGTCAATTTTCGATATTTTTATTACTCCATTGGATGATAGCCTTGTCATTATGGAAGGTAGTCTATTGTCGATATTTTTGTTACTCCAATGGATGGTAGCCTTGTCATTATGGAAGGTAGTCAGTTGTCGATATCTTTGTTACTCAAATGGATGGTATCCTAGTCATTATGGAAGGTAGTCTGTTGACGAGATTTTTGTTACTCTAAGGGATGGTAGCCTTGTCATTATGGAAGGTAGTCTGTTGTCGAGATTTTTGTTATTCCAATAGATGGTAGTCTTGCCATTATGGAAGGTAGTCTGTTGTCGAGATTTTTGTTACTACAATTGATGGTAGCCTTGTCATTATGGAAGGTATTCTATAGTCGAGATTTTTGTTACTACAATGGATGGTAGCCTTGTCATTATGGAAGGTAGTCTGTTTATCGAGATTTTTATTACTCCAAATGATGGAAGCCTTGTCATTATGGAAGGTTTTCTCTTGTGGATATTTTTCTTACTCTAATGGATGGTACCCTTGTCATTATGAAAGGTAGTTTGTTGTCGAGATTTTTGTTACTCCAATGGATGGTAGCCTTGTCATTATGGAATATAGTGTATTGTCGATATTTTTATTACTCCATTGGATGAAAGCCTTGTCAGTATGGAAGGTAGTCTGTTGTCGAGATTTTGGTTAATCCAATGGATGGTAGCCTTGTCATTATGGAAGGTAGTTTGTTGTCGAGATTTTTGTTATTCCAATGAATGGTAGCCTTGTCACTATGGAAGGTAGTTTGTTATCGAGATTTTTGTTACTGCAATGGATGGTAACCTTGTCATTATGGAAGGTAGTCTGTTGTTATGATTTCTGTTACTCCATTGGATCGTAGCCTTGTCATTATGGAAGGTAGTTTGTCATTGTGATTTCTGTTACTCCAATGGAGGGTATCCTTGTCATTAAGGATGGTAGTCTGTTGTTTAGATTTTTGTTACTCCAATGGATGGTAGACTTGTCATTATGGAAGGTAGTCTGTTGTCGAGATTTTGTTACTCCAATGGATGGTAGCCCTGTCAATAAGGAAGATAGTCTATTGTCGATACTTTTATTACTCCATTGTATGGAAGCCTTGTCATTATGGAAGGTAGTCAGTTGTCGAGATTTTTGTTATTACAATAAATGGTAGCGTTGTCATTATGGAAGGTAGTCTGTTGTCGAGATTTTTGTTACTGCAGTGGATGGTAGCCTTGTCATTATGGAAGGTAGTCTGTTGTCGAGATTTTTGTTACTCCAAAAGATGGTAGTCTTGCCATTCTGGAAGGTAGTCTGTTGTCGAGATTTTTGTTACTACAATTGATGGTAGCCTTGTCATTATGGAAGGTATTCTATAGTCGAGATTTTTGTTACTACAATTGATTGTAGCCTTGTCATTATGGAAGGTAGTCTATTTATCGAGTTTTTTATTACTCCAGTGGATGGTAGCCTTGTCATTATGGAAGGTTGTCTCTTGGGGATATTTTTTTTACTCCAATGGATGGTACCCTTGTCTTTATGGAAGGTAGTCTGTTGTCGAGATTTTTCTTACTCCAATGGATGGTAGCCTTGTCATTATGGAAGATAGTCTATTTTCGATATTTTTATTACTCCATTGGATGAAAGCCTTGTCATTATGGAAGGTAGTTTGTTGTCGAGATTTTTGTTAATCCAATGGATGGTAGCCTTGTCATTATGGAAGCTAGTTTGTTGTCGAGATTTTTGTTACTCCAATGGATGGTAGCCTTGTCATTATGGAAGATAGTCTATTGTTTATATTTTTATTACTCCATTGGATGAAATCCTTGTCATTATGGAAGGTAGTCTGTTATCGAGATTTTTGTTATTCCAATGGATGGTAGCCTTGTCATTATGGAAGGTAGTTTGTTGTCGAGATTTTTGTTACTGCAATGGATGGTAACCTTGTAATTATGGAAGGTAGTCTGTTGTTATGATTTTTGTTACTCCAATGGATGGTAGCCTTGTCACTATGGAAGGTAGTATGTTGTCGAGATTTTTGTTACTACAATGGATGGTTGCATTATCATTATGGAAGGTAGTTTGTTGTCGAGATTTTTGTTACTGCAATGGATGGTAGACTTGTCATTATGGAAGGTAGTGTATTGTCGAGATTTTTGTTATTCCAATGGATGGTATCCTTGTCATTATGAAAGCTAGTTCGTTGCCAATATCTTTGTTACTCAAATGGATGGTAGCCTAGTCATTATGGAAGGTTGTCTGTTGTCGAGATTTTTGTTACTCCAATAGATGGTAGTCTTTCCATTATGGAAGGTAGTCTGTTGTCGAGATTTTTGTTACTACAATTGATGGTAGCCTTGTCATTATGGAAGGTATTCTATAATCAAGATTTTTGTTACTACAATGGAAGATAGCCTTGTCATTATAAAAGGTCGTCTGTTTATCGAGATTTTTGTTACTCCAATGGATGGTAGCCTTATCATTATGGAAGGTTTTCTCTTGTGGATATTTTTATTACTCCAATGGATGGTACCCTTGTCATTATGGAAGGTAGTTTGTTGTCGAGATTTTTGTTACTCCAATGGATGGTAGCCTTGTCATTATGGAAGATAGTCTATTGTCGATATTTTTATTACTCCATTGGATGAAAGCCTTGTCATTATTGAAGGAAGTCTGTTGTCGATATTTTTGTTACTCCAATGGATGGTAGCCTTGTCATTATGGAAGGTAGTCAGTTGTCGATATCTTTGTTACTCCAATGGATGGTAGCCTAGTCATTATGGAAGGTAGTCTGTTGACGAGATTTTTGTTACTCTAAGGGATGGTAGCCTTGTCATTATGGAAGGTAGTCTGTTGTCGAGATTTTCGTTACTCCAATAGATGGTAGTCATGCCATTATGGAAGGTAGTCTGTTGTCGAGATTTCTGTTACTACAATTGATGGTAGCCTTGTCATTATGGAAGGTATTCTATAGTCGAGATTTTTGTTACTATAATGGATGGTAGCCTTGTCATTATGGAAGGTAGTCTGTTTATCGAGATTTTTGTTACTCCAATGGATGGTAGCCCTGTCATTATGGAAGGTTTTCTCTTGTGGATATTTTTCTTACTCTAATGGATGGTACCCTTGTCAATATGGAAGGTAGTTTGTTGTCGAGATTTTTGTTACTGCAATGGATGGTAACCTTGTCATTATTGAAGGTAGTCTATTTTTATGAATACTGTTACTCCAATGGATGGTAGCCTTGTCATTATGGAAGGTAGTCTGTTGTCGAGATTTATGTTACTCCAATGGATAGTAGCCTGGGCATTATGGAAGGTAGTCTGTTGTCGAGAATTTTGTTATTCCAATGAATGGTAGCCTTGTCACTATGGAAGGTAGTTAGTTGTCGAGATTTTTGTTACTGCAATGGATGGTAACCTTGTCATTATGGAAGGTAGTCTGTTGTTATGATTTCTATTACTCCAATGGATGGTAGCGTTCTCATTATGGAAGGTAGTCTGTTGTCGAGATTTTTGTTACTGCAATGGATGGTAGCCTTGTCATTATGGAAGGTAGACTGTTGTCGAGATTTTTGTAACTCCAATAGATGGTAGTCTTGCCATTATGGAAGGTAGTCTGTTGTCGAGATTTTTGTTACTACAATTGATGGTATCCTGGTCATTATGGAAGGTAATGGGTTGTCAATATTTTTTTTATTCCAATGGATGGTAGCCTTGTAATTATGGAAGGTAGTCTATTGTCGAGATTTTTGTTACTCCAAGGGATGGTAGCCTTGTAATTATGGAAGGTAGTGGGTTGTCGATATTTTTGTTATTCCAATGGATGGTAGCCTTGTCATTATGGAAGGTAGTCTATTGTCGAGATTTTTGTTATTCCAATGGATGGTAGCCTTGTCATTATGGAAGGTAGTCTGCTTTTCGAGAATTTTGTTACTCAATGGATGGTAGCCTTGTCATTATGGAAGGTTGTCACTTTTAGATATTTTTTTTACTCCAATGGATGGTACCCTTGTCTTTATGGAAGGTAGTCTGTTGTCAAGATTTTTCTTACTCCAATGCATGTTAGCCTTGTCATTATGGAAGATAGTCTATTTTTGATATTTTTATTACTCCATTGGATGAAAGCTCTGTCATTATATAAGGTAGTCTGTTGTCGATATTTTTGTTACTCCAATGGATGGTAGCCTTGTCATTATGGAAGGTAGTCAGTTGTCGATATCTTTGTTACTCCAATGGATGGTAGCCTAGTCATTATGGAAGGTAGTCTGTTGGTGGGATTTTTGTTACTCTAATGGTTGGTAGCCTTGTCATTATGGAAGGTAGTGTGTTATCGATATTTTTGTTATTCCAATGGATGATAGCCTTGTTATTATGGAAGGTAGTCTATTGTAAAGATTTTTGTTACTCCAATGGATGGTAGCCTAGGAATTATGGGAGGTAGTCTGTTGTCAAGATTTTTGTTACTCCAATAGATGGTAGCCTTATCATTATGGAAGGTAGTCTGTTGTCGAGAATTTTATTACTACAATGGATCATAGCCTTGACATCATGGAAGGTAGTATGTTGTCGAGATTTTTGTTACTCCAATGGTTGGTAGCTATGTCATTATGTAAGGTTTTCTCTTGTGGATATCTTTGTTACTCCAATGGATGGTACCCTTGTCATTATGGAAGGTAGTCTATTGTCGAGATTTTTGTTACTCCAATGGATGTAAGCCTTGTGATTATGGAAGGTAGTATGACTTTTTTTTTCACTTCAATGGATGGTAGCCTTGTCATTATGGATGGTATTCTGTTGTCGATATTTTTGTTACTATAATAGATTGTAGCCTTGTCGTTATGGAAGGTATTATGTTATCGATATCTTTGTCACTCCAATGGATGGTAGCCTAGTCATTATGGATGGTAGTCTGTTGTCTAGATTTTTGTTACTCCAATGGATGGTAGCCTTGTCATTATGGAAGGTAGTCTATTGTCGAGATTTTTGTTACTCCAATGAATTGTAGCCTTGTCATTATGGAAGGTAGTCTCTTGTGGATATTTTTGTTACTACAATGGATGGTACCCTTGTCATTATGGAAGGTAGTCTGTTGTCGAGATTTTTGTTATTCCAATGGATGGTATCCTTGTTATTATGAAAGGTATTTTGTTGTAAATATCTTTGTTACTCCAATGGATGGTATCCTAGTCATTATGGAAGGTAGTCTGTTGTCGAGACTTTTGTTACTCCAATGGATGTTAGCGTTGTCATTATGGAAGGTAGTCTGTTGTCGAGATTTTTGTTACTACAATGGATGGTAGCCTTGTCATTATGGAAGGTAGTCTATTGTCGAGATTTTTTATACTCCAATGGATTGTAACCTTGTCATTATGGAAGGTAGTCTGTTGTCGAGATTTTGTTTACTCCAATGGATGGTATCCTTCTCATTATGGAAGGTAGTCTGTTGTCGAGATTTTGTTTACTCCAATGGATGGTATGCTTTTCATTATGGAAGGTAGTCGGTTGTCGAGATTTTTGTTATTCCAATGGATGGTATCCTTGTCATTATGAAAGGTTGTCCGTTGTCGATATCTTTGTTACTCCAATGGATGGTAGCCTAGTCATTATGGAAGGTAGTTTGTTGTCATGATTTTTGTTACTCCAATAGATGGTAGCCTTGTCATTATGGAAGGTAGTCTATTGTCGAGATTTTTGTTACTACAATGGATGGTAGCCTTGTCATTATGGAAGGTAGTCTATTGTCGAGATTTTTGTTACTCCAATGGATGGTAGCCTTGTCATTATGGAAGTTTTTCTCTTGTGGATATTTTTGTTACTCCAATGGATGGTACCCTTGTCATTATGGAAGGTAGTCTGTTGTCGAGATTTTTGTTACTCCAATGGATGGTAGCCTTGTCATTATGGAAGATAGTCTATTGTCGATATTTTTATTGCCCCATTGGATGGAAGCCTTGTCGTTATGGAAGGTAGTCTGTTGTCGACATTTTTGTTATTCCAATGGATGGTAGGCTTGTCATTATGGAAGGTAGTCTGTTGTCATGATTTTTGTTACTCCAATGGATGGTAGCCTTGTCATTATGGAAGATAGTATGTTGTCGATATCTTTGTTACTACAATGGATGGTAGCCTTGTCATTATGGAAGGTAGTCTGTTGTTGAGATTTTTGTTACTGCAATGGATGGTAGCCTTGTCATTATGGAAGGTAGTCTGTTGTCAAGATTTTTGTTATTCCAATGGATGGTATCCTTGTCATTACGAAAGGTAGTCTGTTGTCAATATCTTTGTTACTCCAATGGATGGTAGCCTAGTCATTATGGAAGGTAGTCTGTTGTCGTGATTTTTGTTACTCCAATGGATGTTAGCATTGTCATTATGGAAGGTAGTCTGTTGTCGAGATTTTTGATACTACAATGGATGGTAGCCTTGTCATTATGGAAGGTAGTCTGTTGTCGAGATTTTTGTTATTCCAATGGATGGTAGCCTTGTCATTATGGAAGGTAGACTGTTTGTCGAGATTTTTTATACTCCAATGGATTGTAACCTTGTCATTATGGAAGGTAGTCTCTTGTTGATATTTTTGTTACTCCAATGATAGTACCCTTGTCATTATGGAAGGTAGTCTGTTGTCGAGATTTTGTTTACTCCAATGGATGCTACCCTTGTCATTATGGAAGGTAGTCTATTGTCGAGATTTTTGTTGCTTCAATGGATGTAAGCCTTGTGATTATGGAAGGTAGTATATTTTCAAGATTTTTTTTACTATAATGGATTGTAGCCTTGTCGTTATGGAAGGTAGTCTGTTGTCGATATCTTTTTACTCCATTTGATGGTAGCCTATTCATTATGGAAGGTAGCTGCTGTCGAGATTTTTGTTACTCCAATGGATTGTAGCCTTGTCATTATGGAAGGTAGTCTATTGTCGAGATTTCTTATACTCCATTGGATTGTAGCCTTGTCATTATGGAAGGTAGTCTCTTGTGGATATTTTTGTTACTCCAATGATGGTACCCTTGTCATTATGGAAGGTAGTCTGTTGTCGAGATTTTGTTTATTGCAATGGATGGTATCCTTTTCATTATGGAAGGTAGTCTGTTGTCGAGATTTTTGTTTTTCCAATGGATGGTATCCTTGTCCTTATGAAACGTAGTCCGTTGTCGATATCTTTGTTACTCCTATGGATGGTAGCCTAGTCATTATGGAAGGTAGACTGTTTGTCGAGATTTTTTATACTCCAATGGATTGTAACCTTGTCATTATGGAAGGTAGTCTCTTGTTGATATTTTTGTTACTCCAATGATAGTACCGTTGTCATTATGGAAGGTAGTCTGTTGTCGAGATTTTGTTTACTCCAATGGATGGTACCCTTCTCATTATGGAAGGTAGTCTGTTGTCGAGATCTTTGTTACTCCAATGGATGGTAGCCTAGTCATTATGGGAGGTAGTCTGTTGTCGTGATTTTTGTTACTCCAATAGATGGTAGCCTTGTCATTATGGAAGGTAGTCTATTGTCGAAATTTTTGTTACTACAATGGATGGTAGCCTTGTCATCATGGAAGGTAGTCTGTTGTCGAGATTTTTGTTATTCCAATGGATGGTAGCTATGTCATTATGGAAGGTTTTCTCTTGTGGATATTTTTGTTACTTCAATGGATGCTACCCTTGTCATTATGGAAGGTAGTCTATTGTCGAGATTTTTGTTGCTTCAATGGATGTAAGCCTTGTGATTATGGAAGGTAGTATATTTTCAAGATTTTTTTTACTATAATGGATTGTAGCCTTGTCGTTATGGAAGGTAGTCTGTTGTCGATATCTTTTTACTCCATTTGATGGTAGCCTATTCATTATGGAAGGTAGCTGCTGTCGAGATTTGTGTTACTCCAATGGATTGTAGCCTTGTCATTATGGAAGGTAGTCTATTGTCGATATTTCTTATACTCCAATGGATTGTAGCCTTGTCATTATGGAAGGTAGTCTCTTGTGGATATTTTTATTACTCCAATGGATGGTACCCTTGACATTATGTAAGGTAGTCTGTTGTCGAGATTTTGTTTACTGCAATGGATGGTATCCTTTTCATTATGGAAGGTAGTCTGTTGTCGAGATTTTTGTTTTTCCAATGGATGGTATCCTTGTCCTTATGAAACGTAGTCCGTTGTCGATATCTTTGTTACTCCAATGGATGGTAGCCTAGTCATTATGGAAAGTAGTTTGTTGTCATGATTTTTGTTACTCCAATAGATGGTAGCCTTTTCATTATGGAAGGTAGTCTATTGTCGAGAATTTTGTTACTCCAATGGATGGTACCCTTGTCATTATGGAAGGTAGTCTGTTGTCGAGATTTTTATTACTCCAATGGATGGTAGCCTTGTCATTATGGAAGATAGTCTATTGTTGATATTTTTATTTCCCCATTGGATGGAAGCCTTGTCGTTATGGAAGTTAGTCTGTTGTCGACATTTTTGTTATTCCAATGGATGGTATCATTGTCATTATATAAGGTAGTTTGTTGTCAATATCTTTGTTACTCCAATGGATGGCAGCCTAGTCATTATGGAAGGTAGTCTGTTGTCGAGATTTTTGTTACTCCAATGGATGTTAGAGTTGTCATTATGGAAGGTAGACTGTTTGTCGAGATTTTTTATACTCCAATGGATTGTAACCTTGTCATTATGGAAGGTAGTCTCTTGTTGATATTTTTGTTACTCCAAAGATAGTACCCTTGTCATTATGGAAGGTAGTCTGTTGTCGAGATTTTGTTTACTCCAATGGATGGTACCCTTCTCATTATGGAAGGTAGTCTGTTGTCGAGATCTTTGTTACTCCAATGGATGGTAGCCTAGTCATTATGGGAGGTAGTCTGTTTTCGTGATTTTTGTTACTCCAATAGATGGTAGCCTTGTCATTATGGAAGGTAGTCTATTGTCGAGATTTTTGTTACTACAATGGATGGTAGCCTTGTCATCATGGAAGGTAGTCTGTTGTCGAGATTTTTGTTATTGCAATGGATGGTAGCTATGTAATTATGGAAGGTTTTCTCTTGTGGATATTTTTGTTACTCCAATGGATGCTACCCTTGTCATTATGGAAGGTAGTCTATTGTCGAGATTTTTGTTGCTTCAATGGATGTAATCCTTGTGATTATGGAAGGTAGTATATTTTCAAGATTTTTTTAACTATAATGGATTGTAGCCTTGTCGTTATGGAAGGTAGTCTGTTGTCGATATCTTTTTACTCCATTGGATGGTAGCCTATTCATTATGGAAGGTAGTTGTTGTCGAGATTTTTGTTACTCCAATGGATTGTAGCCTTGTCATTATGAAAGGTAGTCTATTGTCGAGATTTCTTATACTCCAATGGATTGTAGCCTTGTCATTATGGAAGGTAGTCTCTTGTGGATATTTTTGTTACTCCAATGATGGTACCCTTGTCATTATGGAAGGTAGTCTGTTGTCGAGATTTTGTTTACTGCAATAGATGGTATCCTTTTCATTATGGAAGGTAGTCTGTTGTCGAGATTTTTGTTTTTCCAATGGATGGTATCCTTGTCATTATGAAAGGTAGTCCGTTGTCGATATCTTTGTTACTCCAATGGATGGTAGCCTAGTCATTATGGAAGGTAGTTTGTTGTCATGATTTTTGTTACTCCAATAGATGGTAGCCTTGTCATTATGGAAGGTAGTCTATTGTCGAGATTTTTGTTACTACAATGGATGGTAGCCTTGTCATTATGGAAGGTAGTCTATTGTCGAGATTTTTGTTACTCCAATGGATGGTAGCCTTTTCATTATGGATGTTTTTCTCTTGTGGATATTTTTGTTACTCCAATGGATGGTACCCTTGTCATTATGTAAGGTAGTCTGTTGTCGAGATTTTTGTTACTCCAACGGATGGTAGCCTTGTCATTATGGAAGATAGTCTATTGTCGATATTTTTATTGCCCCATTGGATGGAAGCCTTGTCGTTATGGAAGGTAGTCTGTTGTCGACATTTTTGTTATTCCAATGGATGGTAGGCTTGTCATTATGGAAGGTAGTCTGTTGTCATGATTTTTGTTACTCCAATGGATGGTAGACTTGTCATTATGGAAGATAGTATGTTATCGATATCTTTGTTACTACAATGGATGGTAGCCTTGTCATTATGGAAGGTAGTCTGTTGTCGAGATTTTTGTTATTCCAATGGATGGTATCCTTGTCATTATATAAGGTAGTCTGTTGTCAATATCTTTGTTACTCCAATGGATGGTAGCCTAGTCATTATGGAAGGTAGTCTGTTGTCGAGATTTTTGTTACTCCAATGGATGTTAGCGTTGTCATTATGGAAGGTAGTCTGTTGTCGAGATTTTTGTTACTACAATGGATGGTATCCTTGTCATTATGGAAGGTAGTCTGTTGTCGAGATTTTTGTTATTCCAATGGATGGTAGCCTTGTCATTATGGAAGGTAGACTGTTTGTCTAGATTTTTTATACTCCAATGGATTGTAACCTTGTCATTATGGAAGGTAGTCTCTTGTTAATAGTTTTGTTACTCCAATGATAGTACCCTTGTCATTATGGAAGGTAGTCTGTTGTCGAGATTTTGTTTACTCCAATGGATGGTACCCTTCTCATTATGGAAGGTAGTCTGTTGTCGAGATCTTTGTTACTCCAATGGATGGTAGCCTAGTCATTATGGGAGGTAGTCTGTTGTCGTCATTTTTGTTACTCCAATAGATGGTAGCCTTGTCATTATGGAAGGTAGTCTATTGTCGAGATTTTTGTTACTACAATGGATGGTAGCCTTGTCATCATGGAAGGTAGTCTGTTGTCGAGATTTTTGTTATTCCAATGGATGGTAGCTATGTCATTATGGAAGGTTTTCTCTTGTGGATATTTTTGTTACTCCAATGGATGCTACCCTTGTCATTATGGAAGGTAGTCTATTGTCGAGATTTTTGTTGCTTCAATGGATGTAAGCCTTGTGATTATGGAAGGTAGTATATTTTCAAGATTTCTTTTACTATAATGGATTGTAGCCTTGTCGTTATGGAAGGTAGTCTGTTGTCGATATCTTTTTACTCCATTGGATGGTAGCCTATTCATTATGGAAGGTAGTCTATCGTCGAGATTTCTTATACTCCAATGGATTGTAGCCTTGTCATTATGGAAGGTAGTCTCTTGTGGATATTTTTGTTATTCCAATGATGGTACCCTTGTCATTATGGAAGGTAGTTTGTTGTCGAGATTTTGTTTACTGCAATGGATGGTATCCTTTTCATTATGGAAGGTAGTCTATTGTCGAGATTTTTGTTTTTCCAATGGATGGTATCCTTGTCATTATGAAAGGTAGTCCATTGTCGATATCTTTGTTACTCCAATGGATGGTAGCCTAGTCATTATGGAAGGTAGTTTATTGTCATGATTTTTGTTACTCCAATATATGGTAGCCTTGTAATTATGGAAGGTAGTCTATTGTCGAGATTTTTGTTACTACAATGGATGGTAGCCTTGTCATTATGGAAGGTAGTCTATTGTCGAGATTTTTGTTACTCCAATGGATGGTAGCCTTCTCATTATGGAATTTTTTCTCTTGTGGATATTTTTGTTACTCCAATGGATGGTACCCTTGTCATTATGGAAGGTCGTCTGTTGTCGAGATTTTTGTTACTCCAATGGATGGTAGCCTTGTCATTATGGAAGATAGTCTATTGTCGATATTTTTATTTCCCCATTGGATGGAAGCCTTGTCGTTATGGAAGGTAGTCTACTGTCGACATTTTTGTTATTCCAATGGATGGTAGAATTTTCATTATGGAAGGTAGTCTGTTGTCATGATTTTTGTTACTCCAATGGATGGTAGCCTTGTCATTATGGAAGATAGTATGTTATCGATATCTTTGTTACTACAATGGATGGTAGCCTTGTCATTATGGAAGGTAGTCTGTTGTTGAGATTTTGTTTACTCCAATGGATGGTACCCTTCTCATTATGGAAGGTAGTCTGTTGTCGAGATCTTTGTTACTCCAATGGATGGTAGCCTAGTCATTATGGGAGGTAGTCTGTTGTCGTGATTTTTGTTACTCCAATAGATGGTAGCCTTGTCATTATGGAAGGTAGTCTATTGTCGAGATTTTTGTTACTACAATGGATGGTAGCCTTGTCATCATGGAAGGTAGTCTGTTGTCGAGATTTTTGTTATTCCAATGGATGGTAGCTATGTCATTATGGAAGGTTTTCTCTTGTGGATATTTTTGTTACTCCAATGGATGCTACCCTTCTCATTATGGAAGGTAGTCTATTGTCGAGATTTTTGTTGCTTCAATGGATGTAAGCCTTGTGATTATGGAAGGTAGTATATTTTCAAGATTTCTTTTACTATAATGGATTGTAGCCTTGTCGTTATGGAAGGTAGTCTGTTGTCGATATCTTTTTACTCCATTGGATGGTAGCCTATTCATTATGGAAGGTAGTCTATTGTCGAGATTTCTTATACTCCAATGGATTGTAGCCTTGTCATTATGGAAGGTAGTCTCTTGTGGATATTTTTGTTACTCCAATGATGGTACCCTTGTCATTATGGAAGGTAGTCTGTTGTCGAGATTTTGTTTACTGCAATGGATGGTATCCTTTTCATTATGGAAGGTAGTCTGTTGTCGAGATTTTTGTTTTTCCAATGGATGGTATCCTTGTCATTATGAAAGGTAGTCCATTGTCGATATCTTTGTTACTCCAATGGATGGTAGCCTAGTCATTATGGAAGGTAGTTTATTGTCATGATTTTTGTTAATCCAATAGATGGTAGCCTTGTCATTATGGAAGGTAGTCTATTGTCGAGATTTTTGTTACTACAATGGATGGTAGCCTTGTCATTATGGAAGGTAGTCTATTGTCGAGATTTTTGTTACTCCAATGGATGGTAGCCTTCTCATTATGGAAGTTTTTCTCTTGTGGATATTTTTGTTACTCCAATGGATGGTACCCTTGTCATTATGGAAGGTCGTCTGTTGTCGAGTTTTTTGTTACTCCAATGGATGGTAGCCTTGTCATTATGGAAGATAGTCTATTGTCGATATTTTTATTGCCCCATTGGATGGAAGCCTTGTCGTTATGGAAGGTAGTCTACTGTCGACATTTTTGTTATTCCAATGGATGGTAGGCTTTTCATTATGGAAGGTAGTCTGTTGTCATGATTTTTGTTACTCCAATGGATGGTAGCCTTGTCATTATGGAAGATAGTATGTTATCGATATCTTTGTTACTACAATGGATGGTAGCCTTGTCATTATGGAAGGTAGTCTGTTGTTGAGATTTTGTTTACTCCAATGGATGGTACCCTTCTCATTATGGAAGGTAGTCTGTTGTCGAGATCTTTGTTACTCAAATGGATGGTAGCCTAGTCATTATGGGAGGTAGTCTGTTGTCGTGATTTTTGTTACTCCAATAGATGGTAGCCTTGTCATTATGGAAGGTAGTCTATTGTCGAGATTTTTGTTACTACAATGGATGGTAGCCTTGTCATCATGGAAGGTAGTCTGTTCTCGAGATTTTTGTTATTCCAATGGATGGTAGCTATGTCATTATGGAAGGTTTTCTCTTGTGGATATTTTTGTTACTCCAATGGATGCTACCCTTGTCATTATGGAAGGTAGTCTATTGTCGAGATTTTTGTTGCTTCAATGGATGTAAGCCTTGTGATTATGGAAGGTAGTATATTTTCAAGATTTCTTTTACTATAATGGATTGTAGCCTTGTCGTTATGGAAGGTAGTCTGTTGTCGATATCTTTTTACTCCATTGGATGGTAGCCTATTCATTATGGAAGGTAGTCTATTGTCGAGATTTCTTATACTCCAATGGATTGTAGCCTTGTCATTATGGAAGGTAGTCTCTTGTGGATATTTTTGTTACTCCAATGATGGTACCCTTGTCATTATGGAAGGTAGTCTGTTGTCGAGATTTTGTTTACTGCAATGGATGGTATCCTTTTCATTATGGAAGGTAGTCTGTTGTCGAGATTTTTGTTTTTCCAATGGAAGGTATCCTTGTCATTATGAAAGGTAGTCCATTGTCGATATCTTTGTTACTCCAATGGATGGTAGCCTAGTCATTATGGAAGGTAGTTTATTGTCATGATTTTTGTTAATCCAATAGATGGTAGCCTTGTCATTATGGAAGGTAGTCTATTGTCGAGATTTTTGTTACTACAATGGATGGTAGCCTTGTCATTATGGAAGGTAGTCTATTGTCGAGATTTTTGTTACTCCAATGGATGGTAGCCTTCTCATTATGGAAGTTTTTCTCTTGTGGATATTTTTGTTACTCCAATGGATGGTACCCTTGTCATTATGGAAGGTCGTCTGTTGTCGAGATTTTTTTTACTCCAATGGATGGTAGCCTTGTCATTATGGAAGATAGTCTATTGTCGATATTTTTATTGCCCCATTGGATGGAAGCCTTGTCGTTATGGAAGGTAGTCTACTGTCGACATTTTTGTTATTCCAATGGATGGTAGGCTTTTCATTATGGAAGGTAGTCTGTTGTCATGATTTTTGTTACTCCAATGGATGGTAGCCTTGTCATTATGGAAGATAGTATGTTATCGATATCTTTGTTACTACAATGGATGGTAGCCTTGTCATTATGGAAGGTAGTCTGTTGTTGAGATTTTGTTTACTCCAATGGATGGTACCCTTCTCATTATGGAAGGTAGTCTGTTGTCGAGATCTTTGTTACTCCAATGGATGGTAGCCTAGTCATTATAGGAGGTAGTCTGTTGTCGTGATTTTTGTTACTCCAATAGATGGTAGCCTTGTCATTATGGAAGATAGTCTATTGTCGAGATTTTTGTTACTACAATGGATGGTAGCCTTGTCATCATGGAAGGTAGTCTGTTTTCGAGATTTTTGTTATTCCAATGGATGGTAGCTATGTCATTATGGAAGGTTTTCTCTTGTGGATATTTTTGTTACTCCAATGGATGTTACCCTTGTCATTATGGAAGGTAGTCTATTGTCGAGATTTTTGTTGCTTCAATGGATGTAAGCCTTGTGATTATGGAAGGTAGTATATTTTCAAGATTTTTTTTACTATAATAGATTGTAGCCTTGTCGTTATGGAAGGTAGTCTGTTGTCGATATCTTTTTACTCCATTGGATTGTAGCCTATTCATTATGGAAGGTAGTTGTTGTCGAGATTTTTGTTACTCCAATGGTTTGTAGCCTTGTCATTATGGAAGGTAGTCTATTGACAAGATTTCTTATACTCCAATGGACTGTAGCCTTGTCATTATGGAAGGTAGTCTCTTGTGGATATTTTTGTTACTCCAATGATGGTACCGTTGTCATTATGGAAGGTATTTTGTTGTCGAGATTTTGTTTACTCCAATGGATGGTATCCTTTTCATTATGGAAGGTAGTCAGTTGTCGAGATTTTTGTTTTTCCAATGGATGGTATCCTTGTCATTATGAAAGGTAGTTTGTTGTCGATATCTTTGTTACTCCAATGGATGGTAGCCTAGTCATTATGGAAGGTAGTCTGTTGTCAAGATTTTTGTTACTCCAATAGATGGTAGCGTTGTCATTATGGAAGGTAGTCTATTGTCGAGATTTTTGTTACTACAATGGATGGTAGCCTTGTCATTATTGAAGGTAGTCTATTGTCGAGATTTTTGTTACTCCAATTGATGGTAGCCTTGTCATTATGGATGTTTTTCTCTTGTGGATATTTTTGTTACTCCAATGGATGGTACCCATGTCATTATGGAAGGTAGTCAGTTGTCGAGATTTTTGTTACTCCAATGGATGGTAGCCTTGTCATTATGGAAGATAGTCTATTGTCGATATTTTTATTGCCCCATTGGATGGAAGCCTTGTCGTTATGGAAGGTAGTCTGTTGTCGACATTTTTGTTATTCCAATGGATGGTAGGCTTGTCATTATGGAGGGTAGTCTGTTGTCATGATTTTTGTTACTCCAATGGATGGTAGCCTTGTCATTATGGAAGATAGTATGTTGTCGATATCTTTGTTACTATAATGGATGGTAGCCTTATCATTATGGAAGGTAGTCTGTTGTTGAGATTTTTGTTACTGCAATGGATGGTAGCCTTGTCATTATGGAAGGTAGTTTGTTGTCGAGATTTTTGTTATTCCAATGGATGGTATCCTTGTCATTATGAAAGGTAGTCTGTTGTCAGTATCTTTGTTACTCCAATGGATGGTAGCCTAGTCATTATGGAAGGTAGTCTGTTGTCGAGATTTTTGTTACTCCAATGGATGTTAGCATTGTCATTATGGAAGGTAGTTTGTTGTCGAGATTTTTGTTACTACAATGGATGGTAGCCTTGTCATTATGGAAGGTAGTCTGTTATCGAGACTTTTGTTATTCCAATGGATGGTAGCCTTGTCATTATGGAAGGTAGACTGTTTGTTGAGATTTTTGTTACTCCAATGGATGGTAGCCTTGTCATTATGGAAGGTTGTCTCTTGGGGATATTTTTTTACTAAAATGGATGGTACCCTTGTCTTTATGGAAGGGAGTCTGTTGTCGAGATTTTTCTTACTCCAATGGATGGTAGCCTTGTCATTATGGAAGATAGTCTATTTTTGATATTTTTATTACTCCATTGGATGAAAGCCTTGTCATTATGGAAGGTAGTTTGTTGTCGATATTTTCGTTACTCCAATGGATGGTAGCCTTGTCATTATGGAAAGTAGTCAATTGTCGATATCTTTGTTACTCCAATGGATGTAAGCCTTGTGATTATGGAAGGTAGTATATTTTTGAGATTTTTTTTACTTCAATGGATGGTAGCCTTGTCATTATGGATGGTATTCTGTTGTCGAGATTTTTGTTAATATAATGGATTGTAGCCTTGTCATTATGGAAGCTAGTCCGTTGTCGATATCTTTGTTATTCCAATGGATGGTAGCCTTGTAAATATGGAAGGTAGTCTGTTGTCAAGATTTTTGTTACTCTAATGGATGTAAGACTTGTGATTATGGAAGGTAGTCTATTATCGAGATTTATGTTACTACAATGGATGGTAGCCTTGTCATCATGGAAGGTATTTTGTCGTCGATATTTTTGTTACTACAAAGGATTGTAGCCTTGTCGTTATGGAAGGTAGTTTGTTGTCGATATCTTTGTTACTCCAATGGATGGTACCCTTGTCATTATGGAAGGTAGTCTATTGTCGAGATTTTTGTTACTCCAATGGATGTAAGCCTTGTGCTTATGGAAGGTAGTATATTTTTGAGATTTTTTTACTTCAATGGATGGTAGCCTTGTCATTATGGATGGTATTCTGTTGTCGAGATTTTTGTTACTATAATGGATTGTAGCCTTGTCATTATGGAAGGTAGTTTGTTGTCGATATCTTTGTTACTCCAATGGATGGTAGCCAAGTCATTATGGAAGGTAGTCTGTTGTCTAGATTTTTGTTACTCCAATGGATGGTAGCCTTGTCATTATGGAAGGTAGCCTATTGTCGAGATTTTTGTTACTCCAATGGATTGTAGCCATGTCTTTATGGCAGGTAGTCTCTTGTGGATATTTTTGTTACTCCAATGGATGGTACCCTTGTCATTATGGAAGGTAGTCTGTTGTCGAGATTTTAGTTATTCCAATGGATGGTATCCTTGTCATTATGAAAGATAGTCTATTGTAAATATCTTTGTTACTCCAATGGATGGTAGCCTAGTCATTATGGAAGGTAGTCTGTTGTCTAGATTTTTGTTACTCCAATGGATGTTAGCGTTGTCATTATGGAAGGTAGTCTATTGTCGAGATTTTTATTATTACAATGGATGGTAGACTTATCATTATGGAAGGTAGTCTGTTCTCGAGATTTTTGTTATTCCAATGGATGGTAGCCTTGTCATTGTAGAAGGTAGTCTGTTTGTCGATATTTTTGTTACTCCAATGGATGGTAGCCTTGTCATTATGGAAGGTTGTCTCTTGTGGATATTTTTTTTACTCCAATGTATGGTACCCTTGTCTTTATGGAAGGTAGTTTGTTGTCGAGATTTTTCTTACTCCAATGGATGGTAGCCTTGTCATTATGGAAGATAGTCTATTTTCGACATTTTTATTACTCCATTGGATGAAAGCCTTGTCATTATGGAAGGTAGTTTGTTGTCGATATTTTTATTACTCCAATGGATGCTAGCCTTGTCATTATGGAAGGTAGTCTGTTGTCGATATCTTTGTTACTCCAATGGATGGTAGCCTAGTCATTATGGAAGGTATTCTGTTGACGAGATTTTTGTTACTCTAAGGGATGGTAGCCTTGTCATTATGGAAGGTAGTGTGTTATCGATATTTTTGTTATTCCAATGGATGATAGACTTGTAATTATGGAAGGTAGTCTATTGTCAAGATTTTTATTACTCCAATGGATGTAAGCCTTGTTATTATGGAAGGTAGTCTATTGTCGAGATTTTTGTCACTACAATGGATGGTAGCCTTGTCATTATGGAAGGTATTTTGTTATCGAGATTTTTGTTACTACAATGGATTGTAGACTTGTCGTTATGGAAGGTAGTCTATTGTCGATATCTTTGTTACTCCAATGGATGGTACCCTTGTCATTATGGAAGGTAATCTATTGTCGAGATTTTTGTTACTACAATGGATGTAAGCCTTGTCATTATGGATGGTATTCTGTTGTCAAAATTTTTGGTACTATAATGGATTGTAGCCTTGTCGTTATGGAAGGTAGTCTGTTGTCGATATCTTTGTTACTCCAATGCATGGTAGCCTAGTCATTATGGTAGGTAGTCTGTTGTCTAGATTTTTGTTACTCCATTGGATGGTAGCCTTGTCATTATGGAAGGTAGTCTATTGTTGAGATTTTTGTTACTCCAATGGATTGTAGCCTTGTCATTATGGAAGGTAGTCTCTTGTGGATATTTTTGTTACTCCAATGATGGTACCCTTGTCATTATGGAAGGTAGTATGTTGTCGATATTTTTGTTACTACAATGGATGGTAGCCTTGTCATTATGGAAGGTAGTATGTTGTCGAGATTTTTGTTACTCCAATGGATGGTAGCCTTGTCGTTATGGAAGGTTGTCTCTTCTGGATATTTTTGTTACTCCAATGGATGGTACCCTTGTCATTATGGAAGGTAGTCTGTTGTCGAGATTTTTGTTACTCCAATGGATGGTAGCCTTGTCATTATAAAAGATAGTCTATTGTCGATATTTTTATTGCCCCATTGGATGGAAGCCTTGTCGTTATGGAAGATAGTTTGTTGTCAAGATTTTTGTTATTCTAATGGATGGTAGGCTTGTCATTATGGAAGGTAGTCTGTTGTCGTGATTTTTGTTACTCCAATGGATGGTAGCCTTGTCATTATGGAAGATAGTATGTTGTCGATATCTTTGTTACTACAATGGATGGTAGCCTTGTCATTATGGAAGGTAGTCTGTTGTTGAGATTTTTGTCACTGCAATGAATGGTAGCCTTGTCATTACTGAAGGTAGTCTGTTGTCGAGATTTTTGTTATTCCAATGGATGGTATCCTTGTCATTATGAAAGGTAGTCCGTTGTCAATATCTTTGTTACTCCAATGGATGGTAGCCTAGTAATTATGGAAGGTAGTTTGTTGTCGAGATTTTTGTTACTCCAATGGATGTTAGCGTTGTCATTATGGAAGGTAGTCTGTTGTCGAGATTTTCGTTACTACAATGGATGGTAGCCTTGTCATTATGGAAGGTAGTCGATTGTCGATATTTTTGTTATTCCAATGGATGGTAGCCTTGTCATTATGGAAGGTAGTCTTTTTGTCGAGATTTTTGTTACTCCAATGGTTGGTAGCCTTGTCTTTATGGAAGGTAGTCTATTGTCGAGTTTTTTATTACTCCATTAGATGAAAGCCTTGTCATTATGGAATGTAGTCTATTGTCGATATTTTTGTTACTCCAATGGATGGTAGCCTTGTCATTATGGAAGGTAGTTTGTTGTCGATATCTTTGTTACTCCAATGGATGGTAGCCTAGTCATTATGGAAGGTAGTCTGTTTACGAGATTTTTGTTACTCTAAGGGATGGTAGCCTTTTCATTATGGAAGGTAGTGTGTTGTCGATATTTTTGTTATTCCATTGGATGATAGCCTTGTAATTATGGAAGGTAGTTTGTTGTCAAGATTTTTGTTACTCCAATGGATGTAAGCCTTGTGATTATGGAAGGTAGTATATTTTTGAGATTTTTTTTACTTCAATGGATGGTAGCCTTGTCATTATGGATGGTATTCTGTTGTCGAGATTTTTGTTACTATAATGGATTGTAGCCTTGTCGTTATGGAAGGTAGTCTGTTGTCGAGATCTTTGTTAGTCCAATGGATGGTAGCCTAGTAATTATGGAAGGTAGTCTGTTGTCTAGATTTTTGTAACTCCAATGGATGGTAGCCTTGTCATTATGGAAGGTAGTCTATTATCGATATTTTTGTTACTCCAATGGATTGTAGCCTTGTCATTATGGAAGGTAGTCTCTTGTGGATATTTTTGTTACTCCAATGATGGTACCCTTGTCATTATGGAAGGTAGTATGTTGACGAGATTTTTGTTACTCTAAGGGATGGTAGCCTTTTCATTATGGAAGGTAGTGTGTTGTCGATATTTTTGTTATTCCAATGGATGATAGCCTTGTAATTATGGAAGGTAGTTTGTTGTCAAGATTATTGTTACTCCAATGGATGTAAGCCTTGTGATTATGGAAGGTAGTATATTTTTGAGATTTTTTTTACTTCAATGGATGGTAGCCTTGTCATTATGGATGGTATTCTGTTGTCGAGATTTTTGTTACTATAATGGATTGTAGCCTTGTCGTTATGGAAGGTAGTCTGTTGTCGAGATCTTTGTTACTCCAATGGATGGTAGCCTAGTAATTATGGAAGGTAGTCTGTTGTCTAGATTTTTGTAACTCCAATGGATGGAAGCCTTGTCATTATGGAAGGTAGTCTATTGTCGATATTTTTGTTACTCCAATGGATTGTAGCCTTGTCATTATGGAAGGTAGTCTCTTGTGGATATTTTTGTTACTCCAATGATGGTACCCTTGTCATTATGGAAGGTAGTATGTTGTCGAGATTTTTGTTACTACAATGGATGGTAGCCTTTTCATTATGGAAGGTAGTCTATTGTCGAGATTTTTGTTACTCCAATGGATGGTAGACTTGTCATTATGGGAGGTTGTCTCTTGTGGATATTTTTGATACTCCAATGGATGCTACCCTTGTCATTATGGATGGTAGTCTGTTGTCGATATTTTTGTTACTCAAATGGATGGTAGCCTTATCATTATAGAAGATAATCTATTGTCGATATTTTTATTGCCCCATTGGATGGAAGCCTTGTCGTTATGGAAGGTAGTCTTTTGTGGAGATTTTTGTTATTCCAATGGATGGGAAGCTTGTCATTATGGAAGGTAGTCTGTTGTCGTGATTTTTGTTACTCCAATGGATGGTATCCTTGTCATTATGGAAGGTAGTATGTTGTCGATATCTTTGTTACTACAATGGATGGTACCCTTATCATTATGGAAATTAGTTTGTTGCTGAGATTTTTATTACTACAATGGATTGTAGCCTTGTCGTTATGGAAGGTAGTCTGTTGTCGATATCTTAGTTACTCCAATGGACGGTACCCTTGTCATTATGGAAGGTAGTATGTTTTCGATATTTGTTTTACTTCAATGGATGGTAGCCTTGTCATTATGGATGGTATTCTGTTGTCGAGATTTTTGTTATTATAATTGATTGTAGACTTGTCGGTATGGAAGGTACTCTGTTGTCGAGATTTTTGTTACTCCAATGGATTGTAGCCTTGTCATTATGGAAGGTAGTGTGTTGTCAATATTTTTGTTACTCCAATCATGGTACCCTTGTCATTATGGAAGGTAGTATGTTGTCGAGATTTTTGTTACTACAATGGATTGTAGCCATGTAATTATGGAAGGTAGTCTCTTGTGGATATTTTTGTTACTCCAATGATGGTACCCTTGTCATTATGGAAGGTAGTATGTTGTCGAGATTTTTGTTACTACAATGGATGGTAGCCTTTTCATTATGGAAGGTAGTCTATTGTCGAGATTTTTGTTACTCCAATGGATGGTAGCCTTGACATTATGGGAGGTTGTCTCTGGTGGATATTTTTGTTACTCCAATGGATGGTACCCTTGTCATTATGGAAGGTAGTCTGTTGTCGAGATTTTTGGTACTCCAATGGATGGTAGCCTTGTCATTATGGAAGGTATTTTGTTGTCGAGATTTTTGTTACTACTATGGATTGTAGCCTTATCGTTATGGAAGGTAGTCTGTCGTCGATATCTTTGTTACTCAAATGGATGGTACCCTTGTCATTATGGAAGGTAGTCTATTGTCAAGATTTTTGTTACTCCAATGGATGTAAGCCTTGTGATTATGGAAGGTAGTATATTTTCGAGATTTTTTTACTTCAATGGATGGTAGCCTTGTCATTATGGATGGTATTCTGTTGTTGAGATTTTTGTTACTATAATGGATTGTAGACTTGTCGTCATGGAAGCTAGTCTGTTGTCGATATCTTTGTTACTCCAATGGATGGTAGCCTAGTCATTATGGTAGGTAGTCTATTGTCTAGATTTTTGTTACTCCAATGTATGGTAGCCTTGTCATTATGGAAGGTAGTCTATTGTCGAGATTTTTGTTACTCCAATGGATTGTAGCCTTGTCATTATGGAAGGTAGTCTCTTGTGGATAGTTTTGTTACTCCAATGATGGTACCCATGTCATTATGGAAGGTAGTATGTTGTCAATATTTTTGTTACTACAATGGATGGTAGCCTTTTCATTATGGAAGGTAGTCTATTGTTGAGATTTTTGTTACTCCAATCGATGGTAGCCTTGTCATTATGGAAGGTTGTCTCTTGTGGATATTTTTGTTACTCCAATGAATGGTACCCTTGTCATTATGGAAGGTAGTCTGTTGTTGAGATTTTTGTTACTCCAATGAATGGTAGCCTTGTCATTATGGAAGGTAATATGTTGTCGATATCTTTGTTACTACAATGGATGGTAGCCTTCTCATTATGGAAGGTGGTTCGTTGTTGAGATTTTTGTTACTGCAATGGATGCTATCCTTGTCATTATGAAAGGTAGTCCATTGTCAATATCTTTGTTACTCCAATGGATGGTAGCCTAGTCATTATGGAAGGTAGTCTGTTGTCGAGATTTTTGTTACTCTAATGGATGTTAGCATTGTCATTATGGAAGGTAGTCTGTTGTCGAGATTTTTGTTACTACAATGGATGGTAGCCTTGTCATTATGGAAGGTAGTCGGTTGTCGAGATTTTTGTTACTCTAATGGATGGTAGCCTTGTCATTATGGAAGATAGTCTATTGTCGATATTTTTATTGCCCCATTGGATGGAAGCCTTGTCGTTATGGAAGATAGTCTGTTGTCGAGATTTTTTTTATTCCAATGGATGGTAGGCTTGTCATTATGGAAGGTAGTTTGTTGTCGTGATTTTTGTTACTCCAATGGATGGTAGCCTTGTCATTATGGAAGATAGTATGTTGTCGATATCTTTGTTACTAAAATGGATGGTAGCCTTGTCATTATGGAAGGTAGTCTGTTGTTGAGATTTTTGTTACTACAATGGATGGTAGCCTTCTCATTACGGAAGGTAGTCTATTGTCGACATTTTTGTTATTCCAATGGATGGTATCCTTGTCATTATGAAAGGTTATCGGTTGTCAATATCTTTGTTACTCCAATGGATGGTAGCCTAGTAATTATGGAAGGTAGTCTGTTGTCGATATTTTTGTTACTCCAATGGATGGTAGCCTTGTCATTATGGAAGATAGTCTATTGTCGATATTTTTATTGCCCCATTGGATGGAAGCCTTGTCGTTATGGAAGATAGTCTGTTGTCGACATTTTTGTTATTCCAATGGATGGTAGGCTTGTCATTATGGAAGGTAGTCTGTTGTAATGATTTTTGTTACTCCAATGGATGGTAGCCTTGTCATTATGGAATATAGTATGTTGTCGATATCTTTGTTACTACAATGGATGGTAGGCTTGTAATTATGCAAAGGTAGTCTGTTTTTGAGATTTTTGTTACTGCAATGGATGGTAGCCTTGTCATTATGATAGGTAGTCTATTGTCGAGATTTTTGTTATTCCAATGGATGGTATCCTTGTCATTATGAAAGGTAGTCCGTTGTCGAGATTTTTGTTACTCCAATGGATGTTAGCATTGTCATTATGGAAGGTAGTTTGTTGTCAAGATTTTTGTTACTACAATGGATGGTAGCCTTGTCATTATGGAAGGTAGTCGATTGTCGAGATTTTTTTTACACCAATGGATGGTAGCCTTTTCATTATGGAAGATAGTCTATTGTCGATATTTTTATTGCCCCATTGGATGGAAGCCTTGTCGTTATGGAAGATAGTCTGTTGTCGAGATTTTTGTAATTCCAATGGATGGTAGGCTTGTCATTATGGAAGGTAGTCTGTTTTCGTGATTTTCGTTACTCCAATGGATGGTAGCCTTGTCATTATGGAAGGTAGTATGTTGTCGATATTTTTTATACTCCAATGGATGGTAGCCTTGTCATTATTAAACGTAGTATGTTGTCGATATCTTTGTTACTACAATGGATGGTAGCCTTGTCATTATGGAAGGTAGTCTGTTGTTGAGATTTTTGTTACTGCAATGGATGGTAGCCTTGTCATTACGGAAGGAAGTTTGTTGTCGTGATTTTTGTTATTCCAATGGATGGTTTCCTTGTCATTATGAAAGGTAGTCCGTTGTCAATATCTTTATTACTCCAATGGATGGTAGCCTAGTAATTATGAAATGTAGTCTGTTTTCGAGATTTTTGTTACTGCAATGGATGTTAGCATTGTCATTATTGAAAGGTAGTCTGTTGTCGAGATTTTTGTTACTACAATGGATGGTAGCCTTGTCATTATGGAAGGTAGTCGGTTGTCGAGATTTTTGTTATTCCAATGGATGGTAGCCTTGTCATTATTGAAGGTAGTCTGTTTGTCGAGATTTTTGTTACTCCAATGGATGGTACCCTTGTCATTATGGAAGGTAGTATGTTGTCGATATCTTTTTGACTACAATGGATGGTACCCTTATCATTATGGAAGGTAGTCTGTTGTTGAGATTTTTGTTATTACAATGGATTGTAGCCTTGTCGTTATGGAAGGTAGTTTGTTGTCGATATCTTTGTTACTCCAATGGATGGTACCCTGTTAATTATGGAAGGTAGTCTATTGTTGAGATATTTGTTACTCCAATGGATGAAAGCCTTGTGATTATGGAAGGTAGTATATTTTCAAGATTTTTTTTACTTCAATGTATGGTAGCCTTGTCATTATGGATGGTATTCTGTTGTCGAGATTTTTGTTATTATAATGGATTGTAGCCTTGTCGCTATGGAAGGTAGTCTGTTGTCGAGATTTGTTTTACTCCAATGGATTGTAGCCTTGTCATTATGGAAGGTAGTGTGTTGTCGATATTTTTGTTACTCCAATGGATGGTAGCCTTGTCATTATGAAACGTAGTATGTTGTCGATATCTTTGTTACTACAATGGATGGTAGCCTTGTCATTATGGAAGGTAGTCTGTTGATGAGATTTTTGTTACTGCAATGGATGGTAGCCTTGTCATTACGGAAGGAACTTTGTTGTCGAGATTTTTGTTATTCCAATGGATGGTATGCTTGTCATTATGAAAGGTAGTTCATTGTTAATATCTTTGTTACTCCAATGGATGGTAGCCTAGTAATTATGGAAGGTAGTCTGTTGTCGAGATTTTTGTTACTCCAATGGATGTTAGCATTGTCATTATGGAAGGTAGTCTGTTGTCGAGATATTTGATACTACAATGGATGGTAGCCTTGTCATTATGGAAGGTAGTCGGTTGTCGAGATTTTTGTTACTCCAATGGATGATAGCATTGTCATTATGGAAGGTAGTCTGTTGTCGAGATTTTTGATACTACAATGGATGGTAGCCTTGTCATTATGGAAGGTAGTCGGTTGTCGAGATTTTTGTTATTCCAATGGATGGTAGCCTTGTCATTATGGATGGTAGTCTGTTGTCGAGATTTTTGTTACTACAATGGATGGTAGCCTTGTCATTATGGAAGGAACTTTGTTATCGAGATTTTTGTTATTCCAATGGATGGTATGCTTGTCATTATGAAAGGTAGTTCATTGTTAATATCTTTGTTACTCCAATGGATGGTAGCCTAGTAATTATGGAAGGTAGTCTGTTGTCGAGATTTTTGTTACTCCAATGGATGTTAGCATTGTAATTATGGAAGGTAGTCTGTTGTCGAGATATTTGATACTACAATGGATGGTAGCCTTGTCATTATGGAAGGTAGTCGGTTGTCGAGATTTTTGTTACTCCAATGGATGATAGCATTGTCATTATGGAAGGTAGTCTGTTGTCGAGATTTTTGATACTACAATGGATGGTAGCCTTGTCATTATGGAAGGTAGTCGGTTGTCGAGATTTTTGTTATTCCAATGGATGGTAGCCTTGTCATTATGGATGGTAGTCTGTTGTCGAGATTTTTGTTACTACAATGGATGGTAGCCTTGTCATTATGAAAGGTAGTCGGTTGTCGAGATTTTTGTTATTCCAATGGATGGTAGCCTTGTCATTATGGATGGTAGTTTGTTTGTCGAGATTTTTGTTACTCCAATGGATGGTACCCTTGTCATTATGGAAGGTAGTATGTTGTCGATATCTTTTTTACTACAATGGATGGTACCCTTATCATTATGTAAGGGAGTCTATTGTTGAGATTTTTGTTATTACAATGGATTGTAGCCTTGTCGTTATGGAAGGTAGTTTGTTGTCGATATCTTTGTTACTCCAATGGATGGTACCCTTGTCATTATGGAAGGTAGTCTATTGTTGAGATATTTGTTACTCCAATGGATGAAAGCCTTGTGATTATGGAAGGTAGTATATTTTCAAGATTTTTTTTACTTCAATATATGGTAGCCTTGTCATTATGGATGGTATTCTGTTGTCGAGATTTTTGTTATTATAATGGATTGTAGCCTTGTCGCTATGGAAGGTAGTCTGTTGTCGAGATTTTTTTTACTCCAATGGATTGTAGCCTTGTCATTATGGAAGGTAGTGTGTTGTCGATATTTTTGTTACTCCAATGGATGGTAGCCTTGTCATTATGAAACGTAGTATGTTGTCGATATCTTTGTTACTACAATGGATGGTAGCCTTGTCATTATGGAAGGTAGTTTGTTGTTGAGATTTTTGTTACTGCAATGGATGGTAGCCTTGTCATTACGGAAGGAACTTTGTTATCGAGATTTTTGTTATTCCAATGGATGGTATGCTTGTCATTATGAAAGGTAGTTCATTGTTAATATCTTTGTTACTCCAATGGATGGTAGCCTAGTAATTATGGAAGGTAGTCTGTTGTCGAGATTTTTGTTACTCCAATGGATGTTAGCATTGTCATTATGGAAGGTAGTCTGTTGTTGAGATATTTGATACTACAATGGATGGTAGCCTTGTCATTATGGAAGGTAGTCGGTTGTCGAGATTTTTGTTACTCCAATGGATGATAGCATTGTCATTATGGAAGGTAGTCTGTTGTCGAGATTTTTGATACTACAATGGATGGTAGCCTTGTCATTATGGAAGGTAGTCGGTTGTCGAGATTTTTGTTATTCCAATGGATGGTAGCCTTGTCATTATGGATGGTAGTCTGTTTGTCGAGATTTTTGTTACTCCAATGGATGGTACCCTTGTCATTATGGAAGGTAGTTTGTTGTCGATATCTTTGTTACTCCAATGGATGGTACCCTTGTCATTATGGAAGGTAGTCTATTGTTGAGATTTTTGTTACTCCAATGGATGAAAGCCTTGTGATTATGGAAGGTAGTATATTTTCAAGATTTTTTTTACTTCAATGGATGGTAGCCTTGTCATTATGGATGGTATTCTGTTGTCGAGATTTTTGTTATTATAATGGATTGTAGCCTTGTCGTTATGGAAGGTAGTCTGTTGTCGAGATTTTTGTTACTCCAATGGATTGTAGCCTTGTCATAATGGAAGGTAGTGTGTTGTCGATATTTTTGTTACTCCAATGGATGGTAGCCTTGTCATTATGAAAGGTAGTATGTTGTCAATATCTTTGTTACTACATTGGATGGTAGCCTTGTCATTATGGAAGGTAGTCTGTTGTTGAGATTTTTGTTACTGCAATGGATGGTAGCCTTGTCATTACGGAAGGAAGTCTGTTGTCGAGATTTTTGTTATTCCAATGGATGGTTTCCTTATCATTATGAAAGGTAGTCCGTTGTCAATATCTTTGTTACTCCAATGGATGGTAGCCTAGTAATTATGGAAGGTAGTCTGTTGTCGAGATTTTTGTTACTGCAATGGATGTTAGCATTGTCATTATTGAAAGGTAGTCTGTTGTCGAGATTTTTGTTACTACAATGGATGGTAGTCTTGTCATTATGGAAGGTAGTCGGTTGTCGAGATTTTTGTTATTCCAATGGATGGTAGCCTTGTCATTATGGAAGGTAGTCTGTTTGTCGAGATTTTTGTTACTCCAATGGATGGTACCCTTGTCATTATGGAAGGTAGTATGTTGTCGATATCTTTGTTACTACAATGGATGGTACCCTTATCATTATGGAAGGTAGTCTATTGTTGAGATTTTTGTTATTACAATGGATTGTAGCCTTGTCGTTATGGAAGGTAGTTTGTTGCCGATATCTTTGTTACTCCAATGGATGGTACCCTTGTCATTATGGAAGGTAGTCTATTGTTGAGATTTTTGATACTCCAATGGATGAAATCCTTGTGATTATGGAAGGTAGTATATTTTCAAGATTTTTTTTACTTCAATGTATGGTAGCCTTGTCATTATGGATGGTATTCTGTTGTCGAGATTTTTGTTATTATAATGGATTGTAGCCTTGTCACTATGGAAGGTAGTCTGTTGTCGAGATTTTTGTTACTCCAATGGATTGTAGCCTTGTCATTATGGAAGGTAGTGTGTTGTCGATATTTTTGTTACTCCAATGGATGGTAGCCTTGTCATTATGAAAGGTAGTATGTTGTCGATATCTTTGTTACTACAATGGATGGTAGCCTTGTCATTATGGAAGGTAGTCTGTTGTTGAGATTTTTGTTACTGCAATGGATGGTAGCCTTGTCATTACGGAAGGAACTTTGTTATCGAGATTTTTTTTATTCCAATGGATGGTATCCTTGTCATTATGAAAGGTAGTTCGTTGTTAATATCTTTGTTACTCCAATGGATGGTAGCCTAGTAATTATGGAAGGTAGTCTGTTGTCGAGATTTTTGTTACTCCAATGGATGTTAGCATTGTCATTATGGAAGGTAGTCTGTTGTCAAGATTTTTGATACTACAATGGATGGTAGCCTTGTCATTATGGAAGGTAGTCGGTTGTCGAGATTTTTGTTACTCCAATGGATGTTAGCATTGTCATTATTGAAAGGTAGTCTGTTGTCGATATTTTTGTTACTACAATGGATGGTAGCCTTGTCATTATGGAAGGTAGTCGGTTGTCGAGATTTTTGTTATTCCAATGGATGGTAGCCTTGTCATTATGGAAGGTAGTCTGTTTGTCGAGATTTTTGTTACTCCAATGGATGGTAGCCTTGTCATTATGGAAGGTAGTCTGTTTGTCGAGATTTTTGTTACTCCAATGGATGGTACCCTTGTCATTATGGAAGGTAGTATGTTGTCGATATCTTTGTTACTACAATGGATGGTACCCTTATCATTATGGAAGGTAGTCTATTGTTGAGATTTTTGTTATTACAATGGATTGTAGCCTTGTCGTTATGGAAGGTAGTTTGTTGCCGATATCTTTGTTACTCCAATGGATGGTACCCTTGTCATTATGGAAGGTAGTCTATTGTTGAGATTTTTGATACTCCCATGGATGAAAGCCTTGTGATTATGGAAGGTAGTATATTTTCAAGATTTTTTTTACTTCAATGTATAGTAGCCTTGTCATTATGGATGGTATTCTGTTGTCGAGATTTTTGTTATTATAATGGATTGTAGCCTTGTCACTATGGAAGGTAGTCTGTTGTCGAGATTTTTGTTACTCCAATGGATTGTAGCCTTGTCATTATGGAAGGTAGTGTGTTGTCGATATTTTTGTTACTCCAATGGATGGTAGCCTTGTCATTATGAAAGGTAGTATGTTGTCGATATCTTTGTTACTACAATGGATGGTAGCCTTGTCATTATGGAAGGTAGTCTGTTGTTGAGATTTTTGTTACTGCAATGGATGGTAGCCTTGTCATTACGGAAGGATCTTTGTTATCGAGATTTTTGTTATTCCAATGGATGGTATCCTTGTCATTATGAAAGGTAGTTGGTTGTTAATATCTTTGTTACTCCAATGGATGGTAGCCTAGTAATTATGGAAGGTAGTCTGTTGTCGAGATTTTTGTTACTCCAATGGATGTTAGCATTGTCATTATGGAAGGTAGTCTGTTGTCGAGATTTTTGATACTACAATGGATGGTAGCCTTGTCATTATGGAAGGTAGTCGGTTGTCGAGATTTTTGTTACTCCAATGGATGTTAGCATTGTCATAATGGAAGGTAGTCTGTTGTCGAGATTTTTGATACTACAATGGATTGTAGCCTTGTCATTATAGAAGGTAGTCGGTTGTCGAGATTTTTGTTATTCCAATGGATGGTAGCCTTGTCATTATGGATGGTAGTCTGTTTGTCGATATTTTTGTTACTCCAATGGATGGTACCCTTGTCATTATGGAAGGTAGTTTGTTGTCGATATCTTTGTTACTCCAATGGATGGTACCCTTGTCATTATGGAAGGTAGTCTATTGTTGAGATTTGTGTTACTCCAATGGATGAAAGCCTTGTGATTATGGAAGGTAGTATATTTTCAAGATTTTTTTTACTTCAATGGATGGTAGCCTTGTCACTATGGATGGTAATCTGTTGTCGAGATTTTTGTTATTATAATGGATTGTAGCCTTGTCGTTATGGAAGGTAGTCTGTTGTCGAGATTTTTGTTACTCCAATGGATTGTAGCCTTGTCATAATGGAAGGTAGTGTGTTGTCGATATTTTTGTTACTCCAATGGATGGTAGCCTTGTCATTATGAAAGGTAGTATGTTGTCGATATCTTTGTTACTACATTGGATGGTAGCCTTGTCATTATGGAAGGTAGTCTGTTGTTGAGATTTTTGTTACTACTATGGATGGTAGCCTTGTCATTACGGAAGGAAGTCTGTTGTCGAGATTTTTTTTATTCCAATGGATGGTTTCCTTGTCATTATGAAAGGTAGTCCGTTTTCAATATCTTTGTTACTCCAATGGATGGTAGCCTAGTAATTATGGAAGGTAGTCTGTTGTCGAGATTTTTGTTACTGCAATGGATGTTAGCGTTGTCATTATTGAAAGGTAGTCTGTTATCGAGATTTTTGTTACTACAATGGATGGTAGCCTTGTCATTATGGAAGGTAGTCGGTTGTCGATATTTTTGTTATTCCAATGGATGGTAGCCTTGTCATTATGGAAGGTTGTCTGTTTGTCGAGATTTTTGTTACTCCAATGGATGGTACCCTTGTCATTATGGAAGGTAGTATGTTGTCGATATCTTTGTTACTACAATGGATGGTACCCTTATCATTATGGAAGGTAGTCTATTGTTGAGATTTTTGTTATTACAATGGATTATAGCCTTGTTGTTATGGAAGGTAGTTTGTTGTCGATATCTTTATTACTCCAATGGATGGTACCCTTGTCATTATGGAAGGTAGTCTATTGTTGAAATTTTTGTTACTCCAATGGATGCAAGCCTTTTGATTATGGAAGGTAGTATATTTTCAAGATTTTTTTTACTTCAATGGAATGTAGCCTTGTCATTATGGATGGTATTCTGTTGTCGAGATTTTTGTTATTATAATGGATTGTAGCCTTGTCGTTATGGAAGGTAGTCTGTTGTCGAGATTTTTGTTACTCCAATGGATTGTAGCCTTGACATTATGGAAGGTAGTGTGTTGTAGATATTTTTGTTACTCCAATGGATGGTAGCCTTGTCATTATGAAAGGTAGTATGTTATCGATATCTTTGTTACTACAATGGATGGTAGCCTTGTCATTATGGAAGGTAGTCTGTTGTTGAGATTTTTGTTACTGCAATGGATGGTAGCCTTGTCATTACGGAAGGAAGTTTGTTATCGAGATTTTTGTTATTCCAATGGATGGTATCCTTGTCATTATGAAAGGTAGTTCGTTGTTAATATCTTTGTTACTCCAATGGATGGTAGCCTAGTAATTATGGAAGGTAGTCTGTTGTCGATATTTTTGTTACTCCAATGGATGTTAGCATTGTCATTATGGAAGGTAGTCTGTTGTCGAGATTTTTGATACTACACTGGATGGTAGCCTTGTCATTATGGAAGGTAGTCGGTTGTCGAGATTTTTGTTATTCCAATGGATGGTAGCCTTGTCATTAAGGAAGGTAGTCGGTTGTCGAGATTTTTGTTACTCCAATGGATGGTAGCCTTTTCATTATGGAAGATAGTCTATTGTCGATATTTTTATTGCCCCATTCGATGGAAGCCTTGTCGTTATGGAAGATAGTCTGTTGTCGAGATTTTTGTAATTCCAATGGATGGTAGGCTTGTCATTATGGAAGGTAGTCTAATTTCGTGATTTTTGTTACTCCAATGGATGGTAGCCTTGTCATTATGGAAGGTAGTATGTTGTTGATATCTTTGTTACTACAATGGATGGTAGCCTTGTCATTATGGAAGGTAGTCTGTTGTTGAGATTTTTGTTACTGCAATGGATGGTAGCCTTGTCATTACGGAAGGTAGTCTGTTGTCGAGATTTTTGTTATTCCAATGGATGGTATCCTTGTCATTATGAAAGGTAGTCCGTTGTCAATATCTTTGTTACTCCAATGGATGGAAGCCTAGTAATTATGGAAGGTAGTCTATTGTCGAGATTTTTGTTACTGCAATGGATGTTAGCATTGTCATTATTGAAAGGTAGTCTGTTGTCGAGTCTTTTGTTACTACAATGGATGGTATCCTTGTCATTATGGAAGGTAGTCGGTTGTCGAGATTTTTGTTATTCCAATGGATGGTAGCCTTGTCATTATGGATGGTAGTCTGTTTGTCGAGATTTTTGTTACTCCAATGGATGGTACCCTTGTCATTATGGAAGGTAGTATGTAGTCGATATCTTTGTTACTATAATGGATGGTACCCTTATCATTATGGAAGGTAGTCTGTTGTTGAGATTTTTGTTATTACAATGGATTTTAGCCTTGTCGTTATGGAAGGTAGTTTGTTGTTGATATCTTTGTTACTCCAATGGATGGTGCCCTTGTCATTATGGAAGGTAGTCTATTGTTGAGATTTTTGTTACTCCAATGGATGAAAGCCTTGTGATTATGGAAGGTAGTATATTTTCGAGATTTTATTTACTTCAATGGATGGTAGCCTTGTCATTATGGATGGTATTCTGTTGTCGAGATTTTTGTTATTATAATGGATTGTAGCCTTGTCGTTATGGAAGGTAGTCTATTGTCGAGATTTTTGTTACTCCAATGGATTGTAGCCTTGACATTATGGAAGGTAGTGTGTTGTCGATATTTTTGTTACTTCAATTGATGGTAGCCTTGTCATTATGAAAGGTAGTATGTTGTCGATATCTTTGTTACTAAAATGGATGGTAGCCTTGTCATTATGGAAGGTAGTCTGTTGTTGAGATTTTTGTTACTGCAATGGATGGTAGCCTTGTCATTACGGAAGGAAGTTTGTTATCGAGATTTTTGTTATTCCAATGGATGGTATCCTTGTCATTATGAAAGGTAGTTTGTTGTTAATATCTTTGTTACTCCAATGGATGGTAGCCTAGTAATTATGGAAGGTAGTTTGTTGTCGAGATTTTTGTTACTCCAATGGATGTTAGCATTTTCATTATGGAAGGTAGTCTGTTGTCGAGATTTTTGATACTACACTGGATGGTAGCCTTGTCATTATGGAAGGTAGTCGGTTGTCGAGATTTTTGTTATTCCAATGGATGGTAGCCTTGTCATTATGGAAGGTAGTCTGTTTGTCGAGATTTTTGTTACTCCAATGGATGGTAGCCTTGTCTTTATGGAAGGTAGTATATTGTCGAGATTTTTATTACTCCATTGGATGAAAGCCTTGTCATTATGGAAGGTAGTCTGTTGTCGATATTTTTGTTACTCCAATGGATGGTAGCCTTGTCATTATGGAAGGTAGTTTGTTGTGGATATCTTTGTTACTCCAATGGATGGTAGCCTAGTCATTATGGAAGGTAGTCTGTTGTCGAGATTTTTGTTACTCCAATGGATGTTAGCGTTGTCATTAAGGAAGGTAGTTTGTTGTCAAGATTTTTGTTACTACAATGGATGGTAGCCTTGTCATTATGGAAGGTAGTCGGTTGTCGAGATTTTTGTTACTCCAATGGATGGTAGCCTTGTCATTATGGTAGGTAGTCTCTTGTCGACATTTTTGTTATTCCAATTGATGGTAGCCTTGTCATTATGGAAGGTAGTCTGATGTTAGGATTTTTGTTATTCCAATGTATGGTAACCTTGTCATTTTGGAAGGTAGTCTATTGTCGAGATTTTTGTTACTCCAATGGATGGTAGCCTTGTTCTTATGGGACATAGTCTATGATCAATATTTTTGTTACTCCAATGGGTGGTAGCTTTGTCATTATGGAAGGTAGTCTGTTGTCGAGATTTTCGTTACTACAATGGATGGTAGCCTTGTCATTTTGGAAGGTAGTCTGTTGTTAATATTTTTGTTACTCCAATGGATGGTAGCCTTGATATTAAGTTAGCCTTTTAATTATGGAAGGTAGTCTGTTGTTCAGATTTTTGTTAATCCAATGGATGGTAGCCTTGTCATTATGGAGTGTAGTCTGTTGTCGAGATTTTTGTTGTTCCATTGGATGGTACCTTGTCATTATAGAAGGTAGTCTGATGTCGAGATTTTTGTTATTCCAAAGGATGGTAACCTTGTCATTTTGGAAGGTAGACTGTTGTCGAGATTTTGGTTACTATAATGGAGGGTAGCCTTGTCATTATGGAAGGTAGTCTGTTGTCGAGATTTTTGTTACTCCCATGGATGGTAGCCTTATCATTATGGGACGTAGTCTGTTGTCAATATTTCTGTTACTCCAATGGATTGTAGCCTTGTAATTATGGAAGGTACTCTATTGTTGAGATTTTTGTTACTTCAATTGATGGTAGCCTTGTCATTATGGAAGGTACTCTGTTGTCAATATTTTTGTTACTCCAATGGATGGTAGCCTTGTCATTATGGAAGGTAGTCTATTGTCGAGATTTTTGTTACTCCAATGGATAGTAGCCTTCTCATTATTGAAGGTAGTCTGTTGTTATGATTTATGTTACTCTAATGGATGGTAGCCTTGTCATTATGGAAGCTAGTATGTTGTTTAGATTTTTGTTAATCCAATGGATGTTAGCCTTTTCATTATGGAAGGTAGTCTGTTGTCGAGATTTTTGTTATTCCATTGGATGGTAGCCTTGTCATTTTGGAAGGTAGACTGTTATAGAGATTTTGGTTACTATAATGGAGGGTAGCCTTGTCATTATGGAAGGTATTCTGTTGTCGAGATTTTTGTTACTCCCATGGATGGTTGCCTTATCATTATGGGACGTAGTCTGTTGTCAATATTTCTGTTACTCTAATGGATTATAGCCTTGTCTTTATGGAAGGTACTCTGTTGTTGAGATTTTTGTTACCTCAATGGATTGTAGCCTTGTCATTATGGAAGGTACTATGTTGTCAATATTTTTGTTACTCCAATGGATAGTAGCCTTATCATTATTGAAGGTAGTCTGTTGTTATGATTTCTGTTACTCTAATGGATGGAAGCCTTGTCATAATGGAAGGTAGTCTTTTGTTCATATTTTTGTTACTCCAATGGATGGTAGCCTTGTCAGTACATAAGGAAGTATGTTGTCGAGATTTTTGTTACTCCAATGTGTGGTAGCCTTTTCATTATGGAAGCTAGTCTGTTGTTCAGATTTTTGTTAATCCAATGGATGGTAGCCTTGTCATTATGGTAGGTAGTCTGTTGTCGAGATTTTTGTTATTCCATTGGATGGTAGCCTTGTCATTATGGAAGGTAGTCTGATGGTAGGATTTTTGTTATTCCAATGTAAGGTAACCTTGTCATTTTGGATGGTAGTCTGTTGTCGAGATTTTTGTTACTCCAATGGATGGTAGCCTTGTTCTTATGGGACGTAGTCTATGATCAATATTTTTCTTACTCCAATGGGTGGTAGCCTTGTCATTATGGAAGGTAGTCGGTTGTCTAAATTTTTGTTACTACAATGGATGGTAGCCTTGTCATTTTGGAAGGTAGTCTGTTGTTAATATTTGTGTTACTCCAATGGATGGTAACCTTAATATTATGTTAGCCTTTTCTTTATGGAAGGTAGTCTGTTGTTCAGATTTTTGTTAATCCAATGGATGGTAGCCTTGTCATTATGGAATGTAGTCTGTTGTCGAGATTTTTGTTGTTCCATTGGATGGTACCTTCTTATTATAGAAGGTAGTCTGATGTCGAGATTTTTGTTATTCCAAAGGATGGTAACCTTGTTATTTTGGAAGGTAAACTGTTGTCGAGATTTTGGTTACTATAATGGAGGGTAGCCTTGTCAATATGGAAGGTAGTCTGTTGTCGAGATTTTTGTTACTCCCATGGATGTTAGCCTTATCATTATGGGACATAGTCTGTTGTCAATATTTCTGTTACTCCAATGGATTGTAGCCTTGTCATTATGGAAGGTACTCTATTGTTGAGATTTTTGTTACTTCAATGGATGGTATCCTTGTCATTATGGAAGGTACTCTGTTGTCAATATTTTTGTTACTCCAATGGATGGTAGCCTTGTCATTATGGAAGGTAGTCTGTTGTCGAGATTTTTGTTACTCCAATGGATAGTAGCCTTCTCATTATTGAAGGTAGTCTGTTGTTATGATTTATGTTACTCTAATGGATGGTAGCCTTGTCATTATGGAAGCTAGTATGTTGTTTAGATTTTTGTTAATCCAATGGATGTTAGCCTTTTCATTATGGAAGGTAGTCTGTTGTCGAGATTTTTGTTATTCCATTGGATGGTAGCCTTGTCATTTTGGAAGGTAGCCTGTTATAGAGATTTTGGTTACTATAATGGAGGGTAGCCTTGTCATTATGGAAGGTATTCTGTTGTCGAGATTTTTGTTACTCCCATGGATGGTTGCCTTATCATTATGGGACGTAGTCTGTTGTCAATATTTCTGTTACTCTAATGGATTGTAGCCTTGTCTTTATGGAAGGTACTCTGTTGTTGAGATTTTTGTTACTTCAATGGATTGTAGCCTTGTCATTATGGAAGGTACTCTGTTGTCAATATTTTTGTTACTCCAATTGATAGTAGCCTTATCATTATTGAAGGTAGTCTGTTGTTATGATTTCTGTTACTCTAATGGATGGAAGCCTTGTCATTATGGAAGGTAGTCTTTTGTTCATATTTTTGTTACTCCAATGGATGGTAGCCTTGTCAGTACATAAGGAAGTATGTTGTCGAGATTTTTGTTACTCCAATGTGTGGTAGCCTTTTCATTATGGAAGCTAGTCTGTTGTTCAGATTTTTGTTAATCCAATGGATGGTAGCCTTGTCATTATGGTAGGTAGTCTGTTGTCGAGATTTTTGTTATTCCATTGGATGGTAGCCTTGTCATTATGGAAGGTAGTCTGATGGTAGGATTTTTGTTATTCCAATGTAAGGTAACCTTGTCATTTTGGATGGTAGTCTGTTGTCGAGATTTTTGTTACTCCAATGGATGGTAGCCTTGTTCTTATGGGACGTAGTCTATGATCAATATTTTTCTTACTCCAATGGGTGGTAGCCTTGTCATTATGGAAGGATGTCTGTTGTCAAGATTTTCGTTACTACAATGGATGGTAGCCTTGTCATTTTGGAAGGTAGTCTGTTGTTAACATTTTTGTTACTCCAATGGATGGTATCCTTGATATTAAGTTAGCCTTTTAATTATGGAAGGTAGTCTGTTGTTCAGATTTTTGTTAATCCAATGGATGGTAGCCTTGTCATTATGGAGTGTAGTCTGTTGTCGAGATTTTTGTTGTTCCATTGGATGGTACCTTGTCATTATAGAAGGTAGTCTGATGTCGAGATTTTTGTTATTCCAAAGGATGGTAACCTTGTCATTTTGGAAGGTTGACTGTTGTCGAGATTTTGGTTACTATAATGGAGGGTAGCCTTGTCATTATGGAAGGTAGTCTGTTGTCGAGATTTTTGTTACTCCCATGGATGGTAGCCTTATCATTATGGGACGTAGTCTGTTGTCAATATTTCTGTTACTCCAATGGATTGTAGCCTTGTCATTATGGAAGGTACTCTATTGTTGAGATTTTTGTTACTTCAATTGATGGTAGCCTTGTTATTATGGAAGGTACTCTGTTGTCAATATTTTTGTTACTCCAATGGATGGTAGCCTTGTCATTATGGAAGGTAGTCTGTTGTCGAGATTTTTGTTACTCCAATGGATAGTAGCCGTCTCATTATTGAAGGTAGTCTGTTGTTATGATTTATGTTACTCTAATGGATGGTAGCCTTGTCATTATGGAAGCTAGTATGTTGTTTAGATTTTTGTTAATCCAATGGATGTTAGCCTTTTCATTATGGAAGGTAGTCTGTTGTCGAGATTTTTGTTATTCCATTGGATGGTAGCCTTGTCATTTTGGAAGGTAGCCTGTTATAGAGATTTTGGTTACTATAATGGAGGGTAGCCTTGTCATTATGGAAGGTATTCTGTTGTCGAGATTTTTGTTACTCCCATGGATGGTTGCCTTATCATTATGGGACGTAGTCTGTTGTCAATATTTCTGTTACTCTAATGGATTGTAGCCTTGTCTTTATGGAAGGTACTCTGTTGTTGAGATTTTTGTTACTTCAATGGATTGTAGCCTTGTCATTATGGAAGGTACTCTGTTGTTAATATTTTTGTTACTCCAATGGATAGTAGCCTTATCATTATTGAAGGTAGTCTGTTGTTATGATCTCTGTTACTCTAATGGATGGAAGCCTTGTCATTATGGAAGGTAGTCTTTTGTTCATATTTTTGTTACTCCAATGGATGGTAGCCTTGTCAGTACATAAGGAAGTATGTTGTCGAGATTTTTGTTACTCCAATGTGTGGTAGCCTTTTCATTATGGAAGCTAGTCTGTTGTTCAGATTTTTGTTAATCCAATGGATGGTAGCCTTGTCATTATGGTAGGTAGTCTGTTGTCGAGATTTTTGTTATTCCAATGTAAGGTAACCTTGTCATTTTGGATGGTAGTCTGTTGTCGAGATTTTTGTTACTCCAATGGATGGTAGCCTTGTTCTTATGGGACGTAGTCTATGATCAATATTTTTCTTACTCCAATGGGTGGTAGCCTTGTCATTATGGAAGGTAGTCGGTTGTCTAAATTTTTGTTACTACAATGGATGGTAGCCTTGTCATTTTGGAAGGTAGTCTGTTGTTAATATTTGTGTTACTCCAATGGATGGTAACCTTAATATTATGTTAGCCTTTTCTTTATGGAAGGTAGTCTGTTGTTCAGATTTTTGTTAATCCAATGGATGGTAGCCTTGTCATTATGGAATGTAGTCTGTTGTCGAGATTTTTGTTGTTCCATTGGATGGTACCTTCTTATTATAGAAGGTAGTCTGATGTCGAGATTTTTGTTATTCCAAAGATTGGTAACCTTGTTATTTTGGAAGGTAAACTGTTGTCGAGATTTTGGTTACTATAATGGAGGGTAGCCTTGTCAATATGGAAGGTAGTCTGTTGTCGAGATTTTTGTTACTCCCATGGATGTTAGCCTTATCATTATGGGACATAGTCTGTTGTCAATATTTCTGTTACTCCAATGGATTGTAGCCTTGTCATTATGGAAGGTACTCTATTGTTGAGATTTTTGTTACTTCAATGGATGGTATCCTTGTCATTATGGAAGGTAATTTGTTGTCAATACTTTTGTTATTCCAATGGATGGTAGCCTTGTCATTATGGAAGGTAGTCTGTTGTCGAGATTTTTGTTACTCCAATGGATAGTAGCCTTGTCATTATTGAAGGTAGTCTGTTGTTATGATTTATGTTACTCTAATGGATGGTAGCCTTGTCATTATGGAAGCTAGTATGTTGTTCAGATTTTTGTTAATCCAATGGATGGTAGCCTTTTCATTATGGAAGGTAGTCTGTTGTCGAGATTTTTGTTATTCCATTGGATGGTAGCCTTGTCATTTTGGAAGGTAGACTGTTGTAGAGATTTTGGTTACTATAATGGAGGGTATCCTTGTCATTACGGAAGGTAGTCTGTTGTCGAGATTTTTGTTACTCCCATGGATGGTAGCCTTATCATTATGCGACGTAGTCTGTTGTCAATTTTTTGTTAGTCCAATGGATTGTAGCCTTGTCATTATGGAAGGTACTCTGTTGTTTAGATTTTTGTTACTTCAATGGATGGTAGCCTTGTCATTAGGGAAGGTACTCTATTGTCAATATTTTTGTTACTCCAATGGATGCTACCCTTGTAATTATGGAAGGTAGTCTTTTGTTCAGATTTTTGTTACTCCAATGGATAGTAGCCTTGTCATTATTGAAGGTAGTATGTTGTTATGATTTCTGTTACTATAATGGATGGTAGCCTTATCATTCTAGAAGGTAGTCTTTTGTTCATATTTTTGTTACTCCAATGGATGGTAGCCATGTTAGTACATAAGGAAGTCTGTTGTCGAGATTTTTGTTACTCCAATGTGTGGTAGCCTTTTTATTATGGAAGCTAGTCTGTTGTTAAGATTTTTGTTAATCCAATGGATGGTAGCCTTGTCATTATGGAAGGTAGTCTCTTGTCGACATTTTTGTTATTCCAATTGATGGTAGCCTTGTCATTATGGAAGGTAGTCTGATGTTAGGATTTTTGTTATTCCAATGTATGGTAACCTTGTCATTTTGGAAGGTAGTCTATTGTCGAGATTTTTGTTACTCCAATGGATGGTAGCTTTGTCATTATGGAAGGTAGTCTGTTCTCGAGATTTTCGTTACTACAATGGATGGTAGCCTTGTCATTTTGGAAGGTAGTCTGTTGTTAATATTTTTGTTACTCCAATGGATGGTAGCCTTGATATTAAGTTAGCCTTTTAATTATGGAAGGTAGTATGTTGTTCAGATTTTTGTTAATCCAATGGATGGTAGCCTTGTCATTATGGAATGTAGTCTGTTGTCGAGATTTTTGTTGTTCCATTGGATGGTACCTTGTCATTATAGAAGGTAGTCTGATGTCGAGATTTTTGTTATTCCAAAGGATGGTAACCTTGTCATTTTGGAAGGTAGTCTGTTGTCGAGATTTTTGTTACTCCCATGGATGGTAGCCTTATCATTATGGGACGTAGTCTGTTGTCAATATTTCTGTTACTCCAATGGATTGAAGCCTTATCATTATGGGACGTAGTCTATTGTCAATATTTCTGTTACTCCAATGGATTGTAGCCTTGTCTTTATGGAAGGTTCTCTGTTGTTGAGATTTTTGTTACTTCAATGGATTGTAGCCTTGTCATTATGGAAGGTACTCTGTTGTCAATATTTTTGTTACTCTGTTGTTATGATTTCTGTTACTCTAATGGATGGAAGCCTTGTCATTATGGAAGGTAGTCTTTTGTTCATATTTTCGTTACTCCAATGGATGGTAGCCTTGTCAGTACATAAGGAAGTATGTTGTCGAGATTTTTGTTACTCCAATGTGTGGTAGCCTTTTCATTATGGAAGCTAGTCTGTTGTTCAGATTTTTGTTAATCCAATGGATGGTAGCCTTGTCATTATAGTAGGTAGTCTATTGTCGAGATTTTTGTTATTCCATTGGATGGTAGCCTTGTCATTATGGAAGGTAGTCTGATGTTAGGATTTTTGTTATTCCAATGTATGGTAACCTTGTCATTTTGGAAGGTAGTCTGTTGTTGATATTTTTGTTACTCCAATGGATGGTAGCCTTGTTCTTATGGGACGTAGTCTATGATCAGTATTTTTGTTACTCCAATGGATTGTAGCCTTGTCATTATGGAAGGTACTCTGTTGTCGAGATTTTTGTTACTCCAATGGATGGTAGCCTTGTCATTATGGAAAGTAGTCTGTTGTCGAGATTTTTGTTACTCCAATGGATGGTGGCCTTGTCATTATGGAAGGTAGTCTTTTGTTCTGATTTTTTTACTCCAATGGATGGTAGCCTTGTCATTACAGAAGGTAGTCTGTTGTCGATATTTTTCTTATTCCAATGGATGGTAGCCTTATCATTATGGAAGGTAGTATATTGTAGAAATCTTTTTTACTCCAATGGGTGGTAGCCTTGTCATTATGGAAGGATGTCTGTTGTCAAGATTTTCGTTACTACAATGGATGGTAGCCTTGTCATTTTGGAAGGTAGTCTGTTGTTAACATTTTTGTTACTCCAATGGATGGTATCCTTGATATTATGGTAGCCTTTTCATTATGGAAGGTAGTTTGTTGTTCAGATTTTTGTTTATCAAATGGATGGTGGCCTTGTCATTATAGAAGGTAGTCTGGTGTCGAGATTTTTGTTGTTCCATTGGATTGTACCTTATCATTATGGAAAGTAGTCTGTTGTCGAGATATTTGTTATTCCAAAGGATGGTAACCTTGTAATTTTGGAAGGTAGTTTGTTGTCATGATTTTGGTTACTATAATGGAGGGTAGCCTTTTCATTATGGAAGGTAATCTGTTGTCGAGATTTTTGTTACTCCAATGGATGATAGCCTTATCATTATAGGACGTAGTCTGTTGTCAATATTTCTGTTAGCCCAAAGGATTGTAGACTTGTCATTATGGAAGGTACTCTTTTGTTGAGATTTTTTTTACTCCAATGGATGGTAGCCTTGTCATTATGGAAGGTACTCTGTTGTCAATATTTTTGTTACGCCAATGGACGGTAGCCTTGTCATTATGGAAGGTAGTCTGTTGTCGAGATTTTTGTTACTCCAATAGATGGTAGCCTTGTAATTATGGAAGGTAGTCTTTTGTTCAGACTTTTGTTACTCCAATGGATAGTAGCCTTGTCATTATTGAAGGTAGACTGTCGTTATCATTTCTGTTACTCTAATGGTTGGTAGCCTTGTCATTATGGAATGTAGTCTTTTGATCATATTTTTGTTACTCCAATGGATGGTAGCCTTGTCATTACAGAAGGAAGTCTGTTGTCGAGATTTTTGTTACTCCAATGTGTGGTAGCCATTTCATTATGGAAGCTAGTCTGTTGTTCAGATTTTTTGTAATCCAATGGATGGTAGCCTTATCATTATGGAAGGTAGTCTGTTGTCGAGATTTTTGTTATTCCATTAGATGGTAGCCTTGTCATTATGGAAGGTAGTCTGATGTTAGGATTTTTATTATTCCAATGTATGGTACCTTTTCATTTTGGAATGTAGTCTTTTGTCGAGATTTTTGTTACTCCAATGGATGGTAGCCTTGTCATTATGGGACGTAGTCTATGATCAATATTTTTGTTACTCCAATGGATTGTAGCCTTGTCATTATGGAAGGTACTCTGTTGTCGAGATTTTTGTTACTCCAATGGATGGTAGCCTAATCATTATGGAAGGTAGTCTGTTGTCGAGATTTTTGTTACTCCAATGGATGGTGGCCTTGTCATTATGGAAGGTAGTCTTTTGTTCTGATTTTTTTACTCCAATGGATGGTAGCCTTGTCATTACAGAAGGTAGTCTGTTGTCGATATTTTTCTTATTCCAATGGATGGTAGCCTTATCATTATGGAAGGTAGTATATTGTAGATATCTTTTTTACTCCAATGGGTGGTAGCCTTGTCATTATGGAAGGATGTCTGTTGTCAAGATTTTCGTTACTACAATGGATGGTAGCCTTGTCATTTTGGAAGGTAGTCTGTTGTTAACATTTTTGTTACTCCAATGGATGGTATCCTTGATATTATGGTAGCCTTTTCATTATGGAAGGTAGTTTGTTGTTCAGATTTTTGTTTATCAAATGGATGGTGGCCTTGTCATTATAGAAGGTAGTCTGGTGTCGAGATTTTTGTTGTTCCATTGGATTGTACCTTATCATTATGGAAAGTAGTCTGTTGTCGAGATATTTGTTATTCCAAAGGATGGTAACCTTGTAATTTTGGAAGGTAGTTTGTTGTCATGATTTTGGTTACTATAATGGAGGGTAGCCTTTTCATTATGGAAGGTAATCTGTTGTCGAGATTTTTGTTACTCCAATGGATGATAGCCTTATCATTATAGGACGTAGTCTGTTGTCAATATTTCTGTTAGCCCAAAGGATTGTAGACTTGTCATTATGGAAGGTACTCTTTTGTTGAGATTTTTTTTACTCCAATGGATGGTAGCCTTGTCATTATGGAAGGTACTCTGTTGTCAATATTTTTGTTACGCCAATGGATGGTAGCCTTGTCATTATGGAAGGTAGTCTGTTGTCGAGATTTTTGTTACTCCAATAGATGGTAGCCTTGTAATTATGGAAGGTAGTCTTTTGTTCAGACTTTTGTTACTCCAATGGATAGTAGCCTTGTCATTATTGAAGGTAGATTGTCGTTATCATTTCTGTTACTCTAATGGTTGGTAGCCTTGTCATTATGGAATGTAGTCTTTTGATCATATTTTTGTTACTCCAATGGATGGTAGCCTTGTCATTACAGAAGGAAGTCTGTTGTCGAGATTTTTGTTACTCCAATGTGTGGTAGCCATTTCATTATGGAAGCTAGTATGTTGTTCAGATTTTTTGTAATCCAATGGATGGTAGCCTTATCATTATGGAAGGTAGTCTGTTGTCGAGATTTTTGTTATTCCATTAGATGGTAGCCTTGTCATTATGGAAGGTAGTCTGATGTTAGGATTTTTATTATTCCAATGTATGGTACCTTTTCATTTTGGAATGTAGTCTTTTGTCGAGATTTTTGTTACTCCAATGGATGGTAGCCTTGTCATTATGGGACGTAGTCTATGATCAATATTTTTGTTACTCCAAATGATTGTAGCCTTGTCATTATGGAAGGTACTCTGTTGTCGAAATTTTTGTTACTCCAATGGATGGTAGCCTAATCATTATGGAAGGTAGTCTGTTGTCGAGATTTTTGTTACTCCAATGGATGGTAGCCTTGTCATTATGGAAGGTAGTCTTTTGTTCAGATTTTTGTTACTCTAATGGATGGTAGCCTTGTCATTATAGAAGGTAGTCCGTTTTCGATATTTTTGTTACTCCAATAGATTGTACCCTTATCATTATGGAAGGTAGTATATTGTAGATATCTTTTTTACTCCAATGGGTGGTAGCCTTGTCATTATGGAAGGTAGTTTGTTGTCGAGATTTTCGTTACTATAATGGATGGTAGCCTTGTCATTTTGGAAGGTAGTCTGTTGTTAATATTTTTGTTACTCCAATGGATGGTAGCCTTGATATTATGGTAGCCTTTTCATTATGGAAGGTAGTATGTTGTTCAGATTTTTGTTGATCCAATGGATGGTAGCCTTGTCATTATGAAAGGTAGTCTGTTGTCGAGATTTTTGTTATTCCATTCGATGGTAGCCTTGTCATTATGGAAGGTAGTCTGATGTTAGGATTTTTGGTAATCCAATGTATGGTAACCTTGTCATTTTGGAAGGTAGTATGTTGTCAAGATTTTTGTTACTCCAATGGATGGTAGCCTTATCATTATGGGACGTAGTCTGTTGTCAATATTTTTGTCACCCTAATGGATTGTAGCCTTGTCATTATGGAAGGTACTCTGTTGTTCAGATTTTTGTTACTCCAATGGATGGTAGCCTTGTCATTATGGAAGGTACTCTATTGTCAATATTTTTGTTACTCCAATGGATGGTAGCCTTGTCATTATGGAAGGTAGTTTGTTGTCGATATTTTTGTTACTCCAATGGATAAAAGCCTTGTCATTATGGAAGGTAGTCTTTTGTTCAGATTTTTGTTACTCCAATGGATGGTATCGTTGTCCTTACAGAAGGTAGTCTGTTTTCGATATTTTTATTATTCCAATGGATTGTAGCCTTATCATTATGGAAGGTAGTATATTGTAGATATCTTTTTTACTCCAATGGGTGGTAGCCTTGTCATTATGGAAGGTAGTCTGTTGTCGAGATTTTCGTTACTACAATGGATGGTAGCCTTGTCATTTTTGAAGGTAGTCTGTTGTTAATATTTTTGTTACTCCAATGGATGGTAGCCTTGATATTATGGTATCCTTTTCATTATGGAAGGTAGTCTGTTGTTCAGATTTTTGTTAATCCAATGGATGGTAGACTTGTCATTATGGAAGGTATTCTGTTGTCGAGATTTTTGTTGTTCCATTGGATGGTACCTTGTCATTATGGAAAGTAGTATGATGTCGAGATATTTGTTATTCCAAAGGATGGTAACCTTGTCATTTTGGAAGGTAGTTTGTTGTCGAGATTTTGGTTACTATAATGGAGGGTTGCCTTGTCATTATGGAAGGTAGTCTGTTGTCGAGATTTTTGTTACTCCAATGGATGGTAGCCTTATCATTATGGGACGTAGTCTGTTGTCAATATTTCTGTTACCCCAATGGATTGTAGCCTTGTCATTATGGAAGGTACTCTGTTGTCAATATTTTTGTTTCTCCAATGGATGGTAGCCTTGTCATTATGGAAGGTAGTTTGTTGTCGATATTTTTGTTACTCCAATGGATGGTAGCCTTGTAATTATGGAAGGTAGTCTTTTGTTCAGATTTTTGTTACTCCAATGGATAGTAGCCTTGTCATTGTTGAAGGTAGTCTGTCGTTATGATTTCTGTTACTCTAATGGATGGTAGCCTTGTGATTATGGAAGGTAGTCTTTTGTTCATATTTTTGTTACTCCAATGGATGGTAGCCTTGTCATTACAGAAGGAAGTCTATTGTCGATATTTTTGTTACTCCAATGTGTGGTAGCCATTTCATTATGGAAGCTAGTCTGTTGTTCAAATTTTTTTAATCCAATGGATGGTAGCCTTGTCATTATGGAAGTTAGTCTATTGTCGAGATTTTTGTTATTCCATTGGATGGTAGCCTTGTCATTATGGAAGGTAGTCTGATGTTAGGATTTTTGTTATTCCAATGTATGGTAACCTTTTCATTTTGGAAGGTAGTCTGTTGTCGAGATTTTTGTTATTCCAATGGATGATAGCCTTTTCATTATGCGACGTAGTCTATGATCAATATTTTTATTACTCCAATGGATTGTAGCCTTGTCATTATGGAAGGTACTCTGTTGTCGAGATTTTTGTTACTCCAATGGATGGTAGCCTAATCATTATGGAAGGTAGTCTTTTGTCGATATTTTTGTTATTCCAATGGATGGTAGCCTTATCATTATGGAAGGTAGTATATTGTAGATATCTTTTTTACTCCAATGGGTGGTAGCCTTGTCATTATGGAAGGTAGTCTGTTGTCGAGATTTTCGTTACTACAATGGATGGTAGCCTTGACATTTTGGAAGGTAGTCTGTTGTTAATTTTTTTGTTACTCCAATGGATGGTAGACTTGATATTATAGTAGCCTTTTCATTATGGAAGCTAGTCTGTTGTTCAAATTTTTGTTAATCCAAAGGATGGTAGCCTTGACATTATGGAAGGTAGTCTGTTATCGATATTTTTGTTATTCCATTGGATGGTAGCCTTGTCATTATGGAAGGTAGTCTAATGTTAGGATTTTTGTTAATCCAATGTATGGTAACCTTGTCATTTTGGAAGGTAGTCTGTTGTCGAGAGTTTTGTTACTCCAATGGATGGTAGCCTTGTCCATTTGGGACGTAGTCTATGATGAATATTTTTGTTACTCAAATGGATTGTAGCCTTGTTATTATGGAAGGTACTTTGTTGTCGAGATTTTTGTTACTCCAATGGATGGTAGCCTTGTCCTTATGGGACATAGTCTATGATGAATATTTTTGTTACTACAATGGATTGTAGCCTTGTTATTATGGAAGGTACTCTATTTTCGAGATTTTTGTTACTCCAATGGATGGTAGCCTTGTCATTATGGAAGGTAGTCTTTTGTTCAGATTTTTGTTACTCCAATGGATGGTAGCCTTGTCATTACAGAAGGTAGTCTTTTGTTCTGATTTTTGTTACTCCAATGGATGGTAGCCTTGCCATTACAGAAGGTAGTCTCTTTTCGATATTTTTGTTATTCCAACGGATGGTAGCCTTATCATTATGGAACGTAGTATATTATAGATATCTTTTTTACTCCAATGGGTGGTAGCCTTGTCATTATGGAAGGTAGTCTGTTGTCGGGATTTTCGTTACTACAATGGATGGTAGCCTTGTAATTTTGGAAGGTAGTCTGTTGTTAATATTTTTGTTACTCCAATGGATGGTAGCCTTGATATTATGGTAGCCTTTTCATTATGGAAGGTAGTCTGTTGTTCATATTTTTGTTAATCCAATGGATGGTAGCCTTGTCATTATGGAAGGTAGTCTGTTGTCTAGATTTTTGTTATTCCATTGGATGGTAGCCTTGTCATTATGGAAGGTAGTCTGATGTTAGGATTTTTGGTAATCCAATGTATGGTAACCTTGTCATTTTGGAAGGTAGTATGTTGTCGAGATTTTTGTTACTCCAATGGATGGTAGCCTTATCATTATGGGACGTAGTCTGTTGTCAATATTTTTGTCACCCTAATGGATTGTAGCCTTGTCATTATGGAAGGTACTCTGTTGTTGAGATTTTTGTTACTCCAATGGATGGTAGCCTTGTCATTATGGAAGGTACTCTGTTGTCAATATTTTTGTTACTCCAATGGATGGTAGCCTTGTCATTATGGAAGGTAGTTTGTTGTTGATATTTTTGTTACTCCAATGGATAGTAGCTTTGTCATTATTGAAGGTAGTCTGTCGTTATGATTTCTGTTACTCTAATGGATGGTATCCTTGTCATTATGGAAGGTAGTCTTTTGTTCATATTTTTGTTACTCCATTGTGTGGTAGCCTTTTCATTATGGAAGCTAGTCTGTTGTTCAGATTTTTTTTAATCCAATGGATGGTAGCCTTGTCATTATGGAAGCTAGTCTGTTGTTTAGATTTTTGTTATTCCATTAGATGGTAGCCTTGTCATAATGGAAGGTAGTCTGATGTTAGGATTTTTGTTATTCCAATGTATGGTAACCTTTTCATTTTGGAAGGTAGTCTGTTGTCTAGATTTTTGTTACTCCAATGGATGGTAGCCTTGTCATTGACGTAGTCTATGATCAATATTTTTGTTACTCCAATGGATTGTAGCCTTGTCATTATGGAAGGTACTCTGTTGTCTATATTTTTGTTACTCCAATGGATGGTAGCCTAATCATTATGGAAGGTAGTATATTTTAGATATCTTTTTTACTCCAATGGGTGGCAGCCTTGTCATTATGGAAGGTAGTCTGTTGTCGAGATTTTCGTTACTTCAATGGATGGTAGCCTTGTAATTTTGGAAGGTAGTCTGTTGTTAATTTTTTTATTACTCCAATGGATGGTAGACTTGATATTATAGTAGCCTTTTCATCATGGAAGCTAGTCTGTTGTTCAAATTTTTGTAAATCCAAAGGATGGTAGCCTTGTCATTATGGAAGGTAGTCTGTTGTCGAGATTTTTGTTATTCCATTGGAAGGTAGCCTTGTCATTATGGAAGGTAGTCTATTGTTAGAATTTTTGTTAATCCAATGTATGGTAACCTTGTCATTTTGGAAGGTACTCTGTTGTCGAGATTTTTGTTACTCCAATGGATGGTAGCCTTTTACTTGTGGGACGTAGTCTATGATGAATATTTTTGTTACTCCAATGGATTATAGCCTTGTTATTATGGAAGGTACTATGTTGTCGAGATTTTTGTTACTCCAATGGATGGTAGCCTTGTCATTATGGAAGGTAGTATGTTGTCAAGATTTTTGTTACTCTAATGGATGGTAGCCTTGTCATTATGGAAGGTAGTCTTTTGTTCAGATTTTTGTTACTCCAATGGATGGTAGCCTTGTCATTACAGAAGGTAGTCTATTTTCGATATTTTTATTATTCCAATGGATTGTAACCTTATCATTATAGAAGGTAGTATATTGTAGATATCTTTTTTACTCCAATGGGTGGTAGCCTTGTCATTATGGAAGGTAGTCTGTTGTCGAGATTTTCGTTACTACAATGGATGGTAGCCTTGTCATTTTGGAAGGTAGTCTGTTGTTAATATTTTTGTTACTCCAATGGATGGTAGCCTTGATATTATGGTATCCTTTTCATTATGGAAGGTAGTCTGTTGTTCAGATTTTTGTTAATCCAATGGATGGTAGACTTGTCATTATGGAAGGTATTCTGTTGTCGAGATTTTTGTTGTTCCATTGGATGGTACCTTGTCATTATGGAAAGTAGTATGATGTCGAGATATTTGTTATTCCAAAGGATGGTAACCTTGTCATTTTGGAAGGTAGTTTGTTGTCGAGATTTTGGTTACTATAATGGAGGGTTGCCTTGTCATTATGGAAGGTAGTCTGTTGTCGAGATTTTTGTTACTCCAATGGATGGTAGCCTTATCATTATGGGACGTAGTCTGTTGTCAATATTTCTGTTACCCCAATGGATTGTAGCCTTGTCATTATGGAAGGTACTCTGTTGTCAATATTTTTGTTTCTCCAATGGATGGTAGCCTTGTCATTATGGAAGGTAGTTTGTTGTCGATATTTTTGTTACTCCAATGGATGGTAGCCTTGTAATTATGGAAGGTAGTCTTTTGTTCAGATTTTTGTTACTCCAATGGATAGTAGCCTTGTCATTGTTGAAGGTAGTCTGTCGTTATGATTTCTGTTACTCTAATGGATGGTAGCCTTGTGATTATGGAAGGTAGTCTTTTGTTCATATTTTTGTTACTCCAATGGATGGTAGCCTTGTCATTACAGAAGGAAGTCTATTGTCGATATTTTTGTTACTCCAATGTGTGGTAGCCATTTCATTATGGAAGCTAGTCTGTTGTTCAAATTTTTTTAATCCAATGGATGGTAGCCTTGTCATTATGGAAGTTAGTCTATTGTCGAGATTTTTGTTATTCCATTGGATGGTAGCCTTGTCATTATGGAAGGTAGTCTGATGTTAGGATTTTTGTTATTCCAATGTATGGTAACCTTTTCATTTTGGAAGGTAGTCTGTTGTCGAGATTTTTGTTATTCCAATGGATGATAGCCTTTTCATTATGCGACGTAGTCTATGATCAATATTTTTATTACTCCAATGGATTGTAGCCTTGTCATTATGGAAGGTACTCTGTTGTCGAGATTTTTGTTACTCCAATGGATGGTAGCCTAATCATTATGGAAGGTAGTCTTTTGTCGATATTTTTGTTATTCCAATGGATGGTAGCCTTATCATTATGGAAGGTAGTATATTGTAGATATCTTTTTTACTCCAATGGGTGGTAGCCTTGTCATTATGGAAGGTAGTCTGTTGTCGAGATTTTCGTTACTACAATGGATGGTAGCCTTGACATTTTGGAAGGTAGTCTGTTGTTAATTTTTTTGTTACTCCAATGGATGGTAGACTTGATATTATAGTAGCCTTTTCATTATGGAAGCTAGTCTGTTGTTCAAATTTTTGTTAATCCAAAGGATGGTAGCCTTGACATTATGGAAGGTAGTCTGTTATCGATATTTTTGTTATTCCATTGGATGGTAGCCTTGTCATTATGGAAGGTAGTCTAATGTTAGGATTTTTGTTAATCCAATGTATGGTAACCTTGTCATTTTGGAAGGTAGTCTGTTGTCGAGAGTTTTGTTACTCCAATGGATGGTAGCCTTGTCCATTTGGGACGTAGTCTATGATGAATATTTTTGTTACTCAAATGGATTGTAGCCTTGTTATTATGGAAGGTACTTTGTTGTCGAGATTTTTGTTACTCCAATGGATGGTAGCCTTGTCCTTATGGGACATAGTCTATGATGAATATTTTTGTTACTACAATGGATTGTAGCCTTGTTATTATGGAAGGTACTCTATTTTCGAGATTTTTGTTACTCCAATGGATGGTAGCCTTGTCATTATGGAAGGTAGTCTTTTGTTCAGATTTTTGTTACTCCAATGGATGGTAGCCTTGTCATTACAGAAGGTAGTCTTTTGTTCTGATTTTTGTTACTCCAATGGATGGTAGCCTTGCCATTACAGAAGGTAGTCTCTTTTCGATATTTTTGTTATTCCAACGGATGGTAGCCTTATCATTATGGAACGTAGTATATTATAGATATCTTTTTTACTCCAATGGGTGGTAGCCTTGTCATTATGGAAGGTAGTCTGTTGTCGGGATTTTCGTTACTACAATGGATGGTAGCCTTGTAATTTTGGAAGGTAGTCTGTTGTTAATATTTTTGTTACTCCAATGGATGGTAGCCTTGATATTATGGTAGCCTTTTCATTATGGAAGGTAGTCTGTTGTTCATATTTTTGTTAATCCAATGGATGGTAGCCTTGTCATTATGGAAGGTAGTCTGTTGTCTAGATTTTTGTTATTCCATTGGATGGTAGCCTTGTCATTATGGAAGGTAGTCTGATGTTAGGATTTTTGGTAATCCAATGTATGGTAACCTTGTCATTTTGGAAGGTAGTATGTTGTCGAGATTTTTGTTACTCCAATGGATGGTAGCCTTATCATTATGGGACGTAGTCTGTTGTCAATATTTTTGTCACCCTAATGGATTGTAGCCTTGTCATTATGGAAGGTACTCTGTTGTTGAGATTTTTGTTACTCCAATGGATGGTAGCCTTGTCATTATGGAAGGTACTCTGTTGTCAATATTTTTGTTACTCCAATGGATGGTAGCCTTGTCATTATGGAAGGTAGTTTGTTGTTGATATTTTTGTTACTCCAATGGATAGTAGCTTTGTCATTATTGAAGGTAGTCTGTCGTTATGATTTCTGTTACTCTAATGGATGGTATCCTTGTCATTATGGAAGGTAGTCTTTTGTTCATATTTTTGTTACTCCATTGTGTGGTAGCCTTTTCATTATGGAAGCTAGTCTGTTGTTCAGATTTTTTTTAATCCAATGGATGGTAGCCTTGTCATTATGGAAGCTAGTCTGTTGTTTAGATTTTTGTTATTCCATTAGATGGTAGCCTTGTCATAATGGAAGGTAGTCTGATGTTAGGATTTTTGTTATTCCAATGTATGGTAACCTTTTCATTTTGGAAGGTAGTCTGTTGTCTAGATTTTTGTTACTCCAATGGATGGTAGCCTTGTCATTGACGTAGTCTATGATCAATATTTTTGTTACTCCAATGGATTGTAGCCTTGTCATTATGGAAGGTACTCTGTTGTCTATATTTTTGTTACTCCAATGGATGGTAGCCTAATCATTATGGAAGGTAGTATATTTTAGATATCTTTTTTACTCCAATGGGTGGCAGCCTTGTCATTATGGAAGGTAGTCTGTTGTCGAGATTTTCGTTACTTCAATGGATGGTAGCCTTGTAATTTTGGAAGGTAGTCTGTTGTTAATTTTTTTATTACTCCAATGGATGGTAGACTTGATATTATAGTAGCCTTTTCATCATGGAAGCTAGTCTGTTGTTCAAATTTTTGTAAATCCAAAGGATGGTAGCCTTGTCATTATGGAAGGTAGTCTGTTGTCGAGATTTTTGTTATTCCATTGGAAGGTAGCCTTGTCATTATGGAAGGTAGTCTATTGTTAGAATTTTTGTTAATCCAATGTATGGTAACCTTGTCATTTTGGAAGGTACTCTGTTGTCGAGATTTTTGTTACTCCAATGGATGGTAGCCTTTTACTTGTGGGACGTAGTCTATGATGAATATTTTTGTTACTCCAATGGATTATAGCCTTGTTATTATGGAAGGTACTATGTTGTCGAGATTTTTGTTACTCCAATGGATGGTAGCCTTGTCATTATGGAAGGTAGTATGTTGTCAAGATTTTTGTTACTCTAATGGATGGTAGCCTTGTCATTATGGAAGGTAGTCTTTTGTTCAGATTTTTGTTACTCCAATGGATGGTAGCCTTGTCATTACAGAAGGTAGTCTATTTTCGATATTTTTATTATTCCAATGGATTGTAACCTTATCATTATAGAAGGTAGTATATTGTAGATATCTTTTTTACTCCAATGGGTGGTAGCCTTGTCATTATGGAAGGTAGTCTGTTGTCGAGATTTTCGTTACTACAATGGATGGTAGCCTTGTCATTTTGGAAGGTAGTCTGTTGTTAATATTTTTGTTACTCCAATGGATGGTAGCCTTGATATTATGGTATCCTTTTCATTATGGAAGGTAGTCTGTTGTTCAGATTTTTGTTAATCCAATGGATGGTAGACTTGTCATTATGGAAGGTATTCTGTTGTCGAGATTTTTGTTGTTCCATTGGATGGTACCTTATCATTATGGAAAGTAGTCTGATGTCGAGATATTTGTTATTCCAAAGGATGGTAACCTTGTCATTTTGGAAGGTAGTTTGTTGTCGAGATTTTGGTTACTATAATGGAGGGTAGCCTTGTCATTACGGAAGGTAGTCTGTTGTCGAGATTTTTGTTACTCCAATGGATGGTAGCCTTATCATTATGGGACGTAGTCTGTTATCAATATTTTTGTTACCCCAATGGATTGTAGCCTTGTCATTATGGAAGGTACTCTGTTGTCAATATTTTTGTTACTCCAATGGATGGTAGCCTTGTCATTAAGGAAGGTAGTTTGTTGTCGATATTTTTGTTACTCCAATGGATGGTAGCCTTGTAATTATGGAAGGTAGTCTTTTGTTCAGATTTTTGTTACTCCAATGGATAGTAGCCTTGTCATTGTTGAAGGTAGTCTGTCGTTATGATTTCTGTTACTCTAATGGATGGTAGCCTTGTCATTATGGAAGGTAGTCTTTTGTTCATATTTTTGTTACTCCAATGGATGGTAGCCTTGTCATTACAGAAGGAAGTCTGTTGTCGAGATTTTTGTTACTCCAATGTGTGGTAGCCATTTCATTATGGAAGCTAGTCTGTTGTTCAATTTTTTTTAATCCAATGGATGGTAGCCTTGTCATTATGGAAGTTAGTCTATTGTCGAGATTTTTGTTATTCCATTGGATGGTAGCCTAGTCATTATGGAAGGTAGTCTGATGTTAGGATTTTTGTTATTCCAATGTATGGTAACCTTTTCATTTTGGAAGGTAGTCTGTTGTCGAGATTTTTGTTATTCCAATGGATGATAGCCTTTTCATTATGCGACGTAGTCTATGATCAATATTTTTGTTACTCCAATGGATTGTAGCCTTGTCATTATGGAAGGTACTCTGTTGTCGAGATTTTTGTTACTCCAATGGATGGTAGCCTAATCATTATGGAAGGTAGTCTGTTGTCGAGATTTTTGTTGCTCCAATGGATGGTAGCCTTGTCATTATGGAAGGTAGTATTTTGTTCAGATTTTTGTTACTCCAATGGATGGTAGCCTTGTCATTACAGAAGGTAGTCTGTTGTCGATATTTTTGTTATTCCAATGGATGGTAGCCTTATCATTATGGAAGGTAGTATATTGTAGATATCTTTTTTACTCCAATGGGTGGTATCCTTGTCATTATGGAAGGTAGTCTGTTGTGGAGATTTTCGTTACTACAATGGATGGTAGCCTTGTTATTTTGGAAGGTAGTCTGTTGTTAATTTTTTTGTTACTCCAATGGATGGTAGACTTGATATTATAGTAGCCTTTTCATTATGGAAGCTAGTCTGTTGTTCAAATTTTTGTTAATCCAAAGGATGGTAGCCTTGTCATTATGGAAGGTAGTCTGTTATCTATATTTTTGTTATTCCATTGGATGGTAGCCTTGTCATTATGGAAGGTAGTCTAATGTTAGGATTTTTGTTAATCCAATGTATGGTAACCTTGTCATTTTGGAAGGTAGTCTGTTGTCGAGATTTTTGTTACTCCAATGGATGGTAGCCTTGTCCTTATGGGACGTAGTCTATGATGAATATTTTTGTTACTCAAATGGATTGTAGCCTTGTTATTATGGAAGGTACTTTGTTGTCGAGATTTTTGTTACTCCAATGGATGGTAGCCTTGTCATTATGGAAGGTAGTCTGCTGTCGAGATTTTTGTTACTCCAATGGATGGTAGCCTTGTCCTTTTGGGACATAGTCTATGATGAATATTTTTGTTACTACAATGGATTGTAGCCTTGTTATTATGGAAGGTACTCTGTTGTCGAGATTTTTGTTACTCCAATGGATTGTAGCCTTGTCATTATGGAAGGTAGTCTTTTGTTCAGATTTTTGTTAGTCCAATGGATGGTAGCCTTGTCATTACATAAGGTAGTCTTTTGTTCTGATTTTTGTGACTCCAATGGATGGTAGCCTTGTCATTACAGAAGGTAGTCTCTTTTCGATATTTTTGTTCTTCCAACGGATGGTAGCCTTATCATTATGGAACGTAGTATATTGTAGATATCTTTTTTACTCCAATGGGTGGTAGCCTTGTCATTATGGAAGGTAGTCTGTTGTCGAGATTTTCCTTACTACAATGGATGGTAGCCTTGTTATTTTTGAAGGTAGTCTGTTGTTAATATTTTTGTTACTCCAATGGATGGTAGCCTTGTCGTTATGGAAGGTATTCTGTTGTCGAGATTTTTGTTGTTCCATTGGATGGTACCTTGTCATTATGGAATATAGTCTGATGTCGAGAGATTTGTTATTCCAAAGGATGGTAACCTTGTCATTTTGGAAGGTATTTTGTTGTCGAGATTTTGGTTACTATAATGGAGGGTAGCCTTGTCATTATGGAAGGTAGTCTGTTGTCGAGATTTTTGTTACTCCAATGGATGGTAGCCTTATCATTATGGGACGTAGTCTGTTGTCAAATTTCTGTTACCCCAATGGATTGTATCCTTGTCATTATGGAAGGTACTTTATTGTCAATATTTTTGTTACTCCAATGGATGGTAGCCTTGTCATTATGGAAGGTAGTTTGTTGTCGATATTTTTGTTACTCTAATGGATGATAGCCTTGTAATTATGGAAGGTAGTCTTTTGTTCAGATTTTTGTTACTCCAATGGATAGTAGACTTGTCATTGTTGAGGGTAGTCTGTCGTTATGATTTCTGTTACTCTAATGGATGGTAGCCTTGTCATTATGGAAGGTAGTCTTTTGTTCATATTTTTGTTACTCCAATGGATGGTAGCCTTATCATTACAAAAGGAAGTCTGTTGTCGAGATTTTTGTTACTCCAATGTGTGGTAGGCATTTCATTATGGAAGTTAGTCTGTTGTTCAGATTTTTTTTAATCCAATGAATGGTAGCCTTGTCATTATGGAAGTTAGTCTGTTGTCGAGATTTTTGTTATTCCATTGGATGGTAGCCTTGTCATTATGGAAGGTAGTCTGATGTTAGGATTTTTGTTATTCCAATGTATGGTAACCTTATCATTTTGGAAGGTAGTCTGTTGTCGAGATTTTTGTTACTCCAATGGATGGTAGCCTTTTCATTATGCGCCGTAGTCTATGATCAATATTTTTATTACTCCAATGGATTGTAGCCTTCTTATTATGGAAGGTACTCTGTTGTCGAGATTTTTGTTACTCCAATGGATGGTAGCCTAATCATTATGGAAGGTAGTCTGTTGTCGAGATTTTTGTTGCTCCAATGGATGGTAGCCTTGTCATTATGGAAGGTAGTATTTTGTTCACATTTTTGTTACTCCAATGGATGGTAGCCTTGTCATTACAGAAGGTAGTCTGTTGTCGATATTTTTGTTATTCCAATGGATGGTAGCCTTATCATTATGGAAGGTAGTATATTGTAGATATCTTTTTTACTCCAATGGGTGGTAGCCTTGTCATTATGGAAGGTAGTCTGTTGTCGAGATTTTCGTTACTACAATGGATGGTACCGTTGTCATTTTGGAAGGTAGTCTGTTGTTAATATTTTTGTTACTCCAATTAATGGTAGCGTTGATATTATGGTAGCCTTTTCATTATGGAAGGTAGTCTATTGTTCAGATTTTTGTTAATCCAATGGATGGTAGCCTTGTCATTATGGAAGGTAGTTTTGGTGTCGAGATTTTTGTTGTTCCATTGGATGGTAGACTTGTCATTATGGAAAGTAGTCTGATGTCGAGATATTTGTTATTCCAAAGGATGGTAACCTTGTCATTTTGGAAGGTAGTCTGTTGTCGAGATTTTGGTTACATAATGGAGGGTAGCCTTGTCCTTATGGGACGTAGTCTATGATGAATATTTTTGTTACTCCAATGGAGTGTAGCCTTGTTATTATGGAAGGTACTCTGTTGTCGAGATTTTTGTTACTCCAATGGATTGTAGCCTTATTATTATGGAAGGTAGTCTGTTGTCGAGATTTTTGTTACTCCAATGGATGGTAGCCTTGTCATTATGGAAGGTAGTCTTTTGTTCTGATTTTTGTTACTCCAATGGATGGTAGCCTTGTCATTACAGAAGGTATTCTGTTGTCGATATTTTTGTTATTCCAATGGATGGTAGCCTTATCATTATGGAAGGCAGTATATTGTAGATATCTTTTTTACTCCAATGGGTGGTAGCCTTATCATTATGGAAGGTAGTCTGTTGTCGAGATTTTCGTTACTACAATGGATGGTAGCCTTGTCATTTTGGAAGGTAGTCTGTTGTTAATATTTTTGTTACTCCAATTGATGGTAGCCTTGATATTTTGGTAGCCTTTTCATTATGGAAGGTAGTCTATTGTTCATATTTTTGTTAATCCAATAGATGGTAGCCTTGTCATTATGGAAGGTAGTCTGTTCTCGAGATTTTTGTTGTTCCATTGGATGGTAGACTTGTCATTATGGAAAGTAGTCTGATGTGGAGATATTTGTTATTCCAAAGGATGGTAACCTTGTCATTTTGGAAGGTAGTCTGTTGTCGAGATTTTGGTTACTATAATGGAGGGTAGCCTTGTCATTATGGGACGTAGTCTATGATGAATATTTTTGTTACTCCAATGGATTGTAGCCTTGTTATTATGGAAGGTACTCTGTTGTCGAGATTTTTGTTACTCCAATGGATTGTAGCCTTATCATTTTGGAAGGTAGTCTGTTCTCGATATTTTTGTTACTCCAATGGATGGTAGTCTTGTCATTATGGAAGGTAGTCTTTTGTTCTGATTTTTGTTACTCCAATGGATGGTAGCCTTGTCATTACAGAAGATAGTCTGTTGTCGATATTTTTGTTATTCCAATGGATGGTAGCCTCTTCATTATGGAAGGTAGTATATTGTAGATAACTTTTTTACTCCAATGGGTGGTAGCCTTGTCATTATGGAAGGTAGTCTGTTGTCGAGATTTTCGTTACTACAATGGATGGTAGCCTTGTCATTTTGGAAGGTAGTATGTTGTTAATATTTTTGTTACTCCAATTGATGGTAGCCTTGATATTATGGTAGCCTTTTCATTATGGAAGGTGGTCTAGTGTTCATATTTTTGTTAATCCAATGGATGGTAGCCTTGTCATTATGGAAGGTAGTCTGTTGTCGAGATTTTTGTTGTTCCATTGGATGGTACCTTGTCATTATGGAGAGTAGTCTAATGTCGAGATATTTGTTATTCCAAAGGATGGTAACCTTGTCATTTTGGAAGGTAGTCTGTTGTCGAGATTTTTGTTACTCCAATGGATGGTAGCCTTATCATTAATGTACGTAGTCTATTGTCAATATTTCTGTTACCCCAATGGATTGTAGCCTTGTCATTATAGAAGGTACTCTGTTGTTGAGATTTTTGTTACTCCAATGGAGTGTAGCCTTGTCATTATGGAAGGTACTCTGTTGTCAATATTTTTGTTACTCCAATGGATGGTAGCCTTGTCATTATGGAAGGTAGTCTGTTGTCGATATTTTTGTTACTCCAATGGATGGTAGCATTGTAATTATGGAAGGTAGTCTGTTGTCGAGATTTTTGTTATTTCATTGGATGGTATACTTGTCATTATGGAAGGTAGTCTGATGTTAGGATTTGTGTTATTCCAATGTATGGTAACCTTGTCGTGTTGGAAGGTAGTCTGTTGTCGAGATTTTTGTTACTCCAATGGATGGTAGACTTGTCCTTATGGGACGTAGTTATGATGAATATTTTTGGTACTCCAATTGATTGTAACCTTGTTATTATGGAAGGTACTCTGTTGTCGAGATTTTTGTTACTCCAATGGATTGTAGCCTTGTCATTATGGAAGGTAGTCTGTTGTCGAGATTTTTGTTACTCCAATGGATGGTAGCCTTGTCATTATGGAAGGTAGTCTTTTATTCAGATTTTTGTTACTCCAATGGATGGTAGCCTTGTCATTACAGAAGGTAGTCTGTTGTCGATATTTTTGTTATTCCAATGGATGGTAGCCTTATCATTATGGAAGGTAGTATATTGTAGATATCTTTTTTACTCCAATGGGTGGTAGCCTTGTCATTATGGAAGGTAGTTTGTTGTCCAGATTTTCGTTACTACAATGGATGGTAGCCTTGTCATTTTGGAAGGTAGTCTGTTGTTAATATTTTTGTTACTCCAATTGATGGTAGCCTTGATATTATGGTAGCCGTTTCATTATGGAAGGTAGTCTGTTGTTCAGATTTTTGTTAATCCAATGGATGGTAGCCTTGTCATTACGGAAGGTAGTTTGTTGTCGAGATTTTTGTTGTTCCATTGGATGGTAGACTTGTCATTATGGAAAGTAGTCTGATGTTGAGATATTTGTTATTCCAAAGGATGGTAACCTTGTCACTTTGGAAGGTAGTCTGTTATCGAGATTTTGGTTACTATAATGGAGGGTAGCCTTGTCATTATGGGACGTAGTCTATGATGAATATTTTTGTTACTCCAATGGATTGTAGCCTTGTTATTATGGAAGGTACTCTGTTGTCAAGATTTTTGTTACTCCAATGGATTGTAGCCGTGTCATTATGGAAAGTAGTCTATTGTCGAGATTTTTGTTACTCCAATGGATGGTAGCCTTGTCAATATGGAAGGTAGTCTTTTGTTCAGATTTTTGTTACTCTAATGGATAGTACCCTTGTCATTACAGAAGGTAGTCTGTTGTCGATATTTTTGTTATTCCAATGGATGGTAGCCTCTTCATTATGGAAGGTAATATATTGTAGATAACTTTTTTACTCCAATGGGTGGTAGCCTTGTCATTATGGAAGGTAGTCTGTTGTCGAGATTTTCGTTACTACAATGGATGGTAGCCTTGTCATTTTGGAAGGTAGTATGTTGTTAATATTTTTGTTACTCCAATTGATGGTAGCCTTGATATTATGGTAGCCTTTTCATTATGGAAGGTGGTCTGTTGTTCATATTTTTGTTAATCCAATGGATGGTAGCCTTGTCATTATGGAAGGTAGTCTGTTGTCGAGATTTTTGTTGTTCCATTGGATGGTACCTTGTCATTATGGAGAGTAGTCTAATGTCGAGATATTTGTTATTCCAAAGGATGGTAACCTTGTCATTTTGGAAGGTAGTCTGTTGTCGAGATTTTTGTTACTCCAATGGATGGTAGCCTTATCATTAATGTACGTAGTCTACTGTCAATATTTCTGTTACACCAATGGATTGTAGCCTTGTCATTATAGAAGGTACTCTGTTGTTGAGATTTTTGTTACTCCAATGGAGTGTAGCCTTGTCATTATGGAAGGTACTCTGTTGTCAATATTTTTGTTACTCCAATGGATGGTAGCCTTGTCATTATGGAAGGTAGTCTGTTGTCGATATTTTTGTTACTCCAATGGATGGTAGCATTGTAATTATGGAAGGTAGTCTGTTGTCGAGATTTTTGTTATTTCATTGGATGGTAGACTTGTCATTATGGAAGGTAGTCTGATGTTAGGATTTGTGTTATTCCAATGTATGGTAACCTTGTCATGTTGGAAGGTAGTCTGTTGTCGAGATTTTTGTTACTCCAATGGATGGTAGACTTGTCCTTATGGGACGTAGTCTATGATGAATATTTTTGTTACTCCAATGGATTGTAGCCTTTTTATTATGGAAGGTACTCTGTTGTCGAGATTTTTGTTACTCCAATGGATTGTAGCCTTGTCATTATGGAAGGTAGTCTGTTGTCTAGATTTTTGTTACTCCAATGGATGGTAGCCTTGTCATTATGGAAGGTAGTCTTTTATTCAGATTTTTGTTACTCCAATGGATGGTAGCCTTGTCATTACAGAAGGTAGTCTGTTGTCGATATTTTTGTTTATCCAATGGATGGTAGCCTTATCATTATGGAAGGTAGTATATTGTAGATATCTTTTTTACTCCAATGGGTGGTAGCCTTGTCATTATGGAAGGTAGTTTGTTGTCCAGATTTTCGTTACTACAATGGATGGTAGCCTTGTCATTTTGGAAGGTAGTCTGTTGTTAATATTTTTGTTACTCCAATTGATGGTAGCCTTGATATTATGGTAGCCGTTTCATTATGGAAGGTAGTCTGTTGTTCAGATTTTTGATAATCCAATGGATTGTAGCCTTGTCATTACGGAAGGTAGTTTGTTGTCGAGATTTTTGTTGTTCCATTGGATGGTAGACTTGTCATTATGGAAAGTAGTCTGATGTCGAGATATTTGTTATTCCAAAGGATGGTAACCTTGTCATTTTGGAAGGTAGTCTGTTATCTTGATTTTGATTACTATAATGGAGGGTAGCCTTGTCATTATGGGACGTAGTCTATGATGAATATTTTTGTTACTCCAATGGATTGTAGCCTTGTTATTATCGAAGGTACTCTGTTGCCGAGATTTTTGTTACTCCAATGGATTGTAGCCGTGTCATTATGGAAGGTAGTCTGTTGTCGAGATTTTTGTTACTCCAATGGATGGTAGCCTTGTCAATATGGAAGGTAGTCTTTTGTTCAGATTTTTGTTACTCTAATAGATAGTAGCCTTGTCATTACAAAAGGTAGTCTGTTGTCGATATTTTTGTTATTCCAATGGATGGTAGCCTCTTCATTATGGAAGGTAATATATTGTAGATAACTTTTTTACTCCAATGGGTGGTAGCCTTGTCATTATGGAAGGTAGTCTGTTGTCGAGATTTTCGTTACTACAATGGATGGTAGCCTTGTCATTTTGGAAGGTAGTATGTTGTTAATATTTTTGTTACTCCAATTGATGGTAGCCTTGATATTATGGTAGCCTTTTCATTATGGAAGGTGGTCTGTTGTTTAGATTTTTGTTAATCCAATGGATGGTAGCCTTGTCATTATGGAAGGTAGTCTGTTATCGAGATTTTTGTTGTTCCATTGGATGGCACCTTGTCATTATGGAGAGTAGTCTAATGTCGAGATATTTGTTATTCCAAAGGATAGTAACCTTGTCATTTTGGAAGGTAGTCTGTTGTCGAGATTTTGTTTACTATAATGGAGGGTAGCCTTGTCATTAAGGAAGGTAGTCTGTTGTCGAGATTTTTGTTACTCCACTGGATGGTAACCTTATCATTAGTGGACGTAGTCTGTTGTCAATATTTTTGTTACCCCAATGGATTGTAGCCTTGTCATTATGGAAGGTACTCTGTTGTTGTGATTTTTGTTACTCCAATGGAGTGTAGCCTTGTCATTAGAGAAGGTACTCTATTGTCAATATTTTTGTTACTCCAATGGATGGTAGCCTTGTCATTATGGAAGGTAGTCTGTTGTCGATATTTTTGTTACTCCAATGGATGGTAGCATTGTAATTATGGAAGGTAGTCTGTTGTCGAGATTTTTGTTATTTCATTGGATGGTAGACTTGTCATTATGGAAGGTAGTCTGATGTTAGGATTTGTGTTATTCCAATGTATGGTAACCTTGTCATGTTGGAAGGTAGTCTATTGTCGAGATTTTTGTTACTCCAATGGATGGTAGACTTGTCCTTATGGGACGTAGTCTATGATGAATATTTTTGTTACTCCAATGGATTGTAGCCTTGTTATTATGGAAGGTACTTTGTTGTCGAGATTTTTGTTACTCCAATGGATTGTAGCCTTGTCATTATGGAAGGAAGTCTGTTGTCGAGATTTTTGTTACTCCAATGGATGGTAGCCTTGTCATTATGGAAGGTAGTCTTTTATTCAGATTTTTGTTACTCCAATGGATGGTAGCCTTGTCATTACAGAAGGTAGTCTGTTATCGATATTTTTGTTATTCCAATGGATGGTAGCCTTATCATTATGGAAGGTAGTATATTGTAGATATCTTTTTTACTCCAATGGGTGGTAGCCTTGTCATTATGGAAGGTAGTTTGTTGTCGAGATTTTCGTTACTACATTGGATGGTAGCCTTGTCATTTTGGAAGGTAGTCTGTTGTTAATATTTTTGTTACTCCAATTTATGGTAGCCTTGATATTATGGTAGCCTTTTCATTATGGAAGGTAGTCTGTTGTTCAGATTTTTGTTAATCCAATGGATGGTAGCCTTGTCATTATGGAAGGTAGTCTGTTGTCAAGATTTTTGTTGTTCCATTGGATGGTAGACTTGTCATTATGGAAAGTAGTCTGATGTCGAGATATTTGTAATTCTAAAGGATGGTAACCTTGTCATTTTGGAAGGTAGTCTGTTGTCGAGATTTTGGTTACTATAATGGAGGGTAGCCTTGTCATTATGGGACGTAGTCTATGATGAATATTTTTGTTACTCCAATGGATTGTAGCCTTGTTATTATGGAAGGTACTCTATTGTCGAGATTTTTGTTACTCCAATGCATGGTAGCCTTGTCAATATGGAAGGTATTCTTTTGTTCAGATTTTTGTTACTCTAATAGATAATAGCCTTGTCATTACAGAAGGTAGTCTGTTGTCGATATTTTTGTTATTCCAATGGATGGTAGCCTCTTCATTATGGAAGGTAATATATTGTAGATAACTTTTTTACTCCAATGGGTGGTATCCTTGTCATTATGGAAGGTAGTCTGTTGTCGAGATTTTCGTTACTACAATGGATGGTAGCCTTGTCATTTTGGAAGGTAGTATGTTGTTAATATTTTTGTTACTCCAATTGATGGTAGCCTTGATATTATGGTAGCCTTTTCATTATGGAAGGTGGTCTGTTGTTTAGATTTTTGTTAATCCAATGGATGGTAGCCTTGTCATTATGGAAGGTAGTCTGTTATCGAGATTTTTGTTGTTCCATTGGATGGCACCTTGTCATTATGGAGAGTAGTCTAATGTCGAGATATTTGTTATTCCAAAGGATAGTAACCTTGTCATTTTGGAAGGTAGTCTGTTGTCGAGATTTTGTTTACTATAATGGAGGGTAGCCTTGTCATTATGGAAGGTAGTCTGTTGTCGAGATTTCTGTTACTCCAATGGATGGTAACCTTATCATTAGTGGACGTAGTCTGTTGTCAATATTTTTGTTACCCCAATGGATTGTAGCCTTGTCATTATGGAAGGTACTCTGTTGTTGAGATTTTTGTTACTCCAATGGAGTGTAGCCTTGTCATTATGGAAGGTACTCTATTGTCAATATTTTTGTAACTCCAATGGATGGTAGCCTTGTCATTATGGAAGGTAGTCTTTTGTCGATATTTTTGTTACTTCAATGGATGGTAGCATTGTAATTATGGAAGGTAGTCTGTTGTCGAGATTTTTGTTATTTCATTGGATGGTAGACTTGTCATTATGGAAGGTAGTCTGATGTTAGGATTTGTGTTATTCCAATGTATGGTAACCTTGTCATGTTGGAAGGTAGTCTATTGTCGAGATTTTTGTTACTCCAATGGATGGTAGACTTGTCCTTATGGGACGTAGTCTATGATGAATATTTTTGTTACTCCAATGGATTGTAGCCTTGTTATTATGGAAGGTACTTTGTTGTCGAGATTTTTGTTACTCCAATGGATTGTAGCCTTGTCATTATGGAAGGAAGTCTGTTGTCGAGATTTTTGTTACTCCAATGGATGGTAGCCTTGTCATTATGGAAGGTAGTCTTTTATTCAGATTTTTGTTATTCCAATGGATGGTAGCCTTATCATTATGGAAGGTAGTATATTGTAGATATATTTTTTACTCCAATGGGTGGTAGCCTTGTCATTATGGAAGGTAGTTTGTTGTCGAGATTTTCGTTACTACATTGGATGGTAGCCTTGTCATTTTGGAAGGTAGTCTGTTGTTAATATTTTTGTTACTCCAATTTATGGTAGCCTTGATATTATGGTAGCCTTTTCATTATGGAAGGTAGTCTGTTGTTCAGATTTTTGTTAATCCAATGGATGGTAGCCTTGTCATTATGGAAGGTAGTCTGTTGTCAAGATTTTTATTGTTCCATTGGATGGTAGACTTGTCATTATGGAAAGTAGTCTGATGTCGAGATATTTGTAATTCTAAAGGATGGTAACCTTGTCATTTTGGAAGGTAGTCTGTTGTCGAGATTTTGGTTACTATAATGGAGGGTAGCCTTGTCATTATGGGACGTAGTCTATGATGAATATTTTTGTTACTCCAATGGATTGTAGCCTTGTTATTATGGAAGGTACTCTATTGTCGAGATTTTTGTTACTCCAATGGATTGTAGCCTTGTAATTATGGAAAGTAGTCTGTTGTCGAGATTTTTGTTACTCCAATGGATGGTAGCCTTGTCATTATGGAAGGTAGTCTTTTGTTCAGATTTTTGTTACTCCAATGGATGGTAGCCTTGTCATTACAGAAGGTAGTCTGTTGTTGATATTTTTGTTATTCCAATGGATGGTAGCCTCTTCATTATGGAAGGTAATATATTGTAGATAACTTTTTTACTCCAATGGGTGGTAGCCTTGTCATTATGGAAGGTAGTCTGTTGTCGAGATTTTCGTTACTACAATGGATGGTAGCCTTGTCATTTTGGAAGGTAGTATGTTGTTAATATTTTTTTTACTCCAATTGATGGTAGCCTTGGTAGCCTTTTCATTATGGAAGGTGGTCTGTTGTTCAGGTTTTTGTTAATCCAATGGATGGTAGCCTTGTCATTATGGAAGGTAGTCTGTTGTCGAGATTTTTGTTGTTCCATTGGATGGTACCTTTTCATTATTGAAAGTAGTCTAATGTCGAGATATTTGTTATTCCAAAGGATGGTAACCTTGTCATTTTGGAAGGTAGTCTGTTGTCGAGATTTTGGTTACTATAATGGAGGGTATCCTTGTCATTATGGAAGGTAGTCTGTTGTCGAGATTTTTGTTACTCCAATGGATGGTAGCCTTATCATTAGTGGACGTAGTCTATTGTCAATATTTCTGTTACCCCAATGGATTGTAGCCTTGTCATTATGGAAGGGACTATGTTGTTGAGATTTTTGTTACTCCAATGGAGTGTAGCCTTGTCATTATGGAAGGTACTTTGTTGTCAATATTTTTGTTACTCCAATGGATGGTAGCCTTATCATTATGGAAGGTAGTCTGTTGTCGATATTTTTGTAACTCCAATGGATGGTAGCCTTGTAATTATGGAAGGTAGTCTGTTGTCGAGATTTTTGTTATTTCATTGGATGGTAGACTTGTCATTATGGAAGGTAGTCTGATGTTAGGATTTGTGTTATTCCAATGTATGGTAACCTTGTCATGTTGGAAGGTAGTCCGTTGTCGATATTTTTGGTACTCCAATGGATGGTAGACTTGTCCTTATGGGACGTAGTCTATGATGAATATTTTTGTTACTCCAATGGATTGTAGCCTTGTTATTATGGAAGGTACTCTATTGTCGAGATTATTGTTACTCCAATGGATTGTAGCCTTGTCATTATGGAAGGTAGTCTGTTGTCGAGATTATTGTTACTCCAATGGATGGTAGCCTTGTCATTATGGAAGGTAGTCTTTTATTCAGATTTTTGTTACTCCAATGGATGGTAGCCTTCTCATTATAGAAGGTAGTCTGTTGTCGATATTTTTGTTATTCCAATGGATGGTAGCCTAATCATTATGGAAGGTAGTATATTGTAGATATCTTTTTTACTCCAATGGGTGGTAGCCTTGTCATTATGGAAGGTAGTCTGTTGTCGAGATTTTCGTTACTACAATGGATGGTAGCCTTGTCATTTTGGAAGGTAGTCTGTTGTTAATATTTTTGTTACTCCAATTGATGGTAGCCTTGATATTATGGTAGCCTTTTCATTATGGAAGGTAGTCTGTTGTTTAGATTTTTGTTAATCCAATGGATGGTTGCCTTGTCATTATGGAAGGTAGTCTGTTGTCGAGAATTTTGTTGTTCCATTGGATGGTAGACTTGTCATTATGGAAAGTAGTCTGATGTCGAGATATTTGTTGTTCCAAAGGATGGTAACCTTGTCATTTTGGAAGGTAGTCTGTTGTCGAGATTTTGGTTACTATAATGGAGGGTAGCCTTGTCATTATGGAAGGTAGTCTGTTGTCGAGATTTTTTTTACTCCAATGGATGGTAGCCTTATCATTAGCGGACGTAGTCTGTTGTCAATATTTCTGTTACCCCAATGGATTGTAGCCTTGTCATTATGGAAGGTACTTTGTTGTTGAGATTTTTGTTATTCCAATGGAGTGTAGCCTTGTCATTATGGAAGGTACTCTGTTGTCAATATTTTTGTTACTCCAATGCATGGTAGCCTTGTCATTATAGAAGGTAGTTTGTTGTCGATATTTTTGTTACTCCAATGGATGGTAGCCTTGTAATTATGGAAGGTAGTCTGTTGTCGAGATTTTTGTTATTTCATTGGATGGTAGACTAGTCATTATGGAAGGTAGTCTGATGTTAGGATTTGTGTTATTCCAATGTATGGTAACCTTGTCATGTTGGAAGGTAGTCTGTTGTCGAGATTTTTGTTACTCCAATGGATGGTAGACTTGTCCTTATGGGACGTAGCCTATGATGAATATTTTTGTTACTCCAATGGATTGTAGCCTTGTTATTATGGAAGGTACTCTGTTGTCGAGATTTGTTTTACTCTAATGGATTGTAGCCTTGTCATTATGGAAGGTAGTCTGTTGTCGAGATTTTCGTTACTACAATGGATGGTAGCCTTGTCATTTTGGAAGGTAGTCTGTTGTTAATATTTTTGTTACTCCAATTGATGGTAGCCTTGATATTATGGTAGCCTTTTCATTATGGAAGGTAGTCTGTTGTTCAGATTTTTGTTAATCCAATGGATGGTAGCCTTGTCATTATGGAAGGTAGTCTGTTGTCGAGATTTTTGTTGTTCCATTGGATGGTAGACTTGTCATTATGGAAAGTAGTCTGATGTCGAGATATTTGTTATTCCAAAGGATGGTAACCTTGTCATTTTGGAAGGTAGTCTATTGTCGAGATTTTGGTTACTATAATGGAGGGTAGCCTTGTCATTTTGGGACATATTCTATGATGAATATTTTTGTTACTCCAATGGATTGTAGCCTTGTTATTATGGAAGGTACTCTGTTGTCGAGATTTTTGTTACTCCAATGGATTGTAGCCTTGTCATTATGGAAGGTAGTCTGTTGTCGAGATTTTCGTTACTCCAATGGATGGTAGCCTTGTCATTATGGAAGGTAGTATGTTGTTAATATTTTTGTTACTCCAATTGATGGTAGCCTTGATATTATGGTAGCCTTCTCATTATGGAAGGTAGTCTGTTGTTCAGATTTTTGTTAATCCAATGGATGGTAGCCTTGTCATTATGGAAGGTAGTCGGTTGTCGAGATTTTTGTTGTTCCATTGGATGGTACCTTTTCATTATGGAAAGTAGTCTGATGTCGAGATATTTGTTATTCCAAAGGATGGTAACCTTGTCATTTTGGAAGGTAGTCTGTTGTCGAGATTTTGGTTACTATAATGGAAGGTAGCCTTGTCATTATGGAAGGTAGTCTGTTGTCGAGATTTTTGATACTCCAATTGATGGTAGCCTTATCATTAGTGGACGTAGTCTGTTGTCAATATTTCTGTTACCCCAATGGATTGTAGCCTTGTCATTATGGAAGGTACTCTATTGTTGAGATTTTTGTTACTCCAATGGAGTGTAGCCTTGTCATTATGGAAGGTACTCTGTTGTCAATATTTTTGTTACTCCAATGGATGGTAGCCTTGTCATTATGGAAGGTAGTCTGTTGTCTATATTTTTGTTACTCCAATGGATGGTAGCCTTGTAATTATGGAAGGTAGTCTTTTGTTAAGATTTTTGTTACTCCAATGGATAATAGCCTTGTCATTATTGAAGGTAGTCTATCATTATGATTTTTGTTACTCTAATGGATGATAGCCTTGTCATTATGGAAAGTAGTCTTTTGTTCATATTTTTGTTACTCCAATGGATGGTAGCCTTGTCATTACAAAAGGAAGTCTGTTGTCGAGATTTTTGTTACTCCAATGTGTGGTAGCCTTTTCATTATGGAAGCTAGTCTGTTGTTCATATTTTTTTTAATCCAATGGATGGTAGCCTTGTCATTAGGGAAGGTAGTTTGTTGTCGAGATTTTTGTTATTCCATTGGATGGTAGCCTTGTCATTATGGAAGGTAGTATGATGTTAGGATTTTTGTTATTCCAATGTATGGTAACCTTTTCATTTTGGAAGGTAGTTTGTTGTCGAGATTTTTGTTACTCCAATGGATGGTAGCCTTGTCATTTTGGGACGTAGTCTGTGATCAATATTTTTGTTACTCCAATCGATTGTAGCCTTGTCATTATGGAAGGGACTCTGTTGTCGAGATTTTTGTTACTCTAATGGATGGTAGCCTTGTCATTATGGAAGGTTGTCTGTTGTCGATATTTTTGTTACTCCAATGGATGGTAGCCTTGTCATTATGGAAGGTAGTCTTTTGTTCAGATTTTTTATACTCCAATCGATGGTAGCCTTGTCATTACAGAAGGTAGTCTGTTGTCGATATTTTTGTTATTCCAATGGATGGTAGCCTTATCATTATGGAAGGTAGTATATTGTAGATATCTTTTTTACTCCAATGGGTGGTATCCTTGTCATTATGGAAGGTAGTCTGTTGTCGAGATTTTCGTTAGAACAATGGATGGTAGCCTTGTCATTTTGGAAGTTAGTCTGTTGTTAATATTTTTGTTACTCCAATGGATGGTAGACTTGATATTATGGTAGCCTTTTCATTATGGAAGGTAGTCTGTTTTTCAGATTTTTGTTAATCCAATGGATGGTAGCCTTGTGATTATGGAAGGTAGTCTGTTGTCGAGATTTTTGTTGTTCCATTGAATGGTACCTTGTCATTAAGGAAGGTAGTCTAATGTCGAGATTTTTGTTATTCCTAAGGATGGTAACCTTGTCATTTTGGAAGGTAGTCTATTGTCGAGATTTTTGTTACTATAATGGAGGGTAGCCTTGCCATTATGGAAGGTAGTCTATTGTCGAGATTTTTGTTACTCCAATGGATGGTAGCCTTATCATTATGGAAGTTAGTCTGTTGTCGAGATTTTTGTTACTCCAATGGATGGTAGCCTTGTAATTATGGAAGGTAGTCTTTTGTTCAGATTTTTGTTACTCCAATGGATAATAGCCTTGTCATTATTGAAGGTAGTCTATCGTTATGATTTCTGTTACTCCAATGGATGGTAGCTTTGCCATTATGGAAGGTATTCTTTTATTCATATTTTTGTTACTCCAATGGATGGTAGCCTTGTCATTACAGAAGGAAGTCTATTGTCGAGATATTTGTTCCTCCAATGTGTGGTAGCCTTTTCATTATGGAAGCTAGTATGTTGTTCATATTTTTGTTACTCCAATGGATGGTATCCTTGTCATTTTTGAAGGTACTCTGTTATCGATATTTATGTTACACCAATGGTTGGTAGCCTTGTCATTATGGAAGGTAGTCTGTTGTCGAGATTTTTGTTACTCCAATGGATGGTAGCCTAGTCATTATGGAAGGTAGTCTGTTGTCGAGGTTTTCTGTACTACAATGGATGGTAGCCTTGTCATTTTGGAAGGTAGTTTGTTGTTGATATTTTTGTTACTCCAATGGATGGTAGCCTGGTCATTATGGAAGGTAGTCTGTTGTCGAGATTTTTGTTTCTCCAATGGATGGTAGCCTTTTCATTAAGGAAGGTAGTCTGTTGTTCAGATATTTGTTAATCCAATGGATGGTAGCCTTGTCATTATGGAAGGTAGTTTGTTGTCGAGATTTTTGTTGTTTCATTAGATGGTACCTTGTCATTATGGAAGGTAGTCTAATGTCGAGATTTTTGTTATTCCAAAGGATGGTAACCTTGTCATTTTGGAAGGTAGTTTGTTGTCGAGATTTTTGTTACTCCAATGGAGGGTAGCCTTGACATTATAGAAGGTAGTCTGTTGTCGAGATTTATGTTACTCTAATGGATGGTAGCCTTGTCATTATGGGACGTAGTTTGTTGTCAATATTTTTGTTACTCCAATGGATTATAGCCTTGTCATTATGGAAGGTACTCTGTTGTCGAGATTTTTGTTACTCCAATGGATGGTAGCCTTGTCATTATGGAAGGTACTATGTTGTTGATATTTTTGTTACTCAATGGATGGTATCATTGTCATTGTGGAAGGTAGTCTATTGTCGAGATTTTTGTTACTCCAATGGATGGTAGCCTTGTCATTATGGAAGGTAGTCTATTGTCGAGATTTTTGTTACTCCAATGGATGGTAGCCTTGTCATTATGGAAGGTTGTCTTTTGTTCAGATTTTTGTTACTCCAATGGATGTTAGCCTTGTAATTATAGAAGGTAGTCTGTTGTCGATATTTTTGTTATTCCAATGGATGGTAGCCTTATCATTATGGAAGGTAGTATATTGTAGATATCTTTTTTACTCCTATGTTTGGTAGCCTTGTCATTAAGGAAGGTAGTCTGTTGTCGAGATTTTCTTTACTACAATGGATGGTAGCCTTGTCATTTTGGAAGGTAGTCTGTTGTTGATATTTTTGTTACTCCAATGGATGGTAGCCTTGTCATTATGGAAGGTAGTCTGTTGTCGAGATTTTTGTTTCTCCAATGGATGGTAGCTTTGTCATTATGGAAGGTATTCTTTTGTTCATACTTTTGTTACTCCAATGGATGGTAGCCTTGTCATTATGGAAGGTACTATGTTGTTGATATTTTTGTTACTCCAATGGATGATATCCTTGTCAATTTGGAAGGTAGTCTGTTGTCGAGATTTTTGTTACGCCAATGGTTGGTAGCCTTGTCATTATGGAAGGTAGTCCGATGTCGAGATTTTTGTTACTCCAATGGATGGTAGCCTTGTCATTATGGAAGGTAGTCTATTGTCGAGATTTTCTTTACTACAAAGGATGGTAGCCTTGTCATTTTGGAAGGTAGTCTGTTGTTGATATTTTTGTTATTCTAATGGATGGTATCCTTGTCATTTTGGAAGGTAGTTTGTTGTCGAGATTTTTGTTACACCAATGGTTGGTAGCCTTGTCATTATGGAAGATAATCTGTTGTCGAGATTTTTGTTACTCCAATGGATGGTAGCCTTTTCATTATGGAAGGTAGTCTGTTGTCGAGATTTTCTTTACTACAATGGATGGTAGCCTTGTCATTTTGGAAGGTAGTCTGTTGTTGATATTTTTGTTACTCCAATGGATGGTAGCCTTGTCATTATGGGACGTAGTCTATTGTCAATATTTTTGTTACTCCAATGGATTGTAGCCTTGTCATTATGGAAGGTATTATTTTGTTCATATTTTTGTTACTCAAATGGATGGTAGCCTTGTCATTACAGAAGGAAGTCCGTTGTCGAGATATTTGTTACTCTAATGTGTGGTAGCCTTTTATATATGGAAGCTAGTATGTTGTTCATATTTTTTTTAATCCAATTGATGGTAGCCTTGTAATTATGGAAGGTAGTTTGTTGTCGAGATTTTTGTTATTCCACTGGATGGTAGCCTTGTCATTATGGAAGGTAGTCTGATGTTAGGATTTTTGTTATTCCAATGTATGGTAACCTTGTCATTTTGGAAGGTAGTCTGTTGTCGAGATTTTTGTTACTCTAATTGATGGTAGCCTTGTCATTATGGGACGTAGTCTATTGTCAATATTTTTGTTACTCCAATGGATTATAGCATTGTCATTATGGAAGGTACTCTGTTGTCGAGATTTTTGTTACTCCAATGGATGGTAGCCTTGTCATTATGGAAGGTACTATGTTGTTGATATTTTTGTTACTCCAATGGATGATATCCTTGTCAATTTGGAAGGTAGTTTGTTGTCGAGATTTTTGTTACGCCAATGGTTGGTAGCCTTGTCATTATGGAAGGTAGTCTGTTGTCGAGATTTTTGTTACTCCAATGGATGGTAGCCTTGTCATTATGGAAGGTAGTCTATTGTCGAGATTTTATTTACTACAAAGGATGGTAGCCTTGTCATTTTGGAAGGTAGTATGTTGTTGATATTTTTGTTACTCCAATGGATGATATCCTTGTCAATTTGGAAGGTAGTTTGTTGTCGAGATTTTTGTTACGCCAATGGTTGGTAGCCTTGTCATTATGGAAGGTAGTTTGTTGTCGAGATTTTTGTTACACCAATGGTTGGTAGCCTTGTCATTATGGAAGGTAGTCTGTTGTCGAGATTTTTGTTACTCCAATGGATGGTAGCCTTGTCATTATGGAAGGTACTATGTTGTTGATATTTTTGTTACTCAATGGATGGTATCATTGTCATTGTGGAAGGTAGTCTATTGTCGAGATTTTTGTTACTCCAATGGATGGTAGCCTTGTCATTATGGAAGGTAGTCTGTTGTCGAGATTTTTGTTACTCCAATGGATGGTAGCCTTGTCATTATGGAAGGTTGTCTTTTGTTCAGATTTTTGTTACTCCAATGGATGTTAGCCTTGTAATTATAGAAGGTAGTCTGTTGTCGATATTTTTGTTATTCCAATGGATGGTAGCCTTATCATTATGGAAGGTAGTATATTGTAGATATCTTTTTTACACCTATGTTTGGTAGCCTTGTCATTAAGGAAGGTAGTCTGTTGTCGAGATTTTCTTTACTACAATGGATGGTAGCCTTGTCATTTTGGAAGGTAGTCTGTTGTTGATATTTTTGTTACTCCAATGGATGGTAGCCTTGTCATTATGGAAGGTAGTCTGTTGTCGAGATTTTTGTTTCTCTAATGGATGGTAGCTTTGTCATTATGGAAGGTATTCTTTTGTTCATATTTTTGTTACTCCAATGGATGGTAGCCTTGTCATTATGGAAGGTACTATGTTGTTGATATTTTTGTTACTCCAATGGATGATATCCTTGTCAATTTGGAAGGTAGTCTGTTGTCGAGATTTTTGTTACGCCAATGGTTGGTAGCCTTGTCATTATGGAAGGTAGTCCGATGTCGAGATTTTTGTTACTCCAATGGATGGTAGCCTTGTCATTATGGAAGGTAGTCTATTGTCGAGATTTTCTTTACTACAAAGGATGGTAGATTTGTCATTTTGGAAGGTAGTCTGTTGTTGATATTTTTGTTATTCCAATGGATGGTATCCTTGTCATTTTGGAAGGTAGTTTGTTGTCGAGATTTTTGTTACACCAATGGTTGGTAGCCTTGTCATTATGGAAGATAATCTGTTGTCGAGATTTTTGTTACTCCAATGGATGGTAGCCTTTTCATTATGGAAGGTAGTCTGTTGTCGAGATTTTCTTTACTACAATGGATGGTAGCCTTGTCATTTTGGAAGGTAGTCTGTTGTTGATATTTTTGTTACTCCAATGGATGGTAGCCTTGTCATTATGGGACGTAGTCTATTGTCAATATTTTTGTTACTCCAATGGATTGTAGCCTTGTCATTATGGAAGGTATTCTTTTGTTCATATTTTTGTTACTCCAATGGATGGTAGCCTTGTCATTACAGAAGGAAGTCTGTTGTCGAGATATTTGTTACTCTAATGTGTGGTAGCCTTTTATATATGGAAGCTAGTATGTTGTTCATATTTTTGTTAATCCAATGGATGGTAGCCTTGTAATTATGGAAGGTAGTCTGTTGTCGAGATTTTTGTTATTCCATTGGATGGTAGCCTTGTCATTATGGAAGGTAGTCTGATGTTAGGATTTTTGTTATTCCAATGTATGGTAACCTTGTCATTTTGGAAGGTAGTCTGTTGTCGAGATTTTTGTTACTCTAATGGATGGTAGCCTTGTCATTATGGGACGTAGTCTATTGTCAATATTTTTGTTACTCCAATGGATTATAGCCTTGTCATTATGGAAGGTACTCTGTTGTCGAGATTTTTGTTACTCCAATGGATGGTAGCCTTGTCATTATGGAAGGTACTATGTTGTTGATATTTTTGTTACTCCAATGGATGGTATCCTTGTCATTTTGGAAGGTAGTCTGTTGTCGAGATTTTTGTTACTCCAATGGTTGGTAGCCTTGTCATTATGGAAGGTAGTCTGTTGTCGAGATTTTTGTTACTCCAATGGATGGTAGCCTTTTCATTATGGAAGGTGGTCTGTTGTCGAGATTTTCTTTACTACAAAGGATGGTAGCCTTGTCATTTTGGAAGGTAGTCTGTTGTTGATATTTTTGTTACTCCAATGGATGGTAGCCTTGTCATTATGGAAGGTAGTCTGTTGTCGAAATTTTTGTTTCTCCAATGGATGGTAGCCTTTTCATTATGGAAGGTAGTCTGTTGTTCAGATTTTTTTTAATCCAATGGATGGTAGCCTTGTCATTATGGAAGGTAGTTTGTTGTCGATATTTTTGTTGTTCCATTAGATGGTACCTTGTCATTATGGAAGGTAGTATGATGTCGAGATTTTTGTTATTCCAAAGGATGGTAACCTTGTCATTTTGGAAGGTAGTCTGTTGTTGAAATTTTTGTTACTCCAATGGAGGGTAGCCTTGTCATTATAGAAGGTAGTTTGTTGTCGAGATTTTTGTTACTCTAATGGATGGTAGCCTTGTCATTATGGGACGTAGTTTGTTGTCGATATTTTTGTTACTCCAACGGATTGTAGCCTTGTCATTATGGAAGGTACTCTGTTGTCGATATTTTTGTTAGTAGAATGGATGGTAGCCTTGTCATTACGGAAGGTGGTCTTTTGTTAAGATTTTTGTTACTCCAATATATAGTGGCCTTGTCATTATTGAAGGTAGTCTGTCGTTATGATTTCTGTTACTCCAATGGATGGTAACCTTGTCATTATGGAAGGTAATCTTTTGTTCATATTTTTGTTACTCCAATGGATGGTAGCCTTGTCATTACAGAAGGAAGTTTGTTGTCGAGATTTTTGTTACTCAAATGTGTGGTAGCCTTTTCATTATGGAAGCTAGTTTGTTGTTCAGATTTTGTTTACTCCAATGGATAGTAGCCTTGTCATTATTGAAGGTAGTCTGTCGTTATGATTTCTGTTACTCCAATCGATGGTAGCTTTGTCATTATGGAAGGTAGTCTTTTGTTCATTCTTTTGTTACTCCAATGGATGGTAGCCTTGTCATTACAGAAGGAAGTCTGTTGTCGAGATTTTTTTTACTCCAATGTGTGGTAGCCTTTTCATTATGGAAGCTAGTCTTTTATTCTGATTTTTGTTAATCCAATGGATGGTAGCCTTGTAATTATGGAAGGTAGTCTGTTGTCGAGATTTTTGTTATTCCATTGGATGGTAGCCTTGTCATTATGGAAAGTAGTCTGATGTTAGGATTTTTGTTATTCCAATGTATTGTAACCTTGTCATTTTGGAATGTAGTATGTTGTCGAGATTTTTGTTACTCCAATGGATGGTAGCCTTGTCATTATGGGACGTAGTCTATTGTCAATATTTGTGTTACTCCAATGGATTGTATCCTTATCATTATGGAAGGTACTCGGTTGTTGAGATTTTTGTAACTCCAATGGATGGTAGCCTTGTCATTATGGAAGGTACTATGTTGTTGATATCGTTTTTACTCCTATGTGTGGTAGCCTTGTCATTAAGGAAGGTAGTCTGTTGTCGAGATTTTCTTTACTACAATGGATGGTAGCCTTGTAGTTTTGGAAGGTAGTCTGTTGTTGATATTTTTGTTACTCCAATGGATGGTAGCCTTGTCATTATGGAAGGTAGTCTGTTGTCGAGATTTTTGTTTCTCCAATGGATGGTAGCTTTGTCATTATGGAAGGTATTCTTTTGTTCATATTTTTGTTACTCCAATGGATGGTAGCCTTGTCATTACAGAAGGAAGTCTGTTGTCGAGATATTTGTTACTCCAATATGTGGTAGCCTTTTAATTAAGGAAGCTAGTATGTTGTTCATATTTTTATTAATCCAATGGATGGTAGCCTTGTAATTATGGAAGGTAGTCTGTTGTCGAGATTTTTGTTATTCCATTGGATGGTAGCCTTGTCATTAATGAAGGTAGTCTGATGTTAGGATTTTTGTTATTCCAATGTATGGTAACCTTGTCATTTTGGAAGGTAGTCTATTGTCGAGATTTTTGTTACTCTAATGGATGGTAGCGTTGTCGTTATGGGACGTAGTCTATTGTCAATATTTTTGTTACTCCAATGGATTGTAGCCTTGTCATTATGGAAGGTACTCTGTTGTCGAGATTTTTGTTACTCCAATGGATGGTAGCCTTGCCATTATGGAAGGTACTATGTTGTTTATATTTTTGTTACTTCAATGGATGGTATCCTTGTCATTTTGGAAGGTAGTCTGTTGTCGAGATTTTTGTTACTCCAATGGTTGGTAGCCTTGTCATTTTGGAAGGTAGTCTGTTGTTGATATTTTTGTTACTCCAATGGATGGTAGCCTTGTCATTATGGAAAGTAGTCTGTTGTCGAAATTTTTGTTTCTCCAATGGATGGTAGCCTTTTCATTATGGAAGGTAGTCTGTTGTTCAGATTTTTGTTAATCCAATGGATGGTAGCCTTGTCATTATGGAAGGTAGTTTGTTGTCGAGATTTTTGTTGTTCCATTAGATGGTACCTTGTCATTATGGAAGGTAGTCTGATGTCGAGATTTTTGTTATTCCAAAGGATGGTAACCTTGTCATTTTGGAAGGTAGTTTGTTGTTGAGATTTTTGTTACTCCAATGGAGGGTAGCGTTGTCATTATAGAAGGTAGTCTGTTGTCGAGATTTTTGTTACTCTAATGAATGGTAGCCTTGTCATTATGGGACGTAGTTTATTGTCAATATTTTTGTTACTCCAATGGATTATAGCTTTTTCATTATGGAAGGTACTCTGTTGTCGAGATTTTTGTTAGTAGAATGGATGGTAGCCTTGTCATTATGGAAGGTAGTCTTTTGTTAAGATTTTTGTTACTCCAATGGATAGTGGCCTTGTCATTATTGAAGGTAGTCTGTCGTTATGATTTCTGTTACTCCAATGGATGGTAGCCTTGTCATTATGGAAGGTAGTCTTTTGTTCATATTTTGGTTACTCCAATGGATGGTAGCCTTGTCATTATAGAAGGAAGTTTGTTGTCGAGATTTTTGTTACTCCAATGTGTGGTAGCCTTTTCATTATGCAAGCTAGTTTGTTGTTCAGATTTTTGTTACTCCAATGGATACTAGCTTTGTCATTATTGAAGGTAGTTTGTCGTTATGATTTCAGTTACTCCAATCGATGCAGGCTTTGTCATTATGGAAGGTAGTCTTTTGATCATATTTTTGTTACTCCAATGGATGGTAGCCTTGTCATTACAGAAGGAAGTCTGTTGTCGAGATTTTTGTTACTCCAATGTGTGGTAGCCTTTTCATTATGGAAGCTAGTCTTTTGTTCAGATTTTTGTTACTCCAATGGATTGTAGCCTTGTCATTATGGAAGGTACTTTGTTGTCGAGAATTTTGTAACTCCTATGGATGGTAGCCTTGTCATTATGGAAGGTACTATGTTATTGATATTTTTGTTACTCCAATGGATGGTATCCTTGTCATTGTGGAAGGTAGTCTGTTGTCGAGATTTTTGTTACTCCAATGGATGGTAGCCTTGTCATTATGGAAGGTAGTCTGTTGTCGAGATTTTTGTTACTCCAATGGATGGTAGCCTTGTCATTATGGAAGGTAGTCTTTTGTTCAGATTTTTGTTACTCCAATAGATGTTAGCCTTGTAATTATAGAAGGTAGTCTGTTGTCGATAATTTTTTATTCCAATGGATGGTAGCCTTATCATTATGGAAGGTAGTATATTGTAGATATCTTTTTTACTCCTATGTGTGGTAGCCTTGTCATTAAGGAAGGTAGTCTGTTGTCGAGATTTTCTTTACTACAATGGATGGTAGCCTTGTCATTTTGGAAGGTAGTCTGTTGTTGATATTTTTGTTACTCTAATGGATGGTAGCCTTGTCACTATTGAAGGTAGTCTGTTGTCGAGATTTTTGTTTCTCCAATGGATGGTAGCCTTTTCATTATGGAAGGTAGTCTGTTGTCGATAAACTTTTTACTCCAATGGATGGTAGCCTTATCATTATGGAAGGTAGTCAGTTGTCAAGATTCTTGTTACTCGAATGGATGGTAGCCTTGTCAATATGGAAGGTAGTCTGTTTTCGAGATTTTTGTTATTCCAATGGATGGTAGCCTTGTCATTATGGAAGGTAGTATGTTGTCGATATTTTTGATACTCCAATGGATGGTAGACTAGTGGTTATGGAAGGTAGTTTGTTGTCGAGATTTTTGTTACTCCATTGGATGGTAGCCTTGTTATTATGGAAGGTAGTCTATTGTCGACATTTTTGTTATTCCAATGGATGGTATCCTTGTCATTATGGAAGGTAGTCTTTTTGTCGTGATTTTTGTTAATCCATTGGATAGTAGACTATCATTATGGAAGGTGGTCTATTGTTGAGATTTATGTTACTCCAATAGATGGTAGCCTTGTCAATATGGAAGGTAGTCTGTTTTCGATACTTTTGTTATTACAATGGATCGCAGCCTTGTCATTATGAAAGGTAGTCTGTTGTCGATATCTTTATTACTCCAATGGATGGTAGCCTAGTCATTATGGAATGTAGTCTGAAGTCGATATTTTTGTTAATCCAATGGATGGTAGCCTGTTATTATTGAAGGTAGTCTGTTGTCGAGATTTTTGTTACTCCAATGGATGGTAGCCTTGTCGTTATGGAAGGTAGTCTTTCATTGTGATTTTTGTTACTCCAATGGATGGTAGCCTTGTAATTATGGAAGGTAGTCTGTTGTCGAGATTTTTGTTACTCCAATGGATGGTAGCCTTGTCATTATGGAAGGTAGTTTGTTGTCCATATTTTTGTTACTCCATTGGAAGGTATCCTTGTAATTATGGAAGGTAGTTTGTTGTCGAGATTTTTGTTATTCCAATGGATGGAAGCCTACTAAGTATGAGAGGTAATCTATTTTCGAGATTTTTGTTAATCCAATTGATGGTAGCCTTGTCATTATGGAAGGTAGTCTGTTGTCAAGATTTTTGTTACTCCAATGGATGGTAGCCTTGTCATTATGGAAGATAGTCTCTTGTTGATATTTTTGTTACTCCAATGGATGGTATCCTTGTCATTATGGAAGGTAGTCTGTTGTCGAGATTTTTTTTACTCCAATGGATGGTAGCCTTGTCATTATTGAAGGTAGTTTGTTGTCGTGATTTTTGTTACTCCAATGGATGGTAGCCTTGTCATTATGGAAGGTGGTATGTTGTCGATATCTTTGTTACTCCAATGGATGGTTGCCTTGTCATTAAGGAAGGTGGTTTATTGTCGAGATTTTTTATACTCTAATGGATGGTGGTCTTGTCATTATGAAAGGTAGTCTCTTGTTGATATTTTTGTTACTCCAATGGATGGTAGCCTTGTCATTATGGATGTTAGCATTTTATCGATATATTTGTTACTCCAATGGATGGTAGCCTTGTAATTATGGAAGGGAGTATGTTGTCGATAAATGTTTTACTCCAATGGATGGTAGCCTCGTTATTATGGAAGTTAGTCTGTTGTCGAGATTTTTGTTACTACAAATGATTATAGCCTTGTCGTTATGGAAGGTAGTCTGTTGTCGATATCTTTAATACTCCAATGGATTGTAGCCTAGTCATTATGGAAGGTAGTTTGTTGTCGTGATTCTTGTTACTCCATTGGATGCTAGCCTTGTCATTATGGAAGGTAGTTTGTTGTCGATATTTTTTTTATTCCAATGGATGGTAGCCTTGTCATTATGGAAGGTAGTCTGTTGTCGAGATTTTTGTTACTCCAATGGATGGTAGCCTTGTCATTATGGAAGGTAGTCTGTCATTGTGACTTTTTTTACTCCAATGGATGGTAGCCTTGTCATTGTGGAAGGTAGTCTGTTGTCGAGATTTTTGTTACTCCATTTGATGGTAGCCTTGTCATTATGGAAGTTAGTCTGTTGTGGAGATTTTTGTTATTCCAATGGAAGGTAGCCTTTACATTATGGAAGGTAGTTTGTTGTTGATATTTTTGTTACTCCAATGGATGGTAGCCTTGTCATTATGGAAGGTAGTCTGTTGTTCCGATTTTTGTTACTCCAATGGATGGTAGACTAGTCGTTATGGAAGGTAGTTTGTTGTCGATATTTTTGTTACTCCATTGGATGGTAGCCTTGTTATTATGGAAGTTAGTGTGTTGTCGAGATTTTTGTTATTCCAATGGATGGTAGCCTTGTCATTATGGAAGGTAGTCTTTTTTTCGTGATTTTTGTTACTCCATTTGATGGTAGCCTTGTCATTATGGAAGGTAGTCTATTTTCGAGATTTTTGTTATTCCAATGGATGGTAGCCTTGTCATTATGAAAGGTAGTATGTTGTCGATATCTTTGTTACTCCAATGGATGGTAGCCTTGTTATTAAGGAAGTTAGTCTGTTTTCGAGATTTTTGTAATTCCAATGGATGGTAGCCTTGTCATTATGGAAGGTAGTTTGTTGTCGTGATTTTTGTTTCTCTAATGGATGGTAGCCTTGTCATTATGGAAGGTAGTATGTTGTCGATATCTTTGTTACTCCAATGGATGGTAGCCTTGTCATTATGGAAGGTAGTCTGTTGTTTAGATTTTTGTTACTCCATTTGATGGTAGCGTAGTCATTATGGAAGGTAGTCTGTTTTCGAGACTTTTGTTATTCCAATGGATGGTAGCCTTGTCATTATGGAAGGTAGTTTGTTGTCGAGATTTTTGTTATTCCAATGGATGGTAGACTTGTCGTTATGGAAGGTAGTTTGTTGTTGATATTTTTGTTACTCCAATGGATTATAGCCTTGTCATTATGGAAGGTAGTCTATTGTTCCCATTTTTGTTACTCCAATGGATGGTAGACTAGTCGTTATGGAAGGTAGTCTGTTGTCGAGATTTTTGTTACTCCAATGGATGGTAGCCTTGTCATTATGGAAGGTAGTCTGTCGTCGAGATTTTTGCTAATCGAATGGATGGTAGCCTTGTCATTATGAAAGGTAGTCTGTCGTTATGATTTTTGTTACTCCAATGGATGGTAGCCTTGTCATTAAGGAAGGTAGTGTGTTGTTGAAATTTTTGTTACTATAATGTATGTTAGCCTTTTCATTATGGAAGGTAGTTTGTTGGCCATATTTTTGTTACTCCATTGGATAGTAGCCTTGTCATTATGGAAGGTAGTGTGTTGTTGAAATTTTTGTTACTATAATGTATGTTAGCCTTGTCATTATGGAAGGTAGTTTGTTGGCCATATTTTTGTTACTCCATTGGATAGTAGCCTTGTCATTATGGAAGGTAGTCTGTTGTGGAGATTTTTGTTATTCCAATGGATGGAAGCCTAGTAATTATGGGAGCTAGTCTATTTTCGAGATTTTTGTTACTCCAATGGATGGTAGCCTTGTCATTATGACAGATACTCTCTTGTTGATATTTTTGTTACTCCAATGGATGGTAGCCTTGTCATTATGGAAGGTAGTTTGTTGTCGAGATTTTTGTTACTCCATTTGATGGTAGCCTTGTCATTATGGAAGGTAGTCTGTTTTCGAGATTTTTGTTATTCCAATGGATGGTAGCCTTGTCATTATGGAAGGTAGTATGTTGTCGATATCTTTGTTACTCCAATGGATGGTAGTCGTGTCATTAAGAAAGGTGGTTTATTGTCGAGATTTTTTATACTCTAATGGATGATAGCCTTGTCATAAAGAAAGGTGGTTTATTGTCGAGATTTTTTATACTCTAATGGATGGTAGCCTTGTCATTATGGAAAGTAGTATTTTGTTGATATCTTTGTTACTCCAATGGATGGTAGCCTTGTAATTTTGGAAGGTAGTATGTTGTCGATATATTTTTTATTCCAATGGATGGTAGCCTTGTCATTATGGAAGGTAGTCTGTTGTCGAGAATTTTGTTACTCCAATGGATGGTAGCCTTGTCAATATGGAAGGTAGTCTATTTTCGAGATTTTTGTTATTCCAACGGATGGTAGCCTTGTCATTATGAAAGGTAGTCTATTGTCGATATCTTTGTTACTCCATTGGATGGTAGCCTAGTCATTATGAAAGGTAGTCTGTTGTCGAGATTTTTGTTACTCCAATGGATGGTAGCCTTGTCATTAAGGAAGGTAGTCTGTTTTCGAGATTTTTGTAATTCCAATGGATGGTAGCCTTGTCATTATGGAAGGTAGTTAGTTGTCGTGATTTTTATTTCTCTAATGGATGGTAGCCTTGTCATTATGGAAGGTAGTATGTTGTCGATATCTTTGTTACTCCAATGGATGGTAGCCTTGCATTATGGATGGTAGTCTGTTGTTGAGATTTTTTTATTGCAATGGATGGTAGCCCTGTCATTATAGAAGGTAGTCTTTTTGTAGTGATTTTTGTTAATCCATTAGATAGTAGACTTGTCATTATGGAAGATGGTCTGTTGTTGAGATTTTTAGTACTCCAATGGATGGTAGCCTTGTCATTATGGAAGGTAGTCTGTTTTCGATATTTTTGTTATTCCAATGGATGTTAGCCTTGTCATTATGGAAGGTAGTTTGTTGTCGAGATATTTGTTATTCCAATGGATGGTAGCCTTGTCATTATGGAAGGTAGTTTGTTGTTAATATTTTTGTTACTCCAATGGATGGTAGCCTTGTCATTATGGAAGGTAGTCTGTTGTCGTGATTTTTGTTACTCCAATGGATGGTAGACTAGTCGTTATGGAAGGTAGTCTGTTGTAGAGATTTTTGTTACTCCATTGGATGGTAGCCTTGTTATTATGGAAGGTAGTCTGTTGTCGAGATTTTTGTTACTCCAATGGATGGTAGCCTTGTCATTATAGAAGCTAGTCTGTCATTATGATTTTTGTTACTCTAATGGATGGTAGCCTTGTCATTATGGAAGGTTGTTTGTTGTCGAGATTTTTGTTACTCCATTTGATGGTAGCCTTGTCATTATGGAAGGTAGTCTGTTTTCGAGATTTTTGTTATTCCAATGGATGGTAGCCTTGTCATTATGGAAGGTAGTATGTTGTCGATATCTTTGTTACTCCAATGGATGGTAGCCGTGTCATTAAGAAAGGTGGTTTATTGCCGAGATTTTTTATACTCTAATGGATGATAGCCTTGTCATAAAGAAAGGTGGTTTATTGTCGAGATTTTTTATACTCGAATGGATGGTAGCCTTTTCATTATGGAAAGTAGTATTTTGTCGATATCTTTGTTACTCCAATAGATGGTAGCCTTGTAATTTTGGAAGGTAGTATGTTGTCGATAAATTTTTTATTCCAATGGATGGTAGCCTTGTCATTGTGGAAGGTAGTCTGTTGTCGAGATTTTTGTTACTCCAATGGATGGTAGCCATGTCAATATGGAAGGTAGTCTATTTTCGAGATTTTTGTTATTCCAATGGATGGTAGCCTTGTCATTATGAAAGGTAGTCTATTGTCGATATCTCTGTTACTCCATTGGATGGTAGCCTAGTCATTATGAAAGGTAGTATGTTGTCGAGATTTTTGTTACTCCAATGGATGGTAGCCTTGTCATTAAGGAAGGTAGTCTGTTTTCGAGATTTTTGTAATCCAATGGATGGTAGCCTTGTCATTATGGAAGGTAGTTAGTTGTCGTGATTTTTGTTTCTCTAATGGATGGTAGCCTTGTCATTATGGAAGGTAGTATGTTGTCGATATCTTTGTTACTCCAATGGATCGTAGCCTTGTCATTAAGAAAGGTGGTTTATTGTCGAGATTTTTTATACTCTAATGGATGATAGCCTTGTCATTAAGAAAGGTGGTTTATTGTCAAGATTTTTTATACTCTAATGGATGGTAGCCTTGTCATTATGGAAGGTAGTCTTTTCATTGCGGTAGCTTTTGTTACTCTAATGGATGGTAGCCTTGTAATTATGGAAGGTAGTATGTTGTCGATAAATTTTTTACTCCAATGGATGGTAGCCTTGTCATTATGGAAGGTAGTCTGTTGTCGAGATTTTTGTTACTCCAATGGATGGTAGCCTTGTCAATATTGAAGGTAGTCTATTTTCGAGATTTTTGTTATTCCAACGGATGGTAGCCTTGTCATTATGAAAGGTAGTCTATTGTCGATATCTTTGTTACTCCATTGGATGGTAGCCTAGTCATTATGAAAGGTAGTCTGTTGTCGAGATTTTTGTTACTCCAATGGATGGTAGCCTTGTCATTAAGGAAGGTAGTCTGTTTTCGAGATTTTTGTAATTCCAATGGATGGTAGCCTTGTCATTATGGAAGGTAGTTAGTTGTCGTGATTTTTATTTCTCTAATGGATGGTAGCCTTGTCATTATGGAAGGTAGTATGTTGTCGATATCTTTGTTACTCCAATGGATGGTAGCCTTGCATTATGGATGGTAGTCTGTTGTTGAGATTTTTTTATTGCAATGGATGGTAGCCCTGTCATTATAGAAGGTAGTCTTTTTGTAGTGATTTTTGTTAATCCATTAGATAGTAGACTTGTCATTATGGAAGATGGTCTGTTGTTGAGATTTTTAGTACTCCAATGGATGGTAGCCTTGTCATTATGGAAGGTAGTCTGTTTTCGATATTTTTGTTATTCCAATGGATGTTAGCCTTGTCATTATGGAAGGTAGTTTGTTGTCGAGATATTTGTTATTCCAATGGATGGTAGCCTTGTCATTATGGAAGGTAGTTTGTTGTTAATATTTTTGTTACTCCAATGGATGGTAGCCTTGTCATTATGGAAGGTAGTCTGTTGTCGTGATTTTTGTTACTCCAATGGATGGTAGACTAGTCGTTATGGAAGGTAGTCTGTTGTAGAGATTTTTGTTACTCCATTGGATGGTAGCCTTGTTATTATGGAAGGTAGTCTGTTGTCGAGATTTTTGTTACTCCAATGGATGGTAGCCTTGTCATTATAGAAGCTAGTCTGTCATTATGATTTTTGTTACTCTAATGGATGGTAGCCTTGTCATTATGGAAGGTTGTTTGTTGTCGAGATTTTTGTTACTCCATTTGATGGTAGCCTTGTCATTATGGAAGGTAGTCTGTTTTCGAGATTTTTGTTATTCCAATGGATGGTAGCCTTGTCATTATGGAAGGTAGTATGTTGTCGATATCTTTGTTACTCCAATGGATGGTAGCCGTGTCATTAAGAAAGGTGGTTTATTGCCGAGATTTTTTATACTCTAATGGATGATAGCCTTGTCATAAAGAAAGGTGGTTTATTGTCGAGATTTTTTATACTCGAATGGATGGTAGCCTTTTCATTATGGAAAGTAGTATTTTGTCGATATCTTTGTTACTCCAATAGATGGTAGCCTTGTAATTTTGGAAGGTAGTATGTTGTCGATAAATTTTTTATTCCAATGGATGGTAGCCTTGTCATTGTGGAAGGTAGTCTGTTGTCGAGATTTTTGTTACTCCAATGGATGGTAGCCTTGTCAATATGGAAGGTAGTCTATTTTCGAGATTTTTGTTATTCCAATGGATGGTAGCCTTGTAATTATGAAAGGTAGTCTATTGTCGATATCTCTGTTACTCCATTGGATGGTAGCCTAGTCATTATGAAAGGTAGTATGTTGTCGAGATTTTTGTTACTCCAATGGATGGTAGCCTTGTCATTAAGGAAGGTAGTCTGTTTTCGAGATTTTTGTAATCCAATGGATGGTAGCCTTGTCATTATGGAAGGTAGTTAGTTGTCGTGATTTTTGTTTCTCTAATGGATGGTAGCCTTGTCATTATGGAAGGTAGTATGTTGTCGATATCTTTGTTACTCCAATGGATCGTAGCCTTGTCATTAAGAAAGGTGGTTTATTGTCGAGATTTTTTATACTCTAATGGATGATAGCCTTGTCATTAAGAAAGGTGGTTTATTGTCAAGATTTTTTATACTCTAATGGATGGTAGCCTTGTCATTATGGAAGGTAGTCTTTTCATTGCGGTAGCCTTTGTTACTCTAATGGATGGTAGCCTTGTAATTATGGAAGGTAGTATGTTGTCGATAAATTTTTTACTCCAATGGATGGTAGCCTTGTCATTATGGAAGGTAGTCTGTTGTCGAGATTTTTGTTACTCCAATGGATGGTAGCCTTGTCAATATTGAAGGTAGTCTGTTTTTGAGATTTTTGTTACTCCAATGGATGGTAGCCTTGGCATTATGGAAGGTAGTCTGTCATTGTGATTTTTGTTACTCCAATGGATGGTAGCCTTGTCATTATGGAAGGTAGTCTGTTGTCTAGATTTTTGTTACTCCATTTGATGGTAGCCTTGTCATTATGGAAGGTAGTCTGTTTTCGAGATTTTTGTTATTCCAATGGATAATAGCCTTGTCATTATGGAAGGTAGTTTGTTGTCGAGATTTTTGTTATTCCAATGGATGGTAGACTTGTCATTTTGGAAGGTAGTTTGTTGTTGATATTTTTGTTACTCCAATGGATGGTATCCTTGTCATTATGGAAGGTAGTCTATTGTCCCCATTTTTGTTACTCCAATGGATGGTAGACTAGTCGTTATGGAAGGTAGTCTGTTGTCGAGATATTTGTTACTCCATTGGATGGTAGCCTTGTTATTATGGAAGGTAGTCTGTTGTCGAGATTTTTGTTATTCCAATGGATGGTAGCCTTGTCATTAAGGAAGGTAGTCGTTTTGTCATGATTTTTATTAATCCATTGGATAGTAGACTTGTCATTATGGAAGGTGGTCTGTTGCTGATTTTTTGTTACTCCAATGGATGGTAGCCTTGTCATTCTGGAAGGTAGTCTATTGTCGAGATTTTTGTTAATTCAATGGATGGTAGCCTTGTCATTATGGAAGGTAGTCTGTCGTTGTGATTTTTGTTACTCTATTGGATGGTAGCCTTGTCATTATGGAAGGTAGTGTGTTGTTGAAATTTTTGTTACTATAATGTATGTTAGCCTTGTCATTATGGAAGGTAGTTTGTTGGCCATATTTTTGTTACTCCATTGGATAGTAGCCTTTTCATTATGGAAGGTAGTCTGTTGTCGCGATTTTTGTTATTCCAATGGATGGAAGCCTAGTAATTATGGGAGGTAGTCTATTTTCGATATTTTTGTTACTCCAATGGATGGTAGCCTTGTCATTATGAAAGATACTCTCTTGTTGATATTTTTGTTACTCCAATGGATGGTAGCCTTGTAATTATGGAAGGTAGTATGTTGTCGATAAATTTTTTACTCCAATGGATGGTAGCCTTATCATTATGGAAGGTAGTCTGTTGTTGAGATTTTTGTTACTCCAATGGATGGTAGCCTTGTCATTACAGAACGTAGTTTGTTGTCGTGATTTTTGTTTCTCCAATGGATGGTAGCCTTGTCATTATGAAAGGTAGTATGTTGTCGATATCTTTGTTACTCCAATGGATGGTAGCCTTGTCATTAAGAAAGGTTGTTTATTGTCGAGATTTTTTATACTCTAATGGATGATAGCCTTTTCATTAAGAAAGGTGGTTTATTGTCGAGATTTTTTATGCTCTAAGTGATGGTAGCCTTGTCATTATGGAAAGTAGTATTTTATCGATATCTTTGTTACTCCAATGGATTGTAGCCTTGTAATTATGGAAGGTAGTATGTTGTCGATAAATTTTTTACTCCAATGGATGGTAGCCTTGTCATTATGGAAGGTAGTCTGTTGTCGAGATTTTTGTTACTCCAATGGATGGTAGCCTTGTCAATATGGAAGGTAGTCTGTTTTCGAGATTTTTGTTATTCCAATGGATGGAAGCCTTGTCATTATGAAAGGTAGTCTGTTGTCGATATCTTTGTTACTCCAATGGATGGTAGCCTAGTCATTATGGAAGGTAGTCTAAAGTCGAGATTACTGTTACTGCAATGGATGGTAGCCTTGCTATTATTGAAGGTAGTCTGTTGTCGAGATTTTTGTTACTCCAATGGATGGTAGCCTTGTCATTATAGAAGGTAGTCTGTCATTGTGATTTTTGTTACTCCAATGGATGGTAGCCTTGTCATTATGGAAGGTAGTTTGTTGTGGAGATTTTTGTTACTCCATTTCATGGTAGCCTTGTCATTATGGAAGGTAGTCTATTTTCTAGATTTTTTTTATTCCAATGGATGGTAGCCTTGTCATTATGGAAGGTAGTTTGTTGTCGAGATTTTAGTTATTCCAATGGATGGTAGACATGTCATTATGGAAGGTAGTTTGTTGTTGATATTTTTGTTACTCCAATGGATGGTAGCCTTGTCATTATGGAAGGTAGTCTATTGTACCCATTTTTGTTACTCCAATGAATGGTAGACTAGTCGTTATGGAAGGTAGTTTGTTGTCGAGATTTTTGTTAAAACACTGGATGGTAGCCTTGTTATTATGGAAGGTAGTCTGTTGTCGAGATTTTTTTTATTGCAATGGATGGTAGCCCTGTCATTATGGAAGGTAGTCTTTTTGTAGTGATTTTTGTTAATCCATTAGATAGTAGACTTGTCATTATGGAAGATGGTCTGTTGTTGACATTTTTGTTACTCCAATGGATGGTAGCCTTGTCATTATGGAAGGTAGTCTGTTTTCGATATTTTTGTTATTCCAATGGATGTTAGCCTTGTCATTATGGAAGGTAGTTTATTGTCGAGATATTTGTTATTCCAATGGATGGTAGCCTTGTCATTATGGAAGGTAGTTTGTTGTTGATATTTTTTTTACTCTAATGGATGGTAGCCTTGTCATTATGGAAGGTAGTCCGTTGTCTCGATTTTTGTTACTCCAATGGATGGTATCCTAGTCGTTATGGAAGCTAGTCTGTTGTCGAGATTTTTGTTACTCCATTGGATGGTAGCCTTATTATTATGGAAGGTAGTCTGTTGTCAAGATTTTTTTATTGCAATGGATGGTAGCCCTGTCATTATGGAAGGTAGTCTTTTTGTAGTGATTTTTGTTAATCCATTAGATAGTAGACTAGTCATTATGGAAGATGGTATGTTGTTGAGATTTTTGTTACTCCAATGGATGGTAGCCTTGTCATTATGGAAGGTAGTCTGTTGTCGTGATTTTTGTTACTCCAATGGATGGTAGCCTTGTCATTATGGAAGGTAGTTTGTTGTTGATATTTTTGTTACTACAATGGGTTGTTGCCTTGTCATTATGGAAGGTAGTCTGTTGTCGTGATTTTTGTTACTCCAATGGATGGTAGACTAGTCGTTATGGAAGGTAGTCTGTTGTCGAGATTTTTGTTACTCCATTGGATGGTAGCCTTGTTATTATGGAAGGTAGTCTGTTGTCGAGATTTTTGTTACTCCAATGGATGGTAGCCTTGTCATTATAGAAGGTAGTCTGTCATTGTGATTTTTGTTACTCCAATGGATGGTAGCCTTGTCATTATGGAATGTAGTTTGTTGTCGAGATTTTTGTTACTCCATTTGATGGTAGCCTTGTCATTATAGAAGGTAGTCTGTTTTCGAGATTTTTGTTATTCCAATGGATGGTAGCCTTGTCATTATGGAAGGTAGTTTGTTGTGGAGATTTTTGTTACTCCATTTCATGGTAGCCTTGTCATTATGGAAGGTAGTCTGTTTTCGAGATTTTTGTTATTCCAATGGATGGTAGCCTTGTCATTATGGAAGGTAGTTTGTTGTCGAGATTTTAGTTATTCCAATGGATGGTAGACTTGTCATTATGGAAGGTAGTTTGTTGTTGATATTTTTGTTACTCCAATGGATGGTAGCCTTGTCATTATGGAAGGTAGTCTATTGTACCCATTTTTGTTACTCCGATGAATGGTAGACTAGTCGTTATGGAAGGTAGTCTGTTGTCGAGATTTTTGTTACTCCACTGGATGGTAGCCTTGTTATTATGGAAGGTAGTCTGTTGTCGAGATTTTTTTTATTGCAATGGATGGTAGCCCTGTCATTATGGAAGGTAGTCTTTTTGTAGTGATTTTTGTTAATCCATTAGATAGTAGACTTGTCATTATGGAAGATGGTCTGTTGTTGACATTTTTGTTACTCCAATGGATGGTAGCCTTGTCATTATGGAAGGTAGTATGTTTTCGATATTTTTGTTATTCCAATGGATGTTAGCCTTGTCATTATGGAAGGTAGTTTATTGTCGAGATATTTGTTATTCCAATGGATGGTAGCCTTGTCATTATGGAAGGTAGTTTGTTGTTGATATTTTTGTTACTCTAATGGATGGTAGCCTTGTCATTATGGAAGGTAGTCCGTTGTCTCGATTTTTGTTACTCCAATGGATGGTATCCTAGTCGTTATGGAAGGTAGTCTGTTGTCGAGATTTTTGTTACTCCATTGGATGGTAGCCTTGTTATTATGGAAGGTAGTCTGTTGTCAAGATTTTTTTATTGCAATGGATGGTAGCCTTGTCATTATGGAAGGTAGTCTTTTTGTAGTGATTTTTGTTAATCCATTAGATAGTAGACTAGTCATCATGGAAGATGGTATGTTGTTGAGATTTTTGTTACTCCAATGGATGGTAGCCTTGTCATTATGGAAGGTAGTCTGTTGTCGTGATTTTTGTTACTCCAATGGATGGTAGCCTTGTCATTATGGAAGGTAGTTTGTTGTTGATATTTTTGTTACTACAATGGGTTGTTGCCTTGTCATTATGGAAGGTAGTCTGTTGTCGTGATTTTTGTTACTCCAATGGATGGTAGACTAGTCGTTATGGAAGGTAGTCTGTTGTCGAGATTTTTGTTACTCCATTGGATGGTAGCCTTGTTATTATGGAAGGTAGTCTGTTGTCGAGATTTTTGTTACTCCAATGGATGGTAGCCTTGTCATTATAGAAGGTAGTCTGTCATTGTGATTTTTGTTACTCCAATGGATGGTAGCCTTGTCATTATGGAATGTAGTTTGTTGTCGAGATTTTTGTTACTCCATTTGATGGTAGCCTTGTCATTATAGAAGGTAGTCTGTTTTCGAGATTTTTGTTATTCCAATGGATGGTAGCCTTGTCATTATGGAAGGTAGTTTGTTGTGGAGATTTTTGTTACTCCATTTCATGGTAGCCTTGTCATTATGGAAGGTAGTCTGTTTTCGAGATTTTTGTTATTCCAATGGATGGTAGCCTTGTCATTATGGAAGGTAGTTTGTTGTCGAGATTTTAGTTATTCCAATGGATGGTAGACTTGTCATTATGGAAGGTAGTTTGTTGTTGATATTTTTGTTACTCCAATGGATGGTAGCCTTGTCATTATGGAAGGTAGTCTATTGTACCCATTTTTGTTACTCCGATGAATGGTAGACTAGTCGTTATGGAAGGTAGTCTGTTGTCGAGATTTTTGTTACTCCACTAGATGGTAGCCTTGTTATTATGGAAGGTAGTCTGTTGTCGAGATTTTTTTTATTGCAATGGATGGTAGCCCTGTCATTATGGAAGGTAGTCTTTTTGTAGTGATTTTTGTTAATCCATTAGATAGTAGACTTGTCATTATGGAAGATGGTCTGTTGTTGACATTTTTGTTACTCCAATGGATGGTAGCCTTGTCATTATGGAAGGTAGTATGTTTTCGATATTTTTGTTATTCCAATGGATGTTAGCCTTGTCATTATGGAAGGTAGTTTATTGTCGAGATATTTGTTATTCCAATGGATGGTAGCCTTGTCATTATGGAAGGTAGTTTGTTGTTGATATTTTTGTTACTCTAATGGATGGTAGCCTTGTCATTATGGAAGGTAGTCCGTTGTCTCGATTTTTGTTACTCCAATGGATGGTATCCTAGTCGTTATGGAAGGTAGTCTGTTGTCGAGATTTTTGTTACTCCATTGGATGGTAGCCTTGTTATTATGGAAGGTAGTCTGTTGTCAAGATTTTTTTATTGCAATGGATGGTAGCCTTGTCATTATGGAAGGTAGTCTTTTTGTAGTGATTTTTCTTAATCCATTAGATAGTAGACTAGTCATCATGGAAGATGGTATGTTGTTGAGATTTTTGTTACTCCAATGGATGGTAGCCTTGTCATTATGGAAGGTAGTCTGTTGTCGTGATTTTTGTTACTCCAATGGATGGTAGCCTTGTCATTATGGAAGGTAGTTTGTTGTTGATATTTTTGTTACTACAATGGGTTGTTGCCTTGTCATTATGGAAGGTAGTCTGTTGTCGTGATTTTTGTTACTCCAATGGATGGTAGACTAGTCGTTATGGAAGGTAGTCTGTTGTCGAGATTTTTGTTACTCCATTGGATGGTAGCCTTGTTATTATGGAAGGTAGTCTGTTGTCGAGATTTTTGTTACTCCAATGGATGGTAGCCTTGTCATTATAGAAGGTAGTCTGTCATTGTGATTTTTGTTACTCCAATGGATGGTAGCCTTGTCATTATGGAATGTAGTTTGTTGTCGAGATTTTTGTTACTCCATTTGATGGTAGCCTTGTCATTATAGAAGGTAGTCTGTTTTCGAGATTTTTGTTATTCCAATGGATGGTAGCCTTGTCATTATGGAAGGTAGTTTGTTGTGGAGATTTTTGTTACTCCATTTCATGGTAGCCTTGTCATTATGGAATGTAGTCTGTTTTCGAGATTTTTGTTATTCCAATGGATGGTAGCCTTGTCATTATGGAAGGTAGTTTGTTGTCGAGATTTTAGTTATTCCAATGGATGGTAGACTTGTCATTATGGAAGGTAGTTTGTTGTTGATATTTTTGTTACTCCAATGGATGGTAGCCTTGTCATTATGGAAGGTAGTCTATTGTACCCATTTTTGTTACTCCGATGAATGGTAGACTAGTCGTTATGGAAGGTAGTCTGTTGTCGAGATTTTTGTTACTCCACTGGATGGTAGCCTTGTTATTATGGAAGGTAGTCTGTTGTCGAGATTTTTTTTATTGCAATGGATGGTAGCCCTGTCATTATGGAAGGTAGTCTTTTTGTAGTGATTTTTGTTAATCCATTAGATAGTAGACTTGTCATTATGGAAGATGGTCTGTTGTTGACACTTTTGTTACTCCAATGGATGGTAGCCTTGTCATTATGGAAGGTAGTCTGTTTTCGATATTTTTGTTATTCCAATGGATGTTAGCCTTGTCATTATGGAAGGTAGTCTATTGTCGAGATATTTGTTATTCCAATGGATGGTAGCCTTTTCATTATGGAAGGTAGTTTGTTGTTGATATTTTTGTTACTCTAATGGATGGTAGTCTTGTCATTATGGAAGGTAGTCTGTTGTCTCGATTTTTGTTACTCCAATGGATGGTATCCTAGTCGTTATGGAAGGTAGTCTATAGTCGAGATTACTGTTACTCCATTGGATGGTAGCCTTGTTATTATGGAAGGTAGTCTGTTGTCGAGATTTTTGTTACTCCAATGGATGATAGCCTTGTCATTATGGAAGGTAGTTTGTTGTCGAGATTTTTGTTACTCCATTGGATGGTAGCCTTGTCATTATGGAAGGTAGTCTGTTTTCGAGATTTTTGTTATTCCAATGGATGGTAGCCTTGTCATTATGGAAGGTAGTTTGTTGTTGAGATTTTTGTTATTCCAATGGATGGTAGACTTGTAATTATGGAAGGTACTTTGTTGTTGATATTTTTGTTACTCCAATGGATGGTAGCCTTGTCATTATGGAAGGTAGTCTATTGTCCCCATTTTTGTTACTCCAATGGATGGTAGACTAGTCGTTATGGAAGGTAGTCTGTTGTCGAGATTTTTGTTACTCCATTGGATGGTAGCCTTGTTATTATGGAAGGTAGTCTGTTGTCGAGATTTTTTTTATTGCAATGGATGGTAGCCCTGTCATTATGGAAGGTAGTCTTTTTGTAGTGATTTTTGTTAATCCATTAGATAGTAGACTAATCATTATGGAAGATGGTATGTTGTTGAGATTTTTGTTACTCCAATGGATGGTAGCCTTGTCATTATGGAAGGTAGTCTGTTGTCGTGATTTTTGTTACTCCAATGGATGGTAGCCCTATCATTATGGAAGGTAGTTTGTTGTTGATATTTTTGTTACTACAATGGATTGTTGCCTTGTCATTATGGAAGGTAGTCTGTTGTCGTGATTTTTGTTACTCCAATGGATGGTAGACTAGTCGTTATGGAAGGTAGTCTGTTGTTGAGATTTTTGTTACTCCATTGGATGGTAGCCTTGTTATTATGGAAGGTAGTCTGTTGTCGAGATTTTTGTTATTCCAATGGATGGAAGCCTAGTAATTATGGGAGGTAGTCTATTTTCGAGATTTTTGTTACTCCAATGGATGGTAGCCTTGTCATTATGGAAGGTAGTTTGTTGTTGATATTTTTGTTACTCCATTGGATGGTAGCCTTGTCATTATAGAAGGTAGTCTGTCATTGTGATTTTTGTTACTCCAATGGATGGTAGCCTTGTCATAATGGAATGTAGTTTGTTGTCGAGATTTTTGTTACTCCATTTGATGGTAGCCTTGTCATTATAAGAAGGTAGTCTGTTTTCGAGATTTTTGTTATTCCAATGGATGGTAGCCTTGTCATTATGGAAGGTAGTATGTTGTCGATATCTTTGTTACTCCAATGGATGGTAGTCGTGTCATTAAGAAAGGTGGTTTATTGTCGAGATTTTTTATACTCTAATGGATGATAGCCTTGTCATTAAGAAAGGTGGTTTATTGTCGAGATTTTTTATGCTCTAATGGATGGTAGCCTTGCCATTATGGAAAGTAGTATTTTGTCGATATCTTTGTTACTGCAATGGATGGTAGCCTTGTAATTATGGAAGGTAGTATGTTGTCGATAAATTTTTTACTCCAATGGATGGTAGCCTTGTCATTATGGAAGGTAGTCTGTTGTCGAGATTTTTGTTACCCTAATGGATGGTAGCCTTGTCAATATGGAAGGTAGTCTGTTTTCGAGATTTTTGTTATTCCAATTGATGGTAGCCTTGTCATTATGAAAGGTAGTCTGTTGTCGGTATCTTTGTTACTCCAATGGATGGTAGCCTAATCATTATGGAAGGTAGTCTATAGTCGAGATTACTGTTACTCCAATGGATGGTAGCCTTGTTATTATTAAAGGTAGTCTGTTGTCGAGATTTTTGTTACTCCAATGGATGGTAGCCTTGTCATTATAGAAAGGTGGTTTATTGTCGAGATTTTTTATACTCTAATGGATGATAGCCTTGTCATAAAGAAAGGTGGTTTATTGTCGAGATTTTTTATACTCGAATGGATGGTAGCCTTGTCATTATGGAAAGTAGTATTTTGTCGATATCTTTGTTACTCCAAGGGATGGTAGCCTTGTAATTTTGGAAGGTATTATGTTGTCGATAAATTTTTTATTCCAATGGATGGTAGCCTTGTCATTATGGAAGGTAGTCTGTTGTCGAGATTTTTGTTACTCCAATGGATGGTAGCCTTGTCAATATGGAAGGTAGTCTATTTTCGAGATTTTTGTTATTCCAATGGATGGTAGCCTTGTCATTATGAAAGGTAGTCTATTGTCGATATCTTTGTTACTCCATTGGATGGTAGCCTAGTCATTATGAAAGGTAGTATGTTGTCGAGATTTTTGTTACTCCAATGGATGGTAGCCTTGTCATTAAGGAAGGTAGTTTGTTTTCGAGATTTTTGTAATTTCAATGGATGGTAGCCTTGTCATTATGGAAGGTAGTTAGTTGTCGTGATTTTTGTTTCTCTAATGGATGGTAGCCTTGTCATTATGGAAGGTAGTATGTTGTCGATATCTTTGTTACTCTAATGGATGGTAGCCTTGTCATTAAGAAAGGGGGTTTATTGTCGAGATTTTTTATACTCTAATGGATGATAACCTTGTCATTAAGAAAGGTGGTTTATTGTCAAGATTTTTTATACTCTAATGGATGGTAGCCTTGTAATTATGGAAGGTAGTATTTTGTCGATATCTTTGTTACTCCAATGGATGGTAGCCTTGTAATTATGGAAGGTAGTATGATGTCGATAAATTTTGTAATCTAATGGATGGTAGCCTTGTCATTATGGAAGGTAGTCTGTTGTCGAGATTTTTGTTACTCCAATGGATGGTAGCCTTGTCAATATTGAAGGTAGTTTGTTTTTGAGATTTTTGTTACTCCAATGGATGGTATCCTTGTCATTATAGAAGGTAGTCTGTCATTGTGATTTTTGTTACTCCAATGGATGGTAGCCTTGTCATTATGGAAGGTAGTCTGTCATTGTGATGTTTGTTACTCCAATGGATGGTAGCCTTGTCATTATGGAAGGTAGTATGTTGTCTAGATTTTTGTTACTCCATTTGATGGTAGCCTTGTCATTATGGAAGGTAGTCTGTTTTCGAGATTTTTGTTATTCCAATGGATGATAGCCTTGTCATTATGGAAGGTAGTTTGTTGTCGATATTTTTGTTATTCCAATGGATGGTAGACTTGTCATTTTGGAAGGTAGTTTGTTGTTGATATTTTTGTTACTCCAATGGATGGTATCCTTGTCATTATGGAAGGTAGTGTATTGTCCCCATTTTTCTTACTCCAATGGATGGTAGACTAGTCGTTATGGAAGGTAGTCTGTCGTCGAGATATTTGTTACTCCATTGGATGGTAGCCTTGTTATTATGGAAGGTAGTCTGTTGTCGAGATTTTTGTCATTCCAATGGATGGTAGCCTTGTCATTATGGAAGGTAGTCGTTTTGTCATGATTTTTATTAATCCATTGGATTGTAGACTTGTCATTATGGAAGGTGGTCTGTTGTTGAGTTTTTGTTACTCCAATGGATGGTAGCCTTGTCATTCTAGAAGGTAGTCTATTGTCCAGATTTTTGTTAATCCAATGGATGGTAGCCTTGTCATTATGGAAGGTAGTCTGTCGTTGTGAATTTTGTTACTCTATTGGATGGTAGCCTTGTCATTATGGAAGGTAGTTTGTTTTCGAGATTTTTGTAATTCCAATGGATGGTAGCCTTGTCATTATGGAAGGTAGTTAGTTGTCGTGATTTTTGTTTCTCTAATGGATGGTAGCCTTGTCATTATGGAAGGTAGTATGTTGTCGATATCTTTGTTACTCTAATGGATGGTAGCCTTGTCATTAAGAAAGGGGGTTTATTGTCGAGATTTTTTATACTCTAATGGATGATAACCTTGTCATTAAGAAAGGTGGTTTATTGTCAAGATTTTTTATACTCTAATGGATGGTAGCCTTGTAATTATGGAAGGTAGTATTTTGTCGATATCTTTGTTACTCCAATGGATGGTAGCCTTGTAATTATGGAAGGTAGTATGATGTCGATAAATTTTGTACTCTAATGGATGGTAGCCTTGTCATTATGGAAGGTAGTCTGTTGTCGAGATTTTTGTTACTCCAATGGATGGTAGCCTTGTCAATATTGAAGGTAGTTTGTTTTTGAGATTTTTGTTACTCCAATGGATGGTATCCTTGTCATTATAGAAGGTAGTCTGTCATTGTGATTTTTGTTACTCCAATGGATGGTAGCCTTGTCATTATGGAAGGTAGTCTGTCATTGTGATGTTTGTTACTCCAATGGATGGTAGCCTTGTCATTATGGAAGGTAGTATGTTGTCTAGATTTTTGTTACTCCATTTGATGGTAGCCTTGTCATTATGGAAGGTAGTCTGTTTTCGAGATTTTTGTTATTCCAATGGATGATAGCCTTGTCATTATGGAAGGTAGTTTGTTGTCGATATTTTTGTTATTCCAATGGATGGTAGACTTGTCATTTTGGAAGGTAGTTTGTTGTTGATATTTTTGTTACTCCAATGGATGGTATCCTTGTCATTATGGAAGGTAGTGTATTGTCCCCATTTTTCTTACTCCAATGGATGGTAGACTAGTCGTTATGGAAGGTAGTCTGTCGTCGAGATATTTGTTACTCCATTGGATGGTAGCCTTGTTATTATGGAAGGTAGTCTGTTGTCGAGATTTTTGTCATTCCAATGGATGGTAGCCTTGTCATTATGGAAGGTAGTCGTTTTGTCATGATTTTTATTAATCCATTGGATTGTAGACTTGTCATTATGGAAGGTGGTCTGTTGTTGAGTTTTTGTTACTCCAATGGATGGTAGCCTTGTCATTCTAGAAGGTAGTCTATTGTCCAGATTTTTGTTAATCCAATGGATGGTAGCCTTGTCATTATGGAAGGTAGTCTGTCGTTGTGAATTTTGTTACTCTATTGGATGGTAGCCTTGTCATTATGGAAGGTAGTGTGTTGTTGAAATTTTTGTTACTATAATGTATGTTAGCCTTGTCATTATGGAAGGTAGTTTGTTGGCCATATTTTTGTTACTCCATTGGATGGTAGCCTTGTCATTGTGGAAGGTAGTCTGTTGTCGAGATTTTTGTTATTCCAATGGATGGAAGCCTAGTAATTATGGGAGGTAGTCTATTTTCGAGATTTTTGTTACTCCAATGGATGGTAGCCTTGTCATTATGAAAGATACTCTCTTGTTGATATTTTTGTTACTCCAATGGATGGTAGCCTTGTAATTATGGAAGGTAGTATGTTGTCGATAAATTTTTTACTCCAATGGATGGTAGCCTTGTCATTATGGAAGGTAGTCTGTTGTCGAGATTTTTGTTACTCCAATGGATGGTAGCCTTGTCATTATAGAAGGTAGTTTGTTGTCGTGATTTTTGTTTCTCCAATGGATGGTAGCCTTGTCATTATGGAAGGTAGTATGTTGTCGATATCTTTATTACTCCAATGGATGGTAGCCGTGTTATTAAGAAAGGTGGTTTATTGTCGAGATTTTTTATACTCTAATGGATGATAGCCTTGTCATTAAGAAAGGTGGTTTATTGTCGAGATTTTTTATGCTCTAATGGATGGTAGCCTTGTCATTATGGAAAGTAGTATTTTATCGATATCTTTGTTACTCCAATGGATTGTAGCCTTGTAATTATGGAAGGTAGTATGTTGTCGATAAATTTTTTACTCCAATGGATGGTAGCCTTGTCATTATGGAAGGTAGTCTGTTGTCGAGATTTTTGTTACTCCAATGGATGGTAGCTTCGTCAATATGGAAGGTAGTCTGTTTTCGAGATTTTTGTTATTCCAATGGATGGTAGCCTTGTCATTATGAAAGGTAGTCTGTTGTCGATATCTTTGTTACTCCAATGGATGGTAGCCTAGTCATTATGGAAGGTAGTATAAAGTCGAGATTACTGTTACTCCAATGGATGGTAGCCTTGCTATTATTGAAGGTAATCTGTTGTCGAGATTTTTGTTACTCCAATGGATGGTAGCCTTGTCATTATAGAAGGTAGTCTGTCATTGTGATTTTTGTTACTCCAATGGATTGTAGCCTTGTCATTATGGAAGGTAGTTTGTTGTCGAGATTTTTGTTACTTTATTTGATGGTAGCCTTGTCATTATGGAAGGTAGTCTATTTTCGAGATTTTTGTTATTCCAATGGATGGTAGCCTTGTCATTATGGAAGGTAGTTTGTAGTCGAGATTTTAGTTATTCCAATGGATGGTAGACTTGTCATTATGGAAGGTAGTTTGTTGTTGATATTTTTGTTACTCCAATGGATGGTAGCCTTGTCATTATGGAAGGTAGTCTATTGTACCCATTTTTGTTACTCCAATGGATGGTAGACTAGTCGTTATGGAAGGTAGTCTGTTGTCGAGATTTTTGTTACTCCATTGGATGGTAGCCTTGTTATTATGGAAGGTAGTCTGTTGTTGAGATTTTTTTTATTGCAATGGATGGTAGCCCTGTCATTATGGAAGGTAGTCTTTTTGTAGTGATTTTTGTTAATCCATTAGATAGTAGACTTGTCATTATGGAAGATGGTCTTTTGTTGAGATTTTTGTTACTCCAATGGATGGTAGCCTTGTCATTATGGAAGGTAGTCTATTTTCGATATTTTTGTTATTCCAATGGATGTTAGCCTTGTCATTATGGAAGGTAGTTTGTTGTCGAGATATTTGTTATTCCAATGGATGGTAGCCTTGTCATTATGGAAGGTAGTTTGTTGTTGATATTTTTGTTACTCCAATGGATGGTAGCCTTGTCATTATGGAAGGTAATCTGTTGTCTCGATTTTTGTTACTCCAATGGATGGTATCCTAGTCGTTATGGAAGGTAGTCTATAGTCGAGATTACTGTTACTCCATTGGATGGTAGCCTTGTTATTATGGAAGGTAGTCTGTTGTCGAGATTTTTGTTACTCCAATGGATGGTAGCCTTGGCATTATGGAAGTTAGTTTGTTGGCCATATTTTTGTTACTCCATTGGATGGTAGCCTTGTCATTATGGAAGGTAGTCTGTTGTCGAGATTTTTGTTATTCCAATGGATGAAAGCCTAGTAATTATGGGAGGTAGGCTATTTTCGAGATTTTTGTTACTCCAATGGATGGTAGCCTTGTCATTATGAAAGATACTCTCTTGTTGATATTTTTGTTACTCCAATGGATGGTAGCCTTGTAATTATGGAAGGTAGTATGTTGTCGATAATTTTTTTACTCCAATGGATGGCAGCCTTGTCATTATGGAAGGTAGTCTGTTGTCGAGATTTTTGTTACTCCAATGGATGGTAGCCTTGTCTTTATAGAAGGTAGTTTGTTGTCGTGATTTTTGTTTCTCCAATGGATGGTAGCCTTGTCATTATGGAAGGTAGTATGTTGTCGATATCTTTGTTACTCCAATGGATGGTAGCCGTGTCATTAAGAAAGGTGGTTTATTGTCGAGATTTTTTATACTCTAATGGATGATAGCCTTGTCATTAAGAAAGGTGGTTTATTGTCGAGATTTTATATGCTCTAATGGATGGTAGCCTTGTCATTATGGAAAGTAGTATTTTATCGATATCTTTGTTACTCCAATGGATTGTAGCCTTGTAATTATGGAAGGTAGTATGTTGTCGATAAATTTTTTACTCCAATTGATGGTAGCCTTGTCATTATGGAAGGTAGTCTGTTGTCGAGATTTTTGTTACTCCAATGGATGGTAGCCTTGTCAATATGGAAGGTAGTCTGTTTTCGAGGTTTTTGTTATTCCAATGGATGGTAGCCTTGTCATTATGAAAGGTAGTCTATTGTACCCATTTTTGTTACTCCAATGGATGGTAGACTAGTCGTTATGGAAGGTAGTCTGTTGTCGAGATTTTTGTTACTCCATTGGATGGTAGCCTTGTTATTATGGAAGGTAGTCTGTTGTCGAGATTTTTTTTATTGCAATGGATGGTAGCCCTGTCATTATGGAAGGTAGTCTTTTTGTAGTGATTTTTGTTAATCCATTAGATAGTAGACTTGTCATTATGGAAGATGGTCTTTTGTTGAGATTTTTGTTACTCAAATGGATGGTAGCCTTGTCATTATGGAAGGTAGTCTGTTTTCGATATTTTTGTTATTCCAATGGATGTTAGCCTTGTCATTATGGAAGGTAGTTTTTTGTCGAGATATTTGTTATTCCAATGGATGGTAGCCTTGTCATTATGGAAGGTAGTTTGTTGTTGATATTTTTGTTACTCCAATGGATGGTAGCCTTGTCATTATGGAAGGTAATTTGTTGTCTCGATTTTTGTTACTCCAATGGATGGTATCCTAGTCGTTATGGAAGGTAGTCTATAGTCGAGATTATTGTTACTCCATTGGATGGTAGCCTTGTTATTATGGAAGGTAGTCTGTTGTCGAGATTTTTGTTACTCCAATGGATGGTAGCCTTGGCATTATAGAAGGTAGTCTGTCATTGTGATTTTTGTTACTCCAATGGATGGTAGCCTTGTCATTATGGAAGGTAGTTTGTTGTCGAGATTTTTGTTACTCCATTTGATGGTAGCCTTGTCATTATGGAAGGTAGTCTGTTTTCGTGATTTTTGTTATTCCAATGGATGGTAGCCTTGTCATTATGGAAGGTAGTTTGTTGTCGATATTTTTGTTATTCCAATGGATGGTAGACTTGTCATTATGGAAGGTAGTTTGTTATTGATATTTTTGTTACTCCAATGGATGGTAGCCTTGTCATTATGGAAGGTAGTCTATTGTCCCCATTTTTGTTACTCCAATGGATGGTAGACTAGTCGTTATGGAAGGTAGTCGGTTGTCGAGATTTTTGTTACTCCATTGGATGGTAGCCTTGTTATCATGGAAGGTAGTCTGTTGTCGAGATTTTTTTTATTGCAATGGATTGTAGCCCTGTCATTATGGAAGGTACTCTTTTTGTAGTGATTTTTGTTAATCCATTAGATAGTAGACTTGTCATTTTGTAGATGGTATGTTGTTGAGATTTTGGTTACTCCAATGGATGGTAGCCTTGTCATTATGGAAGGTAGTTTGTTGTCGAGATTTTTGTTATTCCAATGGATGTTAGCCTTGTCATTATGGAAGGTAGTTTGTTGTCGAGATATTTGTTATTCCAATGGATGGTAGCCTTGTCATTATGGAAGGTAGTTTGTTGTTGATATTTTTGTTACTCCAATGGATGGTAGCCTTGTCATTATGGAAGGTAGTCTGTTGTCGTGATTTTTGTTACTCCAATGGATGGTAGACTAGTCGTTATGGAAGGTAGTCTGTTGTCGAGATTTTTGTTACTCCATTGGATGGTAGCCTTGTCATTATGGAAGGTAGTGTGTTGTCGAGATATTTGTTAATCCATTAGATAGTAGACTTGTCATTATGGAAGATGGCCTGTTGTTGATATCTTTGTTACTATAATGGATGGTAGCCTTGTCATCATGGAAGGTAGTCTGTTGTCTCGATTTTTGTTACTCGAATGGATGGTAGCCTAGTCGTTATCGAAGGTAGTCAATAGTCGAGATTACTGTTACTCCATTGGATGGTAGCCTTGTTATTATGGAAGGTAGTCTGTTGTCGAGATTTTTGTAACTCCAATGGATGGTAGCCTTGTCATTATAGAAGGTAGTCTGTCATTGTGATTTTTGTTACTCCAATGGATGGTAGCCTTGTCATTATGGAAGGTAGTTTGTTGTCGAGATTTTTGTTACTTTATTTGATGGTAGCCTTGTCATTATGGAAGGTAGTCTATTTTCGAGATTTTTGTTATTCCAATGGATGGTAGCCTTGTCATTATGGAAGGTAGTTTGTAGTCGAGATTTTAGTTATTCCAATGGATGGTAGACTTGTCATTATGGAAGGTAGTTTGTTGTTGATATTTTTGTTACTCCAATGGATGGTAGCCTTGTAATTATGGAAGGTAGTCTATTGTACCCATTTTTGTTACTCCAATGGATGGTAGACTAGTCGTTATTGAAGGTAGTCTGTTGTCGAGATTTTTGTTACTCCATTGGATGGTAGCCTTGTTATTATGGAAGGTAGTCTGTTGTCGAGATTTTTTTTATTGCAATGGATTGTAGCCCTGTCATTATGGAAGGTAGTCTTTTTGTAGTGATTTTTGTTAATCCATTAGATAGTAGACTTGTCATTATGGAAGATGGTCTTTTGTTGAGATTTTTGTTACTCCAATGGATGGTAGCCTTGTCATTATGGAAGGTAGTCTATTTTCGATATTTTTGTTATTCCAATGGATGTTAGCCTTGTCATTATGGAAGGTAGTTTGTTGTCGAGATATTTGTTATTCCAATGGATGGTAGCCTTGTCATTATGGAAGGTAGTTTGTTGTTGATATTTTTGTTACTCCAATGGATGGTAGCCTTGTCATTATGGAAGGTAATCTGTTGTCTCGATTTTTGTTACTCCAATGGATGGTATCCTAGTCGTTATGGAAGGTAGTCTATAGTCGAGATTACTGTTACTCCATTGGATGGTAGCCTTGTTATTATGGAAGGTAGTCTGTTGTCGAGATTTTTGTTACTCCAATGGATGGTAGCCTTGGCATTATGGAAGTTAGTTTGTTGGCCATATTTTTGTTACTCCATTGGATGGTAGCCTTGTCATTATGGAAGGTAGTCTGTTGTCGAGATTTTTGTTATTCCAATGGATGAAAGCCTAGTAATTATGGGAGGTAGGCTATTTTCGAGATTTTTGTTACTCCAATGGATGGTAGCCTTGTCATTATGAAAGATACTCTCTTGTTGATATTTTTGTTACTCCAATGGATGGTAGCCTTGTAATTATGGAAGTTAGTATGTTGTCGATAATTTTTTTACTCCAATGGATGGCAGCCTTGTCATTATGGAAGGTAGTCTGTTGTCGAGATTTTTGTTACTCCAATGGATGGTAGCCTTGTCTTTATAGAAGGTAGTTTGTTGTCGTGATTTTTGTTTCTCCAATGGATGGTAGCCTTGTCATTATGGAAGGTAGTATGTTGTCGATATCTTTGTTACTCCAATGGATGGTAGCCGTGTCATTAAGAAAGGTGGTTTATTGTCGAGATTTTTTATACTCTAATGGATGATAGCCTTGTCATTAAGAAAGGTGGTTTATTGTCGAGATTTTATATGCTCTAATGGATGGTAGCCTTGTCATTATGGAAAGTAGTATTTTATCGATATCTTTGTTACTCCAATGGATTGTAGCCTTGTAATTATGGAAGGTAGTATGTTGTCGATAAATTTTTTACTCCAATTGATGGTAGCCTTGTCATTATGGAAGGTAGTTTGTTATTGATATTTTTGTTACTCCAATGGATGGTAGCCTTGTCATTATGGAAGGTAGTCTATTGTCCCCATTTTTGTTACTCCAATGGATGGTAGACTAGTCGTTATGGAAGGTAGTCGGTTGTCGAGATTTTTGTTACTCCATTGGATGGTAGCCTTGTTATCATGGAAGGTAGTCTGTTGTCGAGATTTTTTTTATTGCAATGGATTGTAGCCCTGTCATTATGGAAGGTACTCTTTTTGTAGTGATTTTTGTTAATCCATTAGATAGTAGACTTGTCATTTTGTAGATGGTATGTTGTTGAGATTTTGGTTATTCCAATGGATGGTAGCCTTGTCATTATGGAAGGTAGTTTGTTGTCGAGATTTTTGTTATTCCAATGGATGTTAGCCTTGTCATTATGGAAGGTAGTTTGTTGTCGAGATATTTGTTTTTCCAATGGATGGTAGCCTTGTCATTATGGAAGGTAGTTTGTTGTTGATATTTTTGTTACTCCAATGGATGGTAGCCTTGTCATTATGGAAGGTAGTCTGTTGTCGTGATTTTTGTTACTCCAATGGATGGTAGACTAGTCGTTATGGAAGGTAGTCTGTTGTCGAGATTTTTGTTACTCCATTGGATGGTAGCCTTGTCATTATGGAAGGTAGTGTGTTGTCGAGATATTTGTTAATCCATTAGATAGTAGACTTGTCATTATGGAAGATGGTCTGTTGTTGATATCTTTGTTACTATAATGGATGGTAGCCTTGTCATCATGGAAGGTAGTCTGTTGTCTCGATTTTTGTTACTCGAATGGATGGTAGCCTAGTCGTTATCGAAGGTAGTCAATAGTCGAGATTACTGTTACTCCATTGGATGGTAGCCTTGTTATTATGGAAGGTAGTCTGTTGTCGAGATTTTTGTAACTCCAATGGATGGTAGCCTTGTCATTATAGAAGGTAGTCTGTCATTGTGATTTTTGTTACTCCAATGGATGGTAGCCTTGTCATTATGGAAGGTAGTTTGTTGTCGAGATTTTTGTTACGCCATTTGATGGTAGCCTTGTCATTATGGAAGGTAGTCTGTCATTGTGATTTTTGTTATTCCAATGGATGGTAGCCTTGTCATTATGGAAGGTAGTATGTTGTCGATATCTTTGTTACTCCAATGGATGGTAGCCTTGTCATTAAGAAAGGTGGTTTATTGTCGAGATTTTTTATGCTCTAATGGATGGTAGCCTTGTCATTATGAAAAGTAGTATTTTGTCGATATCTTTGTTACTCCAATGGATGGTAGCCTTGTAATTATGGAAGGTAGTATGTTGTCGATAAATTTTATACCCCAATGGATGGTAGCCTTGTCATTATGGAAGGTAGTCTGTTGTCGTGATTTTTGTTACTCCAATGGATGGTAGCCTTGTCAATATGGAAGGTAGTCTATTTTCGAGATTTTTGTTATTCCAATGGATGGTAGCCTTGTCATTATGGAAGGTAGTCTATAGTCGAGATTACTGTTACTCCAATGGATGGTAGCCTTGATATTATTAAAGGTAGTCTGTTGTCGAGATTTTTGTTACTCCAATGGATGGTAGCCTTGTCATTATAGAAGGAATACTGTCATTGTGATTTTTGTTACTGCAATGGATGGTAGCCTTGTCATTATGGAAGGTAGTTTGTTGTCGAGATTTTTGTTACTCCATTTGAAGGTAGCCTTGTCATTATGGAAGGTAGTCTATTTTCGAGATTTTTGTTATTCCAATGGATGGTAGCCTTGTCATTACGGAAGGTAGTTTGTTGTCGAGATTTTTGTTATTCCAATGGATGGTAGCCTTGTCATTATGGAAGGTAGTTTGTTGTTGATATTTTTGTTACTCCAATGGATGGTAGCTTTGTCATTATGGAAGGTAGTCTATTGTCCCCATTTTTGTTACTCCAATGGATGGTAGACTAGTCGTTATGGAAGGTAGTCTGTTGTCGAGATTTTTGTTACTCCATTGGATGGTAGCCTTGTTATTATGGAAGGTAGTCTGTTGTCGAGATTTTTTTTATTGCAATGGATGTTAGCCCTGTCATTATGGAAGGTAGTCTTTTTGTAGTGATTTTTGTTAATCCATTAGATAGTAGACTTGTCATTTTGGAAGATGATCTGTTGTTGAGATTTTTGTTACTCCAATGGATGGTAACCTTGTCATTATGGAAGGTAGTCTGTTTTCGATATTTTTTTTATTCCAATGGATGTTAGCCTTGTCATTATGGAAGGTAGTTTGTTGTCGAGATATTTGTTATTCCAATGGATGGTAGCCTTGTCATTATGGAAGGTAGTTTGTTGTTGATATTTTTGTTACTCCAATGGATGGTAGCCTAGTCATCATGGAAGGTAGTCTGTTGTCTCGATTTTTGTTACTCCAATGGATGGTAGCCTAGTCGTTATCGAAGGTAGTCAATAGTCGAGATTACTGTTACTCCATTGGATGGTAGCCTTGTTATTATGGAAGGTAGTTTGTTGTCGAGATTTTTGTAACTCCAATGGATGGTAGCCTTGTCATTATAGAAGGTAGTCTGTCATTGTGATTTTTGTTACTCCAATGGATGGTAGCCTTGTCATTATGGAAGGTAGTTTGTTGTCGAGATTTTTGTTACTCCATTTGATGGTAGCCTTGTCATTATGGAAGGTAGTCTGTTTTCGAGATTTTTGTTATTCCAATGGATGGTAGCCTTGTCATTATGGAAGGTAGTATGTTGTCGATATCTTTGTTACTCCAATGGATGGTAGCCGTGTCATTAAGAAAGGTGGTTTATTGTCGAGATTTTTTATACTCTAATGGATGATAGCCTTGTCATTAAGAAAGGTGGTTTATTGTCGAGATTTTTTATGCTCTAATGGATGGTAGCCTTGTCATTATGGAAAGTAGTATTTTGTCGATATCTTTGTTACTCCAATGGATGGTAGCCTTGTAATTATGGAAGCTAATATGTTGTCGATAAATTTTATACCCCAATGGATGGTAGCCTTGTCATTATGGAAGGTAGTTTGTTGTTGATATTTTTGTTATTCCAATGGATGGTAGCCTTGTCATTATGGAAGGTAGTTTATTGTCCCCATTTTTGTTACTCCAATGGATGGTAGACTAGTCGTTATGGAAGGTAGTCTGTTGTCGAGATTTTTGTTACTCCATTGGATGGTAGCCTTGTTATTATGGAAGGTAGTCTGTTGTCGATGTTTTTTTTATTCCAATGGATGGTAGCCCTGTCATTATGGAAGGTAGTTTGTTGTCGAGATATTTGTTAATCCATTAGATAGTAGACTTGTCATTATGGAAGATGGTCTGTTGTTGATATCTTTGTTACTATAATGGATGGTAGCCTTGTCATCATGGAAGGTAGTCTGTTGTCTCAATTTTTGTTACTCCAATGGATGGTAGCCTAGTCGTTATCGAAGGTAGTCAATAGTCGAGATTACAGTTACTCCATTGGATGGTAGCCTTGTTATTATGGAAGGTAGTCTGTTGTCGAGATTTTTGTAACTCCAATGGATGGTAGCCTTGTCATTATAGAAGGTAGTCTGTCATTGTGATTTTTGTTACTCCAATGGATGGTAGCCTTGTCATTATGGAAGGTAGTTTGTTGTCGAGATTTTTGTTACTCCATTTGATGGTAGCCTTGTAATTATGGAAGGTAGTATGTCATTGTGATTTTTGTTATTCCAATGGATGGTAGCCTTGTCATTATGGAAGGTAGTATGTTGTCGATATCTTTGTTACTCCAATGGATGGTAGCCGTGTCATTAAGAAAGGTGGTTTATTGTCGAGATTTTTTATACTCTAATGGATGATAGCCTTGTCATTAAGAAAGGTGGTTTATTGTCGAGATTTTTTATGCTCTAATGGATGGTAGCCTTGTCATTATGGAAAGTAGTATTTTGTCGATATCTTTCTTACTCCAATGGATGGTAGCCTTGTAATTATGGAAGGTAGTATGTTGTCGATAAATTTTATACCCCAATGGATGGTAGCCTTGTCATTATGGAAGGTAGTCTGTTGTCGTGATTTTTGTTACTCCAATGGATGGTAGCCTTGTCAATATGGAAGGTAGTCTATTTTCGAGATTTTTGTTATTCCAATGGATGGTAGCCTTGTCATTATGAAAGGTAGTCTGTTGTCGATATCTTTGTTACTCTAATGGATGGTAGCCTAGTCATTATGGAAGGTAGTCTATAGTCGAGATTACTGTTACTCCAATGGATGGTAGCCTTGATATTATTAAAGGTGGTCTGTTGTCGAGATTTTTGTTACTCCAATGGATGGTAGCCTTGTCATTATAGAAGGAAGTCTGTCATTGTGATTTTTGTTACTGCAATGGATGGTAGCCTTGTCATTATGGAAGGTAGTTTGTTGTCGAGATTTTTGTTACTCCATTTGAAGGTAGCCTTGTCATTATGGTAGGTAGTCTATTTTCGAGATTTTTGTTATTCCAATGGATGGTAGCCTTGTCATTACGGAAGGTAGTTTGTTGTCGATATTTTTGTTATTCCAATGGATGGTAGACTTGTCATTATGGAAGGTAGTTTGTTGTTGATATTTTTGTTACTCCAATGGATGGTAGCCTTGTCATTATGGAAGGTAGTCTATTGTCCCCATTTTTGCTACTCCAATGGATGGTAGACTAGTCGTTATGGAAGGTAGTCTGTTGTCGAGATTTTTGTTACTCCATTGGATGGTAGCCTTGTTATTATGGAAGGTAGTCTATTGTCGAGATTTTTGTAACTCCAATGGATGGTAGCCTTGTCATTATAGAAGGTAGTCTGTCATTGTAATTTTTGTTACTCCAATGGATGGTAGCCTTGTCATTATGGAAGGTAGTTTGTTGTTGAGATTTTTGTTACTCCATTTGATGGTAGCCTTGTCATTATGGAAGGTAGTCTGTTTTCGAGATTTTTGTTATTCCAATGGAATGTAGTCTTGTCATTATGGAAGGTAGTTTGTTGTTGATATTTTTGTTACTCCAATGGATGGTAGCTTTGTCATTATGGAAGGTAGTCTAGTGTCCCCATTTTTGTTACTCCAATGGATGGTAGACTAGTCGTTATGGAAGGTAGTCTGTTGTCGAGATTTTTGTTACTCCATTGGATGGTAGCCTTGTTATTATGGAAGGTAGTCTGTTGTCGAGATTTTTTTTATTGCAATGGATGTTAGCCCTGTCATTATGGAAGGTAGTCTTTTTGTAGTGATTTTTGTTAATCCATTAGATAGTAGACTTGTCATTTTGGAAGATGATCTGTTGTTGAGATTTTTGTTACTCCAATGGATGGTAGCCTTGTCATTATGGAAGGTAGTCTGTTTTCGATATTTTTGTTATTCCAATGGATGTTAGCCTTGTCATTATGGAAGGTAGTTTGTTGTCGAGATATTTGTTATTCCAATGGATGGTAGCCTTGTCATTATGGAAGGTAGTTTGTTGTTGATATTTTTGTTACTCCAATGGATGGTAGCCTAGTCATCATGGAAGGTAGTCTGTTGTCTCGATTTTTGTTACTCCAATGGATGGTAGCCTAGTCATTATCGAAGGTAGTCAATAGTCGAGATTACTGTTACTCCATTGGATGGTAGCCTTGTTATTATAGAAGGTAGTCTGTTGTCGAGATTTTTGTAACTCCAATGGATGGTAGCCTTGTCATTATAGAAGGTAGTCTGTCATTGTGATTTTTGTTACTCCAATGGATGGTAGCCTTGTCATTATGGAAGGTAGTTTGTTGTCGAGATTTTTGTTACTCCATTTGATGGTAGCCTTGTCATTATGGAAGGTAGTCTGTTTTCGAGATTTTTGTTATTCCAATGGATGGTAGCCTTGTCATTATGGAAGGTAGTATGTTGTCAATATCTTTGTTACTCCAATGGATGGTAGCCGTGTCATTAAGAAAGGTGGTTTATTGTCGAGATTTTTTATACTCTAATGGATGATAGCCTTGTCATTAAGAAAGGTGGTTTATTGTCAAGATTTTTTATGCTCGAATGGATGGTAGCCTTGTCATTATGGAAAGTAGTATTTTGTCGATATCTTTGTTACTCCAATGGATGGTAGCCTTGTAATTATGGAAGCTAATATGTTGTCGATAAATTTTATACCCCAATGGATGGTAGCCTTGTCATTATGGAAGGTAGTCTGTTGTCGTGATTTTTGTTACTCCAATGGATGGTAGCCTTGTCAATATGGAAGGTAGTCTATTTTCGAGATTTTTGTTATTCCAATGGATGGTAGCCTTGTCATTATGAAAGGTAGTCTGTTGTCGATATCTTTGTTACTCTAATGGATGGTAGCCTAGTCATTATGGAAGGTAGTCTATAGTCGAGATTAATGTTACTCCAATGGATGGTAGCCTTGATATTATTAAAGGTAGTCTGTTGTCGAGATTTTTGTTACTCCAATGGATGGTAGCCTTGTCATTATAGAAGGAAGTCTGTCATTGTGATTTTTGTTACTGCAATGGATGGTAGCCTTGTCATTATGGAAGGTAGTTTGTTGTCGAGATTTTTGTTACTCCATTTGAAGGTAGCCTTGTCATTATGGAAGGTAGTCTGTTTTCGAGATTTTTATTATTCCAATGGATGGTAGCCTTGTCATTATGGAAGGTAGTTTGTTGTTGAGATTTTTGTTATTTCAATGGATGGTAGACTTGTCATTATGGAAGGTAGTTTGTTGTTGATATTTTTGTTACTCCAATGGATGGTAGCCTTGTCATTATGGAAGGTAGTCTATTGTCCCCATTTTTGTTACTCCAATTGATGGTAGACTAGTCGTTATGGAAGGTAGTCTGTTGTCGAGATTTTTGTTACTCCATTGGATGGTAGCCTTGTTATTATGGAAGGTAGTCTATTGTCGAGATTTTTGTTACTCCAATGGATGGTAGCCTTGTCATTATAGAAGGTAGTCTGTCATTGTGATTTTTGTTACTCCAATGGATGGTAGCCTTGTCATTATGGAAGGTAGTTTGTTGTCGAGATTTTTGTTACTCCATTTGATGGTAGCCTTGTCATTATGGAAGGTAGTCTGTTTTCGAGATTTTTGTTATTCCAATGGAATGTAGTCTTGTCACTATGGAAGGTAGTTTGTTGTTGATATTTTTGTTACTCCAATGGATGGTAGCTTTGTCATTATGGAAGGTAGTCTATTATCCCCATTTTTGTTACTCCAATGGATGGTAGACTAGTCGTTATGGAAGGTAGTCTGTTGTCGAGATTTTTGTTACTCCATTGGATGGTAGCCTTGTTATTATGGAAGGTAGTCTGTTGTCGAGATTTTTTTTATTGCAATGGATGTTAGCCCGGTCATTATGGAAGGTAGTCTTTTTGTAGTGATTTTTGTTAATCCATTAGATAGTAGACTTGTCATTTTGGAAGATGATCTGTTGTTGAGATTTTTGTTACTCCAATGGATGGTAGCCTTGTCATTATGGAAGGTAGTCTGTTTTCGATATTTTTGTTATTCCAATGGATGTTAGCCTTGTCATTATGGAAGGTAGTTTGTTGTCGAGATATTTGTTATTCCAATGGATGGTAGCCCTGTCATTATGGAAGGTAGTTTGTTGTTGTTATTTTTGTTACTCCAATGGATGGTAGCCTAGTCATCATGGAAGGTAGTCTGTTGTCTCGATTTTTGTTACTCCAATGGATGGTAGCCTAGTCGTTATGGAAGGTAGTCTATAGTCGAGATTACTGTTACTCCATTGGATGGTAGCCTTGTTATTATGGAAGGTAGTCTGTTGTCGAGATTTTTGTAACTCCAATGGATGGTAGCCTTGTCATTATAGAAGGTAGTCTGTCATTGTGATTTTTGTTACTCCAATGGATGGTAGCCTTGTCATTATGGAAGGTAGTATGTTGTCGAGATTTTTGTTACTCCATTTGATGGTAGACTTGTCATTATGGAAGGTAGTTTGTTGTTGATATTTTTGTTACTCCAATGGATGGTAGCCTTGTCATTATGGAAGGTAGTCTATTGTCCCCATTTTTGTTACTTCAATGGATGGTATACAAGTCGTTATGGAAGGTAGTCTGTAGTCGAGATTTTTGTTACTCCATTGGATGGTAGCCTTGTTATTATGGAAGGTAGTCTGTTGTCGAGATTTTTGTTACTCCAATGGATGGTAGCCTTGTCATTATAGAAGGTAGTCTGTCATTTTGATTTTTGTTACTCCAATGGATGGTAGCCTTGTCATTATGGAAGGTAGTTTGTTGTCGAGATTTTTGTTACTCTATTTGATGGTAGCCTTGTCATTATGGAAGGTAGTCTGTTTTCGAGATTTTTGTTATTCCAATGGATGGTAGCCTTGTCATTATGGAAGGTAGTTTGTTGTCGAGATTTTTCTTATTCCAATGGATGGTAGACTTGTCATTATGGAAGGTAGTTTGTTGTTGATATTTTTGTTACTCCAATGGATGGTAGCCTTGTCATTATGGAAGGTAGTCTATTGTCCCCATTTTTGTTACTCCAATGGATGGTAGACTAGTCGTTATGGAAGGTAGTCTGTTGTCGAGATTTTAGTTACTCCATTGGATGGTAGCCTTGTTATTATGGAAGGTAGTCTGTTGTTGAGATTTTTTTTATTGCAATGGATGTTAGCCCTGTCATTATGGAAGCTAGTCTTTTTGTAGTGATTTTTGTTAATCCATTAGATAGTAGACTTGTCATTATGGACGATGATCTGTTGTTGAGATTTTTGTTACTCCAATGGATGGTAGCCTTGTCATTATGGAAGGTAGTCTGTTTTCGATATTTTTGTTATTCCAATGGATGTTAGCCTTGTCATTATGGAAGGTAGTTTGTTGTCGAGATATTTGTTATTCCAATGGATGGTAGCCTTGTCATTATGGAAGGTAGTCTGTTGTCGATGTTTTTGTTATTCCAATTGATGGTAGCCTTGTCATTATGGAAGGTAGTCTTTTTGTCGTGATTTATGTTAATCCATTGGATATTAGCCTTGTCATTATGGAAGATGGTCTGTTGTTGAGATTTTTGTTACTCCAATGGATGGTAGCCTTGTCATTATGGAAGGTAGTCTATTGTCGAGATTTTTGTTACTCCAATTATTGGTGGCCTTGTCATTATGGAAGGTAGTCTGTCGTTGTGATTTTTGTTGCTCCAATGGATAGTAGCCCTGTCATTATGGAAGGTAGTTTTTTGTTGATATTTTTGTTACTCCAATGGATGGTAGCCTTGTCATCATGGAAGGTAGTCTGTTGTCTCGATTTTTGTTACTCCAATGGATGGTAGACTAGTCGTTATGGAAGGTAGTCTGTTGTCGAGATTATTGTTACTCCATTGGATGGTAGCCTTGTCATTATGGAAGGTAGTCTGTTGTCGAGATTTTTGTTACTCCAATGGATGGTAGCCTTGTCATTATAGAAGGTAGTTTGTTGTCGTGATTTTTGTTTCTCCAATGGATGGTAGCCTTGTCTTTATGGAAGGTAGTATCTTATCGATATCTTTGTTACTCCAATGGATGGTAGCCTTGTCATTACGAAAGGTGGTTTATTGTCGAGATTTTTTATACTCTAATGGATGATAGCCTTGTCATTAAGAAAGGTGGTTTATTGTCGAGATTTTTTATACTCTAATGGATGGTAACCTTGTCATTATGGAAGGTAGTATTTTTTCGATATCTTTGTTACTCCAATGGATGGTAGCCTTATAATTATGGAAGGTAGTATGTTGTCGATAAATTTTTTACTCCAATGGATGGTAGCCTTGTTATTATGGAAGGTACTCTGTTGTCGATATTTTTTTTATTCCAATTAATGGTAGCCTTGTCATTATGGAAGGTAGTCTTTTTGTCGCGATTTTTGTTAATCCATTGGATAGTAGCCTTGTCATTATGGAAGGTCGTCTGTTTTTGAGATTTTTGTTACTCCAATGGATGGTAGCCTTGTCATTATGGAATGTAGTCTGTTGTCGAGATTTTTTTTATTGCAATGGATGTTAGCCCTGTCATTATGGAAGGTAGTCTTTTTGTAGTGATTTTTGTTAATCCATTAGATAGTAGACTTGTCATTTTGGAAGATGATCTGTTGTTGAGATTTTTGTTACTCCAATGGATGGTAGCCTTGTCATTATGGAAGGTAGTCTGTTTTCGATATTTTTGTTATTCCAATGGATGTTAGCCTTGTCATTATGGAAGGTAGTTTGTTGTCGAGATATTTGTTATTCCAATGGATGGTAGCCTTGTCATTATGGAAGGTAGTTTGTTGTTGATATTTTTGTTACTCCAATGGATGGTAGCCTAGTCATCATGGAAGGTAGTCTGTTGTCTCGATTTTTGTTACTCCAATGGATGGTAGCCTAGTCATTATCGAAGGTAGTCAATAGTCGAGATTACTGTTACTCCATTGGATGGTAGCCTTGTTATTATGGAAGGTAGTCTGTTGTCGAGATTTTTGTAACTCCAATGGATGGTAGCCTTGTCATTATAGAAGGTAGTCTGTCATTGTGATTTTTGTTACTCCAATGGATGGTAGCCTTGTCATTATGGAAGGTAGTATGTTGTCGATATCTTTGTTACTCCAATGGATGGTAGCCGTGTCATTAAGAAAGGTGGTTTATTGTCGAGATTTTTTATACTCTAATGGATGATAGCCTTGTCATTAAGAAAGGTGGTTTATTGTCAAGATTTTTTATGCTCTAATGGATGGTAGCCTTGTCATTATGGAAAGTAGTATTTTGTCGATATCTTTGTTACTCCAATGGATGGTAGCCTTGTAATTATGGAAGCTAATATGTTGTCGATAAATTTTATACCCCAATGGATGGTAGCCTTGTCATTATGGAAGGTAGTCTGTTGTCCTGATTTTTGTTACTCCAATGGATGGTAGCCTTGTCAATATGGAAGGTAGTCTATTTTCGAGATTTTTGTTATTCCAATGGATGGTAGCCTTGTCATTATGAAAGGTAGTCTGTTGTCGATATCTTTGTTACTCTAATGGATGGTAGCCTAGTCATTATGGAAGGTAGTCTATAGTCGAGATTAATGTTACTCCAATGGATGGTAGCCTTGATATTATTAAAGGTAGTCTGTTGTCGAGATTTTTGTTACTCCAATGGATGGTGGCCTTGTCATTATAGAAGGAAGTCTGTCATTGTGATTTTTGTTACTGCAATGGATGGTAGCCTTGTCATTATGGAAGGTAGTTTGTTGTCGAGATTTTTGTTACTCCATTTGAAGGTAGCCTTGTCATTATGGAAGGTAGTCTGTTTTCGAGATTTTTGTTATTCCAATGGATGGTAGCCTTGTCATTACGGAAGGTAGTTTGTTGTCGAGATTTTTGTTATTCCAATGGATGGTAGACTTGTCATTATGGAAGGTAGTTTGTTGTTGATATTTTTGTTACTCCAATGGATGGTAGCCTTGTCATTATGGAAGGTAGTCTATTGTCCCCATTTTTGTTACTCCAATGGATGGTAGACTAGTCGTTATGGAATGTAGTCTGTTGTCGAGATTTTTGTTACTCCATTGGATGGTAGCCTTGTTATTATGGAAGGTAGTCTATTGTCGAGATTTTTGTTACTCCAATGGATGGTAGCCTTGTCATTATAGAAGGTAGTCTGTCATTGTGATTTTTGTTACTCCAATGGATGGTAGCCTTGTCATTATGGAAGGTAGTTTGTTGTCGAGATTTTTGTTACTCCATTTGATGGTAGCCTTGTCATTATGGAAGGTAGTCTGTTTTCGAGATTTTTGTTATTCCAATGGAATGTAGTCTTGTCATTATGGAAGGTAGTTTGTTGTTGATATTTTTGTTACTCCAATGGATGGTAGCTTTGTCATTATGGAAGGTAGTCTATTATCCCCATTTTTGTTACTCCAATGGATGGTAGACTAGTCGTTATGGAAGGTAGTCTGTTGTCGAGATTTTTGTTACTCCATTGGATGGTAGCCTTGTTATTATGGAAGGTAGTCTGTTGTCGAGATTTTTTTTATTGCAATGGATGTTAGCCCGGTCATTATGGAAGGTAGTCTTTTTGTAGTGATTTTTGTTAATCCATTAGATAGTAGACTTGTCATTTTGGAAGATGATCTGTTGTTGAGATTTTTGTTACTCCAATGGATGGTAGCCTTGTCATTATGGAAGGTAGTTTGTTTTCGATATTTTTGTTATTCCAATGGATGTTAGCCTTGTCATTATGGAAGGTAGTTTGTTGTCGAGATATTTGTTATTCCAATGGATGGTAGCCCTGTCATTATGGAAGGTAGTTTGTTGTTGTTATTTTTGTTACTCCAATGGATGGTAGCCTAGTCATCATGGAAGGTAGTCTGTTGTCTCGATTTTTGTTACTCCAATGGATGGTAGCCTAGTCGTTATGGAAGGTAGTCTATAGTCGAGATTACTGTTACTCCATTGGATGGTAGCCTTGTTATTATGGAAGGTAGTCTGTTGTCGAGATTTTTGTAACTCCAATGGATGGTAGCCTTGTCATTATAGAAGGTAGTCTGTCATTGTGATTTTTGTTACTCCAACGGATGGTAGCCTTGTCATTATGGAAGGTAGTATGTTGTCGAGATTTTTGTTACTCCATTTGATGGTAGACTTGTCATTATGGAAGGTAGTTTGTTGTTGATATTTTTGTTACTCCAATGGATGGTAGCCTTGTCATTATGGAAGGTAGTCTATTGTCCCCATTTTTGTTACTCCAATGGATGGTATACAAGTCGTTATGGAAGGTAGTCTGTAGTCGAGATTTTTGTTACTCCATTGGATGGTAGCCTTGTTATTATGGAAGGTAGTCTGTTGTCGAGATTTTTGTTACTCCAATGGATGGTAGCCTTGTCATTATAGAAGGTAGTCTGTCATTTTGATTTTTGTTACTCCAATGGATGGTAGCCTTGTCATTATGGAAGGTAGTTTGTTGTCGAGATTTTTGTTACTCTATTTGATGGTAGCCTTGTCATTATGGAAGGTAGTCTGTTTTCGAGATTTTTGTTATTCCAATGGATGGTAGCCTTGTCATTATGGAAGGTAGTTTGTTGTTGAGATTTTTGTTATTCCAATGTAAGGTAGACTTTTCATTATGGAAGGTAGTTTGTTGTTGATATATTTGTTACTCCAATGGATGGTAGCCTTGTCATTATGGAAGGTAGTCTATTGTCCCCATTTTTGTTACTCCAATGGATGGTAGACTAGTCGTTATGGAAGGTAGTCTGTTGTCGAGATTTTAGTTACTCCATTGGATGGTAGCCTTGTTATTATGGAAGGTAGTCTGTTGTTGAGATTTTTTTTATTGCAATGGATGTTAGCCCTGTCATTATGGAAGCTAGTCTTTTTGTAGTGATTTTTGTTAATCCATTAGATAGTAGACTTGTCATTATGGACGATGATCTGTTGTTGAGATTTTTGTTACTCCAATGGATGGTAGCCTTGTCATTATGGAAGGTAGTCTGTTTTCGATATTTTTGTTATTCCAATGGATGTTAGCCTTGTCATTATGGAAGGTAGTTTGTTGTCGAGATGTTTGTTATTCCAATGGATGGTAGCCTTGTCATTATGGAAGGTAGTCTGTTGTCGATGTTTTTGTTATTCCAATTGATGGTAGCCTTGTCATTATGGAAGGTAGTCTTTTTGTCGTGATTTATGTTAATCCATTGGATATTAGCCTTGTCATTATGGAAGATGGTCTGTTGTTGAGATTTTTGTTACTCCAATGGATGGTAGCCTTGTCATTATGGAAGGTAGTCTATTGTCGAGATTTTTGTTACTCCAATTATTGGTGGCCTTGTCATTATGGAAGGTAGTCTGTCGTTGTGATTTTTGTTGCTCCAATGGATGGTAGCCTTGTCATTATGGAATGTAGTGTGTTGTTAAGATTTTTGTTACTATAATGTATGTTAGCCTTGTCATTATGGAAGGTAGTTAGTTGGCCATATTTTTGTTACTCCATTGGATAGTAGCCCTGTCATTATGGAAGGTAGTTTTTTGTTGATATTTTTGTTACTCCAATGGATGGTAGCCTTGTCATTATGGAAGGTAGTTTGTTTTCGATATTTTTGTTATTCCAATGGATGTTAGCCTTGTCATTATGGAAGGTAGTTTGTTGTCGAGATATTTGTTATTCCAATGGATGGTAGCCCTGTCATTATGGAAGGTAGTTTGTTGTTGTTATTTTTGTTACTCCAATGGATGGTAGCCTAGTCATCATGGAAGGTAGTCTGTTGTCTCGATTTTTGTTACTCCAATGGATGGTAGCCTAGTCGTTATGGAAGGTAGTCTATAGTCGAGATTACTGTTACTCCATTGGATGGTAGCCTTGTTATTATGGAAGGTAGTCTGTTGTCGAGATTTTTGTAACTCCAATGGATGGTAGCCTTGTCATTATAGAAGGTAGTCTGTCATTGTGATTTTTGTTACTCCAACGGATGGTAGCCTTGTCATTATGGAAGGTAGTATGTTGTCGAGATTTTTGTTACTCCATTTGATGGTAGACTTGTCATTATGGAAGGTAGTTTGTTGTTGATATTTTTGTTACTCCAATGGATGGTAGCCTTGTCATTATGGAAGGTAGTCTATTGTCCCCATTTTTGTTACTCCAATGGATGGTATACAAGTCGTTATGGAAGGTAGTCTGTAGTCGAGATTTTTGTTACTCCATTGGATGGTAGCCTTGTTATTATGGAAGGTAGTCTGTTGTCGAGATTTTTGTTACTCCAATGGATGGTAGCCTTGTCATTATAGAAGGTAGTCTGTCATTTTGATTTTTGTTACTCCAATGGATGGTAGCCTTGTCATTATGGAAGGTAGTTTGTTGTCGAGATTTTTGTTACTCTATTTGATGGTAGCCTTGTCATTATGGAAGGTAGTCTGTTTTCGAGATTTTTGTTATTCCAATGGATGGTAGCCTTGTCATTATGGAAGGTAGTTTGTTGTTGAGATTTTTGTTATTCCAATGTAAGGTAGACTTTTCATTATGGAAGGTAGTTTGTTGTTGATATATTTGTTACTCCAATGGATGGTAGCCTTGTCATTATGGAAGGTAGTCTATTGTCCCCATTTTTGTTACTCCAATGGATGGTAGACTAGTCGTTATGGAAGGTAGTCTGTTGTCGAGATTTTAGTTACTCCATTGGATGGTAGCCTTGTTATTATGGAAGGTAGTCTGTTGTTGAGATTTTTTTTATTGCAATGGATGTTAGCCCTGTCATTATGGAAGCTAGTCTTTTTGTAGTGATTTTTGTTAATCCATTAGATAGTAGACTTGTCATTATGGACGATGATCTGTTGTTGAGATTTTTGTTACTCCAATGGATGGTAGCCTTGTCATTATGGAAGGTAGTCTGTTTTCGATATTTTTGTTATTCCAATGGATGTTAGCCTTGTCATTATGGAAGGTAGTTTGTTGTCGAGATGTTTGTTATTCCAATGGATGGTAGCCTTGTCATTATGGAAGGTAGTCTGTTGTCGATGTTTTTGTTATTCCAATTGATGGTAGCCTTGTCATTATGGAAGGTAGTCTTTTTGTCGTGATTTATGTTAATCCATTGGATATTAGCCTTGTCATTATGGAAGATGGTCTGTTGTTGAGATTTTTGTTACTCCAATGGATGGTAGCCTTGTCATTATGGAAGGTAGTCTATTGTCGAGATTTTTGTTACTCCAATTATTGGTGGCCTTGTCATTATGGAAGGTAGTCTGTCGTTGTGATTTTTGTTGCTCCAATGGATGGTAGCCTTGTCATTATGGAATGTAGTGTGTTGTTAAGATTTTTGTTACTATAATGTATGTTAGCCTTGTCATTATGGAAGGTAGTTAGTTGGCCATATTTTTGTTACTCCATTGGATAGTAGCCCTGTCATTATGGAAGGTAGTTTTTTGTTGATATTTTTGTTACTCCAATGGATGGTAGCCTTGTCATCATGGAAGGTAGTCTGTTGTCTCGATTTTTGTTACTCCAATGGATGGTAGACTAGTCGTTATGGAAGGTAGTCTGTTGTCGAGATTATTGTTACTCCATTGGATGGTAGCCTTGTCATTATGGAAGGTAGTATGTTGTCGAGATTTTTGTTACTCCAATGGATGGTAGCCTTGTCATTATAGAAGGTAGTTTGTTGTCGTGATTTTTGTTTCTCCAATGGATGGTAGCCTTGTCTTTATGGAAGGTAGTATCTTATCGATATCTTTGTTACTCCAATGGATGGTAGCCTTGTCATTACGAAAGGTGGTTTATTGTCGAGATTTTTTATACTCTAATGGATGATAGCCTTGTCATTAAGAAAGGTGGTTTATTGTCGAGATTTTTTATACTCTAATGGATGGTAACCTTGTCATTATGGAAGGTAGTATTTTGTCGATATCTTTGTTACTCCAATGGATGGTAGCCTTATAATTATGGAAGGTAGTATGTTGTCGATAAATTTTTTACTCCAATGGATGGTAGCCTTGTTATTATGGAAGGTACTCTGTTGTCGATATTTTTGTTATTCCAATTGATGGTAGCCTTGTCATTATGGAAGGTATTCTTTTTGTCGTGATTTTTGTTAATCCATTGGATAGTAGCCTTGTCATTATGGAAGGTCGTCTGTTTTTGAGATTTTTGTTACTCCAATGGATGGTAGCCTTGTCATTATGGAATGTAGTCTGTTGTCGAGATTTTTTTTACTCCAATGGATGGTAGCCTTGTCATTATGGAAGGTAGTCTGTCGTTGTGATTTTTGTTACTCCAATGGATGGTAGCCTTGTCATTATGGAAGGTAGTGTGTTGTTCAGATTTTTGTTACTATAATGTATGTTAGCCTTGTCATTATGGAAGGTAGTTTGTTTGCGATATTTTTGTTACTCCATTGGATAATAGCCTTGTCATTAAGGATGGTAGTCTGTTGTCGAGATTTTTGTTATTACAATGGATGGAAGCCTAGTAATTATTGGAGGTAGTCTATTTTCGAGATTTTTGTTACTCCAATGGATGGTAGCCTTGTCATTATGAAATATAGTCTCTTGTTGATATTTTTGTTACTCTAATGGATGGTAGCCTTTTCATTATGTAATGTAGTCTGTTGTCGAGATTTTTGTTACTCCAATGGATGGTAGCCTTGTCATTATAGAAGATAGTTTGTTGTCGTGATTTTTGTTTCTCCAATGGATGGTAGCCTTGTCATTATGGAAGGTAGTATGTTATCGATATCTTTGTTACTCCAATGGATGGTAGCCTTGTCATTACGAAAGGTGGTTTATTGTCGAGATTTTTTATACTCTAATGGATGATAGCCTTGACATTAAGAAAGGTGGTTTATTGTCGAGATTTTTTATACTCTAATGGATGGTAGCTTTGTCATTATAGAATGTAGTATTTTGTAGATATCTTTTTTACTCCAATGGATGGTAGCCTTATAATTATGGAAGGTAGTATGTTGTCGATAAATTTTTTACTCCAATGGATGGTAGCCTTGTTATTATGGAAGGTACTCTGTTGTCGATATTTTTGTTATTCGAATTGATGGTAGCCTTGTCATTATGGAAGGTAGTCTTTTTGTCGTGATTTTTGTTAATCCATTGGATAGTAGCCTTGTCATTATGGAAGGTCGTGTGTTGTTGAGATTTTTGTTACTCCAATGGATGGTAGCCTTGTCATTATGGAAGGTAGTCTGTCGTTGTGATTTTTGTTACTCCAGTGGATGGTAGCCTTGTCATTATGGAAGGTAGTGTGTTGTTCAGATTTTTGTTACTATAATGTATGTTAGCCTTGTCATTATGGAAGGTAGTTTGTTGGCCATATTTTTGTTACTCCATTGGATAGTAGCCTTGTCATTATGGAAGGTAGTCTATTGTCGAGATTTTTGTTATTCCAATGGATGGAATCCTAGTAATTAAGGGAGGTAGTCTATTTTCGAGATTTTTGTTACTCCAATGGATGGTAGCCTTGTCATTATGAAAGATAGTCTCTTGTTGATATTTTTGTTACTCTAATGGATGGTAGCCTTGTCAATATGGAAGGTAGTCTGTTGTCGAGATTTTTGTTACTCCAATGGATGGTAGCCTTGTCATTATAGAAGGTAGTTTGTTGTCGTGATTTTTGTTTCTCCAATGGATGGTAGCCTTGTCATTATGGAAGGTAGTATGTTATCGATATCTTTGTTACTCCAATGGATGGTAGCCTTGTCATTACGAAAGGTGGTTTATTGTCGATATTTTTTATACTCTAATGGATGATAGCCTTGTCATTAAGAAAGGTGGTTTATTGTCGAGATTTTTTATACTCTAATGGATGGTAGCCTTGTCATTATGGAAGGTAGTATTTTGTCGATATCTTTTTTACTCCAATGGATGGTAGCCTTGTAATTCTGGAAGGTAGTATGTTGTCGATAAATTTTTTACTCCAATGGATGGTAGCCTTGTCATTATGGAAGGTAGTCTTTTTGTCGTGATTTTTGTTACTCCAATGGATGGTAGCCTTGTAATTATGGAAGGTAGTTTGTTGTCGTTATTTTTATTACTCTAAGGGATGGTAGCCTTGTCATTATGGACGGTAGTCTGTCGTTGTGATTTTTGTTACTCTAATGGATGGTAGCCTTGTCATTATGGAAGGTAGTCTGTCGTTGTGATTTTTGTTACTCCAATGGATGGTAGCCTTGTCATTATGGAAGTTAGTCTGTTGTCCCCATTTTTGTTACTCCAATGGATGGTAGATTAGTCGTTATGGAAGGTAGTCTGTTATCGATATTTTTGTTACTCCATTGGATGGTAGACTTGTTATTATGGAAGGTAGTCTGTTGTCGATATCTTTTTTACTCCAATGGATGGTAGCCTTGTAATTATGGAAGGTAGTATGTTGTCGATAAATTTTTTATTCCAATGGATGGTAGCCTTGTCATTATGGAAGGTAGTCTTTTTGTCGTGATTTTTGTTAATCCATTAGATAGTAGACTTGTCATTATGGAAGGTGGTCTGTTGTTGAGATTTTTGTTACTCCAATGGATGGTAGCCTTGTCAATATGGAAGGTAGTCTGTTTTCAAGATTTTTGTTATTCCAATGGATGGTAGCCTTGTCATTATTAAAGGTAGTTTGTTGTCGATATCTTTGTTACTCCAATGGATGGTAGCCTAGTCATTATGGAAGGTAGTTTATTGTCGAGATTTTTGTTACTACATTGGATGGTAGCCTTGTCATTATGGAAGGTAGTTTATTTTCGCTATATTTGTTATTCCAATGGATGGTAGCCTTGTCATTATGGAAGGTAGGTTGTTGTCGATAGTTTTTCTATCACAATGGATGGTAGCCTTGTCATTATGGAAGGTAGTTTGTTGTTGATATTTTTGTTACTCCAATGGATGGTAGCCTTGTCATTATGGAAGGTAGTTTGTTGTCCCGATTTTTGTTACTCCAATGGATGGTAGACTAGTCGTTATGGAAGGTAGTTTGTTGTCGAGATTTTTGTTATTCCAATGGATGGTAGACTTGTCATTATGGAAGGTAGTTTGTTGTTGATATTTTTGTTACTCCAATGGATGGTAGCCTTGTCATTATGGAAGGTAGTCTTTTTGTCGTGATTTTTGTTAATCCATTGGATAGTAGACTTATCATTAAGGAAGGTGGTATGTTGTTGAGATTTTTGTTATTCCAATGGATGGTAGCCTTGTCATTATGGAAGGTAGTCTGTTGTCGAGAATTTTTTTACTCCAATGGATGGTATCCTTGTCATTATAGAAGGTAGTCTTTTTGTCGTGATTTTTGTTAATCCATTAGATAGTAGACTTGTCATTATGGAAAGTGGTCTGTTGTTGAGATTTTTGTTACTCCAATGGATGGTAGCCTTGTCAATATGGAAGGTAGTCTGTTTTCAAGATTTTTGTTATTCCAATGGATGGTAGCCTTGTCATTATTAAAGGTAGTTTGTTGTCGATATCTTTGTTACTCCAATGGATGGTAGCCTAGTCATTATGGAAGGTAGTTTATTGTCGAGATTTTTGTTACTACATTGGATGGTAGCCTTGTCATTATGGAAGTAAGTTTATTTTCGCTATATTTGTTATTCCAATGGATGGTAGCCTTGTCATTATGGAAGGTAGTATGTTGTCGATAAATTTTTTATTCCAATGGATGGTAGCCTTGTCATTATGGAAGGTAGTCTTTTTGTCGTGATTTTTGTTAATCCATTAGATAGTAGACTTGTCATTATGGAAGGTGGTCTGTTGTTGAGATTTTTGTTACTCCAATGGATGGTAGCCTTGTCAATATGGAAGGTAGTCTGTTTTCATGATTTTTGTTATTCCAATGGATGGTAGCCTTGTCATTATTAAAGGTAGTTTGTTGTCGATATCTTTGTTACTCCAGTGGATGGTAGCCTAGTCATTATGGAAGGTAGTTTACTGTCGAGATTTATGTTACTACATTGGATGGTAGCCTTGTCATTATGGAAGGTAGTTTATTTTCGCTATATTTGTTATTCCAATGGATGGTAGCCTTGTCATTATGGAAGGTAGTTTGTTGTCGATAGTTTTTCTATCACAATGGATGGTAGCCTTGTCATTATGGAAGGTAGTTTGTTGTCGATATTTTTGTTACTCCAATGGATGGTAGCCTTGTCATTATGGAAGGTTGTTTGTTGTTGATATTTTTGTTACTCCAATGGATGGTAGCCTTGTCATTATGGAAGGTAGTCTTTTTGTCGTGATTTTTGTTAATCCATTGGATAGTAGACTTATCATTAAGGAAGGTGGTATGTTGTTGAGATTTTTGTTATTCCAATGGATGGTAGCCTTGTAATTATGGAAGGTAGTCTGTTGTCGAGATTTTTGTTACTCCAATGGATGGTAGACTTGTAATTAAGGAAGGTAGTTTGTTGTCGTGATTTTTATTACTCTAAGGGATGGTAGCCTTGTCATTATGGAAGGTAGTCTGTCGTTGTGATTTTTGTTACTCTAATGGATGGTAGCCTTGTCATTATGGAGGGTAGTCTGTCGTTGTGATTTTTGTTACTCCAATGGATGGTAGCCTTGTCATTATGGAAGTTAGTCTGTTGTCGAGATTTTTGTTACTCCATTTGATGGTAGCCTTGTCATTATGGAAGGTAGTCTGTTTTCGAGATTTTTGTTATTCCAATGGATGGTAGCCTTGTCATTATGGAAGGTAGTTTGTTGTCGAGATTTTTGTTATTCCAATGGATGGTAGACTTGTCATTATGGAAGGTAGTTTGTTGTTGATATTTTTGTTACTCCATTGGATGGTAGCCTTGTCATTATGGAAGGTAGTCTGTTGTCCCCATTTTTGTTACTCCAATGGATGGTAGATTAGTCGTTATGGAAGGTAGTCTGTTATCGATATTTTTGTTACTCCATTGGATGGTAGACTTGTTATTATGGAAGGTAGTCTGTTGTCGATATCTTTTTTACTCCAATGGATGGTAGCCTTGTAATTATGGAAGGTAGTATGTTGTCGATAAATTTTTTATTCCAATGGATGGTAGCCTTGTCATTATGGAAGGTAGTCTTTTTGTCGTGATTTTTGTTAATCCATTAGATAGTAGACTTGTCATTATGGAAGGTGGTCTGTTGTTGAGATTTTTGTTACTCCAATGGATGGTAGCCTTCTCAATATGGAAGGTAGTCTGTTTTCAAGATTTTTGTTATTCCAATGGATGGTAGCCTTGTCATTATTAAAGGTAGTTTGTTGTCGATATCTTTGTTACTCCAATGGATGGTAGCCTAGTCATTATGGAAGGTAGTTTATTGTCGAGATTTTTGTTACTACATTGGATGGTAGCCTTGTCATTATGGAAGGTAGTTTATTTTCGCTATATTTGTTATTCCAATGGATGGTAGCCTTGTCATTATGGAAGGTAGTTTGTTGTCGATAGTTTTTCTATCACAATGGATGGTAGCCTTGTCATTATGGAAGGTAGTTTGGTGTTGATATTTTTGTTACTCCAATGGATGGTAGCCTTGTCATTATGGAAGGTAGTTTGTTGTCCCGATTTTTGTTACTCCAATGGATGGTAGACTAGTCGTTATGGAAGGTAGTTTGTTGTCGAGATTTTTGTTATTCCAATGGATGGTAGACTTGTCATTATGGAAGGTAGTTTGTTGTTGATATTTTTGTTACTCCAATGGATGGTAGCCTTGTCATTATGGAAGGTAGTCTTTTTGTCGTGATTTTTGTTAATCCATTGGATAGTAGACTTATCATTAAGGAAGGTGGTATGTTGTTGAGATTTTTGTTATTCCAATGGATGGTAGCCTTGTCATTATGGAAGGTAGTCTGTTGTCGAGAATTTTTTTACTCCAATGGATGGTATCCTTGTCATTATGGAAGGTAGTCTGTCGTTGTGACTTTTGTTACTCCAATGGATGGTAGCCTTGTCATTATGGAAGGTAGTGTGTTGTTCAGATTTTTGTTACTATAATGTATGTTAGCCTTGTCTTTGTGGAAGGTAGTTTGTTGTCCATATTTTTGTTACTCCATTAGATAGTAGCCTTGTCATTACGGAAGGTAGACTGTTGTCGAGATTTTTGTTATTCCAATGGATGGAAGCCTAGTAATTATGGGAGGTAGTCTATTTTCGAGATTTTTGTTACTCCAATGGATGGTAGCCTTGTCATTATGGAAGGTAGTTTGTTGTCAAGATTTTTGTTACTCCAATGGATGTTAGCCTTGTCATTATGGAAGATAGTCTCTTATTGATATTTTTGTTATTCCAATGGATGGTAGTCTTGTCATTATGATAGGTAGTCTGTTGTCTTCACTTTTTTACTCCAATGGATGGTATCCTAGTCATTATGGAAGGTAGTCTGTTGTCGAGATTTTTGTTACTCCATTGGATGGTAGCCCTGTCATTATGGAAGGTAGTCTGTTTTCGATATTTTTGTTATTCCAATGGATGGTAGCCTTGTCATTATGGAAGGTAGTTTGTTGTTGATATTTTTGTTACTCCAATGGATGGTAGCCTTGTCATTATGGAAGGTAGTTTGTTGTTCAGATTTTTGTTAGTATAGTGTATGTTAGCCTTGTCTTTATGGAAGGTAGTTTGTTGTCCATATTTTTGTTACTCCATTGGATAGTAGCCTTGTCATTATGGAAGGTAGTCTGTTGTCGAGATTTTTGTTATTCCAATGGATGGAAGCCAAGTAATTATGGGAGGTAGTCTATTTTCGATATTTTTGTTACTCCAATGGATGTTAGCCTTGTCATTATGGAAGGTAGTCTATTGTCGAGATTTTTGTTACTCCATTGGATGGTAGCCTTGTTATTATGGAAGGTCGTCTGTTGTCGATATTTTTGTTATTCCAATGGATGGTAGCCTTGTCTTTATGGAAGGTAGTTTTTTGTCGTGATTTTTTTAATCCATCGGATAGTAGACTTATCATTATGGAAGGTGGTCTGTTGTTGAGATTTTTGTTACTCCAATTGATGGTAGCCTTGTCAATATGGAAGGTAGTCTGTTTTCGAGAATTTTTTTATTCCAATGGATGGTAGCCTTGTCATTATGAAAGGTAGTTTGTTGTCTATATCTTTGTTTCTCCAAAGGATGGTAGCATAGTCATTATGGAAGGTAGTTTGTTGTCGAGATTTTTGTTACTCCATTGGATGATAGCCTTGTCATTATGGAAGGTAGTCTGTTTTCGATATTTTTGTTATTCCAATGGATGGTAGCCTTGTTATTATGGAAAGTAGTTTGTTGTCGAGATTTTTGTTATTCCAATGGATGGTAGCCTTGTCATTATGGAAGGTAGTTTGTTGTTGATATTTTTGTTACTCCAATGGTTGGTAGCCTTGTCATTATGGAAGGTAGTCTGTTGTCTCGATTTTTGTTACTCCAATGGATGGTAGACTAGTCGTTATGGAAGGTAGTCTGTTGTCGAGATTTTTGTTACTCCATTGGATGGTAGCCTTGTTATTATGGAAGGTAGTCTGTTGTCAAGATTTTTGTTATTCCAATGGATAGTAGCCTTGTCATCATGGAAGGTAGTGTTTTTGTCGTGATTTTTGTCAATCCATTGGATAGTAGACTTGTCATTATGGAAGGTGGTCTGTTGTTTAGATTTTTGTTACTCCAATGGATAGTAGCCTTGTCATTATGAAAGGTATTCTATTGTCGATATCATTGTTACTCCAATGGATGGTAGCCTAGTCATTATGGAAGTTAGTCTGTTGTCGAGATTTTTGTTACTCCATTGGATGGTAGCCTTGTCATTATGGAAGGTAGTCTGTTTTCGAGATTTTTGTTATTCCAATGGATGGTAGCCTTGTCATTATGGAAGGTAGTTTTTTGTCGAGATTTTTTTTATTCCAATGGATAGTAGCCTTGTCATTATGGAAGGTAGTTTGTTGTTGATATTTTTCTTACTCCAATGGATAGTAGCCTTGTCATTATGGAAGGTAGTTTGTTGTCCCAATTTTTTTTACTCCATTGGATGGTAGACTAGTCGTTAAGGAAGGTGGTCTGTTGTTGAGATTTTTGTTACTCCAATGGATGGTAGCCTTGTCATTATGGAAGGAAGTCTGTTGTCGAGATTTTTCTTACTCCAATGGATGGTATCCTTGTCATTATGGAAGGTGGTATGTCGTTGTGATTTTTGTTAATCCAATGGATGGTAGCCTTGTCATTATGGAAGGTAGTTTGTTGTTCAGATTTTTGTTAGTATAGTTTATGTTAGCCTTGTCTTTATGGAAGGTAGTTTGTTGTCCATATTTTTGTTACTCCATTGTATAGTAGCCTTGTCATTATGGAAGGTAGTCTGTTGTCGACATTTTTTTTATTCCAATGGATGGAAGCCAAGTAATTATGGGAGGTAGTCTATTTTCGATATTTTTGTTACTCCAATGGATGGTAGCCTTGGCATTATGGAAGGTAGTCTGTTGTCGAGATTTTTATTACTCCATTGGATGGTAGCCTTGTTATTATGGAAGGTCGTCTGTTGTCGATATTTTTGTTATTCCAATGGATGGTAGCCTTGTCTTTATGGAAGGTAGTTTTTTGTCGTGATTTTTTTTAATCCATCGGATAGTAGACTTATCATTATGGAAGGTGGTCTGTTGTTGAGATTTTTGTTACTCCAATTGATGGTAGCCTTGTCAATATGGAAGGTAGTCTGTTTTCGAGATTTTTTTTATTCCAATGGATGGTAGCCTTGTCATTATGAAAGGTAGTCTGTTGTCTATATCTTTGTTTCTCCAATGGATGGTAGCCTAGTCATTATGGAAGGTAGTCTGTTGTCGAGATTTTTGTTACTCCATTGGATGGTAGCCTTGTCATTATGGAAGGTAGTCTGTTTTCGATATTTTTGTTATTCCAATGGATGGTAGCCTTGTCATTATGGAAAGTAGTTTGTTGTCGAGATTTTTGTTATTCCAATGGATGGTAGCCTTGTCATTATGGAAGGTAGTCTGTTGTTGATATTTTTATACTCCAATGGTTGGTAGCCTTGTCATTATGGAAGGTAGTCTGTTGTCTCGATTTTTGTTACTCCATTGGATGGTAGACTAGTCGTTACGGAAGGTAGTCTGTTCTCGAGATTTTTGTTACTCCATTGGATGGTAGCCTTGTTATTATGGAAGGTAGTCTGTTGTCGAGATTTTTGTTATTCCAATGGATGGTAGCCTTGTCATCATGGAAGGTAGTGTTTTTGTCGTGATTTTTGTCAATCCATTGGATAGTAGACTTGTCATTATGGAAGGTGGTCTGTTGTTTAGATTTTTGTTACTCCAATGGATGGTAGCCTTGTCAATATGGAAGGTAGTCTGTTTACGATATTTTTGTTATTCCAATGGATGGTAGCCTTGTTATTATGAAAGGTAGTCTGTTGTCGATATCATTGTTACTCCAATAGATGGTAGCCTAGTCATTATGGAAGGTAGTCTGTTGTCGAGATTTTTTGTTACTCCATTGGATGGTAGCCTTGTCATTATGGAAGGTAGTATGTTTTCGAGATTTTTGTTATTCCAATGGATGGTAGCCTTGTCATTATGGAAGGTAGTTTTTTGTCGAGTTTTTTGTTAATCCATTGGATAGTAGACTTGTCATTATGGAAGGTGGTATGTTGTTGAGATTTTTGTTACTCCAATTGACGGTAGCCTTGTCAATATGGAAGGTAGTCTTTTTTCGAGATTTTTGTTATTCTAATGGATGGTAGCCTTGTCATTATGAAAGGTAGTCTGTTGTCTATATCTTTGTTACTCCAATGGATGGTAGCCTAGTCATTATGGAAGGTAGTCAGTTGTCGAGATTTTTGTTACTCCATTGGATGGTAGCCTTGTCATTATGGAAGGTAGTCTGTTTTCGATATTTTTGTTATTCCAATGGAAGTTAGCCTTGTCATTATGGAAGGTCGTCTGTTGTCGAGTTTTTGTTATTCCAATGGATGGTAGACTTGTCATTATAGAAGGTAGTTTGTTGTTGATATTTTTGTTACTCCAATGGATGGTAGCCTTGTCATTATGGAAGGTAGTCTGTTGTCGATATTTTTGTTACTCCATTGGATGGTAGCCTTGTTATTATGGAAGGTAGTCTGTTGTCAGGATTTTTGTTATTCCAATGGATGGTAGCCTTGTCATCATGGAAGGTAGTCTTTTTGTCGTGATTTTTGTCAATCCATTGGATAGTAGACTTGTCATTATGGAAGGTGGTCTATTGTTGAGATTTTTGTTACTCCAATGGATGGTAGCCTTGTCAATATGGAAGGTAGTCTGTTTTCGAGATTTTTGTTATTCCAATGGATGGTAGCCTTGTCATTATGAAAGGTAGTCTGTTGTCGATATCATTGTTACTCCAATGGATGGTAGCCTAGTCATTATGGAAGTTAGTCTGTTCTCGAGATTTTTGTTACTCCATTGGATGGTAGCCTTGTTATTATGGAAGGTAGTCTGTTGTCGAGATTTTTGTTATTCCAATGGATGGTAGCCTTCTCATAATGGAAGGTAGTCTTTTTGTTGTGATTTTTGTTAATCCATTGGATAGTAGACTTGTCATTAAGGAAGGTGGTATGTTGTTGAGATTTTTGTTTCTCCCATGGATGGTAGCCTTGTAATTATGGAAGGTAGTCTGTTGTCGAGATTTTTGTTACTCCAATGGATGGTAGCCTTGTTATTATGAAAGGTAGTTTGTTGTCGATATCATTGTTACTCCAATAGATGGTAGCCTAGTCATTATGGAAGGTAGTCTGTTGTCGAGATTTTTTGTTACTCCATTGGATGGTAGCCTTGTCATTATGGAAGGTAGTATGTTTTCGAGATTTTTGTTATTCCAATGGATGGTAGCCTTGTCATTATGGAAGGTAGTTTTTTGTCGAGTTTTTTGTTAATCCATTGGATAGTGGACTTGTCATTAGGGAAGGTGGTCTGTTGTTGAGATTTTTGTTACTCCAATTGATGGTAGCCTTGTCAATATGGAAGGTAGTCTTTTTTCGAGATTTTTGTCAATCCATTGGATATTAGACTTGTCATTATGGAAGGTGGTATGTTGTTGAGATTTTTGTTACTACAATGGATGGTAGCCTTGTCATTATGAAAGGTAGTCTATTGTCGATATCATTGTTACTCCAATGGATGGTAGCCTAGTCATTATGGAAGTTAGTCTGTTGTCGAGTTTTTTGTTACTCCATTGGATGGTAGCCTTGTCATTATGGAAGGTAGTCTGTTTTCGAGATTTTTGTTATTCCAATGGATAGTAGCCTTGTCATTATGGAAGGTAGTTTGTTGTTGATATTTTTCTTACTCCAATGGATAGTAGCCTTGTCATTATGGAAGGTAGTTTGTTGTCCCAATTTTTTTACTCCAATGGATGGTAGACTAGTCATTAAGGAAGGTGGTCTGTTGTTAAGATTTTTGTTACTCCAATGGATGGTAGCCTTGTCATTATGGAAGGTAGTCTGTTGTCGAGATTTTTTTTACTCCAATGGATGGTATCCTTGTCATTATGGAAGGTGGTATGTCGTTGTGATTTTTGTTAATCCAATGGATGGTAGCCTTGTCATTATGGAAGCTAGTTTGTTGTTCAGATTTTTGTTAGTATAGTGTATGTTAGCCTTGTCTTTATATAAGGTAGTTTGTTGTCCATATTTTTGTTACTCCATTGGATAGTAGCCTTGTCATTATGGAAGGTAGTCTGTTATCGAGATTTTTGTTATTCCAATGGATGGAAGCCAAGTAATTATGGGAGGTAGTCTATTTTCGATATTTTTGTTACTCCAATGGATGGTAGCCTTGTCATTATGGAAGGTAGTCTGTTGTCGAGAATTTTTTTTACTCCATTGGATGGTAGCTTTGTTATTATGGAAGGTCGTCTGTTGTCGATATTTTTGTTATTCCAATGGATGGTAGCCTTGTCTTTATGGAAGGTAGTTTTTTGTCGTGATTTTTTTTAATCCATCGGATAGTAGACTTATCAATATGGAAGGTGGTCTGTTGTTGAGATTTTTGTTACTCCAATTGATGGTAGCCTTGTCAATATGGAAGGTAGTCTGTTTTCGAGAATTTTTTTATTCCAATGGATGGTAGCCTTGTCATTATGAAAGGTAGTCTGTTGTCTATATCTTTGTTTCTCCAAAGGATGGTAGCCTAGTCATTATGGAAGGTAGTCTGTTGTCGAGATTTTTGTTACTCCAATGGATGGTACACTAGTCGTTATGGAAGGTAGTTTGTTGTCGAGATTTTTGTTACTCCATTGGATGGAAGACTTCTCATCACGGAAGGTAGTCTGTTTGTTGTGATTTTTGTCAATCCATTGGATAGTAGACTTGTCATTATGGAAGGTGGTCTGTTGTTTAGATTTTTGTTACTCCAATGGATGGTAGCCTTGTCATTATGAAAGGTAGTCTATTGTCGATATCATTGTTACTCCAATGGATGGTAGCCTTGTCATTATGGAAGGTAGTCTGTTGTCGAGATTTTTTTTACTCCAATGGATGGTATCCTTGTAATTATGGAAGGTGGTATGTCGTTGTGATTTTTGTTAATCCAATGAATGGTAGCCCTGTCATTATGGAAGGTAGTTTGTTGTTCAGATTTTTGTTAGTATAGTGTATGTTAGCCTTGTCTTTATGGAAGGTAGTTTGTTGTCCATATTTTTGTTACTCCATTGGATAGTAGCCTTGTCATTATGGAAGGTAGTCTGTTGTCGAGATTTTTATTATTCCAATGGATGGAAGCCAAGTAATTATGGGAGGTAGTCTATTTTCGATATTTTTGTTACTCCAATGGATGGTAGCCTTGTCATTATGGAAAATAGTCTGTTGTCGAGATTTTTGTTACTCCATTGGATGGTAGCCTTGTTATTATGGAAGGTCGTCTGTTGTCGATATTTTTGTTATTCCAATGGATGGTAGCCTTGACTTTATGGAAGGTAGTTTTTTGTCGTGATTTTTTTTAATCCATCGGATAGTAGACTTATCATTATGGAAGGTGGTTTGTTGTTGAGATTTTTGTTACTCCAATTGATGGTAGCCTTGTCAATATGGAAGGTAGTCTGTTTTCGAGAATTTTTTTATTCCAATGGATGGTAGCCTTGTCATTATGAAAGGTAGTCTGTTGTCTATATCTTTGTTTCTCCAAAGGATGGTAGCCTAGTCATTATGGAAGGTAGTCTGTTGTCGAGATTTTTGTTACTCCATTGGATGGTAGCCTTGTCATTATGGAAGGTAGTTTGTTTTCGATATTTTTGTTATTCCAATGGATGGTAGCCTTGTCATCATGGAAGGTAGTCTTTTTGTCGTGATTTTTGTCAATCCATTGGATAGTAGACTTGTCATTATGGAAGGTGGTCTATTGTGGAGATTTTTGTTACTCCAATGGATGGTAGCCTTGTCAATATGGAAGGTAGTCTGTTTTCGAGAATTTTGTTATTCCAATGGATGGTAGCCTTGTCATTATGAAAGGTAGTCTGTTGTCGATATCATTGTTACTCCAATGGATGGTAGCCTTGTCATTATGGAAGTTAGTCTGTTCTCGAGATTTTTGTTACTCCATTGGATGGTAGCCTTGTTATTATGGAAGGTAGTCTGTTATCGAGATTTTTGTTATTCCAATGGATGGTAGCCTTCTCATAATGGAAGGTAGTCTTTTTGTTGTGATTTTTGTTAATCCATTGGATAGTAGACTTGTCATTAAGGAAGGTGGTATGTTGTTGAGATTTTTGTTTCTCCAATGGATGGTAGCCTTGTCATTATGGAAGGTAGTCTGTTGTCTAGATTTTTGTTACTCCAATGGATGGTAGCCTTGTTATTATGAAAGGTAGTTTGTTGTCGATATCATTGTTACTCCAATAGATGGTAGCCTAGTCATTATGAAAGGTAGTCTGTTGTCGAGATTTTTTGTTACTCCATTGGATGGTAGCCTTGTCATTATGGAAGGTAGTATGTTTTCGAGATTTTTGTTATTCCAATGGATGGTAGACTTGTCATTATGGAAGGTAGTTTTTTGTCTAGTTTTTTGTTAATCCATTGGATACTAGACTTGTCATTATGGAAGGTGGTCTGTTGTTGAGATTTTTGTTACTCCAATTGATGGTAGCCTTGTCAATATGGAAGGTAGTCTTTTTTCGAGATTTTTGTTATTCTAATGGATGGTAGCCTTGTCATTATGAAAGGTAGTCTGTTGTCTATATCTTTGTTACTCCAATGGATGGTAGCCCTGTCATTATGGAAGGTAGTCAGTTGTCGAGATTTTTGTTACTCCATTGGATGGTAGCCTTGTCATTATGGAAGGTAGTCTGTTTTCGATATTTTTGTTATTCCAATGGAAGGTAGCCTTGTCATTATGGAAGGTAGTTTTTTGTCGTGATTTTTGTTAATCCATTGGATAGTAGACTTGTCATTATGGAAGGTGGTCTGTTGTTGAGATTTTTGTTACTCCAATTGATGGTAGCCTTGTCAATATGGAAGGTAGTCTTTTTTTGAGATTTTTGTTATTCCAATGGATGGTAGCCTTGTCATTATGAAAGGTCTTTTGTTGTCTTCACTTTTTTACTACAATGGATGGTATCCTAGTCATTATGGAAGGTAGTCTGTTGTCGAGATTTTTGTTACTCCATTGGATGGTAGCCCTGTCATTATGGAAGGTAGTCTGTTTTCGATATTTTTGTTATTCCAATGGATGGTAGCCTTGTCATTATGGAAGGTAGTTTATTGTCGAGATTTTTGTTTTTCCAATGGATGGTAGCCTTGTCATTATGGAAGGTAGTTTGTTGTTGATATTTTTGTTACACCAATGGATGGTAGCCTTGTCATTATGGAAGGTAGTCTGTTGTCTCGATTTTTGTTACTCCAATGGATGGTATACTAGTCGTTATGGAAGGTAGTCTATTGTCAAGATTTTTGTTACTCCATTGGATGGTAGCCTTGTTATTATGGAAGGTAGTCTGTTGTCAAGATTTTTGTTATCCCAATGGATGGTAGCCTTGTCATCACGGAAGGTAGTCTTTTTGTTGTGATTTTTGTCAATCCATTGGATATTAGACTTGTCATTATGGAAGGTGGTCTGTTGTTGAGATTTTTGTTACTCCAATGGATGGTAGCCTTGTCATAATGAAAGGTAGTTTATTGTCGATATCATTGTTACTCCAATGGATGGTAGCCTAGTCATTATGGAAGTTAGTCTGTTGTCGAGTTTTTTGTTACTCCATTGGATGGTAGCCTTGTCATTATGGAAGGTAGTCTGTTTTCGATATTTTTGTTATTCCAATGGATAGTAGCCTTGTCATTATGGAAGGTAGTTTGTTGTTGATATTTTTCTTACTCCAATGGATAGTAGCCTTGTCATTATGGAAGGTAGTTTGTTGTCCCAATTTTTTTACTCCAATGGATGGTAGACTAGTCATTAAGGAAGGTGGTTTGTTGTTGAGATTTTTGTTACTCCAATGGATGGTAGCCTTGTCATTATGGAAGGTAGTCTGTTGTCGAGATTTTTTTTACTCCAATGGATGGTATCCTTGTCATTATGGAAGGTGGTATGTCGTTGTGATTTTTGTTAATCCAATGGATGGTAGCCTTGTCTTTATGGAAGGTAGTTTGTTAACCATATTTTTGTTACTCCATTGGATAGTAGCCTTGTCATTATGGAAGGTAGTCTGTTATCGAGATTTTTGTTATTCCAATGGATGGAAGCCAAGTAATTATGGGAGGTAGTCTATTTTCGATATTTTTGTTACTCCAATGGATGGTAGCCTTGTCATTATGGAAGGTAGTCTGTTGTTGAGAATTTTTTTTACTCCATTGGATGGTAGCCTTGTTATTATGGAAGGTCGTCTGTTGTCGATATTTTTGTTATTCCAATGGATGGTAGCCTTGTCTTTATGGCAGGTAGTTTTTTGTCGTGATTTTTTTTAATCCATCGGATAGTAGACTTGTCAATATGGAAGGTGGTCTGTTGTTGAGATTTTTTTTACTCCAATTGATGGTAGCCTTGTCAATATGGAAGGTAGTCTATTTTCGAGAATTTTTTTATTCCAATGGATGGTTGCCTTGTCATTATGAAAGGTAGTCTGTTGTCTATATCTTTGTTTCTCCAAAGGATGGTAGCCTAGTCATTATGGAAGGTAGTCTGTTGTCGAGATTTTTGTTACTCCATTGGATGGTAGCCTTGTCATTATGGAAGGTAGTCGGTTTTCGATATTTTTGTTATTCCAATGGATGGTAGCCTTGTCATTATGGAAAGTAGTTTGTTGTCGAGATTTTTGTTATTCCAATGGATGGTAGCCTTGTCATTATGGAAGGTAGTTTGTTGTTGATATTTTTGTTACTCCAATGGTTGGTAGCCTTGTCATTATGGAAGGTAGTCTGTTGTCTCGATTTTTGTTACTCCAATGGATGGTACACTAGTCGTTATGGAAGGTAGTCTGTTGTCAAGATTTTTGTTACTCCATTGGATGGTAGCCTTGTTATTATGGAAGGTAGTCTGTTGTCAAGATTTTTGTTATTCCAATGGATAGTAGCCTTGTCATCACGGAAGGTAGTCTTTTTGTTGTGATTTTTGTCAATCCATTGGATAGTAGACTTGTCATTATGGAAGGTGGTCTGTTGTTTAGATTTTTGTTACTCCAATGGATGGTAGCCTTGTCATTATGAAAGGTAGTCTATTGTCGATATCATTGTTACTCCAATGGATGGTAGCCTTGTCATTATGGAAGGTAGTCTGTTGTCGAGATTTTTTTTACTCCAATGGATGGTATCCTTGTAATTATGGAAGGTGGTATGTCGTTGTGATTTTTGTTAATCCAATGGATGGTAGCCCTGTCATTATGGAAGGTAGTTTGTTGTTCAGATTTTTGTTAGTATAGTGTATGTTAGCCTTGTCTTTATGGAAGGTAGTTTGTTGTCCATATTTTTGTTACTCCATTGGATAGTAGCCTTGTCATTATGGAAGGTAGTCTGTTGTCGAGATTTTTGTTATTTCAATGGATGGAAGCCAAGTAATAATGGGAGGTAGTCTATTTTCGATATTTTTGTTACTCCAATGGATGGTAGCCTTGTCATTATGGAAGGTAGTCTGTTGTCGAGATTTTTGTTACTCTATTGGATGGTAGCCTTGTTATTATGGAAGGTCGTCTGTTGTCGATATTTTTGTTATTCCAATGGATGGTAGCCTTATCTTTATGGAAGGTAGTTTTTTGTCGTGATTTTTGTTTAATCCATCGGATAGTAGACTTATCATTATGGAAGGTGGTCTGTTGTTGAGATTTTTGTTACTCCAATTGATGGTAGCCTTGTCAATATGGAAGGTAGTTTGTTTTCGAGAATTTTTTTATTCCAATGGATGGTAGCCTTATCATTATGAAAGGTAGTTTGTTGTCTATATCTTTGTTTCTCCAAAGGATGGTAGCCTAGTCATTATGGAAGGTAGTCTGTTGTCGAGATTTTTGTTACTCCATTGGATGGTAGCCTTGTCATTATGGAAGGTAGTTTGTTTTCGATATTTTTGTTATTCCAATGGATGGTAGCCTTGTCATTATGGAAAGTAGTTTGTTGTCGAGATTTTTGTTATTCCAATGGATGGTAGCCTTGTCATTATGGAAGGTAGTTTGTTGTTGATATTTTTGTTACTCCAATGGTTGGTAGCCTTGTCATTATGGAAGGTATTCTGTTGTCTCGATTTTTGTTACTCCAATGGATGGTAGACTAGTCGTTATGGAAGGTAGTCTGTTGTCGAGATTTTTGTTACTCCATTGGATGGTAGCCTTGTTATTATGGAAGGTAGTCTGTTGTCAAGATTTTTGTTATTCCAATGGATAGTAGCCTTGTCATCACGGAAGGTAGTCTTTTTGTTGTGATTTTTGTCAATCCATTGGATAGTAGACTTGTCATTATGGAAGGTGGTCTGTTGTTTAGATTTTTGTTACTCCAATGGATGGTAGCCTTGTCATTATGAAAGGTAGTCTATTGTCGATATCATTGTTACTCCAATGGATGGTAGCCTAGTCATTATGGAAGTTAGTCTGTTGTCGAGATTTTTGTTACTCCATTGGATGGTAGCCTTGTCATTATGGAAGGTAGTCTGTTTTCGAGATTTTTGTTATTCCAATGGATGGTAGCCTTGTCATTATGGAAGGTAGTTTTTTGACGAGATTTTTTTTATTCCAATGGATAGTAGCCTTGTCATTATGGAAGGTAGTTTGTTGTTGATATTTTTCTTACTCCAATGGATAGTAGCCTTGTCATTATGGAAGGTAGTTTTTTGTCCCAATTTTTTTTACTCCAATGGATGGTAGACTAGTCATTAAGGAAGGTGGTCTGTTGTTGAGATTTTTGTTACTCCAATGGATGGTAGCCTTGTCATTATGGAAGGCATTCTGTTGTCGAGAATTTTTTTACTCCAATGGATGGTATCCTTGTCATTATGGAAGGTGGTATGTCGTTGTGATTTTTGTTAATCCAATGGATGGTAACCTTGTCATTATGGAAGGTAGTGTGTTGTTCAGATTTTTGTTAGTATAGTGTATGTTAGCCTTGTCTTTATGGAAGGTAGTTTGTTGTCCATATTTTTGTTACTCCATTGAATAGTAGCCTTGTCATTACGGAAGGTAGTCTGTTGTCGAGGTTTTTTATTATTCCAATGGATGGAAGCCAAGTAATTATGGGAGGTAGTATATTTTCGAGATTTTTGTTACTCCAATGGATGGTAGCCTTGTCATTATGGAAGATAGTCTGTTGTCGATATTTTTGTTACTCCATTGGATGGTAGCCTTGTTATTATGGAAGGTAGTCTGTTGTCGAGATTTTTGTTATTCCAATGGATGGTAGCCTTTTCATTATGGAAGGTAGTTTTTTGTTGTGATTTTTTTTAATCCATTGGATAGTAGACTTATCATTATGGAAGGTGTTCTGTTGTTGAGATTTTTGTTACTCCAATTGATGGTAGCCTTGTCAATATGGAAGGTAGTCTGTTTTCGAGATTTTTTTTATTCCAATGGATGGTAGCCTTGTCATTATGAAAGGTAGTCTGTTGCCTATATCTTTGTTTCTCCAATGGATGATAGCCTAGTCATTATGGAAGGTAGTCTGTTGTCGAGATTTTTGTTACTCCATTGGATGGTAGCCTTGTTGAAATTCTGGCTACCGATACTCAATGTCACGTCCAATGTTATGACACCGTATCTGACTTACTATATGACAGTAAATACAAAAGCAGTAAATAACACAGTCAATTGTTTACCCAGTTCAGTGTGCAACAACACCTACTCTGGGGCTACCAAGCCAGGGAGAGAATCCACTATAAGAGATGTTAATTCAGGAATAAACCAACCAGTTTATCTCCTTCACTTAAGACCTACCCAATGCAATTCTAATCTAAGTACAACTTAAACCTGAGTTCCTACTCACTCCCCCTCAATCACATCAGTGATACATAAATCAATTTGACTTGAGAATTGATGAAGACACTCTTCAAAACACACACTTGATTAAGCTTCACAGCTTTTTAATCAAGTAACACAATCACTCGTGCTTCACAGCTTTGAGTGATGTACACAACTAACTTGACTCTGCTTCACAGCTTTAGTCAAGTAACATTCAAACACTCTTGCTTCAAAGCTTTGAGTGCTACACAACCCTTACAATTGAAACCTATTCCAAGGAACTTATCACAATGATAATTGCTTGGAGTACAATAAACAAATCTATACAGATTACAAAATTGATCTTCTACTCAATCAGCAGGGATATCTTCAAAAACCGCAGCTCTGTTGAATATATAGCAGCTGCAACTTCAGTTAGGGTTTCCAAAAACCTAGGGTTGATTCCGTTTGACCTAAAGACCAGGTCACAGTACTTTGTTGATCAGGTTAGGATTGAGCTAGGTTACTCCTCAGAAAACGCAGGATTCTGTTTAGAGGGGACTGAGTTATTTCCTGAAAAAACTCAGACTTATCCAATCCTGCAATCCTGTTAGTTCAGAACAGGATGTCATAACATCTGTTATGACATCTGAGAAAACCTGTCTACTGATTAGCAAAATGTGATCATTTTGCAAACATGTTCAGATACACACTTCTAAACATCAGTATTTGAATTACAATATTTTTCTGCACATGTACCTATTGAGTTAGTACAACCTGAACTAGAATGTTATGACATCAGTCATGACATTCACACATACACTTGGGATTTACCAAAAATGCAAGCCAATACCTAAACACCTACAAACTCCCCCTTTGGCAGATTTTTGGCTAAAGTCCCTAAACAATCAGAGATAGATAGATAGCAGCAGAAATAAGTGACAGCAGAAAAATATAGTGTTAAGTACTAATTAAGCAGTACCAAAAATATTCTCCCCCACTTTAGCCACAAATGGGCCAAAGATTACATGTTTATAAAGTTATACAGTTATCCAAGACAAAATAATGAGATCAGCAGCAGACAACAGCAGAACATACTTCCAAACTCCACCAGCAACACCACCAAGCAGCAATCATCCTTCAAGCACTGTCATCAGACTCAGAGGAGCCAATTTCTTCAATGTTGAGATGTCCTTCATCTTCTTCCCTCCTGCTTTCTTCAGCTTCTTCCTTTTCTAGCCTGGCAATTAGAGCTTCTAGGGTCCTTTTTTCTAGCATCTAGATCTTTGCAAGTTTCTTTTAAAACAGCTATGATATCTGATGTTTTGGACTGGATCTTTGCAGACGATGTCTCAGCTGATGTTATGACAATGTCTGGAGCATGGGATCCCTGAAACAGTTTGTAGTGCAGGCCAAGGGCAGGGGCTCTTTTGCAGCCTGTATCTCTTGCTACAAGGATGTCAGGGTATTGTGAAAGGATGATTCCACAAAGGAGGGAGGGAAAAGCAATTGGTCCTTTGACAGCATAACTGCCAGCATGCTTCAAGGTTTGTTCAAAGATGTACCTTCCATAGTCAAAGGCAGTCTTGGTTCCTACAGCATAGATGAATCTCCCCAATCCTGTGGAGATGGTTGATTTGTGATTTGTAGGCACCCAGTTTGCTGCACCTATTTTATGCAAGATGGCAAATTTCATGCTGAGTTTACTAGCATTCAACTTCCCTTTCAATGGCCAGCACTTTACTTGCCTGGCAGTGATGGTCAAACATACTTCATTGTCAGTTGCCTCTAGATCAGGACAGTCCTTATTTGTTCTTCCAAGAAACTTGTTGATTTCTGATGGAGAGAACTTGACCCTTCTTCCTCTAACAAACACACTCTCAAAGTCAGCTGACCTCCCATCAGCACAATCATTGGACAAGTTCACTACAAACTCTTTAACCAGATTTTCATAACATTTGCTAAACTTCATCACTGTCTTCATTAGCCCAGCATTCCTGATCAGCTCCATGATGTCTTTGCACTCCAAAGCATCATTGTTGAGTTCTCTCTCCAAGGCTATTCTCTTCAAGCAAACATACTTCCATCTGTTTGCATTATCAGGATGATGAAAGGAGATGTTGTCTGTTGGCACTTCAGGCACTCTAGCAATCTTGCTGGAGGGGAGCTTCCTTCTGATGGGAGTATTGTCAATGTCAACCTCAAATTCTGATTCATCATCAGAAGTTTCAGGTTCTTTACTTTTCTTGGAGATTGGTTGTCTAGCAGTCTGCACCTGTGCCTTCTTCCCTTTTTTCTGAATTTTCTCAGCCATCCCTTCAGCCTTGGATTTCTTAGCATCAGGTTTAACAGTCTCACTACTCTTTCTTTTCATCAATCCCCTAGCAATGCTAGGGTTCACATTAGCAATCAGTTCATTATCTGAGTAATCTTCATCCACATCAATGATAGGTGGATCAGCAGCCTTTTCAGAGGGATTCTGAATGTTGTCTTTTGGTGTCACAACATCCTCAGTGACATCTATATTTTCAGAACCTTCCACATTTGGACTTTCTGATTGATTCAACGGGATAGAAATCCCCGGTACAGATTGGTTGCCACTCAGAATGCTAGAAACCAGTCTAGCAATAGCTTGGTGTACTTGAACTGATCCTTCTTTATTAGGTGTAGAAGACGAAGGAAGAGAAGAGTTACCAGAGACTGTAGCTTGAGCTCTTCCTGCATGTCTGGTCCTGAGCTTTTTGTCTCTGGCTGGGTCAGTTGCCATCTCCCTGAGAGGAGTGACCTCAAGAACTTCAGATTCTATGCATGTAGTGATTGCCCTAGAATCTTGATCAGATGATGACGATGATGAGTGAGACGAAGCCGCCATGGTGGAAGATGATGTCTAAGACATTGTGTGTAACGTTGAGTGATAGTAGCAGTTTGAGAAAATTCTTTGATTGGGAGGAGGAAACAGGTTGCAAGGACGAGAGAGGTAGGGAGTACAAGGGAGTCTCTTCAACTTCTTAAGGCTTTTGAAGGAATTGTGAATGAATATGATTAACCCACTAAATATAGACTTAATAAAATTAATCCCTTCAACCCTTGTTTTCAGCAAAACTAATTGCTATAGTTTCTCATGTTGGTGAATACCCAATCTGCCCCTCAAATTTTCAAGTTTATTTCCAACAAGCGACTTGGTAGAAGAATCAGTTAGCTGAAGCTTAGAGAACCTATGTTCCAGTTCAAATGACTTCTTTTCTCCAAAGGAAATGTTGAATGTTTTCAGATTATCACACCACAATGTCACAACATCTTGTGTAACATTGTCCTCAGGTAGCATCTGTTTTGACCAGAATTTTTGAGAACAGAGTTTATGAGACTTGTTCTTTGCCACATCACATATATTATCAGCCTGTAGTTTAGAAGTTCTTCTGACATCTTCCATAGGAATAGCTCTTTTCATTCCTTCAAGCTTATGCTGCCACTGTTTCATCTCTTTTTCTTCTTTGATGATTTGACTCATAGTGGAGATATCAGTGTTCTCAGGCTGCCACACATAACAGTTATTTTTGGATTTGATTCCTCTCATTACAACATCTAGTTTTTCATTAAACACTAGACATTCAGATCTTGAGAAGTTGACCATGAATCCTAGATCACATAATTGACTGATGCTGATGAGATTAGTAGTCAACCCTTTTACCAGCAGTACCTTATTCAGACTTGAAACTCCAGGGTAGTCCAAATTACCAACTCCTTTGATTTCTCCTTTAGCACCATCTTCAAAGGTCACAAAACTGGTGGTGTGAGGCATAACATTATTGAGGAGATTTTTGAATCCAGTCATGTGTCTGGAACATCCACTGTCAAAGTACCAATCTTCCTTTGCAGAGATCTTTAGGGAAGTGTGTGCTATCAGTGCAGTAGCCTTTTTCTTCCATTGAGGAGCGTGTGGTACCTTTTTAGACTTAGGTTTGACATCTGAGTTCTGTTTAGGATATCCATGTAATCTGAAGCAGAAGGGCTTTATGTGACCATATTTCCCACAATGATGACATCTCCATCTTTGGTACCTTTTCTTCATATGTCTCTGTCCCTGATGTTGAGAGTAATGTTGAGACATCCGTTTTGACATTTGCTTCCCGGTACCAAATTTCTTTGTTTCCACAAATCCTAGGCCAGATTTATTTCCCATATTTTGACCAGCCTGAAGGATCTCTTCCAATTTGTCTGTTCCATTGGTCAACATCTTGACAGATTTGGTCATTTGATTCAGTTGTGAGTTCAGCAGTTGAACTTCTCCTTCTAAATGACTTATAGTTTCAAGATTTGCCCTCTTTTCAGCCTCCAGCTTTACAATGAGTTTTGATTGTTTCTCATTTTGCACACAGACTTCACCACTTCTGATACACAATTTCTTGTAGGTATCAGCCAGTTCTTCAAATGTTACTTCTTCATCACTGGTGTCACTTTCAAAAGTACAAACACTAGTTAGGGCAGTAACTAGTTTGGCAGATTCTTCTTCAGAATTGCTTTCTGAATCATAGTCAGACCAAGTAACAGTCATTCCTTTCTTTTTCTTCTTAAGAAAGGTAGGACATTCAGCTCGAATATGTCCATATCCTTCACATCCATGGCATTGAATACCTCTGCCTTGGTTTTCCTTATCTTCTCACCTTGGTCTTCTGCTGGAACTGTCAATGTCAGAAGGAATGTTATGAACATTAGACCTTGACTTTGGGTCCATTCTTTTGATGAGCCTGTTGAACTGTCTTCCAAGCATGGCAATGGCTTCTGATATGTTTTCTTCTTCATCCTCCTTGTATTCAACATCAGTGTTGGATACAAGTGCTATGCTTTTGTTCTTCTTGTCACCATTATCAGTGATCCCCATCTCAAAAGTCTGAAGAGACCCAATAAGTTCATCCACTTTTAACTTGCTAATGTCCTGGGCTTCCTCTATGGCAGTTACCTTCATTGCAAATCTGTTAGGCAAGGATCTGAGAATCTTCCTCACCAGTTTTGCTTCTGACATTTTTTCTCCCAGTGCTCCTGAGGTGTTGGCAATCTCCAAGATGTTCATGTGAAACTCATGAATGGTTTCATCTTCCATCATTTTTAGATTCTCAAACTTAGTGGTCAACATCTGAAGCCTTGACATCTTTACTTTGGAAGTGCCCTCATGAGTGGTTTTGAGGGTGTCCCAAACTTCCTTGGCCAGTTCATATTGATGTACTAGTCTGAAGATGTTTCTATCAATTCCATTGAACAAGGCATTTAAGGCTTTTGAATTTCCCAGAGCTAACTCATCTTCTTCTTTACTCCAATCTTCCTCAGGCTTCAGACTGATTGTCCCATCTCTTTCAGTTATGATGGGATGTATCCATCCTTCATCAGCAGCTCTCCAAGCCTTTTTGTCCAGAGATTTTAGGAAGGCAATCATACGAGGTTTCCAGTAGTCATAATTAGTTCCATCCAGAATGGGTGGTCTATTTCCAAAAACTCCTTCTTTGTCCATAGTGCTAGAAAGTGATATCCCTAGATCTCACCCAGTAATACAGGCAGGGTGCCTGCTCTGATGCCAATTGAAATTCTGGCTACAGATACTCAATGTCACGTCCAATGTTATGACACCGTATCTGACTTACTATATGACAGTAAATACAAAAGCAGTAAATAACACAGTCAATTGTTTACCCAGTTCAGTGTGTAACAACACCTACTCTGGGGGCTACCAAGCCAGGGAGAGAATCCACTATAAGAGATGTTAATTCAGGAATAAACCAACCAGTTTATCTCCTTCACTTAAGACCTACCCAATGCAATTCTAATCTAAGTACAACTTAAACCTGAGTTCCTACTCACTCCCCCTCAATCACAGCAGTGATACATAAATCAATTTGACTTGAGAATTGATGAAGACACTCTTCAAAACACACACTTGATTAAGCTTCACAGCTTTTTAATCAAGTAACACAATCACTCGTGCTTCACAGCTTTGAGTGATGTACACAACTAACTTGACTCTGCTTCACAGCTTTAGTCAAGTAACATTCAAACACTCTTGCTTCAAAGCTTTGAGTGCTACACAACCCTTACAATTGAAACCTATTCCAAGGCACTTATTACAATGATAATTGCTTGAAGTACAATAAACAAATCTATACAGATTACAAAATTGATCTTCTACTCAATCAGCAGGGATATCTTCAAAAACCGCAGCTCTGTTGAATATATAGCAGCTGCAACTTCAGTTAGGGTTTCCAAAAACCTAGGGTTGATTCCGTTTGACCTAAAGACCAGGTCACAGTACTTTGTTGATCAGGTTAGGATTGAGCTAGGTTACTCCTCAGAAAACGCAGGATTCTGTTTAGAGGGGACTGAGTTATTTCCTGAAAAAACTCAGACTTATCCAATCCTTCAATCCTGTTAGTTCAGAACAGGATGTCATAACATCTGTTATGACATCTGAGAAAACCTGTCTACTGATTAGCAAAATGTGATCATTTTGCAAACATGCTCAGATACACACTTCTAAACATCAGTATTTGAATTACAATATTTTTCTGCACATGTACCTATTGAGTTAGTACAACCTGAACTAGAATGTTATGACATCAGACATGACATTCACACATACACTTGGGATTTACCAAAAATGCAAGCCAATACCTAAACACCTACACTTGTCATTATGGAAGGTAGTCCGTTTTCGATATTTTTGTTATTCCAATGGATGGTAGCCTTGTCATTATGGAAAGTAGTTTGTTGTCGAGATTTTTGTTATTCCAATGGATGGTAGCCTTGTCATTATGGAAGGTAGTTTGTTATTGATATTTTTGTTACTCCAATGGTTGGTAGCCTTGTCATTATGGAAGGTAGTCTGTTGTCTCGATTTTTGTTACTCCAATGGATGGTAGACTAGTCGTTACGGAAGGCAGTCTGTTGTCGAGATTTTTGTTACTCCATTGGATGGTAGCCTTGTTATTATGGAAGGTAGTCTGTTGTCAAGATTTCTGTTATTCCAATGGATGGTAGCCTTGTCATCATGGAAGGTAGTGTTTTTGTCGTGATTTTTGTCAATCCATTGGATAGTAGACTTGTCATTATGGAATGTGGTCTGTTGTTTAGATTTTTGTTACTCCAATGGATGGTAGCCTTGTCAATATGGAAGGTAGTCTGTTGTCGAGATTTTTGTTACTCCAATGGATGGTAGCCTTGTCATTATGAAAGGTAGTCTGTTGTCTATATCTTTGTTACTCCAATGGATGGTAGCCTAGTCATTATGGAAGGTAGTCAGTTGTCGAGATTTTTGTTACTCCATTGGATGGTAGCCTTGTCATTATGGAAGGTAGTCTGTTTTCGATATTTTTGTTATTCCAATGGAAGGTAGCCTTGTCATTATGGAAGGTAGTTTGTTGTCGAGTTTTTGTTATTCCAATGGATGGTAGCCTTGTCATTATAGAAGGTAGTTTGTTATTGATATTTTTGTTACTCCAATGGATTGTAGCCTTGTCATTATGGAAGGTAGTCTGTTGTCGATATTTTTGTTACTCCATTAGATGGTAGCCTTGTTATTATGGAAGGTAGTCTGTTGTCGAGATTTTTGTTATTCCAATGGATGGTAGCCTTGTCATCATGGAAGGTAGTGTTTTTGTCGTGATTTTTGTCAATCCATTGGATAGTAGACTTGTCATTATGGAAGGTGGTCTGTTGTTTAGATTTTTGTTACTCCAATGGATGGTAGCCTTGTCAATATGGAAGGTAGTCTGTTTTCGAGATTTTTGTTATTCCAATGGATGGTAGCCTTGTTATTATGAAAGGTAGTCTGTTGTCGATATCATTGTTACTCCAATAGATGGTAGCCTAGTCATTATGGAAGGTAGTCTGTTGTCGAGATTTTTTGTTACTCCATTAGATGGTAGCCTTGTCATTATGGAAGGTAGTCTGTTTTCGAGATTTTTGTTATTCAAATGGATGGTAGCCTTGTCATTATGGAAGGTAGTTTTTTGTCGAGTTTTTTGTTAATCCATTGGATAGTAGACTTGTCATTATGGAAGGTGGTCTGTTGTTGAGATTTTTGTTACTCCAATTGATGGTAGCCTTGTCAATATGGAAGGTAGTCTTTTTTCGAGATTTTTGTTTTTCTAATGGATGGTAGCCTTGTCATTATGAAAGGTAGTCTGTTTTCTATATCTTTGTTACTCCAATGGATGGTAGCCTAGTCATTATGGAAGGTAGTCAGTTGTCGAGATTTTTGTTACTCCATTGGATGGTAGCCTTGTCATTATGGAAGGTAGTCTGTTTTCGATATTTTTGTTATTCCAATGGAAGGTAGCCTTGTCATTATGGAAGGTAGTTTGTTGTCGAGTTTTTGTTATTCCAATGGATGGTAGCCTTGTCATTATAGAAGGTAGTTTGTTGTTGATATTTTTGTTACTCCAATGGATGGTAGCCTTGTCATTATGGAAGGTAGTCTGTTGTCGATATTTTTTTTACTCCATTGGATGGTAGCCTTGTTATTATGGAAGGTAGTCTGTTGTCGAGATTTTTGTTATTCCAATGGATGGTAGCCTTGTCATCATGGAAGGTAGTCTTTTTGTCGTGATTTTTGTCAATCCATTGGATAGTAGACTTGTCATTATGGAAGGTGGTCTATTGTTGATATTTTTGTTACTCCAATGGATGGTAGCCTAGTCATTATGGAATGTAGTCTGTTCTCGAGATTTTTGTTACTCCATTGGATGGTAGCCTTGTTATTATGGAAGGTAGTCTGTTGTCGAGATTTTTGTTATTCCAACGGATGGAAGCCTTCTCATTATGGAAGGTAGTCTTTTTGTTGTGATTTTTGTTAATCCATTGGATAGTAGACTTGTCATTAAGGAAGGTGGTATGTTGTTGAGATTTTTGTTTCTCCAATGGATGGTAGCCTTGTCATTATGGAAGGTAGTCTGTTGTCGAGATTTTTGTTACTCCATTGGATGGTAGCCTTGTTATTATGGAAGGTAGTCTGTTGTCGAGATTTTTGTTATTCCAATGGATGGTAGCCTTGTCATTATGGAAGGTAGTTTTTTGTCGTGATTTTTGTTAATCCATTGGATATTAGACTTATCATTATGGAAGGTGGTCTGTTGTTGAGATTTTTGTTACTCCAATTGATGGTAGCCTTGTCAATATGGAAGGTAGTCATTTTTCGAGATTTTTGTTATTCTAATGGATGGTAGCCTTGTCATTATGAAAGGTAGTCTGTTGTCTATATCTTTGTTACTCCAATTGATGGTAGCCTAGTCATTATGGAAGGTAGTCTGTTGTCTAGATTTTTGTTACTCCATTGGATGGTAGCCTTGTCATTATGGAAGGTAGTCTGTTTTCGATATTTTTGTTATTCCAATGGATGGTAGCCTTGTCATTATGGAAAGTAGTTTGTTGTCGAGGTTTTTGTTATTCCAATGGATGGTAGCCTTGTCATTATGGAAGGTAGTTTGTTGTTGATATTTTTGTTACTCCAATGGTTGGTAGCCTTGTCATTATGGAAGGTTGTCTGTTGTCTCGATTTTTGTTACTCCAATGGATGGTATACTAGTCGTTACGGAAGGTAGTCTGTTGTCGAGATTTTTGTTACTCCATTGGATGGTAGCCTTGTTATTATGGAAGGTAGTCTGTTGTCGAGATTTTTGTTATTCCAATGGATGGTAGCCTTGTCATCATGGAAGGTAGTGTTTTTGTCGTGATTTTTATCAATCCATTGGATAGTAGACTTGTCATTATGGAAGGTGGTCTGTTGTTTAGATTTTTGTTACTCCAATGGATGGTAGCCTTGTCAATATGGAAGGTAGTCTGTTTTCAAGATTTTTGTTATTCCAATGGATGGTAGCCTTGTTATTAGGAAAGGTAGTCTGTTATCGATATCATTGTTACTCCAATAGATGGTAGCCTAGTCATTATGGAAGGTAGTCTGTTGTCGAGATTTTTTTGTTACTCCATTGGATGGTAGCCTTGTCATTATGGAAGGTAGTCTGTTTTCGAGATTTTTGTTATTCCAATGGATGGTAGCCTTGTTATTATGGAAGGTAGTTTTTTGTCGAGTTTTTTGTTAATCCATTGGATAGTAGCCTTGTCATTATGGAAGGTAGTTTGTTGTTGATATTTTTCTTACTCCAATGGATAGTAGCCTTGTCATTATGGAAGGTAGTTTTTTGTCCCAATTTTTTTTACTCCAATGGATGGTAGACTAGTCATTAAGGAAGGTGGTCTGTTGTTGACATTTTTGTTACTCCAATGGATGGCAGCCTTGTCATTATGGAAGGCAGTCTGTTATCGAGAATTTTTTTACTCCAATGGATGGTATCCTTGTCATTATGGAAGGTGGTATGTCGTTGTGATTTTTGTTAATCCAATGGATGGTAACCTTGTCATTATGGAAGGTAGTGTGTTGTTCAGATTTTTGTTAGTATAGTGTATGTTAGCCTTGTCTTTATGGAAGGTAGTTTGTTGTCCATATTTTTGTTACTCCATTGGATAGTAGCATTGTCATTACGGAAGGTAGTCTGTTGTCGAGGTTTTTTATTATTCCAATGGATGGAAGCCAAGTAATTATGGGAGGTAGTCTATTTTCGAGATTTTTGTTACTCCAATGGATGGTAGCCTTGTCATTATGGAAGGTAGTCTGTTGACGAGATTTTTGTTACTCCATTGGATGGTAGCCTTGTTATTATGGAAGGTAGTCTGTTGTCGAGATTTTTGTTATTCCAATGGATGGTAGCCTTTTCATTATGGAAGGTAGTTTTTTGTTGTGATTTTTTTTAATCCATTGGATAGTAGACTTATCATTATGGAAGGTGGTCTGTTGTTGAGATTTTTGTTACTCCAATTGATGGTAGCCTTGTCAATATGGAAGGTAGTCTGTTTTCGAGATTTTTTTTATTCCAATGGATGGTAGCCTTGTCATTATGAAAGGTAGTCTGTTGCCTATATCTTTGTTTCTCCAATGGATGATAGCCTAGTCATTATGGAAGGTAGTCTGTTGTCGAGATTTTTGTTACTCCATTGGATGGTAGCCTTGTCATTATGGAAGGTAGTCCGTTTTCGATATTTTTGTTATTCCAATGGATGGTAGCCTTGTCATTATGGAAAGTAGTTTGTTGTCGAGATTTTTGTTATTCCAATGGATGGTAGCCTTGTCATTATGGAAGGTAGTTTGTTATTGATATTTTTGTTACTCCAATGGTTGGTAGCCTTGTCATTATGGAAGGTAGTCTGTTGTCTCGATTTTTGTTACTCCAATGGATGGTAGACTAGTCGTTACGGAAGGCAGTCTGTTGTCGAGATTTTTGTTACTCCATTGGATGGTAGCCTTGTTATTATGGAAGGTAGTCTGTTGTCAAGATTTTTGTTATTCCAATGGATGGTAGCCTTGTCATCATGGAAGGTAGTGTTTTTGTCGTGATTTTTGTCAATCCATTGGATAGTAGACTTGTCATTATGGAATGTGGTCTATTGTTGATATTTTTGTTACTCCAATGGATGGTAGCCTAGTCATTATGGAATGTAGTCTGTTCTCGAGATTTTTGTTACTCCATTGGATGGTAGCCTTGTTATTATGGAAGGTAGTCTGTTGTCAAGATTTTTGTTATTCCAACGGATGGAAGCCTTCTCATTATGGAAGGTAGTCTTTTTGTTGTGATTTTTGTTAATCCATTGGATAGTAGACTTGTCATTAAGGAAGGTGGTATGTTGTTGAGATTTTTGTTTCTCCAATGGATGGTAGCCTTGTCATTATGGAAGGTAGTCTGTTGTCGAGATTTTTGTTACTCCATTGGATGGTAGCCTTGTTATTATGGAAGGTAGTCTGTTGTCGAGATTTTTGTTATTCCAATGGATGGTAGCCTTGTCATTATGGAAGGTAGTTTTTTGTCGTGATTTTTGTTAATCCATTGGATATTAGACTTATCATTATGGAAGGTGGTCTGTTGTTGAGATTTTTGTTACTCCAATTGATGGTAGCCTTGTCAATATGGAAGGTAGTCATTTTTCGAGATTTTTGTTATTCTAATGGATGGTAGCCTTGTCATTATGAAAGGTAGTCTGTTGTCTATATCTTTGTTACTCCAATTGATGGTAGCCTAGTCATTATGGAAGGTAGTCTGTTGTCTAGATTTTTGTTACTCCATTGGATGGTAGCCTTGTCATTATGGAAGGTAGTCTGTTTTCGATATTTTTGTTATTCCAATGGATGGTAGCCTTGTCATTATGGAAAGTAGTTTGTTGTCGAGGTTTTTGTTATTCCAATGGATGGTAGCCTTGTCATTATGGAAGGTAGTTTGTTGTTGATATTTTTGTTACTCCAATGGTTGGTAGCCTTGTCATTATGGAAGGTTGTCTGTTGTCTCGATTTTTGTTACTCCAATGGATGGTATACTAGTCGTTACGGAAGGTAGTCTGTTGTCGAGATTTTTGTTACTCCATTGGATGGTAGCCTTGTTATTATGGAAGGTAGTCTGTTGTCGAGATTTTTGTTATTCCAATGGATGGTAGCCTTGTCATCATGGAAGGTAGTGTTTTTGTCGTGATTTTTATCAATCCATTGGATAGTAGACTTGTCATTATGGAAGGTGGTCTGTTGTTTAGATTTTTGTTACTCCAATGGATGGTAGCCTTGTCAATATGGAAGGTAGTCTGTTTTCAAGATTTTTGTTATTCCAATGGATGGTAGCCTTGTTATTAGGAAAGGTAGTCTGTTATCGATATCATTGTTACTCCAATAGATGGTAGCCTAGTCATTATGGAAGGTAGTCTGTTGTCGAGATTTTTTTGTTACTCCATTGGATGGTAGCCTTGTCATTATGGAAGGTAGTCTGTTTTCGAGATTTTTGTTATTCCAATGGATGGTAGCCTTGTTATTATGGAAGGTAGTTTTTTGTCGAGTTTTTTGTTAATCCATTGGATAGTAGCCTTGTCATTATGGAAGGTAGTTTGTTGTTGATATTTTTCTTACTCCAATGGATAGTAGCCTTGTCATTATGGAAGGTAGTTTTTTGTCCCAATTTTTTTTACTCCAATGGATGGTAGACTAGTCATTAAGGAAGGTGGTCTGTTGTTGAGATTTTTGTTACTCCAATGGATGGTAGCCTTGTCATTATGGAAGGCAGTCTGTTGTCGAGAATTTTTTTACTCCAATGGATGGTATCCTTGTCATTATGGAAGGTGGTATGTCGTTGTGATTTTTGTTAATCCAATGGATGGTAACCTTGTCATTATGGAAGGTAGTGTGTTGTTCAGATTTTTGTTAGTATAGTGTATGTTAGCCTTGTCTTTATGGAAGGTAGTTTGTTGTCCATATTTTTGTTACTCCATTGGATAGTAGCATTGTCATTACGGAAGGTAGTCTGTTGTCGAGGTTTTTTATTATTCCAATGGATGGAAGCCAAGTAATTATGGGAGGTAGTCTATTTTCGAGATTTTTGTTACTCCAATGGATGGTAGCCTTGTCATTATGGAAGGTAGTCTGTTGTCGAGATTTTTGTTACTCCATTGGATGGTAGCCTTGTTATTATGGAAGGTAGTCTGTTGTCGAGATTTTTGTTATTCCAATGGATGGTAGCCTTTTCATTATGGAAGGTAGTTTTTTGTTGTGATTTTTTTTAATCCATTGGATAGTAGACTTATCATTATGGAAGGTGGTCTGTTGTTGAGATTTTTGTTACTCCAATTGATGGTAGCCTTGTCAATATGGAAGGTAGTCTGTTTTCGAGATTTTTTTTATTCCAATGGATGGTAGCCTTGTCATTATGAAAGGTAGTCTGTTGCCTATATCTTTGTTTCTCCAATGGATGATAGCCTAGTCATTATGGAAGGTAGTCTGTTGTCGAGATTTTTGTTACTCCATTGGATGGTAGCCTTGTCATTATGGAAGGTAGTCCGTTTTCGATATTTTTGTTATTCCAATGGATGGTAGCCTTGTCATTATGGAAAGTAGTTTGTTGTCGAGATTTTTGTTATTCCAATGGATGGTAGCCTTGTCATTATGGAAGGTAGTTTGTTATTGATATTTTTGTTACTCCAATGGTTGGTAGCCTTGTCATTATGGAAGGTAGTCTGTTTGTCTCGATTTTTGTTACTCCAATGGATGGTAGACTAGTCGTTACGGAAGGCAGTCTGTTGTCGAGATTTTTGTTACTCCATTGGATGGTAGCCTTGTTATTATGGAAGGTAGTCTGTTGTCAAGATTTTTGTTATTCCAATGGATGGTAGCCTTGTCATCATGGAAGGTAGTGTTTTTGTCGTGATTTTTGTCAATCCATTGGATAGTAGACTTGTCATTATAGAATGTGGTATGTTGTTTAGATTTTTGTTACTCCAATGGATGGTAGCCTTGTCAATATGGAAGGTAGTCTGTTGTCGAGATTTTTGTTACTCCAATGGATGGTAGCCTTGTCATTATGAAAGGTAGTCTGTTGTCTATATCTTTGTTACTCCAATGGATGGTAGCCTAGTCATTATGGAAGGTAGTCAGTTGTCGAGATTTTTGTTACTCCATTGGATGGTAGCCTTGTCATTATGGAAGGTAGTCTGTTTTCGATATTTTTGTTATTCCAATGGAAGGTAGCCTTGTCATTATGGAAGGTAGTTTGTTGTCGAGTTTTTGTTATTCCAATGGATGGTAGCCTTGTCATTATAGAAGGTAGTTTGTTGTTGATATTTTTGTTACTCCAATGGATTGTAGCCTTGTCATTATGGAAGGTAGTTTGTTGTCGATATTTTTGTTACTCCATTAGATGGTAGCCTTGTTATTATGGAAGGTAGTCTGTTGTCGAGATTTTTGTTATTCCAATGGATGGTAGCCTTGTCATCATGGAAGGTAGTGTTTTTGTCGTGATTTTTGTCAATCCATTGGATAGTAGACTTGTCATTATGGAAGGTGGTATGTTGTTTAGATTTTTGTTACTCCAATGGATGGTAGCCTTGTCAATATGGAAGGTAGTCTGTTTTCGAGATTTTTGTTATTCCAATGGACGGTAGCCTTGTTATTAGGAAAGGTAGTCTGTTATCGATATTATTGTTACTCTAATAGATGGTAGCCTAGTCATTATGGAAGGTAGTCTGTTGTCGAGATTTTTTTGTTACTCCATTGGATGGTAGCCTTGTCATTATGGAAGGTAGTCTGTTTTCGAGATTTTTGTTATTCCAAAGGATGGTAGCCTTGTTATTATGGAAGGTAGTTTTTTGTCGAGTTTTTTGTTAATCCATTGGATAGTAGCCTTGTCATTATGGAAGGTAGTTTGTTGTTGATATTTTTCTTACTCCAATGGATAGTAGCCTTGTCATTATGGAAGGTAGTTTTTTGTCCCAATTTTTTTACTCCAATGGATGGTAGACTAGTCATTAAGGAAGGTGGTCTGTTGTTGAGATTTTTGTTACTCCAATGGATGGTAGCCTTGTCATTATGGAAGGCAGTCTGTTGTCGAGAATTTTTTTACTCCAATGGATGGTATCCTTGTCATTATGGAAGGTGGTATGTCGTTGTGATTTTTGTTAATCTAATGGATGGTAACCTTGTCATTATGGAAGGTAGTGTGTTGTTCAGATTTTTGTTAGTATAGTGTATGTTAGCCTTTTCTTTATGGAAGGTAGTTTGTTGTCCATATTTTTGTTACTCCATTGGATAGTAGCCTTGTCATTATGGAAGGTAGTCTGTTGTCGAGGTTTTTTATTATTCCAATGGATGGAAGCCAAGTAATTATGGGAGGTAGTCTATTTTCGAGATTTTTGTTACTCCAATGGATGGTAGCCTTGTCATTATGGAAGGTAGTCTGTTGTCGAGATTTTTGTTACTCCATTGGATGGTAGCCTTGTTATTATGGAAGGTAGTCTGTTGTCGAGATTTTTGTTATTCCAATGGATGGTAGCCTTTTCATTATGGAAGGTAGTTTTTTGTTGTGATTTTTTTTAATCCATTGGATAGTAGACTTATCATTATGGAAGGTGGTCTGTTGTTGAGATTTTTGTTACTCCAATTGATGGTAGCCTTGTCAATATGGAAGGTAATCTGTTTTCGAGATTTTTTTTATTCCAATGGATGGTAGCCTTGTCATTATGAAAGGTAGTCTGTTGCCTATATCTTTGTTTCTCCAATGGATGATAGCCTAGTCATTATGGAAGGTAGTCTGTTGTCGAGATTTTTGTTACTCCATTGGATGGTAGCCTTGTCATTATGGAAGGTAGTCCGTTTTCGATATTTTTGTTATTCCAATGGATGGTAGCCTTGTCATTATGGAAAGTAGTTTGTTGTCGAGATTTTTGTTATTCCAATGGATGGTAGACTTGTCATTATGGAAGGTAGTTTGTTATTGATATTTTTGTTACTCCAATGGTTGGTAGCCTTGTCATTATGGAAGGTAGTCTGTTGTCTCGATTTTTGTTACTCCAATGGATGGTAGACTAGTCGTTACGGAAGGCAGTCTGTTGTCGAGATTTTTGTTACTCCATTGGATGGTAGCCTTGTTATTATGGAAGGTAGTCTGTTGTCAAGATTTTTGTTATTCCAATGGATGGTAGCCTTGTCATCATGGAAGGTAGTGTTTTTGTCGTGATTTTTGTCAATCCATTGGATAGTAGACTTGTCATTATGGAATGTGGTATGTTGTTTAGATTTTTGTTACTCCAATGGATGGTAGCCTTGTCAATATGGAAGGTAGTCTGTTGTCGAGATTTTTGTTACTCCAATGGATGGTAGCCTTGTCATTATGAAAGGTAGTCTGTTGTCTATATCTTTGTTACTCCAATGGATGGTAGCCTAGTCATTATGGAAGGTAGTCAGTTGTCGAGATTTTTGTTACTCCATTGGATGGTAGCCTTGTCATTATGGAAGGTAGTCTGTTTTCGATATTTTTGTTATTCCAATGGAAGGTAGCCTTGTCATTATGGAAGGTAGTTTGTTGTCGAGTTTTTGTTATTCCAATGGATGGTAGCCTTGTCATTATAGAAGGTAGTTTGTTGTTGATATTTTTGTTACTCCAATGGATTGTAGCCTTGTCATTATGGAAGGTAGTCTGTTGTCGATATTTTTGTTACTCCATTAGATGGTAGCCTTGTTATTATGGAAGGTAGTCTGTTGTCGAGATTTTTGTTATTCCAATGGATGGTAGCCTTGTCATCATGGAAGGTAGTGTTTTTGTCGTGATTTTTGTCAATCCATTGGATAGTAGACTTGTCAATATGGAAGGTGGTATGTTGTTTAGATTTTTGTTACTCCAATGGATGGTAGCCTTATCAATATGGAAGGTAGTCTGTTTTCGAGATTTTTGTTATTCCAATGGATGGTAGCCTTGTTATTATGAAAGGTAGTCTGTTGTCGATATCATTGTTACTCCAATAGATGGTAGCCTAGTCATTATGGAAGGTAGTCTGTTGTCGAGATTTTTTGTTACTCCATTAGATGGTAGCCTTGTCATTATGGAAGGTAGTCTGTTTTCGACATTTTTGTTATTCCAATGGATGGTAGCCTTATCATTATGGAAGGTAGTTTTTTGTCGAGTTTTTTGTTAATCCATTGGATAGTAGACTTGTCATTATGGAAGGTGGTCTGTTGTTGAGATTTTTGTTACTCCAATTGATGGTAGCCTTGTCAATATGGAAGGTAGTCTTTTTTCGAGATTTTTGTTTTTCTAATGGATGGTAGCCTTGTCATTATGAAAGGTAGTCTGTTTTCTATATCTTTGTTACTCCAATGGATGGTAGCCTAGTCATTATGGAAGGTAGTCAGTTGTCGAGAATTTTGTTACTCCATTGGATGGTAGCCTTGTCATTATGGAAGGTAGTCTGTTTTCGATATTTTTGTTATTCCAATGGAAGGTAGCCTTGTCATTATGGAAGGTAGTTTGTTGTCGAGTTTTTGTTATTACAATGGATGGTAGCCTTGTCATTATAGAAGGTAGTTTGTTGTTGATATTTTTGTTACTCCAATGGATGGTAGCCTTGTCATTATGGAAGGTAGTCTGTTGTCGATATTTTTTTTACTCCATTGGATGGTAGCCTTGTTATTATGGAAGGTAGTCTGTTGTCGAGATTTTTGTTATTCCAATGGATGGTAGCCTTGTCATCATGGAAGGTAGTCTTTTTGTCGTGATTTTTGTCAATCCATTGGATAGTAGACTTGTCATTATGGAAGGTGGTCTATTGTTGATATTTTTGTTACTCCAATGGATGGTAGCCTAGTCATTATGGAATGTAGTCTGTTCTCGAGATTTTTGTTACTCCATTGGATGGTAGCCTTGTTATTATGGAAGGTAGTCTGTTGTCGAGATTTTTGTTATTCCAACGGATGGAAGCCTTCTCATTATGGAAGGTAGTCTTTTTGTTGTGATTTTTGTTAATCCATTGGATAGTAGACTTGTCATTAAGGAAGGTGGTATGTTGTTGAGATTTTTGTTTCTCCAATGGATGGTAGCCTTGTCATTATGGAAGGTAGTCTGTTGTCGAGATTTTTGTTACTCCATTGGATGGTAGCCTTGTTATTATGGAAGGTAGTCTGTTGTCGAGATTTTTGTTATTCCAATGGATGGTAGCCTTGTCATTATGGAAGGTAGTTTTTTGTCGTAATTTTTGTTAATCCATTGGATATTAGACTTATCATTATGGAAGGTGGTCTGTTGTTGAGATTTTTGTTACTCCAATTGATGGTAGCCTTGTCAATATGGAAGGTAGTCTTTTTTCTAGATTTTTGTTATTCTAATGGATGGTAGCCTTGTCATTATGAAAGGTAGTCTATTGTCTATATCTTTGTTACTCCAATTGATGGTAGCCTAGTCATTATGGAAGGTAGTCTGTTGTCTAGATTTTTGTTACTCCATTGGATGGTAGCCTTGTCATTATGGAAGGTAGTCTGTTTTCGATATTTTTGTTATTCCAATGGATGGTAGCCTTGTCGTTATGGAATGTAGTTTGTTGTCGAGGTTTTTGTTATTCCAATGGATGGTAGCCTTGTCATTATGGAAGGTAGTTTGTTGTTGATATTTTTGTTACTCCAATGGTTGGTAGCCTTGTCATTATGGAAGGTTGTCTGTTGTCTCGATTTTTGTTACTCCAATGGATGGTATACTAGTCGTTACGGAAGGTAGTCTGTTGTCGAGATTTTTGTTACTCCATTGGATGGTAGCCTTGTTATTATGGAAGGTAGTCTTTTTGTCGTGATATTTGTCAATCCATTGGATAGTAGACTTGTCATTATGGAAGGTGGTCTATTGTTGATATTTTTGTTACTCCAATGGATGGTAGCCTAGTCATTATGGAATGTAGTCTGTTCTCGAGATTTTTGTTACTCCATTGGATGGTAGCCTTGTTATTATGGAAGGTAGTCTGTTGTCGAGATTTTTGTTATTCCAAAGGATGGAAGCCTTCTCATTATGGAAGGTAGTCTTTTTGTTGTGATTTTTGTTAATCCATTGGATAGTAGACTTGTCATTAAGGAAGGTGGTATGTTGTTGATATTTTTGTTTCTCCAATGGATGGTAGCCTTGTCATTATGGAAGGTAGTCTGTTGTCGAGATTTTTGTTACTCCATTGGATGGTAGCCTTGTTATTATGGAAGGTAGTCTGTTGTCGAGATTTTTGTTATTCCAATGGATGGTAGCCTTGTCATCATGGAAGGTAGTCTTTTTGTCGTGATTTTTGTCAATCCATTGGATAGTAGACTTGTCATTATGGAAGGTGGTCTATTGTTGAGATTTTTGTTACTCCAATGGATGGTAGCCTTGTCAATATGGAAGGTAGTCTGTTTTCGAGATTTTTGTTATTCCAATGGATGGTAGCCTTGTCATTATGAAAGGTAGTCTGTTGTCGATATCATTGTTACCTCAATGGATGGTAGCCTAGTCATTATGGAAGTTAGTCTATTCTCGAGATTTTTGTTACTCCATTGGATGGTAGCCTTGTTATTATGGAAGGTAGTCTGTTCTCGAGATTTTTGTTACTCCATTGGATGGTAGCCTTGTCATTATGGAAGGTAGTCTGTTGTCGAGATTTTTGTTACTCCATTGGATGGTAGCCTTTTTATTATGGAAGGTAGTCTGTTGTCGAGATTTTTGTTATTCCAATGGATGGTAGCCTTGTCATTATGGAAGGTAGTTTTTTGTCGTGATTTTTGTTAATCCATTGGATATTAGACTTATCATTATGGAAGGTGGTCTATTGTTGAGATTTTTGTTACTCCAATTGATGGTAGCCTTGTCAATATGGAAGGTAGTCTTTTTTCGAGATTTTTGTTATTCTAATGGATGGTAGCCTTGTCATTATGAAAGGTAGTCTGTTGTCTATATCTTTGTTACTCCAATTGATGGTAGCCTAGTCATTATGGAAGGTATTCAGTTGTCGAGATTTTTGTTACTCCATTGTATGGTAGCCTTGTCATTATGGAAGGTAGCCTGTTTTCGATATTTTTGTTATTCCAATGGAAGGTAGCCTTGTCATTATGAAAGGTAGTTTGTTGTCGAGATTTTTGTTATTTCAATGGATGGTAGCCTTGTCATTATATAAGGTAGTTTGTTGTTGTTATTTTTGTTACTCCAATGGATGGTAGCCTTGTCATTATGGAAGGTAGTCTGTTGTCGATATTTTTTTTACTCCATTGGATGGTAGCCTTGTTATTATGGAAGGTAGTCTGTTGTCGAGATTTTTGTTATTCCAATGGATGGTAGCCTTGTCATCATGGAAGGTAGTCTTTTTGTCGTGATTTTTGTCAATCCATTGGATAGTAGACTTGTCATTATGGAAGGTGGTCTATTGTTGATATTTTTGTTACTCCAATGGATGGTAGCCTAGTCATTATGGAATGTAGTCTGTTCTCGAGATTTTTGTTACTCCATTGGATGGTTGCCTTGTTATTATGGAAGGTAGTCTGTTGTCGAGATTTTTGTTATTCCAACGGATGGAAGCCTTCTCATTATGGAAGGTAGTCTTTTTGTTGTGATTTTTGTTAATCCATTGGATAGTAGACTTGTCATTAAGGAAGGTGGTATGTTGTTGAGATTTTTGTTTCTCCAATGGATGGTAGCCTTGTCATTATGGAAGGTAGTCTGTTGTCGAGATTTTTGTTACTCCATTGGATGGTAGCCTTGTTATTATGGAAGGTAGTCTGTTGTCGAGATTTTTGTTATTCCAATGGATGGTAGCCTTGTCATTATGGAAGGTAGTTTTTTGTCGTAATTTTTGTTAATCCATTGGATATTAGACTTATCATTATGGAAGGTGGTCTGTTGTTGAGATTTTTGTTACTCCAATTGATGGTAGCCTTGTCAATATGGAAGGTAGTCTTTTTTCTAGATTTTTGTTATTCTAATGGATGGTAGCCTTGTCATTATGAAAGGTAGTCTATTGTCTATATCTTTGTTACTCCAATTGATGGTAGCCTAGTCATTATGGAAGGTAGTCTGTTGTCTAGATTTTTGTTACTCCATTGGATGGTAGCCTTGTCATTATGGAAGGTAGTCTGTTTTCGATATTTTTGTTATTCCAATGGATGGTAGCCTTGTCGTTATGGAATGTAGTTTGTTGTCGAGGTTTTTGTTATTCCAATGGATGGTAGCCTTGTCATTATGGAAGGTAGTTTGTTGTTGATATTTTTGTTACTCCAATGGTTGGTAGCCTTGTCATTATGGAAGGTTGTCTGTTGTCTCGATTTTTGTTACTCCAATGGATGGTATACTAGTCGTTACGGAAGGTAGTCTGTTGTCGAGATTTTTGTTACTCCATTGGATGGTAGCCTTGTTATTATGGAAGGTAGTCTTTTTGTCGTGATATTTGTCAATCCATTGGATAGTAGACTTGTCATTATGGAAGGTGGTCTATTGTTGATATTTTTGTTACTCCAATGGATGGTAGCCTAGTCATTATGGAATGTAGTCTGTTCTCGAGATTTTTGTTACTCCATTGGATGGTAGCCTTGTTATTATGGAAGGTAGTCTGTTGTCGAGATTTTTGTTATTCCAAAGGATGGAAGCCTTCTCATTATGGAAGGTAGTCTTTTTGTTGTGATTTTTGTTAATCCATTGGATAGTAGACTTGTCATTAAGGAAGGTGGTATGTTGTTGATATTTTTGTTTCTCCAATGGATGGTAGCCTTGTCATTATGGAAGGTAGTCTGTTGTCGAGATTTTTGTTACTCCATTGGATGGTAGCCTTGTTATTATGGAAGGTAGTCTGTTGTCGAGATTTTTGTTATTCCAATGGATGGTAGCCTTGTCATCATGGAAGGTAGTCTTTTTGTCGTGATTTTTGTCAATCCATTGGATAGTAGACTTGTCATTATGGAAGGTGGTCTATTGTTGAGATTTTTGTTACTCCAATGGATGGTAGCCTTGTCAATATGGAAGGTAGTCTGTTTTCGAGATTTTTGTTATTCCAATGGATGGTAGCCTTGTCATTATGAAAGGTAGTCTGTTGTCGATATCATTGTTACCTCAATGGATGGTAGCCTAGTCATTATGGAAGTTAGTCTATTCTCGAGATTTTTGTTACTCCATTGGATGGTAGCCTTGTTATTATGGAAGGTAGTCTGTTCTCGAGATTTTTGTTACTCCATTGGATGGTAGCCTTGTCATTATGGAAGGTAGTCTGTTGTCGAGATTTTTGTTACTCCATTGGATGGTAGCCTTTTTATTATGGAAGGTAGTCTGTTGTCGAGATTTTTGTTATTCCAATGGATGGTAGCCTTGTCATTATGGAAGGTAGTTTTTTGTCGTGATTTTTGTTAATCCATTGGATATTAGACTTATCATTATGGAAGGTGGTCTATTGTTGAGATTTTTGTTACTCCAATTGATGGTAGCCTTGTCAATATGGAAGGTAGTCTTTTTTCGAGATTTTTGTTATTCTAATGGATGGTAGCCTTGTCATTATGAAAGGTAGTCTGTTGTCTATATCTTTGTTACTCCAATTGATGGTAGCCTAGTCATTATGGAAGGTATTCAGTTGTCGAGATTTTTGTTACTCCATTGTATGGTAGCCTTGTCATTATGGAAGGTAGCCTGTTTTCGATATTTTTGTTATTCCAATGGAAGGTAGCCTTGTCATTATGAAAGGTAGTTTGTTGTCGAGATTTTTGTTATTTCAATGGATGGTAGCCTTGTCATTATATAAGGTAGTTTGTTGTTGTTATTTTTGTTACTCCAATGGATGGTAGCCTTGTCATTTGGAAGGTAGTCTGTTGTCTCGATTTTTGTTACTCCAATGGATGGTAGACTAGTCGTTATGGAAGGTAGTCTATTGTCGAGATTTTTGTTACTCCATTGGATGGTAGCCTTGTTATTATGGAAGGTAGTCTGTTGTCGAGATTTTTGTTATTCCAATGGATGGTAGCCTTGTCATCATGGAAGGTAGTCTTTTTGTCGTGATTTTTGTCAATCCATTGGATAGTAGACTTGTCATTATGGAAGGTGGTCTATTGTTGAGATTTTTGTTACTCCAATGGATGGTAGCCTTGTCAATATTGAAGGTAGTCTGTTTTCCAGATTTTTGTTATTCCAATGGATGGTAGCCTTGTCATTATGAAAGGTAGTCTGTTGTCGATATCATTGTTACTCCAATTGATGGTAGCCTAGTCATTATGGAAGTTAGTCTATTCTCGAGATTTTTGTTACTCCATTGGATGGTAGCCTTGTTATTATGGAAGGTAGTCTGTTGTCGAGATTTTTGTTATTCCAATGGATGGTAGCCTTGTCATTATGGAAGGTAGTCTATTGTCGAGATTTTTGTTACTCCATTGGATGGTAGCCTTGTTATTATGGAAGGTAGTCTGTTGTCGAGATTTTTGTTATTCCAATGGATGGTAGCCTTGTCATTATGGAAGGTAGTTTTTTGTCGTGATTTTTGTTAATCCATTGGATATTAGACTTATCATTATGGAAGGTGGTCTGTTGTTGAGATTTTTGTTACTCCAATTGATGGTAGCCTTGTCAATATGGAAGGTAGTCTGTTTTCGAGATTTTTGTTATTCCAATGGATGGTAGCCTTGTCATTATGAAAGGTACTTTGTTGTCTATGTCTTTGTTACTCCAATGGATGGTAGCCTAGTCATTATGGAAGGTAGTCTGTTGTCGAGATTTTTGTTACTCCATTGGATGGTAGCCTTGTCATTATTGAAGGTAGTCTGTTTTCGATATTTTTGTTATTCCAATAGATGGTAGCCTTGTCATTATGGAAAGTAGTTTGTTGTCGAGATTTTTGTTATTCCAATGGATGGTAGCCTTGTCATTATGGAAGGTAGTTTGTTGTTGATATTTTTGTTACTCCAATGGTTGGTAGCCTTGTCATTATGGGAGGTAGTCTGTTGTCTCGATTTTTGTTACTCCAATGGATGGTAGACTAGTCGTTATGGAAGGTAGTTTATTGTCGAGACATTTGTTACTCCATTGGATGGTAGCCTTGTTATTATGGAAGGTAGTTTGTTGTCGAGATTTTTGTTATTCCAATGGATGGTAGCCTTGTCATCATGGAAGGTAGTGTTTTTGTCGTGATTTTTGTCAATCCATTGGATAATAGACTTGTCATTATGGAAGGTGGTATGTTGTTGAGATTTTTGTTACTCCAATGGATGGCAGCCTTGTCAATATGGAAGGTAGTCTGTTTTCAAGATTTTTGTTATTCCAATGGATGGTAGCCTTGTCATTATGAAAGGTAGTCTGTTGTCGATATCATTGTTACTCCAATAGATGGTAGCCTAGTCATTATGGAAGTTAGTCTGTTGTCGAGATTTTTGTTACTCCAATGGATGGTAGCCTGGTCATTATGGAAGGTAGTCTGTTTTCGAGATTTTTGTTATTCCAATGGATGGTAGCCTTGTCATTATGGAAGGTAGTTTTTTGTCGAGATTTTTTTTATTCCAATGGATGGTAGCCTTGTCATTATGGAAGGTAGTTTGTTGTTGATATTTTTGTTACTCCAATGGATAGTAGCCTTGTCATTACAGAAGGTAGTTTGTTGTCCCGATTTTTGGTACTCCAATGGATGGTAGACTAGTCTTTTTGGAAGGTAGTCTGTTGTCGATATTTTTGTTACTCCATTGGATGGTAGCCTTGGTATTATGGAAGGTAGTCTATTGTCGAGATTTTTGTTATTCCAATGGATGGTAGTATTGTCATTATGGAAGGTAGTCTTTTTGTCGTGATTTTTGTTAATCCATTGGATAGTAGACTTGTCATTAAGGAAGGTGGTCTGTTGTCGAGATTTTTGTTATTCCAATGCATGGAAGCCTATTAATTATGGGAGGTAGTCTATTTTCGAGATTTTTGTTACTCCAATGGATGGTAGACTTGTCATTATGGAAGGTAGTCTGTTGTCGAGATTTTTGTTACTCCATTGGATGGTAGCCCTGTCATTACGGAAGGTAGTCTGTTTTCGATATTTTTGTTATTCCAATGGATGGTAGCCTTGTCATTATGGAAGGTGGTTTGTTGTTGATATTTTTGTTACTCCAATGGATGGTAGCCTTGTCAATATGGAAGGTAGTCTGTTGTCTCGATTTTTGTTACTCCAATGGATGGTATACTAGTCGTTATGGAAGGTAGTCTGTTGTCAAGATTTTTGTTACTCCATTGGATGGTAGCCTTGTTATTATGGAAGGTAGTCTGTTGTCAAGATTTTTGTTATTCCAATGGATGGTAGCCTTGTCATCATGGAAGGTAGTCTTTTTGTTGTGATTTTTGTCAATCCATTGGATATTAGACTTGTCATTATTGAAGGTGGTCTGTTGTTGAGATTTTTGTTACTCCAATGGATGGTAGCCTTGTCATTATGAAAGGTAGTCTATTGTCGATATCATTGTTACTCCAATGGATTGTAGCCTAGTCATTATGGAAGTTAGTCCGTTGTCGAGATTTTTGTTACTCCATTGGATGGTAGCCTTGTCATTATGGAAGGTAGTCTGTTTTCGAGATTTTTGTTATTCCAATGGATGGTAGCCTTGTCATTATGGAAGGTAGTTTTTTGTCGAGATTTTTTTTATTCCAATGGATAGTAGCCTTGTCATTATGGAAGGTAGTTTGTTGTTGATATTTTTCTTACTCCAATGGATAGTAGCCTTGTCATTATGGAAGGTAGTTTGTTGTCCCAATTTCTTTTAGTCCAATGGATGGTAGACTAGTCATTAAGGAAGGTGGTCTGTTGTTGAGATTTTTGTTACTCCAATGGATGGTAGCCTTGTCATTATGGAAGGTAATCTGTTGTCGAGATTTTTTTTACTCCAATGGATGGTATCCTTGTCATTATGGAAGGTGGTATGTCGTTATGATTTTTGTTACTCCAATGGATGGTAGCCTTGTCATTATGGAAGGTAGTGTGTTGTTCAGATTTTTGTTAGTATAGTGTATGTTAGCCTTGGCTTTATGGAAGGTAGTTTGTTGTCCATATTTTTGTTACTCCATTGGATAATAGCCTTGTCATTATGGAAGGTAGTCTGTTATCGAGATTTTTGTTATTGCAATGCATGGAAGCCAAGTAATTATGGGAGGTAGTCTATTTTCGATATTTTTGTTACTCCAATGGATGGTAGCCTTGTTATTATGGAAGGTAGTCTGTTGTCGAGATTCTTGTTACTCCATTGGATGGTAGCCTTGTTATTATGGAAGGTAGTCTGTTGTCGATATTTTTGTTATTCCAATGGATGGTAGCCTTGTCATTATGGAAGGTAGTTTTTTGTCGTGATTTTTGTTAATCCATTGGATAGTAGACTTATCATTATGGAAGGTGGTCTTTTGTTGAGATTTTTGTTACTCCAATTGATGGTAGCCTGGTCAATATGGAAGGTAGTCTGTTTTCGAGATTTTTTTTATTCCAATGGATGGTAGCCTTGTCATTATGAAAGGTAGTCTGTTGTCGAGATTTTTGTTACTCCATTGGATGGTAGCCTTGTCATTATGGAAGGTAGTCTGTTTTCGATAGGTAGTTTGTTGTTGATATTTTTGTTACTCCAATGGTTGGTAGCCTTGTCATTATGGAAGGTAGTCTGTTGTCTCGATTTTTGTTACTCCATTGGATGGTTGCCTTGTCATTATGGAAGGTAGTCTGTTTTCGAGATTTTTGTTATTCCAATGGATGGTAGCCTTGTCATCATGGAAGGTAGTGTTTTTGTCATGATTTTTGTCAATCCATTGGATAGTAGACTTGTCATTATGGAAGGTGGTTTGTTGTTTAGATTTTTGTTACTCCAATGGATGGTAGCCTTGTCAATATGGAAGGTAGTCTGTTTTCGAGATTTTTGTTATTCCAATGGATGGTAGCCTTGTTATTACGAAAGGTAGTCTGTTGTCGATATCATTGTTACTTCAATAGATGGTAGCCTAGTCATTATGGAAGGTAGTCTGTTGTTGAGATTTTTGTTACTCCAATTGATGGTAGCCTTGTCAATATGGAAGGTAGTCTTTTTTCGAGATTTTTGTTATTCCAATGGATGGTAGCCTTGTCATTATGAAAGGTAGTCTGTTGTCTATATCTTTGTTACTCCAATGGATGGTAGCCTAGTCATTATGGAAGGTAGTCAGTTGTCGAGATTTTTGTTAATCCATTGGATGGTAGCCTTGTCATTATGGAAGGTAGTCTATTTTCGATATTTTTGTTATTCCAATGGAAGGTAGCCTTGTCATTATGGAAGGTAGTTTGTTGTCGAGATTTTTGTTATTCCAATGGATGGTAGCCTTGTCATTATAGAAGGTAGTTTGTTGTTGATATTTTTGTTACTCCAATGGATGGTAGCCTTGTCATTATGGAAGGTAGTTTGTTGTCTCGATTTTTTTTACTCCAATGGATGGTAGACTAGTCGTTATGGAAGGTAGTCTGTTGTCGAGATTTTTGTTACTCCATTGGATGGTAGCCTTGTTATTATGGAAGGTAGTCTGTTGTCGAGATTTTTGTTATTCCAATGGATGGTAGCCTTGTCATCATGGAAGGTAGTGTTTTTGTCGTGATTTTTGTCAATCCATTGGATAGTAGACTTGTCATTATGGAAGGTGGTCTGTTGTTGAGATTTTTGTTACTCCAATGGATGGTAGCCTTGTCAATATGGAAGGTAGTCTGTTTTCGAGATTTTTGTTATTCCAATGGATGGTAGCCTTGTCATTATGAAAGGTAGTCTGTTGTCGATATCATTGTTAGTCCAATAGATGGTAGCCTAGTCATTATGGAAGGTAGTCTGTTGTCGAGATTTTTGTTACTCCATTGGATGGTAGCCTTGTCATTATGGAAGGTAATCTGTTTTCGAGATTTTTGTTATTCCAATGGATGGTAGCGTTGTCATTATGGAAGGTAGTTTTTTGTCGAGATTTTTGTTAATCCATTGGATAGTAAACTTGTCATTATGGAAGGTGGTCTGTTGTTGAGATTTTTGTTACTCCAATTAATGGTAGCCTTGTCAATATGGAAGGTAGTCTGTTTTCGAGATTTTTCTTAATCCAATGGATGGTAGCCTTGTCATTATGAAAGGTAGTCTGTTGTCGATATCATTGTTACTCCAATGGATGGTAGCCTAGTCATTATGGAAGTTAGTCTGTTGTCGAGATTTTTGTTACTCCATTGGATAGTAGCCTTGTCATTATGGAAGGTAGTCTGTTTTCGAGATTTTTGTTATTCCAATGGATGGTAGCCTTGTCATAATGGAAGGTAGTTTGTTGTCCCGATTTTTGTTACTCCAATGGATGGTAAACTAGTCTTTTTGGAAGGTAGTCTGTTGTCGATATTTTTGTTACTCCATTGGATGGTAGCCTTATTATTATGGAAGGTAGTCTATTGTCGATATTTTTGTTATTCCAATGGATGGTAGTCTTGTCATTATGGAAGGTAGTCTTTTGGTCGTGATTTTTGTTAATCCATTGGATAGTAGACTTGTCATTAAGGAAGGTGGTCTGTTGTTGAGATTTTTGTTACTCCAATGGATGGTAGCCTTGTCATTATTGAAGATAGTCTGTTGTCGATATTTTTTTTACTCCAATGGATGGTATCCTTGTCATTATGGAAGGTGGTCTGTCGTTGTGATTTTTGTTACTATAATATATGTTAGCCTTGTCTTTATGGAAGGTAGTTTGTTGTCCATATTTTTGTTACACCATTGGATAGTAGCCTTGTCATTATGGAAGGTAGTCTATTGTCGAGATTTTTGTTATTCCAATGGATGGAAGCCTAGTAATTATGGGAGGTTGTCTATTTTCGAAATTTTTGTTACTCCAATGGATGGTAGCCTTGTCATTATGGAAGGTAGTCTATTGTCGAGATTTTTGTTACTCCATTGGATGGTAGCCTTGTTATTATGGAAGGTAGTTTGTTGTCGAGATTTTTGTTATTCCAATGGATGGTAGCCTTGTCATTATGGAAGGTAGTTTTTTGTCGTGATTTTTGTTAATCCATTGGATAGTAGACTTGTCATTATGGAAGGTGGTCTGTTGTTGAGATTTTTGTTACTCCAATTGATGGTAGCCTTGTCAATATGGAAGGTAGTCTGTTTTCGAGATTTTTGTTATTCCAATGGATGGTAGCCTTGTCATTATGAAAGGTAGTATGTTGTCTATATCTTTGTTACTCCAATAGATGGTAGCCTAGTCATTATGGAAGGTAGTCTGTTGTCGAGATTTTTGTTACTCCATTGGATGGTAGCCTTGTCATTATGGAAGGTAGTCTATTTTCGATATTTTTGTTATTACAATGGATGGTAGCCTTGTCATTATGGAAAGTAGTTTGTTGTCGAGATTTTTGTTATTCCAATGGATGGTAGCCTTGTCATTATGGAAGGTAGTTTGTTGTTGATATTTTTGTTACTCCAATGGTTGGTAGCCTTGTCATTATGGAAGGTAGTCTGTTGTCTCGATTTTTGTTACTCCAATGGATGGTAGAATAGTCGTTATTGAAGGTAGTCTGTTGTCGAGATTTTTGTTACTCCATTGGATGGTAGCCTTGTTATTATTGAAGGTAGTCTGTTATCGAGATTTTTGTTATTCCAATGGATGGTAGCCTTGTCATCATGGAAGGTAGTGTTTTTGTCGTGATTTTTGTCAATCCATTGGATAGTAGACTTGTCATTATAGAAGGTGGTCTGTTGTTGAGACTTTTGTTACTCCAATGGATGGTAGCCTTGTCAATATGGAAGGTAGTCTGTTTTCGAGATTTAGGTTATTCCAATGGATGGTAGCCTTGTCATTATGAAAGGTAGTCTGTTGTCGATATCATTGTTACTCCAATAGATGGTAGCCTAGTCATTATGGAAGGTACTCTGTTGTCGAGATTTTTGTTACTCCATTGGATGGTAGCCTTGTCATTATGGAACGTAGTTTTTTTTCGAGATTTTTGTTATTCCAATGGATGCTAGCCTTGTCATTATGGAAGGTAGTTTTTTGTTGAGATTTTTTTTATTCCAATGGATGGTAGCAATGTCATTATGGAAGGTAGTTTGTTGTTGACATTTTTGTTACTCCAATGGATAGTAGCCTTGTCATTATGGAAGGTAGTTTGTTGTCCCGATTTTTGTTACTCCAATGGATGGTAGCCTTGTTATTATGGAAGGTAGTCTGTTGTCGAGATTTTTGTTATTCCAATGGATGGTAGCCTTATCATTATGGAAGGTAAGCTTTTTGTCGTGATTTTTGTTAATCCATTGGATAATAGACTTGTCATTAAGGAAGGTGGTCTGTTGTTGAGATTTTTGTTACTCCAATGGATGGTAGCCTTGTCAATATGGAAGGTAGTCTATTTTCGAGATTTTTGTTATTCCAATGGATGGTAGCCTTGTCATTATGAAAGGTAGTCTGTTGTCGATATCATTGTTACTCCAATAGATGGTAGCCTAGTCATTATGGAAGGTAGTCTGTTGTCGAGATTTTTGTTACTCCATTGGATGGTAGCCTTGTCATTATGGAACGTAGTTTTTTTTCGAGATTTTTGTTATTCCAATGGATGCTAGCCTTGTCATTATGGAAGGTAGTTTTTTGTCGAGATTTTTTTTATTCCAATGGATGGTAGCAATGTCATTATGGAAGGTAGTTTGTTGTTGACATTTTTGTTACTCCAATGGATAGTAGCCTTGTCATTATGGAAGGTAGTTTGTTGTCCCGATTTTTGTTACTCCAATGGATGGTAGCCTTGTTATTATGGAAGGTAGTCTGTTGTCGAGATTTTTGTTATTCCAATGGATGGTAGCCTTATCATTATGGAAGGTAAGCTTTTTGTCGTGATTTTTGTTAATCCATTGGATAATAGACTTCTCATTAAGGAAGGTGGTCTGTTGTTGAGATTTTTGTTACTCCAATGGATGGTAGCCTTGTCATCATGGAAGGTAGTGTTTTTGTCGTGATTTTTGTCAATCTATTGGATAGTAGACTTGTCATTATAGAAGGTGGTCTGTTGTTGAGATTTTTGTTACTCCAATGGATGGTAGCCTTGTCAATATGGAAGGTAGTCTGTTTTCGAGATTTTTGTTATTCCAATTGATGGTAGCCTTGTCATTATGAAAGGTAGTCTGTTGTTGATATCATTGTTACTCCAATAGATGGTAGCCTAGTCATTATGGAAGGTAGTCTGTTGTCGAGATTTTTGTTACTCCATTGGATGGTAGCCTTGTCATTATGGAACGTAGTTTTTTTTCGAGATTTTTGTTATTCCAATGGATGCTAGCCTTGTCATTATGGAAGGTATTCTGTTGTCGAGATTTTTTTACTCCAATGGATGGTATCCTTGTCATTATGGAAGGTGGTCTGTCGTTGTGATTTTTGTTACTCCAATGGATGGTAGCCTTGTCATTATGGAAGGTAGTGTGTTGTTCAGATTTTTGTTACTATAATGTATGTTAGCCTTGTCTTTATGGAAGGTAGTTTGTTGTCCATATTTTTGTTTTTCCATTGGATAATAGCCTTGTCATTATGGAAGGTAGTCTGTTGTCGAGATTTTTGTTATTCCAATGGATGGAAGCCTAGTAATTATGGGAGGTAGTATATTTTCGAGATTTTTGTTACTCCAATGGATGGTAGCCTTGTCATTATGGAAGGTAGTCTGTTGTCAAGATTTTTGTTACTCCAATGGATGGTAGCCTTGTCATTATGGAAGATAGTCTCTTGTTGATATTTTTGTTACTCCAATGGATGGTAGTCTTGTCATTATGGAAGGTAGTCTGTTGTCGAGATTTTTGTTACTCCAATGAATGGTAGCCTTGTCATTATGATAGGTAGTTTGTTGTCGTGATTTTTGTTACTCCAATGGATGGTAGCCTTGTCATTACAGAAGGTAGTATCTTGTCGATATCTTTATTACTCCAATGGATGGTAGCCTTGTCATTAAGGAAGGTGCTTTATTGTCGATATTTTTTATACTCTAATGGATGGTAGCCTTGTCATTATGAAAGGTAGTCTGTTGTTGATATTTTTGTTACTCCAATGGATGGTAGCCTTGTCATTATGGAAGGTCATATTTTGTCGATATCTTTGTTACTCCAATGGATGGTAGCCTTGTAATTATGAAAGGTAGTATGTTGTCGATAATTTTTTTACTCCAATGGATGGTAGCCTTGTCATTATGGAAGGTAGTCTGTTGTCGAGATTTTTGTTACTCCAATGGATGGTAGCCTTGTCAATATGGAATGTAGTCTGTTTTCAAGATTTTGGTTATTTCAATGGATGGTAGCCTTGTCATTATGAAACATAGTCTGTTGTCGATATCTTTGTTACTCCAATGGATGATAGCCTACTCATATGGAAGGTAGTCTATAGTCGAGATTTTTGTTACTCCAATGGATGGTAGCCTTGTTATTATTGAAGGTAGTTTGTTGTCGAGATTTTTGTTACTCCAATGGATGGTAGCCTTGTCATTATGGAAGGTAGTCTCTCATTGTGATTTTTGTTACTCTAATGGATGGTAGCCTTATCATTATGGAAGGTAGTTTGTTGTCGATATCTTTGTTACTTCAATGGATGGTAGCCTAGTCATTATGGAAGGTAGTCTGTTGTCAAGATTTTTGTTACTCCATTGGATGGTAGCCTTGTCATTATGGAAGGTAGTTTGTTTTCGAGATTTTTGTTATTCCAATGGATGGTAGCCTTATCATTATGGAAGGTAGTTTGTTTTCGAGATTTTTGTTATTCCAATGGATGGTAGCCTTGTCATTATGGAAGGTAGTCTGTTGTCGAGATTTTTCTTACTCCATTGGATGGTAGCCTTGTAATTATGGAAGGTAGTCTATAGTCGAGATTTTTGTTACTCCAATGGATGGTAGCCTTGTTATTATTGAAGGTAGTCTGTTGTCGAGATTTTTGTTACTCCAATGGATGGTAGCCTTGTCATTATGGAAGGTAGTCTGTCGTTGTGATTGTTGTTACACCAATGGATGGTAGCTTTGTCGTTATGGAAGGTAATTTGTTGTTCAGATTTTTGTTACTATAATGTATGTTAGCCTTGTCATTATGGAAGGTAATTTGTTGTCCATATTTTTTTACTCCATTGGAGTGTAGCCTTGTCATTATGGAAGGTAGTCTGTTGTCGAGATTTTTGTTATTCCAATGGATGAAAGCCTAGTAATTATGGGAGGTAGTCTATTTTCGAGATTTTTGTTACTCCAATGGATGGTAGCCTTGTCATTATGGAAGGTAGTCTATTGTCAAAAATTTTGTTACTCCAATGGATGGTAGCCTTGTCATTATTGAAGATAGTCTTTTGTTGATATTTTTATTACTCCAATGGATGAGAGCCTTATCATTATGGAAGGTAGTCTGTTGTCGATATCTTTGTTACTCCATTGGATGGTAGCCTTGTTATTATGGAAGGTAGTCTGTTGTCGAGATTTCTGTTATTCCAATGGATGGTAGCCTTATCATTATGGAAGGTAAGCTTTTTGTCGTGATTTTTGTTAATCCATTGGATAGTAGACTTGTCATTAAGGAAGGTGGTCTGTTCTTGAGATTTTTGTTACTCCAATGGATGGTAGCCTTGTCATTATGGAAGGTAGTCTGTTGTCGAGATTTTTTTTACTCTAATGGATGGTATCCTTGTCATTATGGAAGGTGGTCTGTCGTTGTAATTTTTATTACTCCAATGGATGGTAGCCTTGTCATTATGGAAGGTAGTGTGTTGTTCAGATTTTTGTTACTATAATGTATGTTAGCCTTGTCTTTATGGAAGGTAGTTTGTTGTCCATATTTTTGTTATTCCATTGGATAGTAGCCTTGTCATTATGTAAGGTAGTCTGTTGTCGAGATTTTTGTTATTCCAATTGATGGAAGCCTAGTAATTATGGGAGGTAGTCTATTTTCGAGATTTTTGTTACTCCAATGGATGGTAGCCTTGTCATTATGGAAGGTAGTCTGTTGTCAAGATTTTTGTTACTCCAATGGATGGTAGCCTTGTCATTATGAAAGATAGTCTCTTGTTGATATTTTTGTTACTCCAATGGATGGTAGTCTTGTCATTATGGAAGGTAGTCTGTTGTCGAGATTTTTGTTACTCCAATGAATGGTAGCCTTGTAATTATGATAGGTAGTTTGTTCTCGTGATTGTTGTTACTCCAATGGATGGTAGCCTTGTCATTACGGAAGGTAGTATCTTGTCGATATCTTTATTACTCCAATGGATGGTAGCCTTGTCATTAAGGAAGGTGCTTTATTGTCGAGATTTTTTATACTCTAATGGATGGTAGCCTTGTCATTATGAAAGGTAGTCTCTTGTTGATATTTTTGTTACTCCAATGGATGGTAGCCTTGTCATTATGGAAGGTAGTTTGTTGTTGATATCTTTGTTACTCCATTGGATGGTAGCCTTGTTATTATGGAAGGTAGTCTGTTGTCGAGATATTTGTTATTCCAATGGATGGTAGCCTTATCATTATGGAAGGTAAGCTTTTTGTCATGATTTTTGTTAATCCATTGGATAGTAGACTTGTCATTAAGGAAGGTGGTTTGTTGTTGAGATTTTTGTTACTCCAATGGATGGTAGCCTTGTCATTATGGAAGGTAGTCTGTTGTCAAGATTTTTTTTACTCCAATGGATGGTATCCTTGTCATTATGGAAGGTGGTCTGTCGTTGTGATTTTTGTTACTCCAATGGATGGTAGCCTTGTCATTATGGAAGGTAGTGTGTTGTTCAGATTTTTGTTACTATAATGTATGTTAGCCTTGTCTTTATGGAAGGTAGTTTGTTGTCCATATTTTTCTTATTCCATTGGATAGTAGCCTTGTCATTATGGAAGGTAGTCTGTTGTCGAGATTTTTGTTATTCCAATGGATGGAAGCCTAGTAATTATGGGAGGTAGTCTATTTTCGAGATTTTTGTTACTCCAATGGATGGTAGCCTTGTCATTATGGAAGGTAGTCTGTTGTCAAGATTTTTGTTACTCCAATGGATGGTAGCCTTGTCATTATGGAAGATAGTCTCTTGTTGATATTTTTGTTACTCCAATGGATGGTAGTCTTGTCATTATGGAAGGTAGTCTGTTGTCGAGATTTTTGTTACTCCAATGAATGGTAGCCTTGTCATTATGATAGGTAGTTTGTTGTCGTGATTTTTGTTACTCCAATGGATGGTAGCCTTGTCATTACGGAAGGTAGTATCTTGTCGATATCTTTATTACTCCAATGGATGGTAGCCTTGTCATTAAGGAAGGTGCTTTATTGTCGAGATTTTTTATACTCTAATGGATGGTAGCCTTGTCATTATGAAAGGTAGTCTCTTGTTGATATTTTTGTTACTCCAATGGATGGTAGCCTTGTCATTATGGAAGGTAGTTTGTTGTCGATATCTTTGTTACTCCATTGGATGGTAGCCTTGTTATTATGGAAGGTAGTCTGTTGTCGAGATTTTTGTTATTCCAATGGATGGTAGCCTTATCATTATGGAAGGTAAGCTTTTTGTCGTGATTTTTGTTAATCCATTGGATAGTAGACTTGTCATTAAGGAAGGTGGTATGTTGTTGAGATTTTTGTTACTCCAATGGATGGTAGCCTTGTCATTATGGAAGGTAGTCTGTTGTCAAGATTTTTTTTACTCCAATGGATGGTATCCTTGTCATTATGGAAGGTGGTCTGTCGTTGTGATTTTTGTTACTCCAATGGATGGTAGCCTTGTCATTATGGAAGGTAGTGTGTTGTTCAGATTTTTGTTACTATAATGTATGTTAGCCTTGTCTTTATGGAAGGTAGTTTGTTGTCCATATTTTTCTTATTCCATTGGATAGTAGCCTTGTCATTATGGAAGGTAGTCTGTTGTCGAGATTTTTGTTATTCCAATGGATGGAAGCCTAGTAATTATGGGAGGTAGTCTATTTTCGAGATTTTTGTTACTCCAATGGATGGTAGCCTTGTCATTATGGAAGGTAGTCTGTTGTCAAGATTTTTTTTACTCCAATGGATGGTAGCCTTGTCATTATGGAAGATAGTCTCTTGTTGATATTTTTGTTACTCCAATGGATGGTAGTCTTGTCATTATGGAAGGTAGTCTGTTGTCGAGATTTTTGTTACTCCAATGAATGGTAGCCTTGTCATTATGATAGGTAGTTTGTTGTCGTGATTTTTGTTACTCCAATGGATGGTAGCCTTGTCATTACGGAAGGTAGTATCTTGTCGATATCTTTATTACTCCAATGGATGGTAGCCTTGTCATTAAGGAAGGTGCCTTATTGTCGAGATTTTTTATACTCTAATGGATGGTAGCCTTGTCATTATGAAAGGTAGTCTCTTGTTGATATTTTTGTTACTCCAATGGATGGTAGCCTTGTCATTATGGAAGGTAGTTTGTTGTCGATATCTTTGTTACTCCATTGGATGGTAGCCTTGTTATTATGGAAGGTAGTCTGTTGTCGAGATTTTTGTTATTCCAATGGATGGTAGCCTTATCATTATGGAAGGTAAGCTTTTTGTCGTGATTTTTGTTAATCCATTGGATAGTAGACTTGTCATTAAGGAAGGTGGTATGTTGTTGAGATTTTTGTTACTCCAATGGATGGTAGCCTTGTCATTATGGAAGTTAGTCTGTTGTCAAGATTTTTTTTACTCCAATGGATGGTATCCTTGTCATTATGGAAGGTGGTCTGTCGTTGTGATTTTTGTTACTCCAATGGATGGTAGCCTTGTCATTATGGAAGGTAGTGTGTTGTTCAGATTTTTGTTACTATAATGTATGTTAGCCTTGTCTTTATGGAAGGTAGTTTGTTGTCCATATTTTTCTTATTCCATTGGATAGTAGCCTTGTCATTATGGAAGGTAGTCTGTTGTCGAGATTTTTGTTATTCCAATGGATGGAAGCCTAGTAATTATGGGAGGTAGTCTATTTTCGAGATTTTTGTTACTCCAATGGATGGTAGCCTTGTCATTATGGAAGGTAGTCTGTTGTCAAGATTTTTTTTACTCCAATGGATGGTAGCCTTGTCATTATGGAAGATAGTCTCTTGTTGATATTTTTGTTACTCCAATGGATGGTAGTCTTGTCATTATGGAAGGTAGTCTGTTGTCGAGATTTTTGTTACTCCAATGAATGGTAGCCTTGTCATTATGATAGGTAGTTTGTTGTCGTGATTTTTGTTACTCCAATGGATGGTAGCCTTGTCATTACGGAAGGTAGTATCTTGTCGATATCTTTATTACTCCAATGGATGGTAGCCTTGTCATTAAGGAAGGTGCCTTATTGTCGAGATTTTTTATACTCTAATGGATGGTAGCCTTGTCATTATGAAAGGTAGTCTCTTGTTGATATTTTTGTTACTCCAATGGATGGTAGCCTTGTCATTATGGAAGGTAGTTTGTTGTCGATATCTTTGTTACTCCATTGGATGGTAGCCTTGTTATTATGGAAGGTAGTCTGTTGTCGAGATTTTTGTTATTCCAATGGATGGTAGCCTTATCATTATGGAAGGTAAGCTTTTTGTCGTGATTTTTGTTAATCCATTGGATAGTAGACTTGTCATTAAGGAAGGTGGTATGTTGTTGAGATTTTTGTTACTCCAATGGATGGTAGCCTTGTCATTATGGAAGTTAGTCTGTTGTCAAGATTTTTTTTACTCCAATGGATGGTATCCTTGTCATTATGGAAGGTGGTCTGTCGTTGTGATTTTTGTTACTCCAATGGATGGTAGCCTTGTCATTATGGAAGGTAGTGTGTTGTTCAGATTTTTGTTACTATAATGTATGTTAGCCTTGTCTTTATGGAAGGTAGTTTGTTGTCCATATTTTTCTTATTCCATTGGATAGTAGCCTTGTCATTATGGAAGGTAGTCTGTTGTCGAGATTTTTGTTATTCCAATGGATGGAAGCCTAGTAATTATGGGAGGTAGTCTATTTTCGAGATTTTTGTTACTCCAATGGATGGTAGCCTTGTCATTATGGAAGGTAGTCTGTTGTCAAGATTTTTTTTACTCCAATGGATGGTAGCCTTGTCATTATGGAAGATAGTCTCTTGTTGATATTTTTGTTACTCCAATGGATGGTAGTCTTGTCATTATGGAAGGTAGTCTGTTGTCGAGATTTTTGTTACTCCAATGAATAGTAGCCTTGTCATTATGATAGGTAGTTTGTTGTCGTGATTTTTGTTACTCCAATGGATGGTAGCCTTGTCATTACGGAAGGTAGTATCTTGTCGATATCTTTATTACTCCAATGGATGGTAGCCTTGTCATTAAGGAAGGTGCTTTATTGTCGAGATTTTTTATACTCTAATGGATGGTAGCGTTGTCATTATGAAAGGTAGTCTCTTGTTGATATTTTTGTTACTCCAATGGATGGTAGCCTTGTCATTATGGAAGGTAGTTTGTTGTCGATATCTTTGTTACTCCATTGGATGGTAGCCTTGTTATTATGGAAGGTAGTCTGTTGTCGAGATTTTTGTTATTCCAATGGATGGTAGCCTTATCATTATGGAAGGTAAGCTTTTTGTCGTGATTTTTGTTAATCCATTGGATAGTAGACTTGTCATTAAGGAAGGTGGTATGTTGTTGAGATTTTTGTTACTCCAATGGATGGTAGCCTTGTCATTATGGAAGGTAGTCTGTTGTCAAGATTTTTTTTACTCCAATGGATGGTATCCTTGTCATTATGGAAGGTGGTATGTCGTTGTGATTTTTGTTACTCCAATGGATGGTAGCCTTGTCATTATGGAAGGTAGTGTGTTGTTTAGATTTTTGTTACTATAATGTATGTTAGCCTTGTCTTTATAGAAGGTAGTTTGTTGTCCATATTTTTCTTATTCCATTGGATAGTAGCCTTGTCATTATGTAAGGTAGTCTGTTGTCGAGATTTTTGTTATTCCAATTGATGGAAGCCTAGTAATTATGGGAGGTAGTCTATTTTCGAGATTTTTGTTACTCCAATGGATAGTAGCCTTGTCATTATGGAAGGTAGTCTGTTGTCAAGATTTTTGTTACTCCAATGGATGGTAGCCTTGTCATTATGAAAGATAGTCTCTTGTTGATATTTTTGTTACTCCAATGGATGGTAGTCTTGTCATTATGGAAGGTAGTCTGTTGTCGAGATTTTTGTTACTCCAATGAATGGTAGCCTTGTCATTATGATAGGTAGTTTGTTGTCGTGATTTTTGTTACTCCAATGGATGGTAGCCTTGTCATTACGGAAGGTAGTATCTTGTCGATATCTTTATTACTCCAATGGATGGTAGCCTTGTCATTAAGGAAGGTGCTTTATTGTTGAGATTTTTTATACTCTAATGGATGGTAGCCTTGTCATTATGAAAGGTAGTCTCTTGTTGATATTTTTGTTACTCCAATGGATGGTAGCCTTGTCATTATGGAAGGTCATATTTTGTCGATATCTTTGTTACTCCAATGGATGGTAGCCTTGTAATTATGAAAGGTAGTATGTTGTCGATAATTGTTTTACTCCAATGGATGGTAGCCTTGTCATTATGGAAGGTAGTTTGTCATTATGAAAGGTAGTCTTTTGTCGATATCTTTGTTACTCCAATGGATGGTAGCCTACTCATATGGAAGGTAGTCTATAGTCGAGATTATTGTTACTCCAATGGATGGTAGCCTTGTTATTATTGAAGGTAGTTTGTTGTCGAGATTTTTGTTACTCCAATGGATGGTAGCCTTGTCATTATGGAAGGTAGTCTCTCGTTGTGATTTTTGTTACTCTAATGGATGGTAGCCTTGTCATTATGGAAGGTAGTTTGTTGTCGATATCTTTGTTACTCCATTGGATGGTAGCCTTGTAATTATGGAAGGTAGTCTATAGTCGAGATTTTTGTTACTCCAATGGATGGTAGCCTTGTCATTATGAAAGTTAGTCCGTTGTCGATATCTTTGTTACTCCATTGGATGGTAGCCTTGTAATTATGGAAGGTAGTCTATAGTCGAGATTTTTGTTACTCCAATGGATGGTAGCCTTGTCATTATGGAAGGTAGTCTGTCGTTGTGATTGTTTTTACACCAATGGATGGTAGCCTTGTCGTTATGGAAGGTAATCTGTTGTTCAGATTTTTGTTACTATAATGTATGTTAGCCTTGTCATTATGGAAGGTAATTTGTTGTCCATATTTTTTTACTCCATTGGAGTGTAGCCTTGTCATTATGGAAGGTAGTCTGTTGTCGAGATTTTTGTTATTCCAATGGATGGTAGCCTTGTCATTATGGAAGGTAGTCTATTGTCAAAAATTTTGTTACTACAATCGATGGTAGCTTTGTCATTATGGAAGATAATCTTTTGTTGATATTTTTATTACTCCAATGGATGGGAGCCTTATCATTATGGAAGGTAGTCTGTTGTCAAGATTTTTGTTATTCCAATGGATGGTAGCATTGTCATTATGGAAGGTAGTTTGTTGTCGATATCTTTGTTACTCCATTGGATGGTAGCCTTGTCATTATGGAAGGTAGTTTGTTGTCCAGATTTTTGTTACTCCAATGGATGATAGCCTTATCATTATGGAAGGTACTCTCTTGTTGATATTTTTTTTTACTTCAATGGATGGTAGCCTTTTCAATATGGAAGGTAGTCTGTTTTCGAGATTTTTGTTATTCCAATGGATGGTAGCCTTGTCATTATGAAAGGTAGTTCGTTGTCGATATCTTTGTTACTCCAATGGATGGTAGCCTAGTCATTATGGAAGGTAGTCTGTTGTCGAGATTTTTGTTACGCTATTGGATGGTAGCCTTGTCATTATGGAAGGTAGTCTGTTTTCGATATTTTTGTTACTCAATTGGATGGTAGCCTTGTTCATATGGAAGGTAGTTAGTTGTTGATATTTTTGATACTCCAATGGTTGGTAGCCTTGTCATTATGGAAGGTAGTCTGTTGTCTCGATTTTTGTTACTCCAATGGATGGTAGACTAGTCATTATGGTAGGTAGTCTGTTGTCGAGATTTTTGTTACTCCATTGGATGGTAGCCTTGTTATTATGGAAGGTAGTTTGTTGTCGAGATTTTTGTTATTCCAATGGATGGTAGCCTTGTCATCATGGATGGTAGTGTTTTTGTCGTGATTTTTGGCAATCCATTGGATAATAGACTTGTCATTATGGAAGGTGGTTTGTTGTTGATATTTTTGTTACTCCAATGGATGGTAGCCTTGTCAATATGGAAGGTAGTCTTTTTTCGAGATTTTTGTTATTCCAATGGATGGTAGCCTTGTCATTATGGAAGGTAGTCTGTTGTCGATATCATTGTTACTCCAATAGATGGTAGCCTAGTCATTACGGAAGGTAGTTTGTTGTCGAGATTTTCGTTACTCCATTGGATGTTAGCCTTGTCATTATGGAAGGTAGTTTGTTTTCGAGATTTTTGTTATTCCAATGGATGGTAGCCTTATCATTATGAAAGGTAGTCCGTTGTCGATATATTTATTACTCCAATGGATGGTATCCTAGTCATTATGGAAGGTAGTCTGTTGTCGAGATTTTTGTTACTCTATTGGATGGTAGCCTTGTCATTATGGAAGGTAGTCTGTTGTCGATATTTTTGTTACTCCATTGGATGGTAGCCTTGTTATTATGCAAGGTAGTCTGTTGTCGAGATTTTTGTTATTCCAATGGATGGTAGCCTTATCATTATGGATGGTAAGCTTTTTGTCGTGATTTTTGTTAATCCATTGGATAGTAGACTTGTCATTAAGGAAGGTGGTCTGTTGTTGAGATTTTTGTTACTCCAATGGATGGTAGCCTTGTCATTATGGAAGGTAGTCTGTTGTCGAGATTTTTGTTAATCCATTGGATAGTAGACTTGTCATTAAGGAAGGTGGTCTGTTGTTGAGATTTTTGTTACTCCAATGGATGGTAGCCTTGTCATTATGGAAGGTAGTCTGTTGTCGAGATTGTTTTTACTCCATTGGATGGTATCCTTGTCATTATGGAAGGTAGTTTGTTGTCAAGATTTTTGTTATTCCAATGGATGGTAGCCTTGTCATTATGGAAGGTAGTTTGTTGTTGATATTTTTGTTACTCCAATGGTTGGTAGCCTTGTCATTATGAAAGGTAGTCTTTTGTCCCGATTTTTGTTACTCCAATGGATGGTAGACTGGTCGTTATGGAAGGTAGTCTGTTTTCAAGATTTTTGTTATTCCAATGGATGGTAGCCTTGTCATTATGAAAGGTAGTCCGTTGTCGATATCTTTGTTACTCCAATGGATGGTAGCCTTATCATTATGGAAGGTAGTCTGTTGTCGAGATTTTTTTTATTCCAATGGATGGTAGCATTGTCATTATGGAAGGTAGTTTGTTGTCGATATCTTTGTTACTCCAATGGATGGTAGCCTTGTCATTAAGGAAGGTGCTTTATTGTCAAGATTTTTTATACTCTAATGGATGGTAGCCTTGTCATTATGAAAGGTAGTCTCTTGTTGATATTTTTGTTACTCCAATGGATGGTAGCCTTGTCATTATGGAAGGTCATATTTTGTCGATATCTTTGTTACTCCAATGGATGGTAGCCTTGTAACTATGGAAGGTAGTATGTTGTCGATAAATTTTTTACTCCAATGTATGTTAGCCTTGTCATTATGGAAGGTAGTCTGTTGTCTCGATTTTTGATACTCCAATGGTTGGTAGCCTTGTCATTATGGAAGGTAGTCTGTTGTCTCGATTTTTGTTACTCCAATGGATGGTAGACTAGTCATTATGGTAGGTAGTCTATTGTCGATATTTTTGTTACTCCATTGGATGGTAGCCTTGTTATTATGGAAGGTAGTTTGTTGTCGAGATTTTTGTTATTCCAATGGATGGTAGCCTTGTCATCATGGATGGTAGTGTTTTTGTCGTGATTTTTGTCAATCCATTGGATAGTAGACTTGTCATTATGGAAGGTGGTTTGTTGTTGATATTTTTGTTACTCCAATGGATGGTAGCCTTGTCAATATGGAAGGTAGTCTTTTTTCGAGATTTTTGTTATTCCAATGGATGGTAGCCTTGTCATTATGGAAGGTAGTCTGTTGTCGATATCATTGTTACTCCAATAGATGGTAGCCTAGTCATTACGGAAGGTAGTTTGTTGTCGAGATTTTTGTTACTCCATTGGAAGGTAGCCTTGTCATTATGGAAGGTAGTTTCTTTTCGAGATTTTTGTTATTCCAATGGATGGTAGCCTTGTCATTATGAAAGGTAGTCCGTTGTCGATATCTTTGTTACTCCAATGGATGGTATCCTAGTCATTATGGAAGGTAGTCTGTTGTCGAGATTTTTGTTACTCTATTGGATGGTAGCCTTGTCATTATGGAAGGTAGTCTGTTGTCGATATTTTTGTTACTCCATTGGATGGTAGCCTTGTTATTATGCAAGGTAGTCTGTTGTCGAGATTTTTGTTATTCCAATGGATGGTAGCCTTATCATTATGGATGGTAAGCTTTTTGTCGTGATTTTTGTTAATCCATTGGATAGTAGACTTGTCATTAAGGAAGGTGGTCTGTTGTTGAGATTTTGGTTACTCCAATGGATGGTAGCCTTGTCATTATGGAAGGTAGTCTGTTGTCGAGATTTTTGTTAATCCATTGGATAGTAGACTTGTCATTAAGGAAGGTGGTCTGTTGTTGATATTTTTGTTACTCCAATGGATGGTAGCCTTGTCATTATGGAAGGTAGTCTGTTGTCGAGATTTTTTTTACTCCATTGGATGGTATCCTTGTCATTATGGAAGGTAGTTTGTTGTCAAGATTTTTGTTATTCCAATGGATGGTAGCCTTGTCATTATGGAAGGTAGTTTGTTGTTGATATTTTTGTTACTCCAATGGTTGGTAGCCTTGTCATTATGAAAGGTAGTTTGTTGTCCCGATTTTTGTTACTCCAATGGATGGTAGACTGGTCGTTATGGAAGGTAGTCTGTTTTCGAGATTTTTGTTATTCCAATGGATGGTAGCCTTGTCATTATGAAAGGTAGTCCGTTGTCGATATCTTTGTTACTCCAATGAATGGTAGCCTTATCATTATGGAAGGTAGTCTGTTGTCGAGATTTTTGTTATTCCAATGGATGGTAGCATTGTCATTATGGAAGGTAGTTTGTTGTCGATATCTTTGTTACTCCAATGGATGGTAGCCTTGTCATTAAGGAAGGTGCTTTATTGTCAAGATTTTTTATACTCTAATGGATGGTAGCCTTGTCATTATGAAAGGTAGTCTCTTGTTGATATTTTTGCTACTCCAATGGATGGTAGCCTTGTCATTATGGAAGGTCATATTTTGTCGATATCTTTGTAACTCCAATGGATGGTAGCATTGTAACTATGGAAGGTAGTATGTTGTCGATAAATTTTTTACTCCAATGTATGTTAGCCTTGTCATTATGGAAGGTAGTCTGTTGTCGAGATTTTTGTTACTCCAATGGATGGTAGCCTTGTCAATATGAAAGGTAGTCTGTTTTCGAGATTTTGGTTATTTCAATGGATGGTAGCCTTGTCATTATGAAACATAGTCTGTTGTCGATATCTTTGTTACTCCAATGGATGGTAGCCTACTCATATGGAAGGTAGTCTATAGTCGAGATTATTGTTACTCCAATGGATGGTAGCCTTGTTATTATTGAAGGTAGTTTGTTGTCGAGATTTTTGTTACTCCAATGGATGGTAGCCTTGTCATTATGGAAGGTAGTCTCTCATTGTGATTTTTGTTACTCTAATGGATGGTAGCCTTGTCATTATGGAAGGTAGTTTGTTGTCAAGATTTTTGTTATTCCAATGGATGGTAGCCTTGTCATTATGGAAGGTAGTTTGTTGTTGATATTTTTGTTACTCCAATGGATGGTAGCCTTGTCATTATGGAAGGTAGTCTCTTGTCCCGATTTTTGTTACTCCAATGGATGGTAGACTGGTCGTTATGGAAGGTAGTCTGTTTTCGAGATTTTTGTTATTCCAATGGATGGTAGCCTTTTCATTAAGAAAGGTAGTCCGTTGTCGATATCTTTGTTACTCCAATGGATGGTAGCCTAGTCATTATGAAAGGTAGTCTGTTGTCATGATTTTTGTTACTCCATTGGATGGTAGCCTTGTCATTATGGAAGGTAGTTTGTTTTCGAGATTTTTGTTATTCCAATGGATGGTAGCCTTGTCATTATGGAATGTAGTTTGTTTTCGAGATTTTTGTTATTCCAATGGATGGTAGCCTTGTCATTAAGGAAGGTAGTCTGTTGTCGAGATTTTTGTTACTCCATTGGATGGTAGCCTTGTCATTATGGAAGGTAGTCTATAATCAAGATTTTTGTGACTCCAATGGATGGTAGCCTTATTATTATTGAAGGTAGTATGTTGTCGAGATTTTTGTTACTCCAATGGATGGAAGCCTTGTCATTATGGAATGTAGTATGTCATTGTAATTTTTGTTACTCCAACGGATGGTAGCCTTGTCATTATGGAAGGTAGTCTATTGTCCAGATTTTTGTTACTCAAATGGATGGTAGCCTTGTCATTATGGAAGGTAGTCTGTCGTTGTGATTGTTGTTACACCAATGGATGGTAGCCTTGCCATTATGGAAGGAAATCTGTTGTTCAGATTTTTGTTACTATAATGTATGTTAGCCTTGTCATTATGGAAGGTAATTTGTTGTCCACATTTTTTTACTCCATTGGATAATAGCCTTGTCATTATGGAAGGTAGTCTGTTGTCGAGATTTTTGTTATTCCAATGGATGAAAGCCTAGTAATTATGGGAGGTAGTCTATTTTAGAGATTTTTGTTACTCGATTGGATGGTAGCCTTGTCATTATGGAAGGTAGTCTGTTGTCAAATTTTTTGTTACTCCAATGGATGGTAGCCTTGTCATTATGGAAGATAGTCTCTTGTTGATATTTTTGTTACTCCAATGGATGGTAGCCTTATCATTATGGAAGGTAGTCTGTTGTCGATATCTTTGTTATTCCAATGGATGGTAGCATTGTCATTATGGAAGGTAGTTTGTTGTCGATATCTTTGTTACTCCAATGGATGGTAGCCTTGTCATTATGGAAGGTAGTTTGTTGTCCAGATTTTTGTTACTCCAATGGATGATAGCCTTATCATTATGGAAGGTACTCTCTTGTTGATATTTTTTTTTACTTCAATGGATGGTAGCCTTTTCAATATGGAAGGTAGTCTATTTTCGAGATTTTTGTTATTCCAATGGATGGTAGCCTTCTCATTATGAAAGGTAGTCCGTTGTCGATATCTTTGTTACTCCAATGGATGGTAGCCTAGTGATTATGGAAGGTAGTCTGTTGTCGAAATTTTTGTTACTCCATTGGATGGTAGCCTTGTCATTATAGAAGGTAGTCTGTTTTCGAGATTTTTGTTATTCCAATGGATGGTAGCCTTGTCATTATGGAAGGTAGTTTGTTTTCGAGATTTTTGTTATTCCAATGGATGGTAGCCTTGTCATTATGGAAAGTAGTTTGTTGTCGAGATTTTTGTTATTCCAATGGATGGTAGCCTTGTCATTATGGAAGGTAGTTTGTTGTTGATATTTTTGTTACTCCAAAGGTTGGTAGCCTTGTCATTATGGAAGGTAGTATGTTGTCTCGATTTTTGTTACTCCAATGGATGGTAGAATAGTCGTTATGGAAGGTTGTCTGTTGTCGAGATTTTTGTTACTCCATTGGATGGTAGCCTTGTTATTATTGAAGGTAGTCTGTTATCGAGATTTTTGTTATTCCAATGGATGGTAGCCTTGTCATCATGGAAGGTAGTGTTTTTGTCGTGATTTTTGTCAATCTATTGGATAGTAGACTTGTCATTATAGAAGGTGGTCTGTTGTTGAGATTTTTGTTACTCCAATGGATGGTAGCCTTGTCAATATGGAAGGTAGTCTGTTTTCGAGATTTTTGTTATTCCAATGGATGGTAGCCTTGTCATTATGGAAGGTAGTTTGTTGTTGATATTTATGTTACTCCAATGGTTGGTAGCCTTGTCATTATGAAAGGTAGTCTTTTGTCCCGATTTTTGTTACTCCAATGGATGGTAGACTGGTCGTTATGGAAGGTAGTCTGTTTTCAAGATTTTTGTTATTCCAATGGATGGTAGCCTTGTCATTATGAAAGGTAGTCCGTTGTCGATATCTTTGTTACTCCAATGGATGGTAGCCTTATCATTATGGAAGGTAGTCTGTTGTCGAGATTTTTTTTATTCCAATGGATGGTAGCATTGTCATTATGGAAGGTAGTTTGTTGTCGATATCTTTGTTACTCCAATGGATGGTAGCCTTGTCATTAAGGAAGGTGCTTTATTGTCAAGATTTTTTATACTCTAATGGATGGTAGCCTTGTCATTATGAAAGGTAGTCTCTTGTTGATATTTTTGTTACTCCAATGGATGGTAGCCTTGTCATTATGGAAGGTCATATTTTGTCGATATCTTTGTTACTCCAATGGATGGTAGCCTTGTAACTATGGAAGGTAGTATGTTGTCGATAAATTTTTTACTCCAATGTATGTTAGCCTTGTCATTATGGAAGGTAGTCTGTTGTCTCGATTTTTGATACTCCAATGGTTGGTAGCCTTGTCATTATGGAAGGTAGTCTGTTGTCTCGATTTTTGTTACTCCAATGGATGGTAGACTAGTCATTATGGTAGGTAGTCTATTGTCGAGATTTTTGTTACTCCATTGGATGGTAGCCTTGTTATTATGGAAGGTAGTTTGTTGTCGAGATTTTTGTTATTCCAATGGATGGTAGCCTTGTCATCATGGATGGTAGTGTTTTTGTCGTGATTTTTGTCAATCCATTGGATAGTAGACTTGTCATTATGGAAGGTGGTTTGTTGTTGATATTTTTGTTACTCCAATGGATGGTAGCCTTGTCAATATGGAAGGTAGTCTTTTTTCGAGATTTTTGTTATTCCAATGGATGGTAGCCTTGTCATTATGGAAGGTAGTCTGTTGTCGATATCATTGTTACTCCAATAGATGGTAGCCTAGTCATTACGGAAGGTAGTTTGTTGTCGAGATTTTTGTTACTCCATTGGATGGTAGCCTTGTCATTATGGAAGGTAGTTTCTTTTCGAGATTTTTGTTATTCCAATGGATGGTAGCCTTGTCATTATGAAAGGTAGTCCGTTGTCGATATCTTTGTTACTCCAATGGATGGTATCCTAGTCATTATGGAAGGTAGTCTGTTGTCGAGATTTTTGTTACTCTATTGGATGGTAGCCTTGTCATTATGGAAGGTAGTCTGTTGTCGATATTTTTGTTACTCCATTGGATGGTAGCCTTGTTATTATGCAAGGTAGTCTGTTGTCGAGATTTTTGTTATTCCAATGGATGGTAGCCTTATCATTATGGATGGTAAGCTTTTTGTCGTGATTTTTGTTAATCCATTGGATAGTAGACTTGTCATTAAGGAAGGTGGTCTGTTGTTGAGATTTTGGTTACTCCAATGGATGGTAGCCTTGTCATTATGGAAGGTAGTCTGTTGTCGAGATTTTTGTTAATCCATTGGATAGTAGACTTGTCATTAAGGAAGGTGGTCTGTTGTTGATATTTTTGTTACTCCAATGGATGGTAGCCTTGTCATTATGGAAGGTAGTCTGTTGTCGAGATTTTTTTTACTCCATTGGATGGTATCCTTGTCATTATGGAAGGTAGTTTGTTGTCAAGATTTTTGTTATTCCAATGGATGGTAGCCTTGTCATTAAGGAAGGTAGTTTGTTGTCCCGATTTTTGTTACTCCAATGGATGGTAGACTGGTCGTTATGGAAGGTAGTCTGTTTTCGAGATTTTTGTTATTCCAATGGATGGTAGCCTTGTCATTATGAAAGGTAGTCCGTTGTCGATATCTTTGTTACTCCAATGAATGGTAGCCTTATCATTATGGAAGGTAGTCTGTTGTCGAGATTTTTGTTATTCCAATGGATGGTAGCATTGTCATTATGGAAGGTAGTTTGTTGTCGATATCTTTGTTACTCCAATGGATGGTAGCCTTGTCATTATGGAAGGTCATATTTTGTCGATATCTTTGTAACTCCAATGGATGGTAGCATTGTAACTATGGAAGGTAGTATGTTGTCGATAAATTTTTTACTCCAATGTATGTTAGCCTTGTCATTATGGAAGGTAGTCTGTTGTCGAGATTTTTGTTACTCCAATGGATGGTAGCCTTGTCAATATGAAAGGTAGTCTGTTTTCGAGATTTTGGTTATTTCAATGGATGGTAGCCTTGTCATTATGAAACATAGTCTGTTGTCGATATCTTTGTTACTCCAATGGATGGTAGCCTACTCATATGGAAGGTAGTCTATAGTCGAGATTATTGTTACTCCAATGGATGGTAGCCTTGTTATTATTGAAGGTAGTTTGTTGTCGAGATTTTTATTACTCCAATGGATGGTAGCCTTGTCATTATGGAAGGTAGTCTCTCATTGTGATTTTTGTTACTCTAATGGATGGTAGCCTTGTCATTATGGAAGGTAGTTTGTTGTCAAGATTTTTGTTATTCCAATGGATGGTAGCCTTGTCATTATGGAAGGTAGTTTGTTGTTGATATTTTTGTTACTCCAATGGATGGTAGCCTTGTCATTATGGAAGGTAGTCTCTTGTCCCGATTTTTGTTACTCCAATGGATGGTAGACTCGTCGTTATGGAAGGTAGTCTGTTTTCGAGATTTTTGTTATTCCAATGGATGGTAGCCTTTTCATTAAGAAAGGTAGTCCGTTGTCGATATCTTTGTTACTCCAATGGATGGTAGCCTAGTCATTATGAAAGGTAGTCTGTTGTCATGATTTTTGTTACTCCATTGGATGGTAGCCTTGTCATTATGGAAGGTAGTTTGTTTTCGAGATTTTTGTTATTCCAATGGATGGTAGCCTTGTCATTATGGAATGTAGTTTGTTTTCGAGATTTTTGTTATTCCAATGGATGGTAGCCTTGTCATTAAGGAAGGTAGTCTGTTGTCGAGATTTTTGTTACTCCATTGGATGGTAGCCTTGTCATTATGGAAGGTAGTCTATAATCAAGATTTTTGTGACTCCAATGGATGGTAGCCTTATTATTATTGAAGGTAGTATGTTGTCGAGATTTTTGTTACTCCAATGGATGGAAGCCTTGTCATTATGGAATGTAGTATGTCATTGTAATTTTTGTTACTCCAACGGATGGTAGCCTTGTCAATATGGAAGGTAGTCTATTGTCCAGATTTTTGTTACTCAAATGGATGGTAGCCTTGTCATTATGGAAGGTAGTCTGTCGTTGTGATTGTTGTTACACCAATGGATGGTAGCCTTGTCGTTATGGAAGGAAATCTGTTGTTCAGATTTTTGTTACTATAATGTATGTTAGCCTTGTCATTATGGAAGGTAATTTGTTGTCCACATTTTTTTACTCCATTGGATAATAGCCTTGTCATTATGGAAGGTAGTCTGTTGTCGAGATTTTTGTTATTCCAATGGATGAAAGCCTAGTAATTATGGGAGGTAGTCTATTTTAGAGATTTTTGTTACTCGATTGGATGGTAGCCTTGTCATTATGGAAGGTAGTCTGTTGTCAAATTTTTTGTTACTCCAATGGATGGTAGCCTTGTCATTATGGAAGATAGTCTCTTGTTGATATTTTTGTTACTCCAATGGATGGTAGCCTTATCATTATGGAAGGTAGTCTGTTGTCGATATCTTTGTTATTCCAATGGATGGTAGCATTGTCATTATGGAAGGTAGTTTGTTGTCGATATCTTTGTTACTCCAATGGATGGTAGCCTTGTCATTATGGAAGGTAGTTTGTTGTCCAGATTTTTGTTACTCCAATGGATGATAGCCTTATCATTATGGAAGGTACTCTCTTGTTGATATTTTTTTTTACTTCAATGGATGGTAGCCTTTTCAATATGGAAGGTAGTCTATTTTCGAGATTTTTGTTATTCCAATGGATGGTAGCCTTCTCATTATGAAAGGTAGTCCGTTGTCGATATCTTTGTTACTCCAATGGATGGTAGCCTAGTGATTATGGAAGGTAGTCTGTTGTCGAAATTTTTGTTACTCCATTGGATGGTAGCCTTGTCATTATAGAAGGTAGTCTGTTTTCGAGATTTTTGTTATTCCAATGGATGGTAGCCTTGTCATTATGGAAGGTAGTTTGTTTTCGAGATTTTTGTTATTCCAATGGATGGTAGCCTTGTCATTATGGAAAGTAGTTTGTTGTCGAGATTTTTGTTATTCCAATGGATGGTAGCCTTGTCATTATGGAAGGTAGTTTGTTGTTGATATTTTTGTTACTCCAAAGGTTGGTAGCCTTGTCATTATGGAAGGTAGTATGTTGTCTCGATTTTTGTTACTCCAATGGATGGTAGAATAGTCGTTATGGAAGGTTGTCTGTTGTCGAGATTTTTGTTACTCCATTGGATGGTAGCCTTGTTATTATTGAAGGTAGTCTGTTATCGAGATTTTTGTTATTCCAATGGATGGTAGCCTTGTCATCATGGAAGGTAGTGTTTTTGTCGTGATTTTTGTCAATCTATTGGATAGTAGACTTGTCATTATAGAAGGTGGTCTGTTGTTGAGATTTTTGTTACTCCAATGGATGGTAGCCTTGTCAATATGGAAGGTAGTCTGTTTTCGAGATTTTTGTTATTCTAATGGATGGTAGCCTTGTCATTATGAAAGGTAGTCTGTTGTCGATATCATTGTTACTCCAATAGATGGTAGCCTAGTCATTATGGAAGGTAGTCGGTTGTCGAGATTTTTGTTACTCTATTGGATGGTAGCCTTGTCATTATGGAAGGTAGTTTGTTTTCGAGATTTTTGTTATTCCAATGGATGCTAGCCTTTTCATTATGGAAGGTAGTTTTTTGTCGAGATTTTTTTAATTCCAATGGATGGTAGCATGTCATTATGGAAGGTAGTTTGTTGTTGATATTTTTGTTACTCTAATGGATAGTAGCCTTGTCATTATGGAAGGTAGTTTGTTGTGCCGATTTTTGTTACTCCAATGGATGGTAGCCTTGTTATTATGGAAGGTAGTCTGTTGTCGAGATTTTTGTTATTCCAATGGATGGTAGCCTTATCATTATGGAAGGTAAGCTTTTTGTCGTGATTTTTGTTAATCCATTGGATAGTAGACTTGTCATTAAGGAAGGTGGTCTGTTGTTGAGATTTTTGTTACTCCAATGGATGGTATCCTTGTCATTATGGAATGTGGTCTGTCGTTGTGATTTTTGTTACTCCAATGGATGGTAGCCTTGTCATTATGGAAGGTAGTGTGTTGTTCAGATTTTTGTTACTATAATGTATGTTAGCCTTATCTTTATGGAAGGTAGTTTGTTGTCCATGTTTTTGTTATTCCATTGGATAGTAGCCTTGTCATTATGGAAGGTAGTCTGTTGTCGAGATTTTTGTTATTCCAATGGATGGAAGCCTACTAATTATGGGAGGTAGTCTATTTTCGAGATTTTTGTTACTCCAATGGATGGTAGCCTTGTCATTATGGAAGGTAGTCTGTTGTCAAGATTTTTGTTACTCCAATGGATGGTAGCCTTGTCATTATGGAAGATAGTCTTTTGTTGATATTTTTGTTACTCCAATGGATGGTAGTCTTGTCATTATGGAAGGTAGTCTGTTGTTAAGATTTTTGTTACTCCAATGAATGGTAGCCTTGTCATTATGATAGGTAGTTTGTTGTCGTGATTTTTGTTACTCCAATGGATGGTAGCCTTGTCATTAAGGAAGGTGCTTTATTGTCGATATTTTTTATACTCTAATGGATGGTAGCCTTGTCATTATGAAAGGTAGTCTCTTGTTGATATTTTTGTTACTCCAATGGATGGTAGCCTTGTCATTATGGAAGGTCATATTTTGTCGATATCTTTGTTACTCCAATGGATGGTAGCCTTGTAATTATGCAAGGTAGTATGTTATCGATAATTTTTTTACTCCAATGGATGGTAGCCTTGTCATTATGGAAGGTAGTCTGTTGTCGAGATTTTTGTTACTCCAATGGATGGTAGCCTTGTCAATATGGAATGTAGTCTGTTTTCAAGATTTTGGTTATTTCAATGGATGGTAGCCTTGTTATTATGAAACATAGTCTGTTGTGGATATCTTTGTTACTCCAATGGATGGTAGCCTACTCATATGGAAGGTAGTCTATAGTCGAGATTATTGTTACTCCAATGCATGGTAGCCTTGTTATTATTGAAGGTAGTTTGTTGTCGAGATTTTTGTTACTCCAATGGATGGTAGCCTTGTCATTATGGAAGGTAGTGTCTCATTGTGATTTTTGTTACTCTAATGGATGGTAGCCTTGTCATTATGGAAGGTAGTTTGTTGTCGAGATTTTTGTTATTCCAATGGATGGTATCCATGTCATTATGAAAGGTTGTCCGTTGTCGATATCTTTGTTACTCCAATGGATGGTAGCCTAGTCATTATGGAAGGTAGTTTGTTGTGAAGATTTTTGTTACTCCATTGTATGGTAGCCTTGTCATTAAGGAAGGTAGTTTGTTTTCGAGATTTTTGTTATTCCAATGGATGGTAGCCTTATCATTATGGAAGGTAGTTTGTTTTCGAGATTTTTGTTATTCCAATGGATGGTAGCCTTGTCATCATGGAATGTAGTATGTCATTGTGATTTTTGTTACTCCAACGGATGGTAGCCTTGTCATTATGGAAGGTAGTCTATTGTCCATATTTTTGTTACTCAAATGGATGGTAGCCTTGTCATTATGGAAGGTAGTCTGTTGTTGTGATTGTTGTTACACCAATGGATGGTAGCCTTGTCGTTATGGAAGGAAATCTGTTGTTCAGATTTTTGTTACTATAATGTATGTTAGCCTTGTCATTATGGAAGGTAATTTGTTGTCCATATTTTTTTACTCCATTGGATATTAGCCTTGTCATTATGGAAGGTAGTCTGTTGTCGAGATTTTTGTTATTCCAATGGATGGAAGCCTAGTAATTATGGGAGGTAGTCTATTTTAGAGATTTTTGTTACTCCAATGGATGGTAGCCTTGTCATTATGGAAGGTAGTCTGTTGTCAAAATTTTTGTTACTCCAATGGATGGTAGCCTTGTCATTATGGAAGATAGTCTCTTGTTGATATTTTTGTTACTCCAATGGATGGTAGCCTTATCATTATGGAAGGTAGTCTGTTGTCGATATCTTTGTTATTCCAATAGATGGTAGCATTGTCATTATGGAAGGTAGTTTGTTGTCGATATCTTTGTTACTCCAATGGATGGTAGCCTTGTCATTATGGAAGGTACTTTGTTGTCCAGATTTTTGTTACTCCAATGGATGATAGCCTTATCATTATGGAAGGTACTCTCTTGTTGATATTTTTTTTTACTTCAATGGATGGTAGCCTTTTCAATATGGAAGGTAGTCTGTTTTCGAGATTTTTGTTATTCCAATGGATGGTACCCTTGTCATTATGGAAGGTAGTTTGTTTTCGACATTTTTGTTATTCCAATGGATGGTAGCCTTGTCATTATGGAAGGTAGTCCGTTGTCGAGATTTTTGTTACTCCATTGGATGGTAGCCTTGTCATTATGGAAGGTAGTCTATATTCGAGATTTTTGTTACTCCAATGGATGGTAGCCTTGTTATTATTGAAGGTAGTCTGTTGTCGATATTTTTGAAACTCCATTGGATGGTAGCCTTCTCATTATGGAACGTAGTCTGTAATTGTGATTTTTGTTATTCCAATGGATGGTAGCCTTGTCATTATGGAAGGTAGTCTTTTTGTCGCGATTTTTGTTAATCCATTGGATAATAGACTTGTCATTACGGAAGGTGGTCTGTTGTTGAGATTTTTGATACTCCAATGAATGGTAGTCTTGTCATTATGGAAGGTAGTCTGTTGTCGAGATTTTTTTTATTCCAATGGATGGTAGCCATATCATTATGGAAGGTAGTCTGTCATTGTGATTTTTGTTACTCCAAGGGTTGGTAGCCTTGTCATTATGGAAGGTAGTGTGTTGTTCATATTTTTGTTACTATAATGTATGTTAGCCTTGTCTTTATGGAAGGTAGTTTGTTGTCCATATTTTTGTTACTCCATTGGATAATAGTCTTGTCATTATAGAAGGTAGTCTGTAGTCGAAATTTTTGTTATTCCAATGGATGGAAGCCTAGTAATTATGGGAGGTAGTCTATTTTCAAGATTTTTGTTACTCCAATGGATGGTAGCCTTGTCATTATGGAAGGTAGTCTGTTGTCAAGTTTTTTGTTACTCCAATGGATGATAGCCTTGTCATTATGGAAGGTAGTCTGTTATCGAGATTTTTGTTACTCCGATGGATGGTAGACTTGTCATTATGGAAGGTAGTTTGTTGTCGTGATTTTTGATACTCCAATGGATGGTAGCCTTGTCATTATGGAAGGTAGTATGTTGTCGATATCTTTGTTACTCCAATGGATGGTAGCCTTTTCATTAAGTAAGGTGGTTTATTGTCGAGATTTTTTAAACTCTAATGGATGGTAGCCTTGTCATAATGAAAGGTAGTCTCTTGTTGATATTTTTGTTACTCCAATGAATGGTAGCCTTGTCAATATAGAAGGTAGTATTTTGTCGATATCTTTGTTACTCCAATGGATGGTAGCCTTGTATTTATGGAAGGTAGTATGTTGACGAGATTTTTATTACTCCAATGTATGGTAGCCTTGTCAATATTGAAGGTAGTCTATTTTTGAGATTTTTTTTATTTCAATGGATGGTAGCCTTATCATTATGAAAGGTAGTCTGTTGTCGATATCTTTGTTACTCCAATGGATGGTAGCCTAGTCATTATGGAAGGTATTCTATAGTCGAGATTATTGTTACTCCAATGGATGGTAGCCTTGTTATTATTGAAGGTAGTCTGTTGTTGAGATTTTTGTTACACCAATGGATGGTAGCCTTGTCATTATGGAAGGTAGTCTGTCATTGTGATTTTTATTACTCCAATGGATAGTAGCCTTGTCATTATGAAAGGTAGTCTATTGTCCAGATTTTTGTTACTCAAATGGATGGTAGCCTTGTCATTATGGAAGGTAGTCTGTCGTTTTTATTGTTGTTACACCAATGGATGGTAGCCTTGTCGTTATGGAAGGTAATCTGTTGTTCAAATTTTTGTTACTATAATGTATGTTAGACTTGTCATTATGGAAGGTAATTTGTTGTCCATATTTTTTTACTCCATTGGATAGTAGCCTTGTCATTATGGAAGGTAGTCTGTTGTCGAGATTTTTGTTATTCCAATGGATGGAAGCCTAGTAATTATGGGAGGTAGTCTATTTTCAAGATTTTTGTTTCTCCAATGGATGGTAGCATTGTCATTATGGAAGGTAGTTTGTTGTCAAAAATTTTGTCACTCCAATGGATGGTAGCCTTGTCATTATGGAAGATAGTCTCTTGTTGATATTTTTGTTACTCCAATGGATGGTAGCCTTATCATTATGGAAGGTAGACTGTTGTCGATATTTTTGTTATTCCAATGGATGGTAGCATTGTCATTATGGAAGGTGGTTTATTGTCGAGATTTTTTATACTCTAATGGATGGTAGCCTTGTCATTATGAAAGGTAGTCTCTTGTTGATATTTTTGTTACTCCAATTGATGGTAGCCTTGTCAATATGGAAGGTAGTATTTTGTCGATATCTTTGTTACTCCAATGGATGGTAGCCTTGTAATTATGGAAGTTAGTATGTTGACGAGATTTTTATTACTCCAACGGATGGTAGCTTTGTCAATATGGAAGGTAGTCTGTTTTCGAGATTTTAGTTATTTCAATGGATGGTAGCCTTGTCATTATGAAAGGTAGTCTGTTGTCAATATCTTTGTTACTCCAATGGATGGTAGCCTAGTCATTATGGAAGGTATTCTGTAGTTGAGATTATTGTTACTCCAATGGATGGTAGCCTTGTTATTATCGAAGGTAGTTTGTTGTCGAGATTTTTGTTACTCCAATGGATGGTACCCTTGTCATTATGGAAGGTAGTCTGTCATTGTGATTTTTGTTACTCCAATGGATGGTAGCCTTGTCATTATGGAAGGTAGTCTGTTATCGAGATTTTTGTTACTCCATTGGATGGTAGCCTTGTCATTATGGAAGGTAGTCTATTGTCCCGATTTTTGATACTCCATTGTATGTTAGCCTTGTCTTTATGGAAGGTAGTCCGTTGTCGATTTCTTTGTTACTCCAATGGGTGGTAGCCTTGTCATTATGGAAGGTAGTTTGTTGTCGAGATTTTTGTTACTCCATTTGATGGTAGCCTTGTCATTATGGAAGGTAGTCTGTTTTCAAGATTTTTGTTATTCCAATGGATTGTAGCCTTGTCATTATGGAAGGTAGTTAGTTGTCGAGTTTTTTGTTATTCCAATGGATGGTAGCCTTGTCATTATGGAAGGTAGTTTATTGTCGATATTTTTGTTATTCCAATGGATGGTAGCCTTGTCATTATGGAAGGTAGTTTGTTGTTGATATTTTTGTTACTCCAATGGATGGTAGCCTTGTCATTATTGAAGGTAGTCTGTTGTCCCGATTTTTATTACTCCAATGGAGGGTAGACTAGTCGTTATGGAAGGTAGTCTGTTGTCGAGATTTTTGTTACTCCATTGGATGGTAGCCTTGTTATTATGGAAGGTAGTATGTTGTCGAGATTTTTGTTATTCCAATGGATGGTAGCCTTGTCATTATGGAAGGTAGTCTTTTTGTCGTGATTTTTGTTAATCCATTGGATAGTAGACTTATTATTATGGAAGGTGGTCTGTTACTGAGATTTTTGTTACTCCAATGGATGGTAGCCTTGTCAATATGGAAGGTAGTCTATTTTCGAGATTTTTGTTATTCAAATGGATGGTAGCCTAGTCATTATGGAAGTTAGTCTGTTGTCGAGATTTTTGTTACACCATTGGACGGTAGCCTTGTCATTATAGAAGGTAGTCTATAGTCGAGATTTTTGTTACTCCAATGGATGGTAGCCTTGTTATTATTGAAGGTAGTTTGTTGTCGAGATTTTTGTTACTCCAATGGATGGTAGCCTTGTCATTATGGAAGGTAGTTTGTTGTCGTGATTTTTGTTACTCCAATGGATGATAGCCTTGTCATTATGGAAGGTAGTCTGTCGTTGTGATTTTTGTTACTCTAATGGATGGTAGCCTTGTGATTATGGAAGGTAGTGTGTTGTTCATATTTTTGATACTATAATGTATGTTAGCCTTGTCTTTATGGTTGGTAGTTTGTTGTCCATATTTTTGTTACTCCATTGGATAGTAGCCTTGTCATTAGGGAAGGTAGTCTGTTGTCGAGATTTTTGTTATTCCAATGGATGGAAGCCTAGTAATTATGGGAAGTAGTCTATTTTCGAGATTTTGGTTACTCCAATGGATGGTAGCCTTGTCATTATGGAAGGTAGTATCTTGTCGATATCTTTATTACTCCAATGGATGGTAGCCTTGTCATTAAGGAAGGTGCTTTATTGTCGAGATTTTTTATACTCTAATGGATGGTAGCCTTGTCATTATGAAAGGTAGTCTCTTGTTGATATTTTTGTTACTCCAATGGATGGTAGCCTTGTCATTATGGAAGGTCATATTTTGTCGATATCTTTGTTACTCCAATGGATGGTAGCCTTGTAATTATGGAAGGTAGTATGTTGACGATATCTTTGTTACTCCAATGGATGGTAGCCTAGTCATTATGGAAGGTAGTCTGTTGTCGAGATTTTTGTTACTCCATTGAATGGTAGCCTTGTCATTGTGGAAGGTAGTCTGTTTTCGGGATTTTTGTTATTCCAATGGATGGTAGCCTTGTCATTATGGAAGGTAGTTTGTTGTCGAGATTTTTGTTATTCCAATGGATGGTAGCCTTGTCATTATGGAAGTTAGTTTGTTGTTGATATTTTTGTTACTCCAATGGATGGTAGCCTTGTCATTATGGAAGGTAGTTTGTTGTCGCGATTTTTGTTACTCTAATGGATGGTAGACTAGTTGTTATGGAAGGTAGTCTGTTGTCAAGATTTTTGTTATTCCAATGGATGGTAGCCTTGTCATTATGGAAGGTAGTCTTTTTGTCGCGATTTTTGCCAATCCATTGGATAGTAGACTTGTCATTATGTAAGGTGGTCTGTTGTTGAGATTTTTGTTACTCCAATGGATGGTAGCCTTGTCAATATGGAAGGTAGTCTGTTGTCGAGATTTTTTTTTATTCCAATGGATGGTAGCCTAGTCATTATGGAAGGTAGTCTGTTGTCGAGATTTTTGTTACTCCATTGGATGGTAGCCTTGTCATTATAGAAGGTAGTCTATAGTCGAGATTTTTGTTACTCCAATGGATGTTAGCCTTGTTATTATTGAAGGTAGTCTGTTGTCGAGATTTTTGTTACTCCAATGGATGCTAACCTTGTCATTATGGAAGGTAGTATGTCATTGTGAATTTTGTTACTCCAATGGATGGTAGCCTTGTCATTATGGAAGGTAGTCTATTGTCGAGAGTTTTGTTACTCCAATGGATGGTAGCCTTGTCATTATGGAAGGTAGTCTGTCGTTGTGATTTTTGTTACACCAATGGATGGTAGCCTTGTCAATATGGAAGGTAGTATGTTTTCGAGATTTTTGTTATTCCAATGGATGGTAGCCTTGTCATTATGAAAGGTAGTCCGTTGTCGATATCTTTGTTACTCCAATGGGTGGTAGCCTAGTCATTATGGAAGGTAGTCTGTTGTCGAGATTTTTGTTACACCATTTGATGGTAGCCTTGTCATTATGGAAGGTAGTCTGTTTTCGAGATTTTTTTTATTCCAATGGATGGTAGCCTTGTCATTATGGAAGGTAGTTTGTTGTCGAGATTTTTGTTATTCCAATGGATGGTAGCCTTGTCATTATGGAAGGTAGTTTGTTGTTGATATTTTTGTTACTCTAATGGATGGTAGCCTTGTCATTATGGAAGGTAGTATGTTGTCCCGATTCTTGTTACTCCAATGGATGGTAGCCTTGTCATTATGGAAGGTAGTTTGTTGTCGAGATTTTTGTTATTCCAATGGATGGTAGCCTTGTCATTATGGAAGGTAGTTTGTTGTTGATATTTTTGTTACTCCAATGGATGGTACCCTTGTCATTATGGAAGGTAGTCTGTTGTCCCGATTTTTGTTACTCCAATGGATGGTGGACTAGTCGTTATGGAAGGTAGTCTGTTGTCGAGATTTTTGTTATTCCAATGGATGGTAGCCTTGTCATTATGGAAGGTAGTCTTTTTGTCGTGATTTTTGTTAATCCATTGGATAGTAGACTTGTCATTATGGAAGGTGGTCTGTTGTTAAGATTTTTGTTACTCCAATGGATGGTAGCCTTGTCATTATGGAAGGTAGCCTTGTCATTATGGAAGGTAGTTTGTTGTCGAGATTTTTGTTATTCCAATGGATGGTAGCCTTTTCATTATGGAAGGTAGTTTGTTGTTGATATTTTTGTTACTCCAATGGATGGTAGCCTTGTCATTATGGAAGGTAGTCTGTTTTCGAGATTTTTGTTCTTCCAATGGATGGTAGCCTTGTCATTATGGAAGGTAGTTTGTTGTCGAGATTTTTGTTATTCCAAAGGATGGTAGCCTTGTCATTATGGAAGGTAGTTTGTTGTTGATATTTTTGTTACACCAATGGATGGTAGCCTTGTCAATATGGAAGGTAGTCTGTTTTCGAGATTTTTGTTATTCCAATGGATGGTAGCCTTGTCATTATGGAAGATAGTTTGTTGTTGATATTTTTGTTACTCCAATGGATGGTAGCCTTGTCATTATGGAAGGTAGTCTGTTGTCGAGATTTTTGTTACTCCAATGGATGGTAGCCTTGTCATTAAGGAAGGTAGTTTGTTGTCGTGATTTTTTTTACTCCAATGGATGGTAGCCTTGTCATTATGGAAGGTAGTATGTTGTCGATATCTTTGTTACTCCAATGGATGGTAGCCTTTTCATTAAGGAAGGTAGTATGTCGTTGTGATTTTTGTTACACCAATGGATGGTAGACTTGTCATTATGAAAGGTAGTCCGTTGTCGATATCTTTGTTACTCCAATGGATGGTAGCCTAGTCATTATGGAAGGTAGTCTGTTATCGATATTTTTGTTACTCCATTGGATGGTAGCCTTGTCATTATGTAAGGTAGTCTATTTTCGAGATTTTTGTTATTCCAATGGATGGTAGCCTTGTCATTATGGAAGGTAGTTTGTTGTCGAGATTTTTGTTATTCCAATGGATGGTAGCCTTGTCATTATGGAAGGTAGTTTGTTGTCCCGATTTTTGTTACTCTAATGGATGGTAGACTAGTCGTTATGGAAGGTAGTCTGTTGTCGAGATTTTTGTTATTCCAATGGATGGTAGCCTTGTCATTATGGAAGGTAGTCTTTTTGTCGTGATTTTTGCTAATCCATTGAATAGTAGACTTGTCATTATGGAAGGTGGTCTGTTGTTGAGATTTTTGTTACTCCAATGGATGGTAGCCTTGTCAATATGGAAGGTAGTCTGTTGTCGAGATTTTTTTTATTCCAATGGATGGTAGCCTAGTCATTATGGAAGGTAGTCTGTTGTCGAGATTTTTGTTACTCCATTGGATGGTATCCTTGTCATTATAGAAGGTAGTCTATAGTCGAGATTTTTGTTACTCCAATGGATGGTAGCCTTGTTATTATTGAAGGTAGTCTTTTGTCGAGATTTTTGTTACTCCAATGGATGGTAACCTTGTCACTATGGAAGGTAGTATGTCATTGTGAATTTTGTTACTCCAATGGAAGGTTGCCTTGTCATTATGGAAGGTAGTCTATTGTCAAAAGTTTTCTTACTCCAATGGATGGTAGCCTTGTCATTATGGAAGGTAGTCTGTCGTTGTGATTTTTGTTACACCAATGGATGGTAGCATTGTCAATATGGAAGGTAGTCTATTTTGGATATTTTTGTTATTCCGATGGATGGTAGCCTTGTCATTATGAAAGGTAGTCCGTTGTCGATATATTTGTTACTCCAATGGGTGGTAGCCTAGTCATTATGGAAGGTAGTCTATTGTCGAGATTTTTGTTACTCCATTTGATGGTAGCCTTGTCATTATGGAAGGTAGTATGTTTTCGAGATTTTTGTTATTCCAATGGATGGTAGCCTTGTCATTATGGAAGGTAGTTTGTTGTCGAGATTTTTGTTATTCCAATGGATGGTAGCCTTGTCATTATGGAAGGTAGTTTGTTGTTGATATTTTTGTTACTCCAATGGATGGTATCCTTGTCATTATGGAAGGTAGTCTGTTGTCCCGATTTTTGTTACTCCAATGGATGGTAGACTAGTCGTTATGGAAGGTAGTTTGTTGTCGAGATTTTTGTTATTCCAATGGATGGTAGCCTTGTCATTATGGAAGGTAGTCTTTTTGTCGTGATTTTTGTTAATCCATTGGATAGTAGACTTGTCTTTATGGAAGGTGGTCTGTTGTTGAGATTTTTTTTACTCCAATGGATGGTAGCCTTGTCATTATGGAAGGTAGTTTGTTGTCGTGATTTTTTTTACTCCAATGGATGATAGCCTTGTCATTATGGAAGGTAGTATGTCGTTGTGATTTTTGTTACTCTAATGGATGGTAGCCTTGTGATTATGGAAGGTAGTGTGTTGTTCATATTTTTGATACTATAATGTATGTTAGCCTTGTCTTTATGGTTGGTAGTTTGTTGTCCATATTTTTGTTACTCCATTGGATAGTAGCCTTGTCATTAGGGAAGGTAGTCTGTTGTCGAGATTTTTGTTATTCCAATGGATGGAAGCCTAGTAATTATGGGAAGTAGTCTATTTTCGAGATTTTGGTTACTCCAATGGATGGTAGCCTTGTCATTATGGAAGATAGTCTGTTGTCAAGATTTTTGTTACTCCAATGGATGGTAGACTTGTCATTATGGAAGATAGTCTGTTGTTGATATTTTTTTTACTCCAATGGATGGTAGCCTTGTCATTATGGAAGGGAGTATGTTGTCAAGATTTTTCTTACTCCAATGAATGGTAGCCTTGTCATTATGATAGGTAGTTTGTTGCCGTGATTTTTGTTACTCCAATGGATGGTAGCCTTGTCATTATGGAAGGTAGTATCTTGTCGATATCTTTATTACTCCAATGGATGGTAGCCTTGTCATTAAGGAAGGTGCTTTATTGTCGAGATTTTTTATACTCTAATGGATGGTAGCCTTGTCATTATGAAAGGTAGTCTCTTGTTGATATTTTTTTTACTCCAATGGATGGTAGCCTTGTCATTATGGAAGGTCATATTTTGTCGATATCTTTGTTACTCCAATGGATGGTAGCCTTGTAATTATGGAAGGTAGTATGTTGACGATATCTTTGTTACTCCAATGGATGGTAGCCTAGTCATTATGGAAGGTAGTCTGTTGTCGAGATTTTTGTTACTCCATTGGATGGTAGCCTTGTCATTGTGGAAGGTAGTCTGTTTTCGGGATTTTTGTTATTCCAATGGATGGTAGCCTTGTCATTATGGAAGGTAGTTTGTTGTCGAGATTTTTGTTATTCCAATGGATGGTAGCCTTGTCATTATGGAAGTTAGTTTGTTGTTGATATTTTTGTTACTCCAATGGATGGTAGCCTTGTCATTATGGAAGGTAGTTTGTTGTCGCGATTTTTGTTACTCTAATGGATGGTAGACTAGTTGTTATGGAAGGTAGTCTGTTGTCAAGATTTTTGTTATTCCAATGGATGGTAGCCTTGTCATTATGGAAGGTAGTCTTTTTGTCGTGATTTTTGTCAATCCATTGGATAGTAGACTTGTCATTATGTAAGGTGGTCTGTTGTTGAGATTTTTGTTACTCCAATGGATGGTAGCCTTGTCAATATGGAAGGTAGTCTGTTGTCGAGATTTTTTTTTATTCCAATGGATGGTAGCCTAGTCATTATGGAAGGTAGTCTGTTATCGAGATTTTTGTTACTCCATTGGATGGTAGCCTTGTCATTATAGAAGGTAGTCTATAGTCGAGATTTTTGTTACTCCAATGGATGTTAGCCTTGTTATTATTGAAGGTAGTCTGTTGTCGAGATTTTTGTTACTCCAATGGATGCTAACCTTGTCATTATGGAAGGTAGTATGTCATTGTGAATTTTGTTACTCCAATGGATGGTAGCCTTGTCATTATGGAAGGTAGTCTATTGTCGAGAGTTTTGTTACTCCAATGGATGGTAGCCTTGTCATTATGGAAGGTAGTCTGTCGTTGTGATTTTTGTTACACCAATGGATGGTAGCCTTGTCAATATGGAAGGTAGTATGTTTTCGAGATTTTTGTTATTCCAATGGATGGTAGCCTTGTCATTATGAAAGGTAGTCCGTTGTCGATATCTTTGTTACTCCAATGGGTGGTAGCCTAGTCATTATGGAAGGTAGTCTGTTGTCGAGATTTTTGTTACACCATTTGATGGTAGCCTTGTCATTATGGAAGGTAGTCTGTTTTCGAGATTTTTTTTATTCCAATGGATGGTAGCCTTGTCATTATGGAAGGTAGTTTGTTGTCGAGATTTTTGTTATTCCAATGGATGGTAGCCTTGTCATTATGGAAGGTAGTTTGTTGTTGATATTTTTGTTACTCCAATGGATGGTAGCCTTGTCATTATGGAAGGTAGTATGTTGTCCCGATTTTTGTTACTCCAATGGATGGTAGCCTTGTCATTATGGAAGGTAGTCTATTGTCGAGAGTTTTGTTACTCCAATGGATGGTAGCCTTGTCATTATGGAACGTAGTCTGTCGTTGTGATTTTTGTTACACCAATGGATGGTAGCCTTGTCAATATGGAAGGTAGTATGTTTTCGAGATTTTTGTTATTCCAATGGATGGTAGCCTTGTCATTATGAAAGGTAGTCCGTTGTCGATATCTTTGTTACTCCAATGGGTGGTAGCCTAGTCATTATGGAAGGTAGTCTGTTGTCGAGATTTTTGTTACACCATTTGATGGTAGCCTTGTCATTATGGAAGGTAGTCTGTTTTCGAGATTTTTTTTATTCCAATGGATGGTAGCCTTGTCATTATGGAAGGTAGTTTGTTGTCGAGATTTTTGTTATTCCAATGGATGGTAGCCTTGTCATTATGGAAGGTAGTTTGTTGTTGATATTTTTGTTACTCCAATGGATGGTAGCCTTGTCATTATGGAAGGTAGTATGTTGTCCCGATTTTTGTTACTCCAATGGATGGTAGCCTTGTCATTATGGAAGGTAGTTTGTTGTCGAGATTTTTGTTATTCCAATGGATGGTAGCCTTGTCATTATGGAAGGTAGTTTGTTGTTGATATTTTTGTTACTCCAATGGATGGTACCCTTGTCATTATGGAAGGTAGTATGTTGTCCCGATTTTTGTTACTCCAATGGATGGTAGCCTTGTCATTATGGAAGGTAGTTTGTTGTCGAGATTTTTGTTATTCCAATGGATGGTAGCCTTGTCATTATGGAAGGTAGTTTGTTGTTGATATTTTTGTTACTCCAATGGATGGTAGCCTTGTCATTATGGAAGGTAGTATGTTGTCCCGATTTTTGTTACTCCAATGGATGGTAGCCTTGTCATTATGGAAGGTAGTTTGTTGTCGAGATTTTTGTTATTCCAATGGATGGTAGCCTTGTCATTATGGAAGGTAGTTTGTTGTTGATATTTTTGTTACTCCAATGGATGGTACCCTTGTCATTATGGAAGGTAGTCTGTTGTCCCGATTTTTGTTACTCCAATGGATGGTGGACTAGTCGTTATGGAAGGTAGTCTGTTGTCGAGATTTTTGTTATTCCAATGGATGGTAGCCTTGTCATTATGGAAGGTAGTCTTTTTGTCGTGATTTTTGTTAATCCATTGGATAGTAGACTTGTCATTATGGAAGGTAGTATCTTGTCGATATCTTTATTACTCCAATGGATGGTAGCCTTGTCATTAAGGAAGGTGCTTTATTGTCGAGATTTTTTATACTCTAATGGATGGTAGCCTTGTCATTATGAAAGGTAGTCTCTTGTTGATATTTTTTTTACTCCAATGGATGGTAGCCTTGTCATTATGGAAGGTCATATTTTGTCGATATCTTTGTTACTCCAATGGATGGTAGCCTTGTAATTATGGAAGGTAGTATGTTGACGATATCTTTGTTACTCCAATGGATGGTAGCCTAGTCATTATGGAAGGTAGTCTGTTGTCGAGATTTTTGTTACTCCATTGGATGGTAGCCTTGTCATTGTGGAAGGTAGTCTGTTTTCGGGATTTTTGTTATTCCAATGGATGGTAGCCTTGTCATTATGGAAGGTAGTTTGTTGTCGAGATTTTTGTTATTCCAATGGATGGTAGCCTTGTCATTATGGAAGTTAGTTTGTTGTTGATATTTTTGTTACTCCAATGGATGGTAGCCTTGTCATTATGGAAGGTAGTTTGTTGTCGCGATTTTTGTTACTCTAATGGATGGTAGACTAGTTGTTATGGAAGGTAGTCTGTTGTCAAGATTTTTGTTATTCCAATGGATGGTAGCCTTGTCATTATGGAAGGTAGTCTTTTTGTCGTGATTTTTGTCAATCCATTGGATAGTAGACTTGTCATTATGTAAGGTGGTCTGTTGTTGAGATTTTTGTTACTCCAATGGATGGTAGCCTTGTCAATATGGAAGGTAGTCTGTTGTCGAGATTTTTTTTTATTCCAATGGATGGTAGCCTAGTCATTATGGAAGGTAGTCTGTTGTCGAGATTTTTGTTACTCCATTGGATGGTAGCCTTGTCATTATAGAAGGTAGTCTATAGTCGAGATTTTTGTTACTCCAATGGATGTTAGCCTTGTTATTATTGAAGGTAGTCTGTTGTCGAGATTTTTGTTACTCCAATGGATGCTAACCTTGTCATTATGGAAGGTAGTATGTCATTGTGAATTTTGTTACTCCAATGGATGGTAGCCTTGTCATTATGGAAGGTAGTCTATTGTCGAGAGTTTTGTTACTCCAATGGATGGTAGCCTTGTCATTATGGAAGGTAGTCTGTCGTTGTGATTTTTGTTACACCAATGGATGGTAGCCTTGTCAATATGGAAGGTAGTATGTTTTCGAGATTTTTGTTATTCCAATGGATGGTAGCCTTGTCATTATGAAAGGTAGTCCGTTGTCGATATCTTTGTTACTCCAATGGGTGGTAGCCTAGTCATTATGGAAGGTAGTCTGTTGTCGAGATTTTTGTTACACCATTTGATGGTAGCCTTGTCATTATGGAAGGTAGTCTGTTTTCGAGATTTTTTTTATTCCAATGGATGGTAGCCTTGTCATTATGGAAGGTAGTTTGTTGTCGAGATTTTTGTTATTCCAATGGATGGTAGCCTTGTCATTATGGAAGGTAGTTTGTTGTTGATATTTTTGTTACTCCAATGGATGGTAGCCTTGTCATTATGGAAGGTAGTATGTTGTCCCGATTTTTGTTACTCCAATGGATGGTAGCCTTGTCATTATGGAAGGTAGTCTATTGTCGAGAGTTTTGTTACTCCAATGGATGGTAGCCTTGTCATTATGGAAGGTAGTCTGTCGTTGTGATTTTTGTTACACCAATGGATGGTAGCCTTGTCAATATGGAAGGTAGTATGTTTTCGAGATTTTTGTTATTCCAATGGATGGTAGCCTTGTCATTATGAAAGGTAGTCCGTTGTCGATATCTTTGTTACTCCAATGGGTGGTAGCCTAGTCATTATGGAAGGTAGTCTGTTGTCGAGATTTTTGTTACACAATTTGATGGTAGCCTTGTCATTATGGAAGGTAGTCTGTTTTCGAGATTTTTTTTATTCCAATGGATGGTAGCCTTGTCATTATGGAAGGTAGTTTGTTGTCGAGATTTTTGTTATTCCAATGGATGGTAGCCTTGTCATTATGGAAGGTAGTTTGTTGTTGATATTTTTGTTACTCCAATGGATGGTAGCCTTGTCATTATGGAAGGTAGTATGTTGTCCCGATTTTTGTTACTCCAATGGATGGTAGCCTTGTCATTATGGAAGGTAGTTTGTTGTCGAGATTTTTGTTATTCCAATGGATGGTAGCCTTGTCATTATGGAAGGTAGTTTGTTGTTGATATTTTTGTTACTCCAATGGATGGTACCCTTGTCATTATGGAAGGTAGTCTGTTGTCCCGATTTTTGTTACTCCAATGGATGGTGGACTAGTCGTTATGGAAGGTAGTCTGTTGTCGAGATTTTTGTTATTCCAATGGATGGTAGCCTTGTCATTATGGAAGGTAGTCTTTTTGTCGTGATTTTTGTTAATCCATTGGATAGTAGACTTGTCATTATGGAAGGTAGTATCTTGTCGATATCTTTATTACTCCAATGGATGGTAGCCTTGTCATTAAGGAAGGTGCTTTATTGTCGAGATTTTTTATACTCTAATGGATGGTAGCCTTGTCATTATGAAAGGTAGTCTCTTGTTGATATTTTTTTTACTCCAATGGATGGTAGCCTTGTCATTATGGAAGGTCATATTTTGTCGATATCTTTGTTACTCCAATGGATGGTAGCCTTGTAATTATGGAAGGTAGTATGTTGACGATATCTTTGTTATTCCAATGGATGGTAGCCTAGTCATTATGGAAGGTAGTCTGTTGTCGAGATTTTTGTTACTCCATTGGATGGTAGCCTTGTCATTGTGGAAGGTAGTCTGTTTTCGGGATTTTTGTTATTCCAATGGATGGTAGCCTTGTCATTATGGAAGGTAGTTTGTTGTCGAGATTTTTGTTATTCCAATGGATGGTAGCCTTGTCATTATGGAAGTTAGTTTGTTGTTGATATTTTTGTTACTCCAATGGATGGTAGCCTTGTCATTATGGAAGGTAGTTTGTTGTCGCGATTTTTGTTACTCTAATGGATGGTAGACTAGTTGTTATGGAAGGTAGTCTGTTGTCAAGATTTTTGTTATTCCAATGGATGGTAGCCTTGTCATTATGGAAGGTAGTCTTTTTGTCGTGATTTTTGTCAATCCATTGGATAGTAGACTTGTCATTATGTAAGGTGGTCTGTTGTTGAGATTTTTGTTACTCCAATGGATGGTAGCCTTGTCAATATGGAAGGTAGTCTGTTGTCGAGATTTTTTTTTATTCCAATGGATGGTAGCCTAGTCATTATGGAAGGTAGTCTGTTGTCGAGATTTTTGTTACTCCATTGGATGGTAGCCTTGTCATTATAGAAGGTAGTCTATAGTCGAGATTTTTGTTACTCCAATGGATGTTAGCCTTGTTATTATTGAAGGTAGTCTGTTGTCGAGATTTTTGTTACTCCAATGGATGCTAACCTTGTCATTATGGAAGGTAGTATGTCATTGTGAATTTTGTTACTCCAATGGATGGTAGCCTTGTCATTATGGAAGGTAGTCTATTGTCGAGAGTTTTGTTACTCCAATGGATGGTAGCCTTGTCATTATGGAAGGTAGTCTGTCGTTGTGATTTTTGTTACACCAATGGATGGTAGCCTTGTCAATATGGAAGGTAGTATGTTTTCGAGATTTTTGTTATTCCAATGGATGGTAGCCTTGTCATTATGAAAGGTAGTCCGTTGTCGATATCTTTGTTACTCCAATGGGTGGTAGCCTAGTCATTATGGAAGGTAGTCTGTTGTCGAGATTTTTGTTACACCATTTGATGGTAGCCTTGTCATTATGGAAGGTAGTCTGTTTTCGAGATTTTTTTTATTCCAATGGATGGTAGCCTTGTCATTATGGAAGGTAGTTTGTTGTCGAGATTTTTGTTATTCCAATGGATGGTAGCCTTGTCATTATGGAAGGTAGTTTGTTGTTGATATTTTTGTTACTCCAATGGATGGTAGCCTTGTCATTATGGAAGGTAGTATGTTGTCCCGATTTTTGTTACTCCAATGGATGGTAGCCTTGTCATTATGGAAGGTAGTCTATTGTCGAGAGTTTTGTTACTCCAATGGATGGTAGCCTTGTCATTATGGAAGGTAGTCTGTCGTTGTGATTTTTGTTACACCAATGGATGGTAGCCTTGTCAATATGGAAGGTAGTATGTTTTCGAGATTTTTGTTATTCCAATGGATGGTAGCCTTGTCATTATGAAAGGTAGTCCGTTGTCGATATCTTTGTTACTCCAATGGGTGGTAGCCTAGTCATTATGGAAGGTAGTCTGTTGTCGAGATTTTTGTTACACAATTTGATGGTAGCCTTGTCATTATGGAAGGTAGTCTGTTTTCGAGATTTTTTTTATTCCAATGGATGGTAGCCTTGTCATTATGGAAGGTAGTTTGTTGTCGAGATTTTTGTTATTCCAATGGATGGTAGCCTTGTCATTATGGAAGGTAGTTTGTTGTTGATATTTTTGTTACTCCAATGGATGGTAGCCTTGTCATTATGGAAGGTAGTATGTTGTCCCGATTTTTGTTACTCCAATGGATGGTAGCCTTGTCATTATGGAAGGTAGTTTGTTGTCGAGATTTTTGTTATTCCAATGGATGGTAGCCTTGTCATTATGGAAGGTAGTTTGTTGTTGATATTTTTGTTACTCCAATGGATGGTACCCTTGTCATTATGGAAGGTAGTCTGTTGTCCCGATTTTTGTTACTCCAATGGATGGTGGACTAGTCGTTATGGAAGGTAGTCTGTTGTCGAGATTTTTGTTATTCCAATGGATGGTAGCCTTGTCATTATGGAAGGTAGTCTTTTTGTCGTGATTTTTGTTAATCCATTGGATAGTAGACTTGTCATTATGGAAGGTAGTATCTTGTCGATATCTTTATTACTCCAATGGATGGTAGCCTTGTCATTAAGGAAGGTGCTTTATTGTCGAGATTTTTTATACTCTAATGGATGGTAGCCTTGTCATTATGAAAGGTAGTCTCTTGTTGATATTTTTTTTACTCCAATGGATGGTAGCCTTGTCATTATGGAAGGTCATATTTTGTCGATATCTTTGTTACTCCAATGGATGGTAGCCTTGTAATTATGGAAGGTAGTATGTTGACGATATCTTTGTTATTCCAATGGATGGTAGCCTAGTCATTATGGAAGGTAGTCTGTTGTCGAGATTTTTGTTACTCCATTGGATGGTAGCCTTGTCATTGTGGAAGGTAGTCTGTTTTCGGGATTTTTGTTATTCCAATGGATGGTAGCCTTGTCATTATGGAAGGTAGTTTGTTGTCGAGATTTTTGTTATTCCAAAGGATGGTAGCCTTGTCATTATGGAAGTTAGTTTGTTGTTGATATTTTTGTTACTCCAATGGATGGTAGCCTTGTCATTATGGAAGGTAGTTTGTTGTCGCGATTTTTGTTACTCTAATGGATGGTAGACTAGTTGTTATGGAAGGTAGTCTGTTGTCAAGATTTTTGTTATTCCAATGGATGGTAGCCTTGTCATTATGGAAGGTAGTCTTTTTGTCGTGATTTTTGTCAATCCATTGGATAGTAGACTTGTCATTATGTAAGGTGGTCTGTTGTTGAGATTTTTGTTACTCCAATGGATGGTAGCCTTGTCAATATGGAAGGTAGTCTGTTGTCGAGATTTTTTTTTATTCCAATGGATGGTAGCCTAGTCATTATGGAAGGTAGTCTGTTGTCGAGATTTTTGTTACTCCATTGGATGGTAGCCTTGTCATTATAGAAGGTAGTCTATAGTCGAGATTTTTGTTACTCCAATGGATGTTAGCCTTGTTATTATTGAAGGTAGTCTGTTGTCGAGATTTTTGTTACTCCAATGGATGCTAACCTTGTCATTATGGAAGGTAGTATGTCATTGTGAATTTTGTTACTCCAATGGATGGTAGCCTTGTCATTATGGAAGGTAGTCTATTGTCGAGAGTTTTGTTACTCCAATGGATGGTAGCCTTGTCATTATGGAAGGTAGTCTGTCGTTGTGATTTTTGTTACACCAATGGATGGTAGCCTTGTCAATATGGAAGGTAGTATGTTTTCGAGATTTTTGTTATTCCAATGGATGGTAGCCTTGTCATTATGAAAGGTAGTCCGTTGTCGATATCTTTGTTACTCCAATGGGTGGTAGCCTAGTCATTATGGAAGGTAGTCTGTTGTCGAGATTTTTGTTACACCATTTGATGGTAGCCTTGTCATTATGGAAGGTAGTCTGTTTTCGAGATTTTTTTTATTCCAATGGATGGTAGCCTTGTCATTATGGAAGGTAGTTTGTTGTCGAGATTTTTGTTATTCCAATGGATGGTAGCCTTGTCATTATGGAAGGTAGTTTGTTGTTGATATTTTTGTTACTCCAATGGATGGTAGCCTTGTCATTATGGAAGGTAGTATGTTGTCCCGATTTTTGTTACTCCAATGGATGGTAGCCTTGTCATTATGGAAGGTAGTCTATTGTCGAGAGTTTTGTTACTCCAATGGATGGTAGCCTTGTCATTATGGAAGGTAGTCTGTCGTTGTGATTTTTGTTACACCAATGGATGGTAGCCTTGTCAATATGGAAGGTAGTATGTTTTCGAGATTTTTGTTATTCCAATGGATGGTAGCCTTGTCATTATGAAAGGTAGTCCGTTGTCGATATCTTTGTTACTCCAATGGGTGGTAGCCTAGTCATTATGGAAGGTAGTCTGTTGTCGAGATTTTTGTTACACCATTTGATGGTAGCCTTGTCATTATGGAAGGTAGTCTGTTTTCGAGATTTTTTTTATTCCAATGGATGGTAGCCTTGTCATTATGGAAGGTAGTTTGTTGTCGAGATTTTTGTTATTCCAATGGATGGTAGCCTTGTCATTATGGAAGGTAGTTTGTTGTTGATATTTTTGTTACTCCAATGGATGGTAGCCTTGTCATTATGGAAGGTAGTATGTTGTCCCGATTTTTGTTACTCCAATGGATGGTAGCCTTGTCATTATGGAAGGTAGTTTGTTGTCGAGATTTTTGTTATTCCAATGGATGGTAGCCTTGTCATTATGGAAGGTAGTTTGTTGTTGATATTTTTGTTACTCCAATGGATGGTAGCCTTGTCATTATGGAAGGTAGTATGTTGTCCCGATTTTTGTTACTCCAATGGATGGTAGCCTTGTCATTATGGAAGGTAGTTTGTTGTCGAGATTTTTGTTATTCCAATGGATGGTAGCCTTGTCATTATGGAAGGTAGTTTGTTGTTGATATTTTTGTTACTCCAATGGATGGTACCCTTGTCATTATGGAAGGTAGTCTGTTGTCCCGATTTTTGTTACTCCAATGGATGGTGGACTAGTCGTTATGGAAGGTAGTCTGTTGTCGAGATTTTTGTTATTCCAATGGATGGTAGCCTTGTCATTATGGAAGGTAGTCTTTTTGTCGTGATTTTTGTTAATCCATTGGATAGTAGACTTGTCATTATGGAAGGTGGTCTGTTGTTAAGATTTTTGTTACTCCAATGGATGGTAGCCTTGTCATTATGGAAGGTAGCCTTGTCATTATGGAAGGTAGTTTGTTGTCGAGATTTTTGTTATTCCAATGGATGGTAGCCTTTTCATTATGGAAGGTAGTTTGTTGTTGATATTTTTGTTACTCCAATGGATGGTAGCCTTGTCATTATGGAAGGGAGTCTGTTTTCGAGATTTTTGTTCTTCCAATGGATGGTAGCCTTGTCATTATGGAAGGTAGTTTGTTGTCGAGATTTTTGTTATTCCAATGGATGGTAGCCTTGTCATTATGGAAGGTAGTTTGTTGTTGATATTTTTGTTACACCAATGGATGGTAGCCTTGTCAATATGGAAGGTAGTCTGTTTTCGAGATTTTTGTTATTCCAATGGATGGTAGCCTTGTCATTATGGAAGATAGTTTGTTGTTGATATTTTTGTTACTCCAATGGATGGTAGCCTTGTCATTATGGAAGGTAGTCTGTTGTCGTGATTTTTGTTACTCCAATGGATGGTAGCCTTGTCATTAAGGAAGGTAGTTTGTTGTCGTGATTTTTTTTACTCCAATGGATGGTAGCCTTGTCATTATGGAAGGTAGTATGTTGTCGATATCTTTGTTACTCCAATGGATGGTAGCCTTTTCATTAAGGAAGGTAGTATGTCGTTGTGATTTTTGTTACACCAATGGATGGTAGACTTGTCATTATGAAAGGTAGTCCGTTGTCGATATCTTTGTTACTCCAATGGATGGTAGCCTAGTCATTATGGAAGGTAGTCTGTTATCGATATTTTTGTTACTCCATCGGATGGTAGCCTTGTCATTATGGAAGGTAGTCTATTTTCGAGATTTTTGTTATTCCAATGGATGGTAGCCTTGTCATTATGGAAGGTAGTTTGTTGTCGAGATTTTTGTTATTCCAATGGATGGTAGCCTTGTCATTATGGAAGGTAGTTTGTTGTCCCGATTTTTGTTACTCTAATGGATGGTAGACTAGTCGTTATGGAAGGTAGTCTGTTGTCGAGATTTTTGTTATTCCAATGGATGGTAGCCTTGTCATTATGGAAGGTAGTCTTTTTGTCGTGATTTTTGCTAATCCATTGAATAGTAGACTTGTCATTATGGAAGGTGGTCTGTTGTTGAGATTTTTGTTACTCCAATGGATGGTAGCCTTGTCAATATCGAAGGTAGTCTGTTGTCGAGATTTTTTTTATTCCAATGGATGGTAGCCTAGTCATTATGGAAGGTAGTCTGTTGTCGAGATTTTTGTTACTCCATTGGATGGTAGCCTTGTCATTATAGAAGGTAGTCTATAGTCGAGATTTTTGTTACTCCAATGGATGGTAGCCTTGTTATTATTGAAGGTAGTTTGTTGTCGAGATTTTTGTTACTCCAATGGATGGTAACCTTGTCATTATGGAAGGTAGTATGTCATTGTGAATTTTGTTACTCCAATGGAAGGTTGCCTTGTCAATATGGAAGGTAGTCTATTGTCAAAAGTTTTGTTACTCCAATGGATGGTAGCCTTGTCATTATGGAAGGTAGTCTTTCGTTGTGATTTTTGTTACACCAATGGATGGTAGCCTTGTCAATATGGAAGGTAGTCTGTTTTCGAGATTTTTGTTATTCCAATGGATGGTAGTCTTGTCATTATGAAAGGTAGTCCGTTGTCGATATCTTCGTTACTCCAATGGGTGGTAGCCTAGTCATTATGGAAGGTACTCTGTTGTCGAGATTTTTGTTACTCCATTTGATGGTAGCCTTGTCATTATGGAAGGTAGTCTATTTTCGAGATTTTTGTTATTCCAATGGATGGTAGCCTTGTCATTATGGAAGGTAGTTTGTTGTCGAGATTTTTGTTATTCCAATGGATGGTAGCCTTGTCATTATGGAAGGTATTTTGTTGTTGATATTTTTGTTACTCCAATGGATGGTACCCTTGTCATTATGGAAGGTAGTCTGTTGTCCCGATTTTTGTTACTCCAATGGATGGTAGACTAGTCGTTATGGAAGGTAGTCTGTTGTCGAGATTTTTGTTATTCCAATGGATGGTAGCCTTGTCATTATGGAAGGTAGTCTTTTTGTCCCGATTTTTGTTAATCCATTGGATAATAGACTTGTCATTATGGAAGGTAGTTTGTTGTCGAGATTTTTTATATTCCAATGGATGGTAGCCTTGTCATTATGGAAGGTGGTCTGTTGTCGTGATTTTTGTTAATCCATTGTATAGTAGACTTGTCATTATGGAAGGTGGTCTGTTGTTGAGATTTTTGTTACTCCAATGGATGGTAGCCTTGTCATTATGGAAGGTAGTCTGTTGTCGAGATTTTTTTTACTCCAATGGATGGTAGCCTTGTCATTATGGAAGGTAGTCTGTCGTTGTGATTTTTGTTACTCTAATGGATGGTAGCCTTGTGATTATGGAAGGTAGTTCTTTGTTCATATTTTTTATACTATAATGTATGTTAGCCTTGTCTTTATGGAAGGTGGTTTGTTGTCCATATTTTGGTTACTCCATTAGATAGTAGCCTTTTCATTAGGGAAGGTAGTCTGTTGTCGAGATTTTTGTTATTCCAATGGATGGAAGCCTAGTAATTATGGAAGGTAGTATGTTGTCGATATTTTTGTTACTCCAATGGATGGTACACTTGTCATTATGGAAGATAGTTTGTTGTTGATATTTTTGTTACTCCAATGGATGGTAGCCTTGTCATTATGGAAGGTAGTCTGTTGTCGATATTTTTGTTACTCCAATGGATTGTAGCCTTGTCATTATGGAAGGTAGTTTGTTGTCGTGATTTTTTTTACTCCAATGGATGGTAGCCTTGTCATTATGGAAGGTAGTATGTTGTCGATATCTTTGTTACTCCAATGGATGGTAGCCTTTTATTTAAGGAAGGTAGTCTGTCGTTGTGATTTTTGTTACACCAATGGATGGTAGACTTGTCATTATGAAAGGTAGTCCGTTGTCGACATCTTTGTTACTCCAATGGATGGTAGCCTAGTCATTATGGAAGGTAGTCTGTTTTCGAGATTTTTGTTATTCCAATGGATGGTAGCCTTGTCATTATGGAAGTTAGTTTGTTGTCGAGATTTTTGTTATTCCAATGGATGGTAGCCTTGTCATTATGGAAGGTAGTTTGTTGTTGATATTTTTGTTACTCCAATGGATGGCAGCCTTTTCATTATGGAAGGTAGTTTGTTGTCCCGATTTTTGTTACTCTAATGGATGGTAGACTAGTCGTTATGAAAGGTAGTCTGTTGTCGAGATTTTTGTTATTCCAATGGATGGTAGCCTTGTCATTATGGAAGGTAGTCCGTTGTCGATATCTTTGTTACTCCAATGGGTGGTAGTCTAGTGATTATGGAAGGTAGTCTGTTGTCGAGATCTTTGTTACTCCATTTGATGGTAGCCTAGTCATCATGGAAGGTAGTCTGTTTTCCAGGTTTTTGTTATTCCAATGGATGGTAGCCTTGTCATTATGGAAGGTAGTTTGTTGTCGAGATTTTTGTTATTTCAATGGATGGTAGCCTTGTCATTATGGAAGGTAGTTTGTTGTTGATATTTTTGTTACTCCAATGGATGGTCGCCTTGTCATTATGGAAGGTAGTTTGTTGTTCCGATTTTTGTTACTCCAATGGATGGTAGACTAGTCGTTATGGAGGGTAGGCTGTTGTCGAGATCATTGTTATTCCAATGGATGGTAGCCTTGTCATTATGGAAGGTAGTCTTTTTGTCGTGATTTTTGTTAATCCATTGGATAGTAGACTTGTCATTATGGAAGGTTGTCTGTTGTTGAGATTTTTGTTACTCTAATGGATGGTAGCCTTGTCATTATGGAAGGTAGTCTGTTGTCGAGATTTTTTTTACTCCAATGGATGGTAGCCTTGTCATTATGGAAGGTAGTATGTCGTTGTGATTTTTGTTACTCTAATGGATGGTAGCCTTGTGATTATGGAAGGTAGTGTGTTGTTCATATTTTTGATACTATAATGTATGTTAGCCTTGTCTTTATGGAAGGTAGTTTGTTGTCCATATTTTTGTTACTCCATTGGATAGTAGCCTTGTCATTAGGCAAGGTAGTCTGTTGTCGAGATTTTTGTTATTCCAATGGATGGAAGCCTAGTAATTATGGGAAGTAGTCTATTTTCGAGATTTTTGTTACTCCAATGGATGGTAGCCTTGTCATTATGGAAGGTAGTCTGTGGTCAAGATTTTTGTTACTCCAATAGATGGTAGACTTGTCATTATGGAAGATAGTCTGTTGTTGATATTTTTGTTACTCCAATGGATGGTAGCCTTGTCATTTTGGAAGGTAGCCTGTTGTCGAGATTTTTGTTATTCCAATGGATGGTAGCCTTGTCATTATGGAAGGTAGTTTGTTGTCGTGATTTTTGTTACTCCAATGGATGGTAGCCTTGTCCTTATGGAAGGTAGTATGTTGTCGATATCTTTGTTACTCCAATGGATGGTAGCCATTTCATTAAGGAAGGTAGTTTGTCGTTGTGATTTTTGTTACACCAATGGATGGTAGCCTTGTCAATATGGAAGGTAGTCTGTTTTCGAGATTTTTGTTATTCCAATGGACGGTAGCCTTGTCATTGTAAAAGGTAGTCCATTGTTGATATCTTTGTTACTCCAATGGATGGTAGCCTAGTCATTATGGAAGGTAGTCTGTTTTTGAGATTTTTGTTATTCCAATCGATGGTAGCCTTGTCATTATGGAGGGTAGTTTGTTGTCGAGATTTTTGTTACTCCAATGGATGGTAGCCTTGTCATTATGGAAGGTAGTTTGTTGTTGATATTTTTGTTACTCCAATGGATGGTAGCCTTGTCATTATGGACGGTAGTCTGTTGTTCCGATTTTTGTTACTCCAATGGATGGTAGACTAGTCGTTATGGAAGGTAGTCTGTTGTCGAGATCTTTGTTATTCCAATGGAAGGTAGCCTTGTCATTATGGAAGGTAGTCTTTTTGTCGTGATTTTTGTTAATCCATTGGATAGTAGACTTGTCATTATGGAAGGTGGTCTGTTGTTGAGATTTTTGTTACTCCAATGGATGGTAGCCTTGTCATTATGGAAGGTAGTCTGTTGTCGAGATTTTTTTTACTCCAATGGATGGTAGCCTTGTCATTATGGAAGGTAGTATGTCGTTGTGATTTTTGTTACTCTAATGGATGGTAGCCTTGTGATTATGGAAGGTAGTGTGTTGTTCATATTTCTGATACTATAATGTATGTTAGCCTTGTCTTTATGGAAGGTAGTTTGTTGTCCATATTTTTGTTAATTCATTGGATAGTAGCCTTGTCATTAGGGAAGGTAGTCTATTGTCGAGATTTTTGTTATTCCAATGGATGGAAGCCTAGTAATTATGGGAAGTAGTCTATTTTCGAGATTTTTGTTACTCCAATGGATGGTAGCCTTGTCATTATGGAAGGTAGTCTGTTGTCAAGATTTTTGTTACTCCAATGGATGGTAGACTTGTCATTATGGAAGGTTGTATGTTGTCGATATCTTTGTTACTCCAATGGATGGTAGCCTTGTCATTATGGAAGGTTGTATGTTGTCGATATCTTTGTTACTCCAATGGATGGTAGCCTTTTCATTAAGGAAGGTAGTTTGTCGTTGTGATTTTTGTTACACCAATGGATGGTAGCCTTGTCAATATGGAAGGTAGTCTGTTTTCGAGATTTTTGTTATTCCAATGGACGGTAGCCTTGTCATTGTAAAAGGTAGTCCATTGTTGATATCTTTGTTACTCCAATGGATGGTAGCCTAGTCATTATGGAAGGTAGTCTGTTTTCGAGAATTTTGTTATTCAATTGGATGGTAGCCTTGTCATTATGGAGGGTAGTTTGTTGTCGAGATTTTTGTTACTCCAATGGATGGTAGCCTTGTCATTATGGAAGGTAGTTTGTTGTTGATATTTTTGTTACTCCAATGGATGGTAGCCTTGTCATTATGGAAGGTAGTCTGTTGTTCCGATTTTTGTTACTCCAATGGATGGTAGACTAGTCGTTATGGAAGGTAGTCTGTTGTCGAGATCTTTGTTATTCCAATGGATGGTAGCCTTGTCATTATGGAAGGTAGTCTTTTTGTCGTGATTTTTGTTAATCCATTGGATAGTAGACTTGTCATTATGGAAGGTGGTCTATTGTTGAGATTTTTTTTACTCCAATGGATGGTAGCCTTGTCATTATGGAAGGTAGTCTGTTGTCGAGATTTTTTTTACTCCAATGGATGGTAGCCTTGTCATTATGGAAGGTAGTATGTCGTTGTGATTTTTGTTACTCTAATGGATGGTAGCCTTGTGATTATGGAAGGTAGTGTGTTGTTCGTATTTCTGATACTATAATGTATGTTAGCCTTGTCTTTATGGAAGGTAGTTTGTTGTCCATATTTTTGTTACTTCATTGGATAGTAGCCTTGTCATTAGGGAAGGTAGTCTATTGTCGAGATTTTTGTTATTCCAATGGATGGAAGCCTAGTAATTATGGGAAGTAGTCTATTTTCGAGATTTTTGTTACTCCAATGGAAGGTAGCCTTGTCATTATGGAAGGTAGTCTGTTGTCAAGATTTTTGTTACTCCAATGGATGGTAGACTTGTCATTATGGAAGATAGTCTGTTGTTGATATTTTTGTTACTCCAATGGATGGTAGCATTGTCATTATGGAAGGTAGCCTGTTGTCGATATTTTTGTTACTCCAATGGAAGGTAGCCTTGTCATTATGGAAGGTAGTTTGTTGTCGTGATTTTTGTTACTCCAATGGATGGTAGCCTTGTCATTATGGAAGGTAGTATGTTGTCGATATCTTTGTTACTCCAATGGATTGTAGCCTTTTCATTAAGGAAGGTAGTCTGTCGTTGTGATTTTTGTTACACCAATGGATGGTAGCCTTGTCAATATGGAAGGTAGTCTGTTTTCGAGATTTTTGTTATTCCAATGGATGGTAGCCTTGTCATTATGAAAGGTAGTCCATTGTTGATATCTTTGTTACCCCAATGGATGGTAGCCTAGTCATTATGGAAGGTAGTCTGTTTTAAGGATTTTTATTATTTCCATGGATGGTAGCCTTGTCATTATGGAGGGTAGTTTGTTGTCTAGATTTTTGTTATTCCAATGGATGGTTGACTAGTCTTTATGGAAGGTAGTCTATTGTCGAGATTTTTTTTATTCCAATGGATGGTAGCCTTGTCATTATGGAAGGTAGTCTTTTTGTCGTGATTTTTGTTAATCCATTGGATAGTAGACTTCTCATTATGGAAGGTGGTCTGTTGTTGTGATTTTTGTTGTCCATATTTTTGTTACTCCATTGGATAGTAGCCTTGTCATTAGGGAAGGTAGTCTGTTGTCGAGATTTTTGTTATTCCAATGGATGGAAGCCTAGTAATTATGGGAGGTAGTCTATTTTTGAGATTTTTGTTACTCCAATGGATGGTAGCCTTGTCATTATGGAAGATAGTCTGTTGTTGATATTTTTATTACTCCAATGGATGGTAGCCTTTTCATTATGGAAGGTAGTCTGTTGTCGAGATTTTTGTTACTCCAATGGATGGTATCCTTGTCATTATGGATGGTAGTTTGTTGTCGTGATTTTTTTACTCCAATGGATGGTAGACTTGTCATTATGGAAGGTAGTATGTTGTCGATATCTTTGTTACTCCAATGGATTGTAGCCTTTTCATTAAGGAAGGTGGTTTATTGTCGAGATTTTATATACTCTAATGGATGGTAGCCTTGTCAATATGGAAGGTAGTATTTTGTCGATATCTTTAATATTCCAATGGATGGTAGCCTTGTAATTATGGAAGGTAGTATGTTGTCGATAAATTTAATACTCCAATGGATGGTAGCCTTTCCATTATGGAAGGTAGTCTCTTGTCGAGATTTTAGTTACTCCAATGGATGGTAGCCTTGTCAATATGGAAGGTAGTCTGTTTTCGAGATTTTTCTTATTTCAATGGATGGTAGCCTTGTCATTATGAAAGGTAGTCTATTGTCGATATCTTTGTTACTCCAGTGGATGGTAGCCTAGTCATTTTGGAAGGTAGTCTGTAGTCGAGATTATTGTTACTCCAATGGATGGTAGCATTGTTATTATTGAAGGTAGTCTGTTGTCGAGATTTTTGTTACTCCAATGGATGGTACCCTTGTCATTATGGAAGGTAGTCTGTCATTGTCATTTTTGTTACTCCAATGGATGGTAGACTTGTCAATACTGATGGTAGTCTGTTTTCGAGATTTTTGTTATTCCAATGGATGGTAGCCTTGTCATAATGAAAGGTAGTCTGTTGTCGATATCTTTGTTACTCCAATGGATGGTAGCCTAGTCATTATGGAAGGTAGTCTATAGTCGATATTTTTGTTACTCCAATGGATGTTAGCCTTGTTATTATTGAAGGTAGTCTGTTGTCGAGATTTTTGTTATTCCAATGGATGGTAGCCTTGTCATTATGGAAGGTAGTCTATCATTGTGATTTTTGTTACTCCAATGGATGGTAGCCTTGTCATTATGGAAGGTAGTCTGTTGTCGAGATTTTTGTTACTCCAATGGATGGTAGCCTTGTCATTATGGAAGGTAGTATGTCGTTGTGATTTTTGTTACTCCAATGGATGGTAGCCTTGTCATTATGGAAGGTAGTCTATTGTTCAGATTTTTGTTACTATAATGTATGTTAGCCTTGTCATTATGGAAGGTAGTTTGTTGTCCATATTTTTTTTACTCCATTGGATAGTAGCGTTATCATTATGGAAGGTAGTCTGTTGTCGAGATTTTTGTTATTCCAATGGATGGTAGCCTTGTCATTATGGAAGGTAGTTTGTTGTGGAGATTTTTGTTATTCCAATGGATGGTAGCCTTGTCATTATGGAAGGTAGTTTGTTGTGGATATTTTAGTTATTCCAATGGATGGTAGCCTTGTCATTATGGAAGGTAGTTTGTTGTTGATATTTTTGTTACTCCAAAGGATGGTAGCCTTGTCATTATGGAAGGTAGTCTATTGTCCCGATTTTTGTTACTCCAAGGGATGGAAGACTAGTCATTATGGAAGGTAGTTTGTTGTCGAGATTTTTGGTACTCCATTGGATGGTAGCCTTGTTATTATGGAAGGTAGTCTGTTGTCGATATTTTTTTTATTCCAATGGATGGTAGCCTTGTCATTATGGAAGGTAGTCTTTTTGTCGTGATTTTTGTTAATCCATTGGATAATAGACTTGTCATTATGGAAGGTAGTCTGTTGTCGAGATTTTTTTCACTCCAATGGATGGTAGCCTTGTCATTATGGAAGGTAGTCTGTCATTGTGATTTTTGTTACTCCAATGGATGGTAGCCTTGTCATTATGGAAGGTAGTTTGTTGTTCATATTTTTGTTTCTATAATATATGTTAGCCTTGTCTTTATGGAAGGTAGTTTGTTGTCCATATTTTTGTTACTCCATTGGATAGTAGCCTTGTTATTATGGAAGGTAGTCTGTTGTCGAGATTTTTGTTATTCCAATGGATGGAAGGCTAGTAATTATGGGAGGTAGTCTATTTTCGTGGTTTTTGTTACTCCAATGGATGGTAGCCTTGTAATTATGGAAGGTAGTTCGTTGTCATTATTTTTGTTACTCCAATGGATGGTAGCCTTGTCATTATGGAAGGTAGTCTGTTGTCGAGATTTTTGTTACTCCAATGGATGGTAGCCTTGTCATTTTGGAAGGTATTTTGTTGTCGTGATTTTTGTTACTCTAATGGATGGTAGCCTTGTCATTATGGAAGGTAGTCTGTTGTCGAGATTTTTGTTATTCCAATGGATGGAAGCCTAGTAATTATGGGAGGTAGTCTATTTTCGAGATTTTTATTACTTAAATGGATGGTAGCCTTATGATTATGAAAGGTAGTCTATTGTCGAGATTTTTGTTACTCCAATGGATTGTATCCTTGTCATCATGGAAGGTAGTCTGTTGTCGAGATTTTTCTTACTCCAATGGATGGAAGCCTTGTAATTATGGATGATAGTTTGTTGTCAAGATTTTTGTTACTACAATGTATGGTAGCCTTATCATTATGGAAGGTAGTTTGTTTTCGAGATTTTTGTTACTACAATGGATTGTAGCCTTGTCATTATGGAAGGTAGTCTGTTGTCGATATCATTGTTACTCCAATGGATGGTAGCCTAGTAATTATGGAAAGTAGTCTGTTGTCGAGATTTTTGTTACTCTAATGGATGGTAGCCTTGTCATTATGGAAGGGAGTCTGTTGTCCAAATTTTTTATACTCAAATGTATGGTAGCCTTGTCATTATGGAAGGTAATCTGTTGTTGATATTTTTGTTACTCCAATGGATGGTAGTCTTGTAATTAAGAAAGGTAGTTTGTTGTCCAGATTTTTGTTACTCTAATGGATGGTAGCCTTGTCATTATGGAAGTTTATCGGTTGTCGAGATTTTTGTTACTCCATTGGATGGTAGCCTTATCATTATGGAAGGTAGTCTGTTGTTGAGATTTTTGTTATTCCAATAGATGGTAGCCTTGTCATTATGGAAGGTAGTTTGTTGTCGTGATTTTTGTTACTCCAATGGATGGTAGCCTTGTCATTATGGAAGGTATTATGTTGTCGATATCTTTGTTACTCCAATGGATGGTAGCCTTGTCATTAAGGAAGGTGGTTTATTATCGAGATTTTTTATACTCTAATGGATGGTAGCCTTGTCATTATGAAAGGTAGTCTCTTGTTGATATATATTTGTTACTCCAATGGATGATAGTCTTGTCATCATGGAAGGTAGTATATTGTCGATATCTTTGTTACTCCAATGGATGGTAGCCTTGTCATTATGGAAGGTAGTCTGTTTTCGAGATTTTTGTTATTCCAATGGATGGTAGCCTTGTCATTATGAAAGGTAGTCTATTGTCGATATTTTTGTTACTCCAATGGATGGTAGCCTAGTCATTATGGAAGATAGTCTATAGTTTAGATTTTTGTTACTCCAATTGATGGTAGCATTGTTATTATTGAAGGTAGATTGTTGTCGAGATTTTTGTTACTCCAATGGATGGTAGCCTTATCATTATGGAAGGTAGTCTATCATTGTGATTTTTGTTACTCCAATGGATGGTAGCCTTGTCATTATGGAAGGTAGTCTGTCGTTGTGATTTTTGTTACTCCAATGGATGGTATCCTTGTCATTATGGAAGGTAGTCTGTTGTTCAGATTTTTGTTACTATAATGTATGTTAGCCTTGTCATTATTGAAGGTAGTTTGTTGTCCATATTTTTGTTACTCCATTGGATAGTAGGTTTGTCATTATGGAAGGTAGTCTGTTGTCGAGATTTTTGTTATTCCAATGGATGGAAGGCTAGTAATTATGGGAGGTAGTCTATTTTCGTGGTTTTTGTGACTCCAATGGATGGTAGCCTTGTAATTATGGAAGGTAGTATGTTGTCAAGATATTTGTTACTCCAATGGATGGTAGCTTTCTCATTATGGAAGCTAGTCTCTTGTTGATTATTTTGTTACTCCAATGGATGGTAGCCTTGTCATTATGGAAGGTAGTCTATTGTCGAGATTTTTGTTACTCCAATGGATGGTAGCCTTGTCATTATGGAAGGTAGTTTGTTCTCGTGATTTTTGATACTCCAATGGATGGTAGCCTTGTCATTATTGAAGGTAGTATGTGTCGATATCTTTGTTACTCTAATGGATGGTAGCCTTGTCATTATGGAAGGTGGTTTATTGTTGAGAGTTTTTATACTCTAATGGATGGTAGCCTTGTCATTATGAAAGGTAGTCTCTTGTTGTTATTTATGTTATTCCAATGGATGGTAGCCTTATAATTATGAAAGGTAGTCTATTGTCGAGATTTTTGTTACTCCAATGGATTGTATCCTTGTCATCATGGAAGGTAGTCTGTTGTCGAGATTTTTCTTACTCCAATGGATGGAAGCCTTGTAATTATGGATGATAGTCTGTTGTCGAGATTTTTGTTACTACAATGTATGGTAGCCTTGTCATTATGGAAGGTAGTTTGTTTTCGATATTTTTGTTACTACAATGGATTGTAGCCTTGTCATTATGGAAGGTAGTCTATTGTCGATATGATTGTTACTCCAATGGATGGTAGCCTAGTCATTATGAAATGTAGTCTGTTGTCGAGATTTTTGTTATTCCAATGGATGGTAGCCTTGTCATTATAGAAGGTAGTCTGTTGTCCTAATTTTTTATACTTAAATGTATGGTAGCCTTGTCATTATGAAAGGTAGTTTGTTGTTGATATTTTTGTTACTCCAATGGATGGTAGCCTTGTCATTAAGAAAGGTAGTTTTATGTCTAGATTTTTGTTACTCTAATGGATGGTAGCGTTGTCATTATGGAATTTTGTTTGTTGTCGATATTTTTGTTACTCCATTGGATGGTACCCTTATCATTATGGAAGGTAGTCTGTTGTTGAGATTTTTGTTATTCCAATAGATGGTAGCCTTGTCATTATGGAAGGTAGTTTGTTGTCGTTATTTTTGTTACTCCAATGGATGGTAGCCTTGTCATTATGGAAGGTAGTATGTTGTCGATATCTTTGTTACTCCAATGGATGGTAGCCTTGTCATTAAGGAAGGTGGTTTATTATCGAGATTTTTTATACTCTAATGGATGGTAGCCTTGTCATTATGAAAGGTAGTCTCTTGTTGATATATATTTGTTACTCCAATGGATGATAGTCTTGTCATCATGGAAGGTAGTATGTTGTCGATATCTTTGTTACTCCAATGGATGGTAGCCTTGTCATTATGGAAGGTAGTCTGTTTTCGAGATTTTTGTTATTCCAATGGATGGTAGCCTTGTCATTATGAAAGGTAGTCTATTGTCGATATTTTTGTTACTCCAATGGATGGTAGCCTAGTCATTATGGAAGATAGTCTATAGTTTAGATTTTTGTTACTCCAATTGATGGTAGCATTGTTATTATTGAAGGTAGTTTGTTGTCGAGATTTTTGTTACTCCAATGGATGGTAGCCTTATCATTATGGAAGGTAGTCTATCATTGTGATTTTTGTTACTCCAATGGATGGTAGCCTTGTCATTATGGAAGGTAGTCTGTTGTCGAGATTTTTATTACTCCAATGGATGGTAGCCTTGTCATTATGGAAGGTAGTCTGTCGTTGTGATTTTTGTTAATCCAATGGATGGTAGCCTTGTCATTATGGAAGGTAGTCTGTTGTTCATATTTTTGTTACTACAATGTATGTTAGCCTTGTCATTATTGAAGGTAGTTTGTTGTCCATATTTTTGTTACTCCATTGGATAGTAGGCTTGTCAATATGGAAGGTAGTCTGTTGTCGAGATTTTTGTTATTCCAATGGATGGAAGGCTAGTAATTATGGGAGGTAGTCTATTTTCGTGGTTTTTGTGACTCCAATGGATGGTAGCCTTGTCATTATGGAAGGTAGTATGTTGTCAAGATATTTGTTACTCCAATGGATGGTAGCTTTCTCATTATGGAAGATAGTCTCTTGTTGATTATTTTGTTACTCCAATGGATGGTAGCCTTGTCATTATGGAAGGTAGTCTATTGTCGAGATTTTTGTTACTCCAATAGATGGTAGCCTTGTCATTATGGAAGGTAGTTTGTTCTCGTGATTTTTGATACTCCAATGGATGGTAGCCTTGTCATTATTGAAGGTAGTATGTGTCGATATCTTTGTTACTCTAATGGATGGTAGCCTTGTCATTATGGAAGGTGGTTTATTGTTGAGATTTTTTATACTCTAATGGATGGTAGCCTTGTCATTATGAAAGGTAGTCTCTTGTTGTTATTTATGTTATTCCAATGGATGGTAGCCTTGTCATTATGGAAGGTAGTATGTTATCGATATCTTTGTTACTCCAATGGATGGTAGCCTTGTAATTATGGAAGCTAGTATGTTGTCGATATATTTGTTACTCCAATGGATTGTAGCCTTGTCAATATGGAAGGTAGACTGTTTTCGAGATTTTTGTTATTCCAATGGATGGTAGCCTTGTCATTATCAAATGTAGTCTATTGTCGATATCTTTGTTACTCCAATGGATGGTAGCCTAGTCATTATGGAATGTAGTCTATAGTTGAGATTTTTGTTACTCCAATGAATGGTAGCCTTGTTATTAATGAAGGTAGTCTGTTGTCGAGATTTTTGTTACTCCAATGGATGGTAGCCTTGTCATTATGGAAGGTAGTCTGTCATTGTGATTTTTGTTACTCCAATGGATGGTAGACTTGTCATTATGGAAGGTAGTCTGCTGTCAAGATTTTTATTACTCTAATGGATGGTAGCCTTGTCATTATGGAAAGTAGTATGTCGTTGTGATTTTTGTTACTCCAATGGATGGTAGCCTTGTCATTATAGAAGGTAGTCTGTTGTTCAGATTTTTGTTACTACAGTGTATGTTAGCCTTGTCATTATGGAAGGTAGTTTGTTGTCCATATTTTTGTTACTCCATTGGATAGTAGCCTTTTCATTATGGAAGGTAGTCTGGTGTCGAGAATTTTTTTATTCCAATGGATGGTAGACTAGTCATTATGGAAGGTAGTCTTTTGTCGTGATTTTTGTTACTTCAATGAATGGTAGCCTAGTAATTATGGAAGGTAGTCTGTTTTCGAGATTTTTATTACTCCATTGGATGGTAGCCTTGTCATTATGGAAGGTAGTATGTTGTCTACATTTTTGTTATTCCAATGGATGGTAGTCTTTTCATTATGGAAGGTAATTTGTTATCGATATCTTTGTTTTTACTACTATGGATGGTATCCTTGTCATTATGGAAGGTAGTTTGTTGTCCATATTTTTTTTACTCCAATGGATGGAAGCCTTATCATTATGGAAGGTAGTCTCTTGTTGATATTTTTTTTACTTCAATTGATGGTAGACTAGTCATTATGGAAGGTAGTCTATTGTCAAGATTTTTGTTACTCTATTAGATGGTAGCCTTGTCATTATGGAAGGTAGACTGTTTTCGAGATTTTTGTTATTCCAATGGATGGTAGCCTTGTCATTATCAAATGTAGTCTATTGTCGATATCTTTGTTACTCCAATGGATGGTAGCCTAGTCATTAAGGAATGTAGTCTATAGTTGAGATTTTTGTTACTCCAATGGATGGTAGCCTTGTTATTAATGAAGGTAGTCTGTTGTCGAGATTTTTGTTACTCCAATGGATGGTAGCCTTGTCATTATGGAAGGTAGTCTATCATTGTGATTTTTGTTACTCCAATGGATGGTAGACTTGTCATTATGGAAGGTAGTCTGCTGTCAAGATTTTTATTACTCTAATGGATGGTAGCCTTGTCATTATGGAAAGTAGTATGTCATTGTGATTTTTGTTACTCCAATGGATGGTAGCCTAGTCATTATAGAAGGTAGTCTGTTGTTCAGATTATTGTTACTACATTGTATGTTAGCCTTGTCATTATGGAAGGTAGTTTGTTGTCCATATTTTTGTTACTCCATTGGATATTAGCCTTTTCATTATGGAAGGTAGTCTGGTGTCGAGAATTTTTTTATTCCAATGGATGGTAGACTAGTCATTATGGAAGGTAGTCTTTTGTCGTGATTTTTGTTCCTCCAATGAATGGTAGCCTAGTAATTATGGAAGGTAGTCTGTTGTCGAGATTTTTATTACTCCATTGGATGGTAGCCTTGTCATTATGGAAGGTAGTATGTTGTCTACATTTTTGTTATTCCAATGGATGGTAGTCTTTTCATTATGGAAGGTAATTTGTTTTCGATATCTTTGTTACTACTATGGATGGTATCCTTGTCATTATGGAAGGTAGTTTGTTGTCCATATTTTTTTTACTCCAATGTATGGAAGCCTTATCATTATGGAAGGTAGTCTCTTGTTGATATTTTTTTTACTTCAATTGATGGTAGACTAGTCATTATGGAAGGTAGTCTATTGTCAAGATTTTTGTTACTCTATTAGATGGTAGCCTTGTCATTATGGAAGGTAGTCTGTTGTCGTGATTTTTGTTACTCCAATGGATGGTAGCCTTGTCATTATGGAAGGTAGTATGTTGTCGATATCTTTGTTACTCCAATGGATGGTAGCCTTGTCATTAAGGAAGGTTGTTTTTTGTCGAGATTTTTGTTACTGCAATGGATGGTAGCCTTGTCATTATGGAAGGTAGTTTGTTGTTGATATTTTTGTTACTCCAATGGATGGTAGCCTTGTCATTATGGAAGGTAGTCTGTTGTCCCGATTTTTGTCACTCCAATGGATGGTAGACTAGTCATTATGGATGGTAGTCTATTGTTGAGATTTTTGTTACTCCATTGGATGGTAGCCTTGTTATTATGGAAGGTACTCTTTTGTCAAGATTTTTGTTATTCCAATAGATGGTAGCCTTGTCATTATGAAAGGTAGTCTATTGTCGATATTTTTGTTACTCCAATGGATGGTAGCCTAGTCATTATGGAAGATAGACTATAGTTTAGATTTTTGTTACTCCAATTGATGGCAGCATTGTTATTATTGAAGGTAGTCTGTTGTCGAGATTTTTTTTACTCCAATGGATGGTAGCCTTGTCATTATGGAAGGTAGTCTGTCATGGTGATTTTTGTTACTCCAATGGATGGTAGCCTGTTGTCATTATGGAAGGTAGTCTGTTGTCGAGATTTTTATTACTCCAATGGATGGTAGCCTTGTCATTATGGAAGGTAGTCTGTCGTTGTGATTTTTGTTACTCCAATGGATGGCAGCCTTGTCATTATGGAAGGTAGTCTGTTGTTCAGATTTTTGTTACTTAAGTGTATGTTAGCCTTGTCATTATGGAAGGTAGTTTGTTGTCCATATTTTTGTTACTCCATTGGATAGTAGCCTTGTCATTATGAAAGGTAGTCTGGTGTCGAGATTTTTGTTATTCCAATGGATGGTAGACTAGTCATTATGGAAGGTAGTCTTTTGTCGTGATTTTTGTTACTCCAATGAATGGTAGCCTAGTAATTATGGAAGGTAGTCTGTTGTCGAGATTTTTGTTACTCTATTGGATGGAAGCCTTGTCATTATGATTTTTGTTACTCTATTGGATGGAAGCCTTGTCATTATGGAAGGTAGTATTTTGTCTATATTTTTGTTATTCCAATGGATGGTAGTCTTTTCATTATAGAAGGTAGTCTGTTGTCGATATCATTGTTACTCCAATGGATGGAAGCCTAGTCATTATGGAAAGTAGTCTGTTGTTGAGATTTTTGTTACTCCAATGGATGGTATCCTTGTCATTATGGAAGGTAGTCTGTTGTCCAAATTTTTTATACTCAAATGTATGGTAGCCTTGTCATTATCGAAGGTAGTCTCTTGTTGATATTTTTTTTACTCTAATGGATGGTAGCCTTGTCATTATGGAAGGTAGTTTGTTGTCGATATCTTTGTTACTCCAATGGATGGTAGCCTTGTCATTATGGAAGGTAGTTTGTTGTCCAGATTTTTGTTACTCCAATGGATGGTAGCATTATCATTATGGAAGGTAGTCTCTTGTTGATATTTTTTTACTTCAATGGATGGTAGACTTGTCATTATGGAAGGTAGTCTGTTGTCGAGATTTTTGTTATTCCAATGGATGGTAGACTAGTCATTATGGAAGGTAGTCTTTTGTCGTGATTTTTGTTACTCCAATGAATGGTAGTCTAGTCATTATGGAAGGTAGTTTGTTGTCTAGATTTTTGTTACTCCATTGGATGGAAGCCTTGTCATTAAGGAAGGTGGTTTGTTTTCGAGATTTTTGTTGCTTCAATGGATGGTAGCCTTGTCATTATGGAAGGTAGTCTGTTGTTGATATATTTGTTACTCAAATGGATGGTAGCCTTGTCATTATGGAAGGTAGTCTACTGTCCCGAGTTTTGTTACTCCAATGGATGGTAGATTAGTCGTTATGGAAGGTAGACTGTTGTCGAGATTTTTGTTATTCCATTGGATGGTAGCCTTGCTATTATGGAAGGTAGTCTATTGTCGAGATTTTTGTTATTCCAATGGATGGTAGCCTTGTCATTATGGAAGGTTGCCTTTTTGTCGTGATTTTTGTTAATCCATTGCCTTTTTGTCGTGATTTCAGTTGATGAAATTTTTATTACTCCAATGGATGGTATCCTTGTCATTATGGAGTGTAATCTGTTGTCGAGATATTTGTTACTCCAATGGATGGTAGCCTTGTCCTTATGGAAGGTAGTCTGTCTGCGAAATTTATGTTATTCCAATGGATGGTAGCCTTGTCATTATGAAAGGTAGTCTATTGTCTAGACTTTTCTTACTCCAATGGATTGTATCCTTGCCATTATGGAAGGTAGTATGTTGTCGAGATTCTTTTTACTCCAATGGATGGAAGCCTTGTAATTATGGATGATAGTCTGTTGTCGAGATTTTTGTTACTACAATGTATGGTACCCTTGTCATTATGGAAGGTAGTTTATTGTTGAAATCATTGTTACTCTAATGGATGGTAGCCTAGTCATTATGGAAAGTAGTTTGTTGTCGAGATTTTTGTTACTCAAATGGATGGTAGCCTTATCATTATACAAGGTAGTCTGTTGTCCAAATTTTTTATACTCAAATGTATGGTAGCCTTGTCATTATGGAAGGTAGTCTCTTGTTGATATTTTTGTTACTCCAATGGATGGTAGCGTTGTCATTATGCAAGGTAGTTTGTTGTTGATATCATTGTTACTCCAATGGATGGTAGCCTTGTCATTATGGAAGTTAGTTTGTTGTCCAGATTTTTGTTACTCCAATGGATGGGAGCCTTTCATTATGGAAGGTAGTCTCTTGTTGATATTTTTTTTACATGAATGGATGGTAGACTTGTCATTATGGAAGGTAGTCTGTTGTCGATATTTTTGTTAGTCCATTGGATGGTAGCCTTGTCATTAAGGAAGGTGGTTTGTTGTCGATATCTTTGTTACTATAATGGATAGTAGCCTTGTCATTATGGAAGGTAGTTTGTTGTCCAGATTTTTGTTACTCCAATGGATGGTAGCCTTATCATTATGGAAGGTAGTCTCTTGTTGATATTTTTTTTACTTCAATGGATGGTAGACTTGTCATTATGGAAGGTAGTCTGTTGTCGAGATTTTTGTTATTCAAATGGATGGTAGACTAGTCATTATGGAAGGTAGTCTTTAGTCGTGATTTTTGTTACTCCAATGAACGGTAGTCTAGTCATTATGGAAGGTAGTCTGTTGTCGAGATTTTTTGACTCCATTGGATGGTAGCCTTGTCATTAAGGAAGGTGGTTTGTTGTCGATATTTTTGTTACTTCAATGGATGGTAGCCTTGTCATTATGGAAGGTAGTTTGTTGTTGATATTTTTGTTACTCCAATGGATGGTAGCCTTGTCATTATGGAAGGTAGTCTATTGTCCCGATTTTTGTTACTCTAATGGATGGTAGACTAGTCGTTATGGAAGGTAGTCTGTTGTCGAGATTTTTGTTACTCCATTGGATGGAAGCCTTGTAATTATGGATGATAGTCTGTTGTCGAGATTTTTGTTACTACAATGTATGGTATCCTTGTCATTATGGAAGGTAGTTTATTGTCGAAATCATTGTTACTCTAATGGATGGTAGCCTAGTCATTTTGGAAAATAGTCTGCTGTCGAGATTTTTGTTACTTCAATGGATGCTAGCCTTATCATTATAGAAGGTAGTCTGTTGTCAAAAATTTTTATACTCAAATGTATGATAGCCTTGTCATTATGGAAGGTAGTCTCTTGTTGATATTTTTGTTACTCCAATGGATGGTAGCGTTGTCATTATGGAAGGTAGTTTGTTGTCGATATCATTGTTACTCCAATGGATGGTAGCCTTGTCATTATGGAAGGTAGTTTGTTGTCCAGATTTTTGTTACTCCAATGGATGGTAGCCGTTTATTATGGAAGGTAGTCTCTTGTTGATATTTTTTTTACTTCAATGGATGGTAGACTTGTCATTATGGAAGGTAGTCTGTTGTCGATATCTTTGTTACTTCATTGGATGGTAGCCTTGTCATTAAGGAAGGTGGTTTGTTGTCGATATCTTTGTTACTATAATGGATGGTAGCCTTGTCATTATGGAAGGTAGTTTGTTGTCCAGATTTTTATTACTCCAATGGATGGTAGCCTTATCATTATGGAAGGTAGTCTCTTGTTGATATTTTTTTTACTTCAATGGATGGTAGACTTCTCATTATGGAAGGTAGTTTGTTGTCGAGATTTTTGTTATTCCAATGGATGGTAGACTAGTCATTATGGAAGGTAGTCTTTTGTCGTGATTTTTGTTACTCCAATGAATGGTAGTCTAGTCATTATGGAAGGTAGTTTGTTGTCTAGATTTTTGTTACTCCATTGGATGGTAGCCTTGTCATTAAGGTAGGTGGTTTGTTGTCGAGATTTTTGTTACTTCAATGGATGGTAGCCTTGACATTATGGAAGGTAGTTTGTTGTTGATATTTTTGTTACTCCAATGGATGGTAGCCTTGTCATTATGGAAGGTAGTCTATTGTCCCGATTTTTGTTACTCGAATGGATGGTAGACTAGTCGTTTTGGAAGGTAGTCTGTTTTCGAGATTTTTGTTACTCCATTGGATGGTAGCCTTGTTATTATGGAAGGTAGTCTATTGTCGAGATTTTTTTTATTCCAATGGATGGTAGACTAGCCATTATGGAAGGTAGTATGTTTTCAAGATTTTTATTACTCCAATGGATGGTAATCTTGTCATTATGGAGGGTAGTCTGTTGTCGAGATTTTTGTTACTCCAATAGATAGTAGCCTTGTCATTATGGAAGGTAGTATGTCGTCGAAATTTATGTTATTCCAATGGATGGTAGCCTTGTCATTATGAAAGGTAGTCTATTGTCGAGATTTTTGTTACTCCAATGGATTGTATCCTTGTCATTATGGAAGGTAGTATGTTGTCGAGATTTTTTTTACTCAAATGGATGGAAGCCTTGTAATTATGGATGATAGTCTATTGTCGAGATTTTTGTTACTACAATGTATGGTAGCCTTGTCTTTATGGAAGGTAGTTTGTTGTCGAGATTATTGTTACTACAATGGATTGTAGCCTTGTCATTTTGGAAGGTAGTCTATTGTCGAAATCATTGTTACTCTAATAGATGGTAGCCTAGTCATTATGGAAAGTAGTCTGTTGTCGATATTTTTGTTACTCCAATGGATGGTAGCCTTATCATTATAGAAGGTAGTCTGTTGTCCAAATTTTTTATACTCAAATGTGTCGTAGCCATGTCATTATGGAAGGTAGTCTCTTGTTGATATTTTTGTTACTCCAATGGATGGTAGCCTTGTCATTATGGAAGGTAGTTTGTTATCCAGATTTTTGTTACTCCAATGGATGGTAGCCGTTTATTATGGAAGGTAGTCTCTTGTTGATATTTTTTTTACATCAATGGATGGTAGACTTGTCATTATGGAAGGTAGTCTGTTGTCGATATTTTTGTTACTTCATTGGATGGTAGCCTTGTCATTAAGGAAGGTGGTTTGTTGTTGATAACTTTGTTACTATAATGGATGGTAGCCTTGTCATTATGGAAGGTAGTTTGTTGTCCAGATTTTTATTACTCCAATGGATGGTAGCCTTATCATTATGGAAGGTAGTCTCTTGTTGATATTTTTTTTACTTCAATGGATGGTAGACTTCTCATTATGGAAGGTAGTTTGTTGTCGAGATTTTTGTTATTCCAATGGATGGTAGACTAGTCATTATTGAAGGTAGTCTTTTGTCGTGATTTTTGTTACTCCAATGAATGGTAGTCTAGTCATTATGGAAGGTAGTTTGTTGTCTAGATTTTTGTTACTCCATTGGATGGTAGCCTTGTCATTAAGGAAGGTGGTTTTTTGTCGAGATTTTTGTTATTTCAATGGATGGTAGCCTTGTCATTATGGAAGGTAGTTTGTTGTTGATATTTTTGTTACTCCAATGAATGGTAACATTGTCATTATGGAAGGTAGTCTACTGTCCCGATTTTTGTTACTCCAATGGATGGTAGACTAGTCGTTATGGAAGGTAGTCTATTGTCGAGATTTTTGTTACTCCATTTGATGGTAGCCTTGTTATTATGGAAGGTAGTCTATTGTCGAGATTTTTTTTATTCCAATGGATGGTAGACTAGTCATTATGGAAGGTAGTATGGTTTTAAGATTTTTATTACTCCAATGGATGGTAATCTTGTCATTATGGAGGGTAGTCTGTTGTCGAGATTTTTGTTACTCCAATAGATAGTAGCCTTGTCATTATGGAAGGTAGTATGTCGTCGAAATTTATGTTATTCCAATGGATGGTAGCCTTGTCATTAAGGAAGGTGGTTTGTTGTCGATATCTTTGTTACTATAATGGATGGTAGCCTTGTCATTATGGAAGGTAGTTTGTTGTCCAGATTTTTATTACTCCAATGGATGGTAGCCTTATCATTATGGAAGGTAGTCTCTTGTTGATATTTTTTTTACGTCAATGGATGGTAGACTTCTCATTATGGAAGGTAGTTTGTTGTCGAGATTTTAGTTATTCCAATGGATGGTAGACTAGTCATTATGGAAGGTAGTCTTTTGTCGTGATTTTTGTTACTCCAATGAATGGTAGTCTAGTCATTATGGAAGGTAGTTTGTTGTCTAGATTTTTGTTACTCCATTGGATGGTAGCCTTGTCATTAAGGAAGGTGGTTTGTTGTCGAGATTTTTGTTACTTCAATGGATGGTAGCCTTGTCATTATGGAAGGTAGTTTGTTGTTGATATTTTTGTTACTCCAATGGATGGTAGCCTTGTCATTATGGAAGGTAGTCTATTGTCCCGATTTTTGTTACTCCAATGGATGGTAGACTAGTCGTTATGGAAGGTAGTCTGTTGTCGAGATTTTTGTTACTCCATTGGATGGTAGCCTTGTTATTATGGAAGGTAGTCTATTGTCGAGATTTTTTTTATTCCAATGGATGGTAGACTAGTCATTATGGAAGGTAGTATGTTTTCAAGATTTTTATTACTCCAATGGATGGTAATCTTGTCATTATGGAGGGTAGTCTGTTGTCGAGATTTTTGTTACACCAATAGATAGTATCCTTGTCATTATGGAAGGTAGTATGTCGTCCAAATTTATGTTATTCCAATGGATGGTAGCCTTGTCATTATGAAAGGTAGTCTATTGTCGAGATTTTTATTACTCCAATGGATTGTATCCTTGTCATTATGGAAGGTAGTATGTTGTCGAGATTTTTTTTACTCAAATGGATGGAAGCCTTGTAATTATGGATGATAGTCTATTGTCGAGATTTTTGTTACTACAATGTATGGTAGCCTTGTCTTTATGGAAGGTAGTTTGTTGTCGAGATTATTGTTACTACAATGGATTGTAGCCTTGTCATTTTGGAAGGTAGTCTATTGTCGAAATCATTGTTACTCTAATAGATGGTAGCCTAGTCATTATGGAAAGTAGTCTGTTGTCGAGATTTTTGTTACTCCAATGGATGGTAGCCTTATCATTATAGAAGGTAGTCTGTTGTCCAAATTTTTTATACTCAAATGTGTCGTAGCCATGTCATTATGGAAGGTAGTCTCTTGTTGATATTTTTGTTACTCCAATGGATGGTAGCCTTGTCATTATGGAAGGTAGTTTGTTGTCCAGATTTTTGTTACTCCAATGGATGGTAGCCGTTTATTATGGAAGGTAGTCTCTTGTTGATATTTTTTTTACTTCAATGGGTGGTAGACTTGTCATTATGGAAGGTAGTCTGTTGTCGATATTTTTGTTACTTCATTGGATGGTAGCCTTGGCATTAAGGAAGGTGGTTTGTTGTCGATATCTTTGTTACTATAATGGATGGTAGCCTTGTCATTATGGAAGGTAGTTTGTTGTCCAGATTTTTATTACTCCAATGGATGGTAGCCTTATCATTATGGAAGGTAGTCTCTTGTTGATATTTTTTTTACTTCAATGGATGGTAGACTTCTCATTATGGAAGGTAGTTTGTTGTCGAGATTTTTGTTATTCCAATGGATGGTAGACTAGTCATTATGGAAGGTAGTCTTTTGTCGTGATTTTTGTTACTCCAATGAATGGTAGTCTAGTCATTATGGAAGGTAGTTTGTTGTCTAGATTTTTGTTACTCCATTGGATGGTAGCCTTGTCATTAAGGAAGGTGGTTTGTTGTCGAGATTTTTGTTACTTCAATGGATGGTAGCCTTGTCATTATGGAAGGTAGTTTGTTGTTGATATTTTTGTTACTCCAATGGATGGTAGCCTTGTCATTATGGAAGGTAGTTTGTTGTTGATATTTTTGTTACTCCAATGGATGGTAGCCTTGTCATTATGGAAGGTAGTCTATTGTCCCGATTTTTGTTACTCCAATGGATGGCAGACTAGTCGTTATGGAAGGTAGTCTGTTGTCGAGATTTTTGTTACTCCATTGGATGGTAGCCTTGTTATTATGGAAGGTAGTCTATTGTCGAGATTTTTTTTATTCCAATAGATGGTAGACTAGTCATTATGGAAGGTAGTATGTTTTCAAGATTTTTATTACTCCAATGGATGGTAATCTTGTCATTATGGAGGGTAGTCTGTTGTCGAGATTTTTGTTACTCCAATAGATAGTAGCCTTGTCATTATGGAAGGTAGTATGTCGTCAAAATTTATGTTATTCCAATGGATGGTAGCCTTGTCATTATGAAAGGTAGTCTATTGTCGAGATTTTTGTTACTCCAATGGATTGTATCCTTGTCATTATTGAAGGTAGTATGTTGTCGAGATTATTTTTACTCAAATGGATGGAAGCCTTGTAATTTTGGATGATAGTCTATTGTCGAGATTTTTGTTACTACAATGTATGGTAGCCTAGTCTTTATGGAAGGTAGTTTGTTGTCGAGATTATTGTTACTACAATGGATTGTTGCCTTGTCATTTTGGAAGGTAGTCTATTGTCGAAATCATTGTTACTCTAATAGATGGTAGCCTAGTCATTATGGAAAGTAGTCTGTTGTCGAGATTTTTGTTACTCCAATGGATGGTAGCCTTATCATTATAGAAGGTAGTCTGTTGTCCAAATTTTTTATACTCAAATGTGTCATAGCCATGTCATTATGGAAGGTAGTCTCTTGTTGATATTTTTGTTACTCCAATGGATGGTAGCCTTGTCATTATGAAAGGTAGTTTGTTGTCCAGATTTTTGTTACTCCAATGGATGGTAGCCGTTTATTATGGAAGGTAGTCTCTTGTTGATATTTTTTTTACTTCAATGGATGGTAGACTTGTCATTATGGAAGGTAGTCTGTCGTCGATATTTTTGTTACTTCATTGGATGGTAGCCTTGTCATTAAGGAAGGAGGTTTGTTGTCGATATCTTTGTTACTATAATGGATGGTAGCCTTGTCATTATGGAAGGTAGTTTGTTTTCCAGATTTTTATTACTCCAATGGATGGTAGCCTTATCATTATGGAAGGTAGTCTCTTGTTGATATTTTTTTTACTTCAATGGATGGTAGACTTCTCATTATGGAAGGTAGTTTGTTGTCGAGATTTTTGTTATTCCAATGGATGGTAGACTAGTCATTATGAAAGGTAGTCTTTTGTCGTGATTTTTGTTACTCCAATGAATGGTAGTCTAGTCATTATGGAAGGTAGTTTGTTGTCTAGATTTTTGTTACTCCATTGGATGGTAGCCTTGTCATTAAGGAAGGTGGTTTGTTGTCGAGATTTTTGTTACTTCAATGGATGGTAGCCTTGTCATTATGGAAGGTAGTTTGTTGTTGATATTTTTGTTACTCCAATGGATGGTAGCCTTGTCATTATGGAAGGTAGTCTATTGTCCCGATTTTTGTTACTCCAATGAATGGTAGACTAGTCGTTATGGAAGGTAGTCTGTTGTCGAGATTTTTGTTACTCCATTGGATGGTAGCCTTGTTATTATGGAAGGTTGTCTATTGTCGAGAATTTTTTTATTCCAATGGATGGTAGACTAGTCATTATGGAAGGTAGTATATTTTCAAGATTTTTATTACTCCAATGGATGGTAATCTTGTCATTATGGAGGGTAGTCTGTTGTCGAGATTTTTGTTACTCCAATAGATAGTAGCCTTGTCATTATGGAAGGTAGTATGTCGTCAAAATTTATGTTATTCCAATGGATGGTAGCCTTGTCATTATGAAAGGTAGTCTATTGTCGAGATTTTTGTTACTCCAATGGATTGTATCCTTGTCATTATTGAAGGTAGTATGTTGTCGAGATTATTTTTACTCAAATGGATGGAAGCCTTGTAATTTTGGATGATAGTCTATTGTCGAGATTTTTGTTACTACAATGTATGGTAGCCTAGTCTTTATGGAAGGTAGTTTGTTGTCGAGATTATTGTTACTACAATGGATTGTTGCCTTGTCATTTTGGAAGGTAGTCTATTGTCGAAATCATTGTTACTCTAATAGATGGTAGCCTAGTCATTATGGAAAGTAGTCTGTTGTCGAGATTTTTGTTACTCCAATGGATGGTAGCCTTATCATTATAGAAGGTAGTCTGTTGTCCAAATTTTTTATACTCAAATGTGTCATAGCCATGTCATTATGGAAGGTAGTCTCTTGTTGATATTTTTGTTACTCCAATGGATGGTAGCCTTGTCATTATGAAAGGTAGTTTGTTGTCCAGATTTTTGTTACTCCAATGGATGGTAGCCGTTTATTATGGAAGGTAGTCTCTTGTTGATATTTTTTTTACTTCAATGGATGGTAGACTTGTCATTATGGAAGGTAGTCTGTCGTCGATATTTTTGTTACTTCATTGGATGGTAGCCTTGTCATTAAGGAAGGAGGTTTGTTGTCGATATCTTTGTTACTATAATGGATGGTAGCCTTGTCATTATGGAAGGTAGTTTGTTTTCCAGATTTTTATTACTCCAATGGATGGTAGCCTTATCATTATGGAAGGTAGTCTCTTGTTGATATTTTTTTTACTTCAATGGATGGTAGACTTCTCATTATGGAAGGTAGTTTGTTGTCGAGATTTTTGTTATTCCAATGGATGGTAGACTAGTCATTATGAAAGGTAGTCTTTTGTCGTGATTTTTGTTACTCCAATGAATGGTAGTCTAGTCATTATGGAAGGTAGTTTGTTGTCTAGATTTTTGTTACTCCATTGGATGGTAGCCTTGTCATTAAGGAAGGTGGTTTGTTGTCGAGATTTTTGTTACTTCAATGGATGGTAGCCTTGTCATTATGGAAGGTAGTTTGTTGTTGATATTTTTGTTACTCCAATGGATGGTAGCCTTGTCATTATGGAAGGTAGTCTATTGTCCCGATTTTTGTTACTCCAATGAATGGTAGACTAGTCGTTATGGAAGGTAGTCTGTTGTCGAGATTTTTGTTACTCCATTGGATGGTAGCCTTGTTATTATGGAAGGTTGTCTATTGTCGAGAATTTTTTTATTCCAATGGATGGTAGACTAGTCATTATGGAAGGTAGTATATTTTCAAGATTTTTGTTACTCCAATGGATGGTAATCTTGTCATTATGGAGGGTAGTCTGTTGTCGAGATTTTTGTTACTCCAATAGATAGTAGCCTTGTCATTATGGAAGGTAGTATGTCGTCGAAATTTATGTTATTCCAATGGATGGTAGCCTTGTCATTATGAAAGGTAGTCTATTGTCGAGATTTTTGTTACTCCAATGGATTGTATCCTTATCATTATGGAAGGTAGTATGTTGTCGAGATTTTTTTTACTCAAATGGATGGAAGCCTTGTAATTATGGATGATAGTCTATTGTCGAGATTTTTGTTACTACAATGTATGGTAGCCTTGTCTTTATGGAAGTTAGTTTGTTGTCGAGATTATTGTTACTACAATGGATTGTAGCCTTGTCATTTTGGAAGGTAGTCTATTGTCGAAATCATTGTTACTCTAATAGATGGTAGCCTAGTCATTATGGAAAGTAGTATGTTGTCGAGATTTTTGTTACTCCAATGGATGGTAGCCTTATCATTATAGAAGGTAGTCTGTTGTCCAAATTTTTTATACTCAAATGTGTCGTAGCCATGTCATTATGGAAGGTAGTCTCTTGTTGATATTTTTGTTACTCCAATGGATGGTAGCCTTGTCATTATGGAAGGTAGTTTGTTGTCCAGATTTTTGTTACTCCAATGGATGGTAGCCGTTTATTATGGAAGGTAGTCTCTTGTTGATATTTTTTTTACTTCAATGGATGGTAGACTAGTCATTATGGAAGGTAGTCTGTTGTCGATATTTTTGTTACTTCATTGGATGGTAGCCTTGTCATTAAGGAAGGTGGTTTGTTGTCGATATCTTTGTTACTATAATGGATGGTAGCCTTGTCATTATGGAAGGTAGTTTGTTGTCCAGTTTTTTATTACTCCAATGGATGGTAGCCTTATCATTATGGAAGGTAGTCTCTTGTTGATATTTTTTTTACTTCAATGGATGGTAGACTTCTCATTATGGAAGGTAGTTTGTTGTCGAGATTTTTGTTATTCCAATGGATGGTAGACTAGTCATTATGGAAGGTAGTCTTTTGTCGTGATTTTTGTTACTCCAATGAATGGTAGTCTAGTCATTATGGAAGGTAGTTTGTTGTCTAGATTTTTGTTACTCCATTGGATGGTAGCCTTGTCATTAAGGAAGGTGGTTTGTTGTCGAGATTTTTGTTACTTCAATGGATGGTAGCCTTGTTATTATGGAAGGTAGTTTGTTGTTGATATTTTTGTTACTCCAATGGATGGTAGCCTTGTCATTATGGAAGGTAGTCTATTGTCCCGATTTTTGTTACTCCAATGGATGGTAGACTAGTCGTTATGGAAGGTAGTCTGTTGTCGAGATTTTTGTTACTCCATTTGATGCTAGCCTTGTTATTATGGAAGGTAGTCTATTGTCGAGATTTTTTTTATTCCAATGGATGGTAGACTAGTCATTATGGAAGGTAGTATGTTTTCAAGATTTTTATTACTCCAATGGATGGTAATCTTGTCATTATGGAGGGTAGTCTGTTGTCGAGATTTTTGTTACTCCAATAGATAGTAGCCTTGTCATTATGGAAGGTAGTATGTCGTCGAAATTTATGTTATTCCAATGGATGGTAGCCTTGTCATTATGAAAGGTAGTCTATTGTCGAGATTTTTGTTACTCCAATGGATTGTATCCTTGTCATTATGGAAGGTAGTATGTTGTCGAGATTATTTTTACTCAAATGGATGGAAGCCTTGTAATTATGGATGATAGTCTATTGTCGAGATTTTTGTTACTACAATGTATGGTAGCCTTGTCTTTATGGAAGGTAGTTTGTTGTCGAGATTATTGTTACTACAATGGATTGTAGCCTTGTCATTTTGGAAGGTAGTCTATTGTCGAAATCATTGTTACTCTAATAGATGGTAGCCTAGTCATTATGGAAAGTAGTCTGTTGTCGAGATTTTTGTTACTCCAATGGATGGTAGCCTTATCATTATAGAAGGTAGTCTGTTGTCCAAATTTTTTATACTCAAATGTGTCGTAGCCATGTCATTATGGAAGGTAGTCTCTTGTTGATATTTTTGTTACTCCAATGGATGGTAGCCTTGTCATTATGGAAGGTAGTTTGTTGTCCAGATTTTTGTTACTCCAATGGATGATAGCCGTTTATTATGGAAGGTAGTCTCTTGTTGATATTTTTTTTTACTTCAATGGATGGTAGACTTGTCATTATGGAAGGTAGTCTGTCGTTGATATTTTTGTTACTTCATTGGATGGTAGCCTTGTCTTTAAGGAAGGTGGTTTGTTGTCGATATCTTTGTTACTATAATGGATGGTAGCCTTGTCATTATGGAAGGTAGTTTGTTGTCCAGATTTTTATTACTCCAATGGATGGTTGCCTTATCATTATGGAAGGTAGTCTCTTGTTGATATTTTTTTTACTTCAATGGATGGTAGACTTCTCATTATAGAAGGTAGTTTGTTGTCGAGATTTTTGTTATTCCAATGGATGGTAGACTAGTCATTATGGAAGGTAGTCTTTTGTCGTGATTTTTGTTACTCCAATGAATGGTAGTCTAGTCATTATGGAAGGTAGTTTGTTGTCTAGATTTTTGTTACTCCATTGGATGGTAGCCTTGTCATTAAGGAAGGTGGTTTGTTGTCGAGATTTTTGTTACTTCAATGGATGGTAGCCTTGTCATTATGGAAGGTAGTTTGTTGTTGATATTTTTGTTACTCCAATGGATGGTAGCCTTGTCATTATGGAAGGTAGTCTATTGTCCCGATTTTTGTTACTCCAAGGGATGGTAGACTAGTCGTTATGGAAGGTAGTCTGTTGTCGAGATTTTTGTTACTCCATTGGATGGTAGCCTTGTTATTATGGAAGGTAGTCTATTGTCGAGATTTTTTTTATTCCAATGGATGGTAGACTAGTCATTATGGAAGGTAGTATGTTTTCAAGATTTTTATTACTCCAATGGATGGTAATCTTGTCATTATGGAGGGTAGTCTGTTGTCGAGATTTTTGTTACTCCAATAGATAGTAGCCTTGTCATTATGAAAGGTAGTATGTCGTCGAAATTTATGTTATTCCAATGGATGGTAGCCTTGTCATTATGAAAGGTAGTCTATTGTCGAGATTTTTGTTACTCCAATGGATTGTATCCTTGTCATTATGGAAGGTAGTATGTTGTCGAGATTATTTTTACTCAAATGGATGGAAGCCTTGTAATTATGGATGATAGTCTATTGTCGAGATTTTTGTTACTACAATGTATGGTAGCCTTGTCTTTATGGAAGGTAGTTTGTTGTCGAGATTATTGTTACTACAATGGATTGTAGCCTTGTCATTTTGGAAGGTAGTCTATTGTCGAAATCATTGTTACTCTAATAGATGGTAGCCTAGTCATTATGGAAAGTAGTCTGTTGTCGAGATTTTTGTTACTCCAATGGATGGTAGCCTTATCATTATAGAAGGTAGTCTGTTGTCCAAATTTTTTATACTCAAATGTGTTGTAGCCATGTCATTATGGAAGGTAGTCTCTTGTTGATATTTTTGTTACTCCAATGGATGGTAGCCTTGTCATTATGGAAGGTAGTTTGTTGTCCAGATTTTTGTTACTCCAATGGATGGTAGCCGTTTATTATGGAAGGTAGTCTCTTGTTGATATTTTTTTTACTTCAATGGATGGTAGACTAGTCATTATGGAAGGTAGTCTGTTGTCGATATTTTTGTTACTTCATTGGATGGTAGCCTTGTCATTAAGGAAGGTGGTTTGTTGTCGATATCTTTGTTACTATAATGGATTGTAGCCTTGTCATTATGGAAGGTAGTTTGTTGTCCAGATTTTTATTACTCCAATGGATGGTAGCCTTATCATTATGGAAGGTAGTCTCTTGTTGATATTTTTTTTAATCCAATGGATGGTAGACTTCTCATTATGGAAGGTAGTTTGTTGTCGAGATTTTTGTTATTCCAATGGATGGTAGACTAGTCATTATGGAAGGTAGTCTTTTGTCGTGATTTTTGTTACTCCAATGAATGGTAGTCTAGTCATTATGGAAGGTAGTTTGTTGTCTAGATTTTTGTTACTCCATTGGATGGTAGCCTTGTCATTAAGGAAGGTGGTTTGTTGTCGAGATTTTTGTTACTTCAATGGATGGTAGCCTTGTCATTATGGAAGGTAGTTTGTTGTTGATATTTTTGTTACTCCAATGGATGGTAGCCTTGTCATTATGGAAGGTAGTCTATTGTCCCGATTTTTGTTACTCCAAGGGATGGTAGACTAGTCGTTATGGAAGGTAGTCTGTTGTCGAGATTTTTGTTACTCCATTGGATGGTAGCCTTGTTATTATGGAAGGTAGTCTATTGTCGAGATTTTTTTTATTCCAATGGATGGTAGACTAGTCATTATGGAAGGTAGTATGTTTTCAAGATTTTTATTACTCCAATGGATGGTAATCTTGTCATTATGGAGGGTAGTCTGTTGTCGAGATTTTTGTTACTCCAATAGATAGTAGCCTTGTCATTATGGAAGGTAGTATGTCGTCGAAATTTATGTTATTCCAATGGATGGTAGCCTTGTCATTATGAAAGGTAGTCTATTGTCGAGATTTTTGTTACTCCAATGGATTGTATCCTTGTCATTATGGAAGGTAGTATGTTGTCGAGATTATTTTTACTCAAATGGATGGAAGCCTTGTAATTATGGATGATAGTCTATTGTCGAGATTTTTGTTACTACAATGTATGGTAGCCTTGTCTTTATGGAAGGTAGTTTGTTGTCGAGATTATTGTTACTACAATGGATTGTAGCCTTGTCATTTTGGAAGGTAGTCTATTGTCGAAATCATTGTTACTCTAATAGATGGTAGCCTAGTCATTATGGAAAGTAGTCTGTTGTCGAGATTTTTGTTACTCCAATGGATGGTAGCCTTATCATTATAGAAGGTAGTCTGTTGTCCAAATTTTTTATACTCAAATGTGTCGTAGCCATGTCATTATGGAAGGTAGTCTCTTGTTGATATTTTTGTTACTCCAATGGATGGTAGCCTTGTCATTATGGAAGGTAGTTTGTTGTCCAGATTTTTGTTACTCCAATGGATGATAGCCGTTTATTATGGAAGGTAGTCTCTTGTTGATATTTTTTTTTACTTCAATGGATGGTAGACTTGTCATTATGGAAGGTAGTCTGTCGTTGATATTTTTGTTACTTCATTGGATGGTAGCCTTGTCTTTAAGGAAGGTGGTTTGTTGTCGATATCTTTGTTACTATAATGGATGGTAGCCTTGTCATTATGGAAGGTAGTTTGTTGTCCAGATTTTTATTACTCCAATGGATGGTTGCCTTATCATTATGGAAGGTAGTCTCTTGTTGATATTTTTTTTACTTCAATGGATGGTAGACTTCTCATTATAGAAGGTAGTTTGTTGTCGAGATTTTTGTTATTCCAATGGATGGTAGACTAGTCATTATGGAAGGTAGTCTTTTGTCGTGATTTTTGTTACTCCAATGAATGGTAGTCTAGTCATTATGGAAGGTAGTTTGTTGTCTAGATTTTTGTTACTCCATTGGATGGTAGCCTTGTCATTAAGGAAGGTGGTTTGTTGTCGAGATTTTTGTTACTTCAATGGATGGTAGCCTTGTCATTATGGAAGGTAGTTTGTTGTTGATATTTTTGTTACTCCAATGGATGGTAGCCTTGTCATTATGGAAGGTAGTCTATTGTCCCGATTTTTGTTACTCCAAGGGATGGTAGACTAGTCGTTATGGAAGGTAGTCTGTTGTCGAGATTTTTGTTACTCCATTGGATGGTAGCCTTGTTATTATGGAAGGTAGTCTATTGTCGAGATTTTTTTTATTCCAATGGATGGTAGACTAGTCATTATGGAAGGTAGTATGTTTTCAAGATTTTTATTACTCCAATGGATGGTAATCTTTTCATTTTGGAGGGTAGTCTGTTGTCGAGATTTTTGTTACTCCAATAGATAGTAGCCTTGTCATTATGGAAGGTAGTATGTCGTCGAAATTTATGTTATTCCAAGGGATGGTAGCCTTGTCATTATGAAAGGTAGTCTATTGTCGAGATTTTTGTTACTCCAATGGATTGTATCCTTGTCATTATTGAAGGTAGTATGTTGTCGAGATTTTTTTTACTCAAATGGATGGAAGCCTTGTAATTATGGATGATAGTCTATTGTCGAGATTTTTGTTACTGCAATGTATGGTAGCCTTGTCTTTATGGAAGGTAGTTTGTTGTCGAGATTATTGTTACTACAATGGATTGTAGCCTTGTCATTTTGGAAGGTAGTCTATTGTCGAAATCATTGTTACTCTAATAGATGGTAGCCTAGTCATTATGGAAAGTAGTCTGTTGTCGAGATTTTTGTTACTCCAATGGATGGTAGCCTTATCATTATAGAAGGTAGTCTGTTGTCCAAATTTTTTATACTCAAATGTGTTGTAGCCATGTCATTATGGAAGGTAGTCTCTTGTTGATATTTTTGTTACTCCAATGGATGGTAGCCTTGTCATTATGGAAGGTAGTTTGTTGTCCAGATTTTTGTTACTCCAATGGATGGTAGCCGTTTATTATGGAAGGTAGTCTCTTGTTGATATTTTTTTTACTTCAATGGATGGTAGACTAGTCATTATGGAAGGTAGTCTGTTGTCGATATTTTTGTTACTTCATTGGATGGTAGCCTTGTCATTAAGGAAGGTGGTTTGTTGTCGATATCTTTGTTACTATAATGGATTGTAGCCTTGTCATTATGGAAGGTAGTTTGTTGTCCAGATTTTTATTACTCCAATGGATGGTAGCCTTATCATTATGGAAGGTAGTCTCTTGTTGATATTTTTTTTAATCCAATGGATGGTAGACTTCTCATTATGGAAGGTAGTTTGTTGTCGAGATTTTTGTTATTCCAATGGATGGTAGACTAGTCATTATGGAAGGTAGTCTTTTGTCGTGATTTTTGTTACTCCAATGAATGGTAGTCTAGTCATTATGGAAGGTAGTTTGTTGTCTAGATTTTTGTTACTCCATTGGATGGTAGCCTTGTCATTAAGGAAGGTGGTTTGTTGTCGAGATTTTTGTTACTTCAATGGATGGTAGCCTTGTCATTATGGAAGGTAGTTTGTTGTTGATATTTTTGTTACTCCAATGGATGGTAGCCTTGTCATTATGGAAGGTAGTCTATTGTCCCGATTTTTGTTACTCCAAGGGATGGTAGACTAGTCGTTATGGAAGGTAGTCTGTTGTCGAGATTTTTGTTACTCCATTGGATGGTAGCCTTGTTATTATGGAAGGTAGTCTATTGTCGAGATTTTTTTTATTCCAATGGATGGTAGACTAGTCATTATGGAAGGTAGTATGTTTTCAAGATATTTATTACTCCAATGGATGGTAATCTTGTCATTTTGGAGGGATGTCTGTTGTCGAGAATTTTGTTACTCCAATAGATAGTAGCCTTGTCATTATGGAAGGTAGTATGTCGTCGAAATTTATGTTATTCCAAGGGATGGTAGCCTTGTTATTATGAAAGGTAGTCTATCGTCGAGATTTTTGTTACTCCAATGGATTGTATCCTTGTCATTATGGAAGGTAGTATGTTGTCGAGATTTTTTTTACTCAAATGGATGGAAGCCTTGTAATTATGGATGATAGTCTATTGTCGAGAATTTTGTTACTACAATGTATGGTAGCCTTGTCTTTATGGAAGGTAGTTTGTTGTCGAGATTATTGTTACTACAATGGATTGTAGCCTTGTCATTTTGGAAGGTAGTCTATTGTCGAAATCATTGTTACTCTAATAGATGGTAGCCTAGTCATTATGGAAAGTAGTCTGTTGTCGAGATTTTTGTTACTCCAATGGATGGTAGCCTTATCATTATAGAAGGTAGTCTGTTGTCCAAATTTTTTATACTCAAATGTGTCGTAGCCATGTCATTATGGAAGGTAGTCTCTTGTTGATATTTTTGTTACTCCAATGGATGGTAGCCTTGTCATTATGGAAGGTAGTTTGTTGTCCAGATTTTTGTTACTCCAATGGATGGTAGCCGTTTATTATGGAAGGTAGTCTCTTGTTGATATTTTTTTTACTTCAATGGATGGTAGACTAGTCATTATGGAAGGTAGTCTGTTGTCGATATTTTTGTTACTTCATTGGATGGTAGCCTTGTCATTAAGGAAGGTGGTTTGTTGTCGATATCTTTGTTACTATAATGGATGGTAGCCTTGTCATTATGGAAGGTAGTTTGTTGTCTAGTTTTTTATTACTCCAATGGATGGTAGCCTTATCATTATGGAAGGTAGTCTCTTGTTGATATTTTTTTTACTTCAATGGATGGTAGACTTCTCATTATGGAAGGTAGTTTGTTGTCGAGATTTTTGTTATTCTAATGGATGGTAGACTAGTCATTATGGAAGGTAGTCTTTTGTCGTGATTTTTGTTACTCCAATGAATGGTAGTCTAGTCATTATGGAAGGTAGTTTGTTGTCTAGATTTTTGTTACTCCATTGGATGGTAGCCTTGTCATTAAGGAAGGTGGTTTGTTGTCGAGATTTTTGTTACTTCAATGGATGGTAGCCTTGTCATTATGGAAGGTAGTTTGTTGTTGATATTTTTGTTACTCCAATGGATGGTAGCCTTGTCATTATGGAAGGTAGTCTATTGTCCCGATTTTTGTTACTCCAAGGGATGGTAGACTAGTCGTTATGGAAGGTAGTCTGTTGTCGAGATTTTTGTTACTCCATTGGATGGTAGCCTTGTTATTATGGAAGGTAGTCTATTGTCGAGATTTTTTTTATTCCAATGGATGGTAGACTAGTCATTACAGAAGGTAGTCTGTTTTCAAGATTTTTATTACTCCAATGGATGGTAATCTTTTCATTTTGGAGGGTAGTCTGTTGTCGAGATTTTTGTTACTCCAATAGATAGTAGCCTTGTCATTATGGAAGGTAGTATGTCGTCGAAATTTATGTTATTCCAAGGGATGGTAGCCTTGTCATTATGAAAGGTAGTCTATTGTCGAGATTTTTGTTACTCCAATGGATTGTATCCTTGTCATTATTGAAGGTAGTATGTTGTCGAGATTTTTTTTACTCAAATGGATGGAAGCCTTGTAATTATGGATGATAGTCTATTGTCGAGATTTTTGTTACTGCAATGTATGGTAGCCTTGTCTTTATGGAAGGTAGTTTGTTGTCGAGATTATTGTTACTACAATGGATTGTAGCCTTGTCATTTTGGAAGGTAGTCTATTGTCGAAATCATTGTTACTCTAATAGATGGTAGCCTAGTCATTATGGAAAGTAGTCTGTTGTCGAGATTTTTGTTACTCCAATGGATGGTAGCCTTATCATTATAGAAGGTAGTCTGTTGTCCAAATTTTTTATACTCAAATGTGTTGTAGCCATGTCATTATGGAAGGTAGTCTCTTGTTGATATTTTTGTTACTCCAATGGATGGTAGCCTTGTCATTATGGAAGGTAGTTTGTTGTCCAGATTTTTGTTACTCCAATGGATGGTAGCCCTGTCATTATTGAAGGTAGTTTGTTGTCCAGATTTTTGTTACCCCAATGCATGGTAGCCTTTCATTATGGAAGGTAGTCTCTTGTTGATATTTTTTTTACTTCAATGGATGGTAGACTTGTCATTATGGAAGGTAGTCTATTGTCGATATTTTTGTTACTCCATTGGATGGTAGCCTTATCATTAAGGAAGGTGGTTTGTTGTCGATATCTTTGTTACTCTAATGGATGGTAGCCTTGTCATTATGGAAGGTAGTTTGTTGTCCATATTTTTGTTACTCCAATGGATGGTAGCCTTATCATTATGGAAGGTAGTCTCGTGTTGATATTTTTTTTACTTCAATGGATGGTAGACTTGTCATTATGGAAGGTAGTCTGTTGTCGAGATTTTTTTTATTCCAATGGATGGTAGACTAGTCATTATGGAAGGTAGTCTTTTGTCGTGATTTTTGTTACTCCAATGAATGGTAGTCTAGTCTATTTTCTAGATTTTTGTTACTCAATTGGATGGTAGCCTTGTCATTAAGGAAGGTGGTGTGTTGTCGAGATTTTTTTGCTTCAATGGATGGTAGCCTTGTCATTATGGAAGGTAGTCTATTGTTGATATTTTAGTTACTCCAATGGATGGTAGCCTTGTCATTATGGAAGGTAGTCTATTGTCCCGAGTTTTGTTACTCCAATGGATGGTAGACTAGTCGTTATGGAAGGTAGTCTGTTGTCGAGATTTTTGTTACTCCATTGGATGGTAGCCTTGCTACTATGGAAGGTAGTCTATTGTCGAGATTTTTGTTATTCCAATGGATGGTAGCCTTGTCATTATGGAAGGTTGTCTTTTTGTCGTGATTTTTGTTAATCCATTGGATAGTAGACTTGTCATTATGGAAGGTAGTCTGTTGATGAAATTTTTGTTATTCCAATGGATGGTAGACTAGTCATTACAGAAGGTAGTCTGTTTTCGAGATTTTTATTACTCCAATGGATGGTAGCCTTATCATTATGGAGGGTAGTCTGTTGTCGAGATTTTTGTTACTCCAATAGATAGTAGCCTTGTCATTATGGAAGGTAGTATGTCGTCGAAATTTATGTTATTCCAATGGATGGTAGCCTTGTCATTATAAAAGGTAGTCTATTGTCGAGATTTTTGTTACTCCAATGGATTGTATCCTTGTCATTATTGAAGGTAGTATGTTGTCGAGATTTTTTTTACTCAAATGGATGGAAGCCTTGTAATTATGGATGATAGTCTATTGTCGAGATTTTTGTTACTACAATGTATGGTAGCCTTGTCTTTATGGAAGGTAGTTTGTTGTCGAGATTATTGTTACTACAATGGATTGTAGCCTTGTCATTTTGGAAGGTAGTCTATTGTCGAAATCATTGTTACTCTAATAGATGGTAGCCTAGTCATTATGGAAAGTAGTCTGTTGTCGAGATTTTTGTTACTCCAATGGATGGTAGCCTTATCAATATAGAAGGTAGTCTGTTGTCCAAATTTTTTATACTCAAATGTGTCGTAGCCATGTCATTATGGAAGGTAGTCTCTTGTTGATATTTTTGTTACTCCAATGGATGGTAGCCTTGTCATTATGGAAGGTAGTTTGTAGTCCAGATTTTTGTTACTCCAATGGATGGTAGCCGTTTATTATGGAAGGTAGTCTCTTGTTGATATGTTTTTTACTTCAATGGATGGTAGACTAGTCATTATGGAAGGTAGTCTGTTGTCGATATTTTTGTTACTTCATTGGATGGTAGCCTTGTCATTAAGGAAGGTGGTTTGTTGTCGATATCTTTGTTACTATAATGGATGGTAGCCTTGTCATTATGGAAAGTAGTTTGTTGTCCAGTTTTTTATTACTCCAATGGATGGTAGCCTTATCATTATGGAAGGTAGTCTCTTGTTGATATTTTTTTTACTTCAATGGATGGTAGACTTCTTATTATGGAAGGTAGTTTGTTGTCGAGATTTTTGTTATTCCAATGGATGGTAGACTAGTCATTATGGAAGGTAGTCTTTTGACGTGATTTTTGTTACTCCAATGAATGGTAGTCTAGTCATTATGGAAGGTAGTTTGTTGTCTATATTTTTGTTACTCCATTGGATGGTAGCCTTGTCATTAAGGAAGGTGGTTTGTTGTCGAGATTTTGGTTACTTCAATGGATGGTAGCCTTGTCATTATGGAAGGTAGTTTTTTGTTGATATTTTTGTTACTCCAATGGATGGTAGCCTTGTCATTATGGAAGGTAGTCTATTGTCCCGATTTTTGTTACTCCAATGGATGGTAGACTAGTCGTTATGGAAGGTAGTCTGTTGTCGAGATTTTTGTTACTCCATTTGATGGTAGCCTTGTTATTATGGAAGGTAGTCTATTGTCGAGATTTTTTTTATTCCAATGGATGGTAGAATAGTCATTATGGAAGGTAGTATGTTTTAAAGATTTTTATTACTCCAATGGATGGTAATCTTGTCATTATGGAGGGTAGTCTGTTGTCGACATTTTTGTTACTCCAATAGATAGTAGCCTTGTCATTATGGAAGGTAGTATGTCGTCGAAATTTATGTTATTCCAATGGATGGTAGCCTTGTCATTATGAAAGGTAGTCTATTGTCGAGATTTTTGTTACTCCAATGGATTGTATCCTTGTCATTATGGAAGGTAGTATGTTGTCGAGATTTTTTTTACTCAAATGGATGGAAGCCTTGTAATTATGGATGATAGTCTATTGTCGAGATTTTTGTTACTACAATGTATGGTAGCCTTGTCTTTATGGAAGGTAGTTTGTTGTCGAGATTATTGTTACTACAATGGATTGTACCCTTGTCATTTTGGAAGGTAGTCTATTGTCGAAATCATTGTTACTCTAATAGATGGTAGCCTAGTCATTATGGAAAGTAGTCTGTTGTCGAGATTTTTGTTACTCCAATGGATGGTAGCCTTATCATTATAGAAGGTAGTCTGTTTACCAAATTTTTTATACTCAAATGTGTCGTAGCCATGTCATTATGGAAGGTAGTCTCTTGTTGATATTTTTGTTACTCCAATGGATGGTAGCCTTGTCATTATGGAAGGTAGTTTGTTGTCGATATCTTTGTTACTCGAATGGATGGTAGCCCTGTCATTATTGAAGGTAGTTTGTTGTCCAGATTTTTGTTACCCCAATGCATGGTAGCCTTTCATTATGGAAGGTAGTCTCTTGTTGATATTTTTTTTACTTCAATGGATGGTAGACTTGTCATTATGGAAGGTAGTCTATTGTCGATATTTTTGTTACTCCATTGGATGGTAGCCTTATCATTAAGGAAGGTGGTTTGTTGTCGATATCTTTGTTACTCTAATGGATGGTAGCCTTGTCATTATGGAAGGTAGTTTGTTGTCCAGATTTTTGTTACTCCAATGGATGGTAGCCTTTTCATTATGGAAGGTAGTCTCGTGTTGATATTTTTTTTACTTCAATGGATGGTAGACTTGTCATTATGGAAGGTAGTCTGTTGTCGAGAATTTTTTTTCCAATGGATGGTAGACTAGTCATTATGGAAGGTAGTCTTTTGTCGTGATTTTTGTTACTCCAATGAATGGTAGTCTAGTCATTATGGAAGGTAGTCTATTTTCTAGATTTTTGTAACTCAATTGGATGGTAGCCTTGTCATTAAGGAAGGTGGTGTGTTGTCGAGATTTTTTTGCTTCAATGGATGGTAGCCTTGTCATTATGGAAGGTAGTCTATTGTTGATATTTTAGTTACTCCAATGGATGGTAGCCTTGTCATTATGGAAGGTAGTCTATTGTCCCGAGTTTTGTTACTCCAATGGATGGTAGACTAGTCGTTATGGAAGGTAGTCTATTGTCGAGATTTTTGTTACTCCATTGGATGGTAGCCTTGCTACTATGGAAGGTAGTCTATTGTCGAGATTTTTGTTATTCCAATGGATGGTAGCCTTGTCATTATGGAAGGTTGTCTTTTTGTCGTGATTTTTGTTAATCCAATGGATAGTAGACTTGTCATTATGGAAGGTAGTCTGTTGATGAAATTTTTGTTATTCCAATGGATGGTAGACTAGTCATTACAGAAGGTAGTCTGTTTTCGAGATTTTTATTACTCCAATGGATGGTAGCCTTGTCATTATGGAGTGTAGTCTGTTGTCGAGATTTTTGTTACTCCAATGCATTGTATCCTTGTCATTATGGAAGGTAGTATGTTGTCGAGATTTTTTTTACTCAAATGGATGGAAGCCTTGTAATTATGGATGATAGTCTATCGTCGATATTTTTGTTACTATAATGTATGGTAGCCTTGTCTTTATGGAAGGTAGTTTGTTGTCGAGATTATTGTTACTACAATGGATTGTAGCCTTATCATTATAGAAGGTAGTCTGTTGTCCAAATTTTTTATACTCAAATGTGTCGTAGCCATGTCATTATGGAAGGTAGTCTCTTGTTGATATTTTTGTTACTCCAATGGATGGTAGCCTTGTCATTATGGAAGGTAGTTTGTTGTCCAGATTTTTGTTACTCCAATGGATGGTAACCGTTTATTATGGAAGGTAGTCTCTTGTTGATATTTTTTTTACTTCAATGGATGGTAGACTAGTCATTATGGAAGGTAGTCTGTTGTCAATATTTTTGTTACTTCATTGGATGGTAGCCTTGTCATTAAGGAAGGTGGTTTGTTGTCGATATCTTTGTTACTATAATGGATGGTAGCCTTGTCATTATGGAAAGTAGTTTGTTGTCCAGTTTTTTATTACTCCAATGGATGGTAGCCTTATCATTATGGAAGGTAGTCTCTTGTTGATATTTTTTTTACTTCAATGGATGGTAGACTTCTCATTATGGAAGGTAGTTTGTTGTCGAGATTTTTGTTATTCCAATGGATGGTAGACTAGTCATTATGGAAGGTAGTCTTTTGACGTGATTTTTGTTACTCCAATGAATGGTAGTCTAGTCATTATGGAAGGTAGTTTGTTGTCTAGATTTTTGTTACTCCATTGGATGGTAGCCTTGTCATTAAGGAAGGTGGTTTGTTGTCGAGATTTTTGTTACTTCAATGGATGGTAGCCTTGTCATTATGGAAGGTAGTTTTTTGTTGATATTTTTGTTACTCCAATGGATGGTAGCCTTGTCATTATGGAAGGTAGTCTATTGTCCCGATTTTTGTTACTCCAATGGATGGTAGACTAGTCGTTATGGAAGGTAGTCTGTTGTCGAGATTTTTGTTACTCCATTTGATGGTAGCCTTGTTATTATGGAAGGTAGTCTATTGTCGAGATTTTTTTTATTCCAATGGATGGTAGACTAGTCATTATGGAAGGTAGTATGTTTTCAAGATTTTTATTACTTCAATGGATGGTAATCTTGTCATTATGGAGGGTAGTCTGTTGTCGAGATTTTTGTTACTCCAATAGATAGTAGCCTTGTCATTATGGAAGGTAGTATGTCGTCGAAATTTATGTTATTCCAATGGATGGTAGCCTTGTCATTATGAAAGGTAGTCTATTGTCGAGATTTTTGTTACTCCAATGGATTGTATCCTTGTCATTATGGAAGGTAGTATGTTGTCGAGATTTTTTTTACTCAAATGGATGGAAGCCTTGTAATTATGGATGATAGTCTATTGTCGAGATTTTGTTACTACAATGTATGGTAGCCTTGTCTTTATGGAAGGTAGTTTGTTGTCGAGATTATTGTTACTACAATGGATTGTAGCCTTGTCATTTTGGAAGGTAGTCTATTGTCGAAATCATTGTTACTCTAATAGATGGTAGCCTAGTCATTATGGAAAGTAGTCTGTTGTCGAGATTTTTGTTACTCCAATGGATGGTAGCCTTATCATTATAGAAGGTAGTCTGTTTACCAAATTTTTTATACTCAAATGTGTCGTAGCCATGTCATTATGGAAGGTAGTCTCTTGTTGATATTTTTGTTACTCCAATGGATGGTAGCCTTGTCATTATGGAAGGTAGTTTGTTGTCGATATCTTTGTTACTCCAATGGATGGTAGCCCTGTCATTATTGAAGGTAGTTTGTTGTCCAGATTTTTGTTACCCCAATGCATGGTAGCCTTTCATTATGGAAGGTAGTCTCTTGTTGATATTTTTTTTACTTCAATGGATGGTAGACTTGTCATTATGGAAGGTAGTCTATTGTCGATATTTTTGTTACTCCATTGGATGGTAGCCTTATCATTAAGGAAGGTGGTTTGTTGTCGATATCTTTGTTACTCTAATGGATGGTAGCCTTGTCATTATGGAAGGTAGTTTGTTGTCCAGATTTTTGTTACTCCAATGGATGGTAGCCTTTTCATTATGGAAGGTAGTCTCGTGTTGATATTTTTTTTACTTCAATGGATGGTAGACTTGTCATTATGGAAGGTAGTCTGTTGTCGAGAATTTTTTTTTCCAATGGATGGTAGACTAGTCATTATGGAAGGTAGTCTTTTGTCGTGATTTTTGTTACTCCAATGAATGGTAGTCTAGTCATTATGGAAGGTAGTCTATTTTCTAGATTTTTGTTACTCAATTGGATGGTAGCCTTGTCATTAAGGAAGGTGGTGTGTTGTCGAGATTTTTTTGCTTCAATGGATGGTAGCCTTGTCATTATGGAAGGTAGTCTATTGTTGATATTTTAGTTACTCCAATGGATGGTAGCCTTGTCATTATGGAAGGTAGTCTATTGTCCCGAGTTTTGTTACTCCAATGGATGGTAGACTAGTCGTTATGGAAGGTAGTCTGTTGTCGAGATTTTTGTTACTCCATTGGATGGTAGCCTTGCTACTATGGAAGGTAGTCTATTGTCGAGATTTTTGTTATTCCAATGGATGGTAGCCTTGTCATTATGGAAGGTTGTCTTTTTGTCGTGATTTTTGTTAATCCAATGGATAGTAGACTTGTCATTATGGAAGGTAGTCTGTTGATGAAATTTTTGTTATTCCAATGGATGGTAGACTAGTCATTACAGAAGGTAGTCTGTTTTCGAGATTTTTATTACTCCAATGGATGGTAGCCTTGTCATTATGGAGTGTAGTCTGTTGTCGAGATTTTTGTTACTCCAATGGATTGTATCCTTGTCATTATGGAAGGTAGTATGTTGTCGAGATTTTTTTTACTCAAATGGATGGAAGCCTTTTAATTATGGATGATAGTCTATCGTCGAGATTTTTGTTACTATAATGTATGGTAGCCTTGTCTTTATGGAAGGTAGTTTGTTGTCGAGATTATTGTTACTACAATGGATTGTAGCCTTATCATTATGGAAGGTAGTCTATTGTCGAAATCATTGTTACTCTAATAGATGGTAGCCTAGTTATTATGGAAAGTAGTTTGTTGTCGAGATTTTTGTTACTCCAATGGATGGTAGCCTTATCATTATAGAATGTAGTCTGTTGTCCAAATTTTTTATACTCAAATGTATGGTAGCCTTGTCATTATGGAAGGTAGTCTCTTGTTGATATTTTTGTTACTCCAATGGATGGTAGCCTTGTCATTATGGAAGGTATTTTGTTGTCGATATCTTTGTTACTCCAATGGATGGTAGCCTTGTCATTATGGAAGGTAGTTTGTTGTCCAGATTTTTGTTAGTCTAATGGATGGTAGCCTTTCAATATGGAAGGTAGTCTCTTGTTGATATTTTTTTTACTTCAATGGATGGTAGACTTGTCATTATGGAAGGTAGTCTTTTGTCGTGATTTTTGTTACTCCAATGAATGGTAGCCTAGTCATTATGGAAGGTAGTCTGTTGTCGATATTTTTGTTACTCCATTGGATGGTAGCCTTGTCATTAAGGAAGGTGGTTTGTTGTCGAGATCTATGTTACTGCAATGGATGGTAGCCTTGTCATTATGGAAGGTGGTTTGTTGTCCAAATTTTTTTTATTCCAATGGATGGTAGCCTTATCATTATGGAAGGTAGTCTGTTGTTGATATTTTTTTACATCAATGGATGGTAGATTTGTCATTACAGAAGGTTGTCTGTTGTTGAGATTTTTGTTATTCCAATGGATGGTAGACTAGTCATTATGGAAGGTAGTCTTTTGTCGTGATTTTTGTTACTCCAATGAATGGTAGTCTAGTCATTATGGAAGGTAGTCTGTTGTCTAGATTTTTGTTACTCCATTGGATGGTAGCCTTATCATTAAGGAAGGTGGTTTGTTGTCGAGATTTTTGTTGCTTCAATGGATGGTATCCTTGTCATTATGGAAGGTAGTCTGTTGTTCATATTTTTGTTACTCCAATGGATGGTAGCCTTGTCATTATGGAAGGTAGTCTCTTGTTGATATTTTTTTTACTTCAATGGATGGTAGACTTCTCATTATGGAAGGTAGTATGTTGTCGATATTTTTGTTACTCCATTGGATGGTAGTCTTGTCATTAAGGAAGGTGGTTTGTTGTTGATATCTTTGTTACTCTAATGGATGGTAGCCTTGTCATTATGGAAGGTAGTTTGTTGTCCAAATTTTTTTTACTCCAATGGATGATAGCCTTATCATTATGGAAGGTAGTCTCTTGTTGATATTTTTTTACTTCAATGGATGGTAGACTTGTCATTACGGAAGGTAGTCTGTTGTCGAGATTTTTGTTATTCCAATGGATGGTAGCCTTGTCATTATGGAAGGTAGTTTGTTGTCCAGATTTTTGTTACTCCAATGGATGGTAGCCTTATCATTATGGAAGGTAGTCTCCTGTTGAGATTTATGTTACTCCATTGGATGGAAGCCTTGTCGTTAAGGAAGGTGGTGTGTTGTCGAGATTTTTGTTGCTTCAAAGGATGGTAGCCTTGTCATTATGAAAGGTAGTCTATTGTCGAGATTTTTGTTACTCCAATGGATTGTATCCTTGTCATTATGGAAGGTAGTATGTTGTCGAGTTTTTTTTTACTCCAATGGATGGAAGCCTTGTAATTATGGATGATAGTCTGTTGTCGAGATTTTTGTTACTACAATGTATGGTATCCTTTTTATTATGGAAGGTAGTTTATTGTCGAAATCATTGTTACTCTAATGGATGGTAGCCTAGTCATTATGGAAAGTATTATGTTGTCGAGATTTTTGTTACTCCAATGGATGGTAGCCTAGTCATTATGGAAAGTAGTCTGTTGTCGAGATTTTTGTTCCTCCAATGGATGGTAGCCTTATCATTATAGAAGGTAGTCTGTTGTCCAAATTTTTTATACTCAAATGTATGGTAGCCTTGTCATTATGGAAGGTAGTCTCTTGTTGATATTTTTGTTACTCCAATGGATGGTAGCCTTGTCATTATGGAAGGTAGTTTGTTGTCGATATCTTTGTTACTCCAATGGATGGTAGCTTTGTCAATATGGAAAGTAGTTTGTTGTCCAGATTTTTGTTACTCCAATGGATGGTAGCCTTTGATTATGGAAGGTAGTCTCTTATTGATATTTTTTTTACTTCAATGGATGGTAGAGTTGTCATTATGGAAGGTAGTCTGTTGTCGATATTTTTGTTACTCCATTGGATGATAGCCTTGTCATTAAGGAAGGTGGTTTGTTGTTGATATCTTTGTTACTCTAATGGATGGTAGCCTTGTTATTATGGAAGGTAGTTTGTTGTCCAGATTTTTGTTACTCCAATGGATGGTAGCCTTATCATTATGGAAGGTAGTCTCTTGTTGATATTTTTTTTACTTCAATGGATGGTAGACTTGTCATTATGGAAGGTAGTATGTTGTCGAGATTTTTGTTATTCCAATAGATGGTAGACTAGTCATTATGGAAGGTAGTCTTTTGTCGTGATTTTTGTTACTCCAATGAATGGTAGTCTAGTCATTATGGAAGGTAGTCTGTTGTCTAGATTTTTGTTACTCCATTGGATGGAAGCCTTGTCATTAAGGAAGGTGGTGTGTTGTTGAGATTTTTGTTGCTTCAATGGATGGTAGCCTTGTCATTATGGAAGGTAGTCTGTTGTTGATATTTTAGTTACTCCAATGGATGGTAGCCTTGTCATTATGGAAGGTAGTCTGTTGTTGATATTTTAGTTACTCCAGTGGATGGTAGCCTTGTCATTATGGAAGGTAGTCTATTGTCCCGAGTTTTGTTACTCCAATGGATGGTAGACTAATCATTATGGAAGGTAGTCTGTTGTCGAGATTTTTGTTACTCCATTGGATGGTAGCCTTGCTATTATGGAAGGTAGTCTATTGTCGAGATTTTTGTTATTCCAATGGATGGTAGCCTTGTCATTATGGAAGGTTGTCTTTTTGTCGTGATTTTTGTTAATCCATTGGATAGTAGACTTGTCATTATGGAAGGTAGTATGTTGATGAAATTTTTGTTATTCCAATGAATGGTAGACTAGTCATTATGGAAGGTAGTCTGTTTTCGAGTTTTTTATTACTCCAATGGATGGTAGCCTTGTCATTATGGAGTGTAGTCTGTGGTCGAGATTTTAGTTACTTTAATGGATGGTAGCCTTGTCATTATGGAAGGTAGTATGTCGTCAAAATTTATGTTATTCCAATGGATGGTAGCCTTGTCATTATGAAAGGTAGTCTATTGTCGAGATTTTTTTACTCCAATGGATTGTATCCTTGTCATTATGGAAGGTAGTATGTTGTCGAGATTTTTTTTACTCCAATGGATGGAAGCCTTGTAATTATGGATGATAGTCTGTTGTCGAGATTTTTGTTACTACAATGTATGGTAGCCTTGTCTTTATGGAAGGTAGTTTGTTGTCGAGATTATTGTTACTACAATGGATTATAGCCTTGTCATTATGGAAGGTAGTCTATTGTCGAAATCATTGTTACTCTAATAGATGGTAGCCTAGTCATTATGGAAAGTAGTCTGTTGTCGAGATTTTTGTTACTCCAACGGATGGTAGCCTTATCATTATAGAAGGTAGTCTATTGTCCAAATTTTTGTATACTCAAATGTAGGGTAGCCTTGTCATTATGGAAGGTAGTCTCTTGTTGATATTTTTGTTACTCCAATGGATGGTAGCCTTGTCATTATGGAAGGTAGTTTGTTGTCGATATCTTTGTTACTCCAATGGATGGTAGCCTTGTCATTAAGGAAGGTAGTTTGTTGTCAAGATTTTTGTTACTCCAATGGATGGTAGCCTTTCATTATGGAAGGTAGTCTCTTGTTGATATTTTTCTTACTTCAATGGATGGTAGACTTGTCATTATGGAAGGTAGTATGTTGTCGATATTTTTGTTACTCCATTGGATGGTAGGCTTGTCATTAAGGAAGGTGGTTTGTTATCGATATCTTTGTTACTCTAATGGATGGTAGCCTTGTCATTATGGAAGGTAGTTTGTTGTCCAGATTTTTGTTACTCCAATGGATGGTAGCCTTATTATTATGGAAGGTAGTCTCTTGTTGATATTTTTTTTACTTCAATGGATGGTAGACTTGTCATTATGGAAGGTAGTCGGTTGTCGAGATTTTTTTTATTCCAATGGATGGTAGACTAGTCATTATGGAAGGTAGTCTTTTGTCGTGATTTTTGTTACTCCAATGAATGGTAGTCTAGTCATTATGGAAGGTAGTCTGTTGTCTAGATTTTTGTTACTCCATTGGATGGAAGCCTTGTCATTAAGGAAGGTGGTGTGTTGTTGAGATTTTTGTTGCTTCAATGGATGGTAGCCTTGTCATTATGGAAGGTGGTCTGTTATTGATATTTTAGTTACTCCAATGGATGGTAGCCTTGTCATTATGGAAGGTAGTCTGTTGTTGATATTTTAGTTACTCCAATGGATGGTAGCCTTGTCATTATGGAAGGTAGTCTATTGTCCCGAGTTTTGTTACTCCAATGGATGGTAGACTAATCGTTATGGAAGGTAGTCTGTTATCGAGATTTTTGTTACTCCATTGGATGGTAGCCTTGCTATTATGGAAGGTAGTCTATTGTCGAGATTTTTGTTATTCCAATGGATGGTAGCCTTGTCATTATGGAAGGTTGTCTTTTTGTCGTGATTTTTGTTAATCCATTGGATAGTAGACTTGTCTTTATGGAAGGTAGTATGTTGATGAAATTTTTGTTATTCCAATGAATGGTAGACTAGTCATTATGGAAGGTAGTCTGTTTTCGAGATTTTTATTACTCCAATGTATGGTCGCCTTGTCATTATGGAGTGTAGTCTGTTGTCGAGATTTTAGTTACTTTAATGGATGGTAGCCTTGTCATTATGGAAGGTAGTCTGTCGTCAAAATTTATATTATTCTAATGGATGGTAGCCTTGTCATTATGAAAGGTAGTCTATTGTCGAGATTTTTTTACTCCAATGGATTGTATCCTTGTCATTATGGAAGGTAGTATGTTGTCGAGATTTTTTTTACTCCAATGGATGGAAGCCTTGTAATTATGGATGATAGTCTGTTGTCGAGATTTTTGTTACTACAATGTATGGTAGCCTTGTCTTTATGGAAGGTAGTTTGTTGTCGAGATTATTGTTACTACAATAGATTGTAGCCTTGTCATTATGGAAGGTATTCTATTGTCGAAATCATTGTTACTCTAATAGATGGTAGCCTAGTCATTATGGAAAGTAGTCTGTTGTCGAGATTTTTGTTACTCCAATGGATGGTAGCCTTATCATTATAGAAGGTAGTCTATTGTCCAAATTTTGTATACTCAAATGTAGGGTAGCCTTGTCATTATGGAAGGTAGTCTCTTGTTGATATTTTTGTTACTCCAATGGATGGTAGCCTTGTCATTATGGAAGGTAGTTTGTTGTCGATATCTTTGTTACTCCAATGGATGGTAGCCTTGTCATTAAGGAAGGTAGTTTGTTGTCAAGATTTTTGTTACTCCAATGGATGGTAGCCTTTCATTATGGAAGGTGGTCTCTTGTTGATATTTTTCTTACTTCAATGGATGGTAGACTTGTCATTATGGAAGGTAGCTTGTTGTCGATATTTTTGTTACTCCATTGGATGGTAGCCTTGTCATTAAGGAAGGTGGTTTGTTATCGATATCTTTGTTACTCTAATGGATGGTAGCCTTGTCATTATGGAAGGTAGTTTGTTGTCCAGATTTTTGTTACTCCAATGGATGGTAGCCTTATCATTATGGAAGGTAGTCTCTTGTTGATATTTTTTTTACTTCAATGGATGGTAGACTTGTCATTATGGAAGGTAGTCTGTTGTCGAGATTTTTTTTATTCCAATGGATGGTAGACTAGTCATTATGGAAGGTAGTCTTTTGTCGTGATTTTTGTTACTCCAATGAATGGTAGTCTAGTCATTATGGAAGGTAGTCTGTTGTCTAGATTTTTGTTACTCCATTGGATGGTAGCCTTGTCATTAAGGAAGGTGGTGTGTTGTAGAGATTTTTGTTGCTTCAATGGATGGTAGCCTTGTCATTATGGAACGTAGTCTGTTGTTGATATTTTTGTTACTCCAATGGATGGTAGCCTTGTCGTTATGGAAGGTAGTCTATTGTCCCGAGTTTTGTTACTCGCATGGATGGTAGACTAGTCGTTATGGAAGGTAGTCTGTTGTCGAGATTTTTGTTACTCCATTGGATGGTAGCCTTGCTATTATGGAAGGTAGTCTATTGTCGAGATTTTTGTTATTCCAATGGATGGTAGCCTTGTCATTATGGAAGGTTGTCTTTTTGTCGTGATTTTTGTTAAGCCATTGGATAGTAGACTTGTCATTATGGAAGGTAGTCTGTTGATGAAATTTTTGTTATTCCAATGGATGGTAGACTAGTCATTATGGAAGGTAGTCTGTTTTCGAGATTTTTATTACTCCAATGGATGGTAGCCTTGTCATTATGGAGTGTAGTCTGTTGTCAAGATTTTTGTTACTCCAATGGGCGGTAGCCTTGTCATTATAGAAGGTAGTCTGTCGTCGAAATTTATGTTATTCCAATGGATGGTAGCCTTGTCATAATGAAAGGTAGTCTATTGTCGAGATTTTTGTTACTCCAATGGATTGTATCCTTGTCATTATGGAAGGTAGTATATTGTCGAGATTTTTTTTACTCCAATGGATGGAAGCCTTGTAATTATGGATGATAGTCTGTTGTCGAGATTTTTGTTAGTACAATGTATGGTAGCCTTGTCTTTATGGAAGGTAGTTTGTTGTCGAGATTATTGTTACTACAATGGATTGTAGCCTTGTCATTATGGAAGGCAGTCTATTGTCAAAATCATTGTTACTCTAATAGATGGTAGCCTAGTCATTATGGAAAGTAGTCTGTTGTCGAGATTTTTGTTACTCCAATGGATGGTAGCCTTATCATTATAGAAGGTAGTCTATTGTCCAAATTTTTTATACTCAAATGTATGGTAGCCTTGTCATTATGGAAGGTAGTCTCTTGTTGATATTTTTGTTACTCCAATGGATGGTAGCCTTGTCATTATGGAAGGTAGTTTGTTGTCGATATCTTTGTTACTCCAATGGATGGTAGCCTTGTCATTAAGGAAGGTAGTTTGTTGGCAAGATTTTTGTTACTCCAATGGATGGTAGCCTTTCATTATGGAAGGTAGTCTCTTGTTGATATTTTTTTTACTTCAATGGATGGTAGACTTGTCATTATGGAATGTAGTCTGTTGTCGATATTTTTGTTACTCCATTAGATGGTAGCCTTGTCATTAAGGAAGGTGGTTTGTTATCGATATCTTTGTTACTCTAATGGATGGTAGCCTTGTAATTATGGAAGGTAGTTTGTTGTCCAGATTTTTGTTACTCCAATGGATGGTAGTCTCTTGTTGATATTTTTTTTACTTCAATAGATGGTGGACTTGTCATTATGGAAGGTAGTCTGTTGTCGAGATTTTTTTTATTCCAATGGATGGTAGACTAGTCATTATGGAAGGTAGTCTTTTGTCGTGATTTTTGTTACTCCAATGAATGGTAGTCTAGTCATTATGGAAGGTAGTCTGTTGTCTAGATTTTTGTTACTCCACTGGATGGTAGCCTTGTCATTAAGGAAGGTGGTGTGTTGTCGAGATTTTTGTTGCTTCAATGGATGGTAGCCTTGTCATTATGGAACGTAGTATGTTGTTGATATTTTTGTTACTCCAATGGATGGTAGCCTTGTCATTATGGAAGGTAGTCTATTGTCCCGAGTTTTGTTACTTTCATGGATGGTAGACTAGTCGTTATGGAAGGTAGTCTGTTGTCGAGATTTTTGTTACTCCATTGGATGGTAGCCTTGCTATTATGGAAGGTAGTCTATTGTCGAGATTTTTGTTATTCCAATGGATGGTAGCCTTGTCATTATGGAAGGTTGTCTTTTTGTCGTGATTTTTGTTAAGCCATTGGATAGTAGACTTGTCATTATGGAAGGTAGTTTGTTGATGAAATTTTTGTTATTCCAATGGAGGGTAGACTAGTCATTATGGAAGGTAGTCTGTTTTCGAGATTTTTATTACTCCAATGGATGGTAGCCTTGTCATTATGGAGTGTAGTCTGTTGTCAAGATTTTTGTTACTCCAATGGATGGTAGCCTTGTCATTATGGAAGGTAGTCTGTCTTCGAAATTTATGTTATTCCAATGGATGGTAGCCTTGTCATAATGAAAGGTAGTCTATTGTCGATATTTTTGTTACTCCAATGGATTGTATCCTTGTCATTATGGAAGGTAGTTTATTGTCGAGATTTTTTTTACTCCAATGGATGGAAGCCTTGTAATTAAGCAGGATAGTCTGTTGTCGAGATTTTTGTTACTACAATGTATGGTAGCCGTGTCTTTATGGAAGGTAGTTTGTTGTCGAGATTATTGTTACTACAATGGATTGTAGCCTTGTCATTATGGAAGGTAGTCTAATGTCAAAATCATTGTTACTCTAATAGATGGTAGCCTAGTCATTATGGAAAGTAGTCTGTTGTCGAGATTTTTGTTACTCCAATGGATGGTAGCCTTATCATTATAGAAGGTAGTCTATTGTCCAAATTTTTTATACTCAAATGTATGGTAGCCTTGTCATTATGGAAGGTAGTCTCTTGTTGATATTTTTGTTACTCCAATGGATGGTAGCCTTGTCATTATGGAAGGTAGTTTGTTGTCGATATCATTGTTACTCCAATGGATGGTAGCCTTGTCATTAAGGAAGGTAGTTTGTTGTCAAGATTTTTGTTACTCCAATGGATGGTAGCCTTTCATTATGGAAGGTAGTCTCTTGTTGATATTTTTTTTACTTCAATGGATGGTAGACTTGTCATTATGGAAGGTAGTCTGTTGTCGATATTTTTGTTACTCCATTGGATGGTAGCCTTGTCATTAAGGAAGGTGGTTTGTTATCGATATCTTTGTTACTCTAATGGATGGTAGCCTTGTCATTATGAAAGGTAGTTTATTGTCCAGATTTTTGTTACTCCAATGGATGGTAGCCTTATCATTATGGAAGGTAGTCTCTTGTTGATATTTTTTTTACTTCAATGGATGGTATACTTGTCATTATGGAAGGTAGTCTGTTGTCGAGATTTTTTTTATTCCAATTGATGGTAGACTAGTCATTATGGAAGGTAGTCTTTTGTCGTGATTTTTGTTACTCTAATGAATGGTAGTCTAGTCATTATGGAAGGTAGTATGTTGTGTAGATTTTTGTTACTCCATTGGATGGTAGCCTTGTCATTAAGGAAGGTGGTGTGTTGTCGAGATTTTTGTTGCTTCAATGGATGGTAGCCTTGTCATTATGGAACGTAGTCTGTTGTTGATATTTTTGTTACTCCAATGGATGGTAGCCTTGTCATTATTGAAGGTAGTCTATTGTCCCGAGTTTTGTTACTCCCATGGATGGTAGACTAGTCGTTATGGAAGGTAGTCTGTTGTCGAGATTTTTGTTACTCCATTGGATGGTAGCCTTGCTATTATGGAAGGTAGTCTATTGTCGAGATTTTTGTTATTCCAATGGATGGTAGCTTTGTCATTATGGAAGGTTGTCTCTTTGTCGTGATTTTTGTTAAGCCATTGGATAGTAGACTTGTCATTATGGAAGGTAGTCTGTTGATGAAATTTTTGTTATTCCAATGGAGGGTAGTCTAGTCATTATGGAAGGTAGTCTATTTTCGAGATTTTTATTACTCCAATGGATGGTAGCCTTGTCATTATGGAGTGTAGTCTGTTGTCAAGATTTTTGTTACTCCAATGGATGGTAGCCTTGTCATTATGGAAGGTAGTCTGTCGTCGAAATTTATGTTATTCCAATGGATGGTAGCCTTGTCATAATGAAAGGTAGTCTATTGTCGAGATTTTTGTTACTCCAATAGATTGTATCCTTGTCATTATGGAAGGTAGTATATTGTCGAGATTTTTTTTACTCCAATGGATGGAAGCCTTGTAATTATGGATGATAGTCTGTTGTCGAGATTTTTGTTACTACAATGTATGGTAGCCTTGTCTTTATGGAAGGTAGTTTGTTGTCGAGATTATTGTTACTACAATGTATTGTAGCCTTGTCATTATGGAAGGTAGTCTATTGTCAAAATCATTGTTACTCTAATAGATGGTAGCCTAGTCATTATGGAAAGTAGTCTGTTGTCGAGACTTTTGTTACTCCAATGGATGGTAGCCTTATCATTATAGAAGGTAGTATATTGTCCAAATTTTATATACTCAAATGTATGGTAGCCTTGTCATTATGGAAGGTAGTCTCTTGTTGATATTTTTGTTACTCCAATGGATGGTAGCCTTGTCATTATGGAAGGTAGTTTGTTGTCGATATCTTTGTTACTCCAATGGATGGTAGCCTTGTCATTAAGGAAGGTAGTTTGTTGTCAAGATTTTTATTACTCCAATGGATGGTAGCCTTTCATTATGGAAGGTAGTCTCTTGTTGATATTTTTTTTACTTCAATGGATGGTAGACTTGTCATTATGGAAGGTAGTCTGTTGTCGATATTTTTGTTACTCCATTGGATGGTAGCCTTGTCATTAAGGAAGGTGGTTTGTTATCGATATCTTTGTTACTCTAATGGATGGTAGCCTTGTCATTATGGAAGGTAGTTTATTGTCCAGATTTTTGTTACTCCAATGGATGGTAGCCTTATCATTATGGAAGGTGGTCTCTTGTTGATATTTTTTTTACTTCAATGGATGGTATACTTGTCATTATGGAAGGTAGTCTGTTGTCGAGATTTTTTTAATTCCAATAGATGGTAGACTAGTCATTATGGAAGGTAGTCTTTTGTTGTGATTTTTGTTACTCCAATGAATGGTAGTCTAGTCATTATGGAAGGTAGTCTATTGTCTAGATTTTTGTTACTCCATTGGATGGTAGCCTTGTCATTAAAGAAGGTGGTGTGTTGTCGAGATTTTGGTTGCTTCAATGGATGGTAGCCTTGTCATTATGGAACGTAGTCTGTTGTTGATATTTTTGTTACTCCAATGGATGGTAGCCTTGTCATTATGGAAGGTAGTCTATTGTCCCGAGTTTTGTTACTCCCATGGATGGTAGACTAGTCGTTATGGAAGGTAGTCTGTTGTCGAGATTTTTGTTACTCCATTGGATGGTAGCCTTGCTATTATGGAAGGTAGTCTATTGTCGAGATTTTTGTTATTCCAATGGATGGTAGCCTTGTCATTATGGAAGGTTGTCTTTTTGTCGTGATTTTTGTTAAGCCATTGGATAGTAGACTTGTCATTATGGAAGGTAGTCTGTTGATGAAATTTTTGTTATTCCAATGGATGGTAGACTAGTCATTATGGAAGGTAGTCTGTTTTCGAGATTTTTATTACTCCAATGGATGGTAGCCTTGTCATTATGGAGTGTAGTTTGTTGTCAAGATTTTTGTTAATCCAATGGATGGTAGCCTTGTCATTATGGAAGGTAGTCTGTTGTCGAAATTTATGTTATTCTAATGGATGCTAGCCTTGTCATAATGAAAGGTAGTCTATTGTCGAGATTTTTGTTACTCCAATGGATTGTATCCTTGTCATTATGGAAGGTAGTATATTGTCGAGATTTTTTTTACTCCAATGGATGGAAGCCTTGTAATTATGGATGATAGTCTGTTGTCGAGATTTTTGTTACTACAATGTATGGTAGCCTTGTCTTTATGGAAGGTAGTTTGTTGTCGAGATTATTGTTACTACAATGGATTGTAGCCTTGTCATTATGGAAGTTAGTCTATTGTCAAAATCATTGTTACTCTAATAGATGGTAGCCTAGTCATTATGGAAAGTAGTCTGTTGTCGAGATTTTTCTTACTCCAATGGATGGTAGCCTTATCATTATAGAAGGTAGTCTATTGTCCAAAAGTTTTATACTCAAATGTATGGCAGCCTTGTCATTATGGAAGGTAGTCTCTTGTAGATATTTTTGTTACTCCAATGAATGGTAGCCTTGTCATTATGGAAGGTAGTTTGTTGTCGATATCTTTGTTACTCCAATGGATGGTAGCCTTGTCATTAAGGAAGGTAGTTTGTTGTCAAGATTTGTGTTACTCCAATGGATGGTAGCCTTTCATTATGGAAGGTAGTCTCTTGTTGATTTTTTTTTTACTTCAATGGATGGTAGACTTGTCATTATGGAAGGTAGTCTGTTGTCGATATTTTTGTTACTCCATTGGATGGTAACCTTGTCATTAAGGAAGGTGGTTTGTTATCGATATCTTTGTTACTCTAATGGATGGTAGCCTTGTCATTATGGAAGGTAGTTTGTTGTCCAGATTTTTGTTACTCCAATGGATGGTAGCCTTATCATTATGGAAGGTAGTCTCTTGTTGATATTTTTTTTACTTCAATTGATGGTAGACTTGTCATTATGGAAGGTAGTCTGTTGTCGAGATTTTTTTTATTCCAATGGATGGTAGACTAGTCATTATGGAAGGTAGTCTGTTGTCTAGATTTTTGTTACTCCATTGGATGGTAGCCTTGTCATTAAGGAAGGTGGTGTGTTGTCGAGATTTTTGTTGCTTCAATGGATGGTAGCCTTGTCATTATGGAAGGTAGTCTGTTGTTGATATTTTTGTTACTCCAATGGATGGTAGCCTTGTCATTATGGAAGGTAGTCTATTGTCCCGAGTTTTGTGACTCCCATGGATGGTAGACTAGTCGTTATGGAAGGTAGTCTGTTGTCGAGATTTTTGTTACTCCATTGGATGGTAGCCTTGCTATTATGGAAGGTAGTCTATTGTCGAGATTTTTGTTATTCCAATGGATGGTAGCCTTGTCATTATGGAAGGTTGTCTTTTTGTCGGGATTTTTGTTAAGCCATTGGATAGTAGACTTGTCATTATGGAAGGTAGTCTTTTGATGAAATTTTTGTTATTCCAATGGATGGTAGACTAGTCATTATAGAAGGTAGTCTGTTTTCGAGATTTTTATTACTCCAATGGATGGTAGCCTTGTCATTATGGAAGGTAGTCTCTTGTTGATATTTTTTTTATTCCAATGGATGGTAGACTAGTCATTATGGAAGGTAGTCTTTTGTCGTGATTTTTGTTACTCTAATGAATGGTAGTCTAGTCATTATGGAAGGTAGTCTGTTGTCTAGATTTTTGTTACTCCATTGGATGGTAGCCTTGTCATTAAGGAAGGTGGTGTGTTGTCGAGATTTTTGTTGCTTCAATGGATGGTAGCCTTGTCATTATGGAAGGTAGTCTGTTGTTGATATTTTTGTTACTCCAATGTATGGTAGCCTTGTCATTATGGAAGGTAGTCTATTGTCCCGAGTTTTGTCACTCCCATGGATGGTAGACTAGTCGTTTTGGAAGGTAGTCTCTTGTCGAGATTTTTGTTACTCTATAGGATGGTAGCCTTGCTATTATGGAAGGTAGTCTATTGTCGAGATTTTTGTTATTCCAATGGATGGTAGCCTTGTCATTATGGAAGGTTGTCTTTTTGTCGGGATTTTTCTTAAGCCATTGGATAGTAGACTTGTCATTATGGAAGGTAGTTTGTTGATGAAATTTTTGTTATTCCAATGGATGGTAGACTAGTCATTATGGAAGGTAGTCTGTTTTCGAGATTTTTATTACTCCAATGGATGGTAGCCTTGTCATTATGGAGTGTAGTCTGTTGTCGAGATTTTTGTTATTCCAATGGATGGTAGCCTTGTCATTATGGAAGGTAGTTTGTCGTCGAAATTTATGTTATTCAAATGGATGGTAGCCTTGTCATAATGAAAGCTAGTCTATTGTCGAGATTTTTGTTACTCCAATGGATTGTATCCTTGTCATTATGGAAGGTAGTATGTTGTCGAGATTTTTTTTACTCCAATGGATGGAAACCTTATAATTATGGATGATAGTCTGTTGTCGAGATTTTTGTTACTACAATGTATGGTATCCTTGTCATTATGGAAGGGAGTCTATTGTCGAATCATTGTTACTCTAATGGATGGTAGGCTAGTCATTATGGAAAGTATTTTGTTGTCGAGATTTTTGTTACTCCAATGGATGGTAGCCTAGTCATTATGGAAAGTAGTCTGTTGTCGAGATTTTTGTTACTCCAATGGATGGTAGCCTTATCATTATAGAAGGTAGTCTGTTGTCCAAATTTTTTATACTCAAATGTATGGTAGCCTTGTCATTATGGAAGGTAGTCTCTTGTTGATATTTTTGTTACTCCAATGGATGGTAGCCTTGTCATTATGGAAGGTAGTTTGTTGTCGATATCTTTGTTACTCCAATGGATGGTAGCCTTGTCATTATGGAAGGTAGTTTGTTGTCCAGATTTTTGTTACTCCAATGGATGGTAGCCTTATCATTATGGAAGGTAGTCTCTTGTTGATATTTTTTTTACTTCAATGGATGGTAGACTTGTCATTATGGAAGGTAGTCTGTTGTCGAGATTTTTTTTATTCCAATGGATGGTAGACTAGTCATTATGGAAGGTAGTCTTTTGTCGTGATTTTTGTTACTCTAATGAATGGTAGTCTAGTCATTATGGAAGGTAGTCTGTTGTCTAGATTTTTGTTACTCCATTGGATGGTAGCCTTGTCATTAAGGAAGGTGGTGTGTTGTCGAGATTTTTGTTGCTTCAATGGATGGTAGCCTTGTCATTATGGAAGGTAGTCTGTTGTTGATATTTTTGTTACTCCAATGGATGGTAGCCTTGTCATTATGGAAGGTAGTCTATTGTCCCGAGTTTTGTTACTCCCATGGATGGTAGACTAGTCGTTTTGGAAGGTAGTCTGTTGTTGAGATTTTTGTTACTCTATTGGATGGTAGCCTTGCTATTATGGAAGGTAGTCTATTGTCGAGATTTTTGTTATTCCAATGGATGGTAGCCTTGTCATTATGGAAGGTTGTCTTTTTGTCGGGATTTTTGTTAAGCCATTGGATAGTAGACTTGTCATTATGGAAGGTAGTCTGTTGATGAAATTTTTGTTATTCCAATGGATGGTAGACTAGTCATTATAGAAGGTAGTCTGTTTTCGAGATTTTTATTACTCCAATGGATGGTAGCCTTGTCATTATGGAAGGTAGTCTCTTGTTGATATTTTTTTTACTTCAATGGATGGTAGACTTGTCATTATGGAAGGTAGTCTGTTGTCGAGATTTTTTTTATTCCAATGGATGGTAGACTAGTCATTATGGAAGGTAGTCTTTTGTCGTGATTTTTGTTACTCTAATGAATGGTAGTCTAGTCATTATGGAAGGTAGTCTGTTGTCTAGATTTTTGTTACTCCATTGGATGGTAGCCTTGTCATTAAGGAAGGTGGTGTATTGTCGAGATTTTTGTTGCTTCAATGGATGGTAGCCTTGTCATTATGGAAGGTAGTCTGTTGTTGATATTTTTGTTACTCCAATGGATGGTAGCCTTGTCATTATGGAAGGTAGTCTATTGTCCCGAGTTTTGTCACTCCCATGGATGGTAGACTAGTCGTTTTGGAAGGTAGTTTGTTGTCGAGATTTTTGTTACTCTATTGGATGGTAGCCTTGCTATTATGGAAGGTAGTCTATTGTCGAGATTTTTGTTATTCCAATGGATGGTAGCTTTGTCATTATGGAAGGTTGTCTTTTTGTCGGGATTTTTGTTAAGCCATTGGATAGTAGACTTGTCATTATGGAAGGTAGTCTGTTGATGAAATTTTTGCTATTCCAATGGATGGTAGACTAGTCATTATGGAAGGTAGTCTGTTTTCGAGATTTTTATTACTCCAAAGGATGGTAGCCTTGTCATTATGGAGTGTAGTCTGTTGTCGAGATTTTTGTTATTCCAATGGATGGTAGCCTTGTCATTATGGAAGGTAGTTTGTCTTCGAAATTTATGTTATTCCAATGGATGGTAGCCTTGTCATAATGAAAGCTAGTCTATTGTCGAGATTTTTGTTACTCCAATGGATTGTATCCTTTTCATTATGGAAGGTAGTATGTTGTCGAGATTTTTTTTACTCCAATGGATGGAAGCCTTATAATTATGGATGATAGTCTATTGTCGAGATTTTTGTTACTACAATGTATGGTATCCTTGTCATTATGGAAGGTAGTCTATTGTCGAATCATTGTTACTCTAATGGATGGTAGCCTAGTCATTATGGAAAGTATTTTGTTGTCGAGATTTTTGTTACTCCAATGGATGGTAGCCTAGTCATTATGGAAAGTAGTCTGTTGTCGAGATTTTTGTTACTCCAATGGATGGTAGCCTTATCATTATAGAAGGTAGTCTGTTGTCCAAATTTTTTATACTCAAATGTATGGTAGCCTTGTCATTATGGAAGGTAGTCTCTTGTTGATATTTTTGTTACTCCAATGGATGGTAGCCTTGTCATTATGGAAGGTAGTTTGTTGTCGATATCTTTGTTACTCCAATGGATGGTAGCCTTGTCATTATGGAAGGTAGTTTGTTGTCCAGATTTTTGTTACTCCAATGGATGGTAGCCTTTCATTATGGAAGGTAGTCTCTTGTTGATATTTTTTTTACTTCAATGGATGGTAGACTTGTCATTATGGAAGGTAGTCTGTTATCGATATTTTTGTTACTCCATTGGATGGTATCCTTGTCATTAAGGAAGGTGGTTTGTTGTCGATATCTTTGTTACTCTAATGGATGGTAGCCTTGTCATTATGGAAGGTAGTTTGTTGTCCAGATTTTTGTTACTCCAATGGATGGTAGCCTTATCATTATGGAAGGTAGTCTCTTGTTGATATTTTTTTTACTTCAATGGATGGTAGACTTGTCATTATGGAAGGTAGTCTATTGTCGAGATTTTTTTTATTCCAATAGATGGTAGACTAGTCATTATGGAAGGTAGTCTTTTGTCGTGATTTTTGTTACTCCAATGAATGGTAGTCTAGTCATTATGGAAGGTAGTTTGTTGTCTAGATTTTTGTTACTCCATTGGATGGTAGCCTTGTCATTAAGGAAGGTGGTGTGTTGTCGAGATTTTTGTTGCTTCAATGGATGGTAGCCTTGTCATTATGGAAGGTAGTCTGTTGTTGATATTTTTGTTACTCCAATGGATGGTAGCCTTGTCATTATGGAAGGTAGTCTATTGTCCCGAGTTTTGTTACTCCCATGGATGGTAGACTAGTCGTTTTGGAAGGTAGTCTGTTGTCGAGATTTTTGTTACTCTATTGGATGGTAGCCTTGCTATTATGGAAGGTAGTCTATTGTCGAGATTTTTGTTATTCCAATGGATGGTAGCCTTGTCATTATGGAAGGTAGTCTATTGTCCCGAGTTTTGTCACTCCCATGGATGGTAGACTAGTCGTTTTAGAAGGTAGTTTGTTGTCGAGATTTTTGTTACTCTATTGGATGGTAGCCTTGCTATTATGGAAGGTAGTCTATTGTCGAGATTTTTGTTATTCCAATGGATGGTAGCCTTGTCATTATGGAAGGTTGTCTTTTTGTCGGGATTTTTGTTAAGCCATTGGATAGTAGACTTGTCATTATGGAAGGTAGTCTGTTGATGAAATTTTTGTTATTCCAATGGATGGTAGACTAGTCATTATGGAAGGTAGTCTGTTTTCGAGATTTTTATTACTCCAAAGGATGGTAGCCTTGTCATTATGGAGTGTAGTCTGTTGTCGAGATTTTTGTTATTCCAATGGATGGTAGCCTTGTCATTATGGAAGGTAGTTTGTCTTCGAAATTTATGTTATTCCAATGGATGGTAGCCTTGTCATAATGAAAGCTAGTCTATTGTCGAGATTTTTGTTACTCCAATGGATTGTATCCTTGTCATTATGGAAGGTAGTATGTTGTCGAGATTTTTTTTACTCCAATGGATGGAAGCCTTATAATTATGGATGATAGTCTGTTGTCGAGATTTTTGTTACTACAATGTATGGTATCCTTGTCATTATGGAAGGTAGTCTATTGTCGAATCATTGTTACTCTAATGGATGGTAGCCTAGTCATTATGGAAAGTATTTTGTTGTCGAGATTTTTGTTACTCCAATGGATGGTAGCCTAGTCATTATGGAATGTAGTCTGTTGTCGAGATTTTTGTTACTCCAATTGATGGTAGCCTTATCATTATAGAAGGTAGTCTGTTGTCCAAATTTTTTATACTCAAATGTATGGTAGCCTTGTCATTATGGAAGGTAGTCTCTTGTTGATATTTTTGTTACTCCAATGGATGGTAGCCTTGTCATTATGGAAGGTAGTTTGTTGTCGATATCTTTGTTACTCCAATGGATGGTAGCCTTGTCATTATGGAAGGTAGTTTGTTGTCCAGATTTTTGTTACTCCAATGGATGGTAGCCTTTCATTATGGAAGGTAGTCTCTTGTTGATATTTTTTTTACTTCAATGGATCGTAGACTTGTCATTATGGAAGGTAGTCTGTTATCGATATTTTTGTTACTCCATTGGATGGTATCCTTGTCATTAAGGAAGGTGGTTTGTTGTGGATATCTTTGTTACTCTAATGGATGGTAGCCTTGTCATTATGGAAGGTAGTTTGTTGTCCAGATTTTTGTTACTCCAATGGATGGTAGCCTTATCATTATGGAAGGTAGTCTCTTGTTGATATTTTTTTTACTTCAATGGATGGTAGACTTGTCATTATGGAAGGTAGTCTATTGTCGAGATTTTTTTTATTCCAATGGATGGTAGACTAGTCATTATGGAAGGAAGTCTTTTGTCGTGATTTTTGTTACTCCAATGAATGGTAGTCTAGTCATTGTGGAAGGTAGTCTGTTGTCTAGATTTTTGTTACTCCATTGGATGGTAGCCTTGTCATTAAGGAAGGTGGTGTGTTGTCGAGATTTTTGTTGCTTCAATGGATGGTAACCTTGTCATTATGGAAGGTAGTCTGTTGTTGATATTTTTGTTACTCCAATGGATGGTAGCCTTGTCATTATGGAAGGTATTATATTGTCCCGAGTTTTGTTACTCCCATGGATGGTAGACTAGTCATTTTGGAAGGTAGTCTGTTGTCGAGATTTTTGTTACTCCATTGGATGGTAGCCTTGCTATTATGGAAGGTAGTCTATTGTCGAGATTTTTGGTATTCCAATGGATGGTAGCCTTGTCATTATGGAAGGTTGTCTTTTTGTCGTGATTTTTGTTAATCCATTGGATAGTAGACTTGTTATTATGGAAGGTAGTTTGTTGATGAAATTTTTGTTATTCCAATGGATAGTAGACTAGTCATTATGGAAGGTAGTCTGTTTTCGAGATTTTTATTACTCCAATGGATGGTATCTTTGTCATTATGGAGTGTAGTCTGTTGTCGAGATTTTTGTTACTCCAATGGATGGTAGCCTTGTCATTATGGAAGGTAGTCTGTCGTCGAAATTTATGTTATTCCAATGGATGGTAGCCTTGTCATTTTGAAAGCTAGTCTATTGTCTAGACTTTCGTTACTTCAATGGATTGTATCCTTGTCATTATGGAAGGTAGTATGTTGTCGAGATTTTTTTTACTCCAATGGATGGAAGCCTTATAATTATGGATGATAGTCTGTTGTTGAGATTTTTGTTACTACAATGTATGGTATCCTTGTCATTATGGAAGGTAGTCTATTGTCGAATCATTGTTACTCTAATGGATGGTAGCCTAGTCATTATAGAAAGTATTTTGTTGTCGAGATTTTTGTTACTCCAATGGATGGTAGCCTAGTCATTATGGAAAGTAGTCTGTTGTCGAGATTTTTGTTACTCCAATGGATGGTAGCCTTTAATTATGGAAGGTAGTCTCTTGTTGATATTTTTTTTTCTTCAATGGATGGTAGACTTGTCATTATGGAAGGTAGTCTGTTGTCGATATTTTTGTTACTCCATTGGATGGTATCCTTGTCATTAAGGAAGGTGGTTTGTTGTCGATATCTTTGTTACTCTAATGGATGGTAGCCTTGTCATTATGGAAGGTAGTTTGTTGTCCAGATTTTTGTTACTCCAATGGATGGTAGCCTTATCATTATGGAAGGTAGTCTCTTGTTGATATTTTTTTTACTTCAATGGATGGTAGACTTGTCATTATGGAAGGTAGTCTATTGTCGAGATTTTTTTTATTCCAATGGATGGTAGACTAGTCGTTATGGAAGGTAGTCTTTTGTCGTAATTTTTGTTACTCCAATGAATGGTAGTCTAGTCATTATTGAAGGTAGTCTGTTGTCTAGATTTTTGTTACTCCATTGGATGGTAGCCTTGTCATTAAGGAAGGTGGTGTGTTGTCGAGATTTTTGTTGCTTCAATGGATGGTAGCCTTGTCATTATGGAAGGTAGTCTGTTGTTGATATTTTTGTTACTCCAATGGATGGTAGCCTTGTCATTATGGAAGGTATTATATTGTCCCGAGTTTTGTTACTCCCATGGATGGTAGACTAGTCATTTTGGAAGGTAGTCTGTTGTCGAGATTTTTGTTACTCCATTGGATGGTAGCCTTGCTATTATGGAAGGTAGTCTATTGTCGAGATTTTTGGTATTCCAATGGATGGTAGCCTTGTCATTATGGAAGGTTGTCTTTTTGTCGTGATTTTTGTTAATCCATTGGATAGTAGACTTGTTATTATGGAAGGTAGTCTATTGATGAAATTTTTGTTATTCCAATGGATAGTAGACTAGTCATTATGGAAGGTAGTCTGTTTTCGAGATTTTTAATACTCCAATGGATGGTATCTTTGTCATTATGGAGTGTAGTCTGTTGTCGAGATTTTTGTTACTCCAATGGATGGTAGCCTTGTCATTATGAAATCTAGTCTATTGTCTAGACTTTCGTTACTTCAATGGATTGTATCCTTGTCATTATGGAAGGTAGTATGTTGTCGAGATTTTTTTTACTCCAATGGATGGAAGCTTTGTAATTATGGATGATAGTCTGTTGTCGAGATTTTTGTTACTACAATGTATGGTATCCTTGTCATTATGGAAGGTAGTCTATGGTGCAAATCATTATTACTCTAATGGATGGTAGCCTAGTCATTATGGAAAGTATTCTGTTGTCGAGATTTTTGTTACTCCAATGGATGGTAGCCTTATCATTATAGAAGGTAGTCTGTTTTCCAAATTTTTTATACTCAGATGTATGGTAGCCTTGTCATTATGGAAGGTAGTCTCTTGTTGATATTTTTGTTACTCCAATGGATGGTAGCCTTGTCGTTATGGAAGGTAGTTTGTTGTCGATATCTTTGTTACTCCAATGGATGGTAGCCTTGTCATTATGGAAGGTAGTTTGTTGTCCAGATTTTTGTTACTCCAATGGATGGTAGCCTTTCATTATGGAAGGTAGTCTCTTGTTGATATTTTTTTTACTTCAATGGATGGTAGACTTGTCATTATGGAAGGTAGTCTATTGTCGATATTTTTGTTACTCCATTGGATGGTAGACTTATCATTAGGGAAGGTGGTTTGTTGTCGATATCTTTGTTACTATAATGGATGGTAGCCTTGTCATTATGGAAGGTAGTTTGTTGTCCAGATTTTTGTTACTCCAATGGATGGTAGCCTTATCATTATGGAAGGTAGTCTCTTGTTGATATTTTTTTTACTTCAATGGATGGCAGACTTGTCATTATGGAAAGTAGTCTGTTGTCGAGATTTTTGTTATTCCAATGGATGGTAGACTAGTCATTATGGAAGGTAGTCTTTTTTCGTGATTTTTTTTACTCCAATGAATGGTAGTCTAGTAATTATGGAAGGTAGTCTGTTGTCGAGATTTTTGTTACTCCATTGGATGGTAGCCTTGTCATTAAGGAAGGTGGTTTGTTGTCGATATTTTTGTTACTTCAATGGATGGTAGCCTTGTCATTATGGAAGGTAGTTTGTTGTTGATATTTTTGTTACTCCAATGGATGGTAGCCTTGTCATTATGGAAGATAGTCTATTGTCCCGATTTTTGTTACTCCAATGGATGGTTGACTAGTCGTTATGGAAGGTAGTTTGTTGTCGAGATTTTTGTTACTCCATTGGATGGTAGCCTTGTTATTATGGAAGGTAGTCCATTGTCGAGATTTTTGTTATTCCAACGGATGGTAGACTAGTCATTATGGAAGGTAGTATGTTTTCAAGATTTTTATTACTCCAATGGATGGTAGTCTTGTCATTATGAAAGGTAGTCTATTGTCGAGATTTTTGTTACTCCAATGGATTGTATCCTTGTCATTATGGAAGGTAGTATGTTGTCGAGTATTTTTTTCCTCAAACGGATGGAAGCCTTGTAATTATGGATGATAGTCTATTGTCGAGATTTTTGTTACTACAGTGTATGGTAGCGTCGTCTTTATGGAAGGTAGTTTGTTGTCGAGATTATTGTTACTACAATGGATTATAGCCTTGTCATTATGGAAGGTAGTCTATTGTCGAAATCATTGTTACTCTAATAGATGGTTGCCTAGTCATTATGGAAAGTAGTCTGTTGTCGAGATTTTTGTTACTCCAATGGATGGTAGCCTTATCATTATAGAAGGTTGTCTGTTGTCCAAATTTTTTATACTCAAATGTATGGTAGCCTTGACATTATGGAAGGTAGTCACTTGTTGATATTTTTGTTACTCCAATGGATGGTAGCCTTGTCATTATGGAAGGTAGTTTGTTGTCGATATCTTTGTTACTCCAATGGATGGTAGCCTTGTCATTATGGAAAGTAGTTTGTTGTCCAGATTTTTGTTACTCCAACGGATGGTAGCCTTTCATTATGGAAGGTAGTCTCTTGTTGATATTTTTTTTTACTTCAATGTATGGTAGACTTGTCATTATGGAAGGTAGTCTGTTGTCGATATTTTTGTTACTCCATTGGATGGTAGCCTTGTCATTAAGGAAGGTGGTTTGTTGTCGATATCTTTGTTACTCTAATGGAATGTAGCCTTGTCCTTATGGAAGGTAGTTTGTTGTCCAGATTTTTGTTACTCCATTGGATGGTAGCCTTATCATTATGGAAGGTAGTCTCTTGTTGATATTTTTTTTACTTCAATGGATGGTAGACTTGTCATTATGGAAGGTAGTCTGTTGTCGAGATTTTTGTTATTCCAATGGATGGTAGACTAGTCATTATGGAAGGTAGTCTTTTGTTGTGATTTTTGTTACTCCAATGAATGGTAGTCTAGTCATTATGGAAGGTAGTCTGTTGTCTAGATTTTTGTTACTCCATTGGATGGTAGCCTTGTCATTAAGGAAGGTGGTTTGTTGTCGAGATTTTTGTTGCTTCAATGGATGGTAGCCTTGTCATTATGGAAGGTAGTCTGTTGTTGATACTTTTGTTACTCCAATGGATGGTAGCCTTGTCATTATGGAAGGTAGTATATTGTCCCGAGTTTTGTTACTCCAATGGATGGTAGACTAGTCGTTATGGAAGGTAGTCTGTTGTCGAGATTATTGTTACTCCATTAGATGGTAGCCTTGCTATTATGGAAGGTAGTCTATTGTCGAGATTTTTGTTATTCCAATGGATGGTAGCCTTGTCATTATGGAAGGTTGTCTTTTTGTCGTGATTTTTGTTAATCCATTGGATAGTAGACTTGTCATTATGGAAGGTAGTCTTTTGATGAAAATTTTGTTATTCCAATGGATGGTAGACTAGTCATTATGGAAGGTAGTCTGTTTTCGAGATTTTTATTACTCCAATGGATGGTAGCCTTGTCATTATGGAGTGTAGTCTGTTGTCGAGATTTTTGTTACTCCAATGGATGGTAGCCTTGTCATTATGGAAGGTAGTCTATGGTGGAAATCATTATTACTCTAATGGATGGTAGCCTAGTCATTATGGAAAGTATTCTGTTGTCGAGATTTTTGTTACTCCAATGGATGGTAGCCTTATCATTATAGAAGGTAGTCTGTTGTCCAAATTTTTTATACTCAGATGTATGGTAGCCTTGTCATTATGGAAGGTAGTCTCTTGTTGATATTTTTGTTACTCCAATGGATGGTAGCCTTGTCGTTATGGAAGGTAGTTTGTTGTCGATATCTTTGTTACTCCAATGGATGGTAGCCTTGTCATTATGGAAGGTAGTTTGTTGTCCAGATTTTTGTTACTCCAATGGATGGTAGCCTTTCATTATGGAAGGTAGTCTCTTGTTGATATTTTTTTTACTTCAATGGATGGTAGACTTGTCATTATGGAAGGTAGTCTGTTGTCGATATTTTTATTACTCCATTAGATGGTAGACTTGTCATTAGGGAAGGTGGTTTGTTGTCGATATCTTTGTTACTATAATGGATGGTAGCCTTGTCATTATGGAAGGTAGTTTGTTGTCCAGATTTTTGTTACTCCAATGGATGGTAGCCTTATCATTATGGAAGGTAGTCTCTTGTTGATATTTTTTTTACTTCAATGGATGATAGACTTGTCATTATGGAAAGTAGTCTGTTGTTGAGATTTTTGTTATTCCAATGGATGGTAGACTAGTCATTATGGAAGGTAGTCTTTTGTCGTGATTTTTTTTCCTCCAATGAATGGTAGTCTAGTCATTATGGAAGGTAGTCTGTTGTCGAGATTTTTGTTACTCCATTGGATGGTAGCCTTGTCAATAAGGAAGGTGGTTTGTTGTCAATATTTTTGTTACTTCAATGGATGGTAGCCTTGTCATTATGGAAGGTAGTTTGTTGTTGATATTTTTGTTACTCCAATGGATGGTAGCCTTGTCATTATGGAAGATAGTCTATTGTCCCGATTTTTGTTACTTCAATGGATGGTTGACTAGTCGTTATGGAAGGTAGTCTGTTGTCGAGATTTTTGTTACTTCATTGGATGGTAGCCTTGTTATTATGGAAGGTAGTCCATTGTCGAGATTTTTGTTATTCCAACGGATGGTAGACTAGTCATTATGGAAGGTAGTATGTTTTCAAGATTTTTATTACTCCAATGGATGGTAGTCTTTTCATTATGAAAGCTAGTCTATTGTCGAGATTTTTGTTACTCCAATGGATTGTATCCTTGTCATTATGGAAGGTAGTATGTTGTCGAGTATTTTTTTCCTCAAATGGATGGAAGCCTTGTAATTATGGATGATAGTCTATTGTCGAGATTTTTGTTACTACAATGTATGGTAGCCTCGTCTTTATGGAAGATAGTTTGTTGGCGAGATTATTGTTACTACAATGGATTATAGCCTTGTCATTATGGAAGGTAGTCTATTGTCGAAATCATTGTTACTCTAATAGATGGTAGCCTAGTCATTATGGAAAGTAGTCTGTTGTCGAGATTTTTGTTACTCCAATGGATGGTAGCCTTATCATTATAGAAGGTAGTCTGTTGTCCAAATTTTTTATACTCAAATGTATGGTAGCCTTGTCATTATGGAAGGTAGTCACTTGTTGATATTTTTGTTACTCCAATGGATGGTAGCCTTGTCATTATGGAAAGTAGTTTGTTGTCCATATTTTTGTTACTCCAATGGATGGTAGCCTTTCATTATGGAAGGTAGTCTCTTGTTGATATTTTTTTTTACTTCAATGTATGGTAGACTTGTCATTATGGAAGGTAGTCTGTTGTCGATATTTTTGTTACTCCATTGGATGGTAGCCTTGTCATTAAGGAAGGTGGTTTGTTGTGGATATCTTTGTTACTCTAATGTAATGTAGCCTTGTCCTTATGGAAGGTAGTTTGTTGTCCATATTTTTGTTACTCCATTGGATGGTAGCCTTATCATTATGGAAGGTAGTCTGTTGTTGATATTTTTTTTACTTCAATGGATGGTAGACTTGTCATTATGGAAGGTAGTCTGTTGTCGAGATTTTTGTTATTCCAATGGATGGTAGACTAGTCATTATGGAAGGTAGTCTTTTGTCGTGATTTTTGTTACTCCAATGAATGGTAGTCTAGTCATTATGGAAGGTAGTCTGTTGTGTAGATTTTTGTTACTCCATTGGATGGTAGCCTTGTCATTAAGGAAGGTGGTTTGTTGTCGAGATTTTTGTTGCTTCAATGGATGGTAGCCTTGTCATTATGGAAGGTAGTCTGTTGTTGATACTTTTGTTACTCCAATGGATGGTAGCCTTGTCATTATGGAAGGTAGTCTGTTGTCGAGATTATTGTTACTCCATTGGATGGTAGCCTTGCTATTATGGAAGGTAGTCTATTGTCGAGATTTTTGTTATTCCAATGGATGGTAGCCTTGTCATTATGGAAGGTTGTCTTTTTGTCGTGGTTTTTGTTAATCCATTGGATAGTAGACTTGTCATTATGGAAGGTAGTCTGTTGATGAAAATTTTGTTATTCCAATGGATGGTAGACTAGTCATTATGGAAGGTAGTCTGTTTTCGAGATTTTTATTACTCCAATGGATGGTAGCCTTGTCATTATGGAGTGTAGTCTGTTGTCGAGATTTTTGTTACTCCAATGGATGGTAGCCTTGTCATTATGGAAGGTAGTTTGTCGTCAAAATTTATGTTATTCCAATGGATGGTAGCCTTGTCATCATGAAAGGTAGTCTATTGTCTAGATTTTTGTTACTCCAATGGATTGTATCCTTGTCATTATGGAAGGTAGTATGTTGTCGATATTTTTTTTACTCCAATGGATGGAAGCCTTGTAATTATGGATGATAGTCTGTTGTCAAGATTTTTGTTACTACAATGTATGGTAGCCTTGTCATTATGGAAGGTAGTTTGTTGTCGAGATTATTGTTACTACAATGGATTGTAGCCTTGCCATTATGGAAGGTAGTCTATTGTCGAAATCATTGTTACTCTAATGGATGGTAGCCTAGTCATTATGGAAACTAGTCTGTTGTCGAGATTTTTGTTACTCCAATGGATGGTAGCCTTATCATTATAGAAGGTAGTCTGTTGGCCAAATTTTTTATACTCAAATGTGTGGTAGCCTTGTCATTATGGAAGGTAGTCTCTTGTTGATATTTTTGTTACTCCAATGGATGGTAGCCTTGTCATTATGGAAGGTAGTTTGTTGTCGATATCTTTGTTACTCAAATGGATGGTAGCCTTGTCACTATGGAAGGTAGTTTATTGTCCAGATTTTTGTTACTCCAATGTATGGTAGCCTTTCATTATGGAAGGTAGTCTCTTGTTGATATTTTTTTTACTTCAATGGATGGTAGACTTGTCATTATGGAAGGTAGTCTGTTGTCGAGATTTTTGTTACTCCATTGGATGGTATCCTTGTCATTAAGGAAGGTGGTTTGTTGTCGAGATTTTTGTTACGGCAATGGATGGTAGCCTTGTCATTATGGAAGGTAGTTTGTTGTTGATATTTTTGTTACTCCAATGGATGGTAGCCTTGTCATTGTGGAAGGTAGTCTATTGTCCCGATTTTTGTTACTCCAATGGATGGTAGACTAGACGTTATGGATGGTAGTCTGTTGTCGAGATTTTTGTTACTCCATTGCATGGTAGCCTTGTTATTATAGAAGGTAGTCTGTTGTCGATATTTTTGTTATTCCAATGGATGGTAGCCTTGTCATTATGGAAGGATGTCTTTTTGTCGTGATTTTTGTTAATCCATTGGATAGTAGACTTGTCATTTTGGAGGGTAGTCTGTTGATGAAATTTTTGTTATTCCAATGGATGGTAGACTAGTCATTATGGAAGGTAGTCTGTTTTCGAGATTTTTATTACTCCAATGGATGGTAGTCTTGTCATTATGGAGGGTAGTCTGTTTTCGAGATTTTTGTTACTCCAATGGATGGTAGCCTTGTCATTATGGAAGGTAGTCTGTTGTTGAAATTTATGTTATTCCAATGGATGGTAGCCTTGTCATTATGAAAGGTAGTCTATTGTCGAGATTTTTGTTACTCCAATGGATTGTATCCTTGTCATTATGGAAGGTAGTATGTTGTCGATATTTTTTTACTCAAATGGATGGAAGCCTTGTAATTATGGATGATAGTCTGTTGTCGAGATTTTTGTTACTACAATGTATGGTAGCCTTGTCTTTATGGAAGGTAGTTTGTTGTCTAGATTATTGTTACTATAATGGAATGTAGCCTTGTCATTATGGAAGGTATTCTGTTGTCTAAATCATTGTTACTCTAATGGATGGTAGCCTAGTCATTATAGAAGGTAGTCTGTTGTCAAAAATTTTTAAACTCAAATGTATGGTAGCCATGTCATTATGGAAGGTAGTCTCTTGTTGATATTTTTGTTACTCCAATTGATGGTAGCCTTGTCATTATGGAAGGTAGTTTGTTGTCGATATCTTTGTTACTCCAATTGATGGTAGCCTTTTCATTATGGAAGGTAGTTTGTTGTCCAGATTTTTGTTACTCCAATGGATGGTAGCCTTTTCATTATGAAAGGTAGTCTGTTGTCGAGATTTTTGTTACTCCATTGGATGGTAGCCTTGTCATTAAGGAAGGTGGTTTGTTGTCGAGATTTTTGTTACTGCAATGGATGGTAGCCTTGTCATTATGGAAGGTAGTTTGTTGTTGTTATTTTTGTTACTCCGATGGATGGTAGCCTTGTCATTATGGAAGGTAGTCTATTGTCCCGATTTTTGTCACTCCAATGGATGGTAGACTAGTCATTATGGAAGGTAGTCTGTTTTCGATATTTTTGTTACTCCATTGGATGGTAGCCTTGTTATTATGGAAGGTAGTCTGTTGTCGTGGTTTTTGTTATTCCAATGGATGGTAGCCTTGTCATTATGGAAGGTTGTCTTTTTGTCGTGATTTTTGTTAATCCATTGGATAATAGACTTGTCATTATGGAAGGTAGTCTTTTGATGAAATTTTTGTAATTCCAATGGATGGTAGACTAGTCATTATGGAAGGTAGTCTGTTTTCGAGATTTTTATTACTCCAATGGATGGTAGTCTTGTCATTATGTAGGGTAGTCTGTTGACGAGATTTTTGTTACTCCAATGGATAGAAGCCTTGTCATTATTGAAGGTAGTTTGTCGTCGAAATTTATGTTATTCCAATGGATGGTAGCCTTGTCATCATGAAAGGTAGTCTATTGTCTAGATTTTTGTTACTCCAATGGATTGTATCCTTGTCATTATGGAAGGTAGTATGTTGTCGAGATTTTTTTTACTCCAATAGATGGAAGCCTTGTAATTATGGATGATAGTCTGTTGTCGAGATTTTTGTTACTACAATTAATGGTAGCCTTGTCATTATGGAAGGTAGTTTGTTGTCGAGATTATTGTTACTACAATGGATTGTAGCCTTGCCATTATGGAAGGTAGTCTATTGTCGAAATCATTGTTACTCTAATGGATGGTAGCCTAGTCATTATGGAAAGTAGTATGTTTCCGATATTTTTGTTACTCCAATGGATGGTAGCCTTATCATTATAGAAGGTTGTCTGATGTCCAAATTTTTTATACTCAAATGTATGGTAGCCTTGTCATTATAAAAGGTAGTCTCTTGTTGATATTTTTGTTACTCCAATGGATGGTAGCCTTGTCATTATGGAAGGTAGTTTGTTGTCGATATCTTTGTTACTCCAATGGATGGTAGCCTTGTCACTATGGAAGGTAGTTTATTGTCCAGATTTTATTTACTCCAATGGATGGTAGCCTTTCATTTGTGAAGGTAGTCTTTTGTTGTGATGTTTTTTACTCTAATGAATGGTACTCTAGTCATTATGGAAGGTAGTCTGATGTCGAGATTTTTGTTACTCCATTGGATGGTAGCCTTGTCATTAAGGAAGGTGGTTTGTTGTCGAGATTTTTGTTACTGCAATGGATGGTAGCCTTGTCATTTTGGAAGGTAGTTTGTTGTTGATATTTTTGTTACTCTAATGGATGGTAGCCTTGTCATTATGGAAGGTAGTCTATTGTCCCGATTTTTGTTACTCCAATGGATGGTAGACCAGTCGTTATGGAAGGTAATATGTTGTCGATATTTTTGTTACTCCATTGGATGGTAGACTTGTCATTATGGAAGGTAGTCTGTTGTCGAGATTTTTGTTATTCCAATGGATGGTAGACTAGTCATTATGGAAGGTAGTCTTTTGTCGTGATTTTTGTTACTCCAATGAATGGTAGTCTAGTCATTATGGAAGGTAGTCTGTTGTGTAGATTTTTGTTACTCCATTGGATGGTAGCCTTGTCATTAAGGAAGGTGGTTTGTTGTCGAGATTTTTGTTGCTTCAATGGATGGTAGCCTTGTCATTATGGAAGGTAGTCTGTTGTTGATACTTTTGTTACTCCAATGGATGGTAGCCTTGTCATTATGGAAGGTAGTCTGTTGTCGAGATTATTGTTACTCCATTGGATGGTAGCCTTGCTATTATGGAAGGTAGTCTATTGTCGAGATTTTTGTTATTCCAATGGATGGTAGCCTTGTCATTATGGAAGGTTGTCTTTTTGTCGTGGTTTTTGTTAATCCATTGGATAGTAGACTTGTCATTATGGAAGGTAGTCTGTTGATGAAAATTTTGTTATTCCAATGGATGGTAGACTAGTCATTATGGAAGGTAGTCTGTTTTCGAGATTTTTATTACTCCAATGGATGGTAGCCTTGTCATTATGGAGTGTAGTCTGTTGTCGAGATTTTTGTTACTCCAATGGATGGTAGCCTTGTCATTATGGAAGGTAGTTTGTCGTCAAAATTTATGTTATTCCAATGGATGGTAGCCTTGTCATCATGAAAGGTAGTCTATTGTCTAGATTTTTGTTACTCCAATGGATTGTATCCTTGTCATTATGGAAGGTAGTATGTTGTCGATATTTTTTTTACTCCAATGGATGGAAGCCTTGTAATTATGGATGATAGTCTGTTGTCAAGATTTTTGTTACTACAATGTATGGTAGCCTTGTCATTATGGAAGGTAGTTTGTTGTCGAGATTATTGTTACTACAATGGATTGTAGCCTTGCCATTATGGAAGGTAGTCTATTGTCGAAATCATTGTTACTCTAATGGATGGTAGCCTAGTCATTATGGAAACTAGTCTGTTGTCGAGATTTTTGTTACTCCAATGGATGGTAGCCTTATCATTATAGAAGGTAGTCTGTTGGCCAAATTTTTTATACTCAAATGTGTGGTAGCCTTGTCATTATGGAAGGTAGTCTCTTGTTGATATTTTTGTTACTCCAATGGATGGTAGCCTTGTCATTATGGAAGGTAGTTTGTTGTCGATATCTTTGTTACTCAAATGGATGGTAGCCTTGTCACTATGGAAGGTAGTTTATTGTCCAGATTTTTGTTACTCCAATGTATGGTAGCCTTTCATTATGGAAGGTAGTCTCTTGTTGATATTTTTTTTACTTCAATGGATGGTAGACTTGTCATTATGGAAGGTAGTCTGTTGTCGAGATTTTTGTTACTCCATTGGATGGTATCCTTGTCATTAAGGAAGGTGGTTTGTTGTCGAGATTTTTGTTACGGCAATGGATGGTAGCCTTGTCATTATGGAAGGTAGTTTGTTGTTGATATTTTTGTTACTCCAATGGATGGTAGCCTTGTCATTGTGGAAGGTAGTCTATTGTCCCGATTTTTGTTACTCCAATGGATGGTAGACTAGACGTTATGGATGGTAGTCTGTTGTCGAGATTTTTGTTACTCCATTGCATGGTAGCCTTGTTATTATAGAAGGTAGTCTGTTGTCGATATTTTTGTTATTCCAATGGATGGTAGCCTTGTCATTATGGAAGGATGTCTTTTTGTCGTGATTTTTGTTAATCCATTGGATAGTAGACTTGTCATTTTGGAGGGTAGTCTGTTGATGAAATTTTTGTTATTCCAATGGATGGTAGACTAGTCATTATGGAAGGTAGTCTGTTTTCGAGATTTTTATTACTCCAATGGATGGTAGTCTTGTCATTATGGAGGGTAGTCTGTTTTCGAGATTTTTGTTACTCCAATGGATGGTAGCCTTGTCATTATGGAAGGTAGTCTGTTGTTGAAATTTATGTTATTCCAATGGATGGTAGCCTTGTCATTATGAAAGGTAGTCTATTGTCGAGATTTTTGTTACTCCAATGGATTGTATCCTTGTCATTATGGAAGGTAGTATGTTGTCGATATTTTTTTACTCAAATGGATGGAAGCCTTGTAATTATGGATGATAGTCTGTTGTCGAGATTTTTGTTACTACAATGTATGGTAGCCTTGTCTTTATGGAAGGTAGTTTGTTGTCTAGATTATTGTTACTATAATGGAATGTAGCCTTGTCATTATGGAAGGTATTCTGTTGTCTAAATCATTGTTACTCTAATGGATGGTAGCCTAGTCATTATAGAAGGTAGTCTGTTGTCAAAAATTTTTAAACTCAAATGTATGGTAGCCATGTCATTATGGAAGGTAGTCTCTTGTTGATATTTTTGTTACTCCAATTGATGGTAGCCTTGTCATTATGGAAGGTAGTTTGTTGTCGATATCTTTGTTACTCCAATTGATGGTAGCCTTTTCATTATGGAAGGTAGTTTGTTGTCCAGATTTTTGTTACTCCAATGGATGGTAGCCTTTTCATTATGAAAGGTAGTCTGTTGTCGAGATTTTTGTTACTCCATTGGATGGTAGCCTTGTCATTAAGGAAGGTGGTTTGTTGTCGAGATTTTTGTTACTGCAATGGATGGTAGCCTTGTCATTATGGAAGGTAGTTTGTTGTTGTTATTTTTGTTACTCCGATGGATGGTAGCCTTGTCATTATGGAAGGTAGTCTATTGTCCCGATTTTTGTCACTCCAATGGATGGTAGACTAGTCATTATGGAAGGTAGTCTGTTTTCGATATTTTTGTTACTCCATTGGATGGTAGCCTTGTTATTATGGAAGGTAGTCTGTTGTCGTGGTTTTTGTTATTCCAATGGATGGTAGCCTTGTCATTATGGAAGGTTGTCTTTTTGTCGTGATTTTTGTTAATCCATTGGATAATAGACTTGTCATTATGGAAGGTAGTCTTTTGATGAAATTTTTGTAATTCCAATGGATGGTAGACTAGTCATTATGGAAGGTAGTCTGTTTTCGAGATTTTTATTACTCCAATGGATGGTAGTCTTGTCATTATGTAGGGTAGTCTGTTGACGAGATTTTTGTTACTCCAATGGATAGAAGCCTTGTCATTATTGAAGGTAGTTTGTCGTCGAAATTTATGTTATTCCAATGGATGGTAGCCTTGTCATCATGAAAGGTAGTCTATTGTCTAGATTTTTGTTACTCCAATGGATTGTATCCTTGTCATTATGGAAGGTAGTATGTTGTCGAGATTTTTTTTACTCCAATAGATGGAAGCCTTGTAATTATGGATGATAGTCTGTTGTCGAGATTTTTGTTACTACAATTAATGGTAGCCTTGTCATTATGGAAGGTAGTTTGTTGTCGAGATTATTGTTACTACAATGGATTGTAGCCTTGCCATTATGGAAGGTAGTCTATTGTCGAAATCATTGTTACTCTAATGGATGGTAGCCTAGTCATTATGGAAAGTAGTATGTTTCCGATATTTTTGTTACTCCAATGGATGGTAGCCTTATCATTATAGAAGGTTGTCTGATGTCCAAATTTTTTATACTCAAATGTATGGTAGCCTTGTCATTATAAAAGGTAGTCTCTTGTTGATATTTTTGTTACTCCAATGGATGGTAGCCTTGTCATTATGGAAGGTAGTTTGTTGTCGATATCTTTGTTACTCCAATGGATGGTAGCCTTGTCACTATGGAAGGTAGTTTATTGTCCAGATTTTATTTACTCCAATGGATGGTAGCCTTTCATTTGTGAAGGTAGTCTTTTGTTGTGATGTTTTTTACTCTAATGAATGGTACTCTAGTCATTATGGAAGGTAGTCTGATGTCGAGATTTTTGTTACTCCATTGGATGGTAGCCTTGTCATTAAGGAAGGTGGTTTGTTGTCGAGATTTTTGTTACTGCAATGGATGGTAGCCTTGTCATTTTGGAAGGTAGTTTGTTGTTGATATTTTTGTTACTCTAATGGATGGTAGCCTTGTCATTATGGAAGGTAGTCTATTGTCCCGATTTTTGTTACTCCAATGGATGGTAGACCAGTCGTTATGGAAGGTAATATGTTGTCGATATTTTTGTTACTCCATTGGATGGTAGCCTTGTTATTATGGAAGGTAGTCTGTTGTCGTGATTTTTGTTATTCCAATGGATGGTAGCCTTGTCATTATGCAAGGTTATCTTTTTGTCGTGATTTTTGTTAATCCATTGGATAATAGACTTGTCATTATGGAAGGTATTCTGTTGATGAAATTTTTGTTATTCCAACGGATGGTAGACTAGTCATTATGGAAGGTAGTCTGTTTTCGAGATTTTTATTACTCCAATGGATGGTAGTCTTGTCATTATGGAGGGTAGTCTGTTGACGAGATTTTTGTTACTCCAATGGATAGTAGCCTTGTCATTATAGAAGGTAGTTTGTCGTCGAAATCCATGTTATTCCAATGGATGGTAGCCTTGTCATCATGAAAGGTAGTCTATTGCCTAGATTTTTGTTACTCCAATGGATTGTATCCTTGTCATTATGGAAGGTAGTATGTTGTCGAGATTTTTTTTACTCCAATGGATGGAAGCCTTGTAATTATGGATGATAGTCTGTTGTCGATATTTTTGTTACTACAATGTATGGTAGCCTTGTCATTATGGAAGGTAGTTTGTTGTCGAGATTATTGTTACTACAATGGATTGTAGCCTTGCCATTATGGAAGGTAGTCTATTGTCGAAATCATTGTTACTCTAATGGATGGTAGCCTATTCATTATGGAAACTAGTCTGTTGTCGAGATTTTTGTTACTCCAATGGATGGTAGCCTTATCATTATAGAAGGTTGTCTGATGTCCAAATTTTTTATACTCAAATTTATGGTAGCCTTGTCATTATGGAAGGTAGTCTCTTGTTGATATTTTTGTTACTCCAATGGATGGTAGCCTTGTCATTATGGAAGGTAGTTTGTTGTCGATATCTTTGTTACTCCAATGGATGGTAGCCTTGTCACTATGGAAGGTAGTTTATTGTCCAGATTTTAGTTACTCCAATGGATGGTAGCCATTCATTTGTGAAGGTAGTCTTTTGTTGTGATTTTTTTTACTCTAATGAATGGTACTCTAGTCATTATGGAAGGTAGTCTGTTGTCGAGATTTTTGTTACTCCATTGGATGGTAGCCTTGTCATTAAGGAAGGTGGTTTGTTGTCGAGATTTTTGTTACTGCAATGGATGGTAGCCTTGTCATTATGGAAGGTAGTTTGTTGTTCATATTTTTGTTACTCTAATGGATGGTAGCCTTGTCATTATGGAAGGTAGTCTATTGTCCCGATTTTTGTTACTCCAATGGATGGTAGACTAGTCGTTATGGAAGGTAGTCTGTTGTCGATATTTTTGTTACTCCATTGGATGGTAGCCTTGTTATTATGGAAGGTAGTCTTTTGTCGAGATTTTTGTTATTCCAATGGATGGTAGCCTTGTCATTATGGAAGGTTGTCTTTTTGTCGTGATTTTTGTTAATCCATTGGATAATAGGCTTGTCATTATGGAAGGTAGTCTGTTGATGAAATTTATGTTATTCCAATGGATGGTAGCCTTGTCATTATGAAAGGTAGTCTATTGTCTAGATTTTTATTACTCCAATGGATTGTATCCTTGTCATTATGGAAGGTAGTATGTTGTCGAGATTTTTTTTACTCCAATGGATGGAAGCCTTGTAATTATGGATGATAGTCTGTTGTCGAGATTTTTGTTACTAAAATGTATGGTAGCCTTGTCATTATGGAAGGTAGTTTGTTGTCGAGATTATTGTTACTACAATGGATTGTAGCCTTGCCATTATGGAAGGTAGTCTATTGTCGAAATCATTGTTACTCTAATGGATGGTAGCCTATTCATTATGGAAACTAGTCTGTTGTCGAGATTTTTGTTACTCCAATGGATGGTAGCCTTATCATTATAGAAGGTTGTCTGATGTCCAAATTTTTTATACTCAAATGTATGGTAGCCTTGTGATTATGGAAGGTAGTCTCTTGTTAATATTTTTGTTACTCCAATGGATGGTAGCCTTGTCATTATGGAAGGTAGTTTGTTGTCGATATCTTTGTTACTCCAATGGATGGTAGCCTTGTCACTATGGAAGGTAGTTTATTGTCCAGATTTTAGTTACTCCAATGGATGGTAGCCTTTCATTATGGAAGGTAGTCTTTTGTTGTGATTTTTTTTACTCCAATGAATGGTACTCTAGTCATTATGGAAGGTAGTCTGTTGTCGAGATTTTTGTTACTCCATTGGATGGTAGCCTTGTCATTAAGGAAGGTGGTTTGTTGTCGAGATTTTTGTTTCTGCAATGGATGGTAGCCTTGTCATTATGGCAGGTAGTTTGTTGTTGATATTTTTGTTACTCTAATGGATGGTAGCCTTGTCATTATGGAAGGTAGTCTATTGTCCCGATTTTTGTTACTCCAATGGATGGTAGACTAGTCGTTATGGAAGGTAGTCTGTTGTCGATATTTTTGTTACTCCATTGGATGGTAGCCTTGTTATTATGGAAGGTAGTCTTTTGTCGATATTTTTGTTATTCCAATGAATGGTAGCCTTGTCATTATGGAAGGTTGTCTTTTTGTCGTGATTTTTGTTAATCTATTGGATAATAGGCTTGTCATTATGGAAGGTAGTCTGTTGATGAAATTTTTGTTATTCCAATAGATGGTAGACTGGTCATTATGGAAGGTAGTCTGTTTTCGAGATTTTTATTACTTCAATGGATGGTAGTCTTGTCATTATGGAGGGTAGTCTGTTGACGCGATTTTTGTTACTCCAATGGATAGTAGCCTTGTCATTATGGAAGGTAGTTTGTCGTCGAAATTTATGTTATTCCAATGGATGGTAGCCTTGTCATCATGAAAGGTAGTCTATTGTCTAGATTTTTGTTACTACAATGGATTGTATCCTGGTCATTATGGAAGGTAGTATGTTGTCGAGATTTTTTTTACTCCAATGGATGGAAGCCTTGTAATTATGGATGATAGTTTGTTGTCGAAATTTTTGTTACTATAATGTATGGTAGCCTTGTCATTATGGAAGGTAGTTTGTTGTCGAGATTTTTGTTACTACAATGGATTGTAGCCTTTCCATTATGGAAGGTAGTCTATTGTCGAAATCATTGTTATTCTAATGGATGGTATCCTAGTCATTACGGAAACTAGTCTGTTGTCGAGATTTTTGTTACTCCAATGGATGGTAGCGTTATCATTATAGAAGGTAGTCTGTTGTCCAAATTTTTTATACTCAAATGTATGGTAGCCTTGTCATTATGGAAGGTAGTCTCTTGTTGATATTTTTGTTACTCTAATGGATGGTAGCCTTGTCATTATGAAAGGTAGTTTGTTGTCGATATCTTTGTTACTCCAATGGATGGTAGCCGTGTTATTATGGAAGGTAGTTTGTTGTCCAGATTTTTGTTACTCCAATGGATGGTAGCCTTTCATTATGGAAGGTAGTCTCTTGTTGATATTTTTTTTACTTCAATGGATGGTAGACTTGTCATTATGGAAGGTAGTCTGTTGTCGAGATTTTTGTTACTACATTGGATGGTAGCCTTGTCATTAAGGAAGGTGGTTTGTTTTCGAGATTTTTGTTACTGCAATGGATGGTAGCCTTGTCATTATGGAAGGTAGTTTATTGTTGATATTTTTGTTACTCCAATGGATGGTAGCCTTGTCATTATGGAAGGTAGTCTACTGTCCCGATTTTTGTTACTCCAATGAATGGTAGACTAGTCGTTATGGAAGGTAGTCTGTTGTCAAGATTTTTGTTACTCCATTGGATGGTAGCCTTGTTATTACAGAAGGTAGTGTGTTGTCGAGATTTTTGTTATTCCAATGGATGGTAGCCTTGTCATTATGGAAGGTAGTCTGTTGATGAAATTTTTGTTATTCCAATAGATGGTAGACTGGTCATTATGGAAGGTAGTCTGTTTTCGAGATTTTTATTACTTCAATGGATGGTAGTCTTGTCATTATGGAGGGTAGTCTGTTGACGCGATTTTTGTTACTCCAATGGATAGTAGCCTTGTCATTATGGAAGGTAGTCTATCATCGAAATTTATGTTATTCCAATGGATGGTAGCCTTGTCATTATGAAAGGTAGTCTATTGTCAAGATTTTTGTTACTCCAATGGATTGTATCCTTGTCATTATGGAAGGTTGTATGTTGTCGAGATTTTTTTTACTCCAATGGATGGAAGCCTTGTAATTATGGATGATAGTCTGTTGTCGAGATTTTTGTTACTACAATGTATGGTAGCCTTGTCATTATGGAAGGTAGTTTGTTGTCGATATTATTGTTACTACAATGGATTGTAGCCTTGTCATTATGGAAGGTAGTCTATTGTCGAAATCATTGTTACTCTAATGGATGGTAGCCTAGTCATTATGGAAAGTAGTCTGTTGTCGAGATTTTTGTTACTCAAATGTATGGTAGCCTTGTCATTATGGAAGGTAGTCTCTTGTTGATATTTTTGTTACTCCAATGGATGGTAGCCTTGTCATTATGGAAGGTAGTTTTTTGTCGATATCTTTGTTACTCCAATGGATGGTAGTCTTGTCATTATGGAAGGTAGTTTGTTATCGATATCTTTGTTACTCCAATGGATGGTAGCCTTGTCATTATGGAAGGTAGTTTGTTGTCCAGATTTTTGTTACTCCAATGGATGGTAGCCTTTCATTATGGAAGGTAGTCTCTTGTTGATATTTTTTTTACTTCAATGGATGGTAGACTTGTCATTATGGAAGGTAGTCTGTTGTCGAGTTTTTTGTTACTCCAGTGGATTGTAGCCTTGTCATTAAGGAAGGTGGTTTGTTGTCGAGATTTTTGTTACTGCAATGGATGGTAGCCTTGTCATTATGGAAGGTAGTCTCTTGTTGATATTTTTGTTACTCCAATGGATGGTAGCCTTGTCATTATGGAATGTAGTCTATTGTCCCGATTTTTGTTACTCCAACGGATGGTAGACTAGTCGTTATGGAAGGTAGTCTATTGTCGAGATTTTTGTTACTCCATTGGATGGTAGCCTTGTTATTATGGAAGGTAGTCTGTTGTCGAGATTTTTGTTATTCCAATGGATGGTAGCCTTGTGATCCGCTGCCGCGAGCGGGTCAAAAACGAGTTAAATTGCAAAACTGTAGTAACGACGGTAACGGTAACTCGTGTATCGTCTCTCAAGGACTCTTGGGTTTTACTAACTAAAAACGAAATTGGGGGGGTTTGGTTTGGTCGAAAAAATGATTATCAAAAGTGATTATGAAAATAAGCTGTTTTGAAAAAGTGATTATGAAAATAAGTCAATCTACCGATTCAGTTCATACCAATCATCGATTATTAAAATCTCACTATCCTAAGCAGATTCCTTTCCCGTTCGATTACAATATAATCAACAAGCGCAACAATATTATATGAATTATATTTTCCGTTTGCCGAATTAAGCATTCGGTTAAGCGATAAACGGTTTAACGATTAAGCATACGATAAACACGCAGATAAATTGAAAAACATAGATCAATCGAACCAAACAATATATATTACGAATATCAAATTAAGCAAAAGATAAACAAAATATATAATTGAAGGAAAAGGAATTTTATTGCAAAACTTATAATAATCTCATAGTTTCGGAACCTGAATTCGGTAGATCAACCAAAAGTGATTAGTTCTCCATGGCCATTCGTACAAGCTTACAATCAAAATCGTCAATGGCATATTCCTGCTACAGTACCGCGGCTGCTACCCTAAGGGGAAAGAGTACAACCCGTTTTACAATCCAACTGGGCCAAACATACAACCCAGGCCCAAAACTAATTGACTCGAAACTTAACTAAAACTAGTGCTGCAACTTCAACTAATTTTCTAGCCCTTCTACAGTCCGACTCTGACTTCGACTCCAACATAAGAATTGTAGCTCTTTCTCTTAGCTTTCCGTCGATTATTAGAACGCCTCAATCGGACTTCTGGAACTCCAGTTATGATCGTTTCCGTGCAGACTTCTAAAGCTGAATATTAAATACGAAAATCAAATAACAATAAAAATAAATTAAAATATAAAAACTTTATAAAATACAAAAATAAGACAAGAAAACCATGGAAATGTATAAGTACAACCGTAGAGTAATGTGCATCAAAATGCACTCATCAAATTCCCCCACACTTGAACTTTTGCACTCCGAGCAAAATGAAAAACAAAACAAAGAAAGCACAAATACATCAACAGTTACTTATCCTAGGCTACAAATCTTCTTCGGGTAAGTTTGCATCAACAGGTGCTAATCTTGAACACTAAGGACATCGTAAGAACACTAACCACAGATCTGCAGACATAAGCCTCCTAAATACACAAACTAATTTCAAATCATATTATTATACCATAGCCTAACTTACTCATCCTTTTTGCTCTTTTTCATTCAGGCGCAATCACATTAAGCCCGTTATCTCCACACACTTATAGTAGGACGATCAGTTAGTGACTCTGATCCTTTTGCACGGGGTTCCGGTACTTACGTGGCATAACCCTTTGTTTACTCAGATGTAGTTGCGGGGGATCGGACCGTAATCCTCCCTACCAAGTTCAGCACCAGAAACCGCTGAACCAACTAACAAAGAGTTTTAAAAACTTTTTTTTTTTGAAGATTACACAACCGTTGGGTTAAGTGACCGGGTGAGGGTCACCAAACTTAGAAGGTGTATTCTCTTTTTCTTTTCTCTCTTTTTTTTTTCTTTTCGGAACATTCACTTATATTCATCGGTTTTCCTGCGTAAAGTGTGTGAGAGATGGTGCCGACTGCTGAAACAAACTACTCAAGAGCTGTCAAAGAATGAGAAATTAAGGCTAAAACATAATAACAAATTCAAATCAATTTCCATATGTAGGAGACTTACGGTGTTAGAACGATACCGATCTTGTGAATTTTTCCCACGTCTCCGCAAACCCGACTCAAATCAGTCTATAGCCAAAAACTTTCAAGAAGATGCATTTTTTTATTGGTTGAAATTAAATTTAAAAAAAACTAACAAACAAAAACAAATAAAACACACGATTTCCTCCCCCACACTTAAACTAAGCATTGCCCTCAATGAAAGGACATTACTAATAAAGCAGAGAGAAGGAAAGAAGGACTCCCTGATCAAGTTGCAGTGTAGTTAGGTGCTTCCAAAGAAAGCTCCTCTATGCTGACATTTTCAGGCACCGAACTTTCATGGAATAACTTCAGCCGCTGCCCGTTAACCTTGAAGATTTTGTCAGTACCTGCACTTTTTATTTCTACTGCATCATGAGGGAAAACATTAGTAACAACAAAGGGGCCAATCCATTTGGATCGAAGTTTCCCAGCCATTAGCTTAAGGCGAGAGTTAAACAGTAAAACCTGTTGGCCCACAGAAAATTCCTTCCTAGAAATCATTTTATCATGGAAGTGCTTAGTTTTCTCTTTATAAATCCTAGAGCTCTCATAAGCCTCTAATCTAAGCTCTTCCAACTATTGTAATTGGAGTTTTCTTTCAATACCTGCTTGTTGCATCTCCAAATTACAACTTTTCACCGCCCAAAAAGCACGGTGTTCTATCTCAACAGGAAGATGACATGCCTTACCAAAAACAAGTCGATAAGGAGACATCCCAATGGGTGTCTTGAAAGCTGTCCTTTGAGCCCAAAGTGAGTCTTCTAGACGACGGCTCCAATCTTTCCTGTTTGGCCGCACCATTTTCTCTAAAACCTGTTTGATCTCCTTGTTTGAGATCTCAGCTTGCCCATTAGTCTGTGGGTGATATGCAATAGAGACTCTGTGCACAACTCCATACTTTCGGAGTAAAGCTTCCATGGTGCGGTTACAGAAATGAGTGCCTTGGTCACTTATGATGGCTCGCGGTATTCCAAACCTGCAAAAGATATTAGACCTGACAAAATCTGCAACAACTCGAGAATCATTAGTCCTAGTGGGGATAGCTTCGACCCACTTTGAACCATAATCAACAGCAAGTAAAATGTAAAGGAAACCAAATGATACAGGAAAAGGACCCATGAAATCGATTCCCCATACATCAAATACCTCACAGAAAAGCATCGGCTGCTAAGGCATTTCACTCTTGCGAGTGATGTTTGTACCTGCTATCTGGTACTCTTTACAAGTGCGGTAAGTCTCAAAAGAATCCTTAAAAATAGTTGGCCAATAGAAACCTGAATCAAGGACTTTTCTCGCAGTCTTTTGAGGACCGAAGTGTCCGCCGACTTGAGATGCATGAGAAAATTTCAAAATAGATTCAATCTCATTGTCGGGGACACATCTCCTGATTACCTGATCACTACCAAACTTCCATAGATATGGATCATCCCAAACATAATACTTGGCTCTCGATGCACCTGTGGGAAAAACACCAGCAACAAGAAAATTAACAATGTCAGCAAACCAAGGTGTAATCCCGTGCAAAAGAAACAACTGCTCATCAGGAAAGTCATCCTGAATAGGAAAAGGGTCTTCATCTCTCTCTATCCTACTTAAGTGGTCAGCCACTAGGTTCTCAGCTCCACTTTTGTCTTTAATCTCGACATTAAACTCCTGGAGCAACAACATCCACCGAATTAATCTCGGTTTTGCATCCGGCTTCTTCAGCAAGTACTTTAAAGCTGCATGGTCAGTAAAAACAACAACCTTGGAACCTAGCAAATAAGATCTGAATTTGTCAAGAGCAAAAACAATAGCTAGCAGTTCTTTTTCAGTGGTAGTGTAATTTGACTGCGCAGAATCTAAAGTCCTAGAAGCATAGTAAATAACATGGGCAGCCTTGTCAACTCTTTGTGCAAGGACAGCCCCAACAGCATAATTCGAAGCATCACACATAAGCTCAAAAGGAAGTGTCCAGTCAGGGGGCTGAATGATGGGAGCGGAGGTCAATGCTTTCTTCAAGAAGTCAAACGCTTGTTTGCATTTGTCATCAAAATCGAAAGTGACGTCATTCTTCAACAAGTTCGACAACGAAAGAGCTATCTTGCTGAAATCCTTGATGAAACGCCTGTAAAAACCTGCATGACCAAGAAAAGAACGAATCTCGCGAATGCAAGAAGGGTAAGGAAGTGTAGAAATCACATCAATCTTAGCAGGGTCAACAGAAATTACTTTTTCAGAAATAATGTGACCAAGGAAAATTCCCTGCTCAACCATAAAATGACACTTTTCATAATTCAACACAAGGTTAGTCTCGATGCATATTTCTAAAATCAAGCTTAAACTGTTCAAGCATGCATCAAAAGAAGAACCATAGACAGTAAAGTCATCCATAAACACTTCCATGCAATTTTCAATAAAATTAGAGAAAATACTCATCATGCATCGTTGGAAAGTGCCAGGAGCATTGCAAAGGCCAAAAGGCATCTTCCTGTAAGCAAATGTACCGAATGGGCACGTGAAAGTGGTTTTTTATTGATCTTCAGGTGCAATATGAATCTGAAAGTAACCTGAAAAACCATCAAGAAAACAATAATGTGATTTACCAGCTAGTCGTTCAAGCATATGGTCAATGAATGGCAAAGGAAAGTGATCCTTTCTAGTAGCCTGGTTCAGTCTCCTGTAATCAATACCAACTCTCCAGCTGTTCTGGACTCTAGTGGGAACAAGTTCATTCTTTTCATTTTTTACCACTGTGAGTCCAGATTTCTTAGGTACAACCTGCACTGGACTTACCCACTTACTGTCAGAGATAGGATAAATGATACCTGCTTGCAAGAGTTTGGTTACCTCTTTCTTTACAACATCAAGAATTAAAGGATTAAGCCTCCTTTGGGGCTGCCTTACTGTTTTCGCTCCATCCTCAAGTAAAATCCTGTGCATGCACATCGAAGGACTAATACCTGGAAGGTCGGCTAATGTCCACCCGATTGCTTTCTTGTGCCTCTTCAATACCTGCAAAAGTCTGTCTTCTTGATTGAAATCAAGGTTAGAAGAGATAATAACAAGAAGTTTTTCATTATGCTCCAAGTAAGCATATTTCAGGTTCCCAGGGAGCTCTTTTAGCTCTAAGGACGGGGGCTGCTCGATGGATAGAATGCTTGGGGCAGCCAGGATGTCAAGATCATCGACGACAAAAACAGCCTCATCGGTAACAACTTCACCTGTAGGAAATGTATCAGGCTGCAAGGAAGCATCAATCTCAGCACAAAGAACACAAACGTTAGTGTCAGTGCAATTAGGACATGAATAAGTATCATCAAAATCAGAGAGAGATGGAAAATCAAGTGCAAATAATTCAGAACAACTATCATCAACTAGTTCAGAAATCAACTCAATGTGAAAAAAGGAATGCTCCTCCAAGGGATGTTTCATGGCGTCAAAAATGTTGAATTTTGCGACAATGTCACCAAATTCCATGGATATGGTTCCATCGTCAACATCAATCTTCGTTTTTTCCGTTTTCATGAATGGTCTGCCTAAAATTATGTGAGCTCTGGTTGTCTTGGTTTCGCCTTCCATGTCTAGAATATAAAAATCTGCAGGAGAAATCAAATCGTTAACTTGAACAAGGACATCTTCGACAACCCCGGCGGGTCGAGCGTTGCTCCTGTTTGCCAATTGAATGATTAAACCTGTATGCTGCAAAGGGCCAAGACAAAGGTTATTATAAACAGAAGTAGGCATAACATTAATGCCCGCTCCCAAATCAAGCATGCAATTCTCAAATTTATTATCCCCGATGGTACAAGGAATATCAAATGTTCCCGGATCCTTCTGCTTTTGTGGCAGCACCTGAGTAGTGAGGGCTGAAACATTTTGCTCACTTACAGCCTTGTCAGATGATTGTTTGGGCTGAATAAAGGCAGAAATATTTCGTCCTAAGTTCACTCTTTCACTTCCCTTAATCCTCCTCTTGTTAGTACACAAATCTTTCAGAAACTTTGCATACTTAGGAACGTGTTTTATAACATCAAGTAGCTGAAAATTTACCGCCACCTTTCGAAACACATCCAAAATCTCTCTTTCTTTGTCTCCCTCCTCAATTCTTTTATTTTTCAGAACTCTATGTGGGAAGGGGACTGGTGGCACATACTCCTTTTCTCTAATTTTTTCAGTTTCGACAATAACAGAAGAAGGAGAAGAAAGTGCAGCAGGGGAAGGTTCAGATGGAGAAAGTTCAGAAGTTACCTCAATGACTTTTTTATCTTTTTCAGGGGCTGGTTCTGTAAGTTTTCCAGATCTCAAAGAAATAGCGCTCACATTAGCATTACCATTCGGATTGATAACAGTTTGTGCTGGAAGTTGGTTCGAACCTTGAGCTTGCATATTATTTATTTGAGTAGAAAGTTGTCCCATCTGTGTGGTCAAGGTCTGAATGCTAGTGTCGGTTCTTTGTTGGAACTGAAGGTTGTTCACGGCCATTTGTTTAACAAGATCTTCCAAGGATGGTCCGGAAGTAGTAGCTGGAGGGGTGTGATGTGGCTGGGGTAGGGGAACGGTGAGTTGTTGTTGTGAGGGCTGCTGATTTCCATATCGAAGGTTGGGATGATTCCTCCAATTGGGATGATATTTGTTGGTGGACAAGTCAGGGGTGTTGTTGTACCTGTTCTGGTTGTAAATGTTGGCTGCATAAGCTTGAGGCAGCTCGGTAACAGTATCATCTTTCAGAAGAGGACAAGTATCAGTGGGATGATCATGAGCTGTACAAATGCCACATACAGTTGCTGTTTGAGGTTTCGCTACTGCAAGTTGTTTGACTAAAGCGGTCAGCTCATCAATTCTGGTTTCTAATGCTCTGTTCGAGGAACCTTGAATTTGATGTACACCCTTAGTCTGGATAGAATTGGTTCGAGTGGTGAACTGCTGGGAATTTAAGGACATATTTTCAATAAGGGCCCTGGCAGCAGCTGGAGTTTTGTCAACAAGTGCTCCACCACTAGCAGCATCAAGAATGTTTCTATCCATAGGTAACAACCCCTCATAAAAGTACTGAATGAGAAGTTGCTCGGTAATCTGATGTTGAGGGCAGCTTGAAACTAACTTCTTGAACCTATCCCAGTACTCAGCCAATGACTCGTTATCTTGTCTAATGCCGAAAATCTCTTTTCGGATTGAAGCAGCTCTAGAGGCAGGAAAATATCTCTCCAAGAACACTTTTTTCAGAGCATTCCAGCATGTGATTGAATTCGGTTCGAGATCATATATCCAATCCTTCGCTACACCCTGCAAAGAAAAAGGAAAAGCACGAAGTTTTATATGATCTTCAGTGATCCCTTCAGGCTTCAATGGTGTAGAGCACACCACCTGGAATTCCTTCAAATGTTTGTGCGGATCCTCACCTGCAAGACCATTAAACTTTGGCAACAAGTGTATTAAACCCGATTTTAATTCAAAAGGAACGGCAACAGCACCATATTCAATACACAAGCCATTATAATTCACATCAGGGGCTGCAAGTTGTCTTAGAGTTCTATTGTCAGCCATTTCAAAAGCAAATTCAGAATCAGAAGCAAACAAGTTATGAAAACAGTGAGACTCAGAATCAGACTCAACTATGGTCGGTGAAGGTGAACTATTGCTAGCCTAGCCTGCTCTACGAAGTGTGTGCAAGGTTCTTTCTACCTCAGGATCAAAAGCAACAAGTTCAGGACAAGAAGATCTAGTAGCCAGGACTAGTGCACAACAATGCAGCAACAATCGTGAAAATGCCAACTATGTCCCTAAAACAAACAAAATGAAGCAAATCGATTAAAAACAATTCAAAAAAATAAATTGACACCGAAAATAATCAAATGACGTAAAAATAGAATTTTGATAATTTTTTTGGATTTTTTTGACTCTATGAAAACAGAAAATAAATCTTTAAAAATAGTAAGTGACTTTTGTAGTAAGTGACTTTTGATCAGGGAATTTTTTCACACCTAACTGTCGGGACAGATTTTCAAAACGGTGCAATTTTTCCGAAAACAGACTTTTCGACTCAAAAGGCGTTATGGCCGAAACCGCGAGGAACCTATGGCCAAAATGCACAAACACTACACTTAAGACTCTAATATCAATTAATATTCACAAGAGTCCCCGACTACGGCGCCAATTTGATCCGCTGTCGCGCGCGGGTCAAGAACGAGTTAAATTGCAAAACTGTAGTAACGACGGTAACGGTAACTCGTGTATCGTCTCTCAAGGACTCTTGGGTTTTACTAACTAAAAACGAAATTGGGGGGGTTTGGTTTGGTCGAAAAAATGATTATCAAAAGTGATTATGAAAATAAGCTGTTTTGAAATAGTGATTATGAAAATAAGTCAATCTACCGATTTAGTTCATACCAATCATCGATTATTAAAATCTCACTATCCTAAGCAGATTCCTTTCCCGTTCGATTACAATATAATCAACAAGCGCAACAATATTATATGAATTATATTTTCCGTTTGCCGAATTAAGCATTCGGTTAAGCGATAAACGTTTTAACGATTAAGCATACGATAAACACGCAGATAAATTGAAAAACATAGATCAATCGAACCTAACAATATATATTACGAATATCAAATTAAGCAAAAGATAAACAAAATATATAATTGAAGGAAAAGGAATTTTATTGCAAAACTTATAATAATCTCATAGTTTCGGAACCTGAATTCGGTAGATCAACCAAAAGTGATTAGTTCTCCATGGCCATTCGTACAAGCTTACAATCAAAATCGTCAATGGAAGATTCCTGCTACAGTACCGCGGCTGCTACCCTAAGGGGAAAGAGTACAACCCATTTTACAATCCAACTGGGTCAAACATACGACCCAGGCCCAAAACTAATTGACCCGAAACTTAACTAAAACTAGTGCTGCAACTTCAACGAATTTTCTGGCCCTTCTACACTACGATTCTGACGTCGACTCCAACATAAGAATTGTAGCTATTTCTCTTACCTTTCCGTCGATTATTAGAACGCCTCAATCGGACTTCTGGAACTCCAGTTATGATTGTTTCCGTGCAGACTTCTAAAGCTGAAAATTAAATACGAAAATCAAATAACAATAAAAATAAATTAAAATATAAAAACATTATAAAATACAAAAATAAGACAAGCAAACTATGGAAATGTATAAGTACAACCGTAGAGTAATGTGCATCAAAATGCACTGATCACCTTGTCATTATGGAAGGTTGTCTTTTTGTCGTGATTTTTGTTAATCCATTGGATAGTAGACTTGTCATTATGGATGGTAGTATGTTGATGAAATTTTGTTATTCCAATGGATGGTAAACTAGTCATTATGGAAGGTAGTCTGTTTTCGAGATTTTTATTACTCCAATGGATGGTAATCTTGTCATTATGGAGGGTAGTCTGTTGTCGAGATTTTTGTTACTCGAATGGATGGTAGCCTTGTCATTATGGAAGGTAGTCTGTCGTCGAAATTTATGTTATTCCAATGGATGGTAGCCTTGTCATTATGAAAGGTAGTCTATTGTCTAGATTTTTATTACTCCAATGGATTGTATCCTTGTCATTATGGAAGGTAGTATGTTGTCGAGATTTTTTTTACTCCAATGGATGGAAGCCTTGTAATTATGGATGATAGTCTGTTGTCGAGATTTTTGTTACTACAATGTATGGTAGCCTTGTCATTATGGAAGGTATTTTGTTGTCGATATTATTGTTACTACAATGGATTGTAGCCTTGTCATTATGGAAGGTAGTCTATTGTCGAAATCATTGTTACTCTAATGGATGGTAGCCTAGTCATTATGGAAAGTAGTCTGTTGTCGAGATTTTTGTTACTCAAGTGTATGGTAGCCTTGTCATTATGGAAGGTAGTCTCTTGTTGATATTTTTGTTACTCCAATGGATGATAGCCTTGTCATTATGGAAGGTAGTTTGTTGTCGATATCTTTGTTACTCCAATGGATGGTAGTCTTGTCATTATGGATGGTAGTTTGTTATCGATATCTTTGTTACTCCAATGGATGGTAGCCTTGTCATTATGGAAGGTAGTTTGTTGTCCAGATTTTTGTTACTCCAACGGATGGTAGCCTTTCAATATGGAAGGTAGTCTCTTGTTGATATTATTTTTACTTCAATGGATGGTAGACTTGTCATTATGGAAGGTAGTTGGTTTTCGAGTTTTTTGTTACTCCAGTGGATGGTAGCCTTGTCATTAAGGAAGGTGGTCTGTTGTCGAGATTTTTGTTACTGCAATGGATGGTAGCCTTGTCATTATGGAAGGTAGTTTGTTGTTGATATTTTAGTTACTCCAATGGATGGTAACCTTGTCATTATGGAAGGTAGTCTACTTTCCCGATTTTTGTTACTCCAACGGATGGTAGACTAGTCGTTATGGAAGGTAGTCTATTGTCGATATTTTTGTTACTCCATTGGATGGTAGCCTTGTTATTATGGAAGGTAGTCTGTTGTCGAGATTTTTGTTATTCCAATGGATGGTGGCCTTGTCATTATGGAAGGTTGTCTTTTTGTCGTGATTTTTGTTAATCCATTGGATAGTAGACTTGTCATTATGGATGGTAGTCTGTTGATGAAATTTTTGTTATTCCAATGGATGGTAGACTAGTCATTATGGAAGGTAGTCTGTTTTCGAGATTTTTATTACTCCAATGGATGGTAGTCTTGTCATTATGGAGGGTAGTCTGTTGTCGAGATTTTTGTTACTCGAATGGATGGTAGCCTTGTCATTATGGAAGGTAGTCTGTCGTCGAAATTTATGTTATTCCAATGGATGGTTGCCTTGTCATTATGAAAGGTAGTCTATTGTCTAGATTTTTATTACTCCAATGGATTGTATCCTTGTCATTATGGAAGGTAGTATGTTGTCGAGATTTTTTTTACTCCAATGAATGGAAGCCTTGTAATTATGGATGATAGTCTGTTGTCGAGATTTTTGTTACTACAATGTATGGTAGCCATGTCATTATGGAAGGTATTTTGTTATCGATATTATTGTTACTACAATGGATTGTAGCCTTGTCATTATGGAGGGTAGTCTATTGTCGAAATCATTGTTACTCTAATGGATGGTAGCCTAGTCATTATGGAAAGTACTCTGTTGTCGAGATTTTTGTTATTCCATGGGATGGTAGCCTTATCATTATAGAAGGTAGTCTGTTGTCAAAATTTTTTATAGTCAAATGTATGGTAACCTTATCATTATGGAAGGTAGTCTCTTGGTGATATTTTTGTTACTCCAATGGATGGTAGCCTTGTCATTATGGAAGGTAGTTTGTTGTCGATATCTTTGTTACTCCAATAGATGGTAGCCTTGTCATTATGGAAGGTAGTTTGTTGTCCATATTTTTCTTACTCCAATGGATGGTAGCCTGTCATTATGGAAGGTAGTCTCTTGTTGATATTTTTTTTACTTCAATGGATGGTAGACTTGTCATTATGGAAAGTAGTTTGTTGTCGAGATTTTTGTTATTCCAATGGATGGTAGACTAGTCAATATGGAAGGTAGTCTTTTGTCGTGATTTTTGTTACTCCAATGGATGGAAGCCTTGTAATTATGGATGATAGTCTGTTGTCGAGATTTTTGTTACTACAATGTATGGTAGCCTTGTCATTATGGAAGGTAGTTTGTTGTCGAGATTATTGTTATTCCAATGGATGGTAGCCTTGTCATTATGAAAGGTAGACTATTGTCGTTATTTTTGTTACTCCAAGGGTAGGTAGCCTTGTCATTATGCAAGGTAGTATGTTGTCGATATCCTTGTTACTCCAATGGATGGTAGCCTTGTCATTATGGAAGGTAGTCTTTTCTCGAGCTTTTTGTTACTCCAAAGGATGGTAGCCTTGTCATTATGAATGGTAGTCTCTTGTTGATATTTTTGTTACTCCAATGGATGGTATCCTTGTCATTATGGAAGGTAGTCTATTGTCCCAATTTTTGTTACTCCAACGGATGGTAGACTAGTCGTTATGGAAGGTAGTCTATTGTCGATATTTTTGTTACTCCATTGGATGGTAGCCTTGTTATTATGGAAGGTATTCAATTGTTTAGATTTTTGTTACTCCAATGGATGGTAGACTTGTCATTATGGAAGGTAGTATGTTGTCGAGATTTTTGTTACTCCATTGGATTGTGGTCTTGTAATTATGGAAGTTAGTCTTTTGTTGAGATTTTTGTTATTCCAATGTATGGTAGACTTTTCATTATAAAAGGTAGTCTGTTGTCGAGATTTGTGTTACTCCATTGGATGGTTGCCTTGTCATTATGGAAGGTAGTATATTGTCGAGATTTTTATTATTCCAATGGATGGTTGCCTTTTCATTATGGAAGGTAGCCTTGTCATTATTGAAGGTAGTATGTTGTCTATATCTTTGTTACTCTAATGGATGGTAGCCTTGTCATTATGGAATGTAGTCTGTTGTCGAGATTTTTGTTACTCCAATGGATTGTATCCTTGTCATAATGGAAGGTAGTATGTTGTCGAGATCTTTGTTACTCCAATGGATGGTAGCCTTTTCATTATGGAAGGTAGTCTCTTGTTTATATTTTTGTTACTCCAATGGATGGTATCCTTGTCATTATGGAAGGTAGTCTGTTGTCGTGATTTTTGTTACTCCAATGGATGGTAGCCTTGTCAATATGGAAGGTTCTACGTTGTCGATATTTTTGTTACTCCAATGGATGGTAGCCTTGTCATTATGGAATGTAGTCTCTTGTTGATATTTTTGTTACTCCAATGGATGGTAGCCTTGTCATTATGGAAGGTAGTTTGTTGTCCCGATTATTGTTACTCCAATGGATTGTAGCCTTGTCATTATTGAAGGTAGTCTATTGTCTATATCTTTGTTACTCCTATGGATGGTAGCTTTATCATTAAGGAAGGTAGTATTTTGTCGTGATTTTTGTTACTCCAATGTATGGTAGCCTTGTCATTATGGAAGGTAGTCAGTTGTCGTGAATTTTGATACTCCAATGGACGGTAGCCTTGTCATTATGAAAGGTATTCAGTTGTTTAGATTTTTGTTACTCCAATGGATGGTAGACTTGTCATTATGGAAGGTAGTCTGTTGTCGAGATTTTTGTTACTCCAATGGATTGTAGCCTTGAAATTATGGAAGTTAGTCTTTTGTTGAGATTTTTGTTTTTCCAATGTATGGTAGACTTTTCATTATAAAAGGTAGTCTGTTGTCGAGATTTGTGTTACTCCATTGGATGGTTGCCTTGTCATTATGGAAGGTAGTCTATTGTCGAGATTTTTATTATTCCAATTGATGGTTGTGTTTTCATTATGGAAGGTAGTCTGTTGTAGTAATTTTTGTTACTCCAATCGATGGTAGCCTTGTCATTATTGAAGGTAGTATGTTGTCGATATCTTTATTACTCCAATGGATGGTAGCCTTGTCATTATGGAAGGTAGTCTGTTGTCGATATTTTTGGAACTCCAATGGATGGTAGCCTTATCATTATGGAAGGTAGTCTAATTTCCATATTATTATTACTCCAATGGATTGTAGCCTTCTCATTATGGATGGTAGTCTGTTGTCGATAACTTTGTTACTCCAATGGATGGTAGCTTAGTAATTATGGAAGATAGTCTCTTGTCGAGATTTTTGTTACTCCAATGGATGGTAGCCTTGTAATTATGGAAGGTAGTCTGTTGTCCAAAATTTTTATACTCCAATGGATGGTAACCTTGTCATTATGGAAGGTAGTATGTTGTCGAGATTTTTGTTATTCCACTGGATTGTAGCCTTGTCATTATGGAAGGTAGACTATTGTCGTGATTTTTGTTACTCAAAGGGAAGGTAGGCTTGTTATTATGGAAGGTATTATGTTGTCGATATCTTTATTACTCCAATGAATTGTAGCCGTGTCATTATGGAAGGTAGTCTTTTCTCTAGATTTTTGTTACTCCAATGGATGGTAGCCTTGTCATTAGGAAAGGTAGTATGTTGTCTTGATTTTTGTTACTCTAATGGATGGTAGTCTTGTCATTATGGAAGGTAGTCTGTCGTTGTGATTTCTTTTACTCCAACTAATGATAGTCGTGTCATTCTGGAAGGTAGTTTGTTGTCTATATTTTTGTTACTACAATGGATGGTAGCCTTGTCATTATGGAAGGTAGTATGTTGTCGAGATTTTTGTTACTCCATTGGATTGTAGATTTGTCATTATGGAAGTTAATCTGTTGTCGAGATTTTTGTTACTCCATTGGATGGTTGCCTTGTCATTATGGAAGGTAGTCTATTGTCGAGATTTTTATTATTCCAATGGATGGTTGCCTTGTCATTATGGAAGGTAGTCTATTGTAGTAATTTTTGTTCCACCAATCGATGGTAGCCTTGTTATTATTGAAGGTAGTATGTTGTCAATATCTTTGTTACTCCAATGGATGGTAGCCTTGTCTTTATGGAAGGTAGTCTGTTGTCGAGATTTTTGTTATTCCAATTGATGGTAGCCTTGTCATTTTGGAAGGTAGTTTGTTGTCGTGATTTTTGTTACTACAATGGATTGTAGTCTTGTCATTATGGAAGGTAGTATGTTGTCGATATCTTTGTTACTCTAATGGATGGTAGCCTTGTCATTATGGAAGGTAGTCTGTTGTTAACATTTTTTTTACTCCGATGGATGGTAGCCTTGTCACTGTGGAAGGTAGTCTGTTGTCCCGATTATTGTTACTCCAATGGATTGTAGCCTTGTCATTATGGAAGGTAGTCTGTTATCGATAACTTTGTTACTCTAATGGATGGTAGCTTAGTAATTATTGAAGATAGTCTGTTGTCGACAATTTTGTTACTTCAATGGATAATAGCCTTGTCATTATGAAAGGTAGTCTGTTGTCCAAAAATTTTATACTCCAATGGATGGTAACCTTGTCATTATGGAAGATAGTCTATTGTTGATATTTCTGTTACTCCAATGGATGGTAGCCTTGTAATTATGGAAGGTAGTCTGTTGTCCAGATTTTTGTTACTCTAATTGACGTTTGCCTTATCATTATGGAAGGTAGTCATGTTGTCAAGATTTTTGTTACTCCATTGGATGGTAGCGTTGCCATTATGGAAGGTAGTATGTTGTCGAGATTTTTGTTATTCCAGTGAATGGTAGCCTTGTCATTATGGAAGGTAGACTATTGTCGTGATTTTTGTTACTCCAAGGGAAGGTAGCCTTCTCATTATGAAAGGTAGTATGTTGTCGATATCTTTGTTACTCCAATGGATGGTAGCCTTTACATTATGGAAGGTAGTCTTTTCTCGAGATTTTTGTTACTCCAATGGATGGTAGCCTTGTCATTATGAAAGGTAGTCTCTTGTTGATATTTTTGTTACTCCAATGGATGGTATCCTTGTCATTATGAAAGTTAGTATGTTGTCCTGATTTTTGTTACTCTAGTGGATGGTAGTCTTGTCATTAAGGAAGGTAGTTTATAGTTGTGATTTCTGTTACTCCTATTAATGGTAGCCGTGTCATTATGGAAGGTATTTTGTTGTTTAGATTTTTGTTACTCCAATGGATGATTGCCTTGTCATTATGGAAGGTTGTCTGTTGTCGAGATTTTTATTATTCCAATGGATGGTAGCCTTGTCATTATGGAAGGTAGTCTGTTGTAGTAATTTTTGTTACTCCAATGGATTGTAGCCTTGTCATTATGGAAGGTAGTACGTTGTCAATATTATTGTTACTCTAATGGATGGTAGCCTTGTGATTATGGAAGGTTGTCTATTATCGAGATTTTTGTTACTCCAATGGATGGTAGCCTTGTCATTATGGAAGGTAGTCTCTTGTTACCATTTTTTTTACTCCAATGGATGGTAGCCTTGTGATTATGGAAGGTAGTATGTTGTCCCGATTTTTGTTACTCTAATGGATGGTAGCCTTATCATTATGGAAAGTAGTCTGTCGTTATGATTTATGTTACTCCAATGGATGATAGCCATGTCATTATGGAAGGTAGTCTTTTGTTCAGATATTTATTACTCCAATTGATGGGAGATCTTTCATTTTGAAAGGTGGTCTATTGTCGATATTTTTGATACTACAATGGATTGTAGCCTTGTCATTATGGAAGGTAGCCTGTTGTCGAGATTTTTTTGTTACTCTAATGGATGGTAGCCTTGTCATTATGGAAGGTAGTCTGTTGTCGAGATTTTTGTTACTACAATGGATGGTAGCCTTGTCATTATGGAAGGTAGTCTGTTGTCGTGATTTTTGTTACTCCAATGGATTGTAGCCTTGACATTATGGAAGGTAGTATGTTTGTCAATATCTTTGTTACTCCAATGGATGGTAGCCTTGTCATTATTGAAGTTAGTATGTTGTCAATATCTTTGTTACTCCAATGGATGGTAGCCTTTTCATTATGGAAGGTAGTATGTTTTCGAGATTTTTGTTATTCCAATGGATGGTAGCCTTGTCATTATGGAAGGTATAATGTTGTCGTGATTTTTGTTACTCCAATGGATTGTAGCCTTGTCATTACTGAAGGTAGTATGTTGTCGATATCTTTGTTACTCTAATGCATGGTAGCCTTGTCATTATGGAAGGTAGTCTATTGTCGAGATTTTTATTATTCCAATGGATGGTTGCCTTGTCATTATGGAAGGTAGTCTATTGTAGTAATTTTTGTTACTCCAATCGATGGTAGCCTTGTCATTATTGAAGGTAGTATGTTGTCGATATCTTTGTGACTCCAATGGATGGTAGCCTTGTCATTATGGAAGGTAGTCTGTTGTCGAGATTTTTGTTACTCCAATGGATTGTATCCTTGTCATAATGGAAGGTAGTATGTTGTCAAGATCTTTGTTACTCCAATGGATGGTAGCCTTGTCATTATGGAAGGTAGTATTTTGTCGAGATTTTTGTTACTCCAATGGATGGTAGCCTTGTCATTATGGAAGGTAGTCTCTTGTTTATATTTTTGTTACTCCAATGGATGGTATCCTTGTCATTATGGAAGGTAGTCTGTTGTCATGATTTTTGTTACTCCAATGGAAGGTAGCCTTGTCAATATGGAAGGTTCTATGTTGTCGATATTTTTGTTACTCCAATGGATGGTAGCCTTGTCATTATGGAATGTAGTCTCTTGTTGATATTTTTGTTACTCCAATGGATGGTAGCCTTGTCATTATGGAAGGTAGTCTGTTGTCCCGATTATTGTTACTCCAATGGATTGTAGCCTTGTCATTATGGAAGGTAGTCTGTTGTTGATATCTTTGTTACTCCAATGGATGGTAGCCTTATCATTAAGGAAGGTAGTATTTTGTCGTGATTTTTGTTACTCCAATGGATGGTAGCCTTGTCATTATGGAAGGTAGTCTCTTGTTGATAATTTTGTTACTCCAATGGATGGTATCCTTGTCATTATGGAAGGTAGTCAGTTGTCGTGAATTTTGATACTCCAATCGACGGTAGCGTTGTCATTATGGAAGGTACTATGTTGTCGATATCTTTATTACTCCAATGGATGGTAGCCTTGTCCTTATGGAAGGTAGTCTGTTGTCGATATTTTTGGAACTCCAATGGATGGTAGCCTTGTCATTATGGAAGGTAGTCTAATTTCCAGATTATTATTACTCCAATGGATTGTAGCCTTCTCATTATGGAAGGTAGTCTGTTGTCGATAACTTTGTTACTCCAATGGATGGTAGCTTAGTAATTATGGAAGATAGTCTCTTGTCGAGATTTTTGTTACTCCAATGGATGGTAGCCTTGTAATTATGGAAGGTAGTCTGTTGTCCAAAAATTTTATACTCCAATGGATGGTAACCTTGTCATTATGGAAGGTAGTATGTTGTCGAGATTTTTGTTATTCTAATGGATGGTAGCCTTGTCATTATGGAAGGTAGAATATTGTCGTGATTTTTGTTACTCAAAGGGAAGGTAGCCTTGTTATTATGGAAGGTATTATGTTGTCGATATCTTTATTACTCCAATGGATTGTAGCCGTGTCATTATGGAAGGTAGTATTTTCTCGAGATTTTTGTTACTCCAATGGATGGTAGTCTTGTCATTATGGAAGGTAGTCTGTCGTCCTGATTTTTGTTACTCTAATGGATGGTAGCCTAGTCATTATGGAAGGTAGTCTGTCGTTGTGATTTCTTTTACTCCAACTAATGATAGTCGTGTCATTCTGGAAGGTAGTCTGTTGTCTATATTTTTGTTACTACAATGGATGGTATCCTTGTCATTATGGAAGGTAGTATGTTGTCGAGATTTTTGTTACTTCATTGGATTGTAGATTTGTCATTATGGAAGTTAGTCTGTTGTCGATGTTTTTGTTACTCCATTGGATGGTTGCCTTGTCATTATGGAAGGTAGTCTATTGTCGAGATTTTTATTATTCCAATGGATGGTTGCCTTGTCATTATGGAAGGTAGTCTATTGTAGTAATTTTTGTTCCTCCAATCGATGGTAGCCTTGTCATTATTGAAGGTAGTATGTTGTCAATATCTTTGTTACTCCAATGGATGGTAGCCTTATCTTTATGGAAGGTAGTCTGTTGTCGAGATTTTTGTTATTCCAATGGATGGTAGCCTTGTCATTTTGGAAGGTAGTCTGTTGTCGTGATTTTTGTTACTCCAATGGATTGTAGTCTTGTCATTATGGAAGGTAGTATGTTGTCGATATCTTTAATACTCTAATGGATGGTAGCCTTGTCATTATGGAAGGTAGTCTCTTGTTAACATTTTTTTTACTCCAATGGATGGTAGCCTTGTCATTGTGGAAGGTAGTCTGTTGTCCCGATTATTGTTACTCCAATGGATTGTAGCCTTGTCATTATGGAAGGTAGTCTGTTATCGATAACTTTAGTACTCTAATGGTTGTAGCTTAGTAATTATTGAAGATAGTCTGTTGTCGAGATTTTTGTTACTTCAATGGATAATAACCTTGTCATTATGGAAGATAGTCTATTGTTGATATTTTGTTACTCCAATGTATGGTAGCCTTGTAATTATGGAAGGTAGCCTGTTGTCCAGATTTTTGTTACTCTAATTGACGGTTGCCTTATCATTGTGGAAGGTAGTCATGTTGTCGAGATTTTTGTTACTCCATTGGATGGTAGCGTTGCCATTATGGAAGGTAGTATGTTGTCGAGATTTTTGATATTCCAGTGAATGGTAGCCTTGTCATTATGGAAGGTAGACTGTTGTCGTGATTTTTGTTACTCCAAGGGAAGGTAGCTTTCTCATTATGGAAGGTAGTATGTTGTCGATATCTTTGTTACTCCAATGGATGGTAGCCTTGTCATTATGGAAGGTAGTCTTTTCTCGAGATTTTTGTTACTCCAATGGATGGTAGCCTTGTCATTATGAAAGGTAGTCTCTTGTTGATATTTTTGTTACTCCAATGGATGGTATCCTTGTCATTATGAAAGTTAGTCTGTTGTCCTGATTTTTGTTACTCTAGTGGATGGTAGTCTTGTCATTAAGGAAGGTAGTTTGTCGTTGTGATTTCTGTTACTCCTATTAATGGTAGTCGTGTCATTATGGAAGGTATTTTGTTGTTTATATTTTTGTTACTCCAATGGATGGTAGACTTGTCATTATGGAAGGTAGTCTGTTGTCGAGATTTTTTTTACTCCATTGGATGGTTGCCTTGTCATTATGGAAGGTAGTCTGTTGTCGAGATTTTTATTATTCCAATGGATGGTAGCCTTGTCATTATGGAAGGTAGTCTGTTGTAGTAATTTTTGTTACTCAAATGGATTGTAGCCTTGTCATTATAGAAGGTAGTATGTTGTCGATATCTTTGTTACTCTAATGGATGGTAGCCTTGTCATTATGGAAGGTTGTCTATTATCGAGATTTTTGTTACTCCAATGGATGGTAGCCTTGTCATTATGGAAGGTAGTCTCTTGTTAACGTTTTTTTTACTCCAATGGATGGTAGCCTTGTCATTATGGAAGGCATTATGTTGTCCCGATTTTTGTTACTCTAATGGATGGTAGCCTTATCATTATGGAAAGTAGTCTGTCGTTATGATTTATGTTACTCCAAGGGATGGTAGCCTTGTCATTATGGAAGGTAGTCTTTTGTTCAGATATTTATTACTCCAATGGATGGTAGACCTTTCATTTTGAAAGGTGGTCTATTGTCGATATTTTTGATACTACAATGGATTGTAGCCTTGTCATTATGGAAGGTAGTCTGTTGTCGAGATTTTTTTGTTACTCTAATGGATGGTAGCCTTGTCATTATGGAAGGTAGTATGTTTTCGAGATTTTTTTTATTCCAATGGATGGTAGCCTTGTCATTATGGAAGGTAGTCTGTTGTTCGAATATTTGTTACTCCAATGGATGGTAGCCTTGTCATTATGGAAGGTAGTCTCTTGTTAACATTTTTTTTACTCTAATGGATGGTAGCCTTGTTAGTATGGAAGGTAGTCTGTTTTGCCGATTTTTGTTACTCTAATGGATGGTAGCCTTATCATTATGGAAGGTAGTCTGTCGTTATGATTTATGTTACTCCAATGGATGGTAGCCTTGTCATTATGGAAGGTAGTCTGTTGTTCCGATATTTGTTACTCCAATGGATGGTAGACCATTCATTTTTAAAGGTGGTCTATTGTCATGATTTTTTATACTAAAATGGATTGTAGCCTTATCATTATGGAAGGTAGTCTGTTGTCGAGATTTTTTTGTTACTCTAATGGATGGTAGCCTTGTCATTATAGAAGGTAGTCTGTTGTCGAGATTTTTGTTACTACAATGGATGGTAACCTTGTCATTATGGAAGGTAGTCTGGTTTCGAGATTTTTGTTACTACAATGGGTTGTATCATTCTCATTTGGAAGGTAGTCTGTTGTCGGTATCTTTGTTACTCCAATGGATGGTAACCTAGTCATTATGGAAGGTAGTCTGTTGTCGAGATTTTTGTTACTCCAATGGATGGTTGCCTTGTCAATATGGAAGGTAGTCTGTTGTCCTAATTTTTTATACTCCAATGGATGGTAGCCTAGTCATTATGGAAGGTAGTCTGTTGTTGAGATTTTTGTTACTCCATTGGATGGTAGCCTTGTCATTACAGACGATAGTCTCTTGTTGATATTTTTGTTACTCCAATGGATGGTAGCCTTGTCATTATGGAAGGTAGTCCGTTGTACAAATTATTTTTACTCTAATGGATGGTAGCCTTATCATTATGGAAGGTAGTCTGTTGTCGTGATTTTTGTTACTCCAATTGATGGTATCCTTGTCATTATGGAAGGTAGTTTGTTGTCGTGATTTTTGTTAATCCAATCGATGGTAGCCTTGTCATTATTGAAGTTAGTATGTTGTCAATATCTTTGTTATTCCAATGGATTGTAGACTTGTCATTATGGAAGGTAGTCCGTTGTCGAGATTTTTGTTATTCCAATGGATGGTACCCTTATCATTACGGAAGGTAGTTTGTTGTCGAGATTTTTGTTACTCCAATGGATGGTAGCCTGTTCATTATTGAAGGTAGTATGTTTTCGTGATTTTTCTTACTTCAATGGATGGTAGCCTTGTCATTATCGAAGGTAGTTTGCTGTCGAGATTTCTGTTATTCCAATATATGGTAGCCTTGTCATTATGGAAGGTACTCTATTGTCGTGATTTTTGTTACTCCAATGGATTGTAGCCTTGTCATTATGGAAGGTAGTATGTTGTCGATATCTTTGTTACTCCAATGGATAGTAGCCTTGTTATTAAGGAAGGTAGTCTGTTTTCGAGATTTTTGTTACTCCATTCGATTGTAGCCTTTTTATTATGGAAGGTAGTCTGTTGTCGAGATTTTTTTTATTCCAATGGATAGTTGACTTGTCATTACGGAAGGTAGTCCGTTGTCGAGATTTTTATTACTACAATGGATGGTACCCTTGTCATTATGAAAGGTAGTCTGTTGTTCATATTTTTGTTACTCCAATGGATGATAGACTTGTCATTATGGAATGTAGTCTGTTGTCGAGATTTTTGTTACTCCATTGGATGGTAGCCTTGTTATTATGGAAGGTAGTCTGTTGTCGAGATTTTTGTTACTCCAATGGATGGTAGCCTTGTCATTATAGAAGGTAGTCTGTCATTGTGATTTTTGTTACTCCAATGGATGGTAGCCTTGTCATTATGGAATGTAGTTTGTTGTCGAGATTTTTGTTACTCCATTTGATGGTAGCCTTGTCATTATAGAAGGTAGTCTGTTTTCGAGATTTTTGTTATTCCAATGGATGGTAGCCTTGTCATTTTGGAAGGTAGTATGTTGTCGATATCTTTGTTACTCCAATGGATGGTAGCCGTGTCATTAAGAAAGGTGGTTTATTGTCGAGATTTTTTATACTCTAATGGATGATAGCCTTGTCATTAAGAAAGGTGGTTTATTGTCGAGATTTTTTATGCTCTAATGGATGGTAGCCTTGTCATTATGGAAAGTAGTATTTTGTCGATATCTTTGTTACTCCAATGGATGGTAGCCTTGTTATTATGGAAGGTAGTATGTTGTCGATAAATTTTTTACTCCAATGGATGGTAGCCTTGTCATTATGGAAGGTAGTCTGTTGTCGAGATTTTTGTTACCCTAATGGATGGTAGCCTTGTCAATATGGAAGGTAGTCTGTTTTCGAGATTTTTGTTATTCCAATTGATGGTAGCCTTGTCATTATGAAAGGTAGTTTGTTGTCCCGTATCTTTGTTACTCCAATGGATGGTAGCCTAGTCATTATGGAAGGTAGTCTATAGTCGAGATTACTGTTACTCCAATGGATGGTAGCCTTGTTATTATTAAAGGTAGTCTGTTGTCGAGATTTTTGTTACTCCAATGGATGGTAGCCTTGTCATTATAGAAAGGTGGTTTATTGTCGATATTTTTTATACTCTAATGGATGATAGCCTTGTCATAAAGAAAGGTGGTTTATTGTCGAGATTTTTTATACTCGAATGGATGGTAGCCTTGTCATTTTGGAAAGTAGTATTTTGTCGATATCTTTGTTACTCCAATGGATAATAGCCTTGTAATTTTGGAAGGTAGTATGTTGTCGATAAATTTTTTATTCCAATGGATGGTAGCCTTGTCATTATGGAAGGTAGTCTGTTGTCGAGATTTTTGTTACTCCAATTAATGGTAGCCTTGTCAATATGGAAGGTAGTCTATTTTCGAGATTTTTGTTATTCCAATGGATGGTAGCCTTGTCATTATGAAAGGTAGTCTATTGTCGATATGTTTGTTACTCCATTGGATGGTAGCCTAGTCATTATGAAAGGTAGTATGTTGTCGAGATTTTTGTTACTCCAATGGATGGTAGCCTTGTCATTAAGGAAGGTAGTCTGTTTTCGAGATTTTTGTAATTCCAATGGATGGTAGCCTAGTCATTATGGAAGGTAGTTAGTTGTCGTGATTTTTGTTTCTCTAATGGATGGTAGCCTTGTCATTATGGAAGGTAGTATGTTGTCGATATCTTTGTTACTCCAATGGATGGTAGCCTTGTCATTAAGAAAGGTGGTTTATTGTCGAGATTTTTTATACTCTAATGGATGATAACCTTGTCATTAAGAAAGGTGGTTTATTGTCAAGATTTTTTGTACTCTAATGGATGGTAGCCTTGTCATTATGGAAGGTAGTATTTTGTCGATATCTTTGTTACTCCAATGGATGGTAGCCTCGTAATTATGGAAGGTAGTATGATGTCGATAAATTTTATACTCCAATGGATGGTAGCCTTGTCATTATGGAAGGTAGTCTGTTGTCGAGATTTTTGTTACTCCAATGGATGGTAACCTTGTCAATATTGAAGGTAGTTTGTTTTTGAGATTTTTGTTACTCCAATGGATGGTAGCCTTGTCATTATGGAAGGTAGTCTGTCATTGTGATTTTTGTTACTCCAATGGATGGTAGCCTGGTAATTATGGAAGGTAGTATGTTGTCTAGATTTTTGTTACTCCATTTGATGGTAGCCTTGTCATTATGGAAGGTAGTCTGTTTTCGAGATTTTTGTTATTCCAATGGATGATAGCCTTGTCATTATGGAAGGTAGTATGTTGTCGATATCTTTGTTACTCCAATGGATGGTAGCCTTGTCATTAAGAAAGGTGGTTTATTGTCGAGATTTTTTATACTCTAATGGATGATAACCTTGTCATTAAGAAAGGTGGTTTATTGTCAAGATTTTTTATACTCTAATGGATGGTAGCCTTGTCATTATGGAAGGTAGTATTTTGTCGATATCTTTGTTACTCCAATGGATGGTAGCCTCGTAATTATGGAAGGTAGTATGATGTCGATAAATTTTATACTCCAATGGATGGTAGCCTTGTCATTATGGAAGGTAGTCTGTTGTCGAGATTTTTGTTACTCCAATGGATGGTAACCTTGTCAATATTGAAGGTAGTTTGTTTTTGATATTTTTGTTACTCCAATGGATGGTAGCCTTGTCATTATGGAAGGTAGTCTGGCATTGTGATTTTTGTTACTCCAATGGATGGTAGCCTGGTCATTATGGAAGGTAGTATGTTGTCTAGATTTTTGTTACTCCATTTGATGGTAGCCTTGTCATTATGGAAGGTAGTCTGTTTTCGAGATTTTTGTTATTCCAATGGATGATAGCCTTGTCATTATGGAAGGTAGTTTGTTGTTGATATTTTTGTTATTCCAATGGATGGTAGACTTGTCATTTTGGAAGGTAGTTTGTTGTTGATATTTTTGTTACTCCAATGGATGGTATCCTTGTCATTATGGAAGGTAGTGTATTTTCCCCATTTTTGTTACTCCAATGGATGGTAGACTAGTCGTTATGGAAGGTAGTCTGTTGTCGAGATATTTGTTACTCCATTGGATGGTAGCCTTGTTATTATGGAAGGTAGTCTGTTGTCGAGATTTTTGTTATTCCAATGGATGGTAGCCTTGTCATTATGGAAGGTAGTCGTTTTGTCATGATTTTTATTAATCCATTGGATAGTAGACTTGTCATTATGGAAGGTGGTCTGTTGTTGAGTTTTTGTTACTCCAATGGATGGTAGCCTTGTCATTCTGGAAGGTAGTCTATTGTCGAGATTTTTGTTAATCCAATGGATGGTAGCCTTGTCATTATGGAAGGTAGTCTGTCGTTGTGATTTTTGTTACTCTATTGGATGGTAGCCTTGTCATTATGGAAGGTAGTGTGTTGTTGAAATTTTTGTTACTATAATGTATGTTAGCCTTGTCATTATGGAAGGTAGTTTGTTGGCCATATTTTTGTTACTCCATTGGATGGTAGCCTTGTCATTATGGAAGGTAGTCTGTTGTAGAGAGTTTTGTTATTCCAATGGATGGAAGCCTAGTAATTATGGGAGGTAGTCTATTTTCGAGATTTTTGTTACTCCAATGGATGGTAGCCTTGTCATTATGAAAGATACTCTCTTGTTGATATTTTTGTTACTCCAATGGATGGTAGCCTTGTAATTATGGAAGGTAGTATGTTGTCGATAAATTTTTTACTCCAATGGATGGTAGCCTTGTCATTATGGAAGGTAGTCTGTTGTCGAGATTTTTGTTACTCCAATGGATGGCGGCCTTGTCATTATAGAAGGTAGTTTGTTGTCGTGATTTTTGTTTCTCCAATGGATGGTAGCCTTGTCATTATGGAAGGTAGTATGTTGTCGATATCTTTGTTACTCCAATGGATGGTAGCCGTGTTATTAAGAAAGGTGGTTTATTGTCGAGATTTTTTATACTCTAATGGATGATAGCCTTGTCATTAAGAAAGGTGGTTTATTGTCGAGATTTTTTATGCTCTAATGGATGGTAGCCTTGTCATTACGGAAAGTAGTATTTTATCGATATCTTTGTTACTCCAATGGATTGTAGCCTTGTAATTATGGAAGGTAGTATGTTGTCGATAAATTTTTTACTCCAATGGATGGTAGCCTTGTCATTATGGAAGGTAGTCTGTTGTCGAGATTTTTGTTACTCCAATGGATGGTAGCCTCGTCAATATGGAAGGTAGTCTGTTTTCGAGATTTTTGTTATTCCAATGGATGGTAGCCTTGTCATTATGAAAGGTAGTCTGTTGTCGATATCTTTGTTACTCCAATGGATGGTAGCCTAGTCATTATGGAAGGTAGTATAAAGTCGAGATTACTGTTACTCCAATGGATGGTAGCCTTGCTATTATTGAAGGTAGTCTGTTGTCGAGATTTTTGTTACTCCAATGGATGGTAGCCTTGTCATTATAGAAGGTAGTCTGTCATTGTGATTTTTGTTACTCCAATGGATGGTAGCCTTGTCATTATGGAAGGTAGTTTGTTGTCGAGATTTTTGTTACTCCATTTGATGGTAGCCTTGTCATTATGGAAGGTAGTCTATTTTTGAGATTTTTGTTATTCCAATGGATGGTAGCCTTGTCATTATGGAAGGTACTTTGTTGTCGAGATTTTAGTTATTCCAATGGATGGTAGACTTGTCATTATGGAAGGTAGTTTGTTGTTGATATTTTTGTTACTCCAATGGATGGTAGCCTTGTCATTATTGAAGGTAGTCTATTGTACCCATTTTTGTTACTCCAATGGATGGTAGACTAGTCGTTATGGAAGGTAGTCTGTTGTCGAGATTTTTGTTACTCCATTGGATGGTAGCCTTGTTATTATGGAAGGTAGTCTGTTGTCGAGATTTTTTTTATTGCAATGGATGGTAGCCCTGTCATTATGGAAGGTAATCTTTTTGTAGTGATTTTTGTTAATCCATTAGATAGTAGACTTGTCATTATGGAAGATGGTCTTTTGTTGAGATTTTTGTTACTCCAATGGATGGTAGCCTTGTCATTATGGAAGGTAGTCTGTTTTCGATATTTTTGTTATTCCAATGGATGTTAGCCTTGTCATTATGAAAGGTAGTTTGTTGTCGAGATATTTGTTATTCCAATGGATGGTAGCCTTGTCATTATGCAAGGTAGTCTGTTGTCGTGATTTTTATTACTCCAATGGATGGTAGACTAGTCGTTATGGAAGGTAGTTTGTTGTCGAGATTTTTGTTACTCCATTGGATGGTAGCCTTGTCATTATGGAAGGTAGTGTGTTGTTGAAATTTTTGTTACTATAATGTATGTTAGCCTTGTCATTATGGAAGTTAGTTTGTTGGCCATATTTTTGTTACTCCATTGGATGGTAGCCTTGTCATTATGGAAGGTAGTCTATTGTCGAGATTTTTGTTATTCCAATGGATGAAAGCCTAGTAATTATGGGAGGTAGTCTATTTTCGAGATTTTTGTTACTCCAATGGATGGTAGCCTTGTCATTATGAAAGATACTCTCTTGTTGATATTTTTGTTACTCCAATGGATGGTAGCCTTGTAATTATGGAAGGTAGTATGTTGTCGATAATTTTTTTACTCCAATGGATGGCAGCCTTGTCATTATAGAAGGTAGTCTGTTGTCGAGATTTTTGTTACTCCAATGGATGGTAGCCTTGTCATTAAAGAAGGTAGTTTGTTGTCGTGATTTTTGTTTCTCCAATGGATGGTAGCCTTGTCATTATGGAAGGTAGTATGTTGTCGATATCTTTGTTACTCCAATGGATGGTAGCCGTGTCATTAAGAAAGGTGGTTTATTGTCGAGATTTTTTATACTCTAATGGATGATAGCCTTGTCATTAAGAAAGGTGGTTTATTGTCGAGATTTTTTATGCTCTAATGGATGGTAGCCTTGTCATTATGGAAAGTAGTATTTTATCGATATCTTTGTTACTCCAATGGATTGTAGCCTTGTAATTATGGAAGGTAGTATGTTGTCAATAAATTTTTTACTCCAATGGATGGTAGCCTTGTCATTATGGAAGGTAGTCTGTTGTCGAGATTTTTGTTACTCCAATGGATGGTAGCCTTGTCAATATGGAAGGTAGTCTGTTTTCGAGATTTTTGTTATTCCAATGGATGGTAGCCTTGTCATTATGAAAGGTAGTCTGTTGTCGATATCTTTGTTACTCCAATGGATGGTAGCCTAGTCATTATGGAAGGTAGTCTAAAGTCGAGATTTTTGTTACTCCAATGGATGGTAGCCTTGTTATTATGGAAGGTAGTTTGTTGTCGAGTTTATTGTTACTCCATTTGATGGTAGCCTTGTCATTATGGAAGGTAGTCTGTTTTCGAGATTTTTGTTATTCCAATGGATGGTAGCCTTGTCATTATGGAAGGTAGTTTGTTGTCGAGATTTTAGTTATTCCAATGGATGGTAGACTTGTCATTATGGAAGGTAGTTTGTTGTTGATATTTTTGTTATTCCAATGGATGGTAGCCTTGTCATTATGGAAGGTAGTCTATTGTCCCCATTTTTGTTACTCCAATGGATGGTAGACAAGTCGTTATGGAAGGTAGTCTGTTGTCGAGATTTTTGTTACTCCATTGGATGGTAGCCTTGTTATTATGGAAGGTAGTCTGTAGTCGATGTTTTTTTTATTCCAATGGATGGTAGCCATGTCATTATGGAAGGTAGTTTGTTGTCGAGATATTTGTTAATCCATTAGATAGTAGACTTGTCATTATGGAAGATGGTCTGTTGTTGAGATTTTTGTTACTCCAATGGATGGTAGCCTTGTCATCATGGAAGGTAGTCTGTTGTCTCGATTTTTATTACTCCAATGGATGGTAGCCTAGTCGTTATCGAAGGTAGTCTATAGTCGAGATTACTGTTACTCCATTGGATGGTAGCCTTGTTATTATGGAAGGTAGTCTGTTGTCGAGATTTTTGTAACTCCAATGGATGGTAGCCTTGTCATTATAGAAGGTAGTCTGTCATTGTGATTTTTGTTACTCCAATGGATGATAGCCTTGTCATTATGGAAGGTAGTTTGTTGTCGAGATTTTTGTTACTCCATTTGATGGTAGCCTTGTCATTATGGAAGGTAGTCTGTCATTGTGATTTTTGTTATTCCAATGGATGGTAACCTTGTCATTATGGAAGGTAGTATGTTGTCGATATCTTTGTTACTCCAATGGATGGTAGCCGTGTCATTAAGAAAGGTGGTTTATTGTCGAGATTTTTTATACTCTAATGGATGATAGCCTTGTCATTAAGAAAGGTGGTTTATTGTCGAGATTTTTTATGCTCTAATGGATGGTAGCCTTGTCATTATGGAAAGTAGTATTTTGTCGATATCTTTGTTACTCCAATGGATGGTAGCCTTGTAATTATGGAAGGTAGTATGTTGTCGATAAATTTTATACTCCAATGGATGGTAGCCTTGTCATTATGGAAGGTAGTCTGTTGTCGTGATTTTTGTTACTCCAATGGATGGTAGCCTTGTCAATATGGAAGGTAGTCTATTTTCGAGATTTTTGTTATTCCAATGGATGGTAGCCTTGTTATTATTAAAGGTAGTCTGTTGTCGAGATTTTTGTTACTCCAATGGATGGTAGCCTTGTCATTATAGAAGGAAGTCTGTAATTGTGATTTTTGTTACTCCAATGGATGGTAGCCTTGTCATTACGGAAGGTAGTTTGTTGTCGAGATTTTTGTTATTCCAATGGATGGTAGACCTGTCATTATGGAAGGTAGTTTGTTGTTGATATTTTTGTTACTCCAATGGATGGTAGCCTTGTCATTATGGAAGGTAGTCTATTGTCCCCATTTTTGTTACTCCAATGGATGGTAGACTAGTCGTTATGGAAGGTAGTCTGTTGTCGAGATTTTTGTTACTCCATTGGATGGTAGCCTTGTTATTATGGAAGGTAGTCTATTGTCGAGATTTTTGTTACTCCAATGGATGGTAGCCTTGTCATTATAGAAGGTAGTCTGTCATTGTGATTTTTGTTACTCCAATGGATGGTAGCCTTGTCATTATGGAAGGTAGTTTGTTGTCGAGATTTTTGTTACTCCATTTGATGGTAGCCTTGTCATTATGGAAGGTAGTCTGTTTTCGAGATTTTTGTTATTCCAATGGAATGTAGTCTTGTCATTATGGAAGGTAGTTTGTTGTTGATATTTTTGTTACTCCAATGGTTAGTAGCTTTGTCATTATGGAAGGTAGTCTATTGTCCCCATTTTTGTTACTCCAATGGATGGTAGACTAGTCGTTATGGAAGGTAGTCTGTTGTCGAGATTTTTTTTATTGCAATGGATGTTAGCCCTGTCATTATGGAAGGTATTCTTTTTGTAGTGATTTTTGTTAATCCACTAGATAGTAGACTTGTCATTTTGGAAGATGATTTGTTGTTGAGATTTTTGTTACTCCAATGGATGGTAGCCTTGTCTTTATGGAAGGTAGTCTGTTTTCGATATTTTTGTTATTCCAATGGATGTTAGCCTTGTCATTATGGAAGGTAGTTTGTTGTCGAGATATTTGTTATTCCAATGGATGGTAGCCCTGTCATTATGGAAGGTAGTTTGTTGTTGATATTTTTGTTACTCCAATGGATGGTAGCCTAGTCATCATGGAAGGTAGTCTGTTGTCTCGATTTTTTTTACTCCAATGGATGGTAGCCTAGTCGTTATGGAAGGTAGTCTATAGGCGAGATTACTGTTACTCCATTGGATGGTAGCCTTGTTATTATGGAAGGTAGTCTGTTGTCGAGATTTTTGTAACTCCAATGGATGGTAGCCTTGTCATTATAGAAGGTAGTCTGTCATTGTGATTTTTGTTACTCCAATGGATGGTAGCCTTGTCATTATGGAAGGTAGTTTGTTGTCGAGATTTTTGTTACTCCATTTGATGGTAGCCTTGTCATTATGGAAGGTAGTCTGTTTTCGAGATTTTTGTTATTCCAATGGATGGTAGCCTTGTCATTATGGAAGGTAGTTTGTTGTTGAGATTTTTGTTACTCCATTTGATGGTAGACTTGTCATTATGGAAGGTAGTTTGTTGTTGATATTTTTGTTACTCCAATGGATGGTAGCCTTGTCATTATGGAAGGTAGTCTATTGTCCCCATTTTTGTTACTCCAATGGATGGTATACTAGTCGTTATGGAAGGTAGTCTGTAGTCGAGATTTTTGTTACTCCATTGGATGGTAGCCTTGTTATTATGGAAGGTAGTCTGTTGTCGAGATTTTTGTTACTCCAATGGATGGTAGCCTTGTCATTATAGAAGGTAGTCTGTCATTTTGATTTTTGTTACTCCAATGGATGGTAGCCTTGTCATTATGGAAGGTAGTTTGTTGTCGAGATTTTTGTTACTCCATTTGATGGTAGCCTTGTCATTATGGAAGGTAGTCTGTTTTCGAGATTTTTGTTATTCCAATGGATGGTAGCCTTGTCATTATGGAAGGTAGTTTGTTGTCGAGATTTTTGTTATTCCAATGGATGGTAGACTTGTCATTATGGAAGGTAGTTTGTTGTTGATATTTTTGTTACTCCAATGGATGGTAGCCTTGTCATTATGGAAGGTAGTCTATTGTCCCCATTTTTGTTACTCCAATGGATAGTAGACTAGTCGTTATGGAAGGTAGTCTGTTGTCGAGATTTTAGTTACTCCATTGGATGGTAGCCTTGTTATTATGGAAGGTAGTTTGTTGTTGAGATTTTTTTTATTGCAATGGATGTTAGCCCTGTCAATATGGAAGCTAGTCTTTTTGTAGTGATTTTTGTTAATCCATTAGATAGTAGACTTGTCATTATGGACGATGATCCGTTGTTGAGATTTTTGTTACTCCAATGGATGGTAGCCTTGTCATTATGGAAGGGAGTCTGTTTTCGATATTTTTGTTATTCCAATGGATGTTAGCCTTGTCATTATGGAAGGTAGTTTGTTGTCGAGATATTTGTTATTCCAATGGATGGTAGCCTTGTCATTATGGAAGGTAGTCTGTTGTCGATGTTTTTGTTATTCCAATTGATGGTAGCCTTGTCATTATGGAAGGTAGTCTTTTTGTTGTGATTTATATTAATCCATTGGATATTAGCCTTGTCATTATGGAAGATGGTCTGTTGTTGAGATTTTTGTTACTCCAATGGATGGTAGCCTTGTCATTATGGAAGGTAGTCTATTGTCATGATTTTTGTTACTCCAATGGATGGTGGCCTTTTCATTATGGAAGGTAGTCTGTCATTGAGATTTTTGTTGCTCCAATGGATGGTAGCCTTGTCATTATGGAATGTAGTGTGTTGTTAAGATTTTTGTTACTATAATGTATGTTAGCCTTGTCATTATGGAAGGTAGTTAGTTGGCCATATTTTTGTTACTCCATTGGATAGTAGCCTTGTCATTATGGAAGGTAGTCTGTTGTCGAGATTTTTGTTATTCCAATGGATGGAAGCCTTGTCATTATGAAAGATAGTCTCTTGTTGATATTTTTGTTACTCCAATGGATGGTAGCCTTGTCATTATGGAAGGTAGTCTGTTGTCGAGATTTTTGTTACTCCAATGGATCGTAGCCTTGTCAATATGGAAGGTAGTCTGTTTTCGAGATTTTTGTTATTCCAATGGATGGTAGCCTTGTCATTATGAAAGGTAGTCTGTTGTCGATATCTTTGTTACTCCAATGGATGGTAGCCTAGTCATTATGGAAGGTAGTCTAAAGTCGAGATTATTGTTACTCCAATGGATGGTAGCCTTGCTATTATTGAAGGTAGTCTATTGTCGAGATTTTTGTTACTCCAATGGATGGTAGCCTTGTTATTATGGAAGGTAGTTTGTTGTCGAGTTTATTGTTACTCCATTTGATGGTAGCCTTGTCATTATGGAAGGTAGTCTGTTTTCGAGATTTTTGTTATTCCAATGGATGGTAGCCTTGTCATTATGGAAGGTAGTTTGTTGTCGAGATTTTAGTTATTCCAATGGATGGTAGACTTGTCATTATGGAAGGTAGTTTGTTGTTGATATTTTTGTTATTCCAATGGATGGTAGCCTTGTCATTATGGAAGGTAGTCTATTGTCCCCATTTTTGTTACTCCAATGGATGGTAGACAAGTCGTTATGGAAGGTAGTCTGTTGTCGAGATTTTTGTTACTCCATTGGATGGTAGCCTTGTTATTATGGAAGGTAGTCTGTAGTCGATGTTTTTTTTATTCCAATGGATGGTAGCCATGTCATTATGGAAGGTAGTTTGTTGTCGAGATATTTGTTAATCCATTAGATAGTAGACTTGTCATTATGGAAGATGGTCTGTTGTTGAGATTTTTGTTACTCCAATGGATGGTAGCCTTGTCATCATGGAAGGTAGTCTGTTGTCTCGATTTTTATTACTCCAATGGATGGTAGCCTAGTCGTTATCGAAGGTAGTCTATAGTCGAGATTACTGTTACTCCATTGGATGGTAGCCTTGTTATTATGGAAGGTAGTCTGTTGTCGAGATTTTTGTAACTCCAATGGATGGTAGCCTTGTCATTATAGAAGGTAGTCTGTCATTGTGATTTTTGTTACTCCAATGGATGATAGCCTTGTCATTATGGAAGGTAGTTTGTTGTCGAGATTTTTGTTACTCCATTTGATGGTAGCCTTGTCATTATGGAAGGTAGTCTGTCATTGTGATTTTTGTTATTCCAATGGATGGTAACCTTGTCATTATGGAAGGTAGTATGTTGTCGATATCTTTGTTACTCCAATGGATGGTAGCCGTGTCATTAAGAAAGGTGGTTTATTGTCGAGATTTTTTATACTCTAATGGATGATAGCCTTGTCATTAAGAAAGGTGGTTTATTGTCGAGATTTTTTATGCTCTAATGGATGGTAGCCTTGTCATTATGGAAAGTAGTATTTTGTCGATATCTTTGTTACTCCAATGGATGGTAGCCTTGTAATTATGGAAGGTAGTATGTTGTCGATAAATTTTATACTCCAATGGATGGTAGCCTTGTCATTATGGAAGGTAGTCTGTTGTCGTGATTTTTGTTACTCCAATGGATGGTAGCCTTGTCAATATGGAAGGTAGTCTATTTTCGAGATTTTTGTTATTCCAATGGATGGTAGCCTTGTTATTATTAAAGGTAGTCTGTTGTCGAGATTTTTGTTACTCCAATGGATGGTAGCCTTGTCATTATAGAAGGAAGTCTGTAATTGTGATTTTTGTTACTCCAATGGATGGTAGCCTTGTCATTACGGAAGGTAGTTTGTTGTCGAGATTTTTGTTATTCCAATGGATGGTAGACCTGTCATTATGGAAGGTAGTTTGTTGTTGATATTTTTGTTACTCCAATGGATGGTAGCCTTGTCATTATGGAAGGTAGTCTATTGTCCCCATTTTTGTTACTCCAATGGATGGTAGACTAGTCGTTATGGAAGGTAGTCCGTTGTCGAGATTTTTGTTACTCCATTGGATGGTAGCCTTGTTATTATGGAAGGTAGTCTATTGTCGAGATTTTTGTTACTCCAATGGATGGTAGCCTTGTCATTATAGAAGGTAGTCTGTCATTGTGATTTTTGTTACTCCAATGGATGGTAGCCTTGTCATTATGGAAGGTAGTTTGTTGTCGAGATTTTTGTTACTCCATTTGATGGTAGCCTTGTCATTATGGAAGGTAGTCTGTTTTCGAGATTTTTGTTATTCCAATGGAATGTAGTCTTGTCATTATGGAAGGTAGTTTGTTGTTGATATTTTTGTTACTCCAATGGATAGTAGCTTTGTCATTATGGAAGGTAGTCTATTGTCCCCATTTTTGTTACTCCAATGGATGGTAGACTAGTCGTTATGGAAGGTAGTCTGTTGTCGAGATTTTTTTTATTGCAATGGATGTTAGCCCTGTCATTATGGAAGGTATTCTTTTTGTAGTGATTTTTGTTAATCCACTAGATAGTAGACTTGTCATTTTGGAAGATGATTTGTTGTTGAGATTTTTGTTACTCCAATGGATGGTAGCCTTGTCTTTATGGAAGGTAGTCTGTTTTCGATATTTTTGTTATTCCAATGGATGTTAGCCTTGTCATTATGGAAGGTAGTTTGTTGTCGAGATATTTGTTATTCCAATGGATGGTAGCCCTGTCATTATGGAAGGTAGTTTGTTGTTGATATTTTTTTTACTCCAATGGATGGTAGCCTTGTCATCATGGAAGGTAGTCTGTTGTCTCGATTTTTTTTACTCCAATGGATGGTAGCCTAGTCGTTATGGAAGGTAGTCTATAGGCGAGATTACTGTTACTCCATTGGATGGTAGCCTTGTTATTATGGAAGGTAGTCTGTTGTCGAGATTTTTGTAACTCCAATGGATGGTAGCCTTGTCATTATAGAAGGTAGTCTGTCATTGTGATTTTTGTTACTCCAATGGATGGTAGCCTTGTCATTATGGAAGGTAGTTTGTTGTCGAGATTTTTGTTACTCCATTTGATGGTAGCCTTGTCATTATGGAAGGTAGTCTGTTTTCGAGATTTTTGTTATTCCAATGGATGGTAGCCTTGTCATTATGGAAGGTAGTTTGTTGTTGAGATTTTTGATACTCCATTTGATGGTAGACTTGTCATTATGGAAGGTAGTTTGTTGTTGATATTTTTGTTACTCCAATGGATGGTAGCCTTGTCATTATGGAAGGTAGTCTATTGTCCCCATTTTTGTTACTCCAATGGATGGTATACTAGTCGTTATGGAAGGTAGTCTGTAGTCGAGATTTTTGTTACTCCATTGGATGGTAGCCTTGTTATTATGGAAGGTAGTCTGTTGTCGAGATTTTTGTTACTCCAATGGATGGTAGCCTTGTCATTATAGAAGGTAGTCTGTCATTTTGATTTTTGTTACTCCAATGGATGGTAGCCTTGTCATTATGGAAGGTAGTTTGTTGTCGAGATTTTTGTTACTCCATTTGATGGTAGCCTTGTCATTATGGAAGGTAGTCTGTTTTCGAGATTTTTGTTATTCCAATGGATGGTAGCCTTGTCATTATGGAAGGTAGTTTGTTGTCGAGATTTTTGTTATTCCAATGGATGGTAGACTTGTCATTATGGAAGGTAGTTTGTTGTTGATATTTTTGTTACTCCAATGGATGGTAGCCTTGTCATTATGGAAGGTAGTCTATTGTCCCCATTTTTGTTACTCCAATGGATGGTAGACTAGTCGTTATGGAAGGTAGTCTGTTGTCGAGATTTTAGTTACTCCATTGGATGGTAGCCTTGTTATTATGGAAGGTAGTCTGTTGTTGAGATTTTTTTTATTGCAATGGATGTTAGCCCTGTCAATATGGAAGCTAGTCTTTTTGTAGTGATTTTTGTTAATCCATTAGATAGTAGACTTGTCATTATGGACGATGATCCGTTGTTGAGATTTTTGTTACTCCAATGGATGGTAGCCTTGTCATTATGGAAGGGAGTCTGTTTTCAATATTTTTGTTATTCCAATGGATGTTAGCCTTGTCATTATGGAAGGTAGTTTGTTGTCGAGATATTTGTTATTCCAATGGATGGTAGCCTTGTCATTATGGAAGGTAGTCTGTTGTCGATGTTTTTGTTATTCCAATTGATGGTAGCCTTGTCATTATGGAAGGTAGTCTTTTTGTTGTGATTTATATTAATCCATTGGATATTAGCCTTGTCATTATGGAAGATGGTCTGTTGTTGAGATTTTTGTTACTCCAATGGATGGTAGCCTTGTCATTATGGAAGGTAGTCTATTGTCGAGATTTTTGTTACTCCAATGGATGGTGGCCTTTTCATTATGGAAGGTAGTCTGTCGTTGAGATTTTTGTTGCTCCAATGGATGGTAGCCTTGTCATTATGGAATGTAGTGTGTTGTTAAGATTTTTGTTACTATAATGTATGTTAGCCTTGTCATTATGGAAGGTAGTTAGTTGGCCATATTTTTGTTACTCCATTGGATAGTAGCCTTGTCATTATGGAAGGTAGTGTGTTGTCGAGATTTTTGTTATTCCAATGGATGGAAGCCTTGTCATTATGAAAGATAGTCTCTTGTTGATATTTTTGTTACTCTAATGGATGGTAGCCTTGTCATTATGGAAGGTAGTCTGTTGTCGAGATTTTTTTTACTCCAATGGATGGTAGTCTTGTCATTATAGAAGGTAGTTTGTTGTCATGATTTTTGTTTCTCCAATGGATGGTAGCCTTGTCATTATGGAAGGTAGTATGTTATCGATATCTTTGTTAATCCAATGGATGGTAGCCTTGTCATTACGAAAGGTGGTTTATTGTCGAGATTTTTTATACTCTAATGGATGATAGCCTTATCATTAAGAAAGGTGGTTTATTGTCGAGATTTTTTATACTCTAATAGATGGTAGCCTTGTCATTATGGAAGGTAGTATTTTGTCGATATCTTTGTTACTCTAATGGATGGTAGCCTTGTAATTAAAGAAGGTAGTATGTTGTCGATAAATTTTTTACTCTAATGGATGGTAGCCTTGTTATTATGGAAGGTACTCTGTTGTCGATATTTTTGTTATTCCAATTGATGGTAGCCTTGTCATTATGGAAGGTAGTCTTTTTGTCGTGATTTTTGTTAATCCATTGGATAGTAGCCTTGTCATTATGGAAGGTCGTCTGTTGTTGAGATTTTTGTTACTCCAATGGATGGTAGCCTTGTCATTATGGAAGGTAGTCTGTTGTCGAGATTTTTGTTACTCCAATGGATGGTAGCCTTGTCATTATGGAAGGTAGTCTGTCGTTGTGATTTTTGTTACTCCAATGGATGGTAGCCTTGTCATTATGGAAGGTAGTCTATTTTCGATATTTTTGTTATTCCAATGGATGTTAGCCTTGTCATTATGGAAGGTAGTTTGTTGTCGAGATATTTGTTATTCCAATGGATGGTAGCCCTGTCATTATGGAAGGTAGTTTTTTGTTGATATTTTTGTTACTCCAATGGATGGTAGCCTTGTCATCATGGAAGGTAGTCTGTCATTGTGATTTTTGTTACTCCAATGGATGGTAGCCTAGTCGTTATGGAAGGTAGTCTGTTGTCGAGATTATTGTTACTCCATTTGATGGTAGCCTTTTCATTATGGAATGTAGTCTGTTGTCGAGATTTTTGTTACTCCAATGGATGGTAGCCTTGTCATTATAGAAGGTAGTTTGTTGTCGTGATTTTTGTTTCTCCAATGGATGGTAGCCTTGTCTTTATGGAAGGTAGTATGTTATCGATATCTTTGTTACTCCAATGGATGGTAGCCTTGTCATTACGAAAGGTGGTTTATTGTCGAGATTTTTTAAACTCTAATGGATGATAGCCTTGTCATTAAGAAAGGTGGTTTATTGTCGAGATTTTTTATACTCTAATGGATGGTAGCCTTGTCATTATAGAATATAGTATTTTGTAGATATCTTTTTTACTCCAATGGATGGTAGCCTTGTAATTATGGAAGGTAGTATGTTGTCGATAAATTTTTTACTCCAATGGATGGTAGCCTTGTTATTATGGAAGGTACTCTGTTGTCGATATTTGTGTTATTCCAATTGATGGTAGCCTTGTCATTATGGAATATAGTTATTTTGTCGTGATTTTTGTTAATCCATTGGATAGTAGCCTTGTCATTATGGAAGGTCGTGTGTTGTTGAGATTTTTGTTACTCCAATGGATGGTAGCCTTGTCATTATGGAAGGTAGTCTCTCGTTGTGATTTTTGTCTCCAATAGATGGTAGCCTTGTCATTATGGAAGGTAGTGTGTTGTTCAGATTTTTGTTACTATAATGTATGTTAGCCTTGTCATTATGGAAGGTAGTTTGTTGGCCATATTTTTGTTAATCCATTGGATAGTAGCCTTGTCATTATGGAAGGTAGTCTGTTGTCGAGATTTTTGTTATTCCAATGGATGGAAGCCTAGTAATTAAGGTAGGTAGTCTATATTCGAGATTTTTGTTACTCCAATGGATGGTAGCCTTGTCATTATGAAAGATAGTCTCTTGTTGATATTTTTGTTACTCTAATGGATGGTAGCCTTGTCAATATGGAAGGTAGTCTGTTGTCGAGATTTTTGTTACTCCAATGGATGATAGCCTTGTCATTATAGAAGGTAGTTTGTTGTCGTGATTTTTGTTTCTCCAATGGATGGTAGCCTTGTCATTATGGAACGTAGTATGTTATCGATATCTTTGTTACTCCAATGGATGGTAGCCTTGTCATTACAAAAGGTGGTTTATTGTCGAGATTTTTTATACTCTAATGGATGATAGCCCTGTCATTAAGAAAGGTGGTTTATTGTCGAGATTTTTTATACTCTAATGGATGGTAGCCTTGTCATTATAGAATGTAGTATTTTGTCGATATCTTTTTTACTCCAATGGATGGTAGCCTTGTAATTATGGAAGGTAATATGTTGTCGATATTTTTGTTATTCCAATTGATGGTAGCCTTGTCATTATGGAATGTAGTTATTTTGTCGTGATTTTTATTAATCCATTGGATAGTAGCCTTGTCATTATGGAAGCTCGTTTGTTGTTGAGATTTTTGTTACTCCAATGGATGGTAGCCTTGTCATTATGGAAGGTAGTCTGTCGTTGTGATTTTTGTTACTCCAATGGATGGTAGCCTTGTCATTATGGAAGGTAGTGTGTTGTTCAGATTTTTGTTACTATAATGTATGTTAGCCTTGTCATTAAGGAAGGTAGTTTGTTGGCCATATTTTTGTTACTCCATTGGATAGTAGCCTTGTCATTATGGAAGGTAGTCTGTTGTCGAGATTTTTGTTATTCCAATGGATGGAAGCCTAGTAATTAAGGGAGGTAGTCTATTTTCGAGATTTTTGTTACTCCAATGGATGGTAGCCTTGTCATTATGAAAGATAGTCTCTTGTTGATATTTTTGTTACTCTAATGGATGGTTGCCTTGTCAATATGGAAGGTAGTCTGTTGTCGAGATTTTTGTTACTCCAATGGATGGTAGCCTTGTCATTATAAAAGGTAGTTTGTTGTCGTGATTTTTGTTTCTCCAATGGATGGTAGCCTTGTCATTATGGAAGGTAGTATGTTATCGATATCTTTGTTACTCCAATGGATGGTAGCCTTGTCATTACAAAAGGTGGTTTATTGTCGAGATTTTTTTTACTCTAATGGATGATAGCCTTGTCATTAAGAAAGGTGGTTTATTGTCGAGATTTTTTATACTCTAATGGATGGTAGCCTTGTCATTATAGAATGTAGTATTTTGTAGATATCTTATTTACTCCAATGGATGGTAGCCTTGTAATTATGGAAGGTAGTATGTTGTCGATAAATTTTTTACTCCAATGGATGGTAGCCTTGTTATTATGGAAGGTAGTCTGTTGTCGATATTTGTGTTATTCCAATTGATGGTAGCCTTGTCATTATGGAATATAGTTATTTTGTCGTGATTTTTGTTAATCCATTGGATAGTAGCCTTGTCATTATGGAAGGTCGTGTGTTGTTGAGATTTTTGTTACTCCAATCGATGGTAGCCTTGTCATTATGGAAGGTAGTCTGTCGTTGTGATTTTTGTTACTCCAATGGATTGTAGCCTTGTCATTATGGAAGGTAGTGTGTTGTTCAGATTTTTGTTACTATAATGTATGTTAGCCTTGTAATTATGGAAGGTAGTTTGTTGGCCATATTTTTGTTACTCCATTGGATAGTAGCCTTGTCATTATGGAAGGTAGTCTGTTGTCGAGATTTTTGTTATTCCAATGGATGGAAGCCTAGTAATTAAGGTAGGTAGTCTATTTTCGAGATTTTTGTTACTCCAATGGATGGTAGCCTTGTAATTATGAAAGATAGTCTCTTGTTGATATTTTTGTTACTCTAATGGATGGTAGCCTTGTCAATATGGAAGGTAGTCTGTTGTCGAGATTTTTGTTACTCCAATGGATGGTAGCCTTGTCATTATAGAAGGTAGTTTGTTGTCGTGATTTTTGTTTCTCCAATGGATGGTAGCCTTGTCATTATGGAAGGTAGTATGTTATCGATATCTTTGTTACTCCAATGGATGGTAGCCTTGTCATTACAAAAGGTGGTTTATTGTCGAGATTTTTTATACTCTAATGGATGATAGCCCTGTCATTAAGAAAGGTGGTTTATTGTCGAGATTTTTTATACTCTAATGGATGGTAGCCTTGTCATTATAGAATGTAGTATTTTGTCGATATCTTTTTTATTCCAATGGATGGTAGCCTTGTAATTATGGAAGGTAATATGTTGTCGATAAATTTTTTACTCCAATGGATGGTAGCCTTGTTATTATGGAAGGTACTCTGTTGTCGATATTTTTGTTATTCCAATTGATGGTAGCCTTGTCATTATGGAATGTAGTTATTTTGTCGTGATTTTTATTAATCCATTGGATAGTAGCCTTGTCATTATGGAAGCTCGTTTGTTGTTGAGATTTTTGTTACTCCAATGGATGGTAGCTTGTCATTATGGAAGGTAGTCTGTCGTTGTGATTTTTGTTACTCCAATGGATGGTAGCCTTGTCATTATGGAAGGTAGTGTGTTGTTCAGATTTTTGTTAATATAATGTATGTTAGCCTTGTCATTAAGGAAGGTAGTTTGTTGGCCATATTTTTGTTACTCCATTGGATAGTAGCCTTGTCATTATGGAAGGTAGTCTGTTGTCGAGATTTTTGTTATTCCAATGGATGGAAGCCTAGTAATTAAGGGAGGTAGTCTATTTTCGAGATTTTTGTTACTCCAATGGATGGTAGCCTTGTCATTATGAAAGATAGTCTCTTGTTGATATTTTTGTTACTCTAATGGATGGTTGTCTTGTCAATATGGAAGGTAGTCTGTTGTCGAGATTTTTGTTACTCCAATGGATGGTAGCCTTGTCATTATAGAAGGTAGTTTGTTGTCGTGATTTTTGTTTCTCCAATGGATGGTAGCCTTGTCATTATGGAAGGTAGTATGTTATCGATATCTTTGTTACTCCAATGGATGGTAGCCTTGTCATTACAAAAGGTGGTTTATTGTCGAGATTTTTTATACTCTAATGGATGGTAGCCTTGTCATTATAGAATGTAGTATTTTGTCGATATCTTTTTTACTCCAATGGATGGTAGCCTTGTAATTATGGAAGGTAATATGTTGTCGATAAATTTTTTACTCCAATGGATGGTAGCCTTGTTATTATGGAAGGTACTCTGTTGTCGATATTTTTGTTATTCCAATTGATGGTAGCCTTGTCATTATGGAATGTAGTTATTTTGTCGTGATTTTTATTAATCCATTGGATAGTAGCCTTGTCATTATGGAAGCTTGTTTGTTGTTGAGATTTTTGTTACTCCAATGGATGGTAGCCTTGTCATTATGGAAGGTAGTCTGTCGTTGTGATTTTTGTTACTCCAATGGATGGTAGCCTTGTCATTATGGAAGGTAGTGTGTTGTTCAGATTTTTGTTACTATAATGTATGTTAGCCTTGTCATTAAGGAAGGTAGTTTGTTGGCCATATTTTTGTTACTCCATTGGATAGTAGCCTTGTCATTATGGAAGGTAGTCTGTTGTCGAGATTTTTGTTATTCCAATGGATGGAAGCCTAATAATTAAGGGAGGTAGTCTATTTTCGAGATTTTTGTTACTCCAATGGATGGTAGCCTTGTCATTATGAAAGATAGTCTCTTGTTGATATTTTTGTTACTCTAATGGATGGTTTCCTTGTCAATATGGAAGGTAGTCTGTTGTCGAGATTTTTGTTACTCCAATGGATGGTAGCCTTGTCATTATAGAAGGTAGTTTGTTGTCGTGATTTTTGTTTCTCCAATCGATGGTAGCCTTGTCATTATGGAAGGTAGTATGTTATCGATATCTTTGTTACTCCAATGGATGGTAGCCTTGTCATTACGAAAGGTGGTTTATTGTCGAGATTTTTTATACTCTAATGGATGATAGCCCTGTCATTAAGAAAGGTGGTTTATTGTCGAGATTTTTTATACTCTAATGGATGGTAGCCTTGTCATTATAGAATGTAGTATTTTGTCGATATCTTTTTTACTCCAATGGATGGTAGCCTTGTAATTATGGAAGGTAATATGTTGTCGATAAATTTTTTACTCCAATGGATGGTAGCCTTGTTATTATGGAAGGTACTCTGTTGTCGATATTTTTGTTATTCCAATTGATGGTAGCCTTGTCATTATGGAATGTAGTTATTTTGTCGTGATTTTTATTAATCCATTGGATGGTAGCCTTGTTATTATGGAAGGTAGTCTGTTGTCGAGATTTTTGTTACTCCAATGGATGGTAGCCTTGTCATTATAGAAGGTAGTCTGTCATTTTGATTTTTGTTACTCCAATGGATGGTAGCCTTGTCATTATGGAAGGTAGTTTGTTGTCGAGATTTTTGTTACTCCATTTGATGGTAGCCTTGTCATTATGGAAGGTAGTCTGTTTTCGAGATTTTTGTTATTCCAATGGATGGTAGCCTTGTCATTATGGAAGGTAGTTTGTTGTCGAGATTTTTGTTATTCCAATGGATGGTAGACTTGTCATTATGGAAGGTAGTTTGTTGTTGATATTTTTGTTACTCCAATGGATGGTAGCCTTGTCATTATGGAAGGTAGTCTATTGTCCCCATTTTTGTTACTCCAATGGATGGTAGACTAGTCGTTATGGAAGGTAGTCTGTTGTCGAGATTTTAGTTACTCCATTGGATGGTAGCCTTGTTATTATGGAAGGTAGTCTGTTGTTGAGATTTTTTTTATTGCAATGGATGTTAGCCCTGTCAATATGGAAGCTAGTCTTTTTGTAGTGATTTTTGTTAATCCATTAGATAGTAGACTTGTCATTATGGACGATGATCCGTTGTTGAGATTTTTGTTACTCCAATGGATGGTAGCCTTGTCATTATGGAAGGGAGTCTGTTTTCAATATTTTTGTTATTCCAATGGATGTTAGCCTTGTCATTATGGAAGGTAGTTTGTTGTCGAGATATTTGTTATTCCAATGGATGGTAGCCTTGTCATTATGGAAGGTAGTCTGTTGTCGATGTTTTTGTTATTCCAATTGATGGTAGCCTTGTCATTATGGAAGGTAGTCTTTTTGTTGTGATTTATATTAATCCATTGGATATTAGCCTTGTCATTATGGAAGATGGTCTGTTGTTGAGATTTTTGTTACTCCAATGGATGGTAGCCTTGTCATTATGGAAGGTAGTCTATTGTCGAGATTTTTGTTACTCCAATGGATGGTGGCCTTTTCATTATGGAAGGTAGTCTGTCGTTGAGATTTTTGTTGCTCCAATGGATGGTAGCCTTGTCATTATGGAATGTAGTGTGTTGTTAAGATTTTTGTTACTATAATGTATGTTAGCCTTGTCATTATGGAAGGTAGTTAGTTGGCCATATTTTTGTTACTCCATTGGATAGTAGCCTTGTCATTATGGAAGGTAGTGTGTTGTCGAGATTTTTGTTATTCCAATGGATGGAAGCCTTGTCATTATGAAAGATAGTCTCTTGTTGATATTTTTGTTACTCTAATGGATGGTAGCCTTGTCATTATGGAAGGTAGTCTGTTGTCGAGATTTTTTTTACTCCAATGGATGGTAGTCTTGTCATTATAGAAGGTAGTTTGTTGTCATGATTTTTGTTTCTCCAATGGATGGTAGCCTTGTCATTATGGAAGGTAGTATGTTATCGATATCTTTGTTAATCCAATGGATGGTAGCCTTGTCATTACGAAAGGTGGTTTATTGTCGAGATTTTTTATACTCTAATGGATGATAGCCTTATCATTAAGAAAGGTGGTTTATTGTCGAGATTTTTTATACTCTAATAGATGGTAGCCTTGTCATTATGGAAGGTAGTATTTTGTCGATATCTTTGTTACTCTAATGGATGGTAGCCTTGTAATTAAAGAAGGTAGTATGTTGTCGATAAATTTTTTACTCTAATGGATGGTAGCCTTGTTATTATGGAAGGTACTCTGTTGTCGATATTTTTGTTATTCCAATTGATGGTAGCCTTGTCATTATGGAAGGTAGTCTTTTTGTCGTGATTTTTGTTAATCCATTGGATAGTAGCCTTGTCATTATGGAAGGTCGTCTGTTGTTGAGATTTTTGTTACTCCAATGGATGGTAGCCTTGTCATTATGGAAGGTAGTCTGTTGTCGAGATTTTTGTTACTCCAATGGATGGTAGCCTTGTCATTATGGAAGGTAGTCTGTCGTTGTGATTTTTGTTACTCCAATGGATGGTAGCCTTGTCATTATGGAAGGTAGTCTATTTTCGATATTTTTGTTATTCCAATGGATGTTAGCCTTGTCATTATGGAAGGTAGTTTGTTGTCGAGATATTTGTTATTCCAATGGATGGTAGCCCTGTCATTATGGAAGGTAGTTTTTTGTTGATATTTTTGTTACTCCAATGGATGGTAGCCTTGTCATCATGGAAGGTAGTCTGTCATTGTGATTTTTGTTACTCCAATGGATGGTAGCCTAGTCGTTATGGAAGGTAGTCTGTTGTCGAGATTATTGTTACTCCATTTGATGGTAGCCTTTTCATTATGGAATGTAGTCTGTTGTCGAGATTTTTGTTACTCCAATGGATGGTAGCCTTGTCATTATAGAAGGTAGTTTGTTGTCGTGATTTTTGTTTCTCCAATGGATGGTAGCCTTGTCTTTATGGAAGGTAGTATGTTATCGATATCTTTGTTACTCCAATGGATGGTAGCCTTGTCATTACGAAAGGTGGTTTATTGTCGAGATTTTTTAAACTCTAATGGATGATAGCCTTGTCATTAAGAAAGGTGGTTTATTGTCGAGATTTTTTATACTCTAATGGATGGTAGCCTTGTCATTATAGAATATAGTATTTTGTAGATATCTTTTTTACTCCAATGGATGGTAGCCTTGTAATTATGGAAGGTAGTATGTTGTCGATAAATTTTTTACTCCAATGGATGGTAGCCTTGTTATTATGGAAGGTACTCTGTTGTCGATATTTGTGTTATTCCAATTGATGGTAGCCTTGTCATTATGGAATATAGTTATTTTGTCGTGATTTTTGTTAATCCATTGGATAGTAGCCTTGTCATTATGGAAGGTCGTGTGTTGTTGAGATTTTTGTTACTCCAATGGATGGTAGCCTTGTCATTATGGAAGGTAGTCTCTCGTTGTGATTTTTGTCTCCAATAGATGGTAGCCTTGTCATTATGGAAGGTAGTGTGTTGTTCAGATTTTTGTTACTATAATGTATGTTAGCCTTGTCATTATGGAAGGTAGTTTGTTGGCCATATTTTTGTTAATCCATTGGATAGTAGCCTTGTCATTATGGAAGGTAGTCTGTTGTCGAGATTTTTGTTATTCCAATGGATGGAAGCCTAGTAATTAAGGTAGGTAGTCTATATTCGAGATTTTTGTTACTCCAATGGATGGTAGCCTTGTCATTATGAAAGATAGTCTCTTGTTGATATTTTTGTTACTCTAATGGATGGTAGCCTTGTCAATATGGAAGGTAGTCTGTTGTCGAGATTTTTGTTACTCCAATGGATGATAGCCTTGTCATTATAGAAGGTAGTTTGTTGTCGTGATTTTTGTTTCTCCAATGGATGGTAGCCTTGTCATTATGGAACGTAGTATGTTATCGATATCTTTGTTACTCCAATGGATGGTAGCCTTGTCATTACAAAAGGTGGTTTATTGTCGAGATTTTTTATACTCTAATGGATGATAGCCCTGTCATTAAGAAAGGTGGTTTATTGTCGAGATTTTTTATACTCTAATGGATGGTAGCCTTGTCATTATAGAATGTAGTATTTTGTCGATATCTTTTTTACTCCAATGGATGGTAGCCTTGTAATTATGGAAGGTAATATGTTGTCGATATTTTTGTTATTCCAATTGATGGTAGCCTTGTCATTATGGAATGTAGTTATTTTGTCGTGATTTTTATTAATCCATTGGATAGTAGCCTTGTCATTATGGAAGCTCGTTTGTTGTTGAGATTTTTGTTACTCCAATGGATGGTAGCCTTGTCATTATGGAAGGTAGTCTGTCGTTGTGATTTTTGTTACTCCAATGGATGGTAGCCTTGTCATTATGGAAGGTAGTGTGTTGTTCAGATTTTTGTTACTATAATGTATGTTAGCCTTGTCATTAAGGAAGGTAGTTTGTTGGCCATATTTTTGTTACTCCATTGGATAGTAGCCTTGTCATTATGGAAGGTAGTCTGTTGTCGAGATTTTTGTTATTCCAATGGATGGAAGCCTAGTAATTAAGGGAGGTAGTCTATTTTCGAGATTTTTGTTACTCCAATGGATGGTAGCCTTGTCATTATGAAAGATAGTCTCTTGTTGATATTTTTGTTACTCTAATGGATGGTTGCCTTGTCAATATGGAAGGTAGTCTGTTGTCGAGATTTTTGTTACTCCAATGGATGGTAGCCTTGTCATTATAAAAGGTAGTTTGTTGTCGTGATTTTTGTTTCTCCAATGGATGGTAGCCTTGTCATTATGGAAGGTAGTATGTTATCGATATCTTTGTTACTCCAATGGATGGTAGCCTTGTCATTACAAAAGGTGGTTTATTGTCGAGATTTTTTTTACTCTAATGGATGATAGCCTTGTCATTAAGAAAGGTGGTTTATTGTCGAGATTTTTTATACTCTAATGGATGGTAGCCTTGTCATTATAGAATGTAGTATTTTGTAGATATCTTATTTACTCCAATGGATGGTAGCCTTGTAATTATGGAAGGTAGTATGTTGTCGATAAATTTTTTACTCCAATGGATGGTAGCCTTGTTATTATGGAAGGTAGTCTGTTGTCGATATTTGTGTTATTCCAATTGATGGTAGCCTTGTCATTATGGAATATAGTTATTTTGTCGTGATTTTTGTTAATCCATTGGATAGTAGCCTTGTCATTATGGAAGGTCGTGTGTTGTTGAGATTTTTGTTACTCCAATCGATGGTAGCCTTGTCATTATGGAAGGTAGTCTGTCGTTGTGATTTTTGTTACTCCAATGGATTGTAGCCTTGTCATTATGGAAGGTAGTGTGTTGTTCAGATTTTTGTTACTATAATGTATGTTAGCCTTGTAATTATGGAAGGTAGTTTGTTGGCCATATTTTTGTTACTCCATTGGATAGTAGCCTTGTCATTATGGAAGGTAGTCTGTTGTCGAGATTTTTGTTATTCCAATGGATGGAAGCCTAGTAATTAAGGTAGGTAGTCTATTTTCGAGATTTTTGTTACTCCAATGGATGGTAGCCTTGTAATTATGAAAGATAGTCTCTTGTTGATATTTTTGTTACTCTAATGGATGGTAGCCTTGTCAATATGGAAGGTAGTCTGTTGTCGAGATTTTTGTTACTCCAATGGATGGTAGCCTTGTCATTATAGAAGGTAGTTTGTTGTCGTGATTTTTGTTTCTCCAATGGATGGTAGCCTTGTCATTATGGAAGGTAGTATGTTATCGATATCTTTGTTACTCCAATGGATGGTAGCCTTGTCATTACAAAAGGTGGTTTATTGTCGAGATTTTTTATACTCTAATGGATGATAGCCCTGTCATTAAGAAAGGTGGTTTATTGTCGAGATTTTTTATACTCTAATGGATGGTAGCCTTGTCATTATAGAATGTAGTATTTTGTCGATATCTTTTTTATTCCAATGGATGGTAGCCTTGTAATTATGGAAGGTAATATGTTGTCGATAAATTTTTTACTCCAATGGATGGTAGCCTTGTTATTATGGAAGGTACTCTGTTGTCGATATTTTTGTTATTCCAATTGATGGTAGCCTTGTCATTATGGAATGTAGTTATTTTGTCGTGATTTTTATTAATCCATTGGATAGTAGCCTTGTCATTATGGAAGCTCGTTTGTTGTTGAGATTTTTGTTACTCCAATGGATGGTAGCTTGTCATTATGGAAGGTAGTCTGTCGTTGTGATTTTTGTTACTCCAATGGATGGTAGCCTTGTCATTATGGAAGGTAGTGTGTTGTTCAGATTTTTGTTAATATAATGTATGTTAGCCTTGTCATTAAGGAAGGTAGTTTGTTGGCCATATTTTTGTTACTCCATTGGATAGTAGCCTTGTCATTATGGAAGGTAGTCTGTTGTCGAGATTTTTGTTATTCCAATGGATGGAAGCCTAGTAATTAAGGGAGGTAGTCTATTTTCGAGATTTTTGTTACTCCAATGGATGGTAGCCTTGTCATTATGAAAGATAGTCTCTTGTTGATATTTTTGTTACTCTAATGGATGGTTGTCTTGTCAATATGGAAGGTAGTCTGTTGTCGAGATTTTTGTTACTCCAATGGATGGTAGCCTTGTCATTATAGAAGGTAGTTTGTTGTCGTGATTTTTGTTTCTCCAATGGATGGTAGCCTTGTCATTATGGAAGGTAGTATGTTATCGATATCTTTGTTACTCCAATGGATGGTAGCCTTGTCATTACAAAAGGTGGTTTATTGTCGAGATTTTTTATACTCTAATGGATGGTAGCCTTGTCATTATAGAATGTAGTATTTTGTCGATATCTTTTTTACTCCAATGGATGGTAGCCTTGTAATTATGGAAGGTAATATGTTGTCGATAAATTTTTTACTCCAATGGATGGTAGCCTTGTTATTATGGAAGGTACTCTGTTGTCGATATTTTTGTTATTCCAATTGATGGTAGCCTTGTCATTATGGAATGTAGTTATTTTGTCGTGATTTTTATTAATCCATTGGATAGTAGCCTTGTCATTATGGAAGCTTGTTTGTTGTTGAGATTTTTGTTACTCCAATGGATGGTAGCCTTGTCATTATGGAAGGTAGTCTGTCGTTGTGATTTTTGTTACTCCAATGGATGGTAGCCTTGTCATTATGGAAGGTAGTGTGTTGTTCAGATTTTTGTTACTATAATGTATGTTAGCCTTGTCATTAAGGAAGGTAGTTTGTTGGCCATATTTTTGTTACTCCATTGGATAGTAGCCTTGTCATTATGGAAGGTAGTCTGTTGTCGAGATTTTTGTTATTCCAATGGATGGAAGCCTAATAATTAAGGGAGGTAGTCTATTTTCGAGATTTTTGTTACTCCAATGGATGGTAGCCTTGTCATTATGAAAGATAGTCTCTTGTTGATATTTTTGTTACTCTAATGGATGGTTTCCTTGTCAATATGGAAGGTAGTCTGTTGTCGAGATTTTTGTTACTCCAATGGATGGTAGCCTTGTCATTATAGAAGGTAGTTTGTTGTCGTGATTTTTGTTTCTCCAATCGATGGTAGCCTTGTCATTATGGAAGGTAGTATGTTATCGATATCTTTGTTACTCCAATGGATGGTAGCCTTGTCATTACGAAAGGTGGTTTATTGTCGAGATTTTTTATACTCTAATGGATGATAGCCCTGTCATTAAGAAAGGTGGTTTATTGTCGAGATTTTTTATACTCTAATGGATGGTAGCCTTGTCATTATAGAATGTAGTATTTTGTCGATATCTTTTTTACTCCAATGGATGGTAGCCTTGTAATTATGGAAGGTAATATGTTGTCGATAAATTTTTTACTCCAATGGATGGTAGCCTTGTTATTATGGAAGGTACTCTGTTGTCGATATTTTTGTTATTCCAATTGATGGTAGCCTTGTCATTATGGAATGTAGTTATTTTGTCGTGATTTTTATTAATCCATTGGATAGTAGCCTTGTCATTATGGAAGCTCGTTTGTTGTTGAGTTTTTGTTACTCCAATGGATGGTAGCCTTGTCATTATGGAAGGTAGTCTGTCGTTGTGATTTTTGTTACTCCAATGGATGGTAGCCTTGTCATTATGGAAGGTAGTGTGTTGTTCAGATTTTTGTTACTATAATGTATGTTAGCCTTGTCATTAAGGAAGGTAGTTTGTTGGCCATATTTTTGTTACTCCATTGGATAGTAGCCTTGTCATTATGGAAGGTAGTCTGTTGTCGAGATTTTTGTTATTCCAATGGATGGTAGCCTTGTCATTATGGAAGGTAGTCTTTTTGTCGTGATTTTTGTTACTCCAATGGATGGTAGCCTTGTCATTATGAAAGATAGTCTCTTGTTGATATTTTTGTTACTCTAATGGATGGTTTCCTTGTCAATATGGAAGGTAGTCTGTTGTCGAGATTTTTGTTACTCCAATGGATGGTAGCCTTGTCATTATAGAAGGTAGTTTGTTGTCGTGATTTTTGTTTCTCCAATCGATGGTAGCCTTGTCATTATGGAAGGTAGTATTTTGTCGATATCTTTTTTACTCCAATGGATGGTAGCCTTGTAATTCTGGAAGGTAGTATGTTGTCGATAAATTTTTTACTCCAATGGATGGTAGCCTTGTCATTATGGAAGGTAGTCTTTTTGTCGTGATTTTTGTTAATCCATTCGATAGTAGACTTGTCATTATGGAAGGTGGTGTGTTGTTGAGATTTTTGTTACTCCAATGGATGGTAGCCTTGTAATTATGGAAGGTAGTCTGTTGTCGAGATTTTTGTTACTCCAATGGATGGTAGACTTGTAATTATGGAAGGTAGTTTGTTGTCGTGATTTTTATTACTCTAAGGGATGGTAGCCTTGTCATTATGGAAGGTAGTCAGTCGTTGTGATTTTTGTTACTCTAATGGATGGTAGCCTTGTCATTATGGAAGGTAGTCTGTCATTGTGATTTTTGTTACTCCAATGGATGGTAGCCTTGTCATTATGGAAGTTAGTCTGTTGTCGAGATTTTTGTTACTCCATTTGATGGTAGCCTTGTCATTATGGAAGGTAGTCTGTTTTCGAGATTTTTGTTATTCCAATGGATGGTAGCCTTGTCATTATGGAAGGTAGTTTGTTGTCGAGATTTTTGTTATTCCAATGGATGGTAGACTTGTCATTATGGAAGGTAGTTTGTTGTTGATATTTTTGTTACTCCATAGGATGGTAGCCTTGTCATTATGGAAGGTAGTCTGTTGTCCCCATTTTTGTTACTCCAATGGATGGTAGATTAGTCGTTATGGAAGGTAGTCTGTTGTCGATATTTTTGTTACTCCATTGGATGGTAGACTTGTTATTATTGAAGGTAGTCTGTTGTCGATATCTTTTTTACTCCAATGGATGGTATCCTTGTAATTATGGAAGGTAGTATGTTGTCGATAAATTTTTTATTCCAATGGATGGTAGCCTTGTCATTATGGAAGGTAGTCTTTTTGTCATGATTTTTGTTAATCCATTAGATAATAGACTTGTCATTATGGAAGGTGGTCCGTTGTTGAGATTTTTGTTACTCCAATGGATGGTAGCCTTTTCAATATGGAAGGTAGTCTGTTTTCAAGATTTATGTTATTCCAATGGATGGTAGCCTTGTCATTATTAAAGGTAGTCTGTTGTCGATATCTTTGTTACTCCAATGGATGGTAGCCTTGTCATTATGGAAGGTAGTGTGTTGTTCAGATTTTTGTTACTATAATGTATGTTAGCCTTGTCATTAAGGAAGGTAGTTTGTTGGCCATATTTTTGTTACTCCATTGGATAGTAGCCTTGTCATTATGGAAGGTAGTCTGTTGTCGAGATTTTTGTTATTCCAATGGATGGAAGCCTAGTAATTAAGGGAGGTAGTCTATTTTCGAGATTTTTGTTACTCCAATGGATGGTAGCCTTGTCATTATGAAAGATAGTCTCTTGTTGATATTTTTGTTACTCTAATGGATGGTTGCCTTGTCAATATGGAAGGTAGTCTGTTGTCGAGATTTTGTTACTTCAATGGATGGTAGCCTTGTCATTATAGAAGGTAGTTTGTTGTCGTGATTTTTGTTTCTCCAATGGATGGTAGCCTTGTCATTATGGAAGGTAGTATGTTATCGATATCTTTGTTACTCCAATGGATGGTAGCCTTGTCATTACAAAAGGTGGTTTATTGTCGAGATTTTTTATACTCTAATGGATGATAGCCCTGTCATTAAGAAAGGTGGTTTATTGTCGAGATTTTTTATACTCTAATGGATGGTAGCCTTGTCATTATAGAATGTAGTATTTTGTCGATATCTTTTTTACTCCAATGGATGGTAGCCTTGTAATTATGGAAGGTAATATGTTGTCGATAAATTTTTTACTCCAATGGATGGTAGCCTTGTTATTATGGAAGGTACTCTGTTGTCGATATTTTTGTTATTCCAATTGATGGTAGCCTTGTCATTATGGAATGTAGTTATTTTGTCGTGATTTTTATTAATCCATTGGATAGTAGCCTTGTCATTATGGAAGCTCGTTTGTTGTTGAGTTTTTGTTACTCCAATGGATGGTAGCCTTGTCATTATGGAAGGTAGTCTGTCGTTGTGATTTTTGTTACTCCAATGGATGGTAGCCTTGTCATTATGGAAGGTAGTGTGTTGTTCAGATTTTTGTTACTATAATGTATGTTAGCCTTGTCATTAAGGAAGGTAGTTTGTTGGCCATATTTTTGTTACTCCATTGGATAGTAGCCTTGTCATTATGGAAGGTAGTCTGTTGTCGAGATTTTTGTTATTCCAATGGATGGAAGCCTAATAATTAAGGGAGGTAGTCTATTTTCGAGATTTTTGTTACTCCAATGGATGGTAGCCTTGTCATTATGAAAGATAGTCTCTTGTTGATATTTTTGTTACTCTAATGGATGGTTTCCTTGTCAATATGGAAGGTAGTCTGTTGTCGAGATTTTTGTTACTCCAATGGATGGTAGCCTTGTCATTATAGAAGGTAGTTTGTTGTCGTGATTTTTGTTTCTCCAATCGATGGTAGCCTTGTCATTATGGAAGGTAGTATTTTGTCGATATTATTTTTACTCCAATGGATGGTAGCCTTGTAATTCTGGAAGGTAGTATGTTGTCGATAAATTTTTTACTCCAATGGATGGTAGCCTTGTCATTATGGAAGGTAGTCTTTTTGTCGTGATTTTTGTTAATCCATTCGATAGTAGACTTGTCATTATGGAAGGTGGTGTGTTGTTGAGATTTTTGTTACTCCAATGGATGGTAGCCTTGTAATTATGGAAGGTAGTCTGTTGTCGAGATTTTTGTTACTCCAATGGATGGTAGACTTGTAATTATGGAAGGTAGTTTGTTGTCGTGATTTTTATTACTCTAAGGGATGGTAGCCTTGTCATTATGGAAGGTAGTCATTCGTTGTGATTTTTGTTACTCTAATGGATGGTAGCCTTGTCATTATGGAAGGTAGTCTGTCATTGTGATTTTTGTTACTCCAATGGATGGTAGCCTTGTCATTATGGAAGTTAGTCTGTTGTCGAGATTTTTGTTACTCCATTTGATGGTAGCCTTTTCATTATGGAAGGTAGTCTGTTTTCGAGATTTTTGTTATTCCAATGGATGGTAGCCTTGTCATTATGGAAGGTAGTTTGTTGTCGAGATTTTTGTTATTCCAATGGATGGTAGACTTGTCATTATGGAAGGTAGTTTGTTGTTGATATTTTTGTTACTCCATAGGATGGTAGCCTTGTCATTATGGAAGGTAGTCTGTTGTCCCCATTTTTGTTACTCCAATGGATGGTAGATTAGTCGTTATGGAAGGTAGTTTGTTGTCGATATTTTTGTTACTCCATTGGATGGTAGACTTGTTATTATGGAAGGTGGTCTGTTGTCGATATCTTTTTTACTCCAATGGATGGTATCCTTGTAATTATGGAAGGTAGTATGTTGTCGATAAATTTTTTATTCCAATGGATGGTAGCCTTGTCATTATGGAAGGTAGTCTTTTTGTCATGATTTTTGTTAATCCATTAGATAGTAGACTTGTCATTATGGAAGGTGGTCCGTTGTTGAGATTTTTGTTACTCCAATGGATGGTAGCCTTTTCAATATGGAAGGTAGTCTGTTTTCAAGATTTATGTTATTCCAATGGATGGTAGCCTTGTCATTATTAAAGGTAGTCTGTTGTCGATATCTTTGTTACTCCAATGGATGGTAGCCTAGTCATTATGGAAGGTAGTTTATTGTCGAGATTTTTGTTACTACATTGGATGGTAGCCTTGTCATTATGGAAGGTAGTTTATTTTCGAGATTTTTGTTATTCCAATGGATGGTAGCCTTGTCATTATGGAAGGTAGTTTGTTGTCGATATTTTTTCTATCCCAATGGATGGTAGCCTTGTCATTATGGAAGGTAGTTTGTTGTTGATATTTTTGTTACTCCAATGGATGGTAGCCTTGTCATTATGGAAGGTAGTCTGTTGTCCCCATTTTTGTTACTCCAATGGATGATAGATTAGTCGTTATGGAAGGTAGTCTGTTGTCGAGATTTTTGTTACTCCATTGGATGGTAGACTTGTTATTATGGAAGGTAGTCTGTTGTTGATATTTTTTTTATTCCAATGGATGGTAGCCTTGTCATTATGGAAGGTAGTCTTTTTGTCGTGATTTTTGTTAATCCATTAGATAGTAGACTTGTCATTATGGAAGGTGGTCTGTTGTTGAGATTTTTGTTACTTCAATGGATGGTAGCCTTGTCAATATGGAAGGTAGTCTGTTTTCAAGATTTTTGTTATTCCAATGGATGGTAGCCTTGTCATTATTAAAGGTAGTCTGTTGTCGATATCTTTGTTACTCCAATGGATGGTAGCCTAGTCATTATGGAAGGTAGTTTATTGTCGAGATTTTTGTTACTACATTGGATGGTAGCGTTGTCATTATGGAAGGTAGTTTATTTTCGATATTTTTTTTTTCCGATGGATGGTAGCCTTATCATTATGGAAGGTAGTTTGTTGTCGATAGTTTTGCTATCCCAATGGATGGTAGCCTTGTCATTATGGAAGGTAGTTTGTTGTTGATATTTTTGTTACTCCAATGGATGGTAGCCTTGTCATTATGGAAGGTAGTCTGTTGTCCCCATTTTTGTTACTCCAATGGATGATAGATTAGTCGTTATGGAAGGTAGTCTGTTGTCGAGATTTTTGTTACTCCATTGGATGGTAGACTTGTTATTATGGAAGGTAGTCTGTTGTTGATATTTTTTTTATTCCAATGGATGGTAGCCTTGTCATTATGGAAGGTAGTCTTTTTGTCGTGATTTTTGTTAATCCATTAGATAGTAGACTTGTCATTATGGAAGGTGGTCTGTTGTTGAGATTTTTGTTACTTCAATGGATGGTAGCCTTGTCAATATGGAAGGTAGTCTGTTTTCAAGATTTTTGTTATTCCAATGGATGGTAGCCTTGTCATTATTAAAGGTAGTCTGTTGTCGATATCTTTGTTACTCCAATGGATGGTAGCCTAGTCATTATGGAAGGTAGTTTATTGTCGAGATTTTTGTTACTACATTGGATGGTAGCGTTGTCATTATGGAAGGTAGTTTATTTTCGATATTTTTTTTTTCCGATGGATGGTAGCCTTATCATTATGGAAGGTAGTTTGTTGTCGATAGTTTTGCTATCCCAATGGATGGTAGCCTTGTCATTATGGAAGGTAGTTTGTTGTTGATATTTTTGTTACTCCAATGGATGGTAGCCTTGTCATTATGGAAGGTAGTCTGTTGTCTCGATTTTTGTTACTCCAATGGATGGTAGACTAGTCGTTATGTAAGGTAGTATGTTGTCGAGATTTTTGTTATTCCAATGGATGGTAGCCTTGTCATCATGGAAGGTAGTCTTTTTGTCGTGATTTTTGTCAATCCATTGGATAGTAGACTTGTCATTAAGGAAGGTGGTGTGTTGTTGATATTTTTGTTACTCCAATGGATGGTAGCCTTGTCAATATGGAAGGTAGTCTGTTTTCGAGATTTTTGTTATTCCAATGGATGGTAGCCTTGTCATTATGAAAGGTAGTCTGTTGTCGATATCTTTGTTACTCCAATGGATGGTAGCCTAGTCATTATGGAAGGTAGTCTGTTGTCGAGATTTTTGTTACTCCATTGGATGGTAGCCTTGTCATTATGGAAGGTAGTATGTTTTCGAGATTTTTGTTATTCCAATGGATGGTAGCCTTGTCATTATGGAAGGTAGTTTTTTGTCGAGATTTTTGTTATTCCAATTGATGGTATCCTTCTCATTATGGAAGGTAGTTTGTTGTTAATATTTTTGTTACTCCAATGGATGGTAGCCTTGTCATTATGGAAGGTAGTTTGTTGTCCCGATTATTGTTACTACAATGGATAGTAGACTAGTCGTTATGGAAGGTAGTTTGTTGTCGAGATTTTTGTTACTCCAATGGATGGTAGCCTTGTAATTATGGAAGGTAGTCTGTTGTCGAGATTTTTGTTACTCCAATGGATGGTAGACTTGTAATTATGGAAGGTAGTTTGTTGTCGTGATTTTTATTACTCTAAGGGATGGTAGCCTTGTCATTATGGAAGGTAGTCATTCGTTGTGATTTTTGTTACTCTAATGGATGGTAGCCTTGTCATTATGGAAGGTAGTCTGTCATTGTGATTTTTGTTACTCCAATGGATGGTAGCCTTGTCATTATGGAAGTTAGTCTGTTGTCGAGATTTTTGTTACTCCATTTGATGGTAGCCTTTTCATTATGGAAGGTAGTCTGTTTTCAAGATTTTTGTTATTCCAATGGATGGTAGCCTTGTCATTATGGAAGGTAGTTTGTTGTCGAGATTTTTGTTATTCCAATGGATGGTAGACTTGTCATTATGGAAGGTAGTTTGTTGTTGACATTTTTGTTACTCCATAGGATGGTAGCCTTGTCATTATGGAAGGTAGTCTGTTGTCCCCATTTTTGTTACTCCAATGGATGGTAGATTAGTCGTTATGGAAGGTAGTCTGTTGTCGATATTTTTGTTACTCCATTGGATGGTAGACTTGTTATTATGGAAGGTAGTCTGTTGTCGATATCTTTTTTACTCCAATGGATGGTATCCTTGTAATTATGGAAGGTAGTATGTTGTCGATAAATTTTTTATTCCAATGGATGGTAGCCTTGTCATTATGTAAGGTAGTCTTTTTGTCATGATTTTTGTTAATCCATTAGATAGTAGACTTGTCATTATGGAAGGTGGTCCGTTGTTGAGATTTTTGTTACTCCAATGGATGGTAGCCTTTTCAATATGGAAGGTAGTCTGTTTTCAAGATTTATGTTATTCCAATGGATGGTAGCCTTGTCATTATTAAAGGTAGTCTGTTGTCGATATCTTTGTTACTCCAATGGATGGTAGCCTAGTCATTATGGAAGGTAGTTTATTGTCGAGATTTTTGTTACTACATTGGATGGTAGCCTTGTCATTATGGAAGGTAGTTTATTTTCGAGATTTTTGTTATTCCAATGGATGGTAGCCTTGTCATTATGGAAGGTAGTTTGTTGTCGATATTTTTTCTATCCCAATGGATGGTAGCCTTGTCATTATGGAAGGTAGTTTGTTGTTGATATTTTTGTTACTCCAATGGATGGTAGCCTTATCATTATGGAAGGTAGTCTGTTGTCCCCATTTTTGTTACTCCAATGGATGATAGATTAGTCGTTATGGAAGGTAGTCTGTTGTCGAGATTTTTGTTACTCCATTGGATGGTAGACTTGTTATTATGGAAGGTAGTCTGTTGTTGATATTTTTTTTATTCCAATGGATGGTAGCCTTGTCATTATGGAAGGTAGTCTTTTTGTCGTGATTTTTGTTAATCCATTAGATAGTAGACTTGTCATTATGGAAGGTGGTCTGTTGTTGAGATTTTTGTTACTTCAATGGATGGTAGCCTTGTCAATATGGAAGGTAGTCTGTTTTCAAGATTTTTGTTATTCCAATGGATGGTAGCCTTGTCATTATTAAAGGTAGTCTGTTGTCGATATCTTTGTTACTCCAATGGATGGTAGCCTAGTCATTATGGAAGGTAGTTTATTGTCGAGATTTTTGTTACTACATTGGATGGTAGCGTTGTCATTATGGAAGGTAGTTTATTTTCGATATTTTTTTTATTCCGATGGATGGTAGCCTTATCATTATGGAAGGTAGTTTGTTGTCGATAGTTTTGCTATCCCAATGGATGGTAGCCTTGTCATTATGGAAGGTAGTTTGTTGTTGATATTTTTGTTACTCCAATGGATGGTAGCCTTGTCATTATGGAAGGTAGTCTGTTGTCTCGATTTTTGTTACTCCAATGGATGGTAGACTAGTCGTTATGTAAGGTAGTATGTTGTCGAGATTTTTGTTATTCCAATGGATGGTAGCCTTGTCATCATGGAAGGTAGTCTTTTTGTCGTGATTTTTGTCAATCCATTGGATAGTAGACTTGTCATTATGGAAGGTGGTGTGTTGTTGATATTTTTGTTACTCCAATGGATGGTAGCCTTGTCAATATGGAAGGTAGTCTGTTTTCGAGATTTTTGTTATTCCAATGGATGGTAGCCTTGTCATTATGAAAGGTAGTCTGTTGTCGATATCTTTGTTACTCCAATGGATGGTAGCCTAGTCATTATGGAAGGTAGTCTGTTGTCGAGATTTTTGTTACTCCAATGGATGGTAGCCTTGTCATTATGGAAGGTAGTATGTTTTCGATATTTTTGTTATTCCAATGGATGGTAGCCTTGTCATTATGGAAGGTAGTTTTTTGTCGAGATTTTTGTTATTCCAATTGATGGTAGCCTTCTCATTATGGAAGGTAGTTTGTTGTTAATATTTTTGTTACTCCAATGGATGGTAGCCTTGTCATTATGGAAGGTAGTTTGTTGTCCCGATTATTGTTACTACAATGGATAGTAGACTAGTCGTTATGGAAGGTAGTTTGTTGTCGAGATTTTTGTTACTCCAATGGATGGTAGCCTTGTAATTATGGAAGGTAGTCTGTTGTCGAGATTTTTGTTACTCCAATGGATGGTAGACTTGTAATTATGGAAGGTAGTTTGTTGTCGTGATTTTTATTACTCTAAGGGATGGTAGCCTTGTCATTATGGAAGGTAGTCATTCGTTGTGATTTTTGTTACTCTAATGGATGGTAGCCTTGTCATTATGGAAGGTAGTCTGTCATTGTGATTTTTGTTACTCCAATGGATGGTAGCCTTGTCATTATGGAAGTTAGTCTGTTGTCGAGATTTTTGTTACTCCATTTGATGGTAGCCTTTTCATTATGGAAGGTAGTCTGTTTTCGAGATTTTTGTTATTCCAATGGATGGTAGCCTTGTCATTATGGAAGGTAGTTTGTTGTCGAGATTTTTGTTATTCCAATGGATGGTAGACTTGTCATTATGGAAGGTAGTTTGTTGTTGATATTTTTGTTACTCCATAGGATGGTAGCCTTGTCATTATGGAAGGTAGTCTGTTGTCCCCATTTTTGTTACTCCAATGGATGGTAGATTAGTCGTTATGGAAGGTAGTCTGTTGTCGATATTTTTGTTACTCCATTGGATGGTAGACTTGTTATTATGGAAGGTAGTCTGTTGTCGATATCTTTTTTACTCCAATGGATGGTATCCTTGTAATTATGGAAGGTAGTATGTTGTCGATAAATTTTTTATTCCAATGGATGGTAGCCTTGTCATTATGTAAGGTAGTCTTTTTGTCATGATTTTTGTTAATCCATTAGATAGTAGACTTGTCATTATGGAAGGTGGTCCGTTGTTGAGATTTTTGTTACTCCAATGGATGGTAGCCTTTTCAATATGGAAGGTAGTCTGTTTTCAAGATTTATGTTATTCCAATGGATGGTAGCCTTGTCATTATTAAAGGTAGTCTGTGGTCGATATCTTTGTTACTCCAATGGATGGTAGCCTAGTTATTATGGAAGGTAGTTTATTGTCGAGATTTTTGTTACTACATTGGATGGTAGCCTTGTCATTATGGAAGGTAGTTTATTTTCGAGATTTTTGTTATTCCAATGGATGGTAGCCTTGTCATTATGGAAGGTAGTTTGTTGTCGATATTTTTTCTATCCCAATGGATGGTAGCCTTGTCATTATGGAAGGTAGTTTGTTGTTGATATTTTTGTTACTCCAATGGATGGTAGCCTTGTCATTATGTAAGGTAGTCTGTTGTCCCCATTTTTGTTACTCCAATGGATGATAGATTAGTCGTTATGGAAGGTAGTCTGTTGTCGAGATTTTTGTTACTCCATTGGATGGTAGACTTGTTATTATGGAAGGTAGTCTGTTGTTGATATTTTTTTTATTCCAATGGATGGTAGCCTTGTCATTATGGAAGGTAGTCTTTTTGTCGTGATTTTTGTTAATCCATTAGATAGTAGACTTGTCATTATGGAAGGTGGTCTGTTGTTGAGATTTTTGTTACTTCAATGGATGGTAGCCTTGTCAATATGGAAGGTAGTCTGTTTTCAAGATTTTTGTTATTCCAATGGATGGTAGCCTTGTCATTATTAAAGGTAGTCTGTTGTCGATATCTTTGTTACTCCAATGGATGGTAGCCTAGTCATTATGGAAGGTAGTTTATTGTCGAGATTTTTGTTACTACATTGGATGGTAGCGTTGTCATTATGGAAGGTAGTTTATTTTCGATATTTTTTTTATTCCGATGGATGGTAGCCTTATCATTATGGAAGGTAGTTTGTTGTCGATAGTTTTGCTATCCCAATGGATGGTAGCCTTGTCATTATGGAAGGTAGTTTGTTGTTGATATTTTTGTTACTCCAATGGATGGTAGCCTTGTCATTATGGAAGGTAGTCTGTTGTCTCGATTTTTGTTACTCCAATGGATGGTAGACTAGTCGTTATGTAAGGTAGTATGTTGTCGAGATTTTTGTTATTCCAATGGATGGTAGCCTTGTCATCATGGAAGGTAGTCTTTTTGTCGTGATTTTTGTCAATCCATTGGATAGTAGACTTGTCATTATGGAAGGTGGTATGTTGTTGATATTTTTGTTACTCCAATGGATGGTAGCCTTGTCAATATGGAAGGTAGTCTGTTTTCGAGATTTTTGTTATTCCAATGGATGGTAGCCTTGTCATTATGAAAGGTAGTCTGTTGTCGATATCTTTGTTACTCCAATGGATGGTAGCCTAGTCATTATGGAAGGTAGTCTGTTGTCGAGATTTTTGTTACTCCATTGGATGGTAGCCTTGTCATTATGGAAGGTAGTATGTTTTCGATATTTTTGTTATTCCAATGGATGGTAGCCTTGTCATTATGGAAGGTAGTTTTTTGTCGAGATTTTTGTTATTCCAATTGATGGTAGCCTTCTCATTATGGAAGGTAGTTTGTTGTTAATATTTTTGTTACTCCAATGGATGGTAGCCTTGTCATTATGGAAGGTAGTTTGTTGTCCCGATTATTGTTACTACAATGGATAGTAGACTAGTCGTTATGGAAGGTAGTTTGTTGTCGAGATTTTTGTTACTCCATTGGATGGTAGCCTTGTTATTAGGGAAGGTAGTCTGTTGTCGAGATTTTTGTTATTCCAATGGATGGTAGCCTTGTCATTATGGAAGGTAGTCTTTTTGTCGTGATTTTTGTTAATCCATTGGATAGTAGACTTGTCATTATGGAAGGTGGTATGTTGTTGAGAATTTTGTTACTCCAATGGATGGTAGCCTTGTCAATATGGAAGGTAGTCTGTTTTCGAGATTTTTGTTATTCCAATGGATGGTAGCCTTGTCATTATGAAAGGTAGTCTATTGTCAATATCTTTGTTACTCCATTGGATGGTAGCCTAGTCATTACGGAAGGTAGTCTGTTGTCGAGATTTTTGTTACTCCATTGGATGGTAGCCTTGTCATTATGGAAGGTAGTCTGTTTTCGAGATTTTTGTTATTCCAATGGATGGTAGCCTGGTCATTATGGAAGGTAGTTTGTTGTCGAGATTTTTGTTATTCCAATGGATGGTAGCATTGTCATTATGGAAGGTAGTTTGTTGTTGATATTTTTGTTACTCCAATGGATGGTAGCCTTGTCATTATGGAAGGTAGTTTGTTGTCCTGATTTTTGTTACTCCAATGGATGGTAGACTAGTCATTATGGAAGGTAGTATGTTGTCGAGATTTTTGTTACTCCATTGGATGGTAACCTTGTTATTATGAAAGGTAGTCTGTTGTCGAGATTTTTGTTATTCCAATGGATGGTAGCCTTGTCATTAGGGAAGTTAGTCTTTTTGTCGTGATTTTTGTTAATCCATTGGATAGTAGACTTGTCATTATGGAAGGTGGTCTGTTGTTGAGATTTTAGTTACTCCATTGGTTGGTAGCCTTGTCATTATGGAAGGTAGTATGTCATTGTGATTTTTGTTACTCCAATGGATGGTAGCGTTGTCATTATGGAAGGTAGTTTGTTGGCCATATTTTTGTTACTCCATTGGATAGTAGCCTTGTCATTATGGAAGGTAGTCTGTTGTCGAGATTTTTGTTATTCCAATGGATGGCAGCCTAGTAATTCTGGGAGGTAGTCTATTTTCGAGATTTTTCTTACTCCAATTGATGGTAGCCTTGTCATTATGGAAGATACTCTATTGTTGATATTTTTTTTACTCCAATGAATGATAGCATTGTCATTATGGAAGGTAGTCTCTTGTTGAGATTTTTGTTACTCCAATGGATGGTAGCCTTGTCATTATGGAAGGTAGTTTGTTGTCGTGATTTTTGTTACTCCAATGGATGGTAGCCTTGTCATTATGGAAGGTAGTATGTTGTCGATATCTTTGTTACTCCAATGGATGGTAGCCTTGTCATTAAGGAAGGTGGTTTATTTTCGAGATTTTTTATACTCTAATTGATGATAGACTTGTCATTATGAAAGATAGTCTCTTGTTGATATTTTTGTTACTCCAATGGATGGTAGCCTTGTCATTATGGAAGGTAGTATTTTGTCTATATCTTTGTTACTCCAATGGATAGTAGCCTTGTAATTATGGAAGGTAGTATGTTGTCGATAAATTTTTTACTCCAATGGATGGTAGCCTTGTCATTATGGAAGGTAGTCTGTTGTCGAGATTTTTGTTACTTCAATGGATGGTAGCCATGTCAATATGGAAGGTAGTCTGTTTTCGAGATTTTTGTTATTCCAATGGATGGTAGCCTTGTCATTATGAAAGGTAGTTTGTTGTCGATATCTTTGTTACTCCAATGGATGGTAGCCTAGTCATTATGGAAGGTAGTCTATAGTCGATATTATTGTTACTCCAAGGATGGTAGCCTTGTTATTATGGAAGGTAGTCTGTTGTCGAGATTTTTGTTACTCCAATGGATGGTAGCCTTGTCATTATGGAAGGTAGTCTGTCATTGTGATTTTTGTTTCTCCAATGGATGGTAGCCTTGTCATTATGGAAGGTAGTCATTCGTTGTGATTTTTGTTACTCTAATGGATGGTAGCCTTGTCATTATGGAAGGTAGTCTGTCATTGTGATTTTTGTTACTCCAATGGATGGTAGCCTTGTCATTATGGAAGTTAGTCTGTTGTCGAGATTTTTGTTACTCCATTTGATGGTAGCCTTTTCATTATGGAAGGTAGTCTGTTTTCGAGATTTTTGTTATTCCAATGGATGGTAGCCTTGTCATTATGGAAGGTAGTTTGTTGTCGAGATTTTTGTTATTCCAATGGATGGTAGACTTGTCATTATGGAAGGTAGTTTGTTGTTGATATTTTTGTTACTCCATAGGATGGTAGCCTTGTCATTATGGAAGGTAGTCTGTTGTCCCCATTTTTGTTACTCCAATGGATGGTAGATTAGTCGTTATGGAAGGTAGTCTGTTGTCGATATTTTTGTTACTCCATTGGATGGTAGACTTGTTATTATGGAAGGTAGTCTGTTGTCGATATCTTTTTTACTCCAATGGATGGTATCCTTGTAATTATGGAAGGTAGTATGTTGTCGATAAATTTTTTATTCCAATGGATGGTAGCCTTGTCATTATGTAAGGTAGTCTTTTTGTCATGATTTTTGTTAATCCATTAGATAGTAGACTTGTCATTATGGAAGGTGGTCCGTTGTTGAGATTTTTGTTACTCCAATGGATGGTAGCCTTTTCAATATGGAAGGTAGTCTGTTTTCAAGATTTATGTTATTCCAATGGATGGTAGCCTTGTCATTATTAAAGGTAGTCTGTTGTCGATATCTTTGTTACTCCAATGGATGGTAGCCTAGTCATTATGGAAGGTAGTTTATTGTCGTGATTTTTGTTACTACATTGGATGGTAGCCTTGTCATTATGGAAGGTAGTTTATTTTCGAGATTTTTGTTATTCCAATGGATGGTAGCCTTGTCATTATGGAAGGTAGTTTGTTGTCGATATTTTTTCTATCCCAATGGATGGTAGCCTTGTCATTATGGAAGGTAGTTTGTTGTTGATATTTTTGTTACTCCAATGGATGGTAGCCTTGTCATTATGGAAGGTAGTCTGTTGTCCCCATTTTTGTTACTCCAATGGATGATAGATTAGTCGTTATGGAAGGTAGTCTGTTGTCGAGATTTTTGTTACTCCATTGGATGGTAGACTTGTTATTATGGAAGGTAGTCTGTTGTTGATATTTTTTTTATTCCAATGGATGGTAGCCTTGTCATTATGGAAGGTAGTCTTTTTGTCGTGATTTTTGTTAATCCATTAGATAGTAGACTTGTCATTATGGAAGGTGGTCTGTTGTTGAGATTTTTGTTACTTCAATGGATGGTAGCCTTGTCAATATGGAAGGTAGTCTGTTTTCAAGATTTTTGTTATTCCAATGGATGGTAGCCTTGTCATTATTAAAGGTAGTCTGTTGTCGATATCTTTGTTACTCCAATGGATGGTAGCCTAGTCATTATGGAAGGTAGTTTATTGTCGAGATTTTTGTTACTACATTGGATGGTAGCGTTGTCATTATGGAAGGTAGTTTATTTTCGATATTTTTTTTATTCCGATGGATGGTAGCCTTATCATTATGGAAGGTAGTTTGTTGTCGATAGTTTTGCTATCCCAATGGATGGTAGCCTTGTCATTATGGAAGGTAGTTTGTTGTTGATATTTTTGTTACTCCAATGGATGGTAGCCTTGTCATTATGGAAGGTAGTCTGTTGTCTCGATTTTTGTTACTCCAATGGATGGTAGACTAGTCGTTATGTAAGGTAGTATGTTGTCGAGATTTTTGTTATTCCAATGGATGGTAGCCTTGTCATCATGGAAGGTAGTCTTTTTGTCGTGATTTTTGTCAATCCATTGGATAGTAGACTTGTCATTATGGAAGGTGGTATGTTGTTGATATTTTTGTTACTCCAATGGATGGTAGCCTTGTCAATATGGAAGGTAGTCTGTTTTCGAGATTTTTGTTATTCCAATGGATGGTAGCCTTGTCATTATGAAAGGTAGTCTGTTGTCGATATCTTTGTTACTCCAATGGATGGTAGCCTAGTCATTATGGAAGGTAGTCTGTTGTCGAGATTTTTGTTACTCCATTGGATGGTAGCCTTGTCATTATGGAAGGTAGTATGTTTTCGATATTTTTGTTATTCCAATGGATGGTAGCCTTGTCATTATGGAAGGTAGTTTTTTGTCGAGATTTTTGTTATTCCAATTGATGGTAGCCTTCTCATTATGGAAGGTAGTTTGTTGTTAATATTTTTGTTACTCCAATGGATGGTAGCCTTGTCATTATGGAAGGTAGTTTGTTGTCCCGATTATTGTTACTACAATGGATAGTAGACTAGTCGTTATGGAAGGTAGTTTGTTGTCGAGATTTTTGTTACTCCATTGGATGGTAGCCTTGTTATTAGGGAAGGTAGTCTGTTGTCGAGATTTTTGTTATTCCAATGGATGGTAGCCTTGTCATTATGGAAGGTAGTCTTTTTGTCGTGATTTTTGTTAATCCATTGGATAGTAGACTTGTCATTATGGAAGGTGGTATGTTGTTGAGAATTTTGTTACTCCAATGGATGGTAGCCTTGTCAATATGGAAGGTAGTCTGTTTTCGAGATTTTTGTTATTCCAATGGATGGTAGCCTTGTCATTATGAAAGGTAGTCTATTGTCGATATCTTTGTTACTCCATTGGATGGTAGCCTAGTCATTACGGAAGGTAGTCTGTTGTCGAGATTTTTGTTACTCCATTGGATGGTAGCCTTGTCATTATGGAAGGTAGTCTGTTTTCGAGATTTTTGTTATTCCAATGGATGGTAGCCTGGTCATTATGGAAGGTAGTTTGTTGTCGAGATTTTTGTTATTCCAATGGATGGTAGCATTGTCATTATGGAAGGTAGTTTGTTGTTGATATTTTTGTTACTCCAATGGATGGTAGCCTTGTCATTATGGAAGGTAGTTTGTTGTCCTGATTTTTGTTACTCCAATGGATGGTAGACTAGTCATTATGGAAGGTAGTATGTTGTCGAGATTTTTGTTACTCCATTGGATGGTAACCTTGTTATTATGAAAGGTAGTCTGTTGTCGAGATTTTTGTTATTCCAATGGATGGTAGCCTTGTCATTAGGGAAGTTAGTCTTTTTGTCGTGATTTTTGTTAATCCATTGGATAGTAGACTTGTCATTATGGAAGGTGGTCTGTTGTTGAGATTTTAGTTACTCCATTGGTTGGTAGCCTTGTCATTATGGAAGGTAGTATGTCATTGTGATTTTTGTTACTCCAATGGATGGTAGCGTTGTCATTATGGAAGGTAGTTTGTTGGCCATATTTTTGTTACTCCATTGGATAGTAGCCTTGTCATTATGGAAGGTAGTCTGTTGTCGAGATTTTTGTTATTCCAATGGATGGCAGCCTAGTAATTCTGGGAGGTAGTCTATTTTCGAGATTTTTCTTACTCCAATTGATGGTAGCCTTGTCATTATGGAAGATACTCTATTGTTGATATTTTTTTTACTCCAATGAATGATAGCATTGTCATTATGGAAGGTAGTCTCTTGTTGAGATTTTTGTTACTCCAATGGATGGTAGCCTTGTCATTATGGAAGGTAGTTTGTTGTCGTGATTTTTGTTACTCCAATGGATGGTAGCCTTGTCATTATGGAAGGTAGTATGTTGTCGATATCTTTGTTACTCCAATGGATGGTAGCCTTGTCATTAAGGAAGGTGGTTTATTTTCGAGATTTTTTATACTCTAATTGATGATAGACTTGTCATTATGAAAGATAGTCTCTTGTTGATATTTTTGTTACTCCAATGGATGGTAGCCTTGTCATTATGGAAGGTAGTATTTTGTCTATATCTTTGTTACTCCAATGGATGGTAGCCTTGTAATTATGGAAGGTAGTATGTTGTCGATAAATTTTTTACTCCAATGGATGGTAGCCTTGTCATTATGGAAGGTAGTCTGTTGTCGAGATTTTTGTTACTTCAATGGATGGTAGCCATGTCAATATGGAAGGTAGTCTGTTTTCGAGATTTTTGTTATTCCAATGGATGGTAGCCTTGTCATTATGAAAGGTAGTTTGTTGTCGATATCTTTGTTACTCCAATGGATGGTAGCCTAGTCATTATGGAAGGTAGTCTATAGTCGATATTATTGTTACTCCAAGGATGGTAGCCTTGTTATTATAGAAGGTAGTCTGTTGTCGAGATTTTTGTTACTCCAATGGATGGTAGCCTTGTCATTATGGAAGGTAGTCTGTCATTGTGATTTTTGTTTCTCCAATGGATGGTAGCCTTGTCATTATGGAAGGTAGTCTGTTTTCGATATTTTTGTTATTCCAATGGATCGTAGCCTTGTCATTATGGAAGGTAGTTTGTTGTCGAGATTTTTTTTATTCCAATGTATGGTAGACTTGTCATTATGGAAGGTAGTTTGTTGTTGATATTTTTGTTACTCCAATGGATGGTAGCCTTGTCATTATGGAAGGTAGTCTATTGTGCCGATTTTTGTTACTCCAATGGATGGTAGACTAGTCGTTATGGAAGGTAGTCTGTTGTCGAGATTTTTGTTATTCCAATGGATGGTAGCCTTGTAATCATGGAAGGTAGTCTTTTTGTTGTGATTTTTGTCAATCCATTGGATAGTAGAATTGTAATTATGGAAGGTGGTCTGTTGTTGAGATATTTGTTACTCCAATGGATGGTAGCCTTGTTAATATGGAAGGTAGTCTATTTTCGAGATTTTTGTTATTCTAATGGATGGTAGCCATGTCATTATGAAAGGTAGTTTGTTGTCGATATCATTGTTACTCCAATGGATGGTAGCCTAGTCATTATGGAAGGTAGTCTGTTTTCGAGATGTTTGTTATTCCAATGGATGGTAGCCTTCTAATTATGGAAGGTAGTTTTTTGTCGAGATTTTTTTTATTCCAATGGATGGTAGACTTGTCATTATGGAAGGTAGTTTGTTGTTGATATTTTTGTTACTCCAATGGATAGTAGCCTTGTCATTATGGAAGGTAGTTTGTTGTACCGATTTTTGTTACTCCAATGGATGGTAGACTAGTCTTTTTGGAAGGTAGTCTAATGTCGATATTTTTGTTACTCCATTGGATGGTAGCCTTGTTATTATGGAAGGTAGTCTATTGTCGAGATTTTGGTTATTCCAATGGATGGTAGCCTTGTCATTATGGAAGGTAGTCTTTTTGTCGTGATTTTTGTTAATCCATTGGATAGTAGACTTATCATTAAGGAAGGTGGTATGTTGTTGAGATTTTTGTTATTCCAATGGATGGTAGCCTTGTCATTATGGAAGGTAGTCTGTTGTCGAGAATTTTTTTACTCCAATGGATGGTATCCTTGTCATTATGGAAGGTAGTGTATTGTCCATATTTTTGTTACTCCATTGGATAGTAGCCTTGTCATTACGGAAGGTAGACTGTTGTCGAGATTTTTGTTATTCCAATGGATGGAAGCCTAGTAATTATGGGAGGTAGTCTATTTTCGAGATTTTTGTTACTCCAATGGATGGTAGCCTTGTAATTATGGAAGGTAGTTTGTTGTCAAGATTTTTGTTACTCCAATGGATGTTAGCCTTGTCATTATGGAAGATAGTCTCTTATTGATATTTTTGTTACTCCAATGGATGGTAGTCTTGTTATTATGGAAGGTAGTCTATTGTCGAGATTTTTGTTACTCCAATGAATGGAAGCCTTGTCATTATGATACATAGTTTGTTGTCGTGATTTTTGTTACTCCAATGTATGGTAGCCTTGTCATTATGGAAGGTAGTATCTTGTCGATATCTTTATTACTCCAATGGATGGTAGCCTTGTCATTAAGGAAGGTGCTTTATTGTAGAGATTTTTTATACTCTAATGGATGGTAGCCTTGTCATTATGAAAGGTAGTCTCTTGTTGATATTTTTTTTACTCCAATGGATGTTAGCCTTATCATTATGGAAGGTCGTATTTTGTCGATATCTTTGTTACTCAAATGGATGGTAGGCTTGTAATTATGGAAGGTAGTATGTTGTCGATAAATTTTTTACTCCAATGGATGGTAGCCTTGTCATTATGGAAGGTAGTTTGTTGTCGAGATTTTTGTTACTCCATTGGATGGTAGCTTTGTTATTATGGAAGGTAGTCTGTTGTCGAGATTTTTGTTATTCCAATGGATGGTAGCCTTGTCATTATGGAAGGTAGTTTTTTGTCGTGATTTTTGTTAATCCATTGGATAGTAGACTTGTCATTATGGAAGGTGGTCTTTTGTTGAGATTTTTGTTACTCCAATTGATGGTAGCCTTGTCAATATGGAAGGTAGTCTTTTTTTGAGATTTTTGTTATTCCAATGGATGGTAGCCTTGTAATTATGAAAGGTAGTCTGTTGTCTTCACTTTTTTACTCCAATGGATGGTATCCTAGTCATTATGGAAGGTAGTCTGTTTTCGAGATTTTTGTTACTCCATTGGATGGTAGCCCTGTCATTATGGAAGGTAATCTGTTTTCGATATTTTTGTTATTCCAATGGATGGTAGCCTTGTCATTATGGAAGGTAGTTTGTTGTCGAGATTTTTGTTTTTCCAATGGATGGTAGCCTTGTCATTATGGAAGGTAGTTTGTTGTTGATATTTTTGTAACTCCAATGGATGGTAGCCTTGTCATTATGGAAGGTAGTCTGTTGTCTCGATTTTTGTTACTCCAATGGATGGTATACTAGTCGTTATGGAAGGTAGTCTGTTGTCAAGATTTTTGTTACTCCATTGGATGGTAGCCTTGTTATTATGGAAGGTAGTTTGTTGTCAAGATTTTTGTTATTCCAATGGATGGTAGCCTTGTCATCATGGAAGGTAGTCTTTTTGTTGTGATTTTTGTCAATCCATTGGATATTAGACTTGTCATTATGGAAAGTGGTCTGTTGTTGAGATTTTTGTTACTCCAATGGATGGTAGCCTTGTCATTATGAAAGGTAGTCTATTGTCGATATCATTGTTACTCCAATGGATGGTAGCCTAGTCATTATGGAAGTTAGTCTGTTGTCGAGTTTTTTGTTACTCCATTGGATGGTAGCCTTGTCATTATGGAAGGTAGTCTATTTTCAAGATTTTTGTTATTCCAATGGATAGTAGCCTTGTCATTATGGAAGGTAGTTTGTTGTTGATATTTTTCTTACTCCAATGGATAGTAGCCTTGTCATTATGGAAGGTAGTTTGTTGTCCCAATTTTTTTACTCCAATGGATGGTAGACTAGTCATTAAGGAAGGTGGTCTGTTGTTGAGATTTTTGTTACTCCAATGGATGGTAGCCTTGTCATTATGGAAGGTAGTCTGTTGTCGAGATTTTTTTTACTCCAATGGATGGTATCCTTGTCATTATGGAAGGTGGTATGTCGTTGTGATTTTTGTTAATCCAATGGATGGTAGCCTTGTCATTATGGAAGGTAGTTTGTTGTTCAGATTTTTGTTAGTATAGTGTATGTTAGCCTTGTCTTTATGGAAGGTAGTTTGTTGTCCATATTTTTGTTACTCCATTGGATAGTAGCCTTGTCATTATGGAAGGTAGTCTGTTGTCGAGATTTTTGTTATTCCAATGGATGAAAGCCAAGTAATTATGGGAGGTAGTCTATTTTCGATATTTTTGTTACTCCAATGGATGGTAGCCTTGTCATTATGGAAGGTAGTCTGTTGTCGAGATTTTTGTTACTCCATTGGATGGTAGCCTTGTTATTATGGAAGGTCGTCTGTTGTCGATATTTTTGTTATTCCAATGGATGGTAGCCTTGTCTTTATGGAAGGTAGTTTTTTGTCGTGATTTTTTTTAATCCATTGGATAGTAGACTTATCATTATGGAAGGTGGTCTGTTGTTGAGATTTTTGTTACTCCAATTGATGGTAGCCTTGTCAATATGGAAGGTAGTCTGTTTTCGAGAATTTTTTTATTCCAATGGATGGTAGCCTTGTCATTATGAAAGGTAGTCTGTTGTCTATGTCTTTGTTTCTCCAAAGGATGGTAGCCTAGTCATTATGGAAGGTAGTCTGTTGTCGAGATTTTTGTTACTCCATTGGATGGTAGCCTTGTCATTATGGAAGGTAGTCTGTTTTCGATATTTTTGTTATTCCAATGGATGGTAGCCTTGTCATTATGGAAAGTAGTTTGTTGTCGAGATTTTTTTTATTCTAATGGATGGTAGCCTTGTCATTATGGAAGGTAGTTTGTTGTTGATATTTTTGTTACTCCAATGGTTGGTAGCCTTGTCATTATGGAAGGTAGTCTGTTGTCTCGATTTTTGTTACTCAAATGGATGGTAGACTAGTCGTTATGGAAGGTAGTCTGTTGTCGAGATTTTTGTTACTCCATTGGATGGTAGCCTTGTTATTATGGAAGGTAGTCTGTTGTCAAGATTTTTGTTATTCCAGTGGATGGTAACCTTGTCATCACGGAAGGTAGTCTTTTTGTTGTGATTTTTGTCAATCCATTGGATAGTAGACTTGTCATTATGGAAGGTGGTATGTTGTTTAGATTTTTGTTACTCCAATGGATGGTAGCCTTGTAATTATGAAAGGTAGTCTATTGTCGATATCATTGTTACTCCAATGGATGGTAGCCTAGTCATTATGGAAGTTAGTCTGTTGTCGAGATTTTTGTTACTCCATTGGATGGTAGCCTTGTCATTATGGAAGTTAGTCTGTTTTCGAGATTTTTGTTATTCCAATGGATGGTAGCCTTGTCATTATGGAAGGTAGTTTTTTGTCGAGATTTTTTTAATTCCAATGGATAGTAGCCTTGTCATTATGGAAGGTAGTTTGTTGTTGATATTTTTCTTACTCCAATGGATAGTAGCCTTGTCATTATGGAAGGTAGTTTGTTGTCCCAATTTTTTTTACTCCAATGGATGGTAGACTAGTCATTAAGGAAGGTGGTCTGTTGTTGAGATTTTTGTTACTCCAATGGATGGTAGCCTTGTCATTATGGAAGGTAGTCTGTTGTCGAGATTTTTTTTACTCCAATGGATGGTATCCTTGTCATTATGGAAGGTGGTATGTCGTTGTGATTTTTGTTAATCCAATGGATGGTAGCCTTGTCATTATGGAAGGTAGTCTGTTTTTGAGATGTTTGTTATTCCAATGGATGGTAGCCTTCTAATTATGGAAGGTAGTTTTTTGTCGAGATTTTTTTTATTCCAATGGATGGTAGACTTGTCATTATGGAAGGTAGTTTGTTGTTGATATTTTTGTTACTCCAATGGATAGTAGCCTTGTCATTATGGAAGGTAGTTTGTTGTACCGATTTTTGTTACTCCAATGGATGGTAGACTAGTCTTTTTGGAAGGTAGTCTATTGTCGATATTTTTGTTACTCCATTGGATGGTAGCCTTGTTATTATGGAAGGTAGTCTATTGTCGAGATTTTTGTTATTCCAATGGATGGTAGCCTTGTCATTATGGAAGGTAGTCTTTTTGTCGTGATTTTTGTTAATCCATTGGATAGTAGACTTATCATTAAGGAAGGTGGTATGTTGTTGAGATTTTTGTTATTCCAATGGATGGTAGCTTTGTCATTATGGAAGGTAGTCTGTTGTCGAGAATTTTTTTACTCCAATGGATGGTATCCTTGTCATTATGGAAGGTAGTGTGTTGTCCATATTTTTGTTACTCCATTGGATAGTAGCCTTGTCATTACGGAAGGTAGACTGTTGTCGAGATTTTTGTTATTCCAATGGATGGAAGCCTAGTAATTATGGGAGGTAGTCTATTTTCGAGATTTTTGTTACTCCATTGGATGGTAGCCTTGTTATTATGGAAGGTAGTTTGTTGTCAAGATTTTTGTTATTCCAATGGATGGTAGCCTTGTCATCATGGAAGGTAGTCTTTTTGTTGTGATTTTTGTCAATCCATTGGATATTAGACTTGTCATTATGGAAGGTGGTCTGTTGTTGAGATTTTTGTTACTCCAATGGATGGTAGCCTTGTCATTATGAAAGGTAGTCTATTGTCGATATCATTGTTACTCCAATGGATGGTAGCCTAGTCATTATGGAAGTTAGTCTGTTGTCGAGTTTTTTGTTACTCCATTGGATGGTAGCCTTGTCATTATGGAAGGTAGTCTATTTTCAAGATTTTTGTTATTCCAATGGATAGTAGCCTTGTCATTATGGAAGGTAGTTTGTTGTTGATATTTTTCTTACTCCAATGGATAGTAGCCTTGTCATTATGGAAGGTAGTTTGTTGTCCCAATTTTTTTACTCCAATGGATGGTAGACTAGTCATTAAGGAAGGTGGTCTGTTGTTGAGATTTTTGTTACTCCAATGGATGGTAGCCTTGTCATTATGGAAGGTAGTCTGTTGTCGAGATTTTTTTTACTCCAATGGATGGTATCCTTGTCATTATGGAAGGTGGTATGTCGTTGTGATTTTTGTTAATCCAATGGATGGTAGCCTTGTCATTATGGAAGGTAGTTTGTTGTTCAGATTTTTGTTAGTATAGTGTATGTTAGCCTTGTCTTTATGGAAGGTAGTTTGTTGTCCATATTTTTGTTACTCCATTGGATAGTAGCCTTGTCATTATGGAAGGTAGTCTGTTGTCGAGATTTTTGTTATTCCAATGGATGAAAGCCAAGTAATTATGGGAGGTAGTCTATTTTCGATATTTTTGTTACTCCAATGGATGGTAGCCTTGTCATTATGGAAGGTAGTCTGTTGTCGAGATTTTTGTTACTCCATTGGATGGTAGCCTTGTTATTATGGAAGGTCGTCTGTTGTCGATATTTTTGTTATTCCAATGGATGGTAGCCTTGTCTTTATGGAAGGTAGTTTTTTGTCGTGATTTTTTTTAATCCATTGGATAGTAGACTTATCATTATGGAAGGTGGTCTGTTGTTGAGATTTTTGTTACTCCAATTGATGGTAGCCTTGTCAATATGGAAGGTAGTCTGTTTTCGAGAATTTTTTTATTCCAATGGATGGTAGCCTTGTCATTATGAAAGGTAGTCTGTTGTCTATGTCTTTGTTTCTCCAAAGGATGGTAGCCTAGTCATTATGGAAGGTAGTCTGTTGTCGAGATTTTTGTTACTCCATTGGATGGTAGCCTTGTCATTATGGAAGGTAGTCTGTTTTCGATATTTTTGTTATTCCAATGGATGGTAGCCTTGTCATTATGGAAAGTAGTTTGTTGTCGAGATTTTTTTTATTCTAATGGATGGTAGCCTTGTCATTATGGAAGGTAGTTTGTTGTTGATATTTTTGTTACTCCAATGGTTGGTAGCCTTGTCATTATGGAAGGTAGTCTGTTGTCTCGATTTTTGTTACTCAAATGGATGGTAGACTAGTCGTTATGGAAGGTAGTCTGTTGTCGAGATTTTTGTTACTCCATTGGATGGTAGCCTTGTTATTATGGAAGGTAGTCTGTTGTCAAGATTTTTGTTATTCCAGTGGATGGTAACCTTGTCATCACGGAAGGTAGTCTTTTTGTTGTGATTTTTGTCAATCCATTGGATAGTAGACTTGTCATTATGGAAGGTGGTATGTTGTTTAGATTTTTGTTACTCCAATGGATGGTAGCCTTGTAATTATGAAAGGTAGTCTATTGTCGATATCATTGTTACTCCAATGGATGGTAGCCTAGTCATTATGGAAGTTAGTCTGTTGTCGAGATTTTTGTTACTCCATTGGATGGTAGCCTTGTCATTATGGAAGTTAGTCTGTTTTCGAGATTTTTGTTATTCCAATGGATGGTAGCCTTGTCATTATGGAAGGTAGTTTTTTGTCGAGATTTTTTTAATTCCAATGGATAGTAGCCTTGTCATTATGGAAGGTAGTTTGTTGTTGATATTTTTCTTACTCCAATGGATAGTAGCCTTGTCATTATGGAAGGTAGTTTGTTGTCCCAATTTTTTTTACTCCAATGGATGGTAGACTAGTCATTAAGGAAGGTGGTCTGTTGTTGAGATTTTTGTTACTCCAATGGATGGTAGCCTTGTCATTATGGAAGGTAGTCTGTTGTCGAGATTTTTTTTACTCCAATGGATGGTATCCTTGTCATTATGGAAGGTGGTATGTCGTTGTGATTTTTGTTAATCCAATGGATGGTAGCCTTGTCATTATGGAAGGTAGTCTGTTTTTGAGATGTTTGTTATTCCAATGGATGGTAGCCTTCTAATTATGGAAGGTAGTTTTTTGTCGAGATTTTTTTTATTCCAATGGATGGTAGACTTGTCATTATGGAAGGTAGTTTGTTGTTGATATTTTTGTTACTCCAATGGATAGTAGCCTTGTCATTATGGAAGGTAGTTTGTTGTACCGATTTTTGTTACTCCAATGGATGGTAGACTAGTCTTTTTGGAAGGTAGTCTATTGTCGATATTTTTGTTACTCCATTGGATGGTAGCCTTGTTATTATGGAAGGTAGTCTATTGTCGAGATTTTTGTTATTCCAATGGATGGTAGCCTTGTCATTATGGAAGGTAGTCTTTTTGTCGTGATTTTTGTTAATCCATTGGATAGTAGACTTATCATTAAGGAAGGTGGTATGTTGTTGAGATTTTTGTTATTCCAATGGATGGTAGCTTTGTCATTATGGAAGGTAGTCTGTTGTCGAGAATTTTTTTACTCCAATGGATGGTATCCTTGTCATTATGGAAGGTAGTGTGTTGTCCATATTTTTGTTACTCCATTGGATAGTAGCCTTGTCATTACGGAAGGTAGACTGTTGTCGAGATTTTTGTTATTCCAATGGATGGAAGCCTAGTAATTATGGGAGGTAGTCTATTTTCGAGATTTTTGTTACTCCAATGGATGGTAGCCTTGTAATTATGGAAGGTAGTTTGTTGTCAAGATTTTTGTTACTCCAATGGATGTTAGCCTTGTCATTATGGAAGATAGTCTCTTATTGATATTTTTGTTACTCCAATGGATGGTAGTCTTGTTATTATGGAAGGTAGTCTATTGTCGAGATTTTTGTTACTCCAATGAATGGAAGCCTTGTCATTATGATACATAGTTTGTTGTCGTGATTTTTGTTACTCCAATGTATGGTAGCCTTGTCATTATGGAAGGTAGTATCTTGTCGATATCTTTATTACTCCAATGGATGGTAGCCTTGTCATTAAGGAAGGTGCTTTATTGTAGATATTTTTTATACTCTAATGGATGGTAGCCTTGTCATTATGAAAGGTAGTCTCTTGTTGATATTTTTTTTACTCCAATGGATGTTAGCCTTATCATTATGGAAGGTCGTATTTTATCGATATCTTTGTTACTCAAATGGATGGTAGGCTTGTAATTATGGAAGGTAGTATGTTGTCGATAAATTTTTTACTCCAATGGATGGTAGCCTTGTCATTATGGAAGGTAGTTTGTTGTCGAGATTTTTGTTACTCCATTGGATGCTAGCTTTGTTATTATGGAAGGTAGTCTGTTGTCGAGATTTTTGTTATTCCAATGGATGGTAGCCTTGTCATTATGGAAGGTAGTTTTTTGTCGTGATTTTTGTTAATCCATTGGATAGTAGACTTGTCATTATGGAAGGTGGTCTTTTGTTGAGATTTTTGTTACTCCAATTGATGGTAGCCTTGTCAATATGGAAGGTAGTCTTTTTTTGAGATTTTTGTTATTCCAATGGATGGTAGCCTTGTAATTATGAAAGGTAGTCTGTTGTCTTCACTTTTTTACTCCAATGGATGGTATCCTAGTCATTATGGAAGGTAGTCTGTTTTCGAGATTTTTGTTACTCCATTGGATGGTAGCCCTGTCAATATGGAAGGTAGTCTATTTTCGATATTTTTGTTATTCCAATGGATGGTAGCCTTGTCAATATGGAAGGTAGTTTGTTGTCGAGATTTTTGTTTTTCCAATGGATGGTAGCCTTGTCATTATGGAAGGTAGTTTGTTGTTGATATTTTTGTTACTCCAATGGATGGTAGCCTTGTCATTATGGAAGGTAGTCTGTTGTCTCGATTTTTGTTACTCCAATGGATGGTATACTAGTCGTTATGGAAGGTAGTCTGTTGTCAAGATTTTTGTTACTCCATTGGATGGTAGCCTTGTTATTATGGAAGGTAGTCTGTTGTCAAGATTTTTGTTATTCCAATGGATGGTAGCCTTGTCATCATGGAATGTAGTCTTTTTGTTGTGATTTTTGTCAATCCATTAGATATTAGACTTGTCATTATGGAAGGTGGTCTGTTGTTGAGATTTTTGTTACTCCAATGGATGGTAGCCTTGTCATTATGAAAGGTAATCTATTGTCGATATCATTGTTACTCCAATGGATGGTAGCCTAGTAATTATGGAAGTTAGTCTGTTGTCGAGTTTTTTGTTACTCCATTGGATGGTAGCCTTGTCATTATGGAAGGTAGTCTATTTTCAAGATTTTTGTTATTCCAATGGATAGTAGCCTTGTCATTATGGAAGGTAGTTTGTTGTTGATATTTTTCTTACTCCAATGGATAGTAACCTTGTCATTATGGAAGGTAGTTTGTTGTCCCAATTTTTTTACTCCAATGGATGGTAGACTAGTCATTAAGGAAGGTGGTCTGTTGTTGAGATTTTTGTTACTCCAATGGATTGTAGCCTTGTCATTATGGAAGGCAGTTTGTTGTCGAGATTTTTTTTACTCCAATGGATGGTATCCTTGTCATTATGGAAGGTGGTATGTCGTTGTGATTTTTGTTAATCCAATGGATGGTAGCCTTGTCATTATGGAAGGTAGTTTGTTGTTCAGATTTTTGTTAGTATAGTGTATGTTAGCCTTGTCTTTATGGAAGGTAGTTTGTTGTCCATATTTTTGTTACTCCATTGGATAGTAGCCTTTTCATTACGGAAGGTAGTCTGTTGTCGAGGTTTTTTATTATTCCAATGGATGGAAGCCAAGTAATTATGGGAGGTAATCTATTTTCGAGATTTTTGTTACTCCAATGGATGGTAGCCTTGTCATTATGGAAGGTAGTCTGTTGTCGAGATTTTTTTTATTCCAATGGATGGTAGCCTTTTCATTATGGAAGGTAGTTTTTTGTTGTGATTTTTTTTAATCCATTGGATAGTAGACTTATCATTATGGAAGGTGGTCTGTTGTTGAGATTTTTGTTACTCCAATTGATGGTAGCCTTGTCAATATGGAAGGTAGTCTGTTTTTGAGATTTTTTTTATTCCAATGGATGGTAGCCTTGTCATTATGAAAGGTAGTCTGTTGTCTATATATTTGTTTTTCCAATGGATGGTAGCCTAGTCATTATGGAAGGTAGTCTGTTGTCGAGATTTTTGTTACTACATTGGATGGTAGCCTTGTCATTATGGAAGGTAGTCTGTTTTCGATATTTTTGTTATTCCAATGGATGGTAGCCTTGTCATTATGGAAAGTAGTTTGTTGTCGAGATTTTTGTTATTCCAATGGATGGTAGCCTTGTCATTATGGAAGGTAGTTTGTTGTTGATATTTTTGTTACTCCAATGGTTGGTAGCCTTGTCATTATGGAAGGTAGTCTGTTGTCTCGATTTTTGTTACTCCAATGGATGGTAGACTAGTCGTTACGGAAGGTAGTCTGTTGTCGAGATTTTTGTTACTCCATTGGATGGTAGCCTTATTATTATGGAAGGTAGTATGTTGTCGAGATTTTTGTTATTCCAATGGATGGTAGCCTTGTCATCATGGAAGGTAGTGTTTTTGTCGTGATTTTCGTCAATCCATTGGATAGTAGACTTGTCATTATGGAAGGTGGTCTGTTGTTTAGATTTTTGTTACTCCAATGGATGGTAGCCTTGTCAATATGGAAGGTAGTCTGTTTTCGAGATTTTTGTTATTCCAATGGATGGTAGCCTTGTTATTATGGAAGGTAGTCTGTTGTCGATATCATTGTTACTCCGATAGATGGTAGCCTAGTCATTATGGAAGGTAGTCTGTTGTCGAGATTTTTTGTTACTCCATTGGATGGTAGCCTTGTCATTATGGAAGGTAGTCTGTTTTCGAGATTTTTGTTATTCCAATGGATGGTAGCCTTGTCATTATGGAAAGTAGTTTGTTGTCGAGTTTTTTGTTATTCCAATGGATGGTAGCCTTGTCATAATGGAAGGTAGTTTGTTGTTGATATTTTTGTTACTCCAATGGTTGGTAGCCTTGTCATTATGGAAGGTAGTCTGTTGTCTCGATTTTTGTTACTCCAATGGATGGTAGACTAGTCGTTACGGAAGGTAGTCTGTTGTCGAGATTTTTGTTACTCTATTGGATGGTAGCCTTGTTATTATGGAAGGTAGTCTGTTGTCGAGATTTTTGTTATTCCAATGGATGGTAGCCTTGTCATCATGGAAGGTAGTGTTTTTGTCGTGATTTTTGTCAATCCATTGGATAGTAGACTTGTCATTATGGAAGGTGGTCTGTTGTTTAGATTTTTGTTACTCCAATGGATGGTAGCCTTGTCAATATGGAAGGTAGTCTGTTTTCGAGATTTTTGTTATTCCAATGGATGGTAGCCTTGTTATTATGAAAGGTAGTCTGTTGTCGATATCATTGTTACTCCAATAGATGGTAGCCTAGTCATTATGGAAGGTAGTTTGTTGTCGAGATTTTTTGTTACTCCATTGGATGGTAGCCTTGTCATTATGGAAGGTAGTCTGTTGTTGAGATTTTTTGTAACTCCATTGGATGGTAGCCTTGTCATTATGGAAGGTAGAATGTTTTCGAGATTTTTGTTATTCCAATGGATGGTAGCCTTCTCATTATGGAAGGTAGTCTTTTGTCGAGTTTTTTGTTAATCCATTGGATAGTAGACTTGTCATTATGGAAGGTGGTATGTTGTTGAGATTTTTGTTACTCCAATTGATGGTAGCCTTGTCAATATGGAAGGTAGTCTTTTTTCGAGATTTTTGTTATTCTAATGGATGGTAGCCTTGTCATTATGAAAGGTAGTCTGTTGTCTATATCTTTGTTACTCCAATGGATGGTAGCCTAGTCATTATGGAAGGTAGTCAGTTGTCGAGATTTTTGTTACTCCATTGGATGGTAGCCTTGTCATTATGGAAGGTAGTCTGTTTTCGATATTTTTGTTATTCCAATGGAAGGTAGCCTTGTCATTATGGAAGGTAGTTTTTTGTCGTGATTTTTGTTAATCCATTGGATAGTAGACTTGTCATTATGGAAGGTGGTCTGTTGTTGAGATTTTTGTTACTCCAATTGATGGTAGCCTTGTCAATATGGAAGGTAGTCTTTTTTTGAGATTTTTGTTATTCCAATGGATGGTAGCCTTCTCATTATGGAAGGTAGTCTTTTGTCGAGTTTTTTGTTAATCCATTGGATAGTAGACTTGTCATTATGGAAGGTGGTATGTTGTTGAGATTTTTGTTACTCCAATTGATGGTAGCCTTGTCAATATGGAAGGTAGTCTTTTTTCGAGATTTTTGTTATTCTAATGGATGGTAGCCTTGTCATTATGAAAGGTAGTCTGTTGTCTTCACTTTTTTACTCCAATGGATGGTATCCTAGTCATTATGGAAGGTAGTCTGTTGTCGAGATTTTTGTTACTCCATTGGATGGTAGCCCTGTCATTATGGAAGGTAGTCTGTTTTCGATATTTTTGTTATTCCAATGGATGGTAGCCTTGTCTTTATGGAAGGTAGTTTGTTGTCGAGATTTTTGTTTTTCCAATGGATGGTAGCCTTGTCATTATGGAAGGTAGTTTGTTGTTGATATTTTTGTTACTCCAATGGATGGTAGCCTTGTCATTATGGAAGGTAGTTTGTTGTTCAGATTTTTGTTAGTATAGTGTATGTTAGCCTTGTCTTTATGGAAGGTAGTTTGTTGTCCATATTTTTGTTACTCCATTGGATAGTAGCCTTGTCATTATGGAAGGTAGTCTGTTGTCGAGATTTTTGTTATTCCAATGGATGGAAGCCAAGTAATTATGGGAGGTAGTCTATTTTCGATATTTTTGTTACTCCAATGGATGGTAGCCTTGTCATTATGGAAGGTAGTCTGTTGTCGAGATTTTTGTTACTCCATTGGATGGTAGCCTTGTTATTATGGAAGGTCGTCTGTTGTCGATATTTTTGTTATTCCAATGGATGGTAGCCTTGTCTTTATGGAAGGTAGTTTTTTGTCGTGATTTTTTTTAATCCATCGGATAGTAGACTTATCATTATGGAAGTTGGTCTGTTGTTGAGATTTTTGTTACTCCAATTGATGGTAGCCTTGTCAATATGGAAGGTAGTCTGTTTTCGAGAATTTTTTTATTCCAATGGATGGTAGCCTTGTCATTATGAAAGGTAGTTTGTTGTCTATATCTTTGTTTCTCCAAAGGATGGTAGCCTAGTCATTATGGAAGTTAGTCTATTGTCGAGATTTTTGTTACTCCATTGGATGGTAGCCTTGTCATTATGGAAGGTAGTCTGTTTTCAATATTTTTGTTATTCCAATGGATGGTAGCCTTGTCATTATGGAAAGTAGTTTGTTGTCGAGATTTTTGTTATTCCAATGGATGGTAGCCTTGTCATTATGGAAGGTAGTTTGTTGTTGATATTTTTGTTACTCCAATGGTTGGTAGCCTTGTCATTATGGAAGGCAGTTTGTTGTCGAGATTTTTTTACTCCAATGGATGGTATCCTTGTCATTATGGAAGGTGGTATGTCGTTGTGATTTTTGTTAATCCAATGGATGGTAGCCTTGTCATTATGGAAGGTAGTCTGTTGTCTCGATTTTTGTTACTCCAATGGATGGTAGACTAGTCGTTATGGAAGGTAGTTTGTTGTCGAGATTTTTGTTACTCCATTGGATGGTAGCCTTGTTATTATGGAAGGTAGTCTGTTGTCAAGATTTTTGTTATTCCAATGGATAGTAGCCTTGTCATCACGGAAGGTAGTCTTTTTGTTGTGATTTTTGTCAATCCATTGGATAGTAGACTTGTCATTATGGAAGGTGGTCTGTTGTTTAGATTTTTGTTACTCCAATGGATGGTAGCCTTGTCATTATGAAAGGTAGTCTATTGTCGATATCATTGTTACTCCAATGGATGGTAGCCTAGTCATTATGGAAGTTAGTCTGTTGTCGAGATTTTTGTTACTCCATTGGATGGTAGCCTTGTCATTATGGAAGGTAGTCTGTTTTCGAGATTTTTGTTATTCCAATGGATGGTAGCCTTGTCATTATGGAAGGTAGTTTTTTGTCGAGATTTTTTTTATTCCAATGGATAGTAGCCTTGTCATTATGGAAGGTAGTTTGTTGTTGATATTTTTCTTACTCCAATGGATAGTAGCCTTGTCATTATGGAAGGTAGTTTGTTGTCCCAATTTTTTTTACTCCAATGGATGGTAGACTAGTCATTAAGGAAGGTGGTCTATTGTTGAGATTTTTGTTACTCCAATGGATGGTAGCCTTGTCATTATGGAAGGCAGTTTGTTGTCGAGATTTTTTTACTCCAATGGATGGTATCCTTGTCATTATGGAAGGTGGTATGTCGTTGTGATTTTTGTTAATCCAATGGATGGTAGCCTTGTCATTATGGAAGGTAGTTTGTTGTTCAGATTTTTGTTAGTATAGTTTATGTTAGCCTTGTCTTTATGGAAGGTAGTTTGTTGTCCATATTTTTGTTACTCCATTGGATAGTAGCCTTGTCATTATGGAAGGTAGTCTGTTGTCGAGATTTTTGTTATTCCAATGGATGGAAGCCAAGTAATTATGGGAGGTAGTCTATTTTCGATATTTTTTTTCTCCAATGGATGGTAGCCTTGTCATTATGGAAGGTAGTCTATTGTCGAGATTTTTGTTACTCCATTGGATGGTAGCCTTGTTATTATGGAAGGTCGTCTGTTGTTGATATTTTTGTTATTCCAATGGATGGTAGCCTTGTCATTATGGAAAGTAGTTTGTTGTCGAGATTTTTGTTATTCCAATGGATGGTAGCCTTGTCATTATGGAAGGTAGTTTGTTGTTGATATTTTTGTTACTCCAATGGTTGGTAGCCTTGTCATTATGGAAGGTAGTCTGTTGTATCTATTTTTTTTACTCCAATGGATGGTAGACTAGTCGTTATGGAAGGTAGTCTGTTGTCGAGATTTTTGTTACTCCATTGGATGGTAGCCTTGTTATTATGGAAGGTAGTCTGTTGTCAAGATTTTTGTTATTCCAATGGATAGTAGCCTATGCATCACGGAAGGTAGTCTATTTGTTGTGATTTTTGTCAATCCATTGGATAGTAGACTTGTCATTATGGAAGGTGGTCTGTTGTTTAGATTTTAGTTACTCCAATGGATGGTAGCCTTGTCATTATGAAAGGTAGTCTATTGTCGATATCATTGTTACTCCAATGGATGGTAGCCTAGTCATTATGGAAGTTAGTCTGTTGTCGAGATTTTTGTTACTCCATTGGATGGTAGCCTTGTCATTATGGAAGGTAGTCTGTTTTCGAGATTTTTGTTATTCCAATGGATGGTCGCCTTGTCATTATGGAAGGTAGTTTTTTGTCGAGATTTTTTTTATTCCAATGGATAGTAGCCTTGTCATTATTGAGGGTAGTTTGTTGTTGATATTTTTCTTACTCCAATGGATAGTAGCCTTGTCATTATGGAAGGTAGTTTGTTGTCCCAATTTTTTTTACTCCAATGGATGGTAGACTAGTCATTAAGGAAGGTGGTCTGTTGTTGAGATTTTTGTTACTCCAATGGATGGTAGCCTTGTCATTATGGAAGGCAGTCTGTTGTCGAGATTTTTTTTACTCCAATGGATGGTATCCTTGTCATTATGGAAGGTGGTATGTCGTTGTGATTTTTGTTAATCCAATGGATGGTAGCCTTGTCATTATGGAAGGTAGTGTGTTCTTCAGATCTTTGTTAGTATAGTCTATGTTAGCCTTGTCTTTATGGAAGGTAGTTTGTTGTCCATATTTTTGTTACTCCATTGGATAGTAGCCTTGTCATTACAGAAGGTAGTCTATTGTCGAGGTTTTTTATTATTCCAATGGATGGAAGCCAAGTAATTATGGGAGGTAGTCTATTTTCGAGATTTTTGTTACTCCAATGGATGGTAGCCTTGTCATTATGGAAGGTAGTCTGTTGTCGAGATTTTTGTTACTCCATTGGATGGTAGCCTTGTTATTATGGAAGGTAGTCTGTTGTCGAGATTTTTGTTATTCCAATGGATGGTAGCCTTTTCATTATGGAAGGTAGTTTTTTGTTGTGATTTTTTTTAATCCATTGGATAGAAGACTTATCATTATGGAAGGTGGTCTGTTGTTGAGATTTTTGTTACTCCAATTGATGGTAGCCTTGTCAATATGGAAGGTAGTCTGTTTTCGAGATTTTTTTTATTCCAATGGATGGTAGCCTTGTCATTATGAAAGGTAGTCTGTTGTCTATATCTTTGTTTCTCCAATGGATGGTAGCCTAGTCATTATGGAAGGTAGTATGTTGTCGATATTTTTGTTACTCCATTGGATGGTAGCCTTGTCATTATGGAAGGTAGTCTATTTTCGATATTTTTGTTATTCCAATGGATGGTAGCCTTGACATTATGGAAAGTAGTTTGTTGTCGAGATTTTTGTTATTCCAATGGATGGTAGCCTTGTCATTATGGAAGGTAGTTTGTTGTTGATATTTTTGTTACTCCAATGGTTGGTAGCCTTGTCATTATGGAAGGTAGTCCGTTGTCTCGATTTTTGTTACTCCAATGGATGGTAGACTAGTCGTTACGGAAGGTAGTCTGTTGTCGAGATTTTTGTTACTCCATTGGATGGTAGCCTTGTTATTATGGAAGGTAGTCTGTTGTCGAGATTTTTGTTATTCCAATGGATGGTAGCCTTGTCATCATTGAAGGTAGTGTTTTTGTCGTGATTTTTGTCAATCCATTGGATAGTAGACTTGTCATTATGGAAGGTGGTCTGTTGTTTAGATTTTTGTTACTCCAATGGATGGTAGCCTTGTCAATATGGAAGGTAGTCTGTTTACGAGATTTTTGTTATTCCACTGGATGGTAGCCTTGTTATTATGAAAGGTAGTCTGTTGTCGATATCATTGTTACTCCAATAGATGGTAGCCTAGTCATTATGGAAGGTAGTCTGTTGTCGAGATTTTTTGTTACTCCATTGGATGGTAGCCTTGTCATTATGGAAGGTAGTCTGTTTTCGAGATTTTTGTTATTCCAATGGATGGTAGCCTTGTCATTATGGAAGGTAGTTTTTTGTCGAGTTTTTTGTTAATCCATTGGATAGTAGACTTGTCATTATGGAAGGTGGTCTGTTGTTGAGATTTTTGTTACTCCAATTGATGGTAGCCTTGTCAATATGGAAGGTAGTCTTTTTTCGAGATTTTTGTTATTCTAATGGATGGTAGCCTTGTCATTATGAAAGGTAGTCTGTTGTCTATATCTTTGTTACTCCAATGGATGGTAGCCTAGTCATTATGGAAGGTATTCAGTTGTCGAGATTTTTGTTACTCCATTGGATGGTAGCCTTATCATTATGGAAGGTAGTCTGTTTTCGATATTTTTGTTATTCCAATGGAAGGTAGCCTTGTCATTATGGAAGGTAGTTTGTTGTCGAGTTTTTGTTATTCCAATGGATGGTAGACTTGTCATTATAGAAGGTAGTCTGTTGTTGATATTTTTGTTACTCCAATGGATGGTAGCCTTGTCATTATGGAAGGTAGTCTGTTGTCGATATTTTTGTTACTCCATTGGATGGTAGCCTTGTTATTATGGAAGGTAGTCTGTTGTCGAGATTTTTGTTATTCCAATGGATGGTAGCCTTGTCATCATGGAAGGTAGTCTTTTTGTCGTGATTTTTGTCAATCCATTGGATAGTAGACTTGTCATTAAGGAAGGTGGTATGTTGTTGAGATTTTTGTTTCTCCAAAAGATGGTAGCCTTGTCATTATGGAAGGTAGTCTGTTGTCGAAATTTTTGTTACTCCAATGGATGGTAGCCTTGTTATTATGAAAGGTAGTTTGTTGTCGATATCATTGTTACTCCAATAGATGGTAGCCTAGTCATTATGGAAGGTAGTCTGTTGTCGAGATTTTTGTTACTCCATTGGATGGTAGCCTTGTCATTATGGAAGGTAGTCTGTTTTCGAGATTTTTGTTATTCCAATGGATGGTAGCCTTGTCATTATGGAAGGTAGTTTTTTGTTGTGATTTTTTTTAATCCATTGGATAGTAGACTTATCATTATGGAAGGTGGTCTGTTGTTGAGATTTTTGTTACTCCAATTGATGGTAGCCTTGTCAATATGGAAGGTAGTCTGTTTTCGAGATTTTTTTTATTCCAATGGATGGTAGCCTTGTCATTATGAAAGGTAGTCTGTTGTCTATATCTTTGTTTCTCCAATGGATGGTAGCCTAGTCATTATGGAAGGTAGTATGTTGTCGAGATTTTTGTTACTCCATTGGATGGTAGCCTTGTCATTATGGAAGGTAGTCTATTTTCGATATTTTTGTTATTCCAATGGATGGTAGCCTTGTCATTATGGAAAGTAGTTTGTTGTCGAGATTTTTGTTATTCCAATGGATGGTAGCCTTGTCATTATGGAAGGTAGTTTGTTGTTGATATTTTTGTTACTCCAATGGTTGGTAGCCTTGTCATTATGGAAGGTAGTCTGTTGTCTCGATTTTTGTTACTCCAATGGATGGTAGACTAGTCGTTACGGAAGGTAGTCTGTTGTCGAGATTTTTGTTACTCCATTGGATGGTAGCCTTGTTATTATGGAAGGTAGTCTGTTGTCGAGATTTTTCTTATTCCAATGGATGGTAGCCTTGTCATCATGGAAGGTAGTGTTTTTGTCGTGATTTTTGTCAATCCATTGGATAGTAGACTTGTCATTATGGAAGGTGGTCTGTTGTTTAGATTTTTGTTACTCCAATGGATGGTAGCCTTGTCAATATGGAAGGTAGTCTGTTTACGAGATTTTTGTTATTCCAATGGATGGTAGCCTTGTTATTATGAAAGGTAGTCTGTTGTCGATATCATTGTTACTCCAATAGATGGTAGCCTAGTCATTATGGAAGGTAGTCTGTTGTCGAGATTTTTTGTTACTCCATTGGATGGTAGCCTTGTCATTATGGAAGGTAGTCTGTTTTCGAGATTTTTGTTATTCCAATGGATGGTAGCCTTGTCATTATGGAAGGTAGTTTTTTGTCGAGTTTTTTGTTAATCCATTGGATAGTAGACTTGTCATTATGGAAGGTGGTCTGTTGTTGAGATTTTTGTTACTCCAATTGATGGTAGCCTTGTCAATATGGAAGGTAGTCTTTTTTCGAGATTTTTGTTATTCTAATGGATGGTAGCCTTGTCATAATGAAAGGTAGTCTGTTGTCTATATCTTTGTTACTCCAATGGATGGTAGCCTAGTCATTATGGAAGGTAGTCAGTTGTCTAGATTTTTGTTACTCCATTGGATGGTAGCCTTATCATTATGGAAGGTAGTCTGTTTTCGATATTTTTGTTATTCCAATGGAAGGTAGCCTTGTCATTATGGAAGGTAGTTTGTTGTCGAGTTTTTGTTATTCCAATGGATGGTAGACTTGTCATTATAGAAGGTAGTCTGTTGTTGATATTTTTGTTACTCCAATGGATGGTAGCCTTGTCATTATGGAAGGTAGTCTGTTGTCGATATTTTTGTTACTCCATTGGATGGTAGCCTTGTTATTATGGAAGGTAGTCTGTTGTCGAGATTTTTGTTATTCCAATGGATGGTAGCCTTGTCATCATGGAAGGTAGTCTTTTTGTCGTGATTTTTGTCAATCCATTGGATAGTAGACTTGTCATTAAGGAAGGTGGTATGTTGTTGAGATTTTTGTTTCTCCAATGGATGGTAGCCTTGTCATTATGGAAGGTAGTCTGTTGTCGAGATTTTTGTTACTCCAATGGATGGTAGCCTTGTTATTATGAAAGCTAGTTTGTTGTCGATATCATTGTTACTCCAATAGATGGTAGCCTAGTCATTATGGAAGGTAGTCTGTTGTCGAGATTTTTTGTTACTCCATTGGATGGTAGCCTTGTCATTATGGAAGGTAGTCTGTTTTCGAGATTTTTGTTATTCCAATGGATGGTAGCCTTGTCATTATGGAAGGTAGTTTTTTGTCGAGTTTTTTGTTAATCCATTGGATAGTAGACTTGTCATTATGGAAGTAGGTCTGTTGTTGAGATTTTTGTTACTCCAATTGATGGTAGCCTTGTCAATATGGAAGGTAGTCTTTTTTCGAGATTTTTGTTATTCTAATGGATGGTAGCCTTGTCATTATGAAAGGTAGTTTGTTGTCTATATCTTTGTTACTCCAATGGATGGTAGCCCTGTCATTATGGAAGGTAGTCAGTTGTCGAGATTTTTGTTACTCCATTGGATGGTAGCCTTGTCATTATGGAAGGTAGTCTGTTTTCGATATTTTTGTAATTCCAATGGAAGGTAGCCTTGTCATTATGGAAGGTAGTTTTTTGTCGTGATTTTTGTTAATCCATTGGATAGTAGACTTGTCATTATGGAAGGTGGTCTGTTGTTGAGATTTTTGTTACTCCAATTGATGGTAGCCTTGTCAATATGGAAGGTAGTCTTTTTTTGAGATTTTTGTTATTCCAATGGATGGTAGCCTTGTCATTATGAAAGGTCTTCTGTTGTCTTCACTTTTTTACTACAATGGATGGTATCCTAGTCATTATGGAAGGTAGTCTGTTGTCGAGATTTTTGTTACTCCATTGGATGGTAGCCCTGTCATTATGGAAGGTAGTCTGTTTTCGATATTTTTGTTATTCCAATGGATGGTAGCCTTGTCATTATGGAAGGTAGTTTGTTGTCGAGATTTTTGTTTTTCCAATGGATGGTAGCCTTGTCATTATGGAAGGTAGTTTGTTGTTGATATTTTTGTTACACCAAAGGATGGTAGCCTTGTCATTATGGAAGGTAGTCTGTTGTCTCGATTTTTGTTACTCCAATGGATGGTATACTAGTCATTATGGAAGGTAGTCTGTTGTCAAGATTTTTGTTACTCCATTGGATGGTAGCCTTGTTATTATGGAAGGTAGTCTGTTGTCAAGATTTTTGTTATTCCAATGGATGGTAGCCTTGTCATCATGGAAGGTAGTCTTTTTGTTGTGTTTTTTGTCAATCCATTGGATATTAGACTTGTCATTATGGAAGGTGGTCTGTTGTTGAGATTTTTGTTACTCCAATGGATGGTAGCCTTGTCATTATGAAAGGTAGTCTATTGTCGATATCATTGTTACTCCAATGGATGGTAGCCTAGTCATTATGGAAGTTAGTCTGTTGTCGAGTTTTTTGTTACTCCATTGGATGGTAGCCTTGTCATTATGGAAGGTAGTCTGTTTTCGAGATTTTTGTTATTCCAATGGATAGTAGCCTTGTCATTATGGAAGGTAGTTTGTTGTTGATATTTTTCTTACTCCAATGGATAGTAGCCTTGTCATTATGGAAGGTAGTTTTTTGTCCCAATTTTTTTACTCCAATGGATGGTAGACTAGTCATTAAGGAAGGTGGTCTGTTGTTGAGATTTTTGTTACTCCAATGGATGGTAGACTTGTCATTATGGAAGGCAGTCTGTTGTCGAGATTTTTTTTACTCCAATGGATGGTATCCTTGTCATTATGGAAGGTGGTATGTCGTTTTGATTTTTGTTAATCCAATGGATGGTAGCCTTGTCATTATGGAAGGTAGTTTGTTGTTCAGATTTTTGTTAGTATAGTGTATGTTAGCCTTGTCTTTATGGAAGGTAGTTTGTTGTCCATATTTTTGTTACTCCATTGGATAGTAGCCTTGTCATTATGGAAGGTAGTCTGTTATCGAGATTTTTGTTATTCCAATGGATGGAAGCCAAGTAATTATGGGAGGTAGTCTATTTTCGAAATTTTTGTTACTCCAATGGATGGTAGCCTTGTCATTATGGAAGGTAGTCTGTTGTCGAGATTTTTGTTACTCCATTGGATGGTAGCCTTGTTATTATGGAAGGTCGTCTGTTGTGGATATTTTTGTTATTCCAATGGATGGTAGCCTTGTCTTTATGGAAGGTAGTTTTTTGTCGTGATTTTTTTTAATCCATCGGATAGTAGACTTATCATTATGGAAGGTGGTCTGTTGTTGAGATTTTTGTTACTCCAATTGATGGTAGCCTTATCAATATGGAAGGTAGTCTGTTTTCGAGAATTTTTTTATTCCAATGGATGGTAGCCTTGTCATTATGAAAGGTAGTCTGTTGTCTATATCTTTGTTTCTCCAAAGGATGGTAGCCTAGTCATTATGGAAGGTAGTCTGTTGTCGAGATTTTTGTTACTCCATTGGATGGTAGCCTTGTCATTATGGAAGGTAGTCTGTTTTCGATATTTTTGTTATTCCAATGGATGGTAGCCTTGTCATTATGGAAAGTAGTTTGTTGTCGAGATTTTTGTTATTCCAATGGATGGTAGCCTTGTCATTATGGAAGGTAGTTTGTTGTTGATATTTTTGTTACTCCAATGGTTGGTAGCCTTGTCATTATGGAAGGTAGTCTGTTGTCTCGATTTTTGTTACTCCAATGGATGGTAGACTAGTCGTTATGGAAGGTAGTCTGTTGTCGAGATTTTTGTTACTCCATTGGATGGTAGCCTTGTTATTATGGAAGGTAGTATGTTGTCAAGATTTTTGTTATTCCAATGGATAGTAGCCTTGTCATCACGGAAGGTAGTCTTTTTGTTGTGATTTTTGTCAATCCATTGGATAGTAGACTTGTCATTATGGAAGGTGGTCTGTTGTTTAGATTTTTGTTACTCCAATGGATGGTAGCCTTGTCATTATGAAAGGTAGTCTATTGTCGATATCATTGTTACTCCAATCGATGGTAGCCTAGTCATTATGGAAGTTAGTCTGTTGTCGAGATTTTTGTTACTCCATTGGATGGTAGCCTTGTCATTATGGAAGGTAGTCTGTTTTCGAGATTTTTGTTATTCCAATGGATGGTAGCCTTGTCATTATGGAAGGTAGTTTTTTGTCGAGATTTTTTTTATTCCAATGGATAGTAGCCTTGTCATTATGGAAGGTAGTTTGTTGTTGATATTTTTCTTACTCCAATGGATAGTAGCCTTGTCATTATGGAAGGTAGTTTGTTGTCCCAATTTTTTTTACTCCAATGGATGGTAGACTAGTCATTAAGGAAGGTGGTCTGTTGTTGAGATTTTTGTTACTCTAATGGATGGTAGCCTTGTCATTATGGAAGGCAGTCTGTTGTCGAGATTTTTTTTACTCCAATGGATGGTATCCTTGTCATTATGGAAGGTGGTATGTCGTTGTGATTTTTGTTAATCCAATGGATGGTAGCCTTGTCATTATGGAAGGTAGTGTGTTGTTCAGATTTTTGTTAGTATAGTGTATGTTAGCCTTGTCCTTATGGAAGGTAGTTTGTTGTCCATATTTTTGTTACTCCATTGGATAGTAGCCTTGTCATTATGGAAGGTAGTCTGTTGTCGAGGTTTTTTATTATTCCAATGGATGGAAGCCAACTAATTATGGGAGGTAGTCTATTTTCGAGATTTTTGTTACTCCAATGGATGGTAGCCTTGTCATTATGGAAGGTAATCTGTTGTCGAGATTTTTGTTACTCGATTGGATGGTAGCCTTGTTATTATGGAAGGTAGTCTGTTGTCGAGATTTTTGTTATTCCAATGGATGGTAGCCTTTTCATTATGGAAGGTAGTTTTTTGTTGTGATTTTTTTAATCCATTGGATAGTAGACTTATCATTATGGAAGGTGGTCTGTTGTTGAGATTTTTGTTACTCCAATTGATGGTAGCCTTGTCAATATGGAAGGTAGTCTGTTTTCGAGATTTTTTTTTATTCCAATGGATGGTAGCCTTGTCATTATGAAAGGTAGTCTGTTGTCTATATCTTTGTTTCTCCAATGGATGATAGCCTAGTCATTATGGAAGGTAGTCTGTTGTCGAGATTTTTGTTACTCCATTGGATGGTAGCCTTGTCATTATGGAAGGTAGTCTGTTTTCGATATTTTTGTTATTCCAATGGATGGTAGCCTTGTCATTATGGAAAGTAGTTTGTTGTCGAGATTTTTGTTATTCCAATGGATGGTAGCCTTGTCATTATGGAAGGTAGTTTGTTGTTGATATTTAATTTACTCCAATAGTTGGTAGCCTTGTCTTTATGGAAGGTAGTCTGTTGTCTCGATTTTTGTTACTCCAATGGATGGTAGACTAGTCGTTACGGAAGGTAGTCTATTGTTGAGATTTTTGTTACTCCGTTGGATGGTAGCCTTGTCATCATGGAAGGTAGTGTTTTTGTCGTGATTTTTGTCAATCCATTGGATAGTAGACTTGTCATTATGGAAGGTGGTCTGTTGTTTAGATTTTTGTTACTCCAATGGATGGTAGCCTTGTCATTATGGAAGGTAGTCTGTTGTCGAGATTTTTGTTACTCCAATGGATGGTAGCCTTGTTATTATGAAAGGTAGTTTGTTGTCGATATCATTGGTACTCCAATAGATGGTAGCCTAGTCATTATGGAAGGTAGTCTGTTGTCGAGATTTTTTGTTACTCCATTGGATGGTAGCCTTGTCATTATGGAAGGTAGTCTGTTTTCGAGATTTTTGTTATTCCAATGGATGGTAGCCTTGTCATTATAGAAGGTAGTTTGTTGTTGATATTTTTGTTACTCCAATGGATGGTAGCCTTGTCATTATGGAAGGTAGTCTGTTGTCGATATTTTTGTTACTCCAATGGATGGTAGCCTTGTCATTTGTTGTCGAGATTTTTGTTATTCCAATGGATGGTATCCTTGTCATCATCGAAGGTAGTTTTTTGTCGAGTTTTTTGTTAATCCATTGGATAGTAGACTTGTCATTATGGAAGGTGGTCTGTTGTTGAGATTTTTGTTACTCCAATTGATGGTAGCCTTGTCAATATGGAAGGTAGTCGTTTTTCAAGATTTTTGTTATTCTAATGGATGGTAGCCTTGTCATTATGAAAGGTAGTCTGTTGTCTATATCTTTGTTACTCCAATGGATGGTAGCCTAGTCATTATGGAAGGTAGTCAGTTGTCGAGATTTTTGTTACTCCATTGGATGGTAGCCTTGTCATTATGGAAGGTAGTATGTTTTCGATATTTTTGTTATTCCAATGGAAGGTAGCCTTGTCATTATGGAAGGTAGTTTGTTGTCGAGTTTTTGTTATTCCAATGGATGGTAGCCTTGTCATTATAGAAGGTAGTTTGTTGTTGATATTTTTGTTACTCCAATGGATGGTAGCCTTGTCATTATGGAAGGTAGTCTGTTGTCGATATTTTTGTTACTCCATTGGATGGTAGCCTTGTTATTATGGAAGGTAGTCTGTTGTCGAGATTTTTGTTATTCCAATGGATGGTAGCCTTGTCATCATCGAAGGTAGTCTTGTTGTCGTGATTTTTGTCAATCCATTGGATAGTAGACTTGTCATTATGGAAGGTGGTCTATTGTTGAGATTTTTGTTACTCCAATGGATGGTAGCCTTGTCAATATGGAAGGTAGTCTGTTTTCGAGATTTTTGTTATTCTAATGGATGGTAGCCTTGTCATTATGAAAGGTAGTCTGTTGTCTTTATCTTTGTTACTCCAATGGATGGTAGCCTAGTAATTATGGAAGGTAGTCAGTTGTCGAGATTTTTGTTACTCCATTGGATGGTAGCCTTGTTATTATGGAAGGTAGTCTGTTTTCGATATTTTTGTTATTCCAATGGAAGGTAGCCTTGTCATTATGGAAGGTAGTTTGTTGTCGAGTTTTTGTTATTCCAATGGATGGTAGCCTTGTCATTATAGAAGGTAGTTTGTTGTTGATATTTTTGTTACTCTAATGGATGGTAGCCTTGTCATTATGGAAGGTAGTCTGTTGTCGATATTTTTGTTACTCCATTAGATGGTAGCCTTGTTATTATGGAAGGTAGTCTGTTGTCGAGATTTTTGTTATTCCAATGGATGGTAGCCTTGTCATCATGGAAGGTAGTGTTTTTGTCGTGATTTTTGTCAATCCATTGGATAGTAGACTTGTCATTATGGAAGGTGGTCTGTTGTTTAGATTTTTGTTACTCCAATGGATGGTAGCCTTGTCAATATGGAAGGTAGTCTGATTTCGAGATTTTTGTTATTCCAATGGATGATAGCCTTGTTATTATGAAAGGTAGTCTGTTGTCGATATCATTGTTACTCCAATAGATGGTAGCATAGTCAATATGGAAGGTAGTCTGTTGTCGAGATTTTTTGTTACTCCATTAGATGGTAGCCTTGTCATTATGGAAGGTAGTCTGTTTTCGAGATTTTTGTTATTCCAATGGATGGTAGCCTTCTCATTATGGAAGGTTGTCTTTTTGTTGTGATTTTTGTTAATCCATTGGATAGTAGACTTGTCATTAAGGAAGGTGGTATGTTGTTGAGATTTTTGTTTCTCCAATGGATGGTAGCCTTGTCATTATGGAAGGTAGTCTGTTGTCGAGATTTTTGTTATTCCAATGGATGGTAGCCTTGTCATTATGGAAGGTAGTTTTTTGTCGTGATTTTTGTTAATCCATTGGATATTAGACTTATCATTATGGAAGGTGGTCTGTTGTTGAGATTTTTGTTACTCCAATTGATGGTAGCCTTGTCAATATGGAAGGTAGTCTTTTTTCGAGATTTTTGTTATTCTAATGGATGGTAGCCTTGTCATTATGAAAGGTAGTCTGTTGTCTATATCTTTGTTACTCCAATTGATGGTAGCCTAGTCATTATGGAAGGTAGTCTGTTGTCGAGATTTTTATTACTCCATTGGATGGTAGCCTTGTCATTATGGAAGGTAGTCTATTTTCGATATTTTTGTTATTCCAATGGATGGTAGCCTTGTCATTATGGAAAGTAGTTTGTTGTCGAGATTTTTGTTATTCCAATGGATGGTAGCCTTGTCATTATGGAAGGTAGTTTGTTGTTGATATTTTTGTTACTCCAATGGTTGGTAGCCTTGTCATTATGGAAGGTAGTCTGTTGTCTCGATTTTTGTTACTCCAATGGATGGTATACTAGTCGTTATGGAAGGTAGTCTGTTGTCGAGATTTTTGTTACTCCATTGGATGGTAGCCTTGTTATTATGGAAGGTAGTCTGTTGTCGAGATTTTTGTTATTCCAATGGATGGTAGCCTTGTCATCATGGAAGGTAGTGTTTTTGTCGTGATTTTTGTCAATCCATTGGATAGTAGACTTGTCATTATGGAAGGTGGTCTGTTTTTTAGATTTTTGTTACTCCAATGGATGGTAGCCTTGTCAATATGGAAGGTAGTCTGTTTTCGAGATTTATGTTATTCCAATGGATGGTAGACTTGTTATTATGGAAGGTAGTTTTTTGTCGAGTTTTTTGTTAATCCATTGGATAGTAGACTTGTCATTATGGAAGGTGGTCTGTTGTTGAGATTTTTGTTACTCCAATTGATGGTAGACTTGTCAATATGGAAGGTAGTCTTTTTTCGAGATTTTTGTTATTCTAATGGATGGTAGCCTTGTCATTATGAAAGGTAGTCTATTGTCTATATCTTTGTTACTCCAATGGATGGTAGCCTAGTCATTATGGAAGGTAGTCAGTTGTCGAGATTTTTGTTACTCCATTGGATGGTAGCCTTGTCATTATGGAAGGTAGTCTGTTTTCGATATTTTTGTTATTCCAATGGAAGGTAGCCTTGTCATTATGGAAGGTAGTTTGTTGTCGAGTTTTTGTTATTCCAATGGATGGTAGCCTTGTCATTATAGAAGGTAGTTTGTTGTTGATATTTTTGTTACTCCAATGGATGGTAGCCTTGTCATTATGGAAGGTAGTCTGTTGTCGATATTTTTGTTACTCCATTGGATGGTAGCCTTGTTATTATGGAAGGTAGTCTGTTGTCGAGATTTTTGTTATTCCAATGGATGGTAGCCTTGTCATCATGGAAGGTAGTCTTTTTGTCGTGATTTTTGTCAATCCATTGGATAGTAGACTTGTCATTATGGAAGGTGGTCTATTGTTGAGATTTTTGTTACTCCAATGGATGGTAGCCTTTTCAATATGGAAGGTAGTCTGTTTTCGAGATTTTTGTTATTCCAATGGATGGTAACCTTGTCATTATGAAAGGTAGTCTGTTGTCGATATCATTGTTACTCCAATGGATGGTAGCCTAGTCATTATGGAAGTTAGTCTATTCTCGAGATTTTTGTTACTCCATTGGATGGTAGCCTTGTTATTATGGAAGGTAGTCTGTTCTCGAGATTTTTGTTACTCCATTGGATGGTAGCCTTGTCATTATGGAAGGTAGTCTGTTGTCGAGATTTTTGTTACTCCATTGGATGGTAGCCTTGTTATTATGGAAGGTAGTCTGTTGTCGAGATTTTTGTTATTCCAATGGATGGTAGCCTTGTCATTATGGAAGGTAGTTTTTTGTCATGATTTTTGTTAATCCATTGGATATTAGACTTATCATTATGGAAGGTGGTCTGTTGTTGAGATTTTTGTTACTCCAATTGATGGTAGCCTTGTCAATATGGAAGGTAGTCTTTTTTCGAGATTTTTGTTATTCTAATGGATGGTAGCCTTGTCATTATGAAAGGTAGTCTGTTGTCTATATCTTTGTTACTCCAATTGATGGTAGCCTAGTCATTATGGAAGGTAGTCAGTTGTCGAGATTTTTGTTACTCCATTGTATGGTAGCCTTGTCATTATGGAAGGTAGTCTGTTTTCGATATTTTTGTTATTCCAATGGAAGGTAGCCTTGTCATTATGGAAGGTAGTTTGTTGTCGAGATTTTTGTTATTCCAATGGATGGTAGCCTTGTCATTATAGAAGGTAGTTTGTTGTTGATATTTTTGTTACTCCAATGGATGGTAGCCTTGTCATTTGGAAGGTAGTCAGTTGTCTCGATTTTTGTTACTCCAATGGATGGTAGACTAGTCGTTATGGAAGGTAGTCTATTGTCGAGATTTTTGTTAATCCATTGGATGGTAGCCTTGTTATTATGGAAGGTAGTCTGTTGTCGAGATTTTTGTTATTCCAATGGATGGTAGCCTTGTCATCATGGAAGGTAGTCTTTTTGTCGTGATTTTTGTCAATCCATTGGATAGTAGACTTGTCATTATGGAAGGTGGTCTATTGTTGAGATTTTTGTTACTCCAATGGATGGTAGTCTTGTCAATATGGAAGGTAGTCTGTTTTCGAGATTTTTGTTATTCCAATGGATGGTAGCCTTGTCATTATGAAAGGTAGTCTGTTGTCGATATCATTGTTACTCCAATTGATGGTAGCCTAGTCATTATGGAAGTTAGTCTGTTCTCGAGATTTTTGTTACTCCATTGGATGGTAGCCTTGTTATTATGGAAGGTAGTCTGTTGTCGAGATTTTTGTTATTCCAATGGATGGTAGCCTTCTCATTATGGAAGGTAGTCTTTTTTTCGTGATTTTTGTTAATCCATTGGATAGTAGACTTGTCATTAAGGAAGGTGGTATGTTGTTGAGATTTTTGTTATTCCAATGGATGGTAGCCTTGTCATTATGGAAGGTAGTCTGTTGTCGAGATTTTTGTTACTCCATTGGATGGTAGCCTTGTTATTATGGAAGGTAGTCTGTTGTCGAGATTTTTGTTATTCCAATGGATGGTAGCCTTGTCATTATGGAAGGTAGTTTTTTGTCGTGATTTTTGTTAATCCAATGGATATTAGACTTATCATTATGGAAGGTGGTCTGTTGTTGAGATTTTTGTTACTCCAGTTGATGGTAGCCTTGTCAATATGGAAGGTAGTCTGTTTTCGAGATTTTTGTTATTCCAATGGATGGTAACCTTGTCATTATGAAAGGTAGTCTGTTGTCGATATCATTGTTACTCCAATGGATGGTAGCCTAGTCATTATGGAAGTTAGTCTATTCTCGATATTTTTGTTACTCCATTGGATGGTAGCCTTGTTATTATGGAAGGTAGTCTGTTCTCGAGATTTTTGTTACTCCATTGGATGGTAGCCTTGTCATTATGGAAGGTAGTCTGTTGTCGAGATTTTTGTTACTCCATTGGATGGTAGCCTTGTTATTATGGAAGGTAGTCTGTTGTCGAGATTTTTGTTATTCCAATGGATGGTAGCCTTGTCATTATGGAAGGTAGTTTTTTGTCATGATTTTTGTTAATCCATTGGATATTAGACTTATCATTATGGAAGGTGGTCTGTTGTTGAGATTTTTGTTACTCCAATTGATGGTAGCCTTGTCAATATGGAAGGTAGTCTTTTTTCGAGATTTTTGTTATTCTAATGGATGGTAGCCTTGTCATTATGAAAGGTAGTCTGTTGTATATATCTTTGTTACTCCAATTGATGGTAGCCTAGTCATTATGGAAGGTAGTCAGTTGTCGAGATTTTTGTTACTCCATTGTATGGTAGCCTTGTCATTATGGAAGGTAGTCTGTTTTCGATATTTTTGTTATTCCAATGGAAGGTAGCCTTGTCATTATGGAAGGTAGTTTGTTGTCGAGATTTTTGTTATTCCAATGGATGGTAGCCTTGTCATTATAGAAGGTAGTTTGTTGTTGATATTTTTGTTACTCCAATGGATGGTAGCCTTGTCATTTGGAAGGTAGTCAGTTGTCTCGATTTTTGTTACTCCAATGGATGGTAGACTAGTCGTTATGGAAGGTAGTCTATTGTCGAGATTTTTGTTAATCCATTGGATGGTAGCCTTGTTATTATGGAAGGTAGTCTGTTGTCGAGATTTTTGTTATTCCAATGGATGGTAGCCTTGTCATCATGGAAGGTAGTCTTTTTGTCGTGATTTTTGTCAATCCATTGGATAGTAGACTTGTCATTATGGAAGGTGGTCTATTGTTGAGATTTTTGTTACTCCAATGGATGGTAGTCTTGTCAATATGGAAGGTAGTCTGTTTTCGAGATTTTTGTTATTCCAATGGATGGTAGCCTTGTCATTATGAAAGGTAGTCTGTTGTCGATATCATTGTTACTCCAATTGATGGTAGCCTAGTCATTATGGAAGTTAGTCTGTTCTCGAGATTTTTGTTACTCCATTGGATGGTAGCCTTGTTATTATGGAAGGTAGTCTGTTGTCGAGATTTTTGTTATTCCAATGGATGGTAGCCTTCTCATTATGGAAGGTAGTCTTTTTGTTGTGATTTTTGTTAATCCATTGGATAGTAGACTTGTCATTAAGGAAGGTGGTATGTTGTTGAGATTTTTGTTATTCCAATGGATGGTAGCCTTGTCATTATGGAAGGTAGTCTGTTGTCGAGATTTTTGTTACTCCATTGGATGGTAGCCTTGTTATTATGGAAGGTAGTCTGTTGTCGAGATTTTTGTTATTCCAATGGATGGTAGCCTTGTCATTATGGAAGGTAGTTTTTTGTCGTGATTTTTGTTAATCCAATGGATATTAGACTTATCATTATGGAAGGTGGTCTGCTGTTGAGATTTTTGTTACTCCAGTTGATGGTAGCCTTGTCAATATGGAAGGTAGTCTGTTTTCGAGATTTTTGTTATTCCAATGGATGGTAGCCTTGTCATTATGATTGGTAGTTTGTTGTCTATATCTTTGTTACTCCAATGGATGGTAGCCTAGTCATTATGGAAGGTAGTCTGTTGTCGAGATTTTTGTTACTCCATTGGATGGTAGCCTTGTCATTATTGAAGGTAGTCTGTTTTCGATATTTTTGTTATTCCAATGGATGGTAGCCTTGCCATTATGGAAAGTAGTTTGTTGTCGAGATTTTTGTTATTCCAATGGATGGTAGCCTTGTCATTATGGAAGGTAGTTTGTTGTTGATATTTTTGTTACTCCAATGGTTGGTAGCCTTGTCATTATGGGAGGTAGTCTGTTGTCTCGATTTTTGTTACTTCAATGGATGGTAGACTAGTCGTTATGGAAGGTAGTCTATTGTCGAGACATTTGTTACTCCATTGGATGGTAGCCTTGTTATTATGGAAGGTAGTCTGTTGTCGATATTTTTGTTATTCCAATGGATGGTAGCCTTGTCATCATGGAAGGTACTGTTTTTGTCGTGATTTTTGTCAATCCATTGGATAATAGACTTGTCATTATGGAAGGTGGTATGTTGTTGAGATTTTTGTTACTCCAATGGATGGCAGCCTTGTCAATATGGAAGGTAGTCTGTTTTCAAGATTTTTGTTATTCCAATGGATGGTAGCCTTGTCATTATGAAAGGTAGTTTGTTGTCGATATCATTGTTACTCCAATAGATGGTAGCCTAGTCATTATGGAAGGTAGTCTCTTGTCGAGATTTTTGTTACTCCATTGGATGGTAGCCTTGTCATTATGGAAGGTAGTCTGTTTTCGAGATTTTTATTATTCCAATGGATGGTAGCCTTGTCATTATGGAAGGTACTTTTTTGTCGAGATTTTTGTTAATGCATTGGATAGTATACTTGTCATTATGGAAGGTGGTCTGTTGTTGAGATTTTTGTTACTCCAATTGATGGTAGCCTTGTCAATATGGAAGGTAGTCTGTTTCGAGATTTTTGTTATTCCAATGGATGGTAGCCTTATCATTATGAAAGGTAGTCTGTTGTCGATATCATTGTTACTCCAATGGATGGTAGCCTAGTCATTATGGAAGTTAGTCTGTTGTCGAGATTTTTGTTACTCCATTGGATGGTAGCCTGGTCATTATGGAAGGTAGTCTGTTTTCGAGATTTTTGTTATTCCAATGGATGGTAGCCTTGTCATTATGGAAGGTAGTTTTTTGTCGAGATTTTTTTTATTCCAATGGATGGTAGCCTTGTCATTATGGAAGGTAGTTTGTTGTTGATATTTTTGTTACTCCAATGGATAGTAGCCTTGTCATTACAGAAGGTAGTTTGTTGTCCCGATTTTTGTTACTCCAATGGAGTGTAGACTAGTCTTTTTGGAAGGTAGTCTGTTGTCGATATTTTTGTTACTCCATTGGATGGTAGCCTTGTTATTATGGAAGGTAGTCTATTGTCGAGATTTTTGTTATTCCAATGGATGGTAGCCTTGTCATTATGGAAGGTAGTCTTTTTGTCGTGATTTTTGTTAATCCATTGGATAGTAGACTTGTCATTAAGGAAGGTGGTCTGCTGTTGAGATTTTTGTTACTCCAGTTGATGGTAGCCTTGTCAATATGGAAGGTAGTCTGTTTTCGAGATTTTTGTTATTCCAATGGATGGTAGCCTTGTCATTATGATTGGTAGTTTGTTGTCTATATCTTTGTTACTCCAATGGATGGTAGCCTAGTCATTATGGAAGGTAGTCTGTTGTCGAGATTTTTGTTACTCCATTGGATGGTAGCCTTGTCATTATTGAAGGTAGTCTGTTTTCGATATTTTTGTTATTCCAATGGATGGTAGCCTTGCCATTATGGAAAGTAGTTTGTTGTCGAGATTTTTGTTATTCCAATGGATGGTAGCCTTGTCATTATGGAAGGTAGTTTGTTGTTGATATTTTTGTTACTCCAATGGTTGGTAGCCTTGTCATTATGGGAGGTAGTCTGTTGTCTCGATTTTTGTTACTTCAATGGATGGTAGACTAGTCGTTATGGAAGGTAGTCTATTGTCGAGACATTTGTTACTCCATTGGATGGTAGCCTTGTTATTATGGAAGGTAGTCTGTTGTCGATATTTTTGTTATTCCAATGGATGGTAGCCTTGTCATCATGGAAGGTACTGTTTTTGTCGTGATTTTTGTCAATCCATTGGATAATAGACTTGTCATTATGGAAGGTGGTATGTTGTTGAGATTTTTGTTACTCCAATGGATGGCAGCCTTGTCAATATGGAAGGTAGTCTGTTTTCAAGATTTTTGTTATTCCAATGGATGGTAGCCTTGTCATTATGAAAGGTAGTTTGTTGTCGATATCATTGTTACTCCAATAGATGGTAGCCTAGTCATTATGGAAGGTAGTCTCTTGTCGAGATTTTTGTTACTCCATTGGATGGTAGCCTTGTCATTATGGAAGGTAGTCTGTTTTCGAGATTTTTATTATTCCAATGGATGGTAGCCTTGTCATTATGGAAGGTACTTTTTTGTCGAGATTTTTGTTAATGCATTGGATAGTATACTTGTCATTATGGAAGGTGGTCTGTTGTTGAGATTTTTGTTACTCCAATTGATGGTAGCCTTGTCAATATGGAAGGTAGTCTGTTTCGAGATTTTTGTTATTCCAATGGATGGTAGCCTTATCATTATGAAAGGTAGTCTGTTGTCGATATCATTGTTACTCCAATGGATGGTAGCCTAGTCATTATGGAAGTTAGTCTGTTGTCGAGATTTTTGTTACTCCATTGGATGGTAGCCTGGTCATTATGGAAGGTAGTCTGTTTTCGAGATTTTTGTTATTCCAATGGATGGTAGCCTTGTCATTATGGAAGGTAGTTTTTTGTCGAGATTTTTTTTATTCCAATGGATGGTAGCCTTGTCATTATGGAAGGTAGTTTGTTGTTGATATTTTTGTTACTCCAATGGATAGTAGCCTTGTCATTACAGAAGGTAGTTTGTTGTCCCGATTTTTGTTACTCCAATGGAGTGTAGACTAGTCTTTTTGGAAGGTAGTCTGTTGTCGATATTTTTGTTACTCCATTGGATGGTAGCCTTGTTATTATGGAAGGTAGTCTATTGTCGAGATTTTTGTTATTTCAATGGATGGTAGTATTGTCATTATGGAAGGTAGTCTTTTTGTCGTGATTTTTGTTAATCCATTGGATAGTAGACTTGTCATTAAGGAAGGTGGTCTGTTGTCGAGATTTTTGTTATTCCAATGGATGGAAGCCTATTAATTATGGGAGGTAGTCTATTTTCGAGATTTTTGTTACTCCAATGGATGGTAGCCTTGTCATTATGGAAGGTAGTCTGTTGTCGAGATTTTTGTTACTCCATTGGATGGTAGCCTTGTTATTATGGAAGGTAGTCTGTTGTCGAGATTTTTGTTATTCCAATGGATGGTAGCCTTGTCATTATGGAAGGTAGTTTTTTGTCGTGATTTTTGTTAATCCATTGGATAGTAGACTTGTCATTATGGAAGGTTGTTTGTTGTTGAGATTTTTGTTACTCCAATTGATGGTAGCCTTGTCAATATGGAAGGTAGTCTTTTTTTGAGATTTTTGTTATTCCAATGGATGGTAGCCTTGTCATTATGAAAGGTAGTATGTTGTCTTCACTTCTTTACTCCAATGGATGGTAGCCTAGTCATTATGGAAGGTAGTCTGTTGTCGAGATTTTTGTTACTCCATTGGATGGTAGCCCTGTCATTATGGAAGGTAGTCTGTTTTCGATATTTTTGTTATTCCAATGGATGGTAGCCTTGTCATTATGGAAGGTAGTTTGTTGTCGAGATTTTGGTTTTTCCAATGGATGGTAGCCTTGTCATTATGGAAGGTAGTTTGTTGTTGATATTTTTGTTACTCCAATGGATGGTAGCCTTGTCATTATGGAAGGTAGTCTGTTGTCTCGATTTTTGTTACTCCAATGGATGGTATACTAGTCGTTATGGAAGGTAGTCTGTTGTCGAGATTTTTGTTACTCCATTGGATGGTAGCCTTGTTATTATGGAAGGTAGTCTGTTGTCAAGATTTTTGTTATTCCAATGGATGGTAGCCTTGTCATCATGGAAGGTAGTCTTTTTGTTGTGATTTTTGTCAATCCATTGGATATTAGACTTGTCATTATTGAAGGTGGTCTGTTGTCGAGATTTTTGTTACTCCATTGGATGGTAGCCTTGTCATTATGGAAGGTAGTCTCTTTTCGAGATTTTTGTCATTCCAATGGATGGTAGCCTTGTCATTATGGAAGGTAGTTTTTTGTCGAGATTTTTTTTATTCCAATGGATAGTAGCCTTGTCATTATGGAAGGTAGTTTGTTGTTGATATTTTTCTTACTCCAATGGATAGTAGCCTTGTCATTATGGAAGGTAGTTTGTTGTCCCTATTTTTTTTAGTCCAATGGATGGTAGACTAGTCATTAAGGAAGGTGGTCTGTTGTTGATATTTTTGTTACTCCAATGGATGGTAGCCTTGTCATTATGGAAGGTGGTATGTCGTTATGATTTTTGTTACTACAATGGATGGTAGCCTTGTCATTATGGAAGGTAGTGTGTTGTTCAGATTTTTGTTAGTATATTGTATGTTAGCCTTGTCTTTATGGAAGGTAGTTTGTTGTCCATATTTTTGTTACTCCATTGGATAGTAGCCTTGTCATTATGGAAGGTAGTCTGTTATCGAGATTTTTGTTATTCCAATGGATGGAAGCCAAGTAATTATGGGAGGTAGTCTATTTTCGATATTTTTGTTACTCCAATGGATGGTAGCCTTGTTATTATGGAAGGTAGTCTGTTGTCGAGATTCTTGTTACTCCATTGGATGGTAGCCTTGTTATTATGGCAGGTAGTCTGTTGTCGATATTTTTGTTATTCCAATGGATGGTAGCCTTATCATTATGGAAGGTAGTTTTTTGTCGTGATTTTTGTTAATCCATTGGATAGTAGACTTATCATTATGGAAGGTGGTCTTTTGTTGAGATTTTTATTACTCCAATTGATGGTAGCCTGGTCAATATGGAAGGTAGTCTGTTTTCGAGATTTTTTTTATTCCAATGGATGGTAGCCTTGTCATTATGAAAGGTAGTCTGTTGTCGAGATTTTTGTTACTCCATTGGATGGTAGCCTTGTCATTATGGAAGGTAGTCTGTTTTCGATATTTTTGTTATTCCAATGGATGGTAGCCTTGTCATTATGGAAAGTAGTTTGTTGTCGAGATTTTTGTTAGTCCAATGGATGGTAGCCTTGTCAATATGGAAGGTAGTATGTTTTCGAGATTTTTGTTATTCCAATGGATGGTAGCCTTGTTATTACGAAAGGTAGTCTGTTGTCGATATCATTGTTACTCCAATAGATGGTAGCCTAGTCATTATGGAAGGTAGTCTGTTGTCGAGATTTTTGTTACTCAATTGGATGGTAGCCTTGTCATTATGGAAGGTAGTCTGTTTTCGAGATTTTTGTTATTCCAATGGATGGTAGCCTTGTCATCATGGAAGGTAGTGTTTTTGTCATGATTTTTGTCAATCCATTGGATAGTAGACTTGTCATTATGGAAGGTGGTCTGTTGTTTAGATTTTTGTTACTCCAATGGATGGTAGCCTTGTCAATATGGAAGGTAGTCTGTTTTCGAGATTTTTGTTATTCCAATGGATGGTAGCCTTGTTATTACGAAAGGTAGTCTGTTGTCAATATCATTGTTACTGCAATAGATGGTAGCCTAGTCATTATGGAAGGTAGTCTGTTGTTGAGATTTTTGTTACTCCAATTGATGGTAGCCTTGTCAATATGGAAGGTAGTCTTTTTTCGAGATTTTTGTTATTCCAATGGATGGTAGCCTTGTCATTATGAAAGGTAGTCTGTTGTCTATGTCTTTGTTACTCCAATGGATGGTAGCCTAGTCATTATGGAAGGTAGTCAGTTGTTGAGATTTTTGTTACTCCATTGGATGGTAGCCTTGTCATTATGGAAGGTAGTCTGTTTTCGATATTTTTGTTATTCCAATGGAAGGTAGCCTTGTCATTATGGAAGGTAGTTTGTTGTCGAGATTTTTGTTATTCCAATGGATGGTAGCCTTGTCATTATAGAAGGTAGTTTGTTGTTGATATTTTTGTTACTCCAATGGATGGTAGCCTTGTCATTATGGAAGGTAGTTTGTTGTCTCAATTTTTGTTACTCCAATGGATGGTAGACTAGTCGTTATGGAAGTTAGTCTGTTGTCGAGATTTTTGTTACTCCATTGGATGGTAGCCTTGTTATTATGGAAGGTAGTCTGTTGTCGAGATTTTTGTTATTCCAATGGATGGTACCCTTGTCATCATGGAAGGTAGTCTTTTTGTCGTGATTTTTGTCAATCCATTGGATAGTAGACTTGTCATTATGGAAGGTGGTCTATTGTTGAGATTTTTTTTACTCCAATGGATGGAAGCCTTGTCAATATGGAAGGTAGTCTGTTTTCGAGATTTTTGTTATTCCAATGGATGGTAGCCTTGTCATTATGAAAGGTAGTCTGTTGTCGATATCATTGTTACTCCAATGGATGGTATCCTAGTCATTATGGAAGTTAGTCCGTTCTCGATATTTTTGTTACTCCATTGGATGGTAGCCTTGTTATTATGGAAGGTAGTCTCTTGTCGAGATTTTTGTTATTCCAATGGATGGTAGCCTTCTCATTATGGAAGGTAGTCTTTTTGTCTTGATTTTTGGTAATCCATTGGATAGTAGACTTGTCATTAAGGAAGGTGGTATGTTGTTGAGATTTTTGTTACTCCAATGGATGGTAGCCTTGTCATTATGGAATGTAGTCTGTTGTCGAGATTTTTGTTACTTCATTGGATGGTATCCTTGTTATTATGGAAGGTAGTCTGTTGTCGAGATTTTTGTTATTCCAATGGATGGTAGCCTTGTCATTATGGAAGGTAGTTTTTTGTCGTGATTTTAGTTAATCCATTGGATATTAGACTTATCATTATGGAAGGTGGTCTATTGTTGAGATTTTTGTTACTCCAATTGATGGTAGCCTTGTCAATATGGAAGGTAGTCTGTTTTCGATATTTTTGTTATTCCAATGGATGGTAGCCTTGTCATTATGAAAGGTAGTTTGTTGTCTATATCTTTGTTACTCCAATGGATGGTAGCCTATTCATTATGGAAGGTAGTCTGTTGTCGAGATTTTTGTTACTCCATTGGATGGTAGCCTTGTCATTATGGAAGGTAGTCTGTTTTCGATATTTTTGTTATTCCAATGGATGGTAGCCTTTTCATTATGGAAAGTAGTTTGTTGTCCAGATTTTTGTTATTCCAATGGATGGTAGCCTTTTCATTATGGAAGGTAGTTTGTTGTTGATATTTTTGTTACTCCAATGGTTGGTAGCCTTGTCATTATGGAAGGTAGTGTGTTGTCTCAATTTTTGTTACTCCAATGGATGGTAGACTAGTCGTTATGGAAGGTAGTCTGTTGTCAAGACTTTTGTTACTCCATTGGATGGTAGCCTTGTTATTATGGAAGGTAGTCTGTTGTCGAGATTTTTGTTATTCCAATGGATGGTAGCCTTGTCATCATGGAAGGTAGTGTTTTTGTCGTGATTTTTGTCAATCCATTGGATAGTAGACTTGTCATTATGGAAGGTGGTCTGTTGTTGAGATTTTTGTTACTCCAATGGATGGTAGCCTTGTCAATATGGAAGGTAGTCTGTTTTCGAGATTTTTGTTATTCCAATGGATGGTAGCCTTGTCATTATGAAAGGTAGTTTGTTGTCGATATCATTGTTACTCCAATAGATGGTAGCCTAGTCATTATGGAAGGTAGTTTGTTGTCGAGATTTTTGTTACTCCATTGGATGGTAGCCTTGTCATTATGGAAGGTAATCTGTTTTCGAGATTTTTGTTATTCCAATGGATGGTAGCGTTGTCATTATGGAAGGTAGTTTTTTGTCAAGATTTTTGTTAATCCATTGGATAGTAGACTTGTCATTATGGAAGGTGGTCTCTTGTTGAGATTTTTGTTACTCCAATTAATGGTAGCCTTGTCAATATGGAAGGTAGTCTGTTTTCGAGATTTTTCTTAATCCAATGGATGGTAGCCTTGTCATTATGAAAGGTAGTCTGTTGTCGATATCATTGTTACTCCAATGGATGGTAGCCTAGTCATTATGGAAGTTAGTCTGTTGTCGAGATTTTTTTTACTCCATTGGATAGTAGCCTTGTCATTATGGAAGGTAGTTTGTTTTCGAGATTTTTGTTATTCCAATGGATGGTAGCCTTGTCATATTGAAGGTAGTTTGTTGTCCCGATTTTTGTTACTCCAATGGATGGTAGACTAGTCTTTTTGGAAGGTAGTCTGTTGTCGATATTTTTGTTACTCCATTGGATGGTAGCCTTATTATTATGGAAGGTAGTCTATTGTCGATATTTTTGTTATTCCAATGAATGGTAGTCTTGTCATTATGGAAGGTAGTCTTTTGGTCGTGATTTTTGTTAATCCATTGGAAAGTAGACTTGTCATTAAGGAAGGTGGTCTGTTGTTGAGATTTTTGTTACTCCAATGGATGGTAGCCTTGTCATTATGGAAGGTAGTCTGTTGTCGATATTTTTTTTACTCCAATGGATGGTATCCTTGTCATTATGGAAGGTGGTCTGTCGTTGTGATTTTTGTTACAATAATATATGTTAGCCTTGTCTTTATGGAAGGTAGTTTGTTGTCCATATTTTTGTTACACCATTGGATAGTAGCCTTGTAATTATGGAAGGTAGTCTGTTGTCGAGATTTTTGTTATTCCAATGGAAGGAAGCCTAGTAATTATGGGAGGTTGTCTATTTTCGAGATTTTTGTTACTCCAATGGATGGAGGCCTTGTCATTATGGAAGGTAGTCTATTGTCGAGATTTTTGTTACTCCATTGGATGGTAGCCTTGTTATTATGGAAGGTAGTTTGTTGTCGAGATTTTTATTATTCCAATGGATGGTAGCCTTGTCATTATGGAAGGTAGTTTTTTGTCGTGATTTTTGTTAATCCATTGGATAGTAGACTTGTCATTATGGAAGGTTGTCTGTAGTTGAGATTTTTGTTACTCTAATTGATGGTAGCCTTGTCAATATGGAAGGGAGTCTGTTTTCGAGATTTTTGTTATTCCAATGGATGGTAGCCTTGTCATTATGGAAAGTAGTTTGTTGTCGAGATTTTTGTTATTCCAATGGATGGGAGCCTTATCATTATGAAAGGTTGTTTGTTGTTGATATTTTTGTTACTCCAATGGTTGGTAGCCTTGTCATTATGGAAGGTAGTCTGTTGTCTCGATTTTTGTTACTCCAATGGATGGTAGAATAGTCGTTATGGAAGGTAGTCTGTTGTCGAGATTTTTGTTACTCCATTGGATGGTAGACTTGTTATTATTGAAGGTAGTCTGTTATCGAGATTTTTGTTATTCCAATGGATGGTAGCCTTGTAATCATGGAAGGTAGTGTTTTTGTCGTGATTTTTGTCAATCCATTGGATAGTAGACTTGTCATTATAGAAGGTGGTCTGTTGTTGAGATTTTTGTTACTCCAATGGATGGTAGCCTTGTCAATATGGAAGGTAGTCTGTTTTCGAGATTTTTGTTATTCCAATGGATGGTAGCCTTGTCATTATGGAAGGTAGTCTGTTGTCGAGATTTTTGTTACTCCAATGAATGGTAGCCTTGTCATTATGAATGGTAGTTTGTTGTCGTGATTTTTGTTACTCTAATGGATGGTAGCCTTGTCATTACGGAAGGTAGTATCTTGTCGATATCTTTATTACTCTAATGGATGGTAGCCTTGTCATTAAGGAAGGTGCTTTATTGTCGATATTTTTTATACTCTAATGGATGGTAGCCTTGTCATTATGAAAGGTAGTCTCTTGTTGATATTTTTGTTACTCCAATGGATGGTAGCCTTGTCATTATGGAAGGTCATATTTTGTCGATATCTTTGTTACTCCAATGGATGGTAGCCTTGTAATTATTAAAGGTAGTATGTTGTCGATAATTTTTTTACTCCAATGGATGGTAGCCTTGTCATTATGGAAGGTAGTCTGTTGTCGAGATTTTTGTTACTCCAATGGATGGTAGCCTTGTCAATATGGAATGTAGTCTGTTTTCAAGATTTTGGTTATTTCAATGGATGGTTGCCTTGTCATTATGAAACATAGTCTGTGTTCGATATCTTTGTTACTCCAATGGATGGTAACCTACTCATATGGAAGGTAGTCTATAGTCGAGATTTTTGTTACTCCAATGGATGGTAGCCTTGTTATTATTGTAGGTAGTTTGTTGTCGAGATTTTTGTTACTCCAATGGATGGTAGCCTTGTCATTATGGAAGGTAGTCTCTCATTGTGATTTTTGTTACTCTAATGGATGGTAGCCTTATCATTATGGAAGGTAGTTTGTTGTCGAGATTTTTGTTATTCCAATGGATGGTAGCCTTGTCATTATGAAAGGTAGTCCGTTGTCGATATCTTTGTTACTCCAATGGATGGTATCCTAGTCATTATGGAAGGTAGTCTGTTGTCAAGATTTTTGTTACTCCATTGGATGGTAGCCTTGTCATTATGGAAGGTAGTTTGTTTTCGAGATTTTTGTTATTCCAATGGATGGTAGCCTTATCATTATGGAAGGTAGTTTGTTTTCGAGATTTTTGTTATTCCAATGGATGGTAGCCTTGTCATTATGGAAGGTAGTCTGTTGTCGAGATTTTTGTTACTCCATTGGATGGTAGCCTTGTTAATATGGAAGGTAGTCTATAGTCGAGATTTTTGTTACTCCAATGGATGGTAGCCTTGTTATTATTGAAGGTAGTCTGTTGTCGAGATTTTTGTTACTCCAATGGATGGTAGACTTGTCATTATGGAAGGTAGTCTGTCGTTGTGATTGTTGTTACACCAATGGATGGTAGCTTTGTCGTTATGGAAGGTAATTTGTTGTTCAGATTTTTGTTACTATAATGTATGTTAGCCTTGTCATTATGGAAGGTAATTTGTTGTCCATATTTTTTTACTCCATTGGAGTGTAGCCTTGTCATTATGGAAGGTAGTCTGTTGTCGAGATTTTTGTTATTCCAATGGATGAAAGCCTAGTAATTATGGGAGGTAGTCTATTTTCGAGATTTTTGTTACTCCAATGGATGGTAGCCTTGTCATTATGGAAGGTAGTCTATTGTCAAAAAATTTGTTACTCCAATGGATGGTAGCCTTGTCATTATGGAAGATAGTCTTTTGTTGATATTTTTATTACGACAAATGGATGAGAGCCTTATCATTATGGAAGATAGTCTGTTGTCGATATCTTTGTTACTCCATTGGATGGTAGCCTTGTTATTATGGAAGGTAGTCTGTTGTCGAGATTTTTGTTATTCCAATGGATGGTAGCCTTATCATTATGGAAGGTAAGCTTTTTGTCATGATTTTTGTTAATCCATTGGATAGTAGACTTGTCATTAAGGAAGGTGGTCTGTTGTTGAGATTTTTGTTACTCCAATGGATGGTAGCCTTGTCATTATGGAAGGTAGTCTGTTGTCGAGATTTTTTTTACTCCAATGGATGGTATCCTTGTCATTATGGAAGGTGGTCTGTCGTTGTGATTTTTGTTACTCGAATGGATGATAGCCTTGTCATTATGGAAGGTAGTGTGTTGTTCAGATTTTTGTTACTATAATGTATGTTAGCCTTGTCTTTATGGAAGGTAGTTTGTTGTCCATATTTTTGTTATTCCATTGGATAGTAGCCTTGTCATTATGTAAGGTAGTCTGTTGTCGAGATTTTTCTTATTCCAATTGATGGAAGCCTAGTAATTATGGGAGGTAGTCTATTTTCGAGATTTTTGTTACTCCAATGGATGGTAGCCTTGTCATTATGGAAGGTAGTCTGTTGTCAAGATTTTTGTTACTCCAATGGATGGTAGCCTTGTCATTATGAAAGATAGTCTCTTGTTGATATTTTTGTTACTCCAATGGATGGTAGTCTTGTCATTATGGAAGGTAGTCTGTTGTCGAGATTTTTGTTACTCCAATGAATGGTAGCCTTGTCATTATGATAGGTAGTTTGTTGTCGTGATTTTTGTTACTCCAATGGATGGTAGCCTTGTCATTACGGAAGGTAGTATCTTGTCGGTATCTTTATTACTCCAATGGATGGTAGCCTTGTCATTAAGGAAGGTGCTTTATTGTCGAGATTTTTTATACTCTAATGGATGGTAGCGTTGTAATTATGAAAGGTAGTCTCTTGTTGATATTTTTGTTACTCCAATGGATGGTAGCCTTGTCATTATGGAAGGTAGTTTGTTGTCGATATCTTTGTTACTCCATTGTATGGTAGCCTTGTTATTATGGAAGGTAGTCTGTTGTCGTGATTTTTGTTATTCCAATGGATGGTAGCCTTATCATTATGGAAGGTAAGCTTTTTGTCGTGATTTTTGTTAATCCATTGGATAGTAGACTTGTCATTAAGGAAGGTGGTCTGTTGTTGAGATTTTCGTTACTCCAATGTATGGTAGCCTTGTCATTATGGAAGGTAGTCTGTTGTCGAGATTTTTTTTACTCCAATGGATGGTATCCTTGTCATTACGGAAGGTGGTCTGTCGTTGTGATTTTTGTTACTCCAATGGATGGTAGCCTTGTCATTATGGAAGGTAGTGTGTTGTTCAGATTTTTGTTACTATAATGTATGTTAGCCTTGTCTTTATGGAAGGTAGTTTGTTGTCCATATTTTTGTTATTCCATTGGATAGTAGCCTTGTCATTATGGAAGGTAGTCTGTTGTCGAGATTTTTGTTATTCCAATGGATGGAAGCCTAGTAATTATGGGAGGTAGTCTATTTTCGAGATTTTTGTTACTCTAATGGATGGTAGCCTTGTCATTACGGAAGGTAGTCTGTTGTCAAGATTTTTGTTACTCCAATGGATGGTAGCCTTGTCATTATGAAAGATAGTCTCTTGTTGATATTTTTGTTACTCCAATGGATGGTAGTCTTGTCATTATGGAAGGTAGTCTGTTGTCGAGATTTTTGTTACTCCAATGAATGGTAGCCTTGTCATTATGATAGGTAGTTTGTTCTCGTGATTTTTGTTACTCCAATGGATGGTAGCCTTGTCATTACGGAAGGTAGTATCTTGTCGATATCTTTATTACTCCAATGGATGGTAGCCTTGTCATTAAGGAAGGTGCTTTATTGTCGAGATTTTTTATACTCTAATGGATGGTAGCCTTGTCATTATGAAAGGTAGTCTCTTGTTGATATTTTTGTTACTCCAATGGATGGTAGCCTTGTCATTATGGAAGGTCATATTTTGTCGATATCTTTGTTACTCCAATGGATGGTAGCCTTGTAATTATGAAAGGTAGTATGTTGTCGATAATTTTTTTACTCCAATGGATGGTAGCCTTGTCATTATGGAAGGTAGTTTGTCATTATGAAAGGTAGTCTGTTGTCGATATCTTTGTTACTCCAATGGATGGTAGCCTACTCATATGGAAGGTAATCTATAGTCGAGATTATTGTTACTCCAATGGATGGTAGCCTTGTTATTATTGAAGGTAGTTTGTTGTCGACATTTTTGTTACTCCAATGGATGGTAGCCTTGTCATTATGGGAGGTAGTCTCTCGTTGTGATTTTTGTTACTCTAATGGATGGTAGCCTTGTCATTATGAAAGGTAGTTTGTTGTCGATATTTTTGTTATTCCAATGGATGGTAGCCTTGTCATTATGAAAGGTAGTCCGTTGTCGATATCTTTGTTACTCCAATGGATGGTAGCCTAGTAATTATGGAAGGTAGTCTGTTGTCAAGATTTTTGTTACTCCATTAGATGGTAGCCTTGTCATTATGGAAGGTAGTTTGTTTTCGAGATTTTTGTTATTCCAATGGATGGTAGCCTTGTCATTATGGAAGGTAGTCTATTGTCGAGATTTTTGTTACTCCATTGGATGGTAGCCTTGTAATTATGGAAGGTAGTCTATAGTCGAGATTTTTGTTACTCCAATGGATGGTAGCCTTGTTATTATTGAAGGTAGTCTGTTGTCGAGATTTTTGTTACTCCAATGGATGGTAGCCTTGTCATTATGGAAGGTAGTCTGTCGTTGTGATTGTTTTTACACCAATGGATGGTAGCCTTGTTGTTATGGAAGGTAATCTGTTGTTCAGATTTTTGTTACTATAATGTATGTTAGCCTTGTCATTATGGAAGGTAATTTGTTGTCCATATTTTTTTACTCCATTGGAGTGTAGCCTTGTCATTATGGAAGGTAGTCTGTTGTCGAGATTTTTGTTATTCCAATGGATGGTAGCCTTGTCATTATAGAAGGTAGTCTATTGTCAAAAATTTTGTTACTACAATGGATGGTAGCCTTGTCATTATGGAAGATAATCCTTTGTTGATATTTTTATTACTCCAATGGATGGGAGCCTTATCATTATGGAAGGTAGTCTGTTGTCAAGATTTTTGTTATTCCAATGGATGGTAGCATTGTCATTATGGAAGGTAGTTTGTTGTCGATATCTTTGCTACTCCATTGGATGGTAGCCTTGTCATTATGGAAGGTAGTTTGTTGTCTAGATTTTTGTTACTCCAATGGATGATAGCCTTATCATTATGGAAGGTACTCTCTTGTTGATATTTTTTTTTACTTCAATGGATGGTAGCCTTTTCAATATGGAAGGTAGTCTGTTTTGGAGATTTTTGTTATTCCAATGGATGGTAGCCTTGTCATTATGAAAGGTAGTCCGTTGTCGATATCTTTGTTACTCCAATGGATGGTAGCCTAGTCATTATGGAAGGTAGTCTGTTGTCGAGATTTTTGTTACGCTATTGGATGGTAGCCTTGTCATTATGGAAGGTAGTCTGTTTTCGATATTTTTGTTACTCCATTGGATGGTAGCCTTGTTCATATGGAAGGTAGTTAGTTGTTGATATTTTTGATACTCCAATGGTTGGTAGCCTTGTCATTATGGAAGGTAGTTTGTTGTCTCGATTTTTGTTACTCCAATGGATGGTAGACTAGTCATTATGGTAGGTAGTCTGTTGTCGAGATTTTTGTTACTCCATTGGATGGTAGCCTTGTTATTATGGAAGGTAGTCTGTTGTCGAGATTTTTGTTATTCCAATGGATGGTAGCCTTGTCATCATGGATTGTAGTGTTTTTGTCGTGATTTTTGTCAATCCATTGGATAGTAGACTTGTCATTATGGAAGGTGGTTTGTTGTTGAGATTTTTGTTACTCCAATGGATGGTAGCCTTGTCAATATGGAAGGTAGTATTTTTTCGAGATTTTTGTTATTCCAATGGATGGTAGCCTTGTCATTATGGAAGGTAGTCTGTTGTCGATATCATTGTTACTCCAATAGATGGTAGCCTAGTCATTACGGAAGGTAGTTTGTTGTCGAGATTTTTGTTACTCCCTTGGATGGTAGCCTTGTCATTATGGAAGGTAGTTTGTTTTCGAGATTTTTGTTATTCCAATGGATGGTAGCCTTGTCATTATGAAAGGTAGTCCATTGTCGATATCTTTGTTACTCCAATGGATGGTATCCTATTCATTATGGAAGGTAGTCTATTGTCGAGATTTTTGTTACTCTATTGGATGGTAGCCTTGTCATTATGGAAGGTAGTCTCTCGTTGTGATTTTTGTTACTCTAATGGATGGTAGCCTTGTCATTATGGAAGGTAGTTTGTTGTCGATATTTTTGTTATTCCTATGGATGGTAGCCTTGTCATTATGAAAGGTAGTCCTTTGTCGATATCTTTGTTACTCCAATGGATGGTAGCCTAGTCATTATGGAAGGTAGTCTGTTGTCAAGATTTTTGTTACTCCATTGGATGGTAGCCTTGTCATTATGGAAGGTAGTTTGTTTTCGAGATTTTTGTTATTCCAATGGATGGTAGCCTTGTCATTATGGAAGGTAGTCTGTTGTCGAGATTTTTGTTACTCCATTGGATGGTAGCCTTGTAATTATGGAAGGTAGTCTATAGTCGAGATTTTTGGTACTCCAATGGATGGTAGCCTTGTTATTATTGAAGGTAGTCTGTTGTCGAGATTTTTGTTACTCCAATGGATGGTAGCCTTGTCATTATGGAAGGTAGTCTGTCGTTGTGATTGTTTTTACACCAATGGATGGTAGCCTTGTCATTATCGAAGGTAATCTGTTGTTCAGATTTTTGTTACTATAATGTATGTTAGCCTTGTCATTATGGAAGGTAATTTGTTGTCCATATTTTTTTACTCCATTGGAGTGTAGCCTTGTCATTATGGAAGGTAGTCTGTTGTCGAGATTTTTGTTATTCCAATGGATGGTAGCCTTGTCATTATGGAAGGTAGTCTATTGTCAAAAATTTTGTTACTACAATGGATGGTAGCCTTGTCATAATGGAAGATAATCTTTTGTTGATATTTTTATTACTCCAATGGATGGGAGCCTTATCATTATGGAAGGTAGTCTGTTGTCAAGATTTTTGTTATTCCAATGGATGGTAGCATTGTCATTATGGAAGGTAGTTTGTTGTCGATATCTTTGTTACTCCATTGGATGGTAGCCTTGTCATTATGGAAGGTAGTTTGTTGTCCAGATTTTTGTTACTCCAATGGATGATAGCCTTATCATTATGGAAGGTACTCTCTTGTTGATATTTTTTTTTACTTCAATGGATGGTAGCCTTTTCAATATGGAAGGTAGTATATTTTCGAGATTTTTGTTATTCCAATGGATGGTAGCCTTGTCATTATGAAAGGTAGTCTGTTGTCGATATCTTTGTTACTCCAATGGATGGTAGCCTAGTCATTATGGAAGGTAGTCTGTTGTCGAGTTTTTTGTTACGCTATTGGATGGTAGCCTTGTCATTATGGAAGGTAGTCTGTTTTCGATATTTTTGTTACTCCATTGGATGGTAGCCTTGTTCATATGGAAGGTAGTTAGTTGTTGATATTTTTGATACTCCATTGGTTGGTAGCCTTGTAATTATGGAAGGTAGTCTGTTGTCTCGATTTTTGTTACTCCAATGGATGGTAGACTAGTCATTATGGTAGGTAGTCTGTTGTCGAGATTTTTGTTACTCCATTGGATGGTAGCCTTGTTATTATGGAAGGTAGTCTGTTGTCGAGATTTTTGTTATTCCAATGGATGGTAGCCTTGTCATCATGGATGGTAGTGTTTTTGTCGTGATTTTTGTCAATCCATTGGATAGTAGACTTGTCATTATGGAAGGTGGTTTGTTGTTGAGATTTTTGTTACTCCAATGGATGGTAGCCTTGTCAATATGGAAGGTAGTCTTTTTTCGAGATTTTTGTTATTCCAATGGATGGTAGCCTTGTCATTATGGAAGGTAGTCTGTTGTCGATATCATTGTTACTCCAATAGATGGTAGCCTAGTCATTACGGAAGGTAGTTTGTTGTCGAGATTTTTGTTACTCCATTGGATGGTAGCCTTGTCATTATGGAAGGTAGTTTGTTTTCGAGATTTTTGTTATTCCAATGGATGGTAGCCTTGTCATTATGAAAGGTAGTCCATTGTCGATATCTTTGTTACTCCAATGGATGGTATCCTAGTCATTATGGAAGGTAGTCTGTTGTCGAGATTTTTGTTACTCTATTGGATGGTAGCCTTGTCATTATGGAAGGTAGTCTCTCGTTGTGATTTTTGTTACTCTAATGGATGGTAGCCTTGTCATTATGGAAGGTAGTTTGTTGTCGATATTTTTGTTATTCCTATGGATGGTAGCCTTGTCATTATGAAAGGTAGTCCTTTGTCGATATCTTTGTTACTCCAATGGATGGTAGCCTAGTCATTATGGAAGGTAGTCTGTTGTCAAGATTTTTGTTACTCCATTGGATGGTAGCCTTGTCATTATGGAAGGTAGTTTGTTTTCGAGATTTTTGTTATTCCAATGGATGGTAGCCTTGTCATTATGGAAGGTAGTCTGTTGTCGAGATTTTTGTTACTCCATTGGATGGTAGCCTTGTAATTATGGAAGGTAGTCTATAGTCAAGATTTTTGGTACTCCAATGGATGGTAGCCTTGTTATTATTGAAGGTAGTCTGTTGTCGAGATTTTTGTTACTCCAAAGGATGGTAGCCTTGTCATTATGGAAGGTAGTCTGTCGTTGTGATTGTTTTTACACCAATGGATGGTAGCCTTGTCATTATGGAAGGTAATCTGTTGTTCAGATTTTTGTTACTATAATGTATGTTAGCCTTGTCATTATGGAAGGTAATTTGTTGTCCATATTTTTTTACTCCATTGGAGTGTAGCCTTGTCATTATGGAAGGTAGTCTGTTGTCGAGATTTTTGTTATTCCAATGGATGGTAGCCTTGTCATTATGGAAGGTAGTCTATTGTCAAAAATTTTGTTACTACAATGGATGGTAGCCTTGTCATAATGGAAGATAATCTTTTGTTGATATTTTTATTACTCCAATGGATGGGAGCCTTATCATTATGGAAGGTAGTCTGTTGTCAAGATTTTTGTTATTCCAATGGATGGTAGCATTGTCATTATGGAAGGTAGTTTGTTGTCGATATCTTTGTTACTCCATTGGATGGTAGCCTTGTCATTATGGAAGGTAGTTTCTTGTCCAGATTTTTGTTACTCCAATGGATGATAGCCTTATCATTATGGAAGGTACTCTCTTGTTGATATTTTTTTTTACTTCAATGGATGGTAGCCTTTTCAATATGGAAGGTAGTATATTTTCGAGATTTTTGTTATTCCAATGGATGGTAGCCTTGTCATTATGAAAGGTAGTCTGTTGTCGATATCTTTGTTACTCCAATGGATGGTAGCCTAGTCATTATGGAAGGTAGTCTGTTGTCGAGTTTTTTGTTACGCTATTGGATGGTAGCCTTGTCATTATGGAAGGTAGTCTGTTTTCGATATTTTTGTTACTCCATTGGATGGTAGCCTTGTTCATATGGAAGGTAGTTAGTTGTTGATATTTTTGATACTCCAATGGTTGGTAGCCTTGTAATTATGGAAGGTAGTCTGTTGTCTCGATTTTTGTTACTCCAATGGATGGTAGACTAGTCATTATGGTAGGTAGTCTGTTGTCGAGATTTTTGTTACTCCATTGGATGGTAGCCTTGTTATTATAGAAGGTAGTCTGTTGTCGAGATTTTTGTTATTCCAATGGATGGTAGCCTTGTCATCATGGATGGTAGTGTTTTTGTCGTGATTTTTGTCAATCCATTGGATAGTAGACTTGTCATTATGGAAGGTGGTTTGTTGTTGAGATATTTGTTACTCCAATGGATGGTAGCCTTGTCAATATGGAAGGTAGTATTTTTTCGAGATTTTTGTTATTCCAATGGATGGTAGCCTTGTCATTATGGAAGGTAGTCTGTTGTCGATATCATTGTTACTCCAATAGATGGTAGCCTAGTCATTACGGAAGGTAGTTTGTTGTCGAGATTTTTGTTACTCCATTGGATGGTAGCCTTGTCATTATGGAAGGTAGTTTGTTTTCGAGATTTTTGTTATTCCAATGGATGGTAGCCTTGTCATTATGAAAGGTAGTCCGTTGTCGATATCTTTGTTACTCCAATGGATGGTATCCTAGTCATTATGGAAGGTAGTCTGTTGTCGAGATTTTTGTTACTCTATTGGATGGTAGCCTTGTCATTATGGAAGGTAGTCTATTGTCGATATTTTTGTTACTCCATTGGATGGTAGCCTTGTTATTATGGAAGGTAGTCTGTTGTCGAGATTTTTGTTATTCCAATGGATGGTAGCCTTATCATTATGGATGGTAAGCTTTTTGTCGTGATTTTTGTTAATCCATTGGATAGTAGACTTGTCATTAAGGAAGGTGGTCTGTTGTTGAGATTTTTGTTACTCCAATGGATGGTAGCCTTGTCATTATGGAAGGTAGTCTGTTGTCGAGATTTTTGTTAATCCATTGGATAGTAGACTTGTCATTAAGGAAGGTGGTCTGTTGTTGAGATTTTTGTTACTCCAATGGATGGTAGCCTTGTCATTATGGAAGGTAGTCTGTTGTCGAGATTTTTTTTACTCCAATGGATGGTATCCTTGTCATTATGGAAGGTAGTTTGTTGTCAAGATTTTTGTTATTCCAATGGATGGTAGCCTTGTCATTATGGAAGGTAGTTTGTTGTTGATATTTTTGTTACTCCAATGGTTGGTAGCCTTGTCATTATGAAAGGTAGTTTGTTGTCCTGATTTTTGTTACTCCAATGGATGGTAGACTGGTCGTTATGGAAGGTAGTCTGTTTTCGAGATTTTTGTTATTCCAATGGATGGTAGCCTTGTCATTATGAAAGGTAGTTCGTTGTCGATATCTTTGTTACTCCAATGGATGGTAGCCTTATCATTATGGAAGGTAGTCTGTTGTCGAGATTTTTGTTATTCCAATGGATGGTAGCATTGTCATTATGGAAGGTAGTTTGTTGTCGATATCTTTGTTACTCCAATGGATGGTAGCCTTGTCATTAAGGAAGGTGCTTTATTGTCAATATTTTTTATACTCTAATGGATGGTAGCCTTGTCATTATGAAAGGTAGTCTCTTGTTGATATTTTTGTTACTCCAATGGATGGTAGCCTTGTCATTATGGAAGGTAGTCTGTTGTCGAGATTTTTGTTATTCCAATGGATGGTAGCCTTGTCATTATGGAAGGTAGTCTATTGTCAAAAATTTTGTTACTACAATGGATGGTAGCCTTGTCATAATGGAAGATAATCTTTTGTTGATATTTTTATTACTCCAATGGATGGGAGCCTTATCATTATGGAAGGTAGTCTGTTGTCAAGATTTTTGTTATTCCAATGGATGGTAGCATTGTCATTATGGAAGGTAGTTTGTTGTCGATATCTTTGTTACTCCATTGGATGGTAGCCTTGTCATTATGGAAGGTAGTTTGTTGTCCAGATTTTTGTTACTCCAATGGATGATAGCCTTATCATTATGGAAGGTACTCTCTTGTTGATATTTTTTTTTACTTCAATGGATGGTAGCCTTTTCAATATGGAAGGTAGTATATTTTCGAGATTTTTGTTATTCCAATGGATGGTAGCCTTGTCATTATGAAAGGTAGTCTGTTGTCGATATCTTTGTTACTCCAATGGATGGTAGCCTAGTCATTATGGAAGGTAGTCTGTTGTCGAGTTTTTTGTTACGCTATTGGATGGTAGCCTTGTCATTATGGAAGGTAGTCTGTTTTCGATATTTTTGTTACTCCATTGGATGGTAGCCTTGTTCATATGGAAGGTAGTTAGTTGTTGATATTTTTGATACTCCAATGGTTGGTAGCCTTGTAATTATGGAAGGTAGTCTGTTGTCTCGATTTTTGTTACTCCAATGGATGGTAGACTAGTCATTATGGTAGGTAGTCTGTTGTCGAGATTTTTGTTACTCCATTGGATGGTAGCCTTGTTATTATGGAAGGTAGTCTGTTGTCGAGATTTTTGTTATTCCAATGGATGGTAGCCTTGTCATCATGGATGGTAGTGTTTTTGTCGTGATTTTTGTCAATCCATTGGATAGTAGACTTGTCATTATGGAAGGTGGTTTGTTGTTGAGATTTTTGTTACTCCAATGGATGGTAGCCTTGTCAATATGGAAGGTAGTCTTTTTTCGAGATTTTTGTTATTCCAATGGATGGTAGCCTTGTCATTATGGAAGGTAGTCTGTTGTCGATATCATTGTTACTCCAATAGATGGTAGCCTAGTCATTACGGAAGGTAGTTTGTTGTCGAGATTTTTGTTACTCCATTGGATGGTAGCCTTGTCATTATGGAAGGTAGTTTGTTTTCGAGATTTTTGTTATTCCAATGGATGGTAGCCTTGTCATTATGAAAGGTAGTCCATTGTCGATATCTTTGTTACTCCAATGGATGGTATCCTAGTCATTATGGAAGGTAGTCTGTTGTCGAGATTTTTGTTACTCTATTGGATGGTAGCCTTGTCATTATGGAAGGTAGTCTCTCGTTGTGATTTTTGTTACTCTAATGGATGGTAGCCTTGTCATTATGGAAGGTAGTTTGTTGTCGATATTTTTGTTATTCCTATGGATGGTAGCCTTGTCATTATGAAAGGTAGTCCTTTGTCGATATCTTTGTTACTCCAATGGATGGTAGCCTAGTCATTATGGAAGGTAGTCTGTTGTCAAGATTTTTGTTACTCCATTGGATGGTAGCCTTGTCATTATGGAAGGTAGTTTGTTTTCGAGATTTTTGTTATTCCAATGGATGGTAGCCTTGTCATTATGGAAGGTAGTCTGTTGTCGAGATTTTTGTTACTCCATTGGATGGTAGCCTTGTAATTATGGAAGGTAGTCTATAGTCGAGATTTTTGGTACTCCAATGGATGGTAGCCTTGTTATTATTGAAGGTAGTCTGTTGTCGAGATTTTTGTTACTCCAAAGGATGGTAGCCTTGTCATTATGGAAGGTAGTCTGTCGTTGTGATTGTTTTTACACCAATGGATGGTAGCCTTGTCATTATGGAAGGTAATCTGTTGTTCAGATTTTTGTTACTATAATGTATGTTAGCCTTGTCATTATGGAAGGTAATTTGTTGTCCATATTTTTTTACTCCATTGGAGTGTAGCCTTGTCATTATGGAAGGTAGTCTGTTGTCGAGATTTTTGTTATTCCAATGGATGGTAGCCTTGTCATTATGGAAGGTAGTCTATTGTCAAAAATTTTGTTACTACAATGGATGGTAGCCTTGTCATAATGGAAGATAATCTTTTGTTGATATTTTTATTACTCCAATGGATGGGAGCCTTATCATTATGGAAGGTAGTCTGTTGTCAAGATTTTTGTTATTCCAATGGATGGTAGCATTGTCATTATGGAAGGTAGTTTGTTGTCGATATCTTTGTTACTCCATTGGATGGTAGCCTTGTCATTATGGAAGGTAGTTTCTTGTCCAGATTTTTGTTACTCCAATGGATGATAGCCTTATCATTATGGAAGGTACTCTCTTGTTGATATTTTTTTTTACTTCAATGGATGGTAGCCTTTTCAATATGGAAGGTAGTATATTTTCGAGATTTTTGTTATTCCAATGGATGGTAGCCTTGTCATTATGAAAGGTAGTCTGTTGTCGATATCTTTGTTACTCCAATGGATGGTAGCCTAGTCATTATGGAAGGTAGTCTGTTGTCGAGTTTTTTGTTACGCTATTGGATGGTAGCCTTGTCATTATGGAAGGTAGTCTGTTTTCGATATTTTTGTTACTCCATTGGATGGTAGCCTTGTTCATATGGAAGGTAGTTAGTTGTTGATATTTTTGATACTCCAATGGTTGGTAGCCTTGTAATTATGGAAGGTAGTCTGTTGTCTCGATTTTTGTTACTCCAATGGATGGTAGACTAGTCATTATGGTAGGTAGTCTGTTGTCGAGATTTTTGTTACTCCATTGGATGGTAGCCTTGTTATTATAGAAGGTAGTCTGTTGTCGAGATTTTTGTTATTCCAATGGATGGTAGCCTTGTCATCATGGATGGTAGTGTTTTTGTCGTGATTTTTGTCAATCCATTGGATAGTAGACTTGTCATTATGGAAGGTGGTTTGTTGTTGAGATATTTGTTACTCCAATGGATGGTAGCCTTGTCAATATGGAAGGTAGTATTTTTTCGAGATTTTTGTTATTCCAATGGATGGTAGCCTTGTCATTATGGAAGGTAGTCTGTTGTCGATATCATTGTTACTCCAATAGATGGTAGCCTAGTCATTACGGAAGGTAGTTTGTTGTCGAGATTTTTGTTACTCCATTGGATGGTAGCCTTGTCATTATGGAAGGTAGTTTGTTTTCGAGATTTTTGTTATTCCAATGGATGGTAGCCTTGTCATTATGAAAGGTAGTCCGTTGTCGATATCTTTGTTACTCCAATGGATGGTATCCTAGTCATTATGGAAGGTAGTCTGTTGTCGAGATTTTTGTTACTCTATTGGATGGTAGCCTTGTCATTATGGAAGGTAGTCTATTGTCGATATTTTTGTTACTCCATTGGATGGTAGCCTTGTTATTATGGAAGGTAGTCTGTTGTCGAGATTTTTGTTATTCCAATGGATGGTAGCCTTATCATTATGGATGGTAAGCTTTTTGTCGTGATTTTTGTTAATCCATTGGATAGTAGACTTGTCATTAAGGAAGGTGGTCTGTTGTTGAGATTTTTGTTACTCCAATGGATGGTAGCCTTGTCATTATGGAAGGTAGTCTGTTGTCGAGATTTTTGTTAATCCATTGGACAGTAGACTTGTCATTAAGGAAGGTGGTCTGTTGTTGAGATTTTTGTTACTCCAATGGATGGTAGCCTTGTCATTATGGAAGGTAGTCTGTTGTCGAGATTTTTTTTACTCCAATGGATGGTATCCTTGTCATTATGGAAGGTAGTTTGTTGTCAAGATTTTTGTTATTCCAATGGATGGTAGCCTTGTCATTATGGAAGGTAGTTTGTTGTTGATATTTTTGTTACTCCAATGGTTGGTAGCCTTGTCATTATGAAAGGTAGTTTGTTGTCCTGATTTTTGTTACTCCAATGGATGGTAGACTGGTCGTTATGGAAGGTAGTCTGTTTTCGAGATTTTTGTTATTCCAATGGATGGTAGCCTTGTCATTATGAAAGGTAGTTCGTTGTCGATATCTTTGTTACTCCAATGGATGGTAGCCTTATCATTATGGAAGGTAGTCTGTTGTCGAGATTTTTGTTATTCCAATGGATGGTAGCATTGTCATTATGGAAGGTAGTTTGTTGTCGATATCTTTGTTACTCCAATGGATGGTAGCCTTGTCATTAAGGAAGGTGCTTTATTGTCAATATTTTTTATACTCTAATGGATGGTAGCCTTGTCATTATGAAAGGTAGTCTCTTGTTGATATTTTTGTTACTCCAATGGATGGTAGCCTTGTCATTATGGAAGGTAGTCTGTTGTCGAGATTTTTGTTATTCCAATGGATGGTAGCCTTGTCATTATGGAAGGTAGTCTATTGTCAAAAATTTTGTTACTACAATGGATGGTAGCCTTGTCATAATGGAAGATAATCTTTTGTTGATATTTTTATTACTCCAATGGATGGGAGCCTTATCATTATGGAAGGTAGTCTGTTGTCAAGATTTTTGTTATTCCAATGGATGGTAGCATTGTCATTATGGAAGGTAGTTTGTTGTCGATATCTTTGTTACTCCATTGGATGGTAGCCTTGTCATTATGGAAGGTAGTTTGTTGTCCAGATTTTTGTTACTCCAATGGATGATAGCCTTATCATTATGGAAGGTACTCTCTTGTTGATATTTTTTTTTACTTCAATGGATGGTAGCCTTTTCAATATGGAAGGTAGTATATTTTCGAGATTTTTGTTATTCCAATGGATGGTAGCCTTGTCATTATGAAAGGTAGTCTGTTGTCGATATCTTTGTTACTCCAATGGATGGTAGCCTAGTCATTATGGAAGGTAGTCTGTTGTCGAGTTTTTTGTTACGCTATTGGATGGTAGCCTTGTCATTATGGAAGGTAGTCTGTTTTCGATATTTTTGTTACTCCATTGGATGGTAGCCTTGTTCATATGGAAGGTAGTTAGTTGTTGATATTTTTGATACTCCAATGGTTGGTAGCCTTGTAATTATGGAAGGTAGTCTGTTGTCTCGATTTTTGTTACTCCAATGGATGGTAGACTAGTCATTATGGTAGGTAGTATGTTGTCGAGATTTTTGTTACTCCATTGGATGGTAGCCTTGTTATTATGGAAGGTAGTCTGTTGTCGAGATTTTTGTTATTCCCATGGATGGTAGCCTTGTCATCATGGATGGTAGTGTTTTTGTCGTGATTTTTGTCAATCCATTGGATAGTAGACTTGTCATTATGGAAGGTGGTTTGTTGTTGAGATTTTTGTTACTCCAATGGATGGTAGCCTTGTCAATATGGAAGGTAGTCTTTTTTCGAGATTTTTGTTATTCCAATGGATGGTAGCCTTGTCATTATGGAAGGTAGTCTGTTGTCGATATCATTGTTACTCCAATAGATGGTAGCCTAGTCATTACGGAAGGTAGTTTGTTGTCGAGATTTTTGTTACTCCATTGGATGGTAGCCTTGTCATTATGGAAGGTAGTTTGTTTTCGAGATTTTTGTTATTCCAATGGATGGTAGCCTTGTCATTATGAAAGGTAGTCCGTTGTCGATATCTTTGTTACTCCAATGGATGGTATCCTAGTCATTATGGAAGGTAGTCTGTTGTCGAGATTTTTGTTACTCTATTGGATGGTAGCCTTGTCATTATGGAAGGTAGTCTCTCGTTGTGATTTTTGTTACTCTAATGGATGGTAGCCTTGTCATTATGGAAGGTAGTTTGTTGTCGATATTTTTGTTATTCCTATGGATGGTAGCCTTGTCATTATGAAATGTAGTCCTTTGTCGATATCTTTGTTACTCCAATGGATGGTAGCCTAGTCATTATGGAAGGTAGTCTGTTGTCAAGATTTTTGTTACTCCATTGGATGGTAGCCTTGTCATTATGGAAGGTAGTTTGTTTTCGAGATTTTTGTTATTCCAATGGATGGTAGCCTTGTCATTATGGAAGGTAGTCTGTTGTCGAGATTTTTGTTACTCCATTGGATGGTAGCCTTGTAATTATGGAAGGTAGTCTATAGTCGAGATTTTTGGTACTCCAATGGATGGTAGCCTTGTTATTATTGAAGGTAGTCTATTGTCGAGATTTTTGTTACTCCAAAGGATGGTAGCCTTGTCATTATGGAAGGTAGTCTGTCGTTGTGATTGTTTTTACACCAATGGATGGTAGCCTTGTCATTATGGAAGGTAATCTGTTGTTCAGATTTTTGTTACTATAATGTATGTTAGCCTTGTCATTATGGAAGGTAATTTGTTGTCCATATTTTTTTACTCCATTGGAGTGTAGACTTGTCATTATGGAAGGTAGTCTGTTGTCGAGATTTTTGTTATTCCAATGGATGGTAGCCTTGTCATTATGGAAGGTAGTCTATTGTCAAAAATTTTGTTACTACAATGGATGGTAGCCTTGTCATAATGGAAGATAATCTTTTGTTGATATTTTTATTACTCCAATGGATGGGAGCCTTATCATTATGGAAGGTAGTCTCTTGTTGATATTTTTTTTTACTTCAATGGATGGTAGCCTTTTCAATATGGAAGGTAGTATATTTTCGAGATTTTTGTTATTCCAATGGATGGTAGCCTTGTCATTATGAAAGGTAGTCTGTTGTCGATATCTTTGTTACTCCAATGGATGGTAGCCTAGTCATTATGGAAGGTAGTCTGTTGTCGAGTTTTTTGTTACGCTATTGGATGGTAGCCTTGTCATTATGGAAGGTAGTCTGTTTTCGATATTTTTGTTACTCCATTGGATGGTAGCCTTGTTCATATGGAAGGTAGTTAGTTGTTGATATTTTTGATACTCCAATGGTTGGTAGCCTTGTAATTATGGAAGGTAGTCTGTTGTCTCGATTTTTGTTACTCCAATGGATGGTAGACTAGTCATTATGGTAGGTAGTCTGTTGTCGAGATTTTTGTTACTCCATTGGATGGTAGCCTTGTTATTATAGAAGGTAGTCTGTTGTCGAGATTTTTGTTATTCCAATGGATGGTAGCCTTGTCATCATGGATGGTAGTGTTTTTGTCGTGATTTTTGTCAATCCATTGGATAGTAGACTTGTCATTATGGAAGGTGGTTTGTTGTTGAGATATTTGTTACTCCAATGGATGGTAGCCTTGTCAATATGGAAGGTAGTATTTTTTCGAGATTTTTGTTATTCCAATGGATGGTAGCCTTGTCATTATGGAAGGTAGTCTGTTGTCGATATCATTGTTACTCCAATAGATGGTAGCCTAGTCATTACGGAAGGTAGTTTGTTGTCGAGATTTTTGTTACTCCATTGGATGGTAGCCTTGTCATTATGGAAGGTAGTTTGTTTTCGAGATTTTTGTTATTCCAATGGATGGTAGCCTTGTCATTATGAAAGGTAGTCCGTTGTCGATATCTTTGTTACTCCAATGGATGGTATCCTAGTCATTATGGAAGGTAGTCTGTTGTCGAGATTTTTGTTACTCTATTGGATGGTAGCCTTGTCATTATGGAAGGTAGTCTATTGTCGATATTTTTGTTACTCCATTGGATGGTAGCCTTGTTATTATGGAAGGTAGTCTGTTGTCGAGATTTTTGTTATTCCAATGGATGGTAGCCTTATCATTATGGATGGTAAGCTTTTTGTCGTGATTTTTGTTAATCCATTGGATAGTAGACTTGTCATTAAGGAAGGTGGTCTGTTGTTGAGATTTTTGTTACTCCAATGGATGGTAGCCTTGTCATTATGGAAGGTAGTCTGTTGTCGAGATTTTTGTTAATCCATTGGATAGTAGACTTGTCATTAAGGAAGGTGGTCTGTTGTTGAGATTTTTGTTACTCCAATGGATGGTAGCCTTGTCATTATGGAAGGTAGTCTGTTGTCGAGATTTTTTTTACTCCAATGGATGGTATCCTTGTCATTATGGAAGGTAGTTTGTTGTCAAGATTTTTGTTATTCCAATGGATGGTAGCCTTGTCATTATGGAAGGTAGTTTGTTGTTGATATTTTTGTTACTCCAATGGTTGGTAGCCTTGTCATTATGAAAGGTAGTTTGTTGTCCTGATTTTTGTTACTCCAATGGATGGTAGACTGGTCGTTATGGAAGGTAGTCTGTTTTCGAGATTTTTGTTATTCCAATGGATGGTAGCCTTGTCATTATGAAAGGTAGTTCGTTGTCGATATCTTTGTTACTCCAATGGATGGTAGCCTTATCATTATGGAAGGTAGTCTGTTGTCGAGATTTTTGTTATTCCAATGGATGGTAGCATTGTCATTATGGAAGGTAGTTTGTTGTCGATATCTTTGTTACTCCAATGGATGGTAGCCTTGTCATTAAGGAAGGTGCTTTATTGTCAATATTTTTTATACTCTAATGGATGGTAGCCTTGTCATTATGAAAGGTAGTCTCTTGTTGATATTTTTGTTACTCCAATGGATGGTAGCCTTGTCATTATGGAAGGTCATATTTTGTCGATATCTTTGTTACTCCAATGGATGGTAGCCTTATAATTATGGAAGGTAGTATGTTGTCGATAAATTTTTTACTCCAATGTATGTTAGCCTTGTCATTATGGAAGGTAGTCTGTTGTCGAGATTTTTGTTACTCCAATGGATGGTAGCCTTGTCAATATGGAAGGTAGTCTGTTTTCGAGATTTTGGTTATTTCAATGGATGGTAGCCTTGTCATTATGAAACATAGTCTGTTGTCGATATCTTTGTTACTCCAATGGATGGTAGCCTATTCATATGGAAGGTAGTCTATAGTCGAGATTATTGTTACTCCAATGGATGGTAGCCTTGTTATTATTCAAGGTAGTTTGTTGTCGAGATTTTTGTTACTCCAATGGATGGTAGCCTTGTCATTATGGAAGGTAGTCTCTCATTGTGATTTTTGTTACTCTAATGGATGGTAGCCTTGTCATTATGGAAGGTAGTTTGTTGTCAAGATTTTTGTTATTCCAATGGATGGTAGCCTTGTCATTATGGAAGGTATTTTGTTGTTGATATTTTTGTTACTCCAATGGATGGTAGCCTTGTCATTATGGAAGGTAGTCTGTTGTCCCGACTTTTGTTACTCCAATGGATGGTAGACTGGTCGTTATGGAAGGTAGTCTGTTTTCGAGATTTTTGTTATTCCAATGGATGGTAGCCTTGTCATTAAGAAAGGTAGTCCGTTGTCGATATCTTTGTTACTCCAATGGATGGTAGCCTTGTCATTATGGAAGGTAGTTTGTTTTCGAGATTTTTGTTATTCCAATGGATGGTAGCCTTGTCATTATGGAATGTAGTTTGTTTTCGAGATTTTTGTTATTCCAATGGATGGTAGCCTTGTCATTATGGAAGGTAGTCTGTTGTCGAGATTTTTGTTACTCCATTGGATGGTAGCCTTGTCATTATGGAAGGTAGTCTATAATCAAGATTTTTGTTACTCCAATGGATGGTAGCCTTATTATTATTGAAGGTAGTATGTTGTCGAGATTTTTGTTACTCCAATGGATGGAAGCCTTGTCATTATGGAATGTAGTATGTCATTGTGATTTTTGTTACTCCAACGGATGGTAGCCTTGTCATTATGGAAGGTAGTCTATTGTCCAGATTTTTGTTACTCAAATGGATGGTAGCCTTGTCATTATGGAAGGTAGTCTGTCGTTGTGATTGTTGTTACACCAATGGATGGTAGCCTTGTCGTTATGGAAGGAAATCTGTTGTTCAGATTTTTGTTACTATAATGTATGTTAGCCTTGTCATTATGGAAGGTAATTTGTTGTCCATATTTTTTTACTCCATTGGATAATAGCCTTGTCATTATGGAAGGTAGTCTGTTGTCGAGATTTTTGTTATTCCAATGGATGAAAGCCTAGTAATTATGGGAGGTAGTCTATTTTAGAGATTTTTATTACTCGATTGGATGGTAGCCTTGTCATTATGGAAGGTAGTCTGTTGTCAAAATTTTTGTTACTCCAATGGATGGTAGCCTTGTCATTATGGAAGATAGTCTCTTGTTGAAATTTTTGTTACTCCAATGGATTGTAGCCTTATCATTATGGAAGGTAGTCTGTTGTCGATATCTTTGTTATTCCAATGGATGGTAGCATTGTCATTATGGAAGGTAGTTTGTTGTCGATATCTTTGTTACTCCAATGGATGGTAGCCTTGTCATTATGGAAGGTAGTTTGTTGTCCAGATTTTTGTTACTCTAATGGATGATAGCCTTATCATAATGGAAGGTACTCTCTTGTTGATATTTTTTTTTACTTCAATGGATGGTAGCCTTTTCAATATGGAAGGTATTCTATTTTCGAGATTTTTGTTATTCCAATGGATGGTAGCCTTCTCATTATGAAAGGTAGTCCGTTGTCGATATCTTTGTTACTCCAATGGATGGTAGCCTAGTGATTATGGAAGGTAGTCTGTTTTCGAGATTTTTGTTACTCCATTGGATGGTAGCCTTGTCATTATAGAAGGTAGTCTGTTTTCGAGATTTTTGTTATTCTAATGGATGGTAGCCTTGTCATTATGGAAGGTAGTTTGTTTTCGAGATTTTTGTTATTCCAATGGATGGTAGCCTTGTCATTATGGAAAGTAGTTTGTTGTCGAGATTTTTGTTATTCCAATGGATGGTAGCCTTGTCATTATGGAAGGTAGTTTGTTGTTGATATTTTTGTTACTCCAATGGTTGGTAGCCTTGTCATTATGGAAGGTAGTATGTTGTCTCGATTTTTGTTACTCCAATGGATGGTAGAATAGTCGTTATGGAAGGTAGTCTGTTGTCGAGATTTTTGTTACTCCATTGGATGGTAGCCTTGTTATTATTGAAGGTAGTCTGTTATCGAGATTTTTGTTATTCCAATGGATGGTAGCCTTGTCATCATGGAAGGTAGTGTTTTTGTCGTGATTTGTGTCAATCCATTGGATAGTAGACTTGTCATTATAGAAGGTGGTCTGTTGTTGAGATTTTTGTTATACCAATGGATGGTAGCCTTGTCAATATGGAAGGTAGTCTGTTTTCGAGATTTTTGTTATTCCAATGGATGGTAGCCTTGTAATTATGAAAGGTAGTCTGTTGTCGATATCATTGTTACTCCAATAGATGGTAGCCTAGTCATTATGGAAGGTAGTCTATTGTCGAGATTTTTGTTACTCCATTGGATGGTAGCCTTGTCATTATGGAAGGTAGTTTGTTTTCGAGATTTTTGTTATTCCAATGGATGCTAGCCTTTTCATTATGGAAGGTAGTTTTTTGTCGAGATTTTTTTTATTCCAATGGATGGTAGCCATGTCATTATGGAAGGTAGTTTGTTGTTGATATATTTGTTACTCCAATGGATAGTAGCCTTGTCATTATGAAAGGTAGTTTGTTGTGCCGATTTTTGTTACTCCAATGGATGGTAGCCTTGTTATTATGGAAGGTAGTCTGTTGTCGAGATTTTTGTTATTCCAATGGATGGTAGCCTTATCATTATGGAAGGTAAGCTTTTTGTCGTGATTTTTGTTAATCCATTGGATAGTAGACTTGTCATTAAGGAAGGTGGTCTGTTGTTGAGATTTTTGTTACTCCAATGGATGGTATCCTTGTCATTATGGAAGGTGGTCTGTCGTTGTGATTTTTGATACTCCAATGGATGGTAGCCTTGTCATTATGGAAGGTAGTGTGTTGTTCAGATTTTTGTTACTATATTGTATGTTAGCCTTGTCTTTATGGAAGGTAGTTTGTTGTCCATATTTTTGTTATTCCATTGGATAGTAGCCTTGTCATTATGGAAGGTAGTCTGTTGTCGAGATTTTTGTTATTCCAATGGATGGAAGCCTAGTAATTATGGGAGGTAGTCTATTTTCGAGATTTTTGTTACTCCAATGGATGGTAGCCTTGTCATTATGGAAGGTAGTCTGTTGTCAAGATTTTAATTACTCCAATGGATGGTAGCCTTGTCATTATGGAAGGTAGTCTGTTGTCCCGATTTTTGTTACTCCAATGGATGGTAGACTGGTCGTTATGGAAGGTAGTCTGTTTTCGAGATTTTTGTTATTCCAATGGATGGTAGCCTTGTCATTAAGAAAGGTAGTCCGTTGTCGATATCTTTGTTACTCCAATGGATGGTAGCCTAGTCATTATGAAAGGTAGTCTGTTGTCAAGATTTTTGTTACTCCATTGGATGGTAGCCTTGTCATTATGGAAGGTAGTTTGTTTTCGAGATTTTTGTTATTCCAATGGATGGTAGCCTTGTCATTATGGAATGTAGTTTGTTTTCGAGATTTTTGTTATTCTAATGGATGGTAGCCTTTTCATTATGGAAGGTAGTCTGTTGTCGAGATTTTTGTTACTCCATTGGATGGAAGCCTTGTCATTATGGAAGTTAGTCTATAATCAAGATTTTTGTTACTCCAATGGATGGTAGCCTTATTATTATTGAAGGTAGTATGTTGTCGAGATTTTTGTTACTCCAATGGATGGAAGCATTGTCATTATGGAATGTAGTATGTCATTGTGATTTTTGTTACTCCAACGGATGGTAGCCTTGTCATTATGGAAGGTAGTCTATTGTCCAGATTTTTGTTACTCAAATGGATGGTAGCCTTGTCATTATGGAAGGTAGTCTGTCGTTGTGATTGTTGTTACACCAATGGATGGTAGCCTTGTCGTTATGGAAGGAAATCTGTTGTTCAGATTTTTGTTACTATAATGTATGTTAGCCTTGTCATTATGGAAGGTAATTTGTTGTCCATATTTTTTTACTCCATTGGATAATAGCCTTGTCATTATGGAAGGTAGTCTGTTGTCGAGATTTTTGTTATTCCAATGGATGAAAGCCTAGTAATTATGGGAGGTATTCTATTTTAGAGATTTTTGTTACTCGATTGGATGGAAGCCTTGTCATTATGGAAGGTAGTCTGTTGTCAAAATTTTTGTTACTCCAATGGATGGTAGCCTTGTCATTATGGAAGATAGTCTCTTGTTGATATTTTTGTTACTCCAATGGATGGTAGCCTTATCATTATGGAAGGTAGTCTGTTGTCGATATCTTTGTTATTCCAATGGATGGTAGCATTGTCATTATGGAAGGTAGTTTGTTGTCGATATCTTTGTTACTCCAATGGATGGTAGCCTTGTCATTATGGAAGGTAGTTTGTTGTCCAGATTTTTGTTACTCCAATGGATCATAGCCTTATCATTATGGAAGGTACTCTCTTGTTGATATTTTTTTTTTACTTCAATGGATGGTAGCCTTTTCAATATGGAAGGTAGTCTATTTTCGAGATTTTTGTTATTCCAATGGATGGTAGCCTTCTCATTATGAAAGGTAGTCCGTTGTCGATATCTTTGTTACTCCAATGGATGGTAGCCTAGTGATTATGGAAGGTAGTCTGTTGTCGAGATTTTTGTTACTCCATTGGATGGTAGCCTTGTCATTATAGAAGGTAGTCTGTTTTCGAGATTTTTGTTATTCCAATGGATGGTAGCCTTGTCATTATGGAAGGTAGTTTGTTTTCGAGATTTTTGTTATTCCAATGGATGGTAGCCTTGTCATTATGGAAAGTAGTTTGTTGTCGAGATTTTTGTTATTCCAATGGATGGTAGCCTTGTCATTATGGAAGATAGTTTGTTGTTGATATTTTTGTTACTCCAATGGTTGGTAGCCTTGTCATTATGGCAGGTAGTATGTTGTCTCGATTTTTGTTACTCCAATGGATGGTAGAATAGTCGTTATGGAAGGTAGTCTGTTGTCGAGATTTTTGTTACTCCATTGGATGGTAGCCTTGTTATTATTGAAGGTAGTCTGTTATCGAGATTTTTGTTATTCCAATGGATGGTAGCCTTGTCATCATGGAAGGTAGTGTTTTTGTCGTGATTTTTGTCAATCCATTGGATAGTAGACTTGTCATTATAGAAGGTGGTATGTTGTTGAGATTTTTGTTATCCCAATGGATGGTAGCCTTGTCAATATGGAAGGTAGTCTGTTTTCGAGATTTTTGTTATTCCAATGGATGGTAGCCTTGTCATTATGAAAGGTAGTCTGTTGTCGATATCATTGTTACTCCAATAGATGGTAGCCTAGTCATTATGGAAGGTAGTCTGTTGTCGAGATTTTTGTTACTCCATTGGATGGTAGCCTTGTCATTATGGAAGGTAGTTTTTTGTCGAGATTTTTTTTATTCCAATGGATGGTAGCCATGTCATTATGGAAGGTAGTTTGTTAGTGATATATTTGTTACTCCAATGGATAGTAGCCTTGTCATTATGGAAGGTAGTTTGTTGTGCCGATTTTTGTTACTCCAATGGATGGTAGCCTTGTTATTATGGAAGGTAGTCTGTTGTCGAGATTTTTGTTATTCCAATGGATGGTAGCCTTATCATTATGGAAGGTAAGCTTTTTGTCGTGATTTTTGTTAATCCATTGGAGAGTAGACTTGTCATTAAGGAAGGTGGTCTGTTGTTGAGATTTTTGTTACTCCAATGGATGGTATCCTTGTCATTATGGAAGGTGGTCTGTCGTTGTGATTTTTGATACTCCAATGGATGGTAGCCTTGTCATTATGGAAGGTAGTGTGTTGTTCAGATTTTTGTTACTATAATGTATGTTAGCCTTGTCTTTATGGAAGGTAGTTTGTTGTCCATATTTTTGTTATTCCATTGGATAGTAGCCTTGTCATTATGGAAGGTAGTCTGTTGTCGAGATTTTTGTTATTCCAATGGATGGAAGCCTTGTAATTATGGGAGGTAGTCTATTTTCGAGATTTTTGTTACTCCAATGGATGGTAGCCTTGTCATTATGGAAGGTAGTCTGTTGTCAAGATTTTTGTTACTCCAATGGATGGTAGCCTTGTCATTATGGAAGGTAGTCTGTTGTCCCGATTTTTGTTACTCCAATGGATGGTAGACTGGTCGTTATGGAAGGTAGTCTGTTTTCGAGATTTTTGTTATTCCAATGGATGGTAGCCTTGTCATTAAGAAAGGTAGTCCGTTGTCGATATCTTTGTTACTCCAATGGATGGTAGCCTAGTCATTATGAAAGGTAGTCTGTTGTCAAGATTTTTGTTACTCCATTGGATGGTAGCCTTGTCATTATGGAAGGTAGTTTGTTTTCGAGATTTTTGTTATTCCAATGAATGGTAGCCTTGTCATTATGGAATGTAGTTTGTTTTCGAGATTTTTGTTATTCTAATGGATGGTAGCCTTTTCATTATGGAAGGTAGTCTGTTGTCGAGATTTTTGTTACTCCATTGGATGGAAGCCTTGTCATTATGGAAGGTAGTCTATAATCAAGATTTTTGTTACTCCAATGGATGGTAGCCTTATTATTATTGAAGGTAGTATGTTGTCGAGATTTTTGTTACTCCAATGGATGGAAGCCTTGTCATTATGGAATGTAGTATGTCATTGTGATTTTTGTTACTCCAACGGATGGTAGCCTTGTCATTATGGAAGGTAGTCTATTGTCCAGATTTTTGTTACTCAAATGGATGGTAGCCTTGTCATTATGGAAGGTAGTCTGTCGTTGTGATTGTTGTTACACCAATGGATGGTAGCCTTGTCGTTATGGAAGGAAATCTGTTGTTCAGATTTTTGTTACTATAATGTATGTTAGCCTTGTCATTATGGAAGGTAATTTGTTGTCCATATTTTTTTACTCCATTGGATAATAGCCTTGTCATTATGGTAGATAGTCAGTTGTCGAGATTTTTGTTATTCCAATGGATGAAAGCCTAGTAATTATGGGAGGTATTCTATTTTAGAGATTTTTGTTACTCGATTGGATGGTAGCCTTGTCATTATGGAAGGTAGTCTGTTGTCAAAATTTTTGTTACTCCAATGGATGGTAGCCTTGTCATTATGGAAGATAGTCTCTTGTTGATATTTTTGTTACTCCAATGGATGGTAGCCTTATCATTATGGAAGGTAGTCTGTTGTCGATATCTTTGTTATTCCAATGGATGGTAGCATTGTCATTATGGAAGGTAGTTTGTTGTCGATATCTTTGTTACTCCAATGGATGGTAGCCTTGTCATTATGGAAGGTAGTTTGTTGTCCAGATTTTTGTTACTCCAATGGATGATAGCCTTATCATTATGGAAGGTACTCTCTCGTTGATATTTTTTTTTACTTCAATGGATGGTAGCCTTTTCAATATGGAAGGTAGTCTATTTTCGAGATTTTTGTTATTCCAATGGATGGTAGCCTTCTCATTATGAAAGGTAGTCCGTTGTCGATATCTTTGTTACTCCAATGGATGGTAGCCTAGTGATTATGGAAGGTAGTCTGTTGTCGAGATTTTTGTTACTCCATTGGATGGTAGCCTTGTCATTATAGAACGTAGTCTATTTTCGAGATTTTTGTTACTCCAATGGATGGTAGCCTTGTCATTATGGAAGGTAGTTTGTTTTCGAGATTTTTGTTATTCCAATGGATGGTAGCCTTGTCATTATGGAAAGTATTTTGTTGTCGAGATTTTTGTTATTCCAATGGATGGTAGCCTTGTCATCATGGAAGGTAGTGTTTTTGTCGTGATTTTTGTCAATCCATTGGATAGTAGACTTGTCATTATAGAAGGTGGTCTGTTGTTGAGATTTTTGTTACTCCAATGGATGGTAGCCTTGTTAATATGGAAGGTAGTCTGTTTTCGAGATTTTTGTTATTCCAATGGATGGTAGCCTTGTCATTATGAAAGGTAGTCTGTTGTCGATATCATTGTTACTCCAATAGATGGTAGCCTAGTCATTATGGAAGGTAGTCTGTTGTCGAGATTTTTGTTACTCCATTGGATGGTAGCCTTGTCATTATGGAAGGTAGTTTGTTTTCGAGATTTTTGTTATTCCAATGGATGCTAGCCTTTTCATTATGGAAGGTAGTTTTTTGTCGAGATTTTTTTTATTCCAATGGATGGTAGCCATGTCATTATGGAAGGTAGTTTGTTGTTGATATATTTGTTACTCCAATGGATAGTAGCCTTGTCATTATGGAAGGTAGTTTGTTGTGCCGATTTTTGTTACTCCAATGGATGGTAGCCTTGTTATTATGGAAGGTAGTCTGTTGTTGAGATTTTTGTTATTCCAATGGATGGTAGCCTTATCATTATGGAAGGTAAGCTTTTTGTCGTGATTTTTGTTAATCCATTGGATAGTAGACTTGTCATTAAGGAAGGTGGTCTGTTGTTGAGATTTTTGTTACTCCAATGGATGGTATCCTTGTCATTATGGAAGGTGGTCTGTCATTGTGATTTTTGTTACTCCAATGGATGGTAGCCTTGTCATTATGGAAGGTAGTGTGTTGTTCAGATTTTTGTTACTATAACGTATGTTAGCCTTGTCTTTATGGAAGGTACTTTGTTGTCCTTATTTTTGTTATTCCATTGGATAGTAGCCTTGTCATTATGGAAGGTAGTCTGTTGTCAAGATTTTTGTTATTCCAATGGATGGAAGCCTAGTAATTATGGGAGGTAGTCTATTTTCGAGATTTTTGTTACTCCAATGGATTGTAGCCTTGTCATTATGGAAGGTAGTCTGTTGTCAAGATTTTTGTTACTCCAATGGATGGTAGCCTTGTCATTATGGATGATAGTCTCTTGTTGATATTTTTGTTACTCCAATGGATGTTAGTCTTGTCATTATGGAAGGTAGTCTGTTGTTAAGATTTTTGTTACTCCAATGAATGGTAGCCTTGTCATTATGATAGGTAGTTTGTTGTCGTGATTTTTGTTACTCGAATGGATGGTAGCCTTGTCATTACGGAAGGTAGTATCTTGTTGATATCTTTATTACTCCAATGGATGGTAGCCTTGTCATTAAGGAAGGTGCTTTATTGTCGATATTTTTTATACTCTAATGGATGGTAGCCTTGTCATTATGAAAGGTAGTCTGTTGTTGATATTTTTGTTACTCCAATGGATGGTAGCCTTGTCATTATGGAAGGTCATATTTTGTCGATATCTTTGTTTATCCAATGGTTGGTAGCCTTGTAATTATGCAAGGTAGTATGTTGTCGATAATTTTTTTACTCCAATGGATGGTAGCCTTGTCATTATGGAAGGTAGTCTGTTGTCAAGATTTTTGTTACTCCAATGGATGGTAGCCTTGTCGATATGGAATGTAGTCTGTTTTCAAGATTTTGTTTATTTAAATGGATGGTAGCCTTGTTATTATGAAACATAGTCTGTTGTCGATATCTTTGTTACTCCAATGGATGGTAGCCTACTCATATGGAAGGTAGTCTATAGTCGAGATTATTGTTACTTCAATGGATGGTAGCCTTGTTATTATTGAAGGTAGTTTGTTGTCGAGATTTTTGTTACTCCAATGGATGGTAGCCTTGTCATTATGGAAGGTAGTCTCTCATTGTGATTTTTGTTACTCTAATGGATGGTAGCCTTGTCATTATGGAAGGTAGTTTGTTGTCGAGATTTTTGTTATTCCAATGGATGGTAGCCTTGTCATTATGAAAGGTAGTCCGTTGTCGATATCTTTGTTACTCCAATGGATGGTAGCCTAGTCATTATGGAAGGTAGTTTGTTGTCAAGATTTTTGTTACTCCATTGTATGGTAGCCTTGTCATTATGGAAGGTAGTTTGTTTTCGAGATTTTTGTTATTCCAATGGATGGTAGCCTTATCATTATGGAAGGTAGTTGGTTTTCGAGATTTTTGTTATTCCAATGGATGGTAGCCTTCTCATTATGGAAGGTAGTCTGTAATTGTGATTTTTGTTATTCCAATGGATGGTAGCCTTGTCATTATGGAAGGTAGTCTATATTCGAGATTTTTGTTACTCCAATGGATGGTAGCCTTGTTATTATTGAAGGTAGTCTGTTGTCGATATTTTTGTTACTCCATTGGATGGTAGCCTTCTCATTATGGAACGTAGTCTGTAATTGTGATTTTTGTTATTCCAACGGATGGTAGCCTTGTCATTATGGAAGGTAGTCTTTTTGTCGTGATTTTTGTTAATCCATTGGATAATAGACTTGTCATTACGGAAGGTGGTCTGTTGTTGAGATTTTTGTTACTCCAATGAATGGTAGTCTTGTCATTATGGAAGGTAGTCTGTTGTCGAGATTTTTTTTACTCCAATGGATGGTAGCCATATCATTATGGAAGGTAGTCTGTCATTGTGATTTTTGTTACTCCAAGGGTTGGTAGCCTTGTCATTATGGAAGGTAGTGTGTTGTTCATATTTTTGTTACTATAATGTATGTTAGCCTTGTCTTTATGGAAGGTAGTTTGTTGTCCATATTTTTGTTACTCCATTGGATAATAGCCTTGTCATTATGGAAGGTAGTCTCTCATTGTGATTTTTGTTACTCTAATGGATGGTAGCCTTGTCATTATGGAAGGTAGTTTGTTGTCGAGATTTTTGTTATTCCAATGGATGGTAGCCTTGTCATTATGAAAGGTAGTCCGTTGTCGATATCTTTGTTACTCCAATGGATGGTAGCCTAGTCATTATGGAACGTAGTTTGTTGTCAGGATTTTTGTTACTCCATTGTATGGTAGCCTTGTCATTATGGAAGGTAGTTTGTTTTCGAGATTTTTGTTATTCCAATGGATGGTAGCCCTATCATTATGGAAGGTAGTTTGTTTTCGAGATTTTTGTTATTCCAATGGATGGTAGCCTTGTCATCATGGAATGTAGTATGTCATTGTGATTTTTGTTACTCCAAAGGATGGTAGCCTTGTCATTATGGAAGGTAGTCTGTTGTTGTGATTGTTGTTACACAATTGGATGGTAGCCTTGTCGTTATGGAAGGAAATCTGTTGTTCAGATTTTTGTTACTATAATGTATGTTAGCCTTGTCATTATGGAAGGTAATTTGTTGTCCATATTTTTTTACTCCATTGGATAATAGCCTTGTCTTTATGGAAGGTAGTCTGTTGTCGAGATTTTGGTTATTCCAATGGTTGGAAGCCTAGTAATTATGGGAGGTAGTCTATTTTAGAGATTTTTGTTACTCCAATGGATGGTAGCCTTGTCATTATGGAAGGTAGTCTGTTGTCAAAATTTTTGTTACTCCAATGGATGTTAGCCTTGTCATTATGGAAGATAGTCTCTTGTTGATATTTTTGTTACTCCAATGGATGGTAGCCTTATCATTATGGAAGGTAGTCTGTTGTCGATATCTTTGTTATTCCAATAGATGGTAGCATTGTCATTATGGAAGGTAGTTTGTTGTCGATATCTTTGTTACTCCAATGGATGGTAGCCTTGTCATTATGGAACGTACTTTGTTGTCCAGATTTTTGTTACTCCAATGGATGATAGCCTTATCATTATGGAAGGTACTCTCTTGTTGATATTTTTTTTTACTTCAATGGATGGTAGCCTTTTCAATATGGAAGGTAGTCTATTTTCGAGATTTTTGTTATTCCAATGGATGGTAGCCTTCTCATTATGAAAGGTAGTCCGTTGTCGATATGTTTGTTACTCCAATGGATGGTAGCCTAGTCATTATGGAAGGTAGTCTGTTGTCGAGATTTTTGTTACTCCATTGGATGGTAGCCTTGTCATTATGGAAGGTAGTCTGTTTTCGATATTTTTGTTATTCCAATGGATGGTAGCCTTGACATTATGGAAGGTAGTTTCTTTTCGAGATTTTTGTTATTCCAATGGATGGTAGCCTTGTCATTATGGAAGGTAGTCCGTTGTCGAGATTTTTGTAACTCCATTGGATGGTAGCCTTGTCATTATTGAAGGTAGTCTATATTCGAGATTTTTGTTACTCCAATGGATGGTAGCCTTGTTATTATTGAAGGTAGTCTGTTGTCGATATTTTTGTTACTCCATTGGATGGTAGCCTTCTCATTATGGAAGGTAGTCTGTAATTGTGATTTTTGTTATTCCAATGGATGGTAGCCTTGTCATTATGGAAGGTAGTCTATATTCAAGATTTTGGTTACTCCAATGGATGGTAGCCTTGTTATTATTGAAGGTAGTCTGTTGTCGATATTTTTGTTACTCCATTGGATGGTAGCCTTCTCATTATGGAACGTAGTCTGTAATTGTGATTTTTGTTATTCCAACGGATGGTAGCCTTGTCATTATGGAAGGTAGTCTTTTTGTCGTGATTTTTGTTAATCCATTGGATAATAGACTTGTCATTACGGAAGGTGGTCTGTTGTTGAGATTTTTGTTACTCCAATGAATGGTAGTCTTGTCATTATGGAAGGTAGTCTGTTGTCGAGATTTTTTTTACTCCAATGGATGGTAGCCATATCATTATGGAAGGTAGTCTGTCATTGTGATTTTTGTTACTCCAAGGATTGGTAGCCTTGTCATTATGGAAGGTAGTGTGTTGTTCATATTTTTGTTACTATAATGTATGTTAGCCTTGTCTTTATGGAAGGTAGTTTGTTGTCCATATTTTTGTTACTCCATTGGATAATAGCCTTGTCATTATGGAAGGTAGTCTGTAGTCGAAATTTTTGTTATTCCAATGGATGGAAGCCTAGTAATTATGGGAGGTAGTCTATTTTCGAGATTTTTGTTACTCCAATGGATGGTAGCCTTGTCATTATGGAAGGTAGTCTGTTGTCAAGTTTTTTGTTACTCCAATGGATGATAGCCTTGTCATTATGGAAGGTAGTCTGTTGTCGACATTTTTGTTACTCCAATGGATGGTAGACTTGTCATTATGGAAGGTAGTTTGTTGTCGTGATTTTTGATACTCCAATGGATGGTAGCCTTGTCATTATGGAAGGTAGTATGTTGTCGATATCTTTGTTACTCCAATGGATGGTAGCCTTTTCATTAATTAAGGTGGTTTATTGTCGAGATTTTTTAAACTCTAATGGATGGTAGCCTTGTCATAATGAAAGGTAGTCTCTTGTTGATATTTTTGTTACTCCAATGGATGGTAGCCTTGTCAATATAGAAGGTAGTATTTTGTCGATATCTTTGTTACTCCAATGGATGGTAGCCTTGTCAATATTGAAGGTAGTCTGTTTTTGAGATTTTTTTTATTTCAATGGATGGTAGCCTTGTCATTATGAAAGGTAGTCTGTTGTCGATATCTTTGTTACTCCAATGGATGGTAGCCTAGTCATTATGGAAGGTATTCTATAGTCGAGATTATTTTTACTCCAATGGATGGTAGCCTTGTTATTATTGAAGGTAGTCTGTTGTTGAGATTTTTGTTACACCAATGGATGGTATCCTTTTCATTATGGAAGGTAGTCTGTCATTGTGATTTTTGTTACTCCAATGGATAGTAGCCTTGTCATTATGAAAGGTAGTCTATTGTCCAGAATTTTGTTACTCAAATGGATGGTAGCCTTGTCATTACGGAAGGTAGTCTGTCGTTTTTATTGTTGTTACACCAATGGATGGTAGCCTTGTCGTTATGGAAGGTAATCTGTTGTTCAGATTTTTGTTACTATAATGTATGTTAGACTTGTCATTATGGAAGGTAATTTGTTGTCCATATTTTTTTACTCCATTGGATAGTAGCCTTGTCATTATGGAAGGTAGTCTGTTGTCGAGATTTTTGTTATTCCAATGGATGGAAGTCTAGTAATTATGGGAGGTAGTCTATTTTCAAGATTTTTGTTTCTCCAATGGATGGTAGCCTTGTCATTATGGAAGGTAGTTTGTTGTCAAAAATTTTGTCACTCCAATGGATGGTAGCCTTGTCATTATGGAAGATAGTCTCTTGTTGATATTTTTGTTACTCCAATGGATGGTAGCCTTATCAATATGGAAGGTAGACTGTTTTCGATATTTTTGTTACTCCAATGGATGGTAGCCTTGTCAATATGGAAGGTAGTATTTTGTCGATATCTTTGTTACTCCAATGGATGGTAGCCTTGTAATTATGGAAGGTAGTATGTTGACGAGATTTTTATTACTCCAATGGATGGTAGCTTTGTCAATATGGAAGGTAGTCTGTTTTCGAGATTTTAGTTATTTCAATGGATGGTAGCCTTGTCATTATGAAAGGTAGTTTGTTGTCGATATCTTTGTTACTCCAATGGATGGTAGCCTAGTCATTATGGAAGGTATTCTGTAGTTGAGATTATTGTTACTCCAATGGATGGTAGCCTTGTTATTATCGAAGGTAGTCTGTTGTCGAGATTTTTGTTACTCCAATGGATGGTACCCTTGTCATTATGGAAGGTAGTCTGTCATTGTGATTTTTGTTACTCCAATGGATGGTAGCCTTGTCATTATGGAAGGTAGTCTGTTGTCGAGATTTTTGTTACTCCATTGGATGGTAACCTTGTCATTATGGAAGGTAGTCTATTGTCCCGATTTTTGTTACTCCATTGTATGTTAGCCTTGTCTTTATGGAAGGTAGTCCGTTGTCGATATCTTTGTTACTCCAATGGGTGGTAGCCTAGTCATTATGGAAGGTAGTTTGTTGTCGAGATTTTTGTTACTCCATTTGATGGTAGCCTTGTCATTATGGAAGGTAGTCTGTTTTCAAGATTTTTGTTATTCCAATGGATGGTAGCCTTGTCATTATGGAAGGTAGTTTGTTGTCGAGTTTTTTGTTATTCCAATGGATGGTAGCCTTGTCATTATGGAAGGTAGTTTGTTGTCGATATTTTTGTTATTCCAATGGATGGTAGCCTTGTCATTATGGAAGGTAGTTTGTTGTTGATATTTTTGTTACTCCAATGGATGGTAGCCTTGTCATTATTGAAGGTAGTCTGTTGTCCTGATTTTTATTACTCCAATGGATGGTAGACTAGTCGTTATGGAAGGTAGTCTGTTGTCGAGATTTTTGTTACTCCATTGGATGGTAGCCTTGTTATTATGGAAGGTAGTATGTTGTTGAGATTTTTGTTATTCCAATGGATGGTAGCCTTGTCATTATGGAAGGTAGTCTTTTTGTCGTGATTTTTGTTAATCCATTGGATAGTAGACTTATCATTATGGAAGGTGGTCTGTTGCTGAGATTTTTGTTACTCCAATGGATGGTAGCCTTGTCAATATGGAAGGTAGTCTATTTTCGAGATTTTTGTTATTCAAATGGATGGTAGCCTAGTCATTATGGAAGGTAGTCTGTTGTCGAGATTTTTGTTACACCATTGGACGGTAGCCTTGTCATTATAGAAGGTAGTCTATAGTCGAGATTTTTGTTACTCCAATGGATGGTAGCCTTGTTATTATTTAAGGTAGTCTGTTGTCGAGATTTTTGTTACTCCAATGGATGGTAGCCTTGTCATTATGGAAGGTAGTTTGTTGTCGTGATTTTTGTTACTCCAATGGATGGTAGCCTTGTCATTATGGAAGGTAGTATGTTGTCGATATCTTTGTTACTCTAATGGATGGTAGCCGTTTCATTAAGGAAGGTAGTTTGATATTGTGATTTTTGTTACACCAATGGATGGTAGCCTTGTCAATATGGAAGGTAGTCTGTTTTCGAGATTTTTGTTATTCCAATTGATGGTAGCCTTGTCATTATGAAAGGTAGTCCGTTGTCGATATCTTTGTTACTCCAATGGATGGTAGCCTAGTCATTATGGAAGGTAGTCTGTTGTCGAGATTTTTGTTACTCCATTGGATGGTAGCCTTGTCATTATGGAAGGTAGACTGTTTTCGAGATTTTTGTTATTCCAATGGATGGTAGCCTTGTCATTATGGAAGGTAGTTTGTTGTCGAGATTTTTGTTATTCCAATGGATGGTAGCCTTGTCATTATGGAAAGTAGTTTGTTGTTGATATTTTTGTTACTCCAACGGATGGTAGCCTTGTCATTATGGAAGGTAGTCTGTTGTCCCGATTTTTGTTACTCTAATGTATGGTAGACTAGTCGTTTTGGAAGGTAGTTTGTTGTCGTGATTTTTGTTATTCCAATGGATGGCAGCCTTGTCATTATGGAAGGTAGTCTTTTTGTCGTGATTTTTGTTAATCCATTGGATAGTAGACTTGTCATTATGGAAGGTGGTCTGTTGTTGAGATTTTTGTTACTCCAATGGATGGTAGCCTTGTCAATACGGAAGGTAGTCTATTGTCGTAATTTTTTTTATTCCAATGGATGGTAGCCTAGTCATTATGGAAGGTATTCTGTTGTCGATATTTTTGTTACTCCATTGGATGGTAGCCTTGTCATTTTAGAAGGTAGTCTATAGTCGAGATTTTTGTTACTCCAATGGATGGTAGCCTTGTTATTATTGAAGGTAGTCTGTTGTCGAGATTTTTGTTACTCCAATGGATGGTAACCTTGTCATTATGGAAGGTAGTATTTCATTGTGAATTTTGTTACTCCAATGGATGGTAGCCTTGTCAATATGGAAGGTATTCTGTTTTCGAGATTTTTGTTATTCCAATGGATGGTAGCCTTGTCATTATGAAAGGTAGTCCGTTGTTGATATCTTTGTTACTCCAATGGGTGGTAGCCTAGTCATTATGGCAGGTAGTTTGTTGTCGAGATTTTTGTTACTCCATTTGATGGTAGCCTTGTCATTATGGAAGGTAGTCTGTTTTCGAGATTTTTGTTATTCCAATGGATGATAGCCTTGTCATTATGGAAGGTAGTTTGTTGTAGAGTTTTTTGTTATTCCAATGGATGGTAGCCTTGTCATTATGGAAGGTAGTTTGTTGTTGATATTTTTGTTACTCCAATGGATGGTAGCCTTGTCATTATGGAAGGTAGTCTGTTGTCCCGATTTTTGTTACTCCAATGGATGGTAGACTAGTCGTTATGTAAGGTAGTCTATTGTCGAGATTTTTGTTATTCCAATGGATGGTAGCCTTGTAATTATGGAAGGTAGTCTTTTTGTCGTGATTTTTGTTAATCCATTGGATACTATACTTGTCATTATGGAATGTGGTCTGTTGTTGAGATTTTTGTTACTCCAATGGATGGTAGCCTTGTCATTATGGAAGGTAGTCTGTTGTCGAGATTTTTTTACTCCAATGGATGGTAGCCTTGTCATTATGGAAGGTAGTTTGTCGTTGTGATTGTTGTTACTATAATGGATGGTAGCCTTGTGATTATGGAAGGTAGTGTGTTGTTCATATTTTTGATACTATAATGTATGTTAGCCTTGTCTTTATGGAAGGTAGTTTGTTGTCCATATTTTTGTTACTCCATTGGATAGTAGCCTTGTCATTAAGGAAGGTAGTCTGTTGTCGATATTTTTGTTATTCCAATGGATGGAAGCCTAGTAATTATGGGAAGTAGTCTATTTTCAAGATATTTGTTACATCAATGAATGGTAGCCTTGTCATTATGGAAGATAGTCTGTTGTCAAGATTTTTGTTACTCCAATGGATGGTAGCCTAGTCATTATGATAGGTAGTTTGTTGTCGTGATTTTTGTTACTCCAATGGATGGTAGCTTTGTCATTATGGAAGGTAGTATCTTGTCGATATCTTTATTACTCCAATGGATGGTAGCCTTGTCATTAAGGAAGGTGCTTTATTGTCGAGATTTTTTATAGTTTAATGGATGGTAGCCTTGTCATTATGAAAGGTAGTCTCTTGTTGATATTTTTGTTACTCCAATGGATGGTAGCCTTGTCATTATGGAAGGTAGTATGTTGTCGATATCTTTGTTACTCCAATGGATGGTAGCCATTTCATTAAGGAAGGTAGTCTGTCGTTGTGATTTTTGTTACACTAATGGATGATAGCCTTGTCAATATGGAAGGTAGTCTGTTTTCGAGATTTTTGTTATTCCAATGGATGGTAGCCTTGTCATTATGAAAGGTAGTCCGTTGTCGATATCTTTGTTACTCCAATGGATGGTAGCCTAGTCATTATGGAAGGTAGTCTGTTGTCGAGATTTTTGTTACTCCATTGGATGGTAGCCTTGTCATTATGGAAGGTAGTCTGTTTTCGAGATTTTTGTTATTCCATTGGATGGTAGCCTTGTCATTATGGAAGGTAGTTTGTTGTCGAGATTTTTGTTAGTCCAATGGATGGTAGCCTTGTCATTATGGAAGGTAGTTTGTTGTTGATATTTTTGCTACTCCAATGGATGGTAGCCTTGTCATTATGGAAGGTAGTCTGTTGTCCCGATTTTTGTTACTCTAATGGATGGTAGACTAGTCGTTATGGAAGGTAGTCTGTTGTCGAGATTTTTGTTATTCCAATGGATGGTAGCCTTGTCATTATGGAAGGTAGTCTTTTTGTCGTGATTTTTGTTAATCCATTGGATAGTAGACTTGTCATTATGGAAGGTGGTCTGTTGTTGAGATTTTTATTACTCCAATGGATGGTAGCCTTGTCAATATGGAAGGTAGTCTGTTGTCAAGATTTTTGTTACACCATTGGACGGTAGCCTTGTCATTATAGAAGGTAGTCTATAGTCGAGATTTTTGTTACTCCAATGGATGGTAGCCTTGTTATTATTGAAGGTAGTCTGTTGTCGAGATTTTTGTTACTCCAATTGATGGTAGCCTTGTCATTATGGAAGGTAGTTTGATGTCGTGATTTTTGTTACTCCAATGGATGGTAGCCTTGTCATTATGGAAGGTAGTATGTTGTCGATATCTTTGTTACTCTAATGGATGGTAACCATTTCATTAAGGAAGGTAGTCTGTCATTGTGATTTTTGTTACACCAATGGATGGTAGCCTTGTCAATATGGAAGTTAGTCTGTTTTCGAGATTTTTGTTATTCCAATGGATGGTAGCCTTGTCATTATGAAAGGTAGTCCGTTGTCGATATCTTTGTTACTCCAATGGATGGTAGCCTAGTCATTATGGAAGGTACTCTGTTGTCGAGATTTTTGTTACTCCATTGGATGGTAGCCTTGTCATTATGGAAGGTAGTCTGTTTTTGAGATTTTTGTTATTCCAATGGATGGTAGCCTTGTCATTATGGAAGGTAGTTTGTTGTCGAGATTTTTGTTATTCCAATGGATGGTAGCCTTGTCATTATGGAAGGTAGTTTGTTGTTGATATTTTTGCTACTCCAATGGATGGTAGCCTTGTCATTAAGGAAGGTAGTCTGTTGTCTCGATTTTTGTTACTCTAATGGATGGTAGACTAGTCGTTATGGAAGGTAGTCTGTTGTCGAGATTTTTGTTATTCCAATGGATGGTAGCCTTGTCATTATGGAAGGTAGTCTTTTTGTCGTGATTTTTGTTAATCCATTGGATAGTAGACTTGTCATTATGGAAGGTGGTCTGTTGTTGAGATTTTTGTTACTCCGATGGATGGTAGCCTTGTCAATATGGAAGGTAGTCTGTTGTCAATATTTTTGTTACACCATTGGACGGTAGCCTTGTCATTATAGAAGGTAGTCTATAGTCGAGATTTTTGTTACTCCAATGGATGGTAGCCTTGTTATTATTGAAGGTAGTCTGTTGTCGAGATTTTTGTTACTCCAATGGAGGGTAGCCTTGTCATTATGGAAGGTAGTTTGATGTCGTGATTTTTGTTACTCCAATGGATGGTAGCCTTGTCATTATGGAAGGTATTATGTTGTCGATATCTTTGTTACTCTAATGGATGGTAGCCATTTCATTAAGGAAGGTAGTCTGTCATTGTGATTTTTGTTACACCAATGGATGGTAGCCTTGTCAATATGGAAGGTAGTCTGTTTTCGAGATTTTTGTTATTCCAATGGATGGTAGCCTTGTCATTATGAAAGGTAGTCCGTTGTCGATATCTTTGTTACTCCAATGGATGGTAGCCTAGTCATTATGGAAGGTAGTCTGTTGTCGAGATTTTTGTTACTCCATTGGATGGTAGCCTTGTCATTATGGAAGGTAGTCTGTTTTTGAGATTTTTGTTATTCCAATGGATGGTAGCCTTGTCATTATGGAAGGTAGTTTGTTGTCGAGATTTTTGTTATTCCAATGGATGGTAGCCTTGTCATTATGGAAGGTAGTTTGTTGTTGATATTTTTGTTACTCCAACGGATGGTAGCCTTGTCATTATGGAAGGTAGGCTGTTGTCCCGATTTTTGTTACTCTAATGGATGGTAGACTAGTCGTTATGGAAGGTAGTCTGTTGTCGAGATTTTTGTTATTCCAATGGATGGTAGCCTTGTCATTATGGAAGGTAGTCTTTTTGTGGTGATTTTTGTTAATCCATTGGATAGTAGACTTGTCATTATGGAAGGCGGTCTGTTGTTGAGATTTTTGTTACTCCAATGGATGGTAGCCTTGTCAATATGGAAGGTAGTCTGTTGTCGAGATTTTTTTTATTCCAATGGATGGTAGCCTAGTCACTATGGAAGGTAGTCTGTTGTCGATATTTTTGTTACTCCATTGGATGGTAGCCTTGTCATTTTAGAAGGTAGTCTATAGTCGAGATTTTTGTTACTCCAATGGATGGTAGCCTTGTTATTATTGAAGGTAGTCTGTTGTCGAGATTTTTTTTACTCCAATGGATGGTAACCTTGTCATTATGGAAGGTAGTATCTTGTCTATATCTTTATTACTCCAATGGATGGTAGCCTTGTCATTAAGGAAGGCGCTTTATTGTCGAGATTTTTTATACTTTAATGGATGGTAGCCTTGTCATTATGAAAGGTAGTCTCTTGTTGATATTTTTGTTACTCCAATGGATGGTAGCCTTGTCATTATGGAAGGTAGTATGTTGTTGATATCTTTGTTACTCGAATGGATGGTAGCCATTTCATTAAGGAAGGTTGTCTGTCGTTGTGATTTTTGTTACACCAATGGATGGTAGCCTTGTCAATATGGAAGGTAGTCTGTTTTCGAGATTTTTGTTATTCCAATGGATGGTAGCCTTGTCATTATGAAAGGTAGTCCGTTGTCGATATCTTTGTTACTCCAATAGATGGTAGCCTAGTCATTATGGAAGGTAGTCTGTTGTCGAGATTTTTGTTACTCCATTGGATGGTAGCCTTGTCATTATGGAAGGTAGTCTGTTTTCGAGATTTTTGTTATTCCATTGGATGGTAGCCTTGTCATTATGGAAGGTAGTTTGTTGTCGAGATTTTTGTTAGTCCAATGGATGGTAGCCTTGTCATTATGGAAGGTAGTTTGTTGTTGATATTTTTGCTACTCCAATGGATGGTAGCCTTGTCATTATGGAAGGTAGTCTATTGTCCCTATTTTTGTTACTCTAATGGATGGTAGGCTAGTCGTTATGGAAGAGTGTCTGTTGTCGAGATTTTTGTTATTCCAATGGATGGTAGCCTTGTCATTATGGAAGGTAGTCTTTTTGTCGTGATTTTTGTTAATCCATTGGATAGTAGACTTGTCATTATGGAAGGTGGTCTGTTGTTGAGATTTTTGTTACTCCAATGGATGGTAGCCTTGTCAATATGGAAGGTAGTCTGTTGTCAAGATTTTTGTTACACCATTGGACGGTAGCCTTGTCATTATAGAAGGTAGTCTATAGTCGAGATTTTTGTTACTCCAATGGATGGTAGCCTTGTTATTATTGAAGGTAGTCTGTTGTCGAGATTTTTGTTACTCCAATGGAGGGTAGCCTTGTCATTATGGAAGGTAGTTTGATGTCGTGATTTTTGTTACTCCAATGGATGGTAGCCTTGTCATTATGGAAGGTAGTATGTTGTCGATATCTTTGTTACTCTAATGGATGGTAGCCATTTCATTAAGGAAGGTAGTCTGTCATTGTGATTTTTGTTACACCAATGGATGGTAGCCTTGTCAATATGGAAGGTAGTCTGTTTTCGAGATTTTTGTTATTCCAATGGATGGTAGCCTTGTCATTATGAAAGGTAGTCCGTTGTCAATATCTTTGTTACTCCAATGGATGGTAACCTAGTCATTATGGAAGGTAGTCTGTTGTCGAGATTTTTGTTACTCCATTGGATGGTAGCCTTGTCATTATGGAAGGTAGTCTGTTTTTGAGATTTTTGTTATTCCAATGGATGGTAGCCTTGTCATTATGGAAGGTAGTTTGTTGTCGAGATTTTTGTTATTCCAATGGATGGTAGCCTTGTCATTATGGAAGGTAGTTTGTTGTTGATATTTTTGTTACTCCAACGGATGGTAGCCTTGTCATTATGGAAGGTAGGCTGTTGTCCCGATTTTTGTTACTCTAATGGATGGTAGACTAGTCGTTATGGAAGGTAGTCTGTTGTCGAGATTTTTTTTATTCCAATGGATGGTAGCCTTGTCATTATGGAAGGTAGTCTTTTTGTGGTGATTTTTGTTAATCCATTGGATAGTAGACTTGTCATTATGGAAGGCGGTCTGTTGTTGAGATTTTTGTTACTCCAATGGATGGTAGCCTTGTCAATATGGAAGGTAGTCTGTTGTCGAGATTTTTTTTATTCCAATGGATGGTAGCCTAGTCACTATGGAAGGTAGTCTGTTGTCGATATTTTTGTTACTCCATTGGATGGTAGCCTTGTCATTTTAGAAGGTAGTCTATAGTCGAGATTTTTGTTACTCCAATGGATGGTAGCCTTGTTATTATTGAAGGTAGTCTGTTGTCGAGATTTTTTTTACTCCAATGGATGGTAACCTTGTCATTATGGAAGGTAGTATGTCATTGTGAATTTTGTTACTCCAATGGATGGTAGCCTTGTCATTATGGAAGGTAGTCTATTGTCGAGAGTTTTGTTACTCCAATGGATGGTAGCCTTGTCATTATGGAAGGTAGTCTGTCGTTGTGATTTTTGTTACACCAATGGATGGTAGCCTTGTCAATACGGAAGGTAGTCTGTTTTCGAGATTTTTGTTATTCCAATGGATGGTTTCCATGTCATTATGAAAGGTAGTCCGTTGTCGATATCTTTGTTACTCCAATGGGTGGTAGCCTAGTCAATATGGAAGGTAGTTTGTTGTCGAGATTTTTGTTACTCCATTTGATGGTAGCCTTGTCATTATGGAAGGTAGTCTGTTTTCGAGATTTTTGTTATTCCAATGGATGGTAGCCTTGTCATTATGGAAGGTAGTTTGTTGTCGAGATTTTTGTTATTCCAATGGATGGTAGCCTTGTCATTATGGAAGGTAGTCTTTTTGTCGTGATTTTTGTTAATCCATTGGATAGTAGACTTGTCATTATGGAAGGTGGTCTGTTGTTGAGATTTTTGTTACTCCAATGGATGGTAGCCTTGTCAATATGGAAGGTAGTCTGTTGTCAAGATTTTTGTTACACCATTGGACGGTAGCCTTGTCATTATAGAAGGTAGTCTATAGTCGAGATTTTTGTTACTCCAATGGATGGTAGCCTTGTTATTATTGAAGGTAGTCTGTTGTCGAGATTTTTGTTACTCCAATGGAGGGTAGCCTTGTCATTATGGAAGGTAGTTTGATGTCGTGATTTTTGTTACTCCAATGGATGGTAGCCTTGTCATTATGGAAGGTAGTATGTTGTCGATATCTTTGTTACTCTAATGGATGGTAGCCATTTCATTAAGGAAGGTAGTCTGTCATTGTGATTTTTGTTACACCAATGGATGGTAGCCTTGTCAATATGGAAGGTAGTCTGTTTTCGAGATTTTTGTTATTCCAATGGATGGTAGCCTTGTCATTATGAAAGGTAGTCCGTTGTCAATATCTTTGTTACTCCAATGGATGGTAGCCTAGTCATTATGGAAGGTAGTCTGTTGTCGAGATTTTTGTTACTCCATTGGATGGTAGCCTTGTCATTATGGAAGGTAGTCTGTTTTTGAGATTTTTGTTATTCCAATGGATGGTAGCCTTTTCATTATGGAAGGTAGTTTGTTGTCGAGATTTTTGTTATTCCAATGGATGGTAGCCTTGTCATTATGGAAGGTAGTTTGTTGTTGATATTTTTGTTACTCCAACGGATGGTAGCCTTGTCATTATGGAAGGTAGGCTGTTGTCCCGATTTTTGTTACTCTAATGGATGGTAGACTAGTCGTTATGGAAGGTAGTCTGTTGTCGAGATTTTTGTTATTCCAATGGATGGTAGCCTTGTCATTATGGAAGGTAGTCTTTTTGTGGTGATTTTTGTTAATCCATTGGATAGTAGACTTGTCATTATGGAAGGCGGTCTGTTGTTGAGATTTTTGTTACTCCAATGGATGGTAGCCTTGTCAATATGGAAGGTAGTCTGTTGTCGAGATTTTTTTTATTCCAATGGATGGTAGCCTAGTCACTATGGAAGGTAGTCTGTTGTCGATATTTTTGTTACTCCATTGGATGGTAGCCTTGTCATTTTAGAAGGTAGTCTATAGTCGAGATTTTTGTTACTCCAATGGATGGTAGCCTTGTTATTATTGAAGGTAGTCTGTTGTCGAGATTTTTTTTACTCCAATGGATGGTAACCTTGTCATTATGGAAGGTAGTATGTCATTGTGAATTTTGTTACTCCAATGGATGGTAGCCTTGTCATTATGGAAGGTAGTCTATTGTCGAGAGTTTTGTTACTCCAATGGATGGTAGCCTTGTCATTATGGAAGGTAGTCTGTCGTTGTGATTTTTGTTACACCAATGGATGGTAGCCTTGTCAATACGGAAGGTAGTCTGTTTTCGAGATTTTTGTTATTCCAATGGATGGTAGCCTTGTCATTATGGAAAGTAGTTTGTTGTTGATATTTTTGTTACTCCAACGGATGGTAGCCTTGTCATTATGGAAGGTAGTTTGTTGTCCCTATTTTTGTTACTCTAATGTATGGTAGCCTAGTCGTTTTGGAAGGTAGTTTGTTGTCATGATTTTTGTTATTCCAATGGATGGTAGCCTTGTCATTATGGAAGGTAGTCTTTTTGTCGTGATTTTTGTTAATCCATTGGATAGTAGACTTGTCATTATGGAAGGTGGTCTGTTGTTGAGATTTTTGTTACTCCAATGGATGGTAGCCTTGTCAATACGGAAGGTAGTCTATTGTCGAGATTTTTTTTATTCCAATGGATGGTAGCCTAGTCATTATGGAAGGTATTCTGTTGTCGATATTTTTGTTACTCCATTGGATGGGAGCCTTGTCATTTTAGAAGGTAGTCTATAGTCGAGATTTTTGTTACTCCAATGGATGGTAGCCTTGTTATTATTGAAGGTAGTCTGTTGTCGAGATTTTTGTTACTCCAATGGATGGTAACCTTGTCATTATGGAAGGTAGTATTTCATTGTGAATTTTGTTACTCCAATGGATGGTAGCCTTGTCAATATGGAAGGTATTCTGTTTTCGAGATTTTTGTTATTCCAATGGATGGTAGCCTTGTCATTATGAAAGGTAGTCCGTTGTTGATATCTTTGTTACTCCAATGGGTGGTAGCCTAGTCATTATGGCAGGTAGTTTGTTGTCGAGATTTTTGTTACTCCATTTGATGGTAGCCTTGTCATTATGGAAGGTAGTCTGTTTTCGATATTTTTGTTATTCCAATGGATGATAGCCTTGTCATTATGGAAGGTAGTTTGTTGTAGAGTTTTTTGTTATTCCAATGGATGGTAGCCTTGTCATTATGGAAGGTAGTTTGTTGTTGATATTTTTGTTACTCCAATGGATGGTAGCCTTGTCATTATGGAAGGTAGCTTGTTGTCCCGATTTTTGTTACTCCAATGGATGGTAGGCTAGTCGTTATGTAAGGTAGTCTATTGTCGAGATTTTTGTTATTCCAATGAATGGTAGCCTTGTAATTATGGAAGGTAGTCTTTTTGTCGTGATTTTTGTTAATCCATTGGATACTATACTTGTCATTATGGAATGTGGTCTGTTGTTGAGATTTTTGTTACTCCAATGGATGGTAGCCTTGTCATTATGGAAGGTAGTCTATTGTCGAGATTTTTTTTACTCCAATGGATGGTAGCCTTGTCATTATGGAAGGTAGTATGTCGTTGTGATTGTTGTTACTATAATGGATGGTAGCCTTGTGATTATGGAAGGTAGTGTGTTGTTCATATTTTTGATACTATAATGTATGTTAGCCTTGTCTTTATGGAAGGTAGTTTGTTGTCCATATTTTTGTTACTCCATTGGATAGTAGCCTTGTCATTAAGGAAGGTAGTCTGTTGTCGATATTTTTGTTATTCCAATGGATGGAAGCCTAGTAATTATGGGAAGTAGTCTATTTTCAAGATATTTGTTACATCAATGAATGGTAGCCTTGTCATTATGGAAGATAGTCTGTTGTCAAGATTTTTGTTACTCCAATGGATGGTAGCCTAGTCATTATGATAGGTAGTTTGTTGTCGTGATTTTTGTTACTCCAATGGATGGTAGCTTTGTCATTATGGAAGGTAGTATCTTGTCGATATCTTTATTACTCCAATGGATGGTAGCCTTGTCATTAAGGAAGGTGCTTTATTGTCGAGATTTTTTATAGTTTAATGGATGGTAGCCTTGTCATTATGAAAGGTAGTCTCTTGTTGATATTTTTGTTACTCCAATGGATGGTAGCCTTGTCATTATGGAAGGTAGTATGTTGTCGATATCTTTGTTACTCCAATGGATGGTAGCCATTTCATTAAGGAAGGTAGTCTGTCGTTGTGATTTTTGTTACACTAATGGATGGTAGCCTTGTCAATATGGAAGGTAGTCTGTTTTCGAGATTTTTGTTATTCCAATGGATGGTAGCCTTGTCATTATGAAAGGTAGTCCGTTGTCGATATCTTTGTTACTCCAATGGATGGTAGCCTAGTCATTATGGAAGGTAGTCTGTTGTCGAGATTTTTGTTACTCCATTGGATGGTAGCCTTGTCATTATGGAAGGTAGTCTGTTTTCGAGATTTTTGTTATTCCATTGGATGGTAGCCTTGTCATTATGGAAGGTAGTTTGTTGTCGAGATTTTTGTTAGTCCAATGGATGGTAGCCTTGTCATTATTGAAGGTAGTTTGTTGTTGATATTTTTGCTACTCCAATGGATGGTAGCCTTGTCATTATGGAAGGTAGTCTGTTGTCCCGATTTTTGTTACTCTAATGGATGGTAGACTAGTCGTTATGGAAGGTAGTCTGTTGTCGAGATTTTTGTTATTCCAATGGATGGTAGCCTTGTCATTATGGAAGGTAGTCTTTTTGTCGTGATTTTTGTTAATCCATTGGATAGTAGACTTGTCATTATGGAAGGTGGTCTGTTGTTGAGATTTTTATTACTCCAATGGATGGTAGCCTTGTCAATATGGAAGGTAGTCTGTTGTCAAGATTTTTGTTACACCATTGGACGGTAGCCTTGTCATTATAGAAGGTAGTCTATAGTCGAGATTTTTGTTACTCCAATGGATGGTAGCCTTGTTATTATTGAAGGTAGTCTGTTGTCGAGATTTTTGTTACTCCAATTGATGGTAGCCTTGTCATTATGGAAGGTAGTTTGATGTCGTGATTTTTGTTACTCCAATGGATGGTAGCCTTGTCATTATGGAAGGTAGTATGTTGTCGATATCTTTGTTACTGTAATGGATGGTAACCATTTCATTAAGGAAGGTAGTCTGTCATTGTGATTTTTGTTACACCAATGGATGGTAGCCTTGTCAATATGGAAGTTAGTCTGTTTTCGAGATTTTTGTTATTCCAATGGATGGTAGCCTTGTCATTATGAAAGGTAGTCCGTTGTCGATATCTTTGTTACTCCAATGGATGGTAGCCTAGTCATTATGGAAGGTACTCTGTTGTCGAGATTTTTGTTACTCCATTGGATGGTAGCCTTGTCATTATGGAAGGTAGTCTGTTTTTGAGATTTTTGTTATTCCAATGGATGGTAGCCTTGTCATTATGGAAGGTAGTTTGTTGTCGAGATTTTTGTTATTCCAATGGATTGTAGCCTTGTCATTATGGAAGGTAGTTTGTTGTTGATATTTTTGCTACTCCAATGGATGGTAGCCTTGTCATTATGGAAGGTAGTCTGTTGTTCCGATTTTTGTTACTCTAATGGATGGTAGACTAGTCGTTATGGAAGGTAGTCTGTTGTCGAGATTTTTGTTATTCCAATGGATGGTAGCCTTGTCATTATGGAAGGTAGTCTTTTTGTCGTGATTTTTGTTAATCCATTGGATAGTAGACTTGTCATTATGGAAGGTGGTCTGTTGTTGAGATTTTCGTTACTCTGATGGATGGTAGCCTTGTCAATATGGAAGGTAGTCTGTTGTCAATATTTTTGTTACACCATTGGACGGTAGCCTTGTCATTATAGAAGGTAGTCTATAGTCGAGATTTTTGTTACTCCAATGGATGGTAGCCTTGTTATTATTGAAGGTAGTCTGTTGTCGAGATTTTTGTTACTCCAATGGAGGGTAGCCTTGTCATTATGGAAGGTAGTTTGATGTCGTGATTTTTGTTACTCCAATGGATGGTAGCCTTGTCATTATGGAAGGTATTATGTTGTCGATATCTTTGTTACTCTAATGGATGGTAGCCATTTCATTAAGGAAGGTAGTCTGTCATTGTGATTTTTGTTACACCAATGGATGGTAGCCTTGTCAATATGGAAGGTAGTCTGTTTTCGAGATTTTTGTTATTCCAATGGATGGTAGCCTTGTCATTATGAAAGGTAGTCCGTTGTCGATATCTTTGTTACTCCAATGGATGGTAGCCTAGTCATTATGGAAGGTAGTCTGTTGTCGAGATTTTTGTTACTCCATTGGATGGTAGCCTTGTCATTATGGAAGGTAGTCTGTTTTTGAGATTTTTGTTATTCCAATGGATGGTAGCCTTGTCATTATGGAAGGTAGTTTGTTGTCGAGATTTTTGTTATTCCAATGGATGGTAGCCTTGTCATTATGGAAGGTAGTTTGTTGTTGATATTTTTGTTACTCCAACGGATGGTAGCCTTGTCATTATGGAAGGTAGGCTGTTGTCCCGATTTTTGTTACTCTAATGGATGGTAGACTAGTCGTTATGGAAGGTAGTCTGTTGTCGAGATTTTTGTTATTCCAATGGATGGTAGCCTTGTCATTATGGAAGGTAGTCTTTTTGTGGTGATTTTTGTTAATCCATTGGATAGTAGACTTGTCATTATGGAAGGCGGTCTGTTGTTGAGATTTTTGTTACTCCAATGGATGGTAGCCTTGTCAATATGGAAGGTAGTCTGTTGTCGAGATTTTTTTTATTCCAATGGATGGTAGCCTAGTCACTATGGAAGGTAGTCTGTTGTCGATATTTTTGTTACTCCATTGGATGGTAGCCTTGTCATTTTAGAAGGTAGTCTATAGTCGAGATTTTTGTTACTCCAATGGATGGTAGCCTTGTTATTATTGAAGGTAGTCTGTTGTCGAGATTTTTTTTACTCCAATGGATGGTAACCTTGTCATTATGGAAGGTAGTATCTTGTCTATATCTTTATTACTCCAATGGATGGTAGCCTTGTCATTAAGGAAGGCGCTTTATTGTCGAGATTTTTTATACTTTAATGGATGGTAGCCTTGTCATTATGAAAGGTAGTCTCTTGTTGATATTTTTGTTACTCCAATGGATGGTAGCCTTGTCATTATGGAAGGTAGTATGTTGTCGATATCTTTGTTACTCCAATGGATGGTAGCCATTTCATTAAGGAAGGTAGTCTGTCGTTGTGATTTTTGTTACACCAATGGATGGTAGCCTTGTCAATATGGAAGGTAGTCTGTTTTCGAGATTTTTGTTATTCCAATGGATGGTAGCCTTGTCATTATGAAAGGTAGTCCGTTGTCGATATCTTTGTTACTCCAATAGATGGTAGCCTAGTCATTATGGAAGGTAGTCTGTTGTCGAGATTTTTGTTACTCCATTGGATGGTAGCCTTGTCATTATGGAAGGTAGTCTGTTTTCGAGATTTTTGTTATTCCATTGGATGGTAGCCTTGTCATTATGGAAGGTAGTTTGTTGTCGAGATTTTTGTTAGTCCAATGGATGGTAGCCTTGTCATTATGGAAGGTAGTTTGTTGTTGATATTTTTGCTACTCCAATGGATGGTAGCCTTGTCATTATGGAAGGTAGTCTATTGTCCCGATTTTTGTTACTCTAATGGATGGTAGACTAGTCGTTATGGAAGAGTGTCTGTTGTCGAGATTTTTGTTATTCCAATGGATGGTAGCCTTGTCATTATGGAAGGTAGTCTTTTTGTCGTGATTTTTGTTAATCCATTGGATAGTAGACTTGTCATTATGGAAGGTGGTCTGTTGTTGAGATTTTTGTTACTCCAATGGATGGTAGCCTTGTCAATATGGAAGGTAGTCTGTTGTCAAGATTTTTGTTACACCATCGGACGGTAGCCTTGTCATTATAGAAGGTAGTCTATAGTCGAGATTTTTGTTACTCCAATGGATGGTAGCCTTGTTATTATTGAAGGTAGTCTGTTGTCGATATTTTTGTTACTCTAATGGATGGTAGCCTTGTCATTATGGAAGGTAGTCTGTTGTCGAGATTTTTTTTACTCCAATGGATGGTAGCCTTGTCATTATGGAAGGTAGTATGTTGTCGATATCTTTGTTACTCTAATGGATGGTAGCCATTTCATTAAGGAAGGTAGTCTGTCATTGTGATTTTTGTTACACCAATGGATGGTAGCCTTGTCAATATGGAAGGTAGTCTGTTTTCGAGATTTTTGTTATTCCAATGGATGGTAGCCTTGTCATTATGGAAGGTAGTATGTTGTCGATATCTTTGTTACTCTAATGGATGGTAGCCATTTCATTAAGGAAGGTAGTCTGTCATTGTGATTTTTGTTACACCAATGGATGGTAGCCTTGTCAATATGGAAGGTAGTCTGTTTTCGAGATTTTTGTTATTCCAATGGATGGTAGCCTTGTCATTATGAAAGGTAGTCCGTTGTCGATATCTTTGTTACTCCAATGGATGGTAGCCTAGTCATTATGGAAGGTAGTCTCTTGTCGAGATTTTTGTTACTCCATTGGATGGTAGCCTTGTCATTATGGAAGGTAGTCTGTTTTTGAGATTTTTGTTATTCCAATGAATGGTAGCCTTGTCATTATGGAAGGTAGTTTGTTGTCGAGATTTTTGTTATTCCAATGGATGGTAGCCTTGTCATTATGGAAGGTAGTTTGTTGTTAATATTTTTCCTACTCCAATGGATGGTAGCCTTATCATTATGGAAGGTAGTTTGTTGTCCCGATTTTTGTTACTCTAATGGATGGTAGACTAGTCGTTATGGAAGGTAGTCTGTTGTCGAGATTTTTGTTATTCCAATGGATGGTAGCCTTGTCATTAAGGAAGGTAGTCTTTTTGTCGTGATTTTTGTTAATCCATTGGATAGTAGACTTGTCATTATGGAAGGTGGTCTGTTGTTGAGATTTTTGTTACTCCAATGGATGGTAGCCTTGTCAATATGGAAGGTAGTCTGTTGTCAAGATTTTTGTTACACCATTGGACGGTAGCCTTGTCATTATAGAAGGTAGTCTATAGTCGAGATTTTTGTTACTCCAATGGATGGTAGCCTTGTTATTATTGAAGGTAGTCTGTTGTCGAGATTTTTGTTACTCCAATGGAGGGTAGCTTTGTCATTATGGAAGGTAGTTTGATGTCGTGATTTTTGTTACTCCAATGGATGGTAGCCTTGTCATTATGGAAGGTACTATGTTGTCGATATCTTTGTTACTCTAATGGATGGTAGCCATTTCATTAAGGAAGGTAGTCTGTCATTGTGATTTTTGTTACACCAATGGATGGTAGCCTTGTCAATATGGAAGGTAGTCTATTTTCGAGATTTTTGTTATTCCAATGGATGGTAGCCTTGTCATTATGAAAGGTAGTCCGTTGTCAATATCTTTGTTACTCCAATGGATGGTAGCCTAGTCATTATGGAAGGTAGTCTGTTGTCGAGATTTTTGTTACTCCATTGGATGGTAGCCTTGTCATTATGGAAGGTAGTCTGTTTTTGAGATTTTTGTTATTCCAATGGATGGTAGCCTTGTCATTATGGAAGGTAGTTTGTTGTCGAGATTTTTGTTATTCCAATGGATGGTAGCCTTGTCATTATGGAAGGTAGTTTGTTGTTGATATTTTTGTTACTCCAACGGATGGTAGCCTTGTCATTATGGAAGGTAGGATGTTGTCCCGATTTTTGTTACTCTAATGGATGGTAGACTAGTCGTTATGGAAGGTAGTCTGTTGTCGAGATTTTTGTTATTCCAATGGATGGTAGCCTTGTCATTATGGAAGGTAGTCTTTTTGTGGTGATTTTTGTTAATCCATTGGATAGTAGACTTGTCATTATGGAAGGCGGTCTGTTGTTGAGATTTTTGTTACTCCAATGGATGGTAGCCTTGTCAATATGGAAGGTAGTCTGTTGTCGAGATTTTTTTTATTCCAATGGATGGTAGCCTAGTCACTATGGAAGGTAGTCTGTTGTCGATATTTTTGTTACTCCATTGGATGGTAGCCTTGTCATTTTAGAAGGTAGTCTATAGTCGAGATTTTTGTTACTCCAATGGATGGTAGCCTTGTTATTATTGAAGGTAGTCTGTTGTCGAGATTTTTTTTACTCCAATGGATGGTAACCTTGTCATTATGGAAGGTAGTATGTCATTGTGAATTTTTTTACTCCAATGGATGGTAGCCTTGTCATTATGGAAGGTAGTCTATTGTCGAGAGTTTTGTTACTCCAATGGATGGTAGCCTTGTCATTATGGAAGGTAGTCTGTCGTTGTGATTTTTGTTACACCAATGGATGGTAGCCTTGTCAATACGGAAGGTAGTCTGTTTTCGAGATTTTTGTTATTCCAATGGATGGTTTCCATGTCATTATGAAAGGTAGTCCGTTGTCGATATCTTTGTTACTCCAATGGGTGGTAGCCTAGTCAATATGGAAGGTAGTTTGTTGTCGAGATTTTTGTTACTCCATTTGATGGTAGCCTTGTCATTATGGAAGGTAGTCTGTTTTCGAGATTTTTGTTATTCCAATGGATGGTAGCCTTGTCATTATGGAAGGTAGTTTGTTGTCGAGATTTTTGTTATTCCAATGGATGGTAGCCTTGTCATTATGGAAGGTAGTCTTTTTGTCGTGATTTTTGTTAATCCATTGGATAGTAGACTTGTCATTATGGAAGGTGGTCTGTTGTTGAGATTTTTGTTACTCCAATAGATGGTAGCCTTGTCAATATGGAAGGTAGTCTGTTGTCAAGATTTTTGTTACACCATTGGACGGTAGCCTTGTCATTATAGAAGGTAGTCTATAGTCGAGATTTTTGTTACTCCAATGGATGGTAGCCTTGTTATTATTGAAGGTAGTCTGTTGTCGAGATTTTTGTTACTCCAATGGAGGGTAGCCTTGTCATTATGGAAGGTAGTTTGATGTCGTGATTTTTGTTACTCCAATGGATGGTAGCCTTGTCATTATGGAAGGTAGTATGTTGTCGATATCTTTGTTACTCTAATGGATGGTAGCCATTTCATTAAGGAAGGTAGTCTGTCATTGTGATTTTTGTTACACCAATGGATGGTAGCCTTGTCAATATGGAAGGTAGTCTGTTTTCGAGATTTTTGTTATTCCAATGGATGGTAGCCTTGTCATTATGAAAGGTAGTCCGTTGTCAATATCTTTGTTACTCCAATGGATGGTAGCCTAGTCATTATGGAAGGTAGTCTGTTGTCGAGATTTTTGTTACTCCATTGGATGGTAGCCTTGTCATTATGGAAGGTAGTCTGTTTTTGAGATTTTTGTTATTCCAATGGATGGTAGCCTTGTCATTATGGAAGGTAGTTTGTTGTCGAGATTTTTGTTATTCCAATGGATGGTAGCCTTGTCATTATGGAAGGTAGTTTGTTGTTGATATTTTTGTTACTCCAACGGATGGTAGCCTTGTCATTATGGAAGGTAGGCTGTTGTCCCGATTTTTGTTACTCTAATGGATGGTAGACTAGTCGTTATGGAAGGTAGTCTGTTGTCGAGATTTTTGTTATTCCAATGGATGGTAGCCTTGTCATTATGGAAGGTAGTCTTTTTGTGGTGATTTTTGTTAATCCATTGGATAGTAGACTTGTCATTATGGAAGGCGGTCTGTTGTTGAGATTTTTGTTACTCCAATGGATGGTAGCCTTGTCAATATGGAAGGTAGTCTGTTGTCGAGATTTTTTTTATTCCAATGGATGGTAGCCTAGTCACTATGGAAGGTAGTCTGTTGTCGATATTTTTGTTACTCCATTGGATGGTAGCCTTGTCATTTTAGAAGGTAGTCTATAGTCGAGATTTTTGTTACTCCAATGGATGGTAGCCTTGTTATTATTGAAGGTAGTCTGTTGTCGAGATTTTTTTTACTCCAATGGATGGTAACCTTGTCATTATGGAAGGTAGTATGTCATTGTGAATTTTGTTACTCCAATGGATGGTAGCCTTGTCATTATGGAAGGTAGTCTATTGTCGAGTGTTTTGTTACTCCAATGGATGGTAGCCTTGTCATTATGGAAGGTAGTCTGTCGTTGTGATTTTTGTTACACCAATGGATGGTAGCCTTGTCAATACGGAAGGTAGTCTGTTTTCGAGATTTTTGTTATTCCAATGGATGGTTTCCTTGTCATTATGAAAGTTAGTCCGTTGTCGATATCTTTGTTACTCCAATGGGTGGTAGCCTAGTCAATATGGAAGGTAGTTTGTTGTCGAGATTTTTGTTACTCCATTTGATGGTAGCCTTGTCATTATGGAAGGTAGTCTGTTTTCGAGATTTTTGTTATTCCAATGGATGGTAGCCTTGTCATTATGGAAGGTAGTTTGTTGTCGAGTTTTTTGTTATTCCAATGGATGGTAGCCTTGTCATTATGGAAGGTAGTTTGTTGTTGATATTTTTGTTACTCCAATGGATGGTAGCCTTGTCATTATGGAAGGTAGTCTGTTGTCCCGATTTTTGTTACTCCAATGGATGGTAGCCTTGTCATTATGATAGGTAGTTTGTTGTCGTGATTTTTGTTACTCCAATGGATGGTAGCCTTGTCATTATGGAAGGTAGTATCTTGTCGATATCTTTATTACTCCAATGGATGGTAGCCTTGTCATTAAGGAAGGTGCTTTATTGTCGAGATTTTGTATACTTTAATGGATGGTAGCCTTGTCATTATGAAAGGTAGTCTCTTGTTGATATTTTTGTTACTCCAATGGATAGTAGCCTTGTCATTATGGAAGGTAGTATGTTGTCGATATCTTTGTTACTCCAATGGATGGTAGCCATTTCCTTAAGGAAGGTAGTCTGTCGTTGTGATTTTTGTTACACCAATGGATGGTAGGCTTGTCAATATGGAAGGTAGTCTGTTTTCGAGATTTTTGTTATTCCAATGGATGGTAGACTTGTCATTATGCAAGGTAGTCCGTTGTCGATATCTTTGTTACTCCAATGGATGGTAGCCTAGTCATTATGGAAGGTAGTCTATTATCGAGATTTTTGTTACTCCATTGGATGGTAGCCTTGTCATTATGGAAGGTAGTCTGTTTTCGAGATTTTTGTTATTCCAATGGATGGTAGCCTTGTCATTATGGAAGGTAGTTTGTTGTTGATATTTTTGTTACTCCAATGGATGGTAGCCTTGTCATTATGGAAGGTAGTCTGTTGTCCCGATTTTTGTTACTCTAATGGATGGTAGACTAGTCGTTATGGAAGGTAGTTTGTTGTCGAGATTTTTGTTATTCCAATGGATGGTAGCCTTGTCATTATGGAAGGTAGTCTTTTTGTCATGATTTTTGTTAATCCATTGGATAGTAGACTTGTCATTATGGAAGGTGGTCTGTTGTTGAGATTTTTGTTACTCCAATGGATGGTAGCCTTGTCAATATGGAAGGTAGTCTGTTGTCGAGATTTTTGTTACACCATTGGACGGTAGCCTTGTCATTATAGAAGGTAGTCTATAGTCGAGATTTTTGTTACTCCAATGGATGGTAGCCTTGTTATTATTGAAGGTAGTCTGTTGTCGAGATTTTTGTTACTCCAAAGGATGGTAGCCTTGTCATTATGGAAGGTAGTTTGTTGTCGTGATTTTTGTTACTCCAATGGATGGTAGCCTTGTCATTATGGAAGGTAGTATGTTGTCGATATCTTTGTTACTCTAATGGATGGTAGGCATTTCATTAAGGTAGGTAGTTTGTCATTGTGATTTTTGTTACACCAATGGATGGTAGCCTTGTCAATATGGAAGGTAGTCTGTTTTCGAGATTTTTGTTATTCCAATGGATGGTAGCCTTGTCATTATGAAAGGTAGTCCGTTGTCGATATCTTTGTTACTCCAATGGATGGTAGCCTAGTCATTATGGAAGGTAGTCTGTTGTCGAGATTTTTGTTACTCCATTGGATGGTAGCCTTGTCATTATGGAAGGTAGTCTGTTTTTGAGATTTTTGTTATTCCAATGAATGGTAGCCTTGTCATTATGGAAGGTAGTTTGTTGTCGATATTTTTGTTATTCCAATGGATGGTAGCCTTGTCATTATGGAAGGTAGTTTGTTGTTGATATTTTTCCTACTCCAATGGATGGTAGCCTTGTCATTATGGAAGGTAGTCTGTTGTCCCGATTTTTGTTACTCTAATGGATGGTAGACTAGTCGTTATGGAAGGTAGTCTGTTGTCGAGATTTTTGTTATTCCAATGGATGGTAGCCTTGTCATTATGGAAGGTAGTCTTTTTGTCGTGATTTTTGTTAATCCATTGGATAGTAGACTTGTCATTATGGAAGGTGGTCTGTTGTTGAGATTTTTGTTACTCCAATGGATGGTAGCCTTGTCAATATGGAAGGTAGTCTGTTGTCAAGATTTTTGTTACACCATTGGACGGTAGCCTTGTCATTATAGAAGGTAGTCTATAGTCGAGATTTTTGTTACTCCAATGGATGGTAGCCTTGTTATTATTGAAGGTAGTCTGTTGTCGAGATTTTTGTTACTCTAATGGAGGGTAGCCTTGTCATTATGGAAGGTAGTTTGATGTCGTGATTTTTGTTACTCCAATGGATGGTAGCCTTGTCATTATGGAAGGTAGTATGTTGTCGATATCTTTGTTACTCTAATGGATGGTAGCCATTTCATTAAGGAAGGTAGTCTGTCATTGTGATTTTTGTTACACCAATGGATGGTAGCCTTGTCAATATGGAAGGTAGTCTGTTTTCGAGATTTTTGTTATTCCAATGGATGGTAGCCTTGTCATTATGAAAGGTAGTCCGTTGTCAATATCTTTGTTACTCCAATGGATGGTAGCCTAGTCATTATGGAAGGTAGTCTGTTGTCGAGATTTTTGTTACTCCATTGGATGGTAGCCTTGTCATTATGGAAGGTAGTCTGTTTTTGAGATTTTTGTTATTCCAATGGATGGTAGCCTTGTCATTATGGAAGGTAGTTTGTTGTCGAGATTTTTGTTATTCCAATGGATGGTAGCCTTGTCATTATGGAAGGTAGTTTGTTGTTGATATTTTTGTTACTCCAACGGATGGTAGCCTTGTCATTATGGAAGGTAGGCTGTTGTCCCGATTTTTGTTACTCTAATGGATGGTAGACTAGTCGTTATGGAAGGTAGTCTGTTGTCGAGATTTTTGTTATTCCAATGGATGGTAGCCTTGTCATTATGGAAGGTAGTCTTTTTGTGGTGATTTTTGTTAATCCATTGGATAGTAGACTTGTCATTATGGAAGGCGGTCTGTTGTTGAGATTTTTGTTACTCCAATGGATGGTAGCCTTGTCAATATGGAAGGTAGTCTGTTGTCGAGATTTTTTTTATTCCAATGGATGGTAGCCTAGTCACTATGGAAGGTAGTCTATTGTCGATATTTTTGTTACTCCATTGGATGGTAGCCTTGTCATTTTAGAAGGTAGTCTATAGTCGAGATTTTTGTTACTCCAATGGATGGTAGCCTTGTTATTATTGAAGGTAGTCTGTTGTCGAGATTTTTTTTACTCCAATGGATGGTAACCTTGTCATTATGGAAGGTAGTATGTCATTGTGAATTTTGTTACTCCAATGGATGGTAGCCTTGTCATTATGGAAGGTAGTCTACTGTCGAGAGTTTTGTTACTCCAATGGATGGTAGCCTTGTCATTATGGAAGGTAGTCTGTCGTTATGATTTTTGTTACACCAATGGATGGTAGCCTTGTCAATATGGAAGGTAGTCTGTTTTCGAGATTTTTGTTATTCCAATGGAAGGTTTCCTTGTCATTATGAAAGGTAGTCCGTTGTCGATATCTTTGTTACTCCAATGGGTGGTAGCCTAGTCAATATTGAAGGTAGTTTGTTGTCGAGATTTTTGTTACTCCATTTGATGGTAGCCTTGTTATTATGGAAGGTAGTCTGTTTTCGAGATTTTTGTTATTCCAATGGATGGTAGCCTTGTCATTATGGAAGGTAGTTTGTTGTCGAGTTTTTTGTTATTCCAATGGATGGTAGCCTTGTCATTATGGAAGGTAGTTTGTTGTTGATATTTTTGTTACTCCAATGGATGGTAGCCTTGTCATTATGGAAGGTAGTCTGTTGTCCCGATTTTTGTTACTCCAATGGATGGTAGCCTTGTCATTATGATAGGTAGTTTGTTGTCGTGATTTTTGTTACTCCAATGGATGGTAGCCTTGTCATTATGGAAGGTAGTATCTTGTCGATATCTTTATTACTCCAATGGATGGTAGCCTTGTCATTAAGGAAGGTGCTTTATTGTCGAGATTTTGTATACTTTAATGGATGGTAGCCTTGTCATTATGAAAGGTAGTCTCTTGTTGATATTTTTGTTACTCCAATGGATGGTAGCCTTGTCATTATGGAAGGTAGTATGTTGTCGATATCTTTGTTACTCCAATGGATGGTAGCCATTTCATTAAGGAAGGTAGTCTGTCGTTTTGATTTTTGTTACACCAATGGATGGTAGCCTTGTCAATATGGAAGGTAGTCTGTTTTCGAGATTTTTGTTATTCCAATGGATGGTAGACTTGTCATTATGCAAGGTAGTCCGTTGTCGATATCTTTGTTACTCCAATGGATGGTAGCCTAGTCATTATGGAAGGTAGTCTATTATCGAGATTTTTCTTACTCCATTGGATGGTAGCCTTGTCATTATGGAAGGTAGTCTGTTTTCGAGATTTTTGTTATTCCAATGGATGGTAGCCTTGTCATTATGGAAGGTAGTTTGTTGTTGAGATTTTTGTTATTCCAATGGATGGTAGCCTTGTCATTATGGAAGGTAGTTTGTTGTTGATATTTTTGTTACTCCAATGGATGGTAGCCTTGTCATTATGGAAGGTAGTTTGTTGTCCCGATTTTTGTTACTCTAATGGATGGTAGACTAGTCGTTATGGAAGGTAGTTTGTTGTCGAGATTTTTGTTATTCCAATGGATGGTAGCCTTGTCATTATGGAAGGTAGTCTTTTTGTCATGATTTTTGTTAATCCATTGGATAGTAGACTTGTCATTATGGAAGGTGGTCTGTTGTTGAGATTTTTGTTACTCCAATGGATGGTAGCCTTGTCAATATGGAAGGTAGTCTGTTGTCGAGATTTTTGTTACACCATTGGACGGTAGCCTTGTCATTATAGAAGGTAGTCTATAGTCGAGATTTTTGTTACTCCAATGGATGGTAGCCTTGTTATTATTCAAGGTAGTCTGTTGTCGAGATTTTTGTTACTCCAAAGGATGGTAGCCTTGTCATTATGGAAGGTAGTTTGTTGTCGTGATTTTTGTTACTCCAATGGATGGTAGCCTTGTCATTATGGAAGGTAGTATGTTGTCGATATCTTTGTTACTCTAATGGGTGGTAGGCATTTCATTAAGGTAGGTAGTCTGTCATTGTGATTTTTGTTACACCAATGGATGGTAGCCTTGTCAATATGGAAGGTAGTCTGTTTTCGAGATTTTTGTTATTCCAATAGATGGTAGCCTTGTCATTATGAAAGGTAGTCCATTATCGATATCTTTGTTACTCCAATGGATGGTAGCCTAGTCATTATGGAAGGTAGTCTGTTGTCGAGATTTTTGTTACTCCATTGGATGGTAGCCTTGTCATTATGGAAGGTAGTCTGTTTTCGAGATTTTTGTTATTCCAATGGATGGTAGCCTTGTCATTATGGAAGGTACTTTTTTGTCGAGTTTTTTGTTATTCCAATGGATGGTAGCCTTGTCATTATGGAAGGTAGTTTGTTGTTGATATTTTTTTTACTCCAACGGATGGTAGCCTTGTCATTATGGAAGGTAGTCTGTTGTCTCGATTTTTGTTACTCTAATGGATGGTAGACTAGTCGTTATGGAAGGTAGTCTGTTGTCGAGATTTTTGTTATTCCAATGGATGGGAGCCTTGTAATTATGGAAGGTAGTCTTTTTGTCGTGATTTTTGTTAATCCATTTGATAGTAGACTTGTCATTATGGAAGGTGGTCTGTTGTTTAGATTTTTGTTACTCCAATGGATGGTAGCCTTGTCATTATGGAAGGTAGTCTGTCGTTGTGATTTTTGTTACTATAATGGATGGTAGCCTTGTGATTATGGAAGGTAGTGTGTTGTTCATATTTTTGATACTATAATGTATGTTAGCCTTGTCTTTATGGAAGGTAGTTTGTTGTCCATATTTTTGTTACTCCATTGGATAGTAGCCTTGTGATTAGGGAAGGTAGTCTGTTGTCGAGATTTTTGTTATTCCAATGGATGGAAGCCTAGTAATTATGGGAAGTAGTCTATTTTCGAGATTTTTGTTACTCCAATGGATGGTAGCCTTGTCATTATGGAAGATAGTCTGTTGTCAAGATTTTTGTTACTCCAATTGATGGTAGACTTGTCATTATGGAAGATTGTCTGTTGTTGATATTTTTTTACTCCAATGGATGGTAGCCTTGTCATTATGGAAGGTAGTCTGTTGTCGAGATTTTTGTTACTCCAATGAATGGTAGCCTTGTCATTATGATAGCTAGTTTGTTGTCGTGATTTTTGTTACTCCAATGGATGGTAGCCTTGTCATTATGGAAGGTAGTATCTTGTCGATATCTTTATTACTCCAATGGATGGTAGCCTTGTCATTAAGGAAGGTGCTTTATTGTCGAGATTTTTTATACTCTAATGGATGGTAGCCTTGTCATTATGAAAGGTAGTCTCTTGTTGATATTTTTGTTACTCCAATGGATGGTAGCCTTGTCATTATGGAAGGTAGTATGTTGTCGATATCATTGTTACTCCAATGGATGGTAGCCATTTCATTAAGTATGGTAGTCTGTCATTGTGATTTTTGTTACACCAATGGATGGTAGCCTTGTCAATATGGAAGGTAGTCTGTTTTCGAGATTTTTGTTATTCCAATGGATGGTAGCCTTGTCATTATGAAAGGTAGTCCGTTGTCGATATCTTTGTTACTCCAATGGATGGTAGCCTAGTTATTATGGAAGGTAGTCTGTTGTCGAGATTTTTGTTACTACATTGGATGGTAGCCTTGTCATTATGGAAGGTAGTCTGTTTTCGAGATTTTTGTTATTCCAATGGATGGTAGCCTTATCATTATGGAAGGTAGTTTGTTGTCGAGATTTTTGTTATTCCAATGGATGGTAGCCTTGTCATTATTGAAGGTAGTTTGTTGTTGATATTTTTGTTACTCCTATGGATGGTAGCCTTGTCATTATGAAAGGTAATCTGTTGTCCCGATTTTTGTTACTCTAATGGATGGTAGACTAGTCGTTATTGAAGGTAGTCTGTTGTCGAGATTTTTGTTATTCCAATGGATGGTAGCCTTGTCATTATGGAAGGTAGTCTTTTTGTCGTGATTTTTGTTAATCCATTGGATAGTAGACTTGTCATTATGGAAGGTGGTCTGTTGTTGAGATTTTTGTTACTCCAATGGATGGTAGCCTTGTCAATATGGAAGGTAGTCTGTTGTCGAGATTTTTTTTATTTCAATGGATGGTAGCCTAGTCATTATGGAAGGTAGTTTGTTGTCGAGATTTTTGTTACTCCATTGGATGATAGCCTTGTCATTTTATAAGGTAGTCTATAGTCGAGATTTTTGTTACTCCAATGGATGGTAGCCTTGTTATTATTGAAGGTAGTCAGTTGTCGAGATTATTGTTACTCCAATGGATGGTAACCTTGTCATTATGGAAGGTAGTCTGTCGTTGTGATTTTTGTTACACCAATGGATGGTAGCCTTGTCAATATGGAAGGTAGTCTATTTTCGAGATTTTTGTTATTCTGATGGATGGTAGCCTTGTCATTATGAAAGGTAGTCCGTTGTCGATATCTTTGTTACTCCAATGGGTGGTAGCCTAGTCATTATGGAAGGTAGTCTATTGTCGAGATTTTTGTTATTCCAATGGATGGTAGCCTTGTAATTATGGAAGGTAGTCTTTTTGTCGTGATTTTTGTTAATCCATTTGATAGTAGACTTGTCATTATGGAAGGTGGTCTGTTGTTTAGATTTTTGTTACTCCAATGGATGGTAGCCTTGTCATTATCGAAGGTAGTCTGTTGTCGAGATTTTTTTTACTCCAATGGATGGTAGCCTTGTCATTTTGGAAGGTAGTCTGTCGTTGTGATTTTTGTTACTATAATGGATGGTAGCCTTGTGATTATGGAAGGTAGTGTGTTGTTCATATTTTTGATACTATAATGTATGTTAGCCTTGTCTTTATGGAAGGTAGTTTGTTGTCCATATTTTTGTTACTCCATTGGATAGTAGCCTTGTGATTAGGGAAGGTAGTCTGTTGTCGAGATTTTTGTTATTCCAATGGATGGAAGCCTAGTAATTATGGGAAGTAGTCTATTTTCGAGATTTTTGTTACTCCAATGGATGGTAGCCTTGTCATTATGGAAGATAGTCTGTTGTCAAGATTTTTGTTACTCCAATTGATGGTAGACTTGTCATTATGGAAGATAGTCTGTTGTTGATATTTTTTTACTCCAATGGATGGTAGCCTTGTCATTATGGAAGGTAGTCTGTTGTCGAGATTTTTGTTACTCCAATGAATGGTAGCCTTGTCATTATGATAGCTAGTTTGTTGTCGTGATTTTTGTTACTCCAATGGATGGTAGCCTTGTCATTATGGAAGGTAGTATCTTGTCGATATCTTTATTACTCCAATGGATGGTAGCCTTGTCATTAAGGAAGGTGCTTTATTGTCGAGATTTTTTATACTCTAATGGATGGTAGCCTTGTCATTATGAAAGGTAGTCTCTTGTTGATATTTTTGTTACTCCAATGGATGGTAGCCTTGTCATTATGGAAGGTAGTATGTTGTCGATATCATTGTTACTCCAATGGATGGTAGCCATTTCATTAAGGATGGTAGTCTGTCATTGTGATTTTTGTTACACCAATGGATGGTAGCCTTGTCAATATGGAAGGTAGTCTGTTTTCGAGATTTTTGTTATTCCAATGGATGGTAGCCTTGTCATTATGAAAGGTAGTCCGTTGTCGATATCTTTGTTACTCCAATGGATGGTAGCCTAGTTATTATGGAAGGTAGTCTGTTGTCGAGATTTTTGTTACTCCGTTGGATGGTAGCCTTGTCATTATGGAAGGTAGTCTGTTTTCGAGATTTTTGTTATTCCAATGGATGGTAGCCTTATCATTATGGAAGGTAGTTTGTTGTCGAGATTTTTGTTATTTCAATGGATGGTAGCCTTGTCATTATTGAAGGTAGTTTGTTGTTGATATTTTTGTTACTCCTATGGATGGTAGCCTTGTCATTATGGAAGGTAGTCTGTTGTCCCGATTTTTGTTACTCTAATGGATGGTAGACTAGTCGTTATTGAAGGTAGTCTGTTGTCGAGATTTTTGTTATTCCAATGGATGGTAGCCTTGTCATTATGGAAGGTAGTCTTTTTGTCGTGATTTTTGTTAATCCATTGGATAGTAGACTTGTCATTATGGAAGGTGGTCTGTTGTTGAGATTTTTGTTACTCCAATGGATGGTAACCTTGTCAATATGGAAGGTAGTCTGTTGTCGAGATTTTTTTTATTTCAATGGATGGTAGCCTAGTCATTATGGAAAGTAGTTTGTTGTCGAGATTTTTGTTACTCCATTGGATGATAGCCTTGTCATTTTATAAGGTAGTCTATAGTCGAGATTTTTGTTACTCCAATGGATGGTAGCCTTGTTATTATTGAAGGTAGTCAGTAATCGAGATTATTGTTACTCCAATGGATGGTAACCTTGTCATTATGGAAGGTAGTCTGTCGTTGTGATTTTTGTTACACCAATGGATGGTAGCCTTGTCAATATGGAAGGTAGTCTATTTTCGAGATTTTTGTTATTCTGATGGATGGTAGCCTTGTCATTATGAAAGGTAGTCCGTTGTCGATATCTTTGTTACTCCAATGGGTGGTAGCCTAGTCATTATGGAAGGTAGTCTGTTGTCGAGATTTTTGTTATTCCAATGGATGGTAGCCTTGTAATTATGGAAGGTAGTCTTTTTGTCGTGATTTTTGTTAATCCATTTGATAGTAGACTTGTCATTATGGAAGGTGGTCTGTTGTTTAGATTTTTGTTACTCCAATGGATGGTAGCCTTGTCATTATGGAAGGTAGTCTGTTGTCGAGATTTTTTTTACTCCAATGGATGGTAGCCTTGTCATTTTGGAAGGTAGTCTGTCGTTGTGATTTTTGTTACTATAATGTATGGTAGCCTTGTGATTATGGAAGGTAGTGTGTTGTTCATATTTTTGATCCTATAATGTATGTTAGCCTTGTCTTTATGGAAGGTAGTTTGTTGTCCATATTTTTGTTACTCCATTGGATAGTAGCCTTGTGATTAGGGAAGGTAGTCTGTTGTCGAGATTTTTGTTATTCCAATGGATGGAAGCCTAGTAATTATGGGAAGTAGTCTATTTTCGAGATTTTTGTTACTCCAATGGATGGTAGCCTTGTCATTATGGAAGATAGTCTGTTGTCAAGATTTTTGTTACTCCAATTGATGGTAGACTTGTCATTATGGAAGATAGTCTGTTGTTGATATTTTTTTACTCCAATGGATGGTAGCCTTGTCATTATGGAAGGTAGTCTGTTGTCGAGATTTTTGTTACTCCAATGAATGGTAGCCTTGTCATTATGATAGCTAGTTTGTTGTCGTGATTTTTGTTACTCCAATGGATGGTAGCCTTGTCATTATGGAAGGTAGTATCTTGTCGATATCTTTATTACTCCAATGGATGGTAGCCTTGTCATTAAGGAAGGTGCTTTATTGTCGAGATTTTTTATACTCTAATGGATGGTAGCCTTGTCATTATGAAAGGTAGTCTCTTGTTGATATTTTTGTTACTCCAATGGATGGTAGCCTTGTCATTATGGAAGGTAGTATGTTGTCGATATCATTGTTACTCCAATGGATGGTAGCCATTTCATTAAGGATGGTAGTCTGTCATTGTGATTTTTGTTACACCAATGGATGGTAGCCTTGTCAATATGGAAGGTAGTCTGTTTTCGAGATTTTTGTTATTCCAATGGATGGTAGCCTTGTCATTATGAAAGGTAGTCCGTTGTCGATATCTTTGTTACTCCAATGGATGGTAGCCTAGTTATTATGGAAGGTAGTCTGTTGTCGAGATTTTTGTTACTCCGTTGGATGGTAGCCTTGTCATTATGGAAGGTAGTCTGTTTTCGAGATTTTTGTTATTCCAATGGATGGTAGCCTTATCATTATGGAAGGTAGTTTGTTGTCGAGATTTTTGTTATTCCAATGGATGGTAGCCTTGTCATTATTGAAGGTAGTTTGTTGTTGATATTTTTGTTACTCCTATGGATGGTAGCCTTGTCATTATGGAAGGTAGTCTGTTGTCCCGATTTTTGTTACTCTAATGGATGGTAGACTAGTCGTTATTGAAGGTAGTCTGTTGTCGAGATTTTTGTTATTCCAATGGATGGTAGCCTTGTCATTATGGAAGGTAGTCTTTTTGTCGTGATTTTTGTTAATCCATTGGATAGTAGACTTGTCATTATGGAAGGTGGTCTGTTGTTGAGATTTTTGTTACTCCAATGGATGGTAACCTTGTCAATATGGAAGGTAGTCTGTTGTCGAGATTTTTTTTATTTCAATGGATGGTAGCCTAGTCATTATGGAAAGTAGTTTGTTGTCGAGATTTTTGTTACTCCATTGGATGATAGCCTTGTCATTTTATAAGGTAGTCTATAGTCGAGATTTTTGTTACTCCAATGGATGGTAGCCTTGTTATTATTGAAGGTAGTCAGTAATCGAGATTATTGTTACTCCAATGGATGGTAACCTTGTCATTATGGAAGGTAGTCTGTCGTTGTGATTTTTGTTACACCAATGGATGGTAGCCTTGTCAATATGGAAGGTAGTCTATTTTCGAGATTTTTGTTATTCTGATGGATGGTAGCCTTGTCATTATGAAAGGTAGTCCGTTGTCGATATCTTTGTTACTCCAATGGGTGGTAGCCTAGTCATTATGGAAGGTAGTCTGTTGTCGAGATTTTTGTTATTCCAATGGATGGTAGCCTTGTAATTATGGAAGGTAGTCTTTTTGTCGTGATTTTTGTTAATCCATTTGATAGTAGACTTGTCATTATGGAAGGTGGTCTGTTGTTTAGATTTTTGTTACTCCAATGGATGGTAGCCTTGTCATTATGGAAGGTAGTCTGTTGTCGAGATTTTTTTTACTCCAATGGATGGTAGCCTTGTCATTTTGGAAGGTAGTCTGTCGTTGTGATTTTTGTTACTATAATGTATGGTAGCCTTGTGATTATGGAAGGTAGTGTGTTGTTCATATTTTTGATCCTATAATGTATGTTAGCCTTGTCTTTATGGAAGGTAGTTTGTTGTCCATATTTTTGTTACTCCATTGGATAGTAGCCTTGTGATTAGGGAAGGTAGTCTGTTGTCGAGATTTTTGTTATTCCAATGGATGGAAGCCTAGTAATTATGGGAAGTAGTCTATTTTCGAGATTTTTGTTACTCCAATGGATGGTAGCCTTGTCATTATGGAAGATAGTCTGTTGTCAAGATTTTTGTTACTCCAATTGATGGTAGACTTGTCATTATGGAAGATAGTCTGTTGTTGATATTTTTTTACTCCAATGGATGGTAGCCTTGTCATTATGGAAGGTAGTCTGTTGTCGAGATTTTTGTTACTCCAATGAATGGTAGCCTTGTCATTATGATAGCTAGTTTGTTGTCGTGATTTTTGTTACTCCAATGGATGGTAGCCTTGTCATTATGGAAGGTAGTATCTTGTCGATATCTTTATTACTCCAATGGATGGTAGCCTTGTCATTAAGGAAGGTGCTTTATTGTCGAGATTTTTTATACTCTAATGGATGGTAGCCTTGTCATTATGAAAGGTAGTCTCTTGTTGATATTTTTGTTACTCCAATGGATGGTAGCCTTGTCATTATGGAAGGTAGTATGTTGTCGATATCATTGTTACTCCAATGGATGGTAGCCATTTCATTAAGGATGGTAGTCTGTCATTGTGATTTTTGTTACACCAATGGATGGTAGCCTTGTCAATATGGAAGGTAGTCTGTTTTCGAGATTTTTGTTATTCCAATGGATGGTAGCCTTGTCATTATGAAAGGTAGTCCGTTGTCGATATCTTTGTTACTCCAATGGATGGTAGCCTAGTTATTATGGAAGGTAGTCTGTTGTCGAGATTTTTGTTACTCCGTTGGATGGTAGCCTTGTCATTATGGAAGGTAGTCTGTTTTCGAGATTTTTGTTATTCCAATGGATGGTAGCCTTATCATTATGGAAGGTAGTTTGTTGTCGAGATTTTTGTTATTTCAATGGATGGTAGCCTTGTCATTATTGAAGGTAGTTTGTTGTTGATATTTTTGTTACTCCTATGGATGGTAGCCTTGTCATTATGGAAGGTAGTCTGTTGTCCCGATTTTTGTTACTCTAATGGATGGTAGACTAGTCGTTATTGAAGGTAGTCTGTTGTCGAGATTTTTGTTATTCCAATGGATGGTAGCCTTGTCATTATGGAAGGTAGTCTTTTTGTCGTGATTTTTGTTAATCCATTGGATAGTAGACTTGTCATTATGGAAGGTGGTCTGTTGTTGAGATTTTTGTTACTCCAATGGATGGTAACCTTGTCAATATGGAAGGTAGTCTGTTGTCGAGATTTTTTTTATTTCAATGGATGGTAGCCTAGTCATTATGGAAAGTAGTTTGTTGTCGAGATTTTTGTTACTCCATTGGATGATAGCCTTGTCATTTTATAAGGTAGTCTATAGTCGAGATTTTTGTTACTCCAATGGATGGTAGCCTTGTTATTATTGAAGGTAGTCAGTAATCGAGATTATTGTTACTCCAATGGATGGTAACCTTGTCATTATGGAAGGTAGTCTGTCGTTGTGATTTTTGTTACACCAATGGATGGTAGCCTTGTCAATATGGAAGGTAGTCTATTTTCGAGATTTTTGTTATTCTGATGGATGGTAGCCTTGTCATTATGAAAGGTAGTCCGTTGTCGATATCTTTGTTACTCCAATGGGTGGTAGCCTAGTCATTATGGAAGGTAGTCTGTTGTCGAGATTTTTGTTATTCCAATGGATGGTAGCCTTGTAATTATGGAAGGTAGTCTTTTTGTCGTGATTTTTGTTAATCCATTTGATAGTAGACTTGTCATTATGGAAGGTGGTCTGTTGTTTAGATTTTTGTTACTCCAATGGATGGTAGCCTTGTCATTATGGAAGGTAGTCTGTTGTCGAGATTTTTTTTACTCCAATGGATGGTAGCCTTGTCATTTTGGAAGGTAGTCTGTCGTTGTGATTTTTGTTACTATAATGTATGGTAGCCTTGTGATTATGGAAGGTAGTGTGTTGTTCATATTTTTGATCCTATAATGTATGTTAGCCTTGTCTTTATGGAAGGTAGTTTGTTGTCCATATTTTTGTTACTCCATTGGATAGTAGCCTTGTGATTAGGGAAGGTAGTCTGTTGTCGAGATTTTTGTTATTCCAATGGATGGAAGCCTAGTAATTATGGGAAGTAGTCTATTTTCGAGATTTTTGTTACTCCAATGGATGGTAGCCTTGTCATTATGGAAGATAGTCTGTTGTCAAGATTTTTGTTACTCCAATTGATGGTAGACTTGTCATTATGGAAGATAGTCTGTTGTTGATATTTTTTTACTCCAATGGATGGTAGCCTTGTCATTATGGAAGGTAGTCTGTTGTCGAGATTTTTGTTACTCCAATGAATGGTAGCCTTGTCATTATGATAGCTAGTTTGTTGTCGTGATTTTTGTTACTCCAATGGATGGTAGCCTTGTCATTATGGAAGGTAGTATCTTGTCGATATCTTTATTACTCCAATGGATGGTAGCCTTGTCATTAAGGAAGGTGCTTTATTGTCGAGATTTTTTATACTCTAATGGATGGTAGCCTTGTCATTATGAAAGGTAGTCTCTTGTTGATATTTTTGTTACTCCAATGGATGGTAGCCTTGTCATTATGGAAGGTAGTATGTTGTCGATATCATTGTTACTCCAATGGATGGTAGCCATTTCATTAAGGATGGTAGTCTGTCATTGTGATTTTTGTTACACCAATGGATGGTAGCCTTGTCAATATGGAAGGTAGTCTGTTTTCGAGATTTTTGTTATTCCAATGGATGGTAGCCTTGTCATTATGAAAGGTAGTCCGTTGTCGATATCTTTGTTACTCCAATGGATGGTAGCCTAGTTATTATGGAAGGTAGTCTGTTGTCGAGATTTTTGTTACTCCGTTGGATGGTAGCCTTGTCATTATGGAAGGTAGTCTGTTTTCGAGATTTTTGTTATTCCAATGGATGGTAGCCTTATCATTATGGAAGGTAGTTTGTTGTCGAGATTTTTGTTATTCCAATGGATGGTAGCCTTGTCATTATTGAAGGTAGTTTGTTGTTGATATTTTTGTTACTCCTATGGATGGTAGCCTTGTCATTATGGAAGGTAGTCTGTTGTCCCGATTTTTGTTACTCTAATGGATGGTAGACTAGTCGTTATTGAAGGTAGTCTGTTGTCGAGATTTTTGTTATTCCAATGGATGGTAGCCTTGTCATTATGGAAGGTAGTCTTTTTGTCGTGATTTTTGTTAATCCATTGGATAGTAGACTTGTCATTATGGAAGGTGGTCTGTTGTTGAGATTTTTGTTACTCCAATGGATGGTAACCTTGTCAATATGGAAGGTAGTCTGTTGTCGAGATTTTTTTTATTTCAATGGATGGTAGCCTAGTCATTATGGAAAGTAGTTTGTTGTCGAGATTTTTGTTACTCCATTGGATGATAGCCTTGTCATTTTATAAGGTAGTCTATAGTCGAGATTTTTGTTACTCCAATGGATGGTAGCCTTGTTATTATTGAAGGTAGTCAGTAATCGAGATTATTGTTACTCCAATGGATGGTAACCTTGTCATTATGGAAGGTAGTCTGTCGTTGTGATTTTTGTTACACCAATGGATGGTAGCCTTGTCAATATGGAAGGTAGTCTATTTTCGAGATTTTTGTTATTCTGATGGATGGTAGCCTTGTCATTATGAAAGGTAGTCCGTTGTCGATATCTTTGTTACTCCAATGGGTGGTAGCCTAGTCATTATGGAAGGTAGTCTGTTGTCGAGATTTTTGTTATTCCAATGGATGGTAGCCTTGTAATTATGGAAGGTAGTCTTTTTGTCGTGATTTTTGTTAATCCATTTGATAGTAGACTTGTCATTATGGAAGGTGGTCTGTTGTTTAGATTTTTGTTACTCCAATGGATGGTAGCCTTGTCATTATGGAAGGTAGTCTGTTGTCGAGATTTTTTTTACTCCAATGGATGGTAGCCTTGTCATTTTGGAAGGTAGTCTGTCGTTGTGATTTTTGTTACTATAATGTATGGTAGCCTTGTGATTATGGAAGGTAGTGTGTTGTTCATATTTTTGATCCTATAATGTATGTTAGCCTTGTCTTTATGGAAGGTAGTTTGTTGTCCATATTTTTGTTACTCCATTGGATAGTAGCCTTGTGATTAGGGAAGGTAGTCTGTTGTCGAGATTTTTGTTATTCCAATGGATGGAAGCCTAGTAATTATGGGAAGTAGTCTATTTTCGAGATTTTTGTTACTCCAATGGATGGTAGCCTTGTCATTATGGAAGATAGTCTGTTGTCAAGATTTTTGTTACTCCAATTGATGGTAGACTTGTCATTATGGAAGATAGTCTGTTGTTGATATTTTTTTACTCCAATGGATGGTAGCCTTGTCATTATGGAAGGTAGTCTGTTGTCGAGATTTTTGTTACTCCAATGAATGGTAGCCTTGTCATTATGATAGCTAGTTTGTTGTCGTGATTTTTGTTACTCCAATGGATGGTAGCCTTGTCATTATGGAAGGTAGTATCTTGTCGATATCTTTATTACTCCAATGGATGGTAGCCTTGTCATTAAGGAAGGTGCTTTATTGTCGAGATTTTTTATACTCTAATGGATGGTAGCCTTGTCATTATGAAAGGTAGTCTCTTGTTGATATTTTTGTTACTCCAATGGATGGTAGCCTTGTCATTATGGAAGGTAGTATGTTGTCGATATCATTGTTACTCCAATGGATGGTAGCCATTTCATTAAGGATGGTAGTCTGTCATTGTGATTTTTGTTACACCAATGGATGGTAGCCTTGTCAATATGGAAGGTAGTCTGTTTTCGAGATTTTTGTTATTCCAATGGATGGTAGCCTTGTCATTATGAAAGGTAGTCCGTTGTCGATATCTTTGTTACTCCAATGGATGGTAGCCTAGTTATTATGGAAGGTAGTCTGTTGTCGAGATTTTTGTTACTCCATTGGATGGTAGCCTTGTCATTATGGAAGGTAGTCTGTTTTCGAGATTTTTGTTATTCCAATGGATGGTAGCCTTATCATTATGGAAGGTAGTTTGTTGTCGAGATTTTTGTTATTCCAATGGATGGTAGCCTTGTCATTATTGAAGGTAGTTTGTTGTTGATATTTTTGTTACTCCTATGGATGGTAGCCTTGTCATTATGGAAGGTAGTCTGTTGTCCCGATTTTTGTTACTCTAATGGATGGTAGACTAGTCGTTATTGAAGGTAGTCTGTTGTCGAGATTTTTGTTATTCCAATGGATGGTAGCCTTGTCATTATGGAAGGTAGTCTTTTTGTCGTGATTTTTGTTAATCCATTGGATAGTAGACTTGTCATTATGGAAGGTGGTCTGTTGTTGAGATTTTTGTTACTCCAATGGATGGTAGCCTTGTCAATATGGAAGGTAGTCTGTTGTCGAGATTTTTTTTATTTCAATGGATGGTAGCCTAGTCATTATGGAAGGTAGTTTGTTGTCGAGATTTTTGTTACTCCATTGGATGATAGCCTTGTCATTTTATAAGGTAGTCTATAGTCGAGATTTTTGTTACTCCAATGGATGGTAGCCTTGTTATTATTGAAGGTAGTCAGTAATCGAGATTATTGTTACTCCAATGGATGGTAACCTTGTCATTATGGAAGGTAGTCTGTCGTTGTGATTTTTGTTACACCAATGGATGGTAGCCTTGTCAATATGGAAGGTAGTCTATTTTCGAGATTTTTGTTATTCTGATGGATGGTAGCCTTGTCATTATGAAAGGTAGTCTATTGTCGATATCTTTGTTACTCCAATGGGTGGTAGCCTAGTCATTATGGAAGGTAGTCTGTTGTCGAGATTTTTGTTATTCCAATGGATGGTAGCCTTGTAATTATGGAAGGTAGTCTTTTTGTCGTGATTTTTGTTAATCCATTTGATAGTAGACTTGTCATTATGGAAGGTGGTCTGTTGTTTAGATTTTTGTTACTCCAATGGATGGTAGCCTTGTCATTATGGAAGGTAGTCTGTTGTCGAGATTTTTTTTACTCCAATGGATGGTAGCCTTGTCATTTTGGAAGGTAGTCTGTCGTTGTGATTTTTGTTACTATAATGGATGGTAGCCTTGTGATTATGGAAGGTAGTGTGTTGTTCATATTTTTGATACTATAATGTATGTTAGCCTTGTCTTTATGGAAGGTAGTTTGTTGTCCATATTTTTGTTACTCCATTGGATAGTAGCCTTGTGATTAGGGAAGGTAGTCTGTTGTCGAGATTTTTGTTATTCCAATGGATGGAAGCCTAGTAATTATGGGAAGTAGTCTATTTTCGAGATTTTTGTTACTCCAATGGATGGTAGCCTTGTCATTATGGAAGATAGTCTGTTGTCAAGATTTTTGTTACTCCAATTGATGGTAGACTTGTCATTATGGAAGATAGTCTGTTGTTAATATTTTTTTACTCCAATGGATGGTAGCCGTGTCATTATGGAAGGTAGTCTGTTGTCGAGATTTTTGTTACTCCAATGAATGGTAGCCTTGTCATTATGATAGCTAGTTTGTTGTCGTGATTTTTGTTACTCCAATGGATGGTAGCCTTGTCATTATGGAAGGTAGTATCTTGTCGATATCTTTATTACTCCAATGGATGGTAGCCTTGTCATTAAGGAAGGTGCTTTATTGTCGAGATTTTTTATACTCTAATGGATGGTAGCCTTGTCATTATGAAAGGTAGTCTCTTGTTGATATTTTTGTTACTCCAATGGATGGTAGCCTTGTCATTATGGAAGGTAGTATGTTGTCGATATCATTGTTACTCCAATGGATGATAGCCATTTCATTAAGGATGGTAGTCTGTCATTGTGATTTTTGTTACACCAATGGATGGTAGCCTTGTCAATATGGAAGGTAGTCTGTTTTCGAGATTTTTGTTATTCCAATGGATGGTAGCCTTGTCATTATGAAAGGTAGTCCGTTGTCGATATCTTTGTTACTCCAATGGATGGTAGCCTAGTTATTATGGAAGGTAGTCTGTTGTCGAGATTTTTGTTACTCCATTGGATGGTAGCCTTGTCATTATGGAAGGTAGTCTGTTTTCGAGATTTTTGTTATTCCAATGGATGGTAGCCTTATCATTATGGAAGGTAGTTTGTTGTCGAGATTTTTGTTATTCCAATGGATGGTAGCCTTGTCATTATTGAAGGTAGTTTGTTGTTGATATTTTTGTTACTCCTATGGATGGTAGCCTTGTCATTATGGAAGGTAGTCTGTTGTCCCGATTTTTGTTACTCTAATGGATGGTAGACTAGTCGTTATTGAAGGTAGTCTGTTGTCGAGATTTTTGTTATTCCAATGGATGGTAGCCTTGTCATTATGGAAGGTAGTCTTTTTGTCGTGATTTTTGTTAATCCATTGGATAGTAGACTTGTCATTATGGAAGGTGGTCTGTTGTTGAGATTTTTGTTACTCCAATGGATGGTAGCCTTGTCAATATGGAAGGTAGTCTGTTGTCGAGATTTTTTTTATTTCAATGGATGGTAGCCTAGTCATTATGGAAGGTAGTTTGTTGTCGAGATTTTTGTTACTCCATTGGATGATAGCCTTGTCATTTTATAAGGTAGTCTATAGTCGAGATTTTTGTTACTCCAATAGATGATAGCCTTGTTATTATTGAAGGTAGTCAGTTGTCGAGATTATTGTTACTCCAATGGATGGTAACCTTGTCATTATGGAAGGTAGTCTGTCGTTGTGATTTTTGTTACACCAATGGATGGTAGCCTTGTCAATATGGAAGGTAGTCTATTTTCGAGATTTTTGTTATTCTGATGGATGGTAGCCTTGTCATTATGAAAGGTAATCCGTTGTCGATATCTTTGTTACTCCAATGGGTGGTAGCCTAGTCATTATGGAAGGTAGTCTGTTGTCGAGATTTTTGTTATTCCAATGGATGGTAGCCTTGTAATTATGGAAGGTAGTCTTTTTGTCGTGATTTTTGTTAATCCATTTGATAGTAGACTTGTCATTATGGAAGGTGGTCTGTTGTTTAGATTTTTGTTACTCCAATGGATGGTAGCCTTGTCATTATGGAAGGTAGTCTGTTGTCGAGATTTTTTTTACTCCAATGGATGGTAGCCTTGTCATTTTGGAAGGTAGTCTGTCGTTGTGATTTTTGTTACTATAATGGATGGTAGCCTTGTGATTATGGAAGGTAGTGTGTTGTTCATATTTTTGATACTATAATGTATGTTAGCCTTGTCTTTATGGAAGGTAGTTTGTTGTCCATATTTTTGTTACTCCATTGGATAGTAGCCTTGTGATTAGGGAAGGTAGTCTGTTGTCGAGATTTTTGTTATTCCAATGGATGGAAGCCTAGTAATTATGGGAAGTAGTCTATTTTCGAGATTTTTGTTACTCCAATGGATGGTAGCCTTGTCATTATGGAAGATAGTCTGTTGTCAAGATTTTTGTTACTCCAATTGATGGTAGACTTGTCATTATGGAAGATAGTCTGTTGTTGATATTTTTTTACTCCAATGGATGGTAGCCTTGTCATTATGGAAGGTAGTCTGTTGTCGAGATTTTTGTTACTCCAATGAATGGTAGCCTTGTCATTAAGATAGCTAGTTTGTTGTCGTGATTTTTGTTACTCCAATGGATGGTAGCCTTGTCATTATGGAAGGTAGTATCTTGTCGATATCTTTATTACTCCAATGGATGGTAGCCTTGTCATTAAGGAAGGTGCTTTATTGTCGAGATTTTTTATACTCTAATGGATGGTAGCCTTGTCATTATGAAAGGTAGTCTCTTGTTGATATTTTTGTTACTCCAATGGATGGTATCCTTGTCATTATGGAAGGTAGTATGTTGTCGATATCATTGTTACTCCAATGGATGGTAGCCATTTCATTAAGGATGGTAGTCTGTCATTGTGATTTTTGTTACACCAATGGATGGTAGCCTTGTCAATATGGAAGGTAGTCTGTTTTCGAGATTTTTGTTATTCTAATGGATGGTAGCCTTGTCATTATGAAAGGTAGTCTGTTGTCGATATCTTTGTTACTCCAATGGATGGTAGCCTAGTTATTATGGAAGGTAGTCTGTTGTCGAGATTTTTGTTACTCCATTGGATGGTAGCCTTGTCATTATGGAAGGTAGTCTGTTTTCTAGATTTTTGTTATTCCAATGGATGGTAGCCTTATCATTATGGAAGGTAGTTTGTTGTCGAGATTTTTGTTATTCCAATGGATGGTAGCCTTGTCATTATTGAAGGTAGTTTGTTGTTGATATTTTTGTTACTCCTATGGATGGTAGCCTTGTCATTATGGAAGGTAGTCTGTTGTCCCGATTTTTGTTACTCTAATGGATGGTAGACTAGTCGTTATTGAAGGTAGTCTGTTGTCGAGATTTTTGTTATTCCAATGGATGGTAGCCTTGTCATTATGGAAGGTAGTCTTTTTGTCGTGATTTTTGTTAATCCATTGGATAGTAGACTTGTCATTATGGAAGGTGGTCTGTTGTTGAGATTTTTGTTACTCCAATGGATGGTAGCCTTGTCAATATGGAAGGTAGTCTGTTGTCGAGATTTTTTTTATTTCAATGGATGGTAGCCTAGTCATTATGGAAGGTAGTTTGTTGTCGAGTTTTTTGTTACTCCATTGGATGATAGCCTTGTCATTTTATAAGGTAGTCTATAGTCGAGATTTTTGTTACTCCAATGGATGGTAGCCTTGTTATTATTGAAGGTAGTCAGTAATCGAGATTATTGTTACTCCAATGGATGGTAAGCTTGTCATTATGGAAGGTAGTCTGTCGTTGTGATTTTTGTTACACCAATGGATGGTAGCCTTGTCAATATGGAAGGTAGTCTATTTTCGAGATTTTTGTTATTCTGATGGATGGTAGCCTTGTCATTATTAAAGGTAGTCCGTTGTCAATATCTTTGTTACTCCAATGGGTGGTAGCCTAGTCATTATGGAAGGTAGTCTGTTGTCGAGATTTTTGTTATTCCAATGGATGGTAGCCTTGTAATTATGGAAGGTAGTCTTTTTGTCGTGATTTTTGTTAATCCATTTGATAGTAGACTTGTCATTATGGAAGGTGGTATGTTGTTTAGATTTTTGTTACTCCAATGGATGGTAGCCTTGTCATTATGGAAGGTAGTCTGTTGTCGAGATTTTTTTTACTCCAATGGATGGTAGCCTTGTCATTTTGGAAGGTAGTCTGTCGTTGTGATTTTTGTTACTATAATGGATGGTAGCCTTGTGATTATGGAAGGTAGTGTGTTGTTCATATTTTTGATACTATAATGTATGTTAGCCTTGTCTTTATGGAAGGTAGTTTGTTGTCCATATTTTTGTTACTCCATTGGATAGTAGCCTTGTGATTAGGGAAGGTAGTCTGTTGTCGAGATTTTTGTTATTCCAATGGATGGAAGCCTAGTAATTATGGGAAGTAGTCTATTTTCGAGATTTTTGTTACTCCAATGGATGGTAGCCTTGTCATTATGGAAGATAGTCTGTTGTCAAGATTTTTGTTACTCCAATTGATGGTAGACTTGTCATTATGGAAGATAGTCTGTTGTTGATATTTTTTTACTCCAATGGATGGTAGCCGTGTCATTATGGAAGGTAGTCTGTTGTCGAGATTTTTGTTACTCCAATGAATGGTAGCCTTGTCATTATGATAGCTAGTTTGTTGTCGTGATTTTTGTTACTCCAATGGATGGTAGCCTTGTCATTATGGAAGGTAGTATCTTGTCGATATCTTTATTACTCCAATGGATGGTAGCCTTGTCATTAAGGAAGGTGCTTTATTGTCGAGATTTTTTATACTCTAATGGATGGTAGCCTTGTCATTATGAAAGGTAGTCTCTTGTTGATATTTTTGTTACTCCAATGGATGGTAGCCTTGTCATTATGGAAGGTAGTATGTTGTCGATATCATTGTTACTCCAATGGATGGTAGCCATTTCATTAAGGATGGTAGTCTGTCATTGTGATTTTTGTTACACCAATGGATGGTAGCCTTGTCAATATGGAAGGTAGTCTGTTTTCGAGATTTTTGTTATTCCAATGGATGGTAGCCTTGTCATTATGAAAGGTAGTCCGTTGTCGATATCTTTGTTATTCCAATGGATGGTACCCTAGTTATTATGGAAGGTAGTCTGTTGTCGAGATTTTTGTTACTCCATTGGATGGTAGCCTTGTCATTATGGAAGGTAGTCTGTTTTCGAGATTTTTGTTATTCCAATGGATGGTAGCCTTATCATTATGGAAGGTAGTTTGTTGTCGAGATTTTTGTTATTCCAATGGATGGTAGCCTTGTCATTATTGAAGGTAGTTTGTTGTTGATATTTTTGTTACTCCTATGGATGGTAGCCTTGTCATTATGGAAGGTAGTCTGTTGTCCCGATTTTTGTTACTCTAATGGATGGTAGACTAGTCGTTATTGAAGGTAGTCTGTTGTCGAGATTTTTGTTATTCCAATGGATGGTAGCCTTGTCATTATGGAAGGTAGTCTTTTTGTCGTGATTTTTGTTAATCCATTGGATAGTAGACTTGTCATTATGGAAGGTGGTCTGTTGTTGAGATTTTTGTTACTCCAATGGATGGTAACCTTGTCAATATGGAAGGTAGTCTGTTGTCGAGATTTTTTTTATTTCAATGGATGGTAGCCTAGTCATTATGGAAGGTAGTTTGTTGTCGAGATTTTTGTTACTCCATTGGATGATAGCCTTGTCATTTTATAAGGTAGTCTATAGTCGAGATTTTTGTTACTCCAATGGATGGTAGCCTTGTTATTATTGAAGGTAGTCAGTAATCGAGATTATTGTTACTCCAATGGATGGTAACCTTGTCATTATGGAAGGTAGTCTGTCGTTGTGATTTTTGTTACACCAATGGATGGTAGCCTTGTCAATATGGAAGGTAGTCTATTTTCGAGATTTTTGTTATTCTGATGGATGGTAGCCTTGTCATTATGAAAGGTAGTCCGTTGTCGATATCTTTGTTACTCCAATGGGTGGTAGCCTAGTCATTATGGAAGGTAGTCTATTGTCGAGATTTTTGTTATTCCAATGGATGGTAGCCTTGTAATTATGGAAGGTAGTCTTTTTGTCGTGATTTTTGTTAATCCATTTGATAGTAGACTTGTCATTATGGAAGGTGGTCTATTGTTTAGATTTTTGTTACTCCAATGGATGGTAGCCTTGTCATTATGGAAGGTAGTTTGTTGTCGAGATTTTTTTTACTCCAATGGATGGTAGCCTTGTCATTTTGGAAGGTAGTCTGTCGTTGTGATTTTTGTTACTATAATGGATGGTAGCCTTGTGATTATGGAAGGTAGTGTGTTGTTCGTATTTTTGATACTATAATGTATGTTAGCCTTGTCTTTATGGAAGGTAGTTTGTTGTCCATATTTTTGTTACTCCATTGGATAGTAGCCTTGTGATTAGGGAAGGTAGTCTGTTGTCGAGATTTTTGTTATTCCAATGGATGGAAGCCTAGTAATTATGGGAAGTAGTCTATTTTCGAGATTTTTGTTACTCCAATGGATGGTAGCCTTGTCATTATGGAAGATAGTCTGTTGTCAAGATTTTTGTTACTCCAATTGATGGTAGACTTGTCATTATGGAAGATAGTCTGTTGTTGATATTTTTTTACTCCAATGGATGGTAGCCTTGTCATTATGGAAGGTAGTCTGTTGTCGAGATTTTTGTTACTCCAATGAATGGTAGCCTTGTCATTATGATAGCTAGTTTGTCGTCGTGATTTTTGTTACTCCAATGGATGGTAGCCTTGTCATTATGGAAGGTAGTATCTTGTCGATATCTTTATTACTCCAATGGATGGTAGCCTTGTCATTAAGGAAGGTGCTTTATTGTCGAGATTTTTTATACTCTAATGGATGGTAGCCTTGTCATTATGAAAGGTAGTCTCTTGTTGATATTTTTGTTACTCCAATGGATGGTAGCCTTGTCATTATGGAAGGTAGTATGTTGTCGATATCATTGTTACTCCAATGGATGGTAGCCATTTCATTAAGGATGGTAGTCTGTCATTGTGATTTTTGTTACACCAATGGATGGTAGCCTTGTCAATATGGAAGGTAGTCTGTTTTCGAGATTTTTGTTATTCCAATGGATGGTAGCCTTGTCATTATGAAAGGTAGTCCGTTGTCGATATCTTTGTTACTCCAATGGATGGTACCCTAGTTATTATGGAAGGTAGTCTGTTGTCGAGATTTTTGTTACTCCATTGGATGGTAGCCTTGTCATTATGGAAGGTAGTCTGTTTTCGAGATTTTTGTTATTCCAATGGATGGTAGCCTTATCATTATGGAAGGTAGTTTGTTGTCGAGATTTTTGTTATTCCAATGGATGGTAGCCTTGTCATTATTGAAGGTAGTTTGTTGTTGATATTTTTGTTACTCCTATGGATGGTAGCCTTGTCATTATGGAAGGTAGTCTGTTGTCCCGATTTTTGTTACTCTAATGGATGGTAGACTAGTCGTTATTGAAGGTAGTCTGTTGTCGAGATTTTTGTTATTCCAATGGATGGTAGCCTTGTCATTATGGAAGGTAGTCTTTTTGTCGTGATTTTTGTTAATCCATTGGATAGTAGACTTGTCATTATGGAAGGTGGTCTGTTGTTGAGATTTTTGTTACTCCAATGGATGGTAGCCTTGTCAATATGGAAGGTAGTCTGTTGTCGAGATTTTTTTTATTTCAATGGATGGTAGCCTAGTCATTATGGAAGGTAGTTTGTTGTCGAGATTTTTGTTACTCCATTGGATGATAGCCTTGTCATTTTATAAGGTAGTCTATAGTCGAGATTTTTGTTACTCCAATGGATGGTAGCCTTGTTATTATTGAAGGTAGTCAGTAATCGAGATTATTGTTACTCCAATGGATGGTAACCTTGTCATTATGGAAGGTAGTCTGTCGTTGTGATTTTTGTTACACCAATGGATGGTAGCCTTGTCAATATGGAAGGTAGTCTATTTTCGAGATTTTTGTTATTCTGATGGATGGTAGCCTTGTCATTATGAAAGGTAGTCCGTTGTCGATATCTTTGTTACTCCAATGGGTGGTAGCCTAGTCATTATGGAAGGTAGTCTATTGTCGAGATTTTTGTTATTCCAATGGATGGTAGCCTTGTAATTATGGAAGGTAGTCTTTTTGTCGTGATTTTTGTTAATCCATTTGATAGTAGACTTGTCATTATGGAAGGTGGTCTATTGTTTAGATTTTTGTTACTCCAATGGATGGTAGCCTTGTCATTATGGAAGGTAGTTTGTTGTCGAGATTTTTTTTACTCCAATGGATGGTAGCCTTGTCATTTTGGAAGGTAGTCTGTCGTTGTGATTTTTGTTACTATAATGGATGGTAGCCTTGTGATTATGGAAGGTAGTGTGTTGTTCGTATTTTTGATACTATAATGTATGTTAGCCTTGTCTTTATGGAAGGTAGTTTGTTGTCCATATTTTTGTTACTCCATTGGATAGTAGCCTTGTGATTAGGGAAGGTAGTCTGTTGTCGAGATTTTTGTTATTCCAATGGATGGAAGCCTAGTAATTATGGGAAGTAGTCTATTTTCGAGATTTTTGTTACTCCAATGGATGGTAGCCTTGTCATTATGGAAGATAGTCTGTTGTCAAGATTTTTGTTACTCCAATTGATGGTAGACTTGTCATTATGGAAGATAGTCTGTTGTTGATATTTTTTTACTCCAATGGATGGTAGCCTTGTCATTATGGAAGGTAGTCTGTTGTCGAGATTTTTGTTACTCCAATGAATGGTAGCCTTGTCATTATGATAGCTAGTTTGTCGTCGTGATTTTTGTTACTCCAATGGATGGTAGCCTTGTCATTATGGAAGGTAGTATCTTGTCGATATCTTTATTACTCCAATGGATGGTAGCCTTGTCATTAAGGAAGGTGCTTTATTGTCGAGATTTTTTATACTCTAATGGATGGTAGCCTTGTCATTATGAAAGGTAGTCTCTTGTTGATATTTTTGTTACTCCAATGGATGGTAGCCTTGTCATTATGGAAGGTAGTATGTTGTCGATATCATTGTTACTCCAATGGATGGTAGCCATTTCATTAAGGATGGTAGTCTGTCATTGTGATTTTTGTTACACCAATGGATGGTAGCCTTGTCAATATGGAAGGTAGTCTGTTTTCGAGATTTTTGTTATTCCAATGGATGGTAGCCTTGTCATTATGAAAGGTAGTCCGTTGTCGATATCTTTGTTACTCCAATGGATGGTACCCTAGTTATTATGGAAGGTAGTCTGTTGTCGAGATTTTTGTTACTCCATTGGATGGTAGCCTTGTCATTATGGAAGGTAGTCTGTTTTCGAGATTTTTGTTATTCCAATGGATGGTAGCCTTATCATTATGGAAGGTAGTTTGTTGTCGAGATTTTTGTTATTCCAATGGATGGTAGCCTTGTCATTATTGAAGGTAGTTTGTTGTTGATATTTTTGTTACTCCTATGGATGGTAGCCTTGTCATTATGGAAGGTAGTCTGTTGTCCCGATTTTTGTTACTCTAATGGATGGTAGACTAGTCGTTATTGAAGGTAGTCTGTTGTCGAGATTTTTGTTATTCCAATGGATGGTAGCCTTGTCATTATGGAAGGTAGTCTTTTTGTCGTGATTTTTGTTAATCCATTGGATAGTAGACTTGTCATTATGGAAGGTGGTCTGTTGTTGAGATTTTTGTTACTCCAATGGATGGTAGCCTTGTCAATATGGAAGGTAGTCTGTTGTCGAGATTTTTTTTATTTCAATGGATGGTAGCCTAGTCATTATGGAAGGTAGTTTGTTGTCGAGATTTTTGTTACTCCATTGGATGATAGCCTTGTCATTTTATAAGGTAGTCTATAGTCGAGATTTTTGTTACTCCAATGGATGGTAGCCTTGTTATTATTGGAGGTAGTCAGTAATCGAGATTATTGTTACTCCAATGGATGGTAACCTTGTCATTATGGAAGGTAGTCTGTCATTGTGATTTTTGTTACACCAATGGATGGTAGCCTTGTCAATATGGAAGGTAGTCTATTTTCGAGATTTTTGTTATTCTGATGGATGGTAGCCTTGTCATTATGAAAGGTAGTCCGTTGTCGATATCTTTGTTACTCCAATGGGTGGTAGCCTAGTCATTATGGAAGGTAGTCTGTTGTCGAGATTTTTGTTATTCCAATGGATGGTAGCCTTGTCATTATGAAAGGTAGTCCGTTGTCGATATCTTTGTTACTCCAATGGATGGTACCCTAGTTATTATGGAAGGTAGTCTGTTGTCGAGATTTTTGTTACTCCATTGGATGGTAGCCTTGTCATTATGGAAGGTAGTCTGTTTTCGAGATTTTTGTTATTCCAATGGATGGTAGCCTTATCATTATGGAAGGTAGTTTGTTGTCGAGATTTTTGTTATTCCAATGGATGGTAGCCTTGTCATTATTGAAGGTAGTTTGTTGTTGATATTTTTGTTACTCCTATGGATGGTAGCCTTGTCATTATGGAAGGTAGTCTGTTGTCCCGATTTTTGTTACTCTAATGGATGGTAGACTAGTCGTTATTGAAGGTAGTCTGTTGTCGAGATTTTTGTTATTCCAATGGATGGTAGCCTTGTCATTATGGAAGGTAGTCTTTTTGTCGTGATTTTTGTTAATCCATTGGATAGTAGACTTGTCATTATGGAAGGTGGTCTGTTGTTGAGATTTTTGTTACTCCAATGGATGGTAGCCTTGTCAATATGGAAGGTAGTCTGTTGTCGAGATTTTTTTTATTTCAATGGATGGTAGCCTAGTCATTATGGAAGGTAGTTTGTTGTCGATATTTTTGTTACTCCATTGGATGATAGCCTTGTCATTTTATAAGGTAGTCTATAGTCGAGACTTTTGTTACTCCAATCGATGGTAGCCTTGTTATTATTGAAGGTAGTCAGTAATCGAGATTATTGTTACTCCAATGGATGGTAACCTTGTCATTATGGAAGGTAGTCTGTCGTTGTGATTTTTGTTACACCAATGGATGGTAGCCTTGTCAATATGGAAGGTAGTCTATTTTCGAGATTTTTGTTATTCTGATGGATGGTAGCCTTGTCATTATGAAAGGTAGTCCGTTGTCGATATCTTTGTTACTCCAATGGGTGGTAGCCTAGTCATTATGGAAGGTAGTCTATTGTCGAGATTTTTGTTATTCCAATGGATGGTAGCCTTGTAATTATGGAAGGTAGTCTTTTTGTCGTGATTTTTGTTAATCCATTTGATAGTAGACTTGTCATTATGGAAGGTGGTCTGTTGTTTAGATTTTTGTTACTCCAATGGATGGTAGCCTTGTCATTATGGAAGGTAGTTTGTTGTCGAGATTTTTTTTACTCCAATGGATGGTAGCCTTGTCATTTTGGAAGGTAGTCTGTCGTTGTGATTTTTGTTACTATAATGGATGGTAGCCTTGTGATTATGGAAGGTAGTGTGTTGTTCGTATTTTTGATACTATACTGTATGTTAGCCTTGTCTTTATGGAAGGTAGTTTGTTGTCCATATTTTTGTTACTCCATTGGATAGTAGCCTTGTGATTAGGGAAGGTAGTCTGTTGTCGAGATTTTTGTTATTCCAATGGATGGAAGCCTAGTAATTATGGGAAGTAGTCTATTTTCGAGATTTTTGTTACTCCAATGGATGGTAGCCTTGTCATTATGGAAGATAGTCTGTTGTCAAGATTTTTGTTACTCCAATTGATGGTAGACTTGTCATTATGGAAGATAGTCTGTTGTTGATATTTTTTTACTCCAATGGATGGTAGCCTTGTCATTATGGAAGGTAGTCTGTTGTCGAGATTTTTGTTACTCCAATGAATGGTAGCCTTGTCATTATGATAGCTAGTTTGTCGTCGTGATTTTTGTTACTCCAATGGATGGTAGCCTTGTCATTATGGAAGGTAGTATCTTGTCGATATCTTTATTACTCCAATGGATGGTAGCCTTGTCATTAAGGAAGGTGCTTTATTGTCGAGATTTTTTATACTCTAATGGATGGTAGCCTTGTCATTATGAAAGGTAGTCTCTTGTTGATATTTTTGTTACTCCAATGGATGGTAGCCTTGTCATTATGGAAGGTAGTATGTTGTCGATATCATTGTTACTCCAATGGATGGTAGCCATTTCATTAAGGATGGTAGTCTGTCATTGTGATTTTTGTTACACCAATGGATGGTAGCCTTGTCAATATGGAAGGTAGTCTGTTTTCGAGATTTTTGTTATTCCAATTGATGGTAGCCTTGTCATTATGAAAGGTAGTCCGTTGTCGATATCTTTGTTACTCCAATGGATGGTACCCTAGTTATTATGGAAGGTAGTCTGTTGTCGAGATTTTTGTTACTCCATTGGATGGTAGCCTTGTCATTATGGAAGGTAGTCTGTTTTCGAGATTTTTGTTATTCCAATGGATGGTAGCCTTATCATTATGGAAGGTAGTTTGTTGTCGAGATTTTTGTTATTCCAATGGATGGTAGCCTTGTCATTATTGAAGGTAGTTTGTTGTTGATATTTTTGTTACTCCTATGGATGGTAGCCTTGTCATTATGGAAGGTAGTCTGTTGTCCCGATTTTTGTTACTCTAATGGATGGTAGACTAGTCGTTATTGAAGGTAGTCTGTTGTCGAGATTTTTGTTATTCCAATGGATGGTAGCCTTGTCATTATGGAAGGTAGTCTTTTTGTCGTGATTTTTGTTAATCCATTGGATAGTAGACTTGTCATTATGGAAGGTGGTCTGTTGTTGAGATTTTTGTTACTCCAATGGATGGTAGCCTTGTCAATATGGAAGGTAGTCTGTTGTCGAGATTTTTTTTATTTCAATGGATGGTAGCCTAGTCATTATGGAAGGTAGTTTGTTGTCGAGATTTTTGTTACTCCATTGGATGATAGCCTTGTCATTTTATAAGGTAGTCTATAGTCGAGATTTTTGTTACTCCAATGGATGGTAGCCTTGTTATTATTGGAGGTAGTCAGTAATCGAGATTATTGTTACTCCAATGGATGGTAACCTTGTCATTATGGAAGGTAGTCTGTCATTGTGATTTTTGTTACACCAATGGATGGTAGCCTTGTCAATATGGAAGGTAGTCTATTTTCGAGATTTTTGTTATTCTGATGGATGGTAGCCTTGTCATTATGAAAGGTAGTCCGTTGTCGATATCTTTGTTACTCCAATGGGTGGTAGCCTAGTCATTATGGAAGGTAGTCTGTTGTCGAGATTTTTGTTATTCCAATGGATGGTAGCCTTGTCATTATGAAAGGTAGTCCGTTGTCGATATCTTTGTTACTCCAATGGATGGTACCCTAGTTATTATGGAAGGTAGTCTGTTGTCGAGATTTTTGTTACTCCATTGGATGGTAGCCTTGTCATTATGGAAGGTAGTCTGTTTTCGAGATTTTTGTTATTCCAATGGATGGTAGCCTTATCATTATGGAAGGTAGTTTGTTGTCGAGATTTTTGTTATTCCAATGGATGGTAGCCTTGTCATTATTGAAGGTAGTTTGTTGTTGATATTTTTGTTACTCCTATGGATGGTAGCCTTGTCATTATGGAAGGTAGTCTGTTGTCCCGATTTTTGTTACTCTAATGGATGGTAGACTAGTCGTTATTGAAGGTAGTCTGTTGTCGAGATTTTTGTTATTCCAATGGATGGTAGCCTTGTCATTATGGAAGGTAGTCTTTTTGTCGTGATTTTTGTTAATCCATTGGATAGTAGACTTGTCATTATGGAAGGTGGTCTGTTGTTGAGATTTTTGTTACTCCAATGGATGGTAGCCTTGTCAATATGGAAGGTAGTCTGTTGTCGAGATTTTTTTTATTTCAATGGATGGTAGCCTAGTCATTATGGAAGGTAGTTTGTTGTCGATATTTTTGTTACTCCATTGGATGATAGCCTTGTCATTTTATAAGGTAGTCTATAGTCGAGACTTTTGTTACTCCAATCGATGGTAGCCTTGTTATTATTGAAGGTAGTCAGTAATCGAGATTATTGTTACTCCAATGGATGGTAACCTTGTCATTATGGAAGGTAGTCTGTCGTTGTGATTTTTGTTACACCAATGGATGGTAGCCTTGTCAATATGGAAGGTAGTCTATTTTCGAGATTTTTGTTATTCTGATGGATGGTAGCCTTGTCATTATGAAAGGTAGTCCGTTGTCGATATCTTTGTTACTCCAATGGGTGGTAGCCTAGTCATTATGGAAGGTAGTCTATTGTCGAGATTTTTGTTATTCCAATGGATGGTAGCCTTGTAATTATGGAAGGTAGTCTTTTTGTCGTGATTTTTGTTAATCCATTTGATAGTAGACTTGTCATTATGGAAGGTGGTCTGTTGTTTAGATTTTTGTTACTCCAATGGATGGTAGCCTTGTCATTATGGAAGGTAGTTTGTTGTCGAGATTTTTTTTACTCCAATGGATGGTAGCCTTGTCATTTTGGAAGGTAGTCTGTCGTTGTGATTTTTGTTACTATAATGGATGGTAGCCTTGTGATTATGGAAGGTAGTGTGTTGTTCGTATTTTTGATACTATACTGTATGTTAGCCTTGTCTTTATGGAAGGTAGTTTGTTGTCCATATTTTTGTTACTCCATTGGATAGTAGCCTTGTGATTAGGGAAGGTAGTCTGTTGTCGAGATTTTTGTTATTCCAATGGATGGAAGCCTAGTAATTATGGGAAGTAGTCTATTTTCGAGATTTTTGTTACTCCAATGGATGGTAGCCTTGTCATTATGGAAGATAGTCTGTTGTCAAGATTTTTGTTACTCCAATTGATGGTAGACTTGTCATTATGGAAGATAGTCTGTTGTTGATATTTTTTTACTCCAATGGATGGTAGCCTTGTCATTATGGAAGGTAGTCTGTTGTCGAGATTTTTGTTACTCCAATGAATGGTAGCCTTGTCATTATGATAGCTAGTTTGTCGTCGTGATTTTTGTTACTCCAATGGATGGTAGCCTTGTCATTATGGAAGGTAGTATCTTGTCGATATCTTTATTACTCCAATGGATGGTAGCCTTGTCATTAAGGAAGGTGCTTTATTGTCGAGATTTTTTATACTCTAATGGATGGTAGCCTTGTCATTATGAAAGGTAGTCTCTTGTTGATATTTTTGTTACTCCAATGGATGGTAGCCTTGTCATTATGGAAGGTAGTATGTTGTCGATATCATTGTTACTCCAATGGATGGTAGCCATTTCATTAAGGATGGTAGTCTGTCATTGTGATTTTTGTTACACCAATGGATGGTAGCCTTGTCAATATGGAAGGTAGTCTGTTTTCGAGATTTTTGTTATTCCAATTGATGGTAGCCTTGTCATTATGAAAGGTAGTCCGTTGTCGATATCTTTGTTACTCCAATGGATGGTACCCTAGTTATTATGGAAGGTAGTCTGTTGTCGAGATTTTTGTTACTCCATTGGATGGTAGCCTTGTCATTATGGAAGGTAGTCTGTTTTCGAGATTTTTGTTATTCCAATGGATGGTAGCCTTATCATTATGGAAGGTAGTTTGTTGTCGAGATTTTTGTTATTCCAATGGATGGTAGCCTTGTCATTATTGAAGGTAGTTTGTTGTTGATATTTTTGTTACTCCTATGGATGGTAGCCTTGTCATTATGGAAGGTAGTCTGTTGTCCCGATTTTTGTTACTCTAATGGATGGTAGACTAGTCGTTATTGAAGGTAGTCTGTTGTCGAGATTTTTGTTATTCCAATGGATGGTAGCCTTGTCATTATGGAAGGTAGTCTTTTTGTCGTGATTTTTGTTAATCCATTGGATAGTAGACTTGTCATTATGGAAGGTGGTCTGTTGTTGAGATTTTTGTTACTCCAATGGATGGTAGCCTTGTCAATATGGAAGGTAGTCTGTTGTCGAGATTTTTTTTATTTCAATGGATGGTAGCCTAGTCATTATGGAAGGTAGTTTGTTGTCGAGATTTTTGTTACTCCATTGGATGATAGCCTTGTCATTTTATAAGGTAGTCTATAGTCGAGATTTTTGTTACTCCAATGGATGGTAGCCTTGTTATTATTGAAGGTAGTCAGTAATCGAGATTATTGTTACTCCAATGGATGGTAACCTTGTCATTATGGAAGGTAGTCTGTCGTTGTGATTTTTGTTACACCAATGGATGGTAGCCTTGTCAATATGGAAGGTAGTCTATTTTCGAGATTTTTGTTATTCTGATGGATGGTAGCCTTGTCATTATGAAAGGTAGTCCGTTGTCGATATCTTTGTTACTCCAATGGGTGGTAGCCTAGTCATTATGGAAGGTAGTCTGTTGTCGAGATTTTTGTTATTCCAATGGATGGTAGCCTTGTAATTATGGAAGGTAGTCTTTTTGTCGTGATTTTTGTTAATCCATTTGATAGTAGACTTGTCATTATGGAAGGTGGTCTGTTGTTTAGATTTTTGTTACTCCAATGGATGGTAGCCTTGTCATTATGGAAGGTAGTTTGTTGTCGAGATTTTTTTTACTCCAATGGATGGTAGCCTTGTCATTTTGGAAGGTAGTCTGTCGTTGTGATTTTTGTTACTATAATGGATGGTAGCCTTGTGATTATGGAAGGTAGTGTGTTGTTCGTATTTTTGATACTATAATGTATGTTAGCCTTGTCTTTATGGAAGGTAGTTTGTTGTCCATATTTTTGTTACTCCATTGGATAGTAGCCTTGTGATTAGGGAAGGTAGTCTGTTGTCGAGATTTTTGTTATTCCAATGGATGGAAGCCTAGTAATTATGGGAAGTAGTCTATTTTCGAGATTTTTGTTACTCCAATGGATGGTAGCCTTGTCATTATGGAAGATAGTCTGTTGTCAAGATTTTTGTTACTCCAATTGATGGTAGACTTGTCATTATGGAAGATAGTCTGTTGTTGATATTTTTTTACTCCAATGGATGGTAGCCTTGTCATTATGGAAGGTAGTCTGTTGTCGAGATTTTTGTTACTCCAATGAATGGTAGCCTTGTCATTATGATAGCTAGTTTGTCGTCGTGATTTTTGTTACTCCAATGGATGGTAGCCTTGTCATTATGGAAGGTAGTATCTTGTCGATATCTTTATTACTCCAATGGATGGTAGCCTTGTCATTAAGGAAGGTGCTTTATTGTCGAGATTTTTTATACTCTAATGGATGGTAGCCTTGTCATTATGAAAGGTAGTCTCTTGTTGATATTTTTGTTACTCCAATGGATGGTAGCCTTGTCATTATGGAAGGTAGTATGTTGTCGATATCATTGTTACTCCAATGGATGGTAGCCATTTCATTAAGGATGGTAGTCTGTCATTGTGATTTTTGTTACACCAATGGATGGTAGCGTTGTCAATATGGAAGGTAGTCTGTTTTCGAGATTTTTGTTATTCCAATGGATGGTAGCCTTGTCATTATGAAAGGTAGTCCGTTGTCGATATCTTTGTTACTCCAATGGATGGTAGCCTAGTTATTATGGAAGGTAGTCTGTTGTCGAGATTTTTGTTACTCCATTGGATGGTAGCCTTGTCATTATGGAAGGTAGTCTGTTTTCGAGATTTTTGTTATTCCAATGGATGGTAGCCTTATCATTATGGAAGGTAGTTTGTTGTCGAGATTTTTGTTATTCCAATGGATGGTAGCCTTGTCATTATTGAAGGTAGTTTGTTGTTGATATTTTTGTTACTCCTATGGATGGTAGCCTTGTCATTATGGAAGGTAGTCTGTTGTCCCGATTTTTGTTACTCTAATGGATGGTAGACTAGTCGTTATTGAAGGTAGTCTGTTGTCGAGATTTTTGTTATTCCAATGGATGGTAGCCTTGTCATTATGGAAGGTAGTCTTTTTGTCGTGATTTTTGTTAATCCATTGGATAGTAGACTTGTCATTATGGAAGGTGGTCTGTTGTTGAGATTTTTGTTACTCCAATGGATGGTAGCCTTGTCAATATGGAAGGTAGTCTGTTGTCGAGATTTTTTTTATTTCAATGGATGGTAGCCTAGTCATTATGGAAGGTAGTTTGTTGTCGAGATTTTTGTTACTCCATTGGATGATAGCCTTGTCATTTTATAAGGTAGTCTATAGTCGAGATTTTTGTTACTCCAATGGATGGTAGCCTTGTTATTATTGAAGGTAGTCAGTTGTCGAGATTATTGTTACTCCAATGGATGGTAACCTTGTCATTATGGAAGGTAGTCTGTCGTTGTGATTTTTGTTACACCAATGGATGGTAGCCTTGTCAATATGGAAGGTAGTCTATTTTCGAGATTTTTGTTATTCTGATGGATGGTAGCATTGTCATTATGAAAGGTAGTCCGTTGTCGATATCTTTGTTACTCCAATGGGTGGTAGCCTAGTCATTATGGAAGGTAGTCTGTTGTCGAGATTTTTGTTATTCCAATGGATGGTAGCCTTGTAATTATGGAAGGTAGTCTGTTTTCGAGATTTTTGTTATTCCAATGGATGGTAGCCTTGTCATTATGGAAGGTAGTTTGTTGTCGAGATTTTTGTTATTCCAATGGATGGTAGCCTTGTCATTATGGAAGGTAGTTTGTTGTTGATATTTTTGTTACTCCAATGGATGGTAGCCTTGTCATTATGGAAGAGAGTCTGTTGTCCCGATTTTTGTTACTCCAATGGATGGTAGACTAGTCGTTATGGAAGGTAGTTTGTTGTCGAGATTTTTGTTATTCCAATGGATGGTAGCCTTGTCATTATGGAAGGTAGTTTGTTGTCGAGTTTTTTGTTATTCCAATGGATGGTAGCCTTGTCATTATGGAAGGTAGTTTGTTGTTGATATTTTTGTTACTCCAATGGATGGTAGCCTTGTCATTATGGAAGGTAGTCTGCTGTCCCGATTTTTGTTACTCCAATGGATGGTAGACTAGTCGTTATGGAAGGTAGTCTGTTGTCGAGATTTATGTTATTCCAATGGATGGTGGCCTTGTAATTATGGAAGGTAGTCTTTTTGTCGTGATTTTTGTTAATCCATTGGATAGTAGACTTGTCATTATGGAAGGTGGTCTGTTGTTGAGATTTTTGTTACTCCAATGGATGGTAGCCTTGTCATTATGGAAGGTAGTCTGTTGTCGAGATTTTTTTTACTCCAATAGATGGTAGCCTTCTCATTATGGAAGGTAGTCTGTCGTTGTAATTTTTGTTACTATAATGGACGGTAGCCTTGTGATTATGGAAGGTAGTGTGTTGTTCATATTTTTGATACTATAATGTATGTTAGCCTTGTCTTTATGGAAGGTAGTTTGTTATCCATATTTTTGTTACTCCATTGGATAGTAGCCTTGTCATTAGGGAAGGTAGTCTGTTGTCGAGATTTTTTTTATTCCAATGAATGGAAGCCTAGTAATTATGGGAAGTAGTCTATTTTCGAGATTTTTGTTACTCCAATGGATGGTAGCCTTGTCATTATGGAAGATAGTCTGTTGTCAAGATTTTTGTTACTCCAATGGATGGTAGACTTGTCATTATGGAAGATAGTCTGTTCTTGACATTTTTTTTACTCCAATGGATGGTACCCTTGTCATTATGGAAGGTAGTCTGTTGTCGAGATTTTGTTACTCCAATGAATTGTAGCCTTGTCATTATGATAGGTAGTTTGTTGTCGTGATTTTTGTTACTCCAATGGATGGTAGCCTTGTCGTTATGGAAGGTAGTATCTTGTCGATATCTTTATTACTCCAATGGATGGTAGCCTTGTCATTAAGGAAGGTGCTTTATTGTCGAGATTTTTTATACTCTAATGGATGGTAGCCTTGTCGTTATGAAAGGTAGTCTCTTGTTGATATTTTTTTTACTCCAATGGATGGTAGTCTTGTCATTATGGAAGGTAGTATGTTGTCGAGATTTTTGTTACTCCATTGGATGGTAGCCTTGTCATTATGGAAGGTAGTCTGTTTTCGAGATTTTTGTTATTCCAATGGATGGTAGCCTTATCATTATGGAAGGTAGTTTGTTGTCGAGATTTTTGTTATTCCAATGGATGGTAGCCTTGTCATTATGGAAGGTAGTTTGTTGTTGATATTTTTGTTACTCCAACGGATGGTAGCCTTGTCATTATGGAAGGTAGTCTGTTGTCGAGATTTTTTCTACTCCAATGGATGGTAGCCTTGTCATTATGGAAGGTAGTCTTTTTGTCGTGATTTTTGTTAATCCATTGGATAGTAGACTTGTATTATGGAAGGTGGTCTGTTGCTGAGATTTTTTTTATTCCAATGGATGGTAGCCTAGTCATTATGGAAGGTAGTCTGTTGTCGAGATTTTTGTTACTCCATTGGATGGTAGCCTTGTCATTTTATAAGGTAGTCTATAGTCGAGATTTTTGTTACTCCAATGGATGGTAGCCTTGTTATTATTGAAGGTAGTCTGTTGTCGAGATTTTTGTTACTCCAATGGATGGTAACCTTGTCATTATGGAAGGTAGTATGTCATTGTGAATTTTGTTACTCCAATGGATGGTAGCCTTGTCATTAAGGAAGGTAGTTTGCTGTTGTGATTTTTGTTACACCAATTGATGGTAGCCTTGTCAATATGGAAGGTAGTCTATTTTCGAGATTTTTAGTATTCCAATGGATGGTAGCCTTGTCATTATGAAAGGTAGTCCGTTGTCGATATCTTTGTTACGCCAATGGATGGTAGCCTAGTCATTATGGAAGGTAGTATGTTGTCGAGATTTTTGTTACTCCATTGGATGGTAGCCTTGTCATTATGGAAGGTAGTTTGTTTTCGAGATTTTTGTTATTCCAATGGATGGTAGCCTTATCATTATGGAAGGTAGTTTGTTGTCGAGATTTTTGTTATTCCAATGGATGGTAGCCTTGTCATTATGGAAGGTAGTTTGTTGTTGATATTTTTGTTACTCCAACGGATGGTAGCCTTGTCATTATGGAAGGTAGTATGTTGTCGAGATTTTTTCTACTCCAATGGATGGTAGCCTTGTCATTATGGAAGGTAGTCTTTTTGTCGTGATTTTTGTTAATCCATTGGATAGTAGACTTGTATTATGGAAGGTGGTCTGTTGCTGAGATTTTTTTTATTCCAATGGATGGTAGCCTAGTCATTATGGAAGGTAGTCTGTTGTCGAGATTTTTGTTACTCCATTGGATGGTAGCCTTGTCATTTTATAAGGTAGTCTATAGTCGAGATTTTTGTTACTCCAATGGATGGTAGCCTTGTTATTATTGAAGGTAGTCTGTTGTCGAGATTTTTGTTACTCCAATGGATGGTAACCTTGTCATTATGGAAGGTAGTATGTCATTGTGAATTTTGTTACTCCAATGGATGGTAGCCTTGTCATTAAGGAAGGTAGTCTATTGTCAAGAGTTTTGTTACTCCAATGGATGGTAGCCTTGTCATTATGGAAGGTAGTCTGTCGTTGTGATTTTTGTTACACCAATGGATGGTAGCGTTGTCAATATGGAAGGTAGTCTATTTTCGATATTTTTGTTATTCCGATGGATGGTAGCCTTGTCATTATGAAAGGTAGTCCGTTGTCGATATATTTGTTACTCCAATGGGTGGTAGCCTAGTCATTATGGAAGGTAGTCTGTTGTCGAGATTTTTGTTACTCCATTTGATGGTAGCCTTGTCATTATGGAAGGTAGTATGTTTTCGAGATTTTTGTTATTCCAATGGATGGTAGCCTTGTCATTATGGAAGGTAGTTTGTTGTCGAGATTTTTGTTATTCCAATGGATGGTAGCCTTGTCATTATGGAAGGTAGTTTGTTGTTGATATTTTTGTTACTCCAATGGATGGTAGCCTTGTCATTATGGAAGGTAGTCTGTTGTCTCGATTTTTGTTACTCCAATGGATGGTAGACTAGTCGTTATGGAAGGTAGTTTGTTGTCGAGATTTTTGTTATTCCAATGGATGGTAGCCTTGTCATTATGGAAGGTAGTCTTTTTGTCGTGATTTTTGTTAATCCATAGGATAGTAGACTTGTCTTTATGGAAGGTGGTCTGTTGTTGAGATTTTTTTTACTCCAATGGATGGTAGCCTTGTCATTATGGAAGGTAGTTTGTTGTCGTGATTTTTTTTACTCCAATGGATGATAGCCTTGTCATTATGGAAGGTAGTCTGTCGTTGTGATTTTTGTTACTCTAATGGATGGTAGCCTTGTTATTATGGAAGGTAGTGTGTTGTTCATATTTTTGATACTATAATGTATGTTAGCCTTGTCTTTATGGTTGGTAGTTTGTTGTCCATATTTTTGTTACTCCATCGGATAGTAGCCTTGTCATTAGGGAAGGTAGTCTGTTGTCGAGATTTTTGTTATTCCAATGGATGGAAGCCTAGTAATTATGGGAAGTAGTCTATTTTCGAGATTTTGGTTACTCCAATGGATGGTAGCCTTGTCATTATGGAAGATAGTCTGTTGTCAAGATTTTTGTTACTCCAATGTATGGTAGACTTGTCATTATGGAAGATAGTCTGTTGTTGATATTTTTTTTACTCCAATGGATGGTAGCCTTGTCATTATGGAAGGTAGTATGTTGTCGAGATTTTTGTTACTCCAATGAATGGTAGCCTTGTCATTATGATAGGTAGTTTGTTGCCGTGATTTTTGTTACTCTAATGGATGGTAGCCTTGTCATTATGGAAGGTAGTATCTTGTCGATATCTTTATTACTCCAATGGATGGTAGCCTTGTCATTAAGGAAGGTGCTTTATTGTCGAGATTTTTTATACTCTAATGGATGGTAGCCTTGTCATTATGGAAGGTCATATTTGGTCGATATCTTTGTTACTCCAATGGATGGTAGCCTTGTAATTATGGAAGGTAGTATGTTGTCGATAAATTTTTTACTCCAATGGATGGTAGCCTTGTCATTATGGAAGGTAGTCTGTTGTCGAGATTTTTGTTACTCCAATGGACGGTAGCCTTGTCAATATGGAAGGTAGTCTATTTTCGGGATTTTGGTTATTTCAATGGATGGTAGCCTTGTCATTATGAAACATAGTCTGTTGTCGATATCTTTGTTACTCCAATGGATGGTCGCCTACTCATATGGAAGGTAGTCTATAGTCGAGATTATTGTTACTCCAATGGATGGTAGCCTTATTATTATTGAAGGTAGTTTGTTGTCGAGATTTTTGTTACTCCAATGGATGGTAGCCTTGTCATTATGGAAGGTAGTCTCTCATTGTGATTTTTGTTACTCTAATGGATGGTAGCCTTGTCATTATGGAAGGTAGTTTGTTGTCAAGATTTTTGTTATTCCAATGGATGGTAGCCTTGTCATTATGGAAGGTAGTTTGTTGTTGATATTTTTGTTACTCCAATGGATGGTAGCCTTGTCATTATGGAAGGTAGTCTGTTGTACCGATTTTTGTTACTCCAATGGATGGTAGACTGGTCGTTATGGAAGGTAGTCTGTTTTCGAGATTTTTGTTATTCCAATGGATGGTAGCCTTGTCATTATGAAAGGTAGTCCATTGTCGATATCTTTGTTACTCCAATGGATGGTAGCCTAGTTATTATGGAAGGTTGTCTGTTGTCAAGATTTTTGTTACTACATTGGATGGTAGCCTTGTCATTATGGAAGGTAGTTTGTTTTCGAGATTTTTGCTATTCCAATGGATGGTAGCCTTGTCATTATGGAAGGTAGTTTGTTTTCGAGATTTTTGTTATTCCAATGGATGGTAGCCTTGTCATCATGGAAGATAGTCTATTATCGAGAATTTTGTTACTCCATTGGATGGTAGCCTTGTCATTATGGAAGGTAGTCTATAGTCGAGATTTTTGTTACTCCAATGGATGGTAGCCTTGTTATTATTGAAGGTAGTATGTTGTCGAGATTTTTGTTACTCCAATGGATGATAGCCTTGTCATTATGGAAGGTAGTTAGTCGTTGTGATTGTTGTTACACCAATGGATGGTAGCCTTGTCGTTATGGAAGGTAATCCGTTGTTCAGATTTTTGTTACTATAATGTATGTTAGCCTTGTCATTATGGAAGGTAATTTGTTGTCCATATTTTTTTACTCCATTGGATAGTAGCCTTGTCATTATGGAAGGTAGTCTGTTGTGGAGATTTTTGTTATTCCAATGGATGGAAGCCTAGTAATTATGGGAGGTAGTCTATTTTAGAGATTTTTGTTACTCCAATGGATGGTAGCCTTGTCATTATGGAAGGTAGTCTGTTGTCAAAATTTTTGTTACTCCAATGGATGGTAGCCTTGTCATTATGGAAGATAGTCTCTTGTTGATATTTTTGTTACTCCAATGGATGGTAGCCTTATCATTATGGAAGGTAGTCTGTTGTCGAGATTTTTGTTATTCCAATGGATGGTAGCATTGTCATTATGGAAGGTAGTTTGTTGTCGATATGTTTGTTACTCCAATGGATGGTAGCCTTATCATTATGGAAGGTAGTTTGTTGTCCAGATTTTTGTTACTCCAATGGATGATAGCCTTATCATTATGGAAGGTACTCTCTTGTTGATATTTTTTTTTACTTCAATGGATGGTAGCCTTTTCAATATGGAAGGTAGTCTATTTTCGAGATTTTTGTTATTCCAATGGATGGTAGCCTTCTCATTATGAAAGGTAGTCTGTTGTCGATATCTTTGTTACTCCAATGGATGCTAGCCTATTCATTATGGAAGGTAGTCTGTTGTCGAGATTTTTGTTACTCCATTGGATGGTAGCCTTGTCATTATAGAAGTTAGTTTGTTTTCGAGATTTTTGTTATTCCATTGGATGGTAGCCTTGTCATTATGGAAGGTTGTTTGTTTTCGAGATTTTTGTTATTCCAGTGGATGGTAGCCTTGTCATTATGGAAGGTAGTCTGTTGTCGAGATTTTTGTTACTCCATTGTATGGTAGCCTTGTCATTATGGAATGTAGTCTATATTCGAGATTTTTGTTACTCCAGTGGATGGTAGCTTTGTTATTATTGAAGGTAGTCTGTTGTCGATATTTTTGTTACTCCATTGGATGGTAGCCTTCTCATTATGGAAGGTAGTCTGTAATTGTGATTTTTGTTATTCCAATGGATGGTAGCCTTGTCATTATGGAAGGTAGTCTTTTTGTCGTGATTTTTGTTAATCCATTGGATAGTAGACTTGTCATTACAGAAGGTGGTCTATTGTTGAGATTTTTGTTACTCCAATGGATGGTAGCCTTGTCATTATGGAAGGTAGTTTGTTGTCGAGATTTTTTTTACTCCAATGGATGGTAGCCTTATCATTATGGAAGGTAGTATGTCGTTGTGATTTTTGTTACTTCAATGGTTGGTATAATGTATGTTAGCCTTGTCTTTATGGAAGGTAGTTTGATGTCCATATTTTTGTTACTCCATTGGATAATAGCATTGTCATTATGGAAGGTAGTCTGTAGTCGAGATTTTTGTTATTCCAATGGATGGAAGCCTAGTAATTATGGGAGGTAGTCTATTTTCGAGATTTTTAATACTCCAATGGATGATAGCCTTGTCATTATGGAAGATAGTCTGTTGTCAAGATTTTTTTTACTCCAATGGATGGTAGACTTGTCATTATGGAAGATAGTCTGTTGTTGATATTTTTTTTACTCCAATGGATGGTAGCCTTGTCATTATGGAAGGTAGTATGTTGTCGAGATTTTTGTTACTCCAATGAATGGTAGCCTTGTCATTATGATAGGTAGTTTGTTGCCGTGATTTTTGTTACTCCAATGGATGGTAGCCTTGTCATTATGGAAGGTAGTATCTTGTCGATATCTTTATTACTCCAATGGATGGTAGCCTTGTCATTAAGGAAGGTGCTTTATTGTCGAGATTTTTTATACTCTAATGGATGGTAGCCTTGTCATTATGAAAGGTAGTCTCTTCTTGATATTTTTGTTACTCCAATGGATGGTAGCCTTGTCATTATGGAAGGTCATATTTGGTCGATATCTTTGTTACTCCAATGGATGGTAGCCTTGTAATTATGGAAGGTAGTATGTTGTCGATAAATTTTTTACTCCAATGGATGGTAGCCTTGTCATTATGGAAGGTAGTCTGTTGTCGAGATTTTTGTTACTCCAATGGATGGTAGCCTTGTCAATATGGAAGGTAGGCTATTTTCGGGATTTTGGTTATTTCAATGGATGGTAGCCTTGTCATTATGAAACATAGTCTGTTGTCGATATCTTTGTTACTCCAATGGATGGTCGCCTACTCATATGGAAGGTAGTCTATAGTCGAGATTATTGTTACTCCAATGGATGGTAGCCTTATTATTATTGAAGGTAGTTTGTTGTCGAGATTTTTGTTACTCCAATGGATGGTAGCCTTGTCATTATGGAAGGTAGTCTCTAATTGTGATTTTTGTTACTCTAATGGATGGTAGCCTTGTCATTATGGAAGGTAGTTTGTTGTCAAGATTTTTGTTATTCCAATGGATGGTAGCCTTGTCATTATGGAAGGTAGTTTGTTGTTGATATTTTTGTTACTCCAATGGATGGTAGCCTTGTCATTATGGAAGGTAGTCTGTTGTACCGATTTTTGTTACTCCAATGGATGGTAGACTGGTCGTTATGGAAGGTAGTCTGTTTTCGAGATTTTTGTTATTACAATGGATGGTAGCCTTGTCATTATGAAAGGTAGTCCGTTGTCGATATCTTTGTTACTCCAATGGATGGTAGCCTAGTTATTATGGAAGGTAGTCTGTTGTCAAGATTTTTGTTACTACATTGGATGGTAGCCTTGTCATTATGGAAGGTAGTTTGTTTTCGAGATTTTTGCTATTCCAATGGATGGTAGCCTTGTCATTATGGAAGGTAGTTTGTTTTCGAGATTTTTGTTATTCCAATGGATGGTAGCCTTGTCATCATGGAAGATAGTCTATTGTCGAGAATTTTGTTACTCCATTGGATGGTAGCCTTGTCATTATGGAAGGTAGTCTATAGTCGAGATTTTTGTTACTCCAATGGATGGTAGCCTTGTTATTATTGAAGGTAGTATGTTGTCGAGATTTTTGTTACTCCAATGGATGATAGCCTTCTCATTATGGAAGGTAGTCTGTCATTGTGATTTTTGTTACTCCAATGGATGGTAGCCTTGTCATTATGGAAGGTAGTCTATTGTCCAGATTTTTGTTACTCAAATGGATGGTAGCCTTGTCATTATGGAAGGTAGTTAGTCGTTGTGATTGTTGTTACACCAATGGATGGTAGCCTTGTCGTTATGGAAGGTAATCCGTTGTTCAGATTTTTGTTACTATAATGTATGTTAGCCTTGTCATTATGGAAGGTAATTTGTTGTCCATATTTTTTTACTCCATTGGATAGTAGCCTTGTCATTATGGAAGGTAGTCTGTTGTGGAGATTTTTGTTATTCCAATGGATGGAAGCCTAGTAATTATGGGAGGTAGTCTATTTTAGAGATTTTTGTTACTCCAATGGATGGTAGCCTTGTCATTATGGAAGGTAGTCTGTTATCAAAATTTTTGTTACTCCAATGGATGGTAGCCTTGTCATTATGGAAGATAGTCTCTTGTTGATATTTTTGTTACTCCAATGGATGGTAGCCTTATCATTATGGAAGGTAGTCTGTTGTCGAGATTTTTGTTATTCTAATGGATGGTAGCATTGTCATTACGGAAGGTAGTTTGTTGTCGATATGTTTGTTACTCCAATAGATGGTAGCCTTATCATTATGGAAGGTAGTTTGTTGTCCAGATTTTTGTTACTCCAATGGATGATAGCCTTATCATTATGGAAGGTACTCTCTTGTTGATATTTTTTTTTACTTCAATGGATGGTAGCCTTTTCAATATGGAAGGTAGTCTATTTTAGAGATTTTTGTTATTCCAATGGATGGTAGCCTTCTCATTATGAAAGGTAGTCTGTTGTCGAGATTTTTGTTACTCCAATGGATGGTAGCCTTGTCATTATGGAAGGTAGTTTGTCGTTGTGATTTTTGTTACACCAATGGATGGTAGCCTTGTCAATATGGAAGGTAGTCTGTTTTCGAGATTTTTGTTATTCCAATGGATGGTAGCCTTGTCATTATGAAAGGTAGTCCGTTGTCGATATCTTTGTTACTCCAATGGGTGGTAGCCTAGTAATTATGGAAGGTAATCTGTTGTCGAGATTTTTGTTAAACCATTTGATGGTAGCCTTGTCATTATGGAAGGTAGTCTGTTTTCAAGATTTTTGTTATTCCAATGGATGGTAGCCTTGTCATTATGGAAGGTAGTTTGTTGTCGAGATTTTTGTTATTCCAATGGATGGTAGCCTTGTCATTATGGAAGGTAGTTTGTTGTTGATATTTTTGTTACTCCAATGGATGGTAGCCTTGTCATTATGGAAGGTAGTCTGTTGTCCCGATTTTTGTTACTCCAATGGATGGTAGCCTTGTCATTATGGAAGGTAGTTGGTTTTCGAGATTTTTGTTATTCCAATGGATGGTAGCCTTGTCATTATGGAAGGTAGTTTGTTGTTGATATTTTTGTTACTCCAATGGATGGTACCCTTGTCATTATGGAAGGTAGTCTGTTGTCCCGATTTTTGTTACTCCAATGGATGGTGGACTAGTCGTTATGGAAGGTAGTCTGTTGTCGAGATTTTTGTTATTCCAATGGATGGTAGCCTTGTCATTATGGAAGGTAGTCTTTTTTATCGTGATTTTTGTTAATCCATTGGATAGTAGACTTGTCATTATGGAAGGTGGTCTGTTGTTGAGATTTTTGTTACTCCAATGGATGGTAGCCTTGTCATTATGGAAGGTAGCCTTGTCATTATGGAAGGTAGTTTGTTGTCGAGATTTTTGTTATTCCAATGGATGGTAGCCTTTTCATTATGGAAGGTAGTTTGTTGTTGATATTTTTATTACTCCAATGGATGGTAGCCTTGTCATTATGGAAGGTAGTCTGTTTTCGAGATTTTTGTTATTCCAATGGATGGCAGCCTTGTCATTATGGAAGGTAGTTTGTTGTCGAGATTTTTGTTATTCCAATGGATGGTAGCCTTGTCATTATGGAAGGTAGTTTGTTGTTGATATTTTTGTTACACCAATGGATGGTAGCCTTGTCAATATGGAAGGTAGTCTGTTTTCGAGATTTTTGTTATTCCAATGGATGGTAGCCTTGTCATTATGGAAGATAGTTTGTTGTTGATATTTTTGTTACTCCATTGGATTGTAGCCTTGTCATTATTGAAGGTAGTCTGTTGTCGAGATTTTTGTTACTCCAATGGATGGTAGCCTTGTCATTAAGGAAGGTAGTTTGTTGTCGTGATTTTTTTTAGTCCAATGGATGGTAGCCTTGTCATTATGGAAGGTAGTATGTTGTCGATATCTTTGTTACTCCAATGGATGGTAGCCTTTTCATTAAGGAAGGTAGTATGTCGTTGTGATTTTTGTTACACCAATGGATGGTAGACTTGTCATTATGAAAGGTAGTCCGTTGTCGATATCTTTGTTACTCCAATGGATGGTAGCCTAGTCATTATGGAAGGTAGTCTGTTATCGATATTTTTGTTACTCCATTGGATGGTAGCCTTGTCATTATGGAAGGTAGTCTATTTTCGAGATTTTTGTTATTCCAATGGATGGTAGCCTTGTCATTATGGAAGGTAGTTTGTTATCGAGATTTTTGTTATTCCAATGGATGGTAGCCTTGTCATTATGGAAGGTAGTTTGTTGTCCCGATTTTTGTTACTCTAATGGATGGTAGACTAGTCGTTATGGAAGGTAGTCTGTTGTCGAGATTTTTGTTATTCCAATGGATGGTAGCCTTGTCATTATGGAAGGTAGTCTTTTTGTCGTGATTTTTGTTAATCCATTGAATAGTAGACTTGTCATTATGGAAGGTGGTCTGTTGTTGAGATTTTTGTTACTCCAATGGATGGTAGCCTTGTCAATATGGAAGGTAGTCTGTTTTCGAGATTTTTTTTATTCCAATGGATGGTAGCCTAGTCATTATGGAAGGTAGTCTGTTGTCGAGATTTTTGTTACTCCATTGGATGGTAGCCTTGTCATTATAGAAGGTAGTCTATAGTCGAGATTTTTGTTACTCCAATGGATGGTAGCCTTGTTATTATTGAAGGTAGTTTGTTGTCGAGATTTTTGTTACTCCAATGGATGGTAACCTTGTCATTATGGAAGGTAGTATGTCATTGTGAATTTTGTTACTCCAATGGAAGGTTGCCTTGTCATTATGGAAGGTAGTCTATTGTCGAAAGTTTTGTTACTCCAATGGATGGTAGCTTTGTCATTATGGAAGGTAGTCTTTCGTTGTGATTTTTGTTACACCAATGGATGGTAGCCTTGTCAATATGGAAGGTAGTCTGTTTTCGAGATTTTTGTTATTCCAATGGATGGTAGTCTTGTCATTATGAAAGGTAGTCCGTTGTCGATATCTTTGTTACTCCAATGGGTTGTAGCCTAGTCATTATGGAAGGTAGTCTGTTGTCGAGATTTTTGTTACTCCATTTGATGGTAGCCTTGTCATTATGGAAGGTAGTCTATTTTCGAGATTTTTGTTATTCCAATGGATGGTAGCCTTGTCATTATGGAAGGTAGTTTGTTGTCGAGATTTTTGTTATTCCAATGGATGTTAGCCTTGTCATTATGGAAGGTAGTTTGTTGTTGATATTTTTGTTACTCCAATGGATGGTACCCTTGTCATTATGGAAGGTAGTCTGTTGTCCCGATTTTTGTTACTCCAATGGATGGTAGACTAGTCGTTATGGAAGGTAGTCTGTTGTCGAGATTTTTGTTATTCCAATGGATGGTAGCCTTGTCATTATGGAAGGTAGTCTTTTTGTCGTGATTTTTGTTAATCCATTGGATAGTAGACTTGTCATTATGGAAGGTGGTCTGTTGTTGAGATTTTTGTTACTCCAATGGATGGTAGCCTTGTCATTATGGAAGGTAGTCTGTTGTCGAGATTTTTGTTACTCCATTTGATGGTAGCCTTTTCATTATGGAAGGTAGTCTGTTTTCGAGATTTTTGTTATTCCAATGGATGGTAGCCTTGTCATTATGGAAGGTAGTTTGTTGTCGAGATTTTTGTTATTCCAATGGATGGTAGCCTTGTCATTATGGAAGGTAGTTTGTTGTTATATTTTTGTTACTCCAATGGATGGTAGCCTTGTCATTATGGAAGGAAGTCTGTTGTCCCGATTTTTGTTACTCCAACGGATGGTGGACTAGTCGTTATGGAAGGTAGTCTGTTGTCGAGATTTTTGATATTCCAATGGATGGTAGCCTTGTCATTATGGAAGGTAGTCTTTTTGTCGTGATTTTTGGTAATCCATTTGATAGTAGACTTGTCATTATGGAAGGTGGTCTGTTGTTGAGATTTTTGCTACTCCAATGGATGGTAGCCTTGTCATTATGGAAGGTAGTCTGTTGTACCGATTTTTGTTACTCCAATGGATGGTAGACTGGTCGTTATGGAAGGTAGTCTGTTTTCGAGATTTTTGTTATTACAATGGATGGTAGCCTTGTCATTATGAAAGGTAGTCCGTTGTCGATATCTTTGTTACTCCAATGGATGGTAGCCTAGTTATTATGGAAGTTAGTCTGTTGTCAAGATTTTTGTTACTACATTGGATGGTAGCCTTGTCATTATGGAAGGTAGTTTGTTTTCGAGATTTTTATTATTCCAATGGATGGTAGCCTTGTCATCATGGAAGATAGTCTATTGTCGAGAATTTTGTTACTCCATTGGATGGTAGCCTTGTCATTATGGAAGGTAGTCTATAGTCGAGATTTTTGTTACTCCAATGGATGGTAGCCTTGTTATTATTGAAGGTAGTATGTTGTCGAGATTTTTGTTACTCCAATGGATGATAGCCTTGTCATTATGGAAGGTAGTCTGTCATTGTGATTTTTGTTACTCCAATGGATGGTAGCCTTGTCATTATGGAAGGTAGTCTATTGTCCAGATTTTTGTTACTCAAATGGATGGTAGCCTTGTCATTATGGAAGGTAGTTAGTCGTTGTGATTGTTGTTACACCAATGGATGGTAGCCTTGTCGTTATGGAAGGTAATCCGTTGTTCAGATTTTTGTTACTATAATGTATGTTAGCCTTGTCATTATGGAAGGTAATTTGTTGTCCATATTTTTTTACTCCATTGGATAGTAGCCTTGTCATTATGGAAGGTAGTCTGTTGTGGAGATTTTTGTTATTCCAATGGATGGAAGCCTAGTAATTATGGGAGGTAGTCTATTTTAGAGATTTTTGTTACTCCAATGGATGGTAGCCTTGTCATTATGGAAGGTAGTCTGTTGTCAAAATTTTTGTTACTCCAATGGATGGTAGCCTTGTCATTATGGAAGATAGTCTCTTGTTGATATTTTTGTTACTCCAATGGATGGTAGCCTTATCATTATGGAAGGTAGTCTGTTGTCAAGATTTTTGTTATTCTAATGGATGGTAGCATTGTCATTATGGAAGGTAGTTTGTTGTCGATATGTTTGTTACTCCAATGGATGGTAGCCTTATCATTATGGAAGGTAGTTTGTTGTCCAGATTTTTGTTACTCCAATGGATGATAGCCTTATCATTATGGAAGGTACTCTCTTGTTGATATTTTTTTTTACTTCAATGGATGGTAGCCTTTTCAATATGGAAGGTAGTCTATTTTCGAGATTTTTGTTATTCCAATGGATGGTAGCCTTGTCATTATGGAAGGTAGTTTGTTGTCGAGATTTTTGTTATTCCAATGGGTGGTAGCCTTGTCATTATGGAAGGTAGTTTGTTGTTGATATTTTTGTTACTCCAATGGATGGTACCCTTGTTATTATGGAAGGTAGTCTGTTGTCCCGATTTTTGTTACTCCAATGGATGGTAGACTAGTCGTTATGGAAGGTAGTCTGTTGTCGAGATTTTTGTTATTCCAATGGATGGTAGCCTTGTCATTATGGAAGGTAGTCTTTTTGTCGTGATTTTTGTTAATCCATTGGATAGTAGACTTGTCATTATGGAAGGTGGTCTGTTGTTGAGATTTTTGTTACTCCAATGGATGGTAGCCTTGTCATTATGGAAGGTAGTCTGTTGTCGAGATTTTTGTTACTCCATTTGATGGTAGCCTTTTCATTATGGAAGGTAGTCTGTTTTCGAGATTTTTGTTATTCCAATGGATGGTAGCCTTGTCATTATGGAAGGTAGTTTGTTGTCGAGATTTTTGTTATTCCAATGGATGGTAGCCTTGTCATTATGGAAGGTAGTTTGTTGTTATATTTTTGTTACTCCAATGGATGGTAGCCTTGTCATTATGGAAGGAAGTCTGTTGTCCCAATTTTTGTTACTCCAACGGATGGTGGACTAGTCGTTATGGAAGGTAGTCTGTTGTCGAGATTTTTTATATTCCAATGGATGGTAGCCTTGTCATTATGGAAGGTAGTCTTTTTGTCGTGATTTTTGGTAATCCATTTGATAGTAGACTTGTCATTATGGAAGGTGGTCTGTTGTTGAGATTTTTGTTACTCCAATGGATGGTAGCCTTGTCATTATGGAAGGTAGTCTGTTGTACCGATTTTTGTTACTCCAATGGATGGTAGACTGGTCGTTATGGAAGGTAGTCTGTTTTCGAGATTTTTGTTATTACAATGGATGGTAGCCTTGTCATTATGGAAGGTAGTTTGTTTTCGAGATTTTTGCTATTCCAATGGATGGTAGCCTTGTCATTATGGAAGGTAGTTTGTTTTCGAGATTTTTATTATTCCAATGGATGGTAGCCTTGTCATCATGGAAGATAGTTTATTGTCGAGAATTTTGTTACTCCATTGGATGGTAGCCTTGTCATTATGGAAGGTAGTCTATAGTCGAGATTTTTGTTACTCCAATGGATGGTAGCCTTGTTATTATTGAAGGTAGTATGTTGTCGAGATTTTTGTTACTCCAATGGATGATAGCCTTGTCATTATGGAAGGCAGTCTGTCATTGTGATTTTTGTTACTCCAATGGATGGTAGCCTTGTCATTATGGAAGGTAGTCTATTGTCCAGATTTTTGTTACTCAAATGGATGGTAGCCTTGTCATTATGGAAGGTAGTTAGTCGTTGTGATTGTTGTTACACCAATGGATGGTAGCCTTGTCGTTATGGAAGGTAATCCGTTGTTCAGATTTTTGTTACTATAATGTATGTTAGCCTTGTCATTATGGAAGGTAATTTGTTGTCCATATTTTTTTACTCCATTGGATAGTAGCCTTGTCATTATGGAAGGTAGTCTGTTGTGGAGATTTTTGTTATTCCAATGGATGGAAGCCTAGTAATTATGGGAGGTAGTCTATTTTAGAGATTTTTGTTACTCCAATGGATGGTAGCCTTGTCATTATGGAAGGTAGTCTGTTGTCAAAATTTTTGTTACTCCAATGGATGGTAGCCTTGTCATTATGGAAGATAGTCTCTTGTTGATATTTTTGTTACTCCAATGGATGGTAGCCTTATCATTATGGAAGGTAGTCTGTTGTCGAGATTTTTGTTATTCTAATAGATGGTAGCATTGTCATTATGGAAGGTAGTTTGTTGTCGATATGTTTGTTACTCCAATGGATGGTAGCCTTATCATTATGGAAGGTAGTTTGTTGTCCAGATTTTTGTTACTCCAATGGATGATAGCCTTATCATTATGGAAGGTACTCTCTTGTTGATATTTTTTTTTACTTCAATGGATGGTAGCCTTTTCAATATGGAAGGTAGTCTATTTTCGAGATTTTTGTTATTCCAATGGATGGTAGCCTTCTCATTATGAAAGGTAGTCTGTTGTCGAGATTTTTGTTACTCCAATGGATGGTAGCCTTGTCATTATGGAAGGTAGTCTGTCGTTGTGATTTTTGTTACACCAATGGATGGTAGCCTTGTCAATATGGAAGGTAGTCTGTTTTCGAGATTTTTGTTATTCCAATGGATGGTAGCCTTGTCATTATGAAAGGTAGTCCGTTGTCGATATCTTTGTTACTCCAATGGGTGGTAGCCTAGTAATTATGGAAGGTAATCTGTTGTCGAGATTTTTGTTAAACCATTTGATGGTAGCCTTGTCATTATGGAAGGTAGTCTGTTTTCAAGATTTTTGTTATTCCAATGGATGGTAGCCTTGTCATTATGGAAGGTAGTTTGTTGTCGAGATTTTTGTTATTCCAATGGATGGTAGCCTTGTCATTATGGAAGGTAGTTTGTTTTTGATATTTTTGTTACTCCAATGGATGGTAGCCTTGTCATTATGGAAGGTAGTCTGTTGTCCCGATTTTTGTTACTCCAATGGATGGTAGCCTTGTCATTATGGAAGGTAGTTTGTTATCGAGATTTTTGTTATTCCAATGGATGGTAGCCTTGTCATTATGGAAGGTAGTTTGTTGTTGATATTTTTGTTACTCCAATGGATGGTACCCTTGTCATTATGGAAGGTAGTCTGTTGTCCCGATTTTTGTTACTCCAATGGATGGTGGACTAGTCGTTATGGAAGGTAGTCTGTTGTCGAGATTTTTGTTATTCCAATGGATGGTAGCCTTGTCATGATGGAAGGTAGTCTTTTTTATCGTGATTTTTGTTAATCCATTGGATAGTAGACTTGTCATTATGGAAGGTGGTCTGTTGTTGAGATTTTTGTTACTCCAATGGATGGTAGCCTTGTCATTATGGAAGGTAGCCTTGTCATTATGGAAGGTAGTTTGTTGTCGAGATTTTTGTTATTCCAATGGATGGTAGCCTTTTCATTATGGAAGGTAGTTTGTTGTTGATATTTTTATTACTCCAATGGATGGTAGCCCTGTCATTATGGAAGGTAGTCTGTTTTCGAGATTTTTGTTATTCCAATGGATGGTAGCCTTGTCATTATGGAAGGTAGTTTGTTGTCGAGATTTTTGTTATTCCAATGGATGGTAGCCTTGTCATTATGGAAGGTAGTTTGTTGTTGATATTTTTGTTACACCAATGGATGGTAGCCTTGTCAATATGGAAGGTAGTCTGTTTTCGAGATTTTTGTTATTCCAATGGATGGTAGCCTTGTCATTATGGAAGATAGTTTGTTGTTGATATTTTTGTTACTCCAATGGATGGTAGCCTTGTCATTATTGAAGGTAGTCTGTTGTCGAGATTTTTGTTACTCCAATGGATGGTAGCCTTGTCATTAAGGAAGGTAGTTTGTTGTCGTGATTTTTTTTACTCCAATGGATGGTAGCCTTGTCATTATGGAAGGTAGTATGTTGTCGATATCTTTGTTACTCCAATGGATGGTAGCCTTTTCATTAAGGAAGGTATTATGTCGTTGTGATTTTCGTTACACCAATGGATGGTAGACTTGTCATTATGAAAGGTAGTCCGTTGTCGATATCTTTATTACTCCAATGGATGGTAGCCTAGTCATTATGGAAGGTAGTCTGTTATCGATATTTTTGTTACTCCATTGGATGGTAGCCTTGTCATTATGGAAGGTAGTCTATTTTCGAGATTTTTGTTATTCCAATGGATGGTAGCCTTGTCATTATGGAAGGTAGTTTGTTATCGAGATTTTTGTTATTCCAATGGATGGTAGCCTTGTCATTATGGAAGGTAGTTTGTTGTCCCGATTTTTGTTACTCTAATGGATGGTAGACTAGTCGTTATGGAAGGTAGTCTATTGTCGAGATTTTTGTTATTCCAATGGATGGTAGCCTTGTCATTATGGAAGGTAGTCTTTTTGTCGTGATTTTTGTTAATCCATTGAATAGTAGACTTGTCATTATGGAAGGTGGTCTGTTGTTGAGATTTTTGTTACTCCAATGGATGGTAGCCTTGTCAATATGGAAGGTAGTCTGTTTTCGAGATTTTTTTTATTCCAATGGATGGTAGCCTAGTCATTATGGAAGGTAGTCTGTTGTCGAGATTTTTGTTACTCCATTGGATGGTAGCCTTGTCATTATAGAAGGTAGTCTATAGTCGAGATTTTTGTTACTCCAATGGATGGTAGCCTTGTTATTATTGAAGGTAGTTTGTTGTCGAGATTTTTGTTACTCCAATGGATGGTAACCTTGTCATTATGGAAGGTAGTATGTCATTGTGAATTTTGTTACTCCAATGGAAGGTTGCCTTGTCATTATGGAAGGTAGTCTATTGTCGAAAGTTTTGTTACTCCAATGGATGGTAGCTTTGTCATTATGGAAGGTAGTCTTTCGTTGAGATTTTTGTTACACCAATGGATGGTAGCCTTGTCAATATGGAACGTAGTCTGTTTTCGAGATTTTTGTTATTCCAATGGATGGTAGTCTTGTCATTATGAAAGGTAGTCCGTTGTCGATATCTTTGTTACTCCAATGGGTTGTAGCCTAGTCATTATGGAAGGTAGTCTGTTGTCGAGATTTTTGTTACTCCATTTGATGGTAGCCTTGTCATTATGGAAGGTAGTCTATTTTCGAGATTTTTGTTATTCCAATGGATGGTAGCCTTGTCATTATGGAAGGTAGTTTGTTGTCGAGATTTTTGTTATTCCAATGGATGGTAGCCTTGTCATTATGGAAGGTAGTTTGTTGTTGATATTTTTGTTACTCCAATGGATGGTACCCTTGTCATTATGGAAGGTAGTCTGTTGTCCCGATTTTTGTTACTCCAATGGATGGTAGACTAGTCGTTATGGAAGGTAGTCTGTTGTCGAGATTTTTGTTATTCCAATGGATGGTAGCCTTGTCATTATGGAAGGTAGTCTTTTTGTCGTGATTTTTGTTAATCCATTGGATAGTAGACTTGTCATTATGGAGGGTGGTCTGTTGTTGATATTTTTGTTACTCCAATGGATGGTAGCCTTGTCATTATGGAAGGTAGTCTGTTGTCGAGATTTTTGTTACTCCATTTGATGGTAGCCTTGTCATTATGGAAGGTAGTCTGTTTTCGAGATTTTTGTTATTCCAATGGATGGTAGCCTTGTCATTATGGAAGGTAGTTTGTTGTCGAGATTTTTGTTATTCCAATGGATGGTAGCCTTGTCATTATGGAAGGTAGTTTGTTGTTATATTTTTGTTACTCCAATGGATGGTAGCCTTGTCATTATGGAAGGAAGTCTGTTGTCCCGATTTTTGTTACTCCAACGGATGGTGGACTAGTCGTTATGGAAGGTAGTCTGTTGTCGAGATTTTTGATATTCCAATGGATGGTAGCCTTGTCATTATGGAAGGTAGTCTTTTTGTCGTGATTTTTGGTAATCCATTTGATAGTAGACTTGTCATTATGGAAGGTGGTCTGTTGTTGAGATTTTTGTTACTCCAATGGATGGTAGCCTTGTAGTTATGGAAGGTAGTCTGTTGTCGAGATTTTTGTTACACCATTGGACGGTAGCCTTGTCATTATAGAAGGTAGTCTATAGTCGAAATTTTTGTTACTCCAATGGATGGTAGCCTTGTTATTATTGAAGGTAGTCTGTTGTCGAGATTTTTGTTACTCCAATGGAGGGTAGCCTTGTCATTATGGAAGGTAGTTTGATGTCGTGATTTTTGTTACTCCAATGGATGGTAGCCTTGTCATTATGGAAGGTAGTCTGTTGTCGAGATTTTTTTTACTCCAATGGATGGTAGCCTTGTCATTATGGAAGGTAGTATGTCGTTGTGATTTTTGTTACTCTAATGGATGGTAGCCTTGTGATTATGGAAGGTAGTTTTTTGTTCATATTTTTTATACTATAATGTATGTTAGCCTTGTCTTTATGGAAGGTGGTTTGTTGTCCATATTTTTGTTACTCCATTGGATAGTAGCCTTTTCATTAGGGAAGGTAGTCTGTTGTCGAGATTTTTGTTATTCCAATGGATGGAAGCCTAGTAATTATGGGAAGTAGTCTATTTTCGAGATTTTTGTTACTCCAATGGATGGTAGCCTTGTCATTATGGAAGATAGTTTGTTGTTGATATTTTTGTTACTCCAATGGATGGTAGCCTTGTCATTATGGAAGGTAGTCTGTTGACGATATTTTTGTTACTCCAATGGATGGTAGACTTTTCATTATGGAAGATAGTTTGTTGTTGATATTTTTGTTACTCCAATGGATGGTAGCCTTGTCATTATGGAAGGTAGTCTGTTGTCGATATTTTTGTTACTCCAATGGATGGTAGCCTTGTCATTATGGAAGGTAGTTTGTTGTCGTGATTTTTTTTACTCCAATGGATGGTAGCCTTGTCATTATGGAAGGTAGTATGTTGTCGATATCTTTGTTACTCCAATGGATGGTAGCCTTTTAATTAAGGAAGGTAGTCTGTCGTTGTGATTTTTGTTACACCAATGGATGGTAGACTTGTCATTATGAAAGGTAGTCCGTTGTCGACATCTTTGTTACTCCAATGGATGGTAGCCTAGTCATTATGGAAGGTAGTCTGTTTTCAAGATTTTTGTTATTCCAATGGATGGTAGCCTTGTCATTATGGAAGTTAGTTTGTTGTCGAGATTTTTGTTACTCCAATGGATGGCAGCCTTTTCATTATGGAAGGTAGTTTGTTGTCCCGATTTTTGTTACTCTAATGGATGGTAGACTAGTCGTTATGAAAGGTAGTCTGTTGTCGAGATTTTTGTTATTCCAATGGATGGTAGCCTTGTCATTATGGAAGGTAGTCTTTTTGTCGTGATTTTTGTTAATCCATTGGATAGTAGACTTGTCATTATGGAAGGTGGTCTGTTGTTGAGATTTTTGTTACTCCAATGGATGGTAGCCTTGTCAATATGGAAGGTAGTCTGTGGTCGAGATTTTTTTTATTCCAATGGATGGTAGCCTAGTCATTATGGAAGGTAGTCTGTTGTCGAGATTTTTGTTATTCCAATGGATGGTAGCCTTGTCATTATAGAAGGTAGTCTATAGTCGAGATTTTTGTTAATCCAATGGATGGTAGCCTTGTTATTATTGAAGGTAGTTTGTTGTCGAGATTTTTGTTACTCCAATGGATGGTAACTTTGTCATTATGGAAGGTAGTATGTCATTGTGAATTTTGTTACTCCAATGGATGGTAGCCTTGTCATTATGGAAGGTAGTCTATTATCGAGAGTTTTGTTACTCCAATGGATGGTAGCCTTGTCATTATGGAAGGTAGTCTGTCGTTGTGATTTTTGTTACACCAATGGATGGTAGCCTTGTCAATATGGAAGGTAGTCTGTTTTCGAGATTTTTGTTATTCCAATGGATGGTAGCCTTGTCATTATGAAAGGTAGTTCGTTGTCGATATCTTTGTTACTCTAATGGGTGGTAGTCTACTGATTATGGAAGGTAGTCTGTTGTCGAGATCTTTGTTACTCCATTTGATGGTAGCCTAGTCATTATGGAAGGTAGTCTGTTTTCGAGGTTTTTGTTATTCCAATGGATGGTAGCCTTGTCATTATGGAAGGTAGTTTGTTGTCGAGATTTTTGTTATTCCAATGGATGGTAGCCTTGTCATTATGGAAGGTAGTTTGTTGTTGATATTTTTGTTACTCCAATGGATGGTAGCCTTGTCATTATGGAAGGTAGTCGGTTGTCCCGATTTTTGTTACTCCAACGGATGGTGGACTAGTCGTTATGGAAGGTAGTCTGTTGTCGAGATTTTTGATATTCCAATGGATGGTAGCCTTGTCATTATGGAAGGTAGTCTTTTTGTCGTGATTTTTGTTAATCCATTGGATAGTAGACTTGTCATTATGGAAGGTGGTCTATTGTTGAGATTTTTGTTACTCCAATGGATGGTAGCCTTGTCATTATGGAAGGAAGTCTGTTGTCGAGATTTTTTTTACTCCAATGGATGGTAGACTTGTCATTATGGAAGGTAGTCTGTCGTTGTGATTTTTGTTACTCTAATGGATGGTAGCCTTGTGATTATGGAAGGTAGTTCTTTGTTCATATTTTTTATACTATAATGTATGTTAGGCTTGTCTTTATGGAAGGTAGTTTGTTGTCCATATTTTTGTTACTCCATTGGATAGTAGCCTTTTCATTAGGGAAGGTACTCTGTTGTCGAGATTTTTGTTATTCCAATGGATGGAAGCCTAGTAATTATGGGAAGTAGTCTATTTTCGAGATTTTTGTTACTCCAATGGATGGTAGCCTTGTCATTATGGAAGATAGTTTGTTGTTGATATTTTTGTTACTCCAATGGATGGTAGCCTTGTCATTATGGAAGGTAGTCTGTTGTCGATATTTTTGTTACTCCAATGGATGGTAGCGTTGTCATTATGGAAGGTGGTCTGTTGTTGAGATTTTTGTTACTCCAATGGATGGTAGCCTTGTCAATATGGAAGGTAGTCTGTTTTCGAGATTTTTTTTATTCCAATGGATGGTAGCCTAGTCATTATGGAAGGTAGTCTGTTGTCGAGATTTTTGTTACTCCATTGGATGGTAGCCTTGTCATTATAGAAGGTAGTCTATAGTCGAGATTTTTGTTACTCCAATGGATGGTAGCCTTGTTATTATTGAAGGTAGTTTGTTGTCGAGATTTTTGTTACTCCAATGGATGGTAACCTTGTCATTATGGAAGGTAGTATGTCATTGTGAATTTTGTTACTCCAATGGAAGGTTGCCTTGTCATTATGGAAGGTAGTCTATTGTCGAAAGTTTTGTTACTCCAATGGATGGTAGCTTTGTCATTATGGAAGGTAGTCTTTCGTTGTGATTTTTGTTACACCAATGGATGGTAGCCTTGTCAATATGGAAGGTAGTCTGTTTTCGAGATTTTTGTTATTCCAATGGATGGTAGTCTTGTCATTATGAAAGGTAGTCCGTTGTCGATATCTTTATTACTCCAATGGGTTGTAGCCTAGTCATTATGGAAGGTAGTCTGTTGTCGAGATTTTTGTTACTCCATTTGATGGTAGCCTTGTCATTATGGAAGGTAGTCTATTTTCGAGATTTTTGTTATTCCAATGGATGGTAGCCTTGTCATTATGGAAGGTAGTTTGTTGTCGAGATTTTTGTTATTCCAATGGATGGTAGCCTTGTCATTATGGAAGGTAGTTTGTTGTTGATATTTTTGTTACTCCAATGGATGGTACCTTTGTCATTATGGAAGGTAGTCTGTTGTCCCGATTTTTGTTACTCCAATGGATGGTAGACTAGTCGTTATGGAAGGTAGTCTGTTGTCGAGATTTTTGTTATTCCAATGGATGGTAGCCTTGTCATTATGGAAGGTAGTCTTTTTGTCGTGATTTTTGTTAATCCATTGGATAGTAGACTTGTCATTATGGAGGGTGGTCTGTTGTTGATATTTTTGTTACTCCAATGGATGGTAGCCTTGTCATTATGGAAGGTAGTCTGTTGTCGAGATTTTTGTTACTCCATTTGATGGTAGCCTTGTCATTATGGAAGGTAGTCTGTTTTCGAGATTTTTGTTATTCCAATGGATGGTAGCCTTGTCATTATGGAAGGTAGTTTGTTGTCGAGATTTTTGTTATTCCAATGGATGGTAGCCTTGTCATTATGGAAGGTAGTTTGTTGTTATATTTTTGTTACTCCAATGGATGGTAGCCTTGTCATTATGGAAGGAAGTCTGTTGTCCCGATTTTTGTTACTCCAACGGATGGTGGACTAGTCGTTATGGAAGGTAGTCTGTTGTCGAGATTTTTGATATTCCAATGGATGGTAGCCTTGTCATTATGGAAGGTAGTCTTTTTGTCGTGATTTTTGGTAATCCATTTGATAGTAGACTTGTCATTATGGAAGGTGGTCTGTTGTTGAGATTTTTGTTACTCCAATGGATGGTAGCCTTGTAGTTATGGAAGGTAGTCTGTTGTCGAGATTTTTGTTACACCATTGGACGGTAGCCTTGTCATTATAGAAGGTAGTCTATAGTCGAAATTTTTGTTACTCCAATGGATGGTAGCCTTGTTATTATTGAAGGTAGTCTGTTGTCGAGATTTTTGTTACTCCAATGGAGGGTAGCCTTGTCATTATGGAAGGTAGTTTGATGTCGTGATTTTTGTTACTCCAATGGATGGTAGCCTTGTCATTATGGAAGGTAGTCTGTTGTCGAGATTTTTTTTACTCCAATGGATGGTAGCCTTGTCATTATGGAAGGTAGTATGTCGTTGTGATTTTTGTTACTCTAATGGATGGTAGCCTTGTGATTATGGAAGGTAGTTTTTTGTTCATATTTTTTATACTATAATGTATGTTAGCCTTGTCTTTATGGAAGGTGGTTTGTTGTCCATATTTTTGTTACTCCATTGGATAGTAGCCTTTTCATTAGGGAAGGTAGTCTGTTGTCGAGATTTTTGTTATTCCAATGGATGGAAGCCTAGTAATTATGGGAAGTAGTCTATTTTTGAGATTTTTGTTACTCCAATGGATGGTAGCCTTGTCATTATGGAAGATAGTTTGTTGTTGATATTTTTGTTACTCCAATGGATGGTAGCCTTGTCATTATGGAAGGTAGTCTGTTGACGATATTTTTGTTACTCCAATGGATGGTAGACTTTTCATTATGGAAGATAGTTTGTTGTTGATATTTTTGTTACTCCAATGGATGGTAGCCTTGTCATTATGGAAGGTAGTCTGTTGTCGATATTTTTGTTACTCCAATGGATGGTAGCCTTGTCATTATGGAAGGTAGTTTGTTGTCGTGATTTTTTTTACTCCAATGGATGGTAGCCTTGTCATTATGGAAGGTAGTATGTTGTCGATATCTTTGTTACTCCAATGGATGGTAGCCTTTTAATTAAGGAAGGTAGTCTGTCGTTGTGATTTTTGTTACACCAATGGATGGTAGACTTGTCATTATGAAAGGTAGTCCGTTGTCGACATCTTTGTTACTCCAATGGATGGTAGCCTAGTCATTATGGAAGGTAGTCTGTTTTCAAGATTTTTGTTATTCCAATGGATGGTAGCCTTGTCATTATGGAAGTTAGTTTGTTGTCGAGATTTTTGTTACTCCAATGGATGGCAGCCTTTTCATTATGGAAGGTAGTTTGTTGTCCCGATTTTTGTTACTCTAATGGATGGTAGACTAGTCGTTATGAAAGGTAGTCTGTTGTCGAGATTTTTGTTATTCCAATGGATGGTAGCCTTGTCATTATGGAAGGTAGTCTTTTTGTCGTGATTTTTGTTAATCCATTGGATAGTAGACTTGTCATTATGGATGGTGGTCTGTTGTTGAGATTTTTGTTACTCCAATGGATGGTAGCCTTGTCAATATGGAAGGTAGTCTGTGGTCGAGATTTTTTTTATTCCAATGGATGGTAGCCTAGTCATTATGGAAGGTAGTCTGTTGTCGAGATTTTTGTTATTCCAATGGATGGTAGCCTTGTCATTATAGAAGGTAGTCTATAGTCGAGATTTTTGTTACTCCAATGGATGGTAGCCTTGTTATTATTGAAGGTAGTTTGTTGTCGAGATTTTTGTTACTCCAATGGATGGTAACTTTGTCATTATGGAAGGTAGTATGTCATTGTGAATTTTGTTACTCCAATGGATGGTAGCCTTGTCATTATGGAAGGTAGTTTATTATCGAGAGTTTTGTTACTCCAATGGATGGTAGCCTTGTCATTATGGAAGGTAGTCTGTCGTTGTGATTTTTGTTACACCAATGGATGGTAGCCTTGTCAATATGGAAGGTAGTCTGTTTTCGAGATTTTTGTTATTCCAATGGATGGTAGCCTTGTCATTATTAAAGGTAGTTCGTTGTCGATATCTTTGTTACTCTAATGGGTGGTAGTCTACTGATTATGGAAGGTAGTCTGTTGTCGAGATCTTTGTTACTCCATTTGATGGTAGCCTAGTCATTATGGAAGGTAGTCTGTTTTCGAGGTTTTTGTTATTCCAATGGATGGTAGCCTTGTCATTATGGAAGGTAGTTTGTTGTCGAGATTTTTGTTATTCCAATGGATGGTAGCCTTGTCATTATGGAAGGTAGTTTGTTGTTGATATTTTTGTTACTCCAATGGATGGTAGCCTTGTCATTATGGAAGGTAGTCGGTTGTCCCGATTTTTGGTACTCCAACGGATGGTGGACTAGTCGTTATGGAAGGTAGTCTGTTGTCGAGATTTTTGATATTCCAATGGATGGTAGCCTTGTCATTATGGAAGGTAGTCTTTTTGTCGTGATTTTTGTTAATCCATTGGATAGTAGACTTGTCATTATGGAAGGTGGTCTATTGTTGAGATTTTTGTTACTCCAATGGATGGTAGCCTTGTCATTATGGAAGGTAGTCTGTTGTCGAGATTTTTTTTACTCCAATGGATGGTAGACTTGTCATTATGGAAGGTAGTCTGTCGTTGTGATTTTTGTTACTCTAATGGATGGTAGCCTTGTGATTATGGAAGGTAGTTCTTTGTTCATATTTTTTATACTATAATGTATGTTAGGCTTGTCTTTATGGAAGGTAGTTTGTTGTCCATATTTTTGTTACTCCATTGGATAGTAGCCTTTTCATTAGGGAAGGTACTCTGTTGTCGAGATTTTTGTTATTCCAATGGATGGAAGCCTAGTAATTATGGGAAGTAGTCTATTTTCGAGATTTTTGTTACTCCAATGGATGGTAGCCTTGTCATTATGGAAGATAGTTTGTTGTTGATATTTTTGTTACTCCAATGGATGCTAGCCTTGTCATTATGGAAGGTAGTCTGTTGTCGATATTTTTGTTACTCCAATGGATGGTAGCGTTGTCATTATGGAAGGTGGTCTGTTGTTGAGATTTTTGTTACTCCAATGGATGGTAGCCTTGTCAATATGGAAGGTAGTTTGTTGTCGAGATTTTTTTTATTCCAATGGATGGTAGCCTAGTCATTATGGAAGGTAGTCTGTTGTCGAGATTTTTGTTACTCCATTGGATGGTAGCCTTGTCATTATAGAAGGTAGTCTATAGTCGAGATTTTTGTTACTCCAATGGATGGTAGCCTTGTTATTATTGAAGGTAGTTTGTTGTCGAGATTTTTGTTACTCCAATGGATGGTAACGTTGTCATTATGGAAGGTAGTATGTCATTGTGAATTTTGTTAATCCAATGGAAGGTTGCCTTGTCATTATGGAAGGTAGTCTATTGTCGAATGTTTTGTTACTCCAATGGATGGTAGCCTTGTCAATATGGAAGGTAGTCTGCTGTCGAGATTTTTGTTATTCCAATGGATGGTAGCCTTGTCATTATGGAAGGTAGTCTTTTTGTCGTGATTTTTGTTAATCCATTGGATAGTAGACTTGTCATTATGGAAGGTGGTCTGTTGTTGAGATTTTTGTTACTCCAATGGATGGTAGCCTTGTCAATATGGAAGGTAGTCTGTTGTCGAGATTTTTTTTATTCCAATGGATGGTAGCCTACTTATTATGGAAGGTAGTCTGTTGTCGAGATTTTTGTTATTCCAATGGATGGTAGCCTTGTCATTATAGAAGGTAGTCTATAGTCGAGATTTTTGTTACTCCAATGGATGGTAGCCTTGTTATTATTGAAGGTAGTTTGTTGTCGAGATTTTTGTTACTCAAATGGATGGTAACTTTGTCATTATGGAAGGTAGTATGTCATTGTGAATTTTGTTACTCCAATGGATGATAGCCTTGTCATTATGGAAGCTAGTCTATTATCGAGAGTTTTGTTACTCCAATGGATGGTAGCCTTGTCGTTATGGAAGGTAGTCTGTCGTTGTGATTTTTGTTACACCAATGGATGGTAGCCTTGTCAATATGGAAGGTAGTCTGTTTTCGAGATTTTTGTTATTCCAATGGATGGTAGCCTTGTCATTATGAAAGGTAGTCTGTTGTCGATATATTTGTTACTCTAATGGGTGGTAGTCTAGTGATTATGGAAGGTAGTCTGTTGTCGAGATCTTTGTTACTCCATTTGATGGTAGCCTAGTCATTATGGAAGGTAGTCTGTTTTCGAGGTTTTTGTTATCCAATGGATGGTAGCCTTGTCATTATGGAAGGTGGTCTGTTGTTGAGATTTTTGTTACTCCAATGGATGGTAGCCTTATCATTATGGAAGGTAGTGTGTTGTCGAGATTTTTTTTACTCCAATGGATGGTAGCCTTGTCATTATGGAAGGTAGTCTGTCGTTGTGATTTTTGTTACTATAATGGATGGTAGCCTTGTGATTATGGAAGGTAGTTCTTTGTTCATATTTTTTATACTATAATGTATGTTAGCCTTGTCTTTATGGAAGGTAGTTTGTTGTCCATATTTTTGTTACTCCATTGGATAGTAGCCTTTTCATTAGGGAAGGTAGTCTGTTGTCGAGATTTTTGTTATTCCAATGGATGGAAGCCTAGTAATTATGGGAAGTAGTCTATTTTCGAGATTTTTGTTACTCCAATGGATGGTAGCCTTGTCATTATGGAAGATAGTTTGTTGTTGATATTTTTGTTACTCCAATGGATGGTAGCCTTGTCATTATGGAAGGTAGTCTGTTGTCGATATTTTTGTTACTCCAATGGATGGTAGACTTGTCATTATGGAAGATAGTTTGTTGTTGATATTTTTGTTACTCCAATGGATGGTAGCCTTGTCATTATGGAAGGTAGTCTGTTGTCGATATTTTTGTTACTCCAATGGATGGTAGCCTTGTCATTATGGAAGGTAGTTTGTTGTCGTGATTTTTTTTACTCCAATGGATGGTAGCCTTTTCATTATGGAAGGTAGTATGTTGTCGATATCTTTGTTACTCCAATGGATGGTAGCCTTTTAATTAAGGAAGGTAGTCTGTCGTTGTGATTTTTGTTACACCAATGGATGGTAGACTTGTCATTATGAAAGGTAGTCCGTTGTCGATATCTTTGTTACTCCAATGGATGGTAGCCTAGTCATTATGGAAGGTAGTCTGTTTTCGAGATTTTTGTTATTCCAATGGATGGTAGCCTTGTCATTATGGAAGTTAGTTTGTTGTCGAGATTTTTGTTTTTCCAATGGATGGTAGCCTTGTCATTATGGAAGGTAGTTTGTTGTTGATATTTTTGTTACTCCAATGGATGGCAGCCTTTTCATTATGGAATGTAGTTTGTTGTCCCGATTTTTGTTACTCTAATGGATGGTAGACTAGTCGTTATGAAAGGTAGTCTGTTGTCGAGATTTTTGTTATTCCAATGGATGGTAGCCTTGTCATTATGGAAGGTAGTCTTTTTGTCGTGATTTTTGTTAATCCATTGGATAGTAGACTTGTCATTATGGAAGGTGGTCTGTTGTTGAGATTTTTGTTACTCCAATGGATGGTAGCCTTGTCAATATGGAAGGTAGTCTGTTGTCGAGATTTTTTTTATTCTAATGGATGGTAGCCTAGTCATTATGGAAGGTAGTCTGTTGTCGAGATTTTTGTTATTCCAATGGATGGTAGCCTTGTCATTATAGAAGGTAGTCTATAGTCGAGATTTTTGTTACTCCAATGGATGGTAGCCTTGTTATTATTGAAGGTAGTTTGTTGTCGAGATTTTTGTTACTCCAATGGATGGTAACTTTGTCATTATGGAAGGTAGTATGTCATTGTGAATTTTGTTACTCCAATGGATGGTAGCCTTGTCATTATGGAAAGTAGTCTATTGTCGAGAGTTTTGTTACTCCAATGGATGGTAGCCTTGTCATTATGGAAGGTAGTCTGTCGTTGTGATTTTTGTTACACCAATGGATGGTAGCCTTGTCAATATGGAAGGTAGTCTGTTTTCGAGATTTTTGTTATTCCAATGGATGGTAGCCTTGTCATTATGAAAGGTAGTCCGTTGTCGATATCTTTGTTACTCCAATGGGTGGTAGTCTAGTGATTATGGAAGGTAGTCTGTTGTCGAGATTTTTGTTATTCCAATGGATGGTAGCCTTGTCATTATGGAAGGTAGTTTGTTGTCGAGATTTTTTTTATTCCAATGGATGGTAGCCTTGTCATTATGGAAGGTAGTTTGTTGTTGATATTTTTGTTACTCCAATGGATGGTAGCCTTGTCATTATAGAAGGTAGTCTGTTGTCGATATTTTTGTTACTCTAATGGATGGTAGACTTGTCATTATGGAAGATAGTTTGTTGTTGATATTTTTGTTACTCCAATGGATGGTAGCCTTGTCATTATGGAAGGTAGTCTGTTGTCGATATTTTTGTTACTCCAATGGATGGTAGCCTTGTCATTATGGAAGGTAGTTTGTTGTCGTGATTTTTTTTACTCCAATGGATGGTAGCCTTTTCATTATGGAAGGTAGTATGTTGTCGATATCTTTGTTACTCCAATGGATGGTAGCCTTTTAATTAAGGAAGGTAGTCTGTCGTTGTGATTTTTGTTACACCAATGGATGGTAGACTTGTCATTATGAAAGGTAGTCCGTTGTCGATATCTTTGTTACTCCAATGGATGGTAGCCTAGTCATTATGGAAGGTAGTCTGTTTTCGAGATTTTTGTTATTCCAATGGATGGTAGCCTTGTCATTATGGAAGTTAGTTTGTTGTCGAGATTTTTGTTATTCCAATGGATGGTAGCCTTGTCATTATGGAAGGTAGTTTGTTGTTGATATTTTTGTTACTCCAATGGATGGCAGCCTTTTCATTGTGGAATGTAGTTTGTTGTCCCGATTTTTGTTACTCTAATGGATGGTAGACTAGTCGTTATGAAAGGTAGTCTGTTGTCGAGATTTTTGTTATTCCAATGGATGGTAGCCTTGTCATTATGGAAGGTAGTCTTTTTGTCGTGATTTTTGTTAATCCATTGGATAGTAGACTTGTCATTATGGAAGGTGGTCTGTTGTTGAGATTTTTATTACTCCAATGGATGGTACCCTTGTCAATATGGAAGGTAGTCTGTTGTCGAGATTTTTTTTATTCTAATGGATGGTAGCCTAGTCATTATGGAAGGTAGTCTGTTGTCGAGATTTTTGTTATTCCAATGGATGGTAGCCTTGTCATTATAGAAGGTAGTCTATAGTCGAGATTTTTGTTACTCCAATTGATGGTAGCCTTGTTATTATTGAAGGTAGTTTGTTGTCGAGATTTTTGTTACTCCAATGGATGGTAACTTTGTCATTATGGAAGGTAGTATGTCATTGTGAATTTTGTTACTCCAATGGATGGTAGCCTTGTCATTATGGAAAGTAGTCTATTGTCGAGAGTTTTGTTACTCCAATGGATGGTAGCCTTGTCATTATGGAAGGTAGTCTGTCGTTGTGATTTTTGTTACACCAATGGATGGTAGCCTTGTCAATATGGAAGGTAGTCTGTTTTCGAGATTTTTGTTATTCCAATGGATGGTAGCCTTGTCATTATGAAAGGTAGTCCGTTGTCGATATCTTTGTTACTCCAATGGGTGGTAGTCTAGTGATTATGGAAGGTAGTCTGTTGTCGAGATTTTTGTTATTCCAATGGATGGTAGCCTTGTCATTATGGAAGGTAGTTTGTTGTCGAGATTTTTTTTATTCCAATGGATGGTAGCCTTGTCATTATGGAAGGTAGTTTGTTGTTGATATTTTTGTTACTCCAATGGATGGTAGCCTTGTCATTATGGACGGTAGTCTGTTGTCGATATTTTTGTTACTCCAATGGATGGTAGACTAGTCGTTATGGAGGGTAGTCTGTTGTCGAGATTTTTGTTATTCCAATGGATGGTAGCCTTGTCATTATGGAAGGTACTCTTTTTGTCGTGATTTTTGTTAATCCATTGGATAGTAGACTTGTCATTATGGAAGGTGGTCTGTTGTTGAGATTTTTGTTACGCTAATGGATGGTAGCCTTGTCATTATCGAAGGTAGTCTGTTGTCGAGATTTTTTTTACTCCAATGGATGGTAGCCTTGTCATTATGGAAGGTAGTATGTCGTTGCGATTTTTGTTACTCTAATGGATGGTAGCCTTGTGATTATGGAAGGTAGTGTGTTGTTCATATTTTTGATACTATAATGTATGTTAGCCTTGTCTTTATGGAAGGTAGTTTGTTGTCCATATTTTTGTTAATCCATTGGATAGTAGCCTTGTCATTAGGGAAGGTAGTCTGTTGTCGAGATTTTTGTTATTCCAATGGATGGAAGCCTAGTAATTATGGGAAGTAGTCTATTTTCGAGATTTTTGTTACTCCAATGGATGGTAGCCTTGTCATTATGGAAGGTAGTTGTGGTCAAGATTTTTGTTACTCCAATAGATGGTAGACTTGTCATTATGGAAGATAGTCTGTTGTTGATATTTTTGTTACTCCAATGGATGGTAGCCTTGTCATTATGGAAGGTAGCCTATAGTCGAGATTTTTGTTATTCCAATGGATGGTAGCCTTGTCATTATGGAAGGTAGTCTGTCGTTGTGATTTTTGTTACACCAATGGATGGTAGCCTTGTCAATATGGAAGGTAGTCTGTTTTCGAGATTTTTGTTATTCCAATGGATGGTAGCCTTGTCATTATGAAAGGTAGTCCGTTGTCGATATCTTTGTTACTCCAATGGGTGGTAGTCTAGTGATTATGGAAGGTAGTCTGTTGTCGAGATTTTTGTTATTCCAATGGATGGTAGCCTTGTCATTATGGAAGGTAGTTTGTTGTCGAGATTTTTTTTATTCCAATGGATGGTAGCCTTGTCATTATGGAAGGTAGTTTGTTGTTGATATTTTTGTTACTCCAATGGATGGTAGCCTTGTCATTATGGAAGGTAGTCTGTTGTCGATACTTTTGTTACTCCAATGGATGGTAGACTTGTCATTATGGAAGATAGTTTGTTGTTGATATTTTTGTTACTCCAATGGATGGTAGCCTTGTCATTATGGAAGGTAGTCTGTTGTCGATATTTTTGTTACTCCAATGGATGGTAGCCTTGTCATTATGGAAGGTAGTTTGTTGTCGTGATTTTTTTTACTCCAATGGATGGTAGCCTTTTCATTATGGAAGGTAGTATGTTGTCGATATCTTTGTTACTCCAATGGATGGTAGCCTTTTAATTAAGGAAGGTAGTCTGTCGTTGTGATTTTTGTTACACCAATGGATGGTAGACTTGTCATTATGAAAGGTAGTCCGTTGTCGATATCTTTGTTACTCCAATGGATGGTAGCCTAGTCATTATGGAAGGTAGTCTGTTTTCGAGATTTTTGTTATTCCAATGGATGGTAGCCTTGTCATTATGGAAGTTAGTTTGTTGTCGAGATTTTTGTTATTCCAATGGATGGTAGCCTTGTCATTATGGAAGGTAGTTTGTTGTTGATATTTTTGTTACTCCAATGGATGGCAGCCTTTTCATTGTGGAATGTAGTTTGTTGTCCCGATTTTTGTTACTCTAATGGATGGTAGACTAGTCGTTATGAAAGGTAGTCTGTTGTCGAGATTTTTGTTATTCCAATGGATGGTAGCCTTGTCATTATGGAAGGTAGTCTTTTTGTCGTGATTTTTGTTAATCCATTGGATAGTAGACTTGTCATTATGGAAGGTGGTCTGTTGTTGAGATTTTTATTACTCCAATGGATGGTACCCTTGTCAATATGGAAGGTAGTCTGTTGTCGAGATTTTTTTTATTCTAATGGATGGTAGCCTAGTCATTATGGAAGGTAGTCTGTTGTCGAGATTTTTGTTATTCCAATGGATGGTAGCCTTGTCATTATAGAAGGTAGTCTATAGTCGAGATTTTTGTTACTCCAATGGATGGTAGCCTTGTTATTATTGAAGGTAGTTTGTTGTCGAGATTTTTGTTACTCCAATGGATGGTAACTTTGTCATTATGGAAGGTAGTATGTCATTGTGAATTTTGTTACTCCAATGGATGGTAGCCTTGTCATTATGGAAAGTAGTCTATTGTCGAGAGTTTTGTTACTCCAATGGATGGTAGCCTTGTCATTATGGAAGGTAGTCTGTCGTTGTGATTTTTGTTACACCAATGGATGGTAGCCTTGTCAATATGGAAGGTAGTTTGTTTTCGAGATTTTTGTTATTCCAATGGATGGTAGCCTTGTCATTATGAAAGGTAGTCCGTTGTCGATATCTTTGTTACTCCAATGGGTGGTAGTCTAGTGATTATGGAAGGTAGTCTGTTGTCGAGATTTTTGTTATTCCAATGGATGGTAGCCTTGTCATTATGGAAGGTAGTTTGTTGTCGAGATTTTTTTTATTCCAATGGATGGTAGCCTTGTCATTATGGAAGGTAGTTTGTTGTTGATATTTTTGTTACTCCAATGGATGGTAGCCTTGTCATTATGGACGGTAGTCTGTTGTTCCGATTTTTGTTACTCCAATGGATGGTAGACTAGTCGTTATGGAGGGTAGTCTGTTGTCGAGATTTTTGTTATTCCAATGGATGGTAGCCTTGTCATTATGGAAGGTACTCTTTTTGTCGTGATTTTTGTTAATCCATTGGATAGTAGACTTGTCATTATGGAAGGTGGTCTGTTGTTGAGATTTTTGTTACGCTAATGGATGGTAGCCTTGTCATTATCGAAGGTAGTCTGTTGTCGAGATTTTTTTTACTCCAATGGATGGTAGCCTTGTCATTATGGAAGGTAGTATGTCGTTGCGATTTTTGTTACTCTAATGGATGGTAGCCTTGTGATTATGGAAGGTAGTGTGTTGTTCATATTTTTGATACTATAATGTATGTTAGCCTTGTCTTTATGGAAGGTAGTTTGTTGTCCATATTTTTGTTAATCCATTGGATAGTAGCCTTGTCATTAGGGAAGGTAGTCTGTTGTCGAGATTTTTGTTATTCCAATGGATGGAAGCCTAGTAATTATGGGAAGTAGTCTATTTTCGAGATTTTTGTTACTCCAATGGATGGTAGCCTTGTCATTATGGAAGGTAGTTGTGGTCAAGATTTTTGTTACTCCAATAGATGGTAGACTTGTCATTATGGAAGATAGTCTGTTGTTGATATTTTTGTTACTCCAATGGATGGTAGCCTTGTCATTATGGAAGGTAGCCTATAGTCGAGATTTTTGTTATTCCAATGGATGGTAGCCTTGTCATTATGGAAGGTAGTTTGTTGTCGTGATTTTTGTTACTCCAATGGATGGTAGCCTTGTCCTTATGGAAGGTAGTATGTTGTCGATATCTTTGTTACTCCAATGGATGTAGCCATTTCATTAAGGAAGGTAGTTTGTCGTTGTTATTTTTGTTACACCAATGGATGGTAGCCTTGTCAATATGGAAGGTAGTCTGTTCTCGAGATTTTTGTTATTCCAATGGACGGTAGCCTTGTCAATGTAAAAGGTAGTCCATTGTTGATATCTTTGTTACTCCAATGGATGGTAGCCTAGTCATTATTGAAGGTAGTCTGTTTTCGAGATTTTTGTTATTCCAATGGATGGTAGCCTTGTCATTATGGAGGGTAGTTTGTTGTCGAGATTTTTGTTACTCCAATGGATGGTAGCCTTCTCATTATGGAAGGTAGTCTGTTGTTCCGATATTTGTTACTCCAATGGATGGTAGACTAGTCGTTATGGAAGGTAGTCTGTTGTCGAGATCTTTGTTATTCCAATGGATGGTAGCCTTGTCATTATGGAAGGTAGTCTTTTTGTCGTGATTTTTGTTAATCCATTGGATAGTAGACTTGTCATTATGGAAGGTGGTCTGTTGTTGAGATTTTTTTTACTCCAATGGATGGTAGCCTTGTCATTATGGAAGGTAGTCTGTTGTCGAGATTTTTTTTACTCCAATGGATGGTAGCCTTGTCATTATGGATAGTAGTATGTCGTTGTGATTTTTGTTACTCTAATGGATGGTAGCCTTGTGATTATGGAAGGTAGTGTGTTGTTCATATTTTTGATACTATAATGTATGTTAGCCTTGTCTTTATGGAAGGTAGTTTGTTGTCCATATTTTTGTTACTTCATTGGATAGTAGCCTTGTCATTAGGGAAGGTAGTCTATTGTCGAGATTTTTGTTATTCCAATGGATGGAAGCCTAGTAATTATGGGAAGTAGTCTATTTTCGAGATTTTTGTTACTCCAATGGATGGTAGCCTTGTCATTATGGAAGGTAGTCTGTTGTCAAGATTTTTGTTACTCCAATGGATGGTAGACTTGTCATTATGGAAGATAGTCTGTTGTTGATATTTTTGTTACTCCAATGGATGGTAGCCTTGTCATTATGGAAGGTAGCCTGTTGTCGAGATTTTTGTTACTCCAATGGATGGTAGCCTTGTCATTATGGAAGGTAGTTTGTTGTCGTGATTTTTGTTACTCCAATGGATGGTAGCCTTGTCATTATGGAAGGTAGTATGTTGTCGATATCTTTGTTACTCCAATGGATGGTAGCCTTTTCATTAAGGAAGGTAGTTTGTCGTTGTGATTTTTGTTACACCAATGGATGCTAGCCTTGTCAATATGGAAGGTAGTCTGTTTTCGAGATTTTTGTTATTCCAATGGACGGTAGCCTTGTCATTGTAAAAGGTAGTCCATTGTTGATATCTTTGTTACTCCAATGGATGGTAGCCTAGTCATTATGGAAGGTAGTCTGTTTTCGAGATTTTTGTTATTCCAATGGATGGTAGCCTTGTCATTATGGAGGGTAGTTTGTTGTCGAGATTTTTGTTACTCCAATGGATGGTAGCCTTGTCATTATGGAAGGTAGTTTGTTGTTGATATTTTTGTTACTCCAATGGATGGTAGCCTTGTCATTATGGAAGGTAGTCTGTTGTTCCGATTTTTGTTACTCCAATGGATGGTAGACTAGTCGTTATGGAAGGTAGTGTGTTGTCGAGATCTTTGTTATTCCAATGGATGGTAGCCTTGTCATTATGGAAGGTAGTCTTTTTGTCGTGATTTTTGTTAATCCATTGGATAGTAGACTTGTCATTATGGAAGGTGGTCTGTTGTTGAGATTTTTGTTACTCCAATGGATGGTAGCCTTGTCATTATGGAAGGTAGTCTGTTGTCGAGATTTTTTTTACTCCAATGGATGGTAGCCTTGTCATTATGGAAGGTAGTATGTCGTTGTGATTTTTGTTACTCTAATGGATGGTAGCCTTGTGATTATGGAAGGTAGTGTGTTGTTCATATTTCTGATACTATAATGTATGTTAGCCTTGTCTTTATGGAAGGTAGTTTGTTGTCCATATTTTTGTTACTTCATTGGATAGTAGCCTTGTCATTAGGGAAGGTAGTCTATTGTCGAGATTTTTGTTATTCCAATTGATGGAAGCCTAGTAATTATGGGAAGTAGTTTATTTTCGAGATTTTTGTTACTCCAATGGATGGTAGCCTTGTCATTATGGAAGGTAGTCTGTTGTCAAGATTTTTGTTACTCCAATGGATGGTAGACTTGTCATTATGGAAGATAGTCTGTTATTGATATTTTTGTTACTCCAATGGATGGTAGCCTTGTCATTATGGAAGGTAGCCTGTTGTCGAGATTTTTGTTACTCCAATGGATGGTAGCCTTGTCATTATGGAAGGTAGTTTGTTGTCGTGATTTTTGTTACTCCAATGGATGGTAGCCTTGTCATTATGGAAGGTAGTATGTTGTCGATATCTTTGTTACTCCAATGGATGGTAGCCTTTTCATTAAGGAAGGTAGTTTGTCGTTGTGATTTTTGTTACACCAATGGATGTTAGCCTTGTCAATATGGAAGGTAGTCTGTTTTCGAGATTTTTGTTATTCCAATGGACGGTAGCCTTGTCATTGTAAAAGGTAATCCATTGTTGATATCTTTGTTACTCCAATGGATGGTAGCCTAGTCATTATGGAAGGTAGTCTGTTTTCGAGATTTTTGTTATTCCAATGGATGGTAGCCTTGTCATTATGGAGGGTAGTTTGTTGTCGAGATTTTTGTTACTCCAATGGATGGTAGCCTTGTCATTATGGAAGGTAGTTTGTTGTTGATATTTTTGTTACTCCAATGGATGGTAGCCTTGTCATTATGGAAGGTAGTCTGTTGTTCCGATTTTTGTTACTCCAATGGATGGTAGACTAGTCGTTATGGAAGGTAGTGTGTTGTCGAGATCTTTGTTATTCCAATGGATGGTAGCCTTGTCATTATGGAAGGTAGTCTTTTTGTCGTGATTTTTGTTAATCCATTGGATAATAGACTTGTCATTATGGAAGGTGGTCTGTTGTTGAGATTTTTGTTACTCCAATGGATGGTAGCCTTGTCATTATGGAAGGTAGTCTGTTGTCGAGATTTTTTTTAATCCAATGGATGGTAGCCTTGTCATTATGGAAGGTAGTATGTCGTTGTGATTTTTGTTACTCTAATGGATGGTAGCCTTGTGATTATGGAAGGTAGTGTGTTGTTCATATTTCTGATACTATAATGTATGTTAGCCTTGTCTTTATGGAAGGTAGTTTGTTGTCCATATTTTTGTTACTTCATTGGATAGTAGCCTTGTCATTAGGGAAGGTAGTCTATTGTCGAGATTTTTGTTATTCCAATGGATGGAAGCCTAGTAATTATGGGAAGTAGACTATTTTCGAGATTTTTGTTACTCCAATGGATGGTAGCCTTGTCATTATGGAAGGTAGTCTGTTGTCAAGATTTTTGTTACTCCAATGGATGGTAGACTTGTCATTATGGAAGATAGTCTGTTGTTGATATTTTTGTTACTCCAATGGATGGTAGCCTTGTCATTATGGAAGGTAGCCTGTTGTCGAGATTTTTGTTACTCCAATGGATGGTAGCCTTGTCATTATGGAAGGTAGTTTGTTGTCGTGATTTTTGTTACTCCAATGGATGGTAGCCTTGTCATTATGGAAGGTAGTATGTTGTCGATATCTTTGTTACTCCAATGGATGGTAGCCTTTTCATTAAGGAAGGTAGTTTGTCGTTGTGATTTTTGTTACACCAATGGATGGTAGCCTTGTCAATATGGAAGGTAGTCTGTTTTCGAGATTTTTGTTATTCCAATGGACGGTAGCCTTGTCATTATAAAAGGTAGTCCATTATTGATATCTTTGTTACTCCAATGGATGGTAGCCTAGTCATTATGGAAGGTAGTCTATTTTCGAGATTTTTGTTAATCCAATGGATGGTAGCCTTGTCATTATGGAGGGTAGTTTGTTGTCGAGATTTTTGTTAATCCATTGGATAGTAGACTTGTCATTATGGAAGGTGGTCTGTTGTTGAGATTTTTGTTACTCCAATGGATGGTAGCCTTGTCATTATGGAAGGTAGCCTGTTGTCGATATTTTTGTTACTCCAATGGAAGGTAGCCTTGTCATTATGGAAGGTAGTTTGTTGTCGTGATTTTTGTTACTCCAATGGATGGTAGCCTTGTCATTATGGAAGGTAGTATGATGTCGATATCTTTGTTACTCCAATGGATTGTAGCCTTTTCATTAAGGAAGGTAGTCTGTCGTTGTGATTTTTGTTACACCAATGGATGGTAGCCTTGTCAATATGGAAGGTAGTCTGTTTTCGAGATTTTTGTTATTCCAATGGATGGTAGCCTTGTCATTATGAAAGGTAGTCCATTGTCGATATCTTTGTTACCCCAATAGATGGTAGCCTAGTCATTATGGAAGGTAGTCTGTTTTCGGGATTTTTGTTATTTCAATGGATGGTAGCCTTGTCATTATGGAGGGTAGTTTGTTGTCGAGATTTTTGTTATTCCAATGGAGTGTTGACTAGTCTTTATGGAAGGTAGTCTATTATCGAGATTTTTTTTATTCCAATGGATGGTAGCCTTGTCATTATGGAAGGTAGTCTTTTTGTCGTGATTTTTGTTAATCCATTGGATAGTAGACTTCTCATTATGGAAGGTGGTCTGTTGTTGAGATTTTTGTTACTCCAATGGATGGTAGCCTTGTCATTATGGAAGGTAGTCTGTTGTCGATATTTTTTTTACTCCAATGGATGGTAGCCTTGTCATTATGGAAGGTAGTATGTCGTTGTGATTTTTGTTACTCTAATGGATGGTAGCCTTGTGATTATGGAAGGTAGTTTGTTGTCCATATTTTTGTTACTCCATTGGATAGTAGCCTTGTCATTAGGGAAGGTAGTCGGTTGTCGAGATTTTTGTTATTCCAATGGATGAAAGCCTAGTAATTATGGGAGGTAGTCTATTTTTGAGATTTTTGTTACTCCAATGGATGGTAGCCTTGTCATTATGGAAGATAGTCTGTTGTTGATATTTTTATTACTCCAATGGATGGTAGCCTTGTCATTATGGAAGGTAGTCTGTTGTCGAGATTTTTGTTACTCCAATGGATGGTATCCTTGTCATTATGGAAGGTAGTTTGTTGTCGTGATTTTTTTTACTCCAATGGATGGTAGACTTGTCATTATGGAAGGTAGTATGTTGTCGATATCTTTGTTACTCCAATGGATGGTAGCCTTTTCATTAAGGAAGGTGGTTTATTGTCGAGATTTTATATACTCTAATGGATGGTAGCCTTGTCAATATGGAAGGTAGTATTTTGTCGATATCTTTAATATTCCAATGGATGGTAGCCTTGTAATTATGGAAGGTAGTATGTTGTCGATAAATTTTTTACTCCAATGGATGGTAGCCTTTCCATTATGGAAGGTAGTCTCTTGTCGAGATTTTAGTTACTCCAATGGATTGTAGCCTTGTCAATATGGAAGGTAGTCTGTTTTCGAGATTTTTGTTATTTCAATGGATGGTAGCCTTGTCATTATGAAAGGTAGTCTATTGTCGATATATTTGTTACTCCAGTGGATGGTAGCCTAGTCATTTCGGAAGGTAGTCTGTAGTCGAGATTATTGTTACTCCAATGGATGGTAGCCTTGTTATTTTTGAAGGTAGTCTGTTGTCGAGATTTTTGTTACTCCAATGGATGGTACCCTTGTCATTATGGAAGGTAGTCTGTCATTGTCATTTTTGTTACTCCAATGGATGGTAGACTTGTCAATACTGAAGGTAGTCTTTTTTCGAGATTTTTGTTATTCCAATGGATGGTAGCCTTGTCATAATGAAAGGTAGTCTGTTGTCGATATCTTTGTTACTCCAATGGATGGTAGCCTAGTCATTATGGAAGGTAGTCTATAGTCGATATTTTTGTTACTCCAATGGATGTTAGCCTTGTTATTATTGAAGGTAGTCTGTTGTCGAGATTTTTGTTACTCCAATGGATGGTAGCCTTGTCATTATGGAAGGTAGTCTATCATTGTGATTTTTGTTACTCCAATGGATGGTAGCCTTGTCATTATGGAAGGTAGTCTGTTTTCGAGATTTTTGTTACTCCAATGGATGGTAGCCTTGTCATTATGGAAGGTAGTATGTCGTTGTGATTTTTGTTACTCCAATGGATGGTAGCCTTGTCATTATGGAAGGTAGTCTGTTGTTCAGATTTTTGTTACTATAATGTATGTTAGCCTTGTCATTATGGAAGGTAGTTTGTTGTCCATATTTTTTTTACTCCATTGGATAGTAGCCTTATCATTATGGAAGGTAGTCTGTTGTCGAGATTTTTGTTATTCCAATGGATGGTAGCCTTGTCATTATGGAAGGTAGTTTGTTGTGGAGATTTTTGTTATTCCAATGGATGGTAGCCTTGTCATTATGGAAGGTAGTTTGTTGTGGATATTTTAGTTATTCCAATGGATGGTAGCCTTGTCATTATGGAAGGTAGTTTGGTGTTGATATTTTTGTTACTCCAAAGGATGGTAGCCTTGTCATTATGGAAGGTAGTCTATTGTCCCGATTTTTGTTACTCCAAGGGATGGAAGACTAGTAATTATGGAAGGTAGTTTGTTGTCGAGATTTTTGGTACTCCATTGGATGGTAGGCTTGTTATTATGGAAGGTAGTCTGTTGTCGATATTTTTTTTATTCCAATGGATGGTAGCCTTGTCATTATGGAAGGTAGTCTTTTTGTCGTGATTTTTGTTAATCCATTGGATAATAGACTTGTCATTATGGAAGGAGATCTGTTCTTGAGATTTTTGTTACTCCAATGGATGGTAGCCTTGTCATTATGGAAGGTAGTCTGTTGTCGAGATTTTTTTCACTCCAATGGATGGTAGCCTTGTCATTATGGAAGGTAGTCTGTCACTGTGATTTTTGTTACCCCAATGGATGGTAGCCTTGTCATTATGGAAGGTAGTTTGTTGTTCATATTTTTGTTTCTATAATATATGTTAGCCTTGTCTTTATGGAAGGTAGTTTGTTGTCCATATTTTTGTTACTCCATTGGATAGTAGCCTTGTCATTATGGAAGGTAGTCTGTTGTCAAGATTTTTGTTATTCCAATGGATGGAAGGCTAGTAATTATGGGAGGTAGTCTATTTTCGTGGTTTTTGTTACTCCAATGGATGGTATCCTTGTAATTATGGAAGGTAGTTCGTTGTCATTATTTTTGTTACTCCAATGGATGGTAGCCTTGTCATTATGGAAGATAGTCTCTTGTTGATATTTTTGTTACTCCAATGGATGGTAGCCTTGTCATTATGGAAGGTAGTCTGTTGTCGAGATTTTTGTTACTCCAATGGATGGTAGCCTTGTCATTTTGGAAGGTATTTTGTTGTCGTGATTTTTGTTACTCTAATGGATGGTAGCCTTGTCATTATGGAAGGTAGTCTGTTGTCGAGATTTTTGTTATTCCAATGGATGGAAGCCTAGTAATTATGGGAGGTAGTCTATTTTCGAGATTTTTATTACTCCAATGGATGGTAGCCTTATGATTATGAAAGGTAGTCTATTGTCGAGATTTTTGTTACTCCAATGGATTGTATCCTTGTCATCATGGAAGGTAGTCTGTTGTCGAGATTTTTCATACTCCAATGGATGGAAGCCTTGTAATTATGGATGATAGTCTATTGTCAAGATTATTGTTACTACAATGTATGGTAGCCTTGTCATTATGGAAGGTAGTTTGTTTTCGAGATTTTTGTTATTCCAATGGACGGTAGCCTTGTCATTATAAAAGTTAGTCCATTTTTGATATCTTTGTTACTCCAATGGATGGTAGCCTAGTCATTATGGAAGGTAGTCTGTTTTCGAGATTTTTGTTATTCCAATGGATGGTAGCCTTGTCATTATGGAGGGTAGTTTGTTGTCGAGATTTTTGTTACACCAATGGATGGTAGCCTTGTCATTATGGAAGGTAGTTTGTTGTTGATATTTTTGTTACTCCAATGGATGGTAGCCTTGTCATTATGGAGGGTAGTCTGTTGTTCCGATTTTTGTTACTCCAATGGATGGTAGACTAGTCGTTATGGAAGGTAGTCTATTGTCGAGATTTTTGTTATTCCAATGGATGGTAGCCTTGTCATTATGGAAGGTAGTCTTTTTGTCGTGATTTTTGTTAATCCATTGGATAGTAGACTTGTCATTATGGAAGGTGGTCTGTTGTTGAGATTTTTGTTACTCCAATGGATGGTAGCCTTGTCATTATGGAAGGTAGTCTGTTGTCGAGATTTTTTTTACTCCAATGGATGGTAGCCTTGTGATTATGGACGGTAGTATGTCGCTGTGATTTTTGTTACTCTAATGGATGGTAGCCTTGTGATTATGGAAGGTAGTGTGTTGTTAATATTTTTGATACTATAATGTATGTTAGCCTTGTCTTTATGGAAGGTAGTTTGTTTTCCATATTTTTGTAACTCCATTGGATAGTAGCCTTGTCATTAGGGAAGGTAGTCTGTTGTCGAGATTTTTGTTATTCCAATGGATGGAAGCCTAGTAATTATGGGAAGTAGTCTATTTTCGAGATTTTTGTTACTCCAATGGATGGTAGCCTTGTCATTATGGAAGGTAGTCTGTTGTCACGATTTTTGTTACTCCAATGGATGGTAGACTTGTCATTATGGAAGATAGTCTGTTGTTGATATTTTTGTTACTCCAATGGATGGTAGCCTTGTCATTATGGAAGGTAGCCTGTTGTCGATATTTTTGTTACTCCAATGGAAGGTAGCCTTTTCATTATGGAAGGTAGTTTGTTGTCGTGATTTTTGTTACTCCAATGGATGGTAGCCTTGTCATTATGGAAGGTAGTATGTTGTCGATATCTTTGTTACTCCAATGGATTGTAGCCTTTTCATTAAGGAAGGTAGTCTGTCGTTGTGATTTTTGTTACACCAATGGATGGTAGCCTTGTCAATATGGAAGGTAGTCTGTTTTCGAGATTATTGTTATTCCAATGGATGGTAGCCTTGTCATTATGAAAGGTAGTCCATTGTCGATATCTTTGTTACCCCAATGGATGGTAGCCTAGTCATTATGGAAGGTAGTCTGTTTTCGGGATTTTTGTTATTCCAATGGATGGTAGCCTTGTCATTATGGAGGGTAGTTTGTTGTCGAGATTTTTGTTATTCCAATGGATGGTAGCCTTGTCATTATGGAAGGTAGTTTGTTGTTGATATTTTTGTTACTCCAATTGATGGTAGCCTTGTCATTATGGAAGGTAGTCTGTTGTTCTGATTTTTTTTATTCCAATGGATGGTAGCCTTGTCATTATGGAAGGTAGTCTTTTTGTCGTGATTTTTGTTAATCCATTGGATAATAGACTTCTCATTATGGAAGGTGGTCTGTTGTTGAGATTTTTGTTACTCCAATGGATGGTAGCCTTGTCATTATGGAAGGTAGTCTGTTGTCGATATTTTTTTTACTCCAATGGATGCTAGCCTTGTCATTATGGAAGGTAGTATGTCGTTGTGATTTTTGTTACTCTAATGGATGGTAGCCTTGTGATTATGGAAGGTAGTTTGTTGTCCATATTTTTGTTACTCCATTGGATAATAGCCTTGTCATTAGGGAAGGTAGTCTGTTGTCGAGATTTTTGTTATTCCAATGGATGGAAGCCTAGTAATTATGGGAGGTAGTCTATTTTCGAGATTTTTTTTACTCCAATGGATGGTAGCCTTGTCATTATGGAAGATAGTCTGTTGTTGATATTTTAGTTACTCCAATGGATGGTAGCCTTGTCATTATGGAAGGTAGTATGTTGTCGAGATTTTTGTTACTCCAATGGATGGTATCCTTGTCATTATGGAAGGTAGTTTGTTTTCATGATTTTTTTTACTCCAATGGATGGTAGACTTGTCATTATGGAAGGTAGTATGTTGTCGATATCTTTGTTACTCCAACGGATGGTAGCCTTTTCATTAAGGAAGGTGGTTTATTGTCGAGATTTTATATACTCTAATGGATGGTAGCCTTGTCAATATGGAAGGTAGTATTTTGTCGATATCTTTAATATTCCAATGGATGGTAGCCTTGTAATTATGGAAGGTAGTATGTTGTCGATAAATTTTTTACTCCAATGGATGGTAGCCTTTTCATTATGGAAGGTAGTCTATTTTCGAGATTTTTGTTATTTCAATGGATGGTAGCCTTGTTATTATGAAATGTAGTCTATTGTCGATATCTTTGTTACTCCAGTGGATGGTAGCCTAGTCATTTTGGAAGGTAGTCTGTAGTCGAGATTATTGTTACTCCAATGGATGGTAGCCTTGTTATTATTGAAGGTAGTCTGTTGTCGAGATTTTTGTTACAACAATGGATGGTACCCTTGTCATTATGGAAGGTAGTCTGTCATTGTCATTTTTGTTACTCCAATGGATGGTAGCCTTGTCATTATGGAAGGTAGTCTGTTGTCGAGATCTTTGTTACTCCATTGGATGGTAGCCTTGTCATGATGGAAGGTAGTCTATTTTCGAGATTTTTGTTATTCCAATGGATGGTAGCCTTGTCATTATAGAAGGTAGTCTGTTGTCAAGATTTTTGTTACTCCAATGGATGGTAGCCTTGTCATTATGGAAGGTAGTCTTTTTGTCGTGATTTTTGTTAATCCATTTGATAATAGACTTGTCATTATGGAAGGTGGTCTATTGTTGAGATTTTTGTTACTACAATGGATGGTAGCCTTGTCAATACTGAATGTAGTCTGTTTTCGAGATTTTTGTTATTCCAATGGATGGTAGCCTTGTCATTATGAAAGGTAGTCTGTTGTCGATATCTTTGTTACTCTAATGGATGGTAGCCTAGTCATTATGGAAGGTAGTCTATAGTCGAGATTTTTGTTACTCCAATGGATGGTAGCCTTGTTATTATTGAAGGTAGTCTGCTGTCGAGATTTTTGTTACTCCAATGGATGGTAGCCTTGTCATTATGGAAGGTAGTATGTCATTGTGATTTTTGTTACTCCAATGGATGGTACCCTTGTCATTATGGAAGGTAGTCTGTCATTGTCATTTTTGTTACTCCAATGGATGGTAGCCTTGTCATTATGGAAGGTAGTCTGTGGTCGAGATTTTTGTTACTCCATTGGATGGTAGCCTTGTCATTATGGAAGGTAGTCTATTTTCGAGATTTTTGTTATTCCAATGGATGGTAGCCTTGTCATTATAGAAGGTAGTCTGTTGTCAAGATTTTTGTTACTCCAATGGATGGTAGCCTTGTCATTATGGAAGGTAGTCTTTTTGTCGTGATTTTTGTTAATCCATTGGATAGTAGACTTGTCATTATGGAAGGTGGTCTGTTGTTGAGATTTTTGTCACTACAATGGATGGTAGACTTGTCAATACTGAAGGTAGTCTGTTTTCGAGATTTTTGTTATTCCAATGGATGGTAGCCTTGTCATTATGAAAGGTAGTCTATCATTGTGATTTTTGTTACTCCAATGGATGGTAGCCTTGTCATTATGGAAGGTAGTCTGTTGTTGAGATTTTTGTCACTCCAATGGATGGTAGCCTTGTCATTATGGAAGGTAGTATGTCGTTGTGATTTTTGTTTCTCCAATGGATGGTAGCCTTGTCATTATGGAAGGTAGTCTGTTGTCGATATTTTTTTTACTCCATTGGATAGTAGCCTTATCATTATGGAAGGTAGTCTGTTGTCGAGATTTTTGTTATTCCAATGGATGGTAGCCTTGTCATTATGGAAGGTAGTTTGTTGTGGAGATTTTTGTTATTCCAATGGATGGTAGCCTTGTCATTATGGAAGGTAGTTTGTTGTCCATATTTTTTTTACTCCATTGGATAGTAGCCTTATCATTATGGAAGGTAGTCTGTTGTCGAGATTTTTGTTATTCCAATGGATGGTAGCCTTGTCATTATGGAAGGTAGTTTGTTGTGGAGATTTTTGTTATTCCAATGGATGGTAGCCTTGTCATTATGGAAGGTAGTTTGTTGTGGAGATTTTTGTTATTCCAATGGATGGTAGCCTTGTCATTATGGAAGGTAGTTTGTTGTTGATATTTTTGTTACTCCAAAGGATGGTAGCCTTGTCATTATGGAAGGTAGTCTATTGTCCCAATTTTTGTTACTCCAAGGGATGGAAGACTAGTCATTATGGAAGGTAGTTTGTTGTCGAGATTTTTGGTACTCCATTGGATGGTAGCCTTATTATTATGGAATGTAGTCTGTTGTCGATATTTTTTTTATTCCAATGGATGGTAGCGTTGTCATTATGGAAGGTAGTCATTTTGTCGTGATTTTTGTTAACCCATTGGATAATAAACTTGTCATTATGGAAGGAGATCTGTTCTTGAGATTTTTGTTACTCCAATGGATGGTAGCATTGTCATTATGGAAGGTAGTCTGTTGTCGAGATTTTTTTCACTCCAATGGATGGTAGCCTTGTCATTATGGAAGGTAGTCTGTCATTGTGATTTTTGTTACTCCAATGGATGGTAGCCTTGTCATTATGGAAGGTAGTTTGTTGTTCATATTTTTGTTTCTATAATATATGTTAGCCTTGTCTTTATGGAAGGTAGTTTGTTGTCCATATTTTTGTTACTCCATTGGATAGTAGCCTTGTCATTATGGAAGGTAGTTTGTTATCGAGATTTTTGTTATTCCAATGGATGGAAGGCTAGTAATTATGGGAGGTAGTCTATTTTCGTGGTTTTTGTTACTCCAATGGATGGTAGCCTTGTCATTATGGAAGGTAGTTTGTTGTCATTATTTTTGTTACTCCAATGGATGGTAGCCTTGTCATTATGGATGATAGTCTCTTGTTGATATTTTTGTTACTCCAATGGATGGTAGCCTTGTCATTATGGAAGGTAGTCTGTTGTCGAGATTTTTGTTACTCCAATGGATGGTAGCCTTGTCATTTTGGAAGGTATTTTGTTGTCGTGATTTTTGTTACTCTAATGGATGGTAGCCTTGTCATTATGGAATGTAGTCTGTTGTCGAGATTTTTGTTATTCCAATGGATGGAAGCCTAGTAATTATGGGAGGTAGTCTATTTTCGAGATTTTTATTACTCCAATGGATGGTAGCCTTATGATTATGAAAGGTAGTCTATTGTCGAGATTTTTGTTACTCCAATGGATTGTATCCTTGTCATCATGGAAGGTAGTCTGTTGTCGAGATTTTTCTTACTCCAATGGATGGAAGCCTTGTAATTATGGATGATAGTTTGTTGTCAAGATTTTTGTTACTACAATGTATGGTAGCCTTGTCATTATGGAAGGTAGTTTGTTTTCGAGATTTTTGTTACTACAATGGATTGTAGCCTTGTCATTATGGAAGGTAGTCTGTTGTCGATATCATTGTTACTCCAATGGATGGTAGCCTAGTAATTATGGAAAGTAGTCTGTTGTCGAGATTTTTGTTACTCTAATGGATGGTAGCCTTGTCATTATGGAAGGGAGTCTGTTGTCCAAATTTTTTATACTCAAATGTATGGTAGCCTTGTCATTATGGAAGGTAATCTGTTGTTGATATTTTTGTTACTCCAATGGATGGTAGTCTTGTAATTAAGAAAGGTAGTTTGTTGTCCAGATTTTTGTTACTCTAATGGATGGTAGCCTTGTCATTATGGAAGTTTATCGGTTGTCGAGATTTTTGTTACTCCATTGGATGGTAGCCTTATCATTATGGAAGGTAGTCTGTTGTTGAGATTTTTGTTATTCCAATAGATGGTAGCCTTGTCATTATGGAAGGTAGTTTGTTGTCGTGATTTTTGTTACTCCAATGGATGGTAGCCTTGTCATTAAGGAAGGTGGTTTATTATCGAGATTTTTTATACTCTAATGGATGGTAGCCTTGTCATGATGAAAGGTAGTCTCTTGTTGATATATATTTGTTACTCCAATGGATGATAGTCTTGTCATCATGGAAGGTAGTATATTGTCGATATCTTTGTTACTCCAATGGATGGTAGCCTTGTCATTATGGAAGGTAGTCTGTTTTCGAGATTTTTGTTATTCCAATGGATGGTAGCCTTGTCATTATGAAAGGTAGTCTATTGTCGATATTTTTTGTTACTCCAATGGATGGTAGCCTAGTCATTATGGAAGATAGTCTATAGTTTAGATTTTTGTTACTCCAATTGATGGTAGCATTGTTATTATTGAAGGTAGTTTGTTGTCGAGATTTTTGTTACTCCAATGGATGGTAGCCTTATCATTATGGAAGGTAGTCTATCATTATGATTTTTGTTACTCCAATGGATGGTAGCCTTGTCATTATGGAAGGTAGTCTGTCGTTGTGATTTTCGTTACTCCAATGGATGGTAGCCTTGTCATTATGGAAGGTAGTCTGTTGTTCAGATTTTTGTTACTACAATGTATGTTAGCCTTGTCATTATTGAAGGTAGTTTGTTGTCCATATTTTTGTTACTCCATTGGATAGTAGGCTTGTCATTATGGAAGGTAGTCTGTTGTCGAGATTTTTGTTATTCCAATGGATGGAAGGCTAGTAATTATGGGAGGTAGTCTATTTTCGTGGTTTTTGTGACTCCAATGGATGGTAGCCTTGTCATTATGGAAGGTAGTATGTTGTCAAGATATTTGTTACTCCAATGGATGGTAGCTTTCTCATTATGGAAGATAGTCTCTTGTTGATTATTTTGTTACTCCAATGGATGGTAGCCTTGTCATTATGGAAGGTAGTCTATTGTCGAGATTTTTGTTACTCCAATGGATGGTAGCCTTGTCATTATGGAAGGTAGTTTGTTCTCGTGATTTTTGATACTCCAATGGATGGTAGCCTTGTCATTATTGAAGGTAGTATGTGTCGATATCTTTGTTACTCTAATGGATGGTAGCCTTGTCATTATGGAAGGTGGTTTATTGTTGAGATTTTTTATACTCTAATGGATGGTAGCCTTGTCATTATGAAAGGTAGTCTCTTGTTGTTATTTATGTTATTCCAATGGATGGTAGCCTTATAATTATGAAAGGTAGTCTATTGTCGAGATTTTTGTTACTCCAATGGATTGTATCCTTGTCATCATGGAAGGTAGTCTGTTGTCGAGATTTTTCTTACTCCAATGGATGGAAGCCTTGTAATTATGGATGATAGTCTGTTGTCGAGATTTTTGTTACTACAATGTATGGTAGCCTTGTCATTATGGAAGGTAGTTTGTTTTTGATATTTGTTACTACAATGGATTGTAGCCTTGTCATTATGGAAGGTAGTCTATTGTCGATATGATTGTTACTCCAATGGATGGTAGCCTAGTCATTATGGAATGTAGTCTGTTGTCGAGATTTTTGTTATTCCAATGGATGGTAGCCTTGTCATTATAGAAGGTAGTCTGTTGTCCTAATTTTTTATACTCAAATGTATGGTAGCCTTGTCATTATGAAAGGTAGTTTGTTGTTGATATTTTTGTTACTCCAATGGATGGTAGCCTTGTCATTAAGAAAGGTAGTTTTATGTCCAGTTTTTTGTTACTCTAATGGATGGTAGCGTTGTCATTATGGAAGTTTGTTTGTTGTCGAGTATTTTGTTACTCCATTGGATGGTACCCTTATCATTATGGAAGGTAGTCTGTTGTTGGGATTTTTGTTATTCCAATAGATGGTAGCCTTGTCATTATGGAAGGTAGTTTGTTGTCGTTATTTTTTTTACTCCAATGGATGGTAGCCTTGTCATTATGGAAGGTAGTATGTTGTCGATATCTTTGTTACTCCAATGGATGGTAGCCTTGTCATTAAGGAAGGTGGTTTATTGTCGAGATTTTTTATAATCTAATGGATGTTAGCCTTGTCATTATGAAAGGTAGCCTCTTGTTGATATTTTTGTTACTCCAATGGATGGTAGCCTTGTCATTATGGAAGGTAGTATGTTATCGATATCTTTGTTACTCCAATGGATGGTAGCCTTGTAATTATGGAAGCTAGTATGTTGTCGATATATTTGTTACTCCAATGGATTGTAGCCTTGTCAATATGGAAGGTAGACTGTTTTCGAGATTTTTGTTATTCCAATGGATGGTAGCCTTGTCATTATCAAATGTAGTCTATTGTCGATATCTTTGTTACTCCAATGGAAGGTAGCCTAGTCATTATGGAATGTAGTCTATAATTGAGATTTTTGTTACTCCAATGGATGGTAGCCTTGTTATTAATGAAGGTAGTCTGTTGTCGAGATTTTTGTTACTCCAATGGATGGTAGCCTTGTCATTATGGAAGGTAGTCTGTCATTGTGATTTTTGATACTCCAATGGATGGTAGACTTGTCATTATGGAAGGTAGTCTGCTGTCAAGATTTTTATTACTCTAATGGATGGTTGCCTTGTCATTATGGAAAGTAGTATGTCATTGTGATTTTTGTTACTCCAATGGATGGTAGCCTTGTCATTATAGAAGGTAGTCTGTTGTTCAGATTTTTGTTACTACAGTGTATGTTAGCCTTGTCATTATGGAAGGTAGTTTGTTGTCCATTTTTTTGTTACTCCATTGGATAGTAGCCTTTTCATTATGGAAGGTAGTCTGGTGTCGAGAATTTTTTTATTCCAATGGATGGTAGACTAGTCATTATGGAAGGTAGTCTTTTGTCGTGATTTTTGTTACTCCAATGAATGGTAGCCTAGTAATTATGGAAGGTAGTCTGTTGTCGAGATTTTTATTACTCCATTGGATGGTAGCCTTGTCATTATGGAAGGTAGTATGTTGTCTACATTTTTGTTATTCCAATGGATGGTAGTCTTTTCATTATGGAAGGTAATTTGTTATCGATATCTTTGTTTTTACTACTATGGATGGTATCCTTGTCATTATGGAAGGTAGTTTGTTGTCCATATTTTTTTTACTCCAATGGATGGAAGCCTTATCATTATGGAAGGTAGTCTCTTGTTGATATTTTTTTTTACTTCAATTGATGGTAGACTAGTCATTATGAAAGGTAGTCTATTGTCAAGATTATTGTTACTCTATTAGATGGTAGCCTTGTCATTATGGAAGGTAGTCTGTTTTCGAGATTTTTGTTATTCCAATGGATGGTAGCCTTGTCATTATCAAATGTAGTCTATTGTCGATATCTTTGTTACTCCAATGGATGGTAGCCTAGTCATTATGGAATGTAGTCTATAGTTGAGATTTTTGTTACTCCAATGGATGGTAGCCTTATTATTAATGAAGGTAGTCTGTTGTCGAGATTTTTGTTACTCCAATGGATGGTAGCCTTGTCATTATGGAAGGTAGTCTGTCATTGTGATTTTTGTTACTCCAATGGATGGTAGACTTGTCATTATGGAAGGTAGTCTGCTGTCAAGATTTTTATTACTCTAATGGATGGTAGCCTTGTCATTATGGAAAGTAGTATGTCGTTGTGATTTTTGTTACTCCAATGGATGGTAGCCTTGTCATTATAGAAGGTAGTCTGTTGTTTAGATTTTTGTTACTACAGTGTATGTTAGCCTTGTCATTATGGAAGGTAGTTTGTTGTCCATATTTTTGTTACTCCATTGGATAGTAGCCTTTTCATTATGGAAGGTAGTCTGGTGTCGAGAATTTTTTTATTCCAATGGATGGTAGACCAGTCATTATGGAAGGTAGTCTTTTGTCGTGATTTTTGTTACTCCAATGAATGGTAGCCTAGTAATTATGGAAGGTAGTCTGTTGTCGAGATTTTTATTACTCCATTGGATGGTAGCCTTGTCATTATGGAAGGTAATATGTTGTCTACATTTTTGTTATTCCAATGGATGCTAGTCTTTTCATTATGGAAGGTAATTTGTTGTCGATATCTTTGTTACTACTATGGATGGTATCCTTGTCATTATGGAAGGTAGTTTGTTGTCCATATTTTTTTTACTCCAATGGATGGAAGCCTTATCATTATGGAAGGTAGTCTCTTGTTGATATTTTTTTTACTTCAATTGATGGTAGACTAGTCATTATGGAAGGTAGTCTATTGTCAAGATTTTTGTTACTCTATTAGATGGTAGCCTTGTCATTATGGAAGGTAGTCTGTTGTCGTGATTTTTATTACTCCAATGGATGGTAGCCTTGTCATTATGGAAGGTAGTATGTTGTCGATATCTTTGTTACTCCAATGGATGGTAGCCTTGTCATTAAGGAAGGTTGTTTGTTGTCGAGATTTTTGTTACTGCAATGGATGGTAGCCTTGTCATTATGGAAGGTAGTTTGTTGTTGATATTTTTGTTACTCCAATGGATGGTAGCCTTGTCATTATGGAAGGTAGTTTGTTGTCCCGATTTTTGTCACTCCAATGGATGGTAGACTAGTCGTTATGGATGGTAGTCTATTGTTGAGATTTTTGTTACTCCATTGGATGGTAGCCTTGTTATTATGGAAGGTACTCTTTTGTCAAGATTTTTGTTATTCCAATAGATGGTAGCCTTGCCATTATGGAAGGTAGTCTTTTTGTCGTGATTTTTTATAATCCATTGGATAGTAGACTTGTCATTATCTAAGGTAGTCTGTTATCGATATCTTTGTTACTCCAATGGATGGTAGCCTTGTCATTAAGGAAGGTGGTTTTTTGTCGATATCATTGTTACTACAATGGATGGTAGCTTAGTTATTATGGAAAGTAGTATGTTGTCGAGATTTTTGTTACTCCAATGGATGGTTGCCTAATCATTATAGAAGGTAGTCTGTTGTCCAAATTTTGTATACTCAAATGTATGCTATCCTTGTCATTATGGAAGGTAGTCTCTTGTTGATATTTTTATTACTCCAATGGATTATAGTCTTGTCATTATGGAAGGTAGTATGTTGTCGATATCTTTGTTACTCCAATGGATGGTAGCCTTGTCATTATGGAAGGTAGTCTGTTTTCGAGATTTTTGTTATTCCAATGGATGGTAGCCTTGTCATTATGAAAGGTAGTCTATTGTCGATATTTTTGTTACTCCAATGGATGGTAGCCTAGTCATTATGGAAGATAGTCTATAGTTTAGATTTTTGTTACTCCAATTGATGGCAGCATTGTTATTATTGAAGGTAGTCTATTGTCGAGATTTTTTTTACTCCAACGGATGCTAGCCTTGTCATTATGGAAGGTAGTCTGTCATGGTGATTTTTGTTACTCCAATGGATGGTAGCCTTGTCATTATGGAAGGTAGTCTGTTGTCGAGATTTTTATTACTCCAATGGATGGTAGCCTTGTCATTATGGAAGGTAGTCTGTCGTTGTGATTTTTGTTTCTCCAATGGATGGCAGCGTTGTCATTATGGAAGGTAGTCTGTTGTTCAGATTTTTGTTACTAAAGTGTATGTTAGCCTTGTCATTATGGAAGGTAGTTTGTTGTCCATATTTTTGTTACTCCATTGGATAGTAGCCTTGTCATTATGGAAGGTAGTCTGGTGTCGAGATTTTTGTTATTCCAATGGATGGTAGACTAGTCATTATGGAAGGTAGTCTTTTGTCGTGATTTTTGTTACTCCAATGAATGGTAGCCTAGTAATTATGGAAGGTAGTCTGTTGTCGAGATTTTTGTTACTCTATTGGATGGCAGCCTTGTCATTATGGAAGGTAGTATTTTGTCTATATTTTTGTTATTCCAATGGATGGTAGTCTTTTCATTATGGAAGGTAGTTTGTTGTTGATATCTTTGTTACTCCAATGGATGGTATCCTTGTCATTATGGAAGGTAGTTTGTTGTCCATATTTTTTTTACTCCAATGGATGGAAGCCTTATCATTATGGAAGGTAGTCTCTTGTTGATATTTTGTTTACTTCAATGGATGGTAGACTAGTCATTATGGAAGGTAGTCTATTGTCAAGATTTTTGTTACTCTATTAGATGGTAGCCTTTTCATTTTGGTAGGTAGTTTGTTGTCGAGATTTTTTTTATTCAAATGGATGGTAGACTAGTCATTATGGAAGGTAGTCTTTTGTCGTGATTTTTGTTACTCCAATGAATGGTAGCCTATTCATTATGGAAGGTAGTATGTTGTCGAGATTTTTGTTATTCCAATGGATGGTAGCCTTGTCATTATGGAAGGTAGTTTGTTGTTGATATTTTTGTTAATCCAATGGATGGTAGCCTTGTCATTAAGGAAGGTTGTTTGTTGTCGATATTTTTGTTACTGCAATGAATGGTAGCCTTGTCATTATGGAAGGTAGTTTGTTGTTGATATTTTTGTTACTCCAATGGATGGTAGCCTTGTCATTATGGAAGGTAGTCTTTTGTCCTGATTTTTGTTACTCTAATGGATGTTAGACTAGTCGTTATGGAAGGTAGTCTATTGTCGAGATTTTTGTTACTCCATTGGATTGTAGCCTTGTTATTATGGAAGGTAGTCTGTTGTCAATATTTCTTTTACTCCAATGGATGGAAGCCTTGTAATTATGGATGACAGTCTGTTGTCGAGATTTTTGTTACTATAATGTATGGTAGCCTTGTCATTATGGAAGGTAGTTTGTTGTCGAGATTTTTGTTACTACAATGGATTGTAGCCTTTTCATTATGGAAGGTAGTCTGTTGTCGATATCATTGTTACTCCAATGGATGGTAGCCTAGTCATTATGGAAAGTAGTCTGTTGTCGAGATTTTTGTTACTCCAATGGATGGTAGCCTTGTCATTATAGAAGGTAGTCTGTTGTCCAAATTTTTTATACTCAAATGTATGGTAGCCTTGTCATTATGAAAGGTAGTTTGTTGTTGATATTTTTGTTACTCCAATGGAAGGTAGCCTTGTCATTAAGAAAGGTAGTTTTATCTCCAGATTTTGTAACTGTAATGGATGGTAGCATTGTCATTATGGAAGTTCGTTTGTTGTCGAGATTTTTGTTACTCCATTGGATGGTACCCTTATCATTATAGAAGGTTGTCTGTTGTTGAGATTTTTGTTATTCCAATAGATGGTAGCCTTGTCATTATGGAAGGTAGTTTGCTGTCGTTATTTTTGTTACTCCAATGGATGGTAGCCTTGTCATTATGGTAGGTAGTATGTTTTCGATATCTTTGTTACTCCAATGGATGGTAGCCTTGTCATTAAGGAAGGTGGTTTATTGTCGAGATTTTTTATAATCTAATGGATGTTAGCCTTGTCATTATGAAAGGTAGCCTCATGTTGATATTTTTGTTACTCCAATGGATGGTAGCCTTGTCATTATGGAAGGTAGTATGTTATCGATATCTTTGTTACTCCAATGGATGGTAGCCTTGTAATTATGGAAGCTAGTATGTTGTCGATATATTTGTTACTCCAATGGATTGAAGCCTTGTCAATATGGAAGGTAGTCTGTTTTCGAGATTTTTGTTATTCCAATGGATGGTAGCCTTGTCATTATCAAATGTAGTCTATTGTCGATATCTTTGTTACTCCAATGGATGGTAGCCTAGTCATTATGGAATGTAGTCTATAGTTGAGATTTTTGTTACTGCAATGGATGGTAGCCTTGTTATTAATGAAGGTAGTCTGTTGTCGAGATTTTTGTTACTCCAATGGATGGTAGCTTTGTCATTTTGGAAGGTAGTCTGTCATTGTGATTTTTGTTACTCCAATGGATGGTAGACTTGTCATTATGGAAGGTAATCTGCTGTCAAGATTTTTATTACTCTAATGGATGGTAGCCTTGTCATTATGGAAAGTAGTATGTCGTTGTGATTTTTGTTACTCCAATGGATGGTAGCCTTGTCATTATAGAAGGTAGTCTGTTGTTCAGATTTTTGTTACTACAGTGTATGTTAGCCTTGTCATTATGGAAGGTAGTTTGTTGTCCATATTTTTGTTACTCCATTGGATAGTAGCCTTTTCATTATGAAAGGTAGTCTGGTGTCGAGAATTCTTTTATTCCAATGGATGGTAGACTAGTCATTATGGAAGGTAGTCTTTTGTCGTGATTTTTGTTACTCCAATGAATGGTAGCCTAGTAATTATGGAAGGTAGTCTGTTGTCGAGATTTTTATTACTCCATTGGATGGTAGACTTGTAATTATGGAAGGTAGTATGTTGTCTGCATTTTTGTTATTCCAATGGATGGTAGTCTTTTCATTATGGAAGGTAATTTGTTGTCGATATCTTTGTTACTACTATGGATGGTATCCTTGTCATTATGGAAGGTAGTTTGTTGTCCATATTTTTTTTACTCCAATGGATGGAAGACTTATCATTATGGAAGGTAGTCTCTTGTTGATATTTTTTTTACTTCAATTGATGGTAGACTAGTCATTATGGAAGGTAGTCTATTGTCAAGATTTTTGTTACTCTATTAGATGGTAGCCTTGTCATTATGGAAGGTAGTCTGTTGTCGGGATTTTTGTTACTCCAATGGATGGTAGCCTTGTCATTATGGAAGGTAGTATGTTGTCGATATCTTTGTTACTCCAATGGATGGTAGCCTTGTCATTAAGGAAGGTTGTTTGTTGTCGAGATTTTTGTTACTGCAATGGATGGTAGCCTTGTCATTATGGAAGGTAGTTTGTTGTTGATATTTTTGTTACTCCAATGGATGGTAGCCTTGTCATTATGGAAGGTAGTCTATTGTCCCGATTTTTGTTACTCCAATGGATGGTAGACTAGTCGTTATGGATGGTAGTCTATTGTCGAGATTTTTGTTACTCCATTGGATGGTAGCCTTGTTATTATGGAAGGTAGTCTTTTGTCGAGATTTTTGTTATTCCAATAGATGGTAGCCTTGTCATTATGGAAGGTAGTCTTTTTGTCGTGATTTTTGTTAATCCATTAGATAGTAGACTTGTCATTATGTAAGGTAGTCTGTTGTCGATATCTTTGTTACTCCAATGGATGGTAGCCTTGTCATTAAGGAAGTTGGTTTTTTGTCGATATCATTGTTACTCCAATGGATGGTAGCCTAGTTATTATGGAAAGTAGTCTGTTGTCGAGATTTTTGTTACTCCAATGGATGGTTGCCTAATCATTATAGAAGGTAGTCTGTTGTCCAAATTTTTAATACTCAAATGTATGCTATCCTTGTCATTATGGAAGGTAGTCTCTTGTTGATATTTTTATTACTCCAATGGATGATAGTCTTGTCATTATGGAAGGTAGTATGTTGTCGATATCTTTGTTACTCCAATGGATGGTAGCCTTGTCATTATGGAAGGTAGTCTGTTTTCGAGATTTTTGTTATTTTAATGGATGGTAGCCTTGTCATTATGAAAGGTAGTCTATTGTCGATATTTTTGTTACTCCAATCGATGGTAGCCTAGTCATTATGGAAGATAGTCTATAGTTTAGATTTTTGTTACTCCAATTGATGGCAGCATTGTTATTATTGAAGGTAGTCTGTTGTCGAGATTTTTTTTACTCCAATGGATGGTAGCCTTGTCATTATGGAAGGTAGTCTGTCATGGTGATTTTTGTTACTCCAATGGATGGTAGCCTTGTCATTATGGAAGGTAGTCTGTTGTCGAGATTTTTATTACTCCAATGGATGGTAGCCTTGTCATTATGGAAGGTAGTCTGTCGTTGTGATTTTTGTTACTCCAATGGATGGCAGCCTTGTCATTATGGAAGGTAGTCTGTTGTTCAAATTTTTGTTACTACAGTGTATGTTAGCCTTGTCATTATGGAAGGTAGTTTGTTGTCCATATTTTTGTTACTCCATTGGATAATATCCTTGTCATTATGGAAGGTAGTCTGGTGTCGAGATTTTTGTTATTCCAATGGATGGTAGACTAGTCATTATGGAAGGTAGTCTTTTGTCGTGATTTTTGTTACTCCAATGAATGGTAGCCTAGTAATTATGGAAGGTAGTCTGTTGTCGAGATTTTTGTTACTCTATTGGATGGCAGCCTTGTCATTATGGAAGGTAGTATTTTGTCTATATTTTTGTTATTCCAATGGATGGTAGTCTTTTCATTATGGAAGGTAGTTTGTTGTTGATATCATTGTTACTCCAATGGATGTTATCCTTGTCATTTTGGAAGGTAGTTTGTTGTCCATATTTTTTTTACTCCAATGGATGGAAGCCTTATCATTATGGAAGGTAGTCTCTTGTTGATATTTTGTTTACTTCAATGGATGGTAGACTAGTCATTATGGAAGGTAGTCTATTGTCAAGATTTTTGTTACTCTATTAGATGGTAGCCTTTTCATTTTGGAAGGTAGTTTGTTGTCGAGATTTTTTTTATTCCAATGGATGGTAGACTAGTAATTATGGAAGGTAGTCTTTTGTCGATATTTTTGTTATTCCAATAGATGGTAGCCTTGTCATTATGGAAGGTAGTCTTTTTTTCATGATTTTTGTTAATCCATTGGATAGTAGACTTGTCATTATGTAAGGTAGTCTGTTGTCGATATCTTTGTTACTCCAATGGATGGTAGCCTTGTCATTAAGGAAGGTCGTTTTTTGTCGATATCATTGTTACTCCAATGGATGGTAGGCTAGTTATTATGGAAAGTAGTCTGTTGTCGAGATTTTTGTTACTCCAATGGATGGTTGCCTTATCATTATAGAAGGTAGTCTGTTGTCCAAATTTTTTATACTCAAATGTATGCTAGCCTTGTCATTATGGAAGGTAGTCTCTTGTTGATATTTTTATTACTCCAATGGATGGTAGCCTTGTCATTATGGAATGTAGTCTGTTGTCGATATCTTTGTTACTCCAATGGATGGTAGCCTTGTCATTATGGAAGATAGTCTATCTTCGAAATTTATGTTATTCTAATGGATGGTAGCCTTATCATTCTGAAAGGTAGTCTATTGGCGAGATTTTTGTAACTCCAATGGATTGTATCCTTCTCATTATGGAAGGTAGTATGTTGTCAATATTTCTTTTACTCCAATGGATGGAAGCCTTGTAATTATGGATGATAGTCTGTTGTCGAGATTTTTGTTACTACAATGTATGGTAGCCTTGTCATTATGGAAGGTAGTTTGTTGTCGAGATTTTTGTTACTACAATGGATTGTAGCCATGTCATTATGGAAGGTAGTATGTTGTCGATATCATTGTTACTCCAATGGATGGAAGCCTAGTCATTATGGAAAGTAGTCTGTTGTAGAGATTTTTGCTACTCCAATGGATAGTAGCCTAATCATTATAGAAGGTAGTCTGTTGTCCAAATTTTTTATACTCCAATGGATGGTAGCCTTGTCATTATGGAAGGTAGTTTGTTGTTGATATCTTTGTTACTCCAATGGATGGTAGCCTTGTCATTATGGAAGGTAGTCTCTTTTTGATATTTTTTTTACTTAAATGGATGGTAGACTTGTCATTATGGAAGGTAGTCAGTTGTCGAGATTTTTGTTATTGCAATGGATGGTAGACTAGTAATTATGGAAGGTAGTTATTTGTCGTGATTTTTGTTACTCCAATGTATGGTAGCCTTGTCATTAAGGAAGGTGGTTTGTTGTCGAGATTTGTGTTACTGCAATGGATGGTAGCCTTGTCATTATGGAAGGTAGTTTGTTGTTGATATTTTTGTTACTCCATTAGCCTTGTCATTATGGAAGGTAGTCTATTGTCCCGATTTTTGTTACTCCAATGGATGGTAGATTAGTCGTTATGGAAGGTAGTATGTTGTCGAGATTTTTGTTACTCCATTGGATGGTAGCCTTGTTATTATGGAAGGTAGTCTGTTGTCGAGATTTTTGTTATTCCAATGGATGATAGCCTTGTCATTATGGAAGGTTGTCTTTTTGTCATGATTTTTGTTAATCCATTGGATAGTAGACTTGTCATTATGGAAGGTAGTCTGTTGATGATATTTTTTGTATTCCAATGGATGGTAGACTAGTCATTATGGAAGGTAGTCTGTTTTCTAGATTTTTATTACTCCAATGGATGGTAGTCTTGTCATTATAGAGGGTATTCTGTTGTCGAGATTTTTGTTACTCCAATGGATGGTAGCCTTGTCATTATGGAAGGTAGTCTGTCGTCGAAATTTATGTTATTCCAATGGATGGTAGCCTTGTCATTATGAAAGGTAGTCTATTGTCGAGATTTTTGTTACTCCAATGGATTGTATCCTTGTCATTATGGAAGGTAGTATGTTGTCGAGATTTTTTTTACTCCAATGGATGGTAGCCTTGTCATTATGGAAGGTAGTCTATTGTCGATATCATTGTTACTCCAATGGATGGAAGCCTAGTCATTATGGAAAGTAGTATGTTGTTGATATTTTTGTTACTCCAATGGATGGTAGCCTTGTCATTATGGAAGGTAGTCTGTTGTCCAAATTTTTTATACTCAAATGTATGGTAGCCTTGTCATTATGGAAGGTAGTCTCTTGTTGATATTTTTGTTACTCCAATGGATGGTAGCCTTCTCATTATGGAAGGTAGTTTGTTGTCGATATCTTTGTTTCTCCAATGGATGGTCGCCTTATCATTATGGAAGGTAGTTTGTTGTCCAGATTTTTGTTACTCCAATGGATGGTAGACTTGTCAATATGGAAGGTAGTTTGTTGTCGATATCATTGTTACTACAATGGATGGTAGACTAGTCATTATGGAAGGTAGTCTTTTGTCGAGATTTTTGTTACTCCAATGAATGGTAGCCTAGTCATTATGGAAGGTAGTCTGTTGTTGAAATTTTTGTTACTCCATTGGATGGTAGCCTTGTCACTAAGGAAGGTGGTTTGTTGTCGAGATTTTTGTTACTACAATGGATGGTAGCCTTGTCATTATGGAAGGTAGTTTGTTGTTGATATTTTTGTTACTCCAGTAGCCTTGTCATTATGGAAGGTAGTCTATTGTCCCGATTTTTGTTACTCCAATGGATGGTAGATTAGTCGTTATGGAAGGTAGTATGTTGTCGAGATTTTTGTTACTCCATTGGATGGTAGCCTTGCTATTATGGAAGGTAGTCTATTGTCGATATCATTGTTACTCCAATGGATGGTAGCCTTATCATTATGGAAGGTTGCCTTTTTGTCGTGATTTTTGTTAATCCATTGGATAATAGACTTATCATTATGGAAGTTAGTCTATTGATGAAATTTTTGTTATTCCAATGGATGCTAGACTAGTCTTTATAGAAGGTAGTCTGTTTTCGAGATTTTTATTACTCCAATGGATGGTATCCTTGTCATTATGGAGTGTAATCTGTTGTCGAGATTTTTGTTACTCCAATGGATGGTAGCCTTGTCCTTATGGAAGGTAGTCGGTCGTCGAAATTTATGTTATTCCAATGGATGGTAGCCTTGTCATTATGAAAGGTAGTCTATTGTCTAGACTTTTCTTACTCCAATGGATTGTATCCTTGCCATTATGGAAGGTAGTATGTTGTCGAGATTCTTTTTACTCCAATGGATGGAAGCCTTGTAATTATGGATGATAGTCTGTTGTCGAGATTTTTGTTACTACAATGTATGGTATCCTTGTCATTATGGAAGGTAGTTTATTGTTGAAATAATTGTTACTCTAATGGATGGTAGCCTAGTTATTATGGAAAGTAGTTTGTTGTCGAGATTTTTGTTACTCCAATGGATGGTAGCCTTATCATTATACAAGGTAGTCTGTTGTCCAAATTTTTTATACTCAAATGTATGGTAGCCTTGTCATTATGGAAGGTAGTCTCTTGTTGATATTTTTGTTACTCCAATGGATGGTAGCGTTGTCATTATGCAAGGTAGTTTGTTGTCGATATCATTGTTACTCCAATGGATGGTAGCCTTGTCATTATGGAAGGTAGTTTGTTGTCCAGATTTTTGTTACTCCAATGGATGGGAGCCTTTCATTATGGAAGGTAGTCTCTTGTTGATATTTTTTTTACATCAATGGATGGTAGACTTGTCATTATGGAAGGTAGTCTGTTGTCGATATTTTTGTTAGTCCATTGGATGGTAGCCTTGTCATTAAGGAAGGTGGTTTGTTGTCGATATCTTTGTTACTATAATGGATAGTAGCCTTGTCATTATGGAAGGTAGTTTGTTGTCCAGATTTTTGTTACTCCAATGGATGGTAGCCTTATCATTATGGAAGGTAGTCTCTTGTTGATATTTTATTTACTTCAATGGATGGAAGACTAGTCATTATGGAAGGTAGTCTGTTGTCGAGATTTTTTGACTCCATTGGATGGTAGCCTTGTCATTAAGGAAGGTGGTTTGTTGTCGAGATTTTTGTTACTTCAATGAATGGTAGCCTTGTCATTATGGAAGGTAGTTTGTTGTTGATATTTTTGTTACTCCAATGGATGGTAGCCTTGTCATTATGGAAGGTAGTCTATTGTCCAGATTTTTGTTACTCTAATGGATGGTAGACTAGTCGTTATGGAAGGTAGTCTGTTGTCGAGATTTTTGTTACTCCATTGGATGGAAGCCTTGTAATTATGAATTATAGTCTGTTGTCGAGATTTTTGTTACTACAATGTATGGTATCCTTGTCATTATGGAAGGTAGTTTATTGTCGAAATCATTGTTACTCTAATGGATGGTAGCCTAGTCATTTTGGAAAATAGTCTGCTGTGGAGATTTTTGTTACTCCAATGGATGCTAGCCTTATCATTATAGAAGGTAGTCTGTTGTCAAAATTTTTTATACTCAAATGTATGATAGCCTTGTCATTATGGAAGGTAGTCTCTTGTTGATATTTTTGTTACTCCAATGGATGGTAGCGTTGTCGTTATAGAAGGTAGTTTGTTGTCGATATCATTGTTACTCCAATGGATGGTAGCCTTGTCATTATGGAAGGTAGTTTGTTGTCCAGATTTTTGTTACTCCAATGGATGGTAGCCGTTTATTATGGAAGGTAGTCTCTTGTTGATATTTTTTTTACTTCAATGGATGGTAGACTTGTCATTATGGAAGGTAGTCTGTTGTCGATAATTTTGTTACTTCATTGGATGGTAGCCTTGTCATTAAGGAAGGTGGTTTGTTATCGATATCTTTGTTACTATAATGGATGGTAGCCTTGTCATTATGGAAGGTAGTTTGTTGTCCAGATTTTTATTACTCCAATGGATGGTAGCCTTATCATTATGGAAGGTAGTCTCTTGTTGATATTTTTTTTACTTCAATGGATGGTAGACTTCTCATTATGGAAGGTAGTTTGTTATCGAGATTTTTGTTATTCCAATGGATGGTAGACTAGTCATTATGGAAGGTAGTCTTTTGTCGTGATTTTTGTTACTCCAATGAATGGTAGTCTAGTCATTATGGAAGGTAGTTTGTTGTCTAGATTTTTGTTACTACATTGGATGGTAGCCTTGTCATTAAGGAAGGTGGTTTGTTGTCGAGATTTTTGTTACTTCAATGGATGGTAGCCTAGTCATTATGGAAGGTAGTTTGTTGTTTATATTTTTGTTACTCCAATGGATGGTAGCCTTGTCATTATGGAAGGTAGTCTATTGTCCCGATTTTTGTTACTCGAATGGATGGTAGACTAGTCGTTATGGAAGGTAGTCTGTTGTCGAGATTTTTGTTACTCCATTGGATGGTAGCCTTGTTATTATGGAAGGTAGTATGTCTTCAAGATTTTTATTACTCCAATGGATGGTAATCTTGTCATTATGGAGGGTAGTCTGTTGTCGAGATTTTTGTTTCTCCAATAGATAGTAGCCTTGTCATTATGGAAGGTAGTATGTCGTCGAAATTTATGTTATTCCAATGGATGGTAGCCTTGTCTTTATGAAACGTAGTCTATTGTCGAGATTTTTGTTACTCCAATGGATTGTATCCTTGTCATTATGGAAGGTAGTATGTTGTCGAGATTTTTTTTACTCAAATGGATGGAAGCCTTGTAATTATGGATGATAGTCTATTGTCGAGATTTTTGTTACTACAATTTATGGTAGCCTTGTCTTTATGGAAGGTAGTTTGTTGTCGAGATTATTGTTACTACAATGGATTGTAGCCTTGTCATTTTGGAAGGTAGTCTATTGTCGAAATTATTGTTACTCTAATAGATGGTAGCCTAGTCATTATGGAAAGTAGTCTGTTGTCGAGATTTTTGTTACTCCAATGGATGGTAGCCTTATCATTATAGAAGGTAGTCTGTTGTCCAAATTTTTTATACTCAAATGTGTCGTAGCCATGTCATTATGGAAGGTAGTCTCTTGTTGATATTTTTGTTACTCCAATGGATGGTAGCCTTGTCATTATGGAAGGTAGTTTGTTATCCAGATTTTTGTTACTCCAATGGATGGTAGCCGTTTATTATGGAAGGTAGTCTCTTGTTGATATTTTTTTTACTTCAATGGATGGTAGACTTGTCATTATGGAAGGTAGTCTGTTGTCGATATTTTTGTTACTTCATTGGATGGTAGCCTTGTCATTAAGGAAGGTGGTTTGTTGTCGATAACTTTGTTACTATAATGGATGGTAGCCTTGTCATTATGGAAGGTAGTTTGTTGTCCAGATTTTTATTACTCCAATGGATGGTAGCCTTATCATTATGGAAGGTAGTCTCTTGTTGATATTTTTTTTACTTCAATGGATGGTAGACTTCTCATTATGGAAGGTAGTTTGTTGTCGAGATTTTTGTTATTCCAATGGATGGTAGACTAGTCATTATGGAAGGTAGTCTTTTGTCGTGATTTTTGTTACTCCAATGAATGGTAGTCTAGTCATTATGGAAGGTAGTTTGTTGTCTAGATTTTTATTACTCCATTGGATGGTAGCCTTGTCATTAAGGAAGGTGGTTTGTTGTCGAGATTTTTGTTACTTTAATGGATGGTAGCCTTGTCATTATGGAAGGTAGTTTGTTGTTGATATTTTTGTTACTCCAATGGATGGTAGCCTTGTCATTACGGAAGGTAGTCTATTGTCCCGATTTTTGTTACTCCAATGGATGGTAGACTAGTCGTTATGGAAGGTAGTCTGTTGTCGAGATTTTTGTTACTCCATTTGATGGTAGCCTTGTTATTGTGGAAGGTAGTCTATTGTCGAGATTTTTTTTATTCCAATGGATGCTAGACTAGTCATTATGGAAGGTAGTATGTTTTCAAGATTTTTATTACTCCAATGGATGGTAATCTTGTCATTATGGAGGGTAGTTTGTTGTCGAGATTTTTGTGACTCCAATAGATAGTAGCCTTGTCATTATGGAAGGTAGTATGTCGTCGAAATTTATGTTATTCCAATGGATGGTAGCCTTGTCATTAAGGAAGGTGGTTTGTTGTCGATATCTTTGTTACTATAATGGATGGTAGCCTTGTCATTATGGAAGGTAGTTTGTTGTCCAGATTTTTATTACTCCAATGGATGGTAGCCTTATCATTATGGAAGGTAGTCTCTTGTTGATATTTTTTTTACTTCAATGGATGGTAGACTTCTCATTATGGAAGGTAGTTTGTTGTCGAGATTTTTGTTATTCCAATGGATGGTAGACTAGTCATTATGGAAGGTAGTCTTTTGTCGTGATTTTTGTTACTCCAATGAATGGTAGTCTAGTCATTATGGAAGGTAGTTTGTTGTCTAGATTTTTGTTACTCCATTGGATGGTAGCCTTGTCATTAAGGAAGATGGTTTGTTGTCGAGATTTTTGTTACTTCAATGGATGGTAGCCTTGTCATTATGGAAGGTAGTTTGTTGTTGATATTTTTGTTACTCCAATGGATGGTAGCCTTATCATTACGGAAGGTAGTCTATTATCCCGATTTTTGTTACTCCAATGGATGGTAGACTAGTCGTTATGGAAGGTAGTCTGTTGTCGAGATTTTTGTTACTCCATTTGATGGTAGCCTTGTTATTATGGAAGGTAGTCTATTGTCGAGATTTTTTTTATTCCAATGGATGGTAGACTAGTCATTATGGAAGGTAGTATGTTTTCAAGATTTTTATTACTCCAATGGATGGTAATCTTGTCATTATGGAGGGTAGTCTGTTGTCGAGATTTTTGTTACTCCAATAGATAGTAGCCTTGTCATTATGGAAGGTAGTATGTCGTCGAAATTTATGTTATTCCAATGGATGGTAGCCTTGTCATTAAGGAAGGTGGTTTGTTGTCGATATCTTTGTTACTATAATGGATGGTAGCCTTGTCATTATGGAAGGAAGTTTGTTGTCCAGATTTTTATTACTCCAATGGATGGTAGCCTTATCATTATGGAAGGTAGTCTCTTGTTGATATTTTTTTTACTTCAATGGATGGTAGACTTCTCATTATGGAAGGTAGTTTGTTGTCGAGATTTTTGTTATTCCAATGGATGGTAGACTAGTCACTATGGAAGGTAGTCTTTTGTCGTGATTTTTGTTACTCCAATGAATGGTAGTCTAGTCATTATGGAAGGTAGTTTGTTGTCTAGATTTTTGTTACTCCATTGGATGGTAGCCTTGTCATTAAGGAAGGTGGTTTGTTGTCGAGATTTTTGTTACTTCAATGGATGGTAGCCTTGTCATTATGGAAGGTAGTTTGTTGTTGATATTTTTGTTACTCCAATGGATGGTAGCCTTGTCATTACGGAAGGTAGTCTATTGTCCCGATTTTTGTTACTCCAATGGATGGTAGACTAGTCGTTATGGAAGGTAGTCTGTTGTCGAGATTTTTGTTACTCCATTTGATGGTAGCCTTGTTATTATGGAAGGTAGTCTATTGTCGAGATTTTTTTTATTCCAATGGATGCTAGACTAGTCATTATGGAAGGTAGTATGTTTTCAAGATTTTTATTACTCCAATGGATGGTAATCTTGTCATTATGGAGGGTAGTCTGTTGTCGAGATTTTTGTTACTCCAATAGATAGTAGCCTTGTCATTATGGAAGGTAGTATGTCGTCGAAATTTATGTTATTCCAATGGATGGTAGCCTTGTCATTAAGGAAGGTGGTTTGTTGTCGATATCTTTGTTACTATAATGGATGGTAGCCTTGTCATTATGGAAGGTAGTTTGTTGTCCAGATTTTTATTACTCCAATGGATGGTAGCCTTATCATTATGGAAGGTAGTCTCTTGTTGATATTTTTTTTACTTCAATGGATGGTAGACTTCTCATTATGGAAGGTAGTTTGTTGTCGAGATTTTTGTTATTCCAATGGATGGTAGACTAGTCATTATGGAAGGTAGTCTTTTGTCGTGATTTTTGTTACTCCAATGAATGGTAGTCTAGTCATTATGGAAGGTAGTTTGTTGTCTAGATTTTTGTTACTCCATTGGATGGTAGCCTTGTCATTAAGGAAGATGGTTTGTTGTCGAGATTTTTGTTACTTCAATGGATGGTAGCCTTGTCATTATGGAAGGTAGTTTGTTGTTGATATTTTTGTTACTCCAATGGATGGTAGCCTTGTCATTACGGAAGGTAGTCTATTATCCCGATTTTTGTTACTCCAATGGATGGTAGACTAGTCGTTATGGAAGGTAGTCTGTTGTCGAGATTTTTGTTACTCCATTTGATGGTAGCCTTGTTATTATGGAAGGTAGTCTATTGTCGAGATTTTTTTTATTCCAATGGATGGTAGACTAGTCATTATGGAAGGTAGTATGTTTTCAAGATTTTTATTACTCCAATGGATGGTAATCTTGTCATTATGGAGGGTAGTCTGTTGTCGAGATTTTTGTTACTCCAATAGATAGTAGCCTTGTCATTATGGAAGGTAGTATGTCGTCGAAATTTATGTTATTCCAATGGATGGTAGCCTTGTCATTAAGGAAGGTGGTTTGTTGTCGATATCTTTGTTACTATAATGGATGGTAGCCTTGTCATTATGGAAGGTAGTTTGTTGTCCAGATTTTTATTACTCCAATGGATGGTAGCCTTATCATTATGGAAGGTAGTCTCTTGTTGATATTTTTTTTACTTCAATGGATGGTAGACTTCTCATTATGGAAGGTAGTTTGTTGTCGAGATTTTTGTTATTCCAATGGATGGTAGACTAGTCATTATGGAAGGTAGTCTTTTGTCGTGATTTTTGTTACTCCAATGAATGGTAGTCTAGTCATTATGGAAGGTAGTTTGTTGTCTAGATTTTTGTTACTCCATTGGATGGTAGCCTTGTCATTAAGGAAGGTGGTTTGTTGTCGAGATTTTTGTTACTTCAATGGATGGTAGCCTTGTCATTATGGAAGGTAGTTTGTTGTTGATATTTTTGTTACTCCAATGGATGGTAGCCTTGTCATTATGGAAGGTAGTCTATTGTCCCGATTTTTGTTACTCCAATGGATGGTAGACTAGTCGTTATGGAAGGTAGTCTGTTGTCGAGATTTTTGTTACTCCATTGGATGGTAGCCTTGTTATTATGGAAGGTAGTCTATTGTCGAGATTTTTTTTATTCCAATGGATGGTAGACTAGTCATTATGGAAGGTAGTATGTTTTCAAGATTTTTATTACTCCAATGGATGGTTATCTTGTCATTATGGAGGGTAGTCTGTTGTCGAGATTTTTGTTACTCCAATAGATAGTAGCCTTATCATTATGGAAGGTAGTATGTCGTCGAAATTTATGTTATTCCAATGGATGGTAGCCTTGTCATTATGAAAGGTAGTCTATTGTCGAGATTTTTGTTACTCCAATGGATTGTATCCTTGTCATTATGGAAGGTAGTATGTTGTCGAGATTTTTTTTACTCAAATGGATGGAAGCCTTGTAATTATGGATGATAGTCTATTGTCGAGATTTTTGTTACTACAATGTATGGTAGCCTTGTCTTTATGGAAGGTAGTTTGTTGTCGAGATTATTGTTACTACAATGGATTGTAGCCTTGTCATTTTGGAAGGTAGTCTATTGTCGAAATCATTGTTACTCTAATAGATGGTAGCCTAGTCATTATGGAAAGTAGTCTGTTGTCGAGATTTTTGTTACTCCAATGGATGGTAGCCTTATCATTATAGAAGGTAGTCTGTTGTCCAAATTTTTTATACTCAAATGTGTCGTAGCCATGTCATTATGGACGGTAGTCTCTTGTTGATATTATTGTTACTCCAATGGATGGTAGCCTTGTCATTATGGAAGGTAGTTTGTTGTCCAGATTTTTGTTACTCCAATGGATGGTAGCCGTTTATTATGGAAGGTAGTCTCTTGTTGATATTTTTGTTACTCCAATAGATAGTAGCCTTGTCATTATGGAAGGTAGTATGTCGTCGAAATTTACGTTATTCCAATGGATGGTAGCCTTGTCATTAAGGAAGGTGGTTTGTTGTCGATATCTTTGTTACTATAATGGATGGTAGCCTTGTCATTATGGAAGGTAGTTTGTTGTCCAGATTTTTATTACTCCAATGGATGGTAGCCTTATCATTATGGCAGGTAGTCTCTTGTTGATATTTTTTTTACTTCAATGGATGGTAGACTTCTCATTATGGAAGGTAGTTTGTTGTCGAGATTTTTGTTATTCCAATGGATGGTAGACTAGTCATTATGGAAGGTAGTCTTTTGTCGTGATTTTTGTTACTCCAATGAATGGTAGTCTAGTCATTATGGAAGGTAGTTTGTTGTCTAGATTTTTGTTACTCCATTGGATGGTAGCCTTGTCATTAAGGAAGGTGGTTTGTTGTCGAGATTTTTGTTACTTCAATGGATGGTAGCCTTGTCATTATGGAAGGTAGTTTGTTGTTGATATTTTTGTTACTCCAATGGATGGTATCCTTGTCATTACGGAAGGTAGTCTATTGTCCCGATTTTTGTTACTCCAATGGATGGTAGACTAGTCGTTATGGAAGGTAGTCTGTTGTCGAGATTTTTGTTACTCCATTTGATGGTAGCCTTGTTATTTTGGAAGGTAGTCTATTGTCGAGATTTTTTTTATTCCAATGGATGGTAGACTAGTCATTATGGAAGGTAGTATGTTTTCAAGATTTTTATTACTCCAATGGATGGTAATCTTGTCATTATGGAGGGTAGTCTGTTGTCGAGATTTTTGTTACTCCAATAGATAGTAGCCTTGTCATTATGGAAGGTAGTATGTCGTCGAAATTTATGTTATTCCAATGGATGGTAGCCTTGTCATTAAGGAAGGTGGTTTGTTGTCGATATCTTTGTTACTATAATGGATGGTAGCCTTGTCATTATGGAAGGTAGTTTGTTGTCAAGATTTATATTACTCCAATGGATGGTAGCCTTATCATTATGGAAGGTAGTCTCTTGTTGATATTTTTTTTACTTCAATGGATGGTAGACTTCTCATTATGGAAGGTAGTTTGTTGTCGAGATTTTTGTTATTCCAATGGATGGTAGACTAGTCATTATGGAAGGTAGTCTTTTGTCGTGATTTTTGTTACTCCAATGAATGGTAGTCTAGTCATTATGGAAGGTAGTTTGTTGTATAGATTTTTGTTACTCCATTGGATGGTAGCCTTGTCATTAAGGAAGGTGGTTTGTTGTCGAGATTTTTGTTACTTCAATGGATGGTAGCCTTGTCATTATGGAAGGTAGTTTGTTGTTGATATTTTTGTTACTCCAATGGATGGTAGCCTTGTCATTACGGAAGGTAGTCTATTGTCCCGATTTTTGTTACTCCAATGGATGGTAGACTAGTCGTTATGGAAGGTAGTCTGTTGTCGAGATTTTTGTTACTCCATTGGATGGTAGCCTTGTTATTATGGAAGGTAGTCTATTGTCGAGATTTTTTTTATTCCAATGGATGGTAGACTAGTCATTATGGAAGGTAGTATGTTTTCAAGATTTTTATTACTCCAATGGATGGTAATCTTGTCATTATGGAGGGTAGTCTGTTGTCGAGATTTTTGTTACTCCAATAGATAGCAGCCTTGTCATTATGGAAGGTAGTATGTCGTCGAAATTTATGTTATTCCAATGGATGGTAGCCTTGTCATTAAGGAAGGTGGTTTGTTGTCGATATCTTTGTTACTATAATGGATGGTAGCCTTGTCATTATGGAAGGTAGTTTGTTGTCCAGATTTTTATTACTCCAATGGATGGTAGCCTTATCATTATGGAAGGTAGTCTCTTGTTGATATTTTTTTTACTTCAACGGATGGTAGACTTCTCATTATGGAAGGTAGTTTGTTGTCGAGATTTTTGTTATTCCAATGGATGGTAGACTAGTCATTATGGAAGGTAGTCTTTTGTCGTGATTTTTGTTACTCCAATGAATGGTAGTCTAGTCATTATGGAAGGTAGTTTGTTGTCTAGATTTTTGTTACTCCATTGGATGGTAGCCTTGTCATTAAGGAAGGTGGTTTGTTGTCGAGATTTTTGTTACTTCAATGGATGGTAGCCTTGTCATTATGGAAGGTAGTTTGTTGTTGATATTTTTGTTACTCCAATGGATGGTAGCCTTGTCATTATGGAAGGTAGTCTATTGTCCCGATTTTTGTTACTCCAATGGATGGTAGACTAGTCGTTATGGAAGGTAGTCTGTTGTCGAGATTTTTGTTACTCCATTGGATGGTAGCCTTGTTATTATGGAAGGTAGTCTATTGTCGAGATTTTTTTTATTCCAATGGATGGTATACTAGTCATTATGGAAGGTAGTATGTTTTCAAGATTTTTATTACTCCAATGGATGGTAATCTTGTCATTATGGAGGGTAGTCTGTTGTCGAGATTTTTGTTACTCCAATAGATAGTAGCCTTGTCATTATGGAAGGTAGTATGTCGTCGAAATTTATGTTATTCCAATGGATGGTAGCCTTGTCATTATGAAAGGTAGTCTATTGTCGAGATTTTTGTTACTCCAATGGATTGTATCCTTGTCATTATGGAAGGTAGTATGTTGTCGAGATTTTTTTTACTCAAATGGATGGAAGCCTTGTAATTATGGATGATAGTCTATTGTCGAGATTTTTGTTACTACAATGTATGGTAGCCTTGTCTTTATGGAAGGTAGTTTGTTGTCGAGATTATTGTTACTACAATGGATTGTAGCCTTGTCATTTTGGAAGGTAGTCTATTGTCGAAATCATTGTTACTCTAATAGATGGTAGCCTAGTCATTATGGAAAGTAGTTTGTTGTCGAGATTTTTGTTACTCCAATGGATGGTAGCCTTATCATTATAGAAGGTAGTCTGTTGTCCAAATTTTTTATACTCAAATGTGTCGTAGCCATGTCATTATGGACGGTAGTCTCTTGTTGATATTATTGTTACTCCAATGGATGGTAGCCTTGTCATTATGGAAGGTAGTTTGTTGTCCAGATTTTTGTTACTCCAATGGATGGTAGCCGTTTATTATGGAAGGTAGTCTCTTGTTGATATTTTTGTTACTCCAATAGATAGTAGCCTTGTCATTATGGAAGGTAGTATGTCGTCGAAATTTACGTTATTCCAATGGATGGTAGCCTTGTCATTAAGGAAGGTGGTTTGTTGTCGATATCTTTGTTACTATAATGGATGGTAGCCTTGTCATTATGGAAGGTAGTTTGTTGTCCAGATTTTTATTACTCCAATGGATGTTAGCCTTATCATTATGGAAGGTAGTCTCTTGTTGATATTTTTTTTACTTCAATGGATGGTAGACTTCTCATTATGGAAGGTAGTTTGTTGTCGAGATTTTTGTTATTCCAATGGATGGTAGACTAGTCATTATGGAAGGTAGTCTTTTGTCGTGATTTTTGTTACTCCAATGAATGGTAGTCTAGTCATTATGGAAGGTAGTTTGTTGTCTAGATTTTTGTTACTCCATTGGATGGTAGCCTTGTCATTAAGGAAGGTGGTTTGTTGTCGAGATTTTTGTTACTTCAATGGATGGTAGCCTTGTCATTATGGAAGGTAGTTTGTTGTTGATATTTTTGTTACTCCAATGGATGGTATCCTTGTCATTACGGAAGGTAGTCTATTGTCCCGATTTTTGTTACTCCAATGGATGGTAGACTAGTCGTTATGGAAGGTAGTCTGTTGTCGAGATTTTTGTTACTCCATTTGATGGTAGCCTTGTTATTATGGAAGGTAGTCTATTGTCGAGATTTTTTTTATTCCAATGGATGGTAGACTAGTCATTATGGAAGGTAGTATGTTTTCAAGATTTTTATTACTCCAATGGATGGTAATCTTGTCATTATGGAGGGTAGTCTGTTGTCGAGATTTTTGTTACTCCAATAGATAGTAGCCTTGTCATTATGGAAGGTAGTATGTCGTCGAAATTTATGTTATTCCAATGGATGGTAGCCTTGTCATTAAGGAAGGTGGTTTGTTGTCGATATCTTTGTTACTATAATGGATGGTAGCCTTGTCATTATGGAAGGTAGTTTGTTGTCAAGATTTATATTACTCCAATGGATGGTAGCCTTATCATTATGGAAGGTAGTCTCTTGTTGATATTTTTTTTACTTCAATGGATGGTAGACTTCTCATTATGGAAGGTAGTTTGTTGTCGAGATTTTTGTTATTCCAATGGATGGTAGACTAGTCATTATGGAAGGTAGTCTTTTGTCGTGATTTTTGTTACTCCAATGAATGGTAGTCTAGTCATTATGGAAGGTAGTTTGTTGTATAGATTTTTGTTACTCCATTGGATGGTAGCCTTGTCATTAAGGAAGGTGGTTTGTTGTCGAGATTTTTGTTACTTCAATGGATGGTAGCCTTGTCATTATGGAAGGTAGTTTGTTGTTGATATTTTTGTTACTCCAATGGATGGTAGCCTTGTCATTATGGAAGGTAGTCTATTGTCCCGATTTTTGTTACTCCAATGGATGGTAGACTAGTCGTTATGGAAGGTAGTCTGTTGTCGAGATTTTTGTTACTCCATTGGATGGTAGCCTTGTTATTATGGAAGGTAGTCTATTGTCGAGATTTTTTTTATTCCAATGGATGGTAGACTAGTCATTATGGAAGGTAGTATGTTTTCAAGATTTTTATTACTCCAATGGATGGTAATCTTGTCATTATGGAGGGTAGTCTGTTGTCGAGATTTTTGTTACTCCAATAGATAGCAGCCTTGTCATTATGGAAGGTAGTCTGGTGTCGAGATTTTTTTTATTCCAATGGATGGTAGACTAGTCATTATGGAAGGTAGTCTTTTGTCGTGATTTTTGTTACTCCAATGAATGGTAGCCTATTAATTATGGAAGGTAGTATGTTGTCGAGATTTTTATTACTCCATTGGATGGTAGCCTTGTCATTATGGAAGGTAGTATGTTGTCTACATTTTTGTTATTCCAATGGATGGTAGTCTTTTCATTATGGAAGGTAGTTTGTTGTCGATATCTTTGTTACTCCTATGGATGGTATCCTTGTCATTATGGAAGGTAGTTTGTTGTCCATATTTTTTTTACTCCAATGGATGGAAGCCTTATCATTATGGAAGGTAGTCTCTTGTTGATATTTTTTTTACTTCAATGGATGGTAGACTAGTCATTATGGAAGGTAGTCTATTGTCAAGATTTTTGTTACTCTATTAGATGGTAGCCTTGTCATTATGGAAGGTAGTCTGTTGTCGTGATTATTGTTACTGCAGTGGATGGTAGCCTTGTCATTATGGAAGGTAGTATGTTGTCGATATCTTTGTTACTCCAATGGATGGTAGCCTTGTCATTAAGGAAGGTTGTTTGTTGTCGAGATTTTTGTTACTGCAATGGATGGTTACCTTGTCATTATGGAAGGTAGTTTGTTGTTGATATTTTTGTTACTCCAATGGATGGTAGTCTTGTCATTATGGAAGGTAGTCTGTTGTCCCGATTTTTGTTACTCCAATGGATAGTAGACTAGTCGTTATAGATGGTAGACTATTGTCGAGATTTTTGTTACTCCATTGGATGGTAGCCTTGTTATTATGGAAGGTAGTCTTTTGTCGAGATTTTTGTTATTCCAATAGATGGTAGCCTTGTCATTATGGAAGGTAGTCTTTTTTTCATGACTTTTGTTAATCCATTGGATAGTAGACTTGTCATTATGTAAGGTAGTCTGTTGTCGATATCTTTGTTACTCCAATGGATGGTAGCCTTGTCATTAAGGAAGGTGGTTTGTTGTCGATATCATTGTTACTCCAATGGATTGTAGGCTAGTTATTATGGAAAGTAGTCTGTTGTCAAGATTTTTGTTACTCCAATGGATGGTTGCCTTATCATTATAGAAGGTAGTCTGTTGTCAAAATTTTTTATACTCAAATGTATGCTAGCCTTGTCATTATGGAAGGTAGTCTCTTGTTGATATTTTTATTACTCCAATGGATGGTATCCTTGTCATTATGGAATTTAGTCTGTTGTCGATATCTTTGTTACTCCAATGGATGGTAGCCTTGTCATTATGGAAGGTAGTCTATCTTCGAAATTTATGTTATTCTAATGGATGGTATCCTTATCATTCTGAAAGGTAGTCTATTGGAGAGATTTTTGTAACTCCAATGGATTGTATCCTTCTCATTATGGAAGGTAGTATGTTGTCAATATTTCTTTTACTCCAATGGATGGAAGCCTTGTAATTATGGATGATAGTCTGTTGTCGAGATTTTTGTAACTACAATGTATGGTAGCCATGTCATTATGGAAGGTAGTTTGTTGTCGATATCATTGTTACTCTAATGGATGGTAGCCTAGTCATTATGGAAAGTAGTCTGTTGTAGAGATTTTTGCTACTCCAATGGATGGTAGCCTTATCATTATAGAAGGTAGTCTGTTGTCCAAATTTTTTATACTTAAATGTATCGTAGCCTTGTCATTATGGAAGGTAGTCTCTTGTTGATATTTTTGTTACTCTAATGGATGGTAGCCTTGTCATTATGGAAGGTAGTTTGTTGTTGATATCTTTGTTACTCCAATGGATGGTAGCCTTGTCATTATGGAAGGTAGTCTCTTTTTGATATTTTTTTTACTTAAATGGATGGTAGACTTGTCATTATGGAAGGTAGTAAGTTGTCGAGATTTTTGTTATTGCAATGGATGGAAGACTAGTAATTATGGAAGGTAGTCTTTTGTCGTGATTTTTGTTACTCCAATGTATTGTAGCTTTGTTATTAAGGAAGGTGGTTTGTTGTGGAGATTTTTGTTACTGCAATGGATGGTAGCCTTGTCATTATGGAAGGTAGTTTGTTGTTGATATTTTTGTTACTCCAGTAGCCTTGTCATTATGGAAGGTAGTCTATTGTCCCGATTTTTGTTACTCCAATGGATGGTAGATTAGTCGTTATGGAAGGTAGTATGTTGTCGAGATTTTTGTTACTCCATTGGATGGCTGCCTTGTTATTATGGAAGGTAGTCTGTTGTCGAGATTTTTGTTATTCCAATGGATGGTAGCCTTGTCATTATGGAAGGTTGTCTTTTTGTCATGATTTTTGTTAATCCATTGGATAGTAGACTTGTCATTATGGAAGGTAGTCTGTTGATGATATTTTTTGTATTCCAATGGATGGTAGACTAGTCATTATGGAAGGTAGTCTGTTTTCTAGATTTTTATTACTCCAATGGATGGTAGTCTTGTCATTATGGAGGGTATTCTGTTGTCGAGATTTTTGTTACTCCAATGGATGGTAGCCTTGTCATTATGGAAGGTAGTCTGTCGTCGAAATTTATGTTATTCCAATGGATGGTAGCCTTGTCATTATGAAAGGTAGTCTATTGTCGAGATTTTTGTTACTCCAATGGATTGTATCCTTGTCATTATGGAAGGTAGTATGTTGTCGAGATTTTTTTTACTCCAATGGATGGTAGCCTTGTCATTATGGAAGGTAGTCTATTGTCGATATCATTGTTACTCCAATGGATGGAAGCCTAGTCATTATGGAAAGTAGTATGTTGTTGATATTTTTGTTACTCCAATGGATGGTAGCCTTGTCATTATGGAAGGTAGTCTGTTGTCCAAATTTTTTATACTCAAATGTATGGTAGCCTTGTCATTATGGAAGGTAGTCTCTTGTTGATATTTTTGTTACTCCAATGGATGGTAGCCTTCTCATTATGGAAGGTAGTTTGTTGTCGATATCTTTGTTTCTCCAATGGATGGTCGCCTTATCATTATGGAAGGTAGTTTGTTGTCCAGATTTTTGTTACTCCAATGGATGGTAGACTTGTCAATATGGAAGGTAGTCTGTTGTCGATATCATTGTTACTGCAATGGATGGTAGACTAGTCATTATGGAAGGTAGTCTTTTGTCGAGATTTTTGTTACTCCAATGAATGGTAGCCTAGTCATTATGGAAGGTAGTCTGTTGTTGAAATTTTTGTTACTCCATTGGATGGTAGCCTTGTCACTAAGGAAGGTGGTTTGTTGTCGAGATTTTTGTTACTGCAATGGATGGTAGCCTTGTCATTATGGAAGGTAGTTTGTTGTTGATATTTTTGTTACTCCAGTAGCCTTGTCATTATGGAAGGTAGTCTATTGTCCCGATTTTTGTTACTCCAATGGATGGTAGATTAGTCATTATGGAAGGTAGTATGTTGTCGAGATTTTTGTTACTCCATTGGATGGTAGCCTTGCTATTATGGAAGGTAGTCTATTGTCGATATCATTGTTACTCCAATGGATGGTAGCCTTGTCATTATGGAAGGTTGCCTTTTTGTCGTGATTTTTGTTAATCCATTGGATAATAGACTTATCATTATGGAAGGTAGTCTGTTGATGAAATTTTTGTTATTCCAATGGATGGTAGACTAGTCTTTATAGAAGGTAGTCTGTTTTCGAGATTTTTATTACTCCAATGGATGGTATCCTTGTCATTATGGAGTGTAATCTGTTGTCGAGATTTTTGTTACTCCAATGGATGGTAGCCTTGTCCTTATGGAAGGTAGTCTGTCGTCGAAATTTATGTTATTCCAATGGATGGTAGCCTTGTCATTATGAAAGGTAGTCTATTGTCTAGACTTTTCTTACTCCAATGGATTGTATCCTTGCCATTATGGAAGGTAGTATGTTGTCGAGATTCTTTTTACTCCAATGGATGGAAGCCTTGTAATTATGGATGATAGTCTGTTGTCGAGATTTTTGTTACTACAATGTATGGTATCCTTGTCATTATGGAAGGAAGTTTATTGTTGAAATCATTGTTACTCTAATGGATGGTAGCCTAGTCATTATGGAAAGTAGTTTTTGTCGAGATTTTTGTTACTCCAATGGATGGTAGCCTTATCATTATACAAGGTAGTCTGTTGTCCAAATTTTTTATACTCAAATGTTTGGTAGCCTTGTCATTATGGAAGGTAGTCTCTTGTTGATATTTTTGTTACTCCAATGGATGGTAGCATTGTCATTATGCAAGGTAGTTTGTTATCCAGATTTTTGTTACTCCAATGGATGGTAGCCGTTTATTATGGAAGGTAGTCTCTTGTTGATATTTTTTTTACTTCAATGGATGGTAGACTTGTCATTATGGAAGGTAGTCTGTTGTCGAGATTTTTGTTATTCAAATGGATGGTAGACTAGTCATTATGGAAGGTAGTCTTTAGTCGTGATTTTTGTTACTCCAATGAACGGTAGTCTAGTCATTATGGAAGGTAGTCTATTGTCGAGATTTTTTGACTCCATTGGATGGTAGCCTTGTCATTAAGGAAGGTGGTTTGTTGTCGAGATTTTTGTTACTTCAATGGATGGTAGCCTTGTCATTATGGAAGGTAGTTTGTTGTTGATATTTTTGTTACTCCAATGGATGGTAGCCTTGTCATTATGGAAGGTAGTCTATTGTCCAGATTTTTGTTACTCTAATGGATGGTAGACTAGTCGTTATGGAAGGTAGTCTGTTGTCGAGATTTTTGTTACTCCATTGGATGGAAGCCTTGTAATTATGAATGATAGTCTGTTGTCGAGATTTTTGTTACTACAATGTATGGTATCCTTGTCATTATGGAAGGTAGTTTATTGTCGAAATCATTGTTACTCTAATGGATGGTAGCCTAGTCATTTTGGAAAATAGTCTGCTGTCGAGATTTTTGTTACTCCAATGGATGCTAGCCTTATCATTATAGAAGGTAGTTTGTTGTCAAATTTTTTTATACTCAAATGTATGATAGCCTTGTCATTATGGAAGGTAGTCTCTTGTTGATATTTTTGTTACTCCAATGGATGGTAGCGTTGTCGTTATAGAAGGTAGTTTGTTGTCGATATCATTGTTACTCCAATGGATGTTAGCCTTGTCATTATGGAAGGTAGTTTATTGTCCAGATTTTTGTTACTCCAATGGATGGTAGCCGTTTATTATGGAAGGTAGTCTCTTGTTGATATTTTTTTTACTTCAATGGATGGTAGACTTGTCATTATGGAAGGTAGTCTGTTGTCGATAATTTTGTTACTTCATTGGATGGTAGCCTTGTCATTAAGGAAGGTGGTTTGTTGTCGATATCTTTGTTACTATAATGGATGGTAGCCTTGTCATTATGGAAGGTAGTTTGTTGTCCAGATTTTTATTACTCCAATGGATGGTAGCCTTATCATTATGGAAGGTAGTCTCTTGTTGATATTTTTCTTACTTCAATGGATGGTAGACTTCTCATTATGGAAGGTAGTTTGTTGTCGAGATTTTTGTTATTCCAATGGATGGTAGACTAGTCATTATGGAAGGTAGTCTTTTGTCGTGATTTTTGTTACTCCAATGAATGGTAGTCTAGTCATTATGGAAGGTAGTTTGTTGTCTAGATTTTTGTTACTACATTGGATGGTAGCCTTGTCATTAAGGAAGGTGGTTTGTTGTCGAGATTTTTGTTACTTCAATGGATGGTAGCCTAGTCATTATGGAAGGTAGTTTGTTGTTGATATTTTTGTTACTCCAATGGATGGTAGCCTTATCATTATGGAAGGTAGTCTATTGTCCCGATTTTTGTTACTCGAATGGATGGTAGACTAGTCGTTATGGAAGGTAGTCTGTTGTCGAGATTTTTGTTACTCCATTGGATGGTAGCCTTGTTATTATGGAAGGTAGTATGTTTTCAAGATTTTTATTACTCCAATGGATGGTAATCTTGTCATTATGGAGGGTAGTCTGTTGTCGAGATTTTTGTTACTCCAATAGATAGTAGCCTTGTCATTATGGTAGGTAGTATGTCGTCGAAATTTATGTTATTCCAATGGATGGTAGCCTTGTCATTATGAAAGGTAGTCTATTGTCGAGATTTTTGTTACTCCAATGGATTGTATCCTTGTCATTATGGAAGGTAGTATGTTGTCGAGATTTTTTTTACTCAAATGGATGGAAGCCTTGTAATTATGGATGATAGTCTATTGTCGAGATTTTTGTTACTACAATTTATGGTAGCCTTGTCTTTATGGAAGGTAGTTTGTTGTCGAGATTATTGTTACTACAATGGATTGTAGCCTTGTCATTTTGGAAGGTAGTCTATTGTCGAAATTATTGTTACTCTAATAGATGGTAGCCTAGTCATTATGGAAAGTAGTCTGTTGTCGAGATTTTTGTTACTCCAATGGATGGTAGCCTTATCATTATAGAAGGTAGTCTGTTGTCCAAATTTTTTATACTCAAATGTGTCGTAGCCATGTCATTATGGAAGGTAGTCTCTTGTTGATATTTTTGTTACTCCAATGGATGGTAGCCTTGTCATTATGGAAGGTAGTTTGTTGTCCAGATTTTTGTTACTCCAATGGATGGTAGCCGTTTATTATGGAAGGTAGTCTCTTGTTGATATTTTTTTTACTTCAATGGATGGTAGAGTTCTCATTATGGAAGGTAGTTTGTTGTCGAGATTTTTGTTATTCCAATGGATGGTAGACTAGTCTTTATGGAAGGTAGTCTTTTGTCGTGATTTTTGTTACTCCAATGAATGGTAGTCTAGTCATTATGGAAGGTAGTTTGTTGTCTAGATTTTTGTTACTACATTGGATGGTAGCCTTGTCATTAAGGAAGGTGGTTTGTTGTCGAGATTTTTGTTACTTCAATGGATGGTAGCCTAGTCATTATGGAAGGTAGTTGGTTGTTGATATTTTTGTTACTCCAATGGATGGTAGCCTTGTCATTATGGAAGGTAGCCTATTGTCCCGATTTTTGTTACTCGAATGGATGGTAGACTAGTCGTTATGGAAGGTAGTCTGTTGTCGAGATTTTTGTTACTCCATTGGATGGTAGCCTTGTTATTATGGAAGGTAGTATGTTTTCAAGATTTTTATTACTCCAATGGATGGTAATCTTGTCATTATGGAGGGTAGTCTGTTGTCGAGATTTTTGTTACTCCAATAGATAGTAGCCTTGTCATTATGGTATGTAGTATGTCGTCGAAATTTATGTTATTCCAATGGATGGTAGCCTTGTCATTATGAAAGGTAGTCTATTGTCGAGATTTTTGTTACTCCAATGGATTGTATCCTTGTCATTATGGAAGGTAGTATGTTGTCGAGATTTTTTTTTCTCAAATGGATGGAAGCCTTGTAATTATGGATGATAGTCTATTGTCGAGATTTTTGTTACTACAATTTATGGTAGCCTTGTCTTTATGGAAGGTAGTTTGTTGTCGAGATTATTGTTACTACAATGGATTGTAGCCTTGTCATTTTGGAAGGTAGTCTATTGTCGAAATTATTGTTACTCTAATAGATGGTAGCCTAGTCATTATGGAAAGTAGTCTGTTGTCGAGATTTTTGTTACTCCAATGGATGGTAGCCTTATCATTATAGAAGGTAGTCTGTTGTCCAAATTTTTTATACTCAAATGTGTCGTAGCCATGTCATTATGGAAGGTAGTCTCTTGTTGATATTTTTGTTACTCCAATGGATGGTAGCCTTGTCATTATGGAAGGTAGTTTGTTGTCCAGATTTTTGTTACTCCAATGGATGGTAGCCGTTTATTATGGAAGGTAGTCTCTTGTTGATATTTTTTTTACTTCAATGGATGGTAGAGTTCTCATTATGGAAGGTAGTTTGTTGTCGAGATTTTTGTTATTCCAATGGATGGTAGACTAGTCTTTATGGAAGGTAGTCTTTTGTCGTGATTTTTGTTACTCCAATGAATGGTAGTCTAGTCATTATGGAAGGTAGTTTGTTGTCTAGATTTTTGTTACTACATTGGATGGTAGCCTTGTCATTAAGGAAGGTGGTTTGTTGTCGAGATTTTTGTTACTTCAATGGATGGTAGCCTAGTCATTATGGAAGGTAGTTTGTTGTTGATATTTTTGTTACTCCAATGGATGGTAGCCTTGTCATTATGGAAGGTAGCCTATTGTCCCGATTTTTGTTACTCGAATGGATGGTAGACTAGTCGTTATGGAAGGTAGTCTGTTGTCGAGATTTTTGTTACTCCATTGGATGGTAGCCTTGTTATTATGGAAGGTAGTATGTTTTCAAGATTTTTATTACTCCAATGGATGGTAATCTTGTCATTATGGAGGGTAGTCTGTTGTCGAGATTTTTGTTACTCCAATAGATAGTAGCCTTGTCATTATGGTAGGTAGTATGTCGTCGAAATTTATGTTATTCCAATGGATGGTAGCCTTGTCATTATGAAAGGTAGTCTATTGTCGAGATTTTTGTTACTCCAATGGATTGTATCCTTGTCATTATGGAAGGTAGTATGTTGTCGAGATTTTTTTTACTCAAATGGATGGAAGCCTTGTAATTATGGATGATAGTCTATTGTCGAGATTTTTGTTACTACAATTTATGGTAGCCTTGTCTTTATGGAAGGTAGTTTGTTGTCGAGATTATTGTTACTACAATGGATTGTAGCCTTGTTATTTTGGAAGGTAGTCTATTGTCGAAATTATTGTTACTCTAATAGATGGTAGCCTAGTCATTATGGAAAGTAGTCTGTTGTCGAGATTTTTGTTACTCCAATGGATGGTAGCCTTATCATTATAGAAGGTAGTCTGTTGTCCAAATTTTTTATACTCAAATGTGTCGTAGCCATGTCATTATGGAAGGTAGTCTCTTGTTGATATTTTTGTTACTCCAATGGATGGTAGCCTTGTCATTATGGAAGGTAGTTTGTTATCCAGATTTTTGTTACTCCAATGGATGGTAGCCGTTTATTATGGAAGGGAGTCTCTTGTTGATATTTTTTTTACTTCAATGGATGGTAGACTTGTCATTATGGAAGGTAGTCTGTTGTCGATATTTTTGTTACTTCATTGGATGGTAGCCTTGTCATTTAGGAAGGTGGTTTGTTGTCGATATCTTTGTTACTATAATGGATGGTAGCCTTGTCATTATGGAAGGTAGTTTGTTGTCCAGATTTTTATTACTCCAATGGATGGAAGCCTTATCATTATGGAAGGTAGTCTCTTGTTGATATTTTTTTTACTTCAATGGATGGTAGACTTCTCATTATGGAAGGTAGTTTGTTGTCGAGATTTTTGTTATTCCAATGGATGGTAGACTAGTCATTATGGAAGGTAGTCTTTTGTCGTGATTTTTGTTACTCCAATGAATGGTAGTCTAGTCATTATGGAAGGTAGTTTGTTGTCTAGATTTTTGTTACTACATTGGATGGTAGCCTTGTCATTAAGGAAGGTGGTTTGTTGTCGAGATTTTTGTTACTTCAATGGATGGTAGCCTAGTCATTATGGAAGGTAGTTTGTTGTTGATATTTTTGTTACTCCAATGGATGGTAGCCTTGTCATTATGGAAGGTAGTCTATTGTCCCGATTTTTGTTACTCGAATGGATGGTAGACTAGTCGTTATGGAAGGTAGTCTGTTGTCGAGATTTTTGTTACTCCATTGGATGGTAGCCTTGTTATTATGGAAGGTAGTATGTTTTTAAGATTTTTATTACTCCAATGGATGGTAATCTTGTCATTATGGAGGGTAGTCTGTTGTCGAGATTTTTGTTACTCCAATAGATAGTAGCCTTGTCATTATGGTAGGTAGTATGTCGTCGAAATTTATGTTATTCCAATGGATGGTAGCCTTGTCATTATGAAAGGTAGTCTATTGTCGAGATTTTTGTTACTCCAATGGATTGTATCCTTGTCATTATGGAAGGTAGTATGTTGTCGAGATTTTTTTTACTCAAATGGATGGAAGCCTTGTAATTATGGATGATAGTCTATTGTCGAGATTTTTGTTACTACAATGTATGGTAGCCTTGTCTTTATGGAAGGTAGTTTGTTGTCGAGATTATTGTTACTACAATGGATTGTAGCCTTGTCATTTTGGAAGGTAGTCTATTGTCGAAATCATTGTTAATCTAATAGATGGTAGCCTAGTCATTATGGAAAGTAGTCTGTTGTCGAGATTTTTGTTACTCCAATGGATGGTAGCCTTATCATTATAGAAGGTAGTATGTTGTCCAAATTTTTTATACTCAAATGTGTCGTAGCCATGTCATTATGGAAGGTAGTCTCTTGTTGATATTTTTGTTACTCCAATGGATGGTAGCCTTGTCATTATGGAAGGTAGTTTGTTATCCAGATTTTTGTTACTCCAATGGATGGTAGCCGTTTATTATGGAAGGTAGTCTCTTGTTGATATTTTTGTTACTCCAATAGATAGTAGCCTTGTCATTATGGAAGGTAGTATGTCGTCGAAATTTATGTTATTCCAATGGATGGTAGCCTTGTCATTAAGGAAGGTGGTTTGTTGTCGATATCTTTGTTACTATAATGGATGGTAGCCTTGTCATTATGGAAGGTAGTTTGTTGTCCAGATTTTTATTACTCCAATGGATGGTAGCCTTATCATTATGGAAGGTAGTCTCTTGTGGATATTTTTTTTACTTCAATGGATGGTAGACTTCTCATTATGGAAGGTAGTTTGTTGTCGAGATTTTTGTTATTCCAATGGATGGTAGACTAGTCATTATGGAAGGTAGTCTTTTGTCGTGATTTTTGTTACTCCAATGAATGGTAGTCTAGTCATTATGGAAGGTAGTTTGTTGTCTAGATTTTTGTTACTACATTGGATGGTAGCCTTGTCATTAAGGAAGGTGGTTTGTTGTCGAGATTTTTGTTACTTCAATGGATGGTAGCCTAGTCATTATGGAAGGTAGTTTGTTGTTGATATTTTTGTTACTCCAATCGATGGTAGCCTTGTCATTATGGAAGGTAGTCTATTGTCCCGATTTTTGTTATTCGAATGGATGGTAGACTAGTCGTTATGGAAGGTAGTCTGTTGTCGAGATTTTTGTTACTCCATTGGATGGTAGCCTTGTTATTATGGAAGGTAGTATGTTTTCAAGATTTTTATTACTCCAATGGATGGTAATCTTGTCATTATGGAGGGTAGTCTGTTGTCGAGATTTTTGTTTCTCCAATAGATAGTAGCCTTGTCATTATGGAAGGTAGTATGTCGTCGAAATTTATGTTATCCCAATGGATGGTAGCCTTGTCATTATGAAATGTAGTCTATTGTCGAGATTTTTGTTACTCCAATGGATTGTATCCTTGTCATTATGGAAGGTAGTATGTTGTCGAGATTTTTTTTACTCAAATGGATGGAAGCCTTGTAATTATGGATGATAGTCTATTGTCGAGATTTTTGTTACTACAATTTATGGTAGCCTTGTCTTTATGGGAGGTAGTTTGTTGTCGAGATTAATGTTACTACAATGGATTGTAGCCTTGTCATTTTGGAAGGTAGTCTATTGTCGAAATTATTGTTACTCTAATAGATGGTAGCCTAGTCATTATGGAAAGTAGTCTGTTGTCGAGATTTTTGTTACTCCAATGGATGGTAGCCTTATCATTATAGAAGGTAGTTTGTTGTCCAAATTTTTTATACTCAAATGTGTCGTAGCCATGTCATTATGGAAGGTAGTCTCTTGTTGATATTTTTGTTACTCCAATGGATGGTAGCCTTGTCATTATGGAAGGTAGTTTGTTATCCAGATTTTTGTTACTCCAATGGATGGTAGCCGTTTATTATGGAAGGTAGTCTCTTGTTGATATTTTTTTTACTTTAATGGATGGTAGACTTGTCATTATGGAAGGTAGTATGTCGTCGAAATTTATGTTACTTCATTGGATGGTAGCCTTGTCATTAAGGAAGGCGGTTTGTTGTCGATAACTTTGTTACTATAATGGATGGTAGCCTTGTCATTATGGAAGGTAGTTTGTTGTCCAGATTTTTATTACTCCAATGGATGGTAGCCTTATCATTATGGAAGGTAGTCTCTTGTTGATATTTTTTTTACTTCAATGGATGGTAGACTTCTCATTATGGAAGGTAGTTTGTTGTCGAGATTTTTGTTATTACAATGGATGGTAGACTAGTCATTATGGAAGGTAGTATTTTGTCGTGATTTTTGTTACTCCAATGAATGGTAGTCTATTCATTATGGAAGGTAGTTTGTTGTCTAGATTTTTGTTACTCCATTGGATGGTAGCCTTGTCATTAAGGAAGGTGGTTTGTTGTCGAGATTTTTGTTACTTCAATGGATGGTAGCCTTGTCATTATGGAAGGTAGTTTGTTGTTGATATTTTTGTTACTCCAATGGATGGTAGCCTTGTCATTACGGAAGGTAGTCTATTGTCCCGATTTTTGTTACTCCAATGGATGGTAGACTAGTCGTTATGGAAGGTAGTCTATTGTCAAGATTTTTGTTACTCCATTTGATGGTAGCCTTGTTATTATGGAAGGTAGTCTATTGTCGAGATTTTTTTTAATCCAATGGATTGTAGACTAGTCATTATGGAAGGTAGTATGTTTTCAAGATTTTTATTACTCCAATGGATGGTAATCTTGTCATTATGGAGGGTAGTCTGTTGTCGAGATTTTTGTTACTCCAATAGATAGTAGCCTTGTATTTATGGAAGGTAGTATGTCGTCGAAATTTATGTTATTCCAATGGATGGTAGCCTTGTCATTAAGGAAGGTGGTTTGTTGTCGATATCTTTGTTACTATAATGGATGGTAGCCTTGTCATTATGGAAGGTAGTTTGTTGTCCAGATTTTTATTACTCCAATGGATGGTAGCCTTATCATTATGGAAGGTAGTCTCTTGTTGATATTTTTTTTACTTCAATGGATGGTAGACTTCTCATTATGGAAGGTAGTTTGTTGTCGAGATTTTTGTTATTCCAATGGATGGTAGACTAGTCATTATGGAAGGTAGTCTTTTGTCGTGATTTTTGTTACTCCAATGAATGGTAGTCTAGTCATTATGGAAGGTAGTTTGTTGTCTAGATTTTTGTTACTCCATTGGATGGTAGCCTTGTCATTAAGGAAGGTGGTTTGTTGTCGAGATTTTTGTTACTTCAATGGATGGTGGCCTTGTCATTATGGAAGGTAGTTTGTTGTTGATATTTTTGTTACTCCAATGGATGGTAGCCTTGTCATTATGGAAGGTAGTCTATTGTCCCGATTTTTGTTACTCCAATGGATGGTAGACTAGTCGTTATGGAAGGTAGTCTGTTGTCGAGATTTTTGTTACTCCATTTGATGGTAGCCTTGTTATTATGGAAGGTAGTCTATTGTCGAGATTTTTTTTATTCCAATGGATGGTAGACTAGTCATTATGGAAGGTAGTATGTTTTCAAGATTTTTATTACTCCAATGGATGGTAATCTTGTCATTATGGAGGGTAGTCTGTTGTCAAGATTTTTGTTACTCCAATAGATAGTAGCCTTGTCATTATGGAAGGTAGTATGTCGTCGAAATTTATGTTATTCCAATGGATGGTAGCCTTGTCATTAAGGAAGGTGGTTTGTTGTCGATATCTTTGTTACTATAATGGATGGTAGCCTTGTCATTATGGAAGGTAGTTTGTTGTCCAGATTTTTATTACTCCAATGGATGGTAGCCTTATCATTATGGAAGGTAGTCTCTTGTTGATATTTTTTTTACTTCAATGGATGGTAGACTTCTCATTATGGAAGGTAGTTTGTTGTCGAGATTTTTGTTATTCCAATGGATGGTAGACTAGTCATTATGGAAGGTAGTCTTTTGTCGTGATTTTTGTTACTCCAATGAATGGTAGTCTAGTCATTATGGAAGGTAGTTTGTTGTCTAGATTTTTGTTACTCCATTGGATGGTAGCCTTGTCATTAAGGAAGGTGGTTTGTTGTCGAGATTTTTGTTACTTCAATGGATGGTAGCCTTGTCATTATGGAAGGTAGTTTGTTGTTGATATTTTTGTTACTCCAATGGATGGTAGCCTTGTCATTATGGAAGGTAGTCTATTGTCCCGATTTTTGTTACTCCAATGGATGGTAGACTAGTCGTTATGGAAGGTAGTCTGTTGTCGAGATTTTTGTTACTCCATTGGATGGTAGCCTTGTTATTATGGAAGGTAGTCTATTGTCGAGATTTTTTTTATTCCAATGGATGGTAGACTAGTCATTATGGAAGGTAGTATGTTTTCAAGATTTTTATTACTCCAATGGATGGTAATCTTGTCATTATGGAGGGTAGTCTGTTGTCGAGATTTTTGTTACTCCAATAGATAGTAGCCTTGTCATTATGGAAAGTAGTATGTCGTCGAAATTTATGTTATTCCAATGGATGGTAGCCTTGTCATTATGAAAGGTAGTCTATTGTCGAGATTTTTGTTACTCCAATGGATTGTATCCTTGTCATTATGGAAGGTAGTATGTTGTCGAGATTTTTTTTACTTAAATGGATGGAAGCCTTGTAATTATGGATGATAGTCTATTGTCGAGATTTTTGTTACTACAATGTATGGTAGCCTTGTCTTTATGGAAGGTAGTTTGTTGTCGAGATTATTGTTACTACAATGGATTGTAGCCTTGTCATTTTGGAAGGTAGTCTATTGTCGAAATCATTGTTACTCTAATAGATGGTAGCCTAGTCATTATGGAAAGTAGTCTGTTGTCGAGATTTTTGTTACTCCAATGGATGGTAGCCTTATCATTATAGAAGGTAGTCTGTTGTCCAAATTTTTTATACTCAAATGTGTCGTAGCCATGTCATTATGGACGGTAGTCTCTTGTTGATATTATTGTTACTCCAATGGATGGTAGCCTTGTCATTATGGAAGGTAGTTTGTTGTCCAGATTTTTGTTACTCCAATGGATGGTAGCCGTTTATTATGGAAGGTAGTCTCTTGTTGATATTTTTGTTACTCCAATAGATAGTAGCCTTGTCATTATGGAAGGTAGTATGTCGTCGAAATTTATGTTATTCCAATGGATGGTAGCCTTGTCATTAAGGAAGGTGGTTTGTTGTCGATATCTTTGTTACTATAATGGATGGTAGCCTTGTCATTATGGAAGGTAGTTTGTTGTCCAGATTTTTATTACTCCAATGGATGGTAGCCTTATCATTATGGAAGGTAGTCTCTTGTTGATATTTTTTTTACTTCAATGGATGGTAGACTTCTCATTATGGAAGGTAGTTTGTTGTCGAGATTTTTGTTATTCCAATGGGTGGTAGACTAGTCTTTATGGAAGGTAGTCTTTTGTCGTGATTTTTGTTACTCCAATGAATGGTAGTCTAGTCATTATGGAAGGTAGTTTGTTGTCTAGATTTTTGTTACTACATTGGATGGTAGCCTTGTCATTAAGGAAGGTGGTTTGTTGTCGAGATTTTTGTTACTTCAATGGATGGTAGCCTAGTCATTATGGAAGGTAGTTTGTTGTTGATATTTTTGTTACTCCAATGGATGGTAGCCTTGTTATTATGGAAGGTAGCCTATTGTCCCGATTTTTGTTACTCGAATGGATGGTAGACTAGTCGTTATGGAAGGTAGTCTGTTGTCGAGATTTTTGTTACTCCATTGGATGGTAGCCTTGTTATTATGGAAGGTAGTATGTTTTCAAGATTTTTATTACTCCAATGGATGGTAATCTTGTAATTATGGAGGGTAGTCTGTTGTCGAGATTTTTGTTACTCCAATAGATAGTAGCATTGTCATTATGGTAGGTAGTATGTCGTCGAAATTTATGTTATTCCAATGGATGGTAGCCTTGTCATTATGAAAGGTAGTCTATTGTCGAGATTTTTGTTACTCCAATGGATTGTATCCTTGTCATTATGGAAGGTAGTATGTTGTCGAGATTTTTTTTCTCAAATGGATGGAAGCCTTGTAATTATGGATGATAGTCTATTGTCGAGATTTTTGTTACTACAATTTATGGTAGCCTTGTCTTTATGGAAGGTAGTTTGTTGTCAAGATTATTGTTACTACAATGGATTGTAGCCTTGTCATTTTGGAAGGTAGTCTATTGTCGAAATTATTGTTACTCTAATAGATGGTAGCCTAGTCATTATGGAAAGTAGTCTGTTGTCGAGATTTTTGTTACTCCAATGGATGGTAGCCTTATCATTATAGAAGGTAGTCTGTTGTCCAAATTTTTTATACTCAAATGTGTCGTAGCCATGTCATTATGGAAGGTAGTCTCTTGTTGATATTTTTGTTACTCCAATGGATGGTAGCCTTGTCATTATGGAAGGTAGTTTGTTGTCCAGATTTTTGTTACTCCAATGGATGGTAGCCGTTTATTATGGAAGGTAGTCTCTTGTTGATATTTTTTTTACTTCAATGGATGGTAGACTTCTCATTATGGAAGGTAGTTTGTTGTCGAGATTTTTGTTATTCCAATGGATGGTAGACTAGTCTTTATGGAAGGTAGTCTTTTGTCGTGATTTTTGTTACTCCAATGAATGGTAGTCTAGTCATTATGGAAGGTAGTTTGTTGTCTAGATTTTTGTTACTACATTGGATGGTAGCCTTGTCATTAAGGAAGGTGGTTTGTTGTCGAGATTTTTGTTACTTCAATGGATGGTAGCCTAGTCATTATGGAAGGTAGTTTGTTGTTGATATTTTTGTTACTCCAATGGATGGTAGCCTTGTCATTATGGAAGGTAGCCTATTGTCCCGATTTTTGTTACTCGAATGGATGGTAGACTAGTCGTTATGGAAGGTAGTCTGTTGTCGAGATTTTTGTTACTCCATTGGATGGTAGCCTTGTTATTATGGAAGGTAGTATGTTTTCAAGATTTTTATTACTCCAATGGATGGTAATCTTGTCATTATGGAGGGTAGTCTGTTGTCGAGATTTTTGTTACTCCAATAGATAGTAGCCTTGTCATTATGGTAGGTAGTATGTCGTCGAAATTTATGTTATTCCAATGGATGGTAGCCTTGTCATTATGAAAGGTAGTCTATTGTCGAGATTTTTGTTACTCCAATGGATTGTATCCTTGTCATTATGGAAGGTAGTATGTTGTCGAGATTTTTTTTACTCAAATGGATGGAAGCCTTGTAATTATGGATGATAGTCTATTGTCGAGATTATTGTTACTACAATGGATTGTAGCCTTGTCATTTTGGAAGGTAGTCTATTGTCGAAATTATTGTTACTCTAATAGATGGTAGCCTAGTCATTATGGAAAGTAGTCTGTTGTCGAGATTTTTGTTACTCCAATGGATGGTAGCCTTATCATTATAGAAGGTAGTCTGTTGTCCAAATTTTTTATACTCAAATGTGTCGTAGCCATGTCATTATGGAAGGTAGTCTCTTGTTGATATTTTTGTTACTCCAATGGATGGTAGCCTTGTCATTATGGAAGGTAGTTTGTTATCCAGATTTTTGTTACTCCAATGGATGGTAGCCGTTTATTATGGAAGGGAGTCTCTTGTTGATATTTTTTTTACTTCAATGGATGGTAGACTTGTCATTATGGAAGGTAGTCTGTTGTCGATATTTTTGTTACTTCATTGGATGGTAGCCTTGTCATTTAGGAAGGTGGTTTGTTGTCGATATCTTTGTTACTATAATGGATGGTAGCCTTGTCATTATGGAAGGTAGTTTGTTGTCCAGATTTTTATTACTCCAATGGATGGTAGCCTTATCATTATGGAAGGTAGTCTCTTGTTGATATTTTTTTTACTTCAATGGATGGTAGACTTCTCATTATGGAAGGTAGTTTGTTGTCGAGATTTTTGTTATTCCAATGGATGGTAGACTAGTCATTATGGAAGGTAGTCTTTTGTCGTGATTTTTGTTACTCCAATGAATGGTAGTCTAGTCATTATGGAAGGTAGTTTGTTGTCTAGATTTTTGTTACTACATTGGATGGTAGCCTTGTCATTAAGGAAGGTGGTTTGTTGTCGAGATTTTTGTTACTTCAATGGATGGTAGCCTAGTCATTATGGAAGGTAGTTTGTTGTTGATATTTTTGTTACTCCAATGGATGGTAGCCTTGCCATTATGGAAGGTAGTCTATTGTCCCGATTTTTGTTACTCGAATGGATGGTAGACTAGTCGTTATGGAAGGTAGTCTGTTGTCGAGATTTTTGTTACTCCATTGGATGGTAGCCTTGTTATTATGGAAGGTAGTATGTTTTCAAGATTTTTATTACTCCAATGGATGGTAAACTTGTCATTATGGAGGGTAGTCTGTTGTCGAGATTTTTGTTACTCCAATAGATAGTAGCCTTGTCATTATGGTAGGTAGTATGTCGTCGAAATTTATGTTATTCCAATGATGGTAGCCTTGTCATTATGAAAGGTAGTCTATTGTCGAGATTTTCGTTACTCCAATGGATTGTATCCTTGTCATTATGGAAGGTAGTATGTTGTCGAGATTTTTTTTACTCAAATGGATGGAAGCCTTGTAATTATGGATGATAGTCTATTGTCGAGATTTTTGTTACTACAATTTATGGTAGCCTTGTCTTTATGGAAGGTAGTTTGTTGTCGAGATTATTGTTACTACAATGGATTGTAGCCTTGTCATTTTGGAAGGTAGTCTATTGTCGAAATTATTGTTAATCTAATAGATGGTAGCCTAGTCATTATGGAAAGTAGTCTGTTGTCGAGATTTTTGTTACTCCAATGGATGGTAGCCTTATCATTATAGAAGGTAGTATGTTGTCCAAATTTTTTATACTCAAATGTGTCGTAGCCATGTCATTATGGAAGGTAGTCTCTTGTTGATATTTTTGTTACTCCAATGGATGGTAGCCTTGTCATTATGGAAGGTAGTTTGTTATCCAGATTTTTGTTACTCCAATGGATGGTAGCCGTTTATTATGGAAGGTAGTCTCTTGTGGATATTTTTTTTACTTCAATGGATGGTAGACTTGTCATTATGGAAGGTAGTCTGTTGTCGATATTTTTGTTACTTCATTGCATGGTAGCCTTGTCATTAAGGAAGGTGGTTTGTTGTCGATAACTTTGTTACTATAATGGATGGTAGCCTTGTCATTATGGAAGGTAGTTTGTTGTCCAGATTTTTATTACTCCAATGGATGGTAGCCTTATCATTATGGAAGGTAGTCTCTTGTTGATATTTTTTTTACTTCAATGGATGGTAGACTTCTCATTATGGAAGGTAGTTTGTTGTCGAGATTTTTGTTATTCCAATGGATGGTAGACTAGTCATTATGGAAGGTAGTCTTTTGTCGTGATTTTTGTTACTCCAATGAATGGTAGTCTAGTCATTATGGAAGGTAGTTTGTTGTCTAGATTTTTGTTACTACATTGGATGGTAGCCTTGTCATTAAGGAAGGTGGTTTGTTGTCGAGATTTTTGTTACTTCAATGGATGGTAGCCTAGTCATTATGGAAGGTAGTTTGTTGTTGATATTTTTGTTACTCCAATGGATGGTAGCCTTGTCATTATGGAAGGTAGTCTATTGTCCCGATTTTTGTTATTCGAATGGATGGTAGACTAGTCGTTATGGAAGGTAGTCTGTTGTCGAGATTTTTGTTATTCCAATGGATGGTAGACTAGTCATTATGGAAGGTAGTATGTTTTCAAGATTTTTATTACTCCAATGGATGGTAATCTTGTCATTATGGAGGGTAGTCTGTTGTCGAGATTTTTGTTACTCCAATAGATAGTAGCCTTGTCATTATGGAAGGTAGTATGTCGTCGAAATTTATGTTATTCCAATGGATGGTAGCCTTGTCATTATGAAAGGTAGTCTATTGTCGAGATTTTTGTTACTCCAATGGATTGTATCCTTGTCATTATGGAAGGTAGTATGTTGTCGAGATTTTTTTTACTTAAATGGATGGAAGCCTTGTAATTATGGATGATAGTCTATTGTCGAGATTTTTGTTACTACAATGTATGGTAGCCTTGTCTTTATGGAAGGTAGTTTGTTGTCGAGATTATTGTTACTACAATGGATTGTAGCCTTGTCATTTTGGAAGGTAGTCTATTGTCGAAATCATTGTTACTCTAATAGATGGTAGCCTAGTCATTATGGAAAGTAGTCTGTTGTCGAGATTTTTGTTACTCCAATGGATGGTAGCCTTATCATTATAGAAGGTAGTCTGTTGTCCAAATTTTTTATACTCAAATGTGTCGTAGCCATGTCATTATGGACGGTAGTCTCTTGTTGATATTATTGTTACTCCAATGGATGGTAGCCTTGTCATTATGGAAGGTAGTTTTTTGTCCAGATTTTTGTTACTCCAATGGATGGTAGCCGTTTATTATGGAAGGTAGTCTCTTGTTGATATTTTTGTTACTCCAATAGATAGTAGCCTTGTCATTATGGAAGGTAGTATGTCGTCGAAATTTATGTTATTCCAATGGATGGTAGCCTTGTCATTAAGGAAGGTGGTTTGTTGTCGATATCTTTGTTACTATAATGGATGGTAGCCTTGTCATTATGGAAGGTAATTTGTTGTCCAGATTTTTATTACTCCAATGGATGGTAGCCTTATCATTATGGAAGGTAGTCTCTTGTTGATATTTTTTTTACTTCAATGGATGGTAGACTTCTCATTATGGAAGGTAGTTTGTTGTCGAGATTTTTGTTATTCCAATGGGTGGTAGACTAGTCTTTATGGAAGGTAGTCTTTTGTCGTGATTTTTGTTACTCCAATGAATGGTAGTCTAGTCATTATGGAAGGTAGTTTGTTGTCTAGATTTTTGTTACTACATTGGATGGTAGCCTTGTCATTAAGGAAGGTGGTTTGTTGTCGAGATTTTTGTTACTTCAATGGATGGTAGCCTAGTCATTATGGAAGGTAGTTTGTTGTTGATATTTTTGTTACTCCAATGGATGGTAGCCTTGTCATTATGGAAGGTAGCCTATTGTCCCGATTTTTGTTACTCGAATGGATGGTAGACTAGTCGTTATGGAAGGTAGTCTGTTGTCGAGATTTTTGTTACTCCATTGGATGGTAGCCTTGTTATTATGGAAGGTAGTATGTTTTCAAGATTTTTATTACTCCAATGGATGGTAATCTTGTCATTATGGAGGGTAGTCTGTTGTCGAGATTTTTGTTACTCCAATAGATAGTAGCCTTGTCATTATGGTAGGTAGTATGTCGTCGAAATTTATGTTATTCCAATGGATGGTAGCCTTGTCATTATGAAAGGTAGTCTATTGTCGAGATTTTTGTTACTCCAATGGATTGTATCCTTGTCATTATGGAAGGTAGTATGTTGTCGAGATTTTTTTTACTCAAATGGATGGAAGCCTTGTAATTATGGATGATAGTCTATTGTCGAGATTATTGTTACTACAATGGATTGTAGCCTTGTCATTTTGGAAGGTAGTCTATTGTCGAAATTATTGTTACTCTAATAGATGGTAGCCTAGTCATTATGGAAAGTAGTCTGTTGTCGAGATTTTTGTTACTCCAATGGATGGTAGCCTTATCATTATAGAAGGTAGTCTGTTGTCCAAATTTTTTATACTCAAATGTGTCGTAGCCATGTCATTATGGAAGGTAGTCTCTTGTTGATATTTTTGTTACTCCAATGGATGGTAGCCTTGTCATTATGGAAGGTAGTTTGTTATCCAGATTTTTGTTACTCCAATGGATGGTAGCCGTTTATTATGGAAGGGAGTCTCTTGTTGATATTTTTTTTACTTCAATGGATGGTAGACTTGTCATTATGGAAGGTAGTCTGTTGTCGATATTTTTGTTACTTCATTGGATGGTAGCCTTGTCATTTAGGAAGGTGGTTTGTTGTCGATATCTTTGTTACTATAATGGATGGTAGCCTTGTCATTATGGAAGGTAGTTTGTTGTCCAGATTTTTATTACTCCAATGGATGGTAGCCTTATCATTATGGAAGGTAGTCTCTTGTTGATATTTTTTTTACTTCAATGGATGGTAGACTTCTCATTATGGAAGGTAGTTTGTTGTCGAGATTTTTGTTATTCCAATGGATGGTAGACTAGTCATTATGGAAGGTAGTCTTTTGTCGTGATTTTTGTTACTCCAATGAATGGTAGTCTAGTCATTATGGAAGGTAGTTTGTTGTCTAGATTTTTGTTACTACATTGGATGGTAGCCTTGTCATTAAGGAAGGTGGTTTGTTGTCGAGATTTTTGTTACTTCAATGGATGGTAGCCTAGTCATTATGGAAGGTAGTTTGTTGTTGATATTTTTGTTACTCCAATGGATGGTAGCCTTGCCATTATGGAAGGTAGTCTATTGTCCCGATTTTTGTTACTCGAATGGATGGTAGACTAGTCGTTATGGAAGGTAGTCTGTTGTCGAGATTTTTGTTACTCCATTGGATGGTAGCCTTGTTATTATGGAAGGTAGTATGTTTTCAAGATTTTTATTACTCCAATGGATGGTAATCTTGTCATTATGGAGGGTAGTCTGTTGTCGAGATTTTTGTTACTCCAATAGATAGTAGCCTTGTCATTATGGTAGGTAGTATGTCGTCGAAATTTATGTTATTCCAATGGATGGTAGCCTTGTCATTATGAAAGGTAGTCTATTGTCGAGATTTTCGTTACTCCAATGGATTGTATCCTTGTCATTATGGAAGGTAGTATGTTGTCGAGATTTTTTTTACTCAAATGGATGGAAGCCTTGTAATTATGGATGATAGTCTATTGTCGAGATTTTTGTTACTACAATTTATGGTAGCCTTGTCTTTATGGAAGGTAGTTTGTTGTCGAGATTATTGTTACTACAATGGATTGTAGCCTTGTCATTTTGGAAGGTAGTCTATTGTCGAAATTATTGTTAATCTAATAGATGGTAGCCTAGTCATTATGGAAAGTAGTCTGTTGTCGAGATTTTTGTTACTCCAATGGATGGTAGCCTTATCATTATAGAAGGTAGTATGTTGTCCAAATTTTTTATACTCAAATGTGTCGTAGCCATGTCATTATGGAAGGTAGTCTCTTGTTGATATTTTTGTTACTCCAATGGATGGTAGCCTTGTCATTATGGAAGGTAGTTTGTTATCCAGATTTTTGTTACTCCAATGGATGGTAGCCGTTTATTATGGAAGGTAGTCTCTTGTGGATATTTTTTTTACTTCAATGGATGGTAGACTTGTCATTATGGAAGGTAGTCTGTTGTCGATATTTTTGTTACTTCATTGGATGGTAGCCTTGTCATTAAGGAAGGTGGTTTGTTGTCGATAACTTTGTTACTATAATGGATGGTAGCCTTGTCATTATGGAAGGTAGTTTGTTGTCCAGATTTTTATTACTCCAATGGATGGTAGCCTTATCATTATGGAAGGTAGTCTCTTGTTGATATTTTTTTTACTTCAATGGATGGTAGACTTCTCATTATGGAAGGTAGTTTGTTGTCGAGATTTTTGTTATTCCAATGGATGGTAGACTAGTCATTATGGAAGGTAGTCTTTTGTCGTGATTTTTGTTACTCCAATGAATGGTAGTCTAGTCATTATGGAAGGTAGTTTGTTGTCTAGATTTTTGTTACTACATTGGATGGTAGCCTTGTCATTAAGGAAGGTGGTTTGTTGTCGAGATTTTTGTTACTTCAATGGATGGTAGCCTAGTCATTATGGAAGGTAGTTTGTTGTTGATATTTTTGTTACTCCAATGGATGGTAGCCTTGTCATTATGGAAGGTAGTCTATTGTCCCGATTTTTGTTATTCGAATGGATGGTAGACTAGTCGTTATGGAAGGTAGTCTGTTGTCGAGATTTTTGTTACTCCATTGGATGGTAGCCTTGTTATTATGGAAGGTAGTATGTTTTCAAGATTTTTATTACTCCAATGGATGGTAATCTTGTCATTATGGAGGGTAGTCTGTTGTCGAGATTTTTGTTTCTCCAATAGATAGTAGCCTTGTCATTATGGAAGGTAGTATGTCGTCGAAATTTATGTTATTCCAATGGATGGTAGCCTTGTCATTATGAAAGGTAGTCTATTGTCGAGATTTTTGTTACTCCAATGGATTGTATCCTTGTCATTATGGAAGGTAGTATGTTGTCGAGATTTTTTTTACTCAAATGGATGGAAGCCTTGTAATTATGGATGATAGTCTATTGTCGAGATTTTTGTTACTACAATTTATGGTAGCCTTGTCTTTATGGGAGGTAGTTTGTTGTCGAGATTATTGTTACTACAATGGATTGTAGCCTTGTCATTTTGGAAGGTAGTCTATTGTCGAAATTATTGTTACTCTAATAGATGGTAGCCTAGTCATTATGGAAAGTAGTCTGTTGTCGAGATTTTTGTTACTCCAATGGATGGTAGCCTTATCATTATAGAAGGTAGTCTGTTGTCCAAATTTTTTATACTCAAATGTGTCGTAGCCATGTCATTATGGAAGGTAGTCTCTTGTTGATATTTTTGTTACTCCAATGGATGGTAGCCTTGTCATTATGGAAGGTAGTTTGTTATCCAGATTTTTGTTACTCCAATGGATGGTAGCCGTTTATTATGGAAGGTAGTCTCTTGTTGATATTTTTTTTACTTCAATGGATGGTAGACTTGTCATTATGGAAGGTAGTATGTCGTCGAAATTTATGTTACTTCATTGGATGGTAGCCTTGTCATTAAGGAAGGCGGTTTGTTGTCGATAACTTTGTTACTATAATGGATGGTAGCCTTGTCATTATGGAAGGTAGTTTGTTGTCCAGATTTTTATTACTCCAATGGATGGTAGCCTTATCATTATGGAAGGTAGTCTCTTGTTGATATTTTTTTTACTTCAATGGATGGTAGACTTCTCATTATGGAAGGTAGTTTGTTGTCGAGATTTTTGTTATTACAATGGATGGTAGACTAGTCATTATGGAAGGTAGTATTTTGTCGTGATTTTTGTTACTCCAATTAATGGTAGTCTAGTCATTATGGAAGGTAGTTTGTTGTCTAGATTTTTGTTACTCCATTGGATGGTAGCCTTGTCATTAAGGAAGGTGGTTTGTTGTCGAGATTTTTGTTACTTCAATGGATGGTAGCCTTGTCATTATGGAAGGTAGTTTGTTGTTGATATTTTTGTTACTCCAATGGATGGTAGCCTTGTCATTACGGAAGGTAGTCTATTGTCCCGATTTTTGTTACTCCAATGGATGGTAGACTAGTCGTTATGGAAGGTAGTCTATTGTCGAGATTTTTGTTACTCCATTTGATGGTAGCCTTGTTATTATGGAAGGTAGTCTATTGTCGAGATTTTTTTTATTCCAATGGATGGTAGACTAGTGATTATGGAAGGTAGTATGTTTTCAAGATTTTTATTACTCCAATGGATGGTAATCTTGTCATTATGGAGGGTAGTCTGTTGTCGAGATTTTTGTTACTCCAATAGATAGTAGCCTTGTCATTATGGAAGGTAGTATGTCGTCGAAATTTATGTTATTCCAATGGATGGTAGCCTTGTCATTAAGGAAGGTGGTTTGTTGTCGATATCTTTGTTACTATAATGGATGGTAGCCTTGTCATTATGGAAGGTAGTTTGTTGTCCAGATTTTTATTACTCCAATGGATGGTAGCCTTATCATTATGGAAGGTAGTCTCTTGTTGATATTTTTTTACTTCAATGGATGGTAGACTTATCATTATGGAAGGTAGTTTGTTGTCGAGATTTTTGTTATTCCAATGGATGGTAGCCTTGTCATTATGAAAGGTAGTCTATTGTCGAGATTTTTGTTACTCCAATGGATTGTATCCTTGTCATTATGGAAGGTAGTATGTTGTCGAGATTTTTTTTACTCAAATGGATGGAAGCCTTGTAATTATGGATGATAGTCTATTGTCGAGATTATTGTTACTACAATGGATTGTAGCCTTGTCATTTTGGAAGGTAGTCTATTGTCGAAATTATTGTTACTCTAATAGATGGTAGCCTAGTCATTATGGAAAGTAGTCTGTTGTCGAGATTTTTGTTACTCCAATGGATGGTAGCCTTATCATTATAGAAGGTAGTCTGTTGTCCAAATTTTTTATACTCAAATGTGTCGTAGCCATGTCATTATGGAAGGTAGTCTCTTGTTGATATTTTTGTTACTCCAATGGATGGTAGCCTTGTCATTATGGAAGGTAGTTTGTTATCCAGATTTTTGTTACTCCAATGGATGGTAGCCGTTTATTATGGAAGGGAGTCTCTTGTTGATATTTTTTTTACTTCAATGGATGGTAGACTTGTCATTATGGAAGGTAGTCTGTTGTCGATATTTTTGTTACTTCATTGGATGGTAGCCTTGTCATTTAGGAAGGTGGTTTGTTGTCGATATCTTTGTTACTATTATGGATGGTAGCCTTGTCATTATGGAAGGTAGTTTGTTGTCCAGATTTTTATTACTCCAATGGATGGTAGCCTTATCATTATGGAAGGTAGTCTCTTGTTGATATTTTTTTTACTTCAATGGATGGTAGACTTCTCATTATGGAAGGTAGTTTGTTGTCGAGATTTTTGTTATTCCAATGGATGGTAGACTAGTCATTATGGAAGGTAGTCTTTTGTCGTGATTTTTGTTACTCCAATGAATGGTAGTCTAGTCATTATGGAAGGTAGTTTGTTGTCTAGATTTTTGTTACTACATTGGATGGTAGCCTTGTCATTAAGGAAGGTGGTTTGTTGTCGAGATTTTTGTTACTTCAATGGATGGTAGCCTAGTCATTATGGAAGGTAGTTTGTTGTTGATATTTTTGTTACTCCAATGGATGGTAGCCTTGTCATTATGGAAGGTAGTCTATTGTCCCGATTTTTGTTACTCGAATGGATGGTAGACTAGTCGTTATGGAAGGTAGTCTGTTGTCGAGATTTTTGTTACTCCATTGGATGGTAGCCTTGTTATTATGGAAGGTAGTATGTTTTCAAGATTTTTATTACTCCAATGGATGGTAATCTTGTCATTATGGAGGGTAGTCTGTTGTCGAGATTTTTGTTACTCCAATAGATAGTAGCCTTGTCATTATGGTAGGTAGTATGTCGTCGAAATTTATGTTATTCCAATGGATGGTAGCCTTGTCATTATGAAAGGTAGTCTATTGTCGAGATTTTTGTTACTCCAATGGATTGTATCCTTGTCATTATGGAAGGTAGTATGTTGTCGAGATTTTTTTTACTCAAATGGATGGAAGCCTTGTAATTATGGATGATAGTCTATTGTCGAGATTTTTGTTACTACAATTTATGGTAGCCTTGTCTTTATGGAAGGTAGTTTGTTGTCGAGATTATTGTTACTACAATGGATTGTAGCCTTGTCATTTTGGAAGGTAGTCTATTGTCGAAATTATTGTTAATCTAATAGATGGTAGCCTAGTCATTATGGAAAGTAGTCTGTTGTCGAGATTTTTGTTACTCCAATGGATGGTAGCCTTATCATTATAGAAGGTAGTATGTTGTCCAAATTTTTTATACTCAAATGTGTCGTAGCCATGTCATTATGGAAGGTAGTCTCTTGTTGATATTTTTGTTACTCCAATGGATGGTAGCCTTGTCATTATGGAAGGTAGTTTGTTATCCAGATTTTTGTTACTCCAATGGATGGTAGCTGTTTATTATGGAAGGTAGTCTCTTGTGGATATTTTTTTTACTTCAATGGATGGTAGACTTGTCATTATGGAAGGTAGTCTGTTGTCGATATTTTTGTTACTTCATTGGATGGTAGCCTTGTCATTAAGGAAGGTGGTTTGTTGTCGATAACTTTGTTACTATAATGGATGGTAGCCTTGTCATTATGGAAGGTAGTTTGTTGTCCAGATTTTTATTACTCCAATGGATGGTAGCCTTATCATTATGGAAGGTAGTCTCTTGTTGATATTTTTTTTACTTCAATGGATGGTAGACTTCTCATTATGGAAGGTAGTTTGTTGTCGAGATTTTTGTTATTCCAATGGATGGTAGACTAGTCATTATGGAAGGTAGTCTTTTGTCGTGATTTTTGTTACTCCAATGAATGGTAGTCTAGTCATTATGGAAGGTAGTTTGTTGTCTAGATTTTTGTTACTACATTGGATGGTAGCCTTGTCATTAAGGAAGGTGGTTTGTTGTCGAGATTTTTGTTACTTCAATGGATGGTAGCCTAGTCATTATGGAAGGTAGTTTGTTGTTGATATTTTTGTTACTCCAATGGATGGTAGCCTTGTCATTATGGAAGGTAGTCTATTGTCCCGATTTTTGTTATTCGAATGGATGGTAGACTAGTCGTTATGGAAGGTAGTCTGTTGTCGAGATTTTTGTTACTCCATTGGATGGTAGCCTTGTTATTATGGAAGGTAGTATGTTTTCAAGATTTTTATTACTCCAATGGATGGTAATCTTGTCATTATGGAGGGTAGTCTGTTGTCGAGATTTTTGTTTCTCCAATAGATAGTAGCCTTGTCATTATGGAAGGTAGTATGTCGTCGAAATTTATGTTATTCCAATGGATGGTAGCCTTGTCATTATGAAAGGTAGTCTATTGTCGAGATTTTTGTTACTCCAATGGATTGTATCCTTGTCATTATGGAAGGTAGTATGTTGTCGAGATTTTTTTTACTCAAATGGATGGAAGCCTTGTAATTATGGATGATAGTCTATTGTCGAGATTTTTGTTACTACAATTTATGGTAGCCTTGTCTTTATGGGAGGTAGTTTGTTGTCGAGATTATTGTTACTACAATGGATTGTAGCCTTGTCATTTTGGAAGGTAGTCTATTGTCGAAATTATTGTTACTCTAATAGATGGTAGCCTAGTCATTATGGAAAGTAGTCTGTTGTCGAGATTTTTGTTACTCCAATGGATGGTAGCCTTATCATTATAGAAGGTAGTCTGTTGTCCAAATTTTTTATACTCAAATGTGTCGTGGCCATGTCATTATGGAAGGTAGTCTCTTGTTGATATTTTTGTTACTCCAATGGATGGTAGCCTTGTCATTATGGAAGGTAGTTTGTTATCCAGATTTTTGTTACTCCAATGGATGGTAGCCGTTTATTATGGAAGGTAGTCTCTTGTTGATATTTTTTTTACTTCAATGGATGGTAGACTTGTCATTATGGAAGGTAGTATGTCGTCGAAATTTATGTTACTTCATTGGATGGTAGCCTTGTCATTAAGGAAGGCGGTTTGTTGTCGATAACTTTGTTACTATAATGGATGGTAGCCTTGTCATTATGGAAGGTAGTTTGTTGTCCAGATTTTTATTACTCCAATGGATGGTAGCCTTATCATTATGGAAGGTAGTCTCTTGTTGATATTTTTTTTACTTCAATGGATGGTAGACTTCTCATTATGGAAGGTAGTTTGTTGTCGAGATTTTTGTTATTACAATGGATGGTAGACTAGTCATTATGGAAGGTAGTATTTTGTCGTGATTTTTGTTACTCCAATTAATGGTAGTCTAGTCATTATGGAAGGTAGTTTGTTGTCTAGATTTTTGTTACTCCATTGGATGGTAGCCTTGTCATTAAGGAAGGTGGTTTGTTGTCGAGATTTTTGTTACTTCAATGGATGGTAGCCTTGTCATTATGGAAGGTAGTTTGTTGTTGATATTTTTGTTACTCCAATGGATGGTAGCCTTGTCATTACGGAAGGTAGTCTATTGTCCCGATTTTTGTTACTCCAATGGATGGTAGACTAGTCGTTATGGAAGGTAGTCTATTGTCGAGATTTTTGTTACTCCATTTGATGGTAGCCTTGTTATTATGGAAGGTAGTCTATTGTCGAGATTTTTTTTATTCCAATGGATGGTAGACTAGTGATTATGGAAGGTAGTATGTTTTCAAGATTTTTATTACTCCAATGGATGGTAATCTTGTCATTATGGAGGGTAGTCTGTTGTCGAGATTTTTGTTACTCCAATAGATAGTAGCCTTGTCATTATGGAAGGTAGTATGTCGTCGAAATTTATGTTATTCCAATGGATGGTAGCCTTGTCATTAAGGAAGGTGGTTTGTTGTCGATATCTTTGTTACTATAATGGATGGTAGCCTTGTCATTATGGAAGGTAGTTTGTTGTCCAGATTTTTATTACTCCAATGGATGGTAGCCTTATCATTATGGAAGGTAGTCTCTTGTTGATATTTTTTTACTTCAATGGATGGTAGACTTATCATTATGGAAGGTAGTTTGTTGTCGAGATTTTTGTTATTCCAATGGATGGTAGCCTTGTCATTATGAAAGGTAGTCTATTGTCGAGATTTTTGTTACTCCAATGGATTGTATCCTTGTCATTATGGAAGGTAGTATGTTGTCGAGATTTTTTTTACTCAAATGGATGGAAGCCTTGTAATTATGGATGATAGTCTATTGTCGAGATTATTGTTACTACAATGGATTGTAGCCTTGTCATTTTGGAAGGTAGTCTATTGTCGAAATTATTGTTACTCTAATAGATGGTAGCCTAGTCATTATGGAAAGTAGTCTGTTGTCGAGATTTTTGTTACTCCAATGGATGGTAGCCTTATCATTATAGAAGGTAGTCTGTTGTCCAAATTTTTTATACTCAAATGTGTCGTAGCCATGTCATTATGGAAGGTAGTCTCTTGTTGATATTTTTGTTACTCCAATGGATGGTAGCCTTGTCATTATGGAAGGTAGTTTGTTATCCAGATTTTTGTTACTCCAATGGATGGTAGCCGTTTATTATGGAAGGGAGTCTCTTGTTGATATTTTTTTTACTTCAATGGATGGTAGACTTGTCATTATGGAAGGTAGTCTGTTGTCGATATTTTTGTTACTTCATTGGATGGTAGCCTTGTCATTTAGGAAGGTGGTTTGTTGTCGATATCTTTGTTACTATTATGGATGGTAGCCTTGTCATTATGGAAGGTAGTTTGTTGTCCAGATTTTTATTACTCCAATGGATGGTAGCCTTATCATTATGGAAGGTAGTCTCTTGTTGATATTTTTTTTACTTCAATGGATGGTAGACTTCTCATTATGGAAGGTAGTTTGTTGTCGAGATTTTTGTTATTCCAATGGATGGTAGACTAGTCATTATGGAAGGTAGTCTTTTGTCGTGATTTTTGTTACTCCAATGAATGGTAGTCTAGTCATTATGGAAGGTAGTTTGTTGTCTAGATTTTTGTTACTACATTGGATGGTAGCCTTGTCATTAAGGAAGGTGGTTTGTTGTCGAGATTTTTGTTACTTCAATGGATGGTAGCCTAGTCATTATGGAAGGTAGTTTGTTGTTGATATTTTTGTTACTCCAATGGATGGTAGCCTTGTCATTATGGAAGGTAGTCTATTGTCCCGATTTTTGTTACTCGAATGGATGGTAGACTAGTCGTTATGGAAGGTAGTCTGTTGTCGAGATTTTTGTTACTCCATTGGATGGTAGCCTTGTTATTATGGAAGGTAGTATGTTTTCAAGATTTTTATTACTCCAATGGATGGTAATCTTGTCATTATGGAGGGTAGTCTGTTGTCGAGATTTTTGTTACTCCAATAGATAGTAGCCTTGTCATTATGGTAGGTAGTATGTCGTCGAAATTTATGTTATTCCAATGGATGGTAGCCTTGTCATTATGAAAGGTAGTCTATTGTCGAGATTTTTGTTACTCCAATGGATTGTATCCTTGTCATTATGGAAGGTAGTATGTTGTCGAGATTTTTTTTACTCAAATGGATGGAAGCCTTGTAATTATGGATGATAGTCTATTGTCGAGATTTTTGTTACTACAATTTATGGTAGCCTTGTCTTTATGGAAGGTAGTTTGTTGTCGAGATTATTGTTACTACAATGGATTGTAGCCTTGTCATTTTGGAAGGTAGTCTATTGTCGAAATTATTGTTAATCTAATAGATGGTAGCCTAGTCATTATGGAAAGTAGTCTGTTGTCGAGATTTTTGTTACTCCAATGGATGGTAGCCTTATCATTATAGAAGGTAGTATGTTGTCCAAATTTTTTATACTCAAATGTGTCGTAGCCATGTCATTATGGAAGGTAGTCTCTTGTTGATATTTTTGTTACTCCAATGGATGGTAGCCTTGTCATTATGGAAGGTAGTTTGTTATCCAGATTTTTGTTACTCCAATGGATGGTAGCTGTTTATTATGGAAGGTAGTCTCTTGTGGATATTTTTTTTACTTCAATGGATGGTAGACTTGTCATTATGGAAGGTAGTCTGTTGTCGATATTTTTGTTACTTCATTGGATGGTAGCCTTGTCATTAAGGAAGGTGGTTTGTTGTCGATAACTTTGTTACTATAATGGATGGTAGCCTTGTCATTATGGAAGGTAGTTTGTTGTCCAGATTTTTATTACTCCAATGGATGGTAGCCTTATCATTATGGAAGGTAGTCTCTTGTTGATATTTTTTTTACTTCAATGGATGGTAGACTTCTCATTATGGAAGGTAGTTTGTTGTCGAGATTTTTGTTATTCCAATGGATGGTAGACTAGTCATTATGGAAGGTAGTCTTTTGTCGTGATTTTTGTTACTCCAATGAATGGTAGTCTAGTCATTATGGAAGGTAGTTTGTTGTCTAGATTTTTGTTACTACATTGGATGGTAGCCTTGTCATTAAGGAAGGTGGTTTGTTGTCGAGATTTTTGTTACTTCAATGGATGGTAGCCTAGTCATTATGGAAGGTAGTTTGTTGTTGATATTTTTGTTACTCCAATGGATGGTAGCCTTGTCATTATGGAAGGTAGTCTATTGTCCCGATTTTTGTTATTCGAATGGATGGTAGACTAGTCGTTATGGAAGGTAGTCTGTTGTCGAGATTTTTGTTACTCCATTGGATGGTAGCCTTGTTATTATGGAAGGTAGTATGTTTTCAAGATTTTTATTACTCCAATGGATGGTAATCTTGTCATTATGGAGGGTAGTCTGTTGTCGAGATTTTTGTTTCTCCAATAGATAGTAGCCTTGTCATTATGGAAGGTAGTATGTCGTCGAAATTTATGTTATTCCAATGGATGGTAGCCTTGTCATTATGAAAGGTAGTCTATTGTCGAGATTTTTGTTACTCCAATGGATTGTATCCTTGTCATTATGGAAGGTAGTATGTTGTCGAGATTTTTTTTACTCAAATGGATGGAAGCCTTGTAATTATGGATGATAGTCTATTGTCGAGATTTTTGTTACTACAATTTATGGTAGCCTTGTCTTTATGGGAGGTAGTTTGTTGTCGAGATTATTGTTACTACAATGGATTGTAGCCTTGTCATTTTGGAAGGTAGTCTATTGTCGAAATTATTGTTACTCTAATAGATGGTAGCCTAGTCATTATGGAAAGTAGTCTGTTGTCGAGATTTTTGTTACTCCAATGGATGGTAGCCTTATCATTATAGAAGGTAGTCTGTTGTCCAAATTTTTTATACTCAAATGTGTCGTGGCCATGTCATTATGGAAGGTAGTCTCTTGTTGATATTTTTGTTACTCCAATGGATGGTAGCCTTGTCATTATGGAAGGTAGTTTGTTATCCAGATTTTTGTTACTCCAATGGATGGTAGCCGTTTATTATGGAAGGTAGTCTCTTGTTGATATTTTTTTTACTTCAATGGATGGTAGACTTGTCATTATGGAAGGTAGTATGTCGTCGAAATTTATGTTACTTCATTGGATGGTAGCCTTGTCATTAAGGAAGGCGGTTTGTTGTCGATAACTTTGTTACTATAATGGATGGTAGCCTTGTCATTATGGAAGGTAGTTTGTTGTCCAGATTTTTATTACTCCAATGGATGGTAGCCTTATCATTATGGAAGGTAGTCTCTTGTTGATATTTTTTTTACTTCAATGGATGGTAGACTTCTCATTATGGAAGGTAGTTTGTTGTCGAGATTTTTGTTATTACAATGGATGGTAGACTAGTCATTATGGAAGGTAGTATTTTGTCGTGATTTTTGTTACTCCAATTAATGGTAGTCTAGTCATTATGGAAGGTAGTTTGTTGTCTAGATTTTTGTTACTCCATTGGATGGTAGCCTTGTCATTAAGGAAGGTGGTTTGTTGTCGAGATTTTTGTTACTTCAATGGATGGTAGCCTTGTCATTATGGAAGGTAGTTTGTTGTTGATATTTTTGTTACTCCAATGGATGGTAGCCTTGTCATTACGGAAGGTAGTCTATTGTCCCGATTTTTGTTACTCCAATGGATGGTAGACTAGTCGTTATGGAAGGTAGTCTATTGTCGAGATTTTTGTTACTCCATTTGATGGTAGCCTTGTTATTATGGAAGGTAGTCTATTGTCGAGATTTTTTTTATTCCAATGGATGGTAGACTAGTCATTATGGAAGGTAGTATGTTTTCAAGATTTTTATTACTCCAATGGATGGTAATCTTGTCATTATGGAGGGTAGTCTGTTGTCGAGATTTTTGTTACTCCAATAGATAGTAGCCTTGTCATTATGGAAGGTAGTATGTCGTCGAAATTTATGTTATTCCAATGGATGGTAGCCTTGTCATTAAGGAAGGTGGTTTGTTGTCGATATCTTTGTTACTATAATGGATGGTAGCCTTGTCATTATGGAAGGTAGTTTGTTGTCCAGATTTTTATTACTCCAATGGATGGTAGCCTTATCATTATGGAAGGTAGTCTCTTGTTGATATTTTTTTTACTTCAATGGATGGTAGACTTCTCATTATGGAAGGTAGTTTGTTGTCGAGATTTTTGTTATTCCAATGGATGGTAGACTAGTCATTATGGAAGGTAGTCTTTTGTCGTGATTTTTGTTACTCCAATGAATGGTAGTCTAGTCATTATGGAAGGTAGTTTGTTGTCTAGATTTTTGTTACTACATTGGATGGTAGCCTTGTCATTAAGGAAGGTGGTTTGTTGTCGAGATTTTTGTTACTTCAATGGATGGTAGCCTAGTCATTATGGAAGGTAGTTTGTTGTTGATATTTTTGTTACTCCAATGGATGGTAGCCTTGTCATTATGGAAGGTAGTCTATTGTCCCGATTTTTGTTACTCCAATGGATGGTAGACTAGTCGTTATGGAAGGTAGTCTGTTGTCGAGATTTTTGTTACTCCATTGGACGGTAGCCTTGTTATTATAGAAGGTAGTCTATTGTCGAGATTTTTTTTATTCCAATGGATGGTAGACTAGTCATTATGGAAGGTAGTATGTTTTCAAGATTTTTATTACTCCAATGGATGGTAATCTTGTCATTATGGAGGGTAGTCTGTTGTCGAGATTTTTGTTACTCCAATAGATAGTAGCCTTGTCATTATGGAAGGTAGTATGTCGTCGAAATTTATGTTATTCCAATGGATGGTAGCCTTGTCATTATGAAAGGTAGTCTATTGTCGAGATTTTTGTTACTCCAATGGATTGTATCCTTGTCATTATGGAAGGTAGTATGTTGTCGAGATTTTTTTTACTCAAATGGATGGAAGCCTTGAAATTATGGATGATAGTCTATTGTCGAGACTTTTGTTACTACAATGTATGGTAGCCTTGTCTTTATGGAAGGTAGTTTGTTGTCGAGATTATTGTTACTACAATGGATTGTAGCCTTGTCATTTTGGAAGGTAGTCTATTGTCGAAATCATTGTTACTCTAATAGATGGTAGCCTAGTCATTATGGAAAGTAGTCTGTTGTCGAGATTTTTGTTACTCCAATGGATGGTAGCCTTATCATTATAGAAGGTAGTCTGTTGTCCAAATTTTTTATACTCAAATGTGTCGTAGCCATGTCATTATGGACGGTAGTCTCTTGTTGATATTATTGTTACTCCAATGGATGGTAGCCTTTGTCATTATGGAAGGTAGTTTGTTGTCCAGATTTTTGTTACTCCAATGGATGGTAGCCGTTTATTATGGAAGGTAGTCTCTTGTTGATATTTTTTTTACTTCAATGGATGGTAGACTTGTCATTATGGAAGGTAGTCTGTTGTCGATATTTTTGTTACTTCATTGGATGGTAGCCTTGGCATTAAGGAAGGTGGTTTGTTGTCGATATCTTTGTTACTATAATGGATGGTAGCCTTGTCATTATGGAAGGTAGTTTGTTGTCCAGATTTTTATTACTCCAATGGATGGTAGCCTTATCATTATGGAAGGTAGTCTCTTGTTGATATTTTTTTTACTTCAATGGATGGTAGACTTCTCGTTATGGAAGGTAGTTTGTTGTCGAGATTTTTGTTATTCCAATGGATGGTAGACTAGTCATTATGGAAGGTAGTCTTTTGTCGTGATTTTTGTTACTCCAATGAATGGTAGTCTAGTCATTATGGAAGGTAGTTTGTTGTCTAGATTTTTGTTACTCCATTGGATGGTAGCCTTGTCATTAAGGAAGGTGGTTTGTTGTCGAGATTTTTGTTACTTCAATGGATGGTAGCCTTGTCATTATGGAAGGTAGTTTGTTGTTGATATTTTTGTTACTCCAATGGATGGAAGCCTTGTCATTATGGAAGGTAGTCTATTGTCCCGATTTTTGTTACTCCAATGGATGGTAGACTAGTCGTTATGGAAGGTAGTCTGTTGTCGAGATTTTTGTTACTCCATTGGATGGTAGCCTTGTTATTATGGAAGGTAGTCTATTGTCGAGATTTTTTTTATTCCAATGGATGGTAGACTAGTCATTATGGAAGGTAGTATGTCTTCAAGATTTTTATTACTCCAATGGATGGTAATCTTGTCATTTTGGAGGGTAGTCTGTTGTCGTGATTTTTGTTACTCCAATAGATAGTAGCCTTGTCATTATGGAAGGTAGTATGTCGTCGAAATTTATGTTATTCCAATTGATGGTAGCCTTGTCATTATGAAAGGTAGTCTATTGTCGAGATTTTTGTTGCTCCAATGGATTGTATCCTTGTCATTATGGAAGGTAGTATGTTGTCGAGATTTTTTTTACTCAAATGGATGGAAGCCTTGTAATTATGGATGATAGTCTATTGTCCAGATTTTTGTTACTAAAATGTATGGTAGCCTTGTCTTTATGGAAGGTAGTTTGTTGTCGAGATTATTGTTACTACAATGGATTGGAGCCTTGTCATTTTGGAAGGTAGTCTATTGTCGAAATCATTGTTACTCTAATAGATGGTAGACTAGTCATTATGGAAAGTAGTCTGTAGTCGAGATTTTTGTTACTCCAATGGATGGTAGCCTTATCATTATAGAAGGTAGTTTGTTGTCCAAATTTTTTATACTCAAATGTGTCGTAGCCATGTCATTATGGAAGGTAGTCTCTTGTTGATATTTTTGTTACTCCAATGGATGGTAGCCTTGTCATTATGGAAGGTAGTTTGTTGTCCAGATTTTTGTTACTCCAATGGATGGTAGCCGTTTATTATGGAAGGTAGTCTCTTGTTGATATTTTTTTTACTTCAATGGATGGTAGACTTGTCATTATGGAAGTTAGTCTGTTGTCGATATTTTTGTTACTTCATTGGATGGTAGCCTTGTCATTAAGGAAGGTGGTTTGTTGTCGATATCTTTGTTACTATAATGGATGGTTGCCTTGTCATTATGGAAGGTAGTTTGTTGTCCAGATTTTTATTACTCCAATGGATGGTAGCCTTATCAATATGGAAGGTAGTCTCTTGTTGATATTTTTTTTACTTCAATGGATGGTAGACTTCTCATTATGGAAGGTAGTTTGTTGTCGAGATTTTTGTTATTCCAATGGATGGTAGACTAGTCATTATGGAAGGTAGTCTTTTGTCGTGATTTTTGTTACTCCAATGAATGGTAGTCTAGTCATTATGGAAGGTAGTTTGTTGTCTAGATTTTTGTTACTCCATCGGATGGTAGCCTTGTCATTAAGGAAGGTGGTTTGTTGTCGAGATTTTTGTTACTTCAATGGATGGTAGCCTTGTCATTATGGAAGGTAGTTTTTTATTGATATTTTTGTTACTCCAATGGATGGTAGCCTTGTCATTATGGAAGGTAGTCTATTGTCCCGATTTTTGTTACTCCAATGGATGGTAGGCTAGTCGTTATTGAAGGTAGTCTGTTGTCGAGATTTTTGTTACTCCATTGGATGGTAGCCTTGTTATTATGGAAGGTAGTCTATTGTCGAGATTTTTTTTATTCCAATGGATGGTAGACTAGTCATTATGGAAGGTAGTATGTTTTCAAGATTTTTATTACTCCAATGGATGGTAATCTTGTCATTATGGAGGGTAGTCTGTTGTCGAGATTTTTTTTACTCCAATAGATAGTAGCCTTGTCATTATGGAAGGTAGTATGTCGTCGAAATTTATGTTATTCCAATGGATGGTAGCCTTGTCATTATGAAAGGTAGTCTATTGTCGAGATATTTGTTACTCCAATGGATTGTATCCTTGTCATTATGGAAGGTAGTATGTTGTCGAGATTTTTTTTACTCAAATGGATGGAAGCCTTGTAATTATGGATGATAGTCTATTGTCGAGATTTTTGTTACTACAATGTATGGTAGCCTTGTCTTTATGGAAGGTAGTTTGTTGTCGAGATTATTGTTACTACAATGGATTGTAGCCTTGTCATTTTGGAAAGTAGTCTATTGTCGAAATCATTGTTACTCTAATAGATGGTAGCCTAGTCATTATGGAAAGTAGTCTGTTGTCGAGATTTTTGTTACTCCAATGGATGGTAGCCTTATCATTATAGAAGGTAGTCTGTTGTCCAAATTTTTTATACTCAAATGTGTCGTAGCCATGTCATTATGGAAGGTAGTCTCTTGTTGATATTTTTGTTACTCCAATGGATGGTAGCCTTGTCATTATGGAAGGTAGTTTGTTGTCCAGATTTTTGTTACTCCAATGGATGATAGCCGTTTATTATGGAATTTAGTCTCTTGTTGATATTTTTTTTACTTCAATGGATGGTAGACTTGTCATTATGGAAGGTAGTCTGTCGTCGATATTTTTGTTACTTCATTGGATGGTAGCCTTGTCATTAAGGAAGGTGGTTTGTTGTCGATATCTTTGTTACTATAATGGATGGTAGCCTTGTCATTATGGAAGGTAGTTTGTTGTCCAGTTTTTTATTACTCCAATGGATGGTAGCCTTATCATTATGGAAGGTAGTCTCTTGTTAATATTTTGTTTACTTCAATGGATGGTAGACTTCTCATTATGGAAGGTAGTTTGTTGTCGAGATTTTTGTTATTCCAATGGATGGTAGACTAGTCATTATGGAAGGTAGTCTTTTGTCGTGATTTTTGTTACTCCAATGAATGGTAGTCTAGTCATTATGGAAGGTAGTTTGTTGTCTAGATTTTTGTTACTCCATTGGATGGTAGCCTTGTCATTAAGGAAGGTGGTTTGTTGTCGAGATTTTTGTTACTTCAATGGATGGTAGCCTTGTCATTATGGAAGGTAGTTTGTTGTTGATATTTTTGTTACTCCAATGGATGGTAGCCTTGTCATTATGGAAGGTAGTCTATTGTCCCGATTTTTGTTACTCCAATGGATGGTAGACTAGTCGTTATGGAAGGTAGTCTGTTGTCGAGATTTTTGTTACTCCATTTGATGGTAGCCTTGTTATTATGGAAGGTAATCTATTGTCGAGATTTTTTTTATTCCAATGGATGGTAGACTAGTCACTATGGAAGGTAGTATGTTTTCAAGATTTTTATTACTCAAATGGATGGTAATCTTGTCATTATGGAGGGTAGTCTGTTGTCGAGATTTTTGTTACTCCAATAAATAGTAGCCTTGTCATTATGGAAGGTAGTATGTCATCGAAATTTATGTTATTGCAATGGATGGTAGCCTTGTCATTATGAAAGGTAGTCTATTGTCGAGATTTTTGTTACTCCAATGGATTGTATCCTTGTCATTATGGAAGGTAGTATGTTGTCGAGATTATTTTTACTCAAATGGATGGAAGCCTTGTAATTATGGATGATAGTCTATTGTCGAGATTTTTGCTACTACAATGTATGGTAGCCTTGTCTTTATGGAAGGTAGTTTGTTGTCGAGATTATTGTTACTACAATGGATTGTAGCCTTGTCATTTTGGAAGGTAGTCTATTGTCGAAATCATTGTTACTCTAATAGATGGTAGCCTAGTCATTATGGAAAGTAGTCTGTTGTCGAGATTTTTGTTACTCCAATGGATGGTAGCCTTATCATTATAGAAGGTAGTCTGTTGTCCAAATTTTTTATACTCAAATGTGTCGTAGCCATGTCATTATGGAAGGTAGTCTCTTGTTGATATTTTTGTTACTCCAATGGATGGTAGCCTTGTCATTATGGAAGGTAGTTTGTTGTCCAGATTTTTGTTACTCCAATGGATGATAGCCGTTTATTATGGAAGGTAGTCTCTTGTTGATATTTTTTTTACTTCAATGGATGGTAGACTTGTCATTATGGAAGGTAGTCTGTCGTCGATATTTTTGCTACTTCGTTGGATGGTAGCCTTGTCATTAAGGAAGGTGGTTTGTTGTTGATATCTTTGTTACTATAATGGATGGTAGCCTTGTCATTATGGAAGGTAGTTTGTTGTCCAGATTTTTATTACTCCAATGGATGGTAGCCTTATCATTATGGAAGGTAGTCTCTTGTTGATATTTTGTTTACTTCAATGGATGGTAGAATTCTCATTATGGAAGGTAGTTTGTTGTCGATATTTTTGTTATTCCAATGGATGGTAGACTAGTCATTATGGAAGGTAGTCTTTTGTCGTGATTTTTGTTACTCCAATGAATGGTAGTCTAGTCATTATGGAAGGTAGTTTGTTGTCTAGATTTTTGTTACTCCATTGGATGGTAGCCTTGTCATTAAGGAAGGTGGTTTGTTGTCGAGATTTTTGTTACTTCAATGGATGGTAGCCTTGTCATTATGGAAGGTTGTTTGTTGTTGATATTTTTGTTACTCCAATGGATGGTAGCCTTGTCATTATGGAAGGTAGTCTATTGTCCCGATTTTTGTTACTCCAATGGATGGTAGACTAGTCGTTATGGAAGGTAGTCTGTTGTCGAGATTTTTGTTACTCCATTGGATGGTATCCTTGTTATTATGGAAGGTAGTCTATTGTCGAGATTTTTTTTATTCCAATGGATGGTAGACTAGTCATTATGGAAGGTAGTATGTTTTCAAGATTTGTATTACTTCAATGGATGGTAATCTTGTCATTTTGGAGGGTAGTCTGTTGTCGAGATTTTTGTTACTCCAATAGATAGTAGCCTTGTCATTATGGAAGGTAGTATGTCGTCGAAATTTATGTTATTCCAATGGATGGTAGCCTTGTCATTATGAAAGGTAGTCTATTGTCGAGATTTTTGTTACTCCAATGGATTGTATCCTTGTCATTATGGAAGGTAGTATGTTGTCGAGATTTTTTTTACTCAAATGGATGGAAGTCTTGTAATTATGGATGATAGTCTATTGTCGAGATTTTTGTTACTACAATGTATGGTAGCCTTGTCTTTATGGAAGGTAGTTTGTTGTCGAGATTATTGTTACTACAATGGATTGTAGCCTTGTCATTTTGGAAGGTAGTCTATTGTCGAAATCATTGTTACTCTAATAGATGGTAGCCTAGTCATTATGGAAAGTAGTCTGTTGTCGAGATTTTTGTTACTCCAATGGATGGTAGCCTTATCATTATAGAAGGTAGTCTGTTGTCCAAATTTTTTATACTCAAATGTGTCGTAGCCATGTCATTATGGAAGGTAGTCTCTTGTTGATATTTTTGTTACTCCAATGGATGGTAGCCTTGTCATTATGGAAGGTAGTTTGTTGTCCAGATTTTTGTTACTCCAATGGATGGTAGCCGTTTATTATGGAAGGTAGTCTCTTGTTGATATTTTTTTTACTTCAATGGATGGTAGACTAGTCATTATGGAAGGTAGGCTGTTGTCGATATATTTGTTACTTCATTGGATGGTAGCCTTGTCATTAAGGAAGGTGGTTTGTTGTCGATATCTTTGTTACTATAATGGATGGTAGCCTTGTCATTATGGAAGGTAGTTTGTTGTCCAATTTTTTATTACTCCAATGGATGGTAGCCTTATCATTATAGAAGGTAGTCTCTTGTTGATATTTTTTTTACTTCAATGGATGGTAGACTTCTCATTATGGAAGGTAGTTTGTTGTCGAGATTTTTGTTATTCCAATGGATGGTAGACTAGTCATTATGGAAGGTAGTCTTTTGTCGTGATTTTTGTTACTCCAATGAATGGTAGTCTAGTCATTATGGAAGGTAGTTTGTTGTCTAGATTTTTGATACTCCATTGGATGGTAGCCTTGTCATTAAGGAAGGTGGTTTGTTGTCGAGATTTTTGTTACTTCAATGGATGGTAGCCTTGTCATTATGTAAGGTAGTTTGTTGTTGATATTTTTGTTACTCCAATGGATGGTAGCCTTGTCATTATGGAAGGTAGTCTATTGTCCCGATTTTTGTTACTCCAATGGATGGTAGACTAGTCGTTATTGAAGGTAGTCTGTTGTCGAGATTTTTGTTACTCCATTTGATGGTAGCCTTGTTATTATGGAAGGTAGTCTATTGTCGAGATTTTTTTTATTCCAATGGATGGTAGACTAGTCATTATGGAAGGTAGTATGTTTTCAAGATTTTTATTACTCCAATGGATGGTAATCTTGTCATTATGGAGGGTAGTGTGTTGTCGAGATTTTTGTTACTCCAATAGATAGTAGCCTTGTCATTATGGAAGGTAGTATGTCGTCGAAATTTATGTTTTTCCAATGGATGGTAGCCTTGTCATTATGAAAGGTAGTCTATTGTTGAGATTTTTGTTACTCCAATGGATTGTAACCTTGTCATTATGGAAGGTAGTATGTTGTCGAGATTATTTTTACTCAAATGGATGGAAGCCTTGTAATTATGGATGATAGTCTATTGTCGAGATTTTTGTTACTACAATGTATGGTAGCCTTGTCTTTATTGAAGGTAGTTTGTTGTCGAGATTATTGTTACTACAATGGATTGTAGCCTTGTCATTTTGGGAGGTAGTCTGTTGTCGTGATTTTTGTTACTCCAATGGATGGTAGCCTTATCATTATAGAAGGTAGTCTGTTGTCCAAATTTTTTATACTCAAATGTGTAGTAGCCATGTCATTATGGAAGGTAGTCTCTTGTTGATATTTTTGTTACTCCAATGGATGGTAGCCTTGTCATTATGGAAGGTAGTTTGTTGTCGATATCTTTGTTACTCCAATGGATGGTAGCCCTGTCATTATTGAAGGTAGTTTGTTGTCCAGATTTTTGTTACCCCAATGCATGGTAGCCTTTCATTATGCAAGGTAGTCTCTTGTTGATATTTTTTTTACTTCAATGGATGGTAGACTTGTCATTATGGAAGGTAGTCTATTGTCGATATTTTTGTTACTCCATTGGATGGTAGCCTTATCATTAAGGAAGGTGGTTTGTTGTCGATATCTTTGTTACTCTAATGGATGGTAGCCTTGTCATTATGGAAGGTAGTTTGTTGTCCAGATTTTTGTTACTCCAATGGATGGTAGCCTTATCATTATGGAAGGTAGTCTCCTGTTGATATTTTTTTACTTCAATGGATGGTAGACTTGTCATTATGGAAGGTAGTCTATTGTCGAGATTTTTTTATTCTAATGGATGGTAGACTAGTCATTATGGAAGGTAGTCTTTTGTCGTGATTTTTGTTACTCCAATGAATGGTAGTCTAGTCATTATGGAAGGTAGTCTATTTTCTAGATTTTTGTTACTCAATTGGATGGTAGCTTTGTCATTAAGGAAGGTGGTGTGTTGTCGAGATTTTTTTGCTTCAATGGATTGTAGCCTTGTCATTATGGAAGGTAGTCTATTGTTGATATTTTAGTTACTCCAATGGATGGTAGCCTTCTCATTATGGAAGGTAGTCTATTGTCCCGAGTTTTGTTACTCCAATGGATGGTAGACTAGTCGATATGGAAGGTAGTCTGTTGTCGAGATTTTTGTTACTCCATTGGATGGTAGCCTTGCTACTATGGAAGGTAGTCTATTGTCGAGATTTTTGTTATTCCAATGGATGGTAGCCTTGTGATTATGGAAGGTTGTCTTTTTGTCGTGATTTTTGTTAATCCATTGAATAGTAGACTTGTCATTATGGAAGGTAGTCTGTTGATGAAATTTTTGTTATTCCAATGGATGGTAGACTAGTCATTACAGAAGGTAGTCTGTTTTCGAGATTTTTATTACTCCAATGGATGGTAGCCTTGTCATTATGGAGTGTAGTCTGTTGTCGAGATTTTTGTTACTCCAATGGATTGTATCCTTGTCATTATGGAAGGTAGTATGTTGTCGAGATTTTTTTTACTCAAATGGATGAAAGCCTTGTAATTATGGATGATAGTCTATCGTCGAGATTTTTGTTACTACAATGTATGGTAGCCTTGTCTTTATGGAAGGTAGTTTGTTGTCGAGATTATTGTTACTACAATGGATTATAGCCTTATCATTATGGAAGGTAGTCTATTGTCGAAATCATTGTTACTCTAATAGATGGTAGCCTAGTCATTATGGAAAGTAGTTTGTTGTCGAGATTTTTGTTACTACAATGGATGGTAGCCTTATCATTATAGAATGTAGTCTGTTGTCCAAATTTTTTATACTCAAATGTATGGTAGCCTTGTCATTATGGAAGGTAGTCTCTTGTTGATATTTTTGTTACTCCAATGGATGGTAGCCTTGTCATTATGGAAGGTATTTTGTTGTCGATATCTTTGTTACTCCAATGGATGGTAGCCTTGTCATTATGGAAGGTAGTTTGTTGTCCAGATTTTTGTTACTCCAATGGATGGTAGCCTTATCATTATGGAAGGTAGTCTGTTGTTGATATTTTTTTACTTCAATGGATGGTAGACTTGTCATTACGGAAGGTTGTCTGTTGTTGAGATTTTTGTTATTCCAATGGATGGTAGACTAGTCATTATGGAAGGTAGTCTTTTGTCGTGATTTTTGTTACTCCAATGAATGGTAGTCTAGTCATTATGGAAGGTAGTCTATTGTCTTGATTTTTGTTACTCCATTGGATGGTAGCCTTATCATTAAGGAAGGTGGTTTGTTGTCGAGATTTTTTTTGCTTCAATGGATGGTATCCTTGTCATTATGGAAGGTAGTCTGTTGTTCATATTTTTGTTACTCCAATGGATGGTAGCCTTGTCATTATGGAAGGTAGTCTCTTGTTGATATTTTTTTTACTTCAATGGATGATAGACTTCTCATTATGGAAGGTAGTCTGTTGTCGATATTTTTGTTACTCCATTGGATGGTAGCCTTGTCATTAAGGAAGGTGGTTTGTTGTCGATATCTTTGTTACTCTAATGGATGGTAGCCTTGTCATTATGGAAGGTAGTTTGTTGTCCAATTTTTTTTTACTCCAATGGATGGTAGCCTTATCATTATGGAAGGTAGTCTCTTGTTGATATTTTTTTACTTCAATGGATGGTAAACTTGTCATTACGGAAGGTAGTATGTTGTCGAGATTTTTGTTATTCCAATGGATGGTAGCCTTGTCATTATGGAAGGTAGTTTGTTGTCCAGATTTTTGTTACTCCAATGGATGGTAGCCTTATCATTATGGAAGGTAGTCTCCTGTTGAGATTTTTGTTACTCCATTGGATGGTAGCCTTGTCATTAAGGAAGGTGGTGTGTTGTCGAGATTTTTGTTGCTTCAATGGATGGTAGCCTTGTCATTATGGAAGGTAGTCTGTTGTTGATATTTTTGTTACTCCAATGGATGGTAGCCTTGTCATTATGGAAGGTAGTCTATTGTCCTGAGTTTTGTTACTCCCATGGATGGTAGACTAGTTGTTTTGGAAGGTAGTGTGTTGTCGAGATTTTTATTACTCCATTGGATGGTAGCCTTGCTATTATGGAAGGTAGTCTATTTTCGAGATTTTTGTTATTCCAATGGATGGTAGCCTTGTCATTATGGAAGGTTGTCTTTTTGTCGTGATTTTTGTTAAGCCATTGGATAGTAGACTTGTCATTATGGAAGGTAGTCTGTTGATGAAATTTTTGTTATTCCAATGGATGGTAGACTAGTCATTATGGAAGGTAGTCTGTTTTCGAGATTTTTATTACTCCAATGGATGGTAGCCTTGTCATTATGGAGTGTAGTCTGTTGTCGAGATTTTTGTTACTCCAATGGATGGTAGCCTTGTCATTATGGAAGGTAGTCTGTCGTCGAAATTTATGTTATTCCAATGGATGGTAGCCTTGTCATAATGAAAGGTAGTCCATTGTCGAGATTTTTGTTACTCCAATGGATTGTATCCTTGTCATTATGGAAGGTAGTATGTTGTCGAGTTTTTTTTTACTCCAATGGATGGAAGCCTTGTAATTATGGATAATAGTCTGTTGTCGAGATTTTTGTTACTACAATGTATGGTATCCTTTTTATTATGGAAGGTAGTCTATTGTCGAAATCATTGTTACTCTAATGGATGGTAGCCTAGTCATTATGGAAAGTATTATGTTGTCGAGATTTTTGTTACTCCAATGGATGGTAGCCTAGTCATTATGAAAAGTAGTCTGTTGTCGAGATTTTTGGTACTCCAATGGATGGTAGCCTTATCATTATAGAAGGTAGTCTGTTGTCCAAATTTTTTATACTCAAATGTATGGTAGCCTTGTCATTATGGAAGGTAGTTTGTTGTCGATATCTTTGTTACTCCAATGGATGGTATCCTTGTCAATATGGAAGGTAGTTTGTTGTCCAGATTTTTGTTACTCCAATGGATGGTAGCCTTTGATTATGGAAGGTAGTCTCTTATTGATATTTTTTTTACTTCAATGGATGGTAGAGTTGTCATTATGGAAGGTAGTCTGTTGTCGATATTTTTGTTACTCCATTGGATGGTAGCCTTGTAATTAAGGAAGGTTGTTTGTTGTCGATATCTTTGTTACTCTAATGGATGGTAGCCTTGTCATTATGGAAGGTAGTTTGTTGTCCGGATTTTTGTTACTCCAATGGATGGTAGCCTTATCATTATGGAAGGTAGTCTCTTGTTGATATTTTTTTTACATCAATGGATGGTAGACTTGTCATTATGGAAGGTAGTATGTTGTCGAGATTTTTGTTATTCCAATAGATGGTAGACTAGTCATTATGGAAGGTAGTCTTTTGTCGTGATTTTTGTTACTCCAATGAATGGTAGTCTAGTCATTATGGAAGGTAGTCTGTTGTCTAGATTTTTGTTACTCCATTGGATGGAAGCCTTGTCATTAAGGAAGGTGGTGTGTTGTTGAGATTTTTGTTGCTTCAATGGATGGTAGCCTTGTCATTATGGAAGGTAGTCTGTTGTTGATATTTTAGTTACTCCAATGGATGGTAGCCTTGTCATTATGGAAGGTAGTCTGTTGTTGATATTTTAGTTACTCCAATGGATGGTAGCCTTGTCATTATGGAAGGTAGTCTATTGTCCCGAGTTTTGTTACTCCAATGGATGGTAGACTAATCTTTATGGAAGGTAGTCTGTTGTCGAGATTTTTGTTACTCCATTGGATGGTAGCCTTGCTATTATGGAAGGTAGTCTATTGTCGAGATTTTTGTTATTCCAATGGATGGTAGCCTTGTCATTATGGAAGGTTGTCTTTTTGTCGTGATTTTTGTTAATCCATTGGATAGTAGACTTGTCATTATGGAAGGTAGTATGTTGATGAAATTTTTGTTATTCCAATGAATGGTAGACTAGTCATTATGGAAGGTAGTCTGTTTTCGAGTTTTTTATTACTCCAATGGATGGTATCCTTGTCATTATGGAGTGTAGTCTGTTGTCGAGATTTTAGTTACTTTAATGGATGGTAGCCTTGTCATTATGGAAGGTAGTCTTTCGTCAAAATTTATGTTATTCCAATGGATGGTAGCCTTGTCATTATGAAAGGTAGTCTATTGTCGAGATTTTTTTACTCCAATGGATTGTATCCTTGTCATTATGGAAGGTAGTATGTTGTCGAGATTTTTTTTACTCCAATGGATGGAAGCCTTGTAATTATGGATGATAGTCTGTTGTCGAGATTTTTGTTACCACAATGTATGGTAGCCTTGTCTTTATGGAAGGTAGTTTGTTGTCGAGATTATTGTTACTACAATGGATTGTAGCCTTGTCATTATGGAAGGTATTCTATTGTCGAAATCATTGTTACTCCAATGGATGGAAGCCTTGTAATTATGGATGATAGTCTGTTGTCGAGATTTTTGTTACTCCAATGGATGGTAGCCTTATCATTATAGAAGGTAGTCTATTGTCCAAATTTTTTATACTCAAATGTAGGGTAGCCTTGTCATTATGGAAGGTAGTCTCTTGTTGATATTTTTGTTACTCCAATGGATGGTAGCCTTGTCATTATGGAAGGTAGTTTGTTGTCGATATCTTTGTTACTCCAATGGATGGGAGCCTTGTCATTAAGGAAGGTAGTTTGTTGTCAAGATTTTTGTTACTCCAATGGATGGTAGCCTTTCATTATGGAAGGTAGTCTCTTGTTGATATTTTTCTTACTTCAATGGATGGTAGACTTGTCATTATGGAAGGTAGTTTGTTGTCGATATTTTTGTTACTCCATTGGATGGTAGCCTTGTCATTAAGGAGGGTGGTTTGTTATCGATATCTTTGTTACTCTAATGGATGGTAGCCTTGTCATTATGGAAGGTAGTTTGTTGTCCAGATTTTTGTTACTCCAATGGATGGTAGCCTTATCATTATGGAAGGTAGTCTCTTGTTGATATTTTTTTTACTTCAATGGATGGTAGACTTGTCATTATGGAAGGTAGTCTTTTGTCGTGATTTTTGTTACTCCAATGAATGGTAGTCTAGTCATTATGGAAGGTAGTCTGTTGTCTAGATTTTTGTTACTCCATTGGATGGTAGCCTTGTCATTAAGGAAGGTGGTGTGTTGTAGAGATTTTTGTTGCTTCAATGGATGGTAGCCTTGTCATTATGGAACGTAGTCTGTTGTTGATATTTTTGTTACTCCAATGGATGGTAGCCTTGTCGTTATGGAAGGTAGTCTATTGTACCGAGTTTTGTTACTCCCATGGATGGTAGACTAGTCATTATGGAAGGTAGTCTGTTGTCGAGATTTTTGTTACTCCATTGGATGGTAGCCTTGCTATTATGAAAGGTAGTCTATTGTCGAGATTTTTGTTATTCCAATGGATGGTAGCCTTGTCATTATGGAAGGTTGTCTTTTTGTCGTGATTTTTGTTAAGCCATTGGATAGTAGACTTGTCATTATGGAAGGTAGTCTGTTGATGAAATTTTTGTTATTCCAATGGATGGTAGACTAGTCATTATGGAAGGTAGTCTGTTTTCGAGATTTTTATTACTCCAATGGATGGTAGCCTTGTCATTATGGAGTGTAGTCTGTTGTCAAGATTTTTGTTACTCCAATGGATGGTAGCCTTATCATTATGGAAGGTAGTCTGTCGTCGAAATTTATGTTATTCCAATGGATGGTAGCATTGTCATAATGAAAGGTAGTCTATTGTCGAGATTTTTGTTACTCCAATGGATTGTATCCTTGTCATTATGGAAGGTAGTATATTGTCGAGATTTTTTTTACTCCAATGGATGGAAGCCTTGTAATTATGGATGATAGTCTGTTGTCGAGATTTTTGTTACTACAATGTATGGTAGCCTTGTCTTTATGGAAGGTAGTTTGTTGTCGAGATTATTGTTACTACAATGGATTGTAGCCTTGTCATTATGGAAGGTAGTCTATTGTCAAAATCATTGTTACTCTAATAGATGGTAGCCTAGTCATTATGGAAAGTAGTCTGTTGTCGAGATTTTTGTTACTCCAATGGATGGTAGCCTTATCATCATTGAAGGTAGTCTATTGTCCAAATTTTTTATACTCAAATGTAGGGTAGCCTTGTCATTATGGAAGGTAGTCTCTTGTTGATATTTTTGTTACTCCAATGGATGGTAGCCTTGTCATTATGGAAGGTAGTTTGTTGTCGATATCTTTGTTACTCCAATGGATGGTAGCCTTGTCATTAAGGAAGGTAGTTTGTTGTCAAGATTTTTGTTACTCCAATGGATGGTAGCCTTTCATTATGGAAGGTAGTCTCTTGTTGATATTTTTCTTACATCAATGGATGGTAGACTTGTCATTATGGAAGGTAGTTTGTTGTCGATATTTTTGTTACTCCATTGGATGGTAGCCTTGTCATTAAGGAAGGTGGTTTGTTATCGATATCTTTGTTACTCTAATGGATGGTAGCCTTGTCATTATGGAAGGTAGTTTGTTGTCCAGATTTTTGTTACTCCAATGGATGGTAGCCTTATCATTATGGAAGGTAGTCTCTTGTTGATATTTTTTTTACTTCAATGGATGGTAGACTTGTCATTATGGAAGGTAGTCTTTTGTCGTGATTTTTGTTACTCCAATGAATGGTAGTCTAGTCATTATGGAAGGTAGTCTGTTGTCTAGATTTTTGTTACTCCATTGGATGGTAGCCTTGTCATTAAGGAAGGTGGTGTGTTGTAGAGATTTTTGTTGCTTCAATGGATGGTAGCGTTGTCATTATGGAACGTAGTCTGTTGTTGATATTTTTGTTACTCCAGTGGATGGTAGCCTTGTCGTTATGGAAGGTAGTCTATTGTACCGAGTTTTGTTACTCCCATGGATGGTAGACTAGTCATTATGGAAGGTAGTCTGTTGTCGAGATTTTTGTTACTCCATTGGATGGTAGCCTTGCTATTATGAAAGGTAGTCTATTGTCGAGATTTTTGTTATTCCAATGGATGGTAGCCTTGTCATTATGGAAGGTTGTCTTTTTGTCGTGATTTTTGTTAAGCCATTGGATAGTAGACTTGTCATTATGGAAGGTAGTCTGTTGATGAAATTTTTGTTATTCCAATGGATGGTAGACTAGTCATTATGGAAGGTAGTCTGTTTTCGAGATTTTTATTACTCCAATGGATGGTAGCCTTGTCATTATGGAGTGTAGTCTGTTGTCAAGATTTTTGTTACTCCAATGGATGGTAGCCTTGTCATTATGGAAGGTAGTCTGTCGTCGAAATTTATGTTATTCCAATGCATGGTAGCCTTGTCATAATGAAAGGTAGTCTATTGTCGAGATTTTTGTTACTCCAATGGATTGTATCCTTGTCATTATGGAAGGTAGTATATTGTCGAGATTTTTTTTACTCCAATGGATGGAAGCCTTGTAATTATGGATGATAGTCTGTTGTCGAGATTTTTGTTACTACAATGTATGGTAGCCTTGTCTTTATGGAAGGTAGTTTGTTGTCGAGATTATTGTTACTACAATGGATTGTAGCCATGTCATTATGGAAGGTAGTCTATTGTCAAAATCATTGTTACTCTAATAGATGGTAGCCTAGTCATTATGGAAAGTAGTCTATTGTCGAGATTTTTGTTACTCCAATGGATGGTAGCCTTATCATTATAGAAGGTAGTCTATTGTCCAAATTTTTTATACTCAAATGTATGGTAGCCTTGTCATTATGGAAGGTAGTCTCTTGTTGATATTTTTGTTACTCCAATGGATGGTAGCCTTGTCATTATGGAAGGTAGTTTGTTGTCGATATCTTTGTTACTCCAATGGATGGTAGCCTTGTCATTAAGGAAGGTAGTTTGTTGTCAAGATTTTTGTTACTCCAATGGATGGTAGCCTTTCATTATGGAAGGTAGTCTCTTGTTGATATTTTTTTTCCTTCAATGGATGGTAGACTTGTCATTATGGAAGGTAGTCTGTTATCGATATTTTTGTTACTCCATTAGATGGTAGCCTTGTCATTAAGGAAGGTGGTTTGTTATCGATATCTTTGTTACTCTAATGGATGGTAGCCTTGTCATTATGGAAGGTAGTTTGTTGTCCAGATTTTTGTTACTCCAATGGATGGTAGCCTTATCATTATGGAAGGTAGTCTCTTGTTGATATTTTTTTTACTTCAATGGATGGTAGACTTGTCATTATGGAAGGTAGTCTGTTGTCGAGATTTTTGTTACTACAATGGATGGTAGCCTTGTCATTATGGAAGGTAGTCTTTTGTCGTGATTTTTGTTACTCTAATGAATGGTAGTCTAGTCATTATGGAAGGTAGTCTGTTGTCTAGATTTTTGTTACTCCATTGGATGGTAGCCTTGTCATTAAGGAAGATGGTGTGTTGTCGAGATTTTTGTTGCTTCAATGGATGGTAGCCTTGTCATTATGGAACGTAGTTTGTTGTTGATATTTTTGTTACTCCAATGGATGGTAGCCTTGTCATTATGGAAGGTAGTCTATTGTCCCGAGTTTTGTTACTCCCATGGATGGTAGACTAGTCGTTATGGAAGGTAGTCTGTAGTCGAGATTTTTGTTACTCCATTGGATGGTAGCCTTGCTATTATGGAAGGTAGTCTATTGTCGAGATTTTTGTTATTCCAATGGATGGTAGCCTTGTCATTATGGAAGGTTGTCTTTTTGTCGTGATTTTTGTTAAGCCATTGGATAGTAGACTTGTCATTATGGAAGGTAGTCTGTTGATGAAATTTTTGTTATTCCAATGGATGGTAGACTAGTCATTATGGAAGGTAGTCTGTTTTCGAGATTTTTATTACTCCAATGGATGGTAGCCTTGTCATTATGGAGTGTAGTCTGTTGTCAAGATTTTTGTTACTCCAATGGATGGTAGCCTTGTCATTATGGAAGGTAGTCTGTCGTCGAAATTTATGTTATTCCAATGGATGGTAGCCTTGTCATAATGAAAGGTAGTCTATTGTCGAGATTTTTGTTACTCCAATGGATTGTATCCTTGTCATTATGGAAGGTAGTATATTGTCGAGATTTTTTTTACTCCAATGGATGGAAGCCTTGTAATTATGGATGATAGTCTGTTGTCGAGATTTTTGTTACTACAATGTATGGTAGCCTTGTCTTTATGGAAGGTAGTTTGTTGTCGAGATTATTGTTACTACAATGGATTGTAGCCTTGTCATTATGGAAGTTAGTCTATTGTCAAAATCATTGTTACTCTAATAGATGGTAGCCTAGTCATTGTGGAAATTAGTCTGTTGTCGAGATTTTTCTTACTCCAATGGATGGTAGCCTTATCATTATAGAAGGTAGTCTATTGTCCAAAATTTTTATACTCAAATGTATGGCAGCCTTGTCATTATGGAAGGTAGTCTCTTGTTGATATTTTTGTTACTCCAATGGATGGTAGCCTTGTCATTATGGAAGGTAGTTTGTTGTCGATATCTTTGTTACTCCAATGGATGGTAGCCTTGTCATTAAGGAAGGTAGTTTGTTGTCAAGATTTTTGTTACTCCAATGGATGGTAGCCTTTCATTATGGAAGGTAGTCTCTTGTTGATTTTTTTTTTACTTCAATGGATGCTAGACTTGTCATTATGGAAGGTAGTCTGTTGTCGATATTTTTGTTACTCCATTGGATGGTAACCTTGTCATTAAGGAAGGTGGTTTGTTATCGATATCTTTGTTACTCCAATGGATGGTAGACTAGTCATTATAGAAGGTAGTCTGTTTTCGAGATTTTTATTACTCCAATGGATGGTAGCCTTGTCATTATGGAAGGTAGTCTCTTGTTGATATTTTTTTTACTTCAATGGATGGTAGACTTGTCATTATGGAAGGTAGTCTGTTGTCAAGATTTTTTTTATTCCAATGGATGGTAGACTAGTCATTATGGAAGGTAGTCTTTTGTCGTGATTTTTGTTACTCTAATGAATGGTAGTCTAGTCATTATGGAAGGTAGTCTGTTGTCTAGATTTTTGTTACTCCATTGGATGGTAGCCTTGTCATTAAGGAAGGTGGTGTGTTGTCGAGATTTTTGTTGCTTCAATGGATGGTAGCCTTGTCATTATGGAAGGTAGTCTGTTGTTGATATTTTTGTTACTCCAATGGATGGTAGCCTTGTCATTATGGAAGGTAGTCTATTGTCCAGAGTTTTGTTACTCCCATGGATGGTAGACTAGTCGTTTTGGAAGGTAGTCTGTTGTCGATATTTTTGTTACTCTATTGGATGGTAGCCTTGCTATTATGGAAGGTAGTCTATTGTCGAGATTTTTGTTATTCCAATGGATGGTAGCCTTGTCATTATGGAAGGTTGTCTTTTTGTCGGGATTTTTGTTAAGCCATTGGATAGTAGACTTGTCATTATGGAAGGTAGTCTGTTGATGAAATTTTTGTTATTCCAATGGATGGTAGACTAGTCATTATGGAAGGTAGTCTGTTTTCGAGATTTTTATTACTCCAATGGATGGTAGCCTTGTCATTATGGAGTGTAGTCTGTTGTCGAGATTTTTGTTATTCCAATGGATGGTAGCCTTGTCATTATGGAAGGTAGTTTGTCGTCGAAATTTATGTTATTCCAATGGATGGTAGCCTTGTCATAATGAAAGCTAGTCTATTGTCGAGATTTTTGTTACTCCAATGGATTGTATCCTTGTCATTATGGAAGGTAGTATGTTGTCGAGATTTTTTTTACTCCAATGGATGGAAGCCTTATAATTATGGATGATAGTCTGTTGTCGAGATTTTTGTTACTACAATGTATGGTATCCTTGTCATTATGGAAGGTAGTCTATTGTCGAATCATTGTTACTCTAATGGATGGTAGCCTAGTCATTATGGAAAGTATTTTGTTGTCGAGATTTTTGTTACTCCAATGGATGGTAGCCTAGTCATTATGGAAAGTAGTCTGTTGTCGAGATTTTTGTTACTCCAATGGATGGTAGCCTTATCATTATAGAAGGTAGTCTATTGTCCAAATTTTTTATACTCAAATGTATGGTAGCCTTGTCATTATGGAAGGTAGTCTCTTGTTGATATTTTTGTTACTCCAATGGATGGTAGCCTTGTCATTATGGAAGGTAGTTTGTTGTCGATATCTTTGTTACTCCAATGGATGGTAGCCTTGTCATTATGGAAGGTAGTTTGTTGTCCAGATTTTTGTTACTCCAATGGATGGTAGACTTTCATTATGGAAGGTAGTCTCTTGTTGATATTTTTTTTACTTCAATGGATGGTAGACTTGTCATTATGGAAGGTAGTCTGTTGTCGATATTTTTGTTACTCCATTGGATGGAATCCTTGTCATTAAGGAAGGTGGTTTGTTGTCGATATCTTCGTTACTCTAATGGATGGTAGCCTTGTCATTATGGAAGGTAGTTTGTTGTCCAAATTTTTATTACTCCAATGGATGGTTGCCTTATCATTATGGAAGGTAGTCTCTTGTTGATATTTTTTTTACTTCAATGGATGGTAGACTTGTCATTATGGAAGGTAGTCTATTGTCGAGATTTTTTTTATTCCAATGGATGGTAGACTAGTCATTATGGAAGGTAGTCTTTTGTCGTGATTTTTGTTACTCCAATGAATGGTAGTCTAGTCATTATGGAAGGTAGTCTGTTGTCTAGATTTTTGTTACTCCATTGGATGGTAGCCTTGTCATTAAGGAAGGTGGTGTGTTGTCGAGATTTTTGTTGCTTCAATGGATGGTAGCCTTGTCATTATGGAAGGTAGTCTGTTGTTGATATTTTTGTTACTCCAATGGATGGTAGCCTTGTCATTATGGAAGGTATTATATTGTCCCGAGTTTTGTTACTCCCATGGATGGTAGACTAGTCATTTTGGAAGGTAGTCTGTTGTCGAGATTTTTGTTACTCCATTGGATGGTAGCCTTGCTATTATGGAAGGTAGTCTATTGTCGAGATTTTTGGTATTCCAATGGATGGTAGCCTTGTAATTATGGAAGGTTGTCTTTTTGTCGTGATTTTTTTTAATCCATTGGATAGTAGACTTGTTATTATGGAAGGTAGTCTGTTGATGAAATTTTTGTTATTCCAATGGATAGTAGACTAGTCATTATGGAAGGTAGTCTGTTTTCGAGATTTTTATTACTCCAATGGATGGTATCTTTGTCATTATGGAGTGTAGTCTGTTGTCGAGATTTTTGTTACTCCAATGGATGGTAGCCTTGTCATTATGGAAGGTAGTCTGTCGTCGAAATTTATGTTATTCCAATGGATGGTAGCCTTGTCATTATGAAAGCTTGTCTATTGTCTAGACTTTCGTTACTTCAATGGATTGTATCCTTGTCATTATGGAAGGTAGTATGTTGTCGAGATTTTTTTTACTCCAATGGATGGAAGCTTTGTAATTATGGATGATAGTCTGTTGTCGAGATTTTTGTTACTACAATGTATGGTATCCTTGTCATTATGGAAGGTAGTCTATGGTGGAAATCATTATTACTCTAATGGATGGTAGCCTAGTCATTATGGAAAGTATTCTGTTGTCGAGATTTTTGTTACTCTAATGGATGGTAGCCTTATCATCATAGAAGGTAGTCTGTTGTCCAAATTTTTTATACTCAAATGTATGGTAGCCTTGTCATTATGGAAGGTAGTCTCTTGTTGATATTTATGTTACTCCAATGGATGGTAGCCTTGTCGTTATGGAAGGTAGTTTGTTGTCGATATCTTTGTTACTCCAATGGATGGTAGCCTTGTCATTATGGAAGGTAGTTTGTTGTCCAGATTTTTGTTACTCCAATGGATGGTAGCCTTTCATTATGGAAGGTAGTCTCTTGTTGATATTTTTTTTACTTCAATGGATGGTAGACTTGTCATTATGGAAGGTAGTCTGTTGTCGATATTTTTGTTACTCCATTGGATGGTAGACTTATCATTAGGGAAGGTGGTTTGTTGTCGATATCTTTGTTACTATAATGGATGGTAGCCTTGTCATTATGGAAGGTAGTTTGTTGTCCAGATTTTTGTTACTCCAATGGATGGTAGCCTTATCATTATGGAAGGTAGTCTCTTGTTGATATTTTTTTTACTTCAATGGATGGCAGACTTGTCATTATGGAAAGTAGTCTGTTGTCGAGATTTTTGTTATTCCAATGGATGGTAGACTAGTAATTATGGAAGGTAGTCTTTTTTCGTGATTTTTTTTACTCCAATGAATGGTAGTCTAGTCATTATGGAAGGTAGTTTGTTGTCGAGATTTTTGTTACTCCATTGGATGGTAGCCTTGTCATTAAGGAAGGTGGTTTGTTGTCGATATTTTTGTTACTTCAATGGATGGTAGCCTTGTCATTATGGAAGGTAGTTTGTTGTTGATATTTTTGTTACTCCAATGGATGGTAGCCTTGTCATTATGGAAGGTAGTTTGTTGTTGATATTTTTGTTACTCCAATGGATGGTAGCCTTGTCATTATGGAAGATAGTCTATTGTCCCGATTTTTGTTACTCCAATGGATGGTTGACTAGTCGTTATGGAAGCTAGTCTGTTGTCGAGATTTTTGTTACTCCATTGGATGGTAGCCTTGTTATTATGGAAGGTAGTCCATTGTCGAGATTTTTGTTATTCCAACGGATGGTAGACTAGTCATTATGGAAGGTAGTATGTTTTCAAGATTTTTATTACTCCAATGGATGGTAGTCTTGTCATTATGAAAGGTAGTCTATTGTCGAGATTTTTGTTACTCCAATGGATTGTATCCTTGTCATTATGGAAGGTAGTATGTTGTCGAGTATTTTTTTCCTCAAATGGATGGAAGCCTTGTAATTATGGATGATAGTCTATTGTCGAGATTTTTGTTACTACAATGTATGGTAGCCTCGTCTTTATGGAAGGTAGTTTGTTGTCGAGATTATTGTTACTACAATGGATTATAGCCTTGTCATTATGGAAGGTAGTCTATTGTCGAAATCATTGTTACTCTAATAGATGGTAGCCTAGTCATTATGGAAAGTAGTCTGTTGTCGAGATTTTTGTTACTCCAATGGATGGTAGCCTTATCATTATAGAAGGTTGTCTGTTGTCCAAATTTTTTATACTCAAATGTATGGTAGCCTTGTCATTATGGAAGGTAGTCACTTGTTGATATTTTTGTTACTCCAATGGATGGTAGCCTTGTCATTATGGAAGGTAGTTTGTTGTCGATATCTTTGTTACTCCAATGGATGGTAGCCTTGTCATTATGGAAAGTAGTTTGTTGTCCAGATTTTTGTTACTCCAATGGATGGTAGCCTTTCATTATGGAAGGTAGTCTCTTGTTGATATTTTTTTTACTTCAATGTATGGTAGACTTGTCATTATGGAAGGTAGTCTGTTGTCGATATTTTTGTTACTCCATTGGATGGTAGCCTTGTCATTAAGGAAGGTGGTTTGTTGTCGATATCTTTGTTACTCTAATGGAATGTAGCCTTGTCCTTATTGAAGGTAGTTTGTTGTCCAGATTTTTGTTACTCCATTGGATGGTAGCCTTATCATTATGGAAGGTAGTCTCTTGTTGATATTTTTTTTACTTCAATGGATGGTAGACTTGTCATTATGGAAGGTAGTCTGTTGTCGAGACTTTTGTTATTCCAATGGATGGTAGACTAGTCATTATGGAAGGTAGTCTTTTGTCATGATTTTTGTTACTCCAATGAATGGTAGTCTAGTCATTATGGAAGGTAGTCTATTGTCTAGATTTTTGTTACTCCATTGGATGGTAGCCTTGTCATTAAGGAAGGTGGTTTGTTGTCGATATTTTTGTTACTTCAATGGATGGTAGCCTTGTCATTATGGAAGGTAGTTTGTTGTTGATATTTTTGTTACTTCAATGGATGGTAGCCTTGTCATTATGGAAGATAGTCTATTGTCCCGATTTTTGTTACTCCAATGGATGGTTGACTAGTCGTTATGGAAGGTAGTCTGTTGTCGAGATTTTTGTTACTCCATTGGATGGTACCCTTGTTATTATGGAAGGTAGTCCATTGTCGAGATTTTTGTTATTCCAACGGATGGTAGACTAGTCATTATGGAAGGTAGTATCTTTTCAAGATTTTTATTACTCCAATGGATGGTAGTCTTGTCATTATGAAAGGTAGTCTATTGTCGAGATTTTTGTTACTCCAATGGATTGTATCCTTGTCATTATGGTAGGTAGTATGTTGTCGAGTATTTTTTTCCTCAAATGGATGGAAGCCTTGTAATTATGGATGATAGTCTATTGTCGAGATTTTTGTTACTACAATGTATGGTAGCCTCGTCTTTATGGAAGGTAGTTTGTTGTCGAGATTATTGTTACTACAATGGATTATAGCCTTGTCATTATGGAAGGTAGTCTATTGTCGAAATCATTGTTACTCTAATAGATGGTAGCCTAGTCATTATGGAAAGTAGTCTGTTGTCGAGATTTTTGTTACTCCAATGGATGGTAGCCTTATCATTATAGAAGGTAGTCTGTTGTCCAAATTTTTTATACTCAAATGTATGGTAGCCTTGTCATTATGGAAGGTAGTCACTTGTTGATATTTTTGTTACTCCAATGGATGGTAGCCTTGTCATTATGGAAGGTAGTTTGTTGTCGATAGCTTTGTTACTCCAATGGATGGTAGCCTTGTCATTATGGAAATTAGTTTGTTGTCCAGATTTTTGTTACTCCAATGGATGGTAGCCTTTCATTATGGAAGGTAGTCTCTTGTTGATATTTTTTTTACTTCAATGGATGGTAGACTTGTCATTATGGAAGGTAGTCTGTTGTCGAGATTTTTGTTATTCCAATGGATGGTAGACTAGTCATTATGGAAGGTAGTCTTTTGTCGTGATTTTTGTTACTCCAATGAATGGTAGTCTAGTCATTATGGAAGGTAGTCTGTTGTCTAGATTTTTGTTACTCCATTGGATGGTAGCCTTGTCATTAAGGAAGGTGGTTTGTTGTCGAGATTTTTGTGGCTTCAATGGATGGTAGCCTTGTCATTATGGAAGGTAGTCTGTTGTTGATACTTTTGTTACTCCAATGGATGGTAGCCTTGTCATTATGGAAGGTAGTATATTGTCCCGAGTTTTGTTACTCCAATGGATGGTAGACTAGTCGTTATGGAAGGTAGTCTGTTGTCGAGATTATTGTTACTCCATTGGATGGTAGCCTTGCTATTATGGAAGGTAGTCTATTGTCGAGATTTTTGTTATTCCAATGGATGGTAGCCTTGTCATTATGGAAGGTTGTCTTTTTGTCGTGATTTTTGTTAATCCATTGGATAGTAGACTTGTCATTATGGAAGGTAGTCTGTTGATGAAAATTTTGTTATTCCAATGGATGGTAGACTAGTCATTATGGAAGGTAGTCTGTTTTCGAGATTTTTATTACTCCAATGGATGGTAGCCTTGTCATTATGGAGTGTAGTCTGTTGTCGAGATTTTTGTTACTCCAATGGATGGTAGCCTTGTCATTATGGAAGGTAGTTTGTCGTCGAAATTTATGTTATTCCAATGGATGGTAGCCTTGTCATCATGAAAGGTAGTCTATTGTCTAGATTTTTGTTACTCCAATGGATTGTATCCTTGTCATTATGGAAGGTAGTATGTTGTCGATATTTTTTTTACTCCAATGGATGGAAGCCTTGTAATTATGGATGATAGTGTATTGTCGAGATTTTTGTTACTACAATGGATTGTAGCCTTGCCATTATGGAAGGTAGTCTATTGTCGAAATCATTGTTACTCTAATGGATGGTAGCCTAGTCATTATGGAAACTAGTCTGTTGTCGAGATTTTTGTTACTCCAATGGATGGTAGCCTTATCATTATAGAAGGTAGTCTGTTGTCCAAATTTTTTATACTCAAATGTGTGTTAGCCTTGTCATTATGGAAGGTAGTCTCTTGTTGATATTTTTGTTACTCCAATGGATGGTAGCCTTGTCATTATGGAAGGTAGTTTGTTGTCGATATCTTTGTTACTCAAATGGATGGTAGCCTTGTCACTATGGAAGGTAGTTTATTGTCCATATTTTTGTTACTCCAATGTATGGTAGCCTTTCATTATGGAAGGTAGTCTCTTGTTGATATTTTTTTTACTTCAATGGATGGTAGACTTGTCATTATGGAAGGTAGTCTGTTGTCGAGATTTTTGTTACTCCATTGGATGGTATCCTTGTCATTAAGGAAGGTGGTTTGTTGTCGATATTTTTGTTACTTCAATGGATGGTAGCCTTGTCATTATGGAAGGTAGTTTGTTGTTGATATTTTTGTTACTTCAATGGATGGTAGCCTTGTCATTATGGAAGATAGTCTATTGTCCCGATTTTTGTTACTCCAATGGATGGTTGACTAGTCGTTATGGAAGGTAGTCTGTTGTCGAGATTTTTGTTACTCCATTGGATGGTACCCTTGTTATTATGGAAGGTAGTCCATTGTCGAGATTTTTGTTATTCCAACGGATGGTAGACTAGTCATTATGGAAGGTAGTCTTTTTGTCGTGATTTTTGTTAATCCATTGGATAGTAGACTTGTCATTTTGGAAGGTAGTCTGTTGATGAAATTTTTGTTATTCCAATGGATGGTAGACTAGTCATTATGGAAGGTAGTCTGTTTTCGAGATTTTTATTACTCCAATGGATGGTAGTCTTGTCATTATGGAGGGTAGTATGTTTTCGAGATTTTTGTTACTCCAATGGATGGTAGCCTTGTCATTATGGAAGGTAGTCTGTCGTTGAAATTTATGTTATTCCAATGGATGGTAGCCTTGTCATTATGAAAGGTAGTCTATTGTCGAGATTTTTGTTACTCCAATGGATTGTATCCTTGTCATTATGGAAGGTAGTATGTTGTCGATATTTTTTTACTCAAATCGATGGAAGCCTTGTAATTATGGATGATAGTCTGTTGTCGAGATTTTTGTTACTACAATTTATGATAGCCTTGTCTTTATGGAAGGTAGTTTGTTGTCTAGATTATTGTTACTATAATGGATTGTAGCCTTGTCATTATGGAAGGTATTCTATTGTCTAAATCATTGTTACTCTAATGGATGGTAGCCTAGTCATTATAGAAGGTAGTCTGTTGTCAAAATTTTTTAAACTCAAATGTATGGTAGCCATGTCATTATGGAAGGTAGTCTCTTGTTGATATTTTTGTTACTCCAATGGATGGTAGCCTTGTCATTATGGAAGGTAGTTTGTTGTCGATATCTTTGTTACTCCAATTGATGGTAGCCTTGTCATTATGGAAGGTAGTTTGTTGTCCAGATTTTTTTTACTCCAATGGATGGTAGTCTTATCATTATGAAAGGTAGTCTCTTGTTGAAATTTTTTTTACTTCAATGGATGGTAGACTTGTCTTTGTGGAAGGTAGTCTGTTGTCGATATTTTTCTCATTTTAATGGATGGTAGACTAGTCATTATGGAAGGTAGTCTTTTTTCGTTATTTTTGTTACTCCAATGAATGGTAGCCTAGTCATTATGGAAGGTAGTCTGTTGTCGAGATTTTTGTTACTCCATTTGATGGTAGCCTTGTCATTAAGGAAGGTGGTTTGTTGTCGAGATTTTTGTAACTGCAATGGATGGTAGCCTTGTCATTATGGAAGGTAGTTTGTTGTTGATATTTTTGTTACTCTAATGGATGGTAGCCTTGTCATTATGGAAGGTAGTCTATTGTCCCGATTTTTGTTACTCCAATGGATGGTAGACTAGTCGTTATGGAAGGTAGTCTGTTGTCGATATTTTTGTTACTCCATTGGATGGTAGCCTTGTTATTATGGAAGGTAGTCTGTTGTCGTGTTTTTTGTTATTCCAATGGATGGTAGCCTTGTCATTATGGAAGGTTGTCTTTTTGTCGTGATTTTTGTTAATCCATTTGATAATAGACTTGTCATTATGGAAGGTAGTCTGTTGATGAAATTTTTGTTATTCCAATGGATGGTAGACTAGTCATTATGGAAGGTAGTCTGGTTTCGAGATTTTTATTACTCCAATGGATGGTAGTCTTGTCATTATGGAGGGTAGTCTGTTGACAAGATTTTTGTTACTCCAATGGATAGTAGCCTTGTCATTATGGAAGGTAGTTTGTCGTCGAAATTTATGTTATTCCAATGGATTGTAGCCTTGTCATCATGAAAGGTAGTGTATTGTCTAGATTTTTGTTACTCCAATGGATTGTATCCTTGTCATTATGGAAGGTAGTATGTTGTCGAGATTTTTTTTACTCCATGGATGGAAGCCTTGTAATTATGGATGATAGTCTGTTGTCGAGATTTTTGTTACTACAATTTATGGTAGCCTTGTCATTATGGAAGGTAGTTTGTTGTCGAGATTATTGTTACTACAATGGATTGTAGCCTTGCCATTATGGAAGGTAGTCTATTGTCGAAATCATTGTTACTCTAATGGATGGTAGCCTATTCATTATGGAAACTAGTTTGTTGTCGAGATTTTTGTTACTCCAATGGATGGTAGCCTTATCATTATAGAAGGTTGTCTGTTGTCCAAATTTTTTATACTCAAATGTATGGTAGCCTTGTCATTATGGAAGGTAGTCTCTTGTTGATATTTTTGTTACTCCAATGGATGGTAGCCTTGTCATTATGGAAGGTAGTTTGTTGTCGATATCTTTGTTACTCCAATGGATGGTAGCCTTGTCACTATGGAAGGTAGTTTATTGTCTAGATTTTTGTTACTCCAATGGATGGTAGCCTTTCATTATGGAAGGTAGTCTTTTGTCGTGATTTTTTTTACTCCAATGAATGGTAGTCTAGTCATTATGGAAGGTAGTCTGTTGTCGAGATTTTTGTTACTCCATTGGATGGTAGCCTTGTCATTAAGGAAGGTGGTTTGTCGTCGAGATTTTTGTTACTGCAATGGATGGTAGCCTTGTCATTATGGAAGGTAGTCTATTGTCCCGATTTTTGTTACTCCAATGGATGGTAGACTAGTCGTTATGGATGGTAGTCTGTTGTCGAGATTTTTGTTACTCCATTGGATGGTAGCCATGTTATTATAGAAGGTAGTCTGTTGTCGATATTTTTGTTATTCCAATGGATGGTAGCCTTGTCATTATGGAAGGTTGTCTTTTTGTCGTGATTTTTGTTAATCCAATGGATAATAGACTTGTCATTTTGGAAGGTAGTCTGTTGATGAAATTTTTGTTATTCCAATGGATGGTAGACTAGTCATTATGGAAGGTAGTCTGTTTTCGATATTTTTATTACTCCAATGGATGGTAGTCTTGTCATTATGGAGGCTAGTTTGTTTTCGAGATTTTTGTTACTCCAATGGATGGTAGCCTTGTCATTATGGAAGGTAGTCTGTCGTTGAAATTTATGTTTTTCCAATGGATGGTAGCCTTGTCATTAGGAAAGGTAGTCTATTGTCGAGATTTTTGTTACTCCAATGGATTGTATCCTTGTCATTAAGGAAGGTAGTATGTTGTCGATATTTTTTTTACTTAAATGGATGGAAGCCTTGTAATTATGGATGATAGTCTGTTGTCGAGATTTTTGTTACTACAATATATGGTAGCCTTGTCTTTATGGAAGGTAGTTTGTTGTCGAGATTATTGTTACTATAATGGATTGTAGCCTTGTCCTTATGGAAGGTATTCTATTGTCTAAATCATTGTTACTCTAATGGATGGTAACCTAGTCATTATGCAAAGTAGTATGTTCTCGATATTTTTGGTACTCCAATGGATGGTAGCCTTATCATTATAGAAGGTAGTCTGTTGTCCAAATTTTTTAAACTCAAATGTATGGTAGCCTTGTCATTATGGAAGGTAGTCTCTTGTTGATATTTTTGTTATTCCAATGGATGGTAGCCTTGTCATTATGGAAGGTAGTTTGTTGTCGATATCTTTGTTACTCCAATTGATGGTAGCCTTGTCATTATGGAAGGTAGTTTGTTGTCCAGATTTTTGTTACTCCAATGGATGGTAGCCTTATCATTATGGAAGGTAGTCTCTTGTTGAAATTTTTTTAACTTCAATGGATGGTAGACTTGTCATTATGGAAGGTAGTCTGTTGTCGAGATTTTTCTCATTCTAAGGGATGGTAGACTAGTCATTATGGAAGGTAGTCTTTTTTCATGATTTTTGTTACTCCAATGAATGGTAGCCTAGTCATTATGGAAGGCAGTCTGTTGTCGAGATTTTTGTTACTCCATTGGATGGTAGCCTTGTCATTAAGGAGGGTGGTTTGTTGTCGAGATTTTTGTTACTGCAATGGATGGTAGCCTTGTCATTATGGAAGGTACTTTGTTGTTGATATTTTTGTTACTCTAATGGATGGTAGCCTTGTCATTATGGAAGGTAATCTATTGTCCCGATTTTTGTTACTCCAATGGATGGTAGACTAGTCGTTATGGAAGGTAGTCTGTTGTCGATATTTTTGTTACTCCATTGGATGGTAGCCTTGTTATTATGGAAGGTAGTCTGTTGTCGAGATTTTTGTTATTCCAATGGATGGTAGCCTTGTCATTATGGAAGGTTGTCCTTTTGTCGTGATTTTTGTTAATCCATTGGATAATAGACTTGTCATTATGGAAGGTAGTCTGTTGATGAAATTTTTGTTATTCCAATGGATGGTAGACTAGTCATTATGGAAGGTAGTCTGTTTTCAAGATTTTTATTACTCCAATGGATGGTAGTCTTGTCATTATAGAGGGTAGTCTGTTGACGAGATTTTTGTTACTCCAATGGATGGTAGCCTTGTCATTATGGAAGGTAGTTTGTCGTCGAAATTTATGTTATTCCAATGGATGGTAGCCTTGTCATCATGAAAGGTAGTCTATTGTCTAGATTTTTGTTACTCCAATGGATTGTATCCTTGTCATTATGGAAGGTAGTATGTTGTCGAGATTTTTTTTACTCCAATGGATGGAAGCCTTTGTAATTATGGATGATAGTCTGTTGTCGAGATTTTTGTTACTACAATGTATGGTAGCCTTTTCATTATGGAAGGTAGTTTGTTGTCGAGATTATTGTTACTACAATGGATTGTAGCCTTGCCATTATGGAAGGTAGTCTATTGTCGAAATCATTGTTACTCTAATTGATGGTAGCCTAGTCATTATGGAAACTTCTCTGTTGTCGAGATTTTTGTTACTCCAATGGATGGTAGCCTTATCATTATGGAAGGTAGTCTGTTGTCCAAATTTTTTATACTCAAATGTATGGTAGCCTTGTCATTATGGAAGGTAGTCTCTTGTTGATATTTTTGTTACTCCAATGGATGGTAGCCTTGTCATTTTGGAAGGTAGTTTGTTGTCGATATCTTTGTTACTCCAATGGATGGTAGCCTTGTCACTATGGAAGGTAGTTTATTTTCCAGATTTTTGTTACTCCAATGGATGGTAGCCTTTCATTATGTAAGGTAGTCTCTTGTTGATATTTTTTTTACTTCAATGGATGGTAGACTTGTCATTATGGAAGGTAGTCTGTTGTAGAGATTTTTGTTACTCCATTGGATGGTAGCCTTGTCATTAAGGAAGGTGGTTTGTTGTCGAGATTTTTGTTACTGCAATGGATGGTAGCCTTGTCATTATGGAAGGTAGTTTGTTGTTGATATTTTTGTTACTCCAATGGATGGTAGCCTTGTCATTATGGAAGGTAGTCTATTGTCCCGATTTTTGTTACTCCAATGGATGGTAGACTAGTCAGTATGGATGGTAGTCTGTTGTCGAGATTTTTGTTACTCCATTGGATGGTAGCCTTGTTATTATAGAAGGTAGTCTGTTGTCGATATTTTTGTTATTCCAATGGATGGTAGCCTTATCATTATGGAAGGTTGTCTTTTTGTCGTGATTTTTGTTAATCCAATGGATAGTAGACTTGTCATTTTGGAAGGTAGTCTGTTGATGAAATTTTTGTTATTCCAATGGATGGTAGACTAGTCATTATGGAAGGTAGTCTCTTTTCGAGATTTTTATTACTCCAATGGATGGTAGTCTTGTCATTATGGAGGGTAGTTTGTTTTCGATATTTTTGTTACTCCAATGGATGGTATCCTTGTCATTATGGAAGGTAGTCTGTCATTGAAATTTATGTTATTCCAATGGATGGTAGCCTTGTCATTATGAAAGGTAGTCTATTGTCGAGATTTTTGTTACTCCAATGGATTGTATCCTTGTCATTATGGCAGTTAGTATGTTGTCGATTTTTTTTTACTCAAATGGATGGAAGCCTTTTAATTATGGATGATAGTCTGTTGTCGAGATTTTTGTTACTACAATGTATGGTAGCCTTGTCTTTATGGAAGGTAGTTTGTTGTCGAGATTATTGTTACTATAATGGATTGTAGCCTTGTCATTATGGAAGGTATTCTATTGTCTAAATCATTGTTACTCTAATGGATGGTAGCCTAGTCATTATGGAAAGTAGTATGTTCTCGATATTTTTGTTACTCCAATGGATGGTAGCCTTATCATTATAGAAGGTAGTCTGTTGTCCAAATTTTTTAAACTCAAATGTATGGTAGCCTTGTCATTATGGAAGGTAGTCTCTTGTTGATATTTTTGTTACTCCAATGGATGGTAGCCTTGTCATTATGGAAGGTAGTTTGTTGTCGATATCTTTGTTACTCTAATTGATGGTAGCTTTGTCATTATGGAAGGTAGTTTGTTGTCCAGATTTTTGTTACTCCAATGGATGGTAGCCTTATCATTATGGAAGGTAGTCTCTTGTTGATTTTTTTTTTACTTCAATGGATGGTAGACTTGTCATTATGGAAGGTAGTCTGTTGTCGATATTTTTCTCATTCTAATGGATGGTAGACTAGTCATTATGGAAGGTAGTCTTTTTTCGTGATTTTTGTTACTCCAATAAATGGTAGCCTAGTCATTATGGAAGGTAGTCTGTTGTCGAGATTTTTGTTACTCCATTGGATGGTAGCCTTGTCATTAAGGAAGGTGGTTTGTTGTCGAGATTTTTGTTACTACAATGGATGGTAGCCTTGTCATTATGGAAGGTAGTTTGTTGTTGATATTTTTGTTACTCTAATGGATGGTAGCCTTGTCATTATGGAAGGTAGTCTATTGTTTCGATTTTTGTTACTCCAATGGATGGTAGACTAGTCGTTATTGAAGGTAGTCTGTTGTCGATATTTTTGTAACTCCATTGGATGGTAGCCTTGTTATTATGGAAGGTAGTCTGTTGTCGTGATTTTTGTTATTCCAATGGATGGTAGCCTTGTCATTATGGAAGGTTGTCTTTTTGTCGTGATTTTTGTTAATCCATTGGATAATAGACTTGTCATTATGGAAGGTAGTCTGTTGATGAAATTTTTGTAATTCCAATGGATGGTAGACTAGTCATTATGGAAGGTAGTCTGTTTTCGCGATTTTTATTACTCCAATGGATGGTAATCTTGTCATTATGGAGGGTAGTTTGTTGACGAGATTTTTGTTACTCCAATGGATAGTAGCCTTGTCATTATGGAAGGTAGTTTGTCGTCGAAATTTATGTTATTCCAATGGATGGTAGCCTTGTCATCATGAAAGGTAGTCTATTGTCTAGATTTTTGTTACTCCAATGGATTGTATCCTTGTCATTATGGAAGGTAGTATGTTGTCGAGATTTTTTTTACTCCAATGGATGGAAGCCTTGTAATTATGGATGATAGTCTGTTGTCGAGATTTTTGTTACTACAATGGATTGTAGCCTTGCCATTATGGAAGGTAGTCTATTGTCGAAATCATTGTTACTCTAATGGATGGTAGCCTATTCATTATGGAAACTAGTCTGTTGTCGAGATTTTTGTTACTCCAATGGATGGTAGCCTTATCATTATAGAAGGTTGTCTGATGTCCAAAATTTTTATACTCAAATGTATGGTAGCCTTGTCATTATGGAAGGTAGTCTCTTGTTGATATTTTTGTTACTCCAATGGATGGTAGCCTTGTCATTATGGAAGGTAGTTTGTTGTCGATATCTTTGTTACTCCAATGGATGCTAGCCTTGTCACTATGGAAGGTAGTTTATTGTCAAGATTTTAGTTACTCCAATGGATGGTAGCCTTTCATTTGTGAAGGTAGTCTTTTGTTGTGATTTTTTTTACTCTAATGAATGGTACTCTAGTCATTATGGAAGGTAGTCTGTTGTCGAGATTTTTGTTACTCCATTGGATGGTAGCCTTGTCATTAAGGAAGGTGGTTTGTTGTCGAGATTTTTGTTACTGCAATGGATGGTAGCCTTGTAATTATGGAAGGTAGTTTGTTGTTGATATTTTTGTTACTCTAATGGATGGTAGCCTTGTCATTATGGAAGGTAGTCTATTGTCCCGATTTTTGTTACTCCAATGGATGGTAGACTAGTCGTTATGGAAGGTAGTCTGTTGTCGATATTTTTGTTACTCCATTGGATGGTAGCCTTGTTATTATGGAAGGTAGTCTTTTGTCGAGATTTTTGTTATTCCAATGGATGGTAGCCTTGTCATTATGGAAGGTTGTCTTTTTGTCGTGATTTTTGTTAATCCATTGGATAATAGGCTTGTCATTATGGAAGGTAGTCTGTTGATGAAATTTATGTTATTCCAATGGATGGTAGCCTTGTCATTATGAAAGGTAGTCTATTGTCTAGATTTTTATTACTCCAATGGATTGTATCCTTGTCATTATGGAAGGTAGTATGTTGTCGATATTTTTTTTACTCCAATGGATGGAAGCCTTGTAATTATGGATGATAGTCTGTTGTCGAGATTTTTGTTACTACAATGTATGGTAGCCTTGTCATTATGGAAGGTAGTTTGTTGTCGAGATTATTGTTACTACAATGGATTGTAGCCTTGCCATTATGGAAGGTAGTCTATTATCGAAATCATTGTTACTCTAATGGATGGTAGCCTATTCATTATGGAAACTAGTCTGTTGTCGAGATTTTTGTTACTCCAATGGATGGTAGCCTTATCATTATAGAAGGTTGTCTGATGTCCAAATTTTTTATACTCAAATGTATGGTAGCCTTGTCATTATGAAAGGTAGTCTCTTGTTGATATTTTTGTTACTCCAATGGATGGTAGCCTTGTCATTATGGAAGGTAGTTTGTGATCGATATCTTTGTTACTCCAATGGATGCTAGCCTTGTCACTATGGAAGGTAGTTTATTGTCCAGATTTTAGTTACTCCAATGGATGGTAGCCTTTCATTTGTGAAGGTAGTCTTTTGTTGTGATTTTTTTTACTCTAATGAATGGTACTCTAGTCATTATGGAAGGTAGTCTGTTGTCGAGATTTTTGTTACTCCATTGGATGGTAGCCTTGTCATTAAGGAAGGTGGTTTGTTGTCGAGATTTTTGTTACTGCAATGGATGGTAGCCTTGTCATTATGGAAGGTAGTTTGTTGTTGATATTTTTGTTACTCTAATGGATGGTAGCCTTGTCATTATGGAAGGTAGTCTATTGTCCCGATTTTTGTTACTCCAATGGATGGTAGACTAGTCGTTATGGAAGGTAGTCTGTTGTCGATATTTTTGTTACTCCATTGGATGGTAGCCTTGTTATTATGGAAGGTAGTCTTTTGTCGAGATTTTTGTTATTCCAATGGATGGTAGCCTTGTCATTATGGAAAGTTGTCTTTTTGTCGTGATTTTTGTTAATCCATTGGATAATAGGCTTGTCATTATGGAAGGTAGTCTGTTGATGAAATTTATGTTATTCCAATGGATGGTAGCCTTGTCATTATGAAAGGTAGTCTATTGTCTAGATTTTTATTACTCCAATGGATGGAAGCCTTGTAATTATGGATGATAGTCTGTTGTCGAGATTTTTGTTACTACAATGTATGGTAGCCTTGTCATTATGGAAGGTAGTTTGTTGTCGATATTATTGTTACTACAATGGATTGTAGCCTTGTCATTATGGAAGGTAGTCTATTGTCGAAATCATTGTTACTCTAATGGATGGTAGCCTAGTCATTATGGAAACTAGTCTGTTGTCGAGATTTTTGTTACTCCAATGGATGGTAGCCTTATCATTATAGAAGGTAGTCTCTTGTTGATATTTTTGTTACTCCAATCGATGGTAGCCTTGTCATTATGGAAGGTAGTTTTTTGTCGATATCTTTGTTACTCCAATGGATGGTAGTCTTGTCATTATGGAAGGTAGTTTGTTATCGATATCTTTGTTACTCCAATGGATGGTAGCCTTGTCATTATGGAAGGTAGTTTGTTGTCCAGATTTTTGTTACTCCAATGGATGGTAGCCTTTCATTATGGAAGGTAGTCTCTTGTTGATATTTTTTTTACTTCAATGGATGGTAGACTTGTCATTATGGAAGGTAGTCTGTTGTCGAGTTTTTTGTTACTCCAGTGGATGGTAGCCTTGTCATTAAGGAAGGTGGTTTGTTGTCGAGATTTTTGTTACTGCAATGGATGGTAGCCTTGTCATTATGGAAGGTAGTCTGTTGTTGATATTTTTGTTACTCCAATGGATGGTAGCCTTGTCATTATGGAAGGTAGTCTATTGTCCCGATTTTTGTTACTCCAACGGATGGTAGACTAGTCGTTATGGAAGGTAGTCTATTGTCGAGATTTTTGTTACTCCATTGGATGGTAGCCTTGTTATTTTGGAAGGTAGTCTGTTGTCGAGATTTTTGTTATTCCAATGGATGGTAGCCTTGTGATCCGCTGTCGCGCGCGGGTCAAAAACGAGTTAAATTGCAAAACTGTAGTAACGACGGTAACGGTAACTTGTGTATCGTCTCTCAAGGACTATTGGGTTTTACTAACTAAAAACGAAATTGGGGGGGTTTGGTTTTGTCGAAAAAATGATTATCAAAAGTGATTATGAAAATAAGCTGTTTTGAAAAAGTGATTATGAAAATAAGTCAATCTACCGATTCAGTTCCTACCAATCATCGATTATTAAAATCTCACTATCCTAAGCGGATTCCTTTCCCGTTCGATTACAATATAATCAACAAGCGCAACAATATTATATGAATTATATTTTCCGTTTTCCGAATTAAGCATTCAGTTAAGCGATAAACGGTTTAACGATTAAGCATACGATAAACACGCAGATAAATTGAAAAACATAGATCAATCGAACCAAACAATATATATTACGAATATCAAATTAAGCAAAAGATAAACAAAATATATAATTGAAGGAAAAGGAATTTTATTGCAAAACTTATAATAATCTCATAGTTTCGGAACCTGAATTCGGTAGATCAACCAAAAGTGATTAGTTCTCCATGGCCATTCGTACAAGCTTACAATTAAAATCGTCAATGGCATATTCCTGCTACAGTACCGCGGCTGCTACCCTAAGGGGAAAGAGTACAACCCGTTTTACAATCCAACTGGGTCAAACATACGACCCAGGCCCAAAACTAATTGACTCGAAACTTAACTAAAACTAGTGCTGCAACTTCAACTAATTTTATGGCCCTTCTACACTCCGACTCTGACTTCGACTCCAACATAAGAATTGTAGCTCTTTCTCTTAGCTTTCCGTCGATTATTAGAACGCCTCAATCGGACTTCTGGAACTCCAGTTATGATCGTTTCCGTGCAGACTTCTAAAGCTGAAAATTAAATACGAAAATCAAATAACAATAAAAATAAATTAAAATATAAAAACTTTATAAAATACAAAAATAAGACAAGAAAACCATGGAAATGTATAAGTAAAACCGTAGAGTAATGTGCATCAAAATGCACTGATCAAATTCCCCCACACTTGAACTTTTGCACTCCGAGCAAAATGAAAAACAAAACAAAGAAAGCACAAATACATCAACAGTTACTTATCCTAGGCTACAAATCTTCTTCGGGTAAGTTTGCATCAACAGGTGCTAATCTTGAACACTAAGGACATCGTAAGAACACTAACCACAGATCTGCAGACATAAGCCTCCTAAATACACAAACCAATTTCAAATCATATTATTATACCATAGCCTAACTTACTCATCCTTTTTGCTCTTTTTCATTCAGGCGCAATCACATTAAGCCCGTTATCTCCACACACTTATAGCAGGACGATCGGTTAGTGACTCTGATCCTTTTGCACGGGGTTCCGGTACTTACGTGGCATAACCCTTTGTTTACTCAGATGTAGTTGCGGAGGATCGGACTGTAATCCTCCCTACCAAGTTCAGCACCAGAAACCGCTGAACCAACTAACAAAGAGTTTTAAAAACTTTTTTTTTTGAAGATTACACAACTGTTGGGTTAAGTGACCGGGTGAGGGTCACCAAACTTAGAAGGTGTATTCTCTTTTTCTTTTCTCTCTTTTTTTCTTTCTTTTCGGAACATTCACTTATATTCATCGGTTTTCCTGCGTAAAGTGTGTGAGAGATGGTGCCGACTGCTGAAATAAACTACTCAAGAGCTGTCAAAGAATGAGAAATTAAGGCTAAAACATAATAACAAATTCAAATCAATTTCCATATGTAGGAGACTTACGGTGTTAGAACGATACCGATCTTGTGAATTTTTCCCACGTCTCCGCAAACCCGTCTCAAATCAGTCTATAGCCTAAAACTTTCAAGAAGATGCATTTTTTTATTGGTTGAAATTAAATTAAAAAAAAACTAACAAACAAAAACAAATAAAACACACGGTTTCCTCCCCCACACTTAAACTAAGCATTGCCCTCAATGAAAGGACATTACTAATAAAGCAGAGAGAAGGAAAGAAGGACTCCCTGATCAAGTTGCAGTGTAGTTAGGTGCTTCCAAAGAAAGCTCCTCTATGCTGACATTTTCAGGCACCGAACTTTCATGGAATAACTTCAGCCACTGCCCGTTAACCTTGAAGATTTTGTCAGTACCTGCACTTTTTATTTCTACTGCATCATGAGGGAAAACATTAGTAACAACAAAGGGGCCAATCCATTTGGATCGAAGTTTCCCAGCCATTAGCTTAAGGCGAGAGTTAAACAGTAAAACCTGTTGGCCCACAGAAAATTCCTTCCTAGAAATCATTTTATCATGGAAGTGCTTAGTTTTCTCTTTATAAATCCTAGAGCTCTCATAAGCCTCTAATCTAAGCTCTTCCAACTATTGTAATTGGAGTTTTCTTTCAATACCTGCTTGTTGCATCTCCAAATTACAACTTTTCACCGCCCAAAAAGCACGGTGTTCTATCTCAATAGGAAGATGACATGCCTTACCAAAAACAAGTCGATAAGGAGGCATCCCAATGGGTGTCTTGAAAGCTGTTCTTTGAGCCCAAAGTGCGTCTTCTAGACGACGGCTCCAATCTTTCCTGTTTGGCCGCACCATTTTCTCTAAAACCTGTTTGATCTCCCTGTTTGAGATCTCAGCTTGCCCATTATTTTGTGGGTGATATGCAATAGAGACTCTGTGCACAAATCTATACTTTCGGAGTAAAGCTTCCATGGTGCGGTTACAGAAATGAGTGCCTTGGTCACTTATGATGGCTCGCGGTATTCCAAACCTGCAAAAGATATTAGACCTGACAAAATCTGCAACAACTCGAGAATCATTAGTCCTAGTGGGGATAGCTTCCACCCACTTTGAAACATAATCAACAGCAAGTAAAATGTAAAGGAAACCAAATGATACAGGAAACGGACCCATGAAATCGATTCCCCATACATCAAATACCTCACAGAAAAGCATCGGCTGCTGAGGCATTTCACTCTTGCGAGTGATGTTTGTACCTGCTATCTGGCACTCTTTACAAGTGCGGTAAGTCTCAAAAGAATCCTTAAAAATAGTTGGCCAATAGAAACCTGAATCAAGGACTTTTCTCGCAGTCCTTTGAGGACCGAAGTGTCCGCCGACTTGAGATGCATGAGAAAATTTCAAAATAGATTCAATCTCATTGTCGGGGACACATCTCCTGATTACCTGATCACTACCAAACTTCCATAGATATGGATCATCCCAAACATAATACTTGGCATCACTCTTGAGTTTGTGAACCTGTGCTCTCGATGCACCTGTGGGAAAAACACCAGCAACAAGAAAATTAACAATGTCAGCAAACCAAGGTGTAATCCCGTGCAAAAGAAACAACTGCTCATCAGGAAAGTCATCCTGAATAGGAAAAGGGTCTTCATCTCTCTCTATCCTGCTTAAGTGGTCAGCCACTAGGTTCTCAGCTCCACTTTTGTCTTTAATCTCGACATTAAACTCCTGGAGCAACAACATCCACCGAATCAATCTCGGTTTTGCATCCGGCTTCTTCAGCAAGTACTTTAAAGCTGCATGGTCAGTAAAAACAACAACCTTGGAACCTAGCAAATAAGATCTGAATTTGTCAAGAGCAAAAACAATAGCTAGCAGTTCTTTTTCAATGGTAGTGTAATTTGACTGCGCAGAATCTAAAGTCCTAGAAGCATAGTAAATAACATGGGCAGCCTTGTCAACTCTTTGTGCAAGGACAGCCCCAACAGCATAATTCGAAGCATCACACATAAGCTCAAAAGGAAGTGTCCAGTCAGGGGGCTGAATGATGGGAGCGGAGGTCAATGCTTTCTTCAAGAAGTCAAACGCTTGTTTGCATTTGTCATCAAAATCGAAAGTGACGTCATTCTTCAACAAGTTCGACAACAGAAGAGCTATCTTGCTGAAATCCTTGATGAAACGCCTGTAAAAACCTGCACGACCAAGAAAAGAACGAATCTCGCGAATGCAAGAAGGGTAAGGAAGTGTAGAAATCACATCAATCTTAGCAGGGTCAACAGAAATTCCTTTTTCAGAAATAATGTGACCAAGGAAAATTCCCTGCTCAACCATAAAATGACACTTTTCATAATTCAACACAAGGTTAGTCTCGATGCATATTTCTAAAATCAAGCTTAAACTGTTCAAGCATGCATCAAAAGAAGAACCATAGAAAGTAAAGTAATCCATAAACACTTCCATGCAATTTTCAATAAAATTAGAGAAAATACTCATCATGCATCGTTGGAAAGTGCCAGGAGCATTGCAAAGGCCAAAAGGCATCTTCCTGTAAGCAAATGTACCGAATGGGCACGTGAAAGTGGTTTTTTCTTGATCTTCAGGTGCAATATGAATCTGAAAGTAACCTGAAAAACCATCAAGAAAACAATAATGTGATTTACCAGCTATCCGTTCAAGCATCTGGTCAATGAATGGCAAAGGAAAGTGATCCTTTCTAGTAGCCTGGTTCAGTCTCCTGTAATCAATACCAACTCTCCAGCTGTTCTGGACTCTAGTGGGAACAAGTTCATTCTTTTCATTTTTTACCACTGTGAGTCCAGATTTCTTAGGTACAACCTGCACTGGACTTACCCACTTACTGTCAGAGATAGGATAAATGATACCTGCTTGCAAGAGTTTGGTTACCTCTTTCTTTACAACATCAAGAATCAAAGGATTAAGCCTCCTTTGGGGCTGCCTTACTGTTTTCGCTCCATCCTCAAGTAAAATCCTGTGCATGCACATCGAAGGACTAATACCTGGAAGGTCGGCTAATGTCCACCCGATTGCTTTCTTGTGCCTCTTCAATACCTGCAAAAGTCTATCTTCTTGATTGAAATCAAGGTTAGAAGAGATAATAACAAGAAGTTTTTCATTATGCTCCAAGTAAGCATATTTCAGGTTCCCAGGGAGCTCTTTTAGCTCTAAGGACGGGGGCTGCTCGATGGATAGAATGCTTGGGGCAGCCGGGATGTCAAGATCATCGACGACAAAAATAGCCTCATCGGTAACAACTTCACCTGTAGGAAATGTATCAGGCTGCAAGGAAGCATCAATCTCAGCACAAAGAACACAAACTTTAGTGTCAGTGCAATCAGGACATGAATAAGTATCATCAAAATCAGAGAGAGATGGAAAATCAAGTGCAAATAATTTAGAACAACAATCATCAACTAGTTCAGAAATCAACTCAATGTGAAAAACGGAATGCTCCTCCAAGGGATGTTTCATGGCGTCAAAAATGTTGAATTTTGCGACAATGTCACCAAATTCCATGGATATGGTTCCATCGTCAACATCAATCTTCGTTTTTTCCGTTTTCATGAACGGTCTGCCTAAAATTATGGGAGCTCTGGTTGTCTTGGTTTCGCCTTCCATGTCTAGAATATAAAAATCTGCAGGAAAAATCAAATCGTTAACTTGAACAAGGACATCTTCGACAACCCCGGCGGGTCGAGCGTTGCTCCTGTTTGCCAATTGAATGATTAAACCTGTATGCTGCAAAGGGCCAAGACAAAGGTTATTATAAACAGAAGTAGGCATAACATTAATGCCCGCTCCCAAATCAAGCATGCAATTCTCAAATTTACTATCCCCGATGGTACAAGGAATATCAAATGTTCCTGGATCCTTCTGCTTTTGTGGCAGCACCTGAGTAGTGAGGGCTGAAACATTTTGCTCACTTACAGCCTTGTCAGATGATTGTTTGGGCTGAATAAAGGCAGAAATATTTCGTCCTAAGTTCACTCTTTCACTTCCCTTAATCCTCCTCTTGTTAGTACACAAATCTTTCAGAAACTTTGCATACTTAGGAACTTGTTTTATAACATCAAGTAGCGGAATATTTACCGCCACCTTTCGAAACACATCCAAAATCTCTCTTTCTTTGTCTCCCTCCTCAATTCTTTTATTTTTCAGAACTCTATGTGGGAAGGGGACTGGTGGCACATACTCCTTTTCTCTAATTTTTTCAGTTTCGACAATAACAGAAGAAGGAGAAGAATGTGCAGCAGGGGAAGGTTCAGATGGAGAAAGTTCAGAAGACACCTCAATGACTTTTTTATCTTTTTCAGGGGCTGGTTCTGTAAGTTTTCCAGATCTCAAAGAAATAGCGCTCACATTAGCATTACCATTTGGATTGACAACAGTTTATGCTGGAAGTTGGTTCGAACCTTGAGCTTGCATATTATTTATTTGAGTAGCAAGTTGTCCCATCTGTGTGGTCAAGGTCTGAATGCTAGTGTCGGTTCTTTGTTGGAACTGAAGGTTGTTCAGGGCCATTTGTTTAACAAGATCTTCCAAGGATGGTCCGGAAGTAGTAGCTGGAGGGGTGTGATGTGGCTGGGGTAGTGGAACGGTGAGTTGTTGTTGTGAGGGCTGCTGATTTCCATATCGAAGGTTGGGATGATTCCTCCAATTGGGATGATATTTGTTGGTGGACAAGTCAGGGGTGTTGTTGTACCTGTTCTGGTTGTAAAGGTTGGCTGCATAAGCTTGAGGCAGCTCGGTAACAGTATCATCTTTCAGAAGAGGACAAGTATCAGTGGGATGATCATGAGCTGTACAAATGCCACATACAGTTTTTGTTTGAGGTTTCGCTACTGCAAGTTGTTTGACTAAAGCGGTCAGCTCATCAATTCTGGTTTCTAAAGCTCTGTTCGAGGAACCTTGAATTTGATGTACACCCTTGGTCTGGATAGAATTGGTTCGAGCGGTGAACTGCTGGGAATTTAAGGACATATTTTCAATAAGGGCCTTGGCAGCAGCTGGAGTTTTGTCAACAAGTGCTCCACCACTAGCAGCATCAAGAATGTTTCTATCCATAGGTAACAACCCCTCATAAAAGTACTGAATGAGAAGTTGCTCGGTAATCTGATGTTGAGGGCAGCTTGAAACTAACTTCTTGAACCTATCCCAGTACTCAGCCAATGACTCGTTATCTTGTCTAATGCCACAAATCTCTTTTCGGATTGAAGCAGCTCTAGAGGCAGGAAAATATCTCTCCAAGAACACTTTTTTCAGAGCATTCCAGCTTGTGATTGAATTAGGTTCGAGATCATATATCCAATCCTTCGCTGCACCCTGCAAAGAAAAAGGAAAAGCACGAAGTTTTATATGATCTTCAGTGATCCCTTCAGGCTTCAATGGTGTAGAGCACACCACCTGGAATTCCTTCAAATGTTTGTGCGGATCCTCACCTGCAAGACAATTAAACTTTGGCAACAAGTGTATTAAACCCGATTTTAATTCAAAAGGAACGGCAACATCACCATATTCAATACACAAGCCATTATAATTCACATCAGGGGCTGCAAGTTGTCTTAGAGTTCTATTGTCAGCCATTTCAAAAGCAAATTCAGAATCAGAAGCAAACAAGTTATGCAAACAGTCAGACTCAGAATCAGACTCAACTATGGTCGGTGAAGGTGAACTATTGCTAGCCTAGCCTGCTCTGCGAAGTGTGTGCAAGGTTCTTTCTACCTCAGGATCAAAAGCAACAAGTTCAGGACAAGAAGATCTAGTAGCCAGGACTAGTGCACAGCAATGCAGCAACAATCGTGAAAATGCCAACTATGTCCCTAAAACAAACAAAATGAAGCAAATCGATTAAAAACAATTCAAAAAAATAAACTGACACCGAAAATAATCAAATGACGTAAAAATAGAATTTTGATAATTTTTTTGGATTTTTTTGACTCTATGAAAACAGAAAATAAATCTTTAAAAATAGTAAAAAGGCTTTTTTCGCGATTCAAAAAATTTGTCATTTAACTACTTTGTAGTAAGTGACTTTTGATCAGGGAATTTTTTCACACCTAACTGTCGGGACAGATTTTCAAAACGGTGCAATTTTTCCGAAAACCGACTTTTCGACTCAAAAGGCGTTATGGCCGAAACCGCGAGGAACCTATGGCCAAAACGCACAAACACTACACTTAAGACTCTAATATCAATTAATATTCACAAGAGTCCCCGACAACGGCGCCAATTTGATCCGCTGTCGCGCGCGGGTCAAAAACGAGTTAAATTGTAAAACTGTAGTAACAACGGTAACGGTAACTCGTGTATCGTCTCTCAAGGACTCTTGGGTTTTACTGACTAAAAACGAAATTGGGGGGGTTTGGTTTGGTCGAAAAAATGATTATCAGAAGTGATTATGAAAATAAGCTGTTTTGAAAAAGTGATTATGAAAATAAGTCAATCTACCGATTCAGTTCCTACCAATCATCGATTATTAAAATCTCACTATCCTAAGCGGATTCCTTTCCCGTTCGATTACAATATAATCAACAAGCGCAACAATATTATATGAATTATATTTTCCGTTTGCCGAATTAAGCATTCGGTTAAGCGATAAACGGTTTAACGATTAAGCATACGATAAACACGCAGATAAATTGAAAAACATAGATCAATCGAACCTAACAATATATATTACGAATATCAAATTAAGCAAAAGATAAACAAAATATATAATTGAAGGAAAAGGAATTTTATTGCAAAACTTATAATAATCTCATAGTTTCGGAACCTGAATTCGGTAGATCAACCAAAAGTGATTAGTTCTCCATGGCCATTCGTACAAGCTTACAATCAAAATCGTCAATGGAAGATTCCTGCTACAGTACCGCGGCTGCTACCCTAAGGGGAAAGAGTACAACCCGTTTTACAATCCAACTGGGTCAAACATACGACCCAGGCCCAAAACTAATTGACCCGAAACTTAACTAAAACTAGTGCTGCAACTTCACCGAATTTTCTGGCCCTTGTACACTCCGATTCTGACGTCGACTCCAACATAAGAATTGTAGCTATTTCTCTTAGCTATCCGTCGATTATTATAACGCCTCAATCGGACTTCTGTAACTCCAGTTATGATTGTTTCCGTGCAGACTTCTAAAGCTGAAAATTAAATACGAAAATCAAATAACAATAAAAATAAATTAAAATATAAAAACATTATAAAATACAAAAATAAGACAAGCAAACCATGGAAATGTATAAGTACAACCGTAGAGTAATGTGCATCAAAATGCACTGATCACCTTGTCATTATGGAAGGTTGTCTTTTTGTCGTGATTTTTGTTAATCCATTGGATAGTAGACTTGTCATTATGGATGGTAGTATGTTGATGAAATTTTGTTATTCTAATGGATGGTAGACTAGTCATTATGGAAGGTAGTCTGTTTTCGAGATTTTAATTACTCCAATGGATGGTAGTCTTGTCATTATGGAGGGTAGTCTGTTGTCGAGATTTTTGTTACTCGAATGGATGGTAGCCTTGTCATTATGGAAGGTAGTCTGTCGTCGAAATTTATGTTATTCCAATGGATGGTAGCCTTGTCATTATGAAAGGTAGTCTATTGTCTAGATTTTTATTACTCCAATGGATTGTATCCTTGTCATTATGGAAGGTAGTATGTTGTCGAGATTTTTTTTACTCCAATGGATGGAAGCCTTGTAATTATGGATGATAGTCTGTTGTCGAGATTTTTGTTACTACAATGTATGGTAGCCTTGTCATTATGGAAGGTATTTTATTGTCGATATTATTGTTACTACAATGGATTGTAGCCTTGTCATTATGGAAGGTAGTCTATTTCGAAATCATTGTTACTCTAATGGATGGTAGCCTAGTCATTATGGAAAGTAGTCTGTTGTCGAGATTTTTGTTACTCAAGTGTTTGGTAGCCTTGTCATTATGGAAGGTAGTCTCTTGTTGATATTTTTGTTACTCCAATGGATGATAGCCTTGTCATTATGAAAGGTAGTTTGTTGTCGATATCTTTGTTACTCCAATGGATGGTAGTCTTGTCATTATGGATGGTAGTTTGTTATCGATATCTTTGTTACTCCAATGGATGGTAGCCTTGTCATTATGGAAGGTAGTTTGTTGTCCAGATTTTTGTTACTCCAATGGATGGTAGCCTTTCAATATGGAAGGTAGTCTCTTGTTGATATTCTTTTTACTTCAATGGATGGTAGACTTGTCATTATGGAAGGTAGTTTGTTGTCGAGTTTTTTGTTACTCCAGTGGATGGTAGCCTTGTCATTAAGGAAGGTGGTCTGTTGTCGAGATTTTTGTTACTGCAATGGATGGTAGCCTTGTCATTATGGAAGGTAGTTTTTTGTTGATATTTTAGTTACTCCAATGGATGGTATCCTTGTCATTATGGAAGGTAGTCTATTGTCCCGATTTTTGTTACTCCAACGGATGGTAGACTAGTCGTTATGGAAGGTAGTCTATTGTCGATATTTTTGTTACTCCATTGGATGGTAGCCTTGTTATTATGGAAGGTAGTCTGTTGTCGAGATTTTTGTTATTCCAATGGATGGTAGCCTTGTCATTATGGAAGGTTGTCTTTTTGTCGTGATTTTTGTTAATCCATTAGATAGTAGACTTGTCATTATGGATGGTAGTCTGTTGATGGAATTTTTGTTATTCCAATGGATGGTAGACTAGTCATTATGGAAGGTAGTCTATTTTCGAGATTTTTATTACTCCAATGGATGGTAGTCTTGTCATTATGGAGGGTAGTCTGTTGTCGAGATTTTTGTTACTCGAATGGAGGGTAGCCTTGTCATTATGGAAGGTAGTCTGTCGTCGAAATTTATGTTATTCCAATGGATGGTAGCCTTGTCATTATGAAAGGTAGTCTATTGTCTAGATTTTTATTACTCCAATGGATTGTATCCTTGTCATTATGGAAGGTAGTATGTTGTCGAGATTTTTTTTACTCCAATGGATGGAAGCCTTGTAATTATGGATGATAGTCTGTTGTCGAGATTTTTGTTACTACAATGTATGGTAGCCTTGTCATTATGGAAGGTATTTTGTTGTCGATATTATTGTTACTACAATGGATTGTAGCCTTGTCATTATGGAGGGTAGTCTATTGTCGAAATCATTGTTACTCTAATGGATGGTAGCCTAGTCATTATGGAAAGTACTCTGTTGTCGAGATTTTTGTTATTCCAATGGATGGTAGCCTTATCATTATAGAAGGTAGTCTGTTGTCCAAATTTTTTATAGTCAAATGAATGGTAGCCTTATCATTATGGAAGGTAGTCTCTTGGTGATATTTTTGTTACTCCAATGGATGGTAGCCTTGTCATTATGGAAGGTAGTTTGTTGTCGATATCTTTGTTACTCCAATGGATGGTAGCCTTGTCATTATGGAAGGTAGTTTGTTGTCCATATTTTTCTTACTCCAATGGATGGTAGCCTGTCATTATGGAAGGTAGTCTCTTGTTGATATTTTTTTTACTTCAATGGATGGTAGACTTGTCATTATGGAAAGTAGTCTGTTGTCGAGATTTTTGTTATTCCAATGGATGGTAGACTAGTCAATATGGAAGGTAGTCTTTTGTCGTGATTTTTGTTACTCCAATGAATGGTAGCCTAGTCATTATGGAAGGTAGTCTGTTTCGAGATTTTTGTTACTCCATTGGACGGTAGCGTTGTCATTAAGGAAGGTGGTTTGTTGTCGAGATTTTTGTTACTGCAATGGATGGTAGCCTTGTCATTATGGATGGTAGTTTCTTGTTGATATTTTTGTTACTCCAATGGATGGTAGCCTTGTCATTATAGAAGGTAGTCTATTTTCTCGATTTTTGTTACTCTAATGGATGGTAGTCTTGTCATTATGGAGGGTAGTCTGTTGTCGAGATTTTTGTTACTCCAATGGATGGTAGCCTTGTCATTATGGAAGGTAGTCTATCGTCGAAATTTATGTTATTCCAATGGATGGTAGCCTTGTCATTATGAAAGGTAGTCTATTGTCGAGATTTTTGTTACTCCAATGGATTGTATCCTTGTCATTATGGATGGTAGTATGTTGTCGAGATTTTTTTTACTCCAATGGATGGAAGCCTTGTAATTATGGATGATAGTCTGTTGTCGAGATTTTTGTTACTACAATGTATGGTAGCCTTGTCATTATGGAAGGTAGTTTGTTGTCGAGATTATTGTTATTCCAATGGATGGTAGCCTTGTCATTATGAAAGGTAGACTATTGTCGTTATTTTTGTTACTCCAAGGGAAGGTAGCCTTGTCATTATGCAAGGTTGTATGTTGTCGATATCCTTGTTACTCCAATGGATGGTAGCCTTGTCATTATGGAAGGTAGTCTTTTCTCGAGCTTTTTGTTACTCCAAAGGATGGTAGCCTTGTCATTATGAATGGTAGTCTCTTGTTGATATTTTTGTTACTCCAATGGATGGTAGCCTTGTCATTATGGAAGGTAGTCTATTGTCCCGATTTTTGTTACTCCAACGGATGGTAGACTAGTCGTTATGGAAGGTAGTCTATTGTCAATATTTTTGTTACTCCATTGGATGATAGCCTTGTTATTATGGAAGGTATTCAATTGTTTAGATTTTTGTTACTCCAATGGATGGTAGACTTGTCATTATGGAAGGTAGTCTGTTGTCGAGATTTTTGTTACTCCATTGGATTGTGGTCTTGTAATTATGGAAGGTAGTATATTGTCGAGATTTTTATTATTCCAATGGATGGTTGCCTTTTCATTATGGAAGGTAGTCTGTTGTAGTAATTTTTGTTACTCCAATCGATGGTAGCCTTGTCATTATTGAAGGTAGTATGTTGTCGATATCTTTGTTACTCTAATGGATGGTAGCCTTGTCATTATGGAAGGTAGTCTGTTGTCGAGATTTTTGTTACTCCAATGGATTGTATCCTTGTCATAATGGAAGGTAGTATGTTGTCGAGATCTTTGTTACTCCAATGGATGGTAGCCTTTTCATTATGGAAGGTAGTCTCTTGTTTATATTTTTGTTACTCCAATGGATGGTATCCTTGTCATTATGGAAGGTAGTCTGTTGTCGTGATTTTTGTTACTCCAATGGATGGTAGCCTTGTCAATATGGAAGGTTCTATGTTGTCGATATTTTTGTTACTCCAATGGATGGTAGCCTTGTCATTATGGAATGTAGTCTCTTGTTGATATTTTTGTTACTCCAATGGATGGTAGCCTTGTCATTATGGAAGGTAGTCCGTTGTCCCGATTATTGTTACTCCAATGGATTGTAGCCTTGTCATTATTGAAGGTAGTCTATTGTCGATATCTTTGTTACTCCTATGGATGGTAGCCTTGTCATTAAGGAAGGTAGTATTTTGTCGTGATTTTTGTTACTCCAATGTATGGTAGCCTTGTCATTATGGAAGGTAGTCTCTTGTTGATATTTTTGTTACTCCAATGGATGGTATCCTTGTCATTATGGAAGGTAGTCAGTTGTCGTGAATTTTGATACTCCAATGGACGGTAGCCTTGTCATTATGAAAGGAATTCAGTTGTTTAGATTTTTGTTACTCCATTGGATGGTAGACTTGTCATTATGGAAGGTAGTCTGTTGTCGAGATTTTTGTTACTCCAATGGATTGTAGCCTTGTAATTATGGAAGTTAGTCTTTTGTTGAGATTTTTGTTATTCCAATGTATGGTAGACTTTTCATTATAAAAGGTAGTCTGTTGTCGAGATTTGTGTTACTCCATTGAATGGTTGCCTTGTCATTATGGAAGGTAGTCTATTGTCGAGATTTTTATTATTCCAATGGATGGTTGTGTTTTCATTATGGAAGGTAGTATGTTGTAGTAATTTTTGTTACTCCAATCGATGGTAGCCTTGTCATTATTGAAGGTAGTATGTTGTCGATATCTTTATTACTCCAATGGATGGTAGCCTTGTCATTATGGAAGGTAGTCTGTTCTCGATATTTTTGGAACTCCAATGGATGGTAGCCTTGTCATTATGGAAGGTAGTCTAATTTCCATATTATTATTACTCCAATGGATTGTAGCCTTCTCATTATAGATGGTAGTCTGTTGTGGATAACTTTGTTACTCCAATGGATGGTAGCTTAGTAATTATGGAAGATAGTCTCTTGTCGAGATTTTTGTTACTCCAATGGATGGTAGCCTTGTAATTATGGAAGGTAGTCTGTTGTCCAAAATTTTTATACTCCAATGGATGGTAACCTTGTCATTATGGAAGGTAGTATGTTGTCGAGATTTTTGTTATTCCACTGGATGGTATCCTTGTCATTATGGAAGGTAGACTATTGTCGTGATTTTTGTTACTCAAAGGGAAGGTAGGCTTGTTATTATGGAAGGTATTATGTTGTCGATATCTTTATTACTCCAATGGATTGTAGCCGTGTCATTATGGAAGGTAGTCTTTTCTCTAGATTTTTGTTACTCCAATGGATGGTAGCCTTGTCATTAGGAAAGGTAGTCTGTTGTCTTGATTTTTGTTACTCTAATGGATGGTAGTCTTGTCATTATGGAAGGTAGTCTGTCGTTGTGATTTCTTTTACTCCAACTAATGATAGTCTTGTCATTCTGGAAGGTAGTTTGTTGTCTATATTTTTGTTACTACAATGGATGGTAGCCTTGTCATTATGGAAGGTAGTATGTTGTCGAGATTTTTGTTACTCCATTGGATTGTAGATTTGTCATTATGGAAGTTAATCTGTTGTCGAGATTTTTGTTACTCCATTGGATGGTTGCCTTGTCATTATGGAAGGTAGTCTATTGTCGAGATTTTTATTATTCCAATGGATGGTTGCCTTGTCATTATGGAAGGTAGTCTATTGTAGTAATTTTTGTTCCTCCAATCGATGGTAGCCTTGTCATTATTGAAGGTAGTATGTTGTCAATATCTTTGTTACTCCAATGGATGGTAGCCTTGTCTTTATGGAAGGTAGTCTGTTGTCGAGATTTTTGTTATTCCAATTGATGGTAGCCTTGTCATTTTGGAAGGTAGTTTGTTGTCGTGATTTTTGTTACTCCAATGGATTGTAGTCTTGTCATTATGGAAGGTACTATGTTGTCGATATCTTTGTTACTCTAATGGATGGTAGCCTTGTCATTATGGAAGGTAGTCTCTTGTTAACATTTTTTTTACTCCAATGGATGGTAGCCTTGTCATTGTGGAAGGTAGTCTGTTGTCCCGATTATTGTTACTCCTAAGGATTGTAGCCTTGTCATTATGGAAGGTAGTCTGTTATCGATAACTTTGTTACTCTAATGGATGGTAGCTTAGTAATTATTGAAGATAGTTTGTTGTCAACAATTTTGTTACTTCAATGGATAATAGCCTTGTCATTATGAAAGGTAGTCTGTTGTCCAAAATTTTTATACTCCAATGGATGGTAACCTTGTCATTATGGAAGATAGTCTATTGTTGATATTTTTGTTACTCCAATGGATGGTAGCCTTGTAATTATGGAAGGTAGTCTGTTGTCCAGATTTTTGTTACTCTAATTGACGGTTGCCTTATCATTATGGAAGGTAGTCATGTTGTCAAGATTTTTGTTACTCCATTGGATGGTAGCATTGCCATTATGGAAGGTAGTATGTTGTCGAGATTTTTGTTATTCCAGTGAATGGTAGCCTTGTCATTATGGAAGGTAGACTATTGTCGTGATTTTTGTTACTCCAAGGGAAGGTAGCCTTCTCATTATGGAAGGTAGTATGTTGTCGATATCTTTGTTACTCCAATGGATGGTAGCCTTTACATTATGGAAGGTAGTCTTTTCTCGAGATTTTTGTTACTCCAATGGATGGTAGCCTTGTCATTATGAAAGGTAGTCTCTTGTTGATATTTTTGTTACTCCAATGGATGGTATCCTTGTCATTATGAAAGTTAGTCTGTTGTCCTGATTTTTGTTACTCTAGTGGATGGTAGTTTTGTCATTAAGGAAGGTAGTTTGTCGTTGTGATTTCTGTTACTCCTATTAATTGTAGCCGTGTCATTATGGAAGGTATTTTGTTGTTTAGATTTTTGTTACTCCAATGGATGGTAGACTTGTCATTATGGAAGGTAGTCTGTTGTCGAGATTTTTGTTACTCCATTGGATGGTTGCCTTGTCATTATGGAAGGTAGTTTGTTGTCGAGATTTTTATTATTCCAATGGATGGTAGCCTTGTCATTATGGAAGGTAGTCTGTTGTAGTAATTTTTGTTACTCCAATGGATTGTAGCCTTGTCATTATGGAAGGTAATACGTTGTCGATATCTTTGTTACTCTAATGGATGGTAGCCTTGTCATTATGGAAGGTTGTCTATTATCGAGATTTTTGTTACTCCAATGGATGGTAGCCTTGTCATTATGGAAGGTAGTCTCTTGTTAACATTTTTTTTACTCCAATGGATGGTAGCCTTGTCATTATGGAAGGTAGTATGTTGTCCCGATTTTTGTTACTCTAATGGATGGTAGCCTTATCATTATGGAAAGTAGTCTGTCGTTATGATTTATGTTACTCCAATGGATGGTAGCCTTGTCATTATTGAAGGTAGTCTTTTGTTCAGATATTTATTACTCCAATAGATGGTAGACCTTTCATTTTGAAAGGTGGTCTATTGTCGATATTTTTGATACTACAATGGATTGTAGCCTTGTCATTATGGAAGGTAGTCTGTTGTCGAGATTTTTTTGTTACTCTAATGGATGGTAGCCTTCTCATTATGGAAGGTAGTCTGTTGTCGAGATTTTTGTTACTACAATGGATGGTAGCCTTGTCATTATGGAAGGTAGTCTGTTGTCGTGATTTTTGTTACTCCAATGGATTGTAGCCTTGACATTATGGAAGGTAGTACGTTTGTCAATATCTTTGTTACTCCAATGGATGGTAGCCTTGTCATTATTAAATTTAGTATGTTGTCAATATCTTTGTTACTCTAATGGATGGTAGCCTTGTCATTATGGAAGGTAGTATGTTTTCGAGATTTTTGTTATTCCAATGGATGGTAGCCTTGTCATTATGGAAGGTAGAATGTTGTCGTGATTTTTATTACTCCAATGGATTGTAGCCTTTTCATTACTGAAGGTAGTATGTTGTCGATATCTTTGTTACTCTAATGCATGGTAGCCTTGTCATTATGGAAGGTAGTCTATTGTCGAGATTTTTATTATTCCAATGGATGGTTGCCTTGTCATTATGGAAGGTAGTCTGTTGTAGTAATTTTTGTTACTCCAATCGATGGTAGCCTTGTCATTATTGAAGGTAGTATGTTGTCGATATCTTTGTTACTCCAATGGATGGTAGCCTTGTCATTATGGAAGGTAGTCTGTTCTCGAGATTTTTGTTACTCCAATGGATTGTATCCTTGTCATAATGGAAGGTAGTATGTTGTCGAGATCTTTGTTACTCCAATGGATGGTAGCCTTGTCATTATGGAAGGTATTATTTTGTCGAGATTTTTGTTCCTGCAATGGATGGTAACCTTGTCATTATGGAAGGTAGTCTCTTGTCTATATTTTTGTTACTCCAATGGATGGTATCCTTGTCATTATGGAAGGTAGTCTGTTGTCGTGATTTTTGTTACTCCAATGGATGGTAGACTTGTCAATATGGAAGGTTCTATGTTGTTGATATTTTTGTTACTCCAATGGATGGTAGCCTTGTCATTATGGAAGGTAGTCTAATTTCCATATTATTATTACTCCAATGGATTGTAGCCTTCTCATTATGGATGGTAGTCTGTTGTCGATAACTTTGTTACTCCAATGGATGGTAGCTTAGTAATTATGGAAGATAGTCTCTTGTCGAGATTTTTGTTACTCCAATGGATGGTAGCCTTGTAATTATGGAAGGTAGTCTGTTGTCCAAAATTTTTATACTCCATTGGATGGTAACCTTGTCATTATGGAAGGTCGTATGTTGTCGAGATTTTTGTTATTCCACTGGATGGTAGCCTTGTCATTATGGAAGGTAGACTATTGTCGTGATTTTTGTTACTCAAAGGGAAGGTAGCCTTGTTATTATGAAAGGTATTATGTTGTCGATATCTTTATTACTCCAATGGATTGTAGCCATGTCATTATGGAAGGTAGTCTTTTCTCTAGATTTTTGTTACTCCAATGGATGGTAGCCTTGTCATTAGGAAAGGTAGTCTGTTGTCCTGATTTTTGTTACTCTAATGGATGGTAGTCTTGTCATTATGGAAGGTAGTATGTCGTTGTGATTTCTTTTACTCCAACTAATGATAGTCGTGTCATTCTGGAAGGTAGTCTGTTGTCAATATTTTTGTTACTACAATGGATGGTAGCCTTGTCATTATGGAAGGTAGTATGTTGTCGAGATTTTTGTTACTCCATTGGATTGTAGATTTGTCATTATGGAAGTTAGTCTGTTGTTGAGATTTTTGTTACTCCATTGGATGGTTGCCTTGTCATTATGGAAGGTAGTCTATTGTCGAAATTTTTATTATTCCAATGGATGGTTGCCTTGTCATTATGGAAGGTAGTCTATTGTAGTAATTTTTGTTCCTCCAATCGATGGTAGCCTTGTCATTATTGAAGGTAGTATGTTGTCAATATCTTTGTTACTCCAATGGATGGTAGCCTTATCTTTATGGAAGGTAGTCTGTTGTCGAGATTTTTGTTATTCCAATGGATGGTAGCCTTGTCATTTTGGAAGGTAGTCTGTTATCGTGATTTTTGTTACTCCAATGGATTGTAGTCTTGTCATTATGGATGGTAGTATGTTGTCGATATCTTTGTTACTCTAATGGATGGTAGCCTTGTCATTATGGAAGGTAGTCTCTTGTTAACATTTTTTTTTACTCCAATTGATGGAAGCCTTGTCATTGTGGAAGGTAGTCTGTTGTCCCGATTATTGTTAATCCAATGGATTGTAGCCTTGTCATTATGGAAGGTAGTCTGTTATCGATAACTTTGTTACTCTAATGGATGGTAGCTTAGTAATTATTGAAGATAGTCTGTTGTCGAGATTTTTGTTACTTCAATGGATAATAGCCTTGTCATAATGGAAGGTAGTATGTTGTCCAAAATTTTTATACTCCAATGGATGGTAACCTTGTCATTATGGAAGATAGTCTATTGTTGATATTTTTGTTACTCCAATGGATGGTAGCCTTGTAATTATGGAAGGTAGTCTGTTGTCCAGATTTTTGTTACTCTAATTGACGGTTGCCTTATCATTATGGAAGATAGTCATGTTGTCGAGATTTTTGTTACTCCATTGGATGGTAGCGTTGCCATTATGGAAGGTAGTATGTTGTCGAGATTTTTGTAATTCCAGTGAATGGTAGCCTTGTCATTATGGAAGGTAGACTATTGTCATGATTTTTGTTACTTAAAGGGAAGGTAGCCTTCTCATTATGGAAGGTAGTATGTTGTCGATATCTTTGTTACTCCAATGGATGGTAGCCTTTACATTATGGAAGGTAGTCTTTTCTCGAGATTTTTGTTACTCCAATGGATGGTAGCCTTGTCATTATGAAAGGTAGTCTCTTGTTGATATTTTTGTTACTCCAATGGATGGTATCCTTGTCATTATGAAAGTTAGTCTGTTGTCCTGATTTTTGTTACTCTAGTGGATGGTAGTCTTTTCATTAAGGAAGGTAGTTTGTCGTTGTGATTTCTGTTACTCCTATTAATGGTAGCCGTGTCATTATGGAAGGTATTTTGTTGTTTAGATTTTTGTTACTCCAATGGATGATTGCCTTGTCATTATGGAAGGTTGTCTGTTGTTGAGATTTTTATTATTCCAATGGATGGTAGCCTTGTCATTATGGAAGGTAGTCTGTTGTAGTAATTTTTGTTACTCCAATGGATTGTAGCCTTGTCATTATGGAAGGTAGTACATTGTCAATATCTTTGTTACTCTAATGGATGGTAGCCTTGTGATTATGGAAGGTTGTCTATTATCGAGATTTTTGTTACTCCAATGGATGGAAGCCTTGTCATTATGGAAGGTAGTCTCTTGTTAACATTTTTTTTACTCCAATGGATGGTAGCCTTTTCATTATGGAAGGTAGTATGTTGTCCCGATTTTTGTTACTCTAATGGATGGTAGCCTTATCATTATGGAAAGTAGTCTGTCGTTATGATTTATGTTACTTCAATGGATGATAGCCTTGTCATTATGGAAGGTAGTCTTTTGTTCAGATATTTATTACTCCAATTGATGGTAGACCTTTCATTTTGAAAGGTGGTCTATTGTCGATATTTTTGATACTACAATGGATTGTAGCATTGTCATTATGGAAGGTAGTCTGTTGTCGAGATTTTTTTGTTACTCTAATGGAAGGTAGCCTTGTCATTATGGAAGGTAGTTTGTTGTCGAGATTTTTGTTACTACAATGGATGGTAGCCTTGTCATTATGGAAGGTAGTCTGTTGTCGTGATTTTTGTTACTCCAATGGATTGTAGCCTTGACATTATGGAAGGTAGTATGTTTGTCAATATCTTTGTTACTCCAATGGATGGTAGCCTTGTCATTATTGAAGTTAGTATGTTGTCAATATCTTTGTTACTCCAATGGATGGTAGCCTTTTCATAATGGAAGGTAGTATGTTTTCGAGATTTTTGTTATTCCAATGGATGGTAGCCTTGTCATTATGGAAGGTATAATGTTGTCGTGATTTTTGTTACTCCAATGGATTGTAGCCTTGTCATTACTGAAGGTAGTATGTTGTCGATATCTTTGTTACTCTAATGCATGGTAGCCTTGTCATTATGGAAGGTAGTCTATTGTCGAGATTTTTATTATTCCAATGGATGGTTGCCTTGTCATTATGGAAGGTAGTCTGTTGTAGTAATTTTTGTTACTCCAATCGATGGTAGCCTTGTCATTATTGAAGGTAGTATGTTGTCGATATCTTTGTGACTCCAATGGATGGTAGCCTTGTCATTATGGAAGGTAGTCTGTTGTCGAGATTTTTGTTACTCCAATGGATTGTATCCTTGTCATAATGGAAGGTAGTATGTTGTCAAGATCTTTGTTACTCCAATGGATGGTAGCCTTGTCATTATGGAAGGTAGTATTTTGTCGAGATTTTTGTTACTCCAATGGAAGGTAGCCTTGTCATTATGGAAGGTAGTCTCTTGTTTATATTTTTGTTACTTCAATGGATTGTATCCTTGTCATTATGGAAGGTAGTCTGTTGTCGTGATTTTTGTTACTCCAATCGATGGTAGCCTTGTCAATATGGAAGGTTCTATGTTGTCGATATTTTTGTTACTCCAATGGATGGTAGCCTTGTCATTATGGAATGTAGTCTCTTGTTGATATTTTAGTTACTCCAATGGATGGTAGCCTTGTCATTATGGAAGGTAGTCTGTTGTCCCGATTATTGTTACTCCAATGGATTGTAGCCTTGTCATTATGGAAGGTAGTCTGTTGTCGATATCTTTGTTACTCCAATGGATGGTAGCCTTATCATTAAGGAAGGTAGTATTTTGTCGTGATTTTTGTTACTCCAATGGATGGTAGCCTTGTCATTATGGAAGGTAGTCTCTTGTTGATAATTTTGTTACTCCAATGGATGGTATCCTTGTCATTATGGAAGGTAGTCAGTTGTCGTGAATTTTGATACTCCAATCGACGGTAGCCTTGTCATTATGGAAGGTACTATGTTGTCGATATCTTTATTACTCCAATGGATGGTAGCCTTGTCATTATGGAAGGTAGTCTGTTGTCGATATTTTTGGAACTCCAATGGATGGTAGCCTTGTCATTATGGAAGGTAGTCTAATTTCCAGATTATTATTACTCCAATGGATTGTAGCCTTCTCATTATGGAAGGTAGTCTGTTGTCGATAACTTTGTTACTCCAATGGATGGTAGCTTAGTAATAATGGAAGATAGTCTCTTGTCGAGATTTTTGTTACTCCAATGGATGGTAGCCTTGTAATTATGGAAGGTAGTCTGTTGTCCAAAATTTTTATACTCCAATGGATGGTAACCTTGTCATTATGGAAGGTAGTATGTTGTCGAGATTTTTGTTATTCCAATGGATGGTAGCCTTGTCATTATGGAAGGTAGAATATTGTCGTGATTTTTGTTACTCAAAGGGAAGGTAGCCTTGTTATTATGGAAGGTATTATGTTGTCGATATCTTTATTACTCCAATGGATTGTAGCCGTGTCATTATGGAAGGTAGTCTTTTCTCGAGATTTTTGTTACTCCAATGGATGGTAGTCTTGTCATTATGGAAGGTAGTCTGTCGTCCTGATTTTTGAAACTCTAATGGATGGTAGTCTTGTCATTATGGAAGGTAGTCTGTCGTTGTGATTTCTTTTACTCCAACTAATGATAGTCGTGTCATTCTGGAAGGTAGTCTGTTGTCTATATTTTTGTTACTACAATGGATGGTATCCTTGTCATTATGGAAGGTAGTATGTTGTCGAGATTTTTGTTACTCCATTGGATTGTAGATTTGTCATTATGGAAGTTAGTCTGTTGTCGATATTTTTGTTACTCCATTGGATGGTTGCCTTGTCATTATGGAAGGTAGTCTATTGTCGAGATTTTTATTATTCCAATGGATGGTTGCCTTGTCATTATGGAAGGTAGTCTATTGTAGTAATTTTTGTTCCTCCAATCGATGGTAGCCTTGTCATTATTGAAGGTAGTATGTTGTCAATATCTTTGTTACTCCAATGGATGGTAGCCTTATCTTTATGGAAGGTAGTCTGTTGTCGAGATTTTTGTTATTCCAATGGATGGTAGCCTTGTCATTTTGGAAGGTAGTCTGTTGTCGTGATTTTTGTTACTCCAATGGATTGTAGTCTTGTCATTATGGAAGGTAGTATGTTGTCGATATCTTTGTTACTCTAATGGATGGTAGCCTTGTCATTATGGAAGGTAGTCTCTTGTTAACATTTTTTTTACTCCAATGGATGGTAGCCTTGTCATTGTGGAAGGTAGTCTGTTGTCCCGATTATTGTTACTCCAATGGATTGTAGCCTTGTCATTATGGAAGGTAGTCTGTTATCGATAACTTTGTTACTCTAATGGTTGTAGCTTAGTAATTATTGAAGATAGTCTGTTGTCGAGATTTTTGTTACTTCAATGGATAATAACCTTGTCATTATGGAAGATAGTTTATTGTTGATATTTTGTTACTCCAATGTATGGTAGCCTTGTAATTATGGAATGTACCCTGTTGTCCAGATTTTTGTTACTCTAATTGACGGTTGCCTTATCATTGTGGAAGGTAGTCATGTTGTCGAGATTTTTGTTACTCCATTGGATGGTAGCGTTGCCATTATGGAAGGTAGTATGTTGTCGAGATTTTTGTTATTCCAGTGAATGGTAGCCTTGTCATTATGGAAGGTAGACTGTTGTCGTGATTTTTGTTACTCCAAGGGAAGGTAGCCTTCTCATTATGGAAGGTAGTATGTTGTCGATATCTTTGTTACTCCAATGGATGGTAGCCTTTTCATTATGGAAGGTAGTCTTTTCTCGAGATTTTTGTTACTCCAATGGATGGTAGCCTTGTCATTATGAAAGGTAGTCTCTTGTTGATATTTTTGTTACTCCAATGGCTGGTATCCTTGTCATTATGAAAGTTAGTCTGTTGTCCTGATTTTTGTTACTCTAATGGATGGTAGTCTTGTCATTAAGGAAGGTAGTTTGTCGTTGTGATTTCTGTTACTCCTATTAATGGTAGCCGTGTCATTATGGAAGGTATTTTGTTGTTTATATTTTTGTTACTCCAATGGATGGTAGACTTGTCATTATGGAAGGTAGTCTGTTGTCGAGATTTTTTTTACTCCATTGGATGGTTGCCTTGTCATTATGGAAGGTAGTCTGTTGTCGAGATTTTTATTATTCCAAAGGATGGTAGCCTTGTCATTATGGAAGGTAGTCTGTTGTAGTAATTTTTGTTACTCCAATGGATTGTAGCCTTGTCATTATGGAAGGTAGTACGTTGTCGATATCATTGTTACTCTAATGGATGGTAGCCTTGTCATTATGGAAGGTTGTCTATTATCGATATTTTTGTTACTCCAATGGATGGTAGCCTTGTCATTATGGAAGGTAGTCTCTTGTTAACGTTTTTTTTACTCCAGTGGATGGTAGCCTTGTCATTATGGAAGGCATTATGTTGTCCCGATTTTTGTTACTCTAATGGATGGTAGCCTTATCATTATGGAAAGTAGTCTGTCGTTATGATTTATGTTACTCCAATGGATGGTAGCCTTGTCATTATGGAAGGTAGTCTTTTGTTCAGATATTTATTACTCCAATGGATGGTAGACCTTTCATTTTGAAAGGTGGTCTATTGTCGATATTTTTGATACTACAATGGATTGTAGCCTTGTCATTATGGAAGGTAGTCTGTTGTCGAGATTTTTTTGTTACTCTAATGGATGGTAGCCTTGTCATTGTGGAAGGTAGTATGTTTTCGAGATTTTTTTTATTCCAATGGATGGTAGCCTTGTCATTATGGAAGGTAGTCTGTTGTTCGAATATTTGTTACTCCAATGGATGGTAGCCTTGTCATTATGGAAGGTAGTCTCTTGTTAACATTTTTTTTACTCTAATGGATGGTAGCCTTGTTAGTATGGAAGGTAGTCTGTTTTGCCGATTTTTGTTACTCTAATGGATGGTAGCCTTATCATTATGGAAGGTAGTCTGTCGTTATGATTTATGTTACTCCAATGGATGGTAGCCTTGTCATTATGGAAGGTAGTCTGTTGTTCCGATATTTGTTACTCCAATGGATGGTAGACCATTCATTTTTAAAGGTGGTCTATTGTCATGATTTTTTATACTAAAATGGATTGTAGCCTTATCATTATGGAAGGTAGTCTGTTGTCGTGATTTTTTTGTTACTCTAATGGATGGTAGCCTTGTCATTATAGAAGGTAGTCTGTTGTCGAGATTTTTGTTACTACAATGGATGGTAACCTTGTCATTATGGAAGGTAGTCTGGTTTCGAGATTTTTGTTACTACAATGGGTTGTATCATTCTCATTTGGAAGTTAGTCTTTTGTCGGTATCATTGTTACTCCAATGGATGGTAACCTAGTCATTATGGAAGGTAGTCTGTTGTCGAGATTTTTGTTACTCCAATGGATGGTTGCCTTGTCAATATGGAAGGTAGTCTGTTGTCCTAATTTTTTATACTCCAATGGATGGTAGCCTAGTCATTATGGAAGGTAGTCTATTGTTGAGATTTTTGTTACTCCATTGGATGGTAGCCTTGTCATTACAGACGATAGTCTCTTGTTGATATTTTTGTTACTCCAATGGATGGTAGCCTTGTCATTATGGAAGGTAGTCTGTTGTACAAATTATTTTTACTCTAATGGATGGTAGCCTTATCATTATGGAAGGTAGTCTGTTGTCGTGATTTTTGTTACTCCAATTGATGGTATCCTTGTCATTATGGAAGGTAGTTTGTTGTCGTGATTTTTGTTACTCCAATCGATGGTATCCTTGTCATTATTGAAGTTAGTATGTTGTCAATATCTTTGTTACTCCAATGGATGGTAGCCTTGTCATTATGGAAGGTAGTATGTTGTCGAGATTTTTGTTATTCCAATGGATGGTAGCCTTGTCATTATGGAAGGTAGTTTGTTGTCGTGATTTTTGTTACTCCAATGGATTGTAGCCTGTTCATTATTGAAGGTAGTATGTTGTCGATATCTTTGTTACTCTAATGGATGGTAGCCTTGTCAATATGGAAGGTAGTCCGTTGTCGAGATTTTTGTTATTCCAATGGATGGTACCCTTTTCATTACGGAAGGTAGTTTGTTGTCGAGATTTTTGTTACTCCAATGGATGGTAGCCTTGTCATTATGGAAGGTAGTATGTTTTCGTGATTTTTCTTACTCCAATGGATGGTAGCCTTGTCATTATCGAAGGTAGTTTGCTGTCGAGATTTCTGTTATTCAAATATATGGTAGCCTTGTCATTATGGAAGGTACTCTATTGTCGTGATTTTTGTTACTCCAATGGATTGTAGCCTTGTTATTATGGAAGGTAGTATGTTGTCGATATCTTTGTTACTCCAATGGATAGTAGCCTTGTTATTATGGAAGGTAGTCTGTTTTCGAGATTTTTGTTACTCCATTGGATTGTAGCCTTGTCATTATGGAAGGTAGTCTATTGTCGAGATTTTTGTTATTCCAATGGATAGTTGACTTGTCATTACGGAAGGTAGTCCGTTGTCGAGATTTTTATTACTACAATGGATGGTACCCTTGTGATTATGGAAGGTAGTCTGTTGTTCAGATTTTTGTTACTCCAATGGATGATAGACTTGTCATTATGGAATGTAGTCTGTTGTCGAGATTTTTGTTACTCCATTGGATTGTAGCCTTGTCATTATGGAATGTAGTCCATTGTCGATATTTTTGTAACTCAAATGGATGGTAGCCTTGTCATTATGGAAGGTAGTTTGTTGTCCCGATTTTTGTTACTCAAATGGTTGGTAGCCTAGTCATTATGGAAGGTTGTCTGTCATTGTGATTTTTGTTACTCCAATGGATGGTAGCCTTGTCCTTAGTGAAGGTAGTCTGTTGTTCAGATTTTTGTTACTCCAATGGATGGTAGACTTGTCATTATGGAAGGTAGTCTATTGTCGAGATTTTTGATACTCCATTGGATTGTAGCCTTGTCATTATGGAAGGTAGTCTGTTGTCGAGATTTTTGTTATTCCAATGGACTTTAGACTTGTCATTACGGAAGGTAGTCCGTTGTCGAGATTTTTGTTACTCCAATGGATGGTATCCTTGTCATTATGGAAGGTAGTTTGTTGTCGAGATTTTTGTTACTCCATTGGATGATAGCCTAGTCATTATGGAAGGTAGTCTGTTGTCGAGATTTTTGTTATTCCAATGGATGGTAACCTTGTCATTATGGAAGGTAGTCTGTTTTCGTGATTTTTCTTATTCCAATGAATGGTAGCCTTGTCATTATCGAAGGTAGTTTGCTGTCGAGATTTTTGTTATTCTAATAAATGGTAGCCTTGTCATTATAAAAGGTAGTCTATTGTCGTGATTTTTGTTACTCCAATGGATTGTAGCCTTGTCATTATGGAAGGTAGTATGTTGTCGATATCTTTGTTACTCCAATGGATGGTAGCCTTGTTATTATGGTAGGTAGTCTGTTTTCGATATTTTTGTTACTCCATTGGATGGTAGCCTTGTCATTATGGAAGGTAGTCTATTGTCCAGATATTTGTTATTCCAATGGATTGTAGACTTGTCATTATGGAAGGTAGTATGTTTTCGAGATTTTTGTTATTCCAATGGATGGTAGCCTTGTCATTATGGAAGGTAGAATGTTGTCGTGATTTTTGTTACTCCAATGGATTGTAGCCTTTTCATTACTGAAGGTAGTATGTTGCTGATATCTTTGTTACTCTAATGGATGGTAGCCTTGTCAATATGGAAGGTAGTCTATTGTCGAGTTTTCCGTTACTCTAATGGATGGTAGCGTTGTCATTATGGAAGGTAGTCTGTTGTTCAAATATTTGTTACTCCAATGGATGGTAGCCTTGTCATTATGGAAGGTAGTCTCTTGTTAACATTTTTTTTACTCTAATGGATGGTAGCCTTGTTAGTATGGAAGGTAGTCTGTTGTGCTGATTTTTGTTACTCTAATGGATGGTAGCCTTATCATTATGGAAGGTAGTCTGTCGTTATGAATTATGTTACTCCAATGGATGGTAGCCTTGTCATTATGGAAGGTAGTCTGTTGTTCCGATATTTGTTACTCCAATGGATGGTAGACCATTCATTTTTAAAGGTGGTCTATTGTCATGATTTTTTATACTAAAATGGATTGTAGCCTTATCATTATGGAAGGTAGTCTGTTGTCGAGATTTTTTTATTACTCTAATGGATGGTAGCCTTGTCATTATAGAAGGTAGTCTGTTGTCGAGATTTTTGTTACTACAATGGATGGTAACCTTATCATTATGGAAGGTAGTCTGGTTTCGAGATTTTTGTTACTACAATGGATTGTATCATTCTCATTTGGAAGGTAGTCTGTTGTCGGTATCTTTGTTACTCCAATGGATGGTAACCTAGTCATTATGGAAGGTAGTCTGTTGTCGAGATTTTTGTTACTCCAATGGATGGTTGCCTTGTCAATATGGAAGGTAGTCTGTTGTCCTAATTTTTTATACTCCAATGGATGGTAGCCTAGTCATTATGGAAGGTAGTCTGTTGTTGAGATTTTTGTTACTCCATTGGATGGTAGCCTTGTCATTACAGACGATAGTCTCTTGTTGATATTTTTGTTACTCCAATGGATGGTAGCCTTGTCATTATGGAAGGTAGTCTGTTGTACAAATTATTTTTACTCTAATGGATGGTAGCCTTGTCATTATGGAAGATAGTCTGTTGTCGTGATTTTTGTTACTCCAATTGATGGTATCCTTATCATTATGGAAGGTAGTTTGTTGTCGTGATTTTTGTTACTCCAATCGATGGTAGCCTTGTCATTATTGAAGTTAGTATGTTGTCAATATCTTTGTTACTCCAATGGATGGTAGCCTTGTCATTATGGAAGGTAGTATGTTGTCGAGATTTTTGTTATTCCAATGGATGGTAGCCTTGTCATTATGGAAGGTAGTCTGTTGTCGTGATTTTTGTTACTCCAATGGATTGTAGCCAGTTCATTATTGAAGGTAGTATGTTGTCGATAACTTTGTTACTCTAATGGATGGTAGCCTTGTCAATATGGAAGGTAGTCTGTTGTGGAGATTTTTGTTATTCCAATGGATTGTAGACTTGTCATTATGGAAGGTAGTCCGTTGTCAAGATTTTTGTTATTCCAATGGATGGTACCCTTATCATTATGGAAGGTAGTTTGTTGTCGAGATTTTTGTTACTCCAATGGATGGTAGCCTTGTCATTATGGAAGGTAGTATGTTTTCGTGATTTTTCTTACTCTAATGGATGGTAGCCTTGTCATTATCGAAGGTAGTTTGCTGTCGAGATTTCTGTTATTCCAATATATGGTAGCCTTGTCATTATGGAAGGTACTCTATTGTCGTGATTTTTGTTACTCCAATGGATTGTAGCCTTGTCATTATGGAAGGTAGTATGTTGTCGATATCTTTTTTACTCCAATGGATAGTAGCCTTGTTATTATGGAAGGTAGTCTGTTTTCGAGATTTTTGTTACTCCATTGGATTGTAGCCTTGTCATTATGGAAGGTAGTCTGTTGTCGAGATTTTTGTTATTCCAATGGATTGTTGACTTGTCATTACGGAAGGTAGTCCGTTGTCGAGATTTTTATTACTACAATGGATGGTACCCTTGTCATTATGGAAGGTAGTCTGTTGTTCAGATTTTTGTTACTCCAATGGATGATAGACTTTTCATTATGGAATGTAGTCTGTTGTCGAGATTTTTGTTACTCCATTGGATTATAGCCTTGTCATTATGGAATGTTGTCCATTGTCGATATTTTTGTTACTCAAATGGATTGTAGCCTTGTCATTATGGAAGGTAGTCTGTTGTCCCGATTTTTGTTACTCAAATGGTTGGTAGCCTAGTCATTATGGAAGGTTGTCTGTCATTGTGATTTTTGTTACTCCAATGGATGGTAGCCTTGTCCTTAGTGAAGGTAGTCTGTTGTTCAGATTTGTGTTACTACAATGGATGGTAGACTTGTCATTATGAAAGGTAGTCTATTGTCGATATTTTTGATACTCCATTGGATTGTAGCCTTGTCATTATGGAAGGTAGTCTGTTGTCGAGATTTTTGTTATTCCAATGGATTTTAGACTTGTCATTACGGAAGGTAGTCCGTTGTCGAGATTTTTGTTACTCCAATGGATGGTATCCTTGTCATTATGGAAGGTAGTTTGTTGTCGAGATTTTTGTTACTCCATTGGATGATAGCCTTGTCATTATGGAAGGTAGTCTGTTGTCGAAATTTTTGTTATTCCAATGGATGGTAGCCTTGTCATTATGGAAGGTAGTCTGTTTTCGTGATTTTTCTTATTCCAATGAATGGTAGCCTTGTCATTATCGAAGGTAGTTTGCTGTCGAGATTTTTGTTATTCCAATAAATGGTAGCCTTGTCATTATAAAAGGTAGTCTATTGTCGTGATTTTTGTTACTCCAATGGATTGTAGCCTTGTCATTATGGAAGGTAGTATGTTATCGATATCTTTGTTACTCCAATGGATGGTAGCCTTGTTATTAAGGAAGGTAGTCTGTTTTCGATATTTTTGTTACTCCATTGGATTGTAGCCTTGTCATTATGGAATGTAGTCTGTTGTCGAGATTTTTGTTATTCCAATGGATTGTAGACTTGTCATTATGGAAGGTAGTCTATTGTCGAGATTTTTGTTACTCCAATGGATGGTAGCCTTGTCATTATGGAAGGTAGTATGTTTTCGTGACTTTTTCTTACTCCAATGGATGGTAGCCTTGTCATTATCGAAGGTAGTTTGCTGTCGAGATTTCTGTTATTCCAATATATGGTAGCCTTGTCATTATGGAAGGTACTCTATTGTCGTGATTTTTGTTACTCCAATGGATTGTAGCCTTGTCATTATGGAAGGTAGTATGTTGTCGATATCTTTGTTACTCCAATGGATGGTAGCCTTGTTATTATGGAAGGTAGTCTGTTATCGAGATTATTGTTACTCCATTGGATTGTAGCCTTGTCATTATGGAAGGTAGTCTGTTGTCGAGATTTTTGTTATTCCAATGGATTGTTGACTTGTCATTACGGAAGGTAGTCCGTTGACAAGATTTTTGTTACTACAATGAATGGTACCCTTGTCATTATGGAAGGTAGTCTGTTGTTCAGATTTTTGTTACTCCAATGGATGATAGACTTGTCATTATGGAAGGTAGTCTGTTGTCGAGATTTTTGTTACTCCATTGGATTGTAGCCTTGTAATTATGGAATGTAGTCCATTATCGATATTTTTGTTACTCCAATGGATGGTAGCCTTGTCATTATGGAAGGTAGTCTGTTGTCCCGATTTTTTTTACTCAAATGGTTGGTACCCTAGTCATTATGGAAGGTTGTCTGTCATTGTGATTTTTGTTACTCCAATGGATGGTAGCCTTGTCCTTAGTGAAGGTAGTATGTTGTTCAGATTTTTGTTACTCCAATGGATGGTAGACTTGTCATTATGGAAGGTAGTCTATTGTCGAGATTTTTGATACTCCATTGGATTGTAGCCTTTTCATTATGGAAGGTAGTCTGTTGTCAAGATTTTTGTTATTCCAATGGATTGTAGACTTGTCATTACAGAAGGTAGTCCGTTGTCGAGATTTTTGTTACTCCAATGGATGGTACCCTTGTCATTATGGAAGGTAGTTTGTTGTCGAGATTTTTGTTACTCCATTGGATGATAGCCTTGTCATTATGGAAGGTAGTCTGTTGTCGAGATTTTTGTTATTCCAATGGATGGTAGCCTTGTCATTATGGAAGGTAGTCTATTTTCGTGATTTTTCTTATTCCAATGAATGGTAGCCTTGTCATTATCGAAGGTAGTTTATTGTCGAGATTTTTGTTATTCTAATAAATGGTAGCCTTGTCATTATAAAAAGTAGTCTATTGTCGTGATTTTTGTTACTCCAATGGATTGTAGCCTTGTCATTATAAAAGGTAGTTTGTTGTCGATATCTTTGTTACTCCAATGGATGGTAGCCTTGTTATTATGGAAGGTAGTCTGTTTTCGATATTTTTGTTACTCCATTGGATGGTAGCCTTGTCATTATGGAAGGTAGTCTGTTGTCCAGATTTTTGTTATTCCAATGGATTGTAGACTTGTCATTATGGAAGGTAGTCTGTTGTCGAGATTTTTGTTTCTCCAATGGATGGTACCCTTGTCATTATGGAAGGTAGTTTGTTGTCGAGATTTTTGTTACTCCAATGGATGGTAGGCTTGTAATTATGGAAGGTAGTCTGTTTTTGTGATTTTTCTTACTCCAATGGATGGTAGCCTTGTCATTAACGAAGGTAGTTTGCTGTCGAGATTTTTGTTATTCCAATAGATGGTAGCCTTGTCATTATGGAAGGTAGTTTATTGTCGTGATTTTTGTTACACCAATGGATTGTAGCCTTGTCATTATGGAAGGTAGTATGTTATCGATATCTTTGTTACTCCAATGGATGGTAGCCTTGTTATTATGGAAGGTAGTCTGTTTTCGAGATTTTTGTTACTCCATTGGATTGTAGCCTTGTCATTATGGAAGGTAGTCTATTGTCGAGATTTTTGTTATTCCAATGGATTGGTGACTTGTCATTACGGAAGGTAGTCCGTTGTCGAGATTTTTGTTACTCCAATAGATGGTAGCCTTGTCATTATGGAAGGTAGTTTGTTGTTCAGATTTTTGTTCCTCCAATGGATGGTAGGCTTGTCATTATGGAAGGTAGTCTGTTGTCGAGATTTTTGTTACTCCATTGGATTGTAGCCTTGTCATTATGGAAAGTAGTCCGTTGTCGAGATTTTTGTTACTCCATTGGATGGTAGCCTTGTCATTATGGAAGGTAGTCTGTTGTCGAAATTTTTGTTATTCCAATGGATGGTAGCCTTGTCATTATGGAAGGTAGTATGTTTTCGTGATTTTTCTTACTCCAATGAATGTTAGCCTTGTCATTATCGAAGGTAGTTTGTTGTCGAGATTTTTGTTATTCCAATAAATGGTAGCCTTGTCCTTATGGAAGGTAGTCTATTGTCGTGATTTTTGTTACACCAATGGATTGTAGCCTTGTCATTATGGAAGGTAGTATGTTGTCGATATCTTTGTTACTCCAACGGATGGTAGCCTTGTTATTATGGAAGGTAGTCTGTTTTCGATATTTTTTTACTCCATTGGATGGTAGCCTTGTCATTATGGAAGGTAGTTTGTTGTCGAGATTTTTGTTATTCCAATGGATTCTAGCCTTGTCATTATTGAAGGTAGTCCCTTGTCGAGATTTTTCTTACTCCAATGGATGGTAGCCTTGTCGTTATAGAAGGTAGTCTGTTGTCCCGATTTTTGTTACTCAAATGGTTGGTAGCCTTGTCATTATGGAAGGTAGTCCGTTGTCGAGATTTTTGTTACTCCAATGGATGGTACCCTTGTCATTATGGAAGGTAGTTTGTTATCGATATTTTTGTTACTCCAATGGATGGTAGCCTTGTCATTATGGAAGGTAGTCTATTTTCGTGATTGTTCTTACTCCAATGGATGGTAGCCTTGTCATTATCAAAGGTAGTTTGCTATCGAGATTTCTGTTATTCCAATAGATGGTAGCCTTGTTATTATGGAAGGTAGTCTATTGTCGTGATTTTTGTTACTCCAATGGATTGTAGCCTTGTCATTATGGAAGGTAGTATGTTATCGATATCTTTGTTACTCCAATGGATGGTAGCCTTGTTATTATGGAAGGTAGTCTGTTGTCGAGATTTTTGTTACTCCAATGGATGGTACCCTTGTCATTATGGAAGGTAGTTTGTTGTCGATATTTTTATTACTCCAATTGATGGTAGCCTTGTCATTATGGAAGGTAGTCGGTTGTCGAGATTTTTGTTATTCCAATGGATTGTAGACTTGTCATTATGGAAGGTAGTCCGTTGTCGAGATTTTTGTTACTCCAATAGATGGTTGCCTTGTCATTATGGAAGGTAGTCTATTGTCGTGATTTTTGTTACTCCAATGGATTGTAGACTTGTCATTACGGAAGGTAGTCTGTTGTTCAAATATTTGTTACTCCAATGGATGGTAGCCTTGTCATTATGGAAGGTAGTCTCTTGTTAACATTTTTTTTACTCTAATGGATGGTAGCCTTGTTAGTATGGAAGGTAGTCTGTTGTGCCGATTTTTGTTACTCTAATGGATGGTAGCCTTATCATTATGGAAGGTAGTCTGTCGTTATGAATTATGTTACTCCAATGGATGGTAGCCTTGTCATTATGGAAGGTAGTCTGTTGTTTCGATATTTGTTACTCCAATGGATGGTAGACCATTCATTTTTAAAGGTGGTCTATTGTCATGATTTTTTATACTAAAATGGATTGTAGCCTTATCATTATGGAAGGTAGTCTGTTGTCGAGATTTTTTTATTACTCTAATGGATGGTAGCCTTGTCATTATAGAAGGTAGTCTGTTGTCGAGATTTTTGTTACTACAATGGATGGTAACCTTATCATTATGGAAGGTAGTCTGGTTTCGAGATTTTTGTTACTACAATGGATTGTATCATTCTCATTTGGAAGGTAGTCTGTTGTCGGTATCTTTGTTACTCCAATGGATGGTAACCTAGTCATTATGGAAGGTAGTCTGTTGTCGAGATTTTTGTTACTCCAATGGATGGTTGCCTTGTCAATATGGAAGGTAGTCTGTTGTCCTAATTTTTTATACTCCAATGGATGGTAGCCTAGTAATTATGGAAGGTAGTCTGTTGAGATTTTTGTTACTCCATTGGATGGTAGCCTTGTCATTACAGACGATAGTCTCTTGTTGATATTTTTGTTACTCCAATGGATGGTAGCCTTGTCATTATGGAAGGTAGTCTGTTGTACAAATTATTTTTACTCTAATGGATGGTAGCCTTGTCATTATGGAAGGTAGTCTGTTGTCGTGATTTTTGTTACTCCAATTGATGGTATCCTTGTCATTATGGAAGGTAGTTTGTTGTCATGATTTTTGTTACTCCAATCGATGGTAGCCTTGTCATTATTGAAGTTAGTATGTTGTCAATATCTTTGTTACTCCAATGGATGGTAGCCTTGTCATTATGGAAGGTAGTCTGTTGTCGTGATTTTTGTTACTCCAATGGATTGTAGCCAGTTCATTATTGAAGGTAGTATGTTGTCGATAACTTTGTTACTCTAATGGATGGTAGCCTTGTCAATATGGAAGGTAGTCTGTTGTGGAGATTTTTGTTATTCCAATGGATTGTAGACTTGTCATTATGGAAGGTAGTCCGTTGTCGAGATTTTTGTTATTCAAATGGATGGTACCCTTATCATTATGGAAGGTAGTTTGTTGTCGAGATTTTTGTTACTCCAATGGATGGTAGCCTTGTCATTATGGAAGGTAGTATGTTTTCGTGATTTTTCTTACTCTAATGGATGGTAGCCTTGTCATTATCGAAGGTAGTTTGCTGTCGAGATTTCTGTTATTCCAATATATGGTAGCCTTGTCATTATGGAAGGTACTCTATTGTCGTGATTTTTGTTACTCCAATGGATTGTAGCCTTGTCATTATGGAAGGTAGTATGTTGTCGATATCTTTGTTACTCCAATGGATAGTAGCCTTGTTATTATGGAAGGTAGTCTGTTTTCGAAATTTTTGTTACTCCTTTGGATTGTAGCCTTGTCATTATGGAAGGTAGTATGTTGTCGAGATTTTTGTTATTCCAATGGATTGTTGACTTGTCATTACGGAAGGTAGTCCGTTGTCGAGATTTTTATTACTACAATGGATGGTACCCTTGTCATTATGGAAGGTAGTCTGTTGTTCAGATTTTTGTTACTCCAATGGATGATAGACTTGTCATTATGGAATGTAGTCTGTTGTCGAGATTTTTGTTACTCCATTGGATTATAGCCTTGTCATTATGGAATGTTGTCCATTGTCGATATTTTTGTTACTCAAATGGACTGTAGCCTTGTCATTATGGAAGGTAGTCTGTTGTCCCGATTTTTGTTACTCAAATGGTTGGTAGCCTACTCATTATGGAAGGTTGTCTGTCATTGTGATTTTTGTTACTCCAATGGATGGTAGCCTTGTCCTTAGTGAAGGTAGTTTGTTGTTCAGATTTGTGTTACTACAATGGATGGTAGACTTGTCATTATGAAAGGTAGTCTATTGTCGATATTTTTGATATTCCATTGGATTGTAGCCTTGTCATTATGGAAGGTAGTCTGTTGTCGAGATTTTTGTTATTCCAATGGATTTTAGACTTGTCATTACGGAAGGTAGTCCCTTGTCGAGATTTTTGTTACTCCAATGGATGGTATCCTTGTCATTATGGAAGGTAGTTTGTTGTCGAGATTTTTGTTACTCCATTGGATGATAGCCTTGTCATTATGGAAGGTAGTCTCTTGTCGAAACTTTTGTTATTCCAATGGATGGTAGCCTTGTCATTATGGAAGGTAGTCTGTTTTCGTGATTTTTCTTATTCCAATGAATGGTAGCCTTGTCATTATCGAAGGTAGTTTGCTGTCGAGATTTTTGTTATTCCAATAAATGGTAGCCTTGTCATTATAAAAGGTAGTCTATTGTCGTGATTTTTGTTACTCCAATGGATTGTAGCCTTGTCATTATGGAAGGTAGTATGTTATCGATATCTTTGTTACTCCAATGGATGGTAGCCTTGTTATTAAGGAAGGTAGTCTGTTTTCGATATTTTTGTTACTCCATTGGATTGTAGCCTTGTCATTATGGAAGGTAGTCTGTTGTCGAGATTTTTGTTATTCCAATGGATTGTAGACTTGTCATTATGGAAGGTAGTCTGTTGTCGAGATTTTTGTTACTCCAATGGATGGTAGCCTTGTCATTATGGAAGGTAGTATGTTTTCGTGATTTTTCTTACTCCAATGGATGGTAGCCTTGTCATTATCGAAGGTAGTTTGCTGTCGAGATTTCTGTTATTCCAATATATGGTAGCCTTGTCATTATGGAAGGTACTCTATTGTCGTGATTTTTGTTACTCCAATGGATTGTAGCCTTGTCATTATGGAAGGTAGTATGTTATCGGTATATTTGTTACTCCAATGGATGGTAGCCTTGTTATTATGGAAGGTAGTCTGTTGTCGAGATTTTTGTTACTCCAATGGATGGTACCCTTGTCATTATGGAAGGTAGTTTGTTGTCGATATTTTTATTACTCCAATTGATGGTAGCCTTGTCATTATGGAAGGTAGTCGGTTGTCGAGATTTTTGTTATTCCAATGGATTGTAGACTTGTCATTATGGAAGGTAGTCCGTTGTCGAGATTTTTGTTACTCCAATAGATGGTTGCCTTGTCATTATGGAAGGTAGTCTATTGTCGTGATTTTTGTTACTCCAATGGATTGTAGACTTGTCATTACGGAAGGTAGTCTGTGGTTCAAATATTTGTTACTCCAATGGATGGTAGCCTTGTCATTATGGAAGGTAGTCTCTTGTTAACATTTTTTTTACTCTAATGGATGGTAGCCTTGTTAGTATGGAAGGTAGTCTGTTGTGCCGATTTTTGTTACTCTAATGGATGGTAGCCTTATCATTATGGAAGGTAGTCTGTCGTTATGAATTATGTTACTCCAATGGATGGTAGCCTTGTCATTATGGAAGGTAGTCTGTTGTTTCGATATTTGTTACTCCAATGGATGGTAGACCATTCATTTTTAAAGGTGGTCTATTGTCATGATTTTTTATACTAAAATGGATTGTAGCCTTATCATTATGGAAGGTAGTCTGTTGTCGAGATTTTTTTATTACTCTAATGGATGGTAGGCTTGTCATTATAGAAGGTAGTCTGTTGTCGAGATTTTTGTTACTACAATGGATGGTAACCTTATCATTATGGAAGGTAGTCTGGTTTCGAGATTTTTGTTACTACAATGGATTGTATCATTCTCATTTGGAAGGTAGTCTGTTGTCGGTATCTTTGTTACTCCAATGGATGGTAACCTAGTCATTATGGAAGGTAGTCTGTTGTCGAGATTTTTGTTACTCCAATGGATGGTTGCATTGTCAATATGGAAGGTAGTCTGTTGTCCTAATTTTTTATACTCCAATGGATGGTAGCCTAGTCATTATGGAAGGTAGTCTGTTGTTGAGATTTTTGTTACTACATTGGATGGTAGCCTTGTCATTACAGACGATAGTCTCTTGTTGATATTTTTGTTACTCCAATGGATGGTAGCCTTGTCATTATGGAAGGTAGTCTGTTGTACAAATTATTTTTACTCTAATGGATGGTAGCCTTGTCATTATGGAAGGTAGTCTGTTGTCGTGATTTTTGTTACTCCAATTGATGGTATCCTTGTCATTATGGAAGGTAGTTTGTTGTCGTGATTTTTGTTACTCCAATCGATGGTAGCCTTGTCATTATTGAAGTTAGTATGTTGTCAATATCTTTGTTACTCCAATGGATGGTAGCCTTGTCATTATGGAAGGTAGTATGTTGTCGAGATTTTTGTTATTCCAATGGATGGTAGCCTTGTCATTATGGAAGGTAGTCTGTTGTCGTGATTTTTGTTACTCCAATGGATTGTAGCCAGTTCATTATTGAAGGTAGTATGTTGTCGATAACTTTGTTACTCTAATGGATGGTAGCCTTGTCAATATGGAAGGTAGTCTATTGTGGAGATTTTTGTTATTCCAATGGATTGTAGACTTGTCATTATGGAAGGTAGTCCGTTGTCGAGATTTTTGTTATTCAAATGGATGGTACCCTAATCATTATGGAAGGTAGTTTGTTGTCGAGATTTTTGTTACTCCAATGGATGGTAGCCTTGTCATTATGGAAGGTAGTATGTTTTCGTGATTTTTCTTACTCTAATGGATGGTAGCCTTGTCATTATCGAAGGTAGTTTGCTGTCGAGATTTCTGTTATTCCAATATATGGTAGCCTTGTCATTATGGAAGGTACTCTATTGTCGTGATTTTTGTTACTCCAATGGATTGTAGCCTTGTCATTATGGATGGTAGTATGTTGTCGATATCTTTGTTACTCCAATGGATAGTAGCCTTGTTATTATGGAAGGTAGTCTGTTTTCGAAATTTTTGTTACTCCTTTGGATTGTAGCCTTGTCATTATGGAAGGTAGTATGTTGTCGAGATTTTGGTTATTCCAATGGATTGTTGACTTGTCATTACGGAAGGTAGTCCGTTGTCGAGATTTTTATTACTACAATGGATGGTACCCTTGTCATTATGGAAGGTAGTCTATTGTTCAGATTTTTGTTACTCCAATGGATGATAGACTTGTCATTATGGAATGTAGTCTTTTGTCGAGATTTTTGTTACTCCATTGGATTATAGCCTTGTCATTATGGAATGTTGTCCATTGTCGATATTTTTGTTACTCAAATGGACTGTAGCCTTGTCATTATGGAAGGTAGTCTGTTGTCCCGATTTTTGTTACTCAAATGGTTGGTAGCCTAGTCATTATGGAAGGTTGTCTGTCATTGTGATTTTTGTTACTCCAATGGATGGTAGCCTTGTCCTTAGTGAAGGTAGTCTGTTGTTCAGATTTGTGTTACTACAATGGATGGTAGACTTGTCATTATGAAAGGTAGTCTATTGTCGATATTTTTGATACTCCATTGGATTGTAGCCTTGTCATTATGGAAGGTAGTCTTTTGTCGAGATTTTTGTTATTCCAATGGATTTTAGACTTGTCATTACGGAAGGTAGTCCCTTGTCGAGATTTTTGTTACTCCAATGGATGGTATCCTTGTCATTATGGAAGGTAGTTTGTTGTCGAGATTTTTGTTACTCCATTGGATGATAGCCTTGTCATTATGGAAGGTAGTCTGTTGTCGAAATTTTTGTTATTCCAATGGATGGTAGCCTTGTCATTATGGAAGGTAGTCTGTTTTCGTGATTTTTCTTATTCCAATGAATGGTAGCCTTGTCATTATCGAAGGTAGTTTGCTGTCGAGATTTTTGTTATTCCAATAAATGGTAGCCTTGTCATTATAAAAGGTAGTCTATTGTCGTGATTTTTGTTACTCCAATGGATTGTAGCCTTGTCATTATGGAAGGTAGTATGTTATCGATATCTTTGTTACTCCAACGGATGGTAGCCTTGTAATTAAGGAAGGTAGTCTGTTTTCGATATTTTTGTTACTCCATTGGATTGTAGCCTAGTCATTATGGAAGGTAGTCTGTTGTCGAGATTTTTGTTATTCCAATGGATTGTAGACTTGTCATTATGGAAGGTAGTCTGTTGTCGAGATTTTTGTTACTCCAATGGATGGTAGCCTTGTCATTATGGAAGGTAGTATGTTTTCGTGATTTTTCTTACTCCAATGGATGGTAGCCTTGTCATTATCGAAGGTAGTTTGCTGTCGAGATTTCTGTTATTCCAATATATGGTAGCCTTGTAATTATGGAAGGTACTCTATTGTCGTGATTTTTGTTACTCCAATGGATTGTAGCCTTGTCATTATGGAAGGTAGTATGTTGTCGATATCTTTGTTACTCCAATGGATGGTAGCCTTGTTATTATGGAAGGTAGTCTGTTATCGAGATTATTGTTACTCCATTGGATTGTAGCCTTGTCATTATGGAAGGTAGTCTGTTGTCGAGATTTTTGTTATTCCAATGGATTGTTGACTTGTCATTACGGAAGGTAGTCCGTTGTCAAGATTTTCGTTACTACAATGGATGGTACCCTTGTCATTATGGAAGGTAGTCTGTTGTTCAGATTTTTGTTACTCCAATGGATGATAGACTTGTCATTATGGAAGGTAGTCTGTTGTCGAGATTTTTGTTACTCCATTGGATTGTAGCCTTGTCATTATGGAATGTAGTCCATTATCGATATTTTTGTTACTCCAATGGATGGTAGCCTTGTCATTATGGAAGGTAGTCTGTTGTCCCGATTTTTGTTACTCAAATGGTTGGTATCCTAGTCATTATGGAAGGTTGTCTGTCATTGTGATTTTTGTTACTCCAATGGATGGTAGCCTTGTCCTTAGTGAAGGTAGTATGTTGTTCATATTTTTGTTACTCCAATGGATGGTAGACTTGTCATTATGGAAGGTAGTCTATTGTCGAGATTTTTGATACTCCATTGGATTGTAGCCTTTTCATTATGGAAGGTAGTCTGTTGTCAAGATTTTTGTTATTCCAATGTATTGTAGACTTGTCATTACGGAAGGTAGTCCGTTGTCGAGATTTTTGTTACTCCAATGGATGGTACCCTTGTCATTATGGAAGGTAGTTTGTTGTCGAGATTTTTGTTACTCCATTGGATGATAGCCTTGTCATTATGGAAGGTAGTCTGTTGTCGAGATTTTTGTTATTCCAATGGATGGTAGCCTTGTCATTATGGAAGGTAGTCTATTTTCGTGATTTTTCTTATTCCAATGAATGGTAGCCTTGTCATTATCGAAGGTAGTTTGCTGTCGAGAATTTTGTTATTCTAATAAATGGTAGCCTTGTCATTATAAAAAGTAGTCTATTGTCGTGATTTTTGTTACTCCAATGGATTGTAGCCTTGTCATTATAAAAGGTAGTTTGTTGTCGATATCTTTATTACTCCAATGGATGGTAGCCTTGTTATTATGGAAGGTAGTCTGTTTTCGATATTTTTGTTACTCCATTGGATGGTAGCCTTGTCATTATGGAAGGTAGTCTGTTGTCCAGATTTTTGTTATTCCAATGGATTGTAGACTTGTCATTATGGAAGGTAGTCTGTTGTCGAGATTTTTGTTACTCCAATGGATGGTACCCTTGTCATTATGGAAGGTAGTTTGTTGTCGAGATTTTTGTTACTCCAATGGATGGTAGGCTTGTAATTATGGAAGGTAGTCTGTTTTTGTGATTTTTCTTACTCCAATGGATGGTAGCCTTGTCATTACCAAAGGTAGTTTGCTGTCGAGATTTCTGTTATTCCAATAGATGGTAGCCTTGTCATTATGGAAGGTAGTCTATTGTCGTGATTTTTGTTACTCCAATGGATTGTAGCCTTGTCATTATGGAAGGTAGTATGTTATCGATATCTTTGTTACTCCAATGGATGGTAGCCTTGTTATTATGGAAGGTAGTCTGTTTTCGAGATTTTTGTTACTCCATTGGATTGTAGCCTTGTCATTATGGAAGGTAGTCTATTGTCGAGATTTTTGTTATTCCAATGGATTGGTGACTTGTCATTACGGAAGGTAGTCCGTTGTCGAGATTTTTGTTACTCCAATAGATGGTAGCCTTGTCATTATGGAAGGTAGTTTGTTGTTCAGATTTTTGTTCCTCCAATGGATGGTAGGCTTGTCATTATGGAAGGTAGTCTGTTGTCGAGATTTTTATTACTCCATTGGATTGTAGCCTTGTCATTATGGAAGGTAGTCCGTTGTCGAGATTTTTGTTACTCCATTGGATGGTAGCCTTGTCATTATGGAAGGTAGTCTGTTGTCGAAATTTTTGTTATTCCAATGGATGGTAGCCTTGTCATTATGGAAGGTAGTCTGTTTTCGTGATTTTTCTTACTCCAATGAATGTTAGCCTTGTCATTATCGAAGGTAGTTTGTTGTCGAGATTTTTGTTATTCCAATAAATGGTAGCCTTGTCCTTATGGAAGGTAGTCTATTGTCGTGATTTTTGTTACTCCAATGGATTGTAGCCTTGTCATTATGGAAGGTAGTATGTTGTCGATATCTTTGTTACTCCAACGGATGGTAGCCTTGTTATTATGGAAGGTAGTCTGTTTTCGATATTTTTTTACTCCATTGGATGGTAGCCTTGTCATTATGGAAGGTAGTTTGTTGTCGATATTTTTGTTATTCCAATGGATTCTAGCCTTGTCATTATTGAAGGTAGTCCCTTGTCGAGATTTTTCTTACTCCAATGGATGGTAGCCTTGTCGTTATAGAAGGTAGTCTGTTGTCCCGATTTTTGTTACTCAAATGGTTGGTAGCCTTGTCATTATGGAAGGTAGTCCATTGTCGAGATTTTTGTTACTCCAATGGATGGTACCCTTGTCATTATAGAAGGTAGTTTGTTATCGATATTTTTGTTACTCCAATGGATGGTAGCCTTGTCATTATGGAAGGTAGTCTATTTTCGTGATTGTTCTTACTCCAATGGATGGTAGCCTTGTCATTATCAAAGGTAGTTTGTTGTCGAGATTTCTGTTATTCCAATAGATGGTAGCCTTGTCATTATGGAAGGTAGTCTATTGTCGTGATTTTTGTTACTCCAATGGATTGTAGCCTTGTCATTATGGAAGGTAGTATGTTATCGATATCTTTGTTACTCCAATGGATGGTAGCCTTGTTATTATGGAAGGTAGTCTGTTTTCGAGATTTTTGTTACTCCATTGGATTGTAGCCTTGTCATTATGGAAGGTAGTCTATTGTCGAGATTTTTGTTATTCCAATGGATTGGTGACTTGTCATTACGGAAGGTAGTCCGTTGTCGAGATTTTTGTTACTCCAATAGATGGTAGCCTTGTCATTATGGAAGGTAGTTTGTTGTTCAGATTTTTGTTCCTCCAATGGATGGTAGGCTTGTCATTATGGAAGGTAGTCTGTTGTCGAGATTTTTAATACTCCATTGGATTGTAGCCTTGTCATTATGGAAGGTAGTCCGTTGTCGAGATTTTTGTTACTCCATTGGATGGTAGCCTTGTCATTATGGAAGGTAGTCTGTTGTCGAAATTTTTGTTATTCCAATGGATGGTAGCCTTGTCATTATGGAAGGTAGTCTGTTTTCGTGATTTTTCTTACTCCAATGAATGTTAGCCTTGTCATTATCGAAGGTAGTTTGTTGTCGAGATTTTTGTTATTCCAATAAATGGTAGCCTTGTCCTTATGGAAGGTAGTCTATTGTCGTGATTTTTGTTACTCCAATGGATTGTAGCCTTGTCATTATGGAAGGTAGTATGTTGTCGATATCTTTGTTACTCCAACGGATGGTAGCCTTGTTATTATGGAAGGTAGTCTGTTTTCGATATTTTTTTACTCCATTGGATGGTAGCCTTGTCATTATGGAAGGTAGTTTGTTGTCGATATTTTTGTTATTCCAATGGATTCTAGCCTTGTCATTATTGAAGGTAGTCCCTTGTCGAGATTTTTCTTACTCCAATGGATGGTAGCCTTGTCGTTATAGAAGGTAGTCTGTTGTCCCGATTTTTGTTACTCAAATGGTTGGTAGCCTTGTCATTATGGAAGGTAGTCCATTGTCGAGATTTTTGTTACTCCAATGGATGGTACCCTTGTCATTATAGAAGGTAGTTTGTTATCGATATTTTTGTTACTCCAATGGATGGTAGCCTTGTCATTATGGAAGGTAGTCTATTTTCGTGATTGTTCTTACTCCAATGGATGGTAGCCTTGTCATTATCAAAGGTAGTTTGCTGTCGAGATTTCTGTTATTCCAATAGATGGTAGCCTTGTCATTATGGAAGGTAGTCTATTGTCGTGATTTTTGTTACTCCAATGGATTGTAGCCTTGTCATTATGGAAGGTAGTATGTTATCGATATCTTTGTTACTCCAATGGATGGTAGCCTTGTTATTATGGAAGGTAGTCTGTTGTCGAGATTTTTGTTACTCCAATGGATGGTACCCTTGTCATTATGGAAGGTAGTTTGTTGTCGATATTTTTATTACTCCAATTGATGGTAGCCTTGTCATTATGGAAGGTAGTCGGTTGTCGAGATTTTTGTTATTCCAATGGATTGTAGACTTGTCATTATGGAAGGTAGTCCGTTGTCGAGATTTTTGTTACTCCAATAGATGGTAGCCTTGTCATTATGGAAGGTAGTCTATTGTCGTGATTTTTGTTACTCCAATGGATTGTAGACTTGTCATTACGGAAGGTAGTCTATTGTTCAGATTTTTGTTACTCCAATGGATGGTAGACTTGTCATTATGGAAGGTAGTATGTTGTCGAGATTTTTGTTACTCCATTGGATTCTAGCCTTGTCATTATTGAAGGTAGTCCCTTGTCGAGATTTTTATTACTCCAATGGATGGTAGCCTTGTCGTTATAGAAGGTAGTCTGTTGTCCCGATTTTTGTTACTCAAATGGTTGGTAGCCTTGTCATTATGGAAGGTAGTCCGTTGTCGAGATTTTGGTTACTCCAATGGATGGTACCCTTGTCATTATGGAAGGTAGTTTGTTATCGATATTTTTGTTACTCCAATGGATGGTAGCCTTGTCATTAGGGAAGGTAGTCTGTTGTCTAGATTTTTGTCACTCCATTGGATGGTAGCCTTGTCATTATGGTAGGTAGTCTGTTGTCGAGATTTTTGTTATTTCAATGGATGGTAGCCTTGTCATTATGGAAGGTAGTCTATTTTCGTGATTTTTCTTACTCCAATGGATGGTAGCCTTGTCATTATCGAAGGTAGTTTGCTTTCGAGATTTCTGTTATTCCAATAGATGGTAGCCTTGTCATTATGGAAGGTAGTCTATTATCGTTATTTTATTTACTCCAATGGATTTTAGCCTTGTCATTATGGAAGGTAGTATATTGTCGATATCTTTGTTACTCCAATGGATGGTAGCCTTGTTATTATGGAAGGTAGTCTGTTTTCGATATTTTCGTTACTCCATTGGATGGTAGCCTTGTCATTATGGAAGGTAGTTTGTTGTCAAGATTTTTGTTATTCCAATGGATTGTAGACTTGTCATTATGGAAGGTAGTCTGTTGTCGAGATTTTTGTTACTCCAATGGATGGTACCCTTGTCATTATGGAAGGTAGTTTGTTGTCAAGATTTTTGTTACTCCAATGGATGGTAGCCTTGTCATTAGGGAAGGTAGTCTGTTTTCATGATTTTTCTTACTCCAATGGATGGTAGCCTTGTCATTATCGAAGGTAGTTTGCTGTCGAGATTTCTGTTATTCCAATAGATGGTAGCCTTGTCATTATGGAAGGTAGTCTATTGTCGTGATTTTTGTTACTCCAATGATTTGTAGCCTTGTCATTATGGAAGGTAGTATGTTGTCGATATCTTTGTTACTCCAATGCATGGTAGCCTTGTTATTATGGAAGGTAGTCTATTTTCGATATTTTTGTTACTCCATTGGATGGTAGCCTTGTCATTATGGAAGGTAGTCTGTTGTCGAGATTTTTTTTATTCCAATGGATTGTAGACTTGTCATTATGGAAGGTAGTTCGTTGTCAAGATTTTTGTTACTCCAATGGATGGTACCCTTGTCATTATGGAAGGTAGTTTTTTATCGAGAAATTTGTTACTCCAATGGATGGTAGCCTTGTCATTATGGAAGGTAGTCTATTTTCTTGATTTTTCTTACTCCAATGGATGGTAGCTTTTTCATTATCAAAGGTATTTTGTTGTCGAGATTTCTGTTATTCTAATAGATGGTAGCCTTGTCATTATGGAAGGTAGTCTATTGTCGTGATTTTTGTTACTCCAATGGATGGTACCCTTGTCATTATGGAAGGTAGTTTGTTGTCAAGATTTTTGTTACTCAAATGGATGGTACCCTTGTCATTATGGAAGGTAGTCTGTTTTCATGATTTTTCATACTCCAATGGATGGTAGCCTTGTCATTATCGAAGGTATTTTGTTGTCGAGATTTCTGTTATTCCAATAGATGGTAGCCTTGTCATTATGGAAGTTAGTCTATTGTCGTGATTTTTGTTACTCCAATGGATTGTAGCCTTGTCATTATGGAAGGTAGTATGTTGTCGATATCTTTGTACTCCAATGGATGGTAGCCTTGTTATTATGGAAGGTAGTCTGTTTTCGATATTTTTGTTACTCCATTGGATGGTAGCCTTGTCATTATAGAAGGTAGTCTATTGTCGAGATTTTTGTTATTCCAATGGATTGTAGACTTGTCATTATGGAAGGTAGTTCGTTGTTGAGATTTTTGTTACTCCAATGGATGGTACCCTTGTCATTATGGAAGGTAGTTTTTTATCGAGAAATTTGTTACTCCAATGGATGGTAGCCTTGTCATTATGGAAGGTAGTCTATTTTCGTGATTTTTCTTACTCCAATGGATGGTAGCTTTGTCATTATCAAAGGTAGTTTGCTGTCGAGATTTCTGTTATTCCAATAGATGGTAGCCTTGTCATTATGGAAGGTAGTCTATTGTCGTGATTTTTGTTACTCCAATGGATTATAGCCTTGTCATTATGAAAGGTAGTATGTTGTCGATATCTTTGTTACTCCAATGGATGGTAGCCTTGTTATTATGGAAGGTAGTCTGTTTTCGATATTTTTGTTACTCCATTGGATGGTAGCCTTGTCATTAATGAAGGTAGTCTGTTGTCGAGATTTTTGTTATTCCAATTGATTGTAGACTTGTCATTATGGAAGGTAGTACGTTATCGAGATTTTTGTTACTCCAAAGGATGGTACCCTTGTCATTATGGAAGGTAGTTTGTTGTCGAGATTTTTGTTACTCCAATGGATGATAGCCTTGTCATTATGGAAGGTAGTCTGTTGTCTAGATTTTTGTTACTCCATTGGATGGTAGCCTTGTCATTTTGGAAGGTAGTCTATTGTCGAGATTTTTGTTATTCCAATGGATGGTAGCCTTGTCATTTTGGAAGGTAGTCTATTGTCGTGATTTTTGTTACTCCAATGGATGGTACCCTTGTCATTATAGAAGGTAGTTTGTTGTCAAGATTTTTGTTACTCCAATGGATGGTACCCTTGTCATTATGGAAGGTAGTCTGTTTTCATGATTTTTCTTACTCCAATGGATGGTAGCCTTGTCATTATCGAAGGTATTTTGTTGTCGAGATTTCTATTATTCCAATAGATGGTAGCCTTGTCATTATGGAAGGTAGTTTATTGTCGTGATTTTTGTTACTCCAATGGATTGTAGCCTTGTCATTATGGAAGGTAGTATGTTGTCGATATCATTGTACTCCAATGGATGGTAGCCTTGTTATTATGGAAGGTAGTCTGTTTTCGATATTTTTGTTACTCTATTGGATGGTAGCCTTGTCATTATAGAAGGTAGTCTGTTGTCGAGATTTTTGTTATTCCAATGGATTGTAGACTTGTCACTATGGAAGGTAGTTCGTTGTCGAGATTTTTGTTACTCTAATGGATGGTACCCTTGTCATTATGGAAGGTAGTTTTTTATCGAGAAATTTGTTACTCAAATGGATGGTAGCCTTGTCATTATGGAAGGTAGTCTATTTTCGTTATTTTTCTTACTCCAATGGATGGTAGCTTTGTCATTATCAAAGGTAGTTTGCTGTCGAGATTTCTGTTATTCCAATAGATGGTAGCCTTGTCATTATGGAAGGTAGTCTATTGTCGTGATTTTTGTTACTCCAATGGATTGTAGCCTTGTCATTATGGAAGGTAGTATGTTATCGATATCTTTGTTACTCCAATGGATGGTAGCCTTGATATTATGGAAGGTAGTTTGTTTTCGAGATTTTTGTTACTCCATTGAATGGTAGCCTTGTCATTATGGAAGGTAGTCTGTTGTCGAGATTTTTGTAATTCCAATGGATTGTAGACTTGTCATTACGGTAGGTAGTTCATTGTCGAGATTTTTGTTACTCCAATGGATGGTACCCTTGTCATTATGGAAGGTAGTTTGTTGTTGAGAATTTTGTTACTCCAATGGATGGTAGCCTTGTCATTATGGAAGGTAGTCTATTGTCGTGATTTTTGTTACTCCAATGGATTGTAGCCTTGTCATTATGGAAGGTAGTATGTTATCGATATCTTTGTTACTCCAACGGATGGTAGCCTTGTTATTATGGAAGGTAGTCTGTTTTCGATATTTTTGTTACTCCATTGGATGGTAGCCTTGTCATTATGGAAGGTAGTCTGTTGTCGAGATTTTTGTTATTCCAATGGATTGTAGACTTGTCATTATGGAAGGTAGTCCGTTGTCGAGATTTTTGTTACTCCAATGGATGGTACCCTTGTCATTATGGAAGGTGGTTTTTTATCGAGAATTTTGTTACTCCAATGGATGGTAGCCTTGTCATTATGGAAGGTAGTCTGTTGTCTAGATTTTTGTTACTCCATTGGATGGTAGCCTTGTCATTTTGGAAGGTAGTCTATTGTCGAGATTTTTGTTATTCCAATGGATGGTAGCCTTGTCATTTTGGAAGGTAGTCTATTGTCGTGATTTTTGTTACTCCAATGGATGGTACCCTTGTCATTATAGAAGGTAGTTTGTTGTCAAGATTTTTGTTACTCCAATGGATGGTACCCTTGTCATTATGGAAGGTAGTCTGTTTTCATGATTTTTCTTACTCCAATGGATGGTAGCCTTGTCATTATCGAAGGTATTTTGTTGTCGAGATTTCTATTATTCCAATAGATGGTAGCCTTGTCATTATGGAAGGTAGTTTATTGTCGTGATTTTTGTTACTCCAATGGATTGTAGCCTTGTCATTATGGAAGGTAGTATGTTGTCGATATCATTGTACTCCAATGGATGGTAGCCTTGTTATTATGGAAGGTAGTCTGTTTTCGATATTTTTGTTACTCTATTGGATGGTAGCCTTGTCATTATAGAAGGTAGTCTGTTGTCGAGATTTTTGTTATTCCAATGGATTGTAGACTTGTCACTATGGAAGGTAGTTCGTTGTCGAGATTTTTGTTACTCTAATGGATGGTACCCTTGTCATTATGGAAGGTAGTTTTTTATCGAGAAATTTGTTACTCCAATGGATGGTAGCCTTGTCATTATGGAAGGTAGTCTATTTTCGTGATTTTTCTTACTCCAATGGATGGTAGCTTTGTCATTATCAAAGGTAGTTTGCTGTCGAGATTTCTGTTATTCCAATAGATGGTAGCCTTGTCATTATGGAAGGTAGTCTATTGTCGTGATTTTTGTTACTCCAATGGATTGTAGCCTTGTCATTATGGAAGGTAGTATGTTATCGATATCTTTGTTACTCCAATGGATGGTAGCCTTGTTATTATGGAAGGTAGTTTGTTTTCGAGATTTTTGTTACTCCATTGAATGGTAGCCTTGTCATTATGGAAGGTAGTCTGTTGTCGAGATTTTTGTAATTCCAATGGATTGTAGACTTGTCATTACGGTAGGTAGTTCATTGTCGAGATTTTTGTTACTCCAATGGATGGTACCCTTGTCATTATGGAAGGTAGTTTGTTGTTGAGAATTTTGTTACTCCAATGGATGGTAGCCTTGTCATTATGGAAGGTAGTCTATTGTCGTGATTTTTGTTACTCCAATGGATTGTAGCCTTGTCATTATGGAAGGTAGTATGTTATCGATATCTTTGTTACTCCAACGGATGGTAGCCTTGTTATTATGGAAGGTAGTCTGTTTTCGATATTTTTGTTACTCCATTGGATGGTAGCCTTGTCATTATGGAAGGTAGTCTGTTGTCGAGATTTTTGTTATTCCAATGGATTGTAGACTTGTCATTATGGAAGGTAGTCCGTTGTCGAGATTTTTGTTACTCCAATGGATGGTACCCTTGTCATTATGGAAGGTGGTTTTTTATCGAGAATTTTGTTACTCCAATGGATGGTAGCCTTGTCATTATGGAAGGTAGTCTATTTTCGTGATTTTTCTTACTCCAATGGATGGTAGACTTGTCATTATCGAAGGCAGTTTGCTGTCGAGATTTCTGTTATTCCAATAGATGGTAGCCTTGTAATTATAGAAGGTAGTCTATTGTCGTGATTTTTGTTACTCCAATGGATTGTAGCCATGTCATTATGGAAGGTAGTATGTTATCGATATCTTTGTTACACCAATGGATGGTAGCCTTGTTATTATGGAAGGTAGTTTGTTTTCGAGATTTTTGTTACTCCATTGGATGGTAGCCTTGTCATTATGGAAGATAGTTTGTTGTCGAGATTTTTGTAATTTCAATGGATTGTAGACTTGTCATTACGGAAGGTAGTTCATTGTTGAGATTTTTGTTACTCCAATGGATGGTACCCTTGTCATTATGGAAGGTAGTTTGTTTTCGAGATTTTTGTTACTCCAATAGATGGTAGCCTTGTCATTATGGAAGGTAGTCTGTTGTCTAGATTTTTATTACTCCATTAGATGGTAGCCTTGTCATTATGGGAGGTAGTCTATTGTCGAGATTTTTGTTATTCCAATGGATGGTAGCCTTTTCATTATGGAAGGTAGTCTATTGTCGTGATTTTTGTTACTCCAATGGATGGTACCCTTGTCATTATGGAAGGTAGTTTGTTGTCAAGATTTTTGTTACTCCAATGGATGGTACCCTTGTCATTATGGAAGGTAGTCTGTTTTCATGATTTCTCTTACTCCAATGGATGGTAGCCTTGTCATTATCGAAGGTATTTTGTTGTCGAGATTTCTATTATTCCAATAGATGGTAGCATTGTCATTATGGAAGGTAGTCTATTGTCGTGATTTTTGTTACTCCAATGGATTGTAGCCTTGTCATTATGGAAGGTAGTATGTTGTCGATATCTTTGTACTCCAATGGATGGTAGCCTTGTTATTATGGAAGGTAGTCTGTTTTCGATATTTTTGTTACTCCATTGGATGGTAGCCTTGTCATTATAGAAGGTAGTCTGTTGTCGAGATTTTTGTTATTCCAATGGATTGTAGACTTGTCATTATGGAAGGTAGTCTATTGTCGTGATTTTTGTTACTCTAATGGATGGTACCCTTGTCATTATGGAAGGTAGTTTTTTATCGAGAAATTTGTTACTCCATAGGATGGTAGCCTTGTTATTATGGAAGGTAGTCTGTTTTCGATATTTTTGTTACTCCATTGGATGGTAGCCTTGTCATTATAGAAGGTAGTCTGTTGTCGAGATTTTTGTTATTCCAATTGATTGTAGACTTGTCATTATTGAAGGTAGTCCGTTATCGAGATTTTTGTTACTCCAAAGGATGGTACCCTTGTCATTATGGAAGGTAGTTTGTTGTCGAGAATTTTGTTACTCCAATGGATGGTAGCCTTGTCATTATGGAAGGTAGTCTGTTGTCTAGATTTTTGTTACTCCATTGGATGGTAGCCTTGTCATTTTGGAAGGTAGTCTATTGTCGAGATTTTTGTTATTCCAATGGATGGTAGCCTTGTCATTATGGAAGGTAGTCTATTGTCGTGATTTTTGTTACTCCAATGGATGGTACCCTTGTCATTATGGAAGGTAGTTTGTTGTCAAGATTTTTGTTACTCCAATGGATGGTAGCCTTGTCATTATGGAAGGTAGTCTGCTTTCATGATTTTTCATACTCCAATGGATGGTAGCCTTGTCATTATCGAAGGTATTTTATTGTCGAGATTTCTGGTATTCCAATAGATGGTAGCCTTGTCATTATGGAAGGTAGTCTATTGTCGTGATTTTTGTTACTCCAATGGATTGTAGCCTTGTCATTATGGAAGGTAGTATGTTGTCGATATCTTTGTACTCCAATGGATGGTAGCCTTGTTATTATGGAAGGTAGTCTGTTTTCGATATTTTTGTTACTCCATTGGATGGTAGCCTTGTCATTATGGAAGGTAGTCTGTTGTCGAGATTTTTGTTACTCCAATGGATGGTAGCCTTGTCGTTATGGAAGGTAGTTCGTTGTTGAGATTTTGTTACTCCAATGGATGGTAGCCTTCTCATTATAGAAGGTAGTTTGTTGTTGAGAATTTTGTTACTCCAATGGATGGTAGCCTTGTCATTATGGAAGGTTATTTATTGTTGAGTTTTTGTTACTCCACTGGATGGTAGCCTTGTCATTATGGATGGTAGTTTGTTGTTTAGATTTTATTACTCCAATTGATGGAAGCCTTGTCCTTATGTAAGGTAGTTTGTTGTTGACATTTTTTACTCCGATGGATGGTAGCCTATTCATTATGGAAGGTAGTTCGTTGTTGAAATTTTGTTACTCCAATGGATGTTAGCCTTGTCATTATGGAAGGTTGTTCATTGTTGATATTTTTTTACTCCAATGGATGGTAGCCATGTCATTATGGAAGGTAGTTCGTTGTTGAGATTTTTTTACTCCAATGGATGGCAGCCTTGTCATTATGGAAGGTAGTTCATTGTTGAGAATTTGTTACTCCATTGGATGTTAGCCTTGTCATTATGGAAGGTAGTTCATTGTTGATATTTTGTTTCTCGAATGGATGGTAGCCTTGACATTACAGAAGATAGTTCGTTGTTGTGGTTTTTTGACTCCAATGGATGGTAGCCTTGTCATTATGTAAATTAGTTCATTATTGATATTTTGTTAATCCAATGGATGGTAGCCTTTTGATTATGGAAGGTATTTTGTTGTTGATATTTTTTTACTACAATGGATGGTAGCCTTGTTATTATGGATGGTAGTTTGTTGTTGAGATTTTAATACTCCAATGGATGGTAGCCTTGTCATTATGGAAGGTAGTTCGTTTTTAAAATTTTTTTACTCCAATGGATGGTTGCCTTGTCATTATGGAAGGTAGTTCGTTGTTGAGATTTTGTTACTCCAATGGATGATAGCCATATCATTATGGAAGGTAGTTCATTGTTGAGATTTTGTTACTCCAATGGATGGTAGCCTTGTCATTATGGAAGGTAGTTCTTTGTTAGGATTTTGTTACTCCGATGGATGGTAGCCTTGTCATTATGGAAGGTAGTTCATTGTTGATATTTTGTTTCTCGAATGGATGGTAGCCTTGACATTACAGAAGATAGTTCGTTGTTGTGGTTTTTTGACTCCAATGGATGGTAGCCTTGTCATTATGTAAATTAATTCATTATTGATATTTTGTTAATCCAATGGATGGTAGCCTTTTGATTATGGAAGGTAGTTTGTTGTTGATATTTTTTTACTACAATGGATGGTAGCCTTGTTATTATGGATGGTAGTTTGTTGTTGAGATTTTAATACTCCAATGGATGGTAGCCTTGTCATTATGGAAGGTAGTTTGTTTTTTAAATTTTTTTACTCCAATGGATGGTTGTCTTGTCATTATGGAAGGTAGTTCATTGTTGAGATTTTGTTACTCCAATGGATGATAGCCTTATCATTATGGAAGGTAGTTCATTGTTGAGATTTTGTTACTCCAATGGATGGTAGCCTTGTCATTATGGAAGGTAGTTCTTTGTTAGGATTTTGTTACTCCGATGGATGGTAGCCTTGTCATTATGGATGGTTGTTTTTTGTTGATATTTTTTTACTTTAATGGATTGTAGCCTTGTCATTGTGGAAGGTAGTTTGTTGTTGATATTTTTGTATTCCAATGGATGTTAGCCTTGTCATAATGGAATCTAGTTCATTCTTGAAATTTTGTTACTCCAATGGATGGTAGCCATGTCATTATGGAAGGTAGTTCGTTGTTGAGATTTTGTTACTCCAATGGATGGCAGCCTTGTCATTATGGAAGGTAGTTCATTGTTGAGAATTTGTTACTCCATTGGATGTTAGCCTTGTCATTATGGAAGGTAGTTCATTGTTGATATTTTGTTTCTCAAATGGATGGTAGCCTTGACATTACAGAAGATAGTTCGTTGTTGTGGTTTTTTGACTCCAATGGATGGGAGCCTTGTCATTATGTAAATTAGTTCATTATTGATATTTTGTTAATCCAATGGATGGTAGCCTTTTGATTATGGAAGGTAGTTTGTTGTTGATATTTTTTTACTACAATGGATGGTAGCCTTGTTATTATGGATGGTAGTTTGTTGTTGAGATTTTAATACTCCAATGGATGGTAGCCTTGTCATTATGGAAGGTAGTTCGTTTTTTAAATTTTTTTACTCCAATGGATGGTTGCCTTGTCATTATGGAAGGTAGTTCGTTGTTGAGATTTTGTTACTCCAATGGATGATAGCCTTATCATTATGGAAGGTAGTTCATTGTTGAGATTTTGTTACTCCAATGGATGGTAGCCTTGTCATTATGGAAGGTAGTTCGTTGTTAGGATTTTGTTACTCCGATGGATGGTAGCCTTGTCATTATGGATGGTTGTTTTTTGTTGATATTTTTTTACTTTAATGGATTGTAGCCTTGTCATTATGGAAGGTAGTTTGTTGTTGATATTTTTTTATTCCAATGGATGTTAGCCTTGTCATAATGGAATCTAGTTCATTCTTGAAATTTTGTTACTCCAATGGATGGTAGCCTTGTCATTATGGAAGGTAGTTCGTTGTTGAGATATTGTTACTCCAACGGATGGTAGCCTTGTCATTATGGAAGGTAGTTCATTAGTGAGATTTTGTTACTCCATTGAATGGTAGCCTTGTCATTATGGAAGGTAGTTTGTTTTTGAGATTTTGTTACTACAATGGATAGTAGCCTTGACATTATGGAAGGTAGTTCGTTGTTGAGATTTTGTTACTCTAATGGATAGTAGCCTTGTCATTATGGAAGGTAGTTCGTTGTTGAGATTTTGTTACTCCAATGGATGGTAGCCTTCTCATTATAGAAGGTAGTTCGTTGTTGAATTTTGTTACTCCAATGGATGGTAGCCTTGTCATTACGCAAGGTAGTTTGTTGTTCAGATTTTGTTACTCCAATGTATGGTAGCCTTTTTATTATGGATGGTAGTTTGTTGTTGAGATTTTAATACTCCAATGGATGGTAGCCTTGTCATTATGGAAGGTAGTTCGTTGTTGAAATTTTTTTACTCCAATGGATGGTAGCCTTGTCATTATGGAAGGTAGTTCATTGTTGAGATGTTGTTACTCCAATGGATGGTAGCCTTGTCATTATGGAAGGTAGTTCTTTGTTGAGATTTTGTTACTCCAATGGTTGGTAGCCTTTTCATTATGGAAGGTAGTTCATTGTTGGGATTTTGTTAATCCAATGGATGGTAGCCTTCTCATTATAGAAGGAGTTCATTGTTGACATTTTCTTACTCCATTGGATGGTAGCCTTGTCATTATGGAAGGTAGTTTATTGTTGAGATTTTGTTACTCCAATGGATGGTAGCCTTCTTATTATGGATGGTAGTTTGTTGTTGAGATTTTGTTACTCCAAGGGATGGTATCCTTGTCATTATGTAAGGTAGTTCGTTGTTGAAATTTGGTTACTCCAATGGATGGTAGCCTTGTCATTATGGAAGGTAGTTCATTAGTGAGAATTTGTTACTCCATTGAATGGTAGCCTTGTCATTATGGAAGGTAGTTTGTTTTTGAGATTTTGTTACAAGAATGAAAGGTAGCCTTGACATTACGGAAGGCAGTTCGTTGTTGAGATTTTGTTACTCTAATGGATGGTAGCCTTGTCATTATGGAAGGTAGTTCATTGTTGAGATTTTGTTACTCCAATGGATGGTAACCTTCTCATTATATAAGGTAGTTCGTTGTTGAATTTTGTTACTCCAATGGATGGTAGCCTTGTCATTACGCAAGGTAGTTTGTTGTTCAGATTTTGTTACTCCAATGTATGGTAGCCTTTTTATTATGGATGGTAGTTTGTTGTTGAGATTTTAATACTCCAATGGATGGTAGCCTTGTCATTATGGAAGGTAGTTCGTTGTTGAAACTTTTTTACTCCAATGGATGGTAGCCTTGTCGTTATGGAAGGTAGTTTATTGTTGAGATGTTGTTACTCCAATGGATGGTAGCCTTGTCATTATGGAAGGTAGTTCATTGTTGAGATTTTGTTACTCCAATGGTTGGTAGCCTTTTCATTATGGAAGGTAGTTCATTGTTGGGATTTTGTTAATCCAATGGATGGTAGCCTTCTCATTATAGAAGGAGTTCATTGTTGACATTTTCTTACTCCATTGGATGGTAGCCTTGACATTATGGAAGGTAGTTTATTGTTGAGATTTTGTTACTCCAATGGATGGTAGCCTTCTTATTATGGATGGTAGTTTGTTGTTGAGATTTTGTTACTCCAAGGAATGGTATCCTTGTCATTATGTAAGGTAGTTCGTTGTTGAAATTTGGTTACTCCAATGGATGGTAGCCTTGTCATTATGGAAGGTAGTTCATTAGTGAGAATTTGTTACTCCATTGAATGGTAGCCTTGTCATTATGGAAGGTAGTTTGTTTTTGAGATTTTGTTACAAGAATGAAAGGTAGCCTTGACATTACGAAAGGCAGTTCGTTGTTGAGATTTTGTTACTCCAATGTATGGTAGCCTTGTCATTATGTAAAGTAGTTCATTTTTGAGATTTTGTTACTCGAATGGATGGTAGCCTTGTTATTTTGGAAGGTAGTTTGTTGTTGAGATTTTGTTACTACAATGGATGGTAGCCTTGACATTATGGAAGGTAGTTCGTTGTTGAGATTTTGTTACTCTAATGGATGGTAGCCTTGTCATTATGGAAGGTAGTTCGTTGTTGAGATTTTGTTACTCCAATGGATGGTAGCCTTCTCATTATAGAAGGTAGTTCGTTGTTGAATTTTGTTACTCCAATGGATGGTAGCCTTGTCATTACGCAAGGTAGTTTGTTGTTCAGATTTTGTTACTCCAATGTATGGTAGCCTTTTTATTATGGATGGTAGTTTGTTGTTGAGATTTTAATACTCCAATGGATGGTAGCCTTGTCATTATGGAAGGTAGTTCGTTTTTAAAATTTTTTTACTCCAATGGATGGTTGCCTTGTCATTATGGAAGGTAGTTCGTTGTTGAGATTTTGTTACTCCAATGGATGATAGCCATATCATTATGGAAGGTAGTTCATTGTTGAGATTTTGTTACTCCAATGGATGGTAGCCTTGTCATTATGGAAGGTAGTTCTTTGTTAGGATTTTGTTACTCCGATGGATGGTAGCCTTGTCATTATGGAAGGTAGTTCATTGTTGATATTTTGTTTCTCGAATGGATGGTAGCCTTGACATTACAGAAGATAGTTCGTTGTTGTGGTTTTTTGACTCCAATGGATGGTAGCCTTGTCATTATGTAAATTAATTCATTATTGATATTTTGTTAATCTAATGGATGGTAGCCTTTTGATTATGGAAGGTAGTTTGTTGTTGATATTTTTTTACTACAATGGATGGTAGCCTTGTTATTATGGATGGTAGTTTGTTGTTGAGATTTTAATACTCCAATGGATGGTAGCCTTGTCATTATGGAAGGTAGTTTGTTTTTTAAATTTTTTTACTCCAATGGATGGTTGTCTTGTCATTATGGAAGGTAGTTCGTTGTTGAGATTTTGTTACTCCAATGGATGATAGCCTTATCATTATGGAAGGTAGTTCATTGTTGAGATTTTGTTACTCCAATGGATGGTAGCCTTGTCATTATGGAAGGTAGTTCTTTGTTAGGATTTTGTTACTCCGATGGATGGTAGCCTTGTCATTATGGATGGTTGTTTTTTGTTGATATTTTTTTACTTTAATGGATTGTAGCCTTGTCATTGTGGAAGGTAGTTTGTTGTTGATATTTTTGTATTCCAATGGATGTTAGCCTTGTCATAATGGAATCTAGTTCATTCTTGAAATTTTGTTACTCCAATGGATGGTAGCCATGTCATTATGGAAGGTAGTTCGTTGTTGAGATTTTGTTACTCCAATGGATGGCAGCCTTGTCATTATGGAAGGTAGTTCATTGTTGAGAATTTGTTACTCCATTGGATGTTAGCCTTGTCATTATGGAAGGTAGTTCATTGTTGATATTTTGTTTCTCAAATGGATGGTAGCCTTGACATTACAGAAGATAGTTCGTTGTTGTGGTTTTTTGACTCCAATGGATGGGAGCCTTGTCATTATGTAAATTAGTTCATTATTGATATTTTGTTAATCCAATGGATGGTAGCCTTTTGATTATGGAAGGTAGTTTGTTGTTGATATTTTTTTACTACAATGGATGGTAGCCTTGTTATTATGGATGGTAGTTTGTTGTTGAGATTTTAATACTCCAATGGATGGTAGCCTTGTCATTATGGAAGGTAGTTCGTTTTTTAAATTTTTTTACTCCAATGGATGGTTGCCTTGTCATTATGGAAGGTAGTTCGTTGTTGAGATTTTGTTACTCCAATGGATGATAGCCTTATCATTATGGAAGGTAGTTCATTGTTGAGATTTTGTTACTCCAATGGATGGTAGCCTTGTCATTATGGAAGGTAGTTCGTTGTTAGGATTTTGTTACTCCGATGGATGGTAGCCTTGTCATTATGGATGGTTGTTTTTTGTTGATATTTTTTTACTTTAATGGATTGTAGCCTTGTCATTATGGAAGGTAGTTTGTTGTTGATATTTTTTTATTCCAATGGATGTTAGCCTTGTCATAATGGAATCTAGTTCATTCTTGAAATTTTGTTACTCCAATGGATGGTAGCCTTGTCATTATGGAAGGTAGTTCGTTGTTGAGATATTGTTACTCCAACGGATGGTAGCCTTGTCATTATGGAAGGTAGTTCATTAGTGAGATTTTGTTACTCCATTGAATGGTAGCCTTGTCATTATGGAAGGTAGTTTGTTTTTGAGATTTTGTTACTACAATGGATAGTAGCCTTGACATTATGGAAGGTAGTTCGTTGTTGAGATTTTGTTACTCTAATGGATAGTAGCCTTGTCATTATGGAAGGTAGTTCGTTGTTGAGATTTTGTTACTCCAATGGATGGTAGCCTTCTCATTATAGAAGGTAGTTCGTTGTTGAATTTTGTTACTCCAATGGATGGTAGCCTTGTCATTACGCAAGGTAGTTTGTTGTTCAGATTTTGTTACTCCAATGTATGGTAGCCTTTTTATTATGGATGGTAGTTTGTTGTTGAGATTTTAATACTCCAATGGATGGTAGCCTTGTCATTATGGAAGGTAGTTCGTTGTTGAAATTTTTTTACTCCAATGGATGGTAGCCTTGTCATTATGGAAGGTAGTTCATTGTTGAGATGTTGTTACTCCAATGGATGGTAGCCTTGTCATTATGGAAGGTAGTTCTTTGTTGAGATTTTGTTACTCCAATGGTTGGTAGCCTTTTCATTATGGAAGGTAGTTCATTGTTGGGATTTTGTTAATCCAATGGATGGTAGCCTTCTCATTATAGAAGGAGTTCATTGTTGACATTTTCTTACTCCATTGGATGGTAGCCTTGTCATTATGGAAGGTAGTTTATTGTTGAGATTTTGTTACTCCAATGGATGGTAGCCTTCTTATTATGGATGGTAGTTTGTTGTTGAGATTTTGTTACTCCAAGGGATGGTATCCTTGTCATTATGTAAGGTAGTTCGTTGTTGAAATTTGGTTACTCCAATGGATGGTAGCCTTGTCATTATGGAAGGTAGTTCATTAGTGAGAATTTGTTACTCCATTGAATGGTAGCCTTGTCATTATGGAAGGTAGTTTGTTTTTGAGATTTTGTTACAAGAATGAAAGGTAGCCTTGACATTACGGAAGGCAGTTCGTTGTTGAGATTTTGTTACTCTAATGGATGGTAGCCTTGTCATTATGGAAGGTAGTTCATTGTTGAGATTTTGTTACTCCAATGGATGGTAACCTTCTCATTATATAAGGTAGTTCGTTGTTGAATTTTGTTACTCCAATGGATGGTAGCCTTGTCATTACGCAAGGTAGTTTGTTGTTCAGATTTTGTTACTCCAATGTATGGTAGCCTTTTTATTATGGATGGTAGTTTGTTGTTGAGATTTTAATACTCCAATGGATGGTAGCCTTGTCATTATGGAAGGTAGTTCGTTGTTGAAATTTTTTTACTCCAATGGATGGTAGCCTTGTCGTTATGGAAGGTAGTTTATTGTTGAGATGTTGTTACTCCAATGGATGGTAGCCTTGTCATTATGGAAGGTAGTTCATTGTTGAGATTTTGTTACTCCAATGGTTGGTAGCCTTTTCATTATGGAAGGTAGTTCATTGTTGGGATTTTGTTAATCCAATGGATGGTAGCCTTCTCATTATAGAAGGAGTTCATTGTTGACATTTTCTTACTCCATTGGATGGTAGCCTTGACATTATGGAAGGTAGTTTATTGTTGAGATTTTGTTACTCCAATGGATGGTAGCCTTCTTATTATGGATGGTAGTTTGTTGTTGAGATTTTGTTACTCCAAGGGATGGTATCCTTGTCATTATGTAAGGTAGTTCGTTGTTGAAATTTGGTTACTCCAATGGATGGTAGCCTTGTCATTATGGAAGGTAGTTCATTAGTGAGAATTTGTTACTCCATTGAATGGTAGCCTTGTCATTATGGAAGGTAGTTTGTTTTTGAGATTTTGTTACAAGAATGAAAGGTAGCCTTGACATTACGAAAGGCAGTTCGTTGTTGAGATTTTGTTACTCCAATGTATGGTAGCCTTGTCATTATGTAAAGTAGTTCATTTTTGAGATTTTGTTACTCGAATGGATGGTAGCCTTGTTATTTTGGAAGGTAGTTTGTTGTTGAGATTTTGTTACTACAATGGATGGTAGCCTTGACATTATGGAAGGTAGTTCGTTGTTGAGATTTTGTTACTCTAATGGATGGTAGCCTTGTCATTATGGAAGGTAGTTTGTTGTTGAGATTTTGTTACTCCAATGGATGGTAGCCTTCTCATTATAGAAGGTAGTTCGTTGTTGAATTTTGTTACTCCAATGGATGGTAGCCTTGTCATTACGCAAGGTAGTTTGTTGTTCAGATTTTGTTACTCCAATGTATGGTAGCCTTTTTATTATGGATGGTAGTTTGTTGTTGAGATTTTAATACTCCAATGGATGGTAGCCTTGTCATTATGGAAGGTAGTTCGTTGTTGAAATTTTTTTTCTCCAATGGATGGTAGCCTTGTCATTATGGAAGGTAGTTCATTGTTGAGATGTTGTTACTCCAATGGATGGTAGCCTTGTCATTATGGAAGGTAGTTCATTGTTGAGATTTTGTTACTCCAATGGTTGGTAGCCTTTTCATTATGGAAGGTAGTTAATTGTTGGGATTTTGTTAATCCAATGGATGGTAGCCTTCTCATTATAGAAAGAGTTCATTGTTGACATTTTCTTACTCCATTGGATGGTAGCCTTGTCATTATGGAAGGTAGTTTATTGTTGAGATTTTGTTACTCCAATGGATGGTAGCCTTCTTATTATGGATGGTAGTTTGTTGTTGAGATTTGTTTACTCCAAGGGATGGTATCCTTGTCATTATGTAAGGTAGTTCGTTGTTGAAATTTGGTTACTCCAATGGATGGTAGCCTTGTCATTATGGAAGGTAGTTCATTGTTGAGATTTTGTTACTACAACGGATGGTAGCCTTGTCATTATGGAAGGTAGTTCATTGTTGAGATTTTGTTACTCCAATGGATGGTAGCCTTGTAATTATGGAAGGTAGTTCGTTGTTGAGATTTTGTTACTCCAATGTATTGTAGCCTTGTCATTATAGAAGGTAATTTGTTTTTGAGATTTTGTTACTCCAATGAATGGTATCCTTGTCATTATGGATTGTAGTTTATTGTTGAGATTTTGTTACTCCAATGGATGGTAGCCTTGTTATTATGGATGGTAGTTTGTTGTTGAGATTTTGTTACTCCAATGGATGGTAGCCTTGTCATTATGTAAGGTAGTTCGTTGTTGAAATTTGGTTACTCCAATGGATGGTAGCCTTGTCATTATGGAAGGTAGTTCCTTGTTGAGATTTTGTTACTCCAATGGATGGTAGCCTTGTCATTATGGAAGGTAGTTCATTGTTGAGATTTTGTTACTCCAATGGATGGTAGCCTTGTAATTATGGAAGGTAGTTCGTTGTTGGGATTTTGTTACTCCAATGTATTGTAGCCTTGTCATTATAGAAGGTAGTTTGTTTTTGAGATTTTGTTACTCCAATGAATGGTATCCTTGTCATTATGGAAGGTAGTTTATTGTTGATATTTTGTTACTCCAATGGATGGTAGCCTTGTTATTATGGATGGTAGTTTGTTGTTGAGATTTTGTAACTCCAATGGATGGTAGCATTGTCATTATGTAAGGTAGTTCGCTGTTGAAATTTTGTTACTCCAATGGATGGTAGCCTTGTCGTTATGGAAGGTAGTTCGTTGTTGAGATTTTGTTAATCCAATGGATGGTAGCCTTGTAATTATAAAAGGTAGTTCATTGTTGGGATTTTGTTACTCCAATGTATGGTAGCCTTGTCATTATAGAAGGTAGTTCGTTTTTGAGATTTTGTTACTCCAATGAATGGTATCCTTGTCATTATGGAAGGTAGTTCGTTGTTGAGATTTTGTTACTCCAATGGATGGTATCCTTGTCATTACGGAAAGTAGTTCGTTGTTGAGATTTTGTTAATCTAATGGATGGTAGCCTTCTAATTATAGAAGGTAGTTCGTTGTTGAGATTTTTTTACTCCAATGGATGGTAGCCTTGTCATTATGGAAGGTAGTTTGTTGTTGAGATTTTTTTACTCCAATGGATGGTAGCCTTGTAATTATGGAAGGTAGTTCATTATTGAGATTTTGTTACTCCAATGGATGGTAGCCTTGTAATTATGGAAGGTAGTTTGTTGTTGGGATTTTGTCACTCCAATGGATGGTAGCCTTGTCATTATGGAAGGTAGTTCGTTTTTGAGATTTTCTTACTCCAATGGATGGTAGCCTTGTCATTATGGAAGGTAGTTCATTGTTGAGATTTTGTTACTACAATGGATGGTAGCCTTGTCATTATGGAAGGTAGTTCATTGTTGAGATTTTGTTACTCCAATGGATGGTAGCCTTGTAATTATGGAAGGTAGTTCGTTGTTGGGATTTTGTTAGTCCAATGTATTGTAGCCTTGTCATTATAGAAGGTAGTTTGTTTTTGAGATTTTGTTACTCCAATGAATGGTATCCTTGTCATTATGGAATGTAGTTTATTATTGAGATTTTGTTACTCCAATGGATGGTAGCCTTGTTATTATGGATGGTAGTTTGTTGTTGAGATTTTGTTACTCCAAGGGATGGTATCCTTGTCATTATGTAAGGTAGTTCGTTGTTGAAATTTGGTTACTCCAATGGATGGTAGCCTTGTCATTATGGAAGGTAGTTCATTGTTGAGATTTTGTTACTACAATGGATGGTAGCCTTGTCATTATGGAAGGTAGTCTGTTGTCGAGATTTTTGTTACTGCAATGGATGGTAGCCTTGTCATTATGGAAGGGAGTCTGTTGTCGAGATTTTTGTTATTCTAATGGATGATAGCCTTGCAATTATGGAAGGTAGTTCGTTGTTGGGATTTTGTTAGTCCAATGTATTGTAGCCTTGTCATTATAAAAGGTAGTTTGTTTTTGAGATTTTGTTACTCCAATGAATGGTATCCTTGTCATTATGGAATGTAGTTTATTGTTGAGATTTTGTTAATCCAATGGATGATAGCCTTGTTATTATGAATGGTAGTTTGTTGTTGAGATTTTGTTACTCCAATGGATGGTAGCCTTGTCATTATGTAAGGTAGTTCGTAGTTGAAATTTGGTTACTCCAATGGATGGTAGCCTTGTCATTATGGAAGGTAGTTCGTTGTTTAGATTTTGTTACTCCAATGGATGGTAGCCTTGTCATTACGGAAGGTAGTTCATTGTTGAGATTTTGTTACTCCAATGGATGGTAGGCTTGTAATTATGGAAGGTAGTTCGTTGCTGGGATTTTGTTACTCCAATGTATTATAGCCTTGTCATTATAGAAGGTAGTTCATTTTTGAGATTTTCTTACTCCAATGGATGGTAGCCTTGTCATTATGGAAGGTAGTTTATTGTTGAGATTTTGTTACTCCAATGGATGGTAGCCTTGTCATTACGGAAGGTAGTTCATTGTTGAGATTTTGTTACTCCAATGGACGGTAGCCTTGTAATTATGGAAGGTAGTTTATTGTTGAGATTTTGTTACTCCAATGGATTGTAGCCTTGTTATTATGGATGGTAGTTTGCTGTTTAGATTTTGTTACTCCAATGTATTGTAGCCTTGTCATTATAGAAGGTAGTTGGTTTTTGAGATTTTATTACTCTAATGAATGGTATCCTTGTCATTATGGAAGGTAGTTCATTGTTGAGATTTTGTTACTCCAATGGATGGTAGCCTTCTCATTATGACAGGTAGTTCGTTTTTGAAATTTTTTTAGTCCAATGGATGGTAGCCTTGTCATTATGTAAGGTAGTTCGTTGTTGAAATTTGGTTACTCCAATGGATGGTAGCCTTGTGATTATGGAAGGTAGTTCATTGTTGAGATTTTGTTACTCCAATGGATGGTAGCCTTGTAATTATGGAAGGTAGTTCATTGTTGAGATTTTGTTACTCCAATGGATGGTAGCCTTGTAATTATGGAAGGTAGTTCGTTGTTGCGATTTTGTTACTCCAATGTGTTGTAGCCTTGTCATTATAGTAGGTAGTTCGTTTTTGAGATTTTCTTACTCCAATGGATGGTAGCCTTATCATTATGGAAGGTAGTTTATTGTTGAAATTTTGTTACTCCAATGGATGGTAGCCTTGTTATGATGGATGCTAGTTCATTGTTGAGATTTTCTTACTCCATTGGATGGTAGCCTTGTCATTATGGAAGGTAGTTCATTGTTGAGATTTTGTTACTCCAATGGATGGTAGCCTTGTCATTATGAAAGGTAGTTCGTTGTTGAGATTTTGTTACTCCAATGGATGGTAGCCCTGTCATTATGGAAGGTAGTTCATTGTTGAGATTTTGTTACTCCAATGGATGGTAACCTTGTAATTATGGAAGGTAGTTCGTTGTTGGGATTTTGTTACTCCAATGTATTGTAGCCTTGTCATTATAGAAGGTAGTTCATTATTGAGATATTATTACTCCAATCGATGGTAGCCTTGTCATTATGGAAGGTATTTCGTTGTTGGGATTTTGTTACCCCAATGGATGGTAGACTTCTCATTATAGAAGGTAGATTATTATTGAGATTTTGTTACTCCAATGGATTGTAGCCTTGTTAATATGGATGGTAGTTCATTGTTGAGATTTTCTTACTCCAATGGATGGTAGCCTTGTCATTATGGAAGGTAGTTTATTGTTGAGATTTTGTTACTCCAATGGATGGTAGCCTTGTTATTATGGATGGTAGTTTGTTGTTGAGATTTTGTTACTCCAGTGGATGGTAGCCTTGTCATTATGTAAGGTAGTTCGTTGTTGAAATTTGGATACTCCAATGGATGGTAGCCTTGTAATTATGAAAGGTAGTTCGTTGTTGAGATTATGTTACTCAAATGGATGGTAGCCCTGTCATTATGGAAGGTAGTTCATTGTTGAGATTTTGTTACTCCAATGGATGGTAGCCTTGTTATTATGGATGGTAGTTTGTTGTTGAACTTTTGTTACTCCAAGGGATGGTATCCTTGTCATTATGTAAGGTAGTTCGTTGTTGAGATTTTGTTACTCCAATGGATGGTAGCCCTGTCATTATGGAAGGTAGTTCATTGTTGAGATTTTGTTACTCCAATGGATGGTAGCCTTGTCATTATAAAAGGTAGTTCGTTGTTGAGATTTTGTTACTCCAATGGATGGTATTCTTGTCATTATGGAAGGTAGTTCAATGTTGAGATTTTGTTACTCCAATGGATGGTAGCCTCGTCATTATGGAAGGTAGTACATTGTTGAGGTTTTTTATACTCCAATGGATGGTAGCCTTGTAATTATGGAAGGTAGTTCGTTGTTGGGATTTTGTTACTCCAATGTATTGCAGCCTTGTCATTATAGAAGGTAGTTTGATTTTGAGATTTTGTTACTCCAATGAATGGTATCCTTGTCATTATGGAATGTAGTTTATTGTTGAGATTTTGTTACTCCAATGGATGGTAGCCTTGTTATTATGGATGGTAGTTTGTTGTTGAGATTTTGTTACTCCAATGGATGGTAGCCTTGTCATTATGTAAGGTAGTTCGTTGTTGATATTTGGTTAATCCAATGGATGGTAGCCTTGTCATTATGCAAGGTAGTTCGTTTTTGAGATTTTCTTACTCCAATGGATGGTAGCCTTGTCATTATGGAAGGTAGTTTATTGTTGAGATTTTGTTACTCCAATGGATGGTAGCCTTGTTATTATGGATGGTAGTTCATTGTTGAGATTTTCTTACTCCAATGGATGGTAGCCATGTCATTATGGAAGGTAGTTTATTGTTGAGATTTTGTTACTCGAATGGATGGTAGCCTTGTTATTATGGATGGTAGTTTGTTGTTTAGATTTTGTTACTCCAATGGATGGTAGCCTTGTCATTATGTAAGGTACTTCGTTGTTGAAATTTGGTTACTCCAATGGATGGTAGCCTTGTCATTATGAAAGGTAGTTCGTTGTTGAGATTTTGTTACTCCAATGGATGGTAGCCCTGTCATTATGGAAGGTAGTTCATTGTTCAGATTTTGTTACTCCAATGGATGGTAGCCTTGTAATTATGGAAGGTAGTTCGTTTTTGGGATTTTGTTACTCCAATGTATTGTAGCCTTCTCATTATAGAAAGTAGTTCGTTTTTGAGATTTTGTTACTCCAATGAATGGTATCCTTGTCATTATGGAAGAAAGTTCGTTGTTGAGATTTTGTTACTCCAATGGATGGTAGCCTTGTCATTATGGAAGATAGTTCATTATTGAGATATTATTACTCCAATCGATGGTAGGCTTGTCATTATGGAAGGTATTTTGTTGTTGGGATTTTGTTACCCCCATGGATGGTAGCCTTCTCATTATAGAAGGTAGATTATTGTTGAGATTTTGTTACTCCAATGGATGGTAGCCTTGTTATTATGGATCGTAGTTCATTGTTGAGATTTTCTTACTCCAATGGATGGTAGCCTTGTCATTATGGAAGGTAGTTTATTGTTGAGATTGTGTTACTCCAATGGATGGTAGCCTTGTTATTATGGATGGTAGTTTGTTGTTGGGATTTTGTTACTCCAATGGATGGTAGCCTTGTCATTATGTAAGGTAGTTCGTTGTTGAAATTTGGATACTCCAATGGATGGTAGCCTTGTAATTATGAAAGGTAGTTCGTTGTTGAGATTATGTTACTCCAATGGATGGTAGCCCTGTCATTATGGAAGGTAGTTCATTGTTGGGATTTTGTTACTCCAATGTATTGTAGCCTTGTCATTATAGAAAGTAGTTCATTTTTGAGATTTTGTTACTCCAATGAATGGTATCCTTGTCATTATGGAAGGTAGTTCGTTGTTGAGATTTTGTTACTCCAATGGATGGTAGCCTTCTCATTATGGCAAGTAGTTCGTTTTTGAAATTTTTTTACTCCAATGGATGGTAGCCTTGTCATTATGGAAGGTAGTTCGTTGTTGAGATTTTGTTACTCGAATGGATGATAGCCTTGTCATTATGGAAGGTAGTTCATTGTTGAGATTTTGTTACTCCAATGGATGGTATCCTTGTCATTCTGGAGGGTAGTTCGTTGTTGAGATTTTGTTACTCCAATGGTTGGTAGCCTTTTCATTATGGAAGGTAGTTCATTGTTGGGATTTTGTTAATCCAATGGATGGTAGCCTTCTCATTATAGAAGGAGTTCATTGTTGACATTTTCTTAGTCCATTGGATGGTAGCCTTATCATTATGGAAGGTAGTTTATTGTTGAGATTTTGTTACTCCAATGGATGGTAGCCTTCTTATTATGGATGGTAGTTTGTTGTTGAGATTTTTTTACTCCAAGGGATGGTATCCTTGTCATTATGTAAGGTAGTTCGTTGTTGAAATTTGGTTACTCAAATGGATGGTAGCCTTGTCATTATGGAAGGTAGTTCATTGTTGAGATTTTGTTACTATAATGGATGGTAGCCTTGTCATTATGGAAGGTAGTTCATTGTTTAGATTTTGTTACTCCAATGGATGGTAGCCTTGTAATTATGGAAGGTAGTTTGTTGTTGAGATTTTGTTACTCCAATGTATTGTAGCCTTGTCATTATAGAAGGTAGTTTGTTTTTGAGATTTTGTTACTCCAATGAATGGTATCCTTGTCATTATGGAAGGTAGTTTATTGTTGAGATTTTGTTACTCCAATGGATGGTAGCCTTGTTATTATGGATGGTAGTTTGTTGTTGAGATTTTGTAACTCCAATGGATGGTAGCCTTGTCATTATGTAAGGTAATTCATTGTTGAAATTTTGTTACTCCAATGGATGGTAGCCTTGTCGTTATGGAAGGTAGTTCGTTGTTGAGATTTTGATAATCCAATGGATGGTAGCCTTGTAATTATAAAAGGTAGTTCATTGTTGGGAGTTTGTTACTCCAATGTATGGTAGCCTTGTCATTATAGAAGGTAGTTCGTTTTTGAGATTTTGTTACTTCAATGAATGGTATCCTTGTCATTATGGAAGGTAGTTCGTTGTTGAGATTTTGTTACTCCAATGGATGGTATCCTTGTCATTACGGAAGGTAGTTCGTTGTTGAGATTTTGTTAATCTAATGGATGGTAGCCTTCTAATTATAGAAGGTAGTTCGTTGTTGAGATTTTTTTACTCCAATGGATGGTAGCCTTGTCATTATGGAAGGTAGTTCGTTGTTGAGATTTTTTTACTCCAATGGATGGTAGCCTTGTAATTATGGAAGGTAGTTCATTATTGAGATTTTGTTACTCCAATGGATGGTAGCCTTGTAATTATGGAAGGTAGTTTGTTGTTGGGATTTTGTTACTCCAATGGATGGTAGCCTTGTCATTATGGAAGGTAGTTCGTTTTTGAGATTTTCTTACTCCAATGGATGGTAGCCTTGTCATTATGGAAGGTAGTTCATTGTTGAGATTTTGTTACTACAATGGATGGTAGCCTTGTCATTATGGAAGGTAGTTCATTGTTGAGATTGTGTTACTTCAATGGATGGTAGCCTTGTAATTATGGAAGGTAGTTCGTTGTTGAGATTTTGTTACTCCAATGTATTGTAGCCTTGTCATTGTAGAAGGTAGTTTGTTTTTGAGATTTTCTTACTCCAATGAATGGTATCCTTGTCATTATGGAATGTAGTTTATTATTGACATTTTGTTACTACAATGGATGGTAGCCTTGTTATTATGGATGGTAGTTTGTTGTTGAGATTTTGTTACTCCAATGGATGGTAGCCTTGTCATTGTGTAAGGTACTTCGTTGTTGAAATTTGGTTACTCCAATGGATGGTAGCCTTGTCATTATGAAAGGTAGTTCGTTGTTGAGATTTTGTTACTCCAATGGATGGTAGCCCTATCATTATGGAAGGTAGTTCATTGTTGAGATTTTGTTACTCCAATGGATGGTAGCCTTGTAATTATGGAAGGTAGTTCATTTTTGGGATTTTGTTACTCCAATGTATTGTAGCCTTCTCATTATAGAAAGTAGTTCGTTTTTGAGATTTTGTTACTCCAATGAATGGTATCCTTGTCATTATGGAAGGTAGTTCGTTGTTGAGATTTTGTTACTCCAATGGATGGTAGCCTTGTCATTATGGAAGGTAGTTCATTATTGAGATATTATTACTCCAATCGATGGTAGCCTTGTCATTATGGAAGGTATTTCGTTGTTGGGATTTTGTTACCCCCATGGATGGTAGCCTTCTCATTATAGAAGGTAGATTATTGTTGAGATTTTGTTACTCCAATGGATGGTAGCCTTGTTATTATGGATCGTAGTTCATTGTTGAGATTTTCTTACACCAATGGATGGTAGCCTTGTCATTATGGAAGGTAGTTTATTGTTGAGATTGTGTTACTCCAATGGATGGTAGCCTTGTTATTATGGATGGTAGTTTGTTGTTGGGATTTTGTTACTTCAATGGATGGTAGCCTTGTCATTATGTAAGGTAGTTCGTTGTTGAAATTTGGATACTCCAATGGATGGTAGCCTTGTAATTATGAAAGGTAGTTCGTTGTTGAGATTATGTTACTCCAATGGATGGTAGCCCTGTCATTATGGAAGGTAGTTCATTGTTGGGATTTTGTTACTCCAATGTATTGTAGCCTTGTCATTATAGAAAGTAGTTCATTTTTGAGATTTTGTTACTCCAATGAATGGTATCCTTGTCATTATGGAAGGTAGTTCGTTGTTGAGATTTTGTTACTCCAATGGATGGTAGCCTTCTCATTATGGCAAGTAGTTCGTTTTTGAAATTTTTTTACTCCAATGGATGGTAGCCTTGTCATTATGGAAGGTAGTTCGTTGTTGAGATTTTGTTACTCGAATGGATGATAGCCTTGTCATTATGGAAGGTAGTTCATTGTTGAGATTTTGTTACTCCAATGGATGGTATCCTTGTCATTCTGGAGGGTAGTTCGTTGTTGAGATTTTGTTACTCCAATGGTTGGTAGCCTTTTCATTATGGAAGGTAGTTCATTGTTGGGATTTTGTTAATCCAATGGATGGTAGCCTTCTCATTATAGAAGGAGTTCATTGTTGACATTTTCTTACTCCATTGGATGGTAGCCTTGTCATTATGGAAGGTAGTTTATTGTTGAGATTTTGTTACTCCAATGGATGGTAGCCTTCTTATTATGGATGGTAGTTTGTTGTTGAGATTTTGTTACTCCAAGGGATGGTATCCTTGTCATTATGTAAGGTAGTTCGTTGTTGAAATTTGGTTACTCCAATGGATGGTAGCCTTGTCATTATGGAAGGTAGTTCATTGTTGAGATTTTGTTACTACAATGGATGGTAGCCTTGTCATTATGGAAGGTAGTTCATTGTTTAGATTTTGTTACTCCAATGGATGGTAGCCTTGTAATTATGGAAGGTAGTTCGTTGTTGAGATTTTGTTAATCCAATGTATTGTAGCCTTGTCATTATAGAAGGTAGTTTGTTTTTGAGATTTTGTTACTCCAATGAATGGTATCCTTGTCATTATGGAAGGTAGTTTATTGTTGAGATTTTGTTACTCCAATGGATGGTAGCCTTGTTATTATGGATGGTAGTTTGTTGTTGAGATTTTGTAACTCCAATGGATGGTAGCCTTGTCATTATGTAAGGCAATTCGTTGTTGAAATTTTGTTACTCCAATGGATGGTAGCCTTGTCGTTATGGAAGGTAGTTCGTTGTTGAGATTTTGTTAATCCAATGGATGGTAGCCTTGTAATTATAAAAGGTAGTTCATTGTTGGGAGTTTGTTACTCCAATGTATGGTAGCCTTGTCATTATAGAAGGTAGTTCGTTTTTGAGATTTTGTTACTTCAATGAATGGTATCCTTGTCATTATGGAAGGTAGTTCGTTGTTGAGATTTTGTTACTCCAATGGATGGTATCCTTGTCATTACGGAAGGTAGTTCGTTGTTGAGATTTTGTTAATCTAATGGATGGTAGCCTTCTAATTATAGAAGGTAGTTCGTTGTTGAGATTTTTTTACTCCAATGGATGGTAGCCTTGTCATTATGGAAGGTAGTTCGTTGTTGAGATTTTTTTACTCCAATGGATGGTAGCCTTGTAATTATGGAAGGTAGTTCATTATTGAGATTTTGTTACTCCAATGGATGGTAGCCTTGTAATTATGGAAGGTAGTTTGTTGTTGGGATTTTGTTACTCCAATGGATGGTAGCCTTGTCATTATGGAAGGTAGTTCGTTTTTGAGATTTTCTTACTCCAATGGATGGTAGCCTTGTCATTATGGAAGGTAGTTCATTGTTGAGATTTTGTTACTACAATGGATGGTAGCCTTGTCATTATGGAAGGTAGTTCATTGTTGAGATTGTGTTACTTCAATGGATGGTAGCCTTGTAATTATGGAAGGTAGTTCGTTGTTGAGATTTTGTTACTCCAATGTATTGTAGCCTTGTCATTGTAGAAGGTAGTTTGTTTTTGAGATTTTCTTACTCCAATGAATGGTATCCTTGTCATTATGGAATGTAGTTTATTATTGACATTTTGTTACTACAATGGATGGTAGCCTTGTTATTATGGATGGTAGTTTGTTGTTGAGATTTTGTTACTCCAATGGATGGTAGCCTTGTCATTGTGTAAGGTACTTCGTTGTTGAAATTTGGTTACTCCAATGGATGGTAGCCTTGTCATTATGAAAGGTAGTTCGTTGTTGAGATTTTGTTACTCCAATGGATGGTAGCCCTATCATTATGGAAGGTAGTTCATTGTTGAGATTTTGTTACTCCAATGGATGGTAGCCTTGTAATTATGGAAGGTAGTTCATTTTTGGGATTTTGTTACTCCAATGTATTGTAGCCTTCTCATTATAGAAAGTAGTTCGTTTTTGAGATTTTGTTACTCTAATGAATGGTATCCTTGTCATTATGGAAGGTAGTTCGTTGTTGAGATTTTGTTACTCCAATGGATGGTAGCCTTGTCATTATGGAAGGTAGTTCATTATTGAGATATTATTACTCCAATCGATGGTAGCCTTGTCATTATGGAAGGTATTTCGTTGTTGGGATTTTGTTACCCCCATGGATGGTAGCCTTCTCATTATAGAAGGTAGATTATTGTTGAGATTTTGTTACTCCAATGGATGGTAGCCTTGTTATTATGGATCGTAGTTCATTGTTGAGATTTTCTTACACCAATGGATGGTAGCCTTGTCATTATGGAAGGTAGTTTATTGTTGAGATTGTGTTACTCCAATGGATGGTAGCCTTGTTATTATGGATGGTAGTTTGTTGTTGGGATTTTGTTACTTCAATGGATGGTAGCCTTGTCATTATGTAAGGTAGTTCGTTGTTGAAATTTGGATACTCCAATGGATGGTAGCCTTGTAATTATGAAAGGTAGTTCGTTGTTGAGATTATGTTACTCCAATGGATGGTAGCCCTGTCATTATGGAAGGTAGTTCATTGTTGGGATTTTGTTACTCCAATGTATTGTAGCCTTGTCATTATAGAAAGTAGTTCATTTTTGAGATTTTGTTACTCCAATGAATGGTATCCTTGTCATTATGGAAGGTAGTTCGTTGTTGAGATTTTGTTACTCCAATGGATGGTAGCCTTCTCATTATGGTAAGTAGTTCGTTTTTGAAATTTTTTTACTCCAATGGATGGTAGCCTTGTCATTATGGAAGGTAGTTCGTTGTTGAGATTTTGTTACTCGAATGGATGATAGCCTTGTCATTATGGAAGGTAGTTCATTGTTGAGATTTTGTTACTCCAATGGATGGTATCCTTGTCATTCTGGAGGGTAGTTCGTTGTTGAGATTTTGTTACTCCAATGGTTGGTAGCCTTTTCATTATGGAAGGTAGTTCATTGTTGGGATTTTGTTAATCCAATGGATGGTAGCCTTCTCATTATAGAAGGAGTTCATTGTTGACATTTTCTTACTCCATTGGATGGTAGCCTTGTCATTATGGAAGGTAGTTTATTGTTGAGATTTTGTTACTCCAATGGATGGTAGCCTTCTTATTATGGATGGTAGTTTGTTGTTGAGATTTTGTTACTCCAAGGGATGGTATCCTTGTCATTATGTAAGGTAGTTCGTTGTTGAAATTTGGTTACTCCAATGGATGGTAGCCTTGTCATTATGGAAGGTAGTTCATTGTTGAGATTTTGTTACTACAATGGATGGTAGCCTTGTCATTATGGAAGGTAGTTCATTGTTTAGATTTTGTTACTCCAATGGATGGTAGCCTTGTAATTATGGAAGGTAGTTCGTTGTTGAGATTTTGTTAATCCAATGTATTGTAGCCTTGTCATTATAGAAGGTAGTTTGTTTTTGAGATTTTGTTACTCCAATGAATGGTATCCTTGTCATTATGGAAGGTAGTTTATTGTTGAGATTTTGTTACTCCAATGGATGGTAGCCTTGTTATTATGGATGGTAGTTTGTTGTTGAGATTTTGTAACTCCAATGGATGGTAGCCTTGTCATTATGTAAGGCAATTCGTTGTTGAAATTTTGTTACTCCAATGGATGGTAGCCTTGTCGTTATGGAAGGTAGTTCGTTGTTGAGATTTTGTTAATCCAATGGATGGTAGCCTTGTAATTATAAAAGGTAGTTCATTGTTGGGAGTTTGTTACTCCAATGTATGGTAGCCTTGTCATTATAGAAGGTAGTTCGTTTTTGAGATTTTGTTACTTCAATGAATGGTATGCTTGTCATTATGGAAGGTAGTTCGTTGTTGAGATTTTGTTACTCCAATGGATGGTATCCTTGTCATTACGGAAGGTAGTTCGTTGTTGAGATTTTGTTAATCTAATGGATGGTAGCCTTCTAATTATAGAAGGTAGTTCGTTGTTGAGATTTTTTTACTCCAATGGATGGTAGCCTTGTAATTATGGAAGGTAGTTCGTTGTTGAGATTTTTTTACTCCAATGGATGGTAGCCTTGTAATTATGGAAGGTAGTTCATTATTGAGATTTTGTTACTCCAATGGATGGTAGCCTTGTAATTATGGAAGGTAGTTTGTTGTTGGGATTTTGTTACTCCAATGGATGGTAGCCTTGTCATTATGGAAGGTAGTTCGTTTTTGAGATTTTCTTACTCCAATGGATGGTAGCCTTGTCATTATGGAAGGTAGTTCATTGTTGAGATTTTGTTACTACAATGGATGGTAGCCTTGTCATTATGGAAGGTAGTTCATTTTTGAGATTTTGTTACTCCAATGGATGGTAGCCTTGTAATTATGGAAGGTAGTTCGTTGTTGAGATTTTGTTACTCCAATGTATTGTAGCCTTGTCATTATAGAAGGTAGTTTGTTTTTGAGATTTTCTTACTCCAATGAATGGTATCCTTGTCATTATGGAATGTAGTTTATTATTGAGATTTTGGTACTCCAATGGATGGTAGCCTTGTTATTATGGATGGTAGTTTGTTGTTGAGATTTTGTTACTCCTAGGGATGGTATCCTTGTCATTATGTAAGGTAGTTCGTTGTTGAAATTTGGTTACTCCAATGGATGGTAGCCTTGTCATTATGGAAGGTAGTTCATTGTTGAGATTTTGTTACTACAATGGATGGTAGCCTTGTCATTATGGAAGGTAGTCTATGGTCGAGATTTTTGTTACTGCAATGGATGGTAGCCTTGTCATTATGGAAGGGAGTCTGTTGTCGAGATTTTTGTTATTCCAATGGATGGTAGCCTTGCAATTATGGAAGGTAGTTCGTTGTTGGGATTTTGTTAGTCCAATGTATTGTAGCCTTGTCATTATAGAAGGTAGTTTGTTTTTGAGATTTTGTTACTCCAATGAATGGTATCCTTGTCATTATGGAATGTAGTTTATTGTTGAGATTTTGTTAATCCAATGAATGGTAGCCTTGTTATTATGAATGGTAGTTTGTTGTAGAGATTTTGTTACTCCAATGGATGGTAGCCTTGTCATTATGTAAGGTAGTTCGTAGTTGAAATTTGGTTACTCTAATGGATGGTAGCCTTGTCATTATGGAAGGTAGTTCGTTGTTGAGATTTTGTTACTCCAATGGATGGTAGCCTTGTCATTACGGAAGGTAGTTCATTGTTGAGATATTGTTACTCCAATGGATGGTAGGCTTGTAATTATGGAAGGTAGTTCGTTGCTGGGATTTTGTTACTCCAATGTATTGTAGCCTTGTCATTATAGAAGGTAGTTCGTTTTTGAGATTTTCTTACTCCAATGGATGGTAGCCTTGTCATTATGGAAGGTAGTTTATTGTTGAGATTTTGTTACCCCAATGGATGGTAGCCTTGTAATTATGGATGGTAGTTCATTGTTGAGATTTTCTTACTCCAATGGATGGTAGCCTTGTAATTATGGAAGGTAGTTTATTGTTGAGATTTTGTTACTCCAATGGATTGTAGCCTTGTTATTATGGATGGTAGTTTGTTGTTTAGATTTTGTTACTCCAATGTATTGTAGCCTTGTCATTATAGAAGGTAGTTCGTTTTTGAGATTTTATTACTCTAATGAATGGTATCCTTGTCATTATGGAAGATAGTTCGTTGTTGAGATTTTGTTACTCCAATGGATGGTAGCCTTCTCATTAAGGCAGGTAGTTCGTTTTTGAAATTTTTTTAGTCCAATGGATGGTAGCCTTGTCATTATGTAAGGTAGTTCGTTGTTGAAATTTGGTTACTCCAATGGATGGTAGCCTTGTCATTATGAAAAGTAGTTCGTTGTTGAGATTTTGTTACTCCAATGGATGGTAGCCTTGTGATTATGGAAGGTAGTTCATTGTTGAGATTTTGTTACTCCAATGGGTGGTAGCCTTGTAATTATGGAAGGTAGTTCGTTGTTGGGATTTTGTTACTCCAATGTGTTGTAGCCTTGTCATTATGGTAGGTAGTTTGTTTTTTAGATTTTCTTACTCCAATGGATGGTAGCCTTATCATTATGGAAGGTAGTTTATTGTTGAAATTTTGTTACTCCAATGGATGGTAACCTTGTTATGATGGATGGTAGTTCATTGTTGAGATTTTCTTACTCCAATGGATGGTAGCCTTGTCATTATGGAAGGTAGTTTATTGTTGATATTTTGTTACTCCAATGGATGGTAGCCTTGTTATTATGGATGGAAGTTTATTGTTGAGATTTTGTTACTCCAATGGATCGTAGCCTTGTCATTATGTAAGGTAGTTCGTTGTTGAAATTTGGTTAATCCAATGGATGGTAGCCTTTTTATTATGAAAGGTAGTTTGTTGTTGAGATTTTGTTACTCCAATGGATGGTAGCCTTGTCATTATGGAAGGAGATCATTGTTGAGATTTTGTTACTCCAATGGATGGTAGCCTTGTCATTATGAAAGGTTGTTCGTTGTTGAGATTTTGTTACTCCAATGGATGGTAGCCCTGTCATTATGGAAGGTAGTTCATTGTTGAGATTTTGTTACTCCAATGGATGGTAGCCTTGTAATTATGGAAGGTAGTTCGTTGTTGGGATTTTGTTACTTCAATGTATTGTAGCCTTGTCATTGTAGAAGGAAGTTCATTGTTTAGATTTTCTTACTCCAATGGATGGTAGCCTTGTCATTATGGAAGGTAGTTTATTGTTGAGATTTTGTTACTCAAATGGATGGTAGCCTTGTTATTATGTATGGTAGTTTATTGTTGAGATTTTGTTACTCCAATGGATCGTAGCCTTGTCATTATGTAAGGTAGTTCATTGTTGAGATTTGGTTACTCCAATGGATGGTAGCCTTGTAATTATGGAAGGTAGTTTGTTGTTGAGATTTTGTTACTCCAATGGATGGCAGCCCTATCATTATGGAAGGTAGTTCATTGTTGAGATTTTGTTACTCCAATGGATGGTAGCCTTGTCATTATGGAAGGTAGTTCATTGTTGAGATTTTGTTACTACAATGGATGGTAGCCTTGTCATTATGGAAGGTAGTTCATTGTTGAGATTTTGTTACTCTAATGGATGGTAGCCTTGTAATTATGGAAGGTAGTTCGTTGTTGAGATTTTGTTACTCCAATGTATTGTAGCCTTGTCATTATAGAAGGTAGTTTGTTTTTGAGATTTTCTTACTCCAATGAATGGTATCCTTGTCATTATGGAATGTAGTTTATTATTGAGATTTTGTTACTCCAATGGATGGTAGCCTTGTTATTATGGATGGTAGTTTGTTGTTGAGATTTTGTTACTCCAAGGGATGGTATCCTTGTCATTATGTAAGGTAGTTCGTTGTTGAAATTTGGTTACTCCAATGGATGGTAGCCTTGTCATTATGGAAGGTAGTTCATTGTTGAGATTTTGTTACTACAATGGATGGTAGCCTTGTCATTATGGAAGGTAGTCTATGGTCGAGATTTTTGTTACTGCAATGGATGGTAGCCTTGTCATTATGGAAGGGAGTCTGTTGTCGAGATTTTTGTTATTCCAATGGATGGTAGCCTTGCAATTATGGAAGGTAGTTTGTTGTTGGGATTTTGTTAGTCCAATGTATTGTAGCCTTGTCATTATAGAAGGTAGTTTGTTTTTGAGATTTTGTTACTCCAATGAATGGTATCCTTGTCATTATGGAACGTAGTTTATTGTTGAGATTTTGTTAATCCAATGAATGGTAGCCTTGTTATTATGAATGGTAGTTTGTTGTAGAGATTTTGTTACTCCAATGGATGGTAGCCTTGTCATTATGTAAGGTAGTTCGTAGTTGAAATTTGGTTACTCTAATGGATGGTAGCCTTGTCATTATGGAAGGTAGTTCGTTGTTGAGATTTTGTTACTCCAATGGATGGTAGCCTTGTCATTAAGGAAGGTAGTTCATTGTTGAGATATTGTTACTCCAATGGATTGTAGGCTTGTAATTATGGAAGGTAGTTCGTTGCTGGGATTTTGTTACTCCAATGTATTGTAGCCTTGTCATTATAGAAGGTAGTTCGTTTTTGAGATTTTCTTACTCCAATGAATGGTATCCTTGTCATTATGGAACGTAGTTTATTGTTGAGATTTTCTTACTCCAATGAATGGTAGCCTTGTTATTATGAATGGTAGTTTGTTGTAGAGATTTTGTTACTCCAATGGATGGTAGCCTTGTCATTATGTAAGGTAGTTCGTAGTTGAAATTTGGTTACTCTAATGGATGGTAGCCTTGTCATTATGGAAGGTAGTTTATTGTTGAGATTTTGTTACCCCAATGGATGGTAGCCTTGTAATTATGGATGGTAGTTCATTGTTGAGATTTTCTTACTCCAATGGATGGTAGCCTTGTAATTATGGAAGGTAGTTTATTGTTGAGATTTTGTTACTCCAATGGATTGTAGCCTTGTTATTATGGATGGTAGTTTGTTGTTTAGATTTTGTTACTCCAATGTATTGTAGCCTTGTCATTATAGAAGGTAGTTCGTTTTTGAGATTTTATTACTCTAATGAATGGTATCCTTGTCATTATGGAAGATAGTTCGTTGTTGAGATTTTGTTACTCCAATGGATGGTAGCCTTCTCATTAAGGCAGGTAGTTCGTTTTTGAAATTTTTTTAGTCCAATGGATGGTAGCCTTGTCATTATGTAAGGTAGTTCGTTGTTGAAATTTTGTTACTCCAATGGATGGTAGCCTTGTCATTATGAAAAGTAGTTCGTTGTTGAGATTTTGTTACTCCAATGGATGGTAGCCTTGTGATTATGGAAGGTAGTTCATTGTTGAGATTTTGTTACTCCAATGGGTGGTAGCCTTGTAATTATGGAAGGTAGTTCGTTGTTGGGATTTTGTTACTCCAATGTGTTGTAGCCTTGTCATTATGGTAGGTAGTTCGTTTTTGAGATTTTCTTACTCCAATGGATGGTAGCCTTATCATTATGGAAGGTAGTTTATTGTTGAAATTTTGTTACTCCAATGGATGGTAACCTTGTTATGATGGATGGTAGTTCATTGTTGAGATTTTCTTACTCCAATGGATGGTAGCCTTGTCATTATGGAAGGTAGTTTATTGTTGATATTTTGTTACTCCAATGGATGGTAGCCTTGTTATTATGGATGGAAGTTTATTGTTGAGATTTTGTTACTCCAATGGATCGTAGCCTTGTCATTATGTAAGGTAGTTCGTTGTTGAAATTTGGTTAATCCAATGGATGGTAGCCTTTTTATTATGAAAGGTAGTTTGTTGTTGAGATTTTGTTACTCTAATGGATGGTAGCCTTGTCATTATGGAAGGAGATCATTGTTGAGATTTTGTTACTCTAATGGATGGTAGCCTTGTCATTATGAAAGGTAGTTCGTTGTTGAGATTTTGTTACTCCAATGGATGGTAGCCCTGTCATTATGGAAGGTAGTTCATTGTTGAGATTTTGTTACTCCAATGGATGGTAGCCTTGTAATTATGGAAGGTAGTTCGTTGTTGGGATTTTGTTACTCCAATATATTGTAGCCTTGTCATTATAGAAGGAAGTTCATTGTTTAGATTTTCTTACTCCAATGGATGGTAGCCTTGTCATTATGGAAGGTAGTTTATTGTTGAGATTTTGTTACTCAAATGGATGGTAGCCTTGTTATTATGTATGGTAGTTTATTGTTGAGATTTTGTTACTCCAATGGATCGTAGCCTTGTCATTATGTAAGGTAGTTCGTTGTTGAGATTTGGTTACTCCAATGGATGGTAGCCTTGCCATTATGAAAGGTAGTTCGTTGTTGAGATTTTGTTACTCCAATGGATGGTAGCCCTGTCATTATGGAAGGTAGTTCATTGTTGAGATTTTGTTACTCCAATGGATGGTAGCCTTGTAATTATGGAAGGTAGTTCGTTGTTGGGATTTTGTTACTCCAATGTATTGTAGCCTTGTCATTATAGAAAGTATTTTGTTTTTGAGATTTTGTTACTCCAATGAATGGTATCCTTGTCATTATGGAAGGTAGTTCGTTGTTGAGATTTTGTTACTCCAATGGATGGTAGCCTTCTCATTATGGCAGGTAGTTCGTTTTTGAAATTTTTTTACTCCAATGGATGGTAGCCTTGTCATTATGGAAGGTAGTTCGTTGTTGAGATTTTGTTACTCGAATGGATGATAGCCTTGTCATTGTGGAAGGTAGTTCATTGTTTAGATTTTGTTTCTCCAATGGATGGTATCCTTGTCATTATGGAAGGTAGTTCATTATTGAGATGTTATTACTCCAATTGATGGTAGCCTTGTCATTATGGAAGGTATTTCGTTGTTGGGATTTTGTTACCCCAATGGATGGTAGCCTTCTCATTATAGAAGGTAGATTATTATTGAGATTTTGTTACTCCAATGGATGGTATCCTTGTCATTCTGGAGGGTAGTTCGTTGTTGAGATTTTGTTACTCCAATGGTTGGTAGCCTTTTCATTATGGAAGGTAGTTCATTGTTGGGATTTTGTTAATCCAATGGATGGTAGCCTTCTCATTATAGAAGGAGTTCATTGTTGACATTTTCTTACTCCATTGGATGGTAGCCTTGTCATTATGGAAGGTAGTTTATTGTTGAGATTTTGTTACTCCAATGGATGGTAGCCTTCTTATTATGGATGGTAGTTTGTTGTTGAGATTTTGTTACTCCAAGGGATGGTATCCTTGTCATTATGTAAGGTAGTTCGTTGTTGAAATTTGGTTACTCCAATGGATGGTAGCCTTGTCATTATGGAAGGTAGTTCATTGTTGAGATTTTGTTACTACAATGGATGGTAGCCTTGTCATTATGGAAGGTAGTTCATTGTTTAGATTTTGTTACTCCAATGGATGGTAGCCTTGTAATTATGGAAGGTAGTTCGTTGTTGAGATTTTGTTACTCCAATGTATTGTAGCCTTGTCATTATAGAAGGTAGTTTGTTTTTGAGATTTTGTTACTCCAATGAATGGTATCCTTGTCATTATGGAAGGTAGTTTATTGTTGAGATTTTGTTACTCCAATGGGTGGTAGCCTTGTAATTATGGAAGGTAGTTCGTTGTTGTGATTTTGTTACTCCAATGTGTTGTAGCCTTGTCATTATGGTAGGTAGTTCGTTTTTGAGATTTTCTTACTCCAATGGATGGTAGCCTTATCATTATGGAAGGTAGTTTATTGTTGAAATTTTGTTACTCCAATGGATGGTAACCTTGTTATGATGGATGGTAGTTCAATGTTGAGATTTTCTTACTCCAATGGATGGTAGCCTTGTCATTATGGAAGGTAGTTTATTGTTGATATTTTGTTACTCCAATGGATGGTAGCCTTGTTATTATGGATGGAAGTTTATTGTTGAGATTTTGTTACTCCAATGGATCGTAGCCTTGTCATTATGTAAGGTTGTTCGTTGTTGAAATTTGGTTAATCCAATGGATGGTAGCCTTTTTATTATGAAAGGTAGTTTGTTGTTGAGATTTTGTTACTCCAATGGATGGTAGCCTTGTCATTATGGAAGGAGATCATTGTTGAGATTTTGTTACTCCAATGGATGGTAGCCTTGTCATTATGAAAGGTAGTTCGTTGTTGAGATTTTGTTACTCCAATGGATGGTAGCCCTGTCATTATGGAAGGTAGTTCATTGTTGAGATTTTGTTACTCCAATGGATGGTAGCCTTGTAATTATGGAAGGTAGTTCGTTGTTGGAATTTTGTTACTTCAATGTATTGTAGCCTTGTCATTGTAGAAGGAAGTTCATTGTTTAGATTTTCTTACTCCAATGGATGGTAGCCTTGTCATTATGGAAGGTAGTTTATTGTTGAGATTTTGTTACTCAAATGGATGGTAGCCTTGTTATTATGTATGGTAGTTTATTGTTGAGATTTTGTTACTCCAATGGATCGTAGCCTTGTCATTATGTAAGGTAGTTCGTTGTTGAGATTTGGTTACTCCAATGGATGGTACCCTTGCCATTATGAAAGGTAGTTCGTTGTTGAGATTTTCTTACTCCAATGGATGGTAGCCCTGTCATTATGGAAGGTAGTTCATTGTTGAGATTTTGTTACTCCAATGGATGGTAGCCTTGTAATTATGGAAGGTAGTTCGTTGTTGGGATTTTGTTACTCCAATGTATTGTAGCCTTGTCATTATAGAAAGTAGTTCGTTTTTGAGATTTTGTTACTCCAATGAATGGTATCCTTGTCATTATGGAATGTTGTTCGTTGTTGAGATTTTGTTACTCCAATGGATGGTAGCCTTCTCATTATGGCAGGTAGTTCGTTTTTGAAATTTTTTTACTCCAATGGATGGTAGCCTTGTCATTATGGAAGGTAGTTCGTTGTTGAGATTTTGTTACTCCAATGGATGATAGCCTTGTCATTATGGAAGGTAGTTCATTGTTTAGATTTTGTTTCTCCAATGGATGGTATCCTTTTCATTATGGAAGGTAGTTCGTTATTGAGATATTATTACTCCAATTGATGGTAGCCTTGTCATTATGGAAGGTATTTCGTTGTTGGGATTTTGTTACCCCAATGGATGGTAGCCTTCTCATTATGGAAGGTAGATTATTATTGAGATTTTGTTACTCCAATGGATGGTATCCTTGTCATTCTGGAGGGTAGTTCGTAGTTGAGATTTTGTTACTCCAATGGTTGGTAGCCTTTTCATTATGGAAGGTAGTTCATTGTTGGGATTTTGTTAATCCAATGGATGGTAGCCTTCTCATTATAGAAGGAGTTCATTGTTGACATTTTCTTACTCCATTGGATGGTAGCCTTGTCATTATGGAGGGTAGTTTATTGTTGAGATTTTGTTACTCCAATGGATGGTAGCCTTCTTATTATGGATGGTAGTTTGTTGTTTAGATTTTGTTACTCCAAGGGATGGTATCCTTGTCATTATGTAAGGTAGTTCGTTGTTGAAATTTGGTTACTCCAATGGATGGTAGCCTTGTCATTATGGAAGGTAGTTCATTGTTGAGATTTTGTTACTACAATGGATGGTAGCCTTGTCATTATGGAAGGTAGTTTATTGTTTAGATTTTGTTACTCCAATGGATGGTAGCCCTGTCATTATGGAAGGTACTTCATTGTTGAGATTTTGTTACTCCAATGGATGGTAGCCTTGTAATTATGGAAGGTAGTTCGTTGTTGGGATTTTGTTACTCCAATGTATTGTAGCCTTGTCATTATAGAAAGTAGTTCGTTTTTGAGATTTTGTTACTCCAATGAATGGTATCCTTGTCATTATGGAAGGTATTTCGTTGTTGAGATTTTGTTACTCCAATGGATGGTAGCCTTCTCAATATGGCAGGTAGTTCGTTTTTGAAATTTTTTTACTCAAATTAATGGTAGCCTTGTCATTATGGAAGGTAGTTCGTTGTTGAGATTTTGTTACTCGAATGGATGATAGCCTTGTCATTATGGAAGGTAGTTCATTGTTTAGATTTTGTTTCTCCAATGGATGGTATCCTTGTCATTATGGAAGGTAGTTCATTATTGAGATATTTTTACTCCAATTGATGGTAGCCTTGTCATTATGGAAGGTATTTCGTTGTTGGGATTTTGTTACCCCAATGGATGGTAGCCTTCTCATTATAGAAGGTAGTTTATTGTTGAGATTTTGTTACTCCAATGGATGGTAGCCTTGTTATTATGGATGGTAGTTTGTTGTTGAGATTTTGTTACTCCAGTGGATGGTAGCCTTGTCATAATGTAAGGTAGTTCGTTGTTGAAATTTGGATACTCCAATGGATGGTAGCCTTGTAATTATGAAAGGTAGTTCGTTGTTGAGATTATGTTACTACAATGGATGGTAGCCATGTCATTATGGAAGGTAGTTCATTGTTGAGATTTTGTTACTCCAATGGATGGTAGCCTTGTTATTATGGATGGTAGTTTGTTGTTGAACTTTTGTTACTCCAAGGGATGGTATCCTTGTCATTATGTAAGGTAGTTCGTTGTTGAGATTTTGTTAATCCAATGGATGGTAGCCCTGTCATTATGGAAGGTAGTTCATTGTTGAGATTTTGTTACTCCAATGGATGGTAGCCTTGTCATTATGGAAGGTAGTTCGTTGTTGAGATTTTGTTACTCCAATGGATGGTATCCTTGTCATTATGGAAGGTAGTTCAATGTTGAGATTTTGTTACTCCAATGGATGGTAGCCTCGTCATTATGGAAGGTAGTTCATTGTTGAGGTTTTTTATACTACAATGGATGGTAGCCTTGTAATTATGGAAGGTAGTTCGTTGTTGGGATTTTGTTACTCCAATGTATTGCAGCCTTGTCATTATAGAAGGTAGTTTGATTTTGAGATTTTGTTACTCCAATGAATGGTATCCTTGTCATTATGGAATGTAGTTTATTGTTGAGATTTTGTTACTCCAATGGATGGTAGCCTTGTTATTATGGATGGTAGTTTGTTGTTGAGATTTTGTTACTCCAATGGATGGTAGCCTTGTCATTATGTAAGGTAGTTCGTTGTTGAAATTTGGTTAATCCAATGGATGGTAGCCTTGTCATTATGGAAGGTAGTTCGTTGTTGAGATTTTTTTACTCCAATGGATGGTAGCCTTGTAATTATGGAAGGTAGTTCATTGTTGAGATTTTGTTACTCCAATGGATGGTAGCCTTGTAATTATGGAAGGTAGTTTGTTGTTGGGATTTTGTTACTCCAATGGATGGTAGCCTTGTCATTATGCAAGGTAGTTCGTTTTTGAGATTTTCTTACTCCAATGGATGGTAGCCTTGTCATTATGGAAGGTAGTTTATTGTTGAGATTTTGTTACTCCAATGGATGGTAGCCTTGTTATTATGGATGGTAGTTCATTGTTGAGATTTTCTTACTCCAATGGATGGTAGCCTTGCCATTATGTAAGGTAGTTTATTGTTGAGATTTTGATACTCGAATGGATGGTAGCCTTGTTATTATGGATGGTAGTTTGTTGTTGAGATTTTGTTACTCGAATGGATGGTAGCCTTGTCATTATGTAAGGTAGTTCGTTGTTGAAATTTGGTTACTCCAATGGATGGTAGCCTTGTCATTATGAAAGGTAGTTCGTTGTTGAGATTTTGTTACTCAAATGGATGGTAGCCCTGTCATTATGGAAGGTAGTTCATTGTTGAGATTTTGTTACTCCAATGGATGGTAGCCTTGTAATTATGGAAGGTAGTTCGTTTTTGGGATTTTGTTACTCCAATGTATTGTAGCTTTCTCATTATAGAAAGTAGTTCGTTTTTGAGATTTTATTACTCCAATGAATGGTATCCTTGTCATTATGGAAGGTAGTTCGTTGTTGAGATTTTGTTACTCCAATGGATGGTAGCCTTGTCATTATGGAAGGTAGTTCATTATTGAGATATTATTACTCCAATCGATGGTAGCCTTGTCATTATGGAAGGTATTTCGTTGTTGGGATTTTGTTACCCCCATGGATGGTAGCCTTCTCATTATAGAAGGTAGATTATTGTTGAGATTTTGTTACTCCAATGGATGGTAGCCTTGTTATTATGGATCGTAGTTCATTGTTGAGATTTTCTTACTCCAATGGATGGTAGCCTTGTCATTATGGAAGGTAGTTTATTGTTGAGATTGTGTTACTCCAATGGATGGTAGCCTTGATATTATGGATGGTAGTTTGTTGTTGGGATTTTGTTACTCCAATGGATGGTAGCCTTGTCATTATGTAAGGTAGTTCGTTGTTGAAATTTGGATACTCCAATGGATGGTAGCCTTGTAATTATGAAAGGTAGTTTGTTGTTGAGATTATGTTACTCCAATGGATGGTAGCCCTGTCATTATGGAAGGTAGTTCATTGTTGGGATTTTGTTACTCCAATGTATTGTAGCCTTGTCATTATAGAAAGTAGTTCATTTTTGAGATTTTGTTACTCCAATGAATGGTATCCTTGTCATTATGGAAGGTAGTTCGTTGTTGAGATTTTGTTACTCCAATGGATGGTAGCCTTCTCATTATGGCAAGTAGTTCGTTTTTGAAATTTTTTTACTCCAATGGATGGTAGCCTTGTCATTATGGAAGGTAGTTCGTTGATGAGATTTTGTTACTCGAATGGATGATAGCCTTGTCATTATGGAAGGTAGTTCATTGTTGAGATTTTGTTACTCCAATGGATGGTATCCTTGTCATTCTGGAGGGTAGTTCGTTGTTGAGATTTTGTTACTCCAATGGATGGAAGCCTTATCATTATGGAAGGTAGTTCATTGTTGAGATTTTATTACTCCTATGGATGGTAGCCTTGTCATTATGGAAGGTAGTTCGTTGTTAAGATTTTCTTACTCCAATGGATGGTGGCCTAGTCATTATGGAAGGTAGTTTATTGTTGAGATTTTGTTACTCCAATGGATGGTAGCCTTGTTATTGTGGGTGGTAGTTTGTTGTTGAGATTTTGTTACTCCAATAGATGCTAGCCTTGTCATTATGTATGGTAGTTCGCTGTTGAAATTTTGTTACTCCAATGGATGGTAGCCTTGCCATTATTGAAGGTAGTTCGTTGTTGAGATTTTCTTACTCCAATGGATGGTAGCCTTGTCATTATGGAAGGTAGTTCATTGTTGAGATTTTGTTACTCCAATGGATGGTAGCCTTGTAATTATGGAAGGTATTTCGTTGTTGGGACTTTGTTTCTCCAATGTATGGTAGCCTTGTCATTATAGAAGGTAGTTCTTTTTTCAGATTTTGTTACTCCAATGGATGGTATCCTTGTCATTACGGAAGGTAGTTCGTTGTTGATATTTTGTAACTCCAATGGATGGTAGCCTTCTAATTATAGAAGGTAGTTCGTTGCTGAGATTTTTTTACTCCAATGGATGGTAGCCTTGTCATTATGGAATGTAGTTCGTTGTTGAGATATTGTTACTCCAACGGATGGTAGCCTTGTCATTATGGAAGGTAGTTCATTGTTGAGAATTTGTTACTCCATTGAGTGGTAGCCTTGTCATTATGGAAGGTAGTTCGTTTTTGAGATTTTGTTACAAGAATGGATGGTAGCCTTGACATTACGGAAGGCAGTTCGTTGTTGAGATTTTGTTACTCCAATGGATGGTAGCCTTGTTATTATGTAAAGTAGTTCATTGTTGAGATTTTGTTACTCGAATGGATGGTAGCCAAGTCATTATGGAAGGTAGTTTGTTGTTGAGATTTTGTTACTACAATGGATGGTAGACTTGACATTATGGAAGGTAGTTCGTTGTTTAGATTTTTTTACTCTAATGGATGGTAGCCTTGTCATTATGGAAGGTAGTTCGTTGTTAAAATTTGTTACTCCAATGGATGGTAGCCTTATCATTACGCAAGGTAGTTTGTTGTTGAGATTTTGTTACTCCAATGGATGGTAGCCTTGTTATAATGGATGGTAGTTTGTTGTTGAGATTTTGTTACTCCAATGGATGGTAGCCTTGTCATTCTGTAAGGTAGTTCGTTGTTGAAATTTGGTTACTCCAATGGATGGTAGCCTTGTCATTATGGAAGGTAGTTCGTTGTGGAGATTTTGTTACTCCAATGGATGGTAGCCTTGTCATTATGGAAGGTAGTCATTGTTGAGATTTTGTTACTCCAATGGATGGTAGCCTTGTAATTATGGAAGGTAGTTTGTTGTTGGGATTTTGTTACTCCAATGTATTGTAGCCTTGTCATTATAGAAGGTAGTGCGTTGTTGAGATTTTACTACTCCAATTGATGGCAGCCTTGTCATTATGGAAGGTAGTTCGTTGTTGAGATTTTGTTACTCCAATGGATGGTAGCCTTCTCATTATAGAAGGTAGTTATTTGTTGAGTTTTGTTACTCCAATGGATGGTAGCCTTATCATTACGCAAGGTAGTTTGTTGTTCAGATTTTGTTACTCCAATGTATGGTAGCCTTTTTATTATGCTTGGTAGTTTGCTGTTGAGATTTTAATACTCCATTGGATGGTAGCCTTGTCATTATGGAAGGTAGTTCATTGTTGAGATTTTGTTACTCCAATGGATGGTAGCCTTGTCATTATGGAAGATAGTTCGTTGTTGAGATTTTGTTACTCAAATGGATGGTAGCCTTCTCATTATAGAAGGTAGTTCATTGTTGAGATTTTCTTACTCCAACGGATGGTAGCCTTGTCATTATGGAAGGTAGTTTATTGTTGAGATTTTGTTACTCCAATGGATGGTAGCCTTGTTATTATGGATGGTAGTTTGTTGTTGAGATTTTGTTACTCCAGTGGATGGTAGCCTTGTCATTATGTAAGGTAGTTCGTTGTTTAAATTTGGTTACTCCAATGGATGGTAGCCTTGTCATTATGGAAGGTAGTTCATTGTTGAGATTTTGTTACTCCAGTGGATGGTAGCCTTATAATTATGGAAGGTAGTTCATTGTTGGGATTTTATTACTCCAATGTATTATAGCCTTGTCATTATAGAAGGTAGTTCGTTTTTCAGATTTTGTTACTCCAATGAATGGTATCCTTGTCATTATGGAAGGTAGCTTATTGTTGAGATTTTGTTACTCCAATGGATGGTAGCCTTGTTATTATGGATGGTAGTTTGTTGTTGAGATTTTGTTACTCCAATGGATGGTAGCCTTGTCATTATGGAAGGTAGTTCGTTGTTGAGATTTTGTTACTCCAATGGATGGTAGCCTTGTCATTATGGAAGGTAGTTCATTGTCGAGATTTTGTTACTCCAATGGATGGTAGCCTTGTAATTATGTAAGGTAGTTCGTTGTTGAAATTTGGTTACTCCAATGGATGGTAGCCTTGTCATTATGGAAGGTAGTTCGTTGTTGAGATTTTGTTACTCCAATGGATGGTAGCCTTGTCATTATGGAAGGTAGTTCATTGTTGAGATTTTGTTACTCCAATGGATGGTAGCCTTGTAATTATGGAAGGTAGTTTGTTGTTGGGATTTTATTACTCCAATGTATTGTAGCCTTGTCATTATAGAAGGTAGTGCGTTGTTGAGATTTTACTACTCTAATGGATGGCAGCCTTGTCATTATGGAAGGTAGTTCGTTGTTGAGATTTTGTTACTCCAACGGATGGTAGCCTTCTCATTATAGAAGGTAGTTCTTTGTTGAGTTTTGTTACTCCAATGGATGGTAGCCTTTTCATTACGCAAAGTAGTTTGTTGTTCAGATTTTGTTACTCCAATGTATGGTAGCCTTTTTATTATGGATGGTAGTTTGTTGTTGAGATTTTAATACTCCAATGGATGGTAGCCTTGTCATTATGGAAGGTAGTTCGTTGTTGAAATTTTTTTACTCCAACGGATGGTAGCCTTGTCATTATGGAAGGTAGTTCATTGTTGAGATTTTTTTACTCCAATGGATGGTAGCCTTGTCATTATGGAAGATAGTTCGTTGTTGAGATGTTGTTACTCCAATGGATGGTAGCCTTGTTATTATGGATGGTAGTTTGTTGTTGAGATTTTGTTACTCCAATGGATGGTAGCCTTGTCATTATGTAAGGTAGTTCGTTGTTGAAATTTGGTTACTCCAATGGATGGTAGCCTTGTCATTATGGAAGGTAGTTTGTTGTTGAGATTTTGTTACTCCAATGGATGGTAGCCTTGTCATTATGGAAGGTAGTTCATTGTTGAGATTTTGTTACTCCAATGTATTGTAGCCTTGTCATTATAGTAGGTAGTTCGTTTTTGAGATTTTGTTACTCCAATGAATGGTATCCTTGTCAATATGGAAGGTAGCTTATTGTTGAGATTTTGTTACTCCAATGGATGGTAGCCTTGTTATTATGGATGGTAGTTTGCTGTTGAGATTTTGTTACTCCAATGGATGGTAGCCTTGTCATTATGTAAGGTAGTTCGTTGTTGAAATTTGGTTACTACAATGGATGGTAGCCTTATCATTATGGAAGGTAGTTCGTTGTTGAGATTTTGTTACTCCAATGGATGGTAGCCTTGTCATTATGGAAGGTAGTTCATTGTCGAGATTTTGTTACTCCAATGGATGGTAGCCTTGTAATTATGGAAGGTAGTTTGTTGTTGGGATTTTGTTACTCTAATGTATTATAGCCTTGTCATTATAGAAAGTAGTTCATTTTTGAGATTTTCTTACTCCATTGGATGGTAGCCTTGTCATTATAGAAGGTAGTTTATTGTTGAGATTTTGTTACTCCAGTGGATGGTAGCCTTGTTATTATGGATGTTAGTTTGTTGTTGAGATTTTGTTACTCCAATGGATGGTAGCCTTGTCATTATGTAAGGTAGTTCGTTGTTGAAATTTGGTTACTCCAATGATGGTAGCCTTGTCATTATGGAAGGTAGTTCGTTGTTGAGATTTTTTTACTCCAATGGATGGTAGCCTTGTAATTATGGAAGGTAGTTCATTGTTGAGATTTTGTTACTCCAATGGATGGTAGCCTTGTAGTTATGGAAGGTAGTTTGTTGTTGGGATTTTGTTACTCCAATGTATTATAGCCTTGTCATTATGGAAGGTAGTTCGTTTTTGAGATTTTCTTACTCCAATGGATGGTAGCCTTGTCATTATGGAAGGTAGTTTATTGTTGAGATTTTGTTACTCCAATGGATGGTATCCTTGTCATTACGGAAGGTAGTTCGTTGTTGATATTTTGTAACTCTAATGGATGGTAGCCTTCTAATTATAGAAGGTAGTTCGTTGCTTAGATTTTTTTACTCCAATGGATGGTAACCTTGTAATTATGGAAGGTAGTTCATTGTTAGGATTTTGTTACTCCGATGGATGGTAGCCTTTTCATTATGGAAGGTAGTTTGTTGTTGATATTTTTTTACTCCAATGGATGGTAGCCTTGTCATTATTGAAAGTAGTTTGTTGTTATAATTTTGTTACTCCAATGGATGGTAGCCTTGTCATTATGGAAGGTAGTTCGTTGTTGAGATATTGTTACTCCAACGGATGGTAGCCTTGTCATTATGGAAGGTAGTTCATTGTTGAGAATTTGTTACTCCATTGAATGGTAGCCTTGTCATTATGGAAGGTAGTTCGATTTTGAGATTTTGTTACAAGAATGGATGGTAGCCTTGACATTACGGAAGGCAGTTTGTTGTTGAGATTTTGTTACTCCAATGGATGGTAGCCTTGTTATTATGTAAAGTAGTTCATTGTTGAGATTTTGTTACTCGAATGGATGGTAGCCTTGTCATTATGGAAGGTAGTTTGTTGTTGAGATTTTGTTACTACAATGGATGGTAGCCTTCTCATTATAGAAGGTAGTTCGTTGTTGAGTTTTGTTACTCCAATGGATGGTAGCCTTATCATTACGCAAGGTAGTTTGTTGTTGAGATTTTGTTACTCCAATGGATGGTAGCCTTGTCATTATGGAAGGTAGTTCGTTGTTTAGATTTTGTTACTCCAATGGATGGTAGCCTTCTCATTATAGAAGGTAGTTCGTTGTTGAGTTTTGTTACTCCAATGGATGGTAGCCTTATCATTACGCAAGGTAGTTTGTTGTTGAGATTTTGTTACTCCAATGGATGGTAGCCTTGTTATTATGGATGGTAGTTTGTTGTTGAGATTTTGTTACTCCAATGGATGGTAGCCTTGTCATTATGTAAGGTAGTTCGTTGTTGAAATTTGGTTACTCCAATGGATGGTAGCCTTGTCATTATGGAAGGTAGTTCGTTGTGGAGATTTTGTTACTCCAATGGATGGTAGCCTTGTCATTATGGAAGGTAGTTCATTGTTGAGATTTTGTTACTCCAATGGATGGTAGCCTTGTAATTATGGAAGGTAGTTTGTTGTTGGGATTTTGTTACTCCAATGTATTGTAGCCTTGTCATTATAGAAGGTAGTGCGTTGTTGAGATTTTACTACTCCAATTGATGGCAGGCTTGTCATTATGGAAGGTAGTTCGTTGTTGAGATTTTGTTACTCCAATGGTTGGTAGCCTTCTCATTATAGAAGGTAGTTATTTGTTGAGATTTGTTACTCCAATGGATGGTAGCCTTGTCATTATGGAAGATAGTTCGTTGTTGAGATTTTGTTACTCCAATGGATGGTAGCCTTGTTATTATGGAAGGTAGTTCATTGTTGGGATTTTGTTACTCAAATGGATGGTAGCCTTTTCATTATAGAAGGTAGTTCATTGTTGAGATTTTCTTACTCCAACAGATGGTAGCCTTGTCATTATGGAAGGTAGTTTATTGTTGAGATTTTGTTACTCCAATGGATGGTAGCCTTGTTATTATGGATGGTAGTTTGTTGTTGAGATTTTGTTACTCCAATGGATGGTAGCCTTGTCATTATGTAAGGTAGTTCGTTGTTGAAATTTGGTTACTCCAATGGATGGTAGCCTTGTCATTATGGAAGGTAGTTTGTTGTTGAGATTTTGTTACTCCAATGGATGGTAGCCTTGTCATTATGGAAGGTAGTTCATTGTTGAGATTTTGTTACTCCAGTGGATGGTAGCCTTGTAATTATGGAAGGTAGTTCATTGTTTGGATTTTGTTACTCCAATGTATTGTAGCCTTGTCATTATAGAAGGTAGTTCGTTTTTGAGATTTAGTTACTCCAATGAATGGTATCCTTGTCATTATGGAAGGTAGCTTATTGTTGAGATTTTGTTACTCCAATGGATGGTAGCCTTGTTATTATGGATGGTAGTTTGCTGTTGAGATTTTGTTACTCCAATGGATGGTAGCCTTGTCATTATGTAAGGTAGTTCGTTGTTGAAATTTGGTTACTACAATGGATGGTAGCCTTATCATTATGGAAGGTAGTTCGTTGTTGAGATTTTGTTACTCCAATGGATGGTAGCCTTGTCATTATGGAAGGTAGTTCATTGTCGAGATTTTGTTACTCCAATGGATGGTAGCCTTGTAATTATGGAAGGTAGTTTGTTGTTGGGATTTTGTTACTCTAATGTATTATAGCCTTGTCATTATAGAAAGTAGTTCGTTTTTGAGATTTTCTTACTCCATTGGATGGTAGCCTTGTCATTATGGAAGGTAGTTTATTGTTGAGATTTTGTTACTCCAGTGGATGGTAGCCTTGTTATTATGGATGTTAGTTTGTTGTTGAGATTTTGTTACTCCAATGGATGGTAGCCTTGTCATTATGTAAGGTAGTTCGTTGTTGAATTTTGGTTACTCGAATGATGGTAGCCTTGCCATTATGGAAGGTAGTTCGTTGTTGAGATTTTTTTACTCCAATGGATGGTAGCCTTGTAATTATGGAAGGTAGTTCATTGTTGAGATTTTGTTACTCCAATGGATGGTTGCCTTGTAGTTATGGAAAGTAGTTTGTTGTTGGTATTTTGTTACTCAAATGGATGGTAGCCTTGTCATTATGGAAGGTAGTTCGTTTTTGAGATTTTCTTACTCCAATGGATGGTAGCCTTGTCATTATGGAAGGTAGTTCATTGTTGAGATTTTGTTACTCCAGTGGATGGTAGCCTTGTTATTATGGATGTTAGTTTGTTGTTGAGATTTTGTTACTCCAATGGATGGTAGCCTTGTCATTATGTAAGGTAGTTCGTTGTTGAAATTTGGTTACTCCAATGATGGTAGCCTTGCCATTATGGAAGGTAGTTCGTTGTTGAGATTTTTTTACTCCAATGGATGGTAGCCTTGTAATTATGGAAGGTAGTTCATTGTTGAGATTTTGTTACTCCAATGGATGGTAGCCTTGTAGTTATGGAAGGTAGTTTGTTGTTCGGATTTTGTTACTCCAATGGATGGTAGCCTTGTCATTATTGAAGGTAGTTTGTTTTTGAGATTTTCTTACTCCAATGGATGGTAGCCTTGTCATTATGGAAGGTAGTTCATTGTTGAGATTTTGTTACTCCAATGGATGGTAGCCTTGTCATTATGTAAGGTAGTTCGTTGTTGAAATTTGGTTACTCCAATGATGGTAGCCTTGCCATTATGGAAGGTAGTTCGTTGTTGAGATTTTTTTACTCCAATGGATGGTAGCCTTGTAATTATGGAAGGTAGTTCATTGTTGAGATTTTGTTACTCCAATGGATGGTAGCCTTGTAGTTATGGAAGGTAGTTTGTTGTTCGGATTTTGTTACTCCAATGGATGGTAGCCTTGTCATTATGTAAGGTAGTTCGTTGTTGAATTTTGGTTACTCCAATGATGGTAGCCTTGCCATTATGGAAGGTAGTTCGTTGTTGAGATTTTTTTACTCCAATGGATGGTAGCCTTGTAATTATGGAAGGTAGTTCATTGTTGAGATTTTTTTACTCCAATGGATGGTAGCCTTGTAGTTATGGAAGGTAGTTTGTTGTTCGGATTTTGTTACTCCAATGGATGGTAGCCTTGTCATTATTGAAGGTAGTTTGTTTTTGAGATTTTCTTACTCCAATGGATGGTATCCTTGTCATTATGGAAGGTAGTTCATTGTTGAGATTTTGTTACTCCAGTGGATGGTAGCCTTGTTATTATGGATGTTAGTTTGTTGTTGAGATTTTGTTACTCCAATGGATGGTAGCCTTGTCATTATGTAAGGTAGTTCATTGTTGAAATTTGGTTACTCCAATGATGGTAGCCTTGCCATTATGGAAGGTAGTTCGTTGTTGAGATTTTTTTACTCCAATGGATGGTAGCCTCGTAATTATGGAAGGTAGTTCATTGTTGAGATTTTGTTACTCCAATGGATGGTAGCCTTGTAGTTATGGAAGGTAGTTTGTTGTTCGGATTTTGTTACTCCAATGGATGGTAGCCTTGTCATTATTGAAGGTAGTTTGTTTTTGAGATTTTCTTACTCCAATGGATGGTAGCCTTGTAATTATCGAAGGTAGTTTGTTGTTGGGATTTTGTTACTCCAATGTATTGTAGCCTTGTCATTATAGAAGGTAGTGCGTTGTTGAAATTTTACTACTCCAATTGATGGCAGGCTTGTCATTATGGAAGGTAGTTCGTTGTTGAGATTTTGTTACTCCAATGGATGGTAGCCTTCTCATTATAGAAGGTAGTTATTTGTTAAGTTTTGTTACTCCAATGTATGGTAGCCTTTTTATTATGGATGGTAGTTTGCTGTTGAGATTTTTAATACTCCATTGGATGGTAGCCTTGTCATTATGGAAGGTAGTTCATTGTTGAGATTTTGGTACTCCAATGGATGGTAGCCTTGTCATTATGGAAGATAGTTCGTTGTTGAGATTTTGTTACTCCAATGGATGGTAGCCTTGTTATTATGGAAGGTAGTTCATTGTTGGGATTTTGTTACTCAAATGGATGGTAGCCTTCTCATTATAGAAGGTAGTTCATTGTTGAGATTTTCTTAGTCCAACAAATGGTAGCCTTGTCATTATGGAAGGTAGTTTATTGTTGAGATTTTGTTACTCCAATGGATGGTAGCCTTGTTATTATGGATGGTAGTTTGTTGTTGAGATTTTGTTACTCCAATGGATGGTAGCCTTGTCATTATGTAAGGTAGTTCGTTGTTGAAATTTGGTTACTCCAATGGATGGTAGCCTTGTCATTATGGAAGGTAGTTTGTTGTTGAGATTTTGTTACTCCAATGGATGGTAGCCTTGTTATTATGGAAGGTAGTTCATTGTTGAGATTTTGTTACTCCAGTGGATGGTAGCCTTGTAATTATGGAAGGTAGTTCATTGTTGGGATTTTGTTACTCCAACGTATTGTAGCCTTGTCATTATAGAAGGTAGTTCGTTTTTGAGATTTTGTTACTCCAATGAATGGTATCCTTGTCATTATGGAAGGTAGCTTATTGTTGAGATTTTGTTACTCCAATGGATGGTAGCCTTGTTATTATGGATGGTAGTTTGCTGTTGAGATTTTGTTACTCCAATGGATGGTAGCCTTGTCATTATGTAAGGTAGTTCGTTGTTGAAATTTGGTTACTACAATGGATGGTAGCCTTATCATTATGGAAGGTAGTTCGTTGTTGAGATTTTGTTACTCCAATGGATGGTAGCCTTGTCATTATGGAAGGTAGTTCATTGTCGAGATTTTGTTACTCCAATGGATGGTAGCCTTGTAATTATGGAAGGTAGTTTGTTGTTGGGATTTTGTTACTCTAATGTATTATATCCTTGTCATTATAGAAAGTAGTTCGTTTTTGAGATTTTCTTACTCCATTGGATGGTAGCCTTGTCATTATGGAAGGTAGTTTATTGTTGAGATTTTGTTACTCCAGTGGATGGTAGCCTTGTTATTATGGATGTTAGTTTGTTGTTGAGATTTTGTTACTCCAATGGATGGTAGCCTTGTCATTATGTAAGGTAGTTCGTTGTTGAAATTTGGTTACTCCAATGATGGTAGCCTTGCCATTATGGAAGGTAGTTCGTTGTTGAGATTTTTTTACTCCAATGGATGGTAGCCTTGTAATTATGGAAGGTAGTTCATTGTTGAGGTTTTGTTACTCCAATGGATGGTAGCCTTGTAGTTATGGAAGGTAGTTTGTTGTTGGGATTTTGTTACTCCAATGGATGGTAGCCTTGTCATTACGGAAGGTAGTTCGTTTTTGAGATTTTCTTACTCCAATGGATGGTAGCCTTGTCATTATGGAAGGTAGTTTATTGTTGAGATTTTGTTACTCCAATGGATGGTATCCTTGTCATTACGGAAGGTAGTTCGTTGTTGATATTTTGTAACTCTAATGGATGGTAGCCTTCTAATTATAGAAGGTAGTTCGTTGCTGAGATTTTTTTACTCCAATGGATGGTAACCTTGTAATTATGGAAGGTAGTTCATTGTTAGAATTTTGTTACTACGATGGATGGTAGCCTTGTCATTATGGAAGGTAGTTTGTTGTTGATATTTTTTTACTCCAATGGATGGTAGCCTTGTCATTATTGAAAGTAGTTCGTTGTTGAAATTTTGTTACTCCAATGGATGGTAGCCTTGTCATTATGGAAGGTAGTTCGTTGTTGAGATATTGTTACTCCAACGGATGTTAGCCTTGTCATTATGGAAGGTAGTTCATTGGTGAGAATTTGTTACTCCATTGAATGGTAGCCTTGTCATTATGGAAGGTAGTTCGTTTTTGAGATTTTGTTACAAGAATGGATGGTAGCCTTGACATTACGGAAGGCAGTTCGTTGTTGAGATTTTGTTACTCCAATGGATGGTAGCCTTGTTATTATGTAAAGTAGTTAATTGTTGAGATTTTGTTACTCGAATGGATGGTAGCCTTGTCATTATGGAAGGTAGTTTGTTGTTGAGATTTTGTTACTACAATGGATGGTAGACTTGACATTATGGAAGGTAGTTCGTTGTTTAGATTTTTTTACTCTAATGGATGGTAGCCTTGTCATTATGGAAGGTAGTTCGTTGTTGAGATTTTGTTACTCCAATGGATGGTAGCCTTCTCATTATAGAAGGTAGTTCGTTGTTGAGTTTTGTTACTCCAATGGATGGTAGCCTTATCATTACGCAAGGTAGTTTGTTGTTGAGATTTTGTTACTCCAATGGATGTTAGCCTTGTTATTATGGATGGTAGTTTGTTGTTGAGATTTTGTTACTCCAATGGATGGTAGCCTTGTCATTATGTAAGGTAGTTCGTTGTTGAAATTTGGTTACTCCAATGGATGGTAGCCTTGTCATTATGGAAGGTAGTTCGTTGTGGAGATTTTGTTACTCCAATGGATGGTAGCCTTGTCATTATGGAAGGTAGTTCATTGTTGAGATTTTGTTACTCCAATGGATGGTAGCCTTGTAATTATGGAAGGTAGTTTGTTGTTTGGATTTTGTTACTCCAATGTATTGTAGCCTTGTCATTATAGAAGGTAGTGCGTTGTTGAGATTTTACTACTCCAATTGATGGCAGGCTTGTCATTATGGAAGGTAGTTCGTTGTTGAGATTTTGTTACTCCAATGGATGGTAGCCTTCTCATTATAGAAGGTAGTTATTTGTTGAGTTTTGTTACTCCAATGGATGGTAGACTTGTAGTTATGGAAGGTAGTTTGTTGTTGGGATTTTGTTACTCCAATGGATGGTAGCCTTGTCATTACGGAAGGTAGTTCGTTTTTGAGATTTTCTTACTCCAATGGATGGTAGCCTTGTCATTATGGAAGGTAGTTTATTGTTGAGATTTTGTTACTCCAATGGATGGTATCCTTGTCATTACGGAAGGTAGTTCGTTGTTGATATTTTGTAACTCTAATGGATGGTAGCCTTCTAATTATAGAAGGTAGTTCGTTGCTGAGATTTTTTTACTCCAATGGATGGTAACCTTGTAATTATGGAAGGTAGTTCATTGTTAGGATTTTGTTACTACGATGGATGGTAGCCTTGTCATTATGGAAGGTAGTTTGTTGTTGATATTTTTTTACTCCAATGGATGGTAGCCTTGTCATTATTGAAAGTAGTTCGTTGTTGAAATTTTGTTACTCCAATGGATGGTAGCCTTGTCATTATGGAAGGTAGTTCGTTGTTGAGATATTGTTACTCCAACGGATGTTAGCCTTGTCATTATGGAAGGTAGTTCATTGGTGAGAATTTGTTACTCCATTGAATGGTAGCCTTGTCATTATGGAAGGTAGTTCGTTTTTGAGATTTTGTTACAAGAATGGATGGTAGCCTTGACATTACGGAAGGCAGTTCGTTGTTGAGATTTTGTTACTCCAATGGATGGTAGCCTTGTTATTATGTAAAGTAGTTAATTGTTGAGATTTTGTTACTCGAATGGATGGTAGCCTTGTCATTATGGAAGGTAGTTTGTTGTTGAGATTTTGTTACTACAATGGATGGTAGACTTGACATTATGGAAGGTAGTTCGTTGTTTAGATTTTTTTACTCTAATGGATGGTAGCCTTGTCATTATGGAAGGTAGTTCGTTGTTGAGATTTTGTTACTCCAATGGATGGTAGCCTTCTCATTATAGAAGGTAGTTCGTTGTTGAGTTTTGTTACTCCAATGGATGGTAGCCTTATCATTACGCAAGGTAGTTTGTTGTTGAGATTTTGTTACTCCAATGGATGTTAGCCTTGTTATTATGGATGGTAGTTTGTTGTTGAGATTTTGTTACTCCAATGGATGGTAGCCTTGTCATTATGTAAGGTAGTTCGTTGTTGAAATTTGGTTACTCCAATGGATGGTAGCCTTGTCATTATGGAAGGTAGTTCGTTGTGGAGATTTTGTTACTCCATTGGATGGTAGCCTTGTCATTATGGAAGGTAGTTCATTGTTGAGATTTTGTTACTCCAATGGATGGTAGCCTTGTAATTATGGAAGGTAGTTTGTTGTTTGGATTTTGTTACTCCAATGTATTGTAGCCTTGTCATTATAGAAGGTAGTGCGTTGTTGAGATTTTACTACTCCAATTGATGGCAGGCTTGTCATTATGGAAGGTAGTTCGTTGTTGAGATTTTGTTACTCCAATGGATGGTAGCCTTCTCATTATAGAAGGTAGTTATTTGTTGAGTTTTGTTACTCCAATGGATGGTAGCCTTATCATTACGCAAGGTAGTTTATTATTCAGATTTTGTTACTCCAATGTATGGTAGCCTTTTTATTATGGATGGTAGTTTGCTGTTGAGATTTTAATACTCAATTGGATGGTAGCCTTGTCATTATGGAAGGTAGTTCATTGTTGAGATTTTGGTACTCCAATGGATGGTAGCCTTGTCATTATGGAAGATAGTTCGTTGTTGAGATTTTGTTACTCCAATGGATGGTAGCCTTGTTATTATGGAAGGTAGTTCATTGTTGGGATTTTGTTACTCAAATGGATGGTAGCCTTCTCATCATAGAAGGTAGTTCATTGTTGAGATTTTCTTACTTCAACAGATGGTAGCCTTGTCATTATGGAAGGTAGTTTATTGTTGAGATTTTGTTACTCCAATGGATGGTAGCCTTGTTATTATGGATGGTAGTTTGTTGTTGAGATTTTGTTACTCCAATGGATGGTAGCCTTGTCATTATGTAAGGTAGTTCGTTGTTGAAATTTGGTTACTCCAATGGATGGTAGCCTTGTCATTATGGAAGGTAGTTTGTTGTTGAGATTTTGTTACTCCAATGGATGGTAGCCTTGTCATTATGGAAGGTAGTTCATTGTTGAGATTTTGTTACTCCAGTGGATGGTAGCCTTGTAATTATGAAAGGTAGTTCATTGTTGGGATTTTGTTACTCCACTGTATTGTAGCCTTGTCATTATAGAAGGTAGTTCGTTTTTGAGATTTTGTTACTCCAATGAATGGTATCCTTGTCATTATGGAAGGTAGCTTATTGTTGAGATTTTGTTACTCCAATGGATGGTAGCCTTGTCATTATGGAAGGTAGTTCATTGTCGAGATTTTGTTACTCCAATGGATGGTAGCCTTGTAATTATGGAAGGTAGTTTGTTGTTGGGATTTTGTTACTCTAATGTATTATATCCTTGTCATTATAGAAAGTAGTTCGTTTTTGAGATTTTCTTACTCCATTGGATGGTAGCCTTGTCATTATGGAAGGTAGTTTATTGTTGAGATTTTGTTACTCCAGTGGATGGTAGCCTTGTTATTATGGATGTTAGTTTGTTGTTGAGATTTTGTTACTCCAATGGATGGTAGCCTTGTCATTATGTAAGGTAGTTCGTTGTTGAAATTTGGTTACTCCAATGATGGTAGCCTTGCCATTATGGAAGGTAGTTCGTTGTTGAGATTTTTTTACTCCAATGGATGGTAGCCTTGTAATTATGGAAGGTAGTTCATTGTTGAGATTTTGTTACTCCAATGGATGGTAGCCTTGTAGTTATGGAAGGTAGTTTGTTGTTGGGATTTTGTTACTCCAATGGATGGTAGCCTTGTCATTACGGAAGGTAGTTCGTTTTTGAGATTTTCTTACTCCAATGGATGGTAGCCTTGTCATTATGGAAGGTAGTTTATTGTTGAGATTTTGTTACTCCAATGGATGGTATCCTTGTCATTACGGAAGGTAGTTCGTTGTTGATATTTTGTAACTCTAATGGATGGTAGCCTTCTAATTATAGAAGGTAGTTCGTTGCTGAGATTTTTTTACTCCAATGGATGGTAACCTTGTAATTATGGAAGGTAGTTCATTGTTAGGATTTTGTTACTCCGATGGATGGTAGCCTTGTCATTATGGAAGGTAGTTTGTTGTTGATATTTTTTTACTCCAATGGATGGTAGCCTTGTCATTATTGAAAGTAGTTCGTTGTTGAAATTTTGTTACTCCAATGGATGGTAGCCTTGTCATTATGGAAGGTAGTTCGTTGTTGAGATATTGTTACTCCAACGGATGTTAGCCTTGTCATTATGGAAGGTAGTTCATTGGTGAGAATTTGTTACTCCATTGAATGGTAGCCTTGTCATTATGGAAGGTAGTTCGTTTTTGAGATTTTGTTACAAGAATGGATGGTAGCCTTGACATTACGGAAGGCAGTTCGTTGTTGAGATTTTGTTACTCCAATGGATGGTAGCCTTGTTATTATGTAAAGTAGTTAATTGTTGAGATTTTGTTACTCGAATGGATGGTAGCCTTGTCATTATGGAAGGTAGTTTGTTGTTGAGATTTTGTTACTACAATGGATGGTAGACTTGACATTATGGAAGGTAGTTCGTTGTTTAGATTTTTTTACTCTAATGGATGGTAGCCTTGTCATTATGGAAGGTAGTTCGTTGTTGAGATTTTGTTACTCCAATGGATGGTAGCCTTCTCATTATAGAAGGTAGTTCGTTGTTGAGTTTTGTTACTCCAATGGATGGTAGCCTTATCATTACGCAAGGTAGTTTGTTGTTGAGATTTTGTTACTCCAATGGATGTTAGCCTTGTTATTATGGATGGTAGTTTGTTGTTGAGATTTTGTTACTCCAATGGATGGTAGCCTTGTCATTATGTAAGGTAGTTCGTTGTTGAAATTTGGTTACTCCAATGGATGGTAGCCTTGTCATTATGGAAGGTAGTTCGTTGTGGAGATTTTGTTACTCCAATGGATGGTAGCCTTGTCATTATGGAAGGTAGTTCATTGTTGAGATTTTGTTACTCCAATGGATGGTAGCCTTGTAATTATGGAAGGTTGTTTGTTGTTTGGATTTTGTTACTCCAATGTATTGTAGCCTTGTCATTATAGAAGGTAGTGCGTTGTTGAGATTTTACTACTCCAATTGATGGCAGGCTTGTCATTATGGAAGGTAGTTCGTTGTTGAGATTTTGTTACTCCAATGGATGGTAGCCTTCTCATTATAGAAGGTAGTTATTTGTTGAGTTTTGTTACTCCAATGGATGGTAGCCTTATCATTACGCAAGGTAGTTTATTATTCAGATTTTGTTACTCCAATGTATGGTAGCCTTTTTATTATGGATGGTAGTTTGCTGTTGAGATTTTAATACTCAATTGGATGGTAGCCTTGTCATTATGGAAGGTAGTTCATTGTTGAGATTTTGGTACTCCAATGGATGGTAGCCTTGTCATTATGGAAGATAGTTCGTTGTTGAGATTTTGTTACTCCAATGGATGGTAGCCTTGTTATTATGGAAGGTAGCTCATTGTTGGGATTTTGTTACTCAAATGGATGGTAGCCTTCTCATCATAGAAGGTAGTTCATTGTTGAGATTTTCTTACTTCAATAGATGGTAGCCTTGTCATTATGGAAGGTAGTTTATTGTTGAGATTTTGTTACTCCAATGGATGGTAGCCTTGTTATTATGGATGGTAGTTTGTTGTTGAGATTTTGTTACTCCAATGGATGGTAGCCTTGTCATTATGTAAGGTAGTTCGTTGTTGAAATTTGGTTACTCCAATGGATGGTAGCCTTGTCATTATGGAAGGTAGTTTGTTGTTGAGATTTTGTTACTCCATTGGATGGTAGCCTTGTCATTATGGAAGGTAGTTCATTGTTGAGATTTTGTTACTCCAGTGGATGGTAGCCTTGTAATTATGAAAGGTAGTTCATTGTTGGGATTTTGTTACTCCACTGTATTGTAGCCTTGTCATTATAGAAGGTAGTTCGTTTTTGAGATTTTGTTACTCCAATGAATGGTATCCTTGTCATTATGGAAGGTAGCTTATTGTTGAGATTTTGTTACTCCAATGGATGGTAGCCTTGTCATTATGGAAGGTAGTTCATTGTCGAGATTTTGTTACTCCAATGGATGGTAGCCTTGTAATTATGGAAGGTAGTTTGTTGTTGGGATTTTGTTACTCTAATGTATTATAGCCTTGTCATTATAGAAAGTAGTTCGTTTTTGAGATTTTCTTACTCCATTGGATGGTAGCCTTGTCATTATGGAAGGTAGTTTATTGTTGAGATTTTGTTACTCCAGTGGATGGTAGCCTTGTTATTATGGATGTTAGTTTGTTGTTGAGATTTTGTTACTCCAATGGATGGTAGCCTTGTCATTATGTAAGGTAGTTCGTTGTTGAAATTTGGTTACTCCAATGATGGTAGCCTTGCCATTATGGAAGGTAGTTCGTTGTTGAGATTTTTTTACTCCAATGGATGGTAGCCTTGTAATTATGGAAGGTAGTTCATTGTTGAGATTTTGTTACTCCAATGGATGGTAGCCTTGTAGTTATGGAAGGTAGTTTGTTGTTGGGATTTTGTTACTCCAATGGATGGTAGCCTTGTCATTACGGAAGGTAGTTCGTTTTTGAGATTTTCTTACTCCAATGGATGGTAGCCTTGTCATTATGGAAGGTAGTTTATTGTTGAGATTTTGTTACTCCAATGGATGGTATCCTTGTCATTACGGAAGGTAGTTCGTTGTTGATATTTTGTAACTCTAATGGATGGTAGCCTTCTAATTATAGAAGGTAGTTCGTTGCTGAGATTTTTTTACTCCAATGGATGGTAACCTTGTAATTATGGAAGGTAGTTCATTGTTAGGATTTTGTTACTCCGATGGATGGTAGCCTTGTCATTATGGAAGGTAGTTTGTTGTTGATATTTTTTTACTCCAATGGATGGTAGCCTTGTCATTATTGAAAGTAGTTCGTTGTTGAAATTTTGTTACTCCAATGGATGGTAGCCTTGTCATTATGGAAGGTAGTTCGTTGTTGAGATATTGTTACTCCAACGGATGGTAGCCTTGTCATTATGGAAGGTAGTTCATTGTTGAGAATTTGTTACTCCATTGAATGGTAGCCTTGTCATTATGGAAGGTAGTTCGTTTTTGAGATTTTGTTACAAGAATGGATGGTAGCCTTGACATTATGGAAGGAAGTTCGTTGTTGAGATTTTGTTACTCCAATGGATGGTAGCCTTGTTATTATGTAAAGTAGTTCATTGTTGAGATTTTGTTACTCGAATGGATGGTAGCCTTGTCATTATGGAAGGTAGTTTGTTGTTTAGATTTTGTTACTACAATGGATGGTAGACTTGACATTATGGAAGGTAGTTCGTTGTTTAGATTTTTTTACTCTAATGGATGGTAGCCTTGTCATTATGGAAGGTAGTTCGTTGTTGAGATTTTGTTACTCTAATGGATGGTAGCCTTCTCATTATAGAAGGTAGTTCGTTGTTGAGTTTTGTTACTCCAATGGATGGTAGCCTTATCATTACGCAAGGTAGTTTGTTGTTGAGATTTTATTACTCCAATGGATGGTAGCCTTGTTATTATGGATGGTAGTTTGTTGTTGAGATTTTGTTACTCCAATGGATGGTAGCCTTGTCATTATGTAAGGTAGTTCGTTGTTGAAATTTGGTTACTCCAATGGATGGTAGCCTTGTCATTATGGAAGGTAGTTCGTTGTGGAGATTTTGTTACTCCAATGGATGGTAGCCTTGTCATTATGGAAGGTAGTTCATTGTTGAGATTTTGTTACTCCAATGGATGGTAGCCTTGTAATTATGGAAGGTAGTTTGTTGTTGGGATTTTGTTACTCCAATGTATTGTAGCCTTGTCATTATAGAAGGTAGTGCGTTGTTGAGATTTTACTACTCCAATTGATGGCAGGCTTGTCATTATGGAAGGTAGTTCGTTGTTGAGATTTTGTTACTCCAATGGATGGTAGCCTTCTCATTATAGAAGGTAGTTATTTGTTGAGTTTTGTTACTCCAATGGATGGTAGCCTTATCATTACGCAAGGTAGTTTATTGTTCAGATTTTGTTACTCCAATGTATGGTAGCCTTTTTATTATGGATGGTAGTTTGCTGTTGAGATTTTAATACTCCATTGGATGGTAGCCTTGTCATTATGGAAGGTAGTTCATTGTTGAGATTTTGGTACTCCAATGGATGGTAGCCTTGTCATTATGGAAGATAGTTCGTTGTTGAGATTTTGTTACTCCAATGGATGGTAGCCTTGTTATTATGGAAGGTAGTTCATTGTTGGGATTTTGTTACTCAAATGGATGGTAGCCTTCTCATTATAGAAGGTAGTTCATTGTTGAGATTTTCTTACTTCAACAGATGGTAGCCTTGTCATTATGGAAGGTAGTTTATTGTTGAGATTTTGTTACTCCAATGGATGGTAGCCTTGTTATTATGGATGGTAGTTTGTTGTTGAGATTTTGTTACTCCAATGGATGGTAGCCTTGTCATTATGTAAGGTAGTTCGTTGTTGAAATTTGGTTACTCCAATGGATTGTAGCCTTGTCATTATGGAAGGTAGTTTGTTGTTGAGATTTTGTTACTCCAATGGATGGTAGCCTTCTCATTATGGAAGGTAGTTCATTGTTGAGATTTTGTTACTCTAGTGGATGGTAGCCTTGTAATTATGGAAGGTAGTTCATTGTTGGGATTTTGTTACTCCAATGTATTGTAGCCTTGTCATTATAGAAGGTAGTTCGTTTTTGAGATTTTGTTACTCCAATGAATGGTATCCTTGTCATTATGGAAGGTAGCTTATTGTTGAGATTTTGTTACTCCAATGGATGGTAGCCTTATTATTATGGATGGTAGTTTGCTGTTGAGATTTTGTTATTCCAATGGATGGTAGCCTTGTCATTTTGTAAGGTAGTTCGTTGTTGAAATTTGGTTACTACAATGGATGGTAGCCTTTTCATTATGGAAGGTAGTTCGTTGTTGAGATTTTGTTACTCCAATGGATGGTAGCCTTGTCATTATGGAAGGTAGTTCGTTGTCGAGATTTTGTTACTCCAATGGATGGTAGCCTTGTAATTATGGAAGGTAGTTTGTTGTTGGGATTTTGTTACTCTAATGTATTATAGCCTTGTCATTATAGAAAGTAGTTCGTTTTTTAGATTTTCTTACTCCAATGGATGGTAGCCTTGTCATTATGGAAGGTAGTTTATTGTTGAGATTTTGTTACTCCAATGGATGGTAGCCTTGTTATTATGGATGTTAGTTTGTTGTTGAGATTTTGTTACTCCAATGGATGGTAGCCTTGTCATTATGTAAGGTAGTTCGTTGTTGAAATTTGGTTACTCCAATGATGGTAGCCTTGTCATTATGGAAGGTAGTTCGTTGTTGAGATTTTGTTAATCCAATGGATGGTAGCCTTCTCATTATAGGAGGTAGTTCGTTGTTGAGTTTTGTTACTTCAATGGATGGTAGCCTTATCATTACGCAAGGTAGTTTGTTGTTGAGATTTTGTTACTCCGATGGATGGTAGCCTTGTCATTATGTAAGGTAGTTCGTTGTTGAAATTTGGTTACTCCAATGGATGGTAGCCTTGTCATTATGGAAGGTAGTTCGTTGTTGAGATTTTGTTACTCCAATGGATGGTAGCCTTGTCATTATGGAAGGTAGTTCATTGTTGAGATTTTGTTACTCCAATGGATGGTAGCCTTGTAATTATGGAAGGTAGTTTGTTGTTGGGATTTTGTTACTCCAATGTATTGTAGCCTTGTCATTATAGAAGGTAGTGCGTTGTTGAGATTTTACTACTCAAATGGATGGCAGCCTTGTCATTATGGAAGGTAGTTCGTTGTTGAGATTTTGTTACTCCAATGGATGGTAGCCTTCTCATTATAGAAGGTAGTTCTTTGTTGAGTTTTGTTACTCCAATGTATGGTAGCCTTTTTATTATGGATGGTAGTTTGTTGTTGAGATTTTAATACTCCAATGGATGGTAGCCTTGTCATTATGGAAGGTATTTCGTTGTTGAATTTTTTTTACTCCAATGGATGGTAGCCTTGTCATTATGGAAGGTAGTTCATTGTTGAAATTTGGTTCCTCCAATGGATGGTAGCCTTGTCATTATGGAAGGTAGTTTGTTGTTGAGATTTTGTTACTCCAATGGATGGTAGCCTTGTCATTATGGAAGGTAGTTCATTGTTGAGATTTTGTTACTCCAGTGGATGGTAGCCTTGTAATTATGGAAGGTAGTTCATTGTTGGGATTTTGTTACTCCAATGTATTGTAGCCTTGTCATTATAGAAGGTAGTTCGTTTTTGAGATTTTGTTACTCCAATGAATGGTATCCTTGTCATTATGGAAGGTAGCTTATTGTTGAGATTTTGTTACTCCAATGGATGGTAGCCTTATTATTATGGATGGTAGTTTGCTGTTGAGATTTTGTTATTCCAATGGATGGTAGCCTTGTCATTTTGTAAGGTAGTTCGTTGTTGAAATTTGGTTACTACAATGGATGGTAGCCTTTTCATTATGGAAGGTAGTTCGTTGTTGAGATTTTGTTACTCCAATGGATGGTAGCCTTGTCATTATGGAAGGTAGTTCGTTGTCGAGATTTTGTTACTCCAATGGATGGTAGCCTTGTAATTATGGAAGGTAGTTTGTTGTTGGGATTTTGTTACTCTAATGTATTATAGCCTTGTCATTATAGAAAGTAGTTCGTTTTTTAAATTTTCTTACTCCATTGGATGGTAGCCTTGTCATTATGGAAGGTAGTTTATTGTTGAGATTTTGTTACTCCAATGGATGGTAGCCTTGTTATTATGGATGTTAGTTTGTTGTTGAGATTTTGTTACTCCAATGGATGGTATCCTTGTCATTATGTAAGGTAGTTCGTTGTTGAAATTTGGTTACTCCAATGATGGTAGCCTTGTCATTATGGAAGGTAGTTCGTTGTTGAGATTTTTTTACTCCAATGGATGGTAGCCTTGTAATTATGGAAGGTAGTTCATTGTTGAGATTTTGTTACTCCAATGGATGGTAGCCTTGTAATTATGGAAGGTAGTTTGTTGTTGGGATTTTGTTACTCCAATGTATTATAGCCTTGTCATTATGGAAGGTAGATCGTTTTTGAGATTTTCTTACTCCAATGGATGGTAGCCTTGTCATTATGGAAGGTAGTTTATTGTTGAGATTTTGTTACTCCAATGGATGGTAGCCTTGTTATTATGGATTGTAGTTTGTTGTTGAGATTTTTTTACTCCAATGGATGGTAGCCTTGTCATTATGTAAGGTAGTTCGTTGTTGAAATTTGGTTAATCCAATGGATGGTAGACTTGTCATTATGGAAGGTAGTTCATTGTTGAGATTTTGTTACTCCAATGGATGGTAGCCTTGTCATTATGGAAGATAGTTCGTTGTTGAGATTTTGTTACTCCAATGGATGGTAGCCTTGTTATTATGGAAGGTAGTTCATTGTTGGGATTTTGTTACTCAAATGGATGGTAGCCTTCTCATTATAGAAGGTAGTTCATTGTTGAGATTTTCTTACTCCAACAGATGGTAGCCTTGTCATTATGGAAGGTAGTTTATTGTTGAAATTTGGTTACTCCAATGGATGGTAGCCTTGTCATTATGGATAGTAGTTTGTTGTTGAGATTTTGTTACTCCAATGGATGGTAGCCTTGTCATTATGGAAGGTAGTTCATTGTTGAGATTTTGTTACTCTAGTGGATGGTAGCCTTGTAATTATGGAAGGTAGTTCATTGTTGGGATTTTGTTACTCCAATGTATTGTAGCCTTGTCATTATAGAAGTTAGTTCGTTTTTGAGATTTTGTTACTCCAATGAATGGTATCCTTGTCATTATGGAAGGTAGCTTATTGTTGAGATTTTGTTACTCCAATGGATGGTAGCCTTGTTATTATGGATGGTAGTTTGCTGTTGAGATTTTGTTACTCCAATGGATGGTAGCCTTGTCATTATGTAAGGTAGTTCGTTGTTGAAATTTGGTTACTACAATGGATGGTAGCCTTGTCATTATGGAAGGTAGTTCGTTGTTGAGATTTTGTTACTCCAATGGATGGTAGCCTTCTCATTATGGAAGGTAGTTTGTTGTTGGGATTTTGTTACTCTAATGTATTATAGCCTTGTCATTATAGAAAGTAGTTCGTTTTTGAGATTTTCTTACTCCATTGGATGGTAGCCTTGTCATTATGGAAGGTAGTTTATTGTTGAGATTTTGTTACTGCAATGGATGGTAGCCTTGTTATTATGGATGTTAGTTTGTTGTTGAGATTTTGTTACTCCAATGGATGGTAGCCTTGTCATTATGTAAGGTAGTTCGTTGTTGAAATTTGGTTACTCCAATGATGGTAGCCTTGTCATTATGGAAGGTAGTTCGTTGTTGAGATTTTTTTACTCCAATGGATGGTAGCCTTGTAATTATGGAAGGTAGTTCATTGTTGAGATTTTGTTACTCCAATGGATGGTAGCCTTGTAGTTATGGAAGGTAGTTTGTTGTTGGGATTTTGTTACTCCAATGGATGGTAGCCTTGTCATTACGGAAGGTAGTTCGTTTTTGAGATTTTCTTACTCCAATGGATGGTAGCCTTGTCATTATGGAAGGTAGTTTATTGTTGAGATTTTGTTACTCCAATGGATGGTATCCTTGTCATTACGGAAGGTAGTTCGTTGTTGATATTTTGTAACTCTAATGGATGGTAGCCTTCTAATTATAGAAGGTAGTTCGTTGCTGAGATTTTTTTACTCCAATGGATGGTAACCTTGTAATTATGGAAGGTAGTTCATTGTTAGGATTTTGTTACTCCGATGGATGGTAGCCTTGTCATTATGGAAGGTAGTTTGTTGTTGATATTTTTTTACTCCAATGGATGGTAGCCTTGTCATTATTGAAAGTAGTTCGTTGTTGAAATTTTGTTACTCCAATGGATGGTAGCCTTGTCATTATGGAAGGTAGTTCGTTGTTGAGATATTGTTACTCCAACGGATGTTAGCCTTGTCATTATGGAAGGTAGTTCATTGGTGAGAATTTGTTACTCCATTGAATGGTAGCCTTGTCATTATGGAAGGTAGTTCGTTTTTGAGATTTTGTTACAAGAATGGATGGTAGCCTTGACATTACGGAAGGCAGTTCGTTGTTGAGATTTTGTTACTCCAATGGATGGTAGCCTTGTTATTATGTAAAGTAGTTAATTGTTGAGATTTTGTTACTCGAATGGATGGTAGCCTTGTCATTATGGAAGGTAGTTTGTTGTTGAGATTTTGTTACTACAATGGATGGTAGACTTGACATTATGGAAGGTAGTTCGTTGTTTAGATTTTTTTACTCTAATGGATGGTAGCCTTGTCATTATGGAAGGTAGTTCGTTGTTGAGATTTTGTTACTCCAATGGATGGTAGCCTTCTCATTATAGAAGGTAGTTCGTTGTTGAGTTTTGTTACTCCAATGGATGGTAGCCTTATCATTACGCAAGGTAGTTTGTTGTTGAGATTTTGTTACTCCAATGGATGTTAGCCTTGTTATTATGGATGGTAGTTTGTTGTTGAGATTTTGTTACTCCAATGGATGGTAGCCTTGTCATTATGTAAGGTAGTTCGTTGTTGAAATTTGGTTACTCCAATGGATGGTAGCCTTGTCATTATGGAAGGTAGTTCGTTGTGGAGATTTTGTTACTCCAATGGATGGTAGCCTTGTCATTATGGAAGGTAGTTCATTGTTGAGATTTTGTTACTCCAATGGATGGTAGCCTTGTAATTATGGAAGGTAGTTTGTTGTTTGGATTTTGTTACTCCAATGTATTGTAGCCTTGTCATTATAGAAGGTAGTGCGTTGTTGAGATTTTACTACTCCAATTGATGGCAGGCTTGTCATTATGGAAGGTAGTTCGTTGTTGAGATTTTGTTACTCCAATGGATGGTAGCCTTCTCATTATAGAAGGTAGTTATTTGTTGAGTTTTGTTACTCCAATGGATGGTAGCCTTATCATTACGCAAGGTAGTTTATTATTCAGATTTTGTTACTCCAATGTATGGTAGCCTTTTTATTATGGATGGTAGTTTGCTGTTGAGATTTTAATACTCAATTGGATGGTAGCCTTGTCATTATGGAAGGTAGTTCATTGTTGAGATTTTGGTACTCCAATGGATGGTAGCCTTGTCATTATGGAAGATAGTTCGTTGTTGAGATTTTGTTACTCCAATGGATGGTAGCCTTGTTATTATGGAAGGTAGCTCATTGTTGGGATTTTGTTACTCAAATGGATGGTAGCCTTCTCATCATAGAAGGTAGTTCATTGTTGAGATTTTCTTACTTCAATAGATGGTAGCCTTGTCATTATGGAAGGTAGTTTATTGTTGAGATTTTGTTACTCCAATGGATGGTAGCCTTGTTATTATGGATGGTAGTTTGTTGTTGAGATTTTGTTACTCCAATGGATGGTAGCCTTGTCATTATGTAAGGTAGTTCGTTGTTGAAATTTGGTTACTCCAATGGATGGTAGCCTTGTCATTATGGAAGGTAGTTTGTTGTTGAGATTTTGTTACTCCAATGGATGGTAGCCTTGTCATTATGGAAGGTAGTTCATTGTTGAGATTTTGTTACTCCAGTGGATGGTAGCCTTGTAATTATGAAAGGTAGTTCATTGTTGGGATTTTGTTACTCCACTGTATTGTAGCCTTGTCATTATAGAAGGTAGTTCGTTTTTGAGATTTTGTTACTCCAATGAATGGTATCCTTGTCATTATGGAAGGTAGCTTATTGTTGAGATTTTGTTACTCCAATGGATGGTAGCCTTGTCATTATGGAAGGTAGTTCATTGTCGAGATTTTGTTACTCCAATGGATGGTAGCCTTGTAATTATGGAAGGTAGTTTGTTGTTGGGATTTTGTTACTCTAATGTATTATAGCCTTGTCATTATAGAAAGTAGTTCGTTTTTGAGATTTTCTTACTCCATTGGATGGTAGCCTTGTCATTATGGAAGGTAGTTTATTGTTGAGATTTTGTTACTCCAGTGGATGGTAGCCTTGTTATTATGGATGTTAGTTTGTTGTTGAGATTTTGTTACTCCAATGGATGGTAGCCTTGTCATTATGTAAGGTAGTTCGTTGTTGAAATTTGGTTACTCCAATGATGGTAGCCTTGCCATTATGGAAGGTAGTTCGTTGTTGAGATTTTTTTACTCCAATGGATGGTAGCCTTGTAATTATGGAAGGTAGTTCATTGTTGAGATTTTGTTACTCCAATGGATGGTAGCCTTGTAGTTATGGAAGGTAGTTTGTTGTTGGGATTTTGTTACTCCAATGGATGGTAGCCTTGTCATTACGGAAGGTAGTTCGTTTTTGAGATTTTCTTACTCCAATGGATGGTAGCCTTGTCATTATGGAAGGTAGTTTATTGTTGAGATTTTGTTACTCCAATGGATGGTATCCTTGTCATTACGGAAGGTAGTTCGTTGTTGATATTTTGTAACTCTAATGGATGGTAGCCTTCTAATTATAGAAGGTAGTTCGTTGCTGAGATTTTTTTACTCCAATGGATGGTAACCTTGTAATTATGGAAGGTAGTTCATTGTTAGGATTTTGTTACTCCGATGGATGGTAGCCTTGTCATTATGGAAGGTAGTTTGTTGTTGATATTTTTTTACTCCAATGGATGGTAGCCTTGTCATTATTGAAAGTAGTTCGTTGTTGAAATTTTGTTACTCCAATGGATGGTAGCCTTGTCATTATGGAAGGTAGTTCGTTGTTGAGATATTGTTACTCCAACGGATGGTAGCCTTGTCATTATGGAAGGTAGTTCATTGTTGAGAATTTGTTACTCCATTGAATGGTAGCCTTGTCATTATGGAAGGTAGTTCGTTTTTGAGATTTTGTTACAAGAATGGATGGTAGCCTTGACATTATGGAAGGAAGTTCGTTGTTGAGATTTTGTTACTCCAATGGATGGTAGCCTTGTTATTATGCAAAGTAGTTCATTGTTGAGATTTTGTTACTCGAATGGATGGTAGCCTTGTCATTATGGAAGGTAGTTTGTTGTTTAGATTTTGTTACTACAATGGATGGTAGACTTGACATTATGGAAGGTAGTTCGTTGTTTAGATTTTTTTACTCTAATGGATGGTAGCCTTGTCATTATGGAAGGTAGTTCGTTGTTGAGATTTTGTTACTCTAATGGATGGTAGCCTTCTCATTATAGAAGGTAGTTCGTTGTTGAGTTTTGTTACTCCAATGGATGGTAGCCTTATCATTACGCAAGGTAGTTTGTTGTTGAGATTTTATTACTCCAATGGATGGTAGCCTTGTTATTATGGATGGTAGTTTGTTGTTGAGATTTTGTTACTCCAATGGATGGTAGCCTTGTCATTATGTAAGGTAGTTCGTTGTTGAAATTTGGTTACTCCAATGGATGGTAGCCTTGTCATTATGGAAGGTAGTTCGTTGTGGAGATTTTGTTACTCCAATGGATGGTAGCCTTGTCATTATGGAAGGTAGTTCATTGTTGAGATTTTGTTACTCCAATGGATGGTAGCCTTGTAATTATGGAAGGTAGTTTGTTGTTGGGATTTTGTTACTCCAATGTATTGTAGCCTTGTCATTATAGAAGGTAGTGCGTTGTTGAGATTTTACTACTCCAATTGATGGCAGGCTTGTCATTATGGAAGGTAGTTCGTTGTTGAGATTTTGTTACTCCAATGGATGGTAGCCTTCTCATTATAGAAGGTAGTTATTTGTTGAGTTTTGTTACTCCAATGGATGGTAGCCTTATCATTACGCAAGGTAGTTTATTGTTCAGATTTTGTTACTCCAATGTATGGTAGCCTTTTTATTATGGATGGTAGTTTGCTGTTGAGATTTTAATACTCCATTGGATGGTAGCCTTGTCATTATGGAAGGTAGTTCATTGTTGAGATTTTGGTACTCCAATGGATGGTAGCCTTGTCATTATGGAAGATAGTTCGTTGTTGAGATTTTGTTACTCCAATGGATGGTAGCCTTGTTATTATGGAAGGTAGTTCATTGTTGGGATTTTGTTACTCAAATGGATGGTAGCCTTCTCATTATAGAAGGTAGTTCATTGTTGAGATTTTCTTACTTCAACAGATGGTAGCCTTGTCATTATGGAAGGTAGTTTATTGTTGAGATTTTGTTACTCCAATGGATGGTAGCCTTGTTATTATGGATGGTAGTTTGTTGTTGAGATTTTGTTACTCCAATGGATGGTAGCCTTGTCATTATGTAAGGTAGTTCGTTGTTGAAATTTGGTTACTCCAATGGATTGTAGCCTTGTCATTATGGAAGGTAGTTTGTTGTTGAGATTTTGTTACTCCAATGGATGGTAGCCTTGTCATTATGGAAGGTAGTTCATTGTTGAGATTTTGTTACTCTAGTGGATGGTAGCCTTGTAATTATGGAAGGTAGTTCATTGTTGGGATTTTGTTACTCCAATGTATTGTAGCCTTGTCATTATAGAAGGTAGTTCGTTTTTGAGATTTTGTTACTCCAATGAATGGTATCCTTGTCATTATGGAAGGTAGCTTATTGTTGAGATTTTGTTACTCCAATGGATGGTAGCCTTATTATTATGGATGGTAGTTTGCTGTTGAGATTTTGTTATTCCAATGGATGGTAGCCTTGTCATTTTGTAATGTAGTTCGTTGTTGAAATTTGGTTACTACAATGGATGGTAGCCTTTTCATTATGGAAGGTAGTTCGTTGTTGAGATTTTGTTACTCCAATGGATGGTAGCCTTGTCATTATGGAAGGTAGTTCGTTGTCGAGATTTTGTTACTCCAATGGATGGTAGCCTTGTAATTATGGAAGGTAGTTTGTTGTTGGGATTTTGTTACTCTAATGTATTATAGCCTTGTCATTATAGAAAGTAGTTCGTTTTTTAGATTTTCTTACTCCAATGGATGGTAGCCTTGTCATTATGGAAGGTAGTTTATTGTTGAGATTTTGTTACTCCAATGGATGGTAGCCTTGTTATTATGGATGTTAGTTTGTTGTTGAGATTTTGTTACTCCAATGGATGGTAGCCTTGTCATTATGTAAGGTAGTTCGTTGTTGAAATTTGGTTACTCCAATGATGGTAGCCTTGTCATTATGGAAGGTAGTTCGTTGTTGAGATTTTGTTAATCCAATGGATGGTAGCCTTCTCATTATAGGAGGTAGTTCGTTGTTGAGTTTTGTTACTTCAATGGATGGTAGCCTTATCATTACGCAAGGTAGTTTGTTGTTGAGATTTTGTTACTCCGATGGATGGTAGCCTTGTCATTATGTAAGGTAGTTCGTTGTTGAAATTTGGTTACTCCAATGGATGGTAGCCTTGTCATTATGGAAGGTAGTTCGTTGTTGAGATTTTGTTACTCCAATGGATGGTAGCCTTGTCATTATGGAAGGTAGTTCATTGTTGAGATTTTGTTACTCCAATGGATGGTAGCCTTGTAATTATGGAAGGTAGTTTGTTGTTGGGATTTTGTTACTCCAATGTATTGTAGCCTTGTCATTATAGAAGGTAGTGCGTTGTTGAGATTTTACTACTCAAATGGATGGCAGCCTTGTCATTATGGAAGGTAGTTCGTTGTTGAGATTTTGTTACTCCAATGGATGGTAGCCTTCTCATTATAGAAGGTAGTTCTTTGTTGAGTTTTGTTACTCCAATGTATGGTAGCCTTTTTATTATGGATGGTAGTTTGTTGTTGAGATTTTAATACTCCAATGGATGGTAGCCTTGTCATTATGGAAGGTAGTTCGTTGTTGAATTTTTTTTACTCCAATGGATGGTAGCCTTGTCATTATGGAAGGTAGTTCATTGTTGAAATTTGGTTCCTCCAATGGATGGTAGCCTTGTCATTATGGAAGGTAGTTTGTTGTTGAGATTTTGTTACTCCAATGGATGGTAGCCTTGTCATTATGGAAGGTAGTTTATTGTTGAGATTTTGTTACTCCAGTGGATGGTAGCCTTGTAATTATGGAAGGTAGTTCATTGTTGGGATTTTGTTACTCCAATGTATTGTAGCCTTGTCATTATAGAAGGTAGTTCGTTTTTGAGATTTTGTTACTCCAATGAATGGTATCCTTGTCATTATGGAAGGTAGCTTATTGTTGAGATTTTGTTACTCCAATGGATGGTAGCCTTATTATTATGGATGGTAGTTTGCTGTTGAGATTTTGTTATTCCAATGGATGGTAGCCTTGTCATTTTGTAAGGTAGTTCGTTGTTGAAATTTGGTTACTACAATGGATGGTAGCCTTTTCATTATGGAAGGTAGTTCGTTGTTGAGATTTTGTTACTCCAATGGATGGTAGCCTTGTCATTATGGAAGGTAGTTCGTTGTCGAGATTTTGTTACTCCAATGGATGGTAGCCTTGTAATTATGGAAGGTAGTTTGTTGTTGGGATTTTGTTACTCTAATGTATTATAGCCTTGTCATTATAGAAAGTAGTTCGTTTTTTAAATTTTCTTACTCCATTGGATGGTAGCCTTGTCATTATGGAAGGTAGTTTATTGTTGAGATTTTGTTACTCCAATGGATGGTAGCCTTGTTATTATGGATGTTAGTTTGTTGTTGAGATTTTGTTACTCCAATGGATGGTATCCTTGTCATTATGTAAGGTAGTTCGTTGTTGAAATTTGGTTACTCCAATGATGGTAGCCTTGTCATTATGGAAGGTAGTTCGTTGTTGAGATTTTTTTACTCCAATGGATGGTAGCCTTGTAATTATGGAAGGTAGTTCATTGTTGAGATTTTGTTACTCCAATGGATGGTAGCCTTGTAATTATGGAAGGTAGTTTGTTGTTGGGATTTTGTTACTCCAATGTATTATAGCCTTGTCATTATGGAAGGTAGATCGTTTTTGAGATTTTCTTACTCCAATGGATGGTAGCCTTGTCATTATGGAAGGTAGTTTATTGTTGAGATTTTGTTACTCCAATGGATGGTAGCCTTGTTATTATGGATTGTAGTTTGTTGTTGAGATTTTTTTACTCCAATGGATGGTAGCCTTGTCATTATGTAAGGTAGTTCGTTGTTGAAATTTGGTTAATCCAATGGATGGTAGACTTGTCATTATGGAAGGTAGTTCATTGTTGAGATTTTGTTACTCCAATGGATGGTAGCCTTGTCATTATGGAAGATAGTTCGTTGTTGAGATTTTGTTACTCCAATGGATGGTAGCCTTGTTATTATGGAAGGTAGTTCATTGTTGGGATTTTGTTACTCAAATGGATGGTAGCCTTCTCATTATAGAAGGTAGTTCATTGTTGAGATTTTCTTACTCCAACAGATGGTAGCCTTGTCATTATGGAAGGTAGTTTATTGTTGAAATTTGGTTACTCCAATGGATGGTAGCCTTGTCATTATGGATAGTAGTTTGTTGTTGAGATTTTGTTACTCCAATGGATGGTAGCCTTGTCATTATGGAAGGTAGTTCATTGTTGAGATTTTGTTACTCCAGTGGATGGTAGCCTTGTAATTATGGAAGGTAGTTCATTGTTGGGATTTTGTTACTCCAATGTATTGTAGCCTTGTCATTATAGAAGTTAGTTCGTTTTTGAGATTTTGTTACTCCAATGAATGGTATCCTTGTCATTATGGAAGGTAGCTTATTGTTGAGATTTTGTTACTCCAATGGATGGTAGCCTTGTTATTATGGATGGTAGTTTGCTGTTGAGATTTTGTTACTCCAATGGATGGTAGCCTTGTCATTATGTAAGGTAGTTCGTTGTTGAAATTTGGTTACTACAATGGATGGTAGCCTTGTCATTATGGAAGGTAGTTCGTTGTTGAGATTTTGTTACTCCAATGGATGGTAGCCTTCTCATTATGGAAGGTAGTTCATTGTCGAGATTTTGTTACTCCAATGGATGGTAGCCTTGTAATTATGGAAGGTAGTTTGTTGTTGGGATTTTGTTACTCTAATGTATTATAGCCTTGTCATTATAGAAAGTAGTTCGTTTTTGAGATTTTCTTACTCCATTGGATGGTAGCCTTGTCATTATGGAAGGTAGTTTATTGTTGAGATTTTGTTACTGCAATGGATGGTAGCCTTGTTATTATGGATGTTAGTTTGTTGTTGAGATTTTGTTACTCCAATGGATGGTAGCCTTGTCATTATGTAAGGTAGTTCGTTGTTGAAGTTTGGTTACTCCAATGATGGTAGCCTTGTCATTTTGGAAGGTAGTTCGTTGTTGAGATTTTTTTACTCCAATGGATGGTAGCCTTGTAATTATGGAAGGTAGTTCATTGTTGAGATTTTGTTACTCCATTGGATGGTAGCCTTGTAGTTATGGATGGTAGTTTGTTGTTGGGATTTTGTTACTCCAATGGATGGTAGCCTTGTCATTATGGAAGGTAGTTCGTTTTTGAGATTTTCTTACTCCAATGGATGGTAGCCTTGTCATTATGGAAGGTAGTTTATTGTTGAGATTTTGTTACTCCAATGGATGGTAGCCTTGTTATTATGGATGGTAGTTCATTGTTGAGATTTTCTTACTCCAATGGATGGTAGCCTTGTCATTATGGAAGGTAGTTTATTGTTGAGATTTTGTTACTCCAATGGATGGTAGCCTTGTTATTATGGATGGTAGTTCATGGTTGAGATTTTCTTACTCCAATGGATGGTAGCCTTGTCATTATGGAAGGTAGTTTATTGTTGAGATTTTGTTACTCCAATGGATGGTAGCCTTGTTATTATGGATGGTAGTTTGTAATTGAGATTTTGTTACTTCAATGGATGGTAGCCTTGTCATTATGTAGGGTAGTTCGTTGTTGAAATTTCGTTACTCCAATGGATGGTAGCCTTGTCATTATGAAAGGTAGTTCGTTGTTGAGATTTTTTTACTCCAATGGATGGTAGCCTTGTAATTATGGAAGGTAGTTCATTGTTGAGATTTTGTTACTCCAATGGATGGTAGCCTTGTAATTATGGAAGGTAGTTTGTTGTTGGGATTTTTTTACTCCAATGTATTATAGCCTTGTCATTATAGAAAGTAGATCGTTTTTGAGATTTTCTTACTCCAATGGATGGTAGCCTTGTCATTATGAAAGGTAGTTTATTGTTGAGATTTTGTTACTCAAATGGATGGTAGCCTTGTTATTATGGATGGTAGTTTGTTGTTGAGATTTTGTTACTCCAATGGATGGTAGCCTTGTCATTATGTAAGGTAGTTCGTTGTTGAAATTTGGTTAATCCAATGGATGGCAGCCCTGTCATTATGGAAGGTAGTTCGTTGTTGAGATTTTTTTACTCCAATGGATGGTAGCCTTGTAATTATGGAAGGTAGTTCATTGTTGAGATTTTGTTACTCCAATGGATGGTAGCCTTGTAATTATGGAAGGTAGTTTGTTGTTGGGATTTTGTTACTCCAATGGATGGTAGCCTTGTCATTATGGAAGGTAGTTCGTTTTTGATATTTTCTTACTCCAATGGATGGTAGCCTTGTCATTATGGAAGGTAGTTTATTGTTGAGTTTTTGTTACTCCTATGCATGGTAGCCTTGTTATTATGGATGGTAGTTCATTGTTGAGATTTTCTTACTCCAATGAATGGTAGCCTTGTCATTATGGAAGGTAGTTTATTGTTGAGATTTTGTTACTCCAATGGATGGTAGCCTTGTTATTATGGATGGTAGTTTGTTTTTGAGATTTTGTTACTCCAATGGATGGTAGCCTTGTCATTATGTAATGTAGTTCGTTGTTGAAATTTGGTTACTCCAATGGATGGTAGCCTTGTCATTATGAAAGGTAGTTCGTTGTTGAGATATTGTTACTCCAATGGATTGTAGCCCTGTCATTATGGAAGGTAGTTCATTGTTGCGATTTTGTTACTCCAATGGATGGTAGCCTTGTAATTATGGAAGGTAGTTCGTTGTTGGGATTTTGTTACTCCAATGTATTGTAGCCTTGTCATTATAGAAAGTTGTTCGTTTTTGAGATTTTGTTACTCCAATGAATGTTATCCTTGTCATTATGGAAGGTAGTTCGTTGTTGAGAATTTGGTACTCCAATGGATGGTAGTCTTCTCATTATGGCAGGTAGTTCGTTTTTGAAATTTTTTTACTCCAATGGATGGTAGCCTTGTCATTATGGAAGGTAGTTTGATGTTGAGATTTAGTTACTCGAATGGATGATAGCCTTGTCATTATGGAAGGTAGTTAATTGTTTAGATTTTGTTTCTCCAATGGATGGTATCCTTGTCATTCTGGAAGGTAGTTCGTTGTTGAGATTTTGTTACTCCAATGGATGGTAGCCTTGTCACTATGGAAGGTAGTTCATTATTGAGATATTATTACTCCAATCGATGGTAGCCTTGTAATTATGGAAGGTATTTCGTTGTTGGGATTTTGTTACCCCAATGGATGGTAGCCTTCTCATTATAGAAGGTAGATTATTGTTGAGATTTTGTTACTCCAATGGATGGTAGCCTTGTTATTATGGATGGTAGTTCATTGTTGAGATTTTCTTACTCCAATGGATGGTAGCCTTGTCATTATGGAAGGTAGTTTATTGTTGAGATTTTGTTACTCCAATGGATGGTAGCCTTGTTGTTATGGATGGTAGTTTGTTGTTGGGATTTTGTTACTCCAATGGATGGTAGCCTTGTCATTATGTAAGGTAGTTCGTTGTTGAAATTTGGATACTCCAATGGATGGTATCCTTGTAATTATGAAAGGTAGTTCGTTGTTGAGATTATGTTACTCCAATGGATGGTAGCCCTGTCATTATGGAAGGTAGTTCATTGTTGGAATTTTGTTACTCCAATGTATTGTAGCCTTGCATTATAGAAAGTAGTTCATTTTTGAGATTCTGTTACTCCAATGAATGGATTCCTTGTCATTATGGAAGGTAGTTCGTTGTTGAGATTTTGTTACTCCAATGGATGGTAGCCTTCTCATTATGGCAGGTAGTTCATTTTTGAATTTTTTTTACTCCAATGGATGGTAGCCTTGTCATTATGGAAGGTAGTTTGTTGTTGAGATTTTGTTACTCGAATGGATGATAGCCTTGTCATTCTGGAAGGTAGTTCGTTGTTGAGATTTTGTTACTCCAATGGATGGTAGCCTTATCATTATGGAAAGTAGTTCATTGTTGAGATTTTATTACTCCAATGGATGGTAGCCTTGTCATTATGGAAGGTATTTCGTTGTTGGGATTTTGTTACCCCAATGGATGGTAGCCTTATCATTATAAAAGGTAGTTCGTTGTTGAGTTTTGTTACTCCAATGGATGGTAGCCTTATCATTACGCAAGGTAGTTTGTTGTTCAGATTTTGTTACTCCAATGTATGGTAGCCTTTTTATTATGGATGGTAGTTTGTTGTTGAGATTTTAATACTCCAATGGATGGTAGCCTTGTCATTATGGAAGGTAGTTCGTTGTTGAAATTTTTTTACTCCAATGGATGGTAGCCTTGTCATTATGGAAGGTAGTTCATTATTGAGATTTTGTTACTCGAATGGATGGTAGCCTTGTCATTATGGAAGATAGTTCGTTGTTGAGATTTTGTTACTCGAATGGATGGTAGCCTTGTTATTATGGACGGAAGTTCATTATTGGGATTTTGTTACTCAAATGGATGGTAGCCTTCTCATTATAGAAGGTAGTTCATTGTTGAGATTTTCTTACTCCAACAGATGGTAGCCTTGTCATTATGGAAGGTAGTTTATTATTGAGATTTTGTTACTCTAATGGATGGTAGCCTTGTTATTATGGATGGTAGTTTGTTGTTGAGATTTTGTTACTCCAATGGATGGTAGCCTTGTCATTATGTAAGGTAGTTCGTGGTTGAAATTTGGTTAATCCAATGGATGGCAGCCTTGTCATTATTGAAGGTAGTTCGTTGTTGAGATTTTTTTACTCCAATGGATGGTAGCCTTGTAATTATGGAAGGTAGTTTATTGTTGAGATTTTGTTACTCCAATGGATGGTAGCCTTGTAATTATGGAAGGTAGTTTGTTGTTGGGATTTTGTTACTCCAATGGATGGTAGCCTTGTCATTATGGAAGGTAGTTCGTTTTTGATATTTTCTTACTCCAATGGATGGTAGCCTTGTCATTATGGAAGGTAGCTTATTGTTGAGATTTTGTTACTCCAATGGATGGTAGCCTTGTTATTATGGGTGGTAGTTTGCTGTTGAGATTTTGTGACTCCAATGGATGGTAGCCTTGTCATTATGTAAGGTAGTTTGTTGTTGAAATTTGGTTACTACAATGATGGTAGCCTTGTCATTATGGAAGGTAGTTCGTTGTTGAGATTTTGTTACTCCAATGGATGGTAGCCTTGTCATTATGGAAGGTAGTTCATTGTCGAGATTTTGTTACTACAATGGATGGTAGCCTTGTAATTATGGAAGGTAGTTTGTTGTTGGGATTTTGTTACTCCAATGTATTATAGCCTTGTCATTATAGAAAGTAGTTCGTTTTTGAGATTTTCTTACTCCAATGGATGGTAGCCTTGTCATTATGGAAGGTTGTTTATGGTTGAGATTTTGTTACTCCAATGGATGGTAGCCTTGTTATTATGGATGTTAGTTTGTTGTTGAGATTTTGTTACTCCAATGGATGGTAGCATTGTCATTATGTAAGGTAGTTCGTTGTTGAAATTTGGTTACTCCAATGATGGTAGCCTTGTCATTATGGAAGGTAGTTCGTTGTTGAGATTTTTTTACTCCAATGGATGGTAGCCTTGTAATTATGGAAGGTAGTTCATTGTTGAGATTTTGTTACTCCAATGGATGGTAGCCTTGTAATTATGGAAGGTAGTTTGTTGTTGGGATTTTGTTACTCCAATGGATGGTAGCCTTGTCATTATGGAAGGTAGTTCGTTTTTGAGATTTTCTTACTCCAATGGATGGTAGCCTTGTCATTATGGAAGGTAGTTTATTGTTTAGATTTTGTTACTCCAATGGATGGTAGCCTTGTTATTATGGAAGGTAGTTCATTGTTGAGATTTTATTACTCCAATGGATGGTAGCCTTATCATTATGGAAGGTAGTTTATTGTTGAGATTTTGTTACTCCAATGGATGGTAGCCTTGTTATTATGGATGGTAGTTTGTTGTTGAGATTTTGTTACTCTAATGGATGGTAGCCTTGTCATTATGTAAGGTAGTTCGTTGTTGAAATTTGGTTACTCCAATGGATGGTAGCCTTGTCATTATGAAAGGTAGTTCGTTATTGAGATTTTTTTACTCCAATGGATGGTAGCCTTGTAATTATGGAAGGTAGTTCATTGTTGAGATTTTGTTACTCCAATGGATGGTAGCCTTGTAATTATGGAAGGTAGTTTGTTGTTGGGATTTTGTTACTCCAATGTATTATAGCCTTGTCATTATAGAAAGTAGTTCGTTTTTGAGATTTTCTTACTCCAATGGATGGTAGCCTTGTCATTATGGAAGGTAGTTTATTGTTGAGATTTTGTTACTCCAATAAATGGTAGCCTTGTTATTATGGATGTTAGTTTGTTGTTGAGATTTTGTTACTCCAATGGATGGTAGCCTTGTCATTATGTAAGGTAGTTCGTTGTTGGAATTTGGTTACTCCAATGATGGTAGCCTTGTCATTATGGAAGGTAGTTCGTTGTTGAGATTTTTTTACTCCAATGGATGGTAGCCTTGTAATTATGGAAGGTAGTTCATTGTTGAGATTTTGTTACTCCAATGGATGGTAGCCTTGTAATTATTGAAGGTAGTTTGTTGTTGGGATTTTGTTACTCCAATGGATGGTAGCCTTGTCATTATGGAAGGTAGTTCGTTTTTGAGATTTTCTTACTCCAATGGATGGTAGCCTTGTCATTATGGAAGGTAGTTTATTATTGACATTTTGTTACTCCAATGGATGGTAGCCTTGATATTATGGATGGTAGTTCATTGTTGAGATTTTCTTACTCCAATGGATGGTAGCCTTGTCATTATGGAAGGTAGTTTATTGTTGAGATTTTGTTACTCCAATGGATGGTAGCCTTGTTATTATGGATGGTAGTTTGTTGTTGAGATTTTGTTACCCCAATGGATGGTAGCCTTGTCATTATGTAAGGTAGTTCGTTGTTGAAATTGTGTTACTCCAATGGATGGTAGCCTTGTCATTATGAAAGGTAGTTCGTTGTTGAGATTTTTTTACTCTAATGGATGGTAGCCTTGTAATTATGGAAGGTAGTTCATTATTGAGATTTTGTTACTCCAATGGATGGTAGCCTTGTAATTATGGAAGGTAGTTTGTTGTTGGGATTTTGTTACTCCAATGGATGGTAGCCTTGTCATTATGGAAAGTAGTTTATTGTTGAGATTTTCTTACTCCAATGGATGGTAGCCTTGTTATTATGGATGGTAGTTTGTTGTTGAGATTTTGTTACTCCAATGGATGGTAGCCTTGTCATTATGTAAGGTAGTTCGTTGTTGAAATTTGGTTAATCCAATGGATGGTAGCCTTGTCATTATGGAAGGTAGTTCGTTGTTGAGATTTTCTTACTCCAATGGATGGTAGCCTTGTAATTATGGAAGGTAGTTTGTTGTTGGGATTTTGTTACTCCAATGGATGGTAGCCTTGTCATTATGGAAGGCAGTTTGTTTTTGAGATTTTCTTACTCCAATGGATGGTAGCCTTGTCCTTATGGAAGGTAGTTTATTGTTGAGATTTTGTTACTCCAATGCATGGTAGCCTTGTTATTATGGATGGTAGTTCATTGTTGAGATTTTCTTACTCCAATGGATGGTAGCCTTGTCATTATGGAAGGTAGTTTATTGTTGAGATTTTGTTACTCCAATGGACGGTAGCCTTGTTATTATGAATGGTAGTTTGTTGTTGAGATTTTGTTACTCCAATGGATGGTAGCCTTGTCATTATGTAAGGTAGTACGTTGTTGAAATTTGGTTACTCCAATGGATGGTAGCCTTGTTATTATGAAAGGTAGTTCGTTGTTGAGATTTGGTTACTCCAATGGATGGTAGCCTTGTCATTATGGAAGGTAGTTCATTATTGAGATATTATTACTCCAATCGATGGTAGCCTTGTCATTATGGAAGGTATTTCGTTGTTGGGATTTTGTTACCCCAATGGATGGTAGCCTTCTCATTATAGAAGGTAGATTATTGTTGAGATTTTGTTACTCCAATGGATGGTAGCCTTGTTATTATGGATGGTAGTTCATTGTTGAGATTTTGTTACTCCAATGGATGGTAGCCTTGTTATTATGGATGGTAGTTTGTTGTTGGGATTTTGTTACTCCAATGGATGGTAGCCTTGTCATTATGTAAGGTAGTTCGTTGTTGAAATTTGGATACTCCAATGGATGGTAGCCTTGTAATTATAATAGGTAGTTCGTTGTTGAGATTATGTTACTCCAATGGATGGTAGCCCTGTCATTATGGAAGGTAGTTCATTGTTGGGATTTTGTTACTTCAATGTATTGTAGCCTTGTCATTATAGAAAGTAGTTCATTTTTGAGATTTTGTTACTCCAATGAATGGTATCCTTGTCATTATGGAAGGTAGTTCGTTGTTGAGATTTTTTTACTCCAATGGATGGTAGCCTTCTCATTATGGCAGGTAGTTCGTTTTTGAATTTTTTTACTCCAATGGATGGTAGCCTTGTCATTATGGAAGGTAGTTCGTTGTTGAGATTTTGTTACTAGAATGGATGATAGCCTTGTCATTATGGAAGGTAGTTCATTGTTGAGATTTTGTTACTCCAATGGATGGTATCCTTGTCATTCTGGAAGGTAGTTCGTTGTTGAGATTTTGTTACTCCAATGGATGGAAGCCTTATCATTATGGAAGGTAGTTCATTGTTGAGATTTTATTACTCCAATGTATGGTAGCCTTGTCATTATGGAAGGTATTTCGTTGTTGGGATTTTGTTACCCCAATGGATGGTAGCCTTCTCAATATAAAAGGTAGTTCGTTGTTGAGATTTTCTCACTCCAATGGATGGTGGCCTTGTCATTATGGAAGGTAGTTTATTGTTGAGATTTTGATACTCCAATGGATGGTAGCCTTGTTATTAGGGATGGTAGTTTGTTGTTGAGATTTTGTTACTCCAATAGATGCTAGCCTTGTCATTATGTAACGTAGTTCGCTGTTGAAATTTTGTTACTCCAATGGATGGTAGCCTTGCCATTATTGAAGGTAGTTCGTTGTTGAGATTTTCTTACTCCAATGGATGGTAGCCGTGTCATTATGGAAGGTAGTTCATTGTTGAGATTTTGTTACTCTAATGGATGGTAGCCTTGTAATTATGGAAGGTATTTCGTTGTTGGGACTTTGTTACTCCAATGTATGGTAGCCTTGTCATTATAGAAGGTAGTTCTTTTTTCAGATTTTGTTACTCCAATGGATGGTATCCTTGTCATTACGGAAGGTAGTTCGTTGTTGATGTTTTGTAACTCTAATGGATGGTACCCTTCTAATTATAGAAGGTAGTTCGTTGTGGAGATTTTTTTACTCCAATGGATGGTAACCTTGTAATTATGGAAGGTAGTTCATTGTTAGGATTTTGTTACTCCGATGGATGGTAGCCTTGTCATTATTGAAGGTAGTTTGTTGTTGATATTTTTTTATTCCATTGGATGGTAGCCTTGTCATTATTGAAGGTAGTTCGTTGTTGAAATTTTGTTACTCCAATGGATGGTAGCCTTGTCATTATGGAAGGTAGTTCGTTGTTGAGATATTGTTACTCCAACGGATGGTAGCCTTGTCATTATAGAAGGTAGTTTGTTTTTGAGATTTTGTTACAAGAATGGATGGTAGCCTTGACATTACGGAAGGCAGTTCGTTGTTGAGATTTTCTTACTCCAATGGATGGTAGCCTTGTTATTATGTAAAGTAGTTCATTGTTGAGATTTTGTTACTCGAATGGATGGTAGCCTTGTCATTATGGAAGGTAGTTTGTTGTTGAGATTTTGTTACTACAATGGATGGTAGACTTGACATTATGGAAGGTAGTTCGTTGTTTAGATTTTTTTACTCTAATGGATGGTAGCCTTGTCATTATGGAAGGTAGTTCGTTGTTGAGATTTTGTTACTCCAATGGATGGTAGCCTTCTCATTATAGAAGGTAGTTCGTTGTTGAGTTTTGTTACTCCAATGGATGGTAGCCTTATCATTACACAAGGTAGTTTGTTGTTGAGATTTTGTTACTCCAATGGATGGTAGCCTTGTTATTATGGATGGTAGATTGTTGTTGAGATTTTGTTACTCCAATGGATGGTAGCCTTATCATTATGTAAGGTAGTTCGTTGTTGAAATTTGGTTACTCCAATGGATGGTAGCCTTGTCATTATGGAAGGTAGTTCGTTGTTGAGATTTTGTTACTCCAATGGATGGTAGCCTTGTCATTATGGAAGGTAGTTCATTGTTGAGATTTTGTTACTCCAATGGATGGTAGCCTTGTAATTATGGAAGGTAGTTTGTTGTTGGGATTTTGTTACTCCAATGTATTGTAGCCTTGTCATTATTAGAAGGTAGTGCGTTGTTGAGATTTTACTACTCCAATGGATGGCAGCCTTGTCATTATGGAAGGTAGTTTGTTGTTGAGATTTTGTTACTCCAATGGATGGTAGCCTTCTCATTATAGAAGGTAGTTATTTGTTGAGTTTTGTTACTCCAATGGATGGTAGCCTTATCATTACGCAAGGTAGTTTGTTGTTCAGATTTTGTTACTCCAATGTATGGTAGCCTTTTTATTATGGATGGTAGTTTGTTGTTGAGATTTTAATACTCAAATGGATGGTAGCCTTGTCATTATCGAAGGTAGTTCATTGTTGAGATTTTGTTACTCCAATGGATGGTAGCCTTGTCATTATGGAAGATAGTTCGTTGTTGAGATTTTGTTACTCCAATGGATGGTAGCCTTGTTATTATGGAAGGTAGTTCATTGTTGGGATTTTGTTACTCAAATGGATGGTAGCCTTCTCATTATAGAAGGTAGTTCATTGTTGAGATTTTCTTACTCCAACGGATGGTAGCCTTGTCATTATGGAAGGTAGTTTATTGTTGAGATTTTGTTACTCCAATGGATGGTAGCCTTGTTATTATAGATGGTAGTTTGTTGTTGAGATTTTGTTACTCCAATGGATGGTAGCCTTGTCATTATGTAAGGTAGTTCGTTGTTGAAATTTGGTTACTCCAATGGATGGTAGCCTTGTCATTATGGATGGTAGTTTGTTGTTGAGATTTTGTTACTCCAATGGATGGTAGCCTTGTCATTATCGAAGGTAGTTCATTGTTGAGATTTTGTTACTCCAGTGGATGGTAGCCTTGTAATTATGGAAGGTAGTTCATTGTTGGGATTTTGTTACTCCAATGTATTGTAGCCTTGTCATTATAGAAGGTAGTTCGTTTTTCAGATTTTGTTACTCCAATGAATGGTATCCTTGTCATTATGGAAGGTAGCTTATTGTTGAGATTTTGTTACTCCAATGGATGGTAGTCTTGTTATTATGGATGGTAGTTTGTTGTTGAGATTTTGTTACTCCAATGGATGGTAGCCTTGTCATTATGTAAGGTAGTTCGTTGTTGAGATTTTGTTACTCCAATGGATGGTAGCCTTGTCATTATGGAAGGTAGTTCATTGTCGAGATTTTGTTACTCCAATGGATGGTAGCCTTGTAATTATGGAAGGTAGTTTGTTGTTGGGATTTTGTTACTCCAATGTATTATAGCCTTGTCATTATAGAAAGTAGTTCGTTTTTGAGATTTTCTTACTCCAATGGATGGTATCCTTGTCATTATGGAAGGTAGTTTATTGTTGAGATTTTGTTACTCCAATGGATGGTAGCCTTGTTATTATGGTTGTTAGTTTGTTGTTGAGATTTTGTTACTCCAATGGATGGTAGCCTTGTCATTATGTAAGGTAGTTCGTTGTTGAAATTTGGTTACTCCAATGATGGTAGCCTTGTCATTATAGAAGGTAGTTCGTTGTTGAGATTTTGTTACTCGAATGGATGGTAGCCTTCTCATTATAGAAGGTAGTTCGTTGTTGAGTTTTGTTACTCCAATGGATGGTAGCCTTATCATTACGCAAGGTAGTTTGTTGTTGAGATTTTCTTACTCCAATGGATGGTAGCCTTATTTTTATGGATGGTAGTTCGTTGTTGAGATTTTGTTACTCCAATGGATGGTAGCCTTGTCATTATAGAAGGTAGTTCGTTGTTGAGTTTTGTTACTCCAATGGATGGTAGCCTTATCATTACACAAGGTAGTTTGTTGTTGAGATTTTGTTACTCCAATGGATGGTAGCCTTGTTATTATGGATGGTAGATTGTTGTTGAGATTTTGTTACTCCAATGGATGGTAGCCTTGTCATTATGTAAGGTAGTTCGTTGTTGAAATTTGGTTACTCCAATGGATGGTAGCCTTGTCGTTATGGAAGGTAGTTTGTTGTTGAGATTTTGTTACTACAATGGATGGTAGACTTGACATTATGGAAGGTAGTTCGTTGTTTAGATTTTTTTACTCTAATGGATGGTAGCCTTGTCATTATGGAAGGTAGTTCGTTGTTGAGATTTTGTTACTCCAATGGATGGTAGCCTTCTCATTATAGAAGGTAGTTCGTTGTTGAGTTTTGTTACTCCAATGGATGGTAGCCTTATCATTACACAAGGTAGTTTGTTGTTGAGATTTTGTTACTCCAATGGATGGTAGCCTTGTTATTATGGATGGTAGATTGTTGTTGAGATTTTGTTACTCCAATGGATGGTAGCCTTATCATTATGTAAGGTAGTTCGTTGTTGAAATTTGGTTACTCCAATGGATGGTAGCCTTGTCATTATGGAAGGTAGTTCGTTGTTGAGATTTTGTTACTCCAATGGATGGTAGCCTTGTCATTATGGAAGGTAGTTCATTGTTGAGATTTTGTTACTCCAATGGATGGTAGCCTTGTAATTATGGAAGGTAGTTTGTTGTTGGGATTTTGTTACTCCAATGTATTGTAGCCTTGTCATTATTAGAAGGTAGTGCGTTGTTGAGATTTTACTACTCCAATGGATGGCAGCCTTGTCATTATGGAAGGTAGTTTGTTGTTGAGATTTTGTTACTCCAATGGATGGTAGCCTTCTCATTATAGAAGGTAGTTATTTGTTGAGTTTTGTTACTCCAATGGATGGTAGCCTTATCATTACGCAAGGTAGTTTGTTGTTCAGATTTTGTTACTCCAATGTATGGTAGCCTTTTTATTATGGATGGTAGTTTGTTGTTGAGATTTTAATACTCAAATGGATGGTAGCCTTGTCATTATGGAAGGTAGTTCATTGTTGAGATTTTGTTACTCCAATGGATGGTAGCCTTGTCATTATGGAAGATAGTTCGTTGTTGAGATTTTGTTACTCCAATGGATGGTAGCGTTGTTATTATGGAAGGTAGTTCATTGTTGGGATTTTGTTACTCAAATGGATGGTAGCCTTCTCATTATAGAAGGTAGTTCATTGTTGAGATTTTCTTACTCCAACGGATGGTAGCCTTGTCATTATGGAAGGTAGTTTATTGTTGAGATTTTGTTACTCCAATGGATGGTAGCCTTGTTATTATAGATGGTAGTTTGTTGTTGAGATTTTGTTACTCCAATGGATGGTAGCCTTGTCATTATGTAAGGTAGTTCGTTGTTGAAATTTGGTTACTCCAATGGATGTAGCCTTGTCATTATGGATGGTAGTTTGTTGTTGAGATTTTGTTACTCCAATGGATGGTAGCCTTGTCATTATCGAAGGTAGTTCATTGTTGAGATTTTGTTACTCCAGTGGATGGTAGCCTTGTAATTATGGAAGGTAGTTCATTGTTGGGATTTTGTTACTCCAATGTATTGTAGCCTTGTCATTATAGAAGGTAGTTCGTTTTTCAGATTTTGTTACTCCAATGAATGGTATCCTTGTCATTATGGAAGGTAGCTTATTGTTGAGATTTTGTTACTCCAATGGATGGTAGTCTTGTTATTATGGATGGTAGTTTGTTGTTGAGATTTTGTTACTCCAATGGATGGTAGCCTTGTCATTATGTAAGGTAGTTCGTTGTTGAGATTTTGTTACTCCAATGGATGGTAGCCTTGTCATTATGGAAGGTAGTTCATTGTCGAGATTTTGTTACTCCAATGGATGGTAGCCTTGTAATTATGGAAGGTAGTTTGTTGTTGGGATTTTGTTACTCCAATGTATTATAGCCTTGTCATTATAGAAAGTAGTTCGTTTTTGAGATTTTCTTACTCCAATGGATGGTATCCTTGTCATTATGGAAGGTAGTTTATTGTTGAGATTTTGTTACTCCAATGGATGGTAGCCTTGTTATTATGGTTGTTAGTTTGTTGTTGAGATTTTGTTACTACAATGGATGGTAGCCTTGTCATTACGCAAGGTAGTTTGTTGTTGAGATTTTGTTACTCCAATGGATGGTAGCCTTGTTATTATGGATGGTAGTTTTTTGTTGAGATTTTGTTACTCCAATGGATGGTAGCCTTGTCATTATGTAAGGTAGTTCGTTGTTGAAATTTGGTTACTCCAATGATGGTAGCCTTGTCATTATAGAAGGTAGTTCGTTGTTGAGATTTTGTTACTCCAATGGATGGTAGCCTTCTCATTATAGAAGGTAGTTCGTTGTTGAGTTTTGTTACTCCAATGGATGGTAGCCTTATCATTACGCAAGGTAGTTTGTTGTTGAGATTTTGTTACTCCAATGGATGGTAGCCTTGTTTTTATGGATGGTAGTTCGTTGTTGAGACTTTGTTACTCCAATGGATGGTAGCCTTATCATTACACAAGGTAGTTTGTTGTTGAGATTTTGTTACTCCAATGGATGGTAGCCTTGTTATTATGGATGGTAGATTGTTGTTGAGATTTTGTTACTCCAATGGATGGTAGCCTTGTCATTATGTAAGGTAGTTCGTTGTTGAAATTTGGTTACTCCAATGGATGGTAGCCTTGTCATTATGGAAGGTAGTTTGTTGTTGAGATTTTGTTACTCCAATGGATGGTAGCCTTGTCATTATGGAAGGTAGTTAATTGTTGAGATTTTGTTACTCCAATGGATGGTAGCCTTGTAATTATGGAAGGTAGTTTGTTGTTGGGATTTTGTTACTCCAATGTATTGTAGCCTTGTCATTATTAGAAGGTAGTGCGTTGTTGAGATTTTACTACTCCAATGGATGGCAGCCTTGTCATTATGGAAGGTAGTTCGTTGTTGAGATTTTGTTACTCCAATGGATGGTAGCCTTCTCATTATAGAAGGTAGTTATTTGTTGAGTTTTATTACTCCAATGGATGGTAGCCTTATCATTACGCAAGGTAGTTTGTTGTTCAGATTTTGTTACTCCAATGTATGGTAGCCTTTTTATTATGGATGGTAGTTTGTTGTTGAGATTTTAATACTCCAATGGATGGTAGCCTTGTCATTATGGAAGGTAGTTCATTGTTGAGATTTTGTTACTCCAATGGATGGTAGCCTTGTCATTATGGAAGATAGTTCGTTGTTGAGATTTTGTTACTCCAATGGATGGTAGCCTTGCCATTATTGAAGGTAGTTCGTTGTTGAGATTTTCTTACTCCAATGGATGGTAGCCTTGTCATTATGGAAGGTAGTTCATTGTTGAGATTTTGTTACTCCAATGTATGGTAGCCTTGTTATTATAGAAGGTAGTTCTTTTTTCAGATTTTGTTACTCCAATGGATGGTATCCTTGTCATTACGGAAGGTAGTTTGTTGTTGATGTTTTGCAACTCTAATGGATGGTAGCCTTCTAATTATAGAAGGTAGTTCGTTGTTGAGATTTTTTTACTCCAATGGATGGTAACCTTGTAATTATGGAAGGTAGTTCATTGTTAGGATTTTGTTACTCCGATGGATGGTAGCCTTGTCATTATGGAAGGTAGTTTGTTGTTGATATTTTTTTATTCCATTGGATGGTAGCCTTGTCATTATTGAAGGTAGTTCGTTGTTGAAATTTTGTTACTCCAATGGATGGTAGCCTTGTCATTATGGAAGGTAGTTCGTTGTTGAGATATTGTTACTCCAACTGATGGTAGCCTTGTCATTATGGAAGGTAGTTCATTGTTGAGAATTTGTTACTCCATTGAATGGTAGCCTTGTCATTATGGAAGGTAGTTCGTTTTTGAGATTTTGTTACAAGAATGGATGGTAGCCTTGACATTACGGAAGGCAGTTCGTTGTTGAGATTTTCTTACTCCAATGGATGGTAGCCTTATTATTATGTAAAGTAGTTCATTGTTGAGATTTAGTTACTCGAATGGATGGTAGCCTTGTCCTTATGGAATATAGTTTGTTGTTGAGATTTTGTTACTACAATGGATGGTAGACTTGACATTATGGAAGGTAGTTCGTTGTTTAGATTTTTTTACTCTAATGGATGGCAGCCTTGTCATTATGGAAGGTAGTTCGTTGTTGAGATTTTGTTACTCCAATGGATGGTAGCCTTCTCATTATAGAAGGTAGTTCGTTGTTGAGTTTTGTTACTCCAATGGATGGTAGCCTTATCATTACACAAGGTAGTTTGTTGTTGAGATTTTGTTACTCCAATGGATGGTAGCCTTGTTATTATGGATGGTAGATTGTTGTTGAGATTTTGTTACTCCAATGGATGGTAGCCTTGTCATTATGTAAGGTAGTTCGTTGTTGAAATTTGGTTACTCCAATGGATGGTAGCCTTGTCATTATGGAAGGTAGTTCGTTGTTAAGATTTTGTTACTCCAATGGATGGTATCCTTGTCATTATGGAAGGTAGTTCATTGTTGAGATTTTGTTACTCCAATGGATGGTAGCCTTGTAATTATGGAAGGTAGTTTGTTGTTGGGATTTTGTTACTCCAATGTATTGTAGCCTTGTCATTATTAGAAGGTAGTGCGTTGTTGAGATTTTACTACTCCAATGGATGGCAGCCTTGTCATTATGGAAGGTAGTTCGTTGTTGAGATTTTGTTACTCCAATGGATGGTAGCCTTCTCATTATAGAAGGTAGTTATTTGTTGAGTTTTGTTACTCCAATGGATGGTAGCCTTATCATTACGCAAGGTAGTTTGTTGTTCAGATTTTGTTACTCCAATGTATGGTAGCCTTTTTATTATGGATGGTAGTTTGTTGTTGAGATTTTAATACTCAAATGGATGGTAGCCTTGTCATTATGGAAGGTAGTTCATCGTTGAGATTTTGTTACTCCAATGGATGGTAGCCTTGTCATTATGGAAGATAGTTCGTTGTTGAGATTTTGTTACTCCAATGGACGGTAGCCTTGTTATTATGGAAGGTAGTTCATTGTTGGGATTTTGTTACTCAAATGGATGGTAGCCTTGTCATTATAGAAGGTAGTTCATTGTTGTGATTTTCTTACTCCAACGGATGGTAGCCTTGTCATTATGGAAGGTAGTTTATTGTTGAGATTTTGTTACTCCAATGGATGGTAGCCTTGTTATTATAGATGGTAGTTTGTTATTGAGATTTTGTTACTCCAATGGATGGTAGCCTTGTCATTATGTAAGGTAGTTCGTTGTTGAAATTTGGTTACTCCAATGGATGGTAGCCTTGTCATTATGGATGGTAGTTTGTTGTTGAGATTTTGTTACTCCAATGGATGGTAGCCTTGTCATTATCGAAGGTAGTTCATTGTTGAGATTTTGTTACTCCAGTGGATGGTAGCCTTGTAATTATGGAAGGTAGTTCATTTTTGGGATTTTGTTACTCCAATGTATTGTAGCCTTGTCATTATAGAAGGTAGTTCGTTTTTCAGATTTTGTTACTCCAATGAATGGTATCCTTGTCATTATGGAAGGTAGCTTATTGTTGAGATTTTGTTACTCCAGTGGATGGTAGCCTTGTTATTATGGATGGTAGTTTGTTGTTGAGATTTTGTTACTCCAATGGATGGTAGCCTTGTCATTATGTAAGGTAGTTCGTTGTTGAGATTTTGTTACTCCAATGGGTGGTAGCCTTGTCATTATGGAAGGTAGTTCATTGTCGAGATTTTGTTACTCCAATGGATGGTAGCCTTGTAATTATGGAAGGTAGTTTGTTGTTGGGATTTTGTTACTCCAATGTATTATAGCCTTGTCATTATAGAAAGTAGTTCGTTTTTGAGATTTTCTTACTCCAATGGATGGTATCCTTGTCATTATGGAAGGTAGTTTATTGTTGAGATTTTGTTACTCCAATGGATGGTAGCCTTGTTATTATGGTTGTTAGTTTGTTGTTGAGATTTTGTTACTCCAATGGATGGTAGCCTTGTCATTATGTAAGGTAGTTCGTTGTTGAAATTTGGTTACTCCAATGATGGTAGCCTTGTCATTATTGAAGGTAGTTCGTTGTTGAGATTTTGTTACTACAATGGATGGTAGCCTTCTCATTATAGAAGGTAGTTCGTTGTTGAGTTTTGTTACTCCAATGGATGGTAGCCTTATCATTACGCAAGGTAGTTTGTTGTTGAGATTTTGTTACTCCAATGGATGGTAGCCTTGTTTTTATGGATGGTAGTTTGTTGTTGAGATTTTGTTACTCCAATGTGGTAGCCTTGTCATTATGTAAGGTAGTTCGTTGTTGAAATTTGGTTAATCCAATGGATGGTAGCCTTGTCATTATGGAAGGTAGTTCGTTGTTGAGATTTTGTTACTCCAATGGATGGTAGCCTTGTCATTATGGAAGGTAGTTCATTGTTGTGATTTTGTTACTCCAATGGATGGTAGCCTTGTAATTATGGAAGGTAGTTTGTTGTTGGGATTTTGTTACTCCAATGTATTGTAGCCTTGTCATTATAGAAGGTAGTGCGTTGTTGAGATTTTACTACTCCAATGGATGGCAGCCTTGTCATTATGGAAGGTAGTTCGTTGTTGAGATTTTGTTACTCCAATGGATGGTAGCCTTCTCATTATAGAAGGTAGTTCTTTGTTGAGATTTTGTTACTCCAGTGGATGGTAGCCTTGTAATTATGGAAGGTAGTTCATTTTTGGGATTTTGTTACTCCAATGTATTGTAGCCTTGTCATTATAGAAGGTAGTTCGTTTTTCAGTTTTTGTTACTCCAATGAATGGTATCCTTGTCATTATGGAAGGTAGCTTATTGTTGAGATTTTGTTACTCCAATGGATGGTAGATTTGTTATTATGGATGGTAGTTTGTTGTTGAGATTTTGTTACTCCAATGGATGGTAGCCTTGTCATTATGTAAGGTAGTTCGTTGTTGAGATTTTGTTACTCCAATGGATGGTAGCCTTGTCATTATGGAAGGTAGTTCATTGTCGAGATTTTGTTACTCCAATGGATGGTAGCCTTGTAATTATGGAAGGTAGTTTGTTGTTGGGATTTTGTTACTCCAATGTATTATAGCCTTGTCATTATAGAAAGTAGTTCGTTTTTGAGATTTTCTTACTCCAATGGATGGTATCCTTGTCATTATGGAAGGTATTTTATTGTTGAGATTTTGTTACTCCAATGGATGGTAGCCTTGTTATTATGGTTGTTAGTTTGTTGTTGAGATTTTGTTACTCCAATGGATGGTAGCCTTGTCATTATGTAAGGTAGTTCGTTGTTGAAATTTGGTTACTCCAATGATGGTAGCCTTGTCATTATAGAAGGTAGTTCGTTGTTGAGATTTTGTTACTCCAATGGATGGTAGCCTTCTCATTATAGAAGGTAGTTCGTTGTTGAGTTTTGTTACCCCAATGGATGGTAGCCTTATCATTACGCAAGGTAGTTTGTTGTTGAGATTTTGTTACTCCAATGGATGGTAGCCTTGTTTTTATGGATGGTAGTTTGTTGTTGAGATTTTGTTACTCCAATGGATGGTAGCCTTGTCATTATGTAAGGTAGTTCGTTGTTGAAATTTGGTTAATCCAATGGATGGTAGCCTTGTCATTATGGAAGGTAGTTCGTTGTTGAGATTTTGTTACTCCAATGGATGGTAGCCTTGTCATTATGGAAGGTAGTTCATTGTTGTGATTTTGTTACTCCAATGGATGGTAGCCTTGTAATTATGAAAGGTAGTTTGTTGTTGGGATTTTGTTACTCCAATGTATTGTAGCCTTGTCATTATAGAAGGTAGTGCGTTGTTGAGATTTTACTACTCCAATGGATGGCAGCCTTGTCATTATGGAAGGTAGTTCGTTGTTGAGATTTTGTTACTCCAATGGATGGTAGCCTTCTCATTATAGAAGGTAGTTCTTTGTTGAGTTTTGTTACTCCAATGGATGGTAGCCTTATCATTACGCAAGGTAGTTTGTTGTTCAGATTTTGTTACTCCAATGTATGGTAGCCTTTTTATTATGGATGGTAGTTTGTTGTTGAGATTTTAATACTCTAATGGATGGTAGCCTTGTCATTATGGAAGGTAGCTCGTTGTTGAAATTTTTTTACTCCAATGGATGGTAGCCTTGTCATTATGAAAGGTAGTTCATTGTTGAGATTTTGTTACTCCATTGGATGGTAGCCTTGTCATTATGGAAGATAGCTCGTTGTTGAGATTTTGTTACTCCAATGGATGGTAGCCTTGTTATTATGGAAGGTAATTCATTGTTTGGATTTCGTTACTCTAATGGATGGTAGCCTTCTCATTATAGAAGGTAGTTCATTGTTGAGATTTTCTTACTCCAACAGATGGTAGCCTTGTCATTATGGAAGGTAGTTTATTGTTGAGATTTTGTTACTCCAATGGATGGTAGCCTTGTTATTATGGATGGTAGTTTGTTGTTGAGATTTTGTTACTCCAATGGATGGTAGCCTTGTCATTATGTAAGGTAGTTCGTTGTTGAAATTTGGTTACTCCAATGGATGGTAGCCTTGTCATTATGGAAGGTAGTTTGTTGTTGAGATTTTGTTACTCCAATGGATGGTAGCCTTGTCATTATGGAAGGTAGTTCATTGTTGAGATTTTGTTACTCCAGTGGATGGTAGCCTTGTAATTATGGAAGGTAGTTCATTGTTGGGATTTTGTTACTCCAATGTATTGTAGCCTTGTCATTATAGAAGGTAGTTCGTTTTTGAGATTTTGTTACTCCAATGAATTGTATCCTTGTCATTATGGAAGGTATCTTATTGTTGAGATTTTGTTACTCCAATGGATGGTAGCCTTGTTATTATGGATGGTAGTTTGCTGTTGAGATTTTGTTACTCCAATGGATGGTAGCCTTGTCATTATGTAAGGTAGTTCGTTGTTGAAATTTGGTTACTACAATGGATGGTAGCCTTGTCATTATGGAAGGTAGTTCGTTGTTGAGATTTTGTTACTCCAATGGATGGTAGCCTTGTCATTATGGAAGGTAGTTCATTGTCGAGATTTTGTTACTCCAATGGATGGTAGCCTTGTAATTATGGAAGGTAGTTTGTTGTTGGGATTTTGATACTCCAATGTATTATAGCCTTGTCATTATAGAAAGTAGTTCGTTTTTGAGATTTTCTTACTCCATTAGATGGTAGCCTTGTCATTATGGAAGGTAGTTTATTGTTGAGATTTTGTTACTCCAATGGATGGTAGCCTTGTTATTATGGATGTTAGTTTGTTGTTGAGATTTTGTTACTCCAATGGATGGTAGCCTTGTCATTATGTAAGGTAGTTCGTTGTTGAAATTTGGTTACTCCAATGATCGTAGCCTTGTCATTATGGAATGTAGTTCGTTGTTGAGATTTTTTTACTCCAATGGATGGTAGCCTTGTAATTATGGAAGGTAGTTCATTGTTGAGATTTTGTTACTCCAATGGATGGTAGCCTTGTCATTATAAGGTAGTTCGTTTTTGAGATTTTCTTACTCCAATGGATGGTAGTCTTGTCATTATGGAAGGAAGTTTATTGTTGAGATTTTGTTACTCCAATGGATGGTAGCCTTGTTATTATGGATGGTAGTTCATTGTTGAGATTTTCTTACTCCAATGGATGGTAGCCTTGTCATTATGGAAGGTAGTTTATTGTTGAGATTTTGTTACTCCAATGGATGGTAGCCTTGTTATTATGGATGGTAGTTTATTGTTGAGATTTTGTTACTCCAATGCATGGTAGCCTTGTCATTATGTAAGGTAGTTCGTTGTTGAAATTTGGTTACTCCAATGGATGGTAGCCTTGTCATTATGAAAGGTAGTTTGTTCTTGAGATTTTTTTACTCCAATGGATGGTAGCCTTGTAATTATGGAAGGTAGTTCATTGTTGAGATTTTGTTACTCCAATGGATGGTAGCCTTGTAATTATGGAAGGTAGTTTGTTGTTGGGATTTTGTTACTCCAATGTATTATAGCCTTGTCATTATAGAAAGTAGTTCGTTTTTGAAATTTTCTTACTCCAGTGGATGGTAGCCTTGTCATTATGGAAGGTAGTTTATTGTTGAGATTTTGTTACTCCAATGGATGGTAGCCTTGTTATTATGGATGGTAGTTTGTTGTTGAGATTTTGTTACTCCAATGGATGGTAGCCTTGTCATTATGAAAGGTAGTTCGTTGTTGAAATTTGGTTAATCCAATGGATGGTAGCCTTGTCATTATGGAAGGTAGTTCGTTGTTGAGATTTTTTTACTCCAATGGATGGTAGCCTTGTAATTATGGAAGGTAGTTCATTGTTGAGATTTTGTTACTCTAATGGATGGTAGCCTTGTAATTATGGAAGGTAGTTTGTTGTTGGGATTTTGTTACTCCAATGGATGGTAGCCTTGTCATTATGGAAGGTAGTTCGTTTTTGAGATTTTCTTACTCCAATGGATGGTAGCCTTGTCATTATGGAAGGTAGTTTATTGTTGAGATTTTGTTACTCCAATGCATGGTAGCCTTGTTATTATGGATGGTAGTTCATTATTGAGATTTTCTTACTCCAATGGATGGTAGCCTTGTCATTATGGAAGGTAGTTTATTGTTGAGATTTTGTTACTCCAATGGATGGTAGCCTTGTTATTATGGATGGTAGTTTGTTGTTGAGATTTTGTTACTCTAATGGATGGTAGCCTTGTCATTATGAAAGGTAGTTCGTTGTTGAGATTTTGTTACTCCATTGGATGGTAGCCCTGTCATTATGGAAGGTAGTTCATTGTTGAAATTTTGTTACTCCAATGGATGGTAGCCTTGTAATTATGGAAGGTAGTTCATTGTTGGGATTTTGTGACTCCAATGTATTGTAGCCTTGTCATTATAGAAAGTAGTTCGTTTTTGAGATTTTGTTACTCCAATGGATGGTAGCCTTCTCATTATGGCAGGTAGTTCGTTTTTGAAATTTTTTTACTCCAATGGATGGTAGCCTTGTCATTATGGAAGGTAGTTCGTTGTTGAGATTTTGTTACTCGAATGGATGATAGCCTTGTCATTATGGAAGGTAGTTGATTGTTTAGATTTTTTTTCTCCAATGGATGGTATCCTTGTCATTCTGGAAGGTAGTTCGTTGTTGAGATTTTGTTACTCCAATGGATGGTAGCCTTGTCATTATGGAAGGTAGTTCATTATTTAGATATTATTACTCCAATCGATGGTAGCCTTGTCATTATGGAAGGTATTTCGTTGTTGGGATTTTGTTACCCCAATGGAAGGTAGCCTTCTCATTATAGAAGGTAGATTATTGTTGAGATTTTGTTACTCCAATGGATGGTAGACTTGTTATTATGGATGGTAGTTCATTGTTGAGATTTTCTTACTCCAATGGATGGTAGCCTTGTCATTATGGAAGGTAGTTTATTGTTGAGATTTTGTTACTCCAATGGATGGTAGCCTTGTTATTATGGATGGTAGTTTGTTGTTGGGATTTTGTTACTCCAATGGATGGTAGCCTTGTCATTATGTAAGGTCCTTCGTTGTTGAAATTTGGATACTCCAATGGATGGTAGCCTTGTAATTATGAAAGGTAGTTCGTTGTTGTGATTATGTTACTCCAATGGATGGTAGCCCTATCATTATGGAAGGTAGTTCATTGTTGGGAGTTTTTTACTCCAATGTATTGTAGCCTTGTCATTATAGAAAGTAGTTCATTTTTGAGATTTTGTTACTCCAATGAATGGTATCCTTGTCATTATGGAAGGTAGTTCGTTGTTGAGATTTTGTTACTCCAATGGATGGTAGCCTTCTCATTATGGCAGGTAGTTCGTTTTTGAAATTTTTTTACTCCAATGGATGGTAGCCTTGTCATTATGGAAGGTAGTTCGTTGTTGAGATTTTGTTACTCGAATGGATGATAGCCTTGTCATTATGGAAGGTAGTTCATTGTTGAGATTTTGTTACTCCAATGGATGGTATCCTTGTCATTCTGGAAGGTAGTTCGTTGTTGAGATTTTGTTACTCCAATGGATGGTAGCCTTATCATTATGGAAGGTAGTTCATTGTTGAGATTTTATTACTCCAATGGATGGTAGCCTTGTCATTATGGAAGGTATTTTGTTGTTGGGATTTTGTTACCCCAACGGATGGTATCCTTCTCATTATAAAAGGTAGTTCGTTGTTGAGTTTTGTTACTCTAATGGATGGTAGACTTATCTTTACGCAAGGTAGTTTGTTGTTCAGATTTTGTTACTCCAATGTATGGTAGCCTTTTTATTATGGATGGTAGTTTGTTGTTGAGATTTTAATACTCCAATGGATGGTAGCCTTGTCATTATGGAAGGTAGTTCGTTGTTGAAATTTTTTTACTCCAATGGATGGTAGCCTTGTCATTATGGAAGGTAGTTCATTGTTGAGATTTTCTTACTCCAATGGATGGTAGCCTTGTCATTATGGAAGATAGTTCGTTGTCGAGATTTTGTTACTCGAATGGATGGTAGCCTTGTTATTATGGAAGGTAGTTCATTATTGGGATTTTGTTACTCAAATGGATTGTAGCTTTCTCATTATAGAAGGTAGTTCATTGTTGAGATTTTCTTACTCCAACAGATTGTAGCCTTGTCATTATGGAAGGTAGTTTATTGTTGAGATTTTGTTACTCTAATGGATGGTAGCCTTGTTATTGTGGATGGTAGTTTGTTGTTGAGATTTTGTTACTCCAATGGATGGTAGCCTTGTCATTATGTAAAGTAGTTCGTTGTTGAAATTTGGTTACTCCAATGGATGGTAGCCTTGTCATTATGGACGGTAGTTTGTTCTTGAGATTTTGTTACTCCAATGGATGGTAGCCCTGTCATTATGGAAGGTAGTTCATTGTTGAGATTTTGTTACTCCAATGGATGGTAGACTTGTAATTATGGAAGGTAGTTCATTGTTGGGATTTTGATACTCCAATGTATTGTAGCCTTGTCATTATAGAAAGTAGTTCGTTTTTGAGATTTTGTTACTCCAATGAATGTTATCCTTGTCATTATGGAAGGTAGTTCGTTGTTGAGATTTTGTTACTCCAATGGATGGTAGCCTTCTCAATATGGAAGGTAGTTCGTTTTTGAAATTTTTTTACTCCAATAGATGGTAGCCTTGTCATTATGGAAGGTAGTTCGTTGTTGAGATTTTGTTACTCGAATGGATGATAGCCTTGACATTATGGAAGGTAGTTTATTGTTTAGATTTTGTTTCTCCAATGGATGGTATCCTTGTCATTCTGGAAGGTAGTTCGTTGTTGAGATTTTGTTACTCCAATGGATGGTAGCCTTGTCATTATGGAAGGTAGATCATTATTGAGATATTATTACTCCAATCGATGGTAGCCTTGTCATTATGGAAGGTATTTCGTTGTTGGGATTTTGTAACCCCAATGGATGGTAGCCTTCTCATTATATAAGGTAGATTATTGTTGAGATTTTGTTACACCAATGGATGGTAGACTTGTTATTATGGATGGTAGTTCATTGTTGAGATTTTCTTACTCCAATGGGTGGTAGCCTTGTCATTATGGAAGGTAGTTTATTGTTGAGATTTTGTTACTCCAATGGATGGTAGCCTTGTTATTATGGATGGTAGTTTGTTGTTGGGATTTTGTTACTCCAATGGATGGTAGCCTTGTCATTATGAAAGGTAGTTCGTTGTTGAGATTATGTTACTCCAATGGATGGTAGCCCTGTCATTATGGAAGGTAGTTCATTGTTGGGATTTTTTTACTCCAATGTATTGTAGCCTTGTCATTATAGAAAGTAGTTCATTTTTGAGATTTTGTTACTCCAATGAATGGTATCCTTGTCATTATGGAAGGTAGTTCGTTGTTGAGATTTTGTTACTCTAATGGATGGTAGCCTTCTCATTATGGCAGGTAGTTCGTTTTTGAAATTTTTTTACTCCAATGGATGGTAGCCTTGTCATTATGGAAGGTAGTTCGTTGTTGAGATCTTGTTACTCGAATGGATGATAGCCTTGTCATTATGGAAGGTAGTTCATTGTTGAGATTTTGTTACTCCAATGGATGGTATCCTTGTCATTCTAGAAGGTAGTTCGTTGTTGAGATTTTGTTACTCCAATGGATGGTAGCCTTATCATTATGGAAGGTAGTTCATTGTTGAGATTTTATTACTCCAATGGATGGTAGCCTTGTCATTATGGAAGGTATTTCGTTGTTGGGATTTTGTTACCCCAACGGATGGTATCCTTCTCATTATAAAAGGTAGTTCGTTGTTGAGTTTTGTTACTCTAATGGATGGTAGCCTTATCTTTACGCAAGGTAGTTTGTTGTGCAGATTTTGTTACTCCAATGTATGGTAGCCTTTTTATTATGGATGGTAGTTTGTTGTTGAGATTTTAATACTCCAATGGATGGTAGCCTTGTCATTATGGAAGGTAGTTCATTGTTGAGATTTTGTTACTCCAGTGGTTGGTAGCCATGTAATTATGGAAGGTAGTTCAATGTTGGGATTTTGTTACTCCAATGTATTGTAGCCTTGTCATTATAGAAGGTAGTTCGTTTTTGAGATTTTGTTACTCCAATGAATGGTATCCTTGTCATTATGGAAGGTAGCTTATTGTTGAGATTTTGTTACTCCAATGGATGGTAGCCTTGTTATTATGGATGGTAGTTTGCTGTTGAGATTTTGTGACTCCAATGGATGGTAGCCTTGTCATTATGTAAGGTAGTTCGTTGTTGAAATTTGGTTACTACAATGGATGGTAGCCTTGTCATTATGGAAGGTAGTTCGTTGTTGAGATTTTGTTACTCCAATGGATGGTAGCCTTGTCATTATGGAAGGTAGTTCATTGTCGAGATTTTGTTACTCCAATGGATGGTAGCCTTGTAATTATGGAAGGTAGTTTGTTGTTGGGATTTTGTTACTCCAATGTATTATAGCCTTGTCATTATAGAAAGTAGTTCGTTTTTGAAATTTTCTTACTCCAATGGATGGTAGCCTTGTCATTATGGAAGGTAGTTTATTGTTGAGATTTTGTTACTCCAGTGGATGGTAGCCTTGTTATTATGGATATTAGTTTGTTGTTGAGATTTTGTTACTCCAATCTATGGTAGCCTTGTCATTATGTAAGGTAGTTCGTTGTTGAAATTTGGTTAATCCAATGGATGGTAGCCTTGTCATTATGGAAGGTAGTTCGTTGTTGAGATTTTTTTACTCCAATGGATGGTAGCCTTGTAATTATGGAAGGTAGTTCATTGTTGAGATTTTGTTACTCCAATGGATGGTAGCCTTGTAATTATGGAAGGTAGTTTGTTGTTGAAATTTTGTTACTCCAATGGATGGTAGCCTTGTCATTATGGAAGGTAGTTCGTTTTTGAGATTTTCTTACTCCAATGGATGGTAGCCTTGTCATTATGGAAGGTAGTTTATTGTTGAGATTTTGTTACTCCAATGCATGGTAGCCTTATTATTATGGATGGTAGTTCATTGTTGAGATTTTCTTACTCCAATGGATGGTAGCCTTGTCATTATGGAAGGTAGTTTATTGTTGAGATTTTGTTACTCCAATGGATGGTAGCCTTGTTATTATGGATGATAGTTTGTTGTTGAGATTTTGTTACTCCAATGGATGGTAGCCTTGTCATTATGTAAGGTAGTTCGTTGTTGAAATTTGGTTACTCCAATGGATGGTAGCCTTGTCATTATGAAAGGTAGTTCGTTGTTGAGATTTTGTTACTCCAATGGATGGTAGCCCTATCATTATGGAAGGTAGTTCATTGTTGAGATTTTGTTACTCCAATGGATGGTAGCCTTGTAATTATGGAAGGTAGTTCGTTGTTGGGATTTTGTTACTCCAATGTATTGTAGCCTTGTCATTATAGAAAGTAGTTCGTTTTTCAGATTTTGTTACTCCAATGAATGTTATCCTTGTCATTATGGAAGGTAGTTCGTTGTTGAGATTTTGTTACTCCAATGGATGGTAGCCTTCTCTTTATGGCAGGTAGTTCGTTTTTGAAATTTTTTTACTCCAATGGATGGTAGCCTTGTCATTATGGAAGGTAGTTCGTTGTTGAGATTTTGTTAGTCGAATGGATGATAGCCTTGTCATTATGGAAGGCAGTTGATTGTTTAGATTTTGTTTCTCCAATGGATGGTATCCTGGTCATTTTGGAAGGTAGTTCGTTGTTAAGATTTTGTTACTCCAATGGATGGTAGTCTTGTCATTATGGAAGGTAGTTCATTATTGAGATATTATTACTCCAATCGATGGTAGCCTTGTCATTACGGAAGGTATTTCATTGTTGGGATTTTGTTACCCCAATGGATGGTATCCTTCTCATTATAGAAGGTAGATTATTGTTGAGATTTTGTTACTCCAATGGATGGTAGCCTTGTTATTATGGATGGTAGTTCATTGTTGAGATTTTCTTACTCCAATGGATGGTAGCCTTGTCATTATGGAAGGTAGTTTATTGTTGAGATTTTGTTACTCCAATGGATGGTAGCCTTGTTATTATGGATGGTAGTTTGTTGTTGGGAATTTGTTACTCCAATGGATGGTAGCCTTGTCATTATGTAAGGTAGTTCGTTGTTGAAATTTGGATACTCCAATGGATGGTAGCCTTGTAATTATGAAAGGTAGTTCGTTGTTGAGATTATGTTACTCCAATGGATGGTAGCCCTGTCATTATGGAAGGTAGTTCATTATTGGGATTTTGTTACTCCAATGTATTGTAGCCTTGTCATTATAGAAAGTAGTTCATTTTTGAGATTTTGTTACTCCAATGAATGGTATCCTTGTCATTATGGAAGGTAGTTCGTTGTTGACATTTTGTTACTCCAATGGATGGTAGCCTTCTCATTATGGCAGGTAGTTCGTTTTTGAAATTTTTTTACTCCAATGGATGGTAGCCTTGTCATTATGGAAGGTAGTTCGTTGTTGAGATTTTGTTACTCGAATGGATGATAGCCTTGTCATTATGGAAGGTAGTTCATTGTTGAGATTTTGTTACTCCAATGGATGGTATCCTTGTCATTCTGGAAGGTAGTTCGTTGTTGAGATTTTGTTACTCCAATGCATGGTAGCCTTATCATTATGGAAGGTAGTTCATTGTTGAGATTTTATTACTCCAATGGATGGTAGCCTTGTCATTATGGAAGGTATTTCGTTGTTGGGATTTTGTTACCCCAATGGATGGTAGCCTTCTCATTATAAAAGGTAGTTCGTTGTTGAGTTTTGTTACTCCAATGGATGGTAGCCTTAGCATTACGCAAGGTAGTTTGTTGTTCAGATTTTCTTACTCCAATGTATGGTAGCCTTTTTATTATGGATGGTAGTTTGTTGTTGAGATTTTAATACTCCAATGGATGGTAGCCTTGTCATTATGGAAGGTAGTTCGTTGTTGAAATTTTTTTACTCCAATGGATGGTAGCCTTGTCATTATGGAAGGTAGTTCATTGTTGAGATTTTGTTACTCCAATGGATGGTAGCCTTGTCATTATGGAAGATAGTTCGTTGTTGAGATTTTGTTACTCGAATGGATGGTAGCCTTGTTATTATGGAAGGTAGTTCATTATTGGGATTTTGTTACTCAAATGGATTGTAGCCTTCTCATTATAGAAGGTAGTTCATTGTTGAGATTTTCTTACTCCAACAGATGGTAGCCTTGTCATTATGGAAGGTAGTTTATTGTTGAGATTTTGTTACTCTAATGGATGGTAGCCTTGTTATTATGGATGGTAGTTTGTTGTTGAGATTTTGTTACTCCAATGGATGGTAGTCTTGTCATTATGTAAGGTAGTTCGTTGTTGAAATTTGGTTACTCCAATGGATGGTAGCCTTGTCATTATGGACGGTAGTTTGTTGTTGAGATTTTGTTACTCCAATGGATGGTAGCCTTGTCATCATGGAAGGTAGTTCATTGTTTAGATTTTGTTACTCCAGTAGATGGTAGCCTTGTAATTATGGAAGGTAGTTCATTGTTGGGATTTTGTTACTCCAATGTATTGTAGCCTTGTCATTAAAGAAGGTAGTTCGTTTTTGAGATTTTGTTACTCCAATGAATGGTATCCTTGTCATTATGGAAGGTAGCTTATTGTTGAGATTTTTTTACTCCAATGGATGGTAGCCTTGTTATTATGGATGGTAGTTCGCTATTGAGATTTTGTGACTCCAATGGATGGTAGCCTTGTCATTATGTGAGGTAGTTCGTTGTTGAAATTTGGTTACTACAATGGATGGTAGCCTTGTCATTATGGAAGGTAGTTCGTTGTTGATATTTTGTTACTCCAATGGACGGTAGCCTTGTCATTATGGAAGGTAGTTCATTGTCAAGATTTTTTTACTCCAATGGATGGTAGCCTTGTAATTATGGAAGGTAGTTTGTTGTTGGGATTTTGTTACTCCAATGTATTATAGCCTTGTCATTATAGAAAGTAGTTCGTTTTTGAGATTTTCTTACTCCAATGGATGGTAGCCTTGTCATTATGGAAGGTAGTTTATTGTTGAGATTTTGTTACTCCAATGGATGGTAGCCTTGTTATTATGGATGTTAGTTTGTTGTTGAGATTTTGTTACTCCAATGGATGGTAGCCATGTCATTATGTAAGGTAGTTCGTTGTTGAAATTTGGTTACTCCAATGATGGTAGCCTTGTCATTATGGAAGGTAGTTCGTTGTTGAGATTTCTTTACTCCAATGGATGGTAGCCTTGTAATTATGGAAGGTAGTTCATTGTTGAGATTTTGTTACTCCAATGGATGGTAGCCTTGTAATTATGGAAGGAAGTTTGTTGTTGGGATTTTGTTACTCCAATGGATGGTAGCCTTGTCATTATGGAAGGTAGTTCGTTTTTGAGATTTTGTTACTCCAATGGATGGTAGCCTTGTCATTATGGAAGGTAGTTTATTGTTGAGATTTTGTTACTCCAATGGATGGTAGCCTTGTTATTATGGATGGTAGTTCATTGTTGATATTTTCTTACTCCAATGGATGGTAGCCTTGTCATTATGGAAGGTAGTTTATTGTTGAGATTTTGTTACTCCAATGGATGGTAGCCTTGTTATTATGGATGGTAGTTTGTTGTTGAGATTTTGTTACTCCAATGGATGGTAGCCTTGTCATTATGTAAGGTAGTTCGTTTTTGTAATTTGGTTAATCCAATGGATGTTAGCCTTGTCATTATGGAAGGTAGTTCGTTGTTGAGATTTTTTTACTCCAATGGATGTTAGCCTTGTAATTATGGAAGGTAGTTCGTTGTTGGGATTTTGTTACTCCAATGGATGGTAGCCTTGTCATTATGGAAGGTAGTTCGTTTTATATATTTTCTTACTCCAATGGATGGTAGCCTTGTCATTATGGAAGGTAGTTTATTGTTGAGATTTTGTTACTCCAATGGATGGTAGCCTTGTTATTATGGATGGTAGTTCATTGTTGATATTTTCTTACTCCAATGGATGGTAGCCTTGTCATTATGGAAGGTAGTTCATTGTCGAGATTTTGTTACTCCAATGGATGGTAGCCTTGTAATTATGGAAGGTAGTTTGTTGTTGGGATTTTGTTACTCCAATGTGTTATAGCCTTGTCATTATAGAAAGTAGTTCGTTTTTGAGATTTTCTTACTCCAATGGATGGTAGCCTTGTCATTATGGAAGGTAGTTTATTGTTGAGATTTTGTTACTCCAATGGATGGTAGCCTTGTTATTATGGATGTTAGTTTGTTGTTGAGATTTTGTTACTCCAATGGATGGTAGCCATGTCATTATGTAAGGTAGTTCGTTGTTGAAATTTGGTTACTCCAATGATGGTAGCCTTGTCATTATGGAAGGTAGTTCGTTGTTGAGATTTCTTTACTCCAATGGATGGTAGCCTTGTAATTATGGAAGGTAGTTCATTGTTGAGATTTTGTTACTCCAATGGATGGTAGCCTTGTAATTATGGAAGGAAGTTTGTTGTTGGGATTTTGTTACTCCAATGGATGGTAGCCTTGTCATTATGGAAGGTAGTTCGTTTTTGAGATTTTGTTACTCCAATGGATGGTAGCCTTGTCATTATGGAAGGTAGTTTATTGTTGAGATTTTGTTACTCCAATGGATGGTAGCCTTGTTATTATGGATGGTAGTTCATTGTTGATATTTTCTTACTCCAATGGATGGTAGCCTTGTCATTATGGAAGGTAGTTTATTGTTGAGATTTTGTTACTCCAATGGATGGTAGCCTTGTTATTATGGATGGTAGTTTGTTGTTGAGATTTTGTTACTCCAATGGATGGTAGCCTTGTCATTATGTAAGGTAGTTCGTTTTTGTAATTTGGTTAATCCAATGGATGTTAGCCTTGTCATTATGGAAGGTAGTTCGTTGTTGAGATTTTTTTACTCCAATGGATGTTAGCCTTGTAATTATGGAAGGTAGTTCGTTGTTGGGATTTTGTTACTCCAATGGATGGTAGCCTTGTCATTATGGAAGGTAGTTCGTTTTATATATTTTCTTACTCCAATGGATGGTAGCCTTGTCATTATGGAAGGTAGTTTATTGTTGAGATTTTGTTACTCCAATGGATGGTAGCCTTGTTATTATGGATGGTAGTTCATTGTTGATATTTTCTTACTCCAATGGATGGTAGCCTTGTCATTATGGAAGGTAGTTCATTGTCGAGATTTTGTTACTCCAATGGATGGTAGCCTTGTAATTATGGAAGGTAGTTTGTTGTTGGGATTTTGTTACTCCAATGTGTTATAGCCTTGTCATTATAGAAAGTAGTTCGTTTTTGAGATTTTCTTACTCCAATGGATGGTAGCCTTGTCATTATGGAAGGTAGTTTATTGTTGAGATTTTGTTACTCCAATGGATGGTAGCCTTGTTATTATGGATGTTAGTTTGTTGTTGAGATTTTGTTACTCCAATGGATGGTAGCCATGTCATTATGTAAGGTAGTTCGTTATTGAAATTTGGTTACTCCAATGGATGGTAGCCTTGTCATTATAGAAGGTAGTTCGTTGTTGAGATTTCTTTACTCCAATGGATGGTAGCCTTGTAATTATGGAAGGTAGTTCATTGTTGAAATTTTGTTACTCCAATGGATGGTAGCCTTGTAATTATGGAAGGAAGTTTGTTGTTGGGATTTTGTTACTCCAATGGATGGTAGCCTTGTCATTATGGAAGGTAGTTCGTTTTTGAGATTTTCTTACTCCAATGGATGGTAGCCTTGTCATTATGGAAGGTAGTTTATTGTTGAGATTTTGTTACTCCAATGGATGGTAGCCTTGTTATTATGGATGGTAGTTCATTGTTGATATTTTCTTACTCCAATGGATGGTAGCCTTGTCATTATGGAAGGTAGTTTATTGTTGAGATTTTGTTACTCCAATGGATGGTAGCCTTGTTATTATGGATGGTAGTTTGTTGTTGAGATTTTGTTACTCCAATGGATGGTAGCCTTGTCATTATGTAAGGTAGTTCGTTGTTGAAATTTGGTTAATCCAATGGATGGTAGCCTTGTCATTATGGAAGGTAGTTCGTTGTTGGGATTTTGTTACTCCAATGGATGGTAGCCTTGTCATTATGGAAGGTAGTTCGTTTTTGAGATTTTGTTACTCCAATGGATGGTAGCCTTGTCATTATGGAAGGTAGTTTGTTGTTGGGATTTTGTTACTCCAATGGATGGTAGCCTTGTTATTATGGATGGTAGTTCATTGTTGATATTTTCTTACTCCAATGGATGGTAGCCTTGTCATTATGGAAGGTAGTTTATTGTTGAGATTTTGTTACTCCAATGGATGGTAGCCTTGTTATTATGGATGGTAGTTTGTTGTTGAGATTTTGTTACTCCAATGGATGGTAGCCTTGTCATTATGTAAGGTAGTTCGTTGTTGAAATTTGGTTAATCCAATGGATGTTAGCCTTGTCATTATGGAAGGTAGTTCGTTGTTGAGATTTTTTTACTCCAATGGATGGTAGCCTTGTAATTATGGAAGGTAGTTCATTGTTGAGATTTTGTTACTCCAATGGATGGTAGCCTTGTAATTATGGAAGGTAGTTCGTTGTTGGGATTTTGTTACTCCAATGGATGGTAGCCTTGTCATTATGGAAGGTAGTTCGTTTTTGAGATTTTCTTACTCCAATGGATGGTAGCCTTGTCATTATGGAAGGTAGTTTATTGTTGAGATTTTGTTACTCCAATGGATGGTAGCCTTGTTATTATGGATGGTAGTTCATTGTTGATATTTTCTTACTCCAATGGATGGTAGCCTTGTCATTATGGAAGGTAGTTTATTGTTGAGATTTTGTTACTCCAATGGATGGTAGCCTTGTTATTATGGATGGTAGTTTGTTGTTGAGATTTTGTTACTCCAATGGATGGTAGCCTTGTCATTATGTAAGGTAGTTCGTTGTTGAAATTTGGTTAATCCAATGGATGTTAGCCTTGTCATTATGGAAGGTAGTTCGTTGTTGAGATTTTTTTACTCCAATGGATGGTAGCCTTGTAATTATGGAAGGTAGTTCATTGTTGAGATTTTGTTACTCCAATGGATGGTAGCCTTGTAATTATGGAAGGTAGTTTGTTGTTGGGATTTTGTTACTCCAATGGATGGTAGCCTTGTCATTATGGAAGGTAGTTCGTTTTTGAGATTTTCTTACTCCAATGGATGGTAGCCTTGTCATTATGGAAGGTAGTTTATTGTTGAGATTTTGTTACTCCAATGCATGGTAGCCTTGTTATTATGGATGGTAGTTCATTGTTGAGATTTTCTTACTCCAATGGATGGTAGCCTTGTCATTATGGAAGGTAGTTTATTGTTGAGATTTTGTTACTCCAATGGATGGTAGCCTTGTTATTATGGATGGTAGTTTGTTGTTGATATTTTGTTACTCCAGTGGATGGTATCCTTGTCATTATGTAAGGTAGTTCGTTGTTGAAATTTGGTTACTCCAATGGATGGTAGCCTTGTCATTATGAAAGGTAGTTCGTTGTTGAGATTTTGTTACTCCAATGGATGGTAGCCCTGTCATTATGGTAGGTAGTTCATTGTTGAGATTTTGTTACTCCAATGGATGGTAGCCTTGTAATTATGGAAGGTAGTTCGTTGTTGGGATTTTGTTAATCCAATGTATTGTAGCCTTGTCATTATAGAAAGTAGTTCGTTTTTGAGATTTTGTTACTCCAATGAATGTTATCCTTGTCATTATGGAAGGTAGTTCGTTGTTGAGATTTTGTTACTCCAATGGATGGTAGCCTTCTCATTATGGCAGGTAGCTCGTTTTTGAAATTTTTTTACTCCAATGGATGGAAGCCTTGTCATTATGGAAGGTAGTTCGTTGTTGAGATTTTGTTACTCGAATGGATGATAGCCTTGTCATTATGGAAGGTAGTTGATTGTTTAGATTTTGTTTCTCCAATGGATGGTATCCTTGTCATTCTGGAAGGTAGTTCGTTGTTGAGATTTTGTTACTCCAATGGATGGTAGCCTTGTCATTATGGAAGGTAGTTCATTATTGAGATATTATTACTCCAATCGATGGTAGCCTTGTCATTATGGAAGGTATTTCGTTGTTGGGATTTTGTTACTCCAATGGATGGTAGCCTTCTCATTATAGAAGGTAGATTATTGTTGAGATTTTGTTACTCCAATGGATGTTAGCCTTGTTATTATGGATGGTAGTTCATTGTTGAGATTTTCTTACTCCAATGGATGGTAGCCTTGTCATTATGGAAAGTAGTTTATTGTTGAGATTTTGTTACTCCAATGGATGGTAGCCTTGTTATTATGGATGGTAGTTTGTTGTTGGGATTTTGTTACTCCAATGGATGGTAGCCTTGTCATTATGTAAGGTAGTTCGTTGTTGAAATTTGGATACTCCAATGGATGGTAGCCTTGTAATTATAATAGGTAGTTCGTTGTTGAGATTATGTTACTCCAATGGATGGTAGCCCTGTCATTATGGAAGGTAGTTCATTGTTGGGATTTTGTTACTCCAATGTATTGTAGCCTTGTCATTATAGAAAGTAGTTCATTTTTGAGATTTTGTTACTCCAATGAATGGTATCCTTGTCATTATGGAAGGTAGTTCGTTGTTGAGATTTTGTTACTCCAATGGATGGTAGCCTTCTCATTATGGCAGGTAGTTCGTTTTTGAAATTTTTTTACTCCAACGGATGGTAGCCTTGTCATTATGGAAGGTAGTTCGTTGTTGAGATTTTGTTACTCGAATGGATGATAGCCTTGTCATTATGGAAGGTAGTTCATTGTTGAGATTTTGTTACTCCAATGGATGGTAGCCTTATCATTATGGAAGGTAGTTCATTGTTGAGATTTTATTACTCCAATGGATGGTAGCCTTGTCATTATGGAAGGTATTTCGTTGTTGGGATTTTGTTACCCCAATGGATGGTAGCCTTCTCATTATAAAAGGTAGTTCGTTATTGAGATTTTCTTATTCCAATGGATGGTAGCCTTGTCATTATGGAAGGTAGTTTATTGTTGAGATTTTGTTACTCCAATGGATGGTAGCCTTGTTATTATGGATGGTAGTTCATTGTTGAGATTTTCTTACTCCAATGGATGGTAGCCTTGTCATTATGGAAGGTAGTTTATTGTTGAGATTTTGTTACTCCAATGGATGGTAGCCTTGTTATTATGGATGGTAGTTTGTTGTTGAGATTTTGTTACTCCAATGGATGGTAGCCTTGTCATTATGTAAGGTAGTTCGTTGTTGAAATTTGGTTATTCCAATGGATGGTAGCCTTGTCATTATGAAAGGTAGTTCGTTGTTGAGATTTTGTTACAAGAATGGATGGTAGCCTTGACATTACGGAAGGTAGTTCGTTGTTGAGATTTTTTTACTCCAATGGATGGTAGCCTTGTTATTATGTAAAGTAGTTAATTGTTGAGATTTTGTTACTCGAATGGATGGTAGCCTTGTCATTATGGAAGGTAGTTTGTTGTTGAGATTGTGTTACTACAATGGATGGTAGACTTGTCATTATGGAAGGTAGTTCATTGTTGAGATTTTGTTACTGCAATGGATGGTAGCCTTGTCATTATGGAAGGCAGTTCATTGTTGAGATTTTGTTACTCCAATGGATGGTAGCCTAATAATTATGGAAGGTATTTCGTTGTTGGGACTTTGTTACTCTAATGTATGGTAGCCTGGTCATTATAGAAGGTTGCTCTTTTTTCAGATTTTGTTACTCCAATGGATGGTATCCTTGTCATTACGGAAGGTAGTTCGTTGTTGATATTTTGTAACTCTAATGGATGGTAGCCTTCTAATTATAGAAGGTAGTTCGTTGTTGAGATTTTTTTACTCCAATGGATGGTAACCTTGTAATTATGGAAGGTAGTTCATTGTTAGGATTTTGTTACTCCGATGGATGGTAGCCTTGTCATTATGGAAGGTAGTTTGTTGTTGATATTTTTTTACTCCAATGGATGGTAGCCTTGTCATTATTGAAGGTAGTTCGTTGTTGAAATTTTGTTACTCCAATGGATGGTAGCCTTGTCATTATGGAAGGTAGTTCGTTGTTGAGATATTGTTACTCCAACGGATGGTAGCCTTGTCATTATGGAAGGTAGTTCATTGTTGAGAATTTGTTACTCCATTGAATGGTAGCCTTGTCATTATGGAAGGTATTTCGTTGTTGGGATTTTGTTACCCCAATGGATGGTAGCCTTCTCATTATAAAAGGTAGTTCGTTGTTGAGATTTTGTTACTCGAATGGATGATAGCCTTGTCATTCTGGAAGGTAGTTCGTTGTTGAGATTTTGTTACTCCAATGGATGGTAGCCTTATCATTAGGGAAGGTAGTTCATTGTTGAGATTTTATTACTCCAATGGATGGTAGCCTTGTCATTATGGAAGGTATTTCGTTGTTGGGATTTTGTTACCCCAATGGATGGTAGCCTTCTCATTATAAAAGGTAGTTCGTTGTTGAGATTTTCTTATTCCAATGGATGGTAGCCTTGTCATTATGGAAGGTAGTTTATTGTTGAGATTTTGTTACTCCAATGGATGGTAGCCTTGTTATTATGGATAGTAGTTCATTGTTGAGATTTTCTTACTCCAATGGATGGTAGCCTTGTCATTATGGAAGGTAGTTTATTGTTGAGATTTTGTTACTCCAATGGATGGTAGCCTTGTTATTATGGATGGTAGTTTTTTGTTGAGATTTTGTTACTCCAATGGATGGTAGCCTTGTCATTATGTAAGGTAGTTCGTTGTTGAAATTTGGTTATTCCAATGGATGGTAGCCTTGTCATTATGAAAGGTAGTTCGTTGTTAAGATTTTGTTACAAGAATGGATGGTAGCCTTGACATTACGGAAGGCAGTTCGTTGTTGAGATTTTGTTACTCCAATGGATGGTAGCCTTGTTATTATGTAAAGTAGATAATTGTTGAGATTTTGTTACTCGAATGGATGGTAGCCTTGTCATTATTGAAGGTAGTTTGTTGTTGAGATTTTGTTACTACAATGGATGGTAGACTTGTCATTATGGAAGGTAGTTCATTGTTGAGATTTTGTTACTCCAATGGATGGTAGCCTTGTCATTATGGAAGGCAGTTCATTGTTGAGATTTTGTTACTCCAATGGATGGTAGCCTTGTAATTATGGAAGGTATTTCGTTGTTGGGACTTTGTTACTCTAATGTATGGTAGCCTGGTCATTATAGAAGGTTGCTCTTTTTTCAGATTTTGTTACTCCAATGGATGGTATCCTTGTCATTACGGAAGGTAGTTCGTTGTTGATATTTTGTAACTCTAATGGATGGTAGCCTTCTAATTATAGAAGGTAGTTCGTTGTTGAGATTTTTTTACTCCAATGGATGGTAACCTTGTAATTATGGAAGGTAGTTCATTGTTAGGATTTTGTTACTCCGATGGATGGTAGCCTTGTCATTATGGAAGGTAGTTTGTTGTTGATATTTTTTTACTCCAATGGATGGTAGCCTTGTCACTATTGAAGGTAGTTCGTTGTTGAAATTTTGTTACTCCAATGGATGGTAGCCTTGTCATTATGGAAGGTAGTTCGTTGTTGAGATATTGTTACTCCAACGGATGGTAGCCTTGTCATTATGGAAGGTAGTTCATTGTTGAGAATTTGTTACTCCATTGAATGGTAGCCTTGTCATTATGGAAGGTAGTTCGTTTTTGAGATTTTTTTACAATAATGGATGGTAGCCTTGACATTACGGAAGATAGTTCGTTGTGGAGATTTTGTTACTCCAATCGATGGTAGCCTTGTTATTATGTAAAGTAGTTCATTGTTGAGATTTTGTTACTCGAATGGATGGTTGCCTTGTCATTATGGAAGGTAGTTTGTTGTTTAGATTTTGTTACTACAATGGATGGTAGACTTGACATTATGAAAGGTAGTTCGTTGTTTAGATTTTTTTACTCTAATGGATGGTAGCCTTGTCATTATGGAAGGTAGTGCATTGTTGAGATTTTACTACTCCAATGGATAGCAACCTTGTCATTATGGAAGGTAGTTCATTGTTGAGATTTTGTTACTCCAATGGATGGTAGCCTTTTCATTATAGAAGGTAGTTCATTGTTGAGTTTTGTTACTCCAATGGATGGTAGTCTTATTATTACGCAAGGTAGTTTGTTGTTGAGATTTTGTTACTCCAATGGATGGTAGCCTTGTTATTATGAATGGTAGTTTGTTGTTGAGATTTTGTTACTCCAATGGATGGTAGCCTTGTCATTATGTAAGGTAGTTCGTTGTTGAAATTTGGTTACTCCAATGGATGGTAGCCTTGTCATTATGGAAGGTAGTTCGTTGTTAAGATTTTGTTACTCCAATGGATGGTAGCCTTGTCATTATGGAAGGTAGTTCATTGTTGAGATTTTGTTACTCCAATGGATGGTAGCCTTGTAATTATGGAAGGTAGTTTGTTGTTGGGATTTTGTTACTCCAATGTATTGTAGCCTTGTCATTATAGAAGGTGGTGTGTTGTTGAGATTTTACTACTCCAATGGATGGCAACCTTGTCATTATGAAAGGTAGTTCATTGTTGAGATTTTGGTACTCCAATGGATGGTAGCCTTCTCATTATAGAAGGTAGTTCATTGTTGAGTTTTGTTACTCCAATGGATGGTAGCCTTATCATTACGCAAGGTAGTTTGTTGTTGAGATTTTGTTACTCCAATGGATGGTAGCCTTGTTATTATGGATGGTAGTTCATTGTTGAGATTTTCTTACTCCAATGGATGGTAGCCTTGTCATTATGGAAAGTAGTTTATTGTTGAGATTTTGTTACTCCAATGGATGGTAGCCTTGTTATTATGGATGGTAGTTTGTTGTTGGGATTTTGTTACTCCAATGGATGGTAGCCTTGTCATTATGTAAGGTAGTTTGTTGTTGAAATTTGGATACTCCAATGGATGGTAGCCTTGTAATTATAATAGGTAGTTCGTTGTTGAGATTATGTTACTCCAATGGATGGTAGCCCTGTCATTATGGAAGGTAGTTCATTGTTGGGATTTTGTTACTCCAATGTATTGTAGCCTTGTCATTATAGAAAGTAGTTCATTTTTGAGATTTTGTTACTCCAATGAATGGTATCCTTGTCATTATGGAAGGTAGTTCGTTGTTGAGATTTTGTTACTCCAATGGATGGTAGCCTTCTCATTATGGCAGGTAGTTCGTTTTTGAAATTTTTTTACTCCATTGGATGGTAGCCTTGTCATTATGGAAGGTAGTTCGTTGTTGAGATTTTGTTACTCGAATGGATGATAGCCTTGTCATTATGGAAGGTAGTTCATTGTTGAGATTTTGTTACTCCAATGGATGGTAGCCTTATCATTATGGAAGGTAGTTTATTGTTGAGATTTTATTACTCCAATGGATGGTAGCCTTGTCATTATGGAAGGTATTTCGTTGTTGGGATTTTGTTACCCCAATGGATGGTAGCCTTCTCATTATAAAAGGTAGTTCGTTGTTGAGATTTTGTTACTCGAATGGATGATAGCCTTTGCATTCTGGAAGGTAGTTCGTTGTTGAGATTTTGTTACTCCAATGGATGGTAGCCTTATCATTATGGAAGGTAGTTCATTGTTGAGATTTTATTACTCCAATGGATGGTAGCCTTGTCATTATGGAAGGTATTTCGTTGTTGGGATTTTGTTACCCCAATGGATGGTAGCCTTCTCATTATAAAAGGTAGTTCGTTGTTGAGATTTTCTTATTCCAATGGATGGTAGCCTTGTAATTATGGAAGGTAGTTTCTTGTTGAGATTTTGTTACTCCAATGGATGGTAGCCTTGTTATTATGGATGGTAGTTCATTGTTGAGATTTTCTTACTCCAATGGATGGTAGCCTTGTCATTATGGAAGGTAGTTTATTGTTGAGATTTTGTTACTCCAATGGATGGTAGCCTTGTTATTATGGATGGTAGTTTGTTGTTGAGATTTTGTTACTCCAATGGATGGTAGCCTTGTCATTATGTAAGGTAGTTCGTTGTTGAAATTTGGTTATTCCAATGGATGGTAGCCTTGTCATTATGAAAGGTAGTTCGTTGTTAAGATTTTGTTACAAGAATGGATGGTAGCCTTGACATTACGGAAGGCAGTTCGTTGTTGAGATTTTGTTACTCCAATGGATGGTAGCCTTGTTATTATGTAAAGTAGTTAATTGTTGAGATTTTGTTACTCGAATGGATGGTAGCCTTGTCATTATGGAAGGTAGTTTGTTGTTGAGATTTTGTTACTACAATGGATGGTAGACTTGTCATTATGGAAGGTAGTTCATTGTTGAGATTTTGTTACTCCAATGGATGGTAGCCTTGTCATTATGGAAGGCAGTTCATTGTTGAGATTTTGTTACTCCAATGGATGGTAGCCTTGTAATTATGGAAGGTATTTCGTTGTTGGGACTTTGTTACTCTAATGTATGGTAGCCTGGTCATTATAGAAGGTTGCTCTTTTTTCAGATTTTGTTACTCCAATGGATGGTATCCTTGTCATTACGGAAGGTAGTTCGTTGTTGATATTTTGTAACTCTAATGGATGGTAGCCTTCTAATTATAGAAGGTAGTTCGTTGTTGAGATTTTTTTACTCCAATGGATGGTAACCTTGTAATTATGGAAGGTAGTTCATTGTTAGGATTTTGTTACTCCGATGGATGGTAGCCTTGTCATTATGGAAGGTAGTTTGTTGTTGATATTTTTTTACTCCAATGGATGGTAGCCTTGTCATTATTGAAGGTAGTTCGTTGTTGAAATTTTGTTACTCCAATGGATGGTAGCCTTGTCATTATGGAAGGTAGTTCGTTGTTAAGATTTTGTTACTCCAATGGATGGTAGCCTTATCATTATGGAAGGTAGTTCATTGTTGAGATTTTGTTACTCCAATGGATGGTAGCCTTGTAATTATGGAAGGTAGTTTGTTGTTGGGATTTTGTTACTCCAATGTATTGTAGCCTTGTCATTATAGAAGGTGGTGTGTTGTTGAGATTTTACTACTCCAATGGATGGCAACCTTGTCATTATGAAAGGTAGTTCGTTGTTGAGATTTTGGTACTCCAATGGATGGTAGCCTTCTCATTATAGAAGGTAGTTCATTGTTGAGTTTTGTTACTCCAATGGATGGTAGCCTTATCATTACGCAAGGTAGTTTGTTGTTGAGATTTTGTTACTCCAATGGATGGTAGCCTTGTTATTATGGATGGTAGTTCATTGTTGAGATTTTCTTACTCCAATGGATGGTAGCCTTGTCATTATGGAAAGTAGTTTATTGTTGAGATTTTGTTACTCCAATGGATGGTAGCCTTGTTATTATGGATGGTAGTTTGTTGTTGGGATTTTGTTACTCCAATGGATGGTAGCCTTGTCATTATGTAAGGTAGTTTGTTGTTGAAATTTGGATACTCCAATGGATGGTAGCCTTGTAATTATAATAGGTAGTTCGTTGTTGAGATTATGTTACTCCAATGGATGGTAGCCCTGTCATTATGGAAGGTAGTTCATTGTTGGGATTTTGTTACTCCAATGTATTGTAGCCTTGTCATTATAGAAAGTAGTTCATTTTTGAGATTTTGTTACTCCAATGAATGGTATCCTTGTCATTATGGAAGGTAGTTCGTTGTTGAGATTTTGTTACTCCAATGGATGGTAGCCTTCTCATTATGGCAGGTAGTTCGTTTTTGAAATTTTTTTACTCCAATGGATGGTAGCCTTGTCATTATGGAAGGTAGTTCGTTGTTGAGATTTTGTTACTCGAATGGATGATAGCCTTGTCATTATGGAAGGTAGTTCATTGTTGAGATTTTGTTACTCCAATGGATGGTAGCCTTATCATTATGGAAGGTAGTTTATTGTTGAGATTTTATTACTCCAATGGATGGTAGCCTTGTCATTATGGAAGGTATTTCGTTGTTGGGATTTTGTTACCCCAATGGATGGTAGCCTTCTCATTATAAAAGGTAGTTCGTTGTTGAGATTTTGTTACTCGAATGGATGATAGCTTTTGCATTCTGGAAGGTAGTTCGTTGTTGAGATTTTGTTACTCCAATGGATGGTAGCCTTATCATTATGGAAGGTAGTTCATTGTTGAGATTTTATTACTCCAATGGATGGTAGCCTTGTCATTATGGAAGGTATTTCGTTGTTGGGATTTTGTTACCCCAATGGATGGTAGCCTTCTCATTATAAAAGGTAGTTCGTTGTTGAGATTTTCTTATTCCAATGGATGGTAGCCTTGTAATTATGGAAGGTAGTTTATTGTTGAGATTTTGTTACTCCAATGGATGGTAGCCTTGTTATTATGGATGGTAGTTCATTGTTGAGATTTTCTTACTCCAATGGATGGTAGCCTTGTCATTATGGAAGGTAGTTTATTGTTGAGATTTTGTTACTCCAATGGATGGTAGCCTTGTTATTATGGATGGTAGTTTGTTGTTGAGATTTTGTTACTCCAATGGATGGTAGCCTTGTCATTATGTAAGGTAGTTCGTTGTTGAAATTTGGTTATTCCAATGGATGGTAGCCTTGTCATTATGAAAGGTAGTTCGTTGTTAAGATTTTGTTACAAGAATGGATGGTAGCCTTGACATTACGGAAGGCAGTTCGTTGTTGAGATTTTGTTACTCCAATGGATGGTAGCCTTGTTATTATGTAAAGTAGTTAATTGTTGAGATTTTGTTACTCGAATGGATGGTAGCCTTGTCATTATGGAAGGTAGTTTGTTGTTGAGATTTTGTTACTACAATGGATGGTAGACTTGTCATTATGGAAGGTAGTTCATTGTTGAGATTTTGTTACTCCAATGGATGGTAGCCTTGTCATTATGGAAGGCAGTTCATTGTTGAGATTTTGTTACTCCAATGGATGGTAGCCTTGTAATTATGGAAGGTATTTCGTTGTTGGGACTTTGTTACTCTAATGTATGGTAGCCTGGTCATTATAGAAGGTTGCTCTTTTTTCAGATTTTGTTACTCCAATGGATGGTATCCTTGTCATTACGGAAGGTAGTTCGTTGTTGATATTTTGTAACTCTAATGGATGGTAGCCTTCTAATTATAGAAGGTAGTTCGTTGTTGAGATTTTTTTACTCCAATGAATGGTAACCTTGTAATTATGGAAGGTAGTTCATTGTTAGGATTTTGTTACTCCGATGGATGGTAGCCTTGTCATTATGGAAGGTAGTTTGTTGTTGATATTTTTTTACTCCAATGGATGGTAGCCTTGTCATTATTGAAGGTAGTTCGTTGTTGAAATTTTGTTACTCCAATGGATGGTAGCCTTGTCATTATGGAAGGTAGTTCGTTGTTGAGATATTGTTACTCCAACGGATGGTAGCCTTGTCATTATGGAAGGTAGTTCATTGTTGAGAATTTGTTACTACATTGAATGGTAGCCTTGTCATTATGGAAGGTAGTTCGTTTTCGAGATTTTTTTACAATAATGGATGGTAGCCTTGACATTACGGAAGATAGTTCGTTGTTGAGATTTTGTTACTCCAATGGATGGTAGCCTTGTTATTATGTAAAGTAGTTCATTTTTGAGATTTTGTTACTCGAATGGATCGTTGCCTTGTCATTATGGAAGGTAGTTTGTTGTTTAGATTTTGTTACTACAATGGATGGTAGACTTGACATTATGAAAGGTAGTTCGTTGTTTAGATTTTTTTACTCTAATGGATGGTAGCCTTGTCATTATGGAAGGTAGTGCATTGTTGAGATTTTACTACTCCAATGGATAGCAACCTTGTCATTATGGAAGGTAGTTCATTGTTGAGATTTTGTTACTCCAATGGATGGTAGCCTTTTCATTATAGAAGGTAGTTCATTGTTGAGTTTTGTTACTCCAATGGATGTTAGTCTTATCATTACGCAAGGTAGTTTGTTGTTGAGATTTTGTTACTCCAATGGATTGTAGCCTTGATATTATGAATGGTAGTTTGTTGTTGAAATTTTGTTACTCCAATGGATGGTAGCCTTGTCATTATGTAAGGTAGTTCGTTGTTGAAATTTGGTTACTCCAATGGATGGTAGCCTTGTCATTATGGAAGGTAGTTCGTTGTTAAGATTTTGTTACTCCAATGGATGGTAGCCTTGTCATTATGGAAGGTAGTTCATTGTTGAGATTTTGTTACTCCAATGGATGGTAGCCTTGTAATTATGGAAGGTAGTTTGTTGTTGGGATTTTGTTACTCCAATGTATTGTAGCCTTGTCATTATAGAAGGTGGTGTGTTGTTGAGATTTTACTACTCCAATGGATGGCAGCCTTGTCATTATGAAAGGTAGTTCGTTGTTGAGATTTTGGTACTCCAATGGATGGTAGCCTTCTCATTATAGAAGGTAGTTCATTGTTGAGTTTTGTTACTCCAATGGATGGTAGCCTTATCATTACGCAAGGTAGTTTGTTGTTGAGATTTTGTTACTCCAATGGATGGTAGCCTTGTTATTATGGATGGTAGTTCATTGTTGAGATTTTCTTACTCCAATGGATGGTAGCCTTGTCATTATGGAAAGTAGTTTATTGTTGAGATTTTGTTACTCCAATGGATGGTAGCCTTGTTATTATGGATGGTAGTTTGTTGTTGGGATTTTGTTACTCCAATGGATGGTAGCCTTGTCATTATGTAAGGTAGTTTGTTGTTGAAATTTGGATACTCCAATGGATGGTAGCCTTGTAATTATAATAGGTAGTTCGTTGTTGAGATTATATTACTCCAATGGATGGTAGCCCTGTCATTATGGAAGGTATTTCATTGTTGGGATTTTGTTACTCCAATGTATTGTAGCCTTGTCATTATAGAAAGTAGTTCATTTTTGAGATTTTGTTACTCCAATGAATGGTATCCTTGTCATTATGGAAGGTAGTTCGTTGTTGAGATTTTGTTACTCCAATGGATGGTAGCCTTCTCATTATGGCAGGTAGTTCGTTTTTGAAATTTTTTTACTCCAATGGATGGTAGCCTTGTCATTATGGAAGGTAGTTCGTTGTTGAGATTTTGTTACTCGAATGGATGATAGCCTTGTCATTATGGAATGTAGTTCATTGTTGAGATTTTGTTACTCCAATGGATGGTAGCCTTATCATTATGGAAGGTAGTTTATTGTTGAGATTTTATTACTCCAATGGATGGTAGCCTTCTCATTATGGAAGGTATTTCGTTGTTGGGATTTTGTTACCCCAATGGATGGTAGCCTTCTCATTATAAAAGGTAGTTCGTTGTTGAGATTTTGTTACTCGAATGGATGATAGCCTTGTCATTATGGAAGGTAGTTCATTGTTGAGATTTTGTTACTCCAATGGATGGTAGCCTTATCATTATGGAAGGTAGTTTATTGTTGATATTTTATTACTCCAATGGATGGTAGCCTTGTCATTATGGAAGGTATTTCGTTGTTGGGATTTTGTTACCCCAATGGATGGTAGCCTTCTCATTATAAAAGGTAGTTCGTTGTTGAGATTTTCTTATTCCAATGGATGGTAGCCTTGTAATTATGGAAGGTAGTTTATTGTTGAGATTTTGTTACTCCAATGGATGGTAGCCTTGTTATTATGGATGGTAGTTCATTGTTGAGATTTTCTTACTCCAATGGATGGTAGCCTTGTCATTATGGAAGGTAGTTTATTGTTGAGATTTTGTTACTCCAATGGATGGTAGCCTTGTTATTATGGATGGTAGTTTGTTGTTGAGATTTTGTTACTCCAATGGATGGTAGCCTTGTCATTATGCAAGGTAGTTCGTTGTTGAAATTTGGTTATTCCAATGGATGGTAGCCTTGTCATTATGAAAGGTAGTTCGTTGTTAAGATTTTGTTACAAGAATGGATGGTAGCCTTGACATTACGGAAGGCAGTTCGTTGTTGAGATTTTGTTACTCCAATGGATGGTAGCCTTGTTATTATGTAAAGTAGTTAATTGTTGAGATTTTTTTACTCGAATGGATGGTAGCCTTGTCATTATGGAAGGTAGTTTGTTGTTGAGATTTTGTTACTACAATGGATGGTAGACTTGTCATTATGGAAGGTAGTTCATTGTTGAGATTTTGTTACTCCAATGGATGGTAGCCTTGTCATTATGGAAGGCAGTTCATTGTTGAGATTTTGTTACTCCAATGGATGGTAGCCTTGTAATTATGGAAGGTATTTCGTTGTTGGGACTTTGTTACTCTAATGTATGGTAGCCTGGTCATTATAGAAGGTTGCTCTTTTTTCAGATTTTGTTACTCCAATGGATGGTATCCTTGTCATTACGGAAGGTAGTTCGTTGTTGATATTTTGTAACTCTAATGGATGGTAGCCTTCTAATTATAGAAGGTAGTTCGTTGTTGAGATTTTTTTACTCCAATGAATGGTAACCTTGTAATTATGGAAGGTAGTTCATTGTTAGGATTTTGTTACTCCGATGGATGGTAGCCTTGTTATTATGGAAGGTAGTTTGTTGTTGATATTTTTTTACTCCAATGGATGGTAGCCTTGTCATTATTGAAGGTAGTTCGTTGTTGAAATTTTGTTACTCCAATGGATGGTAGCCTTGTCATTATGGAAGGTAGTTCGTTGTTGAGATATTGTTACTCCAACGGATGGTAGCCTTGTCATTATGGAAGGTAGTTCATTGTTGAGAATTTGTTACTACATTGAATGGTAGCCTTGTCATTATGGAAGGTAGTTCGTTTTCGAGATTTTTTTACAATAATGGATGGTAGCCTTGACATTACGGAAGATAGTTCGTTGTTGAGATTTTGTTACTCCAATGGATGGTAGCCTTGTTATTATGTAAAGTAGTTCATTTTTGAGATTTTGTTACTCGAATGGATCGTTGCCTTGTCATTATGGAAGGTAGTTTGTTGTTTAGATTTTGTTACTACAATGGATGGTAGACTTGACATTATGAAAGGTAGTTCGTTGTTTAGATTTTTTTACTCTAATGGATGGTATCCTTGTCATTATGGAAGGTAGTGCATTGTTGAGATTTTACTACTCCAATGGATAGCAACCTTGTCATTATGGAAGGTAGTTCATTGTTGAGATTTTGTTACTCCAATGGATGGTAGCCTTTTCATTATAGAAGGTAGTTCATTGTTGAGTTTTGTTACTCCAATGGATGTTAGTCTTATCATTACGCAAGGTAGTTTGTTGTTGAGATTTTGTTACTCCAATGGATTGTAGCCTTGATATTATGAATGGTAGTTTGTTGTTGAAATTTTGTTACTCCAATGGATGGTAGCCTTGTCATTATGTAAGGTAGTTCGTTGTTGAAATTTGGTTACTCCAATGGATGGTAGCCTTGTCATTATGGAAGGTAGTTCGTTGTTAAGATTTTGTTACTCCAATGGATGGTAGCCTTGTCATTATGGAAGGTAGTTCATTGTTGAGATTTTGTTACTCCAATGGATGGTAGCCTTGTAATTATGGAAGGTAGTTTGTTGTTGGGATTTTGTTACTCCAATGTATTGTAGCCTTGTCATTATAGAAGGTGGTGTGTTGTTGAGATTTTACTACTCCAATGGATGGCAGCCTTGTCATTATGAAAGGTAGTTCGTTGTTGAGATTTTGGTACTCCAATGGATGGTAGCCTTCTCATTATAGAAGGTAGTTCATTGTTGAGTTTTGTTACTCCAATGGATGGTAGCCTTATCATTACGCAAGGTAGTTTGTTGTTGAGATTTTGTTACTCCAATGGATGGTAGCCTTGTTATTATGGATGGTAGTTCATTGTTGAGATTTTCTTACTCCAATGGATGGTAGCCTTGTCATTATGGAAAGTAGTTTATTGTTGAGATTTTGTTACTCCAATGGATGGTAGCCTTGTTATTATGGATGGTAGTTTGTTGTTGGGATTTTGTTACTCCAATGGATGGTAGCCTTGTCATTATGTAAGGTAGTTTGTTGTTGAAATTTGGATACTCCAATGGATGGTAGCCTTGTAATTATAATAGGTAGTTCGTTGTTGAGATTATATTACTCCAATGGATGGTAGCCCTGTCATTATGGAAGGTATTTCATTGTTGGGATTTTGTTACTCCAATGTATTGTAGCCTTGTCATTATAGAAAGTAGTTCATTTTTGAGATTTTGTTACTCCAATGAATGGTATCCTTGTCATTATGGAAGGTAGTTCGTTGTTGAGATTTTGTTACTCCAATGGATGGTAGCCTTCTCATTATGGCAGGTAGTTCGTTTTTGAAATTTTTTTACTCCAATGGATGGTAGCCTTGTCATTATGGAAGGTAGTTCGTTGTTGAGATTTTGTTACTCGAATGGATGATAGCCTTGTCATTATGGAAGGTAGTTCATTGTTGAGATTTTGTTACTCCAATGGATGGTAGCCTTATCATTATGGAAGGTAGTTTATTGTTGAGATTTTATTACTCCAATGGATGGTAGCCTTCTCATTATGGAAGGTATTTCGTTGTTGGGATTTTGTTACCCCAATGGATGGTAGCCTTCTCATTATAAAAGGTAGTTCGTTGTTGAGATTTTGTTACTCGAATGGATGATAGCCTTTGCATTCTGGAAGGTAGTTCGTTGTTGAGATTTTGTTACTCCAATGGATGGTAGCCTTATCATTATGGAAGGTAGTTCATTGTTGAGATTTTATTACTCCAATGGATGGTAGCCTTGTCATTATGGACGGTATTTCGTTGTTGGGATTTTGTTACCCCAATGGATGGTAGCCTTCTCATTATAAAAGGTAGTTCGTTGTTGAGATTTTCTTATTCCAATGGATGGTAGCCTTGTAATTATGGAAGGTAGTTTATTGTTGAGATTTTGTTACTCCAATGGATGGTAGCCTTGTTATTATGGATGGTAGTTCATTGTTGAGATTTTCTTACTCCAATGGATGGTAGCCTTGTCATTATGGAAGGTAGTTTATTGTTGAGATTTTGTTACTCCAATGGATGGTAGCCTTGTTATTATGGATGGTAGTTTGTTGTTGAGATTTTGTTACTCCAATGGATGGTAGCCTTGTCATTATGTAAGGTAGTTCGTTGTTGAAATTTGGTTATTCCAATGGATGGTAGCCTTGTCATTATGAAAGGTAGTTCGTTGTTAAGATTTTGTTACAAGAATGGATGGTAGCCTTGACATTACGGAAGGCAGTTCGTTGTTGAGATTTTGTTACTCCAATGGATGGTAGCCTTGTTATTATGTAAAGTAGTTAATTGTTGAGATTTTGTTACTCGAATGGATGGTAGCCTTGTCATTATGGAAGGTAGTTTGTTGGTGAGATTTTGTTACTACAATGGATGATAGACTTGTCATTATGGAAGGTAGTTCATTGTTGAGATTTTGTTACTCCAATGGATGGTAGCCTTGTCATTATGGAAGGCAGTTCATTGTTGAGATTTTGTTACTCCAATGGATGGTAGCCTTGTAATTATGGAAGGTATTTCGTTGTTGGGACTTTGTTACTCTAATGTATGGTAGCCTGGTCATTATAGAAGGTTGCTCTTTTTTCAGATTTTGTTACTCCAATGGATGGTATCCTTGTCATTACGGAAGGTAGTTCGTTGTTGATATTTTGTAACTCTAATGGATGGTAGCCTACTAATTATAGAAGGTAGTTCGTTGTTGAAATTTTTTTACTCCAATGGATGGTAACCTTGTAATTATGGAAGGTAGTTCATTGTTAGGATTTTATTACTCCGATGGATGGTAGCCTTGTCATTATTGAAGGTAGTTCGTTGTTGAAATTTTGTTACTCCAATGGATGGTAGCCTTGTCATTATGGAAGGTAGTTCGTTGTTGAGATATTGTTACTCCAACGGATGGTAGCCTTGTCATTATGGAAGGTAGTTCATTGTTGAGAATTTGTTACTCCATTGAATGGTAGCCTTGTCATTATGGAAGGTAGTTCGTTTTTGAGATTTTTTTACAATAATGGATGGTAGCCTTGACGTTACGGAAGATAGTTCGTTGTTGAGATTTTGTTACTCCAATGGATGGTAGCCTTGTTATTATGTAAAGTAGTTCATTGTTGAGATTTTGTTACTCGAATGGATGGTTGCCTTGTCATTATGGAAGGTAGTTTGTTGTTTAGATTTTGTTACTACAATGGATGGTAGACTTGACATTATGAAAGGTAGTTCGTTGTTTAGATTTTTTTACTCTAATGGATGGTAGCCTTGTCATTATGGAAGGTAGTGCATTGTTGAGATTTTACTACTCCAATGGATAGCAACCTTGTCATTATGGAAGGTAGTTCATTGTTGAGATTTTGTAACTCCAATGGATGGTAGCCTTTTCATTATAGAAGGTAGTTCACTGTTGAGTTTTGTTACTCCAATGGATGGTAGTCTTATCATTACGCAAGGTAGTTTGTTGTTGAGATTTTTTTACTCCAATGGATGGTAGCCTTGTTATTATGAATGGTAGTTTGTTGTTGAGATTTTGTTGCTCCAATGGATGGTAGCCTTGTCATTATGTAAGGTAGTTCGTTGTTGAAATTTGGTTACTCCAATGGATGGTAGCCTTGTCATTATGGAAGGTAGTTCGTTGTTAAGATTTTGTTACTCCAATGGATGGTAGCCTTGTCATTATGGAAGGTAGTTCATTGTTGAGATTTTGTTACTCCAATGGATGGTAGCCTTGTAATTATGGAAGGTAGTTTGTTGTTGGGATTTTGTTACTCCAATGTATTGTAGCCTTTGCATTATAGAAGGTGGTGTGTTGTTGAGATTTTACTACTCCAATGGATGGCAGCCTTGTCATTATGAAAGGTAGTTCGTTGTTAAGATTTTGGTACTCCAATGGATGGTAGCCTTCTCATTATAGAAGGTAGTTCATTGTTGAGTTTTGTTACTCCAATGGATGGTAGCCTTATCATTACGCAAGGTAGTTTGTTGTTGAGATTTTGTTACTCCAATGGATGGTAGCCTTGTTATTATGGATGGTAGTTCATTGTTGAGATTTTCTTACTCCAATGGATGGTAGCCTTGTCATTATGGAAAGTAGTTTATTGTTGAGATTTTGTTACTCCAATGGATGGTAGCCTTGTTATTATGGATGGTAGTTTGTTGTTGGGATTTTGTTACTCCAATGGATGGTAGCCTTGTCATTATGTAAGGTAGTTTGTTGTTGAAATTTGGATACTCCAATGGATGGTAGCCTTGTAATTATAATAGGTAGTTTGTTGTTGAGATTATGTTACTCCAATGGATGGTAGCCCTGTCATTATGGAAGGTAGTTCATTGTTGGGATTTTGTTACTCCAATGTATTGTAGCCTTGTCATTATAGAAAGTAGTTCATTTTTGAGATTTTGTTACTCCAATGAATGGTATCCTTGTCATTATGGAAGGTAGTTCGTTGTTGAGATTTTGTTACTCCCATGGATGGTAGCCTTCTCATTATGGCAGGTAGTTCGTTTTTGAATTTTTTTTACTCCAATGGATGGTAGCCTTGTCATTATGGAAGGTAGTTCGTTGTTGAGATTTTGTTACTCGAATGGATGATAGCCTTGTCATTATGGAAGGTAGTTCATTGTTGAGATTTTGTTACTCCAATGGATGGTAGCCTTATCATTATGGAAGGTAGTTTATTGTTGAGATTTTATTACTCCAATGGATGGTAGCCTTGTCATTATGGAAGGTATTTCGTTGTTGGGATTTTGTTACCCCAATGGATGGTAGCCTTCTCATTATAAAAGGTAGTTCGTTGTTGAGATTTTGTTACTCGAATGGATGATAGCCTTTGCATTCTGGAAGGTAGTTCGTTGTTGAGATTTTGTTACTCCAATGGATGGTAGCCTTATCATTATGGAAGGTAGTTCATTGTTGAGATTTTATTACTCCAATGGATGGTAGCCTTGTCATTATGGAAGGTATTTCATTGTTGGGATTTTGTTACCCCAATGGATGGTAGCCTTCTCATTATAAAAGGTAGTTCGTTGTTGAGATTTTCTTATTCCAATGGATGGTAGCCTTGTAATTATGGAAGGTAGTTTATTATTGAGATTTTGTTACTCCAATGGATGGTAGCCTTGTTATTATGGATGGTAGTTCATTGTTGAGATTTTCTTACTCCAATGGATGGTAGCCTTGTCATTATGGAAGGTAGTTTATTGTTGAGATTTTGTTACTCCAATGGATGATAGCCTTGTTATTATGGTTGTTATTTTGGTTTTGAGATTTTGTTACTCTAATGGATGGTAGCCTTGTCATTATGTAAGGTAGTTCATTGTTGAAATTTGGTTATTCCAATGGATGGTAGCCTTGTCATTATGTAAGGTAGTTCATTGTTGAAATTTGGTTATTCCAATGGATGGTAGCCTTGTCATTATAGAAGGTGGTGCGTTGTTGAGATTTTACTACTCCAATGGATGGCAGCCTTGTAATTATGAAAGGTAGTTCGTTGTTGAGATTTTGTTACTCCAATGGATGGTAGCCTTCTCATTATAGAAGGTAGTTATTTGTTGAGTTTTGTTACTCCAATGGATGGTAGCCTTATCATTACGCAAGGTAGTTTGTTGTTCAGATTTTGTTACTCCAATGTATGGTAGCCTTTTTATTATGGATGGTAGTTTGTTGTTGAGATTTTAATACTCCAATGGATGGTAGCCTTGTCATTATGGAAGGTAGTTCGTTGTTGAAATTTTTTTACTCCAATGGATGGTAGCATTGTCATTATGGAAGGTAGTTCATTGTTGAGATTTTGTTACTTCAATGGATGGTAGCCTTGTCATTATGGAAGATAGTTCGTTGTTGAGATTTTGTTACTCCAATGGATGGTAGCCTTGTTATTATGGAAGGTAGTTCATTGTTGGGATTTTGTTACTCAAATGGATGGTAGCCTTCTCATTATAGAAGGTAGTTCATTGTTGAGATTTTCTTACTCGAACGGATGGTAGCCTTGTCATTATGGAAGGTAGTTTATTGTTGAGATTTTTTTACTCCAATGGATGGTAGCCTTGTTATTATGGATGGTAGTTTGTTGTTGAGATTTTGTTACTCCAATGGATGGTAGCCTTGTCATTATGTAAGGTAGTTCATTGTTGAAATTTGGTTACTCCAATGGATGGTAGCCTTGTCATTATGGAAGGTAGTTTGTTGTTGAGATTTTGTTACTCCAATGGATGGTAGCCTTGTCATTATGGAAGGTAGTTCATTGTTGAGAATTTGTTACTCCAGTGGATGGTAGCCTTGTAATTATGGAAAGTAGTTCATTGTTGGGATTTTGTTACTCCAATGTATTGTAGCCTTGTCATTATAGAAGGTAGTTTGTTTTTCAGATTTTGTTACTCCAATAAATGGTATCCTTGTCATTATGGAAGGTAGCTTATTGTTGAGATTTTGTTACTCCAATGGATGGTAGCCTTGTAATTATGGAAGGTAGTTTGTTGTTGGGATTTTGTTACTCCAATGTATTGTAGCCTTGTCATTATAGAAGGTGGTGCGTTATTGAGATTTTACTACTCCAATGGATGGAAGCCTTGTCATTATGAAAGGTAGTTCGTTGTTGAGATTTTTTTACTCCAATGGATGGTAGCCTTCTCATTATAGAAGGTAGTTATTTGTTGAGTTTTGGTACTCCAGTGGATGGTAGCCTTATCATTACGCAAGGTAGTTTGTTGTTCAGATTTTGTTACTCCAATGTATGGTAGCCTTTTTATTATGGATGGTAGTTTGTTATTGAGATTTTAATACTCCAATGGACGGTAGCATTGTCATTATGGAAGGTAATTCGTTGTTGAAATTTTTTTACTCCAATGGATGGTAGCATTGTCATTATGGAAGGTAGTTCATTGTTGAGATTTTGTTACTTCAATGGATGGTAGCCTTGTCATTATGGAAGATAGTTCGTTGTTGAGATTTTGTTACTCCAATGGATGGTAGCCTTGTTATTATGGAAGGTAGTTCATTGTTGAGATTTTGTTACTCCAATGGATGGTAGCCTTGTCATTATGTAAGGTAGTTCGTTGTTGAAATTTGGATACTCCAATGGATGGTAGCCTTGTCATTATGGAATGTAGTTTGTTGTTGAGATTTTGTTACTCCAATGGATGGTAGCCTTGTCATTATGGAAGGTAGTTTATTGTTGAGATTTTGTTACTCCAGTGGATGGTAGCCTTGTAATTATGGAAGGTAGTTCATTGTTGGTATTTTGTTACTCCAATGTATTGTAGCCTTGTCATTATAGAAGGTAGTTTGTTTTTCAGATTTTGTTACTCCAATGAATGGTATCCTTGTCATTATAGAAGGTAGCTTATTGTTGAGATATTGTTACTCCAATGGATGGTAGCCTTGTTATTATGGATGGTAGTTTGTTGTTGAGATTTTGTTACTCCAATGGATGGTAGCCTTGTCATTATGTAAGGTAGTTCGTTGTTGAAATCTGGTTACTACAATGGATGGTAGCCTTGTCATTATGGAAGGTAGTTCGTTGTTGAGATTTTGTTACTCCAATGGATGGTAGCCTTGTCATTATGGAAGGTAGTTCATTGTCGAGATTTTGTTACTCCAATGGATGGTAGCCTTGTAATTATGGAAGGTAGTTTGTTGTTGGGATTTTGTTACTCCAATGTATTATAGCCTTGTCATTATAGAAAGTAGTTCGTTTTTGAGATTTTCTTACTCCAATGGATGGTAGCCTTGTCATTATGGAAGGTAGTTTATTGTTGAGATTTTGTTACTCCAATGGATGGTAGCCTTGTTATTATGGATGTTAGTTTGATGTTGAGATTTTGTTACTCCAATGGATGGTAGCCTTGTCATTATGTAAGGTAGTTCGTTGTTGAAATTTGGTTACTCCAATGATGGTAGCCTTGTCATTATGGAAGGTAGTTCGTTGTTGAGATTTTGTTAATCCAATGGATGGTAGCCTTCTCATTATAGAAGGTAGTTCGTTGTTGAGTTTTGTTACTCCAATGGATGGTAGCCTTATCATTATGGAAGGTAGTTTATTGTTGAGATTTTGTTACTCCAGTGGATGGTAGCCTTGTAATTATGGAAGGTAGTTCATTGTTGGTATTTTGTTACTCCAATGTATTGTAGCCTTGTCATTATAGAAGGTAGTTTGTTTTTCAGATTTTGTTACTCCAATGAATGGTATCCTTGTCATTATAGAAGGTAGCTTATTGTTGAGATATTGTTACTCCAATGGATGGTAGCCTTGTTATTATGGATGGTAGTTTGTTGTTGAGATTTTGTTACTCCAATGGATGGTAGCCTTGTCATTATGTAAGGTAGTTCGTTGTTGAAATCTGGTTACTACAATGGATGGTAGCCTTGTCATTATGGAAGGTAGTTCGTTGTTGAGATTTTGTTACTCCAATGGATGGTAGCCTTGTCATTATGGAAGGTAGTTCATTGTCGAGATTTTGTTACTCCAATGGATGGTAGCCTTGTAATTATGGAAGGTAGTTTGTTGTTGGGATTTTGTTACTCCAATGTATTATAGCCTTGTCATTATAGAAAGTAGTTCGTTTTTGAGATTTTCTTACTCCAATGGATGGTAGCCTTGTCATTATGGAAGGTAGTTTATTGTTGAGATTTTGTTACTCCAATGGATGGTAGCCTTGTTATTATGGATGTTAGTTTGATGTTGAGATTTTGTTACTCCAATGGATGGTAGCCTTGTCATTATGTAAGGTAGTTCGTTGTTGAAATTTGGTTACTCCAATGATGGTAGCCTTGTCATTATGGAAGGTAGTTCGTTGTTGAGATTTTGTTAATCCAATGGATGGTAGCCTTCTCATTATAGAAGGTAGTTCGTTGTTGAGTTTTGTTACTCCAATGGATGGTAGCCTTATCATTACGCAAGGTAGTTTGTTGTTGAGATTTTGTTACTCCAATGGATGGTAGCCTTGTTATTATGGATGGTAGTTTGTTGTTGAGATTTTGTTACTCCAATGGATGGTAGCCTTGTCATTATGTAAGGTAGTTCGTTGTTGAAATTTGGTTACTCCAATGGATGGTAGCCTTGTCATTATGGAAGGTAGTTCGTTGTTGAGATTTTGTTACTCCAATGGATTGTAGCCTTGTCATTATGGAAGGTAGTTCATTGTTGAGATTTTGTTACTCCAATGGATGGTAGCCTTGTAATTATGGAAGGTAGTTTGTTGTTGGGATTTTGTTACTCCAATGTATTGTAGCCTTGTCATTATAGAAGGTAGTGCGTTGTTGAGATTTTACTACTCCAATGGATGGCAACCTTGTCATTATGGAAGGTAGTTCGTTGTTGAGATTTTGTTACTCCAATGGATGGTAGCCTTCTCATTATAGAAGGTAGTTCTTTGTTGAGTTTTGTTATTCCAATGGATGGTAGCCTTATCATTACGCAAGGTAGTTTGTTGTTCAGATTTTGTTACTCCAATGTATGGTAGCCTTTTTATTATGGATGGTAGTTTGTTGTTGAGATTTTAATACTCCAATGGATGGTAGCCTTGTCATTATGGAAGGTAGTTCGTTTTTGAAATTTTTTTACTCCAATGGATGGTAGCCTTGTCATTATGGAAGGTAGTTCATTGTTGAGATTTTGTTACTCCAATGGATGGTAGCCTTGTCATTATGGAAGATAGTTCGTTGTTAAGATTTTGTTACTCCAATGGATGGTAGCCTTGTTATTATGGAAGGTAGTTCATTGTTGGGATTTTGTTACTCAAATGGATGGTAGCCTTCTCAATATAGAAGGTAGTTCATTGTTGAGATTTTGTTACTCCAACGGATGGTAGCCTTGTCATTATGGAAGGTAGTTTATTGTTGAGATTTTGTTACTCCAATGGATGGTAGCCTTGTTATTATGGATGGTAGTTTGTTGTTGAGATTTTGTTACTCCAATGGATGGTAGCCTTGTCATTATGTAAGGTAGTTCGTTGTTGAAATTTGGTTACTCCAATGGATGGTAGCCTTGTCATTATGGAAGGTAGTTTGTTGTTGAGATTTTGTTACTCCAATGGATGGTAGCCTTGTCATTATGGAAGATAGTTCATTGTTGAGATTTTGTTACTCCAGTGGATGGTAGCCTTGTAATTATGGAAGGTAGTTCATTGTTGGGATTTTGTTACTCCAATGTATTGTAGCCTTGTCATTATAGAAGGTAGTTCGTTTTTAAGATTTGGTTACTCCAATGAATGGTATCCTTGTCATTATGGAAGGTAGCTTATTGTTGAGATTTTGTTACTCCAATGGATGGTAGCCTTGTTATTATGGATGGTAGTTTTCTGTTGAGATTTTGTTACTCCAATGGATGGTAGCCTTGTCATTATGTAAGGTAGTTCGTTGTTGAAATTTGGTTACTACAATGGATGGTAGCCTTGTAATTATGGAAGGTAGTTCGTTGTTTAGATTTTGTTACTCCAATGGATGGTAGCCTTGTCATTATGGAAGGTAGTTCATTGTCATGATTTTGTTACTCCAATGGATGGTAGCCTTGTAATTATGGAAGGTAGTTTGTTGTTGGGGTTTTGTTACTCCAATGTATTATAGCCTTGTTATTATAGAAAGTAGTTCGTTTTTGAGATTTTCTTACTCCAATGGATGGTAGCCTTGTCATTATGGAAGGTAGTTTATTGTTGAGATTTTGTTACTCCAATGGATGGTAGCCTTGTTATTATGGATGTTAGTTTGTTGTTGAGATTTTGTTACTCCAATGGATGGTAGCCTTGTCATTATGTAAGGTAGTTCGTTGTTGAAATTTGGTCACTCCAATGATGGTAGCCTTGTCATTATGGAAGGTAGTTTGTTGTTGAGATTTTGTTAATCCAATGGATGGTAGCCTTGTCATTATGGAAGGTAGTTCATTGTCAAGATTTTGTTACTCCAATGGATTGTAGCTTTGTAATTATGGAAGGTTGTTCATTGATGGGATTTTGTTACTCCAATGTATTGTAGCCTTGTCATTATAGAAGGAAGTTCGTTTCTGAGATTTTGTTACTCCAATGAATGGTATCCTTGTCATTATTGAAGGTAGTTTATTGTTGAGATTTTGTTACTCCAATGGATGGTAGCCTTGTTATTATGGATGGTAGTTTGTTGTTGACATTTTGTTACTCCAATGGATGGTAGCCTTGTCATTATGTAAGGTAGTTCGTTGTTGAAATTTGGTTACTCCAATGGATGGTAGCCTTGTCATTAAGGAAGGTAGTTCGTTGTTGAGATTTTGTTAATCCAATGGATGGTAGCCTTGTCATTATGGAAGGTAGTTCATTGTTGAGATTTTGTTACTCCAATGGATTGTAGCCTTGTAATTATGGAAGGTAGTTCGTTGTTTGGATTTTTTTACTCCAATGTATTGTAGCCTTGTCATTATAGAAGGTAGTTCGTTTTTGAGATTTTGTTACTCCAATGAATGGTATCCTTGTCATTATGGAAGGTAGTTCGTTGTTGAGATTTTGTTACTCCAATGGATGGTAGCCTTCTCATTATGGCAGTTAGTTCGTTTTTGAAATTTTTTTACTCCAATGGATGGTAGCCTTGTCATTATGGAAGGTAGTTCGTTGTTGAGATTTTGTTACTTGAATGGATGATAGCCTTGTCATTATGGAAGGTAGTTCATTGTTGAGATTTTGTTACTCCAATGGATGGTAGCCTTGTCATTCTGGAAGGTAGTTCTTTGTTGAGATTTTGTTACTCTAATAGATGGTAGCCTTGTCATTATGGAAGGTAGTTCATTATTGAGATTTTATTATCCCAATGGATGGTAGCCTTGTCATTATGGAAGGTATTTCGTTGTTGGGATTTTGATACCCCAATGGATGGTAGCCTTCTCATTATAGAAGGTAGTTCGTTGTTGAGATTTTCTTACTCCAATGGATGGTAGCCTTATCATTACGGAAGGTAGTTTATTGTTTGAGATTTTGTTACTCCAATGGATGGTAGCCTTGTTATTATGGATGGTAGTTTGTTGTTGAGATTTTATTACTCCAATGGACGGTAGCCTTGTCATTAGGTAAGGTAGTTCGCTGTTGAAATTTTGTTAAACCAATGGATGGTAGCCTTGTCATTATTGAAGGTAGTTCATTGTTGAGATTTTGTTACTCCAATGGATGGTATCCTTGTCATTATGGAAGGTAGTTCATTGTTGAGATTTTGTTACTCCAATAGATGGTAGCTTTGTAATTATGGAAGGTAGTTCGTTGTTGGGACTTTGTTACTCCAATGTATGGTAGCCATGTCATTATAGAAGGTAGTTCTTTTTTGAGATTTTGTTACTCCAATGGATGGTATCCTTGTCATTACGGAAGGTAGTTTGTTGTTGAGATTTTGTTTAATCTAATGGATGGTAGCCTTCTAATTATATAAGGTAGTTCGTTGTTGAGATTTTTTTACTCCAATGGATGGTAGCCTAGTCATTATGGAAGGTAGTTCGTTGTTAGGATTTTGTTACTCCGATGGATGGTAGCCTTGTCATTATAGATGGTAGTTTTTTGTTGATATTTTTTTACTTTAATGGATTGTAGCCTTGTCATTATGGAAGGTAGTTTGTTGTTGATATTTTTTCACTCCAATGGATGGTAGCCTTGTCATTATGGAAGGTAGTTCGTTGTTGAAATTTTGTTACTCCAATGGATGGTAGCCTTCTCATTATGGCAGTTAGTTCGTTTTTGAAATTTTTTTACTCCAATGGATGGTAGCCTTGTCATTATGGAAGGTAGTTCGTTGTTAAGATTTTGTTACTCGAATGGATGATAGCCTTGTCATTATGGAAGGTAGTTCATTGTTGAGATTTTGTTACTCCAATGGATGGTAGCCTTGTCATTCTGGAAGGTAGTTCTTTGTTGAGATTTTGTTACTCCAATGGATGGTAGCCTTGTCATTATGGAAGGTAGTTCATTGTTGAGATTTTATTATTCCAATGGATGGTAGCCTTGTCATTATGGAAGGTATTTCGTTGTTGGGATTTTGATACCCCAATGGATGGTAGCCTTCTCATTATAGAAGGTAGTTCGTTTTTGAGATTTTCTTACTCCAATGGATGGTAGCCTTATCATTATGGAAGGTAGTTTATTGTTGAGATTTTGTTACTCCAATGGATGGTAGCCTTGTTATTATGGATGGTAGTTTGTTGTTGAGATTTTATTACTCCAACGGATGGTAGCCTTGTTATTATGGATGGTAGTTCGTTGTTGAGATTTTGTTACTCCAATGGATGGTAGCCTTGTCATTATGGAAGGTAGTTCATTGTTGAGATTTTGTTACTCCAATGGATGGTAGCCTTGTAATTATGGAAGGTAGTTCGTTGTTGGGACTTTGTTACTCCAATGTATGGTAGCCATGTCATTATAGAAGGTAGTTCTTTTTTGAGATTTTGTTACTCCAATGGATGGTATCCTTGTCATTACGGAAGGTAGTTCGTTGTTGAGAATTTGTTACTCGAATGGATGGTAGCCTTCTAATTATAGAAGGTAGTTCGTTGTTGAGATTTTGTTACTCCAATGGATGGTAGCCTTGTCATTATGGAAGGTAGTTCGTTGTTAGGATATTGTTACTCCGATGGATGGTAGCCTTGTCATTATAGATGGTAGTTTTTTGTTGATATTTTTTTACTTTAATGGATTGTAGCCTTGTCATTATGGAAGGTAGTTTGTTGTTGATATTTTTTTACTCTAATGGATGCTAGCCTTGTCATTATGGAAGGTAGTTCGTTGTTGAAATTTTGTCACTCCAATGGATGGTAGCCTTCTCATTATGGCAGTTAGTTCGTTTTTGAATTTTTTTTACTCCAATGGATGGTAGCCTTGTCATTATGGAAGGTAGTTTGTTGTTGAGATTTTGTTACTCCAATGGATGGTAACCTTGTAATTATGGAAGGTAGTTTGTTGTTGGGATTTTGTTACTCCAATGTATTGTAGCCTTGTCATTATAGAAGGTAGTGCGTTGTTGAGATTTTACTACTCCAATGGATGGCAGCCTTGTCATTATGGAAGGTAGTTCGTTGTTGAGATTTTGTTACTCCAATGGATGGTAGCCTTCTCATTATAGAAGGTAGTTATTTGTTGAGTTTTGTTACTCCAATGGATGGTAGCCTTATCATTACGCAAGGTAGTTTGTTGTTCAAATTTTGTTACTCCAATGTATGGTAGCCTTTTTATTATGGATGGTAGTTTGTTGTTGAGATTTTAATACTCCAATGGATGGTAGCCTTGTCATTATGGAAGGTAGTTCGTTGTTGAAATTTTTTTACTCCAATGGATAGTAGCCTTGTCATTATGGAAGGTAGTTCATTGTTGAGATTTTGTTACTCCAATGGATGGTAGCCTTGTCATTATGGAAGATAGTTCGTTGTTGAGATTTTGTTACTCCAATGGATGGTAGCCTTGTTATTATGGAAGGTAGTTCATTGTTGGGATTTTGTTACTCAAATGGATGGTAGCCTTGTAATTATGGAAGGTAGTTCGTTGTTGAGATTTTGTTACTCCAATGGATGGTAGCCTTGTCATTATGGAAGGTAGTTCATTGTCATGATTTTGTTACTCCAATGGATGGTAGCCTTGTAATTATGGAAGGTAGTTTGTTGTTGGGATTTTGTTACTCCAATGTATTATAGCCTTGTCATTATAGAAAGTAGTTCGTTTTTGAGATTTTCTTACTCCAATGGATGGTAGCCTTGTCATTATGGAAGGTAGTTTATTGTTGAGATTTTGTTACTCCAATGGATGGTAGCCTTGTTATTATGGATGTTAGTTTGTTGTTGAGATTTTGTTACTCCAATGGATGGTAGCCTTGTCATTATGTAAGGTAGTTCGTTGTTGAAATTTGGTTACTCCAATGATGGTAGCCTTGTCATTATGGAAGGTAGTTCGTTGTTAAGATTTTGTTACTCCAATGGATTGTAGCTTTGTAATTATGGAAGGTTGTTCATTGATGGGATTTTGTTACTCCAATGTATTGTAGCCTTGTCATTATAGAAGGAAGTTCGTTTCTGAGATTTTGTTACTCCAATGAATGGTATCCTTGTCATTATGGAAGGTAGTTTATTGTTGAGATTTTGTTACTCCAATGGATGGTAGCCTTGTTATTATGGATGGTAGTTTGTTGTTGACATTTTGTTACTCCAATGGATGGTAGCCTTGTCATTATGCAAGGTAGTTCGTTGTTGAAATTTGGTTACTCCAATGGATGGTAGCCTTGTCATTAAGGAAGGTAGTTCGTTGTTGAGATTTTGTTAATCCAATGGATGGTAGCCTTGTCATTATGGAAGGTAGTTCATTGTTGAGATTTTGTTACTCCAATGGATTGTAGCCTTGTAATTATGGAAGGTAGTTCGTTGTTTGGATTTTTTTACTCCAATGTATTGTAGCCTTGTCATTATAGAAGGTAGTTCGTTTTTGAGATTTTGTTACTCCAATGAATGGTATCCTTGTCATTATGGAAGGTAGTTCGTTGTTGAGATTTTGTTACTCCAATGGATGGTAGCCTTCTCATTATGGCAGTTAGTTCGTTTTTGAAATTTTTTTACTCCAATGGATGGTAGCCTTGTCATTATGGAAGGTAGTTCGTTGTTGAGATTTTGTTACTTGAATGGATGATAGCCTTGTCATTATGGAAGGTAGTTCATTGTTGAGATTTTGTTACTCCAATGGATGGTAGCCTTGTCATTCTGGAAGGTAGTTCTTTGTTGAGATTTTTTTACTCTAATAGATGGTAGCCTTGTCATTATGGAAGGTAGTTCATTATTGAGATTTTATTATCCCAATGGATGGTAGCCTTGTCATTATGGAAGGTATTTCGTTGTTGGGATTTTGATACCCCAATGGATGGTAGCCTTCTAATTGTAGAAGGTAGTTCGTTGTTGAGATTTTCTTACTCCAATGGATGGTAGCCTTATCATTACGGAAGGTAGTTTATTGTTTGAGATTTTGTTACTCCAATGGATGGTAGCCTTGTTATTATGGATGGTAGTTTGTTGTTGAGATTTTATTACTCCAATGGACGGTAGCCTTGTCATTAGGTAAGGTAGTTCGCTGTTGAAATTTTGTTAAACCAATGGATGGTAGCCTTGTCATTATTGAAGGTAGTTCGTTGTTGAGATTTTGTTACTCCAATGGATGGTATCCTTGTCATTATGGAAGGTAGTTCATTGTTGAGATTTTGTTACTCCAATAGATGGTAGCTTTGTAATTATGGAAGGTAGTTCGTTGTTGGGACTTTGTTACTCCAATGTATGGTAGCCATGTCATTATAGAAGGTAGTTCTTTTTTGAGATTTTGTTACTCCAATGGATGGTATCCTTGTCATTACGGAAGGTAGTTTGTTGTTGAGATTTTGTTTAATCTAATGGATGGTAGCCTTCTAATTATATAAGGTAGTTCGTTGTTGAGATTTTTTTACTCCAATGGATGTTAGCCTAGTCATTATGGAAGGTAGTTCGTTGTTAGGATTTTGTTACTCCGATGGATGGTAGCCTTGTCATTATAGATGGTATTTTTTTGTTGATATTTTTTTACTTTAATGGATTGTAGCCTTGTCATTATGGAAGGTAGTTTGTTGTTGATATTTTTTCACTCCAATGGATGGTAGCCTTGTCATTATGGAAGGTAGTTCGTTGTTGAAATTTTGTTACTCCAATGGATGGTAGCCTTCTCATTATGGCAGTTAGTTCGTTTTTGAATTTTTTTTACTCCAATGGATGGTAGCCTTGTCATTATGGAAGGTAGTTTGTTGTTAAGATTTTGTTACTCGAATGGATGATAGCCTTGTCATTATGGAAGGTAGTTCATTGTTGAGATTTTGTTACTCCAATGGATGGTAGCCTTGTCATTCTGGAAGGTAGTTCTTTGTTGAGATTTTGTTACTCCAATGGATGGTAGCCTTGTCATTATGGAAGGTAGTTCATTGTTGAGATTTTATTATTCCAATGGATGGTAGCCTTGTCATTATGGAAGGTATTTCGTTGTTGGGATTTTGATACCCCAATGGATGGTAGCCTTCTCATTATAGAAGGTAGTTCGTTGTTGAGATTTTCTTACTCCAATGGATGGTAGCCTTATCATTATGGAAGGTAGTTTATTGTTGAGATTTTGTTACTCCAATGGATGGTAGCCTTGTTATTATGGATGGTAGTTTGTTGTTGAGATTTTATTACTCCAATGGATGGTAGCCTTGTTATTATGGATGGTAGTTCGTTGTTGAGATTTTGTTACTCCAATGGATGGTAGCCTTGTCATTATGGAAGGTAGTTCATTGTTGAGATTTTGTTACTCCAATGGATGGTAGCCTTGTAATTATGGAAGGTAGTTCGTTGTTGGGACTTTGTTACTCCAATGTATGGTAGCCATGTCATTATAGAAGGTAGTTCTTTTTTGAGATTTTGTTACTCCAATGGATGGTATCCTTGTCATTATGTAAGGTAATATGTTGTTGATATCTTTGTTACTGTAATGGATTATAGCCTTCTCATTATGGAAGGTAGTCTATTGTCGAGATTTTTGTTACTCCAATGGATGGTATCGTTGTCATTATTGATGGTAGTCTGTTGTCGAGAATTTTGTTACTCCAATGGATGGTAGCCTTGTCATTATGGAACGTAGTCTGTTGTCGATGTTTTTGTTATTCTAATGGCTGGTAGCCTTATCATAATGGAAGGTAGTCTGTTGTCGAGATTTTTGTTATTCCAATGGATGGTAGCCTTGTCATTATGGAAGGTAGTTCGTTGTTAGGATATTGTTACTCCGATGGATGGTAGCCTTGTCATTATAGATGGTAGTTTTTTGTTGATATTTTTTTACTTTAATGGATTGTAGCCTTGTCATTATGGAAGGTAGTTTGTTGTTGATATTTTTTTACTCTAATGGATGGTAGCCTTGTCATTATGGAAGGTAGTTCGTTGTTGAAATTTTGTCACTCCAATGGATGGTAGCCTTCTCATTATGGCAGTTAGTTCGTTTTTGAAATTTTTTTACTCCAATGGATGGTAGCCTTGTCATTATGGAAGGTAGTTTGTTGTTGAGATTTTGTTACTCCAATGGATGGTAGCCTTGTAATTATGGAAGGTAGTTTGTTGTTGGGATTTTGTTACTCCAATGTATTGTAGCCTTGTCATTATAGAAGGTAGTGCGTTGTTGAGATTTTACTACTCCAATGGATGGCAGCCTCGTCATTATGGAAGGTAGTTCGTTGTTGAGATTTTGTTACTCCAATGGATGGTAGCCTTCTCATTATAGAAGGTAGTTATTTGTTGAGTTTTGTTACTCCAATGGATGGTAGCCTTATCATTACGCAAGGTAGTTTGTTTTTCAGATTTTGTTACTCCAATGTATGGTAGCCTTTTTATTATGGATGGTAGTTTGTTGTTGAGATTTTAATACTCCAATGGATGGTAGCCTTGTCATTATGGAAGGTAGTTCGTTGTTGAAATTTTTTTACTCCAATGGATGGTAGCCTTGTCATTATGGAAGGTAGTTCATTGTTGAGATTTTGTTACTCCAATGGATGGTAGCGTTGTCATTATGGAAGATAGTTCGTTGTTGAGATTTTGTTACTCCAATGGATGGTAGCCTTGTTATTATGGATGGTAGTTTGTTGTTGAGATTTTGTTACTCCAATGGATGGTAGCCTTGTCATTATGTAAGGTAGTTCGTTGTTGAAATTTGGTTACTCCAATGGATGGTAGGCTTGTCATTATGGAGGGTAGTTTGTTGTTGAGATTTTGTTACTCCAATGGATGGTAGCCTTGTCATTATGGAAGGTAGTTCATTGTTGGGATTTTGTTACTCCAATGTATTGTAGCCTTGTCATTATATAAGGTAGTTCGTTTTTCAGGTTTTGTTACTCCAATGAATGGTATCCTTGTCATTATGGAAGGTAGCTTATTGTTGAGATTTTGTTACTCCAATAGATGGTAGCCTTGTTATTATGGATGGTAGTTTGTTGTTGAGATTTTGTTACTCCAATGGATGGTAGCCTTGTCATTATGTAACGTAGTTCGTTGTTGAAATCTGGTTACTACAATGGATGGTAGCCTAGTCATTATGGAAGGTAGTTCGTTGTTGAGATTTTGTTACTCCAATGGATGGTATCCTTGTCATTATGGAAGGTAGTTCATTGTCGAGATTTTGTTACTCCAATGGATGGTAGCCTTGTAATTATGGAAGGTAGTTTGTTGTTGGGATTTTGTTACTCCAATGTATTATAGCCTTGTCATTATAGAAAGTAGTTCGTTTTTGAGATTTTCTTACTCCAATGGATGGTAGCCTTGTCATTATGGAAGGTAGTTTATTATTGAGATTTTGTTACTCCAATGGATGGTAGCCTTGTTATTATGGATGTTAGTTTGTTGTTGAGATTTTGTTACTCCAATGGATGGTAGCGTTGTCATTATGTAAGGTAGTTCGTTGTTGAAATTTGGTTACTCCAATGATGGTAGCCTTGTCATTATGGAAGGTAGTTCGTTGTTGAGATTTTGTTAATCCAATGGATGGTAGCCTTCTCATTATAGAAGGTAGTTTGTTGTTGAGTTTTGTTACTCCAATGGATGGTAGCCTTATCATTATGCAAGGTAGTTTGTTGTTGAGATTTTGTTACTCCAATGGATGGTAGCCTTGTTACTATGGATGGTAGTTCGTTGTTGGGACTTTGTTACTCCAATGTATGGTAGCAATGTCATTATAGAAGGTAGTTCTTTTTTGAGATTTTGTTACTCCAATGGATGGTATCCTTGTAATTACGGAAGGTAGTTTGTTGTTGAGATTTTGTTACTCTAAGGGATGGTAGCCTTCTAATTATATAAGGTAGTTCGTTGTTGAGATTTTTTTACTCCAATGGATGGTAGCCTTATCATTATGGAAGGTAGTTCGTTGTTAGGATTTTGTTACTCCGATGGATGGTAGCCTTGTCATTATAGATGGTCGTTTTTTGTTGATATTTTTTTACTTTAATGGATTGTAGCCTTGTCATTATGGAAGGTAGTTTGTTGTTGATATTTTTTTACTCCAATGGATGGTAGCCTTCTCATTATGGCAGTTAGTTCGTTTTTGAAATTTTTTTACTCCAATGGATGGTAGCCTTGTCATTATGGAAGGTAATTCGTTGTTAAGATTTTGTTACTCTAATGGATGATAGCCTTGTCATTATGGAAGGTAGTTCATTGTTGAGATTTTGTTACTCCAATGGATGGTAGCCTTGTCATTCTGGAAGGTAGTTCTTTGTTGAGAGTTTGTTACTCCAATGGATGGTAGCCTTGTCATTATGGAAGGTAGTTCATTGTTGATATTTTATTATTCCAATGGATGGTAGCCTTGTCATTATGGAAGGTATTTCGTTGTTGGGATTTTGATACCCAAATCGATGGTAGCCTTCTCATTATAGAAGGTAGTTCGTTGTTGAGATTTTCTTACTCCAATGGATGGTAGCCTTATCATTATGGAAGGTAGTTTATTGTTGAGATTTTGTTACTCCAATGGATGGTAGCCTTGTTATTATGGATGGTAGTTTGTTGTTGAGATTTTATTACTCCAATGGACGGTAGCCTTGTCATTATGTAAGGTAGTTCGCTGTTGAAATTTTGTTAAACCAATGGATGGTAGCATTGTCATTATTGAAGGTAGTTCGTTGTTGAGATTTTGTTACTCCAATGGATGGTAGCCTTGTCATTACGGAAGGTAGTTCATTGTTGAGATTTTGTTACTCCAATGGATGGTAGCCTTGTAATTATGGAAGGTAGTTCGTTGTTGGGACTTTGTTACTCCAATGTATGGTAGCCATGTCATTATAGAAGGTAGTTCTTTTTTGAGATTTTGTTACTCCAATGGATGGTATCCTTGTCATTACGGAAGGTAGTTCGTTGTTGAGATTTTGTTACTCTAATGGATGGTAGCCTTCTAATTATAGAAGGTAGTTCGTTGTTGAGATTTTTTTACTCCAATGGATGGTAGCCTTGTCATTATGGAAGGTAGTTCGTTGTTAGGATTTTGTTACTCCGATGGATGGTAGCCTTGTCATTATAGATGGTAGTTTTTTGTTGATATTTTTTTACTTTAATGGATTGTAGCCTTGTCATTATGGAAGGTAGTTTGTTGTTGATATTTTTTTACTCTAATGGATGGTAGCCTTGTCATTATGGTAGGTAGTTCGTTGTTGAAATTTTGTCACTCCAATGGATGGTATCCTTCTCATTATGGCAGTTAGTTCGTTTTTGAAATTTTTTTACTCCAATGGATGGTAGCCTTGTCATTATGGAAGGTAGTTTGTTGTTGAGATTTTGTTACTCCAATGGATGGTAGCCTTGTAATTATGGAAGGTAGTTTGTTGTTGGGATTTTGTTACTCCAATGTATTGTAGCCTTGTCATTATAGAAGGTAGTGCGTTGTTGAGATTTTACTACTCCAATGGATGGCAGCCTCGTCATTATGGAAGGTAGTTCGTTGTTGAGATTTTGTTACTCCAATGGATGGTAGCCTTCTCATTATAGAAGGTAGTTATTTGTTGAGTTTTGTTACTCCAATGGATGGTAGCCTTATCATTACGCAAGGTAGTTTGTTTTTCAGATTTTGTTACTCCAATGTATGGTAGCCTTTTTATTATGGATGGTAGTTTGTTGTTGAGATTTTAATACTCCAATGGATGGTAGCCTTGTCATTATGGAAGGTAGTTCGTTGTTGAAATTTTTTTACTCCAATGGATGGTAGCCTTGTCATTATGGAAGGTAGTTCATTGTTGAGATTTTGTTACTCCAATGGATGGTAGCGTTGTCATTATGGAAGATAGTTCGTTGTTGAGATTTTGTTACTCCAATGGATGGTAGCCTTGTTATTATGGATGGTAGTTTGTTGTTGAGATTTTGTTACTCCAATGGATGGTAGCCTTGTCATTATGTAAGGTAGTTCGTTGTTGAAATTTGGTTACTCCAATGGATGGTAGGCTTGTCATTATGGAGGGTAGTTTGTTGTTGAGATTTTGTTACTCCAATGGATGGTAGCCTTGTCATTATGGAAGGTAGTTCATTGTTGGGATTTTGTTACTCCAATGTATTGTAGCCTTGTCATTATATAAGGTAGTTCGTTTTTCAGGTTTTGTTACTCCAATGAATGGTATCCTTGTCATTATGGAAGGTAGCTTATTGTTGAGATTTTGTTACTCCAATAGATGGTAGCCTTGTTATTATGGATGGTAGTTTGTTGTTGAGATTTTGTTACTCCAATGGATGGTAGCCTTGTCATTATGTAACGTAGTTCGTTGTTGAAATCTGGTTACTACAATGGATGGTAGCCTAGTCATTATGGAAGGTAGTTCGTTGTTGAGATTTTGTTACTCCAATGGATGGTATCCTTGTCATTATGGAAGGTAGTTCATTGTCGAGATTTTGTTACTCCAATGGATGGTAGCCTTGTAATTATGGAAGGTAGTTTGTTGTTGGGATTTTGTTACTCCAATGTATTATAGCCTTGTCATTATAGAAAGTAGTTCGTTTTTGAGATTTTCTTACTCCAATGGATGGTAGCCTTGTCATTATGGAAGGTAGTTTATTGTTGAGATTTTGTTACTCCAATGGATGGTAGCCTTGTTATTATGGATGTTAGTTTGTTGTTGAGATTTTGTTACTCCAATGGATGGTAGCGTTGTCATTATGTAAGGTAGTTCGTTGTTGAAATTTGGTTACTCCAATGATGGTAGCCTTGTCATTATGGAAGGTAGTTCGTTGTTGAGATTTTGTTAATCCAATGGATGGTAGCCTTCTCATTATAGAAGGTAGTTTGTTGTTGAGTTTTGTTACTCCAATGGATGGTAGCCTTATCATTATGCAAGGTAGTTTGTTGTTGAGATTTTGTTACTCCAATGAATGGTAGCCTTGTTACTATGGATGGTAGTTCGTTGTTGGGACTTTGTTACTCCAATGTATGGTAGCCATGTCATTATAGAAGGTAGTTCTTTTTTGAGATTTTGTTACTCCAATGGATGGTATCCTTGTAATTACGGAAGGTAGTTTGTTGTTGAGATTTTGTTACTCTAAGGGATGGTAGCCTTCTAATTATATAAGGTAGTTCGTTGTTGAGATTTTTTTACTCCAATGGATGGTAGCCTTATCATTATGGAAGGTAGTTCGTTGTTAGGATTTTGTTACTCCGATGGATGGTAGCCTTGTCATTATAGATGGTCGTTTTTTGTTGATATTTTTTTACTTTAATGGATTGTAGCCTTGTCATTATGGAAGGTAGTTTGTTGTTGATATTTTTTTACTCCAATGGATGGTAGCCTTGTCATTATGGAAGGTAGTTCGTTGTTGAAATTTTTTTACTCCAATGGATGGTAGCCTTCTCATTATGGCAGTTAGTTCGTTTTTGAAATTTTTTTACTCCAATGGATGGTAGCCTTGTCATTATGGAAGGTAATTCGTTGTTAAGATTTTGTTACTCTAATGGATGATAGCCTTGTCATTATGGAAGGTAGTTCATTGTTGAGATTTTGTTACTCCAATGGATGGTAGCCTTGTCATTCTGGAAGGTAGTTCTTTGTTGAGATTTTGTTACTCCAATGGATGGTAGCCTTGTCATTATGGAAGGTAGTTCATTGTTGATATTTTATTATTCCAATGGATGGTAGCCTTGTCATTATGGAAGGTATTTCGTTGTTGGGATTTTGATACCCAAATGGATGGTAGCCTTCTCATTATAGAAGGTAGTTCGTTGTTGAGATTTTCTTACTCCAATGGATGGTAGCCTTATCATTATGGAAGGTAGTTTATTGTTGAGATTTTGTTACTCCAATGGATGGTAGCCTTGTTATTATGGATGGTAGTTTGTTGTTGAGATTTTATTACTCCAATGGACGGTAGCCTTGTCATTATGTAAGGTAGTTCGCTGTTGAAATTTTGTTAAACCAATGGATGGTAGCATTGTCATTATTGAAGGTAGTTCGTTGTTGAGATTTTGTTACTCCAATGGATGGTAGCCTTGTCATTACGGAAGGTAGTTCATTGTTGAGATTTTGTTACTCCAATGGATGGTAGCCTTGTAATTATGGAAGGTAGTTCGTTGTTGGGACTTTGTTACTCCAATGTATGGTAGCCATGTCATTATAGAAGGTAGTTCTTTTTTGAGATTTTGTTACTCCAATGGATGGTATCCTTGTCATTACGGAAGGTAGTTCGTTGTTGAGATTTTGTTACTCTAATGGATGGTAGCCTTCTAATTATAGAAGGTAGTTCGTTGTTGAGATTTTTTTACTCCAATGGATGGTAGCCTTGTCATTATGGAAGGTAGTTCGTTGTTAGGATTTTGTTACTCCGATGGATGGTAGCCTTGTCATTATAGATGGTAGTTTTTTGTTGATATTTTTTTACTTTAATGGATTGTAGCCTTGTCATTATGGAAGGTAGTTTGTTGTTGATATTTTTTTACTCTAATGGATGGTAGCCTTGTCATTATGGTAGGTAGTTCGTTGTTGAAATTTTGTCACTCCAATGGATGGTATCCTTCTCATTATGGCAGTTAGTTTGTTTTTGAAATTTTTTTACTCCAATGGATGGTAGCCTTGTCATTATGGAAGGTAGTTTGTTGTTGAGATTTTGTTACTCCAATGGATGGTAGCCTTGTAATTATGGAAGGTAGTTTGTTGTTGGGATTTTGTTACTCCAATGTATTGTAGCCTTGTCATTATAGAAGGTAGTGCGTTGTTAAGATTTTACTACTCCAATGGATGGCAGCCTCGTCATTATGGAAGGTAGTTCGTTGTTGAGATTTTGTTACTCCAATGGATGGTAGCCTTCTCATTATAGAAGGTAGTTATTTGTTGAGTTTTGTTACTCCAATGGATGGTAGCCTTATCATTACGCAAGGTAGATTGTTTTTCAGATTTTGTTACTCCAATGTATGGTAGCCTTTTTATTATGGATGGTAGTTTGTTGTTGAGATTTTAATACTCCAATGGATGGTAGCCTTGTCATTATGGAAGGTAGTTCGTTGTTGAAATTTTTTTACTCCAATGGTTGGTAGCCTTGTCATTATGGAAGGTAGTTCATTGTTGAGATTTTGTTACTCCAATGGATGGTAGCCTTGTTATTATGGAAGATAGTTTGTTATTGAGATTTTGTTACTCCAATGGATGGTAGCCTTGTTATTATGGAAGGTAGTTCATTGTTTGGATTTTATTACTCAAATGGATGGTAGCCTTCTCATTATAGAAGGTAGTTCATTGTTGAGATTTTCTTACTCCAACGGATGGTAGCCTTATCATTATGGAAGGTAGTTTATTGTTGAGATTTTGTTACTCCTATGGATGGTAGCCTTGTTATTATGGATGGTAGTTTCTTGTTGAGATTTTGTTACTCCAATGGATGGTAGCCTTGTCATTATGTAAGGTAGTTCGTTGTTGAAATTTGGTTACTCCAATGGATGGTAGCCTTGTCATTATGGAAGGTAGTTTGTTGTTGAGATTTTGTTACTCCAATGGATGGTAGCCTTGTCATTATGGAAGGTAGTTCATTGTTGAGATTTTGTTACTCCAGTGGATGGTAGCCTTGTAATTATGGAAGGTAGTTCATTGTTGGGATTTTGTTACTCCAATGTATTGTAGCCTTGTCATTATAGAAGGTAGTTCGTTTTTGAGATTTTGTTACTCCAATGAATGGTATCCTTGTCATTATGGAAGGTAGCTTATTGTTGAGATTTTGTTACTCCAATGGATGGTAGCCTTGTTATTATGGATGGTAGTTTGCTGTTGAGATTTTGTTACTCCAATGGATGGTAGCCTTGTCATTATGTAAGGTAGTTCGTTGTTGAAATTTGGTTACTACAATGGATGGTAGCTTTGTCATTATGGAAGGTAGTTCGTTGTTGAGATTTTGTTACTCCAATGGATGGTAGCCTTGTCATTATGGAAGGTAGTTCATTGTTGAGATTTTGTTACTCCAATTGATGGTAGCCTTGTAATTATGGAAGGTAGTTCGTTGTTGGGACTTTGTTACTCCAATGTATGGTAGCCATGTCATTATAGAAGGTAGTTCTTTTTTGAGATTTTGTTACTCCAATGGATAGTATCCTTGTCATTACGGAAGGTAGTTCGTTGTTGAGATTTTGTTAATCTAATGGATGGTAGCCTTCTAATTATAAAAGGTAGTTCGTTGTTGAGATTTTTTTATTCCAATGGATGGTAGCCTTGTCATTATGGAAGGTAGTTCGTTGTTAGGATTTTGTTACTCCGATGGATGGTAGCCTTGTCATTATAGATGGTAGTTTTTTGTTGATATTTTTTTACTTTAATGGATTGTAGCCTTGTCATTATGGAAGGTAGTTTGTTGTTTATATTTTTTTACTCAATGTGATGGTAGCCTTGTCATTATGGAAGGTAGTTCGTTGTTGAAATTTTGTGACTCCAATGGATGGTAGCCTTCTCATTATGGCAGTTAGTTCGTTTTTGAAATTTTTTTACTCCAATGGATGGTAGCCTTGTCATTATGGAAGGTAGTTTGTTGTTGAGATTTTGTTACTCCAATGGATGGTAGCCTTGTAATTATGGAAGGTAGTTAGTTGTTGGGATTTTGTTACTCCAATGTATTGTAGCCTTGTCATTATAGAAGATAGTGCGTTGTTGAGATTTTACTACTCCAATGGATGGCAGCCTTGTCATTATGGAAGGTAGTTCGTTGTTGAGATTTTGTTACTCCAATGGATGGTATCCTTGTCATTATGGAAGGTAGTTCATTGTCGAGATTTTGTTACTCCAATGGATGGTAGCCTTGTAATTATGGAAGGTAGTTTGTTGTTGGGATTTTGTAACTCCAATGTATTATAGCCTTGTCATTATAGAAAGTAGTTTGTTGTTGAGATTTTAATACTCCAATGGATGGTAGCCTTGTCATTATGGAAGGTAGTTCGTTGTTGAAATTTTTTTACTCCAATGGATGGTAGCCTTGTCATTATGGAAGGTAGTTCATTGTTGAGATTTTGTTACTCCAATGGATGGTAGCCTTGTCATTATGGAAGATAGTTTGTTGTTGAGATTTTGTTACTCCAATTGATGGTAGCCTTGTTATTATGGAAGGTAGTTCATTGTTGGGATTTTGTTACTCAAATGGATGGTAGCCTTCTCATTATAGAAGGTAGTTCATTGTTGAGATTTTCTTACTCCAACGGATGGTAGCCTTATCATTATGGAAGGTAGTTTATTGTTGAGATTTTGTTACTCCAATGGATGGTAGCCTTGTTATTATGGATGGTAGTTTGTTGTTGAGATTTTGTTACTCCAATGGATGGTAGCCTTGTCATTATGTAAGGTAGTTCGTTGTTGAAATTTGGTTACTCCAATGGATGGTAGCCTTGTCATTATGGAAGGTAGTTTGTTGTTGAGATTTTGTTACTCCAATGGATGGTAGCCTTGTCATTATGGAAGGTAGTTCATTATTGGGATTTTGTTACTCCAATGTATTGTAGCCTTGTCATTATAGAAGGCAGTTCGTTTTTCAGATTTTGTTACTCCAATGAATGGTATCCTTGTCATTATGGAAGGTAGCTTATTGTTGAGATTTTGTTACTCCAATGGATGGTAGCCTTGTTATTATGGATGTTAGTTTGTTGTTGAGATTTTGTTACTCCAATGGATGGTAGCCTTGTCATTATGTAAGGTAGTTCGATGTTGAAATTTGGTTACTCCAATGATGGTAGCCTTGTCATTATGGAAGGTAGTTCGTTGTTGAGATTTTGTTAATCCAATGGATGGTAGCCTTCTCATTATAGAAGGTAGTTCATTGTTGAGTTTTGTTACTCCAATGGATGGTAGCCTTATCATTACGCAAGGTAGTTTGTTGTTGAGATTTTGTTACTCCAATGGATGGTAGCCTTGTTATTATGGATGGTAGTTTGTTGTTGAGATTTTGTTACTCCAATGGATGGTAGCCTTGTCATTATGTAAGGTAGTTCGTTGTTGAAATTTGGTTACTCCAATGGATGGTAGCCTTGTCATTATGGAAGGTAGTTCGTTGTTGAGATTTTGATACTTCAATGGATGGTAGCCTTGTCATTATGGAAGGTAGTTCATTGTTGAGATTTTGTTACTCCAATGGATGGTAGCCTTGTAATTATGGAAGGTAGTTTGTTGTTGGGATTTTGTTACTCAGATGTATTGTAGCCTTGTCATTATAGAAGGTAGTGCGTTGTTGAGATTTTACTACTCCAATGGATGGCAGCCTTGTCATTAAGGAAGGTAGTTCGTTGTTGAGATTTTGTTACTCCAATGGATGGTAGCCTTCTCATTATAGAAGGTAGTTCTTTGTTGAGTTTTGTTACTCCAATGGATGGTAGCCTTATCATTACGCAAGGTAGTTTGTTGTTCATATTTTGTTACTCCAATGTATGGTAGCCTTTTTATTATGGATGGTAGTTTGTTGTTGAGATTTTAATACTCCAATGGATGGTAGCCTTGTCATTATGGAAGGTAGTTGGTTGTTGAAATTTTTTTACTCCAATGGATGGTAGCCTTGTCATTATGGAAGGTAGTTGATTGTTGAGATTTTGTTACTCCAACGGATGGTAGCCTTGTCATTATGGAAGGTAGTTTATTGTTGAGATTTTGTTACTCCAATGGATGGTAGCCTTGTTATAATGGATGGTAGTTTGTTGTTGAGATTTTGTTACTCCAACGGATGGTAGCCTTCTCATTATGTAAGGTAGTTCGTTGTTGAAATTTGGTTACTCCAATGGATGGTAGCCTTGTCATTATGGAAGGTAGTTTGTTGTTGAGATTTTGTTACTCCAATGGATGGTAGCCTTGTCATTATGGAAGGTAGTTCATTGTTGAGATTTTGTTACTCCAGTGGATGGTAGCCTTGTAATTATGGAAGGTAGTTCATTGTTGGGATTTTGTTACTCTAATGTATTGTAGCCTTGTCATTATAGAAGGTAGTTCGTTTTTGAGATTTTGTTACTCCAATGAATGGTATCCTTGTCATTATGGAAGGTAGCTTATTGTTGAGATTTTGTTACTCCAATGGATGGTAGCCTTTTTATTATGGATGGTAGTTTGCTGTTGAGATTTTGTTACTCCAATGGATGGTAGCCTTGTCATTATGTAAGGTAGTTCGTTGTTGAAATTTGGTTACTACAATGGATGGTAGCCTTGTCATTATGGAAGGTAGTTCGTTGTTGAGATTTTGTTACTCCAATGGATGGTAGCCTTGTCATTTTGGAAGGTAGTTCATTGTCGAGATTTTGTTACTCCAATGGATGGTAGCCTTGTAATTATGGAAGGTAGTTTGTTGTTTGGATTTTGTTACTCCAATGTATTATTGCCTTGTCATTATAGAAAGTAGTTCGTTTTTGAGATTTTCCAACTCCAATGGATGGTAGCCTTGTTATTATGGAAGGTAGTTTATTGTTGAGATTTTGTTACTCCAATGGATGGTAGCCTTGTTATTATGGATGTTAGTTTGTTGTTGAGATTTTGTTACTCCAATGGATCGTAGCCTTGTCATTATGTAAGGTAGTTCGTTGTTGAAATTTGGTTACTCCAATGATGGTAGCCTTGTCATTATGGAAGGTAGTTCGTTGTTGAGATTTTGTTAATCCAATGGTTGGTAGCCTTGTCATTATGGAAGGTAGTTCATTGTTAAGATTTTGTTACTCCAATGGATTGTAGCCTTGTAATTATGGAAGGTTGTTCATTGTTGGGATTTTGTTACTCCAATGTATTGTAGCCTTGTCATTATAGAAGGAAGTTCGTTTTTGAGATTTTGTTACTCCAATGAATGGTATCCTTGTCATTATGGAAAGTAGTTTATTGTTGAGATTTTGTTACTCCAATGGATGGTAGCCTTGTTATTATGGATGGTAGTTTGTTTTTGAGATTTTGTTACTCCAATGGATGGTAGCCTTGTCATTATGTAAGGTAGTTCGTTGTTTAAATTTGGTTACTCCAATGGATGGTAGCCTTGTCATTATGGAAGGTAGTTCATTGTTGAGATTTTGTTACTCCAATGGATGGTAGCCTTGTCATTATGGAAGGTAGTTCATTGTTGAGATTTTGTTACTCCAATGGATGGTAGCCTTGTAATTTTGGAAGGTAGTTTGTTGTTTGGATTTTGTTACTCCAATGTATTGTAGCCTTGTCATTATAGAAGGTAGTTCGTTTTTGAGATTTTCTTACTCCAATGGATGGTAGCCTTGTCATTATGGATGGTAGTTCGTTGTTGAGATTTTGTTACTCCAATGGATGGTAGCCTTCTCATTATGGCAGTTAGTTCGTTTTTTAAATTTTTTACTCCAATGGATGGTAGCCTTGTCATTATGGAAGGTAGTTCGTTGTTGAGATTTTGTTACTTGAATGGATGATAGCCTTGTCATTATGGAAGGTAGTTCATTGTTGAGATTTTGTTACTCCAATGGATGGTAGCCTTGTCATTATGTAAGGTAGTCCGTTGTTGAAATTTGGTTACTCCAATGGATGGTAGCCTTGTCATTAAGGAAGGTAGTACGTTGTTGAGATTTGGTTAATCCAATGGATGGTAGCCTTGTCATTATGGAAGGTAGTTCATTGTTGAGATTTTGTTACTCCAATGGATTGTAGCCTTGTAATTATGGAAGGTAGTTCGTTGTTTGGATTTTTTTACTCCAATGTATTGTAGCCTTGTCATTATAGAAGGTAGTTCGTTTTTGAGATTTTGTTACTCCAATGAATGGTATCCTTGTCATTATGGATGGTAGTTCGTTGTTGAGATTTTGTTACTCCAATGGATGGTAGCCTTCTCATTATGGCAGTTAGTTCGTTTTTTAAATTTTTTACTCCAATGGATGGTAGCCTTGTCATTATGGAAGGTAGTTCGTTGTTGAGATTTTGTTACTTGAATGGATGATAGCCTTGTCATTATGGAAGGTAGTTCATTGTTGAGATTTTGTTATTCCAATGGATGGTAGCATTGTCATTCTGGAAGGTAGTTCTTTGTTGAGATTTTGTTACTCTAATAGATGGTAGCCTTGTCATTATGGAAGGTAGTTCATTGTTGAGATTTTATTTTCCCAATGGATGGTAGCCTTGTCATTATGGAAGGTATTTCGTTGTTGGGATTTTGATACCCCAATGGATGGTAGCCTTCTCATTATAGAAGGTAGTTTGTTGTTGAGATTTTCTTACTCCAATGGATGGTAGCCTTATCATTATGGAAGGTAGTTTATTGTTGATATTTTGTTACTCCAATGGATGGTAGCCTTGTTATTATGGATGGTAGTTTGTTGTTGAGATTTTATTACTCCAATGGACGGTAGCCTTGTCATTATGTAAGGTAGTTCGCTGTTGAAATTTTGTTAAACCAATGGAGGGTAGCCTTGTCATTATTGAAGGTAGTTCGTTGTTGAGATTTTGTTACTCCAATGGATGGTGGCCTTGTCATTATGGAAGGTAGTTCATTGTTGAGATTTTGTTACTCCAATGGATGGTAGCCTTGTAATTATGGAAGGTAGTTCGTTGTTGGGAATTTGTTACTCCAATGTATGGTAGCCATGTCATTATAGAAGGTAGTTCAATTTTGATATTTTGTTACTCCAATGGATGGTATCCTTGTCATTACGGAAGGTAGTTTGTTGTTGAGATTTTGTTACTCTAATGGATGGTAGCCTTCTAATTATATAAGTTAGTTCTTTGTTGAGATTTTTTTACTCCAATGGATGGTAGCCTTGTCATTATGGAAGGTAGTTCATTGTTAGGATTTTGTTACTCCGATGGATGGTAGCCTTGTCATTATAGATGGTAGTTTTCTGTTGATATTTTTTTACTTTAATGGATTGTAGCCTTGTCATTATGGAAGGTAGTTTGTTGTTGATAATTTTTTACTCCAATGGATGGTAGCCTTGTCATTATGGAAGGTAGTTCGTTGTTGAAATTTGGTTACTCCAATGGATGGTAGCCTTCTCATTATGGCAGTTAGTTCGTTTTTGAAATTGTTTTACTCCAATGGATGGTAGCCTTGTCATTATGGAAGGTAGTTCGTTGTTAATATTTTGTTACTCGAATGGATGATAGCCTTGTCATTATGGAAGGTAGTTCATTGTTGAGATTTTGTTACTCCAATGGATGGTAGCGTTGTCATTCTGGAAGGTAGTTCTTTGTTGAGATTTTGTTACTCCAATGGATGGTAGCCTTGTCATTATGGAAGGTAGTTCATTGTTGAGATTTTATTATTCCAATGGATGGTAGCCTTGTCATTATGGAAGGTATTTCGTTGTTGGGATTTTGATACCCCAATGGATGGTAGCCTTCTCATTATAGAAGGTAGTTCGTTGTTGAGATTTTCTTACTCCAATGGATGGTAGCCTTATCATTATGGAAGGTAGTTTATTGTTGAGATTTTGTTACTCCAATGGATGGTAGCCTTGTTATTATGGATGGTAGTTTGTTGTTGAGATTTTATTACTCCAATGGACGGTAGCCTTGTCATTATGTAAGGTAGTTCGCTGTTGAAATTTTGTTAAACCAATGGATGGTAGCCTTGTCATTATTGAAGGTAGTTCGTTGTTGAGATTTTGTTACTCCAATGGATGGTAGCCTTGTCATTATGGAAGGTAGTTTATTGTTGAGATTTTGTTACTCCAATGGATGGTAGCCTTGTTATTATGGATGGTAGTTTGTTGTTGAGATTTTATTACTCCAATGGACGGTAGCCTTGTCATTATGTAAGGTAGTTCGCTGTTGAAATTTTGTTAAACCTATGGATGGTAGCCTTGTCATTATTGAGGGTAGTTCGTTGTTGAGATTTTGTTACTCCAATGGATGGTAGCCTTGTCATTATGGAAGGTAGTTCATTGTTGAGATTTTGTTACTCCAATGGATGGTAGCCTTGCAATTATGGAAGGTAGTTCGTTGTTGGGACTTTGTTACTCCAATGTATGGTAGCCATGTCATTATAAAAGGTAGTTCTTTTTTGAGATTTTGTTACTCCAATGGATGGTATCCTTGTCATTACGGAAGGTAGTTTGTTGTTGAGATTTTGTTACTCTAATTGATGGTAGCCTTCTAATTATATAAGGTAGTTTGTTGTTGAGATTTTTTTACTCCAATGGTTGTAGCCTTGTCATTATGGAAGGTAGTTCATTGTTAGGATTTTGTTACTCCGATGGATGGTAGCCTTGTCATTATAGATGGTAGTTTTTTGTTGATTTTTTTTACTTTAATGGATTGTAGCCTTGTCATTATGGTAGGTAGTTTGTTGTTGATATTCCTTTACTCCAATGGATGGTAGCCTTGTCATTATGGAAGGTAGTTCGTTGTTGAAATTTTGTTACTCCAATGTATGGTAGCCTTCTCATTATGGCAGTTAGTTCGTTTTTGAAATTTTTTTACTCCAATGGATGGTAGCCTTGTCATTATGGAAGGTAGTTCGTTGTTAAGATTTTGTTACTCGAATGGATGATAGCCTTGTCATTATGGAAGGTAGTTCATTGTTGAGATTTTGTTACTCCAATGGATGGTAGCCTTGTCATTCTGGAAGGTAGTTCTTTGTTGAGATTTTGTTACTCCATTGGATGGTAGCCTTGTCATTATGGAAGGTAGTTCATTGTTGAGATTTTATTATTCCAATGGATGGTAGCCTTGTCATTATGGAAGGTATTTCGTTGTTGGGATTTTGATACCCCAATGGATGGTAGCCTTCTCATTATAGTAGTTAGTTCGTTGTTGAGATTTTCTTACTCCAATGGATGGTAGCCTTATCATTATGGAAGGTAGTTTATTGTTGAGATTTTGTTACTCCAATGGATGGTAGCCTTGTTATTATGGATGGTAGTTTGTTGTTGAGATTTTATTACTCCAATGGACTGTAGCCTTGTCATTATGTAAGGTAGTTCGCTGTTGAAATTTTGTTAAACCAATGGATGGTAGCCTTGTCATTATTGAAGGTAGTTCGTTGTTGACATTTTGTTACTCCAATGGATGTTAGCCTTGTCATTATAGAAGGTAGTGCGTTGTTGAGATTTTACTACTCCAATGGATGGCAGCCTTGTCATTATGGAAGGTAGTTCGTTGTTGAGATTTTGTTACTCCAATGGATGGTATCCTTGTCATTATGGAAGGTAGTTCATTGTCGAGATTTTGTTACTCCAATGGATGGTAGCCTTGTAATTATGGAAGGTAGTTTGTTGTTGGGATTTTGTTACTCCAATGTATTATAGCCTTGTCATTATAGAAAGTAGTTTGTTGTTGAGATTTTAATACTCCAATGGATGGTAGCCTTGTCATTATGGAAGGTAGTTCGTTGTTGAAATTTTTTTACTCCAATGGATGGTAGCCTTGTCATTATGGAAGGTAGTTCATTGTTGAGATTTTGTTACTCCAATGGATGGTAGCCTTGTCATTATGGAAGATAGTTTGTTGTTGAGATTTTGTTACTCCAATTGATGGTAGCCTTGTTATTATGGAAGGTAGTTCATTGTTGGGATTTTGTTACTCAAATGGATGGTAGCCTTCTCATTATAGAAGGTAGTTCATTGTTGAGATTTTCTTACTCCAACGGATGGTAGCCTTATCATTATGGAAGGTAGTTTATTGTTGAGATTTTGTTACTCCAATGGATGGTAGCCTTGTTATTATGGATGGTAGTTTGTTGTTGAGATTTTGTTACTCCAATGGATGGTAGCCTTGTCATTATGTAAGGTAGTTCGTTGTTGAAATTTGGTTACTCCAATGGATGGTAGCCTTGTCATTATGGAAGGTAGTTTGTTGTTGAGATTTTGTTACTCCAATGGATGGTAGCCTTGTCATTATGGAAGTTAGTTCATTATTGGGATTTTGTTACTCCAATGTATTGTAGCCTTGTCATTATAGAAGGCAGTTCGTTTTTCAGATTTTGTTACTCCAATGAATGGTATCCTTGTCATTATGGAAGGTAGCTTATTGTTGAGATTTTGTTACTCCAATGGATGGTAGCCTTGTTATTATGGATGTTAGTTTGTTGTTGAGATTTTGTTACTCCAATGGATGGTAGCCTTGTCATTATGTAAGGTAGTTCGATGTTGAAATTTGGTTACTCCAATGATGGTAGCCTTGTCATTATGGAAGGTTGTTCGTTGTTGAGATTTTGTTAATCCAATGGATGGTAGCCTTCTCATTATAGAAGGTAGTTCGTTGTTGAGTTTTGTTACTCCAATGGATGGTAGCCTTATCATTACGCAAGGTAGTTTGTTGTTGAGATTTTGTTACTCCAATGGATGGTAGCCTTGTTATTATGGATGGTAGTTTGTTGTTGAGATTTTGTTACTCCAATGGATGGTAGCCTTGTCATTATGTAAGGTAGTTCGTTGTTGAAATTTGGTTACTCCAATGGATGGTAGCCTTGTCATTATGGAAGGTAGTTCGTTGTTGAGATTTTGTTACTTCAATGGATGGTAGCCTTGTCATTATGGAAGGTAGTTCATTGTTGAGATTTTGTTACTCCAATGGATGGTAGCCTTGTAATTATGGAAGGTAGTTTGTTGTTGGGATTTTGTTACTCCAATGTATTGTAGCCTTGTCATTATAGAAGGTAGTGCGTTGTTGAGATTTTACTACTCCAATGGATGGCAGCCTTGTCATTAAGGAAGGTAGTTCGTTGTTGAGATTTTGTTACTCCAATGGATGGTAGCCTTCTCATTATAGAAGGTAGTACTTTGTTGAGTTTTGTTACTCCAATGGATGGTAGCCTTATCATTACGCAAGGTAGTTTGTTGTTCATATTTTGTTACTCCAATGTATGGTAGCCTTTTTATTATGGATGGTAGTTTGTTGTTGAGATTTTAATACTCCAATGGATGGTAGCCTTGTCATTATGGAAGGTAGTTGGTTGTTGAAATTTTTTTACTCCAATGGATGGTAGCCTTGTCATTATGGAAGGTAGTTGATTGTTGAGATTTTGTTACTCCAACGGATGGTAGCCTTGTCATTATGGAAGGTAGTTTATTGTTGAGATTTTGTTACTCCAATGGATGGTAGCCTTGTTATAATGGATGGTAGTTTGTTGTTGAGATTTTGTTACTCCAACGGATGGTAGCCTTCTCATTATGTAAGGTAGTTCGTTGTTGAAATTTGGTTACTCCAATGGATGGTAGCCTTGTCATTATGGAAGGTAGTTTGTTGTTGAGATTTTGTTACTCCAATGGATGGTAGCCTTGTCATTATGGAAGGTAGTTCATTGTTGAGATTTTGTTACTCCAGTGGATGGTAGCCTTGTAATTATGGAAGGTAGTTCATTGTTGGGATTTTGTTACTCTAATGTATTGTAGCCTTGTCATTATAGAAGGTAGTTCGTTTTTAAGAATTTGTTACTCCAATGAATGGTATCCTTGTCATTATGGAAGGTAGCTTATTGTTGAGATTTTGTTACTCCAATGGATGGTAGCCTTGTTATTATGGATGGTAGTTTGCTGTTGAGATTTTGTTACTCCAATGGATGGTAGCCTTGTCATTATGTAAGGTAGTTCGTTGTTGAAATTTGGTTACTACAATGGATGGTAGCCTTGTCATTATGGAAGGTAGTTCGTTGTTGAGATTTTGTTACTCCAATGGATGGTAGCCTTGTCATTTTGGAAGGTAGTTCATTGTCGAGATTTTGTTACTCCAATGGATGGTAGCCTTGTAATTATGGAAGGTAGTTTGTTGTTTGGATTTTGTTACTCCAATGTATTATAGCCTTGTCATTATAGAAAGTAGTTCGTTTTTGAGATTTTCCAACTCCAATGGATGGTAGCCTTGTTATTATGGAAGGTAGATTATTGTTGAGATTTTGTTACTCCAATGGATGGTAGCCTTGTTATTATGGATGTTAGTTTGTTATTGAGATTTTGTTACTCCAATGGATCGTAGCCTTGTCATTATGTAAGGTAGTTCGTTGTTGAAATTTGGTTACTCCAATGATGGTAGCCTTGTCATTATGGAAGGTAGTTCGTTGTTGAGATTTTGTTAATCCAATGGTTGGTAGCCTTGTCATTATGGAAGGTAGTTCATTGTTAAGATTTTGTTACTCCAATGGATTGTAGCCTTGTAATTATGGAAGGTTGTTCATTGTTGGGATTTTGTTACTCCAATGTATTGTAGCCTTGTCATTATAGAAGGAAGTTCGTTTTTGAGATTTTGTTACTCCAATGAATGGTATCCTTGTCATTATGGAAAGTAGTTTATTGTTGAGATTTTGTTACTCCAATGGATGGTAGCCTTGTTATTATGGATGGTAGTTTGTTTTTGAGATTTTGTTACTCCAATGGATGGTAGCCTTGTCATTATGTAAGGTAGTTCGTTGTTTAAATTTGGTTACTCCAATGGATGGTAGCCTTGTCATTATGGAAGGTAATTCATTGTTGAGATTTTGTTACTCCAATGGATGGTAGCCTTGTCATTATGGAAGGTAGTTCATTGTTGAGATTTTGTTACTCCAATGGATGGTAGCCTTGTAATTATGGAAGGTAGTTTGTTGTTTTGATTTTGTTACTCCAATGTATTGTAGCCTTGTCATTATAGAAGGTAGTTCGTTTTTGAGATTTTCTTACTCCAGTGGATGGTAGCCTTGTCATTATGGAAGGTAGTTTATTGTTGAGATTTTGTTACTCCAATGGATGGTAGCCTTGTTATTATGGATGGTAGTTTGTTGTTGAGATTTTGTTACTCCAATGGATGGTAGCCTTGTCATTATGTAAGGTAGTCCGTTGTTGAAATTTGGTTACTCCAATGGATGGTAGCCTTGTCATTAAGGAAGGTAGTACGTTGTTGAGATTTGGTTAATCCAATGGATGGTAGCCTTGTCATTATGGTAGGTAGTTCATTGTTGAGATTTTGTTACTCCAATGGATTGTAGCCTTGTAATTATGGAAGGTAGTTCATTGTTGAGATTTTATTATCCCAATGGATGGTAGCCTTGTCATTATGGAAGGTATTTCGTTGTTGGGATTTTGATACCCCAATGGATGGTAGCCTTCTCATTATAGAAGGTAGTTGATTGTTGAGATTTTGTTACTCCAACGGATGGTAGCCTTGTCATTATGGAAGGTAGTTTATTGTTGAGATTTTGTTACTCCAATGGATGGTAGCCTTGTTATAATGGATGGTAGTTTGTTGTTGAGATTTTGTTACTCCAACGGATGGTAGCCTTCTCATTATGTAAGGTAGTTCGTTGTTGAAATTTGGTTACTCCAATGGATGGTAGCCTTGTCATTATGGAAGGTAGTTTGTTGTTGAGATTTTGTTACTCCAATGGATGGTAGCCTTGTCATTATGGAAGGTAGTTCATTGTTGAGATTTTGTTACTCCAGTGGATGGTAGCCTTGTAATTATGGAAGGTAGTTCATTGTTGGGATTTTGTTACTCTAATGTATTGTAGCCTTGTCATTATAGAAGGTAGTTCGTTTTTGAGATTTTGTTACTCCAATGAATGGTATCCTTGTCATTATGGAAGGTAGCTTATTGTTGAGATTTTGTTACTCCAATGGATGGTAGCCTTGTTATTATGGATGGTAGTTTGCTGTTGAGATTTTGTTACTCCAATGGATGGTAGCCTTGTCATTATGTAAGGTAGTTCGTTGTTGAAATTTGGTTACTACAATGGATGGTAGCCTTGTCATTATGGAAGGTAGTTCGTTGTTGAGATTTTGTTACTCCAATGGATGGTAGCCTTGTCATTTTGGAAGGTAGTTCATTGTCGAGATTTTGTTACTCCAATGGATGGTAGCCTTGTAATTATGGAAGGTAGTTTGTTGTTTGGATTTTGTTACTCCAATGTATTATAGCCTTGTCATTATAGAAAGTAGTTCGTTTTTGAGATTTTCCAACACCAATGGATGGTAGCCTTGTTATTATGGAAGGTAGTTTATTGTTGAGATTTTGTTACTCCAATGGATGGTAGCCTTGTTATTATGGATGTTAGTTTGTTGTTGAGATTTTGTTACTCCAATGGATCGTAGCCTTGTCATTATGTAAGGTAGTTCGTTGTTGAAATTTGGTTACTCCAATGATGGTAGCCTTGTCATTATGGAAGGTAGTTCGTTGTTGAGATTTTGTTAATCCAATGGTTGGTAGCCTTGTCATTATGGAAGGTAGTTCATTGTTAAGATTTTGTTACTCCAATGGATTGTAGCCTTGTAATTATGGAAGGTTGTTCATTGTTGGGATTTTGTTACTCCAATGTATTGTAGCCTTGTCATTATAGAAGGAAGTTCGTTTTTGAGATTTTGTTACTCCAATGAATGGTATCCTTGTCATTATGGAAAGTAGTTTATTGTTGAGATTTTGTTACTCCAATGGATGGTAGCCTTGTTATTATGGATGGTAGTTTGTTTTTGAGATTTTGTTACTCCAATGGATGGTAGCCTTGTCATTATGTAAGGTAGTTCGTTGTTTAAATTTGGTTACTCCAATGGATGGTAGCCTTGTCATTATGGAAGGTAATTCATTGTTGAGATTTTGTTACTCCAATGGATGGTAGCCTTGTCATTATGGAAGGTAGTTCATTGTTGAGATTTTGTTACTCCAATGGATGGTAGCCTTGTAATTATGGAAGGTAGTTTGTTGTTTTGATTTTGTTACTCCAATGTATTGTAGCCTTGTCATTATAGAAGGTAGTTCGTTTTTGAGATTTTCTTACTCCAATGGATGGTAGCCTTGTCATTATGGAAGGTAGTTTATTGTTGAGATTTTGTTACTCCAATGGATGGTAGCCTTGTTATTATGGATGGTAGTTTGTTGTTGAGATTTTGTTACTCCAATGGATGGTAGCCTTGTCATTATGTAAGGTAGTCCGTTGTTGAAATTTGGTTACTCCAATGGATGGTAGCCTTGTCATTAAGGAAGGTAGTACGTTGTTGAGATTTGGTTAATCCAATGGATGGTAGCCTTGTCATTATGGAAGGTAGTTCATTGTTGAGATTTTGTTACTCCAATGGATTGTAGCCTTGTAATTATGGAAGGTAGTTCATTGTTGAGATTTTATTATCCCAATGGATGGTAGCCTTGTCATTATGGAAGGTATTTCGTTGTTGGGATTTTGATACCCCAATGGATGGTAGCCTTCTCATTATAGAAGGTAGTTGATTGTTGAGATTTTGTTACTCCAACGGATGGTAGCCTTGTCATTATGGAAGGTAGTTTATTGTTGAGATTTTGTTACTCCAATGGATGGTAGCCTTGTTATAATGGATGGTAGTTTGTTGTTGAGATTTTGTTACTCCAACGGATGGTAGCCTTCTCATTATGTAAGGTAGTTCGTTGTTGAAATTTGGTTACTCCAATGGATGGTAGCCTTGTCATTATGGAAGGTAGTTTGTTGTTGAGATTTTGTTACTCCAATGGATGGTAGCCTTGTCATTATGGAAGGTAGTTCATTGTTGAGATTTTGTTACTCCAGTGGATGGTAGCCTTGTAATTATGGAAGGTAGTTCATTGTTGGGATTTTGTTACTCTAATGTATTGTAGCCTTGTCATTATAGAAGGTAGTTCGTTTTTGAGATTTTGTTACTCAAAGGAATGGTATCCTTGTCATTATGGAAGGTAGCTTATTGTTGAGATTTTGTTACTCCAATGGATGGTAGCCTTGTTATTATGGATGGTAGTTTGCTGTTGAGATTTTGTTACTCCAATGGATGGTAGCCTTGTCATTATGTAAGGTAGTTCGTTGTTGAAATTTGGTTACTACAATGGATGGTAGCCTTGTCATTATGGAAGGTAGTTCGTTGTTGAGATTTTGTTACTCCAATGGATGGTAGCCTTGTCATTATGGAAGGTAGTTCATTGTTGAGATTTTGTTACTCCAGTGGATGGTAGCCTTGTAATTATGGAAGGTAGTTCATTGTTGGGATTTTGTTACTCTAATGTATTGTAGCCTTGTCATTATAGAAGGTAGTTCGTTTTTGAGATTTTGTTACTCCAATGAATGGTATCCTTGTCATTATGGAAGGTAGCTTATTGTTGAGATTTTGTTACTCCAATGGATGGTAGCCTTGTTATTATGGATGGTAGTTTGCTGTTGAGATTTTGTTACTCCAATGGATGGTAGCCTTGTCATTATGTAAGGTAGTTCGTTGTTGAAATTTGGTTACTACAATGGATGGTAGCCTTGTCATTATGGAAGGTAGTTCGTTGTTGAGATTTTGTTACTCCAATGGATGGTAGCCTTGTCATTTTGGAAGGTAGTTCATTGTCGAGATTTTGTTACTCCAATGGATGGTAGCCTTGTAATTATGGAAGGTAGTTTGTTGTTTGGATTTTGTTACTCCAATGTATTATAGCCTTGTCATTATAGAAAGTAGTTCGTTTTTGAGATTTTCCAACACCAATGGATGGTAGCCTTGTTATTATGGAAGGTAGTTTATTGTTGAGATTTTGTTACTCCAATGGATGGTAGCCTTGTTATTATGGATGTTAGTTTGTTGTTGAGATTTTGTTACTCCAATGGATCGTAGCCTTGTCATTATGTAAGGTAGTTCGTTGTTGAAATTTGGTTACTCCAATGATGGTAGCCTTGTCATTATGGAAGGTAGTTCGTTGTTGAGATTTTGTTAATCCAATGGTTGGTAGCCTTGTCATTATGGAAGGTAGTTCATTGTTAAGATTTTGTTACTCCAATGGATTGTAGCCTTGTAATTATGGAAGGTTGTTCATTGTTGGGATTTTGTTACTCCAATGTATTGTAGCCTTGTCATTATAGAAGGAAGTTCGTTTTTGAGATTTTGTTACTCCAATGAATGGTATCCTTGTCATTATGGAAAGTAGTTTATTGTTGAGATTTTGTTACTCCAATGGATGGTAGCCTTGTTATTATGGATGGTAGTTTGTTTTTGAGATTTTGTTACTCCAATGGATGGTAGCCTTGTCATTATGTAAGGTAGTTCGTTGTTTAAATTTGGTTACTCCAATGGATGGTAGCCTTGTCATTATGGAAGGTAATTCATTGTTGAGATTTTGTTACTCCAATGGATGGTAGCCTTGTCATTATGGAAGGTAGTTCATTGTTGAGATTTTGTTACTCCAATGGATGGTAGCCTTGTAATTATGGAAGGTAGTTTGTTGTTTTGATTTTGTTACTCCAATGTATTGTAGCCTTGTCATTATAGAAGGTAGTTCGTTTTTGAGATTTTCTTACTCCAATGGATGGTAGCCTTGTCATTATGGAAGGTAGTTTATTGTTGAGATTTTGTTACTCCAATGGATGGTAGCCTTGTTATTATGGATGGTAGTTTGTTGTTGAGATTTTGTTACTCCAATGGATGGTAGCCTTGTCATTATGTAAGGTAGTCCGTTGTTGAAATTTGGTTACTCCAATGGATGGTAGCCTTGTCATTAAGGAAGGTAGTACGTTGTTGAGATTTGGTTAATCCAATGGATGGTAGCCTTGTCATTATGGAAGGTAGTTCATTGTTGAGATTTTGTTACTCCAATGGATTGTAGCCTTGTAATTATGGAAGGTAGTTCATTGTTGAGATTTTATTATCCCAATGGATGGTAGCCTTGTCATTATGGAAGGTATTTCGTTGTTGGGATTTTGATACCCCAATGGATGGTAGCCTTCTCATTATAGAAGGTAGTTGATTGTTGAGATTTTGTTACTCCAACGGATGGTAGCCTTGTCATTATGGAAGGTAGTTTATTGTTGAGATTTTGTTACTCCAATGGATGGTAGCCTTGTTATAATGGATGGTAGTTTGTTGTTGAGATTTTGTTACTCCAACGGATGGTAGCCTTCTCATTATGTAAGGTAGTTCGTTGTTGAAATTTGGTTACTCCAATGGATGGTAGCCTTGTCATTATGGAAGGTAGTTTGTTGTTGAGATTTTGTTACTCCAATGGATGGTAGCCTTGTCATTATGGAAGGTAGTTCATTGTTGAGATTTTGTTACTCCAGTGGATGGTAGCCTTGTAATTATGGAAGGTAGTTCATTGTTGGGATTTTGTTACTCTAATGTATTGTAGCCTTGTCATTATAGAAGGTAGTTCGTTTTTGAGATTTTGTTACTCAAATGAATGGTATCCTTGTCATTATGGAAGGTAGCTTATTGTTGAGATTTTGTTACTCCAATGGATGGTAGCCTTGTTATTATGGATGGTAGTTTGCTGTTGAGATTTTGTTACTCCAATGGATGGTAGCCTTGTCATTATGTAAGGTAGTTCGTTGTTGAAATTTGGTTACTACAATGGATGGTAGCCTTGTCATTATGGAAGGTAGTTCGTTGTTGAGATTTTGTTACTCCAATGGATGGTAGCCTTGTCATTTTGGAAGGTAGTTCATTGTCGAGATTTTGTTACTCCAATGGATGGTAGCCTTGTAATTATGGAAGGTAGTTTGTTGTTTGGATTTTGTTACTCCAATGTATTATAGCCTTGTCATTATAGAAAGTAGTTCGTTTTTGAGATTTTCCAACACCAATGGATGGTAGCCTTGTTATTATGGAAGGTAGTTTATTGTTGAGATTTTGTTACTCCAATGGATGGTAGCCTTGTTATTATGGATGTTAGTTTGTTGTTGAGATTTTGTTACTCCAATGGATCGTAGCCTTGTCATTATGTAAGGTAGTTCGTTGTTGAAATTTGGTTACTCCAATGATGGTAGCCTTGTCATTATGGAAGGTAGTTCGTTGTTGAGATTTTGTTAATCCAATGGTTGGTAGCCTTGTCATTATGGAAGGTAGTTCATTGTTAAGATTTTGTTACTCCAATGGATTGTAGCCTTGTAATTATGGAAGGTTGTTCATTGTTGGGATTTTGTTACTCCAATGTATTGTAGCCTTGTCATTATAGAAGGAAGTTCGTTTTTGAGATTTTGTTACTCCAATGAATGGTATCCTTGTCATTATGGAAGGTAGTTTATTGTTGAGATTTTGTTACTCCAATGGATGGTAGCCTTGTTATTATGGATGGTAGTTTGTTTTTGAGATTTTGTTACTCCAATGGATGGTAGCCTTGTCATTATGTAAGGTAGTTCGTTGTTTAAATTTGGTTACTCCAATGGATGGTAGCCTTGTCATTATGGAAGGTAATTCATTGTTGAGATTTTGTTACTCCAATGGATGGTAGCCTTGTCATTATGGAAGGTAGTTCATTGTTGAGATTTTGTTACTCCAATGGATGGTAGCCTTGTAATTATGGAAGGTAGTTTGTTGTTTTGATTTTGTTACTCCAATGTATTGTAGCCTTGTCATTATAGAAGGTAGTTCGTTTTTGAGATTTTCTTACTCCAATGGATGGTAGCCTTGTCATTATGGAAGGTAGTTTATTGTTGAGATTTTGTTACTCCAATGGATGGTAGCCTTGTTATTATGGATGGTAGTTTGTTGTTGAGATTTTGTTACTCCAATGGATGGTAGCCTTGTCATTATGTAAGGTAGTCCGTTGTTGAAATTTGGTTACTCCAATGGATGGTAGCCTTGTCATTAAGGAAGGTAGTACGTTGTTGAGATTTGGTTAATCCAATGGATGGTAGCCTTGTCATTATGGAAGGTAGTTCATTGTTGAGATTTTGTTACTCCAATGGATTGTAGCCTTGTAATTATGGAAGGTAGTTCATTGTTGAGATTTTATTATCCCAATGGATGGTAGCCTTGTCATTATGGAAGGTATTTCGTTGTTGGGATTTTGATACCCCAATGGATGGTAGCCTTCTCATTATAGAAGGTAGTTTGTTGTTGAGATTTTCTTACTCCAATGGATGGTAGCCTTATCATTATGGAAGGTAGTTTATTGTTGAGATTTTGTTACTCCAATGGATGGTAGCCTTGTTATTATGGATGGTAGTTTGTTGTTGAGATTTTATTACTCCAATGGACGGTAGCCTTGTCATTATGTAAGGTAGTTCGCTGTTGAAATTTTGTTAAACCAATGGAGGGTAGCCTTGTCATTATTGAAGGTAGTTCGTTGTTGAGATTTTGTTACTCCAATGGATGATGGCCTTGTCATTATGGAAGGTAGTTCATTGTTGAGATTTTGTTACTCCAATGGATGGTAGCCTTGTAATTATGGAAGGTAGTTCGTTGTTGGGAATTTGTTACTCCAATGTATGGTAGCCATGTCATTATAGAAGGTAGTTCAATTTTGATATTTTGTTACTCCAATGGATGGTATCCTTGTCATTACGGAAGGTAGTTTGTTGTTGAGATTTTGTTACTCTAATGGATGGTAGCCTTCTAATTATATAAGTTAGTTCGTTGTTGAGATTTTTTTACTCCAATGGATGGTAGCCTTGTCATTATGGAAGGTAGTTCATTGTTAGGATTTTGTTACTCCGATGGATGGTAGCCTTGTCATTATAGATGGTAGTTTTCTGTTGATATTTTTTTACTTTAATGGATTGTAGCCTTGTCATTATGGAAGGTAGTTTGTTGTTGATAATTTTTTACTCCAATGGATGGTAGCCTTGTCATTATGGAAGGTAGTTCGTTGTTGAAATTTGGTTACTCCAATGGATGGTAGCATTCTCATTATGGCAGTTAGTTCGTTTTTGAAATTTTTTTACTCCAATGGATGGTAGCCTTGTCATTATGGAAGGTAGTTCGTTGTTAATATTTTGTTACTCGAATGGATGATAGCCTTGTCATTATGGAAGGTAGTTCATTGTTGAGATTTTGTTACTCCAATGGATGGTAGCGTTGTCATTCTGGAAGGTAGTTCTTTGTTGAGATTTTGTTACTCCAATGGATGGTAGCCTTGTAATTATGGAAGGTAGTTCATTGTTGAGATTTTATTATTCCAATGGATGGTAGCCTTGTCATTATGGAAGGTATTTCGTTGTTGGGATTTTGATACCCCAATGGATGGTAGCCTTCTCATTATAGAAGGTAGTTCGTTGTTGAGATTTTCTTACTCCAATGGATGGTAGCCTTATCATTATGGAAGGTAGTTTATTGTTGAGATTTTGTTACTCCAATGGATGGTAGCCTTGTTATTATGGATGGTAGTTTGTTGTTGAGATTTTATTACTCCAATGGACGGTAGCCTTGTCATTATGTAAGGTAGTTCGCTGTTGAAATTTTGTTAAACCAATGGATGGTAGCCTTGTCATTATTGAAGGTAGTTCGTTGTGGAGATTTTGTTACTCCAATGGATGGTAGCCTTGTCATTATGGAAGGTAGTTTATTGTTGAGATTTTGTTACTCCAATGGATGGTAGCCTTGTTATTATGGATGGTAGTTTGTTGTTGAGATTTTATTACTCCAATGGACGGTAGCCTTGTCATTATGTAAGGTAGTTCACTGTTGAAATTTTGTTAAACCTATGGATGGTAGCCTTGTCATTATTGAGGGTAGTTCGTTGTTGAGATTTTGTTACTCCAATGGATGGTAGCCTTGTCATTATGGAAGGTAGTTCATTGTTGAGATTTTGTTACTCCAATGGATGGTAGCCTTGCAATTATGGAAGGTAGTTCGTTGTTGGGACTTTGTTACTCCAATGTATGGTAGCCATGTCATTATAAAAGGTAGTTCTTTTTTGAGATTTTGTTACTCCAATGGATGGTATCCTTGTCATTACGGAAGGTAGTTTGTTGTTGAGATTTTGTTACTCTAATTGATGGTAGCCTTCTAATTATATAAGGTAGTTTGTTGTTGAGATTTTTTTACTCCAATGGTTGTAGCCTTGTCATTATGGAAGGTAGTTCGTTGTTAGGATTTTGTTACTCCGATGGATGGTAGCCTTGTCATTATAGATGGTAGTTTTTTGTTGATTTTTTTTACTTTAATGGATTGTAGCCTTGTCATTATGGTAGGTAGTTTGTTGTTGATATTCCTTTACTCCAATGGATGGTAGCCTTGTCATTATGGAAGGTAGTTCGTTGTTGAAATTTTGTTACTCCAATGTATGGTAGCCTTCTCATTATGGCAGTTAGTTCGTTTTTGAAATTTTTTTACTCCAATGGATGGTAGCCTTGTCATTATGGAAGGTAGTTCGTTGTTAAGATTTTGTTACTCGAATGGATGATAGCCTTGTCATTATGGAAGGTAGTTCATTGTTGAGATTTTGTTACTCCAATGGATGGTAGCCTTGTCATTCTGGAAGGTAGTTCTTTGTTGAGATTTTGTTACTCCATTGGATGGTAGCCTTGTCATTATGGAAGGTAGTTCATTGTTGAGATTTTATTATTCCAATGGATGGTAGCCTTGTCATTATGGAAGGTATTTCGTTGTTGGGATTTTGATACCCCAATGGATGGTAGCCTTCTCATTATAGTAGTTAGTTCGTTGTTGAGATTTTCTTACTCCAATGGATGGTAGCCTTATCATTATGGAAGGTAGTTTATTGTTGAGATTTTGTTACTCCAATGGATGGTAGCCTTGTCATTATGGATGGTAGTTTGTTGTTGAGATTTTATTACTCCAATGGACTGTAGCCTTGTCATTATGTAAGGTAGTTCGCTGTTGAAATTTTGTTAAACCAATGGATGGTAGCCTTGTCATTATTGAAGGTAGTTTGTTGTTGACATTTTTTTACTCCAATGGATGTTAGCCTTGTCATTATGGAAGGTAGTTCATTGTTGAGATTTTGTTACTCCAATGGATGGTAGCCTTGTAATTATGGAAGGTAGTTCGTTGTTGGGACTTTGTTACTCCAATGTATGGTAGCCATGTCATTATAAAAGGTAGTTCTTTTTTGAGATTTTGTTACTCCAATGGATGGTATCCTTGTCATTATGGAAGGTAGTTCGTTGTTGAGATTTTGTTACTCTAATGGATGGTATCCTTCTAATTATAGAAGGTAGTTCGTTGTTGAGATTTTTTTGCTCCAATGGATGGTAGCCTTGTCATTATGGAAGGTAGTTCGTTGTTAGGATTTTGTTACTCCGATGGATGGTAGCCTTGTCATTATAGATGGTAGTTTTCTGTTGATATTTTTTTACTTTAATGGATTGTAGCCTTGTCATTATGGAAGGTAGTTTTTTGTTGATAATTTTTTACTCCAATGGATGGTAGCCTTCTCATTATGGAAGGTAGTTCGTTGTTGAAATTTTGTTACTCCAATGGATGGTAGCCTTCTCATTATGGCAGTTAGTTCGTTTTTGAAATTTTTTTACTCCAATGGATGGTAGCCTTGTCATTATGGAAGGTAGTTAGTTGTTAATATTTTGTTACTCGAATGGATGATAGCCTTGTCATTATGGAAGGTAGTTCATTGTTGAGATTTTGTTACTCCAATGGATGGTAGCCTTCTCATTCTGGAAGGTAGTTCTTTGTTGAGATTTTGTTACTCCAATGGATGGTAGCCTTGTCATTATGGAAGGTAGTTCATTGTTGAGATTTTATTATTCCAATGGATGGTAGCCTTGTCATTATGGAAGGTATTTCATTGTTGGGATTTTGATACCCCAATGGATGGTAGCCTTCTCATTATAGAAGGTAGTTCGTTGTTGAGATTTTCTTACTCCAATGGATGGTAGCCTTATCATTATGGAAGGTAGTTTATTGTTGAGATTTTGTTACTCCAATGGATGGTAGCCTTGTTATTATGGATGGTAGTTTGTTGTTGAGATTTTATTACTCCAATGGACGGTAGCCTTGTCATTATGTAAGGTAGTTCGCTGTTGAAATTTTGTTAAACCAATGGATGGTAGCCTTGTCATTATTGAAGGTAGTTTGTTGTTGAGATTTTGTTACTCCAATGGATGGTAGCCTTGTCATTATGGAAGGTAGTTTATTGTTGAGATTTTGTTACTCCAATGGATGGTAGCCTTGTTATTATGGATGGTAGTTTGTTGTTGAGATTTTATTACTCCAATGGACGGTAGCCTTGTCATTATGTAAGGTAGTTCGCTGTTGAAATTTTGTTAAACCTATGGATGGTAGCCTTGTCATTATTGAAGGTAGTTCGTTGTTGAGATTTTGTTACTCCAATGGATGGTAGCCTTGTCATTATGGAAGGTAGTTCATTGTTGAGATTTTGTTACTCCAATGGATGGTAGCCTTGCAATTATGGAAGGTAGTTCGTTGTTGGGACTTTGTTACTCCAATGTAAGGTAGCCATGTCATTATAAAAGGTAGTTCTTTTTTGAGATTTTGTTACTCCAATGGATGGTATCCTTGTCATTACGGAAGGTAGTTTGTTGTTGAGATTTTGTTACTCTAATTGATGGTAGCCTTCTAATTATATAAGGTAGTTCGTTGTTGAGATTTTTTTACTCCAATGGTTGTAGCTTTGTCATTATGGAAGGTAGTTCGTTGTTAGGATTTTGTTACTCCGATGGATGGTAGCCTTGTCATTATAGATGGTAGTTTTTTGTTGATTTTTTTTTACTTTAATGGATTGTAGCCTTGTCATTATGGTAGGTAGTTTGTTGTTGATATTCCTTTACTCCAATGGATGGTAGCCTTGTCATTATGGATGGTAGCTTATTGTTGAGATTTTGTTACTCCAATGGATGGTAGCCTTGTTATTATGGATGGTAGTTTGCTGTTGAGATTTTGTTACTCCAATGGATGGTAGCCTTGTCATTATGTAAGGTAGTTCGTTGTTGAAATTTGGTTACTGCAATGGATGGTAGCCTTGTCATTATGGAAGGTAGTTCGTTGTTGAGATTTTGTTACTCCAATGGATGGTAGCCTTGTCATTATGGAAGGTAGTTCATTGTTGAGATTTTGTTACTCCAATTGATGGTAGCCTTGTAATTATGGAAGTTAGTTCGTTGTTGGGACTTTGTTACTCCAATGTATGGTAGCCATGTCATTATAGAAGGTAGTTCTTTTTTGAGATTTTGTTACTCCAATGGATGGTATCCTTGTCATTACGGAAGGTAGTTCGTTGTTGAGATTTTGTTACTCTAATGGATGGTAGCCTTCTAATTATAGAAGGTAGTTCGTTGTTGAGATTTTTTTACTCCAATGGATGGTAGCCTTGTCATTATGGAAGGTAGTTCGTTGTTAGGATTTTGTTACTCCGATGTATGGTAGCCTTGTCATTATAGATTGTAGTTTTTTGTTGATATTTTTTTAATTTAATGGATTGTAGCCTTGTCATTATGGAAGGTAGTTTGTTGTTGATATTTTTTTACTCTAATGGATGGTAGCCTTGTCGTTATGGAAGGTAGTTCGTTGTTGAAATTTTGTCACTCCAATGGATGGTAGCCTTCTCATTATGGCAGTTAGTTCGTTTTTGAAATTTTTTTACTCCAATGGATGGTAGCCTTGTCATTATGGAAGGTAGTTTGTTGTTGAGATTTTGTTACTCCAATGGATGGTAGCCTTGTAATTATGGAAGGTAGTTTGTTGTTGGGATTTTGTTACTCCAATGTATTGTAGCCTTGTCATTATAGAAGGTAGTGCGTTGTTGAGATTTTACTACTCCAATGGATGGCAGCCTTGTCATTATGGAAGGTAGTTCGTTGTTGAGATTTTGTTACTCCAATGGATGGTAGCCTTCTCATTATAGAAGGTAGTTATTTGTTGAGTTTTGTTACTCCAATGGATGGTAGCCTTATCATTACGCAAGGTAGTTTGTTGTTCAGATTTTGTTACTCCAATGTATGGTAGCCTTTTTATTATGGATGGTAGTTTGTTGTTGAGATTTTAATACTCCAATGGATGGTAGCCTTGTAATTATGGAAGGTAGTTCATTGTTGAAATTTTTTTACTCCAATGGTTGGTAGCCTTGTCATTATGGAAGGTAGTTCATTGTTGAGATTTTGTTACTCCAATGGATGGTAGCCTTGTCATTATGGAAGATAGTTTGTTGTTGAGATTTTGTTACTCCAATGGATGGTAGCCTTGTTATTATGGAAGGTAGTTCATTGTTGGGATTTTGTTACTCAAATGGATGGTAGCCTTCTCATTATAGAAGGTAGTTCATTGTTGAGATTTTCTTACTCCAACGGATGGTAGCCTTATCATTATGGAAGGTAGTTTATTGTTGAGATTTTGTTACTCCAATGGATGGTAGCCTTGTTATTATGGATGGTAGTTTCTTGTTGAGATTTTGTTACTCCAATGGATGGTAGCCTTGTCATTATGTAAGGTAGTTCGTTGTTGAAATTTGGTTACTCCAATGGATGGTAGCCTTGTCATTATGGAAGGTAGTTTGTTGTTGAGATTTTGTTACTCCAATGGATGGTAGCCTTGTCATTATGGAAGGTAGTTCATTGTTGAGATTTTGTTACTCCAGTGGATGGTAGCCTTGTAATTATGGAAGGTAGTTCATTGTTGGGATTTTGTTACTCCAATGTATTGTAGCCTTGTCATTATAGAAGGTAGTTCTTTATTGAGATTTTGTTACTCCAATGAATGGTATCCTTGTCATTATGGAAGGTAGCTTATTGTTGAGATTTTGTTACTCCAATGGATGGTAGCCTTGTTATTATGGATGGTAGTTTGCTGTTGAGATTTTGTTACTCCAATGGATGGTAGCCTTGTCATTATGTAAGGTAGTTCGTTGTTGAAATTTGGTTACTACAATGGATGGTAGCCTTGTCATTATGGAAGGTAGTTCGTTGTTGAGATTTTGTTACTCCAATGGATGGTAGCCTTGTCATTATGGAAGGTAGTTCATTGTTGAGATTTTGTTACTCCAATTGATGGTAGCCTTGTAATTATGGAAGGTAGTTCGTTGTTGGGACTTTGTTACTCCAATGTATGGTAGCCATGTCATTATAGAAGGTAGTTCTTTTTTGAGATTTTGTTACTCCAATGGATAGTATCCTTGTCATTACGGAAGGTAGTTCGTTGTTGAGATTTTGTTAATCTAATGGATGGTAGCCTTCTAATTATAAAAGGTAGTTCGTTGTTGAGATTTTTTTACTCTAATGGATGGTAGCCTTGTCATTATGGAAGGTAGTTCGTTGTTAGGATTTTGTTACTCCGATGGATGGTAGCCTTGTCATTATAGATGGTAGTTTTTTGTTGATATTGTTTTACTTTAATGGATTGTAGCCTTGCCATTATGGAAGGTAGTTTGTTGTTTATATTTTTTTACTCTAATGGATGGTAGCCTTGTCATTATGGAAGGTAGTTCGTTGTTGAAATTTTGTCACTCCAATGGATGGTAGCCTTCTCATTATGGCAGTTAGTTCGTTTTTGAAATTTTTTTACTCCAATGGATGGTAGCCTTGTCATTATGGAAGGTAGTTTGTTGTTGAGATTTTGTTACTCCAATGGATGGTAGCCTTGTAATTATGGAAGGTAGTTAGTTGTTGGGATTTTGTTACTCCAATGTATTGTAGCCTTGTCATTATAGAAGGTAGTTATTTGTTGAGTTTTGTTACTCCAATGGATGGTAGCCTTATCATTACGCAAGGTAGTTTGTTGTTCAGATTTTGTTACTCCAATGTATGGTAGCCTTTTTATTATGGATGGTAGTTTGTTGTTGAGATTTTAATACTCCAATGGATGGTAGCCTTGTCATTATGGAATGTAGTTCGTTGTTGAAATTTTTTTACTCCAATGGATGGTAGCCTTGTCATTATGGAAGGTAGTTCATTGTTGAGATTTTGTTACTCCAATGGATGGTAGCCTTGTCATTATGGAAGATAGTTTGTTGTTGAGATTTTGTTACTCCAATGGATGGTAGCCTTGTTATTATGGAAGGTAGTTCATTGTTGGGATTTTGTTACTCAAATGGATGGTAGCCTTCTCATTATAGAAGGTAGTTCATTGTTGAGATTTTCTTACTCCAACGGATGGTAGCCTTATCATTATGGAAGGTAGTTTATTGTTGAGATTTTGTTACTCCAATGGATGGTAGCCTTGTTATTATGGATGGTAGTTTGTTGTTGAGATTTTGTTACTCCAATGGATGGTAGCCTTGTCATTATGTAAGGTAGTTCGTTGTTGAAATTTGGTTACTACAATGGATGGTAGCCTTGTCATTACGCAAGGTAGTTTGTTGTTGAGATTTTGTTACTCCAATGGATGGTAGCCTTGTTATTATGGATGGTAGTTTTTTGTTGAGATTTTGTTACTCCAATGGATGGTAGCCTTGTCATTATGTAAGGTAGTTCGTTGTTGAAATTTGGTTACTCCAATGGATGGTAGCCTTGTCATTATGGAAGGTAGTTCGTTGTTGAGATTTTGTTACTCCAATGGATGGTAGCCTTGTCATTATGGAAGGTAGTTCATTGTTGAGATTTTGTTACTCCAATGGATGGTAGCCTTGTAATTATGGAAGGTAGTTCGTTGTTGAGATTTTGTTACTCGAATGGATGGTAGCCTTCTCATTATAGAAGGTAGTTCTTTGTTGAGTTTTGTTACTCCAATGGATGGTTGCCTTATCATTACACAAGGTAGTTTGTTATTCATATTTTGTTACTCCAATGTATGGTAGCCTTTTTATTATGGATGGTAGTTTGTTGTTGAGATTTTTTTACTCCAATGGATGGTAGCCTTGTCATTATGGAAGGTAGTTGATTGTTGAGATTTTGTTACTCCAATGGATGGTAGCCTTGTCATTATGGAAGATAGTTCGTTGTTGAGATTTTTTTACTCCAATGGATGGTAGCCTTCTCATTATAGAAGGTAGTTCATTGTTGAGATTTTCTTACTCCAACGGATGGTAGCCTTGTCATTATGGAAGGTAGTTTATTGTTGAGATTTTGTTACTCCAATGGATGGTAGCCTTGTTATAATGGATGGTAGATTGTTGTTGAGATTTTGTTACTCCAATGGATGGTAGCCTTGTCATTATGTAAGGTAGTTCGTTGTTGAAATTTGGTTACTCCAATGGATGGTAGCCTTGTCATTATGGAAGGTAGTTTGTTGTTGAGATTTTGTTACTCCAATGGATGGTAGCCTTGTCATTATGGAAGGTAGTTCATTGTTGAGATTTTGTTACTCCAGTGGATGGTAGCCTTGTAATTATGGAAGGTAGTTCATTGTTGGGATTTTGTTACTCTAATGTATTGTAGCCTTGTCATTATAGAAGGTAGTTCGTTTTTGAGATTTTGTTACTCTAATGAATGGTATCCTTGTCATTATGAAAGGTAGCTTATTGTTGAGATTTTGTTACTCCAATGGATGGTAGCCTTGTTATTATGGATGGTAGTTTGCTGTTGAGATTTTGTTACTCCAATGGATGGTAGCCTTGTCATTATGTAAGGTAGTTCGTTGTTGAAATTTGGTTACTACAATGGATGGTAGCCTTGTCATTATGGAAGGTAGTTCGTTGTTGAGATTTTGTTACTCCAATGGATGGTAGCCTTGTCATTTTGGAAGGTAGTTCATTGTCGAGATTTTGTTACTCCAATGGATGGTAGCCTTGTAATTATGGAAGGTAGTTTGTTGTTGGGACTTTGTTACTCCAATGTATTATAGCCTTGTCATTATAGAAAGTAGTTCGTTTTTGAGATTTTCCAACTCCAATGGATGGTAGACTTGTTATTATGGAAGGTAGTTTATTGTTGAGATTTTGTTACTCCAATGGATGGTAGCCTTGTTATTATGGATGTTAGTTTGTTGTTGAGATTTTGTTACTCCAATGGATCGTAGCCTTGTCATTATGTAAGGTAGTTCGTTGTTGAAATTTGGTTACTCCAATGATGGTAGCCTTGTCATTATGGAAGGTAGTTTGTTGTTGAGATTTTGTTAATCCAATGGTTGGTAGCCTTGTCATTATGGAAGGTAGTTCATTGTTAAGATTTTGTTACTCCAATGGATTGTAGCCTTGTAATTATGGAAGGTTGTTCATTGTTGGGATTTTGTTACTCCAATGTATTGTAGCCTTGTCATTATAGAAGGAAGTTCGTTTTTGAGATTTTGTTACTCCAATGAATGGTATCCTTGTCATTATGGAAAGTAGTTTATTGTTGAGATTTTGTTACTCCAATGGATGGTAGCCTTGTTATTATGGATGGTAGTTTGTTTTTGAGATTTTGTTACTCCAATGGATGGTAGCCTTGTCATTATGTAAGGTAGTTCGTTGTTTAAATTTGGTTACTCCAATGGATGGTAGCCTTGTCATTATGGAAGGTAGTTCGTTGTTGAGATTTTGTTACTCCAATGGATGGTAGCCTTGTCATTATGGAAGGTAGTTCATTGTTGAGATTTTGTTACTCCAATGGATGGTAGCCTTGTAATTATGGAAGATAGTTTGTTGTTTGGATTTTGTTACTCCAATGTATTGTAGCCTTGTCATTATAGAAGGTAGTTTGTTTTTGAGATTTTCTTACTCCAATGGATGGTAGCCTTGTCATTATGGAAGGTAGTTTATTGTTGAGATTTTGTTACTCCAATGGATGGTAGCCTTGTTATTATGGATGGTAGTTTGTTGTTGAGATTTTGTTACTCCAATGGATGGTAGCCTTGTCATTATGTAAGGTAGTCCGTTGTTGAAATTTGGTTACTCCAATGGATGGTAGCCTTGTCATTAAGGAAGGTAGTACGTTGTTGAGATTTGGTTAATCCAATGGATGGTAGCCTTGTCATTATGGAAGGTAGTTCATTGTTGAGATTTTGTTACTCCAATGGATTGTAGCCTTGTAATTATGGAAGGTAGTTCGTTGTTTGGATTTTTTTACTCCAATGTATTGTAGCCTTGTCATTATAGAAGGTAGTTCGTTTTTGAGATTTTGTTACTCCAATGAATGGTATCCTTGTCATTATGGAAGGTAGTTCGTTGTTGAGATTTTGTTACTCGAATGGATGATAGCCTTGTCATTATGGAAGGTAGTTCATTGTTGAGATTTTGTTACTCCAATGGATGGTAGCCTTGTCATTCTGGAAGGTAGTTCTTTGTTGAGATTTTGTTACTCCAATGGATGGTAGCCTTGTCATTATGGAAGGTAGTTCATTGTTGAGATTTTATTATTCCAATGGATGGTAGCCTTGTCATTATGGAAGGTATTTCGTTGTTGGGATTTTGATACCCCAATGGATGGTAGCCTTCTCATTATAGAAGGTAGTTCGATGTTGAGATTTTCTTACTCCAATGGATGGTAGCCTTATCATTATGGAAGGTAGTTTATTGTTGAGATTTTGTTACTCCAATGGATGGTAGCCTTGTTATTATGGATGGTAGTTTGTTGTTGAGATTTTATTACTCCAATGGACGGTAGCCTTGTCATTATGTAAGGTAGTTCGCTGTTGAAATTTTGTTAAACCAATGGATGGTAGCCTTGTCATTATTGAAGGTAGTTCGTTGTTGAGATTTTGTTACTCCAATGGATGGTAGCCTTGTCATTATGGAAGGTAGTTTATTGTTGAGATTTTGTTACTCCAATGGATGGTAGCCTTGTTATTATGGATGGTAGTTTGTTGTTGAGATTTTATTACTCCAATGGACGGTAGCCTTGTCATTATGTAAGGTAGTTCGCTGTTGAAATTTTGTTAAACCTATGGATGGTAGCCTTGTCATTATTGAAGGTAGTTCGTTGTTGAGATTTTGTTACTCCAATGGATGGTAGCCTTGTCATTATGGAAGGTAGTTCATTGTTGAGATTTTGTTACTCCAATGGATGGTAGCCTTGCAATTATGGAAGGTAGTTCGTTGTTGGGACTTTGTTACTCCAATGTATGGTAGCCATGTCATTATAAAAGGTAGTTCTTTTTTGAGATTTTGTTACTCCAATGGATGGTATCCTTGTCATTACGGAAGGTAGTTTGTTGTTGAGATTTTGTTACTCTAATTGATGGTAGCCTTCTAATTATATAAGGTAGTTCGTTGTTGAGATTTTTTTACTCCAATGGTTGTAGCCTTGTCATTATGGAAGGTAGTTCGTTGTTAGGATTTTGTTACTCCGATGGATGGTAGCCTTGTCATTATAGATGGTAGTTTTTTGTTGATTTTTTTTACTTTAATGGATTGTAGCCTTGTCATTATGGTAGGTAGTTTGTTGTTGATATTCCTTTACTCCAATGGATGGTAGCCTTGTCATTATGGAAGGTAGTTCGTTGTTGAAATTTTGTTACTCCAATGTATGGTAGCCTTCTCATTATGGCAGTTAGTTCGTTTTTGAAATTTTTTTACTCCAATGGATGGTAGCCTTGTCATTATGGAAGGTAGTTCGTTGTTAAGATTTTGTTACTCGAATGGATGATAACCTTGTCATTATGGAAGGTAGTTCATTATTGAGATTTTGTTACTCCAATGGATGGTAGCCTTGTCATTCTGGAAGGTAGTTCTTTGTTGAGATTTTGTTACTCCATTGGATGGTAGCCTTGTCATTATGGAAGGTAGTTCATTGTTGAGATTTTATTATTCCAATGGATAGTAGCCTTGTCATTATGGAAGGTATTTCGTTGTTGGGATTTTGATAACCCAATGGATGGTAGCCTTCTCATTATAATAGTTAGTTCGTTGTTGAGATTTTCTTACTCCAATGGATGGTAGCCTTATCATTATGGAAGGTAGTTTATTGTTGAGATTTTGTTACTCCAATGGATGGTAGCCTTGTTATTATGGATGGTAGTTTGTTGTTGAGATTTTATTACTCCAATGGACGGTAGCCTTGTCATTATGTAAGGTAGTTCGCTGTTGAAATTTTGTTAAACCAATGGATGGTAGCCTTGTCATTATTGAAGGTAGTTCGTTGTTGACATTTTGTTACTCCAATGGATGGTAGCCTTGTCATTATGGAAGGTAGTTCATTGTTGAGATTTTGTTACTCCAATGGATGGTAGCCTTGTAATTATAGAAGGTAGTTCATTGTCGGGACTTTGTTACTCCAATGTATGGTAGCCATGTCATTATAGAAGGTAGTTCTTTTTTGAGATTTTGTTACTCCAATGGATGGTATCCTTGTCATTATGGAAGGTAGTTCGTTGTTGTGATTTTGTTACTCTAATGGATGGTAGCCTTCTAATTATAGAAGGTAGTTCGTTGTTGAGATTTTTTTACTCCAATGGATGGTAGCCTTGTCATTATGGAAGGTATTTCGTTGTTAGGATTTTGTTACTCCGATGGATGGTAGCCTTGTCATTATAGATGGTAGTCTTCTGTTGATATTTTTTTACTTTAATGGATTGTAGCCTTGTCATTATGGAAGGTAGTTTGTTGTTGATAATTTTTTACTCCAATGGATGGTAGCCTTGTCATTATGGAAGGTAGTTCGTTGTTGAAATTTTGTTACTCCAATGGATGGTAGCCTTCTCATTATGGCAGTTAGTTCGTTTTTGAATTTTTTTACTCCAATGGATGGTAGCCTTGTCATTATGGAAGGTAGTTCGTTGTTAATATTTTGTTACTCGAATGGATGATAGCCTTGTCATTATGGAAGGTAGTTCATTGTTGAGATTTTGTTACTCCAATGGATGGTAGCCTTGTCATTATGTAAGGTAGTTCGTTGTTGAAATTTGGTTACTCCAATGGATGGTAGCCTTGTCATTATGGAAGGTAGTTTGTTGTTGAGATTTTGTTACTCCAATGGATGGTAGCCTTGTCATTATGGAAGGTAGTTCATTGTTGAGATTTTGTTACTCCAGTGGATGGTAGCCTTGTAATTATGGAAGGTAGTTCATTGTTGGGATTTTGTTACTCCAATGTATTGTAGTCTTGTCATTATAGAAGGTAGTTCGTTTTTGAGATTTTGTTACTCCAATGAATGGTATCCTTGTCATTATGGAAGGTAGCTTATTGTTGAGATTTTGTTACCCCAATGGATGGTAGCCTTGTTATTATGGATGGTAGTTTGCTGTTGAGATTTTGTTACTCCAATGGATGGTAGCCTTGTCATTATGTAAGGTAGTTCGTTGTTGAAATTTGGTTACTACAATGGATGGTAGCCTTGTCATTATGGAAGGTAGTTCGTTGTTGAGATTTTGTTACTCCAATGGATGGTAGCCTTGTCATTATGGAAGGTAGTTCATTGTTGAGATTTTGTTACTCCAATTGATGGTAGCCTTGTAATTATGGAAGGTAGTTCGTTGTTGGGACTTTGTTACTCCAATGTATGGTAGCCATGTCATTATAGAAGGTAGTTCTTTTTTGAGATTTTGTTACTCCAATGGATAGTATCCTTGTCATTACGGAAGGTAGTTCGTTGTTGAGATTTTGTTAATCTAATGGATGGTAGCCTTCTAATTATAAAAGGTAGTTCGTTGTTGAGATTTTTTTACTCCAATGGATGGTAGCCTTGTCATTATGGAAGGTAGTTCGTTGTTAGGATTTTGTTACTCCGATGGATGGTAGCCTTGTCATTATAGATGGTAGTTTTTTGTTGATATTGTTTTACTTTAATGGATTGTAGCCTTGCCATTATGGAAGGTAGTTTGTTGTTTATATTTTTTTTACTCTAATGGATGGTAGCCTTGTCATTATGGAAGGTAGTTCGTTGTTGAAATTTTGTCACTCCAATGGATGGTAGCCTTCTCATTATGGCAGTTAGTTCGTTTTTGAAATTTTTTTACTCCAACGGATGGTAGCCTTGTCATTATGGAAGGTAGTTTGTTGTTGAGATTTTGTTACTCCAATGGATGGTAGCCTTGTAATTATGGAAGGTAGTTAGTTGTTGGGATTTTGTTACTCCAATGTATTGTAGCCTTGTCATTATAGAAGGTAGTGCGTTGTTGAGATTTTACTACTCCAATGGATGGTAGCCTTCTCATTATAGAAGGTAGTTATTTGTTGAGTTTTGTTACTCCAATGGATGGTAGCCTTATCATTACGCAAGGTAGTTTGTTGTTCAGATTTTGTTACTCCAATGTATGGTAGCCTTTTTATTATGGATGGTAGTTTGTTGTTGAGATTTTAATACTCCAATGGATGGTAGCCTTGTCATTATGGAAGGTAGTTCGTTGTTGAAATTTTTTTACTCCAATGGATGGTAGCCTTGTCATTATGGAAGGTAGTTCATTGTTGAGATTTTGTTACTCCAATGGATGGTAGCCTTGTCATTATGGAAGATAGTTTGTTGTTGAGATTTTGTTACTCCAATGGATGGTAGCCTTGTTATTATGGAAGGTAGTTCATTGTTGGGATTTTGTTACTCAAATGGATGGTAGCCTTCTCATTATAGAAGGTAGTTCATTGTTGAGATTTTCTTACTCCAACGGATGGTAGCCTTATCATTATGGAAGGTAGTTTATTGTTGAGATTTTGTTACTCCAATGGATGGTAGCCTTGTTATTATGGATGGTAGTTTGTTGTTGAGATTTTGTTACTCCAATGGATGGTAGCCTTGTCATTATGTAAGGTAGTTCGTTGTTGAAATTTGGTTACTACAATGGATGGTAGCCTTGTCATTACGCAAGGTAGATTGTTGTTGAGATTTTGTTACTCCAATGGATGGTAGCCTTGTTATTATGGATGGTAGTTTTTTGTTGAGATTTTGTTACTCCAATGGATGGTAGCCTTGTCATTATGTAAGGTAGTTCGTTGTTGAAATTTGGTTACTCCAATGGATGGTAGCCTTGTCATTATGGAAGGTAGTTCGTTGTTGAGATTTTGTTACTCCAATGGATGGTAGCCTTGTCATTATGGAAGGTAGTTCATTGTTGAGATTTTGTTACTCCAATGGATGGTAGCCTTGTAATTATGGAAGGTAGTTCGTTGTTGAGATTTTGTTACTCGAATGGATGGTAGCCTTCTCATTATAGAAGGTAGTTCTTTGTTGAGTTTTGTTACTCCAATGGATGGTTGCCTTATCATTACACAAGGTAGTTTGTTATTCATATTTTGTTACTCCAATGTATGGTAGCCTTTTTATTATGGATGGTAGTTTGTTGTTGAGATTTTTTTACTCCAATGGATGGTAGCCTTGTCATTATGGAAGGTAGTTGATTGTTGAGATTTTGTTACTCCAATGGATGGTAGCCTTGTCATTATGGAAGATAGTTCGTTGTTGAGATTTTGTTACTCCAATGGATGGTAGCCTTGTTATTATGGAAGGTAGTTCATTGTTGGGATTTTGTTACTCAAATGGATGGTAGCCTTCTCATTATAGAAGGTAGTTCATTGTTGAGATTTTCTTACTCCAACGGATGGTAGCCTTGTCATTATGGAAGGTAGTTTATTGTTGAGATTTTGTTACTCCAATGGATGGTAGCCTTGTTATAATGGATGGTAGATTGTTGTTGAGATTTTGTTACTCCAATGGATGGTAGCCTTGTCATTATGTAAGGTAGTTCGTTGTTGAAATTTGGTTACTCCAATGGATGGTAGCCTTGTCATTATGGAAGGTAGTTTGTTGTTGAGATTTTGTTACTCCAATGGATGGTAGCCTTGTCATTATGGAAGGTAGTTCATTGTTGAGATTTTGTTACTCCAGTGGATGGTAGCCTTGTAATTATGGAAGGTAGTTCATTGTTGGGATTTTGTTACTCTAATGTATTGTAGCCTTGTCATTATAGAAGGTAGTTCGTTTTTGAGATTTTGTTACTCTAATGAATGGTATCCTTGTCATTATGAAAGGTAGCTTATTGTTGAGATTTTGTTACTCCAATGGATGGTAGCCTTGTTATTATGGATGGTAGTTTGTTGTTGAGATTTTGTTACTCCAATGGATGGTAGCCTTGTCATTATGTAAGGTAGTTCGTTGTTGAAATTTGGTTACTACAATGGATGGTAGCCTTGTCATTATGGAAGGTAGTTCGTTGTTGAGATTTTGTTACTCCAATGGATGGTAGCCTTGTCATTTTGGAAGGTAGTTCATTGTCGAGATTTTGTTACTCCAATGGATGGTAGCCTTGTAATTATGGAAGGTAGTTTGTTGTTGGGACTTTGTTACTCCAATGTATTATAGCCTTGTCATTATAGAAAGTAGTTCGTTTTTGAGATTTTCCAACTCCAATGGATGGTAGACTTGTTATTATGGAAGGTAGTTTATTGTTGAGATTTTGTTACTCCAATGGATGGTAGCCTTGTTATTATGGATGTTAGTTTGTTGTTGAGATTTTGTTACTCCAATGGATCGTAGCCTTGTCATTATGTAAGGTAGTTCGTTGTTGAAATTTGGTTACTCCAATGATGGTAGCCTTGTCATTATGGAAGGTAGTTTGTTGTTGAGATTTTGTTAATCCAATGGTTGGTAGCCTTGTCATTATGGAAGGTAGTTCATTGTTAAGATTTTGTTACTCCAATGGATTGTAGCCTTGTAATTATGGAAGGTTATTCATTGTTGGGATTTTGTTACTCCAATGTATTGTAGCCTTGTCATTATAGAAGGAAGTTCGTTTTTGAGATTTTGTTACTCCAATGAATGGTATCCTTGTCATTATGGAAAGTAGTTTATTGTTGAGATTTTGTTACTCCAATGGATGGTAGCCTTGTTATTATGGATGGTAGTTTGTTTTTGAGATTTTGTTACTCCAATGGATGGTAGCCTTGTCATTATGTAAGGTAGTTCGTTGTTTAAATTTGGTTACTCCAATGGATGGTAGCCTTGTCATTATGGAAGGTAGTTCGTTGTTGAGATTTTGTTACTCCAATGGATGGTAGCCTTGTCATTATGGAAGGTAGTTCATTGTTGAGATTTTGTTACTCCAATGGATGGTAGCCTTGTAATTATGGAAGATAGTTTGTTGTTTGGATTTTGTTACTCCAATGTATTGTAGCCTTGTCATTATAGAAGGTAGTTCGTTTTTGAGATTTTCTTACTCCAATGGATGGTAGCCTTGTCATTATGGAAGGTAGTTTATTGTTGAGATTTTGTTACTCCAATGGATGGTAGCCTTGTTATTATGGATGGTAGTTTGTTGTTGAGATTTTGTTACTCCAATGGATGGTAGCCTTGTCATTATGTAAGGTAGTCCGTTGTTGAAATTTGGTTACTCCAATGGATGGTAGCCTTGTCATTAAGGAAGGTAGTACGTTGTTGAGATTTGGTTAATCCAATGGATGGTAGCCTTGTCATTATGGAAGGTAGTTCATTGTTGAGATTTTGTTACTCCAATGGATTGTAGCCTTGTAATTATGGAAGGTAGTTCGTTGTTTGGATTTTTTTACTCCAATGTATTGTAGCCTTGTCATTATAGAAGGTAGTTCGTTTTTGAGATTTTGTTACTCCAATGAATGGTATCCTTGTCATTATGGAAGGTAGTTCGTTGTTGAGATTTTGTTACTCGAATGGATGATAGCCTTGTCATTATGGAAGGTAGTTCATTGTTGAGATTTTGTTACTCCAATGGATGGTAGCCTTGTCATTCTGGAAGGTAGTTCTTTGTTGAGATTTTGTTACTCCAATGGATGGTAGCCTTGTCATTATGGAAGGTAGTTCATTGTTGAGATTTTATTATTCCAATGGATGGTAGCCTTGTCATTATGGAAGGTATTTCGTTGTTGGGATTTTGATACCCCAATGGATGGTAGCCTTCTCATTATAGAAGGTAGTTCGTTGTTGAGATTTTCTTACTCCAATGGATGGTAGCCTTATCATTATGGAAGGTAGTTTATTGTTGAGATTTTGTTACTCCAATGGATGGTAGCCTTGTTATTATGGATGGTAGTTTGTTGTTGAGATTTTATTACTCCAATGGACGGTAGCCTTGTCATTATGTAAGGTAGTTCGCTGTTGAAATTTTGTTAAACCAATGGATGGTAGCCTTGTCATTATTGAAGGTAGTTCGTTGTTGAGATTTTGTTACTCCAATGGATGGTAGCCTTGTCATTATGGAAGGTAGTTTATTGTTGAGATTTTGTTACTCCAATGGATGGTAGCCTTGTTATTATGGATGGTAGTTTGTTGTTGAGATTTTATTACTCCAATGGACGGTAGCCTTGTCATTATGTAAGGTAGTTCGCTGTTGAAATTTTGTTAAACCTATGGATGGTAGCCTTGTCATTATTGAAGGTAGTTCGTTGTTGAGATTTTGTTACTCCAATGGATGGTAGCCTTGTCATTATGGAAGGTAGTTCATTGTTGAGATTTTGTTACTCCAATGGATGGTAGCCTTGCAATTATGGAAGGTAGTTCGTTGTTGGGACTTTGTTACTCCAATGTATGGTAGCCATGTCATTATAAAAGGTAGTTCTTTTTTGAGATTTTGTTACTGCAATGGATGGTATCCTTGTCATTACGGAAGGTAGTTTGTTGTTGAGATTTTGTTACTCTAATTGATGGTAGCCTTCTAATTATATAAGGTAGTTCGTTGTTGAGATTTTTTTACTCCAATGGTTGTAGCCTTGTCATTATGGAAGGTAGTTCGTTGTTAGGATTTTGTTACTCCGATGGATGGTAGCCTTTTCATTATAGATGGTAGTTTTTTGTTGATTTTTTTTACTTTAATGGATTGTAGCCTTGTCATTATGGTAGGTAGTTTGTTGTTGATATTCCTTTACTCCAATGGATGGTAGCCTTGTCATTATGGAAGGTAGTTCGTTGTTGAAATTTTGTTACTCCAATGTATGGTAGCCTTCTCATTATGGCAGTTAGTTCGTTTTTGAAATTTTTTTACTCCAATGGATGGTAGCCTTGTCATTATTGAAGGTAGTTCGTTGTTAAGATTTTGTTACTCGAATGGATGATAGCCTTGTCATTATGGAAGGTAGTTCATTATTGAGATTTTGTTACTCCAATGGATGGTAGCCTTGTCATTATGGAAGGTAGTTCTTTGTTGAGATTTTGTTACTCCATTGGATGGTAGCCTTGTCATTATGGAAGGTAGTTCATTGTTGAGATTTTATTATTCCAATGGATGGTAGCCTTGTCATTATGGAAGGTATTTCGTTGTTGGGATTTTGATAACCCAATGGATGGTAGCCTTCTCATTATAATAGTTAGTTCGTTGTTGAGATTTTCTTACTCCAATTGATGGTAGCCTTATCATTATGGAAGGTAGTTTATTGTTGAGATTTTGTTACTCCAATGGATGGTAGCCTTGTTATTATGGATGGTAGTTTGTTGTTGAGATTTTATTACTCCAATGGACGGTAGCCTTGTCATTATGTAAGGTAGTTCGCTGTTGAAATTTTGTTAAACCAATGGATGGTAGCCTTGTCATTATTGAAGGTAGTTCGTTGTTGACATTTTGTTACTCCAATGGATGGTAGCCTTGTCATTATGGAAGGTAGTTCATTGTTGAGATTTTGTTACTCCAATGGATGGTAGCCTTGTAATTATGGAAGGTAGTTCATTGTCGGGACTTTGTTACTCCAATGTATGGTAGCCATGTCATTATAGAAGGTAGTTCTTTTTTGAGATTTTGTTACTCCAATGGATGGTATCCTTGTCATTATGGAAGGTAGTTCGTTGTTGTGATTTTGTTACTCTAATGGATGGTAGCCTTCTAATTATAGAAGGTAGTTCGTTGTTGAGATTTTTTTACTCCAATGGATGGTAGCCTTGTCATTATGGAAGGTAGTTCGTTGTTAGGATTTTGTTACTCCGATGGATGGTAGCCTTGTCATTATAGATGGTAGTCTTCTGTTGATATTTTTTTACTTTAATGGATTGTAGCCTTGTCATTATGGAAGGTAGTTTGTTGTTGATAATTTTTTACTCCAATGGATGGTAGCCTTGTCATTATGGAAGGTAGTTCGTTGTTGAAATTTTGTTACTCCAATGGATGGTAGCCTTCTCATTATGGCAGTTAGTTCGTTTTTGAATTTTTTTACTCCAATGGATGGTAGCCTTGTCATTATGGAAGGTAGTTCGTTGTTAATATTTTGTTACTCGAATGGATGATAGCCTTGTCATTATGGAAGGTAGTTCATTGTTGAGATTTTGTTACTCCAATGGATGGTAGCCTTGTCATTCTGGAAGGTAGTTCTTTGTTGAGATTTTGTCACTCCAATGGATGGTAGCCTTGTCATTATGGAAGGTAGTTCATTGTTGAGATTTTATTATTCCAATGGATGGTAGCCTTGTCATTATGGAAGGTATTTCGTTGTTGGGATTTTGATACCCCAATGGATGGTAGCCTTCTCATTATAGAAGGTAGTTCGTTGTTGAGATTTTCTTACTCCAATGGATGGTAGCCTTATCATTATGGAAGGTAGTTTATTGTTGAGATTTTGTTACTCCAATGGATGGTAGCCTTGTTATTATGGATGGTAGTTTGTTGTTGAGATTTTATTACTCCAATGGACGGTAGCCTTGTCATTATGTAAGGTAGTTCGCTGTTGAAATTTTGTTAAACCAATGGATGGTAGCCTTGTCATTATTGAAGGTAGTTCGTTGTTGAGATTTTGTTACTCCAATGGATGGTAGCCATGTCATTATGGAAGGTAGTTTATTGTTGAGATTTTGTTACTCCAATGGATGGTAGCCTTGTTATTATGGATGGTAGTTTGTTGTTGAGATTTTATTACTCCAATGGACGGTAGCCTTGTCATTATGTAAGGTAGTTCGCTGTTGAAATTTTGTTAAACCTATGGATGGTAGCGTTGTCATTATTGAAGGTAGTTCGTTGTTGAGATTTTGTTACTCCAATGGATGGTAGCCTTGTCATTATGGAAGGTAGTTCATTGTTGAGATTTTGTTACTCCAATGGATGGTAGCCTTGCAATTATGGAAGGTAGTTCGTTGTTGGGACTTTGTTACTCCAATGTATGGTAGCCATGTCATTATAAAAGGTAGTTCTTTTTTGAGATTTTGTTACTCCAATGGATGGTATCCTTGTCATTACGGAAGGTAGTTTGTTGTTGAGATTTTGTTACTCTAATTGATGGTAGCCTTCTAATTATATAAGGTAGTTCGTTGTTGAGATTTTTTTACTCCAATGGTTGTAGCCTTGTCATTATGGAAGGTAGTTCGTTGTTAGGATTTTGTTACTCCGATGGATGGTAGCCTTGTCATTATAGATGGTAGTTTTTTGTTGATTTTTTTTACTTTAATGGATTGTAGCCTTGTCATTATGGTAGGTAGTTTGTTGTTGATATTCCTTTACTCCAATGGATGGTAGCCTTGTCATTATGGAAGGTAGTTCGTTGTTGAAATTTTGTTACTCCAATGTATGGTAGCCTTCTCATTATGGCAGTTAGTTCGTTTTTGAAATTTTTTTACTCCAATGGATGGTAGCCTTGTCATTATGGAAGGTAGTTCGTTGTTAAGATTTTGTTACTCGAATGGATGATAGCCTTGTCATTATGGAAGGTAGTTCATTATTGAGATTTTGTTACTCCAATGGATGGTAGCCTTGTCATTCTGGAAGGTAGTTCTTTGTGGAGATTTTGTTACTCCATTGGATGGTAGCCTTGTCATTATGGAAGGTAGTTCATTGTTGAGATTTTATTATTCCAATGGATGGTAGCCTTGTCATTATGGAAGGTATTTCGTTGTTGGGATTTTGATAACCCAATGGATGGTAGCCTTCTCATTATAATAGTTAGTTCGTTGTTGAGATTTTCTTACTCCAATGGATGGTAGCCTTATCATTATGGAAGGTAGTTTATTGTTGAGATTTTGTTACTCCAATGGATGGTAGCCTTGTTATTATGGATGGTAGTTTGTTGTTGAGATTTTATTACTCCAATGGACGGTAGCCTTGTCATTATGTAAGGTAGTTCGCTGTTGAAATTTTGTTAAACCAATGGATGGTAGCCTTGTCATTATTGAAGGTAGTTCGTTGTTGACATTTTGTTACTCCAATGGATGGTAGCCTTGTCATTATGGAAGGTAGTTCATTGTTGAGATTTTGTTACTCCAATGGATGGTAGCCTTGTAATTATGGAAGGTAGTTCATTGTCGGGACTTTGTTACTCCAATGTATGGTAGCCATGTCATTATAGAAGGTAGTTCTTTTTTGAGATTTTGTTACTCCAATGGATGGTATCCTTGTCATTATGGAAGGTAGTTCGTTGTTGAGATTTTGTTACTCTAATGGATGGTAGCCTTCTAATTATAGAAGGTAGTTCGTTGTTGAGATTTTTTTACTCCAATGGATGGTAGCCTTGTCATTATGGAAGGTAGTTCGTTGTTAGGATTTTGTTACTCCGATGGATGGTAGCCTTGTCATTATAGATGGTAGTCTTCTATTGATATTTTTTTACTTTAATGGATTGTAGCCTTGTCATTATGGAAGGTAGTTTGTTTTTGATAATTTTTTACTCCAATGGATGGTAGCCTTGTCATTATGGAAGGTAGTTCGTTGTTGAAATTTTGTTACTCCAATGGATGGTAGCCTTCTCATTATGGCAGTTAGTTCGTTTTTGAATTTTTTTACTCCAATGGATGGTAGCCTTGTCATTATGGAAGGTAGTTCGTTGTTAATATTTTGTTACTCGAATGGATGATAGCCTTGTCATTATGGAAGGTAGTTCATTGTTGAGATTTTGTTACTCCAATGGATGGTAGCCTTGTCATTCTGGAAGGTAGTTCTTTGTTGAGATTTTGTTACTCCAATGGATGGTAGCCTTGTCATTATGGAAGGTAGTTCATTGTTGAGATTTTATTATTCCAATGGATGGTAGCCTTGTCATTATGGAAGGTATTTCGTTGTTGGGATTTTGATACCCCAATGGATGGTAGCCTTCTCATTATAGAAGGTAGTTCGTTGTTGAGATTTTCTTACTCCAATGGATGGTAGCCTTATCATTATGGAAGGTAGTTTATTGTTGAGATTTTGTTACTCCAATGGATGGTAGCCTTGTTATTATGGATGGTAGTTTGTTGTTGAGATTTTATTACTCCAATGGACGGTAGCCTTGTCATTATGTAAGGTAGTTCGCTGTTGAAATTTTGTTAAACCAATGGATGGTAGCCTTGTCATTATTAAAGGTAGTTCGTTGTTGAGATTTTGTTACTCCAATGGATGGTAGCCATGTCATTATGGAAGGTAGTTTATTGTTGAGATTTTGTTACTCCAATGGATGGTAGCCTTGTTATTATGGATGGTAGTTTGTTGTTGAGATTTTATTACTCCAATGGACGGTAGCCTTGTCATTATGTAAGGTAGTTCGCTGTTGAAATTTTGTTAAACCTATGGATGGTAGCCTTGTCATTATTGAAGGTAGTTCGTTGTTGAGATTTTGTTACTCCAATGGATGGTAGCCTTGTCATTATGGAAGGTAGTTCATTGTTGAGATTTTGTTACTCCAATGGATGGTAGCCTTGCAATTATGGAAGGTAGTTCGTTGTTGGGACTTTGTTACTCCAATGTATGGTAGCCATGTCATTATAAAAGGTAGTTCTTTTTTGAGATTTTGTTACTCCAATGGATGGTATCCTTGTCATTACGGAAGGTAGTTTGTTGTTGAGATTTTGTTACTCTAATTGATGGTAGCCTTCTAATTATATAAGGTAGTTCGTTGTTGAGATTTTTTTACTCCAATGGTTGTAGCCTTGTCATTATGGAAGGTAGTTCGTTGTTAGGATTTTGTTACTCCGATGGATGGTAGCCTTGTCATTATAGATGGTACTTTTTTGTTGATTTTTTTTACTTTAATGGATTGTAGCCTTGTCATTATGGTAGGTAGTTTGTTGTTGATATTCCTTTACTCCAATGGATGGTAGCCTTGTCATTATGGAAGGTAGTTCGTTGTTGAAATTTTGTTACTCCAATGTATGGTAGCCTTCTCATTATGGCAGTTAGTTCGTTTTTGAAATTTTTTTACTCCAATGGATGGTAGCCTTGTCATTATGGAAGGTAGTTCGTTGTTAAGATTTTGTTACTCGAATGGATGATAGCCTTGTCATTATGGAAGGTAGTTCATTATTGAGATTTTGTTACTCCAATGGATGGTAGCCTTGTCATTCTGGAAGGTAGTTCTTTGTTGAGATTTTGTTACTCCATTGGATGGTAGCCTTGTCATTATGGAAGGTAGTTCATTGTTGAGATTTTATTATTCCAATGGATGGTAGCCTTGTCATTATGGAAGGTATTTCGTTGTTGGGATTTTGATAACCCAATGGATGGTAGCCTTCTCATTATAATAGTTAGTTCGTTGTTGAGATTTTCTTACTCCAATGGATGGTAGCCTTATCATTATGGAAGGTAGTTTATTGTTGAGATTTTGTTACTCCAATGGATGGTAGCCTTGTTATTATGGATGGTAGTTTGTTGTTGAGATTTTATTACTCCAATGGACGGTAGCCTTGTCATTATGTAAGGTAGTTCGCTGTTGAAATTTTGTTAAACCAATGGATGGTAGCCTTGTCATTATTGAAGGTAGTTCGTTGTTGACATTTTGTTACTCCAATGGATGGTAGCCTTGTCATTATGGAAGGTAGTTCATTGTTGAGATTTTGTTACTCCAATGGATGGTAGCCTTGTAATTATGGAAGGTAGTTCATTGTCGGGACTTTGTTACTCCAATGTATGGTAGCCATGTCATTATAGAAGGTAGTTCTTTTTTGAGATTTTGTTACTCCAATGGATGGTATCCTTGTCATTATGGAAGGTAGTTCGTTGTTGAGATTTTGTTACTCTAATGGATGGTAGCCTTCTAATTATAGAAGGTAGTTCGTTGTTGAGATTTTTTTACTCCAATGGATGGTAGCCTTGTCATTATGGAAGGTAGTTCGTTGTTAGGATTTTGTTACTCCGATGGATGGTAGCCTTGTCATTATAGATGGTAGTTTTCTGTTGATATTTTTTTACTTTAATGGATTGTAGCCTTGTCATTATGGAAGGTAGTTTGTTGTTGATAATTTTTTACTCCAATGGATGGTAGCCTTGTCATTATGGAAGGTAGTTCGTTGTTGAAATTTTGTTACTCCAATGGATGGTAGCCTTCTCATTATGGCAGTTAGTTCGTTTTTGAATTTTTTTACTCCAATGGATGGTAGCCTTGTCATTATGGAAGGTAGTTCGTTGTTAATATTTTGTTACTCGAATGGATGATAGCCTTGTCATTATGGAAGGTAGTTCATTGTTGAGATTTTGTTACTCCAATGGATGGTAGCCTTGTCATTCTGGAAGGTAGTTCTTTGTTGAGATTTTGTTACTCCAATGGATGGTAGCCTTGTCATTATGGAAGGTAGTTCATTGTTGAGATTTTATTATTCCAATGGATGGTAGCCTTGTCATTATGGAAGGTATTTCGTTGTTGGGATTTTGATACCCCAATGGATGGTAGCCTTCTCATTATAGAAGGTAGTTCGTTGTTGAGATTTTCTTACTCCAATGGATGGTAGCCTTATCATTATGGAAGGTAGTTTATTGTTGAGATTTTGTTACTCCAATGGATGGTAGCCTTGTTATTATGGATGGTAGTTTGTTGTTGAGATTTTATTACTCCAATGGATGGTAGCCTTGTCATTATGTAAGGTAGTTCGCTGTTGAAATTTTGTTAAACCAATGGATGGTAGCCTTGTCATTATTAAAGGTAGTTCGTTGTTGAGATTTTGTTACTCCAATGGATGGTAGCCATGTCATTATGGAAGGTAGTTTATTGTTGAGATTTTGTTACTCCAATGGATGGTAGCCTTGTTATTATGGATGGTAGTTTGTTGTTGAGATTTTATTACTCCAATGGACGGTAGCCTTGTCATTATGTAAGGTAGTTCACTGTTGAAATTTTGTTAAACCTATGGATGGTAGCCTTGTCATTATTGAAGGTAGTTCGTTGTTGAGATTTTGTTACTCCAATGGATGGTAGCCTTGTCATTATGGAAGGTAGTTCATTGTTGAGATTTTGTTACTCCAATGGATGGTAGCCTTGCAATTATGGAAGGTAGTTCGTTGTTGGGACTTTGTTACTCCAATGTATGGTAGCCATGTCATTATAAAAGGTTGTTCTTTTTTGAGATTTTGTTACTCCAATGGATGGTATCCTTGTCATTACGGAAGGTAGTTTGTTGTTGAGATTTTGTTACTCTAATTGATGGTAGCCTTCTAATTATATAAGGTAGTTCGTTGTTGAGATTTTTTTACTCCAATGGTTGTAGCCTTGTCATTATGGAAGGTAGTTCGTTGTTAGGATTTTGTTACTCCGATTGATGGTAGCCTTGTCATTATAGATGGTAGTTTTTTGTTGATTTTTTTTACTTTAATGGATTGTAGCCTTGTCATTATGGTAGGTAGTTTGTTGTTGATATTCCTTTACTCCAATGGATGGTAGCCTTGTCATTATGGAAGGTAGTTCGTTGTTGAAATTTTGTTACTCCAATGTATGGTAGCCTTCTCATTATGGCAGTTAGTTCGTTTTTGAAATTTTTTTACTCTAATGGATGGTAGCCTTGTCATTATGGAAGGTAGTTTGTTGTTAAGATTTTGTTACTCGAATGGATGATAGCCTTGTCATTATGGAAGGTAGTTCATTGTTGAGATTTTGTTACTCCAATGGATGGTAGCCTTGTCATTCTGGAAGGTAGTTCTTTGTTGAGATTTTGTTACTCCATTGGATGGTAGCCTGTTCATTATGGAAGGTAGTTCATTGTTGAGATTTTATTATTCCAATGGATGGTAGCCTTGTCATTATGGAAGGTATTTCGTTGTTGGGATTTTGATACCCCAATGGATGGTAGCCTTCTCATTATAGAAGTTAGTTCGTTGTTGAGATTTTCTTACTCCAATGGATGGTAGCCTTATCATTATGGAAGGTAGTTTATTGTTGATATTTTGTTACTCCAATGGATGGTAGCCTTGTTATTATGGATGGTAGTTTGTTGTTGAGATTTTATTACTCCAATGGACGGTAGCCTTGTAATTATGTAAGGTAGTTCGCTGTTGAAATTTTGTTAAACCAATGGATGGTAGCCTTGTCATTATTGAAGGTAGTTCGTTGTTGACATTTTGTTACTCCAATGGATGGTAGCCTTGTCATTATGGAAGGTAGTTCATTGTTGAGATTTTGTTACTCCAATGGATGGTAGCCTTGTAATTATGGAAGGTAGTTCATTGTTGGGACTTTGTTACTCCAATGTATGGTAGCCATGTCATTATAGAAGGTAGTTCTTTTTTGAGATTTTGTTACTCCAATGGATGGTATCCTTGTCATTATGGAAGGTAGTTCATTGTTGAGATTTTGTAACTCTAATGGATGGTAGCCTTCTAATTATAGAAGGTAGTTCGTTGTTGAGATTTTTTTACTCCAATGGATGGTAGCCTTGTCATTATGGAAGGTAGTTCGTTGTTAGGATTTTGTTACTCCGATGGATGGTAGCCTTGTCATTATAGATGGTAGTTTGTTGTTAAGATTTTGTTACTCGAATGGATGATAGCCTTGTCATTATGGAAGGTAGTTTGTTGTTGATATTTTTTTACTCCGATGGATGGTAGCCTTGTCATTATGGAAGGTAGTTCGTTGTTGAAATTTTGTTACTCCAACGGATGGTAGCCTTGTCATTATGGAAGGTAGTTCATTGTAGAGAATTTGTTACTCCCTTGAATGGTAGCCTTGTCATTATGGAATGTAGTTCGTTTTTGAGATTTTGTTACAAGAATGGATGGTAGCCTTGACATTACGGATGGCAGTTCGTTGTTGAGATTTTGTTACTCCCATGGATGGTAGCCTTGTCATTATGTAAAGTAGTTCATTGTTTAGATTTTGTTACTCGAATGGATGGTAGCCTTGTCATTATGGAAGGTAGTTTGTTGTTGAGATTTTGTTACTACAATGGATGGTAGCCTTGACATTATGGAAGGTAGTTCGTTGTTGAGATTTTGTTACTCAAATGGATGGTAGCCTTGTCATTATGGAAGGTAGTGCGTTGTTGAGATTTTACTACTCCAATGGATGGCAGCCTTGTCATTATGGAAGGTAGTTCGTTGTTAAGATTTTGTTACTCTAATGGATGGTTTCCTTCTCATTATAGAAGGAAGTCTGTTGTTGTGTTTTCTTACTCCAATGGATGGTAGCCTTGTTATTATGCAAGGTAGTTTGTTGTTCATATTTTGTTACTCCAATGTATGGTAGCCTTTTTATTATGGATGGTAGTTTGTTGTTGAGATTTTAATACTCCAATGGATGGTAGCCTTGTCATTATGGAAGGTAGTTCGTTGTTGAAATTTTTTTAATCCAATGGATGGTAGCCTTTGTTAGAACATAGTTTGATTCTACAACCCTCAGTTAGAGTTTTGATGATAACAAAATACAAGATTAAATGAATTATGAGATTTATATATGACATAGATGCTACCTACAAATATGTTGTGTATTTACAGGAAACTCTGATGGAATCAGCATCAGAACATCAGAAGATATGTCACATCAGAAGATCAAACATGTGCTACGCTGAAGTCTGATGAACAGAATCTGCGCTCAACATACTCTGACTCTTATCAAGATCATAACCATGTCATCAGCACTCAGAAGCGTCATAATAAGCCAAAGCCAAGAACACTATGATTTACATCAAGCAGAACATTCTGAAGTGTCAACGTTACTACATTCAAGGCAGATTAATTACCAACGACTTTATTCCAAGACAAAGATCTTCTCAAAAAGGAAAGAATGTTATGAGCATTGAAATGGAATTATGGACAGCAACATATCTATTCCAAGGCTATATAAACAAATCAGTCAGAAAATAAATGGCTAATACTCTACAATTCTCCTACACGCATAAGCCAATCATCTTCGTCCTCACTCATTCAGTTTGCTAATGCTCTCAATTGCTTACTCTATATTTCTAGCATTCTAGTTTCATATAAGCTTCATTTTCTGTATTATCACAGTTCTGATATATAGTTTTTCTAGAAACATCAAACACACATTTTGTTCATTTATCTGTAAAAGAATTTCCTTGAGAAACCGGTTTGTGGTTAGACTCAAGAAGGCTTTGACAGTTGTTAAAGCAGTTTTGTATTCAATTAAATATAGTGGATTAAGACCTCGTTGGAGAGAGGCGAAATCACCTTGACGGGTGGACTGGATTAGTTTGAGATTAAACGAACCAGGATAAAAATAACGTGTTGTCTGCATTTGATTTCAAGTTTCAACAATTCAACCCCCCTTCTTGTGTTTTTCACATCTTCAATTGGCATCAGAGCACCTGGTTCTGAGCTTATAACACTTAACCGTGTCAGTACAAGATCCAGTGTTAGAAAAACACTATGGCAGGACAATATCAAAACATCAGCAATGACAACAATGAAGAAAGAGAAAGATTTAGTGGCAAACCTCCAGTCTTTGATGGAGATAACTTTGATTACTGGAAAGACAGAATTGAAAGCTTCTTCCAGGCCCACGATGTTGATCTGTGGGATATGGTGATAGATGGATACACGCACCCTGTGAATGCAAGTGGTTAGAAGATTGACAGAAAAGTAATGTCTGATCAACAAAAGCGTGATTTCAAAAACCATTACAAAGCCAGAACTATTCTTCTCAGTGCTATCTCTTACTCTGAATATGAAAAGATATCAAACAGAGACACTGCAAATAACATGTTTGACTCTCTGAGAATGACGCATGAAGGCAACCTTCAAGTTAAATAAACTAAAGCTCTTGCGCTCATTCAGAAGTATGAGGCATTCAAGATGGAAGAAAGTGAATCTATTGAAACAATGTTCTCAAGATTTTAGATTCTGGTTGCTGGTCTCAAAGTTCTGGACAAAGGGTATTCTACTGCTGATCATGTCAAGAAGATCATCAGAAGCTTTCCAAAACAGTGGAGGCCAATGGTCACAACGCTAAAGCTAGCTAAGGATCTCAACACAATCTCTCTGGAGGAACTTGTCAGCTCCCTCAGAAGTCACGAGATAGAGCTAGAAGCTGATGAACCTCAAAAGCAAGGTAAGCCATTAACTTTAAAATCTAACATAAAATCTGACTCCAAGGTTTTGCAGGCTGTTGAAGAAACCTCTGATGGGTCCTCATCAGAAGAATATGAACTGTCTCTCCTCTCCAGAAGGGTGAACCAACTGTGGAAGCAGAGGCAAAGAAAGTTCAGGAATCCCAGAAGATCTGAGAACCAGAACGAATCCTCCTCCAGATACAGAAGGTCAGAATCCTCCTCTGGACACAAGATCTGAAGGCTCTTCAGGAAGCAGAAAGCCAAACAACAAAGACATCATCTGCTATGAATGTAACGAGCAAGGGCACTACAAAAGTGACTGCCCAAAGCTTCAGAAGGAAAAGCCCAGAAGAAAGTTTGGCAAGGAAAGGAAGAAAAGTCTCATGGCCACATGGGATGATTCTGATACATCTGAAGCTGACTCAGAATCAGATGATGAAAGAGAAAACATAGCTCTCATGGAGAACATTACAGAAGACATTAAAGCTTCTGAATCAGACTCTGAATCAGACACATAAGAGGTATTTCCTAACTTTGCTATTAATTTTACTAAGGCTGAACTAGCTGAAAGCCTTAATGAGATTCTGGAAAGATATTAGCATATCAGAGTCAAATTCAGAAACCTAAAAAGGGATATTGCTTCTGACTCTGATAAAACTGAGAGTCTCAAGTTGGAAAATTCTGAGTTGAAAAATAAAGTTTCAAAATTAGAAAATATATTACAAATCTCTCAGAAGGAAACAATTCTTGAAACTCCCAGTAGTGTTGATGAGATCATCAAGGAGTATGATCACAGCTTTCATAAGTTTCTAGCTAAAAGCATAGATAGAAGCAAAATGGCTTCAATGACCTATGGAGTTAGCATAAATGGCAGAAAGGGAATATGATACCAAGGTAAGGTACCTACACCAAGGAATGCCATGGATTTAGTTATTAAACGAACTCCACTTAATTCACACTTTGTATATGGGCACACACACGACATCAAATATACTAGTAGTAATTATTCTGTCAAACCAAAATTCAATCAGAGTTTTGGTAAAACTAACAAATCAGGACCCAAGAAAATATGGGTACCTAAGGATAAAATAATACATGTTGCATATATCTTTAGCAGCAAAGCAGAAACACCAGTCATGGTATCGGGACTCTGGCTGCTCACGACACATGACGGGAAGAAGGCATATGTTCCAAAGCCTGGAACTTAAGCCTGGAGGCCACGTAGGCTTTGGAGGCAATCAAAGGGGAAAGATCATTGGCTCTGGAACAGTAGGTAACGAAAATCTTCCCTCTATAAGTAATGTTTTATTAGTAGATGGATTAATGCATAACCTGTTATCCATAAGTCAATTAAGTGATAACGGTTATGATATAATATTTAATCAAAATTCATGCAAAGTTGTTAGTCAGAAAGATGCGACTATCCTGTTTAATGGAAAGAGGAGAAACAACATTTACAAAATCAAACTTTCTGAACTGAAAAGTCAGAATGTAAAGTGTCTTCTGTCTGTTAACAACGAGCAATGGATCTGGAACAGAAGATTGGGGCATGTTAGTATGAGAAGAATATCTCAGATTAACAAACTCAATCTGGTCAGAGGACTTCCTAACCTGAAGTTCAATTCAGATGCTCTGTGTGAAGCATGTCAGAAAGGAAAATTTGCAAAACCAGCTTTCAAATCTAAAAACGTTGTTTCCACCTCTAAGCCATTAGAACTTCTGTACATTGACCTATTTGGACCAGTTAAAACTACTTCAGTCAGTGGCAAGAAGTATGGGTTAGTAATCGTAGATGACTATAGCAGATGGACATTGGTAAAGTTCTTAAGACACAAGGACGAGTCACACTCTGTGTTTGTCACCTTCTGCAACCAAGTTCAGAATGAAAAGGATGTTAGAATCATCAAAGTAAGAAGTGATCATGGTGGAGAGTTTGAAAACAAAGATTTTGAATCATTTTTTAATGACAAAGGCATTATGCATGATTTCTCTTGTCCTAGAACTCCCCAGCAAAATGGAGTTGTAGAACGAAAGAATAAAACATTGCAAGAAATGGCCAGAACCATGATCAATGAGACTAACGTTGCTAAGATCTTCTGGGCAGAGGCAATAAACACAGCGTGCTACATTCAGAATAGAATCTCCATAAGACCTATTCTGGAAAAGACTCCATATGAATTGTGGAAGAACAGAAAGCCCAACATTTCATATTTTCATCCATTTGGATGTACTTGCTTTATTTTGAATACTAAAAATTATTTGACCAAGTTTGACTCTAAAGCACAAAAGTGTATTATGTTAGGATACTCTGAACGCTCAAGAGGGTACAGAGTATACAATACAAAAACACAGATTATGGAAGAATCAATCAGTGTTCGTTTTGATGATAAGCTTGACTCTTAAAAGTCAAAGCAGAATGAAGTATTTGCAGGTATGGAAGTTGAATTCACAGGTACTGAAGACAAGTCATCAGAAGATTTTAACAGAGACACTCCCTCAACATCAGAAAAAGGCACTACAAGCAATCCAGCATCTTCTGTTGATCAACCTCAGAAAAGACCATCCAGAAGCAGCATGGATCACCCAGAAGAAACAATCTTAGGAAGAAAGGAAGATCCAATCAGAACAAGAGCCAACTTCAGAAACTCTAAAGAATCCCTCATGGGAATTGTTTCTCTGATTGAACCATCTTCAATTAGTGAAGCACTTCTGGACAATGACTGGATTCTAGCAATGCAAGAGGAGTTGAATCAATTCACAAGGAATGACGTATGGGATCTAGTTCCTAAACCAAAAGGATTTAACGTCATTGGAACTAAATGGGTGTTCAGAAACAAACTGAATGAACAAGGTGAAGTCATCAGAAACAAGGCACAATTGGTAGAACAAGGTTATAGTCAGCAAGAGGGGATAGACTATACAGAAACCTTTGCTCCAGTCGCCAGGTTAGAATTTATCATACTTTTAATTTCTTTTGGTGTTAATAAAGGCATCACTCTGTATCAGATGGATGTCAAGAGTGAATTCTTAAATGGCTATATAGAAGAAGAGGTATATGTGCACCAACCCCCTGGTTTTGAAAGTTCAAAAAATCCAGAATATGTTTTCAAACTAAAGAAGTCACTGTATGGTCTGAAACAAGCTCCCAGAGCTTGGTATGATAGAATAAGTAACTTCCTGTTAGAAAAGGAATTCACCAGAGGGAAGGTGGACACAACCTTATTCTGTAAGACAGTTAAGAATGGCATTTTAGTCTGTCAGATTTATGTTAATGATATAATATTTGGATCTACTAAACCTTCTCTGGGAAGAAAATTTGCTAAGTGTATGCAGGAAGAATTTGAGATGAGCCTAATGGGGGAACTGAAATTCTTTCTGGGCATTCAGATCAATCAAACCCCAGAAGGAACTTGCATTCATCAGAGCAAATATGTCAGAGAACTTCTGAAGAAATTTGATCTCTCAGAATGTAAGCCATCAAAGATTCCAATGCATCCCACGTGCATTCTGGAAAGAGAAGAGGTAAGCAAAAAGGTAGAACAGAAGGTCTATAGAGGTATGATTTGTTATCTTCTTTATCTGACAGCCTCAAGGCCTGATATTTTATTCAGTTTATGCATTTGTGCAAGATTCCAATCAAATCCTAGAGAATCTCACTTAACAACTGTTAAGCGAATTTTCAAGTATCTGAAAGGTACTACTAATCTGGGTTTGGTTTATAGAAAATCTAGTGATTACAGCTTAGTAGGTTACTGTGATGCTGATTTTGCTGGAGACAGAGTTGAACGTAAAAACACTTCTGGAAGCTGCCAGTTTCTGGGAGAAAATCTGATCTCATGGTCCAGCAAAAGACAATCCATAATTGCTCTATCAACAGCAAAAGTTGAATACATAGCAGCAGCTGGATGCAGCACCCAAATGCTCTGGATGAAAAGTCAACTTAAGAACTTCCAGATTTATGAGAGTAACATGCATATCCTTTGTGATAACACCTACGCTATTTGCTTAAGTAAAAATACAATTTTACATTCTAGGGCTAAGCATATAGAAATAAAACATCATTTATTAGGGACTATATTCAGAAAGGAATTTTAAACTTAAAATTTATTGATACAGACCATCAATGGGCTGATATCTTCACAAAACCACTTTCTGAAGATAGGTTCAACTTCATTTTGAATCATCTCATCATGAAGCTTTGTCCAGAATAAAACTGTTTTAATTTTATATATTAACCTTCAGAATTATGTTTATTTCTCTGTGAACTTCTGATCAATTCTCTTTCAGAACTTTTAGAAATGCAGATTGTATTAGAATCCATCCATGAAGCTCTGAGCTCTTCAGTTCAAGGATAGAAGTGATGTTCACTCAAAGCAATCAAGTGTCATCCAGTCATCATCTGTTTCCTGAGGCTGAACACGCGTCCACGCTTCTGAAAAGGCAAAGCGCTGATTGGATGCATTGAGACACATGTCACTGGTAACTGTTTAAGTATCTTTCTGAAATCCCCTAAAACCAGCCATCATTAAATGCTATTAATCATGATTTATTTCTCTCTCTTAAGCGTTTATGTTTTCAAAAACTTTTTCGAAATCTATTTAAACACCATTCACACCTTTTACCCTTACTTTCGTTTTCAATCAATATCTCTAATTTCTGTGTTTGTGTCCTTCCTCCTCAAGAAAACCCTTTCAATTTTTTTCCTCAATAACTCGTGTGAACATGGCGTCTTCCAGCAATCTCTCTTCAGGTTCCCAGAAAGATGCATCAGCTGAGCAATATGAAGTTCCTCTCAGAACGCTACTCACTCCAGTCAAGAACCTTAAAGTTCTGTCAGAGATTATAGTGGATTTCAATAGTTTGAAGGAAAATGGTTTTGATTTATCAGAAGAGATTCATGCTCAAGGATGGGAGAAATACTTGGACAGGTTGGTAGGTCCAACTTTTCCTATTTTTGTAAAGGAAATTTGGATTCACGCGTCTTCCTCAAATCACCAAGTCACTTCTTACATAATGGGGAAGAAGATTGTGATTACTGAAGACCTGATTGCAAGCCTGATTGGGTACAATGGTGGTGGTATTCGCTGTATAGACATGGCTGAAAGGTGCTCAGATGTTGCTGTTATAGCAAGGGAAATTTTCACGCTGGGGCTTCCCTCCAGCAAGATAAGGGATTTGAAAGATAAGCACAGAATTTGGGCAAAGATTATTCTGGGTTGTTTCAACCACAGGAAGCCTACCAGCTCTCCTGATTACATAAACATAGATCAACAGTTTCTGATCTATTTTATTAATCAGAAGGTAAAGATTAATCTAGCTCATCTTTTGTTCAACCATCTGAGAACAAGCATCAAGGAGACAAGAGAAGATGAACGCACTAAAATGGATTGGATACCCTTGGGAAGATTAATATCAGATATTCTGACTGAGAATAGGCTGATTGAACATTTGACAGAGGCACAAGAAATCATCACCCTGGAACCTTTTGTTGGAAAGCAGCTGAATGCCAAGAATCTAAAGAAGATGAAGCTGATAGAGAACATTAAGAAGGAGCCCAGCATCACTCCTTTTGCTGACATCTCCAGCAGAAGAGTCCCTCTGGACGACTTCCCTATGTTCTCAGAGATTGACTCTAAGCCTCAAATCATTTTGAGATATTTGGATGCTTGTAAAGTTGATGGGACAGCACCTAATCTAAACATTCAAGATCTTCAGCAGAAGGCACCAGAGGTTGTTCTGAAGAAGAATAAGAAGAGAAAAGTTGCTCCATAAGGATCATCACAACAAACTCCAAAGAAAAGAGGTAATCCTGATTCTGTATCTGTTTTAGATTCAACTGTTGTTTCCATATCTATTCCTACTCCTATTCCAACACCAGCTGATATCCCAACACCACAAACCTTTGAAGATTTAGACATTGATTTTGACCCTTCTGAGTCATTAACCCTCAGAATATCCCGCTCCAAACCACAAAATCCAAACACTGCAACCATACCAGAACCAGAACTTGCACAAGTTCTTTCTAATATAGAACAACATTCTTCCGCTGCTGAAACAATCAATCCAAATTCACAACCAGAAATTCCCATTTCTCCACAACCTGACATCCCACTTTCACCAATACCAGAAACTCCACTCTCTCCAATACCAGAACCAGAAATCCCACAACCTTCCTCTCCTCAACAAGAAAGTAATCCACCATCTCCTCAACATGCACAATCCCCACAACCTGAGACTCAAAACTCTGAGGCTCAAACCTCTGAATCTCCTGAACCACAACCCTTGGCCATTCAATTGCCCTGTGGTACTACTATTAATATGTCTTAACTTCCCTCTTCACCAGAAACAACTCCACCAAATACCCCATCAAGTCCAATTGTTATTTCTGATTCTCCTACTCCCTCACCTAAGAAAAATACAGAAAACCATAGCAAGACAATCATTGACCTAACGATCCTTGAACACCTTGCTGCAATAAAACAGAAAACTACAATCCCTAAACCGAAACACCCAGATGTTGGTTCCAACATTTTGAACATTGAATCAGATATGCAGAAGTGGATCACTTCTTTGAAACAAGCAAGTCTGGAAGTGGTTGATCCTGCTGTATCAGATCATCTCTGGACTCAATTCAGAAGATGGGTATACGCTGAAACCTTTAAGCTGCAAGACCAGAGCTATGGATAAGCTCAACAGAACTTCAGCAATCTGCTGAAGGAAATGGAAGGTCCAGTTCTGAGCAAGCTGCTGAAGGAAGAAGTTCTCCACCTGGACAATGAGCCTTGGTCTGAAAAGTGTCCAGCATCTAAAGTTCAACCTGCAGAAGAACAGATTATTCAAGCTGAAGACTTGGGTCAAGCAGAAGAAACTACAGAAAGCTTTGAGAAGCATCCTGTATCTGAAGATCCTCAAGGTTCCTCTCTTGACAGGCAGACTCTGCAAGATTTGAGGAGATCAGACATGCTGATGAATGAACGGATGGACAAGCAGGATATCAAGATTGAATCTATAGCAAACATGGTAGCTAAGCAAAACGAAACCAGCGAACAAATCAAGAGCATGTTGGAAGCTCTGCTCACACGACTTCCTCCTTCTTCATAAATTTTTCTTATGTTTTCCTTGTTTTCTTTACATGTTTGTCTATAATATTTTTACTTGTTCTAAACTATCATTGCTTATATTTTTACTTGTTCTAATCTTTTTAACTCTGATTAACTATGCTTTTTGATAGCTGACAAAAAGGGGGAGAAAGAATGATATTTTTTCTATAACGGTTAATGAGACAAAAGTCTCAAACATTCTAACATCCTTATATATTTGCTGTTCTGAAAAGCTTACAGGTACAAGAATTTTATGAACTCTGACAAAGTAAAATTCTGATGCTCCAAGAAAGTTCAGTAAAGTTCTAATGCTCAAGGTGTCCCAAGGAATCAAAGGGAAATAATCAACTCAGGGGGAGTTTTTCTCATCATTACTCTGATACTTTTTATTCCTTACCCTCTTAGCTCTGATACTTTTTACTCATTATCTGATTATCTCTGATACCGTTTCCTCTTTATCCTTAAACTCTGATACTTTCATCATTTTATTTTAATTGAAAAAATCTAGTTTTTGTCATCATCAAAAAGGGGGAGATTGTTAGAACATAGTTTGATTCTACAACCCTCAGTTAGAGTTTTGATGATAACAAAATACAAGATTAAATGAATTATGAGATTTATATATGACATAGATGCTACCTAAAAATATGTTGTGTATTTACAAGAAACTCTGATGGAATCAGCATCAGAACATCAGCAGATATGTCACATCAGAAGATCAAACATGTGCTACACTGAAGTCTAATGAACAGAATCTGCGCTCAACATACTCTGACTCTGATCAAGATCATAACCATGACATCAGCACTCAGAAGCGTCAGAATAAGCCAAAGCCAAGAACACTCTGATTTACATCAAGCAGAACATTCTGAAGTGTCAATGTTACTGCATTCAAGGCAGATTAATTACCAACGGCTTTATTCCAAGACAAAGATCGTCCCAAAAAGGAAAGAACGTTATGAGCATTGAAATGGAATTATGGACAGCAACGTATCTATTCCAAGGCTATATAAACAAATCAGTGAGAAAAGAAATGGCTAATACTCTACAATTCTCCTACACGCATAAGCCAATCATCTTCGTCCTCACTCATTCAGTTTGCTAAAGCTCTCAACTGCTTACTCTATAGTTCTAGCATTCTAGTTTCATATAAGCTTCATTTTGTGTATTATCACAGTTGTGATATATAGTTTTTCTAGAAACATCAAACACACATTTTGTCCATTTATCTGTAAAAGAATTTCCTTGAGAAACCGGTCTGTGGGTAGACTCAAGAAGGCTTTAGTAGTTGTTAAAGCAGTTTTGTATTCAGTTGAATATAGTTGATTAAGACCTCGTTGGAGAGAGGCGAAATCACCTTGACGGGTGGACTGGAGTAGTTTGAGATCAAACGAACCAGGATAAAAATAGTGTGTTGTCTGCATTTGATTTCAAGTTTCAACAATTCAAACCCCCTTCTTGTGTTTTTCACATCTTCAGCCTTGTCATTATGGAAGGTAGTTCATTGTTGAGATTTTGTTACTCCTATGGATGGTAGCCTTGTCATTATGGAAGGTAGTTCATTGTTGAGATTTTGTTACTCCAAGGGATGGTAGCCTTGTCATTATGGAAGGTAGTTAATTGTTGGGATTTTGTTACCCCAATGGATGGTAGCCTTCTCATTATAGAAGGTAGTTCATTGTTGAGATTTTCTTACTCCAGTGGATGGTAGCCTTGTCATTACGGAAGGTAGTTTATTGTTGAGATTTTGTTACTCCAATGGATGGTAGCCTTGTTATTATGGATGGTAGTTTGTTGTTGAGATTTTGTTACTCCAATGGATGGTAGCCTTGTCATTATGTAAGCGAGTTCGTTGTTGAAATTTGGTTACTCCAATGGATGGTAGCCTTGTCATTATGGAAGGTAGTTCGTTGTTGAGATTTTGTTACTCCAATGGATGGTAGACTTGTCATTATGAAAGGTAGTTCATTGTTGAGATTTTCTTACTCCAATGGATGGTAGCCTTGTAATTATGGAAGGTAGTTCATTGTTGGGATTTTGTTACTCCAATGTATTGTAGCCTTGTCATTATAGAAGGTAGTTCGTTTTTGAGATTTTGTTACTCCAATGAATGGCATCCTTGTCATTATGGAAGGTAGTTCGTTGTTGAGATTTTGTTACTCCAATGGATGGTAGCCTTCTCATTATGGCAGGTAGTTTGGTTTTGAAATTTTTTTACTCCAATGGATGGTAGCCTTGTCATTATGGAAGGTAGTTCGTTGTTGAGATTTTGTTACTCGAATGGATGATAGCCTTGTCATTATGGAAGGTAGTTCATTGTTGAGATTTTAATACTCCAATGGATGGTAGCCTTGTCATTCTGGAAGGTAGTTCGTTGTTGAGATTTTGTTACTCCAATGGATGGTAGCCTTGTCATTATGGAAGGTAGTTCATTGTTGAGATTTTATTAGTCCAATGGATGGTAGCCTTGTCATTATGGAAGGTATTTCGTTGTTGGGATTTTGTTACCCCAATGGATGGTAGCCTTCTCATTATAGAAGGTAGTTCGTTGTTGAGATTTTCTTACTCCAATGGATGGTAGCCTTGTCATTATGGAAGGTAGTTTATTGTTGAGATTTTGTTACTCCAATGGATGGTAGCCTTGTTATTATGGATGGTAGTTTGTTTTTGATATTTTGTTACTCCAATGGATGGTAGCCTTGTCATTATGTAAGGTAGTTCGCTGTTGAAATTTTGTTACTCCAATGGATGGTAGCCATGTCATTATTGAAGCTAGTTCGTTGTTGATATTTTGTTACTCCAATGGATGGTAGCCTTGTTATAATGGAAGGTAGTTCATTGTTGAGATTTTGTTACTCCAATGGATGGTAGCCTTGTAATTATGGAAGGTAGTTCGTTGTTGGGACTTTGTTACTCCAATGTATGGTAGCCTTGTCATTATAGAAGGTAGTTCTTTTTTGAGATTTTGTTACTCCAATGGATGGTATCCTTGTCATTACGGAAGGTAGTTCGTTGTTGAGATTTTGTTACTCTAATGCATGGTAGCCTTCTAATTATAGAAGGTAGTTCGTTGTTGAGATTTTTTTACTCCAATGGATGGTTGCCTTGTCATTAAGGAAGGTAGTTCATTGTTGAGATTTTGTTACTCCAATGGATGGTAGCCTTCTTATTATGGATGGTAGTTTCTTGTTGAGATTTTATTACTCCAATGGATGGTAGCCTTGTCATTATGGAAGGTAGTTCATTGTTGAGATTTTGTTACTACAATGGATGGTAGCCTTGTCATTATGGAAGGTAGTTAATTTTTGATATTTTGTTACTCCAATGGATGGTAGCCTTGTCATTATGGATGGTAGTTTGTTGTTGATATTTTGTTACTCCAATGGATGGTCGCCTTGTCATTATGTAAGGTAGTTCGCTATTGAAATTTTGTTACCCCAATGGATGGTAGCCATGTCATTATTGAAGCTAGTTCGTTATTGATATTTTGTTACTCCAATGGATGGTAACCTTGTCATAATGGAAGGTAGTTCATTGTTGAGATTTTGTTACTCCAATGGATCGTAGCCTTGTAATTATGGAAGGTAGTTCGTTGTTGGGACTTTGTTACTCCAATGTATGGTAGCCTTGTCATTATAGAAGGTAGTTCTTTTTTGAGATTTTGTTACTCCAATGGATGGTATCCTTGTCATTACGGAAGGTAGTTCGTTGTTGAGATTTTGTTACTCTAATGCATGGTAGCCTTCTAATTATAGAAGGTAGTTCGTTGTTGAGATTTTTTTACTCCAATGGATGGTTGCCTTGTCATTAAGGAAGGTAGTTCATTGTTGAGATTTTGTTACTCCAATGGATGGTAGCCTTCTCATTATGGATGGTAGTTTCTTGTTGAGATTTTATTACTCCAATGGATGGTAGCTTTGTCATTATGGAAGGTAGTTCGTTTTTGAGATTTTGTTACTACAATGGATGGTAGCCTTGTCATTATGGAAGGTAGTTTATTCTTGAGATTTTGTTGCTGCAATGGATGGTAGCCTTGTTATTATGGATGGTAGTTTGTTGTTGATATTTTGTTACTCCAATGGATGGTAGCCTTGTCATTATGTAAGGTAGTTCGCTGTTGAAATTTTGTTACTCCAATGGATGGTAGCCATGTCATTATTGAAGCTAGTTCGTTGTTGATATTTTGTTACTCCAATGGATGGTAGCCTTGTCATAATGGAAGGTAGTTCATTGTTGAGATTTTGTTACTCCAATGGATGGTAGCCTTGTAATTATGGAAGGTAGTTCGTTGTTGGGACTTTGTTAATCCAATATATGGTAGCCTTGTCATCATAGAAGGTAGGTCTTTTTTGATATTTTGTTACTCCAATGGATGGTATCCTTGTCATTACGGAAGGTAGTTCGTTGTTGAGATTTTGTTAATCTAATGCGACTCAATACTATGCAAATTCATGTGGTACCATTGGAGCAGAACTCCCATCTCAATAATTTGCCAATTAATAGAGGCATCAACAAGGCATAACCTTCATCTCAAAATTCGCCGATACATGCCATCTCAACGAGCATAAGCTCCATCTCAAAAAATGCACTGTATGCGACACAACCATGAATGTAATAACGACACCCGAGTTGACAACATCTCCAATCATCTCAAAACATCTCGATTAACATCTCAAAATAACAACATCTCAATCATCTCAAAACATCTCAATTAGCATCTCAAAATAACAACATCTCAATCATCTCAAAACATCTCAATTAACATCTCAAAATAACAACATCTCAAATCATCAAAATTATTCATCACACATCATTCATCTATTATAAATCATCAAACAGAACATCATGAGTAACTTCTCACTAAACAACTCAACTGTATATTAATACTATAGTAATCCATACTATTATTCTGCAATTTTACATCGTTACTGTCACTAATCCTACTGTCATAATTCTAAAAGCAGTCTCTAAACATCTCCTATTCAAAATTCTGTCCAAAAAAACAGCAAAACGACAATCGCGGGAATTAATTCTAAATCCTAAATTAGTTAGTAGGATTACACTTCTTATCCATCATTTTAATCATCTATAATAAAGTTCATCGCGTTAACTAATCAACGCTTCGAACGGCATCTCAAACATCATCCTAAAACTCAAGTTACGGCAATTTAAAACTGAATCTGTCAAAAATCAGTCATTATGTATCGACACAAAACTCCTTGGATCGACGTGTACCGCTCCATCTGCACAACATGAGTCGACACATCCTCCTTATAGATCGACTCATCATGGCCTTATACGCAACATGTATTGACACATGCACCTCACTGATGGACTCATCCTGAGTCTTGCAACTATCATGTATCGACGCATCCTGTCTTTGTGTCGACTCATCCTGAGTCTCTCAACCTCCTTGTATCGACACATAGCATTTGAGGTCGATGCATCCTGTTACATTCTATATAAATTCTGCATTTTCCTCTATATTTTTACTACGAGAATCATAATACAGCCCTACAAACCTTATTATAAACATGATAATTCATCACCTAACATTAACCTATAATACTACATCAATTAAACAACATCATGACATCATTATTCATCTAAAATTCATCAAATCTTCATCATGCATCATTATACATATCCAATTCAAGAACAAAACATGAATCCTCTAACCTCACATATCAAACATCATGAACCCAATTATAAAGTCAGAACCCCACCCTTACCTTGGATTGAAGGTCGCTCTACAATTTCCGGGTTGAATCTTCGTTCTTGCCATTTTCCACTTTTTCCAGCAGCTTCACGTTCTCTTCCAAATCCTTATTTCTTTCTACTACTTCTTTCTTCTATTCCTTATAACAAATAATAAAATAACCCTATTATTCTATTATTCCTTATTTCTTATTTGGCTCCAAACCTACACCCCCTTATTACTTCTACTCTCTCAAAATAAGCCCACATTAAATAATTTTACGCTTCTAATATTATTTCACCACATTATAATATAATACCTCTAATATATTATTTCTCCACTTAATAAAATAAATCCAATTATATTATAACACATCTTCACAAATATTCCAAAAATAATTTAATTAAATAATTAATTAAATTATGGGCGTTACACTCACCTTCACTCAAGAACTTTAGTTTTATTCGTGCTATATAATTTTGCAATGAAATGGAGGAAAAAGACTAGTTAGGCGTATGCTCCTCTTATGAAGATTCTAATAAAGACAAAGAAGAGTGATCTCTTCTGTCCAAAAGGGTAAACCAACTCTGAAAGAGAACAAAGGGCAACAAACAATACACAATAAAAGCTATTTAATAACACTTTCTTTTGTTTTTGATAACTTTTAAAAGTGCTATTAACTGCAATGTTATTGTATACAATTTTGTTTAATTGCAATTAAAAAGCTCTATTATAGTACTTGTTTTTAATATAAAAATAATAATTAAATAAAACAATACCTTTAAAGGAGGAAAATGAAATTGGTGGGAGGAAATGAAATTTTTTGCACAAACAGTACCCTCGGCCTGGATTGTCACTAATATAAGAAAATAATAAATAATTAAGACAATAACTAAAAAGGAGGCAAAGGATTAGATCTATGTCCTTATGTTCTTGGTCCTAGGACGCATGCTGTATAGGTTATCATTTGAAAGCTCGCCTTCACTCATGAAATTTAGTTTTATCCGTGCTATATACTTTTGTAGTGAAATGGAGGAAAAGGATTAGTTAGGCGTAGCTCCACTTATGAAGATTATAATAAAGACAAAGAAGAGTGATATCTTCTGTCCAATAGGGTAAACCAACTTTGAAAGAGAAAATGAGCAACATACAATATTCCATAAAAGTTATTTTATAGCACTTTCTTTTGTTTTTGATATAGCTGAAAGGCTCTATTAACCGTGCCAATAATGTAAACGATTTTGTTTAATAACACTTTTAAAGAGCTATTAAAGTACTAGTTTTAAATATAAAAATAATAATTAATTAAAACAATAAGTGTAATGGAGCCAAACGAAATTCGTGGGGGAAAAATGAAAATATTAGTACAAAAAGTAAGACAATAACTAATAAGGAGGCAAACGAAATTTGTTTTGGAAAATGAATATTTTTTCATAAACAATAGCGTCGGCCTGAACCATCGCTAATATAAAAAAAAGAAATAATTATTTAAAATAATAACTAAAAAGGAGACAAACTAAATTGGTAGGGTTAATGAAATTTTCGAACAAACAGTTGCGTAGGTCAAAATAAACGCTTGGTCAACACCAAGTAATTTTCTCGAAATCAAACCATTTTCAAAATATTTTCATAACTAATGCACTCAAAGGACACATGCACTAAGTAGTGAATAAGGAATGATTAAATGTATGTCCCTTTGTTGTTAGTCCGACAACGCTTGCTATATAGGTTATCGTTCGAATTCACACCTTCACTCATGAACTTTAGTTTTATTTTTGCTATATACTTTTGAAGTGAAATGGAGGAAAACGACTAGTTAGGCGTATGCTCCTCTTATGAAGATTCTAATAAAGACAAAGAAGAGTGATCACTTATGTCCAAAAGGGTAAACAAACTTTAAAAGAGAAAATAGAACAATAGACAATATGCCTTAAAAGTTATTTAATAGCACTTTCTTTTGTTTTTGATATCACTGAAAAGTGTTATTAACCGTGCCGCTAATATAAACGATTTTGTTTAATAGCACTTTAAAAGAGCTATTAAAGTATTAGTTTTTAATATAAAAAATATAATTAATTAAAACAATAAGTTTAAAGGAGCCAAACGAAATTCGTGGGGGGAAATGAAAATTTTAGTATAAACAGTAGCGTCGGCCTGAACCGTCCCTAATATAAGAAAATAAGAATTAATTAAGACAATAACTAATAAGGAGGCAAACGAAATTTGTTATGGAAAATGAATATTTTTTCATAACAATAGATTCGGCCAGAATCGTCGCTAATATAAAAAACCAAATAATTTTTTAAAATAATAACTAAAAAGGAGGCAAACTAAATTGGTGGGGGTAATGAAATTTTCGCACAAACAGTGGCATTGGTCCAAATAAACGCTTGGTTAACACCAAATATTTTTCTCGAAATCAAACCATTTTCAAAATATTTTCATAAAAATTGCACTCAAAGGACACATGCACTAAGTAGTGAAAAGAAATGATTAAATGTATGTCCCTTTGTACATAGTCCGATGACGCTTGCTGTATAGGTTATCGTTCGAGTTCTCACCTTCACTCATGAACTTTAGTTTTATTCGTGCTATATATTTTTGAAGTGAAATGGAGGAAAACGACCAGTTAGGCGTATGCTCCTCTTATGAAGATTCTCATAAAGACAAAGAAGAGTGATCTCTTATGTCCAAAAGGGCAAACCAACTTTGAAAGAGAAAATAGAACAACATACAGTATGCCATAAAAGTTATTTAATAGCACTTTCTTTGGTTTTTGATAGCGCTGAAAAGCTCTATTAACCGTGCCGCTAATGTAAACGATTTTGTTTAATAGCACTTTAAAAGAGTTGTTAAAGTACTAGTTTTTAATATAAAAATAATAATTAATTAAAACAATAAGTTTAAAGAAGCCAAACGAAATTCGTGGGGGGAAAATGATAATTTTAGTACAAACAGTAGCGTCGGCCTGAACCGTCGCTAATATAAGAAAAGAAGAATTAATTAAGATAATAACTAGTAAAGAGGCAAATGAAATTTGTTATGGGAAATGAATATTTTTTCATAAATAATAGCGTCGGCATTAAACGTCGTTAATATAAAAATATATATAATTATGTAAAATAATAACTAAAAATGAGACAAACTAAATTGGTGGGGGTAATGAAAATTTCGCACAAACAATAGCGTAGGTCCAAATAAACACTTGGTCAACACCAATTATTTTTCTCGAAATTTAACCATTTTCAAAATATTTTCATAACAAATGCACTCGAAGGACACATGCACTAAGTAGTGAAGAAGGAATGATTAAATGTATGTCCCTTTGTTCTTAGTCAGACGACGCTTACTGTATTGGTTATCGTTCGAATTCTCACCTTCAGTCATGAACTTTAGTTTTATTCGTGCTATATATTTTTGAAGTGAAATGGAGGAGAATGACTAGTTAGGCATATGCTCCTCTTATGAAGATTCTAATAAAGACAAAGAAGAGTGATCTCTTCTGTCCAAAAGGGTAAACCAACTTTGAAAGAGAAAATAGAGCAACAGACAATATGCCATAAAAGTTATTTAATAGCACTTCCTTTTGTTTTTGATAGCGCTGAAAAGCGCTATTAACCGTGCCGCTAATGTAAACGATTTTGTTTAAAAGCACATTAAAAGAGCTATTAATGTACTAGTTTTTAATATAAAAAAATTAATTAATTAAAATAACAAGTTTAAAGGAGCCAAACGAAATTTGTGGGGGGAAATTGAAAATTTTAGTACAAACAGTAGCGTCAGCCTGAACCGTCACTAATATGAGAAAATAAGAATTAGTTAAGCTAATAACTAATAAGGAGGAAAGTGAAGTTTGTTATGGGAAATGAATAGTTTTTCATAAATAATAGCGTCGGCCTGAACCGTCGCTAATATAAAATAAAATAATTATTTAAAATAATAACTAAAAAGGAGGCAAACTAAATTGGTGGGGGTAATGAAATTTTCAGACAAACAGTAGCGAAGGTCCAAATAAAATCTTGGTCAACACCAAGTATTTTCATCGAAATTAAACCATTCTAAAAATATTTTCATAACAAATGCACTCGAAAACACATGCACTAAATAGTGAAGAAGGGATGATTAAATGTATGTCCCTTTATTCTTAGTCTGACGATGCTTGCTGTATAGGTTATCGTTCGAGTTCTCACCTTCACTCATGAACTTTAGTTTTATTCGTGCTATATATTTTTGAAGTGAAATGGAGGAAAACGACCAGTTAGGCGTATGCTCCTCTTATGAAGATTCTCATAAAGACAAAGAAGAGTGATCTTTTATGTCCAAAAGGGCAAACCAACTTTGAAAGAGAAAATAGAACAACATACAATATGCCATAAAAGTTATTTAATAGCACTTTCTTTGGTTTTTGATAGCGCTGAAAAGCTCTATTAACCGTGCCGCTAATGTAAACGATTTTGTTTAATAGCACTTTAAAAGAGTTGTTAAAGTACTAGTTTTTAATATAATAATAATAATTAATTAAAACAATAAGTTTAAAGAAGGCAAACGAAATTTATGGGGGGGAAAATGATAATTTTAGTACAAACAGTAGCGTCGGCCTGAACCGTCGCTAAAATAAGAAAATAAGAATTAATTAAGATAATAACTAGTAAGGAGGCAAACGAAATTTGTTATGGGAAATGAATTTTTTTTCATAAATAATAGCGTCGGTCTGAACCGTCGCTAATATAAAAAAATATATAATTATGTAAAATAATAAATAAAAATGAGAAAAACTAAATCGGTGGGGGTAATGAAAATTTCGCACAAACAATAGCGTAGGTCCAAATAAACGCTTGGTCAACACCAAGTATTTTTCTCGAAATTTAACCATTTTCAAAATATTTTCATAACAAATGCACTCGAAGGACACATGCACTAAGTAGTGAAGAAGGAATGATTAAATGTATGTCCCTTTGTTCTTAGTCAGACGACGCTTGCTGTATTGGTTATCGTTCGAATTCTCACCTTCACTTATGAACTTTAGTTTTATTCGTGCTATATATTTTTGAAGTGAAATGGAGGAGAATGACTAGTTAGGAACATGCTCCTCTTATGAAGATTATAATGAATAAAAAGAATAGTGATCTCTTCTGTCCAAAAGGGTAAACCAACTTTGAAAGGGAAAATAGAGCAACAGGCAATATGCCATAAAAGTTATTTAATAGCACTTTCTTTTGTTTTTGATAGCACTGAAAAACTCTATTAACCGTGCCGCTAATGTAAACGATTTTGTTTAAAAGCACTTTAAAAGAGCTATTAATGTACTAGTTTTTAATATAAAAAAATTAATTAATTAAAAAAACAAGTTTAAAGGAGCCAAACGAAATTCGTGGGGGGAAATTGAAATTTTTTGTACAAACAGTGGCGTAGGCCTGAACCGTCACTAATATAAGAAAATAAGAATTAATTAAGATAATAACTAATAAGGAGGAAAGTGAAGTTTGTTATGGGAAATGAATAGTTTTTCATAAATAATAGCGTCGGCCTGAACCGTCTCTAATATAAAATAAAATAATTATTTAAAATAATAACTAAAAAGGAGGCAAACTAAATTGGTGGGGGTAATGAAATTTTCGGGCAAATAGTAGCGAAGGTCCAAATAAAAGCTTGGTCAACACCAAGTATTTTTCTCGAAATTAAACCATTCTAAAAATATTTTCATAACAATTGCACTCGAAAACACATGCACTAAGTAGTGAAGAAGGAATGATTAAATGTATGTCTCTTTATTCTTAGTCTGACGATGCTTGTTGTATAGGTTATCGTTCGAGTTCTCACCTTCACTCATGAACTTTAGTTTTATTCGTGCTATATATTTTTGAAGTGAAATGGAGGAAAAAGACTAGTTAGGCGTATGCTCCTCTTATGAAGATTCTAATAAAAACAAAGAAGAGTGATCTCTTCTGTCCAAAAGGGTAAACCAACTTTGAAAGAGAAAATAGAGCAACAGACAATATGTCAAAAAAATTATTTAATAGCACTTTCTTTTGTTTTTGATAGCGCTGAAAAGCGTTATTAACCGTGCCGCTAATGTAAACGATTTTGTTTAAAAGCACTTTAAAAGAACTATTAAAATACTAGTTTTTAATATAAAAATAATAATTAATTAAAAAAATAAGTTTAAAGGAGCCAAACGAAAATCATGGGGGGAAATGAAAATTTTAGTACAAACAGTAGCGTCGGCCTGAACTGTCGCTACTGTAAGAAAATAAGAATTAATTAAGATAATAACTAGTAAGGTGGCAAACGAAATTTGTTATGGGAAATGAATATTTTTACATAAATAATAGCGTCGGCCTGAACCCTCGCTAATATAAAAAATATATAATTATGTAAAATAATAACTAAAAAGGAGGCAAACTAAATTGGTGGGGGTAATGAAGTTTTCACACAAACAGTAGCGTAAGTCCAAATAAATGCTTGGTCAACACCAATTATTTTTCTCGAAATCAAACCATTTTCAAAATATTTTCATAACAATTTCACTCGAAGGACACATTCACTAAGTAGTGAAGATGGAATGATTAAATGTATGTCCCTTTGTTCTTAGTCCGACGATGCTTGTTGCATAGGTTATCATTTGAATTCTCACCTTCGCTCATGAACTTTAGTTTTATTCGTGCTATATATTTTTGAAGTGAAATGGAGGAAAACGACCAGTTAGGCGTATGCTCCTCTTATGAAGATTCTCATAAAGACAAAGAAGAGTGATCTTTTATGTCCAAAAGGGCAAACCAACTTTGAAAGAGAAAATAGAACAACATACAATATGCCATAAAAGTTATTTAATAGCACTTTCTTTGGTTTTTGATAGCGCTGAAAAGCTCTATTAACCGTGCCGCTAATGTAAACGATTTTGTTTAATAGCACTTTAAAAGAGTTGTTAAAGTACTAGTTTTTAATATAATAATAATAATTAATTAAAACAATAAGTTTAAAGAAGGCAAACGAAATTTATGGGGGGAAAATGATAATTTTAGTACAAACAGTAGCGTCGGCCTGAACCGTCGCTAATATAAGAAAATAAGAATTAATTAAGATAATAACTAGTAAGGAGGCAAACGAAATTTGTTATGGGAAATGAATTTTTTTTCATAAATAATAGCGTGGGTCTGAACCGTCTCTAATATAAAAAAATATATAATTATGTAAAATAATAAATAAAAATGAGAAAAACTAAATCGGTGGGGGTAATGAAAATTTCACACAAACAATAGCGTAGGTCCAAATAAACGCTTGGTCAACACCAAGTATTTTTCTCGAAATTTAACCATTTTCAAAATATTTTCATAACAAATGCACTCGAAGGACACATGCACTAAGTAGTGAAGAAGGAATGATTAAATGTATGTCCCTTTGTTCTTAGTCAGACGACGCTTGCTGTATTGGTTATCGTTCGAATTCTCACCTTCACTTATGAACTTTAGTTTTATTCGTGCTATATATTTTTGAAGTGAAATGGAGGAGAATGACTAGTTAGGAACATGCTCCTCTTATGAAGATTATAATGAATAAAAAGAATAGTGATCTCTTCTGTCCAAAAGGGTAAACCAACTTTGAAAGAGAAAATAGAGCAACAGACAATATGCCATAAAATTTATTTAATAACACTTTATTTTGTTTTTGATAGCGCTGAAAAGCGTTCTTAACCGTGCCGCTAATGTAAACGCTTTTGTTTAAAAGCACTTTAAAAGAGCTATTAATGTACTAGTTTTAAATATATAAAAATTAAGTAATTAAAACAACAAGTTTAAAGGACCCAAACGAAATTCGTGGGGGGAAATTGAAAATTTTAGTACAAACAGAAGCGTCGGCCTGAACCGTCACTAATATAAGAAAATAAGAATTAATTAAGATAATAACTAATAAGGAGGAAAGCGATGTTTGTTATGGGAAATGAATAGTTTTTCATAAATAATAGCGTCTGCCTGAACCGTCGCTAATATAAAATAAAAAAATTATTTAAAATAATAACTAAAAAGGAGGCAAACTAAATTGGTGGGGGTAATGAAATTTTCGGACAAATAGTAGCGAAGGTCCAAATAAAAGCTTGGTCAACACCAAGTATTTTTCTCGAAATTAAACCATTCTAAAAATATTTTCATAACAATTGCACTCGAAAAAACATGCACTAAGTAGTTAAGAAGGAATGATTAAATGTATTTCCCTTTATTCTTAGTCTGACGATGCTTGCTGTATAGATTATCGTTCGAGGTCTCACCTTCACTCATGAACTTTAGTTTTATTCGTGCTATATATTTTTGAAGTGAAATGGAGGAAAACGACTAGTTAGGCGTATGCTCTTCTTATGAAGATTCTAATAAAAACAAAGAAGAGTGATCTCTTCTGTCCAAAAGGGTAAACCAACTTTGAAAGAGAAAATAGCGCAACAAACAATATGTCAAAAAATTTATTTAAAAGCACTTTCTTTTGTTTTTGATAGCGCTGAAAAGCGCTATTAACCGTGCCGCTAATGTAAACGATTTTGTAAAAAAACACTTTAAAAGAGCTATTAAACTACTAGTTTTTAATATAAAAATAATAATTAATTAAAACAATAAGTTTAAAGGATCCAAACGAAATTCATGGGGGGAAATGAAAATTTTAGTACAAACAGTAGTGTCGGCCAGAACCGTCACTAATATAAGAAAATACGAATTAATTTAGACAATAACTAATAAGGAGGAAAACGATATTTGTTATGGGAAATGAATATTTTTTAATATATAATAGCGTCGGCCAGAACTGTCGCTAATATAAAAAAATAAATAATTATTTCAATTAATAACTAAAAAGGAGGCAAACTAAATTGGTGGGGGTAATGAAATTTTCACACAAACAGTAGCGTAAGTCCAAATAAACGCTTGGTCAACACCAAGTATTTTTCTCGAAATCAAACCATTTTCAAAATATTTTCATAACAATTTCACTCGAAGGACACATTCACTAAGTAGTGAAGATGGAATGATTAAATGTATGTCCCTTTGTTCTTAGTCTGACGACGCTTGTTGCATAGGTTATCATTTGAATTCTCACCTTCACTCATGAACTTTAGTTTTATTCGTGCTATATACTTTTGAAGTGAAATGGAGAAAAACGACTAGTTAGGCGTATGCTCCTCTTATGAAGATTCTAATAAAGACAAAGAAGAGTGATCTCTTATGTCCAAAAGGGTAAACCAACTTTGAAAGAGAAAATAGAACAACATACAATATGCCATAAAAGTTATTTAATAGCACTTTCTTTGGTTTTTGATAGCGCTGAAAAGAGCTATTAACCGTGCCGCTAATATAAACGATTTTGTCTAATAGCACTTTAAAAGAGTTGTTAAAGTACTAGTTTTTAATATAAAAATAATAATTAATTAAAACAATAAGTTTAAAGGAGCCAAACGAAATTCGTGGGGGGAAAATGATAATTTTAGTACAAACAGTAGCGTCGGCCTAAACCGTTGCTAATATAAGAAAATAAGAATTAATTAAGATAATAACTAGTAAGGAGGAAAACGAAATTTGTTATGGGAAATGAATATTTTTTCATAAATAATATCTTCGGCCTGAACCGTCGCTAATATAAAAAATATATAATTATGTAAAATAATAACTAAAAAGGAGGCAAACCAAATTGGTGGGGGTAATGAAATTTTCGCACAAACAATAGCGTATGTCCAAATAAACGCTTGGTTAACACCAAGTATTTTTCTCGAAATTATACCATTTTCAAAATATTTTCATAACAAATGCACTCGAAGGACACATGCACTAAGTAGTGAAGAAGGAATGATTAAATGTATGTCCCTTTGTTGTTAGTCTAACGACGCTTGCTGTATAGGTTATCATTCAAATTCCCACCTTCACTCATGACCTTTAGTTTTATTCGTGCTATATATTTTTGAAGTGAAATGGAGGATAACGCCTAGTTGGGCGTACGCTACTTTTATGAAAATTCTAATAAAGACAAAGAAGAGTGATCTCTTATGTCCAAAAGGGTAAACAACCTTTGAAAGAGAAAATAGAGCAATAGACAATATGCCATAAAAATTATTTATAGCACTTTCATTTGTTTTTGATAGTGCTGAAAAGCTCTATTAACCGTGCTGCTAATGTAAACGATTTTGTTTAAAAGCACTTTAAAAGAGCTATTAAAGTACTAGTTTTTAAGATAAAAACAATAATTAATTAAAACAATAAGTTTAAAGGAGCCAAACGAAATTCGTGGGGGAAAATGAAAATTTTAGTACAAACAGTAGCGTCGGCCTTAACCGTCGCAAATATAAGAAAATAAGAATTAATTAAGACAATAACTAATAAGGAGGCAAACAAAATTTGTCATGGGAAATGAATATTTTTTCATAAACAATAGCGTCGGCCTGAACCGTCGCTAATATAAAAAAATAAATAATTATTTAAAATAATAACTAAAAAGGAGGCAAACTAAATTGGTGGGGGTAATGAAATTTTCGCACAAATAGTAGCGTAGGTCCAAATAAACGCTTGGTTAACACCAAGTATTTTTCTCGAAATCAAACCATTTTCAAAATATTTTCATAACAATTGCACTCGAAGGACACATGTACTAAGTAGTGAAGATGAAATGATTAAATGTATGTCCCTTTTTCTTAGTCCGACGAGGCTTGCTGTATAGGTTATTGCTCTACTGATCACCTTCACTCATGAACTTTAGTTTTATTCGTGCTATATACTTTTGAAGTGAGATGGAGGAAAACGACTAGTTATGCGTATGCTCCTCTTATGAAGATTATAATAAAGACAAAGAGGAGTGATCTCATATGTCCAAAAGGGAAACCCAACTTTGAAAGAGAAAATAGAAAACAAACAATATGCCATAAAAGTTATTTAATAGCACTTTCTTTTGTTTTTGATAGCGCTGAAAAACGCTATTAACCGTGCCACTAATGTAAACGATTTTTTTTAATAACACTTTAAAAGAGCTATTAAAGTACTAGTTTTTAATATAAAAATAATAATTAATTAAAACAATAACTTTAAAGAAGCCAAAGGAAATACGTGGGGGGAAAATGAAAATTTTAGTACAAACAGTAGCGTCGGCCTGAACCGTCGCTAATATAAGAAAATAAGAATTAATTAAGATAATAACTAATAAGGAGGCCAACAAAATTTGTTATGGGAAATGAATATTTTTTCATAAATAATAGCGTCGGCCTGAACCATCGGTAATATAAAAAAAATATAATTATTTAAAATAATAACTAAAAAGGAGGCAAACTAAATTGGTGGGGGTAATGAAATTTACGCACAAATAGTAGCGTAGGTCCAAATAAACGCTTGGTCAACACCAAGTATTTTTCTCGAAATCAAACCATTTTCAAAATATTTTCGTAATAATTGCACTCGAAGGACACATACACTAAGTAGTGAAGATGGAATGATTTAATGTATGTCCCTTTGTTCTTAGTCCGACGACGCTTGCTGTATAGGTTAGCGCTCTACTGATCACCTTCACTCATGAACTTTAGTTTTATTCGTGCTATATACTTTTGAAGTGAGATGGAGGAAAACGACTAGTTATGCGTATGCTCCTCTTATGAAGATTATAATAAAGAGAAAGAAGAGTGATCTCTTATGTCCAAAATGGAAAACCAACTTTGAAAGAGAAAATAGAAAATAGACAATATGCCATAAAAGTTATAAAATAGCACTTACTTTTGTTTTTGATAGTGCTGAAAAACGCTATTAACCGTGCCACTAATGTAAACGATTTTTTTTAATAACACTTTAAAAGAGCTATTAAAGTACTAGTTTTTAATATAAAAATAATAATTAATTAAAACAATAACTTTAAAGGAGCCAAACGAAATACGTGGGGGGAAAATGAAAATTTTAGTACAAACAGTAGCGTCGGCCTGAACCGTCGCTAATATAAGAAAATAAGAATTAATTAAGATAATAACTAATAAGGAGGCAAACAAAATTTGTTATGGGAAATGAATATTTTTTCATAAATAATAGCGTCGGCCTGAACCGTCGGTAATATAAAAAAAATATAATTATTTAAAATAATAACTAAAAAGGAGGCAAACTAAATTGGTGGGGGTAATGAAATTTTCGCACAAACAGTAGCGTAAGTCCAAATAAACGCTTGGTCAACACCAAGTATTTTTCTCGAAATTAAACCATTTTAAAAATATTTTTATAACAAATGCACTCGAAGGACACATGCACTAAGTAGTGAAGAAGGAATGATTAAATGTATGTCCCTTTGTTGTTAGTCTGGCGATGCTTGATGTATAGGTTATCATTCGAATTCTCACCTTCACTCATGAACTTTAACTTTATTCGTGCTATATATTTTTGATGTGAAATGGAGGAAAACGACAAGTTAGGCATATGCTCCTCTTATGAAGATTATAATAAAGATAAAGGAGAGTGATCTCTTATGTCCAAAAGGGTAAACCAATTTTGAAAGAGAAAATAGAGCAACATACAATGTTTCATAAAAGTTATTTAATAGCACTTTCTTTTGTTTTTGATAGCGCTGAAAAGCGCAATTAACCGTGCCGCTAATGTAAACAATTTATTTTAAAAGCACTTTAAAAGAGCTATTAAAGTACTAGTTTCTAATATAAAAATAATAATTAATTAAAACAATAAGTATAAACGAGCCAAACGAAATTCGTGGGGGAAAATGAAAATTTTAGTACAAACAGTAGCGTCGGCCTGAACCGTCGCTAATATAAGAAAATAAGAATTAATTAAGACAATAACTAATAAGGAGGCAAACGAATTTTTTTATGGGAAATGAATATTTTTTCATAAACAATAGCGTCGGTCTGAACCGTCGCTAATTTAAATAAATAAATAATTATTTAAAATAATAACTAAAAAGGAGGCAAACTAAATTGGTGGGGGTAATGAAATTTTTGCACAAATAGTAGCGTAGGTCCAAATAAACGCTTGGTCAACACCAAGTATTTTTCTCGAAATTAAACCATTTTAAAAATATTTTTAAACAAATGCACTCGAATGACACATGCACTAAGTAGTGAAGAAGGAATGATTAAATGTATGTCCGTTTGTTGTTAGTCTAACGACGCTTGCTGTATAGGTTATCATTCGAATTCCCACCTTCACTCAAGACCTTTAGTTTAATTCGTGCTATATATTTTTGAAGTGAAATGTATGAAAACGACTAGTTACGCTCCTTTTTTGAAAATTCTAATAAAGACAAAGAAGACTGATCTCTTATGTCCAAAAGGGTAAACAACCTTTGAAAGAGAAAATAGAGCAACAAACAATATGCCATAAAAATTATTTATAGCACTTTCTTTTGTTTTTGATAGTGCTGAAAAGCTCTATTAATTGTGCTGCTAATGTAAACGATTTTGTTTAAAAGCACTTTAAAAGAGCTATTAAAGTACTAGTTTTTAATATAAAAACAATAATTAATTAAAACAATAAGTGTAAAGGAGCCAAACAAAATTCGTGGGGCGAAATCAAAATTTTAGTACAAACAGTAGCATCGGCCTGAACCGTCACTAATATAAGAAAATAAGAATTAATTAAGACAATAACTAATAAGGAGGAAAACGAAACTTGTTATGGGAAATGAATATTTTTTCATAAACAATAGCGTCGGCCTGAACCGTCGCTAATATAAAAAAATAAATAATTATTTAAAATAATAACTAAAAAGGAGGCAAACTAAATTGGTGGGGGTAATGAAATTTTCACACAAATAGTAGCGTAGGTCCAAATAAACGCTTGGTTAACACCAAGTATTTTTCTCGAAATCAAACCATTTTCAAAATATTTTCATAACAATTGCACTCGAAGGACACATGTACTAAGTAGTGAAGATGAAATGATTAAATGTATGTCCCTTTTTCTTAGTCCGACGAGGCTTGCTGTATAGGTTATTGCTCTACTGATCACCTTCACTCATGAACTTTAGTTTTATTCGTGCTATATACTTTTGAAGTGAGATGGAGGAAAACGACTAGTTATGCGTATGCTCCTCTTATGAAGATTATAATAAAGACAAAGAGGAGTGATCTCATATGTCCAAAAGGGAAACCCAACTTTGAAAGAGAAAATAGAAAACAAACAATATGCCATAAAAGTTATTTAATAGCACTTTCTTTTGTTTTTGATAGCGCTGAAAAACGCTATTAACCGTGCCACTAATGTAAACGATTTTTTTTAATAACACTTTAAAAGAGCTACTAAAGTACTAGTTTTTAATATAAAAATAATAATTAATTAAAACAATAACTTTAAAGGAGCCAAACGAAATACGTGGGGGGAAAATGAAAATTTTAATACAAACAGTAGCGTCGGCCTGAACCGTCGCTACTGTAAGAAAATAAGAATTAATTATGATAATAACTAGTAAGGAGGCAAACGAAATTTGTTATGGGAAATGAATATTTTTTCATAAATAATAGCATCGGTCTGAACCGTCGCTAATATAGAAAATATATAATTATGTAAAATAATAACTAAAAAGGAGGGAAACTAAATTGGTGGGGGTAATGAAATTTTCGCACAAACAGTAGCGTAGGTCCAAATAAACACTTGGTCAACACCAAGTATTTTTCTCGAAATTAAACCATTTTCAAAATATTTTCATAAAAATGCACTCGAAGGACACATGCACTAAGTAGTGAAGAAAGAATGATTAAATGTATGTCCCTTTGTTCTTAGTAAGACGACGCTTGCTGTATTGGTTATCGTTCGAATTCTCATCTTCACTCGTGAACTTTAGTTTTATTCATGCTATATATTTTTGAAGTGAAATGGAGGAGAATGACTAGTTAGGCATATGCTCCTCTTATGAAGATTCTAATAAAGACAAAGAAGAGTGATCTCTTCTGTCCAAAAGGGTAAACCAACTTTGAAAGAGAAAATAGAGCAACAGACAATATGCCATAAAATTTATTTAATAACACTTTATTTGTTTTTTGATAGCGCTGAAAAGCGTTCTTAACCGTGCCGCTAATGTAAACGCTTTTGTTTAAAAGCACTTTAAAAGAGCTATTGATGTACTAGTTTTAAATATATAAAAATTAAGTAATTAAAACAACAAGTTTAAAGGACCCAAACGAAATTCGTGGGGGGAAATTGAAAATTTTAGTACAAACAGAAGCGTCGGCCTGAACCGTCACTAATATAAGAAAATAAGAATTAATTAAGATAATAACTAATAAGGAGGAAAGCGATGTTTGTTATGGGAAATGAATAGTTTTTCATAAATAATAGCGTCTGCCTGAACCGTCGCTAATATAAAATAAAAAAATTATTTAAAATAATAACTAAAAAGGAGGCAAACTAAATTGGTGGGGGTAATGAAATTTTCGGACAAATAGTAGCGAAGGTCCAAATAAAAGCTTGGTCAACACCAAGTATTTTTCTCGAAATTAAACCATTCTAAAAATATTTTCATAACAATTGCACTCGAAAAAACATGCACTAAGTAGTTAAGAAGGAATGATTAAATGTATTTCCCTTTATTCTTAGTCTGACGATGCTTGCTGTATAGATTATCGTTCGAGGTCTCACCTTCACTCATGAACTTTAGTTTTATTCGTGCTATATATTTTTGAAGTGAAATGGAGGAAAACGACTAGTTAGGCGTATGCTCTTCTTATGAAGATTCTAATAAAAACAAAGAAGAGTGATCTCTTCTGTCCAAAAGGGTAAACCAACTTTGAAAGAGAAAATAGCGCAACAAACAATATGTCAAAAAATTTATTTAAAAGCACTTTCTTTTGTTTTTGATAGCGCTGAAAAGCGCTATTAACCGTGCCGCTAATGTAAACGATTTTGTAAAAAAACACTTTAAAAGAGCTATTAAACTACTAGTTTTTAATATAAAAATAATAATTAATTAAAACAATAAGTTTAAAGGATCCAAACGAAATTCATGGGGGGAAATGAAAATTTTAGTACAAACAGTAGTGTCGGCCAGAACCGTCACTAATATAAGAAAATAAGAATTAATTTAGACAATAACTAATAAGGAGGAAAACGATATTTGTTATGGGAAATGAATATTTTTTAATATATAATAGCGTCGGCCAGAACTGTCGCTAATATAAAAAAATAAATAATTATTTCAATTAATAACTAAAAAGGAGGCAAACTAAATTGGTGGGGGTAATGAAATTTTCACACAAACAGTAGCGTAAGTCCAAATAAACGCTTGGTCAACACCAAGTATTTTTCTCGAAATCAAACCATTTTCAAAATATTTTCATAACAATTTCACTCGAAGGACACATTCACTAAGTAGTGAAGATGGAATGATTAAATGTATGTCCCTTTGTTCTTAGTCTGACGACGCTTGTTGCATAGGTTATCATTTGAATTCTCACCTTCACTCATGAACTTTAGTTTTATTCGTGCTATATACTTTTGAAGTGAAATGGAGGAAAACGACTAGTTAGGCGTATGCTCCTCTTATGAAGATTCTAATAAAGACAAAGAAGAGTGATCTCTTATGTCCAAAAGGGTAAACCAACTTTGAAAGAGAAAATAGAACAACATACAATATGCCATAAAAGTTATTTAATAGCACTTTCTTTGGTTTTTGATAGCGCTGAAAAGAGCTATTAACCGTGCCGCTAATATAAACGATTTTGTCTAATAGCACTTTAAAAGAGTTGTTAAAGTACTAGTTTTTAATATAAAAATAATAATTAATTAAAACAATAAGTTTAAAGGAGCCAAACGAAATTCGTGGGGGGAAAATGATAATTTTAGTACAAACAGTAGCGTCGGCCTAAACCGTTGCTAATATAAGAAAATAAGAATTAATTAAGATAATAACTAGTAAGGAGGAAAACGAAATTTGTTATGGGAAATGAATATTTTTTCATAAATAATATCTTCGGCCTGAACCGTCGCTAATATAAAAAATATATAATTATGTAAAATAATAACTAAAAAGGAGGCAAACCAAATTGGTGGGGGTAATGAAATTTTCGCACAAACAGTAGCGTATGTCCAAATAAACGCTTGGTTAACACCAAGTATTTTTCTCGAAATTATACCATTTTCAAAATATTTTCATAACAAATGCACTCGAAGGACACATGCACTAAGTAGTGAAGAAGGAATGATTAAATGTATGTCCCTTTGTTGTTAGTCTAACGACGCTTGCTGTATAGGTTATCATTCAAATTCCCACCTTCACTCATGACCTTTAGTTTTATTCGTGCTATATATTTTTGAAGTGAAATGGAGGATAACGCCTAGTTGGGCGTACGCTACTTTTATGAAAATTCTAATAAAGACAAAGAAGAGTGATCTCTTATGTCCAAAAGGGTAAACAACCTTTGAAAGAGAAAATAGAGCAATAGACAATATGCCATAAAAATTATTTATAGCACTTTCATTTGTTTTTGATAGTGCTGAAAAGCTCTATTAACCGTGCTGCTAATGTAAACGATTTTGTTTAAAAGCACTTTAAAAGAGCTATTAAAGTACTAGTTTTTAAGATAAAAACAATAATTAATTAAAACAATAAGTTTAAAGGAGCCAAACGAAATTCGTGGGGGAAAATGAAAATTTTAGTACAAACAGTAGCGTCGGCCTTAACCGTCGCAAATATAAGAAAATAAGAATTAATTAAGACAATAACTAATAAGGAGGCAAACAAAATTTGTCATGGGAAATGAATATTTTTTCATAAACAATAGCGTCGGCCTGAACCGTCGCTAATATAAAAAAATAAATAATTATTTAAAATAATAACTAAAAAGGAGGCAAACTAAATTGGTGGGGGTAATGAAATTTTCGCACAAATAGTAGCGTAGGTCCAAATAAACGCTTGGTTAACACCAAGTATTTTTCTCGAAATCAAACCATTTTCAAAATATTTTCATAACAATTGCACTCGAAGGACACATGTACTAAGTAGTGAAGATGAAATGATTAAATGTATGTCCCTTTTTCTTAGTCCGACGAGGCTTGCTGTATAGGTTATTGCTCTACTGATCACCTTCACTCATGAACTTTAGTTTTATTCGTGCTATATACTTTTGAAGTGAGATGGAGGAAAACGACTAGTTATGCGTATGCTCCTCTTATGAAGATTATAATAAAGACAAAGAGGAGTGATCTCATATGTCCAAAAGGGAAACCCAACTTTGAAAGAGAAAATAGAAAACAAACAATATGCCATAAAAGTTATTTAATAGCACTTTCTTTTGTTTTTGATAGCGCTGAAAAACGCTATTAACCGTGCCACTAATGTAAACGATTTTTTTTAATAACACTTTAAAAGAGCTATTAAAGTACTAGTTTTTAATATAAAAATAATAATTAATTAAAACAATAACTTTAAAGAAGCCAAAGGAAATATGTGGGGGGAAAATGAAAATTTTAGTACAAACAGTAGCGTCGGCCTGAACCGTCGCTAATATAAGAAAATAAGAATTAATTAAGATAATAACTAATAAGGAGGCAAACAAAATTTGTTATGGGAAATGAATATTTTTTCATAAATAATAGCGTCGGCCTGAACCATCGGTAATATAAAAAAAATATAATTATTTAAAATAATAACTAAAAAGGAGGCAAACTAAATTGGTGGGGGTAATGAAATTTACGCACAAATAGTAGCGTAGGTCCAAATAAACGCTTGGTCAACACCAAATATTTTTCTCGAAATCAAACCATTTTCAAAATATTTTCGTAATAATTGCACTCGAAGGACACATACACTAAGTAATGAAGATGGAATGATTAAATGTATGTCCCTTTGTTCTTAGTCCGACGACGCTTGCTGTATAGGTTAGCGCTCTACTGATCACCTTCACTCATGAACTTTAGTTTTATTCGTGCTATATACTTTTGAAGTGAGATGGAGGAAAACGACTAGTTATGCGTATGCTCCTCTTATGAAGATTATAATAAAGAGAAAGAAGAGTGATCTCTTATGTCCAAAATGGAAAACCAACTTTGAAAGAGAAAATAGAAAATAGACAATATGCCATAAAAGTTATATAATAGCACTTACTTTTGTTTTTGATAGTGCTGAAAAACGCTATTAACCGTGCCACTAATGTAAACGATTTTTTTTAATAACACTTTAAAAGAGCTATTAAAGTACTAGTTTTTAATATAAAAATAATAATTAATTAAAACAATAACTTTAAAGGAGCCAAACGAAATACGTGGGGGGAAAATGAAAATTTTAGTACAAACAGTAGCGTCGGCCTGAACCGTCGCTAATATAAGAAAATAAGAATTAATTAAGATAATAACTAATAAGGAGGCAAACAAAATTTGTTATGGGAAATGAATATTTTTTCATAAATAATAGCGTCGGCCTGAACCGTCGGTAATATAAAAAAAATATAATTATTTAAAATAATAACTAAAAAGGAGGCAAACTAAATTGGTGGGGGTAATGAAATTTTCGCACAAACAGTAGCGTAAGTCCAAATAAACGCTTGGTCAACACCAAGTATTTTTCTCGAAATTAAACCATTTTAAAAATGTTTTTATAACAAATGCACTCGAAGGACACATGCACTAAGTAGTGAAGAAGGAATGATTAAATGTATGTCCCTTTGTTGTTAGTCTGGCGATGCTTGATGTATAGGTTATCATTCGAATTCTCACCTTCACTCATGAACTTTAACTTTATTCGTGCTATATATTTTTGATGTGAAATGGAGGAAAACGACTAGTTAGGCATATGCTCCTCTTATGAAGATTATAATAAAGATAAAGGAGAGTGATCTCTTATGTCCAAAAGGGTAAACCAATTTTGAAAGAGAAAATAGAGCAACATACAATGTTTCATAAAAGTTATTTAATAGCACTTTCTTTTGTTTTTGATAGCGCTGAAAAGCGCAATTAACCTTGCCGCTAATGTAAACAATTTATTTTAAAAGCACTTTAAAAGAGCTATTAAAGTACTAGTTTCTAATATAAAAATAATAATTAATTAAAACAATAAGTATAAACGAGCCAAACGAAATTCGTGGGGGAAAATGAAAATTTTAGTACAAACAGTAGCGTCGGCCTGAACCGTCGCTAATATAAGAAAATAAGAATTAATTAAGACAATAACTAATAAGGAGGCAAACGAATTTTTTTATGGGAAATGAATATTTTTTCATAAACAATAGCGTCGGTCTGAACCGTCGCTAATTTAAATAAATAAATAATTATTTAAAATAATAACTAAAAAGGAGGCAAACTTAATTGGTGGGGGTAATGAAATTTTTGCACAAATAGTAGCGTAGGTCCAAATAAACACTTGGTCAACACCAAGTATTTTTCTCGAAATTAAACCATTTTAAAAATATTTTTAAACAAATGCACTCGAATGACACATGCACTAAGTAGTGAAGAAGGAATGATTAAATGTATGTCCGTTTGTTGTTAGTCTAACGACGCTTGCTGTATAGGTTATCATTCGAATTCCCACCTTCACTCAAGACCTTTAGTTTAATTCGTGCTATATATTTTTGAAGTGAAATGTATGAAAACGACTAGTTACGCTCCTTTTTTGTAAATTCTAATAAAGACAAAGAAGACTGATCTCTTATGTCCAAAAGGGTAAACAACCTTTGAAAGAGAAAATAGAGCAACAAACAATATGCCATAAAAATTATTTATAGCACTTTCTTTTGTTTTTGATAGTGCTGAAAAGCTCTATTAATTGTGCTGCTAATGTAAACGATTTTGTTTAAAAGCACTTTAAAAGAGCTATTAAAGTACTAGTTTTTAATATAAAAACAATAATTAATTAAAACAATAAGTGTAAAGGAGCCAAACGAAATTCGTGGGGCGAAATCAAAATTTTAGTACAAACAGTAACATCGGCCTGAACCGTCACTAATATAAGAAAATAAGAATTAATTAAGACAATAACTAATAAGGAGGAAAACGAAACTTGTTATGGGAAATGAATATTTTTTCATAAACAATAGCGTCGGCCTGAACCGTCGCTAATATAAAAAAATAAATAATTATTTAAAATAATAACTAAAAAGGAGGCAAACTAAATTGGTGTGGGTAATGAAATTTTTGCACAAATAGTAACGTAGGTCCAAATAAATGCTTGGTTAACACCAAGTATTTTTCTCGAAATCAAACCATTTTAAAAATATTTTCATAACAATTGCACTCGAAGGACACATGTACTAAGTAGTGAAGATGAAATGATTAAATGTATGTCCCTTTTTCTTAGTCCGACGAGGCTTGCTGTATAGGTTATTGCTCTACTGATCACCTTCACTCATGAACTTTAGTTTTATTCGTGCTATATACTATTGAAGTGAGATGGAGGAAAACGACTAGTTATGCGTATGCTCCTCTTATGAAGATTATAATAAAGACAAAGAGGAGTGATCTCATATGTCCAAAAGGGAAACCCAACTTTGAAAGAGAAAATAGAAAACAAACAATATGCCATAAAAGTTATTTAATAGCACTTTCTTTTGTTTTTGATAGCGCTGAAAAACGCTATTAACCGTGCCACTAATGTAAACGATTTTTTTTAATAACACTTTAAAAGAGCTATTAAAGTACTAGTTTTTAATATAAAAATAATAATTAATTAAAACAATAACTTTAAAGGAGCCAAACGAAATACGTGGGGGGAAAATGAAAATTTTAATACAAACAGTAGCGTCGGCCTGAACCGTCGCTAATATAAGAAAATAAGAATTAATTAAGATAATAACTAATAAGGAGGCAAACAAAATTTGTTATGGGAAATGAATATTTTTTCATAAATAATAGCGTCGGCCTGAACCGTCGGTAATAGAAAAAAAATATAATTATTTAAAATAATAACTAAAAAGGAGACAAACAAAATTGGTGGGGGTAATTAAATTTTTGCACAAACAGTAGCGTAGGTCCAAATAAATCCTTGGTCAACACCAAGTATTTTTCTCGAAATTAAATCATTTTAAAAATATTTTTATAACAAATGCACTCGAAGGACACATGAACTAAGTAGTGAAGAAGGAATGATTAAATATATGTCCCTTTGTTGTTAGTCTGACGATGCTTGATGTATAGCTTATCATTCGAATTCTCACGTTCACTCATGAACTTTAGTTTTATTCGTGCTATATATTTTTGAAGTGAATTGGAGGAAAACGACTATTTAGGCATATGCTCCTCTTATGAAGATTATAATAAAGATAAAGGAGAGTGATCTCTTATGTCCAAAAGGGTAAACCAATTTTGAAAGAGAAAATAGAGCAATAGACAATATGTCAAAAAAGTCATTTAATAGCACTTTCTTTTGTTTTTTATAGCGCTGAAAAGCGCAATTAACCGTGTCACTAATGTAAACAATTTTGTTTAAAAGCACTTTAAAAGAGCTACTAAAGTACTAGTTTCTAATATAAAAATAATAATTAATTAAAACAATAAGTATAAACGAGCCAAACGACATTCGTGGGGGAAAATGAAAATTTTAGTACAAACAGTAGCGTCGGCCTGAACCGTCGCTAATATAAGAAAATAAGAATTAATTCAGACAATAACTAATAAGGAGGCAAACGAAATTTTTTATGGGAAATGAATATTTTTTCATAAACAATAGCGTCGGCCTGAACCGTCGCCAATCTAAATAAATAAATAATTATTTAAAATAATAACTAAAAAGGAGGCAAACTAAATTGGTGGGGGTAATGAAATTTTCGCACAAATAGTAGCGTAGGTCCAAATAAACGCTTGGTCAACACCAAGTATTTTTCTCGAAATTAAACCATTTTAAAAATATTTTTAAACAAATGCACTCGAAGGACACATGCACTAAGTAGTGAAGAAGGAATGATTAAATGTATGTCCCTTTGTTGTTAGTCTAACGACACTTGCTGTATAGGTTATCATTCGAATTCCCACCTTCACTCGTGACCTCTAGTTTAATTCGTGCTATATATTTTTGAATTGAAATGGAGGAAAACGACTAGTTGGGTGTACGCTCCTTTTATGAAAATTCTAATAAAGACAAAGAAGAGTGATCTCTTATGTCCAAAAGGGTAAACAACCTTTGAAAGAGAAAATAGAGCAACAGACAATATGCCATAAAAGTTATTTAATAGCACTTTATTTTGTTTTTGATAGCGCTGAAAAGCGCTATTAACTGTGCCGCTAATGTAAACGATTTTTTTTAAAGCACTTTAAAAGAGCTATTAGAGTACTAGTTTTTAACTTAAAAACAAAAATTAATTAAAACAATAAGTTTAAAGGAGCCAAACGAAATTCGTGGGGCGAAATCAAAATTTTAGTACAAACATTAGCGTCGGCCTGAACCGTCACTAATATAAGAAAATAAGAATTAATTAAGACAATAACTAATAAGGAGGAAAACGAAATTTGTTATGGGAAATGAATATTTTTTCATAAACAATAGCGTCGGCCTGAACCGTCGCTAATATAAAAAAATAAATAATTATTTAAAATTATAACTAAAAAGGAGGCAAACTAAATTGGTGGGGGTAATGAAATTTTTGCACAAATAGTAGCGTAGGTCCAAATAAACGCTTGGTCAACACCAAGTATTTTTCTCGAAATCAAACCATTTTCAAAATATTTACATAACAATTGCACTCGAAGGACACATGCACTAAGTAGTGAAGATGGAATGATTAAATGTATGTCCCTTTGTTCTTAGTCTGACGACGCTTGCTGTATAGGTTATCGCTCTACTGATCACCTTCACTCATGAACTTTAGTTTTATTCGTTCTATATACTTTTGAAGTGAGATGGAGGAAAACGACTAGTTATGCGTATGCTCCTCTTATGAAGATTATAATAAAGACAAAGAAGAGTGATCTTTTATGTCCAAAAGGGAAAACCAACTTTGAATGAGAAAATAGAAAACAAACAATATGCCATAAAAGTTATTTAATAGCACTTTCTTTTGTTTTTGATAGCGCTGAAAAACGCTATTAACCGTGCCACTAATGTAAACGATTTTTTTTAATTACACTTTAAAAGAGCTATTAAAGTACTAGTTTTTAATATAAAAATAATAATTAATTAAAACAATAACTTTAAAGGAGCCAAACGAAATACGTGGGGGGAAAATGAAAATTTTAGTACAAACAGTAGCGTCGGCCTGAACCGTCGCTAATATAAGAAAATAAGAATTAATTAAGATAATACTAATAAGGAGGCAAACAAAATTTGTTATGGGAAATGAATATTTATCACAAATAATAGCGTCGGCCTGAACCGTCGGTAATATAAAAAAAATATAATTATTTAAAATAATAACTAAAAAGGAGGCAAACTAAATTGGTGGGGGTAATGAAATTTTCGGACAAATAGTAGCGTAGGTCCAAATAAACGCTTGGTCAACACCAAGTATGTTTCTCAAAATTAAACCATTTTAAAAATATTTTTAAACAAATGCACTCGAAGGACACATGCACTAAGTAGTGAAGAAGGAATGATTAAATGTATGTCCCTTTGTTGTTAGTCTAACGACGCTTGCTGTATAGGTTATGATTCGAATTCCCACCTTTACTCATGACCTTTAGTTTAATTCGTACTATATATTTTTGAAGTAAAATGGAGGAAAACGACTAGTTGGGTGTACGCTCCTTTTATGAAAATTCTAATAAAGACAAAGAAGAGTGATCTCTTATGTCCAAAAGGGTAAACAACCTTTGAAAGAGAAAATAGAGCAACATACAATATGCCATAAAAGTTATTTAATAGCACTTTATTTTGTTTTTGATAGCGCTGAAAAGCGCTATTAATCGTGCCGCTAATGTAAACGATTTTTTTTAAAAGCACTTTAAAAGAGCTATTAAAGTACTAGTTTTTAATATAAAAACAAAAATTAATTAAAACAATAAGTTTAAAGGAGCCAAACGAAATTCGTGGGGCGAAATCAAAATTTTAGTACAAATAGTAGCGTCGGCCTGAACCGTCACTAATATAAGAAAATAGGAATTAATTAAGACAATAACTAATAAGGAGGAAAACGAAATTTGTTATGGGAAATGAATATTTTTTCATAAACAATAGCGTCGGCCTGAACCGTCGCTAATATAAAAAAAAATATAATTATTTAAAATAATAACTAAAAAGGAGGGAAACTAAATTGGTGGGGGTAATGAAATTTTCACATAAATAGTAGCGTAGGTCCAAATAAACGCTTGGTCAACACCAAGTATTTTTCTCGAAATCAAACCATTTTCAAAATATTTTCATAACAATTGCACACGAAGGACACATGCACTAAGTAGTGAAGATGGAATGATTAAATGTATGTCCCTTTGTTCTTAGTCCGACGACGCTTGTTGTATAGGTTATCGTTCGAATTCTCACCTTCACTCATGAACTTTAGTTTTATTCGTGCTATATACTTTTGAAGTGAGATAGAGGAAAACGACTAGTTAGGCGTATGCTCCTCTTATGAAGATTATAATAAAGACAAAGAAGAGTGATCTCTTATGTCCAAAAGGGAAAACCAACTTTGAAAGAGAAAATAGAAAACAGACAATATGCCATAAAAGTTATTGAATAGCACTTTCTTTTGTTTTTGTTAGCGTTGAAAAGCGCTATTAACCGTGCCACTAATATAAACGGTTTTTTTTAATAACACTTTAAAAGAGCTATTAAGGTACTAGTTTTTAATATAAAAATAGTAATGAATTAACACAATAACTTTGAAGGAGCCAAACGAAATACGTGGGGGAAAATGAAAATTTTAGTACAAACAGTAGCGTCGGCCTGAACCGGCGCTAATATAAGAAAATAAGAATTAATTAAAATAATAACTAATAAGGAGGCAAACAAATATTGTTATGGGAAATGAATATTTTATCATAAATAATAGCGTCGGCCTGAACCGTCGGTAATATAAAAAAAATATAATTATTTAAAATAATAACTAAAAAGGAGGAAAACTAAATTGGTGGGGGTAATGAAATTTTCCCACAAACAGTAGCGTAGGTCCAAATAAACGCTTGGTCAACACCAAGTATTTTTCTCGAAATTAAACCATTTTAAAAATATTTTTATAACAAATGCACTCGAAGGACACATGCACTAAGTAGTGAAGAAGGAATGATTAAATGTATGTCCCTTTGTTGTTAGTCTAACGACGCTTGCTGTATAGGTTATCGTTCGAATTTCCACCTTCACTCATGAACTTTAGTTTTATTCGTGCTATATATTTTTGAAGTGAAATGGAGGAAAACGACAAGTTAGGCGTACGCTCCTTTTATGAAAATTCTAATAAAGACAAAAAAGAGTGATCTCTTATGTCCAAAAGGGTAAACAACCATTCAAAGAGAAAATAGAGCAACAAACAATATGCCATAAAAATTATTTATAGCACTTTATTTTGTTTTTGATAGTGCTGAAAAGCGCTATTAACCGTGCTGCTAATGTAAACGGTTTTTTTTAAAAGCACTTTAAAAGAGCTATTAAAGTACTAGTTTTTAATATAAAAACAAAAATTAATTAAAACAATAAGTTTAAAGGAGCCAAACGAAATTCGTGGGGAGAAATCAAAATTTTAGTACAAACAGTAGCGTAGGCCTGAACCGTCACTAATATAAGAAAATAGGAATTAATTAAGACAATAACTAATAAGGAGGAAAACGAAATTTGTTATGGGACATGAATATTTTTTCATAAACAATAGCATCGGCCTGAACCGTCGCTAATATAAAAGAAAATAATTATTTAAAATAATAACTAAAAAGGAGGCAAACTAAATTGGTGGGGGTAATGAAATTTTCGCATAAACAGTAGCGTAGGTCCAAATAAACGCTTGGTCAACACCAAGTATTTTTCTCGAAATCAAACCATTTTCAAAATATGTTCATAACAATTGCACTCGAAGGACACGTGTATTAACTAGTGAAGAAGGAATGATTAAATGTATGTCCCTTTGTTCTTAGTCCGACGACGTTTGCTGTATAAGTTATCGTTCGAATTCTCACCTTCACTCATGAACTTTAGTTTTATTCGTGATATATACTTTTGAAGTGAGATGGAGGAAAACGACTAGTTAGGCGTATGCTCCTCTTATGAAGATTATAATAAAGATAAAGAAGAGTGATCTCTTATGTCCAAAAGGGTAAACCAACTTTTAAAGGTAAAATAGAACAACAGACAATATGCCATAAAAGTTATTTAATAGCTTTTTCTTTTGTTTTTGACAGCGCTAAAAATCGCTATTAACCGTGCCACTAATGTAAACGATTTTGTTTAATAACACTTTAAAAGAGCTATTAAAGTACTAGTTTTTAATATAAAAATAATAATTAATTAAAAAAATAACTTTAAAGGAGCCAAACGAAATTCGTGGGGGGAAAATGAAAATTTTAGTACAAACAGTAGCGTCGGCCTGAACCGTCGCTAATATAAGAAAATCAGAATTAATTAAGATAATAACTAATAAGGAGGCAAACAAAATTTGTTATGGTAAATGAATATTTTTTCATAAATAATAGTGTCGGCCTGAACCGTCGGTAATATAAAAAAAATATAATTATTTAAAATAATAACTAAAAAGGAGGAAAACTAAATTGGTGGGGGTAATGAAATTTTCGCACAAACAGTAGCGTAGGTCCAAACCAACGCTTGGTCAACACCAAGTATTTTTCTCGAAATTAAACCATTTTAAAATGTTTTTATAACAAATGAACTCGAACAACACATGCAATAAGTAGTGAAGAAGGAATGATTAAATGTATGTCCCTTTGTTGTTAGTCTAACGACGCTTGCTGTATAGGTTATCATTCGAATTCTCAACTTCACTCATGAACTTTAGTTTTATTTGTGCTATATATTTTTGAAGTGAAATGGAGGAAAACGACTAGTTGGACGTAGGCTCCTTTTATGAAAATTCTAATAAAGACAAATAAGAGTGATCTCTTATGTCCAAAAGGGTAAACAACCTTTGAAAGAGAAAATAGAGCAACAGACAATATGCCACAAAAATTATTTATAGCTCTTTCTTTTGTTTTTGATAGTGTTGAAAAGCGCTATTAACCGTGCTGCTAATGTAAACGATTTTGTTTAAAAGCACTTTAAAAGAGCTATTAAAGTACTAGTTTTTAATATAAAAACAATAATTAATTAAAACAATAAGTTTAAAGGAGCCAAACGAAATTCGTGGGGGAAAATGAAAATTTTAGTACAAACAGTAGCGTCGGCCATAACCGTCACTAATATAAGAAAATAAGAATTAATTAAGACAATAACTAATAAGGAGGCAAACTAAATTTGTCATGGGAAATGAATATTTTTTCATAAACAATAGCGTCAGCCGGAAGCCTCGCTAATATAAATAAATAAATAATTATTTAAAATAATAACTAAAAAGGAGGCAAACTAAATTGGTGGGGGTAATGAAATTTTCGCACAAACAGTAGTGTAGGTCCAAATAAACGCTTGGTCAACACCAGGAATTTTTCTCGAAATCAAATCATTTTCAAAATATTTTCATAACAAATGCACTCGAAGGACACATGCACTAAGTAGTGAAGAAAGAATGATTAAATGTATGTCCCTTTGTTTTTAGTCCGACGATGCTTGCTGTATAGGTTATCATTCGAATTCTTACATTCACTCATGAACTTTAGTTTTATTCGTGCTATATATTTTTGAAGTGAAATGGAGGAAAATGACTAGTTAGGCGTATGCTCCTCTTATAAAGATTATAATAAAGATAAAGGAGAGTGATTTCTTCTATCCAAAAGGGTAAACCAATTTTGAAAGAGAAAATAGAGCAACAGACAATATGTCATAAAAGTTATTTAATAGCACTTTCTTATGTTTTTGATAGCGCTGAAAAGCGCAATTAACCGTGCCGCTAATGTAAACGATTTTGTTTAAAAGCACTTTAAAAGAGCTATTAAAGTACAGTTTCAAATATAAAAATAATAATTAATTAAAACAATAAGTATAAAGGAGCCAAACGAAATTCGTGGGGGAAAATGAAAATTTTAGTACAAACAGTAGCGTCGGACTGAACCGTCGCTAATATAAGAAAATAAGAATTAATTAAGATAATAACTAATAAGGAGGCAAACAAAATTTTTTAGGGGAAATGAATTTTTTTTCATAAACAATAGCGTCGGCCTAAACCGTCGCTAATATAAATAAATAATTATTTAAAATAATAACTAAAAAGGAGGCAAACTAAATTGGTGGGGGTAATGAAATTTTCGCACAAACAGTAGCGTAGGTCCAAATAAACGCTTGGTCAACACCAAGTATTTTTCTCGAAATCAAACCATTTTCAAAATATTTTCATAACAATTGCACTCGAAGGACACATGTACTAAGTAGTGAAGAAGGAATGATTAAATGTATGTCCCTTTGTTCTTAGTCCGACGACGTTTGCTGTATAGGTTATCGTTCGAATTCTCACCTTCACTCATGAACTTTAGTTTTATTCGTGCTATATACTTTTGAAGTGAGATGGAGGAAAACGACTAGTTAGGCGTATGCTCCTCTTATGAAGATTATAATAAAGATAAAGAAGAGTGATCTCTTATGTCCAAAAGGGTAAACCAACTTTTAAAGGGAAAATAGAACAACAGACAATATGCCATAAAAGTTACTTAATAGCACTTTCTTTTGTTTTTTATAGCGCTGAAAATCGCTATTAACCGTGCCACTAATGTAAACGATTTTGTTTAATAACACTTTAAAAGAGCTATTAAAGTACTAGTTTTTAATATAAAAATAATAATTAATTAAAACAATAACTTTAAAGGAGCCAAACAAAATTCGTGGGGGGAAAATGAAAATTTTAGTACAAACAGTAGCGTCGGCCTGAACCGTCGCTAATATAAGAAAATAAGAATTAATTAATAACTAATAAGGAGTCAAACAAAATTTGTTATTGTAAATTAATATTTTTTCATAAATAATAGTGTCGGCCTGAACCGTCGGTAATATAAAAAAAATATAATTATTTAAAATAATAACTAAAAAGGAGGAAAACTAAATTGGTGGGGGTAATGAAATTTTCGCACAAACAGTAGCGTAGGTCCAAATAAACGCTTGGTCAACACCAAGTATTTTTCTCGAAATTAAACCATTTTAAAATGTTTTTATAACAAATGAACTCGAACAACACATGCAATAAGTAGTGAAGAAGGAATGATTAAATGTATGTGCCTTTGTTGTTAGTCTAACGACGCTTGCTGTATAGGTTATCATTCGAATTCTCAACTTCACTCATGAACTTTAGTTTTATTCGTGCTATATATTTTTGAAGTGAAATGGAGGAAAACGACTAGTTGGGCGTAGGCTCCTTTCATGAAAATTCTAATAAAGACAAATAAGAGTGATCTCTTATGTCCAAAAGGGTAAACAACCTTTGAAAGAGAAAATAGAGCAACAGACAATATGCCACAAAAATTATTTATAGCTCTTTCTTTTGTTTTTGATAGTGTTGAAAAGCGCTATTAACCGTGCTGCTAATGTAAACGATTTTGTTTAAAAGCACTTTAAAAGAGCTATTAAAGTACTAGTTTTTAATATAAAAACAATAATTAATTAAAACAATAAGTTTAAAGGAGCCAAACGAAATTCGTGGGGGAAAATGAAAATTTTAGTACAAACAGTAGCGTCGGCCTGAACCATCGCTAATATAACAAAATAAGAATTAATTAAGACAATAACTAATAAGGAGGCAAACAAATTTTTTTAGGGGAAATGAATATTTTTTCATAAACAATAGCGTCAGCCGGAACCTTCGCTAATATAAATAAATAAATAATTATTTAAAATAATAACTAGAAAGGAGGCAAACTAAATTGGTGGGGGTAATGAAATTTTCGCACAAACAGTAGTGCAGGTCCAAATAAATGCTTGGTCAACACCAGGAACTTTTCTCGAAATCAAATCATTTTCAAAATATTTTCATAACATATGCACTCGAAGGACACATGCACTAAGTAGTGAAGAAGGAATGATTAAATGTATGTCCCTTTGTTCTTAGTCCGACGATGCTTGATGTATAGGTTATCATTCGAATTCTGACATTCACTCATGAACTTTAGTTTTATTCGTGCTATATATTTTTGAAGTGAAATGGAGGAAAATGACTAGTTAGGCGTATGCTCCTCATATGAAGATTATAATAAAGATAAAGGAGAGTAATTTCTTTTGTGCGAAAGGGTAAACCAATTTTGAAAGAGAAAATAGAGCAACAGACAATATGTCATAAAAGTTATTTAATAGAACTTTCCTATGTTTTTGATAGTGCTGAAAAGCGCAATTAACCGTGCCGCTAATGTAAATGATTTTGTTTAAAAGCACTTTAAAAGAGCTATTAAAGTACTAGTTTCTAATATAAAAATAATAATTTATTAAAACAATAAGTATAAAGGAGCCAAACGAAATTCGTGGGGGAAAATGAAAATTTTAGTACAAACAGTAGCGTCGGCCTGAACCGTCGCTAATATAAGAAAATAAGAATTAATTAAGATAATAACTAATAAGGAGGCAAACGAAATTTGTTATGGGAAATGATTATTTTTTCATAAATAATAGCGTCGGCCTAAACCGTCGGTAATATAAAAAAATATAATTATTTAAAATAATAACTAAAAAGGAGGAAAACTAAATTGGGGGGGGGTAATGAAATTTTCGATAAAAACAGTAGCGTAGGTCCAAATAAACGCTTGGTCAGCACCAAGTATTTTTCTCGAAATTAAACCATTTTAAAATGTTTTTATAACAAATGCACTGGAAGGTCACATGAACTAAGTAGTGAAGAAGGAATGATTAAATGTATGTCCCTTTGTTGTTAGTCTAACGACGCTTGCTGTATAGGTTATCATTCGAATTCTCAACTTCACTCATGAACTTTAGTTTTATTCGTGCTATATATTTTTGAAGTGAAATGGAGGAAAACGACTAGTTGGGCGTAGGCTCCTTTTATGAAAATTCTAATAAAGACAAAGAAGAGTGATCTCTTATGTCCAAAAGGGTAAACAACCTTTGAAAGAGAAAATAGAGCAACAGACAATATGCCACAAAAATTATTTATAGCTCTTTCTTTTGTTTTTGATAGTGTTGAAAAGCGCTATTAACCGTGTTGCTAATGTAAACGATTTTGTTTAAAAGCACTTTAAAAGAGCTATTAAAGTACTAGTTTTTAATATAAAAACAATAATTAATTAAAACAATAAGTTTAAAGGAGCCAAACGAAATTCGTGGGGGAAAATGAAAATTTTAGTACAAACAGTAGCATCGGCCTTAACCGTCGCTAATATAAGAAAATAAGAATTAATTAAGACAATAACTAATAAGGAGGCAAACTAAATTTGTCTTGGAAAATGAATATTTTTTCATAAACAATAGCGTCAGCCGGAAGCTTCGCTAATATAAATAAATAAATAATTATTTAAAATAATAACTAAAAAGGAGGCAAACTAAATTGGTGGGGGTAATGAAATTTTCGCTCAAACAGTAGTGTAGGTCCAAATAAACGCTTGGTTAACACCAGGAATTTTTCTCGAAATCAAATCATTTTCAAAATGTTTTCATAACAAATGCACTCGAAGGACACATGCACTAAGTAGTGAAGAAGGAATGATTAAATGTATGTCCCTTTGTTCTTAGTCCGATAATGCTTGCTGTATAGGTTATCATTCGAATTCTTACATTCACTCATGAACTTTAGTTTTATTCGTTCTATATATTTTTGAAGTGAAATGGAGGAAAATTACTAGTTAGGCGTATGCTCCTCTTATGAAGATTATAATAAAGATAAAGGAGAGTGATTTCTTTTGTGCGAAAGGGTAAACCAATTTTGAAAGAGAAAATAGAGCAACAGACAATATGTCATAAAAGTTATTTAATAGAACTTTCTTATGTTTTTGATAGCGCTGAAAAGCGCAATTAACCGTGCCTCTAATGTAAACGATTTTGTTTAAAAGCACTTTAAAAGAGCTATTAAAGTACAGTTTCAAATATAAAAATAATAATTAATTAAAACAATAAGTATAAAGGAGCCAAACGAAATTCGTGGGGGAAAATGAAAATTTTAGTACAAACAGTAGCGTCGGACTGAACCGTCGCTAATATAAGAAAATAAGAATTAATTAAGATAATAACTAATAAGGAGGCAAACAAAATTTTTTAGGGGAAATGAATATTTTTTCATAAACAATAGCGTCGGCCTGAACCGTCGCTAATATAAATAAATAAATAATTATTTAAAATAATAACTAAAAAGGAGGCAAACTAAATTGGTGGGGGTAATGAAATTTTCGCACAAACAGTAGCGTAGGTCCAAATAAACGCTTGGTCAACACCTAGTATTTTTCTCGAAATCAAACCATTTTCAAAATATTTTCATAACAATTGCACTCGAAGGACAAATGTACTAAGTATGAAGAAGGAATGATTAAATGTATGTCCCTTTGTTCTTAGTCCGACGATGTTTGATGTATAGGTTATCGTTCGAATTCTCACCTTCACTCATGAACTTTAGTTTTATTCGTGCTATATACTTTTGAAGTGAGATGGAGGAAAACGACTAGTTAGGCGTATGCTCCTCTTATGAAGATTATAATAAAGATAAATAATAGTGATCTGTTATGTCCAAAAGGGTAAACCAACTTTGAAAGTGAAAATAGAACAACAGACAATATGCCATAAAAGTTATTTAATAGCACTTTCTTTTGTTTTTGATACCGCTGAAAATCGCTATTACCCGTGCCACTAATGTAAACGATTTTGTTTAATAACACTTTAAAAGAGCTATTAAAGTACTAGTTTTTAATATAAAAATAATAACTAATTAAAACAATAACTTTAAAGGAGCCAAACAAAATCCGTGGGGGGAAAATGAAAATTTTAGTACAAACAGTAGCGTCGGATCGAACCGTCGCTAATATAAGAAAATAAGAATTAATTAAGATAATAACTAATAAGGAGGCAAACGGAATTTGTTATGGTAAATGAATATTTTTTAATAAATAACAGTGTCGGCCTGAACCGTCGGTAATATAAAAAAAATATAATTATTTAAAATAATAACTAAAAAGGAGGAAAACTAAATTGGTGGGGGTAATGAAATTTTCGCACAAACAGTAGCGTAGGTCCAAATAAACGCTTGGTCAACACCAAGTATTTTTCTCGAAATTAAACCATTTTAAAATGTTTTTATAACAAATGAACTCGAACAACACATGCAATAAGTAGTGAAGAAGGAATGATTAAATGTATGTCCCTTTGTTGTTAGTCTAACGACGCTTGCTGTATAGGTTATCATTCGAATTCTCAACTTCACTCATGAACTTTAGTTTTATTCGTGCTATATATTTTTGAAGTGAAATGGAGGAAAACGACTAGTTGGGCGTAGGCTCCTTTTATGAAAATTCTAATAAAGACAAATAAGAGTGATCTCTTTTGTCCAAAAGGGTAAACAACCTTTGAAAGAGAAAATAGAGCAACAGACAATATGCCACAAAAATTATTTATAGCTCTTTCTTTTGTTTTTTATAGTGTTGAAAAGCGCTATTAACCGTGCTGCTAATGTAAACGATTTTGTTTAAAAGCACTTTAAAGGAGCTATTAAAGTACTAGTTTTTAATATAAAAACAATAATTAATTAAAACAATAAGTTTAAAGGAGCCAAACAAAATTCGTGGGGGAAAATGAAAATTTTAGTACAAACAATAGCGTCGGCCTGAACCGTCGCTAATATAAGAAAATAAGAATTAATTAAGACAATAACTAATAAGGAGGCAAACAAACTTTGTCATGGGAAATGAATATTTTTTCATAAACAATAGCGTCAGCCGGAAGCTTCGCTAATATAAATAAATAAATAATTATTTAAAATAATAACTAGAAAGGAGGCAAACTAAATTGGTGGGGGTAATGAAATTTTCGCACAAACAGTAGTGTAGGTCCAAATAAACGCTTGGTCAACACCAGGAATTTTTCTCGAAATCAAATCATTTTCAAAATGTTTTCATAACAAATGCACTCGAAGGACACATGCACTAAGTAGTGAAGAAGGAATGATTAAATGCATGTCCCTTTGTTCTTAGTCCGATGATGCTTGCTGTATAGGTTATCATTCGAATTCTTACATTCACTCATGAACTTTAGTTTTATTCGTTCTATATATTTTTGAAGTGAAATGGAGGAAAATTACTAGTTAGGCGTATGCTCCTCTTATGAAGATTATAATAAAGATAAAGGAGAGTGATTTCTTTTGTGCGAAAGGGTAAACCAATTTTGAAAGAGAAAATAGAGCAACAGACAATATGTCATAAAAGTTATTTAATAGAACTTTCTTATGTTTTTGATAGCGCTGAAAAGCGCAATTAACCGTGCCTCTAATGTAAACGATTTTGTTTAAAAGCACTTTAAAAGAGCTATTAAAGTACAGTTTCAAATATAAAAATAATAATTAATTAAAACAATAAGTATAAAGGAGCCAAACGAAATTCGTCGGGGAAAATGAAAATTTTAGTACAAACAGTAGCGTCGGACTGAACCGTCGCTAATATAAGAAAATAAGAATTAATTAAGATAATAACTAATAAGGAGGCAAACAAAATTTTTTAGGGGAAATGAATATTTTTTCATAAACAATAGCGTCGGCCTGAACCGTCGCTAATATAAATAAATAAATAATTATGTAAAATAATAACTAAAAAGGAGGCAAACTAAATTGGTGGGGGTAATGAAATTTTCGCACAAACAGTAGCGTAGGTCCAAATAAACGCTTGGTCAACACCAAGTATTTTTCTCGAAATCAAACCATTTTCAAAATATTTTCATAACAATTGCACTCGAAGGACACATGTACTGTAACACCCTCTAAAACCCCGCATAAAATTTCGCAAATAAATAAAACCATACTTTCAGAGTACATGTATTAACGAGGATGTCACAATTCTCTTTTTACAAAAACAAGTTCCTGTCATGCATAACATAGAAGCAACTCATACATGTTTACACAGCGGAATAATTTAATTAACAAAACCAATGTTATAATATTTTCAAATCATCAGGGATTAACACCTGGAATATATCAACATCATATTATAACAAACATAAGGAATAAACGAGTCTGACTAAAGCAGCTCGACAAACAAACGTTCCCGGAGTTACAACTATCAGAGCATGACCCGGACAATACTTAAACGGAAATAAACTAGAAACAACAAGCCTTCGCCAAGCACCTGAACGAAGCTCCTCAATCTGAAATATTCAACAGTAAGGGTGAGCATCTCAATTATACATTTGATTATACGTTCATAACAATCAATTCAGAAAGCCATAAGCATCACCCAAACAGTTAGCATGTTTCATAGTTTACGAAAACCTTTACAATTCATATATTCATAATGTATTACTTTTCATACTTATAATTAACATCAAACATCGTTAACAATTTAGCAACAATACATGCATACAATCAATTAAATACAACATTGGAAAATCATCCATTCATGTTATATTCAATGTAGTGCAACACACCCATGCATGTGGTGCCATTCTACCGCCCCATTAAATATCGGGTCACAGATAACTCACCGTTCCATTATATCGCGGACACGGCTACCACCTCAACGTTCCATTAAATCGCGGACACGTATATTGGCCACCATGTTAATTCCACACAATGGGAATTAACAAATGCAACATGATATGTACAGTATGTAACACTCAGCATACTATTAACATCAATAAACCATATCATGTAACATCAATAATATCAAATACAACATGATATGAATAGCATGTAATCACTCAGCATACTATTAAACATCAACCAATCATATCAAGTTATATCATAATTCATGCTTGATAACATTATCTAAAAGCATGACAATAAAATCCACATAGTGTTGGTATCATAACATACAAACATTATTCGATACAAGCCTCCACAACACTATGCATATCATTAAGCAGCATGTTCAAAACTAACAAACACTGCGCATTAAACAAAATCATTCCTGTACATCACAACAAAGCACAGAAAACAAAATTCAGAAGCCAACACAGGGGTTCAACACGGGTGCCCGTGTTGTGCAACACGGCCCGTGTGGAAATGTTTCCAGAAACACATTGTCTTTATACATACAGGGGATCAACACGGGTGCCCGTGTTTTGCAACACGGCCCGTGTTGCCCATACAGAAGATCAACACGGGTGCCCGTGTTGTGCAACACGGCCCGTGTTGATGAGCGCGTACAAAATTTCCTGTACCTGCAGCATGCTCAGAACAGCAGCCAAACACGAAAAATACCCGCCAAAACGTGCATTTCGGTACATAACAACATCAATTTTGCATAACTCAAGGCAACACATCAATTGGGAACATAATTCCCTTCTAAGTTAGTCAATTTCCAATCTTAAGAACAACATCAATTCACTTAAGGTCTCATTTTCCAAAATCAATCAAAACTCAGAATTTTCATTTTTAAAACATCCTATTTTATCAACAATTCTTTCATCAACAACAAGTTTTATAAAATTGACCTTAAGTTACATATTACCCGTCCTTTGGGGAAATTCTAACAACATTGAGGTTATCCCGAGAATTACCTAAGGGAAACTCTCGTTCATACAAATATACTCCAAATCCACCATAGAAACCTAAAATCCTTAATTTGATTCATAAAATTTGGGAACCTAAACCTTTTCTAACAAGGTTCAACCCTAAGGTTATTGATCCCTAAGAACATCTAAAAATTGGGGTTTCTCCCTACGATCATCCAAAATCAATCGTACCTAAACCCATAAGCAAAAGTAAATCGAGTAGTAGCCCCCCTTACCTTATCAAATTACAGCTTTGAACTCTTGAGCGATTGTTCTTCGTTCTTCAGAGCTCCAATCCCAAATATCTCCAAATTCTGTTTTATCGTGAAAAAGTGAGAAATAACTTAAGTTCCAAAATATATATCCTTATTTCTTTTGCACCCCCACTCTTTACTAACGACATCCAAGCCCAATAACTTAAAAACCCAATATTTTCTTATTTCTTTTATTCTCTTCAAATATTCCAAAATAAATAATCCTTTTATTTTATTAACTCCAATAAAATAATTTTCCCATTAAAATAAATCAAATAATTAAAACTGGGGTGTTACATGTACTAAGTAGTGAAGAAGGAATGATTAAATGTATGTCCCTTTGTTCTTAGTCCGACGATGTTTGCTGTATAGGTTATCGTTCGAATTCTCACCTTCACTCATGAACTTTAGTTTTATTCGTGCTATATACTTTTGAAGTGAGATGGAGGAAAACGACTAGTTAGGCGTATGCTCCTCTTATGAAGATTATGATAAAGATAAATAATAGTGATCTCTTATGTCCAAAAGGGTAAACCAACTTTGAAAGGGAAAATAGAACAACAGACAATATGCCATAAAAGTTATTTAATAGCACTTTCTTTTGTTTTTGATAGCGCTGAAATTCGCTATTAACCGTGCCACTAATGTAAACGATTTTGTTTAATAACACTTTAAAAGAGCTATTAAAGTACTAGTTTTTAATATAAAAATAATAATTAATTAAAACAATAACTTTAAAGGAGCCAAACAAAATCCGTGGGGGGAAAATGAAAATTTTAGTACAAACAGTAGCGTCGGCCTGAACCGTCGCTAATATAAGAAAATAAGAATTAATTAAGATAATAACTAATAAGGAGGCAAACGGAATTTGTTATGGTAAATGAATATTTTTTCATAAATAACAGTGTCGGCCTGAACCGTCGGTAATATAAAAAAAATATAATTATTTAAAATAATAACTAAAAAGGAGGAAAACTAAATTGGTGGGGGTAATGAAATTTTCGCACAAACAGTAGCGTAGGTCCAAATAAACGCTTGGTCAACACCAAGTATTTTTCTTGAAATCAAACCATTTTCAAAATATTTTCATAACAATTGCACTCGAAGGACACATGTACTAAGTAGTGAAGAAGGAATGATTAAATGTATGTCCCTTTGTTCTTAGTCCGACGATGTTTGATGTATAGGTTAACATTCGAATTCTCAACTTCACTCATGAACTTTAGTTTTATTCGTGCTATATATTTTTGAAGTGAAATGGAGGAAAACGACTAGTTGGGCGTAAGCTCCTTTTATGAAAATTCTAATAAAGACAAATAAGAGTGATCTCTTTTGTCCAAAAGGGTAAACAACCTTTGAAAGAGAAAATAGAGCAACAGACAATATGCCACAAAAATTGTTTATAGCTCTTTCTTTTGTTTTTTATAGTGTTGAAAAGCGCTATTAACCGTGCTGCTAATGTAAACAATTTTGTTTAAAAGCACTTTAAAGGAGCTATTAAAGTACTAGTTTATAATATAAAAGCAATAATTAATTAAAACAATAAGTTTAAAGGAGCCAAACGAAATTCGTGGGGGAAAATGAAAATTTTAGTACAAACAGTAGCGTCGGCCTGAACCGTCGCTAATATAAGAAAATAAGAATTAATTAAGACAATAACTAATAAGGAGGCAAACAAACTTTTTTAGGGGAAATGAATATTTTTTCATAAACAATAGCGTCAGCTGGAACCTTCGCTAATATAAATAAATAAATAATTATTTAAAATAATAACTAGAAAGGAGGCAAACTAAATTGGTGGGGGTAATGAAATTTTCGCACAAACAGTAGCGTAGGTCCAAATAAACGCTTGGTCAAAACCAGGTATTTTTCTCGAAATCAAATCATTTTCAAAATATTTTCATAACAAATGTACTCGAAGGACACATGCACTAAGTAGTGAAGAAGGAATGATTAAATGTATGTCCCTTTGTTCTTAGTCTGATGATGCTTGCTGTATAGGTTATCGTTCGAATTCTTACATTCACTCATGAGCTTTAGTTTTATTCGTGGTATATATTTTTGAAGTGAAATGGAGGAAAATGACTAGTTAGGTGTATGCTCCTCTTATGAAGATTATAATAAAGATAAAGGAGAGTAATTTCTTTTATGCGAAAGGGTAAACCAATTTTGAAAGAGAAAATAGAGCAACAGACAATATGTCATAAAAGTTATTTAATAGAACTTTCTTATGTTTTTGATAGTGCTGAAAAGCGCAATTAACCGTGCCGCTAATGTAAACGATTTTGTTTAAAAGCACTTTAAAAGAGCTATTAAAGTACTAGTTTCTAATATAAAAATAATAATTAATTAAAACAATAAGTATAAAGGAGCCAAACGAAATTCGTGGGGGAAAATGAAATTTTTAGTACAAACAGTAGCGTCGGCCTGAACCGTCGCTAATATAAGAAAATAAGAATTAATTAAGACAATAACTAATAAGGAGGCAAACAAATTTTTTTAGGGGAAATGAATATTTTTTCATAAACAATAGCGTCGGCCTGAACCCTCGCTAATCTAAATAAATAAATAATTATTTAAAATAATAACTAAAAAGGAGGCAAACTAAATTGGTGGGGGTAATGAAATTTTCGCACAAACAGTAGCGTAGGTCCAAATAAACGCTTGGTTAACACCAAGTATTTTTCTTGAAATCAAACCATTTTCAAAATATTTTCATAACAATTGCACTCGAAGGACACATGCACTAAGTAGTGAAGAAGGAATGATTAAATGTATGTCCATTTGTTCTTAGTTCGACGACGCTTGCTGTATAGGTTATCGTTTGAATTCTCACCTTCACTCATGAACTTTAGTTTTATTCGTGCTATATACTTTTGAAGTGAGATGGAGGAAAACGACTAGTTAGGCGTATGCTCCTCTTATGAAGATTATAATAAAGATAATGAAGAGTGATCTCTTATGTCCAAAAGGGTAAACCAACTTTGAAAGGGAAAATAGAACAACAGACAATATGCCATAAAAGTTATTTAATAGCACTTTCTTTTGTTTTTGATAGCGCTGAAAAGCGCTATTAACTGTGCCACTAATGTAAATGATTTTGTTTAATAACACTTTAAAAGAGTTATTAATGTAATAGTTTTTAATATAAAAATAATAATTAATTAAAACAATAACTTTAAAGGAGCCAAACGAAATTCGTGGGGGGAAATGAAATTTTTAGTACAAACAGTAGCGTCGGCCTGAACCGTCGCTAATATAAGAAAATAAGAATTAATTAAGATAATAACTAATAAGGAGGCAAGCGAAATTTGTTATGGGAAATGAATATTTTTTCATAAATAATAGCGTCGGCCTAAACCGTCGGTAATATAAAAAAAATATAATTATTTAAAATAATAACTAAAAAGGAGGAAAACTAAATTGGTGAGGGTAATGAAATTTTCGATAAAAACAGTAGCGTAGGTCCAAATAAACGCTTGGTCAACACCAAGTATTTTTCTCGAAATTAAACCATTTTAAAATGTTTTTATAACAAATGCACTCGAAGGTCACATGCACTAAGTAGTGAAGAAGGAATGATTAAATGTATGTCCCTTTGTTGTTAGTCTAACGACGCTTGCTGTATAGGTTATCATTCGAATTCCCAACTTCACTCATGAACTTTAGTTTTATTCGTGCTATATATTTTTGAAGTGAAATGGAGGAAAACGACTAGTTGGGCGTAGGCTCCTTTTATGAAAATTCTAATAAAGACAAAGAAGAGTGATCTCTTATGTCCAAAAGGGTAAACAACCTTTGAAAGAGAAAATAGAGCAACAGACAATATGCCACAAAAATTATTTATAGCACTTTCTTTTGTTTTTGATAGTGTTGAAAAGCGCTATTAACCGTGCTGCTAATGTAAACGATTTTGTTTAAAATCACTTTAAAAGAGCTATTAAAGTACTAGTTTTTAATATAAAAACAATAATTAATTAAAACAATAAGTTTAAAGTAGCCAAACGAAATTCGTGGTGGAAAATGAAAATTTTAGTACAAACAGTAGTGTCGGCCTTAACCGTCACTAATATAAGAAAATAAGAATTAATTAAGACAATAACTAATAAGGAGGAAAATGAAATTTGTTATGGGAAATGAAGATTTTTTCATAAACAATAGCTTCGGCATGAACCTTCGCTAATATAAATAAATAAATAATTATTTAAAATAATAACTAAAAAGGAGGCAAACTAAATTGGTGGGGGTAATGAAATTTTTGCACAAACAGTAGCGTAGGTCCAAATAAACGCTTGGTCAAAACCAGGTATTTTTCTCGAAATCAAATCATTTTCAAAATATTTTCATAACAAATGTACTCGAAGGACACATGCACTAAGTAGTGAAGAAGGAATAATTAAATGTATGTCCCTTTGTTCTTAGTCTGATGATGCTTGCTGTATAGGTTATCGTTCGAATTCTTACATTCACTCATGAGCTTTAGTTTTATTCGTGGTATATATTTTTGAAGTGAAATGGAGGAAAATGACTAGTTAGGTGTATGCTCCTCTTATGAAGATTATAATAAAGATAAAGGAGAGTAATTTCTTTTGTGCGAAAGGGTAAACCAATTTTGAAAGAGAAAATAGAGCAACAGACAATATGTCATAAAAGTTATTTAATAGAACTTTCTTATGTTTTTGATAGTGCTGAAAAGCGCAATTAACCGTGCCGCTAATGTAAACGATTTTGTTTAAAAGCACTTTAAAAGAGCTATTAAAGTACTAGTTTCTAATATAAAAATAATAATTAATTAAAACAATAAGTATAAAGGAGCCAAACGAAATTCGTGGGGGAAAATGAAAATTTTAGTACAAACAGTAGCGTCGGCCTGAACCGTCGCTAATATAAGAAAATAAGAATTAATTAAGACAATAACTAATAAGGAGGCAAACAAATTTTTTTAGGGGAAATGAATATTTTTTCATAAACAATAGCGTCGGCCTGAACCCTCGCTAATCTAAATAAATAAATAATTATTTAAAATAATAACTAAAAAGGAGGTAAACTAAATTGGTGGGGGTAATGAAATTTTCTCATAAACAACAGCGTAGGTCCAAATAAACGCTTGGTCAACACCAAGTATTTTTCGCGAAATCAAACCATTTTCAAAATATTTTCATAACAATTGCACTCGAAGGACACATGCACTAAGTAGTGAAGAAGGAATGATTAAATGTATGTCCCTTTGTTCGTAGTCTGACGACCCTTGCTGTATAGGTTATCGTTCGAATTCTCACCTTCACTCATGAAATTTAGTTTCATTCGTGGTATATATTTTTGAAGTGAAATGGAGGAAAACGACTAGTTAGGCGTATGCTCCTCTTATGAAGATTCTAATAAAGACAACTAAGAGTGATCTCTTATGTCCAAGAGGGTAAACCAACTTTGAAAGAGAAAATAGAGCAATAGAAAATATGCCATAAAAATTATTTAATAGCACTTTCTTTTGTTTTTGATAGCGTTGAAATGCGCTATTAACCGTTCCGCTAATGTAAACGATTTTGTTTAAAAGCACTTTAAAAGAGCAATTAAAGTACTAGTTTTTAATATAAAAATAATAATTAATTAAAATAATAAGTTTAAAGAAGCCAAACGAAATTCGTGGGGGGAAAATGAAAATTTTAGTACAAACAGTGGCGTCGGCCTGAACCGTCGCTAATATAAGAAAATAAGAATTAATTAAGATGATAACTAATAAGGAGGAAAAAGAAATTTATTATGGGAAATGAATATTTTTTCATAAATAATAGCGTCGGCCTGAACCGTCGCTAATATAAAAAAAATATAATTATTTAAAATAATAACTAAAAAGGAGGCAAACTAAATTGGTGGGGGTAATGAAATTTTCACACAAACACTAGCGTAGGTCTAAATAAACGCATGGTCAACACCAATTATTTTTCTCGAAATTAAACCATTTCCAAAATATTTTCATAACAAATGCACTCGAAGGACACATGCACTAAGTAGTGAAGAAGGAATGATTAAATGTATGTCCCTTTGTTTTTAGTCTAACGACGCTTGCTGTATAGGTTATCATTCGAATTCCCAACTTCACTAATGAACTTTAGTTTTATTCGTGCTATATATTTTTGAAGTGAAATGGAGGAAAATGACTAGTTGGGCGTAGGCTCCTTTTATGAAAATTCTAATAAAGGCAAAGAAGAGTGATCTCTTATGTCCAAAAGGGTAAACAACCTTTGAAAGAGAAAATAGAGCAACAGACAATATGCCACAAAAATTATTTATAGCACTTTCTTTTGTTTTTGATAGTGTTGAAAAGCGCTATTAACCGTGCTGCTAATGTAAACGATTTTGTTTAAAATCACTTTAAAAGAGCTATTAAAGTACTAGTTTTTAATATAAAAACAATAATTAATTAAAACAATAAGTTTAAAGTAGCCAAACGAAATTCGTGGTGGAAAATGAAAATTTTAGTACAAACAGTAGCGTCGCCCTTAACCGTCACTAATATAAGAAAATAAGAATTAATTAAGACAATAACTAATAAGGAGGCAAACGAAATTTGTTATGGGAAATGAATATTTTTTCATAAACAATAGCTTCGGCATGAACCTTCGCTAATATAAATAAATAAATAATTATTTAAAATAATAACTAAAAAGGAGGCAAACTAAATTGGTGGGGGTAATGAAATTTTCGCACAAACAGCAGCGTAGGTCCAAATAAACGCTTGGTCAACACCAGGTATTTTTCTCGAAATCAAATCATTTTCAAAATATTTTCATAACAATTGCACTCGAAGGACACATGCACTAAGTAATATAGAATGAATGATTAAATGTATGTCCTTTTGTTCTTAGTCCGACGATGCTTGCTGTATAGGTTATCGTTCGAATTCTCACCTTCACTCATGAAATTTAGTTCCATTCGTGGTATATATTTTTGAAGTGAAATGGAGGAAAACGACTAGTTAGGCGTATGCTCCGCTTATGTAGATTCTAATAAAGACAAAGAAGAGTGGTCTCTTATGTCAAAAAGGGTAAACCAACTTTGAAAGAGAAAATAGAAAAACAGACAATATGCCATAAAAGTTATTTAATAGCACTTTCTTTTGTTTTTGATAGCGCTGAAAAGCGCTATTAACCTTGCTGCAAATGTAAACGATTTTGTTTAATAGCACTTTAAAAGAGCTATTAAAGTACTAGTTTTTAATATAAAAATAATAATTAATTAAAACAATAAGTTTAAAGGAGCCAAACGATATTCGTGGGGGGAAAATGAAAATTTTAGTTCAAACAATAGCGTCGGCCTGAACCGTCTCTAATATAAGAAAATAAAAATTAATTATGATAACTAATAAGGAGGAAAACGAAATTTATTATGCAAAATGAATATTTTTTCATAAACAATAGCGTCGGCCTGAACCGTCGCTAATATAACAAATAAATAATTATTTAAAATGATAACTAAAAAGGAGGCAAACTAAATTGGTGGGGGTAATGAAATTTTCTCATAAACAGCAGCGTAGGTCCAAATAAACGCTTGGTCAACACCAGGTATTTTTCTCGAAATCAAACTATTTTCAAAATATTTTCATAACAAATACACTCGAAGGACACATGCATTAACTAGTGAAGAAGGAATGATTAAATGTATGTCCCTTTGTTCGTAGTCTGACAATATGCCCAAAAGGCTAAACCAACTTTGAAAGAGAAAATAGAACAACAGACAATATGCCATAAAAGTTATTTAATAGCACTTTCTTTTATTTTTGATATCGCTGAAATGCGATATTAACCGTGTCGCTAATGTAAACGATTTTGTTTAATAGAACTTTAAAAGAGCTATTAAAGTACTAGTTTTTAATATAAAAATAATTATTAATTAAAACAATGAGTTTCAAGGATCCAAACGATATTCGTGGGGGGAAAATGAAAATTTTAGTACAAACAGTAGCGTCGGCCTAAACCGTAGCTAATATAAGAAAATATGAATTAATTAAGATGATAACTGATAATGAGGAAAACAAAATTTATTATGGGAAATGAATATTTTTTCATAAATCATAGCATTGGCCTGAATCGTCGCTAATATAAAAAAATATAATTATTTAAAATAATAAATAAAAAGGAGGCAAACTAAATTGGTGGGGGTAATGAAATTTTCGCACAAATAGTAGCGTAGGTCCAAATAAACGCATGGTCAACACCAAGTATTTTTCTCGAAATTAAACCATTTTCAAAATATTCTCATAACAAATGCACTCGAAGGACACATGCACTAAGTAGTGAAGAAGTAATGATTAAATGTATGTCCCTTTGTTCTTAGTCTGACGACGCTTGTTGTATAGGTTATTGTTCGAATTCCCACCTTCACTCATGAACTTTAGTTTTACTCGTGCTATATATTTTTGAAGTGAAATGGAAGAAAACGAGTAGTTAGGCATATGCTCCTCTTATGAATAATCTAATAAAGACAAAGAAGAGTGATCTCTTCTGTCCAAAAGGGTATACCAACTTTGAAAGAGAAATTAGAGCAACAGACAATATTCCATAAAAGTTATTTAATAACACTTTCTTTTGTTTTTGATAGCGCTGAAAAGCTCTATTAACCGTGCTGCCAATGTAAATGATTTTGTTTAAAAGAACTTTAAAAGAGCTATTAAGGTTCTAGTTTTTAATATAAAAATAATAATTAATTAAAACAATAAGTTTAAAGGAGCCAAACAAAATTCGTGGGGGGAAATCAAAATTTTAGTACAAACAGTAGCGTCGGCCTGAACCATCATTAATATAAGATAATAACAATTAGTTAAGACAATAACTAAAAAGGAGGAAAACGAAATTTGTTATGGGAAATGAACCGTCGCTAATATAAATAGTAGCGTAGGTCCAAATAAATGTTTGGTCAACACCAGGTATTTTTCTCAAAATCAAACCATTTTCAAAATATTTTCATAACAATTGCACTCGAACGACACATGCACTAAGTAGTGAAGAAGGAATGATTAAATGTATGTCCCTTTGTTCTTAGTCCGACGACGCTTGCTGTATAGGTTATCGTTCGAATTTTCACCTTCACTCATGAACTTTAGTTTTATTCGTGCTACGTACTTTTGAAGTGAAATGGAGGAAAACGACTAGTTAGGGGTATGCTCCTCTTATGAAGATTCTAATAAAGACAAAGAAGAGTGATCTCTTCTGTCCAAAAGGGTAAACGAACTTTGAAAGAGAAAATAGAACAACAGACAATATGCCATAAAAGTAATTTCATAGCAATTTCTTTTGTTTTTGTTAGCACTTTAAAAGAGCTATTAAATTACTAGATTTTAATATAAAAATAATAATTAATTAAAACAATGAGTTTAAAGGAGCCAAAGAAAATTCGTGGGGGGAAAATGAAAATTTTAGTACAAACAGTAGCGTCGGCCTGAACCGTCACTAATATAAGTAAATATGAATTAATTAAATGATAAATAATAATGAGGAAAACAAAATTTATTATGGGAAATGAATATTTTTTCACAAATAATAGCGTCGGCCTGAACCGTCGCTAATATAAAAAATAAATAATTATTTAAAATAATAACTAAAAAGGAGGCAAACTAAATTCGTGGGGGTAATGAAATTTTCGCACAAATAGTAGCGTAGGTCCAAATAAACGCTTGGTCAACACCAAGTTTTTTTCTCAAAATCAAACCATTTTCAAAATATTTTCATAACAAATGCACTCGAAGGATACATGCACTAAGTAGTGAAGAAGGGATGATTAAATGTATGTCCCTTTGTTCTTAGTCTAACGAAGATTGTTGTATAGGTTATCGTTCGAATTCTCACATTCGCCCATGAACTTTAGTTTTATTCGTGCTATATACTTTTGAAGTGAAATGGAAGAAAACGACTAGTTAGGCGTATGCTCCTCTTATGAAGATTCTAATAAAGACAGAGAAGAGTGATCTCTTCTGTCCAAAAGGGTAAACCATCTCTGGAAGAGAAAATAGAGCAACAAACAATATGGCATAAAAGTTATTTAATAGCACTTTTTTTTGTTTTTGATAGTGCTGAAAAGCGCTATTAACCGTGCCGCTAATGTAAACGATTTTGTTTAATAGCACTTTAAAAGAGCTATTAAAGTACTAGGTTTTAATATAAAAATAATAATTAATTAAAAAAATAAGTTTAAAGGAGCCAAACGAAATTTGTGGGGGAAAAATGAAAATCTTAGTACAAATAGTAGCGTCGGCCTGAACCGTCGCTAATATAATAAAATATGAATTAATTAAGACAATAACTAATAAGGAGGTAAACGAAATTTGTTATGGGAAACGAATATTTTTTCATAAATAATAGCGTCGGTCTGAACCGTCGCTAATATAAAAAAATAATTAATTATTTAAAATAATAACTAAAAAGGAGGCAAACTAAATTGGTGGGGGTAATGAAATTTTCGCACAAATAGTAGCGTAGGTCCAAATAAACGCTTGGTCAACACCAAGTATTTTTCTCAAAATGAAACCATTTTCAAAACTAAAGGGACTGGAGTACTCTCGGACTGTAAGGGGAACCAAGATACATCTCTGTGATCTTTACTTTCCGCATTTACTGCTTTCATCACTTATCAGAAAAAGAAAGAAAAGAAACTCGTGCAAAAATATTCATACAATTCAGAAAAAGTTTTAAACCTCCTTCAAAGCGCACTTAGTATGGATGAATTCTTCCGTGTCAAAGCGCACTTAATTTGGTTGAAACACATGAAGGAACAACTGAAGTTAAGAGATCGAGACTTAATACGTTAAGTAAAGAATATGAATTATTCCGCATGCAACCCGAAGAATCCATTATTGATTTACAAAAGAGATTTGTGCATCTAACAAATCATCTAAGGGCACTTGGCAAAACATTGACCAATGATGAGTTGAACCTAAAAGTGCTCAGATCCTTGACTAGAGAATGGAAACCAAAAGTAATGGTAATCTCAGAAAAAAAGAGTCTCGCTACTATGACATCCGCAACTTTGTTCGGGAAACTTCAAAAATACGAGATAAAACTTGGTTGATTGGAAAAGCGTGAAAATCAAGAAAAGAAGTCTAAGAACATTGCCTTGAAGATTGACTCCAAGGAAGACGAAAAGAAAGATAATCATGATGAAGATGAAAACTTCATGCTTATCGTTAGAAGACTTGGAAAATTCTTTGGTAAAAATGACAAAGCCTTCTCGCACTCAAAGTAGAAGAAACACTTCAAGAAAAAGGAAGGATCCTCATCAACACAAGAAGTTACTAGCTATGAATGTGGTAAACAAGGTCACATCAAACCAGACTGTCCAAAACTTTCAAAGAAAAGTGGCTACAAAGGCAAGAAGGAATCAAAAGATAAGAAAGAATATGTTGCATGGGAAGATGTTGAACTGAGTTCGTCATCCGACTCCAATAGCGACGAAAGTTCCAATCTTGCATTAATGGCCTCACACCACTCCGAAAGCAAAGATGATGAGGTTAGTAACATATTCTCTCTTTTTGATAGTGATGCACAAGGTGCTATAAATGAACTGTTAAATGAATGCAAAATTCTGTACAAAATTATCTCATCACAAAAGAAACAAATTTCATCATTGGAAGAAAAATGTGGATCTATTGAAAAAGATCTCAAAGATAAAAAGCAAAAAGTTAGTGATGAAAAACAGAATTTTGTATGCACAAAGTGTGGATCTCTCTCTTTCCAAGTTGTCCAATTGAAAAGGGTTATTTAAAGGTATGAAAAATGACAAATTGGATTGGAAGGTGTTCTTAGCCAACAAAGATACTCAAATGACAAAAGTGGTCTTGGATACTCAAAATTTTCAAAACCAAGTACCAACAAAACCATCTTTGTCAAGGCTAGCGACCAACCAACCAAAGAGAAAGAAATCACTCCCAAAATAGTTCATCACTATCCTAAAAAGAAAATACCCTCTAAGAAGAAATCTTATCCTTCTAGATATAGAAGTAAATTTAAACCTACTTGTTTTTATTGTGGTATTCAAGGACATACACCTAATGCTTGTTATGTTAGAAACTTTGGCATAGCAAATGGGCATTATGTGTGGGTTAAGAAAGGAACTAATTATGAAGGACCCAAAGAAACTTGGGTACCTAACAAAACCTAATCTTGTTTTGTAGGTAAGCTTGACGACCACTTCAAATCTATGGTATCTCGATAGTGGTTGCTCCAAGCATATGATGGGAGATATCGACAAATTTTCACATCTAACGCTTAAGGCCAAGGGTTATGTGACGTATGGAGATAACAACAAAGGAAAGATTCTTGGCATAGGCAAAGTTGGTGGTCCACCTTTCACATCAATTGAAGATGTTCTTTATGTCGAAGGACTAAAGCACAATTTTCTAACTATTAGCCAACTATGTGACAAAGGTTTCAAGATCAAGTTCACTAAAGATGAATGTTTGATAGAAGATGAAGTCACACATGAGGCTAAACTTAAGGTAAAAGAGTAAATAATATTTTTATGATTTCCCTTAAAGATTTGTCTTTGAAGGTTAAATGTCTCATGGAAAACAACAACGACTCATGGCTATGGCACAAAAGAATCGCTCATATTCATATGGAGCATTTAAACAAATTGATTAAGCATGACGTTGTTGTTGGACTGCCTAAGATAAAGTTCATCAAAGATAGACTTTGTGATGCATGTCAAAAGGGAAAGCAAACAAAATCAACTTTCAAATCCAAGAATGTGGTGTCCAATACTAGGCCACTACAATTGCTTCATATGGACTTGTTTGGCCCTTCTAGAACGAGGAGCTTCGGAGGTAATGTATACGCTCTAGTTATTGTTGATTACTTTTCTAGATATACTTGGACACTCTTTTTAGTGCAGAAAAATTATGCATTCAAGGCGTTCAAGAAATATGAAAAGAAAATTCGAAATGAAAAGTCACTATCTATTGCCTCCATAAGAAGCGACCATGGTGGAGAATTCCAGAATTCCTCCTTTGAATATTTTTGTGAAGAACATGGAATATTACATAATTTCTCAGCACCAAGGACTCCTTAACAGAATGGAGTTGTAGAAAGGAAGAATAGGTCTCTTATTGAACTTGCAAGGACAATGCTTAGTGATTCAAACCTTCCAAAATACTTTTGGGCAGATGCTGTAAGCACGGCATGTTTTGTAAGCAATAGAGTTAATATCCGACCTATCTTGAAGAATACTCCGTATGAACTCTTTATAGGAAGGAAACCAAATATTTCATTCTTTCATGTCTTTGGCTGCAAATGTTTTGTCCTTAACAACGACAAAGACAACCATGGTAAGTTTGATGAAAAATCAGATAAAGGTATTTTTCTTGGACACTCCTTATCTAGTAAAGCTTATAATATTTACAATAAAAGAACTTTAACTATTGAGGAATCTATGCACATACCATTTGATGAATCTAACCCTTCCAAGGAGGATACTATTGTTTTAAATAATGATGATGAGATTTTAGATATTCCTCAAGAAGATGGCTCCAAGACCAACAATGAGAATCAATTGGAACAACAAGAAAAACAAATTCCGGAAGAATCAAATTTCAATGATCTACCTAAGGAATGGAGAACCCATAGAGATCACCCTATTGATAAAATCATCGGTGACATCAGTCAAGACATTTCAACAAGATTGAACCTCAAAGATGCTTGCTTGAACATGGCGTTCGTTTCTCAAATCTAACCTTCCAAAGTAGATGACGCATTAGGAGACGACCAATGGATGATTGCTATGCAAGAAGAATTAAATCAGTTAGAGAGAAATCAATTTTGGGAACTTGTTCCTAGACCAAGTGACAAACGCATCATAGGTACAAGATGGGTGTTCAAAAATAAACTTGATGAGAACGGTATAATTGTCCGAAACAAAGCAAGATTGGTAGCCCAAGGATACAACCAAGAAGAGGGAATTGACTTTGAAGAAACTTTTGCTCCGGTTGCAAGGTTAGAAGCTATCCGTGTTTTACTTGCTTATGCTTGTTCATTGAATTTTCAGCTTTACCAAATGGACGTCAAAAGTGTATTCTTAAATGGCTACATCAATGAAAAAGTCTATGTCAAATAACCCTCGGGCTTTGAAGATTTCAAGAATCCTTCACATGTCTTTAAGTTGAGAAAAGCTCTTTATGGCTTAAAACAAGCACCTAGAGCATGGTATGATAGACTTAGTACATTCTTATGCGAAAAAGGTTTCGAGAATGGTAAAGTGGATAAGACCTTGTTCATAAAGAAGATTAAAGGTAAAACTTTATTAGTACAAGTCTATGTCGATGATATTATATTCGGTTCAACTAACCAAGATTTGTGTGAAGAATTCTCGTTGATGATGCAAGGAGAATTTGAGATGTCTATGATGGGAAAGATGAACTATTTCCTTGGATTGCAAATTAAGAAACTGAAAGATGGTATCTTCATCAATCAATCAAAATATTGCAATGAACTTTTGAAAATTTTTGATATGGATAATTGTAAATCAATGCACACGCCAATGGGCTCCGGTACTTATGTTGATCAAGATGAATCCGGTATTTCCATTGATATTACAAAATATCGAGGCATGATTGGCTCACTATTATACTTGACTGAAAGTCGTCCTGATATCATGTTCAGTGTATGTCTGTGTGCACGATTTCAAGCAAAACCAAAGGAATCTCACCTTATGGCGGTAAAAAGAATCATGAAATATCTCAAAGGAACAACCAATGTCGGCCTATGGTACCCAAAAGGTAATATATGCAATTTAATTGGTTATTCTGACGCTGATTATGCAGGATGTAAAACAGATAGAAAAATCACAAGTGGCACTTGTCACATTTTGTGTGGCTCTTAGTACGGCCGAGACGGAATACGTTGCAGTGGGTAGTTGTTGTGCGCAAATTCTATGGCTCAAGAAACAACTTCGTGACTACGGACTCGACCTTGGATGCATTCCACTCCGATGTGACAACACAAGTGCAATCAACATTATAAAGAATCCTGTGATGCATTCTAGAACAAAGCATATCGACATTCGACATCACTTTCTTCATGATCATGTACTTCAAGGAGATGTCGAAGTCACCTTCGTGGATACGCATAATCAACTAGAAGATATCTTCACTAAACCGTTGGCAAGAGAAACATTTTTCAAGATCCGAAGAGAGCTAGGTATCTTGGACGAAAATGACATTATCTAATTAAGGTACATGGCTATGATCTTAATCTTAACTTTATGGTAATATATCATGATCCATGTTTTTATTACTAAATTTTTGATATTTGACCATGAAATCCCCAAAAATTAAGTATTTTTTCACTAATGACAATCGGTTGTGATAGAGTGACAATCGGTTGTATCTAATTTTTTTTTTAGATTCTGTCTTCACAATAATCGGTTGTCACTCCACGACAACCGGTTGCTCTCTCAATTATTTTCTCCCCTGTTTAAATTTTCAAAGGATGCAATCGGTTGTCATCAAACAACAATCGACTGCACAGTTCAAAATTTTAAATTTTTTTCCAGTTACACTCTCTTTTATTCTTTCTCTTCCATTGCCATTACTATTATTTATTTTATACAAGATTTTTATTCTGTTTTTGAATGATTTAAGTGTTTTGGTCAACAACTTTTTAATGCTTAGTCCTTTCCTATGACACAATTTTTTGGATACTTACACACTCAAGAATCTCTATGCTACAAGTATTTATTGTTTTTTACTAAACCATTAAATGCCTTACCTAACCATTGAATTCCTATCTATCTATAAAAGCCCAACCAAAACCTAAACTTCATATATCCTCTTTTGTCTCAAGAAACCCTACAAACACCAAATATCATTTTCCCCTTCCAATTCTTTCATCCCTCACCATGTCAACATCAAAGAAAGGCAAGGGAAAATCTTCTTCCTCATCTCAAGGTGATGATATCTCAAAACTCATTCCATCAAGAAGCCAAAGGGAAAGATTTGTGTCTCACTTTCAGAAGATGACAGTTCTTCTACCAAGGTTCGGTAATCTTGACAACTTCTATTCCGAATGTTTCAGTTTTCCAGCATTATTTAGATCTCAAGGGATATACAAGTTGATTGTTGTTAATGGACCCATTTACCCCACTTTGGTTAGGATTTTCTACAGCAATCTAACCATTAGTAGAGGATGCATGATTTCAAATATCAAAGGGGTTCCTATAGAACTCACAGTGCAGAATTTTGGTGAAGCTTTGGGTATTCCACATGATGGTGCTTGCATTAAACTTCTCTTAAATGCGAATCTGCCTGGCTACAGCAAAAGAGACTTCTACTATGTAATTGCAAGAATTCCCGAGCATGATTTTATTCAGAAAAGGCAAAGACTTATTGGTGGAACTCCGGAGAGGAACTCTTGGTCTGCAGGAATTCTCACTATTGATGATCGTTTGATCCACTACTTTTTGGCGTATGTGGTTATGCCAAAGTTCTCAAACATTTCCAATGTTAATGATTGTAAGATGCAAATTCTGTATGCGATGGAGAATGGGATTCAAATAAACTGGTATAATGAAAATGCTTCTGCTTTTCCCTATGGCTCCTGGCTTACCCTTGTTTTTGAGAAGTTCAATCTTCCCTTGTCTGGTGAACACATGGTGCCTATGACTAACCCCAAACATGAAATCACTCCGAAGAAAGTATGTAATACCAAAACCGGCGTAAAATTTGATCCGATTAATAGGACCATCACATGCATTCATACTCCTCCACAAAACCAACCTCCACAAGAACAACCACTTCAAAACCAACCTCCACAACCAATGGAAAACTCTTACAATCAAGTTTTTGACTATCTTCAATACATGAACAACAACATGAAGAATCAATTTTCTTATCTCTATGCCCATAGCAATGTCCCTCCTTATGAAGCTCAACACTATCATTACCCTTTCATTCAACATCAAACCAATGAAGGAAATGATGGTGAAGATCAAGATGATGAAGACCTTGTTGAAGGCATGGATAATTAGTTTTTAAGTTATTATATTTCTTGATACTTTATGTTCTTATGTTTTATGTCGTTTTTCTAGTTTCGTTTAAGACACTTCATGTATTGTGATCCTTTTCGTTTTGTGCACTTTGTTTCTGTTATATCTATGTATGCAAACTTTATTTATGCTATGTTGTTTCTATGTGCAAAATTTTTATGATCTTCTTTCCCATTCCTTTTTGCTAATGACAAAGGGGGAGAAGACTTTGTAGTTTCTTTTGTGTTTCTCTAACCCTATTTGCAGCAAGCGAGCAATCTTCAAAACCCTCATGCAATAAATCAAGGGGGAGTCTTTGACTTAGGGGAAGTTTTTAAACAACTTGATTAGAGAAAACCAAGATGCACTCAAAACTTCAAGCAATGGTTGTCATCATCAAAAATGGGGAGACTGTGAAATCAAGCTTTACAAGTGTTTTGATGAAGACAAGCTAGCATGCAAAAATGAATGGATCAAGATAGAAGATTCATCTCAAGCAAAGATTCATTGATCAAGATAAACTTTTCAAGACTTATGGCTTAAGGTATATGAAAGTTTTGATCTTATGCTCTTAGTGCTCAAAAGTATTTTTAATCATGCATTTACTTTATTAAAATAATATTTTAAGTATATACTATGTATGATTGAAGAAGGATGTTTTAAATTGCTTAAAATATTTGAAAAAAATGATTTTTCAATTTTTGTACACAAGCAATCGATTGTCATGCTAGGAAAATCGGTTGCATCCAAAAAACAAAAGATTCTGTTTGAAAACAATCGATTGTCATAGTTATATTTTTCAAAATTTTTAAACGTTGCTTTTACAGCAATTGGTTGTTGCTTTAGTGCAACCGATTGTTGTGCTTTAGTTTTTGAAAAAATTTATTTTTCCAGCAACTTTTTGTAACACCTTTTCATGGCAATCTTTGTATCTTTTCAAATACATTGTTTTAGTAAAAATGGTTTAAACATTGCTATGATTAATTGAAGAGGTATTACTACACTATAAATTATTTCGATTTAGAATTTTGAAAAAACAAAAATCAAAACAACAATCACTAACAACTTTCTATTCTTTTGATCATACTCTCTACTCAAGATTTTTGTTCATCATTTTCATATGCATACTGAAAATTGTTCTTGAGCACTTAGAAGAGTATTCCATCTTAAATTTCATATTGAATAGAAAAGATCAATCAAGTGATTGATATTGCTCTTTCATTTTTCAAACTCTTATACAAATCAAACAAACTATTGTATACTTGTTTTCAGGATTGTTTGAAACAAGAAAGACACTTAGGGTGGATTGTTCTCTTTGTGGTCTTAGTGAAAATCCAAGAGGATTGTTATTGGTCCAAGAGGATTGTTCTTGGTTGTTAGGTAGTCTTTGTACAAATTACCAACTATAAGGAAATCTCTTTCATGTTGAAAGGGGACTGGAGTACTCTCGGACTGTGAGGGGAACCAGGATACATCTCTATGTTCTTTACTTTCCACATTTACTACTTTCATCACTTATCAGAAAAAGAAAGAAAAGAAACTCGTGCAAAAATATTCATACAATTCATAAATTTTTTTATAGAACCTAATTCACCCCCCCCCCCCTTTTAGGCGCATCTGAACTTACAATGCATATGCTCCTATTATGAAGATTCTAATAAAGACAAAGAAGCGTGATATCTTCTATCCAAAAGAGTAAACCAACTTTGAAAGAGAAAATAGAGCAACATACAATATGCCATAAAAGTTATTTAATAGCACTTTCTTTTCTTTTTGATAGCGCTGAAAAGCGCTATTAACCGTGTCGCTAATGTAAACGATTTTGTTTAAAAGCACTTTAAAAGAGCTATTAAAGTACTAGTTTTTAATATAAAAATAATAATTAATTAAAACAATAATTTTAAAGGAGCCAAACGAAATTCGTGGTGGGAAATGAAAATTTTAGTACAAACAGTGGCGTTGGCCTGAACCGTCACTAATATAAGAAAATAACAATTAGTTAAGACAATAACTAATAAGGAGGAAAACGAAATTTTTTATGGGAAATGAATATTTTTTCATACACAATAGCGTTGGCTTGAACCGTTGCAAATATAAATAAATAAATAAATATTTAAAATAATAACTAAAAAGGAGGCAAACTAAATTGGTTGGGGTAATAAAATTTTCACATAAACAGTAGCGTAGGTCAAAATAAACGCTTGGTCAACACCAAGTATTTTTCTCGAAATCAAACTATTTTCAAAATATTTTCATAACAAATACACTCGAAGGACACATGCATTAACTAGTGAAGAAGGAATGATTAAATGTATGTCCCTTTGTTCGTAGTCTGACGACACTTGTTGTATAGGTTATCGTTCGAATTCTCACCTTCACTCATGAAATTTAGTTTCATTCGTGGTTTATATTTTGAAGTGAAATGGAGGAAAACGACTAGTTAGGCGTATGCTCCTCTTATGAAGATTCTAATAAAGACAACTAAGAGTGATCTCTTATGTCCAAGAGGGTAAACCAACTTTGAAAGAGAAAATAGAGCAATAGAAAATATGCCAAAAAATTATTTAATAGCACTTTCTTTTGTTTTTGATAGCGTTGAAAAGCGCTATTAACCGTTCCGCTAATGTAAACGATTTTGTTTAAAAGCACTTTAAAAGAGCTATTAAAGTACTAGTTTTTAATATAAAAATAATAATTAATTAAAATAATAAGTTTAAAGGAGCCAAACGAAATTCGTGGAGGGAAAATGAAAATTTTAGTACAAACAGTGGCGTCGGCCTGAATCGTCGCTAATATAAGAAAATAAGAATTAATTAAGATGATAACTAATAAGGAGGAAAAATAAATTTATTATGGGAAATGAATATTTTTTCATAAATAATAGCGTCGGCCTGAACCGTCGCTAATATAAAAAATATATAATTATTTAAAATAATAACTAAAAAGGAGGCAAACTAAATTGGTGGGGGTAATGAAATTTTCACACAAACACTAGTGTAGGTCTAAATAAACGCATGGTCAACACCAATTATTTTTCTCGAAATTAAACCATTTCGAAAATATTTTCATAACAAATGCACTCGAAGGACACATGCATTAACTAGTGAAGAAGGTATGATTAAATATATGTCCCTTTGTTTTTAGTCTGACGATGCTTGCTGTATAGGTTATCGTTCAAATTCCCACCTTCACTCATGAACTTTAGTTTTATTCGTGCTATATATTTTTGAAGTGAAATGGAGAAAAACTACTAGTTAGGCGTATGCTCCTCTTATGAAGATTCTAATAAAGACAAAGAAGAGTGGTATCTTATGTCAAAAAGTGTAAACCAACTTTGAAAGAGAAAATAGAAAAACAGACAATATGCCATGAAAGTTATTTAATAGCACTTTCTTTTGTTTTTGATAGCGCTGAAAAGCGCTATTAACCGTGCCGCAAATGTAAACGATTTTGTTTAATAGCACTTTAAAAGAGCTATTAAAGTACTAGTTTTTAATATAAAAATAACAATTAATTAAAACAATAAGTTTAAAGGAGCCAAACGAAATTCGTGGGGGGAAAATGAAAATTTTAGTTCAAACGAAGCGTCGGCCTGAACCGTCTCTAATATAAGAAAATAAAAATTAATTATGATAACTAATAAGGAGGAAAACGAAATTTATTATGGGAAATGAATATTTTTTCATAAACAATAGCGTCAGCCTGAACCGTCGCTAAAATAAAAAATAAATAATTATTTAAAATAATAACTAAAAAGGAGGCAAACTAAATTGGTGGGGGTAATGAAATTTTCTCATAAACATCAGCGTAGGTCCAATAAACGCTTGGTCAACACCAGGTATTTTTCTCGAAATCAAACTATTTTCAAAATATTTTCATAACAAATACACTCGAAGGACACATGCATTAACTAGTGAAGAAGGAATGATTAAATGTATGTCCCTTTGTTCGTAGTATGACGACACTTGCTGTATAGGTTATCGTTCGAATTCTCACCATCACTCATGAAATTTAGTTTCATTCGTGGTATATATTTTTGAAGCGAAATGGAGGAAAACGACTAGTTAGGCGTATGCTCCTCTTATGAAGATTCTAATAAAGACAACTAAGAGTGATCTCTTATGTCCAAGAGGGTAAACCAACTTTGAAAGAGAAAATAGAGCAATAGAAAATATGCCATAAAAATTATTTAATAGCAGTTTCTTTTGTTTTTGATACCGTTGAAAAGCGCTATTAACCGTTCCTCTAATGTAAACGATTTTGTTTAAAAGCACTTTAAAAGAGCTATTAAAGTACTAGTTTTTAATATAAAAATAATAATTAATTAAAATAATAAGTTTAAAGGAGCCAAACGAAATTCGTGGGGGGAAAATTAAAATTTTAGTACAAACAGTGGCGTCGGCCTGAACCGTCGCTAATATAAGAAAATAAGAATTAATTAAGATGATAACTAATAAGGAGGAAAAAGAAATTTATTATGGGAAATGAATATTTTTTCATAAATAATAGCGTCGGCCTGAACCGTCGCTAATATAAAAAAAATATAATTATTTAAAATAATAACTAAAAAGGAGGCAAACTAAATTGGTGGGGGTAATGAAATTTTCACACAAACAATAGCGTAGGTCTAAATAAATGCATGGTCAACACCAATTATTTTTCTCGAAATTAAACCATTTCAAAAATATTTTCATAATAAATGCACTCGAAGGACACATGCATTAACTAGTGAAGAAGGAATGATTAAATGTATGTCCCTTTGTTTTTAGTCTGACGATGCTTGCTGTATAGGTTATCGTTCAAATTCCCACCTTCACCCATGAACGTTAGTTTTATTCGTGCTATATATTTTTGAAGTGAAATGGAGAAAAACGACTAGTTAGGCGTATGCTCCTCTTATGAAGATTCTAATAAAGACAAATAAGATTGATCTCTTATGTCCAAGAGGGTAAACCAACTTTGAAAGAGAAAATAGAGCAATAGACAATATGCCATAGAAATTATTTAATAGCACTTTCTTTTGTTTTTGATAGCGCTGAAAAACGCTATTAACCGTTCCGCTAATGTAAACGATTTTGTTTAAAAGCACTTTAAAAGAGCTATTAAATTACTAATTTTTAATATAAAAATAATAATTAATTAAAACAATAAGTTTAAAGGAGCCAAACAAAATTCTTGGTTGAAAATAAAATTTTTAGTAAAAACAGTAGCGTCAGCCCTAACCGTCGCTAATATAATAAAATAAGAATTAATTAAGACAATAACTAATAAGGAGGCAAACGAAATTTGTTATGGGAAATGAATATTTTTTCATAATCAATAGCGTCGGCTTGAACCGTCGCTAATATAAAAAATTAATAATTATTTAAAATAATAACTAAAAAGGAGGAAAACTAAATTGGTGGAGGTAATGAATATTACGCACAAACAGTAGGGTAGGTCGAAACAAACGCTTGGTTAACACCAGGTATTTTTCTCAAAATCAAACAATTTTCAAAATATTTTCATAACAAATAAACTCGAATGACACATGCACTAAGTAGTGAAGAAGGAATGATTAAATGCATGTCCCTTTGTTCTTAGTCTGACGACGCTTGCTATATAGCTTATCGTTCGAATTCTCACCTTCACTCATGAACTTTAGTCTTATTCGTGCTATATATTTTTGAAGTGAAATGGAGGAAAATGAATAGTCAGGCGTATGCTCCTCTTATGAATATTCTAATAAAGACAAAGAAGAGTGATCTCTTCTGTCCAAAAGGGTAAACCAACTTTGAAAGAGAATATAGAGCAACTGAAAATATGTCATAAAAGTTATTTAATAGAACTTTCTTTTGTTTTTGATAGCGCTGAAAAGCGCTATTAACCGTGCTGCTAATATAAACAATTTTGTTTAAAATCACTTTAAAAGAGCCAAACGATATTCGTGGAGGAAAATGAAAATTTTAGTACAAATAGTAGCATCGGCCTGAACCGTCGCTAATATAAGAAAATAGGAATTAATTAAGATAATAATTAATAAGGAGGCAAACAAAATTTGTTATGGGAAATGAATATTTTTTCATAATCAATAGGGTCGGCATGAACTGTCGCTAATATAAAAAAATAAATAATTATTTAAAATAATAACTGAAAAGTAGGAAAACTAAATTGGTGGAGATAATGTATATTTCGCACAAACAGTAGCGTATGTCAAAATAAACGCTTGGTTAACACCAGGTATTTTTCTCGAATTCAAACCATTTTCAAAATATTTTCATAACAAATGTACTTGAAGGACACATGCACTAAGTAGTGAACAAGTAATGATTAAATGTATGTCCCTTTGTTCTTAGTCCAACGAAGCTTGTTGTATAGGTTATCGTTCGTATTCTTACCTTCACTCATGAACTTTAGTTTTATTCGTGCTATATACTTTTGAAGTGAAATGGAGGAAAACGACTAGTTAGGCATATGCTCCTGTTATGAAGATTCTAATAAAGACAAAGAAGAGTGATCTCTTCTGTCCAAAAGGGTAAACCAACTTTGAAAGGGTAAACCAACAGACAATATGCCATAAAAGTTATTTAATAGAACTTTCTTTTGTTTTTGATAGCGCTGAAAAGCGCTATTAACCGTTCCGCTAATGTAAATGATTTTGTTTAATAGCACTTTAAAAGAGCTATTAAAGTACTAGGTTTTAATATAAAAATAATAATTAATTAAAACAATAAGTTTCAAGGATCCAAACGAAATTCGTGGGGGAAAAATGAAAATTTTAGTACAAACAGTAGCGTCGGCATGAATCGTCGTTAATATAAGAAAATAAGAATTAATTAAGACAATAACTAATAAGGAGGAAAACGAAATTTGTTATGGCAAACGAATATTTTTTCATAAATAATAGCGTCGGCCTGAACCGTCGCTAATATAAAAAATTAATAATTATTTAAAATAATAACTAAAAAGGAGGCAAACTAAATTGGTGGGGGTAATGAAATTTTCGCACAAACAGTAGCGTAGGTCCAAATAAACGCTTGGTCAACACCAAGTATTTTTCTCAAAATCAAACCATTTTCAAAATATTTTCATAACAAATGCACTCGAAGGACACATGCACTAAGTAGTGAAGAAGGAATGATTAAATGTGTGCCCCTTTGTTCGTAGTCTGACGACGCTTGCTGTATATGTTATCGTTCGAATTCTCACCTTCACTCATGAAATTTAGTTTCATTCGTGATATATATTTTTGAAGTGAAATGGAGGAAAACGACTAGTTAGGAGTATGCTCCTCTTATGAAGATTCTAATAAAGACAAATAAGAGTGATCTCTTATGTCCAAGAGGGTAAAACAACTTTGAAAGAGAAAATAGAGCAAGAAACAATATGCCATAAAAGTTATTTAATAGCACTTTCTTTTGTTTTTGATAGCGCTGAAAAGCGCTATTAACCGTGCCGCTAATGTAAACAATTTTCTTTAATAGCACATTAAAAGAGATATTAATGTACTAGTTTTTAATATAAAAATAATAATTAATTAAAACAACAAGTTTAAAGGAGACAAGCGAAATCCTTGGGGGAAAATGAAAATTTTAGTAAAAACAGTAGTGTAGGCCTTAACTGTCGCTAATATAAGAAAATAAGAATTAATTAAGATGATAACTAATAAGGAGGAAAACGAAATTTATTATGGGAAATGAATATTTTTTCATAAATAATAGCGTCGGCCTGCACTGTCGCTAATATAAAAAAAATATAATTATTTAAAATAATAATTAAAATGAGGAAAACTAAATTGGTGGGGGTAATGAAATTTTCGCACAAACATTAGCGTAGGTCAAAATAAACGCTTGGTCAATACTTGGTAATTTTCTCAAAATCAAACCTTTTTCAAATTATTTTCTTAACAAATACACTCGAAGGACACATGCACTAAGTAGTGAAGAAGGAATGATTAAATGTATGTCCCTTTGTTCTTAGTCTGACGACGCTTGCTGTATAGGTTATCGTTCGAATTCTCACCTTCACTCATGAACTTTAGTCTTATTCGTGCTATATATTTTTGAAGTGAAATGGAGGAAAATGACTAATTAGGTGTATGCTCCTCTTATGAAGTTTTTAATAAAGACAAAGAAGAGTGATCTCTTCTGTCCAAAAGGGTAAACCAACTTCGAAATAGAAAATAGAACAACAGACAATATGCCATAAAATTTATTTAATAGCACTTTCTTTTGTTTTTGATAGTGCTGAAAAGCGCTATTAACCATCCCGCTAATGTAAACGATTTTGTTCAATAGCACTTTAAATGAGCTATTAAAGTACTAGTTTTTAATATAAAAATAAAAATTAATTAAAACAATAAGTTTAAAGGAGCCAAACAAAATTCGTGGAGGAAAATGGAAATTTAAGTACAAACAGTAGCGTCGTCTTGAACCGTCGCTAATATAAGAAAATAAGAATTAATTAAGATGATAACTAATAAGGAGGCAAACGAAATTTGTTATGGGAAATGAATATTTTTTCATAAACAATAGCGTCGGCCTGAACCGTCGCTAATATAAAAAATAAATAATTATTTAAAATAATAATTAAAAAGGAGGCAAACTAAATTGGCGGGGGTAATGAAATTTTCTCATAAACAACAACGTAGGTCCAAATAAACGCTTGGTCAACACCAGGTAATTTTCTCAAAATCAAACCTTTTTCAAATTATTTTCTTAACAAATACACTCGAAGGAGACATGCACTAAGTAGTGAAGAAGGAAAGATTAAATATATGTCCCTTTGTTCTTAGTCTGACGACGCTTGATGTATAGGTTATTGTTCAAATTATCACCTTCACTCATGAACTTTAGTTTTATTCGTGCTATATATTTTTGAAGTGAAATGGAGGAAAATGACTAGTTAGGCGTATGCTCCTCTTATGAAGTTTTTAATAAAGACAAAGAAGAGTGATCTCTTCTGTTCAAATGGGTAAACCAACTTCGAAAGAGAAAATAGAACAACAGACAATATTCCATAAAAGTTATTTAATAGCACTTTCTTTTGTTTTTGATAGTGCTGAAAAGCGCTATTAACCATCCCGCTAATGTAAACGATTTTGTTCAATAGCACTTTAAAAGAGCTATTAAAGTACTAGTTTTTAATATAAAAATAATAATTAATTAAAACACCAAGTTTAAAGGAGCCAAACGAAATTCGTGGAGGAAAATGGAAATTTTAGTACAAACAGTAGCGTCGTCTTGAACCGTCGCTAATATAAGAAAATAAGAATTAATTAAGATGATAACTAATAAGGAGGCAAACGAAATTTGTTATGGGAATTGAATATTTTTTCATAAACAATAGCGTCGGCCTGAACCGTCGCTAATATAAAAAATAAATAATTATTTAAAATAATAATTAAAAAGGAGGCAAACTAAATTGGCGGGGGTAATGATATTTTCTCATAAACAGCAACCTAGGTCCAAATAAACGCTTGGTCAACACCAGGTAATTTTCTCAAAATCAAACCTTTTTCAAATTATTTTCTTAACAAATACACTCGAAGGAGACATGCACTAAGTAGTGAATAAGGAAAGATTAAATATATGTCCCTTTGTTCTTAGTCTGACGACGCTTGATGTATAGGTTATCATTCAAATTATCACCTTCACTCATGAACTTTAGTTTTATTCGTGCTATATATTTTTGAAGTGAAATGGAGGAAAATGACTAGTTAGGCGTATGCTCCTCTTATGAAGTTTTTAATAAAGACAAAGGAGAGTGATCTCTTCTGTCCAAAAGGGTAAACCAACTTCGAAAGAGAAAATAGAACAACATACAATACGCCATAAAAGTTATTTAATAGCACTTTCTTTTGTTTTTGATAGTGCTGAAAAGCGCTATTAAACGTGCCCCTAATGTGAACGATTTTGTTCAATAGCACTTTAAAAGAGCTATTAAAGTACTAGTTTTTAATATAAAAATAAAAATTAATTAAAACAATAAGTTTAAAGCAGCCAAACGAAATTCGTGGAGGAAAATGGAAATTTTAGTACAAACAGTAGCGTCGTCTTGAACCGTCGCTAATATAAGAAAATAAGAATTAATTAAGATGATAACTAATAAGGAGGCAAACGAAATTTGTTATGGGAATTGAATATTTTTTCATAAACAATAGCGTCGGCCTGAACCGTCGCTAATATAAAAAATAAATAATTATTTAAAATAATAATTAAAAAGGAGGCAAACTAAATTGGCGGGGGTAATGATATTTTCTCATAAACAGCAACCTAGGTCCAAATAAACGCTTGGTCAACACCAGGTAATTTTCTCAAAATCAAACCTTTTTCAAATTATTTTCTTAACAAATACACTCGAAGGAGACATGCACTAAGTAGTGAATAAGGAAAGATTAAATATATGTCCCTTTGTTCTTAGTCTGACGACGCTTGATGTATAGGTTATCGTTCAAATTATCACCTTCACTCATGAACTTTAGTTTTATTCGTGCTATATATTTTTGAAGTGAAATGGAGGAAAATGACTAGTTAGGCGTATGCTCCTCTTATGAAGTTTTTAATAAAGACAAAGGAGAGTGATCTCTTCTGTCCAAAAGGGTAAACCAACTTCGAAAGAGAAAATAGAACAACATACAATATGCCATAAAAGTTATTTAATAGCACTTTCTTTTGTTTTTGATAGTGCTGAAAAGCGCTATTAAACGTGCCCCTAATGTGAACGATTTTGTTCAATAGCACTTTAAAAGAGCTATTAAAGTACTAGTTTTTAATATAAAAATAAAAATTAATTAAAACAATAAGTTTAAAGCAGCCAAATGAAATTTGTGGAGGAAAATGGAAATTTTAGTACAAACAGTAGCGTCGTCTTGAACCGTCGCTAATATAAGAAAATAAGAATTAATTAAGATGATAACTAATAAGGAGGTAAACAAAATTTGTTATGGGAAATGAATATTTTTTCATAAACAATAGCTTCGGCCTGAACCGTCGCTAATATAAAAAAAATATAATTATTTAAAATAATAACTAAAAATGAGGAAAACTAAATTGGTGGGGGTAATGAAATTTTCGCACAAACATTAGCGTAGGTTAAAATAAACGCTTGGTCAACACCAGGTAATTTTCTCAAAATCAAACCTTTTCCAAATTATTTTCTTAACAAATACACTCGAAGGACACATGCACTAAGTAGTGAAGAAAGAATGATTAAATGTATGTCCCTTTGTTCTTAGTCTGACGACGCTTGATGTATAGGTTATCGTTCGAATTATCACCTTCACTCATGAACTTTAGTTTTATTCGTGCTATATATTTTTGAAGTGAAATGGAGGGAAATGACTAGTTAGGCATATGCTCCTGTTATGAAGTTTTTAATAAAGACAAAGAAGAGTGATCTCTTCTGTCCAAAAGGGTAAACCAACTTTGAAAGAGAAAATAGAACAATAGACAATATGCCATAAAAGTTATTTAATAACACTTTCTTTTGTTTTTGATAGCGTTGAAAAGCGCTATTAAACGTGCCCCTAATGTGAACGATTTTGTTCAATAGCACTTTAAAAGAGCTATTAAAGTACTAGTTTTTAATATAAAAATAAAAATTAATTAAAACAATAAGTTTAAAGCAGCCAAACGAAATTCGTGGAGGAAAATGGAAATTTTAGTACAAACAGTAGCGTCGTCTTGAACCGTCGCTAATATAAGAAAATAAGAATTAATTAAGATGATAACTAATAAGGAGGCAAACGAAATTTGTTATGGGAATTGAATATTTTTTCATAAACAATAGCGTCGGCCTGAACCGTCGCTAATATAAAAAATAAATAATTATTTAAAATAATAATTAAAAAGGAGGCAAACTAAATTGGCGGGGGTAATGATATTTTCTCATAAACAGCAACCTAGGTCCAAATAAACGCTTGGTCAACACCAGGTAATTTTCTCAAAATCAAACCTTTTTCAAATTATTTTCTTAACAAATACACTCGAAGGAGACATGCACTAAGTAGTGAATAAGGAAAGATTAAATATATGTCCCTTTGTTCTTAGTCTGACGACGCTTGATGTATAGGTTATCGTTCAAATTATCACCTTCACTCATGAACTTTAGTTTTATTCGTGCTATATATTTTTGAAGTGAAATGGAGGAAAATGACTAGTTAGGCGTATGCTCCTCTTATGAAGTTTTTAATAAAGACAAAGGAGAGTGATCTCTTCTGTCCAAAAGGGTAAACCAACTTCGAAAGAGAAAATAGAACAACATACAATATGCCATAAAAGTTATTTAATAGCACTTTCTTTTGTTTTTGATAGTGCTGAAAAGCGCTATTAAACGTGCCCCTAATGTGAACGATTTTGTTCAATAGCACTTTAAAAGAGCTATTAAAGTACTAGTTTTTAATATAAAAATAAAAATTAATTAAAACAATAAGTTTAAAGCAGCCAAATGAAATTTGTGGAGGAAAATGGAAATTTTAGTACAAACAGTAGCGTCGTCTTGAACCGTCGCTAATATAAGAAAATAAGAATTAATTAAGATGATAACTAATAAGGAGGTAAACAAAATTTGTTATGGGAAATGAATATTTTTTCATAAACAATAGCTTCGGCCTGAACCGTCGCTAATATAAAAAAAATATAATTATTTAAAATAATAACTAAAAATGAGGAAAACTAAATTGGTGGGGGTAATGAAATTTTCGCACAAACATTAGCGTAGGTTAAAATAAACGCTTGGTCAACACCAGGTAATTTTCTCAAAATCAAACCTTTTCCAAATTATTTTCTTAACAAATACACTCGAAGGACACATGCACTAAGTAGTGAAGAAAGAATGATTAAATGTATGTCCCTTTGTTCTTAGTCTGACGACGCTTGATGTATAGGTTATCGTTCGAATTATCACCTTCACTCATGAACTTTAGTTTTATTCGTGCTATATATTTTTGAAGTGAAATGGAGGGAAATGACTAGTTAGGCATATGCTCCTGTTATGAAGTTTTTAATAAAGACAAAGAAGAGTGATCTCTTCTGTCCAAAAGGGTAAACCAACTTTGAAAGAGAAAATAGAACAATAGACAATATGCCATAAAAGTTATTTAATAACACTTTCTTTTGTTTTTGATAGCGTTGAAAAGCGCTATTAAACGTGCCCCTAATGTGAACGATTTTGTTCAATAGCACTTTAAAAGAGCTATTAAAGTACTAGTTTTTAATATAAAAATAAAAATTAATTAAAACAATAAGTTTAAAGGAGCCAAACGAAATTCGTGGAGGAAAATGGAAATTTTAGTACAAACAGTAGCGTCGTCTTGAACCGTCGCTAATATAAGAAAATAAGAATTAATTAAGATGATAACTAATAAGGAGGAAACAAAATTTGATATGGGAACTGAATATTTTTTCATAAAACAATAGCGTCGGCCTGAACCGTCGCTAATATAAAAAAAATATAATTATTTAAAATAATAACTAAAAATGAGGAAAACTAAATTGGTGGGGGTAATGAAATTTTCGCACAAACATTAGCGTAGGTCAAAATAAACGCTTGGTCAACACCAGGTAATTTTCTCAAAATCAAACCTTTTTCAAATTATTTTCTTAACAAATACACTCGAAGGACACATGCACTAAGTAGTAAAGAAAGAATGATTAAATGTATGTCCCTTTGTTCTTAGTCTGACGACGCTTGATGTATAGGTTATCGTTCGAATTATCACCTTCACTCATGAACTTTAGTTTTATTCGTGCTATATATTTTTGAAGTGAAATGGAGGAAAATGACTAGTTAGGCGTATGCTCCTCTTATGAAGTTTTTAATAAAGACAAAGAAGAGTGATCTCTTCTGTCCAAAAGGGTAAACCAACTTTGAAAGAGAAAATAGAACAATAGACAATATGCCATAAAAGTTATTTAATAGCACTTTCTTTTGTTTTTGATAGCGTTGAAAAGCGCTATTAAACGTGCCCCTAATGTGAACGATTTTGTTCAATAGCACTTTAAAAGAGCTATTAAAGTACTAGTTTTTAATATAAAAATAAAAATTAATTAAAACAATAAGTTTAAAGCAGCCAAACGAAATTCGTGGAGGAAAATGGAAATTTTAGTACAAACAGTAGCGTCGTCTTGAACCGTCGCTAATATAAGAAAATAAGAATTAATTAAGATGATAACTAATAAGGAGGCAAACAAAATTTGTTATGGGAAATGAATATTTTTTCATAAACAATAGCGTCGGCCTGAACCGTCGCTAATATGAAAAAAATATAATTATTTAAAATAATAACTAAAAATGAGGAAAACTAAATTGGTGGGGGTAATGAAATTTTCGCACAAACATTAGCGTAGGTCAAAATAAACGCTTGGTCAACACCAGGTAATTTTCTCAAAATCAAACCTTTTTCAAATTATTTTCTTAACAAATACACTCGAAGGACACATGCACTAAGTAGTAAAGAAAGAATGATTAAATGTATGTCCCTTTGTTCTTAGTCTGACGACGCCTGATGTATAGGTTATCGTTCGAATTATCACCTTCACTCATGAACTTTAGTTTTATTCGTGCTATATATTTTTGAAGTGAAATGGAGGAAAATGACTAGTTAGGCGTATGCTCCTCTTATGAAGTTTTTAATAACGACAAAGAAGAGTGATCTCTTCTGTCCAAAAGGGTAAACCAACTTTGAAAGAGAAAATAGAACAATAGACAATATGCCATAAAAGTTATTTAATAGCACTTTCTTTTGTTTTTGATAGCGTTGAAAAGCGCTATTAAACGTGCCCCTAATGTGAACGATTTTGTTCAATAACACTTTAAAAGAGCTATTAAAGTACTAGTTTTTAATATAAAAATAATAATTAATTAAAACAATAAGTTTAAAGGAGCCAAACGAAATTCGTGGAGGAAAATGGAAATTTTAGTACAAACAGTAGCGTCGTCTTGAACCGTCGCTAATATAAGAAAATAAGAATTAATTAAGATGATAACTAATAAGGAGGCAAACAAAATTTGTTATGGGAAATGAATATTTTTTCATAAACAATAGCGTCGGCCTAAAACTTCGCTAATATGAAAAAAATATAATTATTTAAAATAATAACTAAAAATGAGGAAAACTAAATTGGTGGGGGTAATGAAATTTTCGCACAAACATTAGCGTAGGTCAAAATAAACGCTTGGTCAACACCAGGTAATTTTCTCAAAATCAAACATTTTTCAAATTATTTTCTTAACAAATACACTCGAAGGACACATGCACTAAGTAGTGAAGAAAGAATGATTAAATGTATGTCCCTTTGTTCTTAGTCTGACGACGCTTGATGTATAGGTTATCGTTCGAATTATCACCTTCACTCATGAACTTTAGTTTTATTCGTGCTATATATTTTTGAAGTGAAATGGAGGAAAATGACTAGTTAGGCGTATGCTCCTCTTATGAAGTTTTTAATAAAGACAAAGAAGAGTGATCTCTTCTGTCCAAAAGGGTAAACCAACTTTGAAAGAGAAAATAGAACAATAGACAATATGCCATAAAAGTTATTTAATAGCACTTTCTTTTGTTTTTGATAGCGTTGAAAAGCGCTATTAAACGTGCCCCTAATGTGAACGATTTTGTTCAATAGCACTTTAAAAGAGCTATTAAAGTACTAGTTTTTAATATAAAAATAATAATTAATTAAAACACCAAGTTTAAAGGAGCCAAACGAAATTCGTGGAGGAAAATGGAAATTTTAGTACAAACAGTAGCGTCGTCTTGAACCGTCGCTAATATAAGAAAATAAGAATTAATTAAGATGATAACTAATAAGGAGGCAAACAAAATTTGTTATGGGAAATAAATATTTTTTCATAAACAATAGCGTCAACCTGAACCATCACTAATATAAAAAAAATATAATTATTTACAATAATAACTAAAAATGAGGAAAACTAAATTGGTGGGGGTAATGAAATTTTCGCACAAACATTAGCGTAGGTCAAAATAAATGCTTGGTCAACACCAGGTAATTTTCTCAAAATCAAACCTTTTTCAAATTATTTTCTTAACAAATACACTCGAAGGACACATGCACTAAGTAGTGAAGAAAGAATGATTAAATGTATGTCCCTTTGTTCTTAGTCTGACGACGCTTGATGTATAGGTTATCGTTCGAATTATCACCTTCACTCATGAACTTTAATTTTATTCGTGCTATATATTTTTGAAGTGAAATGGAGGAAAATGACTAGTTAGGCGTATGCTCCTCTTATGAAGTTTTTAATAAAGACAAAGAAGAGTGATCTCTTCTGTCCAAAAGGGTAAACCAACTTTGAAAGAGAAAATAGAACAATAGACAATATGCCATAAAAGTTATTTAATAGCACTTTCTTTTGTTTTTGATAGCGTTGAAAAGCGCTATTAAACGTGCCCCTAATGTGAACGATTTTGTTCAATAGCACTTTAAAAGAGCTATTAAAGTACTAGTTTTTAATATAAAAATAATAATTAATTAAAATAATAAGTTTAAAGGAGCCAAACGAAATTCGTGGAGGAAAATGGAAATTTTAGTACAAACAGTAGAGTCGTCTTGAACCGTCGCTAATATAAGAAAATAAGAATTAATTAAGATGATAACTAATAAGGAGGCAAATAAAATTTGTTATGGGAAATGAATATTTTTTCATAAACAATAGCGTCGGCCTGAACCGTCGCTAATATATTAAAAATATAATTATTTAAAATAATAACTAAAAATGAGGAAAACTAAATTGGTGGGGGTAATGAAATTTTGGCACAAACATTAGCGTAGGTCAAAATAAACGCTTGGTCAACACCAGGTAATTTTCTCAAAATCAAACCTTTTTCAAATTATTTTCTTAACAAATACACTCGAAGGACACATGCACTGAGTAGTGAAGAAAGAATGATTAAATGTATGTCCCTTTGTTCTTAGTCTGACGACGCTTGATGTATAGGTTATCGTTCGAATTATCACCTTCACTCATGATCTTTAGTTTTATTCGTGCTATATATTTTTGAAGTGAAATGGAGGAAAATGACTAGTTAGGCGTATGCTCCTCTTATGAAGTTTTTAATAAAGACAAAGAAGAGTGATCTCTTCTGTCCAAAAGGGTAAACCAACTTTGAAAGAGAAAATAGAACAATAGACAATATGCCATAAAAGTTATTTAATAGCACTTTCTTTTGTTTTTGATAGCGTTGAAAAGCGCTATTAAACGTGCCCCTAATGTGAACGATTTTGTTCAATAGCACTTTAAAAGAGCTATTAAAGTACTAGTTTTTAATATAAAAATAATAATTAATTAAAACAATAAGTTTAAAGGAGCCAAACGAAATTCGTGGAGGAAAATGGAAATTTTAGTACAAACAGTAGCGTCGTCTTGAACCGTCGCTAATATAAGAAAATAAGAATTAATTAAGATGATAACTAATAAGGAGGCAAACAAAATTTGTTATGGGAAATGAATATTTTTTCATAAACAATAGCGTCGGCCTGAACCGTCGCTAATATGAAAAAAGTATAATTATTTAAAATTATAACTAAAAATGAGGAAAACTAAATTGGTGGGGGTAATGAAATTTTCGCACAAACATTAGCGTAGGTTAAAATAAACGCTTGGTCAACACCAGGTAATTTTCTCAAAATCAAACCTTTTCCAAATTATTTTCTTAACAAATACACTCGAAGGACACATGCACTAAGTAGTGAAGAAAGAATGATTAAATGTATGTCCCTTTGTTCTTAGTCTGACGACGCTTGATGTATAGGTTATCGTTCGAATTATCACCTTCACTCATGAACTTTAGTTTTATTCGTGCTATATATTTTTGAAGTGAAATGGAGGGAAATGACTAGTTAGGCATATGCTCCTGTTATGAAGTTTTTAATAAAGACAAAGAAGAGTGATCTCTTCTGTCCAAAAGGGTAAACCAACTTTGAAAGAGAAAATAGAACAATAGACAATATGCCATAAAAGTTATTTAATAACACTTTCTTTTGTTTTTGATAGCGTTGAAAAGCGCTATTAAACGTGCCCCTAATGTGAACGATTTTGTTCAATAGCACTTTAAAAGAGCTATTAAAGTACTAGTTTTTAATATAAAAATAAAAATTAATTAAAACAATAAGTTTAAAGGAGCCAAACGAAATTCGTGGAGGAAAATGGAAATTTTAGTACAAACAGTAGCGTCGTCTTGAACCGTCGCTAATATAAGAAAATAAGAATTAATTAAGATGATAACTAATAAGGAGGAAACAAAATTTGATATGGGAACTGAATATTTTTTCATAAAACAATAGCGTCGGCCTGAACCGTCGCTAATATAAAAAAAATATAATTATTTAAAATAATAACTAAAAATGAGGAAAACTAAATTGGTGGGGGTAATGAAATTTTCGCACAAACATTAGCGTAGGTCAAAATAAACGCTTGGTCAACACCAGGTAATTTTCTCAAAATCAAACCTTTTTCAAATTATTTTCTTAACAAATACACTCGAAGGACACATGCACTAAGTAGTAAAGAAAGAATGATTAAATGTATGTCCCTTTGTTCTTAGTCTGACGACGCTTGATGTATAGGTTATCGTTCGAATTATCACCTTCACTCATGAACTTTAGTTTTATTCGTGCTATATATTTTTGAAGTGAAATGGAGGAAAATGACTAGTTAGGCGTATGCTCCTCTTATGAAGTTTTTAATAAAGACAAAGAAGAGTGATCTCTTCTGTCCAAAAGGGTAAACCAACTTTGAAAGAGAAAATAGAACAATAGACAATATGCCATAAAAGTTATTTAATAGCACTTTCTTTTGTTTTTGATAGCGTTGAAAAGCGCTATTAAACGTGCCCCTAATGTGAACGATTTTGTTCAATAGCACTTTAAAAGAGCTATTAAAGTACTAGTTTTTAATATAAAAATAAAAATTAATTAAAACAATAAGTTTAAAGCAGCCAAACGAAATTCGTGGAGGAAAATGGAAATTTTAGTACAAACAGTAGCGTCGTCTTGAACCGTCGCTAATATAAGAAAATAAGAATTAATTAAGATGATAACTAATAAGGAGGCAAACAAAATTTGTTATGGGAAATGAATATTTTTTCATAAACAATAGCGTCGGCCTGAACCGTCGCTAATATGAAAAAAATATAATTATTTAAAATAATAACTAAAAATGAGGAAAACTAAATTGGTGGGGGTAATGAAATTTTCGCACAAACATTAGCGTAGGTCAAAATAAACGCTTGGTCAACACCAGGTAATTTTCTCAAAATCAAACCTTTTTCAAATTATTTTCTTAACAAATACACTCGAAGGACACATGCACTAAGTAGTAAAGAAAGAATGATTAAATGTATGTCCCTTTGTTCTTAGTCTGACGACGCCTGATGTATAGGTTATCGTTCGAATTATCACCTTCACTCATGAACTTTAGTTTTATTCGTGCTATATATTTTTGAAGTGAAATGGAGGAAAATGACTAGTTAGGCGTATGCTCCTCTTATGAAGTTTTTAATAACGACAAAGAAGAGTGATCTCTTCTGTCCAAAAGGGTAAACCAACTTTGAAAGAGAAAATAGAACAATAGACAATATGCCATAAAAGTTATTTAATAGCACTTTCTTTTGTTTTTGATAGCGTTGAAAAGCGCTATTAAACGTGCCCCTAATGTGAACGATTTTGTTCAATAACACTTTAAAAGAGCTATTAAAGTACTAGTTTTTAATATAAAAATAATAATTAATTAAAACAATAAGTTTAAAGGAGCCAAACGAAATTCGTGGAGGAAAATGGAAATTTTAGTACAAACAGTAGCGTCGTCTTGAACCGTCGCTAATATAAGAAAATAAGAATTAATTAAGATGATAACTAATAAGGAGGCAAACAAAATTTGTTATGGGAAATGAATATTTTTTCATAAACAATAGCGTCGGCCTAAAACTTCGCTAATATGAAAAAAATATAATTATTTAAAATAATAACTAAAAATGAGGAAAACTAAATTGGTGGGGGTAATGAAATTTTCGCACAAACATTAGCGTAGGTCAAAATAAACGCTTGGTCAACACCAGGTAATTTTCTCAAAATCAAACATTTTTCAAATTATTTTCTTAACAAATACACTCGAAGGACACATGCACTAAGTAGTGAAGAAAGAATGATTAAATGTATGTCCCTTTGTTCTTAGTCTGACGACGCTTGATGTATAGGTTATCGTTCGAATTATCACCTTCACTCATGAACTTTAGTTTTATTCGTGCTATATATTTTTGAAGTGAAATGGAGGAAAATGACTAGTTAGGCGTATGCTCCTCTTATGAAGTTTTTAATAAAGACAAAGAAGAGTGATCTCTTCTGTCCAAAAGGGTAAACCAACTTTGAAAGAGAAAATAGAACAATAGACAATATGCCATAAAAGTTATTTAATAGCACTTTCTTTTGTTTTTGATAGCGTTGAAAAGCGCTATTAAACGTGCCCCTAATGTGAACGATTTTGTTCAATAGCACTTTAAAAGAGCTATTAAAGTACTAGTTTTTAATATAAAAATAATAATTAATTAAAACACCAAGTTTAAAGGAGCCAAACGAAATTCGTGGAGGAAAATGGAAATTTTAGTACAAACAGTAGCGTCGTCTTGAACCGTCGCTAATATAAGAAAATAAGAATTAATTAAGATGATAACTAATAAGGAGGCAAACAAAATTTGTTATGGGAAATAAATATTTTTTCATAAACAATAGCGTCAACCTGAACCATCACTAATATAAAAAAAATATAATTATTTACAATAATAACTAAAAATGAGGAAAACTAAATTGGTGGGGGTAATGAAATTTTCGCACAAACATTAGCGTAGGTCAAAATAAATGCTTGGTCAACACCAGGTAATTTTCTCAAAATCAAACCTTTTTCAAATTATTTTCTTAACAAATACACTCGAAGGACACATGCACTAAGTAGTGAAGAAAGAATGATTAAATGTATGTCCCTTTGTTCTTAGTCTGACGACGCTTGATGTATAGGTTATCGTTCGAATTATCACCTTCACTCATGAACTTTAATTTTATTCGTGCTATATATTTTTGAAGTGAAATGGAGGAAAATGACTAGTTAGGCGTATGCTCCTCTTATGAAGTTTTTAATAAAGACAAAGAAGAGTGATCTCTTCTGTCCAAAAGGGTAAACCAACTTTGAAAGAGAAAATAGAACAATAGACAATATGCCATAAAAGTTATTTAATAGCACTTTCTTTTGTTTTTGATAGCGTTGAAAAGCGCTATTAAACGTGCCCCTAATGTGAACGATTTTGTTCAATAGCACTTTAAAAGAGCTATTAAAGTACTAGTTTTTAATATAAAAATAATAATTAATTAAAATAATAAGTTTAAAGGAGCCAAACGAAATTCGTGGAGGAAAATGGAAATTTTAGTACAAACAGTAGAGTCGTCTTGAACCGTCGCTAATATAAGAAAATAAGAATTAATTAAGATGATAACTAATAAGGAGGCAAATAAAATTTGTTATGGGAAATGAATATTTTTTCATAAACAATAGCGTCGGCCTGAACCGTCGCTAATATATTAAAAATATAATTATTTAAAATAATAACTAAAAATGAGGAAAACTAAATTGGTGGGGGTAATGAAATTTTGGCACAAACATTAGCGTAGGTCAAAATAAACGCTTGGTCAACACCAGGTAATTTTCTCAAAATCAAACCTTTTTCAAATTATTTTCTTAACAAATACACTCGAAGGACACATGCACTGAGTAGTGAAGAAAGAATGATTAAATGTATGTCCCTTTGTTCTTAGTCTGACGACGCTTGATGTATAGGTTATCGTTCGAATTATCACCTTCACTCATGATCTTTAGTTTTATTCGTGCTATATATTTTTGAAGTGAAATGGAGGAAAATGACTAGTTAGGCGTATGCTCCTCTTATGAAGTTTTTAATAAAGACAAAGAAGAGTGATCTCTTCTGTCCAAAAGGGTAAACCAACTTTGAAAGAGAAAATAGAACAATAGACAATATGCCATAAAAGTTATTTAATAGCACTTTCTTTTGTTTTTGATAGCGTTGAAAAGCGCTATTAAACGTGCCCCTAATGTGAACGATTTTGTTCAATAGCACTTTAAAAGAGCTATTAAAGTACTAGTTTTTAATATAAAAATAATAATTAATTAAAACAATAAGTTTAAAGGAGCCAAACGAAATTCGTGGAGGAAAATGGAAATTTTAGTACAAACAGTAGCGTCGTCTTGAACCGTCGCTAATATAAGAAAATAAGAATTAATTAAGATGATAACTAATAAGGAGGCAAACAAAATTTGTTATGGGAAATGAATATTTTTTCATAAACAATAGCGTCGGCCTGAACCGTCGCTAATATGAAAAAAGTATAATTATTTAAAATTATAACTAAAAATGAGGAAAACTAAATTGGTGGGGGTAATGAAATTTTCGCACAAACATTAGCGTAGGTCAAAATAAACGCTTGGTCAACACCAGGTAATTGTCTCAAAATCAAACCTTTTTCAAATTATTTTCTTAACAAATACACTCGAAGGACACATGCACTAAGTAGTGAAGAAAGAATGATTAAATGTATGTCCCTTTGTTCTTAGTCTGACGACGCTTGATGTATAGGTTATCGTTCTAATTATCACCTTCACTCATGAACTTTAGTTTTATTCGTGCTATATATTTTTGAAGTGAAATGGAGGAAAATGACTAGTTAGGCGTATGCTCCTCTTATGAAGTTTTTAATAAAGACAAAGAAGAGTGATCTCTTCTGTCCAAAAGGGTAAACCAACTTTGAAAGAGAAAATAGAACAATAGACAATATGCCATAAAAGTTATTTAATAGCACTTTCTATTGTTTTTGATAGCGTTGAAAAGCGCTATTAAACGTGCCCCTAATGTGAACGATTTTGTTCAATAGCACTTTAAAAGAGCTATTAAAGTACTAGTTTTTAATATAAAAATAATAATTAATTAAAACAATAAGTTTAAAGGAGCCAAACGAAATTCGTGGAGGAAAATGGAAATTTTAGTACAAACAGTAGCGTCGTCTTGAACCGTCGCTAATATAAGAAAATAAGAATTAATTAAGATGATAACTAATAAGGAGGCAAACAAAATTTGTTATGGGAAATGAATATTTTTTCATAAACAATAGCGTCGGCCTGAACCGTCGCTAATATGAAAAAAATATAATTATTTAAAATAATAACTAAAAATGAGGAAAACTAAATTGGTGGGGGTAATGAAATTTTCGCACAAACATTAGCGTAGGTCAAAATAAACGCTTGGTCAACACCAGGTAATTTTCTCAAAATCAAACCTTTTTCAAATTATTTTCTTAACAAATACACTCGAAGGACACATGCACTAAGTAGTGAAGAAAGAATGATTAAATGTATGTCCCTTTGTTCTTAGTCTGACGACGCTTGATGTATAGGTTATCGTTCTAATTATCACCTTCACTCATGAACTTTAGTTTTATTCGTGCTATATATTTTTGAAGTGAAATGGAGGAAAATGACTAGTTAGGCGTATGCTCCTCTTATGAAGTTTTTAATAAAGACAAAGAAGAGTGATCTCTTCTGTCCAAAAGGGTAAACCAACTTTGAAAGAGAAAATAGAACAATAGACAATATGCCATAAAAGTTATTTAATAGCACTTTCTTTTGTTTTTGATAGCGTTGAAAAGCGCTATTAAACGTGCCCCTAATGTGAACGATTTTGTTCAATAGCACTTTAAAAGAGCTATTAAAGTACTAGTTTTTAATATAAAAATAATAATTAATTAAAATAATAAGTTTAAAGGAGCCAAACGAAATTCGTGGAGGAAAATGGAAATTTTAGTACAAACAGTAGCGTCGTCTTGAACCGTCGCTAATATAAGAAAATAAGAATTAATTAAGATGATAACTAATAAGGAGGCAAATAAAATTTGTTATGGGAAATGAATATTTTTTCATAAACAATAGCGTCGGCCTGAACCGTCGCTAATATATTAAAAATATAATTATTTAAAATAATAACTAAAAATGAGGAAAACTAAATTGGTGGGGGTAATGAAATTTTCGCACAAACATTAGCGTAGGTCAAAATAAACGCTTGGTCAACACCAGGTAATTTTCTCAAAATCAAACCTTTTTCAAATTATTTTCTTAACAAATACACTCGAAGGACACATGCACTAAGTAGTGAAGAAAGAATGATTAAATGTATGTCCCTTTGTTCTTAGTCTGACGACGCTTGATGTATAGGTTATCGTTCGAATTATCACCTTCACTCATGAACTTTAGTTTTATTCATGCTATATCTTTTTGAAGTGAAATGGAGGAAAATGACTAGTTAGGCGTATGCTCCTCTTATGAAGTTTTTAATAAGGACAAAGAAGAGTGATCTCATCTGTCCAAAAGGGTAAACCAACTTTGAAAGAGAAAATAGAACAATAGACAATATGCCATAAAAGTTATTTAATAGCACTTTCTTTTGTTTTTGATAGCGTTGAAAAGCGCTATTAAACGTGCCCCTAATGTGAACGATTTTGTTCAATAGCACTTTAAAAGAGCTATTAAAGTACTAGTTTTTAATATAAAAATAATAATTAATTAAAACAATAAGTTTAAAGGAGCCAAACGAAATTCGTGGAGGAAAATGGAAATTTTAGTACAAACAGTAGCGTCGTCTTGAACCGTCGCTAATATAAGAAAATAAGAATTAATTAAGATGATAACTAATAAGGAGGCAAACAAAATTTGTTATGGGAAATGAATATTTTTTCATAAACAATAGCGTCGGCCTGAACCGTCGCTAATATGAAAAAAATATAATTATTTAAAATTATAACTAAAAATGAGGAAAACTAAATTGGTGGGGGTAATGAAATTTTCGCACAAACATTAGCGTAGGTCAAAATAAACGCTTGGTCAACACCAGGTAATTTTCTCAAAATCAAACCTTTTTCAAATTATTTTCTTAACAAATACACTCGAAGGACACATGCACTAAGTAGTGAAGAAAGAATGATTGAATGTATGTCCCTTTGTTCTTAGTCTGACGACGCATGATGTATAGGTTATCGTTCTAATTATCACCTTCACTCATGAACTTTAGTTTTATTCATGCTATATATTTTTGAAGTGAAATGGAGGAAAATGACTAGTTAGGCGTATGCTCCTCTTATGAAGTTTTTAATAAAGACAAAGAAGAGTGATCTCTTCTGTCCAAAAGGGTAAACCAACTTTGAAAGAGAAAATAGAACAATAGACAATATGCCATAAAAGTTATTTAATAGCACTTTCTATTGTTTTTGATAGCGTTGAAAAGCGCTATTAAACGTGCCCCTAATGTGAACGATTTTGTTCAATAGCACTTTAAAAGAGCTATTAAAGTACTAGTTTTTAATATAAAAATAATAATTAATTAAAACAATAAGTTTAAAGGAGCCAAACGAAATTCGTGGAGGAAAATGGAAATTTTAGTACAAACAGTAGCGTCGTCTTGAACCGTCGCTAATATAAGAAAATAAGAATTAATTAAGATGATAACTAATAAGGAGGCAAACAAAATTTGTTATGGGAAATGAATATTTTTTCATAAACAATAGCGTCGGCCTGAACCGTCGCTAATATGAAAAAAATATAATTATTTAAAATAATAACTAAAAATGAGGAAAACTAAATTGGTGGGGGTAATGAAATTTTGGCACAAACATTAGCGTAGGTCAAAATAAACGCTTGGTCAACACCATGTAATTTTCTCAAAATCAAACCTTTTTCAAATTATTTTCTTAACAAATAAACTCGAAGGACACATGCACTAAGTAGTGAAGAAAGAATGATTAAATGTATGTCCCTTTGTTCTTAGTCTGACGACGCTTGATGTATAGGTTATCGTTCTAATTATCACCTTCACTCATGAACTTTAGTTTTATTCGTGCTATATATTTTTGAAGTGAAATGGAGGAAAATGACTAGTTAGGCGTATGCTCCTCTTATGAAGTTTTTAATAAAGACAAAGAAGAGTGATCTCTTCTGTCCAAAAGGGTAAACCAACTTTGAAAGAGAAAATAGAACAATAGACAATATGCCATAAAAGTTATTTAATAGCACTTTCTTTTGTTTTTGATAGCGTTGAAAAGCGCTATTAAACGTGCCCCTAATGTGAACGATTTTGTTCAATAGCACTTTAAAAGAGCTATTAAAGTACTAGTTTTTAATATAAAAATAATAATTAATTAAAACAATAAGTTTAAAGGAGCCAAACGAAATTCGTGGAGGAAAATGGAAATTTTAGTACAAACAGTAGCGTCGTCTTGAACCGTCGCTAATATAAGAAAATAAGAATTAATTAAGATGATAACTAATAAGGAGGCAAATAAAATTTGTTATGGGAAATGAATATTTTTTCATAAACAATAGCGTCGGCCTGAACCGTCGCTAATATATTAAAAATATAATTATTTAAAATAATAACTAAAAATGAGGAAAACTAAATTGGTGGGGGTAATGAAATTTTCGCACAAACATTAGCGTAGGTCAAAATAAACGCTTGGTCAACACCAGGTAATTTTCTCAAAATCAAACCTTTTTCAAATTATTTTCTTAACAAATACACTCGAAGGACACATGCACTGAGTAGTGAAGAAAGAATGATTAAATGTATGTCCCTTTGTTCTTAGTCTGACGACGCTTGATGTATAGGTTATCGTTCGAATTATCACCTTCACTCATGAACTTTAGTTTTATTCATGCTATATCTTTTTGAAGTGAAATGGAGGAAAATGACTAGTTAGGCGTATGCTCCTCTTATGAAGTTTTTAATAAGGACAAAGAAGAGTGATCTCATCTGTCCAAAAGGGTAAACCAACTTTGAAAGAGAAAATAGAACAATAGACAATATGCCATAAAAGTTATTTAATAGCACTTTCTTTTGTTTTTGATAGCGTTGAAAAGCTCTATTAAACGTGCCCCTAATGTGAACGATTTTGTTCAATAGCACTTTAAAAGAGCTATTAAAGTACTAGTTTTTAATATAAAAATAATAATTAATTAAAACAATAAGTTTAAAGGAGCCAAACGAAATTCGTGGAGGAAAATGGAAATTTTAGTACAAACAGTAGCGTCGTCTTGAACCGTCGCTAATATAAGAAAATAAGAATTAATTAAGATGATAACTAATAAGGAGGCAAACAAAAGTTGTTATGGGAAATGAATATTTTTTCATAAACAATAGCGTCGGCCTGAACCGTCGCTAATATAAAAAAAATATAATTATTTAAAATAATAACTAAAAATGAGGAAAACTAAATTGGTGGGGGTAATGAAATTTTGGCACAAACATTAGCGTAGGTCAAAATAAATGCTTGGTCAACACCAGGTAATTTTCTCAAAATCAAACCTTTTTCAAATTATTTTCTTAACAAATACACTCGAAGGACACATGCACTAAGTAGTGAAGAAAGAATGATTAAATGTATGTCCCTTTGTTCTTAGTCTGACGACGCTTGATGTATAGGTTATCGTTCGAATTATCACCTTCACTCATGAACTTTAGTTTTATTCGTGCTATATATTTTTGAAGTGAAATGGAGGAAAATGACTAGTTAGGCGTATGCTCCTCTTATGAAGTTTTTAATAAAGACAAAGAAGAGTGATCTCTTCAGTCCAAAAGGGTAAACCAACTTTGAAAGAGAAAATAGAACAATCGACAATATGCCATAAAAGTTATTTAATAGCACTTTCTTTTGTTTTTGATAGCGTTGAAAAGCGCTATTAAACGTGCCCCTAATGTGAACGATTTTGTTCAATAGCACTTTAAAAGAGCTATTAAAGTACTAGTTTTTAATATAAAAATAATAATTAATTAAAACAATAAGTTTAAAGGAGCCAAACGAAATTCGTGGAGGAAAATGGAAATTTTAGTACAAACAGTAGCGTCGTCTTGAACCGTCGCTAATATAAGAAAATAAGAATTAATTAAGATGATAACTAATAAGGAGGCAAACAAAATTTGTTATGGGAAATGAAGATTTTTTCATAAACAATAGCGTCGGCCTGAACCGTCGCTAATATGAAAAAAATATAATTATTTAAAATTATAACTAAAAATGAGGAAAACTAAATTGGTGGGGGTAATGAAATTTTCGCACAAACATTAGCGTAGGTCAAAATAAACGCTTGGTCAACACCAGGTAATTTTCTCAAAATCAAACCTTTTTCAAATTATTTTCTTAACAAATACACTCGAAGGACACATGCACTAAGTAGTGAAGAAAGAACGATTAAATGTATGTCCCTTTGTTCTTAGTCTGACGACGCTTGATGTATAGGTTATCGTTCGAATTATCACCTTCACTCATGAACTTTAGTTTTATTCGTGCTATATATTTTTGAAGTGAAATGGAGGAAAATGACTAGTTAGGCGTATGCTCCTCTTATGAAGTTTTTAATAAAGACAAAGAAGAGTGATCTCTTCAGTCCAAAAGGGTAAACCAACTTTGAAAGAGAAAATAGAACAATAGACAATATGCCATAAAAGTTATTTAATAGCACTTTCTTTTGTTTTTGATAGCGTTGAAAAGCGCTATTAAACGTGCCCCTAATGTGAACGATTTTGTTCAATAGCACTTTAAAAGAGCTATTAAAGTACTAGTTTTTAATATAAAAATAATAATTAATTAAAACAATAAGTTTAAAGGAGCCAAACGAAATTCGTGGAGGAAAATGGAAATTTTAGTACAAACAGTAGCGTCGTCTTGAACCGTCGCTAATATAAGAAAATAAGAATTAATTAAGATGATAACTAATAAGGAGGCAAACAAAATTTGTTATGGGAAATGAATATTTTTTCATAAACAATAGCGTCGGCCTGAACCGTCGCTAATATGAAAAAAATATAATTATTTAAAATTATAACTAAAAATGAGGAAAACTAAATTGGTGGGGGTAATGAAATTTTCGCACAAACATTAGCGTAGGTCAAAATAAACGCTTGGTCAACACCAGGTAATTTTCTCAAAATCAAACCTTTTTCAAATTATTTTCTTAACAAATACACTCGAAGGACACATGCACTAAGTAGTGAAGAAAGAATGATTAAATGTATGTCCCTTTGTTCTTAGTCTGACGACGCTTGATGTATAGGTTATCGTTCTAATTATCACCTTCACTCATGAACTTTAGTTTTATTCGTGCTATATATTTTTGAAGTGAAATGGAGGAAAATGACTAGTTAGGCGTATGCTCCTCTTATGAAGTTTTTAATAAAGACAAAGAAGAGTGATCTCTTCTGTCCAAAAGGGTAAACCAACTTTGAAAGAGAAAATAGAACAATAGACAATATGCCATAAAAGTTATTTAATAGCACTTTCTTTTGTTTTTGATAGCGTTGAAAAGCGCTATTAAACGTGCCCCTAATGTGAACGATTTTGTTCAATAGCATTTTAAAAGAGCTATTAAAGTACTAGTTTTTAATATAAAAATAATAATTAATTAAAACAATAAGTTTAAAGGAGCCAAACGAAATTCGTGGAGGAAAATGGAAATTTTAGTACAAACAGTAGCGTCGTCTTGAACCGTCGCTAATATAAGAAAATAAGAATTAATTAAGATGATAACTAATAAGGAGGCAAACAAAATTTGTTATGGGAAATGAATATTTTTTCATAAACAATAGCGTCGGCCTGAACCGTCGCTAATATGAAAAAAATATAATTATTTAAAATAATAACTAAAAATGAGGAAAACTAAATTGGTGGCGGTAATGAAATTTTCGCACAAACATTAGCGTAGGTCAAAATAAACGCTTGGTCAACACCAGGTAATTTTCTCAAAATCAAACCTTTTTCAAATTATTTTCTTAACAAATACACTCGAAGGACACATGCACTAAGTAGTGAAGAAAGAATGATTAAATGTATGTCCCTTTGTTCTTAGTCTGACGACGCTTGATGTATAGGTTATCGTTCTAATTATCACCTTCACTCATGAACTTTAGTTTTATTCGTGCTATATATTTTTGAAGTGAAATGGAGGAAAATGACTAGTTAGGCGTATGCTCCTCTTATGAAGTTTTTAATAAAGACAAAGAAGAGTGATCTCTTCTGTCCAAAAGGGTAAACCAACTTTGAAAGAGAAAATAGAACAATAGACAATATGCCATAAAAGTTATTTAATAGCACTTTCTTTTGTTTTTGATAGCGTTGAAAAGCGCTATTAAACGTGCCCCTAATGTGAACGATTTTGTTCAATAGCACTTTAAAAGAGCTATTAAAGTACTAGTTTTTAATATAAAAATAATAATTAATTAAAACAATAAGTTTAAAGGAGCCAAACGAAATTCGTGGAGGAAAATGGAAATTTTAGCACAAACAGTAGCGTCGTCTTGAACCGTCGCTAATATAAGAAAATAAGAATTAATTAAGATGATAACTAATAAGGAGGCAAACAAAATTTGTTATGGGAAATGAATATTTTTTCATAAACAATAGCGTCGGCCTGAACCGTCGCTAATATGAAAAAAATATAATTATTTAAAATTATAACTAAAAATGAGGAAAACTAAATTGGTGGGGGTAATGAAATTTTCGCACAAACATTAGCGTAGGTCAAAATAAACGCTTGGTCAACACCAGGTAATTTTCTCAAAATCAAACCTTTTTCAAATTATTTTCTTAACAAATACACTCGAAGGACACATGCACTAAGTAGTGAAGAAAGAATGATTAAATGTATGTCCCTTTGTTCTTAGTCTGACGACGCTTGATGTATAGGTTATCGTTCTAATTATCACCTTCACTCATGAACTTTAGTTTTATTCGTGCTATATATTTTTGAAGTGAAATGGAGGAAAATGACTAGTTAGGCGTATGCTCCTCTTATGAAGTTTTTAATAAAGACAAAGAAGAGTGATCTCTTCTGTCCAAAAGGGTAAACCAACTTTGAAAGAGAAAATAGAACCATAGACAATATGCCATAAAAGTTATTTAATAGCACTTTCTTTTGTTTTTTATAGCGTTGAAAAGCGCTATTAAACGTGCCCCTAATGTGAACGATTTTGTTCAATAGCACTTTAAAAGAGCTATTAAAGTACTAGTTTTTAATATAAAAATAATAATTAATTAAAACAATAAGTTTAAAGGAGCCAAACGAAATTCGTGGAGGAAAATGGAAATTTTAGTACAAACAGTAGCGTCGTCTTGAACCGTCGCTAATATAAGAAAATAAGAATTAATTAAGATGATAACTAATAAGGAGGCAAACAAAATTTGTTATGGGAAATGAATATTTTTTCATAAACAATAGCGTCGGCCTGAACCGTCGCTAATATGAAAAAAATATAATTATTTAAAATAATAACTAAAAATGAGGAAAACTAAATTGGTGGGGGTAATGAAATTTTCGCACAAACATTAGCGTAGGTCAAAATAAACGCTTGGTCAACACCAGGTAATTTTCTCAAAATCAAACCTTTTTCAAATTATTTTCTTAACAAATACACTCGAAGGACACATGCACTAAGTAGTGAAGAAAGAATGATTAAATGTATGTCCCTTTGTTCTTAGTCTGACGACGCTTGATGTATAGGTTATCGTTCTAATTATCACCTTCACTCATGAACTTTAGTTTTATTCGTGCTATATATTTTTGAAGTGAAATGGAGGAAAATGACTAGTTAGGCGTATGCTCCTCTTATGAAGTTTTTAATAAAGACAAAGAAGAGTGATCTCTTCTGTCCAAAAGGGTAAACCAACTTTGAAAGAGAAAATAGAACAATAGACAATATGCCATAAAAGTTATTTAATAGCACTTTCTTTTGTTTTTGATAGCGTTGAAAAGCGCTATTAAACGTGTCCCTAATGTGAACGATTTTGTTCAATATCACTTTAAAAGAGCTATTAAAGTACTAGTTTTTAATATAAAAATAATAATTAATTAAAACAATAAGTTTAAAGGAGCCAAACGAAATTCGTGGAGGAAAATGGAAATTTTAGTACAAACAGCAGCGTCGTCTTGAACCGTCGCTAATATAAGAAAATAAGAATTAATTAAGATGATAACTAATAAGGAGGCAAACAAAATTTGTTATGGGAAATGAATATTTTTTCATAAACAATAGCGTCGGCCTGAACCGTCGCTAATATGAAAAAAATATAATTATTTAAAATAATAACTAAAAATGAGGAAAACTAAATTGGTGGGGGTAATGAAATTTTCGCACAAACATTAGCGTAGGTCAAAATAAACGCTTGGTCAACACCAGGTAATTTTCTCAAAATCAAACCTTTTTCAAATTATTTTCTTAACAAATACACTCGAAGGACACATGCACTAAGTAGTGAAGAAAGAATGATTAAATGTATGTCCCTTTGTTCTTAGTCTGACGACGCTTGATGTATAGGTTATCGTTCTAATTATCACCTTCACTCATGAACTTTAGTTTTATTCGTGCTATATATTTTTGAAGTGAAATGGAGGAAAATGACTAGTTAGGCGTATGCTCCTCTTATGAAGTTTTTAATAAAGACAAAGAAGAGTGATCTCTTATGTCCAAAAGGGTAAACCAACTTTGAAAGAGAAAATAGAACAATAGACAATATGCCATAAAAGTTATTTAATAGCACTTTCTTTTGTTTTTGATAGCGTTGAAAAGCGCTATTAAACGTGCCCCTAATGTGAACGATTTTGTTCAATAGCACTTTAAAAGAGCTATTAAAGTACTAGTTTTTAATATAAAAATAATAATTAATTAAAACAATAAGTTTAAAGGAGCCAAACGAAATTCGTGGAGGAAAATGGAAATTTTAGTACAAACAGTAGCGTCGTCTTGAACCGTCGCTAATATAAGAAAATAAGAATTAATTAAGATGATAACTAATAAGGAGGCAAACAAAATTTGTTATGGGAAATGAATATTTTTTCATAAACAATAGCGTCGGCCTGAACCGTCGCTAATATGAAAAAAATATAATTATTTAAAATAATAACTAAAAATGAGGAAAACTAAATTGGTGGGGGTAATGAAATTTTCGCACAAACATTAGCGTAGGTCAAAATAAACGCTTGGTCAACACCAGGTAATTTTCTCAAAATCAAACCTTTTTCAAATTATTTTCTTAACAAATACACTCGAAGGACACATGCACTAAGTAGTGAAGAAAGAATGATTAAATGTATGTCCCTTTGTTCTTAGTCTGACGACGCTTGATGTATAGGTTATCGTTCTAATTATCACCTTCACTCATGAACTTTAGTTTTATTCGTGCTATATATTTTTGAAGTGAAATGGAGGAAAATAACTAGTTAGGCGTATGCTCCTCTTATGAAGTTTTTAATAAAGACAAAGAAGAGTGATCACTTCTGTCCAAAAGGGTAAACCAACTTTGAAAGAGAAAATAGAACAATAGACAATATGCCATAAAAGTTATTTAATAGCACTTTCTTTTGTTTTTGATAGCGTTGAAAAGCGCTATTAAACGTGCCCCTAATGTGAACGATTTTGTTCAATAGCACTTTAAAAGAGCTATTAAAGTACTAGTTTTTAATATAAAAATAATAATTAATTAAAACAATAAGTTTAAAGGAGCCAAACGAAATTCGTGGAGGAAAATGGAAATTTTAGTACAAACAGTAGCGTCGTCTTGAACCGTCGCTAATATAAGAAAATAAGAATTAATTAAGATGATAACTAATAAGGAGGCAAACAAAATTTGTTATGGGAAATGAATATTTTTTCATAAACAATAGCGTCGGCCTGAACCGTCGCTAATATGAAAAAAAATATAATTATTTAAAATAATAACTAAAAATGAGGAAAACTAAATTGGTGGGGGTAATGAAATTTTCGCACAAACATTAGCGTAGGTCAAAATAAACGCTTGGTCAACACCAGGTAATTTTCTCAAAATCAAACCTTTTTCAAATTATTTTCTTAACAAATACACTCGAAGGACACATGCACTAAGTAGTGAAGAAAGAATGATTAAATGTATGTCCCTTTGTTCTTAGTCTGACGACGCTTGATGTATAGGTTATCGTTCTAATTATCACCTTCACTCATGAACTTTAGTTTTATTCGTGCTATATATTTTTGAAGTGAAATGGAGGAAAATGACTAGTTAGGCGGATGCTCCTCTTATGAAGTTTTTAATAAAGACAAAGAAGAGTGATCACTTCTGTCCAAAAGGGTAAACCAACTTTGAAAGAGAAAATAGAACAATAGACAATATGCCATAAAAGTTATTTAATAGCACTTTCTTTTGTTTTTGATAGCGTTGAAAAGCGCTATTAAACGTGCCCCTAATGTGAACGATTTTGTTCAATAGCACTTTAAAAGAGCTATTAAAGTACTAGTTTTTAATATAAAAATAATAATTAATTAAAACAATAAGTTTAAAGGAGCCAAACGAAATTCGTGGAGGAAAATGGAAATTTTAGTACAAACAGTAGCGTCGTCTTGAACCGTCGCTAATATAAGAAAATAAGAATTAATTAAGATGATAACTAATAAGGAGGCAAACAAAATTTGTTATGGGAAATGAATATTTTTTCATAAACAATAGCGTCGGCCTGAACCGTCGCTAATATGAAAAAAAATATAATTATTTAAAATAATAACTAAAAATGAGGAAAACTAAATTGGTGGGGGTAATGAAATTTTGGCACAAACATTAGCGTAGGTCAAAATAAACGCTTGGTCAACACCAGGTAATTTTCTCAAAATCAAACCTTTTTCAAATTATTTTCTTAACAAATACACTCGAAGGACACATGCACTAAGTAGTGAAGAAAGAATGATTAAATGTATGTCCCTTTGTTCTTAGTCTGACGACGCTTGATGTATAGGTTATCGTTCTAATTATCACCTTCACTCATGAACTTTAGTTTTATTCGTGCTATATATTTTTGAAGTGAAATGGAGGAAAATGACTAGTTAGGCGTATGCTCCTCTTATGAAGTTTTTAATAAAGACAAAGAAGAGTGATCTCTTCTGTCCAAAAGGGTAAACCAACTTTGAAAGAGAAAATAGAACAATAGACAATATGCCATAAAAGTTATTTAATAGCACTTTCTTTTGTTTTTGATAGCGTTGAAAAGCGCTATTAAACGTGTCCCTAATGTGAACGATTTTGTTCAATATCACTTTAAAAGAGCTATTAAAGTACTAGTTTTTAATATAAAAATAATAATTAATTAAAACAATAAGTTTAAAGGAGCCAAACGAAATTCGTGGAGGAAAATGGAAATTTTAGTACAAACAGTAGCGTCGTCTTGAACCGTCGCTAATATAAGAAAATAAGAATTAATTAAGATGATAACTAATAAGGAGGCAAACAAAATTTGTTATGGGAAATGAATATTTTTTCATAAACAATAGCATCGGCCTGAACCGTCGCTAATATGAAAAAAATATAATTATTTAAAATAATAACTAAAAATGAGGAAAACTAAATTGGTGGGGGTAATGAAATTTTCGCACAAACATTAGCGTAGGTCAAAATAAACGCTTGGTCAACACCAGGTAATTTTCTCAAAATCAAACCTTTTTCAAATTATTTTCTTAACAAATACACTCGAAGGACACATGCACTAAGTAGTGAAGAAAGAATGATTAAATGTATGTCCCTTTGTTCTTAGTCTGACAACGCTTGATGTATAGGTTATCGTTCTAATTATCACCTTCACTCATGAACTTTAGTTTTATTCGTGCTATATATTTTTGAAGTGAAATGGAGGAAAATGACTAGTTAGGCGTATGCTCCTCTTATGAAGTTTTTAATAAAGACAAAGAAGAGTGATCTCTTATGTCCAAAAGGGTAAACCAACTTTGAAAGAGAAAATAGAACAATAGACAATATGCCATAAAAGTTATTTAATAGCACTTTCTTTTGTTTTTGATAGCGTTGAAAAGCGCTATTAAACGTGCCCCTAATGTGAACGATTTTGTTCAATAGCACTTTAAAAGAGCTATTAAAGTACTAGTTTTTAATATAAAAATAATAATTAATTAAAACAATAAGTTTAAAGGAGCCAAACGAAATTCGTGGAGGAAAATGGAAATTTTAGTACAAACAGTAGCGTCGTCTTGAACCGTCGCTAATATAAGAAAATAAGAATTAATTAAGATGATAACTAATAAGGAGGCAAACAAAATTTGTTATGGGAAATGAATATTTTTTCATAAACAATAGCGTCGGCCTGAACCGTCGCTAATATGAAAAAAATATAATTATTTAAAATAATAACTAAAAATGAGGAAAACTAAATTGGTGGGGGTAATGAAATTTTCGCACAAACATTAGCGTAGGTCAAAATAAACGCTTGGTCAACACCAGGTAATTTTCTCAAAATCAAACCTTTTTCAAATTATTTTCTTAACAAATACACTCGAAGGACACATGCACTAAGTAGTGAAGAAAGAATGATTAAATGTATGTCCCTTTGTTCTTAGTCTGACGACGCTTGATGTATAGGTTATCGTTCTAATTATCACCTTCACTCATGAACTTTAGTTTTATTCGTGCTATATATTTTTGAAGTGAAATGGAGGAAAATAACTAGTTAGGCGTATGCTCCTCTTATGAAGTTTTTAATAAAGACAAAGAAGAGTGATCACTTCTGTCCAAAAGGGTAAACCAACTTTGAAAGAGAAAATAGAACAATAGACAATATGCCATAAAAGTTATTTAATAGCACTTTCTTTTGTTTTTGATAGCGTTGAAAAGCGCTATTAAACGTGCCCCTAATGTGAACGATTTTGTTCAATAGCACTTTAAAAGAGCTATTAAAGTACTAGTTTTTAATATAAAAATAATAATTAATTAAAACAATAAGTTTAAAGGAGCCAAACGAAATTCGTGGAGGAAAATGGAAATTTTAGTACAAACAGTAGCGTCGTCTTGAACCGTCGCTAATATAAGAAAATAAGAATTAATTAAGATGATAACTAATAAGGAGGCAAACAAAATTTGTTATGGGAAATGAATATTTTTTCATAAACAATAGCGTCGGCCTGAACCGTCGCTAATATGAAAAAAAATATAATTATTTAAAATAATAACTAAAAATGAGGAAAACTAAATTGGTGGGGGTAATGAAATTTTCGCACAAACATTAGCGTAGGTCAAAATAAACGCTTGGTCAACACCAGGTAATTTTCTCAAAATCAAACCTTTTTCAAATTATTTTCTTAACAAATACACTCGAAGGACACATGCACTAAGTAGTGAAGAAAGAATGATTAAATGTATGTCCCTTTGTTCTTAGTCTGACGACGCTTGATGTATAGGTTATCGTTCTAATTATCACCTTCACTCATGAACTTTAGTTTTATTCGTGCTATATATTTTTGAAGTGAAATGGAGGAAAATGACTAGTTAGGCGGATGCTCCTCTTATGAAGTTTTTAATAAAGACAAAGAAGAGTGATCACTTCTGTCCAAAAGGGTAAACCAACTTTGAAAGAGAAAATAGAACAATAGACAATATGCCATAAAAGTTATTTAATAGCACTTTCTTTTGTTTTTGATAGCGTTGAAAAGCGCTATTAAACGTGTCCCTAATGTGAACGATTTTGTTCAATAGCACTTTAAAAGAGCTATTAAAGTACTAGTTTTTAATATAAAAATAATAATTAATTAAAACAATAAGTTTAAAGGAGCCAAACGAAATTCGTGGAGGAAAATGGAAATTTTAGTACAAACAGTAGCGTCGTCTTGAACCGTCGCTAATATAAGAAAATAAGAATTAATTAAGATGATAACTAATAAGGAGGCAAACAAAATTTGTTATGGGAAATGAATATTTTTTCATAAACAATAGCGTCGGCCTGAACCGTCGCTAATATGAAAAAAAATATAATTATTTAAAATAATAACTAAAAATGAGGAAAACTAAATTGGTGGGGGTAATGAAATTTTGGCACAAACATTAGCGTAGGTCAAAATAAACGCTTGGTCAACACCAGGTAATTTTCTCAAAATCAAACCTTTTTCAAATTATTTTCTTAACAAATACACTCGAAGGACACATGCACTAAGTAGTGAAGAAAGAATGATTAAATGTATGTCCCTTTGTTCTTAGTCTGACGACGCTTGATGTATAGGTTATCGTTCGAATTATCACCGTCACTCATGAACTTTAGTTTTATTCGTGCTATATATTTTTGAAGTGAAATGGAGGAAAATGACTAGTTAGGCGTATGCTCCTCTTATGAAGTTTTTAATAAAGACAAAGAAGAGTGATCTCTTCTGTCCAAAAGGGTAAACCAACTTTGAAAGAGAAAATAGAACAATAGACAATATGCCATAAAAGTTATTTAATAGCACTTTCTTTTGTTTTTGATAGCGTTGAAAAGCGCTATTAAACGTGCCCCTAATGTGAACGATTTTGTTCAATAGCACTTTAAAAGAGCTATTAAAGTACTAGTTTTTAATATAAAAATAATAATTAATTAAAACAATAAGTTTAAAGGAGCCAAACGAAATTCGTGGAGGAAAATGGAAATTTTAGTACAAACAGTAGCGTCGTCTTGAACCGTCGCTAATATAAGAAAATAAGAATTAATTAAGATGATAACTAATAAGGAGGCAAACAAAATTTGTTATGGGAAATGAATATTTTTTCATAAACAATAGCGTCGGCCTGAACCGTCGCTAATATGAAAAAAAATATAATTATTTAAAATAATAACTAAAAATGAGGAAAACTAAATTGGTGGGGGTAATGAAATTTTGGCACAAACATTAGCGTAGGTCAAAATAAACGCTTGGTCAACACCAGGTAATTTTCTCAAAATCAAACCTTTTTCAAATTATTTTCTTAACAAATACACTCGAAGGACACATGCACTAAGTAGTGAAGAAAGAATGATTAAATGTATGTCCCTTTGTTCTTAGTCTGACGACGCTTGATGTATAGGTTATCGTTCGAATTATCACCGTCACTCATGAACTTTAGTTTTATTCGTGCTATATATTTTTGAAGTGAAATGGAGGAAAATGACTAGTTAGGCGTATGCTCCTCTTATGAAGTTTTTAATAAAGACAAAGAAGAGTGATCTCTTCTGTCCAAAAGGGTAAACCAACTTTGAAAGAGAAAATAGAACAATAGACAATATGCCATAAAAGTTATTTAATAGCACTTTCTTTTGTTTTTGATAGCGTTGAAAAGCGCTATTAAACGTGCCCCTAATGTGAACGATTTTGTTCAATAGCACTTTAAAAGAGCTATTATAGTACTAGTTTTTAATATAAAAATAATAATTAATTAAAACAATAAGTTTAAAGGAGCCAAACGAAATTCGTGGAGGAAAATGGAAATTTTAGTACAAACAGTAGCGTCGTCTTGAACCGTCGCTAATATAAGAAAATAAGAATTAATTAAGATGATAACTAATAAGGAGGCAAACAAAATTTGTTATGGGAAATGAATATTTTTTCATAAACAATAGCGTCGGCCTGAACCGTCGCTAATATGAAAAAAATATAATTATTTAAAATAATAACTAAAAATGAGGAAAACTAAATTGGTGGGGGTAATGAAATTTTGGCACAAACATTAGCGTAGGTCAAAATAAACGCTTGGTAAACACCAGGTAATTTTCTAAAAATCAAACCTTTTTCAAATTATTTTCTTAACAAATACACTCGAAGGACACATGCACTAAGTAGTGAAGAAATAATGATTAAATGTATGTCCCTTTGTTCTTAGTCTGACGACGCTTGATGTATAGGTTATCGTTCGAATTATCACCTTCACTCATGAACTTTAGTTTTATTCGTGCTATATATTTTTGAAGTGAAATGGAGGAAAATGACTAGTTAGGCGTATGCTCCTCTTATGAAGTTTTTAATAAAGACAAAGAAGAGTGATCTCTTCTGTCCAAAAGGGTAAACCAACTTTGAAAGAGAAAATAGAACAATAGACAATATGCCATAAAAGTTATTTAATAGCACTTTCTTTTGTTTTTGATAGCGTTGAAAAGCGCTATTAAACGTGCCCCTAATGTGAACGATTTTGTTCAATAGCACTTTAAAAGAGCTATTAAAGTACTAGTTTTTAATATAAAAATAATAATTAATTAAAACAATAAGTTTAAAGGAGCCAAACGAAATTCGTGGAGGAAAATGGAAATTTTAGTACAAACAGTAGCGTCGTCTTGAACCGTCGCTAATATAAGAAAATAAGAATTAATTAAGATGATAACTAATAAGGAGGCAAACAAAATTTGTTATGGGAAATGAATATTTTTTCATAAACAATAGCGTCGGCCTGAACCGTCGCTAATATGAAAAAAAAAAATATAATTATTTAAAATAATAACTAAAAATGAGGAAAACTAAATTGGTGGGGGTAATGAAATTTTGGCACAAACATTAGCGTAGGTCAAAATAAACGCTTGGTCAACACCACGTAATTTTCTCAAAATCAAACCTTTTTCAAATTATTTTCTTAACAAATACACTCGAAGGACACATGCACTAAGTAGTGAAGAAAGAATGATTAAATGTATGTCCCTTTGTTCTTAGTCTGACGACGCTTGATGTATAGGTTATCGTTCGAATTATCACCGTCACTCATGAACTTTAGTTTTATTCGTGCTATATATTTTTGAAGTGAAATGGAGGAAAATGACTAGTTAGGCGTATGCTCCTCTTATGAAGTTTTTAATAAAGACAAAGAAGAGTGATCTCTTCTGTCCAAAAGGGTAAACCAACTTTGAAAAAGAAAATAGAACAATAGACAATATGCCATAAAAGTTATTGAATAACACTTTCTTTTGTTTTTGATAGCGTTGAAAAGCGCTATTAAACGTGCCCCTAATGTCAATGATTTTGTTCAATAGAACTTTAAAAGAGCTATTAAAGTACTAGTTTTTAATATAAAAATAATAATTAATTAAAACAATAAGTTTAAAGGAGCCAAACGAAATTCGTGGAGGAAAATAGAAATTTTAGTACAAACAGTAGCGTCGTCTTGAACCGTCGCTAATATAAGAAAATAAGAATTAATTAAGATGATAACTAATAAGGAGGCAAACAAAATTTGTTATGGGAAAAGAATATTTTTTCATAAACAATAGCGTCGGCCTGAACCGTCGCTAATATGAAAAAAATATAATTATTTAAAATAATAACAAAAAATGAGGAAAACTAAATTGGTGGGGGTAATGAAATTTTGGCACAAACATTAGCGTAGGTCAAAATAAACGCTTGGTCAACACCAGGTAATTTTCTCAAAATCAAACCTTTTTCAAATTATTTTCTTAACAAATACACTCGAAGGACACATGCACTAAGTAGTGAAGAAAGAATGATTAAATGTATGTCCCTTTGTTCTTAGTCTGACGACGCTTGATGTATATGTTATCGTTCGAATTATCACCTTCACTCATGAACTTTAGTTTTATTCGTGCTATATATTTTTGAAGTGAAATGGAGGAAAATGACTAGTTAGGCGTATGCTCCTCTTATGAAGTTTTTAATAAAGACAAAGAAGAGTGATCTCTTCTGTCCAAAAGGGTAAACCAACTTTGAAAGAGAAAATAGAACAATAGACAATATGCCATAAAAGTTATTTAATAGCACTTTCTTTTGTTTTTGATAGCGTTGAAAAGCGCTATTAAACGTGCCCCTAATGTGAACGATTTTGTTCAATAGCACTTTAAAAGAGCTATTAAAGTACTAGTTTTTAATATAAAAATAATAATTAATTAAAACAATAAGTTTAAAGGAGCCAAACGAAATTCGTGGAGGAAAATGGAAATTTTAGTCCAAAGAGTAGCGTCGTCTTGAACCGTCGCTAATATAAGAAAATAAGAATTAATTAAGATGATAACTAATAAGGAGGCAAACAAAATTTGTTATGGGAAATGAATATTTTTTCATAAACAATAGCGTCGGCCTGAACCGTCGCTAATATGAAAAAAAAATATAATTATTTAAAATAATAACTAAAAATGAGGAAAACTAAATTGGTGGGGGTAATGAAATTTTGGCACAAACATTAGCGTAGGTCAAAATAAACGCTTGGTCAACACCACGTAATTTTCTCAAAATCAAACCTTTTTCAAATTATTTTCTTAACAAATACACTCGAAGGACACATGCACTAAGTAGTGAAGAAAGAATGATTAAATGTATGTCCCTTTGTTCTTAGTCTGACGACGCTTGATGTATAGGTTATCGTTCGAATTATCACCGTCACTCATGAACTTTAGTTTTATTCGTGCTATATATTTTTGAAGTGAAATGGAGGAAAATGACTAGTTAGGCGAATGCTCCTCTTATGAAGTTTTTAATAAAGACAAAGAAGAGTGATCTCTTCTGTCCAAAAGGGTAAACCAACTTTGAAAGAGAAAATAGAACAATAGACAATATGCCATAAAAGTTATTTAATAGCACTTTCTTTTGTTTTTGATAGCGTTGAAAAGCGCTATTAAACGTGCCCCTAATGTGAACGATTTTGTTCAATAGCACTTTAAAAGAGCTATTAAAGTACTAGTTTTTAATATAAAAATAATAATTAATTAAAACAATAAGTTTAAAGGAGCCAAACGAAATTCGTGGAGGAAAATGGAAATTTTAGTACAAACAGTAGCGTCGTCTTGAACCGTCGCTAATATAAGAAAATAAGAATTAATTAAGATGATAACTAATAAGGAGGAAAACAAAATTTGTTATGGGAAATGAATATTTTTTCATAAACAATAGCGTCGGCCTGAACCGTCGCTAATATGAAAAAAATATAATTATTTAAAATAATAACAAAAAATGAGGAAAACTAAATTGGTGGGGGTAATGAAATTTTGGCACAAACATTAGCGTAGGTCAAAATAAACGATTGGTCAACACCAGGTAATTTTCTCAAAATCAAACCTTTTTCAAATTATTTTCTTAACAAATACACTCGAAGGACACATGCACTAAGTAGTGAAGAAAGAATGATTAAATGTATGTCCCTTTGTTCTTAGTCTGACGACGCTTGATGTATATGTTATCGTTCGAATTATCACCTTCACTCATGAACTTTAGTTTTATTCGTGCTATATATTTTTGAAGTGAAATGGAGGAAAATGACTAGTTAGGCGTATGCTCCTCTTATGAAGTTTTTAATAAAGACAAAGAAGAGTGATCTCTTCTGTCCAAAAGGGTAAACCAACTTTGAAAGAGAAAATAGAACAATAGACAATATGCCATAAAAGTTATTTAATAGCACTTTCTTTTGTTTTTGATAGCGTTGAAAAGCGCTATTAAACGTGCCCCTAATGTGAACGATTTTGTTCAATAGCACTTTAAAAGAGCTATTAAAGTACTAGTTTTTAATATAAAAATAATAATTAATTAAAACAATAAGTTTAAAGGAGCCAAACGAAATTCGTGGAGGAAAATGGAAATTTTAGTACAAACAGTAGCGTCGTCTTGAACCGTCGCTAATATAAGAAAATAAGAATTAATTAAGATGATAACTAATAAGGAGGCAAACAAAATTTGTTATGGGAAATGAATATTTTTTCATAAACAATAGCGTCGGCCTGAACCGTCGCTAATATGAAAAAAAAAATATAATTATTTAAAATAATAACTAAAAATGAGGAAAACTAAATTGGTGGGGGTAATGAAATTTTGGCACAAACATTAGCGTAGGTCAAAATAAACGATTGGTCAACACCAGGTAATTTTCTCAAAATCAAACCTTTTTCAAATTATTTTCTTAACAAATACACTCGAAGGACACATGCACTAAGTAGTGAAGAAAGAATGATTAAATGTATGTCCCTTTGTTCTTAGTCTGACGACGCTTGATGTATAGGTTATCGTTCGAATTATCACCGTCACTCATGAACTTTAGTTTTATTCGTGCTATATATTTTTGAAGTGAAATGGATGAAAATGACTAGTTAGGCGAATGCTCCTCTTATGAAGTTTTTAATAAAGACAAAGAAGAGTGATCTCTTCTGTCCAAAAGGGTAAACCAACTTTGAAAGAGAAAATAGAACAATAGACAATATGCCATAAAAGTTATTTAATAGCACTTTCTTTTGTTTTTGATAGCGTTGAAAAGCGCTATTAAACGTGCCCCTAATGTGAACGATTTTGTTCAATAGCACTTTAAAAGAGCTATTAAAGTACTAGTTTTTAATATAAAAATAATAATTAATTAAAACAATAAGTTTAAAGGAGCCAAACGAAATTCGTGGAGGAAAATGGAAATTTTAGTACAAACAGTAGCGTCGTCTTGAACCGTCGCTAATATAAGAAAATAAGAATTAATTAAGATGATAACTAATAAGGAGGAAAACAAAATTTGTTATGGGAAATGAATATTTTTTCATAAACAATAGCGTCGGCCTGAACCGTCGCTAATATGAAAAAAATATAATTATTTAAAATAATAACAAAAAATGAGGAAAACTAAATTGGTGGGGGTAATGAAATTTTGGCACAAACATTAGCGTAGGTCAAAATAAACGATTGGTCAACACCAGGTAATTTTCTCAAAATCAAACCTTTTTCAAATTATTTTCTTAACAAATACACTCGAAGGACACATGCACTAAGTAGTGAAGAAAGAATGATTAAATGTATGTCCCTTTGTTCTTAGTCTGACGACGCTTGATGTATATGTTATCGTTCGAATTATCACCTTCACTCATGAACTTTAGTTTTATTCGTGCTATATATTTTTGAAGTGAAATGGAGGAAAATGACTAGTTAGGCGTATGCTCCTCTTATGAAGTTTTTAATAAAGACAAAGAAGAGTGATCTCTTCTGTCCAAAAGGGTAAACCAACTTTGAAAGAGAAAATAGAACAATAGACAATATGCCATAAAAGTTATTTAATAGCACTTTCTTTTGTTTTTGATAGCGTTGAAAAGCGCTATTAAACGTGCCCCTAATGTGAACGATTTTGTTCAATAGCACTTTAAAAGAGCTATTAAAGTACTAGTTTTTAATATAAAAATAATAATTAATTAAAACAATAAGTTTAAAGGAGCCAAACGAAATTCGTGGAGGAAAATGGAAATTTTAGTACAAACAGTAGCGTCGTCTTGAACCGTCGCTAATATAAGAAAATAAGAATTAATTAAGATGATAACTAATAAGGAGGCAAACAAAATTTGTTATGGGAAATGAATATTTTTTCATAAACAATAGCGTCGGCCTGAACCGTCGCTAATATGAAAAAAATATAATTATTTAAAATAATAACTAAAAATGAGGAAAACTAAATTGGTGGGGGTAATGAAATTTTGGCACAAACATTAGCGTAGGTCAAAATAAACGATTGGTCAACACCAGGTAATTTTCTCAAAATCAAACCTTTTTCAAATTATTTTCTTAACAAATACACTCGAAGGACATATGCACTAAGTAGTGAAGAAAGAATGATTAAATGTATGTCCCTTTGTTCTTAGTCTGACGATGCTTGATGTATAGGTTATCGTTCGAATTATCACCTTCACTCATGAACTTTAGTTTTATTCGTGCTATATATTTTTGAAGTGAAATGGAGGAAAATGACTAGTTAGGCGTATGCTCCTCTTATGAAGTTTTTAATAAAGACAAAGAAGAGTGATCTCTTCTGTCCAAAAGGGTAAACCAACTTTGAAAGAGAAAATAGAACAATAGACAATATGCCATAAAAGTTATTTAATAGCACTTTCTTTTGTTTTTGATAGCGTTGAAAAGCGCTATTAAACGTGCCCCTAATGTGAACGATTTTGTTCAATAGCACTTTAAAAGAGCTATTAAAGTACTAGTTTTTAATATAAAAATAATAATTAATTAAAACAATAAGTTTAAAGGAGCCAAACGAAATTCGTGGAGGAAAATGGAAATTTTAGTACAAACAGTAGCGTCGTCTTGAACCGTCGCTAATATAAGAAAATAAGAATTAATTAAGATGATAACTAATAAGGAGGCAAACAAAATTTGTTATGGGAAATGAATATTTTTTCATAAACAATAGCGTCGGCCTGAACCGTCGCTAATATGAAAAAAAAATATAATTATTTAAAATAATAACTAAAAATGAGGAAAACTAAATTGGTGGGGGTAATGAAATTTTGGCACAAACATTAGCGTAGGTCAAAATAAACGCTTGGTCAACACCACGTAATTTTCTCAAAATCAAACCTTTTTCAAATTATTTTCTTAACAAATACACTCGAAGGACACATGCACTAAGTAGTGAAGAAAGAATGATTAAATGTATGTCCCTTTGTTCTTAGTCTGACGACGCTTGATGTATAGGTTATCGTTCGAATTATCACCGTCACTCATGAACTTTAGTTTTATTCGTGCTATATATTTTTGAAGTGAAATGGAGGAAAATGACTAGTTAGGCGTATGCTCCTCTTATGAAGTTTTTAATAAAGACAAAGAAGAGTGATCTCTTCTGTCCAAAAGGTTAAACCAACTTTGAAAAAGAAAATAGAACAATAGACAATATGCCATAAAAGTTATTGAATAGCACTTTCTTTTGTTTTTGATAGCGTTGAAAAGCGCTATTAAACGTGCCCCTAATGTCAATGATTTTGTTCAATAGAACTTTAAAAGAGCTATTAAAGTACTAGTTTTTAATATAAAAATAATAATTAATTAAAACAATAAGTTTAAAGGAGCCAAACGAAATTCGTGGAGGAAAATGGAAATTTTAGTACAAACAGTAGCGTCGTCTTGAACCGTCGCTAATATAAGAAAATAAGAATTAATTAAGATGATAACTAATAAGGAGGCAAACAAAATTTGTTATGGGAAATGAATTTTTTTTCATAAACAATAGCGTCGGCCTGAACCGTCGCTAATATGAAAAAAATATATAATTATTTAAAATAATAACTAAAAATGAGGAAAACTAAATTGGTGGGGGTAATGAAATTTTGGCACAAACATTAGCGTATGTCAAAATAAACGCTTGGTCAACACCAGGTAATTTTCTCAAAATCAAACCTTTTTCAAATTATTTTCTTAACAAATACACTCGAAGGACACATGCACTAAGTAGTGAAGAAAGAATGATTAAATGTATGTCCCTTTGTTCTTAGTCTGACGACGCTTGATGTATAGGTTATCGTTCGAATTATCACCGTCACTCATGAACTTTAGTTTTATTCGTGCTATATATTTTTGAAGTGAAATGGAGGAAAATGACTAGTTAGGCGTATGCTCCTCTTATGAAGTTTTTAATAAAGACAAAGAAGAGTGATCTCTTCTGTCCAAAAGGGTAAACCAACTTTGAAAGAGAAAATAGAACAATAGACAATATGCCATAAAAGTTATTTAATAGCACTTTCTTTTGTTTTTGATAGCGTTGAAAAGCGCTATTAAACGTGCCCCTAATGTGAACGATTTTGTTCAATAGCACTTTAAAAGAGCTATTAAAGTACTAGTTTTTAATATAAAAATAATAATTAATTAAAACAATAAGTTTAAAGGAGCCAAACGAAATTCGTGGAGGAAAATGGAAATTTTAGTACAAACAGTAGCGTCGTCTTGAACCGTCGCTAATATAAGAAAATAAGAATTAATTAAGATGATAACTAATAAGGAGGCAAACAGAATTTGTTATGGGAAATGAATATTTTTTCATAAACAATAGCGTCGGCCTGAACCGTCGCTAATATGAAAAAAATATAATTATTTAAAATAATAACTAAAAATGAGGAAAACTAAATTGGTGGGGGTAATGAAATTTTCGCACAAACATTAGCGTAGGTCAAAATAAACGCTTGGTCAACACCAGGTAATTTTCTCAAAATCAAACCTTTTTCAAATTATTTTCTTAACAAATACACTCGAAGGACACATGCACTAAGTAGTGAAGAAAGAATGATTAAATGTATGTCCCTTTGTTCTTAGTCTGACGACGCTTGATGTATAGGTTATCGTTCTAATTATCACCTTCACTCATGAACTTTAGTTTTATTCGTGCTATATATTTTTGAAGTGAAATGGAGGAAAATGACTAGTTAGGCGTATGCTCCTCTTATGAAGTTTTTAATAAAGACAAAGAAGAGTGATCTCTTCTGTCCAAAAGGGTAAACCAACTTTGAAAGAGAAAATAGAACAATAGACAATATGCCATAAAAGTTATTTAATAGCACTTTCTTTTGTTTTTGATAGCGTTGAAAAGCGCTATTAAACGTGCCCCTAATGTGAATGATTTTGTTCAATAGCACTTTAAAAGAGCTATTAAAGTACTAGTTTTTAATATAAAAATAATAATTAATTAAAACAATAAGTTTAAAGGAGCCAAACGAAATTCGTGGAGGAAAATGGAAATTTTAGTACAAACAGTAGCGTCGTCTTGAACCGTCGCTAATATAAGAAAATAAGAATTAATTAAGATGATAACTAATAAGGAGGCAAACAGAATTTGTTATGGGAAATGAATATTTTTTCATAAACAATAGCGTCGGCCTGAACCGTCGCTAATATGAAAAAAATATAATTATTTAAAATAATAACTAAAAATGAGGAAAACTAAATTGGTGGGGGTAATGAAATTTTCGCACAAACATTAGCGTAGGTCAAAATAAACGCTTGGTCAACACCAGGTAATTTTCTCAAAATCAAACCTTTTTCAAATTATTTTCTTAACAAATACACTCGAAGGACACATGCACTAAGTAGTGAAGAAAGAATGATTAAATGTATGTCCCTTTGTTCTTAGTCTGACGACGCTTGATGTATAGGTTATCGTTCTAATTATCACCTTCACTCATGAACTTTAGTTTTATTCGTGCTATATATTTTTGAAGTGAAATGGAGGAAAATGACTAGTTAGGCGTATGCTCCTCTTATGAAGTTTTTAATAAAGACAAAGAAGAGTGATCTCTTCTGTCCAAAAGGGTAAACCAACTTTGAAAGAGAAAATAGAACAATAGACAATATGCCATAAAAGTTATTTAATAGCACTCTCTTTTGTTTTTGATAGCGTTGAAAAGCGCTATTAAACGTGCCCCTAATGTGAATGATTTTGTTCAATAGCACTTTAAAAGAGCTATTAAAGTACTAGTTTTTAATATAAAAATAATAATTAATTAAAACAATAAGTTTAAAGGAGCCAAACGAAATTCGTGGAGGAAAATGGAAATTTTAGTACAAACAGTAGCGTCGTCTTGAACCGTCGCTAATATAAGAAAATAAGAATTAATTAAGATGATAACTAATAAGGAGGCAAACAAAATTTGTTATGGGAAATGAATATTTTTTCATAAACAATAGCGTCGGCCTGAACCGTCGCTAATATGCAAAAAATATAATTATTTAAAATAATAACTAAAAATGAGGAAAACTAAATTGGTGGGGGTAATGAAATTTTCGCACAAACATTAGCGTAGGTCAAAATAAACGCTTGGTCAACACCAGGTAATTTTCTCAAAATCAAACCTTTTTCAAATTATTTTCTTAACAAATACACTCGAAGGACACATGCACTAAGTAGTGAAGAAAGAATGATTAAATGTATGTCCCTTTGTTCTTAGTCTGACGACGCTTGATGTATAGGTTATCGTTCTAATTATCACCTTCACTCATGAACTTTAGTTTTATTCGTGCTATATATTTTTGAAGTGAAATGGAGGAAAATGACTAGTTAGGCGTATGCTCCTCTTATGAAGTTTTTAATAAAGACAAAGAAGAGTGATCTCTTCTGTCCAAAAGGGTAAACCAACTTTGAAAGAGAAAATAGAACAATAGACAATATGCCATAAAAGTTATTTAATAGCACTTTCTTTTGTTTTTGATAGCGTTGAAAAGCGCTATTAAACGTGCCCCTAATGTGAACGATTTTGTTCAATAGCACTTTAAAAGAGCTATTAAAGTACTAGTTTTTAATATAAAAATAATAATTAATTAAAACAATAAGTTTAAAGGAGCCAAACGAAATTCGTGGAGGAAAATGGAAATTTTAGTACAAACAGTAGCGTCGTCTTGAACCGTCGCTAATATAAGAAAATAAGAATTAATTAAGATGATAACTAATAAGGAGGCAAACAGAATTTGTTATGGGAAATGAATATTTTTTCATAAACAATAGCGTCGGCCTGAACCGTCGCTAATATGAAAAAAATATAATTATTTAAAATAATAACTAAAAATGAGGAAAACTAAATTGGTGGGGGTAATGAAATTTTCGCACAAACATTAGCGTAGGTCAAAATAAACGCTTGGTCAACACCAGGTAATTTTCTCAAAATCAAACCTTTTTCAAATTATTTTCTTAACAAATACACTCGAAGGACACATGCACTAAGTAGTGAAGAAAGAATGATTAAATGTATGTCCCTTTGTTCTTAGTCTGACGACGCTTGATGTATAGGTTATCGTTCTAATTATCACCTTCACTCATGAACTTTAGTTTTATTCGTGCTATATATTTTTGAAGTGAAATGGAGGAAAATGACTAGTTAGGCGTATGCTCCTCTTATGAAGTTTTTAATAAAGACAAAGAAGAGTGATCTCTTCTGTCCAAAAGGGTAAACCAACTTTGAAAGAGAAAATAGAACAATAGACAATATGCCATAAAAGTTATTTAATAGCACTTTCTTTTGTTTTTGATAGCGTTGAAAAGCGCTATTAAACGTGCCCCTAATGTGAATGATTTTGTTCAATAGCACTTTAAAAGAGCTATTAAAGTACTAGTTTTTAATATAAAAATAATAATTAATTAAAACAATAAGTTTAAAGGAGCCAAACGAAATTCGTGGAGGAAAATGGAAATTTTAGTACAAACAGTAGCGTCGTCTTGAACCGTCGCTAATATAAGAAAATAAGAATTAATTAAGATGATAACTAATAAGGAGGCAAACAGAATTTGTTATGGGAAATGAATATTTTTTCATAAACAATAGCGTCGGCCTGAACCGTCGCTAATATGAAAAAAATATAATTATTTAAAATAATAACTAAAAATGAGGAAAACTAAATTGGTGGGGGTAATGAAATTTTCGCACAAACATTAGCGTAGGTCAAAATAAACGCTTGGTCAACACCAGGTAATTTTCTCAAAATCAAACCTTTTTCAAATTATTTTCTTAACAAATACACTCGAAGGACACATGCACTAAGTAGTGAAGAAAGAATGATTAAATGTATGTCCCTTTGTTCTTAGTCTGACGACGCTTGATGTATAGGTTATCGTTCTAATTATCACCTTCACTCATGAACTTTAGTTTTATTCGTGCTATATATTTTTGAAGTGAAATGGAGGAAAATGACTAGTTAGGCGTATGCTCCTCTTATGAAGTTTTTAATAAAGACAAAGAAGAGTGATCTCTTCTGTCCAAAAGGGTAAACCAACTTTGAAAGAGAAAATAGAACAATAGACAATATGCCATAAAAGTTATTTAATAGCACTTTCTTTTGTTTTTGATAGCGTTGAAAAGCGCTATTAAACGTGCCCCTAATGTGAATGATTTTGTTCAATAGCACTTTAAAAGAGCTATTAAAGTACTAGTTTTTAATATAAAAATAATAATTAATTAAAACAATAAGTTTAAAGGAGCCAAACGAAATTCGTGGAGGAAAATGGAAATTTTAGTACAAACAGTAGCGTCGTCTTGAACCGTCGCTAATATAAGAAAATAAGAATTAATTAAGATGATAACTAATAAGGAGGCAAACAAAATTTGTTATGGGAAATGAATATTTTTTCATAAACAATAGCGTCGGCCTGAACCGTCGCTAATATGCAAAAAATATAATTATTTAAAATAATAACTAAAAATGAGGAAAACTAAATTGGTGGGGGTAATGAAATTTTCGCACAAACATTAGCGTAGGTCAAAATAAACGCTTGGTCAACACCAGGTAATTTTCTCAAAATCAAACCTTTTTCAAATTATTTTCTTAACAAATACACTCGAAGGACACATGCACTAAGTAGTGAAGAAAGAATGATTAAATGTATGTCCCTTTGTTCTTAGTCTGACGACGCTTGATGTATAGGTTATCGTTCTAATTATCACCTTCACTCATGAACTTTAGTTTTATTCGTGCTATATATTTTTGAAGTGAAATGGAGGAAAATGACTAGTTAGGCGTATGCTCCTCTTATGAAGTTTTTAATAAAGACAAAGAAGAGTGATCTCTTCTGTCCAAAAGGGTAAACCAACTTTGAAAGAGAAAATAGAACAATAGACAATATGCCATAAAAGTTATTTAATAGCACTTTCTTTTGTTTTTGATAGCGTTGAAAAGCGCTATTAAACGTGCCCCTAATGTGAACGATTTTGTTCAATAGCACTTTAAAAGAGCTATTAAAGTACTAGTTTTTAATATAAAAATAATAATTAATTAAAACAATAAGTTTAAAGGAGCCAAACGAAATTCGTGGAGGAAAATGGAAATTTTAGTACAAACAGTAGCGTCGTCTTGAACCGTCGCTAATATAAGAAAATAAGAATTAATTAAGATGATAACTAATAAGGAGGCAAACAAAATTTATTATGGGAAATGAATATTTTTTCATAAACAATAGCGTCGGCCTGAACCGTCGCTAATATGAAAAAAAAATATAATTATTTAAAATAATAACTAAAAATGAGGAAAACTAAATTGGTGGGGGTAATGAAATTTTGGCACAAACATTAGCGTAGGTCAAAATAAACGCTTGGTCAACACCAGGTAATTTTCTCAAAATCAAACCTTTTTCAAATTATTTTCTTAACAAATACACTCGAAGGACACATGCACTAAGTAGTGAAGAAAGAATGATTAAATGTATGTCCCTTTGTTCTTAGTCTGACGACGCTTGATGTATAGGTTATCGTTCGAATTATCACCGTCACTCATGAACTTTAGTTTTATTCGTGCTATATATTTTTGAAGTGAAATGGAGGAAAATGACTAGTTAGGCGTATGCTCCTCTTATGAAGTTTTTAATAAAGACAAAGAAGAGTGATCTCTTCTGTCCAAAAGGGTAAACCAACTTTGAAAGAGAAAATAGAACAATAGACAATATGCCATAAAAGTTATTTAATAGCACTTTCTTTTGTTTTTGATAGCGTTGAAAAGCGCTATTAAACGTGCCCCTAATGTGAACGATTTTGTTCAATAGCACTTTAAAAGAGCTATTAAAGTACTAGTTTTTAATATAAAAATAATAATTAATTAAAACAATAAGTTTAAAGGAGCCAAACGAAATTCGTGGAGGAAAATGGAAATTTTAGTACAAACAGTAGCGTCGTCTTGAACCGTCGCTAATATAAGAAAATAAGAATTAATTAAGATGATAACTAATAAGGAGGCAAACAAAATTTGTTATGGGAAATGAATATTTTTTCATAAACAATAGCGTCGGCCTGAACCGTCGCTAATATGCAAAAAAATATAATTATTTAAAATAATAACTAAAAATGAGGAAAACTAAATTGGTGGGGGTAATGAAATTTTGGCACAAACATTAGCGTAGGTCAAAATAAACGCTTGGTCAACACCAGGTAATTTTCTCAAAATCAAACCTTTTTCAAATTATTTTCTTAACAAATACACTCGAAGGACACATGCACTAAGTAGTGAAGAAAGAATGATTAAATTTATGTCCCTTTGTTCTTAGTCTGACGACGCTTGATGTATAGGTTATCGTTCGAATTATCACCTTCACTCATGAACTTTAGTTTTATTCGTGCTATATATTTTTGAAGTGAAATGGAGGAAAATGACTAGTTAGGCGTATGCTCCTCTTATGAAGTTTTTAATAAAGACAAAGAAGAGTGATCTCTTCTGTCCAAAAGGGTAAACCAACTTTGAAAGAGAAAATAGAACAATAGACAATATGCCATAAAAGTTATTTAATAGCACTTTCTTTTGTTTTTGATAGCGTTGAAAAGCGCTATTAAACGTGCCCCTAATGTGAACGATTTTGTTCAATAGCACTTTAAAAGAGCTATTAAAGTACTAGTTTTTAATATAAAAATAATAATTAATTAAAACAATAAGTTTAAAGGAGCCAAACGAAATTCGTGGAGGAAAATGGAAATTTTAGTACAAACAGTAGCGTCGTCTTGAACCGTCGCTAATATAAGAAAATAAGAATTAATTAAGATGATAACTAATAAGGAGGCAAACAAAATTTGTTATGGGAAATGAATATTTTTTCATAAACAATAGCGTCGGCCTGAACCGTCGCTAATATGCAAAAAATATAATTATTTAAAATAATAACTAAAAATGAGGAAAACTAAATTGGTGGGGGTAATGAAATTTTGGCACAAACATTAGCGTAGGTCAAAATAAACGCTTGGTCAACACCAGGTAATTTTCTCAAAATCAAACCTTTTTCAAATTATTTTCTTAACAAATACACTCGAAGGACACATGCACTAAGTAGTGAAGAAAGAATGATTAAATGTATGTCCCTTTGTTCTTAGTCTGACGACGCTTGATGTATAGGTTATCGTTCGAATTATCACCGTCACTCATGAACTTTAGTTTTATTCGTGCTATATATTTTTGAAGTGAAATGGAGGAAAATGACTAGTTAGGCGTATGCTCCTCTTATGAAGTTTTTAATAAAGACAAAGAAGAGTGATCTCTTCTGTCCAAAAGGGTAAACCAACTTTGAAAGAGAAAATAGAACAATAGACAATATGCCATAAAAGTTATTTAATAGCACTTTCTTTTGTTTTTGATAGAGTTGAAAAGCGCTATTAAACGTGCCCCTAATGTGAACGATTTTGTTCAATAGCACTTTAAAAGAGCTATTAAAGTACTAGTTTTTAATATAAAAATAATAATTAATTAAAACAATAAGTTTAAAGGAGCCAAACAAAATTCGTGGAGGAAAATGGAAATTTTAGTACAAACAGTAGCGTCGTCTTGAACCGTCGCTAATATAAGAAAATAAGAATTAATTAAGATGATAACTAATAAGGAGGCAAACAAAATTTGTTATGGGAAATGAATATTTTTTCATAAACAATAGCGTCGGCCTGAACCGTCGCTAATATGAAAAAAAATATAATTATTTAAAATAATAACTAAAAATGAGGAAAACTAAATTGGTGGGGGTAATGAAATTTTGGCACAAACATTAGCGTAGGTCAAAATAAACGCTTGGTCAACACCAGGTAATTTTCTCAAAATCAAACCTTTTTCAAATTATTTTCTTAACAAATACACTCGAAGGACACATGCACTAAGTAGTGAAGAAATAATGATTAAATTTATGTCCCTTTGTTCTTAGTCTGACGACGCTTGATGTATAGGTTATCGTTCGAATTATCACCTTCACTCATGAACTTTAGTTTTATTCGTGCTATATATTTTTGAAGTGAAATGGAGGAAAATGACTAGTTAGGCGTATGCTCCTCTTATGAAGTTTTTAATAAAGACAAAGAAGAGTGATCTCTTCTGTCCAAAAGGGTAAACCAACTTTGAAAGAGAAAATAGAACAATAGACAATATGCCATAAAAGTTATTTAATAGCACTTTCTTTTGTTTTTGATAGCGTTGAAAAGCGCTATTAAACGTGCCCCTAATGTGAACGATTTTGTTCAATAGCACTTTAAAAGAGCTATTAAAGTACTAGTTTTTAATATAAAAATAATAATTAATTAAAACAATAAGTTTAAAGGAGCCAAACGAAATTCGTGGAGGAAAATGGAAATTTTAGTACAAACAGTAGCGTCGTCTTGAACCGTCGCTAATATAAGAAAATAAGAATTAATTAAGATGATAACTAATAAGGAGGCAAACAAAATTTGTTATGGGAAATGAATATTTTTTCATAAACAATAGCGTCGGCCTGAACCGTCGCTAATATGAAAAAAAAATATAATTATTTAAAATAATAACTAAAAATGAGGAAAACTAAATTGGTGGGGGTAATGAAATTTTGGCACAAACATTAGCGTAGGTCAAAATAAACGCTTGGTCAACACCAGGTAATTTTCTCAAAATCAAACCTTTTTCAAATTATTTTCTTAACAAATACACTCGATGGACACATGCACTAAGTAGTGAAGAAAGAATGATTAAATGTATGTCCCTTTGTTCTTAGTCTGACGACGCTTGATGTATAGGTTATCGTTCGAATTATCACCGTCACTCATGAACTTTAGTTTTATTCGTGCTATATATTTTTGAAGTGAAATGGAGGAAAATGACTAGTTAGGCGTATGCTCCTCTTATGAAGTTTTTAATAAAGACAAAGAAGAGTGATCTCTTCTGTCCAAAAGGGTAAACCAACTTTGAAAGAGAAAATAGAACAATAGACAATATGCCATAAAAGTTATTTAATAGCACTTTCTTTTGTTTTTGATAGCGTTGAAAAGCGCTATTAAACGTGCCCCTAATGTGAACGATTTTGTTCAATAGCACTTTAAAAGAGCTATTAAAGTACTAGTTTTTAATATAAAAATAATAATTAATTAAAACAATAAGTTTAAAGGAGCCAAACGAAATTCGTGGAGGAAAATGGAAATTTTAGTACAAACAGTAGCGTCGTCTTGAACCGTCGCTAATATAAGAAAATAAGAATTAATTAAGATGATAACTAATAAGGAGGCAAACAAAATTTGTTATGGGAAATGAATATTTTTTCATAAACAATAGCGTCGGCCTGAACCGTCGCTAATATGAAAAAAAAATATAATTATTTAAAATAATAACTAAAAATGAGGAAAACTAAATTGGTGGGGGTAATGAAATTTTGGCACAAACATTAGCGTAGGTCAAAATAAACGCTTGGTCAACACCAGGTAATTTTCTCAAAATCAAACCTTTTTCAAATTATTTTCTTAACAAATACACTCGAAGGACACATGCACTAAGTAGTGAAGAAATAATGATTAAATTTATGTCCCTTTGTTCTTAGTCTAACGACGCTTGATGTATAGGTTATCGTTCTAATTATCACCTTCACTCATGAACTTTAGTTTTATTCGTGCTATATATTTTTGAAGTGAAATGGAGGAAAATGACTAGTTAGGCGTATGCTCCTCTTATGAAGTTTTTAATAAAGACAAAGAAGAGTGATCTCTTCTGTCCAAAAGGGTAAACCAACTTTGAAAGAGAAAATAGAACAATAGACAATATGCCATAAAAGTTATTTAATAGCACTTTCTTTTGTTTTTGATAGCGTTGAAAAGCGCTATTAAACGTGCCCCTAATGTGAACGATTTTGTTCAATAGCACTTTAAAAGAGCTATTAAAGTACTAGTTTTTAATATAAAAATAATAATTAATTAAAACAATAAGTTTAAAGGAGCCAAACGAAATTCGTGGAGGAAAATGGAAATTTTAGTACAAACAGTAGCATCGTCTTGAACCGTCGCTAATATAAGAAAATAAGAATTAATTAAGATGATAACTAAGAAGGAGGCAAACAAAATTTGTTATGGGAAATGAATATTTTTTCATAAACAATAGCGTCGGCCTGAACCGTCGCTAATATGAAAAAAATATAATTATTTAAAATAATAACTAAAAATGAGGAAAACTAAATTGGTGGGGGTAAAGAAATTTTGGCACAAACATTAGCGTAGGTCAAAATAAACGCTTGGTCAACACCAGGTAATTTTCTCAAAATCAAACCTTTTTCAAATTATTTTCTTAACAAATACACTCGAAGGACACATGCACTAAGTAGTGAAGAAAGAATGATTAAATGTATGTCCCTTTGTTCTTAGTCTGACGACGCTTGATGTATAGGTTATCGTTCGAATTATCACCTTCACTCATGAACTTTAGTTTTATTCTTGCTATATATTTTTGAAGTGAAATGGAGGAAAATGACTAGTTAGGCGTATGCTCCTCTTATGAAGTTTTTAATAAAGACAAAGAAGAGTGATCTCTTCTGTCCAAAAGGGTAAACCAACTTTGAAAGAGAAAATAGAACAATAGACAATATGCCATAAAAGTTATTTAATAGCACTTTCTTTTGTTTTTGATAGCGTTGAAAAGCGCTATTAAACGTGCCCCTAATGTGAACGATTTTGTTCAATAGCACTTTAAAAGAGCTATTAAAGTACTAGTTTTTAATATAAAAATAATAATTAATTAAAACAATAAGTTTAAAGGAGCCAAACGAAATTCGTGGAGGAAAATGGAAATTTTAGTACAAACAGTAGCGTCGTCTTGAACCGTCGCTAATATAAGAAAATAAGAATTAATTAAGATGATAACTAATAAGGAGGCAAACAAAATTTGTTATGGGAAATGAATATTTTTTCATAAACAATAGCGTCGGCCTGAACCGTCGCTAATATGAAAAAAATATAATTATTTTAAATAATAACTAAAAATGAGGAAAACTAAATTGGTGGGGGTAATGAAATTTTGGCACAAACATTAGCGTAGGTCAAAATAAACGCTTGGTCAACACCAGGTAATTTTCTCAAAATCAAACCTTTTTCAAATTATTTTCTTAACAAATACACTCGAAGGACACATGCACTAAGTAGTGAAGAAAGAATGATTAAATGTATGTCCCTTTGTTCTTAGTCTGACGACGCTTGATGTATAGGTTATCGTTCGAATTATCACCTTCACTCATGAACTTTAGTTTTATTCGTGCTATATATTTTTGAAGTGAAATGGAGGAAAATGACTAGTTAGGCGTATGCTCCTCTTATGACGTTTTTAATAAAGACAAAGAAGAGTGATCTCTTCTGTCCAAAAGGGTAAACCAACTTTGAAAGAGAAAATAGAACAATAGACAATATGCCATAAAAGTTATTTAATAGCACTTTCTTTTGTTTTTGATAGCGTTGAAAAGCGCTATTAAACGTGCCCCTAATGTGAACGATTTTGTTCAATAGCACTTTAAAAGAGCTATTAAAGTACTAGTTTTTAATATAAAAATAATAATTAATTAAAACAATAAGTTTAAAGGAGCCAAACGAAATTCGTGGAGGAAAATGGAAATTTTAGTACAAACAGTAGCGTCGTCTTGAACCGTCGCTAATATAAGAAAATAAGAATTAATTAAGATGATAACTAATAAGGAGGAAAACAAAATTTGTTATGGGAAATGAATATTTTTTCATAAACAATAGCGTCGGCCTGAACCGTCGCTAATATGAAAAAAATATAATTATTTAAAATAATAACTAAAAATGAGGAAAACTAAATTGGTGGGGGTAATGAAATTTTGGCACAAACATTTGCGTAGGTCAAAATAAACGCTTGGTCAACACCAGGTAATTTTCTCAAAATCAAACCTTTTTCAAATTATTTTCTTAACAAATACACTCGAAGGACACATGCACTAAGTAGTGAAGAAAGAATGATTAAATGTATGTCCCTTTGTTCTTAGTCTGACGACGCTTGGTGTATAGGTTATCGTTCGAATTATCACCTTCACTCATGAACTTTAGTTTTATTCGTGCTATATATTTTTGAAGTGAAATGGAGGAAAATGACTAGTTAGGCGTATGCTCCTCTTATGAAGTTTTTAATAAAGACAAAGAAGAGTGATCTCTTCTGTCCAAAAGGGTAAACCAACTTTGAAAGAGAAAATAGAACAATAGACAATATGCCATAAAAGTTATTTAATAGCACTTTCTTTTGTTTTTGATAGCGTTGAAAAGCGCTATTAAACGTGCCCCTAATGTGAACGATTTTGTTCAATAGCACTTTAAAAGAGCTATTAAAGTACTAGTTTTTAATATAAAAATAATAATTAATTAAAACAATAAGCTTAAAGGAGCCAAACGAAATTCGTGGAGGAAAATGGAAATTTTAGTACAAACAGTAGCGTCGTCTTGAACCGTCGCTAATATAAGAAAATAAGAATTAATTAAGATGATAACTAATAAGGAGGAAAACAAAATTTGTTATGGGAAATGAATATTTTTTCATAAACAATAGCGTCGGCCTGAACCGTCGCTAATATGAAAAAAATATAATTATTTAAAATAATAACTAAAAATGAGGAAAACTAAATTGGTGGGGGTAATGAAATTTTGGCACAAACATTAGCGTAGGTCAAAATAAACGATTGGTCAACACCAGGTAATTTTCTCAAAATCAAACCTTTTTCAAATTATTTTCTTAACAAATACACTCGAAGGACACATGCACTAAGTAGTGAAGAAAGAATGATTAAATGTATGTCCCTTTGTTCTTAGTCTGACGACGCTTGATGTATAGGTTATCGTTCGAATTATCACCTTCACTCATGAACTTTAGTTTTATTCGTGCTATATATTTTTGAAGTGAAATGGAGGAAAATGACTAGTTAGGCGTATGCTCCTCTTATGAAGTTTTTAATAAAGACAAAGAAGAGTGATCTCTTCTGTCCAAAAGGGTAAACCAACTTTGAAAGAGAAAATAGAACAATAGACAATATGCCATAAAAGTTATTTAATAGCACTTTCTTTTGTTTTTGATAGCGTTGAAAAGCGCTATTAAACGTGCCCCTAATGTGAACGATTTTGTTCAATAGCACTTTAAAAGAGCTATTAAAGTACTAGTTTTTAATATAAAAATAATAATTAATTAAAACAATAAGTTTAAAGGAGCCAAACGAAATTCGTGGAGGAAAATGGAAATTTTAGTACAAACAGTAGCGTCGTCTTGAACCGTCGCTAATATAAGAAAATAAGAATTAATTAAGATGATAACTAATAAGGAGGAAAACAAAATTTGTTATGGGAAATGAATATTTTTTCATAAACAATAGCGTCGGCCTGAACCGTCGCTAATATGAAAAAAATATAATTATTTAAAATAATAACTAAAAATGAGGAAAACTAAATTGGTGGGGGTAATGAAATTTTGGCACAAACATTAGCGTAGGTCAAAATAAACGCTTGGTCAACACCAGGTAATTTTCTCAAAATCAAACCTTTTTCAAATTATTTTCTTAACAAATACACTCGAAGGACACATGCACTAAGTAGTGAAGAAAGAATGATTAAATGTATGTCCCTTTGTTCTTAGTCTGACGACGCTTGATGTATAGGTTATCATTCGAATTATCACCTTCACTCATGAACTTTAGTTTTATTCGTGCTATATATTTTTGAAGTGAAATGGAGGAAAATGACTAGTTAGGCGTATGCTCCTCTTATGAAGTTTTTAATAAAGACAAAGAAGAGTGATCTCTTCTGTCCAAAAGGGTAAACCAACTTTGAAAGAGAAAATAGAACAATAGACAATATGCCATAAAAGTTATTTAATAGCACTTTCTTTTGTTTTTGATAGCGTTAAAAAGCGCTATTAAACGTGCCCCTAATGTGAACGATTTTGTTCAATAGCACTTTAAAAGAGCTATTAAAGTACTAGTTTTTAATATAAAAATAATAATTAATTAAAACAATAAGTTTAAAGGAGCCAAACGAAATTCGTGGAGGAAAATGGAAATTTTAGTACAAACAGTAGCGTCGTCTTGAACCGTCGCTAATATAAGAAAATAAGAATTAATTAAGATGATAACTAATAAGGAGGCAAACAAAATTTGTTATGGGAAATGAATATTTTTTCATAAACAATAGCGTCGGCCTGAACCGTCGCTAATATGAAAAAAAAATATAATTATTTAAAATAATAACTAAAAATGAGGAAAACCAAAATTGTGGGGGTAATGAAATTTTGGCACAAACATTAGCGTAGGTCAAAATAAACGCTTGGTCAACACCAGGTAATTTTCTCAAAATCAAACCTTTTTCAAATTATTTTCTTAACAAATACACTCGAAGGACACATGCACTAAGTAGTGAAGAAAGAATGATTAAATGTATGTCCCTTTGTTCTTAGTCTGACGACGCTTGATGTATAGGTTATCGTTCGAATTATCACCGTCACTCATGAACTTTAGTTTTATTCGTGCTATATATTTTTGAAGTGAAATGGAGGAAAATGACTAGTTAGGCGTATGCTCCTCTTATGAAGTTTTTAATAAAGACAAAGAAGAGTGATCTCTTCTGTCCAAAAGGGTAAACCAACTTTGAAAGAGAAAATAGAACAATAGACAATATGCCATAAAAGTTATTTAATAACACTTTCTTTTGTTTTTGATAGCGTTGAAAAGCGCTATTAAACGTGCCCCTAATGTGAACGATTTTGTTCAATAGCACTTTAAAAGAGCTATTAAAGTACTAGTTTTTAATATAAAAATAATAATTAATTAAAACAATAAGTTTAAAGGAGCCAAACGAAATTCGTGGAGGAAAATGGAAATTTTAGTACAAACAGTAGCGTCGTCTTGAACCGTCGCTAATATAAGAAAATAAGAATTAATTAAGATGATAACTAATAAGGAGGCAAACAAAATTTGTTATGGGAAATGAATATTTTTTCATAAACAATAGCGTCGGCCTGAACCGTCGCTAATATGAAAAAAATATAATTATTTTAAATAATAACTAAAAATGAGGAAAACTAAATTGGTGGGGGTAATGAAATTTTGGCACAAACATTAGCGTAGGTCAAAATAAACGCTTGGTCAACACCAGGTAATTTTCTCAAAATCAAACCTTTTTCAAATTATTTTCTTAACAAATACACTCGAAGGACACATGCACTAAGTAGTGAAGAAAGAATGATTAAATGTATGTCCCTTTGTTCTTAGTCTGACGACGCTTGATGTATAGGTTATCGTTCGAATTATCACCTTCACTCATGAACTTTAGTTTTATTCGTGCTATATATTTTTGAAGTGAAATGGAGGAAAATGACTAGTTAGGCGTATGCTCCTCTTATGAAGTTTTTAATAAAGACAAAGAAGAGTGATCTCTTCTGTCCAAAAGGGTAAACCAACTTTGAAAGAGAAAATAGAACAATAGACAATATGCCATAAAAGTTATTTAATAGCACTTTCTTTTGTTTTTGATAGCGTTGAAAAGCGCTATTAAACGTGCCCCTAATGTGAACGATTTTGTTCAATAGCACTTTAAAAGAGCTATTAAAGTACTAGTTTTTAATATAAAAATAATAATTAATTAAAACAATAAGTTTAAAGGAGCCAAACGAAATTCGTGGAGGAAAATGGAAATTTTAGTACAAACAGTAGCGTCGTCTTGAACCGTCGCTAATATAAGAAAATAAGAATTAATTAAGATGATAACTAATAAGGAGGCAAACAAAATTTGTTATGGGAAATGAATATTTTTTCATAAACAATAGCGTCGGCCTGAACCGTCGCTAATATGAAAAAAAAATATAATTATTTAAAATAATAACTAAAAATGAGGAAAACTAAATTGGTGGGGGTAATGAAATTTTGGCACAAACATTAGCGTAGGTCAAAATAAACGCTTGGTCAACACCAGGTAATTTTCTCAAAATCAAACCTTTTTCAAATTATTTTCTTAACAAATACACTCGAAGGACACATGCACTAAGTAGTGAAGAAAGAATGATTAAATGTATGTCCCTTTGTTCTTAGTCTGACGACGCTTGATGTATAGGTTATCGTTCGAATTATCACCGTCACTCATGAACTTTAGTTTTATTCGTGCTATATATTTTTGAAGTGAAATGGAGGAAAATGACTAGTTAGGCGTATGCTCCTCTTATGAAGTTTTTAATAAAGACAAAGAAGAGTGATCTCTTCTGTCCAAAAGGGTAAACCAACTTTGAAAGAGAAAATAGAACAATAGACAATATGCCATAAAAGTTATTTAATAACACTTTCTTTTGTTTTTGATAGCGTTGAAAAGCGCTATTAAACGTGCCCCTAATGTGAACGATTTTGTTCAATAGCACTTTAAAAGAGCTATTAAAGTACTAGTTTTTAATATAAAAATAATAATTAATTAAAACAATAAGTTTAAAGGAGCCAAACGAAATTCGTGGAGGAAAATGGAAATTTTAGTACAAACAGTAGCGTCGTCTTGAACCGTCGCTAATATAAGAAAATAAGAATTAATTAAGATGATAACTAATAAGGAGGCAAACAAAATTTGTTATGGGAAATGAATATTTTTTCATAAACAATAGCGTCGGCCTGAACCGTCGCTAATATGAAAAAAATATAATTATTTTAAATAATAACTAAAAATGAGGAAAACTAAATTGGTGGGGGTAATGAAATTTTGGCACAAACATTAGCGTAGGTCAAAATAAACGCTTGGTCAACACCAGGTAATTTTCTCAAAATCAAACCTTTTTCAAATTATTTTCTTAACAAATACACTCGAAGGACACATGCACTAAGTAGTGAAGAAAGAATGATTAAATGTATGTCCCTTTGTTCTTAGTCTGACGACGCTTGATGTATAGGTTATCGTTCGAATTATCACCTTCACTCATGAACTTTAGTTTTATTCGTGCTATATATTTTTGAAGTGAAATGGAGGAAAATGACTAGTTAGGCGTATGCTCCTCTTATGAAGTTTTTAATAAAGACAAAGAAGAGTGATCTCTTCTGTCCAAAAGGGTAAACCAACTTTGAAAGAGAAAATAGAACAATAGACAATATGCCATAAAAGTTATTTAATAGCACTTTCTTTTGTTTTTGATAGCGTTGAAAAGCGCTATTAAACGTGCCCCTAATGTGAACGATTTTGTTCAATAGCACTTTAAAAGAGCTATTAAAGTACTAGTTTTTAATATAAAAATAATAATTAATTAAAACAATAAGTTTAAAGGAGCCAAACGAAATTCGTGGAGGAAAATGGAAATTTTAGTACAAACAGTAGCGTCGTCTTGAACCGTCGCTAATATAAGAAAATAAGAATTAATTAAGATGATAACTAATAAGGAGGAAAACAAAATTTGTTATGGGAAATGAATATTTTTTCATAAACAATAGCGTCGGCCTGAACCGTCGCTAATATGAAAAAAATATAATTATTTAAAATAATAACTAAAAATGAGGAAAACTAAATTGGTGGGGGTAATGAAATTTTGGCACAAACATTTGCGTAGGTCAAAATAAACGCTTGGTCAACACCAGGTAATTTTCTCAAAATCAAACCTTTTTCAAATTATTTTCTTAACAAATACACTCGAAGGACACATGCACTAAGTAGTGAAGAAAGAATGATTAAATGTATGTCCCTTTGTTCTTAGTCTGGCGACGCTTGGTGTATAGGTTATCGTTCGAATTATCACCTTCACTCATGAACTTTAGTTTTATTCGTGCTATATATTTTTGAAGTGAAATGGAGGAAAATGACTAGTTAGGCGTATGCTCCTCTTATGAAGTTTTTAATAAAGACAAAGAAGAGTGATCTCTTCTGTCCAAAAGGGTAAACCAACTTTGAAAGAGAAAATAGAACAATAGACAATATGCCATAAAAGTTATTTAATAGCACTTTCTTTTGTTTTTGATAGCGTTGAAAAGCGCTATTAAACGTGCCCCTAATGTGAACGATTTTGTTCAATAGCACTTTAAAAGAGCTATTAAAGTACTAGTTTTTAATATAAAAATAATAATTAATTAAAACAATAAGCTTAAAGGAGCCAAACGAAATTCGTGGAGGAAAATGGAAATTTTAGTACAAACAGTAGCGTCGTCTTGAACCGTCGCTAATATAAGAAAATAAGAATTAATTAAGATGATAACTAATAAGGAGGAAAACAAAATTTGTTATGGGAAATGAATATTTTTTCATAAACAATAGCGTCGGCCTGAACCGTCGCTAATATGAAAAAAATATAATTATTTAAAATAATAACTAAAAATGAGGAAAACTAAATTGGTGGGGGTAATGAAATTTTGGCACAAACATTAGCGTAGGTCAAAATAAACGCTTGGTCAACACCAGGTAATTTTCTCAAAATCAAACCTTTTTCAAATTATTTTCTTAACAAATACACTCGAAGGACACATGCACTAAGTAGTGAAGAAAGAATGATTAAATGTATGTCCCTTTGTTCTTAGTCTGACGACGCTTGATGTATAGGTTATCGTTCGAATTATCACCTTCACTCATGAACTTTAGTTTTATTCGTGCTATATATTTTTGAAGTGAAATGGAGGAAAATGACTAGTTAGGCGTATGCTCCTCTTATGAAGTTTTTAATAAAGACAAAGAAGAGTGATCTCTTCTGTCCAAAAGGGTAAACCAACTTTGAAAGAGAAAATAGAACAATAGACAATATGCCATAAAAGTTATTTAATAGCACTTTCTTTTGTTTTTGATAGCGTTGAAAAGCGCTATTAAACGTGCCCCTAATGTGAACGATTTTGTTCAATAGCACTTTAAAAGAGCTATTAAAGTACTAGTTTTTAATATAAAAATAATAATTAATTAAAACAATAAGTTTAAAGGAGCCAAACGAAATTCGTGGAGGAAAATGGAAATTTTAGTACAAACAGTAGCGTCGTCTTGAACCGTCGCTAATATAAGAAAATAAGAATTAATTAAGATGATAACTAATAAGGAGGCAAACAAAATTTGTTATGGGAAATGAATATTTTTTCATAAACAATAGCGTCGGCCTGAACCGTTGCTAATATGAAAAAAAAATATAATTATTTAAAATAATAACTAAAAATGAGGAAAACTAAATTGGTGGGGGTAATGAAATTTTGGCACAAACATTAGCGTAGGTCAAAATAAACGCTTGGTCAACACCAGGTAATTTTCTCAAAATCAAACCTTTTTCAAATTATTTTCTTAACAAATACACTCGAAGGACACATGCACTAAGTAGTGAAGAAAGAATGATTAAATGTATGTCCCTTTGTTCTTAGTCTGACGACGCTTGATGTATAGGTTATCGTTCGAATTATCACCGTCACTCATGAACTTTAGTTTTATTCGTGCTATATATTTTTGAAGTGAAATGGAGGAAAATGACTAGTTAGGCGTATGATCCTCTTATGAAGTTTTTAATAAAGACAAAGAAGAGTGATCTCTTCTGTCCAAAAGGGTAAACCAACTTTGATAGAGAAAATAGAACAATAGACAATATGCCATAAAAGTTATTTAATAGCACTTTCTTTTGTTTTTGATAGCGTTGAAAAGCGCTATTAAACGTGCCCCTAATGTGAACGATTTTGTTCAATAGCACTTTAAAAGAGCTATTAAAGTACTAGTTTTTAATATAAAAATAATAATTAATTAAAACAATAAATTTAAAGGAGCCAAACGAAATTCGTGGAGGAAAATGGAAATTTTAGTACAAACAGTAGCGTCGTCTTGAACCGTCGCTAATATAAGAAAATAAGAATTAATTAAGATGATAACTAATAAGGAGGCAAACAAAATTTGTTATGGGAAATGAATATTTTTTCATAAACAATAGCGTCGGCCTGAACCGTCGCTAATATGAAAAAAATATAATTATTTAAAATAATAACTAAAAATGAGGAAAACTAAATTGGTGGGGGTAATGAAATTTTGGCACAAACACTAGCGTAGGTCAAAATAAATGCTTGGTCAACACCAGGAAATTTTCTCAAAATCAAACCTTTTTCAAATTATTTTCTTAACAAATACACTTGAAGGACACATGCACTAAGTAGTGAAGAAATAATGATTAAATGTATGTCCCTTTGTTCTTAGTCTGACGACGCTTGATGTATAGGTTATCGTTCGAATTATCACCTTCACTCATGAACTTTAGTTTTATTCGTGCTATATATTTTTGATGTGAAATGGAGGAAAATGACTAGTTAGGCGTATGCTCCTCTTATGAAGTTTTTAATAAAGACAAAGAAGAGTGATCTCTTCTGTCCAAAAGGGTAAACCAACTTTGAAAGAGAAAATAGAACAATAGACAATATGCCATAAAAGTTATTTAATAGCACTTTCTTTTGTTTTTGATAGCGTTGAAAAGCGCTATTAAACGTGCCCCTAATGTGAACGATTTTGTTCAATAGCACTTTAAAAGAGCTATTAAAGTACTAGTTTTTAATATAAAAATAATAATTAATTAAAACAATAAGTTTAAAGGAGCCAAACGAAATTCGTGGAGGAAAATGGAAATTTTAGTACAAACAGTAGCGTCGTCTTGAACTGTCGCTAATATAAGAAAATAAGAATTAATTAAGATGATAACTAATAAGGAGGAACACAAAATTTGTTATGGGAAATGAATATTTTTTCATAAACAATAGCGTCGGCCTGAACCGTTGCTAATATGAAAAAAAAATATAATTATTTAAAATAATAACTAAAAATGAGGAAAACTAAATTAGGGGGGTAATGAAATTTTGGCACAAACATTAGCGTAGGTCAAAATAAACGCTTGGTCAACACCAGGTAATTTTCTCAAAATCAAACCTTTTTCAAATTCTTTTCTTAACAAATACACTAGAAGGACACATGCACAAAGTAGTGAAGAAAGAATGATTAAATGTATGTCCCTTTGTTCTTAGTCTGACGACGCTTGATGTATAGGTTATCGTTCGAATTATCACCGTCACTCATGAACTTTAGTTTTATTCGTGCTATATATTTTTGAAGTGAAATGGAGGAAAATGACTAGTTAGGCGTATGCTCCTCTTATGAAGTTTTTAATAAAGACAAAGAAGAGTGATCTCTTCTGTCCAAAAGGGTAAACCAACTTTGAAAGAGAAAATAGAACAATAGACAATATGCCATAAAAGTTATTTAATAGCACTTTCTTTTGTTTTTGATAGCGTTGAAAAGCGCTATTAAACGTGCCCCTAATGTGAACGATTTTGTTCAATAGCACTTTAAAAGAGCTATTAAAGTACTAGTTTTTAATATAAAAATAATAATTAATTAAAACAATAAGTTTAAAGGAGCCAAACGAAATTCGTGGAGGAAAATGGAAATTTTAGTACAAACAGTAGCGTCGTCTTGAACCGTCGCTAATATAAGAAAATAAGAATTAATTAAGATGATAACTAATAAGGAGGCAAACAAAATTTGTTATGGGAAATGAATATTTTTTCATAAACAATAGCGTCGGCCTGAACCGTCGCTAATATGAAAAAAATATAATTATTTAAAATAATAACTAAAAATGAGGAAAACTAAATTGGTGGGGGTAATGAAATTTTGGCACAAACACTAGCGTAGGTCAAAATAAACGCTTGGTCAACACCAGGTAATTTTCTCAAAATCAAACCTTTTTCAAATTATTTTCTTAACAAATACACTCGAAGGACACATGCACTAAGTAGTGAAGAAATAATGATTAAATGTATGTCCCTTTGTTCTTAGTCTGACGACGCTTGATGTATAGGTTATCGTTCGAATTATCACCTTCACTCATGAACTTTAGTTTTATTCGTGCTATATATTTTTGAAGTGAAATGGAGGAAAATGACTAGTTAGGCGTATGCTCCTCTTATGAAGTTTTTAATAAAGACAAAGAAGAGTGATCTCTTCTGTCCAAAAGGGTAAACCAACTTTGAAAGAGAAAATAGAACAATAGACAATATGCCATAAAAGTTATTTAATAGCACTTTCTTTTGTTTTTGATAGCGTTGAAAAGCGCTATTAAACGTGCCCCTAATGTGAACGATTTTGTTCAATAGCACTTTAAAAGAGCTATTAAAGTACTAGTTTTTAATATAAAAATAATAATTAATTAAAACAATAAGTTTAAAGGAGCCAAACGAAATTTGTGGAGGAAAATGGAAATTTTAGTACAAACAGTAGCGTCGTCTTGAACCGTCGCTAATATAAGAAAATAAGAATTAATTAAGATGATAACTAATAAGGAGGCAAACAAAATTTGTTATGGGAAATGAATATTTTTTCATAAAAAATAGCGTCGGCCTGAACCGTCGCTAATATGAAAAAAATATAATTATTTAAAATAATAACTAAAAATGAGGAAAACTAAATTGGTGGGGGTAATGAAATTTTGGCACAAACACTAGCGTAGGTCAAAATAAACGCTTGGTCAACACCAGGTAATTTTCTCAAAATCAAACCTTTTTCAAATTATTTTCTTAACAAATACACTCGAAGGACACATGCACTAAGTAGTGAAGAAATAATGATTAAATGTATGTCCCTTTGTTCTTAGTCTGACGACGCTTGATGTATAGGTTATCGTTCGAATTATAACCTTCACTCATGAACTTTAGTTTTATTCGTGCTATATATTTTTGAAGTGAAATGGAGGAAAATGACTAGTTAGGCGTATGCTCCTCTTATGAAGTTTTTAATAAAGACAAAGAAGAGTGATCTCTTCTGTCCAAAAGGGTAAACCAACTTTGAAAGAGAAAATAGAACAATAGACAATATGCCATAAAAGTTATTTAATAGCACTTTCTTTTGTTTTTGATAGCGTTGAAAAGCGCTATTAAACGTGCCCCTAATGTGAACGATTTTGTTCAATAGCACTTTAAAAGAGCTATTAAAGTACTAGTTTTTAATATAAAAATAATAATTAATTAAAACAATAAGTTTAAAGGAGCCAAACGAAATTCGTGGAGGAAAATGGAAATTTTAGTACAAACAGTAGCGTCGTCTTGAACCGTCGCTAATATAAGAAAATAAGAATTAATTAAGATGATAACTAATAAGGAGGCAAACAAAATTTGTTATGGGAAATGAATATTTTTTCATAAACAATAGCGTCGGCCTGAACCGTTGCTAATATGAAAAAAAAATATAATTATTTAAAATAATAACTAAAAATGAGGAAAACTAAATTGGTGGGGGTAATGAAATTTTGGCACAAACATTAGCGTAGGTCAAAATAAACGCTTGGTCAACACCAGGTAATTTTCTCAAAATCAAACCTTTTTCAAATTATTTTCTTAACAAATACACTCGAAGGTCACATGCACTAAGTAGTGAAGAAAGAATGATTAAATGTATGTCCCTTTGTTCTTAGTCTGACGACGCTTGATGTATAGGTTATCGTTCGAATTATCACCGTCACTCATGAACTTTAGTTTTATTCGTGCTATATATTTTTGAAGTGAAATGGAGGAAAATGACTAGTTAGGCGTATGCTCCTCTTATGAAGTTTTTAATAAAGACAAAGAAGAGTGATCTCTTCTGTCCAAAAGGGTAAACCAACTTTGAAAGAGAAAATAGAACAATAGACAATATGCCATAAAAGTTATTTAATAGCACTTTCTTTTGTTTTTGATAGCGTTGAAAAGCGCTATTAAACGTGCCCCTAATGTGAACGATTTTTTTCAATAGCACTTTAAAAGAGCTATTAAAGTACTAGTTTTTAATATAAAAATAATAATTAATTAAAACAATAAGTTTAAAGGAGCCAAACGAAATTCGTGGAGGAAAATGGAAATTTTAGTACAAACAGTAGCGTCGTCTTGAACCGCCGCTAATATAAGAAAATAAGAATTAATTAAGATGATAACTAATAAGGAGGCAAACAAAATTTGTTATGGGAAATGAATATTTTTTCATAAACAATAGCGCCGGCCTGAACCGTCGCTAATATGAAAAAAACATAATTATTTAAAATAATAACTAAAAATGAGGAAAACTAAATTGGTGGGGGTAATGAAATTTTGGCACAAACATTAGCGTAGGTCAAAATAAACGCTTGGTCAACACCAGGTAATTTTCTCAAAATCAAACCTTTTTCAAATTATTTTCTTAACAAATACACTCGAAGGACACATGCACTAAGTAGTGAAGAAATAATGATTAAATGTATGTCCCTTTGTTCTTAGTCTGACGACGCTTGATGTATAGGTTATCGTTCGAATTATAACCTTCACTCATGAACTTTAGTTTTATTCGTGCTATATATTTTTGAAGTGAAATGGAGGAAAATGACTAGTTAGGCGTATGCTCCTCTTATGAAGTTTTTAATAAAGACAAAGAAGAGTGATCTCTTCTGTCCAAAAGGGTAAACCAACTTTGAAAGAGAAAATAGAACAATAGACAATATGCCATAAAAGTTATTTAATATCACTTTCTTTTGTTTTTGATAGCGTTGAAAAGCGCTATTAAACGTGCCCCTAATGTGAACGATTTTGTTCAATAGCACTTTAAAAGAGCTATTAAAGTACTAGTTTTTAATATAAAAATAATAATTAATTAAAACAATAAGTTTAAAGGAGCCAAACGAAATTCGTGGAGGAAAATGGAAATTTTAGTACAAACAGTAGCGTCGTCTTGAACCGTCGCTAATATAAGAAAATAAGAATTAATTAAGATGATAACTAATAAGGAGGCAAACAAAATTTGTTATGGGAAATGAATATTTTTTCATAAACAATAGCGTCGGCCTGAACCGTTGCTAATATGAAAAAAAAATATAATTATTTAAAATAATAACTAAAAATGAGGAAAACTAAATTGGTGGGGGTAATGAAATTTTGGCACAAACATTAGCGTAGGTCAAAATAAACGCTTGGTCAACACCAGGTAATTTTCTCAAAATCAAACCTTTTTCAAATTATTTTCTTAACAAATACACTCGAAGGACACATGCACTAAGTAGTGAAGAAAGAATGATTAAATGTATGTCCCTTTGTTCTTAGTCTGACGACGCTTGATGTATAGGTTATCGTTCGAATTATCACCGTCACTCATGAACTTTAGTTTTATTCGTGCTATATATTTTTGAAGTGAAATGGAGGAAAATGACTAGTTAGGCGTATGCTCCTCTTATGAAGTTTTTAATAAAGACAAAGAAGAGTGATCTCTTCTGTCCAAAAGGGTAAACCAACTTTGAAAGAGAAAATAGAACAATAGACAATATGCCATAAAAGTTATTTAATAGCACTTTCTTTTGTTTTTGATAGCGTTGAAAAGCGCTATTAAACGTGACCCTAATGTGAACGATTTTGTTCAATAGCACTTTAAAAGAGCTATTAAAGTACTAGTTTTTAATATAAAAATAATAATTAATTAAAACAATAAGTTTAAAGGAGCCAAACGAAATTCGTGGAGGAAAATGGAAATTTTAGTACAAACAGTAGCGTCGTCTTGAACCGCCGCTAATATAAGAAAATAAGAATTAATTAAGATGATAACTAATAAGGAGGCAAACAAAATTTGTTATGGGAAATGAATATTTTTTCATAAAAAATAGCGTCGGCCTGAACCGTCGCTAATATGAAAAAAATATAATTATTTAAAATAATAACTAAAAATGAGGAAAACTAAATTGGTGGGGGTAATGAAATTTTGGCACAAACACTAGCGTAGGTCAAAATAAACGCTTGGTCAACACCAGGTAATTTTCTCAAAATCAAACCTTTTTCAAATTATTTTCTTAACAAATACACTCGAAGGACACATGCACTAAGTAGTGAAGAAATAATGATTAAATGTATGTCCCTTTGTTCTTAGTCTGACGACGCTTGATGTATAGGTTATCGTTCGAATTATCACCTTCACTCATGAACTTTAGTTTTATTCGTGCTATATATTTTTGAAGTGAAATGGAGGAAAATGACTAGTTAGGCGTATGCTCCTCTTATGAAGTTTTTAATAAAGACAAAGAAGAGTGATCTCTTCTGTCCAAAAGGGTAAACCAACTTTGAAAGAGAAAATAGAACAATAGACAATATGCCATAAAAGTTATTTAATAGCACTTTCTTTTGTTTTTGATAGCGTTGAAAAGCGCTATTAAACGTGCCCCTAATGTGAACGATTTTGTTCAATAGCACTTTAAAAGAGCTATTAAAGTACTAGTTTTTAATATAAAAATAATAATTAATTAAAACAATAAGTTTAAAGGAGCCAAACGAAATTTGTGGAGGAAAATGGAAATTTTAGTACAAACAGTAGCGTCGTCTTGAACCGTCGCTAATATAAGAAAATAAGAATTAATTAAGATGATAACTAATAAGGAGGCAAACAAAATTTGTTATGGGAAATGAATATTTTTTCATAAACAATAGCGTCGGCCTGAACCGTCGCTAATATGAAAAAAACATAATTATTTAAAATAATAACTAAAAATGAGGAAAACTAAATTGGTGGGGGTAATGAAATTTTGGCACAAACATTAGCACAGGTCAAAATAAACGCTTGGTCAACACCAGGTAATTTTCTCAAAATCAAACCTTTTTCAAATTATTTTCTTAACAAATACACTCGAAGGACACATGCACTAAGTAGTGAAGAAATAATGATTAAATGTATGTCCCTTTGTTCTTAGTCTGACGACGCTTGATGTATAGGTTATCGTTCGAATTATAACCTTCACTCATGAACTTTAGTTTTATTCGTGCTATATATTTTTGAAGTGAAATGGAGGAAAATGACTAGTTAGGCGTATGCTCCTCTTATGAAGTTTTTAATAAAGACAAAGAAGAGTGATCTCTTCTGTCCAAAAGGGTAAACCAACTTTGAAAGAGAAAATAGAACAATAGACAATATGCCATAAAAGTTATTTAATAGCACTTTCTTTTGTTTTTGATAGCGTTGAAAAGCGCTATTAAACGTGCCCCTAATGTGAACGATTTTGTTCAATAGCACTTTAAAAGAGCTATTAAAGTACTAGTTTTTAATATAAAAATAATAATTAATTAAAACAATAAGTTTAAAGGAGCCAAACGAAATTCGTGGAGGAAAATGGAAATTTTAGTACAAACAGTAGCGTCGTCTTGAACCGTCGCTAATATAAGAAAATAAGAATTAATTAAGATGATAACTAATAAGGAGGCAAACAAAATTTGTTATGGGAAATGAATATTTTTTCATAAACAATAGCGTCGGCCTGAACCGTTGCTAATATGAAAAAAAAATATAATTATTTAAAATAATAACTAAAAATGAGGAAAACTAAATTGGTGGGGGTAATGAAATTTTGGCACAAACATTAGCGTAGGTCAAAATAAACGCTTGGTCAACACCAGGTAATTTTCTCAAAATCAAACCTTTTTCAAATTATTTTCTTAACAAATACACTCGAAGGACACATGCACTAAGTAGTGAAGAAAGAATGATTAAATGTATGTCCCTTTGTTCTTAGTCTGACGACGCTTGATGTATAGGTTATCGTTCGAATTATCACCGTCACTCATGAACTTTAGTTTTATTCGTGCTATATATTTTTGAAGTGAAATTGAGGAAAATGACTAGTTAGGCGTATGCTCCTCTTATGAAGTTTTTAATAAAGACAAAGAAGAGTGATCTCTTCTGTCCAAAAGGGTAAACCAACTTTGAAAGAGAAAATAGAACAATAGACAATATGCCATAAAAGTTATTTAATAGCACTTTCTTTTGTTTTTGATAGCGTTGAAAAGCGCTATTAAACGTGCCCCTAATGTGAACGATTTTGTTCAATAGCACTTTAAAAGAGCTATTAAAGTACTAGTTTTTAATATAAAAATAATAATTAATTAAAACAATAAGTTTAAAGGAGCCAAACGAAATTCGTGGAGGAAAATGGAAATTTTAGTACAAACAGTAGCGTCGTCTTGAACCGTCGCTAATATAAGAAAATAAGAATTAATTAAGATGATAACTAATAAGGAGGCAAACAAAATTTGTTATGGGAAATGAATATTTTTTCATAAACAATAGCGTCGGCCTGAACCGTCGCTAATATGAAAAAAATATAATTATTTAAAATAATAACTAAAAATGAGGAAAACTAAATTGGTGGGGGTAATGAAATTTTGGCACAAACACTAGCGTAGGTCAAAATAAACGCTTGGTCAACACCAGGTAATTTTCTCAAAATCAAACCTTTTTCAAATTATTTTCTTAACAAATACACTCGAAGGACACATGCACTAAGTAGTGAAGAAATAATGATTAAATGTATGTCCCTTTGTTCTTAGTCTGACGACGCTTGATGTATAGGTTATCGTTCGAATTATCACCTTCACTCATGAACTTTAGTTTTATTCGTGCTATATATTTTTGAAGTGAAATGGAGGAAAATGACTAGTTAGGCGTATGCTCCTCTATGAAGTTTTTAATAAAGACAAAGAAGAGTGATCTCTTCTGTCCAAAAGGGTAAACCAACTTTGAAAGAGAAAATAGAACAATAGACAATATGCCATAAAAGTTATTTAATAGCATTTTCTTTTGTTTTTGATAGCGTTGAAAAGCGCTATTAAACGTGCCCCTAATGTGAACGATTTTGTTCAATAGCACTTTAAAAGAGCTATTAAAGTACTAGTTTTTAATATAAAAATAATAATTAATTAAAACAATAAGTTTAAAGGAGCCAAACGAAATTTGTGGAGGAAAATGGAAATTTTAGTACAAACAGTAGCGTCGTCTTGAACCGTCGCTAATATAAGAAAATAAGAATTAATTAAGATGATAACTAATAAGGAGGCAAACAAAATTTGTTATGGGAAATGAATATTTTTTCATAAACAATAGCGTCGGCCTGAACCGTCGCTAATATGAAAAAAATATAATTATTTAAAATAATAACTAAAAATGAGGAAAACTAAATTGGTGGGGGTAATGAAATTTTGGCACAAACATTAGCGTAGGTCAAAATAAACGCTTGGTCAACACCAGGTAATTTTCTCAAAATCAAACCTTTTTCAAATTATTTTCTTAACAAATACACTCGAAGGACACATGCACTAAGTAGTGAAGAAATAATGATTAAATGTATGTCCCTTGGTTCTTAGTCTGACGACGCTTGATGTATAGGTTATCGTTCGAATTATCACCTTCACTCATGAACTTTAGTTTTATTCGTGCTATATATTTTTTATGTGAAATGGAGGAAAATGACTAGTTAGGCGTATGCTCCTCTTATGAATTTTTAATAAAGACAAAGAAGAGTGATCTCTTCTGTCTAAAAGGGTAAACCAACTTTGAAAGAGAAAATAGAACAATAGACAATATGCCATAAAAGTTATTTAATAGCACTTTCTTTTGTTTTTGATAGCGTTGAAAAACGCTATTAAACGTGCCTCTAATGTGAACGATTTTGTTCAATAGCACTTTAAAAGAGCTATTAAAGTACTAGTTTTTAATATAAAAATAATAATTAATTAAAACAATAAGTTTAAAGGAGCCAAATGAAATTCGTGGAGGAAAATGGAAATTTTAGTACAAACAGTAGCGTCGTCTTGAACCGTCGCTAATATAAGAAAATAAGAATTAATTAAGATGATAACTAATAAGGAGGCAAACAAAATTTGTTATGGGAAATGAATTTTTTTTCTTAAACAATAGCGTCGGCCTGAACCGTCGCTAATATGAAAAAAATATAATTATTTAAAATAATAACTAAAAATGAGGAAAACTAAATTGGTGGCGGTAATGAAATTTTGGCACAAACATTAGCGTAGGTCAAAATAAACGCTTTGTCAACACCAGGTAATTTTCTCAAAGTCAAACCTTTTTCAAATTATTTTCTTAACAAATACACTCGAAGGACACATGCACTAAGTAGTGAAGAAAGAATGATTAAATGTATGTCTCTTTGTTCTTAGTCTGACGACGCTTGATGTATAGGTTATCGTTCAAATTATCACCTTCACTCATGAACTTTAGTTTTATTCGTGCTATATATTTTTGAAGTGAAATGGAGGAAAATGACTAGTTAGGCGTATGCTCCTCTTATGAAGTTTTTAATAAAGACAAAGAAGAGTGATCTCTTATGTCCAAAAGGGTAAACCAACTTTGAAAGAGAAAATAGAACAATAGACAATATGCCATAAAAGTTATTTAATAGCACTTTCTTTTGTTTTTGATAGCATTGAAAAGTGCTATTAAACGTGCCCCTAATGTGAACGATTTTGTTCAATAGCACTTTAAAAGAGCTATTAAAGTACTAGTTTTTAATATAAAAATAATAATTAATTAAAACAATAAGTTTAAAGGAGCCAAACGAAATTCGTGGAGGAAAATGGAAATTTTAGTACAAACAGTAGCGTCGTCTTGAACCGTCGCTAATATAAGAAAATAAGAATTAATTAAGATGATAACTAATAAGGAGGCAAACAAAATTTGTTATGGGAAATGAATATTTTTTCATAAACAATAGCGTCGGCCTGAACCGTCGCTAATATGAAAAAAATATAATTATTTAAAATAATAACTAAAAATGAGGAAAACTAAATTGGTGGGGGTAATGAAATTTTGGCACAAACATTAGCGTAGGTCAAAATAAATGCTTGGTCAACACCAGGTAATTTTCTCAAAATCAAACCTTTTTCAAATTATTTTCTTAACAAATACACTCGAAGGACACATGCACTAAGTAGTGAAGAAATAATGATTAAATGTATGTCCCTTTGTTCTTAGTCTGACGACGCTTGATGTATAGATTATCGTTCGAATTATCACCTTCACTCATGAACTTTAGTTTTATTCGTGCTATATATTTTTGATGTGAAATGGAGGAAAATGACTAGTTAGGCGTATGCTCCTCTTATGAATTTTTAATAAAGACAAAGAAGAGTGATCTCTTCTGTCCAAAAGGGTAAACCAACTTTGAAAGAGAAAATAGAACAATAGACAATATGCCATAAAAGTTATTTAATAGCACTTTCTTTTGTTTTTGATAGCGTTGAAAAGCGCTATTAAACGTGCCTCTAATGTGAACGATTTTGTTCAATAGCACTTTAAAAGAGCTATTAAAGTACTAGTTTTTAATATAAAAATAATAATTAATTAAAACAATAAGTTTAAAGGAGCCAAATGAAATTCGTGGAGGAAAATGGAAATTTTAGTACAAACAGTAGCGTCGTCTTGAACCGTCGCTAATATAAGAAAATAAGAATTAATTAAAATGATAACTAATAAGGAGGCAAACAAAATTTGTTATGGGAAATGAATTTTTTTTCTTAAACAATAGCGTCGGCCTGAACCGTCGCTAATATGAAAAAAATATAATTATTTAAAATAATAACTAAAAATGAGGAAAACTAAATTGGTGGGGGTAATGAAATTTTGGCACAAACATTAGCGTAGGTCAAAATAAACGCTTTGTCAACACCAGGTAATTTTCTCAAAGTCAAACCTTTTTCAAATTATTTTCTTAACAAATACACTCGAAGGACACATGCACTAAGTAGTGAAGAAAGAATGATTAAATGTATGTCTCTTTGTTCTTAGTCTGACGACGCTTGATGTATATGTTATCATTCGAATTATCACCTTCACTCATGAACTTTAGTTTTATTCGTGCTATATATTTTTAAAGTGAAATGGAGGAAAATGACTAGTTAGGCGTATGCTCCTCTTATGAATTTTTAATAAAGACAAAGAAGAGTGATCTCTTCTGTCCAAAAGGGTAAACCAACTTTGAAAGAGAAAATAGAACAATAGACAATATGCCATAAAAGTTATTTAATAGCACTTTCTTTTGTTTTTGATAGCATTGAAAAGCGCTATTAAACGTGCCTCTAATGTGAACGATTTTGTTCAATAGCACTTTAAAAGAGTTATTAAAGTACTAGTTTTTAATATAAAAATAATAATTAATTAAAACAATAAGTTTAAAGGAGCCAAATGAAATTCGTGGAGGAAAATGGAAATTTTAGTACAAACAGTAGCGTCGTCTTGAACCGTCGCTAATATAAGAAAATAAGAATTAATTAAGATGATAACTAATAAGGAGGCAAACAAAATTTGTTATGGGAAATGAATTTTTTTTCTTAAACAATAGCGTCGGCCTGAACCGTCGCTAATATGAAAAAAATATAATTATTTAAAATAATAACTAAAAATGAGGAAAACTAAATTGGTGGGGGTAATGAAATTTTGGCACAAACATTAGCGTAGGTCAAAATAAACGCTTTGTCAACACCAGGTAATTTTCTCAAAGTCAAACCTTTTTCAAATTATTTTCTTAACAAATACACTCGAAGGACACATGCACTAAGTAGTGAAGAAAGAATGATTAAATGTATGTCTCTTTGTTCTTAGTCTGACGACGCTTGATGTATAGGTTATCGTTCGAATTATCACCTTCACTCATGAACTTTAGTTTTATTCGTGCTATATATTTTTGAAGTGAAATGGAGGAAAATGACTAGTTAGGCGTATGCTCCTCTTATGAAGTTTTTAATAAAGACAAAGAGGAGTGATCTCTTATGTCCAAAAGGGTAAACCAACTTTGAAAGAGAAAATAGAACAATAGACAATATGCCATAAAAGTTATTTAATAGCACTTTCTTTTGTTTTTGATAGCGTTGAAAAGTGCTATTAAACGTGCCCCTAATGTGAACGATTTTGTTCAATAGCACTTTAAAAGAGCTATTAAAGTACTAGTTTTTAATATAAAAATAATAATTAATTAAAACAATAAGTTTAAAGGATCCAAACGAAATTCGTGGAGGAAAATGGAAATTTTAGTACAAACAGTAGCGTCGTCTTGAACCGTCGCTAATATGAGAAAATAAGAATTAATTAAGATGATAACTAATAAGGAGGCAAACAAAATTTGTTATGGGAAATGAATATTTTTTCATAAACAATAGCGTCGGCCTGAACCGTCGCTAATATGAAAAAAATATAATTATTTAAAATAATAACTAAAAATGAGGAAAACTAAATTGGTGGGGGTAATGAAATTTTCGCACAAACATTAGCGTAGGTCAAAATAAACGCTTGGTCAACACCAGGTAATTTTCTCAAAATCAAACCTTTTTCAAATTATTTTCTTAACAAATACACTCGAAGGACACATGCACTAAGTAGTGAAGAAAGAATGATTAAATGTATGTCCCTTTGTTCTTAGTCTGACGACGCTTGATGTATAGGTTATCGTTCGAATTATCACCTTCACTCATGAACTTTAGTTTTATTCGTGCTATATATTTTTGAAGTGAAATGGAGGAAAATGACTAGTTAGGCGTATGCTCCTCTTATGAGTTTTTAATAAAGACAAAGAAGAGTGATCTCTTCTGTCCAAAAGGGTAAACCATCTTTGAAAGAGAAAATAGAACAATAGACAATATGCCATAAAAGTTATTTAATAGCACTTTCTTTTGTTTTTGATAGCGTTGAAAAGCGCTATTAAACGTGCCCCTAATGTGAACGATTTTGTTCAATAGCACTTTAAAAGATCTATTAAAGTACTAGTTTTTAATATAAAAATAATAATTAATTAAAACAATAAGTTTAAAGGAGCCAAACGAAATTCGTGGAGGAAAATGGAAATTTTAGTACAAACAGTAGCGTCGTCTTGAACCGTCGCTAATATAAGAAAATAAGAATTAATTAAGATGATAACTAATAAGGAGGCAAACAAAATTTGTTATGGGAAATGAATATTTTTTCATAAACAATAGCGTCGGCCTGAACCGTCGCTAATATGAAAAAAAATATAATTATTTAAAATAATAACTAAAAATGAGGAAAACTAAATTGGTGGGGGTAATGAAATTTTGGCACAAACATCAGCGTAGGTCAAAATAAATGCTTGGTCAACACCAGGTAATTTTCTCAAAATCAAACCTTTTTCAAATTATTTTCTTAACAAATACACTCGAAGGACACATGCACTAAGTAGTGAAGAAATAATGATTAAATTTATGTCCCTTTGTTCTTAGTCTGACGACGCTTGATGTATAGGTTATCGTTCGAATTATCACCTTCACTCATGAACTTTAGTTTTATTCGTGCTATATATTTTTGATGTGAAATGGAGGAAAATGACTAGTTAGGCGTATGCTCCTCTTATGAATTTTTAATAAAGACAAAGAAGAGTGATCTCTTCTGTCCAAAAGGGTAAACCAACTTTGAAAGAGAAAATAGAACAATAGACAATATGCCATAAAAGTTATTTAATAGCACTTTCTTTTGTTTTTGATAGCGTTGAAAAGCGCTATTAAACGTGCCTCTAATGTGAACGATTTTGTTCAATAGCACTTTAAAAGAGCTATTAAAGTACTAGTTTTTAATATAAAAATAATAATTAATTAAAACAATAAGTTTAAAGGAGCCAAATGAAATTCGTGGAGGAAAATGGAAATTTTAGTACAAACAGTAGCGTCGTCTTGAACCGTCGCTAATATAAGAAAATAAGAATTAATTAAGATGATAACTAATAAGGAGGCAAACAAAATTTGTTATGGGAAATGAATTTTTTTTCTTAAACAATAGCGTCGGCCTGAACCGTCGCTAATATGAAAAAAATATAATTATTTAAAATAATAACTAAAAATGAGGAAAACTAAATTGGTGGGGGTAATGAAATTTTGGCACAAACATTAGCGTAGGTCAAAATAAACGCATTGTCAACACCAGGTAATTTTCTCAAAGTCAAACCTTTTTCAAATTATTTTCTTAACAAATACACTCGAAGGACACATGCACTAAGTAGTGAAGAAAGAATGATTAAATGTATGTCTCTTTGTTCTTAGTCTGACGACGCTTGATGTATAGGTTATCGTTCGAATTATCACCTTCACTCATGAACTTTAGTTTTATTCGTGCTATATATTTTTAAAGTGAAATGGAGGAAAATGACTAGTTAGGCGTATGCTCCTCTTATGAATTTTTAATAAAGACAAAGAAGAGTGATCTCTTCTGTCCAAAAGGGTAAACCAACTTTGAAAGAGAAAATAGAACAATAGACAATATGCCATAAAAGTTATTTAATAGCACTTTCTTTTGTTTTTGATAGCATTGAAAAGCGCTATTAAACGTGCCTCTAATGTGAACGATTTTGTTCAATAGCACTTTAAAAGAGCTATTAAAGTACTAGTTTTTAATATAAAAATAATAATTAATTAAAACAATAAGTTTAAAGGAGCCAAATGAAATTCGTGGAGGAAAATGGAAATTTTAGTACAAACAGTATCGTCGTCTTGAACCGTCGCTAATATAAGAAAATAAGAATTAATTAAGAAGATAACTAATAAGGAGGCAAACAAAATTTGTTATGGGAAATGAATTTTTTTTCTTAAACAATAGCATCGGCCTGAACCATCGCTAATATGAAAAAAATATAATTATTTAAAATAATAACTAAAAATGAGGAAAACTAAATTGGTGGGGGTAATGAAATTTTGGCACAAACATTAGCGTAGGTCAAAATAAACGCTTTGTCAACACCAGGTAATTTTCTCAAAGTCAAACCTTTTTCAAATTATTTTCTTAACAAATACACTCGAAGGACACATGCACTAAGTAGTGAAGAAAGAATGATTAAATGTATGTCTCTTTGTTCTTAGTCTGACGACGCTTGATGTATAGGTTATCGTTCGAATTATCACCTTCACTCATGAACTTTAGTTTTATTCGTGCTATATATTTTTGAAGTGAAATGGAGGAAAATGACTAGTTAGGCGTATGCTCCTCTTATGAAGTTTTTAATAAAGACAAAGAAGAGTGATCTCTTATGTCCAAAAGGGTAAACCAACTTTGAAAGAGAAAATAGAACAATAGACAATATGCCATAAAAGTTATTTAATAGCACTTTCTTTTGTTTTTGATAGCGTTGAAAAGTGCTATTAAACGTGCCCCTAATGTGAACGATTTTGTTCAATAGCACTTTAAAAGAGCTATTAAAGTACTAGTTTTTAATATAAAAATAATAATTAATTAAAACAATAAGTTTAAAGGAGCAAAACGAAATTCGTGGAGGAAAATGGAAATTTTAGTACAAACAGTAGCGTCGTCTTGAACCGTCGCTAATATAAGAAAATAAGAATTAATTAAGATGATAACTAATAAGGAGGCAAACAAAATTTGTTATGGGAAATGAATATTTTTTCATAAACAATAGCGTCGGCCTGAACCGTCGCTAATATGAAAAAAATATAATTATTTAAAATAATAACTAAAAATGAGGAAAACTAAATTGGTGGGGGTAATGAAATTTTCGCACAAACATTAGCGTAGGTCAAAATAAACGCTTGGTCAACACCAGGTAATTTTCTCAAAATCAAACCTTTTTCAAATTATTTTCTTAACAAATACACTCGAAGGACACATGCACTAAGTAGTGAAGAAAGAATGATTAAATGTATGTCCCTTTGTTCTTAGTCTGACGACGCTTGATGTATAGGTTATCGTTCGAATTATCACCTTCACTCATGAACTTTAGTTTTATTCGTGCTATATATTTTTGAAGTGAAATGGAGGAAAATGACTAGTTAGGCGTATGCTCCTCTTATGAGTTTTTAATAAAGACAAAGAAGAGTGATCTCTTCTGTCCAAAAGGGTAAACCATCTTTGAAAGAGAAAATAGAACAATAGACAATATGCCATAAAAGTTATTTAATAGCACTTTCTTTTGTTTTTGATAGCGTTGAAAAGCGCTATTAAACGTGCCCCTAATGTGAACGATTTTGTTCAATAGCACTTTAAAAGATCTATTAAAGTACTAGTTTTTAATATAAAAATAATAATTAATTAAAACAATAAGTTTAAAGGAGCCAAACGAAATTCGTGGAGGAAAATGGAAATTTTAGTACAAACAGTAGCGTCGTCTTGAACCGTCGCTAATATAAGAAAATAGGAATTAATTAAGATGATAACTAATAAGGAGGCAAACAAAATTTGTTATGGGAAATGAATATTTTTTCATAAACAATAGCGTCGGCCTGAACCGTCGCTAATATGAAAAAAAATATAATTATTTAAAATAATAACTAAAAATGAGGAAAACTAAATTGGTGGGGGTAATGAAATTTTCGCACAAACATTAGCGTAGGTCAAAATAAACGCTTGGTCAACACTAGGTAAATTTCTCAAAATCAAACCTTTTTCAAATTATTTTCTTAACAAATACACTCAAAGGACACATGCACTAAGTAGTGAAGAAAGAATGATTAAATGTATGTCCCTTTGTTCTTAGTCTGACGACGCTTGATGTATAGGTTATCGTTCGAATTATCACCTTCACTCATGAACTTTAGTTTTATTCGTGCTATATATTTTTGAAGTGAAATGGAGGAAAATGACTAGTTAGGCGTATGCTCCTCTTATGAAGTTTTTAATAAAGACAAAGAAGAGTGATCTCTTCTGTCCAAAAGGGTAAACCAACTTTGAAAGAGAAAATAGAACAATAGACAATATGCCATAAAAGTTATTTAATAGCACTTTCTTTTGTTTTTGATAGCGTTGAAAAGCGCTATTAAACGTGCCCCTAATGTGAACGATTTTGTTCAATAGCACTTTAAAAGAGCTATTAAAGTACTAGTTTTTAATATAAAAATAATAATTAATTAAAACAATAAGTATAAAGGAGCCAAACGAAATTCGTGGAGGAAAATGGAAATTTTAGTACAAACAGTAGCGTCGTCTTGAACCGTCACTAATATAAGAAAATAAGAATTAATTAAGATGATAACTAATAAGGAGGCAAAAAAAAATTGTTATGGGAAATGAATATTTTTTCATAAACAATAGTGTCGGCCTGAACCGTCGCTAATATGAAAAAAATATAATTATTTAAAATAATAACTAAAAATGAGGAAAACTAAATTGGTGGGGGTAATGAAATTTTGGCACAAACATTAGCGTAGGTCAAAATAAACGCTTGGTCAACACCAGGTAATTTTCTCAAAATCAAACCTTTTTCAAATTATTTTCTTAACAAATACACTCAAAGGACACATGCACTAAGTAGTGAAGAAATAATGATTAAATGTATGTCCCTTTGTTCTTAGTCTAACGACGCTTGATGTATAGGTTATCGTTCGAATTATAACCTTCACTCATGAACTTTAGTTTTATTCGTGCTATATATTTTTGAAGTGAAATGGAGGAAAATGACTAGTTAGGCGTATGCTCCTCTTATGAAGTTTTTAATAAAGACAAAGAAGAGTGATCTCTTCTGTCCAAAAGGGTAAACCAACTTTGAAAGAGAAAATAGAACAATAGACAATATGCCATAAAAGTTATTTAATAGCACTTTCTTTTGTTTTTGATAGCGTTGAAAAGCGCTATTAAACGTGCCCCTAATGTGAACGATTTTGTTCAATAGCACTTTAAAAAAGATATTAAAGTACTAGTTTTTAATATAAAAATAATAATTAATTAAAACAATAAGTTTAAAGGAGCCAAACGAAATTCGTGGAGGAAAATGGAAATTTTAGTACAAACAGTAGCGTCGTCTTGAACCGTCGCTAATATAAGAAAATAAGAATTAATTAAGATGATAACTAATAAGGAGGCAAACAAAATTTGTTATGGGAAATGAATATTTTTTCATAAACAATAGCGTCGGCCTGAACCGTCGCTAATATGAAAAAAATATAATTATTTAAAATAATAACTAAAAATGAGGAAAACTAAATTGGTGGGGGTAATGAAATTTTGGCACAAACATTAGCGTAGGTCAAAATAAACGCTTGGTCAACACCAGGTGATTTTCTCAAAATCAAACCTTTTTCAAATTATTTTCTTAACAAATACACTCGAAGGACACATGCACTAAGTAGTGAAGAAATAATGATTAAATGTATGTCCCTTTGTTCTTAGTCTGACGACGCTTGATGTATAGGTTATCGTTCGAATTATCACCTTCACTCATGAACTTTAGTTTTATTCGTGCTATATATTTTTGATGTGAAATGGAGGAAAATGACTAGTTAGGCGTATGCTCCTCTTATGAATTTTTAATAAAGACAAAGAAGAGTGATCTCTTCTGTCCAAAAGGGTAAACCAACTTTGAAAGAGAAAATAGAACAATAGACAATATGCCATAAAAGTTATTTAATAGCACTTTCTTTTGTTTTTGATAGCGTTGAAAAGCGCTATTAAACGTGCCTCTAATGTGAACGATTTTGTTCAATAGCACTTTAAAAGAGCTATTAAAGTACTAGTTTTTAATATAAAAATAATAATTTATTAAAACAATTTGTTTAAAGGAGCCAAATGAAATTCGTGGAGGAAAATGGAAATTTTAGTACAAACAGTAGCGTCGTCTTGAACCGTCGCTAATATAAGAAAATAAGAATTAATTAAGATGATAACTAATAAGGAGGCAAACAAAATTTGTTATGGCAAATGAATTTTTTTTCTTAAACAATAGCGTCGGCCTGAACCGTCGCTAATATGAAAAAAATATAATTATTTAAAATAATAACTAAAAATGAGGAAAACTAAATTGGTGGGGGTAATGAAATTTTGGCACAAACATTAGCGTAGGTCAAAATAAACGCTTTGTCAACACCAGGTAATTTTCTCAAAGTCAAACCTTTTTCAAATTATTTTCTTAACAAATACACTCGAAGGACACATGCACTAAGTAGTGAAGAAAGAATGATTAAATGTATGTCTCTTTGTTCTTAGTCTGACGACGCTTGATGTATAGGTTATCGTTCGAATTATCACCTTCACTCATGAACTTTAGTTTTATTCGTGCTATATATTTTTAAAGTGAAATGGAGGAAAATGACTAGTTAGGCGTATGCTCCTCTTATGAATTTTTAATAAAGACAAAGAAGAGTGATCTCTTCTGTCCAAAAGGGAAAACCAACTTTGAAAGAGAAAATAGAACAATAGACAATATGCCATAAAAGTTATTTAATAGCACTTTCTTTTGTTTTTGATAGCATTGAAAAGCGCTATTAAACGTGCCTCTAATGTGAACGATTTTGTTCAATAGCACTTTAAAAGAGCTATTAAAGTACTAGTTTTTAATATAAAAATAATAATTAATTAAAACAATAAGTTTAAAGGAGCCAAATGAAATTCGTGGAGGAAAATGGAAATTTTAGTACAAACAGTAGCGTCGTCTTGAACCGTCGCTAATATAAGAAAATAAGAATTAATTAAGATGATAACTAATAAGGAGGCAAACAAAATTTGTTATGGGAAATGATTTTTTTTTCTTAAACAATAGCGTCGGCCTGAACCATCGCTAATATGAAAAAAATATAATTATTTAAAATAATAACTAAAAATGAGGAAAACTAAATTGGTGGGGGTAATGAAATTTTGGCACAAACATTAGCGTAGGTCAAAATAAACGCTTTGTCAACACCAGGTAATTTTCTCAAAGTCAAACCTTTTTCAAATTATTTTCTTAACAAATACACTCGAAGGACACATGCACTAAGTAGTGAAGAAAGAATGATTAAATGTATGTCTCTTTGTTCTTAGTCTGACGACGCTTGATGTATAGGTTATCGTTCGAATTATCACCTTCACTCATGAACTTTAGTTTTATTCGTGCTATATATTTTTGAAGTGAAATGGAGGAAAATGACTAGTTAGGCGTATGCTCCTCTTATGAAGTTTTTAATAAAGACAAAGAAGAGTGATCTCTTATGTCCAAAAGGGTAAACCAACTTTGAAAGAGAAAATAGAACAATAGACAATATGCCATAAAAGTTATTTAATAGCACTTTCTTTTGTTTTTGATAGCGTTGAAAAGTGCTATTAAACGTGCCCCTAATGTGAACGATTTTGTTCAATAGCACTTTAAAAGAGCTATTAAAGTACTAGTTTTTAATATAAAAATAAAAATTAATTAAAACAATAAGTTTAAAGGAGCCAAACGAAATTCGTGGAGGAAAATGGAAATTTTAGTACAAACAGTAGCGTCGTCTTGAACCGTCGCTAATATAAGAAAATAAGAATTAATTAAGATGATAACTAATAAGGAGGCAAACAAAATTTGTTATGGGAAATGAATATTTTTTCATAAACAATAGCGTCGGCCTGAACCGTCGCTAATATGAAAAAAATATAATTATTTAAAATAATAACTAAAAATGAGGAAAACTAAATTGGTGGGGGTAATGAAATTTTCGCACAAACATTAGCGTAGGTCAAAATAAACGCTTGGTCAACACCAGGTAATTTTCTCAAAATCAAACCTTTTTCAAATTATTTTCTTAACAAATACACTCGAAGGACACATGCACTAAGTAGTGAAGAAAGAATGATTAAATGTATGTCCCTTTGTTCTTAGTCTGACGACGCTTGATGTATAGGTTATCGTTCGAATTATCACCTTCACTCATGAACTTTAGTTTTATTCGTGCTATATATTTTTGAAGTGAAATGGAGGAAAATGACTAGTTAGGCGTATGCTCCTCTTATGAGTTTTTAATAAAGACAAAGAAGAGTGATCTCTTCTGTCCAAAAGGGTAAACCATCTTTGAAAGAGAAAATAGAACAATAGACAATATGCCATAAAAGTTATTTAATAGCACTTTCTTTTGTTTTTGATAGCGTTGAATAGCGCTATTAAACGTGCCCCTAATGTGAACGATTTTGTTCAATAGCACTTTAAAAGATCTATTAAAGTACTAGTTTTTAATATAAAAATAATAATTAATTAAAACAATAAGTTTAAAGGAGCCAAACGAAATTCGTGGAGGAAAATGGAAATTTTAGTACAAACAGTAGCGTCGTCTTGAACCGTCGCTAATATAAGAAAATAAGAATTAATTAAGATGATAACTAATAAGGAGGCAAACAAAATTTGTTATGGGAAATGAATATTTTTTCATAAACAATAGCGTCGGCCTGAACCGTCGCTAATATGAAAAAAATCTAATTATTTAAAATAATAACTAAAAATGAGGAAAACTAAATTGGTGGGGGTAATGAAATTTTGGCACAAACATTAGCGGAGGTCAAAATAAACGCTTGGTCAACACCAGGTAATTTTCTCAAAATCAAACCTTTTTCAAATTATTTTCTTAACAAATACACTCGAAGGACACATGCACTAAGTAGTGAAGAAAGAATGATTAAATTTATGTCCCTTTGTTCTTAGTCTGACGACGCTTGATGTATAGGTTATCGTTCGAATTATCACCTTCACTCATGAACTTTAGTTTTATTCGTGCTATATATTTTTGAAGTGAAATGGAGGAAAATGACTAGTTAGGCGTATGCTCCTCTTATGAAGTTTTTAATAAAGACAAAGAAGAGTGATCTCTTCTGTCCAAAAGGGTAAACCAACTTTGAAAGAGAAAATAGAACAATAGACAATATGCCATAAAAGTTATTTAATAGCACTTTCTTTTGTTTTTGATAGCGTTGAAAAGCGCTATTAAACGTGCCCCTAATTTGAACGATTTTGTTCAATAGCACTTTAAAAGAACTATTAAAGTACTAGTTTTTAATATAAAAATAATAATTAAATAAAACAATAAGTTTAAAGGAGCCAAACGAAATTCGTGGAGGAAAATGGAAATTTTAGTACAAACAGTAGCGTCGTCTTGAACCGTCGCTAATATAAGAAAATAAGAATTAATTAAGATGATAACTAATAAGGAGGCAAACAAAATTTGTTATGGGAAATGAATATTTTTTCATAAACAATAGCGTCGGCCTGAACCGTCGCTAATATGAATTAAAAATAATTATTTAAAATAATAACTAAAAATGAGGAAAACTAAATTGGTGGGGGTAATGAAATTTTGGCACAAACATTAGCAGAGGTCAAAATAAACGCTTGGTCAACACCAGGTAATTTTCTCAAAATCAAACCTTTTTCAAATTATTTTCTTAACAAATACACTCGAAGGACACATGCACTAAGTAGTGAAGAAAGAATGATTAAATGTATGTCCCTTTGTTCTTAGTCTGACGACGCTTGATGTATAGGTTATCGTTCGAATTATCACCTTCACTCATGAACTTTAGTTTTATTCGTGCTATATATTTTTGAAGTGAAATGGAGGAAAATGACTAGTTAGGCGTATGCTCCTCTTATGAAGTTTTTAATAAAGACAAAGAAGAGTGATCTCTTCTGTCCAAAAGGGTAAACCAACTTTGAAAGAGAAAATAGAACAATAGACAATATGCCATAAAAGTTATTTAATAGCACTTTCTTTTGTTTTTGATAGCGTTGAAAAGCGCTATTAAACGTGCCCCTAATGTGAACGATTTTGTTCAATAGCACTTTAAAAGAGCTATTAAAGTACTAGTTTTTAATATAAAAATAATAATTAATTAAAACAATAAGTTTAAAGGAGCCAAACGAAATTCGTGGAGGAAAATGGAAATTTTAGTACAAACAGTAGCGTCGTCTTGAACCGTCGCTAATATAAGAAAATAAGAATTAATTAAGATGATAACTAATAAGGAGGCAAACAAAATTTGTTATGGGAAATGAATATTTTTTCATAAACAATAGCGTCGGCCTGAACCGTCGCTAATATGAAAAAAATATAATTATTTAAAATAATAACTAAAAATGAGGAAAACTAAATTGGTGGGGGTAATGAAATTTTCGCACAAACATTAGCGTAGGTCAAAATAAACGCTTGGTCAACACCAGGTAATTTTCTCAAAATCAAACCTTTTTCAAATTATTTTCTTAACAAATACACTCGAAGGACACATGCACTAAGTAGTGAAGAAAGAATGATTAAATGTATGTCCCTTTGTTCTTAGTCTGACGACGCTTTATGTATAGGTTATCGTTCGAATTATCACCTTCACTCATGAACTTTAGTTTTATTCGTGCTATATATTTTTGAAGTGAAATGGAGGAAAATGACTAGTTAGGCGTATGCTCCTCTTATGAAGTTTTTAATAAAGACAAAGAAGAGTGATCTCTTCTGTCCAAAAGGGTAAACCAACTTTGAAAGAGAAAATAGAACAATAGACAATATGCCATAAAAGTTATTTAATAGCACTTTCTTTTGTTTTTGATAGCGTTGAAAAGCGCTATTAAACGTGCCCCTAATGTGAACGATTTTGTTCAATAGCACTTTAAAAGAGCTATTAAAGTACTAGTTTTTAATATAAAAATAATAATTAATTAAAACAATAAGTATAAAGGAGCCAAACGAAATTCGTGGAGGAAAATGGAAATTTTAGTACAAACAGTAGCGTCGTCTTGAACCGTCGCTAATATAAGAAAATAAGAATTAATTAAGATGATAACTAATAAGGAGGCAAACAAAATTTGTTATGGGAAATGAATATTTTTTCATAAACAATAGCGTCGGCCTGAACCGTCGCTAATATGAAAAAAATCTAATTATTTAAAATAATAACTAAAAATGAGGAAAACTAAATTGGTGGGGGTAATGAAATTTTGGCACAAACATTAGCGGAGGTCAAAATAAACGCTTGGTCAACACCAGGTAATTTTCTCAAAATCAAACCTTTTTCAAATTATTTTCTTAACAAATACACTCGAAGGACACATGCACTAAGTAGTGAAGAAAGAATGATTAAATTTATGTCCCTTTGTTCTTAGTCTGACGACGCTTGATGTATAGGTTATCGTTCGAATTATCACCTTCACTCATGAACTTTAGTTTTATTCGTGCTATATATTTTTGAAATGAAATGGAGGAAAATGACTAGTTAGGCGTATGCTCCTCTTATGAAGTTTTTAATAAAGACAAAGAAGAGTGATCTCTTCTGTCCAAAAGGGTAAACCAACTTTGAAAGAGAAAATAGAACAATAGACAATATGCCATAAAAGTTATTTAATAGCACTTTCTTTTGTTTTTGATAGCGTTGAAAAGCGCTATTAAACGTGCCCCTAATTTGAACGATTTTGTTCAATAGAACTTTAAAAGAACTATTAAAGTACTAGTTTTTAATATAAAAATAATAATTAAATAAAACAATAAGTTTAAAGGAGCCAAACGAAATTCGTGGAGGAAAATGGAAATTTTAGTACAAACAGTAGCGTCGTCTTGAACCGTCGCTAATATAAGAAAATAAGAATTAATTAAGATGATAACTAATAAGGAGGCAAACAAAATTTGTTATGGGAAATGAATATTTTTTCATAAACAATAGCGTCGGCCTGAACCGTCGCTAATATGAATTAAATATAATTATTTAAAATAATAACTAAAAATGAGGAAAACTAAATTGGTGGGGGTAATGAAATTTTCGCACAAACATTAGCAGAGGTCAAAATAAACGCTTGGTCAACACCAGGTAATTTTCTCAAAATCAAACCTTTTTCAAATTATTTTCTTAACAAATACACTCGAAGGACACATGCACTAAGTAGTGAAGAAAGAATGATTAAATGTATGTCCCTTTGTTCTTTGTCTGACGACGCTTGATGTATAGGTTATCGTTCGAATTATCACCTTCACTCATGAACTTTAGTTTTATTCGTGCTATATATTTTTGAAGTGAAATGGAGGAAAATGACTAGTTAGGCGTATGCTCCTCTTATGAAGTTTTTAATAAAGACAAAGAAGAGTGATCTCTTCTGTCCAAAAGGGTAAACCAACTTTGAAAGAGAAAATAGAACAATAGACAATATGCCATAAAAGTTATTTAATAGCACTTTCTTTTGTTTTTGATAGCGTTGAAAAGCGCTATTAAACGTGCCCCTAATGTGAACGATTTTGTTCAATAGCACTTTAAAAGAGCTATTAAAGTACTAGTTTTTAATATAAAAATAATAATTAATTAAAACAATAAGTATAAAGGAGCCAAACGAAATTCGTGGAGGAAAATGGAAATTTTAGTACAAACAGTAGCGTCGTCTTGAACCGTCGCTAATATAAGAAAATAAGAATTAATTAAGATGATAACTAATAAGGAGGCAAACAAAATTTGTTATGGGAAATGAATATTTTTTCATAAACAATAGCGTCGGCCTGAACCGTCGCTAATATGAAAAAAATCTAATTATTTAAAATAATAACTAAAAATGAGGAAAACTAAATTGGTGGGGGTAATGAAATTTTGGCACAAACATTAGCGGAGGTCAAAATAAACGCTTGGTCAACACCAGGTAATTTTCTCAAAATCAAACCTTTTTCAAATTATTTTCTTAACAAATACACTCGAAGGACACATGCACTAAGTAGTGAAGAAAGAATGATTAAATTTATGTCCCTTTGTTCTTAGTCTGACGACGCTTGATGTATAGGTTATCGTTCGAATTATCACCTTCACTCATGAACTTTAGTTTTATTCGTGCTATATATTTTTGAAGTGAAATGGAGGAAAATGACTAGTTAGGCGTATGCTCCTCTTATGAAGTTTTTAATAAAGACAAAGAAGAGTGATCTCTTCTGTCCAAAAGGGTAAACCAACTTTGAAAGAGAAAATAGAACAATAGACAATATGCCATAAAAGTTATTTAATAGCACTTTCTTTTGTTTTTGATAGCGTTGAAAAGCGCTATTAAACGTGCCCCTAATTTGAACGATTTTGTTCAATAGCACTTTAAAAGAACTATTAAAGTACTAGTTTTTAATATAAAAATAATAATTAAATAAAACAATAAGTTTAAAGGAGCCAAACGAAATTCGTGGAGGAAAATGGAAATTTTAGTACAAACAGTAGCGTCGTCTTGAACCGTCGCTAATATAAGAAAATAAGAATTAATTAAGATGATAACTAATAAGGAGGCAAACAAAATTTGTTATGGGAAATGAATATTTTTTCATAAACAATAGCGTCGGCCTGAACCGTCGCTAATATGAATTAAATATAATTATTTAAAATAATAACTAAAAATGAGGAAAACTAAATTGGTGGGGGTAATGAAATTTTCGCACAAACATTAGCAGAGGTCAAAATAAACGCTTGGTCAACACCAGGTAATTTTCTCAAAATCAAACCTTTTTCAAATTATTTTCTTAACAAATACACTCGAAGGACACATGCACTAAGTAGTGAAGAAAGAATGATTAAATGTATGTCCCTTTGTTCTTAGTCTGACGACGCTTGATGTATAGGTTATCGTTCGAATTATCACCTTCACTCATGAACTTTAGTTTTATTCGTGCTATATATTTTTGAAGTGAAATGGAGGAAAATGACTAGTTAGGCGTATGCCACTCTTATGAAGTTTTTAATAAAGACAAAGAAGAGTGATCTCTTCTGTCCAAAAGGGTAAACCAACTTTGAAAGAGAAAATAGAACAATAGACAATATGCCATAAAAGTTATTTAATAGCACTTTCTTTTGTTTTTGATAGCGTTGAAAAGCGCTATTAAACGTGCCCCTAATGTGAACGATTTTGTTCAATAGCACTTTAAAAGAGCTATTAAAGTACTAGTTTTTAATATAAAAATAATAATTAATTAAAACAATAAGTATAAAGGAGCCAAACGAAATTCGTGGAGGAAAATGGAAATTTTAGTACAAACAGTAGCGTCGTCTTGAACCGTCGCTAATATAAGAAAATAAGAATTAATTAAGATGATAACTAATAAGGAGGCAAACAAAATTTGTTATGGGAAATGAATATTTTTTCATAAACAATAGCGTCGGCCTGAACCGTCGCTAATATGAAAAAAATATAATTATTTAAAATAATAACTAAAAATGAGGAAAACTAAATTGGTGGGGGTAATGAAATTTTGGCACAAACATTAGCGGAGGTCAAAATAAACGCTTGGTCAACACCAGGTAATTTTCTCAAAATCAAATCTTTTTCAAATTATTTTCTTAACAAATACACTCGAAGGACACATGCACTAAGTAGTGAAGAAAGAATGATTAAATGTATGTCCCTTTGTTCTTAGTCTGACGACGCTTGATGTATAGGTTATCGTTCGAATTATCACCTTCACTCATGAACTTTAGTTTTATTCGTGCTATATATTTTTGAAGTGAAATGGAGGAAAATGACTAGTTAGGCGTATGCTCCTCTTATGAGTTTTTAATAAAGACAAAGAAGAGTGATCTCTTCTGTCCAAAAGGGTAAACCATCTTTGAAAGAGAAAATAGAACAATAGACAATATGCCATAAAAGTTATTTAATAGAACTTTCTTTTGTTTTTGATAGCGTTGAAAAGCGCTATTAAACGTGCCCCTAATGTGAACGATTTTGTTCAATAGCACTTTAAAAGAGCTATTAAAGTACTAGTTTTTAATATAAAAATAATAATTAATTAAAACAATAAGTATAAAGGAGCCAAACGAAATTCGTGGAGGAAAATGGAAATTTTAGTACAAACAGTAGCGTCGTCTTGAACCGTCGCTAATATAAGAAAATAAGAATTAATTAAGATGATAACTAATAAGGAGGCAAACAAAATTTGTTATGGGAAATGAATATTTTTTCATAAACAATAGCGTCGGCCTGAACCGTCGCTAATATGAAAAAAATATAAATATTTTAAATAATAACTAAAAATGAGGAAAACTAAATTGGTGGGGGTAATGAAATTTTGGCACAAACATTAGCGGAGGTCAAAATGAACGCTTGGTCAACACCAGGTAATTTTCTCAAAATCAAACCATTTTCAAATTATTTTCTTAACAAATACACTCGAAGGACACATGCACTAAGTAGTGAAGAAAGAATGATTAAATGTATGTCCCTTTGTTCTTAGTCTGACGACGCTTGATGTATAGGTTATCGTTCGAATTATCACCTTCACTCATGAACTTTAGTTTTATTCGTGCTATATATTTTTGAAGTGAAATGGAGGAAAATGACTAGTTAGGCGTATGCTCCTCTTATGAGTTTTTAATAAAGACAAAGAAGAGTGATCTCTTCTGTCCAAAAGGGTAAACCAACTTTGAAAGAGAAAATAGAACAATAGACAATATGCCATAAAAGTTATTTAATAGCACTTTCTTTTGTTTTTGATAGCGTTGAAAAGAGCTATTAAACGTGCCCCTAATGTGAACGATTTTGTTCAATAGCACTTTAAAAGATCTATTAAAGTACTAGTTTTTAATATAAAAATAATAATTAATTAAAACAATAAGTTTAAAGGAGCCAAACGAAATTCGTGGAGGAAAATGGAAATTTTAGTACAAACAGTAGCGTCGTCTTGAACCGTCGCTAATATAAGAAAATAAGAATTAATTAAGATGATAACTAATAAGGAGGCAAACAAAATTTGTTATGGGAAATGAATATTTTTTCATAAACAATAGCGTCGGCCTGAACCGTCGCTAATATGAAAAAAATATAATTATTTAAAATAATAACTAAAAATGAGGAAAATTAAATTGGTGGGGGTAATGAAATTTTGGCACAAACATTAGCGGAGGTCAAAATAAACGCTTGGTCAACACCAGGTAATTTTCTCAAAATCAAACCTTTTTCAAATTATTTTCTTAACAAATACACTCGAAGGACACATGCACTAAGTAGTGAAGAAAGAATGATTAAATGTATGTCCCTTTGTTCTTAGTCTGACGACGCTTGATGTATAGGTTATCGTTCGAATTATCACCTTCACTCATGAACTTTAGTTTTATTCGTGCTATATATTTTTGAAGTGAAATGGAGGAAAATGACTAGTTAGGCGTATGCTCCTCTTATGAAGTTTTTAATAAAGACAAAGAAGAGTGATCTCTTCTGTCCAAAAGGGTAAACCAACTTTGAAAGAGAAAATAGAACAATAGACAATATGCCATAAAAGTTATTTAATAGCACTTTCTTTTGTTTTTGAAAGCGTTGAAAAGCGCTATTAAACGTGCCCCTAATGTGAACGATTTTGTTCAATAGCACTTTAAAAGAGCTATTAAAGTAAGAGTTTTTAATATAAAAATAATAATTAATTAAAACAATAAGTATAAAGGAGCCAAACGAAATTCGTGGAGGAAAATGGAAATTTTAGTACAAACAGTAGCGTCGTCTTGAACCGTCGCTAATATAAGAAAATAAGAATTAATTAAGATGATAACTAATAAGGAGGCAAACAAAATTTGTTATGGGAAATGAATATTTTTTCATAAACAATAGCGTCGGCCTGAACCGTCGCTAATATGAAAAAAATATAATTATTTAAAATAATAACTAAAAATGAGGAAAACTAAATTGGTGGGGGTAATGAAATTTTCGCACAAACATTAGCGTAGGTCAAAATAAACGCTTGGTCAACACCAGGTAATTTTCCTAAAATCAAACCTTTTTCAAATTATTTTCTTAACAAATACACTCGAAGGACACATGCACTAAGTAGTGAAGAAAGAATGATTAAATGTATGTCCCTTTGTTCTTAGTCTGACGACGCTTGATGTATAGGTTATCGTTCTAATTATCACCTTCACTCATGAACTTTAGTTTTATTCGTGCTATACATTTTTGAAGTGAAATGGAGGAAAATGACTAGTTAGGCGTATGCTCCTCTTATGAAGTTTTTAATAAAGACAAAGAAGAGTGATCTCTTCTGTCCAAAAGGGTAAACCAACTTTGAAAGAGAAAATAGAACAATAGACAATATGCCATAAAAGTTATTTAATAGCACTTTCTTTTGTTTTTGATAGCGTTGAAAAACGCTATTAAACGTGCCCCTAATGTGAACGATTTTGTTCAATAGCACTTTAAAAGAGCTATTAAAGTACTAGTTTTTAATATAAAAATAATAATTAATTAAAACAATAAGTTTAAAGGAGCCAAACGAAATTCGTGGAGGAAAATGGAAATTTTAGTACAAACAGTAGCGTCGTCTTGAACCGTCGCTAATATAAGAAAATAAGAATTAATTAAGATGATAACTAATAAGGAGGCAAACAAAATTTGTTATGGGAAATGAATATTTTTTCATAAACAATAGCGTCGGCCTGAACCGTCGCTAATATGAAAAAAATATAATTATTTAAAATAATAACTAAAAATGAGGAAAACTAAATTGGTGGGGGTAATGAAATTTTCGCACAAACATTAGCGTAGGTCAAAATAAACGCTTGGTCAACACCAGGTAATTTTCTCAAAATCAAACCTTTTTCAAATTATTTTCTTAACAAATACACTCGAAGGACACATGCACTAAGTAGTGAAGAAAGAATGATTAAATTTATGTCCCTTTGTTCTTAGTCTGACGACGCTTGATGTATAGGTTATCGTTCGAATTATCACCTTCACTCATGAACTTTAGTTTTATTCGTGCTATATATTTTTGAAGTGAAATGGAGGAAAATGACTAGTTAGGCGTATGCTCCTCTTATGAAGTTTTTAATAAAGACAAAGAAGAGTGATCTCTTCTGTCCAAAAGGGTAAACCAACTTTGAAAGAGAAAATAGAACAATAGACAATATGCCATAAAAGTTATTTAATAGCACTTTCTTTTGTTTTTGATAGCGTTGAAAAGCGCTATTAAACGTGCCCCTAATGTGAACGATTTTGTTCAATAGCACTTTAAAAGAGCTATTAAAGTAGTAGTTTTTAATATAAAAATATTAATTAATTAAAACAATAAGTTTAAAGGAGCCAAACGAAATTCGTGGAGGAAAATGGAAATTTTAGTACAAACAGTAGCGTCGTCTTGAACCGTCGCTAATATAAGAAAATAAGAATTAATAAAGATGATAACTAATAAGGAGGCAAACAAAATTTGTTATGGGAAATGAATATTTTTTCATAAACAATAGCGTCGGCCTGAACCGTCGCTAATATGAAAAAAATATAATTATTTAAAATAATAACTAAAAATGAGGAAAACTAAATTGGTGGGGGTAATGAAATTTTCGCACAAACATTAGCGTAGGTCAAAATAAACGCTTGGTCAACACCAGGTAATTTTCTCAAAATCAAACCTTTTTCAAATTATTTTCTTAACAAATACACTTGAAGGACACATGCACTAAGTAGTGAAGAAAGAATGATTAAATGTATGTCCCTTTGTTCTTAGTCTGACGACGCTTGATGTATAGGTTATCGTTCTAATTATCACCTTCACTCATGAACTTTAGTTTTATTCGTGCTATATATTTTTGAAGTGAAATGGAGGAAAATGACTAGTTAGGCGTATGCTCCTCTTATGAAGTTTTTAATAAAGACAAAGAAGAGTGATCTCTTCTGTCCAAAAGGGTAAACCAACTTTGAAAGAGAAAATAGAACAATAGACAATATGCCATAAAAGTTATTTAATAGCACTTTCTTTTCTTTTTGATAGCGTTGAAAAGCGCTATTAAACGTGCCCCTAATGTGAACGATTTTGTTCAATAGCACTTTAAAAGAGCTATTAAAGTACTAGTTTTTAATATAAAAATAATAATTAATTAAAACAATAAGTTTAAAGGAGCCAAACGAAATTCGTGGAGGAAAATGGAAATTTTAGTACAAACAGTAGCGTCGTCTTGAACCGTCGCTAATATAAGAAAATAAGAATTAATTAAGATGATATCTAATAAGGATGCAAACAAAATTTGTTATGGGAAATGAATTTTTTTTCATAAACAATAGCGTCGGCCTGAACTGTCGCTAATATGAAAAAAATATAATTATTTAAAATAATAACTAAAAATGAGGAAAACTAAATTGGTGGGGGTAATGAAATTTTGGCACAAACATTAGCGGAGGTCAAAATAAACGCTTGGTCAACACCAGGTAATTTTCTCAAAATCAAACCTTTTTCAAATTATTTTCTTAACAAATACACTTGAAGGACACATGCACTAAGTAGTGAAGAAAGAATGATTAAATGTATGTCCCTTTGTTCTTAGTCTGACGACGCTTGATGTATAGGTTATCGTTCGAATTATCACCTTCACTCATGAACTTTAGTTTTATTCGTGCTATATATTTTTGAAGTGAAATGGAGGAAAATGACTAGTTAGGCGTATGCTACTCTTATGAAGTTTTTAATAAAGACAAAGAAGAGTGATCTCTTCTGTCCAAAAGGGTAAACCAACTTTGTAAGAGAAAATAAAACAATAGACAATATGCCATAAAAGTTATCTAATAGCACTTTCTTTTGTTTTTGATAGCGTTGAAAAGCGCTATTAAACGTGCCCCTAATGTGAACGATTTTTTTCAATAGCACTTTAAAAGAGCTATTAAAGTACTAGTTTTTAATATAAAAATAATAATTAATTAAAACAATAAGTTTAAAGGAGCCAAACGAAATTCGTGGAGGAAAATGGAAATTTTAGTACAAACAGTAGCGTCGTCTTGAACCGTCGCTAATATAAGAAAATAAGAATTAATTAAGATGATAACTAATAAGGAGGCAAACAAAATTTGTTATGGGAAATGAATATTTTTTCATAAACAATAGCGTCGGCCTGAACCGTCGCTAATATGAAAAAAATATAATTATTTAAAATAATAACTAAAAATGAGAAAAACTAAATTGGTGGGGGTAATGAAATTTTCGCACAAACATTAGCGTAGGTCAAAATAAACGCTTGGTCAACACCAGGTAATTTTCTCAAAATCAAACCTTTTTCAAATTATTTTCTTAACAAATACACTCGAAGGACACATGCACTAAGTAGTGAAGAAAGAATGATTAAATGTATGTCCCTTTGTTCTTAGTCTGACGACGCTTGATGTATAGGTTATCGTTCGAATTATCACCTTCACTCATGAACTTTAGTTTTATTCGTGCTATATATTTTTGAAGTGAAATGGAGGAAAATGACTAGTTAGGCGTATGCTCCTCTTATGAAGTTTTTAATAAAGACAAAGAAGAGTGATCTCTTCTGTCCAAAAGGGTAAACCAACTTTGAAAGAGAAAATAGAACAATAGACAATATGCCATAAAAGTTATTTAATAGCACTTTCTTTTCTTTTTGATAGCGTTGAAAAGCGCTATTAAACGTGCCCCTAATGTGAACGATTTTGTTCAATAGCACTTTAAAAGAGCTATTAAAGTACTAGTTTTTAATATAAAAATAATAATTAATTAAAACAATAAGTTTAAAGGAGCCAAACGAAATTCGTGGAGGAAAATGGAAATTTTAGTACAAACAGTAGCGTCGTCTTGAACCGTCGCTAATATAAGAAAATAAGAATTAATTAAGATGATATCTAATAAGGATGCAAACAAAATTTGTTATGGGAAATGAATTTTTTTTCATAAACAATAGCGTCGGCCTGAACTGTCGCTAATATGAAAAAAATATAATTATTTAAAATAATAACTAAAAATGAGGAAAACTAAATTGGTGGGGGTAATGAAATTTTGGCACAAACATTAGCGGAGGTCAAAATAAACGCTTGGTCAACACCAGGTAATTTTCTCAAAATCAAACCTTTTTCAAATTATTTTCTTAACAAATACACTTGAAGGACACATGCACTAAGTAGTGAAGAAAGAATGATTAAATGTATGTCCCTTTGTTCTTAGTCTGACGACGCTTGATGTATAGGTTATCGTTCGAATTATCACCTTCACTCATGAACTTTAGTTTTATTCGTGCTATATATTTTTGAAGTGAAATGGAGGAAAATGACTAGTTAGGCGTATGCTACTCTTATGAAGTTTTTAATAAAGACAAAGAAGAGTGATCTCTTCTGTCCAAAAGGGTAAACCAACTTTGTAAGAGAAAATAAAACAATAGACAATATGCCATAAAAGTTATCTAATAGCACTTTCTTTTGTTTTTGATAGCGTTGAAAAGCGCTATTAAACGTGCCCCTAATGTGAACGATTTTGTTCAATAGCACTTTAAAAGAGCTATTAAAGTACTAGTTTTTAATATAAAAATAATAATTAATTAAAACAATAAGTTTAAAGGAGCCAAACGAAATTCGTGGAGGAAAATGGAAATTTTAGTACAAACAGTAGCGTCGTCTTGAACCGTCGCTAATATAAGAAAATAAGAATTAATTAAGATGATAACTAATAAGGAGGCAAACAAAATTTGTTATGGGAAATGAATATTTTTTCATAAACAATAGCGTCGGCCTGAACCGTCGCTAATATGAAAAAAATATAATTATTTAAAATAATAACTAAAAATGAGAAAAACTAAATTGGTGGGGGTAATGAAATTTTCGCACAAACATTAGCGTAGGTCAAAATAAACGCTTGGTCAACACCAGGTAATTTTCTCAAAATCAAACCTTTTTCAAATTATTTTCTTAACAAATACACTCGAAGGACACATGCACTAAGTAGTGAAGAAAGAATGATTAAATGTATGTCCCTTTGTTCTTAGTCTGACGACGCTTGATGTATAGGTTATCGTTCGAATTATCACCTTCACTCATGAACTTTAGTTTTATTCGTGCTATATATTTTTGAAGTGAAATGGAGGAAAATGACTAGTTAGGCGTATGCTCCTCTTATGAAGTTTTTAATAAAGACAAAGAAGAGTGATCTCTTCTGTCCAAAAGGGTAAACCAACTTTGAAAGAGAAAATAAAACAATAGACAATATGCCATAAAAGTTATTTAATAGCACTTTCTTTTGTTTTTGATAGCGTTGAAAAGCGCTATTAAACGTGCCCCTAATGTGAACGATTTTGTTCAATAGCACTTTAAAAGAGCTATTAAAGTACTAGTTTTTAATATAAAAATAATAATTAATTAAAACAATAAGTTTAAAGGAGCCAAACGAAATTCGTGGAGGAAAATGGAAATTTTAGTACAAACAGTAGCGTCGTCTTGAACCGTCGCTAATATAAGAAAATAAGAATTAATTAAGATGATAACTAATAAGGAGGCAAACAAAATTTGTTATGGGAAATGAATATTTTTTCATAAACAATAGCGTCGGCCTGAACCGTCGCTAATATGAAAAAAATATAATTATTTAAAATAATAACTAAAAATGAGAAAAACTAAATTGGTGGGGGTAATGAAATTTTCGCACAAACATTAGCGTAGGTCAAAATAAACGCTTGGTCAACACCAGGTAATTTTCTCAAAATCAAACCTTTTTCAAATTATTTTCTTAACAAATACACTCGAAGGACACATGCACTAAGTAGTGAAGAAAGAATGATTAAATGTATGTCCCTTTGTTCTTAGTCTGACGACGCTTGATGTATAGGTTATCGTTCGAATTATCACCTTCACTCATGAACTTTAGTTTTATTCGTGCTATATATTTTTGAAGTGAAATGGAGGAAAATGACTAGTTAGGCGTATGCTCCTCTTATGAAGTTTTTAATAAAGACAAAGAAGAGTGATCTCTTCTGTCCAAAAGGGTAAACCAACTTTGAAAGAGAAAATAAAACAATAGACAATATGCCATAAAAGTTATTTAATAGCACTTTCTTTTGTTTTTGATAGCGTTGAAAAGCGCTATTAAACGTGCCCCTAATGTGAACGATTTTGTTCAATAGCACTTTAAAAGAGCTATTAAAGTACTAGTTTTTAATATAAAAATAATAATTAATTAAAACAATAAGTTTAAAGGAGCCAAACGAAATTCGTGGAGGAAAATGGAAATTTTAGTACAAACAGTAGCGTCGTCTTGAACCGTCGCTAATATAAGAAAATAAGAATTAATTAAGATGATAACTAATAAGGAGGCAAACAAAATTTGTTATGGGAAATGAATATTTTTTCATAAACAATAGCGTCGGCATGAACGGTCGCTAATATGAAAAAAATATAATTATTTAAAATAATAACTAAAAATGAGGAAAACTAAATTGGTGGGGGTAATGAAATTTTCGCACAAACATTAGCGTATGTCAAAATAAACGCTTGGTCAACACCAGGTAATTTTCTCAAAATCAAACCTTTTTCAAATTATTTTCTTAACAAATACACTTGAAGGACACATGCACTAAGTAGTGAAGAAAGAATGATTAAATGTATGTCCCTTTGTTCTTAGTCTGACGACGCTTGATGTATAGGTTATCGTTCTAATTATCACCTTCACTCATCAACTTTAGTTTTATTCGTGCTATATATTTTTGAAGTGAAATGGAGGAAAATGACTAGTTAGGCGTATGCTCCTCTTATGAAGTTTTTAATAAAGACAAAGAAGAGTGATCTCTTCTGTCCAAAAGGGTAAACCAACTTTGAAAGAGAAAATAGAACAATAGACAATATGCCATAAAAGTTATTTAATAGCACTTTCTTTTCTTTTTGATAGCGTTGAAAAGCGCTATTAAACGTGCCCCTAATGTGAACGATTTTGTTCAATAGAACTTTAAAAGAGCTATTAAAGTACTAGTTTTTAATATAAAAATAATAATTAATTAAAACAATAAGTTTAAAGGAGCCAAACGAAATTCGTGGAGGAAAATGGAAATTTTAGTACAAACAGTAGCGTCGTCTTGAACCGTCGCTAATATAAGAAAATAAGAATTAATTAAGATGATAACTAATAAGGAGGCAAACAAAATTTGTTATGGGAAATGAATTTTTTTTCATAAACAATAGCGTCGGCCTGAACCGTCGCTAATATGAAAAAATATAATTATTTAAAATAATAACTAAAAATGAGGAAAACTAAATTGGTGGGGGTAATGAAATTTTCGCACAAACATTAGCGTAGGTCAAAATAAACGCTTGGTCAACACCAGGTAATTTTCTCAAAATCAAACCTTTTTCAAATTATTTTCTTAACAAATACACTTGAAGGACACATGCACTAAGTAGTGAAGAAAGAATGATTAAATGTATGTCCCTTTGTTCTTAGTCTGACGACGCTTGATGTATAGGTTATCGTTCGAATTATCACCTTCACTCATGAACTTTAGTTTTATTCGTGCTATATATTTTTGAAGTGAAATGGAGGAAAATGACTAGTTAGGCGTATGCTCCTCTTATGAAGTTTTTAATAAAGACAAAGAAGAGTGATCTCTTCTGTCCAAAAGGGTAAACCAACTTTGAAAGAGAAAATAGAACAATAGACAATATGCCATAAAAGTTATTTAATAGCACTTTCTTTTCTTTTTGATAGCGTTGAAAAGCGCTATTAAACGTGCCCCTAATGTGAACGATTTTGTTCAATAGCACTTTAAAAGAGCTATTAAAGTACTAGTTTTTAATATAAAAATAATAATTAATTAAAACAATAAGTTTAAAGGAGCCAAACGAAATTCGTGGAGGAAAATGGAAATTTTAGTACAAACAGTAGCGTCGTCTTGAACCGTCGCTAATATAAGAAAATAAGAATTAATTAAGATGATAACTAATAAGGAGGCAAACAAAATTTGTTATGGGAAATGAATTTTTTTTTCATAAACAATAGCGTCGGCCTGAACCGTCGCTAATATGAAAAAATATAATTATTTAAAATAATAACTAAAAATGAGGAAAACTAAATTGGTGGGGGTAATGAAATTTTGGCACAAACATTAGCGGAGGTCAAAATAAACGCTTGGTCAACACCAGGTAATTTTCTCAAAATCAAACCTTTTTCAAATTATTTTCTTAACAAATACACTCGAAGGACACATGCACTAAGTAGTGAAGAAAGAATGATTAAATGTATGTCCCTTTGTTCTTAGTCTGACGACGCTTGATGTATAGGTTATCGTTCGAATTATCACCTTCACTCATGAACTTTAGTTTTATTCGTGCTATATATTTTTGAAGTGAAATGGAGGAAAATGACTAGTTAGGCGTATGCTCCTCTTATGAAGTTTTTAATAAAGACAAAGAAGAGTGATCTCTTCTGTCCAAAAGGGTAAACCAACTTCGAAAGAGAAAATAGAACAATAGACAATATGCCATAAAAGTTATTTAATAGCACTTTCTTTTGTTTTTGATAGCGTTGAAAAGCGCTATTAAACGTGCCCCTAATGTGAACGATTTTGTTCAATAGCAATTTAAAAGAGCTATTAAAGTAGTAGTTTTTAATATAAAAATAATAATTAATTAAAACAATAAGTTTAAAGGAGCTAAACGAAATTCGTGGAGGAAAATGGAAATTTTAGTACAAACAGTAGCGTCGTCTTGAACCGTCGCTAATATAAGAAAATAAGAATTAATTAAGATGATAACTAATAAGGAGGCAAACAAAGTTTGTTATGGGAAATGAATATTTTTTCATAAACAATAGCGTCGGCCTGAACCGTCGCTAATATAAAAAAATATAATTATTTAAAATAATAACTAAAAATGAGGAAAACTAAATTGGTGGGGGTCATGAAATTTTCGCACAAACATTAGCGTAGGTCAAATTAAACGCTTGGTCAACACCAGGTAATTTTCTCAAAATCAAACCTTTTTCAAATTATTTTCTTAACAAATACACTCGAAGGACACATGCACTAAGTAGTGAAGAAAGAATGATTAAATGTATGTCCCTTTGTTCTTAGTCTGACGACACTTGATGTATAGGTTATCGTTCTAATTACCACCTTCACTCATGAACTTTAGTTTTATTCGTGCTATATATTTTTGAAGTGAAATGGAGGAAAATGACTAGTTAGGCGTATGCTCCTCTTATGAAGTTTTTAATAAAGACAAATAAGAGTGATCTCTTCTGTCCAAAAGGGTAAACCAACTTTGAAAGAGAAAATAGAACAATAGACAATATGCCATAAAAGTTATTTAATAGCACTTTCTTTTGTTTTTGATAGCGTTGAAAAGCGCTATTAAACGTGCCCCTAATGTGAACGATTTTGTTCAATAGCAATTTAAAAGAGCTATTAAAGTACTAGTTTTTAATATAAAAATAATAATTAATTAAAACAATAAGTTTAAAGGAGCCAAACGAAATTCGTGGAGGAAAATGGAAATTTTAGTACAAACAGTAGCGTCGTCTTGAACCGTCGCTAATATAAGAAAATAAGAATTAATTAAGATGATAACTAATAAGGAGGCAAACAAAATTTGTGATGGGAAATGAATATTTTTTCATAAACAATTGCGTCGGCCTGAACCGTCGCTAATATAAAAATAAAAAAAATTATTTAAAATAATAACTAAAAATGAGGAAAACTAAATTGGTGGGGGTCATGAAATTTTCGCACAAACATTAGCGTAGGTCAAAATAAACGCTTGGTCAACACCAGGTAATTTTCTCAAAATCAAACCTTTTTCAAATTATTTTCTTAACAAATACACTCGAAGGACACATGCACTAAGTAGTGAAGAAAGAATGATTAAATGTATGTCCCTTTGTTCTTAGTCTGACGATGCTTGATGTATAGGTTATCGTTCTAATTATCACCTTCACTCATGAACTTTAGTTTTATTCGTGCTATATATTTTTGAAGTGAAATGGAGGAAAATGACTAGTTAGGCGTATGCTCCTCTTATGAAGTTTTTAATAAAGACAAAGAAGAGTGATCTCTTCTGTCCAAAAGGGTAAACCAACTTTGAAAGAGAAAATAGAACAATAGACAATATGCCATAAAAGTTATTTAATAGCACTTTCTTTTGTTTTTGATAGTGTTGGAAAGCGCTATTAAACGTGCCCCTAATGTGAACGATTTTGTTCAATAGCAATTTAAAAGAGCTATTAAAGTACTAGTTTTTAATATAAAAATAATAATTAATTAAAACAATAAGTTTAAAGGAGCCAAACGAAATTCGTGGAGGAAAATGGAAATTTTAGTACAAACAGTAGCGTCGTCTTGAACCGTCGCTAATATAAGAAAATAAGAATTAATTAAGATGATAACTAATAAGGAGGCAAACAAAATTTGTTATGGGAAATGAATATTTTTTCATAAACAATAGCGTCGGCCTGAACCGTCGCTAATATAAAAAAATATAATTATTTAAAATAATAACTAAAAATGAGGAAAACTAAATTGGTGGGGGTCATGAAATTTTCGCACAAACATTAGCGTAGGTCAAAATAAACGCTTGGTCAACACCAGGTAATTTTCTCAAAATCAAACCTTTTTCAAATTATTTTCTTAACAAATACACTCGAAGGACACATGCACTAAGTAGTGAAGAAAGAATGATTAAATGTATGTCCCTTTGTTTTTAGTCTGACAATGCTTGTTGTATAGGTTATCGTTCGAATTCCCACCTTCACTCGTGAACTTTAGTTTTATTCGTGCTATATATTTTTGAAGTGAAATGGAGGAAAATGACTAGTTAGGCGTATGCTCCTCATATGAAGATTCTAATAAAGACAAATAAGAGTGATCTCTTCTGTCCGAAAGGGTAAACCAACTTTGAAAGAGAAAATAGAACAACAGACAATATGCCATAAAAGTTATTTAATAGAACTTTAAAAGAGGTATTAAAGTACTAGGTTTTAATATAAAAATAATAATTAATTAAAACGATAAGTTTCAAGGAGCCAAACGAAATTCGTGGGGGGAAAATGAAAACTTTAGTACAAACAGTAGCGTCGGCCTAAACCATCGCTAATATAAGAAAATAAGAATTAATTAAGACAATAACTAATAAGGAGGAAAACGAAATTTTTTATGGCAAACGAATATTTTTTCATAAATAATAGCGTCGGCCTGAATCGTTGCTAATATAAAAAAATTAATAATTATTTAAAATAATAACTAAAAAGGAGGCAAACTAAATTGGTGGGGGTATTGAAATTTTCGCACAAACAGTAGCGTCGGTCCAAATAAACGCTTGGTCAACACCAAGTATTTTTCTCAAAATCAATACATTTTCAAAATATTTTCATAACAAATGCACTCGAAGAATACGTGCACTAAATAGTGAAGAAGGAATGATTAAATGTGTGTCCTTTGTTCTTAGAACGATGATGCTTGCTGTATATGTTATCATTCGAATTCTCACCTTCACTCATGAACTTTAGTTTTATTCGTGCTATATCCTTTTGAAGTTTAATGGAGGAAAACTACTAGTTAGGCGTATGCTCCTCTTATGAATATTCTAATAAAGACAAAGGAGAGTGATCTCTTCTGTCCAAAAGGGTAAACCAACTATGAAAGAGAAAATATAGCCACAAATAATATGCCATAAAAGCTATTTAAAAGCACTATTAAAGTAATAGTTTTTAACATAAAAACAATAATTAATTAAAACAATAAGTTTAAAGGAGGCAAACGAAATTCGTGGGTGAAAATGAAAATTTTAGCACAAACAGTAGCGTCGGCCTGAACCGTCGCTAATATAAGATAATAAGAATTAATTAAGACAATAACAAATAAGGAGGCAAACGAAATTTGTTATGGGAAATGAATAGTTTTTCATAAACAAAAGCGTCGGCCTGAACCGTCTCTAATATAAAAAATAAATAATTATTTAAGAAAATAAATAAAAAGGAGGCAAACGAAATTGGTGGGAGTAATGAAATTTTCGCACAAACAGTACCGTCGGTCTAAATAAACGCTTGGTCAACACCTGGTATTTTTCTCAAAATCAAACCATTTTAAAAATATTTTCATTACAAATGCACTTGAAGGACACATGCACTAAGTCGTGAAGAAGTACTGATTAAATGTATGTCCCTTTGTTCTTAGTCCAACGAAGCTTGCTGTATAGGTTATCGTTCGAATTCTCACCTTCACTCATGAACTTTAGTTTTATTCGTGCTATATACTTTTGAAGTGAAGTTGAGGAAAACGACTAGTTAGGCGTATGCTCATCTTATAATGATTCTAATAAAGACAAAGAAGAGTGATCTCTTCTGTCCAAAAGGGTAAACCAACTTTGATAGAGAAAATAGAGCAACAGACAATATGCCATTAAAGTTATTTAATAGCACTTTCTTTTGTTTTTGATATCGCGGAAAAATGCTATTAACCGTTCCTCTAATGTAAACGATTTTGTTTAATATCAATTTAAAAGAGCTATTAAAGTACTAGGTTTTAATACAAAAATAATAATTAATTAAAACAATAAGTTTAAAGGAGCCAAACAAAATTCGTGGGGGAAAAATGAAAATTTAAGTACAAACAGTAGCGTCGGCCTGAACTGTCGCTAATATAAGAAAATAAGAATTAATTAAGACAATAACTAATAAGGAGGAAAACTAAATTTTTTATGGGAAATGAATATTTTTTCATAAATAATAGCGTCGGCCTGAACCGTTGCTAATATAAAAAAATAAATAATTATTTAAAATAATAACATAAAAGGAGGAAAATTAAATTGGTTGGGGTAATGAAATTTTCGCACAAACAGTAGCGTCGGTCCAAATAAACGCTTCGTCAACACCATGTATTTTTCTTGAAATCAAACCATTTTCAAAATATTTTCATAACAAATGCACTCGTAGGACACAAGCACTAAGTAGTTAAGAAGGATTGATTAAATGTATGTCTCTTTGTTCTTAGTCCTAGAACGTGTGCTATAAAGGTTATCGTTCAAATGCTCAACTTCACTCGTGAACTTTAGTTTTATTCGTGCTAAATACTTTTGCAATAAAATGGAGGAAAATTACTAATTAGATGTATGTTCTTTTTATGAAGATTTTGATAAGGACAAAGACAAGTGATCTCTACTCTTTAAAAGGGTAAACCAACTATGAAAGAGAATATAGGGCAACAAAAATACACAATAAAATCTATTTAAAAGTGCTATTAAAGTACTAGTTTTTAACATAAAAATAACAATTAATTAAAACAATAAGTTTAAAGGAGGCAAACGAAATTCGTGCGTGAAAATGAAAATTTTTGCACAAACAGTATCGTCGGCCTGAACCGTCGCTAATATAAGAAAATAAGAATTAAGTAAGACAATAACTAATAAGGAGGCAAACGAAATTTGTTATGGGAAATGAATAGTTTTTCATAAACAATAGTGTCGGGTTGAAACGTCGCTAACATAAAAAAATATATAATTATTTAAAATAATAACTTAAAAGGAGGTTAACTAAATTGGTTGGGGTAATGAAATTTTCGAACAAACAGTAGCGTCGGTCCAAATAAACGCTTGGTCAACACCATGTATTTTTCTCAAAATTAAACCATTTTCAAAATATTTTCATAACAAATGCACTCGAAGGACACATGCATTAAGTAGTGAAGAAGTAATGATTAAATGTATGTCCCTTTGTTCTTAGTCCGACGACACTTGCTGTATAGGTTACCGTTCAAATGCTCACCTTCACTCATGAACTTTAGTTTTATTCGTGCTATATACTTTTGAAGTGAAGTGGAGGAAAACGACTAGTTAGGCGTATGCTCATCTTATAAAGATTCTAATAAAGACAAAGAAAAGTGATCTCTTCTGTACAAAAGGGTAAACCAACTTTGATAGAGAAAATAGAGCAACAGACAATATGCCATTAAAGTTATTTAATAGCACTTTCTTTTGTTTTTTATAGCGCTGAAAAACGCTATTAATCATTCCGCTAATGTAAACGATTTTGTTTAATAGCACTTTAAAAGAGCTATTAAAGTACTAGTTTTTAATATAAAAATAATAATTAATTAAAACAATAAATTTAAAGGAGACAAACCAAAATTCGTGGGGGAAAATAAAAATTTTAGTACCAACAGTAGCGTCGGCCTGAACCGTCGCTAATATAAGAGAATAAGAATTAATTAAGACAATAACTAATAAGGAGGCAAATGAAATTTGTTATGGCAAACGAATATTTTTTCATAAATAATAGTGTCGGCCTGAATCGTCGCTAATATAAAAAATTAATAATTATTTAAAATAATAACTAAAAAGGAGGAAAACTAAATTGGTGGGGGTATTCAAATTTTCGCACAAACAGTAGCGTCGGTCCAAATAAACGCTTGCTCAACACCATGTATTTTTCTCGAAATCAAACCATTTTCAAAATATTTTCATAACAAATGCTCTCGTAGGACACAAGCACTAAGTAGTGAAGAAGGAATGATTAAATGTATGTCTCTTTGTTTTTAGTCCTAGAACGTGTGCTATAAAGGTTATCATTCAAATGCTCAACTTCAGTCGTGAACTTTAGTTTTATTCGTGCTAAATACTTTTGCAATAAAATGGAGGAAAATTACTACTTAGATGTATGCTCTTTTTAGGAAGATTCTGATAAGGACAAAGACAAGTGATCTCTACTCTTTAAAAGGGTAAACCAACTATGAAAGAGAATATTGGGCAACAAAAATACACAATAAAAGCTATTTAAAAGCGTTATTCAAGTACTAGTTTTTAACATAAAAATTATAATTAATTAAAACAATAAGTTTAAAGGAGGCAAACGAAATTCGTGGGTGAAAATGAAAATTTTAGAACAAACAGTAGCGTCGGCCTGAACCGTCGCTAATATAAGAAAATAAGAATTAATTAAGACAATAACTAACAAGGAGGCAAACGAAATTTGTTATGGGAAATGAATATTTTTTCATAAACAATAGTGTCGGCTTGAACCGTCGCTAACATAAAAAAATAAATAATTATTTAAAATAATAACTTAAAAGGAGGCTAACTAAATTGGTTGGGGTAATGAAATTTTCGCACAAACAGTAGCGTCGGTCCAAATAAACGCTTGGTCAACACCATGTATTTTTCTCAAAATCAAACCATTTTCAAAATATTTTCATAACAGATGCACTCGAAGGACATATGCATTAAGTAGTGAAGAAGGAATGATTAAATGTATGTCCCTTTGTTCTTATTTCTAGGACGCATGTTGTATAGGTTATTGTTCATATGCTCAGATTCACTTGTGAACTTTAGTTTTATTCGTGCTCAATACTTTTGCGATAAAATGGAGAAAAATGACTAATTAGGCATATGCTCCTCTTATAAATATTCTGATAAGGACAAAGACAAATGATCTCTACTCTTTAAAACGGTAAACCAACTCTTAAATAGAATATAGGGCAACAAACAAAACACAATAAAAGCTATTTAATTGAACTTTCTTTTGTTTTTGATAACCCTTAAAAGCGCCATTAACTGCACTACTATTGTATATGATTTTGTTTAATTGCAATTTAAAATGCGCTATTAAAGTACTAGTTTTTAATATAAAAATAATAATTAATTAAATCAAAAAGTTTAAAGGAGCCATACGAAATTCGTATGGGTGAATGAAAATCTTAACACAAACAGTAGCGTCGGCCTGAACCCACGCCAAAATAAGAAAATAAGAATTAATAAGACAATAACTAATAAGTAGGTAAATGAAATTTGTTATTGGAAATAAAGACTTTTCATAAACAATAGTGTCGGCCTGAATCATCGCTAATATAAAAAATTAATAATTATTTAAAATAATAACTAAAAAGGAGGAAAACAAAATTGATGGGGGTAAGGAAATTTTCGCACAAACAATAGCGTAGGTTCAAAAAAATGCTTGGTCAAAACCAAGTATTTTTCTCAAAAAAATGCACTTGAAGGACACATGCAATAAGTAGTGAAGAAGGAATGATTAAATGTATGTCCCTTTGTTCTTATTCTGACGACGCTGGCTGTATAGGTTATCGTTCGAATGCTCACCTTCACTTATGAACTTTAGTTTTATTCATGCAATATACTTTTGAAGTGAAATGGAGGAAAATGACTAGTTAGGCGTTTGCTCCTCTTATAAAGATTCTAATAAAGACAAAGAAGAGTGATCTCTTCTGTCCAAAAGGGTAAACCAACTTTGAAAGAGAAAATAGAGCAACAGACAATATTCCATAAAAGTTATTAAATAGCACTTTCTTTTGTTTTTGATAGTGCTAAAAAGCGCTATTAACCGTGCCAATAATGTAAACGATTTTGTTTAATAGCACTTTCAAAGAGCTATTAAAGTACTAGTTTTTAAAATAAAAATAATAATTAATTAAAACAATATGTTTAAAGGAGCCAAACGAAATTCATGGGAAAAAATGAAAATTTTAGAAAAAACAGTAGCGTCGGCCTGAACCGTCGCTAATATAAGAAAATAAGAATTAATTAAGACAATAACTAATAAGGAGGCAAACGAAATTTGTTATGGGAAATGAATATTTTTTTTAAAACAACAGCGTCGGCCTGAACTGTCGCTAATATAAAAAAATAAATAATTATTTAAAATAATAACTAAAATGGAGGCAAACTAAATTGGTGGACGTAATGAAATTTTCGCACAAACAATAGCGTAGGTCCAAATAAACGCATTGTCAACTCCAATTATTTTTCTCGAAATCAAACCATTTTCAAAATATTTTCATAACAAATGCACTTGAAGGACACATGCATTAAGTAGTGAAGAGGGAATGATTAAACGTATGTCCGTTTTTTCTTAGTCCGACGGCGCTTACTGTATAGGTTATCGTTCAAATGCTCACCTTCACTCATGAACTTTAGTTTTATTCGTGCTATATACTTTTGAAGTGAAGTTGAGGAAAACGACTAGTTAGGCGTATGCTCATCTTATAATGATTCTAATAAAGACAAAGAAGAGTGATCTCTTCTGTCCAAAAGGGTAAACCAACTTTGATAGAGAAAATAGAGCAACAGACAATATGCCATTAAAGTTATTTAATAGCACTTTCTTTTGTTTTTGATATCGCGGAAAAATGCTATTAACCGTTCCTCTAATGTAAACGATTTTGTTTAATATCAATTTAAAAGAGCTATTAAAGTACTAGGTTTTAATACAAAAATAATAATTAATTAAAACAATAAGTTTAAAGGAGTCAAACAAAATTCGTGGGGGAAAAATGAAAATTTAAGTACAAACAGTAGCGTCGGCCTGAACTGTCGCTAATATAAGAAAATAAGAATTAATTAAGACAATAACTAATAAGGAGGAAAACTAAATTTTTTATGGGAAATGAATATTTTTTCATAAATAATAGCGTCGGCCTGAACCGTTGCTAATATAAAAAAATAAATAATTATTTAAAATAATAACATAAAAGGAGGAAAATTAAATTGGTTGGGGTAATGAAATTTTCGCACAAACAGTAGCGTCGGTCCAAATAAACGCTTCGTCAACACCATGTATTTTTCTTGAAATCAAACCATTTTCAAAATATTTTCATAACAAATGCACTCGTAGGACACAAGCACTAAGTAGTTAAGAAGGAATGATTAAATGTATGTCTCTTTGTTCATAGTCCTAGAACGTGTGCTATAAAGGTTATCGTTCAAATGCTCAACTTCACTCGTGAACTTTAGTTTTATTCGTGCTAAATACTTTTGCAATAAAATGGAGGAAAATTACTAATTAGATGTATGTTCTTTTTATGAAGATTTTGATAAGGACAAAGACAAGTGATCTCTACTCTTTAAAAGGGTAAACCAACTATGAAAGAGAATATAGGGCAACAAAAATACACAATAAAATCTATTTAAAAGTGCTATTAAAGTACTAGTTTTTAACATAAAAATAACAATTAATTAAAACAATAAGTTTAAAGGAGGCAAACGAAATTCGTGCGTGAAAATGAAAATTTTTGCACAAACAGTAGCGTCGGCCTGAACCGTCGCTAATATAAGAAAATAAGAATTAAGTAAGACAATAACTAATAAGGAGGCAAACGAAATTTGTTATGGGAAATGAATAGTTTTTCATAAACAATAGTGTCGGCTTGAAACGTCGCTAACATAAAAAAATATATAATTATTTAAAATAATAACTTAAAAGGAGGTTAACTAAATTGGTTGGGGTAATGAAATTTTCGAACAAACAGTAGCGTCGGTCCAAATAAACGCTTGGTTAACACCATGTATTTTTCTCAAAATTAAACCATTTTCAAAATATTTTCATAACAAATGCACTCGAAGGACACATGCATTAAGTAGTGAAGAAGTAATGATTAAATGTATGTCCCTTTGTTCTTAGTCCGACGACACTTGCTGTATAGGTTACCGTTCAAATGCTCACCTTCACTCATGAACTTTAGTTTTATTCGTGCTATATACTTTTGAAGTGAAGTGGAGGAAAACGACTAGTTAGGCGTATGCTCATCTTATAAAGATTCTAATAAAGACAAAGAAAAGTGATCTCTTCTGTACAAAAGGGTAAACCAACTTTGATAGAGAAAATAGAGCAACAGACAATATGCCATTAAAGTTATTTAATAGCACTTTCTTTTGTTTTTTATAGCGCTGAAAAACGCTATTAATCATTCCGCTAATGTAAACGATTTTGTTTAATAGCACTTTAAAAGAGCTATTAAAGTACTAGTTTTTAATATAAAAATAATAATTAATTAAAACAATAAATTTAAAGGAGACAAACCAAAATTCGTGGGGGAAAATAAAAATTTTAGTAGCAACAGTAGCGTCAGCCTGAACCGTCGCTAATATAAGAGAATAAGAATTAATTAAGACAATAACTAATAAGGAGGCAAATGAAATTTGTTATGGCAAACGAATATTTTTTCATAAATAATAGTGTCGGCCTGAATCGTCGCTAATATAAAAAATTAATAATTATTTAAAATAATAACTAAAAAGGAGGAAAACTAATTTGGTGGGGGTATTCAAATTTTCGCACAAACAGTAGCGTCGGTCCAAATAAACGCTTGCTCAACACCATGTATTTTTCTCGAAATCAAACCATTTTCAAAATATTTTCATAACAAATGCTCTCGTAGGACACAAGCACTAAGTAGTGAAGAAGGAATGATTAAATGTATGTCTCTTTGTTTTTAGTCCTAGAACGTGTGCTATAAAGGTTATCATTCAAATGCTCAACTTCAGTCGTGAACTTTAGTTTTATTCGTGCTAAATACTTTTGCAATAAAATGGAGGAAAATTACTACTTAGATGTATGCTCTTTTTAGGAAGATTCTGATAAGGACAAAGACAAGTGATCTCTACTCTTTAAAAGGGTAAACCAACTATGAAAGAGAATATTGGGCAACAAAAATACACAATAAAAGCTATTTAAAAGCGTTATTAAAGTACTAGTTTTTAACATAAAAATTATAATTAATTAAAACAATAAGTTTAAAGGAGGCAAACGAAATTCGTGGGTGAAAATGAAAATTTTAGAACAAACAGTAGCGTCGGCCTGAACCGTCGCTAATATAAGAAAATAAGAATTAATTAAGACAATAACTAACAAGGAGGCAAACGAAATTTGTTATGGGAAATGAATATTTTTTCATAAACAATAGTGTCGGCTTGAACCGTCGCTAACATAAAAAAATAAATAATTATTTAAAATAATAACTTAAAAGGAGGCTAACTAAATTGGTTGGGGTAATGAAATTTTCGCACAAACAGTAGCGTCGGTCCAAATAAACGCTTGGTCAACACCATGTATTTTTCTCAAAATCAAACCATTTTCAAAATATTTTCATAACAGATGCACTCGAAGGACATATGCATTAAGTAGTGAAGAAGGAATGATTAAATGTATGTCCCTTTGTTCTTATTTCTAGGACGCATGTTGTATAGGTTATTGTTCATATGCTCAGATTCACTTGTGAACTTTAGTTTTATTCGTGCTCAATACTTTTGCGATAAAATGGAGAAAAATGACTAATTAGGCGTATGCTCCTCTTATAAATATTCTGATAAGGACAAAGACAAATGATCTCTACTCTTTAAAACGGTAAACCAACTCTTAAATAGAATATAGGGCAACAAACAAAACACAATAAAAGCTATTTAATTGAACTTTCTTTTGTTTTTGATAACCCTTAAAAGCGCCATTAACTGCACTACTATTGTATATGATTTTGTTTAATTGCAATTTAAAATGCGCTATTAAAGTACTAGTTTTTAATATAAAAATAATAATTAATTAAATCAAAAAGTTTAAAGGAGCCATACGAAATTCGTATGGGTGAATGAAAATCTTAACACAAACAGTAGCGTCGGCCTGAACCCACGCCAAAATAAGAAAATAAGAATTAATAAGACAATAACTAATAAGTAGGTAAATGAAATTTGTTATTGGAAATAAAGACTTTTCATAAACAATAGTGTCGGCCTGAATCATCGCTAATATAAAAAATTAATAATTATTTAAAATAATAACTAAAAAGGAGGAAAACAAAATTGATGGGGGTAAGGAAATTTTCGCACAAACAATAGCGTAGGTTCAAAAAAATGCTTGGTCAAAACCAAGTATTTTTCTCAAAAAAATGCACTTGAAGGACACATGCAATAAGTAGTGAAGAAGGAATGATTAAATGTATGTCCCTTTGTTCTTATTCTGACGACGCTGGCTGTATAGGTTATCGTTCGAATGCTCACCTTCACTTATGAACTTTAGTTTTATTCATGCAATATACTTTTGAAGTGAAATGGAGGAAAATGACTAGTTAGGCGTTTGCTCCTCTTATAAAGATTCTAATAAAGACAAAGAAGAGTGATCTCTTCTGTCCAAAAGGGTAAACCAACTTTGAAAGAGAAAATAGAGCAACAGACAATATTCCATAAAAGTTATTAAATAGCACTTTCTTTTGTTTTTGATAGTGCTAAAAAGCGCTATTAACCGTGCCAATAATGTAAACAATTTTGTTTAATAGCACTTTCAAAGAGCTATTAAAGTACTAGTTTTTAATATAAAAATAATAATTAATTAAAACAATATGTTTAAAGGAGCCAAACGAAATTCATGGGAAAAAATGAAAATTTTAGAAAAAACAGTAGCGTCGGCCTGAACCGTCGCTAATATAAGAAAATAAGAATTAATTAAGACAATAACTAATAAGGAGGCAAACGAAATTTGTTATGGGAAATGAATATTTTTTTTAAAACAACAGCGTCGGCCTGAACTGTCGCTAATATAAAAAAATAAATAATTATTTAAAATAATAACTAAAATGGAGGCAAACTAAATTGGTGGACGTAATGAAATTTTCGCACAAACAATAGCGTAGGTCCAAATAAACGCATTGTCAACTCCAATTATTTTTCTCGAAATCAAACCATTTTCAAAATATTTTCATAACAAATGCACTTGAAGGACACATGCATTAAATAGTGAAGAGGGAATGATTAAATGTATGTCCGTTTTTTCTTAGTCCGACGGCGCTTACTGTATAGGTTATCGTTCAAATGCTCACCTTCACTCATGAACTTTAGTTTTATTCGCGCTATATACTTTTGAAGTGAAATGGAGGAAAAGGACTAGTTAGGCGTATGCTCCTCTTATAAAGATTCTAATAAAGACAAAGAAGAGTGATCTCTTCTGTCCAAAAGGGTAAACCAAATTTGAAAGAGAAAATATAGCAACAGACAATATGCCATAAAAATAATTTAATAGCACTTTCTTTTGTTTTTGATAACGCTGAAAAGCGCAATTTTCCGTTCCGCTAATGTAAACTTTTTTTTTTAATAGCACTTTAAAAGAGTTATTAAAGTACTAGTTTTTATTATAAAAATAATAATTAATTAAAACAATATGTTTAAAGGAGCCAAATGAAATTCGTGGGGGAAAATGAAAATTTTAGCATAAACAGTAGCGTCGGCCTGAACTGTCGCTAATATAAGAAAATAAGAATTAATAAAGACAATAACTAATAAGGAGGAAAATGAAATTTGTTGTGGGAAATGAGTATGTTTTAATAAACAATAACGTCGGCCTGAACTGTCGTTAATATAAAAAAATAAATAATTATTTAAAATAATAACTAAAATGGAGGCAAACTAAATTGGTGGGGGAAATGAAATTTTCGCACAAACAATAGCGTAGGTCCAAATAAACGCTTTGTCAACACCAATAATTTTTCTCGAAATCAAACCATTTTAAAAATATTTTCATAACAAATGCACTCGAAGGACACATGCATTAAGTAGTGAAGAGGGAATGATTAAATATATGTCTGTTTGTTCTTAGTCCGACGACGCTTACTGTATAGGTTATCGTTCAAATGCTCACCTTCACTCATGAACTTTAGTTTTATTCGTGCTATATACTTTTGAAGTGAAATGGAGGAAAAGGACTAGTTATGCGTATGCTCCTCTTATAAATATTCTAATAAAGAAAAACAAGAGTGATCTCTTCTGTCCAAAAGGGTAAACCAACTTTGAAAGAGAAAATAGAGCAACAGACAATATGCCATAAAAGTTATTTAATAACACTTTTTTTTTGATAGTGCTGAAAAGCGCTATTAACCGTTGCACTAATGTAAACGATTTTGTTTAATAGAACTTTAAAAGAGCTATTAAAGTACTAGTTTTTAATATATAAATAATAATTAATTAAAACAATATGTTTAAAGGGGCCAAACGAAATTCGTGGGGAAAATGAAAATTTTAGCACAAACAGTAGCGTCGGCCTGAACCGTTGCTAATATAAGAATATAAGAATTAATTAAGACAATAACTAATAAGGAGGCAAACAAAATTTGTTATGGGAATTGAATATTTTTTCATAAACAATAGCGTCGGCCTGAACTATCGCTAATATATAAAAATAAATACTTATTTAAAATAATAACTAAAATGGAGGCAAACTAAATTGGTGGGGGTAATGAAATTTTTGCACGAACAGTAGCGTAGGTCCAAATAAACGCTTTGTCAACACCAATTATTTTTCTCGAAATCAATCCATTTTCAAAATATTTTCATAACAAATGCACTCGAAGGACACATGCATTAAGTAGTGAAGAGGGAATGATTAAATGTATGTCCCTTTGTTCTTAGTCTGACGACGCTTACTGTATAGGTTATCATTCAAATGCTCACCTTCACTCATGAACTTTATATTTATTCATGCTATATACTTTTGAATTGAAATGGAGGAAAAGGACTAGTTAGGCGTATGCTCCTCTTATAAAGATTCTAATAAAGAAAAACAATAGTGATCTCTTCTGTCCAAAAGGGTAAACCAACTTTGAAAGAGAAAATAGAGCAACAGACAATATGCCATAAAAATAATTTAATAGCACTTTCTTCTGTGTTTGATAGCGCCGAAAAGCGCTATTAACCATTCCGCTGAAGTAAACGATTTTTTTTAATAGCACTTTAAAAGAGCTATTAAAGTACTAGTTTTTAATATAAAAATTATAATTAATTAAAACAATATGTTTAAAGGAGCCAAACGAAATTCTTGGGGAAAAATGAAAATTTTATCAGAAACAGTAGCATCGGCCTGAACTGTCGCTAATATAAGAAAATAAGAATTAATTAAGACAATAACTAATAAGGAGGAAAATGAAATTTGTTATGGGAAATGATTATTTTTTCATAAACAATAGCGTCGGCCTGAACTTTCGCTAATATAAAAAAAAAATTTATTTAAAATAATAACTAAAATGGAGGCAAACTAAATTGGTGGGGGTAATGAAATTTTCGCACAAACAATAGCGTAGGTCCAAATAAACGCTTTGTCAACACCAATTATTTTTCTCGAAATCAAACCATTTTAAAAATATTTTCATAACAAATGCACTTGAAGGACACATGCATTAAGTAGTGAAGATGGAATGATTAAATGTATGTCTGTTTGTTCTTAGTCCGGCGATGCTTACTGTATAGGTTATCATTCAAATGCTCACCTTCACTCATGAACTTTAGTTTTATTCGTGCTATATACTTTTGAAGTGAAATGGAGGAAAAGGACTAGTTAGGCGTATGCTCCTCTTATAAAGATTCTAATAAAGAAAAGCAAGAGTGATCTCTTCTGTCCAAAAGGGTAAACAAACTTTGAAAAGCGCTGTTAACCGTTCAACTAATGTAAACGATTTTGTTTAATATAACTTTAAAAGAGCTATTAAAGTACTAGTTTTTAATATAAAAATAATAATTAATTAAAACAATATGTTTAAAGGGGCTAAACGAAATTTGTGGGGGAAAATGAAAATTTTAGCACAAACAGTAGCGTCGGCCTGAACCGTCGCTAATATAAGAAAATAAGAATTAATTAAGACAATAACTAATAAGGAGGCAAATGAAATTTGTTATGGGAATTGAATATTTTTTCATAAACAGTAGCGTCGGCTTGAGTTGTCGCTAATATATAAAAATAAATACTTTTTTAAAATAATAACTAAAATGGAGGGAAAAAAAATTGGTGGGGGTAATGAAATTTTTGCACAAACAGTAGCGTAGGTCCAAATAAACGCTTTGTCAACACCAATTATTTTTCTCGAAATCAATCCATTTTCAAAATATTTTCATAACAAATGCACTCGAAGGACACATGCATTAAGTAGTGAAGAGGCAATGATGAAATATATGTCCATTTTTTCTTTGTCCGACGAGGCTTACTGTATAGGTTATCGCTCAAATGCTCACCTTCACTCATGAACTTTAGTTTTGTTTGTGCCATATACTTTTGAACTGAAATGGAGGAAAAGGACTAGTTAGGCGTATGCTCCTCTTATAAAGATTCTAATAAAGACAAAGAAGAGTGATCTCTTCTGTCCAAAAGGGTAAACCAACTTTGAAAGAGAAAATAGAGCAACAAACAATATGCCATAAAAATAATTTAATAGCACTTTTTTTTTGATAACACTGAAAAGCGCTATTGACGGTTCCGCTAATGTAAACTTTTTTTTAATAGCACTTTAAAAGAGTTATTAAAGTACTAGTTTTTAATATAAAAATAATAGTTAATTAAAACAATATGTTTAAAGGATCCAAATGAAATTCGTGGGGAAAAATGAAAATTTTAGCACAAACAGTAGCGTCGACCTGAACCGTCGCTAATATAAGAAAATAAGAATTAATTAAGACAATAACTAATAAGGAGGCAAACGAAATTTGTCATGGGAAATGAATATTTTTTCATAAACAATAGCGTCGCCCTGAACTGTCGCTAATATAAAAAAATAAATAATTATTTAAAATAATAACTAAAATGGAGGCAAACTAAATTGGTGGGGGTAATGAAATTTTCGCACAAATAGTAGTGTAGGTCAAAATAAACTCTTTGTCAACACCAATTATTTTTCTCGAAATCAAACCATTTTCAAAATATTTTCATAACAAATACACTCGAAGGACACATGCATTAAGTAGTGAAGAGGGAATGATTAAATGTATGTCCCTTTGTTCTTAGTCTGACGATGCTTACTGTATAGGTTATCGTTCAAATGCTCACCTTCACTCATGAACTTTAGTTTTATTCATGCTATATACTTTTGAAGTGAAATGGAGGAAAAGGACTAGTTAGGCGTATGCTCCTCTTATAAAGATTCTAATAAAGAAAAACAATAGTGATCTCTTCTGTCCAAAAGGGTAAACCAACTTTGAAAGAGAAAATAGAGCAACAGACAATATGCCATAAAAATAATTTAATAGCACTTTATTTTGTTTTTGATAGCGCCGAAAAGCGCTATTAACCATTCCGCTGAAGTAAACGATTTTTTTTAATAGCACTTTAAAAGACCTATTAAAGTACTAGTTTTTAATATAAAAATAATAATTAATTAAAACAATATGTTTAAAGGAGCCAGACGAAATTCCTGGGGAAAAATGAAAATTTTAGGACAAACAGTAGCATCGGCCTGAACCGTCACTAATATAAGAAAATAAGAATTAATTAAGACAATAACTAATAATGAGGCAAACGAAATTTGTTATGGGAAATGAATATTTTTTCATAAACAATAGCGTCGGCCTGAACTGTCGCTAATATAAAAAAATAAATAATTATTTAAAATAATAACTAAAATGGAGGCAAACTAAATTGGCGGGGGTAATGAAATTTTCGCACAAACAATAGCGTAGGTCCAAATAAACGCTTTGTCAACAACAATTATTTTTATCGAAATCAAACCATTTTCAAAATATTTTCATAACAAATGCACTTGAAGGACACATGCATTATGTAGTGAAGAGGGAATGATTAAATGTATGTCCGTTTGTTCTTTGTCCGGCGACGCTTACTGTATAGGTTATCGCCCAAATGCTCACCTTCACTCATGAACTTTAGTTTTATTCGTGTTATACACTTTTGAACTGAAATGGAGGAAAAGGACTAGTTAGGCGTATGCTCCTCTTATAAAGATTCTAATAAAGACAAAGAAGAGTGATCTTTTATGTCCAAAAGGGTAAACCAACATTGAAAGAGAAAATAGAGCAACACACAATATGCCATAAAAATAATTTAATAGCACTTTTTTTTTTGATAATGCTGAAAAGCGCTATTAACCGTTCCGCTAATGTAAATTTTTGTTTTAATAGCACTTTAAAAGAGTTATTAAAGTCCTAGTTTTTAATATAAAAATAATAATTAATTAAAACAATATGTTTAAAGGAGCCAAACGAAATTCGTGGGGAAAAATGAAAATTTTAGCACAAACAGTAGCGTCGGCCTAAACCGTCGCTAATATAAGAAAATAAGAATTAATTAAGACAATAACTAATAAGGAGGCAAACGAAATTTGTTATGGTAAATGAATATTTTTTCATAAACAATAGCGTCGGCATGAACTGTGGCTAATATAAAAAAATAAATATTTAAAATAATAACTAAAATGGAGGCAAACTAAATTGGTGGGGGTAATGAAATTTCCGCACAAATAGTAGTGTAGTTCCAAATAAACTCTTTGTCAACACCAATTATTTTTCTCGAAATCAAACCATTTTCAAAAAAATTTCATAACAAATGCACACGAAGGACACATGCATTAAGTAGTGAAGAAGGAATGATTCAATGTATGTCCCTTTGTTCTTAGTCTGACGACGTTTACTATATAGGTTATCGTTCAAATGCTCACGTTCACTCATGAACTTTAGTTTTATTCACGCTATATACTTTTGAAGTGAAATGGAGGAAATGGACCAGTTAGGCGAATGCTCCTCTTATAAATATTCTAATAATGAAAAACAATAGTGATCTCTTCTGTCCAAAAGAATAAACCAACTTTGAAAGAGAAAATAAAGCAACAGACAATATGCCTTAAAAATAATTTAATAGCACTTTCTTTTGTTTTTGATAGCGCCGAAAAGCGCTATTAACCGTTCCGCTAAAGTAAACGATTTTTTTTAATAGCACTTTAAAAGAGCTATTAAAGTACTAGTTTTTAATATAAAAATAATAATTAATTAAAACAATATGTTTAAAGGAGCCAAATGAAATTCGTGGGGAAAAATGAAAATTTTAGCACAAACAGTAGCGTCGGCCTGAACCGTTGCTAATATAAGAAAATAAGAATTAATAAAGACAATAATTAATAAGGAGGCAAACGAAATTTGTTATGGGAAATAAATATTTTTTCATAAACAATAACGTCGGCCTGAACTGTCACTAATATAAAAAAATAATTAATTATTTAAAATAATAACTAAAATGGAGGCAAACTAAATTGGTGGGGGTAATGAAATTTTCGCACAAACAATAATGTAGTTCCAAATAAACGATTTGTCAACACCAATTATTTTTCTCGAAATCCAACCATTTTCAAAACATATTCATAACAAATGCACTCGAAGGACACATGCATTAATTAGTGAAGAGGGAATGATTAAATGTATGTCCGTTTGTTCTTAGTCCGACGACGCTTACTATATAAGTTATCGTTCAAATGCTCACCTTCACTCATGAACTTTAGTTTTATTGGTGCTATATACTTTTGAAGTGAAATGGAGGAAAAGGACTAGTTAGGCGTATGCTCCTCTTATAAAGATTCTAATAAAGAAAAACAATATTGATCTCTTCTGTCCAAAAGGGTAATACAACATTGAAAGAGGAAATAGAGCAACATACAATATGCCATAAAAATAATTTAATAGCACTTTCTTTTGTTTTTGATAGCTCTGAAAAGCGCTATTAACCATTCCGCTAAAGTAAACGATTTTTTTTAATAGCACTATAAAAGAGCTATTAAAGTACTAGTTTTTAATATAAAAATAATAATTAATTAAAACAATATGTTTAAAGGAGCCAAACGAAATTCGTGTGGAAAAATGAAAATTTTAGCACAAACAGTAGCGTCGGCCCGAACCGTTGCTAATATAAGAAAATAAGAATTAATTAAGACAATAACTAAATATGAGGCAAACAAAATTTTTTATGGGAAATGAATATTTTTTCATAAACAATAGCGACGGCCTGAACTGTCGCTAATATAAAAAAATAAATAATTATTTAAAATAATAACTAAAATGGAGGCAAACTAAATTGTTGGGGGTAATGAAATTTCCGCACAAATAGTGGCGTACGTCCAAATAAACGCTTTGTCAACACCAATTAATTTTATCGAAATCAAACCATTTTCAAAATATTTTCATAACAAATGCACTCGAAGGACACATGCATTAAGTAGTGCAGAGGGAATGATTAAATGTATGTTTGTTTGTTCTTAGTCCGACGACGCTTACTGTATAGGTTATCGTTCAAATTCTCACCTTCACTCATGAACTTTGTTTTATTCGTGCTATATACTTTTGAAGTGAAATGGTGGAAAAGGACTAGTTAGGCGTATGCTCCTCTCATAAAGATTCTAATAAAGACAAAGAAGAGTGATCTCTTCTATCCAAAAGGGTAAACAAACTTTGAAAGAGAAAATAGAGCACAGACAATATGCCATAAAAATAATTTAATAGCACTTTCTTTTGTTTTTGATAAAGCTGAAAAGGGCTATTAACCGTTTCGCTAATGTAAACGGTTTTTTTTAATAGCACTTTAAAAGACCTATTAAAGTACTAGTTTTTAATATAAAAATAATAATTAATTAAAACAATATGTTTAAAGGAGCCAAACGAAATTCGTGGGGAAAAATGAAAATTTTAGCACAAACAGTAGCGTCGGCCTGAACCGTTGCTAATATAAGAAAATAAGAATTAATTAAGACAATAACTAATAAGGAGGCAAACAAAATCTGTTATTGGAATTGAATATTTTTTCATAAACAATAGCGTCGGTCTGAACTGTCGCTAATATATAAAAATAAATACTTATTTAAAATAATAACTAAAATGGAGGCAAACTAAATTGGTGGGGGTAATGAAATTTTTGCACAAACAGTAGCGTAGGTCCAAATAAACGCTTTGTCAACACCAATTATTTTTCTCGAAATCAATCCATTTTAAAAATATTTTCATAACAAATGCACTCGAAGGACACATGCATTAAATAGTGAAGAGGGAATGATGAAATATATGTCCATTTGTTCTTTGTCCAACGACGCTTACTTTATAGGTTATCGCTCAAATGCTCACCTTCACTCATGAACTTTAGTTTTATTCGTGCTCTACACTTTTGAACTGAAATGGAGGAAAAGGACTAGTTAGGCGTATGCTCCTCTTATAAAGATTCTAATAAAGACAAAGAAGAGTGATCTCTTATGTCCAAAAGGGTAAACCAACATTGAAAGAGAAAATAGAGCAACAGACAATATGCCATAAAAATAATTTAATAGCACTTTTTTTTTTGATAACACTGAAAAGCGCTATTGACGGTTCCGCTAATGTAAACTTTTTTTTAATAGCACTTTAAAAGAGTTATTAAAGTACTAGTTTTTAATATAAAAATAATAGTTAATTAAAACAATATGTTTAAAGGATCCAAATGAAATTCGTGGGGAAAAATGAAAATTTTAGCACAAACAGTAGCGTCGACCTGAACCGTCGCTAATATAAGAAAATAAGAATTAATTAAGACAATAACTAATAAGGAGGCAAACGAAATTTGTTATGGGAAATGAATATTTTTTCATAAACAATAGCGTCGCCCTGAACTGTCGCTAATATAAAAAAATAAATAATTATTTAAAATAATAACTAAAATGGAGGCAAACTAAATTGGTGGGGGTAATGAAATTTTCGCACAAATAGTAGTGTAGGTCAAAATAAACTCTTTGTCAACACCAATTATTTTTCTCGAAATCAAACCATTTTCAAAATATTTTCATAACAAATACACTCGAAGGACACATGCATTAAGTAGTGAAGAGGGAATGATTAAATGTATGTCCCTTTGTTCTTAGTCTGACGATGCTTACTGTATAGGTTATCGTTCAAATGCTCACCTTCACTCATGAACTTTAGTTTTATTCATGCTATATACTTTTGAAGTGAAATGGAGGAAAAGGACTAGTTAGGCGTATGCTCCTCTTATAAAGATTCTAATAAAGAAAAACAATAGTGATCTCTTCTGTCCAAAAGGGTAAACCAACTTTGAAAGAGAAAATAGAGCAACAGACAATATGCCATAAAAATAATTTAATAGCACTTTATTTTGTTTTTGATAGCGCCGAAAAGCGCTATTAACCATTCCGCTGAAGTAAACGATTTTTTTTAATAGCACTTTAAAAGACCTATTAAAGTACTAGTTTTTAATATAAAAATAATAATTAATTAAAACAATATGTTTAAAGGAGCCAAACGAAATTCCTGGGGAAAAATGAAAATTTTAGGACAAACAGTAGCATCGGCCTGAACCGTCACTAATATAAGAAAATAAGAATTAATTAAGACAATAACTAATAATGAGGCAAACGAAATTTGTTATGGGAAATGAATATTTTTTCATAAACAATAGCGTCGGCCTGAACTGTCGCTAATATAAAAAAATAAATAATTATTTAAAATAATAACTAAAATGGAGGCAAACTAAATTGGCGGGGGTTATGAAATTTTTGCACAAACAATAGCGTAGGTCCAAATAAACGCTTTGTCAACAACAATTATTTTTATCGAAATCAAACCATTTTTAAAATATTTTCATAACAAATGCACTTAAAGGACACATGCATTATGTAGTGAAGAGGGAATGATTAAATGTATGTCCGTTTGTTCTTAGTCCGACGACGCTTACTGTAGAGGTTATCGTTCAAATGCTCACCTTCACTCATGAACTTTAGTTTTATTCGTGCTATATACTTTTGAAGTGAAATGAAGGAAAAGGACTAGTTAGGCGTATGCTCCTCTTATAAAGATTCTAATAAAGAAAAATAACAGTGATCTCTTTTGTCCAAAAGGATAAACCAACTTTGAAAGAGAAAATAGAGCAACAAACAATATGCCATAAAAGTTATTTAATAAGACTTTCTTTTGTTTTTGATAGCGCTGAAAAGCGCTATTAATCGTTCCACTAATATAAAAATAATAATTAACTAAAACAATATGTTTAAAGGGGCCAAACGAAATTCGTGGGGGAAAATGAAAATTTTAGCACAAACAGTAGCGTCGGCCTGAACCGTCGCTAATATAAGAAAATAAGAATTAATTACGACAATAACTAATAAGGAGGCAAACGAAATTCGTCATGGGAATTGAATATTTTTTCATAAACAATAGCATCGGCCTGAATTGTCGCTAATATATAAAAATAAATACTTCTTTAAAATAATAACTAAAATGGAGGCAAACTAAATTGGCGGGGGTGATGAAATTTTTGCACAAACAGTAGCGTAGGTCCAAATAAACGCTTTGTCAACACCAATTATTTTTCTCGAAATCATTCCATTTTCAAAATATTTTCATACGAAATGCACTCGAAGGACACATGCATTAAGTAGTGAAGAGGGAATGATGAAATATATGTCCATTTGTTCTTTGTCCGGCGACGCTTACTGTATAGGTTATCGCCCAAATGCTCACCTTCACTCATGAACTTTAGTTTTATTCGTGTTATACACTTTTGAACTGAAATGGAGGAAAAGGACTAGTTAGGCGTATGCTCCTCTTATAAAGATTCTAATAAAGACAAAGAAGAGTGATCTTTTATGTCCAAAAGGGTAAACCAACATTGAAAGAGAAAATAGAGCAACACACAATATGCCATAAAAATAATTTAATAGCACTTTTTTTTTGATAATGCTGAAAAGCGCTATTAACCGTTCCGCTATTGTAAATTTTTGTTTTAATAGCACTTTAAAAGAGTTATTAAAGTCCTAGTTTTTAATATAAAAATAATAATTAATTAAAACAATATGTTTAAAGGAGCCAAACGAAATTCGTGGGGAAAAATGAAAATTTTAGCACAAACAGTAGCGTCGGCCTAAACCGTCGCTAATATAAGAAAATAAGAATTAATTAAGACAATAACTAATAAGGAGGCAAACGAAATTTGTTATGGTAAATGAATATTTTTTCATAAACAATAGCGTCGGCATGAACTGTGGCTAATATAAAAAAATAAATATTTAAAATAATAACTAAAATGGAGGCAAACTAAATTGGTGGGGGTAATGAAATTTCCGCACAAATAGTAGTGTAGTTCCAAATAAACTCTTTGTCAACACCAATTATTTTTCTCGAAATCAAACCATTTTCAAAAGATTTTCATAACAAATGCACACGAAGGACACATGCATTAAGTAGTGAAGAAGGAATGATTCAATGTATGTCCCTTTGTTCTTAGTCTGACGACGTTTACTATATAGGTTATCGTTCAAATGCTCACGTTCACTCATGAACTTTAGTTTTATTCACGCTATATACTTTTGAAGTGAAATGGAGGAAATGGACCAGTTAGGCGAATGCTCGTCTTATAAATATTCTAATAATGAAAAACAATAGTGATCTCTTCTGTCCAAAAGAATAAACCAACTTTGAAAGAGAAAATAAAGCAACAGACAATATGCCTTAAAAATAATTTAATAGCACTTTCTTTTGTTTTTGATAGCGCCGAAAAGCGCTATTAACCGTTCCGCTAAAGTAAACGATTTTTTTTTAATAGCACTTTAAAAGAGCTATTAAAGTACTAGTTTTTAATATAAAAATAATAATTAATTAAAACAATATGTTTAAAGGAGCCAAATGAAATTCGTGGGGAAAAATGAAAATTTTAGCACAAACAGTAGCGTCGGCCTGAACCGTTGCTAATATAAGAAAATAAGAATTTATAAAGACAATAATTAATAAGGAGGCAAACGAAATTTGTTATGGGAAATAAATATTTTTTCATAAACAATAGCGTCGGCCTGAACTGTCACTAATATAAAAAAATAATTAATTATTTAAAATAATAACTAAAATGGAGGCAAACTAAATTGGTGGGGGTAATGAAATTTTCGCACAAACAATAATGTAGTTCCAAATAAACGATTTGTCAACACCAATTATTTTTCTCGAAATCCAACCATTTTCAAAACATATTCATAACAAATGCACTCGAAGGACACATGCATTAATTAGTGAAGAGGGAATGATTAAATGTATGTCCGTTTGTTCTTAGTCCGACGACGCTTACTATATAAGTTATCGTTCAAATGCTCACCTTCACTCATGAACTTTAGTTTTATTGGTGCTATATACTTTTGAAGTGAAATGGAGGAAAAGGACTAGTTAGGCGTATGCTCCTCTTATAAAGATTCTAATAAAGAAAAACAATATTGATCTCTTCTGTCCAAAAGGGTAATACAACATTGAAAGAGGAAATAGAGCAACATACAATATGCCATAAAAATAATTTAATAGCACTTTCTTTTGTTTTTGATAGCGCTGAAAAGCGCTATTAACCATTCCGCTAAAGTAAACGATTTTTTTTAATAGCACTATAAAAGAGCTATTAAAGTACTAGTTTTTAATATAAAAATAATAATTAATTAAAACAATATGTTTAAAGGAGCCAAACGAAATTCGTGTGGAAAAATGAAAATTTTAGCACAAACAGTAGCGTCGGCCCGAACCGTTGCTAATATAAGAAAATAAGAATTAATTAAGACAATAACTAATAATGAGGCAAACAAAATTTTTTATGGGAAATGAATATTTTTTCATAAACAATAGCGTCGGCCTGAATTGTCGCTAATATAAAAAAATAAATAATTATTTAAAATAATAACTAAAATGGAGGCAAACTAAATTGTTGCGGGTAATGAAATTTCCGCATAAATAGTGGCGTACGTCCAAATAAACGCTTTGTCAACACCAATTATTTTTATCGAAATCAAACCATTTTCAAAATATTTTCATAACAAATGCACTCGAAGGACACATGCATTAAGTAGTGCAGAGGGAATGATTAAATGTATGTTTGTTTGTTCTTAGTCCGACGACGCTTACTGTATAGGTTATCGTTCAAATTCTCACCTTCACTCATGAACTTTGTTTTATTCGTGCTATATACTTTTGAAGTGAAATGGTGGAAAAGGACTAGTTAGGCGTATGCTCCTCTCATACAGATTCTAATAAAGACAAAGAAGAGTGATCTCTTCTATCCAAAAGGGTAAACAAACTTTGAAAGAGAAAATAGAGCACAGACAATATGCCATAAAAATAATTTAATAGCACTTTCTTTTGTTTTTGATAAAGCTGAAAAGGGCTATTAACCGTTTCGCTAATGTAAACGGTTTTTTTTAATAGCACTTTAAAAGACCTATTAAAGTACTAGTTTTTAATATAAAAACAATAATTAATTAAAACAATATGTTTAAAGGAGCCAAACGAAATTCGTGGGGAAAAATGAAAATTTTAGCACAAACAGTAGCGTCGGCCTGAACCGTCGCTAATATAAGAAAATAAGAATTAATTAAGACAATAACTAATAAGGAGGCAAACAAAATCTGTTATTGGAATTGAATATTTTTTCATAAACAATAGCGTCGGTCTGAACTGTCGCTAATATATAAAAATAAATACTTATTTAAAATAATAACTAAAATGGAGGCAAACTAAATTGGTGGGGGTAATGAAATTTTTGCACAAACAGTAGCGTAGGTCCAAATAAACGCTTTGTCAACACCAATTATTTTTCTCGAAATCAATCCATTTTAAAAATATTTTCATAACAAATGCACTCGAAGGACACATGCATTAAGTAGTGAAGAGGGAATGATGAAATATATGTCCATTTGTTCTTTGTCCAACGACGCTTACTTTATAGGTTATCGCTCAAATGCTCACCTTCACTCATGAACTTTAGTTTTATTCACGCTATATACTTTTGAAGTGAAATGGAGGAAATGGACCAGTTAGGCGAATGCTCCTCTTATAAATATTCTAATAATGAAAAACAATAGTGATCTCTTCTGTCCAAAAGAATAAACCAACTTTGAAAGAGAAAATAAAGCAACAGACAATATGCCTTAAAAATAATTTAATAGCACTTTCTTTTGTTTTTGATAGCGCCGAAAAGCGCTATTAACCGTTCCGCTAAAGTAAACGATTTTTTTTAATAGCACTTTAAAAGAGCTATTAAAGTACTAGTTTTTAATATAAAAATAATAATTAATTAAAACAATATGTTTAAAGGAGCCAAATGAAATTCGTGGGGAAAAATGAAAATTTTAGCACAAACAGTAGCGTCGGCCTGAACCGTTGCTAATATAAGAAAATAAGAATTAATAAAGACAATAATTAATAAGGAGGCAAACGAAATTTGTTATGGGAAATAAATATTTTTTCATAAACAATAGCGTCGGCCTGAACTGTCACTAATATAAAAAAATAATTAATTATTTAAAATAATAACTAAAATGGAGGCAAACTAAATTGGTGGGGGTAATGAAATTTTCGCACAAACAATAATGTAGTTCCAAATAAACGATTTGTCAACACCAATTATTTTTCTCGAAATCCAACCATTTTCAAAACATATTCATAACAAATGCACTCGAAGGACACATGCATTAATTAGTGAAGAGGGAATGATTAAATGTATGTCCGTTTGTTCTTAGTCCGACGACGCTTACTATATAAGTTATCGTTCAAATGCTCACCTTCACTCATGAACTTTAGTTTTATTGGTGCTATATACTTTTGAAGTGAAATGGAGGAAAAGGACTAGTTAGGCGTATGCTCCGCTTATAAAGATTCTAATAAAGAAAAATAATATTGATCTCTTCTGTCCAAAAGGGTAATACAACATTGAAAGAGGAAATAGAGCAACATACAATATGCCATAAAAATAATTTAATAGCACTTTCTTTTGTTTTTGATAGCGCTGAAAAGCGCTATTAACCATTCCGCTAAAGTAAACGATTTTTTTTAATAGCACTATAAAAGAGCTATTAAAGTACTAGTTTTTAATATAAAAATAATAATTAATTAAAACAATATGTTTAAATGAGCCAAACGAAATTCGTATGGAAAAATGAAAATTTTAGCACAAACAGTAGCGTCGGCCCGAACCGTTGCTAATATAAGAAAATAAGAATTAATTAAGACAATAACTAATAATGAGGCAAACAAAATTTTTTATGGGAAATGAATATTTTTTCATAAACAATAGCGTCGGCCTGAATTGTCGCTAATATAAAAAAATAAATAATTATTTAAAATAATAACTAAAATGGAGGCAAACTAAATTGTTGCGGGTAATGAAATTTCCGCACAAATAGTGGCGTACGTCCAAATAAACGCTTTGTCAACACCAATTATTTTTATCGAAATCAAACCATTTTCAAAATATTTTCATAACAAATGCACTCGAAGGACACATGCATTAAGTAGTGCAGAGGGAATGATTAAATGTATGTTTGTTTGTTCTTAGTCCGACGACGCTTACTGTATAGGTTATCGTTCAAATTCTCACCTTCACTCATGAACTTTGTTTTATTCGTGCTATATACTTTTGAAGTGAAATGGTGGAAAAGGACTAGTTAGGCGTATGCTCCTCTCATAAAGATTCTAATAAAGACAAAGAAGAGTGATCTCTTCTATCCAAAAGGGTAAACAAACTTTGAAAGAGAAAATAGAGCACAGACAATATGCCATAAAAATAATTTAATAGCACTTTCTTTTGTTTTTGATAAAGCTGAAAAGGGCTATTAACCGTTTCGCTAATGTAAACGGTTTTTTTTAATAGCACTTTAAAAGACCTATTAAAGTACTAGTTTTTAATATAAAAATAATAATTAATTAAAACAATATGTTTAAAGGAGCCAAACGAAATTCGTGGGGAAAAATGAAAATTTTAGCACAAACAGTAGCGTCGGCCTGAACCGTCGCTAATATAAGAAAATAAGAATTAATTAAGACAATAACTAATAAGGAGGCAAACAAAATCTGTTATTGGAATTGAATATTTTTTCATAAACAATAGCGTCGGTCTGAACTGTCGCTAATATATAAAAATAAATACTTATTTAAAATAATAACTAAAATGGAGGCAAACTAAATTGGTGGGGGTAATGAAATTTTTGCACAAACAGTAGCGTAGGTCCAAATAAACGCTTTGTCAACACCAATTATTTTTCTCGAAATCAATCCATTTTAAAAATATTTTCATAACAAATGCACTCGAAGGACACATGCATTAAGTAGTGAAGAGGGAATGATGAAATATATGTCCATTTGTTCTTTGTCCAACGACGCTTACTTTATAGGTTATCGCTCAAATGCTCACCTTCACTCATGAACTTTAGTTTTATTCGTGCTATACACTTTTGAACTGAAATGGAGGAAAAGGACTAGTTAGGCGTATGCTCCTCTTATAAAGATTCTAATAAAGACAAAGAAGAGTGATCTCTTATGTCCAAAAGGGTAAACCAACATTGAAAGAGAAAATAGAGCAACAGACAATATGCCATAAAAATAATTTAATACCACTTTTTTTTTTTGATAAATCTGAAAAGCGCTATTAACCGTTCTGCTAATGTAAATTTTTGTTTTAATAGCACTTTAAAAGAGTTATTAAACTACTAGTTTTTAATATAAAAATAATAATTAATTAAAACAATATGTTTAAAGGAGCCAAATGAAATTCCTGGGGAAAAATTAAAATTTTAGCACAAACAGTAGCGTCGGCCTAAACCGTCGCTAATATAAGAAAATAAGAATTAATTAAGACAATAACTAATAAGGAGGCAAACGAAATTTGTTATGGGAAATGAATATTTTTTCATAAACAATAGCGTCGGCCTGAACTTTCTCTAATATAAAAAAATAAATAATTATTTAAAATAATAACTAAAATGGAGGCAAACTAAATTGGTGGGGGTAATGAAATTTCCGCACAAATAGTAGTGTAGTTCCAAATAAAATCTTTGTCAACACCAATTATTTTTCTCGAAATCAAACCATTTTCAAAATATTTTCATAACAAATGCACACGAAGGACACATGCATTAATTAGTGAAGAGGGAATGATTAAATGTATGTCCCTTTGTTCTTAGTCTGACGACGCTTACTATATAGGTTATCGTTCAAATGCTCACCTTCACTCATGAACTTTTGTTTTATTCACACTATATACTTTTGAAGTGAAATGGAGGAAATGGACCAGTTAGGCGAATGCTCCTCTTATAAATATTATAATAAAGAAAAACAATAGTGATCTCTTCTGTCCAAAAGAATAAACCAACTTTGAAAGAGAAAATAGAGCAACAGACAATATGCCTTAAAAATAATTTAATAGCACTTTCTTTTGTTTTTGATAGCGCCGAAAAGCACTATTAACCATTCCGCTAAAGTAAACAATTTTTTTTAATAGCACTTTAAAAGAGCTATTAAAGTACTAGTTTTTAATATAAAAATAATAGTTAATTAAAACAATATGTTTAAAGGAGCCAAATGAAATTCGTGGGGAAGAATGAAAATTTTAGCACAAACAGTAGCGTCGGCCTGAACCGTTGCTAATATAAGAAAATAAGAATTAATTAAGACAATAATTAATAAGGAGGCAAACGAAATTTGTTATGGGAAATGAATATTTTTTCATAAACAATAGCATCGGCCTGAACTGTCGCTAATATAAAAAATAAAAAATTATTTAAAATAATAACTAAAATGGAGGCAAACTAAATTGGTGGGGGTAATGAAATTTTCGCACAAACAATAATGTAGTTCCAAATAAACACTTTTCCAACACCAATTATTTTTCTTGAAATCCAACCATTTTCAAAATATATTCATAACAAATGCACTCGAAGGACACATGCATTAATTAGTGAAGAGGGAATGATTAAATGTATGTCCGTTTGTTCTTAGTCCGACGACGCTTACTATATATGTTATCGTTCAAATGCTCACCTTCACTCATGAACTTTAGTTTTATTCGTGCTATATACTTTTGAAGTGAAATGGAGGAAAATGACTAGTTAGGCGTATGCTCCTCTTATAAAGATTCTAATAAAGAAAAACAATAGTGATCTCTTCTGTCCAAAAGGGTAATACAACATTGAAAGAGAAAATAGAGCAACAGACAATATGCCATAAAAATAATTTAATAGCACTTTCTTTTGTTTTTGATAGCGCTGAAAAGCGCTATTAACCATTCCGCTAAAGTAAACGATTTTTTTTAATAGCACTATAAAAGAGCTATTAAAGTACTAGTTTTGAATATAAAAATAATAATTAATTAAAACAATATGTTTAAAGGAGCCAAACGAAATTCGTGGTGAAAAATGAAAATTTTAGCACAAACAGTAGCGTCGGCCTGAACCGTTGCTAATATAAGAAAATAAGAATTAATTAAGACAATAACTAATAATGAGGCAAACAAAATTTTTTATGGGAAATGAATAATTTTTCATAAACAATAGCGTCGGCCTGAATTGTTGCTAATATAAAAAAATAAATAATTATTTAAAATAATAACTAAAATGGAGGGAAACTAAATTGTTGGGGGTAATGAAATTTCCGCACAAATAGTGGCGTACGTCCAAATAAACGCTTTGTCAACACCAATTATTTTTATCGAAATCAAACCATTTTCAATATATTTTCATAACAAATGCACTCGAAGGACACATGCATTAAGTAGTGCAGAGGGAATGATTAAATGTATGTTTGTCTGTTCTTAGTATGACGACGCTTACTGTATAGGTTATCGTTCAAATTCTCACCTTCACTCATGAACTTTAGTTTTATTCGTGCTATATACTTTTGAAGTGAAATGGAGGAAAAGGACTAGTTAGGCGTATGCTCCTCTTATAAAGATTCTAATAAAGACAAAGAAGTGTGATCTCTTCTATCCAAAAGGGTAAACAAACTTTGAAAGAGAAAATAGAGCATAGACAATATGCAATAAAAATAATTTAATAGCACTTTCTTCTGTTTTTGATAAAGCTGAAAAGGGCTATTAACCGTTCCGCTAATGTAAATGATTTTTTTTAAAAGCACTTTAAAAGACCTATTAAAGTACTAGTTTTTAATATAAATATAATAATTAATTAAAACAATATGTTTAAAGGAGCCAAACGAAATTCGTGGGGAAAAATGAAAATTTTAGCACAAACAGTAGCGTCGGCTTGAACCGTCGCTAATATAAGAAAATAAGAATTAATTAAGACAATAACTAATAAGGAGGCAAACGAAATCTGTTATGGGAATTGAATATTTTTTCATAAACAATAACGTCGGCCTGAACTGTCGCTAATATATAAAAATAAATACTTATTTAAAATAATAACTAAAATGGAGGCAAACTAAATTGGTGGGGGTAATGAAATTTTTGCACAAACAGTAGCGTAGGTCCAAATAAACGCTTTGTCAACACCAATTATTTTTCTCGAAATCAATCCATTTTAAAAATATTTTCATAACAAATGCACTCGAAGGACACATGCATTAAGTAATGAAGAGGGAATGATGAAATATATGTCCATTTGTTCTTTGTCCGACGACGCTTACTGTATCGGTTATCGCTCAAATGCTCACCTTCACTCATGAACTTTATTTTTATTCATGCTATATACTTTTGAAGTGAAATGGAGGAAAAGGACTAGTTAGGCGCATGCTCCTCTTATAAAGGTTCTAATAAAGAAAAACAAGAGTGATCTCTTCTGTACAAAAGGGTAAACCAACTTTGAAAGAGAAAATAGAGCAACAGACAATATGCCATAAAAATAATTTAATAACACTTTCTTTTGTTTTTAATAGCGCCAAAAAGCACTATTAACCGTTCTGCTAATGTAAACGATTTTTCTAATAGCACTTTAAAAGAGCTATTAAAGTACTAGTTTTTAATATAAAAATAATAATTAATTAAAAAAATATGTTTAAAGGAGCCAAACGAAATTCGTGGGGAAGAATGAAAATTTTAGCACAAACAGTAGCGTCGGCCTGAACCGTTGCTAATATAAGAAAATAAGAATTAATTAAGACAATAATTAATAAGGAGGCAAACGAAATTTGTTATGGGAAATGAATATTTTTTCATAAACAATAGCGTCGGCCTGAACTGTCGCTAATATAAAAAATAAATAATTATTTAAAATAATAACTAAAATGGAGGCAAACTAAATTGGTGGGGGTAATGAAATTTTCGCACAAACAATAATGTAGTTCCAAATAAACGCTTTTCCAACACCAATTATTTTTCTCGAAATCCAACCATTTTCAAAATATATTCATAACAAATGCACTCGAAGGACACATGCATTAATTAGTGAAGAGGGAATGATTAAATGTATGTCCGTTTGTTCTTAGTCCGACGACGCTTACTATATAGGTTATCGTTCAAATGCTCACCTTCACTCATGAACTTTAGTTTTATTCGTGCTATATACTTTTGAAGTGAAATGGAGGAAAATGACTAGTTAGGCGTATGCTCCTCTTATAAAGATTTTAATAAAGAAAAACAATAGTGATCTCTTCTGTCCAAAAGGGTAATACAACATTGAAAGAGAAAATAGAGCAACAGACAATATGCCATAAAAATAATTTAATAGCACTTTCTTTTGTTTTTGATAGTGCTGAAAAGCGCTATTAACCATTCCGCTAAAGTAAACGATTTTTTTTAATAGCACTATAAAAGAGCTATTAAAGTACTAGTTTTGAATATAAAAATAATAATTAATTAAAACAATATGTTTAAAGGAGCCAAACGAAATTCGTGTGGAAAAATGAAAATTTTAGCACAAACAGTAGCGTCGGCCCGAACCGTTGCTAATATAAGAAAATAAGAATTAATTAAGACAATAACTAATAATGAGGCAAACAAAATTTTTTATGGGAAATGAATATTTTTTCATAAACAATAGCGTCGGCCTGAATTGTCGCTAATATAAAAAAATAAATAATTATTTAAAATAATAACTAAAATGGAGGCAAACTAAATTGTTGCGGGTAATGAAATTTCCGCATAAATAGTGGCGTACGTCCAAATAAACGCTTTGTCAACACCAATTATTTTTATCGAAATCAAACCATTTTCAAAATATTTTCATAACAAATGCACTCGAAGGACACATGCATTAAGTAGTGCAGAGGGAATGATTAAATGTATGTTTGTTTGTTCTTAGTCCGACGACGCTTACTGTATAGGTTATCGTTCAAATTCTCACCTTCACTCATGAACTTTGTTTTATTCGTGCTATATACTTTTGAAGTGAAATGGTGGAAAAGGACTAGTTAGGCGTATGCTCCTCTCATAAAGATTCTAATAAAGACAAAGAAGAGTGATCTCTTCTATCCAAAAGGGTAAACAAACTTTGAAAGAGAAAATAGAGCACAGACAATATGCCATAAAAATAATTTAATAGCACTTTCTTTTGTTTTTGATAAAGCTGAAAAGGGCTATTAACCGTTTCGCTAATGTAAACGGTTTTTTTTAATAGCACTTTAAAAGACCTATTAAAGTACTAGTTTTTAATATAAAAACAATAATTAATTAAAACAATATGTTTAAAGGAGCCAAACGAAATTCGTGGGGAAAAATGAAAATTTTAGCACAAACAGTAGCGTCGGCCTGAACCGTCGCTAATATAAGAAAATAAGAATTAATTAAGACAATAACTAATAAGGAGGCAAACAAAATCTGTTATTGGAATTGAATATTTTTTCATAAACAATAGCGTCGGTCTGAACTGTCGCTAATATATAAAAATAAATACTTATTTAAAATAATAACTAAAATGGAGGCAAACTAAATTGGTGGGGGTAATGAAATTTTTGCACAAACAGTAGCGTAGGTCCAAATAAACGCTTTGTCAACACCAATTATTTTTCTCGAAATCAATCCATTTTAAAAATATTTTCATAACAAATGCACTCGAAGGACACATGCATTAAGTAGTGAGAGGGAATGATGAAATATATGTCCATTTGTTCTTTGTCCAACGACGCTTACTTTATAGGTTATCGCTCAAATGCTCACCTTCACTCATGAACTTTAGTTTTATTCACGCTATATACTTTTGAAGTGAAATGGAGGAAATGGACCAGTTAGGCGAATGCTCCTCTTATAAATATTCTAATAATGAAAAACAATAGTGATCTCTTCTGTCCAAAAGAATAAACCAACTTTGAAAGAGAAAATAAAGCAACAGACAATATGCCTTAAAAATAATTTAATAGCACTTTCTTTTGTTTTTGATAGCGCCGAAAAGCGCTATTAACCGTTCCGCTAAAGTAAACGATTTTTTTTAATAGCACTTTAAAAGAGCTATTAAAGTACTAGTTTTTAATATAAAAATAATAATTAATTAAAACAATATGTTTAAAGGAGCCAAATGAAATTCGTGGGGAAAAATGAAAATTTTAGCACAAACAGTAGCGTCGGCCTGAACCGTTGCTAATATAAGAAAATAAGAATTAATAAAGACAATAATTAATAAGGAGGCAAACGAAATTTGTTATGGGAAATAAATATTTTTTCATAAACAATAGCGTCGGCCTGAACTGTCACTAATATAAAAAAATAATTAATTATTTAAAATAATAACTAAAATGGAGGCAAACTAAATTGGTGGGGGTAATGAAATTTTCGCACAAACAATAATGTAGTTCCAAATAAACGATTTGTCAACACCAATTATTTTTCTCGAAATCCAACCATTTTCAAAACATATTCATAACAAATGCACTCGAAGGACACATGCATTAATTAGTGAAGAGGGAATGATTAAATGTATGTCCGTTTGTTCTTAGTCCGACGACGCTTACTATATAAGTTATCGTTCAAATGCTCACCTTCACTCATGAACTTTAGTTTTATTGGTGCTATATACTTTTGAAGTGAAATGGAGGAAAAGGACTAGTTAGGCGTATGCTCCTCTTATAAAGATTCTAATAAAGAAAAATAATATTGATCTCTTCTGTCCAAAAGGGTAATACAACATTGAAAGAGGAAATAGAGCAACATACAATATGCCATAAAAATAATTTAATAGCACTTTCTTTTGTTTTTGATAGCGCTGAAAAGCGCTATTAACCATTCCGCTAAAGTAAACGATTTTTTTTAATAGCACTATAAAAGAGCTATTAAAGTACTAGTTTTTAATATAAAAATAATAATTAATTAAAACAATATGTTTAAAGGAGCCAAACGAAATTCGTATGGAAAAATGAAAATTTTAGCACAAACAGTAGCGTCGGCCCGAACCGTTGCTAATATAAGAAAATAAGAATTAATTAAGACAATAACTAATAATGAGGCAAACAAAATTTTTTATGGGAAATGAATATTTTTTCATAAACAATAGCGTCGGCCTGAATTGTCGCTAATATAAAAAAATAAATAATTATTTAAAATAATAACTAAAATGGAGGCAAACTAAATTGTTGCGGGTAATGAAATTTCCGCACAAATAGTGGCGTACGTCCAAATAAACGCTTTGTCAACACCAATTATTTTTATCGAAATCAAACCATTTTCAAAATATTTTCATAACAAATGCACTCGAAGGACACATGCATTAAGTAGTGCAGAGGGAATGATTAAATGTATGTTTGTTTGTTCTTAGTCCGACGACGCTTACTGTATAGGTTATCGTTCAAATTCTCACCTTCACTCATGAACTTTGTTTTATTCGTGCTATATACTTTTGAAGTGAAATGGTGGAAAAGGACTAGTTAGGCGTATGCTCCTCTCATAAAGATTCTAATAAAGACAAAGAAGAGTGATCTCTTCTATCCAAAAGGGTAAACAAACTTTGAAAGAGAAAATAGAGCACAGACAATATGCCATAAAAATAATTTAATAGCACTTTCTTTTGTTTTTGATAAAGCTGAAAAGGGCTATTAACCGTTTCGCTAATGTAAACGGTTTTTTTTAATAGCACTTTAAAAGACCTATTAAAGTACTAGTTTTTAATATAAAAATAATAATTAATTAAAACAATATGTTTAAAGGAGCCAAACGAAATTCGTGGGGAAAAATGAAAATTTTAGCACAAACAGTAGCGTCGGCCTGAACCGTCGCTAATATAAGAAAATAAGAATTAATTAAGACAATAACTAATAAGGAGGCAAACAAAATCTGTTATTGGAATTGAATATTTTTTCATAAACAATAGCGTCGGTCTGAACTGTCGCTAATATATAAAAATAAATACTTATTTAAAATAATAACTAAAATGGAGGCAAACTAAATTGGTGGGGGTAATGAAATTTTTGCACAAACAGTAGCGTAGGTCCAAATAAACGCTTTGTCAACACCAATTATTTTTCTCGAAATCAATCCATTTTAAAAATATTTTCATAACAAATGCACTCGAAGGACACATGCATTAAGTAGTGAAGAGGGAATGATGAAATATATGTCCATTTGTTCTTTGTCCAACGACGCTTACTTTATAGGTTATCGCTCAAATGCTCACCTTCACTCATGAACTTTAGTTTTATTCGTGCTATACACTTTTGAACTGAAATGGAGGAAAAGGACTAGTTAGGCGTATGCTCCTCTTATAAAGATTCTAATAAAGACAAAGAAGAGTGATCTCTTATGTCCAAAAGGGTAAACCAACATTGAAAGAGAAAATAGAGCAACAGACAATATGCCATAAAAATAATTTAATACCACTTTTTTTTTTTGATAAATCTGAAAAGCGCTATTAACCGTTCTGCTAATGTAAATTTTTGTTTTAATAGCACTTTAAAAGAGTTATTAAACTACTAGTTTTTAATATAAAAATAATAATTAATTAAAACAATATGTTTAAAGGAGCCAAATGAAATTCCTGGGGAAAAATTAAAATTTTAGCACAAACAGTAGCGTCGGCCTAAACCGTCGCTAATATAAGAAAATAAGAATTAATTAAGACAATAACTAATAAGGAGGCAAACGAAATTTGTTATGGGAAATGAATATTTTTTCATAAACAATAGCGTCGGCCTGAACTTTCTCTAATATAAAAAAATAAATAATTATTTAAAATAATAACTAAAATGGAGGCAAACTAAATTGGTGGGGGTAATGAAATTTCCGCACAAATAGTAGTGTAGTTCCAAATAAAATCTTTGTCAACACCAATTATTTTTCTCGAAATCAAACCATTTTCAAAATATTTTCATAACAAATGCACACGAAGGACACATGCATTAATTAGTGAAGAGGGAATGATTAAATGTATGTCCCTTTGTTCTTAGTCTGACGACGCTTACTATATAGGTTATCGTTCAAATGCTCACCTTCACTCATGAACTTTTGTTTTATTCACACTATATACTTTTGAAGTGAAATGGAGGAAATGGACCAGTTAGGCGAATGCTCCTCTTATAAATATTATAATAAAGAAAAACAATAGTGATCTCTTCTGTCCAAAAGAATAAACCAACTTTGAAAGAGAAAATAGAGCAACAGACAATATGCCTTAAAAATAATTTAATAGCACTTTCTTTTGTTTTTGATAGCGCCGAAAAGCACTATTAACCATTCCGCTAAAGTAAACAATTTTTTTTAATAGCACTTTAAAAGAGCTATTAAAGTACTAGTTTTTAATATAAAAATAATAGTTAATTAAAACAATATGTTTAAAGGAGCCAAATGAAATTCGTGGGGAAGAATGAAAATTTTAGCACAAACAGTAGCGTCGGCCTGAACCGTTGCTAATATAAGAAAATAAGAATTAATTAAGACAATAATTAATAAGGAGGCAAACGAAATTTGTTATGGGAAATGAATATTTTTTCATAAACAATAGCATCGGCCTGAACTGTCGCTAATATAAAAAATAAATAATTATTTAAAATAATAACTAAAATGGAGGCAAACTAAATTGGTGGGGGTAATGAAATTTTCGCACAAACAATAATGTAGTTCCAAATAAACACTTTTCCAACACCAATTATTTTTCTTGAAATCCAACCATTTTCAAAATATATTCATAACAAATGCACTCGAAGGACACATGCATTAATTAGTGAAGAGGGAATGATTAAATGTATGTCCGTTTGTTCTTAGTCCGACGACGCTTACTATATATGTTATCGTTCAAATGCTCACCTTCACTCATGAACTTTAGTTTTATTCGTGCTATATACTTTTGAAGTGAAATGGAGGAAAATGACTAGTTAGGCGTATGCTCCTCTTATAAAGATTCTAATAAAGAAAAACAATAGTGATCTCTTCTGTCCAAAAGGGTAATACAACATTGAAAGAGAAAATAGAGCAACAGACAATATGCCATAAAAATAATTTAATAGCACTTTCTTTTGTTTTTGATAGCGCTGAAAAGCGCTATTAACCATTCCGCTAAAGTAAACGATTTTTTTTAATAGCACTATAAAAGAGCTATTAAAGTACTAGTTTTGAATATAAAAATAATAATTAATTAAAACAATATGTTTAAAGGAGCCAAACGAAATTCGTGGTGAAAAATGAAAATTTTAGCACAAACAGTAGCGTCGGCCTGAACCGTTGCTAATATAAGAAAATAAGAATTAATTAAGACAATAACTAATAATGAGGCAAACAAAATTTTTTATGGGAAATGAATAATTTTTCATAAACAATAGCGTCGGCCTGAATTGTTGCTAATATAAAAAAATAAATAATTATTTAAAATAATAACTAAAATGGAGGGAAACTAAATTGTTGGGGGTAATTAAATTTCCGCACAAATAGTGGCGTACGTCCAAATAAACGCTTTGTCAACACCAATTATTTTTATCGAAATCAAACCATTTTCAATATATTTTCATAACAAATGCACTCGAAGGACACATGCATTAAGTAGTGCAGAGGGAATGATTAAATGTATGTTTGTCTGTTCTTAGTATGACGACGCTTACTGTATAGGTTATCGTTCAAATTCTCACCTTCACTCATGAACTTTAGTTTTATTCGTGCTATATACTTTTGAAGTGAAATGGAGGAAAAGGACTAGTTAGGCGTATGCTCCTCTTATAAAGATTCTAATAAAGACAAAGAAGTGTGATCTCTTCTATCCAAAAGGGTAAACAAACTTTGAAAGAGAAAATAGAGCATAGACAATATGCAATAAAAATAATTTAATAGCACTTTCTTCTGTTTTTGATAAAGCTGAAAAGGGCTATTAACCGTTCCGCTAATGTAAATGATTTTTTTTAATAGCACTTTAAAAGACCTATTAAAGTACTAGTTTTTAATATAAATATAATAATTAATTAAAACAATATGTTTAAAGGAGCCAAACGAAATTCGTGGGGAAAAATGAAAATTTTAGCACAAACAGTAGCGTCGGCTTGAACCGTCGCTAATATAAGAAAATAAGAATTAATTAAGACAATAACTAATAAGGAGGCAAACAAAATCTGTTATGGGAATTGAATATTTTTTCATAAACAATAACGTCGGCCTGAACTGTCGCTAATATATAAAAATAAATACTTATTTAAAATAATAACTAAAATGGAGGCAAACTAAATTGGTGGGGGTAATGAAATTTTTGCACAAACAGTAGCGTAGGTCCAAATAAACGCTTTGTCAACACCAATTATTTTTCTCGAAATCAATCCATTTTAAAAATATTTTCATAACAAATGCACTCGAAGGACACATGCATTAAGTAATGAAGAGGGAATGATGAAATATATGTCCATTTGTTCTTTGTCCGACGACGCTTACTGTATCGGTTATCGCTCAAATGCTCACCTTCACTCATGAACTTTATTTTTATTCATGCTATATACTTTTGAAGTGAAATGGAGGAAAAGGACTAGTTAGGCGCATGCTCCTCTTATAAAGGTTCTAATAAAGAAAAACAAGAGTGATCTCTTCTGTACAAAAGGGTAAACCAACTTTGAAAGAGAAAATAGAGCAACAGACAATATGCCATAAAAATAATTTAATAACACTTTCTTTTGTTTTTAATAGCGCCAAAAAGCACTATTAACCGTTCTGCTAATGTAAACGATTTTTCTAATAGCACTTTAAAAGAGCTATTAAAGTACTAGTTTTTAATATAAAAATAATAATTAATTAAAAAAATATGTTTAAAGGAGCCAAACGAAATTCGTGGGGAAGAATGAAAATTTTAGCACAAACAGTAGCGTCGGCCTGAACCGTTGCTAATATAAGAAAATAAGAATTAATTAAGACAATAATTAATAAGGAGGCAAACGAAATTTGTTATGGGAAATGAATATTTTTTCATAAACAATAGCGTCGGCCTGAACTGTCGCTAATATAAAAAATAAATAATTATTTAAAATAATAACTAAAATGGAGGCAAACTAAATTGGTGGGGGTAATGAAATTTTCGCACAAACAATAATGTAGTTCCAAATAAACGCTTTTCCAACACCAATTATTTTTCTCGAAATCCAACCATTTTCAAAATATATTCATAACAAATGCACTCGAAGGACACATGCATTAATTAGTGAAGAGGGAATGATTAAATGTATGTCCGTTTGTTCTTAGTCCGACGACGCTTACTATATAGGTTATCGTTCAAATGCTCACCTTCACTCATGAACTTTAGTTTTATTCGTGCTATATACTTTTGAAGTGAAATGGAGGAAAATGACTAGTTAGGCGTATGCTCCTCTTATAAAGATTTTAATAAAGAAAAACAATAGTGATCTCTTCTGTCCAAAAGGGTAATACAACATTGAAAGAGAAAATAGAGCAACAGACAATATGCCATAAAAATAATTTAATAGCACTTTCTTTTGTTTTTGATAGTGCTGAAAAGCGCTATTAACCATTCCGCTAAAGTAAACGATTTTTTTTAATAGCACTATAAAAGAGCTATTAAAGTACTAGTTTTGAATATAAAAATAATAATTAATTAAAACAATATGTTTAAAGGAGCCAAACGAAATTCGTGGTGAAAAATGAAAATTTTAGCACAAACAGTAGCGTCGGCCTGAACCGTTGCTAATATAAGAAAATAAGAATTAATTAAGACAATAACTAATAATGAGGCAAACAAATTTTTTTATGGGAAATGAATAATTTTTCATAAACAATAGCGTCGGCCTGAACTGTCGCTAATATAAAAAAATAAATAATTATTTAAAATAATAACTAAAATGGAGGCAAACTAAATTGTTGGGGGTAATGAAATTTCCGCACAAATAGTGGCGTAGGTCCAAATAAACGCTTTGTCAACACCAATTATTTTTATCGAAATCAAACCATTTTCAAAATTTTTCATAAAAAATGCACTTGAAGGACACATGCATTAAGTAGTGCAGAGGGAATGATTAAATGTATGTTTGTCTGTTCTTAGTATGACGACGCTTACGGTATAGGTTATCGTTCAAATTCTCACCTTCACTCATGAACTTTAGTTTTATTCGTGCTATATACTTTTGAAGTGAAATGGAGGAAAAGGACTAGTTAGGCGTATGATCCTCTTATAAAGATTCTAATAAAGACAAAGAAGTGTGATCTCTTCTATCCAAAAGGGTAAACAAACTTTGAAAGAGAAAATAGAGCATAGACAATATGCCATAAAAATAATTTAATAACACTTTCTTTTGTTTTTGATAACGCTGAAAAGGGCTATTAACCGTTCCGCTAATGTAAACGATTTTTTTTAATAGCACTTTAAAAGACCTATTAAAGTACTAGTTTTTAATATAAAAATAATAATTAATTAAAACAATATGTTTGAAGGAGCCAAACGAAATTCGTGGGGAAAAATGAAAATTTTAGCACAAACAGTAGCGTCGGCCTGAATCGTCGCTAATATAAGAAAATAAGAATTAATTAAGACAATAACTAATAAGGAGGCAAACGAAATCTGTTATGGGAATTGAATATTTTTTCATAAACAATAACGTCGGCCTGAACTGTCGCTAATATATAAAAATAAATACTTATTTAAAATAATAACTAAAATGGAGGCAAACTAAATTGGTGGGGGTAATGAAATTTTTGCACAAACAGTAGCGTAGGTCCAAATAAACGCTTTGTCAACACCAATTATTTTTCTCGAAATCAATCCATTTTAAAAATATTTTCATAACAAATGCACTCGAAGGACACATGCATTAAGTAGTGAAGAGGGAATGATGAAATATATGTCCATTTTTTCTTTGTTCGACGACACTTACTGTATCGGTTATCGCTCAAATGCTCACCTTCACTCATGAACTTTATTTTTATTCATGCTATATACTTTTGAAGTGAAATGGAGGAAAAGGACTAGTTAGGCGCATGCTCCTCTTATAAAGGTTCTAATAAAGAAAAACAAGAGTGATCTCTTCTGTCCAAAAGGGTAAACCAACTTTGAAAGAGAAAATAGAGCAACAGACAATATGCCATAAAAATAATTTAATAACACTTTCTTTTGTTTTTAATAGCGCCAAAAAGCACTATTAACCGTTCTGCTAATGTAAACGATTTTTCTAATAGCACTTTAAAAGAGCTATTAAAGTACTAGTTTTTAATATAAAAATAATAATTAATTAAAACAATATGTTTAAAGGAGCCAAACGAAATTCGTCGGGAAAAATGAAAATTTTAGCACAAACAGTAGCGTCGGCCTGTACCGTTGCTAATATAAGAAAATAAGAATTAATTAAGACAATAACTAATAAGGAGGCAAACGAAATTTGTTATGGGAAATGAATATTTTTTCATAAACAATATCGTCGGCCTGAATTGTCACTAATATATAAAAATAAATACTTATTTAAAATAATAACTAAAATGGAGGCAAACTAAATTGGTGGGGGTAATGAAATTTTTGCACAAACAGTAGCGTAGGTCCAAATAAACGCTTTGTCAACACCAATTATTTTTCTCGAAATCAATCCATTTTCAAAATATTTTCATAACAAATGCACTCGAAGGACACATGCATTAATTAGTGAAGAGGGAATGATGAAATATATGTCCATTTGTTCTTTGTCCGACGACGCTTACTGTATAGGTTATCGCTCAAATGCTCACCTTCACTCATGAACTTTAGTTTTATTCATGCTATACACTTTTGAACTTAAATGGAGGAACAAGACTAGTTAGGCGTATGCTCCTCTTAAAAATATTCTAATAAAGACAAAGAAGAGGGATCTCTTATGTCCAAAAGGGTAAACCAACTTTGAATGAGAAAATAGAGCAACAGACAATATGCCATAAAAATAATTTAATAGCACTTTCTTTTGTTTTTGATAATGCTGAAAAGCGCTATTAACCGTTCCGCTAATGTAAACTTTTTTTTTAATAGCACTTTAAAAGAGTTATTAAAGTACTAGTTTTTAATATAAAAATAATAATTCATTAAAACAATATGTAACACCCCAGTTTTAATTATTTGATTTATTTAATTGGGAATTTATTTTTTTAGAATTAATAAAATAAAAAGAATTATTTATTTTGGAATATTTGAAGAAAATAAAAGAAATAAGAAAATATTGGGTTTTTAAGTTATTGGGCTTGGATGTCGTTAGTAAAGAGTGGGGGTGCAAAAGAAATAAGGATATATTTTGGAACTCAAGTTATTTTCTCACTTTTCACGATAACATAGAATTTGGGAAATTTGGGAAGTTGAGCTCTGAAGGTGCGAAGAACGAAGAACATCGCTCAAAGAACTCAAGCTGCAATTTGATAAGGTAAGGGGGGCTACTACTCAATTTATATTTGCTTATGGGTTTAGATGCGATTGGTTGGGTAATCGTAGGATAATCCCATTTTCTCTGATGTTCTCAGTGATCGATAACTTTAGGGTCGAAATTCGTTAGAAAAGATTAGGTTCCCTAAAGGTTGTGAATCGATTAAGAAATTAATCCCTATTGTTGATTTAGATCGAAATTGTATGATCGGGGGTTTCCCTTAGATGTTCTAAGGATAACCTTGATGTTATCAGATTTCCCCAAAAGGACGAATAATCACTTTTAAGGTTACCTTGATAATTGTTGGTAATTATAAAATTTAGTTTTTGGATTAAATGATTTGAAAAAGGAATTCTGTTTTCCAACGATTTTAGAAAACTATAACCTTGAAGGATTTTGAGTTATTCAATTTGTGGAAAATTGATGAACATAAGTCAGAGGCATAGGAAATTGATGTTTTGGAAACTTGATGTGTATTTGGATGTTTTTGTACTGCATTGCACTGCTGTAGAAATGTATTTTCGTGCAAATATGTTGGCATATGAGCTGCTGCAGGTACAGGAAAAATTTGTACGCGCTCATCAACACGGGCCGTGTTGCATAACACGGGCACCCGTGTTGATCTTCTGTGTTGGTGAAAGTAATGTGTTTTCTGGACACATTACAACACGGGCCGTGTTGCTTCACACGGGCACCCGTGTTGACCTCCTGTGTTGGCTTCTTAATTTTGTTTTCTGTGCTTTGTTGTGGTGTACAGGAATGATTTTGTTTAATGTGCAGTGTTTGTTAGTTTTGAACATGCTGCTTAATGATATGCATAGCATTGTGGAGGCTTGTATCGAATAACGTTTGTATGTTATGATGCCAACACTACGTAGATTTTATTGTCATGCTTTGAGATGATGTTATCAAGCATGAATTATGATATAACTTGATATGATTGGTTGATGTTTAATAGTGTGCTGAGTGATTACATGCTATCCATATACTATTATGATTGATGTTGTTGATGTTGCATGATATGTTTTATTGATGTTAATAGTATGCTGAGTGTTACATACTTTACATATTATGTTGCATTTGTTAATTCCCATTGTGTGGAATTAACATGGTGGCCAATATACGTGTCCGCGATTTAATGGAACGTTGAGGTGGTAGCCGTGTCCGCGATATAATGGAACGGTGAGTTATTCGTGACCCGAGATTTAATGGGGCGGTAGAATGGTACCACATGCTTGGGTGTGTTGCATTACATTGAATATAACATGAATGGATGATTTTCCAATGTTGTATTTAATTGATTGTATGCATGTATTGTTGCTAAATTGTTAACGAGGTTTGATGTTAATTATAAGTATGAAAAGTAAGATATTATGAATATATGAATTGTAAAGGTTTTCGTAAACTATGAAACATGCTAACTGTTTGGGTGATGCTTATCGTTTCTCTGAATTGATTGTTATGAACGCATAATCAAATGTATAGTTGAGATGCTCACCCTTACTGTTGAATATTTCATATTGAGGAGCTTCGTTCAGGTGCTTGGCGAAGGCTTGTTGTTTCTAGTTTATTTCCGTTTAAGTATTGTCCGGGTCATGCTCTGATAGTTGTAACTCCGGGAACGTTTGTTTGTCGAGCTGCTTTAGTCAGACTCGTTTATTCCTTATGTTGTTATAATATGATGCTGATACATTCCAGGTGTTAATCCCTGACGATTTTGAAAATATTATAACATTGGTTTTGTTAACTAAATTATTCCGCTGTGTAAACATGTATGAGTTGCTTATATGTTATGCATGACAGGAACTTGTTTTTGTGAAAAGAGAATTGTGACATCCTCGTTAATACATGTACTCTGAAAATATGATTTTAATTATTTGCGAAATTTTATGCGGGGTTTTAGAGGGTGTTACAATAGTGGTATCAGAGCATAGTCGGTCGTTGCGACCAGAGTCTTGAGTCAGTCATTCCTTTTGTATGCGACTAGTGTAAGGCCACATTGTCGATACTGTATTCTGATGAGGAGTATGTTTTAATTCTCAGGAATATGGCTGGAAGAGGTAACGGACGAAATGATGCTGCACTCGCTGAGGCTTTGGGGATGTTAGCTGGTGTACTTGCTGGAAATCCAAATGGAGGCGTGATTGGTGCTGATAGGCAATTGGGGAACATCCAAAGGAACAATCCTCCGTTGTTCAAAGGTACACATGACCCTGAAGGTGCTCAGAAGTGGCTGAAGGAAATCGAAAGGATTTTCCGTGTGATTGATTGTGCTGAAGATCTGAAAGTCAGATATGGTACGCATATGTTGGCAGAAGAGGCCGACGACTGGTGGGTTGCAACAAGGACTGAAATGGTTCAGGATGGAGAGGCACTGACTTGGGCTAACTTCAGAAGGGCTTTTCTGAGGAGGTACTTTCTTGAAGATGTTCGGGGAAGAAAGGAAATTGAATTGTTGGAGCTTAAGCAGGGCAATCTGACTGTTAGTGAGTATGCTACTAAGTTCACGGAGTTGGCAAAGTATTATGCGCACTACAACAATGATGAGGCTGGAGAATTCTCTAAATGTATCAAATTTGAGAATGGTCTCCGAGATGAGATTAAGCAGGGAATCAGGTACCAGCGTATTCGTAGATTTTCTGATTTGGTGGATTGTAGCAGGATCTTGGAAGAAGATATTACCAAGACTAGGTCGTCTCACTCTCGTGGGGCTGTTGATAAAAGAGGAAAGCAACATATGGACCGTGGCAAGCCATATGGTAGAGGTAACCAGAAAGCAGGTGGATGGAAAATGCCTAGTGGGGGAGATTCTAAGGCTCCTATCAGATGCTACAGGTGTGGTGAGCTTGGTCATCATATTCGAGATTGCAAGAGTGATGAGAAGAAGTGCTATAAATGTGGAAAGACTGGTCATTTTTCTATTGATTGCAAAGGGAAGTCTGTTATTTGTTACAATTGTGGCGAAGAAGGTCACATTCGTCCGCAGTGTCCTAAGCCTAAGAAGGATCAATCAGGTGGAAAAGTGTTCGCTTTGTCTGGATCTGAGACTACTCCAGAGGATCGATTGATTAAAGGTACGTGTTTTATTCATGGCACACCTTTAGTTGAAATTATTGATACTGGTGCAACTCATTCTTTCATTTCCTTGGATTGTGCTGAGAGGTTGAAACTGGACATATCTGATATGCGAGGTAGCATGGTTATTGATACTCCTGCATCGGGTTCAATGACAACTTCACTAGTATGTAGGAATTGTCCTATTGAGATTTTTGGTAGAGGGTTCGGTATGGATTTAGTGTTCCTACCGCTTGAATAAATTGATATTATCCTTGGGATGAACTGGTTGGAATTCAACCAGGTTCATCTGAACTGTTTTGCTAAGACGGTGATTTTTCCAGAAGCAGTTGGTGTCGAGAATTTGACTATGACTGCTAGGCAGGTACAAGAAGCAATGGAGGAAGGTGCTAATCTGTTTATGTTACTTGCTTCGTTAGATGCAACAGGAAAGGTCAGGAGTGATGAATTGCCAGTGGTGTGTGATTTTCCAGAAGTCTTTCCTGATGATGTTGGTGAGTTACCTCCTGAGAGAGAAGTGGAATTTTCTATAGATTTGATTCCTGGTACGAGACCGGTGTCGATGGCACCATATCGTATGTCTGCATCTGAGTTGGCAGAATTGAAGAGTCAGTTGGAAGAATTACTGGAGAAGAAGTTTATTCGTCCAAGTGTTTCGCCTTGGGGTGCTCCGGTATTGTTGGTCAAGAAGAAAGAAGGTTCTATGAGACTGTGTGTTGATTACAGGCAATTGAACAAGGTAACCATTAAGAATCGGTATCCATTACCGAGGATTGATGATTTAATGGATCAGCTAATTGGAGCCAGTGTATTCAGTAAGATTGACTTGAGGTCTGGATATCATCAGATTCGTGTGAAAGCGGAAGATATTCAAAAGACTGCTTTTCGAACGAGGTATGGGCATTATGAATATTCTGTTATGCCGTTTGGAGTTACTAATGCGCCTGGGGTTTTCATGGAATATATGAACAGGATTTTTCATCCGTATCTGGATAAGTTTGTTGTGGTTTTTATTGATGACATTCTGATTTATTCCAAGAATGACGAAGAGCATGCGGAACATCTCAGAATTGTGTTAGAGTTGTTGAAAGATAAGAAGTTGTATGCAAAGTTTTCCAAATGTGAGTTCTGGCTGAATGAAGTTAGTTTTCTTGGAATTGTGATTTCTAAGAATGGTATTGCAGTGGATCCTACAAAAGTAGAAGCAGTATCTCAGTGGGAAGCGCCGAAGACTGTTTCTGAAATCATAAGTTTTCTTGGTCTTGCAGGTTATTACAGAAAGTTTATCGAAGGATTCTCAAAGTTAGCATTGCCGTTGACGAAGTTGACTCGTAAAGGACAAGCGTTTATTTGGGATTCTGATTGTGAGAAAGGTTTCCAAGAATTGAAGCGGAGATTGACTAGTGCTCTTATTCTGATTTTTCCGAATCCGGTGGAATCTTTTGTGGTTTATTGTGACGCATCTCTGATGGGATTAGGTGGTGTTCTAATGCAGAATCAACAGGTAGTTGCGTATGCTTTGAGACAGTTGAAGGTTCACGAAAGGAACTATCCTACTCATGACTTAGAGTTAGCAGCAGTTTTGTTTGTCTTGAAATTGTGGAGACATTATCTGTATGGTTCGAGATTTGAAGTGTATAATGATCATAAGAGTTTGAAGTATCTTTTCGATCAGAAAGAGCTCAATATGAGGCAAAGAAGGTGGTTGGAATTTCTCAAAGATTATGATTTTGGTTTGAATTACCATCCTGGTAAGGCAAATGTGGTTGCAGATGCTTTGAGTAGGAAATCCTTGCATATGTCTATGATGATGGTTTGTGAATTGGATTTAATTGAACAATTCCGAGATTTGAGTTTAATTTGTGAAAGTACTCCGAAGTGTGTTCGTTTGGGTATGTTGAAACTTACTAGTGGTATTCTAGAAGAGATCAGGATCGGGCAGAAATCTGATGTTAATTTAGTTGATAAATTGACATTGATCGACCAAGGTCAAGGTGGTGAGTTTAGAATTGATGAAAATGATGTTATGAGATTTGGCGATAGAGTTTGTGTTCCTGATGTTGCAGAAATCAAGAAGAGTATATTAGAGGAAGGACATCGCAGTGGGATGAGTATTCATCCGGGTGCCACGAAAATGTATCATGATTTAAAGAAATTGTTTTGGTGGCCGGGAATGAAAAAGGAAATAGCTGAATTTGTGTATGCATGTTTAATCTGTCAGAAATCGAAGATTGAGCATCAGAAGCCGTCTGGATTTATGCAACCGATGTTTATTCCAGAATGGAAGTGGGATAGTATTTCTATGGATTTTGTATCCGGGTTGCCGAGGACTCCTAAGAATTGTAAAGCGATATGGGTTGTTGTGGATATACTGACTAAGTCTGCTCATTTTATACCAGTGCGAATAGATTACTCAATGGAGAGATTGGCACAGTTGTATATTGAGAAAATAGTGAGTTTGCATGGAGTTCCTTCTAGTATTGTGTCAGATAGAGATCCGAGGTTCACTTCGAAATTTTGGGAAGGATTGCAGAAGGCTTTGGGTACTAAATTGAGGTTGAGTTCAGCTTACCATCCTCAGACTGATGGACAGACGGAGAGGACATTCAATCGTTAGAAGATTTATTGCGTGCTTGTGTTTTAGAGAAGGGTGGAGCTTGGGATAGCTATTTGCCATTGATTGAATTTACTTATAACAATAGTTACCATTCGAGTATTGGTATGGCTCCGTTTGAGGCATTGTATGGTAGACGGTGTAGAACGCCTTTGTGTTGGTGTGAATCTGGAGAGAGTTCAATAATTGGGCCAGAGATTATTCAGCAGACTACTAAAAAAATCAAATTGATTCAAGAAAAGATGAGAGCTTCTCAGAGTCTTCAGAAAAGTTATCATGATAAGAGGAGGAAGAATTTAGAATTCAGTGTTGGAGATCATGTGTTTATGAGAGTTACTCCGATGACGGGTATTGGTCGAGCGTTGAAATCCAAGAAGTTGACTCCGCGTTTTATTGGTCCGTTTCAGATTACGGAGAGAGTTGGAGAAGTTGCTTATCATATTGCTTTACCTCCGAGACTTGCAAATTTGCACGATGTTTTTCATGTTTCTCAGTTGAGGAGATACATTCCAGACCCATCTCATGTAATCCAAGTAGATGATGTACAGGTGAGAGATAACCTGACAGTAGAAACATTGCCTATGAGGATAGAAGATCGGGAAGTGAAACAGTTAAGGGGTAAAGAGATAGCATTAGTGAAGGTTGTTTGGGGAGGTCCAGCAGATGGAAATGTTACTTGGGAACTGGAGAGCCAGATGAAAGAGGCTTATCCGGAACTGTTCGTCTAAGGTATGATTTCGAGGACGAAAACTCTTTTAGTGGGGGAGAGTTGTAACACCCCAGTTTTAATTATTTGATTTATTTAATTGGGAATTTATTTTATTAGAATTAATAAAATAAAAAGAATTATTTATTTTGGAATATTTGAAGAAAATAAAAGAAATAAGAAAATATTGGGTTTTTAAGTTATTGGGCTTGGATGTCGTTAGTAAAGAGTGGGGGTGCAAAAGAAATAAGGATATATTTTGGAACTCAAGTTATTTTCTCACTTTTCACGATAACACAGAATTTGGGAAATTTGGGAAGTTGAGCTCTGAAGGTGCGAAGAACGAAGAACATCGCTCAAAGAACTCAAGCTGCAATTTGATAAGGTAAGGGGGGCTACTACTCAATTTATATTTGCTTATGGGTTTAGATGCGATTGGTTGGGTAATCGTAGGATAATCCCATTTTCTCTGATGTTCTTAGTGATCGATAACTTTAGGGTCGAAATTCGTTAGAAAAGATTAGGTTCCCTAAAGGTTGTGAATCGATTAAGAAATTAATCCCTATTGTTGATTTAGATTGAAATTGTATGATCGGGGGTTTCCCTTAGGTGTTCTAAGGATAACCTTGATGTTATCAGATTTCCCCAAAAGGACGAATAATCACTTTTAAGGTTACCTTGATAATTGTTGGTAATTATAAAATTTAGTTTTTGGATTAAATGATTTGAAAAAGGAATTTTGTTTTCCAACGATTTTAGAAAACTATAACCTTGAAGGATTTTGAGTTATTCAATTTGTGGAAAATTGATGAACATAAGTCAGAGGCATAGGAAATTGATGTTTTGGAAACTTGATGTGTATTTGGATGTTTTTGTACTGCATTGCACTGCTGTAGAAATGTATTTTCGTGCAAATATGTTGGCATATGAGCTGCTGCAGGTACAGGAAAAATTTGTACGCGCTCATCAACACGGGCCGTGTTGCACAACACGGACACCCGTGTTGATCTTCTGTGTTGGTGAAAGTAATGTGTTTTCTGGACACATTACAACACGGACCGTGTTGCTTCACACGGGCACCCGTGTTGACCTCCTGTGTTGGCTTCTGAATTTTGTTTTCTGTGCTTTGTTGTGGTGTACAAGAATGATTTTGTTTAATGTGCAGTGTTTGTTAGTTTTAAACATGCTGCTTAATGATATGCATAGTATTGTGGAGGCTTGTATCGAATAACGTTTGTATGTTATGATGCCAACACTACGTAGATTTTATTGTCATGCTTTGAGATGATGTTATCAAGCATGAATTATGATATAACTTGATATGATTGGTTGATGTTTAATAGTATGCTGAGTGATTACATGCTATCCATATCCTGTTATGATTGATGTTGTTGATGTTGCATGATATGTTTTATTGATGTTAATAGTATGCTGAGTGTTACATACTTTACATATCATGTTGCATTTGTTAATTCCCATTGTGTGGAATTAACATGTTGGCCAATATACGTGTCCGCGATTTAATGGAACGTTGAGGTGGTAGCCGTGTCCGCGATATAATGGAACGGTGAGTTACCCGTGACCCGAGATTTAATGGGGCGGTAGAATGGTACCACATGCATGGGTGTGTTGCATTACATTGAATATAACATGAATGGATGATTTTCCAATGTTGTATTTAATTGATTGTATGCATGTATTGTTGCTAAATTGTTAACGAGGTTTGATGTTAATTATAAGTATGAAAAGTAAGATATTATGAATATATGAATTGTAAAGGTTTTCGTAAACTATGAAACATGCTAACTGTTTGGGTGATGCTTATGGTTTTTCTGAATTGATTGTTATGAATGCATAATCAAATGTATAGTTGAGATGCTCACCCTTACTGTTGAATATTTCAGATTGAGGAGCTTCGTTCAGGTGCTTGGCGAAGGCTTGTTGTTTCTAGTTTATTTCCGTTTAAGTATTGTCCGGGTCATGCTCTGATAGTTGTAACTCCGGGAACGTTTGTTTGTCGAGCTGCTTTAGTCAGACTCGTTTATTCCTTATGTTGTTATAATATGATGCTGATACATTCCAGGTGTTAATCCCTAACGATTTTGAAAATATTATAACATTGGTTTTGTTAACTAAATTATTCCACTGTGTAAACATGTATGAGTTGCTTCTATGTTATGCATGACAGGAACTTGTTTTTGTGAAAAGAGAATTGTGACATCCTCGTTAATACATGTACTCTGAAAATATGATTTTAATTATTTGCGAAATTTTATGCGGGGTTTTAGAGGGTGTTACAATAGTGGTATCAGAGCATAGTCGGTCGTTGCGACCAGAGTCTTGAGTCAGTCATTCCTTTTGTATGCGACTAGTGTAAGGCCACACTGTCGATACTGTATTCTGATGAGGAGTATGTTTTAATTCTCAGGAATATGGCTGGAAGAGGTAACGGACGAAATGATGCTGCACTCGCTGAGGCTTTGGGGATGTTAGCTGGTGTACTTGCTGGAAATCCAAATGGAGGCGTGATTGGTGCTGATAGGCAATTGGGGAACTTCCAAAGGAACAATCCTCCGTTGTTCAAAGGTACACATGACCCTGAAGGTGCTCAGAAGTGGCTGAAGGAAATCGAAAGGATTTTCCGTGTGATTGATTGTGCTGAAGATCTGAAAGTCAGATATGGTACGCATATGTTGGCAGAAGAGGCCGACGACTGGTGGGTTGCAACAAAGACTGAAATGGTTCAGGATGGAGAGGCACTGACTTGGGCTAACTTCATAAGGGCTTTTCTGAGGAGGTACTTTCTTGAAGATGTTCGGGGAAGAAAGGAAATTGAATTGTTGGAGCTTAAGCAGGGCAATCTGACTGTTAGTGAGTATGCTACTAAGTTCACGGAGTTGGCAAAGTATTATGCGCACTACAACAATGATGAGGCTGGAGAATTCTCTAAATGTATCAAATTTGAGAATGGTCTCCGAGATGAGATTAAGCAGGGAATCAGGTACCAGCGTATTCGTAGATTTTCTGATCTGGTGGATTGTAGCAGGATCTTGGAAGAAGATATTACCAAGACTAGGTCGTCTCACTCTCGTGGGGCTGTTGATAAAAGAGGAAAGCAACATATGGACCGTGGCAAGCCATATGGTAGAGGTAACCAGAAAGAAGGTGGATGGAAAAGGCCTAGTGGGGGAGATTCTAAGGCTCCTATCAGATGCTACAGGTGTGGTGAGCTTGGTCATCATATTCGAGATTGCAAGAGTGATGAGAAGAAGTGCTATAAATGTGGAATGACTGGTCATTTGTCTATTGATTGCAAAGGGAAGTCTGTTACTTGTTACAATTGTGGCGAAGAAGGTCACATTCGTCCGCAGTGTCCTAAGCCTAAGAAGGATCAGTCAGGTGGAAAAGTGTTCGCTTTGTCTGGATCTGAGACTACTCTAGAGGATCGATTGATTAAAGGTACGTGTTTTATTCATGGCACACCTTTAGTTGCAATTATTGATACTGGTGCAACTCATTCTTTAATTTCCTTGGATTGTGCTGAGAGGTTGAAACTTGACATATCTGATATGCGAGGTAGCATGGTTATTGATACTCCTGCATCGGGTTCAATGACAACTTCACTAGTATGTAGGAATTGTCCTATTGAGATTTTTGGTAGAGGGTTCGGTATGGATTTAGTGTGCCTACCGCTTGAACAAATTGATATTATCCTTGGGATGAACTGGTTGGAATTCAACCGGGTTCATCTGAACTGTTTTGCTAAGACGGTGATTTTTCCAGAAGCAGTTGGTGTCGAGAATTTGACTATGACTGCTAGGCAGGTACAAGAAGCAAATGAGGAAGGTGCTAATGTGTTTATGTTACTTGCTTCGTTAGATGCAACAGGAAAGGTCAGGAGTGATGAATTGCCAGTGGTGTGTGATTTTCCAGAAGTCTTTCCTGATGATGTTGGTGAGTTACCTCCTGAGAGAGAAGTGGAATTTTCTATAGATTTGATTCCTGGTACGAGACAGGTGTCGATGGCACCATATCGTATGTCTGCATCTGAGTTGGCAGAATTGAAGAGTCAGTTGGAAGAATTACTGGAGAAGAAGTTTATTCGTCCAAGTGTTTCGCCTTGGGGTGCTCCGGTATTGTTGGTCAAGAAGAAAGAAGGTTCTATGAGACTGTGTGTTGATTACAGGCAATTGAACAAGGTAACCATTAAGAATCGGTATCCATTACCGAGGATTGATGATTTAATGGATCAGCTAATTGGAGCCAGTGTATTCAGTAAGATTGACTTGAGGTCTGGATATCATCAGATTCGTGTGAAAGCGGAAGATATTCAAAAGACTGCTTTTCGAACGAGGTATGGGCATTATGAATATTCTGTTATGCCGTTTGGAGTTACTAATGCGCCTGGGGTTTTCATGGAATATATGAACAGGATTTTTCATCCGTATCTGGATAAGTTTGTTGTGGTTTTTATTGATGACATTCTGATTTATTCCAAGAATGACGAAGAGCATGCGGAACATCTCAGAATTGTGTTAGAGTTGTTGAAAGATAAAAAGTTGTATGCAAAGTTTTCCAAATGTGAGTTCTGGCTGAATGAAGTTAGTTTTCTTGGACATGTGATTTCTAAGAATGGTATTGCAGTGGATCCTACAAAAGTAGAAGCAGTATCTCAGTGGGAAGCGCCGAAGACTGTTTCTGAAATCATAAGTTTTCTTGGTCTTGTAGGTTATTACAGAAAATTTATCGAAGGATTCTCAAAGTTAGCATTGTCATTGACGAAGTTGACTCGTAAAGGACAAGCGTTTATTTGGGATTCTCATTGTGAGAAAGGTTTCCAAGAATTGAAGCGGAGATTGACTAGTGCTCCTATTCTGATTTTGCCGAATCCGGTGGAATCTTTTGTGGTTTATTGTGACGCATCTCTGATGGGATTAGGTGGTGTTCTAATGCAGAATCAACAGGTAGTTGCGTATGCTTCGAGACAGTTGAAGGTTCACGAAAGGAACTATCCTACTCATGACTTAGAGTTAGCAGCATTTGTGTTTGTCTTGAAATTGTGGAGACATTATCTGTATGGTTCGAGATTTGGTATGGGAAATGAATATTTTAAGACAATAACTAATAAGGAGGCAAACGAAATTTGGTATGGGAAATGAATATTTTTTCATAAACAATAGCGTCGCCCTGAACTGTCACTAATATAAAAAAATAAATAATTATTTAAAATAATAACTAAAGTGGAGGCAAACTAAATTGGTGGGGGTAATGAAATTTTTGCACAAATAGTATGGTAGGTCCAAATAAACTCTTTGTCAACACCAATTATTTTTCTCGAAATCAAACCATTTTAAAAATATTTTCATAACAAATGCACTCGAAGGACACATGCGTTAAGTAGTGAAGAGGGGATGATTAAATGTATGTCCCTTTGTTCTTAGTCCAACGACGCTTACTGTATAGGTTATCGTTCAAATGCACACCTTCACTCATGAACTATAGTTTTATTCACGCTATATACTTTTGAAGTGAAATGGAGGAAATGGACCAGTTAGGCGTATGCTCCTCTTATAAATATTCTAATAAAGAAAAACAATAGTGATCTCTTCTGTCCAAAAGAATAAACCAACTTTGAAAGAGAAAATAGAGCAACAGACAATATGCCTTAAAATAATTTAATAGCACTTTCTTTTTTTTTTGATACCGCTGAAAAGCGCTATTAACCGTTCCACTAATGTAAACGATTTTGTTTAATAGCACTTCAAAAGAGCTATTAAAGTACTAGTTTTTAATATAAAAATAATAATTAATTAAAACAATATGTTTAAAGGGGCCAAACGAAATTCGTGGGGGGAAATGATAATTTTAGCACAAACAATAGCGTCGGCCTGAACCGTCGCTAATATAAGAAAATAAGAATTAATTACGACAATAACTAATAAGGAGGCAAACGAAATTTGTTATGGGAATTGAATATTTTTTCATAAATAATAGCGTCGGCCTGAACTGTCGCTAATATATAAAAATAAATACTTATTTAAAATAATAACTTAAATGGAGGCAAACTAAATTGGTGGGGGAAATGAAATTTTTGCACAAACAGTAGTGTAGGTCCAAATAAACGCTTTGTCAACACCAATTATTTTTCTCGAAATCAATCCATTTTAAAAATATTTTCATAACAAATGCACTCGAAGGACACATGCATAATTAGTGAAGAGGGAATGATGAAATATATGTCCATTTGTTCTTTGTCCGACGATGCTTACTGTATAGGTTATCGCTCAAATGCTTACCTTCACTCATGAACTTTAGTTTTATTCGTGCTATACACTTTTGAACTTAAATGGAGGAACAAGACTAGTTAGGCGTATACTCCTCTTATAAATATTCTAATAAAGACAAAGAAGAGGGATCTCTTATGTCCAAAAGGGTAAACCAACTTTGAATGAGAAAATAGAGCAACAGACAATATGCCATAAAAATAATTTAATAGCACTTTCTTTTGTTTTTTATAACGCTGAAAAGCACTATTAACCGTTCTGCTAATGTAAACTTTTTTTTAATAGCACTTTAAAAGAGTTATTAAAGTACTACTTTTTAATATAAAAATAATAATTAATTAAATCAATATGTTTATAGGAGCCAAACGAAATTCGTGGGGAAAAATGAAAATTTTAGCACAAACAGTAGCGTCGGCCTGAACCGTCGCTAATATAAGAAAATAAGAATTAATTAAGGCAATAACTAATAAGGAGGCAAATGAAGTTTGGTATGGGAAATGAATATTTTTTCATAAACAATAGCGTCGCCCTGAACTGTCGCTAATATAAAAAAATAAATAATTATTTAAAATAATAACTAAAATGGAGGCAAACTAAATTGGTGAGGGTAATGAAATTTACGCACAAATAGTAGTGTAGGTCCAAATAAACTCTTTGTCAACACCAATTATTTTTCTCGAAATCAAACCATTTTCAAAATATTTTCATAACAAATGCACTCGAAGGACACATGCATGAAGTAGTGAAGAGGGAATGATTAAATGTATGTCCCTTTGTTCTTAGTCCGACGACGCTTACTGTATAGGTTATCGTTCAAATGCACACCTTCACTCATGAACTTTAGTTTTATTCACGCTATATACTTTTGAAGTGAAATGGAGGAAATGGACAAGTTAGGTGTATGCTCCTCTTATAAATATTCTAATAAAGAAAAACAATAGTGATCTCTTCTGTCCAAAAGAATAAACCAACTTTGAAAGAGAAAATAGAGCAACAGACAATATGGTTAAAAATAATTTAATAGAACTTTCTTTTGTTTTTGATAGCGCCGAAAAGCGCTATTAACCGTTCCACTAATGTAAACGATTTTGTTTAATAGCACTTCAAAATAGCTATTAAAGTACTAGTTTTTAATATAAAAATAATAATTAATTAAAACAATATGTTTAAAGGGGCCAAATGAAATTCGTGGGGGGAAATGATAATTTTAGCACAAACAATAGCGTCGGCCTGAACCGTCGCTAATATAAGAAAATAAGAATTAATTACGACAATAACTAATAAGGAGGAAAACGAAATTTGTTATGGGAATTGAATATTTTTTCATAAACAATAGCGTCGGCCTGAACTGTCACTAATATATAAAAATAAATACTTATTTAAAATAATAACTAAAATGGAGGCAAACTAAATTGTTGGGGGTAATGAAATTTTTGAACAAACAGTAGCGTAGGTCCAAATAAACGCTTTGTCAACACCAATTATTTTTCTCGAAATCAGTCCATTTTCAAAATATTTTCATAACAAATGCACTCGAAGGACACATGCATTAACTAGTGAAGAGGGAATGATGAAATATATGTCCATTTGTCCTTTGTTCGACGACGCTTACTGTATAGGTTATCGCTCAAATGCTCACCTTCACTCATGAACTTTAGTTTTATTCATGCTATACACTTTTGAACTTAAATGGAGGAACAAGACTAGTTAGGCGTATGCTCCTCTTATAAATATTCTAATAAAGACAAAATAGAGTGATCTCTTATGTCCAAAAGGGTAAACCAACTTTGAATGAGAAAATAGAGCAACAGACAATATGCCATAAAAATAATTTAATAGCACTTTCTTTTGTTTTTCTTAACGCTGAAAAGCGCTATTAACCGTTCTGCTAATGTAAACTTTTTTTTTAATAGCACTTTAAAAGAGTTATTAAAGTACTAGTTTTTAATATAAAAATAATAATTCATTAAAACAGTATGTTTAAAGGAGCCAAACGAAATTCGTTGGGAAAAATGAAAATTTTAGCACAAACAGTAGCGTCGGCCTAAATCGTCGCTAATATAAGAAAATAAGAATTAATTAAGACAATAAATAATAAGGAGGCAAACAAAATTTGGTATGGGAAATGAATATTTTTTCATAAACAATAGCGTCGCCCTGAACTGTCACTAATATAAAAAAATAAATAATTATTTAAAATAATAACTAAAGTGGAGGCAAACTAAATTGGTGGGGGTAATAAAATTTTTACACAAATAGTATGGTAGGTCCAAATAAACTCTTTGTCAACACCAATTATTTTTCTCGAAATCAAACCATTTTCAAAATATTTTCATAACAAATGAACTCGAAGGACACATGCATTAAGTAGTGAAGAGGGAATGATTAAATGTATGTCCCTTTGTTCTTAGTCCGACGACGCTTACTGTATAGGTTATCGTTCAAATGCACACCTTCACTCATGAACTTTAGTTTTATTCACGCTATATACTTTTGAAGTGAAATGGAGGAAATGGACCAGTTAGGCGTATGCTCCTCTTATAAATATTCTAATAAAGAAAAACAATAGTGATCTCTTCTGTCCAAAAGAATAAACCAACTTTGAAAGAGAAAATAGAGCAACAGACAATATGGTTAAAAATAATTTAATAGAACTTTCTTTTGTTTTTGATTGTGCCGAAAAGCGCTATTAACCGTTCCACTAATGTAAATGATTTTGTTTAATAGCACTTCAAAAGAGCTATTAAAGGACTAGTTTTGAATATAAAAATAATAATTAATTAAAACAATATGTTTAAAGGAGCCAAACGAAATTCATGGTGAAAAATGAAAATTTTAGCACAAACAGTAGCGTCGGCCTGAACCGTTGCTAATATAAGAAAATAAGAATTAATTAAGACAATAACTAATAATGAGGCAAACAAAATTTTTTAAGGGAAATGAATAATTTTTCATAAACAATAGCGTCGGCCTGAACTGTCGCTAATATAAAAAAATAAATAATTATTTAAAATAATAACTAAAATGGAGGCAAACTAAATTGTTGGGGGTAATGAAATTTCCGCACAAATAGTGGCGTAGGTCCAAATAAACGCTTTGTCAACACCAATTATTTTTATCGAAATCAAACCATTTTCAAAATATTTTCATAAAAAATGCACTCGAAGGACACATGCATTAAGTAGTGCAGAGGGAATGATTAAATGTATGTTTGTCTGTTCTTAGTATGACGATGCTTACTGTATAGGTTATCGTTCAAATTCTCACCTTCACTCATGAACTTTAGTTTTATTCGTGCTATATACTTTTGATGTGAAATGGAGGAAAAGGACTAGTTAGGCGTATGCTCCTCTTATAAAGATTCTAATAAAGAAAAAGAAGTGTGATCTCTTCTATCCAAAAGGGTAAACAAACTTTGAAAGAGAAAATAGAGCATAGACAATATGCCATAAAAATAATTTAATAACACTTTCTTTTGTTTTTGATAACGCTGAAAAGGGCTATTAACCGTTCCGCTAATGTAAACGATTTTTTTTAATAGCACTTTAAAAGACCTATTAAAGTACTAGTTTTTAATATAAAAATAATAATTAATTAAAACAATATGTTTAAAGGAGACAAACGAAATTCGTGGGGAAAAATGAAAATTTTAGCACAAACAGTAGCGTCGGCCTGAACCGTCGCTAATATAAGAAAATAAGAATTAATTAAGACAATAACTAATAAGGAGGCAAATGAAATCTGTTATGGGAATTGAATATTTTTTCATAAACAATAACGTCGGCCTGAACTGTCGCTAATATATAAAAATAAATACTTATTTAAAATAATAACTAAAATGGAGGCAAACTAAATTGGTGGGGGTAATGAAATTTTTGCACAAACAGTAGCGTAGGTCCAAATAAACGCTTTGTCAACACCAATTATTTTTCTCGAAATCAATCCATTTTAAAAATATTTTCATAACAAATGCACTCGAAGGACACATGCATTAAGTAGTGAAGAGGGAATGATGAAATATATGTCCATTTGTTCTTTGTCCGACGATGCTTACTGTATCGGTTATCGCTCAAATGCTCACCTTCACTCATGAACTTTATTTTTATTCATGCTATATACTTTTGAAGTGAAATGGAGGAAAAGGACTAGTTAGGCGCATGCTCCTCTTATAAAGGTTCTAATAAAGAAAATCAAGAGTGATCTCTTCTGTCCAAAAGGGTAAACCAACTTTGAAAGAGAAAATAGAGCAACAGACAATATGCCATAAAAATAATTTAATAACACTTTCTTTTGTTTTTAATAGCGCCAAAAAGCACTATTAACCATTCTGCTAATGTAAACGATTTTTCTAATAGCACTTTAAAAGAGCTATTAAAGTACTAGTTTTTAATATAAAAATAATAATTAATTAAAACAATATGTTTAAAGGAGCCAAACGAAATTCGTGGGGAAAAATGAAAATTTTAGCACAAACAGTAGCGTCGGCCTGTACCGTTGCTAATATAAGAAAATAAGAATTAATTAAGACAATAACTAATAAGGAGGCAAACGAAATTTGTTATGGGAAATGAATATTTTTTCATAAACAATAGCGTCGGCCTGAATTGTCGCTAATATATAAAAATAAATAATTATTTAAAATAATAACTAAAATGAAGGCAAACTAAGTTGGTGGGGGTAATGAAATTTTTGCACAAACAGTAGCGTAGGTCCAAATAAACGCTTTGTCAACACCAATTATTTTTCTCGAAATCAATCCATTTTCAAAATATTTTCATAAAAAATGCACTCGAAGGACACATGCATTAATTAGTGAAGAGGGAATGATGAAATATATGTCCATTTGTTCTTTGTCCGACGACGCTTACTGTATAGGTTATCGCTCAAATGCTCACCTTCACTCATGAACTTTAGTTTTATTCATGCTATACACTTTTGAACTTAAATGGAGGAACAAGACTAGTTAGGCGTATGCTCCTCTTAAAAATATTCTAATAAAGACAAAGAAGAGGGATCTCTTATGTCCAAAAGGGTAAACCAACTTTGAATGAGAAAATAGAGCAACAGACAATATGCCATAAAAATAATTTAATAGCACTTTCTTTTGTTTTTGATAACGCTGAAAAGCGCTATTAACCGTTCCGCTAATGTAAACTTTTTTTTAATAGCACTTTAAAAGAGTTATTAAAGTACTAGTTTTTAATATAAAAATAATAATTCATTAAAACAATATGTTTAAAGGAGCCTAACGAAATTCGTGGGGAAAAATAAATTTTTTAGCACAAACAGTAGCATCGGCCTGAACCGTCGCTAATATAAGAAATTAAGAATTAATTAAGACAATAACTAATAAGGAGGCAAACGAAATTTGGTATGGGAAATGAATATTTTTTCATAAACAATAGCGTCGCCCTGAATTGTAGCTAATATAAAAAAATAAATAATTATTTAAAATAATAACTAAAGTGGAGGCAAACTAAATTGGTGGGGGTAATGAAATTTTTGCACAAATAGTATGGTAGGTCCAAATAAACTCTTTGTCAACACCAATTATTTTTCTCGAAATCAAACGATTTTCAAAATATTTTCATAATAAATGCACTCGAAGGACACATGCATTAAGTAGTGAAGAGGGAATGATTAAATGTATGTCCCTTTGTTCTTAGTCCGACGACGCTTACTATATAGGTTATCGTTCAAATGCACACCTTCACTCATGAACTTTAGTTTTATTCACGCTATATACTTTTGAAGTGAAATGGAGGAAATGGACCAGTTAGGCGTATGCTCCTCTTATAAATATTCTAATAAAGAAAAACAATAGTGATCTCTTCTGTCCAAAAGAATAAACCAACTTTGAAAGAGAAAATAGAGCAACAGACAATATGCCTTAAAATAATTTAATAGCACTTTCTTTTTTTTTTGATACCGCTGAAAAGCGCTATTAACCGTTCCACTAATGTAAACGATTTTGTTTAATAGCACTTCAAAAGAGCTATTAAAGTACTAGTTTTTAAAATAAAAATAATAATTAATTAAAGCAATATGTTTAAAGGGGCCAAATGAAATTCGTGGGGGGAAATGATAATTTTAGCACAAACAATAGCGTCGGCCTGAACCGTCGCTAATATAAGAAAATAAGAATTAATTACGACAATAACTAATAAGGAGGAAAACGAAATTTGTTATGGGAATTGAATATTTTTTCATAAACAATAGCGTCGGCCTGAACTGTCGCTAATATATAAAAATAAATACTTATTTAAAATAATAACTAAAATGGAAGCAAACTAAATTGTTGGGGGTAATGAAATTTTTGAACAAACAGTAGCGTAGGTCCAAATAAACGCTTTGTCAACACCAATTATTTTTCTCGAAATCAGTCCATTTTCAAAATATTTTCATAACAAATGCACTCGAAGGACACATGCATTAACTAGTGAAGAGGGAATGATGAAATATATGTCCATTTGTCCTTTGTTCGACGACGCTTACTGTATAGGTTATCGCTCAAATGCTCACCTTCACTCATGAACTTTAGTTTTATTCATGCTATACATTTTTGAACTTAAATGGAGGAACAAGACTAGTTAGGCGTATGCTCCTCTTATAAATATTCTAATAAAGACAAAGAAGAGTGATCTCTTATGTCCAAAAGGGTAAACCAACTTTGAATGAGAAAATAGAGCAACAAACAATATGCCATAAAAATAATTTAATAGCACTTTCTTTTGTTTTTGATAACGCTGAAAAGCGCTATTAACCGTTCCGCTAATGTAAACTTTTTTTTTAATAGCACTTTAAAAGAGTTATTAAAGTACTAGTTTTTAATATAAAAATAATAATTCATTAAAACAGTATGTTTAAAGGAGCCAAACGAAATTCGTTGGGAAAAATGAAAATTGTAGCACAAACAGTAGCGTCGGCCTGAACCGTCGCTAATATAAGAAAATAAGAATTAATTAAGACAATAACTAATAAGGAGGCAAACGAAATTTGGTATGGGAAATGAATATTTTTTCATAAACAATAGCGTCGCCCTGAACTGTCACTAATATAAAAAAATAAATAATTATTTAAAATAATAACTAAAGTGGAGGCAAACTAAATTGGTGGGGGTAATGAAATTTTTGCACAAATAGTATGGTAGGTCCAAATAAACTCTTTGTCAACACCAATTATTTTTCTCGAAATCAAACCATTTTCAAAATATTTTCATAAAAAATGCACTCGAAGGACACATGCGTTAAGTAGTGAAGAGGGAATGATTAAATGTATGTCCCTTTGTTCTTAGTCCAACGACGCTTACTGTATAGGTTATCGTTCAAATGCACACCTTCACTCATGAACTATAGTTTTATTCACGCTATATACTTTTAAAGTGAAATGGAGGAAATGGACCAGTTAGGCGTATGCTCCTCTTATAAATATTCTAATAAAGAAAAACAATTTTGATCTCTTCTGTCCAAAAGAATAAACCAACTTTGAAAGAGAAAATAGAGCAACAGACAATATGCCTTAAAAATAATTTAATAGCACTTTTTTTTTTTTGATACCGCTGAAAAGCGCTATTAACCGTTCCACTAATGTAAACGATTTTGTTTAATAGCACTTCAAAAGTGCTATTAAAGTTCTAGTTTTTAATATAAAAATAATAATTAATTAAAAAATATGTTTAAAGGGGCCAAATGAAATTCGTGGGGGGAAATGATAATTTTAGCACAAACAATAGCGTTGGCCTGAACCGTCGCTAATATAAGAAAATAAGAATTAATTACGACAATAACTAATAAGGAGGCAAACGGAATTTGTTATGGGAATTGAATATTTTTTCATAAACAATAGCGTCGGCCTGAACTGTCGCTAATATATAAAAATAAATACTTATTTAAAATAATAACTAAAATGGAGGCAAACTAAATTGGTGGGGGTAATGAAATTTTTGCACAAACAGTAGTGTAGGTCCAAATAAACGCTTTGTCAACACCAATTATTTTTCTCGAAATCAATCCATTTTAAAAATATTTTCATAACAAATGCACTCGAAGGACACATGCATAATTAGTGAAGAGGGAATGATGAAATATATGTCCATTTGTTCTTTGTCCGACGATGCTTACTGTATAGGTTATCGCTCAAATGCTTACCTTCACTCATGAACTTTAGTTTTATTTGTGCTATACACTTTTGAACTTAAATGGAGGAACAAGACTAGTTAGGCGTATGCTCCTCTTATAAATATTCTAATAAAGACAAAGAAGAGGGATCTCTTATGTCCAAAAGGGTAAACCAACTTTGAATTAGAAAATAGAGCAACAGACAATATGCCATAAAAATAATTTAATAGCACTTTCTTTTGTTTTTTATAACGCTGAAAAGCGCTATTAACCGTTCTGCTAATGTAAACTTTTTTTTTAATAGCACTTTAAAAGAGTTATTAAAGTACTACTTTTTAATATAAAAATAATAATTAATTAAAACAATATGTTTATAGGAGCCAAACGAAATTCGTGGGGAAAAATGAAAAATTTAGCACAAACAGTAGCGTCGGCCTGAACCGTCGCTAATATAAGAAAATAAGAATTAATTAAGATAATAACTAATAAGGAGGCAAATGAAGTTTGGTATGGGAAATGAATATTTTTTCATAAACAATAGCGTCGCCCTGAACTGTCACTAATATAAAAAAATAAATAATTATTTAAAATAATAACTAAAGTGGAGGCAAACTAAATTGGTGGGGGTAATGAAATTTTTGCACAAATAGTATGGTAGGTCCAAATAAACTCTTTGTCAACACCAATTATTTTTCTCGAAATCAAACGATTTTCAAAATATTTTCATAATAAATGCACTTGAAGGACACATGCATTAAGTAGTGAAGAGGGAATGATTAAATGTATGTCCCTTTCTTCTTAGTCCGACGACGCTTACTATATAGGTTATCGTTCAAATGCACACCTTCACTCATGAACTTTAGTTTTATTCACGCTATATACTTTTGAAGTGAAATGGAGGAAATGGACCAGTTAGGCGTATGCTCCTCTTATAAATATTCTAATAAAGAAAAACAATAGTGATCTCTTCTGTCCAAAAGAATAAACCAACTTTTAAAGAGAAAATAGAGCAACAGACAATATGCCTTAAAATAATTTAATAGCACTTTCTTTTTTTTTTGATACCGCTGAAAAGCGCTATTAACCGTTCCACTAATGTAAACGATTTTGTTTAATAGCACTTCAAAAGAGCTATTAAAGTACTAGTTTTTAATATAAAAATAATAATTAATTAAAACAATATGTTTAAAGGGGCCAAATGAAATTCGTGGGGGGAAATGATAATTTTAGCACAAACAATAGCGTCGGCCTGAACCGTCGCTAATATAAGAAAATAAGAATTAATTACGACAATAACTAATAAGGAGGAAAACGAAATTTGTTATGGGAATTGAATATTTTTTCATAAACAATAGCGTCGGCCTGAACTGTCGCTAATATATAAAAATAAATACTTATTTAAAATAATAACTAAAATGGAAGCAAACTAAATTGGTGGGGGTAATGAAATTTTTGCACAAACAGTAGCGTAGGTCCAAATAAACGCTTTGTCAACACCAATTATTTTTCTCGAAATCAATCCATTTTCAAAATATTTTCATAAAAAATGCACTCGAAGGACACATGCATTAATTAGTGAAGAGGGAATGATGAAATATATGTCCATTTGTTCTTTGTCCGACGACGCTTACTGTATAGGTTATCGCTCAAATGCTCACCTTCACTCATGAACTTTAGTTTTATTCATGCTATACACTTTTGAACTTAAATGGAGGAACAAGACTAGTTAGGCGTATGCTCCTCTTAAAAATATTCTAATAAAGACAAAGAAGAGGGATCTCTTATGTCCAAAAGGGTAAACCAACTTTGAATGAGAAAATAGAGCAACAGACAATATGCCATAAAAATAATTTAATAGCACTTTCTTTTGTTTTTGATAACGCTGAAAAGCGCTATTAACCGTTCCGCTAATGTAAACTTTTTTTTAATAGCACTTTAAAAGAGTTATTAAAGTACTAGTTTTTAATATAAAAATAATAATTCATTAAAACAATATGTTTAAAGGAGCCTAACGAAATTCGTGGGGAAAAATAAATTTTTTAGCACAAACAGTAGCATCGGCCTGAACCGTCGCTAATATAAGAAATTACGAATTAATTAAGACAATAACTAATAAGGAGGCAAACGAAATTTGGTATGGGAAATGAATATTTTTTCATAAACAATAGCGTCGCCCTGAATTGTCGCTAATATAAAAAAATAAATAATTATTTAAAATAATAACTAAAGTGGAGGCAAACTAAATTGGTGGGGGTAATGAAATTTTTGCACAAATAGTATGGTAGGTCCAAATAAACTCTTTGTCAACACCAATTATTTTTCTCGAAATCAAACGATTTTCAAAATATTTTCATAATAAATGCACTTGAAGGACACATGCATTAAGTAGTGAAGAGGGAATGATTAAATGTATGTCCCTTTCTTCTTAGTCCGACGACGCTTACTATATAGGTTATCGTTCAAATGCACACCTTCACTCATGAACTTTAGTTTTATTCACGCTATATACTTTTGAAGTGAAATGGAGGAAATGGACCAGTTAGGCGTATGCTCCTCTTATAAATATTCTAATAAAGAAAAACAATAGTGATCTCTTCTGTCCAAAAGAATAAACCAACTTTGAAAGAGAAAATAGAGCAACAGACAATATGCCTTAAAATAATTTAATAGCACTTTCTTTTTTTTTTGATACCGCTGAAAAGCGCTATTAACCGTTCCACTAATGTAAACGATTTTGTTTAATAGCACTTCAAAAGAGCTATTAAAGTACTAGTTTTTAATATAAAAATAATAATTAATTAAAACAATATGTTTAAAGGGGCCAAATGAAATTCGTGGGGGGAAATGATAATTTTAGCACAAACAATAGCGTCGGCCTGAACCGTCGCTAATATAAGAAAATAAGAATTAATTACGACAATAACTAATAAGGAGGAAAACGAAATTTGTTATGGGAATTGAATATTTTTTCATAAACAATAGCGTCGGCCTGAACTGTCGCTAATATATAAAAATAAATACTTATTTAAAATAATAACTAAAATGGAAGCAAACTAAATTGTTGGGGGTAATGAAATTTTTGAACAAACAGTAGCGTAGGTCCAAATAAACACTTTGTCAACACCAATTATTTTTCTCGAAATCAGTCCATTTTCAAAATATTTTCATAACAAATGCACTCGAAGGACACATGCATTAACTAGTGAAGAGGGAATGATGAAATATATGTCCATTTGTCCTTTGTTCGACGACGCTTACTGTATAGGTTATCGCTCAAATGCTCACCTTCACTCATGAACTTTAGTTTTATTCATGCTATACATTTTTGAACTTAAATGGAGGAACAAGACTAGTTAGGCGTATGCTCCTCTTATAAATATTCTAATAAAGACAAAGAAGAGTGATCTCTTATGTCCAAAAGGGTAAACCAACTTTGAATGAGAAAATAGAGCAACAGACAATATGCCATAAAAATAATTTAATAGCACTTTCTTTTGTTTTTGATAACGCTAAAAAGCGCTATTAACCGTTCCGCTAATGTAAACTTTTTTTTTAATAGCACTTTAAAAGAGTTATTAAAGTACTAGTTTTTAATATAAAAATAATAATTCATTAAAACAGTATGTTTAAAGGAGCCAAACGAAATTCGTTGGGAAAAATGAAAATTGTAGCACAAACAGTAGCGTCGGCCTGAACCGTCGCTAATATAAGAAAATAAGAATTAATTAAGACAATAACTAATAAGGAGGCAAACGAAATTTGGTATGGGAAATGAATATTTTTTCATAAACAATAGCGTCGCCCTGAACTGTCACTAATATAAAAAAATAAATAATTATTTAAAATAATAACTAAAGTGGAGGCAAACTAAATTGGTGGGGGTAATGAAATTTTTGCACAAATAGTATGGTAGGTCCAAATAAACTCTTTGTCAACACCAATTATTTTTCTCGAAATCAAACCATTTTCAAAATATTTTCATAACAAATGCACTCGAAGGACACATGCGTTAAGTAGTGAAGAGGGAATGATTAAATGTATGTCCCTTTGTTCTTAGTCCAACGACGCTTACTGTATAGGTTATCGTTCAAATGCACACCTTCACTCATGAACTATAGTTTTATTCACGCTATATACTTTTAAAGTGAAATGGAGGAAATGGACCAGTTAGGCGTATGCTCCTCTTATAAATATTCTAATAAAGAAAAACAATTTTGATCTCTTCTGTCCAAAAGAATAAACCAACTTTGAAAGAGAAAATAGAGCAACAGACAATATGCCTTAAAAATAATTTAATAGCACTTTTTTTTTTTGATACCGCTGAAAAGCGCTATTAACCGTTCCACTAATGTAAACGATTTTGTTTAATAGCACTTCAAAAGTGCTATTAAAGTTCTAGTTTTTAATATAAAAATAATAATTAATTAAAAAATATGTTTAAAGGGGCCAAATGAAATTCGTGGGGGGAAATGATAATTTTAGCACAAACAATAGCGTTGGCCTGAACCGTCGCTAATATAAGAAAATAAGAATTAATTACGACAATAACTAATAAGGAGGCAAACGGAATTTGTTATGGGAATTGAATATTTTTTCATAAACAATAGCGTCGGCCTGAACTGTCGCTAATATATAAAAATAAATACTTATTTAAAATAATAACTAAAATGGAGGCAAACTAAATTGGTGGGGGTAATGAAATTTTTGCACAAACAGTAGTGTAGGTCCAAATAAACGCTTTGTCAACACCAATTATTTTTCTCGAAATCAATCCATTTTAAAAATATTTTCATAACAAATGCACTCGAAGGACACATGCATAATTAGTGAAGAGGGAATGATGAAATATATGTCCATTTGTTCTTTGTCCGACGATGCTTACTGTATAGGTTATCGCTCAAATGCTTACCTTCACTCATGAACTTTAGTTTTATTCGTGCTATACACTTTTGAACTTAAATGGAGGAACAAGACTAGTTAGGCGTATGCTCCTCTTATAAATATTCTAATAAAGACAAAGAAGAGGGATCTCTTATGTCCAAAAGGGTAAACCAACTTTGAATTAGAAAATAGAGCAACAGACAATATGCCATAAAAATAATTTAATAGCACTTTCTTTTGTTTTTTATAACGCTGAAAAGCGCTATTAACCGTTCTGCTAATGTAAACTTTTTTTTAATAGCACTTTAAAAGAGTTATTAAAGTACTACTTTTTAATATAAAAATAATAATTAATTAAAACAATATGTTTATAGGAGCCAAACGAAATTCGTGGGGAAAAATGAAAAATTTAGCACAAACAGTAGCGTCGGCCTGAACCGTCGCTAATATAAGAAAATAAGAATTAATTAAGACAATAACTAATAAGGAGGCAAATGAAGTTTGGTATGGGAAATGAATATTTTTTCATAAACAATAGCGTCGCCCTGAACTGTCACTAATATAAAAAAATAAATAATTATTTAAAATAATAACTAAAGTGGAGGCAAACTAAATTGGTGGGGGTAATGAAATTTTTGCACAAATAGTATGGTAGGTCCAAATAAACTCTTTGTCAACACCAATTATTTTTCTCGAAATCAAACCATTTTCAAAATATTTTCATAACAAATGCACTCGAAGGACACATGCGTTAATTATTGAAGAGGGAATGATTAAATGTATGTCCCTTTGTTCTTAGTCCAACGACGCTTACTGTATAGGTTATCGTTCAAATGCACACCTTCACTCATGAACTATAGTTTTATTCACGCTATATACTTTTGAAGTGAAATGGAGGAAATGGACCAGTTAGGCGTATGCTCCTCTTATAAATATTCTAATAAAGAAAAACAATTGTGATCTCTTCTGTCCAAAAGAATAAACCAACTTTGAAAGAGAAAATAGAGCAACAGACAATATGCCTTAAAAATAATTTAATAGCACTTTTTTTTTTGATACCGCTGAAAAGCGCTATTAACCGTTCCACTAATGTAAACGATTTTGTTTAATAGCACTTCAAAAGAGCTATTAAAGTACTAGTTTTTAATATAAAAATAATAATTAATTAAAAAATATGTTTAAAGGGGCCAAACGAAATTCGTGGGGGGAAATGATAATTTTAGCACAAACAATAGCGTTGGCCTGAACCGTCGCTAATATAAGAAAATAAGAATTAATTACGACAATAACTAATAAGGAGGCAAACGGAATTTGTTATGGGAATTGAATATTTTTTCATAAACAATAGCGTCGGCCTGAACTGTCGCTAATATATAAAAATAAATACTTATTTAAAATAATAACTAAAATGGAGGCAAACTAAATTGGTGGGGGTAATGAAATTTTTGCACAAACAGTAGTGTAGGTCCAAATAAACGCTTTGTCAACACCAATTATTTTTCTCGAAATCAATCCATTTTAAAAATATTTTCATAACAAATGCACTCGAAGGACACATGCATAATTAGTGAAGAGGGAATGATGAAATATATGTCCATTTGTTCTTTGTCCGACGATGCTTACTGTATAGGTTATCGCTCAAATACTTACCTTCACTCATGAACTTTAGTTTTATTCGTGCTATACACTTTTGAACTTAAATGGAGGAACAAGACTAGTTAGGCGTATGCTCCTCTTATAAATATTCTAATAAAGACAAAGAAGAGGGATCTCTTATGTCCAAAAGGGTAAACCAACTTTTAATGAGAAAATAGAGCAACAGACAATATGCCATAAAAACAATTTAATAGCACTTTCTTTTGTTTTTTATAACGCTGAAAAGCGCTATTAACCGTTCTGCTAATGTAAACTTTTTTTTAATAGCACTTTAAAAGAGTTATTAAAGTACTACTTTTTAATATAAAAATAATAATTAATTAAAACAATATGTTTATAGGAGCCAAACGAAATTCGTGGGGAAAAATGAAAATTTTAGCACAAACAGTAGCGTCGGCCTGAACCGTCGCTAATATAAGAAAATAAGAATTAATTAAGACAATAACTAATAAGGAGGCAAATGAAGTTTGGTATGGGAAATGAATATTTTTTCATAAACAATAGCGTCTCCCTGAACTGTCGCTAATATAAAAAAATAAATAATTATTTAAAATAATAACTAAAATGGAGGCAAACTAAATTGGTGAGGGTAATGAAATTTACGCACAAATAGTAGTGTAGGTCCAAATAAACTCTTTGTCAACACCAATTATTTTTCTCGAAATCAAACCATTTTCAAAATATTTTCATAACAAATGCACTCGAAGGACACATGCATTAAGTAGTGAAGAGGGAATGATTAAATGTATGTCCCTTTGTTCTTAGTCCGACGACGCTTACTGTATAGGTTATCGTTCAAATGCACACCTTCACTCATGAACTTTAGTTTTATTCACGCTATATACTTTTGAAGTGAAATGGAGGAAATGGACAAGTTAGGTGTATGCTCCTCTTATAAATATTCTAATAAAGAAAAACAATAGTGATCTCTTCTGTCCAAAAGAATAAACTAACTTCGAAAGAGAAAATAGAGCAACAGACAATATGGTTAAAAATAATTTAATAGAACTTTCTTTTGTTTTTGATAGCGCCGAAAAGAGCTATTAACCGTTCCACTAATGTAAACAATTTTGTTTAATAGCACTTCAAAAGAGCTATTAAAGTACTAGTTTTTAATATAAAAATAATAATTAATTAAAACAATATGTTTAAAGGGGCCAAATGAAATTTGTGGGGGGAAATGATAATTTTAGCACAAACAATAGCGTCGGCCTGAACCGTCGCTAATATAAGAAAATAAGAATTAATTACGACAATAACTAATAAGGAGGAAAACGAAATTTGTTATGGGAATTGAATATTTTTTCATAAACAATAGCGTCGGCCTGAACTGTCGCTAATATATAAAAATAAATACTTATTTAAAACAATAACTAAAATGGAGGCAAACTAAATTGTTGGGGGTAATGAAATTTTTGCACAAACAGTAGCGTAGGTCCAAATAAACGCTTTGTTAACACCAATTATTTTTCTCGAAATCAATCCATTTTCAAAATATTTTCATAACAAATGCACTCGAAGGACACATGCATTAATTAGTGAAGAGGGAATGATGAAATATATGTCCATTTGTTCTTTGTTCAACGATGCTTACTGTATAGGTTATCGCTCAAATGCTCACCTTCACTCATGAACTTTAGTTTTATTCATGCTATACACTTTTGATCTTAAATGGAGGAACAAGACTAGTCAGGCGTATGCTCCTCTTATAAATATTCTAATAAAGACAAAGAAGAGTGATCTCTTATGTCCAAAAGGGTAAACCAACTTTGAATGAGAAAATAGAGCAACAGACAATATGCCATAAAAATAATTTAATAGCACTTTCTTTTGTTTTTGATAACGCTGAAAAGCGCTATTAACCGTTCCGCTAATGTAAACTTTTTTTTTAATAGCACTTTAAAAGAGTTATTAAAGTACTAGTTTTTAATATAAAAATAATAATTCATTAAAACAGTATGTTTAAAGGAGCCAAACGAAATTCGTTGGGAAAAACTGAAAATTTTAGCACAAACAGTAGCGTCGGCCTGAATCGTCGCTAATATAAGAAAATAAGAATTAATTAAGACAATAACTAATAAGGAGGCAAACAAAATTTGGTATGGGAAATGAATATTTTTTTATAAACAATAGCGTCGCCCTGAACTGTCACTAATATAAAAAAATAAATAATTATTTAAAATAATAACTAAAGTGGAGGCAAACTAAATTGGTGGGGGTAATAAAATTTTTACACAAATAGTATGGTAGGTCCAAATAAACTCTTTGTCAACACCAATTATTTTTCTCGAAATCAAACCATTTTCAAAATATTTTCATAACAAATGAACTCGAAGGACACATGCATTAAGTAGTGAAGAGGGAATGATTAAATGTATGTCCCTTTGTTCTTAGTCCGACGACGCTTACTGTATAGGTTATCGTTCAAATGCACACCTTCACTCATGAACTTTAGTTTTATTCACGCTATATACTTTTGAAGTGAAATGGAGGAAATGGACCAGTTAGGCGTATGCTCCTCTTATAAATATTCTAATAAAGAAAAACAATAGTGATCTCTTCTGTCCAAAAGAATAAACCAACTTTGAAAGAGAAAATAGAGCAACAGACAATATGGTTAAAAATAATTTAATAGAACTTTCTTTTGTTTTTGATAGCGCCGAAAAGCGCTATTAACCGTTCCACTAATGTAAATGATTTTGTTTAATAGCACTTCAAAAGAGCTATTAAAGTACTAGTTTTTAATATAAAAATAATAATTAATTAAAACAATATGTTTAAAGGTGCCAAACGAAATTCGTGGGGGGAAATGTTAATTTTATCACAAACAATAGCGTCGGCCTGAACCGTCGCTAATATAAGAAAATAAGAATTAATTACGACAATAACTAATAAGGAGGCAAACGAAATTTGTTATGGGAATTGAATACTTTTTCATAAACAATAGCGTCGGCCTGCACTGTCGCTAATATATAAAAATAAATACTTATTTAAAATAATAACTAAAATGGAGGCAAACTAAATTGGTGGGGGTAATGAAATTTTTGCACAAACAGTAGCGTAGGTCCAAATAAACGCTTTGTTAACACCAATTATTTTTCTCGAAATCAATCCATTTTAAAAATATTTTCATAGCAAATGCACTCGAAGGACACATGCATAATTAGTGAAGAGGGAATGATGAAATATATGTCCATTTGTTCTTTGTCCCACGATGCTTACTGTATAGGTTATCGCTCAAATGCTCACCTTCACTCAAGAACTTTAGTTTTATTCATGCTATACACTTTTGAACTTAAATGGAGGAACATGACTAGTTAGGCGTATCCTCCTCTTATAAATATTCTAATACAGACAAAGAAGAGTGATCTCTTATGTCCAAAAGGGTAAACCAACTTTGAATGAGAAAATAGAGCAATAGACAATATGCCATAAAAATAATTTAATAGCACTTTCTTTTGTTTTTGATAACGCTGAAAAGCGCTATTAACCGTTCTGCTAATGTAAACTTTTTTTTTAATAGCACTTTAAAAGAGTTATTAAAGTACTAGTTTTTAATATAAAAATAATAGTTAATTAAATCAATATGTTTAAAGGAGCCAAACGAAATTCGTGGGGAAAAATGAAAATTTTAGCACAAACAGTAGCGTTTGCCTTAACCGTCGCTAATATAAGAAAATAAGAATTAATAAAGACAATAACTAATAAGGAGGCAAACGAAGTTTGGTATGGGAAATGAATATTTTTTCATAAACAATAGCGTCGCCCTGAACTGTCGCTAATATAAAAAAATAAATAATTATTTAAAATAATAACTAAAATGGAGGCAAACTAAATTGGTGAGGGTAATGAAATTTTCACACAAATTGTAGTGTAGGTCCAAATAAACTCTTTGTCAACACCAATTATTTTTCTCGAAATCAAACCATTTTCATAACAAATGCACTCGAAGGACACATGCATTAAGTAGTGAAGAGGGAATGATTAAATGTATGTCCTTTTGTTCTTAGTCCGACGACGCTTACTGTATAGGTTATCGTTCAAATGCTCACCTTCACTCATGAACTTTAGTTATATTCACGCTATATACTTTTGAAGTGAAATGGAGGAAATGGACCAGTTAGGCGTATGCTCCTCTTATAAATATTCTAATAAAGAAAAACAATAGTGATCTCTTCTGTCCAGAAAAATAAACAAACTTTGAAAGAGAAAATAGAGCAACAGACAATATGCTTAAAAATAATTTCATAGAACTTTCTTTTGTTTTTGATAGCGCCGAAAAGCGCTATTAAGCATTTCGCTAATGTAAACAATTTTTTTAAATAGTACTTTAAAAGAGCTATTAAAGTACTATTTTTTAATATAAAAATAATAATTAATTAAAACAATAAGTTTAAAGGAGCCAAATGAAATTCTTGGGGGAAAATGAAACTTTTAGTACAAACAGTAGCGTCGGCCTGAACCGTCGCTAATATAAGAAAATAAGAATTAATTAAGACAATAACTAATAAGGAGGCAAATGAAATTTGTTATGGGAAATGAATATTTTTTCATAAACAAAAGCGTCGGCCTGAGCCGTCTCTAATATGAAAAATAAATAATTATTTAAGACAAAAAATAAAAAGGAGGCAAACAAAATTGGTGGGAGGAAATGCAATTTTTGCACAAACAGTAGTGTCCGTCCAAATAAATGCTTGGTCAACACCTAGTATTTTTCTTGAAATCAAACCATTTTCAAAATATTTTCATAACAAATGCACTCGAAGGACACATGCACTAAGTAGTGAAGAAGGAATGATTAAATGTATGTCCCTTTGTTCTAAGTCCTAGGACGCATGCTGTATAGGTTATCATTCAAATGCCCACCTTCACTCGTGAACTTTAGATTTATTCGTGCTAAATACTTTTTAAATAAAATGGAGGAAAATGACTAATTAGGCGTATGCTCCTCTTATGATGATTCTGATATAAGGACAAAGACAAGTGATCTCTACTCTTTAAAAAGGTAAACCAACTATGAAAGAGAATATAGGGCAACAAACAATACACAATAAAAGCTATTTAATAGCACTTTCTTTTGTTTTTCGATAACCCTTAGAAGCGCCATTAACTGAGCCACTATTATATACAAATTTTGTTTAATAACACTTCAAAAGAGCTATTAAAGTACTAATTTTTAATATAAAAATCATAATTAATTAAAACAATATGTTTAAAGGAGCCAAACGAAATTCTTGGGGGAAAATGAAATTTTTAGTACAAACAGTAGCGTCGGCCTGAACCGTCGCTAATATAAGAAAATAAGAATTAATTAAAACAATAACTAATATGGAGGCAATTTAAATTTGTTATGGGAAATGAATATTTTTTCATAAACAAAAGCGTCGGCCTTAGCCGTCTCTAATGTGAAAAATAAATAATTATTTAAGACAAAAAATAAAAAGGAGGCAAACAAAATTGGTGGGAGGAAATGCAATTTTCGCACAAACAGTAGTGTCTGTCCAAATAAACGCTTGGTCAACATCGAGTATTTTTCTTGAAAACAAACCATTTTCAAAATATTTTCATATCAAATGCACTCGAAGGATACATGCACAAAGTAGTGAAGAAGGAAGGATTAAATGTATGTCCCTTTGTTCTTAGTCCTAGGACGCATGCTGTATAGGTTATCATTCAAATGCCCACCTTCACTCGTGAACTTTAGTTTTATTCGTGCTAAATACTTTTGCAATAAAATGGAGGAAAATGACTAATTAGGCGTATGCTCCTCTTATGAAGATTCTGATATAAGGACAAAGACAAGTGATCTCTACTCTTTAAAAGGGTAAACCAACTATGAAAGAGAATATAGGGCAACAAACAATACACAATAAAAGCTATTTAATAGCACTTTCTTTTGTTTTTGATAACCCTTAGAAGCGCCATTAACTGAGCCACTATTATATAGAAATTTTGTTTAATAGCACTTCAAAATAGCTATTAAAGTACTAATTTTTAATATAAAAGTAATAATTAATTAAAACAATATGTTTAAAGGAGCCAAACGAAATTCGTGGGGGAAAATGAAAATTTTAGCACAAACAGTAGCGCCGGCTTGAACCGTCGCTAATATAAGAAAATAAGAATTAATTAAGACAATAACTAATAAGGAAGCAAATGAAATTTGTTATGGGAAATGAATATTTTTTCATAAACAAATGCGTCGGCCTGAGCCGTCTCTAATATGAAAAATAAATAATTATTTAAGACAAAAAATAAAAAGGAGGCAAACAAAATTGGTGGGAGGAAATGCAATTTTCGCATAAACAGTAGTGTCGGTCCAAATAAACGCTTGGTCAACACCAATTATTTTTCTTGAAATCAAACCATTTTCAAAATATTTTCATAACAAATGCACTCGAAGGACACATGCACTTAGTAGTGAAGAAGGAAGGATTAAATGTATGTCCCTTTGTTCTTAGTCCTAGGACGCATGCTGTATAGGTTATCATTCAAATGCCCACCTTCACTCGTGAACTTTAGTTTTATTCGTGCTAAATACTTTTTAAATAAAATGGAGGAAAATGACTAATTAGGCGTATGCTCCTCTTATTATGATTCTGATATAAGGACAAAGACAAGTGATCTCTACTCTTTAAAAGGGTAAGCCAACTATGAAAGAGAATATAGGGCAAAAAACAATACACAATAAAAGCTATTTATTAGCACTTTATTTTTTTTTTGATAACCCTTAGAAGCGTCATTAACTGACCCACTATTATATACAAATTTTGTTTCATAGCACGTCAAAAGCGCTATTAAAGTACTAATTTTAATATAAAAATAATAATTAATTAAAACAATATGTTTAAAGGAGCCAAGCGAAATTCGTGGGGGAAAATGAAAATTTTAGCACAAACAGTAGCGTCAGCCTGAACCGTCGCTAATATAAGAAAATAATAATTAATTAAGACAATAACTAATAAGGAGGCAAATGAAATTTGTTATGGGAAATGAATATTTTTTCATAAACAAATGCGTCGGCCTGAGCCGTCTCAATTATGAAAAATAAATAATTATTTAAGACAAAAAATAAAAAGGAGGCAAACAAAATTGGTGGGAGGAAATGCAATTTTCGCACAAACAGTAGTGTCGATCCAAATAAACGCTTGGTCAACACCAAGAATTTTTCTTGAAATCAAACCATTTTCAAAATATTTTCATAACAAATGCAATCGAAGGACACATGCACTTAGTAGTGAAGAAGGAATGATTAAATGTATGTCCCTTTGTTCTTAGTCCTAGGACGCATGCTGTATAGGTTATCATTCAAATGCCCACCTTCACTAGTGAACTTTAGTTTTATTCGTGCTAAATACTTTTTAATTAAAATGGAGGTAAATTACTAATTTGGCGTATGCTCCTCTTATGATGATTCTTATATAAGGACAAAGACAAGTGATCTCTACTCTTTAAAAGGGTAAGCCAACCATGAAAGAGAATATAGGGCAACAAACAATACACAATAAAAGTTATTTAATAACACTTTCTTTTATTTTTGAAACCCTTAGAAGCGCCATTAACTGAGCCACTATTATATTCAAATTTTGTTTAATAACACTTCAAAAGATCTATTAAAGTACTAATTTTTAATATAAAAATAATAATTAATTGAAACAATATGTTTAAAGGAGCCAAACGAAATTTGTGGGGGAAAATGAAAATTTTAGCACAAACAGTAGCGCGGGCCTGAACCGTCGCTAATATAAGAAAATAAGAATTAATTAAGACAATAACTAATAAGGAGGCAAATGAAATTTGTTATGGGAAATGAATATTTTTTCATAAACAAATGCGTCGGCCTGAGCCGTCACTAATATGAAAAATAAATAATTATTTAAGACAAAAAATAAAAAGGAGGCAAACTAAATTGGTGGGGGTATTCAAATTTCCGCATAAACAGTAGTGTCGGTCCAAATAAACGCTTGGTCAACACCAATTATTTTTCTCGAAATCAAACCATTTTCAAAATATTTTCATAACAAATGCACTCGAAGGACACATGAATTAAGTAGTGAAGAAGGAATGATTAAATGTATGTCCCTTTGTTCTTAGTCCAACAACGCTTACTGTATAGGTTATCGTTCAAATGCTCACCTTCAATCATGAACTTTAGTTTTATTCGTGCTATACACTTTTGAAGTGAAATGGAGGAAAATGACTAATTAGGCGTATGCTCCTCTTATAAAGATTCTAATAAAGACAAATAAGAGTGATCTCTTTTGTCCAAAAGGGTAAACCAACTTTGAAAGAGAAAATAGAGCAAAAGCCAATATGCCATAAAAGTTATTTAATAGCACTTTCTTTTGTTTTTGATAGCACTTAAAAGCGCTATTAACCTTTCCGCTAATGTAAATGGTTTTTTTAATAGCACTTTAAAAGAGCTATTAAAGTACTAGTTTTTAATAATAAAATAATAATTAATTAAAACAATAAGTTTAAAGGAGCCAAACGAAATTGTTGGGGGAAAATGAAAATTTTACAAACAGTACCGTCGGCCTGAACCGTCGCTAATATAAGAAAATAAGAATTAATTAAGACAATAACTAATAAGGAGGCAAATGAAATTTGTTATGGGAAATGAATATTTTTTCATAAACAAATGCGTCGGCCGGAGCCGTCTCTAATATGAAAAATAAATAATTATTTAAGACAAAGAATAAAAAGGAGGCAAACAAAATTGGTGGGAGGAAATGCAATTTTCGCATAAACAGTAGTGTCAGTCCAAATAAACGCTTGGTCAACACCAATTATTTTTCTTGAAATCAAACCATTTTCAAAATATTTTCATAACAAATGCACTTGAAGGACACATGCACTAAGTAGTGAAGAAGGAAGGATTAAATGTATGTCCCTTTGTTCTTAGTCCTAGGACGCATGCTGTATAGGTTATCATTCAAATGCCACCTTCACTAGTGAACTTTAGTTTTATTCGTGCTAAATACTTTTTAAATAAAATGGAGGTAAATGACTAATTTGGCGTATGCTCCTCTTATGATGATTCTGATATAAGGACAAAGACAAGTGATCTCTACTCTTTAAAAGGGTAAGCCAACCATGAAAGAGAAATAGGGCAACAAACAATACACAATAAAAGCTATTTAATAACACTTTCTTTTGTTTTTGATAACCCTTAGAAGCGCCATTAACTGAGCCACTATTATATTCAAATTTTGTTTAATAACACTTCAAAAGATCTATTAAAGTACTAATTTTTAATATAAAAATAATAATTAATTGAAACAATATGTTTAAAGGAGCCAAACGAAATCCGTGGGGGAAAATGAAAATCTTAGCACAAACAGTAGCGTCGGCCTGAACTGTCACTAATATAAGAAAATAAGAATTAATTAAGAAGATAACTAATAAGGAGGCAAACGAAATTTGTTATGGGAAATGAATATTTTTTCATAAACAATAGCGTCGGCCTGAACTGTCGCTAATATAAAAATATAAATAATTATTTAAAATAATAACTAAAATGGAGGCAAACTAAATTGGTGGGGGTAATGAAATTTTCGCACAAACAGTATCATAGGTCCAAATAAACGCTTTGTCAACACCAATTATTTCTCTCGAAATCAAACCATTTTCAAAATATTTTCATAACAAATGCACTCGAAGGAAACATGAATTTAGTAGTGAAGAGGGAATGATTAAATGTATGTAAATTTGTTCTTAGTCCGACGATGCTTATTGTATAGGTTATCGTTCAAATGCTCACCTTCACTCATGAACTTTAGTTTTTTTCGTGCTATACACTTTTGAAGTGAAATGGAGGAAAAGGACTAGTTAGGCGTGTGCTCCTCTTATAAATATTCTAATAAAGACAAAGAAGAGTGATATCTTTTGTCCAAAAGGGTAAACCAACTTTGAAAGAGAAAATAGAGCAACAGACAATATGCCATAAAATTTATTTAATAGAACTTTCATTTGTTTTTGATTGCGCTGAAAAGCGCTATTAACTGTTCTGCTAACGTAAATGATTTTGTTTAATAGCACTTTAAAAGAGCTATTAAAGTACTAGTTTTTTATATAAAAATAATAATTAATTAAAACAATAAGTTTAAAGGAGCCAAACGAAATTCTTGGGGGGAAATGAAAATTTTAGTACAAACAGTAGCGTCGGCCTGAACCGTCGCTAATATAAGAAAATAAGAATTAATTAAGACAATAACTAATAAGGAGGAAAATGAAATTTGTTATGGGAAATGAATATTTTTTCATAAACAAAAGCGTCGGCCTGAGCTGTCTCTAATATGAAAAATAAATAATTATTTAAGACAAAAAATAAAAAGGAGGCAAACAAAATTGGTGGGAGGAAATGCAATTTTCGCATAAACAGTAGTGTCGGTCCAAATAAACGCTTGGTCAACACCAATTATTTTTCTTGAAATCAAACCATTTTCAAAATATTTTCATAACAAATGCACTCCAAGGACACATGCACTTAGTAGTGAAGAAGGAAGGATTAAATGTATGTCCCTTTGTTCTTAGTCCTAGGACGCATGCTGTATAGGTTATCATTCAAATGCCCACCTTCACTCGTGAACTTTAGTTTTATTCGTGCTAAATACTTTTTAAATAAAATGGAGGAAAATGACTAATTAGGCGTATGCTCCTCTTATGATGATTCTGATATAAGGACAAAGACAAGTGATCTCTACTCTTTAAAAGGGTAAGCCAACTATGAAAGAGAATATAGGGCAAAAAACAATACACAATAAAAGCTATTTATTAGAACTTTTTTTTTTTGATAACCCTTAGAAGCGTCATTAACTGACCCACTATTATATACAAATTTTGTTTCATAGCACGTCAAAAGAGCTATTAAAGTACTAATTTTAATATAAAAATAATAATTAATTAAAACAATATGTTTAAAGTAGCCAAACAAAACTCGTGGGGGAAAATGAAAATTTTAGCACAAACAGTAGCGTCAGCCTGAACCGTCGCTAATATAAGAAAATAAGAATTAATTAAGACAATAACTAATAAGGAGGCAAATGAAATTTGTTATGGGAAATGAATATTTTTTCATAAACAAATGCGTCGGCCTGAGCCGTCTCAATTATGAAAAATAAATAATTATTTAAGACAAAAAATAAAAAGGAGGCAAACAAAATTGGTGGGAGGAAATGCAATTTTCGCACAAACAGTAGTGTCGATCCAAATAAACGCTTGGTCAACACCAAGAATTTTTCTTGAAATCAAACCATTTTCAAAATATTTTCATAACAAATGCAATCGAAGGACACATGCACTTAGTAGTGAAGAAGGAATGATTAAATGTATGTCCCTTTGTTCTTAGTCGTAGGACGCATGCTGTATAGGTTATCATTCAAATGCCCACCTTCACTAGTGAACTTTAGTTTTATTCGTGCTAAATACTTTTTAATTAAAATGGAGGTAAATTACTAATTTGGCGTATGCTCCTCTTATGATGATTCTTATATAAGGACAAAGACAAGTGATCTCTACTCTTTAAAAGGGTAAGCCAACCATGAAAGAGAATATAGGGCAACAAACAATACACAATAAAAGTTATTTAATAACACTTTCTTTTATTTTTGATAACCCTTAGAAGCGCCATTAACTGAGCCACTATTATATTCAAATTTTGTTTAATAACACTTCAAAAGATCTATTAAAGTACTAATTTTTAATATAAAAATAATAATTAATTGAAACAATATGTTTAAAGGAGCCAAACGAAATTCGTGGGGGAAAATGAAAATCTTAGCACAAACAGTAACGCGGGCCTGAACCGTCGCTAATATAAGAAAATAAGAATTAATTAAGACAATAACTAATAAGGAGGCAAATGAAATTTGTTATGGGAAATGAATATTTTTTCATAAACAAATGCGTCGGCCTGAGCCGTCACTAATATGAAAAATAAATAATTATTTAAGACAAAAAATAAAAAGGAGGCAAACTAAATTGGTGGGGGTATTCAAATTTCCGCATAAACAGTAGTGTCGGTCCAAATAAACGCTTGGTCAACACCAATTATTTTTCTCGAAATCAAACCATTTTCAAAATATTTTCATAACAAATGCACTCGAAGGACACATGAATTAAGTAGTGAAGAAGGAATGATTAAATGTATGTCCCTTTGTTCTTAGTCCAACAACGCTTACTGTATAGGTTATCGTTCAAATGCTCACCTTCAATCATGAACTTTAGTTTTATTCGTGCTATACACTTTTGAAGTGAAATGGAGGAAAATGACTAATTAGGCGTATGCTCCTCTTATAAAGATTCTAATAAAGACAAATAAGAGTGATCTCTTTTGTCCAAAAGGGTAAACCAACTTTGAAAGAGAAAATAGAGCAAAAGCCAATATGCCATAAAAGTTATTTAATAGCACTTTCTTTTGTTTTTGATAGCGCTTAAAAGCGCTATTAACCTTTCCGCTAATGTAAACGGTTTTTTTAATAGCACTTTAAAAGAGCTATTAAAGTACTAGTTTTTAATATAAAAATAATAATTAATTAAAACAATAAGTTTAAAGGAGCCAAACGAAATTCTTGGGGGAAAATGAAATTTTACAAACAGTACCGTCGGCCTGAACCGTCGCTAATATAAGAAAATAAGAATTAATTAAGACAATAACTAATAAGGAGGCAAATGAAATTTGTTATGGGAAATGAATATTTTTTCATAAACAAATGCGTCGGCCGGAGCCGTCTCTAATATGAAAAATAAATAATTATTTAAGACAAAAAATAAAAAGGAGGCAAACAAAATTGGTGGGAGGAAATGCAATTTTCGCATAAACAGTAGTGTCAGTCCAAATAAACGCTTGGTCAACACCAAGAATTTTTCTTGAAATCAAACCATTTTCAAAATATTTTCATAACAGATGCACTTGAAGGACACATGCACTAAGTAGTGAAGAAGGAAGGATTAAATGTATGTCCCTTTGTTCTTAGTCCTAGGACGCATGCTGTATAGGTTATCATTCAAATGCCACCTTCACTAGTGAACTTTAGTTTTATTCGTGCTAAATACTTTTTAAATAAAATGGAGGTAAATGACTAATTTGGCGTATGCTCCTCTTATGATGATTCTGATATAAGGAAAAAGACAAGTGATCTCTACTCTTTAAAAGGGTAAGCCAACCATGAAAGAGAATATAGGGCAACAAACAATACACAATAAAAGCTATTTAATAACACTTTCTTTTGTTTTTGATAACCCTTAGAAGTGCCATTAACTGAGCCACTATTATATTCAAATTTTGTTTAATAACACTTCAAAAGATCTATTAAAGTACTAATTTTTAATATAAAAATAATAATTAATTGAAACAATATGTTTAAAGGAGCCAAACGAAATTCGTGGGGGAAAATGAAAATCTTAGCACAAACAGTAGCGTCGGCCTGAACTGTCACTAATATAAGAAAATAAGAATTAATTAAGACAATAACTAATAAGGAGGCAAACGAAATTTGTTATGGGAAATGAATATTTTTTCATAAACAATAGCGTCGGCCTGAACTGTCGCTAATATAAAAATATAAATAATTATTTAAAATAATAACTAAAATGGAGGCAAACTAAATTGGTGGGGGTAATGAAATTTTCGCACAAACAGTATCATAGGTCCAAATAAACGCTTTGTCAACACCAATTATTTCTCTCGAAATCAAACCATTTTCAAAATATTTTCATAACAAATGCACTCGAAGGAAACATGAATTAAGTAGTGAAGAGGGAATGATTAAATGTATGTAAATTTGTTCTTAGTCCGACGATGCTTATTGTATAGGTTATCGTTCAAATGCTCACCTTCACTCATGAACTTTAGTTTTTTTCGTGCTATATACTTTTGAAGTGAAATGGAGGAAAAGGACTAGTTAGGCGTGTGCTCCTCTTATAAATATTCTAATAAAGACAAAGAAGAGTGATATCTTTTGTCCAAAAGGGTAAACCAACTTTGAAAGAGAAAATAGAGCAACAGACAATATGCCATAAAATTTATTTAATAGAACTTTCATTTGTTTTTGATAACGCTGAAAAGCGCTATTAACTGTTCCGCTAACGTAAATGATTTTGTTTAATTGCACTTTAAAAGAGCTATTAAAGTACTAGTTTTTTATATAAAAATAATAATTAATTAAAACAATAAGTTTAAAGGAGCCAAACGAAATTCTTGGGGGGAAATGAAAATTTTAGTACAAACAGTAGCGTCGGCCTGAACCGTCGCTAATATAAGAAAATAAGAATTAATTAAGACAATAACTAATAAGGAGGCAAATGAAATTTTTTATGGGAAATGAATATTTTTTCATAAACAAAAGCGTCGGCCTGAGCCGTCTCTAATATGAAAAATAAATAATTATTTAAGACAAAAAATAAAAAGGAGGCAAACAAAATTGGTGGGAGGAAATGCAATTTTCGCATAAACAGTAGTGTCGGTCCAAATAAATGCTTGGTCAACACCAATTATTTTTCTTGAAATCAAACCATTTTCAAAATATTTTCATAACAAATGCACTCCAAGGACACATGCACTTAGTAGTGAAGAAGGAAGGATTAAATGTATGTCCCTTTGTTCTTAGTCCTAGGACGCATGCTGTATAGGTTATCATTCAAATGCCCACCTTCACTCATGAACTTTAGTTTTATTTGTGCTAAATAATTTTTAAATAAAATGGAGGAAAATGACTAATTAGGCGTATGCTCCTCTTATGATGATTCTGCTATAAGGACAAAGACAAGTGATCTCTACTCTTTAAAAGGGTAAGCCAACTATGAAAGAGAATATAGGGCAAAAAACAATACACAATAAAAGCTATTTATTAGCACTTTTTTTTTTTTTTGATAACCCTTAGAAGCGTCATTAACTGACCCACTATTATATACAAATTTTGTTTCATAGCACGTCAAAAGAGCTATTAAAGTACTAATTTTAATATAAAAATAATAATTAATTAAAACAATATGTTTAAAGGAGCCAAACAAAATTCGTGGGGGAAAATGAAAATTTTAGCACAAACAGTAGCGTCAGCCTGAACCGTCGCTAATATAAGAAAATAAGAATTAATTAAGACAATAACTAATAAGGAGGCAAATGAAATTTGTTATGGGAAATGAATATTTTTTCATAAACAAATGCGTCGGCCTGAGCCGTCTCAATTATGAAAAATAAATAATTATTTAAGACAAAAAATAAAAAGGAGGCAAACAAAATTGGTGGGAGGAAATGCAATTTTCGCCCAAACAGTAGTGTCGATCCAAATAAACGCTTGGTCAACACCAAGAATTTTTCTTGAAATCAAACCATTTTCAAAATATTTTCATAACAAATGCAATCGAAGGACACATGCACTTAGTAGTGAAGATAGAATGATTAAATGTATGTCCCTTTGTTCTTAGTCCTAGGACACATGCTGTATATGTTATCATTCAAATGCCCACCTTCACTAGTGAACTTTAGTTTTATTCGTGCTAAATACTTTTTAATTAAAATGGAGGTAAATTACTAATTTGGCGTATGCTCCTCTTATGATGATTCTTATATAAGGACAAAGACAAGTGATCTCTACTCTTTAAAAGGGTAAGCCAACCATGAAAGAGAATATAGGGCAACAAACAATACACAATAAAAGTTATTTAATAACACTTTCTTTTATTTTTGAAACCCTTAGAAGCGCCATTAACTGAGCCACTATTATATTCAAATTTTGTTTAATAACACTTCAAAAGATCTATTAAAGTACTAATTTTTAATATAAAAATAATAATTAATTGAAACAATATGTTTAAAGGAGCCAAACGAAATTTGTGGGGGAAAATGAAAATTTTAGCACAAACAGTAGCGCGGGCCTGAACCGTCGCTAATATAAGAAAATAAGAATTAATTAAGACAATAACTAATAAGGAGGCAAATGAAATTTGTTATGGGAAATGAATATTTTTTCATAAACAAATGCGTCGGCCTGAGCCGTCACTAATATGAAAAATAAATGATTATTTAAGACATAAAATAAAAAGGAGGCAAACTAAATTGGTGGGGGTATTCAAATTTCCGCATAAACAGTAGTGTCGGTCCAAATAAACGCTTGGTCAACACCAATTATTTTTCTCGAAATCAAACCATTTTCAAAATATTTTCATAACAAATGCACTCGAAGGACACATGAATTAAGTAGTGAAGAAGGAATGATTAAATGTATGTCCCTTTGTTCTTAGTCCAACAACGCTTACTGTATAGGTTATCGTTCAAATGCTCACCTTCAATCATGAACTTTAGTTTTATGCGTGCTATACACTTTTGAAGTGAAATGGAGGAAAATGACTAATTAGGCGTATGCTCCTCTTATAAAGATTCTAATAAAGACAAATAAGAGTGATCTCTTTTGTCCAAAAGGGTAAACCAACTTTGAAAGAGAAAATAGAGCAAAAGCCAATATGCCATAAAAGTTATTTAATAGCACTTTCTTTTGTTTTTGATAGCACTTAAAAGCGCTATTAACCTTTCCGCTAATGTAAATGGTTTTTTTAATAGCACTTTAAAAGAGCTATTAAAGTACAAGTTTTTAATATAAAAATAATAATTAATTAAAACAATAAGTTTAAAGGAGCCAAACGAAATTCTTGGGGGAAAATGAAAATTTTACAAACAGTACCGTCGGCCTGAACCGTCGCTAATATAAGAAAATAAGAATTAATTAAGACAATAACTAATAAGGAGGCAAATGAAATTTGTTATGGGAAATGAATATTTTTTCATAAACAAATGCGTCGGCCGGAGCCGTCTCTAATATGAAAAATAAATAATTATTTAAGACAAAGAATAAAAAGGAGGCAAACAAAATTGGTGGGAGGAAATGCAATTTTCGCATAAACAGTAGTGTCAGTCCAAATAAACGCTTGGTCAACACCAATTATTTTTCTTGAAATCAAACCATTTTCAAAATATTTTCATAACAAATGCACTTGAAGGACACATGCACTAAGTAGTGAAGAAGGAAGGATTAAATGTATGTCCCTTTGTTCTTAGTCCTAGGACGCATGCTGTATAGGTTATCATTCAAATGCCACCTTCACTAGTGAACTTTAGTTTTATTCGTGCTAAATACTTTTTAAATAAAATGGAGGTAAATGACTAATTTGGCGTATGCTCCTCTTATGATGATTCTGATATAAGGACAAAGACAAGTGATCTCTACTCTTTAAAAGGGTAAGCCAACCATGAAAGAGAAATAGGGCAACAAACAATACACAATAAAAGCTATTTAATAACACTTTCTTTTGTTTTTGATAACCCTTAGAAGCGCCATTAACTGAGCCACTATTATATTCAAATTTTGTTTAATAACACTTCAAAAGATCTATTAAAGTACTAATTTTTAATATAAAAATAATAATTAATTGAAACAATATGTTTAAAGGAGCCAAACGAAATTCGTGGGGGAAAATGAAAATCTTAGCACAAACAGTAGCGTCGGCCTGAACTGTCACTAATATAAGAAAATAAGAATTAATTAAGACAATAACTAATAAGGAGGCAAACGAAATTTGTTATGGGAAATGAATATTTTTTCATAAACAATAGCGTCGGCCTGAACTGTCGCTAATATAAAAATATAAATAATTATTTAAAATAATAACTAAAATGGAGGCAAACTAAATTGGTGGGGGTAATGAAATTTTCGCACAAACAGTATCATAGGTCCAAATAAACGCTTTGTCAACACCAATTATTTCTCTCGAAATCAAACCATTTTCAAAATATTTTCATAACAAATGCACTCGAAGGAAACATGAATTTAGTAGTGAAGAGGGAATGATTAAATGTATGTAAATTTGTTCTTAGTCCGACGATGCTTATTGTATAGGTTATCGTTCAAATGCTCACCTTCACTCATGAACTTTAGTTTTTTTCGTGCTATACACTTTTGAAGTGAAATGGAGGAAAAGGACTAGTTAGGCGTGTGCTCCTCTTATAAATATTCTAATAAAGACAAAGAAGAGTGATATCTTTTGTCCAAAAGGGTAAACCAACTTTGAAAGAGAAAATAGAGCAACAGACAATATGCCATAAAATTTATTTAATAGAACTTTCATTTGTTTTTGATTGCGCTGAAAAGCGCTATTAACTGTTCTGCTAACGTAAATGATTTTGTTTAATAGCACTTTAAAAGAGCTATTAAAGTACTAGTTTTTTATATAAAAATAATAATTAATTAAAACAATAAGTTTAAAGGAGCCAAACGAAATTCTTGGGGGGAAATGAAAATTTTAGTACAAACAGTAGCGTCGGCCTGAACCGTCGCTAATATAAGAAAATAAGAATTAATTAAGACAATAACTAATAAGGAGGCAAATGAAATTTGTTATGGGAAGTGAATATTTTTTCATAAACAAAAGCGTCGGCCTGAGCCGTCTCTAATATGAAAAATAAATAATTATTTAAGACAAAAAATAAAAAGGAGGCAAACAAAATTGGTGGGAGGAAATGCAATTTTCGCATAAACAGTAGTGTCGGTCCAAATAAACGCTTGGTCAACACCAATTATTTTTCTTGAAATCAAACCATTTTCAAAATATTTTCATAACAAATGCACTCCAAGGACACATGTACTTAGTAGTGAAGAAGGAAGGATTAAATGTATGTCCCTTTGTTATTAGTCCTAGGACGCATGCTGTATAGGTTATCATTCAAATGCCCACCTTCACTCGTGAACTTTAGTTTTATTCGTGCTAAATACTTTTTAAATAAAATGGAGGAAAATGACTAATTAGGCGTATGCTCCTCTTATGATGATTCTGATATAAGGACAAAGACAAGTGATCTCTACTCTTTAAAAGGGTAAGCCAACTATGAAAGAGAATATAGGGCAAAAAACAATACACAATAAAAGCTATTTATTAGAACTTTTTTTTTTTTTGATAACCCTTAGAAGCGTCATTAACTGACCCACTATTATATACAAATTTTGTTTCATAGCACGTCAAAAGAGCTATTAAAGTACTAATTTTAATATAAAAATAATAATTAATTAAAACAATATGTTTAAAGTAGCCAAACAAAATTCGTGGGGGAAAATGAAAATTTTAGCACAAACAGTAGCGTCAGCCTGAACCGTCGCTAATATAAGAAAATAAGAATTAATTAAGACAATAACTAATAAGGAGGCAAATGAAATTTGTTATGGGAAATGAATATTTTTTCATAAACAAATGCGTCGGCCTGAGCCGTCTCAATTATGAAAAATAAATAATTATTTAAGACAAAAAATAAAAAGGAGGCAAACAAAATTGGTGGGAGGAAATGCAATTTTCGCACAAACAGTAGTGTCGATCCAAATAAACGCTTGGTCAACACCAAGAATTTTTCTTGAAATCAAACCATTTTCAAAATATTTTCATAACAAATTCAATCGAAGGACACATGCACTTAGTAGTGAAGAAGGAATGATTAAATGTATGTCCCTTTGTTCTTAGTCGTAGGACGCATGCTGTATAGGTTATTATTCAAATGCCCACCTTCACTAGTGAACTTTAGTTTTATTCGTGCTAAATACTTTTTAATTAAAATGGAGGTAAATTACTAATTTTGCGTATGCTCCTCTTATGATGATTCTTATATAAGGACAAAGACAAGTGATCTCTACTCTTTAAAAGGGTAAGCCAACCATGAAAGAGAATATAGGGCAACAAACAATACACAATAAAAGTTATTTAATAACACTTTCTTTTATTTTTGATAACCCTTAGAAGCGCCATTAACTGAGCCACTATTATATTCAAATTTTGTTTAATAACACTTCAAAAGATCTATTAAAGTACTAATTTTTAATATAAAAATAATAATTAATTGAAACAATATGTTTAAAGGAGCCAAACAAAATTTGTGGGGGAAAATGAAAATTTTAGCACAAATAGTAACGCGGGCCTGAACCGTCGCTAATATAAGAAAATAAGAATTAATTAAGACAATAACTAATAAGGAGGCAAATGAAATTTGTTATGGGAAATGAATATTTTTTCATAAACAAATGCGTCGGCCTGAGCCGTCACTAATATGAAAAATAAATAATTATTTAAGACAAAAAATAAAAAGGAGGCAAACTAAATTGGTGGGGGTATTCAAATTTCCGCATAAACAGTAGTGTCGGTCCAAATAAACGCTTGGTCAACACCAATTATTTTTCTCGAAATCAAACCATTTTCAAAATATTTTCATAACAAATGCACTCGAAGGACACATGAATTAAGTAGTGAAGAAGGAATGATTAAATGTATGTCCCTTTGTTCTTAGTCCAACAACGCTCACTGTATAGGTTATCGTTCAAATGCTCACCTTCAATCATGAACTTCAGTTTTATTCGTGCTATACACTTTTGAAGTGAAATGGAGGAAAATGACTAATTAGGCGTATGCTCCTCTTATAAAGATTCTAATAAAGACAAAGAAGAGTGATCTCTTTTGTCCAAAAGGGTAAACCAACTTTGAAAGAGAAAATAGAGCAAAAGACAATATGCCATAAAAGTTATTTAATAGCACTTTCTTTTGTTTTTGATAGCGCTTAAAAGCGCTATTAACCTTTCCGCTAATGTAAACGGTTTTTTTAATAGAACTTTAAAAGAGCTATTAAAGTACTAGTTTTTAATATAAAAATAATAATTAATTTAAACAATAAGTTTAAAGGAGCCAAATGAAATTCTTGGGGGAAAATGAAAATTTTAGCAGAAACAGTAACGTCGGCCTAAATCGTCGCTAATATAAGAAAATAAGAATTTATTAAGACAATAACTAATAAGGAGGCAAACGAAATTTGTTATGGGAAATGAATATTTTTTCAAAAACAATAGCGTCGGCCTGAACCTTCTCTAATATAAAAAAATAAATAATTATTTAAAATAATAACTAAAAAGGAGGCAAACTAAATTGGTGGGTGTAATGAAATTTTCACACAAACAGTAGTGTAGGTCCAAATAAAAGCTTTGTCAACACCAAGTATTTTTCTCGAAATTAAACCATTTTCTAAATATTTTAATAACAAATGTACTTGAAGGACACATGCATTAAGTAGTGAAGATGGAATGATTAAATGTATGTCCGTTTGTTCTTAGTCCGACGACGCTTACTGTATAGGTTATCGTTCAAATGCTCACCTTCATTCATGAACTTTCGTTTTATTCGTGCTATATACTTTTGAAGTGAAATGGAGGAAAATGACTAGTTAGGCGTATGCTCCTCTTATAAAGATTCTAATAAAGACAAAGAAGAAAGATCTCTTCTGTCCAAAAGGGTAAAACAACTTTGAAAGAGAAAATAGAGCAACAGACAATATGCCATAAAAGTTACTTAATAGCATTTTCTTTTGTTTTTGATAGCGCTGAAAAGCGCTATTAACCGTGCCACTAATGTGAACGATTTTGTTTAATAGCACTTTCAAAGAGATATTAAAGTACTAGTTTTTAATATAAAAATAATAATTAATTAAAATAATAAGTTTAAAGGAGCCAAACGAAATTCGTGGGGGAAAATGAAAATTTTAGCCCAAACAGTAGCGTCGGCCTAAATCGTCGCTAATATAAGAAAATAAGAATTAATTAAGACAATAACTAATAAGTAGGCAAACGAAATTTGTTATGGGTAATGAATATTTTTTCAAAGACAATAGCGTCGGCCTGAACCTTCTCTAATATAAAAAAATAAATAATTATTTAAAATAATAACTAAAAAGGAGGCAAACTAAATTGGTGGGTGTAATGAAATTTTGACACAAACAGTAGCCTGGGTCCAAATAAACGCTTTGTCAACACCAAGAATTTTTCTCGAAATCAAACCATTTTCAAAATATTTTCATAATAAATGCACTCGAAAGACACATGCATTAAGTAGTGAAGAAGGAATGATTAAATGTATGTCCCTTTGTTCTTATTCCGACGATGCTGGCTGTATAGGTTATCGCTCGAATGCTCACCTTTACTCATGAACTTTAGTTTTATTCGTGCTATATACTTTTGAGTGAAATGGAGGAAAATGACTAGTTAGGCGTATGCTCCTCTTATAAAGATTCTAATAAAGACAAAGAAGAAAGATCTCTTCTGTCCAAAAGGGTAAACCAACTTTGAAAGAGAAAATAGAGCAACAGACAATATGCCATAAAAGTTACTTAATAGCACTTTCTTTTGTTTTTGATAGCGCTGAAAAGAGCTATTAACCGTGCCACTAATGTGAACGATTTTGTTTAATAGCACTTTAAAAGAATAAGTTTAAAGGAGCCAAACGAAATTCGTGGGGGAAAATGAAAATTTTAGCCCAAACAGTATCGTCGGCCTGAACCGTCGCTAATATAAGAAAATAAGAATTAATTAAGACAATAATTAATAAGGAGGCAAACAGAATTTGTTATGGGAAATGAATATTTTTTCAAAAATAATAGTGTCAGCCTGAACCGTCGCTAATATAAAAAAAATTATTTAAAATAATAAATAAAAAGGAGGCAAACTAAATTGGTGGGTGTAATGAAATTTTTGCACAAACAGTAGCGTAGGTCCAAATAAACGTTTTGTTAACACGAAGTATTTTTCTCGAAATCAAACCATTTTCAAAATATTTTCATAACAAATGCACTCGAAGGACACATGCATTAAGTAGTGAAGAAGGAATAATTAAATGTATGTCCCTTTGTTCTTAGTCGGACGACGCTGGCTGTATAGGTTATCGCTCGAATACTCACCTTCACTCATGAACTTTTGTTTTATTCGTGCTATATACTTTTGAAGTGAAATTGAGGAAAATGACTACTTAGACGTATGCTCCTCTTATAAAGATTCTAATAAAGACAAAGAAGAGTGATCTCTTCTGTCCAAAAGGGTAAACCAACTTTGAAAGAGAAAATAGAGCTACAGACAATATGCCATAATAGTTACTTAATAGCATGTTCTCTTTGTTTTTGATAGCGCTGAAAAGTGCTATTAAAGGTGCCATTAATGTGAACGATTTTGTTTCATAACACTTTAAAAGAGCTATTAAAGTACTAGTTTTTAATATAAAAATAATAATTAATTAAAAAATAAGTTTCAAGGAGCCAAACGAAAATCGTAGGGGAAAATGAAAATTTTAGCACAAACAGTAGCGTCGGCCTGAACCGTCGCTAATATAAGAAAATAAGAATTAATTAAGACTATAACTAATAAGGAGGAAAACTAAATTTGTTATGGGAAATGAATATTTTTTCAAAAAGAATAGTGTCGGCCTGAACCGTCGCTAATATAAAAAAAATTATTTAAAATAATAAATAACAAGGAAGCAAACTAAATTGGTGGGTGTAATGAAATTTTTGCACAAACAGTAGCGTAGGTCCAAATAAACGTTTTGTCAACACCAAGTATTTTTCTCGAAATCAAACCATTTTAAAAATATTTTCATAACTAATGCACTCGAAGGACACATGCATTAAGTAGTGAAGAAGGAATAATTAAATGTATGTTCCTTTGTTCTTAGTCCGACGACGCTGGCTGTATAGGTTATCACTCGAATGCTCACCTTCACTCATGAACTTTAGTTTTATTCGTGCTATATACTTTTGAAGTGAAATGGAGGAAAATGACTAGTTAGGCGTATGCTCCTCTTATATAGATTCTAATAAAGACAAAGAAGAGTGATCTCTTCTGTCCAAAAGGGTAAACAAACTTTGAAAGAGAAAATAGAGCAACTGACAATATGCCATAAAAGTTACTTAATACCACTTTCTTTTGTTTTTGATAGCGCTAAAAAGTGCTATTAACCGTGCCACTAATGTGAACGATTTTGTTTCATAACACTTTAAAAGAGCTATTAAAGTACTAGTTTTTAATATAAAAATAATAATTAATTTAAACAATAAGTTTAAAGGAGCCAAATGAAATTCGTAGGGGAAAATGAAAATTTTAGCAGAAACAGTAACGTCGGCCTAAATCGTCGCTAATATAAGAAAATAAGAATTTATTAAGACAATAACTAATAAGGAGGCAAACGAAATTTGTTATGGGAAATGAATATTTTTTCAAAAACAATAGCGTCGGCCTGAACCATCTCTAATATAAAAAAATAAATAATTATTTAAAATAATAACTAAAAAGGAGGCAAACTAAATTGGTGGGTGTAATGAAATTTTCACACAAACAGTAGTGTAGGTCCAAATAAAAGCTTTGTCAACACCAAGTATTTTTCTCGAAATTAAACCATTTTCTAAATATTTTCATAACAAATGTACTTGAAGGACACATGCATTAAGTAGTGAAGAAGGAATGATTAAATGTATGTCCGTTTGTTCTTAGTCCGACGACGCTTACTGTATAGGTTATCGTTCAAATGCTCACCTTCATTCATGAACTTTCGTTTTATTCGTGCTATATACTTTTGAAGTGAAATGGAGGAAAATGACTAGTTAGGCGTATGCTCCTCTTATAAAGATTCTAATAAAGACAAAGAAGAAAGATCTCTTCTGTCCAAAAGGGTAAAACAACTTTGAAAGAGAAAATAGAGCAACAGACAATATGCCATAAAAGTTACTTAATAGCATTTTCTTTTGTTTTTGATAGCGCTGAAAAGCGCTATTAACCGTGCCACTAATGTGAACGATTTTGTTTAATAGCACTTTCAAAGAGATATTAAAGTACTAGTTTTTAATATAAAAATAATAATTAATTAAAATAATAAGTTTAAAGGAGCAAAAACGAAATTCGTGGGGGAAAATGAAAATTTTAGCCCAAACAGTAGCGTTGGCCTAAATCGTCGCTAATATAAGAAAATAAGAATTAATTAAGACAATAACTAATAAGTAGGCAAACGAAATTTGTTATGGGTAATGAATATTTTTTCAAAGACAATAGCGTCGGCCTGAACCTTCTCTAATATAAAAAAATAAATAATTATTTAAAATAATAACTAAAAAGGAGGCAAACTAAATTGGTGGGTGTAATGAAATTTTGACACAAACAGTAGCCTGGGTCCAAATAAACGCTTTGTCAACACCAAGAATTTTTCTCGAAATCAAACCATTTTCAAAATATTTTCATAATAAATGCACTCGAAAGACACATGCATTAAGTAGTGAAGAAGGAATGATTAAATGTATGTCCCTTTGTTCTTATTCCGACGATGCTGGCTGTATAGGTTATCGCTCGAATGCTCACCTTTACTCATGAACTTTAGTTTTATTCGTGCTATATACTTTTGAGTGAAATGGAGGAAAATGACTAGTTAGGCGTATGCTCCTCTTATAAAGATTCTAATAAAGACAAAGAAGAAAGATCTCTTCTGTCCAAAAGGGTAAACCAACTTTGAAAGAGAAAATAGAGCAACAGACAATATGCCATAAAAGTTACTTAATAGCACTTTCTTTTGTTTTTGATAGCGCTGAAAAGAGCTATTAACCGTGCCACTAATGTGAACGATTTTGTTTAATAGCACTTTAAAAGAATAAGTTTAAAGGAGCCAAACGAAATTCGTGGGGGAAAATGAAAATTTTAGCCCAAACAGTATCGTCGGCCTGAACCGTCGCTAATATAAGAAAATAAGAATTAATTAAGACAATAATTAATAAGGAGGCAAACAGAATTTGTTATGGGAAATGAATATTTTTTCAAAAATAATAGTGTCAGCCTGAACCGTCGCTAATATAAAAAAAAATTATTTAAAATAATAAATAAAAAGGAGGCAAACTAAATTGGTGGGTGTAATGAAATTTTTGCACAAACAGTAGCGTAGGTCCAAATAAACGTTTTGTTAACACCAAGTATTTTTCTCGAAATCAAACCATTTTCAAAATATTTTCATAACAAATGCACTCGAAGGACACATGCATTAAGTAGTGAAGAAGGAATAATTAAATGTATGTCCCTTTGTTCTTAGTCGGACGACGCTGGCTGTATAGGTTATCGCTCGAATACTCACCTTCACTCATGAACTTTTGTTTTATTCGTGCTATATACTTTTGAAGTGAAATTGAGGAAAATGACTACTTAGACGTATGCTCCTCTTATAAAGATTCTAATAAAGACAAAGAAGAGTGATCTCTTCTGTCCCAAAGGGTAAACCAACTTTGAAAGAGAAAATAGAGCTACAAACAATATGCCATAAAAGTTATTTAATAGCAGTTTCTTTTGTTTTTGATAGCGCTAAAAAGTGCTATTAAACGTGCCACTAATGTGAACGATTTTGTTTCATAACACTTTAAAAGAGCTATTAAAGTACTAGTTTTTAATATAAAAATAATAATTAATTAAAATAATAAGTTTAAAGGAGCCAAACGAAAATCGTAGCAGAAAAATGAAAATTTTAGCACAAACAGTAGCGTCGGCCTGAACGGTCGCTAATATAAGAAAATAAGAATTAATTAAGACTATAACTAATAAGGAGGCAAACGAAATTTGTTATGGGAAATGAATATTTTTTCAAAAACAATAGCGTCGGCCTGAATCATCGCTAATATAAAAAAATAAATTTATTTAAAATAATAACTAAAAAGGAGGCAAACTAAATGGGTGGGTGTAATGAAATTTTCACATAAACAGTAGCCTAGGTCCAAATAAACGCTTTGTCAACACCAAGTATTTTTTTCGAAATCAAACCATTTTCTAAATATTTTCATAACAAATGTACTTGAAGGACACATGCATTAAGTAGTGAAGAAGGAATGATTAAATGTATGTCTGTTTGTTCTTAGTTCGACGACGCTTACTGTATACGTTATTGTTCAAATGCTCACCTTCATTCATGAACTTTAGTTTTATTCGTGCTATATACTTTTCTAATGAAATGGAGGAAAATGAATAGTTAGGCGTATGCTCCTCTTATAAAGATTCTAATAAAGACAAAGAAGAATGATCTCTTCTGTCCAAAAGGGTTAACCAACTTTGAAAGAGAAAATAGAGCTACAAACAATATGCCATAAAAGTTACTTAATAGCACTTTCTCTTTGTTTTTGATAGCGCTGAAAAGTGCTATTAAAGGTGCCACTAATGTGAATGATTTTCTTTCACAGAACTTTAAAAGAGCTATTAAAGTACTAGTTTTTAATATAAAAATAATAATTAATTAAAATAATAAGTTTAAAGGATCCAAACGAAATTTGTAGGGGAAAATGAAAATTTTAGCACAAACAGTAGCGTCGGCCTGAACGGTCACTAATATAAGAAAATAAGAATTAATTAAGACTATAACTAATAAGGAGGAAAACGAAATTTGTTATGGGAAATGATTATTTTTTCAAAAAGAGTAGTGTCGGCCTGAACCGTCGCTAATATAAAAAATAATAATTATTTAAAATAATAAATAAAAAGGAGGAAAACTAAATTGGTGGGTGTAATGAAATTTTTGCACAAACAGTAGCATAGGTCCAAATAAACGTTTTGTTAACAGCAAGTATTTTTCTCGAAATCAAACCATTTTCAAAATATTTTCATAACAAATGCACTCGTAGGACACATGCATTAAGTAGTGAAGAAGGAATGATTAAATGTATGTCCCTTTGTTCTTAGTCCGACGACGCTGGTTGTATAGGTTATCGCTCGAATGCTCACCTTCACTCATGAACTTTAGTTTTTATTCGTGCTATATACTTTTGAAGTGAAATGGAGGAAAATGACTACTTAGACGTATGCTCCTCTTATAAAGATTCTAATAAAGACAAAGAAGAGTGATCTCTTCTGTCCAAAAGAGTAAACCAACTTTGAAAGAGAAAATAGAGCTACAGACAATATGCCATAAAAGTTACTTAATAACACTTTCTCTTTGTTTTTGATAGCGCTGAAAAGTGCTGTTAAAGGTGCCACTAATGTGAACGATTTTGTTTCATAGAACTTTAAAAGAGCTATTAAAGTACTAGTTTTTAATATAAAAATAATAATTAATTAAAACAATAAGTTTAAAGGATCCAAACGAAATTTGTAGGGGAAAATGAAAATTTTAGCACAAACAGTAGCGTCGGCCTGAACGGTCGCTAATATAAGAAAATAAGAATTAATTAAGACTATAACTAATAAGGAGGCAAACGAAATTTGTTATGGGAAATGAATATTTTTTCAAAAACAATAGAGTCGGCCTGAACCATCGCTAATATAAAAAATTAAAATAATTATTTAAATTAATAACTAAAAAGGAGGCAAACTAAATTGGTGGGTGTAATAAAATTTTCACACAAACAGTAGCCTAGGTGCAAATAAACGTTTTGTCAACACCAAGTATTTTTCTCGAAATCAACCCATTTTCAAAATATTTTCCTAACAAATGCACTCGAAGGACACATGCATTAAGTAGTGAAGAAGGAATGATTAAATGTATGTCCCTTTGTTCTTAGTCCGACGACGATGGTTGTATAGGTTATCGCTCGAATGCTCACCTTCACTCATGAACTTTAGTTTTATTCGTGCTATATACTTTTGAAGTGAAATGGAGTAAAATGACTACTTAGGCGTATGCTCCTCTTATAAAGATTCTAATAAAGACAAAGAAGAGTGATCTCTTCTGTCCAAAAGAGTAAACCAACTTTGAAAGAGAAAATAGAGCTACAGACAATATGCCATAAAAGTTATTTAATAGCACTTTCTTTTGTTTTTGATAGCACTAAAAAGTGCTATTAACCGTGCCACTAATGTGAACGATTTTGTTTCATAGCACATTAAAAGAGTTATTAAAGTACTAGTTTTTAATATAAAAATAATAATTAATTAAAAAATAAGTTTCAAGGAGCCAAACGAAAATCGTAGGGGAAAATGAAAATTTTAGCACAAACAGTAACGTCGGCCTGAACCGTCGCTAATATAAGAAAATAAGAATTAATTAAGACTATAACTAATAAGGAGGCAAACGAAATTTGTTATGGGAAATGAATATTTTTTCAAAAAGAATAGTGTCGGCCTGAACCGTCGCTAATATAAAAAATAATAATTATTTAAAATAATAAATAAAAAGGAGGCAAACTAAATTGGTGGGTGTAATGAAATTTTTGCACAAACAGTAGCGTAGGTCCAAATAAACGTTTTGTATACACCAAGTATTTTTCTCGAAATCAAACCATTTTAAAAATATTTTCATAACAAATGCTCTCGAAGGACACATGAATTAAGTAGTGAAGAAGGAATAATTAAATGTATGTCCCTTTGTTCTTAGTCCGACGACGCTGGCTGTATAGGTTATCGCTCGAATACTCACCTTCACTCATGAACTTTAGTTTTATTCGTGCTATATACTTTTGAAGTGAAATGGTGGAAAATTACTACTTAGACGTATGCTCCTCTTATAAAGATTCTAATAAAGACAAAGAAAAGTGATCTCTTCTGTCCAAAAGGGTAAACCAACTTTGAAAGAGAAAATAGAGCTACAAACAATATGCCATAAAAGTTACTTAATAGCACTTTCTCTTTGTTTTTGATAGCGCTGAAAAGTGCTATTAAAGGTGCCACTAATGTGAATGATTTTGTTTCATAACACTTTAAAAGAGCTATTAAAGTACTAGTTTTTAATATAAAAATAATAATTAATTAAAAAATAAGTTTCAAGGAGCCAAACAAAAATCGTAGGGGAAAATGAAAATTTTAGCACAAACAGTAGCGTCGGCCTGAACCGTCGCTAATATAAGAAAATAAGAATTAATTAATACTATAACTAATAAGGAGGCAAACGAAATTTGTTATGGGAAATGAATATTTTTTCAAAAAGAATAGTGTCGGCCTGAACCGTCGCTAATATAAAAAATAATAATTATTTAAAATAATAAATAAAAAGGAGGCAAACTAAATTGGTGGGTGTAATGAAATTTTTGCACAAATAGTAGCCTAGGTCCAAATAAACGTTTTGTATACACCTAGTATTTTTCTCGAAATCAAACCATTTTAAAAATATTTTCATAACAAATGCACTCGAAGGACACATGAATTAAGTAGTGAAGAAAGAATAATTAAATGTACGTCCCTTTGTTCTTAGTCCGACGATGCTGGATGTATAGGTTATCGCTCGAATACTCACCTTCACTCATGAACTTTAGTTTTATTCGTGCTATATACTTTTGAAGTGAAATGGAGGAAAATGACTACTTAGACGTATGCTCCTCTTATAAAGATTCTAATAAAGACAAAGAAGATTGATCTCTTCTGTCCAAAAGGGTAAACCAACTTTGGAAGAGAAAATAGAGCTACAAACAATATGCCATAAAAGTTACTTAATAGCACTTTCTCTTTGTTTTTGATAGCGCTGAAAAGTGCTATTAAAGGTGCCACTAATGTGAATGATTTTGTTTCATAACACTTTAAAAGAGCTATTAAAGTACTAGTTTTTAATATAAAAATAATAATTAATTAAAAAATAAGTTTCAAGGAGCCAAACGAAAATCGTAGGGGAAAATGAAAATTTTAGCACAAACAGTAGCGTCGGCCTGAACCGTCGCTAATATAAGAAAATAAGAATTAATTAAGACTATAACTAATAAGGAGGCAAACGAAATTTATTATGGGAAATGAATATTTTTTCAAAAAGAATAGCGTCGGCCTGAACCGTCGCTAATATAATAAATAATAATTATTTAAAATAATAAATAAAAAGGAGGCAAACTAAATTGGTGGGTGTAATGAAATTTTTGCACAAACAGTAGTGTAGGTCCAAATAAACATTTTGTATACACCAAGTATTTTTCTCGAAATCAAACCATTTTAAAAATATTTTCATAACAAATGCACTCGAAGGACACATGAATTAAGTAGTGAAAAAGGAATAATTAAATGTACGTCCCTTTGTTCTTAGTCCGACGACGCTGGTTGTATAGGTTATCGCTCGAATACTCACCTTCACTCATGAACTTTAGTTTTATTCTTGCTTCATACTTTTGAAGTGAAATGGAGGAAAATGACTACTTAGACGTATGCTCCTCTTATAAAGATTCTAATAAAGACAAAGAAGAGTGATCTCTTCTGTCCAAAAGGGTAAACCAACTTTGAAAGAGAAAATAGAGCTACAAACAATATGCCATAAAAGTTACTTAATAGCACTTTCTCTTTGTTTTTGATAGCGCTGAAAAGTGCTATTAAAGGTGCAACTAATGTGAATAATTTTGTTTCATAACACTTTAAAAGAGCTATTAAAGTACTAGTTTTTAATATAAAAATAATAATTAATTAAAAAATAAGTTTCAAGGAGCCAAACGAAAATCGTAGGGGAAAATGAAAATTTTAGCACAAACAGTAGCGTCGGCCTGAACCGTCGCTAATATAAGAAAATAAGAATTAATTAAGACTATAACTAATAAGGAGGCAAACGAAATTTGTTATGGGAAATGAATATTTTTTCAAAAAGAATAGTGTCGGCCTGAACCGTCGCTAATATAAAAAATAATAATTATTTAAAATAATAAATAAAAAGGAGGCAAACTAAATTGGTGGGTGTAATGAAATTTTTGCACAAACAGTAGCGTAGGTCCAAATAAACGTTTTGTATACACCAAGTATTTTTCTCGAAATCAAACCATTTTAAAAATATTTTCATAACAAATGCTCTCGAAGGACACATGAATTAAGTAGTGAAGAAGGAATAATTAAATGTATGTCCCTTTGTTCTTAGTCCGACGACGCTGGCTGTATAGGTTATCGCTCGAATACTCACCTTCACTCATGAACTTTAGTTTTATTCGTGCTATATACTTTTGAAGTGAAATGGTGGAAAATTACTACTTAGACGTATGCTCCTCTTATAAAGATTCTAATAAAGACAAAGAAAAGTGATCTCTTCTGTCCAAAAGGGTAAACCAACTTTGAAAGAGAAAATAGAGCTACAAACAATATGCCATAAAAGTTACTTAATAGCACTTTCTCTTTGTTTTTGATAGCGCTGAAAAGTGCTATTAAAGGTGCCACTAATGTGAATGATTTTGTTTCATAACACTTTAAAAGAGCTATTAAAGTACTAGTTTTTAATATAAAAATAATAATTAATTAAAAAATAAGTTTCAAGGAGCCAAACAAAAATCGTAGGGGAAAATGAAAATTTTAGCACAAACAGTAGCGTCGGCCTGAACCGTCGCTAATATAAGAAAATAAGAATTAATTAATACTATAACTAATAAGGAGGCAAACGAAATTTGTTATGGGAAATGAATATTTTTTCAAAAAGAATAGTGTCGGCCTGAACCGTCGCTAATATAAAAAATAATAATTATTTAAAATAATAAATAAAAAGGAGGCAAACTAAATTGGTGGGTGTAATGAAATTTTTGCACAAATAGTAGCCTAGGTCCAAATAAACGTTTTGTATACACCTAGTATTTTTCTCGAAATCAAACCATTTTAAAAATATTTTCATAACAAATGCACTCGAAGGACACATGAATTAAGTAGTGAAGAAAGAATAATTAAATGTACGTCCCTTTGTTCTTAGTCCGACGATGCTGGATGTATAGGTTATCGCTCGAATACTCACCTTCACTCATGAACTTTAGTTTTATTCGTGCTATATACTTTTGAAGTGAAATGGAGGAAAATGACTACTTAGACGTATGCTCCTCTTATAAAGATTCTAATAAAGACAAAGAAGATTGATCTCTTCTGTCCAAAAGGGTAAACCAACTTTGGAAGAGAAAATAGAGCTACAAACAATATGCCATAAAAGTTACTTAATAGCACTTTCTCTTTGTTTTTGATAGCGCTGAAAAGTGCTATTAAAGGTGCCACTAATGTGAATGATTTTGTTTCATAACACTTTAAAAGAGCTATTAAAGTACTAGTTTTTAATATAAAAATAATAATTAATTAAAAAATAAGTTTCAAGGAGCCAAACGAAAATCGTAGGGGAAAATGAAAATTTTAGCACAAACAGTAGCGTCGGCCTGAACCGTCGCTAATATAAGAAAATAAGAATTAATTAAGACTATAACTAATAAGGAGGCAAACGAAATTTATTATGGGAAATGAATATTTTTTCAAAAAGAATAGCGTCGGCCTGAACCGTCGCTAATATAATAAATAATAATTATTTAAAATAATAAATAAAAAGGAGGCAAACTAAATTGGTGGGTGTAATGAAATTTTTGCACAAACAGTAGTGTAGGTCCAAATAAACATTTTGTATACACCAAGTATTTTTCTCGAAATCAAACCATTTTAAAAATATTTTCATAACAAATGCACTCGAAGGACACATGAATTAAGTAGTGAAAAAGGAATAATTAAATGTACGTCCCTTTGTTCTTAGTCCGACGACGCTGGTTGTATAGGTTATCGCTCGAATACTCACCTTCACTCATGAACTTTAGTTTTATTCTTGCTTCATACTTTTGAAGTGAAATGGAGGAAAATGACTACTTAGACGTATGCTCCTCTTATAAAGATTCTAATAAAGACAAAGAAGAGTGATCTCTTCTGTCCAAAAGGGTAAACCAACTTTGAAAGAGAAAATAGAGCTACAAACAATATGCCATAAAAGTTACTTAATAGCACTTTCTCTTTGTTTTTGATAGCGCTGAAAAGTGCTATTAAAGGTGCAACTAATGTGAATAATTTTGTTTCATAACACTTTAAAAGAGCTATTAAAGTACTAGTTTTTAATATAAAAATAATAATTAATTAAAAAATAAGTTTCAAGGAGCCAAACGAAAATCGTAGGGGAAAATGAAAATTTTAGCACAAACAGTAGCGTCGGCCTGAACCGTCGCTAATATAAGAAAATAAGAATTAATTAAGACTATAACTAATAAGGAGGCAAACAAAATTTGTTATGGGAAATGAATATTTTTTCAAAAAGAATAGTGACGGCCTGAACCATCGCTAATATAAAAAAAATAATTATTTAAAATAATAAATAAAAAGGAGGCAAACTAAATTGGTGGGTGTAATGAAATTTTTGAACAAACAGTAGCGTAGGTCCAAATAAACGTTTTGTCAACACCAAGTATTTTTCTCGAAATCAAACCATTTTCAAAATATTTTCATAACAAATGCACTCGAAGGACACATGCATTAAGTAGTGAAGAAGGAATAATTAAATGTATGTTCCTTTGTTCTTAGTCCGACGACGCTGGTTGTATAGGTTATCGCTCGAATGCTCACCTTCACTCATGAACTTTAGTTTTATTCGTGCTATATACTTTTGAAGTGAAATGGAGTAAAATGACTACTTAGGCGTATGCTCCTCTTATAAAGGTTCTAATAAAGAAAAAGAAGAGTGATCTCTTCTGTCCAAAAGGGTAAACCAACTTTGAAAGAGAAAATAGAGCTACAGACAATATGCCATAAAAGTTATTTAATAGCACTTTCTTTTGTTTTTGATAGCGCTGAAAAGTGCTATTAAACGTGCCACTAATGTGAACGATTTTGTTTCATAACACTTTAAAAGAGCTATTAAAGTTCTAGTTTTTAATATAAAAAAAAATACTTAATTAAAACAATAAGTTTAAAGGAGCCAAACGAAAATCGTAGCGGAAAATTAAAATTTTAGCACAAACAGTAGCGTCGGCCTGAACGATCGCTAATATAAGAAAATAAGAATTAATTAAGACTATAACTAATAAGGAGGCAAACAAAATTTGTTATGGGAAATGAATATTTTTTCAAAAACAATAGTGTCGGCCTGAACCATCGCTAATATAAAAAAAAATTTATTTAAAATAATAACTAAAAAGGAGGCAAACTAAATGGGTGGGTATAATGAAATTTTCACACAAAAAGTAGCCTAGGTCCAAATAAACGCTTTGTCAACACCAAGTATTTTTTTTGAAATCAAACCATTTTCTAAATATTTTCATAACAAATGTACTCGAAGGACACATGAATTAAGTAGTGAAGAAGGAATAATTAAATGTACGTCCCTTTGTTCTTAGTCCGACGACGCTGGCTTTATAGGTTATCGCTCGAATACTCACCTTCACTCATGAACTTTAGTTTTATTCGTGCTATATTATTTTGAAGTGAAATGGAGGAAAATGACTACTTAGACGTATGCTCCTCTTATAAAGATTCTAATAAAGACAAAGAAGAGTGATCTCTTCTGTCCAAAAGGGTAAACCAACTTTGAAAGAGAAAATAGAGTTAAAAACAATATGCCATAAAAGTTACTTAATAGCACTTTCTCTTTGTTTTTGATAGCGCGTAAAAGTGTTATTAAAGGTGCCACTAATGTGAATGATTTTGTTTCATAACACTTTAAAAGAGCTATTAAAGTACTAGTTTTTAATATAAAAATAATAATTAATTAAAAAATAAGTTTCAAGGAGCCAAACGAAAATCGTAGAGGAAAATAAAAATTTTAGCACAAACAGTAGCGTCGGCCTGAACCGTCACTAATATAAGAAAATAAGAATTAATTAAGACTATAACTAATAAGGAGGCAAACGAAATTTGTTATGGGAAATGAATATTTTTTCAAAAAGAATAGTGTCGGCCTGAACCGTCGCTAATATAAAAAAAATAATTATTTAAAATAATAAATAAAAAGGAGACAAACTAAATTGGTGGGTGTAATGAAATTTTTGAACAAACAGTAGTGTAGGTCCAAATAAAAGTTTTGTCAACACCAAGTATTTTTCTCGAAATCAAACCATTTTCAAAATATTTTCATAACAAATGCACTCGATGGACACATGCATTAAGTAGTGAAGAAGGAATAATTAAATGTATGTTCCTTTGTTCTTAGTCTGACGACGCTGGTTGTATAGGTTATCGCTCGAATGCTCACCTTCACTCATGAACTTTAGTTTTATTCGTGCTATATACTTTTGAAGTGAAATGGAGTAAAATGACTACTTAGGCGTATGCTCCTCTTATAAAGATTCTAATAAAGAAAAAGAAGAGTGATCTCTTCTGTCCAAAAGGGTAAACCAACTTTGAAAGAGAAAATAGAGCTACAGACAATATGCCATAAAAGTTATTTAATAGCACTTTCTTTTGTTTTTGATAGCGCTGAAAAGTGCTATTAAACGTGCCACTAATGTGAACGATTTTGTTTCATAACACTTTAAAAGAGCTATTAAAGTACTAGTTTTTAATATAAAAAAAATACTTAATTACAACAATAAGTTTAAAGGAGCCAAACGAAAATCGTAGCGGAAAATTAAAATTTTAGCACAAACAGTAGCGTCGGCCTGAACGATCGCTAATATAAGAAAATAAGAATTAATTAAGACTATAACTAATAAGGAGGCCAACGAAATTTGTTATGGGAAATGAATATTTTTTCAAAAAAAATAGCGTCGGCCTGAACCATCGCTAATATAAAAAAAAAATTTATTTAAAATAATATATAAAAAGGAGGCAAACTAAATGGGTGGGTATAATGAAATTTTCACACAAACAGTAGCCTAGGTCCAAATAAACGCTTTGTCAACACCAAGTATTTTTTTTGAAATCAAACCATTTTCTAAATATTTTCATAACAAATGTACTCGAAGGACACATGAATTAAGTAGTGAAGAAGGAATAATTAAATGTACGTCCCTTTGTTCTTAGTCCGACGACGCTGGCTTTATAGGTTATCGCTCGAATACTCACCTTCACTCATGAACTTTAGTTTTATTCGTGCTATATACTTTTGAAGTGAAATGGAGGAAAATGACTACTTAGACGTATGCTCCTCTTATAAAGATTCTAATAAAGACAAAGAAGAGTGATCTCTTCTGTCCAAAAGGGTAAACCAACTTTGAAAGAGAAAATAGAACTACAAACAATATGCCATAAAAGTTACTTAATAGCACTTTCTCTTTGTTTTTGATAGCACTGAAAAGTGCTATTAAAGGTGCCACTAATGTGAATGATTTTGTTTCATAACACTTTAAAAGAGCTATTAAAGTACTAGTTTTTAATATAAAAATAATAATTAATTAAAAAATAAGTTTCAAGGAGCCAAACGAAAATCGTAGGGGAAAATAAAAATTTTAGCACAAACAGTAGCGTCGGCCTGAACCGTCGCTAATATAAGAAAATAAGAATTAATTAAGACTATAACTAATATGGAGGCAAACGAAATTTGTTATGGGAAATGAATATTTTTTCAAAAAGAATAGTGTCGGCCTGAACCGTCGCTAATATAAAAAAAATAATTATTTAAAATAATAAATAAAAAGGAGGCAAACTAAATTGGTGGGTGTAATGAAATTTTTGAACAAACAGTAGCGTAGGTCCAAATAAACGTTTTGTCAACACCAAGTATTTTTCTCGAAATCAAACCATTTTCAAAATATTTTCATAACAAATGCACTCGATGGACACATGCATTAAGTAGAGAAGAAGGAATAATTAAATGTATGTTCCTTTGTTCTTAGTCCGACGACGCTGGTTGTATAGGTTATCGCTCGAATGCTCACCTTCACTCATGAACTTTAGTTTTATTCGTGCTATATACTTTTGAAGTGAAATGGAGTAAAATGACTACTTAGGCGTATGCTCCTCTTATAATGATTCTAATAAAGAAAAAGAAGAGTGATCTCTTCTATCCAAAAGGGTAAACCAACTTTGAAAGAGAAAATAGAGCTACAGACAATATGCCATAAAAGTTATTTAATAGCACTTTTTTTGTTTTTGATAGCGCTTAAAAGTGCTATTAAACGTGCCACTAGTGTGAATGATTTTGTTTCATAAAACTTTAAAAGAGCTATTAAAGTACTAGTTTTTAATATAAAAAAAAATACTTAATTAAAACAATAAGTTTAAAGGAGCCAAACGAAAATCGTAGCGGAAAATTAAAATTTTAGCACAAACAGTAGCGTCGGCCTGAACGATCGCTAATATAAGAAAATAAGAATTAATTAAGACTATAACTAATAAGGAGGCAAACGAAATTTGTTATGGGAAATGAATATTTTTTCAAAAACAATAGCGTCGGCCTGAACCATCGCTAATATAAAAAAAATTTATTTAAAATAATAACTAAAAAGGAGGCAAACTAAATGGGTGGGTATAATGAAATTTTCACACAAACAGTAGCCTAGGTCCAAATAAACGCTTTGTCAACACCAAGTATTTTTTTTGAAATCAAATCATTTTCTAAATATTTTCATAACAAATGTACTTGAAGGACACATGCATTAATTAGTGAAGAAGGAATGATTAAATGTATGTCTGTTTTTTCTTAGTTCGACGACGCTTACTGTATACGTTATTGTTCAAATGCTCACCTTCATTCATGAACTTTAGTTTTATTCATGCTATATACTTTTGAAATGAAATGGAGGAAAATGACTAGTTGGGCGTATGCTCCTCTTATAAAGATTCTAATAAAGACAAAGAAGAATGATCTCTTCTAACCAAAAGGGTAAACCAACTTTGAAAGAGAAAATAGAGCAACAGAAATTATGCCATAAAAGTTACTTAATAGCACTTTCTTTTGTTTTTGATAGCGCTGAAAAGCGCTATGAAACGTGCCACTAATGTGAACGATTTTGTTTCATAGCACTTTAAAAGAGCTATTAAAGTACTAGTTTTTAATATAAAAATAATAATTAATTAAAACAATAAGTTTAAAGGAGCCAAACGAAATTTGTAGGGGAAAATGAAAATTTTAGCACAAACAGTAGCGTGGGCCTGAACGGTCGCTAATATAAGAAAATAAGAATTAATTAAGACTATAACTAATAAGGAGGCAAACGAAATTTGTTATGGGAAATGAATATTTTTTCAAAAACAATAGGGTCGGCCTGAACCATGGCTAATATAAAAAAATAAAATAATTATTTAAATTAATAACTAAAAAGGAGGAAAAATAAATTGGTGGGTGTAATAAAATTTTCACACAAACAGTAGCCTAGGTCCAAATAAACGTTTCGTCAACACCAAGTATTTTTCTCGAAATGAAACCATTTTCAAAATATTTTCCTAACAAATGCACTCGAAGGACACATGCATTAGGTAGTGAAGAAATAATGATTAAATGTATGTCCCTTTGTTCTTAGTCCGACGACGCTGGTTGTATAGGTTATCGCTCGAATACTCACCTTCACTCATGAACTTTAGTTTTATTCGTGCTATATACTTTTGAAGTGAAATGGAGGAAAATGACTACTTAGGCGTATGCTCCTCTTATAAATATTCTAATAAAGACAAAGAAGAGTGATCACTTCTGTCCAAAAGGGTAAACCAACTTTGAAAGAGAAAATAGAGCAACATACAATATGCCATAAAAGTTACTTAATAGCACTTTCTCTTTGTTTTTGATAGCGGTTAAAAGCGCTATTAACCGTGCCACTAATGTGAACGATTTTATTTAATAGCACTTTAAAAGAGCTATTAAAGTAATATTTTTTAATATAAAAATAATAATTAATTAAAACAATAAGTTTAAAGGAGCCATACGATATTCTTGGGGTAAAATGAAAAATTTAGCACAAACAGTAGCGTCGACCTGAACCGTCGCTAATATAAGAAAATAAGAATTAATTAAGACAATAACTAATAAAGAGGCAAACGAAATTTGTTATGGGAAATGAATATTTTTTTAAAAACAATAGCTTCAGCCTGAACCGTCGCTAATATAAAAAAATAAACTATTATTTAAAATAATAACTAAAAAGGAGGCAAATTAAATTGGTGGGTGTAATGAAATTATCACACAAACAGTAGCGTAGGTCCAAATAAACATTTTGTCAACGCCAAGTATTTTTCTAGAAATCAAACCATTTTCAAAATATTTTCATAACAAATGAACTTGAAGGACACATGCATTAAGTAGTGAAGAAGGAATGATTAAATGTATGTCCCTTTGTTCTTAGTCCGACGACACTTACTGTATGGGTTATCGCTCGAATACTCACCGTCACTCATGGACTTTAGTTTTATTCGTGCTATATACTTTTGAAGTGAAATGGAGGAAAATGACTAGTTAGACGTATGCTCCTCTTATAAAGATTCTAATAAAGACAAAGAAGAATGATCTCTTCTGTCCAAAAGGGTAAACCAACTTTGAAAGAGAAAATAGAGCAACATACAATATGCCATAAAAGTTACTTAATAGAACTTTCTCTTTGTTTTTGATAGTGCTGAAAAGCGCTATTAACCGTGCCACTAATGTGAACGATTTTGTTTAATAGCACTTTAAAAGAGCTATTAAAGTACTAGTTTTTAATATAAAAATAATAATTAATTAAAACAATAAGCTTAAAGGATCCAAATGAAATTCGTGGGTGAAATTGAAAATTTTAGCCCAAACAGTAGCGTCGGCCTGAACCGTCGCTAATATAAGTAAATAAGAATTAATTAAGACAATAACTAATTAGGAGGCAAACAAAATTTGTTATGGGAAATGAATATTTTTTCAAAAACAATAGTGTCGGCTGAACCGTAGCTAATATAAAAAAAATTAATTATTTAAAATAATAACTAAAAAGGAGGCAAACTAAATTGGTGGGTGTAATGAAATTTTCGCACAAACAGTAGCGTAGGTCCAAATAAACGTTTTGTCAACACCAAATATTTTTCTCGAAATCAAACCATTTTCAAAATATTTTCATAACAAATGCACTCGAAGGAAACATGCATTAAGTAGTGAAGAAGGAATAATTAAATGTATGTCCCTTTGAGCTTAGTCCGACGACACTGGCTGTATAGGTTATCGCTCGAATGCTCACCTTCACTCATGAACTTTAGTTTTATTCGTGCTATATACTTTTGAAGTGAAATGGAGGAAAATGACTAGTTAGGCGTACGCTCCTCTTATAAAGATTCTAATAAAGACAAAGAAGAGTGATCTCTTCTGTCCAAAAGGGTAAACCAACTTTGAAAGAGAAAATAGAGCTACAGACAATATGCCATAAAAGTTATTTAATAGCACTTTCTTTTATTTTTGATAGCTCTGAAAAGCGCTATTAACCGTGCCACTAATGTGAACGATTTTGTTTAATATCACTTTAAAAGGGCTATTAAAGTACTAGTTTTTAATATAAAAATAATAATTAATTAAAATAATAAGTTTAAAGGAGCCAAACGAAATTCGTGGGGGAAAATGAAAATTTTAGCACAAACAGTAGCGTCGCCCTGAACCGTCGCTAATATAAGAAAATAAGAATTCATTACGATAATAACTAATAAGGAGGCAAACGAAATTTGTTATGGGAAATGAATATTTTTTCAAAAACAATAGCGTCGGCCTGAACCGTCGCTAATATAAAAAAATAAATAATTATTTAATATAATAACTAAAAAGGAGGCAAACTAAATTTGTGGGTGTAATGAAATGTTCGCACAAACAGTAGCGTAGGTCCAAATAAACGTTTTGTCATCACCAAATATTTTTCTCGAAATCAAACCATTTTCAAAATATTATCATAACAAATGCACTCGAAGGACACATGCATTAAGTAGTGAAGAAGGAATGATTAAATGTATGTCCCTTGGTTCTTAGTGCGACGACGTTGGCTGTATAGGTTATCGCTCGAATGCTTACCTTCACTCATGAACTTTAGTTTTATTCGTGTTATACACTTTTGAAGTGAAATGGAGGAAAATGACTACTTAGGCGTATGCTCCTCTTATAAAGATTCTAATAAAGACAAAGAAGAGTGATCTCTTCTGTCCAAAACGGTAAACCAACTTTGAAAGTAAAAATAGAGCAACAGACAATATGCCATAAAAGTTACTTAATAACACTTTTCTCTATTTTTTATAGGGCTGAAAAGCGCTATTAACCGTGCCACTAATGTGAACGATTTTGTTTCATAGAACTTTAAAAGAGCTATTAAAGTACTAGTTTTTAATATAAAAATAATAATTAATTAAAACAATAAGTTTAAAGGAGCCAAACCATATTCGTAGGGGAAAATGAAAATTTTAGCACAAACAGTAGCGTCGACCTGAACCGTCGCTAATATAAGAAAATAAGAATTAATTAAGACAATAACTAATAAAGAGGCAAACGAAATTTGTTATGGGAAATGAATATTTTTTTAAAAACAATAGCTTCAGCCTGAACCGTCGCTAATATAAAAAAATAAACTATTATTTAAAATAATAACTAAAAAGGAGGCAAATTAAATTGGTGGGTGTAATGAAATTATCACACAAACAGTAGCGTAGGTCCAAATAAACATTTTGTCAATGCCAAGTATTTTTCTAGAAATCAAACCATTTTCAAAATATTTTCATAACAAATGAACTTGAAGGACACATGCATTAAGTAGTGAAGAAGGAATGATTAAATGTATGTCCCTTTGTTCTTAGTCCGACGACACTTACTGTATGGGTTATCGCTCGAATACTCACCGTCACTCATGGACTTTAGTTTTATTCGTGCTATATACTTTTGAAGTGAAATGGAGGAAAATGACTAGTTAGACGTATGCTCCTCTTATAAAGATTCTAATAAAGACAAAGAAGAATGATCTCTTCTGTCCAAAAGGGTAAACCAACTTTGAAAGAGAAAATAGAGCAACATACAATATGCCATAAAAGTTACTTAATAGAACTTTCTCTTTGTTTTTGATAGTGCTGAAAAGCGCTATTAATCGTGCCACTAATGTGAACGATTTTGTTTAATAGCACTTTAAAAGAGCTATTAAAGTACTAGTTTTTAATATAAAAATAATAATTAATTAAAACAATAAGCTTAAAGGATCCAAATGAAATTCGTGGGTGAAATTGAAAATTTTAGCCCAAACAGTAGCGTCGTCCTGAACCGTCGCTAATATAAGTAAATAAGAATTAATTAAGACAATAACTAATTAGGAGGCAAACAAAATTTGTTATGGGAAATGAATATTTTTTCAAAAACAATAGTGTCGGCCTGAACCGTAGCTAATATAAAAAAAATTAATTATTTAAAATAATAACTAAAAAGGAGGCAAACTAAATTGGTGGGTGTAATGAAATTTTCGCACAAACAGTAGCGTAGGTCCAAATAAACGTTTTGTCAACACCAAATATTTTTCTCGAAATCAAACCATTTTCAAAATATTTTCATAACAAATGCACTCGAAGGAAACATGCATTAAGTAGTGAAGAAGGAATAATTAAATGTATGTCACTTTGTTCTTAGTCCGACGACACTGGCTATATAGGTTATCGCTCGAATGCTCACCTTCACTCATGAACTTTAGTTTTATTCGTGCTATATACTTTTGAAGTGAAATGGAGGAAAATGACTAGTTAGGCGTATGCTCCTCTTATAAAGATTCTAATAAAGACAAAGAAGAGTGATCTCTTCTGTCCAAAAGGGTAAACCAACTTTGAAAGAGAAAATAGAGCTACAGACAATATGCCATAAAAGTTATTTAATAGCACTTTCTTTTATTTTTGATAGCTCTGAAAAGCGCTATTAACCGTGCCACTAATGTGAACGATTTTGTTTAATATCACTTTAAAAGGGCTATTAAAGTACTAGTTTTTAATATAAAAATAATAATTAATTAAAATAATAAGTTTAAAGGAGCCAAACGAAATTCGTGGGGGAAAATGAAAATTTTAGCACAAACAATAGCGTCGGCCTGAACCGTCGCTAATATAAGAAAATAAGAATTCATTACGATAATAACTAATAAGGAGGCAAACGAAATTTGTTATGGGAAATGAATATTTTTTCAAAAACAATAGCGTCGGCCTGAACCGTCGCTAATATAAAAAAATAAATAATTATTTAATATAATAACTAAAAAGGAGGCAAACTAAATTTGTGGGTGTAATGAAATGTTCGCACAAACAGTAGCGTAGGTCCAAATAAACGTTTTGTCATCACCAAATATTTTTCTCGAAATCAAACCATTTTCAAAATATTATCATAACAAATGCACTCGAAGGACACATGCATTAAGTAGTGAAGAAGGAATGATTAAATGTATGTCCCTTGGTTCTTAGTGCGACGACGTTGGCTGTATAGGTTATCGCTCGAATGCTTACCTTCACTCATGAACTTTAGTTTTATTCGTGTTATACACTTTTGAAGTGAAATGGAGGAAAATGACTACTTAGGCGTATGCTCCTCTTATAAAGATTCTAATAAAGACAAAGAAGAGTGATCTCTTCTGTCCAAAACGGTAAACCAACTTTGAAAGTAAAAATAGAGCAACAGACAATATGCCATAAAAGTTACTTAATAGCACTTTTCTTTGTTTTTTATAGCGCTGAAAAGCGCTATTAACCGTGCCACTAATGTGAACGATTTTGTTTCATAGAACTTTAAAAGAGCTATTAAAGTACTAGTTTTTAATATAAAAATAATAATTAATTAAAACAATAAGTTTAAAGGAGCCAAACCATATTCGTAGGGGAAAATGAAAATTTTAGCACAAACAGTAGCGTCGGCATGAACCGTCGCTAATATAAGAAAATATGAATTAGTTAAGACAATAACTAATAAGGAGGCAAACGAAATTTGTTATGGGAAATGAATATTTTTTCAAAAACAATAGCGTCAGCCTGAACCGTCGCTAACATAAAAAAATTAAATAATTATTTAAAATAATAACTAAAAAGTAGGCAAACTAAATTGGTAGGTGTAATGAAATTTTCGCACAAACAGTAGCCTAAGTCCAAATAAACGTTTTGTCAACACCAAGTATTTTTCTCGAAATCATACCATTTTAAAAATATTTTCATAACAAATGCACTCGAAGGTCACATGCATTAAGTTGTTTAGACAGAATAATTAAATGTATGTCCCTTTGTTCTTAGGTCGACGATGCTGGCTGTATAGGTTATCGCTCGAATGCTCACCTTCACTCATGAACTTTAGTTTTATTCGTGCTATATACTTTTGAAGTGAAATGGAGGAAAATGACTACTTAGGCGTATGGTCTTCTTATAAAGATTCTAATAAAGACAAAGAAGAGTGATTTGTTCTGTCCAAAAGGGTAAACCAACTTTGAAAGAGAAAATAGAGCTACAGACAATATGCCATAAAATTTATTTAATAGCACTTTCTTTTGTTTTTGATAGCGCTGAATGGCGCTATTAACCGTACCACTAATGTGAACGATTTTGTTTCATAACACTTTAAAAGAGCTATTAAAGTACTAGTTTTTAATATAAAAATAATAATTAATTAATACAATAAGTTTAAAGGAGCCAAATGAAAATTTTAGCATAAATAGTAGCGTCGGCATGAACCGTCGCTAATATAAGAAAATAAGAATTAATTAAGACAATAACTAATAAGGAGGCAAACTAAATTTGTTATGGGAAATGAATAGTTTTTCAAAAACAATAGCGTCAGCCTGAACCGTCGCTATTATAAAAAAAAATTATTTAAAATAATAACTAAAAAGGAGGCAAACTAAATTGGTGGGTGTAATGAAATTTTCGCACAAACAGTAGCGTAGGTCCAAAAAAACGTTTTAGCAACACCAAGTATTTTTCTCGAAATCATACCATTTTCAAAATATTTTCATAACAAATGAACTCGAAGGACACATGCATTAAGTAGTGAAGAAGGAATGATTAAGTGTATGTCCCTCTGTTCTTAGTCCGACGACGCTGGTTGTATAGGTTATCGCTCGAATTCTCACCTTCACTCATGAACTTTAGTTTTATTCGTGTTATATACTTTTGAAGTGAAATGGAGCAAAATGACTACTTTGGCGTATGCTCCTCTTATAAAGATTCTAATAAAGACAAAGAAGGGTGATCTCTTCTGTCCAAAAGGGTAAACCAACTTTGAAAGAGAAAATAGAGCAACAAACAATATGCCATAAAAGTTATTTAATAGCACTTTCTTTTGTTTTTGATAGCGTTCAAAAGCGCTATTAACCGTGCCACTAATGTGAACGATTTTGATTAATAGCACTTTAAAAGAGCTTTTAAAGTACTAGTTTTTAATATAAAAATAATAATTAATTAAAACAATAATTTTAAAGGAGCCAAACGAAATTCGTGGGGGGAAATGAAAATTTTAGCACAAACAGTAGCGTCGGCCTGAACCTTCACTAATATAAGAAAATAAGAATTAATTAAGACAATAACTAATAAGGAGGCAAACGAAATTTGTAATGGGAAATGAATATTTTTTCAAAAACAATAGTGTCCGACTGAACCGTCACTAATTAAAAAAAAAATTATTACAAATAATAAATAAAAATGAGGCAAACTAAATAGGTGGTTGTAATGGAATTTTCGCACAAACATTTGCGTAGGTCCAAATAAAGATTTTGTCAACACCAAGTATTTTTCTCGAAATCAAACCATTTTCAAAATATTTTCATAACAAATGCACTCGAATGACACATGCATTAACTAGTGAAGAAGGAACAATTAAACGCATGTCCCTTTGTTTTTAGTCCGAAGACGCTGGCTGTATAGGTTATCGCTCGAATGCTCACCTTCACTCAGGAACTTTAGTTTTATTCGTGCTATATACTTTTGAAGTGAAATGGAGGAAAATGACTACTTAGGCGTATGCACCTCTTATAAAGATTCTAATAAAGACAAAGAAGAGTGATCTCTTCTGTCCAAAAGGGTAAACCAACTTTGAAAGAGAAAATAGAGCAACATAAAATATGCCATAAAAGTTATTTAATAGCACTTTCTTTTGTTTTTGTTAGCGCTGAAAAGCGCTATTAACCGTGCCACTAATGTGAACAATTTTGTTTCATAGCACTTTAAAAGAGCTATTAAAGTACTAGTTTTTAGTATAAAAATAATCTATAATTAAAACAATAAGTTTAAAGGAGCCAAACGAAATTCTTAGGGGAAAATGAAAATTTTAGCACAAACAGTAGCGTCGGCCTGAACCGTCGCTAATATAAGAAAATAAGAATTAATTAAGACAATAACTAATAAGGAGGCAAACGAAATTTGTTATGGGAAATGAATATTTTTTCAAAAACAATAGCGCCGGCCTGAACCGTCGCTAATATAAAAAAATAAATAATTATTTAAAATAATAACTAAAAAGGAGGCAAACTAAATTGGTGGGATTAATGAAATTTTCGCACAAACAGTAGCGTAGGTCCAAATAAACGTTTTGTCAACACCAAGTATTTTTCTCGAAATCAAACCATTTTCAACATATTTTCATAAAAAATTCACTCAAAGGACACATGAATTAAGTAGTGAAGAAGGAACGATTAAATGTATGTCCCTTTGTTCTTAGTCGGACGACGCTGGCTGTATAGGTTATCACTTGAATGCTCACCTTCACTCATGAACTTTAGTTTTATTGGTGCTATATACTTTTGAAGTGAAATGGAGGAAAACGACTACTTAGGCGTATGCTCCTCTTATAAAGATTCTAATAAAGACAGAGAAGAGTGATCTCTTCTGTCCAAAAGGGTAAACCAACTTTGAAAGAGAAAATAGAGCAACATAAAATATGCCATAAAAGTTATTTAATAGCACTTTCTTTTGTTTTTGTTAGCGCTGAAAAGCGCTATTAACCGTGCCACTAATGTGAACAATTTTGTTTCATAGCACTTTAAAAGAGCTATTAAAGTAGTAGTTTTTAGTATAAAAATAATCATTAATTAAAACAATAAGTTTAAAGGAGCCAAACGAAATTCGTAGGGGAAAATGAAAATTTTAGCACAAACAGTAGCGTCGGCCTGAACCTTCACTAATATAAGAAAATAAGAATTAATTAAGACAATAACTAATAAGGAGGCAAACGAAATTTGTAATGGGAAATTAATATTTTTTCAAAAACAATAGTGTCGGACTGAACCGTCACTAATTAAAAAAAAAAATTATTACAAATAATAACTAAAAATGAGGCAAACTAAATAGGTGGGTGTAATGGAATTTTCGCACAAACATTTGCGTAGGTCCAAATAAAGATTTTGTCAACACCAAGTATTTTTCTCGAAATCAAACCATTTTCAAAATATTTTCATAACAAATGCACTCGAAGGACACATGCATTAACTAGTGAAGAAGGAACAATTAAACGTATGTCCCTTTGTTTTTAGTCCGAAGACGTTGGCTGTATAGGTTATCGCTCGAATGCTCACCTTCACTCAGGAACTTTAGTTTTATTCGTGCTATATACTTTTGAAGTGAAATGGAGGAAAATGACTACTTAGGCGTATGCTCCTCTTATAAAGATTCTAATAAAGACAAAGAAGAGTGATCTCTTCTGTCCAAAAGGGTAAACCAACTTTGAAAGAGAAAATAGAGCAACATAAAATATGCCATAAAAGTTATTTAATAGCACTTTCTTTTGCTTTTGTTAGCGCTGAAAAAAGCTATTAACCGTGCCACTAATGTGAACAATTTTGTTTCATAGCACTTTAAAAGAGCTATTAAAGTACTAGTTTTTAGTATAAAAATAATCATTAATTAAAACAATAAGTTTAAAGGAGCCAAACGAAATTCTTAGGGGAAAATGAAAATTTTAGCACAAACAGTAGCGTCGGCCTGAACCGTCGCTAATATAAGAAAATAAGAATTAATTAAGACAATAACTAATAAGGAGGCAAACGAAATTTGTTATGGGAAATGAATATTTTTTCAAAAACAATAGCGCCCGCCTGAACTGTCGCTAATATAAAAAAATAAATAATTATTTAAAATAATAACTAAAAAGGAGGCAAACTAAATTGGTGGGATTAATGAAATTTTCGCACAAACAGTAGCGTAGGTCCAAATAAACGTTTTGTCAACACCAAGTATTTTTCTCGAAATCAAACCATTTTCAACATATTTTCATAAAAAATTCACTCAAAGGACACATGAATTAAGTAGTGAAGAAGGATGTATGTCCCTTTGTTCTTAGTCGGACGACGCTGGCTGTATAGGTTATCACTTGAATGCTCACCTTCACTCATGAACTTTAGTTTTATTCGTGCTATATACTTTTGAAGTGAAATGGAGGAAAACGACTACTTAGGCGTATGCTCCTCTTATAAAGATTCTAATAAAGACAAAGAAGAGTGATCTCTTAGGTCCAAAAGGGTAAACCAACTTTGAAAGAGAAAATAGAGCAACATAAAATATGCCATAAAAGTTATTTAATAGCACTTTCTTTTGTTTTTGTTAGCGCTAAAAAGCGCTATTAACCGTGCCACTAATTTGAACAATTTTGTTTCATAGCACTTTAAAAGAGCTATTAAAGTAGTAGTTTTTAGTATAAAAATAATCATTAATTAAAACAATAAGTTTAAAGGAGCCAAACGAAATTCGTAGGGGAAAATGAAAATTTTAGCACAAACAGTAGCGTCGGCCTGAACCGTCGCTAATATAAGAAAATAAGAATTAATTAAGACAATAACTAATAAGGAGGCAAACGAAATTTGTTATCGGAAATGAATATTTTTTCAAAAACAATAGCGTCGGCCTGAACCGTCGCTAATATAAAAAAATAAATAATTATTTAAAATAATAACTAAAAAGGAGGCAAACTAAATTGGTGGGTGTAATGAAATTTTCGCACAAACAGTAGCGTAGGTCTAAATAAACGTTTTGTCTACACCAAGTATTTTTCTCGAAATCATACCATTTTCTAAATATTTTCATAACAAATGAACTCAAAAACACATGCATTAAGTAGTGAAGAAGGAATGATTAAATGTATGTCCCTCTGTTCTTAGTCCGACGACGCTGGCTGTATAGGTTATCACCCGAATGCTCACCTTCACTCATGAACTTTAGTTTTATTCGTGCTATATACTTTTGAAGTGAAATGGAGGAAAACGACTACTTAGGCATATGCTCCTCTTATAAAGATTCTAATAAAGACAAAGAAGGGTGATCTCTTCTGTCCAAAAGGGTAAACCAACTTTGAAAGAGAAAATAGAGCAACAGGCAATATGCCATAAAAGTTATTTAATAGCACTTTCTTTTGTTTTTGATAGCGCTGAAAAGCGCTATTAACCGTGCCACTAATGTGAACAATTTTGTTTAATAGCACTTTAAAAGAGCTATTAAAGTACTAGTTTTTAATATAAAAATAATAATTAATTAAAACAATAAGTTTAAAGGAGCCAAACGAAATTCGTAGGGGAAAATGAAAATTTTAGCACAAACAGTAGCGTCGGCCTAAACCGTCGCTAATATAAGAAAATAAGAATTAATTAAGACAATAACTAGTAAGGATGCAAACGAAATTTGTTACGGGAAATGAATATTTTTTCAAAAACAATAGCGTCGGCCTGAACCGTCACTAATTAAAAAAATTATTACAAATAATAACTAAAAATGAGGCAAACTAAATAGGTGGGTGTAAAGGAATTTTCGCACAAACATTTGCGTAGGTCCAAATAAAGATTTTGTCAACACCAAATATTTTTCTCGAAATCAAACCATTTTCAAAATATTTTCACAACAAATGCACTCGAAGGACACATGCATTAAGTAGTGAAGAAGGAATAATTAAATGTATGTCCCTTTGTTTTTAGTCCGAAGACGCTGGCTGTATAGGTTATCGCTCGAATGCTCACCTTCACCCATGAACTTTAGTTTTATTCGTGCTATATACTTTTGAAGTGAAATGGAGGAAAATGACTACTTAGGCGTATGCTCCTCTTATAAAGATTCTAATAAAGACAAAGAAGAGTGATCTCTTCTGTCCAAAAGGGTAAACCAACTTTGAAAGAGAAAATAGAGCAACATAAAATATGCCATAAAAGTTATTTAATAGCACTTTCTTTTGTTTTTGTTAGCGCTGAAAAGCGCTATTAACCGTGCCACTAATGTGAACAATTTTGTTTCATAGCACTTTAAAAGAGCTATTAAAGTACTAGTTTTTAGTATAAAAATAATCATTAATTAAAATAATAAGTTTAAAGGAGCCAAAGGAAATTCGTAGGGGAAAATGAAAATTTTAGCAGAAACAGTAGCGTCGGCTTGAATCGTCGCTAATATAAGAAAATAAGAATTAATTAAGACAATAACTAATAAGGAGGCAAACGAAATTTGTTATGGGAAATTAATATTTTTTCAAAAACAATAGCGTCGGCCTGAACCGTCGCTAATATAAAAAAATAAATAATTATTTAAAATAATAACTAAAAAGGAGGCAAACTAAATTGGTGGGTGTAATGAAATTTTCGCACAAACAGTAGCGTAGGTCAAAATAAACGTTTTGTCTACACCAAGTATTTTTCTCGAAATCAAACCATTTTCAAAATATTTTCATAAAAAATGCACTCAAAGGACACATGAATTAAGTAGTGAAGAAGGAATGATTAAATGTATGTCCCTTTGTTCTTAGTCCGACGACGCTGGCTGTATAGGTTATCACTCGAATGCTCACCTTCACTCATGAACTTTAGTTTTATTCGTGCTATATACTTTTGAAGTGAAATGGAGGAAAACGACTACTTAGGCGTATGCTCCTCTTATAAAGTTTCTAATAAAGACAAAGAAGAGTGATCTCTTCTGTCCAAAAGGGTAAACCAACTTTGAAAGAGAAAATAGAGCAACAGGCAATATGCCATAAAAGTTATTTAATAGCACTTTCTTTTGTTTTTGAAAGCGCTAAAAAGCGCTATTAACCGTGCCACTAATGTGAACGATTTTGTTTAATAGCACTTTAAAAGAGCTATTAAATTACTAGTTTTTAATATAAAAATAATAATTAATTAAAACAATAAGTTTAAAGGACCCAAACGAAATTCGTAGGGGAAAACGAAAATTTTAGCACAAACAGTAGCGTCGGCCTGAACCGTCGCTAATATAAGAAAATAAGAATTAATTAAGACAATAACTAGTAAGGAGGCAAACGAAATTTGTTATGGGAAATGAATATTTTTTCAAAAACAATAACGTCGGCCTGAACCGTCACTAATTAAAAAAAAAATTATCATAAATAATAACTAAAAATGAGGCAAACTAAATAGGTGGGTGTAATAGAATTTTCGCACAAACATTTGCGTAGGTCCAAATAAAGATTTTGTCAACACCAAGTATTTTTCTCGAAATCAAACCATTTTCAAAATATTTTCATAACAAATGCACTCGAAGGACACATGCATTAAGTAGTGAAGAAGGAATAATTAAATGTATGTCCCTTTGTTTTTAGTCCGAAGACGCTGGCTGTATAGGTTATCGCTCGAATGCTCACCTTCACTCATGAACTTTAGTTTTATTCGTGCTATATACTTTTGAAGTGAAATGGAGGAAAATGACTACTTAGGCATATGCTCCTCTTATAAAGATTCTAATAAAGACAAAGAAGAGTGATCTCTTCTGTCCAAAAGGGTAAACCAACTTTGAAAGTTAAAATAGAGCAACATAAAATATGCCATAAAAGTTATTTAATAGCACTTTCTTTTGTTTTTGTTAGCGCTGAAAAGCGCTATTAACCGTGCTACTAATGTGAACAATTTTGTATCATAGCACTTTAAAAGTGCTATTAAAGTACTAGTTTTTAGTATAAAAATAATCATTAATTAAAACAATAAGTTTAAAGGAGCCAAACGAAATACGTAAGGGAAAATGAAAATTTTAGCACAAACTGTAGCGTCGGCCTGTACCGTCGCTAATATAAGAAAATAAGAATTAATTAAGACAATAACTAATAAGGAGGCAAACAAAATTTGTTATGGGAAATGAATATTTTTTCAAAAACAATAGCGTCGGCCTGAACCGTCGCTAATATAAAAAAATAAATAATTATTTAAAATAATAACTAAAAAGGAGGCAAACTAAATTGGTGGGTGTAATTAAATTTTCGCACAAACAGTAGCGTAGGTCAAAATAAACGTTTTGTCAACACCAAGTATTTTTCTCGAAATCAAACCATTTTCAAAATATTTTCATAAAAAATGCACTCAAAGGACACATGAATTAAGTAGTGAAGAAGGAATGATTAAATGTATGTCCCTTTGTTCTTAGTCCGACGACGCTGGCTGTATAGGTTATCACTCGAATGCTCACCTTCACTCATGAACTTTAGTTTTATTCGTGCTATATACTTTTGAAGTGAAATGGAGGAAAACGACTACTTAGGCGTATGCTCCTCTATAAAGATTCTAATAAAGACAAAGAAGAGTGATCTCTTCTGTCCAAAAGGGTAAACCAACTTTGAAAGAGAAAATAGAGCAACAGGCAATATGCCATAAAAGTTATTTAATAGCACTTTCTTTTGTTTTTGATAGCGCTGAAAAGTGCTATTAACCGTGCCACTAATGTGAACGATTTTGTTTAATAGCACTTTAAAAGAGCTATTAAAGTACTAGTTTTTAATATAAAAATAATAATTAATTAAAATAATAAGTTTAAAGGAGCCAAACGAAATTCGTAGGGGAAAATTAAAATTCTAGCACAAACAGTAGCGTCGGCCTGAACCGTCGCTAATTGAAGAAAATAAGAATTAATTAAGACAATAACTAATAAGGAGGCAAACGAAATTTGTTATGGGAAATGCATATTTTTTCAAAAACAATAGCGTCGGCCTGAACCGTAGCTAATATAGAAAAATAAATAATTATTTAAAATAATAACTAAAAAGGAGGCAAACTAAATTGGTGGGTGTAATTAAATTTTCGCACAAACAATAGCGTAGGTCTAAATAAACGTTTTGTCTACACCAAGTATTTTTCTCGAAATCATACCATTTTCTAAATATTTTCATAACAAATGAAATCAAAAACACATGCATTAAGTAGTGAAGAAGGAATGATTAAATGTATGTCCCTCTGTTCTTAGTCCGACGAAACTGGCTAAATAGGTTATCCCTCGAATGCTCACCTCCACTCATGAACTTTAGTTTTATTCGTGCTATATACTTTTGAAGGGAATTGGAGGAAAACGACTACTTAGGCGTATGCTCCTCTTATAAAGATTCTAATAAAGACAAAGAAGAGTGATCTCTTCTGTCCAAAAGGGTAAACCAACTTTGAAATAGAAAATAGAGCAACAAACAATATGCCATAAAAGTTATTTAATAGCACTTTCTTTTGTTTTTGATAGCGCTGAAAAGCGCTATTAACCGTGCCACTAATGTGAACGATTTTGTTTAATAGCATTTTAAAAGAGATATTAAGTACTAGTTTTTAGTATAAAAATAATCATTAATTAAAACAATAAGTTTAAAGGAGCCAAACGAAATTCGTAGGGGAAAACGAAAATTTTAGCACAAACAGTAGCGTCGGCCTGAACCGTCGCTAATATAAGAAAATAAGAATTAATTAAGACAATAACTAATAAGGAGGCAAACGAAATTTTTTATGGGAAATGAATATTTTTTCAAAAACAATAGCGTCGGCCTGAAACGTCGCTAATATAAAAAAATAAATAATTATTTAAAATAATAACTAAATAGGAGGCAAACTAAATTGGTGGGTGTAATTAAATTTTCGCACAAACAGTAGCGTAGGTCAAAATAAACGTTTTGTCAACACCAAGTATTTTTCTCGAAATCAAACCATTTTCAAAATATTTTCATAAAAAATGCACTCAAAGGACACATGAATTAAGCAGTGAAGAAGGAATGATTAAATGTATGTCCCTTTGTTCTTAGTCCGACGACGCTGGCTGTATAGGTTATCACTCGAATGCTCACCTTCACTCATGAACTTTAGTTTTATTCGTGCTATATACTTTTGAAGTGAAATGGAGGAAAACGACTACTTAGGCGTATGCTCCTCTATAAAGATTCTAATAAAGACAAAGAAGAGTGATCTCTTCTGTCCAAAAGGGTAAACCAACTTTGAAAGAGAAAATAGAGCAACAGGCAATATGCCATAAAAGTTATTTAATAGCACTTTCTTTTGTTTTTGATAGCGCTGAAAAGTGATATTAACCGTGCCACTAATGTGAACGATTTTGTTTAATAGCACTTTAAAAGAGCTATTAAAGTACTAGTTTTTAATATAAAAATAATAATTAATTAAAATAATAAGTTTAAAGGAGCCAAACGAAATTCGTAGGGGAAAATGAAAATTCTAGCACAAACAGTAGCGTCGGCCTGAACCGTCGCTAATTAAAGAAAATAAGAATTAATTAAGACAATAACTAATAAGGAGGCAAACGAAATTTGTTATGGGAAATGCATATTTTTTCAAAAACAATAGCGTCGGCCGGAATCGTAGCTAATATAGAAAAATAAATAATTATTTAAAATAATAACTAAAAAGGAGGCAAACTAAATTGGTGGGTGTAATGAAATTTTCGCACAAACAATAGCGTAGGTCTAAATAAACGTTTTGTCTACACCAACTATTTTTCTCGAAATCATACCATTTTCTAAATATTTTCATAACAAATGAAATCAAAAACACATGCATTAAGTAGTGAAGAAGGAATGATTAAATGTATGTCCCTCTGTTCTTAGTCCGACGAAACTGGCTAAATAGGTTATCCCTCGAATGCTCACCTTCACTCATGAACTTTAGTTTTATTCGTGCTATATACTTTTGAAGGGAATTGGAGGAAAACGACTACTTAGGCGTATGCTCCTCTTATAAAGATTCTAATAAAGACAAAGAAGAGTGATCTCTTCTGTCCAAAAGGGTAAACCAACTTTGAAAGAGAAAATAGAGCAACAAACAATATGCCATAAAAGTTATTTAATAGCACTTTCTTTTGTTTTTGATAGCGCTGAAAAGAGCTATTAATCGTGCCACTAATGTGAACGATTTTGTTTAATAGCATTTTAAAAGAGATATTAAGTACTAGTTTTTAGTATAAAAATAATCATTAATTAAAACAATAAGTTTAAAGGAGCCAAACGAAATTCGTAGGGGAAAACGAAAATTTTAAAACAAACAGTAGCGTCGGCCTGAACCGTCGCTAATATAAGAAAATAAGAATTAAGTAAAACAATAACTAATAAGGAGGCAAACGAAATTTTTTATGGGAAATGAATATTTTTTCAAAAACAATAGCGTCGGCCTGAACCGTCGCTAATATAAAAAAATAAATAATTATTTAAAATAATAACTAAAAAGGAGGCAAACTAAATTGGTGGGATTAATGAAATTTTCGCACAAACAGTAGCGTAGGTCCAAATAAACGTTTTGTCAACACCAAGTATTTTTCTCGAAATTAAACCATTTTCAACATATTTTCATAAAAAATTCACTCAAAGGACACATGAATTAAGTAGTGAAGAAGGAATGATTAAATGTATGTCCCTTTGTTCTTAGTCGGACGACGCTGGCTGTATAGGTTATCACTTGAATGCTCACCTTCACTCATGAACTTTAGTTTTATTCGTGCTATATACTTTTGAAGTGAAATGGAGGAAAACGACTACTTAGGCGTATGCTCCTCTTATAAAGTTTCCAATAAAGACAAAGAAGAGTGATCTCTTCTGTCCAAAAGGGTAAACCAACTTTGAAAGAGAAAATAGAGCAACAGGCAATATGCCATAAAAGTTATTTAATAGCACTTTCTTTTGTTTTTGATAGCGCTGAAAAGCGCTATTAACCGTGCCACTAATGTGAACGATTTTGTTTAATAGCACTTTAAAAGAGCTATTAAAGTACTAGTTTTTAATATAAAAATAATAATTAATTAAAATAATAAGTTTAAAGGAGCCAAACGAAATTCGTAGGGGAAAATGAAAATTCTAGCACAAACAGTAGCGTCGGCCTGAACCGTCGCTAATTAAAGAAAATAAGAATTAATTAAGACAATAACTAATAAGGAGGCAAACGAAATTTGTTATGGGAAATGCATATTTTTTCAAAAACAATAGCGTCGGCCGGAATCGTAGCTAATATAGAAAAATAAATAATTATTTAAAATAATAACTAAAAAGGAGGCAAACTAAATTGGTGGGTGTAATGAAATTTTCGCACAAACAATAGCGTAGGTCTAAATAAACGTTTTGTCTACACCAACTATTTTTCTCGAAATCATACCATTTTCTAAATATTTTAATAACAAATGAAATCAAAAACACATGCATTAAGTAGTGAAGAAGGAATGATTAAATGTATGTCCCTCTGTTCTTAGTCCGACGAAACTGGCTAAATAGGTTATCCCTCGAATGCTCACCTCCACTCATGAACTTTAGTTTTATTCGTGCTATATACTTTTGAAGGGAATTGGAGGAAAACGACTACTTAGGCGTATGCTCCTCTTATAAAGATTCTAATAAAGACAAAGAAGAGTGATCTCTTCTGTCCAAAAGGGTATACCAACTTTGAAAGAGAAAATAGAGCAACAAACAATATGCCATAAAAGTTATTTAATAGCACTTTCTTTTGTTTTTGATAGCGCTGAAAAGCGCTATTAACCGTGCCACTAATGTGAACGATTTTGTTTAATAGCATTTTAAAAGAGATATTAAGTACTAGTTTTTAGTATAAAAATAATAATTAATTAAAACAATAAGTTTAAAGGAGCCAAACGAAATTCGTAGGGGAAAACGAAAATTTTAGCACAAACAGTAGCGTCGGCCTGAACCGTCGCTAATATAAGAAAATAAGAATTAATTAAGACAATAACTAATAAGGAGGCAAACGAAATTTTTTATGGGAAATGAATATTTTTTCAAAAACAATAGCGTCGGCCTGAACCGTCGCTAATATAAAAAAATAAATAATTATTTAAAATAATAACTAAAAAGGAGGCAAACTAAATTGGTGGGTGTAATGAAATTTTCGCACAAACAGTAGCGTAGGTCCAAATAAACGTTTTGTCTACACCAAGTATTTTTCTCGAAATCAAACCATTTTCAAAATATTTTCATAAAAAATTCACTCAAAGGACACATGAATTAAGTAGTCAAGAAGGAATGATTAAATGTATGTCCCTCTGTTCTTAGTCCGACGACGCTGGCTGTATAGGTTATCACTCGAATGCTCACCTTCACTCATGAACTTTAGTTTTATTCGTGCTATATACTTTTGAAGTGAAATGGAGGAAAACGACTACTTAGGCGTATGCTCCTCTTATAAAGTTTCCAATAAAGACAAAGAAGAGTGATCTCTTCTGTCCAAAAGGGTAAACCAACTTTGAAAGAGAAAATAGAGCAACAGGCAATATGCCATAAAAGTTATTTAATAGCACTTTCTTTTGTTTTTGATAGCGCTGAAAAGCGCTATTAACCGTGCCACTAATGTGAACGATTTTGTTTAATAGCACTTTAAAAGAGCTATTAAAGTACTAGTTTTTAATATAAAAATAATAATTAATTAAAATAATAAGTTTAAAGGAGCCAAACGAAATTCGTAGGGGAAAATGAAAATTCTAGCACAAACAGTAGCGTCGGCCTGAACCGTCGCTAATTAAAGAAAATAAGAATTAATTAAGACAATAACTAATAAGGAGGCAAACGAAATTTGTTATGGGAAATGCATATTTTTTCAAAAACAATAGCGTCGGCCGGAACCGTAGCTAATATAGAAAAATAAATATTTTATTTAAAATAATAACTAAAAAGGAGGCAAACTAAATTGGTGGGTGTAATGAAATTTTCGCACAAACAATAGCGTAGGTCTAAATAAACGTTTTGTCTACACCAAGTATTTTTCTCGAAATCATACCATTTTCTAAATATTTTCATAACAAATGAAATCAAAAACACATGCATTAAGTAGTGAAGAAGGAATGATTAAATGTATGTCCCTCTGTTCTTAGTCCGACGAAACTGGCTAAATAGGTTATCCCTCGAATGCTCACCTCCACTCATGAACTTTAGTTTTATTCGTGCTATATACTTTTGAAGGGAATTGGAGGAAAACGACTACTTAGGCGTATGCTCCTCTTATAAAGATTCTAATAAAGACAAAGAAGAGTGATCTCTTCTGTCCAAAAGGGTATACCAACTTTGAAAGAGAAAATAGAGCAACAAACAATATGCCATAAAAGTTATTTAATAGCACTTTCTTTTGTTTTTGATAGCGCTGAAAAGCGCTATTAACCGTGCCACTAATGTGAACGATTTTGTTTAATAGCATTTTAAAAGAGATATTAAGTACTAGTTTTTAGTATAAAAATAATCATTAATTAAAACAATAAGTTTAAAGGAGCCAAACGAAATTCGTAGGGGAAAACGAAAATTTTAGCACAAACAGTAGCGTCGGCCTGAACCGTCGCTAATATAAGAAAATAAGAATTAATTAAGACAATAACTAATAAGGAGGCAAACGAAATTTTTTATGGGAAATGAATATTTTTTCAAAAACAATAGCGTCGGCCTGAACCGTCGCTAATATAAAAAAATAAATAATTATTTAAAATAATAACTAAAAAGGAGGCAAACTAAATTGGTGGGTGTAATGAAATTTTCGCACAAACAGTAGCATAGGTCCAAATAAACGTTTTGTCTACACCAAGTATTTTTCTCGAAATCAAACCATTTTCAAAATATTTCATAAAAAATTCACTCAAAGGACACATGAATTAAGTAGTGAAGAAGGAATGATAAAATGTATGTCCCTTTGTTCTTAGTCCGACGACGCTGGCTGTATAGGTTATCACTCGAATGCTCACCTTCACTCATGAACTTTAGTTTTATTCGTGCTATATACTTTTGAAGTGAAATGGAGGAAAACGACTACTCAGGCGTATGCTCCTCTTATAAAGTTTCCAATAAAGACAAAGAAGAGTGATCTCTTCTGTCCAAAATGGTAAACCAACTTTGAAAGAGAAAATAGAGCAACGGGCAATATGCCATAAAAGTTATTTAATAGCACTTTCTTTTGTTTTTGATAGCGCTGAAAAGCGCTATTAACCGTGCCACTAATGTGAACGATTTTGTTTAATAGCACTTTAAAAGAGCTATTAAAGTACTAGTTTTTAATATAAAAATAATAATTAATTAAAATAATAAGTTTAAAGGAGCCAAACGAAATTCGTAGGGGAAAATGAAAATTTTAGCACAAACAGTAGCGTCGGCCTGAACCGTCGCTAATATAAGAAAATAAGAATTAATTACGACAATAACTAGTAAGGAGGCAAACGAAATTTGTTATGGGAAATGAATATTTTTTCAAAAACAATATCGTCGGCCTGAACTGTCGCTAATATAAAAAAAAAAATAATTATTTAAAATAAAAACTAAAAAGGAGGCAAACATGATTGGTGGGTGTAATTAAATTTTCACACAAACAGTAGTGTAGGTCCAAATAAATGATTTGTCAACACCAAGTATTTTTCTCAAAATCAAACCATTTTCTAAATATTTTTATAACAAATGTACTTGAAGGACACATGAATTAAGTAGTGAAGAAGGAATGATTAAATGTATGTCCCTTTGTTCTTAGTCCGACGACGCTGGCTGTATAGGTTATCACTCGAATGCTCACCTTCACTCATGAACTTTAGTTTTATTCGTGCTATATACTTTTGAAGTGAAATCGAGGAAAACGACTACTTAGGCGTATGCTCCTCTTATAAAGATTCTAATAAAGACAAAGAAGAGTGATCTCTTCTTTCCAAAAGGGTAAACCAACTTTGAAAGAGAAAATAGAGCAACAAACAATATGCCATAAAAGTTATTTAATAGCACTTTCTTTTATTTTTGATAGCGCTGAAAAGCGCTATTAACCGTGTCACTAATGTGAACGATTTTGTTTAATAACATTTTAAAATAGATATTAAGTACTAGTTTTTAATATAAAAATAATAATTAATTAAAATAATAAGTTTAAAGGAGCCATACGAAATTCGTGGGGGAAAATGAAAATTTTAGCACAAACAGTAGCGTCGGCCTGAACCGTCGCTAATATAAGAAAATAAGAATTAATTAAGACAATAAAGAATAAGGAGGCAAACGAAATTTGTTATGGGAAATGAATATTTTTTCAAAAACAATAGCGCCGGCCTGAACCGTCGCTAATATAAAAAAATAAATAATTATTTAAAATAATAACTAAAAAGGAGGCAAACTAAATTGGTGGGTGTAATGAAATTTTCGCACAAACAGTAGCGTAGGTCGAAATAAACGATTTGTCAAAACCAAGTATTTTTCTTGAAATCAAACCATTTTCAAAATATTTTCATAAAAAATGCACTCAAAGGACACATGAATTAAGTAGTGAAGAAGGAATGATTAAATGTATGTCCCTTTGTTCTTAGTCCGACGATGCTGGCTGTATAGGTTATCACTCGAATGCTCACCATCACTCATGAACTTTAGTTTTATTCGTGCTATATACTTTTGAAGTGAATTGGAGGAAAACAACTACTTAGGCGTATGCTCCTCTTATAAAGATTCTAATAAAGACAAAGAAGAGTGATCTCTTCTGTCCAAAAGGGTATACCAACTTTGAAAGAGAAAATAGAGCAACAAACAATATGCCATAAAAGTTATTTAATAGCACTTTCTTTTGTTTTTGATAGCGCTGAAAAGCGCTATTAACCGTGCCACTAATGTGAACGATTTTGTTTAATAGCATTTTTAAAGAGATATTAAGTACTAGTTTTTAGTATAAAAATAATCATTAATTAAAACAATAAGTTTAAAGGAGCCAAACGAAATTCGTAGGGGAAAACGAAAATTTTAGCACAAACAGTAGCGTCGGCCTGAACCGTCGCTAATATAAGAAAATAAGAATTAATTAAGACAATAACTAATAAGGAGGCAAACGAAATTTTTTATGGGAAATGAATATTTTTTCAAAAACAATAGCGTCGGCCTGAACCGTCGCTAATATAAAAAAATAAATAATTATTTAAAATAATAACTAAAAAGGAGGCAAACTAAATTGGTGTAATGAAATTTTCGCACAAACAGTAGCGTAGGTCCAAATAAACGTTTTGTCTACACCAAGTATTTTTCTCGAAATCAAACCATTTTCAAAATATTTTCATAAAAAATTCACTCAAAGGACACATGAATTAAGTAGTGAAGAAGGAATGATTAAATGTATGTCCCTTTGTTCTTAGTCCGACGACGCTGGCTGTATAGGTTATCACTCGAATGCTCACCTTCACTCATGAACTTTAGTTTTATTCGTGCTATATACTTTTGAAGTGAAATGGAGGAAAACGACTACTCAGGCGTATGCTCCTCTTATAAAGTTTCCAATAAAGACAAAGAAGAGTGATCTCTTCTGTCCAAAAGGGTAAACCAACTTTGAAAGAGAAAATAGAGCAACAGGCAATATGCCATAAAAGTTATTTAATAGCACTTTCTTTTGTTTTTGATAGCGCTGAAAAGCGCTATTAACCGTGCCACTAATGTGAACGATTTTGTTTAATAGCACTTTAAAAGAGCTATTAAAGTACTAGTTTTTAATATAAAAATAATAATTAATTAAAATAATAAGTTTAAAGGAGCCAAACGAAATTCGTAGGGGAAAATGAAAATTTTAGCACAAACAGTAGCGTCGGCCTGAACCGTCGCTAATATAAGAAAATAAGAATTAATTAAGACAATAACTAGTAAGGAGGCAAACGAAATTTGTTATGGGAAATGAATATTTTTTCAAAAACAATATCGTCGGCCTGAACTGTCGCTAATATAAAAAAATAAATAATTATTTAAAATAAAAACTGAAAAGGATGCAAACATGATTGGTGGGTGTAATTAAATTTTCACACAAACAGTAGTGTAGGTCCAAATAAATGATTTGTCAACACCAAGTATTTTTCTCAAAATCAAACCATTTTCTAAATATTTTTATAACAAATGTACTTGAAGGACACATGAATTAAGTAGTGAAGAAGGAATGATTAAATGTATGTCCCTTTGTTCTTAGTCCGACGACGCTGGCTGTATAGGTTATCACTCGAATGCTCACCTTCACTCATGAACTTTAGTTTTATTCGTGCTATATACTTTTGAAGTGAAATGGAGGAAAACGACTACTTAGGCGTATGCTCCTCTTATAAAGATTCTAATAAAGACAAAGAAGAGTGATCTCTTCTTTCCAAAAGGGTAAACCAACTTTGAAAGAGAAAATAGAGCAACAAACAATATGCCATAAAAGTTATTTAATAGCACTTTCTTTTATTTTTGATAGCGCTGAAAAGCGCTATTAACCGTGTCACTAATGTGAACGATTTTGTTTAATAACATTTTAAAACAGATATTAAGTACTAGTTTTTAATATAAAAATAATAATTAATTAAAACAATAAGTTTAAAGGAGCCATACGAAATTCGTGGGGGAAAATGAAAATTTTAGCACAAACAGTAGCGTCGGCCTGAACCGTCGCTAATATAAGAAAATAAGAATTAAGTAAGACAATAAAGAATAAGGAGGCAAACGAAATTTTGTTATGGGAAATGAATATTTTTTCAAAAACAATAGCGCCGGCCTGAACCCTCGCTAATATAAAAAAATAAATAATTATTTAAAATAATAACTAAAAAGGAGGCAAACTAAATTGGTGGGTGTAATGAAATTTTCGCACAAACAGTAGCGTAGGTCGGAATAAACGATTTGTCAAAACCAAGTATTTTTCTTGAAATCAAACCATTTTCAAAATATTTTCATAAAAAATGCACTCAAAGGACTCATGAATTAAGTAGTGAAGAAGGAATGATTAAATGTATGTCCCTTTGTTCTTAGTCCGACGATGCTGGCTGTATAGGTTATCACTCGAATGCTCACCATCACTCATGAACTTTAGTTTTATTCGTGCTATATACTTTTGAAGTGAATTGGAGGAAAACGACTACTTAGGCGTATGCTCCTCTTATAAAGATTCTAATAAAGACAAAGAAGAGTGATCTCTTCTGTCCAAAAAGGTAAACCAACTTTGAAAGAGAAAATAGAGCAACAAACAATATGCCATAAAAGTTATTTGATAGCACTTTCTTTTGTTTTTGATAGCGCTGAAAAGCGCTATTAACCGTGCCACTAATGTGAACGATTTTGTTTAATAGCATTTTAAAAGATATATTAAGTACTAGTTTTTAATATAAAAATAATAATTAATTAAAACAATAAGTTTAAAGGAGCCATACGAAATTCGTTGGGGAAAATGAAAATTTTAGCACAAACAGTAGCATCGGCCTGAACCGTCGCTAATATAAGAAAATAAGAATTAATTAAGACAATAACTAATAAGGAGGCAAACGAAATTTTTTATGGGAAATGAATATTTTTTCAAAAACAATAGCGTCGGCCTGAACCGTCGCTAATATAAAAAAATAAATAATTATTTAAAATAATAACTAAAAAGGAGGCAAACTAAATTGGTGGGTGTAATGAAATTTTCGCACAAACAGTAGCGTAGGTCCAAATAAACGTTTTGTCTACACCAAGTATTTTTCTCGAAATCAAACCATTTTCAAAATATTTTCATAAAAAATTCACTCAAAGGACACATGAATTAAGTAGTGAAGAAGGAATGATTAAATGTATGTCCCTTTGTTCTTAGTCCGACGACGCTGGCTGTATAGGTTATCACTCGAATGCTCACCTTCACTCATGAACTTTAGTTTTATTCGTGCTATATACTTTTGAAGTGAAATGGAGGAAAACGACTACTTAGGCGTATGCTCCTCTTATAAAGTTTCCAATAAAGACAAAGAAGAGTGATCTCTTCTGTCCAAAAGGGTAAACCAACTTTGAAAGAGAAAATAGAGCAACAGGCAATATGCCATAAAAGTTATTTAATAGCACTTTCTTTTGTTTTTGATAGCGCTGAAAAGCGCTATTAACCGTGCCACTAATGTGAACGATTTTGTTTAATAGCACTTTAAAAGAGCTATTAAAGTACTAGTTTTTAATATAAAAATAATAATTAATTAAAATAATAAGTTTAAAGGAGCCAAACGAAATTCGTAGGGGAAAATTAAAATTCTAGCACAAACAGTAGCGTCGGCCTGAACCGTCGCTAATTAAAGAAAATAAGAACTAATTAAGACAATAACTAATAAGGAGGCAAACGAAATTTGTTATGGGAAATGCATATTTTTTCAAAAACAATAGCGTCGGCCGGAACCGTAGCTAATATAGAAAAATAAATATTTTATTTAAAATAATAACTAAAAAGGAGGCAAACTAAATTGGTGGGTGTAATGAAATTTTCGCACAAACAATAGCGTAGGTCTAAATAAACGTTTTGTCTACACCAAGTATTTTTCTCGAAATCATACCATTTTCTAAATATTTTCATAACAAATGAAATCAAAAACACATGCATTAAGTAGTGAAGAAGGAATGATTAAATGTATTTCCCTCTGTTCTTAGTCCGACGAAACTGGCTAAATAGGTTATCCCTCGAATGCTCACCTCCACTCATGAACTTTAGTTTTATTCGTGCTATATACTTTTGAAGTGAAATGGAGGGAAACGACTACTCAGGCGTATGCTCCTCTTATAAAGTTTCCTATAAAGACAAAGAAGAGTGATCTCTTCTGTCCAAAAGGGTAAACCAACTTTGAAAGAGAAAATAGAGCAACAGGCAATATGCCATAAAAGTTATTTAATAGCACTTTCTTTTGTTTTTGATAGCGCTGAAAAGCGCTACTAACCGTGCCACTAATGTGAACGATTTTGTTTAATAGCACTTTAAAAGAGCTATTAAAGTACTAGTTTTTAATATAAAAATAATAATTAATTAAAATAATAAGTTTAAAGGAGCCAAACGAAATTCGTAGGGGAAAATGAAAATTTTAGCACAAACAGTAGCGTCGGCCTGAACCGTCGCTAATAAAAGAAAATAAGAATTAATTAAGACAATAACTAGTAAGGAGGCAAACGAAATTTGTTATGGGAAATGAATATTTTTTCAAAAACAATATCGTCGGCCTGAACTGTCGCTAATATAAAAAAATAAATAATTATTTAAAATAAAAACTGAAAAGGATGCAAACATGATTGGTGGGTGTAATTAAATTTTCACACAAACAGTAGTGTAGGTCCAAATAAATGATTTGTCAACACCAAGTATTTTTCTCAAAATCAAACCATTTTCTAAATATTTTTATAACAAATGTACTTGAAGGACACATGAATTAAGTAGTGAAGAAGGAATGATTAAATGTATGTCCCTTTGTTCTTAGTCCGACGACGCTGGCTGTATAGGTTATCACTCGAATGCTCACCTTCACTCATGAACTTTAGTTTTATTCGTGCTATATACTTTTGAAGTGAAATGGAGGAAAACGACTACTTAGGCGTATGCTCCTCTTATAAAGATTCTAATAAAGACAAAGAAGAGTGATCTCTTCTTTCCAAAAGGGTAAACCAACTTTGAAAGAGAAAATAGAGCAACAAACAATATGCCATAAAAGTTATTTAATAGCACTTTCTTTTATTTTTGATAGCGCTGAAAAGCGCTATTAACCGTGTCACTAATGTGAACGATTTTGTTTAATAACATTTTAAAACAGATATTAAGTACTAGTTTTTAATATAAAAATAATAATTAATTAAAACAATAAGTTTAAAGGAGCCATACGAAATTCGTGGGGGAAAATGAAAATTTTAGCACAAACAGTAGCGTCGGCCTGAACCGTCGCTAATATAAGAAAATAAGAATTAATTAAGACAATAAAGAATAAGGAGGCAAACGAAATTTGTTATGGGAAATGAATATTTTTTCAAAAACAATAGCGCCGGCCTGAACCGTCGCTAATATAAAAAAATAAATAATTATTTAAAATAATAACTAAAAAGGAGGCAAACTAAATTGGTGGGTGTAATGAAATTTTCGCACAAACAGTAGCGTAGGTCGAAATAAACGATTTGTCAAAACCAAGTATTTTTCTTGAAATCAAACCATTTTCAAAATATTTTCATAAAAAATGCACTCAAAGGACACATGAATTAAGTAGTGAAGAAGGAATGATTAAATGTATGTCCCTTTGTTCTTAGTCCGATGATGCTGGCTGTATAGGTTATCACTCGAATGCTCACCATCACTCATGAACTTTAGTTTTATTCGTGCTATATACTTTTGAAGTGAATTGGAGGAAAACGACTACTTAGGCGTATGCTCCTCTTATAAAGATTCTAATAAAGACAAAGAAGAGTGATCTCTTCTGTCCAAAAAGGTAAACCAACTTTGAAAGAGAAAATAGAGCAACAAACAATATGCCATAAAAGTTATTTGATAGAACTTTCTTTTGTTTTTGATAGCGCTGAAAAGCGCTATTAACCGTGCCACTAATGTGAACGATTTTGTTTAATAGCATTTTAAAAGATATATTAAGTACTAGTTTTTAATATAAAAATAATAATTAATTAAAACAATAAGTTTAAAGGAGCCATACGAAATTCGTTGGGGAAAATGAAAATTTTAGCACAAACAGTAGCATCGGCCTGAACCGTCGCTAATATAAGAAAATAAGAATTAATTAAGACAATAACTAATAAGGAGGCAAACGAAATTTTTTATGGGAAATGAATATTTTTTCAAAAACAATAGCGTCGGCCTGAACCGTCGCTAATATAAAAAAATAAATAATTATTTAAAATAATAACTAAAAAGGAGGCAAACTAAATTGGTGGGTGTAATGAAATTTTCGCACAAACAGTAGCGTAGGTCCAAATAAACGTTTTGTCTACACCAAGTATTTTTCTCGAAATCAAACCATTTTCAAAATATTTTCATAAAAAATTCACTCAAAGGACACATGAATTAAGTAGTGAAGAAGGAATGATTAAATGTATGTCCCTTTGTTCTTAGTCCGACGACGCTGGCTGTATAGGTTATCACTCGAATGCTCACCTTCACTCATGAACTTTAGTTTTATTCGTGCTATATACTTTTGAAGTGAAATGGAGGAAAACGACTACTTAGGCGTATGCTCCTCTTATAAAGTTTCCAATAAAGACAAAGAAGAGTGATCTCTTCTGTCCAAAAGGGTAAACCAACTTTGAAAGAGAAAATAGAGCAACAGGCAATATGCCATAAAAGTTATTTAATAGCACTTTCTTTTGTTTTTGATAGCGCTGAAAAGCGCTATTAACCGTGCCACTAATGTGAACGATTTTGTTTAATAGCACTTTAAAAGAGCTATTAAAGTACTAGTTTTTAATATAAAAATAATAATTAATTAAAATAATAAGTTTAAAGGAGCCAAACGAAATTCGTAGGGGAAAATGAAAATTCTAGCACAAACAGTAGCGTCGGCCTGAACCGTCGCTAATTAAAGAAAATAAGAATTAATTAAGACAATAACTAATAAGGAGGCAAACGAAATTTGTTATGGGAAATGCATATTTTTTCAAAAACAATAGCGTCGGCCGGAACCGTAGCTAATATAGAAAAATAAATATTTTATTTAAAATAATAACTAAAAAGGAGGCAAACTAAATTGGTGGGTGTAATGAAATTTTCGCACAAACAATAGCGTAGGTCTAAATAAACGTTTTGTCTACACCAAGTATTTTTCTCGAAATCATACCATTTTCTAAATATTTTCATAACAAATGAAATCAAAAACACATGCATTAAGTAGTGAAGAAGGAATGATTAAATGTATTTCCCTCTGTTCTTAGTCCGACGAAACTGGCTAAATAGGTTATCCCTCGAATGCTCACCTCCACTCATGAACTTTAGTTTTATTCGTGCTATATACTTTTGAAGTGAAACGGAGGAAAACGACTACTCAGGCGTATGCTCCTCTTATAAAGTTTCCAATAAAGACAAAGAAGAGTGATCTCTTCTGTCCAAAAGGGTAAACCAACTTTGAAAGAGAAAATAGAGCAACAGGCAATATGCCATAAAAGTTATTTAATAGCACTTTCTTTTGTTTTTGATAGCGCTGAAAAGCGCTACTAACCGTGCCACTAATGTGAACGATTTTGTTTAATAGCACTTTAAAAGAGCTATTAAAGTACTAGTTTTTAATATAAAAATAATAATTAATTAAAATAATAAGTTTAAAGGAGCCAAACGAAATTCGTAGGGGAAAATGAAAATTTTAGCACAAACAGTAGCGTCGGCCTGAACCGCCGCTAATATAAGAAAATAAGAATTAATTAAGACAATAACTAGTAAGGAGGCAAACGAAATTTGTTATGGGAAATGAATATTTTTTCAAAAACAATATCGTCGGCCTGAACTGTCGCTAATATAAAAAAATAAATAATTATTTAAAATAAAAACTGAAAAGGATGCAAACATGATTGGTGGGTGTAATTAAATTTTCACACAAACAGTAGTGTAGGTCCAAATAAATGATTTGTCAACACCAAGTATTTTTCTCAAAATCAAACCATTTTCTAAATATTTTTATAACAAATGTACTTGAAGGACACATGAATTAAGTAGTGAAGAAGGAATGATTAAATGTATGTCCCTTTGTTCTTAGTCCGACGACGCTGGCTGTATAGGTTATCACTCGAATGCTCACCTTCACTCATGAACTTTAGTTTTATTCGTGCTATATACTTTTGAAGTGAAATGGAGGAAAACGACTACTTAGGCGTATGCTCCTCTTATAAAGATTCTAATAAAGACAAAGAAGAGTGATCTCTTCTTTCCAAAAGGGTAAACCAACTTTGAAAGAGAAAATAGAGCAACAAACAATATGCCATAAAAGTTATTTAATAGCACTTTCTTTTATTTTTGATAGCGCTGAAAAGCGCTATTAACCGTGTCACTAATGTGAACGATTTTGTTTAATAACATTTTAAAACAGATATTAAGTACTAGTTTTTAATATAAAAATAATAATTAATTAAAACAATAAGTTTAAAGGAGCCATACGAAATTCGTGGGGGAAAATGAAAATTTTAGCACAAACAGTAGCGTCGGCCTGAACCGTCGCTAATATAAGAAAATAAGAATTAATTAAGACAATAAAGAATAAGGAGGCAAACGAAATTTGTTATGGGAAATGAATATTTTTTCAAAAACAATAGCGCCGGCCTGAACCGTCGCTAATATAAAAAAATAAATAATTATTTAAAATAATAACTAAAAAGGAGGCAAACTAAATTGGTGGGTGTAATGAAATTTTCGCACAAACAGTAGCGTAGGTCGAAATAAACGATTTGTCAAAACCAAGTATTTTTCTTGAAATCAAACCATTTTCAATATATTTTCATAAAAAATGCACTCAAAGGACACATGAATTAAGTAGTGAAGAAGGAATGATTAAATGTATGTCCCTTTGTTCTTAGTCCGACGATGCTGGCTGTATAGGTTATCACTCGAATGCTCACCATCACTCATGAACTTTAGTTTTATTCGTGCTATATACTTTTGAAGTGAATTGGAGGAAAACGACTACTTAGGCGTATGCTCCTCTTATAAAGATTCTAATAAAGACAAAGAAGAGTGATCTCTTCTGTCCAAAAAGGTAAACCAACTTTGAAATAGAAAATAGAGCAACAAACAATATGCCATAAAAGTTATTTGATAGAACTTTCTTTTGTTTTTGATAGCGCTGAAAAGTGCTATTAACCGTGCCACTAATGTGAACGATTTTGTTTAATAGCATTTTAAAAGATATATTAAGTACTAGTTTTTAATATAAAAATAATAATTAATTAAAACAATAAGTTTAAAGGAGCCATACGAAATTCGTTGGGGAAAATGAAAATTTTAGCACAAACAGTAGCATCGGCCTGAACCGTCGCTAATATAAGAAAATAAGAATTAATTAAGACAATAACTAATAAGGAGGCAAACGAAATTTTTTATGGGAAATGAATATTTTTTCAAAAACAATAGCGTCGGCCTGAACCGTCGCTAATATAAAAAAATAAATAATTATTTAAAATAATAACTAAAAAGGAGGCAAACTAAATTGGTGGGTGTAATGAAATTTTCGCACAAACAGTAGCGTAGGTCCAAATAAACGTTTTGTCTACACCAAGTATTTTTCTCGAAATCAAACCATTTTCAAAATATTTTCATAAAAAATTCACTCAAAGGACACATGAATTAAGTAGTGAAGAAGGAATGATTAAATGTATGTCCCTTTGTTCTTAGTCCGACGACGCTGGCTGTATAGGTTATCACTCGAATGCTCACCTTCACTCATGAACTTTAGTTTTATTCGTGCTATATACTTTTGAAGTGAAATGGAGGAAAACGACTACTTAGGCGTATGCTCCTCTTATAAAGTTTCCAATAAAGACAAAGAAGAGTGATCTCTTCTGTCCAAAAGGGTAAACCAACTTTGAAAGAGAAAATAGAGCAACAGGCAATATGCCATAAAAGTTATTTAATAGCACTTTCTTTTGTTTTTGATAGCGCTGAAAAGCGTTATTAACCGTGCCACTAATGTGAACGATTTTGTTTAATAGCACTTTAAAAGAGCTATTAAAGTACTAGTTTTTAATATAAAAATAATAATTAATTAAAATAATAAGTTTAAAGGAGCCAAATGAAATTCGTAGGGGAAAATGAAAATTCTAGCACAAACAGTAGCGTCGTCCTGAACCGTCGCTAATTAAAGAAAATAAGAATTAATTAAGACAATAACTAATAAGGAGGCAAACGAAATTTGTTATGGGAAATGCATATTTTTTCAAAAACAATAGCGTCGGCCGGAACCGTAGCTAATATAGAAAAATAAATATTTTATTTAAAATAATAACTAAAAAGGAGGCAAACTAAATTGGTGGGTGTAATGAAATTTTCGCACAAACAATAGCGTAGGTCTAAATAAACGTTTTGTCTACACCAAGTATTTTTCTCGAAATCATACCATTTTCTAAATATTTTCATAACAAATGAAATCAAAAACACATGCATTAAGTAGTGAAGAAGGAATGATTAAATGTATTTCCCTCTGTTCTTAGTCCGACGAAACTGGCTAAATAGGTTATCCCTCGAATGCTCACCTCCACTCATGAACTTTAGTTTTATTCGTGCTATATACTTTTGAAGGGAATTGGAGGAAAACGACTACTTAGGCGTATGCTCCTCTTATAAAGATTCTAATAAAGAGAAAGAAGAGTGATCTCTTCTTTCCAAAAGGGTATACCAACTTTGAAAGAGAAAATAGAGCAACAAACAATATGCCATAAAAGTTATTTAATAGCACTTTCTTTTGTTTTTGATAGCGCTGAAAAGCGCTATTAACCGTGCCACTAATGTGAACGATTTTGTTTAATAGCATTTTAAAAGAGATATTAAGTACTAGTTTTTAGTATAAAAATAATCATTAATTAAAAGAATAAGTTTAAAGGATCCAAACGAAATTCGTAGGGGAAAACGAAAATTTTAGCACAAACAGTAGCGTCGGCCTGAACCGTTGCTAATATAAGAAAATAAGAATTAATTAAGACAATAACTAATAAGGAGGCAAACGAAATTTTTTATGGGAAATGAATATTTTTTCAAAAACAATAGCGTCGGCCTGAACCGTCGCTAATATAAAAAAATAAATAATTATTTAAAATAATAACTAAAAAGGAGGCAAACTAAATTGGTGGGTGTAATGAAATTTTCGCACAAACAGTAGCGTAGGTCCAAATAAACGATTTGTCTACACCAAGTATTTTTCTCGAAATCAAACCATTTTCAAAATATTTTCATAAAAAATTCACTCAAAGGACACATGAATTAAGTAGTGAAGAAGGAATGATTAAATGTATGTCCCTTTGTTCTTAGTCCAACGACGCTGGCTGTATAGGTTATCACTCGAATGCTCACCTTCACTCATGAACTTTAGTTTTATTCGTGCTATATACTTTTGAAGTGAAATGGAGGAAAACAATTACTCAGGCGTATGCTCCTCTTATAAAGTTTCCAATAAAGACAAAGAAGAGTGATCTCTTCTGTCCAAAAGGGTAAACCAACTTTGAAAGAGAAAATAGAGCAACAGGCAATATGCCATAAAAGTTATTTAATAGCACTTTCTTTTGTTTTTGATAGCGCTGAAAAGCGCTATTAACCGTGCCACTAATGTGAACGATTTTGTTTAATAGCACTTTAAAAGAGCTATTAAAGTACTAGTTTTTAATATAAAAATAATAATTAATTAAAATAATAAGTTTAAAGGAGCCAAACGAAATTCGTAGGGGAAAATGAAAATTTTAGCACAAACAGTAGCGTCGGCCTGAACCGTCGCTAATATAAGAAAATAAGAATTAATTAAGACAATAACTAGTAAGGAGGCAAACGAAATTTGTTATGGGAAATGAATATTTTTTCAAAAACAATATCGTCGGCCTGAACCGTCGCTAATATAAAAAAATAAATAATTATTTAAAATAATAACTAAAAAGGAGGCAAACTAAATTGGTGGGTGTAATGAAATTTTCGCACAAACAGTAGCGTAGGTCCAAATAAACGATTTGTCAAAACCAAGTATTTTTCTTGAAATCAAACCATTTTCAAAATATTTTCATAAAACATGCACTCAAAGGACACATGAATTAAGTAGTGAAGAAGGAATGATTAAATGTATGTCCCTTTGTTCTTAGTCCGACGATGCTGGCTGTATAGGTTATCACTCGAATGCTCACCATCACTCATGAACTTTAGTTTTATTCGTGCTATATACTTTTGAAGTGAATTGGAGGAAAACGACTACTTAGGCGTATGCTCCTCTTATAAAGATTCTAATAAAGACAAAGAAGAGTGATCTCTTCTGTCCAAAAGGTTAAACCAACTTTGAAAGAGAAAATAGAGCAACAAACAATATGCCATAAAAGTTATTTGATAGCACTTTCTTTTGTTTTTGATAGCGCTGAAAAGCGCTATTAACCGTGCCACTAATGTGAACGATTTTGTTTAATAGCATTTTAAAAGATATATTAAGTACTAGTTTTTAATATAAAAATAATAATTAATTAAAACAATAAGTTTAAAGGAGCCATACGAAATTCGTTGGGGAAAATGAAAATTTTAGCACAAACATGAGCATCGGCCTGAACCGTCGCTAATATAAGAAAATAAGAATTAATTAAGACAATAACTAATAAGGAGGCAAACGAAATTTTTAATGGGAAATGAATATTTTTTCAAAAACAATAGGGTCGGCCTAAACCGTCGCTAATATAAAAAAATAAATAATTATTTAAAATAATAACTAAAAAGGAGGCAAACTAAATTGGTGGGTGTAATGAAATTTTCGCACAAACAGTAGCGTAGGTCCAAATAAACGTTTTGTCTACACCAAGTATTTTTCTCGAAATCAAACCATTTTCAAAATATTTTCATAAAAAATTCACTCAAAGGACACATGAATTAAGTAGTGAAGAAGGAATGATTAAATGTATGTCCCTTTGTTCTTAGTCCGACGACGCTGGCTGTATAGGTTATCACTCGAATGCTCACCTTCACTCATGAACTTTAGTTTTATTCGTGCTATATACTTTTGATGTGAAATGGAGGAAAACGACTACTTAGGCGTATGCTCCTCTTATAAAGTTTCCAATAAAGACAAAGAAGAGTGATCTCTTCTGTCCAAAAGGGTAAACCAACTTTGAAAGAGAAAATAGAGCAACAGGCAATATGCCATAAAAGTTATTTAATAGCACTTTCTTTTGTTTTTGATAGCGCTGAAAAGCGCTATTAACCGTGCCACTAATGTGAACGATTTTGTTTAATAGCACTTTAAAAGAGCTATTAAAGTACTAGTTTTTAATATAAAAATAATAATTAATTAAAATAATAAGTTTAAAGGAGCCAAACGAATTCGTAGGGGAAAATGAAAATTCTAGCACAAACAGTAGCGTCGGCCTGAACCGTCGCTAATTAAAGAAAATAAGAATTAATTAAGACAATAACTAATAAGGAGGCAAACGAAATTTGTTATGGGAAATGCATATTTTTTCAAAAACAATAGCGTCGGCCGGAACCGTAGCTAATATAGAAAAGTAAATATTTTATTTAAAATAATAACTAAAAAGGAGGCAAACTAAATTGGTGGGTGTAATGAAATTTTCGCACAAACAATAGCGTAGGTCTAAATAAACGTTTTGTCTACACCAAGTATTTTTCTCGAAATCATACCATTTTCTAAATATTTTCATAACAAATGAAATCAAAAACACATGCATTAAGTAGTGAAGAAGGAGTGATTAAATGTATGTCCCTCTGTTCTTAGTCCGACGAAACTGGCTAAATAGGTTATCCCTCGAATGCTCACCTCCACTCATGAACTTTAGTTTTATTCGTGCTATATACTTTTGAAGGGAATTGGAGGAAAACGACTACTTAGGCGTATGCTCCTCTTATAAAGATTCTAATAAAAACAAAGAAGAGTGATCTCTTCTGTCCAAAAGGGTATACCAACTTTGAAAGAGAAAATAGAGCAACAAACAATATGCCATAAAAGTTATTTAATAGCACTTTCTTTTGTTTTTGATAGCGCTGAAAAGCGCTATTAACCGTGCCACTAATGTGAACGATTTTGTTTAATAGCATTTTAAAAGAGATATTAAGTACTAGTTTTTAGTATAAAAATAATCATTAATTAAAACAATAAGTTTAAAGGAGCCAAACGAAATTCATAGGGGAAAACGAAAATTTTAGCACAAACAGTAGCGTCGGCCTGAACCGTCGCTAATATAAAAAAATAAATAATTATTTAAAATAAAAACTAAAAAGGAGGCAAACATGATTGGTGGGTGTAATTAAATTTTCACACAAACAGTAGTGTAGGTCCAAATAAATGATTTGTCAACACCAAGTATTTTTCTCAAAATCAAACCATTTTCTAAATATTTTTATAACAAATGCACTTGAAGGACACATGAATTAAGTAGTGAAGAAGGAATGATTAAATGTATGTCCCTTTGTTCTTAGTCCGACGACGCTGGCTGTATAGGTTATCACTCGAATGCTCACCTTCACTCATGAACTTTAGTTTTATTCGTGCTATATACTTTTGAAGTGAAATGGAGGAAAACGACTACTTAGGCATATGCTCCTCTTATAAAGATTCTAATAAAGACAAAGAAGAGTGATCTCTTCTTTCCAAAAGGGTAAACCAACTTGGAAAGAGAAAATAGAGCAACAAACAATATGCCATAAAAGTTATTTAATAGCACTTTCTTTTATTTTTGATAGCGCTGAAAAGCGCTATTAACCGTGTCACTAATGTGAACGATTTTGTTTAATATCATTTTAAAACAAATATTAAGTACTAGTTTTTAATATAAAAATAATAATTAATTAAAACAATAAGTTTAAAGGAGCCATACGAAATTCGTGGGGGAAAATGAAAATTTTAGCACAAACAGTAGCGTCGGCCTGAACCGTCGCTAATATAAGAAAATAAGAATTAATTAAGACAATAACGAATAAGGAGGCAAACGAAATTTGTTATGGGAAATGAATATTTTTTCAAAAACAATAGTGTCGGCCTGAACCGTCGCTAATATAAAAAAATAAATAATTATTTAAAATAATAACTAAAAAGGAGGCAAACTAAATTGGTGGGTGTAATGAAATTTTCGCACAAACAGTAGCGTAGGTCCAAATAAACGATTTGTCAAAACCAAGTATTTTTCTCGAAATCAAACCATTTTCAAAATATTTTCATAAAAAATGCACTCAAAGGACACATGAATTAAGTAGTGAAGAAGGAATGATTAAATGTATGTCCCTTTGTTCTTAGTCCGACGATGCTGGCTGTATAGGTTATCACTCGAATGCTCACCATCACTCATGAACTTTAGTTTTATTCGTGCTATATACTTTTGAAGTGAATTGGAGCAAAACGACTACTTAGGCGTATGCTCCTCTTATAAAGATTCTAATAAAGACAAAGAAGAGTGATCTCTTCTGTTCAAAAGGGTAAACCAACTTTGAAAGAGAAAATAGAGCAACAAACAATATGCCATAAAAGTTATTTGATAGCACTTTCTTTTATTTTTGATAGCGCTGAAAAGCGCTATTAACCGTGCCACTAATGTGAACAATTTTGTTTAATAGCATTTTAAAAGATATATTAAGTACTAGTTTTTAATATAAAAATAATAATTAATTAAAACAATAAGTTTAAAGGAGCCATACGAAATTCGTTGGGGAAAATGAAAATTTTAGCACAAACAGTAGCATCGGCCTGAACCGTCGCTAATATAAGAAAATAAGAATTAATTAAGACAATAACTAATAAGGAGGCAAACGAAATTGTTTATGGGAAATTAATATTTTTCATAAACAATAGCTTCGGCCTGAACCGTCGCTAATATAAAAAAATAAATAATTATTTAAAATAAAAACTAAAAAGGAGGCAAACATGATTGGTGGGTGTAATTAAATTTTCACACAAACAGTAGTGTAGGTCCAAATAAATGATTTGTCAACACCAAGTATTTTTCTCGAAATCAAACCATTTTCTAAATATTTTTATAAGAAATGCACTTGAAGGACACATGAATTAAGTAGTGAAGAAGGAATGATTAAATGTATGTCCCTTTGTTCTTAGTCCGACGACGCTGGCTGTATAGGTTATGACTCGAATGCTCACCTTCACTCATGAACATTAGTTTTATTCGTGCTATATACTTTTGAAGTGAAATGGAGGAAAACAACTACTTAGGCGTATGCTCCTCTTATAAAGATTCTAATAAAGACAAAGAAGAGTGATCTCTTCTTTCCAAAAGGGTAAACCAACTTTGAAAGAGAAAATAGAGCAACAAACAATATGCCATAAAAGTTATTTAATAGCACTTTCTTTTATTTTTGATAGCGCTGAAAAGCGCTATTAACCGTGCCACTAATGTGAACGATTTTGTTTAGTAACATTTTAAAACAGATATTAAGTACTAGTTTTTAATATAAAAATAATAATTAATTAAAACAATAAGTTTAAAGGAGCCATACGAAATTCATGGGGGAAAATGAAACTTTTAGCACAAACAGTAGCGTCGGCCTGAACCGTCGCTAATATAAGAAAATAAGAATTAATTAAGACAATAACTAATAAGGAGGCAAACGAAATTTGTTATGGGAAATGAATATTTTTTCAAAAACAATAGCGTCGGCATGAACCGTCGCTAATATAAAAAAATAAATAATTATTTAAAATAATAACTAAAAAGGAGGCAAACTAAATTGGTGGGTGTAATGAAATTTTCGCACAAACAGTAGCGTAGGTCCAAATAAACGATTTGTCAAAACCAAGTATTTTTCTCGAAATCAAACCATTTTCAAAATATTTTCATAAAAAATGCACTCAAAGGACACATGAATTAAGTAGTGAAGAAGGAATGATTAAATGTATGTCCCTTTGTTCTTAGTCCGACGATGCTGGCTGTATAGGTTATCACTCGAATGCTCACCATCACTCGTGAACTTTAGTTTTATTCGTGCTATATACTTTTGAAGTGAATTGGAGGAAAACGACTACTTAGGCGTATGCTCCTCTTATAAAGATTCTAATAAAGACAACGAAGAGTGATCTCTTCTGTCAAAAAGGGTAAACCAACTTTGAAAGAGAAAATAGAGAAACAAACAATATGCCATAAAAGTTATTTGATAGCACTTTCTTTTGTTTTTGATAGCGCTGAAAAGCGCTATTAACCGTGCCACTAATGTGAACGATTTTGTTTAATAGCATTTTAAAAGATATATTAAGTACTAGTTTTTAATATAAAAATAATAATTAATTAAAGCAATAAGTTTAAAGGAGCCATACGAAATTTGTGGGGGAAAATGAAAAATTTAGCACAAACAGTAGCATCAGCCTGAACCGTCGCTAATTGAAGAAAATAAGAATTAATTAAGACAATAACTAATAAGGAGGGAAACAAAATTGTTTATGGGAAATTAATATTTTTCATAAATAATAGCTTCGGCCTGAACCGTCGCTAATATAAAAAAATAAATAATTATTTAAAATAAAAACTAAAAAGGAGGCAAACATGATTGGTGGGTGTAATGAAATTTTCACACAAACAGTAGTGTAGGTCCAAATAAATGATTTGTCAACACCAAGTATTTTTCTCGAAATCAAACCATTTTCAAAATATTTTCATAAAAAATGCACTCAAAGGACACATGAATTAAGTAGTGAAGAAGGAATGATTAAATGTATGTCCCTTTGTTCTTAGTCCGACGATGCTGGCTGTATAGGTTATCACTCGAATGCTCACCATCACTCATGAACTTTAGTTTTATTCGTGCTATATACTTTTGAAGTGAATTGGAGGAAAACGACTACTTAGGCGTATGCTCCTCTTATAAAGATTCTAATAAAGACAAAGAAGAGTGATCTCTTCTGTCCAAAAGGGTAAACCAACTTTGAAAGAGAAAATAGAGAAACAAACAATATGCCATAAAAGTTATTTAATAGCACTTTCTTTTGTTTTTGATAGCGCTGAAAAGCGCTATTAACCGTGCCACTAATGTGAACGATTTTGTTTAATAGCACTTTAAAAGAGCTATTAAAGTACTAGTTTTTAATATAAAAATAATAATTAATTAAAATAATAAGTTTAAAGGAGCCAAACGAAATTCGTAGGGGAAAATGAAAATTATAGCACAAACAGTAGCGTCGGCCTGAACCGTCGCTAATTGAAGAAAATAAGAATTAATTAAGACAATAACTAATAAGGAGGCAAACGAAATTGTTTATGGGAAATTAATATTTTTCATAAATAATAGCTTCGGCCTGAACCGTCGCTAATATAAAAAAATAAATAATTTTTTAAAATAAAAACTAAAAAGGAGGCAAATACGATTGGTGGGTGTAATGAAATTTTCACACAAACTGTAGTGTAGGTCCAAATAAATGATTTGTCAACACCAAGTATTTTTCTCGAAATCAAACCATTTTCTAAATATTTTTATAACAAATGCACTTGAAGGGCACATGAATTAAGTAGTGAAGAAGGAATGATTAAATGTATGTCCGTTTGTTCTTAATCCGACGACGCTGGTTGTATAGGTTATCACTCAAATGCTCACCATCACTCATGAACTTTAGTTTTATTCGTGCTATATACTTTTGAAGTGAAATGGAGGAAAACGACTACTTAGGCGTATGCTCCTCTTATAAAGATTCTAATAAAGACAAAGAAGAGTGATCTCTTCTGTCCAAAAGGGTAAACCAACTTTGAAAGAGAAAATAGAGCAACAAACAATATGCCATAAAAGTTATTTAATAGCACTTTCTTTTGTTTTTGATAGCGCTGAAAAGCGCTATTAACCGTGCCACTAATGTGAACGATTTTGTTTAATAGCACTTTAAAAGAGCTATTAAAGTACTAGTTTTTAATATAAAAATAATAATTAATTAAAATAATAAGTTTAAAGGAGCCAAACGAAATTCGTAGGGGAAAATGAAAATTATAGCACAAACAGTAGCGTCGGCCTGAACCGTCGCTAATTGAAGAAAATAAGAATTAATTAAGACAATAACTAATAAGGAGACAAACGAAATTGTTTATGGGAAATTAATATTTTTCATAAATAATAGCTTCGGCCTGAACCGTCGCTAATATAAAAAAATAAATAATTATTTAAAATAAAAACTAAAAAGGAGGCAAACACGATTGGTGGGTGTAATGATATTTTCACACAAACTGTAGTGTAGGTCCAAATAAATGATTTGTCAACACCAAGTATTTTTCTCGAAATCAAACCATTTTCTAAATATTTTTATAACAAATGCACTTGAAGGACACATGAATTAAGTAGTGAAGAAGGAATGATTAAATGTATGTCCCTTTGTTCTTAGTCCGACGACGCTGGCTGTATAGGTTATCACTCAAATGCTCACCATCACTCATGAACTTTAGTTTTATTCGTGCTATATACTTTTGAAGTGAAATGGAGGAAAACGACTACTTAGGCGTATGCTCCTCTTATAAAGATTCTAATAAAGACAAAGAAGAGTGATCTCTTCTGTTCAAAAGGGTAAACCAAATTTGAAAGAGAAAATAGAGCAACAAACAATATGCCATAAAAGTTATTTAATAGCACTTTCTTTTGTTTTTGATAGCGCTGAAAAGCGCTATTAACCGTGCCACTAATGTGAACGATTTTGTTTAATAGCACTTTAAAAGAGCTATTAAAGTACTAGTTTTTAATATAAAAATAATAATTAATTAAAATAATAAGTTTAAAGGAGCCAAACGAAATTCGTAGGGGAAAATGAAAATTATAGCACAATCAGTAGCGTCGGCCTGAACCGTCGCTAATTGAAGAAAATAAGAATTAATTAAGACAATAACTAATAAGGAGGCAAACGAAATTGTTTATGGGAAATTAATATTTTTCATAAATAATAGCTTCGGCCTGAACCGTCGCTAATATAAAAAAATAAATAATTATTTAAAATAAAAACTAAAAAGGAGGCAAACACGATTGGTGGGTGTAATCAAATTTTCACACAAACTGTAGTGTAGGTCCAAATAAATGATTTGTCAACACCAAGTATTTTTCTCGAAATCAAACCATTTGCTAAATATTTTTATAACAAATGCACTTGAAGGACACATGAATTAAGTAGTGAAGAAGGAATGATTAAATGTATGTCCCTTTGTTCTTAGTCCGACGACGCTGGCTGTATAGGTTATCACTCAAATGCTCACCATCACTCATGAACTTTAGTTTTATTCGTGCTATATACTTTTGAAGTGAAATGGAGGAAAACGACTACTTAGGCGTATGCTCCTCTTATAAAGATTCTAATAAAGACAAAGAAGAGTGATCTCTTCTGTCCAAAAGGGTAAACCAACATTGAAAGAGAAAATAGAGCAACAAACAATATGCCATAAAAGTTATTTAATAGCACTTTCTTTTGTTTTTGATAGCGCTGAAAAGCGCTATTAACCGTGCCACTAATGTGAACGATTTTGTTTAATAGCACTTTAAAAGAGCTATTAAAGTACTAGTTTTTAATATAAAAATAATAATTAATTAAAATAATAAGTTTAAAGGAGCCAAACGAAATTCGTAGGGGAAAATGAAAATTATAGCACAATCAGTAGCGTCGGCCTGAACCGTCGCTAATTGAAGAAAATAAGAATTAATTAAGACAATAACTAATAAGGAGGCAAACGAAATTGTTCATGGGAAATTAATATTTTTCATAAATAATAGCTTCGGCCTGAACCGTCGCTAATATAAAAAAATAAATAATTATTTAAAATAAAAACTAAAAAGGAGGCAAACACGATTGGTGGGTGTAATCAAATTTTCACACAAACTGTAGTGTAGCTCCAAATAAATGATTTGTCAACACCAAGTATTTTTCTCGAAATCAAACCATTTGCTAAATATTTTTATAACAAATGCACTTGAAGGACACATGAATTAAGTAGTGAAGAAGGAATGATTAAATGTATGTCCCTTTGTTCTTAGTCCGACGACGCTGGCTGTATAGGTTATCACTCAAATGCTCACCATCACTCATGAACTTTAGTTTTATTCGTGCTATATACTTTTGAAGTGAAATGGAGGAAAACGACTACTTAGGCGTATGCTCCTCTTATAAAGATTCTAATAAAGACAAAGAAGAGTGATCTCTTCTGTCCAAAAGGGTAAACCAACATTGAAAGAGAAAATAGAGCAACAAACAATATGCCATAAAAGTTATTTAATAGCACTTTCTTTTGTTTTTGATAGCGCTGAAAAGCGCTATTAACCGTGCCACTAATGTGAACGATTTTGTTTAATAGCACTTTAAAAGAGCTATTAAAGTACTAGTTTTTAATATAAAAATAATAATTAATTAAAATAATAAGTTTAAAGGAGCCAAACGAAATTCGTAGGGGAAAATGAAAATTATAGCACAAACAGTAGCGTCGGCCTGAACCGTCGCTAATTGAAGAAAATAAGAATTAATTAAGACAATAACTAATAAGGAGGCAAACGAAATTGTTTATGGGAAATTAATATTTTTCATAAATAATAGCTTCGGCCTGAACCGTCGCTAATAAAAAAAAAAAATAATTATTTAAAATAAAAACTAAAAAGGAGGCAAACACGATTGGTGGGTGTAATGATATTTTCACACAAACTGTAGTGTAGGTCCAAATAAATGATTTGTCAACACCAAGTATTTTTCTCGAAATCAAACCATTTTCTAAATATTTTTATAACAAATGCACTTGAAGGACACATGAATTAAGTAGTGAAGAAGGAATGATTAAATGTATGTCCCTTTGTTCTTAGTCCGACGATGCTGGCTGTATAGGTTATCACTCGAATGCTCACCATCACTCATGAACTTTAGTTTTATTCGTGCTATATACTTTTGAAGTGAATTGGAGGAAAACGACTACTTAGGCGTATGCTCCTCTTATAAAGATTCTAATAAAGACAAAGAAGAGTGATCTCTTCTGTCCAAAAGGGTAAACCAACTTTGAAAGAGAAAATAGAGAAACAAACAATATGCCATAAAAGTTATTTGATAGCACTTTCTTTTGTTTTTGATAGCGCTGAAAAGCGCTATTAACCGTGCCACTAATGTGAACGATTTTGTTTAATAGCATTTTAAAAGATATATTAAGTACTAGTTTTTAATATAAAAATAATAATTAATTAAAGAAATAAGTTTAAAGGAGCCATACGAAATTCGTGGGGGAAAATGAAAAATTTAGCACAAACAGTAGCATCGGCCTGAACCGTCGCTAATATAAGAAAATAAGAATTAATTAAGACAATAACTAATAAGGAGGGAAACAAAATTGTTTATGGGAAATTAATATTTTTCATAAATAATAGCTTCGGCCTGAACCGTCGCTAATATAAAAAAATAAATAATTATTTAAAATAATAACTAAAAAGGAGGCAAACTAAATTGGTGGGTGTAATGAAATTTTCACACAAACAGTAGCGTAGGTCCAAATAAACGATTTGTCAAAACCAAGTATTTTTCTCGAAATCAAACCATTTTCTTAATATTTTTATAACAAATGCACTTGAAGGACACATGAATTAAGTAGTGAAGAAGGAATGATTAAATGTATGTCCCTTTGTTCTTAGTCCGACGACGCTGGCTGTATAGGTTATCACTCGAATGCTCACCATCACTCATGAACATTAGTTTTATTCGTGCTATATACTTTTGAAGTGAATTGGAGGAAAACGACTACTTAGGCGTATGCTCCTCTTATAAAGATTCTAATAAAGACAAAGAAGAGTGATCTCTTCTGTCCAAAAGGGTAAACCAACTTTGAAAGAGAAAATAGAGCAACAAACAATATGCCATAATAGTTATTTAATAGCACTTTCTTTTGTTTTTGATAGCGCTGAAAAGCGCTATTAACCGTGCCACTAATGTGAACGATTTTGTTTAATAGCATTTTAAAAGATATATTAAGTACTAGTTTTTAATATAAAAATAATAATTAATTAAAGCAATAAGTTTAAAGGAGCCATACGAAATTTGTGGGGGAAAATGAAAAATTTAGCACAAACAGTAGCATCAGCCTGAACCGTCGCTAATTGAAGAAAATAAGAATTAATTAAGACAATAACTAATAAGGAGGGAAACAAAATTGTTTATGGGAAATTAATATTTTTCATAAATAATAGCTTCGGCCTGAACCGTCGCTAATATAAAAAAATAAATAATTATTTAAAATAAAAACTAAAAAGGAGGCAAACATGATTGGTGGGTGTAATGAAATTTTCACACAAACAGTAGTGTAGGTCCAAATAAATGATTTGTCAACACCAAGTATTTTTCTCGAAATCAAACCATTTTCAAAATATTTTCATAAAAAATGCACTCAAAGGACACATGAATTAAGTAGTGAAGAAGGAATGATTAAATGTATGTCCCTTTGTTCTTAGTCCGACGATGCTGGCTGTATAGGTTATCACTCGAATGCTCACCATCACTCACGAACTTTAGTTTTATTCGTGCTATATACTTTTGAAGTGAATTGGAGGAAAACGACTACTTAGGCGTATGCTCCTCTTATAAAGATTCTAATAAAGACAAAGAAGAGTGATCTCTTCTGTCCAAAAGGGTAAACCAACTTTGAAAGAGAAAATAGAGAAACAAACAATATGCCATAAAAGTTATTTAATAGCACTTTCTTTTGTTTTTGATAGCGCTGAAAAGCGCTATTAACCGTGCCACTAATGTGAACGATTTTGTTTAATAGCACTTTAAAAGAGCTATTAAAGTACTAGTTTTTAATATAAAAATAATAATTAATTAAAATAATAAGTTTAAAGGAGCCAAACGAAATTCGTAGGGGAAAATGAAAATTATAGCACAAACAGTAGCGTCGGCCTGAACCGTCGCTAATTGAAGAAAATAAGAATTAATTAAGACAATAACTAATAAGGAGGCAAACGAAATTGTTTATGGGAAATTAATATTTTTCATAAATAATAGCTTCGGCCTGAACCGTCGCTAATATAAAAAAATAAATAATTATTTAAAATAATAACTAAAAAGGAGGCAAACTAAATTGGTGGGTGTAATGAAATTTTCACACAAACAGTAGCGTAGGTCCAAATAAACGATTTGTCAAAACCAAGTATTTTTCTCGAAATCAAACCATTTTCTTAATATTTTTATAACAAATGCACTTGAAGGACACATGAATTAAGTAGTGAAGAAGGAATGATTAAATGTATGTCCCTTTGTTCTTAGTCCGACGACGCTGGCTGTATAGGTTATCACTCGAATGCTCACCATCACTCATGAACATTAGTTTTATTCGTGCTATATACTTTTGAAGTGAATTGGAGGAAAACGACTACTTAGGCGTATGCTCCTCTTATAAAGATTCTAATAAAGACAAAGAAGAGTGATCTCTTCTGTCCAAAAGGGTAAACCAACTTTGAAAGAGAAAATAGAGCAACAACCAATATGCCATAATAGTTATTTAATAGCACTTTCTTTTGTTTTTGATAGCGCTGAAAAGCGCTATTAACCGTGCCACTAATGTGAACGATTTTGTTTAATAGCATTTTAAAAGATATATTAAGTTCTAGTTTTTAATATAAAAATAATAATTAATTAAAGCAATAAGTTTAAAGGAGCCATACGAAATTTGTGGGGGAAAATGAAAAATTTAGCACAAACAGTAGCATCAGCCTGAACCGTCGCTAATTGAAGAAAATAAGAATTAATTAAGACAATAACTAATAAGGAGGGAAACAAAATTGTTTATGGGAAATTAATATTTTTCATAAATAATAGCTTCGGCCTGAACCGTCGCTAATATAAAAAAATAAATAATTATTTAAAATAAAAACTAAAAAGGAGGCAAACATGATTGGTGGGTGTAATGAAATTTTCACACAAACAGTAGTGTAGGTCCAAATAAATGATTTGTCAACACCAAGTATTTTTCTCGAAATCAAACCATTTTCAAAATATTTTCATAAAAAATGCACTCAAAGGACACATGAATTAAGTAGTGAAGAAGGAATGATTAAATGTATGTCCCTTTGTTCTTAGTCCGACGATGCTGGCTGTATAGGTTATCACTCGAATGCTCACCATCACTCATGAACTTTAGTTTTATTCGTGCTATATACTTTTGAAGTGAATTGGAGGAAAACGACTACTTAGGCGTATGCTCCTCTTATAAAGATTCTAATAAAGACAAAGAAGAGTGATCTCTTCTGTCCAAAAGGGTAAACCAACTTGGAAAGAGAAAATAGAGAAACAAACAATATGCCATAAAAGTTATTTAATAGCACTTTCTTTTGTTTTTGATAGCGCTGAAAAGCGCTATTAACCGTGCCACTAATGTGAACGATTTTGTTTAATAGCACTTTAAAAGAGCTATTAAAGTACTAGTTTTTAATATAAAAATAATAATTAATTAAAATAATAAGTTTAAAGGAGCCAAACGAAATTCGTAGGGGAAAATGAAAATTATAGCACAAACAGTAGCGTCGGCCTGAACCGTCGCTAATTGAAGAAAATAAGAATTAATTAAGACAATAACTAATAAGGAGGCAAACGAAATTGTTTATGGGAAATTAATATTTTTCATAAATAATAGCTTCGGCCTGAACCGTCGCTAATATAAAAAAATAAATAATTATTTAAAATAAAAACTAAAAAGGAGGCAAATACGATTGGTGGGTGTAATGAAATTTTCACACAAACTGTAGTGTAGGTCCAAATAAATGATTTGTCAACACCAAGTATTTTTCTCGAAATCAAACCATTTTCTAAATATTTTTATAACAAATGCACTTGAAGGGCACATGAATTAAGTAGTGAAGAAGGAATGATTAAATGTATGTCCCTTTGTTCTTAGTCCGACGACGCTGGCTGTATAGGTTATCACTCAAATGCTCACCATCACTCATGAACTTTAGTTTTATTCGTGCTATATACTTTTGAAGTGAAATGGAGGAAAACGACTACTTAGGCGTATGCTCCTCTTATAAAGATTCTAATAAAGACAAAGAAGAGTGATCTCTTCTGTCCAAAAGGGTAAACCAAATTTGAAAGAGAAAATAGAGCAACAAACAATATGCCATAAAAGTTATTTAATAGCACTTTCTTTTGTTTTTGATAGCGCTGAAAAGTGCTATTAACCGTGCCACTAATGTGAACGATTTTGTTTAATAGCACTTTAAAAGAGCTATTAAAGTACTAGTTTTTAATATAAAAATAATAATTAATTAAAATAATAAGTTTAAAGGAGCCAAACGAAATTCGTAGGGGAAAATGAAAATTATAGCACAAACAGTAGCGTCGGCCTGAACCGTCGCTAATTGAAGAAAATAAGAATTAATTAAGACAATAACTAATAAGGAGGCAAACGAAATTGTTTATGGGAAATTAATATTTTTCATAAATAATAGCTTCGGCCTGAACCGTCGCTAATATAAAAAAATAAATAATTATTTAAAATAAAAACTAAAAAGGAGGCAAACACGATTGGTGGGTGTAATCAAATTTTCACACAAACTGTAGTGTAGGTCCAAATAAATGATTTGTCAACACCAAGTATTTTTCTCGAAATCAAACCATTTGCTAAATATTTTTATAACAAATGCACTTGAAGGACACATGAATTAAGTAGTGAAGAAGGAATGATTAAATGTATGTCCCTTTGTTCTTAGTCCGACGACGCTGGCTGTATAGGTTATCACTCAAATGCTCACCATCACTCATGAACTTTAGTTTTATTCGTGCTATATACTTTTGAAGTGAAATGGAGGAAAACGACTACTTAGGCGTATGCTCCTCTTATAAAGATTCTAATAAAGACAATGAAGAGTGATCTCTTCTGTCCAAAAGGGTAAACCAACATTGAAAGAGAAAATAGAGCAACAAACAATATGCCATAAAAGTTATTTAATAGCACTTTCTTTTGTTTTTGATAGCGCTGAAAAGCGCTATTAACCGTGCCACTAATGTGAACGATTTTGTTTAATAGCACTTTAAAAGAGCTATTAAAGTACTAGTTTTTAATATAAAAATAATAATTAATTAAAATAATAAGTTTAAAGGAGCCAAACGAAATTCGTAGGGGAAAATGAAAATTATAGCACAAACAGTAGCGTCGGCCTGAATCGTCGCTAATTGAAGAAAATAAGAATTAATTAAGACAATAACTAATAAGGAGGCAAACGAAATTGTTTATGGGAAATTAATATTTTTCATAAATAATAGCTTCGGCCTGAACCGTCGCTAATATAAAAAAATAAATAATTATTTAAAATAAAAACTAAAAAGGAGGCAAACACGATTGGTGGGTGTAATGAAATTTTCACACAAACTGTAGTGTAGGTCCAAATAAACGATTTGTCAACACCAAGTATTTTTCTCGAAATCAAACCATTTTCTAAATATTTTTATAACAAATGCACTTGAAGGACACATGAATTAAGTAGTGAAGAAGGAATGAGTAAATGTATGTCCCTTTGTTCTTAGTTCGACGACGCTGGCTGTATAGGTTATCACTCAAATGCTCACCATCACTCATGAACTTTAGTTTTATTCGTGCTATATACTTTTGAAGTGAAATGGAGGAAAACGACTACTTAGGCGTATGCTCCTCTTATAAAGATTCTAATAAAGACAAAGAAGAGTGATCTCTTCTGTCCAAAAGGGTAAACCAACTTTGAAAGAGAAAATAGAGCAACAAACAATATGCCATAAAAGTTATTTAATAGCACTTTCTTTTGTTTTTGATAGCGCTGAAAAGCGCTATTAACCGTGCCACTAATGTGAACGATTTTGTTTAATAGCACTTTAAAAGAGCTATTAAAGTACTAGTTTTTAATATAAAAATAATAATTAATTAAAATAATAAGTTTAAAGGAGCCAAACGAAATTCGTAGGGGAAAATGAAAATTATAGCACAAACAGTAGCGTCGGCCTGAACCGTCGCTAATTGAAAAAAATAAGAATTAATTAAGACAATAACTAATAAGGAGGCAAACGAAATTTGTTATGGGAAATGCATATTTTTTCAAAAAGAATAGCGTCGGCCTGAACCGTCGCTAATATAAAAAAATAAATAATTATTTAAAATAATAACTAAAAAGGAGGCAAACTAAATTGGTGGGTGTAATGAAATTTTCGCACAAACAATAGCGTAGGTCTAAATAAACGTTTTGTCTACACCAAGTATTTTTCTCGAAATCATACCATTTTCTAAATATTTTCATAACAAATGAAATCAAAAACACATGCATTAAGTAGTGAAGAAGGAATGATTAAATGTATGTCCCTCTGTTCTTAGTCCGACGAAACTGGCTAAATAGGTTATCACTCGAATGCTCACCTCCTCTCATGAACTTTAGTTTTATTCGTGCTATATAATTTTGAAGGGAATTGGAGGAAAACGACTACTTAGGCGTATGCTCCTCTTATAAAGATTCTAATAAAGACAAAGAAGAGTGATCTCTTCTGTCCAAAAGGGTAAACCAACATTGAAAGAGAAAATAGAGCAACAAACAATATGCCATAAAAGTTATTTAATAGCACTTTCTTTTGTTTTTGATAGCGCTGAAAAGCGCTATTAACCGTGCCACTAATGTGAACGATTTTGTTTAATAGCATTTTAAAAGAGATATTAAGTACTAGTTTTTAGTATATAAAAATAATAATTAATTAAAACAATAAGTTTAAAGGAGCCATTCGAAATTCGTGGGGGAAAATGAAAATTTTAGCACAAACAGTATCGTCGGCCTGAACCGTCGCTAATATAAGAAAATAAGAATTAATTAAGGCAATAACTAATAAGCAGGCAAACGAAATTTGTTATGGGAAATGAATATCTTTTCAAAAACAATAGCGTCGGCCTGAACCGTCGCTAATATAAAAAAATAAATAATTATTTAAAATAATAACTAAAAAGGAGGAAAACTAAATTGGTGGGTGTAATGAAATTTTCGCACAAACAGTAGCGTAGGTCCAAATAAACGTTTTGTCAAAACCAAGTATTTTTCTCGAAATCAAACCATTTTCAAGATATTTTCATAACAAATGAACTCGGAGGACACATGCATTAAGTAGTGAAGAAGGAATGATTAAATGTATATCCCTTTGTTCTTAGTCCGACGATGCTGGCTGTTAAGGTTATCGCTCGAATGCTCACCTTCACTCATGAACTTTAGTTTTATTCGTGCTATATACTTTTGAAGTGAATTGGAGGAAAACAACTACTTAGGCGTATGCTCCTCTTATAAAGATTCTAATAAAGACAAAGAAGAGTGATCTCTTCTGTCCAAAAGGGTAAACCAACTTTGAAAGAGAAAATAGAGCAACAAACAAAATGCCATAAAAGTTATTTAATAGCACTTTCCTTTGTTTTTGATAGCGCTGAAAAGCGCTATTAACCGTGCCACTAATGTGAACGATTTTGTTTAATAGCATTTTAAAAGAGATATTAAGTACTAGTTTTTAATATAAAAATAATAATTAATTGAAACAATAAGTTTAAAGGAGCCATACGAAATTCGTGGGGGAAAATGAAAAATTTAGCACAAACAGTAGCATCGGCCTGAACCGTCGCTAATATAAGAAAATAAGAATTAATTAAGACAATAACTAATAAGGAGGCAAACGAAATTGTTTATGGGAAATTAATATTTTTCATAAATAATAGCTTCGGCCTGAACCGTCGCTAATATAAAAAAATAAATAATTATTTAAAATAATAACTAAAAAGGAGGCAAACTAAATTGGTGGGTGTAATGAAATTTTCGCACAAACAGTAGCGTAGGTCCAAATAAACGTTTTGTCAAAACCAAGTATTTTTCTCGAAATCAAACCATTTTCAAAATATTTTCATAAAAAATGCACTCAAAGGACACATGAATTAAGTAGTGAAGAAGGAATGATTAAATGTATGTCCCTTTGTTCTTAGTCCGACGATGCTGGCTGTATAGGTTATCACTCGAATGCTTACCATCACTCATGAACTTTAGTTTTATTCGTGCTATATACTTTTGAAGTGAATTGGAGGAAAACGACTACTTAGGCGTATGCTCCTCTTATAAAGATTCTAATAAAGACAAAGAAGAGTGATCTCTTCTGTCCAAAAGGGTAAACCAACTTTGAAAGAGAAAATATAGCAACAAACAATATGCCATAAAAGTTATTTGATAGCACTTTCTTTTGTTTTTGATAGCGCTGAAAAGCGCTATTAACCGTGCCACTAATGTGAACGATTTTGTTTAATAGCACTTTAAAAGAGCTATTAAAGTACTAGTTTTTAATATAAAAATAATAATTAATTAAAACAATAAGTTTAAAGGAGCCATACGAAATTCGTGGGGGAAAATGAAAAATTTAGCACAAACAGTAGCATCGGCCTGAACCGTCGCTAATATAAGAAAATAAGAATTAATTAAGACAATAACTAATAAGGAGGCAAACGAAATTGTTTATGGGAAATTAATATTTTTCATAAATAATAGCTTCGGCCTGAACCGTCGCTAATATAAAAAAATAAATAATTATTTAAAATAAAAACTAAAAAGGAGGCAAACATGATTGGTGGGTGTAATGAAATTTTCATACAAACAGTAGTGTAGGTCCAAATAAATGATTTGTCAACACCAAGTATTTTTCTCGAAATCAAACCATTTTCTAAATATTTTTATAACAAATGCACTTGAAGGACACATGAATTAAGTAATGAAGAAGGAATGATTAAATGTATGTCCCTTTGTTCTTAGTCTGACGACGCTGGCTGTATAGGTTATCACTCGAATGCTCACCTTCACTCATGAACTTTAGTTTTATTTGTGCTATATACTTTTGAAGTGAAATGGAGGAAAACGACTACTTTGGTGTATGCTCCTCTTATAAAGATTCTAATAAAGACAAAGAAGAGTGATCTCTTCTGTCCAAAAGGGTAAACCAACTTTGAAAGAGAAAATAGAGCAACAAACAATATGCCATAAAAGTTATTTAAAAGCACTTTCTTTTGTTTTTGATAGTGCTGAAAATGGCTATTAACCGTGCCACTAATGTGAACGATTTTGTTTAATAGCATTTTAAAAGAGATATTAAGTACTAGTTTTTAATATAAAAATAATAATTAATTAAAACAATAAGTTTAAAGGAGCCATACGAAATGCGTGGGGGAAAATGAAAATTTTAGCACAAACAGTAGCGTCGGCCTGAACCGTCGCTAATATAAGAAAATAAGAATTAATTAAGACAATAACTAATAAGGAGGCAAACGAAATTTGTTATGGGAAATGAATATTTTTTCAAAAAAAATAGCTTCGGCCTGAACCGTCGCTAATATAAAAAAATAAATAATTATTTAAAATAATAACTAAAAAGGAGGCAAACTAAATTGGTGGGTGTAATGAAATTTTCGCACAAACAGTAGCGTAGGTCCAAATAAACGTTTTGTCAAAACCAAGTATTTTTCTCGAAATCAAACCATTTTCAAAATATTTTCATAAAAAATGCACTCGAAGGACACATGAATTAAGTAGTGAAGAAGGAATGATTAAATGTATGTCCCTTTGTTCTTAGTCCGACGATGCTGGCTGTATAGGTTATTACTCGAATGCTCACCTTCACTCATGAACATTAGTTTTATTCGTGCTATATACTTTTGAAGTGAATTGGAGGAAAACGACTACTTAGGCGTATGCTCCTCTTATAAAGATTCTAATAAAGACAAAGAAGAGTGATCTCTTCTGTCCAAAAGGGTAAACCAACTTTGAAAGAGAAAATAGAGCAACAAACAATATGCCATAAAAGTTATTTAATAGCACTTTCTTTTGTTTTTGATAGCGCTGAAAAGCGCTATTAACCGTGCCACTAATGTGAACGATTTTGTTTAATAGCATTTTAAAAGAGATATTAAGTACTAGTTTTTAATATAAAAATAATAATTAATTAAAACAATAAGTTTAAAGGAGCCATACGAAATTCGTGGGGGAAAATGAAAAATTTAGCACAAACAGTAGCATCGGCCTGAACCGTCGCTAATATAAGAAAATAAGAATTAATTAAGACAATAACTAATAAGGAGGCAAACGAAATTGTTTATGGGAAATCAATATTTTTCATAAATAATAGCTTCGGCCTGAACCGTCGCAAATATAAAAAAATAAATAATCATTTAAAATAAAAACTAAAAAGGAGGCAAACATGATTGGTGGGTGTAATGAAATTTTAACACAAACAGTAGTGTAGGTCCAAATAAATGATTTGTCAACACCAAGTATTTTTCTCAAAATAAAACCATTTTCTAAATATTTTTATAACAAATGCACTTGAAGGACACATGAATTAAGTAGTTAAGAAGGAATGATTAAATGTATGTCCCTTTGTTCTTAGTCCGACGACGCTGGCTATATAGGTTATCACTCGAATGCTCACCTTCACTCATGAACTTTAGTTTTATTTGTGCTATATACTTTTGAAGTGAAATGGAGGAAAACGACTACTTTGGTGTATGCTCCTCTTATAAAGATTCTAATAAAGACAAAGAAGAGTGATCTCTTCTGTCCAAAAGGGTAAACCAACTTTGAAAGAGAAAATAGAGCAACAAACAATATGCCATAAAAGTTATTTAAAAGCACTTTCTTTTGTTTTTGATAGTGCTGAAAATGGCTATTAACCGTGCCACTAATGTGAACGATTTTGTTTAATAGCATTTTAAAAGAGATATTAAGTACTAGTTTTTAATATAAAAATAATAATTAATTAAAACAATAAGTTTAAAGGAGCCATACGAAATTCGTGGGGGAAAATGAAAATTTTAGCACAAACAGTAGCGTCGGCCTGAACCGTCGCTAATATAAGAAAATAAGAATTAATTAAGACAATAACTAATAAGGAGGCAAACGAAATTTGTTATGGGAAATGAATATTTTTTCAAAAAATATAGCGTCGGCCTGAACCGTCGCTAATATAAAAAAATAAATAATTATTTAAAATAATAACTAAAAAGGAGGCAAACTAAATTGGTGGGTGTAATGAAATTTTCGCACAAACAGTAGCGTAGGTCCAAATAAACGTTTTTTCAAAACCAAGTATTTTTCTCAAAATCAAACCATTTTCAAAATATTTTCATAAAAAATGCACTCGAAGGACACATGAATTAAGTAGTGAAGAAGGAATGATTAAATGTATGTCCCTTTGTTCTTAGTCCGACAACGCTGGCTGTATAGGTTATTACTCGAATGCTCACCTTCACTCATGAACATTAGTTTTATTCGTGCTATATACTTTTGAAGTGAATTGGAGGAAAACGACTACTTAGGCGTATGCTCCTCTTATAAAGATTCTAATAAAGACAAAGAAGAGTGATCTCTTCTGTCCAAAAGGGTAAACCAACTTTGAAAGAGAAAATAGAGCAACAATCAATATGCCATAAAAGTTATTTAATAGCACTTTCTTTTGTTTTTGATAGCGCTGAAAAGCGCTATTAACCGTGCCACTAATGTGAACGATTTTGTTTAATAGCATTTTAAAAGAGATATTAAGTACTAGTTTTTAATATAAAAATAATAATTAATTAAAACAATAAGTTTAAAGGAGCCATACGAAATTCGTGGGGGAAAATAAAAAATTTAGCACAAACAGTAGCATCGGCCTGAACCGTCGCTAATATAAGAAAATAAGAATTAATTAAGACAATAACTAATAAGGAGGCAAACGAAATTGTTTATGGGAAATTAATATTTTTCATAAATAATAGCTTCGGCCTGAACCGTCGCAAATATAAAAAAATAAATAATCATTTAAAATAAAAACTAAAAAGGAGGTAAACATGATTGGTGGGTGTAATGAAATTTTAACACAAACAGTAGTGTAGGTCCAAATAAATGATTTGTCAACACCAAGTATTTTTCTCGAAATCAAACCATTTTCTAAATATTTTTATAACAAATGCACTTGAAGGACACATGAATTAAGTAGTTAAGAAGGAATGATTAAATGTATGTCCCTTTGTTCTTAGTCCGACGACGCTGGCTATATAGGTTATCACTCGAATGCTCACCTTCACTCATGAACTTTAGTTTTATTCGTGCTATATACTTTTGAAGTGAAATGGAGGAAAACGACTACTTTGGCGTATGCTCCTCTTATAAACATTCTAATAAAGACAAAGAAGAGTGATCTCTTCTGTCCAAAAGGGTAAACCAACTTTGAAAGAGAAAATAGAGCAACAAACAATATGCCATAAAAGTTATTTAATAGCACTTTCTTTTGTTTTTGATAACGCTGAAAAGCGCTATTAACCGTGCCACTAATGTGAACAATTTTGTTTAATAGCATTTTAAAAGAGATATTAAGTACTAGTTTTTAATATAAAAATAATAATTAATTAAAACAATAAGTTTAAAGGAGCCATACGAAATTCGTGGGGGAAAATGAAAATTTTAGCACAAACAGTAGCGTCGGCCTGAACCGTCGCTAATATAAGAAAATAAGAATTAATTAAGACAATAACTAATAAGGAGGCAAACAAAATTTGTTATGGGAAATGAATATTTTTTCAAAAACAATAGCGTCGGCCTGAACCGTCGCTAATATAAAAAAATAAATAATTATTTAAAATAATAACTAAAAAGGAGGCAAACTAAATTGGTGGGTGTAATGAAATTTTCGCACAAACAGTAGCGTAAGTCCAAATAAACGTTTTGTCAAAACCAAGTATTTTTCTCGAAATCAAACCATTTTCAAAATATTTTCATAACAAATGCACTTGAAGGACACATGAATTAAGTAGTGAAGAAGGAATGATTAAATGTATGTCCCTTTGTTCTTAGTCCGACGACGCTGGCTGTATAGGTTATCACTCGAATGCTCACCTTCACTCATGAACTTTAGTTTTATTCGTGCTATATACTTTTGAAGTGAAATGGAGGAAAACGACTACTTAGGCGTATGCTCCTCTTATAAAGATTCTAATAAAGACAAAGAAGAGTGATCTCTTCTGTCCAAAAGGGTAAACCAACTTTGAAAGAGAAAATAGAGCAACAAACAATATGCCATAAAAGTTATTTAATAGCACTTTCTTTTGTTTTTGATAGCGCTGAAAAGCGCTATTAACCGTGCCACTAATGTGAACGATTTTGTTTAATAGCATTTTAAAAGAGATATTAAGTACTAGTTTTTAATATAAAAATAATAATTAATTAAAACAATAAGTTTAAAGGAGCCATACGAAATTCGTGGGGGCAAATGAAAAATTTAGCACAAACAGTAGCATCGGCCTGAACCGTCGCTAATATAAGAAAATAAGAATTAATTAAGACAATAACTAATAAGGAGGCAAACGAAATTGTTTATGGGAAATTAATATTTTTCATAAATAATAGCTTCGGCCTGAACCGTCGCTAATATAAAAAAATAAATAATTATTTAAAATAAAAACTAAAAAGGAGGCAAACATGATTGGTGGGTGTAATGAAATTTTCACACAAACAGTAGTGTAGGTCCAAATAAATGATTTGTCAACACCAAGTATTTTTCTCGAAATCAAACCATTTTCTAAATATTTTTATAACAAATGCACTTGAAGGACACATGAATTAAGTAGTGAAGAAGGAATGATTAAATGTATGTCCCATTGTTCTTAGTCCGACGACGCTGGCTGTATAGGTTATCACTCGAATGCTCACCTTCAGTCATGAACTTTAGTCTTATTCGTGCTATATACTTTTGAAGTGAAATGGAGGAAAACGACTACTTAGGCGTATGCTCCTCTTATAAAGATTCTAATAAAGACAAAGAAGAGTGATCTCTTTTGTCCAAAAGGGTAAACCAACTTTGAAAGAGAAAATAGAGCAACAAACAATATGCCGTAAAAGTTATTTAATAGCACTTTCTTTTGTTTTTGATAGCGCTGAAAAGCGCTATTAACCGTGCCACTAATGTGAACGATTTTGTTTAATAGCATTTTAAAAGAGATATTAAGTACTAGTTTTTAATATAAAAATAATAATTAATTAAAACAATAAGTTTAAAGGAGCCATACGAAATTCGTGGGGGAAAATGAAAATTTTAGCACAAACAGTAGCGTTGGCCTGAACCGTCGCTAATATAAGAAAATAAGAATTAATTAAGACAATAACTAATAAGGAGGCAAACGAAATTTGTTATGGGAAATGAATATTTTTTCAAAAACAATAGCGTCGGCCTGAACCGTCGCTAATATAAAAAAATAAATAATTATTTAAAATAATAACTAAAAAGGAGGCAAACTAAATTGGTGGGTGTAATGAAATTTTCGCACAAACAGTAGCGTAGGTCCAAATAAACGTTTTGTCAAAACCAAGTATTTTTCTCGAAATCAAACCATTTTCAAAATATTTTCATAAAAAATGCACTCAAAGGACACATGAATTAAGTAGTGAAGAAGGAATGATTAAATGTATGTCCCTTTGTTCTTAGTCCGACGACGCTGGCTGTATAGGTTATCACTCGAATGCTCACCTTCACTCATGAACTTTAGTTTTATTCGTGCTATATACTTTGGAAGTGAATTGGAGGAAAACGACTACTTAGGCGTATGATCCTCTTATAAAGATTCTAATAAAGACAAAGAAGAGTGATCTCTTCTGTCCAAAAGGGTAAACCAACTTTGAAAGAGAAAATAGAGCAACAAACAATATGCCATAAAAGTTATTTAATAGCACTTTCTTTTTTTTTTGATAGCGCTGAAAAGCGCTATTAACCGTGCCACTAATGTGAACGATTTTGTTTAATAGCATTTTAAAAGAGATATTAAGTACTAGTTTTTAATATAAAAATAATAATTAATTTAAACAATAAGTTTAAAGGAGCCATACGAAATTCGTGGGGGCAAATGAAAAATTTAGCACAAACAGTAGCATCGGCCTGAACCGTCGCTAATCTAAGAAAATAAGAATTAATTAAGACAATAACTAATAAGGAGGCAAACGAAATTGTTTATGGGAAATTAATATTTTTCATAAATAATAGCTTCGGCCTGAACCGTCGCTAATATAAAAAAATAAATAATTATTTAAAATAAAAACTAAAAAGGAGGCAAACATGATTGGTGGGTGTAATGAAATTTTCACACAAACAGTAGTGTAGGTCCAAATAAATGATTTGTCAACACCAAGTATTTTTCTCGAAATCAAACCATTTTCTAAATATTTTTATAACAAATGCACTTGAAGGACACATGAATTAAGTAGTGAAGAAGGAATGATTAAATGTATGTCCCTTTGTTCTTAGTCCGACGACGCTGGCTGTATAGGTTATCACTCGAATGCTCACCTTCACTCATGAACTTTAGTTTTATTCGTGCTATATACTTTTGAAGTGAAATGGAGGAAAACGACTACTTAGGCGTATGCTCCTCTTATAAAGATTCTAATAAAGACAAAGAAGAGTGATCTCTCCTGTCCAAAAGGGTAAACCAACTTTGAAAGAGAAAATAGAGCAACAAACAATATGCCATAAAAGTTATTTAATAGCACTTTCTTTTGTTTTTGATAGCGCTGAAAAGCGCTATTAAACGTGCCACTAATGTGAACGATTTTGTTTAATAGAATTTTAAAAGAGATATTAAGTACTAGTTTTTAATATAAAAATAATAATTAATTAAAACAATAAGTTTAAAGGAGCCATACGAAATTCGTGGGGGAAAATGAAAATTTTAGCACAAACAGTAGCGTCGGCCTGAACCGTCGCTAATATAAGAAAATAAGAATTAATTAAGACAATAACTAATAAGGAGGCAAACAAAATTTGTTATGGGAAATGAATATTTTTTCAAAAACAATAGCGTCGGCCTGAACCGTCGCTAATATAAAAAAATAAATAATTATTTAAAATAATAACTAAAAAGGAGGCAAACTAAATTGGTGGGTGTAATGAAATTTTCGCACAAACAGTAGCGTAAGTCCAAATAAACGTTTTGTCAAAACCAAGTATTTTTCTCGAAATCAAACCATTTTCAAAATATTTTCATAACAAATGCACTTGAAGGACACATGAATTAAGTAGTGAAGAAGGAATGATTAAATGTATGTCCCTTTGTTCTTAGTCCGACGATGCTGGCTGTATAGGTTATCACTCGAATGCTCACCTTCACTCATGAACTTTAGTTTTATTCGTGCTATATACTTTTGAAGTGAAATGGAGGAAAACGACTACTTAGGCGTATGCTCCTCTTATAAAGATTCTAATAAAGACAAAGAAGAGTGATCTCTTCTGTCCAAAAGGGTAAACCAACTTTGAAAGAGAAAATAGAGCAACAAACAATATGCCATAAAAGTTATTTAATAGCACTTTCTTTTGTTTTTGATAGCGCTGAAAAGCGCTATTAACCGTGCCACTAATGTGAACGATTTTGTTTAATAGCATTTTAAAAGAGATATTAAGTACTAGTTTTTAATATAAAAATAATAATTAATTAAAACAATAAGTTTAAAGGAGCCATACGAAATTCGTGGGGGCAAATGAAAAATTTAGCACAAACAGTAGCATCGGCCTGAACCGTCGCTAATATAAGAAAATAAGAATTAATTAAGACAATAACTAATAAGGAGGCAAACGAAATTGTTTATGGGAAATTAATATTTTTCATAAATAATAGCTTCGGCCTGAACCGTCGCTAATATAAAAAAATAAATAATTATTTAAAATAAAAACTAAAAAGGAGGCAAACATGATTGGTGGGTGTAATGAAATTTTCACACAAACAGTAGTGTAGGTCCAAATAAATGATTTGTCAACACCAAGTATTTTTCTCGAAATCAAACCATTTTCTAAATATTTTTATAACAAATGCACTTGAAGGACACATGAATTAAGTAGTGAAGAAGGAATGATTAAATGTATGTCCCTTTGTTCTTAGTCCGACGACGCTGGCTGTATAGGTTATCACTCGAATGCTCACCTTCACTCATGAACTTTAGTTTTATTCGTGCTATATACTTTTGAAGTGAAATGGAGGAAAACGACTACTTAGGCGTATGCTCCTCTTATAAAGATTCTAATAAAGACAAAGAAGAGTGATCTCTTCTGTCCAAAAGGGTAAACCAACTTTGAAAGAGAAAATAGAGCAACAAACAATATGCCATAAAAGTTATTTAATAGCACTTTCTTTTGTTTTTGATAGCGCTGAAAAGCGCTATTAACCGTGCCACTAATGTGAACGATTTTGTTTAATAGCATTTTAAAAGAGATATTAAGTACTAGTTTTTAATATAAAAATAATAATTAATTAAAACAATAAGTTTAAAGGAGCCATACGAAATTCGTGGGGGAAAATGAAAATTTTATCACAAACAGTAGCGTCGGCCTGAACCGTCGCTAATATAAGAAAATAAGAATTAATTAAGACAATAACTAATAAGGAGGCAAACGAAATTTGTTATGGGAAATGAATATTTTTTCAAAAACAATAGCGTCGGCCTGAACCGTCGCTAATATAAAAAAATAAATAATTATTTAAAATAATAACTAAAAAGGAGGCAAACTAAATTGGTGGGTGTAATGAAATTTTTGCACAAACAGTAGCGTAGGTCCAAATAAACGTTTTGTCAAAACCAAGTATTTTTCTCGAAATCAAACCATTTTCAAAATATTTTCATAAAAAATGCACTCAAAGGACACATGAATTAAGTAGTGAAGAAGGAATGATTAAATGTATGTCCCTTTGTTCTTAGTCCGACGACGCTGGCTGTATAGGTTATCACTCGAATGCTCACCTTCACTCATGAACTTTAGTTTTATTCGTGCTATATACTTTGGAAGTGAATTGGAGGAAAACGACTACTTACGCGTATGATCCTCTTATAAAGATTCTAATAAAGACAAAGAAGAGTGATCTCTTCTGTCCAAAAGGGTAAACCAACTTTGAAAGAGAAAATAGAGCAACAAACAATATGCCATAAAAGTTATTTAATAGCACTTTCTGTTGTTTTTGATAGCGCTGAAAAGGGCTATTAACCGTGCCACTAATGTGAACGATTTTGTTTAATAGCATTTTAAAAGAGATATTAAGTACTAGTTTTTAATATAAAAATAATAATTAATTAAAACAATAAGTTTAAAGGAGCCATACGAAATTCTTGGGGGAAAATGAAAATTTTAGCACAAACAGTAGCATCGGCATGAACCGTCGCTAATATAAGAAAATAAGAATTAATTAAGACAATAACTAATAAGGAGGCAAACAAAATTGTTTATGGGAAATTAATATTTTTCATAAATAATAGCTTCGGCCTGAACCGTCGCTAATATAAAAAAATAAATAATTATTTAAAATAAAAACTAAAAAGGAGGCAAACATGATTGGTGGGTGTAATGAAATTTTCACACAAAGAGTAGTGTATGTCCAAATAAATGATTTGTCAACACCAAGTATTTTTCTCGAAATCAAACCATTTTCTAAATATTTTTATAACAAATGCACTTGAAGGACACATGAATTAAGAAGTGAAGAAGGAATGATTAAATGTATGTCCCTTTGTTCTTAGTTCGACGACGCTGGCTGTATAGGTTATCACTCAAATGCTCACCTTCACTCATGAACTTTAGTTTTATTCGTGCTATATACTTTTGAAGTGAAATGGAGGAAAACGACTACTTAGGCGTATGCTCCTCTTATAAAGATTCTAATAAAGACAAAGAAGAGTGATCTCTTCTGTCCAAAAGGGTAAACCAACTTTGAAAGAGAAAATATAGCAACAAACAATATGCCATAAAAGTTATTTAATAGCACTTTCTTTTGTTTTTGATAGCGCTGAAAAGCGCTATTAACCGTGCCACTAATGTGAACGATTTTGTTTAATAGCATTTTAAAAGAGATATTAAGTACTAGTTTTTAATATAAAAATAATAATTAATTAAAACAATAAGTTTAAAGGAGCCATACGAAATTCGTGGGGGAAAATGAAAATTTTATCACAAACAGTAGCGTCGGCCTGAACCGTCGCTAATATAAGAAAATAAGAATTAATTAAGACAATAACTAATAAGGAGGCAAACGAAATTTGTTATGGGAAATGAATATTTTTTCAAAAACAATAGCGTCGGCCTGAACCGTCACTAATATAAAAAAATAAATAATTATTTAAAATAATAACTAAAAAGGAGGCAAACTAAATTGGTGGGTGTAATGAAATTTTTGCACAAACAGTAGCGTAGGTCCAAATAAACGTTTTGTCAAAACCAAGTATTTTTCTCGAAATCAAACCATTTTCAAAATATTTTCATAAAAAATGCACTCAAAGGACACATGAATTAAGTAGTGAAGAAGGAATGATTAAATGTATGTCCCTTTGTTCTTAGTCCGACGACGCTGGCTGTATAGGTTATCACTCGAATGCTCACCTTCACTCATGAACTTTAGTTTTATTCGTGCTATATACTTTGGAAGTGAATTGGAGGAAAACGACTACTTAGGCGTATGATCCTCTTATAAAGATTCTAATAAAGACAAAGAAGAGTGATTTCTTCTGTCCAAAAGGGTAAACCAACTTTGAAAGAGAAAATAGAGCAACAAACAATATGCCATAAAAGTTATTTAATAGCACTTTCTGTTGTTTTTGATAGCGCTGAAAAGGGCTATTAACCGTGCCACTAATGTGAACGATTTTGTTTAATAGCATTTTAAAAGAGATATTAAGTACTAGTTTTTAATATAAAAATAATAATTAATTAAAACAATAAGTTTAAAGGAGCCATACGAAATTCTTGGGGGAAAATGAAAATTTTAGCACAAACAGTAGCATCGGCATGAACCGTCGCTAATATAAGAAAATAAGAATTAATTAAGACAATAACTAATAAGGAGGCAAACGAAATTGTTTATGGGAAATTAATATTTTTCATAAATAATAGCTTCGGCCTGAACCGTCGCTAATATAAAAAAATAAATAATTATTTAAAATAAAAACTAAAAAGGAGGCAAACATGATTGGTGGGTGTAATGAAATTTTCACACAAAGAGTAGTGTATGTCCAAATAAATGATTTGTCAACACCAAGTATTTTTCTCGAAATCAAACCATTTTCTAAATATTTTTATAACAAATGCACTTGAAGGACACATGAATTAAGCAGTGAAGAAGGAATGATTAAATGTATGTCCCTTTGTTCTTAGTTCGACGACGCTGGCTGTATAGGTTATCACTCAAATGCTCACCTTCACTCATGAACTTTAGTTTTATTCGTGCTATATACTTTTGAAGTGAAATGGAGGAAAACGACTACTTAGGCGTATGCTCCTCTTATAAAGATTCTAATAAAGACAAAGAAGAGTGATCTCTTCTGTCCAAAAGGGTAAACCAACTTTGAAAGAGAAAATAGAGCAACAAACAATATGCCATAAAAGTTATTTAATAGCACTTTCTTTTGTTTTTGATAGCGCTGAAAAGCGCTATTAACCATGCCACTAATGTCTACGATTTTGTTTAATAGCATTTTAAAACAGATATTAAGTACTAGTTTTTAATATAAAAATAATAATTAATTAAAACAATAAGCTTAAAGGAGCCATACGAAATTCGTGGGGGAAAATGAAAATTTTAGCACAAACAGTAGCGTCGGCCTGAACCGTCGCTAATATAAGAAAATAAGAATTAATTAAGACAATAACTAATAAGGAGGCAAACGAAATTTGTTATGGGAAATGAATATTTTTTCAAAAACAATAGCGTCGGCCTGAACCGTCGCTAATATAAAAAAATAAATAATTATTTAAAATAATAACTAAAAAGGAGGCAAACTAAATTGGTGGGTGTAATGAAATTTTTGCACAAACAGTAGCGTAGGTCCAAATAAACGTTTTGTCAAAACCAAGTATTTTTCTCGAAATCAAACCATTTTCAAAATATTTTCATAAAAAATGCACTCAAAGGACACATGAATTAAGTAGTGAAGAAGGAATGATTAAATGTATGTCCCTTTGTTCTTAGTCCGACGACGCTGGCTGTATAGGTTATCACTCGAATGCTCACCTTCACTCATGAACTTTAGTTTTATTCGTGCTATATACTTTGGAAGTGAATTGGAGGAAAACGACTACTTAGGCGTATGATCCTCTTATAAAGATTCTAATAAAGACAAAGAAGAGTGATCTCTTCTGTCCAAAAGGGTAAACCAACTTTGAAAGAGAAAATAGAGCAACAAACAATATGCCATAAAAGTTATTTAATAGCACTTTCTGTTGTTTTTGATAGCGCTGAAAAGGGCTATTAACCGTGCCACTAATGTGAACGATTTTGTTTAATAGCATTTTAAAAGAGATATTAAGTACTAGTTTTTAATATAAAAATAATAATTAATTAAAACAATAAGTTTAAAGGAGCCATACGAAATTCTTGGGGGAAAATGAAAATTTTAGCACAAACAGTAGCATCGGCATGAACCGTCGCTAATATAAGAAAATAAGAATTAATTAAGACAATAACTAATAAGGAGGCAAACGAAATTGTTTATGGGAAATTAATATTTTTCATAAATAATAGCTTCGGCCTGAACCGTCGCTAATATAAAAAAATAAATAATTATTTAAAATAAAAACTAAAAAGGAGGCAAACATGATTGGTGGGTGTAATGAAATTTTCACACAAAGAGTAGTGTATGTCCAAATAAATGATTTGTCAACACCAAGTATTTTTCTCGAAATCAAACCATTTTCTAAATATTTTTATAACAAATGCACTTGAAGGACACATGAATTAAGCAGTGAAGAAGGAATGATTAAATGTATGTCCCTTTGTTCTTAGTTCGACGACGCTGGCTGTATAGGTTATCACTCAAATGCTCACCTTCACTCATGAACTTTAGTTTTATTCGTGCTATATACTTTTGAAGTGAAATGGAGGAAAACGACTACTTAGGCGTATGCTCCTCTTATAAAGATTCTAATAAAGACAAAGAAGAGTGATCTCTTCTGTCCAAAAGGGTAAACCAACTTTGAAAGAGAAAATAGAGCAACAAACAATATGCCATAAAAGTTATTTAATAGCACTTTCTTTTGTTTTTGATAGCGCTGAAAAGCGCTATTAACCATGCCACTAATGTCTACGATTTTGTTTAATAGCATTTTAAAACAGATATTAAGTACTAGTTTTTAATATAAAAATAATAATTAATTAAAACAATAAGCTTAAAGGAGCCATACGAAATTCGTGGGGGAAAATGAAAATTTTAGCACAAACAGTAGCGTCGGCCTGAACCGTCGCTAATATAAGAAAATAAGAATTAATTAAGACAATAACTAATAAGGAGGCAAACGAAATTTGTTATGGGAAATGAATATTTTTTCAAAAACAATAGCGTCGGCCTGAACCGTCGCTAATATAAAAAAATAAATAATTATTTAAAATAATAATTAAAAAGGAGGCAAACTAAATTGGTGGGTGTAATGAAATTTTCGCACAAACAGTAGCGTAGGTCCAAATAAACGTTTTGTCAAAACCAAGTATTTTTCTCGAAATCAAACCATTTTCAAAATATTTTCATAAAAAATGCACTCAAAGGACACATGAATTAAGTAGTGAAGAAGGAATGATTAAATGTATGTCCCTTTGTTCTTAGTCCGACGACGCTGGCTGTATAGGTTATCACTCGAATGCTCACCTTCACTCATGAACTTTAGTTTTATTCGTGCTATATACTTTTGAAGTGAATTGGAGGAAAACGACTACTTATGCGTATGCTCCTCTTATAAAGATTCTAATAAAGACAAAGAAGAGTGATCTCTTCTGTCCAAAAGGGTAAACCAACATTGAAAGAGAAAATAGAGCAACAAACAATATGCCACAAAAGTTATTTAATAGCACTTTCTTTTGTTTTTGATAGCGCTGAAAAGCGCTATAAACCGTGCCACTAATGTGAACGATTTTGTTTAATAGCATTTTAAAAGAGATATTAAGTACTAGTTTTTAATATAAAAATAATAATTAATTAAAACAATAAGTTTATAGGAGCCATACGAAATTCGTGGGGGAAAATGAAAAATTTAGCACAAACAGTAGCATCGGCCTGAACCGTCACTAATATAAGAAAATAAGAATTAATTAAGACAATAACTAATAAGTAGGCAAACGAAATTGTTTATGGGAAATTAATATTTTTCATAAAGAATAGCTTCGGCCTGAACCGTCGCTAATATAAAAAAATAAATAATTATTTAAAATAAAAACTAAAAAGGAGGCAAACATGATTGGTGGGTGTAATGAAATTTTCACACAAACAGTAGTGTAGGTCCAAATAAATGATTTGTCAACACCAAGTATTTTTCTCGAAATCAAACCATTTTCTAAATATTTTTATAACAAATGCACTTGAAGGACACATGAATTAAGTAGTGAAGAAGGAATGATTAAATGTATGTCCCTTTGTTCTTAGTCCGACGACGCTGGCTGTATAGGTTATCACTCGAATGCTCACCTTCACTCATGAAATTTAGTTTTATTCGTGCTATATACTTTTGAAGTGAAATGGAGGAAAACGACTACTTAGGCGTATGCTCCTCTTATAAAGATTCTAATAAAGAAAAAGAAGAGTGATCTCTTCTTTCCAAAAGGGTAAACCAACTTTGAAAGAGAAAATAGAGCAACAAACAATATGCCATAAAAGTTATTTAATAGCACTTTCTTTTATTTTTGATAGCGCTGAAAAGCGCTATTAACCGTGCCACTAATGTGAACGATTTTGTTTAATAACATTTTAAAACAGATATTAAGTACTAGTTTTTAATATAAAAATAATAATTAATTAAAACAATAAGTTTAAAGGAGCCATACGAAATTCATGGGGGAAAATGAAAATTTTAGCACAAACAGTAGCGTCGGCCTGAACCGTCGCTAATATAAGAAAATAAGAATTAATTAAGACAATAACTAATAAGGAGGCAAACGAAATTTGTTATGGGAAATGAATATTTTTTCAAAAACAATAGCGTCGGCCTGAACCGTCGCTAATATAAAAAAATAAATAATTATTTAAAATAATAACTAAAAAGGAGGCAAACTAAATTGGTGGGTGTAATGAAATTTTCGCACAAACAGTAGCGTAGGTCCAAATAAATGTTTTGTCAAAACCAAGTATTTTTCTCGAAATCAAACCATTTTCAAAATATTTTCATAAAAAATGCACTCAAATGACACATGAATTAAGTAGTGAAGAAGGAACGATTAAATGTATGTCCCTTTGTTCTTAGTCCGACGACGCTGGCTGTATAGGTTATCACTCGAATGCTCACCTTCACTCATGAACTTTAGTTTTATTCGTGCTATATACTTTTGAAGTGAATTGGAGGAAAATGACTACTTAGGCGTATGCTCCTCTTATAAAGATTCTAATAAAGACAAAGAAGAGTGATCTCTTCTGTCCAAAAGGGTAAACCAACTTTGAAAGAGAAAATAGAGCAACAAACAATATGCCACAAAAGTTATTTAATAGCACTTTCTTTTGTTTTTGATAGCGCTGAAAAGCGCTATTAACCGTGCCACTAATGTGAACGATTTTGTTTAATAGCATTTTAAAAGAGATATTAAGTACTAGTTTTTAATATAAAAATAATAATTAATTAAAACAATAAGTTTATAGGAGCCATACGAAATTCGTGGGGGAAAATGAAAAATTTAGCACAAACAGTAGCATCGGCCTGAACCGTCGCTAATATAAGAAAATAAGAATTAATTAAGACAATAACTAATAAGCAGGCAAACGAAATTGTTTATGGGAAATTAATATTTTTCATAAATAATAGCTTCGGTCTGAACCGTCGCTAATATAAAAAAATAAATAATTATTTAAAATAAAAACTAAAAAGGAGGCAAACATGATTGGTGGGTGTAATGAAATTTTCACACAAACAGTAGTGTAGGTCCAAATAAATGATTTGTCAACACCAAGTATTTTTCTCGAAATCAAACCATTTTCTAAATATTTTTATAACAAATGCACTTGAAGGACACATGAATTAAGTAGTGAAGAAGGAATGATTAAATGTATGTCCCTTTGTTCTTAGTCCGACGACGCTGGCTGTATAGGTTATCACTCAAATGCTCACCTTCACTCATGAACTTTAGTTTTATTCGTGCTATATACTTTTGAAGTGAATTGGAGGAAAATGACTACTTAGGCGTATGCTCCTCTTATAAAGATTCTAATAAAGACAAAGAAGAGTGATCTCTTCTGTCCAAAAGGGTAAACCAACTTTGAAAGAGAAAATAGAGCAACAAACAATATGCCACAAAAGTTATTTAATAGCACTTTCTTTTGTTTTTGATAGCGCTGAAAAGCGCTATTAACCGTGCCACTAATGTGAACGATTTTGTTTAATAGCATTTTAAAAGAGATATTAAGTACTAGTTTTTAATATAAAAATAATAATTAATTAAAACAATAAGTTTATAGGAGCCATACGAAATTCGTGGGGGAAAATGAAAAATTTAGCACAAACAGTAGCATCGGCCTGAACCGTCGCTAATATAAGAAAATAAGAATTAATTAAGACAATAACTAATAAGCAGGCAAACGAAATTGTTTATGGGAAATTAATATTTTTCATAAATAATAGCTTCGGTCTGAACCGTCGCTAATATAAAAAAATAAATAATTATTTAAAATAAAAACTAAAAAGGAGGCAAACATGATTGGTGGGTGTAATGAAATTTTCACACAAACAGTAGTGTAGGTCCAAATAAATGATTTGTCAACACCAAGTATTTTTCTCGAAATCAAACCATTTTCTAAATATTTTTATAACAAATGCACTTGAAGGACACATGAATTAAGTAGTGAAGAAGGAATGATTAAATGTATGTCCCTTTGTTCTTAGTCCGACGACGCTGGCTGTATAGGTTATCACTCGAATGCTCACCTTCACTCATGAACTTTAGTTTTATTCGTGCTATATACTTTTGAAGTGAAATGGAGGAAAACGACTACTTAGGCGTATGCTCCTCTTATAAAGATTCTAATAAAGACAAAGAAGAGTGATCTCTTCTTTCCAAAAGGGTAAACCAACTTTGAAAGAGAAAATAGAGCAACAAACAATATGCCATAAAAGTTATTTAATAGCACTTTCTTTTATTTTTGATAGCGCTGAATAGCGCTATTAACCGTGCCACTAATGTGAACGATTTTGTTTAATAACATTTTAAAACAGATATTAAGTACTAGTTTTTAATATAAAAATAATAATTAATTAAAACAATAAGTTTAAAGGAGCCATATGAAATTCGTGGGGGAAAATGAAAATTTTGGCACAAACAGTAGCGTCGGCCTGAACCGTCGCTAATATAAGAAAATAAGAATTAATTAAGATAATAACTAATAAGGAGGCAAACGAAATTTGTTATGGGAAATGAATATTTTTTCAAAAACATTAGCGTCGGCCTGAACCGTCGCTAATATAAAAAAATAAATAATTATTTAAAATAATAACTAAAAAGCAGGCAAACTAAATTGGTGGGTGTAATGAAATTTTCGCACAAACAGTAGCGTAGGTCCAAATAAACGTTTTGTCAAAACCAAGTATTTTTCTCGAAATCAAACCATTTTCAAAATATTTTCATAAAAAATGCACTCAAAGGACACATGAATTAAGTAGTGAAGAAGGAATGATTAAATGTATGTCCCTTTGTTCTTAGTCCGACGATGCTGGCTATATAGGTTATCACTCGAATGCTCACCTTCACTCATGAACTTTAGTTTTATTCGTGCTATATACTTTTGAAGTGAATTGGAGGAAAACGACTACTTAGGCGTATGCTCCTCTTATAAAGATTCTAATAAAGACAAAGAAGAGTGATCTCTTCTGTCCAAAAGGGTAAACCAACTTTGAAAGAGAAAATAGAGCAACAAACAATATGCCATAAACATTATTTGATAGCACTTTCTTTTGTTTTTGATAGCGCTGAAAAGCGCTATTAACCGTGCCACTAATGTGAACGATTTTGTTTAATAGCATTTTAAAAGATATATTAAGTACTAGTTTTTAATATAAAAATAATAATTAATTAAAACAATAAGTTTAAAGGAGCCATACAAAATTCGTGGGGGAAAATGAAAAATTTAGCACAAACAGTAGCATCGGCCTGAACCGTCGCTAATATAAGAAAATAAGAATTAATTAAGACAATAACTAATAAGGAGGCAAACGAAATTGTTTATGGGAAATTAATATTTTTCATAAATAATAGCTTCGGCCTGAACCGTCGCTAATATAAAAAAATAAATAATTATTTAAAATAAAAACTAAAAAGGAGGCAAACATGATTGGTGGGTGTAATGAAATTTTCACACAAACAGTAGTGTAGGTCCAAATAAATGATTTGTCAACACCAAATATTTTTCTCGAAATCAAACCATTTTCTAAATATTTTTATAACAAATTCACTTGAAGGACACATGAATTAAGTAGTGAAGAAGGAATGATTAAATGTATGTCCCTTTGTTCTTAGTCCGACGACGCTGGCTGTATAGGTTATCACTCGAATGCTCACCTTCACTCATGAACTTTAGTTTTATTCGTGCTATATACTTTTGAAGTGAAATGGAGGAAAACAACTACTTAGGCGTATGCTCCTCTTATAAAGATTCTAATAAAGACAAAGAAGAGTGATCTCTTCTGTCCAAAAGGGTAAACCAACTTTGAAAGAGAAAATAGAGCACCAAACAATATGCCATAAAAGTTATTTAATAGCACTTTCTTTTGTTTTTGATAGCGCTGAAAAGCGCTATTAACCGTGCCACTAATGTGAACGATTTTGTTTAATAGCATTTTAAAAGAGATATTAAGTACTACTTTTTAATATAAAAATAATAATTAATTAAAACAATAAGTTTAAAGGAGCCATACGAAATTCGTGGGGGAAAATGAAAAATTTAGCACAAACAGTAGCATCGGCCTGAACCGTCGCTAATATAAGAAAATAAGAATTAATTAAGACAATAACTAATAAGGAGGCAAACGAAATTGTTTATGGGAAATTAATATTTTTCATAAAGAATAGCTTCGGCCTGAACCGTCGCTAATATAAAAAAATAAATAATTATTTAAAATAAAAACTAAAAAGGAGGCAAACATGATTGGTGGGTGTAATGAAATTTTCACACAAACAGTAGTGTAGGTCCAAATAAATGATTTGTCAACACCAAGTATTTTTCTCGAAATCAAACCATTTTCTAAATATTTTTATAACAAATGCACTTGAAGGACACATGAATTAAGTAGTGAAGAAGGAATGATTAAATGTATGTCCCTTTGTTCTTAGTCCGACGACGCTGGCTGTATAGGTTATCACTCGAATGCTCACCTTCACTCATGAAATTTAGTTTTATTCGTGCTATATACTTTTGAAGTGAAATGGAGGAAAATGACTACTTAGGCGTATGCTCCTCTTATAAAGATTCTAATAAAGAAAAAGAAGAGTGATCTCTTCTTTCCAAAAGGGTAAACAAACTTTGAAAGAGAAAATAGAGCAACAAACAATATGCCATAAAAGTTATTTAATAGCACTTTCTTTTATTTTTGATAGCGCTGAAAAGCGCTATTAACCGTGCCACTAATGTGAACGATTTTGTTTAATAACATTTTAAAACAGATATTAAGTACTAGTTTTTAATATAAAAATAATAATTAATTAAAACAATAAGTTTAAAGGAGCCATACGAAATTCATGGGGGAAAATGAAAAATTTAGCACAAACAGTAGCGTCGGCCTGAACCGTCGCTAATATGAGAAAATAAGAATTAATTAAGACAATAACTAATAAGGAGGCAAACGAAATTGTTTATGGGAAATTAATATTTTTAATAAATAATAGCGTCGGCCTGAACCGTCGCTAATATAAAAAAATAAATAATTATTTAAAATAAAAACTAAAAAGGAGGCAAACATGATTGGTGGGTGTAATGAAATTTTCACACAAACAGTAGTGTAGGTCCAAATAAATGATTTGTCAACACCAAGTATTTTTCTCGAAATCAAACCATTTTCTAAATATTTTTATAACAAATGCACTTGAAGGACACATGAATTAAGTAATGAATAAGGAATGATTAAATGTATGTCCCTTTGTTCTTAGTCCGACGACGCTGGCTGTATAGGTTATCACTCGAATGCTCACCTTCACTCATGAACTTTAGTTTTATTCGTGCTATATACTTTTGAAGTGAAATGGAGGAAAACAACTACTTAGGCGTATGCTCCTCTTATAAAGATTCTAATAAAGACAAAGAAGAGTGATCTCTTCTGTCCAAAAGGGTAAACCAACTTTGAAAGAGAAAATAGAGCACCAAACAATATGCCATAAAAGTTATTTAATAGCACTTTCTTTTGTTTTTGATAGCGCTGAAAAGCGCTATTAACCGTGCCACTAATGTGAACGATTTTGTTTAATAGCATTTTAAAAGAGATATTAAGTACTAGTTTTTAATATAAAAATAATGATTAATTAAAACAATAAGTTTAAAGGAGCCATACGAAATTCGTGGGGGAAAATGAAAAATTTAGCACAAACAGTAGCATCGGCCTGAACCGTCGCTAATATAAGAAAATAAGAATTAATTAAGACAATAACTAATAAGGAGGCAAACGAAATTGTTTATGGGAAATTAATATTTTTCATAAATAATAGCTTCGGCCTGAACCGTCGCTAATATAAAAAAATAAATAATTATTTAAAATAAAAACTAAAAAGGAGGCAAACATGATTGGTGGGTGTAATGAAATTTTCACACAAACAGTAGTGTAGGTCCAAATAAATGATTTGTCAACACCAAGTATTTTTCTCGAAATCAAACCATTTTCTAAATATTTTTATAACAAATGCACTTGAAGGACACATGAATTAAGTAGTGAAGAAGGAATGATTAAATGTATGTCCCTTTGTTCTTAGTCCGACGACGCTGGCTGTATAGGTTATCACTCGAATGCTCACCTTCACTCATCAACTTTAGTTTTATTCGTGCTATATACTTTTGAAGTGAAATGGAGGAAAACGACTACTTAGGCGTATGCTCCTCTTATAAAGATTCTAATAAAGACAAAGAAGAGTGATCTCTTCTTTCCAAAAGGGTAAACCAACTTTGAAAGAGAAAATAGAGCAACAAACAATATGCCATAAAAGTTATTTAATAGCACTTTCTTTTGTTTTTGATAGCGCTGAAAAGCGCTATTAACCGTGCCACTAATGTGAACGATTTTGTTTAATAGCATTTTAAAAGAGATATTAAGTACTAGTTTTTAATATAAAAATAATAATTAATTAAAACAATAAGTTTAAAGGAGCCATACGAAATTCGTGGGGGAAAATGAAAATTTTAGCACAAACAGTAGCGTCGGCCTGAACCGTCGCTAATATAAGAAAATAAGAATTAATTAAGACAATAACTAATAAGGAGGCAAACGAAATTTGTTATGGGAAATGAATATTTTTTCAAAAACAATAGCGTCGGCCTGAACCGTCGCTAATATAAAAAAATAAATAATTATTTAAAATAATAACTAAAAAGGAGGCAAACTAAATTGGTGGGTGTAATGAAATTTTCGCACAAACACGAGCGTAGGTCCAAATAAACGTTTTGTCAAAACCAAGTATTTTTCTCGAAATCAAACCATTTTCAAAATATTTTCATAAAAAATGCACTCAAAGGACACGTGAATTAAGTAGTGAAGAAGGAATGATTAAATGTATGTCCCTTTGTTCTTAGTCCGACGACGCTGGCTGTATAGGTTATCACTCAAATGCTCACCTTCACTCATGAACTTTAGTTTTATTCGTGCTATATACTTTTGAAGTGAATTGGAGGAAAACGACTACTTAGGCGTATGCTCCTCTTATAAAGATTCTAATAAAGACAAAGAAGAGTGATCTCTTCTGTCCAAATGGGTAAACCAACTTTGAAAGAGAAAATAGAGCAACAAACAATATGCCATAAAAGTTATTTAATAACACTTTCTTTTGTTTTTGATAGCGCTGAAAAGCGCTATTAACCGTGCCACTAATGTGAACGATTTTGTTTAATAGCATTTTAAAAGAGATATTAAGTACTAGTTTTTAATATAAAAATAATAATTAATTAAAACAATTAGTTTAAAGGAGCCATACGAAATTCGTGGGGGAAAATGAAAATTTTAGCACAAACAGTAGCATCGGCCTGAACCGTCGCTAATATAAGAAAATAAGAATTAATTAAGACAATAACTAATAAGGAGGCAAAAGAAATTGTTTATGGGAAATTAATATTTTTCATAAATAATAGCTTCGGCCTGAACCGTCGCTAATATAAAAAAATAAATAATTATTTAAAATAAAATCTAAAAAGGAGGCAAACATGATTGGTGGGTGTAATGAAATTTTCACACAAACAGTAGTGTAGGTCCAAATAAATGATTTGTCAACACCAAGTATTTTTCTCGAAATCAAACCATTTTCTAAATATTTTTATAACAAATGCACTTGAAGGACACATGAATTAAGTAGTAAAGAAGGAATGATTAAATGTATGTCCCTTTGTTCTTAGTCCGACGACGCTGTGTATAGGTTATCACTCGAATGCTCACCTTCACTCATGAACTTTAGTTTTATTTGTGCTATATACTTTTGAAGTGAATTGGAGGAAAACGACTACTTAGGCGTATGCTCCTCTTAAAAAGAATCTAATAAAGACAAAGAAGAGTGATCTCTTCTTTCCAAAAGGGTAAACCAACTTTGAAAGAGAAAATAGAGCAACAAACAATATGCCATAAAAGTTATTTAATAGCACTTTCTTTTGTTTTTGATAGCGCTGAAAAGCGCTATTAACCATGCCACTAATGTGAACGATTTTGTTTAATAGCATTTTAAAAGAGATATTAAGTACTACTTTTTAATATAAAAATAATAATTAATTAAAACAATAAGTTTAAAGGAGCCATACGAAATTCGTGGGGGAAAATGAAAAATTTAGCACAAACAGTAGCGTCGGCCTGAACCGTCGCTAATATAAGAAAATAAGAATTAATTAAGACAATAACTAATAAGGAGGCAAATGAAATTTGTTATGGGAAATGAATATTTTTTCAAAAACAATAGCGTCGGCCTGAACCGTCGCTAATATAAAAAAATAAATAATTATTTAAAATAATAACTAAAAAGGAGGCAAACATGATTGGTGGGTGTAATGAAATTTTCACACAAACAGTAGCGTAGGTCCAAATAAACGTTTTGTCAAAACCAAGTATTTTTCTCGAAATCAAACCATTTTCAAAATATTTTCATAAAAAATGCACTCAAAGGACACATGAATTAAGTAGTGAAGAAGGAATGATTAAATGTATGTCCCTTTGTTCTTAGTCCGACGACGCTGGCTGTATAGGTTATCACTCGAATGCTCACCTTCACTCATGAACTTTAGTTTTATTCGTGCTATATACTTTTGAAGTGAATTGGAGGAAAACGACTACTTAGGCGTATGCTCCTCTTATAAAGATTCTAATAAAGACAAAGAAGAGTGATCTCTTCTGTCCAAAAGGGTAAACCAACATTGAAAGAGAAAATAGAGCAACAAACAATATGCCACAAAAGTTATTTAATAGCAATTTCTTTTGTTTTTGATAGCGCTGAAAAGCGCTATAAACCGTGCCACTAATGTGAACGATTTTGTTTAATAGCATTTTAAAAGAGATATTAAGTACTAGTTTTTAATATAAAAATAATAATTAATTAAAACAATAAGTTTATAGGAGCCATATGAAATTCGTGGGGGAAAATGAAAAATTTAGCACAAACAGTAGCATCGGCCTGAACCGTCTCTAATATAAGAAAATAAGAATTAATTAAGACAATAACTAATAAGGAGGCAAACGAAATTGTTTATGGGAAATTAATATTTTTCATAAATAATAGCTTCGGCCTGAACCGTTGCTAATATAAAAAAATAAATAATTATTTAAAATAAAAACTAAAAAGGAGGCAAACATGATTGGTGGGTGTAATGAAATTTTCACCAAAACAGTAGTGTAGGTCCAAATAAATGATTTGTCAACACCAAGTATTTTTCTCGAAATCAAACCATTTTCTAAATATTTTTATAACAAATGCACTTGAAGGACACATGAATTAAGTAGTGAAGAAGGAATGATTAAATGTATGTCCCTTTGTTCTTAGTCCGACGACGCTGGCTGTATAGGTTATCACTCGAATGCTCACCTTCACTCATGAACTTTAGTTTTATTCGTGCTATATACTTTTGAAGTGAAATGGAGGAAAACGACTACTTAGGCGTATGCTCCTCTTATAAAGATTCTAATAAAGAAAAAGAAGAGTGATCTCTTCTTTCCAAAAGGGTAAACCAACTTTGAAAGAGAAAATAGAGCAACAAACAAAATGCCATAAAAGTTATTTAATAGCACTTTCTTTTGTTTTTGATAGCGCTGAAAAGCGCTATTAACCGTGCCACTAATGTGAACGATTTTGTTTAATAACATTTTAAAACAGATATTAAGTACTAGTTTTTAATATAAAAATAATAATTAATTAAAACAATAAGTTTAAAGGAGCCATACGAAATTCGTGGGGGAAAATGAAAATTTTAGCACAAACAGTAGCGTCGGCCTGAACCGTCGCTAATATAAGAAAATAAGAATTAATTAAGACAATAACTAATAAGGAGGCAAACGAAATTTGTTATGGGAAATGAATATTTTTTCAAAAACAATAGCGTCGGCCTGAACCGTCGCTAATATAAAAAAATAAATAATTATTTAAAATAATAACTAAAAAGGAGGCAAACTAAATTGGTGGGTGTAATGAAATTTTCGCACAAACAGTAGCGTAGGTCCAAATAAATGTTTTGTCAAAACCAAGTATTTTTCTCGAAATCAAACCATTTTCAAAATATTTTCATAAAAAATGCACTCAAAGGACACATGAATTAAGTAGTGAAGAAGGAATGATTAAATGTATGTCCCTTTGTTCTTAGTCCGACGACGCTGGCTGTATAGGTTATCACTCGAATGCTCACCTTCACTCATGAACTTTAGTTTTATTCGTGCTATATACTTTTGAAGTGAATTGGAGGAAAACGACTACTTAGGCGTATGCTCCTCTTATAAAGATTCTAATAAAGACAAAGAAGAGTGATCTCTTCTGTCCAAAAGGGTAAACCAACTTTGAAAGAGAAAATAGAGCAACAAACAATATACCATAAAAGTTATTTAATAGCACTTTCTTTTGTTTTTGATAGCGCTGAAAAGCGCTATTAACCGTGCCACTAATGTGAACGATTTTGTTTAATAGCATTTTAAAAGAGATATTAAGTACTAGTTTTTAATATAAAAATAATAATTAATTAAAACAATAAGTTTAAAGGAGCCATACGAAATTCGTGGGGGAAAATGAAAAATTTAGCACAAACAGTAGCATCGGCCTGAACCGTCGCTAATATAAGAAAATAAGAATTAATTAAGACAATAACTAATAAGGAGGCAAACGAAATTGTTTATGTGAAATTAATATTTTTCATAAATAATAGCTTCGGCCTGAACCGTCGCTAATATAAAAAAATAAATAATTATTTAAAATAAAAACTAAAAAGGAGGCAAACATGATTGGTGGGTGTAATGAAATTTTCACACAAACAGTAGTGTAGGTCCAAATAAATGATTTGAAAACACCAAGTATTTTTCTCGAAATCAAACCATTTTCTAAATATTTTTATAACAAATGCACTTGAAGGACACATGAATTAAGTAGTGAAGAAGGAATGATTAAATGTATGTCCCTTTGTTCTTAGTCCGACGACGCTGGCTGTATAGGTTATCACTCGAATGCTCACCGTCACTCATGAACTTTAGTTTTATTCGTGCTATATACTTTTGAAGTGAAATGGAGGAAAATGACTACTTAGGCGTATGCTCCTCTTATAAAGATTCTAATAAAGACAAAGAAGAGTGATCTCTTCTGTCCAAAAGGGTAAACCAACTTTGAAAGAGAAAATAGAGCAACAAACAATATGCCATAAAAGTTATTTAATAGCACTTTCTTTTGTTTTTGATAGCGCTGAAAAGCGCTATTAACCGTGCCACTAATGTGAACGATTTTGTTTAATAGCATTTTAAAACAGATATTAAGTACTAGTTTTTAATATAAAAATAATAATTAATTAAAACAATAAGCTTAAAGGAGCCATACGAAATTCGTGGGGGAAAATGAAAATTTTAGCACAAACAGTAGCGTCGGCCTGAACCGTCGCTAATATAAGAAAATAAGAATTAATTAAGACAATAACTAATAAGGAGGCAAACGAAATTTGTTATGGGAAATGAATATTTTTTCAAAAACAATAGCGTCGGCCTGAACCATCGCTAATATAAAAAAATAAATAATTATTTAAAATAATAACTAAAAAGGAGGCAAACTAAATTGGTGGGTGTAATGAAATTTTCGCACAAACAGTAGCGTAGGTCCAAATAAACGTTTTGTCAAAACCAAGTATTTTTCTCGAAATCAAACCATTTTCAAAATATTTTCATAAAAAATGCACTCAAAGGACACATGAATTAAGTAGTGAAGAAGGAATGATTAAATGTATGTCCCTTTGTTCTTAGTCCGACGACGCTGGCTGTATAGGTTATCACTCGAATGCTCACCTTCACTCATGAACTTTAGTTTTATTCGTGCTATATACTTTTGAAGTGAATTGGAGGAAAACGACTACTTAGGCGTATGCTCCTCTTATAAAGATTCGAATAAAGACAAAGAAGAGTGATCTCTTCTGTCCAAAAGGGTAAACCAACTTTGAAAGAGAAAATAGAGCAACAAACAATATGCCACAAAAGTTATTTAATAGCACTTTCTTTTGTTTTTGATAGCGCTGAAAAGCGCTATTAACCGTGCCACTAATGTGAACGATTTTGTTTAATAGCATTTTAAAAGAGATATTAAGTACTAGTTTTTAATATAAAAATAATAATTAATTAATACAATAAGTTTAAAGGAGCCATTAGAAATTCGTGGGGGAAAATGAAAATTTTAGCACAAACAGTAGCGTCGGCCTGAACCGTCGCTAATATAAGAAAATAAGAATTAATTAAGACAATAACTAATAAGGAGGCAAACGAAATTGTTTATGGGAAATGAATATTTTTTCAAAAACAATAGCGTCGGCCTGAACCGTCGCTAATATAAAAAAATAAATAATTATTTAAAATAATAACTAAAAAGAAGGCAAACTAAATTGGTGGGTGTAATGAAATTTTCGCACAAACAGTAGCGTAGGTCCAAATAAACGTTTTGTCAAAACCAAGTATTTTTCTCGAAATCAAACCATTTTCAAAATATTTTCATAAAAAATGCACTCAAAGGGCACATGAATTAAGTAGTGAAGAAGGAATGATTAAATGTATGTCCATTTGTTCTTAGTCCGACGATGCTGGCTGTATAGGTTATCACTCGAATGCTCACCTTCACTCATGAACTTTAGTTTTATTCGTGCTATATACTTTTGAAGTGAATTGGAGGAAAACGACTACTTAGGCGTATGCTCCTCTTATAAAGATTCTAATAAAGACAAAGAAGAGTGATCTCTTCTGTCCAAAAGGGTAAACCAACTTTGAAAGAGAAAATAGAGCAACAAACAATATGCCATAAACGTTATTTGATAGCACTTTCTTTTGTTTTTGATAGCGCTGAAAAGCGCTATTAACCGTGCCACTAATGTGAACGATTTTGTTTAATAGCATTTTAAAAGATATATTAAGTACTAGTTTTTAATATAAAAATAAAAATTAATTAAAACAATAAGTTTAAAGGAGCCATACAAAATTCGTGGGGGAAAATGAAAAATTTAGCACAAACAGTAGCATTGGCCTGAACCGTCGCTAATATAAAAAAATAAATAATTTTTTAAAATAAAAACTAAAAAGGAGGCAAACATGATTGGTGGGTGTAATGAAATTTTCACACAAACAGTAGTGTAGGTCCAAATAAATGATTTGTCAACACCAAGTATTTTTCTCGAAATCAAACCATTTTCTAAATATTTTTATAACAAATGCACTTGAAGGACACATGAATTAAGTAGTGAAGAAGGAATGATTAAATGTATTTCCCTTTGTTCTTAGTCCGACGATGCTGGCTGTATAGGTTATCACTCGAATGCTCACCTTCACTCATGAACTTTAGTTTTATTCGTGCTATATACTTTTGAAGTGAAATGGAGGAAAACAACTACTTAGGCGTATGCTCCTCTTATAAAGATTCTAATAAAGACAAAGAAGAGTGATCTCTTCTGTCCAAAAGGGTAAACCAACTTTGAAAGAGAAAATAGAGCACCAAACAATATGCCATAAAAGTTATTTAATAACACTTTCTTTTGTTTTTGATAGCGCTGAAAAGCGTTATTAACCGTGCCACTAATGTGAACGATTTTGTTTAATAGCATTTTAAAAGAGATATTAAGTACTAGTTTTTAATATAAAAATAATAATTAATTAAAATAATAAGTTTAAAGGAGCCATACGAAATTCGTGGGGGAAAATGAAAAATTTAGCACAAACAGTAGCATCGGCCTGAACCGTCGCTAATATAAGAAAATACGAATTAATTAAGACAATAACTAATAAGGAGGCAAACGAAATTGTTTATGGGAATTTAATATTTTTCATAAATAATAGCTCCGTCCTGAACCGTCGCTAATATAAAAAAATAAATAATTATTTAAAATAAAAACTAAAAAGGAGGCAAACATGATTGGTGGGTGTAATGAAATTTTCACACAAAATGTAGTGTAGGTCCAAATAAATGATTTGTCAACACCAAGTATTTTTCTCGAAATCAAACCATTTTCTAAATATTTTTATAACAAATGCACTTGAAGGACACATGAATTAAGTAGTGAAGAAGGAATGATTAAATGTATGTCCCTTTGTTCTTAGTCCGACGATGCTGGCTGTATAGGTTATCACTCGAATGCTCACCTTCACTCATGAACTTTAGTTTTATTCGTGCTATATACTTTTGAAGTGAAATGGAGGAAAACGACTACTTAGGTGTATGCTCCTCTTATAAAGATTCTAATAAAGACAAAGAAGAGTGATCTCTTCTGTCCAAAAGGGTAAACCAACTTTGAAAGAGAAATAGAGCAACAAACAATATGCCATAAAAGTTATTTAATAGCACTTTCTTTTGTTTTTGATAGCGCTGAAAAGCGCTATTAACCGTGCCGCTAATGTGAACGATTTTGTTTAATAGCATTTTAAAAGAGATATTAAGTACTACTTTTTAATATAAAAATAATAATTAATTAAAACAATAAGTTTAAAGGAGCCATACGAAATTCGTGGGGGAAAATGAAAATTTTAGCACAAACAGTAGCGTCGGCCTGAACCGTCGCTAATATAAGAAAATAAGAATTAATTAAGACAATAACTAATAAGGAGGCAAATGAAATTTGTTATGGGAAATGAATATTTTTTCAAAAACAATAGCGTCGGCCTGAACCGTCGCTAATATAAAAAAATAAATAATTATTTAAAATAATAACTAAAAAGGAGGCAAACTAAATTGGTGGGTGTAATGAAATTTTCGCACAAACAGTAGCGTAGGTCCAAATAAACGTTTTGTCAAAACCAAGTATTTTTCTCGAAATCAAACCATTTTCAAAATATTTTCATAAAAAATGCACTCAAAGGACACATGAATTAAGTAGTGAAGAAGGAATGATTAAATGTATGTCCCTTTGTTCTTAGTCCGACGACGCTGGCTGTATAGGTTATCACTCGAATGCTCACCTTCACTCATGAACTTTAGTTTTATTCGTGCTATATACTTTTGAAGTGAATTGGAGGAAAATGACTACTTAGGCGTACGCTCCTCTTATGAAGATTCTAATAAAGACAAAGAAGAGTGATCTCTTCTGTCCAAAAGGGTAAACCAACTTCGAAAGAGAAAATAGAGCAACAAACAATATGCCATAAAAGTTATTTAATAGCACTTTCTTTTGTTTTTGATAGCGCTGAAAAGCGCTATTAACCGTGCCACTAATGTGAACGATTTTGTTTAATAGCATTTTAAAAGAGATATTAAGTACTAGTTTTTAATATAAAAATAATAATTAATTAAAACAATAAGTTTAAAGGAGCCATACGAAATTCGTGGGGGAAAATGAAAAATTTAGCACAAACAGTGGCATCGGCCTGAACCGTCGCTAATATAAGAAAATAAGAATTAATTAAGACAATAACTAATAAGGAGGCAAAAGAAATTGTTTATGGGAAATTAATAATTTTCATAAATAATAGCTTCGGCCTGAACCGTCGCTAATATAAAAAAATAAATAATTATTTAAAATAAAAACTAAAAAGGAGGCAAACATGATTGGTGGGTGTAATGAAATTTTCACACAAACAGTAGTGTAGGTCCAAATAAATGATTTGTCAACACCAAGTATTTTTCTCGAAATCAAACCATTTTCTAAATATTTTTATAACAAATGCACTTGAAGGACACATGAATTAAGTAGTAAAGAAGGAATGATTAAATGTATGTCCCTTTGTTCTTAGTCCGACGACGCTGGCTGTATAGGTTATCACTCGAATGCTCACCTTCACTCATGAACTTTAGTTTTATTCGTGCTATATACTTTTGAAGTGAAATGGAGGAAAACGACTACTTAGGCATATGCTCCTCTTAAAAAGAATCTAATAAAGTCAAAGAAGAGTGATCTCTTCTGTCCAAAAGGGTAAACCAACTTTGAAAGAGAAAATAGAGCAACAAACAATATGCCATAAAAGTTATTTAATAGCACTTTCTTTTGTTTTTGATAGCGCTGAAAAGCGCTATTAACCGTGCCACTAATGTGAACGATTTTGTTTAATAGCATTTTAAAAGAGATATTAAGTACTAGTTTTTAATATAAAAATAATAATTAATTAAAACAATAAGTTTAAAGGAGCCATACGAAATTCGTGGGGGAAAATGAAAATTTTAGCACAAACAGTAGCGGCGGCCTGAACCGTGGCTAATATAAGAAAATAAGAATTAATTAAGACAATAACTAATAAGGAGGCAAACGAAATTTGTTATGGGAAATGAATATTTTTTCAAAAACAATAGCGTCGGCCTGAACCGTCGCTAATATAAAAAAATAAATAATTATTTAAAATAATAACTAAAAAGAAGGCAAACTAAATTGGTGGGTGTAATGAAATTTTCGCACAAACAGTAGCGTAGGTCCAAATAAACGTTTTGTCAAAACCAAGTATTTTTCTCGAAATCAAACCATTTTCAAAATATTTTCATAAAAAATGCACTCAAAGGACACATGAATTAAGTAGTGAAGAAAGAATGATTAAATGTATGTCCCTTTGTTCTTAGTCCGACGATGCTGGTTGTATAGGTTATCACTCGAATGCTCACCTTCACTCATGAACTTTAGTTTTATTCGTGCTATATACTTTTGAAGTGAATTGGAGGAAAACGACTACTTAGGCGTATGCTCCTCTTATAAAGATTCTAATAAAGACAAAGAAGAGTGATCTCTTCTGTCCAAAAGGGTAAACCAACTTTGAAAGAGAAAATAGAGCAACAAACAATATGCCATAAACGTTATTTGATAGCACTTTCTTTTATTTTTGATAGCGCTGAAAAGCGCTATTAACCGTGCCACTAATGTGAACGATTTTGTTTAATAGCATTTTAAAAGATATATTAAGTACTAGTTTTTAATATAAAAATAATAATTAATTAAAACAATAAGTTTAAAGGAGCCATACAAAATTCGTGGGGGAAAATGAAAAATTTAGCACAAACAGTAGCATCGGCCTGAACCGTCGCTAATATGAGAAAATAAGAATTAATTAAGACAATAACTAATAAGGAGGCAAACGAAATTGTTTATGGGAAATTAATATTTTTAATAAATAATAGCTTCGGCCTGAACCGTCGCTAATATAAAAAAATAAATAATTATTTAAAATAAAAACTAAAAAGGAGGCAAACATGATTGGTGGGTGTAATGAAATTTTCACACAAACAGTAGTGTAGGTCCAAATAAATGATTTGTCAACACCAAGTATTTTTCTCGAAATCAAACCATTTTCTAAATATTTTTATAACAAATGCACTTGAAGGACACATGAATTAAGTAGTGAAGAAGGAATGATTAAATGTATGTCCCTTTGTTCTTAGTCCGACGACGCTGGCTGTATAGGTTATCACTCGAATGCTCACCTTCACTCATGAACTTTAGTTTTATTCGTGCTATATACTTTTGAAGTGAAATGGAGGAAAACAACTACTTAGGCGTATGCTCCTCTTATAAAGATTCTAATAAAGACAAAGAAGAGTGATCTCTTCTGTCCAAAAGGGTAAACCAACTTTGAAAGAGAAAATAGAGCACCAAACAATATGCCATAAAAGTTATTTAATAGCACTTTCTTTTGTTTTTGATAGCGCTGAAAAGCGTTATTAACCTTGCCACTAATGTGAACGATTTTGTTTAATAGCATTTTAAAAGAGATATTAAGTACTAGTTTTTAATATAAAAATAATAATTAATTAAAACAATAAGTTTAAAGGAGCCATACGAAATTCGTGGGGGAAAATGAAAAATTTAGCACAAACAGTAGCATCGGCCTGAACCGTCGCTAATATAAGAAAATACGAATTAATTAAGACAATAACTAATAAGGAGGCAAACGAAATTGTTTATGGGAAATTAATATTTTTCATAAATAATAGCTTCGGCCTGAACCGTCGCTAATATAAAAAAATAAATAATTATTTAAAATAAAAACTAAAAAGGAGGCAAACATGATTGGTGGGTGTAATGAAATTTTCACACAAAATGTAGTGTAGGTCCAAATAAATGATTTGTCAACACCAAGTATTTTTCTCGAAATCAAACCATTTTCTAAATATTTTTATAACAAATGCACTTGAAGGACACATGAATTAAGTAGTGAAGAAGGAATGATTAAATGTATGTCCCTTTGTTCTTAGTCCGACGACGCTGGCTGTATAGGTTATCACTCGAATGCTCACCTTCACTCATGAACTTTAGTTTTATTCGTGCTATATACTTTTGAAGTGAAATGGAGGAAAACGACTACTTAGGCATATGCTCCTCTTAAAAATAATCTAATAAAGACAAAGAAGAGTGATCTCTTCTGTCCAAAAGGGTAAACCAACTTTGAAAGAGAAAATAGAGCAACAAACAATATGCCATAAAAGTTATTTAATAACACTTTCTTTTGTTTTTGATAGCGCTGAAAAGCGCTATTAACCGTGCCACTAATGTGAACGATTTTGTTTAATAGCATTTTAAAAGAGATATTAAGTACTAGTTTTTAATATAAAAATAATAATTCATTAAAACAATAAGTTTAAAGGAACCATACAAAATTCGTGGGGGAAAATGAAAAATTTAGCCTAAACAGTAGCATCGGCCTGAACCGTCGCTAATATAAGAAAATACGAATTAATTAAGACAATAACTAATAAGGAGGCAAACTAAATTGTTTATGGGAAATTAATATTTTTCATAAATAATAGCTTCGGCCTGAACCGTCGCTAATATAAAAAAATAAATAATTATTTAAAATAAAAACTAAAAAGGAGGCAAACATGATTGGTGGGTGTAATGAAATTTTCACACAAAATGTAGTGTAGGTCCAAATAAATGATTTGTCAACACCAAGTATTTTTCTCGAAATCAAACCATTTTCTAAATATTTTTATAACAAATGCACTTGAAGGACACATGAATTAAGTAGTGAAGAAGGAATGATTAAATGTATGTCCCTTTGTTCTTAGTCCGACGACGCTGGCTGTATAGGTTATCACTCGAATGCTCACCTTCACTCATGAACTTTAGTTTTATTCGTGCTATATACTTTTGAAGTGAATTGGAGGAAAACGACTACTTAGGCGTATGCTCCTCTTATAAAGATTCTAATAAAGACAAAGAAGAGTGATCTCTTCTGTCCAAAAGGGTAAACCAACTTTGAAAGAGAAAATAGAGCAACAAACAATATGCCATAAACGTTATTTGATAGCACTTTCTTTTATTTTTGATAGCGCTGAAAAGCGCTATTAACCGTGCCACTAATGTGAACGATTTTGTTTAATAGCATTTTAAAAGATATATTAAGTACTAGTTTTTAATATAAAAATAATAATTAATTAAAACAATAAGTTTAAAGGAGCCATACAAAATTCGTGGGGGAAAATGAAAAATTTAGCACAAACAGTAGCATCGGCCTGAACCGTCGCTAATATGAGAAAATAAGAATTAATTAAGACAATAACTAATAAGGAGGCAAACGAAATTGTTTATGGGAAATTAATATTTTTAATAAATAATAGCTTCGGCCTGAACCGTCGCTAATATAAAAAAATAAATAATTATTTAAAATAAAAACTAAAAAGGAGGCAAACATGATTGGTGGGTGTAATGAAATTTTCACACAAACAGTAGTGTAGGTCCAAATAAATGATTTGTCAACACCAAGTATTTTTCTCGAAATCAAACCATTTTCTAAATATTTTTATAACAAATGCACTTGAAGGACACATGAATTAAGTAGTGAAGAAGGAATGATTAAATGTATGTCCCTTTGTTCTTAGTCCGACGACGCTGGCTGTATAGGTTATCACTCGAATGCTCACCTTCACTCATGAACTTTAGTTTTATTCGTGCTATATACTTTTGAAGTGAAATGGAGGAAAACAACTACTTAGGCGTATGCTCCTCTTATAAAGATTCTAATAAAGACAAAGAAGAGTGATCTCTTCTGTCCAAAAGGGTAAACCAACTTTGAAAGAGAAAATAGAGCACCAAACAATATGCCATAAAAGTTATTTAATAGCACTTTCTTTTGTTTTTGATAGCGCTGAAAAGCGTTATTAACCTTGCCACTAATGTGAACGATTTTGTTTAATAGCATTTTAAAAGAGATATTAAGTACTAGTTTTTAATATAAAAATAATAATTAATTAAAACAATAAGTTTAAAGGAGCCATACGAAATTCGTGGGGGAAAATGAAAAATTTAGCACAAACAGTAGCATCGGCCTGAACCGTCGCTAATATAAGAAAATACGAATTAATTAAGACAATAACTAATAAGGAGGCAAACGAAATTGTTTATGGGAAATTAATATTTTTCATAAATAATAGCTTCGGCCTGAACCGTCGCTAATATAAAAAAATAAATAATTATTTAAAATAAAAACTAAAAAGGAGGCAAACATGATTGGTGGGTGTAATGAAATTTTCACACAAAATGTAGTGTAGGTCCAAATAAATGATTTGTCAACACCAAGTATTTTTCTCGAAATCAAACCATTTTCTAAATATTTTTATAACAAATGCACTTGAAGGACACATGAATTAAGTAGTGAAGAAGGAATGATTAAATGTATGTCCCTTTGTTCTTAGTCCGACGACGCTGGCTGTATAGGTTATCACTCGAATGCTCACCTTCACTCATGAACTTTAGTTTTATTCGTGCTATATACTTTTGAAGTGAAATGGAGGAAAACGACTACTTAGGCATATGCTCCTCTTAAAAATAATCTAATAAAGACAAAGAAGAGTGATCTCTTCTGTCCAAAAGGGTAAACCAACTTTGAAAGAGAAAATAGAGCAACAAACAATATGCCATAAAAGTTATTTAATAACACTTTCTTTTGTTTTTGATAGCGCTGAAAAGCGCTATTAACCGTGCCACTAATGTGAACGATTTTGTTTAATAGCATTTTAAAAGAGATATTAAGTACTAGTTTTTAATATAAAAATAATAATTCATTAAAACAATAAGTTTAAAGGAACCATACAAAATTCGTGGGGGAAAATGAAAAATTTAGCCTAAACAGTAGCATCGGCCTGAACCGTCGCTAATATAAGAAAATACGAATTAATTAAGACAATAACTAATAAGGAGGCAAACTAAATTGTTTATGGGAAATTAATATTTTTCATAAATAATAGCTTCGGCCTGAACCGTCGCTAATATAAAAAAATAAATAATTATTTAAAATAAAAACTAAAAAGGAGGCAAACATGATTGGTGGGTGTAATGAAATTTTCACACAAAATGTAGTGTAGGTCCAAATAAATGATTTGTCAACACCAAGTATTTTTCTCGAAATCAAACCATTTTCTAAATATTTTTATAACAAATGCACTTGAAGGACACATGAATTAAGTAGTGAAGAAGGAATGATTAAATGTATGTCCCTTTGTTCTTAGTCCGACGACGCTGGCTGTATAGGTTATCACTCGAATGCTCACCTTCACTCATGAACTTTAGTTTTATTCGTGCTATATACTTTTGAAGTGAATTGGAGGAAAACGACTACTTAGGCGTATGCTCCTCTTATAAAGATTCTAATAAAGACATAGAAGAGTGATCTCTTCTGTCCAAAAGGGTAAACCAACTTTGAAAGAGAAAATAGAGCAACAAACAATATGCCATAAAAGTTATTTAATAGCACTTTCTTTTGTTTTTGATAGCGCTGAAAAGCGCTATTAACCGTGCCACTAATGTGAACGATTTTGTTTAATAGCATTTTAAAAGAGATATTAAGTACTAGTTTTTAATATAAAAATAATAATTAATTAAAACAATAAGTTTAAAGGAGCCATACGAAATTCGTGGGGGAAAATGAAAAATTTAGCACAAACAGTAGCATCGGCCTGAACCGTCGCTAATATAAGAAAATAAGAATTAATTAAGACAATAACTAATAAGGAGGCAAAAGAAATTCTTTATGGGAAATTAATATTTTTCATGAATAATAGCTTCGGCCTGAACCGTCGCTAATATAAAAAAATAAATAATTATTTAAAATAAAAACTAAAAAGGACGCAAACATGATTGGTGGGTGTAATGAAATTTTCACACAAACAGTAGTGTAGGTCCAAATAAATGATTTGTCAACAGCAAGTATTTTTCTCGAAATCAAACCATTTTCTAAATATTTTTATAACAAATGCACTTGAAGGACACATGAATTAAGTAGTAAAGAAGGAATGATTAAATGTATGTCCCTTTGTTCTTAGTCCGACGACGCTGGCTGTATAGGTTATCACTCGAATGCTCACCTTCACTCATGAACTTTAGTTTTATTCGTGCTATATACTTTTGAAGTGAAATGGAGGAAAACGACTACTTAGGAATATGCTCCTCTTAAAAAGAATCTAATAAAGACAAAGAAGAGTGATCTCTTCTGTCCAAAAGGGTAAACCAACTTTGAAAGAGAAAATAGAGCAACAAACAATATGCCATAAAAGTTATTTAATAGCACTTTCTTTTGTTTTTGATAGCGCTGAAAAGCGCTATTAACCGTGCCACTAATGTGAACGATTTTGTTTAATAGCATTTTAAAAGAGATATTAAGTACTAGTTTTTAATATAAAAATAATAATTCATTAAAACAATAAGTTTAAAGGAGCCATACGAAATTCGTGGGGGAAAATGAAAATTTTAGCACAAACAGTAGCGTCGGCCTGAACCGTCGCTAATATAAGAAAATACGAATTAATTAAGACAATAACTAATAAGGAGGCAAACGAAATTGTTTATGGGAAATTAATATTTTTCATAAATAATAGCTTCGGCCTGAACCGTCGCTAATATAAAAAAATAAATAATTATTTAAAATAAAAACTAAAAAGGAGGCAAACATGATTGGTGGGTGTAATGAAATTTTCACACAAAATGTAGTGTAGGTCCAAATAAATGATTTGTCAACACAAAGTATTTTTCTCGAAATCAAACCATTTTCTAAATATTTTTATAACAAATGCACTTGAAGGACACATGAATTAAGTAGTGAAGAAGGAATGATTAAATGTATGTCCCTTTGTTCTTAGTCCGACGATGCTGGCTGTATAGGTTATCACTCGAATGCTCACCTTCACTCATGAACTTTAGTTTTATTCGTGCTATATACTTTTTAAGTGAAATGGAGGAAAACGACTACTTAGGTGTATGCTCCTCTTATAAAGATTCTAATAAAGACAAAGAAGAGTGATCTCTTCTGTCCAAAAGGGTAAACCAACTTTGAAAGAGAAATAGAGCAACAAACAATATGCCATAAAAGTTATTTAATAGCACTTTCTTTTGTTTTTGATAGCGCTGAAAAGCGCTATTAACCGTGCCACTAATGTGAACGATTTTGTTTAATAGCATTTTAAAAGAGATATTAAGTACTACTTTTTAATATAAAAATAATAATTAATTAAAACAATAAGTTTAAAGGAGCCATACGAAATTCGTGGGGGAAAATGAAAATTTTAGCACAAACAGTAGCGTCGGCCTGAACCATCGCTAATATAAGAAAATAAGAATTAATTAAGACAATAACTAATAAGGAGGCAAACGAAATTTGTTATGGGAAATGAATATTTTTTCAAAAACAATAGCGTCGGCCTGAACCGTCGCTAATATAAAAAAATAAATAATTATTTAAAATAATAACTAAAAAGGAGGCAAACTAAATTGGTGGGTGTAATGAAATTTTCGCACAAACAGTAGCGTAGGTCCAAATAAACGTTTTGTCAAAACCAAGTATTTTTCTCGAAATCAAACCATTTTCAAAATATTTTCATAAAAAATGCACTCAAAGGACACATGAATTAAGTAGTGAAAAAGGAATGATTAAATGTATGTCCCTTTCTTCTTAGTCCGACGACGCTGGCTGTATAGGTTATCACTCGAATGCTCACCTTCACTCATGAACTTTAGTTTTATTCGTGCTATATACTTTTGAAGTGAATTGGAGGAAAACGACTACTTAGGCGTATGCTCCTCTTATAAAGATTCTAATAAAGACATAGAAGAGTGATCTCTTCTGTCCAAAAGGGTAAACCAACTTTGAAAGAGAAAATAGAGCAACAAACAATATGCCATAAAAGTTATTTAATAGCACTTTCTTTTGTTTTTGATAGCGCTGAAAAGCGCTATTAACCGTGCCACTAATGTGAACGATTTTGTTTAATAGCATTTTAAAAGAGATATTAAGTACTAGTTTTTAATATAAAAATAATAATTAATTAAAACAATAAGTTTAAAGGAGCCATACGAAATTCGTGGGGGAAAATGAAAAATTTAGCACAAACAGTAGCATCGGCCTGAACCGTCGCTAATATAAGAAAATAAGAATTAATTAAGACAATAACTAATAAGGAGGCAAAAGAAATTGTTTATGGGAAATTAATATTTTTCATGAATAATAGCTTCGGCCTGAACCGTCGCTAATATAAAAAAATAAATAATTATTTAAAATAAAAACTAAAAAGGACGCAAACATGATTGGTGGGTGTAATGAAATTTTCACACAAACAGTAGTGTAGGTCCAAATAAATGATTTGTCAACACCAAGTATTTTTCTCGAAATCAAACCATTTTCTAAATATTTTTATAACAAGTGCACTTGAAGGACACATGAATTAAGTAGTAAAGAAGGAATGATTAAATGTATGTCCCTTTGTTCTTAGTCCGACGACGCTGGCTGTATAGGTTATCACTCGAATGCTCACCTTCACTCATGAACTTTAGTTTTATTCGTGCTATATACTTTTGAAGTGAAATGGAGGAAAACGACTACTTAGGCATATGCTCCTCTTAAAAAGAATCTAATAAAGACAAAGAAGAGTGATCTCTTCTGTCCAAAAGGGTAAACCAACTTTGAAAGAGAAAATAGAGCAACAAACAATATGCCATAAAAGTTATTTAATAGCACTTTCTTTTGTTTTTGATAGCGCTGAAAAGCGCTATTAACCGTGCCACTAATGTGAACGATTTTGTTTAATAGCATTTTAAAAGAGATATTAAGTACTAGTTTTTAATATAAAAATAATAATTCATTAAAACAATAAGTTTAAAGGAGCCATACGAAATTCGTGGGGGAAAATGAAAATTTTAGCACAAACAGTAGCGTCGGCCTGAACCGTCGCTAATATAAGAAAATAAGAATTAATTAAGACAATAACTAATAAGGAGGCAAACGAAATTTGTTATGGGAAATGAATATTTTTTCAAAAACAATAGCGTCGGCCTGAACCGTCGCTAATATAAAAAAATAAATAATTATTTAAAATAATTACTAAAAAGGAGGAAAACTAAATTGGTGGGTGTAATGAAATTTTCGCACAAACAGTAGCGTAGGTCCAAATAAACGTTTTGTCAAAACCAAGTATTTTTCTCGAAATCAAACCATTTTCAAAATATTTTCATAAAAAATGCACTCAAAGGACACATGAATTAAGTAGTGAAGAAGGAATGATTAAATGTATGTCCCTTTGTTCTTAGTCCGACGACGCTGGCTGTATAGGTTATCACTCGAATGCTCACCTTCACTCATGAACTTTAGTTTTATTCGTGCTATATACTTTTGAAGTGAATTGGAGGAAAACGACTACTTAGGCGTATGCTCCTCTTATAAAGATTCTAATAAAGACATAGAAGAGTGATCTCTTCTGTCCAAAAGGGTAAACCAACTTTGAAAGAGAAAATAGAGCAACAAACAATATGCCATAAAAGTTATTTAATAGCACTTTCTTTTGTTTTTGATAGCGCTGAAAAGCGCTATTAACCGTGCCACTAATGTGAACGATTTTGTTTAATAGCATTTTAAAAGAGATATTAAGTACTAGTTTTTAATATAAAAATAATAATTAATTGAAACAATAAGTTTAAAGGAGCCATACGAAATTCGTGGGGGAAAATGAAAAATTTAGCACAAACAGTAGCATCGGCCTGAACCGTCGCTAATATAAGAAAATAAGAATTAATTAAGACAATAACTAATAAGGAGGCAAAAGAAATTGTTTATGGGAAATTAATATTTTTCATAAATAATAGCTTCGGCCTGAACCGTCGCTAATATAAAAAAATAAATAATTATTTAAAATAAAAACTAAAAAGGAGGCAAACATGATTGGTGGGTGTAATGAAATTTTCACACAAACAGTAGTGTAGGTCCAAATAAATGATTTGTCAACACCAAGTATTTTTCTCGAAATCAAACCATTTTCTAAATATTTTTATAACAAATGCACTTGAAGGACACATGAATTAAGTAGTAAAGAAGGAATGATTAAATGTATGTCCCTTTGTTCTTAGTCCGACGACGCTGGCTGTATAGGTTATCACTCGAATGCTCACCTTCACTCATGAACTTTAGTTTTATTCGTGCTATATACTTTTGAAGTGAAATGGAGGAAAACGACTACTTAGGAATATGCTCCTCTTAAAAAGAATCTAATAAAGACAAAGAAGAGTGATCTCTTCTGTCCAAAAGGGTAAACCAACTTTGAAAGAGAAAATAGAGCAACAAACAATATGCCATAAAAGTTATTTAATAGCACTTTCTTTTGTTTTTGATAGCGCTGAAAAGCGCTATTAACCGTGCCACTAATGTGAACGATTTTGTTTAATAGCATTTTAAAAGAGATATTAAGTACTAGTTTTTAATATAAAAATAATAATTCATTAAAACAATAAGTTTAAAGGAGCCATACGAAATTCGTGGGGGAAAATGAAAAATTTAGCCTAAACAGTAGCATCGGCCTGAACCGTCGCTAATATAAGAAAATACGAATTAATTAAGACAATAACTAATAAGGAGGCAAACGAAATTGTTTATGGGAAATTAATATTTTTCATAAATAATAGCTTCGGCCTGAACCGTCGCTAATATAAAAAAATAAATAATTATTTAAAATAAAAACTAAAAAGGAGGCAAACATGATTGGTGGGTGTAATGAAATTTTCACACAAAATGTAGTGTAGGTCCAAATAAATGATTTGTCAACACAAAGTATTTTTCTCGAAATCAAACCATTTTCTAAATATTTTTATAACAAATGCACTTGAAGGACACATGAATTAAGTAGTGAAGAAGGAATGATTAAATGTATGTCCCTTTGTTCTTAGTCCGACGATGCTGGCTGTATAGGTTATCACTCAAATGCTCACCTTCACTCATGAACTTTAGTTTTATTCGTGCTATATACTTTTTAAGTGAAATGGAGGAAAACGACTACTTAGGTGTATGCTCCTCTTATAAAGATTCTAATAAAGACAAAGAAGAGTGATCTCTTCTGTCCAAAAGGGTAAACCAACTTTGAAAGAGAAATAGAGCAACAAACAATATGCCATAAAAGTTATTTAATAGCACTTTCTTTTGTTTTTGATAGCGCTGAAAAGCGCTATTAACCGTGCCACTAATGTGAACGATTTTGTTTAATAGCATTTTAAAAGAGATATTAAGTACTACTTTTTAATATAAAAATAATAATTAATTAAAACAATAAGTTTAAAGGAGCCATACGAAATTCGTGGGGGAAAATGAAAATTTTAGCACAAACAGTAGCGTCGGCCTGAACCATCGCTAATATAAGAAAATAAGAATTAATTAAGACAATAACTAATAAGGAGGCAAACGAAATTTGTTATGGGAAATGAATATTTTTTCAAAAACAATAGCGTCGGCCTGAACCGTCGCTAATATAAAAAAATAAATAATTATTTAAAATAATAACTAAAAAGGAGGCAAACTAAATTGATGGGTGTAATGAAATTTTCGCACAAACAGTAGCGTAGGTCCAAATAAACGTTTTGTCAAAACCAAGTATTTTTCTCGAAATCAAACCATTTTCAAAATATTTTCATAAAAAATGCACTCAAAGGACACATGAATTAAGTAGTGAAGAAGGAATGATTAAATGTATGTCCCTTTCTTCTTAGTCCGACGACGCTGGCTGTATAGGTTATCACTCGAATGCTCACCTTCACTCATGAACTTTAGTTTTATTCGTGCTATATACTTTTGAAGTGAATTGGAGGAAAACGACTACTTAGGCGTATGCTCCTCTTATAAAGATTCTAATAAAGACATAGAAGAGTGATCTCTTCTGTCCAAAAGGGTAAACCAACTTTGAAAGAGAAAATAGAGCAACAAACAATATGCCATAAAAGTTATTTAATAGCACTTTCTTTTGTTTTTGATAGCGCTGAAAAGCGCTATTAACCGTGCCACTAATGTGAACGATTTTGTTTAATAGCATTTTAAAAGAGATATTAAGTACTAGTTTTTAATATAAAAATAATAATTAATTAAAACAATAAGTTTAAAGGAGCCATACGAAATTCGTGGGGGAAAATGAAAAATTTAGCACAAACAGTAGCATCGGCCTGAACCGTCGCTAATATAAGAAAATAAGAATTAATTAAGACAATAACTAATAAGGAGGCAAAAGAAATTGTTTATGGGAAATTAATATTTTTCATGAATAATAGCTTCGGCCTGAACCGTCGCTAATATAAAAAAATAAATAATTATTTAAAATAAAAACTAAAAAGGAGGCAAACATGATTGGTGGGTGTAATGAAATTTTCACACAAACAGTAGTGTAGGTCCAAATAAATGATTTGTCAACACCAAGTATTTTTCTCGAAATCAAACCATTTTCTAAATATTTTTATAACAAATGCACTTGAAGGACACATGAATTAAGTAGTAAAGAAGGAATGATTAAATGTATGTCCCTTTGTTCTTAGTCCGACGACGCTGGCTGTATAGGTTATCACTCGAATGCTCACCTTCACTCATGAACTTTAGTTTTATTCGTGCTATATACTTTTGAAGTGAAATGGAGGAAAACGACTACTTAGGCATATGCTCCTCTTAAAAAGAATCTAATAAAGACAAAGAAGAGTGATCTCTTCTGTCCAAAAGGGTAAACCAACTTTGAAAGAGAAAATAGAGCAACAAACAATATGCCATAAAAGTTATTTAATAGCACTTTCTTTTGTTTTTGATAGCGCTGAAAAGCGCTATTAACCGTGCCACTAATGTGAACGATTTTGTTTAATAGCATTTTAAAAGAGACATTAAGTACTAGTTTTTAATATAAAAATAATAATTCATTAAAACAATAAGTTTAAAGGAGCCATACGAAATTCGTGGGGGAAAATGAAAATTTTAGCACAAACAGTAGCGTCGGCCTGAACCGTCGCTAATATAAGAAAATAAGAATTAATTAAGACAATAACTAATAAGGAGGCAAACGAAATTTGTTATGGGAAATGAATATTTTTTCAAAAACAATAGTGTCGGCCTGAACCGTCGCTAATATAAAAAAATAAATAATTATTTAAAATAATAACTAAAAAGGAGGCAAACTAAATTGGTGGGTGTAATGAAATTTTCGCACAAACAGTAGCGTAGGTCCAAATAAACGTTTCGTCAAAACCAAGTATTTTTCTCGAAATCAAACCATTTTCAAAATATTTTCATAAAAAATGCACTCAAAGGACACATGAATTAAGTAGTGAAGAAGGAATGATTAAATGTATGTCCCTTTGTTCTTTGTCCGACGACGCTGGCTGTATAGGTTATCACTCGAATGCTCACCTTCACTCATGAACTTTAGTTTTATTCGTGCTATATACTTTTGAAGTGAAATGGAGGAAAACGACTACTTAGGCGTATGCTCCTCTTATAAAGATTCTAATAAAGACAAAGAAGAGTGATCTCTTCTGTCCAAAAGGGTAAACCAACTTTGAAAGAGAAAATAGAGCAACAAACAATATGCCATAAAAGTTATTTAATAGCACTTTCTTTTGTTTTTGATAGCGCTGAAAAGCGCTATTAACCGTGCCACTAATGTGAACGATTTTGTTTAATAGCATTTTAAAAGAGATATTAAGTACTAGTTTTTAATATAAAAATAATAATTCATTAAAACAATAAGTTTAAAGGAGCCATACGAAATTCGTGGGGGAAAATGAAAATTTTAGCACAAACAGTAGCGTCGGCCTGAACCGTCGCTAATATAAGAAAATAAGAATTAATTAAGACAATAACTAATAAGGAGGCAAACGAAATTTGTTATGGGAAATGAATATTTTTTCAAAAACAATAGCGTCGGCCTGAACCGTCGCTAATATAAAAAAATAAATAATTATTTAAAATAATAACTAAAAAGGAGGCAAACTAAATTGGTGGGTGTAATGATATTTTCGCACAAACCGTAGCGTAGGTCCAAATAAACGTTTTGTCAAAACCAAGTATTTTTCTCGAAATCAAACCATTTTCAAAATATTTTCATAAAAAATGCACTCAAAGGACACATGAATTAAGTAGTGAAGAAGGAATGATTAAATGTATGTCCCTTTGTTCTTAGGCCGACGACGCTGGTTGTATAGGTTATCACTCGAATGCTCACCTTCACTCATGAACTTTAGTTTTATTCGTGCTATATACTTTTGAAGTGAATTGGAGGAAAACGACTACTTAGGCGTATGCTCCTCTTATAAAGATTCTAATAAAGACAAAGAAGAGTGATCTCTTCTGTCCAAAAGGGTAAACCAACTTTGAAAGAGAAAATAGAGCAACAAACAATATGCCATAAAAGTTATTTAATAGCACTTTCTTTTGTTTTTGATAGCGCTGAAAAGCGCTATTAACCGTGCCACTAATGTGAACGATTTTGTTTAATAGCATTTTAAAAGAGATATTAAGTACTAGTTTTTAATATAAAAATAATAATTAATTAAAACAATAAGTTTATAGGAGCCATACGAAATTCGTGGGGGCAAATGAAAAATTTAGCACAAACAGTAGCATCAGCCTGAACCGTCGCTAATATAAGAAAATAAGAATTAATTAAGACATTAACTAATAAGGAGGCAAACGAAATCGTTTATGGGAAATTAATATTTTTCATAAATAATAGCTTCGGCCTGAACCGTCGCTAATATAAAAAAATAAATAATTATTTAAAATAAAAACTAAAAAGGAGGCAAACATGATTGGTGGGTGTAATGAAATTTTCACACAAACAGTAGTGTAGGTCCAAATTAAATATTTGTCAACACCAAGTATTTTTCTCGAAATCAAACAATTTTCTAAATATTTTTATAACAAATGCACTTGAAGGACACATGAATTAAGTAGTGAACAAGGAATGATTAAATGTATGTCCCTTTGTTCTTAGTCCGACGACGCTGGCTGTATAGGTTATCACTCGAATGCTCACCTTCACTCATGAACTTTAGTTTTATTCGTGCTATATACTTTTGAAGTGAAATGGAGGAAAACGACTACTTAGGCGTATGCTCCTCTTATAAAGATTCTAATAAAGACAAAGAAGAGTGATCTCTTCTGTCCAAAAGGGTAAACCAACTTTGAAAGAGAAAATAGAGCAACAAACAATATGCCATAAAGTTATTTAATAGCACTTTCTTTTGTTTTTGATAGCGCTGAAAAGCGCTATTAACCGTGCCACTAATGTGAACGATTTTGTTTAATAGCATTTTAAAAGAGATATTAAGTACTAGTTTTTAATATAAAAATAATAATTAATTAAAACAATAAGTTTAAAATAGCCATACGAAATTCGTGGGGGAAAATGAAAATTTTAGCACAAACAGTAGCGTCGTCCTGAACCGTCGCTAATATAAGAAAATAAGAATTAATTAAGACAATAACTAATAAGGAGGCAAACGAAATTTGTTATGGGAAATGAATATTTTTTCAAAAACAATAGCGTCGGCCTGAACCGTCGCTAATATAAAAAAATAAATAATTATTTAAAATAATTACTAAAAAGGAGGAAAACTAAATTGGTGGGTGTAATGAAATTTTCGCACAAACAGTAGCGTAGGTCCAAATAAACGTTTTGTCAAAACCAAGTATTTTTCTCGAAATCAAACCATTTTCAAAATATTTTCATAAAAAATGCACTCAAAGGACACATGAATTAAGTAGTGAAGAAGGAATGATTAAATGTATGTCCCTTTGTTCTTAGTCCGACGACGCTGGCTGTATAGGTTATCACTCGAATGCTCACCTTCACTCATGAACTTTAGTTTTATTCGTGCTATATACTTTTGAAGTGAATTGGAGGAAAACGACTACTTAGGCGTATGCTCCTCTTATAAAGATTCTAATAAAGACATAGAAGAGTGATCTCTTCTGTCCAAAAGGGTAAACCAACTTTGAAAGAGAAAATAGAGCAACAAACAATATGCCATAAAAGTTATTTAATAGCACTTTCTTTTGTTTTTGATAGCGCTGAAAAGCGCTATTAACCGTGCCACTAATGTGAACGATTTTGTTTAATAGCATTTTAAAAGAGATATTAAGTACTAGTTTTTAATATAAAAATAATAATTAATTGAAACAATAAGTTTAAAGGAGCCATACGAAATTCGTGGGGGAAAATGAAAAATTTAGCACAAACAGTAGCATCGGCCTGAACCGTCGCTAATATAAGAAAATAAGAATTAATTAAGACAATAACTAATAAGGAGGCAAAAGAAATTGTTTATGGGAAATTAATATTTTTCATAAATAATAGCTTCGGCCTGAACCGTCGCTAATATAAAAAAATAAATAATTATTTAAAATAAAAACTAAAAAGGAGGCAAACATGATTGGTGGGTGTAATGAAATTTTCACACAAACAGTAGTGTAGGTCCAAATAAATGATTTGTCAACACCAAGTATTTTTCTCGAAATCAAACCATTTTCTAAATATTTTTATAACAAATGCACTTGAAGGACACATGAATTAAGTAGTAAAGAAGGAATGATTAAATGTATGTCCCTTTGTTCTTAGTCCGACGACGCTGGCTGTATAGGTTATCACTCGAATGCTCACCTTCACTCATGAACTTTAGTTTTATTCGTGCTATATACTTTTGAAGTGAAATGGAGGAAAACGACTACTTAGGAATATGCTCCTCTTAAAAAGAATCTAATAAAGACAAAGAAGAGTGATCTCTTCTGTCCAAAAGGGTAAACCAACTTTGAAAGAGAAAATAGAGCAACAAACAATATGCCATAAAAGTTATTTAATAGCACTTTCTTTTGTTTTTGATAGCGCTGAAAAGCGCTATTAACCGTGCCACTAATGTGAACGATTTTGTTTAATAGCATTTTAAAAGAGATATTAAGTACTAGTTTTTAATATAAAAATAATAATTCATTAAAACAATAAGTTTAAAGGAGCCATACGAAATTCGTGGGGGAAAATGAAAAATTTAGCCTAAACAGTAGCATCGGCCTGAACCGTCGCTAATATAAGAAAATACGAATTAATTAAGACAATAACTAATAAGGAGGCAAACGAAATTGTTTATGGGAAATTAATATTTTTCATAAATAATAGCTTCGGCCTGAACCGTCGCTAATATAAAAAAATAAATAATTATTTAAAATAAAAACTAAAAAGGAGGCAAACATGATTGGTGGGTGTAATGAAATTTTCACACAAAATGTAGTGTAGGTCCAAATAAATGATTTGTCAACACAAAGTATTTTTCTCGAAATCAAACCATTTTCTAAATATTTTTATAACAAATGCACTTGAAGGACACATGAATTAAGTAGTGAAGAAGGAATGATTAAATGTATGTCCCTTTGTTCTTAGTCCGACGATGCTGGCTGTATAGGTTATCACTCGAATGCTCACCTTCACTCATGAACTTTAGTTTTATTCGTGCTATATACTTTTTAAGTGAAATGGAGGAAAACGACTACTTAGGTGTATGCTCCTCTTATAAAGATTCTAATAAAGACAAAGAAGAGTGATCTCTTCTGTCCAAAAGGGTAAACCAACTTTGAAAGAGAAATAGAGCAACAAACAATATGCCATAAAAGTTATTTAATAGCACTTTCTTTTGTTTTTGATAGCGCTGAAAAGCGCTATTAACCGTGCCACTAATGTGAACGATTTTGTTTAATAGCATTTTAAAAGAGATATTAAGTACTACTTTTTAATATAAAAATAATAATTAATTAAAACAATAAGTTTAAAGGAGCCATACGAAATTCGTGGGGGAAAATGAAAATTTTAGCACAAACAGTAGCGTCGGCCTGAACCATCGCTAATATAAGAAAATAAGAATTAATTAAGACAATAACTAATAAGGAGGCAAACGAAATTTGTTATGGGAAATGAATATTTTTTCAAAAACAATAGCGTCGGCCTGAACCGTCGCTAATATAAAAAAATAAATAATTATTTAAAATAATAACTAAAAAGGAGGCAAACTAAATTGGTGGGTGTAATGAAATTTTCGCACAAACAGTAGCGTAGGTCCAAATAAACGTTTTGTCAAAACCAAGTATTTTTCTCGAAATCAAACCATTTTCAAAATATTTTCATAAAAAATGCACTCAAAGGACACATGAATTAAGTAGTGAAGAAGGAATGATTAAATGTATGTCCCTTTCTTCTTAGTCCGACGACGCTGGCCGTATAGGTTATCACTCGAATGCTCACCTTCACTCATGAACTTTAGTTTTATTCGTGCTATATACTTTTGAAGTGAATTGGAGGAAAACGACTACTTAGGCGTATGCTCCTCTTATAAAGATTCTAATAAAGACATAGAAGAGTGATCTCTTCTGTCCAAAAGGGTAAACCAACTTTGAAAGAGAAAATAGAGCAACAAACAATATGCCATAAAAGTTATTTAATAGCACTTTCTTTTGTTTTTGATAGCGCTGAAAAGCGCTATTAACCGTGCCACTAATGTGAACGATTTTGTTTAATAGCATTTTAAAAGAGATATTAAGTACTAGTTTTTAATATAAAAATAATAATTAATTAAAACAATAAGTTTAAAGGAGCCATACGAAATTCGTGGGGGAAAATGAAAAATTTAGCACAAACAGTAGCATCGGCCTGAACCGTCGCTAATATAAGAAAATAAGAATTAATTAAGACAATAACTAATAAGGAGGCAAAAGAAATTGTTTATGGGAAATTAATATTTTTCATGAATAATAGCTTCGGCCTGAACCGTCGCTAATATAAAAAAATAAATAATTATTTAAAATAAAAACTAAAAAGGAGGCAAACATGATTGGTGGGTGTAATGAAATTTTCACACAAACAGTAGTGTAGGTCCAAATAAATGATTTGTCAACACCAAGTATTTTTCTCGAAATCAAACCATTTTCTAAATATTTTTATAACAAATGCACTTGAAGGACACATGAATTAAGTAGTAAAGAAGGAATGATTAAATGTATGTCCCTTTGTTCTTAGTCCGACGACGCTGGCTGTATAGGTTATCACTCGAATGCTCACCTTCACTCATGAACTTTAGTTTTATTCGTGCTATATACTTTTGAAGTGAAATGGAGGAAAACGACTACTTAGGCATATGCTCCTCTTAAAAAGAATCTAATAAAGACAAAGAAGAGTGATCTCTTCTGTCCAAAAGGGTAAACCAACTTTGAAAGAGAAAATAGAGCAACAAACAATATGCCATAAAAGTTATTTAATAGCACTTTCTTTTGTTTTTGATAGCGCTGAAAAGCGCTATTAACCGTGCCACTAATGTGAACGATTTTGTTTAATAGCATTTTAAAAGAGACATTAAGTACTAGTTTTTAATATAAAAATAATAATTCATTAAAACAATAAGTTTAAAGGAGCCATACGAAATTCGTGGGGGAAAATGAAAATTTTAGCACAAACAGTAGCGTCGGCCTGAACCGTCGCTAATATAAGAAAATAAGAATTAATTAAGACAATAACTAATAAGGAGGCAAACGAAATTTGTTATGGGAAATGAATATTTTTTCAAAAACAATAGTGTCGGCCTGAACCGTCGCTAATATAAAAAAATAAATAATTATTTAAAATAATAACTAAAAAGGAGGCAAACTAAATTGGTGGGTGTAATGAAATTTTCGCACAAACAGTAGCGTAGGTCCAAATAAACGTTTCGTCAAAACCAAGTATTTTTCTCGAAATCAAACCATTTTCAAAATATTTTCATAAAAAATGCACTCAAAGGACACATGAATTAAGTAGTGAAGAAGGAATGATTAAATGTATGTCCCTTTGTTCTTTGTCCGACGACGCTGGCTGTATAGGTTATCACTCGAATGCTCACCTTCACTCATGAACTTTAGTTTTATTCGTGCTATATACTTTTGAAGTGAAATGGAGGAAAACGACTACTTAGGCGTATGCTCCTCTTATAAAGATTCTAATAAAGACAAAGAAGAGTGATCTCTTCTGTCCAAAAGGGTAAACCAACTTTGAAAGAGAAAATAGAGCAACAAACAATATGCCATAAAAGTTATTTAATAGCACTTTCTTTTGTTTTTGATAGCGCTGAAAAGCGCTATTAACCGTGCCACTAATGTGAACGATTTTGTTTAATAGCATTTTAAAAGAGATATTAAGTACTAGTTTTTAATATAAAAATAATAATTCATTAAAACAATAAGTTTAAAGGAGCCATACGAAATTCGTGGGGGAAAATGAAAATTTTAGCACAAACAGTAGCGTCGGCCTGAACCGTCGCTAATATAAGAAAATAAGAATTAATTAAGACAATAACTAATAAGGAGGCAAACGAAATTTGTTATGGGAAATGAATATTTTTTCAAAAACAATAGCGTCGGCCTGAACCGTCGCTAATATAAAAAAATAAATAATTATTTAAAATAATAACTAAAAAGGAGGCAAACTAAATTGGTGGGTGTAATGATATTTTCGCACAAACCGTAGCGTAGGTCCAAATAAACGTTTTGTCAAAACCAAGTATTTTTCTCGAAATCAAACCATTTTCAAAATATTTTCATAAAAAATGCACTCAAAGGACACATGAATTAAGTAGTGAAGAAGGAATGATTAAATGTATGTCCCTTTGTTCTTAGGCCGACGACGCTGGTTGTATAGGTTATCACTCGAATGCTCACCTTCACTCATGAACTTTAGTTTTATTCGTGCTATATACTTTTGAAGTGAATTGGAGGAAAACGACTACTTAGGCGTATGCTCCTCTTATAAAGATTCTAATAAAGACAAAGAAGAGTGATCTCTTCTGTCCAAAAGGGTAAACCAACTTTGAAAGAGAAAATAGAGCAACAAACAATATGCCATAAAAGTTATTTAATAGCACTTTCTTTTGTTTTTGATAGCGCTGAAAAGCGCTATTAACCGTGCCACTAATGTGAACGATTTTGTTTAATAGCATTTTAAAAGAGATATTAAGTACTAGTTTTTAATATAAAAATAATAATTAATTAAAACAATAAGTTTATAGGAGCCATACGAAATTCGTGGGGGCAAATGAAAAATTTAGCACAAACAGTAGCATCAGCCTGAACCGTCGCTAATATAAGAAAATAAGAATTAATTAAGACATTAACTAATAAGGAGGCAAACGAAATCGTTTATGGGAAATTAATATTTTTCATAAATAATAGCTTCGGCCTGAACCGTCGCTAATATAAAAAAATAAATAATTATTTAAAATAAAAACTAAAAAGGAGGCAAACATGATTGGTGGGTGTAATGAAATTTTCACACAAACAGTAGTGTAGGTCCAAATTAAATATTTGTCAACACCAAGTATTTTTCTCGAAATCAAACAATTTTCTAAATATTTTTATAACAAATGCACTTGAAGGACACATGAATTAAGTAGTGAACAAGGAATGATTAAATGTATGTCCCTTTGTTCTTAGTCCGACGACGCTGGCTGTATAGGTTATCACTCGAATGCTCACCTTCACTCATGAACTTTAGTTTTATTCGTGCTATATACTTTTGAAGTGAAATGGAGGAAAACGACTACTTAGGCGTATGCTCCTCTTATAAAGATTCTAATAAAGACAAAGAAGAGTGATCTCTTCTGTCCAAAAGGGTAAACCAACTTTGAAAGAGAAAATAGAGCAACAAACAATATGCCATAAAGTTATTTAATAGCACTTTCTTTTGTTTTTGATAGCGCTGAAAAGCGCTATTAACCGTGCCACTAATGTGAACGATTTTGTTTAATAGCATTTTAAAAGAGATATTAAGTACTAGTTTTTAATATAAAAATAATAATTAATTAAAACAATAAGTTTAAAATAGCCATACGAAATTCGTGGGGGAAAATGAAAATTTTAGCACAAACAGTAGCGTCGTCCTGAACCGTCGCTAATATAAGAAAATAAGAATTAATTAAGACAATAACTAATAAGGAGGCAAACGAAATTTGTTATGGGAAATGAATATTTTTTCAAAAACAATAGCGTCGGCCTGAACCGTCGCTAATATAAAAAAATAAATAATTATTTAAAATAATAACTAAAAAGGAGGCAAACTAAATTGGTGGGTGTAATGAAATTTTCGTACAAACAGTAGCGTAGGTCCAAATAAACGTTTTGTCAAAACCAAGTATTTTTCTCGAAATCAAACCATTTTTAAAATGTTTCCATAAAAAATGCACTCAAAGGACACATGAATTAAGTAGTGAAGAAGGAATGATTAAATGTATGTCCCTTTGTTCATAGTCCGACGACGCTGGTTGTATAGGTTATCACTCGAATGCTCACCTTCACTCATGAACTTTAGTTTTATTCGTGCTATATACTTTTGAAGTGAATTGGAGGAAAATGACTACTTAGGCGTATGCTCCTCTTATAAAGATTCTAATAAAGACAAAGAAGAGTGATCTCTTCTGTCCAAAAGGGTAAACCAACTTTGAAAGAGAAAATAGAGCAACAAACAATATGCCATAAAAGTTATTTAATAGCACTTTCTTTTGTTTTTGATAGCGCTGAAAAGCGCTATTAACCGTGCCACTAATGTGAACGATTTTGTTTAATAGCATTTTAAAAGAGATATTAAGTACTATTTTTAATATAAAAATAATAATTAATTAAAACAATAAGTTTAAAGGAGCCATACGAAATTTGTGGGGGAAAATGAAAAATTTAGCACAAACAATAGCATCGGCCTGAACCGTCGCTAATATAAGAAAATAAGAATTAATTAAGACAATAACTAATAAGGAGGAAAACGAAATTGTTTATGGGAAATTAATATTTTTCATAAATAATAGCTTCGGCCTGAACCGTCGCTAATATAAAAAAATAAATAATTATTTAAAATAAAAACTAAAAAGGAGGCAAACATGATTGGTAGGTGTAATGAAATTTTCACACAAACAATAGTGTAGGTCTCTATAAATGATTTGTCAACACCAAGTATTTTTCAAGAAATCAAACCATTTTCTAAATATTTTTATAACAAATGCACTTGAAGGACACATGAATTAAGTAGTGAAGAAGGAATGATTAAATGTATGTCCCTTTGTTCTTAGTCCCACGACGCTGGCTGTATAGGTTATCACTCGAATGCTCACCTTCACTCGTGAACTTTAGTATTATTCGTGCTATATACTTTTGAAGTGAAATGGAGGAAAACGACTACTTAGGCGTATGCTCCTCTTATAAAGATTATAATATAGACAAAGAAGGGTGATCTCTTCTGTCCAAAAGGGTAAACCAACTTTGAAAGAGAAAATAGAGCAACAAACAATATGCCATAAAAGTTATTTAATAACACTTTCTTTTGTTTTTGATAGCACTGAAAAGCGCTATTAACCGTGTCACTAATGTGAACGATTTTGTTTAATAGCATTTTAAAAGAGATATTAAGTACCAGTTTTTAATATAAAAATAATAATTAATTAAAACAATAAGTTTAAAGGAGCCATACGAAATTCGTGGGGGAAAATGAAAAATTTAGCACAAACAGTAGCGTCGGCCTGAACCGTCGCTAATATAAGAAAATAAGAATTAATTAAGACAATAACTAATAAGGAGGCAAACGAAATTGTTTATGGGAAATGAATATTTTTCATAAACAATAGCTTCGGCCTGAACCGTCCCTAATATAAAAAAATGAATAATTATTTAAAATAATAACTAAAAAGGAGGCAAACTAAATTGGTGGTTGTAATGAAATTTTCGCACAAACAGTAGCGTAGGTCCAAATAAACGTTTTGTCAAAACCAAGTATTTTTCTCGAAATCAAACCATTTTTAAAATATTTTCATAAAAAATGCACTCATAGGACACATGAATTAAGTAGTGAAGAAGGAATGATTAAATGTATGTCCCTTTGTTCTTAGTCCGACGACGCTGGCTGTATAGGTTATCACTCGAATGCTCACCTTCACTCATGATCTTTAGTTTTATTCGTGCCATATACTTTTGAAGTGAATTGGAGGAAAACGACTACTTAGGCGTATGCTCCTCTTATAAAGATTCTAATAAAGACAAAGAAGAGTGATCTCTTCTGTCCAAAAGGGTAAACCAACTTTGAAAGAGAAAATAGAGCAACAAACAATATGCCATAAAAGTTATTTAATAGCACTTTCTTTTGTTTTTGATAGCGCTGAAAAGCGCTATTAACCGTGCCACTAATGTGAACGATTTTGTTTAATAGCATTTTAAAAGAGATATTAAGTACTAGTTTTTAATATAAAAATAATAATTAATTAAAACAATAAGTTTAAAGGAGCCATACGAAATTCGTGGGGGAAAATGAAAAATTTAGCACAAACAGTAGCATCGGCCTGAACCGTCGCTAATATAAGAAAATAAGAATTAATTAAGACAATAACTAATAAGGAGGCAAATGAAATTGTTTATGGGAAATGAATATTTTTCATAAATAATAGCTTCGGCCTGAACCGTCGCTTATATATAAAAATAAATAATTATTTAAAATAAAAACTAAAAAGGAGGCAAACATGATTGGTGGGTGTAATGAAATTTTCACACAAAAAGTAGTGTAGGTCCAAATAAATGATTTGTCAACACCAAGTATTTTTCTCGAAATCAAACCATTTTCTAAATATTTTTATAACAAATGCACTTGAAGGACACATGAATTAAGTAGTGAAGAAGGAATGATTAAATGTATGTCCCTTTGTTCTTAGTCCGACGACGCTGGATGTATAGGTTATCACTCGAATGCTCACCTTCACTCATGAATTTTAGTTTTATTCGTGCTATATACTTTTGAAGTGAAATGGAGGAAAACGACTACTTAGGCGTATGCTCCTCTTATAAAGATTCTAATAAAGACAAAGAAGAGTGATCTCTTCTGTCCAAAAGGGTAAACCAACTTTGAAAGAGAAAATAGAGCAACAAACAATATGCCATAAAAGTTATTTAATAACACTTTCTTTTGTTTTTGATAGCACTGAAAAGCGCTATTAACCGTGCCACTAATGTGAACGATTTTGTTTAATAGCATTTTAAAAGAGATATTAAGTACCAGTTTTTAATATAAAAATAATAATTAATTAAAACAATAAGTTTAAAGGAGCCATACGAAATTCGTGGGGGAAAATGAAAAATTTAGCACAAACAGTAGCGTCGGCCTGAACCGTCGCTAATATAAGAAAATAAGAATTAATTAAGACAATAACTAATAAGGAGGCAAACGAAATTGTTTATGGGAAATGAATATTTTTCATAAACAATAGCTTCGGCCTGAACCGTCGCTAATATAAAAAAATGAATAATTATTTAAAATAATAACTAAAAAGGAGGCAAACTAAATTGGTGGTTGTAATGAAATTTTCGCACAAACAGTAGCGTAGGTCCAAATAAACGTTTTGTCAAAACCAAGTATTTTTCTCGAAATCAAACCATTTTAAAAATATTTTCATAAAAAATGCACTCAAAGGACACGTGAATTAAGTAGTGAAGAAGGAATGATTAAATGTATGTCCCTTTGTTCTTAGTCCGACGACGCTGGCTGTATAGGTTATCACTCGAATGCTCACCTTCACTAATGAACTTTAGTTTTATTCGTGCTATATACTTTTGATGTGAATTGGAGGAAAACGACTACTTAGGCGTATGCTCCTCTTATAAAGATTCTAATAAAGACAAAGAAGAGTGATCTCTTCTGTCCAAAAGGGTAAACCAACTTTGAAAGAGAAAATAGAGCAACAAACAATATGCCATAAAAAATATTTAATAGCACTTTCTTTTGTTTTTGATAGCGCTGAAAAGCGCTATTAACCGTGCCACTAATGTGAACGATTTTGTTTAATAGCATTTTAAAAGAGATATTAAGTACTAGTTTTTAATATAAAAATAATAATTAATTAAAACAATAAGTTTAAAGGAGCCATACGAAATTCGTGGGGGAAAATGAAAAATTTAGCACAAACAGTAGCATCGGCCTGAACCGTCGCTAATATAAGAAAATAAGAATTAATTAAGACAATAACTAATAAGGAGGCAAATGAAATTGTTTATGGGAAATGAATATTTTTCATAAATAATAGCTTCGGCCTGAACCGTCGCTTATATATAAAAATAAATAATTATTTAAAATAAAAACTAAAAAGGAGGCAAACATGATTGGTGGGTGTAATGAAATTTTCACACAAAAAGTAGTGTAGGTCCAAATAAATGATTTGTCAACACCAAGTATTTTTCTCGAAATCAAACCATTTTCTAAATATTTTTATAACAAATGCACTTGAAGGACACATGAATTAAGTAGTGAAGAAGGAATGATTAAATGTATGTCCCTTTGTTCTTAGTCCGACGACGCTGGATGTATAGGTTATCACTCGAATGCTCACCTTCACTCATGAATTTTAGTTTTATTCGTGCTATATACTTTTGAAGTGAAATGGAGGAAAACGACTACTTAGGCGTATGCTCCTCTTATAAAGATTCTAATAAAGACAAAGAAGAGTGATATCTTCTGTCCAAAAGGGTAAACCAACTTTCAAAGAGAAAATAGAGCAACAAACAATATGCCATAAAAGTTATTTAATAGCACTTTCTTTTGTTTTTGATAGCGCTGAAAAGCGCTATTAACCGTGCCACTAATGTGAACGATTTTGTTTAATAGCATTTTAAAAGAGATATTAAGTACTAGTTTTTAATATAAAAATAATAATTAATTAAAACAATAAGTTTAAAGGAGCCATACGAAATTCGTGGGGGAAAATGAAAAATTTAGCACAAACAGTAGCGTCGGCCTGAACCGTCGCTAATATAAGAAAATAAGAATTAATTAAGACAATAACTAATAAGGAGGCAAACGAAATTGTTTATGGGAAATGAATATTTTTCATAAACAATAGCTTCGGCCTGAACCGTCGCTAATATAAAAAAATAAATAATTATTTAAAATAATAACTAAAAAGGAGGCAAACTAAATTGGTGGGTGTAATGAAATTTTCGCACAAACAGTAGCGTAGGTCCAAATAAACGTTTTGTCAAAACCAAGTATTTTTCTCGAAATCAAACCATTTTCAAAATATTTTCATAAAAAATGCACTCAAAGGACACATGAATTAAGTAGTGAAGAAGGAATGATTAAATGTATGTCCCTTTGTTCTTAGTCCGACGACGCTGGCTGTATAGGTTATCACTCGAATGCTCACCTTCACTCATGAACTTTAGTTTTATTCGTGCTATATACTTTTGATGTGAATTGGAGGAAAACGAATACTTAGGCGTATGCTCCTCTTATAAAGATTCTAATAAAGACAAAGAAGAGTGATCTCTTCTGTCCAAAAGGGTAAACCAACTTTGAAAGAGAAAATAGAGCAACAAACAATATGCCATAAAAAATATTTAATAGCACTTTCTTTTCTTTTTGATAGCGCTGAAAAGCGCTATTAACCGTGCCACTAATGTGAACGATTTTGTTTAATAGCATTTTAAAAGAGATATTAAGTACTAGTTTTTAATATAAAAATAATAATTAATTAAAACAATAAGTTTAAAGGAGCCATACGAAATTCGTGGGGGAAAATGAAAAATTTAGCACAAACAGTAGCATCGGCCTGAACCGTCGCTAATATAAGAAAATAAGAATTAATTAAGACAATAACTAATAAGGAGGCAAATGAAATTGTTTATGGGAAATGAATATTTTTCATAAATAATAGCTTCGGCCTGAACCGTCGCTAATATAAAAAAATAAATAATTATTTAAAATAAAAACTAAAAAGGAGGCAAACATGATTGGTGGGTGTAATGAAATTTTCACACAAAAAGTAGTGTAGGTCCAAATAAATGATTTGTCAACACCAAGTATTTTTCTCGAAATCAAACCATTTTCAAAATATTTCCATAAAAAATGCACTCAAAGGACACATGAATTAAGTAGTGAAGAAGGAATGATTAAATGTATGTCCCTTTGTTCTTAGTCCGACGACGCTGGCTGTATAGGTTATCACTCGAATGCTCACCTTCACTCGTGAACTTTAGTTTTATTCATGCTATATACTTTTGAAGTGAAATGGAGGAAAACGACTACTTAGGCGTATGCTCCTCTTATAAAGATTATAATAAAGACAAAGAAGGGTGATCTCTTCTGTCCAAAAGGGTAAACCAACTTTGAAAGAGAAAATAGAGCAACAAACAATATGCCATAAAAGTTATTTAATAGCAATTTCTTTTGTTTTTGATAGCACTGAAAAGCGCTATTAACCGTGCCACTAATGTGAACGGTTTTGTTTAATAGCATTTTAAAACAGATATTAAGTACTAGTTTTTAATATAAAAATAATAATTAATTAAAACAATAAGTTTAAAGGAGCCATACGAAATTCGTGGGGGAAAATGAAAATTTTAGCACAAACAGTAGCGTCGGCCTAAACCGTCGCTAATATAAGAAAATAAGAATTAATTAAGACAATATCTAATAAGGAGGCAAACGAAATTTGTTACTGGAAATGAATATTTATTCAAAAACAATAGCGTCGGCCTGAACCGTCGCTAATATAAAAAAATAAATAATTATTTAAAATAATAACTAAAAAGGAGGCAAACTAAATTGGTGGGTGTAATGAAATTTTCGCACAAACAGTAGCGTAGGTCCAAATAAACGTTTTGTCAAAACCAAGTATTTTTCTCGAAATCAAACCATTTTAAAAATATTTTCATAAAAAATGCACTCATAGGACACATGAATTAAGTAGTGAGGAAGGAATGATTAAATGTATGTCCCTTTGTTCTTAGTCCGACGACGCTGGCTGTATAGGTTATCACTCGAATGCTCACCTTCACTCATGAACTTTAGTTTTATTCGTGCCATATACTTTTGAAGTGAATTGGAGGAAAACGACTACTTAGGCGTATGCTCCTCTTATAAAGATTCTAATAAAGACAAAGAAGAGTGATCTCTTCTGTCCAAAAGGGTAAACCAACTTTGAAAGAGAAAATAGAGCAACAAACAATATGCCATAAAAAATATTTAATAGCACTTTCTTTTCTTTTTGATAGCGCTGAAAAGCGCTATTAACCGTGCCACTAATGTGAACGATTTTGTTTAATAGCATTTTAAAAGAGATATTAAGTACTAGTTTTTAATATAAAAATAATAATTAATTAAAACAATAAGTTTAAAGGAGCCATACGAAATTCGTGGGGGAAAATGAAAAATTTAGCACAAACAGTAGCATCGGCCTGAACCGTCGCTAATATAAGAAAATAAGAATTAATTAAGACAATAACTAATAAGGAGGCAAATGAAATTGTTTATGGGAAATGAATATTTTTCATAAATAATAGCTTCGGCCTGAACCGTCGCTAATATAAAAAAATAAATAATTATTTAAAATAAAAACTAAAAAGGAGGCAAACATGATTGGTGGGTGTAATGAAATTTTCACACAAAAAGTAGTGTAGGTCCAAATAAATGATTTGTCAACACCAAGTATTTTTCTCGAAATCAAAACATTTTCAAAATATTTCCATAAAAAATGCACTCAAAGGACACATGAATTAAGTAGTGAAGAAGGAATGATTAAATGTATGTCCCTTTGTTCTTAGTCCGACGACGCTGGCTGTATAGGTTATCACTCGAATGCTCACCTTCACTCGTGAACTTTAGTTTTATTCATGCTATATACTTTTGAAGTGAAATGGAGGAAAACGACTACTTAGGCGTATGCTCCTCTTATAAAGATTATAATAAAGACAAAGAAGGGTGATCTCTTCTGTCCAAAAGGGTAAACCAACTTTGAAAGAGAAAATAGAGCAACAAACAATATGCCATAAAAGTTATTTAATAGCACTTTCTTTTGTTTTTGATAGCACTGGAAAGCGCTATTAACCGTGCCACTAATGTGAACGGTTTTGTTTAATAGCATTTTAAAACAGATATTAAGTACTAGTTTTTAATATAAAAATAATAATTAATTAAAACAATAAGTTTAAAGGAGCCATACGAAATTCGTGGGGGAAAATGAAAATTTTAGCACAAACAGTAGCGTCGGCCTAAACCGTCGCTAATATCAGAAAATAAGAATTAATTAAGACAATATCTAATAAAGAGGCAAACGAAATTTGTTACTGGAAATGAATATTTTTTCAAAAACAATAGGGTCGGCCTGAACCGTCGCTAATATAAAAAAATAAATAATTATTTAAAATAATAACTAAAAAGGAGGCAAACTAAATTGGTGGGTGTAATGAAATTTTCGCACAAACAGTAGCGTAGGTCCAAATAAACGTTTTGTCAAAACCAAGTATTTTTCTCGAAATCAAACCATTTTAAAAATATTTTCATAAAAAATGCACTCATAGGACACATGAATTAAGTAGTGAAGAAGGAATGATTAAATGTATGTCCCTTTGTTCTTAGTCCGACGACGCTGGCTGTATAGGTTATCACTCGAATGCTCACCTTCACTCATGAACTTTAGTTTTATTCGTGCCATATACTTTTGAAGTGAATTGGAGGAAAACGACTACTTAGGCGTATGCTCCTCTTATAAAGATTCTAATAAAGACAAAGAAGAGTGATCTCTTCTGTCCAAAAGGGTAAACCAACTTTGAAAGAGAAAATAGAGCAACAAACAATATGCCATAAAAAATATTTAATAACACTTTCTTTTCTTTTTGATAGCGCTGAAAAGCGCTATTAACCGTGCCACTAATGTGAACGATTTTGTTTAATAGCATTTTAAAAGAGATATTAAGTACTAGTTTTTAATATAAAAATAATAATTAATTAAAACAATAAGTTTAAAGGAGCCATACGAAATTCGTGGGGGAAAATGAAAAATTTAGCACAAACAGTAGCATCGGCCTGAACCGTCGCTGATATAAGAAAATAAGAATTAATTAAGACAATAACTAATAAGGAGGCAAATGAAATTGTTTATGGGAAATGAATATTTTTCATAAATAATAGCTTCGGCCTGAACCGTCGCTAATATAAAAAAATAAATAATTATTTAAAATAAAAACTAAAAACGAGGCAAACATGATTGGTGGGTGTAATGAAATTTTCACACAAAAAGTAGTGTAGGTCCAAATAAATGATTTGTCAACACCAAGTATTTTTCTCGAAATCAAACCATTTTCAAAATATTTTTATAACAAATTCACTTGAAGGACACATGAATTAAGTAGTGAAGAAGGAATGATTAAATGTATGTCCCTTTGTTCTTAGTCCGACGACGCTGGCTGTATAGGTTATCACTCGAATGCTCACCTTCACTCGTGAACTTTAGTTTTATTCATGCTATATACTTTTGAAGTGAAATGGAGGAAAACGACTACTTAGGCGTATGCTCCTCTTATAAAGATTATAATAAAGACAAAGAAGGGTGATCTCTTCTGTCCAAAAGGGTAAACCAACTTTGAAAGAGAAAATAGAGCAACAAACAATATGCCACAAAAGTTATTTAATAGCACTTTCTTTTGTTTTTGATAGCACTGAAAAGCGCTATTAACCGTGCCACTAATGTGAACGGTTTTGTTTAATAGCATTTTAAAACAGATATTAAGTACTAGTTTTTAATATAAAAATAATAATTAATTAAAACAATAAGTTTAAAGGAGCCATACGAAATTCGTGGGGGAAAATGAAAATTTTAGCACAAACAGTAGCGTCGGCCTAAACCGTCGCTAATATAAGAAAATAAGAATTAATTAAGACAATAACTAATAAGGAGGCAAACGAAATTTGTTACTGGAAATGAATATTTTTTCAAAAACAATAGCGTCGGCCTGAACCGTCGCTAATATAAAAAAATAAATAATTATTTAAAATAATAACTAAAAAGGAGGCAAACTAAATTGGTGGGTGTAATGAAATTTTCGCACAAACAGTAGCGTAGGTCCAAATAAACGTTTTGTCAAAACCAAGTATTTTTCTCGAAATCAAACCATTTTAAAAATATTTTCATAAAAAATGCACTCATAGGACACATGAATTAAGTAGTGAAGAAGGAATGATTAAATGTATGTCCCTTTGTTCTTAGTCCGACGACGCTGGCTGTATAGGTTATCACTCGAATGCTCACCTTCACTCATGAACTTTAGTTTTATTCGTGCCATATACTTTTGAAGTGAATTGGAGGAAAACGACTACTTAGGCGTATGCTCCTCTTATAAAGATTCTAATAAAGACAAAGAAGAGTGATCTCTTCTGTCCAAAAGGGTAAACCAACTTTGAAAGAGAAAATAGAGCAACAAACAATATGCCATAAAAGTTATTTAATAGCACTTTCTTTTGTTATTGATAGCGCTGAAAAGCGCTATTAACCGTGCCACTAATGTGAACGATTTTGTTTAATACCATTTTAAAAGAGATATTAAGTACTAGTTTTTAATATAAAAATAATAATTAATTAAAACAATAAGTTTAAAGGAGCCATACGAAATTCGTGGGGGAAAATGAAAAATTTAGCACAAACAGTAGCATCGGCCTGAACCGTCGCTAATATAAGAAAATAAGAATTAATTAAGACAATAACTAATAAGGAGGCAAATGAAATTGTTTATGGGAAATGAATATTTTTCATAAATAATAGCTTCGGCCTGAACCGTCGCTAATATAAAAAAATAAATAATTATTTAAAATAAAAACTAAAAAGGAGGCAAACATGATTGGTGGGTGTAATGAAATTTTCACACAAAAAGTAGTGTAGGTCCAAATAAATGATTTGTCAACACCAAGTATTTTTCTCGAAATCAAACCATTTTCTAAATATTTTTATAACAAATGCACTTGAAGGACACATGAATTAAGTAGTGAAGAAGGAATGATTAAATGTATGTCCCTTTGTTCTTAGTCCGACGACGCTGGCTGTATAGGTTATCACTCGAATGCTCACCTTCACTCATGAACTTTAGTTTTATTCGTGCTATATACTTTTGAAGTGAAATGGAGGAAAACGACTACTTAGGCGTATGCTCCTCTTATAAAGATTCTAATAAAGACAAAGAAGAGTGATCTCTTCTGTCCAAAAGGGTAAACCAACTTTCAAAGAGAAAATAGAGCAACAACCAATATGCCATAAAAGTTATTTAATAGCACTTTCTTTTGTTTTTGATAGCGCTGAAAAGCGCTATTAACCGTGCCACTAATGTGAACGATTTTGTTTAATAGAATTTTAAAAGAGATATTAAGTACTAGTTTTTAATATAAAAATAATAATTAATTAAAACAATAAGTTTAAAGGAGCCATACGAAATTCGTGGGGGAAAATGAAAAATTTAGCACAAACAGTAGCGTCGGCCTGAACCGTCGCTAATATAAGAAAATAAGAATTAATTAAGACAATAACTAATAAGGAGGCAAACGAAATTGTTTATGGGAAATGAATATTTTTCATAAACAATAGCTTCGGCCTGACCGTCGCTAATATAAAAAAATAAATAATTATTTAAAATAATAACTAAAAAGGAGGCAAACTAAATTGGTGGTTGTAATGAAATTTTCGCACAAACAGTAGCGTAGGTCCAAATAAAAGTTTTGTCAAAACCAAGTATTTTTCTCGAAATCAAACCATTTTCAAAATATTTTCATAAAAAATGCACTCAAAGGACACATGAATTAAGTAGTGAAGAAGGAATGATTAAATGTATGTCCGTTTGTTCTTAGTCCGACGACGCTGGCTGTATAGGTTATCACTCGAATGCTCACCTTCACTCATGAACTTTAGTTTTATTTGTGCTATATACTTTTGATGTGAATTGGAGGAAAACGACTACTTAGGCGTATGCTCCTCTTATAAAGATTCTAATAAAGACAAAGAAGAGTGATCTCTTCTGTCCAAAAGGGTAAACCAACTTTGAAAGAGAAAATAGAGCAACAAACAATATGCCATAAAAAATATTTAATAGCACTTTCTTTTGTTTTTGATAGCGCTGAAAAGCGCTATTAACCGTGCCACTAATGTGAATGATTTTGTTTAATAGCATTTTAAAAGAGATATTAAGTACTAGTTTTTAATATAAAAATAATAATTAATTAAATTAATAAGTTTAAAGGAGCCATACGAAATTCGTGGGGGAAAATGAAAAATTTAGCACAAACAGTAGCATCGGCTTGAACCGTCGCTAATATAAGAAAATAAGAATTAATTAAGACAATAACTAATAAGGAGGCAAATGAAATTGTTTATGGGAAATGAATATTTTTCATAAATAATAGCTTCGGCCTGAACCGTCGCTAATATAAAAAAATAAATAATTATTTAAAATAAAAACTAAAAAGGAGGCAAACATGATTGGTGGGTGTAATGAAATTTTCACACAAAAAGTAGTGTAGGTCCAAATAAATGATTTGTCAACACCAAGTATTTTTCTCGAAATCAAACCATTTTCTAAATATTTTTATAACAAATGCACTTGAAGGACACATGAATTAAGTAGTGAAGAAGGAATGATTAAATGTATGTCCCTTTGTTCTTAGTCCGACGACGCTGGCTGTATAGGTTATCACTCGAATGCTCACCTTCACTCATGAATTTTAGTTTTATTCGTGCTATATACTTTTGAAGTGAAATGGAGGAAAACGACTACTTAGGCGTATGCTCCTCTTATAAAGATTCTAATAAAGACAAAGAAGAGTGATCTCTTCTGTCCAAAAGGGTAAACCAACTTTGAAAGAGAAAATAGAGCAACAAACAATATGCCATAAAAAATATTTAATAGCACTTTCTTTTGTTTTTGATAGCGCTGAAAAGCGCTATTAACCGTGCCACTAATGTGAATGATTTTGTTTAATGGCATTTTAAAAGAGATATTAAGTACTAGTTTTGAATATAAAAATAATAATTAATTAAAACAATAAGTTTAAAGGAGCCATACGAAATTCGTGGGGGAAAATGAAAATTTTAGCACAAACAGTAGCATCGGCCTGAACCGTCGCTAATATAAGAAAATAAGAATTAATTAAGACAATAACTAATAAGGAGGCAAATGAAATTGTTTATGGGAAATGAATATTTTTCATAAATAATAGCTTCGGCCTGAACCGTCGCTAATATAAAAAAATAAATAATTATTTAAAATAAAAACTAAAAAGGAGGCAAACATGATTCGTGGGTGTAATGAAATTTTCACACAAAAAGTAGTGTAGGTCCAAATAAATGATTTGTCAACACCGAGTATTTTTCTCGAAATCAAACCATTTTCTAAATATTTTTATAACAAATGCACTTGAAGGACACATGAATTAAGTAGTGAAGAAGGAATGATTAAATGTATGTCCCTTTGTTCTTAGTCCGACGACGCTGGCTGTATAGGTTATCACTCGAATGCTCACCTTCACTCATGAATTTTAGTTTTATTCGTGCTATATACTTTTGAAGTGAAATGGAGGAAAACGACTACTTAGGCGTATGCTCCTCTTATAAAGATTCTAATAAAGACAAAGAAGAGTGATATCTTCTGTCCAAAAGGGTAAACCAACTTTCAAAGAGAAAATAGAGCAACAAACAATATGCCATAAAAGTTATTTAATAGCACTTTCTTTTGTTTTTGATAGCGCTGAAAAGCGCTATTAACCGTGCCACTAATGTGAACGATTTTGTTTAATAGCATTTTAAAAGAGATATTAAGTACTAGTTTTTAATATAAAAATAATAATTAATTAAAACAATAAGTTTAAAGGAGCCATACGAAATTCGTGGGGGAAAATGAAAAATTTAGCACAAACAGTAGCGTCGGCCTGAACCGTCGCTAATATAAGAAAATAAGAATTAATTAAGACTATAACTAATAAGGAGGCAAATGAAATTGTTTATGGGAAATGAATATTTTTCATAAATAATAGCTTCGGCCTGAACCGTCGCTAATATAAAAAAATAAATAATTATTTAAAATAAAAACTAAAAAGGAGGCAAACATGATTGGTGGGTGTAATGAAATTTTCACACAAAAAGTAGTGTAGGTCCAAATAAATGATTTGTCAACACCAAGTATTTTTCTCGAAATCAAACCATTTTCTAAATATTTTTATAACAAATGCACTTGAAGGACACATGAATTAAGTAGTGAAGAAGGAATGATTAAATGTATGTCCCTTTGTTCTTAGTCCGACGACGCTGGCTGTATAGGTTATCACTCGAATGCTCACCTTCACTCATGAACTTTAGTTTTATTCGTGCTATATACTTTTGAAGTGAAATGGAGGAAAACGACTACTTAGGCGTATGCTCCTCTTATAAAGATTCTAATAAAGACAAAGAAGAGTGATCTCTTCTGTCCAAAAGGGTAAACCAACTTTCAAAGAGAAAATAGAGCAACAAACAATATGCCATAAAAGTTATTTAATAGCACTTTCTTTTGTTTTTGATAGCGCTGAAAAGCGCTATTAACCGTGCCACTAATGTGAACGATTTTGTTTAATAGCATTTTAAAAGAGATATTAAGTACTAGTTTTTAATATAAAAATAATAATTAATTAAAACAATAAGTTTAAAGGAGCCATACGAAATTCGTGGGGGAAAATGAAAAATTTAGCACAAACAGTAGCGTCGGCCTGAACCGTCGCTAATATAAGAAAATAAGAATTAATTTAGACAATAACTAATAAGGAGGCAAACGAAATTGTTTATGGGAAATGAATATTTTTCATAAACAATAGCTTCGGCCTGAACCGTCGCTAATATAAAAAAATAAATAATTATTTAAAATAATAACTAAAAAGGAGGCAAACTAAATTGGTGGTTGTAATGAAATTTTCGCACAAACAGTAGCGTAGGTCCAAATAAACGTTTTGTCAAAACCAAGTATTTTTCTCGAAATCAAACCATTTTCAAAATATTTTCATAAAAAATGCACTCAAAGGACACATGAATTAAGTAGTGAAGAAGGAATGATTAAATGTATGTCCCTTTGTTCTTAGTCCGACGACGCTGGCTGTATAGGTTATCACTCGAATGCTCACCTTCACTCATGAACTTTAGTTTTATTCGTGCTATATACTTTTGATGTGAATTGGAGGAAAACGACTACTTAGGCGTATGCTCCTCTTATAAAGATTCTAATAAAGACAAAGAAGAGTGATCTCTTCTGTCCAAAAGGGTAAACCAACTTTGAAAGAGAAAATAGAGCAACAAACAATATGCCATAAAAAATATTTAATAGCACTTTCTTTTGTTTTTGATAGCGCTGAAAAGCGCTATTAACCGTGCCACTAATGTGAACGATTTTGTTTAATAGCATTTTAAAAGAGATATTAAGTACTAGTTTTTAATATAAAAATAATAATTAATTAAAACAATAAGTTTAAAGGAGCCATACGAAATTCGTGGGGGAAAATGAAAAATTTAGCACAAACAGTAGCATCGGCCTGAACCGTCGCTAATATAAGAAAATAAGAATTAATTAAGACAATAACTAATAAGGAGGCAAATGAAATTGTTTATGGGAAATGAATATTTTTCATAAATAATAGCTTCGGCCTGAACCGTCGCTAATATAAAAAAATAAATAATTATTTAAAATAAAAACTAAAAAGGAGGCAAACATGATTGGTGGGTGTAATGAAATTTTCACACAAAAAGTAGTGTAGGTCCAAATAAATGATTTGTCAACACCAAGTATTTTTCTCGAAATCAAACCATTTTCTAAATATTTTTATAACAAATGCACTTGAAGGACACATGAATTAAGTAGTGAAGAAGGAATGATTAAATGTATGTCCCTTTGTTCTTAGTCCGACGACGCTGGCTGTATAGGTTATCACTCGAATGCTCACCTTCACTCATGAATTTTAGGTTTATTCGTGCTATATACTTTTGAAGTGTAATGGAGGAAAACGACTACTTAGGCGATTGCTCCTCTTATAAAGATTCTAATAAAGACAAAGAAGAGTGATATCTTCTGTCCAAAAGGGTAAACCAACTTTCAAAGAGAAAATAGAGCAACAAACAATATGCCATAAAAGTTATTTAATAGCACTTTCTTTTGTTTTTGATAGCGCTGAAAAGCGCTATTAACCGTGCCACTAATGTGAACGATTTTGTTTAATAGCATTTTAAAAGAGATATTAAGTACTAGTTTTTAATATAAAAATAATAATTAATTAAAACAATAAGTTTAAAGGAGCCATACGAAATTCGTGGGGGAAAATGAAAAATTTAGCACAAACAGTAGCGTCGGCCTGAACCGTCGCTAATATAAGAAAATGAGAATTAATTAAGACAATAACTAATAAGGAGGCAAATGAAATTGTTTATGGGAAATGAATATTTTTCATAAATAATAGCTTCGGCCTGAACCGTCGCTAATATAAAAAAATAAATAATTATTTAAAATAAAAACTAAAAAGGAGGCAAACATGATTGGTGGGTGTAATGAAATTTTCACACAAAAAGTAGTGTAGGTCCAAATAAATGATTTGTCAACACCAAGTATTTTTCTCGAAATCAAACCATTTTCTAAATATTTTTATAACAAATGCACTTGAAGGACACATGAATTAAGTAGTGAAGAAGGAATGATTAAATGTATGTCCCTTTGTTCTTAGTCCGACGGCGCTGGCTGTATAGGTTATCACTCGAATGCTCACCTTCACTCATGAATTTTAGTTTTATTCGTGCTATATACTTTTGAAGTGAAATGGAGGAAAACGACTACTTAGGTGTATGCTCCTCTTATAAAGATTCTAATAAAGACAAAGAAGAGTGATATCTTCTGTCCAAAAGGGTAAACCAACTTTCAAAGAGAAAATAGAGCAACAAACAATATGCCATAAAAGTTATTTAATAGCACTTTCTTTTGTTTTTGATAGCGCTATTAACCATGCCACTAATGTGAACGATTTTGTTTAATAGCATTTTAAAAGAGATATTAAGTACTAGTTTTTAATATAAAAATAATAATTAATTAAAACAATAAGTTTAAAGGAACCATACGAAATTCGTGGGGGAAAATGAAAAATTTAGCACAAACAGTAGCGTCGGCCTGAACCGTCGCTAATATAAGAAAATAAGAATTAATTAAGACAATAACTAATAAGGAGGCAAACGAAATTGTTTATGGGAAATGAATATTTTTCATAAATAATAGCTTCGGCCTGAACCGTCGCTAATATAAAAAAATAAATAATTATTTAAAATAAAAACTAAAAAGGAGGCAAACATGATTGGTTGGTGTAATGAAATTTTCACACAAAAAGTAGTGTAGGTCCAAATAAATGATTTGTCAACACCAAGTATTTTTCTCGAAATCAAACCATTTTCTAAATATTTTTATAACAAATGCACTTGAAGGACACATGAATTAAGTAGTGAAGAAGGAATGATTAAATGTATGTCCCTTTGTTCTTAGTCCGACGACGCTGGCTGTATAGGTTATCACTCGAATGCTCACCTTCACTCATGAATTTTAGTTTTATTCGTGCTATATACTTTTGAAGTGAAATGGAGGAAAACGACTACTTAGGCGTATGCTCCTCTTATAAAGATTCTAATAAAGACAAAGAAGAGTGATATCTTCTGTCCAAAAGGGTAAACCAACTTTCAAAGAGAAAATAGAGCAACAAACAATATGCCATAAAAGTTATTTAATAGCACTTTCTTTTGTTTTTGATAGCGCTATTAACCGTGCCACTAATGTGAACGATTTTGTTTAATAGCATTTTAAAAGAGATATTAAGTACTAGTTTTTAATATAAAAATAATAATTAATTAAAACAATAAGTTTAAAGGAACCATACGAAATTCGTGGGGGAAAATGAAAAATTTAGCACAAACAGTAGCGTCGGCCTGAACCGTCGCTAATATAAGAAAATAAGAATTAATTAAGACAATAACTAATAAGGAGGAAAACGAAATTGTTTATGGGAAATGAATATTTTTCATAAACAATAGCTTCGGCCTGAACCGTCGCTAATATAAAAAAATAAATAATTATTTAAAATAATAACTAAAAAGGAGGCAAACTAAAATGGTGGGTGTAATGAAATTTTCGCACAAACAGTAGCGTAGGTCCAAATAAACGTTTTGTCAAAACCAAGTATTTTTCTCGAAATCAAACCATTTTCAAATCATTTTCATAAAAAATGCACTCAAAGGACACATGAATTAAGTAGTGAAGAAGGAATGATTAAATGTATGTCCCTTTGTTCTTAGTCCGACGACGCTGGCTGTATAGGTTATCACTCGAATGCTCACCTTCACTCATGAACTTTAGTTTTATTCGTGCTATATACTTTTGATGTGAATTGGAGGAAAACGACTACTTAGGCGTATGCTCCTCTTATAAAGATTCTAATAAAGACAAAGAAGAGTGATCTCTTCTGTCCAAAAGGGTAAACCAACTTTGAAAGAGAAAATAGAGCAACAAACAATATGCCATAAAAAATATTTAATAGCACTTTCTTTTGTTTTTGATAGCGCTGAAAAGCGCTATTAACCGTGCCACTAATGTGAATGATTTTGTTTAATAGCATTTTAAAAGAGATATTAAGTACTAGTTTTTAATATAAAAATAATAATTAATTAAAACAATAAGTTTAAAGGAGCCATACGAAATTCGTGGGGGAAAATGAAAAATTTAGCACAAACAGTAGCGTCGGCCTGAACCGTCTCTAATATAAGAAAATAAGAATTAATTAAGACAATAACTAATAAGGAGGCAAATGAAATTGTTTATGGGAAATGAATATTTTTCATAAATAATAGCTTCGGCCTGAACCGTCGCTAATATAAAAAAATAAATAATTATTTAAAATAAAAACTAAAAAGGAGGCAAACATGATTGGTGGGTGTAATGAAATTTTCACACAAAAAGTAGTGTAGGTCCAAATAAATGATTTGTCAACACCAAGTATTTTTCTCGAAATCAAACCATTTTCTAAATATTTTTATAACAAATGCACTTGAAGGACACATGAATTAAGTAGTGAAGAAGGAATGATTAAATGTATGTCCCTTTGTTCTTAGTCCGACGACGCTGGCTGTATAGGTTATCACTCGAATGCTCACCTTCACTCATGAATTTTAGTTTTATTCGTGCTATATACTTTTGAAGTGAAATGGAGGAAAACGACTACTTAGGCGTATGCTCCTCTTATAAAGATTCTAATAAAGACAAAGAAGAGTGATATCTTCTGTCCAAAAGGGTAAACCAACTTTCAAAGAGAAAATAGAGCAACAAACAATATGCCATAAAAGTTATTTAATAGCACTTTCTTTTGTTTTTGATAGCGCTATTAACCGTGCCACTAATGTGAACGATTTTGTTTAATAGCATTTTAAAAGAGATATTAAGTACTAGTTTTTAATATAAAAATAATAATTAATTAAAACAATAAGTTTAAAGGAACCATACGAAATTCGTGGGGGAAAATGAAAAATTTAGCACAAACAGTAGCGTCGGCCTGAACCGTCGCTAATATAAGAAAATAAGAATTAATTAAGACAATAACTAATAAGGAGGAAAACGAAATTGTTTATGGGAAATGAATATTTTTCATAAACAATAGCTTCGGCCTGAACCGTCGCTAATATAAAAAAATAAATAATTATTTAAAATAATAACTAAAAAGGAGGCAAACTAAAATGGTGGGTGTAATGAAATTTTCGCACAAACAGTAGCGTAGGTCCAAATAAACGTTTTGTCAAAACCAAGTATTTTTCTCGAAATCAAACCATTTTCAAAATATTTTCATAAAAAATGCACTCAAAGGACACATGAATTAAGTAGTGAAGAAGGAATGATTAAATGTATGTCCCTTTGTTCTTAGTCCGACGACGCTGGCTGTATAGGTTATCACTCGAATGCTCACCTTCACTCATGAACTTTAGTTTTATTCGTGCTATATACTTTTGATGTGAATTGGAGGAAAACGACTACTTAGGCGTATGCTCCTCTTATAAAGATTCTAATAAAGTCAAAGAAGAGTGATCTCTTCTGTCCAAAAGGGTAAACCAACTTTGAAAGAGAAAATAGAGCAACAAACAATATGCCATAAAAAATATTTAATAGCACTTTCTTTTGTTTTTGATAGCGCTGAAAAGCGCTATTAACCGTGCCACTAATGTGAATGATTTTGTTTAATAGCATTTTAAAAGAGATATTAAGTACTAGTTTTTAATATAAAAATAATAATTAATTAAAACAATAAGTTTAAAGGAGCCATACGAAATTCGTGGGGGAAAATGAAAAATTTAGCACAAACAGTAGCGTCGGCCTGAACCGTCTCTAATATAAGAAAATAAGAATTAATTAAGACAATAACTAATAAGGAGGCAAATGAAATTGTTTATGGGAAATGAATATTTTTCATAAATAATAGCTTCGGCCTGAACCGTCGCTAATATAAAAAAATAAATAATTATTTAAAATAAAAACTAAAAAGGAGGCAAACATGATTGGTGGGTGTAATGAAATTTTCACACAAAAAGTAGTGTAGGTCCAAATAAATGATTTGTCAACACCAAGTATTTTTCTCGAAATCAAACCATTTTCTAAATATTTTTATAACAAATGCACTTGAAGGACACATGAATTAAGTAGTGAAGAAGGAATGATTAAATGTATGTCCCTTTGTTCTTAGTCCGACGACGCTGGCTGTATAGGTTATCACTCGAATGCTCACCTTCACTCATGAATTTTAGTTTTATTCGTGCTATATACTTTTGAAGTGAAATGGAGGAAAACGACTACTTAGGCGTATGCTCCTCTTATAAAGATTCTAATAAAGACAAAGAAGAGTGATATCTTCTGTCCAAAAGGGTAAACCAACTTTCAAAGAGAAAATAGAGCAACAAACAATATGCCATAAAAGTTATTTAATAGCACTTTCTTTTGTTTTTGATAGCGCTGAAAAGCGCTATTAACCGTGCCACTAATGTGAACGATTTTGTTTAATAGCATTTTAAAAGAGATATTAAGTACTAGTTTTTAATATAAAAATAATAATTAATTAAAACAATAAGTTTAAAGGAGCCATACGAAATTCGTGGGGGAAAATGAAAAATTTAGCACAAACAGTAGCGTCGGCCTGAACCGTCGCTAATATAAGAAAATAAGAATTAATTAAGACAATAACTAATAAGGAGGAAAACGAAATTGTTTATGGGAAATGAATATTTTTCATAAACAATAGCTTCGGCCTGAACCGTCGCTAATATAAAAAAATAAATAATTATTTAAAATAATAACTAAAAAGGAGGCAAACTAAAATGGTGGGTGTAATGAAATTTTCGCACAAACAGTAGCGTAGGTCCAAATAAACGTTTTGTCAAAACCAAGTATTTTTCTCGAAATCAAACCATTTTCAAAATATTTTCATAAAAAATGCACTCAAAGGACACATGAATTAAGTAGTGAAGAAGGAATGATTAAATGTATGTCCCTTTGTTCTTAGTCCGACGACGCTGGCTGTATAGGTTATCACTCGAATGCTCACCTTCACTCATGAACTTTAGTTTTATTCGTGCTATATACTTTTGATGTGAATTGGAGGAAAACGACTACTTAGGCGTATGCTCCTCTTATAAAGATTCTAATAAAGACAAAGAAGAGTGATCTCTTCTGTCCAAAAGGGTAAACCAACTTTGAAAGAGAAAATAGAGCAACAAACAATATGCCATAAAAAATATTTAATAGCACTTTCTTTTGTTTTTGATAGCGCTGAAAAGCGCTATTAACCGTGCCACTAATGTGAATGATTTTGTTTAATAGCATTTTAAAAGAGATATTAAGTACTAGTTTTTAATATAAAAATAATAATTAATTAAAACAATAAGTTTAAAGGAGCCATACGAAATTCGTGGGGGAAAATGAAAAATTTAGCACAAACAGTAGCGTCGGCCTGAACCGTCTCTAATATAAGAAAATAAGAATTAATTAAGACAATAACTAATAAGGAGGCAAATGAAATTGTTTATGGGAAATGAATATTTTTCATAAATAATAGCTTCGGCCTGAACCGTCGCTAATATAAAAAAATAAATAATTATTTAAAATAAAAACTAAAAAGGAGGCAAACATGATTGGTGGGTGTAATGAAATTTTCACACAAAAAGTAGTGTAGGTCCAAATAAATGACTTGTCAACACCAAGTATTTTTCTCGAAATCAAACCATTTTCTAAATATTTTTATAACAAATGCACTTGAAGGACACATGAATTAAGTAGTGAAGAAGGAATGATTAAATGTATGTCCCTTTGTTCTTAGTCCGACGACGCTGGCTGTATAGGTTATCACTCGAATGCTCACCTTCACTCATGAATTTTAGTTTTATTCGTGCTATATACTTTTGAAGTGAAATGGAGGAAAACGACTACTTAGGCGTATGCTCCTCTTATAAAGATTCTAATAAAGACAAAGAAGAGTGATATCTTCTGTCCAAAAGGGTAAACCAACTTTCAAAGAGAAAATAGAGCAACAAACAATATGCCATAAAAGTTATTTAATAGCACTTTCTTTTGTTTTTGATAGCGCTGAAAAGCGCTATTAACCGTGCCACTAATGTGAACGATTTTGTTTAATAGCATTTTAAAAGAGATATTAAGTACTAGTTTTTAATATAAAAATAATAATTAATTAAAACAATAAGTTTAAAGGAGCCATACGAAATTCGTGGGGGAAAATGAAAAATTTAGCACAAACAGTAGTGTCGGCCTGAACCGTCGCTAATATAAGAAAATAAGAATTAATTAAGACAATAACTAATAAGGAGGCAAACGAAATTGTTTATGGGAAATGAATATTTTTCATAAACAATAGCTTCGGCCTGAACCGTCGCTAATATAAAAAAATAAATAATTATTTAAAATAATAACTAAAAAGGAGGCAAACTAAATTGGTGGGTGTAATGAAATTTTCGCACAAACAGTAGCGTAGGTCCAAATAAACGTTTTGTCAAAACCAAGTATTTTTCTCGAAATCAAACCATTTTCAAAATATTTTCATAAAAAATGCACTCAAAGGACACATGAATTAAGTAGTGAAGAAGGAATGATTAAATGTATGTCCCTTTGTTCTTAGTCCGACGACGCTGGCTGTATAGGTTATCACTCGAATGCTCACCTTCACTCATGAACTTTAGTTTTATTCGTGCTATATACTTTTGATGTGAATTGGAGGAAAACGACTACTTAGGCGTATGCTCCTCTTATAAAGATTCTAATAAAGACAAAGAAGAGTGATCTCTTCTGTCCAAAAGGGTAAACCAACTTTGAAAGAGAAAATAGAGCAACAAACAATATGCCATAAAAAATATTTAATAGCACTTTCTTTTGTTTTTGATAGCGCTGAAAAGCGCTATTAACCGTGCCACTAATGTGAACGATTTTGTTTAATAGCATTTTAAAAGAGATATTAAGTACTAGTTTTTAATATAAAAATAATAATTAATTAAAACAATAAGTTTAAAGGAGCCATACGAAATTCGTGGGGGAAAATGAAAATTTTAGCACAAACAGTAGCGTCGGCCTGAACCGTCTCTAATATAAGAAAATAAGAATTAATTAAGACAATAACTAATAAGGAGGCAAATGAAATTGTTTATGGGAAATGAATATTTTTCATAAATAATAGCTTCGGCCTGAACCGTCGCTAATATAAAAAAATAAATAATTATTTAAAATAAAAACTAAAAAGGAGGCAAACATGATTGGTGGGTGTAATGAAATTTTCACACAAAAAGTAGTGTAGGTCCAAATAAATGATTTGTCAACACCAAGTATTTTTCTCGAAATCAAACCATTTTCTAAATATTTTTATAACAAATGCACTTGAAGGACACATGAATTAAGTAGTGAAGAAGGAATGATTAAATGTATGTCCCTTTGTTCTTAGTCCGACGATGTTGGCTATATAGGTTATCGCTCGAATGCTCACCTTCACTCATGAACTTTAGTTTTATTCGTGCTATATACTTTTGAAGTGAAATGGAGGAAAATGACTACTTAGGCGTATGCTCCTTTTATAAAGATTCTAATAAAGATAAAGAAGAGTGATCTCTTCTATCCAAAAGGGTAAACCAACTTTGAAAGAAAAAATACAGCAACAGACAATATGCCATAAAAGTTATTTAGTAGCACTTTCTTTTATTTTTGATAGCGTTGAAAAGCGCAATTAACCGTGCCACTAATGTGAACGATTTTGTTTAATATCACTTTAAAAGAGCTATTAAAGTACTAGCTTTTAATATAAAAATAATAATTAATTAAAACAATAAGTTTAAAGGAGCCATACGAAATTCGTGGGGGAAAATGAAAAATTTAGCACAAACAGTAGCGTCGGCCTGAACCGTCGCTAATATAAGAAAATAAGAATTAATTAAGACAATAACTAATAAGGAGGCAAACAAAATTGTTTATGGGAAATGAATATTTTTCATAAACAATAGCTTCGGCCTGAACCGTCGCTAATATAAAAAAATAAATAATTATTTAAAATAATAACTAAAAAGGAGGCAAACTAAATTGGTGGGTGTAATGAAATTTTCGCACAAACAGTAGCGTAGGTCCAAATAAACGTTTTGTCAAAACCAAGTATTTTTCTCGAAATCAAACCATTTTCAAAATATTTTCATAAAAAATGCACTCAAAGGACACATGAATTAAGTAGTGAAGAAGGAATGATTAAATGTATGTCCCTTTGTTCTTAGTCCGACGACGCTGGCTGTATAGGTTATCACTCGAATGCTCACCTTCACTCATGAACTTTAGTTTTATTCGTGCTATATACTTTTGATGTGAATTGGAGGAAAACGACTACTTAGGCGTATGCTCCTCTTATAAAGATTCTAATAAAGACAAAGAAGAGTGATCTCTTCTGTTCAAAAGGGTAAACCAACTTTGAAAGAGAAAATAGAGCAACAAACAATATGCCATAAAAAATATTTAATAGCACTTTCTTTTGTTTTTGATAGCGCTGAAAAGCGCTATTAACCGTGCCACTAATGTGAACGATTTTGTTTAATAGCATTTTAAAAGAGATATTAAGTACTAGTTTTTAATATAAAAATAATAATTAATTAAAACAATAAGTTTAAAGGAGCCATACGAAATTCGTGGGGGAAAATGAAAATTTTAGCACAAACAGTAGCGTCGGCCTGAACCGTCTCTAATATAAGAAAATAAGAATTAATTAAGACAATAACTAATAAGGAGGCAAATGAAATTGTTTATGGGAAATGAATATTTTTCATAAATAATAGCTTCGGCCTGAACCGTCGCTAATATAAAAAAATAAATAATTATTTAAAATAAAAACTAAAAAGGAGGCAAACATGATTGGTGGGTGTAATGAAATTTTCACACAAAAAGTAGTGTAGGTCCAAATAAATGATTTGTCAACACCAAGTATTTTTCTCGAAATCCAACCATTTTCTAAATATTTTTATAACAAATGCACTTGAAGGACACATGAATTAAGTAGTGAAGAAGGAATGATTAAATGTATGTCCCTTTGTTCTTAGTCCGACGACGCTGGCTGTATAGGTTATCACTCGAATGCTCACCTTCACTCATGAATTTTAGTTTTATTCGTGCTATATACTTTTGAAGTGAAATGGAGGAAAACGACTACTTAGGCGTATGCTCCTCTTATAAAGATTCTAATAAAGACAAAGAAGAGTGATATCTTCTGTCCAAAAGGGTAAACCAACTTTCAAAGAGAAAATAGAGCAACAAACAATATGCCATAAAAGTTATTTAATAGCACTTTCTTTTGTTTTTGATAGCGCTGAAAAGCGCTATTAACCGTGCCACTAATGTGAACGATTTTGTTTAATAGCATTTTAAAAGAGATATTAAGTACTAGTTTTTAATATAAAAATAATAATTAATTAAAACAATAAGTTTAAAGGAGCCATACGAAATTCGTGAGGGAAAATGAAAAATTTAGCACAAACAGTAGCGTCGGCCTGAACCGTCGCTAATATAAGAAAATAAGAATTAATTAAGACAATAACTAATAAGGAGGCAAACGAAATTGTTTATGGGAAATGAATATTTTTCATAAACAATAGCTTCGGCCTGAACCGTCGCTAATATAAAAAAATAAATAATTATTTAAAATAATAACTAAAAAGGAGGCAAACTAAATTGGTGGGTGTAATGAAATTTTCGCACAAACAGTAGCGTAGGTCCAAATAAACGTTTTGTCAAAACCAAGTATTTTTCTCGAAATCAAACCATTTTCAAAATATTTTCATAAAAAATGCACTCAAAGGACACATGAATTAAGTAGTGAAGAAGGAATGATTAAATGTATGTCCCTTTGTTCTTAGTCCGACGACGCTGGCTGTATAGGTTATCACTCGAATGCTCACCTTCACTCATGAACTTTAGTTTTATTCGTGCTATATACTTTTGATGTGAATTGGAGGAAAACGACTACTTAGGCGTATGCTCCTCTTATAAAGATTCTAATAAAGACAAAGAAGAGTGATCTCTTCTGTCCAAAAGGGTAAACCAACTTTGAAAGAGAAAATAGAGCAACAAACAATATGCCATAAAAAATATTTAATAGCACTTTCTTTTGTTTTTGATAGCGCTGAAAAGCGCTATTAACCGTGCCACTAATGTGAACGATTTTGTTTAATAGCATTTTAAAAGAGATATTAAGTACTAGTTTTTAATATAAAAATAATAATTAATTAAAACAATAAGTTTAAAGGAGCCATACGAAATTCGTGGGGGAAAATGAAAATTTTAGCACAAACAGTAGCGTCGGCCTGAACCGTCTCTAATATAAGAAAATAAGAATTAATTAAGACAATAACTAATAAGGAGGCAAATGAAATTGTTTATGGGAAATGAATATTTTTCATAAATAATAGCTTCGGCCTGAACCGTCGCTAATATAAAAAAATAAATAATTATTTAAAATAAAAACTAAAAAGGAGGCAAACATGATTGGTGGGTGTAATGAAATTTTCACACAAAAAGTAGTGTAGGTCCAAATAAATGATTTGTCAACACCAAGTATTTTTCTCGAAATCAAACCATTTTCTAAATATTTTTATAACAAATGCACTTGAAGGACACATGAATTAAGTAGTGAAGAAGGAATGATTAAATGTATGTCCCTTTGTTCTTAGTCCGACGACGCTGGCTGTATAGGTTATCACTCGAATGCTCACCTTCACTCATGAATTTTAGTTTTATTCGTGCTATATACTTTTGAAGTGAAATGGAGGAAAACGACTACTTAGGCGTATGCTCCTCTTATAAAGATTCTAATAAAGACAAAGAAGAGTGATATCTTCTGTCCAAAAGGGTAAACCAACTTTCAAAGAGAAAATAGAGCAACAAACAATATGCCATAAAAGTTATTTAATAGCACTTTCTTTTGTTTTTGATAGCGCTGAAAAGCGCTATTAACCGTGCCACTAATGTGAACGATTTTGTTTAATAGCATTTTAAAAGAGATATTAAGTACTAGTTTTTAATATAAAAATAATAATTAATTAAAACAATAAGTTTAAAGGAGCCATACGAAATTCGTGGGGGAAAATGAAAAATTTAGCACAAACAGTAGCGTCGGCCTGAACCGTCGCTAATATAAGAAAATAAGAATTAATTAAGACAATAACTAATAAGGAGGCAAACGAAATTGTTTATGGGAAATGAATATTTTTCATAAACAATAGCTTCGGCCTGAACCGTCGCTAATATAAAAAAATAAATAATTATTTAAAATAATAACTAAAAAGGAGGCAAACTAAATTGGTGGGTGTAATGAAATTTTCGCACAAACAGTAGCGTAGGTCCAAATAAACGTTTTGTCAAAACCAAGTATTTTTCTCGAAATCAAACCATTTTCAAAATATTTTCATAAAAAATGCACTCAAAGGACACATGAATTAAGTAGTGAAGAAGGAATGATTAAATGTATGTCCCTTTGTTCTTAGTCCGACGACGCTGGCTGTATAGGTTATCACTCGAATGCTCACCTTCACTCATGAACTTTAGTTTTATTCGTGCTATATACTTTTGATGTGAATTGGAGGAAAACGACTACTTAGGCGTATGCTCCTCTTATAAAGATTCTAATAAAGACAAAGAAGAGTGATCTCTTCTGTCCAAAAGGGTAAACCAACTTTGAAAGAGAAAATAGAGCAACAAACAATATGCCATAAAAAATATTTAATAGCACTTTCTTTTGTTTTTGATAGCGCTGAAAAGCGCTATTAACCGTGCCACTAATGTGAACGATTTTGTTTAATAGCATTTTAAAAGAGATATTAAGTACTAGTTTTTAATATAAAAATAATAATTAATTAAAACAATAAGTTTAAAGGAGCCATACGAAATTCATGGGGGAAAATGAAAAATTTAGCACAAACAGTAGCATCGGCCTGAACCGTCGCTAATATAAGAAAATAAGAATTAATTAAGACAATAACTAATAAGGAGGCAAATGAAATTGTTTATGGGAAATGAATATTTTTCATAAATAATAGCTTCGGCCTGAACCGTCGCTAATATAAAAAAATAAATAATTATTTGAAATAAAAACTAAAAAGGAGGCAAACATGATTGGTGGGTGTAATGAAATTTTCACACAAAAAGTAGTGTAGGTCCAAATAAATGATTTGTCAACACCAAGTATTTTTCTCGAAATCAAACCATTTTCTAAATATTTTTATAACAAATGCACTTGAAGGACACATGAATTAAGTAGTGAAGAAGGAATGATTAAATGTATGTCCCTTTGTTCTTAGTCCGACGACGCTGGCTGTATAGGTTATCACTCGAATGCTCACCTTCACTCATGAATTTTAGTTTTATTCGTGCTATATACTTTTGAAGTGAAATGGAGGAAAACGACTACTTAGGCGTATGCTCCTCTTATAAAGATTCTAATAAAGACAAAGAAGAGTGATATCTTCTGTCCAAAAGGGTAAACCAACTTTCAAAGAGAAAATAGAGCAACAAACAATATGCCATAAAAGTTATTTAATAGCACTTTCTTTTGTTTTTGATAGCGCTGAAAAGCGCTATTAACCGTGCCACTAATGTGAACGATTTTGTTTAATAGCATTTTAAAAGAGATATTAAGTACTAGTTTTTAATATAAAAATAATAATTAATTAAAACAATAAGTTTAAAGGAGCCATACGAAATTCGTGGGGGAAAATGAAAAATTTAGCACAAACAGTAGCGTCGGCCTGAACCGTCGCTAATATAAGAAAATAAGAATTAATTAAGACAATAACTAATAAGGAGGCAAACGAAATTGTTTATGGGAAATGAATATTTTTCATAAACAATAGCTTCGGCCTGAACCGTCGCTAATATAAAAAAATAAATAATTATTTAAAATAATAACTAAAAAGGAGGCAAACTAAATTGGTGGGTGTAATGAAATTTTCGCACAAACAGTAGCGTAGGTCCAAATAAACGTTTTGTCAAAACCAAGTATTTTTCTCGAAATCAAACCATTTTCAAAATATTTTCATAAAAAATGCACTCAAAGGACACATGAATTAAGTAGTGAAGAAGGAATGATTAAATGTATGTCCCTTTGTTCTTAGTCCGACGACGCTGGCTGTATAGGTTATCACTCGAATGCTCACCTTCACTCATGAACTTTAGTTTTATTCGTGCTATATACTTTTGATGTGAATTGGAGGAAAACGACTACTTAGGCGTATGCTCCTCTTATAAAGATTCTAATAAAGACAAAGAAGAGTGATCTCTTCTGTCCAAAAGGGTAAACCAACTTTGAAAGAGAAAATAGAGCAACAAACAATATGCCATAAAAAATATTTAATAGCACTTTCTTTTGTTTTTGATAGCGCTGAAAAGCGCTATTAACCGTGCCACTAATGTGAACGATTTTGTTTAATAGCATTTTAAAAGAGATATTAAGTACTAGTTTTTAATATAAAAATAATAATTAATTAAAACAATAAGTTTAAAGGAGCCATACGAAATTCATGGGGGAAAATGAAAAATTTAGCACAAACAGTAGCGTCGGCCTGAACCGTCGCTAATATAAGAAAATAAGAATTAATTAAGACAATAACTAATAAGGAGGCAAACGAAATTGTTTATGGGAAATGAATATTTTTCATAAACAATAGCTTCGGCCTGAACCGTCGCTAATATAAAAAAATAAATAATTATTTAAAATAATAACTAAAAAGGAGGCAAACTAAATTGGTGGGTGTAATGAAATTTTCGCACAAACAGTAGCGTAGGTCCAAATAAACGTTTTGTCAAAACCAAGTATTTTTCTCGAAATCAAACCATTTTCAAAATATTTTCATAAAAAATGCACTCAAAGGACACATGAATTAAGTAGTGAAGAAGGAATGATTAAATGTATGTCCCTTTGTTCTTAGTCCGACGACGCTGGCTGTATAGGTTATCACTCGAATGCTCACCTTCACTCATGAACTTTAGTTTTATTCGTGCTATATACTTTTGATGTGAATTGGAGGAAAACGACTACTTAGGCGTATGCTCCTCTTATAAAGATTCTAATAAAGACAAAGAAGAGTGATCTCTTCTGTCCAAAAGGGTAAACCAACTTTGAAAGAGAAAATAGAGCAACAAACAATATGCCATAAAAAATATTTAATAGCACTTTCTTTTGTTTTTGATAGCGCTGAAAAGCGCTATTAACCGTGCCACTAATGTGAACGATTTTGTTTAATAGCATTTTAAAAGAGATATTAAGTACTAGTTTTTAATATAAAAATAATAATTAATTAAAACAATAAGTTTAAAGGAGCCATACGAAATTCGTGGGGGAAAATGAAAATTTTAGCACAAACAGTAGCGTCGGCCTGAACCGTCGCTAATATAAGAAAATAAGAATTAATTAAGACAATAACTAATAAGGAGGCAAACGAAATTGTTTATGGGAAATGAATATTTTTCATAAACAATAGCTTCGGCCTGAACCGTCGCTAATATAAAAAAATAAATAATTATTTAAAATAATAACTAAAAAGGAGGCAAACTAAATTGGTGGGTGTAATGAAATTTTCGCACAAACAGTAGCGTAGGTCCAAATAAACGTTTTGTCAAAACCAAGTATTTTTCTCGAAATCAAACCATTTTCAAAATATTTTCATAAAAAATGCACTCAAAGGACACATGAATTAAGTAGTGAAGAAGGAATGATTAAATGTATGTCCCTTTGTTCTTAGTCCGACGACGCTGGCTGTATAGGTTATCACTCGAATGCTCACCTTCACTCATGAACTTTAGTTTTATTCGTGCTATATACTTTTGATGTGAATTGGAGGAAAACGACTACTTAGGCGTATGCTCCTCTTATAAAGATTCTAATAAAGACAAAGAAGAGTGATCTCTTCTGTCCAAAAGGGTAAACCAACTTTGAAAGAGAAAATAGAGCAACAAACAATATGCCATAAAAAATATTTAATAGCACTTTCTTTTGTTTTTGATAGCGCTGAAAAGCGCTATTAACCGTGCCACTAATGTGAACGATTTTGTTTAATAGCATTTTAAAAGAGATATTAAGTACTAGTTTTTAATATAAAAATAATAATTAATTAAAACAATAAGTTTAAAGGAGCCATACGAAATTCATGGGGGAAAATGAAAAATTTAGCACAAACAGTAGCGTCGGCCTGAACCGTCGCTAATATAAGAAAATAAGAATTAATTAAGACAATAACTAATAAGGAGGCAAACGAAATTGTTTATGGGAAATGAATATTTTTCATAAACAATAGCTTCGGCCTGAACCGTCGCTAATATAAAAAAATAAATAATTATTTAAAATAATAACTAAAAAGGAGGCAAACTAAATTGGTGGGTGTAATGAAATTTTCGCACAAACAGTAGCGTAGGTCCAAATAAACGTTTTGTCAAAACCAAGTATTTTTCTCGAAATCAAACCATTTTCAAAATATTTTCATAAAAAATGCACTCAAAGGACACATGAATTAAGTAGTGAAGAAGGAATGATTAAATGTATGTCCCTTTGTTCTTAGTCCGACGACGCTGGCTGTATAGGTTATCACTCGAATGCTCACCTTCACTCATGAACTTTAGTTTTATTCGTGCTATATACTTTTGATGTGAATTGGAGGAAAACGACTACTTAGGCGTATGCTCCTCTTATAAAGATTCTAATAAAGACAAAGAAGAGTGATCTCTTCTGTCCAAAAGGGTAAACCAACTTTGAAAGAGAAAATAGAGCAACAAACAATATGCCATAAAAAATATTTAATAGCACTTTCTTTTGTTTTTGATAGCGCTGAAAAGCGCTATTAACCGTGCCACTAATGTGAACGATTTTGTTTAATAGCATTTTAAAAGAGATATTAAGTACTAGTTTTTAATATAAAAATAATAATTAATTAAAACAATAAGTTTAAAGGAGCCATACGAAATTCGTGGGGGAAAATGAAAATTTTAGCACAAACAGTAGCGTCGGCCTGAACCGTCGCTAATATAAGAAAATAAGAATTAATTAAGACAATAACTAATAAGGAGGCAAACGAAATTGTTTATGGGAAATGAATATTTTTCATAAACAATAGCTTCGGCCTGAACCGTCGCTAATATAAAAAAATAAATAATTATTTAAAATAATAACTAAAAAGGAGGCAAACTAAATTGGTGGGTGTAATGAAATTTTCGCACAAACAGTAGCGTAGGTCCAAATAAACGTTTTGTCAAAACCAAGTATTTTTCTCGAAATCAAACCATTTTCAAAATATTTTCATAAAAAATGCACTCAAAGGACACATGAATTAAGTAGTGAAGAAGGAATGATTAAATGTATGTCCCTTTGTTCTTAGTCCAACGACGCTGGCTGTATAGGTTATCACTCGAATGCTCACCTTCACTCATGAACTTTAGTTTTATTCGTGCTATATACTTTTGATGTGAATTGGAGGAAAACGACTACTTAGGCGTATGCTCCTCTTATAAAGATTCTAATAAAGACAAAGAAGAGTGATCTCTTCTGTCCAAAAGGGTAAACCAACTTTGAAAGAGAAAATAGAGCAACAAACAATATGCCATAAAAAATATTTAATAGCACTTTCTTTTGTTTTTGATAGCGCTGAAAAGCGCTATTAACCGTGCCACTAATGTGAACGATTTTGTTTAATAGCATTTTAAAAGAGATATTAAGTACTAGTTTTTAATATAAAAATAATAATTAATTAAAACAATAAGTTTAAAGGAGCCATACGAAATTCATGGGGGAAAATGAAAAATTTAGCACAAACAGTAGCATCGGCCTGAACCGTCGCTAATATAAGAAAATAAGAATTAATTAAGACAATAACTAATAAGGAGGCAAATGAAATTGTTTATGGGAAATGAATATTTTTCATAAATAATAGCTTCGGCCTGAACCGTCGCTAATATAAAAAAATAAATAATTATTTGAAATAAAAACTAAAAAGGAGGCAAACATGATTGGTGGGTGTAATGAAATTTTCACACAAAAAGTAGTGTAGGTCCAAATAAATGATTTGTCAACACCAAGTATTTTTCTCGAAATCAAACCATTTTCTAAATATTTTTATAACAAATGCACTTGAAGGACACATGAATTAAGTAGTGAAGAAGGAATGATTAAATGTATGTCCCTTTGTTCTTAGTCCGACGACGCTGGCTGTATAGGTTATCACTCGAATGCTCACCTTCACTCATGAATTTTAGTTTTATTCGTGCTATATACTTTTGAAGTGAAATGGAGGAAAACGACTACTTAGGCGTATGCTCCTCTTATAAAGATTCTAATAAAGACAAAGAAGAGTGATATCTTCTGTCCAAAAGGGTAAACCAACTTTCAAAGAGAAAATAGAGCAACAAACAATATGCCATAAAAGTTATTTAATAGCACTTTCTTTTGTTTTTGATAGCGCTGAAAAGCGCTATTAACCGTGCCACTAATGTGAACGATTTTGTTTAATAGCATTTTAAAAGAGATATTAAGTACTAGTTTTTAATATAAAAATAATAATTAATTAAAACAATAAGTTTAAAGGAGCCATACGAAATTCGTGGGGGAAAATGAAAAATTTAGCACAAACAGTAGCGTCGGCCTGAACCGTCGCTAATATAAGAAAATAAGAATTAATTAAGACAATAACTAATAAGGAGGCAAACGAAATTGTTTATGGGAAATGAATATTTTTCATAAACAATAGCTTCGGCCTGAACCGTCGCTAATATAAAAAAATAAATAATTATTTAAAATAATAACTAAAAAGGAGGCAAACTAAATTGGTGGGTGTAATGAAATTTTCGCACAAACAGTAGCGTAGGTCCAAATAAACGTTTTGTCAAAACCAAGTATTTTTCTCGAAATCAAACCATTTTCAAAATATTTTCATAAAAAATGCACTCAAAGGACACATGAATTAAGTAGTGAAGAAGGAATGATTAAATGTATGTCCCTTTGTTCTTAGTCCGACGACGCTGGCTGTATAGGTTATCACTCGAATGCTCACCTTCACTCATGAACTTTAGTTTTATTCGTGCTATATACTTTTGATGTGAATTGGAGGAAAACGACTACTTAGGCGTATGCTCCTCTTATAAAGATTCTAATAAAGACAAAGAAGAGTGATCTCTTCTGTCCAAAAGGGTAAACCAACTTTGAAAGAGAAAATAGAGCAACAAACAATATGCCATAAAAAATATTTAATAGCACTTTCTTTTGTTTTTGATAGCGCTGAAAAGCGCTATTAACCGTGCCACTAATGTGAACGATTTTGTTTAATAGCATTTTAAAAGAGATATTAAGTACTAGTTTTTAATATAAAAATAATAATTAATTAAAACAATAAGTTTAAAGGAGCCATACGAAATACATGGGGGAAAATGAAAAATTTAGCACAAACAGTAGCGTCGGCCTGAACCGTCGCTAATATAAGAAAATAAGAATTAATTAAGACAATAACTAATAAGGAGCCAAACGAAATTGTTTATGGGAAATGAATATTTTTCATAAACAATAGCTTCGGCCTGAACCGTCGCTAATATAAAAAATTAAATAATTATTTAAAATAAAAACTAAAAAGGAGGCAAACATGATTGGTGGGTGTAATGAAATTTTCACACAAAAAGTAGTGTAGGTCCACATAAATGATTTGTCAACACCAAGTATTTTTCTCGAAATCAAACCATTTTCTAAATATTTTTATAACAAATGCACTTGAAGGACACATGAATTAAGTAGTGAAGAAGGAATGATTAAATGAACTTTAGTTTTATTCATGCTATATACTTTTGAAGTGAATTGGAGGAAAACGACTACTTAGGCGTATGCTCCTCTTATAAAGATTTTAATAAAGACAAAGAAGAGTGATCTCTTCTGTCCAAAAGGGTAAACCAACTTTGAAAGAGAAAATAGAGCAACAAACAATATTCCATAAAAGTTATTTAATAGCACTTTCTTTTGTTTTTGATAGCGCTGAAAAGCGCTATTAACCGTGCCACTAATGTGAACGATTTTGTTTAATAGCATTTTAAAAGAGATATTAAGTACTAGTTTTTAATATAAAAATAATAATTAATTAAAACAATAAGTTTAAAGGAGCCATACGAAATTCATGGGGGAAAATGAAAAATTTAGCACAAACAGTAGCATCGGCCTGAACCGTCGCTAATATAAGAAAATAAGAATTAATTAAGACAATAACTAATAAGGAGGCAAATGAAATTGTTTATGGGAAATGAATATTTTTCATAAATAATAGCTTCGGCCTGAACCGTCGCTAATATAAAAAAATAAATAATTATTTGAAATAAAAACTAAAAAGGAGGCAAACATGATTGGTGGGTGTAATGAAATTTTCACACAAAAAGTAGTGTAGGTCCAAATAAATGATTTGTCAACACCAAGTATTTTTCTCGAAATCAAACCATTTTCTAAATATTTTTATAACAAATGCACTTGAAGGACACATGAATTAAGTAGTGAAGAAGGAATGATTAAATGTATGTCCCTTTGTTCTTAGTCCGACGACGCTGGCTGTATAGGTTATCACTCGAATGCTCACCTTCACTCATGAATTTTAGTTTTATTCGTGCTATATACTTTTGAAGTGAAATGGAGGAAAACGACTACTTAGGCGTATGCTCCTCTTATAAAGATTCTAATAAAGACAAAGAAGAGTGATATCTTCTGTCCAAAAGGGTAAACCAACTTTCAAAGAGAAAATAGAGCAACAAACAATATGCCATAAAAGTTATTTAATAGCACTTTCTTTTGTTTTTGATAGCGCTGAAAAGCGCTATTAACCGTGCCACTAATGTGAACGATTTTGTTTAATAGCATTTTAAAAGAGATATTAAGTACTAGTTTTTAATATAAAAATAATAATTAATTAAAACAATAAGTTTAAAGGAGCCATACGAAATTCGTGGGGGAAAATGAAAAATTTAGCACAAACAGTAGCGTCGGCCTGAACCGTCGCTAATATAAGAAAATAAGAATTAATTAAGACAATAACTAATAAGGAGGCAAACGAAATTGTTTATGGGAAATGAATATTTTTCATAAACAATAGCTTCGGCCTGAACCGTCGCTAATATAAAAAAATAAATAATTATTTAAAATAATAACTAAAAAGGAGGCAAACTAAATTGGTGGGTGTAATGAAATTTTCGCACAAACAGTAGCGTAGGTCCAAATAAACGTTTTGTCAAAACCAAGTATTTTTCTCGAAATCAAACCATTTTCAAAATATTTTCATAAAAAATGCACTCAAAGGACACATGAATTAAGTAGTGAAGAAGGAATGATTAAATGTATGTCCCTTTGTTCTTAGTCCGACGACGCTGGCTGTATAGGTTATCACTCGAATGCTCACCTTCACTCATGAACTTTAGTTTTATTCGTGCTATATACTTTTGATGTGAATTGGAGGAAAACGACTACTTAGGCGTATGCTCCTCTTATAAAGATTCTAATAAAGACAAAGAAGAGTGATCTCTTCTGTCCAAAAGGGTAAACCAACTTTGAAAGAGAAAATAGAGCAACAAACAATATGCCATAAAAAATATTTAATAGCACTTTCTTTTGTTTTTGATAGCGCTGAAAAGCGCTATTAACCGTGCCACTAATGTGAACGATTTTGTTTAATAGCATTTTAAAAGAGATATTAAGTACTAGTTTTTAATATAAAAATAATAATTAATTAAAACAATAAGTTTAAAGGAGCCATACGAAATTCATGGGGGAAAATGAAAAATTTAGCACAAACAGTAGCGTCGGCCTGAACCGTTGCTAATATAAGAAAATAAGAATTAATTAAGACAATAACTAATAAGGAGCCAAACGAAATTGTTTATGGGAAATGAATATTTTTCATAAACAATAGCTTCGGCCTGAACCGTCGCTAATATAAAAAATTAAATAATTATTTAAAATGAAAACTAAAAAGGAGGCAAACATGATTGGTGGGTGTAATGAAATTTTCACACAAAAAGTAGTGTAGGTCCACATAAATGATTTGTCAACACCAAGTATTTTTCTCGAAATCAAACCATTTTCTAAATATTTTTATAACAAATGCACTTGAAGGACACATGAATTAAGTAGTGAAGAAGGAATGATTAAATGAACTTTAGTTTTATTCGTGCTATATACTTTTGAAGTGAATTGGAGGAAAACGACTACTTAGGCGTATGCTCCTCTTATAAAGATTTTAATAAAGACAAAGAAGAGTGATCTCTTCTGTCCAAAAGGGTAAACCAACTTTGAAAGAGAAAATAGAGCAACAAACAATATTCCATAAAAGTTATTTAATAGCACTTTCTTTTGTTTTTGATAGCGCTGAAAAGCGCTATTAACCGTGCCACTAATGTGAACGATTTTGTTTAATAGCATTTTAAAAGAGATATTAAGTACTAGTTTTTAATATAAAAATAATAATTAATTAAAACAATAAGTTTAAAGGAACCATACGAAATTCGTGGGGGAAAATGAAAATTTTAGCACAAACAGTAGCGTCGGCCTGAACCGTCGCTAATATAAGAAAATAATAATTAATTAAGACAATAACAAATAAGGAGGCAAACGAAATTTGTTATGGGAAATGAATATTTTTTCAAAAACAATAGCGTCGGCCTTAACCGTCGCTAATATAAAAAAATAAATAATTATTTAAAATAATAACTAAAAAGGAGGCAAACTAAATTAGTGGGTGTAATGAAATTTTCGCACAAACAATAGCGTAGGTCTAAATAAACATTTTGTCTACACCATGTATTTTTCTCGAAATCATACCATTTTCTAAATATTTTCATAACAAATGAACTTAAAACACATGCATTAAGTAGTGAAGAAGGAATGATTAAATATATGTCCCTTTGTTCTTAGTCCGACGACACTGGCTAAATAGGTTATCACTCGAATGCTCACCTCCACTCATGAACTTTAGTTTTATTCGTGCTATATACTTTTAAAGTGAATTGGAGGAAAACGACTACTTAGGCGTATGCTCCTCTTATAATGATTCTAATAAAGACAAAGAAGAGTGATCTCTTCTGTGCAAAAGGGTAAACCAACTTTGAAAGAGAAAATAGAGCAACAAACATTATGCCATAAAATTTATTTAATAGAATTTTCTTTTGTTTTTGATAGCGCTGAAAAGCGCTATTAACCGTGCCACTAATGTGAACGATTTTGTTTAATAGCATTTTGAAAGAGATATTAAGTACTAGTTTTTAATATAAAAATAATAATTAATTAAAACAATAAGTTTAAAGGAGCCATACGAAATTCTTGTGGGAAAATGAAAAATTTAGCACAAACAGTAGCGTCGGCCTGAACCGTCGCTAATATAAGAAAGTAAGAATTAATTAAGACAATAACTAATAAGGAGGCAAACAAATTTTGTTATGGGAAATGAATATTTTTTCAAAAAAATTTGCGTCGGCCTGAACCGTCGCTAATATAAAAAATAAATAATTATTTAAAATAATAACTAAAAAGGAGGCAAACTAAATTGGTGGGTGTAATGAAATTTTCGCACAAACAGTAGCGTAGGTCTAAATAAACGTTTTGTCAAAACCAAGTATTTTTCTCGAAATCAAACCATTTTCAAAATATTTTCATAAAAAATTCACTCAAAGGACACATGAATTAAGTAGTGAACAAGGAATGATTAAATGTATATCCCTTTGTTCTTAGTCCGACGACGCTGGCTGTATAGGTTATCACTCGAATGCCCACCTTCACTCATGAACTTTAGTTTTATTCGTGCTAAATACTTTTGAAGTGAAATGGAGGAAAACGACTACTTAGGCGTATGCTCCTCTTATAAAGATTCTAATAAAGAAAAAGAAGAGTGATCTCTTCTGTCCAAAAGGGTAAACCAACTTTGAAAGAGAAAATAGAGCAACATGCAATATGCCATAAAAGTTATTTAATAGCACTTTTTTTTTGTTTTTGATAGCGCTGAAAAGTGCTATTAACCGTGCCACTAATGTGAACGATTTTGTTTAATAGCATTTTAAAAGAGACATTAAGTACTAGTTTTTTATATATAAATAATATTTAATTAAAACAATACGTTTAAAGGAGCCATACGAAATTCGGGGGGGAAAATGAAAATTTTAGCACAAACAGTAGCGTCGGCCTGAACCGTCACTAATATAAGAAAATAAGAATTAATTAAGACAATAACTAATAAGGAGGCAAACGAAATTTGTTATGGGAAATGAATATTTTTTCAAAAACAATAGCGTCGTCCTGAACCGTCGCTAATATAAAAAAATAAATAATTATTTAAAATAATAACTAAAAAGGAGGCAAACTAAATTGGTGGGTGTAATGAAATTTTCGCATAAACAGTAGCGTAGGTCCAAATAAACGTTTTGTCAAAACCAAGTATTTTTCTCGAAATCAAACCATTTTCAAAATATTTTCATAAAAAATGCACTCAAAGGACACATGAATTAAGTAGTGAAGAAGGAATGATTAAATGTATGTCCCTTTGTTCTTAGTCCGACGACGCTGGCTGTATAGGTTATCACTCGAATGCTCACCTTCACTCATGAACTTTAGTTTTATTCGTGCTATATACTTTTGAAGTGAATTGGAGGAAAACGATTACTTAAGCGTATGCTCCTCTTATAAAGATTCTAATAAAGACAAAGAAGAGTGATCTCTTCTGTCCAAAAGGGTAAACCAACTTTGAAAGAGAAAATAGAGCAACAAACAATATGCCATAAAAGTTATTTAATAGCACTTTCTTTTGTTTTTGATAGCGCTGAAAAGCGCTATTAACCGTGCCACTAATGTGAACGATTTTGTTTAATAGCATTTTAAAAGAGATATTAAGTACTAGTTTTTAATATAAAAAAAATAATTAATTAAAACAATAAGTTTAAAGGAGCCATACGAAATTCGTGGGGGAAAATGAAAAATTTAGCACAAACAATAGCGTCAGCCTGAACCGTCGCTAATATAAGAAAATAAGAATTAATTAAGACAATAACTAATAAGGAGGCAAACGAAATTGTTTATGGGAAATGAATGTTTTTCATAAACAATAGCTTCGGCCTGAACCGTCGCTAATATAAAAAAATAAATAATTATTAAAAATAAAAACTGAAAAGGAGGCAAACTAGATTGGTGGGTGTAATGAAATTTTCACACAAAAAGTAGTGTAGGTCCAAATAAATGATTTGTCAACACCAAGTATTTTTCTCGAAATCAAACCATTTTCTAAATATTTTTATAACAAATGCACTTGAAGGACACATGAATTAAGTAGTGAAGAAGGAATGATTAAATGAACTTTAGTTTTATTCGTGCTATATACTTTTGAAGTGAATTGGAGGAAAACTACTACTTAGGCGTATGCTCCTCTTATAAAGATTCTAATAAAGACAAAGAAGAGTGATCTCTTCTGTCCAAAAGGGTAAACCAACTTTGAAAGAGAAAATAGAGCAACAAACAATATGCCATAAAAGTTATTTAATAGCACTTTCTTTTGTTTTTGATAGCGCTGAAAAGCGTTATTAACCGTGCCACTAATGTGAACGATTTTGTTTAATAGCATTTTAAAAGAGATATTAAGTACTAGTTTTTAATATAAAAATAATAATTAATTAAAACAATAAGTTTAAAGGAGCCATACGAAATTCGTGGGGGAAAATGAAAAATTTAGCACAAACAGTAGCGTCGGCCTGAACCGTCGCTAATATAAGAAAATAAGAATTAATTAAGACAATAACTAATAAGGAGGCAAACGAAATTGTTTATGGGAAATGAATATTTTTCATAAACAATAGCTTCGGCCTGAACCGTCGCTAATATAAAAAAATAAATAATTATTTAAAATAAAAACTGAAAAGGAGGCAAACTAGATTGGTGGGTGTAATGAAATTTTCACACAAAAAGTAGTGTAGGTCCAAATAAATGATTTGTCAACACCAAGTATTTTTCTCGAAATCAAACCATTTTCTAAATATTTTTATAACAAATGCACTTGAAGGACACATGAATTAAGTAGTGAAGTAGGAATGATTAAATGAACTTTAGTTTTATTCGTGCTATATACTTTTGAAGTGAATTGGAGGAAAACGACTACTTAGGCGTATGCTCCTCTTATAAAGATTCTAATAAAGAAAAAGAAGAGTGATCTCTTCTGTCCAAAAGGGTAAACCAACTTTGAAAGAGAAAATAGAGCAACAGGCAATATGCCATAAAAGTTATTTAATAGCACTTTTTTTTGTTTTTGATAGCGCTGAAAAGTGCTATTAACCGTGCCACTAATGTGAACGATTTTGTTTAATAGCATTTTAAAAGAGACATTAAGTACTAGTTTTTTATATATAAATAATATTTAATTAAAACAATACGTTTAAAGGAGCCATACGAAATTCGGGGGGGAAAATGAAAACTTTAGCACAAACAGTAGCGTCGGCCTGAACCGTCACTAATATAAGAAAATAAGAATTAATTAAGACAATAACTAATAAGGAGGCAAACGAAATTTGTTATGGGAAATGAATATTTTTTCAAAAACAATAGCGTCGTCCTGAACCGTCGCTAATATAAAAAAATAAATAATTATTTAAAATAATAACTAAAAAGGAGGCAAACTAAATTGGTGGGTGTAATGAAATTTTCGCATAAACAGTAGCGTAGGTCCAAATAAACGTTTTGTCAAAACCAAGTATTTTTCTCGAAATCAAACCATTTTCAAAATATTTTCATAAAAAATGCACTCAAAGGACACATGAATTAAGTAGTGAAGAAGGAATGATTAAATGTATGTCCCTTTGTTCTTAGTCCGACGACGCTGGCTGTATAGGTTATCACTCGAATGCTCACCTTCACTCATGAACTTTAGTTTTATTCGTGCTATATACTTTTGAAGTGAATTGGAGGAAAACGATTACTTAGGCGTATGCTCCTCTTATAAAGATTCTAATAAAGACAAAGAAGAGTGATCTCTTCTGTCCAAAAGGGTAAACCAACTTTGAAAGAGAAAATAGAGCAACAAACAATATGCCATAAAAGTTATTTAATAGCACTTTCTTTTGTTTTTGATAGCGCTGAAAAGCGCTATTAACCGTGCCACTAATGTGAACGATTTTGTTTAATAGCATTTTAAAAGAGATATTAAGTACTAGTTTTTAATATAAAAAAAATAATTAATTAAAACAATAAGTTTAAAGGAGCCATACGAAATTCGTGGGGGAAAATGAAAAATTTAGCACAAACAATAGCGTCAGCCTGAACCGTCGCTAATATAAGAAAATAAGAATTAATTAAGACAATAACTAATAAGGAGGCAAACGAAATTGTTTATGGGAAATGAATGTTTTTCATAAACAATAGCTTCGGCCTGAACCGTCGCTAATATAAAAAAATAAATAATTATTAAAAATAAAAACTGAAAAGGAGGCAAACTAGATTGGTGGGTGTAATGAAATTTTCACACAAAAAGTAGTGTAGGTCCAAATAAATGATTTGTCAACACCAAGTATTTTTCTCGAAATCAAACCATTTTCTAAATATTTTTATAACAAATGCACTTGAAGGACACATGAATTAAGTAGTGAAGAAGGAATGATTAAATGAACTTTAGTTTTATTCGTGCTATATACTTTTGAAGTGAATTGGAGGAAAACTACTACTTAGGCGTATGCTCCTCTTATAAAGATTCTAATAAAGACAAAGAAGAGTGATCTCTTCTGTCCAAAAGGGTAAACCAACTTTGAAAGAGAAAATAGAGCAACAAACAATATGCCATAAAAGTTATTTAATAGCACTTTCTTTTGTTTTTGATAGCGCTGAAAAGCGCTATTAACCGTGCCACTAATGTGAACGATTTTGTTTAATAGCATTTTAAAAGAGATATTAAGTACTAGTTTTTAATATAAAAATAATAATTAATTAAAACAATAAGTTTAAAGGAGCCATACGAAATTCGTGGGGGAAAATGAAAAATTTAGCACAAACAGTAGCGTCGGCCTGAACCGTCGCTAATATAAGAAAATAAGAATTAATTAAGACAATAACTAATAAGGAGGCAAACGAAATTGTTTATGGGAAATGAATATTTTTCATAAACAATAGCTTCGGCCTGAACCGTCGCTAATATAAAAAAATAAATAATTATTTAAAATAAAAACTGAAAAGGAGGCAAACTAGATTGGTGGGTGTAATGAAATTTTCACACAAAAAGTAGTGTAGGTCCAAATAAATGATTTGTCAACACCAAGTATTTTTCTCGAAATCAAACCATTTTCTAAATATTTTTATAACAAATGCACTTGAAGGACACATGAATTAAGTAGTGAAGTAGGAATGATTAAATGAACTTTAGTTTTATTCGTGCTATATACTTTTGAAGTGAATTGGAGGAAAACGACTACTTAGGCGTATGCTCCTCTTATAAAGATTCTAATAAAGAAAAAGAAGAGTGATCTCTTCTGTCCAAAAGGGTAAACCAACTTTGAAAGAGAAAATAGAGCAACAGGCAATATGCCATAAAAGTTATTTAATAGCACTTTTTTTTGTTTTTGATAGCGCTGAAAAGTGCTATTAACCGTGCCACTAATGTGAACGATTTTGTTTAATAGCATTTTAAAAGAGACATTAAGTACTAGTTTTTTATATATAAATAATATTTAATTAAAACAATACGTTTAAAGGAGCCATACGAAATTCGGGGGGGAAAATGAAAACTTTAGCACAAACAGTAGCGTCGGCCTGAACCGTCACTAATATAAGAAAATAAGAATTAATTAAGACAATAACTAATAAGGAGGCAAACGAAATTTGTTATGGGAAATGAATATTTTTTCAAAAACAATAGCGTCGTCCTGAACCGTCGCTAATATAAAAAAATAAATAATTATTTAAAATAATAACTAAAAAGGAGGCAAACTAAATTGGTGGGTGTAATGAAATTTTCGCATAAACAGTAGCGTAGGTCCAAATAAACGTTTTGTCAAAACCAAGTATTTTTCTCGAAATCAAACCATTTTCAAAATATTTTCATAAAAAATGCACTCAAAGGACACATGAATTAAGTAGTGAAGAAGGAATGATTAAATGTATGTCCCTTTGTTCTTAGTCCGACGACGCTGGCTGTATAGGTTATCACTCGAATGCTCACCTTCACTCATGAACTTTAGTTTTATTCGTGCTATATACTTTTGAAGTGAATTGGAGGAAAACGATTACTTAGGCGTATGCTCCTCTTATAAAGATTCTAATAAAGACAAAGAAGAGTGATCTCTTCTGTCCAAAAGGGTAAACCAACTTTGAAAGAGAAAATAGAGCAACAAACAATATGCCATAAAAGTTATTTAATAGCACTTTCTTTTGTTTTTGATAGCGCTGAAAAGCGCTATTAACCGTGCCACTAATGTGAACGATTTTGTTTAATAGCATTTTAAAAGAGATATTAAGTACTAGTTTTTAATATAAAAAAAATAATTAATTAAAACAATAAGTTTAAAGGAGCCATACGAAATTCGTGGGGGAAAATGAAAAATTTAGCACAAACAATAGCGTCAGCCTGAACCGTCGCTAATATAAGAAAATAAGAATTAATTAAGACAATAACTAATAAGGAGGCAAACGAAATTGTTTATGGGAAATGAATGTTTTTCATAAACAATAGCTTCGGCCTGAACCGTCGCTAATATAAAAAAATAAATAATTATTAAAAATAAAAACTGAAAAGGAGGCAAACTAGATTGGTGGGTGTAATGAAATTTTCACACAAAAAGTAGTGTAGGTCCAAATAAATGATTTGTCAACACCAAGTATTTTTCTCGAAATCAAACCATTTTCTAAATATTTTTATAACAAATGCACTTGAAGGACACATGAATTAAGTAGTGAAGAAGGAATGATTAAATGAACTTTAGTTTTATTCGTGCTATATACTTTTGAAGTGAATTGGAGGAAAACTACTACTTAGGCGTATGCTCCTCTTATAAAGATTCTAATAAAGACAAAGAAGAGTGATCTCTTCTGTCCAAAAGGGTAAACCAACTTTGAAAGAGAAAATAGAGCAACAAACAATATGCCATAAAAGTTATTTAATAGCACTTTCTTTTGTTTTTGATAGCGCTGAAAAGCGCTATTAACCGTGCCACTAATGTGAACGATTTTGTTTAATAGCATTTTAAAAGAGATATTAAGTACTAGTTTTTAATATAAAAATAATAATTAATTAAAACAATAAGTTTAAAGGAGCCATACGAAATTCGTGGGGGAAAATGAAAAATTTAGCACAAACAGTAGCGTCGGCCTGAACCGTCGCTAATATAAGAAAATAAGAATTAATTAAGACAATAACTAATAAGGAGGCAAACGAAATTGTTTATGGGAAATGAATATTTTTCATAAACAATAGCTTCGGCCTGAACCGTCGCTAATATAAAAAAATAAATAATTATTTAAAATAAAAACTGAAAAGGAGGCAAACTAGATTGGTGGGTGTAATGAAATTTTCACACAAAAAGTAGTGTAGGTCCAAATAAATGATTTGTCAACACCAAGTATTTTTCTCGAAATCAAACCATTTTCTAAATATTTTTATAACAAATGCACTTGAAGGACACATGAATTAAGTAGTGAAGTAGGAATGATTAAATGAACTTTAGTTTTATTCGTGCTATATACTTTTGAAGTGAATTGGAGGAAAACGACTACTTAGGCGTATGCTCCTCTTATAAAGATTCTAATAAAGAAAAAGAAGAGTGATCTCTTCTGTCCAAAAGGGTAAACCAACTTTGAAAGAGAAAATAGAGCAACAGGCAATATGCCATAAAAGTTATTTAATAGCACTTTTTTTTGTTTTTGATAGCGCTGAAAAGTGCTATTAACCGTGCCACTAATGTGAACGATTTTGTTTAATAGCATTTTAAAAGAGACATTAAGTACTAGTTTTTTATATATAAATAATATTTAATTAAAACAATACGTTTAAAGGAGCCATACGAAATTCGGGGGGGAAAATGAAAACTTTAGCACAAACAGTAGCGTCGGCCTGAACCGTCACTAATATAAGAAAATAAGAATTAATTAAGACAATAACTAATAAGGAGGCAAACGAAATTTGTTATGGGAAATGAATATTTTTTCAAAAACAATAGCGTCGTCCTGAACCGTCGCTAATATAAAAAAATAAATAATTATTTAAAATAATAACTAAAAAGGAGGCAAACTAAATTGGTGGGTGTAATGAAATTTTCGCATAAACAGTAGCGTAGGTCCAAATAAACGTTTTGTCAAAACCAAGTATTTTTCTCGAAATCAAACCATTTTCAAAATATTTTCATAAAAAATGCACTCAAAGGACACATGAATTAAGTAGTGAAGAAGGAATGATTAAATGTATGTCCCTTTGTTCTTAGTCCGACGACGCTGGCTGTATAGGTTATCACTCGAATGCTCACCTTCACTCATGAACTTTAGTTTTATTCGTGCTATATACTTTTGAAGTGAATTGGAGGAAAACGATTACTTAGGCGTATGCTCCTCTTATAAAGATTCTAATAAAGACAAAGAAGAGTGATCTCTTCTGTCCAAAAGGGTAAACCAACTTTGAAAGAGAAAATAGAGCAACAAACAATATGCCATAAAAGTTATTTAATAGCACTTTCTTTTGTTTTTGATAGCGCTGAAAAGCGCTATTAACCGTGCCACTAATGTGAACGATTTTGTTTAATAGCATTTTAAAAGAGATATTAAGTACTAGTTTTTAATATAAAAAAAATAATTAATTAAAACAATAAGTTTAAAGGAGCCATACAAAATTCGTGGGGGAAAATGAAAAATTTAGCACAAACAATAGCGTCAGCCTGAACCGTCGCTAATATAAGAAAATAAAAATTAATTAAGACAATAACTAATAAGGAGGCAAACGAAATTGTTTATGGGAAATGAATGTTTTTCATAAACAATAGCTTCGGCCTGAACCGTCGCTAATATAAAAAAATAAATAATTATTAAAAATAAAAACTGAAAAGGAGGCAAACTAGATTGGTGGGTGTAATGAAATTTTCACACAAAAAGTAGTGTAGGTCCAAATAAATGATTTGTCAACACCAAGTATTTTTCTCGAAATCAAACCATTTTCTAAATATTTTTATAACAAATGCACTTGAAGGACACATGAATTAAGTAGTGAAGAAGGAATGATTAAATGAACTTTAGTTTTATTCGTGCTATATACTTTTGAAGTGAATTGGAGGAAAACTACTACTTAGGCGTATGCTCCTCTTATAAAGATTCTAATAAAGACAAAGAAGAGTGATCTCTTCTGTCCAAAAGGGTAAACCAACTTTGAAAGAGAAAATAGAGCAACAAACAATATGCCATAAAAGTTATTTAATAGCACTTTCTTTTGTTTTTGATAGCGCTGAAAAGCGCTATTAACCGTGCCACTAATGTGAACGATTTTGTTTAATAGCATTTTAAAAGAGATATTAAGTACTAGTTTTTAATATAAAAATAATAATTAATTAAAACAATAAGTTTAAAGGAGCCATACGAAATTCGTGGGGGAAAATGAAAAATTTAGCACAAACAGTAGCGTCGGCCTGAACCGTCGCTAATATAAGAAAATAAGAATTAATTAAGACAATAACTAATAAGGAGGCAAACGAAATTGTTTATGGGAAATGAATATTTTTCATAAACAATAGCTTCGGCCTGAACCGTCGCTAATATAAAAAAATAAATAATTATTTAAAATAAAAACTGAAAAGGAGGCAAACTAGATTGGTGGGTGTAATGAAATTTTCACACAAAAAGTAGTGTAGGTCCAAATAAATGATTTGTCAACACCAAGTATTTTTCTCGAAATCAAACCATTTTCTAAATATTTTTATAACAAATGCACTTGAAGGACACATGAATTAAGTAGTGAAGTAGGAATGATTAAATGAACTTTAGTTTTATTCGTGCTATATACTTTTGAAGTGAATTGGAGGAAAACGACTACTTAGGCGTATGCTCCTCTTATAAAGATTCTAATAAAGACAAAGAAGAGTGATCTCTTCTGTCCAAAAGGGTAAACCAACTTTGAAAGAGAAAATAGAGCAACAAACAATATGCCATAAAAGTTATTTAATAGCACTTTCTTTTGTTTTTGATAGCGCTGAAAAGCGCTATTAACCGTGTCACTAATGTGAACGATTTTGTTTAATAGCATTTTAAAAGAGATATTAAGTACTAGTTTTTAATATAAAAATAATAATTAATTAAAACAATAAGTTTAAAGGAGCCATACGAAATTCGTGGGGGAAAATGAAAAATTTAGCACAAACAGTAGCGTCGGCCTGAACCGTCGCTAATATAAGAAAATAAGAATTAATTAAGATAATAACTAATAAGGAGGAAAACAAAATTGTTTATGGGAAATGAATATTTTTCATAAACAATAGCTTCGGCCTGAACCGTCGCTAATATAAAAAAATAAATAATTATTTAAAATAAAAACTGAAAATGAGGCAAACTAGATTGGTGGGTGTAATGAAATTTTCACACAAACAGTAGTGTAGGTCCAAATAAATGATTTGTCAACACCAAGTATTTTTCTCGAAATCAAACCATTTTCTAAATATTTTTATAACAAATGCACTTGAAGGACACATGAATTAAGTAGTGAAGTAGGAATGATTAAATGAACTTTAGTTTTATTCGTGCTATATACTTTTGAAGTGAAATGGAGGAAAACGACTACTTAGGCGTATGCTCCTCTTATAAAGATTCTAATAAAGACAAAGAAGAGTGATCTCTTCTGTCCAAAAGGGTAAACCAACTTTGAAAGAGAAAATAGAGCAACAGGCAATATGCCATAAAAGTTATTTAATAGCACTTTCTTTTGTTTTTGATAGCGCTGAAAAGCGCTATTAACCGTGCCACTAATGTGAACGGTTTTGTTTAATAGCATTTTAAAAGAGACATTAAGTACTAGTTTTTTATATATAAATAATATTTAATTAAAACAATAAGTTTAAAGGAGCCATACGAAATTCGTGGGGGAAAATGAAAATTTTAGCACAAACAGTAGCGTCGGCCTGAACCGTCACTAATATAAGAAAATAAGAATTAATTAAGACAATAACTAATGAGGAGGCAAACGAAATTTGTTATGGGAAATGAATATTTTTTCAAAAACAATAGCGTCGTCCTGAACCGTCGCTAATATAAAAAAATAAATAATTATTTAAAATAATAACTAAAAAGGAGGCAAACTAAATTGGTGGGTGTAATGAAATTTTCGCACAAACAGTAACGTAGGTCCAAATAAACGTTTTGTCAAAACCAAGTATTTTTCTCGAAATCAAACCATTTTCAAAATATTTTCATAAAAAATGCACTCAAAGGACACATGAATTAAGTAGTGAAGAAGGAATGATTAAATGTATGTCCCTTTGTTCTTAGTCCGACGACGCTGGCTGTATAGGTTATCACTCGAATGCTCACCTTCACTCATGAACTTTAGTTTTATTCGTGCTATATACTTTTGAAGTGAATTGGAGGAAAACGATTACTTAGGCGTATGCTCCTCTTATAAAGATTCTAATAAAGACAAAGAAGAGTGATCTCTTCTGTCCAAAAGGGTAAACCAACTTTGAAAGAGAAAATAGAGCAACAAACAATATGCCATAAAAGTTATTTAATAGCACTTTCTTTTGTTTTTGATAGCGCTGAAAAGCGCTATTAACCGTGCCACTAATGTGAACGATTTTGTTTAATAGCATTTTAAAAGAGATATTAAGTACTATTTTTTAATATAAAAATAATAATTAATTAAAACAATAAGTTTAAAGGAGCCATACGAAATTCGTGGGGGAAAATGAAAAATTTAGCACAAACAGTAGCGTCAGCCTGAACCGTCGCTAATATAAGAAAATAAGAATTAATTAAGACAATAACTAATAAGGAGGCAAACGAAATTGTTTATGGGAAATGAATGTTTTTCATAAACAATAGCTTCGGCTTGAACCGTCGCTAATATAAAAAAATAAATAATTATTTAAAATAAAAACTGAAAAGGAGGCAAACTAGATTGGTGGGTGTAATGAAATTTTCACACAAAAAGTAGTGTAGGTCCAAATAAATGATTTGTCAACACCAAGTATTTTTCTCGAAATCAAACCATTTTCTAAATATTTGTATAACAAATTCACTTGAAGGACACATGAATTAAGTAGTGAAGAAGGAATGATTAAATGTATGTCCCTTTGTTCTTAGTCCGACGACGCTGGCTGTATAGGTTATCACTCGAATGCTCACCTCCACTCATGAACTTTAGTTTTATTCGTGATATATACTTTTGAAGTGAATTGGAGGAAAACGACTACTTAGGCGTATGCTCCTCTTATAAAGATTCTAATAAAGACAAAGAAGAGTGATCTCTTCTGTCCAAATGGGTAAACCAACTTTGAAATAGAAAATAGAGCAACAAACAATATGCCATAAAAGTTATTTAATAGCACTTTCTTTTGTTTTTGATAGCCCTGAAAAGCGCTATTAACCGTGCCACTAATGTGAACGATTTTGTTTAATAACACTTTAAAAGAGCTATTAAAGTACTAATTTTTAATATAAAAATAATAATTAATTAAAATAATATGTTTAAAGTAGCCAAACGAAATTCGTAGGGGAAAATGAAAATTTTAGCACAAACAGTAGCGTCGGCCTGAACCGTCGCTAATATAAGAAAATAAGAATTAATTAAGACAATAACTAATAAGGAGGCAAACGAAATTTGTTATGGGAAATGAATATTTTTTCAAAAACAATAGCGTCGGCCTGAACCGTCGCTAATACCAAAAAATAAATAATTATTTAAAATAATAACTAAAAAGGAGGCAAACTAAATTGGTGGGTGTAATGAAATTTTCGCACAAACAATAGCGTAGGTCTAAATAAACGTTTTGTCTACACCAAGTATTTTTCTCGAAATCATACCATTTTCTAAATATTTTCATAACAAATGAACTCAAAGCACATGCATTAAGTAGTGAAGAAGGAATGATTAAATGTATGTCCCTTTGTTCTTAGTCCGACGACGCTGGCTGTATAGGTTATCACTCGAATGCTCACCTCTACTCATGAACTTTAGTTTTATTCGTGATATATACTTTTTAAGTGAATTGGAGGAAAATGACTACTTAGGCGTATGATCCTCTTATAAAGATTCTAATAAAGACAAAGAAGAGTGATCTCTTCTGTCCAAATGGGTAAACCAACTTTGAAAGAGAAAATAGAGCAACAAACAATATGCCATAAAAGTTATTTAATAGCACTTTCTTTTGTTTTTGATAGCGCTGAAAAGCGCTATTAACCGTGCCACTAATGTGAACGATTTTGTTTAATAGCATTTTAAAAGAGATATTAAGTACTATTTTTTAATATAAAAATAATAATTAATTAAAACAATAAGTTTAAAGGAGCCATACGAAATTCGTGGGGGAAAATGAAAAATTTAGCACAAACAGTAGCGTCAGCCTGAACCGTCGCTAATATAAGAAAATAAGAATTAATTAAGACAATAACTAATAAGGAGGCAAACGAAATTGTTTATGGGAAATGAATGTTTTTCATAAACAATAGCTTCGGCTTGAACCGTCGCTAATATAAAAAAATAAATAATTATTTAAAATAAAAACTGAAAAGGAGGCAAACTAGATTGGTGGGTGTAATGAAATTTTCACACAAAAAGTAGTGTAGGTCCAAATAAATGATTTGTCAACACCAAGTATTTTTCTCGAAATCAAACCATTTTCAAAATATTTTCATAAAAAAATGCACTCAAAGGACACATGAATTAAGTAGTGAAGAAGGAATGATTAAATGTATGTCCCTTTGTTCTTAGTCCGACGATGCTGGCTGTATAGGTTATCACTCGAATGCTCACCTTCACTCATGAACTTTAGTTTTATTCGTGCTATATCCTTTTGAAGTGAAATGGAGGAAAACGACTACTTAGGTGTATGCTCCTCTTATAAAGATTCTAATAAAGACAAAGAAGAGTGATCTCTTCTGTCCAAAAGGGTAAACCAACTTTGAAAGAGAAAATAGAGCAACAGGCAATATGCCATAAAAGTTATTTAATAGCACTTTCTTTTGTTTTTGATAGCGCTGAAAAGCGCTATTAACCGTGCCACTAATGTGAACGATTTTATTTAATAACACTTTAAAAGAGCTATTAAAGTACTAGTTTTTAATATAAAAATAATAATTAATTAAAATAATAAGTTTAAAGGAGCCATACGAAATTCGTGGGGGAAAATGAAAATTTTAGCACAAACAGTAGCGTCGGCCTTAACCGTCGCTAATATAAGAAAATAAGAATTAATTAAGACAATAACTAATAAGGAGGCAAACGAAATTTGTTATGGGAAATGAATATTTTTTCAAAAACAATAGCGTCGGCCTGAACCGTCGCTAATATAAAAAAATAAATAATTATTTAAAATAATAACTAAAAAGGAGGCAAACTAGATTGGTGGGTGTAATGAAATTTTCACACAAACAATAGTGTAGGTCCAAATAAATGATTTGTCAACACCAAGTATTTTTCTCGAAATCAAACCATTTTCAAAATATTTTCATAACAAATGCACTCGAAGGACACATGCATTAAGTAGTGAAGAAGGAATGATTAAATGTATGTCCCTTTGTTCTTAGTCCGACGACGCTGGCTGTATAGGTTATCACTCGAATGCTCACCTATACTCATGAACTTTAGTTTTATTCGTGCTATATACTTTTGAAGTGAAATGGAAGAAAATGACTACTTAGGCGTATGCTTCTCTTATAAAGATTCTAATAAAGACAAAGAAGAGTGATCTCTTCTGTCCAAAATGGTAAACCAACTTTGAAAAAGAAAATAGAGCTACAGACAATATGCCATAATAGTTATTTAATAACACTTTCTTTTGTTTTTGATAGCACTGAAAAGCGCTATTAATCGTGCCACTAATGTGAATGATTTTGTTTAATATCACTTTAAAAGAGCTATCAAAGTACTACTTTTTAATATAAAAATAATAATTAATTAAAACAATAAGTTTAAAGGAGCCATAAGAAATTCGTGGGGGAAAATGAAACATTTAGCACAAACAGTAGCGTCGGCTTGAACCGTCAATAAGAATTAATTAAGACAATAAATAATAAGGAGGCAAACAAAATTTGTTATGGGAAATGAATATTTTTTCAAAAACAATAGCGTCGGCCTGAAATGTCGCTAATATAAAAAAAAATAATTATTTAAAATAATAACTAAAAAGGAGGAAAATTAAATTGATGGGTGTAATGAAATTTTCGCACAAACAGTAGCGTAGGTCCAAATAAACGTTTTGTCAACACCAAGTATTTTTTTCGAAATCAAACCATTTTCAAAATATTTTCATAACAAATGCACTCGAAGGACACATGCATTAACTAGTGAAGAACGAATGATTAAATTTATATCCCTTTGTTCTTAGTCTGACGACGCTGGCTGTATAGGTTATCGCTCGAATGCTCACCTTCACTCATGAACTTTAGTTTTATTCGTGCTATATACTTTTGAAGTAAAATGGAGGAAAACGACTACTTAGGCGTATGCTCCTCTTATAAAGATTCTAATAAAGACAAAGAAGGGCGATCTCTTCTGTCCAAAAGGGTAAACCAACTTTGAAAGAGAAAATAGAGCAACAGACAATATGCCATAAAAGTTATTTAATAGCACTTTCTTTTGTTTTTGACAGCGCTGAAAAGCGCTATTAACCGTGCCACTAATGTGAACGATTTTGTTTAATAGCATTTTAAAAGAGATATTAAGTACTAGTTTTTAATGTAAAAATAATAATTAATTAAAACAATAAGTTTAATGGAGCCATACGAAATTCGTGAGGGAAAATGAAAATTTTAGCACAAACAGTAGCGTCGGCCTGAACCGTCACTTATATAAGAAAATAAGAATTAATTAAGACAATAACTAATAAGGAGGCAAGCGTAATTTTTTATGGGAAATGAATATTTTTTCAAAAACAATAGCGTCGGCCTGAACCGTCGCTAATATAAAAAAATAAGTAATTATTTAAAATAATAACTAAAAAGGAGGCAAATTAAATTGGTGGGTGTAATGAAATTTTCGCACAAACAGTAGCGTAGGTCCAAATAAACGTTTTGTCAACACCAAGTATTTTTCTCGAAATCAAAGCATTTTCAAAATATTTTCATAACAAATTCACTCGAAGGACACATGCATTAAGTAGTGAAGAAGGAATGATTAAATGTATGTCCCTTTGTTATTAGTCCGACGACGCTGGCTGTATAGGTTATCGCTCGAATGCTCACCTTCACTCATGAACTTTAGTTTTATTCGTGCTATATACGTTTGAAGTGAAATGGTGGAAAATGACTACTTAGGCGTATGCTCCTCTTATAAAGATTCTAATAAAGACAAAGAAGACTGATCTCTTCTGTCCAAAAGGGTAAACCAACTTTGAAAGTGAAAATAGAGCAACAGACAATATGCCACAAAAGTTATTTAATAGCACTTTCTTTTGTTTTTGATAGCGCTGAAAAGCGCTATTAACCGTGCCACTAATGTGAACGATTTTGTTTAATATCACTTTAAAAGAACTATTAAAGTACTAGTTTTTAATATAAAAATAATAATTAATTAAAACAATAAGTTTAAAGGAGCCAAACGAAATTCGTGGGGGAAAATGAAAATTTTAGCACAAACAGTAGCGTCGGCCTGAACCGTCGCTAATATAAGAAAATAAGAATTAATTAAGACAATAACTAATAAGGAGGCAAACGTAATTTGTTATGGGAAATGAATATTTTTTCAAAAATAGTAGTGTCGGCCTGAACCGTCGCTAATATAAAAAAATAAATAATTATTTAAAATAATAACTAAAAAGGAGGCAAATTAAATTGGCGGGTGTAATGAAATTTTCGCACAAACAGCAGCGTAGGTCCAAATAAATGTTTTGTCAACACCAAGTATTTTTCTCGAAATCAAACCATTTTCAAAATATTTTCATAACAAATGCACTCGAAGGACACATGCATTAAGTAGTGAAGAAGGAATGATTAAATGTATGTCCCTTTGTTATTAGTTCGACGACGCTGGCTGTATAGGTTATCGCTCGAATGCTCACCTTCACTCATGAACTTTAGTTTTATTCGTGTTATATACTTTTGAAGTGAAATGGTGGAAAATGACTACTTAGGCGTATGCTCCTCTTATAAAGATTCTAATAAAGACAAAGAAGTCTGATCTCTTCTGTCCAAAAGGGTAAACCAACTTTGAAAGTGAAAATAGAGCAACAGACAATATGCCATAAAAGTTACTTAATAGCACTTTCTTTTGTTTTTGATAGCGCCGAAAAGCGCTATTAACCGTGCCACTAATGTGAACGATTTTGTTTAATAGCACTTTAAAAGAGCTATTAAAGTACTAGTTTTTAATATAAAAATAATAATTAATTAAAACAATAAGTTTAAAGGAGCCGTAAGAAATTCGTGGGGGAAAAAGAAAAATTTAGCACAAACAGTAGCGTCGGCCTGAACCGTCGCTAATATAAGAAAATAAGAATTAATTAAGACAATAACTAATAAGGAGGCAAACAAAATTTGTTATGTGAAATGAATATTTTTTCAAAAACAATAGCGTCGGCCTGAACTGTCGCTAATATAAAAAAATAAATAATTATTTAAAATAATAACTAAAAGGAGGCAAATTAAATTGGTGGGTGTAATGAAATTTTCGCACAAACAGTAGCGTAGGTCCAAATAAACATTTTGTCAACACCAAGTATTTTTCTCGAAATCAAACCATTTTCAAAATATTTCCATAACAAATGCACTCGAAGGACACATGCGTTAAGTAGTGAAGAAGGAATAATTAAATGTATGTCCCTTTGTTCTTAGTCCGACGACGCTGGCTATATAGTTTATCGCTCGAATGCTCACCTTCACTCTTGAACTTTAGTTTTATTTGTGCTATATACTTTTGAAGTGAAATGGAGGAAAACGACTACTTAGGCGTATGCTCCTCTTATAAAGATTATAATAAAGACAAAGAAGAGTGATCTCTTCTGTCCAAAAGGGTAAACCAACTTTGAAATAGAAAATAGAGGAACAAAAAATATGCCATAAAAGTTACTTAATAGCACTTTCTTTTGGTTTTGGTAGCGCTGAAAAGCGCTATTAACCGTGCCACTTATGTGAACGATTTTTTTTAATAGCACTTTAAAAGAGCTATTAAAGTACTAGTTTTTAATATAAAAATAATAATTAATTAAAACAATAAGTTTAAAGGAGCCATACGAAATTCGTGGGGGAAAATGAAAAATTTAGCATAAATAGTAGCGTCGGCCTGAACTGTCGCTAATATAAGAAAATAAGAATTAATTAAAACAATAACTAATAAGGAGGCAAACGAAATTTGTTATGGGAAATGAATATTTTTTATAAAACAATAGCGTCGCCCTGAACCGTCGTTAATATAAAAAATAATTAATTATTTAAAATAATATTTAAAAAGGAGGCAATTAAATTGGTGGGTGTAATGAAATTTTCGCACAAACAGTAGCGTAGGTCCAAATAAACATTTTGTCAACACCAAGTATTTTTCTCGAAATCAAACCATTTTCAAAATATTTTCATAACAAATGCACTCGAAGGACACATGCGTTAAGTAGTAAAGAAGGAATAATTAAATGTATGTCCCTTTGTTCTTAGTCCGACGACGCTGGCTATATAGTTTATAGCTCGAATGCTCACCTTCACTCATGAACTTTAGTTTTATTCGTGCTATATACTTTTGAAGTGAGATGGAGGAAAATTACTACTTAGGCGTATGCTCCTCTTATAAAGATTCTAATAAAGACAAAGAAGAGTGATCTCTTCTGTCCAAAAGGGTATACCAACTTTGAAATAGAAAATAGAGGAACAGACAATATGCCATAAAAGTTACTTTATAGCACTTTCTTTTGTTTTTGATAGCGCTGAAAAGCGCTATTAACCATGCCACTAATGTGAACGATTTTTTTTAATAGCACTTTAAAAGAGATATTAAAGTACTAGTTTTTAATATAAAAATATTAATTAATTAAAACAATAAGTTTAAAGGAGCCATACGAAATTCGTGGGGGAAAATGAAAAATTTAGCATAAACAATAGCGTCGGCCTGAACCGTCACTAATATAAGAAAATAAGAATTAATTAAAACAATAACTAATAAGGAGGCAAACAAAATTTGTTATGGGAAATTAATATTTTTTCAAAAACAATAGCGTCGGCCTTAACCGTCGCTAATATAAAAAAATAAATAATTATTTAAAATAATAACTAAAAAGGAGGCAAATTAAATTGTTGGGTGTAATAAAATTTTCGCACAAATAGTAGCGTAGGTCATAATAAACGTTTTGCCAACACCAAGTATTTTTCTTGAAATCAAACCATTTTCAAAATATTTTCATAACAAATGCACTCGAAGGACACATGCATTAAGTAGTGAAGAAGGAATGATTAAATGTATGTCCCTTTGTTCTTAGTCTGACGACGCTGACTCTATAGGTTATCGCTCGAATGCTCACCCTCACTCATGAACTTTAGTTTTATTCGTGCCATATACTTTTGAAGTGAAATGGAGGAAAACGACTACTTAGGCGTATGCTCCTCTTATAAAGATTCTAATAAAGACAAAGGAGAGTGATCTCTTCTGTCCAAAAGGGTAAACCAACTTTGAAATAGAAAATAGAGCAACAGTCAATATGCCATAAAAAATACTTAATAGCACTTTCTTTTGGTTTTGATAGCGCTGAAAAGTGCTATTAACCGTGCCACTAATGTGAACGATTTTTTTTAATAGCACTTTAAAAGAGCTATTAAAGTACTAGTTTTTAATATAAAAATAATAATTAATTAAAACAATAAGTTTAAAGGAGCCATATGAAATTCGTGGGGGAAAATGAAAAATTTAGCATAAACAGTAGCGTCGGCCTGAACCGTCGCTAATATAAGAAAATAAGAATTAATTAAAACAATAACTAATAAGGAGGCAAATGAAATTTAATATGGGAAATGAATATTTTTTCAAAAACAATAGCGTCGGCCTTAACCGTCACTAAAATAAATAAATAAATAATTATTTAAAATAATAACTAAAAAGGAGGCAAATTAAATTGGTGGGTGTAATGAAATTTTTACACAAACAGTAACGTAGGTCCAAATAAACATTTTGTCAACACCAAGTATTTTTCTCAAAATCAAACCATTTTCAAAATATTATCATAACAAATGCACTCGAAGGACACATGCATTAAGTAGTGAAGAAGGAATGATTAAATGTATGTCCCTTTGTTCTTAGTCCGACGACTCTGGCTGTGTAGGTTATCGCTCGAATGCTCACCTTCACTAATGAACTTTAGTTTTATTCGTGCTATATACTTTTAAAATGAAATGGAGGAAAATGACTACTTAGGCGTATCCTCCTCTTATAAAGATTCTAATAAAGACAAAGAAGAGTGATCTCTTCTGTCCAAAAGGGTAAACCAACATTGAAAGTGAAAATAGAGCAACAGACAATATGCCATAAAAGTTACTTAATAACACTTTCTTTTGTTTTTGATAGCGCTGAAAAGTGCTATTAACCGTGCCACTAATGTGAACGATTTTGTTTAATAGCACTTTAAAAGAGCTATTAAAGTACTAGTTTTTAATATAAAAATAATAATTAATTAAAACAATAAGTTTAAAGGAGCCATACGAAATTCGTGCGGGAAAATGAAAAATTTAGCACAAACAGTAGCGTCGGCCTGAACCGTCGCTAATATAAGAAAATAAGAATTAATTAAGACAATAACTAATAAGGAGGCAAACGAAATTTGTTATGGGAAATGAATATTTTTTAAAAAACAATAGCGTTGGCCTGAACCATCGCTAATATAAAAAAATAAATAATTATTTAAAATAATAACTAAAAAGGAGGCAAATTAAATTGGTGGGTCTAATGAAATTTTTGCACAAACAGTAGTGCAGGTCCAAATAAACGTTTTGTCAACACCAAGTATTTTTCTCGAATTCAAACCATTTTCAAAATATTTTCATAACAAATGCACTCGAAGGACACATGCATTAAGTAGTGAAGAAGGAATGATTAAATGTATGTCCCTTTGTTCTTTGTCCGACGATGTTGGCTGTATAGGTTATCGCTCGAATGCTCACCTTCACTCATGAACTTAAGTTTTATTCGTGCCATATACTTTTGAAGTGAAATGGAGGGAAACGACTACTTAGGCGTATGCTCCTCTTATAAAGATTCTAATAAAGACAAAGAAGAGTGATCTCTTGTGTCCAAAAGGGTAAACCAACTTTGAATGTGAAAATAGAGCAACAGACAATATGCCATAAAATTTATTTAATATCACTTTCTTTTGTTTTTGATAGCGCTGAAAAGCGCTATTAACCGTGCCACTAATGTGAACGATTTTTTTTAATATCACTTTAAAAGAGCTATTAAAGTACTAGTTTTTAATATAAAAATAATAATTAAATAAAACAATAAGTTTAAAGGAGCCAAACAAAATTCGTGGGGGAAAATGAAAATTTTAGCACAAACAGTAGCGTCGGCCTGAACCGTCACTAATATAAGAAAATAAGAATTAATTAAGACAATAACTAATAAGGAGGCAAACGAAATTTGTTATGGGAAATGAATATATTTTCAAAAACAATAGCGTCGGCCTGAACCGTCGCTAATATAAAAAATTAAATAATCATTTAAAATAATAACTAAAAAGGAGGCAAACTAAATTGGTGGGTGTAATGAAATTTTCACACAAACAATAGCGTAGGTCCAAATAAACGTTTTGTCAACACCAAGTATTTTTCTCGAAATCAAACCATTTTCAAAATATTTTCATAACAAATGCACTCGAAGGACACATGCATTAAGTAGTGAAGAAGGAATGATTAAATGTATGTCCCTTTGTTCTTAGTCCGACGATGCTGGCTGTATAGGTTATTGCTCGAATGCTCACCTTCACTCATGAACTTTAGTTTTATTCGTGCTATATACTTTTGATGTGAAATGGAGGAAAATGACTACTTAGGCGTATGCTCCTCTTATAAAGATTCTAATAAGGACAATGAAGAGTGATCTCTTCTGTCCAAAAGGGTAAACCAACTTTGAAATAGAAAATAGATCAACAGACAATATGCCATAAAAGTTACTTAATAGCACTTTCTTTTGTTTTTGATAGCGCTGAAAAGTGTTATTAACCTTGCCACTAATGTGAACGATTTTGTTTAATATCACTTTAAAAGAGTTATTAAAGTACTAGTTTTTAATATAAAAATAATAATTAAATAAAACCATAAGTTTAAAGGAACCAAACGAAATTCGTGGGGGAAAATGAAAATTTTAGCACAAACAGTAGCGTCGGCCTCAACCGTCACTAATATAAGAAAATAAGAATTAATTAAGACACTAACTAATAAGGAGGCAAACGAAATTAGTCATGGGAAATGAATATTTTTTCATAAACAATAGCGTCGGCCTGAACCGTCGCTAATATAAAAAAGAATTTTTAAAATAATAACTAAAAATGAGGCAAACTAAATTGGTGGGTGTAAACAATAGCGTAGGTCCAAATAAACGCTTTGTCAACACCAAGTATTTTTCTCGAAATCAAACCATTTTCATAACAAATGCACTTGAAGGACAAATGCATTAAGTAGTGAAGAAGGAATGATTAAATGTATGTCCCTTTGTTCTTAGTCCGATGACGTTTACTGTATAGGTTATCGTTCGAATGCTCACCTTCACTCATGAACTTTAGTTTTATTCGTGCTATATACTTTTGAAGTGAAATTGAATGAAAATAACTAGTTAGGCGTATACTCCTCTTATAAAGATTCTAATTGATCGGGACTTTATGAGTCTATCGGGATACTAACTGCAAGTATACAGTTTAGTCGTTCTAGTTTTAAATGATTATCGAACCCACAGAGACTGAGGATCAATCGCATACGATCTAATGTTACAAATGTTTAACTAAGCGATGAATATTTGGTTTTAGGGAAAAAGATTTTAATTAATAACAATAGTAATAGTTATACCGATATGTGATAGTCGGACTTCGGGAACTCGGAAAATCACTTGGCATATAAAGTATTTCAATAAAAACGAATTGTTTAAAAACCTAAGACATACACTCTCTTGTTCATGAAATAAGTCATGCTACTAAACCTAGTGGATGCACTTTAAATTAATAACACTTTTTCAAAAAAACTTGAGTTTAATTAATTTGCTAAAACACTCTCGTGTATTTAAAAATTAATGTTTCGTTACCACTATCTAGGTCGAACCCCATCTCTCGCATGCAGGTTCTTGCCTTAATTAATTTCCCACTCTCGTGGAAAAATCGTGTTAAATATCCTTTCACTCTCGTGACAAGGGTAGTTAAATTAAATATGGAAATTGGAAACCAGAAATTATTTATAAAAGATTTTAGCCAAGTTATCACCGAATTCCTTCGGTGCTTAGGAGTCACATACCGGTACAAACAAAAGTAGCCAGACATAATGTATTTAGCAAACATGCAACGTAAAATACAACTCATAAAAATAATTAACATAGCATATAAACAATAAAGATTGAATTGCATAAAAAACCTGTAATTATATTACCGTGGAAATCTTGAATTTGTACAGTAGCTTTTGCGATACAATTAATTGAAATATAGAACTAAGTGTGTGTTAATCCTTCGATGTGAAGAATTAACACTTTAGGGAACTGGAATTACAGAGGCTTGAAAAGAGAATAAATGGTTCAAAAGCAAGAAAACACAGTAAAACAATGCAGAAAGAAATTATGGTTCTCAAACAAATTCTCCGACCCTTTCAAAGTGAAATCTTCAACATATATATAGGCTCTCTCTTGTAACTGTCACGTTCCATTATTTCAGTACGTGCGCTAAATTCTCAACTGATGGAATGAGGTCGTGTGGACTTAGTGTGGGCTGCTTCGTGGTTTATTGCATAGACTGAGTTTTTAAGGTGTTACGTTCGTAATGGGATTCATTACGTTCGTAGCAGCTAGGATTTTTGTTACGCTCGTAACGCGTTACGTTACGTTCGTAACAGTGCGTGCTAGGCGTTACGTTCGTAATGCTAGGCGTTGCACTCGTAACGCTCTTCTAGTGTGAGCTTCTTAGCAGAATGTCATTTTTCTTCTTTCAACTTGCCATTTCTTAGCTTGTTTTTCTCCTTTTAGCTTATTTTCCATTTTATGCCTTGGAAAATATAATTTACCTGAAAACAAATAAAAATACCTTCGTGATGCATATTATTCGATAAAAACGTACAAATAACTCGTATAAATTAGGCCTAAAAAGCAATACATTTTCGTGTTATCAAACTCCCCTACAGTCGAACCTTTGCTTGTCCTCAAGCAAAAAGATAAGGAGGTTTATAAAAATGACGAATTAAACACACGCGACGATGTTCGCAACCTAGCTAGTTTGTAAATTTTTATTAGGCCAAGAGATTTAGACGCAAAAGAGGTACGGTGACGACATTAGAGTACTCCAATTGTGCAAACTGTTCCGAGTCATGTTGTTATAACAACAATCAACCCTTTAAACTAAATTTCACCTGTGTTCATTCAAGCGTAATCACATTAAGCCCTTTATCTCCACACGCACATAGCAAAGTAACCGATTAGAGACTATGATCCGTTGAATCTTGGGGTTCTGTAACTTATAAGTGGTAACCCCTTCTTTTATAACTTAATTGTAAATTGTGGGGGATCGGTCCGTACTCCGCCCTACCAAGTTCAGTACCATATACTTCTGAACCAATTTTCAATAAGTTTTCTTTTACCTTGTGAAAATTACATCCTTTGGGCTAAATGGCCGAGTGTGGGTCACCTAACTTACTTTGGGCATTTCACGACAAAGATTTATGTTTTATCATCACCTCTTTCAGATCATTCACTTATATTCATCGGTTCCTTGCGTAGTTTGTGTTTTGACGGTGCGGACAGCTAGATAAACTACTGGGGGATAATTTAAAGTAAAATTCGCGGTTGGCGGTATAATAAGTACCCAAAATGGCATCGCATAAGGTGGAGTTCTAAAATGTCAAAACCGTAGAGATTTTGTCAAACTCCTCGAGTGGCCTAAACTGAATTGAATATTTGGTTTTAGCTAGCCGTTTGGACACATCGCGTTGTGTGATAATCGTATATTTTTTGTTATGGCTCAAGAATTGTAAAGTTTGGGGAAATCCAATAATACACGAAAAAGAACTTATCAATTAAGGACTTAATTGTACATGAAGTTATTTTGTTGAAGGGAAAGTACAAGAAAGGAAAAACGATGCGAGAAATTAAATCTGATCTAGATAGCAAAATAAAATTATAGAGTTTCCTCCCTCACACTTAAATCTAACATTGACCTCAATGTTTTGAAAAAAGGTAAAGGAGGTAAGGATGGGAGGAGATATCTTCATTCAGGCCCTCTCCCTCGGGCTCTTCCATGACCTCTTCTCTGACCATCAAAACAGGGCAATCCAACATGGTTTAGGATCTCTTTAAAAGAGTCCATGCGTACACTAAAACCACCCATTTCTGTCGTCAAAGTATCCATACGGGCCTCATACCGAGCTCCTTGTTAAATTTGTTGCTGCTGCATCTGTTGCATGAGTTGCATCATTGCAGTTTGCTGAGCTTGGATATCAGTGGCCTATTGGGATTGGCGGGTAAGCTGAGCTTTCATATCTGTCATCCTTTGGTTTTAATCCATCATTGCCTCATAAATGTCTTCAGTAGTCGGGTTACGAGGCCTTAATCTGTGCCTAGTAGAAGTGCTTGATATATCCTATTGAGGTGTTGTCTGCTGCTGTGCATCTATTTCATCTTCTACCTCATCAGCAGGATAAGGATTTTGATTCATCTCAGAAGCTAGGTCGGGTTCAGGGGCATTTAAATCATAAATCCACTTATCCATATTCGCCACATTTGTGAGCAACCTATTCGGCATAATCACACATGGAACAATCGTGTTCTTCACCATCAAATTATACCTGCCATCATCTCGGTTCCTAATAAAACGCATGTATTTGCAGTTATCCAAATCCATTAGAAGAGGCGGTAGAGCATCAAGAGTCTCCAGCTGGCTTTGCAAATTAAGCCCATGAGCTAATGTGGCTATCAATCCTCCGATCAAAAATGGTTGTTGTCCCCTTGCACAAAGGGACTCAATATAACGTAGAAGGAATGGAGTAGCATTTACCTTGGTTTTCCCAACTAAGCAGCAATGAAGGAAAAATACCTCCTTTGAGTTAACTTTGTTGCTATTAGCTCGTCCAAAAATGGTGTTGGAGAGAATATTGAAGTAGTACCTAGTGGTGGGGTTGTGAATGTCAGATGCCAGACAATCATCCCAATTTCCTGTCGAGACATTGGTGATTTTCGTCAACAATTCGAACAAAACAATGGCCCAATATTCGGTAGCAGGGACCTTATGGTGCACCGTCTCAGATTCATCTTCCTTAATTGAAAATTTGAGTAGCTCCGTGATTCTTTCTTGGTTTAACGTATATTCGGTGTTGAACATACGTAAAGATGTGGTGCCCGTGAGGAACATGCCGTCATCACTCGGTGTTGAATATGAGAACGAACTAAGGAACTCGAGAGTCAGCTTAGGCTACATCGGGTGATGTTGTGTGCATGCGAATGAGAGACCAGAGAGATGGAGCAGCCAATCCACTCCATCAAATATTCCCAATTTTTTGAGACAATCATTGTCGGGATATCTCATGGCCAAGACTCCCCTACGGTGGAACTTCAAATATTGCTCCCTTTGGTGTCCACCGTCTTGATTCCTAAAAATGATTCCACCCATATCAGCCTCTCTGTTCTCCATTGATAATTCGTTGACTAAAGTAAGGTTCTACTGTGAAAGTGGTGAGGGAGAGATTTTGCAGAGAGTGTTTGAATGGGATGCGATGAAACCATGTGAAGCTTTTTATAGGAAGCAAATATGGGTTGCTCTTAAGTGGGAATGAATGCTCTTAATGCAGGAAGTTTGAAAAATGTGAATGGTGGAGAATTTTGAACGTGGGTAAGAGTTGGGGTTTACAGCGTCCGTTTGGAAAAATGAGAGGGGAAAGAAAAAATGAAACGCCTCTGTTTTTGTTTCATAACAGAGAGCCCCGTTACATTCAGAACGCATGGGCGTTACATTCATAACGTAAAAGGGGCTGTTACGTTTGTAACGCGTTACGTTACGTTCGTAACACCTCTATTTATGGGGAAAATATCTTAGGATCTGGCAGACTCAATTTGTTTCATATTGTTATTATCGTGCCATTCTCCTTAGAATCATTAACTGCACTTGTTATTATTAGGGAAGATAAAACACATAACAGCATAGTTTAATATAGTAATAGTAGTGTAAAGCAGCAATATTAGCACTAAACAGTAATAGTAATAGCTCGTAATAGAAGAAAAAAATAATGACAGTAAAATTGAAACTGATGATAAATAAATGAAATATCATTAACTAATAGAATTGTTTAGAATTTGAAACAAACAAAAACAATAACAATTTGGAATAAACAATAACTAAATGCATTGAATAAAAAAAACTAAAACTATGGTTCCTCCCCCACACTTAGACGAAACAGTGACCTCACTGTGTACAGAAATGCAGGAAAAGGAACACATTAACATAACTACGGCAACTCCTAGCCACGATGAGTAGAGAACAAATGTTGGTGAATGAAATGCAATTGTTCAGTTACCAAATCCATAAAACTAAGGAAATCCACACGTAAAGAGATAAGCTCACCCCGCATGCTGGTTATTTCAATATTCAAAGAGTTGAGTGTGACAGCAGGTTAAGGTTGTGGTGGTGTCTCAGGAACTAGGAAGGTAGACTTAGTGGACACTACAGGCTGATCCCATGGGTCAGGAATTGGTGGTATCCAGGTGGTGTTTTAGGTAGTGTGTCAGGATTAAATTCTGCAGCAGTTGGAGAGGTATTTGGGACTTCATAAATTTCAATAGTGGATGGAGTCGAAGGCGGTGTAGGAGGATTATGGAGATTAAAAAGCCAATTTTCTCTGTTATGGACACTAGTAATAGGATCTAGGAGTACAAACTGGTAAACAATTTCATGGTTAATCAGCAGCTCAAATTCATTCGGCCCATGGTTTCCTATGAGGCTAGTGTTAAAGCAAAACTCAATATTCATTGGCTTAATCCCATAGTGCGGATTTGTTCCTAACATAGGTCTTCGGAGTCCAATAGCATTGGAGATCATAGTAACTAACCCACCTATGAGGATTGGTGCATTCTCTGTTTGGATAATGCGCTCCATATTAGCAATCATGTAGGTGGCACCATTAACTGGACGGTTCTGCGAAGCACAATACATGATGAAAAGCTCATCACGTGACACAACTGTAACATCCTGCTCTTTTCCGAAGAGGGTGTGGGCAATGATTTTTTGGAAATACCTAATAGCAGGATTATGGATGGACTCCGAGTAAAGATCATTTGGCCCAGGATGGTGGTTTCCAGCAATACTACCCCAGAAGTAATCAAGGTCATGATCTAGCATTAGGTCCTATTGGGTCATGGTGAAAACATCAGGTCCAATAGGGAATCCTAACAAATTGGAAAACTCCCTATGATTGTAGCGGTAGTCCATATTAAACATTCTGAAGGTGATCAGCCCGCGGTTGAAACCTAACCCATGGTTTGTTGGATAGCTTAGTGTGCTCAAAAAATCAAGGGTCAGCTTACGGTAGGTACAATAGCGTCTCCGAATTGGAGCAACGTCCCATCCTATTTGGTTAAGCAAATACATAACACTCTCACGAATGCCTAAGGCATTCATCGCATGGTCGTCAGCATAAATGGTTGGACACATCTCTCGCTCAACTGGATCCTCAAAGCGCCTTCTCTGATGCCTACCTCTCAGGGTTATGTTCATGTAGTTCATACGTGCCATGGAGCTAAAAAAATAAAGCTAATGAATTACCCTGAAAATATTTAATAAATGTATGAAAAACTAAGTTACTATTTTCAGGTTAAAATGCCGAAGTTAATCGAAAGAAAAAGAAGTTCAAATAAAAAGAAATAAAGGATGCAACATAAAAATTGAAAGATTAAAACAAAATAAAAATCATATCAAAACAACAAAAACAATTAAAAGTAAACATGGGTTGCCTCCCATGAAGCGCTTTTGTTTTATGTCGATGGCTCGACAGACAATACCTATTCAGTTAGGTATCGGGGTAGGTGGCTCAATTAATTTCAGATAAGCCAAATAGTTTAGATTTTCGACAGTAAAATAATGCTTTAAACACTGGCCATTGACTATAAATGGTTTTATGGAATTTCCTTTAATTTCTATCGCACCACTGGGGAAAACTTTATTAATTTCGAATGGTCCTGACCACCTGGAACATAATTTACCCGGAAAGAGTTTCAGCCTAGAGTTGAATAGGAGTACAATGTCTCCTTCCTTGAATTCTTTCCTCGAGAAACGCTTATCATGCCATTTTTTTGTTCTCTCCTTATAGATTCTAGCATTTTCATAAGCGTCTAAACGCAATTCTTCTAATTCATGGATATCTAATATTTGTTTCTCGCCAGCAGTCTTGTAATTTAAGTTAAGAGTTTTAATATCCCAATAAGCTTTATGTTCTAATTCTACTGGCAAATGACAAGATTTTCCATAAACTAATTTAAATGGCGTTGTTCCTATAGGGGTTTTAAAAGCTGTCCTATATGCCCAAGGAGCATCATTTAGCTTGGAGGACCAATCCTTTCTAGATGTGGCTACGCTTTTCTCAAGGATTTGTTTAATTTCCCTATTTGACACTTCCACTTGTCCACTTGTTTGAGGATGGTATGGTGTGGCTATGCGATGTTTAACGCCATATTTTGAAAGTAGTTTTTCGAAAATTCTAGAGATAAAATTGGAACCACCATCACTAATTACTAATCTTGGTATATTGAATCGTGGGAAGATAACATTCTTGAATAGTTTAAGTACCACTCGTGTATCGTTTGTGGGTGCAACGATGGCTTCAATCCATTTTGATACATAACCAACAGCTACCAGTATATACTTATTTCCTAATTATGCGGGAAACGGTCCCATGAAATCAATTCCCCATACATCAAAAATTTCAACTTCGAGAATCCCTTTTTGCGGCATTTCGTCATGTCTAGATATATTTCCTGTGCGCTGACATATATCGCAGTTCATAATTGCTATGTGGACGTCTTTTCAGAAAGTAGGCCAATAAAGACCAGCTTGAAGTATTTTTGCACAAGTTTTCGAAGTGCTAGTATGTCAACCATAAGGGGCAGAATGGCAATGACCAATGACGTCGTCCACTTCATCGTTAGGAACACAGAGAAGGTAGATACCATCGGCCCCTCTTTTAAAGAGTAGTGGTTCATCCCAAAAGTAATGTCTAAGATCATGGAAGAATTTCTTTCATTGTTGATACGTTAAATCGGGTGGTAGAACACCGGCAGCTAAGTAGTTAACAAAATCAGCGTACCATGGTAATATGGTGTTGGTACAAATGGCTTCTACTACCGCAGTTGTTAAATGTTCATCGCATTGTTCTAAACTGTCGGTAGGAGCTGTCTCTAGTTGAGCAATAAGGCGCTCATATGGGAAATCATCGTTTATGGGAACACTCTCGGTTTGGATTCCATCCAATCTTGATAAATGGTCTGCTACCACATTTTAGGTTCCCCTTTTGTCTTTTATTTCCAAGTCAAACTCTTGTAGGAGTAAGATCCATCTGAGTAGCCTTGGTTTGGCGTCTTTTTTACTTAGCAAGTATCGCATTGCAGCGTGATGCGTGTAAATAACAATTTTGGCGCCTACTAAGTAGGAACGAAATTTGTCCAACGCGAATACAACAACTAAGAGTTCCTTTCTCGTAGTGGCGTAATTCATTTGTGCGGGATCAAGTGTTCTTCTTGTGTAGTAAATAGTATGAAGCTTTTTATCCTTGCGTTGTCCTAGGACTGCGCCTACAGCATAATCGCTCGCGTCGCACATTATTTCAAATGGTTGGTTCCAATCAGGAGGTTGAATTATAGGTGCTGAAATTAATGCTTCTTTAAGCGTCTCAAATGCGTTTAAGCATTTATCGTCGAAAATAAACTCAGTGTCTTTCATCAATAGTTCAGTTAGTGGCTTAGTGATTTTAGAGAAATCTTTTATAAAACATCGGTAAAAACCAGCGTGTCCTAGAAAACTTCTTATTTCTCTAACTGTTTTGGGTGGTTGAAGGTTTTTGATAATTTCGATTTTTGCTTCATCGACTTCAATCCCTCTGTTGATACAATGTGACCCAAAAAAATTCCTTGTCTCACCATGAAATGACATTTTTCCCAATTGAGCACTAGGTTGACATTTACACAGCGTTTTAGTACCAACACAAGATTTCATAAACATCCGTCAAAACTTTCTCCACAGACAGAATTAGCAAGACATTAATACTTCCATAATTTCATCCAAAAAGTCTGTGAAAATCGCCATCATGCATCGTTGAAAAGTTGCAGGTGCGTTACATAGTCCAAACGGCATTCTTCGGTATGCAAAGGTACCATAGGGGCGTGTGAACGTAGTTTTCTCTTGATCATCATGATGAATGGGAATTTGAAAGAATCCTGAGTATCTATCAAGATAGCAGAAATGGGAATATTTAGCTAAGCACTTGAGCATTTGATCTATGAATGGTAATGAGAAATGGTCCTTGCGTGTAGATTTGTTTAGTTTTATGTAATCAATACACATTCTCCATCCTCTTTGGGTATGTTGTGCTACCGATTCGCCTTTTGTGTTTGTTATAACCGTAACACCTCCTTTCTTAGGTACTATGTGAGTTGGATTGACCCAGTTGCTATCGGATATCGGGTATATGATGCCTTCCTCTAGTAGTTTTTGCACTTCTTTCTGTACGACTTCACTTAAAATAGAGTTTATTCGTCTTTGATGTTCTCTAGAAGTCTTGCAGTCCTCTTCTAGCATAATGCGGTGCATACAGACAAAAGGACTTATTCCTTTTAGATCAGATATGTTATATCCTAACGCAGTTGGATACTTCCTTAACACATTAAGAAGTTTTTCAGTTTCGATCTTCCCTAAATTGGCATTGACTATAACTGGTCGTTCGAGTTCTTTATCTAAAAATTCATACCTTAGATCTTTAGGTAACGTTTTAAGTTCTATACCAGTTTTCTTAGCAGTTGGGGTTGGATCGGGTGTTAAGGCGAGACATTCTCTTAGGTTTGCATCGTGATATTCATGTATCCAGTCATCATTCTCAAAAGTAGTTGGTGTCGGCATTTTCAATATTCCAGAATAGGTGTCTTCTTGTCTTTCTAGTTCTTTGACACATTCATCGATAATATCTAGGAAATAGCATGAGTCGTCTATAGCAGGAGCTTTGAAGAATTAGGAAAGAATAAATTCTACTTTTTCTTCTCCTACCTCGAAGGTAAGCTTTCCTTTCTTAACGTCGATAATGGCTCCTGCAGTGGCTAAGAATGGCCTTCCTAATATGATGGGAATATTTGAATCTTCCTTTATGTCCATTATTATAAAGTCAATAGGTATGTAAAATTGTCCTATTCGGACAGGAATGTTTTCTAGCATACCAACAGAGAATTTGACTGATCTGTCGGCTAATTGTAAGGACATCTTGGTAGGTCTCATGTCACCTACTTTGAGCTTCTCGCAAATAGATAAGGGCATTAGACTAACACTTGCTCCTAAATCGCATTGAGCTTTGTCTATGACATATTCCCAATTACACATGGTATGGAGAAACTACCAGGATCCTTTAGCTTTGTAGGCATGTTATTTTGAATTATGGCGCTACATTCGGCAGTTAGCATAACGGTTTCATTTTCAACAATTTTTTTCTTATTAGATAGTATTTCCTTTAGGAATTTAGCATATGACGACATTTGAGTTATAGCTTCTGTAAACGGAATAGTGACGTTTAGTTGTTTCAGAAGTTCTACGAATTTCTTGAATTGTCCATTACTTTTTCGATTTTGTAAGTCTTTAAGGGTATGGAATTGGTGGTTTCTATGGCAGTGGAGGTACGTAAGGTTTATCTTTTTCTGAAACCTCTCCGCTCTCGTTTGTGTCTTCCTCTATATTCTCAGATTGTTCCTTCGATTTCTCTGCTTCCTTTTCAGGTTTTTGATACATGGTCGGGTTTTGGAGTCTGAGGATCTACCGGTCCATCAAGTGTTGTCCCACTTCATAATGTGATAGCATTAGCATGTCCTTTAGGATTGGGTTGTGGTTGTCTAGGAAACATACCAGCAGGTGCGACAGAACTAGCTTGGTGTTGTGCTACTTGGGAGATTTGGGTTTCTAACATTTTATTGTGAGTTGCTAAGGCATATACCTTATTTGCTTATTGCTTCAATTTTTCACCGGTGTGAATGTTTTGATTGAGGAATTTTTTTTTTGTTGAGCTTGAGTAGCAATAAAGTTTTCCATTAGGATTTCAAGGTTAGACTTCCTTGGAATGTTAGGAACATTAGTAGCGGGTTTTTGATAGCATGGGGGTACATCGGGTGCTTGGCCAGGTGCATATAAAGCGTTATTATTCTTGTACGAAAAGTTAGGATGGTTTTTCCAACCAGGATTATAGGTATTAGCATAAGGATTACCTTGAGCGTAATTCACCTAATCAACTGATATTCCTGCTAGGATTTCACACTCGGTTCCAACATGACCAGGAACTCCACAAACTTCGTAGTTTGGGGTTACGGAAGCCACGGTGGCTGCAGGAGGTAAGGTCAGGCTTTCTATCTTTTGGGTAAGAGCATCTACCTTAGCATTAACTTTTTCTAGGCTACTAATCTCGTACATCCCACTTTTGGCTGGAGTTTTCTCCACAGGTGTTCTTTCTCCTCCCCACTGATAGTGGTTTTGAGCCATATTTTCAATGAGTTGGTTAGCTTCGTCGTAAGGCTTGTCCATCAGTGTACCACCTGCGGCGACATCTATAGAGAGTCTTGTTTGTACAAGAGTCCATTGTAAAACTTATGGATAATCAACCAGTTTTCTAATCCGTGATGTGGGCACATTCGCATCATATCTTTGTAGCGTTCCCATGCATCAAATAGAGATTCAGTAATCTTCTGCCTAAATCCGTTGATTTGAGCTCTTAATGCAGCAGTCTTGCTTGGGGGAAAGTATCGTGCTAGGAATACAGTCTTAAGTCCTTCCCACGTAGTGACGGAATTTGATGGCAAGGATTGCAACCAAGCCCAAGCTCTATCTCTTAGTGAAAAAGGAATAAGACGTAATCTTATTGCATCTTTACTAACACCATTTGCTATAACTGTGTTGGCAAATTGAACCAATTTCGTAAGATGTCCATTTGGATCCTCGGTAGGATTTCCAGAGAATTGGCGTTGTTGGATAGATGATATCAACGACGGTTTTAACTCGAAATCGTTTCAATTAATTGCTGGAGTAGAAATGCTATTGTGGGGTTCTTGTTGTGATGGAGATGCGTACTCCTTCAGTGGACGGGTCCTTCGTTCTTCGGCCATGTCTATTTCTGGATTGGTTTCGTTTTCAGAGGAAGAATTAGAATCTGTTTCAGAATCAATCTTGATTTCTGGTTTCGGTAAAGGAATAGTGTGATTTAAACAGTAATCCTTGACTGCACGTCTTACAGAAAGGATGCGTTCAGGTTCGTCGATCGATTTGTCAAGAGGTTCGCCTTGTGAGCGAGTCCTTGGCATACAAATCGAAAAAGGGTTTCTGTTGCCTAGTCTAAATGCGCAACAGAAGAATCGTACTTAATTGACTAATCAGTCCCCCGCAACAGCGCCAAAAACTTGATCGGAACTTTATGAGTCTATCGGGATACTAACTGCAAGTATACAGTTTAGTCGTTCTAGTTTTAAATGATTATCGAACCCACAGAGACTGAGGATCAATCACATACGATCTAATGTTACAAATGTTTAACTAAGCGATGAATTTTTTGTTTTAGGGAAAAATATTTTAATTAAAAGCAATAGTAATAGTTATACTGATATGTGATAGTCGGACTTCGGGAACTCGAAGAATCACTTGGCATATAAAGTGTTTCGGTAAAAACGAATTAGTTAAAAACCTGAGACATACACTCTCGTGTTCATGAAATAAGTAATGCTACTAAACCTAGGGGATGCACTTTAAATTTAATAACACTTTTTGAAAACAACTTGAGTTTAATTAATTTGCTAAAACACTCTTGTGTATTTAAAAATTAATGTTTTGTTACCATTATCTGGGTCGAACCCCAGCTCTCGCATGCAGGTTCTTGCCTTAATTAATTTCCCACTCTCGTGGCAAAATCGTGTTAAATATCCTTTCACTCTCGTGACAAGGGTAGTTAAATTAAATATGGAAATTGGAAACCAGAAATTATTTATAAAAGATTTTAGCCATGTTATCGCCGAATTCCTTCGGTGCTTAGGAGTCACATACCGGTACAAACAAAATTAGCCAGACATAATGTAATTAACATAGCATATAAAGAATAAAGATCGAATTGCATAAAAAACCTGTAATTATATTTCCATGGAAATCTTGAATTTGTACAGTAGCTTTTGCGATACAATTAATTGAAATATAGAACTAAGTGTGTGTTAATCCTTCGATGTGAATAATTTACACTTTAGGGAACTGGAATTACAGAGGCTTGAAAAGAGAATAAATGGTTCAAAAGCAAGAAAACACAGTAAAACAATGTAGAAAGAAATTATGGTTCTCAAACAAATTCTCCGACCCTTTCAAAGTGAAATCTTCAACATATATATAGGATCTCTCTTAAAACTGTCGCGTTCCATTATTTTAGTATGTGCGCTAAATTCTCAACTGATGGAATGAGGTCGTGTGGACTTCGTGTGGGCTGCTTCGTGGTTTACTGCATAGACTGAGTTTTTAAGGTGTTACATTCGTAATGGTATTCATTATGTTCGTAGCATCTAGGATTTTTGTTACGCTCGTAACGCGTTACGTTACGTTCGTAACAGTGCGCGCTGGGCGTTACGTTCGTAAAGCTAGAAGTTACGCTCGTAACGCTCTTCTGGTGTGAGCTTCTTAGAAGAATGTCATTTTTCTTCTTTATCCTTGCCATTTCTTAGCTTGTTTTTCTCCTTTTAACTTATTTTCCATCTTATGCCTTGGAAAATATAATTTACCTGAAAAAAAATAAAAATACCTTCGTGATGCATATTATTCGATAAAAATGTACAAATAACTCGTGTAAATTAGGCCTAAAAAGCGATACGTTTTCATGTTATCACTAATAAAGACAAAGAAGAGTGATCTCTTCTGTCCAAAAGGGTAAACGAACTTTGAAAGAGAAAATAGAGCAACAAATAATATGCCATAAAAGTTACTTAATAGCACTTTCTTTTGTTTTTGATAGCGCTAAAAAGCGCTATTAACCGTGCCACTAATGTGAACGATTTGTTTAATAGCACTTTAAAAGAGCTATTAAAGTACTAGTTTTTAATATAAAAATAATAATTAATTAAAACAATAAGTTTAAAGGAGCGAAACGAAATTCGTGGGTGAAAATGAAAATTTTAGCACAAACAGTAGCATCGGCCTGAACCGTCGCTAATATAAGAAAATAAGAATTAATTAAGACAATAACTAATAAGGAGGCAAACAAAATTTGTTATAGGAAATGAATATTTTTTCAAAAACAATAGCGTCGGCATGAACCGTCGCTAATATAAAAAAACAAATAATTATTTAAAATAATAACTAAAAAGGAGGCAAACTAAATTGGTGGGTGTAATGAAATTTTCGCACAAACAGTAGCGTAGGTCCAAATAAATGTTTTGTCAACACCAAGTATTTTTCTCGAAATCAAACCATTTTCATAACAAGTGCACTCGAAGGACAAATGCATTAAGTAGTAAAGAAGGAATGATTAAATGTATGTCCCTTTGTTCTTAGTCCGACGACGCTAGCTTTATAGGTTATCGCTCGAATGCTCACCTTCACTCATGAACTTTAGTTTTATTCGTGCTATATACTTTTGAAGTGAAATGGAGGAAAATGACTACTTAGGCGTATGATCCTCTTATAAAGATTCTAATAAAGACAAAGACGAGTGATCTCTTGTGTCCAAACGGGTAAACCAACTTTAAAAGAGAAAATAGAGCAACAGACAATATGCCATAAAAGTTATTTAATAGCACTTTCTTTTGTTTTTGATACCGCTAAAAAGCGCTATTAACCGTGCCACTAATGTGAACGATTTTGTTTAATAGCACTTTAAAAGAGCTATTAAAGTACTAGTTTTTAATATAAAAATAATAATTAATTAAAATAATAAGTTTAAAGGAGCCAAGCACAATTCGTGGGGGAAAATGAAAATTTTAGCACAAACAGTAACGTCGGCCTGAACCGTCGCTAATATAAGAAAATAAGAATTAATTAAGACAATAACTAATAAGGAGGAAAACGAAAATTGTTATGGGAAATGAATATTTTTTCAAAAACAATAGCGTCGGCCTGAACCGTCGCTAATATAAAAAAATAAATAATTATTTAAAATAATAACTAAAAAGGAGGCAAATTAAATTGGTGGGTGTAATGAAATTTTCCCATAAACAGTAGTGTAGGTCCAAATAAAAGTTTTGTCAACACCAAGTATTTTTCTCGAAATCAGACCATTTTAAAAATATTTTCATAACAAATGCAATCGAAGCACACATGCATTAAGTAGTGAAGAAGGAATGATTAAATGTATGTCCTTTTGTTCTTAGTCCGATGATGCTGGCTGTATAGGTTATCGCTCGAATGCTCAGCTTCACTCATGAACTTTAGTTTTATTCGTGCTATATACTTTTGAAGTGAAATGGAGGAAAATGTCTACTTAGGCGTATGCTCCTCTTATAAAGATTCTAAAAAAGACAAAGGCGAGTGATCTCTTCTGTCCTAAAGGGTAAACCAACTTTGAAAGAGAAAATAGAGCAACATAAAATATGCCATAAAAGTTATTTAATAGCAGTTTCTTTTGTTTTTGATAGCGCTAAAAAGCGCTAATAACCGTGCCACTAATGTGAACGATTTTGTTTAATAGCACTTTAAAAGAGCTATTAAAGTACTAGTTTTTAATATAAAAATAATAATTAATTAAAACAATAAGTTTAAAGGAGCCAAACCAAATACGTGGGGGAAAATGAAAATTTTAGCACAAACAGTAGCGTCGGCCTCAACTGTCACTAATATAAGAAAATAAGAATTAATTAAGACAATAACTAATAAGGAGGCAAACGGAATTTGTTATGGGAAATGAATACTTTTTCATAAACAATAGCGTCGGCCTGAACCGTCGCCAATATAAAAAAAATAAATAATTATTTAAAATAATAACTAAAAAGGAGGCAAACTAAATTGCTGGGTGTAATGAAATTTTCACACAAACAGTAGCGTAGGTCCAAATAGATGCTTTGTCAACACCAAATATTTTTCTAGAAATCAAACCATTTTCTAAATATTTTCATAACAAATACACTTGAAGGACACATGCATTAAGTAGTGAAGAAGGAATGATTAAATATATGTGTCTTTGTTCTTAGTCCGACGATGCTTACTGTATAGGTTATCGTTCAAATGCTCACCTTCAATCATGAACTTTAGTTTTATTTATGCTATATACTTTTGAAGTGAAATGGAGGAAAATGACAAGTTAGGCGTATGCTCCACTTAAAAAGATTCTAATAAAGACAAAGAAGAGTGATCTCTTCTGTCCAAAAGGGTAAACCAACTTTGAAAGAGAAAATAGAGCAACAGTCAATATGCCATAAAAGTTACTTAATATCATTTTCTTTTGTTTTTGATAGCACTGAAAAGTGCTATTAACCGTGCCATTAATGTGACCGATTTTGTTTAATAGCACTTTAAAAGAGCTATTAAAGTACTAGTTTTTAATATAAAAATAATAATTAATTAAAACAATAAGTTTAAATTATCCATACGAAATTCGTGGGGGAAAATGAAAATTTTAGCATAAACAGTAGCGTCGGCCTGAACCGTCGCTAATATAAGAAAATAAGAATTAATTAAGACATTAATTAATAAGGAGGCAAATGAAATTTGTTATGGGAAATGAATATTTTTTCAAAAACAATAGCGTCGGCCTGAACCGTAGCTAATATAAAAAAATAAAAAATTATTTAAAATAATAACTAAAAAGGAGGCAAATTAAATTGGTGGGTGTAATGAAATTTTTGAACAAACAGTAGCGTAGGTCCAAATAAACGTTTTGTCAACACCAAGTATTTTTCTCGAAATCAAACCATTTTCAAAATATTTTCATAACAAATGCACTCGAAGGACACATGCATTAAGTAGTGAAGAAGGAATCATTAAATGTATGTCCCTTTGTTCTTAGTCCGATGACGCTGGCTGTATAGGTTATCGCTCAAATGCTCACCTTCACTCATGAACTTTAGTTTTATTCGTGCTATATACTTTTGAAATGAAATGGAGGAAAATGACTACTTAGGCGTATGCTCCTCTTATAAAGATTATAATAAAGACAAATAAGAGTGATCTCTTCTGTCCAAAAGGGTAAACCATCTTTGAAAGAGAAAATAGAGCAACAGACAATATGCAATAAAAGTTATTTAATAGCACTTTCTTTTGTTTTTGATAGCGCTGAAAAGCGCTTTTAACCGTGCCACTAATGTAAACGATTTTGTTTAATATCACTTTAAAAGAGATATTAAAGTACTAGTTTTTAATATAAAAATAATAATTAATTAAAACAATAGGTTTAAAGGAGCCATACGAAATTCGTGGAAGAAAATGAAAATTTTAGCACAAACAGTAGCGTAGGCCTAAACCGTCGCTAATATAAGAAAATAAGAATTAATTAAGACAATAACTAATAAGGAGGAAAACAAAATTTGATATGGGAAATGAATATTTTTTCAAAAACAATAGCGTCGGCCTGAACCGTCACTAATATAAAAAAATAAATAATTATTTAAAATAATAACTAAAAAGGAGGCAAATTAAATTGGTGGGTGTAATGAAATTTTCACACAAACAGTAGCGTAGGTCCAAATAAACATTTTGTCAAAACCAAGTATTTTTCTCAAAATCAAACCACTTTCAAAATAATTTCATAACAAATGCACTCGGAGGACACATGCATTAAGTAGTGAAGAAGGAATGATTAAATGTATGTCCCTTTGTTCTTAGTCCGACGATGCTGGTTGTATAGGTTATCGCTCGAATCCTTACCTTCACTCATGAACTTTAGTTTTATTCGTGCTATATACTTTTGAAGTGAAATGGAGGAAAATGACTACTTAGGCGTATGCTCCTCTTATAAAGATTCTAATAAAGACAAAGAAGAGTGTTCTCTTCTATCCAAAAGGGTAAACCAACTTTGAAAGAGAAAATAGAGCAACAGACAATATGCCCTAAAAGTTACTTAATAGCACTTTCTTTTGTTTTTGATAGCGCTGAAAAGCGCTATTAACCGTGCCGCTAATGTGAACGATTTTGTTTTATAGCACTTTAAAAGAGCTATTAAAGTACTAGTTTTAAATATATAAATATTATTTAATTAAAACAATAAGTTTAAAGGAGCCATACAAAATTCGTGGAGGAAAATGAAAATTTTAGCACAAACAGTAGCGTCAGCCTAAACCGTCGCTAATATTATAAAATAAGAATTAATTAAGACAATAACTAATAAGGAGGCAAACGAAATTTGTTATGGTAAATGAATATTTTTTCAAAAACAATAGCGTCGGCCTGAACCGTCGCTAATATAAAAAATAAATAATTATTTAAAATAATAACTTAAAAGGAGGAAAATTAAATTGGTGGGTGTAATAAAATTTTCGCACAAACAGTAGCGTAGGTCCAAATAAACGTTTGGTCAACACCAAGTATTTTTCTCGAAATCAAACCATTTTCAAAATATTTACATAACAAATGCACTCGAAGGACACATGCATTAAGTAGTGAAGAAGGAATGATTAAATGTATGTCCCTTTGTTCTTAGTCCGACGGTGCTGGCTGTATAGGTTATCGCTCGAATGCTCACCTTCGCTCATGAACTTTAGTTTTATTCGTGCTATATAGTTTTGAAGTGAAATGAAGGAAAATGACTACTTAGGCGTATGCTCCTCTTATAAAGATTCTAATAAAGACGAAGAAGAGTGATCTCTTCTATCCAAAAGGGTAAACCAACTTTGAAAGAGAAAATAGAGCAACAGACAATATGCCATAGAAGTTATTTAATAGCACTTTCTTTTGTTTTTGATAGCGCTGAAAAGCGCTATTAACCGTGCCACTAATGTAAACGATTTTGTTTGATATCACTTTAAAAGAGCTATTAAAGTACTAGTTTTTAATATAAAAATAATAATTAATTAAAAAAATAAGTTTAAAGGAGCCATACGAAATTCATGGGGGAAAACGAAAATTTTAGCACAAACAGTAGCGTAGGCCTGAACCGTCGCTAATATAAGAAAATAAGAATTAATTAAAACAATAACTAATAAGGAGGAAAACGAAATTTGTTATGGGAAATGAATATTTTTTCAAAAACAATAGCGTCGGCCTGAACCGTCGCTAATATAAAAAAAAAATTATTTAAGATAATAACTAAAAAGGAGGCAAATTAAATTGGTGGGTGTAATGAAATTTTCACATAAACAGTAGCGTAGGTCCAAATAAACGTTTTGTCAACACCAAGTATTTTTCTCAAAATCAAACCACTTTCAAAATAATTTCATAACAAATGCACTTGGAGGACACATGCATTAAGTAGTGAAGAAGGAATGATTAAATGTATGTCCCTTTGTTCTTAGTCCGACGATGCTGGCTGTATAGGTTATCGCTCGAATGCTCACCTTCGCTCATGAACTTTAATTTTATTCGTGCTATATACTTTTGAAGTGAAATGGAGGAAAATGACTACTTAGGAGTATGCTCCTCTTATAAAGATTCTAATAAAGACAAAGAAGAGTGATCTCTTCTATCCAAAAGGGTAAACCAACTTTGAAAGAGAAAATAGAGCAACAGACAATATGCCATAAAAGTTATTTAATAGCACTTTCTTTTGTTTTTGATAGCGCTGAAAAACGCTATTAACCGTGCCACTAATGTGAACGATTTTTTTTAATATCACTTTAAAAGAGCTATTAAAGTACTAGTTTTTAATATAAAAATAATAATTAATTAAAACAATAAGTTTAAAGGAGCCATACGAAATTCATGGGGGAAAATGAAAATTTTAGCACAAAGAGTAGCGTAGGCCTGAACCGTCGCTAATATAAGAAAATAAGAATTAATTAAGACAATAACTAATAAGGAGGAAAACGAAATTTGTTATGGGAAATGAATATTTTTTCAAAAACAATAGCGTCGGCCTGAACTGTTGCTAATATAAAAAAATAAATAATTATTTAAAATAATAACTAAAAAGGTGGCAAATTAAATTGGTGGGTGTAATGAAATTTTCACACAAACAGTAGCGTATGTCCAAATAAACGTTTTGCCAACACCAAGTATTTTTCTCAAAATCAAACCACTTTCAAAATAATTTCATAACAAATGCACTCGGATGACACATGCATTAAGTAGTGAAGAAGGAATGATTAAATGTATGTCCCGTTGTTCTTAGTCCGACGATGTTGGCTGTATAGGTTATGGCTCGAATGCTCACTTTCGCTCATGAACTTTAGTTTTATTCGTGCTATATACTTTTGAAGTGAAATGGAGTAAAATGACTACTTAGGCGTATGCTCCTCTTATATAGATTCTAATAAAGACAAAGAAGAGTGATCGCTTCTATCCAAAAGGGTAAACCAACTTTGAAAGAGAAAATAGAGCAACAGACAATATGCCATAAAAGTTACTTAATAGCACTTTCTTTTGTTTTTGATAGCACTGAAAAGCGCTATTAATCGTGCCACTAATGTGAACGATTTTGTTTAATAGCACTTTAAAAGACCTACTAAAGTACTAGTTTTTAATTTAAAAATATTAATTAATTAAAACAATAAGTTTAAAGGAGCCATATGAAATTCGTGGGGGAAAATAAAAATTTTAGTACAAACAGTAGCGTCGGCCTGAACGGTCGCTAATATAAGAAAATAAGAATTAATAAAGACAATAAATAATAAGGATGCAAAATAAATTTGTTATGGGAAATGAATATTTTTTCAAAAACAATAGCGTCGGCCTGAACCGTCGCTAATATAAAAAATAACTAATTATTTAAAATAATAACTAAAAAGGAGGAAAATTAAATTGGTGGGTGTAATGAAATTTTTGCACAAACAATAGCGTAGGTCTAAATAAACGTTTTGTCAACACCAAGTATTTTTCTCGAAATCAAACCATTTTCAAAATATTTTCATAACAAATGCACTCGGAGGACACATGCATTCAATAGTGAAGAAGGAATGATTAAATGTATGTCCCTTTGTTCTTAGTCTGACGATGTTGGCTGTATAGGTTATCGCTCGAATGCTCACCTTCGCTCATGAACTTTAGTTTTATTCATGCTATATACTTTTGAAGTCAAATGGAGGAAAATGACTACTTAGGCGTATGCTCCTCTTATAAAGTTTCCAATAAAGACAAAGAAGAGTGATCTCTTCTATCCAAAAGGGTAAACCAACTTTGAAAGAGAAAATAGAGCAACCGATAATATGCCATAAAAGTTACTTAATAGCACTTTCTTTTGTTTTTGATAGCACTGAAAAGCGCTATTAATCGTGCCACTAATGTGAACGATTTTGTTTAATAGCACTTTAAAAGAGCTACTAAAGTACTAGTTTTTAATATAAAAATATTAATTAATTAAAACAATAAGTTTAAAGGAGCCATATGAAATTCGTGAAGGAAAATGAAAATTTTAGCCCAAACAGTAGCATAGGTCCAAATAAATGTTTGGTCAACACCAATTAATTTTCTCGAAATCAAACCATTTTCAAAATATTTACATAACAAATGCACTCGAAGGACACATGCATTAAGTAGTGAAGAAGGAATGATTAAATGTATGTCCCTTTGTTCTTAGTCCGACGATGCTGGCTGTATAGGTTTTCGCTCGAATGCTCACCTTCACTCATGAACTTTAGTTTTATTCATGCTATATACTTTTGAAGTGAAATGGAGGAACATGACTACTTAGGCGTATGCTCCTCTTATAAAGATTCTAATAAAGACAAAGAAGAGTGATCTCTTCTGTCCAAAAGGGTAAACCAACTTTGAAAGAGAAAATAGAGCAACAGACAATATGCCATAAAAGTTACTTAATAGCACTTTCTTTTGTTTTTGATAGCGCTATTAACCGTGCCCATAATGTGAACGATTTTGTTTAATAGCACTTTAAAAGAGCTATTAAAGTACTAGTTTTTAATATAAAAATAATAATTAATTAAAACAATAAGTTTAAAGGAGCCATATGAAATTCGTGGGGGAAAATGAAAATTTTAACACAAACAGTAGCGTCGGCCTGAACCGTCGCTAATATAAGAAAATAAGAATTAATAAAGACAATAACTAATAAGGATGCAAACGAAATTTGTTATGGGAAATGAATATTTTTTCAAAAACAATAGCGTCGGCCTGAACCGTCGCTAATATAAAAAATAACTAATTATTTAAAATAATAACTAAAAAGGAGGAAAATTAAATTGGTGGGTGTAATGAAATTTTCGCACAAACAATAGCGTAGGTCCAAATAAACGTTTTGTCAACACCAAGTATTTTTCTCGAAATCAAAACATTTTCAAAATATTTTCATAAAAATGCACTCGGAGGACACATGCATTCAGTAGTGAAGAAGGAATGATTAAATGTATGTCCCTTTGTTCTTAGTCCGACGATGCTGGCTGTATAGGTTATCGCTCGAATGCTCACCTTCACGCATGAACTTTAGTTTTATTCGTGCTATATACTTTTGAAATGAAATGGAGGAAAATGACTACTTAGGCGTATGCTCCTCTTATAAAGATTCTAATAAAGACAAAGAAGAGTGATCTCTTCTATCCAAAAGGGTAAACCAACTTTGAAAGAGAAAATAGAACAACAGACAATATGCCATAAAAGTTATTTAATAGCACTTTCTGTTGTTTTTGATAGCGCTGAAAAGCGCTATTAACCGTGCCACTAATGTGAATGATTTTGTTTAATATCACTTTAAAAGAGTTATTAAAGTACTAGTTTTTAATATAAAAATAATAATTAATTAAAACAATAAGTTTAAAGGAGCCAAACCAAATTCGTGGGGGAAAATGAAAATTTTAGCATAAACAGTAGCGTCGGCCTGAACTGTCACTAATATAAGAAAATAAGAAATAATTAAGACAAAAACTAATAAGGAGGCAAACGAAATTTGTTATGGGAAATGAATATTTTTTCATAAACAATAGCGTCGGCCTGAACCGTCGCTAATATAAAAAAAATAAATAATTATTTAAAATAATAAATAAAAAGAAGGCATACTAAATTGGTGGGTGTAATGAAATTTTCACACAAACAGTAGCGTAGGTCCGAATAGACGCTTTGTCAACACCTAGTATTTTTCTCGAAATCAAACCATTTTCTAAATATTTTCATAACAAATGCACTTGAAGGACACATGCATTATGTAGGGAAGAAGGAATGATTAAATGTATGTCTCTTTGTTCTTAGTCCGACGACGCTTACTGTATAGGTTATCGTTAAAATGCTCACCTTCATTCATGAACTTTAGTTTTATTCGTGCTATATACTTTTGAAGTGCAATGGAGGAAAATGACTAGTTAGGCGTATGCTCCTCTTATAAAGATTCTAATAAAGACAAAGAAGATTGATCTCTTCTATCCAAAAGGGTAAACCAACTTTGAAAGAGAAAATAGAGCAACAGACAATATGCCATAAAAGCTACTTAATAGCACTTTCTTTTGTTTTTGATAGCATTGAAAAGCGCTATTAACCGTGCCACTAATGTGAACGATTTTGTTTAATAGCACTTTAAAAGAGCTCCCAAAGTACTAGTTTTTAATATAAAAATATTAATTAATTAAAACAATAAGTTTAAAGGAGCCATACGAAATTCATGAAGGAAAATGAAAATTTTCGCACAAACAGTAGCGTAGGTCCAAATAAACGTTTTGTCAACACCAAGTATTTTTCTCAAAATCAAACCACTTTCATAATATTTTCATAACAAATGCACTCGGAGGACACATGCATTAAGTAGTGAAGAAGGAATGATTAAATGTATGTCCCTTTGTTCATAGTCCGACGACGCTTACTGTATAGGTTATCGTTCAAATGCTCACCTTCATTCATGAAATTTAGTTTTATTCGTGCTATACACTTTTGTAGTGAAATGGAGGAAAATGACTACTTAGGCGTATGCTCCTCTTATAAAGATTCTAATAAAGACAAAGAAGAGTGATCTCTTCTATCCAAAAGGGTAAACCAACTTTGAAAGAGAAAATAGAACAACAGACAATACGCCATAAAAGTTATTTAATAGCACTTTCTTTTGTTTTTGATAGCGCTGAAAAGCGCTATTAACCGTGCCACTAATGTGAATGATTTTGTTTAATATCACTTTAAAAGAGTTATTAAAGTACTAGTTTTTAATATAAAAATAATAATTAATTAAAACAATAAGTTTAAAGGAGCCAAACCAAATTCGTGGGGGAAAATGAAAATTTTAGCACAAACAGTAGCGTCGGCCTGAACTGTCACTAATATAAGAAAATAAGAATTAATTAAGACAAAAACTAATAAGGAGGCAAACGAAATTTGTTATGGGAAATGAATATTTTTTCATAAACAATAGCGTCGGCCTGAACCGTCGCTAATATAAAAAAATAAATAATTATTTAAAATAATAAATAAAAAGAAGGCATACTAAATTGGTGGGTGTAATGAAATTTTCACACAAATAGTAGCGTAGGTCCAAATAGACGCTTTGTCAACACCTAGTATTTTTCTCGAAATCAAACCATTTTCTAAATATTTTCATATCAAATGCACTTGAAGGACACATGCATTAAGTAGTGAAGATGGAATGATTAAATGTATGTCCCTTTGTTCTTAGTCCGACGATGCTGACTGTATAGGTTATCGCTCGAATGCTCACCTTCACTCATGAACTTTAGTTTTATTCGTGCTATATACTTCTGAAGTGAAATGGAGGAACATGACTACTTAGGCGTATGCTCCTCTTATAAATATTCTTATAAAGACAAAGAGAGTGATCTCTTCTGTCCAAAAGGGTAAGCCAACTTTGAAAGAGAAAATAGAGCAACCGACAATATGCCAGAAAAGTTATTTAATAGCACTTACTTTTGTTTTTGATAGCGCTGAAAAGCGCTATTAACCGTGCCACTAATGTGAATGATTTTGTTTAATATCACTTTAAAAGAGTTATTAAAGTACTACTTTTTAATATAAAAATAATAATTAATTAAAACAATAAGTTTAAAGGAGCCATACGAAATTCGTGGGGGAAAATGAAAATTTTAGCACAAACATTAGCGTAGGCCTGAACCGTCACTAATATAAGAAAATAAGAATTAATTAAGACAATAACAAATAAGGAAGAAAACGAAATTTGTTATGGGAAATGAATATTTTTTCAAAAACAATAGGGTCGGCCTTAACCGTCGCTAATATAAAAAAATAAATAATTATTTAAAATAATAACTAAAAAGGAGGCAAATTAAATTGGTGGGTGTAATGAAATTTTCGCACAAACAGTAGCGTAGGTCCAAATAAACATTTTGTCAACACCAAGTATTTTTCTCAAAATCAAACCACTTTCAAAATATTTTCATGACAAATGCACTCGGAGGACACATGCATTAAGTAGTGAAGAAGGAATGATTAAATGTATAGGTTATCGTTCAAATGCTAACCTTCATTCATGAAATTTAGTTTTATTCGTGCTATATACCTTTGTAGTGAAATGGTGGAAAATGACTAGTTAGGCGTATGCTCCTCTTATAAAGATTCTAATAAAGACAAATAAGAGTGATCTCTTCTATCCAAAAGGGTAAACCAACTTTGAAAGAGAAAATAGAGCAACAGACAATATGCCATAAAAGTTACTTAATAGCACTTTCTTTTGTTTTTGATAGCGCTATTAACCGTGCCACTAATGTGAACGATTTTGTTTAATATCACTTTAAAAGAGCTATTAAAGTACTAGTTTTTAATATAAAAATAATAATTAATTAAAACAATAAGTTTAAAGGAGCCATATGAAATTCGTGGGGGAAAATGAAAATTTTAACACAAACAGTAGCGTCGGCCTGAACCGTCGCTAATATACGAAAATAAGAATTAATAAAGACAATAACTAATAAGGATGCAAACGAAATTTGTTATGGGAAATGAATTATTTTTCAAAAACAATAGCGTCGGCCTGAACCGTCGCTAATATAAAAAATAACTAATTATTTAAAATAATAACTAAAAAGGAGGAAAATTAAATTGGTGGGTGTAATGAAATTTTCGCACAAACAATAGCGTAGGTCCAAATAAACGTTTTGTCAACACCAAGTATTTTTCTCGAAATCAAACCATTTTCAAAATTTTTTCATAACAAATGCACTCGGAGGACACATGCATTCAGTAGTGAATAAGGAATGATTAAATGTATTTCCCTTTGTTCTTAGTCCGACGATGCTGGCTGTATAGGTTTTCGCTCGAATGCTCACCTTCACTCTTGAACTTTAGTTTTATTCGTGTTATATACTTTTGAAGTGAAATGGAGGAACATGACTACTTAGGCGTATGCTCCTCTTATAAAGATTCTAATAAAGACAAAGAAGAGTGATCTCTTCTGTCCAAAATGGTAAACCAACTTTGAAAGAGAAAATAGAGCAACAGACAATATGCCATAAAAGTTAGTTAATAGCACTTTCTTTTGTTTTTGATAGCGCTGAAAAGAGCTATTAACCGTGCCACTAATGTAAACGATTTTGTTTAATATCACTTTAAAAGAGCTATTAAAGTACTAGTTTTTAATATAAAAATAATAATTAATTAAAACAATAAGTTTAAAGGAGCCAAACCAAATTCGTGGGGGAAAATGAAAATTTTAGCACAAACAGTAGCGTCGGCCTGAACTGTCACTAATATAAGAAAATAAGAATTAATTAGGACAAAAACTAATAAGGAGGCAAACGACATTTGTTATGGGAAATGAATATTTTTTCATAAAAAGAAGGCATACTAAATTGGTGGGTGTAATGAAATTTTCACACAAACAGTAGCGTAGGTCCAAATAGACGCTTTGTCAACACCTAGTATTTTTCTCGAAATCAAACCATTTTCTAAATATTTTCATAACAAATGCACTTGAAGGACACATGAATTCAGTAGTGAAGAAGGAATGATTAAATGTATGTCTCTTTGTTCTTAGTCCGATGACGCTTACTGTATAGGTTATCGTTCAAATGCTCACCTACATTCATGAACTTTAGTTTTATTCGTGCTATATACTTTTGAAGTGCAATGGAGGAAAATGACTAGTTAGGCGTATGCTCCTCTTATAAAGATTCTAATAAAGACAAAGAAGATTGATCTCTTCTATCCAAAAGGGTAAACCAACTTTGAAAGAGAAAATAAAGCAACAAACAATATGCCATAAAAGTTACTTAATAGCACTTTCTTTGATTTTTGATAGCGTTGAAAAGCGCTATTAACCGTGCCACTAATGTGAACGATTTTGTTTAATAGCACTTTAAAAGAGCTACTAAAGTACTAGTTTTTAATATAAAAATATGAATTAATTAAAACAATAAGTTTAAAGGAGCCATACGAAATTCATGAAGGAAAATGAAAATTTTAGCATAAACAGTAGCGTAGGTCCAAATAAACATTTGGTCAACACCAATTATTTTTCTCGAAATCAAACCATTTTCAAAATATTTACATAACAAATGCACTCGAAGGACACATGCATTAAGTAGTGAAGAAGGAATGATTAAATGTATGTCCCTTTGTTCTTAGTCCGACGATGCTGGCTGTATAGGTTATCGCTCGAATGCTCACCTTCACTCATGAACTTTAGTTTTATTTGTGCTATATACTTCTGAAGTGAAATGGAGGAACATGACTACTTAGGCGTATGCTCCTCTTATAAAGATTCTAATAAAGACAAAGAGAGTGATCTCTTCTGTCCAAAAGGGTAAGCCAACTTTGAAAGAGAAAATAGAGCAACCGACAATATGCCAGAAAAGTTATTTAATAGCACTTTCTTTTGTTTTTGATAGCGCTGAAAAGCGCTATTAACAGTGCAACTAATGTAAACGATTTTGTTTAATATCACTTTAAAAGAGCTATTAAAGTACTACTTTTTAATATAAAAATAATAATTAATTAAAACAATAAGTTTAAAGGAGCCATACGAAATTCGTGGGGGAAAATGAAAATTTTAGCACAAACATTAGCGTAGGCCTGAACCATCGCTAATATAAGAAAATAAGAATTAATTAAGACAATAACAAATAAGGAAGAAAACGAAATTTGTTATGGGAAATGAATATTTTTTCAAAAACAATAGCGTCGGCCTTAACCGTCGCTAATATAAAAAAATAAATAATTATTTAAAATAATAACTAAAAAGGAGGAAAATTAAATTGGTGGGTGTAATAAAATTTCCGCACAAACAGTAGCGTAGGTCCAAATAAATGTTTGGTCAACACCAAGTATTTTTCTCGAAATCAAACCATTTTCAAAATATTTTCATAACAAATGCACTCGGAGGACACATGCATTAAGTAGTGAAGAAGGAAAGATTAAATGTATGTCCCTTTGTTCTTAGTTCGACGACGCTTACTGTATAGGTTATCGTTCAAATGCTCACCTTCATTCATGAAATTTAGTTTTATTCGTGCTATATACTTTTGTAGTGAAATGGTGGAAAATGACTAGTTAGGCGTATGCTCCTCTTATAAAGATTCTAATAAAGACAAAGAAGAGTGATCCCTTCTGTCTAAAAGGGTAAACCAACTTTGAAAGAGAAAATAGAGCAACAGACAATATGCCATAAAAGTTACTTAATAGCACTTTCTTTTGTTTTTGATAGCGCTATTAACCTTGCCACTAATGTGAACGATTTTGTTTAATATCACTTTAAAAGAGCTATTGAACTACTAGTTTTAAATATAAAAATAATAATTAATTAAAACAATAAGTTTAAAGGAGCCATACGAAATTCGTGGGGGAAAATGAAAATTTTAGCACAAACAGTAGCGTAGGCCTGAACCGTCCCTAATATAAGAAAATAAGAATTAATTAAGACAATAACTAATAAGGAGGAAAACGAAATTTGTTATGGGAAATGAATATTTTTTCAAAACCAATAGCGTCGGCCTGAACCGTCGCTAATATAAAAAAATAAATAATTATTTAAAATAATAACTAAAAAGGAGGCAAATTAAATTGGTGGGTGTAATGAAATTTTCGAACAAACAGTAACGTAGGTCCAAATAAACGTTTTGTCAACACCAAGTATTTTTCTCAAAATCAAACCACTTTCAAAATACTTTCATAACAAATGCACTCGGAGGACACATGCATTAAGTAGTGAAGAAGGAATGATTAAATGTATGTCCCTTTGTTCTTAGTCCGACGATGCTGGCTGTATAGGTTATCGCTCGAATGCTCACCTTCACTCATGAACTTTAGTTTTATTCGTGCTATATACTTTTGAGGTGAAATGGAGGAAAATGACTACATAGGCGTATGCTCCTCTTATAAAGATTCTAATAAAGACAACGAAGAGCGATCTCTTCTGTCCAAAAGGGTAAACCAACTTTGAAAGAGAAAATATAGCAACAGACAATATGCCATAAAAGTTATTTAATAGCATATTCTTTTGTTTTTGATAGCAATGAAAAGCGCTATTAACCGTGCCACTAATGTGAACGATTTTGTTTAATATCACTTTAAAAGAGCTATTAAAGTACTACTTTTTAATATAAAAATAATAATTAATTAAAACAATAAGTTTAAAGGAGCCATACGAAATTCGTGTGGGAAAATGAAAATTTTAGCACAAACAGTAGCGTCGGCCTGAACCGTCGCTAATATAAGAAAATAAGAATTAATAATGACAAGAACTAATAAGGATGCAAAATAAATTTGTTAAGGGACATGAATATTTTTTCAAAAACAATAGCGTCGTCCTGAACCGTCGCTAATATAAAAAATAAATAATTATTTAAAATAATAACTAAAAAGGAGGCAAATTAAATTGGTGGGTGTAATGAAATTTTCGCACAAACAATAGCGTAGGTCCAAATAAACGTTTTGTCAACACCAAGTATTTTTCTCGAAATCAAACCATTTTCAAAATATTTTCATAACAAATGCACTCGGAGGACACATGCATTAAGTAGTGAAGAAGGAATGATTAAATGTATGTCCCTTTGTTCTTAGTCCGACGATGCTGGCTGTATAGGTTATCGCTCGAATGCTCACCTTCACTAATGAACTTTATATATTATTCGTGCTATATACTTTTTATGTGAAATGGAGGAAAATGACTACTTAGGCGTATGCTCCTCTTATAAAGATTCTAATAAAGACAAAGAAGAGTGATCCCTTCTGTCTAAAAGGGTAAACCAATTTTGAAAGAGAAAATAGAGCAACAAATAATATGCCATAAAAGTTATTTAATAGCACTTTCTTTTGTTTTTGATAGCGCTGAAAAGAGCTATTAACCGTGCCACTAATGTTACCGATTTTGTTTAATATCACTTTAAAAGAGCTATTAAACTACTAGTTTTTAATATAAAAATAATAATTAATTAAAACAATAAGTTTAAAGGAGCCATACGAAATTCGTGGGGGAAAATGAAAATTTTAGCACAAACAGTAGCGTCGGCCTGAACCGTCACTAATATAAGAAAATAAGAATTAATAAAGACAATAACTAATAAGGAGGCAAATGAAATTTGTTATGGGAAATGAATATTTTTTCAAAAACAATAGCGTCGGCCTGAACCGTCACTAATATAAAAAAATAAATAATTATTTCAAATAATAACTAAAAAGGAGGCAAATTAAATTGGTGGGTGTAATAAAATTTTCGCGCAAACAGTAGCGTAGGTCCAAATCAACGTTTTTTCAACACCAAGTATTTTTCTAGAAATCAAACCATTTTCTAAATATTTTCATAACAAATGCACTCGGAGGACACATGCATTAAGTAGTGAAGAAAGAATGATTAAATGTATGTCCCATTGTTCTTAGTCCGACGACTCTGGCTGTTAAGGTTATCGCTCGAATGCTCACCTTCACTCATGAACTTTAGTTTTATTCATGCTATATACTTTTGAAGTGAAATGGAGGAAAATGACTACTTAGGCATATGCTCCTCTTATAAAGATTCTAATAAAGACAAAGAAGAGCGATCTCTTCTGTCCAAAAGGGTAAACAAACTTTGAAAGAGAAAATGTAGCAACAGACAATATGCCATAAAAGTTATTTAATAGCACATTCTTTTGTTTTTGATAGCGCTGAAAAGCGCTATTAACCGTGCCACTAATGTGAACGATTTTGTTTAATATCACTTTAAAAGAGCTATTAAACTACTAGTTTTTAATATAAAAATAATAATTAATTAAAACAATAAGTTTAAAGGAGCCATACGAAATTCGTGGGGGAAAATGAAAATTTTAGCACAAACAGTAGCGTAGGCCTGAACCGTCCCTAATATAAGAAAATAAGAATTAATTAAGACAATAACTAATAAGGAGGAAAACAAAATTTGTTATGGGAAATGAATATTTTTTCAAAACCAATAGCGTCGGCCTGAACCGTAGCTAATATAAAAAAATAAATAATTATTTAAAATAATAACTAAAAAGGAGGCAAATTAAATTGGTGGGTGTAATGAAATTTTCGCACAAACAGTAGCGTAGGTCCAAATAAACATTTTGTCAACACCAAGTATTTTTCTCAAAATCAAACAACTTTCAAAATATTTTCATAACAAATGCACTCGGAGGACACATGCATTAAGTAGTAAAGAAGGAATGATTAAATGTATGTCCTTTTGTTCTTAGTCCGACGATGCTGGCCGTATAGGTTATCACTAGAATGCTCACCTTCACTCATGAACTTTATATTTATTCTTGCTATATACTTTTTAAGTGAAATGGAGGAAAATGACTACTTAGGCGTATGCTCCTCTTACAAAGAAAAAGAAGAGCGATCTCTTCTGTCCAAAAGGGTAAACCAACATTGAAAGAGAAAATAGAGCAACAGACAATATGCCATAAAAGATATTTAATAACACTTTCTTTGGTTTTTGATAGCGCTGAAAAGCGCTATTAACCGTGCCACTAATGTGAACGATTTTGTTTAATATCACTTTAAAAGAGCTATTAAAGTACTAGTTTTTAATATAAAAATAATAATTAATTAAAACAATAAGTTTAAAGGAGCCAAACAAAATTCGTGGGGGAAAATGAAAATTTTAGCACAAACAGTAGCGTCGGCCTGAACCGTCGCTAATATAAGAAAATAAGAATTAACAAAGACAATAACTAATAAGGATGCAAAATAAATTTGTTATGGGAAATGAATATTTTTTCAAAAACAATAGCATCGGCCTGAGCCATCGCTAATATAAAAAATAAATAATTATTTAAAATAATAACTAAAAAGGAGGCAAATTAAATTGGTGGGTGTAATGAAATTTTCGCACAAACAATAGCGTATGTCCAAATAAACGTTTTGTCAACACCTAATATTTTTCTCGAAATCAAACCATTTTCAAAATATTTTCATAACAAATGCACTCGGAGAACACATGCATTAAGTAGTGAAGAAGGAATGATTAAATGTATGTCCCTTTGTTCTTAGTCCGACGATGCTGGCTGTATAGGTTATCGCTCGAATGCTCACCTTCACTCATGAACTTTAGTTTTATTCGTGCTATATACTTTTGAAGTGAAATGGAGGAAAATTACTACTTAGGCGTATGCTCCTCTTATAAAGATTCTAATAAAGACAAAGAAGATCGATCTCTTCTGTCCAAAAGGGTAAACCAACTTTGAAAGAGAAAATAGAGCAACAAACAATATGCCATAAAAGTTATTTAATAGAACTTTCTTTTGTTTTTGATAGCGCTGAAAAGTGCTATTAACCGTGCCACTAATTTGAACGATTTTGTTTAATAGCACTTTAAAAGAGCTATTAAAGTACTAGTTTTAGATATAAAAATAATAATTAATTAATACAATAAGTTTAAAGGAGCCATACGAAATTCGTGGGGGAAAATGAAAATTTTAGCACAAACAGTAGCGTAGGCCTGAACCGTCCCTAATATAAGAAAATAAGAATTAATTAAGACAATAACTAATAAGGAGGAAAACGAAATTTGTTATGGGAAATGAATATTATTTCATAAACAATAGCGTCGGCCTGAACCGTCGCTAATATAAAAAAATAAATAATTATTTAAAATAATAACTAAAAAGGAGGCAAATTAAATTGGTGGGTGTAATGAAATTTTCGCACAAACATTAGCGTAGGTCCAAATAAATGTTTTGTCAACACCAAGTATTTTTCTCAAAATCAAACCACTTTCAAAATATTTTCATAACAAATGCACTCGGAGGACACATGCATTAAGTAGTGAAGAAGGAATGATTAAATGTATGTCCCTTTGTTCTTAGTCCGACGATGCTGGCTGTATAGGTTATCGCTCGAATGCTCACCTTCACTCATGAACTTTAGTTTTATTCGTGCTATATACTTTTGAAGTGAAATGGAGGAATATGACTACTTAGGCGTATGCTCCTCTTATAAATATTCTAATAAAGACAAAGAAGAGCGATCTCTTCTGTCCAAAAGGGTAAACAACCTTTGAAAGAGAAAATAGAGCATCAGACAATATGCCATAAAAGATATTTAATAGCACTTTCTTTTGTTTTTGATAGCGCTGAAAAGCGCTATTAACCGTGCCACTAATTTGAACGATTTTGTTTAATATCACTTTAAAAGAGCTATTAAAGTACTAGTTTTTAATATAAAAATAATAATTAACTAAAACAATAAGTTTAAAGGAGCCATACGAAATTCGTGGGGGAAAATGAAAATTTTAGTACAAACAGTAGTGTCGGCCAGAACCGTCGCTAATATAAGAAAATAAGAATTAATAAAGACAATAACTAATAAGGATGCAAAATAAATTTGTTATGGGAAATGAATATTTTTTCAAAAACAATAGCGTCGGCCTGAACCGTCGCTAATATAAAAAAATAAATAATTATTTAAAATAATAACTAAAAAGGAGGAAAATTAAATTGGTGGGTGTAATGAAATTTCCGCACAAACAATAGCGTAGGTCCAAATAAACGTTTTGTCAACACCAAGTATTTTTCTCGAAATCAAACCATTTTCAAAATATTTTCATAACAAATGCACTCGGAGGACACATGCATTAAGTAGTGAAGAAGGAATGATTAAATGTATGTCCCTTTGTTTTTAGTCCGATGACGCTGGCTGTATAGGTTATCACTCGAATGCTCACCTTCACTAATGAACTTTATATTTATTCGTGCTATATACTTTTGAAGTGAAATGGTGGAAAATGACTACTTAGGCATATGCTCCTCTTATAAAGATTCTAATAAAGACAAAGAAGAGCGATCTCTTCTGTCCAAAAGGGTAAACAAACTTTGAAAGAGAAAATGTAGCAACAGACAATATGCCATAAAAGTTATTTAATAGCACATTCTTTTGTTTTTGATAGCGCTGAAAAGCGCTATTAACCGTGCCACTAATGTGAACGATTTTGTTTAATATCACTTTAAAAGAGCTATTAAACTACTAGTTTTTAATATAAAAATAATAATTAATTAAAACAATAAGTTTAAAAGAGCCATACGAAATTCGTGGGGGAAAATGAAAATTTTAGCACAAACAGTAGCGTAGGCCTGAACCGTCCCTAACATAAGAAAATAAGAATTAATTAAGACAATAACTAATAAGGAGGAAAACGAAATTTGTTATGGGAAATGAATATTTTTTTAATACCAATAGTGTCGGCCTGAACCGTCGCTAATATAAAAAAATAAATAATTATTTAAAATAATAACTAAAAAGGAGGCAAATTAAATTCGTGGGTGTAATGAAATTTTCGCACAAACAGTAGCGTAGGTCCAAATAAACATTTTATCAACACCAAGTATTTTTCTCAAAATCAAACAACTTTCAAAATATTTTCATAACAAATGCACTCGGAGGACACATGCATTAAGTAGTAAAGAAGGAATGATTAAATGTATGTCCTTTTGTTCTTAGTCCGACGATGCTGGCCGTATAGGTTATCGCTAGAATGCTCACCTTCACTCATGAACTTTATATTTATTCTTGCTATATACTTTTTAAGTGAAATGGAGGAAAATGACTACTTAGGCGTATGCTCCTCTTACAAAGACAAAGAAGAGCGATCTCTTCTGTCCAAAAGGGTAAACCAACATTGAAAGAGAAAATAGAGCAACAGACAATATGCCATAAAAGTTATTTAATAACACTTTCTTTGGTTTTTGATAGCGCTGAAAAGCGCTATTAACCGTGCCACTAATGTGAACGATTTTGTTTAATATCACTTTAAAAGAGCTATTAAAGTACTAGTTTTTAATATAAAAATAATAATTAATTAAAACAATAAGTTTAAAGGAGCCAAACAAAATTCGTGGGGGAAAATGAAAATTTTAGCACAAACAGTAGCGTCGGCCTGAACCGTCGCTAATATAAGAAAATAAGAATTAATAAAGACAATAACTAATAAGGATGCAAAATAAATTTGTTATGGGAAATGAATATTTTTTCAAAAACAATAGCATCGGCCTGAACCGTCGCTAATATAAAAAAATAAATAATTATTTAAAATAATAACTAAAAAGGAGGAAATTTAAATTGGTGGGTGTAATAAAATTTTTGCACAAACAATAGCAGAGGTCCAAATAAACGTTTTGTCAACACCAAGTATTTTTCTCGAAATCAAACCATTTTCAAAATATTTTCATAACAAATGCACTCGGAGGACACATGCATTAAGTAGTGAAGAAGGAATGATTAAATGTATGTCCCTTTGTTCTTAGTCCGACGACGCTGGCTGTATAGGTTATCGCTCGAATGCTCACCTTCACTAATGAACTTTATATATATTCGTGCTATATACTTTTGAAGTGAAATGGTGGAAAATGACTACTTAGGCGTACGCTTCTCTTATAAAGATTCTAATAAAGACAAAGAAGAGTGATCCCTTATGTCCAAAAGGGTAAACCAACTTTGAAAGAGAAAATAGAGCAACAGACAATATGCCATAAAAGTTATTTAATAGCACCTTCTTTTGTTTTTGATAGTGCTGAAAAGCGCTATTAACCGTGCCACTAATGTGAACGATTTTGTTTAATATCACTTTAAAAGAGCTATTAAAGTACTAGTTTTAGATATAAAAATAATAATTAATTAAAACAATAAGTTTAAAGGAGCCATAAGAAATTTGTGGGGGAAAATGAAAATTTTAGCACAAACAGTAGTGTAGGCCTGAACCGTCCCTAATATAAGAAAATAAGAATTAATTAAGACAATAACTAATAAGGAGGAAAACGAAATTTGTTATGGGAAATGTATATTATTTCATAAACAATAGCGTCGGCCTGAACCGTCGCTAATATAAAAAAATAAATAATTATTTAAAATAATAACTAAAAAGAGGCCAATTAAATTGGTGGGTGTAATGAAATTTTCGCACAAACATTAACGTAGGTCCAAATAAATGTTTTGTCAACACCAAGTATTCTTCTCAAAATCAAACCACTTTCAAAATATTTTCATAACAAATGCACTCGGAGGACACATGCATTAAGTAGTGAAGAAGGAATGATTAAATGTATGTCCCTTTGTTCTTAGTCAGACGATGCTGGCTGTATTGGTTATCGCTCGAATGCTCACCTTCACTCATGAACTTTAGTTTTGTTCGTGCTATATACTTTTGAAGTGAAATGGAGGAAAATGACTACTTATGCGTATGCTCCTCTTATAAAGATTCTAATAAAGACAAAGAAGAGTGATCTCTTCTGTCCAAAAGGGTAAACCAATTTTGAAAGAGAAAATAGAGCAACAGACAATATGCCATAAAAGATATTTAATAGCACTTTCTTTTATTTTTGATAGCGCTGAAAAGTGCTATTAACCGTGCCACTAATGTGAACGATTTTGTTTAATATCACTTTAAAAGAGCTATTAAAGTACTAGTTTTTAATATAAAAATAATAATTAACTAAAACAATAAGTTTAAAGGAGCCAAACGAAATTCGTGGGGGAAAATGAAAATTTTAGCACAAACAGTAGCGTCGGCCTGAACCGTTGCTAATATAAGAAAATAAGAATTAATAAAGACATTAACTAATAAGGATGCAAACGAAATTTGTTATGGGAAATGAATATTTTTTCAAAAACAATAGCGTCGGCCTGAACCGTCGCTAATATAAAAAAATAAATAATTATTTAAAAAATAACTAAAAAGGAGGCAAATTAAATTGGTGGGTGTAATGAAATTTTTGCACAAACAATAGCGTAGGTCCAAATAAACGTTTTGTCAACACCAAGTATTTTTCTCGAAATCAAACCATTTTCAAAATATTTTCATAACAAATGCACTCGGAGGACACATGCATTAAGTAGTGAAGAAGGAATGATTAAATGTATGTCCCTTTGTTCTTAGTCCGACGACGCTGGCTGTATAGGTTATCGCTCGAATGCTCACTGTAACACCCTCTAAAACCCCGAATAAAATTTCGCAAATGATTAAAATCATAATTTCAGAGTACATGTATTAACGAGGATGTCACAATTCTCTTTTAATAAAAACAAACTTCTGTCATGCATAACATAGAAGCAACTCATACATGTTTACACAGCGGAATAATTTAATTAACAAAACCTATGTTATAATATTTTCAAAATCATCAGGGATTAACACCTGTGAAATATCAACATCATATTATAACAAACATAAGGAAATAAACGAGTCTGACTAAAGCAGCTCGACAAACAAACGTTCCCGGAGTTACAACTATCAGAGCATGACCCGAACAATACTTAAACGGAAATAAACTAGAAACAACAAGCCCTCGCCAAGCACCTGAACGAAGCTCCTCAATCTGAAATATTCAACAGTAAGGGTGAGCATCTCAACTATACATTTAATTATACGTTCATAACAATCAACTCAGAAACCATAAGCATCACCCAAACAGTTAGCATGTTTCATAGTTTACGAAAACCTTTACAATTCATATATTCATAATATATCACTTTTCATACTTATAATTAACATCAAACATCATTAACAATTTATCAGCAATACATGCATACAATCAATTAAATACAACATTGGAAAATCATCCATTCATGTTATATTCAATATAATGCAACACACCCATGCATGTGGTACCATTTTACCGCCCCATTAAATCTCGGGTCACGGATAACTCACCGTTCCATTATATCGCGGACACGGCTACCACCTCAACGTTCCATTAAATCGCGGACACGTATATTGGCCACCATGTTAATTCCACACAATGGGAATTAACAAATGCAACATGATATGTAAAGTATGTAACACTCAGCATACTATTAACATCAATCAACATATCATGCAACATCAACAACATCAATCATAACAGGATATGGATAGCATGTAATCACTCAGCATACTATTAAACATCAATCATATCAAGTTATATCATAATTCATGCTTGATAACATCATCTAAAAGCATGACAATAAAATCTACGTAGTGTTGGTATCATAACATTCAAACGTTATTTGATACAAGCATCAATCAACACTAGGAAATCAATAAACAGCATATTCAAAACATATCAAACACTGCACATCAAAACAGGATCAATCCCGTACATAACAGCATGCACAGAAAACAAAGTTCAGAAACCAACACAGGAGGTTTAACACGGGTGCCCGTGTAAATCAACACTGCCCGTGTGGAAATGTGTCCAGAAAACACGTTATTTTGCCAATACAGGGGATCAACACGGGTGCCCGTGTGAATCAACACGGCCCGTGTTGAAATGTGTCTGGAAACACATTTTTTTGGCAACACAGTGGATCAACACGGGTGCCCGTGTGAAACAACACGGCCCGTGTTGATGAGCGTGAGCCAGATTTTTCCTGTACCTGCAGCAGCTCAGAACAGCAGCCAAACGCGAAAAATACCAGCCAAAACGCGCATTTCGGTACCTAACGACATCGATTTTGTATAACTCAAAACAACACATCAATTTCATGATTACCAACAATTATCATAGTAACCTTAAAAGTGATTATTCGTCCTTTTGGGGAAATCTGATAACATCAAGGTTATCCCTAGAACACCTAAGGTAAATTCACGATCATACAATTTCGATCTAATTCAACAATAGGGATTAATTTCTTAATCGATTCACAACCTTTAGGGAACCTAATCTTTTCTAACGAAATTCGACCCTAAAGTTATCGATCACTAAGAACATCAGAGAAAATGGGATTATCCTACGATTACCCAACCAATTGCATCTAAACCCATAAGCAAATGTAAATTGAGTAGTAGCCCCCCTTACCTTATCAAATTGCAGCTTGAGTTCTTGAGCAATGTTCTTCGTTCTTCGCACCTTCAGAGCTCTGCTTCCCAAATTTCCCAAATTTTGTGTTATCGTGAATAATGAGAAAATAACTTGAGTTCCAAAACATATCCTTATTTCTTTTGCACCCCCACTCTTTACTAACGACATCCAAGCCCAATAACTTAAAAAAACCAATGTTTTCTTATTTCTTTTATTTTCTTCAAATATTCCAAAATAAATAATTCTTTTTTATTTTATTAATTCTAATAAAATAAATTCCCAATTAAATAAATCAAATAATTAAAACTGGGGTGTTACAACTCTCCCCCACTAAAGAGTTTTCGTCCTCGAAAACATACCTTAGACGAACAGTTCCAGATAAGCCTCTTTCATCTGGCTCTCCAACTCCCAAGTGATATTTCCATCTGCTGGACCTCCCCAAGCAACCTTCACTAATGCTATCTCTTTTCCCCTTAACTGTTTCACTTCCCGATCTTCTATCCTCATAGGCAATGTTTCTACTGTTAGGTTATCTCTCACTTGTACATCATCTATTTGGATTACGTGAGATGGGTCTGGAATGTATCTCCTCAACTGAGAAACATGAAAAACATCGTGCAAATTCGCAAGTCTCGGAGGTAAAGCAATACGATAAGCAACTTCTCCAACTCTTTCCGTAATCTGAAACGGACCAATAAAACGCGGAGCCAACTTCTTAGATTTCAACGCTCGACCAATACCCGTCATCGGAGTAACTCTCATAAACACAAGATCTCCAGCACTGAATTCTAAATTCTTTCTCCTCTTATCATGATAATTTTCTGACGACTCTGAGAAGCTCTCATCTTCTCTTGAATCAATTTGATCTTTTCAGTAGTCTGCTGAACAATCTCTGGCCCAATTATTGAACTCTCTCCAGATTCATACCAACACAAAGGCGTTCTACACTGTCTACCATACAATGCCTCAAACGGAGCCATACCAATACTCGAATGGTAACTATTGTTATAAGTAAATTCAATCAATGGCAAATAGCTATCCCAAGCTCCACCCTTCTCTAAAACACAAGCACGCAATAAATCTTCTAACGATTGAATCGTCCTCTCCGTCTGTCCATTAGTCTGAGGATGGTAAGCTGAACTCAACCTCAATTTAGTACCCAAAGCCTTCTGCAATCCTTCCCAAAATTTCGAAGTGAACCTCGGATCTCTATCTGACACAATACTAGAAGGAACTCCATGCAAACTCACTATTTTCTCAATATACAATTGTGCCAATCTCTCCATTGAGTAATCCATTCGCACCGGTATAAAATGAGCAGACTTAGTTAGTCTATCCACAACAACCCATATCGCTTCACAATTCTTAGGAGTCCTCGGCAACCCGGATACAAAATCCATAGAAATACTATCCCACTTCCATTCTGGAATAAACATCGGTTGCATAAATCCAGACGGCTTCTGATGCTCAATCTTCGATTTCTGACAGATTAAACATGTATACACAAATTCAGCTATTTCCTTTTTCATTCCCGGCCACCAAAACAATTTCTTCAAATCATGATACATTTTCGTGGCACCCGGATGAATACTCATCCCACTGCGATGTCCTTCCTCTAATATACTCTTCTTGATTTCTGCAACATCAGGAACACAAACTCTATCGCCAAATCTCATAACATCATTTTCATCAATTCTAAACTCACCACCTTGACCTTGGTTGATCAATGTCAATTTATCAACTAAATTAACATCGGATTTCTGCCCGATCCTGATCTCTTCCAGAATACCAATAGTAAGTTTCAACATACCCAAACGAACACACTTCGGAGTACTTTCACAAAGTAAACTCAAATCTCGGAATTGTTCTATTAAATCCAATTCACGAACCATCATCATAGACATATGCAAGGATTTCCTGCTCAAAGCATCTGCAACCAAATTTGCCTTACCAGGATGGTAATTCAAACCAAAATCATAATCTTTGAGAAATTCCAGCCACCTTCTTTGCCTCATATTGAGCTCTTTCTGATCGAAAAGATACTTCAAACTCTTGTGATCACTATACACTTCAAATCTCGAACCATACAGATAATGTCTCCACAATTTCAAGACAAACACAACTGCTGCCAACTCTAAGTCATGAGTAGGATAGTTCCTTTCATGAACCTTCAACTGTCTCGAAGCATACGCAACTACCTGTTGATTCTGCATTAGAACACCACCTAATCCCATCAGAGATGCATCACAATAAACCACAAAAGATTCCACCGGATTCGGCAAAATCAGAATAGGAGCACTAGTCAATCTCCGCTTCAATTCTTGGAAACCTTTCTCATAATCAGAATCCCAAATAAATGCTTGTCCTTTACGAGTCAACTTCGTCAACAGCAATGCTAACTTTGAGAATCCTTCGATAAACTTTCTATAATAACCTGCAAGACCAAGAAAACTTCTAATTTCAGAAACAGTCTTCGGCGCTTCCCACTGAGATACCGCTTCTACTTTCGTAGGATCCACAGCAATACCATTCTTAGAAATCACATGTCCAAGAAAACTAACTTCATTCAGCCAGAACTCACATTTGGACAACTTTGCATACAGCTTCTTATCTTTCAACAACTCTAACACAATTCGGAGATGTTCCGCATGCTCTTCGTCATTCTTGGAATAAATCAGAATGTCATCAATAAAAACCACAACAAACTTATCCAGATACGGATGAAAAATCCTGTTCATATATTCCATGAAAACACCAGGTTCATTAGTAACTCCGAACGGCATAACAGAATATTCATAATGCCCATACCTCGTTCGAAAAGAAGTCTTTTGAATATCTTCCGCTTTCACACGAATCTGATGATATCCAGATCTCAAGTCAATCTTACTGAATACACTGGCTCCAATTAGCTGATCCATTAAATCATCAATCCTCGGTAATGGATACGGATTCTTAATGGTTACCTTGTTCAATTGCCTGTAATCAACACACAGTCTCATAGAACCTTCTTTCTTCTTGACCAACAATACCGGAGCACCCCAAGGCGAAACACTTGGACGAATAAACTTCTTCTCCAGTAAATCTTCCAACTGACTCTTCAATTCAGCCAACTCAGATGCCGACATACGATATGGTGCCATCGACACCGGTCTCGTACCAGGAATCAAATCTATAGAAAATTCCACTTCTCTCTCAGGAGGTAACTCACCAACATCATTCGGAAAGACTTCTGGAAAATCACACACCACCGGCAATTCACCACTCCTGACCTTTCCTGTTGCATCTAACGAAGCAAGTAGCATAAACACATTAGCACCGTCTTCCATTGCTTCTTGTACCTGCCTAGCAGTCATAGTCAAATTCTCGACGCCAACTGCCTCTGGGAAAATCACCGTCTTAGCAAAACAGTTCAGATGAACCCGGTTGAATTCTAACCAGTTCATCCCAAGGATAATATCAATTTGTTCAAGCGGTAGGCACACTAAATCTATACCGAAACCTCTACCAAAAATCTCAATAGGATAATTCCTACATACAAGTGAAGTTGTCACTTAACCCGATGCAGGAGTATCAACAACCATGCTACCTCGCGTACCAGATATGTCCAGTTTCAACCTCTCAGCACAATCCAAAGAAATGAAAGAATGAATTGCACCAGTATCAATAATTGCAACTAAAGGTGTGCCATGAATAAAACACGTACCTTTAATCAATCGATCCTCTGGAGTAGTCTCAGATCCAGACAAAGAGAACACTTTTCCACCTGACTGGTCCTTCTTAGGCTTAGGACACTGCGGACGAATGTGACCTTCTTCGCCACAATTGTAACAAGTAACAGACTTCCCTTTGCAATCACTAGACAAATGACCAGTCTTTCCACATTTATAGCACTTCTTCTCATCGCTCTTGCAATCTCGAATATGATGACCAAACTCACCACACCTGTAGCATCTGGTAGGAGCCTTAGAATCTCCCCCACTAAGCCTTTTCCAACCACCTGATTTCTGGTTATCTCTACCATATGGCTTGCCACGGTCCATATGTTGCTTTCCTCTTTTATCAACAGCCCCACGAGAGTGAGACGACCTAGTCTTGGTAATATCTTCTTCCAAGATTCTGCTACAATCCACCAGATCAGAAAATCTACGAATACGCTGGTACCTGATTCCCTGCTTAATCTCATCTCGGAGACCATTCTCAAATTTGATACACTTAGAGAATTCTCCAGCCTCATCATTGTTGTAGTGTGCATAATACTTTGCCAGCTCCGTGAACTTAGTAGCATACTCACTAACAGTCAGATTGCCCTGCTTAAGCTCTAAAAACTCAATTTCCTTTCTTCCCCGAACATCTTCAGGAAAGTACCTCCTCAGAAAAGCTCTTCTGAAGTTAGCCCAAGTGAGTGCCTCTCCATCCTGAACCATTTCAGTCCTTGTTGCAACCCACCAGTCGTCGGCCTCTTCTGCCAACATATGCGTACCATATCTGACTTTCAGATCTTCAGCACAATCAATCACACGGAAAATCCTTTCGATTTCCTTCAGCCACTTCTGAGCACCTTCAGGGTCATGTGTACCTTTGAACAACGGAGGATTGTTCCTTTGGAAGTTCCCCAATTGCCTATCAGCACCAATCACGCCTCCATTTGGGTTTCGAGCAAGTACACCAGCTAACATCCCCAAAGCCTCAGCTAGTGCAGCATCATTTCGTCCGTTACCTCTTCCAGCCATATTCCTGAGAATTAAAACATACTCTTCATCAGAATACAGTATCGACAGTGTTACCTTGCACTAGTCGCATACAAAAGGAATGACTGACTCAAGACTCTGGTCGCAACGACCGACTATGCTCTGATACCACTATTGTAACACCCTATAAAACCCCGAATAAAATTTCGCAAATGATTAAAATCATAATTTCAAAGTACATGTATTAACGAGGATGTCACAATTCTCTTTTAATAAAAACAAATTTCTGTCATGCATAACATAGCGTCGGCCTGAACCGTTGCTAATATAAGAAAATAAGAATTAATAAAGACATTAACTAATAAGGATGCAAACGAAATTTGTTATGGGAAATGAATATTTTTTCAAAAACAATAGCGTCGGCCTGAACCGTCGCTAATATAAAAAAATAAATAATTATTTAAAATAATAACTAAAAAGGAGGCAAATTAAATTGGTGGGTGTAATGAAATTTTTGCACAAACAATAGCGTAGGTTCAAATAAACGTTTTGTCAACACCAAGTATTTCTCTCGAAATCAAACCATTTTCAAAATATTTTCATAACAAATGCACTCGGAGGACACCTGCATTAAGTAGTGAAGAAGGAATGATTAAATGTATGTCCCTTTGTTCTTAGTCTGACGATGCTGGCTGTATAGGTTATCGCTCGAATGCTCACCTTCACTAATGAACTTTATATATATTCGTGCTATATACTTTTGAAGTGAAATGGTGGAAAATGACTACTTAGGCGTACGCTTCTCTTATAAAGATTCTAATAAAGACAAAGAAGAGTGATCCCTTCTGTCCAAAAGGGTAAACCAACTTTGAAAGAGAAAATATAGCAACAGACAATATGCCATAAAAGTTAATTAATAGCACCTTCTTTTGTTTTTGATAGTGCTGAAAAGCGCTATTAACCGTGCCACTAATGTGAACGATTTTGTTTAATATCACTTTAAAAGAGCTATTAAAGTACTAGTTTTAGATATAAAAATAATAATTAATTAAAACAATAAGTTTAAAGGAGCCATACGAAATTTGTGGGGGAAAATGAAAATTTTAGCACAAACAGTAGCGTAGGCCTGAACCGTCCCTAATATAAGAAAATAAGAATTAATTAAGACAATAACTAATAAGGAGGAAAACGAAATTTGTTATGTGAAATGAATATTATTTCATAAACAATAGCGTCGGCCTGAACCGTCGCTAATATAAAAAAATAAATAATTATTTAAAATAATAACTTGAAAGGAGGCAAATTAAATTGGTGGGTGTAATGAAATTTTCGCAGAAACAGTAGCGTAGGTCCGAATAAATGGTTTGTCAACACCAAGTATTTTTCTCAAAATCAAACCACTTTCAAAATATTTTCATAACAAATGCACTCGGAGGAAACATGCATTAAGTAGTTAAGAAGGAATGATTAAATGTATGTCCCTTTGTTCTTAGTCTGACGATGCTGGTTGTATAGGTTATCGCTCGAATGCTCACCTTCACTCATGAACTTTAGTTTTGTTCGTGCTATATACTTTTGAACTGAAATGGAGGAGAATGACTACTTAGGCGTATGCTCCTCTTATAAAGATTCTAATAAAGACAAAGAAGAGTGATCTCTTCTATCCAAAAGGGTAAACCAACTTTGAAAGAGAAAATAGAGCAACAGACAATATGCCATAAAAGTTATTTAATAGCACTTTCTTTTGTTTTTGATAGCGCTGAAAAGCGCTATTAACCGTGCCACTAATGTGAACGATTTTGTTTAATATCACTTTAAAAGAGCTATTAAAGTACTAGTTTTTAATATAAAAATAATAATTAACTAAAACAATAAGTTTAAAGGAGCCAAACAAAATTCGTGGGGGAAAATGAAAATTTTAGCACAAACAGTAGCGTCGGCCTGAACCGTCGCTAATATAAGAAAATAAGAATTAATAAAGACAATAACTAATAAGGAGGCAAACGAAATTTGTTATGGGAAATGAATATTTTTTCAAAAACAATAGCGTCGGCCTGAACCGTCGCTAATATAAAAAAAATAAATAATTATTTAAAATAATAACTAAAAAGGAGGCAAATTAAATTGGTGGGTGTAATGAAATTTTCGCACAAACAGTAGCGTAGGTCCAAATAAACGTTTTGTCAACACCAAGTATTTTTCTAGAAATCAAACCATTTTCAAAATATTTTCATAACAAATGCACTCGGAGGACACATGCATTAAGTAGTGAAGAAGGAATGATTAAATGTATGTCCCTTTGTTCTTAGTCCGACGATTCTGGCAGTTAAGGTTATCGCTCGAATGCTCACCTTCACTCATGAACTTTAGTTTTATTTGTCCTATATACTTTTGAAGTGAAATGGAGGAAAATGACTACTTAGGCGTATGCTCCTCTTATAAAGATTCTAATAAAGACAAAGAAGAGCGATCTCTTCTGTCCAAAAGGGTAAACCAATTTTGAAAGAGAAAATAGAGCAACAGACAATATGTCATAAAAGTTATTTAATAGCATTTTCTTTTGTTTTTGATAACGCTGAAAAGCACTATTAACTGTGCCACTAATGTGAACGATTTTGTTTAATATCACATTAAAAGAGCTATTAAAGTACTAGTTTTTAATATAAAAATAATAATTAACTAAAACAATAAGTTTAAAGGAGACAAACGAAATTCGTGGGGGAAAATGAAAATTTTAGCACAAACAGTAGCGTCGGCCTGAACCGTCGCTAATATAAGAAAATAAGAATTAATAAAGACAATAACTAATAAGGAGGCAAACGAAATTTGTTATGGGAAATGAATATTTTTTCAAAAACAATAGTGTCGGCCTGAACCGTCGCTAATATAAAAAAAATAAATAATTATTTAAAATAATAACTAAAAAGGAGGCAAATTAAATTGGTGGGTGTAATGAAATTTTCGCACAAACAGTAGCATAGGTCCAAATAAAAGTTTTGTCAACACCAAGTATTTTTCTAGAAATCAAACTGTTTTCAAAATATTTTCATAACAAATGCACTCGGAGGACACATGCATTAAGTAGTGAAGAAGGAATGATTAAATGTATGTCCCTTTGTTCTTAGTCCGACGATGCTGGCTGTTGAGGTTATCGCTCGAATGCTCACCTTCACTCATGAACTTTAGTTTTATTCGTGCTATATACTTTTGAAGTGAAATGGAGGAATATGACTACTTAGGCGTATGCTCCTTTTATAAAGATTCTAATAAAGACAAAGAAGAGAGATCTCTTCTGTCCAAAAGGGTAAACCAACTTTAAAAGAGAAAATAGAGCAACAGACAATATGCCATAAAAGATATTTAATAGCACTTTCTTTTGTTTTTGATAGCGCTGAAAAGCACTATTAACCGTGCCACTAATGTGAACGATTTTGTTTAATATCACTTTAAAAGAGCTATTAAAGTACTAGTTTTTAATATAAAAATAATAATTAACTAATACAATAAGTTTAAAGGAGCCAAATAAAATTCGTGGGGGAAAATGAAAATTTTAGCACAAACAGTAGCGTCGGCCTGAACCGTCGCTAATATAAGAAAATAAGAATTAATAAAGACAATAACTAATAAGGATGCAAAATAAATTTGTCATGGGAAATGAATATTTTTTCAAAAACAATAGCGTCGGCCTGAACCGTCACTAATATAAAAAAATAAATAATTATTTAAAATAATAACTAAAAAGGAGGAAAATTAAATTGGTGGGTGTAATGAAATTTTCGCACAAACAATAGCGTAGGTCCAAATAAACGTTTTGTCAACACCAAGTATTTTTCTCGAAATCAAACCATTTTCAAAATATTTTCATAACAAATGCACTCGGAGGACACCTGCATTAAGTAGTGAAGAAGGAATGATTAAATGTATGTCCCTTTGTTCTTAGTCCGACGACGCTGGCTGTATAGGTTATCGCTCGAATGCTCACCTTCACTAATGAACTTTATATATATTCGTGCTATATACTTTTGAAGTGAAATGGTGGAAAATGACTACTTAGGCGTACGCTTCTCTTATAAAGATTATAATAAAGACAAAGAAGAGTGATCCCTTCTGTCCAAAAGGGTAAACCAACTTTGAAAGAGAAAATAGAGCAACAGACAATATGCCATAAAAGTTATTTAATAGCACCTTCTTTTGTTTTTGATAGTGCTGAAAAGCGCTATTAACCGTGCCACTAATGTGAACGATTTTGTTTAATATCACTTTAAAAGAGCTATTAAAGTACTAGTTTTAGATATAAAAATAATAATTAATTAAAACAATAAGTTTAAAGGAGCCATACGAAATTTGTGGGGGAAAATGAAAATTTTAGCACAAACAGTAGCGTAGGCCTGAACCGTCCCTAATATAAGAAAATAAGAATTAATTAAGACAATAACTAATAAGGAGGAAAACAAAATTTGTTATGGGAAATGAATATTATTTCATAAACAATAGCGTCGGCCTGAACCGTCACTAGTATAAAAAAATAAATAATTATTTAAAATAATAACTTAAAAGGAGGCAAATTAAATTGGTGGGTGTTATGAAATTTTCGCACAAACATTAGCGTAGGTCCAAATAAATGTTTTGTCAAAACCAAGTATTTTTCTCAAAATCAAACCACTTTCAAGATATTTTCATAACAAATGCACTCGGAGGACACCTGCATTAAGTAGTGAAGAAGGAATGATTAAATGTATGTCCCTTTGTTCGTAGTCCGACGACGCTGGCTGTATAGGTTATCGCTCGAATGCTCACCTTCACTAATGAACTTTATATATATTCGTGCTATATACTTTTGAAGTGAAATGGTGGAAAATGACTACTTAGGCGTACGCTTCTCTTATAAAGATTCTAATAAAGACAAAGAAGAGTGATCCCTTCTGTCCAAAAGGGTAAACCAACTTTGAAAGAGAAAATAGAGCAACAGACAATATGCCATAAAAGTTATTTAATAGCACCTTCTTTTGTTTTTGATAGTGCTGAAAAGCGCTATTAACCGTGCCACTAATGTGAACGATTTTGTTTAATATCACTTTAAAAGAGCTATTAAAGTACTAGTTTTAGATATAAAAATAATAATTAATTAAAACAATAAGTTTAAAGGAGCCATACGAAATTTGTGGGGGAAAATGAAAATTTTAGCACAAACAGTAGCGTAGGCCTGAACCGTCCCTAATATAAGAAAATAAGAATTAATTAAGACAATAACTAATAAGGAGGAAAACGAAATTTGTTATGGGAAATGAATATTATTTCATAAACAATAGCGTCGGCCTGAACCGTCACTAATATAAAAAAATAAATAATTATTTAAAATAATAACTTAAAAGGAGGCAAATTAAATTGGTGGGTGTAATGAAATTTTCGCACAAACAATAGCGTAGGTCCAAATAAACGTTTTGTCAACACCAAGTATTTTTCTCGAAATCAAACCATTTTCAAAATATTTTCATAACAAATGCACTCGGAGGACACCTGCATTAAGTAGTGAAGAAGGAATGATTAAATGTATGTCCCTTTGTTCTTAGTCCGACGACGCTGGCTGTATAGGTTATCGCTCGAATGCTCACCTTCACTAATGAACTTTATATATATTCGTGCTATATACTTTTGAAGTGAAATGGTGGAAAATGACTACTTAGGCGTACGCTTCTCTTATAAAGATTATAATAAAGACAAAGAAGAGTGATCCCTTCTGTCCAAAAGGGTAAACCAACTTTGAAAGAGAAAATAGAGCAACAGACAATATGCCATAAAAGTTATTTAATAGCACCTTCTTTTGTTTTTGATAGTGCTGAAAAGCGCTATTAACCGTGCCACTAATGTGAACGATTTTGTTTAATATCACTTTAAAAGAGCTATTAAAGTACTAGTTTTAGATATAAAAATAATAATTAATTAAAACAATAAGTTTAAAGGAGCCATACGAAATTTGTGGGGGAAAATGAAAATTTTAGCACAAACAGTAGCGTAGGCCTGAACCGTCCCTAATATAAGAAAATAAGAATTAATTAAGACAATAACTAATAAGGAGGAAAACAAAATTTGTTATGGGAAATGAATATTATTTCATAAACAATAGCGTCGGCCTGAACCGTCACTAGTATAAAAAAATAAATAATTATTTAAAATAATAACTTAAAAGGAGGCAAATTAAATTGGTGGGTGTTATGAAATTTTCGCACAAACATTAGCGTAGGTCCAAATAAATGTTTTGTCAAAACCAAGTATTTTTCTCAAAATCAAACCACTTTCAAGATATTTTCATAACAAATGCACTCGGAGGACACCTGCATTAAGTAGTGAAGAAGGAATGATTAAATGTATGTCCCTTTGTTCGTAGTCCGACGACGCTGGCTGTATAGGTTATCGCTCGAATGCTCACCTTCACTAATGAACTTTATATATATTCGTGCTATATACTTTTGAAGTGAAATGGTGGAAAATGACTACTTAGGCGTACGCTTCTCTTATAAAGATTCTAATAAAGACAAAGAAGAGTGATCCCTTCTGTCCAAAAGGGTAAACCAACTTTGAAAGAGAAAATAGAGCAACAGACAATATGCCATAAAAGTTATTTAATAGCACCTTCTTTTGTTTTTGATAGTGCTGAAAAGCGCTATTAACCGTGCCACTAATGTGAACGATTTTGTTTAATATCACTTTAAAAGAGCTATTAAAGTACTAGTTTTAGATATAAAAATAATAATTAATTAAAACAATAAGTTTAAAGGAGCCATACGAAATTTGTGGGGGAAAATGAAAATTTTAGCACAAACAGTAGCGTAGGCCTGAACCGTCCCTAATATAAGAAAATAAGAATTAATTAAGACAATAACTAATAAGGAGGAAAACGAAATTTGTTATGGGAAATGAATATTATTTCATAAACAATAGCGTCGGCCTGAACCGTCACTAATATAAAAAAATAAATAATTATTTAAAATAATAACTTAAAAGGAGGCAAATTAAATTGGTGGGTGTAATGAAATTTTCGCACAAACATTAGCGTAGGTCCAAATAAATGTTTTGTCAACACCAAGTATTTTTTTCAAAATCAAACCACTTTCAAAATATTTTCATAACAAATGCACTCGGAGGACACACGCATTAAGTAGTGAAGAAGGAATGATTAAATGTATGTCCCTTTGTTCTTAGTCCGACGATGCTGGCTGTATAGGTTATCGCTCGAATGCTCACCTTCACTCATGAACTTTAGTTTTATTCGTGCTATATAATTTTGAAGTGAAATGGAGGGAAATTACTACTTAGGCGTATGCTCCTCTTATAAAGATTTTAATAAAGACAAAGAAGATCGATCTCTTTTGTCCAAAAGGGTAAACCAACTTTGAAAGAGAAAATAGAGCAACAAACAATATGCCATAAAAGTTACTTAATAGAACTTTCTTTTGTTTTTGATAGCGCTGAAAAGCGCTATTAACCGTGCCACTAATGTGAACGATTTTGTTTAATATCACTTTAAAAGAGCTATTAAAGTACTAGTTTTAGATATAAAAATAATAATTAATTAAAACAATAAGTTTAAAGGAGCCAAATTAAATTCGTGGGGGAAAATGAAAATTTTAGCACAAACAGTAGCGTCGGCCTGAACCGTCGCTAATATAAGAAAATAAGAATTAATAAAGACAATAACTAATAAGGATGCAAAATAAATTTGTCATGGGAAATGTATATTTTTTCAAAAACAATAGCGTCGGCCTGAACCGTCACTAATATAAAAAAATTAATAATTATTTAAAATAATAACTAAAAAGGAGGAAAATTAAATTGGTGGGTGTAATGAAATTTTCGCACAAACAATAGCGTATGTCCAAATAAACGTTTTGTCAACACCAAGTATTTTTCTCGAAATCAAACCATTTTCAAAATATTTTCATAACAAATGCACTCGGAGGACACCTGCATTAAGTAGTGAAGAAGGAATGATTAAATGTATGTCCCTTTGTTCTTAGTCCGACGACGCTGGCTGTATAGGTTATCGCTCGAATGCTCACCTTCACTAATGAACTTTATATATATTCGTGCTATATACTTTTGAAGTGAAATGGTGGAAAATGACTACTTAGGCGTACGCTTCTCTTATAAAGATTCTAATAAAGACAAAGAAGAGTGATCCCTTCTGTCCAAAAGGGTAAACCAACTTTGAAAGAGAAAATAAAGCAACAGACAATATGCCATAAAAGTTATTTAATAGCACCTTCTTTTGTTTTTGATAGTGCTGAAAAGTGCTATTAACCGTGCCACTAATGTGAACGATTTTGTTTAATATCACTTTAAAAGAGCTATTAATGTACTAGTTTTAGATATAAAAATAATAATTAATTAAAATAATAAGTTTAAAGGAGCCATACGAAATTTGTGGGGGAAAATGAAAATTTTACCACAAACAGTAGCGTAGGCCTGAACCGTCCCTAATATAAGAAAATAAGAATTAATTAAGACAATAACTAATAAGGAGGAAAACGAAATTTGTTATGGGAAATGAATATTATTTCATAAACAATAGCGTCGGCCTGAACCGTCACTAATATAAAAAAATAAATAATTATTTAAAATAATAACTTAAAAGGAGGCAAATTAAATTGGTGGGTGTAATGAAATTTTCGCACAAACATTAGCGTAGGTCCAAATAAATGTTTTGTCAACACCAAGTATTTTTCTCATAATCAAACCACTTTCAAAATATTTTCATAACAAATGCACTCGGAGGACACATGCATTAAGTAGTGAAGAAGGGATGATTAAATGTATGTCCCTTTGTTCTTAGTCCGACGATGCTGGCTGTATAGGTTATCGCTCGAATGCTCACCTTCACTCATGAACTTTAGTTTTATTCGTGCTATATAATTTTGAAGTGAAATGGAGGGAAATTACTACTTAGGCGTATGCTCCTCTTATAAAGATTCTAATAAATTCAAAGAAGATCGATCTCTTCTGTCCAAAAGGGTAAACCAACTTTGAAAGAGAAAATAGAGCAACAAACAATATGCCATAAAAGTTACTTAATAGAACTTTCTTTTGTTTTTGATAGTGCTGAAAAGCGCTATTAACCGTGCCACTAATGTGAACGATTTTGTTTAATATCACTTTAAAAGAGCTATTAAAGTACTAGTTTTAGATATAAAAATAATAATTAATTAAAACAATAAGTTTAAAGGAGCCAAATAAAATTCGTGGGGGAAAATGAAAATTTTAGCACAAACAGTAGCGTCGGCCTGAACCGTCGCTAATATAAGAAAATAAGAATTAATAAAGACAATAACTAATAAGGATGCAAAATAAATTTGTCATGGGAAATGAATATTTTTTCAAAAACAATAGCGTCGGCCTGAACCGTCACTAATATAAAAAAATAAATAATTATTTAAAATAATAACTAAAAAGGAGGAAAATTAAATTGGTGGGTGTAATGAAATTTTCGCACAAACAATAGCGTAGGTCCAAATAAACGTTTTGTCAACACCAAGTATTTTTCTCGAAATCAAACCATTTTCAAAATATTTTCATAACAAATGCACTCGGAGGACACCTGCATTAAGTAGTGAAGAAGGAATGATTAAATGTATGTCCCTTTGTTCTTAGTCCGACGACGCTGGCTGTATAGGTTATCGCTCGAATGCTCACCTTAACTAATGAACTTTATATATATTCGTGCTATATACTTTTGAAGTGAAATGGTGGAAAATGACTACTTAGGCGTACGCTTCTCTTATAAAGATTCTAATAAAGACAAAGAAGAGTGATCCCTTCTGTCCAAAAGGGTAAACCAACTTTGAAAGAGAAAATAGAGCAACAGACAATATGCCATAAAAGTTATTTAATAGCACCTTCTTTTGTTTTTGATAGTGCTGAAAAGCGCTATTAACCGTGCCACTAATGTGAACGATTTTGTTTAATATCACTTTAAAAGAGCTATTAAAGTACTAGTTTTAGATATAAAAATAATAATTAATTAAAACAATAAGTTTAAAGGAGCCATACGAAATTTGTGGGGGAAAATGAAAATTTTAGCACAAACAGTATCGTAGGCCTGAACCGTCCCTAATATAAGAAAATAAGAATTAATTAAGACAATAACTAATAAGGAGGAAAACGAAATTTGTTATGGGAAATGAATATTATTTCATAAACAATAGCGTCGGCCTGAACCGTCACTAATATAAAAAAATAAATAATTATTTAAAATAATAACTTAAAAGGAGGCAAATTAAATTGGTGGGTGTAATGAAATTTTCGCACAAACATTAGCGTAGGTCCAAATAAATGTTTTGTCAACACCAAGTATTTTTCTCAAAATCAAACCACTTTCAAAATATTTTCATAACAAATGCACTCGGAGGACACATGCATTAAGTAGTGAAGAAGGAATGATTAAATGTATGTCCCTTTGTTCTTAGTCCGACGATGCTGGCTGTATAGGTTATCGCTCGAATGCTCACCTTCACTCATGAACGTTAGTTTTATTCGTGCTATATACTTTTGAAGTGAAATGGAGGAATATGACTACTTAGGCGTATGCTCCTCTTATAAAGATTCTAATAAAGACAAAGAAGAGCAATCTCTTCTGTCCAAAAGGGTAAACCAACTTTGAAAGAGAAAATAGAGCAACAGACAATATGCCATAAAAGATATTTAATAGCACTTTCTTTTGTTTTTGATAGCGCTGAAAAGCGCTATTAACCGTGCCACTAATGTGAACGATTTTGTTTAATATCACTTTAAAAGAGCTATTAAAGTACTAGTTTTAGATATAAAAATAATAATTAATTAAAACAATAAGTTTAAAGGAGCCAAATAAAACTCGTGGGGGAAAATGAAAATTTTAGCACAAACAGTAGCGTCGGCCTGAACCGTCGCTAATATAAGAAAATAAGAATTAATAAAGACAATAACTAATAAGGATGCAAAATAAATTTGTCATGGGAAATGAATATTTTTTCAAAAACAATAGCGTCGGCCTGAACCGTCACTAATATAAAAAAATAAATAATTATTTAAAATAATAACTAAAAAGGAGGAAAATTAAATTGGTGGGTGTAATGAAATTTTCGCACAAACAATAGCGTAGGTCCAAATAAACGTTTTGTCAACACCAAGTATTTTTCTCGAAATCAAACCATTTTCAAAATATTTTCATAACAAATGCCCTCGGAGGACACCTGCATTAAGTAGTGAAGAAGGAATGATTAAATGTATGTCCCTTTGTTCTTAGTCCGACGACGCTGGCTGTATAGGTTATCGCTCGAATGATCACCTTCACTAATGAACTTTATATATATTCGTGCTATATACTTTTGAAGTGAAATGGTGGAAAATGACTACTTAGGCGTACGCTTCTCTTATAAAGATTCTAATAAAGACAAAGAAGAGTGATCCCTTCTGTCCAAAAGGGTCAACCAACTTTGAAAGAGAAAATAGAGCAACAGACAATATGCCATAAAAGTTATTTAATAGCACCTTCTTTTGTTTTTGATAGTGCTGAAAAGCGCTATTAACCATGCCACTAATGTGAACGATTTTGTTTAATATCACTTTAAAAGAGCTATTAAAGTACTAGTTTTAGATATAAAAATAATAATTAATTAAAACAATAAGTTTAAAGGAGCCATACGAAATTTGTGAGGGAAAATGAAAATTTTAGCACAAACAGTAGCGTAGGCCTGAACCGTCCCTAATATAAGAAAATAAGAATTAATTAAGACAATAACTAATAAGGAGGAAAACGAAATTTGTTATGGGAAATGAATATTATTTCATAAACAATAGCGTCGGCCTGAACCGTCACTAATATAAAAAAATAAATAATTATTTAAAATAATAACTTAAAAGGAGGCAAATTAAATTGGTGGGTGTAATGAAATTTTCGCACAAACATTAGCGTAGGTCCAAATAAATGTTTTGTCAACACCAAGTATTTTTCTCATAATCAAACCACTTTCAAAATATTTTCATAACAAATGCACTCGGAGGACACATGCATTAAGTAGTGAAGAAGGAATGATTAAATGTATGTCCCTTTGTTCTTAGTCCGACGATGCTGGCTGTATAGGTTATCGCTCGAATGCTCACCTTCACTCATGAACTTTAGTTTTATTCGTGCTATATAATTTTGAAGTGAAATGGAGGGAAATTACTACTTAGGCGTATGCTCCTCTTATTAAGATTCTAATAAATTCAAAGAAGATCGATCTCTTCTGTCCAAAAGGGTAAACCAACTTTGAAAGAGAAAATAGAGCAACAAACAATATGCCATAAAAGTTACTTAATAGAACTTTCTTTTGTTTTTGATAGTGCTGAAAAGCGCTATTAACCGTGCCACTAATGTGAACGATTTTGTTTAATATCACTTTAAACGAGCTATTAAAGTACTAGTTTTAGATATAAAAATAATAATTAATTAAAACAATAAGTTTAAAGGAGCCAAATAAAATTCGTGGGGGAAAATGAAAATTTTAGCACAAACAGTAGCGTCGGCCTGAACCGTCGCTAATATAAGAAAATAAGAATTAATAAAGACAATAACTAATAAGGATGCAAAATAAATTTGTCATGGGAAATGAATATTTTTTCAAAAACAATAGCGTCGGCCTGAACCGTCACTAATATAAAAAAATAAATAATTATTTAAAATAATAACTAAAAAGGAGGAAAATTAAATTGGTGGGTGTAATGAAATTTTCGCACAAACAATAGCGTAGGTCCAAATAAACGTTTTGTCAACACCAAGTATTTTTCTCGAAATCAAACCATTTTCAAAATATTTTCATAACAAATGCACTCGGAGGACACCTGCATTAAGTAGTGAAGAAGGAATGATTAAATGTATGTCCCTTTGTTCTTAGTCCGACGACGCTGGCTGTATAGGTTATCGCTCGAATGCTCACCTTCACTAATGAACTTTATATATATTCGTGCTATATACTTTTGAAGTGAAATGGTGGAAAATGACTACTTAGGCGTACGCTTCTCTTATAAAGATTCTAATAAAGACAAAGAAGAGTGATCCCTTCTGTCCAAAAGGGTAAACCAACTTTGAAAGAGAAAATAGAGCAACAGACAATATGCCATAAAAGTTATTTAATAGCACCTTCTTTTGTTTTTGATAGTGCTGAAAAGCGCTATTAACCGTGCCACTAATGTGAACGATTTTGTTTAATATCACTTTAAAAGAGCTATTAAAGTACTAGTTTTAGATATAAAAATAATAATTAATTAAAACAATAAGTTTAAAGGAGCCATACGAAATTTGTGGGGGAAAATGAAAATTTTAGCACAAACAGTAGCGTAGGCCTGAACCGTCCCTAATATAAGAAAATAAGAATTAATTAAGACAATAACTAATAAGGAGGAAAACGAAATTTGTTATGGGAAATGAATATTATTTCATAAACAATAGCGTCGGCCTGAACCGTCACTAATATAAAAAATTAAATAATTATTTAAAATAATAACTTAAAAGGAGGCAAATTAAATTGGTGGGTGTAATGAAATTTTCGCACAAACATTAGCGTAGGTCCAAATAAATGTTTTGTCAACACCAAGTATTTTTCTCAAAATCAAACCACTTTCAAAATATTTTCATAACAAATGCACTCGGAGGACACATGCATTAAGTAGTGAAGAAGGAATGATTAAATGTATGTCTCTTTGTTCTTAGTCCGACGATGCTGGCTGTATAGGTTATCGCTCGAATGCTCACCTTCACTCATGAACTTTAATTTTATTCGTGCTATATACTTTTGAAGTGAAATGGACGAATATGACTACTTAGGCGTATGCTCCTCTTATAAAGATTCTAATAAAGACAAAGAAGAGCGATCTCTTCTGTCCAAAAGGGTAAACCAACTTTGAAAGAGAAAATAGAGCAACAGACAATATGCCATAAAAGATATTTAATAGCACTTTCTTTTGTTTTTGATAGCGCTGAAAAGCGCTATTAACCGTGCCACTAATGTGAACGATTTTGTTTAATATCACTTTAAAAGAGCTATTAAAGTACTAGTTTTTAATATAAAAATAATAATTAACTAAAACAATAAGTTTAAAGGAGCCAAACAAAATTCGTGGGGGAAAATGAAAATTTTAGCACAAACAGTAGCGTCGGTCTGAACCGTCGCTAATATAAGAAAATAAGAATTAATAAAGACAATAACTAATAAGGATGCAAAATAAATTTGTTATGGGAAATGAATATTTTTTCAAAAACAATAGCGTCGGCCTGAACCGTCGCTAATATAAAAAAATAAATAATTATTTAAAATAATAACTAAAAAGGAGGCAAATTAAATTGGTGGGTGTAATGAAATTTTCGCACAAACAATAGCGTAGGTCCAAATAAACGTTTTGTCAACACCAAGTATTTTTCTCGAAATCAAACCATTTTCAAAATATTTTCATAACAAATGCACTCGGAGGACACATGCATTAAGTAGTGAAGAAGGAATGATTAAATGTATGTCCCTTTGTTCTTAGTCCGACAACGCTGGCTGTATAGGTTATCGCTCGAATGCTCACCTTCACTAATGAACTTTATATATATTCGTGCTATATACTTTTGAAGTGAAATGGAGGAAAATGACTACTTAGGCGTATGCTCCTCTTATAAAGATTCTAATAAAGACAAAGAAGAGCGATCTCTTCTGTCCAAAAGGGTAAACCAATTTTGAAAGAGAAAATAGAGCAACAGACAATATGCCATAAAAGTTATTTAATAGCACTTTCTTTAGTTTTTGATAGCGCTGAAAAACACTATTTACTGTGCCACTAATGTGAACGATTTTGTTTAATAGCACTTTAAAACAGCTATTAAAGTACTAGTTTTTAATATAAAAATAATAATTAATTAAAACAATAAGTTTAAAGGAGCCATACGAAATTCGTGGGGGAAAATGAAAATTTTAGCACAAACAGTAGTGTAGGCCTGAACCGTCCCTAATATAAGAAAATAAGAATTAATTAAGACAATAACTAATAAGGAGGAAAATGAAATTTGTTATGGGAAATGAATATTTTTTCAAAACCAATAGCATCGGTCTGAACCGTCGCTAATATAAAAAAATAAATAATTATTTAAAATAATAACTAAAAAGGAGGCAAATTAAATTGGTGGGTGTAATGAAATTCTCGCACAAACAGTAGCGTAGGTCCGAATAAATGTTTTGTAAACACCAAGTATTTTTCTCAAAATCAAACCACTTTCAAAATATTTTCATAACAAATGCACTCGGAGGAAACATGCATTAAGTAGTGAAGAAGGAATGATTAAATATATGTCCCTTGGTTCTTAGTCCGACGATGCTGGTTGTATAGGTTATCGCTCGAATGCTCACCTTCACTCATGAACTTTAGTTTTGTTCGTGCTATATACTTTTGAACTGAAATGGAGGAAAATGACTACTTAGGCGTATTATCCTCTTATAAAGATTCTAATAAAGACAAAGAAGAGTGATCTCTTCTATCCAAAAGGGTAAACCAACTTTGAAAGAGAAAATAGAGCAACAGACAATATGCCATAAAAGTTATTTAATAGCACTTTCTTTTGATTTTGATAGCGCTGAAAAGCGCTATTAACCGTGCCACTAATGTGAACAATTTTGTTTAATATCACTTTAAAAGAGCTATTAATGTACTAGTTTTTAATATAAAAATAATAATTAACTAAAACATTAAGTTTAAAGGAGCCAAACGAAATTCGTGGGGGAAAATGAAAATTTTAGCACAAACAGTAGCGTCGGCCTGAACCGTCGCTAATATAAGAAAATAAGAATTAATAAAGACAATAACTAATGAGGAGGCAAACGAAATTTGTTATGGGAAATGAATATTTTTTCAAAAACAATAGCGTCGGCCTGAACCGTCGCTAATATAAAAAAATAAATAATTATTTAAAATAATAACTAAAAAGGAGGAAAATTAAATTGGTGGGTGTAATGAAATTTTCGCACAAACAGTAGCGTATGTCCAAATAAACGTTTTATCAACACCAAGTATTTTTCTCGAAATCAAACCATTTTCAAAATATTTTCATAACAAATGCACTCGGAGGACACCTGCATTAAGTAGTGAAGAAGGAATGATTAAATGTATGTCCCTTTGTTCTTAGTCCGACGACGCTGGCTGTATAGGTTATCGCTCGAATGATCACCTTCACTAATGAACTTTATATATATTCGTGCTATATACTTTTGAAGTGAAATGGTGGAAAATGACTACTTAGGCGTACGCTTCTCTTATAAAGATTCTAATAAAGACAAAGAAGAGTGATCCCTTCTGTCCAAAAGGGTAAACCAACTTTGAAAGAGAAAATAGAGCAACAGACAATATGCCATAAAAGTTATTTAATAGCACCTTCTTTTGTTTTTGATAGTGCTGAAAAGCGCTATTAACCGTGCCACTAATGTGAACGATTTTGTTTAATATCACTTTAAAAGAGCTATTAAAGTACTAGTTTTAGATATAAAAATAATAATTAATTAAAACAATAAGTTTAAAGGAGTCATACGAAATTTGTGGGGGAAAATGAAAATTTTAGCACAAACAGTAGCGTAGGCCTGAACCGTCCCTAATATAAGAAAATAAGAATTAATTAAGACAATAACTAATAAGGAGGAAAACGAAATTTGTTATGGGAAATGAATATTATTTCATAAACAATAGCGTCGGCCTGAACCGTCACTAATATAAAAAATTAAATAATTCTTTAAAATAATAACTTAAAAGGAGGCAAATTAAATTGGTGGGTGTAATGAAATTTTCGCACAAACATTAGCGTAGGTCCAAATAAATGTTTTGTCAACACCAAGTATTTTTCTCAAAATCAAACCACTTTCAAAATATTTTCATAACAAATGCACTCGGAGGACACATGCATTAAGTAGTGAAGAAGGAATGATTAAATGTATGTCTCTTTGTTCTTAGTCCGACGATGCTGGCTGTATAGGATATCGCTCGAATGCTCACCTTCACTCATGAACTTTAATTTTATTCGTGCTATATACTTTTGAAGTGAAATGGACGAATAAGACTACTTAGGCGTATGCTCCTCTTATAAAGATTCTAATAAAGACAAAGAAGAGCGATCTCTTCTGTCCAAAAGGGTAAACCAACTTTGAAAGAGAAAATAGAGCAACAGACAATATGCCATAAAAGATATTTAATAGCACTTTCTTTTGTTTTTGATAGCGCTGAAAAGCGCTATTAACCGTGCCACTAATGTGAACGATTTTGTTTAATATCACTTTAAAAGAGCTATTAAAGTACTAGTTTTTAATATAAAAATAATAATTAACTAAAACAATAAGTTTAAAGGAGCCAAACAAAATTCGTGGGGGAAAATGAAAATTTTAGCACAAACAGTAGCGTCGGTCTGAACCGTCGCTAATATAAGAAAATAAGAATTAATAAAGACAATAACTAATAAGGATGCAAAATAAATTTGTTATGGGAAATGAATATTTTTTCAAAAACAATAGCGTCGGCCTGAACCGTCGCTAATATAAAAAAATAAATAATTATTTAAAATAATAACTAAAAAGGAGGCAAATTAAATTGGTGGGTGTAATGAAATTTTCGCACAAACAATAGCGTAGGTCCAAATAAACGTTTTGTCGACACCAAGTATTTTTCTCGAAATCAAACCATTTTCAAAATATTTTCATAACAAATGCACTCGGAGGACACATGCATTAAGTAGTGAAGAAGGAATGATTAAATGTATGTCCCTTTGTTCTTAGTCCGACAACGCTGGCTGTATAGGTTATCGCTCGAATGCTCACCTTCACTAATGAACTTTATATATATTCGTGCTATATACTTTTGAAGTGAAATGGAGGAAAATGACTACTTAGGCGTATGCTCCTCTTATAAAGATTCTAATAAAGACAAAGAAGAGCGATCTCTTCTGTCCAAAAGGGTAAACCAATTTTGAAAGAGAAAATAGAGCAACAGACAATATGCCATAAAAGTTATTTAATAGCACTTTCTTTAGTTTTTGATAGCGCTGAAAAGCACTATTAACTGTGCCACTAATGTGAACGATTTTGTTTAATAGCACTTTAAAACAGCTATTAAAGTACTAGTTTTTAATATAAAAATAATAATTAATTAAAACAATAAGTTTAAAGGAGACATACGAAATTCGTGGGGGAAAATGAAAATTTTAGCACAAACAGTAGCGTAGGCCTGAACCGTCCCTAATATAAGAAAATAAGAATTAATTAAGACAATAACTAATAAGGAGGAAAACGAAATTTGTCATGGGAAATGAATATTTTTTCAAAACCAATAGCATCGGTCTGAACCGTCGCTAATATAAAAAAATAAATAATTATTTAAAATAATAACTAAAAAGGAGGCAAATTAAATTGGTGGGTGTAATGAAATTCTCGCACAAACAGTAGCGTAGGTCCGAATAAATGTTTTGTAAACACCAAGTATTTTTCTCAAAATCAAACCACTTTCAAAATATTTTCATAACAAATGCACTCGGAGGAAACATGCATTAAGTAGTGAAGAAGGAATGATTAAATATATGTCCCTTGGTTCTTAGTCCGACGATGCTGGTTGTATAGGTTATCGCTCGAATGCTCACCTTCACTCATGAACTTTAGTTTTGTTCGTGCTATATACTTTTGAACTGAAATGGAGGAAAATGACTACTTAGGCGTATTATCCTCTTATAAAGATTCTAATAAAGACAAAGAAGAGTGATCTCTTCTATCCAAAAGGGTAAACCAACTTTGAAAGAGAAAATAGAGCAACAGACAATATGCCATAAAAGTTATTTAATAGCACTTTCTTTTGTTTTTGATAGCGCTGAAGAGCGCTATTAACCGTGCCACTAATGTGAACAATTTTGTTTAATATCACTTTAAAAGAGCTATTAAAGTACTAGTTTTTAATATAAAAATAATAATTAACTAAAACATTAAGTTTAAAGGAGCCAAACAAAATTCGTGGGGGAAAATGAAAATTTTAGCACAAACAGTAGCGTCGGCCTGAACCGTCGCTAATATAAGAAAATAAGAATTAATAAAGACAATAACTAATAAGGAGGCAAACGAAATTTGTTATGGGAAATGAATATTTTTTCAAAAACAATAGCGTCGGCCTGAACCGTCGCTAATATAAAAAAATAAATAATTATTTAAAATAATAACTAAAAAGGAGGAAAATTAAATTGGTGGGTGTAATGAAATTTTCGCACAAACAGTAGCGTAGGTCCAAATAAACGTTTTATCAACACCAAGTATTTTTCTCGAAATCAAACCATTTTCAAAATATTTTCATAACAAATGCACTCGGAGGACACCTGCATTAAGTAGTGAAGAAGGAATGATTAAATGTATGTCCCTTTGTTCTTAGTCCGACGACGCTGGCTGTATAGGTTATCGCTCGAATGCTCACCTTCACTAATGAACTTTATATATATTCGTGCTATATACTTTTGAAGTGAAATGGTGGAAAATGACTACTTAGGCGTACGCTTCTCTTATAAAGATTCTAATAAAGACAAAGAAGAGTGATCCCTTCTGTCCAAAAGGGTCAACCAACTTTGAAAGAGAAAATAGAGCAACAGACAATATGCCATAAAAGTTATTTAATAGCACCTTCTTTTGTTTTTGATAGTGCTGAAAAGCGCTATTAACCGTGCCACTAATGTGAACGATTTTGTTTAATATCACTTTAAAAGAGCTATTAAAGTACTAGTTTTAGATATAAAAATAATAATTAATTAAAACAATAAGTTTAAAGGAGCCATACGAAATTTGTGGGGGAAAATGAAAATTTTAGCACAAACAGTAGCGTAGGCCTGAACCGTCCCTAATATAAGAAAATAAGAATTAATTAAGACAATAACTAATAAGGAGGAAAACGAAATTTGTTATGGGAAATGAATATTATTTCATAAACAATAGCGTCGGCCTGAACCGTCGCTAATATAAAAAAATAAATAATTATTTAAAATAATAACTTAAAAGGAGGCAAATTAAATTGGTGGGTGTAATGAAATTTTCGCACAAACATTAGCGTAGGTCCAAATAAATGTTTTGTCAACACCAAGTATTTTTCTCAAAATCAAACCACTTTCAAAATATTTTCATAACAAATGCACTCGGAGGACACATGCATTAAGTAGTGAAGAAGGAATGATTAAATGTATGTCCCTTTGTTCTTAGTCCGACGATGCTGGCTGTTGAGGTTATCGCTCGAATGCTCACCTTCACTCATGAACTTTAGTTTTATTCGTGCTATATACTTTTGAAGTGAAATGGAGGAATATGACTACTTAGGCGTATGCTCCTTTTAAAAAGATTCTAATAAAGACAAAGAAGAGCGATCTCTTCTGTCCAAAAGGGTAAACCAACTTTGAAAGAGAAAATAGAGCAACAGACAATATGCCATAAAAGATATTTAATAGCACTTTCTTTTGTTTTTGATAGCGCTGAAAAGCGCTATTAACCGTGCCACTAATGTGAACGATTTTGTTTAATATCACTTTAAAAGAGCTATTAAAGTACTAGTTTTTAATATAAAAATAATAATTAACTAAAACAATAAGTTTAAAGGAGCCAAATAAAATTCGTGGGGGAAAATGAAAATTTTAGCACAAACAGTAGCGTCGGCCTGAACCGTCGCTAATATAAGAAAATAAGAATTAATAAAGACAATAACTAATAAGGATGCAAAATAAATTTGTCATGGGAAATGAATATTTTTTCAAAAACAATAGCGTCGGCTTGAACCGTCGCTAATATAAAAAAATAAATAATTATTTAAAATAATAACTAAAAAGGAGGCAAATTAAATTGGTGGGTGTAATGAAATTTTCGCACAAACAATAGCGTAGGTCCAAATAAACGTTTTGTCAACACCAAGTATTTTTCTCGAAATCAAACCATTTTCAAAATATTTTCATAACAAATGCACTCAGAGGACACATGCATTAAGTAGTGAAGAAGGAATGATTAAATGTATGTCCCTTTGTTCTTAGTCCGACGATGCTGGTTGTATAGGTTATCACTCGAATGCTCACCTTCACTCATGAACTTTAGTTTTGTTCGTGCTATATACTTTTGAACTGAAATGGAGGAAAATGACTACTTAGGCGTATGCTCCTCTTATAAAGATTCTAATAAAGACAAAGAAGAGTGATCACTTCTATCCAAAAGGGTAAACCAACTTTGAAAGAGAAAATAGAGCAACAGACAATATGCCATAAAAGTTATTTAATAGCACTTTCTTTTGTTTTTGATAGCGCTGAAAAGCGCTATTAACCGTGCCACTAATGTGAACAATTTTGTTTAATATCACTTTAAAAGAGCTATTAAAGTACTAGTTTTTAATATAAAAATAATAATTAACTAAAACAATAAGTTTAAAGGAGACAAATGAAATTCGTGGGGGAAAATGAATATTTCAGCACAAACAGTAGCGTCGGCCTGAACCGTCGCAAATATAAGAAAATAAGAATTAATAAAGACAATAACTAATAAGGAGGCAAACGAAATTTGTTATGGGAAATGAATATTTTTTCAAAAACAATAGCGTCGTCCTGAACCGTCGCTAATATAAAAAAATAAATAATTATTTAAAATAATAACTAAAAAGGAGGCAAATTAAATTGGTGGGTGTAATTAAATTTTCGCACAAACAGTAGCGTAGGTCCAAATAAACGTTTTATCAACACCAAGTATTTTTCTCGAAATCAAACCATTTTCAAAATATTTTCATAACAAATGCACTCGGAGGACACCTGCATTAAGTAGTGAAGAAGGAATGATTAAATGTATGTCCCTTTGTTCTTAGTCCGACGATGCTGGCTGTTGAGGTTATCGCTCGAATGCTCACCTTCACTCATGAACTATAGTTTTATTCATGCTATATACTTTTGAAGTGAAATGGAGGAAAATGACTACTTAGGTGTATGCTCCTCTTATAAAGATTCTAATAAAGACAAAGAAGAGCGATCTCTTCTGTCCAAAAGGCTAAACCAATTTTGAAAGAGAAAATAGAGCAACAGACAATATGCCATAAAAGTTATTTAATAGCACTTTCTTTTGTTTTTGATAGCGCTGAAAAGCACTATTAACCGTGCCACTAATGTGAACGATTTTGTTTAATAGCACTTTAAAAGAGCTATTAAAGTACTAGTTTTAAAACAAAAATAATAATTAATTAAAACAATAAGTTTAAAGGAGCCATACAAAATTCGTGGGGGAAAATGAAAATTTTAGCACAAACAGTAGCGTAGGCCTGAACCGTCCCTAATATAAGAAAATAAGAATTAATTAAGACAATAACTAATAAGGAGGAAAACGAAATTTGTTATGGGAAATGAATATTTTTTCAAAACCAATAGCATCGGTCTGAACCGTCGCTAATATAAAAAAATAAATAATTATTTAAAATAATAACTAAAAAGGAGGCAAATTAAATTGGTGGGTGTAATGAAATTCTCGCACAAACATTAGAGTAGGTCCGAATAAATGTTTTGTCAACACCAAGTATTTTTCTCAAAATCAAACCACTTTCAAAATATTTTCATAACAAATGCACTCGGAGGAAACATGCATTAAGTAGTGAAGAAGGAATGATTAAATGTATGTCCCTTTGTTCTTAGTCCGACGATGCTGGTTGTATAGGTTATCGCTCGAATGCTCACCTTCACTCATGAACTTTAGTTTTGTTCGTGCTTTATACTTTTGAAGTGAAATGGAGGAAAATGACTACTTAGGCGTATGCTCCTCTTATAAAGATTCTAATAAAGACAAAGAAGAGTGATCTCTTCTATCCAAAAGGGTAAACCAACTTTGAAAGCGAAAATAGAGCAACAAACAATATGCCATAAAAGTTATTTAATAGCACTTTCTTTTGTTTTTGATAACGCTGAAAAGCGCTATTAACCGTGCCACTAATGTGAACGATTTTGTTTAATATCACTTTAAAAGAGCTATTAAAGTACTAGTTTATAATATAAAAATAATAATTAATTAAAACAATAAGTTTAAAGGAGCCATATGAAATTCGTGGGGGAAAATGAAAATTTTAGCACAAACAGTAGCGTCGGCCTGAACCGTCGCTAATATAAGAAAATAAAGAATTAATAAAGACAATAACTATTAAGAATGCAAACAAAATTTGTTATGGGAAATGAATATTTTTTCAAAAACAATACCGTCGGCCTGAACCGTCGCTAATATAAAAAAATTAATAATTATTTTAAATAATAACTAAAAAGGAGGCAAATTAAATTGGTGGGTGTAATGAAATTTTCGCACAAACAATAGCGTAGGTCCAAATAAACGTTTTGTCAACACCAAGTATTTTTCTCGAAATCAAACCATTTTCAAAATATTTTCATAACAAATGCACTCGGAGGACACATGCATTAAGTAGTGAAGAAGGAATGATTAAATGTATGTCCCTTTGTTCTTAGTCCGACGATGCTGGCTGTATAGGTGATCGCTCAAATGCTCACCTTCACTAATGAGCTTTAGTTTTATTGTTGCTATATACTTTTGAAGTTAAATGGAGGAAAATGATTACGTAGGCATATGCTCCTCTTATAAAGATTCTAATAAAGACAAAGAAGAGCAATCTCTTCTGTCCAAAAGGGTAAACCAACTTTGAAAAAGAAAATAGAGCAACATACAATATGCCATAAAAGTTATTTAATAGCACTTTCTTTTGTTTTTGATAGCGCTGAAAAGCGCTATTAACCGTGCCACTAATGTGAACGATTTTGTTTAATATCACTTTAAAAGAGCTATTAAAGTACTAGTTTTTAATATAAAAATAATAATTAACTAAAACAATAAGTCTAAAGGAGCCAAACGAAATTTGTGGGGGAAAATGAAAATTTTAGCACAAAAAGTAGCGTCGGCCTGAACCGTCGCTAATATAAGAAAATAAGAATTAATAAAGACAATAACAAATAAGGAGGCAAACGAAATTTGTTATGGGAAATGAATATTTTTTCAAAAACAATAGCGTCGGCCTGAACCGTCGCTAATATAAAAAAATAAATAATTATTTAAAATAATAACTAAAAAGGAGGCAAATTAAATTGGTGGGTGTAATGAAATTTTCGCACAAACAGTAGCGTAGGTCCAAATAAATGTTTTGTCAACACTAAGTATTTTTCTAGAAATCAAACCATTTTCAAAATATTTTCATAACAAATGCACTCGGAGGACACATGCATTAAATAGTGAAGAAGGAATGATTAAATGTATGTCCCTTTGTTCTTAGTCCGACGATGCTGGCTGTTAAGGTTATCTCTCGAATGCTCACCTTCACTCATGAACTTTAATTTTATTCGTGCTATATACTTTTGAAGTGAAATGGAGGAAAATGACTACTTAGGCGTATGCTCCTCTTATAAAGATTCTAATAAAGACAAAGAAGAGCGATCTCTTCTGTCCAAAAGGGTAAACCAATTTTGAAAGAGAAAATAGAGCAACAGACAATATGCCATAAAAGTTATTTAATAACACTTTCTTTAGTTTTTGATAGCACTGAAAAGCACTATTAACCGTGCCACTAATGTGAACGATTTTGTTTAATAGCACTTTAAAAGATCTATTAAAGTACTAGTTTTTAATATAAAAATAATAATTAATTAAAACAATAAGTTTAAAGGAGCCATACAAAATTCGTGGGGGAAAATGAAAATTTTAGCACAAACAGTAGCGTAGGCCTGAACCGTCCCTAATATAAGAAAATAAGAATAAATTAAGACAATAACTAATAAGGAGGAAAACGATATTTGTTATGGGAAATGAATATTTTTTCAAAACCAATAGCATCGGTCTGAACCATCTCTAATATAAAAAATTAAATAATTATTTAAAATAATAACTAAAAAGGAGGCAAATTAAATTGGTGGGTGTAATGAAATTCCCGCACAAACATTAGCGTAGGTCCGAATAAATGTTTTGTCAACACCAAGTATTTTTCTCAAAATCAAACCACTTTCAAAATATTTTCATAACAAATGCACTCGGAGGACACATGCATTAAGTAGTGAAGAAGGAATGATTAAATGTATTTCCCTTTGTTCTTAGTCCGACGATGCTGGCTATATAGGTTATCGCTCGAATGCTCACCTTCACTCATGAACTTTAGTTTTATTCGTGCTATATACTTTTGAAGTGAAATGGAGGAAAATGACTACTTAGGCGTATGCTCCTCTTATAAAGATTCTAATAAAGATAAAGAAGAGTGATCTCTTCTATCCAAAAGGGTAAACCAACTTTGAAAGAGAAAATAGAGCAACAGACAATATGCCATAAAAGTTATTTAATAGCACTTTCTTTTGTTTTTGATAGCGCTGAAAAGCGCTATTAACTGTGCCACTAATGTGAACGATTTTGTTTAATATCACTTTAAAAGAGCTATTAAAGTACTAGCTTTTAATATAAAAATAATAATTAATTAAAACAAAAAGTTTAAAGGAGCCATATGAAATTCGTGGGGGAAAATGAAAATTTTAGCACAAACAGTAGCGTCGGCCTGAACCGTCGCTAATATAAGAAAATAAGAATTAATAAAGACAATAACTAATAAGGCTGCAAACAAAATTTGTTATGGGAAATGAATATTTTTTCAAAAACAATAGTGCCGGCCTGAACCGTCGCTAATATAAAAAAATTAATAATTATTTAAAATAATAACTAAAAATGAGGCAAATTAAATTGATGGGTGTAATGAAATTTTCGCACAAACAATAGCGTAGGTCCAAATAAACATTTTGTCAACACCAAGTATTTTTCTCGAAATCAAACCATTTTCAAAATATTTTCATAACAAATGCACTCGGAGGACACATGCATTAAGTAGTGAAGAAGGAATGATTAAATGTATGTCCCTTTGTTCTTAGTCCGACGACGCTGGCTGTATAGGTTATCGCTCGAATGCTCACCTTCACTAATGAGCTTTAGTTTTATTCGTGCTATATACTTTTGAAGTGAAATGGAGTAAAATGATTACGTAGGCGTATGCTCCTCTTATAAAGATTCTAATAAAGACAAAGAAGAGCAATCACTTCTGTCCAAAAGGGTAAACCAACTTTGAAAGAGAAAATAAAGCAACAGACAATATGCCATAAAAGTTATTTAATAACACTTTCTTTAGTTTTTGATAGCACTGAAAAGCACTATTAACCGTGCCACTAATGTGAACGATTTTGTTTAATAGCACTTTAAAAGAGCTATTAAAGTACTAGTTATTAATATAAAAATAATAATTAATTAAAACAATAAGTTTAAAGGAGCCATACAAAATTCGTGGGGGAAAATGAAAATTTTAGCACAAACAGTAGCGTAGGCCTGAACCGTCCCTAATATAAGAAAATAAGAATAAATTAAGACAATAACTAATAAGGAGGAAAACGATATTTGTTATGGGAAATGAATATTTTTTCAAAACCAATAGCATCGGTCTGAACCATCTCTAATATAAAAAATTAAATAATTATTTAAAATAATAACTAAAAAGGAAGCAAATTAAATTGGTGGGTGTAATGAAATTCTCGCACAAACATTAGCGTAGATCCGAATAAATGTTTTGTCAACACCAAGTATTTTTCTCAAAATCAAACCACTTTCAAAATATTTTCATAACAAATGCACTCGGAGGACACATGCATTAAGTAGTGAAGAAGGAATGATTAAATGTATGTCCCTTTGTTCTTAGTCCGACGATGCTGGCTATATAGGTTATCGCTCGAATGCTCACCTTCACTCATGAACTTTAGTTTTATTCGTGCTATATACTTTTGAAGTGAAATGGAGGAAAATGACTACTTAGGCGTATGCTCCTTTTATAAAGATTCTAATAAAGATAAAGAAGAGTGATCTCTTCTATCCAAAAGGGTAAACCAACTTTGAAAGAGAAAATAGAGCAACAGACAATATGCCATAAAAGTTATTTAATAACACTTTCTTTTGTTTTTGATAGCGCTGAAAAGCGCTATTAACCGTGCCACTAATGTGAACGATTTTGTTTAATATCACTTTAAAAGAGCTATTAAAGTACTAGCTTTTAATATAAAAATAATAATTAATTAAAACAAAAAGTTTAAAGGAGCCATATGAAATTCGTGGGGGAAAATGAAAATTTTAGCACAAACAGTAGCGTCGGCCTGAACCGTCGCTAATATAAGAAAATAAGAATTAATAAAGACAATAACTAATAAGGCTGCAAACAAAATTTGTTATGGGAAATGAATATTTTTTCAAAAACAATAGTGTCGGCCTGAACCGTCGATAATATAAAAAAATTAATAATTATTTAAAATAATAACTAAAAAGGAGGCAAATTAAATTGATGGGTGTAATGAAATTTTCGCACAAACAATAGCGTAGGTCCAAATAAACGTTTTGTCAACACCAAGTATTTTTCTCGAAATCAAACCATTTTCAAAATATTTTCATAACAAATGCACTCGGAGGACACATGCATTAAGTAGTGAAGAAGGAATGATTAAATGTATGTCCCTTTGTTCTTAGTCCGACGACGCTGGCTGTATAGGTTATCGCTCGAATGCTCACCTTCACTAATGAGCTTTAGTTTTATTCGTGCTATATACTTTTGAAGTGAAATGGAGGAAAATGATTACGTAGGCGTATGCTCCTCTTATAAAGATTCTAATAAAGACAAAGAAGAGCAATCTCTTCTGTCCAAAAGGGTAAACCAACTTTGAAAGAGAAAATAAAGCAACAGACAATATGCCATAAAAGTTATTTAATAGCACTTTCTTTTGTTTTTGATAGCGTTGAAAAGCGCTATTAACCGTGCCACTAATGTGAACGATTTTGTTTAATATCACTTTAAAAGAGCTATTAAAGTACTAGTTTTTAATATAAAAATAATAATTAACTAAAACAATAAGTTTAAAGGAGCCAAACGAAATTCGTGGCGGAAAATGAAAATTTTAGCACAAAAAGTAGCGTCGGCCTGAACCGTCGCTAATATAAGAAAATAAGAATTAATAAAGACAATAACTAATAAGGATGCAAACAAAATTTGATATGGGAAATGAATATTTTTTCAAAAACAATAGTGTCGGCATGAACCATCGCTAATATAAAAAATTAAATAATTATTTAAAATAATAACTAAAAAGGAGGCAAATTAAATTGGTGGGTGTAATGAAATTCTCGCACAAACATTAGCGTAGGTCCGAATAAATGTTTTGTCAACACCAAGTATTTTTCTCAAAATCAAACCACTTTCAAAATATTTTCATAACAAATGCACTCGGAGGACACATGCATTAAGTAGTGAAGAAGGAATGATTAAATGTATGTCCCTTTGTTCTTAGTCCGACGATGCTGGCTATATAGGTTATCGCTCGAATGCTCACCTTCACTCATGAACTTTAGTTTTATTCGTGCTATATACTTTTGAAGTGAAATGGAGGAAAATGACTACTTAGGCGTATGCTCCTTTTATAAAGATTCTAATAAAGATAAAGAAGAGTGATCTCTTCTATCCAAAAGGGTAAACCAACTTTGAAAGAGAAAATAGAGCAACAGACAATATGCCATAAAAGTTATTTAATAGCACTTTCTTTTGTTTTTGATAGCGCTGAAAAGCGCTATTAACCGTGCCACTGATGTGAACGATTTTGTTTAATATCACTTTAAAAGAGCTATTAAAGTACTAGCTTTTAATATAAAAATAATAATTAATTAAAACAAAAAGTTTAAAGGAGCCATATGAAATTCGTGGGGGAAAATGAAAATTTTAGCACAAACAGTAGCGTCGGCCTGAACCGTCGCTAATATAAGAAAATAAGAATTAATAAAGACAATAACTAATAAGGCTGCAAACAAAATTTGTTATGGGAAATGAATATTTTTTCAAAAACAATAGTGTCGGCCTGAACCGTCGATAATATAAAAAAATTAATAATTATTTAAAATAATAACTAAAAAGGAGGCAAATTAAATTGATGGGTGTAATGAAATTTTCGCACAAACAATAGCGTAGGTCCAAATAAACGTTTTGTCAACACCAAGTATTTTTCTCGAAATCAAACCATTTTCAAAATATTTTCATAACAAATGCACTCGGAGGACACATGCATTAAGTAGTGAAGAAGGAATGATTAAATGTATGTCCCTTTGTTCTTAGTCCGACGACGCTGGCTGTATAGGTTATCGCTCGAATGCTCACCTTCACTAATGAGCTTTAGTTTTATTCGTGCTATATACTTTTGAAGTGAAATGGAGGAAAATGATTACGTAGGCGTATGCTCCTCTTATAAAGATTCTAATAAAGACAAAGAAGAGCAATCTCTTCTGTCCAAAAGGGTAAACCAACTTTGAAAGAGAAAATAAAGCAACAGACAATATGCCATAAAAGTTATTTAATAGCACTTTCTTTTGTTTTTGATAGCGTTGAAAAGCGCTATTAACCGTGCCACTAATGTGAACGATTTTGTTTAATATCACTTTAAAAGAGCTATTAAAGTACTAGTTTTTAATATAAAAATAATAATTAACTAAAACAATAAGTTTAAAGGAGCCAAACGAAATTCGTGGCGGAAAATGAAAATTTTAGCACAAAAAGTAGCGTCGGCCTGAACCGTCGCTAATATAAGAAAATAAGAATTAATAAAGACAATAACTAATAAGGATGCAAACAAAATTTGATATGGGAAATGAATATTTTTTCAAAAACAATAGTGTCGGCATGAACCATCGCTAATATAAAAAATTAAATAATTATTTAAAATAATAACTAAAAAGGAGGCAAATTAAATTGGTGGGTGTAATGAAATTCTCGCACAAACATTAGCGTAGGTCCGAATAAATGTTTTGTCAACACCAAGTATTTTTCTCAAAATCAAACCACTTTCAAAATATTTTCATAACAAATGCACTCGGAGGACACATGCATTAAGTAGTGAAGAAGGAATGATTAAATGTATGTCCCTTTGTTCTTAGTCCGACGATGCTGGCTATATAGGTTATCGCTCGAATGCTCACCTTCACTCATGAACTTTAGTTTTATTCGTGCTATATACTTTTGAAGTGAAATGGAGGAAAATGACTACTTAGGCGTATGCTCCTTTTATAAAGATTCTAATAAAGATAAAGAAGAGTGATCTCTTCTATCCAAAAGGGTAAACCAACTTTGAAAGAGAAAATAGAGCAACAGACAATATGCCATAAAAGTTATTTAATAGCACTTTCTTTTGTTTTTGATAGCGCTGAAAAGCGCTATTAACCGTGCCACTGATGTGAACGATTTTGTTTAATATCACTTTAAAAGAGCTATTAAAGTACTAGCTTTTAATATAAAAATAATAATTAATTAAAACAAAAAGTTTAAAGGAGCCATATGAAATTCGTGGGGGAAAATGAAAATTTTAGCACAAACAGTAGCGTCGGCCTGAACCGTCGCTAATATAAGAAAATAAGAATTAATAAAGACAATAACTAATAAGGCTGCAAACAAAATTTGTTATGGGAAATGAATATTTTTTCAAAAACAATAGTGTCGGCCTGAACCGTCGATAATATAAAAAAATTAATAATTATTTAAAATAATAACTAAAAAGGAGGCAAATTAAATTGATGGGTGTAATGAAATTTTCGCACAAACAATAGCGTAGGTCCAAATAAACGTTTTGTCAACACCAAGTATTTTTCTCGAAATCAAACCATTTTCAAAATATTTTCATAACAAATGCACTCGGAGGACACATGCATTAAGTAGTGAAGAAGGAATGATTAAATGTATGTCCCTTTGTTCTTAGTCCGACGACGCTGGCTGTATAGGTTATCGCTCGAATGCTCACCTTCACTAATGAGCTTTAGTTTTATTCGTGCTATATACTTTTGAAGTGAAATGGAGGAAAATGATTACGTAGGCGTATGCTCCTCTTATAAAGATTCTAATAAAGACAAAGAAGAGCAATCTCTTCTGTCCAAAAGGGTAAACCAACTTTGAAAGAGAAAATAAAGCAACAGACAATATGCCATAAAAGTTATTTAATAGCACTTTCTTTTGTTTTTGATAGCGTTGAAAAGCGCTATTAACCGTGCCACTAATGTGAACGATTTTGTTTAATATCACTTTAAAAGAGCTATTAAAGTACTAGTTTTTAATATAAAAATAATAATTAACTAAAACAATAAGTTTAAAGGAGCCAAACGAAATTCGTGGCGGAAAATGAAAATTTTAGCACAAAAAGTAGCGTCGGCCTGAACCGTCGCTAATATAAGAAAATAAGAATTAATAAAGACAATAACTAATAAGGATGCAAACAAAATTTGATATGGGAAATGAATATTTTTTCAAAAACAATAGTGTCGGCATGAACCATCGCTAATATAAAAAATTAAATAATTATTTAAAATAATAACTAAAAAGGAGGCAAATTAAATTGGTGGGTGTAATGAAATTCTCGCACAAACATTAGCGTAGGTCCGAATAAATGTTTTGTCAACACCAAGTATTTTTCTCAAAATCAAACCACTTTCAAAATATTTTCATAACAAATGCACTCGGAGGACACATGCATTAAGTAGTGAAGAAGGAATGATTAAATGTATGTCCCTTTGTTCTTAGTCCGACGATGCTGGCTATATAGGTTATCGCTCGAATGCTCACCTTCACTCATGAACTTTAGTTTTATTCGTGCTATATACTTTTGAAGTGAAATGGAGGAAAATGACTACTTAGGCGTATGCTCCTTTCATAAAGATTCTAATAAAGATAAAGAAGAGTGATCTCTTCTATCCAAAAGGGTAAACCAACTTTGAAAGAGAAAATAGAGCAACAGACAATATGCCATAAAAGTTATTTAATAGCACTTTCTTTTGTTTTTGATAGCGCTGAAAAGCGCTATTAACCGTGCCACTGATGTGAACGATTTTGTTTAATATCACTTTAAAAGAGCTATTAAAGTACTAGCTTTTAATATAAAAATAATAATTAATTAAAACAAAAAGTTTAAAGGAGCCATATGAAATTCGTGGGGGAAAATGAAAATTTTAGCACAAACAGTAGCGTCGGCCTGAACCGTCGCTAATATAAGAAAATAAGAATTAATAAAGACAATAACTAATAAGGCTTCAAACAAAATTTGTTATGGGAAATGAATATTTTTTCAAAAACAATAGTGTCGGCCTGAACCGTCGATAATATAAAAAAATTAATAATTATTTAAAATAATAACTAAAAAGGAGGCAAATTAAATTGATGGGTGTAATGAAATTTTCGCACAAACAATAGCGTAGGTCCAAATAAACGTTTTGTCAACACCAAGTATTTTTCTCGAAATCAAACCATTTTCAAAATATTTTCATAACAAATGCACTCGGAGGACACATGCATTAAGTAGTGAAGAAGGAATGATTAAATGTATGTCCCTTTGTTCTTAGTCCGACGACGCTGGCTGTATAGGTTATCGCTCGAATGCTCACCTTCACTAATGAGCTTTAGTTTTATTCGTGCTATATACTTTTGAAGTGAAATGGAGTAAAATGATTACGTAGGCGTATGCTCCTCTTATAAAGATTCTAATAAAGAAAAAGAAGAGCAATCACTTCTGTCCAAAAGGGTAAACCAACTTTGAAAGAGAAAATAAAGCAACAGACAATATGCCATAAAAGTTATTTAATAACACTTTCTTTAGTTTTTGATAGCACTGAAAAGCACTATTAACCGTGCCACTAATGTGAACGATTTTGTTTAATAGCACTTTAAAAGAGCTATTAAAGTACTAGTTATTAATATAAAAATAATAATTAATTAAAACAATAAGTTTAAAGGAGCCATACAAAATTCGTGGGGGAAAATGAAAATTTTAGCACAAACAGTAGCGTTGGCCTGAACCGTCCCTAATATAAGAAAATAAGAATAAATTAAGACAATAACTAATAAGGAGGAAAACGATATTTGTTATGGGAAATGAATATTTTTTCAAAACCAATAGCATCGGTCTGAACCATCTCTAATATAAAAAATTAAATAATTATTTAAAATAATAACTAAAAAGGAGGCAAATTAAATTGGTGGGTGTAATGAAATTCTCGCACAAACATTAGCGTAGGTCCGAATAAATGTTTTGTCAACACCAAGTATTTTTCTCAAAATCAAACCACTTTCAAAATATTTTCATAACAAATGCACTCGGAGGACACATGCATTAAGTAGTGAAGAAGGAATGATTAAATGTATGTCCCTTTGTTCTTAGTCCGACGATGCTGGCTATATAGGTTATCGCTCGAATGCTCACCTTCACTCATGAACTTTAGTTTTATTCGTGCTATATACTTTTGAAGTGAAATGGAGGAAAATGACTACTTAGGCGTATGCTCCTTTTATAAAGATTCTAATAAAGATAAAGAAGAGTGATCTCTTCTATCCAAAAGGGTAAACCAACTTTGAAAGAGAAAATAGAGCAACAGACAATATGCCATAAAAGTTATTTAATAGCACTTTCTTTTGTTTTTGATAGCGCTGAAAAGCGCTATTAACCGTGCCACTGATGTGAACGATTTTGTTTAATATCACTTTAAAAGAGCTATTAAAGTACTAGCTTTTAATATAAAAATAATAATTAATTAAAACAAAAAGTTTAAAGGAGCCATATGAAATTCGTGGGGGAAAATGAAAATTTTAGCACAAACAGTAGCGTCGGCCTGAACCGTCGCTAATATAAGAAAATAAGAATTAATAAAGACAATAACTAATAAGGCTGCAAACAAAATTTGTTATGGGAAATGAATATTTTTTCAAAAACAATAGTGTCGGCCTGAACCGTCGATAATATAAAAAAATTAATAATTATTTAAAATAATAACTAAAAAGGAGGCAAATTAAATTGATGGGTGTAATGAAATTTTCGCACAAACAATAGCGTAGGTCCAAATAAACGTTTTGTCAACACCAAGTATTTTTCTCGAAATCAAACCATTTTCAAAATATTTTCATAACAAATGCACTCGGAGGACACATGCATTAAGTAGTGAAGAAGGAATGATTAAATGTATGTCCCTTTGTTCTTAGTCCGACGACGCTGGCTGTATAGGTTATCGCTCGAATGCTCACCTTCACTAATGAGCTTTAGTTTTATTCGTGCTATATACTTTTGAAGTGAAATGGAGGAAAATGATTACGTAGGCGTATGCTCCTCTTATAAAGATTCTAATAAAGACAAAGAAGAGCAATCTCTTCTGTCCAAAAGGGTAAACCAACTTTGAAAGAGAAAATAAAGCAACAGACAATATGCCATAAAAGTTATTTAATAGCACTTTCTTTTGTTTTTGATAGCGTTGAAAAGCGCTATTAACCGTGCCACTAATGTGAACGATTTTGTTTAATATCACTTTAAAAGAGCTATTAAAGTACTAGTTTTTAATATAAAAATAATAATTAACTAAAACAATAAGTTTAAAGGAGCCAAACGAAATTCGTGGCGGAAAATGAAAATTTTAGCACAAAAAGTAGCGTCGGCCTGAACCGTCGCTAATATAAGAAAATAAGAATTAATAAAGACAATAACTAATAAGGATGCAAACAAAATTTGATATGGGAAATGAATATTTTTTCAAAAACAATAGTGTCGGCATGAACCATCGCTAATATAAAAAATTAAATAATTATTTAAAATAATAACTAAAAAGGAGGCAAATTAAATTGGTGGGTGTAATGAAATTCTCGCACAAACATTAGCGTAGGTCCGAATAAATGTTTTGTCAACACCAAGTATTTTTCTCAAAATCAAACCACTTTCAAAATATTTTCATAACAAATGCACTCGGAGGACACATGCATTAAGTAGTGAAGAAGGAATGATTAAATGTATGTCCCTTTGTTCTTAGTCCGACGATGCTGGCTATATAGGTTATCGCTCGAATGCTCACCTTCACTCATGAACTTTAGTTTTATTCGTGCTATATACTTTTGAAGTGAAATGGAGGAAAATGACTACTTAGGCGTATGCTCCTTTTATAAAGATTCTAATAAAGATAAAGAAGAGTGATCTCTTCTATCCAAAAGGGTAAACCAACTTTGAAAGAGAAAATAGAGCAACAGACAATATGCCATAAAAGTTATTTAATAGCACTTTCTTTTGTTTTTGATAGCGCTGAAAAGCGCTATTAACCGTGCCACTGATGTGAACGATTTTGTTTAATATCACTTTAAAAGAGCTATTAAAGTACTAGCTTTTAATATAAAAATAATAATTAATTAAAACAAAAAGTTTAAAGGAGCCATATGAAATTCGTGGGGGAAAATGAAAATTTTAGCACAAACAGTAGCGTCGGCCTGAACCGTCGCTAATATAAGAAAATAAGAATTAATAAAGACAATAACTAATAAGGCTGCAAACAAAATTTGTTATGGGAAATGAATATTTTTTCAAAAACAATAGTGTCGGCCTGAACCGTCGATAATATAAAAAAATTAATAATTATTTAAAATAATAACTAAAAAGGAGGCAAATTAAATTGATGGGTGTAATGAAATTTTCGCACAAACAATAGCGTAGGTCCAAATAAACGTTTTGTCAACACCAAGTATTTTTCTCGAAATCAAACCATTTTCAAAATATTTTCATAACAAATGCACTCGGAGGACACATGCATTAAGTAGTGAAGAAGGAATGATTAAATGTATGTCCCTTTGTTCTTAGTCCGACGACGCTGGCTGTATAGGTTATCGCTCGAATGCTCACCTTCACTAATGAGCTTTAGTTTTATTCGTGCTATATACTTTTGAAGTGAAATGGAGGAAAATGATTACGTAGGCGTATGCTCCTCTTATAAAGATTCTAATAAAGACAAAGAAGAGCAATCTCTTCTGTCCAAAAGGGTAAACCAACTTTGAAAGAGAAAATAAAGCAACAGACAATATGCCATAAAAGTTATTTAATAGCACTTTCTTTTGTTTTTGATAGCGTTGAAAAGCGCTATTAACCGTGCCACTAATGTGAACGATTTTGTTTAATATCACTTTAAAAGAGCTATTAAAGTACTAGTTTTTAATATAAAAATAATAATTAACTAAAACAATAAGTTTAAAGGAGCCAAACGAAATTCGTGGCGGAAAATGAAAATTTTAGCACAAAAAGTAGCGTCGGCCTGAACCGTCGCTAATATAAGAAAATAAGAATTAATAAAGACAATAACTAATAAGGATGCAAACAAAATTTGATATGGGAAATGAATATTTTTTCAAAAACAATAGTGTCGGCATGAACCATCGCTAATATAAAAAATTAAATAATTATTTAAAATAATAACTAAAAAGGAGGCAAATTAAATTGGTGGGTGTAATGAAATTCTCGCACAAACATTAGCGTAGGTCCGAATAAATGTTTTGTCAACACCAAGTATTTTTCTCAAAATCAAACCACTTTCAAAATATTTTCATAACAAATGCACTCGGAGGACACATGCATTAAGTAGTGAAGAAGGAATGATTAAATGTATGTCCCTTTGTTCTTAGTCCGACGATGCTGGCTATATAGGTTATCGCTCGAATGCTCACCTTCACTCATGAACTTTAGTTTTATTCGTGCTATATACTTTTGAAGTGAAATGGAGGAAAATGACTACTTAGGCGTATGCTCCTTTCATAAAGATTCTAATAAAGATAAAGAAGAGTGATCTCTTCTATCCAAAAGGGTAAACCAACTTTGAAAGAGAAAATAGAGCAACAGACAATATGCCATAAAAGTTATTTAATAGCACTTTCTTTTGTTTTTGATAGCGCTGAAAAGCGCTATTAACCGTGCCACTGATGTGAACGATTTTGTTTAATATCACTTTAAAAGAGCTATTAAAGTACTAGCTTTTAATATAAAAATAATAATTAATTAAAACAAAAAGTTTAAAGGAGCCATATGAAATTCGTGGGGGAAAATGAAAATTTTAGCACAAACAGTAGCGTCGGCCTGAACCGTCGCTAATATAAGAAAATAAGAATTAATAAAGACAATAACTAATAAGGCTTCAAACAAAATTTGTTATGGGAAATGAATATTTTTTCAAAAACAATAGTGTCGGCCTGAACCGTCGATAATATAAAAAAATTAATAATTATTTAAAATAATAACTAAAAAGGAGGCAAATTAAATTGATGGGTGTAATGAAATTTTCGCACAAACAATAGCGTAGGTCCAAATAAACGTTTTGTCAACACCAAGTATTTTTCTCGAAATCAAACCATTTTCAAAATATTTTCATAACAAATGCACTCGGAGGACACATGCATTAAGTAGTGAAGAAGGAATGATTAAATGTATGTCCCTTTGTTCTTAGTCCGACGACGCTGGCTGTATAGGTTATCGCTCGAATGCTCACCTTCACTAATGAGCTTTAGTTTTATTCGTGCTATATACTTTTGAAGTGAAATGGAGTAAAATGATTACGTAGGCGTATGCTCCTCTTATAAAGATTCTAATAAAGACAAAGAAGAGCAATCACTTCTGTCCAAAAGGGTAAACCAACTTTGAAAGAGAAAATAAAGCAACAGACAATATGCCATAAAAGTTATTTAATAACACTTTCTTTAGTTTTTGATAGCACTGAAAAGCACTATTAACCGTGCCACTAATGTGAACGATTTTGTTTAATAGCACTTTAAAAGAGCTATTAAAGTACTAGTTATTAATATAAAAATAATAATTAATTAAAACAATAAGTTTAAAGGAGCCATACAAAATTCGTGGGGGAAAATGAAAATTTTAGCACAAACAGTAGCGTTGGCCTGAACCGTCCCTAATATAAGAAAATAAGAATAAATTAAGACAATAAACTAATAAGGAGGAAAACGATATTTGTTATGGGAAATGAATATTTTTTCAAAACCAATAGCATCGGTCTGAACCATCTCTAATATAAAAAATTAAATAATTATTTAAAATAATAACTAAAAAGGAGGCAAATTAAATTGGTGGGTGTAATGAAATTCTCGCACAAACATTAGCGTAGGTCCGAATAAATGTTTTGTCAACACCAAGTATTTTTCTCAAAATCAAACCACTTTCAAAATATTTTCATAACAAATGCACTCGGAGGACACATGCATTAAGTAGTGAAGAAGGAATGATTAAATGTATGTCCCTTTGTTCTTAGTCCGACGATGCTGGCTATATAGGTTATCGCTCGAATGCTCACCTTCACTCATGAACTTTAGTTTTATTCGTGCTATATACTTTTGAAGTGAAATGGAGGAAAATGACTACTTAGGCGTATGCTCCTTTTATAAAGATTCTAATAAAGATAAAGAAGAGTGATCTCTTCTATCCAAAAGGGTAAACCAACTTTGAAAGAGAAAATAGAGCAACAGACAATATGCCATAAAAGTTATTTAATAGCACTTTCTTTTGTTTTTGATAGCGCTGAAAAGCGCTATTAACCGTGCCACTGATGTGAACGATTTTGTTTAATATCACTTTAAAAGAGCTATTAAAGTACTAGCTTTTAATATAAAAATAATAATTAATTAAAACAAAAAGTTTAAAGGAGCCATATGAAATTCGTGGGGGAAAATGAAAATTTTAGCACAAACAGTAGCATCGGCCTGAACCGTCGCTAATATAAGAAAATAAGAATTAATAAAGACAATAACTAATAAGGATGCAAACAAAATTTGTTATGGGAAATGAATATTTTTTCAAAAACAATAGTGTCGGCCTGAACCGTCGCTAATATAAAAAAATTAATAATTATTTAAAATAATAACTAAAAAGGAGGAAAATTAAATTGATGGGTGTAATGAAATTTTCGCACAAACAATAGCGTAGGTCCAAATAAACGTTTTGTCAACACCAAGTATTTTTCTCGAAATCAAACCATTTTCAAAATATTTTCATAACAAATGCACTCGGAGGACACATGCATTAAGTAGTGAAGAAGGAATGATTAAATGTATGTCCCTTTGTTCTTAGTCCGACGACGCTGGCTGTATAGGTTATCGCTCGAATGCTCACCTTCACTAATGAGCTTTAGTTTTATTCGTGCTATATACTTTTGAAGTGAAATGGAGGAAAATGATTACGTAGGCGTATGCTCCTCTTATAAAGATTCTAATAAAGACAAAGAAGAGCAATCTCTTCTGTCCAAAAGGGTAAACCAACTTTGAAAGAGAAAATAGAGCAACAGACAATATGCCATAAAAGTTATTTAATAGAACTTTCTTTTGTTTTTGATAGCGTTGAAAAGCGCTATTAACCGTGCCACTAATGTGAACGATTTTGTTTAATATCACTTTAAAAGAGCTATTAAAGTACTAGTTTTTAATATAAAAATAATAATTAACTAAAACAATAAGTTTAAAGGAGCCAAACGAAATTCGTGGGGGAAAATGAAAATTTTAGCACAAAAAGTAGCGTCGGCCTGAACCGTCGCTAATATAAGAAAATAAGAATTAATAAAGACAATAACTAATAAGGATGCAAACAAAATTTTTTATGGGAAATGAATATTTTTTCAAAAACAATAGTGTCGGCCTGAACCATCGCTAATATAAAAAATTAAATAATTATTTAAAATAATAACTAAAAAGGAGGCAAATTAAATTGGTGGGTGTAATGAAATTCTCGCACAAACATTAGCGTAGGTCCGAATAAATGTTTTGTCAACACCAAGTATTTTTCTCAAAATCAAACCACTTTCAAAATATTTTCATAACAAATGCACTCGGAGGACACATGCATTAAGTAGTGAAGAAGGAATGATTAAATGTATGTCCCTTGGTTCTTAGTCCGACGATGTTGGCTATATAGGTTATCGCTCGAATGCTCACCTTCACTCATGAACTTTAGTTTTATTCGTGCTATATACTTTTGAAGTGAAATGGAGGAAAATGACTACTTAGGCGTATGCTCCTTTTATAAAGATTCTAATAAAGATAAAGAAGAGTGATCTCTTCTATCCAAAAGGGTAAACCAACTTTGAAAGAAAAAATACAGCAACAGACAATATGCCATAAAAGTTATTTAATAGCACTTTCTTTTGTTTTTGATAGCGCTGAAAAGCGCTATTAACCGTGCCATTGATGTGAACGATTTTGTTTAATATCACTTTAAAAGAGCTATTAAAGTACTAGTTTTTAATATAAAAATAATAATTAACTAAAACAATAAGTTTAAAGGAGCCAAACGAAATTCGTGGGGGAAAATGAAAATTTTAGCACAAACAGTAGCGTCGGCCTGAACCGTCGCTAATATAAGAAAATAAGAATTAATAAAGACAATAACTAATAAGGATGCAAACGAAATTTGTTATGGGAAATGAATATTTTTTCAAAAACAATAGTGTCGGCCTGAACCGTCGCTAATATAAAAAATTAAATAATTATTTAAAATAATAACTAAAAAGGAGGCAAATTAAATTGGTGGGTGTAATGAAATTCTCGCACAAACATTAGCGTAGGTCCGAATAAATGTTTTGTCAACACCAAGTATTTTTCTCAAAATCAAACCACTTTCAAAATATTTTCATAACAAATGCACTCGGAGGACACATGCATTAAGTAGTGAAGAAGGAATGATTAAATGTATGTCCCTTTGTTCTTAGTCCGACGATGCTGGCTATATAGGTTATCGCTCGAATGCTCACCTTCACTCATGAACTTTAGTTTTATTCGTGCTATATACTTTTGAAATGAAATGGAGGAAAATGACTACTTAGGCGTATGCTCCTTTTATAAAGATTCTAATAAAGATAAAGAAGAGTGATCTCTTCTATCCAAAAGGGTAAACCAACTTTGAAAGAAAAAATACAGCAACAGACAATATGCCATAAAAGTTATTTAGTAGCACTTTCTTTTATTTTTGATAGCGTTGAAAAGCGCAATTAACCGTGCCACTAATGTGAACGATTTTGTTTAATATCACTTTAAAAGAGCTATTAAAGTACTAGCTTTTAATATAAAAATAATAATTAATTAAAACAATAAGTTTAAAGGAGCCAAACGAAATTCGTGGGGGAAAATGAAAATTTTAGCACAAAAAGTTGCGTCGGCCTGAACCGTCGCTAATATAAGAAAATAAGAATTAATAAAGACAATAACTAATAAGGATGCAAACGAAATTTGTTATGGGAAATGAATATTTTTTCAAAAACAATAGTGTCGGCCTGAACCGTCGCTAATATAAAAAATTAAATAATTATTTAAAATAATAACTAAAAAGGAGGCAAATTAAATTGGTGGGTGTAATGAAATTCTCGCACAAACATTAGCGTAGGTCCGAATAAATGTTTTGTCAACACCAAGTATTTTTCTCAAAATCAAACCACTTTCAAAATATTTTCATAACAAATGCACTCGGAGGAAACATGCATTAAGTAGTGAAGAAGGAATGATTAAATGTATGTCCCTTTGTTCTTAGTCCGACGATGCTGGCTATATAGGTTATCGCTCGAATGCTCACCTTCACTCATTAAATTTAGTTTTATTCGTGCTATATACTTTTGAAGTGAAATGGAGGAAAATGACTACTTAGGCGTATGCTCCTTTTATAAAGATTCTAATAAAGATAAAGAAGAGTGATCTCTTCTATCCAAAAGGGTAAACCAACTTTGAAAGAAAAAATACAGCAACAGACAATATGCCATAAAAGTTATTTAATAGCACTTTCTTTTGTTTTTGATAGCGCTGAAAAGCGCTATTAACCGTGCCATTGATGTGAACGATTTTGTTTAATATCACTTTAAAAGAGCTATTAAAGTACTAGTTTTTAATATAAAAATAATAATTAACTAAAACAATAAGTTTAAAGGAGCCAAACGAAATTCGTGGGGGAAAATGAAAATTTTAGCACAAACAGTAGCGTCGGCCTGAACCGTCGCTAATATAAGAAAATAAGAATTAATAAAGACAATAACTAATAAGGATGCAAACGAAATTTGTTATGGGAAATGAATATTTTTTCAAAAACAATAGTGTCGGCCTGAACTGTCGCTAATATAAAAAATTAAATAATTATTTAAAATAATAACTAAAAAGGAGGCAAATTAAATTGGTGGGTGTAATGAAATTCTCGCACAAACATTAGCGTAGGTCCGAATAAATGTTTTGTCAACACCAAGTATTTTTCTCAAAATCAAACCACTTTCAAAATATTTTCATAACAAATGCACTCGGAGGACACATGCATTAAGTAGTGAAGAAGGAATGATTAAATGTATGTCCCTTTGTTCTTAGTCCGACGATGTTGGCTATATAGGTTATCGCTCGAATGCTCACCTTCACTCATGAACTTTAGTTTTATTCGTGCTATATACTTTTGAAGTGAAATGGAGGAAAATGACTACTTAGGCGTATGCTCCTTTTATAAAGATTCTAATAAAGATAAAGAAGAGTGATCTCTTCTATCCAAAAGGGTAAACCAACTTTGAAAGAAAAAATACAGCAACAGACAATATGCCATAAAAGTTATTTAGTAGCACTTTCTTTTATTTTTGATAGCGTTGAAAAGCGCAATTAACCGTGCCACTAATGTGAACGATTTTGTTTAATATCACTTTAAAAGAGCTATTAAAGTACTAGCTTTTAATATAAAAATAATAATTAATTAAAACAATAAGTTTAAAGGAGCCAAACGAAATTCGTGGGGGAAAATGAAAATTTTAGCACAAAAAGTAGCGTCGGCCTGAACCGTCGCTAATATAAGAAAATAAGAATTAATAAAGACAATAACTAATAAGGATGCAAACAAAATTTGTTATGGGAAATGAATATTTTTTCAAAAACAATAGTGTCGGCCTGAACCGTCGCTAATATAAAAAATTAAATAATTATTTAAAATAATAACTAAAAAGGAGGCAAATTAAATTGGTGGGTGTAATGAAATTCTCGCACAAACATTAGCGTAGGTCCGAATAAATGTTTTGTCAACACCAAGTATTTTTCTCAAAATCAAACCACTTTCAAAATATTTTCATAACAAATGCACTCGGAGGACACATGCATTAAGTAGTGAAGAAGGAATGATTAAATGTATGTCCCTTTGTTCTTAGTCCGACGATGCTGGCTATATAGGTTATCGCTCGAATGCTCACCTTCACTCATGAACTTTAGTTTTATTCGTGCTATATACTTTTGAAGTGAAATGGAGGAAAATGACTACTTAGGCGTATGCTCCTTTTATAAAGATTCTAATAAAGATAAAGAAGAGTGATCTCTTCTATCCAAAAGGGTAAACCAACTTTGAAAGAAAAAATACAGCAACAGACAATATGCCATAAAAGTTATTTAATAGCACTTTCTTTTGTTTTTGATAGCGCTGAAAAGCGCTATTAACCGTGCCATTGATGTGAACGATTTTGTTTAATATCACTTTAAAAGAGCTATTAAAGTACTAGTTTTTAATATAAAAATAATAATTAACTAAAACAATAAGTTTAAAGGAGCCAAACGAAATTCGTGGGGGAAAATGAAAATTTTAGCACAAAAAGTAGCGTCGGCCTGAACCGTCGCTAATATAAGAAAATAAGAATTAATAAAGACAATAACTAATAAGGATGCAAACAAAATTTGTTATGGGAAATGAATATTTTTTCAAAAACAATAGTGTCGGCCTGAACCGTCGCTAATATAAAAAATTAAATAATTATTTAAAATAATAACTAAAAAGGAGGCAAATTAAATTGGTGGGTGTAATGAAATTCTCGCACAAACATTAGCGTAGGTCCGAATAAATGTTTTGTCAACACCAAGTATTTTTCTCAAAATCAAACCACTTTCAAAATATTTTCATAACAAATGCACTCGGAGGACACATGCATTAAGTAGTGAAGAAGGAATGATTAAATGTATGTCCCTTTGTTCTTAGTCCGACGATGCTGGCTATATAGGTTATCGCTCGAATGCTCACCTTCACTCATGAACTTTAGTTTTATTCGTGCTATATACTTTTGAAGTGAAATGGAGGAAAATGACTACTTAGGCGTATGCTCCTTTTATAAAGATTCTAATAAAGATAAAGAAGAGTGATCTCTTCTATCCAAAAGGGTAAACCAACTTTGAAAGAAAAAATACAGCAACAGACAATATGCCATAAAAGTTATTTAGTAGCACTTTCTTTTATTTTTGATAGCGTTGAAAAGCGCAATTAACCGTGCCACTAATGTGAACGATTTTGTTTAATATCACTTTAAAAGAGCTATTAAAGTACTAGCTTTTAATATAAAAATAATAATTAATTAAAACAATAAGTTTAAAGGAGCCAAACGAAATTCGTGGGGGAAAATGAAAATTTTAGCACAAAAAGTTGCGTCGGCCTGAACCGTCGCTAATATAAGAAAATAAGAATTAATAAAGACAATAACTAATAAGGATGCAAACGAAATTTGTTATGGGAAATGAATATTTTTTCAAAAACAATAGTGTCGGCCTGAACCGTCGCTAATATAAAAAATTAAATAATTATTTAAAATAATAACTAAAAAGGAGGCAAATTAAATTGGTGGGTGTAATGAAATTCTCGCACAAACATTAGCGTAGGTCCGAATAAATGTTTTGTCAACACCAAGTATTTTTCTCAAAATCAAACCACTTTCAAAATATTTTCATAACAAATGCACTCGGAGGAAACATGCATTAAGTAGTGAAGAAGGAATGATTAAATGTATGTCCCTTTGTTCTTAGTCCGACGATGTTGGCTATATAGGTTATCGCTCGAATGCTCACCTTCACTCATTAAATTTAGTTTTATTCGTGCTATATACTTTTGAAGTGAAATGGAGGAAAATGACTACTTAGGCGTATGCTCCTTTTATAAAGATTCTAATAAAGATAAAGAAGAGTGATCTCTTCTATCCAAAAGGGTAAACCAACTTTGAAAGAAAAAATACAGCAACAGACAATATGCCATAAAAGTTATTTAGTAGCACTTTCTTTTATTTTTGATAGCGTTGAAAAGCGCAATTAACCGTGCCACTAATGTGAACGATTTTGTTTAATATCACTTTAAAAGAGCTATTAAAGTACTAGCTTTTAATATAAAAATAATAATTAATTAAAACAATAAGTTTAAAGGAGCCAAACGAAATTCGTGGGGGAAAATGAAAATTTTAGCACAAAAAGTAGCGTCGGCCTGAACCGTCGCTAATATAAGAAAATAAGAATTAATAAAGACAATAACTAATAAGGATGCAAACAAAATTTGTTATGGGAAATGAATATTTTTTCAAAAACAATAGTGTCGGCCTGAACCGTCGCTAATATAAAAAATTAAATAATTATTTAAAATAATAACTAAAAAGGAGGCAAATTAAATTGGTGGGTGTAATGAAATTCTCGCACAAACATTAGCGTAGGTCCGAATAAATGTTTTGTCAACACCAAGTATTTTTCTCAAAATCAAACCACTTTCAAAATATTTTCATAACAAATGCACTCGGAGGACACATGCATTAAGTAGTGAAGAAGGAATGATTAAATGTATGTCCCTTTGTTCTTAGTCCGACGATGCTGGCTATATAGGTTATCGCTCGAATGCTCACCTTCACTCATGAACTTTAGTTTTATTCGTGCTATATACTTTTGAAGTGAAATGGAGGAAAATGACTACTTAGGCGTATGCTCCTTTTATAAAGATTCTAATAAAGATAAAGAAGAGTGATCTCTTCTATCCAAAAGGGTAAACCAACTTTGAAAGAAAAAATACAGCAACAGACAATATGCCATAAAAGTTATTTAATAGCACTTTCTTTTGTTTTTGATAGCGCTGAAAAGCGCTATTAACCGTGCCATTGATGTGAACGATTTTGTTTAATATCACTTTAAAAGAGCTATTAAAGTACTAGTTTTTAATATAAAAATAATAATTAACTAAAACAATAAGTTTAAAGGAGCCAAACGAAATTCGTGGGGGAAAATGAAAATTTTAGCACAAACAGTAGCGTCGGCCTGAACCGTCGCTAATATAAGAAAATAAGAATTAATAAAGACAATAACTAATAAGGATGCAAACGAAATTTGTTATGGGAAATGAATATTTTTTCAAAAACAATAGTGTCGGCCTGAACTGTCGCTAATATAAAAAATTAAATAATTATTTAAAATAATAACTAAAAAGGAGGCAAATTAAATTGGTGGGTGTAATGAAATTCTCGCACAAACATTAGCGTAGGTCCGAATAAATGTTTTGTCAACACCAAGTATTTTTCTCAAAATCAAACCACTTTCAAAATATTTTCATAACAAATGCACTCGGAGGACACATGCATTAAGTAGTGAAGAAGGAATGATTAAATGTATGTCCCTTTGTTCTTAGTCCGACGATGTTGGCTATATAGGTTATCGCTCGAATGCTCACCTTCACTCATGAACTTTAGTTTTATTCGTGCTATATACTTTTGAAGTGAAATGGAGGAAAATGACTACTTAGGCGTATGCTCCTTTTATAAAGATTCTAATAAAGATAAAGAAGAGTGATCTCTTCTATCCAAAAGGGTAAACCAACTTTGAAAGAAAAAATACAGCAACAGACAATATGCCATAAAAGTTATTTAGTAGCACTTTCTTTTATTTTTGATAGCGTTGAAAAGCGCAATTAACCGTGCCACTAATGTGAACGATTTTGTTTAATATCACTTTAAAAGAGCTATTAAAGTACTAGCTTTTAATATAAAAATTATAATTAATTAAAACAATAAGTTTAAAGGAGCCAAACGAAATTCGTGGGGGAAAATGAAAATTTTAGCACAAAAAGTAGCGTCGGCCTGAACCGTCGCTAATATAAGAAAATAAGAATTAATAAAGACAATAACTAATAAGGATGCAAACGAAATTTGTTATGGGAAATGAATATTTTTTCAAAAACAATAGTGTCGGCCTGAACCGTCGCTAATATAAAAAATTAAATAATTATTTAAAATAATAACTAAAAAGGAGGCAAATTAAATTGGTGGGTGTAATGAAATTCTCGCACAAACATTAGCGTAGGTCCGAATAAATGTTTTGTCAACACCAAGTATTTTTCTCAAAATCAAACCACTTTCAAAATATTTTCATAACAAATGCACTCGGAGGACACATGCATTAAGTAGTGAAGAAGGAATGATTAAATGTATGTCCCTTTGTTCTTAGTCCGACGATGCTGGCTATATAGGTTATCGCTCGAATGCTCACCTTCACTCATGAACTTTAGTTTTATTTGTGCTATATACTTTTGAAGTGAAATGGAGGAAAATGACTACTTAGGCGTATGCTCCTTTTATAAAGATTCTAATAAAGATAAAGAAGAGTGATCTCTTCTATCCAAAAGGGTAAACCAACTTTGAAAGAAAAAATACAGCAACAGACAATATGCCATAAAAGTTATTTAATAGCACTTTCTTTTGTTTTTGATAGCGCTGAAAAGCGCTATTAACCGTGCCACTGATGTGAACGATTTTGTTTAATATCACTTTAAAAGAGCTATTAAAGTACTAGCTTTTAATATAAAAATAATAATTAATTAAAACAATAAGTTTAAAGGAGCCATATGAAATTCGTGGGGGAAAATGAAAATTTTAGCACAAACAGTAGCGTCGGCCTGAACCGTCCCTAATATAAGAAAATAAGAATTAATAAAGACAATAACTAATAAGGATGCAAACGAAATTTGTTATGGGAAATGAATATTTTTTCAAAAACAATAGCGTCAGCCTGAACCGTCACTAATATAAAAAAATTAATAATTATTTAAAATAATAACTAAAAAGGATGCAAATTAAATTGGTGGGTGTAATGAAATTTTCGCACAAACAATAGCGTAGGTCCAAATAAACGTTTTGTCAACACCAATTATTTTTCTCGAAATCAAACCATTTTTAAAATATTTTCATAACAAATGCACTCGTAGGACACATGCATTAAGTAGTGAAGAAGGAATGATTAAATGTATGTCCCTTTGTTCTTTGTCCGACGATGCTGGCTATATAGGTTATCGCTCGAATGCTCACCTTCACTTATGAACTTTAGTTTTATTCGTGCTATATACTTTTGAAGTGAAATGGAGGAAAATGACTACTTAGGCGTATGCTCCTTTTATAAAGATTCTAATAAAGATAAAGAAGAGTGATCTCTTCTATCCAAAAGGGTAAACCAACTTTGAAAGAAAAAATACAGCAACAGACAATATGCCATAAAAGTTATTTAGTAGCACTTTCTTTTATTTTTGATAGCGCTGAAAAGCGCTATTAACCGTGCCACTAATGTGAACGATTTTGTTTAATATCACTTTAAAAGAGCTATTAAAGTACTAGCTTTTAATATAAAAATAATAATTAATTAAAACAATAAGTTTAAAGGAGCCATATGAAATTCGTGGGGGAAAATGAAAATTTTAGCACAAACAGTAGCGTCGGCCTGAACCGTCGCTAATATAAGAAAATAAGAATTAATAAAGACAATAACTAATAAGGATGCAAACAAAATTTGTTATGGGAAATGAATATTTTTTCAAAAACAATAGTGTCGGCCTGAACCGTCGCTAATATAAAAAAATTAATAATTATTTAAAATAATAACTAAAAAGGAGGCAAATTAAATTAGTGGGTGTAATGAAATTTTCGCACAAACAATAGCGTAGGTCCAAATAAACGTTTTGTCAACACCAATTATTTTTCTCGAAATCAAACCATTTTTAAAATATTTTCATAACAAATGCACTCGGAGGACACATGCATTAAGTAGTGAAGAAGGAATGATTAAATGTATGTCCCTTTGTTCTTTGTCCGACGATGCTGGCTATATAGGTTATCGCTCGAATGCTCACCTTCACTTATGAACTTTAGTTTTATTCATGCTATATACTTTTGAAGTGAAATGGAGGAAAATGACTACTTAGGCGTATGCTCCTCTTATAAAGATTCTAATAAAGATAAAGAAGAGTGATCTCTTCTATCCAAAAGGGTAAACCAACTTTGAAAGAGAAAAAATACAGCAACAGACAATATGCCATAAAAGTTATTTAATAACACTTTCTTTTGTTTTTGATAGCGCTGAAAAGCGCTATTAACCGTGCCACTGATGTGAACGATTTTGTTTAATATCACTTTAAAAGAGCTATTAAAGTACTAGATTTTAATATAAAAATAATAATTAATTAAAACAATAAGTTTAAAGGAGCATATGAAATTCGTGGGGGAAAATGAAAATTTTAGCACAAACAGTAGCGTCGGCCTGAACCGTCGCTAATATAAGAAAATAAGAATTAATAAAGACAATAACTAATAAGGATGCAAACGAAATTTGTTATGGGAAATGAATATTTTTTCAAAAACAATAGTGTCGGCCTGAACCGTCGCTAATATAAAAAATTAAATAATTATTTAAAATAATAACTAAAAAGAAGGCAAATTAAATTGGTGGGTGTAATGAAATTCTCGCACAAACATTAGCGTAGGTCCGAATAAATGTTTTGTCAACACCAAGTATTTTTCTCAAAATCAAACCACTTTCAAAATATTTTCATAACAAATGCACTCAGAGGACACATGCATTAAGTAGTGAAGAAGGAATGATTAAATGTATGTCCCTTTGTTCTTAGTCCGACGATGCTGGCTATATAGGTTATCGCTCGAATGCTCACCTTCACTAATGAACTTTAGTTTTATTCGCGCTATATACTTTTGAAGTGAAATGGAGGAAAATGACTACTTAGGCGTATGCTCCTCTTATAAAGATTCTAATAAAGATAAAGAAGAGTGATCTCTTCTATCCAAAAGGGTAAACCAACTTTGAAAGAGAAAATAGAGCAACAGACAATATTCCATAAAAGTTATTTAATAGCACTTTCTTTTGTTTTTGATAGCGCTGAAAAGCGCTATTAACCGTGCCACTGATGTGAACGATTTTGTTTAATATCACTTTAAAAGAGCTATTAAAGTACTAGTTTTTAATATAAAAATAATAATTAACTAAAACAATATGTTTAAAGGAGCCAAACGAAATTCGTGTGGGAAAATGAAAATTTTAGCACAAATAGTAGCGTCGGCCTGAACCGTCGCTAATATAAGAAAATAAGAATTAATAAAGACAATAACTAATAAGGATGCAAACAAAATTTGTTATGGGAAATGAATATTTTTTCAAAAACAATAGCTTCGGCCTGAACCGTCGCTAATATAAAAAAATAAATAATTATTTAAAATAATAACTAAAAAGGAGGAAAATTAAATTGGTGGGTGTAATGAAATTTTCGCACAAACAGTAGCGTAGGTCCAAATAAACGTTTTGTCAACACCAAGTATTTTTCTAGAAATCAAACCATTTTCAAAATATTTTCATAACAAATGCACTCGGAGGACACATGCATTAAGTAGTGAAGAAGTAATGATTAAATGTATGTCCCTTTGTTCTTAGACCGACGATGCTGGCTGTTAAGGTTATCGCTCGAATGCTCACCTTCACTCATGAACTTTAGTTTTATTCGTGCTATATACTTTTGAAGTGAAATGGAGGAAAATGACTACTTAGGCGTATGCTCCTCTTATAAAGGTTCTAATAAAGACAAAGAAGAGCGATCTCTTCTGTCCAAAAGGGTAAACCAATTTTGAAAGAGAAAATAGAGCAACAGACAATATGCCATAAAAGTTATTTAATAACACTTTCTTTAGTTTTTTTATAGCACTGAAAAGCACTATTAACCGTGCCACTAATGTGAACTATTTTGTTTAATAGCACTTTAAAAGAGCTATTAAAGTACTAGTTTTTAATATAAAAATAATAATTAATTAAAACAATAAGTTTAAAGGAGCCATACAAAATTCGTGGGGGAAAATGAAAATTTTAGCACAAACAGTAGCGTAGGCCTGAACCGTCCATAATATAAGAAAATAAGAATTAATTAAGACAATAACTAATAAGGAGGAAAACAATATTTGTTATGGGAAATGAATATTTTTTCAAAACCAATAGCATCGGTCTGAACCATCGCTAATATAAAAAATTAAATAATTATCTAAAATAATAACTAAAAAGGAGGCAAATTAAATTGGTGGGTGTAATGACATTCTCGCACAAACATTAGCATAGGTCCAAATAAACGTTTTGTCAACACCAAGTATTTTTCTTGAAATCAAACCATTTTCAAAATATTTTCATAACAAATGCACTCGGAGGACACATGCATTAAGTAGTGAAGAAGGAATGATTAAATGTATGTCCCTTTGTTCTTAGTCCGACGACGCTGGCTGTATAGGTTATCGCTCGAGTGCTCACATTCACTTATGAACTTTAGTTTTATTCTTGCTATATACTTTTGAAGTGAAATGGAGGAAAATGACTACTTAGGCGTATGCTCCTCTTATAAAGATTCTAATAAAGACAAAAAAGAACGATCTCTTCTGTCCAAAAGGGTAAACCAATTTTAAAAGAGAAAATAGAGCAACAGACAATATGCCATAAAAGTTATTTAATAGCACTTTCTTTTGTTTTTGATAGCACTGAAAAGCACTATTAACCGTGCCACTAATGTGAACGATTTTGTTTAATAGCACTTTAAAAGAGCTATTAAAGTACTAGTTTTTAATATAAAAATAATAATTAATTAAAACAATAAGTTTAAAGGAGCCATACGAAATTCGTGGGGGAAAATGAAAATTTTAGCACAAACAGTAGCGTCGACCTGAACCGTCGCTAATATAAGAAAATAAGAATTAATAAAGACAATAACTAATAAGGATGCAAACAAAATTTGTTATGGGAAATGAATATTTTTTCAAAAACAATAGCGTTGGCCTGAACCGTCGCTAATATAAAAAAATTAATAATTATTTAAAATAATAACTAAAAAGGAGGCAAATTAAATTTGTGGGTGTAATGAAATTTTTGCACAAACAATAGCGTAGGTCCAAATAAATGTTTTGTCAACACCAAGTATTTTTCTCGAAATCAAACCATTTTCAAAATATTTTCATAACAAATGCACTCGGAGGACACATGCATTAAGTAGTGAAGAAGACATGATTAAATGTATGTCCCTTTATTCTTAGTCCGACGATGCTGGCTGTATAGGTTATCACTCGAATGCTCACCTTCACTCATGAACTTTAGTTTTATTCGTGCTATATACTTTTGAAGTGAAATGGAGGAAAATGACTACTTAGGCGTATGCTCCTCTTATAAAGATTCTAATAAAGACAAAGAAGAGTGATATCTTATGTCCAAAAGGGTAAACCAACTTTGAAAGAGAAAATAGAGCAACAGACAATATGCGATAAAAGTTATTTAATAGCACTTTCTTTTGTTTTTGATAGCGCTAAAAAGCGCTATTAACCGTGCCACTAATGTGAATGATTTTGTTTAATATCACTTTAAAAGAGCTATTAAAGTACTAGTTTTTAATATAAAAATAATAATTAATTAAAACAATAAATTTAAAGGAGCCAAACGAAATTCGTGGGGGAAAATGAAAATTTTAGCACAAACAGTAGCGTCGGTCTGAACCGTCGCTAATATAAGAAAATAAGAATTAATTAAGACAATAACTAATAAGAAGGAAAACGAAATTTGTTATGGGAAATGAATATTTTTTCAAAAGCAATAGCATCGGCCTGAACCGTCGCTAATATAAAAAAATAAATAATTATTTAAAATAATAACTAAAAAGGAGGCAAATTAAATTGGTGGGTGTAATGAAATTTTCGCACAAACATGTAGCATAGGTCCAAATAAACGTTTTGTCAACACCAAGTATTTTTCTTGAAATCAAACCATTTTCAAAATATTTTCATAACAAATGCACTCGGAGGACACATGCATTAAGTAGTGAAGAAGGAATGATTAAATGTATGTCCCTTTGTTCTTAGTCCGACGACGCTGGCTGTATAGGTTATCGCTCGAGTGCTGACATTCACTTATGAACTTTACTTTTATTCTTGCTATATACTTTTGAAGTGAAATGGAGGAAAATGACTACTTAGGCGTATGCTTCTCTTATAAAGATTCTAATAAAGACAAAAAAGAGCGATCTCTTCTGTCCAAAAGGGTAAACCAATTTTAAAAGAGAAAATAGAGCAACAGACAATATGCCATAAAAGTTATTTAATAGCACTTTCTTTTGTTTTTGATAGCAATGAAAAGCACTATTAACCGTGCCACTAATGTGAACGATTTTGTTTAATAGCACTTTAAAAGAGCTATTAAAGTACTAGTTTTTAATATAAAAATAATAATTAATTAAAACAATAAGTTTAAAGGAGCCATACGAAATTCGTGGGGGAAAATGTAAATTTTAGCACAAACAGTAGCGTCGACCTGAACCGTCGCTAATATAAGAAAATAAGAATTAATAAAGACAATAACTAATAAGGATGCAAACAAAATTTGTTATGGGAAATGAATATTTTTTCAAAAACAATAGCGTTGGCCTGAACCGTCGCTAATATAAAAAAATTAATAATTATTTAAAATAATAACTAAAAAGGAGGCAAATTAAATTTGTGGGTGTAATGAAATTTTTGCACAAACAATAGCGTAGGTCCAAATAAATGTTTTGTCAACACCAAGTATTTTTCTCGAAATCAAACCATTTTCAAAATATTTTCATAACAAATGCACTCGGAGGACACATGCATTAAGTAGTGAAGAAGACATGATTAAATGTATGTCCCTTTATTCTTAGTCCGACGATGCTGGCTGTATAGGTTATCACTCGAATGCTCACCTTCACTCATGAACTTTAGTTTTATTCGTGCTATATACTTTTGAAGTGAAATGGAGGAAAATGACTACTTAGGCGTATGCTCCTCTTATAAAGATTCTAATAAAGACAAAGAAGAGTGATATCTTATGTCCAAAAGGGTAAACCAACTTTGAAAGAGAAAATAGAGCAACAGACAATATGCGATAAAAGTTATTTAATAGCACTTTCTTTTGTTTTTGATAGCGCTAAAAAGCGCTATTAACCGTGCCACTAATGTGAATGATTTTGTTTAATATCACGTTAAAAGAGCTATTAAAGTACTAGTTTTTAATATAAAAATAATAATTAATTAAAACAATAAATTTAAAGGAGCCAAACGAAATTCGTGGGGGAAAATGAAAATTTTAGCACAAACAGTAGCGTCGGTCTGAACCGTCGCTAATATAAGAAAATAAGAATTAATTAAGACAATAACTAATAAGAAGGAAAACGAAATTTGTTATGGGAAATGAATATTTTTTCAAAAGCAATAGCATCGGCCTGAACCGTCGCTAATATAAAAAAATAAATAATTATTTAAAATAATAACTAAAAAGGAGGCAAATTAAATTGGTGGGTGTAATGAAATTTTCGCACAAACATGTAGCATAGGTCCAAATAAACGTTTTGTCAACACCAAGTATTTTTCTCGAAATCAAACCATTTTCAAAATATTTTCATAACAAATGCACTCGGAGGACACATGCATTAAGTAGTGAAGAAGGAATGATTAAATGTATGTCCCTTTGTTCTTAGTCCGACGACGCTGGCTGTATAGGTTATCGCTCGAGTGCTGACATTCACTTATGAACTTTACTTTTATTCTTGCTATATACTTTTGAAGTGAAATGGAGGAAAATGACTACTTAGGCGTATGCTTCTCTTATAAAGATTCTAATAAAGACAAAAAAGAGCGATCTCTTCTGTCCAAAAGGGTAAACCAATTTTAAAAGAGAAAATAGAGCAACAGACAATATGCCATAAAAGTTATTTAATAGCACTTTCTTTTGTTTTTGATAGCACTGAAAAGCACTATTAACCGTGCCACTAATGTGAACGATTTTGTTTAATAGCACTTTAAAAGAGCTATTAAAGTACTAGTTTTTAATATAAAAATAATAATTAATTAAAACAATAAGTTTAAAGGAGCCATACGAAATTCGTGGGGGAAATGAAAATTTTAGCACAAACAGTAGCGTCGGCCTGAACCGTCGCTAATATAAGAAAATAAGAATTAATAAAGACAATAACTAATAAGGATGCAAACAAAATTTGTTATGGGAAATGAATATTTTTTCAAAAACAATAGCGTCGGCCTGAACCGTCGCTAATATAAAAAAATTAATAATTATTTAAAATAATAACTAAAAAGGAGGCAAATTAAATTTGTGGGTGTAATGAAATTTTTGCACAAACAATAGCGTAGGTCCAAATAAATGTTTTGTCAACACCAAGTATTTTTCTCGAAATCAAACCATTTTCAAAATATTTTCATAACAAATGCACTCGGAGGACACATGCATTAAGTAGTGAAGAAGACATGATTAAATGTATGTCCCTTTATTCTTAGTCCGACGATGCTGGCTGTATAGGTTATCACTCGAATGCTCACCTTCACTCATGAACTTTAGTTTTATTCTTGGTATATACTTTTGAAGTGAAATGGAGGAAAATGACTACTTAGGCGTATGCTCCTCTTATAAAGATTCTAATAAAGACAAAGAAGAGTGATATCTTATGTCCAAAAGGGTAAACCAACTTTGAAAGAGAAAATAGAGCAACAGACAATATGCGATAAAGTTATTTAATAGCACTTTCTTTTGTTTTTGATAGCGCTAAAAAGCTCTATTAACCGTGCCACTAATGTGAACGATTTTGTTTAATATCACTTTAAAAGAGCTATTAAAGTACTAGTTTTTAATATAAAAATAATAATTAATTAAAACAATAAGTTTAAAGGAGCCAAACGAAATTCGTGGGGGAAAATGAAAATTTTAGCACAAACAGTAGCGTCGGCCTGAACCGTCGCTAATATAAGAAAATAAGAATTAATTAAGACAATAACTAATAAGAAGGAAAACGAAATTTGTTATGGGAAATGAATATTTTTTCAAAAGCAATAGCATCGGCCTGAACCGTCGCTAATATAAAAAAATAAATAATTATTTAAAATAATAACTAAAAAGGAGGCAAATTAAATTGGTGGGTGTAATGAAATTTTCGCACAAACATGTAGCGTATGTCCAAATAAACGTTTTGTCAACACCAAGTATTTTTCTTGAAATCAAACCATTTTCAAAATATTTTCATAACAAATGCACTCCGAGGACACATGCATTAAGTAGTGAAGAAGGAATGATTAAATGTATGTCCCTTTGTTCTTAGTCCGACGACGCTGGCTGTATAGGTTATCGCTCGAGTGCTCACATTCACATATGAACTTTAGTTTTATTCTTGCTATATACTTTTGAAGTGAAATGGAGGAAAATGACTACTTAGGCGTATGCTCCTCTTATAAAGATTCTAATAAAGACAAAGAAGAGCGATCTCTTCAGTCCAAAAGGGTAAACCAATTTTGAAAGAGAAAATAGAGCAACAGACAATATGCCATAAAAGTTATTTAATAGCACTTTCTTTTGTTTTTGATAGCGCTGAAAAACATTATTAACCGTGCCACTAATGTGAACTATTTTGTTTAATAGCAATTTAAAAGAGCTATTAAAGTACTAGTTTTTAATATAAAAATAATAATTAATTAAAACAATAAGTTTAAAGGAGCCATACGAAATTCGTGGGGGAAAATGAAAATTTTAGCACAAACAGTAGCGTAGGCCTGAACCGTCCCTAATATAAGAAAATAAGAATTAATAAAGACAATAACTAATAAGGATGCAAACAAAATTTGTTATGGGAAATGAATATTTTTTCAAAAACAATAGCGTCGGCCTGAACCGTCGCTAATATAAAAAAATTAATAATTATTTAAAATAATAACTAAAAAGGAGGCAAATTAAATTGGTGGGTGTAATGAAATTTTTGCACAAACAATAGTGTAGGTCCAAATAAATGTTTTGTCAACACCAAGTATTTTTCTCGAAATCAAACCATTTTCAAAATATTTTCATAACAAATGCACTCGGAGGACATGTAACACCCTCTAAAACCCCGCATAAAATTTCGCAAATAATTAAAATCATATTTTCAGAGTACATGTATTAACGAGGATGTCACAATTCTCTTTTCACAAAAACAAGTTCCTGTCATGCATAACATAGAAGCAACTCATACATGTTTACACAGCGGAATAATTTAGTTAACAAAACCAATGTTATAATATTTTCAAAATCGTCAGGGATTAACACCTGGAATGTATCAGCATCATATTATAACAACATAAGGAATAAACGAGTCTGACTAAAGCAGCTCGACAAACAAACGTTCCCGGAGTTACAACTATCAGAGCATGACCCGGACAATACTTAAACGGAAATAAACTAGAAACAACAAGCCTTCGCCAAGCACCTGAACGAAGCTCCTCAATCTGAAATATTCAACAGTAAGGGTGAGCATCTCAACTATACATTTGATTATGCGTTCATAACAATCAATTCAGAAAAACCATAAGCATCACCCAAACAGTTAGCATGTTTCATAGTTTACGAAAACCTTTACAATTCATATATTCATAATATCTTAATTTTCATACTTATAATTAACATCAAACCTCGTTAACAATTTAGCAACAATACATGCATACAATCAATTAAATACAACATTGGAAAATCATCCATTCATGTTATATTCAATGTAATGCAACACACCCATGCATGTGATACCATTCTACCGCCCCATTAAATCTCGGGTCACGGATAACTCACCGTTCCATTATATCGCGGACACGGCTACCACCTCAACGTTCCATTAAATCGCGGACACGTATATTGGCCACCATGTTAATTCCACACAATGGGAATTAACAAATGCAACATGATATGTAAAGTATGTAACACTCAGCATACTATTAACATCAATAAAACATATCATGCAACATCAACAACATCAATCATAACAGGATATGGATAGCATGTAATCACTCAGCATACTATTAAACATCAACCAATCATATCAAGTTATATCATAATTCATGCTTGATAACATCATCTCAAAGCATGACGATAAAATCTACGTAGTGTTGGCATCATAACATACAAACGTTATTCGATACAAGCCTCCACAATACTATGCATATCATTAAGCAGCATGTTCAAAACTAACAAACACTGCACATTAAACAAAATCATTCCTGTACACCACAACAAAGCACAGAAAACAAAATTCAGAAGCCAACACAGGAGGTCAACACGGGTGCCCGTGTGAAGCAACACGACCCGTGTTGTAATGTGTCCAGAAAACACATTACTTTAACCAACACAGAAGATCAACACGGGTGCCCGTGTTGTGCAACACGGCCCGTGTTGATGAGCGCGTACAAATTTTTCCTGTACCTGCAGCAGCTCATATGCCAACGTATTTGCACGAAAATACATTTCTACAGCAGTCCAATGCAGTACAAAAACATCCAAATACACATCAAGTTTCCAAAACATCAATTTCCTATGCCTCTGACTTATGTTCATCAATTTTCCACAAATTGAATAACTCAAAATCCTTCAAGGTTATAGTTTTCTAAAATCGTTGGAAAACAGAATTTCTTTTTCAAATCATTTAATCCAAAAACTAAATTTTATAATTACCAACAATTATCAAGGTAACCTTAAAAGTGATTATTCGTCCTTTTGGGGAAATCTGATAACATCAAGGTTATCCTTAGAACACCTAAGGGAAACCCCCGATCATACAATTTTGATCTAAATCAACAATAGGGATTAATTTCTTAATCGATTCACAACCTTTAGGGAACCTAATCTTTTCTAACGAATTTCGACCCTAAAGTTATCGATCACTAAGAACATCAGAGAAAATGGGATTATCCTACGATTACCCAACCAATCGCATCTAAACCCATAAGCAAATATAAATTGAGTAGTAGCCCCCCTTAACTTATCAAATTGCAACTTGAGTTCTTTGAGCGACGTTCTTCGTTCTTCGCACCTTCAGAGCTCAACTTCCCAAATTTCCCAAATTCTTAGTTATCTTGAAAAGTGAGAAAATAACTTGAGTTCCAAAATATATCCTTATTTCTTTTGCACCCCCACTCTTTACTAACGACATCCAAGCCCAATAACTTAAAAACCTAATATTTTCTTATTTCTTTTATTTTCTTCAAATATTCCAAAATAAATAATTCTTTTTATTTTATTAATTCTAATAAAATAAATTCCCAATTAAATAAATCAAATAATTAAACCTGGGGTGTTACAGGACACATGCATTAAGTAGTGAAGAAGACATGATTAAATGTATGTCCCTTTGTTCTTAGTCCGACGATGCTGGCTGTATAGGTTATCACTCGAATGCTCACCTTCACTGATGAACTTTAGTTTTATTCGTGCTATATACTTTTGAAGTGAAATGGAGGAAAATGACTACTTAGGCGTATGCTCCTCTTATAATGATTCTAATAAAGACAAAGAAGAGTGATATCTTATGTCCAAAAGGGTAAACCAACTTTGAAAGAGAAAATAGAGCAACAGACAATATGCGATAAAAGTTATTTAATAGCACTTTCTTTTGTTTTTGATAGCGCTAAAAAGCGCTATTAACCGTGCCACTAATGTGAACGATTTTGTTTAATATCACTTTAAAAGAGCTATTAAAGTACTATTTTTTAATATAAAAATAATAATTAATTATAACAATAAGTTTAAAGGAGCCAAACGAAATTCGTGGGGGAAAATGAAAATTTTAGCACAAACAGTAGCCTCGGCCTGAACCGTCGCTAATATAAGAAAATAAGAATTAATTAAGACAATAACTAATAAGAAGGAAAACGAAATTTGTTATGGGAAATGAATATTTTTTCAAAAGCAATAGCGTCGGCCTGAACCGTCGCTAATATAAAAAAATAAATGATTATTTAAAATAATAACTAAAAAGGAGGCAAATTAAATTGGTGGGTGTAATGAAATTTTCGCACAAACATGTAGCGTAGGTCCAAATAAACGTTTTGTCAACACCAAGTATTTTTCTTGAAATCAAACCATTTTCAAAATATTTTCATAACAAATGCACTCGGAGGACACATGCATTAAGTAGTGAAGAAGGAATGATTAAATGTATGTCCCTTTGTTCTTAGTTCGACGACGCTGGCTGTATAGGTTATCGCTCGAGTGCTCACATTCACTTATGAACTTTAGTTTTATTCTTGCTATATACATTTGAAGTGAAATGGAGGAAAATGACTAGTTAGGCGTATGCTTCTCTTATAAAGATTATAATAAAGACAAAGAAGAGTGATCTCTTCTGTCCAAAAGGGTAAACCAATTTTGAAAGAGAAAATAGAGCAACAGACAATATGCCATAAAAGTTATTTAATAGCAATTTCTTTTGTTTTTGATAGCGCTGAAAAGCAATATTAACCGTGCCACTAATGTGAACGATTTTGTTTAATAGCACTTTAAAAGAGCTATTAAAGTACTAGTTTTTAATATAAAAATAATAATTAATTAAAACAATAAGTTTAAAGGAGCCATACGAAATTCGTGGGGGAAAATGAAAATTTTAGCACAAACAGTAGCGTAGGCCTGAACCGTCCCTAATATAAGAAAATAAGAATTAATAAAGACAATAACTAATAAGGATGCAAACAAAATTTGTTATGGGAAATGAATATTTTTTCAAAAACAATGGCGTCAGCCTGAACCGTCGCTAATATAAAAAATTAATAATTATTTAAAATAATAACTAAAAAGGAGGCAAATTAAATTGGTGGGTGTAATGAGATTTTCGCACAAACAATAGCGTAGGTCCAAATAAACGTTTTGTCAACACCAAGTATTTTTCTCGAAATCAAACCATTTTCAAAATATTTTCATAACAAATGCACTCGGAGGACACATGCATTAAGTAGTGAAGAAGGAATGATTAAATGTATGTCCCTTTGTTCTTAGTCCGACGATGCTGGCTGTATAGGTTATCGCTCGAATGCTCACCTTCACTGATGAATTTTAGTTTTATTCGTGCTATATACTTTTGAAGTGAAATGGAGGAAAATGACTATTTAGGCGTATGCTCCTCTTATAAAGATTCTAATAAAGACAAAGAAGAGTGATATCTTATGTCCAAAAGGGTAAACCAACTTTGAAAGAGAAAATAGAGCAACAGACAATATGCGATAAAAGTTATTTAATAGCACTTTCTTTTGTTTTTGATAGCGCTGAAAAGCGCTATTAACCGTGCCACTAATGTGAACGATTTTGTTTAATATCACTTTAAAAGAGCTATTAAAGTACTAGTTTTTAATATAAAAATAATAATTAATTAAAACAATAAGTTTAAATGAGCCATATGAAATTCGTGGGGGAAAATGAAAATTTTAGCACAAACAGTAGCGTCGGCCTGAACCGTCGCTAATATAAGAAAATAAGAATTAATAAACACAATAACTAATAAGGATGCAAACAAAATTTGTTATGGGAAATGAATATTTTTTCAAAAACAATAGTGTCGGCCTGAACCGTCGCTAATGTAAAAAAATTAATAATTATTTAAAATAATAACTAAAAAGGAGACAAATTAAATTGGTGGGTGTAATGAAATTTTCGCACAAACAATAGCGTAGGTCCAAATAAACGTTTTGTCAACACCAAGTATTTTTCTCGAAATCAAACCATTTTCAAAATATTTTCATAACAAATGCACTCGGAGGACACATGCATTAAGTAGTGAAGAAGGAATGATTAAATGTATGTCCCTTTATTCTTAGTCCGACGATGCCGGCTGTATAGGTTATCACTCGAATTCTCACCTTCACTCATGAACTTTAGTTTTATTCGTGCTATATACTTTTGAAGTGAAATGGAGGAAAATGACTACTTAGGCGTATGCTCCTCTTATGAAGATTCTAATAAAGACAAAGAAGAGTGATCTCTTATGTCCAAAAGGGTAAACCAACTTTGAAAGAGAAAATAGAGCAACAGACAATATGCCATAAAAGTTATTTAATAGCACTTTCTTTTGTTTTTGATAGCGCTGAAAAGCGCTATTAACCGTGCCACTAATGTGAACGATTTTGTTTAATATCACTTTAAAAGAGCTATTAAAGTACTAGTTTTTAATATAAAAATAATAATTAATTAAAACAATAAGTTTAAATGAGCCATATGAAATTCGTGGGGGGAAATGAAAATTTTAGCACAAACAGTAGCGTCGGCCTGAACCGTCGCTAATATAAGAAAATAAGAATTAATAAAGACAATAACTAATCAGGATGCAAACAAAATTTGTTATGGGAAATGAATATTTTTTCAAAAACAATAGCGTCGGCCTGAACCGTCGCTAATATAAAAAAATTAATAATTATTTAAAATAATAACTAAAAAGGAGGCAAATTAAATTGGCTGGTGTAATGAAATTTTCGCACAAACAATAGCGTAGGTCCAAATAAACATTTTGTCAACACCAAGTATTTTTCTCGAAATCAAACCATTTTCAAAATATTTTCATAACAAATGCACTCGGAGGACACATGCATTAAGTAGTGAAGAAGGAATGATTAAATGTATGTCCCTTTGTTCTTAGTCCGACGATGCCGGCTGTATAGGTTATCACTCGAATGCTCACCTTCACTCATGAACTTTAGTTTTATTCGTGCTATATACTTTTGAAGTGAAATGGAGGAAAATGACTTCTTAGGCGTATGCTCCTCTTATAAAGATTCTAATAAAGACAAAGAAGAGTGATCTCTTATGTCCCAAAGGGTAAACCAACTTTGAAAGAGAAAATAGAGCAACAGACAATATGCCATAAAAGTTATTTAATAGCACTTTCTTTTGTTTTTGATAGCGTTGAAAAGCGCTATTAACCGTGCCACTAATGTGAACGATTTTGTTTACTATCACTTTAAAAGAGCTATTAAAGTACTAGTTTTTAATATAAAAATAATAATTAATTAAAACAATAAGTTTAAAGGAGCCAAACGAAATTCGTGGGGGAAAATGAAAATTTTAGCACAAACAGTAGCGTCGGCCTGAACCGTCGCTAATATAAGAAAATAAGAAGTAATAAAGACAATAACTAATAAGGAGGCAAACGAAATTTGTTATGGGAAATGAATATTTTTTCAAAAACAATAGCGTCGGCCTGAACCGTCGCTAATATAAAAAAATTAATAATTATTTAAAATAATAACTAAAAAGGAGGCAAATTAAATTTGTGGGTGTAATGAAATTTTTGCACAAATAATAGCGTAGGTCCAAATAAACGTTTTGTCAACACCAAGTATTTTTCTCGAAATCAAACCCTTTTCAAAATATTTTCATAACAAATGCACTCGGAGGACACATGCATTAAGTAGTGAAGAAGGAATGATTAAATGTATGTCCCTTTGTTCTTAGTCCGACGATGCCGGCTGTATAGGTTATCACTCGAATGCTCACCTTCACTCATGAACTTTAGTTTTATTCGTGCTATATACTTTTGAAGTGAAATGGAGGAAAATGACTAGTTAGGCGTATGCTCCTCTTATAAAGATTCTAATAAAGACAAAGAAGAGTGATCTCTTATGTCCCAAAGGGTAAACCAACTTTGAAAGAGAAAATAGAGCAACAGACAATATGCCATAAAAGTTATTTAATAGCACTTTCTTTTGTTTTTGATAGCGTTGAAAAGCGCTATTAACCGTGCCACTAATGTGAACGATTTTGTTTAATATCACTTTAAAATAGCTATTAAAGTACTAGTTTTTAATATAAAAATAATAATTAATTAAAACAATAAGTTTAAAGGAGCCAAACGAAATTCGTGGGGGAAAATGAAAATTTTAGCACAAACAGTAGCGTCGGCCTGAACCGTCGCTAATATAAGAAAATAAGAATTAATAAAGACAATAACTAATAAGGAGGCAAACGAAATTTGTTATGGGAAATGAATATTTTTTCAAAAACAATAGCGTCGGCCTGAACCGTCGCTAATATAAAAAAATTAATAATTATTTAAAATAATAACTAAAAAGGAGGCAAATTAAATTGGTGGGTGTAATGAAATTTTCGCACAAATAATAGCTTAGGTCCAAATAAACGTTTTGTCAACACCAAGTATTTTTCTCGAATTCAAACCATTTTCAAAATATTTTCATAACAAATGCACTCAGAGGACACATGCATTAAGTAGTGAAGAAGGAATGATTAAATGTATGTCCCTTTGTTCTTAGTCAGACGACGCTGGCTGTAAAGGTTATCGCTCGAATGCTCACCTTCACTAATGAACTTTAGTTTTATTCGTGCTATATACTTTTGAAGTGAAATGGAGGAAAATGACTACTTAGGCGTATGCTCCTCTTATAAAGATTCTAATAAAGACAAAGAAGAGTGATCTCTTCTATCCAAAAGGGTAAACCAACTTTGAAAGAGAAAATAGAGCAACAGACAATATGCCATAAAAGTTATTTAATAGCACTTTCTTTTGTTTTTGATAGCGCTGAAAAGCGCTATTAACCGTGCCACTAATGTGAACGATTTTGTTTAATATCACTTTAAAAGAGCTATTAAAGTACTAGTTTTTAATATAAAAATAATAATTAATTAAAACAATAAGTTTAAATGAGCCATATGAAATTCGTGGGGGAAAATGAAAATTTTAGCACAAACAGTAGCGTCGGCCTGAACCGTCGCTAATATAAGAAAATAAGAATTAATAAAGACAATAACTAATAAGGATGCAAACAAAATTTGTTATGGGAAATGAATATTTTTTCAAAAACAATAGCGTCGGCCTGAACCTTCGCTAATATAAAAAAATTAATAATTATTTAAAATAATAACTAAAAAGGAGGCAAATTAAATTGGTGGGTGTAATGAAATTTTCGCACAAACAAAAGCGTAGGTCCAAATAAACGTTTTGTCAACACCAAGTATTTTTCTCGAAATCAAACCATTTTCAAAATATTTTCATAACAAATGCACTCGTGGGACACATGCATTAAGTAGTGAAGAAGGAATGATTAAATGTATGTCCCTTTGTTCTTAGTCCGACGATGCCGGCTGTATAGGTTATCACTCGAATGCTCACCTTCACTCATGAACTTTAGTTTTATTCGTGCTATATACTTTTGAAGTGAAATGGAGGAAAATGACTACTTAGGCGTATGCTCCTCTTATAAAGATTCTAATAAAGACAAAGAAGAGTGATCTCTTATGTCCAAAAGGGTAAACCAACTTTGAAAGAGAAAATAGAGCAACAGACAATATGCCATAAAAGTTATTTAATAGCACTTTCTTTTATTTTTGATAGCGCTGAAAAGCGCTATTAACCGTGCCACTAATGTGAACGATTTTGTTTAATATCACTTTAAAAGAGCTATTAAAGTACTAGTTTTTAATATAAAAATAATAATTAATTAAAACAATAAGTTTAAATGAGCCATATGAAATTCGTGGGGGAAAATGAAAATTTTAGCACAAACAGTAGCGTCGGCCTGAACCGTCGCTAATATAAGAAAATAAGAATTAATAAAGACAATAACTAATAAGGATGCAAACAAAATTTGTTATGGGAAATGAATATTTTTTCAAAAACAATAGCGTCAGCCTGAACCGTCGCTAATATAAAAAAATTAATAATTATTTAAAATAATAACTAAAAAGGAGGCAAATTAAATTGGTGGGTGTAATGAAATTTTCGCACAAACAATAGCGTAGGTCCAAATAAACGTTTTGTCAACACCAAGTATTTTTCTCGAAATCAAACCCTTTTCAAAATATTTTCATAACAAATGCACTCGGAGGAAACATGCATTAAGTAGTGAAGAAGGAATGATTAAATGTATGTCCCTTTGTTCTTAGTCCGACGATGCCGGCTGTATAGGTTATCACTCGAATGCTCACCTTCACTCATGAACTTTAGTTTTATTCGTGCTATATACTTTTGAAGTGAAATGGAGGAAAATGACTAGTTAGGCGTATGCTCCTCTTATAAAGATTCTAATAAAGACAAAGAAGAGTGATCTCTTATGTCCCAAAGGGTAAACCAACTTTGAAAGAGAAAATAGAGCAACAGACAATATGCCATAAAAGTTATTTAATAGCACTTTCTTTTGTTTTTGATAGCGTTGAAAAGCGCTATTAACCGTGCCACTAATGTGAACGATTTTGTTTAATATCACTTTAAAAGAGCTATTAAAGTACTAGTTTTTAATATAAAAATAATAATTAATTAAAACAATAAGTTTAAAGGAGCCAAACGAAATTCGTGGGGGAAAATGAAAATTTTAGCACAAACAGTAGCGTCGGCCTGAACCGTCGCTAATATAAGAAAATAAGAATTAATAAAGACAATAACTAATAAGGAGGCAAACGAAATTTGTTATGGGAAATGAATATTTTTTCAAAAACAATAGCGTCGGCCTGAACCGTCGCTAATATAAAAAAATTAATAATTATTTAAAATAATAACTAAAAAGGAGGCAAATTAAATTGGTGGGTGTAATGAAATTTTCGCACAAATAATAGCTTAGGTCCAAATAAACGTTTTGTCAACACCAAGTATTTTTCTCGAATTCAAACCATTTTCAAAATATTTTCATAACAAATGCACTCAGAGGACACATGCATTAAGTAGTGAAGAAGGAATGATTAAATGTATGTCCCTTTGTTCTTAGTCCGACGACGCTGGCTGTAAAGGTTATCGCTCGAATGCTCACCTTCACTAATGAACTTTAGTTTTATTCGTGCTATATACTTTTGAAGTGAAATGGAGGAAAATGACTACTTAGGCGTATGCTCCTCTTATAAAGATTCTAATAAAGACAAAGAAGAGTGATCTCTTCTATCCAAAAGGGTAAACCAACTTTGAAAGAGAAAATAGAGCAACAGACAATATGCCATAAAAGTTATTTAATAGCACTTTCTTTTGTTTTTGATAGCGCTGAAAAGCGCTATTAACCGTGCCACTAATGTGAACGATTTTGTTTAATATCACTTTAAAAGAGCTATTAAAGTACTAGTTTTTAATATAAAAATAATAATTAATTAAAACAATAAGTTTAAATGAGCCATATGAAATTCGTGGGGGAAAATGAAAATTTTAGCACAAACAGTAGCGTCGGCCTGAACCGTCGCTAATATAAGAAAATAAGAATTAATAAAGACAATAACTAATAAGGATGCAAACAAAATTTGTTATGGGAAATGAATATTTTTTCAAAAACAATAGCGTCAGCCTGAACCGTCCCTAATATAAAAAAATTAATAATTATTTAAAATAATAACTAAAAAGGAGGCAAATTAAATTGGTGGGTGTAATGAAATTTTCGCACAAACAATAGCGTAGGTCCAAATAAACGTTTTGTCAACACCAAGTATTTTTCTCGAAATCAAACCATTTTCAAAATATTTTCATAACAAATGCACTCGTGGGACACATGCATTAAGTAGTGAAGAAGGAATGATTAAATGTATGTCCCTTTGTTCTTAGTCCGACGATGCCGGCTGTATAGGTTATCACTCGAATGCTCACCTTCACTCATGAACTTTAGTTTTATTCGTGCTATATACTTTTGAAGTGAAATGGAGGAAAATGACTACTTAGGCGTATGCTCCTCTTATAAAGATTCTAATAAAGACAAAGAAGAGTGATCTCTTATGTCCAAAAGGGTAAACCAACTTTGAAAGAGAAAATAGAGCAATAGACAATATGCCATAAAAGTTATTTAATAGCACTTTCTTTTATTTTTGATAGCGCTGAAAAGCGCTATTAACCGTGCCACTAATGTGAACGATTTTGTTTAATATCACTTTAAAAGAGCTATTAAAGTACTAGTTTTTAATATAAAAATAATAATTAATTAAAACAATAAGTTTAAATGAGCCATATGAAATTCGTGGGGGAAAATGAAAATTTTAGCACAAACAGTAGCGTCGGCCTGAACCGTCGCTAATATAAGAAAATAAGAATTAATAAAGACAATAACTAATAAGGATGCAAACAAAATTTGTTATGGGAAATGAATATTTTTTCAAAAACAATAGCGTCAGCCTGAACCGTCGCTAATATAAAAAAATTAATAATTATTTAAAATAATAACTAAAAAGGAGGCAAATTAAATTGGTGGGTGTAATGAAATTTTCGCACAAACAATAGCGTAGGTCCAAATAAACGTTTTGTCAACACCAAGTATTTTTCTCGAAATCAAACCCTTTTCAAAATATTTTCATAACAAATGCACTCGGAGGAAACATGCATTAAGTAGTGAAGAAGGAATGATTAAATGTATGTCCCTTTGTTCTTAGTCCGACGATGCCGGCTGTATAGGTTATCACTCGAATGCTCACCTTCACTCATGAACTTTAGTTTTATTCGTGCTACATACTTTTGAAGTGAAATGGAGGAAAATGACTACTTAGGCGTATGCTCCTCTTATAAAGATTCTAATAAAGACAAAGAAGAGTGATCTCTTATGTCCCAAAGGGTAAACCAACTTTGAAAGAGAAAATAGAGCAACAGACAATATGCCATAAAAGTTATTTAATAGCACTTTCTTTTGTTTTTGATAGCGTTGAAAAGCGCTATTAACCGTGCCACTAATGTGAACGATTTTGTTTAATATCACTTTAAAAGAGCTATTAAAGTACTAGTTTTTAATATAAAAATAATAATTAATTAAAACAATAAGTTTAAATGAGCCATATGAAATTCATGGGGCAAAATGAAAATTTTAGCACAAACAGTAGCGTCGGCCTGAACCGTCGCTAATAAAAAAAATAAGAATTAATAAAGACAATAACTAATAAGGATGCAAACAAAATTTGTTATGGGAAATGAATATTTTTTCAAAAACAATAGCGTCAGCCTGAACCGTCGCTAATATAAAAAAATTAATAATTATTTAAAATAATAACTAAAAAGGAGGCAAATTAAATTGGTGGGTGTAATGAAATTTTCGCACAAACAATAGCGTAGGTCCAAATAAACGTTTTGTCAACACCAAGTATTTTTCTCGAAATCAAACCATTTTCAAAATATTTTCATAACAAATGCACTCGGAGGATAAATGCATTAAGTAGTGAAGAAGGAATGATTAAATGTATGTCCCTTTGTTCTTAGTCCGACGATGCCGGCTGTATAGGTTATCACTCGAATGCTCACCTTCACTCATGAACTTTAGTTTTATTCGTGCTATATACTTTTGAAGTGAAATGGAGGAAAATGACTACTTAGGCGTATGCTCCTCTTATAAAGATTCTAATAAAGACAAAGAAGAGTGATCTCTTATGTCCAAAAGGGTAAACCAACTTTGAAAGAGAAAATAGAGCAACAGACAATATGCCATAAAAGTTATTTAATAGCACTTTCTTTTGTTTTTGATAGCGCTGAAAAGCGCTATTAACCGTGCCACTAATGTGAACGATTTTGTTTAATATCACTTTAAAAGAGATATTAAAGTACTAGTTTTTAATATAAAAATAATAATTAATTAAAACAATAAGTTTAAATGAGCCATATGAAATTCGTGGCGGAAAATGAAAATTTTAGCACAAACAGTAGTGTCGGCCTGAACCGTCGCTAATATAAGAAAATAAGAATTAATAAAGACAATAACTAATAAGGATGCAAACATAATTTGTTATGGGAAATGAATATTTTTTCAAAAACAATAGCGTCGGCCTGAACCGTCGCTAATATAAAAAAATTAATAATTATTTAAAATAATAACTAAAAAGGAGGCAAATTAAATTGGTGGGTGTAATGAAATTTTCGCACAAACAATAGCGTTTGTCCAAATAAACGTTTTGTCAACACCAAGTATTTTTCTCGAAATCAAACCCTTTTCAAAATATTTTCATAACAAATGCACTCGGAGGACACATGCATTAAGTAGTGAAGAAGGAATGATTAAATGTATGTCCCTTTGTTCTTAGTCCGACGATGCCGGCTGTATAGGTTATCACTCGAATGCTCACCTTCACTCATGAACTTTAGTTTTATTCGTGCTATATACTTTTGAAGTGAAATGGAGGAAAATGACTACTTAGGCATATGCTCCTCTTATCAAGATTCTAATAAAGACAAAGAAGAGTGATCTCTTATGTCCAAAAGGGTAAACCAACTTTGAAAGAGAAAATAGAGCAACAGACAATATGCCATAAAAGTTATTTAATAGCACTTTCTTTTGTTTTTGATAGCGCTGAAAAGCGCTATTAACCGTGCCACTAATGTGAAAGATTTTGTTTAATATCACTTTAAAAGAGTTATTAAAGTACTAGTTTTTAATATAAAAATAATAATTAATTAAAACAATAAGTTTAAATGAGCCATATGAAATTCGTGGGGGAAAATGAAAATTTTAGCACAAACAGTAGCGTCGGCCTGAACCGTCGCTAATATAAGAAAATAAGAATTAATAAAGACAATAACTAATAAGGATGCAAACAAAATTTGTTATGGGAAATGAATATTTTTTCAAAAACAATAGCGTCGGCCTGAACCGTCGCTAATATAAAAAAATTAATAATTATTTAAAATAATAACTAAAAAGGAGGCAAATTAAATTGGTGGGTGTAATGAAATTTTCGCACAAACAATAGCGTAGGTCCAAATAAACGTTTTGTCAACACCAAGTATTTTTCTCGAAATCAAACCCTTTTCAAAATATTTTCATAACAAATGCACTCGGAGGACACATGCATTAAGTAGTGAAGAAGGAATGATTAAATGTATGTCCCTTTGTTCTTAGTCCGACGATGCCGGCTGTATAGGTTATCACTCGAATGCTCACCTTCACTCATGAACTTTAGTTTTATTCGTGCTATATACTTTTGAAGTGAAATGGAGGAAAATGACTACTTAGGCGTATGCTCCTCTTATAAAGATTCTAATAAAGACAAAGAAGAGTGATCTCTTATGTCCCAAAGGGTAAACCAACTTTGAAAGAGAAAATAGAGCAACAGACAATATGCCATAAAAGTTATTTAATAGCACTTTCTTTTGTTTTTGATAGCGTTGAAAAGCGCTATTAACCGTGCCACTAATGTGAACGATTTTGTTTAATATCACTTTAAAAGAGCTATTAAAGTACTAGTTTTTAATATAAAAATAATAATTAATTAAAACAATAAGTTTAAAGGAGCCAAACGAAATTCGTGGGGGAAAATGAAAATTTTAGCACAAACAGTAGCGTCTGTAACACCCTCTAAAACCCCGCATAAAATTTCGCAAATAATTAAAATCAAATTTTCAGAGTACATGTACTAACGAGGATGCTACAATTCTCTTTTAATAAAACAAATTCCTGTCATGAATAACGTAGTAGTAACTCATACATGTTTACACAGCGGAATAATTTAATTAATAAAATCAATGTTATAATATTTTCCAAAATCATCAGGGATTAACACCTGGAAGATGTCAACATCATATTATAATAAAACATAAGGAATTAAACGAGTCTGACTAAAACAGCTCGACAAAACAGACGTTCCCGGAGTTACAACTATCAGAGCATGACCCGGACAATACTAAAACGAAAATAAACTAGAAACGACAAGCCTTCGCCAAGAACCTGAACGAAGCTCCTCAATCTGAAATATTCAACAGTAAGGGTGAGCATCTCAATTATACATTTGATTATACGTTCATAACAATCAATTCAGGAACCATAAGCATCACCCAACAATTAGCATATTTCATAGGTTACAAAAACCTTTACAATTCATATACCCATAATATATTGCTTTTCATATTTGCAATTAACATCAAACATCGTCAACCATTTAGCAACCATACGTGCATACAAACAATCAAATACAACATTGGAAAAATCATCCATTCATGTTATATTCAAGGTAATGCAACACACCCATGCATGTGGTACCACTTCACCGCCCCATTAAATCTCGGGTCACGGATAACTCACCGTTCCATTATATCGCGGACACGGCTACCACCTCAACGTTCCATTAAATCGCGGACACGTATATTGGCCACTATGTTAATTCCACACAATGGGAATTAACAAATGCAACATGATATGTAAAGTATGTAACACTCAGCATACTATGAACATCAATCAACATATCATGCAACATCAACAACATCAATCATAACATGATATGGATAGCATGTAATCACTCAACATACTATTTAAACATCAATCATATCAAGTCATATCATAATTCATGCTTGATAACATTATCCAAAAGCATGGCAATAAAATCCAAAATCAAGCACTGAAAACAAAGTTCAGAAAATTAACACAGTAGCATCAACACGGGTGCCCGTGTTGTGCAACACGGCCCGTGTTGCTGAGCGCGTACAGAAAACATATTATCCTTATCAATACAGGGGAGCAACACAGGTACCCGTGTTGTGCAACACGGCCCGTGTTGTAATGTGTCCAGAAAACACATTACTTTACCAACACAGAAGAGCAACACGGGTGCCCGTGTTGTGCAACACGGCCCGTGTTGCTGAGCGCGTACAGAATTTTCCTGTACCTGTAGCAGCTCAGAACAACAGCCAAACGCGGGAAAATGCCAGCCAAAACGCGCATTTCGGTACCTAACGACATCGATTTTGTATAATTCAAAACAACACCTCAATTTCCTAATTACCAACAATCATTATAGTAACCTTAGAAGTGATTAGTCGTTCATTTTGGGGAAATCTGCTAACATTGGGGTTATCCCTACAACTTCCAAGGTAAATTCACGATCATGCAAATATACTTCCAATCCACCATTAGGAACCTAAAATCGTTAATTGATTTCATAAAATTGAGAACCTAAACCCTCTTTAACAAAGTTCAATCCTAAGGGTATCGATCCCTAATAACATCTAACAATTGGGTTTTTCCCTACGATTACCCAAATCAACCGTACATAAACCCATAAACAAAGGTAAATCGAGTAATAGCCCCCCTTACCTTATCAATTAGCAGCTTTGAACTTTTTGAGCGATGTTCTTCGTTCTTCGTTCTTCGTTCTTCGTACCTTCAGAGCTCTGCTTCCCAAAATCCCAACTTCTGTTTATCGTGAAAAATGAGAAAAATAACTTGAGTTTCAAAACATATCCTTACTTCTTTTTCACCCCCACTCTTTACTAACAACATCCAAGCCCAATAACTTAAAAACTCAGCATTTTCTTATTTCTTTTATTTTCCTCCATATTTCAAAATAAATAATTCCTTTTTATTTTATTAATTCTAATAAAATAATTTCCCAAATTTAAATAAATCAAATAATTGAAACTGGGGTGTTACAACTCTCCCCCACTAAAAGAGTTTTCATCCTCGAAAACATACCTTAGACGAACAGTTCCGGATAAGCCTCTTTCATTTGGCTCTCCAGCTCCCAAGTGATATTTCCATCTGCTGGACCTCCCCAAGCAACCTTCACTAATGCTATCTCTTTACCTCTTAACTGTTTCACTTCCCGACCTTCTATCCTCATAGGCAATGTTTCTACTGTCAGGTTATCTCTCACCTGTACATCATCTATTTGGATTACATGAGATGGGTCTGGAATGTATCTCCTCAACTGAGAAACATGAAAAGCATCGTGCAAATTCGCAAGTCTCGGAGGTAAAGCAATATGATAAGCAACTTCTCCAACTCTTTCCGTAATCTGAAACGGACCAATAAAACGCGGAGTCAACTTCTTAGATTTCAACGCTCGACCAATACCCGTCATCGGAGTAACTCTCATAAACACATGATCTCCAGCACTAAATTCTAAATTCTTCCTCCTCTTATCATGATAACTTTTCTGACGACTCTGAGAAGCTCTCATCTTCTCTTGAATCAATTTGATCTTTTCAGTAGTCTGCTGAACAATCTCTGGCCCAATTACTGAACTCTCTCCAGATTCATACCAACACAAAGGCGTTCTACACCGTCTACCATACAATGCCTCAAACGGAGCCATACCAATACTCGAATGGTAACTATTGTTATAAGTAAATTCAATCAATGGCAAATAGCAATCCCAAGCTCCACCCTTCTCTAAAACACAAGCACACAATAAATCTTCTAACGATTGAATCGTCCTCTCCGTCTGTCCATCAGTCTGAGGATGGTAAGCTGAACTCAAACTCAATTTAGTACCTAAAGCCTTCTGCAATCCTTCCCAAAATTTCAAAGTGAACCTCGGATCTCTATCTGACACAATACTAGAAGGAACTCCATGCAAACTCACTATTTTCTCAATATATAACTGTGCCAATCTCTCCATTGAGTAATCCATTCGCACCGGTATAAAATGAGCAGACTTAGTCAGTCTATCCACAACAACCCATATCGCTTCGCAATTCTTAGGAGTCCTCGGCAACCCGGATACAAAATCCATAGAAATACTATCCCACTTCCATTCTGGAATAAACATCGGTTGCATAAATCCAGACGGCTTCTGATGCTCAATCTTCGATTTCTGACAGATTAAACATGCATACACAAATTCAGCTATTTCCTTTTTCATTCCCGGCCACCAAAACAATTTCTTCAAATCATGATACATTTTCGTGGCACCCGGATGAATACTCATCCCACTGCGATGTCCTTCCTCTAATATACTCTTCTTGATTTCTGCAACATCAGGAACACAAACTCTATCGCCAAATCTCATAAATCATTTTCATCAATTCTAAACTCACCACCTTGACCTTGGTTGATCAATGTCAATTTATCAACTAAATTAACATCAGATTTCTGCCCGATCCTGATCTCTTTTAGAATACCACTAGTAAGTTTCAACATACCCAAACGAACACACTTCGGAGTACTTTCACAAAGTAAACTCAAATCTCGGAATTGTTCAATTAAATCTAATTCACGAACCATCATCATAGACATATGCAAGGATTTCCTGCTCAAAGCATCTGCAACCACATTTGCCTTACCAGGATGGTAATTCAAACCAAAATCATAATCTTTGAGAAATTCCAGCCACCTTGTTTGCCTCATATTGAGCTCTTTCTGATCGAAAAGATACTTCAAACTCTTATGATCACTATACACTTCAAATCTCGAACCATACAGATAATGTCTCCACAATTTCAAGACAAACACAACTGCTGCCAACTCTAAGTCATGAGTAGGATAGTTCCTTTCATGAACCTTCAACTGTCTCGAAGCATACGCAACTACCTGTTGATTCTGCATTAAAACACCACCTAAACCCAACAGAGATGCATCGCAATAGACCACAAAAGATTCCACCGGATTCGGAAAAATCAGAATAGGAGCACTAGTCAATCTCCGCTTCAATTCTTGGAAACCTTTCTCACAATTAGAATCCCAAATAAACGCTTGTCCTTTACGAGTCAACTTTGTCAACGACAATGCTAACTTTGAGAATCCTTCAATAAACTTTTTGTAATAACCTGCAAGACCAAGGAAACTTCTGATTTCAGAAACAGTCTTCGGCGCTTCCCACTGAGATACCGCTTCTACTTTTGTAGGATCCACTGCAATACCATTCTTAGAAATCACATGTCCAAGAAAACTAACTTCATTCAGCTAGAACTCACATTTGGACAACTTTGCATACAACTTCTTATCTTTCAACAACTCTAACACAATTCTGAGATGTTTCGCATGCTCTTCGTCATTCTTGGAATAAATCAGAATGTCATCAATAAAAACTACAACAAACTTATCCAGATACGGATGAAAAATCATGTTCATATATTCCATGAAAACACCAGGTGCATTAGTAACCCCGAACGGCATAACAGAATATTCATAATGCCCATACCTCGTTCGAAAAGCAGTCTTTTGAATATCTTCCGCTTTCACACGAATCTGATGATATCCAAATCTCAAGTCAATCTTACTGAATACACTGGCTCCAATTAGTTGATCCATTAAATCATCAATCCTCGGTAACGGATACCGATTCTTAATGGTTACCTTGTTCAATTGCCTGTAATCAACACACAGTCTCATAGAACCTTCTTTCTTCTTAACCAACAATACCGGAGCACCCCAAGGCGAAACACTTGGACGAATAAACTTCTTCTCCAGTAAATCTTCCAACTGACTCTTCAATTCATCCAACTCAGATGCAGACATACGATATGGTGCCATCGACACCGGTCTCGTACCAGGAATCAAATCTATAGAAAATTCCACTTCTCTCTCAGGAGGTAGCTCACCAACATCATCAGGAAAGACTTCTGGAAAATCACACACCACTGGCAATTCGCCACTCCTGACCTTTCCTGTTGCATCTAACGAAGCAAGTAACATAAACACATTAGCACCGTCTTCCATTGCTTCTTGTACCTGCCTAGCAGTCATAGTAAAATTCTCGACACCAACTGCTTCTGGAAAAATCACCGTCTTAGCAAAACAGTTCAGATGAACCCGGTTGAATTCCAACCAGTTCATCCCAAGGATAATATCAATTTGTTCAAGCGGTAGGCACACTAAATCTATACCGAAACCTCTACCAAAAATCTCAATAGGACAATTCCTACATACTAGTGAAGTTGTCACTGAACCCGATGCAGGAGTATCAACAACCATGTTACCTCGCATACCAGATATGTCCAGTTTCAACCTCTCAGCACAATCCAAAGAAATGAAAGAATGAGTTGCACCAGTATCAATAATTGCTACTAAAGGTGTGCCATGAATAAAAGACGTACCTTTAATCAATCGATCCTCTGGAGTAGTCTCAGATCCAGACAAAGCAAACACTTTTCCACCTGACTGATCCTTCCTAGGCTTAGGACACTGCGGACGAATGTGACCTTCTTCGCCATAATTGTAACAAGTAACAGACTTCCCTTTGCAATCAATAGACAAATGACCAGTCTTTCCACATTTATAGCACTTCTTCTCATCGCTCTTGCAATCTCGAATATGATGGCCAAACTCACCACACTTGTAGCATCTGATAGGAGCCTTAGAATCTCCCCCACTAGGCCTTTTCCATCCACCTGATTTCTGGTTACCTCTACCATATGGCTTGCCACGGTCCATATGTTGCTTTCCTCTCTTATCAACAGCCCCACGAGAGTGAGACGACCTAGTCTTGGTAATATCTTCTTCCAAGATCCTGCTACAATCCACCAGATCAGAAAATCTACGAATACGCTGGTACCTGATTCCCTGCTTAATCTCGTCTCGGAGACCATTCTTAAATTTGATACATTTAGAGAATTCTCTGGCCTCATCATTGTTGTAGTGCGCATAATACTTTGCTAACTCCGTGAACTTAGTAGCATACTCACTAACAGTCAGATTGCCCTGCTTAAGCTCCAAAAATTCAATTTCCTTTCTTCCCCGAACATCTTCAGGAAAGTACCTCCTCAGAAAAGCTCTTCTGAAGTTAGCCCAAGTCAGTGCCTCTCCATCCTGAACCATCTCGGTCCTTGTGGCAACCCACCAGTCGTCGGCCTCTTCTGCCAACATATGCGTACCATATCTGACCTTCAGATCTTCAGCACAATCAATCACACGGAAAATCCTTTCGATTTCCTTCAGCCACTTCTGAGCACCTTCAGGGTCATGTGTACCTTTGAACAACGGAGGATTGTTCCTTTGGAAATTTCCCAATTGCCTATCAGCACCAATCACGCCTCTAGTTGGGTTTCCAGCAAGTACACCAGCTAACATCCCCAAAGCCTCAGCTAGTGCAGCATCATTTCGTCCGTTACCTCTTCCAGCCATGTTCCTGAGAATCAAAACATACTCTTCATCAGAATACAGTATCGACAGTGTTACCTTACACTAATCGCATACAAAAGGGATGACTGACTCAAGACTCTGGTCGCAACGACCGACTATGCTCTGATACCACTATTGTAACACCCTCTAAAACCCCGCATAAAATTTCACAAATAATTAAAATCATATTTTCAGAGTACATGTACTAACGAGGATGCTACAATTCTCTTTTAATAAAACAAATTCCTGTCATGCATAACGTAGTAGTAACTCATACATGTTTACACAGCGGAATAATTTAATTAATAAAATCAATGTTATAATATTTTCCAAAATCATCAGGGATTAACACCTGGAAGATGTCAACATCATATTATAATAAAACATAAGGAATTAAACGAGTCTGACTAAAACAGCTCGACAAAACAGACATTCCCGGAGTTACAACTATCAGAGCATGACCCGGACAATACTAAAACGAAAATAAACTAGAAACGACAAGCCTTCGCCAAGCACCTGAACGAAGCTCCTCAATCTGAAATATTCAACAGTAAGGGTGAGCATCTCAATTATACATTTGATTATACGTTCATAACAATCAATTCAGGAACCATAAGCATCACCCAACAATTAGCATATTTCATAGGTTACAAAAACCTTTACAATTCATATACCCATAATATATTGCTTTTCATATTTTCAATTAACATCAAACATCGTCAACCATTTAGCAACCATACGTGCATACAAACAATCAAATACAACATTGGAAAAATCATCCATTCATGTTATATTCAAGGTAATGCAACACACCCATGCATGTGGTACCACTTCACCGCCCCATTAAATCTCGGGTCACGGATAACTCACTGTTCCATTATATCGCGGACACGGCTACCACCTCAACGTTCCATTAAATCGCGGACACGTATATTGGCCACTATGTTAATTCCACACAATGGGAATTAACAAATGCAACATGATATGTAAAGTATGTAACACTCAGCATACTATGAACATCAATCAACATATCATGCAACATCAACAACATCAATCATAACATGATATGGATAGCATGTAATCACTCAGCATACTATTTAAACATCAATCATATCAAGTCATATCATAATTCATGCTTGATAACATTATCCAAAAGCATGGCAATAAAATCCAAAATCAAGCACTGAAAACAAAGTTCAGAAAATCAACACAGTTGCATCAACACGGGTGCCCGTGTTGTGCAACACGGCCCGTGTTGCTGAGCGCGTACAGAAAACATATTATCCTTATCAATACAGGGGAGCAACACGGGTACCCGTGTTGTGAAACACGGCCCGTGTTGTAATGTGTCCAGAAAACACATTACTTTACCAACACAGAAGAGCAACACGGGTGCCCGTGTTGTGCAACACGGCCCGTGTTGCTGAGCGCGTACAGAATTTTCCTGTACCTGTAGCAGCTCAGAACAGCAGCCAAACGCGGGAAAATGCCAGCCAAAACGCGCATTTCGGTACCTAACGACATCGATTTTGTATAATTCAAAACAACACCTCAATTTCCTAATTACCAACAATCATTATAGTAACCTTAGAAGTGATTAGTCGTTCATTTTGGGGAAATCTGCTAACATTGGGGTTATCCCTACAACTTCCAAGGTAAATTCACGATCATGCAAATATACTTCCAATCCACCATTAGGAACCTAAAATCGTTAATTGATTTCATAAAATTGAGAACCTAAACCCTCTTTAACAAAGTTCAATCCTAAGGGTATCGATCCCTAATAACATCTAACAATTGGGTTTTTCCCTACGATTACCCAAATCAACCGTACATAAACCCATAAACAAAGGTAAATCGAGTAATAGCCCCCCTTACCTTATCAATTAGCAGCTTTGAACTTTTTGAGCGATGTTCTTCGTTCTTCGTTCTTCGTACCTTCAGAGCTCTGCTTCCCAAAATCCCAACTTATGTTTATCGTGAAAAATGAGAAAAATAACTTGAGTTCCAAAACATATCCTTACTTCTTTTTCACCCCCACTCTTTACTAACAACATCCAAGCCCAATAACTTAAAAACTCAGCATTTTCTTATTTCTTTTATTTTCCTCCATATTTCAAAATAAATAATTCCTTTTTATTTTATTAATTCTAATAAAATAATTTCCCAAATTTAAATAAATCAAATAATTGAAACTGGGGTGTTACAGCGTCGGCCTGAACCGTCGCTAATATAAGAAAATAAGAATTAATAAAGACAATAACTAATAAGGAGGCAAACGAAATTTGTTATGGAAAATGAATATTTTTTCAAAAACAATAGCGTCGGCCTGAACCGTCGTTAATATAAAAAAATTAATAATTATTTAAAATAATAACTAAAAAGGAGGCAAATTAAATTGGTGGGTGTAATGAAATTTTCGCACAAACAATAGCGTAGGTCCAAATAAACGTTTTGTCAACACCAAGTATTTTTCTCGAAATCAAACAATTTTCAAAATATTTTCATAAAAAATGCACTCGGAGGACACATGCATTAAGTAGTGAAGAAGGAATGATTAAATGTATGTCCCTTTGTTCTTAGTCCGACGATGCCGGCTGTATAGGTTATCACTCGAATGCTCACCTTCACTCATGAACTTTAGTTTTATTCGTGCTATATACTTTTGAAGTGAAATGGAGGAAAATGACTACTTTGGCGTATGCCCATCTTATAAAGATTCTAATCAAGACAAAGAAGAGTGATCTCTTATGTCCAAAAGGGTAAACCAACTTTGAAAGAGAAATTAAAGCAACAGACAACATGCCATAAAAGTTATTTAATAGCACTTTCTTTTGTTTTTGATAGCGCTGAAAAGCGTTATTAACCGTGCCACTAATGTGAACGATTTTGTTTAATATCACTTTAAAAGAGCTATTAAAGTACTAGTTTTTAATATAAAAATAATAATTAATTAAAACAATAAGTTTAAAGGAGCCAAACGAAATTTGTGGGGGAAAATGAAAATTTTAGCACAAACAGTAGCGTCGGCCTGAACCGTCGCTAATATAAGAAAATAAGAATTAATTAAGACAATAACTAATAAGGAGGAAAACGAAATTTGTTATGGGAAATGAATATTTTTTCAAAAACAATAGCGTCGGCCTAAACCGTCGCTAATATAAAAAAATAAATAATTATTTAAAATAATAACTAAAAAGGAGGCAAATTAAATAGGTGGGTGTAATGAAATTTTCGCACAAACAATAGCGTAGGTTCAAATAAACGTTTTGTCAACACCAAGTATTTTTCTCGAAATCAAACCATTTTCAAAATATTTTCAGAACAAATGCACTCGGAGGACACATGCATTAAGTAGTGAAGAAGGAATGATAAAATGTATGTCCCTTTGTTCTTAGTCCGACGATGCTGGATGTATAGGTTATCGCTTGAGTGCTCACATTCACTCATGAACTTTAGTTTTATTCGTGCTATATACTTTTGAAGTGAAATGGAGGAAAATGACTACTTAGGCGTATGCTCCTCTTATAAAGATTCTAATAAAGACAAAGAAGAGTGATCTCTTATGTCCAAAAGGGTAAACCAACTTTGAAAGAGAAAATAGAGCAATAAACAATATGTCATAAAAGTTATTTAATAGCACTTTCTTTTGTTTTTGATAGCGCTGAAAAGCGCTATTAACCGTGCCACTAATGTGAACGATTTTGTTTAATATCACTTTAAAAGAGCTATTAAAGTACTAGTTTTTAATATAAAAATAATAATTAATTAAAACAATAAGTTTAAAGGAGCCATATGAAATTCGTGGGGGAAAATGAAAATTTTAGCACAAACAGTAGCGTCGGCCTGAACCGTCGCTAATATAAGAAAATAAGAATTAATAAAAACAATAACTAATAAGGATGCAAACAAAATTTGTTATGGGAAATGAATAGTTTTTCAAAAACAATAGCGTCGGCCTGAACCGTCGCTAATATAAAAAAATTAATAATTATTTAAAATAATAACTAAAAAGGAGGCAAATTAAATTGGTGGGTGTAATGAAATTTTCGCACAAACAATAGCGTAGGTCCAAATAAACGTTTTGTCAACACCAAGTATTTTTCTTGAAATCAAACCATTTTCAAAATATTTTCATAACAAATGCACTCGGAGGACACATGCATTAAGTAGTGAAGAAGGAATGATTAAATGTATGTCCCTTTGTTCTTAGTCCGACGATGTCTGCTGTATAGGTTATCACTCGAATGCTCATCTTCACTCATGAACTTTAGTTTTATTCGTGCTATATACTTTTGAAGTGAAATGGAGGAAAATGACTACTTAGGCGTATGCTCCTCTTATAAAGATTCTAATAAAGACAAAGAAGAGTGATCTGTTATGTCCAAAAGGGTAAACCAACTTTGAAAGAGAAAATAGAGCAACAGACAATATGCCATAAAAGTTATTTAATAGCACTTTCTTTTGTTTTTGATAGCGCTGAAAAGCGCTATTAACCGTTCCACTAATGTGAACGATTTTGTTTAATATAACTTTAAAAGAGCTATTAAAGTACTAGTTTTTAATATAAAAATAATAATTAATTAAAACAATAAGTTTAAAGGAGCGAAACGAAAATTGTGGGGGAAACTGAAAATTTTAGCACAAACAGTAGCGTCGGCCTGAACCGTCGCTAATATAAGAAAATAAGAATTAATTAAGACAATAACTAATAAGGAGGCAAACGAAATTTGTTATGGGAAATGAATATTTTTTCAAAAACAATAGCGTCGGCCTGAACCGTCGCTAATATAAAAAAATAAATAATTATTTAAAATAATAACTAAAAAGGAGGCAAATTAAATTGGTGGGTGTAATGAAATTTTCGCACAAACATGTAGCATAGGTCCAAATAAACGTTTTGTCAACACCAAGTATTTTTCTCGAAATCAAACCATTTTCAAAATATTTTCAAAACAAATGCACTCGGAGGACACATGCATTAAGTAGTGAAGAAGGAATGATAAAATGTATGTCCCTTTGTTCTTAGTCCGACGATGCTGGCTGTATAGGTTATCGCTTGAGTGCTTACAATCACTCATGAACTTTAGTTTTATTCGTACTATATACTTTTGAAGTGAAATGGAGGAAAATGACTACTTAGGCGTATGCTCCTCTTATAAAGATTTTAATAAAGACAAAGAAGAGTGATCTCTTCTGTCCAAAAGGGTAAACCAACTTTGAAAGAGAAAAGAGAGCAATAGACAATATGTCATAAAAGTTATTTAATAGCACTTTCTTTTGTTTTTGATAGTGTTGAAAAGCGCTATTAACCGTGCCACTAATGTGAAGGATTTTGTTTAATATCACTTTAAAAGAGCTATTGAAGTACTAGTTTTTAATATAAAAATAATAATTAATTAAAACAATAAGTTTAAAGGAGCCAAACGAAATTCGTGGGGGAAAATGAAAATTTTAGCACAAACAGTAGCGTCGGCCTGAACTGTCGCTAATAAAAGAAAATAAGAATTAATTAAGACAATAACTAATAAGGAGGCAAATGAAATTTGTTATGGGAAATGAATATTTTTTCAAAAACAATAGCGTCGGCCTGAACCGTCGCTAATATAAAAAACTAAATAATTATTTAAAATAATAACTAAAAAGGAGGCAAATTAAATTGGTGGGTGTAATGAAATTTTCGCACAAACAGTAGCGTAGGTCCAAATAAATGTTTTTTCAACACCAAGTATTTTTCTCGAAATCAAACCATTTTCAAAATATTTTAATAACAAATGCACTCGAAGGACACATGCATTAAGTAGTGAAGAAGGAATCATTAAATGTATGTCCCTTTGTTCTTAGTCCGACGACGCTGGCTGTATAGGTTATCACTCGAATGCTCACCTTCACTCATGTACTTTAGTTTTATTCGTGCTATATACTTTTGAAGTGAAATGGAGGAACATGACTACTTAGGCGTATGCTCCTCTTATAAAGATTCTAATAAAGACAAAGAAGACTGATCTCTTCTGTCCAAAAGGGTAAAGCAACTTTGAAAGAGAAAATAGAGCAACAGACAATATGCCATAAAAGTTATTTAATAGCACTTTCTTTTGTTTTTGATAGCGCTGAAAAGCGCTATTAACCGTGCCACTAATGTGAACGATTTTGTTTAATATCACTTTAAAAGAGCTATTAAAGTACTAGTTTTTAATATAAAAATAATAATTAATTAAAACAATAAGTTTAAAGGAGCCAAACGAAAGTCGTGGGGGAAAATGAAAATTTTACCACAAACAGTAGCGTCGGCCTGAACCGTCGCTAATATAAGAAAATAAGAATTAATTAAGACAATAACTAATAAGGAGGCAAACAAAATTTGTTATGGGAAATGAATATTTTTTCAAAAACAATAGCGTCGGCATGAACCGTCGCTAATATAAAAAAAATTTATTTAAAATAATTACTAAAAAGGAGGCAAATTAAATTGGTGGGTGTAATGAAATTTTTGCACAAACATGTAGCGCAGGTCCAAATAAACGTTTTGTCAACACAAAGTATTTTTCTCGAATTCAAACCATTTTCAAAATATTTTCATAACAAATGCACTCAGAGGACACATGCATTAAGTAGTGAAGAAGGAATGATTAAATGTATGTCCCTTTGTTCTTAGTCTGACGACGCTGGCTGTATAGGTTATCGCTCGAGTGCTCACATTCACTCATGAACTTTAGTTTTATTCGTGCTATATACTTTTGAAGTGCAATGGAGGAAAATGACTACTTAGGCGTATGCTCCTCTTATAAAGATTCTAATAGAGACAAAGAAGAGTGATCTCTTATGTCCAAAAGGGTAAACCAACTTTGAAAGAGAAAATAGAGCAACAGACAATATGCCATAAAAGTTATTTAATAGCACTTTCTTTTGTTTTTGATAGCGCTGAAAAGCGCTATTAATCGTGCCACTAATGTGAACGATTTTGTTTAATATCACTTTAAAATAGCTATTAAAGTACTAGTTTTTAATATAAAAATAAGAATTAATTAAAAAAATAAGTTTAAAGGAGCCAAACGAAATTCGTGGGGGAAAATGAAAATTTGTGCACAAACAGTAGCGTGGGCCTGAACCGTCGATAATATAAGAAAATAAGAATTAATAAAGACAATAACTAATAAGGAGGCAAACAAAATTTGTTTTGGCAAATGAATATTTTTCAAAAACAATATCGTCGGCCTGAACCGTCGCTGATATAAAAAAATAAATAATTATTTAAAATAATAACTAAAAAGGAGGCAAATTAAATTGGTGGGTGTAATAAAATTTTTGCACAAACAGTAGCGTAGGTCCAAATAAACGTCTTGTCAACACCAAGTATTTTTCTCGAAATCAAACCATTTTCAAAATATTTTCATAACAAATGAACTCGGAGGACACATGCATTAAGTAGTGAAGAAGGAATGATTAAATTTATGTCCCTTTGTTCTTAGTCCGGCGACGCTGGCTGTATAGGTTATCGCTCGAGTGCTGACATTCACTCATGAACTTTAGTTTTATTCGTGCTATATACTTTTGAAGTGAAATGGAGGAAAATGACTACTTAGGCATAAGCTCCTCTTATAAAGATTCTAATAAAGACAAAGAAGAGTGATCTCTTCTGTCCAAAAGGGTAAACCAACTTTGAAAGAGAAAATAGAGCAACAAACAATATGCCATAAAAGTTATTTAATAGCACTTTCTTTTGTTTTTGATAGCGCTGAAAAGCGCTATTAACCGTGTCACTAATGTGAACGATTTTGTTTAATATCACTTTAAAAGAGCTATTAAAGTACTAGTTTTAAATATAAAAATAATAATTAATTAAAAAAATAAGTTTAAAGGAGCCAAACAAAATTCGTGGGGGAAAATGAAAATTTTAGCACAAACAGTAGCGTCGGCCTGAACCGTCGCTAATATAAGAAAATAAGAGTTAATTAATACAATAACTAATACGTAGGCAAACTAAATTTGTTATGGGAAATGAATATTTTTTCAAAAACAATAGCGTCGGCCTGAACCGTCGCTAATATAAAAAAACAAATAATTATTTAAAATAATAACTAAAAAGGAGGCAAATTAAATTGGTGGGTGTAATGAAATTTTCGCACAAACAGTAGCGTAGGTCCAAATAAACGTTTTGTCAACACCAAGTATTTTTCTCGAAATCAAACCATTTTAAAAATATTTTAATAACAAATGCACTCGAAGGACACATGCATTAAGTAGTGAAGAAGGAATGATTAAATTTATGTCCCTTTGTTCTTAGTCCGACGACGCTTGCTGTATAGGTTATCGCTCAAGTGCTGACATTCACCCATGAACTTTAGTTTTATTCGTGCTATATACTTTTGAAGTGCAATGGAGGAAAATGACAACTTAGGCGTATGCTCCTCTTATAAAGATTCTAATAAAGACAAATAAGAGTGATCTCTTCTGTCCAAAAGGGTAAACCAACTTTGAAAGAGAAAATAGAGCAATAGACAATATGTCATAAAAGTTATTTAATAGCACTTTCTTTTGTTTTTGATAGCGCTGAAAAGCGCTATTAACCGTGCCACTAATGTGAACGATTTTGTTTAATATCACTTTAAAAGAGCTATTAAAGTACAAGTTTTTAATATAAAAATAATAATTAATTAAAACAATAAGTTTAAAGGAGCCAAACGAAATTCGTGGGGGAAAATGAAAATTTTAGCACAAACTGTAGCGTCGGCCTGAACCGTCGCTAATATAAGAAAATAAGAGTTAATTAATACAATAACTAATAAGTAGGCAAAAGAAATTTGTTATGGGAAATGAATATTTTTTGAAAAACAATAACGTCGGCATGAACCATCGCTAATATAAAAAAAAATTATTTAAAATAATTACTAAAAAGGAGGCAAATTAAATTGGTGGGTGTAATGAAATTTTTGCACAAACATGTAGCGTAGGTCCAAATAAACGTTTTGTCAACACAAAGTATTTTTCTCGAAATCAAACCATTTTCAAAATATTTTCATAACAAACGCACTCAGAGGACACATGCATTAAGTAGTGAAGAAGGAATGATTAAATGTATGTCCCTTTGTTCTTAGTCTGACGACGCTGGCTGTATAGGTTATCGCTCGAGTGCTCACATTCACTCATGAACTTTAGTTTTATTCGTGCTATATACTTTTGAAGTGCAATGGAGGAAAATGACTACTTAGGCGTATGCTCCTCTTATAAAGATTCTAATAAAGACAAAGAAGAGTGATCTCTTATGTCCAAAAGGGTAAACCAACTTTGAAAGAGAAAATAGAGCAACAGACAATATGTCATAAAAGTTATTTAATAGCACTTTCTTTTGTTTTTAATTGCGCTGAAAAGCGCTATTAACCGTGCCACTAATGTGGACGATTTTGTTTAATATCACTTTAAAAGAGCTATTAAAGTACTAGTTTTTAATATAAAAATAATAATTAATTAAAACAATAAGTTTAAAGGAGCCAAACGAAATTCGTGGGGGAAAATGAAAATTTGTGCACAAACAGTAGCGTGGGCCTGAACCGTCGATAATATAAGAAAATAAGAATTAATAAAGACAATAACTAATAAGGAGGCAAACAAAATTTGTTTTGGGAAATGAATATTTTTCAAAAACAATATCGTCGGCCTGAACCGTCGCTGATATAAAAAAATAAATAATTATTTAAAATAATAACTAAAAAGGAGGAAAATTAAATTGGTGGGTGTAATAAAATTTTCGCACAAACAGTAGCGTAGGTCCAAATAAACGTTTTGTCAACACCAAGTATTTTTCTCGAAATCAAACCATTTTCAAAATATTTTCATAACAAATGAACTCGGAGGACACATGCATTAAGTAGTGAAGAAGGAATGATTAAATTTATGTCCCTTTGTTCTTAATCCGACGACGCTGGTTGTATAGGTTATCGCTCGAGTGCTGACATTCACTCATGAACTTTAGTTTTATTCGTGCTATATACTTTTGAAGTGAAATGGAGGAAAATAACTACTTAGGCGTATGCTCTTCTTATAAAGATTCTAATAAAGACAAAGAAGAGTGACTCTTCTGTCCAAAAGGGTAAACCAACTTTGGAAGAGAAAATAGAGCAACAAACAATATGCCATAAAAGTTATTCAATAGCACTTTCTTTTGTTTTTGATAGCGCTGAAAAGCGCTATTAACCGTGCCACTAATGTGAACGATTTTGTTTAATATCACTTTAAAAGAGCTATTAAACTACTAGTTTTAAATATAAAAATAATAATTAATTAAAAAAATAAGTTTAAAGGAGCCAAACGAAATTCGTGGGGGAAAATGAAAATTTTAGCACAAACAGTAGCGTCGGCCTGAACCGTCGCTAATATAAGAAAGTAAGAGTTAATTAATACAATAACTAATAAGTAGGCAAACGAAATTTGTTATGGGAAATGAATACTTTTTCAAAAACAATAGCGTCGGCCTGAACCGTCGCTAATATAAAAAAATAAATAATTATTTAAAATAATAACTAAAAAGGAGGCAAATTAAATTGGTGGGTGTAATGAAATTTTCGAACAAACAGTAGCGTAGGTCCAAATAAACGTTTTGTCAACACCAAGTATTTTTCTCGAAATCAAACCATTTTAAAAATATTTTAATAACAAATGCACTCGAAGGACACATGCATTAAGTAGTGAAGAAGGAATGATTAAATTTATGTCCCTTTGTTCTTAGTCCGACGGCGCTGGCTGTATAGGTTATCGCTCGAGTGCTGACATTCACCCATGAACTTTAGTTTTATTCATGCTATATACTTTTGAAGTGCAATGGAGGAAAATGACAACTTAGGCGTATGCTCCTCTTATAAAGATTCTAATAAAGACGAATAAGAGTGATCTCTTCTGTCCAAAAGGGTAAACCAACTTTGAAAGAGAAAATCTAGCAATAGACAATATGTCATAAATGTTATTTAATAGCACTTTCTTTTGTTTTTGATAGCGCTGGAAAGTGCTATTAACCGTGCCACTAATGTGAACGATTTTGTTTAATATCACTTTAAAAGAGCTATTAAAGTACTAGTTTTTAATATAAAAATAATAATTAATCAAAACAATAAGTTTAAAGGAGCCAAACAAAATTCGTGGGGGAAAATGAAAATTTTAGCACAAACTGTAGCGTCGGCCTGAACCGTCGCTAATATAAGAAAATAAGAGTTAATTAATACAATAACTAATAAGGAGGAAAACGAAATTTGTTATGGGAAATGAATATTTTTTCAAAAACAATAGCGTCGGCATGAACCGTCGCTAATGTAAAAAAAAATTATTTAAAATAATTACTAAAACGGAGGCAAATTAAATTGGTGGGTGTAATGAAATTTTCGCACAAACATGTAGCGTAGGTCCAAATAAACATTTTGTCAACACCAAGTATTTTTCTCGAAATCAAACCATTTTCAAACTATTTTCATATCAAATGCACTCGGAGGACACATGCATTAAGTAGTGAAGAAGGAATGATTAAATGTATGTCCCTTTGTTCTTAGTCCGACGACGTTGGCTGTATAGGTTATCGCTCGAGTGCTGACATTCACTCATGAACTTTAGTTTTATTCGTGCTATATACTTTTGAAGTGCAATGGAGGAAAATGACTACTTAGGCGTATTCTCCTCTTATAAAGATTCTAATAAAGACAAATAAGAGTGATCTCTTCTGTCCAAAAGGGTAAACCAACTTTGAAAGAGAAAATAGAGCAACAGACAATATGTCATAAAAGTTATTTAATAGCACTTTCTTTTGTTTTTGATTGCGCTGAAAAGCGCTAATAACCGTGCCACTAATGTGAACGATTTTGTTTAATATCACTTTAAAAGAGCTATCAAAGTACTAGTTTTTAATATAAAAAGAATAATTAATTAAAACAATATGTTTAAAGGAGCCAAACGAAATTCGTGGGGGAAAATGAAAATTTTAGCAGAAACAGTAGCGTCGGCCTGAACCGTCGCTAATATAAGAAAATAAGAGTTAATTAAGACAATAACTAATAAGGAGGCAAACGAAATTTGTTATGGGAAATGAATATTTTTTCAAAAAAAATAGCTTCGGCATGAACCGTCGCTAATATAAAAAAAATTATTTAAAATAATAACTAAAAAGGGGGCAAATTAAATTGGTGGGTGTAATGAAATTTTCGCACAAACAGTAGCGTAGGTCCAAATAAACGTTTTGTCAACAACAAGTATTTTTCTCGAAATCAAACCATTTTCAAACTATTTTCATAACAAATGCACTCGGAGGACACATGCATTAAGTAGTGAAGAAGGAATGATTAAATGTATGTCCCTTTGTTCTTAGTCCGACGACGTTGGCTGTATAGGTTATCGCTCGAGTGCTGACATTCACTCATGAACTTTAGTTTTATTCGTGCTATATACTTTTGAAGTGCAATGGAGGAAAATGACTACTTAGGCGTATTCTCCTCTTATAAAGATTCTAATAAAGACAAATAAGAGTGATCTCTTCTGTCCAAAAGGGTAAACCAACTTTGAAAGAGAAAATAGAGCAACAGACAATATGTCATAAAAGTTATTTAATAGCACTTTCTTTTGTTTTTGATTGCGCTGAAAAGCGCTAATAACCGTGCCACTAATGTGGACGATTTTGTTTAATATCACTTTAAAAGAGCTATTAAAGTACTAGTTTTTAATATAAAAAGAATAATTAATTAAAACAATATGTTTAAAGGAGCCAAACGAAATTCATGGGGGAAAATGAAAATTTTAGCAGAAACAGTAGCGTCGGCCTGAACCGTCGCTAATATAAGAAAATAAGAGTTAATTAAGACAATAACTAATAAGGAGGCAAACGAAATTTGTTATGGGAAATGAATATTTTTTCAAAAAAAATAGCGTCGGCATGAACCGTCGCTAATATAAAAAAAAATTATTTAAAATAATTACTAAAACGGAGGCAAATTAAATTGGTGGGTGTAATGAAATTTTCGCACAAACATGTAGCTTAGGTCCAAATAAACATTTTGTCAACACCAAGTATTTTTCTCGAAATCAAACCATTTTCAAACTATTTTCATAACAAATGCACTCGGAGGACACATGCATTAAGTAGTGAAGAAGGAATGATTAAATGTATGTCCCTTTGTTCTTAGTCCGAGGACGTTGGCTGTATAGGTTATCGCTCGAGTGCTGACATTCACTCATGAACTTTAGTTTTATTCATGCTATATACTTTTGAAGTGCAATGGAGGAAAATGACTACTTAGGCGTATGCTCCTCTTATAAAGATTCTAATAAAGACAAATAAGAGTGATCTCTTCTGTCCAAAAGGGTAAACCAACTTTGAAAGAGAAAATAGAGTAACAGACAATATGCCATAAAAGTTATTTAATAACACTTTCTTTTGTTTTTGATAGCGCTGAAAAGCGCTATTAACCGTGCCACTAATGTGAACGATTTTGTTTAATATCACTTTAAAAGAGCTATTAATGTACTAATTTTTAATATAAAAATAATAATTAATTAAAACAATAAGTTTAAAGGAGCCAAACGAAATTCATGGGGGAAAAGGAAAATTTTAGCAGAAACAGTAGCGTCGGCCTGAACCGTCGCTAATATAAGAAAATAAGAGTTAATTAAGACAATAACTAATAAGGAGGTAAACGAAATTTGTTATGGGAAATGAATATTTTTTCAAAAAAAATAGCGTCGGCATGAACCGTCGCTAATATAAAAAAAAAATTATTTAAAATAATTTCTAAAACGGAGGCAAATTAAATTGGTGGGTGTAATGAAATTTTCGCACAAACATGTAGCGTAGGTCCAAATAAACGTTTTGTCAACACCAAGTATTTTTCTCGAAATCAATCTATTTTCAAAATATTTTCATAACAAATGCACTCGGAGGACACATGCATTAAGTAGTGTAGAAGGAATGATTAAATGTATGTCCCTTTGTTCTTAGTCCGACGACGCTGGCTGTATAGGTTATCACTCGAGTGCTCACATTCACTCATGAACTTTAGTTTTATTCGTGCTATATACTTTTGAAGTGCAATGGAGGAAAATGACTACTTAGGCGTATGCTCCTCTTATAAAGATTCTAATAAAGACAAAGAAGAGTGATCTCTTTTGTCCAAAAGGGTAAACCAACTTTGAAAGAGAAAATAGAGCAACAGACAATATGTCATAAAAGTTATTTAATAGCACTTTCTTTTGTTTTTGATAGCGCTGAAAAGCGCTAATAACCGTGCCACTAATGTGGACGATTTTGTTTAATATCACTTTAAAATAGCTATTAAAGTACTAGTTTTTAATATAAACATAATAATTAATTAAAACAATAAGTTTAAAGGAGCCAAACGAAATTCGTGGGGGAAAATGAAAATTTTAGCACAAACAGTAGCGTCGGCCTGAACCGTCACTAATATAAGAAAATAAGAATTAATTAAAACAATAACTAATAAGGAGGCAAACGGAATTTGGTATGGGAAATGAATATTTTTTCAAAAACAATAGCGCCGGCCTGAACCGTCGCTAATATAAAAAAATAAATAATTATTTAAAATAATAACTAAAAAGGAGGCAAATTAAATTGGTGGGTGTAATGAAATTTTCGCACAAACATGTAGCGTAGGTCCAAATAAACGTTTTGTCAACACCAAGTATTTTTCTCGAAATCAAACCATTTTCAAAATATTTTCATAACAAATGCACTCGGAGGACACATGCATTAAGTAGTGAAGAAGGAATGATTAAATGTATGTCCCTTTGTTCTTAGTCCGACGACGCTGGCTGTATAGGTTATCGCTCGAGTGCTCACATTCACTCATGAACTTTAGTTTTATTCGTGCTATATACTTTTGAAGTGCAATGGAGGAAAATGACTACTTAGGCGTATGCATCTCTTATAAAGATTCTAATAAAGACAAAGAAGAGTGATCTCTTTTGTCCAAAAGGGTAAACCAACTTTGAAAGAGAAAATAGAGCAACAGACAATATGTCATAAAAGTTATTTAATAGCACTTTCTTTAGTTTTTGATAGCGCTGAAAAGCGCTATTAACCATGCCACTAATTTGAACGATTTTGTTTAATATCACTTTATAAGAGCAATTAAAGTACTAGTTTTTAATATAAAAATAATAAAGAATTAAAAAAATAAGTTTACAGGAGCCAAACAAAATTTGTGGGGGAAAATGAAAATTTTAGCACAAACAGTAGCGTCGGTCTGAACCGTCGCTAATATAAGAAAATAGGAATTAATTAAGACAATAACTAATAAGGAGGCAAACGAAATTTGTTATGGGAAATTAATATTTTTTCAAAAACAATAGCGTCGGCCTGAACCGTCGCTAATATAAAAAAATAAATAATTATTTAAAATAATAACTAAAAAGGGGGCAAATTAAATTGGTGGGTGTAATGAAATTTTCGCACAAACAGTAGCGTAGGTCCAAATAAACGTTTTGTCAACAACAAGTATTTTTCTCGAAATCAAACCATTTTCAAAATATTTTCATAACAAATGCACTCGGAGGACACATGCATTAAGTAGTGAAGAAGGAATGATTAAATGTATGTCCCTTTGTTCTTAGTCCGACGACGCTGGCTGTATAGGTTATCACTCGAATGCTCACCTTCACTCATGAACTTTAGTTTTATTCGTGCTATATACTTTTGAAGTGAAATGGAGGAAAATGACTACTTAGGCGTATGCTCCTCTTATAAAGATTCTAATAAAGACAAAGAAGAGTGATCTCTTCTGTTCAAAAGGGTAAACCAACTTTGAAAGAGAAAATAGAGCAACAGACAATATGCCATAAAAGTTATTTAATAGCACTTTCTTTTGTTTTTGATAGCGCTGAAAAGCGCTATTAACCGTGCCACTAATGTGAACGATTTTGTTTAATATCACTTTAAAAGAGCTATTAAAGTACTAGTTTTTAATATAAAAATAATAATTAATTAAAACAATAAGTTTAAAGGAGCCAAACGAAATTCGTGGGGGAAAATGAAAATTTTAGCACAAACAGTAGCGTCGGCCTGAATCGTCGCTAATATAAGAAAACAAGAATTAATTAAGACAATACCTAATAAGGAGGCAAATGAAATTTGTTATGGGAAATGAATATTTTTTCAAAAACAATAGCGCCGGCCTGAACCGTCGCTAATATAAAAAAATAAATAATTATTTAAAATAATAACTAAAAAGGAGGTAAATTAAATTGGTGGGTGTAATGAAATTTTCGCACAAACATGTAGCGTAGGTCCAAATAAACGTTTTGTCAACAACAAGTATTTTTCTCGAAATCAAACCATTTTCAAAATATTTTCATAACAAATGCACTCGGAGGACACATGCATTAAGTAGTGAAGAAGGAATGATTAAATGTATGTCCCTTTGTTCTTAGTCCGACGACGCTGGCTGTATAGGTTATCACTCGAGTGCTCACATTCACTCATGAACTTTAGTTTTATTCGTGCTATATACTTTTGAAGTGCAATGGAGGAAAATGACTACTTAGGCGTATGCTCCTCTTATAAAGATTCTAATAAAGACAAAGAAGAGTGATCTCTTCTGTCCAAAAGGGTAAACCAACTTTGAAAGAGAAAATAGAGCAACAGACAATATGTCATAAAAGTTATTTAATAGCACTTTCTTTTGTTTTTGATAGCGCTGAAAAGCGCTAATAACCGTGCCACTAATGTGGACGATTTTGTTTAATATCACTTTAAAAGAGCTATTAAAGTACTAGTTTTTAATATAAAAAGAATAATTAATTAAAACAATATGTTTAAAGGAGCCAAACGAAATTCGTGGGGGAAAATGAAAATTTTAGCAGAAACAGTAGCGTCGGCCTGAACCGTCACTAATATAAGAAAATAAGAATTAATTAAAACAATAACTAATAAGGAGGCAAACGGAATTTGGTATGGGAAATGAATATTTTTTCAAAATCAATAGCGCCGGCCTGAACCGTCGCTAATATAAAAAAATAAATAATTATTTAAAATAATAACTAAAAAGGAGGCAAATTAAATTGGTGGGTGTAATGAAATTTTCGCACAAACATGTAGCGTAGGTCCAAATAAACGTTTTGTCAACACCAAGTATTTTTCTCGAAATCAAACCATTTTCAAAATATTTTCATAACAAATGCACTCGGAGGACACATGCATTAAGTAGTGAAGAAGGAATGATTAAATGTATGTCCCTTTGTTCTTAGTCCGACGACGCTGGCTGTATAGGTTATCGCTCGAGTGCTCACATTCACTCATGAACTTTAGTTTTATTCGTGCTATATACTTTTGAAGTGCAATGGAGGAAAATGACTACTTAGGCGTATGCTCCTCTTATAAAGATTCTAATAAAGACAAAGAAGAGTGATCTCTTCTGTCCAAAAGGGTAAACCAACTTTGAAAGAGAAAATAGAGCAACAAACAATATGTCATAAAAGTTATTTAATAGCACTTTCTTTTGTTTTTGATAGCGCTGAAAAGCGCTATTAACCATGCCACTAATTTGAACGATTTTGTTTAATATCTCTTTATAAGAGCAATTAAAGTACTAGTTTTTAATATAAAAATAATAAAGAATTAAAAAAATAAGTTTAAAGGAGCCAAACAAAATTTGTGGGGGAAAATGAAAATTTTAGCACAAACAGTAGTGTCGGTCTGAACCGTCGCTAATATAAGAAAATAAGAATTAATTAAGACAATAACTAATAAGGAGGCAAACGAAATTTGTTATGGGAAATGAATATTTTTTCAAAAACAATAGCGTCGGCCTGAACCGTCGCGAATATAAAAAAATAAATAATTATTTAAAATAATAACTAAAAAGGGGGCAAATTAAATTGGTGGGTGTAATGAAATTTTCGCACACACAGTAGCATAGGTCCAAATAAACGTTTTGTCAACAACAAGTATTTTTCTCGAAATCAAACCATTTTTAAAATATTTTCATAACAAATGCACTCAGAGGACACATGCATTAAGTAGTGAAGAAGGAATGATTAAATGTATGTCCCTTTGTTCTTAGTCCGACGACGCTGGCTGTATAATTATCACTCGAATGCTCACCTTCACTCATGAACTTTAGTTTTATTCGTGCTATATAATTTTGAAGTGAAATGGAGGAAAATGACTACTTAGGTGTATGCTCCTCTTATAAAGATTCTAATAAAGACAAAGAAGAGTGATCTCTTCTGTCCAAAAGGGTAAACCAACTTTGAAAGAGAAAATAGAGCAACAGACAATATGCCATAAAAGTTATTTAATAGCACTTTCTTTTGTTTTTGATAGCGCTGAAAAGCGCTATTAACCGTGCCACTAATGTGAACGATTTTGTTTAATATCACTTTAAAAGAGCTATTAAAGTACTAGTTTTTAATATAAAAATAATAATTAATTAAAACAATAAGTTTAAAGGAGCCAAACGAAATTCGTGGGGGAAAATGAAAATTTTAGCACAAACAGTAGCGTCGGCCTGAATCGTCGCTAATATAAGAAAATAAGAATTAATTAAGACAATACCTAATAAGGAGGCAAATGAAATTTGTTATGGGAAATGAATATTTTTTCAAAAACAATAGCGCCGGCCTGAACCGTCGCTAATATAAAAAAATAAATAATTATTTAAAATAATAACTAAAAAGGAGGTAAATTAAATTGGTGGGTGTAATGAAATTTTCGCACAAACATGTAGCGAAGGTCCAAATAAACGTTTTGTCAACACCAAGTATTTTTCTGGAAATCAAACCATTTTCAAAATATTTTCATAACAAATGCACTCGGAGGACACATGCATTAAGTAGTGAAGAAGGAATGATTAAATGTATGTCCCTTTGTTCTTAGTCCGACAACACTGGCTGTATAGGTTATCGCTCGAGTGCTCACATTCACTCATGAACTTTAGTTTTATTCGTGCTATATACTTTTGAAGTGCAATGGAGGAAAATGACTACTTAGGCGTATGCTCCTCTTATAAAGATTCTAATAAAGACAAAGAAGAGTGATCTCTTCTGTCCAAAAGGGTAAACCAACTTTGAAAGAGAAAATAGAGCAACAGACAATATGTCATAAAAGTTATTTAATCGCACTTTCTTTTGTTTTTGATAGCGCTGAAAAGCGCTAATAACCGTGCCACTAATGTGGACGATTTTGTTTAATATCACTTTAAAAGAGCTATTAAAGTACTAGTTTTTAATATAAAAATAATAATTAATTAAAACAATAAGTTTAAAGGAGCCAAACGAAATTCGTGGGGGAAAAAGAAAATTTTAGCACAAACAGTAGCGTCGGCCAGAACCGTCGCTAATATAAGAAAATAAGAATTAATTAATACAATAACTAATAAGGAGGCAAATGAAATTTGTTATGGGAAATGAATATTTTTTCAAAAACAATAGCGTCGGCATGAACCGTCGCTAATATAAAAAAAAATTATTTAAAATAATTACTAAAAAGGAGGCAAATTAAATTGGTGGGTGTAATGAAATTTTCGCACAAACATGTAGCGTAGGTCCAAATAAACGTTTTGTCAACACAAAGTATTTTTCTCGAAATCAAACCATTTTCAAAGTATTTTCATAACAAATGCACTCAGAGGACACATGCATTAAGTAGTGAAGAAGGAATGATTAAATGTATGTCCCTTTGTTCTTAGTCTGACGACGCTGGCTGTATAGGTTATCGCTCGAGTGCTCACATTCACTCATGAACTTTAGTTTTATTCGTGCTATATACTTTTGAAGTGCAATGGAGGAAAATGACTACTTAGGCGTATGCTCCTCTTATAAAGATTCTAATAAAGACAAAGAAGAGTGATCTCTTATGTCCAAAAGGGTAAACCAACTTTGAAAGAGAAAATAGAGCAACAGACAATATGCCATAAAAGTTATTTAATAGCACTTTCTTTTGTTTTTGATAGCGCTGAAAAGCGCTATTAACCGTGCCACTAATGTGAACGATTTTGTTTAATATCACTTTAAAAGAGCTATTAAAGTACTAGTTTTTAATATAAAAATAATAATTAATTAAAAAATAAGTTTAATGGAACCAAACGAAATTCGTGGGGGAAAATGAAAATTTGTGCACAAACAGTAGCGTGGGCCTGAACCGTCGATAATATAAGAAAATAAGAATTAATAAAGACAATAACTAATAAGGAGGCAAACAAAATTTGTTTTGGGAAATGAATATTTTTCAAAAACAATATCATCGGCCTGAACCGTCGCTGATATAAAAAAATAAATAATTATTTAAAATAATAACTAAAAAGGAGGCAAATTAAATTGGTGGGTGTAATAAAATTTTCGCACAAACAGTAGCGTAGGTCCAAATAAACGTTTTGTCAACACCAAGTATTTTTCTCGAAATCAAACCATTTTCAAAATATTTTCATAACAAATGAACTCGGAGGACACATGCATTAAGTAGTGAAGAAGGAATGATTAAATTTATGTCCCTTTGTTCTTAGTCCGACGACGCTGGCTGTATAGGTTATCGCTCGAGTGCTGACATTCACTCATGAACTTTAGTTTTATTCGTGCTATATACTTTTGATGTGCAATGGAGGAAAATGACTACTTAGGCGTATGCTCCTCTTATAAAGATTCTAATAAAGACAAAGAAGAGTGATCTCTTCTGTCCAAAAGGGTAAACCAACTTTGAAAGAGAAAATAGAGCAACAAACAATATGCCATAAAAGTTATTTAATAGCACTTTCTTTTGTTTTTGATAGCGCTGAAAAGCGCTATTAACCGTGCCACTAATGTGAACGATTTTGTTTAATATCACTTTAAAAGAGCTATTAAAGTACTAGTTTTAAATATAAAAATAATAATTAATTAAAAAAATAAGTTTAAAGGAGCCAAACGAAATTCGTGGGGGAAAATGAAAATTTTAGCACAAACAGTAGCGTCGGCCTGAACCGTCGCTAATATAAGAAAATAAGAGTTAATTAATACAATAACTAATAAGTAGGCAAACAAAATTTGTTGTGGGAAATGAATATTTTTTCAAAAACAATAGCGTCGACCTGAACAGTCGCTAATATAAAAAAATAAATAATTATTTAAAATAATAACTAAAAAGGAGGCAAATTAAATTGGTGGGTGTAATGAAATTTTCGCACAAACAGTAGCGTAGGTCCAAATAAACGTTTTGTCAACACCAAGTATTTTTCTCGAAATCAAACCATTTTAAAAATATTTTTATAACAAATGCACTCGAAGGACACATGCATTAAGTAGTGAAGAAGGAATGATTAAATTTATGTCCCTTTGTTCTTAGTCCGACGACGCTGGCTGTATAGGTTATCGCTCGAGTGCTGACATTCACCCATGAACTTTAGTTTTATTCGTGCTATATACTTTTGAAGTGCAATGGAGGAAAATGACAACTTAGGCGTATGCTCCTCTTATAAAGATTCTAATAAAGACAAATAAGAGTGATCTCTTCTGTCCAAAAGGGTAAACCAACTTTGAAAGAGAAAATAGAGCAATAGACAATATGTCATAAAAGTTATTTAATAGCACTTTCTTTTGTTTTTGATAGCGCTGAAAAGCGCTATTAACCGTGTCACTAATGTGAACGATTTTGTTTAATATCACTTTAAAAGAGCTATTAAAGTACTAGTTTTTAATATAAAAATAATAATTAATTAAAACAATAAGTTTAAAGGAGCCAAACGAAATTCGTGGGGGAAAATGAAAATTTTAGCACAAATTGTAGCGTCGGCCTGAACCGTCGCTAATATAAGAAAATAAGAGTTAATTAATACAATAACTAATAAGTAGGCAAAAGAAATTTGTTATGGGAAATGAATATTTTTTCAAAAACAATAGCGTCGGCCTGAACCGTCGCTAATATAAAAAAATAAATAATATTTTAAAATAATAACTAAAAAGGAGGCAAATTAAATTGGTGGGTGTAATGAAATTTTCGCACAAACAGTAGGGTAGGTCCAAATAAACATTTTGTCAACACCAAGTATTTTTCTCGAAATCAAACCATTTTAAAAATATTTTAATAACAAATGCACTCGAAGGACACATGCATTAAGTAGTGAAGAAGGAATGATTAAATTTATGTCCCTTTGTTCTTAGTCCGATGACGCTGGCTGTATAGGTTATCGCTCGAGTGCTGACATTCACTCATGAACTTTAGTTTTATTCGTGCTATATACTTTTGAAGTGCAATGGAGGAAAATGACTACTTAGGCGTATGCTCCTCTTATAAAGATTCTTATAAAGACAAATAAGAGTGATCTCTTCTGTCCAAAAGGGTAAACCAACTTTGAAAGAGAAAATAGAGCAATAGACAATATGTCATAAAAGTTATTTAATTGCACTTTCTTTTGTTTTTGATAGCGCTGAAAAGCGCTATTAACCGTGCCACTAATGTGAACGATTTTGTTTAATATCACTTTAAAAGAGCTATTAAAGTACTAGTTTTTAATATAAAAATAATAATTAATTAAAATAATAAGTTTAAAGGAGCCAAACGAAATTCGTAGGGGAAAATGAAAATTTTAGCACAAACAGTAGCGTCGGCCTGAACCGTGCTAATATAAGAAAATAAGAGTTAATTAATACAATAACTAATAAGTAGGCAAACGAAATTTGTTATGGGAAATGAATATTTTTTCAAAAACAATAGCGTCGGCCAGAACCGTCGCTAATATAAAAAAATAAATAATTATTTAAAATAATAACTAAAAAGGAGGCAAATTAAATTGGTGGGTGTAATGAAATTTTCGCACAAACAGTAGGGTAGGTCCAAATAAACATTTTGTCAACACCAAGTATTTTTCTCGAAACAAACCATTTTAAAAATATTTTAATAACAAATGCACTCGAAGGACACATGCATTAAGTAGTGAAGAAGGAATGATTAAATTTATGTCCCTTTGTTCTTAGTCCGACGACGCTGGCTGTATAGGTTATCGCTCGAGTGCTGACATTCACTCATGAACTTTAGTTTTATTCGTGCTATATACTTTTGAAGTGAAATGGAGGAAAATGACTACTTAGGCGTATGCTCCTCTTATAAAGATTCTTATAAAGACAAATAAGAGTGATCTCTTCTGTCCAAAAGGGTAAACCAACTTTGAAAGAGAAAATAGAGCAATAGACAATATGTCATAAAAGTTATTTAATAGCACTTTCTTTTGTTTTTTATAGCGCTGAAAAGCGCTATTAACCGTGCCACTAATGTGAATGATTTTGTTTAATATCACTTTAAAAGAGCTATTAAAGTACTAGTTTTTAATATAAAAATAATAATTAATTAAAATAATAAGTTTAAAGGAGCCAAACAAAATTCGTAGGGGAAAATGAAAATTTTAGCACAAACAGTAGCGTCGGCCTGAACCGTGCTAATATAAGAAAATAAGAGTTAATTAATACAATAACTAATAAGTAGGCAATCGAAATTTGTTATGGGAAATGAATATTTTTTCAAAAACAGTAGCGTCGGCCTGAACCGTCACTAATATAAAAAAAAATTATTTAAAATAATTACTAAAACGGAGGCAAATTAAATTGGTGGGTGTAATGAAATTTTCGCACAAACATGTAGCGTAGGTCCAAATAAACATTTTGTCAACACCAAGTATTTTTCTCGAAATCAAACCATTTTCAAAAAATTTTCATAACAAATGCACTCGGAGGACACATGCATTAAGTAGTGAAGAAGGAATGATTAAATGTATGTCCCTTTGTTCTTAGTCCGACGACGCTGGCTGTATAGGTTATCACTCGAATGCTCACCTTCACTCATGAACTTTAGTTTTATTCGTGCTATATACTTTTGAAGTGCAATGGAGGAAAATGACTACTTAGGCGTATTCTCCTCTTATAAAGATTCTAATAAAGACAAATAAGAGTGATCTCTTCTGTCCAAAAGGGTAAACCAACTTTGAAAGAGAAAATAGAGCAACAGACAATATGCCATAAAAGTTATTTAATAGCACTTTCTTTTGTTTTTGATAGCGCTGAAAAGCGCTATTAACCGTGCCACTAATGTGAACGATTTTGTTTAATATCACTTTAAAAGAGCTATTAATGTACTAATTTTTAATATAAAAATAATAATTAATTAAAACAATAAGTTTAAAGGAGCCAAACGAAATTCGTGGGGGAAAAGGAAAATTTTAGCACAAACAGTAGCGTCGGCCTGAACCGTCGCTAATATAAGAAAATAAGAATTAATTAAGACAATAACTAATAAGGAGGCAAACGAAATTTGTTATGGGAAATGAATATTTTTTCAAAAACAATAGCGTCGGCCTGAACCGTCGCTAATATAAAAAAATAAATAATTATTTAAAATAATAACTAAAAAGGGGGCAAATTAAATTGGTGGGTGTAATGAAATTTTCGCACAAACAGTAGCGTAGGTCCAAATAAACGTTTTGTCAACAACAAGTATTTTTCTGGAAATCAAACCATTTTCAAACTATTTTCATAACAAATGCACTCGGAGGACACATGCATTAAGTAGTGAAGAAGGAATGATTAAATGTATGTCCCTTTGTTCTTAGTCCGACGACGCTGGCTGTATAGGTTATCACTCGAATGCTCACCTTCACTCATGAACTTTAGTTTTATTCGTGCTATATACTTTTGAAGTGAAATGGAGGAAAATGACTACTTAGGCGTATGCTCCTCTTATAAAGATTCTAATAAAGACAAAGAAGAGTGATCTCTTCTGTCCAAAAGGGTAAACCAACTTTGAAATAGAAAATAGAGCAACAGACAATATGCCATAAAAGTTATTTAATAGCACTTTCTTTTGATTTTGATAGCGCTGAAAAGCGCTATTAACCGTGCCACTAATGTGAACGATTTTGTTTAATATCACTTTAAAAGAGCTATTAATGTACTAATTTTTAATATAAAAATAATAATTAATTAAAACAATAAGTTTAAAGGAGCCAAACGAAATTCGTGGGGGAAAAGGAAAATTTTAGCACAAACAGTAGCGTCGGCCTGAACCGTCGCTAATATAAGAAAATAAGAATTAATTAAGACAATAACTAATAAGGAGGCAAACAAAATTTGTTATGGGAAATGAATATTTTTTCAAAAACAATAGCTTCGGCCTGAACCTTCGCTAATATAAAAAAATAAATAATTATTTAAAATAATAACTAAAAAGGGAGCAAATTAAATTGGTGGGTGTAATGAAATTTCCGCACAAACAGTAGCGTAGGTCCAAATAAACGTTTTGTCAACAACAAGTATTTTTCTGGAAATCAAACCATTTTCAAAATATTTTCATAACAAATGCACTCGGAGGACACATGCATTAAGTAGTGAAGAAGGAATGATTAAATGTATGTCCCTTTGTTCTTAGTCCGACGACGCTGGCTGTATAGGTTATCACTCGAATGCTCACCTTCACTCATGAACTTTAGTTTTATTCGTGCTATATACTTTTGAAGTGAAATGGAGGAAAATGACTACTTTGGCGTATGCTCCTCTTATAAAGATTCTAATAAAGACAAAGAAGAGTGATCTCTTCTGTCCAAAAGGGTAAACCAACTTTGAAAGAGAAAATAGAGCAACAGACAATATGCCATAAAAGTTATTTAATAGCACTTTCTTTTGTTTTTGATAGCGCTGAAAAGCGCTATTAACCGTGCCACTAATGTGAACGATTTTGTTTAATATCACTTTAAAAGAGCTATTAATGTACTAATTTTTAATATAAAAATAATAATTAATTAAAACAATAAGTTTAAAGGAGCCAAACGAAATTCATGGGGGAAAAGGAAAATTTTAGCACAAACAGTAGCGTCGGCCTGAACCGTCGCTAATATAAGAAAATAAGAATTAATTAAGACAATAACTAATAAGGAGGCAAATGAAATTTGTTAAGGGAAATGAATATTTTTTCAAAAACAATAGCGTCGGCCTGAACCGTCGCTAATATAAAAAAATAAAGAATTATTTAAAATAATAACTAAAAAGGGGGCAAATTAAATTGGTGGGTGTAATGAAATTTCCGCACAAACAGTAGCGTAGGTCCAAATAAACGTTTTGTCAACAACAAGTATTTTTCTGGAAATCAAACCATTTTCAAAATATTTTCATAACAAATGCACTCGGAGGACACATGCATTAAGTAGTGAAGAAGGAATGATTAAATGTATGTCCCTTTGTTCTTAGTCCGACGACGCTGGCTGTATAGGTTATCACTCGAATGCTCACCTTCACTCATGAACTTTAGTTTTATTCGTGCTATATACTTTTGAAGTGAAATGGAGGAAAATGACTACTTAGGCGTATGCTCCTCTTATAAAGATTCTAATAAAGACAAAGAAGAGTGATCTCTTCTGTCCAAAAGGGTAAACCAACTTTGAAAGAGAAAATAGAGCAACAGACAATATGCCATAAAAGTTATTTAATAGCACTTTCTTTTGTTTTTGATAGCGCTGAAAAGCGCTATTAACCGTGCCACTAATGTGAACGATTTTGTTTAATATCACTTTAAAAGAGCTATTAATGTACTAATTTTTAATATAAAAATAATAATTAATTAAAACAATAAGTTTAAAGGAGCCAAACGAAATTCGTGGGGGAAAAGGAAAATTTTAGCACAAACAGTACCGTCGGCCTGAACCGTCGCTAATATAAGAAAATAAGAATTAATTAAGACAATAACTAATAAGGAGGCAAATGAAATTTGTTAAGGGAAATGAATATTTTTTCAAAAACAATAGCGTCGGCCTGAACCGTCGCTAATATAAAAAAATAAATAATTATTTAAAATAATAACTAAAAAGGGGGCAAATTAAATTGGTGGGTGTAATGAAATTTCCGCACAAACAGTAACGTAGGTCCAAATAAACGTTTTGTCAACAACAAGTATTTTTCTGGAAATTAAACCATTTTCAAAATATTTTCATAACAAATGCACTCGGAGGACACATGCATTAAGTAGTGAAGAAGGAATGATTAAATGTATGTCCCTTTGTTCTTAGTCCGACGACGCTGGCTGTATAGGTTATCACTCGAATGCTCACCTTCACTCATGAACTTTAGTTTTATTCGTGCTATATACTTTTGAAGTGAAATGGAGGAAAATGACTACTTAGGCGTATGCTCCTCTTATAAAGATTCTAATAAAGACAAAGAAGAGTGATCTCTTCTGTCCAAAAGGGTAAACCAACTTTGAAAGAGAAAATAGAGCAACAGACAATATGCCATAAAAGTTATTTAATAGCACTTTCTTTTGTTTTTGATAGCGCTGAAAAGCGCTATTAACCGTGCCACTAATGTGAACGATTTTGTTTAATATCACTTTAAAAGAGCTATTAATGTACTAATTTTTAATATAAAAATAATAATTAATTAAAACAATAAGTTTAAAGGAGCCAAACGAAATTCGTGGGGGAAAAGGAAAATTTTAGCACAAACAGTAGCGTCGGCCTGAACCGTCGCTAATATAAGAAAATAAGAATTAATTAAGACAATAACTAATAAGGAGGCAAACGAAATTTGTTATGGGAAATGAATATTTTTTCAAAAAAAATAGCTTCGGCCTGAACCGTCGCTAATATAAAAATATAAATAATTATTTAAAATAATAACTAAAAAGGGGGCAAATTAAATTGGTGGGTGTAATGAAATTTCCGAATAAACAGTAGCGTAGGTCCAAATAAACGTTTTGTCAACAACAAGTATTTTTCTGGAAATCAAACCATTTTCAAAATATTTTCATAACAAATGCACTCGGAGGACACATGCATTAAGTAGTGAAGAAGGAATGATTAACTGTATGTCCCTTTGTTCTTAGTCCGACGACGCTGGCTGTATAAGTTATCACTCGAATGCTCACCTTCACTCATGAACTTTAGTTTTATTCGTGCTATATACTTTTGAAGTGAAATGGAGGAAAATGACTACTTAGGCGTATGCTCCTCTTATAAAGATTCTAATAAAGACAAAGAAGAGTGATCTCTTCTGTCCAAAAGGGTAAACCAACTTTGAAAGAGAAAATAGAGCAACAGACAATATGCCATAAAAGTTATTTAATAGCACTTTCTTTTGTTTTTGATAGCGCTGAAAAGCGCTATTAACCGTGCCACTAATGTGAACGATTTTGTTTAATATCACTTTAAAAGAGCTATTAATGTACTAATTTTTAATATAAAAATAATAATTAATTAAAACAATAAGTTTAAAGGAGCCAAACGAAATTCGTGGGGGAAAAGGAAAATTTTAGCACAAACAGTAGCGTCGGCCTGAACCGTCGCTAATATAAGAAAATAAGAATTAATTAAGACAATAACTAATAAGGAGGCAAACGAAATTTGTTATGGGAAATGAATATTTTTTCAAAAACAATAGCTTCGGCCTGAACCGTCGCTAATATAAAAATATAAATAATTATTTAAAATAATAACTAAAAAGGGGGCAAATTAAATTGGTGGGTGTAATGAAATTTCCGAATAAACAGTAGCGTAGGTCCAAATAAACGTTTTGTCAACAACAAGTATTTTTCTGGAAATCAAACCATTTTCAAAATATTTTCATAACAAATGCACTCGGAGGGCACATGCATTAAGTAGTGAAGAAGGAATGATTAACTGTATGTCCCTTTGTTCTTAGTCCGACGACGCTGGCTGTATAAGTTATCACTCGAATGCTCACCTTCACTCATGAACTTTAGTTTTATTCGTGCTATATACTTTTGAAGTGAAATGGAGGAAAATGACTACTTAGGCGTATGCTCCTCTTATAAAGATTCTAATAAAGACAAAGAAGAGTGATCTCTTCTGTCCAAAAGGGTAAACCAACTTTGAAAGAGAAAATAGAGCAACAGACAATATGCCATAAAAGTTATTTAATAGCACTTTCTTTTGTTTTTGATAGCGCTGAAAAGCGCTATTAACCGTGCCACTAATGTGAACGATTTTGTTTAATATCACTTTAAAAGAGCTATTAATGTACTAATTTTTAATATAAAAATAATAATTATATAAAACAATAAGTTTAATGGAGCCAAACGAAATTCGTGGGGGAAAAGGAAAATTTTAGCACAAACAGTAGCGTCGGCCTGAACCGTCGCTAATATAAGAAAATAAGAATTAATTAAGACAATAACTAATAAGGAGGCAAACGAAATTTGTTAAGGGAAATGAATATTTTTTCAAAAACAATAGCGTCGGCCTGAACCGTCGCTAATATAAAAAAATAAATAATTATTTAAAATAATAACTAAAAAGGGGGCAAATTAAATTGGTGGGTGTAATGAAATTTCCGCACAAACAGTAGCGTAGGTCCAAATAAACGTTTTGTCAACAACAAGTATTTTTCTGGAAATCAAACCATTTTCAAAATATTTTCATAACAAATGCACTCGGAGGACACATGCATTAAGTAGTGAAGAAGGAATGATTAAATGTATGTCCCTTTGTTCTTAGTCCGACGACGCTGGCTGTATAGGTTATCACTCGAATGCTCACCTTCACTCATGAACTTTAGTTTTATTCGTGCTATATACTTTTTTAAGTGAAATGGAGGAAAATGACTACTTAGGCGTATGCTCCTCTTATAAAGATTCTAATAAAGACAAAGAAGAGTGATCTCTTCTGTCCAAAAGGGTAAACCAACTTTGAAATAGAAAATAGAGCAACAGACAATATGCCATAAAAGTTATTTAATAGCACTTTCTTTTGTTTTTGATAGCGCTGAAAAGCGCTATTAACCGTGCCACTAATGTGAACGATTTTGTTTAATATCACTTTAAAAGAGCTATTAAAGTACTAATTTTTAATATAAAAATAATAATTAATTAAAACAATAACTTTAAAGGAGCCAAACGAAATTCGTGGGGGAAAAGGAAAATTTTAGCACAAACAGTAGCGTCGGCCTGAACCGTCGCTAATATAAGAAAATAAGAATTAATTAAGACAATAACTAATAAGGAGGCAAACGAAATTTGTTATGGGAAATGAATATTTTTTCAAAAACAATAGCGCCGGTCTGAACCGTCGCTAATATAAAAAATAAATATTTATTTAAAATAATAATTAAAAAGGAGGTAAATTAAATTGGTGGGTGTAATGAAATTTTCGCACAAACATGTAGCGTAGGTCCAAATAAACGTTTTGTCAACACCAAGTATTTTTCTCGAAATCAAACCATTTTCAAAATATTTTCATAACAAATGCACTCGGAGGACACATGCATTAAGTAGTGAAGGAGGAATGATTTAATGTATGTCCCTATGTTCTTAGTCCGACGACGCTGGCTGTATAGGTTATCACTCGAATGCTCACCTTCACTCATGAACTTTAGTTTTATTCGTGCTATATACTTTTGAAGTGAAATGGAGGAAAATGACTACTTAGGCGTATGCTCCTCTTATAAAGATTCTAATAAAGACAAAGAAGAGTGATCTCTTCTGTCCAAAAGGGTAAACCAACTTTGAAAGAGAAAATAGAGCAACAGACAATATGCCATAAAAGTTATTTAATAGCACTTTCTTTTGTTTTTGATAGCACTGAAAAGCGCTATTAACCGTGCCACTAACGTGAACGATTTTGTTTAATATCACTTTAAAAGAGCTATTAAAGTACTAATTTTTAATATAAAAATAATAATTAATTAAAACAATAAGTTTAAAGGAGCCAAACGAAATTCGTGGGGGAAAAGGAAAATTTTAGCGCAAACAGTAGCGTCGGCCTGAACCGTCGCTAATATAAGAAAATAATAATTAATTAAGACAATAACTAATAAGGAGGCAAACGAAATTTGTTATGGGAAATGAATATTTTTTCAAAAACAATAGCGCTGGCCTGAACCGTCGCTAATATAAAAAAATAAATAATTATTTAAAATAATAACTAAAAAGGAGGTAAATTAAATTGGTGGGTGTAATGAAATTTTCGCACAAAAATGTAGCGTAGGTCCAAATAAACGTTTTGTCAACACGAAGTATTTTTCTCGAAATCAAACCATTTTCAAAATATTTTCATAACAAATGCACTCGGAGGACACATGCATTAAGTAGTGAAGGGGGAATGATTTAATGTATGTCCCTTTGTTCTTAGTCTGACGACGCTGGCTGTATAGGTTATCGCTCGAGTGCTCACATTCACTCATGAACTTTAGTTTTATTCGTGCTATATACTTTTGAAGTGCAATGGAGGAAAATGACTACTTAGGCGTATGCTCCTCTTATAAAGATTCTAATAAAGACAAAGAAGAGTGATCTCTTCTATCCAAAAGGGTAAACCAACTTTGAAAGAGAAAATAGAGCAACAAACAATATGCCATAAAAGTTATTTAATAGCACTTTCTTTTGTTTTTGATAGCGCTGAAAAGCGCTATTAACCGTGCCACTAATGTGAACGATTTTGTTTAATATCACTTTAAAAGAGCTATTAAAGTACTAGTTTTTAATATAAAAATAATAATTAATTAAAACAATAAGTTTAAAGGAGCCAAACGAAATTCGTGGGGGAAAAGGAAAATTTTAGCACAAACAGTAGCGTCGGCCTGAACCGTCGCTAATATAAGAAAATAAGAATTAATTAAGACAATAACTAATAAGGAGGCAAACGAAATTTGTTAAGGGAAATGAATATTTTTTCAAAAACAATAGCGTCGGCCTGAACCGTCGCTAATATAAAAAAATAAATAATTATTTAAAATAATAACTAAAAAGGGGGCAAATTAAATTGGTGGGTGTAATGAAATTTCCGCACAAACAGTAGCGTAGGTCCAAATAAACGTTTTGTCAACAACAAGTATTTTTCTGGAAATCAAACCATTTTCAAAATATTTTCATAACAAATGCACTCGGAGGACACATGCATTAAGTAGTGAAGAAGGAATGATTAAATGTATGTCCCTTTGTTCTTAGTCCGACGACGCTGGCTGTATAGGTTATCACTCGAATGCTCACCTTCACTCATGAACTTTAGTTTTATTCGTGCTATATACTTTTGAAGTGAAATGGAGGAAAATGACTACTTAGGCGTATGCTCCTCTTATAAAGATTCTAATAAAGACAAAGAAGAGTGATCTCTTCTGTCCAAAAGGGTAAACCAACTTTGAAAGAGAAAATAGAGCAACAGACAATATGCCATAAAAGTTATTTAATAGCACTTTCTTTTGTTTTTGATAGCGCTGAAAAGCGCTATTAACCGTGCCACTAACGTGAACGATTTTGTTTAATATCACTTTAAAAGAGCTATTAAAGTACTAATTTTTAATATAAAAATAATAATTAATTAAAACAATAAGTTTAAAGGAGCCAAACGAAATTCGTGGGGGAAAAGGAAAATTTTAGCGCAAACAGTAGCGTCGGCCTGAACCGTCGCTAATATAAGAAAATAATAATTAATTAAGACAATAACTAATAAGGAGGCAAACGAAATTTGTTATGGGAAATGAATATTTTTTCAAAAACAATAGCGCCGGCCAGAACCGTCGCTAATATAAAAAAATAAATAATTATTTAAAATAATAACTAAAAAGGAGGCAAATTAAATTGGTGGGTGTAATGAAATTTTCACACAAACATGTAGCGTAGGTCCAAATAAACGTTTTGTCAACACCAAGTATTTTTCTCGAAATCAAACCATTTTCAAAATATTTTCATAACAAATGCACTCGGAGGACACATGCATTAAGTAGTGAAGAAGGAATGATAAAATGTATGTCCCTTTGTTCTTAGTCCTACGACGCTGGCTGTATAAGTTATCGCTCAAGTGCTCACATTCACTCATGAACTTTAGTTTTATTCGTGCTATATACTTTTGAAGTGCAATGGAGGAAAATGACTACTTAGGCGTATGCTCCTCTTATAAAGATTCTAATAAAGACAAAGAAGAGTGATCTCTTCTGTCCAAAAGGGTAAACCAACTTTGAAAGAGAAAATAGAGCAATAGACAATATGTCATAAAATTTTTAATAGCACTTTCTTTTGTTTTTGATAGCGCTGAAATGCGCTATTAACCATGCCACTAATGTGAACGATTTTGATTAATATCACTTTAAAAGAGCAATTAAAGTACTAGTTTTTAATATAAAAATAATAAAGAATTAAAAAAATAAGTTTAAAGGAGCCAAACGAAATTTGTGGGGGAAAATGAAAATTTTAGCACAAACAGTAGCGTCGGCCTGAACATGTAGCGTAGGTCCAAATAAACGTTTTGTCAACACCAAGTATTTTTCTCGAAATCAAACCATTTTCAAAATATTTTCATAACAAATGCACTCGGAGGACGCATGCATTAAGTAGTGAAGAAGGAATGATTAAATGTATGTCCCTTTGTTCTTAGTCCGACGACGCTGGCTGTATAAGTTATCGCTCAAGTGCTCACATTCACTCATGAACTTTAGTTTTATTCGTGCTATATACTTTTGAAGTGCAATGGAGGAAAATGAGTACTTAGGCGTATGCTCCTCTTATAAAGATTCTAATAAAGACAAAGAAGAGTGATCTCTTCTGTCCAAAAGGGTAAACCAACTTTGAAAGAGAAAATAGAGCAACAGACAATATGTCATAAAAGTTATTTAATAGCACTTACTTTTGTTTTTGATAGCACTGAAATGTTCTATTAACCATGCCACTAATGTGAACGATTTTGTTTAATATCACTTTAAAAGAGCAATTAAAGTACTAGTTTTTAATATAAAAATAATAAAGAATTAAAAAAATAAGTTTAAAGGAGCCAAACGAAATTTGTGGGGGAAAATGAAAATTTTAGCACAAACAGTAGCATCGGCCTGAACCGTCGCTAATATAAGAAAATAAGAATTAATTAAGACAATAACTAATAAAGAGGCAAACAAAATTTGTTATGGGAAATGAATATTTTTTCAAAAACAATAGCGCCGGCCTGAACCGTCGCTAATATAAAAAAATAAATAATTATTTAAAATAATAACTAAAAAGGAGGCAAATTAAATTGGTGGGTGTAATGAAATTTTCGCACAAACATGTAGCGTAGGTCCAAATAAACGTTTTGTCAACACCAAGTATTTTTCTCGAAATCAAACAATTTTCAAAATATTTTCATAACAAATGCACTCAGAGGACACATGCATTAAGTAGTGAAGAAGGAATGATTAAATGTATGTCCCTTTGTTCTTAGTCCGACGACGCTGGCTGTATAAGTTATCACTCGAATGCTCACATTCACTCATGAACTTTAGTTTTATTCGTGCTATATACTTTTGAAGTGCAATGGAGGAAAATGACTACTTAGGCATATGCTCCTCTTATAAAGATTCTAATAAAGACAAAGAAGAGTGATCTCTTCTGTCCAAAAGGGTAAACTAACTTTGAAAGAGAAAATAGAGCAACAGACAATATGTCATAAAAGTTATTTAATAGCACTTTATTTTGTTTTTGATAGCGCTGAAAAGCGCTATTAACCATGCCACTAATGTGAACGATTTTGTTTAATATCACTTTAAAAGAGCAATTAAAGTACTAGTTTTTAATATAAAAATAATAATTAATTAAAACAATAAGTTTAAAGGAGCCAAACGAAATTCGTGGGGGAAAAGGAAAATTTTAGCACAAACAGTAGCGTCGGCCTGAACCGTCGCTAATATAAGAAAATAAGAATTAATTAAGACAATAACTAATAAGGAGGCAAACGAAATTTGTTATGGGAAATGAACATTTTTTCAAAAACAATAGCGCCGGCCTGAACCGTCGCTAATATAAAAAAATAAATAATTATTTAAAATAATAACTAAAAAGGAGGCAAATTAAATTGGTGGGTGTAATGAAATTTTCGCACAAACATGTAGCGTAGGTCCAAATAAACGTTTTGTAAACACCAAGTATTTTTCTCGAAATCAAACAATTTTCAAAATATTTTCATAACAAATGCACTCGGAGGACACATGCATTAAGTAGTGAAGAAGGAATGATTAAATGTATGTCCCTTTGTTCTTAGTCCAACGATGCTGGTTGTATAGGTTATCGCTCGAGTGCTCACATTCACTCATGAACTTTAGTTTTATTCGTGCTATATACTTTTGAAGTGAAATGGAGGAAAATGACTACTTAGGTGTATGCTCCTCTTATAAAGATTCTAATAAAGACAAAGAAGAGTGATCTCTTCTGTCCAAAAGGGTAAACCAACTTTGAAAGAGAAAATAGAGCAACAGACAATATGCCATAAAAGTTATTTAATAGCACTTTCTTTTGTTTTTGATAGCGCTGAAAAGCGCTATTAACCGTGCCACTAATGTGAACGATTTTGTTTAATATCACTTTAAAAGAGCTATTAAAGTACTAATTTTTAATATAAAAATAATAATTAATTAAAACAATAAGTTTAAAGGAGCCAAACGAAATTCGTGGGGGAAAAGGAAAATTTTAGCACAAACAGTAGCGTTGGCCTGAACCGTCGCTAATATAAGAAAATAAGAATTAATTAAGACAATAACTAATAAGGAGGCAAACGAAATTTGTTATGGGAAATGAATATTTTTTCAAAAACAATAGCGCCGGCCTGAACCGTCGCTAATATAAAAAAATAAATAATTATTTAAAATAATAACTAAAAAGGAGGTAAATTAAATTGGTGGGTGTAATGAAATTTTCGCACAAACATGTAGCGTAGGTCCAAATAAACGTTTTGTCAACACCAAGTATTTTTCTCGAAATCAAACCATTTTCAAAATATTTTCATAACAAATGCACTCGGAGGACACATGCATTAAGTAGTGAAGGAGGAATGATTTAATGTATGTCCCTTTGTTCTTAGTCTGACGATGCTGGCTGTATAGGTTATCCCTCGAGTGCTCACATTCACTCATGAACTTTAGTTTTATTCGTGCTATATACTTTTGAAGTGCAATGGAGGAAAATGACTACTTAGGCGTATGCTCCTCTTATAAAGATTCTAATAAAGACAAAGAAGAGTGATCTCTTCTATCCAAAAGGGTAAACCATCTTTGAAAGAGAATATAGAGCAACAGACAATATGCCATAAAAGTTATTTAATAGCACTTTCTTTTGTTTTTGATAGCGCTGAAAAGCGCTATTAACCGTGCCACTAATGTGAACGATTTTGTTTAATATAACTTTAAAAGAGCTATTAAAGTACTAGTTTTTAATATAAAAATAATAATTAATTAAAACAATAAGTTTAAAGGAGCCAAACAAAATTCGTGGGGAAAAATGAAAATTTTAGCACAAACAGTAGCTTCGGCCTGAACCGTCGCTAATATAAGAAAATAAGAATTAATTAAGATAATAACTAATAAAGAGGCAAACGAAATTTGTTATGGGAAATGAATATTTTTTCAAAAACAATAGCGCCGGCCTGAACCGTCGCTAATATAAAAAAATAAATAATTATTTAAAATAATAACTAAAACGGAGGCAAATTAAATTGGTGGGTGTAATGAAATTTTCGCACAAACATGTAGCGTAGGTCCAAATAAACGTTTTGTCAACACCAAGTATTTTTCTCGAAATCAAACAATTTTCAAAATATTTTCATAACAAATGCACTCGGAGGACACATGCATTAAATAGTGAAGAAGGAATGATTAAATGTATGTCCCTTTGTTCTTAGTCCGACGACGCTGGCTGTATAAGTTATCACTCGAATGCTCACATTCACTCATGAACTTTAGTTTTATTCGTGCTATATACTTTTGAAGTGCAACGGAGGAAAATGACTACTTAGGCGTATGCTCCTCTTATAAAGATTCTAATAAAGACAAAGAAGAGTGATCTCTTCTGTCCAAAAGGGTAAACTAACTTTGAAAGAGAAAATAGAGCAACAGACAATATGTCATAAAAGTTATTTAATAGCACTTTCTTTTGTTTTTGATAGCGCTGAAAAGCGCTATTAACCATGCCACTAATGTGAAAGATTTTGTTTAATATCACTTTAAAAGAGCAATTAAAGTACTAGTTTTTAATATAAAAATAATAAAGAAATTAAAAAAATAAGTATAAAGGAGCCAAACGAAATTTGTGGGGGAAAATGAAAATTTTAGCACAAACAATAGCGTCGGTCTGAACCGTCGCTAATATAAGAAAATAAGAATTAATTAAGACAATAACTAATAAGGAGGCAAACAAAATTTGTTATGGGAAATGAATATTTTTTCAAAAACAATAGCGTCGGCCTGAACCGTCGCTAATATAAAAAAATAAATAATTATTTAAAAGAATAACTAAAAAGGGGGCAAATTATATTGGTGGGTGTAATGAAATTTTCGCACAAACAGTAGCGTAGGTCCAAATAAACGTTTTGTCAACAACAAGTATTTTTCTGGAAATCAAACCATTTTAAAAATATTTTCATAACAAATGCACTCGGAGGACACATGCATTAAGTAGTGAAGAAGGAATAATTAAATGTATGTCCCTTTGTTCTTAGGCCGACGACGCTGGCTGTATAGGTTATCACTCGAATGCTCACCTTCACTCATGAACTTTAGTTTTATTCGTGCTATATACTTTTGAAGTGAAATGGAGGAAAATGATCACTTAGGCGTATGCTCCTCTGATAAAGATTCTAATAAAGACAAAGAAGAGTGATCTCTTCTGTCCAAAAGGGTAAACCAACTTTGAAAGAGAAAATAGAGCAACAAACAATATGCCATAAAAGTTATTTAATAGCACTTTCTTTTGTTTTTGATAGCGCTGAAAAGCGCTATTAACCGTGCCACTAATGTGAACGATTTTGTGTAATATCACTTTAAAAGAGCTATTAAAGTACTAATTTTTAATATAAAAATAATAATTAATTAAACAAATAAGTTTAAAGGAGCCAAACGAAATTCGTGGGGGAAAAGGAAAATTTTAGCACAAACAGTAGTGTCGGCCTGAACCGTCGCTAATATAAGAAAATAAGAATTAATTAAGACAATAACTAATAAGGAGGCAAACGAAATTTGTTATGGGAAATGAACATTTTTTCAAAAACAATAGCGCCGGCCTGAACCGTCGCTAATATAAAATAATAAATAATTATTTAAAATAATAACTAAAAAGGAGGCAAATTAAATTGGTGGGTGTAATGAAATTTTCGCACAAACATGTAGCGTAGGTCCGAATAAACGTTTTGTCAACACCAAGTATTTTTCTCGAAATCAAACAATTTTCAAAATATTTTCATAACAAATGCACTCGGAGGACACATGCATTAAGTAGTGAAGAAGGAATGATTAAATGTATGTCCCTTTGTTCTTAGTCCGACGAGGCTGGTTGTATAGGTTATCGCTCGAGTGCTCACATTCACTCATGAACTTTAGTTTTATTCGTGCTATATACTTTTGAAGTGAAATGGAGGAAAATGACTACTTAGGTGTATGCTCCTCTTATAAAGATTCTAATAAAGACAAAGAAGAGTGATCTCTTCTGTCCAAAAGGGTAAACCAACTTTGAAAGAGAAAATAGAGCAACAGACAATATGCCATAAAAGTTATTTAATAGCACTTTCTTTTGTTTTTGATAGCGCTGAAAAGCGCTATTAACCGTGCCACTAATGTGAACGATTTTGTTTAATATCACTTTAAAAGAGCTATTAAAGTACTAATTTTTAATATAAAAATAATAATTAATTAAAACAATAAGTTTAAAGGAGCCAAACGAAATTCGTGGGGGAAAAGGAAAATTTTAGCACAAACAGTAGCGTTGGCCTGAACCGTCGCTAATATAAGAAAATAAGAATTAATTAAGACAATAACTAATAAGGAGGCAAACGAAATTTGTTATGGGAAATGAATATTTTTTCAAAAACAATAGCGCCGGCCTGAACCGTCGCTAATATAAAAAAATAAATAATTATTTAAAATAATAACTAAAAAGGAGGTAAATTAAATTGGTGGGTGTAATGAAATTTTCGCACAAACATGTAGCGTAGGTCCAAATAAACGTTTTGTCAACACCAAGTATTTTTCTCGAAATCAAACCATTTTCAAAATATTTTCATAACAAATGCACTCGGAGGACACATGCATTAAGTAGTGAAGGAGGAATGATTTAATGTATGTCCCTTTGTTCTTAGTCTGACGATGCTGGCTGTATAGGTTATCCCTCGAGTGCTCACATTCACTCATGAACTTTAGTTTTATTCGTGCTATATACTTTTGAAGTGCAATGGAGGAAAATGACTACTTAGGCGTATGCTCCTCTTATAAAGATTCTAATAAAGACAAAGAAGAGTGATCTCTTCTATCCAAAAGGGTAAACCATCTTTGAAAGAGAAAATAGAGCAACAGACAATATGCCATAAAAGTTATTTAATAGCACTTTCTTTTGTTTTTGATAGCGCTGAAAAGCGCTATTAACCGTGCCACTAATGTGAACGATTTTGTTTAATATAACTTTAAAAGAGCTATTAAAGTACTAGTTTTTAATATAAAAATAATAATTAATTAAAACAATAAGTTTAAAGGAGCCAAACAAAATTCGTGGGGGAAAATGAAAATTTTAGCACAAACAGTAGCTTCGGCCTGAACCGTCGCTAATATAAGAAAATAAGAATTAATTAAGATAATAACTAATAAAGAGGCAAACGAAATTTGTTATGGGAAATGAATATTTTTTCAAAAACAATAGCGCCGGCCTGAACCGTCGCTAATATAAAAAAATAAATAATTATTTAAAATAATAACTAAAACGGAGGCAAATTAAATTGGTGGGTGTAATGAAATTTTCGCACAAACATGTAGCGTAGGTCCAAATAAACGTTTTGTCAACACCAAGTATTTTTCTCGAAATCAAACAATTTTCAAAATATTTTCATAACAAATGCACTCGGAGGACACATGCATTAAATAGTGAAGAAGGAATGATTAAATGTATGTCCCTTTGTTCTTAGTCCGACGACGCTGGCTGTATAAGTTATCACTCGAATGCTCACATTCACTCATGAACTTTAGTTTTATTCGTGCTATATACTTTTGAAGTGCAACGGAGGAAAATGACTACTTAGGCGTATGCTCCTCTTATAAAGATTCTAATAAAGACAAAGAAGAGTGATCTCTTCTGTCCAAAAGGGTAAACTAACTTTGAAAGAGAAAATAGAGCAACAGACAATATGTCATAAAAGTTATTTAATAGCACTTTCTTTTGTTTTTGATAGCGCTGAAAAGCGCTATTAACCATGCCACTAATGTGAAAGATTTTGTTTAATATCACTTTAAAAGAGCAATTAAAGTACTAGTTTTTAATATAAAAATAATAAAGAAATTAAAAAAATAAGTTTAAAGGAGCCAAACGAAATTTGTGGGGGAAAATGAAAATTTTAGCACAAACAATAGCGTCGGTCTGAACCGTCGCTAATATAAGAAAATAAGAATTAATTAAGACAATAACTAATAAGGAGGCAAACAAAATTTGTTATGGGAAATGAATATTTTTTCAAAAACAATAGCGTCGGCCTGAACCGTCGCTAATATAAAAAAATAAATAATTATTTAAAAGAATAACTAAAAAGGGGGCAAATTATATTGGTGGGTGTAATGAAATTTTCGCACAAACAGTAGCGTAGGTCCAAATAAACGTTTTGTCAACAACAAGTATTTTTCTGGAAATCAAACCATTTTAAAAATATTTTCATAACAAATGCACTCGGAGGACACATGCATTAAGTAGTGAAGAAGGAATAATTAAATGTATGTCCCTTTGTTCTTAGGCCGACGACGCTGGCTGTATAGGTTATCACTCGAATGCTCACCTTCACTCATGAACTTTAGTTTTATTCGTGCTATATACTTTTGAAGTGAAATGGAGGAAAATGATCACTTAGGCGTATGCTCCTCTGATAAAGATTCTAATAAAGACAAAGAAGAGTGATCTCTTCTGTCCAAAAGGGTAAACCAACTTTGAAAGAGAAAATAGAGCAACAAACAATATGCCATAAAAGTTATTTAATAGCACTTTCTTTTGTTTTTGATAGCGCTGAAAAGCGCTATTAACCGTGCCACTAATGTGAACGATTTTGTGTAATATCACTTTAAAAGAGCTATTAAAGTACTAATTTTTAATATAAAAATAATAATTAATTAAACAAATAAGTTTAAAGGAGCCAAACGAAATTCGTGGGGGAAAAGGAAAATTTTAGCACAAACAGTAGTGTCGGCCTGAACCGTCGCTAATATAAGAAAATAAGAATTAATTAAGACAATAACTAATAAGGAGGCAAACGAAATTTGTTATGGGAAATGAACATTTTTTCAAAAACAATAGCGCCGGCCTGAACCGTCGCTAATATAAAATAATAAATAATTATTTAAAATAATAACTAAAAAGGAGGCAAATTAAATTGGTGGGTGTAATGAAATTTTCGCACAAACATGTAGCGTAGGTCCGAATAAACGTTTTGTCAACACCAAGTATTTTTCTCGAAATCAAACAATTTTCAAAATATTTTCATAACAAATGCACTCGGAGGACACATGCATTAAGTAGTGAAGAAGGAATGATTAAATGTATGTCCCTTTGTTCTTAGTCCGACGAGGCTGGTTGTATAGGTTATCGCTCGAGTGCTCACATTCACTCATGAACTTTAGTTTTATTCGTGCTATATACTTTTGAAGTGAAATGGAGGAAAATGACTACTTAGGTGTATGCTCCTCTTATAAAGATTCTAATAAAGACAAAGAAGAGTGATCTCTTCTGTCCAAAAGGGTAAACCAACTTTGAAAGAGAAAATAGAGCAACAGACAATATGCCATAAAAGTTATTTAATAGCACTTTCTTTTGTTTTTGATAGCGCTGAAAAGCGCTATTAACCGTGCCACTAATGTGAACGATTTTGTTTAATATCACTTTAAAAGAGCTATTAAAGTACTAATTTTTAATATAAAAATAATAATTAATTAAAACAATAAGTTTAAAGGAGCCAAACGAAATTCGTGGGGGAAAAGGAAAATTTTAGCACAAACAGTAGCGTTGGCCTGAACCGTCGCTAATATAAGAAAATAAGAATTAATTAAGACAATAACTAATAAGGAGGCAAACGAAATTTGTTATGGGAAATGAATATTTTTTCAAAAACAATAGCGCCGGCCTGAACCGTCGCTAATATAAAAAAATAAATAATTATTTAAAATAATAACTAAAAAGGAGGTAAATTAAATTGGTGGGTGTAATGAAATTTTCGCACAAACATGTAGCGTAGGTCCAAATAAACGTTTTGTCAACACCAAGTATTTTTCTCGAAATCAAACCATTTTCAAAATATTTTCATAACAAATGCACTCGGAGGACACATGCATTAAGTAGTGAAGGAGGAATGATTTAATGTATGTCCCTTTGTTCTTAGTCTGACGATGCTGGCTGTATAGGTTATCCCTCGAGTGCTCACATTCACTCATGAACTTTAGTTTCATTCGTGCTATATACTTTTGAAGTGCAATGGAGGAAAATGACTACTTAGGCGTATGCTCCTCTTATAAAGATTCTAATAAAGACAAAGAAGAGTGATCTCTTCTATCCAAAAGGGTAAACCAACTTTGAAAGAGAAAATAGAGCAACAGACAATATGCCATAAAAGTTATTTAATAGCACTTTCTTTTGTTTTTGATAGCGCTGAAAAGCGCTATTAACCGTGCCACTAATGTGAACGATTTTGTTTAATATAACTTTAAAAGAGCTATTAAAGTACTAGTTTTTAATATAAAAATAATAATTAATTAAAACAATAAGTTTAAAGGAGCCAAACAAAATTCGTGGGGGAAAATGAAAATTTTAGCACAAACAGTAGCGTCGGCCTGAACCGTCGCTAAATTAGAAAATAAGAATTAATTAAGATAATAACTAATAAAGAGGCAAACGAAATTTGTTATGGGAAATGAATATTTTTTCAAAAACAATAGCGCCGGCCTGAACCGTCGCTAATATAAAAAAATAAATAATTATTTAAAATAATAACTAAAAAGGAGGCAAATTAAATTGGTGGGTGTAATTAAATTTTCGCACAAACATGTAGCGTAGGTCCAAATAAACGTTTTGTCAACACCAAGTATTTTTCTCGAAATCAAACAATTTTCAAAATATTTTCATAACAAATGCACTCGGAGGACACATGCATTAAATAGTGAAGAAGGAATGATTAAATGTATGTCCGTTTGTTCTTAGTCCGACGACGCTGGCTGTATAAGTTATCACTCGAATGCTCACATTCACTCATGATCTTTAGTTTTATTCGTGCTATATACTTTTGAAGTGCAACGGAGGAAAATGACTACTTAGGCGTATGCTCCTCTTATAAAGATTCTAAAAAAGACAAAGAAGAGTGATCTCTTCTGTCCAAAAGGGTAAACTAACTTTGAAAGAGAAAATAGAGCAACAGACAATATGTCATAAAAGTTATTTAATAGCACTTTCTTTTGTTTTTGATAGCGCTGAAAAGCGCTATTAACCATGCCACTAATGTGAACGATTTTGTTTAATATCACTTTAAAAGAGCAATTAAAGTACTAGTTTTTAATATAAAAATAATAAAGAAATTAAAAAAATAAGTTTAAAGGAGCCAAACGAAATTTGTGGGGGAAAATGAAAATTTTAGCACAAACAATAGCGTCGGTCTGAACCGTCGCTAATATAAGAAAATAAGAATTAATTAAGACAATAACTAATAAGGAGGCAAACAAAATTTGTTATGGGAAATGAATATTTTTTCAAAAACAATAGCGTCGGCCTGAACCGTCGCTAATATAAAAAATAAATAATTATTTAAAAGAATAACTAAAAAGGGGGCAAATTAAATTGGTGGGTGTAATGAAATTTTCGCACAAACAGTAGCGTAGGTCCAAATAAACGTTTTGTCAACAACAAGTATTTTTCTGGAAATCAAACCATTTTCAAAATATTTTCATAACAAATGCACTCGGAGGACACATGCATTAAGTAGTGAAGAAGGAATAATTAAATGTATGTCCCTTTGTTCTTAGGCCGACGACGCTGGCTGTATAGGTTATCACTCGAATGCTCACCTTCACTCATGAACTTTAGTTTTATTCGTGCTATATACTTTTGAAGTGAAATGGAGGAAAATGATCACTTAGGCGTATGCTCCTCTGATAAAGATTCTAATAAAGACAAAGAAGAGTGATCTCTTCTGTCCAAAAGGGTAAACCAACTTTGAAAGAGAAAATAGAGCAACAGACAATATGCCATAAAAGTTATTTAATAGCACTTTCTTTTGTTTTTGATAGCGCTGAAAAGCGCTATTAACCGTGCCACTAATGTGAACGATTTTGTGTAATATCACTTTAAAAGAGCTATTAAAGTACTAATTTTTAATATAAAAATAATAATTAATTAAACAAATAAGTTTAAAGGAGCCAAACGAAATTCGTGGGGGAAAAGGAAAATTTTAGCACAAACAGTAGTGTCGGCCTGAACCGTCGCTAATATAAGAAAATAAGAATTAATTAAGACAATAACTAATAAGGAGGCAAACGAAATTTGTTATGGGAAATGAACATTTTTTCAAAAACAATAGCGCCGGCCTGAACCGTCGCTAATATAAAATAATAAATAATTATTTAAAATAATAACTAAAAAGGAGGCAAATTAAATTGGTGGGTGTAATGAAATTTTCGCACAAACATGTAGCGTAGGTCCGAATAAACGTTTTGTCAACACCAAGTATTTTTCTCGAAATCAAACAATTTTCAAAATATTTTCATAACAAATGCACTCGGAGGACACATGCATTAAGTAGTGAAGAAGGAATGATTAAATGTATGTCCCTTTGTTCTTAGTCCGACGAGGCTGGTTGTATAGGTTATCGCTCGAGTGCTCACATTCACTCATGAACTTTAGTTTTATTCGTGCTATATACTTTTGAAGTGAAATGGAGGAAAATGACTACTTAGGTGTATGCTCCTCTTATAAAGATTCTAATAAAGACAAAGAAGAGTGATCTCTTCTGTCCAAAAGGGTAAACCAACTTTGAAAGAGAAAATAGAGCAACAGACAATATGCCATAAAAGTTATTTAATAGCACTTTCTTTTGTTTTTGATAGCGCTGAAAAGCGCTATTAACCGTGCCACTAATGTGAACGATTTTGTTTAATATCACTTTAAAAGAGCTATTAAAGTACTAATTTGTAATATAAAAATAATAATTAATTAAAACAATAAGTTTAAAGGAGCCAAACGAAATTCGTGGGGGAAAAGGAAAATTTTAGCACAAACAGTAGCGTTGGCCTGAACCGTCGCTAATATAAGAAAATAAGAATTAATTAAGACAATAACTAATAAGGAGGCAAACGAAATTTGTTATGGGAAATGAATATTTTTTCAAAAACAATAGCGCCGGCCTGAACCGTCGCTAATATAAAAAAATAAATAATTATTTAAAATAATAACTAAAAAGGAGGCAAATTAAATTGGTGGGTGTAATGAAATTTTCGCACAAACATGTAGCGTAGGTCCGAATAAACGTTTTGTCAACACCAAGTATTTTTCTCGAAATCAAACAATTTTCAAAATATTTTCATAACAAATGCACTCGGAGGACACATGCATTAAGTAGTGAAGGAGGAATGATTTAATGTATGTCCCTTTGTTCTTAGTCTGACGATGCTGGCTGTATAGGTTATCCCTCGAGTGCTCACATTCACTCATGAACTTTAGTTTTATTCGTGCTATATACTTTTGAAGTGAAATGGAGGAAAATGATCACTTAGGCGTATGCTCCTCTGATAAAGATTCTAATAAAGACAAAGAAGAGTGATCTCTTCTGTCCAAAAGGGTAAACCAACTTTGAAAGAGAAAATAGAGCAACAGACAATATGCCATAAAAGTTATTTAATAGCACTTTCTTTTGTTTTTGATAGCGCTGAAAAGCGCTATTAACCGTGCCACTAATGTGAACGATTTTGTGTAATATCACTTTAAAAGAGCTATTAAAGTACTAATTTTTAATATAAAAATAATAATTAATTAAACAAATAAGTTTAAAGGAGCCAAACGAAATTCGTGGGGGAAAAGGAAAATTTTAGCACAAACAGTAGTGTCGGCCTGAACCGTCGCTAATATAAGAAAATAAGAATTAATTAAGACAATAACTAATAAGGAGGCAAACGAAATTTGTTATGGGAAATGAACATTTTTTCAAAAACAATAGCGCCGGCCTGAACCGTCGCTAATATAAAATAATAAATAATTATTTAAAATAATAACTAAAAAGGAGGCAAATTAAATTGGTGGGTGTAATGAAATTTTCGCACAAACATGTAGCGTAGGTCCGAATAAACGTTTTGTCAACACCAAGTATTTTTCTCGAAATCAAACAATTTTCAAAATATTTTCATAACAAATGCACTCGGAGGACACATGCATTAAGTAGTGAAGAAGGAATGATTAAATGTATGTCCCTTTGTTCTTAGTCCGACGAGGCTGGTTGTATAGGTTATCGCTCGAGTGCTCACATTCACTCATGAACTTTAGTTTTATTCGTGCTATATACTTTTGAAGTGAAATGGAGGAAAATGACTACTTAGGTGTATGCTCCTCTTATAAAGATTCTAATAAAGACAAAGAAGAGTGATCTCTTCTGTCCAAAAGGGTAAACCAACTTTGAAAGAGAAAATAGAGCAACAGACAATATGCCATAAAAGTTATTTAATAGCACTTTCTTTTGTTTTTGATAGCGCTGAAAAGCGCTATTAACCGTGCCACTAATGTGAACGATTTTGTTTAATATCACTTTAAAAGAGCTATTAAAGTACTAATTTGTAATATAAAAATAATAATTAATTAAAACAATAAGTTTAAAGGAGCCAAACGAAATTCGTGGGGGAAAAGGAAAATTTTAGCACAAACAGTAGCGTTGGCCTGAACCGTCGCTAATATAAGAAAATAAGAATTAATTAAGACAATAACTAATAAGGAGGCAAACGAAATTTGTTATGGGAAATGAATATTTTTTCAAAAACAATAGCGCCGGCCTGAACCGTCGCTAATATAAAAAAATAAATAATTATTTAAAATAATAACTAAAAAGGAGGCAAATTAAATTGGTGGGTGTAATGAAATTTTCGCACAAACATGTAGCGTAGGTCCGAATAAACGTTTTGTCAACACCAAGTATTTTTCTCGAAATCAAACAATTTTCAAAATATTTTCATAACAAATGCACTCGGAGGACACATGCATTAAGTAGTGAAGAAGGAATGATTAAATGTATGTCCCTTTGTTCTTAGTCCGACGACGCTGGTTGTATAGGTTATCGCTCGAGTGCTCACATTCACTCATGAACTTTAGTTTTATTCGTGCTATATACTTTTGAAGTGAAATGGAGGAAAATGACTACTTAGGTGTATGCTCCTCTTATAAAGATTCTAATAAAGACAAAGAAGAGTGATCTCTTCTGTCCAAAAGGGTAAACCAACTTTGAAAGAGAAAATAGAGCAACAGACAATATGCCATAAAAGTTATTTAATAGCACTTTCTTTTGTTTTTGATAGCGCTGAAAAGCGCTATTAACCGTGCCACTAATGTGAACGATTTTGTTTAATATCACTTTAAAAGAGCTATTAAAGTACTAATTTTTAATATAAAAATAATAATTAATTAAAACAATAAGTTTAAAGGAGCCAAACGAAATTCGTGGGGGAAAAGGAAAATTTTAGCACAAACAGTAGCGTTGGCCTGAACCGTCGCTAATATAAAAAAATAAGAATTAATTAAGACAATAACTAATAAGGAGGCAAACGAAATTTGTTATGGGAAATGAATATTTTTTCAAAAACAATAGCGCCGGCCTGAACCGTCGCTAATATAAAAAAATAAATAATTATTTAAAATAATAACTAAAAAGGAGGCAAATTAAATTGGTGGGTGTAATGAAATTTTCGCACAAACATGTAGCGTAGGTCCAAATAAACGTTTTGTCAACACCAAGTATTTATCTCGAAATCAAACCATTTTAAAATATTTTCATAACAAATGCACTAGGAGGACACATGCATTAAGTAGTGAAGGAGGAATGATTTAATGTATGTCCCTTTGTTCTTAGTCTGACGATGCTGGCTGTATAGGTTATCCCTCGAGTGCTCACATTCACTCATGAACTTTAGTTTTATTCGTGCTATATACTTTTGAAGTGCAATGGAGGAAAATGACTACTTAGGCGTATGCTCCTCTTATAAAGATTCTAATAAAGACAAAGAAGAGTGATCTCTTCTATCCAAAAGGGTAAACCAACTTTGAAAGAGAAAATAGAGCAACAGACAATATGCCATAAAAGTTATTTAATAGCACTTTCTTTTGTTTTTGATAGCGCTGAAAAGCGCTATTAATCGTGCCACTAATGTGAACGATTTTGTTTAATATAACTTTAAAAGAGCTATTAAAGTACTAGTTTTTAATATAAAAATAATAATTAATTAAAACAATAAGTTTAAAGGAGCCAAACAAAATTCGTGGGGGAAAATGAAAATTTTAGCACAAACAGTAGCGTCGGCCTGAACCGTCGCTAATATAAGAAAATAAGAATTAATTAAGATAATAACTAATAAAGAGGCAAACGAAATTTGTTATGGGAAATGAATATTTTTTCAAAAACAATAGCGCCGGCCTGAACCGTCGCTAATATAAAAAAATAAATAATTATTTAAAATAATAACTAAAAAGGAGGCAAATTAAATTGGTGGGTGTAATGAAATTTTCGCACAAACATGTAGCGTAGGTCCAAATAAACGTTTTGTCAACACCAAGTATTTTTCTCGAAATCAAACAATTTTCAAAATATTTTCATAACAAATGCACTCGGAGGACACATGCATTAAATAGTGAAGAAGGAATGATTAAATGTATGTCCCTTTGTTCTTAGTCCGACGACGCTGGCTGTATAAGTTATCACTCGAATGCTCACATTCACTCATGAACTTTAGTTTTATTCGTGCTATATACTTTTGAAGTGCAACGGAGGAAAATGACTACTTAGGCGTATGCTCCTCTTATAAAGATTCTAATAAAGACAAAGAAGAGTGATCTCTTCTGTCCAAAAGGGTAAACCAACTTTGAAAGAGAAAATAGAGCAACAGACAATATGTCATAAAATTTATTTAATAGCACTTTCTTTTGTTTTTGATAGCTCTGAAAAGCGCTATTAACCATGCCACTAATGTGAACGATTTTGTTTAATATCACTTTAAAAGAGCTATTAAAGTACTAGTTTTTAATATAAAAATAATAAAGAATTAAAAAAATAAGTTTAAAGGAGCCAAACGAAATTCGTGGGGGAAAATGAAAATTTTAGCACAAACAATAGCGTCGGCCTGAACCGTCGCCAATATAAAAAAATAAGAATTAATTAAGACAATAACTAATAAGGAGGCAAACGAAATTTGTTATGGGAAATTAATATTTTTTCAAAAACAATAGCATCGTCCTGAACCGTCGCTAATATAAAAAAATAAATAATTATTTAAAATAATAACTAAAAAGGGGGCAAATTAAATTGGTGGGTGTAATGAAATTTTGCACAAACAGTAGCGTAGGTCCAAATAAACGTTTTGTCAACAACAAGTATTTTTCTGGAAATCAAACCATTTTCAAAATATTTTCATAACAAATGCACTCGGAGGACACATGCATTAAGTAGTGAAGAAGGAATGATTAAATGTATGTCCCTTTGTTCTTAGTCCGACGACGCTGGTTGTATAGGATATCGCTAGAGTGCCTACATTCACTCATGAACTTTAGTTTTATTCGTGCTATATACTTTTGAAGTGCAATGGAGGAAAATGACTACTTAGGCGTATGCTCCTCTTATAAAGATTCTAATAAAGACAAAGAAGAGTGATCTCTTCTGTCCAAAAGGGTAAACCAACTTTGAAAGAGAAAATAGAGCAACAGACAATATGCCATAAAAGTTATTTAATAACACTTTCTTTTGTTTTTGATAGCGCTCAAAAGTGTTATTAACCGTGCCACTAATGTGAACGATTTTGTTTAATATCACTTTAAAAGAGCTATTAAAGTACTAGTTTTTAATATAAAAATAATAATTAATTAAAACAATAAGTTTAAAGGAGCCGAACGAAATTCGTGGGGGAAAATGAAAATTTTAGCACAAACAGTAGCGTCGGCCTGAATCGTCGCTAATATAAGAAAATAAGAATTAATTAAGACAATAACTAATAAGGAGGCAAATGAAATTTGTTATGGGAAATGAATATTTTTTCAAAAACAATAGCGTCGTCCTGAACCGTCGCTAATATAAAAAAATAAATAATTATTTAAAATAATAACTAAAAAGGAGGTAAATTAAATTGGTGGGTGTAATGAAATTTTCGCACAAACATGTAGCGTAGGTCCAAATAAACTTTTTGTCAACACCAAGTATTTTTCTCGAAATCAAACCATTTTCAAAATATTTTCATAACAAATGCACTCGGAGGACACATGCATTAAGTAGTGAAGAAGGAATGATTAAATGTATGTCCCTTTGTTCTTAGTCCGACGACGCTGGTTGTATAGGATATCGCTCGAGTGCTCACATTCACTCATGAACTTTAGTTTTATTCGTGCTATATACTTTTGAAGTGCAATGGAGGAAAATGACTACTTAGGCGTATGCTCCTCTTATAAAGATTCTAATAAAGACAAAGAAGAGTGATCTCTTCTGTCCAAAAGGGTAAACCAACTTTGAAAGAGAAAATAGAGCAACAGACAATATGCCATAAATGTTATTTAATAGCACTTTCTTTTGTTTTTGATAGCGCTCAAAAGTGTTATTAACCGTGCCACTAATGTGAACGATTTTGTTTAATATCACTTTAAAAGAGCTATTAAAGTACTAGTTTTTAATATAAAAATAATAATTAATTAAAACAATAAGTTTAAAGGTGCCGAACGAAATTCGTGGGGGAAAATGAAAATTTTAGCACAAACAGTAGCGTCGGACTGAATCGTCGCTAATATAAGAAAATAAGAATTAATTAAGACAATAACTAATAAGGAGGCAAACGAAATTTGTTATGGGAAATGAATATTTTTTCAAAAACAATAGCGTCGTCCTGAACCGTCGCTAATATAAAAAAATAAATAATTATTTAAAATAATAACTAAAAAGGAGGTAAATTAAATTGGTGGGTGTAATGAAATTTTCGCACAAACATGTAGCGCAGGTCCAAATAAACGTTTTGTCAACACCAAGTATTTTTCTCGAAATCAAACCATTTTCAAAATATTTTCATAACAAATGCACTCGGAGGACACATGCATTAAGTAGTGAAGAAGGAATGATTAAATGTATGTCCCTTTGTTCTTAGTCCGACGACGCTGGTTGTATAGGTTATCGCTCGAGTGCTCACATTCACTCATGAACTTTAGTTTTATTCGTGTTATATACTTTTGAAGTGCAATGGAGGAAAATGACTACTTAGGCGTATGCTCCTCTTATAAAGATTCTAATAAAGACAAAGAAGAGTGATCTCTTCTGTCCAAAAGGGTAAACCAACTTTGAAAGAGAAAATAGAGCAACAGACAATATGCCATAAAAGTTATTTAATAGCACTTTCTTTTGTTTTTGATAGCGCTGAAAAGCGCTATTAACCATGCCACTAATGTGAACGATTTTGTTTAATATCACTTTAAAAGAGCTATTAAAGTACTAGTTTTTAATATAAAAATAATAAAGAATTAAAAAAATAAGTTTAAAGGAGCCAAACGAAATTCATGGGGGAAAATGAAAATTTTAGCACAAACAGTAGCGTCGGCCTGAACCGTCGCCAATATAAGAAAATAAGAATTAATTAAGACAATAATTAATAAGGAGGCAAACGAAATATGTTATGGGAAATTAATATTTTTTCAAAAACAATAGCGTCGTCCTGAACCGTCGCTAATATAAAAAAATAAATAATTATTTAAAATAATAACTAAAAATGGGGCAAATTAAATTGGTGGGTGTAATGAAATTTTCGCACAAACAGTAGCGTAGGTCCAAATAAACGTTTTGTCAACACCAAGTATTTTTCTCGAAATCAAACAATTTTCAAAATATTTTCATAACAAATGCACTCGGAGGACACATGCATTAAATAGTGAAGAAGGAATGATTAAATGTATGTCCCTTTGTTCTTAGTCCGACGACGCTGGCTGTATAAGTTATCACTCGAGTGCCTACATTCACTCATGAACTTTAGTTTTATTCGTGCTATATACTTTTGAAGTGCAACGGAGGAAAATGACTACTTAGGCGTATGCTCCTCTTATAAAGATTCTAATAAAGACAAAGAAGAGTGATCTCTTCTGTCCAAAAGGGTAAACTAACTTTGAAAGAGAAAATAGAGCAACAGACAATATGTCATAAAAGTTATTTAATAGCACTTTCTTTTGTTTTTGATAGCGCTGAAAAACGCTATTAACCGTGCCACTAATTTGAACGATTTTGTTTAATATCACTTTAAAAGAGCAATTAAAGTACTAGTTTTTAATATAAAAATAATAAAGAAATTAAAAAAATATGTTTAAAGGAGCCAAACGAAATTTGTGGGGGAAAATGAAAATTTTAGCACAAACAATAGCGTCGGTCTGAACCGTCGCTAATATAAGAAAATAAGAATTAATTAAGACAATAACTAATAAGGAGGCAAACAAAATTTGTTATGGGAAATGAATATTTTTTCAAAAACAATAGCGTCGGCCTGAACCGTCGCTAATATAAAAAAATAAATAATTATTTAAAATAATAACTAAAAAGGGGGCAAATTAAATTGGTGGGTGTAATGAAATTTTCGCACAAACAGTAGCGTAGGTCCAAATAAACGTTTTGTCAACAACAAGTATTTTTCTGGAAATCAAACCATATTCAAAATATTTTCATAACAAATGCACTCGGAGGACACATGCATTAAGTAGTGAAGAAGGAATAATTAAATGTATGTCCCTTTGTTCTTAGGCCGACGACGCTGGCTGTATAGGTTATCACTCGAATGCTCACCTTCACTCATGAACTTTAGTTTTATTCGTGCTATATACTTTTGAAGTGAAATGGAGGAAAATGACTACTTAGGCGTATGCTCCTCTGATAAAGATTCTAATAAAGACAAAGAAGAGTGATCTCTTCTGTCCAAAAGGGTAAACCAACTTTGAAAGAGAAAATAGAGCAACAGACAATATGCCATAAAAGTTATTTAATAGCACTTTCTTTTGTTTTTGATAGCGCTGAAAAGCGCTATTAACCGTGCCACTAATGTGAACGATTTTGTTTAATATCACTTTAAAAGAGCTATTAAAGTACTAATTTTTAATATAAAAATAATAATTAATTAAACAAATAAGTTTAAAGGAGCCAAACGAAATTCGTGGGGGAAAAGGTAAATTTTAGCACAAATAGTAGTGTCGGCCTGAACCGTCGCTAATATAAGAAAATAAGAATTAATTAAGACAATAACTAATAAGGAGGCAAATGAAATTTGTTATGGGAAATGAATATTTTTTCAAAAACAATAGCGTCGGCCTGAACCGTCGCCAATATAAAAAAATAAATAATTATTTAAAATAATAACTAAAAAGGAGGTAAATTAAATTGGTGGGTGTAATGAAATTTTCGCACAAACAGTAGCGTAGGTCCGAATAAATGTTTTGTCAACACCAAGTATTTTTCTGGAAATCAAACCATTTTCAAAATATTTTCATAACAAATGCACTCGGAGGACACATGCATTAAGTAGTGAAGAATGAATGATTTAATGTATGTCCCTTTGTTCTTAGTCCGACGACGCTGGCTGTATAAGTTATCGCTCAAGTGTTCACATTCACTCATGAACTTAAGTTTTATTCGTGCTATATACTTTTGAAGTTCAACGGAGGAAAATGACTACTTAGGCGTATGCTCCTCTTATAAAGATTCTAATAAAGACAAAGAAGAGTGATCTCTTCTGTCCAAAAGGGTAAACCAACTTTGAAAGAGAAAATAGAGCAACAGACAATATGTCATAAAATTTATTTAATAGCACTTTCTTTTGTTTTTGATAGCTCTGAAAAGCGCTATTAACCATGCCACTAATGTGAACGATTTTGTTTAATATCACTTTAAAAGAGCTATTAAAGTACTAGTTTTTAATATAAAAATAATAAAGAATTAAAAAAATAAGTTTAAAGGAGCCAAACGAAATTCGTGGGGGAAAATGAAAATTTTAGCACAAACAATAGCGTCGGCCTGAACCGTCGCCAATATAAAAAAATAAGAATTAATTAAGACAATAACTAATAAGGAGGCAAACGAAATTTGTTATGGGAAATTAATATTTTTTCAAAAACAATAGCATCGTCCTGAATCGTCGCTAATATAAAAAAATAAATAATTATTTAAAATAATAACTAAAAAGGGGGCAAATTAAATTGGTGGGTGTAATGAAATTTTCGCACAAACAGTAGCGTAGGTCCAAATAAACGTTTTGTCAACAACAAGTATTTTTCTGGAAATCAAACCATTTTCAAAATATTTTCATAACAAATGCACTCGGAGGACACATGCATTAAGTAGTGAAGAAGGAATGATTAAATGTATGTCCCTTTGTTCTTAGTCCGACGACGCTGGTTGTATAGGATATCGCTCGAGTGCCTACATTCACTCATGAACTTTAGTTTTATTCGTGCTATATACTTTTGAAGTGCAATGGAGGAAAATGACTACTTAGGCGTATGCTCCTCTTATAAAGATTCTAATAAAGACAAAGAAGAGTGATCTCTTCTGTCCAAAAGGGTAAACCAACTTTGAAAGAGAAAATAGAGCAACAGACAATATGCCATAAAAGTTATTTGATAGCACTTTCTTTTGTTTTTGATAGCGCTCAAAAGTGTTATTAACCGTGCCACTAATGTGAACGATTTTGTTTAATATCACTTTAAAAGAGCTATTAAAGTACTAGTTTTTAATATAAAAATAATAATTAATTAAAACAATAAGTTTAAAGGAGCCGAACGAAATTCGTGGGGGAAAATGAAAATTTTAGCACAAACAGTAGCGTCGGCCTGAATCGTCGCTAATATAAGAAAATAAGAATTAATTAAGACAATAACTAATAAGGAGGCAAATGAAATTTGTTATGGGAAATGAATATTTTTTCAAAAACAATAGCGCCGTCCTGAACCGTCGCTAATATAAAAAAATAAATAATTATTTAAAATAATAACTAAAAAGGAGGTAAATTAAATTGGTGGGTGTAATGAAATTTTCGCACAAACATGTAGCGTAGGTCCAAATAAACATTTTGTCAACACCAAGTATTTTTCTCGAAATCAAACCATTTTCAAAATATTTTCATAACAAATGCACTCGGAGGACACATGCATTAAGTAGTGAAGAAGGAATGATTAAATGTATGTCCCTTTGTTCTTAGTCCGACGACGCTGGTTGTATAGGTTATCGCTCGAGTGCTCACATTCACTCATGAACTTTAGTTTTATTCGTGCTATATACTTTTTAAGTGAAATGGAGGAAAATGACTACTTAGGCGTATGCTCCTCTTATAAAGATTCTAATAAAGACAAAGAAGAGTGATCTCTTCTGTCCAAAAGGGTAAACCAACTTTGAAAGAGAAAATAGAGCAACAGACAATATGCCATAAAAGTTATTTAATAGCACTTTCTTTTGTTTTTGATAGCGCTGAAAAGCGCTATTAACCATGCCACTAATGTGAACGATTTTGTTTAATATCACTTTAAAAGAGCTATTAAAGTACTAGTTTTTAATATAAAAATAATAAAGAATTAAAAAAATAAGTTTAAAGGAGCCAAACGAAATTCATGGGGGAAAATGAAAATTTTAGCACAAACAGTAGCGTCGGCCTGAGACGTCGCCAATATAAGAAAATAAGAATTAATTAAGACAATAATTAATAAGGAGGCAAACGAAATTTGTTATGGGAAATTAATATTTTTTCAAAAACAATAGCGTCGTCCTGAACCGTCGCTAATATAAAAAAATAAATAATTATTTAAAATAATAACTAAAAAGGGGGCAAATTAAATAGGTGGGTGTAATGAAATTTTTGCACAAACAGTAGCGTAGGTCCAAATAAACGTTTTGTCAACAACAAGTATTTTTCTGGAAATCAAACCATTTTCAAAATATTTTCATAACAAATGCACTCGGAGGACACATGCATTAAGTAGTGAAGAAGGAATGATTAAATGTATGTCCCTTTGTTCTTAGTCCGACGACGCTGGTTGTATAGGATATCGCTCGAGTGCTCACATTCACTCATGAACTTTAGTTTTATTCGTGCTATATACTTTTGAAGTGCAATGGAGGAAAATGACTACTTAGGCGTATGCTCCTCTTATAAAGATTCTAATAAAGACAAAGAAGAGTGATCTCTTCTGTCCAAAAGGGTAAACCAACTTTGAAAGAGAAAATAGAGCAACGGACAATATGCCATAAATGTTATTTAATAGCACTTTCTTTTGTTTTTGATAGCGCTCAAAAGTGTTATTAACCGTGCCACTAATGTGAACGATTTTGTTTAATATCACTTTAAAAGAGCTATTAAAGTACTAGTTTTTAATATAAAAATAATAATTAATTAAAAAAATAAGTTTAAAGGAGCCGAACGAAATTCGTGGGGGAAAATGAAAATTTTAGCACAAACAGTAGCGTCGGCCTGAATCGTCGCTAATATAAGAAAATAAGAATTAATTAAGACAATAACTAATAAGGAGGCAAACGAAATTTGTTAGGGGAAATTAATATTTTTTCAAAAACAATAGCGCCGTCTTGAACCGTCGCTAATATAAAAAAATAAATAATTATTTAAAATAATAACTAAAAAGGAGGTAAATTAAATTGGTGGGTGTAATGAAATTTTCGCACAAACATGTAGCGTAGGTCCAAATAAACGTTTTGTCAACACCAAGTATTTTTCTCGAAATCAAACAATTTTCAAAATATTTTCATAACAAATGCACTCGGAAGACACATGCATTAAGTAGTGAAGAAGGAATGATTAAATGTATGTCCCTTTGTTCTTAGTCCGACGACGCTGGTTGTATAGGTTATCGCTCGAGTGCTCACATTCACTCATGAACTTTAGTTTTATTCGTGCTATATACTTTTGAAGTGCAATGGAGGAAAATGACTACTTAGGCGTATGCTCCTCTTATAAAGATTCTAATAAAGACAAAGAAGAGTGATCTCTTCTGACCAAAAGGGTAAACCAACTTTGAAAGAGAAAATAGAGCAACAGACAATATGTCATAAAAGTTATTTAATAGCACTTTCTTTTGTTTTTGATAGCGCTCAAAAGTGTTATTAACCGTGCCACTAATGTGGACGATTTTGTTTAATATCACTTTGAAAGAGCTATTAAAGTACTATTTTTTAATATAAAAATAATAATTCATTAAAACAATAAGTTTAAAGGAGCCGAACGAAATTCGTGGGGGAAAATGAAAATTTTAGCACAAACAGTAGCGTCGGCCTGAATCGTCGCTAATATAAGAAAATAAGAATTAATTAAGACAATAACTAATAAGGAGGCAAACGAAATTTGTTATGGGAAATGAATATTTTTTCAAAAACAATAGCACCGTCCTGAACCGTCGCTAATATAAAAAAATAAATAATTATTTAAAATAATAACTAAAAAGGAGGTAAATTAAATTGGTGGGTGTAATGAAATTTTCGCACAAACATGTAGCGTAGGTCCAAATAAACGTTTTGTCAACACCAAGTATTTTTCTCGAAATCAAACCATTTTCAAAATATTTTCATAACAAATGCACTCGGAGGACACATGCATTAAGTAGTGAAGAAGGAATGATTAAATGTATGTCCCTTTGTTCTTAGTCCAATGACGCTGGTTGTATAGGTTATCGCTCGAGTGCTCACATTCACTCATGAACTTTAGTTTTATTCGTGCTATATACTTTTGAAGTGCAATGGAGGAAAATGACTACTTAGGCGTATGCTCCTCTTATAAAGATTCTAATAAAGACAAAGAAGAGTGATCTCTTCTGTCCAAAAGGGTAAACCAACTTTGAAAGAGAAAATAGAGCAACAGACAATATGTCATAAAAGTTATTTAATAGCACTTTCTTTTGTTTTTGATAGCGCTAAAAAGTGCTATTATCCGTGCCACTAATGTGGACGATTTTGTTTAATATCACTTTGAAAGAGCTATTAAAGTACTATTTTTTAATATAAAAATAATAATTCATTAAAACAATAAGTTTAAAGGAGCCGAACGAAATTCGTGGGGGAAAATGAAAATTTTAGCACAAACAGTAGCGTCGGCCTGAATCGTCGCTAATATAAGAAAATAAGAATTAATTAAGACAATAACTAATAAGGAGGCAAACGAAATTTGTTATGGGAAATGAATATTTTTTCAAAAACAATAGCGCCGGCCTGAACCGTCGCTAATATAAAAAAATAAATAATTATTTAAAATAATAACTAAAAAGGAGGTAAATTAAATTGGTGGGTGTAATGAAATTTTCGCACAAACAAGTAGCGTAGGTCCAAATAAACATTTTGTCAACAACAAGTATTTTTCTGGAAATCAAACCATTTTCAAAATATTTTCATAACAAATGCACTCGGAGGACACATGCATTAAGTAGTGAAGAAGGAATGATTAAATGTATGTCCCTTTGTTCTTAGTCCGACGACGCTGGTTGTATAGGATATCGCTCGAGTGCTCACATTCACTCATGAACTTTAGTTTTATTCGTGCTATATACTTTTGAAGTGCAATGGAGGAAAATGACTACTTAGGCGTATGCTCCTCTTATAAAGATTCTAATAAAGACAAAGAAGAGTGATCTCTTCTGTCCAAAAGGGTAAACCAACTTTGAAAGAGAAAATAGAGCAACAGACAATATGCCATAAAAGTTATTTAATAGCACTTTCTTTTGTTTTTGATAGCGCTGAAAAGCGCTATTAACCGTGCCACTAATGTGAACGATTTTGTTTAATATCACTTTAAAAGAGCTATTAAAGTACTAATTTTTAATATAAAAATAATAATTAATTAAACAAATAAGTTTAAAGGAGCCAAACGAAATTCGTGGGGGAAAAGGTAAATTTTAGCACAAATAGTAGTGTCGGCCTGAACCGTCGCTAATATAAGAAAATAAGAATTAATTAAGACAATAACTAATAAGGAGGCAAATGAAATTTGTTATGGGAAATGAATATTTTTTCAAAAACAATAGCGTCGGCCTGAACCGTCGCCAATATAAAAAAATAAATAATTATTTAAAATAATAACTAAAAAGGAGGTAAATTAAATTGGTGGGTGTAATGAAATTTTCGCACAAACAGTAGCGTAGGTCCGAATAAACGTTTTGTCAACACCAAGTATTTTTCTGGAAATCAAACCATTTTCAAAATATTTTCATAACAAATGCACTCGGAGGACACATGCATTAAGTAGTGAAGAATGAATGATTTAATGTATGTCCCTTTGTTCTTAGTCCGACGACGCTGGCTGTATAAGTTATCGCTCAAGTGTTCACATTCACTCATGAACTTAAGTTTTATTCGTGCTATATACTTTTGAAGTTCAACGGAGGAAAATGACTACTTAGGCGTATGCTCCTCTTATAAAGATTCTAATAAAGACAAAGAAGAGTGATCTCTTCTGTCCAAAAGGGTAAACCAACTTTGAAAGAGAAAATAGAGCAACAGACAATATGTCATAAAATTTATTTAATAGCACTTTCTTTTGTTTTTGATAGCTCTGAAAAGCGCTATTAACCATGCCACTAATGTGAACGATTTTGTTTAATATCACTTTAAAAGAGCTATTAAAGTACTAGTTTTTAATATAAAAATAATAAAGAATTAAAAAAATAAGTTTAAAGGAGCCAAACGAAATTCGTGGGGGAAAATGAAAATTTTAGCACAAACAATAGCGTCGGCCTGAACCGTCGCCAATATAAAAAAATAAGAATTAATTAAGACAATAACTAATAAGGAGGCAAACGAAATTTGTTATGGGAAATTAATATTTTTTCAAAAACAATAGCATCGTCCTGAATCGTCGCTAATATAAAAAAATAAATAATTATTTAAAATAATAACTAAAAAGGGGGCAAATTAAATTGGTGGGTGTAATGAAATTTTCGCACAAACAGTAGCGTAGGTCCAAATAAACGTTTTGTCAACAACAAGTATTTTTCTGGAAATCAAACCATTTTCAAAATATTTTCATAACAAATGCACTCGGAGGACACATGCATTAAGTAGTGAAGAAGGAATGATTAAATGTATGTCCCTTTGTTCTTAGTCCGACGACGCTGGTTGTATAGGATATCGCTCGAGTGCCTACATTCACTCATGAACTTTAGTTTTATTCGTGCTATATACTTTTGAAGTGCAATGGAGGAAAATGACTACTTAGGCGTATGCTCCTCTTATAAAGATTCTAATAAAGACAAAGAAGAGTGATCTCTTCTGTCCAAAAGGGTAAACCAACTTTGAAAGAGAAAATAGAGCAACAGACAATATGCCATAAAAGTTATTTGATAGCACTTTCTTTTGTTTTTGATAGCGCTCAAAAGTGTTATTAACCGTGCCACTAATGTGAACGATTTTGTTTAATATCACTTTAAAAGAGCTATTAAAGTACTAGTTTTTAATATAAAAATAATAATTAATTAAAACAATAAGTTTAAAGGAGCCGAACGAAATTCGTGGGGGAAAATGAAAATTTTAGCACAAACAGTAGCGTCGGCCTGAATCGTCGCTAATATAAGAAAATAAGAATTAATTAAGACAATAACTAATAAGGAGGCAAATGAAATTTGTTATGGGAAATGAATATTTTTTCAAAAACAATAGCGCCGTCCTGAACCGTCGCTAATATAAAAAAATAAATAATTATTTAAAATAATAACTAAAAAGGAGGTAAATTAAATTGGTGGGTGTAATGAAATTTTCGCACAAACATGTAGCGTAGGTCCAAATAAACATTTTGTCAACACCAAGTATTTTTCTCGAAATCAAACCATTTTCAAAATATTTTCATAACAAATGCACTCGGAGGACACATGCATTAAGTAGTGAAGAAGGAATGATTAAATGTATGTCCCTTTGTTCTTAGTCCGACGACGCTGGTTGTATAGGTTATCGCTCGAGTGCTCACATTCACTCATGAACTTTAGTTTTATTCGTGCTATATACTTTTTAAGTGAAATGGAGGAAAATGACTACTTAGGCGTATGCTCCTCTTATAAAGATTCTAATAAAGACAAAGAAGAGTGATCTCTTCTGTCCAAAAGGGTAAACCAACTTTGAAAGAGAAAATAGAGCAACAGACAATATGCCATAAAAGTTATTTAATAGCACTTTCTTTTGTTTTTGATAGCGCTGAAAAGCGCTATTAACCATGCCACTAATGTGAACGATTTTGTTTAATATCACTTTAAAAGAGCTATTAAAGTACTAGTTTTTAATATAAAAATAATAAAGAATTAAAAAAATAAGTTTAAAGGAGCCAAACGAAATTCATGGGGGAAAATGAAAATTTTAGCACAAACAGTAGCGTCGGCCTGAGACGTCGCCAATATAAGAAAATAAGAATTAATTAAGACAATAATTAATAAGGAGGCAAACGAAATTTGTTATGGGAAATTAATATTTTTTCAAAAACAATAGCGTCGTCCTGAACCGTCGCTAATATAAAAAAATAAATAATTATTTAAAATAATAACTAAAAAGGGGGCAAATTAAATAGGTGGGTGTAATGAAATTTTTGCACAAACAGTAGCGTAGGTCCAAATAAACGTTTTGTCAACAACAAGTATTTTTCTGGAAATCAAACCATTTTCAAAATATTTTCATAACAAATGCACTCGGAGGACACATGCATTAAGTAGTGAAGAAGGAATGATTAAATGTATGTCCCTTTGTTCTTAGTCCGACGACGCTGGTTGTATAGGATATCGCTCGAGTGCTCACATTCACTCATGAACTTTAGTTTTATTCGTGCTATATACTTTTGAAGTGCAATGGAGGAAAATGACTACTTAGGCGTATGCTCCTCTTATAAAGATTCTAATAAAGACAAAGAAGAGTGATCTCTTCTGTCCAAAAGGGTAAACCAACTTTGAAAGAGAAAATAGAGCAACGGACAATATGCCATAAATGTTATTTAATAGCACTTTCTTTTGTTTTTGATAGCGCTCAAAAGTGTTATTAACCGTGCCACTAATGTGAACGATTTTGTTTAATATCACTTTAAAAGAGCTATTAAAGTACTAGTTTTTAATATAAAAATAATAATTAATTAAAAAAATAAGTTTAAAGGAGCCGAACGAAATTCGTGGGGGAAAATGAAAATTTTAGCACAAACAGTAGCGTCGGCCTGAATCGTCGCTAATATAAGAAAATAAGAATTAATTAAGACAATAACTAATAAGGAGGCAAACGAAATTTGTTAGGGGAAATTAATATTTTTTCAAAAACAATAGCGCCGTCTTGAACCGTCGCTAATATAAAAAAATAAATAATTATTTAAAATAATAACTAAAAAGGAGGTAAATTAAATTGGTGGGTGTAATGAAATTTTCGCACAAACATGTAGCGTAGGTCCAAATAAACGTTTTGTCAACACCAAGTATTTTTCTCGAAATCAAACAATTTTCAAAATATTTTCATAACAAATGCACTCGGAAGACACATGCATTAAGTAGTGAAGAAGGAATGATTAAATGTATGTCCCTTTGTTCTTAGTCCGACGACGCTGGTTGTATAGGTTATCGCTCGAGTGCTCACATTCACTCATGAACTTTAGTTTTATTCGTGCTATATACTTTTGAAGTGCAATGGAGGAAAATGACTACTTAGGCGTATGCTCCTCTTATAAAGATTCTAATAAAGACAAAGAAGAGTGATCTCTTCTGACCAAAAGGGTAAACCAACTTTGAAAGAGAAAATAGAGCAACAGACAATATGTCATAAAAGTTATTTAATAGCACTTTCTTTTGTTTTTGATAGCGCTCAAAAGTGTTATTAACCGTGCCACTAATGTGGACGATTTTGTTTAATATCACTTTGAAAGAGCTATTAAAGTACTATTTTTTAATATAAAAATAATAATTCATTAAAACAATAAGTTTAAAGGAGCCGAACGAAATTCGTGGGGGAAAATGAAAATTTTAGCACAAACAGTAGCGTCGGCCTGAATCGTCGCTAATATAAGAAAATAAGAATTAATTAAGACAATAACTAATAAGGAGGCAAACGAAATTTGTTATGGGAAATGAATATTTTTTCAAAAACAATAGCACCGTCCTGAACCGTCGCTAATATAAAAAAATAAATAATTATTTAAAATAATAACTAAAAAGGAGGTAAATTAAATTGGTGGGTGTAATGAAATTTTCGCACAAACATGTAGCGTAGGTCCAAATAAACGTTTTGTCAACACCAAGTATTTTTCTCGAAATCAAACCATTTTCAAAATATTTTCATAACAAATGCACTCGGAGGACACATGCATTAAGTAGTGAAGAAGGAATGATTAAATGTATGTCCCTTTGTTCTTAGTCCAATGACGCTGGTTGTATAGGTTATCGCTCGAGTGCTCACATTCACTCATGAACTTTAGTTTTATTCGTGCTATATACTTTTGAAGTGCAATGGAGGAAAATGACTACTTAGGCGTATGCTCCTCTTATAAAGATTCTAATAAAGACAAAGAAGAGTGATCTCTTCTGTCCAAAAGGGTAAACCAACTTTGAAAGAGAAAATAGAGCAACAGACAATATGTCATAAAAGTTATTTAATAGCACTTTCTTTTGTTTTTGATAGCGCTAAAAAGTGCTATTATCCGTGCCACTAATGTGGACGATTTTGTTTAATATCACTTTGAAAGAGCTATTAAAGTACTATTTTTTAATATAAAAATAATAATTCATTAAAACAATAAGTTTAAAGGAGCCGAACGAAATTCGTGGGGGAAAATGAAAATTTTAGCACAAACAGTAGCGTCGGCCTGAATCGTCGCTAATATAAGAAAATAAGAATTAATTAAGACAATAACTAATAAGGAGGCAAACGAAATTTGTTATGGGAAATGAATATTTTTTCAAAAACAATAGCGCCGGCCTGAACCGTCGCTAATATAAAAAAATAAATAATTATTTAAAATAATAACTAAAAAGGAGGTAAATTAAATTGGTGGGTGTAATGAAATTTTCGCACAAACAAGTAGCGTAGGTCCAAATAAACATTTTGTCAACAACAAGTATTTTTCTGGAAATCAAACCATTTTCAAAATATTTTCATAACAAATGCACTCGGAGGACACATGCATTAAGTAGTGAAGAAGGAATGATTAAATGTATGTCCCTTTGTTCTTAGTCCGACGACGCTGGTTGTATAGGATATCGCTCGAGTGCTCACATTCACTCATGAACTTTAGTTTTATTCGTGCTATATACTTTTGAAGTGCAATGGAGGAAAATGACTACTTAGGCGTATGCTCCTCTTATAAAGATTCTAATAAAGACAAAGAAGAGTGATCTCTTCTGTCCAAAAGGGTAAACCAACTTTGAAAGAGAAAATAGAGCAACAGACAATATGTCATAAAAGTTATTTAATAGCACTTTCTTTTGTTTTTGATAGCGCTAAAAAGTGCTATTATCCGTGCCACTAATGTGGACGATTTTGTTTAATATCACTTTGAAAGAGCTATTAAAGTACTATTTTTTAATATAAAAATAATAATTCATTAAAACAATAAGTTTAAAGGAGCCGAACGAAATTCGTGGGGGAAAATGAAAATTTTAGCACAAATAGTAGCGTCGGCCTGAATCGTCGCTAATATAAGAAAATAAGAATTAATTAAGACAATAACTAATAAGGAGGCAAACGAAATTTGTTATGGGAAATGAATATTTTTTCAAAAACAATAGCGCCGGCCTGAACCGTCGCTAATATAAAAAAATAAATAATTATTTAAAATAATAACTAAAAAGGAGGTAAATTAAATTGGTGGGTGTAATGAAATTTTCGCACAAACAAGTAGCGTAGGTCCAAATAAACATTTTGTCAACAACAAGTATTTTTCTGGAAATCAAACCATTTTCAAAATATTTTCATAACAAATGCACTCGGAGGACACATGCATTAAGTAGTGAAGAAGGAATGATTAAATGTATGTCCCTTTGTTCTTAGTCCGACGACGCTGGTTGTATAGGATATCGCTCGAGTGCTCACATTCACTCATGAACTTTAGTTTTATTCGTGCTATATACTTTTGAAGTGCAATGGAGGAAAATGACTACTTAGGCGTATGCTCCTCTTATAAAGATTCTAATAAAGACAAAGAAGAGTGATCTCTTCTGTCCAAAAGGGTAAACCAACTTTGAAAGAGAAAATAAAGCAACAGACAATATGCCATAAATGTTATTTAATAGCACTTTCTTTTGTTTTTGATAGCGCTCAAAAGTGTTATTAACCGTGCCACTAATGTGAACGATTTTGTTTAATATCACTTTAAAAGAGCTATTAAAGTACTAGTTTTTAATATAAAAATAATAATTAATTAAAACAATAAGTTTAAAGGAGCCGAACGAAATTCGTGGGGGAAAATGAAAATTTTAGCACAAACAGTAGCGTCGGCCTGAATCGTCGCTAATATAAGAAAATAAGAATTAATTAAGACAATAACTAATAAGGAGGCAAACGAAATTTGTTATGGGAAATGAATATTTTTTCAAAAACAATAGCGCCGTCCTGAACCGTCGCTAATATAAAAAAATAAATAATTATTTAAAATAATAACTAAAAAGGAGGTAAATTAAATTGGTGGGTGTAATGAAATTTTCGCACAAACATGTAGCGTAGGTCCAAATAAACGTTTTGTCAACACCAAGTATTTTTCTCGAAGTCAAACCATTTTCAAAATATTTTCATAACAAATGCACTCGGAGGACACATGCATTAAGTAGTGAAGAAGGAATGATTAAATGTATGTCCCTTTGTTCTTAGTCCGACGACGCTGGTTGTATAGGTTATCGCTCGAGTGCTCACATTCACTCATGAACTTTAGTTTTATTCGTGCTATATACTTTTGAAGTGCAATGGAGGAAAATGACTACTTAGGCGTATGCTCCTCTTATAAAGATTCTAATAAAGACAAAGAAGAGTGATCTCTTCTGTCAAAAAGGGTAAACCAACTTTGAAAGAGAAAATAGAGCAACAGACAATATGCCATAAAAGTTATTTAATAGCACTTTCTTTTGTTTTTGATAGCGCTGAAAAGCGCTATTAACCATGCCACTAATGTGAACGATTTTGTTTAATATCACTTTAAAAGAGCTATTAAAGTACTAGTTTTTAATATAAAAATAATAAAGAATTAAAAAAATAAGTTTAAAGGAGCCAAACGAAATTCATGGGGGAAAATGAAAATTTTAGCACAAACAGTAGAGTCGGCCTGAACCGTCGCCAATATAAGAAAATAAGAATTAATTAAGACAATAACTAATAAGGAGGCAAACGAAATTTGTTATGGGAAATGAATATTTTTTCAAAAACAATAGCGCCGTCCTGAACCGTCGCTAATATAAAAAAATAAATAATTATTTAAAATAATAACTAAAAAGGAGGTAAATTAAATTGGTGGGTGTAATGAAATTTTTGCACAAACAGTAGCGTAGGTCCAAATAAACGTTTTGTCAACAACAAGTATTTTTCTGGAAATCAAACCATTTTCAAAATATTTTCATAACAAATGCACTCGGAGGACACATGCATTAAGTAGTGAAGAAGGAATGATTAAATGTATGTCCCTTTGTTCTTAGTCCGACGATGCTGGTTGTATAGGATATCGCTCGAGTGCTCACATTCACTCATGAACTTTAGTTTTATTCGTGCTATATACTTTTGAAGTGCAATGGAGGAAAATGACTACTTAGGCGTATGCTCCTCTTATAAAGATTCTAATAAAGACAAAGAAGAGTGATCTCTTCTGTCAAAAAGGGTAAACCAACTTTGAAAGAGAAAATAGAGCAACAGATAATATGCCATAAAAGTTATTTAATAGCACTTTCTTTTGTTTTTGATAACGCTCAAAAGTGTTATTAACCGTGCCACTAATGTGAACGATTTTGTTTAATATCACTTTGAAAGAGCTATTAAAGTACTAGTTTTTAATATAAAAATAATAATTAATTAAAACAATAAGTTTAAAGGAGCCGAACGAAATTCGTGGGGGAAAATGAAAATTTTAGCATAAACAGTAGCGTCGGCCTGAACCGTCGCCAATATAAGAAAATAAGAATTAATTAAGACAATAACTAATAAGGAGGCAAACGAAATTTGTTATGGGAAATGAATATTTTTTCAAAAACAATAGCGCCGTCCTGAACCGTCGCTAATATAAAAAAATAAATAATTATTTAAAATAATAACTAAAAAGGAGGTAAATTAAATTGGTGGGTGTAATGAAATTTTCGCACAAACATGTAGCATAGGTCCAAATAAACGTTTTGTCAACACCAAGTATTTTTCTCGAAATCAAACCATTTTCAAAATATTTTCATAACAAATGCACTCGGAGGACACATGCATTAAGTAGTGAAGAAGGAATGATTAAATGTATGTCCCTTTATTCTTAGTCCGACGACGCTGGTTGTATAGGTTATCGCTCGAGTGCTCACATTCACTCATGAACTTTAGTTTTATTCGTGCTATATACTTTTGAAGTGCAATGGAGGAAAATGACTACTTAGGCGTATGCTCCTCTTATAAAGATTCTAATAAAGACAAAGAAGAGTGATCTCTTCTGACCAAAAGGGTAAACCAACTTTGAAAGAGAAAATAGAGCAACAGACAATATGTCATAAAAGTTATTTAATAGCACTTTCTTTTGTTTTTGATAGCGCTCAAAAGTGTTATTAACCGTGCCACTAATGTGGACGATTTTGTTTAATATCACTTTGAAAGAGCTATTAAAGTACTATTTTTTAATATAAAAATAATAATTCATTAAAACAATAAGTTTAAAGGAGCCGAACGAAATTCGTGGGGGAAAATGAAAATTTTAGCACAAACAGTAGCGTCGGCCTGAATTTTCGCTAATATAAGAAAATAAGAATTAATTAAGACAATAACTAATAAGGAGGCAAATGAAATTTGTTATGGGAAATGAATATTTTTTCAAAAACAATATCGCCGGCCTGAACCGTCGCTAATATAAAAAAATAAATAATTATTTAAAATAATAACTAAAAAGGAGGTAAATTAAATTGGTGGGTGTAATGAAATTTTCGCACAAACATGTAGCGTAGGTCCAAATAAACGTTTTGTCAACACCAAGTATTTTTCTCGAAGTCAAACCATTTTCAAAATATTTTCATAACAAATGCACTCGGAGGACACATGCATTAAGTAGTGAAGAAGGAATGATTAAATGTATGTCCCTTTGTTCTTAGTCCGACGACGCTGGTTGTATAGGATATCGCTCGAGTGCTCACATTCACTCATGAACTTTAGTTTTATTCGTGCTATATACTTTTGAAGTGCAATGGAGGAAAATGACTACTTAGGCGTATGCTCCTCTTATAAAGATTCTAATAAAGACAAAGAAGAGTGATCTCTTCTGTCCAAAAGGGTAAACCAACTTTGAAAGAGAAAATAGAGCAACAGACAATATGTCATAAAAGTTATTTAATAGCACTTTCTTTTGTTTTTGATAGCGCTAAAAAGTGCTATTATCCGTGCCACTAATGTGGACGATTTTGTTTAATATCACTTTGAAAGAGCTATTAAAGTACTATTTTTTTATATAAAAATAATAATTCATTAAAACAATAAGTTTAAAGGAGCCGAACGAAATTCGTGGGGGAAAATGAAAATTTTAGCACAAACAGTAGCGTCGGCCTGAATCGTCGCTAATATAAGAAAATAAGAATTAATTAAGACAATAACTAATAAGGAGGCAAACGAAATTTGTTATGGGAAATGAATATTTTTTCAAAACCAATAGCGCCGGCCAGAACCGTCGCTAATATAAAAAAATAAATAATTATTTAAAATAATAACTAAAAAGGAGGTAAATTAAATTGGTGGGTGTAATGAAATTTTCGCACAAACAAGTAGCGTAGGTCCAAATAAACATTTTGTCAACAACAAGTATTTTTCTGGAAATCAAACCATTTTCAAAATATTTTCATAACAAATGCACTCGGAGGACACATGCATTAAGTAGTGAAGAAGGAATGATTAAATGTATGTCCCTTTGTTCTTAGTCCGACGACGCTGGTTGTATAGGTTATCGCTCGAGTGCTCACATTCACTCATGAACTTTAGTTTTATTCGTGCTATATACTTTTGAAGTGCAATGGAGGAAAATTACTACTTAGGCGTATGCTCCTCTTATAAAGATTCTAATAAAGACCAAGAAGAGTGATCTCTTCTGTCCAAAAGGGTAAACAAACTTTGAAAGAGAAAATAGAGCAACAGACAATATGCCATAAAAGTTATTTAATAGCACTTTCTTTTGTTTTTGATAGCGCTGAAAAGCGCTATTAACCATGCCACTAATGTGAACGATTTTGTTTAATATCACTTTAAAAGAGCTATTAAAGTACTAGTTTTTAATATAAAAATAATAAAGAATTAAAAAAATAAGTTTAAAGGAGCCAAACGAAATTCATGGGGGAAAATGAAAATTTTAGCTCAAACAGTAGAGTCGGCCTGAACCGTCGCCAATATAAGAAAATAAGAATTAATTAAGACAATAACTAATAAGGAGGCAAACGAAATTTGTTATGGGAAATGAATATTTTTTCAAAAACAATAGCGCCGTCCTGAACCGTCGCTAATATAAAAAAATAAATAATTATTTAAAATAATAACTAAAAAGGAGGTAAATTAAATTGGTGGGTGTAATGAAATTTTTGCACAAACAGTAGCGTAGGTCCAAATAAACGTTTTGTCAACAACAAGTATTTTTCTGGAAATCAAACCATTTTCAAAATATTTTCATAACAAATGCACTCGGAGGACACATGCATTAAGTAGTGAAGAAGGAATGATTAAATGTATGTCCCTTTGTTCTTAGTCCGACGATGCTGGTTGTATAGGATATCGCTCGAGTGCTCACATTCACTCATGAACTTTAGTTTTATTCGTGCTATATACTTTTGAAGTGCAATGGAGGAAAATGACTACTTAGGCGTATGCTCCTCTTATAAAGATTCTAATAAAGACAAAGAAGAGTGATCTCTTCTGTCAAAAAGGGTAAACCAACTTTGAAAGAGAAAATAGAGCAACAGATAATATGCCATAAAAGTTATTTAATAGCACTTTCTTTTGTTTTTGATAACGCTCAAAAGTGTTATTAACCGTGCCACTAATGTGAACGATTTTGTTTAATATCACTTTGAAAGAGCTATTAAAGTACTAGTTTTTAATATAAAAATAATAATTAATTAAAACAATAAGTTTAAAGGAGCCGAACGAAATTCGTGGGGGAAAATGAAAATTTTAGCATAAACAGTAGCGTCGGCCTGAACCGTCGCCAATATAAGAAAATAAGAATTAATTAAGACAATAACTAATAAGGAGGCAAACGAAATTTGTTATGGGAAATGAATATTTTTTCAAAAACAATAGCGCCGTCCTGAACCGTCGCTAATATAAAAAAATAAATAATTATTTAAAATAATAACTAAAAAGGAGGTAAATTAAATTGGTGGGTGTAATGAAATTTTCGCACAAACATGTAGCGTAGGTCCAAATAAACGTTTTGTCAACACCAAGTATTTTTCTCGAAATCAAACCATTTTCAAAATATTTTCATAACAAATGCACTCGGAGGACACATGCATTAAGTAGTGAAGAAGGAATGATTAAATGTATGTCCCTTTGTTCTTAGTCCGACGACGCTGGTTGTATAGGTTATCGCTCGAGTGCTCACATTCACTCATGAACTTTAGTTTTATTCGTGCTATATACTTTTGAAGTGCAATGGAGGAAAATGACTACTTAGGCGTATGCTCCTCTTATAAAGATTCTAATAAAGACAAAGAAGAGTGATCTCTTCTGACCAAAAGGGTAAACCAACTTTGAAAGAGAAAATAGAGCAACAGACAATATGTCATAAAAGTTATTTAATAGCACTTTCTTTTGTTTTTGATAGCGCTCAAAAGTGTTATTAACCGTGCCACTAATGTGGACGATTTTGTTTAATATCACTTTGAAAGAGCTATTAAAGTACTATTTTTTAATATAAAAATAATAATTCATTAAAACAATAAGTTTAAAGGAGCCGAACGAAATTCGTGGGAGAAAATGAAAATTTTAGCACAAACAGTAGCGTCGGCCTGAATCGTCGCTAATATAAGAAAATAAGAATTAATTAAGACAATAACTAATAAGGAGGCAAATGAAATTTGTTATGGGAAATGAATATTTTTTCAAAAACAATATCGCCGGCCTGAACCGTCGCTAATATAAAAAAATAAATAATTATTTAAAATAATAACTAAAAAGGAGGTAAATTAAATTGGTGGGTGTAATGAAATTTTCGCACAAACATGTAGCGTAGGTCCAAATAAACGTTTTGTCAACACCAAGTATTTTTCTCGAAGTCAAACCATTTTCAAAATATTTTCATAACAAATGCACTCGGAGGACACATGCATTAAGTAGTGAAGAAGGAATGATTAAATGTATGTCCCTTTGTTCTTAGTCCGACGACGCTGGTTGTATAGGATATCGCTCGAGTGCTCACATTCACTCATGAACTTTAGTTTTATTCGTGCTATATACTTTTGAAGTGCAATGGAGGAAAATGACTACTTAGGCGTATGCTCCTCTTATAAAGATTCTAATAAAGACAAAGAAGAGTGATCTCTTCTGTCCAAAAGGGTAAACCAACTTTGAAAGAGAAAATAGAGCAACAGACAATATGTCATAAAAGTTATTTAATAGCACTTTCTTTTGTTTTTGATAGCGCTAAAAAGTGCTATTATCCGTGCCACTAATGTGGACGATTTTGTTTAATATCACTTTGAAAGAGCTATTAAAGTACTATTTTTTAATATAAAAATAATAATTCATTAAAACAATAAGTTTAAAGGAGCCGAACGAAATTCGTGGGGGAAAATGAAAATTTTAGCACAAACAGTAGCGTCGGCCTGAATCGTCGCTAATATAAGAAAATAAGAATTAATTAAGACAATAACTAATAAGGAGGCAAACGAAATTTGTTATGGGAAATGAATATTTTTTCAAAAACAATAGCGCCGGCCTGAACCGTCGCTAATATAAAAAAATAAATAATTATTTAAAATAATAACTAAAAAGGAGGTAAATTAAATTGGTGGGTGTAATGAAATTTTCGCACAAACAAGTAGCGTAGGTCCAAATAAACATTTTGTCAACAACAAGTATTTTTCTGGAAATCAAACCATTTTCAAAATATTTTCATAACAAATGCACTCGGAGGACACATGCATTAAGTAGTGAAGAAGGAATGATTAAATGTATGTCCCTTTGTTCTTAGTCCGACGACGCTGGTTGTATAGGATATCGCTCGAGTGCTCACATTCACTCATGAACTTTAGTTTTATTCGTGCTATATACTTTTGAAGTGCAATGGAGGAAAATGACTACTTAGGCGTATGCTCCTCTTATAAAGATTCTAATAAAGACAAAGAAGAGTGATCTCTTCTGTCCAAAAGGGTAAACCAACTTTGAAAGAGAAAATAAAGCAACAGACAATATGCCATAAATGTTATTTAATAGCACTTTCTTTTGTTTTTGATAGCGCTCAAAAGTGTTATTAACCGTGCCACTAATGTGAACGATTTTGTTTAATATCACTTTAAAAGAGCTATTAAAGTACTAGTTTTTAATATAAAAATAATAATTAATTAAAACAATAAGTTTAAAGGAGCCGAACGAAATTCGTGGGGGAAAATGAAAATTTTAGCACAAACAGTAGCGTCGGCCTGAATCGTCGCTAATATAAGAAAATAAGAATTAATTAAGACAATAACTAATAAGGAGGCAAACGAAATTTGTTATGGGAAATGAATATTTTTTCAAAAACAATAGCGCCGTCCTGAACCGTCGCTAATATAAAAAAATAAATAATTATTTAAAATAATAACTAAAAAGGAGGTAAATTAAATTGGTGGGTGTAATGAAATTTTCGCACAAACATGTAGCGTAGGTCCAAATAAACGTTTTGTCAACACCAAGTATTTTTCTCGAAGTCAAACCATTTTCAAAATATTTTCATAACAAATGCACTCGGAGGACACATGCATTAAGTAGTGAAGAAGGAATGATTAAATGTATGTCCCTTTGTTCTTAGTCCGACGACGCTGGTTGTATAGGTTATCGCTCGAGTGCTCACATTCACTCATGAACTTTAGTTTTATTCGTGCTATATACTTTTGAAGTGCAATGGAGGAAAATTACTACTTAGGCGTATGCTCCTCTTATAAAGATTCTAATAAAGACAAAGAAGAGTGATCTCTTCTGTCCAAAAGGGTAAACCAACTTTGAAAGAGAAAATAGAGCAACAGACAATATGCCATAAAAGTTATTTAATAGCACTTTCTTTTGTTTTTGATAGCGCTGAAAAGCGCTATTAACCATGCCACTAATGTGAACGATTTTGTTTAATATCACTTTAAAAGAGCTATTAAAGTACTAGTTTTTAATATAAAAATAATAAAGAATTAAAAAAATAAGTTTAAAGGAGCCAAACGAAATTCATGGGGGAAAATGAAAATTTTAGCACAAACAGTAGAGTCGGCCTGAACCGTCGCCAATATAAGAAAATAAGAATTAATTAAGACAATAACTAATAAGGAGGCAAACGAAATTTGTTATGGGAAATGAATATTTTTTCAAAAACAATAGCGCCGTCCTGAACCGTCGCTAATATAAAAAAATAAATAATTATTTAAAATAATAACTAAAAAGGAGGTAAATTAAATTGGTGGGTGTAATGAAATTTTTGCACAAACAGTAGCGTAGGTCCAAATAAACGTTTTGTCAACAACAAGTATTTTTCTGGAAATCAAACCATTTTCAAAATATTTTCATAACAAATGCACTCGGAGGACACATGCATTAAGTAGTGAAGAAGGAATGATTAAATGTATGTCCCTTTGTTCTTAGTCCGACGATGCTGGTTGTATAGGATATCGCTCGAGTGCTCACATTCACTCATGAACTTTAGTTTTATTCGTGCTATATACTTTTGAAGTGCAATGGAGGAAAATGACTACTTAGGCGTATGCTCCTCTTATAAAGATTCTAATAAAGACAAAGAAGAGTGATCTCTTCTGTCAAAAAGGGTAAACCAACTTTGAAAGAGAAAATAGAGCAACAGATAATATGCCATAAAAGTTATTTAATAGCACTTTCTTTTGTTTTTGATAACGCTCAAAAGTGTTATTAACCGTGCCACTAATGTGAACGATTTTGTTTAATATCACTTTGAAAGAGCTATTAAAGTACTAGTTTTTAATATAAAAATAATAATTAATTAAAACAATAAGTTTAAAGGAGCCGAACGAAATTCGTGGGGGAAAATGAAAATTTTAGCATAAACAGTAGCGTCGGCCTGAACCGTCGCCAATATAAGAAAATAAGAATTAATTAAGACAATAACTAATAAGGAGGCAAACGAAATTTGTTATGGGAAATGAATATTTTTTCAAAAACAATAGCGCCGTCCTGAACCGTCGCTAATATAAAAAAATAAATAATTATTTAAAATAATAACTAAAAAGGAGGTAAATTAAATTGGTGGGTGTAATGAAATTTTCGCACAAACATGTAGCGTAGGTCCAAATAAACGTTTTGTCAACACCAAGTATTTTTCTCGAAATCAAACCATTTTAAAAATATTTTCATAACAAATGCACTCGGAGGACACATGCATTAAGTAGTGAAGAAGGAATGATTAAATGTATGTCCCTTTATTCTTAGTCCGACGACGCTGGTTGTATAGGTTATCGCTCGAGTGCTCACATTCACTCATGAACTTTAGTTTTATTCGTGCTATATACTTTTGAAGTGCAATGGAGGAAAATGACTACTTAGGCGTATGCTCCTCTTATAAAGATTCTAATAAAGACAAAGAAGAGTGATCTCTTCTGACCAAAAGGGTAAACCAACTTTGAAAGAGAAAATAGAGCAACAGACAATATGTCATAAAAGTTATTTAATAGCACTTTCTTTTGTTTTTGATAGCGCTCAAAAGTGTTATTAACCGTGCCACTAATGTGGACGATTTTGTTTAATATCACTTTGAAAGAGCTATTAAAGTACTATTTTTTAATATAAAAATAATAATTCATTAAAACAATAAGTTTAAAGGAGCCGAACGAAATTCGTGGGGGAAAATGAAAATTTTAGCACAAACAGTAGCGTCGGCCTGAATCGTCGCTAATATAAGAAAATAAGAATTAATTAAGACAATAACTAATAAGGAGGCAAATGAAATTTGTTATGGGAAATGAATATTTTTTCAAAAACAATATCGCCGGCCTGAACCGTCGCTAATATAAAAAAATAAATAATTATTTAAAATAATAACTAAAAAGGAGGTAAATTAAATTGGTGGGTGTAATGAAATTTTCGCACAAACATGTAGCGTAGGTCCAAATAAACGTTTTGTCAACACCAAGTATTTTTCTCGAAGTCAAACCATTTTCAAAATATTTTCATAACAAATGCACTCGGAGGACACATGCATTAAGTAGTGAAGAAGGAATGATTAAATGTATGTCCCTTTGTTCTTAGTCCGACGACGCTGGTTGTATAGGATATCGCTCGAGTGCTCACATTCACTCATGAACTTTAGTTTTATTCGTGCTATATACTTTTGAAGTGCAATGGAGGAAAATGACTACTTAGGCGTATGCTCCTCTTATAAAGATTCTAATAAAGACAAAGAAGAGTGATCTCTTCTGTCCAAAAGGGTAAACCAACTTTGAAAGAGAAAATAAAGCAACAGACAATATGCCATAAATGTTATTTAATAGCACTTTCTTTTGTTTTTGATAGCGCTCAAAAGTGTTATTAACCGTGCCACTAATGTGAACGATTTTGTTTAATATCACTTTAAAAGAGCTATTAAAGTACTAGTTTTTAATATAAAAATAATAATTAATTAAAACAATAAGTTTAAAGGAGCCGAACGAAGTTCGTGGGGGAAAATGAAAATTTTAGCACAAACAGTAGCGTCGGCCTGAATCGTCGCTAATATAAGAAAATAAGAATTAATTAAGACAATAACTAATAAGGAGGCAAACGAAATTTGTTATGGGAAATGAATATTTTTTCAAAAACAATAGCGCCGTCCTGAACCGTCGCTAATATAAAAAAATAAATAATTATTTAAAATAATAACTAAAAAGGAGGTAAATTAAATTGGTGGGTGTAATGAAATTTTCGCACAAACATGTAGCGTAGGTCCAAATAAACGTTTTGTCAACACCAAGTATTTTTCTCGAAGTCAAACCATTTTCAAAATATTTTCATAACAAATGCACTCGGAGGACACATGCATTAAGTAGTGAAAAAGGAATGATTAAATGTATGTCCCTTTGTTCTTAGTCCGACGACGCTGGTTGTATAGGTTATCGCTCGAGTGCTCACATTCACTCATGAACTTTAGTTTTATTCGTGCTATATACTTTTGAAGTGCAATGGAGGAAAATGACTACTTAGGCGTATGCTCCTCTTATAAAGATTCTAATAAAGACAAAGAAGAGTGATCTCTTCTGTCCAAAAGGGTAAACCAACTTTGAAAGAGAAAATAGAGCAACAGACAATATGCCATAAAAGTTATTTAATAGCACTTTCTTTTGTTTTTGATAGCGCTGAAAAGCGCTATTAACCATGCCACTAATGTGAACGATTTTGTTTAATATCACTTTAAAAGAGCTATTAAAGTACTAGTTTTTAATATAAAAATAATAAAGAATTAAAAAAATAAGTTTAAAGGAGCCAAACGAAATTCATGGGGGAAAATGAAAATTTTAGCACAAACAGTAGAGTCGGCCTGAACCGTCGCCAATATAAGAAAATAAGAATTAATTAAGACAATAACTAATAAGGAGGCAAACAAAATTTGTTAGGGGAAATTAATATTTTTTCAAAAACAATAGCGCCGGCCTGAACCGTCGCTAATATAAAAAAATAAATAATTATTTAAAATAATAACTAAAAAGGAGGTAAATTAAATTGGTGGGTGTAATGAAATTTTCGCACAAACAAGTAGCGTAGGTCCAAATAAACATTTTGTCAACAACAAGTATTTTTCTGGAAATCAAACCATTTTCAAAATATTTTCATAACAAATGCACTCGGAGGACACATGCATTAAGTAGTGAAGAAGGAATGATTAAATGTATGTCCCTTTGTTCTTAGTCCGACGACGCTGGTTGTATAGGATATCGCTCGAGTGCTCACATTCACTCATGAACTTTAGTTTTATTCGTGCTATATACTTTTGAAGTGCAATGGAGGAAAATGACTACTTAGGCGTATGCTCCTCTTATAAAGATTCTAATAAAGACAAAGAAGAGTGATCTCTTCTGTCCAAAAGGGTAAACCAACTTTGAAAGAGAAAATAAAGCAACAGACAATATGCCATAAATGTTATTTAATAGCACTTTCTTTTGTTTTTGATAGCGCTCAAAAGTGTTATTAACCGTGCCACTAATGTGAACGATTTTGTTTAATATCACTTTAAAAGAGCTATTAAAGTACTAGTTTTTAATATAAAAATAATAATTAATTAAAACAATAAGTTTAAAGGAGCCGAACGAAATTCGTGGGGGAAAATGAAAATTTTAGCACAAACAGTAGCGTCGGCCTGAATCGTCGCTAATATAAGAAAATAAGAATTAATTAAGACAATAACTAATAAGGAGGCAAACGAAATTTGTTATGGGAAATGAATATTTTTTCAAAAACAATAGCGCCGTCCTGAACCGTCGCTAATATAAAAAAATAAATAATTATTTAAAATAATAACTAAAAAGGAGGTAAATTAAATTGGTGGGTGTAATGAAATTTTCGCACAAACATGTAGCGTAGGTCCAAATAAACGTTTTGTCAACACCAAGTATTTTTCTCGAAGTCAAACCATTTTCAAAATATTTTCATAACAAATGCACTCGGAGGACACATGCATTAAGTAGTGAAGAAGGAATGATTAAATGTATGTCCCTTTGTTCTTAGTCCGACGACGCTGGTTGTATAGGTTATCGCTCGAGTGCTCACATTCACTCATGAACTTTAGTTTTATTCGTGCTATATACTTTTGAAGTGCAATGGAGGAAAATGACTACTTAGGCGTATGCTCCTCTTATAAAGATTCTAATAAAGACAAAGAAGAGTGATCTCTTCTGTCCAAAAGGGTAAACCAACTTTGAAAGAGAAAATAGAGCAACAGACAATATGTCATAAAAGTTATTTAATAGCACTTTCTTTTGTTTTTGATAGCGCTCAAAAGTGTTATTAACCGTGCCACTAATGTGAACGATTTTGTTTAATATCACTTTGAAAGAGCTATTAAAGTACTATTTTTTAATATAAAAATAATAATTCATTAAAACAATAAGTTTAAAGGAGCCGAACGAAATTCGTGGGGGAAAATGAAAATTTTAGCACAAACAGTAGCGTCGGCCTGAATCGTCGCTAATATAAGAAAATAAGAATTAATTAAGACAATAACTAATAAGGAGGCAAACGAAATTTGTTATGGGAAATGAATATTTTTTCAAAAACAATAGCGTCGGCCTGAACCGTCACTAATATAAAAAAATAAATAATTATTTAAAATAATAACTAAAAAGGAGGTAAATTAAATTGGTGGGTGTAATGAAATTTTCGCACAAACAAGTAGCGTAGGTCCAAATAAACGTTTTGTCAACAACAAGTATTTTTCTGGAAGTCAAACCATTTTCAAAATATTTTCATAACAAATGCACTCGGAGGACACATGCATTAAGTAGTGAAGAAGGAATGATTAAATGTATGTCCCTTTGTTCTTAGTCCGACGACGCTGGTTGTATAGGTTATCGCTCGAGTGCTCACATTCACTCATGAACTTTAGTTTTATTCGTGCTATATACTTTTGAAGTGCAATGGAGGAAAATGACTACTTAGGCGTATGCTCCTCTTATAAAGATTCTAATAAAGACAAAGAAGAGTGATCTCTTCTGTCCAAAAGGGTAAACCAACTTTGAAAGAGAAAATAGAGCAACAGACAATATGCCATAAAAGTTATTTAATAGCACTTTCTTTTGTTTTTGATAGCGCTGAAAAGCGCTATTAACCATGCCACTAATGTGAACGATTTTGTTTAATATCACTTTAAAAGAGCTATTAAAGTACTAGTTTTTAATATAAAAATAATAAAGAATTAAAAAAATAAGTTTAAAGGAGCCAAACGAAATTCGTGGGGGAAAATGAAAATTTTTGAACAAACAGTAGCGTCGGCCTGAACCGTCGCCAATATAAGAAAATAAGAATTAATTAAGACAATAACTAATAAGGAGGCAAACGAAATTTGTTATGGGAAATTAATATTTTTTCAAAAACAATAGCGTCGTCCTGAACCGTCGCTAATATAAAAAAATAAATAATTATTTAAAATAATAACTAAAAAGGGGGCAAATTAAATTGGTGGGTGTAATGAAATTTTCGCACAAACAGTAGCGTAGGTCCAAATAAACGTTTTGTCAACAACAAGTATTTTTCTGGAAATCAAACCATTTTCAAAATATTTTCATAACAAATGCACTCGGAGGACACATGCATTAAGTAGTGAAGAAGGAATGATTAAATGTATGTCCCTTTGTTCTTAGTCCGACGACGCTGGTTGTATAGGATATCGCTCGAGTGCTCACATTCACTCATGAACTTTAGTTTTATTCGTGCTATATACTTTTGAAGTGCAATGGAGGAAAATGACTACTTAGGCGTATGCTCCTCTTATAAAGATTCTAATAAAGACAAAGAAGAGTGATCTCTTTTGTCCAAAAGGGTAAACCAACTTTGAAAGAGAAAATAGAGCAACAGACAATATGCCATAAATGTTATTTAATAGCACTTTCTTTTGTTTTTGATAGCGTTCAAAAGTGTTAATAACCGTGCCACTAATGTGAACGATTTTGTTTAATATCACTTTAAAAGAGCTATTAAAATTACTAGTTTTTAATATAAAAATAATAATTAATTAAAACAATAAGTTTAAAGGAGCCGAAGGAAATTCGTGGGGGAAAATAAAAATTTTAGCACAAACAGTAGCGTCGGCCTGAATCGTCGCTAATATAAGAAAATAAGAATTAATTAAGACAATAACTAATAAGGAGGCAAACGAAATTTGTTATGGGAAATGAATATTTTTTCAAAAACAATAGCACCGTCCTGAACCGTCGCTAATATAAAAAAATAAATAATTATTTAAAATAATAACTAAAAAGGAGGTAAATTAAATTGGTGGGTGTAATGAAATTTTCGCACAAACATGTAGCGTAGGTCCAAATAAACGTTTTGTCAACACCAAGTATTTTTCTCGAAATCAAACCATTTTCGAAATATTTTCATAACAAATGCACTCGGAGGACACATGCATTAAGTAGTGAAGAAGGAAAGATTAAATGTATGCCCCTTTGTTCTTAGTCCGACGACGCTGGTTGTATAGGTTATCGCTCGAGTGCTCACATTCACACATGAACTTTAGTTTTATTCGTGCTATATACTTTTGAAGTGCAATGGAGGAAAATGACTACTTAGGCGTATGCTCCTCTTATAAAGATTCTAATAAAGACAAAGAAGAGTGATCTCTTCTGTCCAAAAGGGTAAACAAACTTTGAAAGAGAAAATAGAGCAACAGACAATATGCCATAAAAGTTATTTAATAGCACTTTCTTTTGTTTTTGATAGCGCTGAAAAGCGCTATTAACCATGCCACTAATGTGAACGATTTTGTTTAATATCACTTTAAAAGAGCTATTAAAGTACTAGTTTTTAATATAAAAATAATAAAGAATTGAAAAAATAAGTTTAAAGGAGCCAAACGAAATTCATGGGGGAAAATGAAAATTTTAGCACAAACAGTAGCGTCGGCCTGAACCGTCGCCAATATAAGAAAATAAGAATTAATTAAGACAATAATTAATAAGGAGGCAAACGAAATTTGTTATGGGAAATGAATATTTTTTCAAAAACAATAGCGCCGTCCTGAACCGTCGCTAATATAAAAAAATAAATAATTATTTAAAATAATAACTAAAAAGGGGGCAAATTAAATTGGTGGGTGTAATGAAATTTTCGCACAAACAGTAGCGTAGGTCCAAATAAACGTTTTGTCAACAACAAGTATTTTTCTGGAAATCAAACCATTTTCAAAATATTTTCATAACAAATGCACTCGGAGGACACATGCATTAAGTAGTGAAGAAGGAATGATTAAATGTATGTCCCTTTGTTCTTAGTCCGACGACGCTGGTTGTATAGGATATCGCTCGAGTGCTCACAGTCACTCATGAACTTTAGTTTTATTCGTACTATATACTTTTGAAGTGCAATGGAGGAAAATGACTACTTAGGCGTATGCTCCTCTTATAAAGATTCTAATAAAGACAAAGAAGAGTGATCTCTTCTGTCCAAAAGGGTAAACCTACTTTGAAAGAGAAAATAGAGCAACAGACAATATGTCATAAAAGTTATTTAATAGCACTTTCTTTTGTTTTTGATAGCGCTGAAAAGCGCTATTAACCGTGCCACTAATGTGAACGATTTTGTTTAATAGCACTTTAAAAGAGCTATTAAAGTACTAGTTTTTAATATAAAAATAATAATTAATTAAAACAATAAGTTTAAAGGAGCCAAACGAAATTCGTGGGGGAAAATGAAAATTTTAGCACAAACAGTAGCGTCGGCCTGAACCGTCGCTAATATAAGAAAATAAGAATTGATTAAGACAATAACTAATAAGGAGGCAAACGAAATTTGTTATGGGAAATGAATATTTTTTCAAAAACAATAGCGCCGGCCTGAACCGTCGCTAATATAAAAATATAAATAATTATTTAAAATAATAACTAAAAAGAAGGTAAATTAAATTGGTTGGTGTAATGAAATTTTCGCACAAACATGTAGCGTAGGTCCAAATAAACGTTTTGTCAACACCAAGTATTTTTCTCGAAATCAAACCATTTTCAAAATATTTTCATAACAAATGCATTCGCAGGACACATGCATTAAGTAGTGAAGAAGGAATGATTAAATGTATGTCCCTTTGTTCTTAGTCCGACGACGCTGGCTATATAGGTTATCGCTCGAGTGCTCACATTCACTCATGAACTTTAGTTTTATTCGTGCTATATACTTTTGAAGTGCAATGGAGGAAAATGACTACTTAGGCGTATGCTCCTCTTATAAAGATTCTAATAAAGACAAAGAAGAGTGATCTCTTCAGTCCAAAAGGGTAAACCAACTTTGAAAGAGAAAATAGAGAAACAGACAATATGTCATAAAAGTTATTTAATAGCACTTTCTTTTGTTTTTTATAGCGCTGAAAAGCGTTATTAACCGTGCCACTAATGTGGACGATTTTGTTTAATATCACTTTAAAAGAGCTATTAAAGTACTAGTTTTTAATATAAAAATAATAATTAATTAAAACAATAAGTTTAAAGGAGCCAAACGAAATTCGTGGGGGAAAATTAAAATTTTAGAACAAACAGTAGCGTCGGCCTGAACCGTCACTAATATAAGAAAATAAGAATTAATTAAGACAATAACTAATAAGGAGGCAAACGAAATTTGTTATGGGAAATGAATATTTTTTCAAAAACAATAGCGCCGGCCTGAATCGTCGCTAATATAAAATAAATAAATAATTATTTAAAATAATAACTAAAAAGGAGGCAAATTAAATTGGTGGGTGTAATGAAATTTTCGCACAAACATGTAGCGTAGGTCCAAATAAACGTTTTCTCAACACCAACTATTTTTCTCGAAATCAAACCATTTTCAAAATATTTTCATAACAAATGCACTCGGAGGACACATGCATTAAGTAGTGAAGAAGGAGTGATTAAATGTATGTCCCTTTGTTCTTAGTCCGACGACGCTGGCTGTATAGGTTATCGCTCGAGTGCTCACATTCACTCATGAACTTTAGTTTTATTCGTGCTATATACTTTTGAAGTGCAACGGAGGAAAATCACTACTTAGGCGTATGCTCCTCTTATAAAGATTCTAATAAAGACAAAGAAGAGTGATCTCTTTTGTCCAAAAGGGTAAACCAACTTTGAAAGAGAATATAGAGCAACAGACAATATGCCATAAAAGTTATTTAATAGCACTTTATTTTGTTTCTGATAGAGCTGAAAAGCACTATTAACTGTGCCACTAATGTGAACGATTTTGTTTAATAGCACTTTAAAAGAGCTATTAAAGTACTAGTTTTTAATATAAAAATAATAATTAATTAAAACAATAAGTTTAAAGGAGCCAAACAAAATTCGTGGGGGAAAATGAAAATTTTAGCACAAACAGTAGCGTCGGCCTGAACCGTCGCTAATATAAGAAAATAAGAATTGATTAAGACAATAACTAATAAGGAGGCAAACGAAATTTGTTATGGGAAATGAATATTTTTTCAAAAACAATAGCGCCGGCCTGAACCGTCGCTAATATAAAAATATAAATAATTATTTAAAATAATAACTAAAAAGAAGGTAAATTAAATTGGTTGGTGTAATGAAATTTTCGCACAAACATGTAGCGTAGGTCCAAATAAACGTTTTGTCAACACCAAGTATTTTTCTCGATATCAAACCATTTTCAAAATATTTTCATAACGAATGCATTCGGAGGACACATGCATTAAGTAGTGAAGAAGGAATGATTAAATGTATGTCCCTTTGTTCTTAGTCCGACGACGCTGGCTATATAGGTTATCGCTCGAGTGCTCACATTCACTCATGAACTTTAGTTTTATTCGTGCTATATACTTTTGAAGTGCAATGGAGGAAAATGACTACTTAAGCGTATGCTCCTCTTATAAAGATTCTAATAAAGACAAAGAAGAGTGATCTCTTCAGTCCAAAAGGGTAAACCAACTTTGAAAGAGAAAATAGAGAAACAGACAATATGTCATAAAAGTTATTTAATAGCACTTTCTTTTGTTTTTTATAGCGCTGAAAAGCGTTATTAACCGTGCCACTAATGTGGACGATTTTGTTTAATATCACTTTAAAAGAGCTATTAAAGTACTAGTTTTTAATATAAAAATAATAATTAATTAAAACAATAAGTTTAAAGGAGCCAAACGAAATTCGTGGGGGAACATTAAAATTTTAGCACAAACAGTAGCGTCGGCCTGAACCGTCACTAATATAAGAAAATAAGAATTAATTAAGACAATAACTAATAAGGAGGCAAACGAAATTTGTTATGGGAAATGAATATTTTTTCAAAAACAATAGCGCCGGCCTGAATCGTCGCTAATATAAAATAAATAAATAATTATTTAAAATAATAACTAAAAAGGAGGCAAATTAAATTGGTGGGTGTAATGAAATTTTCGCACAAACATGTAGCGTAGGTCCAAATAAACGTTTTCTCAACACCAACTATTTTTCTCGAAATCAAACCATTTTCAAAATATTTTCATAACAAATGCACTCGGAGGACACATGCATTAAGTAGTGAAGAAGGAGTGATTAAATGTATGTCCCTTTGTTCTTAGTCCGACGACGCTGGCTGTATAGGTTATCGCTCGAGTGCTCACATTAACTCATGAACTTTAGTTTTATTCGTGCTATATACTTTTGAAGTGCAATGGAGGAAAATGACTACTTAGGCGTATGCTCCTCTTATAAAGATTCTAATAAAGACAAAGAAGAGTGATCTCTTCTGTCCTAAAGGGTAAACCAACTTTGAAAGAGAAAATAGAGCATCAGACAATATGTCATAAAAGTTATTTAATAGCACTTTCTTTTGATTTTGATAGCGCTGAAAAGCGCTATTAACCGTGCCACTAATGTGGACGATTTTGTTTAATATCACTTTGAAAGAGCTATTAAAGTACTAGTTTTTAATATAAAAATAATAATTAATTAAAACAATAAGTTTAATGGAGCCAAACGAAATTCGTGGGGGAAAATGAAAATTTTAGCACAAACAGTAGCGTCGGCCTGAATCGTCGCTAATATAAGAAAATAAGAATTAATTAAGACAATAACTAATAAGGAGGCAAACGAAATTTGTTATGGGAAATGAATATTTTTTCAAAAACAATAGCGCCGTCCTGAACCGTCGCTAATATAAAAAAATAAATAATTATTTAAAATAATAACTAAAAATGAGGCAAACTAAATTGGTGGGTGTAATGAAATTTACGCACAAACATGTAGCGTAGGTCCAAATAAACGTTTTGTCAACACCAAGTATTTTTCTCGAAATCAAACCATTTTCAAAAATATTTTCATAACAAATGCACTCGGAGGACACATGCATTAAGTAGTGAAGAAGGAATGATTAAATGTATGTCCCTTTGTTCTTAGTCCGACGACGCTGGTTGTATAGGTTATCGCTCGAGTGCTCACATTCACTCATGAACTTTAGTTTTATTCGTGCTATATACTTTTGAAGTGCAATGGAGGAAAATGACTACTTAGGCATATGCTCCTCTTATAAAGATTCTAATAAAGACAAAGAAGAGTGATCTCTTCAGTCCAAAAGGGTAAACCAACTTTGAAAGAGAAAATAGAGAAACAGACAATATGTCATAAAAGTTATTTAATAGCACTTTCTTTTGTTTTTTATAGCGCTGAAAAGCGTTATTAACCGTGCCACTAATGTGGACGATTTTGTTTAATATCACTTTAAAAGAGCTATTAAAGTACTAGTTTTTAATATAAAAATAATAATTAATTAAAACAATAAGTTTAAAGGAGCCAAACGAAATTCGTGGGGGAAAATTAAAATTTTAGAACAAACAGTAGCGTCGGCCTGAACCGTCACTAATATAAGAAAATAAGAATTAATTAAGACAATAACTAATAAGGAGGCAAACGAAATTTGTTATGGGAAATGAATATTTTTTCAAAAACAATAGCGCCGGCCTGAATCGTCGCTAATATAAAATAAATAAATAATTATTTAAGATAATAACTAAAAAGGAGGCAAATTAAATTGGTGGGTGTAATGAAATTTTCGCACAAACATGTAGCGTAGGTCCAAATAAACGTTTTGTCAACACCAACTATTTTTCTCGAAATCAAACCATTTTCAAAATATTTTCATAACAAATGCACTCGGAGGACACATGCATTAAGTAGTGAAGAAGGAGTGATTAAATGTATGTCCCTTTGTTCTCAGTCCGACGACGCTGGCTGTATAGGTTATCGCTCGAGTGCTCACATTCACTCATGAACTTTAGTTTTATTCGTGCTATATACTTTTGAAGTGCAACGGAGGAAAATCACTACTTAGGCGTATGCTCCTCTTATAAAGATTCTAATAAAGACAAAGAAGAGTGATCTCTTTTGTCCAAAAGGGTAAACCAACTTTGAAAGAGAATATAGAGCAACAGACAATATGCCATAAAAGTTATTTAATAGCACTTTATTTTGTTTCTGATAGAGCTGAAAAGCACTATTAACTGTGCCACTAATGTGAACGATTTTGTTTAATAGCACTTTAAAAGAGCTATTAAAGTACTAGTTTTTAATATAAAAATAATAATTAATTAAAACAATAAGTTTAAAGGAGCCAAACGAAATTCGTGGGGGAAAATGAAAATTTTAGCACAAACAGTAGCGTCGGCCTGAACCGTCGCTAATATAAGAAAATAAGAATTGATTAAGACAATAACTAATAAGGAGGCAAACGAAATTTGTTATGGGAAATGAATATTTTTTCAAAAACAATAGCGCCGGCCTGAACCGTCGCTAATATAAAAATATAAATAATTATTTAAAATAATAACTAAAAAGAAGGTAAATTAAATTGGTTGGTGTAATGAAATTTTCGCACAAACATGTAGCGTAGGTCCAAATAAACGTTTTGTCAACACCAAGTATTTTTCTCGATATCAAACCATTTTCAAAATATTTTCATAACGAATGCATTCGGAGGACACATGCATTAAGTAGTGAAGAAGGAATGATTAAATGTATGTCCCTTTGTTCTTAGTCCGACGACGCTGGCTATATAGGTTATCGCTCGAGTGCTCACATTCACTCATGAACTTTAGTTTTATTCGTGCTATATACTTTTGAAGTGCAATGGAGGAAAACGACTACTTAAGCGTATGCTCCTCTTATAAAGATTCTAATAAAGACAAAGAAGAGTGATCTCTTCAGTCCAAAAGGGTAAACCAACTTTGAAAGAGAAAATAGAGAAACAGACAATATGTCATAAAAGTTATTTAATAGCACTTTCTTTTGTTTTTTATAGCGCTGAAAAGCGTTATTAACCGTGCCACTAATGTGGACGATTTTGTTTAATATCACTTTAAAAGAGCTATTAAAGTACTAGTTTTTAATATAAAAATAATAATTAATTAAAACAATAAGTTTAAAGGAGCCAAACGAAATTCGTGGGGGAAAATTAAAATTTTAGCACAAACAGTAGCGTCGGCCTGAACCGTCACTAATATAAGAAAATAAGAATTAATTAAGACAATAACTAATAAGGAGGCAAACGAAATTTGTTATGGGAAATGAATATTTTTTCAAAAACAATAGCGCCGGCCTGAATCGTCGCTAATATAAAATAAATAAATAATTATTTAAAATAATAACTAAAAAGGAGGCAAATTAAATTGGTGGGTGTAATGAAATTTTCGCACAAACATGTAGCGTAGGTCCAAATAAACGTTTTCTCAACACCAACTATTTTTCTCGAAATCAAACCATTTTCAAAATATTTTCATAACAAATGCACTCGGAGGACACATGCATTAAGTAGTGAAGAAGGAGTGATTAAATGTATGTCCCTTTGTTCTTAGTCCGACGACGCTGGCTGTATAGGTTATCGCTCGAGTGCTCACATTAACTCATGAACTTTAGTTTTATTCGTGCTATATACTTTTGAAGTGCAATGGAGGAAAATGACTACTTAGGCGTATGCTCCTCTTATAAAGATTCTAATAAAGACAAAGAAGAGTGATCTCTTCTGTCCTAAAGGGTAAACCAACTTTGAAAGAGAAAATAGAGCATCAGACAATATGTCATAAAAGTTATTTAATAGCACTTTCTTTTGATTTTGATAGCGCTGAAAAGCGCTATTAACCGTGCCACTAATGTGGACGATTTTGTTTAATATCACTTTGAAAGAGCTATTAAAGTACTAGTTTTTAATATAAAAATAATAATTAATTAAAACAATAAGTTTAATGGAGCCAAACGAAATTCGTGGGGGAAAATGAAAATTTTAGCACAAACAGTAGCGTCGGCCTGAATCGTCGCTAATATAAGAAAATAAGAATTAATTAAGACAATAACTAATAAGGAGGCAAACGAAATTTGTTATGGGAAATGAATATTTTTTCAAAAACAATAGCGCCGTCCTGAACCGTCGCTAATATAAAAAAATAAATAATTATTTAAAATAATAACTAAAAATGAGGCAAACTAAATTGGTGGGTGTAATGAAATTTACGCACAAACATGTAGCGTAGGTCCAAATAAACGTTTTGTCAACACCAAGTATTTTTCTCGAAATCAAACCATTTTCAAAAATATTTTCATAACAAATGCACTCGGAGGACACATGCATTAAGTAGTGAAGAAGGAATGATTAAATGTATGTCCCTTTGTTCTTAGTCCGACGACGCTGGTTGTATAGGTTATCGCTCGAGTGCTCACATTCACTCATGAACTTTAGTTTTATTCGTGCTATATACTTTTGAAGTGCAATGGAGGAAAATGACTACTTAGGCATATGCTCCTCTTATAAAGATTCTAATAAAGACAAAGAAGAGTGATCTCTTCAGTCCAAAAGGGTAAACCAACTTTGAAAGAGAAAATAGAGAAACAGACAATATGTCATAAAAGTTATTTAATAGCACTTTCTTTTGTTTTTTATAGCGCTGAAAAGCGTTATTAACCGTGCCACTAATGTGGACGATTTTGTTTAATATCACTTTAAAAGAGCTATTAAAGTACTAGTTTTTAATATAAAAATAATAATTAATTAAAACAATAAGTTTAAAGGAGCCAAACGAAATTCGTGGGGGAAAATTAAAATTTTAGAACAAACAGTAGCGTCGGCCTGAACCGTCACTAATATAAGAAAATAAGAATTAATTAAGACAATAACTAATAAGGAGGCAAACGAAATTTGTTATGGGAAATGAATATTTTTTCAAAAACAATAGCGCCGGCCTGAATCGTCGCTAATATAAAATAAATAAATAATTATTTAAGATAATAACTAAAAAGGAGGCAAATTAAATTGGTGGGTGTAATGAAATTTTCGCACAAACATGTAGCGTAGGTCCAAATAAACGTTTTGTCAACACCAACTATTTTTCTCGAAATCAAACCATTTTCAAAATATTTTCATAACAAATGCACTCGGAGGACACATGCATTAAGTAGTGAAGAAGGAGTGATTAAATGTATGTCCCTTTGTTCTTAGTCCGACGACGCTGGCTGTATAGGTTATCGCTCGAGTGCTCACATTCACTCATGAACTTTAGTTTTATTCGTGCTATATACTTTTGAAGTGCAACGGAGGAAAATCACTACTTAGGCGTATGCTCCTCTTATAAAGATTCTAATAAAGACAAAGAAGAGTGATCTCTTCTGTCCTAAAGGGTAAACCAACTTTGAAAGAGAAAATAGAGCATCAGACAATATGTCATAAAAGTTATTTAATAGCACTTTCTTTTGATTTTGATAGCGCTGAAAAGCGCTATTAACCGTGCCACTAATGTGGACGATTTTGTTTAATATCACTTTGAAAGAGCTATTAAAGTACTAGTTTTTAATATAAAAATAATAATTAATTAAAACAATAAGTTTAATGGAGCCAAACGAAATTCGTGGGGGAAAATGAAAATTTTAGCACAAACAGTAGCGTCGGCCTGAATCGTCGCTAATATAAGAAAATAAGAATTAATTAAGACAATAACTAATAAGGAGGCAAACGAAATTTGTTATGGGAAATGAATATTTTTTCAAAAACAATAGCGCCGTCCTGAACCGTCGCTAATATAAAAAAATAAATAATTATTTAAAATAATAACTAAAAATGAGGCAAACTAAATTGGTGGGTGTAATGAAATTTACGCACAAACATGTAGCGTAGGTCCAAATAAACGTTTTGTCAACACCAAGTATTTTTCTCGAAATCAAACCATTTTCAAAAATATTTTCATAACAAATGCACTCGGAGGACACATGCATTAAGTAGTGAAGAAGGAGTGATTAAATGTATGTCCCTTTGTTCTTAGTCCGACGACGCTGGCTGTATAGGTTATCGCTCGAGTGCTCACATTCACTCATGAACTTTAGTTTTATTCGTGCTATATACTTTTGAAGTGCAATGGAGGAAAATGACTACTTAGGCGTATGCTCCTCTTATAAAGATTCTAATAAAGACAAAGAAGAGTGATCCTTCTGTCCAAAAGGGTAAACCAACTTTGAAAGAGAAAATAGAGCAACAGACAATATGTCATAAAAGTTATTTAATAGCACTTTCTTTTGTTTTTGATAGCGCTCAAAAGCGCTATTAACCGTGCCACTAATGTGAACGATTTTGTTTAATATCACTTTAAAAGAGCTATTAAAGTACTAGTTTTTAATTTAAAAATAATAATTAATTAAAACAATAAGTTTAAAGGAGCCGAACGAAATTCGTGGGGGAAAATGAAAATTTTAGCACAAACAGTAGCGTCGGCCTGAATCGTCGCTAATATAAGAAAATAAGAATTAATTGAGACAATAACTAATAAGGAGGCAAATGAAATTTGTTATGGGAAATGAATATTTTCTCAAAAACAATAGCGCCGGCCTGAACCGTCGCTAATATAATAAAATAAATAATTATTTAAAATAATAACTAAAAAGGAGGTAAATTAAATTGGTGGGTGTAATGAAATTTTCGCACAAACATGTAGCGTAGGTCCAAATAAACGTTTTGTCAACACCAAGTATTTTTCTCGAAATCAAACCATTTTCAAAATATTTTCATAACAAATGCACTCGGAGGACACATGCATTAAGTAGTGAAGAAGGAATGATTAAATGTATGTCCCTTGGTTCTTAGTCCGACGACGCTGGTTGTATAGGTTATCGCTCGAGTGCTCACATTCACTCATGAACTTTAGTTTTATTCGTGCTATATACTTTTGAAGTGCAATGGAGGAAAATGACTACTTAGGCGTATGCTCTTCTTATAAAGATTCTAATAAAGACAAAGAAGACTGATCTCTTCTGTCCAGAAGGGTAACCCAACTTTGAATGAGAAAATATAGCAACAGACAATATGTCATAAAAGTTATTTAATAGCACTTTCTTTTGTTTTTGATAGCGCTGAAAAGCGCTATTAACCGTGCCACTAATGTGGACGATTTTGTTTAATATCACTTTGAAAGAGCTATTAAAGTACAAGTTTTTAATATAAAAATAATAATTAATTAAAACAATAAGTTTAAAGAAGCCAAACGAAATTCTTGGGGGAAAATGAAAATTTTAGCACAAACAGTAGCGTCGGCCTGAACCGTCACTAATATAAGAAAATAAGAATTAATTAAGACAATAACTAATAAGGAGGCAAATGAAATTTATTATGGGAAATGAATATTTTTTCATAAACAATAGCGTTGGCCTGAACCGTTGCTAATATAAAAAAATAAATAATTATTTAAAATAATAACTAAAAAAGAGGCAAACTAAATTGGTGGGAGTAACGAAATTTTCACACAAACAGTAGCGTAGGTCCAAATAAACGCTTTGTCAACACCAAGTATTTTTCTCGAAATCAAACCATTTTCAAAATATTTTCATAACAAATGTACTTAAAGGACACATGCATTAAGTAGTGAAGAAGGAATGATTAAATGTATGTCCCTTTGTTCTTAGTCCGACGACGCTTACTGTATAGGTTATCGTTGGAATGCTCACCTTCACTCATGAACTTTAGTTTTATTCGTGCTATATACTTTTGAAGTGAAATGGAGGAAAATGACTAGTTAGGCGTATGCTCCTTTTATAAAGATTCTAATAAAGACAAAGAAGAGTGATCTCTTCTGTCCAAAAGGGTAAACCAACTTTGAAAGAGAAAATAGGGCAACAGAGAATATGCCATAAAAGTTATTTAATAGCACTTTCTTTTGTTTTTGATAGCGCTGAAAAGCGCTATTAACCGTGTCACTAATGTGAACGATTTTGTTTAATAGAACTTTAAAAGAGCTATTAAAGTACTAGTTTTTAATATAAAAATAATAATTAATTAAAACAATAAGTTTAAAGGAGCCAAACGAAATTCGTGGGGGAAAATGAAAATTTTAGCACAAACAGTCGCATCGGCCTGAACCGTCACTAATATAAGAAAATAAGAAATAATTAAGACAATAACTAATAAGGAGGCAAACGAAATTTGTTATGTGAAATGAATATTTTTTCAAAAACAATAGCGTCGGCCTGAACCGTCGCTAATCTAAAAAAATAAATAATTATATAAAATAATAACTAAAAAGGAGGCAAACGAAATTGGTGGGTGTAATGAAATTTTCACACAAACAGTAGCGTAGGTCCAAATAAACGTTTTGTCAACACCAAGTATTTTTCTCGAAATCAAACCATTTTCAAAATATTTTCATAACAAATGCACTTGGAGGACACATGCATTAAGTAGTGAAGAAGGAATGATTAAATGTATGTCCCATTGTTCTTAGTCCGACGATGCTGGCTGTATAGGTTATCGCTCGAATGCTCACCTTCACTCATGAACTTTAGTTTTATTCGTGCTATATACTTTTGAAGTGAAATGGAGGAAAATGACTACTTAGGCGTATGCTTCACTTATAAAGATTATAATAAAGACAAAGAAGAGTGATCTCTTCTGTCCAAAAGGGTAAACCAATTTTGAAAGAGAAAATAGAGCAACAGACAATATGCCATAAAAGTTATTTAATAGCACTTTCTTTTGATTTTGATAGCGCTGAAAAGCGCTATTAATCGTGCCACTAATGTGAACGATTTTGTTTAATATCACTTTAAAAGAGTTATTAAAGTCCTAGTTTTTAATATAAAAATAATAATTAATTAAAACAATAAGTTTAAAGGAGCCAAACGAAATTCGTGGGGGAAAATTAAAATTTTAGCACAAACAGTAGCGTCGGCCTGAACCGTCGCTAATATAAGAAAATAAGAATTAATTAATACAATAACTAATAAGGAGGCATACAAAATTTGTTATCGGAAATGAATATTTTTTCATAAACAATAGCGTCAGCCTGAACCGTCGCTAATATAAAAAAATAAATAATTATTTAAAATAATAACTAAAAAAAAAGGCAAACTAAATTGGTGGGTGTAACGAAATTTTCACACAAACAGTAGCGTAGGTCCAAATAAACGCTTTGTCAACACCAAGTATTTTTCTCGAAATCAAACCATTTTCAAAATATTTACATAACAAATGCACTTGAAGGACACGTGCATTAAGTAGTGAAGAAGGAATGATTAAATGTATGTCCTTTTGTTCTTAGTCCGACTACACTTACTGTATAGGTTATCGTTCAAATGCTCACCTTCACTCATGAACTTTAGTTTTATTGGTGCTATATACTTTTGAAGTGAAATGGAGGAAAATGACTACTTAGGCGTAGGCTCCTCTTATAAAGATTCTAATAAAGACAAAGAAGAGTGATCTCTTCTGTCCAGAAGGGTAAACCAACTTTGAAAGAGAAAATATAGCAACAGTCAATATGCCGTAAAAGTGATTTAATAGCACTTTCTTTTGTTTTTGATAGAGCTGAAAAGCGCTATTAACCGTGCCACTAATGTGAACGATTTTGTTTAATAGCACTTTAAAAGAGCTATTAAAGTACTAGTTTTTAATATAAAAATAATAATTAATTAAAAAAATAAGTTTTAAGGAGCCAAACGAAATTCGTGGGGGAAAATTAAAATTTTAGCACAAATAGTAGCGTCGGCCTGAACCATCGCTAATATAAGAAAATAAGAATTAATTAAGACAATAACTAATAAGGAGGCATACAAAATTTGTTATCGGAAATGAATATTTTTTCATAAACAATAGCGTCAGCCTGAATCGTCGCTAATATAAAAAAATAAATAATTATTTAAAATAATAACTAAAAAAAAAGGCAAACTAAATTGGTGGGTGTAACGAAATTTTCACACAAACAGTAGCGTAGGTCCAAATAAACGCTTTGTCAACACCAAGTATTTTTCTCGAAATCAAACCATTTTCAAAATATTTACATAACAAATGCACTTGAAGGACACGTGCATTAAGTAGTAAAGAAGGAATGATTAAATGTATGTCCTTTTGTTCTTAGTCCGACTACGCTTACTGTATAGGTTATCGTTCAAATGCTCACCTTCACTCATGAACTTTAGTTTTATTGGTGCTATATACTTTTGAAGTGAAATGGAGGAAAATGACTACTTAGGCGTAAGCTCCTCTTATAAAGATTCTAATAAAGACAAAGAAGAGTGATCTCTTCTGTCCAAAAGGGTAAACCAACTTTGAAAGAGAAAATATAGCAACAGTCAATATGCCGTAAAAGTGATTTAATAGCACTTTCTTTTGTTTTTGATAGCGCTGAAAAGCGCTATTAACCGTGCCACTAATGTGAACGATTTTGTTTAATAGCACTTTAAAAGAGCTATTAAAGTACTAGTTTTTAATATAAAAATATTAATTAATTAAAAAAATATGTTTTAAGGAGCCAAACGAAATTCGTGGGGGAAAATGAAAATTTTAGCACAAACAGTAGCGTCGGCCTGAACCGTCGCTAATATAAGAAAATAAGAATTAATTAAGACAATAAATAATAAGGAGGCAAACAAAATTTGTTATGGGAAATGAATTTTTTTTTAAAAACAATAGCGTCGGCCTGAACCGTCGCTAATATAAAAAAATAAATAATTATTTAAAATAATAACTAAAAAGGAGGCAAACTAAATTGGTGGGTGTAATGAAATTTTCGCACAAACAGTAGCGTAGATCCAAATGAACATTTTGTCAACACCAAGTATTTTTCTCGAAATCAAACCATTTTCAAAATATTTTCATAACAAATGCACTCAAAGGACACAGGCATTAAGTAGTGAAGAAGGAATGATTAAATGTATGTCCGTTGGTTCTTAGTCCAATGAGGCTGGCTGTATAGGTTATCGCTCGAATGCTCACCTTCGCTCATGAACTTTAGTTTTATTCGTGCTATATAATTTTGAAGTGAAATGGAGGAAAATGACTACTTAGGTGTATGCTCCTCTTATAAAGATTCTAATAAAGAAAAAGAAGAGTGATCTCTTCTCTCCAGAAGGGTAAACCAACTTTGAATTAGAAAATATAGCAACAGTCAATATGCCGTAAAAGTGATTTAAAAGCACTTTCTTTTGTTTTTGATATCGCTGAAAATCGCTATTAACCGTGCCACTAATGTGAACGATTTTGTTTAATAGCACTTTAAAAGAGCTATTAAAGTACTAGTTTTTAATATAAAAATAATAATTAATTAAAATAATAAGTTTAAAGGAGCCAAACGAAATTCTTGGGGGAAAATGAAAATTTTAGCACAAACAGTAGCGTCGGCCTGAACCGTCACTAATATAAGAAAATAAGAATTAATTAAGACAATAACTAATAAGGAGGCAAATGAAATTTGTTATGGGAAATGAATATTTTTTCATAAACATTAGCGTTGGCCTGAACCGTCGCTAATATAAAAAAAAATAATAATTATTTAAAATAATAACTAATAAAGAGGCAAATTAATTGGTGGGTGTAACGAAATTTTCACACAAACAGTAGCGTAGGTCCAAATAAACGCTTTGTCAACACCAAGTATTTTTCTCGAAATCAAACCATTTTCAAAATATTTTCATAACAAATGCACTTGAAGGACACATGCATTAAGTAGTGAAGAATGAATGATTAAATGTATGTCCCTTTGTTCTTAGTCCGACGACGCTTAATGTATAGGTTATCGTTCGAATGCTCACTTCACTCATGAACTTTAGTTTTATTCGTGCTATATACTTTTGAAGTGAAATGGAGGAAAATGACTAGTTAGGCGTATGCTCCTCTTATAAAGATTCTAATAAAGACAAAGAAGAGTGATCTCTTCTGTGCAAAAGGGTAAACCAACTTTGAAAGAGAAAATAGAGCAACAGACAATATGCCATAAAAGTTACTTAATAGCACTTTCTTTTGTTTTTGATAGTGCTGAAAAGCGCTATTAACCGTGCCACTAATGTGAACGATTTTGTTTAATAGCACTTTAAAAGAGCTATTAAAGTACTATTTTTTAATATAAAAATAATAATTAATTAAAATAATAAGTTTAAAGGAGCCAAACGAAATTCTTGGGGGAAAATGAAAATTTTAGCACAAACAGTAGCGTCGGCCTGAACCGTCACTAATATAAGAAAATAAGAATTAATTAACACAATAACTAATAAGGAGGCAAGTGAAATTTGTTATGGGAAATGAATATTTTTTCATAAACAATAGCGTTGGCCTGAACCGTCGCTAATATAAAAAAATAAATAATTATTTAAAATAATAACTAAAAAAGAGGCAAACTAAATTGGTGGGTGTAACGAAATTTTCACACAAACAGTAGCGTAGGTCCAAATAAACGCTTTGTCAACACCAAGTATTTTTCTCGAAATCAAACCATTTTAAAAATATTTTCATAACAAATGCACTTGAAGGACACATGCATTAAGTAGTGAAGAAGGAATGATTAAATGTATGTCCCTTTGTTCTTAGTCCAACAATGCTTCCTTTATAGGTTATCGTTCGAATGCTCACCTTCACTCATGAACTTTAGTTTTATTCGTGCTATATACTTTTGAAGTGAAATGGAGGAAAATGACTAGTTAGGCGTATGCTCCTCTTATAAAGATTCTAATAAAGACAAAGAAGAGTGATCTCTTCTGTCCAAAAGAGTAAACAACCTTTGAAAGACAAAATAGAGCAACAGACAATATGCCATAAAAGGTACTTAATAGCACTTTCTTTTGTTTTTGATAGCGCTGAAAAGCGCTATTAACCGTGCCACTAATGTGAACGATTTTGTTTATTAGAAATTTAAAAGAGCTATTAAAGAACTAGTTTTTAATATAAAAATAATAATTAATTAAAACAATAAGTTTAAAGGAGCCAAACGAAATTCGTGGGGGAAAATGAAAATTTTTGCACAAACAGTAGCATCGGCCTGAACCGTCACTAATATAAGAAAATAAGAATTATTTAAGACAATAACTAATAAGGAGGAAAACGAAATTTGTTATGGGAAATGAATATTTTTTCAAAAACAACACCGCAGGCCTGAACCGTCGCTAATATAAAAAAATAAATAATTATTTAAAATAATAACTAAAAAGGAGGGAAATTAAAATGGTGGGTGTAATGAAATTTTCGCACAAACATGTAGCGTAGGTCCAAATAAACGTTTTGTCAACACCAAGTATTTTTCTCGAAATCAAACCATTTTCAAAATATTTTCATAACAAATGCACTCGGAGGACACATGCATTAAGTAGTGAAGAAGGAATGATTAAATGTATATCCCTTTGTTCTTAGTCCGACGACGCTGGCTATATAGGTTATCGCTCGAGTGCTCATATTCACTCATGAACTTTAGTTTTATTCATGCTATATACTTTTGAAGTGAAATGGAGGAAAATGACTAGTTAGGTGTATGCTCCTCTTATAAAGATTCTAATAAAGACAAAGAAGAGTGATATCTTCTATCCAAAAGGGTAAACCAACTTTGAAAGAGAAAATAGAGCAACAGACAATATGCCATAAAAGTTATTTAATAGCACTTTCTTTTGTTTTTGATAGCGCTGAAAAGCGCTATTAACCGTGCCACTAATGTGAACGATTTTGTTTAATAGCACTTTAAAAGAGCTATTAAAGTACTAGTTTTTAATATAAAAATAATAATTAATTAAAACACTAAGTTTAGAGGAGCCAAATGAAATTCGTGGGGGAAAATGAAAATTTTAGCACAAACAGTAGCGTCGGCCTGAACCGTCGCTAATATAAGAAAATAAGAATTAATTAAGACAATAACCAATAAGGAGGCAAATGAAATTTGTTATGGGAAATGAATATTTTTTCATAAACAATAGCGTTGGCCTGAACCGTCGCTAATATTAAAAAATAAATAATTATTTAAAATAATAACTAAAAAAGAGGCAAACTAAATTTGTGGGTGTAACGAAATTTTCACACAAACAGTAGCGTAGGTCCAAATAAACGCTTTGTCAACACCAAGTATTTTTCTCGAAATCAAACCATTTTCAAAATATATTCATAACAAATGCACTTGAAGGACACATGCATTAAGTAGTGAAAAAGGAATGATTAAATGTATGTCCCTTTGTTCTTAGTCCGACGACGCTTCCTGTATAGGTTATCGTTCGAATGCTCACCTTCACTCATGAACTTTAGTTTTATTCGTGCTATATACTTTTGAAGTTAAATGGAGGAAAATTACTAGTTACTCGTAAGCTCCTCTTATAAAGATTCTAATAAAGACAAAGAAGAGTGATCTCTTCTGTCCAAAAGGGTAAACCAACTTTGAAAGAGAAAATAGAGCAACAGACAATATGCCATAAAAGTTACTTAATAGCACTTTCTTTTGTTTTTGATAGCGCTGAAAAGCGCTATTAACCGTGCCACTAATGTGGACGATTTTGTTTAATAGAAATTTAAAAGAGCTATTAAAGTAATAGTTTTTAATATAAAAATAATAATTACTTAAAACAATAAGTTTAAAGGAGCCAAACGAAATTCGTGGGGGAAAATGAAAATTTTAGCACAAACAGTAGCATCGGCCTGAACCGTCACTAATATAAGAAAATAAGAATTAATTAAGACAATAACTAATAAGGAGGCAAACGAAATTTGTTATGTGAAATGAATATTTTTTCAAAAACTATAGCGTCGGCCTGGACCGTCGCTAATCTAAAAAAATAAATAATTATATAAAATAAAAACTAAATAGGTGTGTGTAATGAAATTTTCGCACAAACAGTAGCGTAGGTGCAAATAAACGTTTTGTCAACACCAAGTATTTTTCTTGAAATCAAACCATTTTCAAAATATTTTCATAACAAATGCACTCGAAGAACACATGCATTAAGTAGTGAAGAAGGAATGATTAAATGCATGTCCCTTTGTTCTTAGTCCGACGATGCTGGCTGTACAAGTTATCGTTCGAATGCTCCCCTTCACTCATGAACTTTAGTTTTATTCGTGCTATATACTTTTGAAGTGAAATGGAGGAAAATGACTAGTTTGGCGTATGCTCCTTTTATAAAGATTCTAATAAAGTCAAAGAAGAGTGATCTCTTCTGTCCAAAAGGGTAAACCAACTTTGAAAGAGAAAATTGAGCAACAGAAAATATGCCATAAAAGTTATTTAATAACACTTTCTTTTGTTTTTGATACCGCTGAAAAGCGCTATTAACCGTGCCACTAATGTGAAGGATTTTGTTTAATAGCACTTTAAAAGAGTTATTAAAGTACTAGTTTTTAATATAAAAATAATAATTAATTAAAACAATAAGTTTAAAGGAGCCATAGGAAATTCATGGGGGAAAATGAAAATTTTAGCACAAACAGTAGCGTCGGCCTGAACCGTCGCTAATATAAGAAAATAAGAATTAATTAAGACAATAACTGATAAGGAGGAAAACGAAATTTGTTATGGGAAATGAATATTTTTTCAAAATCAATATCGCCGGCCTGAACCGTCGCTAATATAAAAAAATAAATAATTATTTAAAATAATAACTAAAAAGGAGGCAAATTAAAATGGTGGGTGTAATGAAATTTTCGCACAAACATGTAGCGTAGGTCCAAATAAACGTTTTGGCAACACCAAGTATTTTTCTCGAAATCAAACCATTTTCAAAATATTTTCATAACAAATGCACTCGAAGGACACATGCATTAAGTAGTGAAGAAGGAATGATTAAATGTATGTCCCTTTGTTCTTAGTCCGACGATGCTGGCTATATAGGTTATCGCTCGAGTGCTCATATTCACTCATGAACTTTAGTTTTATTCGTGCTATATAATTTTGAAGTGAAATGGAGGAAAATGACTAGTTAGGCGTATGCTCCTCTTATAAAGATTCTAATAAAGACAAAGAAGAGTGATCTCTTCTGTCCAAAAGGGTAAACCAACTTTGAAAGAGAAAATAGAGCAACAGAAAATATGCCATAAAAGTTACTTAATAGCACTTTCTTTTGTTTTTGATACCGCTGAAAAGCGCTATTAACCGTGCCACTAATATGAACGATTTTGTTTAATAGCACTTTAAAAGAGCTATTAAAGTACTAGTTTTTAATATAAAAATAATAATTAATTAAAACACTAAGTTTAGAGGAGCCAAATGAAATTCGTGGGGGAAAATGAAAATTTTAGCACAAACAGTAGCGTCGGCCTGAACCGTCGCAAATATAAGAAAATAAGAATTAATTAAGACAATAACTAATAAGGAGGAAAATGAAATTTGTTATGGGAAATGAATATTTTTTCATAAACAATAGCGTTGGCCTGAACCGTCGCTAATATTAAAAAATAAATAATTATTTAAAATAATAACTAAAAAAGAGGCAAACTAAATTGGTGGGTGTAACAAAATTTTCACACAAACAGTAGCGTAGGTCCAAATAAACGCTTTGTCAACACCAAGTATTTTTCTCGAAATCAAACCATTTTCAAAATATATTCATAACAAATGCACTTGAAGGACACATGCTTTAAGTAGTGAAAAAGGAATGATTAAATGTATGTCCCTTTGTTCTTAGTCCGACGACGCTTCCTGTATAGGTTATCGTTCGAATGCTCACCTTCACTCATGAACTTTAGTTTTATTCGTGCTATATACTTTTGAAGTTAAATGGAGGAAAATTACTAGTTACTCGTAAGCTCCTCTTATAAAGATTCTAATAAAGACAAAGAAGATTGATCTCTTCTGTCCAAAAGGGTAAACCAACTTTGAAAGAGAAAATAGAGCAACAGACAATATGCCATAAAAGTTACTTAATAGCACTTTCTTTTGTTTTTGATAGCGCTGAAAAGCGCTATTAACCGTGCCACTAATGTGAACGATTTTGTTTAATAGAAATTTAAAAGAGCTATTAAAGTAATAGTTTTTAATATAAAAATAATAATTACTTAAAACAATAAGTTTAAAGGAGCCAAACGAAATTCATGGGGGAAAATGAAAATTTTAGCACAAACAGTAGCATCGGCCTGAACCGTCACTAATATAAGAAAATAAGAATTAATTAAGACAATAACTAATAAGGAGGAAAACGAAATTTGTTATGTGAAATGAATATTTTTTCAAAAACAATAGCGTCGGCCTGGACCGTCGCTAATCTAAAAAAATAAATAATTATATAAAATAATAACTAAAAAGGAGGCAAACTAAATAGGTGTGTGTAATGAAATTTTCGCACAAACAGTAGCGTAGGTGCAAATAAACGTTTTGTCAACACCAAGTATTTTTCTTGAAATCAAACCATTTTCAAAATATTTTCATAACAAATGCACTCGAAGAACACATGCATTAAGTAGTGAAGAATGTATGATTAAATGCATGTCCCTTTGTTCATAGTCCGACGACGCTGGCTGTACAAGTTATCGTTCGAATGCTCCCCTTCACTCATGAACTTTAGTTTTATTCGTGCTATATACTTTTGAAGTGAAATGGAGGAAAATGACTAGTTAGGCGTATGCTCCTCTTATAAAGATTCTAATAAAGTCAAAGAAGAGTGATCTCTTCTGTCCAAAAGGGTAAACCAACTTTGAAAGAGAAAATTGAGCAACATAAAATATGCCATAAAAGTTACTTAATAACACTTTCTTTTGTTTTTGATACCGCTGAAAAGCGCTATTAACCGTGCCACTAATGTGAACGATTTTGTTTAATAGCACTTTAAAAGAGCTATTAAAGTACTAGTTTTTAATATAAAAATAATAATTAATTAAAACAATAAGTTTAAAGGAGCCATAGGAAATTCGTGGGGGAAAATGAAAATTTTAGCACAAACAGTAGCGTCGGCCTGAACCGTCGCTAATATAAGAAAATAAGAATTAATTAAGACAATAACTGATAAGGAGGAAAACGAAATTTGTTATGGGAAATGAATATTTTTTCAAAATCAATGTCGCCGGCCTGAACCGTCGCTAATATAAAAAAATAAATAATTATTTAAAATAATAACTAAAAAGGAGGCAAATTAAAATGGTGGGTGTAATGAAATTTTCGCACAAACATGTAGCGTAGGTCCAAATAAACGTTTTGTCAACACCAAGTATTTTTCTCGAAATCAAACCATTTTCAAAATATTTTCATAACAAATGCACTCGGAGGACACATGCATTAAGTAGTGAAGAAGGAATGATTAAATGTATGTCCCTTTGTTCTTAGTCCGACGATGCTGGCTATATAGGTTATCGCTCGAGTGCTCATATTCACTCATGAACTTTAGTTTTATTCGTGCTATATAATTTTGAAGTGAAATGGAGGAAAATGACTAGTTAGGCGTATGCTCCTCTTATAAAGATTCTAATAAAGACAAAGAAGAGTGATCTCTTCTGTCCAAAAGGGTAAACCAACTTTGAAAGAGAAAATAGAGCAACAGAAAATATGCCATAAAAGTTACTTAATAGCACTTTCTTTTGTTTTTGATACCGCTGAAAAGCGCTATTAACCGTGCCACTAATGTGACCGATTTTGTTTAATAGAAATTTAAAAGAGCTATTAAAGTAATAGTTTTTAATATAAAAATAATAATTACTTAAAACAATAAGTTTAAAGGAGCCAAACGAAATTCGTGGGGGAAAATGAAAATTTTAGCACAAACAGTAGCATCGGCCTGAACCGTCACTAATATAAGAAAATAAGAATTAATTAAGACAATAACTAATAAGGAGGCAAACGAAATTTGTTATGTGAAATGAATATTTTTTCAAAAACAATAGCGTCGGCCTGGACCGTCGCTAATCTAAAAAAATAAATAATTATATAAAATAATAACTAAAAAGGAGGCAAACTAAATAGGTGTGTGTAATGAAATTTTCGCACAAACAGTAGCGTAGGTGCAAATAAACGTTTTGTCAACACCAAGTATTTTTCTTGAAATCAAACCATTTTAAAAATATTTTCATAACAAATGCACTCGAAGAACACATGCATTAAGTAGTGAAGAAGGAATGATTAAATGCATGTCCCTTTGTTCATAGTCCGACGACGCTGGCTGTACAAGTTATCGTTCGGATGCTCCCCTTCACTCATGAACTTTAGTTTTATTCGTGCTATATACTTTTGAAGTGAAATGGAGGAAAATGACTAGTTAGGCGTATGCTCCTCTTATAAAGATTCTAATAAAGTCAAAGAAGAGTGATCTCTTCTGTCCAAAAGGGTAAACCAACTTTGAAAGAGAAAATTGAGCAACATAAAATATGCCATAAAAGTTACTTAATAACACTTTCTTTTGTTTTTGATACCGCTGAAAAGCGCTATTAACCGTGCCACTAATGTGAACGATTTTGTTTAATAGCACTTTAAAAGAGCTATTAAAGTACTAGTTTTTAATATAAAAATAATAATTAATTAAAACAATAAGTTTAAAGGAGCCATAGGAAATTCGTGGGGGAAAATGAAAATTTTAGCACAAACAGTAGCGTCGGCCTGAACCGTCGCTAATATAAGAAAATAAGAATTAATTAAGACAATAACTGATAAGGAGGAAAACGAAATTTGTTATGGGAAATGAATATTTTTTCAAAATCAATATCGCCGGCCTAAACCGTCGCTAATATAAAAAAATAAATAATTATTTAAAATAATAACTAAAAAGGAGGCAAATTAAAATGGTGGGTGTAATGAAATTTTCGCACAAACATGTAGCGTAGGTCCAAATAAACGTTTTGTCAACACCAAGTATTTTTCTCGAAATCAAACCATTTTCAAAATATTTTCATAACAAATGCACTCGGAGGACACATGCATTAAGTAGTGAAGAAGGAATGATTAAATGTATGTCCCTTTGTTCATAGTCCGACGATGCTGGCTATATAGGTTATCGCTCGAGTGCTCATATTCACTCATGAACTTTAGTTTTATTCGTGCTATATAATTTTGAAGTGAAATGGAGGAAAATGACTAGTTAGGCGTATGCTCCTCTTATAAAGATTCTAATAAAGACAAAGAAGAGTGATCTCTTCTGTCCAAAAGGGTAAACCAACTTTAAAAGAGAAAATAGAGCAACAGAAAATATGCCATAAAAGTTACTTAATAGCACTTTCTTTTGTTTTTGAAACCGCTGAAAAGCGCTATTAACCGTGCCACTAATGTGAACGATTTTGTTTAATAGAAATTTAAAAGAGCTATTAAAGTAATAGTTTTTAATATAAAAATAATAATTACTTAAAACAATAAGTTTAAAGGAGCCAAACGAAATTCGTGGGGGAAAATGAAAATTTTAGCACAAACAGTAGCATCGGCCTGAACCGTCACTAATATAAGAAAATAAGAATTAATTAAGACAATAACTAATAAGGAGGCAAACGAAATTTGTTATGTGAAATGAATATTTTTTCAAAAACAATAGCGTCGGCCTGGACCGTCGCTAATATAAAAAAATAAATAATTATATAAAATAATAACTAAAAAGGAGGCAAACTAAATTGGTGTGTGTAATGAAATTTTCGCACAAACAGTAGCGTAGGTGCAAATAAACGTTTTGTCAACACCAAGTATTTTTCTTGAAATCAAACCATTTTAAAAATATTTTCATAACAAATGCACTCGAAGAACACATGCATTAAGTAGTGAAGAAGGAATGATTAAATGCATGTCCCTTTGTTCATAGTCCGACGACGCTGGCTGTACAAGTTATCGTTCGAATGCTCCCCTTCACTCATGAACTTTAGTTTTATTCGTGCTATATACTTTTGAAGTGAAATGGAGGAAAATGACTAGTTAGGCGTATGCTCCTCTTATAAAGATTCTAATAAAGTCAAAGAAGAGTGATCTCTTCTGTCCAAAAGGGTAAACCAACTTTGAAAGAGAAAATTGAGCAACATAAAATATGCCATAAAAGTTACTTAATAACACTTTCTTTTGTTTTTGATACCGCTGAAAAGCGCTATTAACCGTGCCACTAATGTGAACGATTTTGTTTAATAGCACTTTAAAAGAGCTATTAAAGTACTAGTTTTTAATATAAAAATAATAATTAATTAAAACAATAAGTTTAAAGGAGCCATAGGAAATTCGTGGGGGAAAATGAAAATTTTAGCACAAACAGTAGCGTCGGCCTGAACGGTCGCTAATATAAGAAAATAAGAATTAATTAAGACAATAACTGATAAGGAGGAAAACGAAATTTGTTATGGGAAATGAATATTTTTTCAAAATCAATATCGCCGGCCTGAACCGTCGCTAATATAAAAAAATAAATAATTATTTAAAATAATAACTAAAAAGGAGGCAAATTAAAATGGTGGGTGTAATGAAATTTTCGCACAAACATGTAGCGTAGGTCCAAATAAACGTTTTGTCAACACCAAGTATTTTTCTCGAAATCAAACCATTTTCAAAATATTTTCATAACAAATGCACTCAGAGGACACGTGCATTAAGTAGTGAAGAAGGAATGATTAAATGTATGTCCCTTTGTTCTTAGTCCGACGATGCTGGCTATATAGGTTATCGCTCGAGTGCTCATATTCACTCATGAACTTTAGTTTTATTCGTGCTATATAATTTTGAAGTGAAATGGAGGAAAATTACTAGTTAGGCGTATGCTCCTCTTATAAAGATTCTAATAAAGACAAAGAAGAGTGATCTCTTCTGTCCAAAAGGGTAAACCAACTTTGAAAGAGAAAATAGAGCAACAGAAAATATGCCATAAAAGTTACTTAATAGCACTTTCTTTTGTTTTTGATACCGCTGAAAAGCGCTATTAACCGTGCCACTAATATAAACGATTTTGTTTAATAGCACTTTAAAAGAGCTATTAAAGTACTAGTTTTTAATATAAAAATAATAATTAATTAAAACACTAAGTTTAGAGGAGCCAAATGAAATTCGTGGGGGAAAATGAAAATTTTAGCACAAACAGTAGCGTCGGCCTGAACCGTCGCAAATATAAGAAAATAAGAATTAATTAAGACAATAACTAATAAGGAGGCAAATGAAATTTGTTATGGGAAATGAATATTTTTTCATAAACAATAGCGTTGGCCTTAACCGTCGCTAATATTAAAAAATAAATAATTATTTAAAATAATAACTAAAAAAGAGGCAAACTAAATTGGTGGGTGTAACGAAATTTTCACACAAACAGTAGCGTAGGTCCAAATAAACGCTTTGTCAACACCAAGTATTTTTCTCGAAATCAAACCATTTTCAAAATATATTCATAACAAATGCACTTGAATGACACATGCTTTAAGTAGTGAAAAAGGAATGATTAAATGTATGTCCCTTTGTTCTTAGTCCTACGACGCTTCCTGTATAGGTTATCGTTCGAATGCTCACCTTCACTCATGAACTTTAGTTTTATTCGTGCTATATACTTTTGAAGTTAAATGGAGGAAAATTACTAGTTACTCGTAAGCTCCTCTTATAAAGATTCTAATAAAGACAAAGAAGAGTGATCTCTTCTGTCCAAAAGGGTAAACCAACTTTGAAAGAGAAAATAGAGCAACAGACAATATGCCATAAAAGTTACTTAATAGCACTTTCTTTTGTTTTTGATAGCGCTGAAAAGCGCTATTAACCGTGCCACTAATATGAACGATTTTGTTTAATAGAAATTTAAAAGAGCTATTAAAGTAATAGTTTTTAATATAAAAATAATAATTACTTAAAACAATAAGTTTAAAGGAGCCAAACGAAATTCGTGGGGGAAAATGAAAATTTTAGCACAAACAGTAGCATCGGCCTGAACCGTCACTAATATAAGAAAATAAGAATTAATTAAGACAATAACTAATAAGGAGGCAAACGAAATTTGTTATGTGAAATGAATATTTTTTCAAAAACAATAGCGTCGGCCTGGACCGTCGCTAATCTAAAAAAATAAATAATTATATAAAATAATAACTAAAAAGGAGGCAAACTAAATAGGTGTGTGTAATGAAATTTTCGCACAAACAGTAGCGTAGGTGCAAATAAACGTTTTGTCAACACCAAGTATTTTTCTTGAAATCAAACCATTTTCAAAATATTTTCATAACAAATGCACTCGAAGAACACATGCATTAAGTAGTGAAGAAGGAATGATTAAATGCATGTCCCTTTGTTCATAGTCCGACGACGCTGGCTGTACAAGTTATCGTTCGAATGCTCCCCTTCACTCATGAACTTTAGTTTTATTCGTGCTATATACTTTTGAAGTGAAATGGAGGAAAATGACTAGTTAGGCGTATGCTCCTCTTATAAAGATTCTAATAAAGTCAAAGAAGAGTGATCTCTTCTGTCCAAAAGGGTAAACCAACTTTGAAAGAGAAAATTGAGCAACATAAAATATGCCATAAAAGTTACTTAATAACACTTTCTTTTGTTTTTGATACCGCTGAAAAGCGCTATTAACCGTGCCACTAATGTGAACGATTTTGTTTAATAGCACTTTAAAAGAGCTATTAAAGTACTAGTTTTTAATATAAAAATAATAATTAATTAAAACAATAAGTTTAAAGGAGCCATAGGAAATTCGTGGGGGAAAATGAAAATTTTAGCACAAACAGTAGCGTCGGCCTGAACCGTCGCTAATATAAGAAAATAAGAATTAATTAAGACAATAACTGATAAGGAGGAAAACGAAATTTGTTATGGGAAATGAATATTTTTTCAAAATCAATATCGCCGGCCTGAACCGTCGCTAATATAAAAAAATAAATAATTATTTAAAATAATAACTAAAAAGGAGGCAAATTAAAATGGTGGGTGTAATGAAATTTTCGCACAAACATGTAGCGTAGGTCCAAATAAACGTTTTGTCAACACCAAGTATTTTTCTCGAAATCAAACCATTTTCAAAATATTTTCATAACAAATGCACTCGGAGGACACATGCATTAAGTAGTGAAGAAGGAATGATTAAATGTATGTCCCTTTGTTCTTAGTCCGACGATGCTGGCTATATAGGTTATCGCTCGAGTGCTCATATTCACTCATGAACTTTAGTTTTATTCGTGCTATATACTTTTGAAGTGAAATGGAGGAAAATGACTAGTTAGGCGTATGCTCCTCTTATAAAGATTCTAATAAAGACAAAGAAGAGTGATTTCTTCTGTCCAAAAGGGTAAACCAACTTTGAAAGAGAAAATAGAGCAACAGAAAATATGCCATAAAAGTTACTTAATAGAACTTTCTTTTGTTTTTGATACCGCTGAAAAGCGCTATTAACCGTGCCACTAATATGAACGATTTTGTTTAATAGCACTTTAAAAGAGCTATTAAAGAACTAGTTTTTAATATAAAAATAATAATTAATTAAAACAATAAGTATAAAGGAGCCATAGGAAATTCGTGGGGGAAAATGAAAATTTTAGCACAAACAGTAGCGTCGGCCTGAACCGTCGCTAATATAAGAAAATAAGAATTAATTAAGACAATAACTGATAAGGAGGAAAACGAAATTTGTTATGGGAAATGAATATTTTTTCAAAATCAATATCGCCGGCCTGAACCGTCGCTAATATAAAAAAATAAATAATTATTTAAAATAATAACTAAAAAGGAGGCAAATTAAAATGGTGGGTGTAATGAAATTTTCGCACAAACATGTAGCGTAGGTCCAAATAAACGTTTTGTCAACACCAAGTATTTTTCTTGAAATCAAACCATTTTCAAAATATTTTCATAAGAAATGCACTCGGAGGACACATGCATTAAGTAGTGAAGTAGGAATGATTAAATGTATGTCCCTTTGTTCTTAGTCCAACGATGCTGGTTGTATAGGTTATCGCTCGAGTGCTCACATTCACACATGAACTTTAGTTTTATTCGTGCTATATACTTTTGAAGTGAAATGGAGGAAAATGACTAGTTAGGCGTATGCTCCTCTTATAAAGATTCTAATAAAGATAAAGAAGAGTGTTCTCTTCTGTCCAAAAGGGTAAACCAACTTTGAAAGAGAAAATAGAGCAACAGAAAATAAGACATAAAAGTTACTTAATAGCACTTTCTTTTGTTTTTGATACCGCTGAAAAGCGCTATTAACCGTGCCACTAATGTGAACGATTTTGTTTAATAGCACTTTAAAAGAGATATTAAAGTACTAGTTTTTAATATAAAAATAATAATTAATTAAAACAATAAGTTTAAAGGAGCCAAACGAAATTCGTGGGGGAAAATGAAAATTTTAGCACAAACAGTAGCATCGGGCTGAACCGTCACTAATATAAGAAAATAAGAATTAATTAAGACAATAACTAATAAGGAGGAAAACGAAATTTGTTATGTGAAATGAATATTTTTTCAAAAACAATAGCGTCGGCCTGGACCGTCGCTAATCTAAAAAAATAAATAATTATTTAAAATAATAACTAAAAAGGAGGCAAACTAAATAGGTGTGTGTAATGAAATTTTCGCACAAACAGTAGCGTAGGTCCAAATAAACGTTTTATCAACACCAAGTATTTTTCTCGAAATCAAACCGTTTTCAAAATATTTTCATAACAAATGCACTCGAATGACACATGCATTAAGTAGTGAAGAAGGAATGATTAAATGCATGCCCCTTTGTTCTTAGTCCGACGACGCTTGTTGTATAGGTTATCGCTCGAATGCTCCCCTTCACTCATGAACTTTAGTTTTATTCGTGCAATATACTTTTGAAGTGAAATGGAGGAAAATGACTAGTTAGACGTATGCTCCTCTTATAAAGATTCTAATAAAGACAAAGAAGAGTGATCTCTTCTGTCCAAAAGGGTAAACTAACTTTGAAAGAGAAAATAGAGCAACAGACAATATGCCATAAAAGTTACTTAATAGCACTTTCTTTTGTTTTTGATACCGCTGAAAAGCGCTATTAACCGTGCCACTAATGTGAACTATTTTGTTTAATAGCACATTAAAAGAGCTATTAAAGTACTAGTTTTTAATATAAAAAATAATAATTAATTCAAACAATAAGTTTAAAGGAGGCAAACGAAATTCGTGGGGGAAAATGAAAATTTTAGCACAAACATTAGCGTTGGCCTGAACCGTCGCTAATATAAGAAAGTAAGAATTAATTAAGACAATACTTAATAAGGAGGCAAACGAAATTTGTTATGGGAAATAAATACTTTTTCAAAAACAATAGCGTCGGCCTGAACTGTCCCCAATCTAAAAAAATAAATAATTATTTAAAATAATAACTAAAAAGGAGGCAAACTAAATTGGTGGGTGTAATGAAATTTTCGCACAAACAGTAGCATAGGTCCAAATAAACGTTTTGTCAACACCAAGTATTTTTCTCGAAATCAAACCATTTTCAAAATATTTACATAACAAATGCACTCGGAGGACACATGCATTAAGTAGTGAAGAAGGAATGATTAAATGTATGTCCCTTTGTTCTTAGTCCAACGATGTTGGTTGTATAGGTTATCGCTCGAGTGCTCACATTCACACATGAACTTTAGTTTTATTCGTGCTATATACTTTTGAAGTGAAATGGAGGAAAATGACTAGTTAGGCGTATGCTCCTCTTATAAAGATTCTAATAAAGATAAAGAAGAGTGTTCTCTTCTGTCCAAAAGGGTAAACCAACTTTGAAAGAGAAAATAGAGCAACAGAAAATAAGCCATAAAAGTTACTTAATAGCACTTTCTTTTGTTTTTGATACCGCTGAAAAGCGCTATTAACCGTGCCACTAATGTGAACGATTTTGTTTAATAGCACTTTAAAAGAGATATTAAAGTACTAGTTTTTAATATAAAAATAATAATTAATTAAAACAATAAGTTTAAAGGAGCCATAGGAAATTCGTGGGGGAAAATGAAAATTTTAGCACAAACAGTAGCGTCGGCCTGAACCGTCGCTAATATAAGAAAATAAGAATTAATTAAGACAATAACTAATAAGGAGGAAAACGAAATTTGTTATGGGAAATGAATATTATTTCAAAAACAATAGCGTCGGCCTGAACTGTCCCTAATCTAAAAAAATAAATAATTATTTAAAATAATAACTAAAAAGGAGGCAAACTAAATTGGTGGGTGTAATGAAACTTTGGCACAAACAATAGCGTAGGTCCAATTAAACGTTTTATCAACACCAAGTATTTTTCTCGAAATCAAACCGTTTTCAAAATATTTTCATAACAAATGCACTCGAAGGACACATGCATTAAGTAGTGAAGAAGGAATGATTAAATGAATGTCCCTTTGTTCTTAGTCCGACGATGCTGGCTGTATAGGTTATCGTTCGAATGCTAACCTTCACTCATGAACTTTAGTTTTATTCGTGCTATATACTTTTGAAGTGAAATGCAGGAAAATGACTAGTTAGGTGTATGCTCCTCTTATAAAGATTCTAATAAAGACAAAGAAGTGTGATCTCTTCTGTCCAAAAGGGTAAACCAACTTTGAAAGAGAAAATAGAGCAACAGACAATCTGCCATAAAAGTTACTTAATAGCACTTTTTTTTGTAGCGCTGAAAAGTGCTATTAACCGTGCAACTAATGTGAACGATTTTTTTTAATAGCACTTTAAAAGAGATATTAAAGTACTAGTTTTTAATATAAAAATAATAATTAATTAAAACAATAAGTTTAAAGGAGCCAAACGAAATTCGTGGGGGAAAATGAAAATTTTAGCACAAACATTAGCGTCGGCCTGAACCGTCGCTAATATAAGAAAATAAGAATTAATTAAGACAATAACTTATAAGGAGGAAAACGAAATTTGTTATGGGAAATGAATATTATTTCAAAAACAATAGCGTCGGCCTGAACTGTCCCTAATCTAAAAAAATAAATAATTATTTAAAATAATAACTAAAAAGGAGGCAAACTTTATTGGTGGGTGTAATGAAATTTTGGCACAAACAATAGCGTAGGTCCAAATAAACGTTTTGTCAACACCAAGTATTTTTCTCGAAATCAAACCGTTTTCAAAATATTTTCATAACAAATTCACTCGAATGACACATGCATTAAGTAGTGAAGAAGGAATGATTAAATGCATGTCCCTTTGTTCTTAGTCCGACGACGTTGGTTGTATAGGTTATCGCTCGAATGCTCCCCTTCACTCATGAACTTTAGTTTTATTCGTGCAATATACTTTTGAAGTGAAATGGAGGAAAATGACTAGTTAGACGTATGCTCCTCTTATAAAGATTCTAATAAAGACAAAGAAGAGTGATCTCTTCTGTCCAAAAGGGTAATCCAACTTTGAAAGAGAAAATAGAGCAACAGACAATATGCCATAAAAGTTACTTAAAAGCACTTTCTATTGTTTTTGATAGCGCTGAAAAGCGCTATTAACCGTGCCACTAATGTGAACGATTTTGTTTAATAGCACATTAAAAGAGCTATTAAAGTACTAGTTTTTAATATAAAAAATAATAATTAATTCAAACAATAAGTTTAAAGGAGGCAAACGAAATTCGTGGGGGAAAATGAAAATTTTAGCACAAACATTAGCGTTGGCCTGAACCGTCGCTAATATAAGAAAATAAGAATTAATTAAGGCAATACTTAATAAGGAGGCAAACGAAATTTGTTATGGGAAATAAATACTTTTTCAAAAACAATAGTGTCGGCCTGAACTGTCGCTAATATAATAAACAATAATTATTTAAAATAATAACTAAAAAGGAGGCAAACTAAATTGGTGGGTGTAATGAAATTTTCGCACAAACAGTAGCATAGGTCCAAATAAACGTTTTGTCAACACCAAGTATTTTTCTCGAAATCAAACCATTTTCAAAATATTTTCATAACAAATGCACTCGGAGGACACATGCATTAAGTAGTGAAGAAGGAATGATTAAATGTATGTCCCTTTGTTCTTAGTCCGACGACGCTGGCTGTATAGGTTATCGTTCGAATGCTCACCTTCTCTCATGAACTTTAGTTTTATTCGTGCTATATACTTTTGAAGTGAAATGCAGGAAAATGACTAGTTAGGCGTATGCTCCTCTTATAAAGATTCTAATAAATACAAAGAAGAGTGATCTCTTCTGTCCAAAAGGGTAAACCAACTTTGAAAGAGAATATAGAGCAACAGACAATATGCCATAAAAGTTACTTAATAGCACATTCTTTTGTTTTTGATAGCACTAAAAAGCGCTATTAACCGTGCCACTCTTGTGAATGATTTTGTTTAATAGCACTTTAAAAGAGCTATTAAAGTACTAGTTTTTAATATAAAAATAATAATTAATTAAAACAATAAGTTTAAAGGAGCCAAATGAAATTCGTGGGGGAAAATGAAAATTTTAGCACAAACATTAGCGTCGGCCTGAACCGTCGCTAATATAAGAAAATAAGAATTAATTAAGACAATACTTAATAAGGAGGCAAACGAAATTTGTTATGGGAAATGAATACTTTTTCAAAAACAATAGCGTCGGCCTGAACAACGCTAATATAAAAAAAATAATTATTTAAAATAATAACTAAAAAGGAGGCAAACTAAATTGGTGGGTGTTATGAAATTTTCGCACAAACAGTAGCGTAGGTCCAAATAAACGTTTTGTTAACACCAAGTGTTTTTCTCGAAATCAAACCATTTTCAAAATATTTTCATAACAAATGCACTCGAAGGACACATGCATTAAGTAGTGAAGAAGGAATGATTAAATGAATGTCCCTTTGTTCTTAGTCCGACGACGCTGGCTGTATAGGTTATCGTTCGAATGCTCACCTTCACTCATGAACTTTAGTTTTATTCGTGCTATATACTTTTGAAGTGAAATGCAGGAAAATGACTAGTTAGGTGTATGCTCCTCTTATAAAGATTCTAATAAAGACAAAGAAGTGTGATCTCTTCTGTCCAAAAGGGTAAACCAATTTTGAAAGAGAAAATAGAGCAACAGACAATATGCCATAAAAGTTACTTAATAGCACTTTTTTATATAGCGTTGAAAAGTGCTATTAACCGTGCCACCAATGTGAATGATTTTGTTTAATAGCACTTTAAAAGAGCTATTAAAGTACTAGTTTTTATTATAAAAATAATAATTAATTAAAACAATAAGTTTAAAGGAGCCAAACGAAATTCGTGGGGGAAAATGAAAATTTTAGCACAAACATTAGCGTCGGCCTGAGCCGTCGCTAATATAAGAAAATAAGAATTAATAAGACAATACATAATAAGGAGGCAAACGAAATTTGTTATGGGAAATGAATATTTTTTCAAAAACAATAGCACCGGCCCGAACCACCGCTAATATTAAAAAATAAATAATTATTTAAAATAATAACTAAAAAGGAGGCAAACTAAATTGGTGGGTGTAATGAAATTTCCGCACAAACAGTAGCGTAGGTCAAAATAAACGTTTTGTCAACACCAAGTATTTTTCTCGAAATCAAACCATTTTCAAAATATTTTCATAACAAACGCACTCGAAGGACACATGCATTAAGTAGTGAAGAAGGAATGATTAAATGTATGTCCCTTTGTTCTTAGTCTGACGATGCTGGTTGTATAGATTATCGCTTGAATGCTCACCTTCACTCATGAACTTTAGTTTTATTCGTGCTATATACTTTTGAAGTGAAATGCAAGAAAATGACTACTTAGGCGTATGCTCCTCTTATAAAGATTCTAATAAAGACAAAGAAGAGTGATCTCTTCTGTCCAAAAGGGTAAACCAACTTTGAAAGAGAATATAGAGCAACAGAAATTATGCCATAAAAGTTACTTAATAGCACTTTCTTTTGTTTTTGATAGCGCTAAAAAGTGCTATTAACCGTGCAACTAATGTGAACGATTTTGTTTAATAGCAATTTGAAAGGGCTATTAAAGTACTAGTTTTTAATATAAAAAAAATAATTAATTAAAACAATAAGTTTAAAGGAGCCAAATGAAATTCATGGGGGAAAATGAAAATTTTAGCACAAACATTAGCGTTGGCCTGAACCGTCGCTAATATAAGAAAATAAGAATTAATTAAGGCAATACTTAATAAGGAGGCAAACGAAATTTGTTATGGGAAATAAATACTTTTTCAAAAACAATAGTGTCGGCCTGAACTGTCGCTAATATAAAAAACAATAATTATTTAAAATAATAACTAAAAAGGAGGCAAACTAAATTGGTGGGTGTAATGAAATTTTCGCACAAACAGTAGCATAGGTCCAAATAAACGTTTTGTCAACACCAAGTATTTTTCTCGAAATCAAACCATTTTCAAAATATTTTCATAACAAATGCACTCGGAGGACACATGCATTAAGTAGTGAAGAAGGAATGATTAAATGTATGTCCCTTTGTTCTTAGTCCGACGACGTTGGCTGTATAGGTTATCGTTCGAATGCTCACCTTCTCTCATGAACTTTAGTTTTATTCGTGCTATATACTTTTGAAGTGAAATGCAGGAAAATGACTAGTTAGGCGTATGCTCCTCTTATAAAGATTCTAATAAATACAAAGAAGAGTGATCTCTTCTGTCCAAAAGGGTAAACCAACTTTGAAAGAGAATATAGAGCAACAGACAATATGCCATAAAAGTTACTTAATAGCACATTCTTTTGTTTTTGATAGCGCTAAAAAGCGCTATTAACCGTGCCACTCTTGTGAATGATTTTGTTTAATAGCACTTTAAAAGAGCTATTAAAGTACTAGTTATTAATATAAAAATAATAATTAATTAAAACAATAAGTTTAAAGGAGCCAAATGAAATTCGTGGGGGAAAATGAAAATTTTAGCACAAACATTAGCGTCGGCCTGAACCGTCGCTAATATAAGAAAATAAGAATTAATTAAGACAATACTTAATAAGGAGGCAAACGAAATTTGTTATGGGAAATGAATACTTTTTCAAAAACAATAGCGTCGGCCTGAACAACGCTAATATAAAAAAAATAATTATTTAAAATAATAACTAAAAAGGAGGCAAACTAAATTGGTGGGTGTTATGAAATTTTCGCACAAACAGTAGCGTAGGTCCAAATAAACGTTTTGTTAACACCAAGTGTTTTTCTCGAAATCAAACCATTTTCAAAATATTTTCATAACAAATGCACTCGAAGGACACATGCATTAAGTAGTGAAGAAGGAATGATTAAATGAATGTCCCTTTGTTCTTAGTCCGACGACGCTGGCTGTATAGGTTATCGTTCGAATGCTCACCTTCACTCATGAACTTTAGTTTTATTCGTGCTATATACTTTTGAAGTGAAATGCAGGAAAATGACTAGTTAGGTGTATGCTCCTCTTATAAAGATTCTAATAAAGACAAAGAAGTGTGATCTCTTCTGTCCAAAAGGGTAAACCAACTTTGAAAGAGAAAATAGAGCAACAGACAATATGCCATAAAAGTTACTTAATAGCACTTTTTTTTATAGCGTTGAAAAGTGCTATTAACCGTGCCACTAATGTGAATGATTTTGTTTAATAGCACTTTAAAAGAGCTATTAAAGTACTAGTTTTTATTATAAAAATAATAATTAATTAAAACAATAAGTTTAAAGGAGCCAAACGAAATTCGTGGGGGAAAATGAAAATTTTAGCACAAACATTAGCGTCGGCCTGAACCGTCGCTAATATAAGAAAATAAGAATTAATTAAGACAATACATAATAAGGAGGCAAACTAAATTTGTTATGGGAAATGAATATTTTTTCAAAAACAATAGCACCGGCCCGAACCACCGCTAATATTAAAAAATAAATAATTATTTAAAATAATAACTAAAAAGGAGGCAAACTAAATTGGTGGGTGTAATGAAATTTTCGCACAAACAGTAGCGTAGGTCAAAATAAACGTTTTGTCAACACCAAGTATTTTTCTCGAAATCAAACCATTTTCAAAATATTTTCATAACAAACGCACTCGAAGGACACATGCATTAAGTAGCGAAGAAGGAATGATTAAATGTATGACCCTTTGTTCTTAGTCTGGCGATGCTGGTTGTATAGATTATCGCTTGAATGCTCACCTTCACTCATGAACTTTAGTTTTATTCGTGCTATATACTTTTGAAGTGAAATGCAAGAAAATGACTACTTAGGCGTATGCTCCTCTTATAAAGATTCTAATAAAGACAAAGAAGAGTGATCTCTTCTGTCCAAAAGGGTAAACCAACTTTGAAAGAGAATATAGAGCAACAGAAATTATGCCATAAAAGTTACTTAATAGCACTTTCTTTTGTTTTTGATAGCGCTAAAAAGTGCTATTAACCGTGCAACTAATGTGAACGATTTTGTTTAATAGCAATTTGAAAGGGCTATTAAAGTACTAGTTTTTAATATAAAAAAAATAATTAATTAAAACAATAAGTTTAAAGGAGCCAAATGAAATTCATGGGGGAAAATGAAAATTTTAGCACAAACATTAGCGTTGGCCTGAACCGTCGCTAATATAAGAAAATAAGAATTAATTAAGGCAATACTTAATAAGGAGGCAAACGAAATTTGTTATGGGAAATAAATACTTTTTCAAAAACAATAGTGTCGGCCTGAACTGTCGCTAATATAAAAAACAATAATTATTTAAAATAATAACTAAAAAGGAGGCAAACTAAATTGGTGGGTGTAATGAAATTTTCGCACAAACAGTAGCATAGGTCCAAATAAACGTTTTGTCAACACCAAGTATTTTTCTCGAAATCAAACCATTTTCAAAATATTTTCATAACAAATGCACTCGGAGGACACATGCATTAAGTAGTGAAGAAGGAATGATTAAATGTATGTCCCTTTGTTCTTAGTCCGACGACGTTGGCTGTATAGGTTATCGTTCGAATGCTCACCTTCTCTCATGAACTTTAGTTTTATTCGTGCTATATACTTTTGAAGTGAAATGCAGGAAAATGACTAGTTAGGCGTATGCTCCTCTTATAAAGATTCTAATAAATACAAAGAAGAGTGATCTCTTCTGTCCAAAAGGGTAAACCAACTTTGAAAGAGAATATAGAGCAACAGACAATATGCCATAAAAGTTACTTAATAGCACATTCTTTTGTTTTTGATAGCGCTAAAAAGCGCTATTAACCGTGCCACTCTTGTGAATGATTTTGTTTAATAGCACTTTAAAAGAGCTATTAAAGTACTAGTTTTTAATATAAAAATAATAATTAATTAAAACAATAAGTTTAAAGGAGCCAAATGAAATTCGTGGGGGAAAATGAAAATTTTAGCACAAACATTAGCGTCGGCCTGAACCGTCGCTAATATAAGAAAATAAGAATTAATTAAGACAATACTTAATAAGGAGGCAAACGAAATTTGTTATGGGAAATGAATACTTTTTCAAAAACAATAGCGTCGGCCTGAACAACGCTAATATAAAAAAAATAATTATTTAAAATAATAACTAAAAAGGAGGCAAACTAAATTGGTGGGTGTTATGAAATTTTCGCACAAACAGTAGCGTAGGTCCAAATAAACGTTTTGTTAACACCAAGTGTTTTTCTCGAAATCAAACCATTTTCAAAATATTTTCATAACAAATGCACTCGAAGGACACATGCATTAAGTAGTGAAGAAGGAATGATTAAATGAATGTCCCTTTGTTCTTAGTCCGACGACGCTGGCTGTATAGGTTATCGTTCGAATGCTCACCTTCACTCATGAACTTTAGTTTTATTCGTGCTATATACTTTTGAAGTGAAATGCAGGAAAATGACTAGTTAGGTGTATGCACCTCTTATAAAGATTCTAATAAAGACAAAGAAGTGTGATCTCTTCTGTCCAAAAGGGTAAACCAACTTTGAAAGAGAAAATAGAGCAACAGACAATATGCCATAAAAGTTACTTAATAGCACTTTTTTTTATAGCGTTGAAAAGTGCTATTAACCGTGCCACTAATGTGAATGATTTTGTTTAATTGCACTTTAAAAGAGCTATTAAAGTACTAGTTTTTATTATAAAAATAATAATTAATTAAAACAATAAGTTTAAAGGAGCCAAACGAAATTCGTGGGGGAAAATGAAAATTTTAGCACAAACATTAGCGTCGGCCTGAACCGTCGCTAATATAAGAAAATAAGAATTAATTAAGACAATACATAATAAGGAGGCAAACGAAATTTGTTATGGGAAATGAATATTTTTTCAAAAACAATAGCACCGGCCCGAACCACCGCTAATATTAAAAAATAAATAATTATTTAAAATAATAACTAAAAAGGAGGCAAACTAAATTGGTGGGTGTAATGAAATTTTCGCACAAACAGTAGCGTAGGTCAAAATAAACGTTTTGTCAACACCAAGTATTTTTCTCGAAATCAAACCATTTTCAAAATATTTTCATAACAAACGCACTCGAAGGACACATGCATTAAGTAGCGAAGAAGGAATGATTAAATGTATGTCCCTTTGTTCTTAGTCTGACGATGCTGGTTGTATAGATTATCGCTTGAATGCTCACCTTCACTCATGAACTTTAGTTTTATTCGTGCTATATACTTTTGAAGTGAAATGCAAGAAAATGACTACTTAGGCGTATGCTCCTCTTATAAAGATTCTAATAAAGACAAAGAAGAGTGATCTCTTCTGTCCAAAAGGGTAAACCAACTTTGAAAGAGAATATAGAGCAACAGAAATTATGCCATAAAAGTTACTTAATAGGACTTTCTTTTGTTTTTGATAACGCTAAAAAGTGCTATTAATCGTGCAGCTAATGTGAACGATTTTGTTTAATAGCAATTTGAAAGGGCTATTAAAGTACTAGTTTTTAATATAAAAAAAAATAATTAATTAAAACAATAAGTTTAAAGGAGCCAAATGAAATTCATGGGGGAAAATGAAAATTTTAGCACAAACATTAGCGTTGGCCTGAACCGTCGCTAATATAAGAAAATAAGAATTAATTAAGGCAATACTTAATAAGGAGGCAAACGAAATTTGTTATGGGAAATAAATACTTTTTCAAAAACAATAGTGTCGGCCTGAACTGTCGCTAATATAAAAAACAATAATTATTTAAAATAATAACTAAAAAGGAGGCAAACTAAATTGGTGGGTGTAATGAAATTTTCGCACAAACAGTAGCATAGGTCCAAATAAACGTTTTGTCAACACCAAGTATTTTTCTCGAAATCAAACCATTTTCAAAATATTTTCATAACAAATGCACTCGGAGGACACCTGCATTATGTAGTGAAGAAGGAATGATTAAATGAACGTCCCTTTGTTCTTAGTCCAACGATGCTGGCTATATAGGTTATCGTTCGAATGCTCACCTTCACTCATGAACTTTAGTTTTATTCGTGCTATATACTTTTGAAGTGAAATGCAGGAAAATGACTAGTTAGGCGTATGCTCCTCTTATAAAGATTCTAATAAAGACAAAGAAGAGTGATCTCTTCTGTCCAAAAGGGTAAACCAACTTTGAAATAGAAAATAGAGCAACAGACAATATGCCATAAAAGTTACTTAATAGCACTTTCTTTTGTTTTTGATAGCGCTGAAAAGCGCTATTAACCGTGCCACTAATGTGAACGACTTTGTTTAATAGCACTTTAAAAGAGCTATTAAAGTACTAGTTTTTAATATAAAAATAATAATTAATTAAAACAATAAGTTTAAAGGAGCCAAACGAAATTCGTGGGGGAAAATGAAAATTTTAGCACAAACATTAGCGTCGGCCTGAACCGTCGCTAATATAAGAAAATAAGAATTAATTAAGACAATACTTAATAAGGAGGCAAATGAAATTTGTTATGGGAAATGAATATTTTTTTTAAAAACAATAGCGTCGGCCTGAACCGTCGCTAATATAAAAAATAAATAATTATTTAAAATAATAACTAAAAAGCAGGCAAACTAAATTGGTGGGTGTTATGAAATTTTCGCACAAACAGTAGCGTAGGTCCAAATAAACGTTTTGTTAACACCAAGTATTTTTCTCGAAATCAAACCATTTTCAAAATATTTTCATAACAAATGCACTCGAAAAACACATGCATTAAGTAGTGAAGAAGGAATGATTAAATGAATGTCCCTTTGTTCTTAGTCCGACGACGCTGGCTGTATAGGTTATCGTTCGAATGCTCACCTTCACTCATGAACTTTAGTTTTATTCGTGCTATATACTTTTGAAGTGAAATGCAGGAAAATGACTAGTTAGGTGTATGCTCCTCTTATAAAGATTCTAATAAAGACAAAGAAGTGTGATCTCTTCTGTCCAAAAGGGTAAACCAACTTTGAAAGAGAAAATAGAGCAACAGACAATATGCCACAAAAGTTACTTAATAGCACTTTTTTTTATAGCGCTGAAAAGTGCTATTAACCGTGCCACTAATGTGAACAATTTTGTTTAATAGCACTTTAAAAGAGCTATTAAAGTACTAGTTTATAATATAAAAATAATAATTAATTAAAACAATAAGTTTAAGGAGCCAAACGAAATTCGAGGGGGAAAATGAAAATTTTAGCACAAACATTAGCGTCGGCCTGAACCGTCGCTAATATAAGAAAATAAGAATTAATTAAGACAATACTTAATAAGGACGCAAACGAAATTTGTTATGGGAAATGAATATTTTTTCAAAAACAATAGCGTCGGCCCGAACCATCGCTAATATAAAAAATAAATAATTATTTAAAATAATAACTAAAAAGGAGGCAAACTAAATTGGTGGGTGTAATGAAATTTTCGCACAAACAGTAGCGTAGGTCAAAATAAACGTTTTGTCAACACCAAGTATTTTTCTCGAAATCAAACCATTTTCAAAATATTTTCATAACAAACGCACTCGAAGGACACATGCATTAAGTAGAGAAGAAGGAATGATTAAATGTATGTCCCTTTGTTCTTAGTCCGACGAAGCTGGTTGTATAGATTATCGCTTGAATGCTCACCTTCACTCATGAACTTTAGTTTTATTCGTGCTATATACTTTTGAAGTGAAATGCAAGAAAATGACTACTTAGGTGTATGCTCCTCTTATAAAGATTCTAATAAAGACAAAGAAGAGTGATCTCTTCTGTCCAAAAGGGTAAACCAACTTTGAAAGAGAATATAGAGCAACAGAAAATATGCCATAAAAGTTACTTAATAGCACTTTCTTTTGTTTCTGATAGCGCTAAAAAGTGCTATTAACCGTGCCACTAGTGTGAACGATTTTGTTTAATAGCAATTTGAAAGGGATATTAAAGTACTAGTTTTTAATATAAAAATAATAATTAATTAAAACAATAAGTTTAAAGGAGCCAAATGAAATTAATGGGGGAAAATGAAAATTTTAGCACAAACATTAGCGTCGGCCTGAACCGTCGCTAATATAAGAAAATAAGAATTAATTAAGACAATACTTAATAAGGAGGCAAACGAAATTTGTTATGGGAAATGAATATTTTTTCAAAAACAATAGCGTCGGCCTGAACTGTTGCTAATATAAAAAAAATAATTATTTAAAATAATAACTAAAAAGGAGGCAAACTAAATTGGTGGGTGTTATGAAATTTTCGCACAAACAAAAGCGTAGGTCCAAATAAACGTTTCGTCGACACCGAGTATTTTTCTCGAAATCAAACCATTTTCAAAATATTTTCATAACAAATGCACTCGAAGGACACCTGCATTAAGTAGTGAAGAAGGAATGATTAAATGAACGTCCCTTTGTTCTTAGTCCAACGATGCTGGCTATATAGGTTATCGTTCGAATGCTCACCTTCACTCATGAACTTTAGTTTTATTCGTGCTATACACTTTTGAAGTGAAATGCAAGAAAATGACTAGTTAGCCGTATGCTCCTCTTATAAAGATTCTAATAAAGACAAAGAAGAGTGATCTCTTCTGTCCAAAAGGGTAAACCAACTTTGAAATAGAAAATAGAGCAACAGACAATATGCCATAAAAGTTACTTAATAGCACTTTCTTTTATTTTTGATAGCGCAGAAAAGCGCTATTAACCGTGCCACTAATGTGAACGACTTTATTTAATAGCACTTTAAAAGAGCTATTAAAGTACTAGTTTTTAATATAAAAATAATAATTAATTAAAACAATAAGTTTAAAGGAGCCAAACGAAATTCGTGGGGGAAAATGAAAATTTTAGCACAAACATTAGCGTCGGCCTGAACCGTCGCTAATATAATAAAATAAGAATTAATTAAGACAATACTTAATAAGGAGGCAAACGAAATTAGTTATGGGAAATGAATATTTTTTTTAAAAACAATAGCTTCGGCCTGAACCGTCGCTAATATAAAAAATAAATAATTATTTAAAATAATAACTAAAAAGGAGGCAAACTAAATTGGTGGGTGTTATGAAATTTTCGCACAAACAGTAGCGTAGGTCCAAATAAACGTTTTGTTAACACCAAGTATTTTTCTCGAAATCAAACCATTTTCAAAATATTTTCATAACAAATGCACTCGAAGGACACATGCATTAAGTAGTGAAGAAGGAATGATTAAATGAATGTCCCTTTGTTCTTAGTCCGACGACGCTGGCTGTATAGGTTATCGTTCGAATGCTCACCTTCACTCATGAACTTTAGTTTTATTCGTGCTATATACTTTTGAAGTGAAATGCAGGAAAATGACTAGTTAGGTGTATGCTCCTCTTATAAAGATTCTAATAAAGACAAAGAAGTGTGATCTCTTCTGTCCAAAAGGGTTAACCAACTTTGAAAGAGAAAATAGAGCAACAGACAATATGCCTTAGAAGTTACTTAATATCACTTTTTTTTTATAGCGCTGAAAAGTGCTATTAACCGTGCCACTAATGTGAACAATTTTGTTTAATAGCACTTTAAAAGAGCTATTAAAGTACTAGTTTATAATATAAAAATAATAATTAATTAAAACAATAAGTTTAAAGGAGCCAAACGAAATTCGAGATGGAAAATGAAAATTTTAGCACAAACATTAGCGTCGGCCTGAACCGTCGCTAATATAAGAAAATAAGAATTAATTAAGACAATACTTAATAAGGACGCAAACGAAATTTGTTATGGGAAATGAATATTTTTTCAAAAACAATAGCGTCGGCCCGAACCATCGCTAATATAAAAAATAAATAATTATTTAAAATAATAACTAAAAAGGAGGCAAACTAAATTGGTGGGTGTAATGAAATTTTCGCACAAACAGTAGCGTAGGTCAAAATAAACGTTTTGTCAACACCAAGTATTTTTCTCGAAATCAAACCATTTTCAAAATATTTTCATAACAAACGCACTCGAAGGACACATGCATTAAGTAGCGAAGAAGGAATGATTAAATGTATGTCCCTTTGTTCTTAGTCCGACGACGCTGGTTGTATAGATTATCACTTGAATGCTCACCTTTACTCATGAACTTTAGTTTTATACGTGCTATATACTTTTGAAGTGAAATGCAAGAAAATGACTACTTAGGCGTATGCTCCTCTTATAAAGATTCTAATAAAGACAAAGAAGAGTGATCTCTTCTGACCAAAAGGGTAATCCAACTTTGAAAGAGAATATAGAGCAACAGACAATATGCCATAAAAGTTACTTAATAGCACTTTCTTTTGTTTCTGATAGCGCTAAAAAGCGCTATTAACCGTGCCACTAGTGTGAACGATTTTGTTTAATAGCAATTAAAAAGGGCTATTAAAGTACTAGTTTTTAATATAAAAAAAATAATTAATTAAAACAATAAGTTTAAAGGAGCCAAATGAAATTCGTGGGGGAAAATGAAAATTTTAGCACAAACATTAGCGTCGGCCTGAACCGTCGCTAATATAAGAAAATAAGAATTAATTATAACAATACTTAATAAGGAAGCAAACGAAATTTGTTATGGGAAATGAATATTTTTTTAAAAAACAATAGCGTCGGCCTGAACGGTCGCTAATATAAATAAATAAATAATTATTTAAAATAATAACTAAAAAGGAGGCAAACTAAATTGGTGGGTGTAATGAAATTTTCGCACAAACAGTAGCGTAGGTCCAAATAAACGTTTTGTCAACACCAAGTATTTTTCTCGAAATCAAACCATTTTCAAAATAATTTCATAACAAATGCACTTGGAGGACACATGCATTAAGTAGTGAAGAAGGAATGATTAAATGTATGTCCCTTTGTTCTTAGTCCGACGACGCTGGTTGTATAGATTATCGCTTGAATGCTCACCTTCACTCATGAACTTTAGTTTTATTCGTGCTATAAATCTTTGAAGTGAAATGCAGGAAAATGACTAGTTAGGCGTATGCTCCTCTTATAAAGATTCTAATAAAGACAAAGAAGAGTGATCTCTTCTGTCCAAAAGGGTAAACCAACTTTGAAAGAGAAAATAGAGCAACAGACAATATGCCATAAAATTTACTTAATAGAACTTTCTTTTGTTTTTGATAGCGCTGAAAAGCGCTATTAACCATGCCACTAATGTGAACGAGTTTGTTTAATAGCACTTTAAAAGAGCTATTAAAGTACTAGTTTTTAATATAAAATAAATAATTAATTAAAACAATAAGTTTAAAGGAGCCAAATGAAATTCGTGGGGGAAAATGAAAATTTTAGCACAAACATTAGCGTCGGCCTGAACCGTCGCTAATATAACAAATAAGAATTAATTAAGACAATACTTAAAAAGGAGGCAAACGAAATTTGTTATGGGATATGATTATTTTTTTAAAAAACAATAGCGTCGGCCTGAACGGTCGCTAATATAAATAAATAAATAATTATTTAAAATAATAACAAAAAAGGAGGCAAACTAAATTGGTGGGTGTAATGAAATTTTCGCACAAACAGTAGCGTAGGTCCAAATAAACGTTTTGTCAACACCAAGTATTTTTCTCGAAATCAAACCATTTTCAAAATATTTTCATAACAAATGCACTTGGAGGACACATGCATTAAGTAGTGAAGAAGGAATGATTAAATGTATGTCCCTTTGTTCTTAGTCCGACGATGCTGGTTGTATAGATTATCGCTTGAATGCTCACCTTCACTCATGAACTTTAGTTTTATTCGTGCTATATACTTTTGAAGTGAAATGCAGGAAAATGACTACTTAGGCGTATGCTCCTCTTATAAAGATTCTAATAAAGACAAAGAAGAGTGATCTCTTATGTCCAAAAGGGTAAACCAACTTTGAAAGAGAAAATAGAGCAACAAACAATATGCCATAAAAGTTACTTAATAGCACTTTCTTTTGTTTTTGATAGCGCTAAAAAGTGCTATTAACCGTGCCACTAATGTGAACGATTTTTTTTAATAGCAATTTAAAAGGGCTATTAAAGTACTAGTTTTTAATATAAAAAAAAGAATTAATTAAAACAATAAGTTTAAAGGAGCCAAATGAAATTCGTGGGGGAAAATGAAAATTTTAGCACAAACATTAGCGTCGGCCTGAACCGTCGCTAATATAAGAAAATAAGAATTAATTAAGACAATACTTAATAAGGAGGCAAACGAAATTTGTTATGGGAAATGAAATTTTTTTTTAAAAACAATAGCGTCGGCCTGAACGGTCGCTAATATAAAAAATAAATAATTATTTAAAATAATAACTAAAAAGGAGGCAAACTAAATTGGTGGGCGTAATGAAATTTTCGCACAAACAGTAGCATAGGTCCAAATAAACGTTTTGTCAACACCAAGTATTTTTCTCGAAATCAAACCATTTTCAAAATATTTTCATAACAAATGCACTTGGAGGAAACATGCATTAAGTAGTGAAGAAGGAATGATTAAATGTATGTCCCTTTGTTCTTAGTCCGACGATGCTGGTTGTATAGGTTGTCGCTCGAATGCTCACCTTCACTCATGAAATTTAGTTTTATTCGTGCTATATACTTTTGAATTGAAATGCAGGAAAATGACTACTTAGGTGTATGCTCCTCTTATAAAGATTCTAATAAAGACAAAGAAGAGTGATCTCTTCTGTCCAAAAGGGTAAACCAACTTTGAAAGAGAAAATAGAGCAACAAACAATATGCCATAAAAGTTACTTAATAGCACTTTCTTTTGTTTTTGATAGCGCTAAAAAGCGCTATTAACCGTGCCACTAATGTGAACGATTTTGTTTAATAGCACTTTAAAAGAGCTATTAAAGTACTAGTTTTTAATATAAAAAAAATAATTAATTAAAAAAATTTGTTTAAAGGAGCCACATATAATTCGTGGGGGAAAATGAAAATTTTAGCACAAACATTAGCGTCGGCCTGAACCGTCGCTAATATAAGAAAATAAGAATTAATTAAGACAATACTTAATAAGGAGGCAAACGAAATTTGTTATGGGAAATGAATATTTTTTCAAAAACAATAGCGTCGGCCTGAACTGTCGCTAATATAAAAAAAATAATTATTTAAAATAATAACTAAAAAGGAGGCACACTAAATTCGTGGGTGTTATGAAATTTTCGCACAAACAGTAGCGTAGGTCCAAATAAGCGTTTTGTCAACACCGAGTATTTTTCTCGAAATCAAACCATTTTAAAAATATTTTCATAACAAATGCACTCGAAGGACACATGCATTAAGTAGTGAAGAAGGAATGATTAAATGAACGTCCCTTTGTTCTTAGTCCGACGACGCTGGCTGTATAGGTTATCGTTCGAATGCTCACCTTAACTCATGAACTTTAGTTTTATTCGTGCTATATACTTTTGAAGTGAAATGCAAGAAAATGACTAGTTAGGCGTATGCTCCTCTTATAAAGATTCTAATAAAGACAAAGAAGAGTGATCTCTTCTATCCAAAAGGGTAAACCAACTTTAAAAGAGAAAATAGAGCAACAGACAATATGCCATAAAAGATACTTAATAGCACATTCTTTTGTTTTTGATAGTGCTTAAAAGCTCTATTAACCGTGCCACTAATGTGAACGACTTTGTTTAATAGCACTTTAAAAGAGATATTAAAGTACTAGTTTTTAATATAAAAAAAAATAATTAATTAAAACAATAAGTTTAAAGGAGCCAAACGAAATTCGTGGGGGAAAATGAAAATTTTAGCACAAACATATGCGTCGGCCTGAACCGTCGCTAATATGAGAAAATAAGAATTAATTAAGACAATACTTAATAAGGAGGCAAACGAAATTTGTTATGGGAAATGAATATTTTTTTTAAAAACAATAGCGTCGGCCTGAACGGTCGCTAATATAAAAAATAAATAATTATTTAAAATAATAACTAAAAAGGAGGCAAATTAAATTGGTGGGCGTAATGAAATTTTCGCACAAACAGTAGCATAGGTCCAAATAAACGTTTTGTCAACACCAAGTATTTTTCTCGAAATCAAACCATTTTCAAAATATTTTCATAACAAATGCACTTGGAGGAAACATGCATTAAGTAGTGAAGAAGGAATGATTAAATGTATGTCCCTTTGTTCTTAGTCCGACGATGCTGGTTGTATAGGTTGTCGCTCGAATGCTCACCTTCACTCATGAACTTTAGTTTTATTCGTGCTATATACTTTTGAAGTGAAATGCAGGAAAATGACTACTTAGGCGTATGCTCCTCTTATAAAGATTCTAATAAAGACAAAGAAGAGTGATCTCTTCTGTCCAAAAGGGTAAACCAACTTTGAAAGAGAATATAGAGCAACAGACAATATGCCATAAAAGTTACTTAATAGCACTTTCTTTTGTTTTTGATAGCGCTAAAAAGCGCTATTAACCGTGCCACTAATGTGAACGATTTTGTTTAATAGCACTTTAAAAGAGCTATTAAAGTACTAGTTTTTAATATAAAAAAAAATAATTAATTAAAAAAATTTGTTTAAAGGAGCCAAATGAAATTCATGGGGGAAAATGAAAATTTTAGCACAAACATTAGCGTCGGCCTGAACCGTCGCTAATATAAGAAAATAAGAATTAATTAAGACAATACTTAATAAGGAGGCAAACGAAATTTGTTATGGGAAATGAATATTTTTTCAAAAACAATAGCGTCGGCCTGAACTGTCGCTAATATAAAAAAAATAATTATTTAAAATAATAACTAAAAAGGAGGCACACTAAATTCGTGGGTGTTATGAAATTTTCGCACAAACAGTAGCGTAGGTCCAAATAAGCGTTTTGTCAACACCGAGTATTTTTCTCGAAATCAAACCATTTTAAAAATATTTTCATAACAAATGCACTCGAAGGACACATGCATTAAGTAGTGAAGAAGGAATGATTAAATGAACGTCCCATTGTTCTTAGTCCGACGACGCTGGCTGTATAGGTTATCGTTCGAATGCTCACCTTAACTCATGAACTTTAGTTTTATTCGTGCTATATACTTTTGAAGTGAAATGCAAGAAAATGACTAGTTAGGCGTATGCTCCTCTTATAAAGATTCTAATAAAGACAAAGAAGAGTGATCTCTTCTATCCAAAAGGGTAAACCAACTTTAAAAGAGAAAATAGAGCAACAGACAATATGCCATAAAAGATACTTAATAGCACATTCTTTTGTTTTTGATAGTGCTTAAAAGCTCTATTAACCGTGCCACTAATGTGAACGACTTTGTTTAATAGCACTTTAAAAGAGATATTAAAGTACTAGTTTTTAATATAAAAAAAAATAATTAATTAAAACAATAAGTTTAAAGGAGCCAAACGAAATTCGTGGGGGAAAATGAAAATTTTAGCACAAACATATGCGTCGGCCTGAACCGTCGCTAATATGAGAAAATAAGAATTAATTAAGACAATACTTAATAAGGAGGCAAACGAAATTTGTTATGGGAAATGAATATTTTTTTTAAAAACAATAGCGTCGGCCTGAACGGTCGCTAATATAAAAAATAAATAATTATTTAAAATAATAACTAAAAAGGAGGCAAACTAAATTGGTGGGTGTAATGAAATTTTTGCACAAACAGTAGCGTAGGTCCAAATAAACGTTTTGTCAACACCAAGTATTTTTCTCGAAATCAAACCATTTTCAAAATACTTTTGTAACAAATGCCCTCGAAGGACAAATGCATTATGTAGTGAAGAAGGAATGATTAAATGTATGTCCCTTTGTTCTTAGTCCGACGACGCTGGTTGTATAGGTTGTCGCTCGAATGCTCACCTTCACTCATGAACTTTAGTTTTATTCGTGCTATATACTTTTGAAGTGAAATGCAGGAAAATGACTACTTAAGCGTATGCTCCTCTTATAAAGATTCTAATAAAGACAAAGAAGAGTGATCTCTTCTGTCCAAAAGGGTAAACCAACTTTGAAAGAGAAAATAGAGCAACAGACAATATGCCATAAAAGTTACTTAATAGCACTTTCTTTTGTTTTTGATAGCGCTAAAAAGAGCTATTAATCGTGCCACTAATGTGAACGATTTTGTTTAATAGCACTTTAAAAGAGCTATTAAAGTACTAGTTTTTAATATAAAAAAAATAATTAATTAAAAAAATTAGTTTGAAGGAGACAAATGAAATTCGTGGGGGAAAATGAAAATTTTAGCACAAACATTAGCGTCGGCCTGAACCGTCGCTAATATAAGAAAATTAGAATTAATTAAGACAATACTTAATAAGGAGGCAAACGAAATTTGTTATGGGAAATGAATATTTTTTCAAAAATAATTGCGTCGGCCTGAACTGTCGCTAATATAAAAAAAATAATTATTTAAAATAATAACTAAAAAGGAGTAAAACTAAATTGGTGGGTGTTATGAAATTTTCGCACAAACAGTAGCGTAGGTCCAAATAAACGTTTTGTCAACACCGAGTATTTTTCTCGAAATCAAACCATTTTCAAAATATTTTCATAACAAATGCACTCGAAGGACACATGCATTAAGTAGTGAAGAAGGAATGATTAAATGAATGTGCCTTTGTTCTTAGTCCGACGACGCTGGCTGTACAGGTTATCGCTCGAATGCTCACCTTCACTCATGAACTTTAGTTTTATTCGTGCTATATACTTTTGAAGTGAAATGCAGGAAAATGACTAGTTAGGCGTATGCTCCTCTTATAAAGATTCTAATAAAAACAAAGAAGAGTGATCTCTTCTGTCCAAAAGGGTAAATTAACTTTGAAAGAGAAAATATAGCAACAGACAATATGCCATAAAAGTTACTTAATAGCACTTTCTTTTGTTTTTGATAGCGCTGAAAAGCGCTATTAACCGTGCCACTAATGTGAACGATTTTGTTTAATAGCACTTTAAAAGAGCTATTAAAGTACTAGTTTTTAATATAAAAATAATAATTAATTAAAACAATAAGTTTAAAGGAGCCAAACGAAATTCGTGGGGGAAAATGAAAATTTTAGCACAAACATTAGCGTCGGCCTGAACCGTCGCTATTATAAGAAAATAAGAATTAATTAAGACAATACTTAATAAGGAGGCAAACGAAATTTGTTATGGGAAATCAATATTTTTTCAAAAACAGTAGCGTCGGCCTGAACCGTCGCTAATATAGAATAAAAATTATTTAAAATAATAACTAAAAAGGAGGCAAACTAAATTGGTGGGTGTAATGAAATTTTTGCACAAACAGTAGCGTAGGTCCAAATAAACGTTTTGTCAACACCAAGTATTTTTCTCGAAATCAAACCATTTTCAAAATACTTTCGTAACAAATGCCCTCGAAGGACACATGCATTATGTAGTGAAGAAGGAATGATTAAATGTATGTCCCTTTGTTCTTAGTCCGACGATGCTGGTTGTATAGGTTGTCGCTCGAATGCTCACCTTCACTCATGAACTTTAGTTTTATTCGTGCTATATACTTTTGAAGTGAAATGCAGGAAAATGACTACTTAAGCGTATGCTCCTCTTATAAAGATTCTAATAAAGACAAAGAAGAGTGATCTCTTCTGTCCAAATGGGTAAACCAACTTTGAAAGAGAAAATAGAGCAACAGACAATATGCCATAAAAGTTACTTAATAGAACTTTCTTTTGTTTTTGATAGCGCTAAAAAGAGCTATTAACCGTGCCACTAATGTGAACGATTTTGTTTAATAGCACTTTAAAAGAGCTATTAAAGTACTAGTTTTTAATATATAAAAAATAATTAATTAAAAAAATTAGTTTAAAGGAGCCAAATGAAATTCGTGGGGGAAAATGAAAATTTTAGCACAAACATTAGCGTCGGCCTGAACCGTCGCTAATATAAGAAAATAAGAATTAATTAAGACAATACTTAATAACGAGGCAAACAAAATTTGTTATGGGAAATGAATATTTTTTCAAAAATAATTGCGTCGGCCTGAACTGTCGCAAATATAAAAAAAATAATTATTTAAAATAATAACTAAAAAGGAGGCAAACTAAATTGGTGGGTGTTATGAAATTTTCGCACAAACAGTAGCGTAGGTCCAAATAAACATTTTGTCAACACCGAGTATTTTTCTCGAAATCAAACCATTTCCAAAATATTTTCATAACAAATGCACTCGAAGGACACATGCATTAAGTAGTGAAGAAGCAATGATTAAATGAATGTGCCTTTGTTCTTAGTCCGACGACGCTGGCTGTACAGGTTATCGCTCGAATGCTCACCTTCACTCATGAACTTTAGTTTTATTCGTGCTATATACTTTTGAAGTGAAATGCAGGAAAATGACTAGTTAGGCGTATGCTCCTCTTATAAAGATTCTAATAAAAACAAAGAAGAGTGATCTCTTCTGTCCAAAAGGGTAAACCAACTTTGAAAGAGAAAATATAGCAACAGACAATATGCCATAAAAGTTACTTAATAGCACTTTCTATTATTTTTGATAGCACTGAAAAGCGCTATTAACCGTGCCACTAATGTGAACGATTTTGTTTAATAGCACTTTAAAAGAGCTATTAAAGTACTAGTTTTTAATATAAAAATAATAATTAATTAAAACAATAAGTTTAAAGGAGCCAAACGAAATTCGTGGGGGAAAATGAAAATTTTAGCACAAACATTAGCGTCGGCCTGAACTGTCGCTATTATAAGAAAATAAGAATTAATTAAGACAATACTTAATAAGGAGGCAAACGAAATTTGTTATGGGAAATCAATATTTTTTCAAAAACAGTAGCGTCGGCCTGAACCGTCGCTAATATAAAAAATAAATAATTATTTAAAAAAATAACTAAAAAGGAGGCAAACTAAATTGGTGGGTGTAATGAAATTTTTGCACAAACAGTAGCGTAGGTCCAAATAAACGTTTTGTCAACATCAAGTATTTTTCTCGAAATCAAACCATTTTCAAAATATTTTCCTAACAAATGCACTCGAAGGACACATGCATTAAGTAGTGAAGAAGGAATGATTAAATGAATGTCCCTTTGTTCTTAGTCCGACGACGCTGGCTGTATAGGTTATCACTCGAATGCTCACCTTCACTCATGAACTTTAGTTTTATTCGTGCTATATACTTTTGAAGTGAAATGCAGGAAAATGACTAGTTAGGCGTATGCTCCTCTTATAAAGATTCTAATAAAAACAAAGAAGAGTGATCTCTTTTGTCCAAAAGGGTAAACCAACTTTGAAAGAGAAAATATAGCAACAGACAATATGCCATAAAAGTTACTTAATAGCACTTTCTTTTGTTTTTGATAGCGCTGAAAAGCGCTATTAACCGTGCCACTAATGTGAACGATTTTGTTTAATAGCACTTTAAAAGAGCTATTAAAGTACTAGTTTTTAATATAAAAATAATAATTAATTAAAACAATAAGTTTAAAGGAGCCAAACGAAATTCGTGGGGGAAATGAAAATTTTAGCACAAACATTAGCGTCAGCCTGAACCGTCGCTAATATAAGAAAATAAGAATTAATTAAGACAATACTTAATAAGGAGGCAAACGAAATTTGTTATGGGGAATGAATATATTTTCAAAAAAAATAGCGTCGGCCTGAACCGTCGCTAATATAAAAAATAAATAATTATTTAAAAAAATAACTAAAAAGGAGGCAAACTAAATAGGTGGGTGTAATGAAATTTTTGCATAAACAGTAGCGTAGGTCCAAATAAACGTTTTGTCAACATCAAGTATTTTTCTCGAAATCAAACCATTTTCAAAATATTTTCATAACAAATGCACTCGAAAGACACAGGCATTAAGTAGTGAAGAAGGAATGATTAAATGTATGTCCCTTTGTTCTTAGTCCGACAACGCTGGTTGTATAAGTTATCGCTTGAATGCTCACCTTCACTTATGAATTTTAGCTTTATTCGTGCTATATACTTTTGAAGTGAAATGCAGGAAAATGACTACTTAGGCGTATGCTCCTCTTATAAAGATTCTAATAAAGAAAAAGAAGAGTGATCTCTTCTGTCCAAAAGGGTAAACCAACTTTGAAAGAGAAAATAGAGCAACAGACAATATGCCTTAAAAGTTACTTAATAGCACTTTCTTTTGTCTTTGATAGCGCTGAAAAGCGCTATTAACCGTGCCACTAATGTGAACGATTTTGTTTAATAGCACTTTAAAATAGCTAATAAAGTACTAGTTTTTAATATAAAAATAATAATTAATTAAAACAATAAGTTTAAAGGAGCCAAACGAAATTCGTGGGGGAAAATGAAAATTTTAGCACAAACATTAGCGTCGGCCTGAACCGTCGCTAATATAAGAAAATAAGAATTAATTAAGACAATACTTAATAAGGTGGCAAACGAAATTTGTTATCGGAAATGAATATTTTTTCAAAAATAATTGCGTCGCCCTGAACTGTCGCTAATATAGAATAAAAATTATTTAAAATAGTAACTAAAAAGGAGGCAAACTAAATTGGTGGGTGTAATGAAATTTTTGCACAAACAGTAGCGTAGGTCCAAATAAACGTTTTGTCAACACCAAATATTTTTCTCGAAATCAAACCATTTTCAAAATACTTTCGTAACAAATGCCCTCGAAGGATACATGCATTATGTAGTGAAGAAGGAATGATTAAATGTATGTCCCTTTGTTCTTAGTCCGACGACGCTGGTTGTATAGGTTGTCGCTCGAATGCTCACCTTCACTCATGAACTTTAGTTTTATTCGTGCTATATACTTTTGTAGTGAAATGCAGGAAAATGACTAGTTAGGCGTATGCTCCTCTTATAAAGATTCTAATAAAAACAAAGAAGAGTGATCTCTTCTGTCCAAAAGGGTAAACCAACTTTGAAAGAGAAAATATAGCAACAGACAATATGCCATAAAAGTTACTTAATAGCACTTTCTTTTGTTTTTGATAGCGCTGAAAAGCGCTATTAACCGTGCCACTAATGTGAACGGTTTTGTTTAATAGCACTTTAAAAGAGCTATTAAAGTACTAGTTTTTAATATAAAAATAATAATTAATTAAAACAATAAGTTTAAAGGAGCCAAACGAAATTCGTGGGGGAAAATGAAAATTTTAGCACAAACATTAGCGTCGGCCTGAACCGTCGCTATTATAAGAAAATAAGAATTAATTAAGACAATACTTAATAAGGAGGCAAACGAAATTTGTTATGGGAAATCAATATTTTTTCAAAAACAGTAGCGTCGGCCTGAACCGTCGCTAATATAGAAAAAAAATTATTTAAAATAATAACTAAAAAGGAGGCAAACTAAATTGGTGGGTGTAATGAAATTTTTGCACAAACAGTAGCGTAGGTCCAAATAAACATTTTGTCAACACCAAGTATTTTTCTCGAAATCAAACCATTTTCAAAATACTTTCGTAACAAATGCCCTCGAAGGACACATGCATTATGTAGTGAAGAAGGAATGATTAAATGTATGTCCCTTTGTTCTTAGTCCGACGACGCTGGTTGTATAGGTTGTCGCTCGAATGCTCACCTTCACTCATGAACTTTAGTTTTATTCGTGCTATATACTTTTGAAGTGAAATGCAGGAAAATGACTACTTAAGCGTATGCTCCTCTTATAAAGATTCTAATAAAGACAAAGAAGAGTGATCTCTTCTGTCCAAAAGGGTAAACCAACTTTGAAAGAGAAAATAGAGCAACAGACAATATGCCATAAAAGTTACTTAATAGCACTTTCTTTTGTTTTTGATAGCGCTAAAAAGAGCTATTAACCGTGCCACTAATGTGAACGATTTTGTTTAATAGCACTTTAAAAGAGCTATTAAAGTACTAGTTTTTAATATAAAAAAAATAATTAATTAAAAAAATTAGTTTAAAGGAGCCAAATGAAATTCGTGGGGGAAAATGAAAATTTTAGCACAAACATTAGCGTCGGCCTGAACCGTCGCTAATATAAGAAAATAAGAATTAATTAAGACAATATTTAATAAGGAGGCAAACGAAATTTGTTATGGGAAATGAATATTTTTTCAAAAATAATTGCGTCGGCCTGAACTGTCGCTAATATAAAGAAAATAATTATTTACAATAATAACTAAAAAGGAGGCAAACTAAATTGGTGGGTGTTATAAAATTTTCGCACAAACAGTAGCGTAGGTCCAAATAAACGTTTTGTTAACACCGAGTATTTTTCTCGAAATCAAACCATTCCCAAAATATTTTCATAACAAATGCACTCGAAGGACACATGCATTAAGTAGTGAAGAAGGAGTGATTAAATGAATGTGCCTTTGTTCTTAGTCCGACGACGCTGGTTGTATAGGTTGTCGCTCGAATGCTCACCTTCACTCATGAACTTTAGTTTTATTCGTGCTATATACTTTTGTAGTGAAATGCAGGAAAATGACTAGTTAGGCGTATGCTCCTCTTATAAAGATTCTAATAAAAACAAAGAAGAGTGATCTCTTCTGTCCAAAAGGGTAAACCAACTTTGAAAGAGAAAATATAGCAACAGACAATATGCCATAAAAGTTACTTAATAGCACTTTCTTTTGTTTTTGATAGCGCTGAAAAGCGCTATTAACCGTGCCACTAATGTGAACGGTTTTGTTTAATAGCACTTTAAAAGAGCTATTAAAGTACTAGTTTTTAATATAAAAATATTAATTAATTAAAACAATAAGTTTAAAGGAGCCAAACGAAATTCGTGGGGGAAAATGAAAATTTTAGCACAAACATTAGCGTCGGCCTGAACCGTCGCTATTATAAGAAAATAAGAATTAATTAAGACAATACTTAATAAGGAGGCAAACGAAATTTGTTATGGGAAATCAATATTTTTTCAAAAACAGTAGCGTCGGCCTGAACCGTCGCTAATATAGAATAAAAATTATTTAAAATAATAACTAAAAAGGAGGCAAACTAAATTGGTGGGTGTAATGAAATTTTTGCACAAACAGTAGCGTAGGTCCAAATAAACGTTTTGTCAACACCAAGTATTTTTCTCGAAATCAAACCATTTTCAAAATACTTTCGTAACAAATGCCCTCGAAGGACACATGCATTATGTAGTGAAGAAGGAATGATTAAATGTATGTCCCTTTGTTCTTAGTCCGACGACGCTGGTTGTATAGGTTGTCGCTCGAATGCTCACCTTCACTCATGAACTTTAGTTTTATTCGTGCTATATACTTTTGAAGTGAAATGCAGGAAAATGACTACTTAAGCGTATGCTCCTCTTATAAAGATTCTAATAAAGACAAAGAAGAGTGATCTCTTCTGTCCAAAAGGGTAAACCAACTTTGAAAGAGAAAATAGAGCAACAGACAATATGCCATAAAAGTTACTTAATAGCACTTTCTTTTGTTTTTGATAGCGCTAAAAAGAGCTATTAACCGTGCCACTAATGTGAACGATTTTGTTTAATAGCACTTTAAAAGAGCTATTAAAGTACTAGTTTTTAATATAAAAAAAATAATTAATTAAAAAAATTAGTTTAAAGGAGCCAAATGAAATTCGTGGGGGAAAATGAAAATTTTAGCACAAACATTAGCGTCGGCCTGAACCGTCGCTAATATAAGAAAATAAGAATTAATTAAGACAATATTTAATAAGGAGGCAAACGAAATTTGTTATGGGAAATGAATATTTTTTCAAAAATAATTGCGTCGGCCTGAACTGTCGCTAATATAAAGAAAATAAATATTTACAATAATAACTAAAAAGGAGGCAAACTAAATTGGTGGGTGTTATAAAATTTTCGCACAAACAGTAGCGTAGGTCCAAATAAACGTTTTGTCAACACCGAGTATTTTTCTCGAAATCAAACCATTTCCAAAATATTTTCATAACAAATGCACTCGAAGGACACATGCATTAAGTAGTGAAGAAGGAGTGATTAAATGAATGTGCCTTTGTTCTTAGTCCGACGACGCTGGTTGTATAGGTTGTCGCTCGAATGCTCACCTTCACTCATGAACTTTAGTTTTATTCGTGCTATATACTTTTGTAGTGAAATGCAGGAAAATGACTAGTTAGGCGTATGCTCCTCTTATAAAGATTCTAATAAAAACAAAGAAGAGTGATCTCTTCTGTCCAAAAGGGTAAACCAACTTTGAAAGAGAAAATATAGCAACAGACAATATGCCATAAAAGTTACTTAATAGCACTTTCTTTTGTTTTTGATAGCGCTGAAAAGCGCTATTAACCGTGCCACTAATGTGAACGGTTTTGTTTAATTGCACTTTAAAAGAGCTATTAAAGTACTAGTTTTTAATATAAAAATAATAATTAATTAAAGCAATAAGTTTAAAGGAGCCAAACGAAATTCGTGGGGGAAAATGAAAATTTTAGCATAAACATTAGCGTCGGCCTGAACCGTCGCTATTATAAGAAAATAAGAATTAATTAAGACAATACTTAATAAGGAGGCAAACGAAATTTGTTATGGGAAATCAATATTTTTTCAAAAACAGTAGCGTCGGCCTGAACCGTCGCTAATATAGAATCAATATTATTTAAAATAATAACTAAAAAGGAGGCAAACTAAATTGGTGGGTGTAATGAAATTTTTGCACAAACAGTAGCGTAGGTCCAAATAAACGTTTTGTCAACACCAAGTATTTTTCTCGAAATCAAACCATTTTCAAAATACTTTCGTAACAAATGCCCTCGAAGGACACATGCATTATGTAGTGAAGAAGGAATGATTAAATGTATGTCCCTTTGTTCTTAGTCCGACGACGCTGGTTGTATAGGTTGTCGCTCGAATGCTCACCTTCACTCATGAACTTTAGTTTTATTCGTGCTATATACTTTTGAAGTGAAATGCAGGAAAATGACTACTTAAGCGTATGCTCCTCTTATAAAGATTCTAATAAAGACAAAGAAGAGTGATCTCTTCTGTCCAAAAGGGTAAACCAACTTTGAAAGAGAAAATAGAGCAACAGACAATATGCCATAAAAGTTACTTAATAGCACTTTCTTTTGTTTTTGATAGCGCTAAAAAGAGCTATTAACCGTGCCACTAATGTGAACGATTTTGTTTAATAGCACTTTAAAAGAGCTATTAAAGTACTAGTTTTTAATATAAAAAAAATAATTAATTAAAAAAATTAGTTTAAAGGAGCCAAATGAAATTCGTGGGGGAAAATGAAAATTTTAGCACAAACATTAGCGTCGGCCTGAACCGTCGCTAATATAAGAAAATAAGAATTAATTAAGACAATATTTAATAAGGAGGCAAACAAAATTTGTTATGGGAAATGAATATTTTTTCAAAAATAATTGCGTCGGCCTGAACTGTCGCTAATATAAAGAAAATAATTATTTACAATAATAACTAAAAAGGAGGCAAACTAAATTGGTGGGTGTTATAAAATTTTCGCACAAACAGTAGCGTAGGTCCAAATAAACGTTTTGTCAACACCGAGTATTTTTCTCGAAATCAAACCATTTCCAAAATATTTTCATAACAAATGCACTCGAAGGACACATGCATTAAGTAGTGAAGAAGGAGTGATTAAATGAATGTGCCTTTGTTCTTAGTCCGACGACGCTGGTTGTATAGGTTGTCGCTCGAATGCTCACCTTCACTCATGAACTTTAGTTTTATTCGTGCTATATACTTTTGTAGTGAAATGCAGGAAAATGACTAGTTAGGCGTATGCTCCTCTTATAAAGATTCTAATAAAAACAAAGAAGAGTGATCTCTTATGTCCAAAAGGGTAAACCAACTTTGAAAGAGAAAATATAGCAACAGACAATATGCCATAAAAGTTACTTAATAGCACTTTCTTTTGTTTTTGATAGCGCTGAAAAGCGCTATTAACCGTGCCACTAATGTGAACGGTTTTGTTTAATAGCACTTTAAAAGAGCTATTAAAGTACTAGTTTTTAATATAAAAATAATAATTAATTAAAGCAATAAGTTTAAAGGAGCCAAACGAAATTCGTGGGGGAAAATGAAAATTTTAGCATAAACATTAGCGTCGGCCTGAACCGTCGCTATTATAAGAAAATAAGAATTAATTAAGACAATACTTAATAAGGAGGCAAACGAAATTTGTTATGGGAAATCAATATTTTTTCAAAAACAGTAGCGTCGGCCTGAACCGTCGCTAATATAGAATCAATATTATTTAAAATAATAACTAAAAAGGAGGCAAACTAAATTGGTGGGTGTAATGAAATTTTTGCACAAACAGTAGCGTAGGTCCAAATAAACGTTTTGTCAACACCAAGTATTTTTCTCGAAATCAAACCATTTTCAAAATACTTTCGTAACAAATGCCCTCGAAGGACACATGCATTATGTAGTGAAGAAGGAATGATTAAATGTATGTCCCTTTGTTCTTAGTCCGACGACGCTGGTTGTATAGGTTGTCGCTCGAATGCTCACCTTCACTCATGAACTTTAGTTTTATTCGTGCTATATACTTTTGAAGTGAAATGCAGGAAAATGACTACTTAAGCGTATGCTCCTCTTATAAAGATTCTAATAAAGACAAAGAAGAGTGATCTCTTCTGTCCAAAAGGGTAAACCAACTTTGAAAGAGAAAATAGAGCAACAGACAATATGCCATAAAAGTTACTTAATAGCACTTTCTTTTGTTTTTGATAGCGCTAAAAAGAGCTATTAACCGTGCCACTAATGTGAACGATTTTGTTTAATAGCACTTTAAAAGAGCTATTAAAGTACTAGTTTTTAATATAAAAAAAATAATTAATTAAAAAAATTAGTTTAAAGGAGCCAAATGAAATTCGTGGGGGAAAATGAAAATTTTAGCACAAACATTAGCGTCGGCCTGAACCGTCGCTAATATAAGAAAATAAGAATTAATTAAGACAATATTTAATAAGGAGGCAAACGAAATTTGTTATGGGAAATGAATATTTTTTCAAAAATAATTGCGTCGGCCTGAACTGTCGCTAATATAAAGAAAATAATTATTTACAATAATAACTAAAAAGGAGGCAAACTAAATTGGTGGGTGTTATAAAATTTTCGCACAAACAGTAGCGTAGGTCCAAATAAACGTTTTGTCAACACCGAGTATTTTTCTCGAAATCAAACCATTTCCAAAATATTTTCATAACAAATGCACTCGAAGGACACATGCATTAAGTAGTGAAGAAGGAGTGATTAAATGAATGTGCCTTTGTTCTTAGTCCGACGACGCTGGTTGTATAGGTTGTCGCTCGAATGCTCACCTTCACTCATGAACTTTAGTTTTATTCGTGCTATATACTTTTGTAGTGAAATGCAGGAAAATGACTAGTTAGGCGTATGCTCCTCTTATAAAGATTCTAATAAAAACAAAGAAGAGTGATCTCTTATGTCCAAAAGGGTAAACCAACTTTGAAAGAGAAAATATAGCAACAGACAATATGCCATAAAAGTTACTTAATAGCACTTTCTTTTGTTTTTGATAGCGCTGAAAAGCGCTATTAACCGTGCCACTAATGTGAACGGTTTTGTTTAATAGCACTTTAAAAGAGCTATTAAAGTACTAGTTTTTAATATAAAAATAATAATTAATTAAAGCAATAAGTTTAAAGGAGCCAAACGAAATTCGTGGGGGAAAATGAAAATTTTAGCATAAACATTAGCGTCGGCCTGAACCGTCGCTATTATAAGAAAATAAGAATTAATTAAGACAATACTTAATAAGGAGGCAAACGAAATTTGTTATGGGAAATCAATATTTTTTCAAAAACAGTAGCGTCGGCCTGAACCGTCGCTAATATAGAATCAATATTATTTAAAATAATAACTAAAAAGGAGGCAAACTAAATTGGTGGGTGTAATGAAATTTTTGCACAAACAGTAGCGTAGGTCCAAATAAACGTTTTGTCAACACCAAGTATTTTTCTCGAAATCAAACCATTTTCAAAATACTTTCGTAACAAATGCCCTCGAAGGACACATGCATTATGTAGTGAAGAAGGAATGATTAAATGTATGTCCCTTTGTTCTTAGTCCGACGACGCTGGTTGTATAGGTTGTCGCTCGAATGCTCACCTTCACTCATGAACTTTAGTTTTATTCGTGCTATATACTTTTGAAGTGAAATGCAGGAAAATGACTACTTAAGCGTATGCTCCTCTTATAAAGATTCTAATAAAGACAAAGAAGAGTGATCTCTTCTGTCCAAAAGGGTAAACCAACTTTGAAAGAGAAAATAGAGCAACAGACAATATGCCATAAAAGTTACTTAATAGCACTTTCTTTTGTTTTTGATAGCGCTAAAAAGAGCTATTAACCGTGCCACTAATGTGAACGATTTTGTTTAATAGCACTTTAAAAGAGCTATTAAAGTACTAGTTTTTAATATAAAAAAAATAATTAATTAAAAAAATTAGTTTAAAGGAGCCAAATGAAATTCGTGGGGGAAAATGAAAATTTTAGCACAAACATTAGCGTCGGCCTGAACCGTCGCTAATATAAGAAAATAAGAATTAATTAAGACAATATTTAATAAGGAGGCAAACGAAATTTGTTATGGGAAATGAATATTTTTTCAAAAATAATTGCGTCGGCCTGAACTGTCGCTAATATAAAGAAAATAATTATTTACAATAATAACTAAAAAGGAGGCAAACTAAATTGGTGGGTGTTATAAAATTTTCGCACAAACAGTAGCGTAGGTCCAAATAAACGTTTTGTCAACACCGAGTATTTTTCTCGAAATCAAACCATTTCCAAAATATTTTCATAACAAATGCACTCGAAGGACACATGCATTAAGTAGTGAAGAAGGAGTGATTAAATGAATGTGCCTTTGTTCTTAGTCCGACGACGCTGGTTGTATAGGTTGTCGCTCGAATGCTCACCTTCACTCATGAACTTTAGTTTTATTCGTGCTATATACTTTTGTAGTGAAATGCAGGAAAATGACTAGTTAGGCGTATGCTCCTCTTATAAAGATTCTAATAAAAACAAAGAAGAGTGATCTCTTATGTCCAAAAGGGTAAACCAACTTTGAAAGAGAAAATATAGCAACAGACAATATGCCATAAAAGTTACTTAATAGCACTTTCTTTTGTTTTTGATAGCGCTGAAAAGCGCTATTAACCGTGCCACTAATATGAACGGTTTTGTTTAATAGCACTTTAAAAGAGCTATTAAAGTACTAGTTTTTAATATAAAAATAATAATTAATTAAAACAATAAGTTTAAAGGAGCCAAACGAAATTCGTGGGGGAAAATGAAAATTTTAGCACAAACATTAGCGTCGGCCTGAACCGTCGCTTTTATAAGAAAATAAGAATTAATTAAGACAATACTTAATAAGGAGGCAAACGAAATTTGTTATGGGAAATCAATATTTTTTCAAAAACAGTAGCGTCGGCCTGAACCGTCGCTAATATAGAATAAAAATTATTTAAAATAATAACTAAAAAGGAGGCAAACTAAATTGGTGGGTGTAATGAAATTTTTGCACAAACAGTAGTGTAGGTCCAAATAAACGTTTTGTCAACACCAAGTATTTTTCTCGAAATCAAACCATTTTCAAAATACTTTCGTAACAAATGCCCTCGAAGGACACATGCATTATGTAGTGAAGAAGGAATGATTAAATGTATGTCCCTTTGTTCTTAGTCTGACGACGCTGGTTGTATAGGTTGTCGCTCGAATGCTCACCTTCACTCATGAACTTTAGTTTTATTCGTGCTATATACTTTTGAAGTGAAATGCAGGAAAATGACTAGTTAAGCGTATGCTCCTCTTATAAAGATTCTAATAAAGACAAAGAAGAGTGATCTCTTATGTCCAAAAGGGTAAACCAACTTTGAAAGAGAAAATAGAGCAACAGACAATATGCCATAAAAGTTACTTAATAGCACTTTCTTTTGTTTTTGATAGCGCTAAAAAGAGCTATTAACCGTGCCACTAATGTGAACGATTTTGTTTAATAGCACTTTAAAAGAGCTATTAAAGTACTAGTTTTTAATATAAAAAATAATAATTAATTAAAAAAATTAGTTTAAAGGATCCAAATGAAATTCGTGGGGGAAAATGAAAATTTTAGCACAAACATTAGCGTCGGCCTGAACCGTCGCTAATATAAGAAAATAAGAATTAATTAAGACAATACTTAATAAGGAGGCAAACGAAATTTGTTATGGGAAATGAATATTTTTTCAAAAATAATTGCGTCGGCCTGAACTATCGCTAATATAAAAAAAATAATTATTTAAAATAATAACTAAAAAGGAGGCAAACTAAATTGGTGGGTGTTATGAAATTTTCGCACAAACAGTAGCGTAGGTCCAAATAAACGTTTTGTCAACACCGAGTATTTTTCTCGAAATCAAACCATTTCCAAAATATTTTCATAACAAATGCACTCGAAGGACACATGCATTAAGTAGTGAAGAAGGAATGATTAAATGAATGTGCCTTTGTTCTTAATCCGACGACGCTGGCTGTACAGGTTATCGCTCGAATGCTCACCTTCACTCATGAACTTTAGTTTTATTCGTGCTATATACTTTTGAAGTGAAATGCAGGAAAATGACTAGTTAGGCGTATGCTCCTATTATAAAGATTCTAATAAAAACAAAGAAGAGTGATCTCTTCTGTCCAAAAGGGTAAACCAACTTTGAAAGAGAAAATATAGCAACAGACAATATGCCATAAAAGTTACTTAATAGCACTTTTTTTGTTTTTGATAGCGCTGAAAAGCGCTATTAACCGTGCCACTAATGTGAACGATTTTGTTTAATAGCACTTTAAAAGAGCTATTAAAGTACTAGTTTTTAATATAAAAATAATAATTAATTAAAACAATAAGTTTAAAGGAGCCAAACGAAATTCGTGGGGGAAAATGAAAATTTTAGCACAAACATTAGCGTCGGCCTGAACCGTCGCTATTATAAGAAAATAAGAATTAATTAAGACAATACTTAATAAGGAGGCAAAAGAAATTTGTTATGGGAAATCAATATTTTTTCAAAAACAGTAGCGTCGGCATGAACCGTCGCTAATATAAAAAATAAATAATTATTTAAAAAAATAACTAAAAAGGAGGCAAACTAAATTGGTGGGTGTGATGAAATTTTTGCACAAACAGTAGCGTAAGTCCAAATAAACGTTTTGTCAACATCAAGTATTTTTCTCGAAATCAAACCATTTTCAAAATATTTTCCTAACAAATGGACTCGAATGACACATGCATTAAGTAGTGAAGAAGGAATGATTAAATGAATGTCCCTTTGTTCTTAGTCCGACGATGCTGGCTGTATAGGTTATCACTCGAATGCTCACCTTCACTCATGAACTTTAGTTTTATTCGTGCTATATACTTTTGAAGTGAAATGCAGGAAAATGACTAGTTAGGCATATGCTCCTCTTATAAAGATTCTAATAAAAACAAAGAAGAGTGATCTCTTCTGTCCAAAAGGGTGAACCAACTTTGAAAGAGAAAATATAGCAACAGACAATATGCCATAAAAGTTACTTAATAGCACTTGCTTTTGTTTTTGATAGCGCTGAAAAGCGCTCTTAACCGTGCCACTAATGTGAACGATTTTGTTTAATAGCACTTTAAAAGAGCTATCAAAGTACTAGTTTTTAATATAAAAATAATAATTAATTAAAACAATAAGTTTAAAGGAGCCAAACGAAATTCGTGGGGGAAAATGAAAATTTTAGCACAAACATTAGCGTCAGCCTGAACCGTCGCTAATATAAGAAAATAAGAATTAATTAAGACAATACTTAATAAGGAGGCAAACGAAATTTGTTATGGGGAATGAATATATTTTCAAAAACAATAGCGTCGGCCTGAACCGTCGCTAATATAAAAAATAAATAATTATTTAAAAAAATAACTAAAAAGGAGGCAAACTAAATTGGTGGGTGTAATGAAATTTTTGCACAAACAGTAGCGTAGGTCCAAATAAACGTTTTGTCAACATCAAGTATTTTTCTCGAAATCAAACCATTTTCAAAATATTTTCATAACAAATGCACTCGAAAGACACAGGCATTAAGTAGTGAAGAAGGAATGATTAAATGAATGTCCCTTTGTTCTTAGTCCGACGACGCTGGCTGTATAGGTTATCGCTTGAATGCTCACCTTCACTTATGAATTTTAGTTTTATTCGTGCTATATACTTTTGAAGTGAAATGCAGGAAAATGACTACTTAGGTGTATGCTCCTCTTATAAAGATTCTAATAAAGACAAAGAAGAGTGATCTCTTCTGTCCAAAAGGGTAAACCAACTTTGAAAGAGAAAATAGAGCAACAGACAATATGCCATAAAAGATACTTAATAGCACTTTCTTTTGTTTTTGATAGCGCTGAAAAGCGCTATTAACCGTGCCACTAATGTGAACGATTTTGTTTAATAGCACTTTAAAAGAGCTATTAAAGTACTAGTTTTTAATATAAAAATAATATTTAATTAAAACAATAAGTTTAAAGGAGCCAAACGATATTCGTGGGGGAAAATGAAAATTTTAGCGCAAACATTAGCGTCGGCCTGAACCGTCGCTAATATAAGAAAATAAGAATTAATTAAGACAATACTTAATAAGGTGGCAAATGAAATTTGTTATGGGAAATGAATATTTTTTCAAAAACAATAGCGTCGGCCTGAACCGTCGCTAATATAAAAAATAAATAATTATTTAAAAAAATAACTAAAAAGGACGCAAACTAAATTGGTGGGTGTAATGAAATTTTTGCACAAACAGTAGCGTAGGTCCAAATAAACGTTTTGTCAACATCAAGTATTTTTCTCGAAATCAAACCATTTTCAAAATATTTTCATAACAAATGCACTCGAAGGACACATGCATTAAGTAGTGAAGAAGGAATGATTAAATGTATGTCCCTTTGTTCTTTGTCTGACGACGCTGGTTGTATAGGTTATCGCTCGAATGCTCACCTTCACTTATGAATTTTAGTTTTATTCGTGCTATATACTTTTGAAGTGAAATGCAGGAAAATGACTACTTAGGCGTATGCTCCTCTTATAAAGATTCTAACAAACACAAAGAAGAGTGATCTCTTCTGTCCAAAAGGGTAAACCAACTTTGAAAGAGAAAATAGAGCAACATACAATATGCCATAAAAGTTACTTAATAGAACTTTATTTTGTTTTTGATAGCGCTAAAAAGCGCTATTAACCGTGCCACTAATGTGAACGATTTTGTTTAATAGCACTTTAAAAGAGCTATTAAAGTACTAGTTTTTTAATATAAAAAAATAATTAATTAAAGAAATAAGTTTAAAGGAGCCAAATGAAATTCATGGGGGAAAATGAAAATTTTAGCACAAACAATAGCGTCGGCCTGAACCGTCGCTAATATAAGAAAATAAGAATTAATTAAGACAATTCTTAATAAGGAGGCAAACGAAATTTGTTATGGGAAATGAATATTTTTTAAAAACAATAGCGTCGGCCTGAACCGTCGCTAATATAAAAAATAAACAATTATTTAAAATAATAACTAAAAAGGAGGCAAACTAAATTGGTGGGTGTAATGAAATTTTCGCACAAACAGTAGCGTAGGTCCAAATAAACGTTTTGTCAACACCGAGTATTTTTCTCGAAATCAAACCATTTTCATAACAAATGCACTCGAAGGACACATGCATTAAGTAGTGAAGAAGGAATGATTAAATGAATGTCCCTTTGTTCTTAGTCCGACGACGCTGGCTGTATAGGTTATCGTTCGAATGCTCACCGTCACTCATGAACTTTAGTTTTATTCGTGCTATATACTTTTGAAGTGAAATTCAGGAAAATGACTACTTAGGCGTATGCTCCTCTTATAAAGATTCTAATAAAGACAAAGAAGAGTGATCTCTTATGTCCAAAAGGGTAAACCAACTTTGAAAGAGAAAATAGAGCAACACACAATATGCCATAAAAGTTACTTAATAGCACTTTCTTTTGTTTTTGATAGCACTAAAAAGCGCTATTAACCATGCCACTAATGTGAACGATTTTGTTTAATAGCACTTTTAAAGAGCTATTAAAGTACTAGTTTTTAATATAAAAAATAATAATTAATTAAAACAATAAGTTTAAAGGAGCCAAATGAAATTCGTAGGGGAAAATGAAAATTTTAGCACAAACATTAGCGTTGGCTTGAATCGTCGCTAATATAAGAAAATAAGAATTAATTAAGACAATACTTAATAAGGAGGCAAACGAAATTTGTTATGGGAAATGAATATTTTTTCAAAAACAATATCGTCGGCCTGAATTGTCGCTAATATAAAAAAAATAATTATTTAAAATAATAACTAAAAAGGAGGCAAGCTAAATTGGTGGGTGTTATGAAATTTTCGCACAAATAGTAGCGTAGGTCCAAATAAATGTTTTGTCATCACCGAGTATTTTTCTCGAAATCAAACCATTTTCAATATATTTTCATGACAAATGCACTCGAAGGACACATGCATTAAGTAGTGAAGAAAGAATGATTAAATGAATGTCCCTTTGCTCTTAGTCCGACGATGCTGGCTGTATAGGTTATCGCTTGAATGCTCACTTTCACTCATGAACTTTAGTTTTATTCGTGCTATATACTTTTGAAGTGAAATGGAGGAAAATGATTAGTTAGGCGTATGCTCCTCTTATAAATATTCTAATAAAGACAAAGAAGAGTGTACTCTTCTGTCCAAAAGGGTAAACCAACTTTGAAAGAGAAATTAGAGCAACAAACAATATGCCATAAAAGTTACTTAATAGAACTTTCTTTTGTTTTTGATAGCGCTGAAAAGCACTATTAACCGTGCCCTTAATGTGAACGATATTGTTTAATAGCACTTTAAAAGAGCTATTAAAATAAAAATAATAATTAATAAAACACTAAGTTTAAAGTAGCCAAACGAAATTCGTGGGGGAAAATCAAAATTTAAGCACAAACAATAGCGTCGGCCTGAACCGTCGCTAATATAAGAAAATAATAATTAACTAAGACAATAACTAATAAGGAGGCAAACGAAATTTGTTATGGGAAATGAATATTTTTTCAAAAACAATAGCGTCGGCCTGAACTGTCGCTAATATAAAAAAAAATATTATTTAAAATAATAACTAAAATGGAGGCAAACTAAATTGGTGGGTGTAATGAAATTTTCGCAGAACAGTAGCGTCGGTCCAAATAAACGTTTTGTCAACACCGAGTATTTTTCTCAAAATCAAACCATTTTCAAAATATTTTCATAACAAATGCACTCGAAGGACACATGCATTACGTAGTGATGAAGGAATGATTAAATGTATGTCCCTTTTTCTTAGTCCGACGACGCCGGCTGTATAGGTTATCATTCTGATGCTCACCTTGACTCATGAACTTTAGTTTTATTCGTGCTATATACTTTTGAAGTGAAATGAAAGAAAATTACTAGTTAAGTGTATGCTCCTCTTATAAAGATTCTAATAAAGACAAAGAAGAGTAATCTCTTCTGTCCAAAAGGGTAAACCAACTTTGAAATAGAAAATAGAGCAACAGACAATATGTCATAAAAGTTACTTAATAGCACTTTCTTTTGTTTATGATAGCGCTGAAAAGCGCTATTAATCGTGCCCTTAATGTGAACGATTTTGTTTAATAGCACTTTAAAAGAGCTATTAAAGTACTAGTTTTTAATATAAAAATAATAATTAATTAAAACACTTAGTTTAGAGGAGCCAAATGAAATTCGTGGGGGAAAATGAAAATTTTAGCACAAACAGTAGCGTCGGCATGAACCGTCGCTAATATAAGAAAATAAGAATTAATTAAGACAATAACTAATAAGGAGGCTAACGAAATTTGTAATGGGAATTGAATATTTTTTCAAGAACAATAGCGTCGGCCTGAACTGACGTTAATATAAAAAAAATAATTATTTAAAATAATAACTAAAAAGGAGGCAAACTAAATTGGTGGGTGTAATGAAATTTTTGCACAAACAGTAGCGTAGGTCCAAATAAACATTTTGTCAACACCGAGTATTTTTCTCGAAATCAAACCATTTTCAAAATACTTTCATAACAAATGCACTCAAAGGACACATGCATTAAGTAGTGAAGAAGGAATGATTAAATGTATGTCCCTTTGTTCTTAGTCCGACGATGCTGGCTGTATAAGTTATCGTTCTAATGCTCACCTTCACTCATGAACTTTAGTTTTATTCGTGCTATATACTTTTGAAGTGAAATGCAAGAAAATTACTAGTTAGGCGTATGCTCCTCTTATAAAGATTCTAATAAAGACAAACAAGAGTGATTTCTTCTGTCCAAAAGGGTAAACTAACTTTGAAAGTAAAAATAACGCAACAGACAATATGCCATAAAAGTTACTTAATAGCACTTTATTTTGTTTTTGATAGCGCTGAAAAGCGCTATTAACCGTGCCACTAATGTGAACGATTTTGTTTAATAGCACTTTAAAAGAGCTATTAAAGTACTAGTTTTTAATATAAAAATAATAATTAATTAAAACAATAAGTTTAAAGGAGCCAAATGAAATTCGTGGGGGAAAATGAAAATTTTAGCACAAACATTAGCGTCGGCTTAAATCGTCGCTAATATAAGAAAATAAGAATTAATTTAGACAATACTTAATAAGGAGGCAAACGAAATTTGTTATGGGAAATGAATATTTTTTCAAAAACAATATCGTCGGCCTGAATTGTCGCTAATATAAAAAAAATAATTATTTAAAATAATAACTAAAAAGGAGGCAAACTAAATTGGTGGGTGTAATGAAATTTTCGCACAAACAGTAGCGTAGGTCCAAATAAACGTTTTGTCAACACCGAGTATTTTTCTCGAAATCAAACCATTTTCATAACAAATGCACTCGAAGGACACATGCATTAAGTAGTGAAGAAGGAATGATTAAATGAATGTCCCTTTGTTCTTAGTCCGACGACGCTGGCTGTATAGGTTATCGTTCGAATGCTCACCGTCACTCATGAACTTTAGTTTTATTCGTGCTATATACTTTTGAAGTGAAATTCAGGAAAATGACTACTTAGGCGTATGCTCCTCTTATAAAGATTCTAATAAAGACAAAGAAGAGTGATCTCTTATGTCCAAAAGGGTAAACCAACTTTGAAAGAGAAAATAGAGCAACACACAATATGCCATAAAAGTTACTTAATAGCACTTTCTTTTGTTTTTGATAGCACTAAAAAGCGCTATTAACCATGCCACTAATGTGAACGATTTTGTTTAATAGCACTTTTAAAGAGCTATTAAAGTACTAGTTTTTAATATAAAAAATAATAATTAATTAAAACAATAAGTTTAAAGGAGCCAAATGAAATTCGTAGGGGAAAATGAAAATTTTAGCACAAACATTAGCGTTGGCTTGAATCGTCGCTAATATAAGAAAATAAGAATTAATTAAGACAATACTTAATAAGGAGGCAAACGAAATTTGTTATGGGAAATGAATATTTTTTCAAAAACAATATCGTCGGCCTGAATTGTCGCTAATATAAAAAAAATAATTATTTAAAATAATAACTAAAAAGGAGGCAAGCTAAATTGGTGGGTGTTATGAAATTTTCGCACAAATAGTAGCGTAGGTCCAAATAAATGTTTTGTCATCACCGAGTATTTTTCTCGAAATCAAACCATTTTCAATATATTTTCATGACAAATGCACTCGAAGGACACATGCATTAAGTAGTGAAGAAGGAATGATTAAATGAATGTCCCTTTGCTCTTAGTCCGACGATGCTGGCTGTATAGGTTATCGCTTGAATGCTCACTTTCACTCATGAACTTTAGTTTTATTCGTGCTATATACTTTTGAAGTGAAATGGAGGAAAATGATTAGTTAGGCGTATGCTCCTCTTATAAATATTCTAATAAAGACAAAGAAGAGTGTACTCTTCTGTCCAAAAGGGTAAACCAACTTTGAAAGAGAAATTAGAGCAACAAACAATATGCCATAAAAGTTACTTAATAGAACTTTCTTTTGTTTTTGATAGCGCTGAAAAGCACTATTAACCGTGCCCTTAATGTGAACGATATTGTTTAATAGCACTTTAAAAGAGCTATTAAAATAAAAATAATAATTAATAAAACACTAAGTTTAAAGTAGCCAAACGAAATTCGTGGGGGAAAATCAAAATTTAAGCACAAACAATAGCGTCGGCCTGAACCGTCGCTAATATAAGAAAATAATAATTAACTAAGACAATAACTAATAAGGAGGCAAACGAAATTTGTTATGGGAAATGAATATTTTTTCAAAAACAATAGCGTCGGCCTGAACTGTCGCTAATATAAAAAAAAATATTATTTAAAATAATAACTAAAATGGAGGCAAACTAAATTGGTGGGTGTAATGAAATTTTCGCAGAACAGTAGCGTCGGTCCAAATAAACGTTTTGTCAACACCGAGTATTTTTCTCAAAATCAAACCATTTTCAAAATATTTTCATAACAAATGCACTCGAAGGACACATGCATTACGTAGTGATGAAGGAATGATTAAATGTATGTCCCTTTTTCTTAGTCCGACGACGCCGGCTGTATAGGTTATCATTCTGATGCTCACCTTGACTCATGAACTTTAGTTTTATTCGTGCTATATACTTTTGAAGTGAAATGAAAGAAAATTACTAGTTAAGTGTATGCTCCTCTTATAAAGATTCTAATAAAGACAAAGAAGAGTAATCTCTTCTGTCCAAAAGGGTAAACCAACTTTGAAATAGAAAATAGAGCAACAGACAATATGTCATAAAAGTTACTTAATAGCACTTTCTTTTGTTTATGATAGCGCTGAAAAGCGCTATTAATCGTGCCCTTAATGTGAACGATTTTGTTTAATAGCACTTTAAAAGAGCTATTAAAGTACTAGTTTTTAATATAAAAATAATAATTAATTAAAACACTTAGTTTAGAGGAGCCAAATGAAATTCGTGGGGGAAAATGAAAATTTTAGCACAAACAGTAGCGTCGGCATGAACCGTCGCTAATATAAGAAAATAAGAATTAATTAAGACAATAACTAATAAGGAGGCTAACGAAATTTGTAATGGGAATTGAATATTTTTTCAAGAACAATAGCGTCGGCCTGAACTGACGTTAATATAAAAAAAATAATTATTTAAAATAATAACTAAAAAGGAGGCAAACTAAATTGGTGGGTGTAATGAAATTTTTGCACAAACAGTAGCGTAGGTCCAAATAAACATTTTGTCAACACCGAGTATTTTTCTCGAAATCAAACCATTTTCAAAATACTTTCATAACAAATGCACTCAAAGGACACATGCATTAAGTAGTGAAGAAGGAATGATTAAATGTATGTCCCTTTGTTCTTAGTCCGACGATGCTGGCTGTATAAGTTATCGTTCTAATGCTCACCTTCACTCATGAACTTTAGTTTTATTCGTGCTATATACTTTTGAAGTGAAATGCAAGAAAATTACTAGTTAGGCGTATGCTCCTCTTATAAAGATTCTAATAAAGACAAACAAGAGTGATTTCTTCTGTCCAAAAGGGTAAACTAACTTTGAAAGTAAAAATAACGCAACAGACAATATGCCATAAAAGTTACTTAATAGCACTTTATTTTGTTTTTGATAGCGCTGAAAAGCGCTATTAACCGTGCCACTAATGTGAACGATTTTGTTTAATAGCACTTTAAAAGAGCTATTAAAGTACTAGTTTTTAATATAAAAATAATAATTAATTAAAACAATAAGTTTAAAGGAGCCAAATGAAATTCGTGGGGGAAAATGAAAATTTTAGCACAAACATTAGCGTCGGCTTAAATCGTCGCTAATATAAGAAAATAAGAATTAATTTAGACAATACTTAATAAGGAGGCAAACGAAATTTGTTATGGGAAATGAATATTTTTTCAAAAACAATATCGTCGGCCTGAATTGTCGCTAATATAAAAAAAATAATTATTTAAAATAATAACTAAAAAGGAGGCAAACTAAATTGGTGGGTGTTATGAAATTTTCCCACAAATAGTAGCATAGGTCCAAATAAACGTTTTGTCATCACCGAGTATTTTTCTCGAAATCAAACCATTTTCAATATATTTTCATAACAAATGCACTCGAAGGACACATGCATTAAGTAGTGAAGAAGGAATGATTAAATGAATGTCCCGTTGCTCTTAGTCCGACGATGCTGGCTGTATAGGTTATCGCTCGAATGCTCACTTTCACTCATGAACTTTAGCTTTATTCGTGCTATATACTTTTGAAGTGAAATGGAGGAAAATGATTAGTTAGGCGTATGCTCCTCTTATAAAGATTCTAATAAAGACAAAGAAGAGTGATCTCTTCTGTCCAAAAGGGTAAACCAACTTTAAAAGAGAAAATAGAGCAACAGACAATATGCCATAAAAGTTACTTAATAGCACTTTCTTTTGTTTTTGATAGCGCTGAAAAGCGCTATTAACCGTGCCACTAATGTGAACGATTTTATTTAATAGCACTTTTAAAGAGCTATTAAAGTACTAGTTTTTAATATAAAAAATAATAATTAATTAAAACAATAAGTTTAAAGGAGCCAAATGAAATTCGTAGGGGAAAATGAAAATTTTAGCACAAACATTAGCGTTGGCTTGAATCGTCGCTAATATAAGAAAATAAGAATTAATTAAGACAATACTTAATAAGGAGGCAAACGAAATTTGTTATGGGAAATGAATATTTTTTCAAAAACAATATCGTCGGCCTGAATTGTCGCTAATATAAAAAAATAATTATTTAAAATAATAACTAAAAAGGAGGCAAGCTAAATTGGTGGGTGTTATGAAATTTTCGCACAAATAGTAGCGTATGTCCAAATAAATGTTTTGTCATCACCGAGTATTTTTCTCGAAATCAAACCATTTTCAATATATTTTCATGACAAATGCACTCGAAGGACACATGCATTAAGTAGTGAAGAAGGAATGATTAAATGTATGTCCCTTTGTTCTTAGTCCGACGAAGCTGGCTATATAGGTTATCGTTCGAATGCTCACCTTCACTCATGAACTTTAGTTTTATTCGCGCTATTTACTTTTGAAGTGAAATGCATGAAAATGACTAGTTAGGCGTGTGCTCCTCTTATAAAGATTCTAATAAAGACAAAGAAGAGTGATCTCTTCTGTCCAAAAGGGTAAACCAACTTTGAAAGTAAAAATAGAGCAACAGACAATATGCCTTAAAAGTTACTTAATAGAACTTTATTATGTTTTTGATAACGCTGAAAAGCGCTATTAACCGTGCCCTTAATGTGAACGATTTTGTTTAATAGCAATTTAAAAGAGCTATTAAAGTACTAGTTTTTAATATAAAAATAATAATCAATTAAAACAATAAGTTTAGAGGAGCCAAATGAAATTCGTGGGGGAAAATGAAAATTTTAGCACAAACAGTAGCATCGGCCTGAACCGTCGCTAATATAAGAAAATAAGAATTAATTAAGACAATAACTAATAAGGAGGCAAACGAAATTTGTTATGGGAATTGAATATTTTTCAAGAACAATAGCGTCGGCCTGAACTGACGCTAATATAAAAATATATATATTTAAAATAATAACTAAAAAGGAGGCAAACTAAATTGGTGGGTGTAATGAAATTTTCGCACAAACAGTAGCGTAGGTCCAAATAAACGTTTTGTCAACACCGAATATTTTTCTCAAAATCAAACCATTTTCAAAATATTTTCATAACAAATGCACTCGAAGGACATATGCATTAAGTAGTGAAGAAGGAATGATTAAATGTATGTCCCTTTGTTCTTAGTCCGACGACGCTGGCTGTATAGGTTATCGTTGGAATGCTCACCTTCACTCATGAACTTTAGTTTTATTCGTGATATATACTTTTGAAGTGAAATGCAAGAAAATGACAAGTTAGGCGTACGCTCCTCTTATAAAGATTCTAATAAAGACAAAGAAGAGTGATCTCTTCTGTCCAAAAGGGTAAACCAACTTTGAAAGTTAAAATAGAGCAACAGACAATATGCCATAAAAGTTACTTAATAGCACTTTCTTTTGTTTTTGATAGCGCTGAAAAGCGCTATTAACCGAGCCACTAATGTAAACGATTTTGTTTAATAGCACTTTAAAAGAGCTATTAAAGTACTAGTTTTTAATATAAAAATAATAATTAATTAAAACACTAAGTTTAGAGGAGCCAAATGAAATTCGTGGGGGAAAATGAAAATTTTAGCACAAACAGTAGCGTCGGCCTGAACCGTCACTAATATAAGAAAATAAGAATTAATTAAGACAATAACTAATAAGGTGGCAAACGAAATTTGTTATGGGAATTGAATATTTTTTCAAAAACAATAGCGTCGGCCTGAACTGTCGCTAATATAAAAAAAATAATTATTTAAAATAATAACTAAAAAGGAGGCAAACTAAATTGGTGGGTGTAATGAAATTTTTGCAGAAACAGTAGCGTAGGTCCAAATAAATGTTTTGTCAACACCGAGTATTTTTCTCGAAATTAAACCATTTTCAAAATATTTTCATAACAAATGCACTCGAAGGACATATGCATTAAGTAGTGAAGAAAGAATGATTAAATGTATGTCCCTTTGTTCTTAGTCTGACGACGCTAGCTGTATAGGTTATCGTTAGAATGCTCACCTTCACTCATGAACTTTAGTTTTATTCGTGCTATATACTTTTGAAGTGAAATGCAAGAAAATGACTAGTTAGGCGTATGCTCCTCTTATAATGATTCTAATAAAGACAAAGAAGAGTGATCTCTTCTGTCTAAAAGGGTAAACCAACTTTGAAAGTAAAAATAGAGCAACAGACAATATGCCATAAAAGTTACTTAATAGCACTTTCTTTTGTTTTTGATAGCGCTGAAAAGCGCTATTAACCGTGCCACTAATGTGAACGATTTTGTTTAATAGCACTTTAAAAGAGCTATTAAAGTACTAGTTTTTAATATAAAAATAATAATTAATTAAAACAATAAGTTTAAAGGAGCCAAACGAAATTCATGGGGGAAAATGAAAATTTTAGCACAAACAGTAGCGTCGGCCTGAACCGTCGCTAATATAAGAAAATAAGAATTAATTAAGACAATAACTAATAAGGAGGCAAACGAAATTTGTTATGGGAATTGAATAGTTTTTCAAAAACAATAGCATCGGCCTGAACTGTCGCTAATATAAAAAAATAATTATTTAAAATAATAAATAAAAAGGAGGCAAACTAAATTGGTAGGTGTAATGAAATTTTCGTACAAACAGTAGCGTAGGTCCAAATAAACGTTTTGTCAACACCGAGTATTTTTCTCGAAATCAAACCATTTTCAAAATATTTTCATCACAAATGCACTCGAAAGACATATGCATTAAGCAGTGAAGAAGGAATGATTAAATGTATGTCCCTTTGTTCTTAGTTCGACGACGCTGGCTGCATAGGTTATCGTTCGAACGCTCACCTTCACTCATGAACTTTAGTTTTATTCGTGCTATTTACTTTTGAAGTGAAATGCAAGAAAATGACTAGTTAGGCGTGTGCTCCTCTTATAAAGATTCTAATAAAGACAAAGAAGAGTGATCTCTTCTGTCCAAAAGGGTAAACCAACTTTGAAAGTAAAAATAGAGCAATAGACAATATGCCATAAAAGTTACTTAATAGCACTTTCTTTTGTTTTTGATAGCGCTGAAAAGCGCTATTAACCGTGCCACTAATGTGAATGATTTTGTTTAATAGCACTTTAAAAGAGCTATTAAAGTACTAGTTTTTAATATAAAAATAATAATTAAGTAAAACACTAAGTTTAGAGGAGCCAAATGAAATTCGTGGGGGAAAATGAAAATTTTAGCACAAATAGTAGCGTCGGCCTGAACCGTCCCTAATATAAGAAAATAAGAATTAATTAATAAAATAACTAATACGGAGGAAAACAAAATTTGTTATGGGAATTGAATATTTTTTCAAAAACAATAGCGTCGGCCTGAACTATCGCTAATATAAAAAAAAAATTATTTAAAATAATAACTAAAAAGGAGGCAAACTAAATTGGTGGGTGTAATGAAATTTTCGCACAAACAGTAGCGTAGGTCTAAATAAACGTTTTGTCATCACCGAGTATTTTTCTCGAAATCAAACCATTTTCAAAATATTTTCATAACAAATGCACTCGAAGGACATATGCATTAAGTAGTGAAGAAGGAATGATTAAATTTATGTCCCTTTGTTCTTAGTCCGACGATGTTGGCTGTATTGGTTATCGTTCAAACGCTCACCTTCACTCATGAACTTTAGTTTTATTCGTGCTATATACTTTTGAAGTGAAATGCAAGAAAATGACTAGTTAGGCGTGTGCTCCTCTTATAAAGATTCTAATAAAGACAAAGAAGAGTGATCTCTTCTGTCCAAAAGGTTAAATCAACTTTGAAAGTAAAAATAGAGCAACAGACAATATGCCATAAAATTACTTAATAGCACTTTCTTTTGTTTTTGATAGCGCTGAAAAGCCTATTAACCGTGCCACTAATGTGAATGATTTTGTTTAATAGCACTTTACAAGAGCTATTAAAGTACTAGTTTTTAATATAAAAATAATAATTAATTAAAACACTAAGTTTAGAGGAGCCAAATGAAATTCGTGGGGGAAAATGAAAATTTTAGCACAAATAGTAGCGTCGGCCTGAACCGTCGCTAATATAAGAAAATAAGAATTAATTAAGACAATAACTAATAAGGAGGAAAACGAAATTTGTTATGGAAATTGAATATTTTTTCAAAAACAATAGCGTCGGCCTGAACTGTCGCTAATATAAAAAAAATAATTATTTAAAATAATAACTAAAAAGGAGGCAAACTAAATTGGTGGGTGTAATGAAATTTTCGCACAAACCTTAGCGTAGGTCTAAATAAACGTTTTGTCAACACCGAGTATTTTTCTCGAAATCAAACCATTTTCAAAATATTTTCATAACAAATGCACTCGAAGGACATATGCATTAAGTAGTGAAGAAGGAATGATTAAATGTATGTCCCTTTGTTCTTAGTCCGACGATGTTGGCTGTATTGGTTATCGTTCAAACGCTCACCTTCACTCATGAACTTTAGTTTTATTCGTGCTATATACTTTTGAAGTGAAATGCAAGAAAATGACTAGTTAGGCGTGTGCTCCTCTTATAAAGATTCTAATAAAGACAAAGAAGAGTGATCTCTTCTGTCCAAAAGGGTAAATCAACTTTGAAAGTAAAAATAGAGCAACAGACAATATGCCATAAAATTACTTAATAGCACTTTCTTTTGTTTTTGATAGCGCTGAAAAGCCTATTAACCGTGCCACTAATGTGAATGATTTTGTTTAATAGCACTTTACAAGAGCTATTAAAGTACTAGTTTTTAATATAAAAATAATAATTAATTAAAACACTAAGTTTAGAGGAGCCAAATGAAATTCGTGGGGGAAAATGAAAATTTTAGCACAAATAGTAGCGTCGGCCTGAACCGTCGCTAATATAAGAAAATAAGAATTAATTAAGACAATAACTAATAAGGAGGAAAACGAAATTTGTTATGGGAATTGAATATTTTTTCAAAAACAATAGCGTCGGCCTGAACTGTCGCTAATATAAAAAAAATAATTATTTAAAATAATAACTAAAAAGGAGGCAAACTAAATTGGTGGGTGTAATGAAATTTTCGCACAAACCTTAGCGTAGGTCTAAATAAACGTTTTGTCAACACCGAGTATTTTTCTCGAAATCAAACCATTTTCAAAATATTTTCATAACAAATGCACTCGAAGGACATATGCATTAAGTAGTGAAGAAGGAATGATTAAATGTATGTCCCTTTGTTCTTAGTCCGACGATGTTGGCTGTATTGGTTATCGTTCAAACGCTCACCTTCACTCATGAACTTTAGTTTTATTCGTGCTATATACTTTTGAAGTGAAATGCAAGAAAATGACTAGTTAGGCGTGTGCTCCTCTTATAAAGATTCTAATAAAGACAAAGAAGAGTGATCTCTTCTGTCCAAAAGGGTAAATCAACTTTGAAAGTAAAAATAGAGCAACAGACAATATGCCATAAAATTACTTAATAGCACTTTCTTTTGTTTTTGATAGCGCTGAAAAGCCTATTAACCGTGCCACTAATGTGAATGATTTTGTTTAATAGCACTTTACAAGAGCTATTAAAGTACTAGTTTTTAATATAAAAATAATAATTAATTAAAACACTAAGTTTAGAGGAGCCAAATGAAATTCGTGGGGGAAAATGAAAATTTTAGCACAAATAGTAGCGTCGGCCTGAACCGTCGCTAATATAAGAAAATAAGAATTAATTAAGACAATAACTAATAAGGAGGAAAACGAAATTTGTTATGGGAATTGAATATTTTTTCAAAAACAATAGCGTCGGCCTGAACTGTCGCTAATATAAAAAAAATAATTATTTAAAATAATAACTAAAAAGGAGGCAAACTAAATTGGTGGGTGTAATGAAATTTTCGCACAAACCTTAGCGTAGGTCTAAATAAACGTTTTGTCAACACCGAGTATTTTTCTCGAAATCAAACCATTTTCAAAATATTTTCATAACAAATGCACTCGAAGGACATATGCATTAAGTAGTGAAGAAGGAATGATTAAATGTATGTCCCTTTGTTCTTAGTCCGACGATGTTGGCTGTATTGGTTATCGTTCAAACGCTCACCTTCACTCATGAACTTTAGTTTTATTCGTGCTATATACTTTTGAAGTGAAATGCAAGAAAATGACTAGTTAGGCGTGTGCTCCTCTTATAAAGATTCTAATAAAGACAAAGAAGAGTGATCTCTTCTGTCCAAAAGGGTAAATCAACTTTGAAAGTAAAAATAGAGCAACAGACAATATGCCATAAAATTACTTAATAGCACTTTCTTTTGTTTTTGATAGCGCTGAAAAGCCTATTAACCGTGCCACTAATGTGAATGATTTTGTTTAATAGCACTTTACAAGAGCTATTAAAGTACTAGTTTTTAATATAAAAATAATAATTAATTAAAACACTAAGTTTAGAGGAGCCAAATGAAATTCGTGGGGGAAAATGAAAATTTTAGCACAAATAGTAGCGTCGGCCTGAACCGTCGCTAATATAAGAAAATAAGAATTAATTAAGACAATAACTAATAAGGAGGAAAACGAAATTTGTTATGGGAATTGAATATTTTTTCAAAAACAATAGCGTCGGCCTGAACTGTCGCTAATATAAAAAAAATAATTATTTAAAATAATAACTAAAAAGGAGGCAAACTAAATTGGTGGGTGTAATGAAATTTTCGCACAAACCTTAGCGTAGGTCTAAATAAACGTTTTGTCAACACCGAGTATTTTTCTCGAAATCAAACCATTTTCAAAATATTTTCATAACAAATGCACTCGAAGGACATATGCATTAAGTAGTGAAGAAGGAATGATTAAATGTATGTCCCTTTGTTCTTAGTCCGACGACGCTGGCTGTATAGGTTATCGTTCGAATGCTCACCTTCACTCATGAACTTTAGTTTTATTCGTGCTATATACTTTTGAAGTGAAATGCAAGAAAATGACTAGTTAGGCGTGTGCTCCTCTTATAAAGATTATAATAAAGACAAAGAAGAGTGATCTCTTCTGTCCAAAAGGGTAAACCAACTTTGAAAGTAAAAATAGAGTAACAGACAATATGCCATAAAAGTTACTTAATAGCACTTTCTTTTGTTTTTAATAGCGCTGAAAAGCGCTATTAACCGTGCCACTAATGTGAACGATTTTGTTTAATAGCACTTTAAAAGAGCTATTAAAGTACTAGTTTTTAATATAAAAATAATAACTAATTAAAACAATAAGTTTAAAGGAGCCAAACGAAATTCGTGGGGGAAAATGAAAATTTTTGCACAAACAGTAGCGTCGGCCTGAACTGTCGCTAATATAAGAAAATAAGAATTAATTAAGACAATAACTAATAAGGAGGCAAACGAAATTTGTTAATAGAATTGAATATTTTTTCAAAAACAATAGCGTCGGCCTGAACTGTCGCTAATATAAAAAAAATAATTATTTAAAATAATAACTAAAAAGGAGGCAAACTAAATTGGTGGGTGTAATGAAATTTTCGCACAAACAGTAGCGTAGGTCCAAATAAACGTTTTGTCAACACCGAGTATTTTTCTCGAAATCAAACCATTTTCAAAATATTTTCATAACAAATGCACTCGAAGGACATATGCATTAAGTAGTGAAGAAGGAATGATTAAATGTATGTCCCTTAGTTCTTAGTCCGACGACGCTGGCTGTATAGGTTATCGTTCGAATGCTCACCTTCACTCATGAACTTTAGTTTTATTCTTCCTATATACTTTTGAAGTGAAATGCAAGAAAATGACTGGTTAGGCGTGTGCTCCTCTTATAAAGATTCTAATAAAGACAAAGAAGAGTGATCTCTTCTGTCCAAAAGGGTAAACCAACTTTGAAAGTAAAAATAGAGTAACAGACAATATTCCATAAAAGTTACTTAATAGCACTTTCTTTTGTTTTTGATAGAGCTGAAAAGCGCAATTAACCGTGCCGCTAATGTGAACGATTTTTTTTAATAGCACTTTAAAAGAGCTATTAAAGTACTAGTTTTTAATATAAAAATAATAATTAATTAAACAACTAAGTTTAGAGGAGCCAAATGAAATTCGTGGGGGGAAATGAAAATTTTAGCACAAATAGTAGCGTCGGCCTGAACTGTCGCTAATATAAGAAAATAAGAATTAATTAAGACAATAACTAATAAGGAGGAAAACGAAATTTGTTATGGGAATTGAATATTTTTTCAAAAACAATAGCGTCGGCCTGAACTGTCTCTAATATAAAAAAAATAATTATTTAAAATAATAACTAAAAAGGAGGCAAACTAAATTGGTTGGTGTAATGAAATTTTCGCACAAACCTTAGCGTAGGTCTAAATAAACGTTTTGTCAACACCGAGTATTTTTCTCGAAATCAAACCATTTTCAAAATATTTTCATAACAAATGCACTCGAAGGACATATGCATTAAGTAGTGAAGAAGGAATGATTAAATGTATGTCCCTTAGTTCTTAGTCCGACGACGCTGGCTGTATAGGTTATCGTTCGAATGCTCACCTTCACTCATGAACTTTAGTTTTATTCTTCCTATATACTTTTGAAGTGAAATGCAAGAAAATGACTGGTTAGGCGTGTGCTCCTCTTATAAAGATTCTAATAAAGACAAAGAAGAGTGATCTCTTCTGTCCAAAAGGGTAAACCAACTTTGAAAGTAAAAATAGAGTAACAGACAATATGCCATAAAAGTTACTTAATAGCACTTTCTTTTGTTTTTGATAGAGCTGAAAAGCGCAATTAACCGTGCCGCTAATGTGAACGATTTTTTTAATAGCACTTTAAAAGAGCTATTAAAGTACTAGTTTTTAATATAAAAATAATAATTAATTAAAACACTAAGTTTAGAGGAGCCAAATGAAATTCGTAGGGGGAAATGAAAATTTTAGCACAAACAGTAGCGTCGGCCTGAACCGTCGCTAATATAAGAAAATAAGAGTTAATTAAGACAATAACTAATAAGGAGGAAAACGAAATTTGTTATGGGAATTGAATATTTTTTCAAAAACAATAGCGTCGGCCTGAACTGTCGCTAATATAAAAAAAATAATTATTTAAAATAATAACCAAAAAGGAGGCAAACTAAATTGGTGGGTGTAATGAAATTTTCGCACAAACAGTAGCGTAGGTCCAAATAAACGTTTTGTCAACACCGAGTATTTTTTTCGAAATCAAACCATTTTCAAAATATTTTCATAACAATTGCACTCAAAGGACATATGCATTAAGTAGTGAAGAAGGAATGATTAAATGTATGTCCCTTTGTTCTTAGTCCGACGACGCTGGCTGTATAGTTTATCGTTCGAATGCTCACCTTCACTCATGAACTTTAGTTTTATTCGTGCTATATACTTTTGAGGTGAAATGCAAGAAAATGACTAGTTAGGCGTGTGCTACTCTTATAAAGATTCTAATAAAGACAAAGAAGAGTGATCTCTTCTGTCCAAAAGGGTAAACCAACTTTGAAAGTAAAAATAGAGTAACAGACAATATGCCATAAAAGTTACTTAATAGTACTTTCTTTTGTTTTTGATAGAGCTGAAAAGCGCAATTAACCGTGCCACTAATGTGAACGATTTTGTTTAATAGCACTTTAAAAGAGCTATTAGAGTACTAGTTTTTAATATAAAAATAATAATTAATTAAAACACTAAGTTTAGAGGAGCCAAATGAAATTCGTGGGGGAAAATGAAAATTTTAGCACAAACAGTAGTGTCGAACTGAACCGTCGCTAATATAAGAAAATAAGAATTAATTAAGACAATAACTAATAAGGAGGAAAAAGAAATTTGTTATGGGAATTGAATATTTTTTCAAAAACAATAGCGTTGGCCTGAACTGTCGCTAATATAAAAAAAATAATTATTTAAAATAATAACTAAAAAGGAGGCAAACTAAATTGGTGGGTGTAATGAAATTTTCGCACAAACAGTAGCGAAGTTCCAAATAAACGTTTTGTCAACAACGAGTATTTTTCTCGAAATCAAACCATTTTCAAAATATTTTCATAACAAATGCACTCGAAGGACATATGCATTAAGTAGTGGAGAAGGAATGATTAAATGTATGTCCCTTTGTTCTTAGTCCGACGACGCTGGCTGTATAGTTTATCGTTCGAATGCTCACCTTCACTCATGAACTTTAGTTTTATTCGTGCTATATACTTTTGAAGTGAAATGCAAGAAAATGACTAGTTAGGCCTGTGCTCCTCTTATAAAGATTCTAATAAAGACAAAGAAGAGTGATCTCTTCTGTCCAAAAGGGTAAACCAACTTTGAAAGTAAAAATAGAGTAACAGACAATATGCCATAAAAGTTACTTAATAGCACTTTCTTTTGTTTTTGATAGCGCTGAAAAGCGCTATTAACCGTGCCACTAATGTGAACGATTTTGTTTAATAGCACTCTAAAAGAGATATTAAAGTACTACTTTTTAATATAAAAATAATAATTAATTAAAACACTAAGTTTAGAGGAGCCAAATGAAATTCGTGGGGGGAAATGAAAATTTTAGCACAAATAGTAGCGTCGGCCTGAACTGTCGGTAATATAAGAAAATAAGAATTAATTAAGACAATAACTAATAAGGAGGAAAACGAAATTTGTTATGGGAATTGAATATTTTTTCAAAAACAATAGCGTCGGCCTGAACTGTCGCTAATATAAAAAAAATAATTATTTAAAATAATAACTAAAAAGGAGGCAAACTAAATTGGTGGGTGTAATGAAATTTTCGCACAAACAGTAGCATAGGTCCAAATAAACATTTTGTCAACACCGAGTATTTTTCTCGAAATCAAACAATTTTCAAAATATTTTCATAACAAATGCACTCGAAGGACATATGCATTAATTAGTGAAGAAGGAATGATTAAATGTATGTCCCTTTGTTCTTAGTCCGACGACGCTGGCTGTATAGGTTATCGTTCGAATGCTCACATTCACTCATGAACTTTAGTTTTATCCGTGCTATATACTTTTGAAGTGAAATGCAAGAAAATGACTAATTAGGCGTGTGCTCCTCTTATAAAGATTCTAATAAAGACAAAGAAGAGTGATCTCTTCTGTCCAAAAGGGTAAACCAACTTTGAAAGTAAAAATAGAGTAACAGACAATATGCCATAAAAGTTACTTAATAGCACTTTCTTTTGTTTTTGATAGCGCTGAAAAGCGCTATTAACCGTGCCACTAATGTGAACGATTTTGTTTAATAGCACTCTAAAAGAGATATTAAAGTACTATTTTTTAATATAAAAATAATAATTAATTAAAACACTAAGTTTAGAGGAGCCAAATGAAATCCGTGGGGGGAAATGAAAATTTTAGCACAAATAGTAGCGCCGGCCTGAACTGTCGGTAATATAAGAAAATAAGAATTAATTAAGACAATAACTAATAAGGAGGAAAACGAAATTTGTTATGGGAATTGAATATTTTTTCAAAAACAATAGCGTCGGCCTGAACTGTCGCTAATATAAAAAAAATAATTATTTAAAATAATAACTAAAAAGGAGGCAAACTAAATTGGTGGGTGTAATGAAATTTTCGCACAAACAGTAGCGTAGGTCCAAATAAACATTTTGTCAACACCGAGTATTTTTCTCGAAATCAAACCATTTTCAAAATATTTTCATAACAAATGCACTCGAAGGACATATGCATTAATTAGTGAAGAAGGAATGATTAAATGTATGTCCCTTTGTTCTTAGTCCGACGACGCTGGCTGTATAGGTTATCCTTCGAATGCTCACATTCACTCATGAACTTTAGTTTTATCCGTGCTATATACTTTTGAAGTGAAATGCAAGAAAATGACTAATTAGGCGTGTGCTCCTCTTATAAAGATTCTAATAAAGACAAAGAAGAGTGATCTCTTCTGTCCAAAAGGGTAAACCAACTTTGAAAGTAAAAATAGAGTAACAGACAATATGCCATAAAAGTTACTTAATAGCACTTTCTTTTGTTTTTGATAGCGTTGAAAAGCGCTATTAACCGTGCCGCTAATGTGAACGATTTTGTTTAATAGCACTTTAAAAGAGCTATTAAAGTACTAGTTTTTAATATAAAAATAATAATTAATTAAAACACTAAGTTTAGAGGAGCCAAATGAAATCCGTGGGGGGAAATGAAAATTTTAGCACAAATAGTAGCGACGGCCTGAACCGTCACTAATATAAGAAAATAAGAGTTAATTAAGACAATAACTAATAAGGAGGAAAACGAAATTTGTTATGGGAATTGAATATTTTTTCAAAAACAATAGCGTCGGCCTGAACTGTCGCTAATATAAAAAAAATAATTATTTAAAATAATAACTAAAAAGGAGGCAAACTAAATTGGTGGGTGTAATGAAATTTTCGCACAAACAGTAGCGTAGGTCCAAATAAACGTTTTGTCAACACCGAGTATTTTTCTCGAAATCAAACAATTTTCAAAATATTTTCATAACAAATGCACTCGAAGGACATATGCATTAAGTAGTGAAGAAGGAATGATTAAATGTATGTCCCTTTGTTCTTAGTCCGACGACGCTGGCTGTATAGGTTATCGTTCGAATGCTCACATTCACTCATGAACTTTAGTTTTATTCGTGCTATATACTTTTGAAGTGAAATGCAAGAAAATGCCTAGTTAGGCGTGTGCTCCTCTTATAAAGATTCTAATAAAGACAAAGAAGAGTGATCTCTTCTGTCCAAAAGGGTAAACCAACTTTGAAAGTAAAAATAGAGTAACAGACAATATGCCATAAAAGTTACTTAATAGCACTTTCTTTTGTTTTTGATAGCGCTGAAAAGCGCTATTAACCGTGCCACTAATGTGAACGATTTTGTTTAATAGCACTCTAAAAGAGCTATTAAAGTACTAGTTTTTAATATAAAAATAATAATTAATTAAAACACTAAGTTTAGAGGAGCCAAATGAAATTCGTGGGGGGAAATGAAAATTTTAGCACAAACAGTAGCGTCGGCCTGAACTGTCGCTAATAGAAGAAAATAAGAATTAATTAAGACAATAACTAATAAGGAGGAAAACGAAATTTGTTATGGGAATTGAATATATTTTCAAAAACAATAGCGTCGGCCTGAACTGTCGCTAATATAAAAAAAGTAATTATTTAAAATAATAACTAAAAAGGAGGCAAACTAAATTGGTGGGTGTAATGAAATTTTCGCACAAACAGTAGCGTAGGTCCAAATAAACGTTTTGTCAACACCGAGTATTTTTCTCGAAATCAAACGATTTTCAAAATATTTTCATAACAAATGCACTCGAAGGACATATGCATTAAGTAGTGAAGAAGGAATGATTAAATGTATGTCCCTTTGTTCTTAGTCCGACGACACTGGCTGTATAGGTTATCGTTCGAATGCTCACATTCACTCATGAACTTTAGTTTTATTCGTGCTATATACTTTTGAAGTGAAATGCAAGAAAATGACTAGTTAGGCGTGTGCTCCTCTTGTAAAGATTCTAATAAAGACAAAGAAGAGTGATCTCTTCTGTCCAAAAGGGTAAACCTAGTTTGAAAGTAAAAATAGAGTAACAAACAATATGCCATAAAAGTTACTTAATAGCACTTTCTTTTGTTTTTGATAGCGCTGAAAAGCGCTATTAACCGTGCCGCTAATGTGAATGATTTTGTTTAATAGCACTTTAAAAGAGCTATTAAAGTACTGGTTTTTAATATAAAAAGAATAATTAATTAAAACACTAAGTTTAGAGGAGCCAAATAAAATTCGTGGGGGAAAAAGAAAATTTTAGCACAAACAGTAGCGTCGGCCTGAACCGTCGCTAATATAAGAAAATAAGAATTAATTAAGACAATAACTAATAAGGAGGCAAGCGAAATTTGTTATGGGAATTGAATATTTTTTCAAAAACAATAGCGTCGGCCTGAACTGTCGCTAATATGAAAAAAATAATTATTTAAAATAATAACTAAAAAGGAGGCAAACTAAATTGGTGGGTGTAATGAAATTTTTGCACAAACAGTAGCGTAGGTCCAAATAAACGTTTTGTCAACACCGAGTATTTTTCTCGAAATCAAACCATTTTCAAAATATTTTCATAACAAATGCACTCGAAGGACATATGCATTAAGTAGTGAAGAAGGAATGATTAAATGTATGTCCCTTTGTTCTTAGTCCGACGACGCTGGCTGTATAGGTTATCGTTCGAATGCTCACATTCACTCATGAACTTTAGTTTTATTCGTGCTATATACTTTTGAAGTGAAATGCAAGAAAATGACTAGTTAGGCGTGTGCTCCTCTTATAAAGATTCTAATAAAGACAAAGAAGAGTGATCTCTTCTGTCCAAAAGGGTAAACCAACTTTGAAAGTAAAAATAGAGCAACAGATAATATGCCATAAAAGTTACTTAATAACACTTTCTTTTGTTTTTGATAGCGCTGAAAAGCGCTATTAACCGTGCCGCTAATGTGAACGATTTTGTTTAATAGCACTTTAAAAGAGCTATTAAAGTACTAGTTTTTAATATAAAAATAATAATTAATTAAAACACTAAGTTTAGAGGAGTCAAATGAAATTCGTTGGGGGAAATGAAAATTTTAGCACAAACAGTAGCGTCGGCCTGAACTGTCGCTAATATAAGAAAATAAGAGTTAATTAAGACAATAACTAATAAGGAGGAAAACGAAATTTGTTATGGGAATTGAATATATTTTCAAAAACAATAGCGTCGGCCTGAACTGTCGCTAATATAAAACAAATAATTATTTAAAATAATAACTAAAAAAGAGGCGAACTAAATTGCTGGGTGTAATGAAATTTTCGCACAAACAGTAGCGTAGGTCCAAATAAACGTTTTGTCAACACCGAGTATTTTTTTCGAAATCAAACCATTTTCAAAATATTTTCATAACAAATGCACTCGAAGGACATATGCATTAAGTAGTGAAGAAGGAATGATTAAATGTATGTCCCTTTGTTCTTAGTCCGACGACGCTGGTTGTATAGTTTATCGTTCGAATGCTCACCTTCACTCATGAACTTTAGTTTTATTCGTGCTATATACTTTTGAGGTGAAATGCAAGAAAATGACTAGTTAGGCGTGTGCTACTCTTATAAAGATTCTAATAAAGACAAAGAAGAGTGATCTCTTCTGTCCAAAAGGGTAAACCATGTTTGAAAGTAAAAATAGAGTAACAGACAATATGCCATAAAAGTTAATTAATAGCACTTTCTTTTGTTTTTGATAGCACTGAAAAGCGCTATTAACCGTGCCACTAATGTGAACGATTTTGTTTAATAGCACTCTAAAAGAGCTATTAAAGTACTAGTTTTTAATATAAAAATAATAATTAATTAAAACACTAAGTTTAGAGGAGCCAAATGAAATCCGTGGGGGGAAATGAAAATTTTAGCACAAACAATAGCGTCGGCCTAAATCCTCGCTAATATAAGAAAATAAAAATTAATTAAGACAATAACTAATAAGGAGGAAAACAAAATTTGTTATGGGAATTGAATATTTTTTCAAAAACAATAGCGTCGGCCTGAACTGTCGCTAATATAAAAAAAATAATTATTTAAAATAATAACTAAAAAGGAGGCAAACTAAATTGGTGGGTGTAATGAAATTTTCGCACAAACAGTAGCGTAGGTCCAAATAAACGTTTTGTCAACACCGAGTATTTTTCTCGAAATCAAACCATTTTCAAAATATTTTCATAACAAACGCACTCGAAGGACATATGCATTAGGTAGTGAAGAAGGAATGATTAAATGTATGTCCCTTTGTTCTTAGTCCGACGACGCTGGCTGTATAGGTTATCGTTTGAACGCTCACCTTCACTCATGAACTTTAGTTTTATTTGTGCTATATACTTTTGAAGTGAAATGCAAGAAAATGACTAGTTAGGCGTGTGCTCCTATTATAAAGATTCTAATAAAGACAAAGAAGAGTGATCTCTTCTGTCCAAAAGGGTAAACCAACTTTGAAAGTAAAAATAGAAAAAAGACAATATGCCAGAAAAGTTACTTAATAGAACTTTCTTTTGTTTTTGATTGCGCTGAAAAGCGCTATTAACCGTGCCACTAATGTGAATGATTTTGTTTAATAGCACTTTAAAAGAGCTATTAAAGTACTAGTTTTTAATATAAAAATAATAATTAATTAAAACTCTAAGTTTAGAGGAGCCAAATGAAATTCGTGGGGGAAAATGAAAATTTTAGCACAAATAGTAGCGTCGGCCTTAACCGTCGCTAATATAAGAAAATAAGAATTAATTAAGACAATAACTAATAAGGAGGAAAACTAAATTTGTTATGGGAATTGAATATTTTTTCAAAAACAATAGTGTCGGCCTGAACTGTCGCTAATATAAAAAAAATAATTATTTAAAATAATAACTAAAAAGGAGGCAAACTAAATTGGTGGGTGTAATGAAATTTTCGCACAAACAGTAGCGTAGGTCTAAATAAACGTTTTGTCAACACCGAGAATTTTTCTCGAAATCAAACCATTTTCAAAATATTTTCATAACAAATGCACTCGAAGGACATATGCATTAAGTAGTGAAGAAGGAATGATTCAATGTATGTCCCTTTGTTCTTAGTCCGACGACGCTGGCTGTATAGGTTATCGTTCGAATGCTCACATTCACTCATGAACTTTAGTTTTATTCGTGCTATATACTTTTGAAGTGAAATGCAAGAAAATGACTGGTTAGGCGTGTGCTCCTCTTATAAAGATTCTAATAAAGACAAAGAAGAGTGATCTCTTCTGTCCAAAAGGGTAAACCAACTTTGAAAGTAAAAATAGAGCAATAGACAATATGCCATAAAAGTTACTTAATAGCAATTTCTTTTGTTTTTGATAGCGTTGAAAAGGGCTATTAACCGTGCCACTAATGTGAACGATTTTGTTTAATAGCACTTTAAAAGAGCTATTAAAGTACTATTTTTTAATATAAAAAGAATAATTAATTAAAACATTAAGTTTAGAGGAGGCAAATGAAATTCGTGGGGGAAAAAGAAAATTTTAGCACAAACAGTAGCGTCGGCCTGAACCGTCGCTAATATAAGAAAATAAGAATTAATTAAGACAATAACTAATAAGGAGGCAAGCGAAATTTGTTATGGGAATTGAATATTTTTTCAAAAACAATAGTGTCGGCCTGAACTATCGCTAATATAAAAAAAATAATTATTTAAAATTATAACTAAAAAGCAGGCAAACTAATTTGGTGGGTGTAATGAAATTTTCCCACAAACAGTAGCGTAGGTCCAAATAAACGTTTTGTCAACACCGAGTATTTTTCTCGAAATCAAACCATTTTCAAAATATTTTCATAACAAATGCACTTGAAGGACATATGAATTAAGTAGTGAAGAAGGAATGATTAAATGTATGTCCCTTTGTTCTTAGTCCAACGACGCTGGCTGTATAGGTTATTGTTCGAGCGCTCACCTTCACTCATGAACTTTAGTTTTATTCTTGCTATATACTTTTGAAGTGAAATGCAAGAAAATGACTAGTTAGGCGTGTGCTCCTCTTATAAATATTCTAATAAAGACAAAGAAGAGTGATCAGTTATGTCCAAAAGGGTAAACCAACTTTGAAAGTAAAAATAGAGCAACAGACAATATGCCATAAAAGTTACTTAATAGCACTTTCTTTTGTTTTTGATAGCGCTAAAAAGCGCTATTAACCGTGCCACTAATGTGAACGATTTTGTTTAATAGCACTTTAAAAGAGCTATTAAAGTACTAGTTTTTAATATAAAAATAATTAATTAAAACATTAAGTTTAGAGGAGGCAAATGAAATTCGTGGGGAAAAAGAAAATTTTAGCACAAACAGTAGCGTCGGCCTGAACCGTCGCTAATATAAGAAAATAAGAATTAATTAAGACAATAACTAATAAGGAGGCAAACGAGATTTGTTATGGGAATTGAATATTTTTTCAAAAACAATAGCGTCGGCCTGAACTATCGCTAATATAAAAAAAATAATTATTTAAAATAATAACTAAAAAGCAGGCAAACTAAATTGGTGGGTGTAATGAAATTTTCGCACAAACAGTAGCGTAGGTCCAAATAAACGTTTTGTCAACACTGAGTATTTTTCTCGAAATCAAACCATTTTGAAAATATTTTCATAACAAATGCACTCGAAGGACATATGCATTAAGTAGTGAAGAAGGAATGATTAAATGTATGTCCCTTTGTTCTTAGTCCGACGACGCTGGCTGTATAGGTTATCATTCGAATGCTCACCTTCACTCATGAACTTTAGTTGTATTCGTGCTATATAATTTTGAAGTGAAATGCAAGAAAATGACTAGTTAGGCTTGTGCTCCTCTTATAAAGATTCTAATAAAGACAAAGAAGAGTGATCTCTTCTGTCCAAAAGGGTAAACCAACTTTGAAAGTAAAAATAGAGCAACAGACAATATGCCATAAAAGTTACTTAATAGCACTTTCTTTTGTTTTTGATAGCGCTGAAAAGCGCTATTAACCGTGCCACTAATGTGAACGATTTTGTTTAATAGCACTTTAAAAGAGCTATTAAAGTACTAGTTTTTAATATAAAAATAATAATTAATTAAAACACTAAGTTTCAAGGAGCCAAATGAAATTCGTGGGGGAAAATGAAAATTTTAGCACAAATAGTAGTGTCGGCCTGAACCGTCGCTAATATAAGAAAATAAGAATTAATAAAGACAATAACTAATAAGGAGGAAAACGAAATTTTTGTAATGAAATTTTTGCACAAACAGTAGCGTAGGTCCAAATAAACGTTTTGTCAACACCAATTATTTTTCTCGAAATCAAACCATTTTCAAAATATTTTCATAACAAATGCACTCGAAGGACATATGCATTAAGTAGTGAAGAAGGAATGATTAAATATATGTCCCTTTGTTCTTAGTCCGACGACGCTGGCTGTATAGGTTATCGTTCGAATGCTCACGTTCACTCATGAACTTTAGTTTTATTCGTGCTATATAGTTTTGAAGTGAAATGGAGGCAAATGATTAGTTTGGCGTATGCTCCTCTTATAAAGATTCTAATAAAGACAAAGAAGAGTGATCTCTTTTGTCCAAAAGGGTAAACCAACTTTGAAAGAGAAAATAGAGCAACAGACAATATGCCATAAAAGTTACTTAATAGCACTTTCTTTTGTTTTTGATAGCGCTGAAAAGCGCTATTAACCGTGCCACTAATGTGAACGATTTTGTTTAATAGCACTTTAAAAGATCTATTAAAGTACTAGTTTTTAATATAAAAATAATAATTAATTAAAACATTAAGTTTAGAGGAGGCAAATGAAATTCGTAGGGGAAAATGAAAATTTTAGCACAAACAGTAGCGTCGGCCTGAACCGTCGCTAATATAAGAAAATAAGAATTAATTAAGACAATAACTAATAAGGAGGCAAACAAAATTTATTATGGGAATTTTATATTTTTTCAAAAACAATAGCGTCGGCCTGAACTGTCGCTAATATAAAAAAAAATTATTTAAAATAATAACTAAAAAGGAGGCAAACTAAATTGGTGGGTGTAATGAAATTTTCGCACGAACAGTAGCGTAGGTCTAAATAAACGTTTTGTCAACACCGAGTATTTTTATCGAAATCAAACCATTTTCAAAATATTTTCATAACAAATGCAGTCGAAGGACATATGCATTAAGTAGTGAAGAAGGAATGATTAAATGTATGTCCCTTTGTTCTTAGTCCGACGACGCTGGCCGTATAGGTTATCGTTCGAAAGCTCACCTTCACTCATGAACTTTAGTTTTATTCGTGCTATATACTTTTGAAGTGAAATGCAAGAAAATGACTAGTTAGGCGTATGCTCCTCTTATAAAGATTCTAATAAAGACAAAGAAGAGTGATCTCTTCTGTCCAAAAGGGTAAACCAACTTTGAAAGTAAAAATAGAGCAACAGACAATATGCCATAAAAGTTACTTAATAGAACTTTCTTTTGTTTTTGATAGTGCTGAAAAGCGCTATTAACCGTGCCACTAATGTGAACGATTTTGTTTAATAGCACTTTAAAAGAGCTATTAAAGTACTAGTTTTTAATATAAAAATAACAATTAATTAAAACACTAAGTTTAGAGGAGCCAAATGAAATTCGTGGGGGAAAATGAAAATTTTATCACAAATAGTAGCGTCGGCCTGAACCGTCGCTAATATAAGAAAATAAGAATTAATTAAGACAATAACTAATAAGGAGGCATGCGAAATTTGTTATGGGAATTGAATATTTTTTCAAAAACAATAGCGTCGGCCTGAACTGTCGCTAATATAAAAAAAAAATTATTTAAAATAATAACTAAAAAGGAGGCAAACTAAATTGGTGGGTGTAATGAAATTTTCGCACAAACAGTAGCGTAGGTTCAAATAAATGATTTGTCAACACCGAGTATTTTTCTCGAAATCAAACCATTTTCAAAATATTTTAATAATAAATGCACTCGAAGGACATATGCATTAAGTAGTGATGAAGGAATGATTAAATGTATGCCCCTTTGTTCTTAGTCCGACGACGCTGGCTGTATAGGTTATCGCTCGAATGTTCACCTTCACTCATGAACTTTAGTTTTATTTGTGCTATATACTTTTGAAGTGAAATGCAAGAAAATGACTAGTTAGGCGTATGCTCCTCTTATAAAGATTCTAATAAAGACAAAGAAGAGTGATCTCTTCTGTCCAAAAGGGTAAACGAACTTTGAAAGTAAAAATAGAGCAACAGACAATATGCCATAAAAGTTACTTAATAGCACTTTCTTTTGTTTTTGATAGCGCTGAAAAGCGCTATTAACCGTGCCACTAATGTGAACGATTTTGTTTAATATCACTTTAAAAGAGCTATTAAAGTACTAGTTTTTTATATAAAAATAATAATTAATTAAAACAATAAATTTAAAGGAGCCAAACGAAATTCGTAGGGGAAAATGAAAATTTTAGCACAAACAGTAGCGTTGGCCTGAACCGTCGCTAATATATGAAAATAAGAATTGATTAAGACAATAACTAATAAGGAGGCATGCGAAATTTGTTATGGGAATTGAATATTTTTTCAAAAACAATAGCGTTGGCCTGAACTGTCGCTAATATAAAAAAATAATTATTTAAAATAATAACTAAAAAGGAGGCAAAATAAATTGGTGGGTGTAATGAAATTTTCGCACAAACAGTAGCGTAGGTCCAAATAAATTATTTGTCAACACCGAGTATTTTTCTCGAAATCAAACCATTTTCAAAATATTTTCATAACAAATGCACTCGAAGGACACATGCATTAAGTAGTGAAGAAGGAATGATTAAATGTATGTCCCTTTGTTCTTAGTCCGACGACGCTGGCTGTAAAGCTTATCGTTCGAATGCTCACCTTCACTCATGAACTTTAGTTTTATTCGTGCTATATACTTTTGAAGTGAAATGCTAGAAAATGACTAGTTAGGCGTATGCTCCTCTTATAAAGATTCTAATAAAGACAAAGAAGAGTGATCTCTTCTGTCCAAAAGGGTAAACCAACTTTGAAAGTAAAAATAGAGCAACAGACAATATGCCATAAAAGTTACTTAATAGCACTTTCTTTTGTTTCTAATAGCGCTGAAAAGCGCTATTAACCGTGCCACTAATGTGAACGATTTTGTTTAATAGCACTTTAAAAGAGCTATTAAAGTACTAGTTTTTAATATAAAAATAATAATTAATTAAAACAATAAGTTTAAAGGAGCCAACCGAAATTCGTAGGGGAAAATGAAAATTTTAGCACAAACAGTAGTGTCGGCCTGAACCATCGCTAATATAAGAAAATAAGAATTGATTAAGACAATAACTAATAAGGAGGCGTGCGAAATTTGTTATGGGAATTGAATATTTTTTCAAAAACAATAGCGTCGGCCTGAACTGTCGCTAATATAAAAAAAATAATTATTTAAAATAATAACTAAAAAGGAGGCAAAATAAATTGGTGGGTGTAATGAAATTTTTGCACAAACAGTAGCGTAGGTCCAAATAAATTATTTGTCAACACCGAGTATTTTTCTCGAAATCAAACCATTTTCAAAATATTTTCATAACAAATGCACTCGAAGGACATATGCATCAAGTAGTGATGAAGGAATGATTAAATGTATGTCCCTTTGTTCTTAGTCCGACGACGCTGGTTGTAAAGCTTATCGTTTGAATGCTCACCTTCACTCATGAACTTTAGTTTTATTCGTGCTATATACTTTTGAAGTGAAATGCTAGAAAATGACTAGTTAGGCGTATGCTCCTCTTATAAAGATTCTAATAAAGACAAAGAAGAGTGATCTCTTCTGTCCAAAAGGGTAAACCAACTTTGAAAGTAAAAATAGAGCAACAGACAATATGCCATAAAAGTTACTTAATAGCACTTTCTTTTGTTTTTGATAGCGCTGAAAAGTGCTATTAACCGTGCCACTAATGTGAACGATTTTGTTTAATAGCACTTTAAAAGAGCTATTAAAGTACTAGTTTTTAATATAAAAATAATAATTAATTAAAACACTAAGTTTAGAGGAGCCAAATGAAATTCGTGGGGGAAAATGAAAATTTTAGCACAAACAGTAGCGTCGGCCTGAACCGTCGCTAATATAAGAAAATAAAAATTAATTAAGACAATACCTAATAAGTAGGCATGCGAAATTTGTTATGGCAATTGAATATCTTTTCAAAAACAATAGTGTCGGCCTGAATTGTCACTAATATAAAAAAAAAATTATTTAAAATAATAACTAAAAAGGAGGCAAACTAAATTGGTGGGTGTAATGAAATTTTCGCACAAACAGGAGGGTAGGTCCAAATAAACGTTTTGTCAACACCTAGTATTTTTCTTTTGATATCAAACCATTTTCAAAATATTTTCATAAAAAATGCACTCGAAGGACATATGCATTAAGTAGTGAAGAAGGAATGGTTAAATGTATGTCCCTTTGTTCTTAGTCCGACGACGCTGGTTGTATAGGTTATCGTTTGAATGCTCATCTTCACTCATGAACTTTAGTTTTATTCGTGCTAAATACTTTTGAAATGAAATGCAAGAAAATGACTAGTTAAGCGTATGCTCCTCTTATAAAGATTCTAATAAAGACAATGAAGAGTGATCTCTTCTGTCCAAAATGGTAAACCAACTTTGAAAGTAAAAATAGAGCAACAAAAAATATGCCATAAAAGTTACTTAATAGCACTTTCTTTTGTTTTTGATAGCGCTGAAAAGTGCTATTAACCGTGCCACTAATGTGAACGATTTTGTTTAATAGCACTTTAAAAGAGCTATTCAAGTACTAGTTTTTAAATAGAAAAACAATAATTAATTAAAACACTAAGTTTAGAGGAGCCAAATGAAATTCGTGGGGGAAAATGAAAATTTTAGCACAAACAGTAGCGTCGGCCTGAACCGTCGCTAATATAAGAAAATAAGAATAAATTAAGACAATAACTAATAAGGAGGCAAACGAAATTTGTTATGGGAATTGAATATTTTTTCAAAAACAATAGCGTCGGCCTGAACTTTCGCTAATATAAAATAAAATTATTTAAAATAATAACTAAAAAGGAGGCAAACTAAATTGGTGGGTGTAATGAAATTTTCTCACAAACAGTAGAGTAGGTCCATATATACGTTTTGTCAACACCGAGTATTTTTCTCGAAATCAAACCATTTTCAAAATATTTTCATAACAAATGCACTCGAAGGACACATGCATTAAGTAGTGAAGAAGTAATGATTAAATGTATGTCCCTTTGTTCTTAGTCCGACGACGCTGGCTATATAGGTTATCGCTCGAATGCTCACCTTCACTCATGAACTTTAGTTTTATTCGTGCTATATACTTTTGAAGTGAAATGGAGGAAAATGACTACTTAGGCGTATGCTCCTCTTATAAAGATTCTAATAAAGACAAAGAAGAGTGATCTCTTCTGTCCAAAAGGGTAAACCAACTTTGAAAGATAAAATAGAGCAACAGACAATATGCCATAAAATTTACTTAATAGCACAGTCTTTTGTTTTTGATAGCGCTGAAAAGCGCTATTAACCGTGCCACTAATGTGAACGATTTTGTTTAATAGCACTTTAAAAGAGCTATTAAAGTACTAGTTTTTAATATAAAAATAATAATTAATTAAAACAATAAGTTTAAAGGAGCCAAACGAAATTCGTGGGGGAAAATGAAAATTTTAGCACAAACATTAGCGTCGGCCTGAACCGTCGCTAATATAAGAAAATAAGAATTAATTAAGACAATTCTTAATAAGGAGGCAAACGAAATTTGTTATGGGAAATGAATATTTTTCAAAAACAATAGCGTCGTCCTGAAACGTCGCTAACATAAAAAAATAAATAATTATTTAAAATAATAACTAAAAAGGAGGCAAACTAAATTGGTGGGTGTAATGAAATTTTCGCACAAACAGTAGCGTAGGTCCAAATAAACGTTTTGTCAACACCTAGTATTTTTCTCGAAATCAAACCATTTTCAAAATATTTTCATAACAAATGCACTCGAAGGACACATGCATTAAGTAGTGAAGAAGGAATGATTAAATGTATGTCCTTTGTTCTTAGTCCGACGACACTGGCTGTATAGGTTATCGCTCGAATGCTCACCTTCACTCGTGAACTTTAGTTTTATTCGTGCTATATACTTTTGAAGTGAAATGGAGGAAAATGACTACTTTGGCGTATGCTCCTCTTATAAAGATTCTAATAAAGACAAAGAAGAGTGATCTCTTCTGTCCAAAAGTGTAAACCAACTTTGAAAGAGAAAATAGGGCAACATACAATATGCCATAAAAGTTAATTAATAGCACTTTCTTTTGTTTTTGATAGCATTGAAAAGCGCTATTAATCGTGCCACTAATGTGAACAATTTTGTTTAATAACACTTTAAAAGAGCTATTAAAGTACTAGTTTTTAATATAAAAATAGTAATTAATTAAAACAATAAGTTTAAAGGAGCCAAACGAAATTCGTGGGGGAAAATTAAAATTTTAGCACAAACATTAGCGTCGGCCAGAACCGTCGCTAATATAAGAAAATAAGAATTGATTAAGACAATACTTAATAAGGAGGCAAACGAAATTTGTTATGGGAAATGAATATTTTTTCAAAAACAATAGCGTCGTCCTGAAACGTCGCTAACATAAAAAAATTAATAATTATTTAAAATAATAACTAAAAAGGAGGCAAAATAAATTGGTGGGTGTAATGAAATTTTCGCACAAACAGTAGCGTAGGTCCAAATAAATTATTTGTCAACACCGAGTATTTTTCTCGAAATCAAACCATTTTCAAAATATTTTCATAACAAATGCACTCGAAGGACATATGCATCAAGTAGTGATGAAGGAATGATTAAATGTATGTCCCTTTGTTCTTATTCCGACGATGCTGGCTGTATAGGTTATCGCTTGAATGCTCACCTGCACTCATGAACTTTAGTTTTATTCGTGCTATATACTTTTGAAGTGAAATGGAGGAAAATGACTACTTCGGCGTATGCTCCTCTTATAAAGATTCTAATAAAGACAAAGAAGAGTGATCACTTATGTCCAAAAGGGTAAACCAACTTTGAAAGAGAAAATAGAGCAACAGACAATATGCCATAAAAGTTACTTAATAGAACTTTCTTTTGTTTTTGATACCGCTGAAAAGCGCTATTAACCGTGCCACTAATGTGAATGATTTTGTTTAATAGCACTTTAAAAGAGCTATTAAAGTACTAGTTTTTAATATAAAAATAATAATTAATTAAAACACTAAGTTTAGAGGAGCCAAATGAAATTCGTGGGGGAAATTGAAAATTTTAGCACAAACAGTAGCGTCGGCCTGAACCGTCGCTAATATAAGAAAATAAGAATTAATTAAGACAATACCTAATAAGGAGGCATGCGAAATTTGTAATGGCAATTGAATAACTTTTCAAAAACAATAGCGTCGGCCTGAACTGTCACTAATATAAAAAAAAAATTATTTAAAATAATAACTAAAAAGGAAGCAAACTAAATTGGTGGGTGTAATGAAATTTTCACACAAACAGGAGGGTAGGTCCAAATAAACGTTTTGTCAACACCGAGTATTTTTCTTTTGATATCAAACCATTTTCAAAATATTTTCACAACAAATGCACTCGAAGGACATATGCATTAAGTAGTGAAGAAGGAATGATTAAATGTATGTCCCTTTGTTCTTAGTCCGACGACGCTGGCTGTATAGGTTATCGTTCGAATGCTCATCTTCACTCATGAACTTTAGTTTTATCCGTGCTATATACTTTTGAAGTGAAATGCAAGAAAATGACTAGTTAAGCGTATGCTCCTCTTATAATGATTCTAATAAAGACAAAAAAGAGTGATCTCTTCTGTCCAAAATGGTAAACCAACTATGAAAGTAAAAATAGAGCAACAAACAATATGCCATAAAAGTTACTTAATACACTTTCTTTTGTTTTTGATAGCGCTGAAAAGTGCTATTAACCGTGCCACTAATGTGAACGATTTTGTTTAATAGCACTTTAAAAGAGCTATTAAAGTACTAGTTTTTAAATATAACAATAATAATTAATTAAAACACTAATTTTAGAGGAGCCAAACGAAATTCGTGGGGGAAAATGAAAATTTTAGCACAAACATTAGAGTCGGCCTGAACCGTCGCTAATATAAGAAAATAAGAATTAATTAAGACAATACTTAATAAGGAGGCAAACGAAATTTGTTATGGGAAATGAATATTTTTTCAAAAACAATAGCGTCGGCCTGAATCATCGCTAATATAAAAAAATAAATAATTATTTAAAATAATAACTAAAAAGGAGGCAAACTAAATTGGTGGGTGTAATGAAATTTTCGCACAAACAGTAGCGTAGGTCCAAATAAACGTTTTGTCAACACCGAGTATTTTTCTCGAAATCAAACCATTTTCAAAATATTTTCATAACAAATGAACTCGAAGGACACATGCATTAAGTAGTGAAGAAGGAATGCTTAAATGTATGTCCCTACGTTCTTAGTCCGACGACGCTGGCTGTATAGGTTATCGCTCGAATGCTCACCTTCACTCATGAACTTTAGTTTTATTCGTGCTATATACTTTTGAAGTGAAATGGAGGAAAATGACTACTTAGGCGTATGCTCCTCTTATAAAGATTCTAATAAAGACAAAGAAGAGTGATCTCTTCTGTCCAAAAGGGTAAACCAACTTTGAAAGAGAAAATAGAGCAACAGACAATATGCCATAAAAGTTACTTAATAGCACATTCTTTTGTTTTTGATAGCGCTGAAAAGCGCTATTAATCGTGCCACTAATGTGAACGATTTTGTTTAATAACACTTTAAAAGAGCTATAAAAGTACTAGTTTTTAATTTAAAAATAGTAATTAATTAAAACAATAAGTTTAAAGGAGCCAAACGAAATTCGTGGGGGAAAATTAAAATTTTAGCACAAACATTAGAGTCGGCCTGAATCGTCTCTAATATAAGAAAATAAGAATTAATTAAGACAATACTTAATAAGGAGGCAAACGAAATTTGTTATGGGAAATGAATATTTTTTCAAAAACAATAGCGTCGGCCTGAATCATCACTAATATAAAAAAATAAATAATTATTTAAAATAATAACTAAAAAGGAGGCAAACTAAATTGGTGGGTGTAATGAAATTTTCGCACAAACAGTAGCGTAGGTCCAAATAAACGTTTTGTCAACACCGAGTATTTTTCTCGAAATCAAACCATTTTCAAAATATTTTCATAACAAATGAACTCGAAGGACACATGCATTAAGTAGTGAAGAAGGAATGATTAAATGTATGTCCCTATGTTCTTAGTCCGACGACGCTAGCTGTATAGGTTATCGCTCGAATGCTCACCTTCACTCATGAACTTTAGTTTTATTCGTGCTATATACTTTTGAAGTGAAATGGAGGAAAATGACTACTTAGGCGTATGCTCCTCTTATAAAGATTCTAATAAAGACAAAGAAGAGTGATCTCTTCTGTACAAAAGGGTAAACCAACTTTGACAGAGAAAATAGAGCAACAGACAATATGCCATAAAAGTTACTTAATAGCACTTTCTTTTGTTTTTGATACCGCTGAAAAGCGCTATTAACCGTGCCACTAATGTGAACGATTTTGTTTAATAGCACTTTAAAAGAGCTATTAAAGTACTAGTTTTTAATATAAAAATAATAATTAATTAAAACAATAAGTTTAAAGGAGCCAAACGAAATTCGTGGGGGAAAATGAAAATTTAAGCACAAACAGTAGCGTCGGCCTGGACCGTCGCTAATATAAGAAAATAAGAATAAATTAAGACAATAACTAATAAGGAGGCAAACAAAATTTGTTATGGGAATTGAATATTTTTTCGAAAACAATAGCGTCGGCCTGAACTGTCGCTAATATAAAAAATTAATTATTTAAAATTATAACTAAAAAAGAGGCAAAATAAATTGGTGGGTATAATGAAATTTTCGCACAAACAGTAGCAAAGGTCCAAATAAACGTTTTGTCAACACCGAGTATTTTTCTCGAAATCAAACCATTTTCAAAATATTTTCATAACAAATGCACTTGAAGGATACATGCATTAAGTAGTGAAGAAAGAATGATTAAATGTATGTCCCTTTGTTCTTAGTCCGATGACGCTGGTTGTATAGGTTATCGCTTGAATGCTCACCTTCACTCATGAACTTTAGTTTTATTCGTGCTATATACTTTTGAAGTGAAATGGAGGAAAATGACTACTTAGGCGTATGCTCCTCTTATAAAGATTCTAATAAAGACAAAGAAGAGTGATCTCTTATGTCCAAAAGGGTAAACCAACTTTGAAAGAGAAAATAGAGCAACAGACAATATGCCATAAAATTTACTTAATAGCACATTCTTTTGTTTTTGATAGCGCTGAAAAGCGCTATTATCCGTGCCACTAATGTGAACGATTTTGTTTAATAGCACTTTAAAAGAGCTATTAAAGTACTAGTTTTTAATATAAAAATAATAATTAATTAAAACAATAAGTTTAAAGGAGCCAAATGAAATTCGTGGGGGAAAATGAAAAGTTTAGCACAAACATTAGCGTCTGCCTGAACCGTCGCTAATATAAGAAAATAAGAATTAATTAAGACAATACTTTATAAGGAGGCAAACAAAATTTGTTATGGGAAATGAATATTTTTTCAAAAACAATAGCGTCCGCCTGAACCGTCGCTAATATAAATAAATAAATAATTATTTAAAATAATAACTAAAAAGGAGGCAAACTAAATTGGTGGGTGTAATGAAATTTTTGCACAAACAGTAGCGTAGGTCCAAATAAACATTTTATCAACACCGAGTATTTTTCTCGAAATCAAACCATTTTCAAAATATTTTCATAACAAATGCACTCGAAGGACACATGCATTAAGTAGTGAAGAAGGAATGATTAAATGTATGTCCCTTTGTTCTTAGTCCGACGACGCTGGCTGTATAGGTTATCGCTCAAATGCTCACCTTCACTCATGAACTTTAGTTTTATTCGTGCTATATACTTTTGAAGTGAAATGGAGGAAAATGATTAGTTAGGCGTATGCTCCTCTTATAAAGATTCTAATAAAGACAAAGAAGAGTGATCTCTTCTGTCTAAAAGGGTAAACCAACTTTGAAAGAGAAAATATAGCAACAGACAATATGCCATTAAAGTTAATTAATAGCACTTTCTTTTGTTTTTGATGGTGCTGAAAAGCGCTATTAACCGTGCCACTAATGTGAACGATTTTGTTTAATAGCACTTTAAAAGAGCTATTAAAGTACTAGTTTTTAATATAAAAATAATTATTAATTAAAACAATAAGTTTAAAGAAGCCAAATGAAATTCGCGGGGGGAAATGAAAATTTTAGCACAAACAGTAGCGTCGGCATGAACCGTCGCTAATATAATAAAATAAGAATTAATTAAGACAATAACTAATAAGGAGGCAAACGAAATTTGTTATAGGAAATGGAAATTTTTTTAAAAAAACAGCGTCGGCCTGAACTGTCGCTAATATAAAAAAATTAATTATTTAAAATAATAACTAAAAAGGAGGCAAACTAAATTGGTGGGTGTAATGAAATTTTCGCACAAACAGTAGCGTAGGTCCAAATAAACATTTTGTCAACACCGAGTATTTTTCTCGAAATCAATCCATTTTCAAAATATTTTCATAACAAATGCACTTGAAGGATACATGCATTAAGTAGTGAAGAAGGAATGATTAAATGTATGTCCCTTTGTTCTTAGTCCGACGATGCTGGTTGTATAGGTTATCGCTCGAATGCTCACCTTCAATCATGAACTTTAGTTTTATTCGTGCTATATATTTTTGAAGTGAAATGGAGGAAAATGATTAGTTAGGCGTATGCTCCTCTTATAAAGATTCTAATAAAGACAAAGAAGAGTGATCTCTTCAGTCCAAAAGGGTAAACCATCTTTGAAAGAGAAAATAGAGCAACAGACAATATGCCATAAAAGTTACTTAATAGCACTTTCTTTTGTTTTTAGTAGCGCTGATAAGCGCTATTAACCGTGCCACTAATGTGAACGATTTTGTTTAATAGCACTTTAAAAGAGCTATTAAAGTAATAGTTTTTAATATAAAAATAATAATTAATTAAAACAATAAGTTTAAAGGAGCCAAACGAAATTCGCGGGGGGAAATGAAAATTTTAGCATAAACAGTAGCGTCGCCCTGAACCGTCGCTAATATAAGAAAATAAGAATTAATTAACACAATAACTAATAAGGAGGCAAACAAAATTTGTTATGGGAAATGAATATTTTTTCAAAAACAATAGCGTCGGCCAGAACCGGCGCTAATATAAAAAAATTAATTATTTAAAATAATAACTAAAAAAGAGGCAAACTAAATTGGTGGGTATAATGAAATTTTCACACAAACAGTTAGTAGCGGGGGGAAATGGAAATTTTTAAAAAAAACCAGCCTCGGCCTGAACTGTCGCTAATATAAAAAAATTAATTATTTAAAATTATAACTAAAAAAGAGGCAAAATAAATTGGTGGGTATAATGAAATTTTCGCACAAACAGTAGCAAAGGTCCAAATAAACGTTTTGTCAACGACGAGTATTTTTCTCCAAATAAATTGGTGGGTATAACGAATTTTAGCACAAACAGTAGCGTCGGCCTGAACCGTCGCTAATATAAGAAAATAAGAATTAATTAACACAATAACTAATAAGGAGGCAAACGAAATTTGTTATGGGAAATGAATATTTTTTCAAAAACAATAGCGTCGGCCTGAACCGGCGCTAATATAAAAAGAAAATTATTTAAAATAATAACTAAAAAGGAGGCAAACTAAATTGGTGGGTGTAATGAAATTTTCTCACAAACAATAGCGTAGGTCCAAATAAACGTTTTGTCAACACCGAGTATTTTTCTCGAAATCAAACCATTTTCAATATATTTTCATAACAAATGCAATCGAAGGACACATGCATTAAGTAGTGAAGAAGGAATGATTTAATGTATGCCCCTTTGTTCTTAGTCCGATGACGCTGGCTGTATAGGTTATCACTCGAATGCTCACCTTCACTCATGAACTTTAGTTTTATTCGTGCTATATACTTTTGAAGTGAAATGGAGGAAAATGATTAGTTAGGCGTATGCTCCTCTTATAAAGATTCTAATAAAGACAAAGAAGAGTGATCTCTTCTGTCAAAAAGGGTAAACCAACTTTGAAAGAGAAAATAGAGCAACAGACAATATGCCATAAAAGTTACTTAATATCACTTTCTTTTTATTTTTGATAGCACTGAAAAGCGTTATTAACCGTGCCACTAATGTGAACGATTTTGTTTAATAGCTCTTTAAAAGAGCTATTAATGTACTAGTTTTTAATATAAAAATAATAATTAATTAAAACAATAAGTTTAAAGGAGCCAAATGAAATTCGTGGGGGAAAATGAAAATCTTAGCACAAACAGTAGCGTCGGCCTGAACCGTCACTAATATAAGAAAATAAGAATTAATTAAGACAATAACTAATAAGGAGGCACACGAAATTTGTTATGGGAAATGAATATTTTTTCAAAAACAATAGCGTCGGCCTGAACCGGTGCTAATATAAAAAGAAAATTATTTAAAATAATAACTAAAAAGGAGGCAAACTAAATTGGTGGGTGTAATGAAATTTTCTCACAAACAATAGCGTAGGTCCAAATAAACGTTTTGTCAACACCGATTATTTTTCTCGAAATCAAACCATTTTCAAAATATTTTCATAACAAATGCACTCGAAGGACACATGCATTAAGTAGTGAAGAAGGAATGATTAAATGTATGTCCCTTTGTTCTTAGTCCGACGACGATGGATGTATAGGTTATCGCTCGAATGCTCACCTTCACTCATGAACTTTAGTTTTATTCGTCCTATATAATTTTGAAGTGAAATGGAGGAAAATGATTATTTAGGCGTATGCTCCTATTATAAAGATTCTAATAAAGACAAAGAAGAGTGATCTCTTCTGTCCAAAAGGGTAAACCAACTTTGAAAGAGAAAATAGAGCAACAGACAATATGCCATAAAAGTTACTTAATAGCACTTTATTTTGTTTTTGATAGCGCTGAAAAGCGGTATTAACCATGCCACTAATGTGAACAATTTTGTTTAATAGAACTTTAAAAGAGCTATTAAAGTACTAGTTATTAATGTAAAAATAATAATTAATTAAAACAATAATTTTAAAGGAGCCAAATGAAATTTGTGGGGGAAAATGAAAATTTTAGCACAAACAGTAGCGTCGGCCTGAACCGTCGCTAATATAAGAAAATAAGAATTAATTAACACAATAACTAATAAGGAGGCAAACTAAATTTGTTATGGGAAATGAATATTTTTTCAAAAACAATAGCGTCGGCCTAAACCGACGCTAATATAAAAAGAAAATTATTTAAAATAATAACTAAAAAGGAGGCAAACTAAATTGGTGGGTGTAATGAAATTTTCTCACAAACAATAGCGTAGGTCCAAATAAACGTTTTGTCAACACCGATTATTTTTCTCGAAATCAAACCATTTTCAAAATATTTTCATAACAAATGCACTCGAAGGACACATGCATTAAGTAGTGAAGAAGGAATGATTTAATGTATTCCCCTTTGTGCTTAGTCCGATGACGTTGGCTGTATAGGTTATCACTCGAATGCTCACCTTCACTCATGAACTTTAGATTTATTTGTGCTATATACTTTTGAAGTGAAATGGAGGAAAATGATTAGTTAGGCGTATGCTCCTCTTATAAAGATTCTAATAAAGGCAAAGAAGAGTGATCTCTTCTGTCAAAAAGGGTAAACCAACTTTGAAAGAGAAAATAGAGCAACAGACAATATGCCATAAAAGTTACTTAATATCACTTTCTTTTTATTTTTGATAGCGCTGAAAAGCGCTATTAACCGTGCCACTAATGTGAACGATTTTGTTTAATAGCTCTTTAAAAGAGCTATTAATGTACTAGTTTTTAATATAAAAATAATAATTAATTAAAACAATAAGTTTAAAGGAGCCAAATGAAATTCGTGGGGGAAAATAAAAATCTTAGCTCAAACAGTACCGTCAGCCTGAACCGTCACTAATATAAGAAAATAAGAATTAATTAAGACAATAACTAATAAGGAAGCACACGAAATTTGTTATGGGAAATGAATATTTTTTCAAAAACAATAGCGTCGGCCTGAACTGGCGCTAATATAAAAAGAAAATTATTTAAAATAATAACTAAAAAGGAGGCAAACTAAATTGGTGGGTGTAATGAAATTTTCTCACAAACAATAGCCTAGGTCCAAATAAACGTTTTGTCAACACCGATTATTTTTCTCGAAATCAAACCATTTTCAAAATATTTTCATAACAAATGCACTCGAAGGACACATGCATTAAGTAGTGAAGAAGGAATGATTTAATGTATGCCCCTTTGTGCTTAGTCCGATGACGCTGGATGTATAGGTTATCACTCGAATGCTCACCTTCACTCATGAACTTTAGATTTATTCGTGCTATATACTTTTGAAGTGAAATGGAGGAAAATGATTAGTTAGGCATATGCTCCTCTTATAAAGATTCTAATAAAGACAAAGAAGAGTGATCTCTTCTGTCCAAAAGGGTAAACCATCTTTGAAAGAGAAAATAGAGCAACAGACAATATGCCATAAAAGTTACTTAATAGCACTTTCTTTTGTTTTTAGTAGCGCTGATAAGCGCTATTAACCGTGCCACTAATGTGAACGATTTTGTTTAATAGCACTTTAAAAGAGCTATTAAAGTAATAGTTTTTAATATAAAAATAATAATTAATTAAAACAATAAGTTTAAAGGAGCCAAATGAAATTCGCGGGGGGGAAATGAAAATTTTAGCACAAACAGTAGCGTCGCCCTGAACCGTCGCTAATATAAGAAAATAAGAATTAATTAACACAATAACTAATAAGGAGGCAAACAAAATTTGTTATGGGAAATGAATATTTTTTTCAAAAACAATAGCGTCGGCCTGAACCGGCGCTAATATAAAAAAATTAATTATTTAAAATAATAACTAAAAAAGAGGCAAACTAAATTGGTGGGTATAATGAAATTTTCGCACAAACAGTAGCGTAGGTCCAAATAAACGTTTTTTCAACACCGAGTATTTTTCTCGAAATCAAACCATTTACCAAATTATTTTCATAACAAATGCACTCGAAGGACACATGCATTAAGTAGTGAAGAAGGTATGATTAAATGTATGTCCCTTTGTTCTTAGTCCGACGACGCTGGCTGTATAGGTTATCGCTCGAATGCTCACCTTCACTCATGAACTTTAGTTTTGTTCGTGCTATATACTTTTGAAGTGAAATGGAGGAAAATGATTAGTTAGGCGTATGCTCCTCTTATAAAGATTCTAATAAAGACAAAGAAGAGTGATCTCTTCTGTCCAAAAGGGTAAACCAACTTTGAAAGAGAAAATAGAGCAACAGACAATATGCCATAAAAGTTACTTAATAGTACTTTATTTTGGTTTTGATAGCGCTGAAAAGCGCTATTAACCGTGCCATTAATGTGAACAATTTTGTTTAATAGAACTTTAAAAGAGCTATTAAAGTACTAGTTATTAATGTAAAAATAATAATTAATTAAAACAATAATTTTAAAGGAGCCAAATGAAATTCGTGGGGGAAAATGAAAATTTTAGCACAAACAGTAGCGTCGGCCTGAACCGTCGCTAATATAAGAAAATAAGAATTAATTAACACAATAACTAATAAGGAGGCAAACGAAATTTGTTATGGGAAATGAATATTTTTTCAAAAACAATAGCGTCGGCCTGAACCGGCGCTAATATAAAAAGAAAATTATTTAAAATAATAACTAAAAAGGAGGCAAACTAAATTGGTGGGTGTAATGAAATTTTCTCACAAACAATAGCGTAGGTCCAAATAAACGTTTTGTCAACACCGAGTATTTTTCTCGAAATCAAACCATTTTCAAAATATTTTCATAACAAATGCACTCGAAGGACACATGCATTAAGTAGTGAAGAAGGAATGATTAAATGTATGTCCCTTTGTTCTTAGTCCGACGACGATGGATGTATAGGTTATCGCTCGAATGCTCACCTTCACTCATGAACTTTAGTTTTATTCGTCCTATATAATTTTGAAGTGAAATGGAGGAAAATGATTATTTAGGCGTATGCTCCTCTTATAAAGATTCTAATAAAGGCAAAGAAGAGTGATCTCTTCTGTCAAAAAGGGTAAACCAACTTTGAAAGAGAAAATAGAGCAACAGACAATATGCCATAAAAGTTACTTAATATCACTTTCTTTTTATTTTTGATAGCGCTGAAAAGCTCTATTAACCGTGCCACTAATGTGAACGATTTTGTTTAATAGCTCTTTAAAAGAGCTATTAATGTACTAGTTTTTAATATAAAAATAATAATTAATTAAAACAATAAGTTTAAAGGAGCCAAATGAAATTCGTGGGGGAAAATAAAAATCTTAGCACAAACAGTACCGTCAGCCTGAACCGTCGCTAATATAAGAAAATAAGAATTAATTAAGACAATAACTAATAAGGAAGCACACGAAATTTGTTATGGGAAATGAATATTTTTTCAAAAACAATAGCGTCGGCCTGAACCGGCGCTAATATAAAAAGAAAATTATTTAAAATAATAACTAAAAAGGAGGCAAACTAAATTGGTGGGTGTAATGAAATTTTCTCACAAACAATAGCGTAGGTCCAAATAAACGTTTTGTCAACACCGATTATTTTTCTCAAAATCAAACCATTTTCAAAATATTTTCATAACAAATGCACTCGAAGGACACATGCATTAAGTAGTGAAGAAGGAATGATTTAATGTATGCCCCTTTGTGCTTAGTCCGATGACGCTGGCTGTATAGGTTATCACTCGAATGCTCACCTTCACTCATGAACTTTAGATTTATTCGTGCTATATACTTTTGAAGTGAAATGGAGGAAAATGATTAGTTAGGCATATTCTCCTCTTATAAAGATTCTAATAAAGACAAAGAAGAGTGATCTCTTCTGTCCAAAAGGGTAAACCATCTTTGAAAGAGAAAATAGAGCAACAGACAATATGCCATAAAAGTTACTTAATAGCACTTTCTTTTGTTTTTAGTAGCGCTGATAAGCGCTATTAACCGTGCCACTAATGTGAACGATTTTGTTTAATAGCACTTTAAAAGAGCTATTAAAGTAATAGTTTTTAATATAAAAATAATAATTAATTAAAACAATAAGTTTAAAGGAGCCAAATGAAATTCGCGGGGGGGAAATGAAAATTTTAGCACAAACAGTAGCGTCGCCCTGAACCGTCGCTAATATAAGAAAATAAGAATTAATTAACACAATAACTAATAAGGAGGCAAACAAAATTTGTTATGGGAAATGAATATTTTTTCAAAAACAATAGCGTCGGCCTGAACCGGCGCTAATATAAAAAAATTAATTATTTAAAATAATAACAAAAAAAGAGGCAAACTAAATTGGTGGGTATAATGAAATTTTCGCACAAACAGTAGCGTAGGTCCAAATAAACGTTTTTTCGACACCGAGTATTTTTCTCGAAATCAAACCATTTACCAAATTATTTTCATAACAAATGCACTCGAAGGACACATGCATTAAGTAGTGAAGAAGGTATGATTAAATGTATGTCCCTTTGTTCTTAGTCCGACGACGCTGGCTGTATAGGTTATCGCTCGAATGCTCACCTTCACTCATGAACTTTAGTTTTGTTCGTGCTATATACTTTTGAAGTGAAATGGAGGAAAATGATTAGTTAGGCATATTCTCCTCTTATAAAGATTCTAATAAAGACAAAGAAGAGTGATCTCTTCTGTCCAAAAGGGTAAACCATCTTTGAAAGAGAAAATAGAGCAACAGACAATATGCCATAAAAGTTACTTAATAGCACTTTCTTTTGTTTTTAGTAGCGCTGATAAGCGCTATTAACCGTGCCACTAATGTGAACGATTTTGTTTAATAGCACTTTAAAAGAGCTATTAAAGTAATAGTTTTTAATATAAAAATAATAATTAATTAAAACAATAAGTTTAAAGGAGCCAAATGAAATTCGCGGGGGGGAAATGAAAATTTTAGCACAAACAGTAGCGTCGCCCTGAACCGTCGCTAATATAAGAAAATAAGAATTAATTAACACAATAACTAATAAGGAGGCAAACAAAATTTGTTATGGGAAATGAATATTTTTTCAAAAACAATAGCGTCGGCCTGAACCGGCGCTAATATAAAAAAATTAATTATTTAAAATAATAACAAAAAAAGAGGCAAACTAAATTGGTGGGTATAATGAAATTTTCGCACAAACAGTAGCGTAGGTCCAAATAAACGTTTTTTCGACACCGAGTATTTTTCTCGAAATCAAACCATTTACCAAATTATTTTCATAACAAATGCACTCGAAGGACACATGCATTAAGTAGTGAAGAAGGTATGATTAAATGTATGTCCCTTTGTTCTTAGTCCGACGACGCTGGCTGTATAGGTTATCGCTCGAATGCTCACCTTCACTCATGAACTTTAGTTTTGTTCGTGCTATATACTTTTGAAGTGAAATGGAGGAAAATGATTAGTTAGGCGTATGCTCCTCTTATAAAGATTCTAATAAAGACAAAGAAGAGTGATCTCTTCTGTCCAAAAGGGTAAACCAACTTTGAAAGAGAAAATAGAGCAACAGACAATATGCCATAAAAGTTACTTAATAGTACTTTATTTTGGTTTTGATAGCGCTGAAAAGCGCTATTAACCGTGCCACTAATGTGAACAATTTTGTTTAATAGAACTTTAAAAGAGCTATTAAAGTACTAGTTATTAATGTAAAAATAACAATTAATTAAAACAATAATTTTAAAGGAGCCAAATGAAATTCGTGGGGGAAAATGAAAATTTTAGCACAAACAGTAGCGTCGGCCTGAACCGTCGCTAATATAAGAAAATAAGAATTAATTAACACAATAACTAATAAGGAGGCAAACGAAATTTGTTATGGGAAATGAATATTTTTTCAAAAACAATAGCGTCGGCCTGAACCGGCGCTAATATAAAAAGAAAATTATTTAAAATAATAACTAAAAAGGAGGCAAACTAAATTGGTGGGTGTAATGAAATTTTCTCACAAACAATAGCGTAGGTCCAAATAAACGTTTTGTCAACACCGAGTATTTTTCTCGAAATCAAACCATTTTCAAAATATTTTCATAACAAATGCACTCGAAGGACACATGCATTAAGTAGTGAAGAAGGAATGATTAAATGTATGTCCCTTTGTTCTTAGTCCGACGACGCTGGATGTATAGGTTATCGCTCGAATGCTCACCTTCACTCATGAACTTTAGTTTTATTCGTGCTATATAATTTTGAAGTGAAATGGAGGAAAATGATTATTTAGGCGTATGCTCCTCTTATAAAGATTCTAATAAAGACAAAGAAGAGTGATCTCTTCTGTCCAAAAGGGTAAACCAACTTTGAAAGAGAAAATAGAGCAACAGACAATATGCCATAAAAGTTACTTAATAGCACTTTATTTTGTTTTTGATAGCGCTGAAAAGCGGTATTAACCATGCCACTAATGTGAACAATTTTGTTTAATAGAACTTTAAAAGAGCTATTAAAGTACTAGTTATTAATGTAAAAATAATAATTAATTAAAACAATAATTTTAAAGGAGCCAAATGAAATTCGTGGGGGAAAATGAAAATTTTAGCACAAACAGTAGCGTCGGCCTGAACCGTCGCTAATATAAGAAAATAAGAATTAATTAACACAATAACTAATAAGGAGGCAAACTAAATTTGTTATGGGAAATGAATATTTTTTCAAAAACAATAGCGTCGGCCTGAACCGACGCTAATATAAAAAGAAAATTATTTAAAATAATAACTAAAAAGGAGGCAAACTAAATTGGTGGGTGTAATGAAATTTTCTCACAAACAATAGCGTAGGTCCAAATAAACGTTTTGTCAACACCGATTATTTTTCTCGAAATCAAACCATTTTCAAAATATTTTCATAACAAATGCACTCGAATGACACATGCATTAAGTAGTGAAGAAGGAATGATTTAATGTATGCCCCTTTGTGCTTAGTCCGATGACGCTGGCTGTATAGGTTATCACTCGAATGCTCACCTTCACTCATGAACTTTAGATTTATTCGTGCTATATACTTTTGAAGTGAAATGGAGGAAAATGATTAGTTAGGCATATTCTCCTCTTATAAAGATTCTAATAAAGACAAAGAAGAGTGATCTCTTCTGTCCAAAAGGGTAAACCATCTTTGAAAGAGAAAATAGAGCAACAGACAATATGCCATAAAAGTTACTTAATAGCACTTTCTTTTGTTTTTATTAGCGCTGATAAGCGCTATTAACCGTACCACTAATGTGAACGATTTTGTTTAATAGCACTTTAAAAGAGCTATTAAAGTAATAGTTTTTAATATAAAAATAATAATTAATTAAAACAATAAGTTTAAAGGAGCCAAATGAAATTCGCGGGGGGGAAATGAAAATTTTAGCACAAACAGTAGCGTCGCACTGAACCGTCGCTAATATAAGAAAATAAGAATTAATTAACACAATAACTAATAAGGAGGCAAACAAAATTTGTTATGGGAAATGAATATTTTTTCAAAAACAATAGCGTCGGCCTGAACCGGCGCTAATATAAAAAAATTAATTATTTAAAATAATAACAAAAAAAGAGGCAAACTAAATTGGTGGGTATAATGAAATTTTCGCACAAACAGTAGCGTAGGTCCAAATAAACGTTTTTTCGACACCGAGTATTTTTCTCGAAATCAAACCATTTACCAAATTATTTTCATAACAAATGCACTCGAAGGACACATGCATTAAGTAGTGAAGAAGGTATGATTAAATGTATGTCCCTTTGTTCTTAGTCCGACGACGCTGGCTGTATAGGTTATCGCTCGAATGCTCACCTTCACTCATGAACTTTAGTTTTGTTCGTGCTATATACTTTTGAAGTGAAATGGAGGAAAATGATTAGTTAGGCGTATGCTCCTCTTATAAAGATTCTAATAAAGACAAAGAAGAGTGATCTCTTCTGTCCAAAAGGGTAAACCAACTTTGAAAGAGAAAATAGAGCAACAGACAATATGCCATAAAAGTTACTTAATAGTACTTTATTTTGGTTTTGATAGCGCTGAAAAGCGCTATTAACCGTGCCACTAATGTGAACAATTTTGTTTAATAGAACTTTAAAAGAGCTATTAAAGTACTAGTTATTAATGTAAAAATAATAATTAATTAAAACAATAATTTTAAAGGAGCCAAATGAAATTCGTGGGGGAAAATGAAAATTTTAGCACAAACAGTAGCGTCGGCCTGAACCGTCGCTAATATAAGAAAATAAGAATTAATTAACACAATAACTAATAAGGAGGCAAACGAAATTTGTTATGGGAAATGAATATTTTTTCAAAAACAATAGCGTCGGCCTGAACCGGCGCTAATATAAAAAGAAAATTATTTAAAATAATAACTAAAAAGGAGGCAAACTAAATTGGTGGGTGTAATGAAATTTTCTCACAAACAATAGCGTAGGTCCAAATAAACGTTTTGTCAACACCGAGTATTTTTCTCGAAATCAAACCATTTTCAAAATATTTTCATAACAAATGCACTCGAAGGACACATGCATTAAGTAGTGAAGAAGGAATGATTAAATGTATGTCCCTTTGTTCTTAGTCCGACGACGATGGATGTATAGGTTATCGCTCGAATGCTCACCTTCACTCATGAACTTTAGTTTTATTCGTCCTATATAATTTTGAAGTGAAATGGAGGAAAATGATTATTTAGGCGTATGCTCCTCTTATAAAGATTCTAATAAAGACAAAGAATAGTGATCTCTTCTGTCCAAAAGGGTAAACTAACTTTGAAAGAGAAAATAGAGCAACAGACAATATGCCATAAAAGTTACTTAATAGCACTTTATTTTGTTTTTGATAGCGCTGAAAAGCGGTATTAACCATGCCACTAATGTGAACAATTTTGTTTAATAGAACTTTAAAAGAGCTATTAAAGTACTAGTTATTAATGTAAAAATAATAATTAATTAAAAAAATAATTTTAAAGGAGCCAAATGAAATTCGTGGGGGAAAATGAAAATTTTAGCACAAACAGTAGCGTCGGCCTGAACCGTCGCTAATATAAGAAAATAAGAATTAATTAACACAATAACTAATAAGGAGGCAAACTAAATTTGTTATGGGAAATGAATATTTTTTCAAAAACAATAGCGTCGGCCTGAACCGACGCTAATATAAAAAGAAAATTATTTAAAATAATAACTAAAAAGGAGGCAAACTAAATTGGTGGGTGTAATGAAATTTTCTCACAAACAATAGCGTAGGTCCAAATAAACGTTTTGTCAACACCGAGTATTTTTCTCGAAATCAAACCATTTTCAAAATATTTTCATAACAAATGCACTCGAAGGACACATGCATTAAGTAGTGAAGAAGGAATGATTAAATGTATGTCCCTTTGTTCTTAGTCCGACGACGATGGATGTATAGGTTATCGCTCGAATGCTCACCTTCACTCATGAACTTTAGTTTTATTCGTCCTATATAATTTTGAAGTGAAATGGAGGAAAATGATTATTTAGGCGTATGCTCCTCTTATAAAGATTCTAATAAAGGCAAAGAAGAGTGATCTCTTCTGTCAAAAAGGGTAAACCAACTTTGAAAGAGAAAATAGAGCAACAGACAATATGCCATAAAAGTTACTTAATATCACTTTCTTTTTATTTTTGATAGCGCTGAAAAGCTCTATTAACCGTGCCACTAATGTGAACGATTTTGTTTAATAGCTCTTTAAAAGAGCTATTAATGTACTAGTTTTTAATATAAAAATAATAATTAATTAAAACAATAAGTTTAAAGGCGCCAAATGAAATTCGTGGGGGAAAATAAAAATCTTAGCACAAACAGTACCGTCAGCCTGAACCGTCGCTAATATAAGAAAATAAGAATTAATTAAGACAATAACTAATAAGGAAGCACACGAAATTTGTTATGGGAAATGAATATTTTTTCAAAAACAATAGCGTCGGCCTGAACCGGCGCTAATATAAAAAGAAAATTATTTAAAATAATAACTAAAAAGGAGGAAAACTAAATTGGTGGGTGTAATGAAATTTTCTCACAAACAATAGCGTAGGTCCAAATAAACGTTTTGTCAACACCGATTATTTTTCTCGAAATCAAACCATTTTCAAAATATTTTCATAACAAATGCACTCGAAGGACACATGCATTAAGTAGTGAAGAAGGAATGATTTAATGTATGCCCCTTTGTGCTTAGTCCGATGACGCTGGCTGTATAGGTTATCACTCGAATGCTCACCTTCACTCATGAACTTTAGATTTATTCGTGCTATATACTTTTGAAGTGAAATGGAGGAAAATGATTAGTTAGGCATATTCTCCTCTTATAAAGATTCTAATAAAGACAAAGAAGAGTGATCTCTTCTGTCCAAAAGGGTAAACCATCTTTGAAAGAGAAAATAGAGCAACAGACAATATGCCATAAAAGTTACTTAATAGCACTTTCTTTTGTTTTTAGTAGCGCTGATAAGCGCTATTAACCGTGCCACTAATGTGAACGATTTTGTTTAATAGCACTTTAAAAGAGCTATTAAAGTAATAGTTTTTAATATAAAAATAATAATTAATTAAAACAATAAGTTTAAAGGAGCCAAATGAAATTCGCGGGGGGGAAATGAAAATTTTAGCACAAACAGTAGCGTCGCCCTGAACCGTCGCTAATATAAGAAAATAAGAATTAATTAACACAATAACTAATAAGGAGGCAAACAAAATTTGTTATGGGAAATGAATATTTTTTCAAAAACAATAGCGTCGGCCTGAACCGGCGCTAATATAAAAAAATTAATTATTTAAAATAATAACAAAAAAAGAGGCAAACTAAATTGGTGGGTATAATGAAATTTTCGCACAAACAGTAGCGTAGGTCCAAATAAACGTTTTTTCGACACCGAGTATTTTTCTCGAAATCAAACCATTTACCAAATTATTTTCATAACAAATGCACTCGAAGGACACATGCATTAAGTAGTGAAGAAGGTATGATTAAATGTATGTCCCTTTGTTCTTAGTCCGACGACGCTGGCTGTATAGGTTATCGCTCGAATGCTCACCTTCACTCATGAACTTTAGTTTTGTTCGTGCTATATACTTTTGAAGTGAAATGGAGGAAAATGATTAGTTAGGCGTATGCTCCTCTTATAAAGATTCTAATAAAGACAAAGAAGAGTGATCTCTTCTGTCCAAAAGGGTAAACCAACTTTGAAAGAGAAAATAGAGCAACAGACAATATGCCATAAAAGTTACTTAATAGTACTTTATTTTGGTTTTGATAGCGCTGAAAAGCGCTATTAACCGTGCCACTAATGTGAACAATTTTGTTTAATAGAACTTTAAAAGAGCTATTAAAGTACTAGTTATTAATGTAAAAATAATAATTAATTAAAACAATAATTTTAAAGGAGCCAAATGAAATTCGTGGGGGAAAATGAAAATTTTAGCACAAACAGTAGCGTCGGCCTGAACCGTCGCTAATATAAGAAAATAAGAATTAATTAACACAATAACTAATAAGGAGGCAAACGAAATTTGTTATGGGAAATGAATATTTTTTCAAAAACAATAGCGTCGGCCTGAACCGGCGCTAATATAAAAAGAAAATTATTTAAAATAATAACTAAAAAGGAGGCAAACTAAATTGGTGGGTGTAATGAAATTTTCTCACAAACAATAGCGTAGGTCCAAATAAACGTTTTGTCAACACCGAGTATTTTTCTCGAAATCAAACCATTTTCAAAATATTTTCATAACAAATGCACTCGAAGGACACATGCATTAAGTAGTGAAGAAGGAATGATTAAATGTATGTCCCTTTGTTCTTAGTCCGACGACGATGGATGTATAGGTTATCGCTCGAATGCTCACCTTCACTCATGAACTTTAGTTTTATTCGTCCTATATAATTTTGAAGTGAAATGGAGGAAAATGATTATTTAGGCGTATGCTCCTCTTATAAAGATTCTAATAAAGACAAAGAAGAGTGATCTCTTCTGTCCAAAAGGGTAAACCAACTTTGAAAGAGAAAATAGAGCAACAGACAATATGCCATAAAAGTTACTTAATAGCACTTTATTTTGTTTTTGATAGCGCTGAAAAGCGGTATTAACCATGCCACTAATGTGAACAATTTTGTTTAATAGAACTTTAAAAGAGCTATTAAAGTACTAGTTATTAATGTAAAAATAATAATTAATTAAAACAATAATTTTAAAGGAGCCAAATGAAATTCGTGGGGGAAAATGAAAATTTTAGCACAAACAGTAGCGTCGGCCTGAACCGTCGCTAATATAAGAAAATAAGAATTAATTAACACAATAACTAATAAGGAGGCAAACTAAATTTGTTATGGGAAATGAATATTTTTTCAAAAACAATAGCGTCGGCCTGAACCGACGCTAATATAAAAAGAAAATTATTTAAAATAATAACTAAAAAGGAGGCAAACTAAATTGGTGGGTGTAATGAAATTTTCTCACAAACAATAGCATAGGTCCAAATAAACGTTTTGTCAACACCGATTATTTTTCTCGAAATCAAACCATTTTCAAAATATTTTCATAACAAATGCACTCGAAGGACACATGCATTAAGTAGTGAAGAAGGAATGATTTAATGTATGCCCCTTTGTGCTTAGTCCGATGACGATGGCTGTATAGGTTATCACTCGAATGCTCACCTTCACTCATGAACTTTAGATTTATTCGTGCTATATACTTTTGAAGTGAAATGGAGGAAAATGATTAGTTAGGCGTATGCTCCTCTTATAAAGATTCTAATAAAGACAAAGAAGAGTGATCTCTTCTGTCCAAAAGGGTAAACCATCTTTGAAAGAGAAAATAGAGCAACAGACAATATGCCATAATAGTTACTTAATAGCACTTTCTTTTGTTTTTAGTAGCGTTGATAAGCGCTATTAACCGTGCCACTAATGTGAACGATTTTGTTTAATAGCACTTTAAAAGAGCTATTAAAGTAATAGTTTTTAATATAAAAATAATAATTAATTAAAACAATAAGTTTAAAGGAGCCAAATGAAATTCGCGGGGGGGAAATGAAAATTTTAGCACAAACAGTAGCGTCGCCCTGAACCGTCGCTAATATAAGAAAATAAGAATTAATTAACACAATAACTAATAAGGAGGCAAACAAAATTTGTTATGGGAAATGAATATTTTTTCAAAAACAATAGCGTCGGCCTGAACCGGCGCTAATATAAAAAAATTAATTATTTAAAATAATAACTAAAAAAGAGGCAAACTAAATTGGTGGGTATAATGAAATTTTCGCACAAACAGTAGCGTAGGTCCAAATAAACGTTTTTTCAACACCGAGTATTTTTCTCGAAATCAAACCATTTACCAAATTATTTTCATAACAAATGCACTCGAAGGACACATGCATTAAGTAGTGAAGAAGGTATGATTAAATGTATGTCCCTTTGTTCTTAGTCCGACGACGCTGGCTGTATAGGTTATCGCTCGAATGCTCACCTTCACTCATGAACTTTAGTTTTGTTCGTGCTATATACTTTTGAAGTGAAATGGAGGAAAATGATTAGTTAGGCGTATGCTCCTCTTATAAAGATTCTAATAAAGACAAAGAAGAGTGATCTCTTCTGTCCAAAAGGGTAAACCAACTTTGAAAGAGAAAATAGAGCAACAGACAATATGCCATAAAAGTTACTTAATAGTACTTTATTTTGGTTTTGATAGCGCTGAAAAGCGCTATTAACCGTGCCACTAATGTGAAAAATTTTGTTTAATAGAACTTTAAAAGAGCTATTAAAGTACTAGTTATTAATGTAAAAATAATAATTAATTAAAACAATAATTTTAAAGGAGCCAAATGAAATTCGTGGGGGAAAATGAAAATTTTAGCACAAACAGTAGCGTCGGCCTGAACCGTCGCTAATATAAGAAAATAAGAATTAATTAACACAATAACTAATAAGGAGGCAAACGAAATTTGTTATGGGAAATGAATATTTTTTCAAAAACAATAGCGTCGGCCTGAACCGGCGCTAATATAAAAAGAAAATTATTTAAAATAATAACTAAAAAGGAGGCAAACTAAATTGGTGGGTGTAATGAAATTTTCTCACAAACAATAGCGTAGGTCCAAATAAACGTTTTGTCAACACCGAGTATTTTTCTCGAAATCAAACCATTTTCAAAATATTTTCATAACAAATGCAATCGAAGGACACATGCATTATGTAGTGAAGAAGGAATGATTTAATGTATGCCCCTTTGTTCTTAGTCCGATGACGCTGGCTGTATAGGTTATCACTCGAATGCTCACCTTCACTCATGAACTTTAGTTTTATTCGTGCTATATACTTTTGAAGTGAAATGGAGGAAAATGATTAGTTAGGCGTATGCTCCTCTTATAAAGATTCTAATAAAGACAAAGAAGAGTGATTTCTTCTGTCAAAAAGGGTAAACCAACTTTGAATGAGAAAATAGAGCAACAGACAATATGCCATAAAAGTTACTTAATAACACTTTCTTTTGTTTTTGTTAGCGCTGAAAAGCGCTATTAACCGTGCAACTAATGTGAACGATTTTGTTTAATAGCTCTTTAAAAGAGCTATTAATGTACTAGTTTTTAATATAAAAATAATAATTAATTAAAACAATAAGTTTAAAGAAGCCAAATGAAATTAGTGGGGGAAAATGAAAACTTAGCACAAATAGTAGCGTCGGCCTGAACCGTCGCTAAAATAAGAAAATAAGAATTAATTAAGACAATAACTAATAAGGAGGCATACGAAATTTGTTATGGGAAATGAAATTTTTTTCAAAAACAACAGCGTCGGCCTGAACTGTCGCTAATATAAAAAAATTAATTATTTAAAATAATAACTAAAAAAGAGGCAAACTAAATTGGTGGGTATAATGAAATTTTCGCACAAAGAGTAGCGTAGGTCCAAATAAACATTTTGTCACCACCGAGTATTTTTCTCTAAATCAAACCATTTTCCAAATATTTTCATAACAAATGCACTCGAAGGACACATGCATTAAGTAGTGAAGAAGGAATGATTAAATATATGTCCCTTTGTTCTTAGTCCGACGACGCTGGATGTATAGGTTATCGCTCGAATGCTCACCTTCACTCATGAACTTTAGTTTTATTCGTGCTATATAATTTTGAAGTGAAATGGAGGAAAATGATTATTTAGGCGTATGCTCCTCTTATAAAGATTCTAATAAAGACAAAGAAGAGTGATCTCTTCTGTCCAAAAGGGTAAACCAACTTTGAAAGAGAAAATAGAGCAACAGACAATATGCCATAAAAGTTACTTAATAGCACTTTATTTTGTTTTTGATAGCGCTGAAAAGCGGTATTAACCATGCCACTAATGTGAACAATTTTGTTTAATAGAACTTTAAAAGAGCTATTAAAGTACTAGTTATTAATGTAAAAATAATAATTAATTAAAACAATAATTTTAAAGGAGCCAAATGAAATTCGTGGGGGAAAATGAAAATTTTAGCACAAACAGTAGCGTCGGCCTGAACCGTCGCTAATATAAGAAAATAAGAATTAATTAACACAATAACTAATAAGGAGGCAAACTAAATTTGTTATGGGAAATGAATATTTTTTCAAAAACAATAGCGTCGGCCTGAACCAGCGCTAATATAAAAAGAAAATTATTTAAAATAATAACTAAAAAGGAGGCAAACTAAATTGGTGGGTGTAATGAAATTTTCTCACAAACAATAGCATAGGTCCAAATAAACGTTTTGTCAACACCGATTATTTTTCTCGAAATCAAACCATTTTCAAAATATTTTCATAACAAATGCACTCGAAGGACACATGCATTAAGTAGTGAAGAAGGAATGATTTAATGTATGCCCCTTTGTGCTTAGTCCGATGACGCTGGCTGTATAGGTTATCACTCGAATGCTCACCTTCACTCATGAACTTTAGATTTATTCGTGCTATATACTTTTGAAGTGAAATGGAGGAAAATGATTAGTTAGGCGTATGCTCCTCTTATAAAGATTCTAATAAAGACAAAGAAGAGTGATCTCTTCTGTCCAAAAGGGTAAACCATCTTTGAAAGAGAAAATAGAGCAACAGACAATATGCCATAATAGTTACTTAATAGCACTTTCTTTTGTTTTTAGTAGCACTGATAAGCGCTATTAACCGTGCCACTAATGTGAACGATTTTGTTTAATAGCACTTTAAAAGAGCTATTAAAGTAATAGTTTTTAATATAAAAATAATAATTAATTAAAACAATAAGTTTAAAGGAGCCAAATGAAATTCGCGGGGGGGAAATGAAAATTTTAGCACAAACAGTAGCGTCGCCCTGAACCGTCGCTAATATAAGAAAATAAGAATTAATTAACACAATAACTAATAAGGAGGCAAACAAAATTTGTTATGGGAAATGAATATTTTTTCAAAAACAATAGCGTCGGCCTGAACCGGCGCTAATATAAAAAAATTAATTATTTAAAATAATAACTAAAAAAGAGGCAAACTAAATTGGTGGGTATAATGAAATTTTCGCACAAACAGTAGCGTAGGTCCAAATAAACGTTTTTTCAACACCGAGTATTTTTCTCGAAATCAAACCATTTACCAAATTATTTTCATAACAAATGCACTCGAAGGACACATGCATTAAGTAGTGAAGAAGGTATGATTAAATGTATGTCCCTTTGTTCTTAGTCCGACGACGCTGGCTGTATAGGTTATCGCTCGAATGCTCACCTTCACTCATGAACTTTAGTTTTGTTCGTGCTATATACTTTTGAAGTGAAATGGAGGAAAATGATTAGTTAGGCGTATGCTCCTCTTATAAAGATTCTAATAAAGACAAAGAAGAGTGATCTCTTCTGTCCAAAAGGGTAAACCAACTTTGAAAGAGAAAATAGAGCAACAGACAATATGCCATAAAAGTTACTTAATAGTACTTTATTTTGGTTTTGATAGCGCTGAAAAGCGCTATTAACCGTGCCACTAATGTGAACAATTTTGTTTAATAGAACTTTAAAAGAGCTATTAAAGTACTAGTTATTAATGTAAAAATAATAATTAATTAAAACAATAATTTTAAAGGAGCCAAATGAAATTCGTGGGGGAAAATGAAAATTTTAGCACAAACAGTAGCGTCGGCCTGAACCGTCGCTAATATAAGAAAATAAGAATTAATTAACACAATAACTAATAAGGAGGCAAACGAAATTTGTTATGGGAAATGAATATTTTTTCAAAAACAATAGCGTCGGCCTGAACCGGCGCTAATATAAAAAGAAAATTATTTAAAATAATAACTAAAAAGGAGGCAAACTAAATTGGTGGGTGTAATGAAATTTTCTCACAAACAATAGCGTAGGTCCAAATAAACGTTTTGTCAACACCGAGTATTTTTCTCGAAATCAAACCATTTTCAAAATATTTTCATAACAAATGCAATCGAAGGACACATGCATTAAGTAGTGAAGAAGGAATGATTTAATGTATGCCCCTTTGTTCTTAGTCCGATGACGCTGGCTGTATAGGTTATCACTCGAATGCTCACCTTCACTCATGAACTTTAGTTTTATTCGTGCTATATACTTTTGAAGTGAAATGGAGGAAAATGATTAGTTAGGCGTATGCTCCTCTTATAAAGATTCTAATAAAGACAAAGAAGAGTGATTTCTTCTGTCAAAAAGGGTAAACCAACCTTGAATGAGAAAATAGAGCAACAGACAATATGCCATAAAAGTTACTTAATAACACTTTCTTTTGTTTTTGATAGCCTGAAAAGCGCTATTAACCGTGCAACTAATGTGAACGATTTTGTTTAATAGCTCTTTAAAAGAGCTATTAATGTACTAGTTTTTAATATAAAAATAATAATTAATTAAAACAATAAGTTTAAAGAAGCCAAATGAAATTCGTGGGGGAAAATGAAAACTTAGCACAAATAGTAGCGTCGGCCTGAACCGTCGCTAATATAAGAAAATAAGAATTAATTAAGACATTAACTAATAAGGAGGCATACGAAATTTGTTATGGGAAATGAAATTTTTTTCAAAAACAACAGCGTCGGCCTGAACTGTCGCTAATATAAAAAAATTAATTATTTAAAATAATAACTAAAAAAGAGGCAAACTAAATTGGTGGGTATAATGAAATTTTCGCACAAACAGTAGCGTAGGTCCAAATAAACATTTTGTCACCACCGAGTATTTTTCTCTAAATCAAACCATTTTCCAAATATTTTCATAACAAATGCACTCGAAGGACACATGCATTAAGTAGTGAAGAAGGAATGATTAAATATATGTCCCTTTGTTCTTAGTCCGACGACGCGGGATGTATAGGTTATCGCTCGAATGCTCACCTTCACTCATGAACTTTAGTTTTATTCGTGCTATATAATTTTTAAGTGAAATGGAGGAAAATGATTATTTAGGCGTATGCTCCTCTTATAAAGATTCTAATAAAGACAAAGAAGAGTGATCTCTTCTGTCCAAAAGGGTAAACCAACTTTGAAAGAGAAAATAGAGCAACAGACAATATGCCATAAAAGTTACTTAATAGCACTTTATTTTGTTTTTGATAGCGCTGAAAAGCGGTATTAACCATGCCACTAATGTGAACAATTTTGTTTAATAGAACTTTAAAAGAGCTATTAAAGTACTAGTTATTAATGTAAAAATAATAATTAATTAAAACAATAATTTTAAAGGAGCCAAATGAAATTCGTGGGGGAAAATGAAAATTTTAGCACAAACAGTAGCGTCGGCCTGAACCGTCGCTAATATAAGAAAATAAGAATTAATTAAGACAATAACTAATAAGGAGGCAAACTAAATTTGTTATGGGAAATGAATATTTTTTCAAAAACAATAGCGTCGGCCTGAACCGGCGCTAATATAAAAAGAAAATTATTTAAAATAATAACTAAAAAGGAGGCAAACTAAATTGGTGGGTGTAATGAAATTTTCTCACAAACAATAGCATAGGTCCAAATAAACGTTTTGTCAACACCGATTATTTTTCTCGAAATCAAACCATTTTCAAAATATTTTCATAACAAATGCACTCGAAGGACACATGCATTAAGTAGTTAAGAAGGAATGATTTAATGTATGACCCTTTGTGCTTAGTCCGATGACGCTGGCTGTATAGGTTATCACTCGAATGCTCACCTTCACTCATGAACTTTAGATTTATTCGTGCTATATACTTTTGAAGTGAAATGGAGGAAAATGATTAGTTAGGCGTATGCTCCTCTTATAAAGATTCTAATAAAGACAAAGAAGAGTGATCTCTTCTGTCAAAAAGGGTAAACCAACTTTGAAAGAGAAAATAGAGCAACAGACAATATGCCATAAAAGTTACTTAATATCACTTTCTTTTTATTTTTGATAGCGCTGAAAAGCAATATTAACCGTGCCACTAATGTGAACGATTTTGTTTAATAGCTCTTTAAAAGAGCTATTAATGTACTAGTTTTTAATATAAAAATAATAATTAATTAAAACAATAAGTTTAAAGGAGCCAAATGAAATTCGTGGGGGAAAATAAAAATCTTAGCACAAACAGTACCGTCGGCCTGAACCGTCGCTAATATAAGAAAATAAGAATTAATTAAGACAATAACTAATAAGGAGGCACACGAAATTTGTTATGGGAAATGAATATTTTTTCAAAAACAATAGCGTCGGCCTGAACCGGCGCTAATATAAAAAAATTAATTATTTAAAATAATAACTAAAAAAGAGGCAAACTAAATTGGTGGGTATAATGAAATTTTCGCACAAACAGTAGCGTAGGTCCAAATAAACGTTTTTTCAACACCGAGTATTTTTCTCGAAATCAAACCATTTACCAAATTATTTTCATAACAAATGCACTCGAAGGACACATGCATTAAGTAGTGAAGAAGGTATGATTAAATGTATGTCCCTTTGTTCTTAGTCCGACGACGCTGGCTGTATAGGTTATCGCTCGAATGCTCACCTTCACTCATGAACTTTAGTTTTGTTCGTGCTATATACTTTTGAAGTGAAATGGAGGAAAATGATTAGTTAGGCGTATGCTCCTCTTATAAAGATTCTAATAAAGACAAAGAAGAGTGATCTCTTCTGTCCAAAAGGGTAAACCAACTTTGAAAGAGAAAATAGAGCAACAGACAATATGCCATAAAAGTTACTTAATAGTACTTTATTTTGGTTTTGATAGCGCTGAAAAGCGCTATTAACCGTGCCACTAATGTGAACAATTTTGTTTCATAGAACTTTAAAAGAGCTATTAAAGTACTAGTTATTAATGTAAAAATAATAATTAATTAAAACAATAATTTTAAAGGAGCCAAATGAAATTCGTGGGGGAAAATGAAAATTTTAGCACAAACAGTAGCGTCGGCCTGAACCGTCGCTAATATAAGAAAATAAGAATTAATTAACACAATAACTAATAAGGAGGCAAACGAAATTTGTTATGGGAAATGAATATTTTTTCAAAAACAATAGCGTCGGCCTGAACCGGCGCTAATATAAAAAGAAAATTATTTAAAATAATAACTAAAAAGGAGGCAAACTAAATTGGTGGGTGTAATGAAATTTTCTCACAAACAATAGCGTAGGTCCAAATAAACGTTTTGTCAACACCGAGTATTTTTCTCGAAATCAAACCATTTTCAAAATATTTTCATAACAAATGCAATCGAAGGACACATGCATTAAGTAGTGAAGAAGGAATGATTTAATGTATGCCCCTTTGTTCTTAGTCCGATGACGCTGGCTGTATAGGTTATCACTCGAATGCTCACCTTCACTCATGAACTTTAGTTTTATTCGTGCTATATACTTTTGAAGTGAAATGGAGGAAAATGATTAGTTAGGCGTATGCTCCTCTTATAAAGATTCTAATAAAGACAAAGAAGAGTGATTTCTTCTGTCAAAAAGGGTAAACCAACTTTGAATGAGAAAATAGAGCAACAGACAATATGCCATAAAAGTTACTTAATAACACTTTCTTTTGTTTTTGATAGCGCTGAAAAGCGCTATTAACCGTGCAACTCATGTGAACGATTTTGTTTAATAGCTCTTTAAAAGAGCTATTAATGTACTAGTTTTTAATATAAAAATAATAATTAATTAAAACAATAAGTTTAAAGAAGCCAAATGAAATTCGTGGGGGAAAATGAAAACTTAGCACAAATAGTAGCGTCGGCCTGAACCGTCGCTAATATAAGAAAATAAGAATTAATTAAGACAATAACTAATAAGGAGGCATACGAAATTTGTTATGGGAAATGAAATTTTTTTCAAAAACAACAGCGTCGGCCTGAAGTGTCGCTAATATAAAAAAATTAATTATTTAAAATAATAACTAAAAAAGAGGCAAACTAAATTGGTGGGTATAATGAAATTTTCGCACAAACAGTAGCGTAGGTCCAAATAAACATTTTGTCACCACCGAGTATTTTTCTCTAAATCAAACCATTTTCCAAATATTTTCATAACAAATGCACTCGAAGGACACATGCATTAAGTAGTGAAGAAGGTATGATTAAATGTATGTCCCTTTGTTCTTAGTCCGACGACGATGGCTGTATAGGTTATCGCTCGAATGCTCACCTTCACTCATGAACTTTAGTTTTGTTCGTGCTATATACTTTTGAAGTGAAATGGAGGAAAATGATTAGTTAGGCGTATGCTCCTCTTATAAAGATTCTAATAAAGACAAAGAAGAGTGATCTCTTCTGTCCAAAAGGGTAAACCAACTTTGAAAGAGAAAATAGAGCAACAGACAATATGCCATAAAAGTTACTTAATAGTACTTTATTTTGGTTTTGATAGCGCTGAAAAGCGCTATTAACCGTGCCACTAATGTGAACAATTTTGTTTAATAGAACTTTAAAAGAGCTATTAAAGTACTAGTTATTAATGTAAAAATAATAATTAATTAAAACAATAATTTTAAAGGAGCCAAATGAAATTCGTGGGGGAAAATGAAAATTTTAGCACAAACAGTAGCGTCGGCCTGAACCGTCGCTAATATAAGAAAATAAGAATTAATTAAGACAATAACTAATAAGGAGGCAAACGAAATTTGTTATGGGAAATGAATATTTTTTCAAAAACAATAGCGTCGGCCTGAACCGTCGCTAATATAAAAAGAAAATTATTTTAAATAATAACTAAAAAGGAGGCAAACTAAATTGATGGTTGTAATGAAATTTTCGCACAAACAATAGCGTTGGTCCAAATAAACATTTTGTCAACACCGAGTATTTTTCTCGAAATCAATCCATTTTCGAAATATTTTCATAACAAATGCACTCGAAGGACACATGCGTTAAGTAGTGAAGAAGGAATGATTTAATGTATGCCCCTTTGTTCTTAGTCCGACGACGCTGGCTGTATAGGTTATCACTCGAATGCTCACCTTCACTCATGAACTTTAGTTTTATTCGTGCTATATACTTTTGAAGTGAAATGGAGGAAAATGATTAGTTAGGCGTATGCTCCTCTTATAAAGATTCTAATAAAGACAAAGAAGAGTGATCTCTTCTGTCCAAAAGGGTAAACCAACTTTGAAATAGAAAATAGAGCAACAGACAATATGCCATAAAAGTTACTTAATAGCACTTTCTTTTGTTTTTGATAGCGCTGAAAAGCTCTATTAACCGTGCCACTAATGTGAACGATTTTGTTTAATAGCACTTTAAAAGAGATATTAAAGTACTAGTTTTTAATATAAAAATAATAATTAATTAAAATAATAAGTTTAAAGGAGCCAAATGAAATTCGTGGGGGAAAATGATAATTTTAGCACAAACAGTAGCGTCGGCCTGAACCGTCGCTAATATAAGAAAATAAGAATTAATTAAGACAATAACTAATAAGGAGGAAAACGAAATTTGTTATGGGAAATGAATATTTTTTCAAAAACAATAGCGTCGTCCTGAACCATCGCTAATATAAAAATAAAATTATTTAAAATAATAACTAAAAAGAAGGCAAACTAAATTGGCGGGTGTAATGAAATTTTCGCACAAATATAAGCGTAGGTCCAAATAAACGTTTTGTCAACACCGAGTATTTTTCTCGAAATCAAATCATTTTCAAAATATTTTCATATCAAATGCACTCGAAGGACACATGCATTAAGTAGTGAAGAAAGAATGATTAAATGTATGCCCTTTTGTTCTTAGTCTGACGACGATGGCTGTATAGGTTATCGCTCGAATGCTCACCTTCACTCATGAACTTTAGTTTTATTCGTGCTATATACTTTTGAAGTGAAATGGAGGAAAATGATTAGATAGGCGTATGCTCCTCTTATAAAGATTCTAATAAAGACAAAGAAGAGTGATCTCTTCTGTCCAAAAGGGTAAACCAACTTTGAAAGAGAAAATAGAGCAACAGATAATATGCCATAAAAGTTACTTAATAACACTTTCTTTTGTTTTTGATAGCGCTGAAAAGCGCTATTAACCATGCCACTAATATGAACGATTTTGTTTAATAGAACTTTAAAAGAGCTATTAAAGTACTAGTTTTTAATATAAAAATAATAATTAATTAAAACAATAAGTTTAAAGGAGCCAAATGAAATTCGTGGGGGAAAATGAAAATTTTAGCACAAACAGTAGCGTCGGACTGAACCGTCGCTAATATAAGAAAATAAGAATTAGTTAAGACAATAACTAATAAGGAGGCAAACGAAATTTGTTATGGGAGATTAATATTTTTTCAAAAACAATAGGGTCGGCTTGAACTGTCGCTAATATAAAAATAATAATTATTTAAAATAATAACTAAAAAAGAGGCAAACTAAATTGGTGGGTGTAATGAAATTTTCGCACAAACAGTAGCGTAGGTCCAAATAAACATTTTGTCAACACCGAGTATTTTTCTCGAAATCAAACCATTTTCCAAATATTTTCATAACAAATGCACTCGAAGGACACATGCATTAAGTAGTGAAGAAGGAATGATTAAATGTATGTCCCTTTGTTCTTAGTCCGACGACGCTGGCTGTATAGGTTATCGCTCGAATGCTCACCTTCACTCATGAACTTTAGTTTTATTCGTGCTATATACTTTTGAAGTGAAATGGAGGAAAATGATTAGTTAGGCGTATGCTCCTCTTATAAAGATTCTAATAAAGACAAAGAAGAGTGATCTCTTCTGTCCAAAAGGGTAAACCAACTTTGAAAGAGAAAATAGAGCAACAAATAATATGCCATAAAAGTTAGTTAATAACACTTTCTTTTGTTTTTGATAGCGCTGAAAAGCGCTATTAACCATGCCACTAATATGAACGATTTTGTTTAATAGAAATTTAAAAGAGCTATTAAAGTACTAGTTTTTAATATAAAAATAATAATTAATTAAAACAATAAATTTAAAGGAGCCAAATGAAATTCGTGGGGGAAAATGAAAATTTTAGCACAAACAGTAGCGTCGGCCTGAACCGTCGCTAATATAAGAAAATAAGAATTAATTAAGACAATAACTAATAAGGAGGCAAACGAAATTTATTATGGGAAATGAATATGTTTTCAAAAACAATAGCGTCGGCCTGAACCGTCGCTAATATAAAATGAAAATTATTTTAAATAATAACTAAAAAGAAGGCAAACTAAATTGATGGTTGTAATGAAATTTTCGCACAAACAATAGCGTTGGTCCAAATAAACATTTTGTCAACACCGAGTATTTTTCTCGAAATCAAACCATTTTCCAAATATTTTCATAACAAATGCACTCGAAGGACACACGCATTAAGTAGTGAAGAAGGAATGATTAAATGTATGTCCCTTTGTTCTTAGTCCGACGACGCTGGCTGTATAGGTTATTGCTCGAATGCTCACCTTCACTCATGAACTTTAGTTTTATTCGTGCTATATACTTTTGAAGTGAAATGCAGGAAAATGATAAGTTAGGCATATGCTCCTCTTATAAAGATTCTAATAAAGACAAAGAAGAGTGATCTCTTTTGTCCAAAAGGGTAAACCAACTTTGAAAGAGAAAATAGAGCAACAGACAATATGCCATAAAAGTTACTTAATAGAACTTTCTTTTGTTTTTGATAGCGCATAAAAGCGCTATTAACCGTGCCACTAATGTGAACGATTTTGTTTAATAGCTCTTTAAAAGAGCTATTAAAGTACTAGTTTTTAATATAAAAATAATAATTAATTAAAACAATAAGTTTAAAGGAGCCAAATGAAATTTGTTGGGGAAAATGAAAATTTAAGCACAAACAGTAGCGTCGCCCTGAACCGTCGCTAATATAAGAAAATAAGAATTAATTAAGACAATAACTAATAAGGAGGCACACGATATTTGTTATGGGAAATGAATATTTTTTCAAAAACAATAGCGTCGGCTTGAACTATCGCTAATATAAAAAAATTAATTATTTAAAATAATAACTAAAAAAGAGGCAAACTAAATTGGTGCGTGTAATGAAATTTTCGCACAAACAGTAGTGTAGATCCAAATAAATATTTTGTCAACACCGAGTATTTTTCTCGAAATCAAACCATTTTCAAAATATTTTCATAACAAATACACATGAAGGACACATGCATTAAGTAGTGATTAAGGAATGATTAAATGTATGTCCCTTTGTTCTTAGTCCGACGACGCTGGCTGTATAGGTTATCGCTCGAATTCTCACCTTCACTCATGAACTTTAGTTTTATTAGTGCTATATACTTTTGAAGTGAAATGGAGGAAAATGATTAGTTAGGCGTATGCTCCTCTTATAAAGATTCTAGTAAAGACAAAGAAGAGTGATCTCTTCTGTCCAAAAGGGTAAACCAACTTTGAAAGAGAAAATAGAGCAACAGACAATATCCCATAAAAGTTACTTAATAGCACTTTCTTTTGTTTTTGATAGCGCTGAAAAGCGCTATTAACCGTGCCACTAATGTGAAGGATTTTGTTTAATAGCACTTTAAAAGAGATATTAAAGTACTAGTTTTTAATATAAAAATAATAATTAATTAAAATAATAAGTTTAAAGGAGCCAAATGAAATTCGTGGGGGAAAATGAAAATTTTAGCACAAACAGTAGCGTCGGCCTGAACCGTCGCTAATATAAGAAAATAAGAATTAATTAAGACAATAACTAAAAGGAGGCAAACGAAATTTGTTATGGGAAATGAATATTTTTTCAAAAACAATAGCGTCGGCCTGAACCGTCGCTAATATAAAAAGAAAATTATTTAAAATAATAACTAAAAAGGAGGCAAACTAAATTGATGGTTGTAATGAAATTTTCGCACAAACAATAGCGTTGGTCCAAATAAACATTTTGTCAACACCGAGTATTTTTCTCGAAATCAAACCATTTTCAAATTATTTTCATAACAAATGCACTCGAAGGACACATGCATTAAGTAGTGAAGAAGGAATGATTAAATGTATGTCCCTTTGTTCTTAGTCCGACGAAGCTGGCTGTATAGGTTATCGCTCGAATGCTCACCTTCACTCATGAACTTTAGTTTTATTCGTGCTATATACTTTTGAAGTGAAACGGAGGAAAATGATTAGTTAGGCGTATGCTCCTCTTATAAAGATTCTAATAAAGACAAAGAAGAGTGATCTCTTCTGTCCAAAAGGGTAAACCAACTTTGAAAGAGAAAATAGAGCAACAGACAATATGCCATAAAAGTTACTTAATAGCACTTTCTTTTGTTTTTGATAGCGCTGAAAAGCGCTATTAACCATGCCACTAATGTGAACAATTTTGTTTAATAACACTTTAAAAGAGCTATTAAAGTACTATTTTTTAATATAAAAATAATAATTAATTAAAATAATAAGTTTGAAGGAGCCAAATGAAATTCGTGGGGGAAAATGAAAATTTTAGCACAAACAGTAGTGTCGGCCTGAACCGTCGCTAATATAAGAAAATAAGAATTAATTAAGACAATAACTAATAAGGAGGCAAACGAAATTTGTTATGGGAAATGAATATTTTTTCAAAAACAATAGGGTCGACCTGAACCGTCGCTAATATAAAAAGAAAATTATTTAATATAATAACTAAAAAGGAGGCAAACTAAATTGGTGGGTGTAATGAAATTTTCGCACAAACAATAGCATAGGTCCAAATAAACGTTTTGTCAACACCGAGTATTTTTCTCGAAATCAACCCATTTTCAAAATATTTTCATAACAAATGCACTCGAAGGACACATGAATTAAGTAGTGAAGAAGAAATGATTAAATGTATGCCCCTTTGTTCTTAGTCCGACGACGCTGGCTGTATAGGTTATCACTCAAATGCTCACCTTCACTCATGAACTTTAGTTTTATTCGTGCTATATACTTTTGAAGTGAAATGGAGGAAAATGATTAGTTAGGCGTATGCTCCTCTTATAAAGATTCTAATAAAGACAAAGAAGAGTGATCTCTTCTGTCCAGAAGGGTAAACCAACTTTGAAAGAGAAAATAGAGCAACAGACAATATGCCATAAAAGTTACTTAATAACACTTTCTTTCTTTTTTGATAGCGCTGAAAAGCGCTATTAACCGTGCCACTAATGTGAATGATTTTTTTTAATTAAAAGAGCTATTAAAGTACTAGTTTTTAATATAAAAATAATAATTAATTAAAACAATAAGTTTAAAGGAGCCAAATGAAATTTGTGGGGGAAAATGAAAATTTTAGCACAAACAGTAGCGTCGCCCTGAACCGTCGCTAATATAAGAAAATAAGAATTAATTAAGACAATAACAAATAAGGAGGCACACGATATTTGTTATGGGAAATGAATATTTTTTCAAAAACAATAGCGTCGGCTTGAACTGTCGCTAATATAAAAAAAAAAAATTATTTAAAATAATAACTAAAAAAGAGGCAAACTAAATTGGTGCGTGTAATGAAATTTTCGCACAAACAGTAGTGTAGATCCAAATAAATATTTTGTCAACACCGAGTATTTTTCTCGAAATCAAACCATTTTCAAAATATTTTCATAACAAATACACATGAAGGACACATGCATTAAGTAGTGATTAAGGAATGATTAAATGTATGTCCCTTTGTTCTTAGTCCGACGACGCTGGCTGTATAGGTTATCGCTCGAATTCTCACCTTCACTCATGAACTTTAGTTTTATTAGTGCTATATACTTTTGAAGTGAAATGGAGGAAAATGATTAGTTAGGCGTATGCTCCTCTTATAAAGATTCTAGTAAAGACAAAGAAGAGTGATCTCTTCTGTCCAAAAGGGTAAACCAACTTTGAAAGAGAAAATAGAGCAACAGACAATATCCCATAAAAGTTACTTAATAGCACTTTCTTTTGTTTTTGATAGCGCTGAAAAGCGCTATTAACCGTGCCACTAATGTGAAGGATTTTGTTTAATAGCACTTTAAAAGAGATATTAAAGTACTAGTTTTTAATATAAAAATAATAATTAATTAAAATAATAAGTTTAAAGGAGCCAAATGAAATTCGTGGGGGAAAATGAAAATTTTAGCACAAACAGTAGCGTCGGCCTGAACCGTCGCTAATATAAGAAAATAAGAATTAATTAAGACAATAACTAAAAGGAGGCAAACGAAATTTGTTATGGGAAATGAATATTTTTTCAAAAACAATAGCGTCGGCCTGAACCGTCGCTAATATAAAAAGAAAATTATTTAAAATAATAACTAAAAAGGAGGCAAACTAAATTGATGGTTGTAATGAAATTTTCGCACAAACAATAGCGTTGGTCCAAATAAACATTTTGTCAACACCGAGTATTTTTCTCGAAATCAAACCATTTTCAAATTATTTTCATAACAAATGCACTCGAAGGACACATGCATTAAGTAGTGAAGAAGGAATGATTAAATGTATGTCCCTTTGTTCTTAGTCCGACGAAGCTGGCTGTATAGGTTATCGCTCGAATGCTCACCTTCACTCATGAACTTTAGTTTTATTCGTGCTATATACTTTTGAAGTGAAACGGAGGAAAATGATTAGTTAGGCGTATGCTCCTCTTATAAAGATTCTAATAAAGACAAAGAAGAGTGATCTCTTCTGTCCAAAAGGGTAAACCAACTTTGAAAGAGAAAATAGAGCAACAGACAATATGCCATAAAAGTTACTTAATAGCACTTTCTTTTGTTTTTGATAGCGCTGAAAAGCGCTATTAACCATGCCACTAATGTGAACAATTTTGTTTAATAACACTTTAAAAGAGCTATTAAAGTACTATTTTTTAATATAAAAATAATAATTAATTAAAATAATAAGTTTGAAGGAGCCAAATGAAATTCGTGGGGGAAAATGAAAATTTTAGCACAAACAGTAGTGTCGGCCTGAACCGTCGCTAATATAAGAAAATAAGAATTAATTAAGACAATAACTAATAAGGAGGCAAACGAAATTTGTTATGGGAAATGAATATTTTTTCAAAAACAATAGGGTCGACCTGAACCGTCGCTAATATAAAAAGAAAATTATTTAATATAATAACTAAAAAGGAGGCAAACTAAATTGGTGGGTGTAATGAAATTTTCGCACAAACAATAGCATAGGTCCAAATAAACGTTTTGTCAACACCGAGTATTTTTCTCGAAATCAACCCATTTTCAAAATATTTTCATAACAAATGCACTCGAAGGACACATGAATTAAGTAGTGAAGAAGAAATGATTAAATGTATGCCCCTTTGTTCTTAGTCCGACGACGCTGGCTGTATAGGTTATCACTCAAATGCTCACCTTCACTCATGAACTTTAGTTTTATTCGTGCTATATACTTTTGAAGTGAAATGGAGGAAAATGATTAGTTAGGCGTATGCTCCTCTTATAAAGATTCTAATAAAGACAAAGAAGAGTGATCTCTTCTGTCCAGAAGGGTAAACCAACTTTGAAAGAGAAAATAGAGCAACAGACAATATGCCATAAAAGTTACTTAATAACACTTTCTTTCTTTTTTGATAGCGCTGAAAAGCGCTATTAACCGTGCCACTAATGTGAATGATTTTTTTTAATTAAAAGAGCTATTAAAGTACTAGTTTTTAATATAAAAATAATAATTAATTAAAACAATAAGTTTAAAGGAGCCAAATGAAATTTGTGGGGGAAAATGAAAATTTTAGCACAAACAGTAGCGTCGCCCTGAACCGTCGCTAATATAAGAAAATAAGAATTAATTAAGACAATAACAAATAAGGAGGCACACGATATTTGTTATGGGAAATGAATATTTTTTCAAAAACAATAGCGTCGGCTTGAACTGTCGCTAATATAAAAAAAAATAATTATTTAAAATAATAACTAAAAAAGAGGCAAACTAAATTGGTGGGTGTAATGAAATTTTCGCACAAACAGTAGCGTAGGTCCAAATAAATATTTTGTCAACACCGAGTATTTTTCTCGAAATCAAACCATTTTCAAAATATTTTCATAACAAATACACTCGAAGGACACATGCATTAAGTAGTGAAGAAGGAATGATTAAATGTATGTCCCTTTGTTCTTAGTCCGACGAAGCTGGCTGTATAGGTTATCGCTCGAATTCTCACCTTCACTCATGAAATTTAGTTTTATTCGTGCTATATAATTTTGAAGTGAAATGGAAGAAAATAATTAGTTAGGCGTATGCTCCTCTTATAAAGATTCTAATAAAGACAAAGAAGAGTGATCTCTTCTGTCCAAAAGGGTAAACCAACTTTGAAAGAGAAAATAGAGCAACAGATAATATGCCATAAAAGTTACTTAATAGCACTTTCTTTCTTTTTTGATAGCGCTGAAAAGCGCTATTAACCGTGCCACTAATGTGAACGATTTTGTTTAATTAAAAGAGCTATTAAAGTACTAGTTTTTAATATAAAAATAATAATTAATTAAAACAATAAGTTTAAAGGAGCCAAATGAAATTTGTGGGGGAAAATGAAAATTTTAGCACAAACAGTAGCGTCACCCTGAACCGTCGCTAATATAAGAAAATAAGAATTAATTAAGACAATAACTAATAAGGAGGCACACGATATTTGTTATGGGAAATGAATATTTTTTCAAAAACAATAGCGTCGGCTTGAACTGTCGCTAATATAAAAAAAAATAATTATTTAAAATAATAACCAAAAAAGAGGCAAACTAAAGTGGTGGGTGTAATGAAATTTTCGCACAAACAGTAGCGTAGGTCCAAATAAATATTTTGTCAACACCGAGTATTTTTCTCGAAATCAAACCATTTTCAAAATATTTTCATAACAAATACACTCGAAGGACACATGCATTAAGTAGTGAAGAAGGAATGATTAAATGTATGTCCCTTTGTTCTTAGTCCGACGATGCTGGCTGTATAGGTTATCGCTCGAATTCTCACCTTCACTCATGAACTTTAGTTTTATTCGTGCTATATAATTTTGAAGTGAAACGGAGGAAAATGATTAGTTAGGCGTATGCTCCTCTTATAAAGATTCTAATAAAGACAAAGAAGAGTGATCTCTTCTGTCCAAAAGGGTAAACCAACTTTGAAAGAGAAAATAGAGCAACAGACAATATGCCATAAAAGTTACTTAATAGCACTTTCTTTTGTTTTTGATAGCGCAGAAAAGCGCTATTAACCATGCCACTAATGTGAACAATTTTGTTTAATAGCACTTTAAAAGAGCTATTAAAGTACTATTTTTTAATATAAAAATAATAATTAATTAAAATAATAAGTTTGAAGGAGCCAAATGAAATTCGTGGGGGAAAATGAAAATTTTAGCACAAACAGTAGTGTCGGCATGAACCGTCGCTAATATAAGAAAATAAGAATTAATTAAGACAATAACTAATAAGGAGGCAAATGAAATTTGTTATGGGAAATGAATATTTTTTCAAAAACAATAGGGTCGGCCTGAACCGTCGCTAATATAAAAAGAAAATTATTTAATAAATTAACTAAAAAGGAGGCAAACTAAATTGGTGGGTGTAATGAAATTTTCGCACAAACAATAGCATAGGTCCAAATAAATGTTTTGTCAACACCGAGTATTTTTCTCGAAATCAACCCATTTTCAAAATATTTTCATAACAAATGCACTCGAAGGACAAATGAATTAAGTAGTGAAGAAGAAATGATTAAATGTATGCCCCTTTGTTCTTAGTCCGACGACGCTGGCTATATAGGTTATCACTCAAATGCTCACCTTCACTCATGAACTTTAGTTTTATTCGTGCTATATACTTTTGAAGTGAAATGGAGGAAAATGATTAGTTAGGCGTATGCTCCTCTAATAAAGATTCTAATAAAGAAAAAGAAGAGTGATCTCTTCTGTCCAGAAGGGTAAACCAACTTTGACAGAGAAAATAGAGCAACATACAATATGCCATAAAAGTTACTTAATAGCACTTTCTTTTTTTTTGATAGCGCTGAAAAGGGCTATTAACCGTGCCACTAATGTGAACAATTTTGTTTAATTAAAAGAGCTATTAAAGTACTAGTTTTTAATATAAAAATAATAATTAATTAAAACAATAAGTTTAAAGGAGCCAAATGAAATTCATGGGGGAAAATGAAAATTTTAGCACAAATAGTAGCGTCGGCCTGAACCGTCGCTAATATAAGAAAATAAGAATTAATTAAGACAATAACTAATAAGGAGGCACACGATATTTGTTATGGGAAATGAATATTTTTTCAAAAACAATAGCGTCGGCTAGAACTGTCGCTAATATAAAAAAAAAAATTTATTTAAAATAATAACTAAAATAGAGGCAAACTAAATTGGTGGGTGTAATGAAATTTTCACACAAACAGTAACGTAGGTCCAAATAAACATTTTGTCAACACCGAGTATTTTTCTCGAAATCAAACCATTTTCAAAATATTTTCATAACAAATACACTCGAAGGACACATGCATTAAGTAGTGAAGAAGGAATGATTAAATGTATGTCCCTTTGTTCTTAGTCCGACGACGTTGGCTGTATAGGTTATCGCTCGAATGCTCACCTTCACTCATGAACTTTAGTTTTATTCGTGCTATATAATTTTGAAGTAAAACGGAGGAAAATGATTAGTTAGGCGTATGCTCCTCTTATAAAGATTCTAATAAAGACAAAGAAGAGTGATCTCTTCTGTCCAAAAGGGTAAACCAACTTTGAAAGAGAAAATAGAGCAACAGACAATATGCCATAAAAGTTACTTAATAGCACTTTCTTTTGTTTTTGATAGCGCTGAAAAGCGCTATTAACCATGCCACTAATGTGAACGATTTTGTTTAATAGCACTTTAAAAGAGATATTAAAGTACTAGTTTTTAATATAAAAATAATAATTAATTAAAACAATAAGTTTGAAGGAGCCAAATGAAATTCGTGGGGGAAGATGAAAATTTTAGCACAAACAGTAGTGTCGGCCTGAACCGTCGCTAATATAAGAAAATAAGAATTAATTAGGACAATAACTAATAAGGAGGCAAACGAAATTTGTTATGGGAAATGAATATGTTTTCAAAAACAATAGCGTCGGTCTGAACCGTCGCTAATATAAAAAGAAAATAATTTAAAATAATAACTAAAAAGTAGGCAAACTAAATTGGTGGGTGTAATGAAATTTTCGCACAAACAATAGCATAGGACCAAATAAACGTTTTGTCAACACCGAGTATTTTTCTCGAAATCAACCTATTTTCAAAATATTTTCATAACAAATGCACTCGAAGGACACATGCATTAAGTAGTGAAGAAGAAATGATTAAATGTATGCCCCTTTGTTGTTAGTCCGACGAAGCTGGCTGTATAGGTTATCACTCGAATGCTCACCTTCACTCATGAACTTTAGTTTTATTCGTGCTATATACTTTTGAAGTGAAATGGAGGAAAATGATTAGTTAGGCGTATGCTCCTCTTATAAAGATTCTAATAAAGACAAAGAAGAGTGATTTCTTCTGCCCAAAAGGGTAAACCAACTTTCAAAGAGAAAATAGAGCAACATACAATATGCCATAAAAGATAGTTAATAGCACTTTCTTTTGTTTTTGATAGCGCTGAAAAGCGCTATTAACCGTGCCACTAATGTGAACGATTTTGTTTAATTAAAAGAGCTATTAAAGTACTAGTTTTTAATATAAAAATAATAATTAATTAAAACAATAAGTTTAAAGGAGCCAAATAAAATACATGGGGGAAAATGAAAATTTTAGCACAAACAGTAGCGTCGGCTTGAACCGTCGCTAATATAAGAAAATAAGAATTAATTAAGACAATAACTAATAAGGAGGCACACGATATTTGTTATGGGAAATGAATATTTTTTCAAAAACAATAGCGTCGGCCTGAACTGTCGCTAATATAAAAAAAATAATTATTTAAAATAATAACTAAAAAAGAGGCAAACTAAATTGGTGGGTGTAATGAAATTTCCGCATAAAAAGTAGCGTAGGTCCAAATAAACATTTTGTCAACACCGAGTATTTTTCTCGAAATCAAACCATTTTCAAAATATTTTCATAACAAATACACTCGAAGGACACATGCATTAAGTAGTGAAGAAGGAATGATTAAATGTATGTCCCTTTGTTCTTAGTCCGACGATGCTGGTTGTATAGGTTATCGCTCGAATGATCACCTTCACTCATGAACTTTAGTTTTTTTCGTGCTATATACTTTTGAAATGAAATGGAGGAAAATGATTAGTTAGGCGTATGCTCCTCTTATAAAGATTCTAATAAAGACAAAGAAGAGTGATCACTTCTGTCCAAAAGGGTAAACCAACTTTGAAAGAGAAAATAGAGCAACAGACAATATGCCATAAAAGTTACTTAATAGCACTTTCTTTTGTTTTTGATAGCGCTGAAAAGCGCTATTAACCATGCCACTAATGTGAACGATTTTGTTTAATAGAACTTTAAAAGAGCTATTAAAGTACTAGTTTTTAATAAAAAAATAATAATTAATTAAAACAATAAGTTTGAAGGAGCCAAATGAAATTCGTGGGGGAAAATGAAAATTTTAGCACAAACCGTAGTGTCGGCTGAACCGTCGCTAATATAAGAAAATAAGAATTAATTAAAACAATAACTAATAAGGAGGCAAACGAAATTTGTTATGGGAAATGAATATTTTTTCAAAAACAATAGCATCGGCCTTAACCGTCGCTAATATAAAAATAAAATTATTTAAAATAATAACTAAAAAGGAGGCAAACTAAATTGGTGGGTGTAACGAAATTTTCGCACAAACAATAGCATAGGTCCAAATAAACGTTTTGTCAACACCGAGTATTTTTCTCGAAATCAACCCATTTTCAAAATATTTTCATAACAAATGCACTCGAAGGACACATGCATTAAGTAGTGAAGAAGAAATGATTAAATGTATGCCCCTTTGTTATTAGTTCAATGACGCTAGCTGTATAGGTTATCACTCGAATGCTCACCTTCACTCATGAACTTTAGTTTTATTCGTGCTATATACTTTTGAAGTGAAATGGAGGAAAATGATTAGTTAGGCGTATGCTCCTCTTATAAAGATTCTAATAAAGACAAAGAAGAGTGATCTCTTCTGTCCAAAAGGGTAAACCAACTTTGAAAGAGAAAATAGAGCAAAATACAATATGCCATAAAAGTTACTTAATAGTACTTTTTTTTTATAGCGCTGAAAAGCGCTATTAACCGTGCCACTAATGTGAACGATTTTGTTTAATTAAAAGAGCTATTAAAGTACAAGTTTTTAATATAAAAATAATAATTAATTAAAACAATAAGTTTAAAGGAGCCAAATGAAATTCGTGGGGGAAAATGAAAATTTTAGCACAAACAGTAGCGTCGGCCTGAACCGTCGCTAATATAAGAAAATAAGAATTAATTAAGACAATAACTAATAAGGAGGCACACGATATTTGTTATGGGAAATGAATATTTTTTCAAAAACAATAGCGTCGACCTGAACTGTCGCTAATATGAAAAAAATAATTATTTAAAATAATAACTAAAAAAGAGGCAAACTAAATTGGTGGGTGTAATGAAATTTTCGCACAAACAGTAGCGTAGGTCCAAATAAACATTTTGTCAACACCGAGTATTTTTCTCGAAATCAAACTATTTTCATAACAAATACACTCGAAGGACACATGCATTAAGTAGTGAAGAAGGAATGATTAAATGTATGTCCCTTTGTTCTTAGTCCGACGACGCTGGCTATATAGGTTATCGCTCGAATGCTCACCTTCACTCATGAACTTTAGTTTTATTCGTGCTATATTCTTTTGAAGTTAAATGGAGGAAAATGATTAGTTAGGCGTATGCTTCTCTTATAAAGATTCTAATAAAGACAAAGAAGAGTGATCTCTTCTGTCCAAAAGGGTAAACCAACTTTGAAAGAGAAAATAGAGCCACAGACAATATGCCATAAAAGTTACTTAATAGCACTTTATTTTATTTTTGATAGCGCTGAAAAGCGCTATTAACCATGCCACTAATGTGAACGATTTTGTTTAATAGCACTTTAAAAGAGCTATTAAAGTACTAGTTTTTAATATAATAATAATTAATTAAAACAATAAGTTTGAAGGAGCCAAATGAAATTCGTGGGGGAAAATGAAAATTTTAGCACAAACAGTAGTGTCGGCCTGAACCGTCGCTAATATAAGAAAATAAGAATTAATTAAGACAATAACTAATAAGGAGGAAAACGAAATTTGTTATGGTAAATGAATATTTTTTCAAAAACAATAGCGTCGGCCTGAACCGTCGCTAATATAAAAAGAAAATTATTTAAAATAATAACTAAGAAGGAGGCAAACTAAATTGGTGGGCGTAATGAAATTTTCGCACAAACAATAGCATAGGTCCAAATAAACGTTTTGTCAACACCGAGTATTTTTCTCGAAATCAACCCATTTTTCAAAATATTTTCATAACAAATGCACTCGAAGGACACATGCATTAAGTAGTGAAGAAGAAATGATTAAATGTATGCCCCTTTGTTCTTAGTCCGACGACGCTAGCTGTATAGGTTATCACTCGAATGCTCACCTTCACTCATGATCTTTAGTTTTATTCGTGCTCTATACTTTTGAAGTGAAATGGAGGAAAATGATTAGTTAGGCGTATGCTCCTCTTATAAAGATTCTAATAAAGACAAAGAAGAGTGATCTCTTCTGTCCAAAAGGGTAAACCAACTTTGAAAGAGAAAATAGAGCAACATACAATATGCCATAAAAGTTACTTAATAGCACTTTCTTTTTTTTTTATAGCGCTGAAAAGCGCTATTAACCGTGCCACTAATGTGAACGATTTTGTTTAATTAAAAGAGATATTAAAGTACAAGTTTTTAATATAAAATAATAATTAATTAAAACAATAAGTTTAAAGGAGTCAAATGAAATTCGTGGGGGAAAATGAAAATTTTAGCACAAACAGTAGCGTCGGCCTGAACCGTCTCTAATATAAGAAAATAAGAATTAATTAAGACAATAACTAATAAGGAGGCACACGATATTTGTTATGGGAAATGAATATTTTTTCAAAAACAATAGCGTCGACCTGAACTGTCGCTAATATAAAAAAAATTTTATTTAAAATAATAACTAAAAAAGAGGGAAACTAAATTGGTGGGTGTAATGAAATTTTCGCACAAACAGTAGCGTAGGTCCAAAAAAACTATTTTGTCAACACCGATTATTTTTCTCGAAATCAAACCATTTTCAAAATATTTTCATAACAAATACACTCGAAGGACACATGCATTAAGTAGTGAAGAAGGAATGATTAAATGTATGTCCCTTTGTTCTTAGTCCGACGACGCTGGCTGTATAGGTTATCGCTCGAATGCTCACCTTCACTCATGAACTTTAGTTTTATTCGTGCTATATACTTTTGAAGTGAAATGGAGGAAAATGATTAGTTCGGCGTATTCTCCTCTTATAAAGATTCTAATAAAGACAAAGAAGAGTGACCTCTTCTGTCCAAAAGGGTAAACCAACTTTGAAAGAGAAAATAGAGCAACAGACAATATGCCATAAAAGTTACTTAATAGCACTTTCTTTTGTTTTTGTTAGCGCTGAAAAGTGCTATTAACCATGCCACTAATGTGAACGATTTTGTTTAATAGCACTTTAAAAGAGCTATTAAAGTACTAGTTTTTAATATAAAAATAATAATTAATTAAAACAATAAGTTTGAAGGAGCCAAATGAAATTCGTGGGGGAAAATGAAAATTTTAGCACAAACAGTAGTGTCGGCCTGAACTGTCGCTAATATAAGAAAATAAGAATTAATTAAGACAATAACTAATAAGGAGGCAAACGAAATTTGTTATGGGAAATGAATATTTTTTCAAAAACAATAGCGTCGGCCTGAACCGTCGCTAATATAAAAAGAAAATTATTTAAAATAATAACTAAAAAGGAGGCAAACTAAATTGGTGGGCGTAATGAAATTTTCGCACAAACAATAGCATAGGTCCAAATAAACGTTTTGTCAACACCGAGTATTTTTCTCGAAATCAACCCATTTTCAAAATATTTTCATAACAAATGCACTCGAAGGACACATGCATTAAGTAGTGAGGAATAAATGATTAAATGTATGCCCCTTTGTTCTTAGTCCAACGACGCTGGCTGTATAGGTTATCGCTCGAATGCTCACCTTCACTCGTGAACTTTAGTTTTATTCGTGCTATATACTTTTGAAGTGAAATGGATGGAAATGATTAGTTAGGCGTATGCTCCTCTTATAAAGATTCTAATAAAGACAAAGAAGAGTGATCTCTTCTGTCCAAAAGGGTAAACAAACTTTGAAAGAGAAAATAGAGCAACAAACAATATACCATAAAAGTTACTTAATAGCACTTTTTTTGGTTTTTGATAGCGCTGAAAAGCGCTATTAACCGTGCCACTAATGTGAACGATTTTGTTTAATTAAAAGAGCTATTAAAGTACTAGTTTTTAATATAAAAATAATAATTAATTAAAACAATAAGCTTAAAGGAGCCAAATGAAATTTGTGGGGGAAAATGAAAATTTTAGCACAAACAGTAGCGTCGGCCTGAACCGTCGCTAATATAAGAAAATAAGAATTAATTAAGACAATAACTAATATGGAGGCACACGATATTTGTTATGGGAATTGAATATTTTTTCAAAAACAATAGCGTCGACCTAAACTGTCGCTAATATAAAAAAAAATTATTTAAAATAATAACTCAAAAAGAGGCAAACTAAATTGGTGGGTGTAATGAAATTTTCGCACAAACATTAGCGTAGGTCCAAATAAACATTTTGTCAACACCGAGTATTTTTCTCGAAATCAAACCATTTTCAAAATATTTTCATAACAAATACACTCGAAGGACACATGCATTAAGTAGTGAAGAAGGAATGATTAAATGTATGTCCCTTTGTTCTTAGTCCGACGGCGCTGGCTGTATAGGTTATCGCTCGAATGCTCACCTTCACTCATGAACTTTAGTTTTATTCGTGCTATATACTTTTGAAGTGAAATGGAGGAAAATGATTAGTTAGGCGTATGCTCCTCTTATAAAGATTCTAATAAAGACAAAGAAGAGTGATCTCTTCTGTCCAAAAGGGTAAACCAACTTTGAAAGAGAAAATAGAGCAACAGACAATATGCCATAAAAGTTACTTAATAGCACTTTCTTTTGTTTTTGATAGCGCTGAAAAGCGCTATTAACCGTGCCACTAATGTGAACGATTTTGTTTACTAGCACTTTAAAAGAGCTATTAAAGTACTAGTTTTTAATGTAAAAATAATAATTAATTAAAACAATAAGCTCAAAGGTGCCAAATGAAATTCGTGGGGGAAAATGAAAATTTTAGCACAATCAGTAGCGTCGGCCTGAACTGTCGCTAATATAAGAAAATAAGAATTAATTAAGACAATAACTAATAAGGAGGCAGACGAAATTTGTCATCGGAAATGAATATTTTTTCAAAAACAATAGCGTCGGCCTGAACTGTCGCTAATATAAAAAATAATAATAATTTAAAATAATAACTAAAAAAGAGGCAAACTAAATTGGTGGGTGTAATGAAATTTTTGCACAAACAATAGCGTAGGTCCAAATAAACATTTTGTCAACACCGATTATTTTTCTTGAAATCAAACCATTTTCCAAATATTTTCCTAACAAATGCACTCGAAGGACACATGCATTAAGTAGTGAAGAAGGAATGATTAAATGTATTTCCCTTTGTTCTTAGACCGACGACGCTGGCTGTAAAGGTTATCGCTCGAATGCTCACCTTCACTCGTGAACATTAGTTTTATTCGTGCTATATACTTTTGAAGTGAAATGGAGGGAAATGATTAGTTAGGCGTATGCTCCTCTTATAAAGATTCTAATAAAGACAAAGAAGAGTGATCTCTTCTGTCCAAAAGGGTAAACAAACTTTGAAAGAGAAAATAGAGCAACAGACAATATACCATAAAAGTTACTTAATAGCACTTTTTTTGGTTTTTGATAGCGCTGAAAAGCGTTATTAACCGTGCCACTTATGTGAACGATTTTGTTTAATTAAAAGAGCTATTAAAGTACTAGTTTTTAATATAAAAATAATAATTAATTAAAACAATAAGCTTAAAGGAGCCAAATGAAATTCGTGGGGGAAAATGAAAAATTTAGCACAAACAGTAGCGTCGGCCTGAACCGTCGCTAATATAAGAAAATAAGAATTAATTAAGTGAATAACTAATAAGGAGGCACACGATATTTGTTATGGGAAATGAATATTTTTTCAAAAACAATAGCGTCGACCTGAACTGTCGCTAATATAAAAAAAAAATTATTTAAAATAATAACTAAAAAAGAGGGAAACTAAATTGGTGGGTGTAATGAAATTTTCGCACAAACAGTAGCGTAGGTCCAAATAAACATTTTGTCAACACCGAGTATTTTTCTCGAAATCAAACCATTTTCAAAATATTTTCATAACAAATACACTCGAAGGACACATGCATTAAGTAGTGAAGAAGGAATGATTAAATGTATGTCCCTTTGTTCTTAGTCCGACGATGCTGGCTGTATAGGTTATCGCTCGAATGCTCACCTTCACTCATGAACTTTAGTTTTATTCGTGCTATATACTTTTGAAGTGAAATGGAGGAAAATGATTAGTTAGGGGTATGCTCCTCTTATAAAGATTCTAATAAAGACAAAGAAGAGTGATCTCTTCTGTCCAAAAGGTAAACCAACTTTGAAAGAGAAAATGGAGCAACAGACAATATGCCATAAAAGTTACTTAATAGCACTTTCTTTTGTTTTTGATAGCACTGAAAAGCGCTATTAACCATGCCACTAATGTGAACGATTTTGTTTAATAGCACTTTAAAAGAGCTATTAAAGTACTACTTTTTAATATAAAAATAATAATTAATTAAAACAATAAGTTTGAAGGAGCCAAATGAAATTCGTGGGGGAAAATTAAAATTTTAGCACAAACAGTAGTGTCGGCCTGAACCGTCGCTAATATAAGAAAATAAGAATTAATTAAGACAATAACTAATAAGGAGGCAAACAAAATTTGTTATGGGAAATGAATATTTTTTCAAAAACAATAGCGTCGGCCTGAACCGTCGCTAATATAAAAAGAAAATTATTTAAAATAATAACTAAAAAAGAGGCAAACTAAATTGGTGGGTGTAATGAAATTTTCGCACAAACAGTAGCGTAGGTCCAAATAAACATTTTGTCAACACCGAGTATTTTTTTCGAAATCAAACCATATTCAAAATATTTTCATAACAAATACACTCGAAGGATACATGCATTAAGTAGTGAAGAAGGAATGATTAAATGTATGTCCCTTTGTTCTTAGTCCGACGAGGCTGGCTGTATAGGTTATCGCTCGAATGCTCACCTTCACTCATGAACTTTAGTTTTAATCGTGCTATATACTTTTGAAGTGAAATGGAGGAAAATGATTAGTTAGGCGTATGCTCCTCTTATAAAGATTCTAATAAACACAAAGAAGAGTGATCTCTTCTGTCCAAAAGGGTAAACCAACTTTGAAAGAGAAAATAGAGCAACAGACAATATGCCATAAAAGTTACTTAATAGCACTTTCTTTTGTTTTTGATAGCGCTGAAAAGCGCTATTAACCGTGCCACTAATGTGAACGATTTTGTTTAATAGCACTTTAAAAGAGCTATTAAAGTACTAGTTTTTAATATAAAAATAATAATTAATTAAAACAATAAGCTTAAAGGAGCCAAATGAAATTCGTGGGGAAAAATTAAAATTTTAGCACAGACGTAGCATCGGCCTGAACCGTCGCTAATATAAGAAAATAAGAATTAATTAAGACAATAACTAATAAGGAGGCACACGAAATTTCTTATGGGAAATGAATATGTTTTCAAAAACAATAGCGTCGGTCTGAACTGTCGCTAATATAAAAAATAATAATAATTTAAAATAATAACTAAAAAAGAGGCAAACTAAATTGGTGGGTGTAATGAAATTTCGCACAAACAATAGCGTAGGTCCAAATAAACATTTTGTCAACACCGAGTATTTTTCTTGAAATCAAACCATTTTCCAAATATTTTCATAAAAATTGCACTCGAAGTACACATGCATTAAGAAGTGAAGAAGGAATGATTAAATGTATTTCCCTTTGTTCTTAGACCGAAGACGCAAGCTGTATAGGTTATCGCTCGAATGCTCACCTTCAATCGTGAACTTTAGTTTTATTCGTGTTATATACTTTTGAAGTGAAATGGAGGGAAATGATTAGTTAGGCGTATGCTCCTCTTATAAAGATTCTAATAAAGACAAAGAAGAGTGATCTCTTCTGTCCAAAAGGGTAAACAAACTTTGAAAGAGAAAATAGAGCAGCAGACAATATGCCATCAAAGTTACTTAATAGAACTTTTTTTGGTTTTTGATAGCGCTGAAAAGCGCTATTAACCGTGTCACTAATGTGAACGATTTTGTTTAATTAAAAGAGCTATTAAAGTACTAGTTTTTAATATAAAAATAATAATTAATTAAAACAATAAGCTTAAAGGAGCCAAATGAAATTCGTGGGGGAAAATGAAAATTTTAGCACAAACAGTAGCGTCAGCCAGAACCGTCGCTAATATAAGAAAATAAGAATTAATTAAGTGAATAACTAATAAGGAGGCACACGATATTTGTTATGGGAAATGAATATTTTTTCAAAAACAATAGCGTCGACCTGAACTGTCGCTAATATAAAAAAAATTAATTATTTAAAATAATAACTAAAAAAGAGGCAAACTAAATTGGTGGGTGTAATGAAATTTTCGCACAAACAGTAGCGTAGGTCCAAATAAACATTTTGTCAACACCGAGTATTTTTTTCGAAATCAAACCATATTCAAAATATTTTCATAACAAATACACTCGAAGGATACATGCATTAAGTAGTGAAGAAGGAATGATTAAATGTCTGTCCCTTTGTTCTTAGTCTGACGACGCTGGCTGTATAGGTTATCGCTCGAATGCTCACCTTCACTCATGAACTTTAGTTTTAATCGTGCTATATACTTTTGAAGTGAAATGGAGGAAAATGATTAGTTAGGCGTATGCTCCTCTTATAAAGATTCTAATAAAGACAAAGAAGAGTGATCTCTTATGTCCAAAAGGGTAAACCAACTTTGAAAGAGAAAATAGAGCAACAGACAATATGCCATTAAAGTTACTTAATAGCACTTTCTTTTGTTTTTGATAGCGCTGAAAAGCGCTATTAACCGTGGCACTAATGTGAACGATTTTGTTTAATAGCACTTTAAAATAGCTATTAAAGTACTAGTTTTTAATATAAAAATAATAATTAATTAAAACAATAAGCTTAACGGAGCCAAATGAAATTCGTGGGGGAAAATGAAAATTTTAGCACAAACAGTAGCGTCGGCCTGAACCGTCGCTAATATAAGAAAATAAGAATTAATTAAGTGAATAACTAATAAGGAGGCACACGATATTTGTTATGGGAAATGAATATTTTTTCAAAAACAATAGCGTCGACCTGAACTGTCGCTAATATAAAAAAAAATTAATTATTTAAAATAATAACTAAAAAAGAGGCAAACTAAATTGGTGGGTGTAATGAAATTTTCGCACAAACAGTAGCGTAGGTCCAAATAAACATTTTGTCAACACCGAGTATTTTTTTCGAAATCAAACCATATTCAAAATATTTTCATAACAAATACACTCGAAGGATACATGCATTAAGTAGTGAAGAAGGAATGATTAAATGTATCTCCCTTTGTTCTTAGTCTGACGACGCTGGCTGTATAGGTTATCGCTCGAATGCTCACCTTCACTCATGAACTTTAGTTTTATTCGTGCTATATAATTTTGAAGTGAAATGGAGGAAAATGATTAGTTAGGTGTATGCTCCTCTTATAAAGATTCTAATAAAGACAAAGAAGAGTGATCTCTTCTGTCCAAAAGGGTAAACCAACTTTGAAAGAGAAAATAGAGCAACAGACAATATGCCATAAAAGTTACTTAATAGCACTTTCTTTTGTTTTTGATAGCGCTGAAAAGCGCTATTAACCGTGGCACTAATGTGAACGATTTTGTTTAATAGCACTTTAAAAGAGCTATTAAAGTACTAGTTTTTAATATAAAAATAATAATTAATTAAAACAATAAGCTTAACGGAGCCAAATGAAATTCGTGGGGGAAAATGAAAATTTTAGCACAAACAGTAGCGTCGGCCTGAACCGTCGGTAATATAAGAAAATAAGAATTAATTAAGTGAATAACTAATAAGGAGGCACACGATATTTGTTATGGGAAATGAATATTTTTTCAAAAACAATAGCGTCGACCTGAACTGTCGCTAATATAAAAAAAAATTAATTATTTAAAATAATAACTAAAAAAGAGGCAAACTAAATTGGTGGGTGTAATGAAATTTTCGCACAAACAGTAGCGTAGGTCCAAATAAACATTTTGTCAACACCGAGTATTTTTTTCGAAATCAATCCATATTCAATATATTTTCATAACAAATACACTCGAAGGATACATGCATTAAGTAGTGAAGAAGGAATGATTAAATGTATCTCCCTTTGTTCTTAGTCTGACGACGCTGGCTGTATAGGTTATCGCTCGAATGCTCACCTTCACTCATGAACTTTAGTTTTATTCGTGCTATATACTTTTGAAGTTAAATGGAGGAAAATGATTAGTTAGGTGTATGCTCCTCTTATAAAGATTCTAATAAAGACAAAGAAGAGTGATCTCTTCTGTCCAAAAGGGTAAACCAACTTTGAAAGAGAAAATAGAGCAACAGACAATATGCCATAAAAGTTACTTAATAGCACTTTCTTTTGTTTTTGATAGCGCTGAAAAGCGCTATTAACCGTGGCACTAATGTGAACGATTTTGTTTAATAGCACTTTAAAAGAGCTATTAAAGTACTAGTTTTTAATATAAAAATAATAATTAATTAAAACAATAAGCTTAACGGAGCCAAATGAAATTCGTGGGGGAAAATGAAAATTTTAGCACAAACAGTAGCGTCGGCCTGAACCGTCGCTAATATAAGAAAATAAGAATTAATTAAGTGAATAAATAATAAGGAGGCACACGATATTTGTTATGGGAAATGAATATTTTTTCAAAAACAATAGCGTCGACCTGAACTGTTGCTAATATAAACAAAATTAATTATTTAAAATAATAACTAAAAAAGAGGCAAACTAAATTGGTGGGTGTAATGAAATTTTCGCACAAACAGTAGCGTAGGTCCAAATAAACATTTTGTCAACACCGAGTATTTTTTTCGAAATCAAACCATATTCAAAATATTTTCATAACAAATACACTCGAAGGATACATGCATTAAGTAGTGAAGAAGGAATGATTAAATGTATGTCCCTTTGTTCTTAGTCCGACGAGGCTGGCTGTATAGGTTATCGCTCGAATGCTCACCTTCACTCATGAACTTTAGTTTTAATCGTGCTATATACTTTTGAAGTGAAATGGAGGAAAATGATTAGTTAGGCGTATGCTCCTCTTATAAAGATTCTAATAAACACAAAGAAGAGTGATATCTTCTGTCCAAAAGGGTAAACCAACTTTGAAAGAGAAAATAGAGCAACAGACAATATGCCATAAAAGTTACTTAATAGCACTTTCTTTTGTTTTTGATAGCGCTGAAAAGCGCTATTAACCGTGCCACTAATGTGAACGATTTTGTTTAATAGCACTTTAAAAGAGCTATTAAAGTACTAGTTTTTAATATAAAAATAATAATTAATTAAAACAATAAGCTTAAAGGAGCCAAATGAAATTCGTGGGGAAAAATTAAAATTTTAGCACAGACGTAGCGTCGGCCTGAACCGTCGCTAATATAAGAAAATAAGAATTAATTAAGACAATAACTAATAAGGAGGCACACGAAATTTCTTATGGGAAATGAATATGTTTTCAAATACAATAGCGTCGGTCTGAACTGTCGCTAATATAAAAAATAATATCAATTTAAAATAATAACTAAAAAAGAGGCAAACTAAATTGGTGGGTGTAATGAAATTTCGCACAAACAATAGCGTAGGTCCAAATAAACATTTTGTCAACACCGAGTATTTTTCTTGAAATCAAACCATTTTCCAAATATTTTCATAAAAATTGCACTCGAAGTACACATGCATTAAGAAGTGAAGAAGGAATGATTAAATGTATTTCCCTTTGTTCTTAGACCGAAGACGCAAGCTGTATAGGTTATCGCTCGAATGCTCACCTTCAATCGTGAACTTTAGTTTTATTCGTGTTATATACTTTTGAAGTGAAATGGAGGGAAATGATTAGTTAGGCGTATGCTCCTCTTATAAAGATTCTAATAAAGACAAAGAAGAGTGATCTCTTCTGTCCAAAAGGGTAAACAAACTTTGAAAGAGAAAATAGAGCAGCAGACAATATGCCATAAAAGTTACTTAATAGAACTTTTTTTGGTTTTTGATAGCGCTGAAAAGCGCTATTAACCGTGTCACTAATGTGAACGATTTTGTTTAATTAAAAGAGCTATTAAAGTACTAGTTTTTAATATAAAAATAATAATTAATTAAAACAATAAGCTTAAAGGAGCCAAATGAAATTCGTGGGGGAAAATGAAAATTTTAGCACAAACAGTAGCGTCGGCCAGAACCGTCGCTAATATAAGAAAATAAGAATTAATTAAGTGAATAACTAATAAGGAGGCACACGATATTTGTTATGGGAAATGAATATTTTTTCAAAAACAATAGCGTCGACCTGAACTGTCGCTAATATAAAAAAAATTAATTATTTAAAATAATAACTAAAAAAGAGGCAAACTAAATTGGTGGGTGTAATGAAATTTTCGCACAAACAGTAGCGTAGGTCCAAATAAACATTTTGTCAACACCGAGTATTTTTTTCGAAATCAAACCATATTCAAAATATTTTCATAACAAATACACTCGAAGGATACATGCATTAAGTAGTGAAGAAGGAATGATTAAATGTCTGTCCCTTTGTTCTTAGTCTGACGACGCTGGCTGTATAGGTTATCGCTCGAATGCTCACCTTCACTCATGAACTTTAGTTTTAATCGTGCTATATACTTTTGAAGTGAAATGGAGGAAAATGATTAGTTAGGCGTATGCTCCTCTTATAAAGATTCTAATAAAGACAAAGAAGAGTGATCTCTTATGTCCAAAAGGGTAAACCAACTTTGAAAGAGAAAATAGAGCAACAGACAATATGCCATTAAAGTTACTTAATAGCACTTTCTTTTGTTTTTGATAGCGCTGAAAAGCGCTATTAACCGTGGCACTAATGTGAACGATTTTGTTTAATAGCACTTTAAAAGAGCTATTAAAGTACTAGTTTTTAATATAAAAATAATATTTAATTAAAACAATAAGCTTAACGGAGGCAAATGAAATTCGTGGGGGAAAATGAAAATTTTAGCACAAACAGTAGCGTCGGCCTGAACCGTCGCTAATATAAGAAAATAAGAATTAATTAAGTGAATAACTAATAAGGAGGCACACGATATTTGTTATGGGAAATGAATATTTTTTCAAAAACAATAGCGTCGACCTGAACTGTCGCTAATATAAACAAAATTAATTATTTAAAATAATAACTAAAAAAGAGGCAAACTAAATTGGTGGGTGTAATGAAATTTTCGCACAAACAATAGCGTAGGTCCAAATAAACATTTTGTCAACACCGAGTATTTTTTTCGAAATTAAACCATATTCAAAATATTTTCATAACAAATACACTCGAAGGATACATGCATTAAGTAGTGAAGAAGGAATGATTAAATGTATGTCCCTTTGTTCTTAGTCCGACGAGGCTGGCTGTATAGGTTATCGCTCGAATGCTCACCTTCACTCATGAACTTTAGTTTTAATCGTGCTATATACTTTTGAAGTGAAATGGAGGAAAATGATTAGTTAGGCGTATGCTCCTCTTATAAAGATTCTAATAAACACAAAGAAGAGTGATCTCTTCTGTCCAAAAGGGTAAACCAACTTTGAAAGAGAAAATAGAGCAACAGACAATATGCCATAAAAGTTACTTAATAGCACTTTCTTTTGTTTTTGATAGCGCTGTAAAGCGCTATTAACCGTGCCACTAATGTGAACGATTTTGTTTAATAGCACTTTAAAAGAGCTATTAAAGTACTAGTTTTTAATATAAAAATAATAATTAATTAAAACAATAAGCTTAAAGGAGCCAAATGAAATTCGTGGGGAAAAATTAAAATTTTAGCACAGACGTAGCGTCGGCCTGAACCGTCGCTAATATAAGAAAATAAGAATTAATTAAGACAATAACTAATAAGGAGGCACACGAAATTTCTTATGGGAAATGAATATGTTTTCAAATACAATAGCGTCGGTCTGAACTGTCGCTAATATAAAAAATAATATCAATTTAAAATAATAACTAAAAAAGAGGCAAACAAAATTGGTGGGTGTAATGAAATTTCGCACAAACAATAGCGTAGGTCCAAATAAACATTTTGTCAACACCGAGTATTTTTCTTGAAATCAAACCATTTTCCAAATATTTTCATAAAAATTGCACTCGAAGTACACATGCATTAAGAAGTGAAGAAGGAATGATTAAATGTATTTCCCTTTGTTCTTAGACCGAAGACGCAAGCTGTATAGGTTATCGCTCGAATGCTCACCTTCAATCGTGAACTTTAGTTTTATTCGTGTTATATACTTTTGAAGTGAAATGGAGGGAAATGATTAGTTAGGCGTATGCTCCTCTTATAAAGATTCTAATAAAGACAAAGAAGAGTGATCTCTTCTGTCCAAAAGGGTAAACAAACTTTGAAAGAGAAAATAGAGCAGCAGACAATATGCCATAAAAGTTACTTAATAGAACTTTTTTTGGTTTTTGATAGCGCTGAAAAGCGCTATTAACCGTGTCACTAATGTGAACGATTTTGTTTAATTAAAAGAGCTATTAAAGTACTAGTTTTTAATATAAAAATAATAATTAATTAAAACAATAAGCTTAAAGGAGCCAAATGAAATTCGTGGGGGAAAATGAAAATTTTAGCACAAACAGTAGCGTCGGCCAGAACCGTCGCTAATATAAGAAAATAAGAATTAATTAAGTGAATAACTAATAAGGAGGCACACGATATTTGTTATGGGAAATGAATATTTTTTCAAAAACAATAGCGTCGACCTGAACTGTCGCTAATATAAAAAAAATTAATTATTTAAAATAATAACTAAAAAAGAGGCAAACTAAATTGGTGGGTGTAATGAAATTTTCGCACAAACAGTAGCGTAGGTCCAAATAAACATTTTGTCAACACCGAGTATTTTTTTCGAAATCAAACCATATTCAAAATATTTTCATAACAAATACACTCGAAGGATACATGCATTAAGTAGTGAAGAAGGAATGATTAAATGTCTGTCCCTTTGTTCTTAGTCTGACGACGCTGGCTGTATAGGTTATCGCTCGAATGCTCACCTTCACTCATGAACTTTAGTTTTAATCGTGCTATATACTTTTGAAGTGAAATGGAGGAAAATGATTAGTTAGGCGTATGCTCCTCTTATAAAGATTCTAATAAAGACAAAGAAGAGTGATCTCTTATGTCCAAAAGGGTAAACCAACTTTGAAAGAGAAAATAGAGCAACAGACAATATGCCATTAAAGTTACTTAATAGCACTTTCTTTTGTTTTTGATAGCGCTGAAAAGCGCTATTAACCGTGGCACTAATGTGAACGATTTTGTTTAATAGCACTTTAAAAGAGCTATTAAAGTACTAGTTTTTAATATAAAAATAATATTTAATTAAAACAATAAGCTTAACGGAGGCAAATGAAATTCGTGGCGGAAAATGAAAATTTTAGCACAAACAGTAGCGTCGGCCTGAACCGTCGCTAATATAAGAAAATAAGAATTAATTAAGTGAATAACTAATAAGGAGGCACACGATATTTGTTATGGGAAATGAATATTTTTTCAAAAACAATAGCGTCGACCTGAACTGTCGCTAATATAAACAAAATTAATTATTTAAAATAATAACTAAAAAAGAGGCAAACTAAATTGGTGGGTGTAATGAAATTTTCGCACAAACAGTAGCGTAGGTCCAAATAAACATTTTGTCAACACCGAGTATTTTTTTCGAAATTAAACCATATTCAAAATATTTTCATAACAAATACACTCGAAGGATACATGCATTAAGTAGTGAAGAAGGAATGATTAAATGTATGTCCCTTTGTTCTTAGTCCGACGAGGCTGGCTGTATAGGTTATCGCTCGAATGCTCACCTTCACTCATGAACTTTAGTTTTAATCGTGCTATATACTTTTGAAGTGAAATGGAGGAAAATGATTAGTTAGGCGTATGCTCCTCTTATAAAGATTCTAATAAACACAAAGAAGAGTGATCTCTTCTGTCCAAAAGGGTAAACCAACTTTGAAAGAGAAAATAGAGCAACAGACAATATGCCATAAAAGTTACTTAATAGCACTTTCTTTTGTTTTTGATAGCGCTGAAAAGCGCTATTAACCGTGCCACTAATGTGAACGATTTTGTTTAATAGCACTTTAAAAGAGCTATTAAAGTACTAGTTTTTAATATAAAAATAATAATTAATTAAAACAATAAGCTTAAAGGAGCCAAATGAAATTCGTGGGGAAAAATTAAAATTTTAGCACAGACGTAGCGTCGGCCTGAACCGTCGCTAATATAAGAAAATAAGAATTAATTAAGACAATAACTAATAAGGAGGCACACGAAATTTCTTATGGGAAATGAATATGTTTTCAAATACAATAGCGTCGGTCTGAACTGTCGCTAATATAAAAAATAATATCAATTTAAAATAATAACTAAAAAAGAGGCAAACAAAATTGGTGGGTGTAATGAAATTTCGCACAAACAATAGCGTAGGTCCAAATAAACATTTTGTCAACACCGAGTATTTTTCTTGAAATCAAACCATTTTCCAAATATTTTCATAAAAATTGCACTCGAAGTACACATGCATTAAGAAGTGAAGAAGGAATGATTAAATGTATTTCCCTTTGTTCTTAGACCGAAGACGCAAGCTGTATAGGTTATCGCTCGAATGCTCACCTTCAATCGTGAACTTTAGTTTTATTCGTGTTATATACTTTTGAAGTGAAATGGAGGGAAATGATTAGTTAGGCGTATGCTCCTCTTATAAAGATTCTAATAAAGACAAAGAAGAGTGATCTCTTCTGTCCAAAAGGGTAAACAAACTTTGAAAGAGAAAATAGAGCAGCAGACAATATGCCATAAAAGTTACTTAATAGAACTTTTTTTGGTTTTTGATAGCGCTGAAAAGCGCTATTAACCGTGTCACTAATGTGAACGATTTTGTTTAATTAAAAGAGCTATTAAAGTACTAGTTTTTAATATAAAAATAATAATTAATTAAAACAATAAGCTTAAAGGAGCCAAATGAAATTCGTGGGGGAAAATGAAAATTTTAGCACAAACAGTAGCGTCGGCCAGAACCGTCGCTAATATAAGAAAATAAGAATTAATTAAGTGAATAACTAATAAGGAGGCACACGATATTTGTTTTGGGAAATGAATATTTTTTCAAAAACAATAGCGTCGACCTGAACTGTCGCTAATATAAAAAAAATTAATTATTTAAAATAATAACTAAAAAAGAGGCAAACTAAATTGGTGGGTGTAATGAAATTTTCGCACAAACAGTAGCGTAGGTCCAAATAAACATTTTGTCAACACCGAGTATTTTTTTCGAAATCAAACCATATTCAAAATATTTTCATAACAAATACACTCGAAGGATACATGCATTAAGTAGTGAAGAAGGAATGATTAAATGTCTGTCCCTTTGTTCTTAGTCTGACGACGCTGGCTGTATAGGTTATCGCTCGAATGCTCACCTTCACTCATGAACTTTAGTTTTAATCGTGCTATATACTTTTGAAGTGAAATGGAGGAAAATGATTAGTTAGGCGTATGCTCCTCTTATAAAGATTCTAATAAAGACAAAGAAGAGTGATCTCTTCTGTCCAAAAGGGTAAACCAACTTTGAAAGAGAAAATAGAGCAACAGACAATATGCCATTAAAGTTACTTAATAGCACTTTCTTTTGTTTTTGATAGCGCTGAAAAGCGCTATTAACCGTGGCACTAATGTGAACGATTTTGTTTAATAGCACTTTAAAAGAGCTATTAAAGTACTAGTTTTTAATATAAAAATAATATTTAATTAAAACAATAAGCTTAACGGAGGCAAATGAAATTCGTGGGGGAAAATGAAAATTTTAGCACAAACAGTAGCGTCGGCCTGAACCGTCGCTAATATAAGAAAATAAGAATTAATTAAGTGAATAACTAATAAGGAGGCACACGATATTTGTTATGGGAAATGAATATTTTTTCAAAAACAATAGCGTCGACCTGAACTGTCGCTAATATAAAAAAAAATTAATTATTTAAAATAATAACTAAAAAAGAGGCAAACTAAATTGGTGGGTGTAATGAAATTATCGCACAAACAGTAGCGTAGGTCCAAATAAACATTTTTTCAACACCGAGTATTTTTTTCGAAATCAAACCATATTCAAAATATTTTCATAACAAATACACTCGAAGGATACATGCATTAAGTAGTAAAGAAGGAATGATTAAATGTCTGTCCCTTTGTTCTTAGTCTGACAACGCTGGCTGTATAGGTTATCGCTCGAATGCTCACCTTCACTCATGAACTTTAGTTTTATTCGTGCTATATACTTTTGAAGTGAAATGGAGGAAAATGATTAGTTAGGTGTATGCTCCTCTTATAAAGATTCTAATAAAGACAAAGAAGAGTGATCTCTTCTGTCCAAAAGGGTAAACCAACTTTGAAAGAGAAAATAGAGCAGCAGACAATATGCCATAAAAGTTACTTAATAGAACTTTTTTTGGTTTTTGATAGCGCTGAAAAGCGCTATTAACCGTGTCACTAATGTGAACGATTTTGTTTAATTAAAAGAGCTATTAAAGTACTAGTTTTTAATATAAAAATAATAATTAATTAAAACAATAAGCTTAAAGGAGCCAAATGAAATTCGTGGGGGAAAATGAAAATTTTAGCACAAACAGTAGCGTCGGCCAGAACCGTCGCTAATATAAGAAAATAAGAATTAATTAAGTGAATAACTAATAAGGAGGCACACGATATTTGTTATGGGAAATGAATATTTTTTCAAAAACAATAGCGTCGACCTGAACTGTCGCTAATATAAAAAAAATTAATTATTTAAAATAATAACTAAAAAAGAGGCAAACTAAATTGGTGGGTGTAATGAAATTTTCGCACAAACAGTAGCGTAGGTCCAAATAAACATTTTGTCAACACCGAGTATTTTTTTCGAAATCAAACCATATTCAAAATATTTTCATAACAAATACACTCGAAGGATACATGCATTAAGTAGTGAAGAAGGAATGATTAAATGTCTGTCCCTTTGTTCTTAGTCTGACGACGCTGGCTGTATAGGTTATCGCTCGAATGCTCACCTTCACTCATGAACTTTAGTTTTAATCGTGCTATATACTTTTGAAGTGAAATGGAGGAAAATGATTAGTTAGGCGTATGCTCCTCTTATAAAGATTCTAATAAAGACAAAGAAGAGTGATCTCTTCTGTCCAAAAGGGTAAACCAACTTTGAAAGAGAAAATAGAGCAACAGACAATATGCCATTAAAGTTACTTAATAGCACTTTCTTTTGTTTTTGATAGCGCTGAAAAGCGCTATTAACCGTGGCACTAATGTGAACGATTTTGTTTAATAGCACTTTAAAAGAGCTATTAAAGTACTAGTTTTTAATATAAAAATAATATTTAATTAAAACAATAAGCTTAACGGAGGCAAATGAAATTCGTGGGGGAAAATGAAAATTTTAGCACAAACAGTAGCGTCGGCCAGAACCGTCGCTAATATAAGAAAATAAGAATTAATTAAGTGAATAACTAATAAGGAGGCACACGATATTTGTTATGGGAAATGAATATTTTTTCAAAAACAATAGCGTCGACCTGAACTGTCGCTAATATAAAAAAAATTAATTATTTAAAATAATAACTAAAAAAGAGGCAAACTAAATTGGTGGGTGTAATGAAATTTTCGCACAAACAGTAGCGTAGGTCCAAATAAACATTTTGTCAACACCGAGTATTTTTTTCGAAATCAAACCATATTCAAAATATTTTCATAACAAATACACTCGAAGGATACATGCATTAAGTAGTGAAGAAGGAATGATTAAATGTCTGTCCCTTTGTTCTTAGTCTGACGACGCTGGCTGTATAGGTTATCGCTCGAATGCTCACCTTCACTCATGAACTTTAGTTTTAATCGTGCTATATACTTTTGAAGTGAAATGGAGGAAAATGATTAGTTAGGCGTATGCTCCTCTTATAAAGATTCTAATAAAGACAAAGAAGAGTGATCTCTTCTGTCCAAAAGGGTAAACCAACTTTGAAAGAGAAAATAGAGCAACAGACAATATGCCATTAAAGTTACTTAATAGCACTTTCTTTTGTTTTTGATAGCGCTGAAAAGCGCTATTAACCGTGGCACTAATGTGAACGATTTTGTTTAATAGCACTTTAAAAGAGCTATTAAAGTACTAGTTTTTAATATAAAAATAATATTTAATTAAAACAATAAGCTTAACGGAGGCAAATGAAATTCGTGGGGGAAAATGAAAATTTTAGCACAAACAGTAGCGTCGGCCTGAACCGTCGCTAATATAAGAAAATAAGAATTAATTAAGTGAATAACTAATAAGGAGGCACACGATATTTGTTATGGGAAATGAATATTTTTTCAAAAACAATAGCGTCGACCTGAACTGTCGCTAATATAAAAAAAAATTAATTATTTAAAATAATAACTAAAAAAGAGGCAAACTAAATTGGTGGGTGTAATGAAATTATCGCACAAACAGTAGCGTAGGTCCAAATAAACATTTTTTCAACACCGAGTATTTTTTTCGAAATCAAACCATATTCAAAATATTTTCATAACAAATACACTCGAAGGATACATGCATTAAGTAGTGAAGAAGGAATGATTAAATGTCTGTCCCTTTGTTCTTAGTCTGACAACGCTGGCTGTATAGGTTATCGCTCGAATGCTCACCTTCACTCATGAACTTTAGTTTTATTCGTGCTATATACTTTTGAAGTGAAATGGAGGAAAATGATTAGTTAGGTGTATGCTCCTCTTATAAAGATTCTAATAAAGACAAAGAAGAGTGATCTCTTCTGTCCAAAAGGGTAAACCAACTTTGAAAGAGAAAATAGAGCAACAGACAATATGCCATAAAAGTTACTTAATAGCACTTTCTTTTGTTTTTGATAGCGCTGAAAAGCGCTATTAACCGTGGCACTAATGTGAACGATTTTGTTTAATAGCACTTTAAAAGAGCTATTAAAGTACTAGTTTTTAATATAAAAATAATATTTAATTAAAACAATAAGCTTAACGGAGGCAAATGAAATTCGTGGGGGAAAATGAAAATTTTAGCACAAACAGTAGCGTCGGCCTGAACCGTCGCTAATATAAGAAAATAAGAATTAATTAAGTGAATAACTAATAAGGAGGCACACGATATTTGTTATGGGAAATGAATATTTTTTCAAAAACAATAGCGTCGACCTGAACTGTCGCTAATATAAATAAAAATTAATTATTTAAAATAATAACTAAAAAAGAGGCAAACTAAATTGGTGGGTGTAATGAAATTATCGCACAAACAGTAGCGTAGGTCCAAATAAACATTTTTTCAACACCGAGTATTTTTTTCGAAATCAAACCATATTCAAAATATTTTCATAACAAATACACTCGAAGGATACATGCATTAAGTAGTGAAGAAGGAATGATTAAATGTCTGTCCCTTTGTTCTTAGTCTGACAACGCTGGCTGTATAGGTTATCGCTCGAATGCTCACCTTCACTCATGAACTTTAGTTTTATTCGTGCTATATACTTTTGAAGTGAAATGGAGGAAAATGATTAGTTAGGTGTATGCTCCTCTTATAAAGATTCTAATAAAGACAAAGAAGAGTGATCTCTTCTGTCCAAAAGGGTAAACCAACTTTGAAAGAGAAAATAGAGCAACAGACAATATGCCATAAAAGTTACTTAATAGCACTTTCTTTTGTTTTTGATAGCGCTGAAAAGCGCTATTAACCGTGGCACTAATGTGAACGATTTTGTTTAATAGCACTTTAAAAGAGCTTTTAAAGTACTAGTTTTTAATATAAAAATAATAATTAATTAAAACAATAAGCTTAACGGAGCCAAATGAAATTCGTGGGGGAAAATGAAAATTTTAGCACAAACAGTAGCGTCGGCCTGAACCGTCGCTAATATAAGAAAATAAGAATTAATTAAGTGAATAACTAATAAGGAGGCACACGATATTTGTTATGGGAAATGAATATTTTTTCAAAAACAATAGCGTAGACCTGAACTGTCGCTAATATAAACAAAAATAATTATTTAAAATAATAACTAAAAAAGAGGCAAACTAAATTGGTGGGTGTAATGAAATTTTCGCACAAACAGTAGTGTAGGTCCAAATAAACATTTTGTCAACACCGAGTATTTTTTTCGAAATCAAACCATATTCAAAATATTTTCATAACAAATACACTCGAAGGATACATGCATTAAGTAGTGAAGAAGGAATGATTAAATGTATGTCCCTTTGTTCTTAGTCTGACGACGCTATCTGTATAGGTTATCGCTCGAATGCTCACCTTCACTCATGAACTTTAGTTTTATTCGTGCTATATACTTTTGAAGTGAAATGGAGGAAAATGATTAGTTAGGCGTATGCTCCTCTTATAAAGATTCTAATAAAGACAAAGAAGAGTGATCTCTTCTGTCCAAAAGGGTAAACCAACTTTGAAAGAGAAAATAGAGCAACAGACAATATGCCATAAAAGTTACTTAATAGCACTTTCTTTTGTTTTTGATAGCGCTGAAAAGCGCTATTAACCGTGGCACTAATGTGAACGATTTTGTTTAATAGCACTTTAAAAGAGCTATTAAAGTACTAGTTTTTAATATAAAAATAATAATTAATTAAAACAATAAGCTTAACGGAGCCAAATGAAATTCGTGGGGGAAAATGAAAATTTTAGCACAAACAGTAGTGTCGGCCTGAACCGTCGCTAATATAAGAAAATAAGAATTAATTAAGTGAATAACTAATAAGGAGGCATACGATATTTGTTATGGGAAATGAATATTTTTTCAAAAACAATAGCGTCGACCTGAACTGTCGCTAATATAAACAAAATTAATTATTTAAAATAATAACTAAAAAAGAGGCAAACTAAATTGGTGGGTGTAATGAAATTTTCGCACAAACAGTAGCGTAGGTCCAAATAAACATTTTGTCAACACCGAGTATTTTTTTCGAAATCAAACCATATTCAAAATATTTTCATAACAAATACACTCGAAGGATACATGCATTAAGTAGTGAAGAAGGAATGATTAAATGTATGTCCTTTTGTTCTTAGTCCGACGATGCTGGCTGTATAGGTTATCGCTCGAATGCTCACCTTCACTCATGAACTTTAGTTTTATTCGTGCTATATACTTTTGAAGTGAAATGGAGGAAAATGATTAGGTAGGCGTATGCTCCTCTTATAAAGATTCTAATAAAGACAAAGAAGAGTGATCTCTTCTGTCCAAAAGGGTAAACCAACTTTGAAAGAGAAAATAGAGCAACCGACAATATGCCATAAAAGTTACTTAATAGCACTTTCTTTTGTTTTTGATAGCGCTGAAAAGCGCTATTAACCGTGCCACTAATGTGAACGATTTTGTTTAATAGAACTTTAAAAGATCTATTAAAGTACTAGTTTTTAATATAAAAATAATAATTAATTAAAACAATAAGCTTAAAGGAGCCAAATGAAAATCGTGGGGGAAAATGAAAATTTTAGCACAAACATTAGCGTCGGCCTGAACCGTCGCTAATATAAAAAATAAGAATTAATTAAGACAATAATTAATAAGGAGGCACACGAAATTTCTTATGGGAAATGAATATGTTTTCAAAAACAATAGCGTCGGTCTGAACTGTCGCTAATATAAAAAATAATAATAATTTAAAATAATAACTAAAAAAGAGGCAAACTAAATTGGTGGGTGTAATGAAATTTTCGCACAAACAATAGCGTAGGTCCAAATAAACATTTTGTCAACACCGAGTATTTTTCTTGAAATCAAACCATTTTCCAAATATTTTCATAACAAATGCACTCGAAGGACACATGCATTAAGTAGTGAAGAAGGAATGATTAAATGTATTTCCCTTTGTTCTTAGACCGACGACGCTGGCTATATAGGTTATCTCTCGAATGCTCTCCTTCACTCGTGAACTTTAGTTTTATTCGTGCTATATACTTTTGAAGTGAAATGGAGGGAAATGATTAGTTAGCCGTATGCTCCTCTTATAAAGATTCTAATAAAGACAAAGAAGAGTGATCTCTTCTGTCCAAAAGGGTAAACCAACTTTGAAAGAGAAAATAGAGCAACAGACAATATGCCATAAAAGTTACTTAATAGCACTTTCTTTTGTTTTTGATAGCGCTGAAAAGCGCTATTAACCGTGCCACTAATGTGAACGATTTTGTTTAATAGCACTTTAAAAGAGCTATTAAAGTACTAGTTTTTAATATAAAAAAAATAATTAATTAAAACAATAAGCTTAAAGGAGCCAAATGAAATTCGTGGGGGAAAATGAAAATTTTAGTACAAACAGTAGCGTCGGCCTGAACCGTCGCTAATATAAGAAAATAAGAATTAATTAAGACAATAACTAATAAGGAGGCAGACGAAATTTGTTATGGGAAAAGAATATTTTTTCAAAATCAATAGCGTCGGCCTGAACTGTCGCTAATATAAAAAATAATAATAATTTAAAATAATAACTAAAAAAGAGGCAAACTAAATTGGTGGGTGTAATGAAATTTTCGCACAAACAATAGCGTAGGTCCAAATAAACATTTTGTCAACACCGATTATTTTTCTAGAAATCAAACCATTTTCCAAATATTTTCATAACAAATGCACTCGAAGGACACATGCATTAAGTAGTGAAGAAGGAATGATTAAATGTATTTCCCTTTGTTCTTAGACCGACGACGCTGGCTGTATAGGTTATCGCTCGAATGCTCACCTTCACTCGTGAACTTTAGTTTTATTCGTGCTATATACTTTTGAAGTGAAATGGAGGGAAATGATTAGTTAGGCGTATGCTCCTCTTATAAAGATTCTAATAAAGACAAAGAAGAGTGATCTCTTCTGTCCAAAAGGGTAAACAAACTTTGAAAGAGAAAATAGAGCAACAAACAATATGCCATAAAAGTTACTTAATAGCACTTTCTTTTTTTTTTGATAGCGTTGAAAAGCGCTATTAACCGTGCCACTAATGTGAACGATTTTGTTTAATAGCACTTTAAAAGAGCTATTAAAGTACTAGTTTTTAATATAAAAATAATAATTAATTAAAACGATAAGCTTAAAGGAGCCAAATGAAATTCGTGGGGGAAAATGAAAATTTTAGCACAAACAGTAGCGTCGGCCTGAACCGTCGCTAATATAAGAAAATAAGAATTAATTAAGACAATAACTAATAAGGAGGCACATGAAATTTGTTATGGGAAATGAATATTTTTTCAAAAACAATAGCGTCGGCCTGAACATTCGCTAATATAAAAAATAATAATAATTTAAAATAATAACTTAAAAAGAGGCAAACTAAATTGGTGGGTGTAATGAAATTTTCGCACAAACAATAGCGTAGGTCCAAATAAACATTTTGTCAACACAGAGTATTTTTCTTAAAATCAAACCATTTTCCAAATATTTTCATAACCAATGCACTCGAAGGACACATGCATTAAGTAGTGAAGAAGGAATGATTAAATGTATTTCCCTTTGTTCTTAGACCGACGACGCTGGCTGTATAGGTTATCGCTCGAATGCTCACCTTCACTCGTGAAATTTAGTTTTATTCGTGCTATATACTTTTAAAGTGAAATGGAGGGAAATGATTAGTTAGACGTATGCTCCTCTTATAAAGATTCTAATAAAGACAAAGAATAGTGATCTCTTCTGTCCAAAAGGGTAAACCAACTTTGAAAGAGAAAATAGAGCAATAGATAATATGCCATAAAAGTTACTTAATAGCACTTTCTTTTGTTTTTGATAGCGCTGAAAAGCGCTATTAACCGTGCCACTAATGTGAACGATTTTGTTTAATTAAAAGAGCTATTAAAGTACTAGTTTTTAATATAAAAATAATAATTAATTAAAATAATAAGCTTAAAGGAGCCAAATGAAATTCGTGGGGGAAAATGAAAATTTTAGCACAAACAGTAGCGTCGGCCTGAACCGTCGCTAATATAAGAAAATAAGAATTAATTAAGACAATAATTAATAAGGAGGCACACGAAATTTCTTATGGGAAATGAATATGTTTTCAAAAACAATAGCGTCGGTCTGAACTGTCGCTAATCTAAAAAATAATAATAATTTAAAATAATAACTAAAAAAGAGGCAAACTAAATTGGTGGGTGTAATGAAATTTTCGCACAAACAATAGCGTAGGTCCAAATAAACATTTTGTCAACACCGAGTATTTTTCTTGAAATCAAACCATTTTCCAAATATTTTCATAACAAATGCACTCGAAGGACACATGCATTAAGTAGTGAAGAAGGAATGATTAAATGTATTTCCCTTTGTTCTTAGACCGACGACGCTGGCTATATAGGTTATCTCTCGAATGCTCTCCTTCACTCGTGAACTTTAGTTTTATTCGTGCTATATACTTTTTAAGTGAAATGGAGGGAAATGATTAGTTAGCCGTATGCTCCTCTTATAAAGATTCTAATAAAGACAAAGAAGAGTGATCTCTTCTGTCCAAAAGGGTAAACCAACTTTGAAAGAGAAAATAGAGCAACAGACAATATGCCATAAAAGTTACTTAATAGCACTTTCTTTTGTTTTTGATAGCGTTGAAAAGCGCTATTAACCGTGCCACTAATGTGAACGATTTTGTTTAATAGAACTTTAAAAGATCTATTAAAGTACTAGTTTTTAATATAAAAATAATAATTAATTAAAACAATAAGCTTAAAGGAGCCAAATCAAAATCGTGGGGGAAAATGAAAATTTTAGCACAAACATTAGCGTCGGCCTGAACCGTCGCTAATATAAAAAAATAAGAATTAATTAAGACAATAATTAATAAGGAGGCACACGAAATTTCTTATGGGAAATGAATATGTTTTCAAAAACAATAGCGTCGGTCTGAACTGTCGCTAATATAAAAATAATAATAATTTAAAATAATAACTAAAAAAGAGGCAAACTAAATTGGTGGGTGTAATGAAATTTTCGCACAAACAATAGCGTAGGTCCAAATAAACATTTTGTCAACACCGAGTATTTTTCTTGAAATCAAACCATTTTCCAAATATTTTCATAACAAATGCACTCGAAGGACACATGCATTAAGTAGTGAAGAAGGAATGATTAAATGTATTTCCCTTTGTTCTTAGACCGACGACGCTGGCTATATAGGTTATCTCTCGAATGCTCTCCTTCACTCGTGAACTTTAGTTTTATTCGTGCTATATACTTTTGAAGTGAAATGGAGGGAAATGATTAGTTAGCCGTTTGCTCCTCTTATAAAGATTCTAATAAAGACAAAGAAGAGTGATCTCTTCTGTCCAAAAGGGTAAACCAACTTTGAAAGAAAAAATAGAGCAACAGACAATATGCCATAAAAGTTACTTAATAGCACTTTCTTTTGTTTTTGAGGGCGCTGAAAAGCGCTATTAACCGTGCCACTAATGTGAACGATTTTGTTTAATAGCACTTTAAAAGAGCTATTAAAGTACTAGTTTTTAATATAAAAATAATAATTAATTAAAACAATAAGCTTAAAGGAGCCAAATGAAATTCGTGGGGGAAAATGAAAATTTTAGTACAAACAGTAGCGTCGGCCTGAACCGTCGCTAATATAAGAAAATAAGAATTAATTAAGACAATAACTAATAAGGAGGCAGACGAAATTTGTTATGGGAAAAGAATATTTTTTCAAAAATAATAGCGTCGGCCTAAACTGTCGCTAATATAAAAAATAATAATAATTTAAAATAATAACTAAAAAAGAGGAAAACTAAATTGGTGGGTGTAATGAAATTTTCGCACAAACAATAGCGTAGGTCCAAATAAACATTTTGTCAACACCGATTATTTTTCTAGAAATCAAACCATTTTCCAAATATTTTCATAACAAATGCACTCGAAGGACACGTGCATTAAGTAGTGAAGAAGGAATGATTAAATGTATTTCCCTTTGTTCTTAGACCGACGACGCTGGCTGTATAGGTTATCGCTCGAATGCTCACCTTCACTCGTGAACTTTAGTTTTATTCGTGCTATATACTTTTGAAGTGAAATGGAGGGAAATGATTAGTTAGGCGTATGCTCCTCTTATAAAGATTCTAATAAAGACAAAGAAGAGTGATCTCTTCTATCCAAAAGGGTAAACCAACTTTGAAAGAGAAAATAGAGCAACAGACAATATGCCATAAAAGTTACTTAATAGCACTTTCTTTTGTTTTTGATAGCGTTGAAAAGCGCTATTAACCGTGCCACTAATGTGAACGATTTTGTTTAATAGAACTTTAAAAGAGCTATTAAAGTACTAGTTTTTAATATAAAAATAATAATTAATTAAAACAATAAGCTTAAAGGAGCCAAATGAAATTCGTGGGGGAAAATGAAAATTTTAGCACAAACATTAGCGTCGGCCTGAACCGTCGCTAATATAAGAAAATAAGAATTAATTAAGACAATAACTAATAAGGAGGCACATGAAATTTGTTATGGGAAATGAATATTTTTTCAAAAACAATAGCGTCGGCCTGAACATTCGCTAATATAAAAAATAATAATAATTTAAAATAATAACTTAAAAAGAGGCAAACTAAATTGGTGGGTGTAATGAAATTTTCGCACAAACAATAGCGTAGGTCCAAATAAACATTTTGTCAACACAGAGTATTTTTCTTAAAATCAAACCATTTTCCAAATATTTTCATAACCAATGCACTCGAAGGACACATGCATTAAGTAGTGAAGAAGGAATGATTAAATGTATTTCCCTTTGTTCTTAGACCGACGACGCTGGCTGTATAGGTTATCGCTCGAATGCTCACCTTCACTCGTGAAATTTAGTTTTATTCGTGCTATATACTTTTAAAGTGAAATGGAGGGAAATGATTAGTTAGACGTATGCTCCTCTTATAAAGATTCTAATAAAGACAAAGAATAGTGATCTCTTCTGTCCAAAAGGGTAAACCAACTTTGAAAGAGAAAATAGAGCAATAGATAATATGCCATAAAAGTTACTTAATAGCACTTTCTTTTGTTTTTGATAGCGCTGAAAAGCGCTATTAACCGTGCCACTAATGTGAACGATTTTGTTTAATTAAAAGAGCTATTAAAGTACTAGTTTTTAATATAAAAATAATAATTAATTAAAATAATAAGCTTAAAGGAGCCAAATGAAATTCGTGGGGGAAAATGAAAATTTTAGCACAAACAGTAGCGTCGGCCTGAACCGTCGCTAATATAAGAAAATAAGAATTAATTAAGACAATAATTAATAAGGAGGCACACGAAATTTCTTATGGGAAATGAATATGTTTTCAAAAACAATAGCGTCGGTCTGAACTGTCGCTAATCTAAAAAATAATAATAATTTAAAATAATAACTAAAAAAGAGGCAAACTAAATTGGTGGGTGTAATGAAATTTTCGCACAAACAATAGCGTAGGTCCAAATAAACATTTTGTCAACACCGAGTATTTTTCTTGAAATCAAACCATTTTCCAAATATTTTCATAACAAATGCACTCGAAGGACACATGCATTAAGTAGTGAAGAAGGAATGATTAAATGTATTTCCCTTTGTTCTTAGACCGACGACGCTGGCTATATAGGTTATCTCTCGAATGCTCTCCTTCACTCGTGAACTTTAGTTTTATTCGTGCTATATACTTTTTAAGTGAAATGGAGGGAAATGATTAGTTAGCCGTATGCTCCTCTTATAAAGATTCTAATAAAGACAAAGAAGAGTGATCTCTTCTGTCCAAAAGGGTAAACCAACTTTGAAAGAGAAAATAGAGCAACAGACAATATGCCATAAAAGTTACTTAATAGCACTTTCTTTTGTTTTTGATAGCGTTGAAAAGCGCTATTAACCGTGCCACTAATGTGAACGATTTTGTTTAATAGAACTTTAAAAGATCTATTAAAGTACTAGTTTTTAATATAAAAATAATAATTAATTAAAACAATAAGCTTAAAGGAGCCAAATCAAAATCGTGGGGGAAAATGAAAATTTTAGCACAAACATTAGCGTCGGCCTGAACCGTCGCTAATATAAAAAAATAAGAATTAATTAAGACAATAATTAATAAGGAGGCACACGAAATTTCTTATGGGAAATGAATATGTTTTCAAAAACAATAGCGTCGGTCTGAACTGTCGCTAATATAAAAATAATAATAATTTAAAATAATAACTAAAAAAGAGGCAAACTAAATTGGTGGGTGTAATGAAATTTTCGCACAAACAATAGCGTAGGTCCAAATAAACATTTTGTCAACACCGAGTATTTTTCTTGAAATCAAACCATTTTCCAAATATTTTCATAACAAATGCACTCGAAGGACACATGCATTAAGTAGTGAAGAAGGAATGATTAAATGTATTTCCCTTTGTTCTTAGACCGACGACGCTGGCTATATAGGTTATCTCTCGAATGCTCTCCTTCACTCGTGAACTTTAGTTTTATTCGTGCTATATACTTTTGAAGTGAAATGGAGGGAAATGATTAGTTAGCCGTTTGCTCCTCTTATAAAGATTCTAATAAAGACAAAGAAGAGTGATCTCTTCTGTCCAAAAGGGTAAACCAACTTTGAAAGAAAAAATAGAGCAACAGACAATATGCCATAAAAGTTACTTAATAGCACTTTCTTTTGTTTTTGAGGGCGCTGAAAAGCGCTATTAACCGTGCCACTAATGTGAACGATTTTGTTTAATAGCACTTTAAAAGAGCTATTAAAGTACTAGTTTTTAATATAAAAATAATAATTAATTAAAACAATAAGCTTAAAGGAGCCAAATGAAATTCGTGGGGGAAAATGAAAATTTTAGTACAAACAGTAGCGTCGGCCTGAACCGTCGCTAATATAAGAAAATAAGAATTAATTAAGACAATAACTAATAAGGAGGCAGACGAAATTTGTTATGGGAAAAGAATATTTTTTCAAAAATAATAGCGTCGGCCTAAACTGTCGCTAATATAAAAAATAATAATAATTTAAAATAATAACTAAAAAAGAGGAAAACTAAATTGGTGGGTGTAATGAAATTTTCGCACAAACAATAGCGTAGGTCCAAATAAACATTTTGTCAACACCGATTATTTTTCTAGAAATCAAACCATTTTCCAAATATTTTCATAACAAATGCACTCGAAGGACACGTGCATTAAGTAGTGAAGAAGGAATGATTAAATGTATTTCCCTTTGTTCTTAGACCGACGACGCTGGCTGTATAGGTTATCGCTCGAATGCTCACCTTCACTCGTGAACTTTAGTTTTATTCGTGCTATATACTTTTGAAGTGAAATGGAGGGAAATGATTAGTTAGGCGTATGCTCCTCTTATAAAGATTCTAATAAAGACAAAGAAGAGTGATCTCTTCTATCCAAAAGGGTAAACCAACTTTGAAAGAGAAAATAGAGCAACAGACAATATGCCATAAAAGTTACTTAATAGCACTTTCTTTTGTTTTTGATAGCGTTGAAAAGCGCTATTAACCGTGCCACTAATGTGAACGATTTTGTTTAATAGAACTTTAAAAGAGCTATTAAAGTACTAGTTTTTAATATAAAAATAATAATTAATTAAAACAATAAGCTTAAAGGAGCCAAATGAAATTCGTGGGGGAAAATGAAAATTTTAGCACAAACATTAGCGTCGGCCTGAACCGTCGCTAATATAAGAAAATAAGAATTAATTAAGACAATAACTAATAAGGAGGCACACGAAATTTCTTATGGGAAAGGAATATGTTTTCAAAAATAATAGCGTCGGTCTGAACTGTCGCTAATATAAAAAATAATAATAATTTAAAATAATAACTAAAAAAGAGGCAAACTAAATTGGTGGGTGTAATGAAATTTTCGCACAAACAATAGCGTAGGTCCAAATAAACATTTTGTCAACACCGAGTATTTTTCTTGAAATCAAACCATTTTCCAAATATTTTCATAACAAATGCACTCGAAGGACACATGCATTAAGTAGTGAAGAAGGAATGATTAAATGTATTTCCCTTTGTTCTTAGACCGACGACGCTGGCTATATAGGTTATCGCTCGAATGCTCTCCTTCACTCGTGAACTTTAGTTTTATTCGTGCTATATACTTTTGAAGTGAAATGGAGGGAAATGATTAGTTAGGTGTATGCTCCTCTTATAAAGATTCTAATAAAGACAAAGAAGAGTGATCTCTTCTGTCCAAAAGGGTAAACCAACTTTGAAAGAGAAAATAGAGCAACAGACAATATGCCATAAAAGTTACTTAATAGCACTTTCTTTTGTTTTTGATAGCGCTGAAAAGCGCTATTAACCGTGCCACTAATGTGAACGGTTTTGTTTAATAGCTCTTTAAAAGAGCTATTAAAGTACTAGTTTTTAATATAAAAATAATAATTAATTAAAACAATAAGCTTAAAGGAGCCAAATGAAATTCATGGGGGAAAACGAAAATTTTATAACAAACAGTAGCGTCGGCCTGAACCGTCGCTAATATAAGAAAATAAGAATTAATTAAGACAATAACTAATAAGGAGGCAGACGAAATTTGTTATGGGAAAAGAATATTTTTTCAAAAACAATAGCGTCGGCCTGAACTGTCGCTAATATAAAAAATAATAATAATTTAAAATAATAACTATGAAAGAGGCAAACTAAATTGGTGGGTGTAATGAAATTTTCGCACAAACAATAGCGTAGGTCCAAATAAACATTTTGTCAACACCGATTATTTTTCTAGAAATCAAACCATTTTCCAAATATTTTCATAACAAATGCACTCGAAGGACACGTGCATTAAGTAGTTAAGAAGGAATGATTAAATGTATTTCCCTTTGTTCTTAGACCGACGACGCTGGCTGTATAGGTTATCGCTCGAATGCTCACCTTCACTCGTGAACTTTAGTTTTATTCGTGCTATATACTTTTGAAGTGAAATGGAGGGAAATGATTAGTTAGGCGTATGCTCCTCTTATAAAGATTCTAATAAAGACAAAGAAGAGTGATCTCTTCTGTCCAAAAGGGTAAACAAACTTTGAAAGAGAAAATAGAGCAACAAACAATATGCCATAAAAGTTACTTAATAGCACTTTCTTTTTTTTTGATAGCGTTGAAAAGCGCTATTAACCGTGCCACTAATGTGAACGATTTTGTTTAATAGCACTTTAAAAGAGCTATTAAAGTACTAGTTTTTAATATAAAAATAATAATTAATTAAAACGACAAGCTTAAAGGAGCCAAATGAAATTTGTGGGGGAAAATGAAAATTTTAGCACAAACAGTAGCGTCGGCCTGAACCGTCGCTAATATAAGAAAATAAGAATTAATTAAGACAGTAACTAATAAGGAGGCACACGAAATTTGTTATGGGAAATGAATATTTTTTCAAAAACAATAGCATCGGCCTGAACATTCGCTAATATAAAAAATAATAATAATTTAAAATAATAACTTAAAAAGAGGCAAACTAAATTGGTGGGTGTAATGAAATTTTCGCACAAACAATAGCGTAGGTCCAAATAAACATTTTGTCAACACAGAGTATTTTTCTTAAAATCAAACCATTTTCCAAATATTTTCATAACCAATGCACTCGAAGGACACATGCATTAAGTAGTGAAGAAGGAATGATTAAATGTATTTCCCTTTGTTCTTAGACCGACGACGCTGGCTGTATAGGTTATCGCTCGAATGCTCACCTTCACTCGTGAAATTTAGTTTTATTCGTGCTATATACTTTTAAAGTGAAATGGAGGGAAATGATTAGTTAGACGTATGCTCCTCTTATAAAGATTCTAATAAAGACAAAGAATAGTGATCTCTTCTGTCCAAAAGGGTAAACCAACTTTGAAAGAGAAAATAGAGCAACAGACAACATGCCATAAAAGTTACTTAATAGCACTTTCTTTTGTTTTTGATAGCGCTGAAAAGCGCTATTAACCGTGCCACTAATGTGAACGATTTTGTTTAATTAAAAGAGCTATTAAAATACTAGTTTTTAATATAAAAATAATAATTAATTAAAATAATAAGCTTAAAGGAGCCAAATGAAATTCGTGGGGGAAAATGAAAATTTTAGCACAAACAGTAGCGTCGGCCTGAACCGTCGCTAATATAAGAAAATAAGAATTAATTAAGACAATAATTAATAAGGAGGCACACGAAATTTCTTATGGGAAATGAATATGTTTTCAAAAACAATAGCGTCGGTCTGAACTGTCGCTAATATAAAAAATAATAATAATTTAAAATAATAACTAAAAAAGAGGCAAACTAAATTGGTGGGTGTAATGAAATTTTCGCACAAACAATAGCGTAGGTCCAAATAAACATTTTGTCAACACCGAGTATTTTTCTTGAAATCAAACCATTTTCCAAATATTTTCATAACAAATGCACTCGAAGGACACATGCATTAAGTAGTGAAGAAGGAATGATTAAATGTATTTCCCTTTGTTCTTAGACCGACGACGCTGGCTATATAGTTTATCTCTCGAATGCTCTCCTTCACTCGTGAACTTTAGTTTTATTCGTGCTATATACTTTTGAAGTGAAATGGAGGGAAATGATTAGTTAGCCGTATGCTCCTCTTATAAAGATTCTAATAAAGACAAAGAAGAGTGATCTCTTCTGTCCAAAAGGGTAAACCAACTTTGAAAGAGAAAATAGAGCAACAGACAATATGCCATAAAAGTTACTTAATAGCACTTTCTTTTGTTTTTGATAGCGTTGAAAAGCGCTATTAACCGTGCCACTGATGTGAACGATTTTGTTTAATAGAACTTTAAAAGATCTATTAAAGTACTAGTTTTTAATATAAAAATAATAATTAATTAAAACAATAAGCTTAAAGGAGCCAAATGAAAATCGTGGGGGAAAATGAAAATTTTAGCACAAACATTAGCGTCGGCCTGAACCGTCGCTAATATAAAAAAATAAGAATTAATTAAGACAATAATTAATAAGGAGGCACACGAAATTTCTTATGGGAAATGAATATGTTTTCAAAAACAATAGCGTCGGTCTGAACTGTCGCTAATATAAAAAATAATAATAATTTAAAATAATAACTAAAAAAGAGGCAAACTTAATTGGTGGGTGTAATGAAATTTTCGCACAAACAATAGCGTAGGTCCAAATAAACATTTTGTCAACACCGAGTATTTTTCTTGAAATCAAACCATTTTCCAAATATTTTCATAACAAATGCACTCGAAGGACACATGCATTAAGTAGTGAAGAAGGAATGATTAAATGTATTTCCCTTTGTTCTTAGACCGACGACGCTGGCTATATAGGTTATCTCTCGAATGCTCTCCTTCACTCGTGAACTTTAGTTTTATTCGTGCTATATACTTTTGAAGTGAAATGGAGGGAAATGATTAGTTAGCCGTATGCTCCTCTTATAAAGATTCTAATAAAGACAAAGAAGAGTGATCTCTTCTGTCCAAAAGGGTAAACCAACTTTGAAAGAAAAAATAGAGCAACAGACAATATGCCATAAAAGTTACTTAATAGCACTTTCTTTTGTTTTTGATAGCGCTGAAAAGCGCTATTAACCGTGCCACTAATGTGAACGATTTTGTTTAATAGCACTTTAAAGGAGCTATTAAAGTACTAGTTTTTAATATAAAAATAATAATTAATTAAAACAATAAGCTTAAAGGAGCCAAATGAAATTCGTGGGGGAAAATGAAAATTTTAGTACAAACAGTAGCGTCGGCCTGAACCGTCGCTAATATAAGAAAATAAGAATTAATTAAGACAATAACTAATAAGGAGGCAGACGAAATTTGTTATGGGAAAAGAATATTTTTTCAAAAATAATAGCGTCGGCCTAAACTGTCGCTAATATAAAAAATAATAATAATTTAAAATAATAACTAAAAAAGAGGAAAACTAAATTGGTGGGTGTAATGAAATTTTCGCACAAACAATAGCGTAGGTCCAAATAAACATTTTGTCAACACCGATTATTTTTCTAGAAATCAAACCATTTTCCAAATATTTTCATAACAAATGCACTCGAAGGACACGTGCATTAAGTAGTGAAGAAGGAATGATTAAATGTATTTCCCTTTGTTCTTAGACCGACGACGCTGGCTGTATAGGTTATCGCTCGAATGCTCACCTTCACTCGTGAACTTTAGTTTTATTCGTGCTATATACTTTTGAAGTGAAATGGAGGGAAATGATTAGTTAGGCGTATGCTCCTCTTATAAAGATTCTAATAAAGACAAAGAAGAGTGATCTCTTCTGTCCAAAAGGGTAAACCAACTTTGAAAGAGAAAATAGAGCAACAGACAATATGCCATAAAAGTTACTTAATAGCACTTTCTTTTGTTTTTGATAGCGCTGAAAAGCGCTATTAACCGTGCCACTAATGTGAACGATTTTGTTTAATAGAACTTTAAAAGAGCTATTAAAGTACTAGTTTTTAATATAAAAATAATAATTAATTAAAACAATAAGCTTAAAGGAGCCAAATGAAATTCGTGGGGGAAAATGAAAATTTTAGCACAAACATTAGCGTCGGCCTGAACCGTCGCTAATATAAGAAAATAAGAATTAATTAAGACAATAACTAATAAGGAGGCACACGAAATTTCTTATGGGAAAGGAATATGTTTTCAAAAATAATAGCGTCGGTCTGAACTGTCGCTAATATAAAAAATAATAATAATTTAAAATAATAACTAAAAAAGAGGCAAACTAAATTGGTGGGTGTAATGAAATTTTCGCACAAACAATAGCGTAGGTCCAAATAAACATTTTGTCAACACCGAGTATTTTTCTAGAAATCAAACCATTTTCCAAATATTTTCATAACAAATGCACTCGAAGGACACATGCATTAAGTAGTGAAGAAGGAATGATTAAATGTATTTCCCTTTGTTCTTAGACCGACGACGGTGGCTATATAGGTTATCGCTCGAATGCTCTCCTTCACTCGTGAACTTTAGTTTTATTCGTGCTATATACTTTTGAAGTGAAATGGAGGGAAATGATTAGTTAGGTGTATGCTCCTCTTATAAAGATTCTAATAAAGACAAAGAAGAGTGATCTCTTCTGTCCAAAAGGGTAAACCAACTTTGAAAGAGAAAATAGAGCAACAGACAATATGCCATAAAAGTTACTTAATAGCACTTTCTTTTGTTTTTGATAGCGCTGAAAAGCGCTATTAACCGTGCCACTAATGTGAACGGTTTTGTTTAATAGCTCTTTAAAAGAGCTATTAAAGTACTAGTTTTTAATATAAAAATAATAATTAATTAAAACAATAAGCTTAAAGGAGCCAAATGAAATTCATGGGGGAAAACGAAAATTTTAGTACAAACAGTAGCGTCGGCCTGAACCGTCACTAATATAAGAAAATAAGAATTAATTAAGACAATAACTAATAAGGAGGCAGACGAAATTTGTTATGGGAAAAGAATATTTTTTCAAAAACAATAGCGTCGGCCTGAACTGTCGCTAATATAAAAAATAATAATAATTTAAAATAATAACTAAAAAAGAGGCAAACTAAATTGGTGGGTGTAATGAAATTTTCACACAAACAATAGCGTAGGTCCAAATAAACATTTTGTCAACACCGATTATTTTTCTAGAAATCAAACCATTTTCCAAATATTTTCATAACAAATGCACTCGAAGGACACGTGCATTAAGTAGTGAAGAAGGAATGATTAAATGTATTTCCCTTTGTTCTTAGACCGACGACGCTGGCTGTATAGGTTATCGCTCGAATGCTCACCTTCACTCGTGAACTTTAGTTTTATTCGTGCTATATACTTTTGAAGTGAAATGGAGGGAAATGATTAGTTAGGCGTATGCTCCTCTTATAAAGATTCTAATAAAGACAAAGAAGAGTGATCTCTTCTATCCAAAAGGGTAAACCAACTTTGAAAGAGAAAATAGAGCAACAGACAATATGCCATAAAAGTTACTTAATAGCACTTTCTTTTGTTTTTGATAGCGCTGAAAAGCGCTATTAACCGTGCCACTAATGTGAACGATTTTGTTTAATAGAACTTTAAAAGAGCTATTAAAGTACTAGTTTTTAATATAAAAATAATAATTAATTAAAACAATAAGCTTAAAGGAGCCAAATGAAATTCGTGGGGGAAAATGAAAATTTTAGCACAAACATTAGCGTCGGCCTGAACCGTCGCTAATATAAGAAAATAAGAATTAATTAAGACAATAACTAATAAGGAGGCACACGAAATTTCTTATGGGAAAGGAATATGTTTTCAAAAATAATAGCGTCGGTCTGAACTGTCGCTAATATAAAAAATAATAATAATTAAAATAATAACTAAAAAAGAGGCAAACTAAATTGGTGGGTGTAATGAAATTTTCGCACAAACAATAGCGTAGGTCCAAATAAACATTTTGTCAACACCGAGTATTTTTCTTGAAATCAAACCATTTTCCAAATATTTTCATAACAAATGCACTCGAAGGACACATGCATTAAGTAGTGAAGAAGGAATGATTAAATGTATTTCCCTTTGTTCTTAGACCGACGACGGTGGCTATATAGGTTATCGCTCGAATGCTCTCCTTCACTCGTGAACTTTAGTTTTATTCGTGTTATATACTTTTGAAGTGAAATGGAGGGAAATGATTAGTTAGGTGTATGCTCCTCTTATAAAGATTCTAATAAAGACAAAGAAGAGTGATCTCTTCTGTCCAAAAGGGTAAACCAACTTTGAAAGAGAAAATAGAGCAACAGACAATATGCCATAAAAGTTACTTAATAGCACTTTCTTTTGTTTTTGATAGCGCTGAAAAGCGCTATTAACCGTGCCACTAATGTGAACGGTTTTGTTTAATAGCTCTTTAAAAGAGCTATTAAAGTACTAGTTTTTAATATAAAAATAATAATTAATTAAAACAATAAGCTTAAAGGAGCCAAATGAAATTCATGGGGGAAAACGAAAATTTTAGTACAAACAGTAGCGTCGGCCTGAACCGTCACTAATATAAGAAAATAAGAATTAATTAAGACAATAACTAATAAGGAGGCAGACGAAATTTGTTATGGGAAAAGAATATTTTTTCAAAAACAATAGCGTCGGCCTGAACTGTCGCTAATATAAAAAATAATAATAATTTAAAATAATAACTAAAAAAGAGGCAAACTAAATTGGTGGGTGTAATGAAATTTTCGCACAAACAATAGCGTAGGTCCAAATAAACATTTTGTCAACACCGATTATTTTTCTAGAAATCAAACCATTTTCCAAATATTTTCATAACAAATGCACTCGAAGGACACGTGCATTAAGTAGTGAAGAAGGAATGATTAAATGTATTTCCCTTTGTTCTTAGACCGACGACGCTGGCTGTATAGGTTATCGCTCGAATGCTCACCTTCACTCGTGAACTTTAGTTTTATTCGTGCTATATACTTTTGAAGTGAAATGGAGGGAAATGATTAGTTAGGCGTATGCTCCTCTTATAAAGATTCTAATAAAGACAAAGAAGAGTGATCTCTTCTATCCAAAAGGGTAAACCAACTTTGAAAGAGAAAATAGAGCAACAGACAATATGCCATAAAAGTTACTTAATAGCACTTTCTTTTGTTTTTGATAGCGCTGAAAAGCGCTATTAACCGTGCCACTAATGTGAACGATTTTGTTTAATAGAACTTTAAAAGAGCTATTAAAGTACTAGTTTTTAATATAAAAATAATAATTAATTAAAACAATAAGCTTAAAGGAGCCAAATGAAATTCGTGGGGGAAAATGAAAATTTTAGCACAAACATTAGCGTCGGCCTGAACCGTCGCTAATATAAGAAAATAAGAATTAATTAAGACAATAACTAATAAGGAGGCACACGAAATTTCTTATGGGAAAGGAATATGTTTTCAAAAATAATAGCGTCGGTCTGAACTGTCGCTAATATAAAAAATAATAATAATTAAAATAATAACTAAAAAAGAGCCAAACTAAATTGGTGGGTGTAATGAAATTTTCGCACAAACAATAGCGTAGGTCCAAATAAACATTTTGTCAACACCGAGTATTTTTCTTGAAATCAAACCATTTTCCAAATATTTTCATAACAAATGCACTCGAAGGACACATGCATTAAGTAGTGAAGAAGGAATGATTAAATGTATTTCCCTTTGTTCTTAGACCGACGACGGTGGCTATATAGGTTATCGCTCGAATGCTCTCCTTCACTCGTGAACTTTAGTTTTATTCGTGCTATATACTTTTGAAGTGAAATGGAGGGAAATGATTAGTTAGGTGTATGCTCCTCTTATAAAGATTCTAATAAAGACAAAGAAGAGTGATCTCTTCTGTCCAAAAGGGTAAACCAACTTTGAAAGAGAAAATAGAGCAACAGACAATATGCCATAAAAGTTACTTAATAGCACTTTCTTTTGTTTTTGATAGCGCTGAAAAGCGCTATTAACCGTGCCACTAATGTGAACGGTTTTGTTTAATAGCTCTTTAAAAGAGCTATTAAAGTACTAGTTTTTAATATAAAAATAATAATTAATTAAAACAATAAGCTTAAAGGAGCCAAATGAAATTCATGGGGGAAAACGAAAATTTTAGTACAAACAGTAGCGTCGGCCTGAACCGTCACTAATATAAGAAAATAAGAATTAATTAAGACAATAACTAATAAGGAGGCAGACGAAATTTGTTATGGGAAAAGAATATTTTTTCAAAAACAATAGCGTCGGCCTGAACTGTCGCTAATATAAAAAATAATAATAATTTAAAATAATAACTAAAAAAGAGGCAAACTAAATTGGTGGGTGTAATGAAATTTTCGCACAAACAATAGCGTAGGTCCAAATAAACATTTTGTCAACACCGATTATTTTTCTAGAAATCAAACCATTTTCCAAATATTTTCATAACAAATGCACTCGAAGGACACGTGCATTAAGTAGTGAAGAAGGAATGATTAAATGTATTTCCCTTTGTTCTTAGACCGACGACGCTGGCTGTATAGGTTATCGCTCGAATGCTCACCTTCACTCGTGAACTTTAGTTTTATTCGTGCTATATACTTTTGAAGTGAAATGGAGGGAAATGATTAGTTAGGCGTATGCTCCTCTTATAAAGATTCTAATAAAGACAAAGAAGAGTGATCTCTTCTGTCCAAAAGGGTAAACCAACTTTGAAAGAGAAAATAGAGCAACAAACAATATGCCATAAAAGTTACTTAATAGCACTTTCTTTTGTTTTTGATAGCGCTGAAAAGCGCTATTAACCGTGCCACTAATGTGAACGATTTTGTTTAATAGAACTTTAAAAGAGCTATTAAAGTACTAGTTTTTAATATAAAAATAATAATTAATTAAAACAATAAGCTTAAAGGAGCCAAATGAAATTCGTGGGGGAAAATGAAAATTTTAGCACAAACATTAGCGTCGGCCTGAACCGTCGCTAATATAAGAAAATAAGAATTAATTAAGACAATAACTAATAAGGAGGCACACGAAATTTCTTATGGGAAAGGAATATGTTTTCAAAAATAATAGCGTCGGTCTGAACTGTCGCTAATATAAAAAATAATAATAATTTAAAATAATAACTAAAAAAGAGGCAAACTAAATTGGTGGGTGTAATGAAATTTTCGCACAAACAATAGCGTAGGTCCAAATAAACATTTTGTCAACACCGAGTATTTTTCTTGAAATCAAACCATTTTCCAAATATTTTCATAACAAATGCACTCGAAGGACACATGCATTAAGTAGTGAAGAAGGAATGATTAAATGTATTTCCCTTTGTTCTTAGACCGACGACGGTGGCTATATAGGTTATCGCTCGAATGCTCTCCTTCACTCGTGAACTTTAGTTTTATTTGTGCTATATACTTTTGAAGTGAAATGGAGGGAAATGATTAGTTAGGTGTATGCTCCTCTTATAAAGATTCTAATAAAGACAAAGAAGAGTGATCTCTTCTGTCCAAAAGGGTAAACCAACTTTGAAAGAGAAAATAGAGCAACAGACAATATGCCATAAAAGTTACTTAATAGCACTTTCTTTTGTTTTTGATAGCGCTGAAAAGCGCTATTAACCGTGCCACTAATGTGAACGGTTTTGTTTAATAGCTCTTTAAAAGAGCTATTAAAGTACTAGTTTTTAATATAAAAATAATAATTAATTAAAACAATAAGCTTAAAGGAGCCAAATGAAATTCATGGGGGAAAACGAAAATTTTAGTACAAACAGTAGCGTCGGCCTGAACCGTCACTAATATAAGAAAATAAGAATTAATTAAGACAATAACTAATAAGGAGGCAGACGAAATTTGTTATGGGAAAAGAATATTTTTTCAAAAACAATAGCGTCGGCCTGAACTGTCGCTAATATAAAAAATAATAATAATTTAAAATAATAACTAAAAAAGAGGCAAACTAAATTGGTGGGTGTAATGAAATTTTCGCACAAACAATAGCGTAGGTCCAAATAAACATTTTGTCAACACCGAGTATTTTTCTTGAAATCAAACCATTTTCCAAATATTTTCATAACAAATGCACTCGAAGGACACATGCATTAAGTAGTGAAGAAGGAATGATTAAATGTATTTCCCTTTGTTCTTAGACCGACGACGGTGGCTATATAGGTTATCGCTCGAATGCTCTCCTTCACTCGTGAACTTTAGTTTTATTTGTGCTATATACTTTTGAAGTGAAATGGAGGGAAATGATTAGTTAGGTGTATGCTCCTCTTATAAAGATTCTAATAAAGACAAAGAAGAGTGATCTCTTCTGTCCAAAAGGGTAAACCAACTTTGAAAGAGAAAATAGAGCAACAGACAATATGCCATAAAAGTTACTTAATAGCACTTTCTTTTGTTTTTGATAGCGCTGAAAAGCGCTATTAACCGTGCCACTAATGTGAACGGTTTTGTTTAATAGCTCTTTAAAAGAGCTATTAAAGTACTAGTTTTTAATATAAAAATAATAATTAATTAAAACAATAAGCTTAAAGGAGCCAAATGAAATTCATGGGGGAAAACGAAAATTTTAGTACAAACAGTAGCGTCGGCCTGAACCGTCACTAATATAAGAAAATAAGAATTAATTAAGACAATAACTAATAAGGAGGCAGACGAAATTTGTTATGGGAAAAGAATATTTTTTCAAAAACAATAGCGTCGGCCTGAACTGTCGCTAATATAAAAAATAATAATAAATTAAAATAATAACTAAAAAAGAGGCAAACTAAATTGGTGGGTGTAATGAAATTTTCGCACAAACAATAGCGTAGGTCCAAATAAACATTTTGTCAACACCGATTATTTTTCTAGAAATCAAACCATTTTCCAAATATTTTCATAACAAATGCACTCGAAGGACACGTGCATTAAGTAGTGAAGAAGGAATGATTAAATGTATTTTCCTTTGTTCTTAGACCGACGACGCTGGCTGTATAGGTTATCGCTCGAATGCTCACCTTCACTCGTGAACTTTAGTTTTATTCGTGCTATATACTTTTGAAGTGAAATGGAGGGAAATGATTAGTTAGGCGTATGCTCCTCTTATAAAGATTCTAATAAAGACAAAGAAGAGTGATCTCTTCTGTCCAAAAGGGTAAACAAACTTTGAAAGAGAAAATAGAACAACAAACAATATGCCATAAAAGTTACTTAATAGCACTTTTTTTTTTTTGATAGCGTTGAAAAGCGCTATTAACCGTGCCACTAATGTGAACGATTTTGTTTAATAGCACTTTAAAAGAGCTATTAAAGTACTAGTTTTTAATATAAAAATAATAATTAATTAAAACGACAAGCTTAAAGGAGCCAAATGAAATTCGTGGGGGAAAATGAAAATTTTAGCACAAACAGTAGCGTCGGCCTGAACCGTCGCTAATATAAGAAAATAAGAATTAATTAAGACAATAACTAATAAGGAGGCACACGAAATTTGTTATGGGAAATGAATATTTTTTCAAAAACAATAGCGTCGGCCTGAACATTCGCTAATATAAAAAATAATAATAATTTAAAATAATAACTTAAAAAGAGGCAAACTAAATTGGTGGGTGTAATGAAATTTTCGCACAAACAATAGCGTAGGTCCAAATAAACATTTTGTCAACACAGAGTATTTTTCTTAAAATCAAACCATTTTCCAAATATTTTCATAACAAATGCACTCGAAGGACACATGCATTAAGTAGTGAAGAAGGAATGATTAAATGTATTTCCCTTTGTTCATAGACCGACGACGCTGGCTGTATAGGTTATCGCTCGAATGCTCACCTTCACTCGTGAAATTTAGTTTTATTCGTGCTATATACTTTTAAAGTGAAATGGAGGGAAATGTTTAGTTAGGCGTATGCTCCTCTTATAAAGATTCTAATAAAGACAAAGAAGAGTGGTCTCTTCTGTCCAAAAGGGTAAACCAACTTTGAAAGAGAAAATAGAGCAACAGACAATATGCCATAAAAGTTACTTAATAGCAATTTCTTTTGTTTTTGATAGCGCTGAAAAGCGCTATTAACTGTGCCACTAATGTGAACGATTTTGTTTAATTAAAAGAGCTATTAAAGTACTAGTTTTTAATATAAAAATAATAATTAATTAAAACAATAAGCTTAAAGGAGCCAAATGAAATTCGTGGGGGAAAATGAAAATTTTAGCACAAACAGTAGCGTCGGCCTGAACCATCGCTAATATAAGAAAATAAGAATTAATTAAGATAATAACTAATAAGGAGGCACACGAAATTTGTTATGGGAAATGAATATTTTTTCAAAAACAATAGCGTCGACCTGAATTGCCGCTAATATAAAAAATAATAATAATTTAAAATAAATACTAAAAAAGAGGCAAACTAAATTGGTGGGTGTAATGAAATTTTCCCACAAACAATAGCGTAGGTCTAAATAATCATTTTGTCAACACCGAGTATTTTTCTTGAAATCAAACCATTTTCCAAATATTTTCATAACAAATGCACTTGAAGGACACATGCATTAAGTAGTGAAGAAGGAATGATTAAATGTGTGTCCCTTTGTTCTTAGTCCGACGACGCTGGCTATATAGGTTATCGCTCGAATGCTCACCTTCACTCGTGAACTTTAGTTTTATTGGTGCTATATACTTTTTAAGTGAAATGGAGGGAAATGATTAGTTAGGCGTATGCTCCTCTTATAAAGATTCTAATAAAGACAAAGAAGAGTGATCTCTATTGTCCAAAAGGGTAAACCAACTTTGAAAGAGAAAATAGAGCAACAGACAATATGCCATAAAAGTTACTTAATAGCACTTTCTTTTCTTTTTGATAGCGCTGAAAAGCGCTATTAACCATGCCACTAATGTGAACGATTTTGTTTAATAGCACTTTAAAAGAGCTATTAAAGTACTAGTTTTTAATATAAAAATAATAATTAATTAAAACAATAAGTTCGAAGGAGCCAAATGAAATTCGTGGGGGAAAATGAAAATTTTAGCACAAACAGTAGCGTCGGCCTGAACCGTCGCTAATATAAGAAAATAAGAATTAATTAAGACAATAACTAATAAGGAGGAAAACGAAATTTGTTATGGAAAATGAATATTTTTTCAAAAGCAATAGCATCGGCCTGAACCGTCGCTAATATAAAAAGAAAATTATTTAAAATAATAACTAAAAAGGAGGCAAACTAAATTGGTGGGTGTAATGAAATTTTCGCACAAAGAATAGAGTAGGTCCAAATAAACGTTTTGTCAACACCGAGTATTTTTCTCGAAATCAACCCATTTTCAAAATATTTTCATAACAAATGCACTCGAAGGACACATGCATTAAGTAGTGAAGAAGGAATGATTAAATGTATGCCATTTTGTTCTTAGTCCGACGACGCTGGCTGTATAGGTTATCACTCGAATGCTCACCTTCACTCATGAACTTTAGTTTTATTCGTGCTATATACTTTTGAAATGAAATGGAGGAAAATGATTAGTTAGGCGTATGCTCCTCTTATAAAGATTCTAATAAAGACAAAGAAGAGTGATCTCTTCTGTCCAAAAAGGTAAACCAACTTTGAAAGAGAAAATATAGCAACAGACAATATGCCATAAAAGTTACTTAATAGCACTTTCTTTTTTTTTTTGATAGCGCTGAAAAGCGCTATTAACCGTGCCACTAATGTGAACGATTTTGTTAAATTAAAAGAGCTATTAAAGTACTAGTTTTTAATATAAAAATAATAATTAATTAAAACAATAAGTTTAAAGGAGCCAAATGAAATTCGTGGGGGAAAATGAAAATTTTAGCACAAACATTAGCGTCGGCCTGAACCGGCACTAATATAAGAAAATAAGAATTAATTAAGACAATAACTAATAAGGAGGCACACGATATTTGTTATGGGAAATAAATATTTTTACAAAAACAATAGCGTCGACCTGAACTGTCGCTAATATAAAAAATAATAATAATTTAGAATAATAACTAAAAAAGAGGCAAACTAAATTGGTGGGTGTAATAAAATTTTCGCACAAACAATAGCGTAGGTCCAAATAAACATTTTGTCAACACGGAGTATTTTTCTTGAAATCAAACCATTTTCCAAATATTTTCATAACAAATGCACTCGAAGGACACATGCATTAAGTAGTGAAGAAGGAATGATTAAATGTATGTCCCTTTGTTCTTAGACCGACGACGTTGGTTGTATAGGTTATCGCTCGAATGCTCACCTTCACTAGTGAACTTTAGTTTTATTCGTGCTATATACTTTTGAAGTGAAATGGAGGGAAATGATTAGTTAGGCGTATGCTCCTCTTATAAAGATTCTAATAAAGACAAAGAAGAGTGATCTCTTCTGTCCAAAAGGGTAAACCAACTTTGAAAGAGAAAATAGAGCAACAGACAATATGCCATAAAAGTTACTTAATAGCACTTTCTTTTCTTTTTGATAGCGCTGAAAAGCGCTATTAACCATGCCACTAATGTGAACGATTTTGTTTAATAGCACTTTAAAAGAGCTATTAAAGTACTAGTTTTTAATATAAAAATAATAATTAATTAAAACAATAAGTTCGAAGGAGCCAAATGAAATTCGTGGGGGAAAAATAAAATTTTAGCACAAACAGTAGCGTCGGCCTGAACCGTCGCTAATATAAGAAAATAAGAATTAATTAAGACAATAACTAATAAGGAGGCAAACGAAATTTGTTATGGGAAATGAATATTTTTTCAAAAACAATAGCGTCGGCCTGAACCGTCGCTAATATAAAAAGAAAATTATTTAAAATAATAACTAAAAAGGAGGCAAACTAAATTGGTGGGTCTAATGAAATTTTCGCACAAAGAATAGGGTAGGTCCAAATAAACGTTTTGTATACACCGAGTATTTTTCTTGAAATCAACCCATTTTCAAAATATTTTCATAACAAATGCACTCGAAGGACACATGCATTAAGTAGTGAAGAAGGAATGATTAAATGTATGCCCCTTTGTTCTTAGTCCAACGACGCTGGCTGTATAGGTTATCACTCGAATGCTCACCTTCACTCATGAACTTTAGTTTTATTCATGCTATATACTTTTGAAATGAAATGGAGGAAAATGATTAGGTAGGCGTATGCTGCTCTTATAAAGATTCTAATAAAGACAAAGAAGAATGATCTCTTCTGTCCAAAAGGGTAAACCAACTTTGTAAGAGAAAATAGAGCAACAAACAATATGCCATAAAAGTTACTTAATAGCACTTTCTTTTTTTTTTTGATATCAATGAAAAGCGCTATTAACCGTGCCACTAATGTGAACGATTTTGTTTAATTAAAAGAGCTATTAAAGTACTAGTTTTTAATATAAAAATAATAATTAATTAAAACAATAAGTTTAAAGGAGCCAAATAAAATTCGTGGGGGAAAATGAAAATTTAGCACAAACAGTAGCGTCGGCCTGAACCGTCGCTAATATAAGAAAATAAGAATTAATTAAGACAATAACTAATAAGGAGGCAAAAGAAATTTGTTATAGGAAATGAATATTTTTTCAAAAACAATAGCATCGGGCTGAACCGTCGCTAATATAAAAAGAAAATGATTTAAAATAATAACTAAAAAGGAGGCAAACTAAATTAGTGGGTGTAATGAAATTTTCGCACAAAGAATAGAGTAGGTCCAAATAAACGTTTTGTCAACACCGAGTATTTTTCTCGAAATCAACCCATTTTCAAAATATTTTCATAACAAATGCACTCAAAGGACACATGCATTAAGTAGTGAAGAAGGAATGATTAAATGTATGCCCCTTTGTTCTTAGTCCGACGATGCTGGCTGTATAGATTATCACTCGAATGCTCACCTTCACTCATGAACTTTAGTTTTATTCGTGCTATATACTTTTGTAATGAAATGGAGGAAAATGATTAGTTAGGCGTATGCTCCTCTTATAAAGATTCTAATAAAGACAAAGAAGAGTGATCTCTTCTGTCCAAAAGGGTAAACCAACTTTGAAAGAGAAAATAGAGCAACAGACAATATGCCATAAAAGTTACTTAATAGCACTTTCTATTTTTTTTTATAGCGCTGAAAAGCGCTATTAACCGTGCCACTAATGTGAACGATTTTGATTAATTAAAAGAGCTATTAAAGTACTAGTTTTTAATATAAAAAAAAATAATTAATTAAAACAATAAGTTTAAAGGAGCCAAATGAAATTCGTGGGGGAAAATGAAAATTTTAGCACAAACAGTAGCGTCGGCCTGAACCGTCGCTAATTTAAGAAAATAAGAATTAATTAAGATAATAACTAATAAGGAGGCACACGATATTTGTTATGGGAAATGAATATTTTTTCAAAAACAATAGCGTCGGCCTGAACCGTCGCTAATATAAAAAGAAAATTATTTAAAATAATAACTAAAAAGGAGGCAAACTAAATTGGTGTGTCTAATGAAATTTTCGCACAAAGAATAGCGTAGGTCCAAATAAACGTTTTGTCAACACCGAGTATTTTTCTCGAAATCAACCCATTTTCAAAATATTTTCATAACAAATGCACTCGAAGGACACATGCATTAAGTAGTGAAGAAGGAATGATTAAATGTATGCCCCTTTGTTCTTAGTCCAACGACGCTGGCTGTATAGGTTATCACTCGAATGCTCACCTTCACTCATGAACTTTAGTTTTATTCGTGCTATATACTTTTGAAATGAAATGGAGGAAAATGATTAGGTAGGCGTATGCTCCTCTTATAAAGATTCTAATAAAGACAAAGAAGAATGATCTCTTCTGTCCAAAAGGGTAAACCAACTTTGGAAGAGAAAATAGAGCAACAAACAATATGCCATAAAAGTTACTTAATAGCACTTTTTTTTTTGATATCGCTGAAAAGCGCTATTAACCGTGCCACTAATGTGAACGATTTTGTTTAATTAAAAGAGCTATTAAAGTACTAGTTTTTAATATAAAAATAATAATTAATTAAAACAATAAGTTTAAAGGAGCCAAATGAAATTCGTGGGGGAAAATGAAAATTTAGCACAAACAGTAGCGTTGGCCTGAACCGTCGCTAATATAAGAAAATAAGAATTAATTAAGACAATAACTAATAAGGAGGCAAAAGAAATTTTTTATAGGAAATAAATATTTTTTCAAAAACAATAGCATCGGCCTGAACCGTCGCTAATATAAAAAGAAAATGATTTAAAATAATAACTAAAAAGGAGGAAAACTAAATTGGTGGGTGTAATGAAATTTTCGCACAAAGAATAGAGTAGGTCCAAATAAACGTTTTGTCAACACCGAGTATTTTTCTCGAAATCAACCCATTTACAAAATATTTTCATAACAAATGCACTCGAAGGACACATGCATTAAGTAGTGAAGAAGGAATGATTAAATGTTTGCTCCTTTGTTCTTAGTCCGACGACGCTGGCTGTATAGGTTATCACTTGAATGCTCACCTTCACTCATGAACTTTAGTTTTATTCGTGCTATATACTTTTGAAATGAAATGGAGGAAAATGATTAGTTAGGCGTATGCTCCTCTTATAAAGATTCTAATAAAGACAAAGAAGAGTGATCTCTTCTGTCCAAAAGGGTAAACCAACTTTGAAAGAGAAAATAGAGCAACAGAAAATATGCCATAAAAGTTACTTAATAGCACTTTCTATTTTTTTTTGATAGCGCTGAAAAGCGCTATTAACCGTGCCACTAATGTGAACGATTTTGATTAATTAAAAGAGCTATTAAAGTACTAGTTTTTAATATAAAAATAATAATTAATTAAAACAATAAGTTTAAAGGAGCCAAATGAAATTCGTGGGGGAAAATGAAATTTTTAGCACAAACAGTAGCGTCGGCCTGAACCGTCGCTAATTTAAGAAAATAAGAATTAATTAAGACAATAACTAATAAGGAGGCACACGATATTTGTTATGGGAAATGAATATTTTTTCAAAAACAATAGCGTCGACCTGAACTGTCGCTAATATAAAAAATAATAATAATTTAAAATAATAACTAAAAAAGAGGCAAACTAAATTGGTGGGTGTAATGAAATTTTCGCACAAACAATAGCGTAGCTCCAAATAAACATTTTGTCAACACCGAGTATTTTTCTTGAAATCAAACCATTTTCCAAATATTTTCATAAAAAATGCACTCGAAGGACACATGCATTAAGTAGTGAAGAAGGAATGATTAAATGTATGTCCCTTTGTTCTTAGACCGACGACGCTAGTTGTATAGGTTATCGCTCAAATGCTCACCTTCACTCGTGAACTTTAGTTTTATTCGTGCTATATACTTTTGAAGTGAAATGGAGGGAAATGATTAGTTAGGCGTATGCTCCTCTTATAAAGATTCTAATAAAGACAAAGAAGAGTGATCTCTTCTGTCCAAAAGGGTAAACCAACTTTGAAAGAGAAAATAGAGCAACAGACAATATGCCATAAAAGTTACTTAATAGCACTTTCTTTTCTTTTTGATAGCGCTGAAAAGCGCTATTAACCATGCCACTAATGTGAACGATTTTGTTTAATAGCACTTTAAAAGAGCTATTAAAGTACTAGTTTTTAATATAAAAATAATAATTAATTAAAACAATAAGTTCGAAGGAGCCAAATGAAATTCGTGGGGGAAAAATAAAATTTTAGCACACACAGTAGCGTCGGCCTGAACCGTCGCTAATATAAGAAAATAAGAATTAATTAAGACAATAACTAATAAGGAGGCAAACGAAATTTGTTATGGGAAATGAATATTTTTTCAAAAACAATAGCGTCGGCCTGAACCGTCGCTAATATAAAAAGAAAATTATTTAAAATAATAACTAAAAAGGAGGCAAACTAAATTGGTGGGTGTAATGAAATTTTCGCACAAAGAATAGCGTAGGTCCAAATAAACGTTTTGTCAACACCGAGTATTTTTCTCGAAATCAACCCATTTTCAAAATATTTTCATAACAAATGCACTCGAAGGACACATGCATTAAGTAGTGAAGAAGGAATGATTAAATGTATACCCCTTTGTTCTTAGTCCAACGACGCTGGCTGTATAGGTTATCACTCGAATGCTCACCTTCACTCATGAACTTTAGTTTTATTCGTGCTATATACTTTTGAAATGAAATGGAGGAAAATGATTAGGTAGGCGTATGCTCCTCTTATAAAGATTCTAATAAAGACAAAGAAGAGTGATCTCTTCTGTCCAAAAGGGTAAACCAACTTTGAAAGAGAAAATAGAGCAACAAACAATATGCCATAAAAGTTACTTAATAGCACTTTTTTTTTTTGATATCGCTGAAAAGCGCTATTAACCGTGCCACTAATGTGAACGATTTTGTTTAATTAAAAGAGCTATTAAAGTACTAGTTTTTAATATAAAAATAATAATTAATTAAAACAATAAGTTTAAAGGAGCCAAATGAAATTCGTGGGGGAAAATGAAAATTTAGCACAAACAGTAGCGTCGGCCTGAACCGTCGCTAATATAAGAAAATAAGAATTAATTAAGACAATAACTAATAAGGAGGCAAAAGAAATTTGTTATAGGAAATGAATATTTTTTCAAAAACAATAGCATCGGCCTGAACCGTCGCTAATATAAAAAGAAAATGATTTAAAATAATAACTAAAAAGGAGGCAAACTAAATTGGTGGGTGTAATGAAATTTTCGCACAAAGAATAGAGTAGGTCCAAATAAATGATTTGTCAACACCGAGTATTTTTCTCGAAATCAACCCATTTTCAAAATATTTTCATAACAAATGCACTCGAAGGACACATGCATTAAGTAGTGAAGAAGGAATGATTAAATGTATGCCCCTTTGTTCTTAGTCCGACGACGCTGGCTGTATAGGTTATCACTCGAATGCTCACCTTCACTCATGAACTTTAGTTTTATTCGTTCTATATACTTTTGAAATGAAATGGAGGAAAATGATTAGTTAGGCGTATGCTCCTCTTATAAAGATTCTAATAAAGACAAAGAAGAGTGATCTCTTCTGTCCAAAAGGGTAAACCAACTTTGAAAGAGAAAATAGAGCAACAGACAATATGCCATAAAAGTTACTTAATAGCACTTTCTATTTTTTTTTTGATAGCGCTGAAAAGCGCTATTAACCGTGCCACTAATGTGAACGATATTGTTTAATTAAAAGAGCTATTAAAGTACTAGTTTTTAATATAAAAATAATAATTAATTAAAACAATAAGTTTAAAGGAGCCAAATGAAATTCGTGGGGGAAAATGAAAATTTTAGCACAAACAGTAGCGTCGGCCTGAACCGTCGCTAATTTAAGAAAATAAGAATTAATTAAGACAATAACTAATAAGGAGGCACACGATATTTGTTATGGGAAATTAATATTTTTTCAAAAACAATAGCGTCGACCTGAACTGTCGCTAATATAAAAAATAATAATAATTTAAAATAATAACTAAAAAAGAGGCAAACTAAATTGGTGGGTGTAATGAAATTTTCGCACAAACAATAGCGTAGGTCCAAATAAACATTTTGTCAACACCGAGTATTTTTCTTGAAATTAAACCATTTTCCAAATATTTTCATAACAAATGCACTCGAAGGGCACATGCATTAAGTAGTGAAGAAGGAATGATTAAATGTATGTCCCTTTTTTCTTAGACCGACGACGCTAGTTGTATAGGTTATCGCTCAAATGCTCACCTTCACTCGTGAACTTTAGTTTTATTCGTGCTATATACTTTTGAAGTGAAATGGAGGGAAATGATTAGTTAGGCGTATGCTCCTCTTATAAAGATTCTAGTAAAGACAAAGAAGAGTGATCTCTTCTGTCCAAAAGGGTAAACCAACTTTGAAAGAGAAAATAGAGCAACAGACAATATGCCATAAAAGTTACTTAATAGCACTTTCTTTTCTTTTTGATAGCGCTGAAAAGCGCTATTAACCATGCCACTAATGTGAATGATTTTGTTTAATAGCACTTTAAAAGAGCTATTAAAGTACTAGTTTTTAATATAAAAATAATAATTAATTAAAACAATAAGTTCGAAGGAGCCAAATGAAATTCGTGGGGGAAAAATAAAATTTTAGCACAAACAGTAGCGTCGGCCTGAACCGTCGCTAATATAAGAAAATAAGAATTAATTAAGACAATAACTAATAAGGAGGCAAACGAAATTTGTTATGGGAAATGAATATTTTTTCAAAAACAATAGCGTCGGCCTGAGCCGTCGCTAATATAAAAAGAAAATTATTTAAAATAATAACTAAAAAGGGGGCAAACTAAATTGGTGGGTGTAATGAAATTTTCGCACAAAGAATAGCGTAGGTCCAAATAAACGTTTTGTCAACACCGAGTATTTTTCTCGAAATCAACCCATTTTCATAACAAATGCACTCGAAGGACACATGCATTAAGTAGTGAAGAAGGAATGATTAAATGTATGTCCCTTTGTTATTAGACCGACGACGCTGGTTGTATAGGTTATCCCTCGAATGCTCACGTTCACTCATGAACTTTAGTTTTATTCGTGCTATATACTTTTGAAATGAAATGGAGGAAAATGATTAGTTAGGCGTATGCTCCTCTTATAAAGATTCTAACAAAGACAAAGAAGAGTGATCTCTTCTGTCCAAAATGGTAAACCAACTTTGAAAGAGAAAATAGAGCAACAGACAATATTCCATAAAAGTTACTTAATAGCACTTTCTTTTTTTTTGATAGCGCTGAAAAGCGCTATTAACCGTTCCACTAATGTGAACGATTTTGTTTAATTAAAAGAGCTATTAAAGTACTAGTTTTTAATATAAAAATAATAATTAATTAAAACAATAAGTTTAAAGGAGCCAAATGAAATTCGTGGGGGAAAATGAAAGTTTTAGCAAAAACAGTAGCGTCGGCCTGAACCGTCGCTAATATAAGAAAATAAGAATTAATTAAGACAATAACTAATAAGGAGGCACACGATATTTGTTATGGGAAATGAATATTTTTTCAAAAACAATAACGTCGACCTGAACTGTCGCTAATATAAAAAATAATAATAATTTAAAATAATAACTAAAAAATAGGCAAACTAAATTGGTGGGTGTAATGAAATTTTCGCACAAACAATAGCGTAGGTCCAAATAAACATTTTGTCAACACCGAGTATTTTTCTTGAAATCAAACCATTTTCCAAATATTTTCATAACAAATGCACTCGAAGGACACATGCATTAAGTAGTGAAGAAGGAATGATTAAATGTATGTCCCTTTGTTCTTAGACCGACGACGTTGGTTGTATAGGTTATCGCTCGAATGCTCACCTTCACTCGTGAACTTTAGTTTTATTCGTGCTATATACTTTTGAAGTGAAATGGATAGAAATGATTAGTTAGGTGTATGCTCCTCTTATAAAGATTCTAATAAAACAAAGAAGAGTGATCTCTTCTGTCCAAAAGGGTAAACCAAATTTGAAAGAGAAAATAGAGCAACAGACAATATGCCATAAAAGTTACTTAATAGCACTTTCTTTTGTTTTTGATAGCGCTGAAAAGTGCTATTAACCGTGCCACTAATGTGAACGATTTTGTTTAATTAAAAGAGCTATTAAAGTACTAGTTTTTAATATAAAAATAATAATTAATTAAAATAATAAGCTTAAAGGAGCCAAATGAAATTCGTGGGGGCAAATGAAAATTTTAGCACAAACAGTAGCGTCGGCCTGAACCGTCGCTAATATAAGAAAATAAGAATTAATTAAGATAATAACTAATAAGGAGGCACACGATATTTGTTATAGGAAATGAATATTTTTTCGAAAACATTAGCGTAGACCTGAACTGTCGCTAATATAAAAAAAATTAATTATTTAAAATAATAACTAAAAAAGAGGCAAACTAAATTGGTGGGTTTAATGAAATTTTCGCACAAACTGTAGCGTAGGTCCAAATAAACATTTTGTCAACACCGAGTATTTTTCTCGAAATCAAACCATTTTCAAAATATTTTCATAACAAATACACTCGAAGGACACATGCATTAAGTAGTGAAGAAGGAATGATTAAATGTATGTCCCTTCGTTCTTAGTCCGACGACGCTGGCTGTATAGGTTATCGCTCGAATGCTCACCTTCACTCATGAACTTTAGTTTTATTCGGGCTATATACTTTTGAAGTGAAATGGAGGAAAATGATTAGTTAGGCGTATGCTCCTCTTATAAAGATTCTAATAAAGACAAAGAAGAGTGATCTCTTCTCTCCAAAAGGGTAAACCAACTTTGAAAGAGAAAATAGAGCAACAGACAATTTGCCATAGAAGTTACTTAATAGCACTTTCTTTTGTTTTTGATAGCGGTGAAAAGCGCTATTAACCGTGCCACTAATGTGAATGATTTTGTTCAATAGCACTTTAAAGGAGCTATTAAAGTACTAGTTTTTAATATAAAAATAATAATTAATTAAAACAATAAGCTTAAAGGAGCCAAATGAAATTCGTGGGGGAAAATGAAAATTTTAGCACAAACAGTAGCGTCGGCCTGAACCGTCGCTAATATAAGAAAATGAGAATTAATTAAGAACATAACTAATAAGGAGGCACACGAAATTTGTTATGGGAAATGAATATTTTTTCAAAAACAATAGCGTCGGCCTGAACTGTCGCTAATATAAAAAATAATAATAATTTAAAATAAATACAAAAAAAGAGGCAAACTAAATTGGTGGGTGTAATGAAATTTTCGCACAAACAATAGAGTAGGTCCAAATAAACATTTTGTCAACACCGAGTATTTTTCTCGAAATCAAACCATTTTTCAAATATTTTCATAACAAATGCACTTGAAGGACACATGCATTAAGTAGTGAAGAAGGAATGATTAAATGTATGCCCCTTTGTTCTTAGTCCGACGACGCTGGCTGTATAGGTTATCACTCGAATGCTCACCTTCACTCATGAACTTTAGTTTTATTCGTGCTATATACTTTTGTAATGAAATGGAGGAAAATGATTAGTTAGGCGTATGCTCCTCTTATAAAGATTCTAATAAAGACAAAGAAGAGTGATCTCTTCGGTCCAAAAGGGTAAACCAACTTTGAAAGAGAAAATAGAGCAACAGACAATATGCCATAAAAGTTACTTAATAGCACTTTTTTTTTTTTTTTTGATAGCGCTGAAAAGCTCTATTAACCGTGCCACTAATGTGAACGATTTTGTTTAATTAAAAGAGCTATTAAAGTACTAGTTTTTAATATAAAAATAATAATTAATTAAAACAATAAGTTTAAAGGAGCCAAATGAAATTCGTGGGGGAAAATGAAAATTTTAGCACAAACAGTAGCGTCGGCCTGAACCGTCGCTAATTTAAGAAAATAAGAATTAATTAAGACAATAACTAATAAGGAGGCACACGATATTTGTTATGGGAAATGAATATTTTTTCAAAAACAATAGCGTCGACCTGAACTGTCGCTAATATAAAAAATAATAATAATTTAAAATAATAACTAAAAAAGAGGCAAACTAAATTGGTGGGTGTAATGAAATTTTCGCACAAACAATAGCGTAGGTCCAAATAAACGTTTTGTCAACACCGAGTATTTTTCTTGAAATCAAACCATTTTCCAAATATTTTCATAACAAATGCACTCGAAGGACACATGCATTAAGTAGGAAGAAGGAATGATTAAATGTATGTCCCTTTGTTCTTAGACCGACGACGCTAGTTGTATAGGTTATCGCTCGAATGCTCACCTTCACTCATCAACTTTAGTTTTATTCGTGATATATACTTTTGAAGTGAAATGTAGGAAAATGATTAGTTAGGCGTATGCTCCTCTTATAAAGATTCTAATAAAGACAAAGAAGAGTGATCTCTTCTGTCCAAAAGGGTAAACCAACATTGAAAGAGAAAATAGAGCAACAGACAATATGCCATAAAAGTTACTTAATAGCACTTTCTTTTCTTTTTGATAGCGCTGAAAAGCGCTATTAACCATGCCACTAATGTGAACGATTTTGTTTAATAGCACTTTAAAAGAGCTATTAAAGTACTAGTTTTTAATATAAAAATAATAATTAATTAAAACAATAAGTTCGAAGGAGACAAATGAAATTCGTGGGGGAAAAATAAAATTTTAGCACAAACGGTAGCGTCGGCCTGAACCGTCGCTAATATAAGAAAATAAGAATTAATTAAGACAATAACTAATAAGGAGGAAAACGAAATTTGTTATGGGAAATGAATATTTTTTCAAAAACAATAGCGTCGGCCTGAACCGTCGCTAATATAAAAAGAAAATTATTTAAAATAATAACTAAAAAGGGGGCAAACTAAATTGGTGGGTGTAATGAAATTTTCGCACAAAGAATAGCGTAGGTCCAAATAAACGTTTTGTCAACACCGAGTATTTTTCTCGAAATCAACCCATTTTCAAAATATTTTCATAACAAATGCACTCGAAGGACACATGCATTAAGTAGTGAAGAAGGAATGATTAAATGTATGTCCCTTTGTTATTAGACCGACGACGCTGGGTGTATAGGTTATCGCTCGAATGCTCACCTTCACTCATGAACTTTAGTTTTATTCGTGCTATATACTTTTGAAATGAAATGGAGGAAAATGATTAGTTAGGCGTATGCTCCTCTTATAAAGATTCTAACAAAGACAAAGAAGAGTGATCTCTTCTGTCCAAAAGGGTAAACCAACTTTGAAAGAGAAAATAGAGCAACAGACAATATTCCATAAAAGTTACTTAATAGCACTTTCTTTTTTTTTTGATAGTGCTGAAAAGCGCTATTAACCGTGCCACTAATGTGAACGATTTTGTTTAATTAAAAGAGCTATTAAAGTACTAGTTTTTAATATAAAAATAATAATTAATTAAAACAATAAGTTTAAAGGAGCCAAATGAAATTCGTGGGGGAAAATGAAAATTTTAGCAAAAACAGTAGCGTCGGCCTGAACCGTCGCTAATATAAGAAAATAAGAATTAATTAAGAGAATAACTAATAAGGAGGCACACGATATTTGTTATGGGAAATGAATATTTTTTCAAAAACAATAGCGTCGACCTGAACTGTCGCTAATATAAAAAATAATAATAATTTAAAATAATAAATAAAAAATAGGCAAACTAATTTGGTGGGTGTAATGAAATTTTCGCACAAACAATAGCGTAGGTCCAAATAAACATTTTGTCAACACCGAGTATTTTTCTTGAAATCAAACCATTTTCCAAATATTTTCATAACAAATGCACTCGAAGGACACATGCATTAAGTAGTGAAGAAGGAATGATTAAATGTATGTCCCTTTGTTCTTAGACCGACGACGTTGGTTATATAGGTTATCGCTCGAATGCTCACCTTCACTCGTGAACTTTAGTTTTATTCGTGTTATATACTTTTGAAGTGAAATGGATAGAAATGATTAGTTAGGCGTATGCTCCTCTTATAAAGATTCTAATAAAACAAAGAAGAGTGATCTCTTCTGTCCAAAAGGGTAAACCAACTTTGAAAGAGAAAATAGAGCAACAGACAATATGCCATAAAAGTTACTTAATAGCACTTTCTTTTGTTTTTGATAGCGCTGAAAAGTGCTATTAACCGTGCCACTAATGTGAACGATTTTGTTTAATTAAAAGAGCTATTAAAGTACTAGTTTTTAATATAAAAATAATAATTAATTAAAACAATAAGCTTAAAGGAGCCAAATGAAATTCGTGGGGGAAAATGAAAATTTTAGCACAAACAGTAGCGTCGGCCTGAACCGTCGCTAATATAAGAAAATAAGAATTAATTAAGATAATAACTAATAAGGAGGCACACGATATTTGTTATAGGAAATGAATATTTTTTCGAAAACAATAGCGTAGACCTGAACTGTCGCTAATATAAAAAAAATTAATTATTTAAAATAATAACTAAAAAAGAGGCAAACTAAATTGGTGGGTTTAATGAAATTTTCGCACAAACTGTAGCGTAGGTCCAAATAAACATTTTGTCAACACCGAGTATTTTTCTCGAAATCAAACCATTTTCAAAATATTTTCATAACAAATACACTCGAAGGACACATGCATTAAGTAGTGAAGAAGGAATGATTAAATGTATGTCCCTTTGTTCTTAGTCCGACGACGCTGGCTGTATAGGTTATCGCTCGAATGCTCACCTTCACTCATGAACTTTAGTTTTATTCGGGCTATATACTTTTGAAGTGAAATGGAGGAAAATGATTAGTTAGGCGTATGCTCCTCTTATAAAGATTCTAATAAAGACAAAGAAGAGTGATCTCTTCTCTCCAAAAGGGTAAACCAACTTTGAAAGAGAAAATAGAGCAACAGACAATTTGCCATAGAAGTTACTTAATAGCACTTTCTTTTGTTTTTGATAGCGGTGAAAAGCGCTATTAACCGTGCCACTAATGTGAATGATTTTGTTCAATAGCACTTTAAAGGAGCTATTAAAGTACTAGTTTTTAATATAAAAATAATAATTAATTAAAACAATAAGCTTAAAGGAGCCAAATGAAATTCGTGGGGGAAAATGAAAATTTTAGCACAAACAGTAGCGTCGGCCTGAACCGTCGCTAATATAAGAAAATGAGAATTAATTAAGAACATAACTAATAAGGAGGCACACGAAATTTGTTATGGGAAATGAATATTTTTTCAAAAACAATAGCGTCGGCCTGAACTGTCGCTAATATAAAAAATAATAATAATTTAAAATAAATACAAAAAAAGAGGCAAACTAAATTGGTGGGTGTAATGAAATTTTCGCACAAACAATAGAGTAGGTCCAAATAAACATTTTGTCAACACCGAGTATTTTTCTCGAAATCAAACCATTTTTCAAATATTTTCATAACAAATGCACTTGAAGGACACATGCATTAAGTAGTGAAGAAGGAATGATTAAATGTATGCCCCTTTGTTCTTAGTCCGACGACGCGGGCTGTATAGGTTATCACTCGAATGCTCACCTTCACTCATGAACTTTAGTTTTATTCGTGCTATATACTTTTGTAATGAAATGGAGGAAAATGATTAGTTAGGCGTATGCTCCTCTTATAAAGATTCTAATAAAGACAAAGAAGAGTGATCTCTTCGGTCCAAAAGGGTAAACCAACTTTGAAAGAGAAAATAGAGCAACAGACAATATGCCATAAAAGTTACTTAATAGCACTTTCTTTTTTTTTTTGATAGCGCTGAAAAGCTCTATTAACCGTGCCACTAATGTGAACGATTTTGTTTAATTAAAAGAGCTATTAAAGTACTAGTTTTTAATATAAAAATAATAATTAATTAAAACAATAAGTTTAAAGGAGCCAAATGAAATTCGTGGGGGAAAATGAAAATTTTAGCACAAACAGTAGCGTCGGCCTGAACCGTCGCTAATTTAAGAAAATAAGAATTAATTAAGACAATAACTAATAAGGAGGCACACGATATTTGTTATGGGAAATGAATATTTTTTCAAAAACAATAGCGTCGACCTGAACTGTCGCTAATATAAAAAATAATAATAATTTAAAATAATAACTAAAAAAGAGGCAAACTAAATTGGTGGGTGTAATGAAATTTTCGCACAAACAATAGCGTAGGTCCAAATAAACGTTTTGTCAACACCGAGTATTTTTCTTGAAATCAAACCATTTTCCAAATATTTTCATAACAAATGCACTCGAAGGACACATGCATTAAGTAGGAAGAAGGAATGATTAAATGTATGTCCCTTTGTTCTTAGACCGACGACGCTAGTTGTATAGGTTATCGCTCGAATGCTCACCTTCACTCATCAACTTTAGTTTTATTCGTGATATATACTTTTGAAGTGAAATGTAGGAAAATGATTAGTTAGGCGTATGCTCCTCTTATAAAGATTCTAATAAAGACAAAGAAGAGTGATCTCTTCTGTCCAAAAGGGTAAACCAACATTGAAAGAGGAAATAGAGCAACAGACAATATGCCATAAAAGTTACTTAATAGCACTTTCTTTTCTTTTTGATAGCGCTGAAAAGCGCTATTAACCATGCCACTAATGTGAACGATTTTGTTTAATAGCACTTTAAAAGAGCTATTAAAGTACTAGTTTTTAATATAAAAATAATAATTAATTAAAACAATAAGTTCGAAGGAGACAAATGAAATTCGTGGGGGAAAAATAAAATTTTAGCACAAACGGTAGCGTCGGCCTGAACCGTCGCTAATATAAGAAAATAAGAATTAATTAAGACAATAACTAATAAGGAGGAAAACGAAATTTGTTATGGGAAATGAATATTTTTTCAAAAACAATAGCGTCGGCCTGAACCGTCGCTAATATAAAAAGAAAATTATTTAAAATAATAACTAAAAAGGGGGCAAACTAAATTGGTGGGTGTAATGAAATTTTCGCACAAAGAATAGCGTAGGTCCAAATAAACGTTTTGTCAACACCGAGTATTTTTCTCGAAATCAACCCATTTTCAAAATATTTTCATAACAAATGCACTCGAAGGACACATGCATTAAGTAGTGAAGAAGGAATGATTAAATGTATGTCCCTTTGTTATTAGACCGACGACGCTGGGTGTATAGGTTATCGCTCGAATGCTCACCTTCACTCATGAACTTTAGTTTTATTCGTGCTATATACTTTTGAAATGAAATGGAGGAAAATGATTAGTTAGGCGTATGCTCCTCTTATAAAGATTCTAACAAAGACAAAGAAGAGTGATCTCTTCTGTCCAAAAGGGTAAACCAACTTTGAAAGAGAAAATAGAGCAACAGACAATATTCCATAAAAGTTACTTAATAGCACTTTCTTTTTTTTTTGATAGTGCTGAAAAGCGCTATTAACCGTGCCACTAATGTGAACGATTTTGTTTAATTAAAAGAGCTATTAAAGTACTAGTTTTTAATATAAAAATAATAATTAATTAAAACAATAAGTTTAAAGGAGCCAAATGAAATTCGTGGGGGAAAATGAAAATTTTAGCAAAAACAGTAGCGTCGGCCTGAACCGTCGCTAATATAAGAAAATAAGAATTAATTAAGAGAATAACTAATAAGGAGGCACACGATATTTGTTATGGGAAATGAATATTTTTTCAAAAACAATAGCGTCGACCTGAACTGTCGCTAATATAAAAAATAATAATAATTTAAAATAATAAATAAAAAATAGGCAAACTAATTTGGTGGGTGTAATGAAATTTTCGCACAAACAATAGCGTTGGTCCAAATAAACATTTTGTCAACACCGAGTATTTTTCTTGAAATCAAACCATTTTCCAAATATTTTCATAACAAATGCACTCGAAGGACACATGCATTAAGTAGTGAAGAAGGAATGATTAAATGTATGTCCCTTTGTTCTTAGACCGACGACGTTGGTTATATAGGTTATCGCTCGAATGCTCACCTTCACTCGTGAACTTTAGTTTTATTCGTGTTATATACTTTTGAAGTGAAATGGATAGAAATGATTAGTTAGGCGTATGCTCCTCTTATAAAGATTCTAATAAAACAAAGAAGAGTGATCTCTTCTGTCCAAAAGGGTAAACCAACTTTGAAAGAGAAAATAGAGCAACAGACAATATGCCATAAAAGTTACTTAATAGCACTTTCTTTTGTTTTTGATAGCGCTGAAAAGTGCTATTAACCGTGCCACTAATGTGAACGATTTTGTTTAATTAAAAGAGCTATTAAAGTACTAGTTTTTAATATAAAAATAATAATTAATTAAAACAATAAGCTTAAAGGAGCCAAATGAAATTCGTGGGGGAAAATGAAAATTTTAGCACAAACAGTAGCGTCGGCCTGAACCGTCGCTAATATAAGAAAATAAGAATTAATTAAGATAATAACTAATAAGGAGGCACACGATATTTGTTATAGGAAATGAATATTTTTTCGAAAACAATAGCGTAGACCTGAACTGTCGCTAATATAAAAAAAATTAATTATTTAAAATAATAACTAAAAAAGAGGCAAACTAAATTGGTGGGTTTAATGAAATTTTCGCACAAACTGTAGCGTAGGTCCAAATAAACATTTTGTCAACACCGAGTATTTTTCTCGAAATCAAACCATTTTCAAAATATTTTCATAACAAATACACTCGAAGGACACATGCATTAAGTAGTGAAGAAGGAATGATTAAATGTATGTCCCTTTGTTCTTAGTCCGACGACGCTGGCTGTATAGGTTATCGCTCGAATGCTCACCTTCACTCATGAACTTTAGTTTTATTCGGGCTATATACTTTTGAAGTGAAATGGAGGAAAATGATTAGTTAGGCGTATGCTCCTCTTATAAAGATTCTAATAAAGACAAAGAAGAGTGATCTCTTCTCTCCAAAAGGGTAAACCAACTTTGAAAGAGAAAATAGAGCAACAGACAATTTGCCATAGAAGTTACTTAATAGCACTTTCTTTTGTTTTTGATAGCGGTGAAAAGCGCTATTAACCGTGCCACTAATGTGAATGATTTTGTTCAATAGCACTTTAAAGGAGCTATTAAAGTACTAGTTTTTAATATAAAAATAATAATTAATTAAAACAATAAGCTTAAAGGAGCCAAATGAAATTCGTGGGGGAAAATGAAAATTTTAGCACAAACAGTAGCGTCGGCCTGAACCGTCGCTAATATAAGAAAATAAGAATTAATTAAGAACATAACTAATAAGGAGGCACACGAAATTTGTTATGGGAAATGAATATTTTTTCAAAAACAATAGCGTCGGCCTGAACTGTCGCTAATATAAAAAATAATAATAATTTAAAATAAATACAAAAAAAGAGGCAAACTAAATTGGTGGGTGTAATGAAATTTTCGCACAAACAATAGAGTAGGTCCAAATAAACATTTTGTCAACACCGAGTATTTTTCTCGAAATCAAACCATTTTCCAAATATTTTCATAACAAATGCAATTGAAGGACACATGCATTAAGTAGTGAATAAGGAATGATTAAATGTATGTCCCTTTGTTCTTAGTCCGACGGCGCTGGCTGTATAGGTTATCACTCGAATGCTCACCTTCACTCATGAACTTTAGTTTTATTCGTGCTATATACTTTTGAAGTGAAATGGAGGGAAATGATTAGTTAGGCGTATGCTCCTCTTATAAAGATTCTAATAAAGACAAAGAAGAGTGATCTCTTCTGTCCAAAAGGGTAAACCAACATTGAAAGAGAAAATAGAGCAACAGACAATATGCCATAAAAGTTACTTAATAGCACTTTCTTTTCTTTTTGATAGCGCTGAAAAGCGCTATTAACCATGCCACTAATGTGAACGATTTTGTTTAATAGCACTTTAAAAGAGCTATTAAAGTACTAGTTTTTAATATAAAAATAATAATTAATTAAAACAATAAGTTCGAAGGAGCCAAATGAAATTCGTGGGGGAAAATGAAAATATTTAGCACAAACAGTAGCGTCGGCCTGAACCGTCGCTAATATAAGAAAATAAGAATTAATTAAGACAATAACTAATAAGGAGGCAAACGAAATTTGTTATGGGAAATGAATATTTTTTCAAAAACAATAGCGTCGGCCTGAACCGTCGCTAATATAAAAAGAAAATTATTTAAAATAATAACTAAAAAGGGGGAAAACTAAATTGGTGGGTGTAATGAAATTCTCGCACAAAGAATAGCGTAGGTCCAAATAAACATTTTGTCAACACCGAGTATTTTTCTCGAAATCAACCCATTTTCAAAATATTTTTATACAAATGCACTCGAAGGACACATGCATTAAGTAGTGAAGAAGGAATGATTAAATGTATGCCCCTTTGTTCTTAGTCCAACGACGCTGGTTGTATAGGTTATCACTCGAATGCTCACCTTCACTCATGAACTTTAGTTTTATTCGTGCTATATACTTTTGAAATGAAATGGAGGAAAATGATTGGTTAGGCGTATGCTCCTCTTATAAAGATTCTAATAAAGACAAAGAAGAGTGATCTCTTCTGTCCAAAAGGGTAAACCAACATTGAAAGAGAAAATAGAGCAACAGACAATATGCCATAAAAGTTACTTAATAGCACTTTCTTTTGTTTTTGATAGCGCTGAAAAGCGCTATTAACCGTGCCACTAATGTGAACGATTTTGTTTAATAGCACTTTAAAAGAGATATTAAAGTACTAGTTTTTAATATAAAAATAAATATTAATTAAAATAATAAGTTTAAAGGAGCCAAATAAAATTCGTGGGGGAAAATGAAAAATTTAGCACAAACAGTAGCGTCGGCCTGAACCGTCGCTAATATAAGAAAATAAGAATTTATTAAGACAATAACTAATAAGGAGGCACACGATATTTGTTATGGGAAATGAATATTATTTCAAAAACAATAGCGTCGGCCTGAACTGTCGCTAATATAAAAAATAATAATTATTTAAAATAATAACTAAAAAAGAGGCAAACTAAATTGGTGGGTGTAATGAAATTTTCGCACAACCAATAGCGTAGGTCCAAATAAACATTTGGTCAACACCGAGTATTTTTCTCGAAATCAAACCATTTTCCAAATATTTTCGTAACAAATGCACTCGAAGGACACATGCATTAAGTAGTGAAGAAGGAATGATTAAATGTATGTCCCTTTGTTCTTAGTCCGACGACGCTGGATGTATAGGGTACCGCTCGAATGCTCACCTTCACTCGTGAACTTTAGTTTTATTTGTGCTATATACTTTTGAAGTGAAATGGAGAAAAATGATTAGTTAGGCATATGCTTCTCCTATAAAGATTCTAATAAAGACAAAGAAGAGTGATCTCTTCTTTCCAAAAGGATAAACAAACTTTGAAAGAGAAAATAGAGCAACAGACAATATGCCATAAAAGTTACTTAATAGCAATTTCTTTTGTTTTTGATAGCGCTGAAAAGCGCTATTAACCGTGCCACTAATGTGAACGATTTTGTTTAATAGCACTTTAAAAGAGATATTAAAGTACTAGTTTTTAATATAAAAATAATAATTAATTAAAACAATAAGTTTAAAGGAGCCAAATGAAATTCGTGGGGGAAAATAAAAATTTTCGCACAAACAGTAGCGTCGGCCTGAACCGTCGCTAATATAAGAAAATAGGAATTAATTAAGACAATAACTAATGAGGAGGCAAACGATATTTGTTATGGGAAATGAATATTATTTCAAAAACAATAGCGTCGGCCTGAACTGTCGCTAATATAAAAAATAATAATTATTTAAAATAATAACTAAAAAAGAGGCAAACTAAATTGGTGGGTGTAATGAAATTTTCGCACAAACAATAGCGTAGGTCCAAATAAACATTTTCTCAACACCGAGTATTTTTCTCGAAATCAAACCATTTTCCAAATATTTTCATAACAAATGCACTCGAAGGGCACATGCATTAAGTAGTGAAGAAGGAATGATTAAATGTATGTCCCTTTGTTCTTAGTCCGACGACGCTGGCTGTATAGGTTATCGCTCGAATGTTCACCTTCACTCGTGAACTTTAGTTTTATTCGTGTTATATACTTTTGAAGTGAAATGGATAGAAATGATTAGTTAGGCGTATGCTCCTCTTATAAAGATTCTAATAAAACAAAGAAGAGTGATCTCTTCTGTCCAAAAGGGTAAACCAACTTTGAAAGAGAAAATAGAGCAACAGACAATATGCCATAAAAGTTACTTAATAGCACTTTCTTTTGTTTTTGATAGCGCTGAAAAGTGCTATTAACCGTGCCACTAATGTGAACGATTTTGTTTAATTAAAAGAGCTATTAAAGTACTAGTTTTTAATATAAAAATAATAATTAATTAAAACAATAAGCTTAAAGGAGCCAAATGAAATTCGTGGGGGAAAATGAAAATTTTAGCACAAACAGTAGCGTCGGCCTGAACCGTCGCTAATATAAGAAAATAAGAATTAATTAAGATAATAACTAATAAGGAGGCACACGATATTTGTTATAGGAAATGAATATTTTTTCGAAAACAATAGCGTAGACCTGAACTGTCGCTAATATAAAAAAAATTAATTATTTAAAATAATAACTAAAAAAGAGGCAAACTAAATTGGTGGGTTTAATGAAATTTTCGCACAAACTGTAGCGTAGGTCCAAATAAACATTTTGTCAACACCGAGTATTTTTCTCGAAATCAAACCATTTTCAAAATATTTTCATAACAAATGCACTCGAAGGACACATGCATTAAGTAGTGAAGAAGGAATGATTAAATGTATGTCCCTTTGTTCTTAGACCGACGACGTTGGTTATATAGGTTATCGCTCGAATGCTCACCTTCACTCGTGAACTTTAGTTTTATTCGTGTTATATACTTTTGAAGTGAAATGGATAGAAATGATTAGTTAGGCGTATGCTCCTCTTATAAAGATTCTAATAAAACAAAGAAGAGTGATCTCTTCTGTCCAAAAGGGTAAACCAACTTTGAAAGAGAAAATAGAGCAACAGACAATATGCCATAAAAGTTACTTAATAGCACTTTCTTTTGTTTTTGATAGCGCTGAAAAGTGCTATTAACCGTGCCACTAATGTGAACGATTTTGTTTAATTAAAAGAGCTATTAAAGTACTAGTTTTTAATATAAAAATAATAATTAATTAAAACAATAAGCTTAAAGGAGCCAAATGAAATTCGTGGGGGAAAATGAAAATTTTAGCACAAACAGTAGCGTCGGCCTGAACCGTCGCTAATATAAGAAAATAAGAATTAATTAAGATAATAACTAATAAGGAGGCACACGATATTTGTTATAGGAAATGAATATTTTTTCGAAAACAATAGCGTAGACCTGAACTGTCGCTAATATAAAAAAAATTAATTATTTAAAATAATAACTAAAAAAGAGGCAAACTAAATTGGTGGGTTTAATGAAATTTTCGCACAAACTGTAGCGTAGGTCCAAATAAACATTTTGTCAACACCGAGTATTTTTCTCGAAATCAAACCATTTTCAAAATATTTTCATAACAAATACACTCGAAGGACACATGCATTAAGTAGTGAAGAAGGAATGATTAAATGTATGTCCCTTTGTTCTTAGTCCGACGACGCTGGCTGTATAGGTTATCGCTCGAATGCTCACCTTCACTCATGAACTTTAGTTTTATTCGGGCTATATACTTTTGAAGTGAAATGGAGGAAAATGATTAGTTAGGCGTATGCTCCTCTTATAAAGATTCTAATAAAGACAAAGAAGAGTGATCTCTTCTCTCCAAAAGGGTAAACCAACTTTGAAAGAGAAAATAGAGCAACAGACAATTTGCCATAGAAGTTACTTAATAGCACTTTCTTTTGTTTTTGATAGCGGTGAAAAGCGCTATTAACCGTGCCACTAATGTGAATGATTTTGTTCAATAGCACTTTAAAGGAGCTATTAAAGTACTAGTTTTTAATATAAAAATAATAATTAATTAAAACAATAAGCTTAAAGGAGCCAAATGAAATTCGTGGGGGAAAATGAAAATTTTAGCACAAACAGTAGCGTCGGCCTGAACCGTCGCTAATATAAGAAAATAAGAATTAATTAAGAACATAACTAATAAGGAGGCACACGAAATTTGTTATGGGAAATGAATATTTTTTCAAAAACAATAGCGTCGGCCTGAACTGTCGCTAATATAAAAAATAATAATAATTTAAAATAAATACAAAAAAAGAGGAAAACTAAATTGGTGGGTGTAATGAAATTTTCGCACAAACAATAGAGTAGGTCCAAATAAACATTTTGTCAACACCGAGTATTTTTCTCGAAATCAAACCATTTTCCAAATATTTTCATAACAAATGCAATTGAAGGACACATGCATTAAGTAGTGAATAAGGAATGATTAAATGTATGTCCCTTTGTTCTTAGTCCGACGTCGCTGGCTGTATAGGTTATCACTCGAATGCTCACCTTCACTCATGAACTTTAGTTTTATTCGTGCTATATACTTTTGAAGTGAAATGGAGGGAAATGATTAGTTAGGCGTATGCTCCTCTTATAAAGATTCTAATAAAGACAAAGAAGAGTGATCTCTTCTGTCCAAAAGGGTAAACCAACATTGAAAGAGAAAATAGAGCAACAGACAATATGCCATAAAAGTTACTTAATAGCACTTTCTTTTCTTTTTGATAGCGCTGAAAAGCGCTATTAACCATGCCACTAATGTGAACGATTTTGTTTAATAGCACTTTAAAAGAGCTATTAAAGTACTAGTTTTTAATATAAAAATAATAATTAATTAAAACAATAAGTTCGAAGGAGCCAAATGAAATTCGTGGGGGAAAATGAAAATATTTAGCACAAACAGTAGCGTCGGCCTGAACCGTCGCTAATATAAGAAAATAAGAATTAATTAAGACAATAACTAATAAGGAGGCAAACGAAATTTGTTATGGGAAATGAATATTTTTTCAAAAACAATAGCGTCGGCCTGAACCGTCGCTAATATAAAAAGAAAATTATTTAAAATAATAACTAAAAAGGGGGAAAACTAAATTGGTGGGTGTAATGAAATTCTCGCACAAAGAATAGCGTAGGTCCAAATAAACATTTTGTCAACACCGAGTATTTTTCTCGAAATCAACCCATTTTCAAAATATTTTTATACAAATGCACTCGAAGGACACATGCATTAAGTAGTGAAGAAGGAATGATTAAATGTATGCCCCTTTGTTCTTAGTCCAACGACGCTGGCTGTATAGGTTATCACTCGAATGCTCACCTTCACTCATGAACTTTAGTTTTATTCGTGCTATATACTTTTGAAATGAAATGGAGGAAAATGATTGGTTAGGCGTATGCTCCTCTTATAAAGATTCTAATAAAGACAAAGAAGAGTGATCTCTTCTGTCCAAAAGGGTAAACCAACATTGAAAGAGAAAATAGAGCAACAGACAATATGCCATAAAAGTTACTTAATAGCACTTTCTTTTCTTTTTGATAGCGCTGAAAAGTGCTATTAACCATGCCACTAATGTGAACGATTTTGTTTAATAGCACTTTAAAAGAGCTATTAAAGTACTAGTTTTTAATATAAAAATAATAATTAATTAAAACAATAAGTTCGAAGGAGCCAAATGAAATTCGTGGGGGAAAATGAAAATATTTAGCACAAACAGTAGCGTCGGCCTGAACCGTCGCTAATATAAGAAAATAAGAATTAATTAAGACAATAACTAATAAGGAGGCAAACGAAATTTGTTATGGGAAATGAATATTTTTTCAAAAACAATAGCGTCGGCCTGAACCGTCGCTAATATAAAAAGAAAATTATTTAAAATAATAACTAAAAAGGGGGAAAACTAAATTGGTGGGTGTAATGAAATTCTCGCACAAAGAATAGCGTAGGTCCAAATAAACATTTTGTCAACACCGAGTATTTTTCTCGAAATCAACCCATTTTCAAAATATTTTTATACAAATGCACTCGAAGGACACATGCATTAAGTAGTGAATAAGGAATGATTAAATGTATGCCCCTTTGTTCTTAGTCCAACGACGCTGGCTGTATAGGTTATCACTCGAATGCTCACCTTCACTCATGAACTTTAGTTTTATTCGTGCTATATACTTTTGAAATGAAATGGAGGAAAATGATTGGTTAGGCGTATGCTCCTCTTATAAAGATTCTAATAAAGACAAAGAAGAGTGATCTCTTCTGTCCAAAAGGGTAAACCAACTTTGAAAGAGAAAATAGAGCAACAGACAATATGCCATAAAAGTTACTTAATAGCACTTTCTTTCTTTTTTGATAGCGCTGAAAAGCGCTATTAACCGTGCCACTAATGTGAACGATTTTGTTTAATTAAAAGAGCTATTAAAGTAATAGTTTTTAATATAAAAAAAATAATTAATTAAAACAATAAGTTTAAAGGAGCCAAATGAAATTCGTGGGGGAAAATGAAAATTTTAGCACAAACAGTAGCGTCGGTCTGAACCGTCGCTAATATAAGAAAATAACAATTAATTAAGACAATAACTAATAAGGAGGCACACGATATTTGTTATGGGAAATGAATATTTTTTCAAAAACAATAGCGTCGACCTGAACTGTCGCTAATATAAAAAATAATAATAACTTAAAATAATAACTAAAAAAGAGGCAAACTAAATTGGTGGGTGTAATGAAATTTTCGCACAAACAGTAGCGTAGGTCCAAATAAACATTTTGTCAACACCGAGTATTTTTCTCGAAATCAAACCATTTTCAAAATATTTTCATAACAAATGCACTCGAAGGACACATGCATTAAGTAGTGAAGAATGAATGATTAAATGTATGTCCCTTTGTTCTTAGACCGATGATGCTGGTTGTATAGGTTATTGCTCGAATGCTCACCTTCACTCGTGAACTTTAGTTTTATTCGTGCTATATACTTTTGAAGTGAAATGGAGGAAAATGATTAGTTAGGCATATGCTCCTCTTATAAAGATTCTAATAAAGACAAAGAAGAGTGATCTCTTCTGTCCAAAAGGGTAAACCAACTTTGAAAGAGAAAATAGAGCAACAGACAATATGCCATAAAAGTTACTTAATAGCACTTTCTTTTGTTTTTGATAGCGCTGAAAAGCGCTATTAACCGTGCCACTAATGTGAACGATTTTGTTTAATAGCACTTTAAAAGAGATATTAAAGTACTAGTTTTTAATATAAAAATAAATATTAATTAAAATAATAAGTTTAAAGGAGCCAAATGAAATTCGTGGGGGAAAATGAAAATTTTAGCACAAACAGTAGCGTCGGCCTGAACCGTCGCTAATATAAGAAAATAAGAATTAATTAAGACAATAACTAATAAGGAGGCACACGATATTTGTTATGGGAAATGAATATTATTTCAAAAACAATAGCGTCGGCCTGAAGTGTCGCTAATATAAAAAATAATAATTATTTAAAATAATAACTAAAAAAGAGGCAAACTAAATTGGTGGGTGTAATGAAATTTTCGCACAAACAATAGCGTAGGTCCAAATAAACATTTTTTCAACATCGAGTATTTTTCTCGAAATCAAACCATTTTCCAAATAATTTCATAACAAATGCACTCGAAGGACACATCCATTAAGTAGTGAAGAAGGAATGAGTAAATGTATGCCCCTTTGTTCTTAGTTCGACGGCGCTGGCTGTATAGGTTATCACTCGAATGTTCACCTTCACTCATGAACTTTAGTTTTATTCGTGCTATATACTTTTGAAGTGAAATGGAGGAAAATGATTAGTTAGGCGTATGCTCCTCTTATAAAGATTCTAATAAAGACAAAGAAGAGTGATCTCTTCTGTCCAAAAGGGTAAACCAACTTTGAAAGAGAAAATAGAGCAACAGACAATATTCCAAAAAAGATAGTTAATAGCACTTTCTTTTGTTTTTGATAGCGCTGAAAAGCGCTATTAACCGTGCCACTAATGTGAACGATTTTGTTTAATAGCACTTTAAAAGAGCTATTAAAGTACTAGTTTTTAATATAAAAATAATAATTAATTAAACAATAAGCTTTAAGGAGCCAAATAAAATTCGTGGGGGAAAATGAAAAATTTAGCACAAACAGTAGCGTCGGCCTGAACCGTCACTAATATAAGAAAATAAGAATTTATTAAGATAATAACTAATAAGGAGGCACACGATATTTGTTATGGGAAATGAATATTATTTCAAAAACAATAGCGTCGGCCTGAACTGTCGCTAATATAAAAAATAATAATTATTTAAAATAATAACTAAAAAAGAGGCAAACTAAATTGGTGGGTGTAATGAAATTTTCGCACAACCAATAGCGTAGGTCCAAATAAACATTTGGTCAACACCGAGTATTTTTCTCGAAATCAAACCATTTTCCAAATATTTTCGTAACAAATGCACTCGAAGGACACATGCATTAAGTAGTGAAGAAGGAATGATTAAATGTATGTCCCTTTGTTCTTAGTCCGACGACGCTGGATGTATAGGGTACCGCTCGAATGCTCACCTTCACTCGTGAACTTTAGTTTTATTCGTGCTATATACTTTTGAAGTGAAATGGAGAAAAATGATTAGTTAGGCATATGCTTCTCCTATAAAGATTCTAATAAAGACAAAGAAGAGTGATCTCTTCTTTCCAAAAGGATAAACAAACTTTGAAAGAGAAAATAGAGCAACAGACAATATGCCATAAAAGTTACTTAATAGCAATTTCTTTTGTTTTTGATAGCGCTGAAAAGCGCTATTAACCGTGCCACTAATGTGAACGATTTTGTTTAATAGCACTTTAAAAGAGATATTAAAGTACTAGTTTTTAATATAAAAATAATAATTAATTAAAACAATAAGTTTAAAGGAGCCAAATGAAATTCGTGGGGGAAAATAAAAATTTTCGCACAAACAGTAGCGTCGGCCTGAACCGTCGCTAATATAAGAAAATAGGAATTAATTAAGACAATAACTAATGAGGAGGCAAACGATATTTGTTATGGGAAATGAATATTATTTCAAAAACAATAGCGTCGGCCTGAACTGTCGCTAATATAAAAAATAATAATTATTTAAAATAATAACTAAAAAAGAGGCAAACTAAATTGGTGGGTGTAATGAAATTTTCGCACAAACAATAGCGTAGGTCCAAATAAACATTTTCTCAACACCGAGTATTTTTCTCGAAATCAAACCATTTTCCAAATATTTTCATAACAAATGCACTCGAAGGGCACATGCATTAAGTAGTGAAGAAGGAATGATTAAATGTATGTCCCTTTGTTCTTAGTCCGACGACGCTGGCTGTATAGGTTATCGCTCGAATGCTCACCTTCACTCATCAACTTTAGTTTTATTCGTGATATATACTTTTGAAGTGAAATGTAGGAAAATGATTAGTTAGGCGTATGCTCCTCTTATAAAGATTCTAATAAAGACAAAGAAGAGTGATCTCTTCTGTCCAAAAGGGTAAACCAACTTTGAAAGAGAAAATAGAGCAACAGACAATATGCCATAAAAGTTACTTAAAAGAACTTTCTTTTGTTTTTGATAGCGCTGAAAAGCGCTATTAACCGTGCCACTAATGTGAATGATTTTGTTTAATAGCACTTTAAAAGAGCTATTAAAGTACTAGTTTTTAATATAAAAATAATAATTAATTAAAACAATAAGTTTAAAGGAGCCAAATAAAATTCGTGGGGGAAAATGAAAATTTTAGCACAAACAGTAGTGTTGGCCTGAACCGTCACTAATATAAGAAAATAAGAATTAATTAAGACAATAACTAATAAGGAGGCAAACGAAATTTGTTATGGGAAATGAATATTTTTTCAAAAACAATAGCGTCGGCCCGAACTATCGCTAATATAAAAAAAATAATTATTTAAAATAATAACTAAAAAGGAGGAAAACTAAATTGGTGGGTGTAATGAAATTTTTGCACAAACAGTAGCGTAGGTCCAAATAAACGTTTTGTCAACACCAAGTATTTTTCTCGAAATAAAACCATTTACAAAATATTATCATAACAAATGCACTCGAAGGACACATGCATTAAGTAGTGAAGAAGGAATGATTAAATGTATGTCACTTTGTTCTTTGTACGACGGCGCTGGCTGTATAGGTTATCGCTCGAATGCTCACCTTCACTCATGAACTTTAGTTTTATTCGTGCTATATACTTTTGAAGGGAAATGGAGGAAAATGATTAGTTAGGCGTATGCTCCTCATATAAAGATTCTAATACAGACAAAGAAGAGTGATCTCTTCTGTCCAAAAGGGTAAACCAACTTTGAAAGAGAAAATAAAGCAACAGACAATATGCCATAAAAGTTACTTAATAGAACTTTCTTTTGTTTTTGATAGCGCTGAAAAGCGCTATTAACCGTGCCACTAATGTGAATGATTTTGTTTAATAGCACTTTAAAAGAGCTATTAAAGTACGAGTTTTTAATATAAAAATAATAATTAATTAAAACAATAAGTTTAAAGGAGCCAAATAAAATTCGTGGGGGAAAATGAAAATTTTAGCACAAACAGTAGCGTTGGCCTGAACCGTCACTAATATAAGAAAATAAGAATTAATTAAGACAATAACTAATAAGGAGGCAAATGAAATTTGTTATGGGAAATGAATATTTTTTCAAAAACAATAGCGTCGGCCCGAACTATCGCTAATATAAAAAAAATAATTATTTAAAATAATAACTAAAAAGGAGGAAAACTAAATTGGTGGGTGTAATGAAATTTTTGCACAAACAGTAGCGTAGGTCCAAATAAACGTTTTGTCAACACCAAGTATTTTTCTCGAAATCAAACCATTTACAAAAAATTTTCATAACAAATGCACTCGAAGGACACATGCATTAAGTAGTGAAGAAGGAATGATTAAATGTATGTCACTTTGTTCTTTGTACGACGACGCTGGCTGTATAGGTTATCGCTCGAATGCTCACCTTCACTCATGAACTTTAGTTTTATTCGTGCTATATACTTTTGAAGTGAAATGGAGGAAAATGATTAGTTAGGCGTATGCTCCTCTTATAAAGATTCTAATAAAGACAAAGAAGAGTGATCTCTTCTGTCCAAAAGGGTAAACCAACTTTGAAAGAGAAAATAGAGCAACAGACAATAGGCCATAAAAGTTACTTAATAGCACTTTCTTTTGTTTTTGATAGCGCTGAAAAATGCTATTAACCGTGCCACTAATGTGAACGATTTTGTTTTATATCACTTTAAAAGAGCTATTAAAGTACTAGTTTTTAATATAAATATAATAATTAATTAAAACAATAAGTTTAAAGGAGCCAAATGAAATTCGTGGGGGAAAATGAAAATTTTAGCACAAATAGTAGCGTCGGCCTGAACCGTCGCTAATATAAGAAAATAAGAATTAATTAAGACAATAACTAATAAGAAGGCAAACGAAATATTTTATGGGAAATGAATAGTTTTTCATAAACAATAGCGTCGGCCTGAACCGTCACTAATATATAAAAAATAAATAATTATTTAAAATAATAACTAAAAAGGAGGCAAACTAAATTGGTGGGTGTAATGAAATTTTCCCACAAACAGTAGCGTAGGTCCAAATAAACGCTTTTTCAGCACGAAGTATTTCTCGAAATCAAACCATTTTCAAAATATTTTCATAACAATTTCACTCAAAGGACACATGCATTAAGTAGTGAAGAAGGAATGATTAAATGTATGTCCCTTTGTTCTTAGTCCGACGACGCTGGATGTATAGGTTATCGCTCGAATGCTCACCTTCACTCATGGACTTTAGTTTTATTCGTGCTATATACTTTTGAAGTGAAATGGAGGAAAATGACTACTTAGGCGTATGCTCGTCTTATAAAGATTCTAATAAAGACAAAGAAGAGAGATCTCTTCTGTCCAAAAGGGTAAACCAACTTTGAAAGAGAAAATAGAGCAACATACAATATGCCATAAAAGTTACTTAATAGCACTTTCTTTTGTTTTTGATAGCACTGAAAAGTGCTATTAACCGTGCCACTAATGTGAACGATTTTGTTTAATAAAACATTAAAAGAGCTATTAAAGTACTAGTTTTTAATATAAAATTAATAATTAATTAAAATAATAAGTTTAAATGAGCCAAATGAAATTTGTGGGGGAAAATGAAAATTTTAGCACAAACACTAGTGTCAGACTGAAGCGCCGCTAATATAAGAAAATAAGAATTAATTAAGACAATAACTAATAAGGTGGCAAACGAAATGTGTTATGGGAAATGAATATTTTTTCAAAAACAATAGCGTCGGCCCGAACTGTCGCTAATATAAAAAAATAATTATTTAAAATAATAATTAAAAAGGAGGAAAACTAAATTGGTGGGTGTAATGAAATTTTCGCACAAACAGTAGTGTAGGTCCAAATAAACGTTTTGTCAACACCAAGTATTTTACTCGAAATCAAACCATTTACAAAATATTTTCATAACAAATGCAATCGAAGGACGCATGCATTAAGTAGTGAAGAAGGAATGATTAAATGTATGTCCCTTTGTTCTTAGTCCGACGACGCTGGCTGTATAGGTTATCGCTTGAATGCTCACCTTCACTCATGAACTTTAGTTATATTCATGCTATATACTTTTGAAGTGAAATGGAGGAAAATGACTACTTAGGCGTATGCTCGTCTTATAAAGATTCTAATAAAGACAAAGAAGAGTGATCTCTTCTGTCCAAACAGGTTAAACCAACTTTGAAAGAGAAAATTGAGCAACAGACAATATGCCATAAAAGTTACTTAATAGCACTTTCTTTTGGTTTTGATAGCGCTGAAAAGTGCTATTAACCGCGCCTCTAATGTGAACGACTTTATATAATAGCACTTTAAAAGAGCTATTAAAGTACTAGTTTTTAATATAAAAATACTAATTAATTAAAATAATAAGTTTAAAGGAGTCAAATGAAATACGTGGGGGAAAATGAAAATTTTAGCACAAATAGTAGTGTCGGCCTGAACTGTCGCTAATATAAGAAAATAAGAATTAATTAAGACAATAACTAATAAGAAGGAAAACGAAATTTTTTATGGGAAATGAATATTTTTTCATAAACAATAGCGTCGTCCTGAACCGTCACTAATATATAAAAAATAAATAATTATTTAAAATAATAACTAAAAAGGAGGCAAACTAAATTGGTGGGTGTAATGAAATTTTCCCACAAACAGTAGCGTAGGTCCAAATAAACGCTTTTTCAACACCAGGTATTTTTCTCGAAATCAAACCATTTTCAAAATGTTTTCATAACAATTGCACTCAAAGGACACATGCATTAAGTAGTGAAGAAGGAATGATTAAATGTATGTCCCTTTGTTCTTAGTCTGACGACGCTGGATGTATAGGTTATCGCTCGAATGCTCACCTTCACTCATGAACTTTAGTTTTATTCGTGCTATATACTTTTGAAGTGAAATGCAAGAAAATGACTAGTTAGGCATTTGCTCCTCTTATAAAGATTCTAATAAAGACAAAGAAGAGTAATTTGTTCTGTCCAAAAGGGTAAACCAACTTTGAAAGAGAAAATAGAGCAACAGACAATATGCCATAGAAGTTACTTAATAGCACTTTCTTTTGGTTTTGATAGCGCTGAAAAGTGCTATTAACCGTGCCACTAATGTGAACGATTTTGTTTAATAGCACTTTAAAAGAGCTATTAAAGTACTAGTTTTTAATATAAAAATAATAATTAATTAAAACAATAAGTTTAAAGGAGCCAAATGAAAGTCGTGGGGGAAAATGAAAATTTTAGCACAAACAGTAGCGTCGGACTGAACTGACGCTAATATAAGAAAATAAGAATTAATTAAGACAATAACTAATAAGAAGGCAAACGAAATGTGTTATGGGAAATGAATATTTTTTCAAAAACAATAGCGTCGGTCGGAACTGTCGCTAATATAAAAAAATAAATAATTATTTAAAATAATAACTTAAAAGTAGGCAAACTAAATTGGTGCGTGTAATGAAATTTTCACATAAACAGTAGCGTAGGTCCAAATAAACGCTTTGTCAACACCAAGTATTTTTCTCGAAATCAAACCATTTTCAAAATATTTTCATAACAAATGCACACGAAGGACACATGCATTAAGTAGTGAAGAAGGAATGATTAAATGTATGTCCCTTTAGTCTTAATCCGACGACGCTGGTTGTATAGGTTATCACTCGAATGCTCACCTTCACTCATGAACCTTAGTTTTATTCGTGCTATATACTTTTGAAGTGAAATGGAGGAAAATGATTAGTTAGGCGTATGCTCCTCTTATAAAAATCTAATAAAGACAAAGAAGAGTGATTTGTTCTGTCCAAAAGGGTAAACCAACTTTGAAAGAGAAAATAGAGCAACAGACAATATGCCATAAAAGTTACTTAATAGCACTTTCTTTTGTTTTTGATAGCGCTGAAAAGTGCTATTAACCGTGCCACTAATGTGAACGATTTTGTTTTATATCACTTTAAAAGAGCTATTAAAGTACTAGTTTTTAATATAAAAATAATAATTAATTAAAACAATAAGTTTAAAGGAGCCAAATGAAATTCGTGGGGGAAAATAAAATTTTTAGCACAAACAGTAGCGTCGGCCTGAACCGTCGCTAATATAAGAAAATAAGAATTAATTAAGACAATAACTAATAAGGAGGCAAACGATATTTGTTATGGGAAATGAATATTATTTCAAAAACAATAGCGTCGGCCTGAACTGTCGCTAATATAAAAAATAATAATTATTTAAAATAATAACTAAAAAAGAGGCAAACTAAATTGGTGGGTGTAATGAAATTTTCGCACTAACAATAGCGTAGGTCCAAATAAACATTTTCTCAACACCGAGTATTTTTCTCGAAATCAAACCATTTTCCAAATATTTTCATAACAAATGCACTCGAAGGGCACATGCATTAAGTAGTGAAGAAGGAATGATTAAATGTATGTCCCTTTGTTCTTAGTCCGACGACGCTGGCTGTATAGGTTATCGCTCGAATGCTCACCTTCACTCATCAACTTTAGTTTTATTCGTGATATATACTTTTGAAGTGAAATGTAGGAAAATGATTAGTTAGGCGTATGCTCCTCTTATAAAGATTCTAATAAAGACAAAGAAGAGTGATCTTTTCTGTCCAAAAGGGTAAACCAACTTTGAAAGAGAAAATAGAGCAACAGACAATATGCCATAAAAGTTAGTTAATAGCACTTTCTTTTGTTTTTGATAGCGCTGAAAAGCGCTGTTAACCGTGCCACTAATGTGAACGATTTTGTTTAATAGCACTTTAAAAGAGCTATTAAAGTATTAGTTTTTAATATAAAAATAATAATTAATTAAAATAATAAGTTTAAAGGAGCCAAATGAAATTCGTGGGGGAAAATGAAAATTTTAGCACAAACAGTAGCGTCGGCCTGAACCGTCGCTAATATAAGAAAATAACAATTAATTAAGACAATAACTAATAAGGAGGAAAACGAAATTTGTTATGGGAAATGAATATTTTTTCAAAAACAATAGCGTCGGCCTGAACCGTCGCTAATAAAAAAGAAAATTATTTAAAATAATAACTAAAAAGGAGGCAAACTAAATTGGTGGGTGTAATGAAATTTTCGCACAAACAATAGCGTAGGTCCAAATAAATGTTTTGTCAACACCGAGTATTTTTATCGAAATCAAACCATTTTCGAAATATTTTCATAACAAATGCACTCGAAGGACACATGCATTAAGTAGTGAAGAAGGAATGATTAAATGTATGTCCCTTTGTTCTTAGTCCGACGACGCTGGCTGTATAGGTTATCGCTCGAATGCTCACATTCACTCATGAACTTTAGTTTTATTCGTGCTATATACTTTTGAAATAAAATGGAGGAAAATGATTAGTTAGGCGTATGCTCCTCTTATAAAGATTCTAATAAAGACAAAGAAGAGTGATCTCTTCTGTCCAAAAGGGTAAACCAACTTTGAAAGAGAAAATAGAGCAACAGACAATATGCCATAAAAGTTACTTAAAAGAACTTTCTTTTGTTTTTGATAGCGCTGAAAAGCGCTATTAACCGTGCCACTAATGTGAATGATTTTGTTTAATAGCACTTTAAAAGAGATATTAAAGTACTAGTTTTTAATATAAAAATAATAATTAATTAAAACAATAAGTTTAAAGGAGCCAAATAAAATTCGTGGGGGAAAATGAAAATTTTAGCACAAACAGTAGCGTTGGCCTGAACCGTCACTAATATAAGAAAATAATAATTAATTAAGACAATAACTAATAAGGAGGCAAACGAAATTTGTTATGGGAAATGAATATTTTTTCAAAAACAATAGCGTCGGCCCGAACTATCGCTAATATAAAAAAAATAATTATTTAAAATAATAACTAAAAAGGAGGAAAACTAAATTGGTGGGTGTAATGAAATTTTTGCACAAACAGTAGCGTAGGTCCAAATAAACGTTTTGTCAACACCAAGTATTTTTCTCGAAATCAAACCATTTACAAAATATTTTCATAACAAATGCACTCGAAGGACACATGCATTAAGTAGTGAAGAAGGAATGATTAAATGTATGTCACTTTGTTCTTTGTACGACGGCGCTGGCTGTATAGGTTATCGCTCGAATGCTCACGTTCACTCATGAACTTTAGTTTTATTCGTGCTATATACTTTTGAAGTGAAATGGAGGAAAATGATTAGTTAGGCGTATGCTCCTCATATAAAGATTCTAATAAAGACAAAGAAGAGTGATCTCTTCTGTCCAAAAGGGTAAACCAACTTTGAAAGAGAAAATAGAGCAACAGACAATATGCCATAAAAGTTACTTAATAGAACTTTCTTTTGTTTTTGATAGCGCTGAAAAGCGCTATTAACCGTGCCACTAATGTGAATGATTTTGTTTAATAGCACTTTAAAAGAGCTATTAAAGTACGAGTTTTTAATATAAAAATAATAATTAATTAAAACAATAAGTTTAAAGGAGCCAAATAAAATTCGTGGGGGATAATGAAAATTTTAGCACAAACAGTAGCGTTGGCCTGAACCGTCACTAATATAAGAAAATAAGAATTAATTAAGACAATAACTAATAAGGAGGCAAACGAAATTTGTTATGGGAAATGAATATTTTTTCAAAAACAATAGCGTCGGCCCGAACTATCGCTAATATAAAAAAAATAATTATTTAAAATAATAACTAAAAAGGAGGAAAACTAAATTGGTGGGTGTAATGAAATTTTTGCACAAACAGTAGCGTAGGTCCAAATAAACGTTTTGTCAACACCAAGTATTTTTCTCGAAATCAAACCATTTACAAAATATTTTCATAACAAATGCACTCGAAGGACACATGCATTAAGTAGTGAAGAAGGAATGATTAAATGTATGTCACTTTGTTCTTTGTACGACGGCGCTGGCTGTATAGGTTATCGCTCGAATGCTCACCTTCACTCATGAACTTTAGTTTTATTCGTGCTATATACTTTTGAAGTGAAATGGAGGAAAATGATTAGTTAGGCGTATGCTCCTCTTATAAAGATTTTAATAAAGACAAAGAAGAGTGATCTCTTTTGTCCAAAAGGGTAAACCAACTTTGAAAGAGAAAATAGAGCAACAGACAATAGGCCATAAAAGTTACTTAATAGCACTTTCTTTTGTTTTTGATAGCGCTGAAATGTGCTATTAACCGTGCCACTAATGTGAACGATTTTGTTTTATATCACTTTAAAAGAGCTATTAAAGTACTAGTTTTTAATATAAAAATAATAATTAATTAAAACAATAAGTTTAAAGGAGCCAAATGAAATTCGTGGGGGAAAATGAAAATTTTAGCACAAATAGTAGCGTCGGCCTGAACCGTCGCTAATATAAGAAAATAAGAATTAATTAAGACAATAACTAATAAGAAGGCAAACGAAATATTTTATGGGAAATGAATAGTTTTTCATAAACAATAGCGTCGGCCTGAACCGTCACTAATATATAAAAAATAAATAATTATTTAAAATAATAACTAAAAAGGAGGCAAACTAAATTGGTGGGTGTAATGAAATTTTCCCACAAACAGTAGCGTAGGTCCAAATAAACGCTTTTTCAACACCAAGTATTTTTCTCGAAATCAAACCATTTTCAAAATATTTTCATAACAATTTCACTCAAAGGACACATGCATTAAGTAGTGAAGAAGGAATGATTAAATGTATGTCCCTTTGTTCTTAGTCCGACGACGCTGGATGTATAGGTTATCGCTCGAATGCTCACCTTCACTCATGGACTTTAGTTTTATTCGTGCTATATACTTTTGAAGTGAAATGGAGGAAAATGACTACTTAGGCGTATGCTCGTCTTATAAAGATTCTAATAAAGACAAAGAAGAGAGATCTCTTCTGTCCAAAAGGGTAAACCAACTTTGAAAGAGAAAATAGAGCAACATACAATATGCCATAAAAGTTACTTAATAGCACTTTCTTTTGTTTTTGATAGCGCTGAAAAGTGCTATTAACCGTGCCACTAATGTGAACGATTTTGTTTAATAAAACTTTAAAAGAGCTATTAAAGTACTAGTTTTTAATATAAAAATAATAATTAATTAAAATAATAAGTTTAAATGAGCCAAATGAAATTTGTGGGGGAAAATGAAAATTTTAGCACAAACACTAGTGTCAGACTGAAGCGCCGCTAATATAAGAAAATAAGAATTAATTAAGACAATAACTAATAAGGTGGCAAACGAAATGTGTTATGGGAAATGAATATTTTTTCAAAAACAATAGCGTCGGCCCGAACTGTCGCTAATATAAAAAAATAATTATTTAAAATAATAATTAAAAAGGAGGAAAACTAAATTGGTGGGTGTAATGAAATTTTCGCACAAACAGTAGTGTAGGTCCAAATAAACGTTTTGTCAACACCAAGTATTTTACTCGAAATCAAACCATTTACAAAATATTTTCATAACAAATGCAATCGAAGGACGCATGCATTAAGTAGTGAAGAAGGAATGATTAAATGTATGTCCCTTTGTTCTTAGTCCGACGACGCTGGCTGTATAGGTTATCGCTTGAATGCTCACCTTCACTCATGAACTTTAGTTATATTCATGCTATATACTTTTGAAGTGAAATGGAGGAAAATGACTACTTAGGCGTATGCTCGTCTTATAAAGATTCTAATAAAGACAAAGAAGAGTGATCTCTTCTGTCCAAACAGGTTAAACCAACTTTGAAAGAGAAAATTGAGCAACAGACAATATGCCATAAAAGTTACTTAATAGCACTTTATTTTGGTTTTGATAGCGCTAAAAAGTGCTATTAACCGTGCCTCTAATGTGAACGACTTTATATAATAGCACTTTAAAAGAGCTATTAAAGTACTAGTTTTTAATATAAAAATACTAATTAATTAAAATAATAAGTTTAAAGGAGTCAAATGAAATACGTGGGGGAAAATGAAAATTTTAGCACAAATAGTAGCGTCGGCCTGAACTGTCGCTAATATAAGAAAATAAGAATTAATTAAGACAATAACTAATAAGAAGGAAAACGAAATTTTTTATGGGAAATGAATATTTTTTCATAAACAATAGCGTCGTCCTGAACCGTCACTAATATATAAAAAATAAATAATTATTTAAAATAATAACTAAAAAGGAGGCAAACTAAATTGGTGGGTGTAATGAAATTTTCCCACAAACAGTAGCGTAGGTCCAAATAAACGCTTTTTCAACACCAGGTATTTTTCTCGAAATCAAACCATTTTCAAAATGTTTTCATAACAATTGCACTCAAATGACACATGCATTAAGTAGTGAAGAAGGAATGATTAAATGTATGTCCCTTTGTTCTTAGTCCAACGACGCTGGATGTATAGGTTATCGCTCGAATGCTCACCTTCACTCATGAACTTTAGTTTTATTCGTGCTATATACTTTTGAAGTGAAATGCAAGAAAATGACTAGTTAGGCATTTTCTCCTCTTATAAAGATTCTAATAAAGACAAAGAAGAGTAATCTGTTCTGTCCAAAAGGGTAAACCAACTTTGAAAGAGAAAATAGAGCAACAGACAATATGCCATAAAAGTTAGTTAATATCACTTTCTTTTGTTTTTGATAGCGCTGAAAAGTGCTATTAACCGTGCCACTAATGTGAACGATTTTGTTTTATATCACTTTAAAAGAGCTATTAAAGTACTAGTTTTTAATATAAAAATAATAATTAATTAAAACAATAAGTTTAAAGGAGCCAAATGAAATTTGTGGGGGAAAATGAAAATTTTAGCACAAACAGTAGTGTTGGACTGAACTGTCGCTAATATAAGAAAATAAGAATTAATTAAGACAATAACTAATAAGGAGGCAAACGAAATGTGTTATTTGAAATGACTATTTTTTCAAAAACAATAGCGTCGGCCCGAACTGTCGCTAATATAAAAAAAATAATTATTTAAAATAATAACTAAAAAGGAGTAAAACTAAATTGGTGGGTGTAATGAAATTTTCGCACAAACAGTAGCGTAGGTCCAAATAAACGTTTTGTCAACACCAATTATTTTTCTCAAAATCAAACCATTTACAAAATATTTTCATAACAAATGCACTCGAAGGACACATGCATTAAGTAGTGAAGAAGGAATGATTAAATGTATATCCCTTTGTTCTTAGTCCAACGACGCTGGCTGTATAGGTTATCGCTTGAATGCTCACCTTCACTCATGAACTTTAGTTTTATTCATGCTATACACTTTTGAAGTGAAATGGAGGAAAATGACTACTTAGGCGTATGCTCGTCTTATAAAGATTCTAATAAATACAAAGAAGAGTGATCTTTTCTGTCCAAAAGGGTAAACCAACTTTGAAAGAGAAAATAGAGCAACAGACAATAAGCCATAAAAGTTACTTAATAGCACTTTCTTTTGGTTTTGATAGCGCTGAAAAGTGTTATTAACCGTGCCACTAATGTGAACGATTTTGTTTAATAGCACTTTAAAAGAGCTATTAAAGTACTAGTTTTTAATATAAAAATAATAATTAATTAAAACAATAGGTTTAAAGGAGCCAAATGAAATTCGTGTGGGAAAATGAAAATTTTAGCACAAATAGTAGCGTCGGCCTGAACTGTCGCTAATATAAGAAAATAAGAATTAATTAAGACAATAACTAATAAGAAGGCAAACGAAATTTTTTATGGGAAATGAATATTTTTTCATAAACAATAGCGTCGTCCTGAACCGTCACTAATATATAAAAAATAAATAATTATTTAAAATAATAACTAAAAAGGAGGCAAACTAAATTGGTGGGTGTAATGAAATTTTCCCACAAACAGTAGCGTAGGTCCAAATAAACGCTTTTTCAACACCAGGTATTTTTCTCGAAATCAAACCATTTTCAAAATGTTTTCATAACAATTGCACTCAAAGGACACATGCATTAAGTAGTGAAGAAGGAATAATTAAATGTATATCCCTTTGTTCTTAGTCCGATGACGCTGGATGTATAGGTTATCGCTCGAATGCTCACCTTCACTCATGAACTTTAGTTTTATTCATGCTATATACTTTTGAAGTGAAATGGAGGAAAATGACTACTTAGGCGTATGCTCGTCTTATAAAGATTCTAATAAAGACAAAGAAGAGTGATCTCTTCTGTCCAAAAGGGTAAACCAACTTTGAAATAGAAAATAGAGCAACAGACAATATGCCATAAAAGTTACTTAATAGCACTTTCTTTTGGTTTTGATAGCGCTGAAAAGTGCTATTAACCGTGCCACTAATGTGAACGATTTTGTTTAATAGCACTTTAAAAGAGCTATTAAAGTACTAGTTTTTAATATAAAAATAATAATTAATTAAAACAATAAGTTTAAAGGAGCCAAATGAAATTCGTGGGGGAAAATGAAAATTTTAGCACAAACAGTAGCGTCGGACTGAACCGACGCTAATATAAGAAAATAAGAATTAATTAAGACAATAACTAATAAGAAGGCAAACGAAATGTGTTATGGGAAATGAATATTTTTTCAAAAATAATAGCGTCGGCCGGAACTGTCGCTAATATAAAAAAATAAATAATTATTTAAAATAATAACTTAAAAGTAGGCAAACTAAATTGGTGCGTGTAATGAAATTTTCACACAAACAGTAGCGTAGGTCCAAATAAACGCTTTGTCAACACCAAGTATTTTTCTCGAAATCAAACCATTTTCAAAATATTTTCATAACAAATGCACACGAAGGACACATGCATTAAGTAGTGAAGAAGGAATGATTAAATGTATGTCCCTTTAGTCTTAATCCGACGACGCTGGTTGTATAGGTTATCACTCGAATGCTCACCTTCACTCATGAACTTTAGTTTTATTCGTGCTATATACTTTTGAAGTGAAATGCAAGAAAATGACTAGTTAGGCATTTGCTCCTCTTATAAAGATTCTAATAAAGACAAAGAAGAGTAATTTGTTCTGTCCAAAAGGGTAAACCAACTTTGAAAGAGAAAACAGAGCAACAGACAATATGCCATAAAAGTTACTTAATAGCACTTTCTTTTGTTTTTGATAGCGCTGAAAAGTGCTATTAACCGTGCCACTAATGTGAACGATTTTGTTTTATATCACTTTAAAAGAGCTATTAAAGTACTAGTTTTTAATATAAAAATAATAATTAATTAAAACAATAAGTTTAAAGGAGCCAAATGAAATTCGTGGGGGAAAATGAAAATTTTAGCACAAACAGTAGTGTTGGACTGAACTGTCGCTAATATAAGAAAATAAGAATTAATTAAGACAATAACTAATAAGGAGGCAAACGAAATGTGTTATGGGAAATGACTATTTTTTCAAAAACAATAGCGTCGGCCCGAACTGTCGCTAATATAAAAAAATAATTATTTAAAATAATAACTAAAAAGGAGTAAAACTAAATTGGTGGGTGTAATGAAATTTTCGCACAAACAGTAGCGTAGGTCCAAATAAACGTTTTGTCAACACCAATTATTTTTCTCAAAATCAAACCATTTACAATATATTTTCATAACAAATGCACTCGAAGGACACATGCATTAAGTAGTGAAGAAGGAATGATTAAATGTATATCCCTTTGTTCTTAGTCCAACGACGCTGGCTGTATAGGTTATCGCTTGAATGCTCACCTTCACTCATGAACTTTAGTTTTATTCATGCTATACACTTTTGAAGTGAAATGGAGGAAAATGACTACTTAGGCGTATGCTCGTCTTATAAAGATTCTAATAAATACAAAGAAGAGTGATCTCTTCTGTCCAAAAGGGTAAACCAACTTTGAAAGAGAAAATAGAGCAACAGACAATAAGCCATAAAAGTTACTTAATAGCACTTTCTTTTGGTTTTGATAGCGCTGAAAAGTGTTATTAACCGTGCCACTAATGTGAACGATTTTGTTTAATAGCACTTTAAAAGAGCTATTAAAGTACTAGTTTTTAATATAAAAATAATAATTAATTAAAACAATAGGTTTAAAGGAGCCAAATGAAATTCGTGGGGGAAAATGAAAATTTTAGCACAAATAGTAGCGTCGGCCTGAACTGTCGCTAATATAAGAAAATAAGAATTAATTAAGACAATAACTAATAAGAAGGCAAACGAAATTTTTTATGGGAAATGAATATTTTTTCATAAACAATAGCGTCGTCCTGAACCGTCACTAATATATAAAAAATAAATAATTATTTAAAATAATAACTAAAAAGGAGGCAAACTAAATTGGTGGGTGTAATGAAATTTTCCCACAAACAGTAGCGTAGGTCCAAATAAACGCTTTTTCAACACCAGGTATTTTTCTCGAAATCAAACCATTTTCAAAATGTTTTCATAACAATTGCACTCAAAGGACTCATGCATTAAGTAGTGAAGAAGGAATGATTAAATGTATATCCCTTTGTTCTTAGTCCGATGACGCTGGATGTATAGGTTATCGCTCGAATGCTCACCTTCACTCATGAACTTTAGTTTTATTCATGCTATATACTTTTGAAGTGAAATGGAGGAAAATGACTACTTAGGCGTATGCTCGTCTTATAAAGATTCTAATAAAGACAAAGAAGAGTGATCTCTTCTGTCCAAAAGGGTAAACCAACTTTGAAATAGAAAATAGAGCAACAGACAATATGCCATAAAAGTTACTTAATAGCACTTTCTTTTGGTTTTGATAGCGCTGAAAAGTGCTATTAACCGTGCCACTAATGTGAACGATTTTGTTTAATAGCACTTTAAAAGAGCTATTAAAGTACTAGTTTTTAATATAAAAATAATAATTAATTAAAACAATAAGTTTAAAGGAGCCAAATGAAATTCGTGGGGGAAAATGAAAATTTTAGCACAAACAGTAGCGTCGGACTGAACCGACGCTAATATAAGAAAATAAGAATTAATTAAGACAATAACTAATAAGAAGGCAAACGAAATGTGTTATGGGAAATGAATATTTTTTCAAAAACAATAGCGTCGGCCGGAACTGTCGCTAATATAAAAAAATAAATAATTATTTAAAATAATAACTTAAAAGTAGGCAAACTAAATTGGTGCGTGTAATGAAATTTTCACACAAACAGTAGCGTAGGTCCAAATAAACGCTTTGTCAACACCAAGTATTTTTCTCGAAATCAAACCATTTTCAAAATATTTTCATAACAAATGCACACGAAGGACACATGCATTAAGTAGTGAAGAAGGAATGATTAAATGTATGTCCCTTTAGTCTTAATCCGACGACGCTGGTTGTATAGGTTATCACTCGAATGCTCACCTTCACTCTTGAACCTTAGTTTTATTCGTGTTATATACTTTTGAAGTGAAATGGAGGAAAATGATTAGTTAGGCGTATACTCCTCTTATAAAAATCTAATAAAGACAAAGAAGAGTGATTTGTTCTGTCCAAAAGGGTAAACCAACTTTGAAAGAGAAAATAGAGCAACAGACAATATGCCATAAAAGTTACTTAATAGCACTTTCTTTTGTTTTTGATAGCGCTGAAAAGTGCTATTAACCGTGCCACTAATGTGAACGATTTTGTTTTATATCACTTTAAAAGAGCTATTAAAGTACTAGTTTTTAATATAAAAATAATAATTAATTAAAACAATAAGTTTAAAGGAGCCAAATGAAATTCGTGGGGGAAAATGAAAATTTTAGCACAAACAGTAGTGTCGGACTGAACTGTCGCTAATATAAGAAAATAAGAATTAATTAAGACAATAACTAATAAGGAGGCAAACGAAATGTGTTATGGGAAATGACTATTTTTTCAAAAACAATAGCGTCGGCCCGAACTGTCGCTAATATAAAAAAAATAATTATTTAAAATAATAACTAAAAAGGAGGAAAACTAAATTGGTGGGTGTAATGAAATTTTCGCACAAACAGTAGCGTAGGTCCAAATAAACGTTTTGTCAACACCAATTATTTTTCTCAAAATCAAACCATTTACAAAATATTTTCATAACAAATGCACTCGAAGGACACATGCATTAAGTAGTGAAGAAGGAATGATTAAATGTATATCCCTTTGTTCTTAGTCCGACGACGCTGGCTGTATAGGTTATCGCTTGAATGCTCACCTTCACTCATGAACTTTAGTTTTATTCATGCTATATACTTTTGAAGTGAAATGGAGGAAAATGACTACTTAGGCGTATGCTCGTCTTATAAAGATTCTAATAAATACAAAGAAGAGTGATCTCTTCTGTCCAAAAGGGTAAACCAACTTTGAAAGAGAAAATAGAGCAACAGACAATATGCCATAAAAGTTACTTAATAGCACTTTCTTTTGTTTTTGATAGCGCTGAAAAGCTCTATTAAGCGTGCCACTAAGGGTACGATTTTGTTTAATAGCACTTTAAAAGAGCTATTAAAGTACTAGTTTTTAATATAAAAATAATAATTAATTAAAATAATAAGTTTAAAGGAGCCAAACGAAATTCGTGGGGGAAAATGAAAATTTAAGCACAAACAGTAGCATCGGCCTGAACCGTCACTAATATGAGAAAATAAGAATTAATTAAGACAATAACTAATAAGGAGGCAAACCAAATTTTTTATGGGAAATGAATATTTTTTCATAAACAATAGCGTCGGCCTGAACCGTCGCTAATATAAAAAAATAAATAATTATTTAAAATAATAACTAAAAAGGAGGCAAACTAAATTGGTGGGTGTAATGAAATTTTCACCCAAACAGTAGTGTATGTCCAAATAAATGCTTTGTCAACACCAAGTATTTTTCTCGAAATTAAACCATTTTCAAAATATTTTCTAAACAAATGCACTTGAAGGACACATGAATTAAGTAGTAAAGAAGGAATGATTAAATGTATGTCCCTTTGTTCTTAGTCCGACGACGCTGGATGTATAGGTTATCGCTCGAATGCTCACCTTCACTCATGAACTTTAGTTTTATTCGTGCTATATACTTTTGAAGTGAAATGGAGGAAAATGACTACTTAGGCGTATGCTCCTCTTATAAAGATTCTAATAAAGACAAAGAAGAGTGATCTCTTCTGTCCAAAAGGGTAAGCCAACTTTGAAAGAGAAAATAGAGCAACAGACAATATGCCATAAAAGTTACTTAATAGCACTTTCTTTTGTTTTTGATAGCGCTGAAAAGTGCTATTAACCGTGCCACTAATGTGAACGATTTTGTTTAATAGAACTTTAAAAGAGCTATTAAAGTACTAGTTTTTAATATAAAAATAATAATTAATTAAAACAATAAGTTTAAATGAGCCAAATGAAATTCGTGGGGGAAAATGAAAATTTTAGCACAAACATTAGCGTCAGACTGAAGCGCCGCTAATATAAGAAAATAAGAATTAATTAAGACAATAACTAATAAGGTGGCAAACGAAATGTGTTATGGGAAATGAATATTTTTTCAAAAACAATAGCGTCGGCCCGAACTGTCGCTAATATAAAAAAATAAATAATTATTTAAAATAATAATTAAAAAGGAGGAAAACTAAATTGGTGGGTGTAATGAAATTTTCGCACAAACAGTAGCGTAGGTCCAAATAAATGTTTTGTCAACACCAAGTATTTTACTCGAAATCAAACCATTTACAAAATATTTTCATAACAAATGCAATCGAAGGACGCATGCATTAAGTAGTGAAGAAGGAATGATTAAATGTATGTCCCTTTGTTCTTAGTTCGACGACGCTGGCTGTATAGGTTATCGCTTGAATGCTCACCTTCACTCATGAACTTTAGTTATATTCATGCTATATACTTTTGAAGTGAAATGGGGGAAAATGACTACTTAGGTGTATGCTCGTCTTATAAAGATTCTAATAAAGACAAAGAAGAGTGATCTCTTCTGTCCAAACGGGTAAGCCAACTTTGAAAGAGAAAATAGAGCAACAGACAATATGCCATAAAATTTACTTAATAGCACTTTCTTTTGTTTTTGATAGCGCTGAAAAGTGCTATTAACCGTGCCACTAATGTGAACGATTTTGTTTAATAGAACTTTAAAAGAGCTATTAAAGTACTAGTTTTTAATATAAAAATAATAATTAATTAAAATAATAAGTTTAAAGGAGCCAAATGAAATTCGTGGGGGAAAATGAAAATTTTAGCACAAATAGTAGCGTCGGCCTGAATTGTCGCTAATATAAGAAAATAAGAATTAATTAAGACAATAACTAATAAGAAGGCAAACAAAATTTTTTATGGGAAATGAATATTTTTTCATAAACAATAGCGTCGTCCTGAACCGTCACTAATATATAAAAAATAAATAATTATTTAAAATAATAACTAAAAAGGAGGTAAACTAAATTGGTGGGTGTAATAAAATTTTCCCACAAACAGTAGCGTAGGTCCAAATAAACGCTTTTTCAACACCAGGTATTTTTCTCGAAATCAAACCATTTTCAAAATGTTTTCATAACAATTGCACTCAAAGGACACATGCATTAAGTAGTTAAGAAGGAATGATTAAATGTATGTCCCTTTGTTCTTTGTCCGACGACGCTGGATGTATAGGTTATCGCTCGAATGCTCACCTTCACTCATGAACTTTAGTTTTATTCGTGCTATATACTTTTGAAGTGAAATGCAAGAAAATGACTAGTTAGGCATTTGCTCCTCTTATAAAGATTCTAATAAAGACAAAGAAGAGTGATCTCTTCTGTCCAAAAGGGTAAACCAACTTTGAAAGAGAAAATAGAGCAACAGACAATATGCCATAAAAGATACTTAATAGCACTTTCTTTTGGTTTTGATAGCGCTGAAAAGTGCTATTAACCGTGCCACTAATGTGAACGATTTTGTTTAATACCACTTTAAAAGAGCTATTAAAGTACTAGTTTTTAATATAAAAATAATAATTAATTAAAACAATAAGTTTAAAGGAGACAAATGAAATTCATGGGGGAAAATGAAAATTTTAGCACAAACAGTAGCATCGGCGTGAACCGTCACTAATATGAGAAAATAAGAATTAATTAAGACAATAACTAATAAGAAGGCAAACGACATTTGTTATGGGAAATAAATATTTTTTCATCAACAATAGCGTCGGCCTGAACCGTCACTAATATATAAAAAATAAATAATTATTTAAAATAATAACTAAAAAGGAGGCAAACTAAATTGGTGGGTGTAATGAAATTTTCCCACAAACAGTAGCGTACGTCCAAATAAACGCTTTTTCAACACCGAGTATTTTTCTCGAAATCAAATCAATTTCAAAATGTTTTCATAAAAATTTCACTCAAAGTACACATGCATTAAGTAGTGAAGAAAGAATGATTAAATGTATGTCCCTTTGTTCTTAGTCCGACGACGCTGGATGTATAGGTTATCGCTCGAATGCTCACCTTCACTCATGAACTTTAGTTTTATTCGTGCTATATACTTTTGAAGTGAAATGGAGGAAAATGACTACTTAGGCGTATGCTCCTCTTATAAAGATTCTAATAAAGACAAAGAAGAGTGATCTCTTCTGTCCAAAAGGGTAAACCAACTTTGAAAGAGAAAATAGAGCAAGAGACAATATGCCATAAAAGTTACTTAATAGCACTTTCTTTTGTTTTTGATAGCACTGAAAAGTGCTATTAACCGTGCCAGTAATGTGAACGATTTTGTTTAATAGAACTTTAAAAGATCTATTAAAGTACTAGTTTTTAATATAAAAATAATAATTAATTAAAATAATAAGTTTAAATGAGCCAAATGAAATTTGTGGGGGAAAATGAAAATTTTAGAACAAACACTAGCGTCAGACTGAAGCGTCGCTAATATAAGAAAATAAGAATTAATTAAGACAATAACTAATAAGGTGGCAAAAGAAATGTGTCATGGGAAATGAATATTTTTTCAAAAACAATAGCGTCGGCCCGAACTGTCGCAAATATAAAAAAAATAATTATTTAAAATAATAACTAAAAAGGAGGAAAATTAAATTGGTGGGTGTAATGAAATTTTCGCACAAACAGTAGCGTAGGTCCAAATAAACGCTTTTTCAACACCAGGTATTTTTCTCGAAATCAAACCATTTTCAAAATGTTTTCATAACAATTGCACTCAAAGGACACATGCATTAAGTAGTGAAGAAGGAATGATTAAATGTATGTCCCTTTGTTCTTTGTCCGAAGACGCTGGATGTATAGGTTATCGCTCGAATGCTCACCTTCACTCATGAACTTTAGTTTTATTCGTGCTATATACTTTTGAAGTGAAATGCAAGAAAATGACTAGTTAGGCATTTGCTCGTCTTATAAAGATTTTAATAAAGACAAAGAAGAGTGATCTCTTCTGTCCAATAGGGTAAACCAACTTTGAAAGAGAAAATAGAGCAACAGACAATATGCCATAAAAGATACTTAATAGAACTTTCTTTTGGTTTTGATAGCGCTGAAAAGTGCTATTAACCGTGCCACTAATGTGAACGATTTTGTTTAATACCACTTTAAAAGAGCTATTAAAGTACTAGTTTTTAATATAAAAATAATAATTAATTAAAACAATAACTTTAAAGGAGACAAATGAAATTCGTGGGGGAAAATGAAAATTTTAGCACAAATAGTAGCGTCGGCCTGAACCGTCGCTAATATAAGAAAATAAGAATTAATTAAGACAAAAACTAATAAGAAGGCAAACGACATTTGTTATGGGAAATGAATATTTTTTCATAAACAATAGCGTCGGCCTGAACCGTCATTAATATATAAAAAATAAATAATTATTTAAAATAATAACTAAAAAGGAGGCAAACTTAATTGGTGGGTGTAATGAAATTTTCCCACAAACAGTAGCGTAGGTCCAAATAAACGCTTTTTCAACACCGAGTATTTTTCTCGAAATCAAACCATTTTCAAAATGTTTTCATAAAAATTGCACTCAAAGGACAGATGCATTAAGTAGTGAAGAAGGAATGATTAAATGTATGTCCCTTTGTTCTTAGTCCGACGACGCTGGATGTATAGGTTATCGCTCGAATGCTCACCTTCACTCATGAACTTTAGTTTTATTCGTGCTATATACTTTTGAAGTGAAATGGAGGAAAATGACTACTTAGGAGTATGCTCCTCTTATAAAGATTCTAATAAAGACAAAGAAGAGTGATCTCTTCTGTCCAAAAGGGTAAACAAACATTGAAAGAGAAAATAGAGCAACAGACAATATGCCATAAAAGTTACTTAATAGCACTTTCTTTTGTTTTTGATAGCGCTGAAAAGTGCTATTAACCGTGCCAGTAATGTGAACGATTTTGTTTAATAGAATTTTAAAAGATCTATTAAAGTACTAGTTTTTAATATAAAAATAATAATTAATTAAAATAATAAATTTAAATGAGCCAAATGAAATTTGTGGGGGAAAATGAAAATTTTAGCACAAACACTAGCGTCAGACTGAAGCGTCGCTAATATAAGAAAATAAGAATTAATTAAGACAATAACTAATAAGGTGGCAAAAGAAATGTGTTATGGGAAATGAATATTTTTTCAAAAACAATAGCGTCGGCCCGAACTGTCGCAAATATAAAAAAAATAATTATTTAAAATAATAACTAAAAAGGAGGAAAACTAAATTGGTGGGTGTAATGAAATTTTCGCACAAACAGTAGTGTAGGTCCAAATAAACGTTTTGTCAACACCAAGTATTTTTCTCGAAATCAAACCATTTACAAAATATTTTCATAACAAATGCACTCGAAGGACACATGCATTAAGTAGTGAAGAAGGAATGATTAAATGTATATCCCTTTGTTCTTAGTCCGACGACGCTGGCTGTATAGGTTATCGCTTGAATGCTCACCTTCACTCATGAACTTTAGTTTTATTCATGCTATATACTTTTGAAGTGAAATGGAGGAAAATGACTACTTAGGCGTATGCTCGTCTTATAAAGATTTTAATAAAGACAAAGAAGAGTGATCTCTTCTGTCCATTAGGGTAAACCAACTTTGAAAGAGAAAATAGAGCAACAGACAATATGCCATAAAAGATACTTAATAGAACTTTCTTTTGGTTTTGATAGCGCTGAAAAGTTCTATTAACCGTGCCACTAATGTGAACGATTTTGTTTAATACCACTTTAAAAGAGCTATTAAAGTACTAGTTTTTAATATAAAAATAATAATTAATTAAAACAATAAGTTTAAAGGAGACAAATGAAATTCGTGGGGGAAAATGAAAATTTTAGCACAAATAGTAGCGTCGGCCTGAACCGTCGCTAATATAAGAAAATAAGAATTAATTAAGACAATAACTAATAAGAAGGCAAACGAAATTTGTTATGGGAAATGAATATTTTTTCATAAACATTAGCGTCGGCCTGAACCGTCACTAATATATAAAAAATAAATAATTATTTAAAATAATAACTAAAAAGGAGGCAAACTAAATTGGTGGGTGTAATGAAATTTTCCCACAAACAGTAGCGTAGGTCCAAATAAACGCTTTTTCAACACCAGGTATTTTTCTCGAAATCAAACCATTTTCAAAATGTTTTCATAACAATTGCACTCAAAGGACACATGCATTAAGTAGTTAAGAAGGAATGATTAAATGTATGTCCCTTTGTTCTTTGTCCGACGACGCTGGATGTATAGGTTATCGCTCGAATGCTCACCTTCACTCATGAACTTTAGTTTTATTCGTGCTATATACTTTTGAAGTGAAATGCAAGAAAATGACTAGTTAGGCATTTGCTCCTCTTATAAAGATTCTAATAAAGACAAAGAAGAGTGATCTCTTCTGTCCAAAAGGGTAAACCAACTTTGAAAGAGAAAATAGAGCAACAGACAATATGCCATAAAAGATACTTAATAGCACTTTCTTTTGGTTTTGATAGCGCTGAAAAGTGCTATTAACCGTGCCACTAATGTGAACGATTTTGTTTAATACCACTTTAAAAGAGCTATTAAAGTACTAGTTTTTAATATAAAAATAATAATTAATTAAAACAATAAGTTTAAAGGAGACAAATGAAATTCATGGGGGAAAATGAAAATTTTAGCACAAACAGTAGCATCGGCGTGAACCGTCACTAATATGAGAAAATAAGAATTAATTAAGACAATAACTAATAAGAAGGCAAACGACATTTGTTATGGGAAATAAATATTTTTTCATCAACAATAGCGTCGGCCTGAACCGTCACTAATATATAAAAAATAAATAATTATTTAAAATAATAACTAAAAAGGAGGCAAACTAAATTGGTGGGTGTAATGAAATTTTCCCACAAACAGTAGCGTACGTCCAAATAAACGCTTTTTCAACACCGAGTATTTTTCTCGAAATCAAACCATTTTCAAAATGTTTTCATAAAAATTGCACTCAAAGTACACATGCATTAAGTAGTGAAGAAAGAATGATTAAATGTATGTCCCTTTGTTCTTAGTCCGACGACGCTGGATGTATAGGTTATCGCTCGAATGCTCACCTTCACTCATGAACTTTAGTTTTATTCGTGCTATATACTTTTGAAGTGAAATGGAGGAAAATGACTACTTAGGCGTATGCTCCTCTTATAAAGATTCTAATAAAGACAAAGAAGAGTGATCTCTTCTGTCCAAAAGGGTAAACCAACTTTGAAAGAGAAAATAGAGCAAGAGACAATATGCCATAAAAGTTACTTAATAGCACTTTCTTTTGTTTTTGATAGCACTGAAAAGTGCTATTAACCGTGCCAGTAATGTGAACGATTTTGTTTAATAGAACTTTAAAAGATCTATTAAAGTACTAGTTTTTAATATAAAAATAATAATTAATTAAAATAATAAGTTTAAATGAGCCAAATGAAATTTGTGGGGGAAAATGAAAATTTTAGAACAAACACTAGCGTCAGACTGAAGCGTCGCTAATATAAGAAAATAAGAATTAATTAAGACAATAACTAATAAGGTGGCAAAAGAAATGTGTCATGGGAAATGAATATTTTTTCAAAAACAATAGCGTCGGCCCGAACTGTCGCAAATATAAAAAAAATAATTATTTAAAATAATAACTAAAAAGGAGGAAAATTAAATTGGTGGGTGTAATGAAATTTTCGCACAAACAGTAGCGTAGGTCCAAATAAACGCTTTTTCAACACCAGGTATTTTTCTCGAAATCAAACCATTTTCAAAATGTTTTCATAACAATTGCACTCAAAGGACACATGCATTAAGTAGTGAAGAAGGAATGATTAAATGTATGTCCCTTTGTTCTTTGTCCGAAGACGCTGGATGTATAGGTTATCGCTCGAATGCTCACCTTCACTCATGAACTTTAGTTTTATTCGTGCTATATACTTTTGAAGTGAAATGCAAGAAAATGACTAGTTAGGCATTTGCTCGTCTTATAAAGATTTTAATAAAGACAAAGAAGAGTGATCTCTTCTGTCCAATAGGGTAAACCAACTTTGAAAGAGAAAATAGAGCAACAGACAATATGCCATAAAAGATACTTAATAGAACTTTCTTTTGGTTTTGATAGCGCTGAAAAGTGCTATTAACCGTGCCACTAATGTGAACGATTTTGTTTAATACCACTTTAAAAGAGCTATTAAAGTACTAGTTTTTAATATAAAAATAATAATTAATTAAAACAATAAGTTTAAAGGAGACAAATGAAATTCGTGGGGGAAAATGAAAATTTTAGCACAAATAGTAGCGTCGGCCTGAACCGTCGCTAATATAAGAAAATAAGAATTAATTAAGACAAAAACTAATAAGAAGGCAAACGACATTTGTTATGGGAAATGAATATTTTTTCATAAACAATAGCGTCGGCCTGAACCGTCATTAATATATAAAAAATAAATAATTATTTAAAATAATAACTAAAAAGGAGGCAAACTTAATTGGTGGGTGTAATGAAATTTTCCCACAAACAGTAGCGTAGGTCCAAATAAACGCTTTTTCAACACCGAGTATTTTTCTCGAAATCAAACCATTTTCAAAATGTTTTCATAAAAATTGCACTCAAAGGACAGATGCATTAAGTAGTGAAGAAGGAATGATTAAATGTATGTCCCTTTGTTATTAGTCCGACGACGCTGGATGTATAGGTTATCGCTCGAATGCTCACCTTCACTCATGAACTTTAGTTTTATTCGTGCTATATACTTTTGAAGTGAAATGGAGGAAAATGACTACTTAGGAGTATGCTCCTCTTATAAAGATTCTAATAAAGACAAAGAAGAGTGATCTCTTCTGTCCAAAAGGGTAAACCAACATTGAAAGAGAAAATAGAGCAACAGACAATATGCCATAAAAGTTACTTAATAGCACTTTCTTTTGTTTTTGATAGCGCTGAAAAGTGCTATTAACCGTGCCAGTAATGTGAACGATTTTGTTTAATAGAATTTTAAAAGATCTATTAAAGTACTAGTTTTTAATATAAAAATAATAATTAATTAAAATAATAAATTTAAATGAGCCAAATGAAATTTGTGGGGGAAAATGAAAATTTTAGCACAAACACTAGCGTCAGACTGAAGCGTCGCTAATATAAGAAAATAAGAATTAATTAAGACAATAACTAATAAGGTGGCAAAAGAAATGTGTTATGGGAAATGAATATTTTTTCAAAAACAATAGCGTCGGCCCGAACTGTCGCAAATATAAAAAAAATAATTATTTAAAATAATAACTAAAAAGGAGGAAAACTAAATTGGTGGGTGTAATGAAATTTTCGCACAAACAGTAGTGTAGGTCCAAATAAACGTTTTGTCAACACCAAGTATTTTTCTCGAAATCAAACCATTTACAAAATATTTTCATAACAAATGCACTCGAAGGACACATGCATTAAGTAGTGAAGAAGGAATGATTAAATGTATATCCCTTTGTTCTTAGTCCGACGACGCTGGCTGTATAGGTTATCGCTTGAATGCTCACCTTCACTCATGAACTTTAGTTTTATTCATGCTATATACTTTTGAAGTGAAATGGAGGAAAATGACTACTTAGGCGTATGCTCGTCTTATAAAGATTTTAATAAAGACAAAGAAGAGTGATCTCTTCTGTCCATTAGGGTAAACCAACTTTGAAAGAGAAAATAGAGCAACAGACAATATGCCATAAAAGATACTTAATAGAACTTTCTTTTGGTTTTGATAGCGCTGAAAAGTTCTATTAACCGTGCCACTAATGTGAACGATTTTGTTTAATACCACTTTAAAAGAGCTATTAAAGTACTAGTTTTTAATATAAAAATAATAATTAATTAAAACAATAAGTTTAAAGGAGACAAATGAAATTCGTGGGGGAAAATGAAAATTTTAGCACAAATAGTAGCGTCGGCCTGAACCGTCGCTAATATAAGAAAATAAGAATTAATTAAGACAATAACTAATAAGAAGGCAAACGAAATTTGTTATGGGAAATGAATATTTTTTCATAAACAATAGCGTCGGCCTGAACCGTCACTAATATATAAAAAATAAATAATTATTTAAAATAATAACTAAAAAGGAGGCTAACTAAATTGGTGGGTGTAATGAAATTTTCCCACAAACAGTAGCGTAGGTCCAAATAAACGCTTTTTCAACACCAGGTATTTTTCTCGAAATCAAACCATTTTCAAAATGTTTTCATAAAAATTGCACTCAAAGGACACATGCATTAAGTAGTGAAGAAGGAATGATTAAATGTATGTCCCTTTGTTCTTAGTCCGACGACGCTGGATGTATAGGTTATCGCTCGAATGCTCACATTCACTCATGAACTTTAGTTTTATTCGTGCTATATACTTTTGTAGTGAAATGGAGGAAAATGACTACTTAGGTGTATGCTCCTCTTATAAAGATTCTAATAAAGACAAAGAAGAGTGATCTCTTCTGTTCAAAAGGGTAAACCAACTTTGAAAGAGAAAATAGAGCAAAAGTCAATATGCAATAAAAGTTACTTAATAGCACTTTCTTTTGTTTTTGATAGCGCTGAAAAGTGCTATTAACCGTGCCACTAATGTGAACGATTTTGTTTAATAGAACTTTAAAAGATCTATTAAAGTACTAGTTTTTAATATAAAAATATTAATTAATTAAAATAATAAGTTTAAATGAGCCAAATGAAATTTGTGGGGGAAAATGAAAATTTTAGCACAAACACTTGCGTGAGACTGAAGCGTCGCTAATATAATAAAATAAGAATTAATTAAGACAATAACTATCAAGGTGGAAAAAGAAATGTGTTATGGGAAATGAATATTTTTTCAAAAACAATAGCGTCGGCACGAACTGTCGCAAATATGAAAAAAATAATTATTTAAAATAATAACTAAAAAGGAGGAAAACTAAATTGGTGGGTGTAATGAAATTTTCGCACAAACAGTAGCGTAGGTCCAAATAAACGTTTTGTCAACACCAAGTATTTTTCTCGAAATCAAACCATTTAAAAAATATTTTCATAACAAATGCACTCGAAGGACACATGCATTAAGTAGTGAAGAAGGAATGATTAAATGTATATCCCTTTGTTCTTAGTCTGACGACGCTGGCTGTATAGGTTATCGCTTGAATGCTCACCTTCACTCATGAACTTTAGTTTTATTCATGCTATATACTTTTGAAGTGAAATGTAGGAATATGACTACTTAGGCGTATGCTCGTCTTATAAAGATTCTAATAAAGACAAAGAAGAGTGATCTCTTCTGTCCAAAAGGGTAAACCAACATTGAAAGAGAAAATAGAGCAACAGACAATATGCCAAAAAAGTTACTTAATAGCACTTTCTTTTGGTTTTGATAACGCTGAAAAGTGCTATTAAACGTGCCACTAATGTGAACGATTTTGTTTAATAACACTTTAAAAGAGCTATTAAAGTACTAGTTTTTAATATAAAAATAATAATTAATTAAAATAATAAGTTTAAAGGAGCCAAATGAAATTCGTGGGGGAAAATGAAAATTTTAGCACAAATAGTAGCGTCGGCCTGAACCGTCGCTAATATCAGAAAATAAGAATTAATTAAGACAATAACTAATAAGAAGGCAAACGAAATTTGTTATGGGAAATGAATATTTTTTCATAAACAATAGCGTCGGCCTGAACCGTCACTAATATATAAAAAATAAATAATTATTTAAAATAATAACTAAAAAGGAGGCTAACTAAATTGGTGGGTGTAATGAAATTTTCCCACAAACAGTAGCGTAGGTCCAAATAAACTCTTTTTCAACACCAAGTATTTTTCTCGAAATCAAACCATTTTCAAAATGTTTTCATAACAATTGCACTCAAAGGACACATGCATTAAGTAGTGAAGAAGGAATGATTAAATGTATGTCCCTTTGTTCTTAGTCCGACGACGCTGGATGTATAGGTTATCGCTCGAATGCTCACCTTCACTCATGAACTTTAGTTTTATTCGTGCTATATACTTTTGAAGTGAAATGGAGGAAAATGACTACTTAGGCGTATGCTCCTCTTATAAAGATTCTAATAAAGACAAAGAAGAGTAATCTCTTCTGTCCAAAAGGGTAAACCAACTTTGAAAGAGAAAATAGAGCAACAGACAATATGCCATAAAAGTTACTTAATAACACTTTCTTTTGTTTTTGATAGCGCTGAAAAGTGCTATTAACCGGGCCATTAATGTGAACGATTTTGTTTAATAGCACTTTAAAAGAGCTATTAAATTTACTAGTTTTTAATATAAAAGTAATAATTAATTAAAACAATAAGTTTAAAGGAGCCAAATGAAATTCGTGGGGGAAAATGAAAATTTTAGAACAAACAGTAGCGTCGGACTGAACCGTCGCTAATATAAGAAAATAAGAATTAATTAAGACAATACCTAATAAGGTGGCAAACGAAATGTGTTATGGGAAATGAATATTTTTTCAAAAACAATAGCGTCGGCCCGTACTGTCGCTAATATAAAAAAATAAATAATTATTTAAAATAATAACTAAAAAGGAGGCAAACTAAATAGGTGCGTGTAATGAAATTTTCACACAAACAGTAGCGTAGGTCCAAATAAACGCTTTGTCAACACCAAGTATTTTTCTCGAAATCAAACCATTTTAAAAATATTTTCATAACAAATGCACTCGAAGGAAACATGCATTAAGTAGTGAAGAAGGAATGATTAAATGTATGTCCCTTTGTTCTTAGTCCGACGACGCTGGATGTATAGGTTATCGCTCGAATGCTCACCTTCACTCATGAACTTTAGTTTTATTCGTGTTATATACTTTTGAAGTGAAATGGAGGAAAATGACTACTTAGGCATATGCTCCTCTTATAAAGATTCTAATAAAGACAAAGAAGAGTGATCTCTTCTAACCAAAAGGGTAAACCAACTTTGAAAGAGAAAATAGAGCAACAGACAATATGCCATAAAAGTTACTTAATAGCACTTTCTTTTGTTTTTGATAGAGATGAAAAGTGCTATTAACCGTGCCACTAATGTGAACGATTTTGTTTAATAGAACTTTAAAAGATCTATTAAAGTACTAGTTTTTAATATAAAAATAATAATTAATTAAAATAATAAGTTTAAATGAGCCAAATGAAATTTGTGGGGGAAAATGAAAATTTTAGCACAAGCACTAGCGTCAGACTGAAGCGTCGCTACTATAAGAAAATAAGAATTAATTAAGACAATAACTAATAAGGTGGCAAAAGAAATGTGTTATGGGAAATGAATATTTTTTCAAAAACAATAGCGTCGGCCCGAACTGTCGCAAATATAAATAAAAAATTATTTAAAATAATAACTACAAAGGAGGAAAACTAAATTGGTAGGTGTAATGAAATTTTTGCACAAACAGTAGCGTAGGTCCAAATAAACGTTTCGTCAACACCAAGTATTTTTCTCGAAATCAAACCATTTACAAAATATTTTCATAACAAATGCACTCGAAGGACACATGCATTAAGTAGTGAAGAAGGAATGATTAAATGTATATCCCTTTGTTCTTAGTCTGACGACGATGGCTGTATAGGTTATCGCTTGAATGCTCACCTTCACTCATGAACTTTAGTTTTATTCATGCTATATACTTTTGAAGTGAAATGGAGGAAAATGACTACTTAGGCGTATGCTCGTCTTATAAAGATTCTAATAAAGACAAAGAAGATTGATCTCTTATGTCCAAAAGGGTAAAACAACTTTGAAAGAGAAAATAGAGCAACAGACAATATGCCATAAAAGTTACTTAATAGCACTTTCTTTTGGTTTTGATAGCGCTGAAAAGTGCTATTAACCGTGCCAGTAATGTGAACGATTTTGTTCAATAGCAATTTAAAAGAGCTATTAAAGTACTAGTTTTTAATATAAAAATAATAATTAATTAAAACAATAAGTTTAAAGGAGCCAAATGTAATTCGTGGGGGAAAATGAAAATTTTAGCACAAATAGTAGCGTCGGCCTGAACCGTCGCTAATATAAGAAAATAAGAATTAATTAAGACATTAACTAATAAGAAGGCAAACGAAATTTGTTATGGGAAACGAATATTTTTTCATAAACAATAGCGTCGGCCTGAACCGTCACTAATATATAAAAAATAAATAATTATTTAAAATAATAACTAAAAAGGAGGCAAACTAAATTGGTGGGTGTAATGAAATTTTCCCACAAACAGTAGCGTAGGTCCAAATAAACGCTTTTTCAACACCAGGTATTTTTCTCGAAATCAAACCATTTTCAAAATGTTTTCATAACAATTGCACTCAAAGGACACTTGCATTAAGTAGTGAAGAAGGAATGATTAAATGTATGTCCCTTTGTTCTTAGTCCGACGACACTGGATGTATAGGTTATCGCTCGAATGCTCACCTTCACTCATGAACTTTAGTTTTATTCGTGCTATATACTTTTGAAGTGAAATGGAGGAAAATGACTACTTAGGCGTATGCTCCTCTTATAAAGATTCTAATAAAGACAAAGAAGAGTGATCTCTTCTGTCCAAAAGGGTAAGCCAACTTTGAAAGAGAAAATAGAGCAACAGGCAATATGCCATAAAAGTTACTTAATAACACTTTCTTTTGTTTTTGATAGCGCTGAAAACTGCTATTAACTGGGCCACTAATGTGAACGATTTTGTTTAATAGCACTTTAAAAAAGCTATTAAAGTACTAGTTTTTAATATAAAAATAATAATTAATTAAAACAATAAGTTTAAAGGAGCCAAATGAAATTCGTGGGGGTAAATGAAAATTTTAGAACAAACAGTAGCGTCGGACTGAACCGTCGCTAATATAAGAAAATAAGAATTAATTAAGACAATACCTAATAAGGTGGAAAACGAAATGTGTTATGGGAAATGAATATTTTTTCAAAAACAATAGCGTCGGCCCGTACTGTCGCTAATATAAAAAAATAAAAAATTATTTAAAATAATAACTAAAAAGGAGGCAAACTAAATTGGTGCGTGTAATGAAATTTTCACACAAACAGTAGCGTAGGTCCAAATAATCGCTTTGTCAACACCAAGTATTTTTCTCGAAATCAAACAATTTTAAAAATATTTTCATAACAAATGCACTCGAAGGACACATGCATTAAGTAGTGAAGAAGGAATGATTAAATGTATGTCCCTTTAGTCTTAATCCGACGATGCTGGCTGTATAGGTTATCACTCGAATGCTCACCTTCACTCATGAACCTTAGTTTTATTCGTGTTATATACTTTTGAAGTGAACTGGAGGAAATTGATTAGTTAGGCGTATGCTCCTCTTATAAAAATCTAATAAAGACAAAATAGAGTGATCTCTTCTGTCCAAAAGGGTAAACCAACTTTGAAAGAGAAAATAGAGGAACAGACAATATGCCATAAAAGTTACTTAATAGCACTTTCTTTTGTTTTTGATAGCGCTATTATGCGTGCCACTAAGGTTACGATTTTGTTTAATAGCACTTTAAAAGAGCTATTAAAGTACTAGTTTTTAATATAAAAATAATAATTAATTAAAATAATAAGTTTAAAGGAACCAAACGAAATTCGTGGGGGAAAATGAAAATTTTAGCACAAACAGTAGCATCGGCCCGAACCGTCACTAATATAAGAAAACGAGAATTAATTAAGACAATAACTAATAAGAAGGCAAACGAAATTTGTTATGGGAAATGAATATTTTTTCATAAACAATAGAGTCGGCCTGAACCGTCGCTAATATAAAAAAATAAATAATTATTTAAAATAATAACTAAAAAGGAGGCAAAGTAAATTGGTGGGTGTAATGAAATTTTCCCACAAACAGTAGCGTAGGTCCAAATAAACGCTTTTTCAACACCATGTATTTTTCTCGAAATTAAACCATTTTCAAAATGTTTTCATAACAATTCCACTCAAAGGACACATGCATTAAGTAGTGAAGAAGGAATGATTAAATGTATGTCCCTTTGTTCTTAGTCCGACGACGCTGGATGTATAGGTTATCGCTCGAATGCTCACCTTCACTCATGAACTTTAGTTTTATTCGTGTTATATACTTTTGAAGTGAAATGGAGGAAAATGACTACTTAGGCGTATGCTCCTCTTATAAAGATTCTAATAAAGACAAAGAAGAGTGATCTCTTCTGTCCAAAAGTGTAAACCAACTTTGAAAGAGAAAATAGAGCAACAGACAATATGCCATAAAAGTTACTTAATAACACTTTCTTTTGTTTTTGATAGCGCTGAAAAGTGCTATTAACCGGGCCACTAATGTGAACGATTTTGTTTAATAGCACTTTAAAAGAGCTATTAAAGTACTAGTTTTTAATATAAAAATAATAATTAATTAAAACAATAAGTTTAAAGGAGCCAAATGAAATTCGTGGGGGAAAATGAAAATTTTAGAACAAACAGTAGCGTCGGACTGAACCGTCGCTAATATAAGAAAATAAGAATTAATTAAGACAATACCTAATAAGCTGGCAAACGAAATGTGTTATGGGAAATGAATATTTTTTCAAAAACAATAGCGTCGGCCCGAACTGTCCCTAATATAAAAAAATAAATAATTATTTAAAATAATAACTAAAAAGGAGGCAAACTAAATTGGTGCGTGTAATGAAATTTTCACACAAACAGTAGCGTAGGTCCAAATAAACGCTTTGTCAACACCAAGTATTTTTCTCGAAATCAAACCATTTTAAAAATATTTTCATAACAAATGCACTCGAACGACACATGCATTAAGTAGTGAAGAAGGAATGATTAAATGTATGTCCCTTTAGTCTTAATCCGACGATGCTGGCTGTATAGGTTATCGCTCGAATGCTCACCTTCACTCATGAACTTTAGTTTTATTCGTGCTATATACTTTTGAAATGAAATGAAGGAAAATGACTAGTTAGGCGTATGCTCCTCTTATAAAGATTCTAATAAAGACAAAGAAGAGTCATTTTTTCTGTCCAAAAGATTAAACCAACTTTGAAAGAGAAAATAGAGCAACAAACAATATGCCATAAAAGTTACTTAATAGAACTTTCTTTTGTTTTTGATAGCGCTGAAAAGCGCTATTAAGCGTGCCACTAATGTTACGATTTTGTTTAATATCACTTTAAAAGAGATATTAAAGTACTAGTTTTTAATATAAAAATAATAATTAATTAAAATAATAAGTTTAAAGGAGCCAAATGAAATTCGTGGGGGAAAATGAAAATTTTAGCACAAACAGTAGCATCGGCCTGAACCGTCACTAATATAAGAAAATAAGAATTAATTAAGACAATAACTAATAAGAAGGCAAACAAAATTTGTTATGGGAAATGAATATTTTTTCATAAACAATAGCGTCGTCCTGAACCGTCGCTGATATAAAAAAATAAATAATTATTTAAAATAATAACTAAAAAGGAGGCAAACTAAATTGGTGGGTGTAATGAAATTTTCACCCAAACAGTAGCGTAGGTCTAAATAAACGCTTTGTCAACACCAAGTATTTTTCTCGAAATCAAACCATTTTCAAAATATTTTCTAAACAAATGCACTTGAAGGACACATGAATTAAGTAGTAAAGAAGGAATGATTAAATGTATGTCCCTTTGTTCTTAGTCCGACGATGCTTACTGTATAGGTTATCGCTCGAATGCTCACCTTCACTCATGAACTTTAGTTTTATTCGTGCTATATACTTTTGAAGCGAAATGGAGGAAAATGACTAGTTAGGCGTATGCTCCTCTTATAAAGATTCTAATAAAGACAAAGCAGAGTGATTTTTTCTGTCCAAAAGGTTAAACCAACATTGAAAGAGAAAATAGAGCAACAGACAATATGCCATAAAAGTTACTTAATAGCACTTTCTTTTGTTTTTGATAGCGCTGAAAAGCGCTATTAACCATGCCACAAATGTGAACGATTTTGTTTAATAGCACTTTAAAAGAGTTATTAAAGTACTAGTTTTTAATAAAAAATAATAATTAATTAAAACAATAAGTTTAAAGGAGCCAAATGAAAATAGTGGGGGAAAATGAAAATTTTAGCACAAACAGTAGCGTTGGCCTGAACCGTCGCTAATATAAGAAAATAAGAATTAATTAAGACAATAACTAATAAGGAGGCAAACAAAATTTTTTATGGGAAATGAATATTTTTTCATAAACAATAGAGTCCGCCTGAACCGTCGCTAATATAAAAAAAAAATTATTTAAAATAATAACTAAAAAGGAGGCAAACTAAATTGGAGGGTGTAATGAAATTTTCACCCAAACAGTAGCGTAGGTCCAAATAAACGCTTTGTAAACACCAAGTATTTTTCTCGAAATCAAACCATTTTCAAAATATTTTCATAACAAATGCAATCGAAGGACACATGCATTAAGTAGTGAAGAAGGAATGATTAAATGTATGTCCCTTTGTTCTTAGTCCGACGATGCTGGCTGTATAGGTTATCGCTCGAATGCTCACCTTCACTCATGAACATTAGTTTATTTGTGTTATAAACTTTTGAAGCGAAATGGAGGAAAATGACTAGTTAGGCGTATGCTCCTCTTATAAAGATTCTAATAAAGACAAAGAAGAGTGTTTTTTTCTGTCCAAAAGGTTAAACCAACTTTGAAAGAGAAAATAGAGCAACAGACAATATGCCATAAAAGTTACTTAATAGCACTTTCTTTTATTTTTGATAGCGCTGAAAAGCGCTATTAAGCGTGCCACTAATGTTACGATTTTGTTTAATAGGACTTTAAAAGATCTATTAAAGTACTAGTTTTTAATATAAAAACAATAATTAATTAAAATAATAAGTTTAAAGGAGCCAAATGAAATTCGTGGGGGAAAATGAAAATTTTAGCACAAACAGTAGCATCGGCCTGAACCGTCACTAATATAAGAAAATAAGAATTAATTAAGACAATAACTAATAAGAAGGCAAACGAAATTTGTTATGGGAAATAAATATTTTTTGATAAACAATAGCGTCGTCCTGAACCGTCGCTGTTATAAAAAAATAAATAATTATTTAAAATAATAACTAAAAAGGAGGCAAACTAAATTGGTGGGTGTAATGAAATTTTCACCCAAACAGTAGCGTAGGTCTAAATAAACGCTTTGTCAACACCAAGTATTTTTCACGAATTCAAACCATTTTGAAAATATTTTCTAAACAAATGCACTTGAAGGACATATGAATTAAGTAGTAAAGAAGGAATGATTAAATGTATGTCCCTTTGTTCTTAGTCCGACGATGCTTACTGTATAGGTTTTCGCTGGAATGCTCACCTTCACTCATGAACTTTAGTTTTATTCGTGCTATATACTTTTGAAGCGAAATGGAGGAAAATGACTAGTTAGGCGTATGCTCCTCTTATAAAGATTCTAATAAAGACAAAGAAGAGTGATTTTTTCTGTCCAAAAGGTTAAACCAACTTTGAAAGAGAAAATAGAGCAACAAACAATATGCCATAAAAGTTACTAAATAACACTTTCTTTTGTTTTTGATAGCGCTGAAAAGCACTATTAACCATGCCACAAATGTGAACGATTTTGTTTAATAGCACTTTAAAAGAGTTATTAAAGTACTAGTTTTTAATAAAAAAATAATAATTAATTAAAACAATAAGTTTAAAGGAGCCAAATGAAAATAGTGGGGGAAAATGAAAATTTTAGCACAAACAGTAGGGTTGGCCTGAACCGTCGGTAATATAAGAAAATAAGAATTAATTAAGACAATAACTAATAAGGAGGCAAACAAAATTTTTTATGGAAATGAATATTTTTTCATAAACAATAGCGTCGGCCTGAAGCGTCGCTAATATAAAAAAATAAATAATTATTTAAAATAATAACTAAAAAAGAGGCAAACTAAATTGGTGGGTGTAATGAAATTTTCACCCAAACAATAGCGTAGGTCCAAATAAACGCTTTGTCAACACCAAGTAATTTTCTCGAAATCAAACCATTTTCAAAATATTTTCATAACAAATGCACTCGAAGGACACATGCATTAAGTAGTGAAGAAGGAATGACTAAATGTATGTCCCTTTAGTCTTAATCCGACAATGCTGGCTGTATAGGTTATCGCTCGAATGCTCACCTTCACTCATGAACTTTAGTTTTATTCGTGCTATAAACTTTTGAAGCGAAATGGAAGAAAATGACTAGTTAGGCGTATGCTCCTCTTATAAAGATTCTAATAAAGACAAAGAAGAGTGATTTTTTCTTTCCAAAAGGTTAAACCAACTTTGAAAGAGAAAATAGAGCAACAGACAATATGCCATAAAAGTTACTTAATAGCACTTTCTTTTATTTTTGATAGCGCTGAAAAGCGCTATTAAGCGTGCCACTAATGTTACGATTTTGTTTAATAGGACTTTAAAACATCTATTAAAGTACTAGTTTTTAATATAAAAACAATAATTAATTAAAATAATAAGTTTAAAGGAGCCAAATGAAATTCGTGGGGGAAAATGAAAATTTTAGCACAAACAGTAGCATCGGCCTGAACCGTCACTAATATAAGAAAATAAGAATTAATTAAGACAATAACTAATAAGAAGGAAAACGAAATTTGTTATGGGAAATGAATATTTTTTCATAAACAATAGCGTCGTCCTGAACCGTCGCTAATATTAAAAAATAAATAATCATTTAAAATAATAACTAAAAAGGAGGAAAACTAAATTGGTGGGTGTAATGAAATTTTCACCCAAACAGTAGCGTAGGTCTAAATAAACGCTTTGTCAACACCAAGTATTTTTCACGAAATCAAACCATTTTGAAAATATTTTCTAAACAAATGCACTTGAAGGACATATGAATTAAGTAGTAAAGAAGGAATGATTAAATGTATGTCCCTTTGTTCTTAGTCCGACGATGCTTACTGTATAGGTTTTCGCTGGAATGCTCACCTTCACTCATGAACTTTAGTTTTATTCGTGCTATATACTTTTGAAGCGAAATGGAGGAAAATGACTAGTTAGGCGTATGCTCCTCTTATAAAGATTCTAATAAAGACAAAGAAGAGTGATTTTTTCTGTCCAAAAGATTAAACCATCTTTGAAAGAGAAAATAGAGCAACAGACAATATGCCACTAATGTGAACGATTTTGTTTAATAGCACTTTAAAAGAGTTATTAAAGTACTACTTTTTAATAAAAAATAATAATTAATTAAAACAATAAGTTTAAAGGAGCCAAATGAAATTAGTGGGGGAAAATGAAAATTTTAGCACAAACAGTAGCGTCGGCCTGAACCGTCGCTAATATAAGAAAATAAGAATTAATTAAGACAATAACTAATAAAGAGGCAAACGGAATTTTTTATGGGAAATGAATATTTTTTCATAAACAATTACGTTGGACTGAACCGTCGCTAATATAAAAAAATAAATAATTATTTAAAATAATAACTAAAAAGGAGGCAAACTAAATTGGTGGGTGTAATGAAATTTTCACCCAAACAGTAGCGTAGGTCCAAATAAACGCTTTGTCAACACCAAGTATTTTTGTTGAAATCAAACCATTTTCAAAATATTTTCTAAACAAATGCAATTGAAGAACACATGAATTAAGTAGTAAAGAAGGAATGATTAAATGTATGTCCCTTTGTTCTTAGTCCGACGACGCTTACTGTATAGGTTATCGCTCGAATGCTCACCTTCACTCATGAACTTTAGTTTTATTCGTGCTATATACTTTTGAAGCGAAATGGAGGAAAATGACTAGTTAGGCGTATGTTCCTCTTATAAAGATTCTAATAAAGACAAAGAAGAGTGATTTTTTCTGTCCAAAAGATTAAACCAACTTTGAAAGAGAAAATAGAGCAACAGACAATATGCCATAAAAGTTACTTAATAGAACTTTCTTTTGTTTTTGATAGCGCTGAAAAGCGCTTTTAACCGTGCCACAAATGTGAACGATTTTGTTTAATAGCACTTTAAAAGAGTTATTAAAGTACTAGTTTTTAATAAAAAATAATAATTAATTAAAACAATAAGTTTAAAGGAGCCAAATGAAATTCGTGGGGCGAAATGAAAATTTTAGCACAAACAGTAGCCTCGGCCTGAACCGTCGCTAATATAAGAAAATAAGAATTAATTAAGACAATAACTAATAAGGAGGCAAACATAATTTTTTATGGGAAATGAATATTTTTTCATAAACAATAGCGTCGGCCTGAACCGTCGCTAATATAAAAAAATAAATAATTATTTAAAATAATAACTAAAAAGGAGGCAAATTAAATTGGTGGGTGTAATGAAATTTTCACCGAAACAGTAGCGTAGGTCCAAATAAACGCTTTGTCAACACCAAGTATTTTTCTCGAAATCAAACCATTTTCAAAATATTTTCATAACAAATGCACTCGAAGGACACATGCATTAAGTAGTGAAGAAGGAATGATTAAATGTATGTCCCTTTAGTCTTAATCCGACAATGCTGGTTGTATAGGTTATCGCTCGAATGCTCACCTTCACTCATGAACTTTAGTTTTATTCGTGCTATATACTTTTGAATTGAAATGGAGGAAAATGATTAGTTAGGCGTATCTTCCTCTTATAAATATTCTAATAAAGAAAAAGAAGAGTGATCTCTTTTGTCCCAAAGGGTAAACCAACTTTGAAATAGAAAATAGAGCAACAGACAATATGCCATAAAAGTTACTTAATAGCACTTTCTTTTGTTTTTGATAGCGCTGAAAAGTGCTATTAACCGTGCCACTAATGTTAATGATTTTGTTTAATAGCACTTTAAAAGAGCTATTAAAATACTAGTTTTTAATATAAAAATAATAATTAATTAAAATAATAAGTTTAAAGGAGGCAAATGAAATTCGTGGGGGAAAATGAAAATTTTAGCACAAACAGTAGCGTCGGACTAAAGCGTCGCTAATATAAGAAAATAAGAGTTAATTAAGACAATATCTAATAAGGAGGCAAACGAAATTTGTTATGGGAAATGAATATTTTTTCAAAAACAATAGCGTCGGCACGAACTGTCGCTAATAAAAAAAAAATTATTTAAAATAATAATTAAAAAGGAGGCAAACTAAATTGGTGCGTGTAATGAAATTTTCACACAAACAATAGCGTAGGTCCAAATAAACGCTTTGCAACACCAAGTATTTTTCTTGAAATCAGACCATTTTCAAAATATTTTCATAACAAATGCACTTGACAGACACATGCATTAAGTAGTGAAGAAGGAATGATTAAATGTATGTCCCTTTGTTCTTAGTCCGACGACGCTTACTGTATATGTTATCGTTCGAATACTCACCTTCACTCATGAACTTTAATTTTATTCGTGCTATATACTTTTGAAGTGAAATGGAGGAAAAAGACTAGTTAGGCGTATGCTCCTATTATAAAGATTCTAATAAAGACAAAGAAGAGTGATCTTTTCTGTCCAAAAGGGTAAACAAACTTTGAAAGAGAAAATAGAGCAACAGACAATATGCCATAAAAGTTACTTAATAGAACTTTCTTTTGTTTTTGATAGCGCTGAAAAGTGCTATTAACCGTGCCACAAATGTGAACGATTTTGTTTAATAGAACTTTAAAAGAGTTATTAAAGTACTAGTTTTTAATAAAAAATAATAATTAATTAAAACAATAAGTTTAAAGGAGCCAAATGAAATTCGTGGGGGGAAATGAAAATTTTAGCACAAACAGTAGCGTCGGCCTGAACCGTCGCTAATATAAGAAAATAAGAATTAATTAAGACAATAACTAATAAGGAGGCAAACAAAATTTGTTATAGGAAATGAATATTTTTACAAAAAGAATAGCGTCAGCCTGAACTATCGCTAATATAAAAAAAATAATTATTTAAAATAATAACTAAAAAGGAGGAAAACTAAATTGGTGGGTGTAATGAAATTTTCGCACAAACAGTAGCATAGGTCCAAATAAACGTTTTGTAAACACCAAGTATTTTTCTCTAAATCAAACCATTTACAAAATATTTTCATAACAAATGCACTCGAAGAACACATGCATTAAGTAGTGAAGAAGGAATGATTAAATGTATGTCCCTTTGTTCTTAGTCCGACGACGCTGGCTGTATAGGTTATCGCTCAAATGCTCACCTTCACTCATGAACTATAGTTTTATTCGTGCTATATACTTTTGAAGTGAAATGGATGAAAAAGACTAGTTGGGCGTATGCTCCTATTATAAAGATTCTAATAAAGACAAAGAAGAGTGATCTTTTCTGTCCAAAAGGGTAAACCAACTTTGAAAGAGAAAATAGAGCAACAGACAATATGCCATAAAAGTTACTTAATAGAACTTTCTTTTGTTTTTGATAGCGCTGAAAAGTGCTATTAACCGTGCCACAAATGTGAACGATTTTGTTTAATAGCACTTTAAAAGAGTTATTAAAGTACTAGTTTTTAATAAAAAATAATAATTAATTAAAACAATAAGTTTAAAGGAGCCAAATGAAATTCGTGGGGGGAAATGAAAATTTTAGCACAAACAGTAGCGTCGGCCTGAACCGTCGCTAATATAAGAAAATAAGAATTAATTAAGACAATAACTAATAAGGAGGCAAACAAAATTTGTTATAAGAAATGAATATTTTTACAAAAAGAATAGCGTCAGCCTGAACTATCGCTAATATAAAAAAAATAATTATTTAAAATAATAACTAAAAAGGAGGAAAACTAAATTGGTGGGTGTAATGAAATTTTCGCACAAACAGTAGCGTAGGTCCAAATAGACGTTTTGTCAACACCAAATATTTTTCTTGAAATCAAACCAATTACAAAATATTTTCATAACAAATGCACTCGAAGAACACATGCATTAAGTAGTGAAGAAGGAATGATTAAATGTATGTCCTTTTGTTCTTAGTCCGACGACGCTGGCTGTATAGGTTATCGCTCAAATTCTCACCTTCACTCGTGAACTTTAGTTTTATTCGTGCTATATACTTTTGAAGTGAAATGGAGGAAAATGATTAATTAGGCGTATGCTCCTCTTATAAAGATTCTAATAAAGAAAAAGAAGAGTGATCTCTTTTGTCCAAAAGGGTAAACCAACTTTGAAAGAGAAAATAGAGCAACAGAAATATGCCATAAAAGTTACTTAATAGCACTTTTTTTGGTTTTGATAGCGCTGAAAAGTACTATTAATCGTGCCACTATTGTGAACGATTTTGTTTAATAGCACTCTAAAAGAGTTATTAAAGTACTAGTTTTTAATAAAAAAATAATAATTAATTAAGACAATAAGTTTAAAGGAGCCGAATGAAATTCGTGGGGGGAAATGAAAATTTTAGCATAAACAGTAGCGTCGGCCTGAACCGTCGCTAATATAAGAAAATAAGAATTAATTAAGACAATAACTAATAAGGAGGAAAACAAAATTTGTTATGGGAAATGAATATTTTTTCAAAAACAATAGCGTCAGCCTAAACTGTCGGTAATATAAAAAAAAATTATTTAAAATAATAACTAAAAAGGAGGAAAACTAAATTGGTGGGTGTAATGAAATTTTCGCACAAACAGTAGCATAGGTCCAAATAAACGTTTTGTAAACACCAAGTATTTTTCTCTAAATCAAACCATTTACAAAATATTTTCATAACAAATGCACTCGAAGAACACATGCATTAAGTAGTGAAGAAGGAATGATTAAATGTATGTCCCTTTGTTCTTCGTCCGACGACGCTGGCTGTATAGGTTATCGCTCAAATGCTCACCTTCACTCATGAACTATAGTTTTATTCGTGCTATATACTTTTGAAGTGAAATGGTTGAAAATGACTAGTTAGGCGTATGCTCCTATTATAAAGATTCTAATAAAGACAAAGAAGAGTGATCTTTTCTGTCCAAAAGGGTAAACCAACTTTGAAAGAGAAAATAGAGCAACAGACAATATGCCATAAAAGTTACTTAATAGAACTTTCTTTTGTTTTTGATAGCGATGAAAAGCGCTATTAACCGTGCCACAAAAGTGAACGATTTTGTTTAATAGCACTTTAAAAGAGTTATTAAAGTACTAGTTTTTAATAAAAAATAATAATTAATTAAAACAATAAGTTTAAAGGAACCAAATGAAATTCGTGGGGGAAAATAAAAATTTTAGCACAAATAGTAGCGTCGGCCTGAACCGTCGCTAATATAAGAAAATAAGAATTAATTAAGACAATAACTAATAAGGAGGCAAACAAAATTTGTTCTGGGAAATGAATATTTTTACAAAAAGAATAGTGTCAGCCTGAACTGTCGCTAATATAAAAAAAAATTATTTAAAATAATAACTAAAAAGGAGGAAAACTAAATTGGTGGGTGTAATGAAATTTTTGCACAAACAGTAGCGTAGGTCCAAATAAACGTTTTGTCAACACCAAATATTTTTCTAAAAATCAAACCATTTAAAAAAAATTTTCAAAACAAATGCACTCGAAGTACACATGCATTAAGTAGTGAAGAAGGAATGATTAAATGTATGTCCCTTTGTTCTTAGTCCGACGACGCTGGCTGTATAGGTTATCGCTCGAATGCTCACCTTCACTCATGAACTTTAGTTTTATTCGTGCTATATACTTTTGAAGTGAAATGGATGAAAATGATTAGTTAGGCGTATGCTCCTCTTATAAAGATTCTAATAAAGAAAAAGAAGAGTGATCTCTTCTGTCAAAAAGGGTAAACCAACTTTGAAAGAGAAAATAGAGCAACAGACAATATGCCATAAAAGTTACTTAATGGCACTTTGTGTTGGTTTTGATAGCGCTGAAAAGTGCCATTAACCGTGCCACTAATGTGAACGATTTTGTTTAATAGCACTTTAAAAGTGCTATTAAAGTACTAGTTTTTAATATAAAAATAATAATTAATTAAAACAACAAGTTTAAAGGAGACAAATGAAATTCGTGGGGGTAAATGAAAATTTTAGCACAAATAGTTGCGTCGGCCTGAACTGTCGCTAATATAAGAAAATACGAATTAATTAAGACAATAAATAATAAGGAGGCAAACGAAATTTTTTCTGGGAAATGAATATTTTTTCAAAAACAATAGCGTCGGCCTGAACCGTCGCTAATATAAAAAAATAAATAATTATTTAAAATAATAACTAGAAAGGAGGCAAACAAAATTGGTGGGTGTAATGAAATTTTCGCACAAACAGTAGCGTAGGTACAAATAAACGTTTTGTCAACACCAAGTATTTTTCTCGAAATCAAACCATTTTAAAAATATTTTCATAACAAATGCACTCGAAGGACACATCCATTAAGTAGTGAAGAAGGAATGATTAAATGTATGTCCCTTTGTTCTTAGTCCGATGACGCTGGCTGTATAGGTTATCACTCGAATGCTCACCTTCACTCATGAACTTTAGTTTTATTTGTGTTATATACTTTTGAAGTAAAATGGAGGAAAATGACTAGTTAGGCGTATGCTCATCTTATAAAGATTATAATAAAGACAAAGAAGAGTAATCTCTTCTGTCCAAAAGGGTAAACCAACTTTCAAAGAGAAAATATAGCAACTAAATATATGCCACAAAAGTTATTTAATAGCACTTTCTTTTGTTTTTGATAGCGCAGAAAAACGCTATTAACCGTGCCACGGTTGTGAACGATTTTGTTTAATAGCACTTTAAAAGAGCTATTAAAGTACTAGTTTTTAATATAAAAATAATAATTAATTAAAACAATAAGTTTAAAGGGGCCAAACGAAATTCGTGGGCGAAATGAAAATTTTAGCAAAAACAGTAGCGTCGGCCTCAACCGTCGCTAATATAAGAAAATGAGAATTAATTAAGACAATAACTAATAAGGAGGCAAACGAAATTTGTTATGGGAAATGAATATTTTTTCAAAAACCATAGCGTCGGCCTGAACCGTCGCTAATATAAAAAAATAAATAATTATTTACAATAATAACTAGAAAGGAGGCAAACTAAATTGGTGGGTGTAATGAAAATTTCGCACAAATAATAGCGTAGGTCCAAATAAACATTTTGTCAACACCGAGTATTTTTCTCGAAATCAAAGAATTTTCAAAATATTTTCATAACAAATGCACTCGAAGGACACATGCATTAAGTAGTGAAGAAGGAATGATTAAATGTATGTCCCTTTGTTCTTAGTCCGACGACGCTGGTTGTATAGGTTATCACTCGAATGCTCACCTTCACTCATGAACTTTAGTTTTATTCGTGTTATATACTTTTGAAGTGAAATGGAGGAAAATGACTAGTTAGGCGTATACTCATCTTATAAGGATTCTAATAAAGACAAAGAAGAGACATCTCTTCTGTCCAAAAGGGTAAACCAACCTTGATAGAGAAAATATAGCAACAAACAATATGCCATAAAAGTTATTTAATAGCACTTTCTTTTGTTTTTGATAGCGATGAAAAGCGCTATTAACCGTGCCACTAATGTGAACGATTTTGTTTAATAGCACTTTAAAAGAGCTATTAAAGTACTAGTTTTTAATATAAAAATAATAATTAATTAAAACACTAAGTTTAAAGGAGCCAAACGAAATTCGTGGGGGAAAATGAAAATTTTAGTAAAATAAGTAGCATCGGCCTGAACAGTCGCAAATAGAAGAAAATAAGAATTAATTAAGACAATAACTAATAAGGAGGCAAACGAAATTTGTTATGGGAAATGAATATTTTTTCAAAAACAATAGCGTCGGCCTGAACCGTCGCTAATATAAAAAACAATAAATAATTATGTAAAATAATAACTAGAAAGGTGGCAAACTAAATTGGTGGGTGTAATGAAAATTTCGCATAAACAGTAGCATAGGTCCAAATAAACGTTTTGTCAACACCAAATATTTTTCTCGAAATCAAACCATTTACAAAATATTTTCAAAACAAATGCACTTGAAGGACACATTCATTAAGTAGTGAAGAAGGAATGATTAAATGTATGTCCCTTTGTTCTTAGTCCGACGACGGTGGCTGTATAGGTTATCGCTCGAATGCTCACCTTCACTCATGAACTTTAGTTTTATTCGTGCTATATACTTTTGAAGTGAAATGGAGGAAAATGATTAGTTAGGCGTATGCTCCTCTTATAAAGATTCTAATAAAGAAAAAGAACAGTGATCTCTTCTGTCCAAAAGGGTAAACCAACTTTGAAAGAGAAAATACAGCAACAAACAATATGCCATAAAAGTTACTTAATGGCACTTTCTTTTGGTTTTGATAGCGCTGAAAAGTGTTATTAACCGTGCCACTAATGTGAACGATTTTGTTTAATAGCACTTTAAAAGAGCTATTAAAGTACTAGTTTTTAATATAAAAATAATAATTAATTAAAACAATAAGTTTAAAGGAGCCAAATGAAATTCATGGGGGAAAATGAAAATTTTAGCACAAATAGTAGCTTCGGCCTGAACTGTCGCTAATATAAGAAAATAAGAATTAATTAAGACAATAACTAATAAGGAGGCAAACGAAATTTGTTATGGGAAATGAATATTTTTAAAAAAAAAATGGGGTCGGCCTGAACCGTCGCTAATATAAAAAAATAAATAATTATTTAAAATAATAACTAGAAAGTAGGCAAACAAAATTGGTGGGTGTAATGAAATTTTCGCACAAACAGTAGCATAGGTACAAATAAACGTTTTGTCAACACCAAGTAATTTTCTCGAAATCAAACCATTTTCAAAATATTTTCATAACAAATGCACTCGAAGGACACATGCATTAAGTAGTGAAGAAGGAATGATTAAATGTATGTCCCTTTGTTCTTAGTCCGACGACGCTGGTTGTATAGGTTATCACTCGAATGCTCACCTTCACTCATGAACTTTAGTTTTATTTGTGTTATATACTTTTGAAGTGAAATGGAGGAAAATGACTAGTTAGGTGTATGCTCATCTTATAAAGATTATAATAAAGACAAAGAAGAGTGATCTCTTCTGTCCAAAAGGGTAAACCAACTTTCAAAGAGAAAATATAGCAACTAACAATATGCCACAAAAGTTATTTATCAGCACTTTCTTTTGTTTTTGATAGCGCTGAAAAGCGCTATTAACCGTGCCACTAATGTGAACGATTTTGTTTAATAGCACTTTAAAAGAGCTATTAAAGTACTAGTTTTTAATATAAAAATAATAATTAATTAAAACAATATGTTTAAAGGAGCCAAACGAAATTCGTGGGTGAAATGAAAATTTTAGCAAAAACAGTAGCGTCGGCCTGAACCGTCGCTAGTATAAGAAAATAAGAATTAATTAAGACAATAACTAATAAGGAGGCAAACGAAATTCGTTATGGGAAATGAATATTTTTTCAAAAACAATATCATCGGCCTGAACCGTCGCTAATATGAAAAAATAAATAATTATTTACAATAATAACTAGAAAGGTGGCAAACTAAATTGGTGGGTGTAATGAAAATTTCGCATAAATAGTAGTGTAGGTCCAAATAAACATTTTGTCAACACCGAGTATTTTTCTCGAAATCAAACAATTTTCAAAATATTTTCATAACAAATGCACTCGAAGGACACATGCATTAAGTAGTGAAGAAGGAATGATTAAATGTATGTCCCTTTGTTCTTAGTCCGACGATGCTGGCTGTATAGGTTATCACTCGAATGCTCACCTTCACTCATGAACTTTAGTTTTATTCGTGTTATATACTTTTGAACTGAAATGGAGGAAAATGACTAGTTAGGCGTATGCTCATCTTATAAGGATTCTAATAAAGACAAAGAAGAGTGATCTCTTAAGTCCAAAAGGGTAAACCAACCTTGAAAGAGAAAATATAGCAACAGACAATATGCCATAAAAGTTATTTAATAGCACTTTCTTTTGTTTTTGATAGCGCTGAAAAGCGCTATTAACCGTGCCACTAATGTGAACGATTTTGTTTAATAGTACTTTAAAAGAGCTATTAAAGTACTAGTTTTTAATATAAAAATAATAATTAATTAAAACAATAAGTTTAAAGGAGCCAAACGAAATTCATGGGGGAAAATTAAAATTTTAGCACAAACAGTAGCGTCGGCCTGAACCGTCGCTAATATAAGAAAATAAGAATTAGTTAAGACAATAACTAATAAGGAGGCAAACGAAATTTGTTATGGGAAATGAATATGATTTAAAAAACAATAGCGTCGGCCTGAACCGTCGCTAATATAAAAAAATTAATAATTATTTAAAATAATAACTAAAAAAGGAGGCAAACTAAATTGGTGGGTGTAATAAAAATTTTCGCACAAACAGTAGCGTAGGTCCAAATAAACGTTTTGTCAACACCAGGTATTTTTCTCGAAATCAAACCATTTTCAAAATATTTTCATAACAAATGCACTCGAAGGACACATGCATTAAGTAGTGAAGAAGGAATGATTAAATGTATGTCCCTTTGTTCTTAGTCCGACGACACTGGCTGTATAGGTTATCGCTCGAATGCTCACTTTCACTCATGAACTTTAGTTTTATTCGTGCTATATACTTTTGAAGTGAAACGGAGGAAAACGATTAGTTAGGCGTATGATCCTCTTATAAAGATTCTAATAAAGACAAAGAAGAGTGATCTCTTCTGTCCAAAAGGGTAAACCAACTTTGAAAGAGAAAATATAGCAACAGACAATATGCCATAAAAGTTATTTAATAGCACTTTCTTTTGTTTTTGATAGCGCTGAAACGCGCTATTAACCGTGCCAATAATGTGAACGATTTTGTTTAATATCACTTTAAAAGAGCTATTAAAGTACTAGTTTTTAATATAAAAATAATAATTAATTAAAACAATAAGTTTAAAGGAGACAAACGAAATTCGTGGGGGAAAATGAAAATTTTAACAAAAACAGTAGCGTCGGCCTGAACCGTCGCTAATATAAGAAAATAAGAATTAATTAAGACAATAACTAATAAGGAGGAAAACGAAATTTGTTATGGGAAATGAATATTTTTTCAAAAACAAAGGCGTCGGCCTGAACCGTCGCTAATATAAAAAAATAAATAATTATTTAAAATAATAACTAGAAAGGTGGCAAACTAAATTGGTGGGTGTAATGAAAATTTTGCACAAACAGTAGCGTAGGTCCAAATAAACGTTTTGTCAACACAAAGTATTTTTCTCGAAATCAAACCATTTTCAAAATATTTTCATAACAAATGCACTCGAAGGACACACGCATTAAGTAGTGGAGAAGGAATGATTAAATTTATGTCCCTTTGTTCTTAGTCCGACGAAGCTGGCTGTATAGGTTATCACTCGAATGCTCACCTTCACTCATGAACTTTAGTTTTATTCGTGCTATATACTTTTGAAGTGAAATGCAGGAAAATGACTACTTAGGCGTATGCTCCTCTTATAAAGATTCTAATAAAGGCAACGAAGAGTGATCTCTTCTATCCAAAAGGGTAAACACCCTTTGAAAGAGAAAATAGAAAAACACATAATATGCCATAAAAGTTATTTAATAGCACTTTATTTTGTTTTTGATAGTGCTGAAAAGCGCTATTAACCGTGCCACTAATGTGAACGATTTTGTTTAATAGCATTTTAAAAGAGCTATTAAAGTACTAGTTTTTAATATAAAAATAATAATTAATTAAAAAAATAAGTTTAAAGGAGCCAAACGAAATTCGTGGGGGAAAATTAAAATTTTAGCACAAACAGTATCGTCGGCCTGAACCGTTGCTAATATAAGAAAATAAGAATTAGTTAAGACAATAACTAATAAGGAGGCAAACGAAATTTGTTATGGGAAATGAATATGTTTTAAAAAACAATAGCGTCGGCCTGAACCGTCACTAATATAAAAAAATAATAATTATTTAAAATGATAACTAAAAAAGGAGGCAAACTAAATTGGTGGGTGTAATGAAATTTTCGCACAAACAGTAGCGTAGGTCCAAATAAACGTTTTGTCAACACCAGGTATTTTTCTCGAAATCAAACCATTTTCAAAATATTTTCATAAGAAATGCACTCGAAGGACACATGCATTAAGTAGTGAAGAAGGAATGATTAAATGTATGTCCCTTTGTTCTTAGTCCGACGACACTAGCTGTATAGGTTATCGCTCGAATGCTCACTTTCACTCATGAACTTTAGTTTTATTCGTGCTATATACTTTTGAAGTGAAACGGAGGAAAATGATTAGTTAGGCGTATGCTCCTCTTATAAAGATTCTAATAAAGACAAAGAAGAGTGATCTCTTCTGTCCAAAAGGGTAAACAACCTTTGAAAGAGAAAATATAGCAACAGACAATATGCCATAAAAGTTATTTAATAGCACTTTCTTTTGTTTTTGATAGCGCTGAAACGCGCTATCAACCGTGCCACTAATGTGAACGATTTTGTTTAATATCACTTTAAAAGAGCTATTAAAGTACTAGTTTTTAATATAAAAATAATAATTAATTAAAACAATAAGTTTAAAGGAGCCAAACGAAATTCGTGGGGTAAAATGAAAATTTTAACAAAAACAGTAGCGTCGGCCTGAACCGTCGCTAATATAAGAAAATAAGAATTAATTAAGACAATAACTAATAAGGAGGCAAACGAAATTTGTTATGGGAAATGAATATTTTTTCAAAAACAATAGCGTCGGCCTGAACCATCGCTAATATAAAAAAATAAATAATTATTTAAAATAATAACTAGAAAGGTGGCAAACTAAATTGGTGGGTGTAATGAAAATTTTGCACAAACAGTAGCGTAGGTCCAAATAAACGTTTTGTCAACAACGAGTATTTTTCTCGAAATCAAACCATTTTCAAAATATTTTCATAACAAATGCACTCGAAGGACACATGCATTAAGTAGTGGAGAAGGAATGATTAAATTTATGTCCCTTTGTTCTTAGTCCGACGACGCTGGCTGTATAGGTTATCACTCGAATGCTCACCTTCACTCATGAACTTTAGTTTTATTCGTGCTATATACTTTTGAAGTGAAATGCAGGAAAATGACTACTTAGGCGTATGCTCCTCTTATAAAGATTCTAATAAAGGCAAAGAAGAGTGATCTCTTCTGTCCAAAAGGGTAAACACCCTTTGAAAGAGAAAATAGAACAACACATAATATGCCATAAAAGTTATTTAATAGCACTTTATTTTGTTTTTGATAGTGCTGAAAAGCGCTATTAACCGTGCCACTATTGTGAATGATTTTGTTTAATAGCATTTTAAAAGAGCTATTAAAGTACTAGTTTTTAATATAAAAATAATAATTAATTAAAAGAATAAGTTTAAAGGAGCCAAACGAAATTCCTTGGGGAAAATTAAAATTTTAGCACAAACAGTATCGTCGGCCTGAACCGTCGCTAATATAAGAAAATAAGAATTAGTTAAGACAATAACTAATAAGGAGGCAAACGAAATTTGTTATGGGAAATGAATATTTTTTCAAAAACAATAGCGTCGGCCTGAACCGTCGCTAATATAAAAAAAAATAATTATTTAAAATAATAACTAAAAAAGGAGGCAAACTAAATTGGTGGGTGTAATGAAATTTTCGCACAAACAGTAGCGTAGGTCCAAATAAACGTTTTGTCAACACCAGGTATTTTTCTCGAAATCAAACCATTTTCAAAATATTTTCATAACAAATGCACTCGAAGGACACATGCTTTAAGTAGTGAAGAAGGAATGATTAAATGTATGTCCCTTTGTTCTTAGTCTGACGATGCTGGCTGTATAGTTATCGCTCGAATGCTCACTTTCACTCATGAACTTTAGTTTTATTCGTGCTATATACTTTTGAAGTGAAACGGAGGAAAATGATTAGTTAGGCATATGCTCCTCTTATAAAGATTCTAATAAAGACAAAGAAGAGTGATCTCTTCTGTCCAAAAGGGTAAACCAACTTTGAAAGAGAAAATATAGCAACAGACAATATGCCATAAAAGTTATTTAATAGCACTTTCTTTTGTTTTTGATAGCACTGAAAAGCACTATTAACCGTGGCAATAATGTGAACGATTTTGTTTAATAGCACTTTAAAACAGCTATTAAAGTACTAGTTTTTAATATAAAAATAATAATTAATTAAAACAATAAGTTCAAAGGAGCCAAACGAAATTCGTTGGGGAAAATGAAAATTTTAGCACAAACAGTAGCGTCGGCCTGAACCGTCGCTAATATAAGAAAATAAGAATTAATTAAAACAATAACTAATAAGGAGGCAAACGAAATTTGTTATGAGAAATTAATATTTTATCAATAACAGTAGCGTCGGCCTGAACCGTCGCTAATTTAAAAAAATTATTAATTATTTAAAATAATAACTAAAAAGGAGGCAAACTAAATTGGTGGGTGTAATGAAATTTTCACACAAACAGTAGCGTATGTCCAAATAAACGTTTTGCCAACACCGAGTATTTTTATCGAAATCAAACCATTTTCAAAATATTTTCATAACAAATGCACTCGAAGGACACATGCATTAAGTAGTGAAGAAGGAATGATTAAATGTATGTCCCTTTGTTCTTAGTCCGACGACGCTGGCTGTATAGGTTATCGCTCGAATGCTCACCTTCACTCATGAACTTTAGTTTTATTCGTGCTATATACTTTTGAAGTTAAATGGAGGAAAATGACAACTTAGGCGTATGCTCCTCTTATAAATATTCTAATAAAGGAAAAGAAGAGTGATCTCTTCTGTCCAAAAGGGTAAACCAACTTTGAAAAAGAAAATAGAGCAACAGACAATATGCTATAAAAGTTAATTAATACCACTTTCTTTTGTTTTTGATAGAGATGAAAAGCGCTATTAACCGTGCCACAAAAGTGAACGATTTTGTTTAATAGCACTTTAAAAGAGTTATTAAAGTACTAGTTTTTAATAAAAAATAATAATTAATTAAAACAATAAGTTTAAAGGAGCCAAATGAAATTCGTGGGGGAAAATAAAAATTTTAGCACAAATAGTAGCGTCGGCCTGAACCGTCGCTAATATAAGAAAATAAGAATTAATTAAGACAATAACTAATAAGGAGGCAAACAAAATTTGTTCTGGGAAATGAATATTTTTACAAAAAGAATAGTGTCAGCCTGAACTGTCGCTAATATAAAAAAAAATTATTTAAAATAATAACTAAAAAGGAGGAAAACTAAATTGGTGGGTGTAATGAAATTTTTGCACAAACAGTAGCGTAGGTCCAAATAAACGTTTTGTCAACACCAAATATTTTTCTAAAAATCAAACCATTTAAAAAAAATTTTCAAAACAAATGCACTCGAAGTACACATGCATTAAGTAGTGAAGAAGGAATGATTAAATGTATGTCCCTTTGTTCTTAGTCCGACGACGCTGGCTGTATAGGTTATCGCTTGAATGCTCACCTTCACTCATGAACTTTAGTTTTATTCGTGCTATATACTTTTGAAGTGAAATGGATGAAAATGATTAGTTAGGCGTATGCTCCTCTTATAAAGATCCTAATAAAGAAAAAGAAGAGTGATCTCTTCTGTCAAAAAGGGTAAACCAACTTTGAAAGAGAAAATAGAGCAACAGACAATATGCCATAAAAGTTACTTAATGGCACTTTCTGTTGGTTTTGATAGCGCTGAAAAGTGCCATTAACCGTGCCACTAATGTGAACGATTTTGTTTAATAGCACTTTAAAAGTGCTATTAAAGTACTAGTTTTTAATATAAAAATAATAATTAATTAAAACAATAAGTTTAAAGGAGACAAATGAAATTCGTGGGGGTAAATGAAAATTTTAGCACAAATAGTTGCGTCGGCCTGAACTGTCGCTAAATAAGAAAATACGAATTAATTAAAACAATAACTAATAAGGAGGCAAACGAAATTTTTTCTGGGAAATGAATATTTTTTCAAAAACAATAGCGACGGCCTGAACCGTCGCTAATATAAAAAAATAAATAATTATTTAAAATAATAACTAGAAAGGAGGCAAACAAAATTGGTGGGTGTAATGAAATTTTCGCACAAACAGTAGCGTAGGTACAAATAAACGTTTTGTCAACACCAAGTATTTTTCTCGAAATCAAACCATTTTCAAAATATTTTCATAAAAAATGCACTCGAAGGACACATCCATTAAGTAGTGAAGAAGGAATGATTAAATGTATGTCCCTTTGTTCTTAGTCCGACGACGCTGGCTGTATAGGTTATCACTCGAATGCTCACCTTCACTCATGAACTTTAGTTTTATTCGTGCTATATACTTTTGAAGTGAAACGGAGGAAAATGATTAGTTAGGCGTATGCTCCTCTTATAAAGATTCTAATAAAGACAAAGAAGAGTGATCTCTTCTGTCCAAAAGGGTAAACAACCTTTGAAAGAGAAAATATAGCAACAGACAATATGCCATAAAAGTTATTTAATAGCACTTTCTTTTGTTTTTGATAGCGCTGAAACGCGCTATCAACCGTGCCACTAATGTGAACGATTTTGTTTAATATCACTTTAAAAGAGCTATTAAAGTACTAGTTTTTAATATAAAAATAATAATTAATTAAAACAATAAGTTTAAAGGAGCCAAACGAAATTCGTGGGGTAAAATGAAAATTTTAACAAAAACAGTAGCGTCGGCCTGAACCGTCGCTAATATAAGAAAATAAGAATTAATTAAGACAATAACTAATAAGGAGGCAAACGAAATTTGTTATGGGAAATGAATATTTTTTCAAAAACAATAGCGTCGGCCTGAACCATCGCTAATATAAAAAAATAAATAATTATTTAAAATAATAACTAGAAAGGTGGCAAACTAAATTGGTGGGTGTAATGAAAATTTTGCACAAACAGTAGCGTAGGTCCAAATAAACGTTTTGTCAACAACGAGTATTTTTCTCGAAATCAAACCATTTTCAAAATATTTTCATAACAAATGCACTCGAAGGACACATGCATTAAGTAGTGGAGAAGGAATGATTAAATTTATGTCCCTTTGTTCTTAGTCCGACGACGCTGGCTGTATAGGTTATCACTCGAATGCTCACCTTCACTCATGAACTTTAGTTTTATTCGTGCTATATACTTTTGAAGTGAAATGCAGGAAAATGACTACTTAGGCGTATGCTCCTCTTATAAAGATTCTAATAAAGGCAAAGAAGAGTGATCTCTTCTGTCCAAAAGGGTAAACACCCTTTGAAAGAGAAAATAGAACAACACATAATATGCCATAAAAGTTATTTAATAGCACTTTATTTTGTTTTTGATAGTGCTGAAAAGCGCTATTAACCGTGCCACTATTGTGAATGATTTTGTTTAATAGCATTTTAAAAGAGCTATTAAAGTACTAGTTTTTAATATAAAAATAATAATTAATTAAAAGAATAAGTTTAAAGGAGCCAAACGAAATTCCTTGGGGAAAATTAAAATTTTAGCACAAACAGTATCGTCGGCCTGAACCGTCGCTAATATAAGAAAATAAGAATTAGTTAAGACAATAACTAATAAGGAGGCAAACGAAATTTGTTATGGGAAATGAATATTTTTTCAAAAACAATAGCGTCGGCCTGAACCGTCGCTAATATAAAAAAAAATAATTATTTAAAATAATAACTAAAAAAGGAGGCAAACTAAATTGGTGGGTGTAATGAAATTTTCGCACAAACAGTAGCGTAGGTCCAAATAAACGTTTTGTCAACACCAGGTATTTTTCTCGAAATCAAACCATTTTCAAAATATTTTCATAACAAATGCACTCGAAGGACACATGCTTTAAGTAGTGAAGAAGGAATGATTAAATGTATGTCCCTTTGTTCTTAGTCTGACGATGCTGGCTGTATAGTTATCGCTCGAATGCTCACTTTCACTCATGAACTTTAGTTTTATTCGTGCTATATACTTTTAAAGTGAAACGGAGGAAAATGATTAGTTAGGCATATGCTCCTCTTATAAAGATTCTAATAAAGACAAAGAAGAGTGATCTCTTCTGTCCAAAAGGGTAAACCAACTTTGAAAGAGAAAATATAGCAACAGACAATATGCCATAAAAGTTATTTAATAGCACTTTCTTTTGTTTTTGATAGCACTGAAAAGCACTATTAACCGTGGCAATAATGTGAACGATTTTGTTTAATAGCACTTTAAAACAGCTATTAAAGTACTAGTTTTTAATATAAAAATAATAATTAATTAAAACAATAAGTTCAAAGGAGCCAAACGAAATTCGTTGGGGAAAATGAAAATTTTAGCACAAACAGTAGCGTCGGCCTGAACCGTCGCTAATATAAGAAAATAAGAATTAATTAAAACAATAACTAATAAGGAGGCAAACGAAATTTGTTATGAGAAATTAATATTTTATCAATAACAGTAGCGTCGGCCTGAACCGTCGCTAATTTAAAAAAATTATTAATTATTTAAAATAATAACTAAAAAGGAGGCAAACTAAATTGGTGGGTGTAATGAAATTTTCACACAAACAGTAGCGTATGTCCAAATAAACGTTTTGCCAACACCGAGTATTTTTATCGAAATCAAACCATTTTCAAAATATTTTCATAACAAATGCACTCGAAGGACACATGCATTAAGTAGTGAAGAAGGAATGATTAAATGTATGTCCCTTTGTTCTTAGTCCGACGACGCTGGCTGTATAGGTTATCGCTCGAATGCTCACCTTCACTCATGAACTTTAGTTTTATTCGTGCTATATACTTTTGAAGTGAAATGGAGGAAAATGACAACTTAGGCGTATGCTCCTCTTATAAATATTCTAATAAAGGAAAAGAAGAGTGATCTCTTCTGTCCAAAAGGGTAAACCAACTTTGAAAAAGAAAATAGAGCAACAGACAATATGCTATAAAAGTTAATTAATACCACTTTCTTTTGTTTTTGATAGAGATGAAAAGCGCTATTAACCGTGCCACAAAAGTGAACGATTTTGTTTAATAGCACTTTAAAAGAGTTATTAAAGTACTAGTTTTTAATAAAAAATAATAATTAATTAAAACAATAAGTTTAAAGGAGCCAAATGAAATTCGTGGGGGAAAATAAAAATTTTAGCACAAATAGTAGCGTCGGCCTGAACCGTCGCTAATATAAGAAAATAAGAATTAATTAAGACAATAACTAATAAGGAGGCAAACAAAATTTGTTCTGGGAAATGAATATTTTTACAAAAAGAATAGTGTCAGCCTGAACTGTCGCTAATATAAAAAAAAATTATTTAAAATAATAACTAAAAAGGAGGAAAACTAAATTGGTGGGTGTAATGAAATTTTTGCACAAACAGTAGCGTAGGTCCAAATAAACGTTTTGTCAACACCAAATATTTTTCTAAAAATCAAACCATTTAAAAAAAATTTTCAAAACAAATGCACTCGAAGTACACATGCATTAAGTAGTGAAGAAGGAATGATTAAATGTATGTCCCTTTGTTCTTAGTCCGACGACGCTGGCTGTATAGGTTATCGCTTGAATGCTCACCTTCACTCATGAACTTTAGTTTTATTCGTGCTATATACTTTTGAAGTGAAATGGATGAAAATGATTAGTTAGGCGTATGCTCCTCTTATAAAGATTCTAATAAAGAAAAAGAAGAGTGATCTCTTCTGTCAAAAAGGGTAAACCAACTTTGAAAGAGAAAATAGAGCAACAGACAATATGCCATAAAAGTTACTTAATGGCACTTTCTGTTGGTTTTGATAGCGCTGAAAAGTGCCATTAACCGTGCCACTAATGTGAACGATTTTGTTTAATAGCACTTTAAAAGTGCTATTAAAGTACTAGTTTTTAATATAAAAATAATAATTAATTAAAACAATAAGTTTAAAGGAGACAAATGAAATTCGTGGGGGTAAATGAAAATTTTAGCACAAATAGTTGCGTCGGCCTGAACTGTCGCTAAATAAGAAAATACGAATTAATTAAAACAATAACTAATAAGGAGGCAAACGAAATTTTTTCTGGGAAATGAATATTTTTTCAAAAACAATAGCGACGGCCTGAACCGTCGCTAATATAAAAAAATAAATAATTATTTAAAATAATAACTAGAAAGGAGGCAAACAAAATTGGTGGGTGTAATGAAATTTTCGCACAAACAGTAGCGTAGGTACAAATAAACGTTTTGTCAACACCAAGTATTTTTCTCGAAATCAAACCATTTTCAAAATATTTTCATAAAAAATGCACTCGAAGGACACATCCATTAAGAAGTGAAGAAGGAATGATTAAATGTATGTCCCTTTGTTCTTAGTCCGACGACGCTGGCTGTATAGGTTATCACTCGAATGCTCACCTTCACTCATGAACTTTAGTTTTATTTGTGTTATATACTTTTGAAGTAAAATGGAGGAAAATGACTAGTTAGGCGTATGCTCATCTTATAAAGATTATAATAAAGACAAAGAAGAGTAATCTCTTCTGTCCAAAAGGGTAAACCAACTTTCAAAGAGAAAATATAGCAACTAACAATATGCCACAAAAGTTATTTAATAGCACTTTCTTTTGTTTTTGATAGCGCAGAAAAACGCTATTAACCGTGCCACGGTTGTGAACGATTTTGTTTAATAGCACTTTAAAAGAGCTATTAAAGTACTAGTTTTTAATATAAAAATAATAATTAATTAAAACAATAAGTTTAAAGGGGCCAAACGAAATTCGTGGGCGAAATGAAAATTTTAGCAAAAACAGTAGCGTCGGCTTGAACCGTCGCTAATATAAGAAAATGAGAATTAATTAAGACAATAACTAATAAGGAGGCAAACGAAATTTGTTATGGGAAATGAATATTTTTTCAAAAACAATAGCGTCGGCCTGAACCGTCGCTAATATAAAAAAAAATAATTATTTAAAATAATAACTAAAAAAGGAGGCAAACTAAATTGGTGGATGTAATGAAATTTTCGCACAAACAGTAGCGTAGGTCCAAGTAAACGTTTTGTCAACACCAGGTATTTTTCTCGAAATCAAACCATTTTCAAAATATTTTCATAACAAATGCACTCGAAGGACACATGCATTAAGTAGTGAAGAAGGAATGATTAAATGTATGTCCCTTTGTTCTTAGTCTGACGATGTTGGCTGTATAGTTATCGCTCGAATGCTCACTTTCACTCATGAACTTTAGTTTTATTCGTGCTATATACTTTTAAAGTGAAACGGAGGAAAATGATTAGTTAGGCATATGCTCCTCTTATAAAGATTCTAATAAAGACAAAGAAGAGTGATCTCTTCTGTCCAAAAGGGTAAACCAACTTTGAAAGAGAAAATATAGCAACAGACAATATGCCATAAAAGTTATTTAATAGCACTTTCTTTTGTTTTTGATAGCACTGAAAAGCACTATTAACCGTGGCAATAATGTGAACGATTTTGTTTAATAGCACTTTAAAACAGCTATTAAAGTACTAGTTTTTAATACAAAAATAATAATTAATTAAAACAATAAGTTCAAAGGAGCCAAACGAAATTCGTGGGGGAAAATGAAAATTTTAGCACAAACAGTAGCGTCGGCCTGAACCGTCGCTAATATAAGAAAATAAGAATTAATTAAAACAATAACTAATAAGGAGGCAAATGAAATTTGTTATGAGAAATTAATATTTTTTCAATAACAGTAGCGTCGGCCTGAACCGTCGCTAATTTAAAAAAAATATTAATTATTTAAAATAATAACTAAAAAGGAGGCAAACTAAATTGGTGGGTGTAATGAAATTTTCACACAAACAGTAGCGTATGTCCAAATAAACGTTTTGTCAACACCGAGTATTTTTATCGAAATCAAACCATTTTCAAAATATTTTCATAACAAATGCACTCGAAGGACACATGCATTAAGTAGTGAAGAAGGAATGATTAAATGTATGTCCCTTTGTTCTTAGTCCGACGACGCTGGCTGTATAGGTTATCGCTCGAATGCTCACCTTCACTCATGAACTTTAGTTTTATTCGTGCTATATACTTTTGAAGTGAAATGGAGGAAAATGACAACTTAGGCGTATGCTCCTCTTATAAATATTCTAATAAAGGAAAAGAAGAGTGATCTCTTCTGTCCAAAAGGGTAAACCAACTTTGAAAAAGAAAATAGAGCAACAGACAATATGCCATAAAAGTTAATTAATACCACTTTCTTTTGTTTTTGATAGCGATGAAAAGCGCTATTAACCGTGCCACAAAAGTGAACGATTTTGTTTAATAGCACTTTAAAAGAGTTATTAAAGTACTAGTTTTTAATAAAAAATAATAATTAATTAAAACAATAAGTTTAAAGGAGCCAAATGAAATTCGTGGGGGAAAATAAAAATTTTAGCACAAATAGTAGCGTCGGCCTGAACCGTCGCTAATATAAGAAAATAAGAATTAATTAAGACAATAACTAATAAGGAGGCAAACAAAATTTGTTCTGGGAAATGAATATTTTTACAAAAAGAATAGTGTCAGCCTGAACTGTCGCTAATATAAAAAAAAATTATTTAAAATAATAACTAAAAAGGAGGAAAACTAAATTGGTGGGTGAAATGAAATTTTTGCACAAACAGTAGCGTAGGTCCAAATAAACGTTTTGTCAACACCAAATATTTTTCTAAAAATCAAACCATTTAAAAAAAATTTTCAAAACAAATGCACTCGAAGTACACATGCATTAAGTAGTGAAGAAGGAATGATTAAATGTATGTCCCTTTGTTCTTAGTCCGACGACGCTGGCTGTATAGGTTATCGCTCGAATGCTCACCTTCACTCATGAACTTTAGTTTTATTCGTGCTATATACTTTTGAAGTGAAATGGATGAAAATGATTAGTTAGGCGTATGCTCCTCTTATAAAGATTCTAATAAAGAAAAAGAAGAGTGATCTCTTCTGTCAAAAAGGGTAAACCAACTTTGAAAGAGAAAATAGAGCAACAGACAATATGCCATAAAAGTTACTTAATGGCACTTTCTGTTGGTTTTGATAGCGCTGAAAAGTGCCATTAACCGTGCCACTAATGTGAACGATTTTGTTTAATAGCACTTTAAAAGTGCTATTAAAGTACTAGTTTTTAATATAAAAATAATAATTAATTAAAACAATAAGTTTAAAGGAGACAAATGAAATTCGTGGGGGTAAATGAAAATTTTAGCACAAATAGTTGCGTCGGCCTGAACTGTCGCTAATATAAGAAAATACGAATTAATTAAGACAATAACTAATAAGGAGGCAAACGAAATTTTTTCTGGGAAATGAATATTTTTTAAAAAACAATAGCGTCGGCCTGAACCGTCGCTAATATAAAAAAATAAATAATTATTTAAAATAATAACTAGAAAGGAGGCAAACAAAATTGGTGGGTGTAATGAAATTTTCGCACAAACAGTAGCGTAGGTACAAATAAACGTTTTGTCAACACCAAGTATTTTTCTCGAAATCAAACCATTTTCAAAATATTTTCATAACAAATGCACTCGAAGGACACATCCATTAAGTAGTGAAGAAGGAATGATTAAATGTATGTCCCTTTGTTCTTAGTCCGACGACGCTGGCTGTATAGGTTATCACTCGAATGCTCACCTTCACTCATGAACTTTAGTTTTATTTGTGTTATATACTTTTGAAGTAAAATGGAGGAAAATGACTAGTTAGGCGTATGCTCATCTTTTAAAGATTATAATAAAGACAAAGAAGAGTAATCTCTTCTGTCCAAAAGGGTAAACCAACTTTCAAAGAGAAAATATAGCAACTAACAATATGCCACAAAAGTTATTTAATAGCACTTTCTTTTGTTTTTGATAGCGCAGAAAAACGCTATTAACCGTGCCACGGTTGTGAACGATTTTGTTTAATAGCACTTTAAAAGAGCTATTAAAGTACTAGTTTTTAATATAAAAATAATAATTAATTAAAACAATAAGTTTAAAGGGGCCAAATGAAATTCGTGGGCGAAATGAAAATTTTAGCAAAAACAATAGCGTCGGCCTGAACCGTCGCTAATATAAGAAAATGAGAATTAATTAAGACAATAACTAATAAGGAGGCAAACGAAATTTGTTATGGGAAATGAATATTTTTTCAAAAACCATAGCGTCGGCCTGAACCGTCGCTAATATAAAAAAATAAATAATTATTTACAATAATAACTAGAAAGGTGGCAAACTAAATTGGTGGGTGTAATGAAAATTTCGCACAAATAGTAGCGTAGGTCCAAATAAACATTTTGTCAACACCGAGTATTTTTCTCGAAATCAAAGAATTTTCAAAATATTTTCATAACAAATGCACTCGAAGGACACATGCATTAAGTAGTGAAGAAGGAATGATTAAATGTATGTCCCTTTGTTCTTAGTCCGACGACGCTGGCTGTATAGGTTATCACTCGAATGCTCACCTTCACTCATGAACTTTAGTTTTATTCGTGTTATATACTTTTGAAGTGAAATGGAGGAAAATGACTAGTTAGGCGTATACTCATCTTATAAGGATTCTAATAAAGACAAAGAAGAGTGATCTCTTCTGTCCAAAAGGGTAAACCAACCTTGATAGAGAAAATATAGCAACAAACAATATGCCATAATAGTTATTTAATAGCACTTTCTTTTGTTTTTGATAGCGATGAAAAGCGCTATTAACCGTGCCACTAATGTGAACGATTTTGTTTAATAGCACTTTAAAAGAGCTATTAAAGTACTAGTTTTTAATATAAAAATAATAATTAATTAAAACACTAAGTTTAAAGGAGCCAAACGAGATTCGTGGGGGAAAATGAAAATTTTAGTAAAATAAGTAGCATCGGCCTGAACCGTCGCAAATAGAAGAAAATAAGAATTAATTAAGACAATAAATAATAAGGAGGCAAACGAAATTTGTTATGGGAAATGAATATTTTTTCAAAAACAATAGCGTCGGCCTGAACCGTCGCTAATATAAAAAACAATAAATAATTATGTAAAATAATAACTAGAAAGGTGGCAAACTAAATTGGTGGGTGTAATGAAAATTTCGCACAAACAGTAGCATAGGTCCAAATAAACGTTTTGTCAACACCAAATATTTTTCTCGAAATCAAACCATTTACAAAATATTTTCAAAACAAATGCACTTGAAGGACACATTCATTAAGTAGTGAAGAAGGAATGATTAAATGTATGTCCCTTTGTTCTTAGTCCGACGACGGTGGCTGTATAGGTTATCGCTCGAATGCTCACCTTCACTCATGAACTTTAGTTTTATTCGTGCTATATACTTTTAAAGTGGAATGGAGGAAAATGATTAGTTAGGCGTATGCTCCTCTTATAAAGATTCTAATAAAGAAAAAGAACAGTGATCTCTTCTGTCCAAAAGGGTAAACCAACTTTGAAAGAGAAAATACAGCAACAAACAATATGCCATAAAAGTTACTTAATGGCACTTTCTCTTGGTTTTGATAGCGCTGAAAAGTGTTATTAACCGTGCCACTAATGTGAACGATTTTGTTTAATAGCACTTTAAAAGAGCTATTAAAGTACTAGTTTTTAATATAAAAATAATAATTAATTAAAACAATAAGTTTAAAGGAGCCAAATGAAATTCGTGGGGGAAAATGAAAATTTTAGCACAAATAGTAGCTTCGGCCTGAACTGTCGCTAATATAAGAAAATAAGAATTAATTAAGACAATAACTAATAAGGAGGCAAACGAAATTTGTTATGGGAAATGAATATTTTTAAAAAAAAAATGGGGTCGGCCTGAACCGTCGCTAATATAAAAAAATAAATAATTATTTAAAATAATAACTAGAAAGTAGGCAAACAAAATTGGTGGGTGTAATGAAATTTTCGCACAAACAGTAGCGTAGGTACAAATAAACGTTTTGTCAACACCAAGTAATTTTCTCGAAATCAAACCATTTTCAAAATATTTTCATAACAAATGCACTCGAAGGACACATGCATTAAGTAGTGAAGAAGGAATGATTAAATGTATGTCCCTTTGTTCTTAGTCCGACGGCGCTGGTTGTATAGGTTATCACTCGAATGCTCACCTTCACTCATGAACTTTAGTTTTATTTGTGTTATATACTTTTGAAGTGAAATGGAGGAAAATGACTAGTTAGGTGTATGCTCATCTTATAAAGATTATAATAAAGACAAAGAAGAGTGATCTCTTCTGTCCAAAAGGGTAAACCAACTTTCAAAGAGAAAATATAGCAACTAACAATATGCCACAAAAGTTATTTATCAGCACTTTCTTTTGTTTTTGATAGCACTGAAAAGCGCTATTAACCGTGCCACTAATGTGAACGATTTTGTTTAATAGCACTTTAAAAGAGCTGTTAAAGTACTAGTTTTTAATATAAAAATAATAATTAATTAAAACAATAAGTTTAAAGGAGCAAAACGAAATTCGTGGGTGAAATGAAAATTTTAGCAAAAACAGTAGCGTCGGCCTGAACCGTCGCTAGTATAAGAAAATAAGAATTAATTAAGACAATAACTAATAAGGAGGCAAACGAAATTCGTTATGGGAAATGAATATTTTTTCAAAAACAATATCATCGGCCTGAACCGTCGCTAATATGAAAATATAAATAATTATTTACAATAATAACTAGAAAGGTGGCAAACTAAATTGGTGGGTGTAATGAAAATTTCGCATAAATAGTAGCGTAGGTCCAAATTAACATTTTGTCAACACCGAGTATTTTTCTCGAAATCAAACAATTTTCAAAATATTTTCATAACAAATGCACTCGAAGGACACATGCATTAAGTAGTGAAGAAGGAATGATTAAATGTATGTCCCTTTGTTCTTAGTCCGACGATGCTGGCTGTATAGGTTATCACTCGAATGCTCACCTTCACTCATGAACTTTAGTTTAATTCGTGTTATATACTTTTGAACTGAAATGGAGGAAAATGACTAGTTAGGCGTATGCTCATCTTATAAGGATTCTAATAAAGACAAAGAAGAGTGATCTCTTAAGTCCAAAAGGGTAAACCAACCTTGAAAGAGAAAATATAGCAACAGACAATATGCCATAAAAGTTATTTAATAGCACTTTCTTTTGTTTTTGATAGCGCTGAAAAGCGCTATTAACCGTGCCACTAATGTGAATGATTTTGTTTAATAGCATTTTAAAAGAGCTATTAAAGTACTAGTTTTTAATATAAAAATAATAATTAATTAAAAGAATAAGTTTAAAGGAGCCAAACGAAATTCCTTGGGGAAAATTAAAATTTTAGCACAAACAGTATCGTCGGCCTGAACCGTCGCTAATATAAGAAAATAAGAATTAGTTAAGACAATAACTAATAAGGAGGCAAACGAAATTTGTTATGGGAAATGAATATGATTTAAAAAACAATAGCGTCGGCCTGAACCGTCGCTAATATAAAAAAATTAATAATTATTTAAAATAATAACTAAAAAAGGAGGCAAACTAAATTGGTGGGTGTAATAAAAATTTTCGCACAAACAGTAGCGTAGGTCCAAATAAACGTTTTGTCAACACCAGGTATTTTTCTCGAAATAAAACCATTTTCAAAATATTTTCATAACAAATGCACTCGAAGGACACATGCATTAAGTAGTGAAGAAGGAATGATTAAATGTATGTCCCTTTGTTCTTAGTCCGACGACACTGGCTGTATAGGTTATCGCTCGAATGCTCACTTTCACTCATGAACTTTAGTTTTATTCGTGCTATATACTTTTGAAGTGAAACGGAGGAAAATGATTAGTTAGGCGTATGATCCTCTTATAAAGATTCTAATAAAGACAAAGAAGAGTGATCTCTTCTGTCCAAAAGGGTAAACCAACCTTGAAAGAGAAAATATAGCAACAGACAATATGCCATAAAAGTTATTTAATAGCACTTTCTTTTGTTTTTGATAGCGCTGAAACGCGCTATTAACCGTGCCAATAATGTGAACGATTTTGTTTAATATCACTTTAAAAGAGCTATTAAAGTACTAGTTTTTAATATAAAAATAATAATTAATTAAAACAATAAGTTTAAAGGAGCCAAACGAAATTCGTGGGGGAAAATGAAAATTTTAACAAAAACAGTAGCGTCGGCCTGAACCGTCGCTAATATAAGAAAATAAGAATTAATTAAGACAATTACTAATAAGGAGGAAAACGAAATTTGTTATGGGAAATGAATATTTTTTCAAAAACAATAGCGTCGGCCTGAACCGTCGCTAATATAAAAAAATAAATAATTGTTTAAAATAATAACTAGAAAGGTGGCAAACTAAATTGGTGGGTGTAATGAAAATTTTGCACAAACAATAGCGTAGGTCCAAATAAACGTTTTGTCAACACCAAGTATTTTTCTCGAAATCAAACCATTTTCAAAATATTTTCATAACAAATGCACTCGAAGGACACACGCATTAAGTAGTGGAGAAGGAATGATTAAATTTATGTCCCTTTGTTCTTAGTCCGGCGACGCTGGCTGTATAGGTTATCACTCGAATGCTCACCTTCACTCATGAACTTTAGTTTTATTCGTGCTATATACTTTTGAAGTGAAATGCAGGAAAATGACTACTTAGGCGTATGCTCCTCTTATAAAGATTCTAATAAAGGCAACGAAGAGTGATCTCTTCTTTCCAAAAGGGTAAACACCCTTTGAAAGAGAAAATAGAAAAACACATAATATGCCATAAAAGTTATTTAATAGCACTTTATTTTGTTTTTGATAGTGCTGAATAGCGCTATTAACCGTGCCACTAATGTGAACGATTTTGTTTAATAGCATTTTAAAAGAGCTATTAAAGTACTAGTTTTTAATATAAAAATAATAATTAATTAAAACAATAAGTTTAAAGGAGCCAAACGAAATTCGTGGGGGAAAATTAAAATTTTAGCACAAACAGTATCGTCGGCCTGAACCGTCGCTAATATAAGAAAATAAGAATTAGTTAAGACAATAACTAATAAGGAGGCAAATGAAATTTGTTATGGGAAATGAATATGTTTTAAAAAACAATAGCGTCGGCCTGAACCGTCGCTAATATAAAAAAATAATAATTATTTAAAATGATAACTAAAAAAGGAGGCAAACTAAATTGGTGGGTGTAATGAAATTTTCGCACAAACAGTAGCGTAGGTCCAAATAAACGTTTTGTCAACACCTGGTATTTTTCTCGAAATCAAACCATTTTCAAAATATTTTTATAAGAAATGCACTCGAAGGACACATGCATTAAGTAGTGAAGAAGGAATGATTAAATGTATGTCCCTTTGTTCTTAGTACGACGACACTAGCTGTATAGGTTATCGCTCGAATGCTCACTTTCACTCATGAACTTTAGTTTTATTCGTGCTATATACTTTTGAAGTGAAACGGAGGAAAATGATTAGTTAGGCGTATGCTCCTCTTATAAAGATTCTAATAAAGACAAAGAAGAGTGATCTCTTCTGTCCAAAAGGGTAAACCAACTTTGAAAGAGAAAATATAGCAACAGACAATATGCCATAAAAGTTATTTAATAGCACTTTCTTTTGTTTTTGATAGCGCTGAAACGCGCTATCAACCGTGCCACTAATGTGAACGATTTTGTTTAATATCACTTTAAAAGAGCTATTAAAGTACTAGTTTTTAATATAAAAATAATAATTAATTAAAATAATAAGTTTAAAGGAGCCAAACGAAATTCGTGGGGTAAAATGAAAATTTTAACAAAAACAGTAGCGTCGGCCTGAACCGTCGCTAATATAAGAAAATAAGAATTAATTAAGACAATAACTAATAAGGAGGCAAACGAAATTTGTTATGGGGAATGAATATTTTTTCAAAAACAATAGCGTCGGCCTGAACCATCGCTAATATAAAAAAATAAATAATTATTTAAAATAATAACTAGAAAGGTGGCAAACTAAATTGGTGGGTGTAATGAAAATTTTGCACAAACAGTAGCGTAGGTCCAAATAAACGTTTTGTCAACAACGAGTATTTTTCTCGAAATCAAACCATTTTCAAAATATTTTCATAACAAATGCACTCGAAGGACACATGCATTAAGTAGTGGAGAAGGAATGATTAAATTTATGTCCCTTTGTTCTTAGTCCGACGACGCTGGCTGTATAGGTTATCACTCGAATGCTCACCTTCACTCATAAACTTTAGTTTTATTCGTGCTATATACTTTTGAAGTGAAATGCAGGAAAATGACTACTTAGGCGTATGCTCCTGCTATAAAGATTCTAATAAAGGCAAAGAAGAGTGATCTCTTCTGTCCAAAAGGGTAAACACCCTTTGAAAGAGAAAATAGAACAACACATAATATGCCATAAAAGTTATTTAATAGCACTTTATTTTGTTTTTGATAGTGCTGAAAAGCGCTATTAACCGTGCCACTAATGTGAATGATTTTGTTTAATAGCATTTTAAAAGAGCTATTAAAGTACTAGTTTTTAATATAAAAATAATAATTAATTAAAACAATAAGTTTAAAGGAGCCAAACGAAATTCCTTGGGGAAAATTAAAATTTTAGCACAAACAGTATCGTCGGCCTGAACCGTCGCTAATATAAGAAAATAAGAATTAGTTAATACAATAACTAATAAGGAGGAAAACGAAATTTGTTATGGGAAATGAATATTTTTTCAAAAATAATAGCGTCGGCCTGAACCGTCGCTAATATAAAAAAAAAATTATTTAAAATAATAACTAAAAAAGGAGGCAAACTAAATTGGTGGGTGTAATGAAATTTTCGCACAAACAGTAGCGTAGGTCCAAATAAACGTTTTGTCAACACCAGGTATTTTTCTCGAAATCAAACCATTTTCAAAATATTTTCATAACAAATGCACTCGAAGGACACATGCATTAAGTAGTGAAGAAGGAATGATTAAATGTATGTCCCTTTGTTCTTAGTCTGACGATGCTGGCTGTATAGTTATCGCTCGAATGCTCACTTTCACTCATGAACTTTAGTTTTATTCGTGCTATATACTTTTGAAGTGAAACGGAGGAAAATGATTAGTTAGGCATATGCTCCTCTTATAAAGATTCTAATAAAGACAAAGAAGAGTGATCTCTTCTGTCCAAAAGGGTAAACCAACTTTGAAAGAGAAAATATAGCAACAGACAATATGCCATAAAAGTTATTTAATAGCACTTTCTTTTGTTTTTGATAGCACTGAAAAGCACTATTAACCGTGGCAATAATGTGAACGATTTTGTTTAATAGCACTTTAAAACAGCTATTAAAGTACTAGTTTTTAATATAAAAATAATAATTAATTAAAACAATAAGTTCAAAGGAGCCAAACGAAATTCGTGGGGGAAAATGAAAATTTTAGCACAAACAGTAGCGTCGGCCTGAACCGTCGCTAATATAAGAAAATAAGAATTAATTAAAACAATAACTAATAAGGAGGCAAATGAAATTTGTTATGAGAAATTAATATTTTTTCAATAACAGTAGCGTCGGCCTGAACCGTCGCTAATTTAAAAAAAATATTAATTATTTAAAATAATAACTAAAAAGGAGGCAAACTAAATTGGTGGGTGTAATGAAATTTTCAAACAAACAGTAGCGTATGTCCAAATAAACGTTTTGTCAACACCGAGTATTTTTATCGAAATCAAACCATTTTCAAAATATTTTCATAACAAATGCACTCGAAGGACACATGCATTAAGTAGTGAAGAAGGAATGATTAAATGTATGTCCCTTTGTTCTTAGTCCGACGATGCTGGCTGTATAGGTTATCGCTCGAATGCTCACCTTCACTCATGAACTTTATTTTTATTCGTGCTATATACTTTTGAAGTGAAATGGAGGAAAATGACAACTTAGGCGTATGCTCCTCTTATAAATATTCTAATAAAGGAAAAGAACAGTGATCTCTTATGTCCAAAAGGGTAAACCAACTTTGAAAAAGAAAATAGAGCAACAGACAATATGCCATAAAAGTTAATTAATACCACTTTCTTTTGTTTTTGATAGCGCTGAAAAGCGCTATTAATCGTGCCACTAATGTTACGATTTTGTTTAATAGCACTTTAAAAGAACTATTAAAGTACTAGTTTTTAATATAAAAATAATAATTAATTAAAATAATAAGTTTAAAGGATCCAAACGAAATTCGTAGGGAAAAATGAAAATTTTAGCACAAACAATAGCATCGGCCTGAACCGTCACTAATATAAGAAAATAAGAATTAATTAATACAATAACTAATAAGAAGACAAACGAATTTTGTTATGGGAATTGAATATTTTTTCATAAACAATAGCGTCGGCCTGAACCGTCGCTAATATAAAAAAATAAATAATTATTTAAAATAATAACTAAAAAGGAGGCAGACTAAATTGGTGGGTGTAATGAAATTTTCACCCAAACAGTAGCGTAGGTCCAAATAAATGCTTTGTCAACACCAAGTATTTTTCTCGAAATCAAACCATTTTCAAAATATTTTCATAACAAATGCACTTGAAGGACACATGCATTAAGTAGTGAAGAAGGAATGATTAAATGTATGTCCCTTTGTTCTTAGTCCGACGATGCTTACTATATAGGTTATCGTTCAAATGCTCACCTTCACTCATGAACTTTAGTTTTATTTGTGCTGTATACTTTTGAAGTGAAATGGAGGAAAATGACTAGTTAGGCGTATGCTCCTCTTATAAAGATTCTAATAAAGACAAAGAAGAGTGATTTTTTCTGTCCAAAAGGTTAAACTAACTTTGAAAGAGAAAATAGAGCAACAGACAATATGCCATAAAAGTTACTTAATAACACTTTCTTTTATTTTTGATAGCGCTGAAAAGCGCTATTAAGCGTGCCACTAATGTTACGATTTTGTTTAATAGGACTTTAAAAGATCTATTAAAGTACTAGTTTTTAATATAAAAACAATAATTAATTAAAATAATAAGTTTAAAGGAGCCAAATGAAATTCGTGGGGGAAAATGAAAATTTTAGCACAAACAGTAGCATCGTCCTGAACCGTCACTAATATAAGAAAATAAGAATTAATTAAGACAATAACTAATAAGAAGGAAAACGAAATTTGTTATGGGAAATGAATATTTTTTCATAAACAATAGCGTCGTCCTGAACCGTCGCTGATATAAAAAAATAAATAATCATTTAAAATAATAACTAAAAAGGAGGAAAACTAAATTGGTGGGTGTAATGAAATTTTCACCCAAACAGTAGCGTAGGTCTAAATAAACGCTTTGTCAACACCAAGTATTTTTCACGAAATCAAACCATTTTGAAAATATTTTCTAAACAAATGCACTTGAAGGACATATGAATTAAGTAGTAAAGAAGGAATGATTAAATGTATGTCCCTTTGTTCTTAGTCCGACGATGCTTACTGTATAGGTTTTCGCTGGAATGCTCACCTTCACTCATGAACTTTAGTTTTATTCGTGCTATATACTTTTGAAGCGAAATGGAGGAAAATGACTAGTTAGGCGTATGCTCCTCTTATAAAGATTCTAATAAAGACAAAGAAGAGTGATTTTTTCTGTCCAAAAGGTTAAACCAACTTTGAAAGAGAAAATAAAGCAACAGACAATATGCCATAAAAGTTACTTAATAGCACTTTCTTTTGTTTTTGATAGCGCTGAAAAGCGCTATTAACCATGCCACAAATGTGAACGATTTTTTTTAATAGCACTTTAAAAGAGTTATTAAAGTACTAGTTTTTAATAAAAAAATAATAATTAATTAAAAAAATAAGTTTAGAGGAGCCAAATGAAAATAGTGGGGGAAAATGAAAATTTTAGCACAAACAGTAGCTTTGGCCTGAACCGTCGGTAATATAAGAAAATAAGAATTAATTAAGACAATAACTAAAAAGGAGGCAAACCGAATTTTTTATGGGAAATGAATATTTTTTCATAAACAATAGCGTCGGCCTGAACCGTCGCTAATATAAAAAAATAAATAATTATTTAAAATAATAACTAAAAAGAAGGCGAACGAAATTTGTTATGGGAAATGAATATTTTTTCATAAACAATAGCGTCGGCCTGAACCGTCGCTAATATAAAAAGAAATTATTTAAATAATAACTAAAAAGGAGAAAAACTAAATTGGGGGGTGTAATGAAATTTTCGCACAAACAGTAGTGTATGTCCAAATAAACGCTTTGTCAACACCAAGTATTTTTCTCGAAATCAAACCATTTTCAAAATATTTTCATTACAAATTCACTTCAAGGACACATGCATTTGGTAGTTAGGCGTATGCTCCTCTTATAAAGATTCTAATAAAGACAAAGAAGAGTGATTTTTTCTGTCCAAAAGGTTAAACTAACTTTGAAAGAGAAAATAGAGCAACAGACAATATGCCATAAAAGTTACTTAATAACACTTTCTTTTATTTTTGATAGCGCTGAAAAGCGCTATTAAGCGTGCCACTAATGTTACGATTTTGTTTAATAGGACTTTAAAAGATCTATTAAAGTACTAGTTTTTAATATAAAAACAATAATTAATTAAAATAATAAGTTTAAAGGAGCCAAATGAAATTCGTGGGGGAAAATGAAAATTTTAGCACAAACAGTAGCATCGTCCTGAACCGTCACTAATATAAGAAAATAAGAATTAATTAAGACAATAACTAATAAGAAGGAAAACAAAATTTGTTATGGGAAATGAATATTTTTTCATAAACAATAGCGTCGTCCTGAACCGTCGCTGATATAAAAAAATAAATAATTATTTAAAATAATAACTAAAAAGGAGGCAGACTAAATTGGTGGGTTTAATGAAATTTTCACCCAAACAGTAGCGTAGGTCCAAATAAATGCTTTGTCAACACCAAGTATTTTTCTCGAAATCAAACCATTTTCAAAATATTTTCATAACAAATGCACTTGAAGGACACATGCATTAAGTAGTGAAGAAGGAATGATTAAATGTATGTCCCTTTGTTCTTAGTCCGACGACGCTGGCTGTATAGGTTATCGCTCGAATGCTCACCTTCACTCATGAACTTTAGTTTTATTCGTGCTATATACTTTTGAAGTGAAATGGAGGAAAATGACAACTTAGGCGTATGCTCCTCTTATAAATATTCTAATAAAGGCAAAGAAGAGTGATCTCTTCTGTCCAAAAGGGTAAACCAACTTTGAAAAAGAAAATAGAGCAACAGACAATATGCCATAAAAGTTAATTAATACCACTTTCTTTTGTTTTTGATAGCGCTGAAAAGCGCTATTAAACGTGCCACTAATGTTACGATTTTGTTTAATAGCACTTTAAAAGAACTATTAAAGTACTAGTTTTTAATATAAAAATAATAATTAATTAAAATAGTAAGTTTAAAGGATCCAAACGAAATTCGTAGGGAAAAATGAAAATTTTAGCACAAACAATAGCATCGGCCTGAACCGTCACTAATATAAGAAAATAAGAATTAATTAATACAATAACTAATAAGAAGACAAACGAATTTTGTTATGGGAATTGAATATTTTTTCATAAACAATAGCGTCGGCCTGAACCGTCGCTAATATAAAAAAATAAATAATTATTTAAAATAATAACTAAAAAGGAGGCAGACTAAATTGGTGGGTGTAATGAAATTTTCACCCAAACAGTAGCGTAGGTCCAAATAAATGCTTTGTCAACACCAAGTATTTTTCTCGAAATCAAACCATTTTCAAAATATTTTCATAACAAATGCACTTGAAGGACACATGCATTAAGTAGTGAAGAAGGAATGATTAAATGTATGTCCCTTTGTTCTTAGTCCGACGATGCTTACTATATAGGTTATCGTTCAAATGCTCACCTTCACTCATGAACTTTAGTTTTATTTGTGCTATATACTTTTGAAGTGAAATGGAGGAAAATGACAACTTAGGCGTATGCTCCTCTTATAAATATTCTAATAAAGGCAAAGAAGAGTGATCTCTTCTGTCCAAAAGGGTAAACCAACTTTGAAAAAGAAAATAGAGCAACAGACAATATGCCATAAAAGTTAATTAATAACACTTTCTTTTATTTTTGATAGCGCTGAAAAGCGCTATTAAGCGTGCCACTAATGTTACGATTTTGTTTAATAGGACTTTAAAAGATCTATTAAAGTACTAGTTTTTAATATAAAAACAATAATTAATTAAAATAATAAGTTTAAAGGAGCCAAATGAAATTCGTGGGGGAAAATGAAAATTTTAGCACAAACAGTAGCGTCGGCCTGAACCGTCGCTAATATAAGAAAATAAGAATTAATTAAAACAATAACTAATAAGGAGGCAAACGAAATTTGTTATGAGAAATTAATATTTTTTCAATAACAGTAGCGTCGGCCTGAACCGTCGCTAATTTAAAAAAAAAAATTAATTATTTAAAATAATAACTAAAAAGGAGGCAAACTAAATTGGTGGGTGTAATTTAATTTTCACACAAACAGTAGCGTATGTCCAAATAAACGTTTTGTCAACACCGAGTATTTTTATCGAAATCAAACCATTTTCAAAATATTTTCATAACAAATGCACTCGAAGGACACATGCATTAAGTAGAGAAGAAGAAATGATTAAATGTATGTCCCTTTGTTCTTAGTCCGACGATGCTGGCTGTATAGGTTATCGCTCGAATGCTCACCTTCACTCATGAACTTTAGTTTTATTCGTGCTATATACTTTTGAAGTGAAATGGAGGAAAATGACTAATTAGGCGTATGCTCCTCTTATAAAGATTCTAATAAAGGCAAAGAAGAGTGGTCTCTTCTATCCAAAAGGGTAAACACCCTTTGAAAGAGAAAATAGAACAACACACAATATGCCATAAAAGTTATTTAATAGCACTTTATTTTGTTTTTGATAGCGCTGAAAAGCGCTATTAACCGTGTCACTAATGTGAACGATTTTGTTTAATAGCACTTTAAAAGAGCTATTAAAGTACTAGTTTTTAATATAAAAATAATAATTAATTAAAATAATAAGTTTAAAGGAGCCAAACGAAATTCGTGGAGGAAAATGAAAATTTTAGCACAAACAGTAGCATCAGCCTGAACCGTCACTAATATAAGAAAATAAGAATTAATTAAGACAATAACTAATAAGAAGGCGAACGAAATTTGTTATGGGAAATGAATATTTTTTCATAAACAATAGCGTCGGCCTGAACCGTCGCAAATATAAAAAAAATAATTATTTAAATAATAACTAAAAAGGAGAAAAACTAAATTGGGGGGTGTAATGAAATTTTCGCACAAACAATAGCGTATGTCCAAATAAACGTTTTGTCAAGAGAAAGTATTTTTCTCGAAATCAAACCATTTACAAAAAATTTTCATAAGAAATGCACTCGAAGGACACATGCATTAAGTAGTGAAGAAGGAATGATTAAATGTATGTCTCTTTGTTCTTAGTCCGACGACGCTGGCTGTATAGGTTATCGCTCGAATGCTCACCTACACTCATGAACTTTAGTTTTATTCGTGCTATATACTTTTGAAGTGAAATGGAGGAAAATGACTACTTAGGCGTATGCTCCTCTTATAAATATTCTAATAAAGACAAAGAAGAGTGATCTCTTCTGTCCAAAAGGGTAAACCAACTTTGAAAGAGAAAATAGAGCAACAGACAATATGCCATAAAAGTTACTTAATAGCACTTTCTTTTGTTTTTGATAGCGCTGGAAAATGCTATTAACCGTGCCACTAATGTTAACGATTTTGTTTAATAGCACTTTAAAAGAGCTATTAAAGTACTAGTTTTTAATATAAAAATAATAATTAATTAAAACAATAAGTTTAAAGGAGCCAAATGAAATTCGTGGGGGAAAATCAAAATTTTAGCACAAATAGTAGCGTCGGCCTGAACTGTCGCTAATATAAGAAAATAAGAATTAATTAAGACAATAACTAATAAGAAGGCAAACGAAATTTGTTATGGGAAATGAATATTATTTCATAAACAATAGCGTCGGCCTGAACCTCACTAATATAAAAAAATAAATAATTATTTAAAATAATAACTAAAAATGAGGCAAACTAAATTGGTGGGTGTAATGAAATTTTCACACAAACAGTAGCGTAGGTTCAAATAAACGCTTTGTCAACACCAAGTATTTTTCTCGAAATCAAACCATTTTCAAAATATTTTCATAACAAATGCACTCGAAGGACACATGCATTAAGTAGTGAAGAAGGAATGATTAAATGTATGTCCCTTTGTTCTTAGTCCGGCGACGCTGGATGTATAGGTTATCACTCGAATGCTCACCTTCACTCATGAACTTTAGTTTTATTCGTGTTATATACTTTTTAAGTGAATTGGAGGAAAATGATTAGTTAGGCGTATGCTTCTCTTATAAAGATTCTAATAAAGACAAAGAAAAGTGATCTCTTCTGTCCAAAAGGTTAAACCAACTTTGAAAGAGAAAATAGAGCAACATACAATATGACATAAAAGTTATTTAATAGCACTTTCTTTTGTTTTTGATAGCGCTGAAAAGCGCTATTAATCGTGCCACTAATGTTACGATTTTGTTTAATAGCACTTTAAAATAGCTATTAAAGTACTAGTTTTTAATATAAAAATAATAATTAATTAAAATAATAAGTTTAAAGGAGCCAAACGAAATTCGTGGGGGAAAATGAAAATTTTAACACAAACAGTAGCATCGGCCTGAACTGTCACTAATATAAAAAAATATGAATTAATTAAGACAATAACTATTAAGACGGCAAACGAAATTTGTTATGGGAAATGAATATTTTTTCATAAACAATAGCGTCGGCCTGAACCGTTACTAATATAAAAAAATAAATAATTATTTAAAATAATAACTTAAAAGGAGGCAAACTAAATTGGTGGGTGTAATGAAATTTTCACACAAACAGTAGCGTAGGTCCAAATAAACGCTTTGTCAACACCATGTATTTTTCTCGAAAAAAACCATTTTCAAAATATTTTCATAACAAATGTACTCGAAGGACACATGCATTAAGCAGTGAAGAAGGAATGATTAAATGTATGTCCCTTTGTTCTTAGTCCGACGACGCTGGATGTATAGGTTATCACTCGAATGCTCACCTTCACTCATGAACTTTAGTTTTATTCGTGTTATATACTTTTGAAGTGAAATGGAGGAAAATGATTAGTTAGGCGTATGCTCCTCTTATAAAGATTCTAATAAAGACAAAGAAAAGTGATCTCTTCTGTCCAAAAGGGTAAACCAACTTTGAAAGAGAAAATAGAGCAACAGACAATATGACATAAAAGTTACTTAATAGCACTTTCTTTTGTTTTTGATAGCGCTGAAAAGCGCTATTAATCGTACCACTAATGTTACGATTTTGTTTAATAGCACTTTAAAATAGCTATTAAAGTACTAGTTTTTAATATAAAAATAATAATTAATTAAAATAATAAGTTTAAAGAAGCCAAACGAAATTCGTGGGGGAAAATAAAAATTTGAACACAAACAGTAACATCGGCCTGAACTGTCGCTAATATAAAAAAATATGAATTAATTAAGACAATAACTATTACGACGGCAAACGAAATTTGTTATGGGAAATGAATATTTTTTCATAAACAATAATGTCGGCTTGAACCGTAGCTAATATAAAAAATAAATAATTATTTAAAATAATAACTAAAAAGGAGGCAAACTAAATTGGTGTGTGTAATGAAATTTTCACACAAACAGTAGCGCAGGTCCAAATAAACGCTTTGTCAACACCAAGTATTTTTCTCGAAATCAAACCATTTTCAAAATATTTTCATTACAAATTCACTTCAAGGACACATGCATTTAGTAGTGAAGAAGGAATGATTAAATGTATGTCCCTTTGTTCTTAGTCCGACGACGCTTACTATATAGGTTATCGTTCAAATGCTCACCTTCACTCATGAACTTTAGTTTTATTTGTGTTGTATACTTAGGAAGTGAAATGGAGGAAAATGACTAGTTAGGCGTATTCTCCTCTTATAAAGATTCTAATAAAGACAAAGAAGAGTGATCTCTTATGTCCAAAAGGGAAAACCAACTTTGAAAAAGAAAATAGAGCAACAGACAATATGCCATAAAAGTTAATTAATAGCACTTTCTTTTGTTTTTGATAGCGCTGAAAAGCGCTATTAATCGTGCCACTAATGTTACGATTTTGTTTAATAGCACTTTAACAGAACTATTAAAGTACTAGTTTTTAATATAAAAATAATAATTAATTAAAACAATAAGTTTAAAGGAGCCAAACGAAATTCGTAGGGAAAAATGAAAATTTTAGCAAAAACAATAGCATCGGCCTGAACCGTCACTAATATAAGAAAATAAGAATTAATTAATACAATAACTAATAAGAAGGCAAACGAATTTTGTTATGGGAAATGAACATTTTTTCATAAACAATAGCGTCGGCCTGAACCGTCGCTAATATAAAAAAATAAATAATTATTTAAAATAATAACTAAAAAGGAGGCAGACTAAATTGGTGGGTGTAATGAAATTTTCACCCAAACAGTAGCGTAGGTCCAAATAAATGCTTTGTCAACACCAAGTATTTTTCTCGAAATCAAACCATTTTCAAAATATTTTCATAACAAATGCACTTGAAGGACACATGCATTAAGTAGTGAAGAAGGAATGATTAAATGTATGTCCCTTTGTTCTTAGTCTAACGATGCTTACTGTATAGGTTATCGTTCAAATGCTCACCTTCACTCATGAACTTTAGTTTTATTCGTGCTATATACTTTTGAAGTGAAATGGAGGAAAATGACTAGTTAGGCATATGCTCCTCTTATAAAGATTCTAATAAAGACAAAGAAGAGTGATCTCTCCTGTCCAAAAGGGTAAACCAACTTTGAAAGAGAAAGTAGAGCAACAGACAATATGCCATAAAAGTTACTTAATAGCACTTTCCTTTGTTTTTGATAGCGCTGAAAAGCGCTATTAACCGTGCCACTAATATGAACGATTTTGTTTAATAGCACTTTAAAAGAGTTATTAAAGTACTATTTTTTTTTAAAAGAATAATAATTAATTAAAACAATAAGTTTAAAGGAGCCAAATGAAATTCGCGGGGGAAAATGAAAATTTTAGCACAAATAGTAGCGTCGGCCAGAACCGTCGCTAATATAAGAAAATAAGAATTAATTAAGACAATAACTAATAAGGAGGCAAAAAAAATTTGTTATGGGAAATGAATATTTTTTCAAAAACAATAGCGTCAGCCTGAACTGTCGCTAATATAAAAAAATTAACTATTTGAAATAATAACTAAAAAGGAGGCAAACTAAATTGGTGGGTGTAATGAAATTTTCGCACAAACAGTAGCGTAGGTCCAAATAAACATTTTGTCAACACCGAGTATTTTTCTCGAAATCAAACCATTTTAAAAATATTTTCAGAACAAATGCACTCGAAGGACACATGCATTAAGTAGTCAAGAAGGAATGATTAAATGTATGTCCCTTTGTCCTTAGTCCGACGACGCTGGCTGTATAGGTTATCTCTCGAATGCTCACCTTTACTCATGAACTTTAGTTTTATTCGTGATATATACTATTGAAGTGAAATGGAGGAAAATGACTACTTAGGCGTATGCTCCTCTTATAAAGATTCTAATAAAGACAAAGAAGAGTGATCTCTTCTGTCCAAAAGGGTAAACCAACTTTGAAAGAGAAAATAGAGCAGCAGACAATATGCCATAAAAGTTATTTAATAGCACTTTCTTTTGTTTTTGATAGCGCTGAAAAGAGCTATTAACCGTGCCAGTAATGTGAACGATTTTGTTTACTAGCACTTTAAATGAACTATTAAAGTACTAGTTTTTAATATAAAAATAATAATTAATTAAAACAATAAGTTTAAAGGAGCCTAACGAAATTCGTGGGGGGAAAATGAAAATTTTAGCACAAACAGTAGCGTCGGCCTGAACCGTCGCTAATATAAGAAAATAAGAATTAATTAAGACAATAACTAATAAGGAGGCAAAAGAAATTTGTTACGGGAAATGAATATTTTTTCAAAAACAATAGCGTCGGCCTGAACCGTCGCTAATATAAAAAAATAAATAATTTTTTAAAATAATAACAAAAAAGGAGGAAAACTAAATTGGTGGGTATAATGAAATTTTCGCACAAACAGTAGCGTAGGTCCAAATAAACGTTTTATCAACACCAGGTATTTTTCTCGAAATCAAACCACTTTCAACATATTTTCATAACAAATGCACTCGAAGGACACATGCATTAAGTAGTGAATAAGGAAGGATTAAATGTATGTCCCTTTGTTCTTAGTCCGACGACGCTGGCTGTATAGGTTATCCCTCAAATGCTCACCTTCACTCATGAACTTTAGTTTTATTCGTGCTATATACTTTTGAAGTGAAATGGAGGAAAATGACTACTTAGGCGTATGCTCCTCTTATAAAGATTCTTTTAAAGACAAAGAAGAGTGATCTCTTCTTTCTAAAAGGGTAAACCAACTTTGAAAGAGAAAATAGAGCAACATACAATATGCCATAAAAGTTATTTAATAGCACTTTCTTTTGTTTTTGATAGCGCTGAAAAGCGCTATTAACCGTGCCACTAATGTGAACGATTTTGTTTAGTAGCACTTTAAATGAGCTATTAAAGTACTAGTTTTTAATATAAAAATAATAATTAATTAAAACAATAAGTTTAAAGGAGCCAAACGAAATTCGTGGGGGGAAAATGAAAATTTTAGCACAAACAGTAGCGTCGGCCTGAACCGCCGCTAATATAAGAAAATAAGAATTAATTAAGACAATATCTAATAATGAGGCAAACGAAATTTGTTATGGGAAATTAATATTTTTTCAAAAACAATAGAGTCGGCCTGAACCGTGGCTATTATAAAAAATAAATGATTATTTAAAATAATAACAAAAAAGTAGGCAAACTAAATTGGTGTGTATAATGAAATTTTCGCACAAACAGTAGCGTAGGTCAAAATAAACGTTTTCTCAACACCAGGTGTTTTTCTCGAAATCAAACCACTTTCAACATATTTTCATAACAAATGCACTCGAAGGATACATGCATTAAGTAGTGAAAAAGGAATGATTAAATGTATGTCCCTTTGTTCTTAGTCCGACGACGCTGGCTGTATAGGTTATCGCTCGAATCCTCTCCTTCACTCATGAACTTTAGTTTTATTCGTGCTATATACTTATAAAGTGAAATGGAGGAAAATGACTACTTAGGCGTATGCTCCTCTTATAAAGATTCTAATAAAGACAAAGAAGAGTGATCTCTTCTGTCCAAAATGGTAAACCAACTTTGAAAGAGAAAATAGAGCAGCAGACAATATGCCATAAAAGTTATTTAATAGCACTTTCTTTTGTTTTTGATAGCGCTGAAAAGAGCTATTAACCGTGCCAGTAATGTGAACGATTTTGTTTACTAGCACTTTAAATGAACTATTAAAGTACTAGTTTTTAATATAAAAATAATAATTAATTAAAACAATAAGTTTAAAGGAGCCAAACGAAATTCGTGGGGGGAAAATGAAAATTTTAGCACAAACAGTAGCGTCGGCCTGAACCGTCGCTAATATAAGAAAATAAGAATTAATTAAGACAATAACTAATAAGGAGGCAAAAGAAATTTGTTACGGGAAATGAATATTTTTTCAAAAACAATAGCGTCGGCCTGAACCGTCGCTAATATAAAAAAATAAATAATTTTTTAAAATAATAATAAAAAAGGAGGAAAACTAAATTGGTGGGTATAATGAAATTTTCGCACAAACAGTAGCGTAGGTCCAAATAAACGTTTTATCAACACCGGGTATTTTTCTCGAAATCAAACCACTTTCAACATATTTTCATAACAAATGCACTCGAAGGACACATGCATTAAGTAGTGAATAAGGAAGGATTAAATGTATGTCCCTTTGTTCTTAGTCCGACGACGCTGGCTGTATAGGTTATCGCTCGAATGCTCACCTTCACTCATGAACTTTAGTTTTATTCGTGCTATATACTTTTGAAGTGAAATGGAGGAAAATTACTACTTAGGCGTATGCTCCTCTTATAAAGATTCTAATAAAGACAAAGAAGAGTGATCTCTTCTGTCCAAAAGGGTAAACCAACTTTGAAAGAGAAAATAGAGCAACAGACAATATGCCATAAAAGTTACTTAATAGCACTTTCTTTTGTTTTTGATAGCGCAGAAAAGCACTACTAACCGTGCCACTAATGTGAACGATTTTGTTTAATAACACTTTAAAAGAGCTATTAAAGTACTAGTTTTTAATATAAAAATAATAATTAATTAAAACAATAAGTTTAAAGGAGACAAACGAAATTCGTGTGGGAAAATGAAAATTTTAGCAAAAACAGTAGCTTCGGCCTCAACCGTCGCTAATATTAGAAAATAAGAATTAATTAAGACAATAACTAATAAGGAGGCAAACGAAATTTGTTATGGGAAATGAATATTTTTTCAAAAACAATAGCGTCGGCCTGAACCGTCACTTATATAAAAAAATAAATAATTATTTAAAAAAATAACTAAAATAGAGGCAAACTAAATTGGTGGGTGTAATGAAATTTTCGCACAAACAGTAGCGTAGGTCCAAATAAACTTTTTGTCAACACCAAGTATTTTTCTCGAAATCAAACCATTTTCAAAATATTTTCATAACAAATGCACTCGAAGGACACATGCATTAAGTAGTGAAGAAGGAATGATTAAATGTATGTCCCTTTGTTCTTAGTCCGACGACGCTGGCTGTATAGGTTATCCCTCGAATGCTCACCTTCACTCATGAACTTTAGTTTTATTCGTGCTATATACTTTTGAAGTGAAATGGAGGAAAATGACTACTTAGGCGTATGCTCCTCTTATAAATATTCTTTTAAAGACAAAGAAGAGTGATCTCTTCTGTCTAAAAGGGTAAACCAACTTTGAAAGAGAAAATAGAGCAACATACAATATGCCATAAAGGTTATTTAATAGCACTTTCTTTTGTTTTTGATAGCGCTGAAAAGCGTTATTAACCGTGCCACTAATGTGAACGATTTTGTTTAGTAGCACTTTAAATGAGCTATTAAAGTACTAGTTTTTAATATAAAAATAATAATTAATTAAAACAATAAGTTTAAAGGAGCCAAACGAAATTCATGGGGGAAAATGAAAATTTTAGCACAAACAGTAGCGTCGGCCTGAGCCGTCGCTAATATAAGAAAATAAGAATTAATTAAGATAATAACTAATAAGGAGGCAAAAGAAATTTGTTACGGGAAATGAATATTTTTTCAAAAACAATAGCATCAGCCTGAACCGTCGCTAATATAATAATTATTTAAAATAATAACAAAAAAGGAGGCAAACTAAATTGGTGGGTATAATGAAATTTTCGCACAAAGAGTAGCGTAGGTCCAAATAAAAGTTTTGTCAACACCAGGTATTTTTCTCGAAATCAAACCACTTTCATAATATTTTCATAACAAATGCACTCGAAGGACACATGCATTAAGTAGTTAAGAAGGAATGATTAAATGTATGTCTCTTTGTTGTTAGTCCGACGACGCTGGCTGTATAGGTTATCGCTCAATGCTCACATTCACTCATGAACTTTAGTTTTATTCGTGCTATATACTTTTGAAGTGAAAGGAGGAAAATGACTACTTAGGCTTATGCTCCTCTTATAGAGATTCTAATAAAGACAAAGAAGAGTGATCTCTTCTGTCTAAAAGGGTAAACCAACTTTGAAAGAGAAAATAGAGCAACATACAATATGCCATAAATGTTATTTAATAGAACTTTCTTTTGTTTTTGATAACGCTGAAATCCGATATTAACCGTGCCACTAATGTGAACGATTTTGTTTAGTAGCACTTTAAAAGAGCTATTAAAGTACTAGTTTTTAATATAAAAATAATAATGAATTAAAAAAATTAGTTTAAAGGAGCCAAATGAAATTCGTGGGGGAAAATGGAAATTTTAGCACAAACAGTAGCGTCGGCCTGAACCGTCACTAATATGAGAAAATAAGAATTAATTAAGACAATAACTAATAAGGTGGCAAACGAAATTTGTTATGGGAAATGAATATTTTTTCAAAAACAATAGCGTCGACCTGAACCGTCGCAAATATAAAAAAATAAATAATTATTTAAAATAATAACTAAAAATGAGGCAAATTAAATTGGTGGGTGTAATGAAATTTTCGCACAAACAGTAGCGTAGGTCCAAATAAACGTTTTTTCAACACCAAGTATTTTTCTCGAAATCAAACCATTTTCAAAATATTTTCATAACATATGCACTCGAAGGACACATGCATTAAGTAGTGAAGAAGGAATAATTAAATGTATGTCCCTTTGTTCTTAGTCCGACGACGCTGGCTTTATAGGTTATCGCTCGAATGCACACCTTCACTCATGAATTTTAGTTTTATTCATGCTATATACTTTTGAAGTGAAATGGAGGAAAATGACTACTTGTGATCTCTTCTGTCTAAAATGGTAAACCAACTTTGAAAGAGAAAATAGAGCAACATACAATATGCCATAAAATTTATTTAGTTGCAATTTCTTTTGTTTTTGATAGCGCTGAAAAGCGTTATTAACCGTGCCACTAATGTGAACGATTTTGTTTAGTAGCACTTTAAATGAGCTATTAAAGTACTAGTTTTTAATATAAAAATAATAATTAATTAAAACAATAAGTTTAAAGGAGCCAAACGAAATTCGTGGGGGAAAATGAAAATTTTAGCACAAACAGTAGCGTCGGCCTGAACCGTCGCTAATATAAAAAAATAAGAATTAATTAAGATAATAACTAACAAGGAGGCAAAAGAAATTTGTTATGGGAAATGAATATTTTTTCAAAAACAATAGCGTCGTCCTGAACCGTTGCTAATATAAAAAAATAAATAATTATTTAAAGTAATAACAAAAAAGGAGGCAAACTAAATATGTGGGTATAATGAAATTTTCGCACAAACAGTATCGTAGGTCCAAATAAATGTTTTGTCAACACCAGGTATTTTTCTCGAAATCAAACCACTTTCAACATATTTTCATAACAAATGCACTCGAAGGACACATGCATTAAGTAGTGAAGAAGGTATGATTAAATGTATGTCCCTTTGTTCTGAGTCCGACGACGCTAGCTGTATAGGTTATCGCTCGAATGCTCACCTTCACTCATTAACTTTAGTTCTATTCGTGCTATATACTTTTGAAGTGAAATGGAGGAAAATGACTACTTAGGCGTATGCTCCTCTGATAAAGATTCTAATAAAGACAAAGTAGAGTGATCTCTTCTGTCTAAAAGGGTAAACCAACTTTGAAAGAGAAAATAGAGCAACATACAATATGCCATAAAAGTTATTTAATAGCACTTTCTTTTGTTTTTGATAGTGCTGAAAAGCGCTATTAACCGTGCCACTAATGTAAACGATTTTGTTTAGTAGCACTTTAAATGAGCTATTAAAGTACTAGTTTTTAATATAAAAATAATAATTAATTAAAACAATAAGTTTAAAGGAGCCAAACGAAATTCGTGGGGGGGAAATGAAAATTTTAGCACAAACAATAGCGTCGGCCTGAACCGTCGCTAATTTAAGCAAATAAGAATTAATTAAGACAATAACTAATAATGAGGCAAATGAAATTTGTTATGGGAAATGAATATTTTTTCAAAAACAATAGAGTCGGCCTGAACCGTCGCTAATATAAAAAATAAATAATTATTTAAAATAATAACAAAAAAGGAGGCAAACTAAATTGGTGTGTATAATGAAATTTTCGCACAAACAGTAGCGTAGGTCAAAATAAACGTTTTGTCAACACCAGGTATTTTTCTCGAAATCAAACCACTTTCAACATATTTTCATAACAAATGCACTCGAAGGACACATGCATTAAGTAGTGAAGAAGGAATGATTAAATGTATGTCCCTTTGTTCTTAGTCCGACGACGCTGGCTGTATAGGTTATCGCTCGAATCCTCTCCTTCACTCATGAACTTTAGTTTTATTCGTGCTATATACTTATAAAGTGAAATGGAGGAAAATGACTACTTAGGTGTATGCTCCTCTTATAAAGATTCTAATAAAGACAAAGAAGAGTGATCTCTTCTGTCCAAAAGGGTAAACCAACTTTGAAAGAGAAAATAGAGCAACAGACAATATGCCATAAAACTTATTTAATAGCACTTTCTTTTGTTTTTGATAGCGCTGAAAAAAGCTATTAACCGTGCCAGTAATGTGAACGATTTTTTTTACTAGCACTTTAAATCAACTATTAAAGTACTAGTTTTTAATATAAAAATAATAATTAATTAAAACAATAAGTTTAAAGGAGCCAAACAAAATTCGTGGGGGGAAAATGAAAATTTTAGCACAAACAGTAGCGTCGGCCTGAACCGTCGCTAATATAAGAAAATAAGAATTAATTAAGACAATAACTAATAAGGAGGCAAAAGAAATTTGTTACGGGAAATGAATATTTTTTCAAAAACAATAGCGTCGGCCTGAACCGTCGCTAATATAAAAAAATAAATAATTTTTTAAAATAATAACAAAAAAGGAGGAAAACTAAATTGGTGGGTATAATGAAATTTTCGCACAAACAGTAGCGTAGGTCCAAATAAACGTTTTATCAACACCAGGTATTTTTCTCGAAATCAAACCACTTTCAACATATTTTCATAACAAATTCACTCGAAGGACACATGCATTAAGTAGTGAATAAGGAAGGATTAAATGTATGTCCCTTTGTTCTTAGTCCGACGACGCTGGCTGTATAGGTTATCGCTCGAATGCTCACCTTCACTCATGAACTTTAGTTTTATTCGTGCTATATACTTTTGAAGTGAAATGGAGGAAAATGACTACTTAGGCGTATGCTCCTCTTATAAAGATTCTAATAAAGACAAAGAAGAGTGATCTCTTCTGTCCAAAAGGGTAAACCAACTTTGAAAGAGAAAATAGAGCAACAGACAATATGCTATAAAAGTTACTTAATAGCACTTTCTTTTGTTTTTGATAGCGCTAAAAAGCACTATTAACCGTGCCACTAAGGTGAACGATTTTGTTTAATAGCACTTTAAAAGAGCTATTAAAGTACTAGTTTTTAATATAAAAATAATAATTAATTAAAACAATAAGTTTAAAGGAGCCAAACGAAATTCGTGTGGGAAAATGAAAATTTTAGCAAAAACAGTAGCTTCGGCCTGAACCGTCGCTAATATTAGAAAATAAGAATTAATTAAGACAATAACTAATAAGGAGGCAAATGAAATTTGTTATGGGAAATGAATATTTTTTCAAAAACAATAGCGTCGGCCTGAACCGTCGCTTATATAAAAAAATAAATAATTATTTAAAAAAATAACTAAAATGGAGGCAAACTAAATTGGTGGGTGTAATGAAATTTTCGCACAAAGAGTAGCGTAGGTCCAAATAAAATTTTTGTCAACACCAAGTATTTTTCTCGAAATCAAACCATTTTCAAAATATTTTCATAACAAATGCACTCGAAGGACACATGCATTAAGTAGTGAAGAAGGAATGATTAAATGTATGTCCCTTTGTTCTTAGTCCGACGACGCTGGCTGTATAGGTTATCGCTCGAATGCTCACCTTCACTCATGAACTTTAGTTTTATTCGTGCTATATACTTTTGAAGTGAAATAGAGGAAAATGACTACTTAGGCTTACACTCCTCTTATAGAGATTCTAATAAAGACAAAGAAGAGTGATCTCCTCTGTCTAAAAGGGTAAACCAACTTTGAAAGAGAAAATAGAGCAACATACAATATGCCATAAAAGTTATTTAATAGCACTTTCTTTTGTTTTTGATAGCGCTGAAAAACGTTATTAACCGTGCCACTAATGTGAACGATTTTGTTTAGTAGCACTTTAAATGAGCTATTAAAGTACTAGTTTTTAATATAAAAATAATAATTAATTAAAACAATAAGTTTAAAGGAGCCAAACGAAATTCATGGGGGAAAATGAAAATTTTAGCACAAACAGTAGCGTCGGCCTGAGCCGTCGCTAATATAAGAAAATAAGAATTAATTAAGATAATAACTAATAAGGAGGCAAAAGAAATTTGTTACGGGAAATGAATATTTTTTCAAAAACAATAGCATCGGCCTGAACCGTCGCTAATATAATAATTATTTAAAATAATAACAAAAAAGGAGGCAAACTAAATTGGTGGGTATAATGAAATTTTCGCACAAACAGTATCGTAGGTCCAGATAAATGTTTTGTCAACACCAAGTATTTTTCTCGAAATCAAACCACTTTCAACATATTTTCATAACAAATGCACTCGAAGGATACATGCATTAAGTAGTGAAGAAGGAATGATTAAATGTATGTCCCTTTGATCTTAGTCCGACGACGCTAGCTGTATAGGTTATCGCTCGAATGCTCATCTTCACTCATTAACTTTAGTTCTATTCATGCTATATACTTTTGAAGTGAAAAGGAGGAAAATGACTACTTAGGCGTATGCTCCTCTTATAAAGATTCTAATAAAGACAAAGTAGAGTGATCTCTTCTGTCTAAAAGGGTAAACCAACTTTGAAAGAGAAAATAGAGCAACATACAATATGCCATAAAAGTTATTTAATAGCACTTTCTTTTGTTTTTGATAGCGCTGAAAAGCGCTATTAACCGTGCCACTAATGTGAACGATTTTGTTTAGTAGCACTTTAAATGAGCTATTAAAGTACTAGTTTTTAATATAAAAATAATAATTAATTAAAACAATAATTTTAAAGGAGCCAAACGAAATTCGTAGGTGGGAAATGAAAATTTTAGCACAAACAATAGCGTCGGCCTGAACCGTCGCTAATATAAGAAAATAAGAATTAATTAAGAAAATAACTAATAATGAGGCAAACGAAATTTGTTATCGGAAATGAATATTTTTTCAAAAACAATAGAGTCGGCCTGAAACGTCGTTAATATAAAAAATAAATAATTATTTAAAATAATAACTAAAAAGGAGGCAAACTAAATTGGTGGGTATAATGAAATTTTCGCACAAACAGTAGCGTAGGTCAAAATTAACGTTTTGTCAACACCAGGTATTTTTCTCGAAATCAAACCACTTTCAACATATTTTCATAACAAATGCACTCGAAGGACACATGCATTAAGTAGTGAAGAAGGAATGATTAAATGTATGTCCCTTTGTTCTTAGTCCGACGACGCTGGTTGTATAGGTTATCGCTCGAATGCTCACCTTCACTCATGAACTTTAGTATTATTCGTGCTATATACTTTTGAAGTGAAATGGAGGAAAATGACTACTTAGGCGTATGCTTCTCTTATAAAGATTCTAATAAAGACAAAGAAGAGTGATCTCTTCTGTCTAAAAGGGTAAACCAACTTTGAAAGAGAAAATAGAGCAACATACAATATGCCATAAAAGTTATTTAATAGCACTTTCTTTTGTTTTTGATAGCGCTAAAAAGCGCTATTAACCGTGCCACTAATGTGAACTATTTTGTTTAGTAGCACTTTAAATGAGCTCTTAAAGTACTAGTTTTTAATATAAAAATAATAATTAATTAAAACAATAAGTTTAAAGGAGCCAAACGAAATTCATGGGGGAAAATGAAAATTCTAGCACAAACAGTAGCGTCGGCCTGAACCGTCGCTAATATAAGAAAATAAGAATTAATTAAGATAATAACTAATAAGGAGGCAAAAGAAATTTGTTACGGGAAATGAATATTTTTTCAAAAACAATAGCGTCGGACTGAACTGTCGCTAATATAAAAAAGTAAATAATTTTTTAAAATAATAACAAAAAAGGAGGCAAACTAAATTGGTTGGTGTAATGAAATTTTCGCACAAACAGTAGCGTAGGTCCAAATAAACGTTTTGTCAACACCAAGTATTTTTCTCGAAATCAAACCATTTTCAAAATATTTTCATAACATATGCAGTCGAAGGACACATACATTAAGTAGTGAAGAAGGAATAATTAAATGTATGTCCCTTTGTTCTTGGTCCGACGACGCTGGCTTTATAGGTTATCGCTCGAATGCACACCTTCACTCATGAATTTTAGTTGTATTCATGCTATATACTTTTGAAGTGAAATGGAGGAAAATGACTACTTGTGATCTCTTCTGTCTAAAAGGGTAAACCAACTTTGAAAGAGAAAATAGAGCAACATACAATATGCCATAAAAGTTATTTAATATCACTTTCTTTTGTTTTTGATAGCGCTAAAAAGCGCTATTAACCGTGCCACTAATGTGAACTATTTTGTTTAGTAGCACTTTAAATGAGCTCTTAAAGTACTAGTTTTTAATATAAAAATAATAATTAATTAAAACAATAAGTTTAAAGGAGCCAAACGAAATTCGTGGGGGGAAATGAAAATTTTAGCACAAACAGTAGCGTCTGCCTGAACCGTCGCTAATATAAGAAAATAAGAATTAATTAAGATAATAACTAATAAGGAGGCAAAAGAAATTTGTTACAGGAAATGAATATTTTGTTAAAAACAATAGCATCGGCCTGCACCGTCGCTAATATAAAAAATAAATAATTATTTAAAATAATAACAAAAAAGGAGGCAAACTAAATTGGTGGGTATAATGAAATTTTCGCACAAACAGTAGCGTAGGTCCAAATAAACGTTTTGTCAGCACCAGGTATTTTTCTCGAAATCAAACCACTTTCAACATATTTTCATAACAAATGCACTCGAAGGACACATGCATTAAGTAGTGAAGAAGGAATGATTAAATGTATGTCCCTTTGTTCTTAGTCCGACGACGTTGGCTGTATAGGTTATCGCTCAAATGCTCACCTTCACTCATGAACTTTAGTTTTATTCGTGTTATATACTTTTGAAGTGAAATGGAGGAAAATGACTACTTAGGCGTATGCTCCTCTTATAAAGATTCTAATAAACACAAAGAAGAGTGATCTCTTCTGTCCAAAAGGGTAAACCAACTTTGAAAGAGAAAATAGAGCAACAGACAATATGCCATAAAAGTTATTTAATAGCACTTTCTTTTGTTTTTGATAGCGCTGAAAAGCGCTATTAACCGTGCCACTAATGTGAACGATTTTGTTTAGTAGCACTTTAAAAGAGCTATTAAAGTACTAGTTTTTAAGATAAAAATAATAATTAATTAAAATAATAAGTTTAAAGGAGCCAAATGAAATTCGTGGGGGAAAATGAAAATTTTAGCACAAACAGTAGCGTCGGCCTGAACCGTTGCTAATATAAGAAAATAAGAATTAATTAAGACAATAACTAATAAGGTGGAAAACAAAATTTGTTATGGGAAATGAATATTTTTTCAAAAACAATAGCGTCATCCTGAACCGTCGCTAATATAAAAAATAAATAATTATTTAAAATAATAACTAAATAGGAGGCAAACTAAATTGGTGGGTATAATGAAATTTTCACACAAACAGTAACGTAGGTCCAAATAAATGTTTTATCAACACCAGGTATTTTTCTCGAAATCAAACCACTTTCAACATATTTTCATCACAAATGCACTCGAAGGACACATGCATTAAGTAGTGAAGAAGGAATGATTAAATGTATGTCCCTTTGTTCTTAGTTCGACGACGCTGGCTATATAGGTTATCGCTTGAATGCTCACCTCCACTCATGAACTTTAGTTTTATTCGTGCTATATACTTTTGAAGTGAAATGGAGGAAAATGACTACTTAGGCGTATGCTCGTCTTATAAAGATTCTAATAAAGACAAAGAAGAGTGATCTCTTCTGTTTAAAAGGGTAAACCAACTTTGAAAGAGAAAATAGAGCAACATACAATATGCCATAAAAGTTATTTAATAGCACTTTCTTTTATTTTTGATAATGCTGAAAAGCGCTATTAACCGTGCCACTAATGTGAACGATTTTGTTTAGTAGCACTTTAAAAGAGCTATTAAAGTACTAGTTTTTAATATAAAAATAATAATTAATTAAAATAATAAGTTTAAAGGAGTCAAACGAAATTCGTGGGGGAAAATGAAAATTTTAGCACAAACAGTAGCGTCGGCCTGAACCGTCGCTAATATGAGAAAATAAGAATTAATTAAGACAATAACTAATAAGGTGGCAAAAGAAATTTGTTATGGGAAATGAATATTTTTTCAAAAACAATAGCGTCGGCCTGAACCGTCGCAAATATAAAAAAATAAATAATTATTTAAAATAATAACTAAAAAGGAGGCAAACTAAATTGGTTGGTGTAATGAAATTTTCGCACAAACAGTAGCGTAGGTCCAAATAAACGTTTTGTCAACACCAAGTATTTTTCTCGAAATCAAACCATTTTCAAAATATTTTCATAACAAATGCACTCGAAGGACACATGAATTAAGTAGTGAAGAAGGAATAATTAAATGTATGTCCTTTTGTTCTTAGTCTGACGACGCTGGCTTTATAGGTTATCGCTCGAATGCACACCTTCACTCATGAACTTTAGTTTTATTCATGCTATATACTTTTGAAGTGAAATGGAGGAAAATGACTACTTGTGATCTCTTCTGTTTAAAAGGGTAAACCAACTTTGAAAGAGAAAATAGAGCAACATACAATATGCCATAAAAGTTATTTAATAGCACTTTCTTTTGTTTTTGACAGCGCTGAAAAACGCTATTAACCGTGCCACTAATGTCAACGATTTTGTTTAGTAGCACTTTAAAAGAGCTATTAAAGTACTAGTTTTTAATATAAAAATAATAATTAATTAAAACAATAAGTTTAAAGGAGCCAAACGAAATTCGTGGGGGAAAATTAAAATTTTAGCACAAACAGTAGCGTCGGCCTGAACCGTCGCTAATATAAGAAAATAAGAATTAATTAAGATAATAACTAATAAGGAGGCAAAAGAAATTTGTTACAGGAAATGAATATTTTTTCAAAAACAATAGCGTCGGCCTGAACCGTCGCTAATATAAAAAAGTAAATAATTTTTTAAAATAATAACAAAAAAGGAGGCAAACTAAATTGTTTGGTATAATGAAATTTTCGCACAAACAGTAGCGTAGGTCCAAATAAACGTTTTTTCAACACCAGGTATTTTTCTCGAAATCAATCCACTTTCAACATATTTTCATTACAAATGCACTCGAAGGATACACGCATTAAGTAGTGAAGAAGGAATGATTAAATGTATGTCCCTTTGTTCTTAGTTCGACGACGCTGGCTGTATAGGTTATCGCTCGAATGCTCACCTTCACTCATGAACTTTAGTTCTATTCGTGCTATATACTTTTAAAGTGAAATGGAGGAAAATGACTACTTAGGCGTATGCTCCTCTTATAAAGATTCTAATAAACACAAAGAAGAGTGATCTCTTCTGTCCAAAAGGGTAAACCAACTTTGAAAGAGAAAATAGAGCAACAGACAATATGCCATAAAAGTTATTTAATATCACTTTCTTTTGTTTTTGATAGCGCTCAAAAGCGCTATTAACCATGCCACTAATGTGAACGATTTTGTTTAGTAGCACTTTAAAAGAGCTATTAAAGTACTAGTTTTTAAGATAAAAATTATAATTAATTAAAACAATAAGTTTAAAGGAGCCAAACGAAATTCGTGGGGGAAAATGAAAATTTTAGCACAAACAGTAGCGTCGGCCTGAACCGTTGCTAATATAAGAAAATAAGAATTAATTAAGACAATATCTAATAAGGAGGAAAACAAAATTTGTTATGGGAAATGAATATTTTTTCAAAAACAATAGCGTCAGCCTGAACCGTCGCTAATATAAAAAATAAATAATTATTTAAAATAATAACTAAATAGGAGGCAAACTAAATTGGTGGGTATAATGAAATTTTCACACAAACAGTAGCGTAGGTGCAAATAAATGTTTTATCAACACCAGGTATTTTTCTCGAAATCAAACCACTTTCAACATATTTTCATCACAAATGCACTCGAAGGACACATGCATTAAGTAGTGAAGAAGGAATGATTAAATGTATGTCCCTTTGTTCTTAGTCCGACGACGCTGGCTATATAGGTTATCGCTCGAATGCTCACCTCCACTCATGAACTTTAGTTTTATTCGTGCTATATACTTTTGAAGTGAAATGGAGGAAAATGACTACTTAGGCGTATGCTCGTCTTATAAAGATTCTAATAAAGACAAAGAAGAGTGATCTCTTCTGTCCAAAAGGGTAAACCAACTTTGAAAGAGAAAATAGAGCAACATACAATATGCCATAAAAGTTATTTAATAGCACTTTCTTTTGTTTTTGATAGCACTAAAAAGCGCTATTAACCGTGCCACTAATGTGAACGATTTTGTTTAGTAGCACTTTAAAAGAGCTATTAAAGTACTAGTTTTTAATATAAAAATAATAATTAATTAAAATAATAAGTTTAAAGGAGCCAAACGAAATTCATGGGGGAAAATGAAAATTTTAGCACAAACAGTAGCGTCGGCCTGAACCGTCGCTAATATGAGAAAATAAGAATTAATTAAGACAATAACTAATAAGGTGGCAAAAGAAATTTCTTATGGGAAAAGAATATTTTTTCAAAAACAATAGCGTCGGCCTGAACCATCGCAAATATAAAAAAATAAATAATTATTTAAAATAATAACTAAAAAGGAGGCAAACTAAATTGGTTGGTGTAATGAAATTTTCGCACAAACAGTAGCGTAGGTCCAAATAAACGTTTTGTCAACCCCAAGTATTTTTCTCGAAATCAAACCATTTTCAAAATATTTTCATAACAAATACACTCGAAGGACACATGCATTAAGTAGTGAAGAAGGAATAATTAAATGTATGTCCTTTTGTTCTTAGTCTGACAACGCTGGCTTTATAGGTTATCGCTCGAATGCATACCTTCACTCATGAACTTTAGTTTTATTCATGCTATATACTTTTGAAGTGAAATGGAGGAAAATGACTACTTGTGATCTCTTCTGTCTAAAAGGGTAAACCAACTTTGAAAGAGAAAATAGAGCAACATACAATATGCCATAAAAGTTATTTAATAGCACTTTCTTTTGTTTTTGATAGCGCTGAAAAGCGCTATTAACCGTGCCACTAATGTGAACGATTTTGTTTAGTAGCACTTTAAAAGAGCTATTAAAGTACTAGTTTTTAATATAAAAATAATAATTAATTAAAAAAAAAGTTTAAAGAAGACAAACGAAATTCGTGGGGGAAAATGAAAATTTTAGCACAAACAGTAGCGTCGGCCTGAACCGTCGCTAATATAAGAAAATAAGAATTAATTAAGACAATAACTAATAAGGAGGAAAACGAATTTTTTTATGAGAAATGAATATTTTTTCAAAAACAATAGCGTCGGCCTGAACCGTCGCTAATATAAAAAAATAAATAATTATTTAAAATAATAACTAAAAAGGAGGCAAACTAAATTGGTGGGTATAATGAAATTTTCGCACAAACGGTAGCGTAGGTCCAAATAAACGTTTTGTCAACATCAGGTATTTTTCTCGAAATCAAACCACTTTCAACATATTTTCATAACAAATGCACTCGAAGGACACACGCATTAAGTAGTGAAGAAGGAATGATTAAATGTATGTCCCTTTGTTCTTAGTCCGACGACGCTGGCTGTATAGGTTATCGCTCGAATGCTCACCTTCACTCATGAACTTTAGTTTTATTCGTGCCATATACTTTTAAAGTTAAATGGAGGAAAATGACTACTTAGGCGTATGCTCCTCTTATAAAGATTCTAATAAACACAAAGAAGAGTGATCTCTTCTGTCCGAAAGGGTAAACCAACTTTGAAAGAGAAAATAGAGCAACAGTCAATATGCCATAAAAGTTATTTAATAGCACTTTCTTTTGTTTTTGATAACGCTGAAAAGTGCTATTAACCGTGCCACTAATGTGAACGATTTTGTTTAGTAGCACTTTAAATGAGCTATTAAAGTACTAGTTTTTAATATAAAAATGATAATTAAATAAAACAATAAGTTTAAAGGAGCCAAACGAAATTCGTGGGGGAAAATGAAAATTTTAGCACAAACAGTAGCGTTGGCCTGAACCGTCGCTAATACAAGAAAATAAGAATTAATTAAGACAATAACTAATAAGGAGGCAAACGAAATTTGTTATGGGAAATGAATATTTTTTCAAAAACAATAGCGTCGGCCTGAACCGTCGCTAATATAAAAAAGTAAATAATTTTTTAAAATAATAAAAAAAAAGGAGGCAAACTAAATTGTTTGGTATAATGAAATTTTCGCACAAACAGTAGCGTAGGTCCAAATAAACGTTTTTTCAACACCAGGTATTTTTCTCGAAATCAATCCACTTTCAACATATTTTCATTACAAATGCACTCGAAGGATACACACATTAAGTAGTGAAGAAGGAATGATTAAATGTATGTCCCTTTGTTCTTAGTTCGACGACGCTGGCTGTATAGGTTATCGCTCGAATTCTCACCTTCACTCATGAACTTTAGTTCTATTCGTGCTATATACTTTTAAAGTGAAATGGAGGAAAATGACTACTTAGGCGTATGCTCCTCTTATAAAGATTCTAATAAACACAAAGAAGAGTGATCTCTTCTGTCCAAAAGGGTAAACCAACTTTGAAAGAGAAAATAGAGCAATAGACAATATGCCATAAAAGTTATTTAATATCACTTTCTTTTGATTTTGATAGCGCTCAAAAGCGCTATTAACCATGCCACTAATGTGAACGATTTTGTTTAGTAGCACTTTAAAAGAGCTATTAAAGTACTAGTTTTTAAGATAAAAATTATAATTAATTAAAACAATAAGTTTAAAGGAGCCAAACGAAATTCGTGGGGGAAAATGAAAATTTTAGCACAAACAGTAGCGTTGGCCTGAACCGTCGCTAATACAAGAAAATAAGAATTAATTAAGACAATAACTAATAAGGAGGCAAACGAAATTTGTTATGGGAAATGAATATTTTTTCAAAAACAATAGCGTCGGCCTGAACCGTCGCTAATATAAAAAAGTAAATAATTTTTTAAAATAATAAAAAAAAAGGAGGCAAACTAAATTGTTTGGTATAATGAAATTTTCGCACAAACAGTAGCGTAGGTCCAAATAAACGTTTTTTCAACACCAGGTATTTTTCTCGAAATCAATCCACTTTCAACATATTTTCATTACAAATGCACTCGAAGGATACACACATTAAGTAGTGAAGAAGGAATGATTAAATGTATGTCCCTTTGTTCTTAGTTCGACGACGCTGGCTGTATAGGTTATCGCTCGAATGCTCACCTTCACTCATGAACTTTAGTTCTATTCGTGCTATATAATTTTAAAGTGAAATGGAGGAAAATGACTACTTAGGCGTATGCTCCTCTTATAAAGATTCTAATAAACACAAAGAAGAGTGATCTCTTCTGTCCAAAAGGGTAAACCAACTTTGAAAGAGAAAATAGAGCAATAGACAATATGCCATAAAAGTTATTTAATATCACTTTCTTTTGATTTTGATAGCGCTCAAAAGCGCTATTAACCATGCCACTAATGTGAACGATTTTGTTTAGTAGCACTTTAAAAGAGCTATTAAAGTACTAGTTTTTAAGATAAAAATTATAATTAATTAAAACAATAAGTTTAAAGGAGCCAAACGAAATTCGTGGGGGAAAATGAAAATTTTAGCACAAACAGTAGCGTCGGCCTGAACCGTTGCTAATATAAGAAAATAAGAATTAATTAAGACAATAACTAATAAGGAGGAAAACAAAATTTGTTATGGGAAATGAATATTTTTTCAAAAACAATAGCGTCAGCCTGAACCGTCGCTAATATAAAAAATAAATAATTATTTAAAATAATAACTAAATAGGAGGCAAACTAAATTGGTGGGTATAATGAAATTTTCACACAAACAGTAGCGTAGGTGCAAATAAATGTTTTATCAACACCAGGTATTTTTCTCGAAATCAAACCACTTTCAACATATTTTCATCACAAATGCACTCGAAGGACACATGCATTAAGTAGTGAAGAAGGAATGATTAAATGTATGTCCCTTTGTTCTTAGTCCGACGACGCTGGCTATATAGGTTATCGCTCGAATGCTCACCTCCACTCATGAACTTTAGTTTTATTCGTGCTATATACTTTTGAAGTGAAATGGAGGAAAATGACTACTTAGGCGTATGCTCGTCTTATAAAGATTCTAATAAAGACAAAGAAGAGTGATCTCTTCTGTCCAAAAGGGTAAACCAACTTGGAAAGAGAAAATAGAGCAACATAAAATATGCCATAAAAGTTATTTAATAGCACTTTCTTTTGTTTTTGATAGCGCTGAAAAGCGCTATTAACCGTGCCACTAATGTGAACGATTTTGTTTAGTAGCACTTTAAAAGAGCTATTAAAGTACTATTTTTTAATATAAAAATAATAATTAATTAAAATAATAAGTTTAAAGGAGCCAAACGAAATTCATGGGGGAAAATGAAAATTTTAGCACAAACAGTAGCGTCGGCCTGAACCGTCGCTAATATGAGAAAATAAGAATTAATTAAGACAATAACTAATTAGGTGGCAAAAGAAATTTCTTATGGGAAATGAATATTTTTTCAAAAACAATAGCGTCGGCCTGAACCATCGCAAATATAAAAAAATAAATAATTATTTAAAATAATAACTAAAAAGGAGGCAAACTAAATTGGTTGGTGTAATGAAATTTTCGCACAAACAGTAGCGTAGGTCCAAATAAACGTTTTGTCAACCCCAAGTATTTTTCTCAAAATCAAACCATTTTCAAAATATTTTCATAACAAATACACTCGAAGGACACATGCATTAAGTAGTGAAGAAGGAATAATTAAATGTATGTCCTTTTGTTCTTAGTCTGACGACGCTGGCTTTATAGGTTATCGCTCGAATGCATACCTTCACTCATGAACTTTAGTTTTATTCATGCTATATACTTTTGAAGTGAAATGAGGGAAAATGACTACTTGTGATATCTTATGTCTAAAAGGGTAAACCAACTTTGAAAGAGAAAATAGAGCAACATACAATATGCCATAAAAGTTATTTAATAGCACTTTCTTTTGTTTTTGATAGCGCTGAAAAGCGCTATTAACCGTGCCACTAATGTGAACGATTTTGTTTAGTAGCACTTTAAAAGAGCTATTAAAGTACTAGTTTTTAATATAAAAATAATAATTAATTAAAAAAAAAGTTTAAAGAAGACAAACGAAATTCGTGGGGGAAAATGAAAATTTTAGCACAAACAGTAGCGTCGGCCAGAACCGTCGCTAATATAAGAAAATAAGAATTAATTAAGACAATAAATAATAAGGAGGAAAACGAATTTTTTTATGAGAAATGAATATTTTTTCAAGAAAAATAGCGTCGGCCTGAACCGTCGCTAATATAAAAAATAAATAATTATTTAAAATAATAACAAAAAAGGAGGCAAACTAAATTGGTGGGTATAATGAAATTTTCGCACAAACAGTAGCGTAGGTCCAAATAAACGTTTTGTCAACACCAGGTATTTTTCTCGAAATCAAACCACTTTCAAGATATTTTCATAACAAATGCACTCGAAGGACACATGCATTAAGTAGTGAAGAAGGAATGATTAAATGTATGTCCCTTTGTTCTTAGTCCGACGACGGTGGCTGTATAGGTCACTACGAAAAAACAATTTTTGGCAGCGCATCTATGAAAGCGCTTTTAAGAGAAAGCGCTTTCGTAGCCTTTAAAAAAAATTCGCTTAAAAAAAGCGCTTTTATAGGGTTTCCTACGAAAGCGCTTTTGAAAAGCGCTCTTATAGGTGGCCCTATAAAAGCGCTTTTGAAAAGCGCTCTGAAAGGGGGACCTACGAAAGCGCTTTCTAAAGCGCTCTTATATGGGGGGCATACGAAAGCGCTTTTTACTTCAGAAGCGCTCTCATATGGGGGGCATACGAAAGCGCTTTTAAAAGCGCTTTCGTAGGTTGTTTTATAATTAAATTAAAAATCCCTAAATCTGATATTTGCCCTCACTTGGTAAGTTCGTTCGCTCCGAGTTCATCATTTCTTCGTCTTCTTCATTTCTTCGGTCTTCGTCATTGCCGCCATTTGTTCCGTCTTCTTCAGTCGTCGCCGCCGTTCGTTCCGTCTTCTCCATCTTGGTAAGTTTCTTCTTCTTCCATTATCTTCTTCCATTATCTGTTCCATTATCTGTTCATCTTATATTATTACTACATTTTACTAGTGTTAAACAAAAACCTACATCTTGAACAAGCTTAACCTACATTTTTGTTAAAGGCTATTGAAGTTTTATCATGAATATTTATTTTCTGTGTTTTGAGTATAATGCCATAATTTACTTGTTTTGAATTCTGAAAGTGAACTGAATGCTTAATTGCGCATTATCATCCACTTTGTTAATGAATGTGTATGACCTCAATTTAGTTTAACAGAAACTACAGGTTTCTTGAAAACTTCTTTAAAATGTTTCTGATTGAGTTGATCTAAGGAAGTTTTTTTATTAACTATTTTAAAGAAGTTTATGAAATAAATTTTGTCTTCCATCAGAAATTTTTTATGTTGACTTAGAATCGCCTTAAATTGGTTCAATGAAATTCCAGTATTGATTATGAGTAATGTTTAAGGAGGGATGGTAAATGTTGCTTCCACCAAGGTTTAGTTCCAGTTAACCATAGAATTAATTATTAGATTTGGACGGTTCAGATTGGTTACTAGCTCCTCTATTTTACTATAGAAAGACAAATTTTAAGTAAAAGCATTAGAGTTTGCTTAAAACACCGATTTTGTATAAAAGCTTAAAATACTGACTTTGGATAAAAGCATGTGAGTTTATATATTAAGACATTTTTTATCATTGGTGAGACTGTATTAAGGAGAGCCCCCAGTTTAGCATATTTTGTGTAGCAGAGTAACACACTAATGGACAATTCAATCTGGTTTGCGAGATGCTTAATATCAGTTTGTGTGTTTTTAAACTTTGATTTGATCGGCTGAGAATTGATTGGATCAAGGATCCAAGGCATTGGATCAGCTGATCATTCGTTGGACATTTAGTTAGTTTTCTAAATTTAGACTTTTGATTGATCTTGTTAAGGCACCACCAGATCAGCTGATCATTGGGTTAGTATTTTGACCGGTTATTGGGTTAGTATTTTGACCGGTTATTGATCAATCCAAGTTCTGTATGCCTCAATGATGTCAATGTTTTAAATATTTTCAATGCATTAAAATCAAAGAGTCTATGATTTTATGTATTATGGTTTGTATAAATGGATGTGATACAACATATGCATGAGTAGTTTTAGTTTGGTCGGTTAAAACCGTGCTGGTGTATTTTCTTCTATTTTAACTATTCAAGAGACTGCCATGCTGACTTTTCAGCAGGGCAATTTTTTTCTTGCAAGTTTTATCGGAGATTGAAATCAATTTTGTTCAACTAAAAACTTAGAAACATTTGTTTATAAGGTGATGATGATAATTAGGAATGAAATTATGTTGGATGTTCATGAGTTAGGTTAAACTTTGGATTGTTGAATTGAACAAAGTTTTAATTTCATGAGTAAATTTGACATTGAATTGAATATTGGGGTGTGATTCTTGAAGTTGACTTGTTAAACAATTATATGATTCTTGAATTGTGTTGAACTTTGTGTCTTGAAAATTCATGATATATTTGAATTATTGAATATGCATAAGTCTTGATTTCTTGAACAGTGTAAAAAGGATGAAAAGAGGAATAGGTTGATTGATGAGTATCTTTGTTTTAGAACAAGAGTCTAGAGTATAAATGTTAGATTCATGTTAGTTCATGGCTGTTGGTATCAAATCATGGTGAATTGGTGAATTTGATGTTGAATCCGGATAAATTTTGTTGATAACTTTTGGATGTCGAATTATACCGGAACTCTTGAATACCTTGTCAATTGAACTTTAAAATTGTTTGATGCCTATTCTTGCATTTTGTTACATTTGTGGATTAATGCGATTGAGTTACACCGTTTTTGTTGAGGTTTTTCAAGCCACTCTTTATTGAGGTATAAGGTTGTCCGGTATTAGAAGACCATGAAAATTGTTCAATTAATTATTTCTAATCGTTTAGAATAGTTTGTTTTGGTAATTGTCAAACACCAGTACCATTTCAATTGATTTCAGAACTAATTTTATGTGCGTTTTTGTGAATAAAATATGTTGTCCGGACTTGGTTCCCTGTACATATTTCGCCTTAATTTTCCGTTTGACATTTATCCGCATTTAATTGAATCTTTCGTGAATGTTAATGCTTAATTTTCTTGTTTCCGTTAGCAACTTCCGATTAACTTGTGTTATGATAACAATGCTGCCCCATTTCTAGTCTGAGTATCTTAAACCATTTCATCCTATTTCCATATGCAATGTGATATATGAACTTGTTACTAAAAATATGGTGAATCGTGTGAAGCATTTATTTAATAGTATCAGTTCATCGCATTAACCTTATGTTGACTTTGTGAATTCACTATTTCTAATATTTGTGTTGTATTATTGTCATAGCTTTCCCAAACATTGAAAATATATATGTGACATTTATTGTGAACCTTTATGTTAAAATAGTATATATCTTTCGACAATCGATCCGAAATATTGAATAACATTCTATGAAATTGCAGCGTTTCCCGGCCTAGTTCGACGTACGACGCTCATTCTCCGCGTTTCTTAGAGTTCGAAACATCTGAGAGGTAACTTTCTTCCTCAAATTACTGGTATATATTGTGATGAATTTGTCTTAAATTGTCTTTCGTATGTTGCATTTTCTTGATACGGATTCATTCCGTGTATACTTTGCGTTTTGACAGAAACGCAGTATACTACTGTTTTATGCACTAATTAGTTGATATGGATAAGACATGGATGTATTCCAATCAATTGTCGAAAGACTACGAGAATGGTGTTTCCGAGTTTGTTAAGTTTGCCGTTGCGCACGCCAAAGACCCCAGTCGTATGACATGTCCCTGTTTGTATTGCTGTTATGGGAACCGGGTTGACACAGTTAAGTTGGCATCGCATTTAATTCGGTATGGAATTGATAGGAGTTATACATGTTGGAATATGCATGGTGAGAAAAGTAACGGGAATGTTGAATCGGGGTATGCAAGGACCTATGTTTCAAATTATGATTGCACAGATACATACGATTATGATCGAGTCGAAGAAATTGCAGAAGCGCTTGAAGAAGATCTTAACGATTGTCCCAAAATGTTCGAGAGGTTGGTAAGCGATGCAGAGAAACCGTTGTATAATGGTTGTACAAAATTCACAAGATTGTCTGCGGTGTTAAAGTTGTACAACTTAAAAGCCGACAATGGATGGTCGGATAAAAGTTTCACAGAGTTATTAGCCCTTATGAAAGATATGCTACCAGAGGATAATGTTCTTCCCAATCGAACGTATGAGGCCAAAAAGATGTTGTACTCCATTGGCATGAGCTATGATAAGATACATGCGTGTCCAAAAGATTGCGTTTTGTTTCGAAACGAGTATGCATCGTTAAATGAGTGTCCTAAATGTGGTGCCCCTCGATATAAGAAAAAGTTGTCTCCGGCAAAAGTCTTATGGTATTTTCCTATAATCCCGAGATTTAGACGGATGTATCGTAGTGAAACCGATTCAAGACAATTGACTTGGCATTCAGATGAAAGAATTATTGATGGAAAATTTCGACATCCGGCAGATTCTCCACAGTGGATGAAAATTGATAATGATTATCCTGAATTTGGAAAAGAAGCAAGAAACCTTCGCTTGGCATTGTCTACTGATGGAATGAACCCACACGGTATTCAAAGTATCTCGCATAGCACATGGCCTGTGATTCTTATGATTTATAACCTACCTCCATGGCTATGTATGAAGCGTAAGTACATGATGCTGTCTATGTTAATTTCTGGGCCTAAACAACCAGGAAATGACATAGACGTATACTTGGAACCATTAATCGAAGATTTGAAGATTTTGTGGGAGAACGGTGTGGAGGTTTATGATGGTTATAGGAAAGAAAGTTTCAACTTGAGGGCGATGTTGTTTGGAACAATTAACGATTTTCCAGCATACAGCAATCTATCCGGGTATAGCATTAAAGGTGAAAAAGCGTGTCCTGTTTGTGAAGACGGAACCGATACCATGCGATTGAAACTTTGTCAGAAGAATGTCTTTCTCGGTCATCGTAGATTCTTAACTTCTAAACATTAGTATCGTGGATGGAGAAAAGAGTTCAACGGAGATACCAAACAACGTAGAGCTCCGCCTGGTTTGACAGGTGATCAAATTTTTGAAAAGGTGAAAGATGTGAATATTCAGTTTGGCAAGACTTTTGCACATAAATTTGTCACAGGTGGGTGGAAGAAGAGGTCGATTTTTTTTGAATTGCCATATTGGAAATCTTTGTACGTAAGACATTTTCTTGATATGATGCATATTGAAAAAAATGTATTTGACAGTGTTATTGGTACGTTACTCAATATAAAAGGGAAGTCTAAGGATGGCCTTAAATCAAGGGAGGACATGGTAGACATGGGAATAAGAACTGAACTGGGACCCGTGAAGAAAGGAAGACGGACATACCTACCACCTGCTGTTTACATTCTATCTAGAAAGGAGAAAAAAATATTGTGTAAGTTTCTGAGTGAAGTTAAAGTTCCAGAAGGCTACTCATCAGATATTAGAAGACTTGTGTCTATGAAAGACCTCAAGTTAAAGAGTTTAAAGACGCATGATTTCCATGTTATAATGGAACATTTTCTACCGATAGGTATACGTTCTATTCTGCCAGAAAAGGTAAGAAGCGCAATAACTAAATTGTGTTTTTTCTTCAAGTCAATTTGCAGTAAGGTGATCGATCCTGAGATCTTGCCAACATTGCAAAAAGAAAGAGTTGTTACTTTGTGTGAGCTTGAAATGTATTTTCCTCCCTCGTTTTTTGACATAATGGTTCATCTTGTCGTTCATCTTGTGAAAGAGACACAATTGTGCGGACCAGCTTATATGAGATGGATGTACCCTGCTGAACGTTATATGAAAATATTAAAAGGGTATGTGAAAAATCGGAGTCGACCAGAGGGTTGTATTGCCGAAAGATACATTGTTGAAGAAGCGGTTGAGTTTTGTACTGAATATTTGTCAAATGTTCAGTCAATTGGACTCCCCAAATCTGATGTTGTTGAAAAAAAAGAAGGTAAGAAGCTAATTGGAAATAAAGTTGTGACAGTATCAAGGGTCGAACGGGATCAAGTGCATTTGTATGTTCTGCACAATGAGATTGAGGTTGAGCCGTATGTTGAAATACACAAGGGTGTTCTTCGAGGTTTAAATTAGAATAGAAATGAGAATTGGATTGTACGAGAGCACAATCAAAGTTTCATACCATGGTTTAAGGAACATATTTATTCAAAGTATCGTTCAGATCCCGCCTTAGTGACAGAAAGGTTGAGATGTTTAGCATATGGTCCAAGTTTGGTTGCGTTTTCTTATAGCGCATACGCAATTAATGGATACACATTTTATACCAAAGAACAAGATGATAAAAGTACTGTGCAAAATAGTGGTGTCACCTTGGTAGCTGAAGCAATGCACATATCTAGTGTGAAGGACTTAAACCCGAAATTTACAAATTTGTCGTATTTTGGGGTTATCGAGCGCATTTGGGTCTTTGATTACGAGAAATTTCATATTCCTATATTCGGTTGCAAGTGGGTTGAAAATAATAATGGTATACGGATGGATAAGTCAGGATTTTTGCAAGTTGATCTTAACAGGGCGGGGTACAAAGATGAGCCTTTCATTCTAGCCTCTCAAGCTAAACAAGTGTTCTATGTCACTGATCTGACAAGTACGAAATGGTCTATAGTGCTTTTCTCTAACAAAGTAATTGATGAAAAGATTGGAGACCAAGGCGATACTGGTGTTGACATTGAATCTTTTACCAGAAATGATCAAAATGATAATGAATCATGCATTAGAAATGATCATAATGAGGGTATTTGGATCAATCCAACCGTCCGCGTTGTTACGAGACGAGTAGAACATATTCCTACCAAGAAAAGAAAGAGATGTTAGTGAAAAAGGTAATAGTATATATAATTATAGACAATGTCATTCAATAAAATGTATATATATGCCATTTCATTTTTTTCATTATAGTATAATATATATAGCCTATATCATTTCATTTTTTTCATTATAGTATAATATATATAGCCTATATCATTTCATTTTTTTCATTATAGTATAATATATATAGCCTATATCATTTCATTTTTTTCATTATAGTATAATATATATAGCCTATATCATCCAGTAAAATTTAAATATACGTCATTTCATTTTTTTGCTTTATGGAATTTTATGAAAATCATGTACTAGGACGGTCTGAGGCTATCAAAATTCATTCAAATGAAAATAACTTTATTGCATTGTAAATTGTTTGAAAAATAACTACATGTATGATGAGAGTATAAATTAACAGTTATCCATGTCTGATACTGCAGTGCAGGTGCTGAAAATTTGTTATCTGACATCTTAGTTTTTTGAAATATTTAGGATTGTTTTATTTATGTTTTGATGTAGGTATATTTCTTTTCATTCTTTATCAGTTCGTAACTATTTAATCATAAATTTAATAGTATCCATCTTTTCATTCTATTTAATCCATTGTCCGAAATATTGAATAACATTCTATGAATTTGCAGCGTTTCCCGGCCTAGTTCGACGTACAACGCTCATTCTCCGCGTTTCTTAGAGTTCGAAACATCTGAGAGGTAACTTTCTTCCTCAAATTACTGGTATATATTGTGATGAATTTGTCTTAAATTGTCTTTCGTATGTTGCATTTTCTTGATACGGATTCATTCCTTGTATACTTTGCGTTTTGACAGAAAATGTATCACGATGTTCCACAAGGAGATGTTCCACAAGATAATTCAGAAAATGTTCCACAAGGAGATGTTCCACAAGATAATGTTCCACAAGACACTTCAGATAAGGACATCACACGAGGCATAACTATCATGCGGGGAATCATCCGTGATAGAGATAGAGGTATTACGTATAATGTAGATTGGAATAATGATGACCAACTAATTGGGCCTAATTCTGCAAAGCTGACAAGCTACATTGGTACGCTTGTTCGTATGCACATTCCGATCACCACTACTAGCTGGAAAAAAGGTGAGTTGGATGCTAAAGAAAGAATTTGGACCGAGATAAAGGTATCATATATGGTTGTTGTTATTTGCTTTATTTTGACGAAAATATTGTTTTTAAATTACATATACTAACACCCTCAATGCGTATGTTTTTTTGTAGAGGTCTTTTAACATTGAAGATGCCCGCAAAAAGTATATAATGGGCTTGGCCGGAAAAAGACATAGAGGGTGGAGAAATTTTTTGACAAATAAGTTTCTTAAAGACGATGAAGGAAATTTTGTTGAAGAGAAACCTGAACGACCAAAAAAATATGAGAGCTTCATTACACCCGAAGAATGGGTTGCTTTTGTGGGCCAAAGAAAAGACGATAATTTCAAGAAAGTGAGTGCTGTAAATCGGGATAGAGCGTCAAAACCCGCATATCCATATAAAAAAGGTCGTTTGGGATCTGCACGCTTACAGGAAAAAATTGTAAGTAAATCTCAATTCTACGATCTTATTAATTATCTCAATGTGTATTATTAATTTGTAACAATGTGTATTGATGATTTTATTATTTGTAACAATGCGTAGTTGGAGGAGACGCAGAGTGACGAAACATCACTACTTGCACATGTGCTGTGGAAGGAAGCTCGTGTTGGCAGAGATAAAGTTGTTAACCCCGATCTGCAACATATTTATGATGAGTGTGTAAGTATACCATTATGTCTTTAATTAACATATAATTAACGTTGTGTCTTTAATTATCGATATTTAAATGAATTACAGGGGACTATATCGCAATCGGTATCCTCGGGTGATGACTCGAATATCAGGAGCGTACTCAGTCGAGCACTATGTGTTGCTGAGTATCCGGGACGAGTGAGGGGTAAAGGCCATGGTGTGACTCCTACCTCTCTGTATAACAATCCAAGAAAAAGAAATCCTAGCAATTCATAAGTGATGCAAACATTGCAGGATTTACAAGCACAAGTCCGTGAACTGCAGAGGGACAAAGAGATATATATGGCAGAAAGGAGCAGTTCACAATTGAAAGAAACTAGTGACAAGGCTAGTATCAACCGTCAACAAAATTTTCCCGAGGTAATTAAGATGATAATCCATTATATTTAGAGAAAGTATAATTATAACGGTTATTATTGTCAACATTAAAGGAAGTCTAACGGTTATTATTGGTTTAGGGCATTTCATGTTGTCAGCTGTATCTAGCGTCTCCGACTTATCGGGTAGTTGGCAAGGGAAAAGTGCACAACACCTCGGGAGATTTAATTCACCATAGATCGCTCCCGGATGGCCACATGAAGGTATCGGTTGATGTTTTTTTAGATATGAATGCATTGCTACCGGTACCTGACATTGTTGCGGAGACCACATTGCTGCGAGATGCAGTAGGATCTTTTGTGGCATGGCCATCAGAACTCATCTGCATAGATGATCAGGTATGTTGAAAACCATTATGAATCTTTAAGTATTCAACTGACAGTTCTGACCTGAATTTTATACATGGTAATTTTAGACTCCTGCATAACCCGCATCTAAGGATAAAGGGATTTTGCAGTGCGGCGAGTCTATTGCATCGCAAAGACAGGTACTTTTAAAGTGTTTCATTTATGATCGAAATAAAAAACTGCATAACTTTGTATCTTACATAATTCTATATGATTTTTAAGGTACCTTCTCAAGATCAGCCACAGCAGGTGAGCCAGAAAGATAGTAGGGTTCCACCTAAGAAGAAGGTTCCTGTCTGTAAATTTGTGCCTAGGTATCGACAGTGTCTGGAGACACTAGTTGGCACATCAGATTTGATGAATGATGGAATTCGTCAAATCGATGTGGATGAAATTGTCTTTGGTTTTTCATGTACCGAAACAATTGGATTAGAGGACATGGTACAAATCTTTCATCATCGAGAGTTAGGCATCAGTGTGATGCACTCGTACATCCGGTAACCCGATCAATATATTATTTAATTGGTTGAACATTTTTTTAAAACATTTAATTGAAATAGTCTAATATTAATTATGTTTTTATTTAAGGATGTTATTTGACAAATTGATGCGCGGGAATCAATTGTCAAATAGATTCTGTTTCGTGTCTTCCTCCCGTGTTAGCGGAGCAACAATTTCTAGGGAACCTGATTCAGTAAGAGAACAGTTGGTCGAAAGATTCAGGACAACTGCCAGTACAGAGAGCTTGTATCTTTTGCCTTATAATACAGGGTTAGATTTTCATTCTAAGCTCCTTTTAATATTTGTATTTTTTACATTAAAATTCGCTTCTAAATTGTTGCTTTAATTTATAGATGTCACTGGTTGTTGCTTGTAATCAATCCCATAAAAGAAGTGGTCTATTACCTGAATTCGGTTGACGGTGATTGGACAAATTATTCAGAAATGAAGCTAGTGATTGATACGTAAGTCACATTATTCTAAATATTCGTTTGTGTTTATATATTTAATTATTTCAATGTCATTGTTCTAAATAAATATTTTAATTTTGTCATCAGTTCAATACAAGTATTCCGATGTCAAAGGGGAGCACGAGTACCACGGTCTAGATCAAACAACATTAATTGGATCAAAGTACAGGTATATAAATTTCAACAATTTTGCTTATAATATTTATGCTACTTGATAAATCAATAGATGTGTATAATCTTATTTGTTTTTCTATGTAGTGCCCTCAACAACAAAACGACATAGATTGCGGATACTTTGTTTTGATGTTTATCAAAGAAATCATTCAAATGAATGAAATCGAGATTCCAATCACGATATGGATTTATACTTTGTTTTATTACTTATCGGATTTTGCATATAATTTATTACATTAAACTAAATCATGCATATATTTTATTTTGTAATGTAGTATTTTGATCAATACAATTGTCCATATTACTCGCCACGTCAATTGGAAGAACTCAAAGAGGAGTTGTGCCAATATTTTATTGAGCTAAGAATCTTATAATAAGGTACGAATACATTGTTGTGTGAAAATTGGTTAATTATGAATATATTGTTTTTTGTATACAACATTGACCGTGTTATTATGTTCATATTGCAGGATCAGGACCTTGGATATATATGTAGATTAGGATTGATTTACTTAGTGTTATATAGCTGATTTCTTAGGGTGTATTTTGTTACGTTTAAAAACATGTTAATATTGAATTACCATGGTGTATATATATTTTGGATATGAATTGATTATAATGGTATTTGTATATATATATATATATATATATATATATATATATATATATATATATATATATATATATATATATATATATATATATATATATATATATAATATTTGGTATTTGAATTACATTTGGTATTTGGATTAAAACTAATATATATTGGTATTTCTAGATTAGATTGTAAAATACCGGTTTAAGAATTACAGGTTTGCTGCAAAAAAATGCAAGTTTAGAAATTTTTTAAATTTTAGATTTTTCAGTAGAAAACCTATGAAAGCGCTTTTTTCTGAACAAAAAGCGCTCTTATAGGCCTACTTTATACGCATTCTGAATACACCTATGAAAGCACCTTTTCAGAAAAAAGCGCTCTCGTAGGCCTACCTATGAAAGCGCTTTTAAGAAAAAAGCGCTTTCATAGTTAGGCCTACGAGAGCGTTTTTTTCTGAACAAAAAGCGCTGCTAAAACCTTTAGCAGCGCCACCTACGAGAGCGCTTTTAAGCGCTTTTAAAGCCCAAAAAGAGCGCTTTCGTAAGTTATTTCTGGCATAGTGGGTTATCGCTCGAATGCTCACCTTCACTCATGAACTTTAGTTTTATTCGTGCTATATACTTTTAAAGTGAAATGGAGGAAAATGACTACTTAGGCGTATGCTCCTCTTATAAAGATTCTAATAAACACAAAGAAGAGTGATCTCTTTTGTCCAAAAGGGTAAACCAACTTTGAAAGAGAAAATAGAGCAACAGACAATATGCCATAAAAGTTATTTAATAGCACTTTCTTTTGTTTTTGATAGCGTTGAAAAGCGCTATTAACCGTGCCACTAATGTGAACGATTTTGTTTAGTAGCACTTTAAAAGAGCTATTAAAGTACTAGTTTTTAAGATAAAAATAACAATTAATTAAAATAATAAGTTTAAAGGAGCCAAACGAAATTCGTGGGAGAAAATGAAAATTTTAGCACAAAAAGTAGCGTCGGCCTGAACCATTGCTAATATAAGAAAATAAGAATTAATTAAGACAATAACTAATAAGGAGGCAAACAAAATTTGTTATGGGAAATGAATATTTTTTCAAAACCAATAGCGTCAGCCTGAACCGTCGCTAATATAAAAAAATAAATAATTATTTAAAATAATAACTAAATAGGAGGCAAACTAAATTGGTGGGTATAATGAAATTTTCGCACAAACAGTAGCGTAGGTCCAAATAAACGTTTTGTCAACACCAGGTATTTTTCTCGAAATCAAACCACTTTCAACATATTTTCATAACAAATGCACTCGAAGGACACATGCATTAAGTACTGAAGAAGGAATGATTAAATGTATGTCCCTTTGTTCTTAGTCTGACGACGCTGGCTATATAGGTTATCGCTCGAATGCTCACCTTCACTCATGAACTTTAGTTTTATTCGTGCTATATACTTTTGAAGTGAAATGGAGGAAAATGACTACTTAGGCGTATGCTCCTTTTATAAAGATTCTAATAAAGACAAAGAAGAGTGATCTCTTCTATCTAAAAGGGTAAACCAACTTTGAAAGAGAAAATAGAGCAACATACAATATGCCATAAAAGTTATTTAATAGCACTTACTTTTGTTTTTGATAGCCCTGAAAAGCACTATTAACCGTGCCACTAATGTGAACGATTTTGGTTAGTAGAACTTTAAATGAGCTATTAAAGTACTATTTTTTAATATAAAAATAATAATTAAATAAAACAATAAGTTTAAAGCAGCCAAACAAAATTCGTGGGAGGAAATGAAAATTCTAGCACAAACAGTAGCGTCGGCCTGAACCGTCGCTAATATAAGAAAATAAGAATTAATTAAGATAATAACTAATAAGGAGGCAAAAGAAATTTGTTACGGGAAATGAATATTTTTTCAAAAACAATAGCATCGGCTTGAACCGTCGCTAATATAAAAAAATAAATAATTATTTAAAATAATAACAAAAAAGGAGGCAAACTAAATTGGTGGGTATAATGAAAGTTTTGCACAAACAGTAGCGTAGGTCCAAATAAACGTTTTTTCAACACCAGGTATTTTTCTCGAAATCAAACCACTTTCAACATATTTTCATAACAAATGCACTCGAAGGACACATGCATTAAGTAGTGAAGAAGGAATGATTAAATGTATGTCCCTTTGTTCTTAGTCCGACGACGGTGGCTGTATAGGTTATCGCTCGAATGCTCACCTTTACTCATGAACTTTAGTTTTATTCGTGCTATATACTTTTAAAGTGAAATGGAGGAAATGACTACTTAGGCGTATGCTCCTCTTATAAAGATTCTAGTAAACACAAAGAAGAGTGATCTCTTCTGTCTAAAAGCGTAAACCAACTTTGAAAGAGAAAATATAGCAACATACAATATGCCATAAAAGTTATTTAATAGCACTTTCTTTTGTTTTTGATAGCGTTGAAAAGCACTATTAACCGTGCCACTAATGTGAACTATTTTGTTTAGTAGAACTTTAAATGAGCTATTAAAGTACTATTTTTTAATATAAAAATAATAATTAAATAAAACAATAAGTTTAAAGGATCCAAACGAAATTCGTGGGGTGAAATGAAAATTTTAGCACAAACAGTAGCGTCGGCCTGAACCGTCGCTAATATAAGAAAATAAGAATTAATTAAGATAATAACTAATAAGGAGGCAAAAGAAATTTGTTACGGGAAATGAATATTTTTTCAAAAACAATAGCATCGGCCTGAACCGTCGCTAATATAAAAAAATAAATAATTATTTAAAATAATAACAAAAAAGGAGGCAAACTAAATTGGTGGGTATAATGAAATTTTCGCACAAACAGTAGCGTCGGTCCAAATAAACGTTTTGTCAACACCAGGTATTTTTCTCGAAATCAAACCACTTTCAACATATTTTCATAACAAATTCACTCGAAGGACACATGCATTAAGTAGTGAAGAAGGAATTATTAAATGTATGTCCCTTTGTTCTTAGTCCGACGACGGTGGCTGTATAGGTTATCGCTCGAATGCTCACCTTCACTCATGAACTTTAGTTTTATTCGTGCTATATACTTTTAAAGTGAAATGGAGGAAAATGACTACTTAGGCGTATGCTTCTCTTATAAAGATTCTAATAAACACAAAGAAGAGTGATCTCTTCTGTCCAAAAGGGTAAACCAACTTTGAAAGAGAAAATAGAGCAACAGACAATATGCCATAAAAGTTATTTAATAGCACTTTCTTTTGTTTTTGATAGCGTTGAAAAGCGCTATTAACCGTGCCACTCATGTGAACGATTTTGTTTAGTAGCACTTTAAAAGAGCTATTAAAGTACTAGTTTTTAAGATAAAAATAACAATTAATTAAAATAATAAGTTTAAAGGAGCCAAACGAAATTTGTGGGAGAAAATGAAAATTTTAGCACAAAAAGTAGCGTCGGCCTGAACCATTGCTAATATAAGAAAATAAGAATTAATTAAGACAATAACTAATAAGGAAGCAAACGAAATTTGTTATGGGAAATGAATATTTTTTCAAAAACAATAGCGTCAGCCTGAACCGTCGCTAATATAAAAAAATAAATAATTATTTAAAATAATAACTAAATAGGAGGAAAACTAAATTGGTGGGTATAATGAAATTTTTGCACAAACAGTAGCGTAGGTCCAAATAAACGTTTTGTCAACACCAGGTATTTTTCTCGAAATCTAACCACTTTCAACATATTTTCATAACAAATGCACTCGAAGGACACATGCATTAAGTAGTGAAGAAGGAATGATTAAATGTATGTCCCTTTGTTCTTAGTTTGACGATGCTGGCTATATAGGTTATCGCTCGAATGCTCACTTTCACTCATGAACTTTAGTTTTATTCGTGCTATATACTTTTGAAGTGAAATGGAGGAAAATGACTACTTAGGCGTATGCTCCTCTTATAAAGATTCTAATAAACACAAAGAAGAGTGATCTCTTCTGTCCAAAAGGGTAAACCAACTTTGAAAGAGAAAATAGAGCAACAGACAATATGCCATAAAAGTTATTTAATAGCACTTTCTATTGTTTTTGATAGCGCTGAAAAGCGCTATTAACCGTGCCACTAATGTGAACGATTTTGTTTAGTAGCACTTTAAAAGAGCTATTAAAGTACTAGTTTTTAAGATAAAAATAATAATTAATTAAAACAATAAGTTTAAAGGAGCCAAACGAAATTCGTGGGGGGAAATGAAAATTTTAGCACAAACAGTAGCGTGGGCCTGAACCGTCGCTAATATAAGAAAATAAGAATTAATTAAGATAATAACTAATAAGGAGGCAAAAGAAATTTGTTACGGGAAATGAATATTTTTTCAAAAACAATAGCATCGGCCTGAACCGTCGCTAATATAAAAAAATAAATAATTATTTAAAATAATAACAAAAAAGGAGGCAAACTAAATTGGTGGGTATAATGAAATTTTCGCACAAACAGTAGCGTAGGTCCAAATAAACGTTTTGTCAACACCAGGTATTTTTCTCGAAATCAAACCACTTTCAACATATTTTCATAACAAATGCACTCGAAGGACACATGCATTAAGTAGTGAAGAAGGAATGATTAAATGTATGTCCCTTTGTTCTTAGTCTGACGATGCTGGCTATATAGGTTATCGCTCGAATGCTCACCTTCACTCATGAACTTTAGTTTTATTCGTGCTATATACTTTTGAAGTGAAATGGAGGAAAATGACTACTTAGGCGTATGCTCCTCTTATAAAGATTCTAATAAAGACAAAGAAGAGTGATCTCTTCTGTCTAAAAGGGTAAACCAACTTTGAAAGAGAAAATAGAGCAACATACAATATGCCATAAAAGTTATTTAATAGCACTTTCTTTTGTTTTTGATAGCGCTGAAAAGCACTATTAACCGTGCCACTAATGTGAACGATTTTGTTTAGTAGAACTTTAAATGAGCTATTAAAGTACTATTTTTTAATATAAAAATAATAATTAAATAAAACAATAAGTTTAAAGGAGCCAAACGAAATTCGTGGGGGGAAATGAAAATTCTAGCACAAACAGTAGCGTCGGCCTGAACCGTCGCTAATATAAGAAAATAAGAATTAATTAAGATAATAACTAATAAGGAGGCAAAAGAAATTTGTTACGGGAAATGAATATTTTTTCAAAAACAATAGCATCGGCTTGAACCGTCGCTAATATAAAAAAATAAATAATTATTTAAAATAATAACAAAAAAGGAGGCAAACTAAATTGGTGGGTATAATGAAAGTTTTGCACAAACAGTAGCGTAGGTCCAAATAAACGTTTTTTCAACACCAGGTATTTTTCTCGAAATCAAACCACTTTCAACATATTTTCATAACAAATGCACTCGAAGGACACATGCATTAAGTAGTGAAGAAGGAATGATTAAATGTATGTCCCTTTGTTCTTAGTCCGACGACGGTGGCTGTATAGGTTATCGCTCGAATGCTCACCTTTACTCATGAACTTTAGTTTTATTCGTGCTATATACTTTTAAAGTGAAATGGAGGAAATGACTACTTAGGCGTATGCTCCTCTTATAAAGATTCTAGTAAACACAAAGAAGAGTGATCTCTTCTGTCTAAAAGCGTAAACCAACTTTGAAAGAGAAAATATAGCAACATACAATATGCCATAAAAGTTATTTAATAGCACTTTCTTTTGTTTTTGATAGCGTTGAAAAGCACTATTAACCGTGCCACTAATGTGAACTATTTTGTTTAGTAGAACTTTAAATGAGCTATTAAAGTACTATTTTTTAATATAAAAATAATAATTAAATAAAACAATAAGTTTAAAGGATCCAAACGAAATTCGTGGGGTGAAATGAAAATTTTAGCACAAACAGTAGCGTCGGCCTGAACCGTCGCTAATATAAGAAAATAAGAATTAATTAAGATAATAACTAATAAGGAGGCAAAAGAAATTTGTTACGGGAAATGAATATTTTTTCAAAAACAATAGCATCGGCCTGAACCGTCGCTAATATAAAAAAATAAATAATTATTTAAAATAATAACAAAAAAGGAGGCAAACTAAATTGGTGGGTATAATGAAATTTTCGCACAAACAGTAGCGTCGGTCCAAATAAACGTTTTGTCAACACCAGGTATTTTTCTCGAAATCAAACCACTTTCAACATATTTTCATAACAAATTCACTCGAAGGACACATGCATTAAGTAGTGAAGAAGGAATTATTAAATGTATGTCCCTTTGTTCTTAGTCCGACGACGGTGGCTGTATAGGTTATCGCTCGAATGCTCACCTTCACTCATGAACTTTAGTTTTATTCGTGCTATATACTTTTAAAGTGAAATGGAGGAAAATGACTACTTAGGCGTATGCTTCTCTTATAAAGATTCTAATAAACACAAAGAAGAGTGATCTCTTCTGTCCAAAAGGGTAAACCAACTTTGAAAGAGAAAATAGAGCAACAGACAATATGCCATAAAAGTTATTTAATAGCACTTTCTTTTGTTTTTGATAGCGTTGAAAAGCGCTATTAACCGTGCCACTCATGTGAACGATTTTGTTTAGTAGCACTTTAAAAGAGCTATTAAAGTACTAGTTTTTAAGATAAAAATAACAATTAATTAAAATAATAAGTTTAAAGGAGCCAAACGAAATTTGTGGGAGAAAATGAAAATTTTAGCACAAAAAGTAGCGTCGGCCTGAACCATTGCTAATATAAGAAAATAAGAATTAATTAATACAATAACTAATAAGGAAGCAAACGAAATTTGTTATGGGAAATGAATATTTTTTCAAAAACAATAGCGTCAGCCTGAACCGTCGCTAATATAAAAAAATAAATAATTATTTAAAATAATAACTAAATAGGAGGAAAACTAAATTGGTGGGTATAATGAAATTTTTGCACAAACAGTAGCGTAGGTCCAAATAAACGTTTTGTCAACACCAGGTATTTTTCTCGAAATCTAACCACTTTCAACATATTTTCATAACAAATGCACTCGAAGGACACATGCATTAAGTAGTGAAGAAGGAATGATTAAATGTATGTCCCTTTGTTCTTAGTTTGACGATGCTGGCTATATAGGTTATCGCTCGAATGCTCACTTTCACTCATGAACTTTAGTTTTATTCGTGCTATATACTTTTGAAGTGAAATGGAGGAAAATGACTACTTAGGCGTATGCTCCTCTTATAAAGATTCTAATAAACACAAAGAAGAGTGATCTCTTCTGTCCAAAAGGGTAAACCAACTTTGAAAGAGAAAATAGAGCAACAGACAATATGCCATAAAAGTTATTTAATAGCACTTTCTATTGTTTTTGATAGCGCTGAAAAGCGCTATTAACCGTGCCACTAATGTGAACGATTTTGTTTAGTAGCACTTTAAAAGAGCTATTAAAGTACTAGTTTTTAAGATAAAAATAATAATTAATTAAAACAATAAGTTTAAAGGAGCCAAACGAAATTCGTGGGGGGAAATGAAAATTTTAGCACAAACAGTAGCGTGGGCCTGAACCGTCGCTAATATAAGAAAATAAGAATTAATTAAGATAATAACTAATAAGGAGGCAAAAGAAATTTGTTACGGGAAATGAATATTTTTTCAAAAACAATAGCATCGGCCTGAACCGTCGCTAATATAAAAAAATAAATAATTATTTAAAATAATAACAAAAAAGGAGGCAAACTAAATTGGTGGGTATAATGAAATTTTCGCACAAACAGTAGCGTAGGTCCAAATAAACGTTTTGTCAACACCAGGTATTTTTCTCGAAATCAAACCACTTTCAACATATTTTCATAACAAATGCACTCGAAGGACACATGCATTAAGTAGTGAAGAAGGAATGATTAAATGTATGTCCCTTTGTTCTTAGTCTGACGATGCTGGCTATATAGGTTATCGCTCGAATGCTCACCTTCACTCATGAACTTTAGTTTTATTCGTGCTATATACTTTTGAAGTGAAATGGAGGAAAATGACTACTTAGGCGTATGCTCCTCTTATAAAGATTCTAATAAAGACAAAGAAGAGTGATCTCTTCTGTCTAAAAGGGTAAACCAACTTTGAAAGAGAAAATAGAGCAACAGACAATATGCCATAAAAGTTATTTAATAGCACTTTCTTTTGTTTTTGATAGCGTTGAAAAGCGCTATTAACCGTGCCACTCATGTGAACGATTTTGTTTAGTAGCACTTTAAAAGAGCTATTAAAGTACTAGTTTTTAAGATAAAAATAACAATTAATTAAAATAATAAGTTTAAAGGAGCCAAACGAAATTTGTGGGAGAAAATGAAAATTTTAGCACAAAAAGTAGCGTCGGCCTGAACCATTGCTAATATAAGAAAATAAGAATTAATTAATACAATAACTAATAAGGAAGCAAACGAAATTTGTTATGGGAAATGAATATTTTTTCAAAAACAATAGCGTCAGCCTGAACCGTCGCTAATATAAAAAAATAAATAATTATTTAAAATAATAACTAAATAGGAGGAAAACTAAATTGGTGGGTATAATGAAATTTTTGCACAAACAGTAGCGTAGGTCCAAATAAACGTTTTGTCAACACCAGGTATTTTTCTCGAAATCTAACCACTTTCAACATATTTTCATAACAAATGCACTCGAAGGACACATGCATTAAGTAGTGAAGAAGGAATGATTAAATGTATGTCCCTTTGTTCTTAGTTTGACGATGCTGGCTATATAGGTTATCGCTCGAATGCTCACTTTCACTCATGAACTTTAGTTTTATTCGTGCTATATACTTTTGAAGTGAAATGGAGGAAAATGACTACTTAGGCGTATGCTCCTCTTATAAAGATTCTAATAAACACAAAGAAGAGTGATCTCTTCTGTCCAAAAGGGTAAACCAACTTTGAAAGAGAAAATAGAGCAACAGACAATATGCCATAAAAGTTATTTAATAGCACTTTCTATTGTTTTTGATAGCGCTGAAAAGCGCTATTAACCGTGCCACTAATGTGAACGATTTTGTTTAGTAGCACTTTAAAAGAGCTATTAAAGTACTAGTTTTTAAGATAAAAATAATAATTAATTAAAACAATAAGTTTAAAGGAGCCAAACGAAATTCGTGGGGGGAAATGAAAATTTTAGCACAAACAGTAGCGTGGGCCTGAACCGTCGCTAATATAAGAAAATAAGAATTAATTAAGATAATAACTAATAAGGAGGCAAAAGAAATTTGTTACGGGAAATGAATATTTTTTCAAAAACAATAGCATCGGCCTGAACCGTCGCTAATATAAAAAAATAAATAATTATTTAAAATAATAACAAAAAAGGAGGCAAACTAAATTGGTGGGTATAATGAAATTTTCGCACAAACAGTAGCGTAGGTCCAAATAAACGTTTTGTCAACACCAGGTATTTTTCTCGAAATCAAACCACTTTCAACATATTTTCATAACAAATGCACTCGAAGGACACATGCATTAAGTAGTGAAGAAGGAATGATTAAATGTATGTCCCTTTGTTCTTAGTCTGACGATGCTGGCTATATAGGTTATCGCTCGAATGCTCACCTTCACTCATGAACTTTAGTTTTATTCGTGCTATATACTTTTGAAGTGAAATGGAGGAAAATGACTACTTAGGCGTATGCTCCTCTTATAAAGATTCTAATAAAGACAAAGAAGAGTGATCTCTTCTGTCTAAAAGGGTAAACCAACTTTGAAAGAGAAAATAGAGCAACATACAATATGCCATAAAAGTTATTTAATAGCACTTTCTTTTGTTTTTGATAGCGCTGAAAAGCACTATTAACCGTGCCACTAATGTGAACGATTTTGTTTAGTAGAACTTTAAATGAGCTATTAAAGTACTATTTTTTAATATAAAAATAATAATTAAATAAAACAATAAGTTTAAAGGAGCCAAACGAAATTCGTGGGGTGAAATGAAAATTTTAGCACAAACAAAAGCGTCGGCCTGAACCGTCGCTAATATAAGAAAATAAGAATTAATTAAGATAATAACTAATAAGGAGGCAAAAGAAATTTGTTACGGGAAATGAATATTTTTTCAAAAACAATAGCATCGGCCTGAACCGTCGCTAATATAAAAAAATAAATAATTATTTAAAATAATAACTAAATAGGAGGAAAACTAAATTGGTGGGTATAATGAAATTTTCGCACAAACAGTAGCGTAGGTCCAAATAAACGTTTTGTCAACACCAGGTATTTTTCTCGAAATCTAACCACTTTCAACATATTTTCATAACAAATGCACTCGAAGGACACATCCATTAAGTTGTGAAGAAGGAATGATTAAATGTATGTCCCTTTGTTCTTAGTCCGACGACGGTGGTTGTATAGGTTATCGCTCGAATGCTCACCTTCACTCATGAACTTTAGTTTTATTCGTGCTATATACTTTTAAAGTGAAATGGAGGAAATGACTACTTAGGTGTATGCTCCTCTTATAAAGATTCTAATAAACACAAAGAAGAGTGATCTCTTCTGTCTAAAAGGGTAAACCAACTTTGAAAGAGAAAATAGAGCAACATACAATATGCCATAAAAGTTATTTAATAGCACTTTCTTTTGTTTTTGATAGCGCTGAAAAGCACTATTAACCGTGCCACTAATGTGAACGATTTTGTTTAGTAGAACTTTAAATGAGCTATTAAAGTACTATTTTTTAATATAAAAATAATAATTAAATAAAACAATAAGTTTAAAGGAGCCAAACGAAATTCGTGGGGTGAAATGAAAATTTTAGCACAAACAGTAGCGTCGGCCTGAACCGTCGCTAATATAAGAAAATAAGAATTAATTAAGATAATAACTAATAAGGAGGCAAAAGAAATTTGTTATGGGAAATGAATATTTTTTCAAAAACAATAGCATCGGCCTGAACCGTCGCTAATATAAAAAAATAAATAATTATTTAAAATAATAACAAAAAAGGAGGCAAACTAAATTGGTGGGTATAATGAAATTTTCGCACAAACAGTAGCGTAGGTCCAAATAAACGTTTTGTCAACACCAGGTATTTTTCTCGAAATCAAACCACTTTCAACATATTTTCATAACAAATGCACTCGAAGGACACATGCATTAAGTAGTGAAGAAGGAATGATTAAATGTATGTCCCTTTGTTCTTAGTCCGACGACGGTGGCTGTATAGGTTATCGCTCGAATGCTCACCTTCACTCATGAACTTTAGTTTTATTCGTGCTATATACTTTTAAAGTGAAATGGAGGAAAATGACTACTTAGGCGTATGCTTCTCTTATAAAGATTCTAATAAACACAAAGAAGAGTGATCTCTTCTGTCCAAAAGGGTAAACCAACTTTGAAAGAGAAAATAGAGCAACAGACAATATGCCATAAAAGTTATTTAATAGCACTTTCTTTTGTTTTTGATAGCGCTGAAAAGCGCTATTAACCGTGCCACTCATGTGAACGATTTTGTTTAGTAGCACTTTAAAAGAGCTATTAAAGTACTAGTTTTTAAGATAAAAATAACAATTAATTAAAATAATAAGTTTAAAGGAGCCAAACGAAATTTGTGGGAGAAAATGAAAATTTTAGCACAAAAAGTAGCGTCGGCCTGAACCATTGCTAATATAAGAAAATAAGAATTAATTAAGACAATAACTAATAAGGAGGCAAACGAAATTTGTTATGGGAAATGAATATTTTTTCAAAAACAATAGCGTCAGCCTGAACCGTCGCTAATATAAAAAAATAAATAATTATTTAAAATAATAACTAAATAGGAGGAAAACTAAATTGGTGGGTATAATGAAATTTTCGCACAAACAGTAGCGTAGGTCCAAATAAACGTTTTGTCAACACCAGGTATTTTTCTCGAAATCTAACCACTTTCAACATATTTTCATAACAAATGCACTCGAAGGACACATGCATTAAGTAGTGAAGAAGGAATGATTAAATGTATGTCCCTTTGTTCTTAGTTTGACGACGCTGGCTATATAGGTTATCGCTCGAATGCTCACTTTCACTCATGAACTTTAGTTTTATTCGTGCTATATACTTTTGAAGTGAAATGGAGGAAAATGACTACTTAGGCGTATGCTCCTCTTATAAAGATTCTAATAAAGACAAAGAAGAGTGATCTCTTCTGTCCAAAAGGGTAAACCAACTTTGAAAGAGAAAATAGAGCAACAGACAATATGCCATAAAAGTTATTTAATAGCACTTTCTTTTGTTTTTGATAGCGCTGAAAAGCGCTATTAACCGTGCCACTAATGTGAACGATTTTGTTTAGTAGCACTTTAAAAGAGCTATTAAAGTACTAGTTTTTAAGATAAAAATAATAATTAATTAAAACAATAAGTTTAAAGGAGCCAAACGAAATTCGTGGAGGGAAATGAAAATTTTAGCACAAACAGTAGCGTCGGCCTGAACCGTCGCTAATATAAGAAAATAAGAATTAATTAAGATAATAACTAATAAGGAGGCAAAAGAAATTTGTTACGGGAAATGAATATTTTTTCAAAAACAATAGCATCGGCCTGAACCGTCGCTAATATAAAAAATAAATAATTATTTAAAATAATAACTAAATAGGAGGAAAACTAAATTGGTGGGTATAATGAAATTTTCGCACAAACAGTAGCGTAGGTCCAAATAAACGTTTTGTCAACACCAGGTATTTTTCTCGAAATCTAACCACTTTCAACATATTTTCATAACAAATGCACTCGAAGGACACATCCATTAAGTTGTGAAGAAGGAATGATTAAATGTATGTCCCTTTGTTCTTAGTCCGACGACGGTGGCTATATAGGTTATCGCTCGAATGCTCACCTTCACTCATGAACTTTAGTTTTATTCGTGCTATATACTTTTAAAGTGAAATGGAGGAAATGACTACTTAGGTGTATGCTCCTCTTATAAAGATTCTAATAAACACAAAGAAGAGTGATCTCTTCTGTCTAAAAGGGTAAACCAACTTTGAAAGAGAAAATAGAGCAACATACAATATGCCATAAAAGTTATTTAATAGCACTTTCTTTTGTTTTTGATAGCGCTGAAAAGCACTATTAACCGTGCCACTAATGTGAACGATTTTGTTTAGTAGAACTTTAAATGAGCTATTAAAGTACTATTTTTTAATATAAAAATAATAATTAAATAAAACAATAAGTTTAAAGGAGCCAAACGAAATTCGTGGGGTGAAATGAAAATTTTAGCACAAACAGTAGCGTCGGCCTGAACCGTCGCTAATATAAGAAAATAAGAATTAATTAAGATAATAACTAATAAGGAGGCAAAAGAAATTTGTTACGGGAAATGAATATTTTTTCAAAAACAATAGCATCGGCCTGAACCGTCGCTAATATAAAAAAATTAATAATTATTTAAAATAATAACAAAAAAGGAGGCAAACTAAATTGGTGGGTATAATGAAATTTTCGCACAAACAGTAGCGTAGGTCCAAATAAACGTTTTGTCAACACCAGGTATTTTTCTCGAAATCTAACCACTTTCAACATATTTTCATAACAAATGCACTCGAAGGACACATCCATTAAGTTGTGAAGAAGGAATGATTAAATGTATGTCCCTTTGTTCTTAGTCCGACGACGGTGGCTGTATAGGTTATCGCTCGAATGCTCACCTTCACTCATGAACTTTAGATTTATTCGTGCTATATACTTTTAAAGTGAAATGGAGGAAATGACTACTTAGGTGTATGCTCCTCTTATAAAGATTCTAATAAACACAAAGAAGAGTGATCTCTTCTGTCTAAAAGGGTAAACCAACTTTGAAAGAGAAAATAGAGCAACATACAATATGCCATAAAAGTTATTTAATAGCACTTTCTTTTGTTTTTGATAGCGCTGAAAAGCACTATTAACCGTGCCACTAATGTGAACGATTTTGTTTAGTAGAACTTTAAATGAGCTATTAAAGTACTATTTTTTAATATAAAAATAATAATTAAATAAAACAATAAGTTTAAAGGAGCCAAACGAAATTCGTGGGGTGAAATGAAAATTTTAGCACAAACAGTAGCGTCGGCCTGAACCGTCGCTAATATAAGAAAATAAGAATTAATTAAGATAATAACTAATAAGGAGGCAAAAGAAATTTGTTATGGGAAATGAATATTTTTTCAAAAACAATAGCATCGGCCTGAACCGTCGCTAATATAAAAAAATAAATAATTATTTAAAATAATAACAAAAAAGGAGGCAAACTAAATTGGTGGGTATAATGAAATTTTCGCACAAACAGTAGCGTAGGTCCAAATAAACGTTTTGTCAACACCAGGTATTTTTCTCGAAATCAAACCACTTTCAACATATTTTCATAACAAATGCACTCGAAGGACACATGCATTAAGTAGTGAAGAAGGAATGATTAAATGTATGTCCCTTTGTTCTTAGTCCGACGACGGTGGCTGTATAGGTTATCGCTCGAATGCTCACCTTCACTCATGAACTTTAGTTTTATTCGTGCTATATACTTTTAAAGTGAAATGGAGGAAAATGACTACTTAGGCGTATGCTTCTCTTATAAAGATTCTAATAAACACAAAGAAGAGTGATCTCTTCTGTCCAAAAGGGTAAACCAACTTTGAAAGAGAAAATAGAGCAACAGACAATATGCCATAAAAGTTATTTAATAGCACTTTCTTTTGTTTTTGATAGCGCTGAAAAGCGCTATTAACCGTGCCACTCATGTGAACGATTTTGTTTAGTAGCACTTTAAAAGAGCTATTAAAGTACTAGTTTTTAAGATAAAAATAACAATTAATTAAAATAATAAGTTTAAAGGAGCCAAACGAAATTTGTGGGAGAAAATGAAAATTTTAGCACAAAAAGTAGCGTCGGCCTGAACCATTGCTAATATAAGAAAATAAGAATTAATTAAGACAATAACTAATAAGGAGGCAAACGAAATTTGTTATGGGAAATGAATATTTTTTCAAAAACAATAGCGTCAGCCTGAACCGTCGCTAATATAAAAAAATAAATAATTATTTAAAATAATAACTAAATAGGAGGAAAACTAAATTGGTGGGTATAATGAAATTTTCGCACAAACAATAGCGTAGGTCCAAATAAACGTTTTGTCAACACCAGGTATTTTTCTCGAAATCTAACCACTTTCAACATATTTTCATAACAAATGCACTCGAAGGACACATGCATTAAGTAGTGAAGAAGGAATGATTAAATGTATGTCCCTTTGTTCTTAGTTTGACGACGCTGGCTATATAGGTTATCGCTCGAATGCTCACTTTCACTCATGAACTTTAGTTTTATTCGTGCTATATACTTTTGAAGTGAAATGGAGGAAAATGACTACTTAGGCGTATGCTCCTCTTATAAAGATTCTAATAAAGACAAAGAAGAGTGATCTCTTCTGTCCAAAAGGGTAAACCAACTTTGAAAGAGAAAATAGAGCAACAGACAATATGCCATAAAAGTTATTTAATAGCACTTTCTTTTGTTTTTGATAGCGCTGAAAAGCGCTATTAACCGTGCCACTAATGTGAACGATTTTGTTTAGTAGCACTTTAAAAGAGCTATTAAAGTACTAGTTTTTAAGATAAAAATAATAATTAATTAAAACAATAAGTTTAAAGGAGCCAAACGAAATTCGTGGAGGGAAATGAAAATTTTAGCACAAACAGTAGCGTCGGCCTGAACCGTCGCTAATATAAGAAAATAAGAATTAATTAAGATAATAACTAATAAGGAGGCAAAAGAAATTTGTTACGGGAAATGAATATTTTTTCAAAAACAATAGCATCGGCCTGAACCGTCGCTAATATAAAAAATAAATAATTATTTAAAATAATAACTAAATAGGAGGAAAACTAAATTGGTGGGTATAATGAAATTTTCGCACAAACAGTAGCGTAGGTCCAAATAAACGTTTTGTCAACACCAGGTATTTTTCTCGAAATCTAACCACTTTCAACATATTTTCATAACAAATGCACTCGAAGGACACATCCATTAAGTTGTGAAGAAGGAATGATTAAATGTATGTCCCTTTGTTCTTAGTCCGACGACGGTGGCTATATAGGTTATCGCTCGAATGCTCACCTTCACTCATGAACTTTAGTTTTATTCGTGCTATATACTTTTAAAGTGAAATGGAGGAAATGACTACTTAGGTGTATGCTCCTCTTATAAAGATTCTAATAAACACAAAGAAGAGTGATATCTTCTGTCTAAAAGGGTAAACCAACTTTGAAAGAGAAAATAGAGCAACATACAATATGCCATAAAAGTTATTTAATAGCACTTTCTTTTGTTTTTGATAGCGCTGAAAAGCACTATTAACCGTGCCACTAATGTGAACGATTTTGTTTAGTAGAACTTTAAATGAGCTATTAAAGTACTATTTTTTAATATAAAAATAATAATTAAATAAAACAATAAGTTTAAAGGAGCCAAACGAAATTCGTGGGGTGAAATGAAAATTTTAGCACAAACAGTAGCGTCGGCCTGAACCGTCGCTAATATAAGAAAATAAGAATTAATTAAGATAATAACTAATAAGGAGGCAAAAGAAATTTGTTACGGGAAATGAATATTTTTTCAAAAACAATAGCATCGGCCTGAACCGTCGCTAATATAAAAAAATTAATAATTATTTAAAATAATAACAAAAAAGGAGGCAAACTAAATTGGTGGGTATAATGAAATTTTCGCACAAACAGTAGCGTAGGTCCAAATAAACGTTTTGTCAACACCAGGTATTTTTCTCGAAATCAAACCACTTTCAACATATTTTCATAACAAATGCACTCGAAGGACACATGCATTAAGTAGTGAAGAAGGAATGATTAAATGTATGTCCCTTTGTTCTTAGTCCGACGACGGTGGCTGTATAGGTTATCGCTCGAATGCTCACCTTCACTCATGAACTTTAGTTTTATTCGTGCTATATACTTTTAAAGTGAAATGGAGGAAAATGACTACTTAGGCGTATGCTTCTCTTATAAAGATTCTAATAAACACAAAGAAGAGTGATCTCTTCTGTCCAAAAGGGTAAACCAACTTTGAAAGAGAAAATAGAGCAACAGACAATATGCCATAAAAGTTATTTAATAGCACTTTCTTTTGTTTTTGATAGCGCTGAAAAGCGCTATTAACCGTGCCACTCATGTGAACGATTTTGTTTAGTAGCACTTTAAAAGAGCTATTAAAGTACTAGTTTTTAAGATAAAAATAACAATTAATTAAAATAATAAGTTTAAAGGAGCCAAACGAAATTTATGGGAGAAAATGAAAATTTTAGCACAAAAAGTAGCGTCGGCCTGAACCATTGCTAATATAAGAAAATAAGAATTAATTAAGACAATAACTAATAAGGAGGCAAACGAAATTTGTTATGGGAAATGAATATTTTTTCAAAAACAATAGCGTCAGCCTGAACCGTCGCTAATATAAAAAAATAAATAATTATTTAAAATAATAACTAAATAGGAGGAAAACTAAATTGGTGGGTATAATGAAATTTTCGCACAAACAGTAGCGTAGGTCCAAATAAACGTTTTGTCAACACCAGGTATTTTTCTCGAAATCTAACCACTTTCAACATATTTTCATAACAAATGCACTCGAAGGACACATGCATTAAGTAGTGAAGAAGGAATGATTAAATGTATGTCCCTTTGTTCTTAGTTTGACGACGCTGGCTATATAGGTTATCGCTCGAATGCTCACTTTCACTCATGAACTTTAGTTTTATTCGTGCTATATACTTTTGAAGTGAAATGGAGGAAAATGACTAATTAGGCGTATGCTCCTCTTATAAAGATTCTAATAAAGACAAAGAAGAGTGATCTCTTCTGTCCAAAAGGGTAAACCAACTTTGAAAGAGAAAATAGAGCAACAGACAATATGCCATAAAAGTTATTTAATAGCACTTTCTTTTGTTTTTGATAGCGCTGAAAAGCGCTATTAACCGTGCCACTAATGTGAACGATTTTGTTTAGTAGCACTTTAAAAGAGCTATTAAAGTACTAGTTTTTAAGATAAAAATAATAATTAATTAAAACAATAAGTTTAAAGGAGCCAAACGAAATTCGTGGGGGGAAATGAAAATTTTAGCACAAACAGTAGCGTCGGCCTGAACCGTCGCTAATATAAGAAAATAAGAATTAATTAAGATAATAACTAATAAGGAGGCAAAAGAAATTTGTTACGGGAAATGAATATTTTTTCAAAAACAATAGCATCGGCCTGAACCGTCGCTAATATAAAAAAATAAATAATTATTTAAAATAATAACTAAATAGGAGGAAAACTAAATTGGTGGGTATAATGAAATTTTCGCACAAACAGTAGCCTAGGTCCAAATAAACGTTTTGTCAACACCAGGTATTTTTCTCGAAATCTAACCACTTTCAACATATTTTCATAACAAATGCACTCGAAGGACACATCCATTAAGTTGTGAAGAAGGAATGATTAAATGTATGTCCCTTTGTTCTTAGTCCGACGACGGTGGCTGTATAGGTTATCGCTCGAATGCTCACCTTCACTCATGAACTTTAGTTTTATTCGTGCTATATACTTTTAAAGTGAAATGGAGGAAATGACTACTTAGGTGTATGCTCCTCTTATAAAGATTCTAATAAACACAAAGAAGAGTGATCTCTTCTGTCTAAAAGGGTAAACCAACTTTGAAAGAGAAAATAGAGCAACATACAATATGCCATAAAAGTTATTTAATAGCACTTTCTTTTGTTTTTGATAGCGCTGAAAAGCACTATTAACCGTGCCACTAATGTGAACGATTTTGTTTAGTAGAACTTTAAATGAGCTATTAAAGTACTATTTTTTAATATAAAAATAATAATTAAATAAAACAATAAGTTTAAAGGAGCCAAACGAAATTCGTGGGGTGAAATGAAAATTTTAGCACAAACAGTAGCGTCGGCCTGAACCGTCGCTAATATAAGAAAATAAGAATTAATTAAGATAATAACTAATAAGGAGGCAAAAGAAATTTGTTACGGGAAATGAATATTTTTTCAAAAACAATAGCATCGGCCTGAACCGTCGCTAATATAAAAAAATTAATAATTATTTAAAATAATAACAAAAAAGGAGGCAAACTAAATTGGTGGGTATAATGAAATTTTCGCACAAACAGTAGCGTAGGTCCAAATAAACGTTTTGTCAACACCAGGTATTTTTCTCGAAATCAAACCACTTTCAACATATTTTCATAACAAATGCACTCGAAGGACACATGCATTAAGTAGTGAAGAAGGAATGATTAAATGTATGTCCCTTTGTTCTTAGTCCGACGACGGTGGCTGTATAGGTTATCGCTCGAATGCTCACCTTCACTCATGAACTTTAGTTTTATTCGTGCTATATACTTTTAAAGTGAAATGGAGGAAAATGACTACTTAGGCGTATGCTTCTCTTATAAAGATTCTAATAAACACAAAGAAGAGTGATCTCTTCTGTCCAAAAGGGTAAACCAACTTTGAAAGAGAAAATAGAGCAACAGACAATATGCCATAAAAGTTATTTAATAGCACTTTCTTTTGTTTTTGATAGCGCTGAAAAGCGCTATTAACCGTGCCACTCATGTGAACGATTTTGTTTAGTAGCACTTTAAAAGAGCTATTAAAGTACTAGTTTTTAAGATAAAAATAACAATTAATTAAAATAATAAGTTTAAAGGAGCCAAACGAAATTTGTGGGAGAAAATGAAAATTTTAGCACAAAAAGTAGCGTCGGCCTGAACCATTGCTAATATAAGAAAATAAGAATTAATTAAGACAATAACTAATAAGGAGGCAAACGAAATTTGTTATGGGAAATGAATATTTTTTCAAAAACAATAGCGTCAGCCTGAACCGTCGCTAATATAAAAAAATAAATAATTATTTAAAATAATAACTAAATAGAAGGAAAACTAAATTGGTGGGTATAATGAAATTTTCGCACAAACAGTAGCGTAGGTCCAAATAAACATTTTGTCAACACCAGGTATTTTTCTCGAAATCTAACCACTTTCAACATATTTTCATAACAAATGCACTCGAAGGACACATGCATTAAGTAGTGAAGAAGGAATGATTAAATGTATGTCCCTTTGTTCTTAGTTTGACGACGCTGGCTATATAGGTTATCGCTCGAATGCTCACTTTCACTCATGAACTTTAGTTTTATTCGTGCTATATACTTTTGAAGTGAAATGGAGGAAAATGACTACTTAGGCGTATGCTCCTCTTATAAAGATTCTAATAAACACAAAGAAGAGTGATCTCTTCTGTCCAACAGGGTAAACCAACTTTGAAAGAGAAAATAGAGCAACAGACAATATGCCATAAAAGTTATTTAATAGCACTTGCTTTTGTTTTTGATAGCGCTGAAAAGCGCTATTAACCGTGCCACTAATGTGAACGATTTTGTTTAGTAGCACTTTAAAAGAGCTATTAAAGTACTAGTTTTTAAGATAAAAATAATAATTAATTAAAACAATAAGTTTAAAGGAGCCAAACGAAATTCGTGGGGGGAAATGAAAATTTTAGCACAAACAGTAGCGTCGGCCTGAACCGTCGCTAATATAAGAAAATAAGAATTAATTAAGATAATAACTAATAAGGAGGCAAAAGAAATTTGTTACGGGAAATGAATATTTTTTCAAAAACAATAGCATCGGCCTGAACCGTCGCTAATATAAAAAAATAAATAATTATTTAAAATAATAACAAAAAAGGAGGCAAACTAAATTGGTGGGTATAATGAAATTTTCGCACAAACAGTAGCGTAGGTCCAAATAAACGTTTTGTCAACACCAGGTATTTTTCTCGAAATCAAACCACTTTCAACATATTTTCATAACAAATGCACTCGAAGGACACATGCATTAAGTAGTGAAGAAGGAATGATTAAATGTATGTCCCTTTGTTCTTAGTCCGACGACGGTGGCTGTATAGGTTATCGCTCGAATGCTCACCTTCACTCATGAACTTTAGTTTTATTCGTGCTATATACTTTTGAAGTGAAATGGAGGAAAATGACTACTTAGGCGTATGCTCCTCTTATAAAGATTCTAATAAAGACAAAGAAGAGTGATCTCTTCTGTCTAAAAGGGTAAACCAACTTTGAAAGAGAAAATAGAGCAACATACAATATGCCATAAAAGTTATTTAATAGCACTTTCTTTTGTTTTTGATAGCGCTGAAAAGAACTATTAACCGTGCCACTAATGTGAGCGATTTTGTTTAGTAGAACTTTAAATGAGCTATTAAAGTACTATTTTTTAATATAAAAATAATAATTAAATAAAACAATAAGTTTAAAGGAGCCAAACGAAATTCGTGGGGGGAAATGAAAATTTTAGCACAAACAGTAGCGTCGGCCTGAACCGTCGCTAATATAAGAAAATAAGAATTAATTAAGATAATAACTAATAAGGAGGCAAAAGAAATTTGTTACGGGAAATGAATATTTTTTCGAAAACAATAGCATCGGCCTGAACCGTCGCTAATATAAAAAAATAAATAATTATTTAAAATAATAACAAAAAAGGAGGCAAACTAAATTGGTGGGTATAATGAAATTTTCGCACAAACAGTAGCGTAGGTCCAAATAAACGTTTTGTCAACACCAGGTATTTTTCTCGAAATCAAACCACTTTCAACATATTTTCATAACAAATGCACTCGAAGGACACATGCATTAAGTAGTGAAGAAGGAATGATTAAATGTATGTCCCTTTGTTCTTAGTCCGACGACGGTGGCTGTATAGGTTATCGCTCGAATGCTCACCTTCACTCATGAACTTTAGTTTTATTCGTGCTATATACTTTTAAAGTGAAATGGAGGAAAATGACTACTTAGGCGTATGCTCCTCTTATAAAGATTCTAATAAACACAAAGAAGAGTGATCTCTTCTGTCCAAAAGGGTAAACCAACTTTGAAAGAGAAAATAGAGCAACAGACAATATGCCATAAAAGTTATTTAATAGCACTTTCTTTTGTTTTTGATAGCGCTGAAAAGCGCTATTAACCGTGCCACTAATGTGAACGATTTTGTTTAGTAGCACTTTAAAAGAGCTATTAAAGTACTAGTTTTTAAGATAAAAATAATAATTAATTAAAATAATAAGTTTAAAGGAGCCAAACGAAATTCGTGGGAGAAAAAGAAAATTTTAGGACAAAAAGTAGCGTCGGCCTGAACCGTTGCTAATATAAGAAAATAAGAATTAATTAAGACAATAACTAATAAGGAGGCCAACAAAATTTGTTATGGGAAATGAATATTTTTTCAAAAACAATATCGTCAGCCTGAACCGTCGCTAATATAAAAAAATAAATAATTATTTAAAATAATAACTAAATAGGAGGCAAACTAAATTGGTGGGTATAATGAAATTTTCACACAAACAGTAGCGTAGGTCCAAATAAACGTTTTGTCAACACCAGGTATTTTTCTCGAAATATGACCACTTTCAACATATTTTCATAACAAATGCATTCGAAGGACACATGCATTAAGTAGTGAAGAAGGAATGATTAAATGTATGTCCCTTTGTTCTTAGTTTGACGACGCTGGCTATATATGTTATCGCTCGAATGCTCACCTTCACTCATGAACTTTAGTTTTATTCGTGCTATATACTTTTGAAGTGAAATGGAGGAAAATGACTACTTAGGCGTATGCTCCTCTTATAAAGATTCTAATAAAGACAAAGAAGAGTGATCTCTTCTGTCTAAAAGGGTAAACAACCTTTGAATGAGAAAATAGAGCAACATACAATATGCCATAAAAGTTATTTAATAGCACTTTCTTTTGTTTTTGATAGCGCTGAAAAGCACTATTAACCGTGCCACTAATGTGAACGATTTTGTTTAGTAGCACTTTAAAAGAGCTATTAAAGTACTAGTTTTTAAGATAAAAATAATAATTAATTAAAACAATAAGTTTAAAGGAGCCAAACGAAATTCGTGGGGGGAAATGAAAATTTTAGCACAAACAGTAGCGTCGGCCTGAACCGTCGCTAATATAAGAAAATAAGAATTAATTAAGATAATAACTAATAAGGAGGCAAAAGAAATTTGTTACGGGAAATGAATATTTTTTCAAAAACAATAGCATCGGCCTGAACCGTCGCTAATATAAAAAAATAAATAATTATTTAAAATAATAACAAAAAAGGAGGCAAACTAAATTGGTGGGTATAATGAAATTTTCGCTCAAACAGTAGCGTAGGTCCAAATAAACGTTTTGTCAACACCAGGTATTTTTCTCGAAATCAAACCACTTTCAACATATTTTCATAACAAATGCACTCGAAGGACACATGCATTAAGTAGTGAAGAAGGAATGATTAAATGTATGTCCCTTTGTTCTTAGTCTGACGACGCTGGCTATATAGGTTATCGCTCGAATGCTCACCTTCACTCATGAACTTTAGTTTTATTCGTGCTATATACTTTTGAAGTGAAATGGAGGAAAATGACTACTTAGGCGTATGCTCCTCTTATAAAGATTCTAATAAAGACAAAGAAGAGTGATCTCTTCTGTCTAAAAGGGTAAACCAACTTTGAAAGAGAAAATAGAGCAACATACAATATGCCATAAAAGTTATTTAATAGCACTTTCTTTTGTTTTTGATAGCGCTGAAAAGAACTATTAACCGTGCCACTAATGTGAACGATTTTGTTTAGTAGAACTTTAAATGAGCTATTAAAGTACTATTTTTTAATATAAAAATAATAATTAAATAAAACAATAAGTTTAAAGGAGCCAAACGAAATTCGTGGGGGGAAATGAAAATTTTAGCACAAACAGTAGCGTCGGCCTGAACCGTCGCTAATATAAGAAAATAAGAATTAATTAAGATAATAACTAATAAGGAGGCAAAAGAAATTTGTTACGGGAAATGAATATTTTTTCAAAAACAATAGCATCGGCCTGAACCGTCGCTAATATAAAAAAATAAATAATTATTTAAAATAATAACAAAAAAGGAGGCAAACTAAATTGGTGGGTATAATGAAATTTTCGCACAAAGAGTAGCGCAGGTCCAAATAAACGTTTTTTCAACACCAGGTATTTTTCTCGAAATCAAACCACTTTCAACATATTTTCATAACAAATGCACTCGAAGGACACATGCATTAAGTAGTGAAGAAGGAATGATTAAATGTATGTCCCTTTGTTCTTAGTCCGACGACGGTGGCTGTATAGGTTATCGCTCGAATGCTCACCTTCACTCATGAACTTTAGTTTTATTCGTGCTATATACTTTTAAAGTGAAATGGAGGAAATGACTACTTAGGCGTATGCTCCTCTTATAAAGATTCTAATAAACACAAAGAAGAGTGATCTCTTCTGTCCAAAAGGGTAAACCAACTTTGAAAGAGAAAATAGAGCAACAGACAATATGCCATAAAAGTTATTTAATAGCACTTTCTTTTGTTTTTGATAGCGCTGAAAAGTGCTATTAACCGTGCCACTAATGTGAACGATTTTGTTTAGTAGCACTTTAAAAGAGCTATTAAAGTACTAGTTTTTAAGATAAAAATAATAATTAATTAAAACAATAAGTTTAAAGGAGCCAAACGAAATTCGTGGGGGGAAATGAAAATTTTAGCACAAACAGTAGCGTCGGCCTGAACCGTCGCTAATATAAGAAAATAAGAATTAATTAAGATAATAACTAATAAGGAGGCAAAAGAAATTTGTTACGGGAAATGAATATTTTTTCAAAAACAATAGCATCGGCCTGAACCGTCGCTAATATAAAAAAATAAATAATTATTTAAAATAATAACAAAAAAGGAGGCAAACTAAATTGGTGGGTATAATGAAATTTTCGCTCAAACAGTAGCGTAGGTCCAAATAAACGTTTTGTCAACACCAGGTATTTTTCTCGAAATCAAACCACTTTCAACATATTTTCATAACAAATGCACTCGAAGGACACATGCATTAAGTAGTGAAGAAGGAATGATTAAATGTATGTCCCTTTGTTCTTAGTCTGACGACGCTGGCTATATAGGTTATCGCTCGAATGCTCACCTTCACTCATGAACTTTAGTTTTATTCGTGCTATATACTTTTGAAGTGAAATGGAGGAAAATGACTACTTAGGCGTATGCTCCTCTTATAAAGATTCTAATAAAGACAAAGAAGAGTGATCTCTTCTGTCTAAAAGGGTAAACCAACTTTGAAAGAGAAAATAGAGCAACATACAATATGCCATAAAAGTTATTTAATAGCACTTTCTTTTGTTTTTGATAGCGCTGAAAAGAACTATTAACCGTGCCACTAATGTGAACGATTTTGTTTAGTAGAACTTTAAATGAGCTATTAAAGTACTATTTTTTAATATAAAAATAATAATTAAATAAAACAATAAGTTTAAAGGAGCCAAACGAAATCCGTGGGGGGAAATGAAAATTTTAGCACAAACAGTAGCGTCGGCCTGAACCGTCGCTAATATAAGAAAATAAGAATTAATTAAGATCATAACTAATAAGGAGGCAAAAGAAATTTGTTACGGGAAATGAATATTTTTTCGAAAACAATAGCATCGGCCTGAACCGTCGCTAATATAAAAAAATAAATAATTATTTAAAATAATAACAAAAAAGGAGGCAAACTAAATTGGTGGGTATAATGAAATTTTCGCACAAACAGTAGCGTAGGTCCAAATAAACGTTTTGTTAACACCAGGTATTTTTCTCGAAATCAAATCACTTTCAACATATTTTCATAACAAATGCACTCGAAGGAAACATGCATTAAGTAGTGAAGAAGGAATGATTAAATGTATGTCCCTTTGTTCTTAGTCCGACGACGCTGGCTGTATAGGTTATCGCTCGAATGCTCACCTTCACTCATGAACTTTAGTTTTATTCGTGTTATATACTTTTAAAGTGAAATGGAGGAAAATGACTACTTAGGCGTATGCTCCTCTTATAAAGATTCTAATAAACACAAAGAAGAGTGATCTCTTCTGTCCAAAAGGGTAAACCAACTTTGAAAGAGAAAATAGAGCAACAAACAATATGCCATAAAAGTTATTTAATAGCACTTTCTTTTGTTTTTGATAGCGCTGAAAAGCGCTATTAACCGTGCCACTAATGTGAACGATTTTGTTTAGTAGCACTTTAAAAGAGCTATTAAAGTACTAGTTTTTAAGATAAAAATAATAATTAATTAAAATAATAAGTTTAAAGGAGCCAAACGAAATTCGTGGGAGAAAATGAAAATTTTAGGACAAAAAGTAGCGTCGGCCTGAACCGTTGCTAATATAAGAAAATAAGAATTAATTAAGACAATAACTAATAAGGAGGCCAACGAAATTTGTTATGGGAAATGAATATTTTTTCAAAAACAATAGCGTCAGCCTGAACCGTCGCTAATATAAAAAAATAAATAATTATTTAAAATAATAACTAAATAGGAGGCAAACTAAATTGGTGTGTATAATGAAATTTTCACACAAACAGTAGCGTAGGTCCAAATAAACGTTTTGTCAACACCAGGTATTTTTCTCGAAATATGACCACTTTCAACATATTTTCATAACAAATGCATTCGAAGGACACATGCATTAAGTAGTGAAGAAGGAATGATTAAATGTATGTCCCTTTGTTCTTAGTCTGACGACGCTGGCTATATAGGTTATCGCTCGAATGCTCACCTTCACTCATGAACTTTAGTTTTATTCGTGCTATATACTTTTGAAGTGAAATGGAGGAAAATGACTACTTAGGCGTATGCTCCTCTTATAAAGATTCTAATAAAGAAAAAGAAGAGTGATCTCTTCTGTCTAAAAGGGTAAACCAACTTTGAATGAGAAAATAGAGCAACATACAATATGCCATAAAATTTATTTAATAGCACTTTCTTTTGTTTTTGATAGCGCTGAAAAGAACTATTAACCGTGCCACTAATGTGAACGATTTTGTTTAGTAGAACTTTAAATGAGCTATTAAAGTACTATTTTTTAATATAAAAATAATAATTAAATAAAACAATAAGTTTAAAGGAGCCAAACGAAATTCGTGGGGGGAAATGAAAATTTTAGCACAAACAGTAGCGTCGGCCTGAACCGTCGCTAATATAAGAAAATAAGAATTAATTAAGATAATAACTAATAAGGAGGCAAAAGAAATTTGTTACGGGAAATGAATATTTTTTCAAAAACAATAGCATCGGCCTGAACCGTCGCTAATATAAAAAAATAAATAATTATTTAAAATAATAACAAAAAAGGAGGAAAACTAAATTGGTGGGTATAATGAAATTTTCGCACAAACAGTAGCGTAGGTCCAAATAAACGTTTTTTCAACACCAGGTATTTTTCTCGAAATCAAACCACTTTCAACATATTTTCATAACAAATGCACTCGAAGGACACATGCATTAAGTAGTGAAGAAGGAATGATTAAATGTATGTCCCTTTGTTCTTAGTCCGACGACGGTGGCTGTATAGGTTATCGCTCGAATGCTCACCTTCACTCATGAACTTTAGTTTTATTCGTGCTATATACTTTTAAAGTGAAATGGAGGAAATGACTACTTAGGCGTATGCTCCTCTTATAAAGATTCTAATAAACACAAAGAAGAGTGATCTCTTCTGTCCAAAAGGGTAAACCAAATTTGAAAGAGAAAATAGAGCAACAGACCATATGCCATAAAAGTTATTTAATAGCACTTTCTTTTGTTTTTGATAGCGCTGAAAAGCGCTATTAACCGTGCCACTAATGTGAACGATTTTGTTTAGTAGCACTTTAAAAGAGCTACTAAAGTACTAGTTTTTAAGATAAAAATAATAATTAATTAAAATAATAAGTTTAAAGGAGCCAAACGAAATTCGTGGGAGAAAATGAAAATTTTAGCACAAAAAGTAGCGTCGGCCTGAACCGTTGCTAATATAAGAAAATAAGAATTAATTAAGACAATAACTAATAAGGAGGCAAACGAAATTTGTTATGGGAAATGAATATTTTTTCAAAAACAATAGCGTCAGCCTGAACCGTCGCTAATATAAAAAAATAAATAATTATTTAAAATAATAACTAAATAGGAGGCAAACTAAATTGGTGGGTATAATGAAATTTTGGCACAAACAGTAGCGTATGTCCAAATAAACGTTTTGTCAACACCAGGTATTTTTCTCGAAATCTAACCACTTTCAACATATTTTCATAACAAATGCACTCGAAGGACACATGCATTAAGTACTGAAGAAGGAATGATTAAATGTATGTCCCTTTGTTCTTAGTCTGACGACGCTGGCTATATAGGTTATCGCTCGAATGCTCACCTTCACTCATGAACTTTAGTTTTATTCGTGCTATATACTTTTGAAGTGAAATGGAGTAAAATGATTAGTTAGGCGTATGCTCCTCTTATAAAGATTCTAATAAAGACAAAGAAGAGTGATCTCTTCTGTCTAAAAGGGTAAACCAACTTTGAAAGAGAAAATAGAGCAACATACAATATGCCATAAAAGTTATTTAATAGCACTTTCTTTTGTTTTTGATAGCGCTGAAAAGCACTATTAACCGTGCCACTAATGTGAATGATTTTGTTTAGTAGAACTTTAAATGAGCTATTAAAATACTATTTTTTAATATAAAAATAATAATTAAATAAACCAATATGTTTAAAGGAGCCAAACGAAATTCGTGGGGGGAAATGAAATTTTTAGCACAAACAGTAGCGTCGGCCTGAACCGTCGCTAATATAAGAAAATAAGAATTAATTAAGATCATAACTAATAAGGAGGCAAAAGAAATTTGTTACGGGAAATGAATATTTTTTCAAAAACAATAGCATCAGCCTGAACCGTCGCTAATATAAAAAAATAAATAATTATTTAAAATAATAACAAAAAAGGAGGCAAACTAAATTGGTGGGTATAATGAAATTTTCGCACAAACAGTAGCATAGGTCCAAATAAACGTTTTGTTAACACCAGGTATTTTTCTCGAAATCAAATCACTTTCAACATATTTTCATAACAAATGCACTCGAAGGAAACATGCATTAAGTAGTGAAGAAGGAATGATTAAATGTATGTCCCTTTGTTCTTAGTCTGACGACGCTGGCTATATAGGTTATCGCTCGAATGCTCACCTTCACTCATGAACTTTAGTTTTATTCGTGCTATATACTTTTAAAGTGAAATGGAGGAAAATGACTACTTAGGCGTATGCTCCTCTTATAAAGATTCTAATAAACACAAAGAAGAGTGATCTCTTCTGTCCAAAAGGGTAAACCAACTTTGAAAGAGAAAATAGAGCAACAGACAATATGCCATAAAAGTTATTTAATAGCACTTTCTTTTGTTTTTGATAGCGCTGAAAAGCGCTATTAACCGTGCCACTAATGTGAACGATTTTGTTTAGTAGCACTTTAAAAGAGCTACTAAAGTACTAGTTTTTAAGATAAAAATAATAATTAATTAAAATAATAAGTTTAAAGGAGCCAAACGAAATTCGTGGGAGAAAATGAAAATTTTAGCACAAAAAGTAGCGTCGGCCTGAACCGTTGCTAATATAAGAAAATAAGAATTAATTAAGACAATAACTAATAAGGAGGCAAACGAAATTTGTTATGGGAAATGAATATTTTTTCAAAAACAATAGCGTCAGCCTGAACCGTCGCTAATATAAAAAAATAAATAATTATTTAAAATAATAACTAAATAGGAGGCAAACTAAATTGGTGGGTATTAATGAAATTTTCACACAAACAGTAGCGTAGGTCCAAATAAACGTTTTGTCAACACCAGGTATTTTTCTCGAAATCTAACCACTTTCAACATATTTTCATAACAAATGCACTCAAAGGACACATGCATTAAGTAGTGAAGAAGGAATGATTAAATGTATGTCCCTTTGTTCTTAGTCTGACGACGCTGGCTATATAGGTTATCGCTCGAATGCTCACCTTCACTCATGAACTTTAGTTTTATTCGTGCTATATACTTTTGAAGTGAAATGGAGGAAAATGACTACTTAGGCGTATGCTCCTCTTATAAAGATTCTAATAAAGACAAAGAAGAGTGATCTCTTCTGTCTAAAAGGGTAAATCAACTTTGAAAGAGAAAATAGAGCAACATACAATATGCCATAAAAGTTATTTCATAGCACTTTCTTTTGTTTTTGATAGCGCTGAAAAGAACTATTAACCGTGCCACTAATGTGAACGATTTTGTTTAGTAGAACTTTAAATGAGCTATTAAAGTACTATTTTTTAATATAAAAATAATAATTAAATAAAACAATAAGTTTAAAGGAGCCAAACGAAATTCGTGGGGGGAAATGAAAATTTTAGCACAAACAGTAGCGTCGGCCTGAACCGTCGTTAATATAAGAAAATAAGAATTAATTAAGATAATAACTAATAAGGAGGCAAAAGAAATTTGTTACGGGAAATGAATATTTTTTCAAAAACAATAGCATCGGCCTGAACCGTCGCTAATATAAAAAAATAAATAATTATTTAAAATAATAACAAAAAAGGAGGCAAACTAAATTGGTGGGTATAATGAAATTTTCGCACAAACAGTAGCGTAGGTCCAAATAAACGTTTTGTCAACACCAGGTATTTTTCTCGAAATCAAACCACTTTCAACATATTTTCATAACAAATGCACTCGAAGGACACAAGCATTAAGTAGTGAAGAAGGAATGATTAAATGTATGTCCCTTTGTTCTTAGTCCGACGACGGTGGCTGTATAGGTTATCGCTCGAATGCTCACCTTCACTCATGAACTTTAGTTTTATTCGTGCTATATACTTTTAAAGTGAAATGGAGGAAATGACTACTTAGGTGTATACTCCTCTTATAAAGATTCTAATAAACACAAAGAAGAGTGATCTCTTCTGTCCAAAAGGGTAAACCAACTTTGAAAGAGAAAATAGAGCAACAGACAATATGCCATAAAAGTTATTTAATAGCACTTTCTTTTGTTTTTGATAGCGCTGAAAAGCGCTATTAACCGTGCCACTAATGTGAACGATTTTGTTTAGTAGCACTTTAAAAGAGCTATTAAAGTACTAGTTTTTAAGATAAAAATAATAATTAATTAAAATAATAAGTTTAAAGGAGCCAAACGAAATTCGTGGGAGAAAATGAAAATTTTAGCACAAAAAGTAGCGTCGGCTGAACCGTTGCTAATATAAGAAAATAAGAATTAATTAAGACAATAACTAATAAGGAGGCAAACGAAATTTGTTATGGGAAATGAATATTTTTTCAAAAACAATAGCGTCATCCTGAACCGTCGCTAATATAAAAAAATAAATAATTATTTAAAATAATAACTAAATAGGAGGCAAACTAAATTGGTGGGTATAATGAAATTTTCGCACAAACAGTAGCGTAGGTCCAAATAAACGTTTTGTCAACACCAGGTATTTTTCTCGAAATCTAACCACTTTCAAGATATTTTCATAACAAATGCACTCGAAGGACACATGCATTAAGTAGTGAAGAAGGAATGATTAAATGTAGTTCCCTTTGTTCTTAGTCTGACGACGCTGGCTATATAGGTTATCGCTCGAATGCTCACCTTCACTCATGAACTTTAGTTTTATTCGTGCTATATACTTTTGAAGTGAAATGGAGGAAAATTACTACTTAGGCGTATGCTCCTCTTATAAAGATTCTAATAAAGACAAAGAAGAGTGATCTCTTCTGTCTAAAAGGGTTAATCAACTTTGAAAAAGAAAATAGAGCAACATACAATATGCCATAAAAGTTATTTAATAGCACTTTCTTTTGTTTTTGATAGCGCTGAAAAGAACTATTAACCGTGCCACTAATGTGAACGATTTTGTTTAGTAGAACTTTAAAGGAGCTATTAAAGTACTATTTTTTAATATAAAAATAATAATTAAATAAAACAATAAGTTTAAAGGAGCCAAACAAAATTCGTGGGGGGAAATGAAAATTTTAGCACAAACAGTAGCGTCGGCCTGAGCCGTCGCTAATATAAGAAAATAAGAATTAATTAAGATAATAACTAATAAGGAGGCAAAAGAAATTTGTTACGGGAAATGAATATTTTTTCAAAAACAATAGCATCCGCCTGAACCGTCGCTAATATAAAAAAATAAATAATTATTTAAAATAATAACAAAAAAGGAGGCAAACTAAATTGGTGGGTATAATGAAATTTTCGCACAAACAGTAGCGTAGGTCCAAATAAATGTTTTGTTAACACCAGGTATTTTTCTCGAAATCAAATCACTTTCAACATATTTTCATAACAAATGCACTCGAAGGAAACATGCATTAAGTAGTGAAGAAGGAATGATTAAATGTATGTCCCTTTGTTCTTTGTCCGACGACGCTGGCTGTATAGGTTATCGCTCGAATGCTCACCTTCACTCATGAACTTTAGTTTTATTCGTGCTATATACTTTTAATGTGAAATGGAGGAAAATGACTACTTAGGCGTATGATCCTCTTATAAAGATTCTAATAAACATAAAGAAGAGTGATCTCTTTTGTCCAAAAGGGTAAACCAACTTTGAAAGAGAAAATAGAGCAACAGACAATATGCCATAAAAGTTATTTAATAGCACTTTCTTTTGTTTTTGATAGCGCTGAAAAGCGCTATTAACCGTGCCACTAATGTGAACGATTTTGTTTAGTAGCACTTTAAAAGAGCTATTATAGTACTAGTTTTTAAGATAAAAATATTAATTAATTAAAATAATAAGTTTAAAGGAGCCAAACGAAATTCGTGGGAGAAAATGAAAATTATAGCACAAAAAGTAGCGTCGGCCTGAACCGTTGCTAATATAAGAAAATAAGAATTAATTAAGACAATAACTAATAAGGAGGCAAACGAAATTTGTTATGGGAAATGAATATTTTTTCAAAAACAATAGCGTCAGCCTGAACCGTCGCTAATATAAAAAAATAAATAATTATTTAAAATAATAACTAAATAGGAGGCAAACTAAATTGGTGGGTATAATGAAATTTTCGCACAAACAGTAGCGTAGGTCCAAATAAACGTTTTGTCAACACTAGGTATTTTTCTCGAAATCAAACCACTTTCAACATATTTTCATAACAAATGCACTCGAAGGACACTTGCATTAAGTAGTGAAGAAGGAATGATTAAATGTATGTCCCTTTGTTCTTAGTCTGACGACGCTGGCTATATAGGTTATCGCTCGAATGCTCACCTTCACTCATGAACTTTAGTTTTATTTGTGCTATATACTTTTGAAGTGAAATGGAAGAAAATGACTACTTAGGCGTATGCTCCTCTTATAAAGATTATAATAAAGACAAAGAAGAGTGATCTCTTCTGTCTAAAAGGGTAAACCAACTTTGAAAGAGAAAATAGAGCAACATACAATATGCCATAAAAGTTATTTAATAGCACTTTCTTTTGTTTTTGATAGCGCTGAAAAGCACTATTAACCGTGCCACTAATGTGAACGATTTTGTTTAGTAGAACTTTAAATGAGCTATTAAAGTACTATTTTTTAATATAAAAATAATAATTAATTAAAACAATAAGTTTAAAGGAGCCAAACGAAAGTCGTGGGGGAAAATGAAAATTTTAGCACAAACAGTAGCGTCGTCCTGAACCGTCGCTAATATAAGAAAATTAGAATTAATTAAGACAATAACTAATAAGGAGGCAAACGAAATTTGTTATGGGAAATGAATATTTTTTCAAAAACAACAGCGTCGGCCTGAACTGTCGCTAATATAAAAAAATAAATAATTATTTAAAATAATAACTAAAAATGAGGCAAACTAAATTGGTGGGTGTAATGAAATTTTCGCACAAACAGTAGCCTAGGTCCAAATAAACGTTTTGTCAACACCAAGTATTTTTCTCGAAATCAAACCATTTTCAAAATATTTTCATAACAAATGCACCAGAAGGACACATGCATTAAGTAGTGAAGAAGGAATGATTAAATGTATGTCCCTTTGTTCTTAGTCCGACGACGCTGGCTGTATAGGTTATCGCTCAAATGCTCACCTTCACTCATGAACTTTAGTTTTATTCGTGCTATATACTTTTGAAGTGAAAGGAGGAAAATGACTACTTAGGCTTATGCTCCTCTTATAGAGATTCTAATAAAGACAAAGAAGAGTGATCTCTTCTGTCTAAAAGGGTAAACCAACTTTGAAAGAGAAAATAGAGCAACATACAATATGCCATAAATGTTATTTAATAGCACTTTCTTTTGTTTTTGATAACGTTGAAAAGCGCTATTAACCGTGCCACTAATGTGAACGATTTTGTTTAGTAGCACTTTAAAAGAGCTATTAAAGTACTAGTTTTTAATATAAAAATAATAATTAAATAAAACAATAAGTGTAAAGGAGCCAAACGAAATTCGTGGGGGAAAATGAAAATTTTAACACAAACAGTAGCGTCGGCCTGAACCGTCGCTAATATAAGAAAATTAGAATTAATTAAGACAATAACTAATAAGTAGGCAAACGAAATTTGTTATGGGAAATGAATATTTTTTCAAAAACAACAGCGTCGTCCTGAACCGTCGCTAATATAAAAAAATAAATAATTATTTAAAATAATAACTAAAAATGAGGCAAACTAAATTGGTGGGTGTAATGAAATTTTCGCATAAACAGTAGCGTAGGTCCAAATAAACGTTTTTTCAACACCAAGTATTTTTCTCGAAATCAAACCATTTTTAAAATATTTTCATAAAAAATGCACTAGAAGGACACATGCATTAAGTAGTGAAGAAGGAATGATTAAATGTATGTCCCTTTGTTCTTAGTCCGACGTGACTGGTTGTATAGGTTTTTACTCGAATGCTCACCTTCACTCATGAACTTTAGTTTTATTCGTGCTATATACTTTTGAAGTGAAATGGAGGAAAATGACTACTTAGGCGTATGCTCCTCTTATAAAGATTCTAATAAAGACAAAGAGAGTGATCTCTTCTGTCCAAAAGGGTAAACCAACTTTGAAAGAGAAAATAGAGCAACATACAATATGCCATAAAAGTTATTTAATAGCACTTTCTTTTGTTTTTGATAGCGCTAAAAAGCGCTATTAACCGTGCCACTAATGTGAACGATTTTGTTTAGTAGCACTTTAAAAGAGCTATTAAAGTACTAGTTTTTAATATAAAAATAATAATTAAATAAAACAATAAGTTTAAAGGAGCCAAACGAAATTCGTGGGGGAAAATGAAAATTTTAGCACAAACAGTAGCGTTGGCCTGAACCGTCGCTAATATAAGAAAATAAGAATTAATTAAGATAATAACTAATAAGGTGGCAAAAGAAATTTGTTACGGGAAATGAATATTTTTCAAAAACAATAGCGTCGGCCTGAACCGTCGCTAATATAAAAAAATAAATAATTATTTAAAATAATAACTAAAAATGAGGCAAACTAAATTGGTGGGTGTAATGAAATTTTCGCACAAATAGTAGCGTAGGTCCAAATAAACGTTTTGGCAACACCAAGTATTTTTCTCGAAATCAAACCATTTTCAAAATATTTTCATAACAAATGCACTAGAAGGACACATGCATTAAGTAGTGAAGAAGGAATGATTAAATGTATGTCCCTTTGTTCTTAGTCCGACGATGCTGGCTGTATAGGTTATCGCTCGAATGCTCACCTTCACTCATGAACTTTAGTTTATTCGTGCTATATACTTTTGAAGTGAAATGAAGGAAAATGACTACTTAGGCGTATGCTCCTCTTATAAAGATTCTAATAAAGACAAAGAAGAGGGATCTCTTCTGTCTAAAAGGGTAAACCAACTTTGAAAGAGAAAATAGAGCAACATACAATATGCCATAAAAGTTATTTAATAGCACTTTCTTTTGTTTTTGATAGCGCTGAAAAGCGCTATTAACCGTGCCACTAATGTGAACGATTTTGTTTAGTAGAACTTTAAATGAGCTATTAAAGTACTATTTTTTAATATAAAAATAATAATTAAATAAAATAATAAGTTTAAAGGAGCCAAACGAAATTCGTGGGGTGAAATGAAAATTTTAGCACAAACAGTAGCGTCGGCCTGAACCGTCGCTAATATAAGAAAGTATGAATTAATTAAGATAATAACTAATAAGGAAGCAAAAGAAATTTGTTATGGGAAATGAATATTTTTTCAAAAACAATAGCGTCGGCCTGAACCGTCGCTAATATAAAAAAATAAATAATTATTTAAAATAATAACAAAAAAGGAGGCAAACTAAATTGGTGGGTATAATGAAATTTTCGCACAAACAGTAGCGTAGGTCCAAATAAACGTTTTGTCAACACCAGGTATTTTTCTCGAAATCAAACCATTTTCAAAATATTTTCATAACAAATGCACTAGAAGGACACATGCATTAAGTAGTGAAGAAGGAAAGATTAAATGTATGTCCCTTTGATCTTAATCCGACGACGCTGGCTGTATAGGTTATCGCTCGAATGCTCACCTTCACTCATGAACTTTAGTTTTATTCGTGCTATATACTTTTGAAGTGAAATGGAGGAAAATGACTACTTAGGCGTATGCTCCTCTTATAAAGATTCTTAAAAAAGACAAAGAAGAGTGATCTCTTCTGTCTAAAAGGGTAAACCAACTTTGAAAGAGAAAATAGAGCAACATACAATATGCCATAAAAGTTATTTAATAGCACTTTCTTTTGTTTTTGATAGCGCTGAAAAGCGCTATTAACCGTGCCACTAATGTGAACGATTTTGTTTAGTAGCACATTAAAACAGCTATTAAAGTACTAGTTTTTAATATAAAAATAATAATTAAAAAAAACAATAAGTTTAAAGGAGCCAAACGAAATTCGTGGGAGAAAATGAAAATTTTAGCACAAACAGTAGCGTCGGCCTGAACCGTCGCTAATATAAAAAAGTAAGAATTAATTAAGATAATAACTAATAAGGAGGCAAAAGAAATTTTTTACGGGAAATGAATATTTTTCAAAAACAATAGCATCGGCCTGAAGTGTGGCTAATATAAAAAAATAAATAATTATTTAAAATAATAACAAAAAAGGAGGCAAACTAAATTGGTGGGTATAATGAAATTTTCGCACAAACAGTAGCGTAGGTCCAAATTAACGTTTTGTCAACACCAGGTATTTTTCTCGAAATTAAACCACTTTCAACATATTTCCATAACAAATGCACTAGAAGGACACATGCATTAAGTAGTGAAGAAGGAATGATTAAATGTATGTCCCTTTGTTCTTAGTCCGACGACACTGGTTGTATAGGTTATCGCTCGAATGCTCACCTTCACTCATGAACTTTAGTTTTATTCGTGCTATATACTTTTGAAGTGAAATGGAGGAAAATGACTACTTAGGCGTATGCTCCTCTTATAAAGATTCTAATAAAGACAAAGAAGAGTGATCTCTTCTGTCTAAAAGGGTAAACCAACTTTGAAAGAGAAAATAGAGCAACATACAATATGCCATAAAAGTTATTTAATAGCACTTTCTTTTGTTTTTGATATCGCTGAAAAGCGCTATTAACCGTGCCACTAATGTGAACCATTTTGTTTAGTAGCACTTTAAAAGAGTTATTAAAGTACTAGTTTTTAATATAAAAATAATAATTAATTAAAACAATAAGTTTAAAGGAGCCAAACGAAATTCGTGGGGGAAAATGAAAATTTTAGCACAAACAGTAGCGTCGGCCTGAACCGTCACTAATATTAGAAAATAAGAATTAATTAAGACAATAACTAATAAGGAGGCAAACGAAATTTGTTATGGGAAATGAATATTTTTTCAAAAACAATAGCGTTGGCCTGAACCGTCGCTAATATAAAAAATAAATAATTATTTAAAATAATAACTAAAAATGAGGCAAACTAAATTGGTGGGTGTAATGAAATTTTCGCACAAACAGTAGCGTAGGTCCAAATAAACGTTTTGTCAACACCAGGTATTTTTCTCGAAATCAAACCACTTTCAACATATTTTCATAACAAATGCACTCGAAGGACACATGCATTAAGTAGTGAAGAAGGAAAGAATAAATGTATGTCCCTTTGTTCTTAGTCCGACGACGCTGGCTGTATAGGTTATCGCTCGAATGCTCACCTTCACTCATGAACTTTAGTTTTATTCGTGCTATATACTTTTGAAGTCAAATGGAGGAAAATGACTACTTAGGCGTATGCTCCTCTTATAAAGATTCTAATAAAGACAAAGAAGAGTGATCTCTTCTGTCTAAAAGGGTAAACCAACTTTGAAAGAGAAAATAGAGCAACATACAATATGCCATAAAAGTTATTTAATAGCACTTTCTTTTGTTTTTGATAGCGCTGAAAAGCGCTATTAACCGTGCCACTAATGTGAACGATTTTGTTTAGTAGCACTTTAAAAGAGTTATTAAAGTACTAGTTTTTAATATAAAAATAATAATTAAATAAAACAATAAGTTTAAAGGAGCCAAACGAAATTCGTGGGGGAAATTGAAAATTTTAGCACAAACAGTAGCGTCGGCCTGAACCGTCGCTAATATAAGAAAGTAAGAATTAATTAAGATAATAACTAATAAAGAGGCAAAAGAAATTTGTTACGGGAAATGAATATTTTTTCAAAAACAATAGCATCGGCCTGAAGCGTCGCTAATATAAAAAAATAAATAATTATTTAAAATAATAACAAAAAAGGAGGCAAACTAAATTGGTGGGTATAATGAAATTTTCCCACAAACAGTAGCGTAGGTCCAAATAAACGTTTTGTCAACACCAGGTATTTTTCTCGAAATCAAACCACTTTCAACATATTTTCATAACAAATTCACTCGAAGGACACATGCATTAAGTAGTGAAGAAGGAAAGAATAAATGTATGTCCCTTTGTTCTTAGTCCGACGACGCTGGCTGTATAGGTTATCGCTCGAATGCTCACCTTCACTCATGAACTTTAGTTTTATTCGTGCTATATACTTTTGAAGTCAAATGGAGGAAAATGACTACTTAGGCGTATGCTCCTCTTATAAAGATTCTAATAAAGACAAAGAAGTGTGATCTCTTCTTTCTAAAATGGTAAACCAACTTTGAAAAAGAAAATAGAGCAACATACAATATGCCATAAATGTTATTTAATAGCACTTTCTTTTGTTTTTGATAACGCTGAAAAGCGCTATTAACCGTGCCACTAATGTGAACGATTTTGTTTAGTAGCACTTTAAAAGAGTTATTAAAGTACTAGTTTTTAATATAAAAATAATAATTAATTAAAACAATAAGTTTAAAGGAGCCAAACGAAATTCGTGGGGGAAAATGAAAATTTTAGCACAAACAGTAGTGTCGGCCTGAACCGTCGCTAATATAAGAAAATAAGAATTAATTAAGATAATAACTAAGGAGGAAAAAGAAATTTGTTACGGGAAATGAATATTTTTCAAAAACAATAGCGTCGGCCTGAACCGTCGCTAATATAAAAAAATAAATAATTATTTAAAATAATAACTAAAAATGAGGCAAACTAAATTGGTGGTTGTAATGAAATTTTCGCACAAACAGTAGCATAGGTCCAAATAAACATTTTGTCAACACCACGTATTTTTCTCGAAATCAAACCATTTTCAAAATATTTTCATAACAAATGCACTAGAAGGACACATGCATTAAGTAGTTAAGAAGGAATGATTAAATGTATGCCCCTTTGTTCTTAGTCCGACGATGCTGGCTGTATAGGTTATCGCTCGACTGTTCACCTTCACTCATGAACTTTAGTTTTATTCGTGCTATATCTTTTTGAAGTGAAATGGAGGAAAATGACTACTTAGGCGTATGCTCCTCTTATAAAGATTCTAATAAAGACAAAGAAGAGTGATCTCTTCTGTCTAAAACGGTAAACCAACTTTGAAAGAAAAAATAGAGCAACATACAATATACCATAAAAGTTATTTAATAGCACTTTCTTTTGTTTTTGATAGCGCTGAAAAGCGCTATTAACCGTGCCACTAATGTGAACGATTTTGTTTAGTAGCACTTTAAATGAGCTATTAAAGAACTAGTTTTTGATATAAAAATAATAATTAAATAAAACAATAAGTTTAAAGGAGCCAAACGAAATTCGTGGGGGAAAATGAAAATTTTAGCACAAACAGTAGCGTCGGCCTGAACTATCGCCTATATAAGAAAGTAAGAATTAATTAAGATAATAACTAATAAAGAGGCAAAAGAAATTTGTTACGGGAAATGAATATTTTTTGAAAAACAATAGCATCGGCCTGAACCGTCGCTAATATAAAAAAATAAATAATTATTTAAAATAATAACAAAAAAGGAGGCAAACTAAATTGGTAGGTATAATGAAATTTCCTACAAACAGTAGCGTAGGTCCAAATAAACGTTTTGTCAACACCGGGTATTTTTCTCAAAATCAAACCATTTTCAAAATATTTTCATAACAAATGCACTAGAAGGACACATGCATTAAGTAGTGAAGAAGGAAAGATTAAATGTATGTCCCTTTGTTCTTAATCCGAAGACGCTGGCTGTATAGATTATCGCTCGAATGCTCACCTTCACTCATGAACTTTAGTTTTATTCGTGCTATATACTTTTGAAGTGAAATGGAGGAAAATGACTACTTAGGCGTATGCTCCTCTTATAAAGATTCTAATAAAGACAAAGAAGAGTGATCTCTTCTGTCTAAAAGGGTAAACCAACTTTGAAAGAGAAAATAGAGCAACATACAATATGCCATAAAAGTTATTTAATAGCACTTTCTTTTGTTTTTGATAGCGTTGAAAAGCGCTATTAACCGTGCCACTAATGTGAACGATTTTGTTTAGTAGCACTTTAAAAGAGCTATTAAAGTACTAGTTTTTAATATAAAAATAATAATTAAATAAAACAATAAGTTTAAAGGAGCCAAACGAAATTCGTGGGGGAAAATGAAAATTTAAGCACAAACAGTAGCGTCGGCCTGAACCGTCGCTAATATAAGAAAATAAGAATTAATTAAGATAATAACTAATAAGGAGGCAAAAGAAATTTGTTACGGGAAATGAATATTTTTTCAAAAACAATAGCATCGGCCTGAACCGTCGCTAATATAAAAAAATAAATAATTATCTAAAATAATAACAAAAAAGGAGGCAAACTAAATTGGTAGGTATAATGAAATTTTCGCACAAATAGTAGCGTAGGTCCAAATAAACGTTTTGTCAACACTAGGTATTTTTCTCGAAATCAAACCATTTTCAAAATATTTTCATAACAAATGCACTAGAAGGACACATGCATTAAGTAGTGAAGAAGGAAAGATTAAATGTATGTCCCTTTGTTCTTAATCCGACGACGCTGGCTGTATAGGTTATCGTTCGAATGCTCACCTTCACTCATGAACTTTAGTTTTATTCGTGCTATATACTTTTGAAGTGAAATGGAGGAAAATGACTACTTAGGCATATGCTCCTCTTATAAAGATTCTAATAAATACAAAGAAGAGTGATCTCTTCTGTCTAAAAGGGTAAACCAACTTTGAAAGAGAAAATAGAGCAACATACAATATGCCATAAAAGTTATTTAATAGAACTTTCTTTTGTTTTTGATAGCGCTGAAAAGCGCTATTAACCGTGCCACTAATGTGAACGATTTTGTTTACTAGCACTTTAAAAGAGTTATTAAAGTACTAGTTTTTAATATAAAAATAATAATTAATTAAAACAATAAGTTTAAAGGAGCCAAACGAAATTCGTGGGGGAAAATGAAAATTTTAGCACAAACAGTAGCGTCGGCCTGAACCGTCACTAATATAAGAAAATAAGAATTAATTAAGACAATAACTAATAAGGAGGCAAACGAAATTTTTTATGGGATATGAATATTTTTTCAAAAACAATAGCGTCGGCCTGAACCGTCGCTAATATAAAAAATAAATAATTATTTAAAATAATAAATAAAAATGAGGCAAACTAAATTGGTGGGTGTAATGAAATTTTCGCACAAACAGTAGCGTAGGTCCAAATAAACGTTTTGTCAACACCAAGTAGTTTTCTCGAAATCAAACCATTTTCAAAATATTTTCATAACAAATGCACTAGAAGGACACATGCATTATGTAATGAAGAAGGAATGATTAAATGTATGTCCCTTTGTTCTTAGTCCGACGACGCTGGTTGTATAGGTTATCGCTCGAATGCTCACCTTCACTCATGAACTTTAGTTTTATTCGTGCTATATACTTTTGAAGTGAAATGGAGGAAAATGACTACTTAAGCGTATGCTCCTCTTATAAAGATTCTAATAAAGACAAAGAAGAGTGATCTCTTCTGTCTAAAAGGGTAAACCAACTTTGAAAGAGAAAATAGAGCAACATACAATATGCCATAAAAGTTATTCAATAGCACTTTCTTTTGTTTTTGATAGCGCTGAAAAGCGCTATTAACCGTGCCACTAATGTGAACGATTTTGTTTAGTAGCACTTTAAAAGAGCTATTAAAGTACTAGTTTTTAATATAAAAATAATAATTAAATAAAACAATAAGTTTAAAGGAGCCAAACAAAATTCGTGGGGGAAAATGAAAATTTTAGCACAAACAGTAGTGTCGGCCTGAACCGTCGCTAATATAAGAAAGTAAGAATTAATTAAGATAATAACTAATAAGGAGGAAAAAGAAATTTGTTACGGGAAATGAATATTTTTTCAAAAACAATAGCATCGGCCTGAACCGTCGCTAATATAAAAAAATAAATAATTATTTAAAATAATAACAAAAAAGGAGGCAAACTAAATTGGTAGGTATAATGAAATTTTTGCACAAACAGTAGCGTAGGTCCAAATAAACGTTTTGTCAACACCGGGTATTTTTCTCAAAATCAAATCATTTTCAAAATATTTTCATAACAAATGCACTAGAAGGACACATGCATTAAGTAGTGAAGAAGGAAAGATTAAATGTATGTCCCTTTGTTCTTAATCCGACGACGCTGGCTGTATAGGTTATCGCTCGAATACTCACCTTCACTCATGAACTTTAGCTTTATTCGTGCTATATACTTTTGAAGTGAAATGGAGGAAAATGACTACTTAGGCGTATGCTCCTCTTATAAAGATTCTAATAAAGACAAAGAAGAGTGATCTCTTCTGTCTAAAAGGGTAAACCAACTTTGAAAGAGAAAATAGAGCAACATACAATATGCCATAAAAGTTATTTAATAGCACTTTCTTTTGTTTTTGATAGCGTTGAAAAGCGCTATTAACCGTGCCACTAATGTGAACGATTTTGTTTAGTAGCACTTTAAAAGAGCTATTAAAGTACTAGTTTTTAATATAAAAATAATAATTAAATAAAACAATAAGTTTAAAGGAGCCAAACGAAATTCGTGGGGGAAAATGAAAATTTTAGCACAAACAGTAGCGTCGGCCTGAACTGTCACTAATATAAGAAAATAAGAATTAATTAAGACAATAACTAACAAGGAGGCAAACGAAATTTGTTATGGGAAATGAATATTTTTTCAAAAACAATAGCGTCGGCCTGAACCGTCGCTAATATAAAAAATTAAATAATTATTTAAAATAATAACTAAAAATGAGGCAAACTAAATTGGTGGGTGTAATGAAATTTTCGCACAAACAGTAGCGTAGGTCCAAATAAACGTTTTGTCAACACCAAGTATTTTTCTCGAAATCAAACCATTTTCAAAATATTTTCATAACAAATGCACTAGAAGGACACATGCATTAAGTAGTGAAGAAGGAATGATTAAATGTATGTCCCTTTGTTCTTAGTCCGACGACGCTGGTTGTATAGGTTATCGCTCGAATGCTCACCTTCACTCATGAACTTTAGTTTTATTCGTACTATATACTTTTGAAGTGAAATGGAGGAAAATGACTACTTAGGCGTATGCTCCTCTTATAAAGATTCTAATAAAGACAAAGAAGAGTGATCTCTTCTGTCTAAAAGGGTAAACATACTTTGAAAGAGAAAATAGAACAACATACAATATGCCATAAAAGTTATTTAATAGCACTTTCTTTTGTTTTTGATAGCGCTGAAAAGCGCTATTAACCGTGCCACTAATGTGAACGATTTTATTTAGTAGCACTTTAAAAGAGCTATTAAAGTACTAGTTTTTAATATAAAAATAATAATTAAATAAAACAATAAGTTTAAAGGAGACAAACGAAATTCGTGGGGGAAAATGAAAATTTTAGCACAAACAGTAGTGTCGGCCTGAACCGTCGCTAATATAAGAAAGTAAGAATTAATTAAGATAATAACTAATAAGGAGGCAAAAGAAATTTGTTACGGGAAATGAATATTTTTTCAAAAACAATAGCGTCGGCCTGAACCGTCGCTAATATAAAAAAATAAATAATTATTTAAAATAATAACAAAAAAGGAGGCAAACTAAATTGGTAGGTATAATGAAATTTTCGCACAAACAGTAGCGTAGGTCCAAATAAACGTTTTGTCAACACCGGGTATTTTTCTCAAAATCAAATCATTTTCAAAATATTTTCATAACAAATGCACTAGAAGGACACATGCATTAAGTAGTGAAGAAGGAAAGATTAAATGTATGTCCCTTTGTTCTTAATCCGACGACGCTGGCTGTATAGGTTATCGCTCGAATACTCACCTTCACTCATGAACTTTAGCTTTATTCGTGCTATATACTTTTGAAGTGAAATGGAGGAAAATGACTACTTAGGCGTATGCTCCTCTTATAAAGATTCTAATAAAGACAAAGAAGAGTGATCTCTTCTGTCTAAAAGGGTAAACCAACTTTGAAAGAGAAAATAGAGCAACATACAATATGCCATAAAAGTTATTTAATAGCACTTTCTTTTGTTTTTGATAGCGTTGAAAAGCGCTATTAACCGTGCCACTAATGTGAACGATTTTGTTTAGTAGCACTTTAAAAGAGCTATTAAAGTACTAGTTTTTAATATAAAAATAATAATTAAATAAAACAATAAGTTTAAAGGAGCCAAACGAAATTCGTGGGGGAAAATGAAAATTTTAGCACAAACAGTAGTGTCGGCCTGAACCGTCGCTAATATAAGAAAGTAAGAATTAATTAAGATAATAACTAATAAGGAGGCAAAAGAAATTTGTTACGGGAAATGAATATTTTTTCAAAAACAATAGCGTCGGCCTGAACCGTCGCTAATATAAAAAAATAAATAATTATTTAAAATAATAACAAAAAAGGAGGCAAACTAAATTGGTAGGTATAATGAAATTTTTGCACAAACAGTAGCGTAGGTCCAAATAAACGTTTTGTCAACACCGGGTATTTTTCTCAAAATCAAATCATTTTCAAAATATTTTCATAACAAATGCACTAGAAGGACACATGCATTAAGTAGTGAAGAAGGAAAGATTAAATGTATGTCCCTTTGTTCTTAATCCGACGACGCTGGCTGTATAGGTTATCGCTCGAATACTCACCTTCACTCATGAACTTTAGCTTTATTCGTGCTATATACTTTTGAAGTGAAATGGAGGAAAATGACTACTTAGGCGTATGCTCCTCTTATAAAGATTCTAATAAAGACAAAGAAGAGTGATCTCTTCTGTCTAAAAGGGTAAACCAACTTTGAAAGAGAAAATAGAGCAACATACAATATGCCATAAAAGTTATTTAATAGCACTTTCTTTTGTTTTTGATAGCGTTGAAAAGCGCTATTAACCGTGCCACTAATGTGAACGATTTTGTTTAGTAGCACTTTAAAAGAGCTATTAAAGTACTAGTTTTTAATATAAAAATAATAATTAAATAAAACAATAAGTTTAAAGGAGCCAAACGAAATTCGTGGGGGAAAATGAAAATTTTAGCACAAACAGTAGCGTCGGCCTGAACTGTCACTAATATAAGAAAATAAGAATTAATTAAAACAATAACTAACAAGGAGGCAAACGAAATTTGTTATGGGAAATGAATATTTTTTCAAAAACAATAGCGTCGGCCTGAACCGTCGCTAATATAAAAAATTAAATAATTATTTAAAATAATAACTAAAAATGAGGCAAACTAAATTGGTGGGTGTAATGAAATTTTCGCACAAACAGTAGCGTAGGTCCAAATAAACGTTTTGTCAACACCAAGTATTTTTCTCGAAATCAAACCATTTTCAAAATATTTTCATAACAAATGCACTAGAAGGACACATGCATTAAGTAGTGAAGAAGGAATGATTAAATGTATGTCCCTTTGTTCTTAGTCCGACGACGCTGGTTGTATAGGTTATCGCTCGAATGCTCACCTTCACTCATGAACTTTAGTTTTATTCGTACTATATACTTTTGAAGTGAAATGGAGGAAAATGACTACTTAGGCGTATGCTCCTCTTATAAAGATTCTAATAAAGACAAAGAAGAGTGATCTCTTCTGTCTAAAAGGGTAAACATACTTTGAAAGAGAAAATAGAACAACATACAATATGCCATAAAAGTTATTTAATAGCACTTTCTTTTGTTTTTGATAGCGCTGAAAAGCGCTATTAACCGTGCCACTAATGTGAACGATTTTATTTAGTAGCACTTTAAAAGAGCTATTAAAGTACTAGTTTTTAATATAAAAATAATAATTAAATAAAACAATAAGTTTAAAGGAGACAAACGAAATTCGTGGGGGAAAATGAAAATTTTAGCACAAACAGTAGTGTCGGCCTGAACCGTCGCTAATATAAGAAAGTAAGAATTAATTAAGATAATAACTAATAAGGAGGCAAAAGAAATTTGTTACGGGAAATGAATATTTTTTCAAAAACAATTGCATCGGCCTGAACCGTCGCTAATATAAAAAAATAAATAATTATCTAAAATAATAACAAAATAGGAGGCAAACTAAATTGGTAGGTATAATGAAATTTTCGCACAAATAGTATCGTAGGTCCAAATAAACGTTTTGTCAACACTAGGTATTTTTCTCGAAATCAAACCATTTTCAAAATATTTTCATAACAAATGCACTAGAAGGACACATGCATTAAGTAGTGAAGAAGGAAAGATTAAATGTATGTCCCTTTGTTCTTAATCCGACGACGCTGGCTGTATAGGTTATCGCTCGAATGCTCACCTTCACTCATGAACTTTAGCTTTATTCGTGCTATATACTTTTGAAGTGAAATGGAGGAAAATGACTACTTAGGCGTATGCTCCTCTTATAAAGATTCTAATAAAGACAAAGAAGAGTGATCTCTTCTGTCTAAAAGGGTAAACCAACTTTGAAAGAGAAAATAGAGCAACATACAATATGCCATAAAAGTTATTTAATAGCACTTTCTTTTGTTTTTGATAGCGTTGAAAAGCGCTATTAACCGTGCCACTAATGTGAACGATTTTGTTTAGTAGCACTTTAAAAGAGCTATTAAAGTACTAGTTTTTAATATAAAAATAATAATTAAATAAAACAATAAGTTTAAAGGAGCCAAACGAAATTCGTGGGGGAAAATGAAAATTTTAGCACAAACAGTAGCGTCGGCCTGAACTGTCACTAATATAAGAAAATAAGAATTAATTAAGACAATAACTAACAAGGAGGCAAACGAAATTTGTTATGGGAAATGAATATTTTTTCAAAAACAATAGCGTCGGCCTGAACCGTCGCTAATATAAAAAATTAAATAATTATTTAAAATAATAACTAAAAATGAGGCAAACTAAATTGGTGGGTGTAATGAAATTTTCGCACAAACAGTAGCGTAGGTCCAAATAAACGTTTTGTCAACACCAAGTATTTTTCTCGAAATCAAACCATTTTCAAAATATTTTCATAACAAATGCACTAGAAGGACACATGCATTAAGTAGTGAAGAAGGAATGATTAAATGTATGTCCCTTTGTTCTTAGTCCGACGACGCTGGTTGTATAGGTTATCGCTCGAATGCTCACCTTCACTCATGAACTTTAGTTTTATTCGTACTATATACTTTTGAAGTGAAATGGAGGAAAATGACTACTTAGGCGTATGCTCCTCTTATAAAGATTCTAATAAAGACAAAGAAGAGTGATCTCTTCTGTCTAAAAGGGTAAACATACTTTGAAAGAGAAAATAGAACAACATACAATATGCCATAAAAGTTATTTAATAGCACTTTCTTTTGTTTTTGATAGCGCTGAAAAGCGCTATTAACCGTGCCACTAATGTGAACGATTTTGTTTAGTAGCACTTTAAAAGAGCTATTAAAGTACTAGTTTTTAATATAAAAATAATAATTAAATAAAACAATAAGTTTAAAGGAGACAAACGAAATTCGTGGGGGAAAATGAAAATTTTAGCACAAACAGTAGTGTCGGCCTGAACCGCCGCTAATATAAGAAAGTAAGAATTAATTAAGATAATAACTAATAAGGAGGCAAAAGAAATTTGTTACGGGAAATGAATATTTTTTCAAAAACAATAGCATCGGCCTGAACCGTCGCTAATATAAAAAAATAAATAATTATCTAAAATAATAACAAAAAAGGAGGCAAACTAAATTGGTAGGTATAATGAAATTTTCGCACAAATAGTAGCGTAGGTCCAAATAAACATTTTGTCAACACTAGGTATTTTTCTCGAAATCAAACCATTTTCAAAATATTTTCATAACAAATGCACTAGAAGGACACATGCATTAAGTAGTGAAGAAGGAAAGATTAAATGTATGTCCCTTTGTTCTTAATCCGACGACGCTGGCTGTATAGGTTATCGCTCGAATGCTCACCTTCACTCATGAACTTTAGTTTTATTCGTGCTATATACTTTTGAAGTGAAATGGAGGAAAATGACTACTTAGGCATATGCTCCTCTTATAAAGATTCTAATAAATACAAAGAAGAGTGATCTCTTCTGTCTAAAAGGGTAAACCAAATTTGAAAGAGAAAATAGAGCAACATACAATATGCCATAAAAGTTATTTAATAGAACTTTCTTTTGTTTTTGATAGCGCTGAAAAGCGCTATTAACCGTGCCACTAATGTGAACGATTTTGTTTACTAGCACTTTAAAAGAGTTATTAAAGTACTAGTTTTTAATATAAAAATAATAATTAATTAAAACAATAAGTTTAAAGGAGCCAAACGAAATTCGTGGGGGAAAATGAAAATTTTAGCACAAACAGTAGCGTCGGCCTGGACCGTCACTAATATAAGAAAATAAGAATTAATTAAGACAATAACTAATAAGGAGGCAAACGAAATTTTTTATGGGAAATGAATATTTTTTCAAAAACAATAGCGTCGGCCTGAACCGTCGCTAATATAAAAAAATAAATAATTATTTAAAATAATAAACAAAAATGAGGCAAACTAAATTGGTGGGTGTAATGAAATTTTCGCACAAACAGTAGCGTAGGTCCAAATAAACGTTTTGTCAACACCAAGTATTTTTCTCGAAATCAAACCATTTTCAAAATATTTTCATAACAAATGCACTAGAAGGACACATGCATTAAGTAGTGAAGAAGGAATGATTAAATGTATGTCCCTTTGTTCTTAGTCCGACGACGCTGGTTGTATAGGTTATCGCTCGAATGCTCACCTTCACTCATGAACTTTAGTTTTATTCGTGCTATATACTTTTGAAGTGAAATGGAGGAAAATGACTACTTAGGCGTATGCTCCTCTTATAAAGATTCTAATAAAGACAAAGAAGAGTGATCTCTTCTGTCTAAAAGGGTAAACCAACTTTGAAAGAGAAAATAGAGAAACATACAATATGCAATAAAAGTTATTTAATAGCACTTTCTTTTGTTTTTGATAGCGCTGAAAAGCGCTATTAACCGTGCCACTAATGTGAACGATTTTGTTTACTAGCACTTTAAAAGAGTTATTAAATTACTAGTTTTTAATATAAAAATAATAATTAATTAAAACAATAAGTTTAAAGGAGCCAAACGAAATTCGTGGGGGAAAATGAAAATTTTAGCACAAACAGTAGCGTCGGCCTGAACCGTCGCTAATATAAGAAAATAAGAATTAATTAAGACAACAACTAATAAGGAGGCAAACGAAATTTGTTATGGGAAATGAATATTTTTTCAAAAACAATTGCGTCGGCCTGAACCGTCGCTAATATAAAAAAATAAATAATTATTTAAAATAATAAATGAAAATGAGGCAAACTAAATTTGTGGGTGTAATGAAATTTTCGCACAAACAGTAGCGTAGGTCCAAATAAACGTTTTGTCAACACCAAGTATTTTTCTCGAAATCAAACCATTTTCAAAATATTTTCATAACAAATGCACTAGAAGGACACATGCATTAAGTAGTGAAGAAGGAATGATTAAATGTATGTCCCTTTGTTCTTAGTCCGACGATGCTGGTTGTATAGGTTATCGCTCGAATGCTCACCTTCACTCATGAACTTTAGTTTTATTCGTGCTATATACTTTTGAAGTGAAATGGAGGAAAATGACTACTTAGGCATATGCTCCTCTTATAAAGATTCTAATAAAGACAAAGAAGAGTGATCTCTTCTGTCTAAAAGGGTAAACCAACTTTGAAAGAGAAAATAGAGCAACATACAATATGCCATAAAAGTTATTTATTAGCACTTTCTTTTGTTTTTGATAGCGCTGAAACGCGCTATTAACCGTGCCACTAATGTGAACGATTTTGTTTAGTAGCACTTTAAATGAGCTATTAAAGTACTAGTTTTTAATATAAAAATAATAATTAAATAAAACAATAAGTTTAAAGGAGCCAAACGAAATTCGTGGGGGAAAATGAAAATTTTAGCACAAACAGTAGCGTCGGCCTGAACCGTCACTAATATAAGAAAATAAGAATTAATTAAGACAATAACTAACCAGGAGGCAAACGAAATTTGTTATGGGAAATGAATATTTTTTCAAAAACAATAGCGTCGACCTGAACCGTCGCTAATATAAAAAAATAAATAATTATTTAAAATAATAACTAAAAATGAGGCAAACTAAATTGGTGGGTGTAATGAAATTTTCGCACAAACAGTAGCGTAGGTCCAAATAAACGTTTTGTCAACACCAAGTATTTTTCTCGAAATCAAACCATTTTCAAAATATTTTCATAACAAATGCACTAGAAGGACACATGCATTAAGTAGTGAAGAAGGAATGATTAAATGTATGTCCCTTTGTTCTTAGTCCGACGACGCTGGTTGTATAGGTTATCGCTCGAATGCTCACCTTCACTCATGAACTTTAGTTTTATTCGTGCTATATACTTTTGAAGTGAAATGGAGGAAAATGACTACTTAGGCGTATGCTCCTCTTATAAAGATTCTAATAAAGACAAAGAAGAGTGATCTCTTCTGTCTAAAAGGGTAAACCAACTTTGAAAGAGAAAATAGAGCAACATACAATATGCCATAAAAGTTATTTATTAGCACTTTCTTTTGTTTTTGATAGAGCTGAAACGCGCTATTAACCGTGCCACTAATGTGAACGATTTTGTTTAGTAGCACTTTAAATGAGCTATTAAAGTACTAGTTTTTAATATAAAAATAATAATTAAATATAACAATAAGTTTAAAGGAGCCAAACGAAATTCGTGGGGGAAAATGAAAATTTTAGCACAAACAGTAGCGTCGGCCTGAACCGTCACTAATATAAGAAAATAAGAATTAATTAAGACAATAACTAACAAGGAGGCAAACGAAATTTGTTATGGGAAATGAATATTTTTTCAAAAACAATAGCGTCGGCCTGAATCGTCGCTAATATAAAAAAATAAATAATTATTTAAAATAAAAAATAAAAATGAGGCAAACTAAATTGGTGGGTGTAATGAAATTTTCGCACAAACAGTAGCGTAGGTCCAAATAAACGTTTTGTCAACACCAAGTATTTTTATCGAAATCAAACCATTTTCAAAATATTTTCATAACAAATGCACTAGAAGGACACATGCATTAAGTAGTGAAGAAGGAATGATTAAATGTATGTCCCTTTGTTCTTAGTCCGACGACGCTGGTTGTATAAGTTATCGCTCGAATGTTCACCTTCACTCATGAACTTTAGTTTTATTCGTGCTATATACTTTTGAAGTGAAATGGAGGAAAATGACTACTTAGGCGTATGCTCCTCTTATAAAGATTCTAATAAAGACAAAGAAGAGTGATCTCTTCTGTCTAAAAGGGTAAACCAACTTTGAAAGAGAAAATAGAGCAACATACAATATGCCATAAAAGTTATTTATTAGCACTTTCTTTTGTTTTTGATAGCGCTGAAACGCGCTATTAACCGTGCCACTAATGTGAACGATTTTGTTTAGTAGCACTTTAAATGAGCTATTAAAGTACTAGTTTTTAATATAAAAATAATAATTAAATAAAACAATAAGTTTAAAGGAGCCAAACGAAATTCGTGGGGGAAAATGAAAATTTTAGCACAAACAGTAGCGTCGGCCTGAACCGTCACTATGATAAGAAAATAAGAATTAATTAAGACAATAACTAACAAGGAGGCAAACGAAATTTGTTATGGGAAATGAATATTTTTTCAAAAACAATAGCGTCGGCCTGAACCGTCGCTAATATAAAAAAATAAATAATTATTTAAAATAAAAAATAAAAATGAGGCAAACTAAATTGGTGGGTGTAATGAAATTTTCGCACAAACAGTAGCGTAGGTCCAAATAAACGTTTTGTCAACACCAAGTATTTTTATCGAAATCAAACCATTTTCAAAATATTTTCATAACAAATGCACTAGAAGGACACATGCATTAAGTAGTGAAGAAGGAATGATTAAATGTATGTCCCTTTGTTCTTAGTCCGACGACGCTGGTTGTATAAGTTATCGCTCGAATGTTCACCTTCACTCATGAACTTTAGTTTTATTCGTGCTATATACTTTTGAAGTGAAATGGAGGAAAATGACTACTTAGGCGTATGCTCCTCTTATAAAGATTCTAATAAAGACAAAGAAGAGTGATCTCTTCTGTCTAAAAGGGTAAACCAACTTTGAAAGAGAAAATAGAGCAACATACAATATGCCATAAAAGTTATTTATTAGCACTTTCTTTTGTTTTTGATAGCGCTGAAACGCGCTATTAACCGTGCCACTAATGTGAACGATTTTGTTTAGTAGCACTTTAAATGAGCTATTAAAGTACTAGTTTTTAATATAAAAATAATAATTAAATAAAACAATAAGTTTAAAGGAGCCAAACGAAATTCGTGGGGGAAAATGAAAATTTTAGCACAAACAGTAGCGTCGGCCTGAACCGTCACTATGATAAGAAAATAAGAATTAATTAAGACAATAACTAACAAGGAGGCAAACGAAATTTGTTATGGGAAATGAATATTTTTTCAAAAACAATAGCGTCGGCCTGAACCGTCGCTAATATAAAAAAATAAATAATTATTTAAAATAATAACTAAAAATGAGGCAAACTAAATTGGTGGGTGTAATGAAATTTTCGCACAAACAGTAGCGTAGGTCCAAATAAACGTTTTGTCAACACCAAGTATTTTTATTGAAATCAAACCATTTTCAAAATATTTTCATAACAAATGCACTAGAAGGACACATGCATTAAGTAGTGAAGAAGGAATGATTAAATGTATGTCCCTTTGTTCTTAGTCCGACGACGCTGGTTGTATAGGTTATCGCTCGAATGCTCACCTTCACTCATGAACTTTAGTTTTATTCGTGCTATATACTTTTGAAGTGAAATGGAGGAAAATGACTACTTAGGCGTATGCTCCTCTTATAAAGATTCTAATAAAGACAAAGAAGAGTGATCTCTTCTGTCTAAAAGGGTAAACCAACTTTGAAAGAGAAAATAGAGCAACATACAATATGCCATAAAAGTTATTTATTAGCACTTTCTTTTGTTTTTGATAGCGCTGAAACGCGCTATTAACCGTGCCACTAATGTGAACGATTTTGTTTAGTAGCACTTTAAATGAGCTATTAAAGTACTAGTTTTTAATATAAAAATAATAATTAAATAAAACAATAAGTTTAAAGGAGCCAAACGAAATTCGTGGGGGAAAATGAAAATTTTAACACAAACAGTAGCGTCGGCCTGAACCGTCACTATGATAAGAAAATAAGAATTAATTAAGACAATAACTAACAAGGAGGCAAACGAAATTTGTTATGGGAAATGAATATTTTTCAAAAACAATAGCGTCGGCCTGAACCGTCGCTAATATAAAAAAATAAATAATTATTTAAAATAATAACTAAAAATGAGGCAAACTAAATTGGTGGGTGTAATGAAATTTTCGCACAAATAGTAGCGTAGGTCCAAATAAACGTTTTGTCAACACCAAGTATTTTTATCGAAATCAAACCATTTTCAAAATATTTTCATAACAAATGCACTAGAAGGACACATGCATTAAGTAGTGAAGAAGGAATGATTAAATGTATGTCCCTTTGTTCTTAGTCCGACGACGCTGGTTGTATAGGTTATCGCTCGAATGCTCACCTTCACTCATGAACTTTAGTTTTATTCGTGCTATATACTTTTGAAGTGAAATGGAAGAAAATGACTACTTAGGCGTATGCTCCTCTTATAAAGATTCTAATAAAGACAAAGAAGAGTGAACTCTTCTGTCTAAAAGGGTAAACCAACTTTGAAAGAGAAAATAGAGCAACATACAATATGCCATAAAAGTTATTTTTTAGCACTTTCTTTTGTTTTTGATAGCGCTGAAACGCGCTATTAACCGTGCCACTAATGTGAACGATTTTGTTTAGTAGCACTTTAAATGAGCTATTAAAGTACTAGTTTTTAATATAAAAATAATAATTAAATAAAACAATAAGTTTAAAGGAGCCAAACGAAATTCGTGGGGGAAAATGAAAATTTTAGCACAAACAGTAGCGTCGGCCTGAACCGTCACTAATATAAGAAAATAAGAATTAATTAAGACAATAACTAACAAGGAGGCAAACGAAATTTGTTATGGGAAATGAATATTTTTTCAAAAACAATAGCGTCGGCCTGAACCGTCGCTAATATAAAAAAATAAATAATTATTTAAAATAATAACTAAAAATGAGGCAAACTAAATTGGTGGGTGTAATGAAATTTTCGCACAAAAAGTAGCGTAGGTCCAAATAAACGTTTTGTCAACACCAAGTATTTTTCTCGAAATCAAACCATTTTCAAAATATTTTAATAACAAATGCACTAGAAGGACACATGCATTAAGTAGTGAAGAAGGAATGATTAAATGTATGTCCCTTTGTTCTAAGTCCGACGACGCTGGTTGCATAGGTTATCGCTCGAATGCTCACCTTCACTCATGAACTTTAGTTTTATTCGTGCTATATACTTTTGAAGTGAAATGGAGGAAAATGACTACTTAGGTGTATGCTCCTCTTATAAAGATTCTAATAGAGACAAAGAAGAGTGATCTCTTCTGTCTAAAAGGGTAAACCTACTTTGAAAGAGAAAATAGAGCAACATACAATATGCCATAAAAGTTATTTAATAGCACTTTCTTTTCTTTTTGATAGCGCTGAAAAGCGCTATTAACCGTGCCACTAATGTGAACGATTTTGTTTAGTAGCACTTTAAAAGAGCTATTAAAGTACTAGTTTTTAATATAAAAATAATAATTAAATAAAACAATAAGTTTAAAGGAGCCAAACGAAATTCGTGGGGGAAAATGAAAATTTTAGCACAAACAGTAGTGTCGGCCTGAACCGTCGCTAATATAAGAAAGTAAGAATTAAATAAGATAATAACTAATAAGGAGGCAAAAGAAATTTGTTACGGGAAATGAATATTTTTCAAAAACAATAGCATCGGCCTGAAGCGTCGCTAATATAAAAAAATAAATAATTATTTAAAATAATAACAAAAAAGGAGGCAAACTAAATTGGTGGGTATAATGAAATTTTCGCACAAACAGTAGCGTAGGTCCAACTAAACGTTTTGTCAACAGCAAGTATTTTTCTCGAAATCAAACCATTTTCAAAATATTTTCATAACAAATGCACTAGAAGGACACATGCATTAAGTAGTGAAGAAGGAATGATTAAATGTATGTCCCTTTGTTCTTAGTCCGACGACGCTGGTTGTATAGGTTATCGCTCGAATGCTCACCTTCACTCATGAACTTTAGTTTTATTCGTGCTATATACTTTTGAAGTGAAATGGAGGAAAATGACTACTTAGGCGTATGCTCCTCTTATAAAGATTCTAATAAAGACAAAGAAGAGTGATCTCTTCTGTCTAAAAGGGTAAACCAACTTTGAAAGAGAAAATAGAGCAACATACAATATGCCATAAAAGTTATTTATTAGCACTTTCTTTTGTTTTTGATAGCGCTGAAACGCGCTATTAACCGTGCCACTAAAGTGAACGATTTTGTTTAGTAGCACTTTAAATGAGCTATTAAAGTACTAGTTTTTAATATAAAAATAATAATTAAATAAAACAATAAGTTTAAAGGAGCCAAACGAAATTCGTGGGGGAAAATGAAAATTTTAGCACAAACAGTAGCGTCGGCCTGAACCGTCACTAATATAAGAAAATAAGAATTAATTAAGACAATAACTAACAAGGAGGCAAACGAAATTTGTTATGGGAAATGAATATTTTTTCAAAAACAATAGCGTCGGCCTGAACCGTCGCTAATATAAAAAAATAAATAATTATTTAAAATAATAAATAAAAATGAGGCAAACTAAATTGGTGGGTGTAATGAAATTTTCCCATAAACAGTAGCGTAGGTCCAAATAAACGTTTTGTCAACACCAAGTATTTTTCTCGAAATCAAACCATTTTCAAAATATTTTCATAACAAATGCACTAGAAGGACACATGCATTAAGTAGTGAAGAAGGAATGATTAAATGTATGTCCCTTTGTTCTTAGTCCGACGACGCTGGTTGTATAGGTTATCGCTCGAATGCTCACCTTCACTCATGAACTTTAGTTTTATTCGTGCTATATACTTTTGAAGTGAAATGGAGGAAAATGACTACTTAGGCGTATGCTCCTCTTATAAAGATTCTAATAAAGACAAAGAAGAGTGATCTCTTCTGTCTAAAAGGGTAAACCAACTTTGAAAGAGAAAATAGAGCAACATACAATATGCCATAAAAGTTATTTATTAGCACTTTCTTTTGTTTTTGATAGCGCTGAAATGCGCTATTAACCGTGCCACTAATGTGAATGATTTTGTTTAGTAGCACTTTAAATGAGCTATTAAAGTACTAGTTTTTAATATAAAAATAATAATTAAATAAAACAATAAGTTTAAAGGAGCCAAACGAAATTCGTGGGGGAAAATGAAATTTTTAGCACAAACAGTAGCGTCGGCCTGAACCGTCACTAATATAAGAAAATAAGAATTAATTAAGACAATAACTAACAAGGAGGCAAACGAAATTTGTTATGGGAAATGAATATTTTTTCAAAAACAATAGCATCGGCCTGAACCGTCGCTAATATAAAAAAATAAATAATTATTTCAAATAATAACTAAAAATGAGGCAAACTAAATTGGTGGGTGTAATGAAATTTTCGCACAAATAGTAGCGTAGGTCCAAATAAACGTTTTGTCAACACCAAGTATTTTTATCGAAATCAAACCATTTTCAAAATATTTTCATAACAAATGCACTAGAAGGACACATGCATTAAGTAGTGAAGAAGGAATGATTAAATGTATGTCCCTTTGTTCTTAGTCCGACGACGCTGGTTGTATAGGTTATCGCTCGAATGCTCACCTTCACTCATGAACTTTAGTTTTATTCGTGCTATATACTTTTGAAGTGAAATGGAGGAAAATGACTACTTAGGCGTATGCTCCTCTTATAAAGATTCTAATAAAGACAAAGAAGAGTGAACTCTTCTGTCTAAAAGGGTAAACCAACTTTGAAAGAGAAAATAGAGCAACATACAATATGCCATAAAAGTTATTTTTTAGCACTTTCTTTTGTTTTTGATAGCGCTGAAACGCGCTATTAACCGTGCCACTAATGTGAACGATTTTGTTTAGTAGCACTTTAAATGAGCTATTAAAGTACTAGTTTTTAATATAAAAATAATAATTAAATAAAACAATAAGTTTAAAGGAGCCAAACGAAATTCGTGGGGGAAAATGAAAATTTTAGCACAAATAGTAGCGTCGGCCTGAACCGTCACTAATATAAGAAAATAAGAATTAATTAAGACAATAACTAACAAGGAGGCAAACGAAATTTGTTATGGGAAACGAATATTTTTTCAAAAACAATAGCGTCGGCCTGAACCGTCGCTAATATAAAAAAATAAATAATTATTTAAAATAATAACTAAAAATGAGGCAAACTAAATTGGTGGGTGTAATGAAATTTTCGCACAAACAGTAGCGTAGGTCCAAATAAACGTTTTGTCAACACCAAGTATTTTTCTCGAAATCAAACCATTTTCAAAATATTTTAATAACAAATGCACTAGAAGGACACATGCATTAAGTAGTGAAGAAGGAATGATTAAATGTATGTCCCTTTGTTCTTAGTCCGACGACGCTGGTTGTATAGGTTATCGCTCGAATGCTCACCTTCACTCATGAACTTTAGTTTTATTCGTGCTATATACTTTTGAAGTGAAATGGAGGAAAATGACTACTTAGGCGTATGCTCCTCTTATAGAGATTCTAATAGAGACAAAGAAGAGTGATCTCTTCTGTCTAAAAGGGTAAACCTACTTTGAAAGAGAAAATAGAGCAACATACAATATGCCATAAAAGTTATTTAATAGCACTTTCTTTTGTTTTTGATAGCGCTGAAAAGCGCTATTAACCGTGCCACTAATGTGAACGATTTTGTTTAGTAGCACTTTAAAAGAGCTATTAAAGTACTAGTTTTTAATATAAAAATAATAATTAAATAAAACAATAAGTTTAAAGGAGCCAAACGAAATTCGTGGGGGAAAATGAAAATTTTAGCACAAACAGTAGTGTCGGCCTGAACCGTCGCTAATATAAGAAAGTAAGAATTAAATAAGATAATAACTAATAAGGAGGCAAAAGAAATTTGTTACGGGAAATGAATATTTTTCAAAAACAATAGCATCGGCCTGAAGCGTCGCTAATATAAAAAAATAAATAATTATTTAAAATAATAACAAAAAAGGAGGCAAACTAAATTGGTAGGTATAATGAAATTTTCGCACAAACAGTAGCGTAGGTCCAACTAAACGTTTTGTCAACAGCAAGTATTTTTCTCGAAATCAAACCATTTTCAAAATATTTTCATAACAAATGCACTAGAAGGACACATGCATTAAGTAGTGAAGAAGGAATGATTAAATGTATGTCCCTTTGTTCTTAGTCCAACGACGCTGGTTGTATAGGTTATCGCTCGAATGCTCACCTTCACTCATGAACTTTAGTTTTATTCGTGCTATATACTTTTGAAGTGAAATGGAGGAAAATGACTACTTAGGCGTATGCTCCTCTTATAAAGATTCTAATAAAGACAAAGAAGAGTGATCTCTTCTGTCTAAAAGGGTAAACCAACTTTGAAAGAGAAAATAGAGCAACATACAATATGCCATAAAAGTTATTTATTAGCACTTTCTTTTGTTTTTGATAGCGCTGAAACGCGCTATTAACCGTGCCACTAAAGTGAACGATTTTGTTTAGTAGCACTTTAAATTAGCTATTAAAGTACTAGTTTTTAATATAAAAATAATAATTAAATAAAACAATAAGTTTAAAGGAGCCAAACGAAATTCGTGGGGGAAAATGAAAATTTTAGCACAAACAGTAGCGTCGGCCTGAACCGTCACTAATATAAGAAAATAAGAATTAATTAAGACAATAACTAACAAGGAGGCAAACGAAATTTGTTATGGGAAATGAATATTTTTTCAAAAACAATAGCGTCGGCCTGAACCGTCGCTAATATAAAAAAATAAATAATTATTTAAAATAATAAATAAAAATGAGGCAAACTAAATTGGTGGGTGTAATGAAATTTTCCCATAAACAGTAGCGTAGGTCCAAATAAACGTTTTGTCAACACCAAGTATTTTTCTCGAAATCAAACCATTTTCAAAATATTTTCATAACAAATGCACTAGAAGGACACATGCATTAAGTAGTGAAGAAGGAATGATTAAATGTATGTCCCTTTGTTCTTAGTCCGACGACGCTGGTTGTATAGGTTATCGCTCGAATGCTCACCTTCACTCATGAACTTTAGTTTTATTCGTGCTATATACTTTTGAAGTGAAATGGAGGAAAATGACTACTTAGGCGTATGCTCCTCTTATAAAGATTCTAATAAAGACAAAGAAGAGTGATCTCTTCTGTCTAAAAGGGTAAACCAACTTTGAAAGAGAAAATAGAGCAACATACAATATGCCATAAAAGTTATTTATTAGCACTTTCTTTTGTTTTTGATAACGCTGAAATGCGCTATTAACCGTGCCACTAATGTGAATGATTTTGTTTAGTAGCACTTTAAATGAGCTATTAAAGTACTAGTTTTTAATATAAAAATAATAATTAAATAAAACAATAAGTTTAAAGGAGCCAAAGGAAATTCGTGGGGGAAAATGAAAATTTTAGCACAAACAGTAGCGTCGGCCTGAACCGTCACTAATATAAGAAAATAAGAATTAATTAAGACAATAACTAACAAGGAGGCAAACGAAATTTGTTATGGGAAATGAATATTTTTTCAAAAACAATAGCGTCGGCCTGAACCGTCGCTAATATAAAAAAATAAATAATTATTTAAAATAATAAATAAAAATGAGGCAAACTAAATTGGTGGGTGTAATGAAAGTTTCCCATAAACAGTAGCGTAGGTCCAAATAAACATTTTGTCAACACCAAGTATTTTTCTCGAAATCAAACCATTTTCAAAATATTTTCATAACAAATGCACTAGAAGGACACATGCATTAAGTAGTGAAGAAGGAATGATTAAATGTATGTCCCTTTGTTCTTAGTCCGACGACGCTGGTTGTATAGGTTATCGCTCGAATGCTCACCTTCACTCATGAACTTTAGTTTTATTCGTGCTATATACTTTTGAAGTGAAATGGAGGAAAATGACTACTTAGGCGTATGCTCCTCTTATAAAGATTCTAATAAAGACAAAGAAGAGTGATCTCTTCTGTCTAAAAGGGTAAACCAACTTTGAAAGAGAAAATAGAGCAACATACAATATGCCATAAAAGTTATTTTTTAGCAATTTCTTTTGTTTTTGATAGCGCTGAAACGCGCTATTAACCGTGCCACTAATGTGAACGATTTTGTTTAGTAGCACTTTAAATGAGCTATTAAAGTACTAGTTTTTAATATAAAAATAATAATTAAATAAAACAATAAGTTTAAAGGAGCCAAACGAAATTCGTGGGGGAAAATGAAAATTTTAGCACAAATAGTAGCGTCGGCCTGAACCGTCACTAATATAAGAAAATAAGAATTAATTAAGACAATAACTAACAAGGAGGCAAACGAAATTTGTTATGGGAAACGAATATTTTTTCAAAAACAATAGCGTCGGCCTGAACCGTCGCTAATATAAAAAAATAAATAATTATTTAAAATAATAACTAAAAATGAGGCAAACTAAATTGGTGGGTGTAATGAAATTTTCGCACAAACAGTAGCGTAGGTCCAAATAAACGTTTTGTCAACACCAAGTATTTTTCTCGAAATCAAACCATTTTCAAAATATTTTAATAACAAATGCACTAGAAGGACACATGCATTAAGTAGTGAAGAAGGAATGATTAAATGTATGTCCCTTTGTTCTTAGTCCGACGACGCTGGTTGTATAGGTTATCGCTCGAATGCTCACCTTCACTCATGAACTTTAGTTTTATTCGTGCGATATACTTTTGAAGTGAAATGGAGGAAAATGACTACTTAGGCGTATGCTCCTCTTATAGAGATTCTAATAGAGACAAAGAAGAGTGATCTCTTATGTCTAAAAGGGTAAACCTACTTTGAAAGAGAAAATAGAGCAACATACAATATGCCATAAAAGTTATTTAATAGCACTTTCTTTTGTTTTTGATAGCGCTGAAAAGCGCTATTAACCGTGCCACTAATGTGAACGATTTTGTTTAGTAGCACTTTAAAAGAGCTATTAAAGTACTAGTTTTTAATATAAAAATAATAATTAAATAAAACAATAAGTTTAAAGGAGGCAAACGAAATTCGTGGGGGAAAATTAAAATTTTAGCACAAACAGTAGTGTCGGCCTGAACCGTCGCTAATATAAGAAAGTAAGAATTAAATAAGATAATAACTAATAAGGAGGCAAAAGAAATTTGTTACGGGAAATGAATATTTTTTCAAAAACAATAGCATCGGCCTGAAGCGTCGCTAATATAAAAAAATAAATAATTATTTAAAATAATAAGAAAAAAGGAGGCAAACTAAATTGGTAGGTATAATGAAATTTTCGCACAAACAGTAGCGTAGGTCCAACTAAACGTTTTGTCAACAGCAAGTATTTTTCTCGAAATCAAACCATTTTCAAAATATTTTCATAACAAATGCACTTGAAGGACACATGCATTAAGTAGTGAAGAAGGAATGATTAAATGTATGTCCCTTTGTTCTTAGTCCAACGACGCTGGTTGTAAAGGTTATCACTCGAATGCTCACCTTCACTCATGAACTTTAGTTTTATTCGTGCTATATACTTTTGAAGTGAAATGGAGGAAAATGACTACTTAGGCGTATGCTCCTCTTATAAAGATTCTAATAAAGACAAAGAAGAGTGATCTCTTCTGTCTAAAAGGGTAAACCAACTTTGAAAGAGAAAATAGAGCAACATACAATATGCCATAAAAGTTATTTATTAGCACTTTCTTTTGTTTTTGATAGCGCTGAAACTCGCTATTAACCGTGCCACTAATGTGAACGATTTTGTTTAGTAGCACTTTAAATGAGCTATTAAAGTACTAGTTTTTAATATAAAAATAATAATTAAATAAAATAATAAGTTTAAAGGAGCCAAACGAAATTCGTGGGGGAAATTGAAAATTTTACCACAAACAGTAGCGTCGGCCTGAACCGTCGCTAATATAAGAAAGTAAGAATTAATTAAGATAATACCTAATAAGGAGGCAAAAGAAATTTGTTACGGGAAATGAATATTTTTTCAAAAACAATATCATCGGCCTGAAGCGTCGCTAATATAAAAAAATAAATAATTATTTAAAATAATTACAAAAAAGGAGGCAAACTAAATTGGTGGTTGTAATGAAATTTTCGCACAAACAGTAGCATAGGTCCAAATAAACGTTTTGTCAACACCAAGTATTTTTCTCGAAATCAAACCATTTTCAAAATATTTTCATAACAAATGCACTCGAAGGACACATGCATTAAGTAGTGAAGAAGGAATGATTAAATGTATGTCCCTTTGTTCTTAGTCCGACGACGCTGGCTGTATAGGTTATCGCTCGAATGCTCACCTTGACTCATGAACTTTAGTTTTATTCGTGCTATATACTTTTGAAGTGAAATGGAGGAAAATGACTACTTAGGCGTATGCTCCTCTTATAAAGATTCTAATAAAGACAAAGAAGAGTGATCTCTTCTGTCTAAAAGGGTAAACCAACTTTAAAAGAGAAAATAGAGCAACATACAATATGCCATAAAAGTTATTTAATATCACTTTCTTTTGTTTTTGATAGCGCTGAAAAGCGCTATTAACCGTGCCACTAATGTGAACGATTTTGTTTAGTAGCACTTTAAATGAGCTATTAAAGTACTAGTTTTTAATATAAAAATATTAATTAAATAAAACAATAAGTTTAAAGGAGCCAAACGAAATTCGTGGGGGAAAATGAAAATTTTAGCACAAACAGTAGCGTCGGCCTGAACCGTCGCTAATATAAGAAAGTAAGAATTAATTAAGATAATAACTAATAAGGAGGCAAAAGAAATTTGTTACGGGAAATGAATATATTTTTCAAAAACCATAGCATCGGCATGAACCGTCGCTAATATAAAAAAATAAATAATTATTTAAAATAATAAAAAAAAAGGAGGCAAACTAAATTGGTGGGTATAATGAAATTTTCGCACAAACAGTAACGTAGGTCCAAATAAACGTTTTGTCAACACCAGGTATTTTTCTCAAAATCAAACCACTTTCAACATATTTTCATAACAAATGCACTCGAAGGACACATGCATTAAGTAGTGAAGAAGGAAAGATTAAATGTATGTCCCTTTGTTCTTAGTCCGACGATGCTGGCTGTATAGGTTATCGCTCAAAAGCTCACCTTCACTCATGAACTTTAGTTTTATTCGTGCTATATACTTTTGAAGTGAAAGGAGGAAAATGACTACTTAGGCTTATGCTCCTCTTATAGAGATTCTAATAAAGACAAAGAAGACTGATCTCTTCTGTCTAAAAGGGTAAACCAACTTTGAAAGAGAAAATAGAGCAACATATAATATACCATAAATGTTATTTAATAGCACTTTCATTTGTTTTTGATAACGCTGAAAAGCGTTATTAACCGTGCCACTAATGTGAATGATTTTGTTTAGTAGTACTTTAAAAGAGCTATTAAAGTACTAGTTTTTAATATAAAAATAATAATTAATTAAAACAATAAGTTTAAAGGAGCCAAACGAAATTCGTGGGGGAAAATGAAAATTTTAGCACAAACAGTAGCGTCGGCCTGAACCGTCGCTAATATAAGAAAATAAGAATTAATTAAGATAATAACTAATAAGGAAGCAAAAGAAATTTGTTATGGGAAATGAATATTTTTTCAAAAACAATAGCGTCGGCCTGAACCGTCGCTAATATAAAAAAATAAATAATTATTTAAAATAATAACTAAAAATGAGGCAAACTAAATTGGTGGGTGTAATGAAATTTTCGCACAAACAGTAGCGTAGGTCCAAATAAACGTTTTGTCAACACCAAGTATTTTTCTCGAAATCAAACCATTTTCAAAATATTTTCATAACAAATGCACTTGAAGGACACATGCATTAAGTAGTGAAGAAGGAATGATTAAATTTATGTCCCTTTGTTCTTAGTCCGACGATGCTGGCTGTATAGGTTATCGCTCGAATGCTCACCTTCACTCATGAACTTTAGTTTTATTCGTGCTATATACTTTTGATGTGAAATGGAGGAAAATGACTACTTATGCGTATGCTCGTCTTATAAAGATTCTAATAAAGACAAAGAAGAGTGATCTCTTCTGTCTAAAAGGGTAAACCAACTTTGAAAGAGAAAATAGAGCAACATACAATATGCCATAAAAGTTATTTAATAGCACTTTCTTTTGTTTTTGATAGCGCTGAAAAGCGCTATTAACCGTGCCACTAATGTGAACGATTTTGTTTAGTAGCACTTTAAAAGAGTTATTAAAGTACTAGTGTTTAATATAAAAATAATAATTAAATAAAACAATAAGTTTAAAGGAGCCAAACGAAATTCGTGGGGGGAAATGAAAATTTTAGCACAAACAGTAGTGTCGGCCTGAACCGTCCCTAATATAAGAAAATAAGAATTAATTAAGACAATAACTAAGGAGGAAAAAGAAATTTGTTACGGGAAATGAATATTTTTCAAAAACAATAGCGTCGGCCTGAACCGTCGCTAATATAAAAAATAAATAATTATTTAAAATAATAATAAAAAAGGAGGCAAACTAAATTGGTGTGTGTAATGAAATTTTCGCACAAACAGTAGCGTAGGTCCAAATAAATGTTTTGTCAACACCAAGTATTTTTCTCGAAATCAAACCATTTTCAAAATATTTTCATAACAAATGCACTCGAAGGACACATGCATTAAGTAGTGAAGAAGGAAAGATTAAATGTATGTCCCTTTGTTCTTAGTCCGACGACGCTGGCTTTATAGGTTATCGCTCGAACGCACACCTTCACTCATGAACTTTAGTTTTATTCATGCTATATACTTTTGAAGTGAAATGGAGGAAAATGACTACTTAGTCGTATGCTCCTCTTATAAAGACAAAGAAGAGTGATCTCTTCTGTCTAAAAGGGTAAACCAACTTTGAAAGAGAAAATAGAGCAACATACAATATGCCATAAAAGTTATTTAATAGCACTTTCTTTTGTTTTTGATAGCGCTGAAAAGCGCTATTAACCGTGCCACTAATGTGAACAGTTTTGTTTAGTAGCACTTTAAAAGAGCTATTAAAATACAAGTTTTAATATAAAAATTATAATTAATTAAAAAATAAGTTTAAAGAAGCCAAACAAAATTCGTGGGGGAAAATGAAAATTTTAGCACAAACAGTAGCGTCGGCCTGAACCGTCTCTAATATAAGAAAATAAGAATTAATTAAGACAATAACTAATAAGGAGGCAAACGAAATTTGTTATGGGAAATGAATATTTTTTCAAAATTAATAGCGTCGGCCTGAACCGTCGCTAATATAAAAAAATAAATAATTATTTAAAATAATAACTAAAAAGGAGGCAATCTAAATTGGTGGGTATAATGAAATTTTCGCTTAAACGGTAGCGTAGGTCAAAATAAATATTTTGTCAACACCAGGTATTTTTCTCGAAATCAAACAACTTTCAACATATTTTTATAACAAATGCACTCGAAGGAAACACGCATTAAGTAGTGAATAAGGAATGATTAAATGTATGTCCTTTTGTTCTTAGTCCGACGACGCTGGCTGTATAGGTTATCGCTCGAATGCTCACCTTCACTCATGATCTTTAGTTTTATTCGTGCTATATACTTTTAAAGTGAAATGGAGGAAAATGACTACTTAGGCGTATGCTTCTCTTATAAAGATTCTAATTAACACAAATAAGAGTGATCTCTTCTATCCAAAAGGGTAAACCAACTTTGAAAGAGAAAATAAAGCAACAAACAATATGCCATAAAAGTTATTTAATAGAACTTTCTTCTGTTTTTGATAGCGCTGAAAAGCGCTATTAACTGTGCCACTAATGTGAATGATTTTGTTTATTAGTACTTTAAATGAGCTATTAAAGTACTAGTTTTTAATATAAAAATAATAATTAATTAAAACAATAAGTTTAAAGGAGCCAAATGAAATTCGTGGGGGAAAATGAAAATTTTAGCACAAACAGTAGTGTCGGCCTGAACCGTCGATAATATAAGAAAATAAGAATTAATTAAGACAATAACTAATAAGGAGGCAAACGGAATTTGTTATGGGAAATGAATATTTTTTGAAAAACAATAGCGTCGGCCTGAACCGTCGCTAATATAAAAAAATAAATAATTATTTAAAATAATAACTAAAAAGGAGGCAAACTAAATTGGTGGGTGTAATGAAATTTTCGCACAAACAGTAGCGTAGGTCCAAATAAACGTTTTGTCAACACCAGGTATTTTTCTCGAAATCAAACCACTTTCAACATATTTTCATAACAAATGCACTCGAAGGACACATGCATTAAGTAGTGAAGAAGGAATGATTAAATGTATGTCCCTTTGTTCTTAGTCCGACGACGCTGGCTGTATAGGTTATCGCTCGAATGCTCACCTTCACTCATGACCTTTAGTTTTATTCGTGCTATATACTTTTGAAGTGAAATGGAGGAAAATGACTACTTAGGCGTATCCTCGTCTTATAAAGATTCTAATAAAGACAAAGAAGAGTGATCTCTTCTGTCTAAAAGGGTAAACCAACTTTGAAAGAGAAAATAGAGCAACATACAATATGCCATAAAAGTTATTTAATAGCACTTTCTTTTGTTTTTGATAGCGCTGAAAAGCGCTATTAACCGTGCAACTAATGTGAACGATTTTGTTTAGTAGCACTTTAAAAGAGCTATTAAAGTACTAGTTTTTAATATAAAAATAATAATTAATTAAAACAATAAGATTAAAGGAGCCAAACGAAATTCGTGGGGGAAAATGAAAATTTTAGCACAAACAGTAGTGTCGGCATGAACCGTCGCTAATATAAGAAAATAAGAATTAATTAAGACAATAACTAATAAGGAGGCAAACGGAATTTGTTATGGGAAATGAATATTTTTTTAAAAACAATAGCGTCGGCTTGAACCGTCGCTAATATAAAAAAATATATAATTATTTAAAATAATAACTAAAAAGGAGGCAAACTAAATTGGTGGGTATAATGAAATTTTCGCACAAACAGTAGCGTAGGTCCAAATAAACGTTTTGTCAACACCAGGTATTTTTCTCGAAATCAAACCACTTTCAACATATTTTCATAACAAATGCACTCGAAGGACACATGCATTAAGTAGTGAAGAAGGAATGATTAAATGTATGTCCCTTTGTTCTTAGTCCGACGACGCTGGCTGTATAGGTTATTGCTCGAATGCTCACCTTCACTCATGAACTTTAGTTTTATTCGTGCTATATACTTTTGAAGTGAAATGGAGGAAAATGACTACTTAGGCGTATCCTCGTCTTATAAAGATTCTAATAAAGACAAAGAAGAGTGATCTCTTCTGTCTAAAAGGGTAAACCAACTTTGAAAGAGAAAATAGAGCAACATACAATATGCCATAAAAGTTATTTAATAGCACTTTCTTTTGTTTTTGATAGCGCTGAAAAGCGCTATTAACCGTGCAACTAATGTGAACGATTTTGTTTAGTAGCACTTTAAAAGAGCTATTAAAGTACTAGTTTTTAATATAAAAATAATAATTAATTAAAACAATAAGATTAAAGGAGCCAAACGAAATTCGTGGGGGAAAACGAAAATTTTAACACAAACAGTAGCGTCGGCCTGAACCGTCGCTAATATAAGAAAATAAGAATTAATTAAGACAATAACTAATAAGGTGGCAAACGAAATTTGTTATGGGAAATGAATATTTTTTCAAAAATAATAGCGTCGGCCTGAACCGTCGCTAATATAAAAAAATACATAATTATTTAAAATAATAACTAAAAAGGAGGCAAACTAAGTTGGTGGGCATAATGAAATTTTCGCACAAACAGTAGCGTAGGTCCAAATAAACGTTTTGTCAACACAAGTTATTTTTCTCGAAATCAAACCACTTTCAACATATTTTCACAACAAATGCACTCGAAGGACACATGCATTAAGTAGTGAAGAAGGAATGATTAAATTTATGTCCCTTTGTTCTTAGTCCGACGACGCTGGCTGTATAGGTTATCGCTCGAATGCTCACCTTCACTCATGAACTTTAGTTTTATTCGTGCTAAATACTTTTAAAGTGAAATGGAGGAAAATTACTACTTAGGCGTATGCTCGTCTTATAAATATTCTAATAAAGACAAAGAAGAGTGATCTCTTCTGTTTAAAAGGGTAAACCAACTTTGAAAGAGAAAATAGAGCAACATACAATATGCCATAAATGTTATTTAATAGCACTTTCTTTTGTTTTTGATAGCGCTGAAAAGCGCTATTAACCGTGCCACTAATGTGAACGATTTTGTTTAGTAGCACTTTAAAAGAGTTATTAAAGTACTAGTTTTTAATATAAAAATAATAATTAATTAAAATAATAAGTTTAAAGGAGCCAAACGAAATTCGTGGGGGAAAATGAAAATTTTAGCACAAACAGTAGCGTCGGCCTGAACCGTCGATAATATAAGAAAATAAGAATTAATTAAGACAATAACTAATAAGGAGGCAAACGAAATTTGTTATGGGAAATGAATATTTTTTCAAAAACAATAGCGTCGGCCTGAACCGTCGCTAATATAAAAAAATAAATAATTATTTAAAATAATAACTAAAAAGGAGGCAAACTAAATTGGTGGGCATAATGAAATTTTCGCACAAACATTAGCGTAGGTCCAAATAAACGTTTTGTCAACACCAGGTATTTTTCTCGAAATCAAACCACTTTCAACATATTTCCATAACAAATGCACTCGAAGAACACATGCATTAAGTAGTGAAGAAGGAATGATTAAATGTATGTCCCTTTGTTCTTAGTCCGACGACGCTGGCTGTATAGGTTATCGCTCGAATGCTCACCTTCACTCATGAACTTTATTTTTATTCGTGCTATATACTTTTGAAGTGAAATGGAGGAAAATGACTACTTAGGCGTATGCTCCTCTTATAAAGATTCTAATAAAGACAAAGAAGAGTGATCTCTTCTGTCTAAAAGGGTAAACGAACTTTGAAAGAAAAAATAGAGCAACATATAATATGCCATAAAAGTTATTTAATATCACTTTCTTTTGTTTTTGATAGCGCTGAAAAGCACTATTAACCGTGCCACTAATGTGAACGATTTTGTTTATTAGCACTTTAAATGAGCTATTAAAGTACTAGTTTTTAATATTAAAATAATAATTAATTAAAACAATAAGTTTAAAGGAGCCAAACGAAATTCATAGGGGAAAATGAAAATTTTAGCACAAACAGTAGTGTCGGACTGAATCGTCGCTAATATAAGAAAATAAGAATGAATTAAGACAATAACTAATAAGGAGGCAAACAAAATTTGTTATGGGAAATGAATATTTTTTCAAAAACAATAGCGTCGGCCTGATTCGTCGCTGATATAAATAAATAAATAATTATTTAAAATAATAAATAAAAATGAGGCAAACTAAATTGGTGGGTATAATGAAATTTTCGCACAAACAGTAGCGTAGGTCCAAATAAACGTTTTGTCAACACCAGTTATTTTTCTCGAAATCAAAACACTTTCAACATATTTTCACAACTAATGCACTCGAAGGGCACATGCATTAAGTAGTGAAGAAGGAATGATTGAATTTATGTCCCTTTGTTCTTAGTCCGACGACGCTGGCTGTATAGGTTATCGCTCGAATGCTCACCTTCACTCATGAACTTTAGTTTTTATCGTGGTATATACTTTTGAAGTGAAATGGAGGAAAATGACTACTTATGCGTATGCTCGTCTTATAAAGATTCTAATAAAGACAAAGAAGAGTGATCTCTTCTGTCTAAAAGGGTAAACCAACTTTGAAAGAGAAAATAGAGCAACACACAATATCACATAAACGTTATTTAATAGCACTTTCTTTTGTTTTTGATAGCGCTGAAAAGCGCTATTAACCGTGCCACTAATGTGAACGATTTTGTTTAGAAGCACTTTAAAAGAGCTATTAAAGTACTACTTTTTAATATAAAAATAATAATTAATTAAAACAATAAGTTTAAAGGAGCCAAACGAAATACGTGGGGGAAAATGACAATTTTAGCACAAACAATAGCGTCGGCCTGAACCGTCGCTAATATAAGAAAATAAGAATTAATTAAGACAATAACTAATAAGGAGGCAAACGAAATTTGTTATGGGAAATGAATATTTTTTCAAAAACAATAGCTTCGGCCTTAACCTTCGCTAATATAAAAAAATAAATAATTATTTAAAATAATAACTAAAAAGGGGGCAAACTAAATTGGTGGGCATAATGAAATTTTTGCACAAACAGTAGCGTAGGTCCAAATAAACGTTTTGTCAACACCAGGTATTTTTCTCGAAATCAAACCACTTTCAACATATTTTCATAACAAATGCACTCGAAGAACACATGCATTAAGTAGTGAAGAAGGAATGATTAAATGTATGTCCCTTTTTTCTTAGTCCAACGATGCTGGCTGTATAGGTTATCGCTCGAATGCTCACCTTCACTCATGAACTTTAGTTTTATTCGTGCTATATACTTTTTAAGTGAAATGGAGGAAAATGACTACTTAGGCGTATGCTCCTCTTATAAAGATTCTAATAAGAACAAAGAAGAGTGATCTATTCTGTCTAAAAGGGTGAACCAACTTTGAAAGAAAAAATAGAGCAACATATAATATGCCATAAAAGTTATTTAATATCACTTTCTTTTGTTTTTGATAGCTCTGAAAAGCGCTATTAACCGTGCCACTAATGTGAACGATTTTGTTTATTAGCACTTTAAATGAGCTATTAAAGTACTAGTTTTTAATATAAAAATAATAATTAATTAAAACAATAAGTTTAAAGGAGCCAAACGAAATTCATGGGGGAAAATCAAAATTTTAGCACAAACAGTAGTGTCGGCCTGAACCGTCGCTAATATAAGAAAATAATAATTAATTAAAACAATAACTAATAAGGAGGCAAACAAAATTTGTTATGGGAAATGAATATTTTTTCAAAAACAATAGGCTCGGCCTGATCCGTCGCTAATATAAAAAAGTAAATAATTATTTAAAATAATAACTAAAAAGGAGGCAAACTAAATTGGTGGGTATAATGAAATTTTCGCACAAACAGTAACGTAGGTCCAAATAAACGTTTTGTCAACACCAGTTATTTTTCTCGAAATCAAACCACTTTCAACATATTTTCAAAACAAATGCACTCGAAGGACACATGCATTAAGTAGTGAAGAAGGAATGATTGAATTTATGTCCCTTTGTTCTTAGTCCGACAACGCTGGCTGTATAGGTTATCGCTCGAATGCTCACCTTCACTCATGTACTTTTTTTTATTCGTGCTATATACTTTTGAAGTGAAATGGTGGAAAATTACTACTTAGGCGTATGCTCCTCTTATAAAGATTCTAATAAACACAAAGAAGAGTGATCTCTTCTGTTCAAAAGGGTAAACCAACTTTGAAAGAGAAAATAGAGCAACCGACAATATGCCATAAAAGTTATTTAATATCACTTTCTTTTGTTTTTGATAGCGCTGAAAAGCGCTATTAACCGTGCCACTAATGTGAACGATTTTGTTTATTAGCACTTTAAATGAGTTATTAAAGTACTAGTTTTTAATATAAAAATAATAATTAATTAAAACAATAAGTTTAAAGGAGCCAAACGAAATTCGTGGGGGAAAATGAAAATTTTAGCACAACCAATAGCGTCGGCCTGAACCGTCGCTAATATAAGAAAATAAGAATTAATTAAGACAATAACTAATAAGGAGGCAAACGAAATTTGTTATGGGAAATGAATATTTTTTCAAAAACAATAGCGTCGGCTTGAACCTTCGCTAATATAAAAAATTAAATAATTATTTAAAATAATAACTAAAAAGAGGCAAACTAAATTGGTAGGTATAATGAAATTTTCGCACAAACAGTAGCTTAGATCCAAATAAACGTTTTGTCAACACCAGGTATTTTTCTCGAAATCAAACTACTTTCAACATACTTTCATAACAAATGCACTCGAAGGACACATGCATAAGTAGTGAATAAGGAATGATTAAATGTATGTCCCTTTGTTCTTAGTCCGACGACGCTGGCTGTATAGGTTATCGCTCGAATGCTCACCTTCACTCATGTACTTTTTTTTTATTCGTGCTATATACTTTTGAAGTGAAATGGTGGAAAATGACTACTTAGGCGTATGCTCCTCTTATAAAGATTCTAATAAAGACAAAGAAGAGTGATCTCTTCTGTTCAAAAGGGTAAACCAACTTTGAAAGAGAAAATAGAGAAACCGACAATATGCCATAAAAGTTATTTAATATCACTTTCTTTTGTTTTTGATAGCGCTGAAAAACGCTATTAACCGTGCCACTAATGTGAACGATTTTGTATAGTAGCACTTTAAAAGAGCTATTAAAGTACTAGTTTTTAATATAAAAATAATAATTAATTAAAACAATAAGTTTAAAGGAGCCAAACAAAATTCGTGGGGGAAAATGAAAATTTCAGCACAAACAGTAGCGTCGGCCTGAACCGTCGCTAATATACGAAAATAAGAATTAATTAAGACAATAACTAATAAGGAGGCAAACGAAATTTGTTATGGGAAATGAATATTTTTTCAAAAACAATAGCGTCGGCCAGAACCGTCGCTAATATAAAAAAATAAATAATTATTTAAAATAATAACTAAAAATGAGGCAAACTAAATTGGTGGGCATAATGAAATTTTCGCATAAACAGTAGCGTATGTCCAAATAAACGTTTTGTCAACACCAAGTATTTTTCTCGAAATGAAACCATTTTCAAAATATTTTCATAACAAATGCACTCGAAGGACACATGCATTAAGTAGTGAAGAAGGAATGATTAAATGTATGTCCCTTTGTTCTTAGTCCGACGAAGCTGGTTGTATAGGTTATCGCTCGAATGCTCACCTTCACTCATGAACTTTAGTTTTATTCGTGCTATATACTTTTTAAGTGAAATGGAGGAAAATGACTACTTAGGCGTATGCTCGTCTTATAAAGATTCTAATAAAGACAAAGAAGAGTGATCTCTTCTGTCTAAAAGGGTAAACCAACTTTGAAATAAAAAATAGAGCAACATACAATATGCCATAAAAGTTATTTAATAGCACTTTCTTTTGTTTTTTATAGCGCTGAAAAGCGCTATTAACCGTGCCACTAATGTGAACGATTTTGTTTAGTAGCACTTTAAATGAGCTATTAAAGTACTAGTTTTTAATATAAAAATAATAATTAATTAAAACAATAAGTTTAAAGGAGCCATACAAAATTCGTGGGGGAAAATGAAAATTTTAGCTCAAACAGTAGCGTCGGCCTGGACCGTCGCTAATATAAGAAAATAAGAATTAATTAAGACAATAACTAATAAGGAGGCAAACGAAAATTGTTATGGGAAATGAATATTTTTTCAAAAACAATAGCGTCGGCCTGAACCGTCGCTAATATAAATAAATAAATAATTATTTAAAATAATAACTAAAAAGGAGGCAAACTAAATTGGTGGGTATAATGAAATTTTCACACAAACAGTAGCTTAGGTCCAAATAAACGTTTTGTCAACACCAGGTATTTTTCTCGAAATCAAACCACTTTCAACATAATTTCACAACAAATGCACTCGAAGTACACATGAATTAAGAAGTGAAGAAGGAATGATTAAATGTATGTCCCTTTGTTCTTAGTCCGACGACGCTGGCTGTATAGGTTATCGCTCGAATGCTCACCTTCACTCATGAGCTTTAGTTTTATTCGTGCTATATACTTTTGAAGTGAAATGGAGGAAAATGACTACTTAGGCGTATGCTGTAACACCCTCTAAAACCCCGAACAAAATTTCGCAAATAATAAAAATCATAATTTCAGAGTACATGTAATAACGAGGATGTCACAACTCTCTTTTAAAAAAAAATCAAGTTCCTGTCATGCATAACATAGAAGCAACTCATACATGTTTACACAGCGGAATAATTTAATTAGCGAAACCAATGTTATAATATTTTCAAAATCATCAGGGATTAACACCTGGAAAATATCAACATCATATTATAACAAACATAAGGAAATAAATGAGTCTGACTAAAGCAGCTCGACAAACAAGCGTTCCCGGAGTTACAACTACCAGAGCATGACCCGGACAATACTTAAACGGAAATAAACTAGAAACAACGAGCCTTCGCCAAGCACCTGAACGAAGCTCCTCAATCTGAAATATTCAACAGTAAGGGTGAGCATCTCAACTATACATTTGATTATACGTTTATAACAATAAATTTAGAAACCATAAGCATCACCCAAACAGTTAGCATGTTTCATAGTTTACGAAAATCTTTACAATTCATATATTCATAATATATCACTTTCCAAACTTATAATTAACATCAAACATCATTAATAATTTAACAGCAATACATGCATACAATCAATTAAATACAACATTGGAAAATCCTCCATTCATGCTATATTCAATATAATGCAACACACCCATGCATGTGGTACCATTTTACCGCCCCATTAAATCTCGGGTCACGGACAACTCACCGTTCCATTATATCGCGGACACGGCTACCACCTCAACGTTCCATTAAATCGCGGACACGTATATTGGCTACCATGTTAATTCCACACAATGGGAATTAACAAATGCAACATGATATGTAAAGTATGTAACACTCAGCATACTATTAACATCAATCAACATATCATGCAACATCAACAACATCAATCATAACAGGATATGGATAGCATGTAATCACTCAGCATACTATTTAAACATCAATCATATCAAGTTATATCATAATTCATGCTTGATAACATTATCTAAAAGCATGACAATAAAATCCACAATAAAGCACAGAAAACAAAATTCAGAAAATCAACACAGCAGCATCAACACGGGTGCCCGTGTAAATCAACACTGCCCGTGTTGAAATATGCCCAGAAAACACATTTTTTTATCATTACAGGGGATCAACACGGGTGCCCGTGTAAATCAACACGGCCCGTGTTGAAATGTGTCTGGAAAACACATTTTCTGGCAATACAGTGAATCAACACGGGTGCCCGTGTGAAATAACACGGCCCGTGTTGATGAGCGCGGGTCAGATTTTTCCTGAACCTGCAGCAGCTCAGAACAGCAGCCAAACGCGAAAAATACCAGCCAAAACGCGCATTTCGGTACCTAACGACATCGATTTTGTATAACTCAAAACAACACATCAATTTCCTAATTACCAACAATCATCATAGTAACCTTAAAAGTGATTAATCGTCCTTTTTGGGGAAATCTGATAACATTGAGGTTATCCCTATAACTTCTAAGGTAAACTCACGATCATATAAACATACTCCAAATCCACCATTTGGAACCTAAACTCCCTAATCGATTCATAAAAATTGGGAACCTAAATCTTTTCTAACAAGGTTCAATCCTAAGGGTATCGATCCCTAATAACATCTAACAATTGGGGTTTCTCCCTACGATTATCCAAATCAACCGTACCTAAACCCATAAGCAAAAGTAAATCGAGTAGTAGCCCCCCTTACCTTATCAATTTGCAGCTTGAGTTCTTTGAGCGATGTTCTTCGTTCTTGTACCTTCAGAGCTCAGCTTCCCAAATATCCCAAATTCTGTGTTATCGTGAATAATGAGAAAAATAACTTGAGTTCCAAAACATATCCTTATTCCTTTTGCACCGCCACTCTTTACTAACAACATCCAAGCCCAATGACTTAAAAACCCAATATTTCTTATTCCTTTTATGTTCTTCAAATATTCCAAAATAAATAATTCCTTTTTATTTTATTAATTCTAATAAAATAATTTCCCAATTAAATAAATCAAATAATTGAAACTGGGGTGTTACAACTCTCCCCCACTAAAAGAGTTTTCGTCCTCGAAAACATACCTTAGACGAACAGTTCTGGATAAGCCTCTTTCATCTGGCTCTCCAGCTCCCAAGTGATATTTCCATCTGCTGGACCTCCCCAAGCAACCTTCACTAATGCTATCTCTTTACCTCTTAACTGTTTCACTTCCCGATCTTCTATCCTCATAGGCAATGTTTCTACTGTCAGGTTATCTCTCACCTCTACATCATCTATTTGGATTACATGAGATGGGTCTGGAATGTATCTCCTCAACTGAGAAACATGAAAAACATCGTGCAAATTCGCAAGTCTCGGAGGTAAAGCAATACGATAAGCAACTTCTCCAACTCTTTCCGTAATCTGAAATGGACCAATAAAACGCGGAGTCAACTTCTTAGATTTCAACGCTCGACCAATACCCGTCATCGGAGTAACTCTCATAAACACATGATCTCCAGCACTGAATTCTAAATTCTTTCTCCTCTTATCATGATAACTTTTCTGACGACTCTGAGAAGCTCTCATCTTCTCTTGAATCAATTTGATCTTTTCCGTAGTCTGCTGAACAATCTCTGGCCCAATTACTGAACTCTCTCCAGATTCATACCAACACAAAGGCGTTCTACACCGTCTACCATACAATGCCTCAAACGGAGCCATACCAATACTAGAATGGTAACTATTGTTATAAGTAAATTCAATCAATGGCAAATAGCTATCCCAAGCTCCACCCTTCTCTAAAACACAAGCACGCAATAAATCTTCTAACGATTGAATCGTCCTCTCTGTCTGTCCATCAGTCTGAGGATGATAAGCTGAACTCAACCTCAATTTAGTACCCAAAGCCTTCTGCAATCCTTCCCAAAATTTCTAAGTGAATCTCGGATCTCTATCTGACACAATACTAGAAGGAACTCCATGCAAACTCACTATTTTCTCAATATATAACTGTTCCAATCTCTTCATTGAGTAATCCATTCGCACCGGTATAAAATGGGCAGACTTAGTCAATCTATCCACCACAACCCATATCTCTTCACAATTCTTAGGAGTCCTCGGCAACCCGGATACAAAATCCATAGAAATACTATCCCACTTCCATTCTGGAATAAACATCGGTTGCATAAATCCAGACGGCTTCTGATGCTCAATCTTTGATTTCTGACAGATTAAACATGCGTACACAAATTCAGCTATTTCCTTTTTCATTCCCGGCCACCAAAACAATTTCTTCAAATCATGATACATTTTCGTGGCACCCGGATGAATACTCATCCCACTGCGATGTCCTTCCTCTAATATACTCTTCTTGATTTCTGCAACATCAGGAACACAAACTCTATCGCCAAATCTCATAACATCATTTTCATCAATTCTAAACTCACCTCCTTGACCTTGGTTGATCAATGTCAATTTATCAACTAAATTAACATCGGATTTCTGCCCGATCCTGATCTCTTCTAGAATACCACTAGTAAGTTTCAACATACCCAAACGAACACACTTCGGAGTACTTTCACAATTTAAACTCAAATCTCGGAATTGTTCAATTAAATTCAACTCGCGAACCATCATCATAGACATATGCAAGGATTTCCTGCTCAAAGCATCTGCAACCACATTTGCCTTACCAGGATGGTAATTCAAACCAAAATCATAATCTTTGAGAAATTCCAACCACCTTCTTTGCCTCATATTCAGCTCTTTCTGATCGAAAAGATACTTCAAACTCTTATGATTGCTATACACTTCAAATCTCGAACCATACAGATAATGTCTCCACAATTTCAAGACAAACACAACTGCTGCCAACTCTAAGTCATGAGTAGGATAGTTCCTTTCATGAACCTTCAACTGTCTCGAAGCATACGCAACTACCTATTGATTCTGCATTAAAACACCACCTAATCCCATCAGAGATGCATCACAATAAACCACAAAAGATTCCACCGGATTCGGAAAAATCAGGATAGGAGCACTAGTCAATCTCCGCTTCAATTCTTGGAAACCTTTCTCACAATCAGAATCCCAAATAAACGCTTGTCCTTTACGAGTCAACTTCGTCAACGGAAATGCTAGCTTTGAGAATCCCTCGATAAACTTTCTGTAATAACCTGCAAGACCAAGAAAACTTTTGATTTCAGAAACAGTCTTCGGCACTTCCCACTGGGATACTGCTTCTACTTTTGTAGGATCCACTGCAATACCATTCTTAGAAATCACATGTCCAAGAAAACTAACTTCATTCAGCCAGAACTCACATTTGGACAACTTTGCACACAACTTCTTATCTTTCAACAACTCTAACACAATTCTGAGATGTTCCGCATGCTCTTCGTCATTCTTGGAATAAATCAGAATGTCATCAATAAAAACCACAACAAACTTATCCAGATACGGATGAAAAATCCTGTTCATATATTCCATGAAAACACCAGGTGCATTAGTAACTCCGAACGGCATAACAGAATATTCATAATGCCCATACCTCGTTCGAAAAGCAGTCTTTTGAATATCTTCCGCTTTCACACGAATCTGATGATATCCAGATCTCAAGTCAATCTTACTGAATACACTGGCTCCAATTAGCTGATCCATTAAATCATCAATCCTCGGTAAAGGATACCGATTTTTAATGGTTACTTTGTTCAATTGCTTGTAATCAACACACAGTCTCATAGAACCTTCTTTCTTCTTAACCAACAATACCGGAGCACCCCAAGGCGAAACACTTGGACGAATAAACTTCTTCTCCAGTAAATCTTCTAACTGACTCTTCAATTCAGCCAACTCAGACGCAGACATACGATATGGCGCCATCGACACCGGTCTCGTACCAGGAATCAAATCTATAGAGAATTCCACTTCTCTCTCAGGAGGTAACTCACCAACATCATCAGGAAAGACTTCTGGAAAATCACACACCACTGGAAATTCGCCACTCCTGACCTTTCCTGTTGCATCTAACGAAGCAAGTAACATAAACACATTAGCACCATCTTCCATTGCTTCTTGTACCTGCCTAGCAGTCATAGTCAAATTCTCGACACCAACTGCTTCTGGAAAAATCACCGTCTTAGCAAAACAGTTCAGATGAACCCGGTTGAATTCCAACCAGTTCATCCCAAGGATAATATCAATTTGTTCAAGCGGTAGGCACACTAAATCTATACCGAAACCTCTACCAAAAATCTCAATAGGACAATTCCTACATACAAGTGAAGTTGTCACTGAACCCGATGCAGGAGTATCAACAACCATGCTACCTCGCATATCAGATATGTCCAGTTTCAACCTCTCAGCACAATCCAAAGAAATGAAAGAATGAGTTGCACCAGTATCAATAATTGCAACTAAAGGTGTGCCATGAATAAAACACGTACCTTTAATCAATCGATCCTCTGAAGTAGTCTCAGATCCCGACAAAGCGAACACTTTTCCACCTGACTGATCCTTCCTAGGCTTAGGACACTGCGGACGAATGTGACCTTCTTCGCCACCATTTTAACAAGTAACAGACTTCCCTTTGCAATCAATAGACAAATGACCAGCCTTTCCACATTTACAGCACTTCTTCTCACCGCTCTTGCAATCTCAAATATGATGACCCAACTCACCACACCTGTAGCATCTGATAGGAGCCTTAGAATCTCCCCCACTAGGCCTTTTCCAACCACCTGATTTCTGGTTATCTCTACCATATGGCTTGCCACGGTCCATATGTTGCTTTCCTCTTTTATCAACAGCCCCACGAGAGTGAGACGACCTAGTCCTGGTAATATCTTCTTCCAAGATCCTGCTACAATCCACCAGATCAGAAAATCTACGAATACGCTGGTACCTGATTCCCTGCTTAATCTCATCTCGGAGACCATTCTCAAATTTGATACACTTAGAGAATTCTCCAGCCTCATCATTGTTGTAGTGTGCATAATACTTTGCCAGCTCAGTGAACTTAGTAGCATACTCACTAACAGTCAGATTGCCCTGCTTAAGTTCCAAAAACTCAATTTCCTTTCTTCCCCGAACATCTTCAGGAAAGTACCTCCTCAGAAAAGCCCTTCTGAAGTTAGCCCAAGTCAGTGCCTCTCCATCCTGAACCATTTCAGTCCTTGTGGCAACCCACCAGTCGTCGGCCTCTTCCGCCAACATATGCGTACCATATCTGACTTTCAGATCTTCAGCACAATCAATCACACGGAAAATCCTTTCGATTTCCTTCAACCACTTCTGAGCACCTTCAGGGTCATGTGTACCTTTGAACAACGGAGGATTGTTCCTTTGGAAGTTCCCCAATTGCCTATCAGCACCAATCACGCCTCCATTTGGGTTTCCAGCAAGTACACCAGCTAACATCCCCAAAGCCTCAGCTAGTGCAGCATCATTTCTTTCGTTACCTCTCCCAGCCATATTCCTGAGAATTAAAACATACTCTTCATCAGAATACAGTATCGACAGTGTTACCTTGCACTAGTCGCATACAAAAGCAATGATTGACTCAAGACTCTGGTCACCACGACCGACTATGCTCTGATACCACTATTGTAACACCCTCTAAAACCCCGAACAAAATTTCGCAAATAATAAAAATCATAATTTCAGAGTACATGTAATAACGAGGATGTCACAACTCTCTTTTAATAAAAAAACAAGTTCCTGTCATGCATAACATAGAAGCAACTCATACATGTTTACACAGCGGAATAATTTAATTAGCGAAACCAATGTTATAATATTTTCAAAATCATCAGGGATTAACACCTGGAAAATATCAACATCATATTATAACAAACATAAGGAAATAAATGAGTCTGACTAAAGAAGCTCGACAAACAAGCGTTCCCGGAGTTACAACTACCAGAGCATGACCCGGACAATACTTAAACGGAAATAAACTAGAAACAACGAGCCTTCGCCAAGCACCTGAACGAAGCTCCTCAATCTGAAATATTCAACAGTAAGGGTGAGCATCTCAACTATACATTTGATTATACGTTTATAACAATAAATTTAGAAACCATAAGCATCACCCAAACAGTTAGCATGTTTCATAGTTTACGAAAATCTTTACAATTCATATATTCATAATATATCACTTTCCAAACTTATAATTAACATCAAACATCATTAATAATTTAACAGCAATACATGCATACAATCAATTAAATACAACATTGGAAAATCCTCCATTCATGCTATATTCAATATAATGCAACACACCCATGCATGTGGTACCATTTTACCGCCCCATTAAATCTCGGGTCACGGACAACTCACCGTTCCATTATATCGCGGACACGGCTACCACCTCAACGTTCCATTAAATCGCGGACACGTATATTGGCTACCATGTTAATTCCACACAATGGGAATTAACAAATGCAACATGATATGTAAAGTATGTAACACTCAGCATACTATTAACATCAATCAACATATCATGCAACATCAACAACATCAATCATAACAGGATATGGATAGCATGTAATCACTCAGCATACTATTTAAACATCAATCATATCAAGTTATATCATAATTCATGCTTGATAACATTATCTAAAAGCATGACAATAAAATCCACAATAAAGCACAGAAAACAAAATTCAGAAAATCAACACAGCAGCATCAACACGGGTGCCCGTGTAAATCAACACTGCCCGTGTTGAAATGTGCCCAGAAAACACATTTTTTTATCATTACAGGGGATCAACACGGGTGCCCGTGTAAATCAACACGGTCCGTGTTGAAATGTGTCTGGAAAACACATTTTCTGGCAATACAGTGAATCAACACGGGTGCCCGTGTGAAATAACACGGCCCGTGTTGATGAGCGCGGGTCAGATTTTTCCTGAACCTGCAGCAGCTCAGAACAGCAGCCAAACGCGAAAAATACCAGCCAAAACGCGCATTTCGGTACCTAACGACATCGATTTTGTATAACTCAAAACAACACATCAATTTCCTAATTACCAATAATCATCATAGTAACCTTAAAAGTGATTAATCGTCCTTTTTGGGGAAATCTGATAACATTGAGGTTATCCCTATAACTTCTAAGGTAAACTCACGATCATATAAACATACTCCAAATCCACCATTTGGAACCTAAACTCCTAATCGATTCATAAAAATTGGGAACCTAAATCTTTTCTAACAAGGTTCAATCCTAAGGGTATCGATCCCTAATAACATCTAACAATTGGGGTTTCTCCCTACGATTATCCAAATCAACCGTACCTAAACCCATAAGCAAAAGTAAATCGAGTAGTAGCCCCCCTTACCTTATCAATTTGCAGCTTGTGTTCTTTGAGCGATGTTCTTCGTTCTTGTACCTTCAGAGCTCAGCTTCCCAAATATCCCAAATTCTGTGTTATCGTGAATAATGAGAAAAATAACTTGAGTTCCAAAACATATCCTTATTCCTTTTGCACCCCCACTCTTTACTAACAACATCCAAGCCCAATGACTTAAAAACCCAATATTTATTATTTCTTTTATTTTCTTCAAATATTCCAAAATAAATAATTCCTTTTTATTTTATTAATTCTAATAAAATAATTTCCCAATTAAATAAATCAAATAATTGAAACTGGGGTGTTACATATGCTCGTCTTATAAAGATTCTAGTAAAGACAAAGAAGTGTGATCTCTTCTGTCTAAAAGGGTAAACCAACTTTGAAAGAGAAAATAGAGCAACATACAGTATGCCATAAAAGTTATTTAATAAAACTTTCTTTTGTTTTTGATAGCGCTGAAAAGTGCTATTAACGGTGCCACTAATGTGAACGATTTTGTATAGTAGCACTTTAAAAGAGCTATTAAAGTACTAGTTTTTAATATAAAAATAATAATTAATTAAAACAATAAGTTTAAAGGAGCCAAACAGAATTCGTAGGGGAAAATGAAAATTTCAGCACAAACATTAGCGTCGGCCTGAACCGTCGCTAATATAAGAAAATAAGAATTAATTAAGACAATAACTAATAAGGAGGCAAACGAAATTTGTTTTGGGAAATGAATATTTTTTCAAAAACAATAGCGTCGTCCTGAACCGTCGCTAATATAAAAAAATAAATAATTATTTAAAATAATAACTGAAAAGGAGGCAAACTAAATTGGTGGGCATAATGAAATTTTCGCACAAACAGTAGCGTAGGTCCAAATAAACGTTTTGTCAACACCAGGTATTTTTCTCGAAATCAAACTACTTTCAACATACTTTCACAACAATGCACTCGAAGGACACATGCATTAAGTAGTGAAGAAGGAATGATTAAATGTATGTCCCTTTGTTCTTAGTCCGACGACGCTGGCTGTATAGGTTATCGCTCAAATGCTCACCTTCACTCATGAACTTTAGTTTTATTCGTGCTATATACTTTTGAAGTGAAATGGAGGAAAATGACTACTTAGGCATATGCTCCTCTTATAAAGATTCTAATAAAGATAAAGAAGAGTGATCTCTTCTGTCTAAAAGGGTAAACCAACTTTGAAAGAGAAAATATAGCAACATACAGTATGCCATAAAATTTATTTAATAACACTTTCTTTTGTTTTTGATAGCGCTGAAAAGTGCTATTAACCGTGCCACTAATGTGAATGATTTTGTATAGTAGCACTTTAAAAGAGCTATTAAAGTACTAGTTTTTAATATAAAAATAATAATTAATTAAAACAATAAGTTTAAAGGAGCCAAACAAAATTCGTGGGGGAAAATGAAAATTTCAGCACAAACAGTAGCGCCGGCCTGAACCGTCGCTAATATAAGAAAATAAGAATTAATTAAGACAATAACTAATAAGGAGGCAAACGAAATTTGTTATGGGAAATGAATATTTTTTCAAAAACAATAGCGTCGGCCTGAACCGTCGCTAATATAAAAAAATAAATAATTATTTAAATTAATAACTAAAAATGAGGCAAACTAAATTGGTGGGCATAATGAAATTTTCGCATAAACAGTAGCGTATGTCCAAATAAACGTTTTGTCAACACCAAGTATTTTTCTCGAAATGAAACCATTTTCAAAATATTTTCATAACAAATGCACTCGAAGGACACATGCATTAAGTAGTGAAGAAGGAATGATTAAATGTATGTCCCTTTGTTCTTAGTCCGACGAAGCTGGTTGTATAGGTTATCGCTCGAATGCTCACCTTCACTCATGAACTTTAGTTTTATTTGTGCTATATACTTTTTAAGTGAAATGGAGGAAAATGACTACTTAGGCGTATGCTCGTCTTATAAAGATTCTAATAAAGACAAAGAAGAGTGATCTCTTCTGTCTAAAAGGGTAAACCAACTTTGAAATAAAAAATAGAGCAACATACAATATGCCATAAAAGTTATTTAATAGCACTTTCTTTTGTTTTTTATAGCGCTGAAAAGCGCTATTAACCGTGCCACTAATGTGAACGATTTTGTTTAGTAGCACTTTAAATGAGCTATTAAAGTACTAGTTTTTAATATAAAAATAATAATTAATTAAAACAATAAGTTTAAAGGAGCCATACAAAATTCGTGGGGGAAAATGAAAATTTTAGCTCAAACAGTAGCGTCGGCCTGAACCGTCGCTAATATAAGAAAATAAGAATTAATTAAGATAATAACTAATAAGGAGGCAAACGAAAATTGTTATGGGAAATGAATATTTTTTCAAAAACAATAGCGTCGGCCTGAACCGTCGCTAATATAAATAAATAAATAATTATTTAAAATAATAACTAAAAAGGAGGCAAACTAAATTGGTGGGTATAATGAAATTTTCACACAAACAGTAGCTTAGGTCCAAATAAACGTTTTGTCAACACCAGGTATTTTTCTCGAAATCAAACCACTTTCAACATATTTTCACAACAAATGCACTCGAAGGACACATGAATTAAGTAGTGAAGAAGGAATGATTAAATGTATGTCCCTTTGTTCTTAGTCCGACGACGCTGGCTGTATAGGTTATCGTTCGAATGCTCACCTTCACTCATGAACTTTAGTTTTATTCGTGCTATATACTTTTGAAGTGAAATGGAGGAAAATGACTACTTAGGCGTATGCTCGTCTTATAAAGATTCTAATAAAGACAAAGAAGTGTGATCTCTTCTGTCTAAAAGGGTAAACCAACTTTGAAAGAGAAAATAGAGCAACATACAGTATGCCATAAAAGTTATTTAATAACACTTTCTTTTGTTTTTGATAGCGCTGAAAAGTGCTATTAACCGTGCCACTAATGTGAACGATTTTGTATAGTAGCACTTTAAAAGAGATATTAAAGTACTAGTTTTTAATATAAAAATAATAATTAATTAAAACAATAAGTTTAAAGGAGCCAAACAGAATTCGTAGGGGAAAATGAAAATTTCAGCACAAACAGTAGCGTCGGCCTGAACCGTCGCTAATATAAGAAAATAAGAATTAATTAAGACAATAACTAATAAGGAGGCAAACGAAATTTGTTTTGGGAAATGAATATCTTTTCAAAAACAATAGCGTCGGCCTGAACCGTCGCTAATATAAAAAAATAAACAATTATTTAAAATAATAACTAAAAAGGAGGCAAACTAAATTGGTGGGCATAATGAAATTTTCGCACAAACAATAGCGTAGGTCCAAATAAACGTTTTGTCAACACCAGGTATTTTTCTCGAAATCAAACTACTTTCAACATACTTTCACAACAATGCACTCGAAGGACACATGCATTAAGTAGTGAAGAAGGAATGATTAAATGTATGTCCCTTTGTTCTTAGTCCGACGACGCTGGCTGTATAGGTTATCGCTCAAATGCTCACCTTCACTCATGAACTTTATTTTTATTCGTGATATATACTTTTGAAGTGAAATGGAGGAAAATGACTACTTAGGCGTATGCTCGTCTTATAAATATTCTAATAAAGACAAAGAAGAGTGATCTCTTCTGTCAAAAAGGGTAAACCAACTTTGAAAGAGAAAATAGAGCAACATACAGTATGCCATAAAAGTTATTTAATAACACTTTCTTTTGTTTTTGATAGCGCTGAAAAGTGCTATTAACCGTGCCACTAATGTGAACGATTTTGTATAGTAGCACTTTAAAAGAGCTATTAAAGTACTAGTTTTTAATATAAAAATAATAATTAATTAAAACAATAAGTTTAAAGGAGCCAAACAGAATTCGTGGGGGAAAATGAAAATTTCAGCACAAACAGTAGCGTCGGCCTGAACCGTCGCTAATATAAGAAAATAAGAATTAATTAAGACAATAACTAATAAGGAGGCAAACGAAATTTGTTATGGGAAATGAATATTTTTTCAAAAACAATAGCGTCGGCCTGAACCGCCGCTAATATAAAAAAGTAAATAATTATTTAAAATAATAACTAAAAAGGAGGCAAACTAAATTGGTGGGCATAATGAAATTTTCACACAAACAGTAGCGTAGGTCCAAATAAACATTTTGTCAACACCAGGTATTTTTCTCGAAATCAAACTACTTTCAACATACTTTCACAACAATGCACTCGAAGGACACATGCATTAAGTAGTGAAGAAGGAATGATTAAATGTATGTCCCTTTGTTCTTAGTCCGACGACGCTGGCTGTATAGGTTATCGCTCAAATGCTCACCTTCACTCATGAACTTTAGTTTTATTCGTGCTATATACTTTTGAAGTGAAATGGAGGAAAATGACTACTTAGGCGTATGCTCGTCTTATGAATATTCTAATAAAGACAAAGAAGTGTGATCTCTTCTGTCTAAAAGGGTAAACCAACTTTGAAAGATAAAATAGAGCAACATACAGTATGCCATAAAAGTTATTTAATAACACTTTCTTTTGTTTTTGATAGCGCTGAAAAGTGCTATTAACCGTGCCACTAATGTGAACGATTTTGTATAGTAGCACTTTAAAAGAGCTATTAAAGTACTAGTTTTTAATATAAAAATAATAATTAATTAAAACAATAGGTTTAAAGGAGCCAAACAGAATTCATGGGGGAAAATGAAAATTTCAGCACAAACAGTAGCGTCGGCCTGAACCGTCGCTAATATAAGAAAATAAGAATTAATTAAGACAATAACTAATAAGGAGGCAAACGAAATTTGTTTTGGGAAATGAATATTTTTTCAAAAACAATAGCGTCATCCTGAACCGTCGCTAATATAAAAAAATAAATAATTATTTAAAATAATAACTGAAAAGGAGGCAAACTAAATTGGTGGCATAATGAAATTTTCGCACAAACAGTAGCGTAGGTCCAAATAAACGTTTTGTCAACACCAGGTATTTTTCTCGAAATCAAACTACTTTCAACATACCTTCACAACAATGCACTCGAAGGACACATGCATTAAGTAGTGAAGAAGGAATGATTAAATGTATGTCCCTTTGTTCTTAGTCCGACGACGCTGGCTGTATAGGTTATCGCTCAAATGCTCACCTTCACTCATGAACTTTAGTTTTATTCGTGCTATATACTTTTGAAGTGAAATGGAGGAAAATGACTACTTAGGCATATGCTCCTCTTATAAAGATTCTAATAAAGATAAAGAAGAGTGATCTCTTCTGTCTAAAAGGGTAAACCAACTTTGAAAGAGAAAATAGAGCAACATACAGTATGCCATAAAATTTATTTAATAACACTTTCTTTTGTTTTTGATAGCGCTGAAAAGTGCTATTAACCGTGCCACTAATGTGAATGATTTTGTATAGTAGCACTTTAAAAGAGCTATTAAAGTACTAGTTTTTAATATAAAAATAATAATTAATTAAAACAATAAGTTTAAAGGAGCCAAACAAAATTCGTGGGGGAAAATGAAAATTTCAGCACAAACAGTAGCGTCGGCCTGAACCGTCGCTAATATAAGAAAATAAGAATTAATTAAGACAATAACTAATAAGGAGGCAAACGAAATTTGTTGTGGGAAATGAATATTTTTTCAAAAACAATAGCGTCGGCCTGAACCGTCGCTAATATAAAAAAATAAATAATTATTTAAATTAATAACTAAAAATGAGGCAAACTAAATTGGTGGGCATAATGAAATTTTCGCATAAACAGTAGCGTATGTCCAAATAAACGTTTTGTCAACACCAAGTATTTTTCTCGAAATGAAACCATTTTCAAAATATTTTCATAACAAATGCACTCGAAGGACACATGCATTAAGTAGTGAAGAAGGAATGATTAAATGTATGTCCCTTTGTTCTTAGTCCGACGAAGCTGGTTGTATAGGTTATCGCTCGAATGCTCACCTTCACTCATGAACTTTAGTTTTATTCGTGCTATATACTTTTTAAGTGAAATGGAGGAAAATGACTACTTAGGCGTATGCTCGTCTTATAAAGATTCTAATAAAGACAAAGAAGAGTGATCTCTTCTGTCTAAAAGGGTAAACCAACTTTGAAATAAAAAATAGAGCAACATACAATATGCCATAAAAGTTATTTAATAACACTTTCTTTTGTTTTTGATAGCGCTGAAAAGCGCTATTAACCGTGCCACTAATGTGAACGATTTTGTTTATTAGCACTTTAAATGAGCTATTAAAGTACTAGTTTTTAATATAAAAATAATAATTAATTAAAACAATAAGTTTAAAGGAGCCATACAAAATTCGTGGGGGAAAATGAAAATTTTAGCTCAAACAGTAGCGTCGGCCTGGACCGTCGCTAATATAAGAAAATAAGAATTAATTAAGACAATAACTAATAAGGAGGCAAACGAAAATTGTTATGGGAAATGAATATTTTTTCAAAAACAATAGCGTCGGCCTGAACCGTCGCTAATATAAATAAATAAATAATTATTTAAAATAATAACTAAAAAGGAGGCAAACTAAATTGGTGGGTATAATGAAATTTTCACACAAACAGTAGCTTAGGTCCAAATAAACGTTTTGTCAACACCAGGTATTTTTCTCGAAATCAAACCACTTTCAACATATTTTCACAACAAATGCACTCGAAGGACACATGAATTAAGTAGTGAAGAAGGAATGATTAAATGTATGTCCCTTTGTTCTTAGTCCGACGACGCTGGCTGTATAGGTTATCGCTCGAATGCTCACCTTCACTCATGAACTTTAGTTTTATTCGTGCTATATACTTTTGAAGTGAAATGGAGGAAAATGACTACTTAGGCGTATGCTCGTCTTATAAAGATTCTAATAAAGACAAAGAAGTGTGATCTCTTCTGTCTAAAAGGGTAAACCAACTTTGAAAGAGAAAATAGAGCAACATACAGTATGCCATAAAAGTTATTTAATAACACTTTCTTTTGTTTTTGATAGCGCTGAAAAGTGCTATTAACCGTGCCACTAATGTGAACGATTTTGTATAGTAGCACTTTAAAAGAGATATTAAAGTACTAGTTTTTAATATAAAAATAAAAATTAATTAAAACAATAAGTTTAAAGGAGCCAAACAGAATTCGTAGGGGAAAATGAAAATTTCAGCACAAACAGTAGCGTCGGCCTGAACCGTCGCTAATATAAGAAAATAAGAATTAATTAAGACAATAACTAATAAGGAGGCAAACGAAATTTGTTTTGGGAAATGAATATTTTTTCAAAAACAATAGCGTCGGCCTGAACCGTCGCTAATATAAAAAAATAAACAATTATTTAAAATAATAACTAAAAAGGAGGCAAACTAAATTGGTGGGCATAATGAAATTTTCGCACAAACAATAGCGTAGGTCCAAATAAACGTTTTGTCAACACCAGGTATTTTTCTCGAAATCAAACTACTTTCAACATACTTTCACAACAATGCACTCGAAGGACACATGCATTAAGTAGTGAAGAAGGAATGATTAAATGTATGTCCCTTTGTTCTTAGTCCGACGACGCTGGCTGTATAGGTTATCGCTCAAATGCTCACCTTCACTCATGAACTTTATTTTTATTCGTGCTATATACTTTTGAAGTGAAATGGAGGAAAATGACTACTTAGGCGTATGCTCGTCTTATAAATATTCTAATAAAGACAAAGAAGAGTGATCTCTTCTGTCAAAAAGGGTAAACCAACTTTGAAAGAGAAAATAGAGCAACATACAGTATGCCATAAAAGTTATTTAATAACACTTTCTTTTGTTTTTGATAGCGCTGAAAAGTGTTATTAACCGTGCCACTAATGTGAACGATTTTGTATAGTAGCACTTTAAAAGAGCTATTAAAGTACTAGTTTTTAATATAAAAATAATAATTAATTAAAACAATAAGTTTAAAGGAGCCATACAAAATTCGTGGGGGAAAATGAAAATTTTAGCTCAAACAGTAGCGTCGGCCTGGACCGTCGCTAATATAAGAAAATAAGAATTAATTAAGACAATAACTAATAAGGAGGCAAACGAAAATTGTTATGGGAAATGAATATTTTTTCAAAAACAATAGCGTCGGCCTGAACCGTCGCTAATATAAATAAATAAATAATTATTTAAAATAATAACTAAAAAGGAGGCAAACTAAATTGGTGGGTATAATGAAATTTTCACACAAACAGTAGCTTAGGTCCAAATAAACGTTTTGTCAACACCAGGTATTTTTCTCGAAATCAAACCACTTTCAACATATTTTCACAACAAATTCACTCGAAGGACACATGAATTAAGTAGTGAAGAAGGAATGATTAAATGTATGTCCCTTTGTTCTTAGTCCGACGACGCTGGCTGTATAGGTTATCGCTCGAATGCTCACCTTCACTCATGAACTTTAGTTTTATTCGTGCTATATACTTTTGAAGTGAAATGGAGGAAAATGACTACTTAGGCGTATGCTCGTCTTATAAAGATTCTAATAAAGACAAAGAAGTGTGATCTCTTCTGTCTAAAAGGGTAAACCAACTTTGAAAGAGAAAATAGAGCAACATACAGTATGCCATAAAAGTTATTTAATAACACTTTCTTTTGTTTTTGATAGCGCTGAAAAGTGCTATTAACCGTGCCACTAATGTGAACGATTTTGTATAGTAGCACTTTAAAAGAGATATTAAAGTACTAGTTTTTAATATAAAAATAAAAATTAATTAAAACAATAAGTTTAAAGGAGCCAAACAGAATTCGTAGGGGAAAATGAAAATTTCAGCACAAACAGTAGCGTCAGCCTGAACCGTCGCTAATATAAGAAAATAAGAATTAATTAAGACAATAACTAATAAGGAGGCAAACGAAATTTGTTTTGGGAAATGAATATTTTTTCAAAAACAATAGCGTCGGCCTGAACCGTCGCTAATATAAAAAAATAAACAATTATTTAAAATAATAACTAAAAAGGAGGCAAACTAAATTGGTGGGCATAATGAAATTTTCGCACAACAATAGCGTAGGTCCAAATAAACGTTTTGTCAACACCAGATATTTTTCTCGAAATCAAACTACTTTCAACATACTTTCACAACAATGCACTCGAAGGACACATGCATTAAGTAGTGAAGAAGGAATGATTAAATGTATGTCCCTTTGTTCTTAGTCCGACGACGCTGGCTGTATAGGTTATCGCTCAAATGCTCACCTTCACTCATGAACTTTATTTTTATTCGTGCTATATACTTTTGAAGTGAAATGGAGGAAAATGACTACTTAGGCGTATGCTCGTCTTATAAATATTCTAATAAAGACAAAGAAGAGTGATCTCTTCTGTCAAAAAGGGTAAACCAACTTTGAAAGAGAAAATAGAGCAACATACAGTATGCCATAAAAGTTATTTAATAACACTTTCTTTTGTTTTTGATAGCGCTGAAAAGTGCTATTAACCGTGCCACTAATGTGAACGATTTTGTATAGTAGCACTTTAAAAGAGCTATTAAAGTACTAGTTTTTAATATAAAAATAATAATTAATTAAAACAATAAGTTTAAAGGAGCCAAACAGAATTCGTGGGGGAAAATGAAAATTTCAGCACAAACAGTAGCGTCGGCCTGAACCGTCGCTAATATAAGAAAATAAGAATTAATTAAGACAATAACTAATAAGGAGGCAAACGAAATTTGTTATGGGAAATTAATATTTTTTCAAAAACAATAGCGTCGGCCTGAACCGTCGCTAATATAAAAAAGTAAATAATTATTTAAAATAATAACTAAAAAGGAGGCAAACTAAATTGGTGGGCATAATGAAATTTTCACACAAACAGTAGCGTAGGTCCAAATAAACATTTTGTCAACACCAGGTATTTTTCTCGAAATCAAACTACTTTCAACATACTTTCACAACAATGCACTCGAAGGACACATGCATTAAGTAGTGAAGAAGGAATGATTAAATGTATGTCCCTTTGTTCTTAGTCCGACGACGCTGGCTGTATAGGTTATCGCTCAAATGCTCACCTTCACTCATGAACTTTAGTTTTATTCGTGCTATATACTTTTGAAGTGAAATGGAGGAAAATGACTACTTAGGCGTATGCTCGTCTTATGAATATTCTAATAAAGACAAAGAAGAGTGATCTCTTCTGTCAAAAAGGGTAAACCAACTTTGAAAGAGAAAATAGAGCAACATACAGTATGCCATAAAAGTTATTTAATAACACTTTCTTTTGTTTTTGATAGCGCTGAAAAGTGCTACTAACCGTGCCACTAATGTGAACGATTTTGTATAGTAGCACTTTAAAAGAGCTATTAAAGTACTAGTTTTTAATATAAAAATAACAATTAATTAAAACAATAAGTTTAAAGGAGCCAAACAGAATTCGTGGGGGAAAATGAAAATTTCAGCACAAACCGTAGCGTCGGCCTGAACCGTCGCTAATATAAGAAAATAAGAATTAATTAAGACAATAACTAATAAGGAGGCAAACGAAATTTGTTATGGGAAATGAATATTTTTTCAAAAACAATAGCGTCGGCCTGAACCGTCGCTAATATAAAAAAATAAATAATTATTTAAAATAATAACTAAAAATGAGGCAAACTAAATTGGTGGGTGTAATGAAATTTTTGCATAAACAATAGCGTAGGTCCAAATAAACGTTTTGTCAACACCAAGTATTTTTCTCGAAATGAAACCATTTTCAAAATATTTTCATAACAAATGCACTCGAAGGACACATGCATTAAGTAGTGAAGAAGGAATGATTAAATGTATGTCCCTTTGTTCTTAGTCCGACGAAGCTGGTTGTATAGGTTATCGCTCGAATGCTCACCTTCACTCATGAACTTTAGTTTTATTCGTGCTATATACTTTTTAAGTGAAATGGAGGAAAATGACTACTTAGGCGTATGCTCGTCTTATAAAGATTCTAATAAAGACAAAGAAGAGTGATCTCTTCTGTCTAAAAGGGTAACCCAACTCTGAAAGAGAAAATAGAGCAACATACAGTATGCCATAAAAGTTATTTAATAACACTTTCTTTTGTTTTTGATAGCGCTGAAAAGTGCTATTAACCTTGACACTAATGTGAACGATTTTGTATGGTAGCACTTTAAAAGAGCTATTAAAGTACTAGTTTTTAATATAAAAATAATAATTAATTAAAACAATAAGTTTAAAGGAGCCAAACAGAATTCGTGGGGGAAAATGAAAATTTCAGCACAAACAGTAGTGTCGGCCTGAACCGTCGCTAATATAAGAAAATAAGAATTAATTAAGACAATAACTAATAAGGAGGCAAACAAAAATAGTTATGGGAAATGAATATTTTTTCAAAAACAATAGCGTCGGCCTGAACCGTCGCTAATATAAAAAAATAAATAATTATTTAAAATAATAACTAAAAAGGAGGCAAACTAAATTGGTGGGCATAATGAAATTTTCGAACAAACAGTAGCGTAGGTCCAAATAAACATTTTGTCAACACCAGTTATTTTTCTCAAAATCAAACCACTTTCAACATATTTTCACAACAATGCACTCGAAGGACACATGCATTAAGTAGTGAAGAAGGAATGATTAAATGTATGTCCCTTTGTTCTTAGTCCGACAACGCTGGCTGTATAGGTTATCGCTCGAATGCTCACCTTCACTCATGAACTTTAGTTTTATTCGTGCTATATACTTTAGAAGTGAAATGGAGGAAAATTACTACTTATGCGTATGCTCCTCTTATAAAGATTCTAATAAACACAAAGAAGAGTGATCTCTTCTGTTCAAAAGGGTAAACCAACTTTGAAAGAGAAAATAGAGCAACCGACAATATGCCATAAAAGTTATTTAATAACACTTTCTTTTGTTTTTGATAGCGCTGAAAAGCGCTATTAACCGTGCCACTAATGTGAACGATTTTGTTTATTAGCACTTTAAATGAGCTATTAAAGTACTAGTTTTTAATATAAAAATAATAATTAATTAAAACAATAAGTTTAAAGGAGCCATACAAAATTCGTGGGGGAAAATGAAAATTTTAGCTCAAACAGTAGCGTCGGCCTGGACCGTCGCTAATATAAGAAAATAAGAATTAATTAAGACAATAACTAATAAGGAGGCAAACGAAAATTGTTATGGGAAATGAATATTTTTTCAAAAACAATAGCGTCGGCCTGAACCGTCGCTAATATAAATAAATAAATAATTATTTAAAATAATAACTAAAAAGGAGGCAAACTAAATTGGTGGGTATAATGAAATTTTCACACAAACAGTAGCTTAGGTCCAAATAAACGTTTTGTCAACACCAGGTATTTTTCTCGAAATCAAACCACTTTCAACATAATTTCACAACAAATACACTCGAAGTACACATGAATTAAGAAGTGAAGAAGGAATGATTAAATGTATGTCCCTTTGTTCTTAGTCCGACGACGCTGGCTGTATAGGTTATCGCTCGAATGCTCACCTTCACTCATGAACTTTAGTTTTATTCGTGCTATATACTTTTGAAGTGAAATGGAGGAAAATGACTACTTAGGCGTATGCTGTAACACCCTCTAAAACCCCGAACAAAATTTCGCAAATAATAAAAATCATAATTTCAGAGTACATGTAATAACGAGGATGTCACAACTCTCTTTTAATAAAAAAACAAGTTCCTGTCATGCATAACATAGAAGCAACTCATACATGTTTACACAGCGGAATAATTTAATTAGCGAAACCAATGTTATAATATTTTCAAAATCATCAGGGATTAACACCTGGAAAATATCAACATCATATTATAACAAACATAAGGAAATAAATGAGTCTGACTAAAGCAGCTCGACAAACAAGCGTTCCCGGAGTTACAACTACCAGAGCATGACCCGGACAATACTTAAACGGAAATAAACTAGAAACAACGAGCCTTCGCCAAGCACCTGAACGAAGCTCCTCAATCTGAAATATTCAACAGTAAGGGTGAGCATCTCAACTATACATTTGATTATACGTTTATAACAATAAATTTAGAAACCATAAGCATCACCCAAACAGTTAGCATGTTTCATAGTTTACGAAAATCTTTACAATTCATATATTCATAATATATCACTTTCCAAACTTATAATTAACATCAAACATCATTAATAATTTAACAGCAATACATGCATACAATCAATTAAATACAACATTGGAAAATCCTCCATTCATGCTATATTCAATATAATGCAACACACCCATGCATGTGGTACCATTTTACCGCCCCATTAAATCTCGGGTCACGGACAACTCACCGTTCCATTATATCGCGGACACGGCTACCACCTCAACGTTCCATTAAATCGCGGACACGTATATTGGCTACCATGTTAATTCCACACAATGGGAATTAACAAATGCAACATGATATGTAAAGTATGTAACACTCAGCATACTATTAACATCAATCAACATATCATGCAACATCAACAACATCAATCATAACAGGATATGGATAGCATGTAATCACTCAGCATACTATTTAAACATCAATCATATCAAGTTATATCATAATTCATGCTTGATAACATTATCTAAAAGCATGACAATAAAATCCACAATAAAGCACAGAAAACAAAATTCAGAAAATCAACACAGCAGCATCAACACGGGTGCCCGTGTAAATCAACACTGCCCGTGTTGAAATGTGCCCAGAAAACACATTTTTTTATCATTACAGGGGATCAACACGGGTGCCCGTGTAAATCAACACGGTCCGTGTTGAAATGTGTCTGGAAAACACATTTTCTGGCAATACAGTGAATCAACACGGGTGCCCGTGTGAAATAACACGGCCCGTGTTGATGAGCGCGGGTCAGATTTTTCCTGAACCTGCAGCAGCTCAGAACAGCAGCCAAACGCGAAAAATACCAGCCAAAACGCGCATTTCGGTACCTAACGACATCGATTTTGTATAACTCAAAACAACACATCAATTTCCTAATTACCAACAATCATCATAGTAACCTTAAAAGTGATTAATCGTCCTTTTTGGGGAAATCTGATAACATTGAGGTTATCCCTATAACTTCTAAGGTAAACTCACGATCATATAAACATACTCCAAATCCACCATTTGGAACCTAAACTCCCTAATCGATTCATAAAAATTGGGAACCTAAATCTTTTCTAACAAGGTTCAATCCTAAGGGTATCGATCCCTAATAACATCTAACAATTGGGGTTTCTCCCTACGATTATCCAAATCAACCGTACCTAAACCCATAAGCAAAAGTAAATCGAGTAGTAGCCCCCCTTACCTTATCAATTTGCAGCTTGAGTTCTTTGAGCGATGTTCTTCGTTCTTGTACCTTCAGAGCTCAGCTTCCCAAATATCCCAAATTCTGTGTTATCGTGAATAATGAGAAAAATAACTTGAGTTCCAAAACATATCCTTATTCCTTTTGCACCCCCACTCTTTACTAACAACATCCAAGCCCAATGACTTAAAAACCCAATATTTCTTATTCCTTTTATGTTCTTCAAATATTCCAAAATAAATAATTCCTTTTTATTTTATTAATTCTAATAAAATAATTTCCCAATTAAATAAATCAAATAATTGAAACTGGGGTGTTACAACTCTCCCCCACTAAAAGAGTTTTCGTCCTCGAAAACATACCTTAGACGAACAGTTCCGGATAAGCCTCTTTCATCTGGCTCTCCAGCTCCCAAGTGATATTTCCATCTGCTGGACCTCCCCAAGCAACCTTCACTAATGCTATCTCTTTACCTCTTAACTGTTTCACTTCCCGATCTTCTATCCTCATAGGCAATGTTTCTACTGTCAGGTTATCTCTCACCTCTACATCATCTATTTGGATTACATGAGATGGGTCTGGAATGTATCTCCTCAACTGAGAAACATGAAAAACATCGTGCAAATTTGCAAGTCTCGGAGGTAAAGCAATACGATAAGCAACTTCTCCAACTCTTTCCGTAATCTGAAACGGACCAATAAAACGCGGAGTCAACTTCTTAGATTTCAACGCTCGACCAATACCCGTCATCGGAGTAACTCTCATAAACACATGATCTCCAGCACTGAATTCTAAATTCTTTCTCCTCTTATCATGATAACTTTTCTGACGACTCTGAGAAGCTCTCATCTTCTCTTGAATCAATTTGATCTTTTCCATAGTCTGCTGAACAATCTCTGGCCCAATTACTGAACTCTCTCCAGATTCATACCAACACAAAGGCGTTCTACACCGTCTATCATACAATGCCTCAAACGGAGCCATACCAATACTCGAATGGTAACTATTGTTATAAGTAAATTCAATCAATGGCAAATAGCTATCCCAAGCTCCACCCTTCTCTAAAACACAAGCACGCAATAAATCTTCTAACGATTGAATCGTCCTCTCTGTCTGTCCATCAGTCTGAGGATGATAAGCTGAACTCAACCTCAATTTAGTACCCAAAGCCTTCTGCAATCCTTCCCAAAATTTCGAAGTGAATCTCGGATCTCTATCTGACACAATACTAGAAGGAACTCCATGCAAACTCACTATTTTCTCAATATATAACTGTTCCAATCTCTTCATTGAGTAATCCATTCGCACCGGTATAAAATGGGCAAACTTAGTCAATCTATCCACCACAACCCATATCTCTTCACAATTCTTAGGAGTCCTCGGCAACCCGGATACAAAATCCATAGAAATACTATCCCACTTCCATTCTGGAATAAACATCGGTTGCATAAATCCAGACGGCTTCTGATGCTCAATCTTTGATTTCTGACAGATTAAACATGCGTACACAAATTCAGCTATTTCCTTTTTCATTCCCGGCCACCAAAACAATTTCTTCAAATCATGATACATTTTCGTGGCACCCGGATGAATACTCATCCCACTGCGATGTCCTTCCTCTAATATACTCTTCTTGATTTCTGCAACATCAGGAACACAAACTCTATCGCCAAATCTCATAACATCATTTTCATCAATTCTAAACTCACCTCCTTGACCTTGGTTGATCAATGTCAATTTATCAACTAAATTAACATCGGATTTCTGCCCGATCCTGATCTCTTCTAGAATACCACTAGTAAGTTTCAACATACCCAAACGAACACACTTCGGAGTACTTTCACAATTTAAACTCAAATCTCGGAATTGTTCAATTAAATCCAACTCGCGAACCATCATCATAGACATATGCAAGGATTTCCTGCTCAAAGCATCTGCAACCACATTTGCCTTACCAGGATGGTAATTCAAACCAAAATCATAATCTTTGAGAAATTCCAACCACCTTCTTTGCCTCATATTGAGCTCTTTCTGATCGAAAAGATACTTCAAACTCTTATGATTGCTATACACTTCAAATCTCGAACCATACAGATAATGTCTCCACAATTTCAAGACAAACACAACTGCTGCCAACTCTAAGTCATGAGTAGGATAGTTCCTTTCATGAACCTTCAACTGTCTCGAAGCATACGCAACTACCTGTTGATTCTGCATTAAAACACCACCTAATCCCATCAGAGATGCATCACAATAAACCACAAAAGATTCCACCGGATTCGGAAAAATCAGGATAGGAGCACTAGTCAATCTCCACTTCAATTCTTGGAAACCTTTCTCACAATCAGAATCCCAAATAAACGCTTGTCCTTTACGAGTCAACTTCGTCAACGGAAATGCTAGCTTTGAGAATCCCTCGATAAACTTTCTGTAATAACCTGCAAGACCAAGAAAACTTCTGATTTCAGAAACAGTCTTCGGCACTTCCCACTGGGATACTGCTTCTACTTTTGTAGGATCCACTGCAATACCATTCTTAGAAATCACATGTCCAAGAAAACTAACTTCATTCAGCCAGAACTCACATTTGGACAACTTTGCACACAACTTCTTATCTTTCAACAACTCTAACACAATTCTGAGATGTTCCGCATGCTCTTCGTCATTCTTGGAATAAATCAAAATGTCATCAATAAAAACCACAACAAACTTATCCAGATACGGATGAAAAATCCTGTTCATATATTCCATGAAAACACCAGGTGCATTAGTAACTCCGAACGGCATAACAGAATATTCATAATGCCCATACCTCGTTCGAAAAGCAGTCTTTTGAATATCTTCCGCTTTCACACGAATCTGATGATATCCAGATCTCAAGTCAATCTTACTGAATACACTGGCTCCAATTAGCTGATCCATTAAATCATCAATCCTCGGTAAAGGATACCGATTTTTAATGGTTACTTTGTTCAATTGCTTGTAATCAACACACAGTCTCATAGAACCTTCTTTCTTCTTAACCAACAATACCGGAGCACCCCAAGGAGAAACACTTGGACGAATAAACTTCTTCTCCAGTAAATCTTCTAACTGACTCTTCAATTCAGCCAACTCAGACGCAGACATACGATATGGCGCCATCGACACCGGTCTCGTACCAGGAATCAAATCTATAGAGAATTCCACTTCTCTCTCAGGAGGTAACTCACCAACATCATCAGGAAAGACTTCTGGAAAATCACACACCACTGGAAATTCGCCACTCCTGACCTTTCCTGTTGCATCTAACGAAGCAAGTAACATAAACACATTAGCACCATCTTCCATTGCTTCTTGTACCTGCCTAGCAGTCATAGTCAAATTCTCGACACCAACTGCTTCTGGAAAAATCACCGTCTTAGCAAAACAGTTCAGATGAACCCGGTTGAATTCCAACCAGTTCATCCCAAGGATAATATCAATTTGTTCAAGCGGTAGGCACACTAAATCTATACCGAAACCTCTACCAAAAATCTCAATAGGACAATTCCTACATACAAGTGAAGTTGTCACTGAACCCGATGCAGGAGTATCAACAACCATGCTACCTCGCATATCAGATATGTCCAGTTTCAACCTCTCAGCACAATCCAAAGAAATGAAAGAATGAGTTGCACCAGTATCAATAATTGCAACTAAAGGTGTGCCATGAATAAAACACGTACCTTTAATCAATCGATCCTCTGAAGTAGTCTCAGATCCCGACAAAGCGAACACTTTTCCACCTGACTGATCCTTCCTAGGCTTAGGACACTGCGGACGAATGTGACCTTCTTCGCCACAATTGTAACAAGTAACTGACTTCCCTTTGCAATCAATAGACAAATGACCAGCCTTTCCACATTTACAGCACTTCTTCTCACCGCTCTTGCAATCTCGAATATGATGACCCAACTCACCACACCTGTAGCATCTGATAGGAGCCTTAGAATCTCCCCCACTAGGCCTTTTCCAACCACCTGATTTCTGGTTATCTCTACCATATGGCTTGCCACGGTCCATATGTTGCTTTCCTCTTTTATCAACAGCCCCACGAGAGTGAGACGACCTAGTCCTGGTAATATCTTCTTCCAAGATCCTGCTACAATCCACCAGATCAGAAAATCTACGAATACGCTGGTACCTGATTCCCTGCTTAATCTCATCTCGGAGACCATTCTCAAATTTGATACACTTAGAGAATTCTCCAGCCTCATCATTGTTGTAGTGTGCATAATACTTTGCCAGCTCAGTGAACTTAGTAGCATACTCACTAACAGTCAGATTGCCCTGCTTAAGTTCCAAAAACTCAATTTCCTTTCTTCCCCGAACATCTTCAGGAAAGTACCTCCTCAGAAAAGCCCTTCTGAAGTTAGCCCAAGTCAGTGCCTCTCCATCCTGAACCATTTCAGTCCTTGTGGCAACCCACCAGTCGTCGGCCTCTTCCGCCAACATATGCGTACCATATCTGACTTTCAGATCTTCAGCACAATCAATCACACGGAAAATCCTTTCGATTTCCTTCAACCACTTCTGAGCACCTTCAGGGTCATGTGTACCTTTGAACAACGGAGGATTGTTCCTTTGGAAGTTCCCCAATTGCCTATCAGCACCAATCACGCCTCCATTTGGGTTTCCAGCAAGTACACCAGCTAACATCCCCAAAGCCTCAGCTAGTGCAGCATCATTTCTTTCGTTACCTCTCCCAGCCATATTCCTGAGAATTAAAACATACTCTTCATCAGAATACAGTATCGACAGTGTTACCTTGCACTAGTCGCATACAAAAGCAATGATTGACTCAAGACTCTGGTCACCACGACCGACTATGCTCTGATACCACTATTGTAACACCCTCTAAAACCCCGAACAAAATTTCGCAAATAATAAAAATCATAATTTCAGAGTACATGTAATAACGAGGATGTCACAACTCTCTTTTAATAAAAAAACAAGTTCCTGTCATGCATAACATAGAAGCAACTCATACATGTTTACACAGCGGAATAATTTAATTAGCGAAACCAATGTTATAATATTTTCAAAATCATCAGGGATTAACACCTGGAAAATATCAACATCATATTATAACAAACATAAGGAAATAAATGAGTCTGACTAAAGCAGCTCGACAAACAAGCGTTCCCGGAGTTACAACTACCAGAGCATGACCCGGACAATACTTAAACGGAAATAAACTAGAAACAACGAGCCTTCGCCAAGCACCTGAACGAAGCTCCTCAATCTGAAATATTCAACAGTAAGGGTGAGCATCTCAACTATACATTTGATTATACGTTTATAACAATAAATTTAGAAACCATAAGCATCACCCAAACAGTTAGCATGTTTCATAGTTTACGAAAATCTTTACAATTCATATATTCATAATATATCACTTTCCAAACTTATAATTAACATCAAACATCATTAATAATTTAACAGCAATACATGCATACAATCAATTAAATACAACATTGGAAAATCCTCCATTCATGCTATATTCAATATAATGCAACACACCCATGCATGTGGTACCATTTTACCGCCCCATTAAATCTCGGGTCACGGACAACTCACCGTTCCATTATATCGCGGACACGGCTACCACCTCAACGTTCCATTAAATCGCGGACACGTATATTGGCTACCATGTTAATTCCACACAATGGGAATTAACAAATGCAACATGATATGTAAAGTATGTAACACTCAGCATACTATTAACATCAATCAACATATCATGCAACATCAACAACATCAATCATAACAGGATATGGATAGCATGTAATCACTCAACATACTATTTAAACATCAATCATATCAAGTTATATCATAATTCATGCTTGATAACATTATCTAAAAGCATGACAATAAAATCCACAATAAAGCACAGAAAACAAAATTCAGAAAATCAACACAGCAGCATCAACACGGGTGCCCGTGTAAATCAACACTGCCCGTGTTGAAATGTGCCCAAAAAACACATTTTTTTATCATTACAGGGGATCAACACGGGTGCCCGTGTAAATCAACACGGCCCGTGTTGAAATGTGTCTGGAAAACACATTTTCTGGCAATATAGTGAATCAACACGGGTGCCCGTGTGAAACAACACGGCCCGTGTTGATGAGCGCGGGTCAGATTTTTCCTGAACCTGCAGCAGCTCAGAACAGCAGCCAAACGCGAAAAATACCAGCCAAAACGCGCATTTCGGTACCTAACGACATCGATTTTGTATAACTCAAAACAACACATCAATTTCCTAATTACCAACAATCATCATAGTAACCTTAAAAGTGATTAATCGTCCTTTTTGGGGAAATCTGATAACATTGAGGTTATCCCTATAACTTCTAAGGTAAACTCACGATCATATAAACATACTCCAAATCCACCATTTGGAACCTAAACTCCCTAATCGATTCATAAAAATTGGGAACCTAAATCTTTTCTAACAAGGTTCAATCCTAAGGGTATCGATCCCTAATAACATCTAACAATTGGGGTTTCTCCCTACGATTATCCAAATCAACCGTACCTAAACCCATAAGCAAAAGTAAATCGAGTAGTAGCCCCCCTTACCTTATCAATTTGCAGCTTGTGTTCTTTGAGCGATGTTCTTCGTTCTTGTACCTTCAGAGCTCAGCTTCCCAAATATCCCAAATTCTGTGTTATCGTGAATAATGAGAAAAATAACTTGAGTTCCAAAACATATCCTTATTCCTTTTGCACCCCCACTCTTTACTAACAACATCCAAGCCCAATGACTTAAAAACCCAATATTTCTTATTTCTTTTATTTTCTTCAAATATTCCAAAATAAATAATTCCTTTTTATTTTATTAATTCTAATAAAATAATTTCCCAATTAAATAAATCAAATAATTGAAACTGGGGTGTTACATATGCTCGTCTTATAAAGATTCTAGTAAAGACAAAGAAGTGTGATCTCTTCTGTCTAAAAGGGTAAACCAACTTTGAAAGAGAAAATAGAGCAACATACAGTATGCCATAAAAGTTATTTAATAAAACTTTCTTTTGTTTTTGATAGCGCTGAAAAGTGCTATTAACGGTGCCACTAATGTGAACGATTTTGTATAGTAGCACTTTAAAAGAGCTATTAAAGTACTAGTTTTTAATATAAAAATAATAATTAATTAAAACAATAAGTTTAAAGGAGCCAAACAGAATTCGTAGGGGAAAATGAAAATTTCAGCACAAACAGTAGCGTCGGCCTGAACCGTCGCTAATATAAGAAAATAAGAATTAATTAAGACAATAACTAATAAGGAGGCAAACGAAATTTGTTTTGGGAAATGAATATTTTTTCAAAAACAATAGCGTCGTCCTGAACCGTCGCTAATATAAAAAAATAAATAATTATTTAAAATAATAACTGAAAAGGAGGCAAACTAAATTGGTGGGCATAATGAAATTTTTGCACAAACAGTAGCGTAGGTCCAAATAAACGTTTTGTCAACACCAGGTATTTTTCTCGAAATCAAACTACTTTCAACATACTTTCACAACAATGCACTCGAAGGACACATGCATTAAGTAGTGAAGAAGGAATGATTAAATGTATGTCCCTTTGTTCTTAGTCCGACGACGCTGGCTGTATAGGTTATCGCTCAAATGCTCACCTTCACTCATGAACTTTAGTTTTATTCGTGCTATATACTTTTGAAGTGAAATGGAGGAAAATGACTACTTAGGCATATGCTCCTCTTATAAAGATTCTAATAAATATAAAGAAGAGTGATCTCTTCTGTCTAAAAGGGTAAACCAACTTTGAAAGAGAAAATAGAGCAACATACAGTATGCCATAAAATTTATTTAATAACACTTGCTTTTGTTTTTGATAGCGCTGAAAAGTGCTATTAACCGTGCCACTAATGTGAAGGATTTTGTATAGTAGCACTTTAAAAGAGCTATTAAAGTACTAGTTTTTAATATAAAAATAATAAATAATTAAAACAATAAGTTTAAAGGAGCCATACAAAATTCGTGGGGGAAAATGAAAATTTCAGCACAAACAGTAGCGTCGGCCTGAACCGTCGCTAATATAAGAAAATAAGAATTAATTAATACAATAACTAATAAGGAGGCAAACGAAAATTGTTATGGGAAATGAATATTTTTTCAAAAACAATAGCGTCGGCCTGAACCGTCGCTAATATAAATAAATAAATAATTATTTAAAATAATAACTAAAAAGGAGGCAAACTAAATTGGTGGGTATAATGAAATTTTCACACAAACAGTAGCTTAGGTCCAAATAAACGTTTTGTCAACACCAGGTATTTTTCTCGAAATCAAACCACTTTCAACATATTTTCACAACAAATGCACTCGAAGGACACATGAATTAAGTAGTGAAGAAGGAATGATTAAATGTATGTCCCTTTGTTCTTAGTCCGACGACGCTGGCTGTATAGGTTATCGCTCGAATGCTCACCTTCACTCATGAACTTTAGTTTTATTCGTGCTATATACTTTTGACGTGAAATGGAGGAAAATGACTACTTAGGCGTATGCTCGTCTTATAAAGATTCTAATAAAGACAAAGAAGTGTGATCTCTTCTGTCTAAAAGGGTAAACCAACTTTGAAAGAGAAAATAGAGCAACATACAGTATGCCATAAAAGTTATTTAATAACACTTTCTTTTGTTTTTGATAGCGCTGAAAAGCGCTATTAACCGTGCCACTAATGTGAACGATTTTGTATAGTAGCACTTTAAAAGAGATATTAAAGTACTAGTTTTTAATATAAAAATAATAATTAATTAAAACAATAAGTTTAAAGGAGCCAAACAGAATTCGTAGGGGAAAATGAAAATTTCAGCACAAACAGTAGCGTCGGCCTGAACCGTCGCTAATATAAGAAAATAAGAATTAATTAAGACAATAACTAATAAGGAGGCAAACGAAATTTGTTTTGGGAAATGAATATTTTTTCAAAAACAATAGCGTCGGCCTGAACCGTCGCTAATATAAAAAAATAAACAATTATTTAAAATAATAACTAAAAAGGAGGCAAACTAAATTGGTGGGCATAATGAAATTTTCGCACAAACAATAGCGTAGGTCCAAATAAACGTTTTGTCAACACCAGGTATTTTTCTCGAAATCAAACTACTTTCAACATACTTTCACAACAATGCACTCGAAGGACACATGCATTAAGTAGTGAAGAAGGAATGATTAAATGTATGTCCCTTTGTTCTTAGTCCGACGACGCTGGCTGTATAGGTTATCGCTCAAATGCTCACCTTCACTCATGAACTTTAGTTTTATTCGTGCTATATACTTTTGAAGTGAAATGGAGGAAAATGACTACTTAGGCGTATGCTCGTCTTATAAATATTCTAATAAAGACAAAGAAGAGTGATCTCTTCTGTCAAAAAGGGTAAACCAACTTTGAAAGAGAAAATAGAGCAACATACAGTATGCCATAAAAGTTATTTAATAACACTTTCTTTTGTTTTTGATAGCGCTGAAAAGTGCTATTAACCGTGCCACTAATGTGAACGATTTTGTATAGTAGCACTTTAAAAGAGCTATTAAAGTACTAGTTTTTAATATAAAAATAATAATTAATTAAAACAATAAGTTTAAAGGAGCCAAACAGAATTTGTGGGGGAAAATGAAAATTTCAGCACAAACCGTAGCGTCGGCCTGAACCGTCGCTAATATAAGAAAATAAGAATTAATTAAGACAATAACTAATAAGGAGGCAAACGAAATTTGTTATGGGAAATGAATATTTTTTCAAAAACAATAGCGTCGGCCTGAACCGTCGCTAATATAAAAAAATAAATAATTATTTAAAATAATAACTAAAAATGAGGCAAACTAAATTGGTGGGTGTAATGAAATTTTTGCATAAACAGTAGCGTAGGTCCAAATAAACGTTTTGTCAACACCAGGTATTTTTCTCGAAATGAAACCATTTTCAAAATATTTTCATAACAAATGCACTCGAAGGACACATGCATTAAGTAGTGAAGAAGGAATGATTAAATGTATGTCCCTTTGTTCTTAGTCCCACGAAGCAGGTTGTATAGGTTATCGCTCGAATGCTCACCTTCACTCATGAACTTTAGTTTTATTCGTGCTATATACTTTTTAAGTGAAATGGAGGAAAATGACTACTTAGGCGTATGCTCGTCTTATAAAGATTCTAATAAAGACAAAGAAGAGTGATCTCTTCTGTCTAAAAGGGTAACCCAACTCTGAAAGAGAAAATAGAGCAACATACAGTATGCCATAAAAGTTATTTAATAACACTTTCTTTTGTTTTTGATAGCGCTGAAAAGTGCTATTAACCTTGACACTAATGTGAACGATTTTGTATAGTAGCACTTTAAAAGAGCTATTAAAGTACTAGTTTTTAATATAAAAATAATAATTAATTAAAATAATAAGTTTAAAGGAGCCAAACAGAATTCGTGGAGGAAAATGAAAATTTCAGCACAAACAGTAGTGTCGGCCTGAACCGTCGCTAATATAAGAAAATAAGAATTAATTAAGACAATAACTAATAAGGAGGCAAACAAAAATAGTTATGGGAAATGAATATTTTTTCAAAAACAATAGCGTCGGCCTGAACCGTCGCTAATATAAAAAAATAAATAATTATTTAAAATAATAACTAAAAAGGAGGCAAACTAAATTGGTGGGCATAATGAAATTTTCGAACAAACAGTAGCGTAGGTCCAAATAAACGTTTTGTCAACACCAGTTATTTTTCTCAAAATCAAACCACTTTCAACATATTTTCACAACAATGCACTCGAAGGACACATGCATTAAGTAGTGAAGAAGGAATGATTAAATGTATGTCCCTTTGTTCTTAGTCCGACAACGCTGGCTGTATAGGTTATCGCTCGAATGCTCACCTTCACTCATGAACTTTAGTTTTATTCGTGCTATATACTTTAGAAGTGAAATGGAGGAAAATTACTACTTAGGCGTATGCTCCTCTTATAAAGATTCTAATAAACACAAAGAAGAGTGATCTCTTCTGTTCAAAAGGGTAAACCAACTTTGAAAGAGAAAATAGAGCAACCGACAATATGCCATAAAAGTTATTTAATAACACTTTCTTTTGTTTTTGATAGCGCTGAAAAGCGCTATTAACCGTGCCACTAATGTGAACGATTTTGTTTATTAGCACTTTAAATGAGCTATTAAAGTACTAGTTTTTAATATAAAAATAATAATTAATTAAAACAATAAGTTTAAAGGAGCCAAACAGAATTCGTGGGGGAAAATGAAAATTTCTGCACAAACCGTAGCGTCGGCCTGAACCGTCGCTAATATAAGAAAATAAGAATTAATTAAGACAATAACTAATAAGGAGGCAAACGAAATTTGTTATGGGAAATGAATATTTTTTCAAAAACAATAGCGTCGGCCTGAACCGTCGCTAATATAAAAAAATAAATAATTATTTAAAATAATAACTAAAAATGAGGCAAACTAAATTGGTGGGTGTAATGAAATTTTTGCATAAACAGTAGCGTAGGTCCAAATAAACGTTTTGTCAACACCAAGTATTTTTCTCGAAATGAAACCATTTTCAAAATATTTTCATAACAAATGCACTCGAAGGACACATGCATTAAGTAGTGAAGAAGGAATGATTAAATGTATGTCCCTTTGTTCTTAGTCCGACGAAGCTGGTTGTATAGGTTATCGCTCGAATGCTCACCTTCACTCATGAACTTTAGTTTTATTCGTGCTATATACTTTTTAAGTGAAATGGAGGAAAATGACTACTTAGGCGTATGCTCGTCTTATAAAGATTCTAATAAAGACAAAGAAGAGTGATCTCTTCTGTCTAAAAGGGTAACCCAACTTTGAAAGAGAAAATAGAGCAACATACAGTATGCCATAAAAGTTATTTAATAACACTTTCTTTTGTTTTTGATAGCGCTGAAAAGTGCTATTAACCTTGACACTAATGTGAACGATTTTGTATAGTAGAACTTTAAAAGATCTATTAAAGTACTAGTTTTTAATATAAAAATAATAATTAATTAAAACAATAAGTTTAAAGGAGCCAAACAGAATTCGTGGGGGAAAATGAAAATTTCAGCACAAACAGTAGTGTCGGCCTGAACCGTCGCTAATATACGAAAATAAGAATTAATTAAGACAATAACTAATAAGGAGGCAAACAAAAATTGTTATGGGAAATGAATATTTTTTCAAAAACAATAGCGTCGGCTTGAACCGTCGCTAATATAAAAAAATAAATAATTATTTAAAATAATAACTAAAAAGGAGGCAAACTAAATTGGTGGGCATAATGAAATTTTCGAACAAACAGTAGCGTAGGTCCAAATAAACGTTTTGTCAACACCAGTTATTTTTCTCAAAATCAAACCACTTTCAACATATTTTCACAACAATGCACTCGAAGGACACATGCATTAAGTAGTGAAGAAGGAATGATTAAATGTATGTCCCTTTGTTCTTAGTCCGACAACGCTGGCTGTATAGGTTATCGCTCGAATGCTCACCTTCACTCATGAACTTTAGTTTTATTCGTGCTATATACTTTAGAAGTGAAATGGAGGAAAATTACTACTTAGGCGTATGCTCCTCTTATAAAGATTCTAATAAACACAAAGAAGAATGATCTCTTCTGTTCAAAAGGGTAAACCAACTTTGAAAGAGAAAATAGAGCAACCGACAATATGCCATAAAAGTTATTTAATAACACTTTCTTTTGTTTTTGATAGCGCTGAAAAGCGCTATTAACCATGCCACTAATGTGAACGATTTTGTTTATTAGCACTTTAAATGAGCTATTAAAGTACTAGTTTTTAATATAAAAATAATAATTAATTAAAACAATAAGTTTAAAGGAGCCAAACAGAATTCGTGGGGGAAAATGAAAATTTCAGCACAAACCGTAGCGTCGGCCTGAACCGTCGCTAATATAAGAAAATAAGAATTAATTAAGACAATAACTAATAAGGAGGCAAACGAAATTTGTTATGGGAAATGAATATTTTTTCAAAAACAATAGCGTCGGCCTGAACCGTCGCTAATATAAAAAAATAAATAATTATTTAAAATAATAACTAAAAAGGAGGCAAACTAAATTGGTGGGCATAATGAAATTTTCGCACAAACAGTAGCGTAGGTCCAAATAAACGTTTTTTCAACACCAGGTATTTTTCTCGAAATCAAACTACTTTCAACATACTTTCACAACAATGCACTCGAGGACACATGCATTAAGTAGTGAAGAAGGAATGATTAAATGTATGTCCCTTTGTTCTTATTCCGACGACGGTGGCTGTATAGGTTATCGCTCAAATGCTCACCTTCACTCATGAACTTTAGTTTTATTCGTGCTATATACTTTTGAAGTGAAATGGAGGAAAATGACTACTTAGGCGTATGCTCGTCTTATGAATATTCTAATAAAGACAAAGAAGAGTGATCTCTTCTGTCAAAAAGGGTAAACCAACTTTGAAAGAGAAAATAGAGCAACATACAGTATGCCATAAAAGTTATTTAATAACACTTTCTTTTGTTTTTGATAGCGCTGAAAAGTGCTTTTAACCGTGCCACTAATGTGAACGATTTTGTATAGTAGCACTTTAAAAGAGCTATTAAAGTACTAGTTTTTAATATAAAAATAATAATTAATTAAAACAATAAGTTTAAAGGAGCCAAACAGAATTCGTGGGGGAAAATGAAAATTTCAGCACAAACCGTAGCGTCGGCCTGAACCGTCGCTAATATAAGAAAATAAGAATTAATTAAGACAATAACTAATAAGGAGGCAAACGAAATTTGTTATGGGAAATGAATATTTTTTTAAAAACAATAGCGTCGGCCTGAACCGTCGCTAATATAAAAAAATAAATAATTATTTAAAATAATAACTAAAAATGAGGCAAACTAAATTGGTGGGTGTAATGAAATTTTTGCATAAACAGTAGCGTAGGTCCAAATAAACGTTTTGTCAACACCAAGTATTTTTCTCGAAATGAAACCATTTTCAAAATATTTTCATAACAAATGCACTCGAAGGACACATGCATTAAGTAGTGAAGAAGGAATGATTAAATGTATGTCCCTTTGTTCTTAGTCCGACGAAGCTGGTTGTATAGGTTATCGCTCGAATGCTCACCTTCACTCATGAACTTTAGTTTTATTCGTGCTATATACTTTTTAAGTGAAATGGAGGAAAATGACTACTTAGGCGTATGCTCGTCTTATAAAGATTCTAATAAAGACAAAGAAGAGTGATCTCTTCTGTCTAAAAGGGTAACCCAACTTTGAAAGAGAAAATAGAGCAACATACAGTATGCCATAAAAGTTATTTAATAACACTTTCTTTTGTTTTTGATAGCGCTGAAAAGTGCTATTAACCTTGACACTAATGTGAACAATTTTGTATAGTAGAACTTTAAAAGATCTATTAAAGTACTAGTTTTTAATATAAAAATAATAATTAATTAAAACAATAAGTTTAAAGGAGCCAAACAGAATTCGTGGGGGAAAATGAAAATTTCAGCACAAACAGTAGTGTCGGCCTGAACCGTCGCTAATATACGAAAATAAGAATTAATTAAGACAATAACTAATAAGGAGGCAAACAAAAATTGTTATGGGAAATGAATATTTTTTCAAAAACAATAGCGTCGGCTTGAACCGTCGCTAATATAAAAAAATAAATAATTATTTAAAATAATAACTAAAAAGGAGGCAAACTAAATTGGTGGGCATAATGAAATTTTCGAACAAACAGTAGCGTAGGTCCAAATAAACGTTTTGTCAACACCAGTTATTTTTCTCAAAATCAAACCACTTTCAACATATTTTCACAACAATGCACTCGAAGGACACATGCATTAAGTAGTGAAGAAGGAATGATTAAATGTATGTCCCTTTGTTCTTAGTCCGACAACGCTGGCTGTATAGGTTATCGCTCGAATGCTCACCTTCACTCATGAACTTTAGTTTTATTCGTGCTATATACTTTAGAAGTGAAATGGAGGAAAATTACTACTTAGGCGTATGCTCCTCTTATAAAGATTCTAATAAACACAAAGAAGAATGATCTCTTCTGTTCAAAAGGGTAAACCAACTTTGAAAGAGAAAATAGAGCAACCGACAATATGCCATAAAAGTTATTTAATAACACTTTCTTTTGTTTTTGATAGCGCTGAAAAGCGCTATTAACCATGCCACTAATGTGAACGATTTTGTTTATTAGCACTTTAAATGAGCTATTAAAGTACTAGTTTTTAATATAAAAATAATAATTAATTAAAACAATAAGTTTGAAGGAGCCAAACAGAATTCGTGGGGGAAAATGAAAATTTCAGCACAAACCGTAGCGTCGGCCTGAACCGTCGCTAATATAAGAAAATAAGAATTAATTAAGACAATAACTAATAAGGAGGCAAACGAAATTTGTTATGGGAAATGAATATTTTTTCAAAAACAATAGCGTCGGCCTGAACCGTCGCTAATATAAAAAAATAAATAATTATTTAAAATAATAACTAAAAAGGAGGCAAACTAAATTGGTGGGCATAATGAAATTTTCGCACAAACAGTAGCGTAGGTCCAAATAAACGTTTTGTCAACACCAGGTATTTTTCTCGAAATCAAACTACTTTCAACATACTTTCACAACAATGCACTCGAGGACACATGCATTAAGTAGTGAAGAAGGAATGATTAAATGTATGTCCCTTTGTTCTTATTCCGACGACGGTGGCTGTATAGGTTATCGCTCAAATGCTCACCTTCACTCATGAACTTTAGTTTTATTCGTGCTATATACTTTTGAAGTGAAATGGAGGAAAATGACTACTTAGGCGTATGCTCGTCTTATGAATATTCTAATAAAGACAAAGAAGAGTGATCTCTTCTGTCAAAAAGGGTAAACCAACTTTGAAAGAGAAAATAGAGCAACATACAGTATGCCATAAAAGTTATTTAATAACACTTTCTTTTGTTTTTGATAGCGCTGAAAAGTGCTTTTAACCGTGCCACTAATGTGAACGATTTTGTATAGTAGCACTTTAAAAGAGCTATTAAAGTACTAGTTTTTAATATAAAAATAATAATTAATTAAAACAATAAGTTTAAAGGAGCCAAACAGAATTCGTGGGGGAAAATGAAAATTTCAGCACAAACCGTAGCGTCGGCCTGAACCGTCGCTAATATAAGAAAATAAGAATTAATTAAGACAATAACTAATAAGGAGGCAAACGAAATTTGTTATGGGAAATGAATATTTTTTTAAAAACAATAGCGTCGGCCTGAACCGTCGCTAATATAAAAAAATAAATAATTATTTAAAATAATAACTAAAAATGAGGCAAACTAAATTGGTGGGTGTAATGAAATTTTTGCATAAACAGTAGCGTAGGTCCAAATAAACGTTTTGTCAACACCAAGTATTTTTCTCGAAATGAAACCATTTTCAAAATATTTTCATAACAAATGCACTCGAAGGACACATGCATTAAGTAGTGAAGAAGGAATGATTAAATGTATGTCCCTTTGTTCTTAGTCCGACGAAGCTGGTTGTATAGGTTATCGCTCGAATGCTCACCTTCACTCATGAACTTTAGTTTTATTCGTGCTATATACTTTTTAAGTGAAATGGAGGAAAATGTCTACTTAGGCGTATGCTCGTCTTATAAAGATTCTAATAAAGACAAAGAAGAGTGATCTCTTCTGTCTAAAAGGGTAACCCAACTTTGAAAGAGAAAATAGAGCAACATACAGTATGCCATAAAAGTTATTTAATAACACTTTCTTTTGTTTTTGATAGCGCTGAAAAGTGCTATTAACCTTGACACTAATGTGAACGATTTTGTATAGTAGAACTTTAAAAGATCTATTAAAGTACTAGTTTTTAATATAAAAATAATAATTAATTAAAACAATAAGTTTAAAGGAGCCAAACAGAATTCGTGGGGGAAAATGAAAATTTCAGCACAAACAGTAGTGTCGGCCTGAACCGTCGCTAATATACGAAAATAAGAATTAATTAAGACAATAACTAATAAGGAGGCAAACAAAAATTGTTATGGGAAATGAATATTTTTTCAAAAACAATAGCGTCGGCTTGAACCGTCGCTAATATAAAAAAATAAATAATTATTTAAAATAATAACTAAAAAGGAGGCAAACTAAATTGGTGGGCATAATGAAATTTTCGAACAAACAGTAGCGTAGGTCCAAATAAACGTTTTGTCAACACCAGTTATTTTTCTCAAAATCAAACCACTTTCAACATATTTTCACAACAATGCACTCGAAGGACACATGCATTAAGTAGTGAAGAAGGAATGATTAAATGTATGTCCCTTTGTTCTTAGTCCGACAACGCTGGCTGTATAGGTTATCGCTCGAATGCTCACCTTCACTCATGAACTTTAGTTTTATTCGTGCTATATACTTTAGAAGTGAAATGGAGGAAAATTACTACTTAGGCGTATGCTCCTCTTATAAAGATTCTAATAAACACAAAGAAGAATGATCTCTTCTGTTCAAAAGGGTAAACCAACTTTGAAAGAGAAAATAGAGCAACCGACAATATGCCATAAAAGTTATTTAATAACACTTTCTTTTGTTTTTGATAGCGCTGAAAAGCGCTATTAACCATGCCACTAATGTGAACGATTTTGTTTATTAGCACTTTAAATGAGCTATTAAAGTACTAGTTTTTAATATAAAAATAATAATTAATTAAAACAATAAGTTTAAAGGAGCCAAACAGAATTCGTGGGGGAAAATGAAAATTTCAGCACAAACCGTAGCGTCGGCCTGAACCGTCGCTAATATAAGAAAATAAGAATTAATTAAGACAATAACTAATAAGGAGGCAAACGAAATTTGTTATGGGAAATGAATATTTTTTCAAAAACAATAGCGTCGGCCTGAACCGTCGCTAATATAAAAAAATAAATAATTATTTAAAATAATAACTAAAAAGGAGGCAAACTAAATTGGTGGGCATAATGAAATTTTCGCACAAACAGTAGCGTAGGTCCAAATAAACGTTTTGTCAACACCAGGTATTTTTCTCGAAATCAAACTACTTTCAACATACTTTCACAACAATGCACTCGAGGACACATGCATTAAGTAGTGAAGAAGGAATGATTAAATGTATGTCCCTTTGTTCTTATTCCGACGACGGTGGCTGTATAGGTTATCGCTCAAATGCTCACCTTCACTCATGAACTTTAGTTTTATTCGTGCTATATACTTTTGAAGTGAAATGGAGGAAAATGACTACTTAGGCGTATGCTCGTCTTATGAATATTCTAATAAAGACAAAGAAGAGTGATCTCTTCTGTCAAAAAGGGTAAACCAACTTTGAAAGAGAAAATAGAGCAACATACAGTATGCCATAAAAGTTATTTAATAACACTTTCTTTTGTTTTTGATAGCGCTGAAAAGTGCTTTTAACCGTGCCACTAATGTGAACGATTATGTATAGTAGCACTTTAAAAGAGCTATTAAAGTACTAGTTTTTAATATAAAAATAATAATTAATTAAAACAATAAGTTTAAAGGAGCCAAACAGAATTCGTGGGGGAAAATGAAAATTTCAGCACAAACCGTAGCGTCGGCCTGAACCGTCGCTAATATAAGAAAATAAGAATTAATTAAGACAATAACTAATAAGGAGGCAAACGAAATTTGTTATGGGAAATGAATATTTTTTTAAAAACAATAGCGTCGGCCTGAACCGTCGCTAATATAAAAAAATAAATAATTATTTAAAATAATAACTAAAAATGAGGCAAACTAAATTGGTGGGCATAATGAAGTTTTCGCATAAACAGTAGCGTATGTCCAAATAAACGTTTTGTCAACACAAAGTATTTTTCTCGAAATGAAACCATTTTCATAATATTTTCATAACAAATGCACTCGAAGGACACATGCATTAAGTAGTGAAGAAGGAATGATTAAATGTATGTCCCTTTGTTCTTAGTCCGACGAAGCTGGTTGTATAGGTTATCGCTCGAATGCTCACCTTCACTCATGAACTTTAGTTTTATTCGTGCTATATACTTTTTAAGTGAAATGGAGGAAAATGACTACTTAGGCGTATGCTCGTCTTATAAAGATTCTAATAAAGACAAAGAAGAGTGATCTCTTCTGTCTAAAAGGGTAAACCAACTTTGAAATAAAAAAAAGAGCAACATACAATATGCCATAAAAGTTATTTAATAGCACTTTCTTTTGTTTTTTATAGCGCTGAAAAGCGCTATTAACCGTGCCACTAATGTGAACGATTTTGTTTAGTAGCACTTTAAATGAGCTATTAAAGTACTAGTTTTTAATATAAAAATAATAATTAATTAAAACAATAAGTTTAAAGGAGCCATACAAAATTCGTGGGGGAAAATGAAAATTTTAGCTCAAACAGTAGCGTCGTCCTGAACCGTCGCTAATATAAGAAAATAAGAATTAATTAAGACAATAACTAATAAAGAGGCAAACGAAAATTGTTATGGGAAATGAATATTTTTTCAAAAACAATAGCGTCGGCCTGAACCGTCGCTAATATAAATAAATAAATAATTATTTAAAATAATAACTAAAAAGGAGGCAAACTAAATTGGTGGGTATAATGAAATTTTCACACAAACAGTAGCTTAGGTCCAAATAAACGTTTTGTCAACACCAGGTATTTTTCTCGAAATCAAACCACTTTCAACATATTTTCACAACAAATGCACTCGAAGGACACATGAATTAAGTAGTGAAGAAGGAATGATTAAATGTATGTCCCTTTGTTCTTAGTCCGACGACGCTGGCTGTATAGGTTATCGCTCGAATGCTCACCTTCACTCATGAACTTTAGTTTTATTCGTGCTATATACTTTTGACGTGAAATGGAGGAAAATGACTACTTAGGCGTATGCTCGTCTTATAAAGATTCTAATAAAGACAAAGAAGTGTGATCTCTTCTGTCTAAAAGGGTAAACCAACTTTGAAAGAGAAAATAGAGCAACATACAGTATGCCATAAAAGTTATTTAATAACACTTTCTTTTGTTTTTGATAGCGCTGAAAAGTGCTATTAACCGTGCCACTAATGTGAACGATTTTGTATAGTAGCACTTTAAAAGAGCTATTAAAGTACTAGTTTTTAATATAAAAATAATAATTAATTAAAACAATAAGTTTAAAGGAGCCAAACAGAATTCGTAGGGGAAAATGAAAATTTTAGCACAAACAGTAGTGTCGGCCTGAACCGTCGCTAATATAAGAAAATAAGAATTAATTAAGACAATAACTAATAAGGAGGCAAACAAAATTTGTTTTGGGAAATGAATATTTTTTCAAAAACAATAGCGTCGGACTGAACCGTCGCTAATATAAAAAAATAAATAATTATTTAAAATAATAACTAAAAAGGAGGCAAACTAAATTGGTGGGCATAATGAAATTTTCGCACAAACAGTAGCGTAGGTCCAAATAAACGTTTTGTCAACAGCAGGTATTTTTCTCGAAATCAAACTACTTTCAACATACTTTCACAACATAGCACTCGAAGGACACATGCATTAAGTAGTGAAGAAGGAATGATTAAATGTATGTCCCTTTGTTCTTAGTCTGACGACGCTGGCTGTATAGGTTATCGCTCAAATGCTCACCTTCACTCATGAACTTTAGTTTTATTCATGCTATATACTTTTGAAGTGAAATGGAGGAAAATGACTACTTAGGCGTATGCTCGTCTTATAAATATTCTAATAAAGACAAAGAAGAGTGATCTCTTCAGTCAATATGGGTAAACCAACTTTGAAAGAGAAAATAGAGCAACATACAGTATGCCATAAAAGTTATTTAATAACACTTTCTTTTGTTTTTGATACCGCTGAAAAGTGTTATTAACCGTGCCACTAATGGGAACGATTTTGTATAGTAGCACTTTAAAAGAGCTATTAAAGTACTAGTTTTTAATATAAAAATAATAATTAATTAAAACAATAAGTTTAAAGGAGCGAAACAGAATTCGTGGGGGAAAATGAAAATTTCAGCACAAACAGTAGCGTCGGCCTGAACCGTCGCTAATATAAGAAAATAAGAATTAATTAAGACAATAACTAATAAGGAGGCAAACGAAATTTGTTATGGGAAATGAATATTTTTTCAAAAACAATAGCGTCGGCCTGAACCGTCGCTAATATAAAAAAATAAATAATTATTTAAAATAATAACTAAAAAGGAGGCAAACTAAATTGGTGGGCATAATGAAATTTTCGCACAAACAGTAGCGTAGGTCCAAATAAACGTTTTGTCAACACCAGTTATTTTTCTCAAAATCAAACCACTTTCAACATATTTTCACAACAATGCACTCGAAGGACACATGCATTAAGTAGTGAAGAAGGAATGATTAAATGTATGTCCCTTTGTTCTTAGTCCGACAACGCTGGCTGTATAGGTTATCGCTCGAATGCTCACCTTCACTCATGAACTTTAGTTTTATTCGTGCTATATACTTTAGAAGTGAAATGGAGGAAAATTACTACTTAGGCGTATGCTCCTCTTATAAAGATTCTAATAAACACAAAGAAGAGTGATCTCTTCTATTCAAAAGGGTAAACCAACTTTGAAATAGAAAATAGAGCAACCGACAATATGCCATAAAAGTTATTTAATAACACTTTCTTTTGTTTTTGATAGCGCTGAAAAGCGCTATTAACCGTGCCACTAATGTGAACGATTTTGTTTATTAGCACTTTAAATGAGCTATTAAAGTACTAGTTTTTAATATAAAAATAATAATTAATTAAAACAATAAGTTTAAAGGAGCCAAACGAAATTCGTGGGGGAAAATGAAAATTTCAGCACAAACAATAGCGTCGGCCTGAACCGTCGCTAATATAAGAAAATAAGAATTAATTAAGACAATAACTAATAAGGAGGCAAACGAAATTTGTTTTGGGAAATGAATATTTTTTCAAAAACAATAGCGTCGGCCTGAACTGTCGCTAATATAAAAAAATAAATAATTATTTAAAATAATAACTAAAAAGGAGGCAAACTAAATTGGTGGGCATAATGAAATTTTCGCACAAACAGTAGCGTAGGTCCAAATAAACGTTTTGTCAACACCAGGTATTTTTCTCGAAATCAAACTACTTTCAACATACTTTCACAACAATGCACTCGAAGGACACATGCATTAAGTAGTGAAGAAGGAATGATTAAATGTATGTCCCTTTGTTCTTATTCCGACGATGCTGGCTGTATAGGTTATCGCTCAAATGCTCACCTTCACTCATGAACTTTAGTTTTATTCGTGCTATATACTTTTGAAGTGAAATGGAGGAAAATGACTACTTAGGCGTATGCTCGTCTTATGAATATTCTAATAAAGACAAAGAAGAGTAATCTCTTCTGTCAAAAAGGGTAAACCAACTTTGAAAGAGAAAATAGAGCAACATACAGTATGCCATAAAAGTTATTTAATAACACTTTCTTTTGTTTTTGATAGCGCTGAAAAGTGCTATTAACCGTGCCATTAATGTGAACGATTTTGTATAGTAGCACTTTAAAAGAGCTATTAAAGTACTAGTTTTTAATATAAAAATAATAATTAATTAAAACAATAAGTTTAAAGGAGCCAAACAGAATTCGTGGAGGAAAATGAAAATTTCAGCACAAACCGTAGCGTCGGCCTGAACCGTCGCTAGTATTAGAAAATAAGAATTAATTAAGACAATAACTAATAAGGAGGCAAACGAAATTTGTTATGGGAAATGAATATTTTTTCAAAAACAATAGCGTCGGCCTGAACCGTCGCTAATATAAAAAAATAAATAATTATTTAAAATAATAACTAAAAAGGAGGCAAACTAAATTGGTGGGTGTAATGAAATTTTCGCATAAACAGTAGCGTAGGTCCAAATAAACGTTTTGTCAACACCAAGTATTTTTCTCGAAATGAAACCATTTTCAAAATATTTTCATAACAAATGCACTCGAAGGACACATGCATTAAGTAGTGAAGAAGGAATGATTAAATGTATGTCCCTTTGTTCTTAGTCCGACGAAGCTGGTTGTATAGGTTATCGCTCGAATGCTCACCTTCACTCATGAACTTTAGTTTTATTCGTGCTATATACTTTTTAAGTGAAATGGAGGAAAATGACTACTTAGGCGTATGCTCGTCTTATAAAGATTCTATTAAAGACAAAGAAGAGTGATCTCTTCTGTCTAAAAGGGTAACCCAACTTTGAAAGAGAAAATAGAGCAACATACAGTATGCCATAAAAGTTATTTAATAACACTTTCTTTTGTTTTTGATAGCGCTGAAAAGTGCTATTAACCTTGACACTAATATGAACGATTTTGTATAGTAGCAATTTAAAAGAGCTATTAAAGTACTAGTTTTTAATATAAAAATAATATTTAATTAAAACAATAAGTTTAAAGGAGCCAAACAGAATTCGTGGGGGAAAATGAAAATTTCAGCACAAACAGTAGTGTCGGCCTGAACCGTCGCTAATATAAGAAAATAAGAATTAATTAAGACAATAACTAATAAGGAGGCAAACAAAAATTGTTATGGGAAATGAATATTTTTTCAAAAACAATAGCGTCGGCCTGAACCGTCGCTAATATAAAAAAATAAATAATTATTTAAAATAATAACTAAAAAGGAGGCAAACTAAATTGGTGGGCATAATGAAATTTTCGAACAAACAATAGCGTAGGTCCAAATAAACGTTTTGTCAACACCAGTTATTTTTCTCAAAATGAAACCACTTTCAACATATTTTCACAACAATGCACTCGAAGGACACATGCATTAAGTAGTGAAGAAGGAATGATTAAATGTATGTCCCTTTGTTCTTAGTCCGACAACGCTGGCTGTATAGGTTATCGCTCGAATGCTCACCTTCACTCATGAACTTTAGTTTTATTCGTGCTATATACTTTAGAAGTGAAATGGAGGAAAATTACTATTTAGGCATATGCTCCTCTTATAAAGATTCTAATAAACACAAAGAAGAGTGATCTCTTCTGTTCAAAAGGGTAAACCAACTTTGAAAGAGAAAATAGAGCAACCGACAATATGCCATAAAAGTTATTTAATAACACTTTCTTTTGTTTTTGATAGCGCTGAAAAGCGCTATTAACCGTGCCACTAATGTGAACGATTTTGTTTATTAGCACTTTAAATGAGCTATTAAAGTACTAGTTTTTAATATAAAAATAATAATTAATTAAAACAATAAGTTTAAAGGAGCCAAACGAAATTCGTGGGGGAAAATGAAAATTTTAGCACAAACAGTAGCGTCGGCCTGAACCGTCGCTAATATAAGAAAATAAGAATTAATTAAGACAATAACTAATAAGGAGGCAAACGAAAATTGTTATGGGAAATGAATATTTTTTCAAAAACAAAAGCGTCGGCCTGAACCGTCGCTAATATAAATAAAAAAATAATTATTTAAAATAATAACTAAAAAGGAGGCAAACTAAATTGGTGGGTATAATGAAATTTTCGCACAAACAGTAGCGTAGGTCCAAATAAACATTTTGTCAACACCAGGTATTTTTCTCGAAATCAAACAACTTTCAACATATTTTCACAACAAATGCACTCGAAGGACACATGAATTAAGTAGTGAAGAAGTAATGATTAAATGTATGTCCCTTTATTCTAAGTCCGACGACGCTGGCTGTATAGGTAATCGCTTGAATGCTCACCTTCACTCATGAACTTTAGTTTTATTCGTGCTATATACTTTTAAAGTGAAATGGAGGAAAATGATTACTTAGGCGTATGCTCCTCTTATAAAGATTCTAATAAACACAAAGAAGAGTGATCTCTTCTGTCCAAAAGGTTAAACCAACTTTGAAAGAGAAAATAGAGCAACCGACAATATGCCATAAAGGTTATTTAATAGCACTTTCTTTTGTTTTTGATAGCGTTGACAAGCGCTAATAACCGTGCCACTAATGTGAACGATTTTGTTTAGTAGCACTTCAAAAGAGCTATTAAAGTACTAGTTTTTAATATAAAAATAGTAATTGATTAAAACACTAAGTTTAAAGGAGCCAAACGAAATTCGTAGGGGAAAATGAAAATTTTAGCACAAACAGTAGCGTCGGCCTGAACCGTCGCTAATATAAGAAAATAAGAATTAATTAAGACAATAAATAATAAGGAGGCAAACTAAATTTTTTATGGGAAATGAATATTTTTTCAAAAACAATAGCATCGGCCTGAACCGTCGCTAATATAAAAAAAATAAATAATTATTTAAAATAATAACTAAAAATGAGGCAAACTAAATTGGTGGGTGTAATGAATTTTCGCATAAACAGTAGCTTAGGTCCAAATAAACGTTTTGTCAACACCAAGTATTTTTCTCGAAATCAAACCATTTTCAAAATATTTTCATAACAAATGCACTCGAAGGACACCTGCATTAAGTAGTGAAGAAGGAATGATTAAATGTATGTCCCTTTGTTCTTAGTCCGACGAAGCTGGTTGTATAGGTTATCGCTTGAATGCTCACCTTCACTCATGAACTTTAGTTTTATTCGTGCTATATACTTTTTAAGTGAAATGGAGGAAAATGACTACTTAGGCATATGCTCGTCTTATAAAGATTCTAATAAAGACAAAGAAGAGTGATCTCTTTTGTCTAAAAGGGTAAACGAACTTTGAAAGAGAAAATAGAGCAACATACAATATGCCATAAAAGTTATTTAATAGCACTTTCTTTTGTTTTTTATAGCGCTGAAAAGCGCTATTAACCGTGCCACTAATGTGAACGATTTTGTTTAGTAGCACTTTAAATGAGTTATTAAAGTACTAGTTTTTAATATAAAAATAATAATTAATTAAAACAATAAGTTTAAACGAGGCATACAAAATTCGTGGGGGAAAATGAAAATTTTAGCACAAACAGTAGCGTCGGCCTGAACCGTGGCTAATATAAGAAAATAAGATTTAATTAAGACAATAACTAATAAGGAGGCAAACGAAAATTGTTATGGGAAATGAATATTTTTTCAAAAACAATAGTGTCGGCCTGAACCGTTGCGAATATAAACAAAATAAATAATTATTTCAAATAATAACTAAAAAGGAGGCAAACTAAATTGGTGAGTATAATGAAATTTTCGCACAAATAGTAGCGTAGGTCCAAATAAACATTTTGTCAACACCAGGTATTTTTCACGAAATCAAACCACTTTCAACATATTTTCATAACAAATGCACTCGAAGGACACATGCATTAAGTAGTGAAGAAGGAATGATTAAATGTATGTCCCTTTGTTGGTAGTCCGACGACGCTGGCAGTATAGGTTATCGGTCAAATGCTCACCTTCACTCATGAACTTTAGTTTTATTCGTGTTGTATACTTTTAAAGTGAAATGGAGGAAAATGATTACTTAGGCGTATGCTCCTCTTATAAATATTCTAATAAACACAAAGAAGAGTGATCTCTTCTGTCCAAAAGGTTAAACCAACTTTGAAAGAGAAAATAGAGCAACCGACAATATGCCATAAAAGTTATTTAATAGCACTTTCTTTTGTTTTTGATAGCGTTGACAAGCGCTATTAACCGTGCCACTAATGTGAACGATTTTGTTTAGTAGCACTTTAAAAGAGCTATTAAAGTACTAGTTTTTAATATAAAAATAATAATTGATTAAAACAATAAGTTTAAAGAAGCCAAACGAAATTCGTAGGGGAAAATGAAAATTTTAGCACAAACAGTAGCGTCGGCCTGAACCGTCGCTAATATAAGAAAATAATAATTAATTAAGACAATAAATAATAAGGAGGCAAACTAAATTTGTTATGGGAAATGAATATTTTTTCAAAAACAATAGCATCGGCCTGAACCGTCGCTAATTCAAAAAAATAAATAATTATTTAAAATAATAACTAAAAAGGAGGCAAACTAAATTGGTGGGTATAATGAAATTTTCGCACAAACAGTAGCGTAGGTCCAAATAAACGTTTTGTCAACACCAGTTATTTTTCTCGAAATCAAACCACTTTCAACATATTTTCATAACAAATGCACTCTAAGGACACATGGATTAAGTAGTGAAGAAGGAATGATTAAATGTATGTCCCTTTGTTCTTAGTCCGACGACGCTGGCTGTATAGGTAATCGCTTGAATGCTCACCTTCACTCATGAACTTTAGTTTTATTCGTGCTATATACTTTTAAAGTGAAATGGAGGAAAATGATTACTTAGGCGTATGCTCCTCTTATAAAGATTCTAATAAACACAAAGAAGAGTGATCTCTTCTGTCCAAAAGGTTAAACCAACTTTGAAAGAGAAAATAGAGCAACCGACAATATGCCATAAAAGTTATTTAATAGCACTTTCTTTTGTTTTTGATAGCGTTGACAAGCGCTAATAACCGTGCCACTAATGTGAACGATTTTGTTTAGTAGCACTTCAAAAGAGCTATTAAAGTACTAGTTTTGAATATAAAAATAATAATTGATTAAAACACTAAGTTTAAAGGAGCCAAACGAAATTCGTAGGGGAAAATGAAAATTTTAGCACAAACAGTAGCGTCGGCCTGAACCGTCGCTAATATAAGAAAATAAGAATTAATTAAGACAATAAATAATAAGGAGGCAAACTAAATTTGTTATGGGAAATGAATATTTTTTCAAAAACAATAGCATCGGCCTGAACCGTCGCTAATATAAAAAATTAAATAATTATTTAAAATAATAACTAAAAAGGAGGCAAACTAAATTGGTGGGTATAATGAAATTTTCGCACAAACAGTAGCGTAGGTCCAAATAAATGTTTTGTCAACACCAGTTATTTTTCTCGAAATCAAACCACTTTCAACATATTTTCATAACAAATGCACTCGATGGACACATGCATTAAGTAGTGAAGAAGGAATGATTAAGTGTATGTCCCTTTGTTCTTAGTCCGACGACGCTGGCTGTATAGGTTATCGGTCGAATGCTCACCTTCACTCATGAACTTTAGTTTTATTCGTGCTATATACTTTTAAAGTGAAATGGAGGAAAATGATTACTTAAGCGTATGCTCCTCTTATAAAGATTCTAATAAACACAAAGAAGAGTGATCTCTTATGTCCAAAAGGGTAAACCAACTTTGAAAGAGAAAATAGAGCAACCGACAATATGCCATAAAAGTTATTTAACAGAACTTTCTTTTGTTTTTGATAGCGCTAAAAAGCTCTATTAACCGTGCCACTAATGTGAACGATTTTGTTTAGTAGCACTTTAAAAGAGCTATTAAAGTACTAGTTTTTAATATAAACATAATAATTAATTAAAACAATAAGTTTAAAGGGGCCAAACGAAATTCGTAGGGGAAAATGAAAACTTTAGCACAAACAGTAGCGTCGGACTGAACCGTCGCTAATATAAGAAAATAAGAATTAATTAAGACAATAAATAATAAGGAGGCAAACAAATTTTTTTATGGGAAATGAATATTTTTTCAAAAACAATAGCATCGGCCTGAACCGTCGCTAATAGAAAAAAATAAATAATTATTTAAAATAATAACTAAAAAGGAGGCAAACTAAATTGGTTGGCATAATGAAATTTTCGCGCAAACAGTAGCGTAGGTCCAAATAAACATTTTGTCAACACCAGTTATTTTTCTCGAAATCAAACCACTTTCAACATATTTTCATAACAAATGCACTCGAAGGACACATGCATTAAGTAGTGAAGAAGGAATGATTAAATGTATGTCCCTTTGTTCTTAGTTCGACGACGCTGGCTGTTTAGGTTATCACTCGAATGCTCACCTTCACTCATGAGCTTTAGTTTTATTCGTGCTATATACTTTTAAAGTGAAATGGAGGAAAATGATTACTTAGGCGTATGCTCCTCTTATAAAGATTCTAATAAACACAAAGAAGAGTGATCTCTTCTGTCCAAAAGGTTAAACCAACTTTGAAAGAGAAAATAGAGCAACCGACAATATGCCATAAAAGTTATTTAACAGAACTTTCTTTTGTTTTTGATAGCGCTAAAAAGCTCTATTAACCGTGCCACTAATGTGAACGATTTTGTTTAGTAGCACTTTAAAAGAGCTATTAAAGTACTAGTTTTTAATATAAACATAATAATTAATTAAAACAATAAGTTTAAAGGAGCCAAACGAAATTCGTAGGGGAAAATGAAAACTTTAGCACAAACAGTAGCGTCGGACTGAACCGTCGCTAATATAAGAAAATAAGAATTAATTAAGACAATAAATAATAAGGAGGCAAACAAAATTTTTTATGGGAAATGAATATTTTTTCAAAAACAATAGCATCGGCCTGAACCGTCGCTAATAGAAAAAAATAAATAATTATTTAAAATAATAACTAAAAAGGAGGCAAACTAAATTGGTTGGCATAATGAAATTTTCGCGCAAACAGTAGCGTAGGTCCAAATAAACATTTTGTCAACACCAGTTATTTTTCTCGAAATCAAACCACTTTCAACATATTTTCATAACAAATGCACTCGAAGGACACATGCATTAAGTAGTGAAGAAGGAATGATTAAATGTATGTCCCTTTGTTCTTAGTTCGACGACGCTGGCTGTTTAGGTTATCACTCGAATGCTCACCTTCACTCATGAGCTTTAGTTTTATTCGTGCTATATACTTTTAAAGTGAAATGGAGGAAAATGATTACTTAGGCGTATGCTCCTCTTATAAAGATTCTAATAAACACAAAGAAGAGTGATCTCTTCTGTCCAAAAGGTTAAACCAACTTTGAAAGAGAAAATAGAGCAACCGACAATATGCCATAAAAGTTATTTAATGGCACTTTCTTTTGTTTTTGATAGCGTTGACAAGCGCTATTAACCGTGCCACTAATGTGAACGATTTTGTTTAGTAGCACTTTAAAAGAGCTATTAAAGTACTAGTTTTTAATATAAAAATAATAATTGATTAAAACAATAAGTTTAAAGAAGCCAAACGAAATTCGTAGGGGAAAATGAAAATTTTAGCACAAACAGTAGCGTCGGCCTGAACCGTCGCTAATATAAGAAAATAAGAATTAATTAAGACAATAAATAATAAGGAGGCAAACTAAATTTGTTATGGGAAATGAATATTTTTTCAAAAACAATAGCATCGGCCTGAACCGTCGCTAATATAAAAAAATAAATAATTATTTAAAATAATAACTAAAAAGGAGGCAAACTAAATTGGTGGGTATAATGAAATTTTCGCACAAACAGTAGCGTAGGTCCAAATAAACGTTTTGTCAACACCAGTTATTTTTCTCGAAATCAAACCACTTTCAACATATTTTCATAACAAATGCACTCTAAGGACACATGCATTAAGTAGTGAAGAAGGAATGATTAAATGTATGTCCCTTTGTTCTTAGTCCGACGACGCTGGCTGTATAGGTAATCGCTTGAATGCTCACCTTCACTCATGAACTTTAGTTTTATTCGTGCTATATACTTTTAAAGTGAAATGGAGGAAAATGATTACTTAGGCGTATGCTCCTCTTATAAAGATTCTAATAAACACAAAGAAGAGTGATCTCTTCTGTCCAAAAGGTTAAACCAACTTTGAAAGAGAAAATAGAGCAACCGACAATATGCCATAAAAGTTATTTAACAGAACTTTCTTTTGTTTTTGATAGCGCTAAAAAGCTCTATTAACCGTGCCACTAATGTGAACGATTTTGTTTAGTAGCACTTTAAAAGAGCTATTAAAGTACTAGTTTTTAATATAAACATAATAATTAATTAAAACAATAAGTTTAAAGGAGCCAAACGAAATTCGTAGGGGAAAATGAAAACTTTAGCACAAACAGTAGCGTCGGACTGAACTGTCGCTAATATAAGAAAATAAGAATTAATTAAGACAATAAATAATAAGGAGGCAAACAAAATTTTTTATGGGAAATGAATATTTTTTCAAAAACAATAGCATCGGCCTGAACCGTCGCTAATAGAAAAAAATAAATAATTATTTAAAATAATAACTAAAAAGGAGGCAAACTAAATTGGTTGGCATAATGAAATTTTCGCGCAAACAGTAGCGTAGGTCCAAATAAACATTTTGTCAACACCAGTTATTTTTCTCGAAATCAAACCACTTTCATCATATTTTCATAACAAATGCACTCGAAGGACACATGCATTAAGTAGTGAAGAAGGAATGATTAAATGTATGTCCCTTTGTTCTTAGTTCGACGACGCTGGCTGTTTAGGTTATCACTCGAATGCTCACCTTCACTCATGAGCTTTAGTTTTATTCGTGCTATATACTTTTAAAGTGAAATGGAGGAAAATGATTACTTAGGCGTATGCTCCTCTTATAAAGATTCTAATAAACACAAAGAAGAGTGATCTCTTCTGTCCAAAAGGTTAAACCAACTTTGAAAGAGAAAATAGAGCAACCGACAATATGCCATAAAAGTTATTTAATAGCACTCTCTTTTGTTTTTGATAGCTATGAAAAGCGCTATTAACCGTGCCACTAATGTGAACGATTTTGTTTAGTAGCACTTTAAAAGAGCTATTAAAGTACTAGTTTTTAATATAAAAATAATAATTGATTAAAACACTAAGTTTAAAGGAGCCAAACGAAATTCGTAGGGGAAAATGAAAATTTTAGCACAAACAGTAGCGTCGGCCTGAACCGTCGCTAATATAAGAAAATAAGAATTAATTAAGACAATAAATAATAAGGAGGCAAACTAAATTTGTTATGGGAAATGAATATTTTTTCAAAAACAATAGCATCGGCCTGAACCGTCGCTAATATAAATAAAAAAATAATTATTTTAAATAATAACTAAAAAGGAGGCAAACTAAATTGGTGGGTATAATGAAATTTTCGCACAAACAGTAGCGTAGGTCCAAATAAACATTTTGTCAACACTAGGTATTTTTCTCGAAATCAAACAACTTTCAACATATTTTCACAACAAATGCACTCGAAGGACACATGAATTAAGTAGTGAAGAAGGAATGATTAAATGTATGTCCCTTTGTTCTAAGTCCGACGACGCTGGCTGTATAGGTTATCGCTCGAATGCTCACCTTCACTCATGAACTTTAGTTTTATTCGTGCTACATACTTTTGAAGTGAATTTGAGGAAAATGACAACTTAGGCGTATGCTCGTCTTATAAAGATTCTAATAAAGACAAAGAAGAGTGATCTCTTAATCTAAAAGGGTAAACCAACTTTGAAAGAGAAAATAGAGCAACATACAGTATGCCATAAAAGTTATTTAAAAACACTTTCTTTTGTTTTTGATAGCGCTGAAAAGCGCTATTAACCGTGCCACTAATGTGAACGATTTTGTATAGTAGCACTTTAAAAGAGCTATTAAAGTACTAGTTTTTAATATAAAAATAATAATTAATTAAAACAATAAGTTTAAAGGAGCCAAACAAAATTCGTGGGGGAAAATGAAAATTTCAGCACAAATAGTAGCGTCGGCCTGAGCCGTCGCTAATATAAGAAAATAATAATTAATTAAGACAATAACTAATAAGGAGGCAAACGAAATTTGTTATGGGAAATGAATATTTTTTCAAAAATAATAGAGTCGGCCTGAACCGTCGCTAATATAAAAAAAATAAATAATTATTTAAAATAATAACTAAAAATGAGGCAAACTAAATTGGTGGGTGTAATGAAATTTTCGCATAAACAGTAGCTTAGGTCCAAATAAACGTTTTGTCAACACCAAGTATTTTTCTCGAAATCAAACCATTTTCAAAATATTTTCATAACAAATGCACTCGAAGGACACCTGCATTAAGTAGTGAAGAAGGAATGATTAAATGTATGTCCCTTTGTTCTTAGTCCGACGAAGCTGGTTGTATAGGTTATCGCTTGAATGCTCACCTTCACTCATGAACTTTAGTTTTATTCGTGCTATATACTTTTTAAGTGAAATGGAGGAAAATGACTACTTAGGCGTATGCTCGTCTTATAAAGATTCTAATAAAGACAAAGAAGAGTGATCTCTTCTGTCTAAAAGGGTAAACGAACTTTGAAAGAGAAAATAGAGCAACATACAATATGCCATAAAAGTTATTTAATAGCACTTTCTTTTGTTTTTTATAGCGCTGAAAAGCGCTATTAACCGTGCCACTAATGTGAACGATTTTGTTTAGTAGCACTTTAAATGAGTTATTAAAGTACTAGTTTTTAATATAAAAATAATAATTAATTAAAACAATAAGTTTAAACGAGCCATACAAAATTCGTGGGGGAAAATGAAAATTTTAGCACAAACAGTAGCGTCGGCCTGAACCGTCGCTAATATAAGAAAATAAGATTTAATTAAGACAATAACTAATAAGGAGGCAAACGAAAATTGTTATGGGAAATGAATATTTTTTCAAAAACAATAGCGTCGGCCTGAACCGTTGCTAATATAAACAAAATAAATAATTATTTCAAATAATAACTAAAAAGGAGGCAAACTAAATTGGTGAGTATAATGAAATTTTCGCACAAATAGTAGCGTAGGTCCAAATAAACATTTTGTCAACACCAGGTATTTTTCACGAAATCAAACCACTTTCAACATATTTTCATAACAAATGCACTCGAAGGACACATGCATTAAGTAGTGAAGAAGGAATGATTAAATGTATGTCCCTTTGTTGGTAGTCCGACGACGCTGGCAGTATAGGTTATCGGTCGAATGCTCACCTTCACTCATGAACTTTAGTTTTATTCGTGTTGTATACTTTTAAAGTGAAATGGAGGAAAATGATTACTTAGGCGTATGCTCCTCTTATAAATATTCTAATAAACACAAAGAAGGGTGATCTCTTCTGTCCAAAAGGTTAAACCAACTTTGAAAGAGAAAATAGAGCAACCGACAATATGCCATAAAAGTTATTTAATAGCACTTTCTTTTGTTTTTGATAGCGTTGACAAGCGCTATTAACCGTGCCACTAATGTGAACGATTTTGTTTAGTAGCACTTTAAAAGAGCTATTAAAGTACTAGTTTTTAATATAAAAATAATAATTGATTAAAACAATAAGTTTAAAGAAGCCAAACGAAATTCGTAGGGGAAAATGAAAATTTTAGCACAAACAGTAGCGTCGGCCTGAACCGTCGCTAATATAAGAAAATAAGAATTAATTAAGACAATAAATAATAAGGAGGCAAACTAAATTTGTTATGGGAAATGAATATTTTTTTCAAAAACAATAGCATCGGCTTGAACCGTCGCTAATATAAAAAAATAAATAATTATTTAAAATAATAACTAAAAAGGAGGCAAACTAAATTGGTGGGTATAATGAAATTTTCGCACAAACAGTATTGTAGGTCCAAATAAACGTTTTGTCAACACCAGTTATTTTTCTCGAAATCAAACCACTTTCAACATATTTTCATAACAAATGCACTCGATGGACACATGCATTAAGTAGTGAAGAAGGAATGATTAAGTGTATGTCCCTTTGTTCTTAGTCCGACTACGCTGGCTGTATAGGTTATCGGTCGAATGCTCACCTTCACTCATGAACTTTAGTTTTATTCGTGCTATATACTTTTAAAGTGAAATGGAGGAAAATGATTACTTAAGCGTATGCTCCTCTTATAAAGATTCTAATAAACACAAAGAAGAGTGATCTCTTATGTCCAAAAGGGTAAACCAACTTTGAAAGAGAAAATAGAGCAACCGACAATATGCCATAAAAGTTATTTAATAGAACTTTCTTTTGTTTTTGATAGCGCTAAAAAGCTCTATTAACCGTGCCACTAATGTGAACGATTTTGTTTAGTAGCACTTTAAAAGAGCTATTAAAGTACTAGTTTTTAATATAAACATAATAATTAATTAAAACAATAAGTTTAAAGGAGCCAAACGAAATTCGTAGGGGAAAATGAAAACTTTAGCACAAATAGTAGCGTCGGCCTGAACCGTCACTAATATAAGAAAATAAGAATTAATTAAGACAATAAATAATAAGGAGGCAAACAAAATTTTTTATGGGAAATGAATATTTTTTCAAAAACAATAGCATCGGCCTGAACCGTCGCTAATAGAAAAAAATAAATAATTATTTAAAATAATAACTAAAAAGGAGGCAAACTAAATTGGTTGGCATAATGAAATTATCGCACAAACAGTAGCGTAGGTCCAAATAAACATTTTGTCAACACTAGTTATTTTTCTCGAAATCAAACCACTTTCAAAATATTTTCATAACAAATGCACTCGAAGGACACATGCATTAAGTAGTGAAGAAGGAATGATTAAATGTATGTCCCTTTGTTCTTAGTCCGACGACGCTGGCTGTTTAGGTTATCGCTCGAATGCTCACCTTCACTCATGAACTTTAGTTTTATTCGTGCTATATACTTTTAAAGTGAAATGGAGGAAAATGATTACTTAGGCGTATGCTCCTCTTATAAAGATTCTAATAAACACAAAGAAGAGTGATCTCTTCTGTCCAAAAGGTTAAACCAACTTTGAAAGAGAAAATAGAGCAACTGACAATATGCCATAAAAGTTATTTAATAGCACTTTCTTTTGTTTTTGATAGCGCTGAAAAGCGCTATTAACAGTGCCACTAATGTGAACGATTTTGTTTAGTAGCACTTTAAAAGAGCTATTAAAGTACTAGTTTTTAATATAAACATAATAATTAATTAAAACAATAAGTTTAAAGGAGCCAAACGAAATTCGTAGGGGAAAATGAAAACTTTAGCACAAACAGTAGCGTCGGCCTGAACCGTCGCTAATATAAGAAAATAAGAATTAATTAAGACAATAAATAATAAGGAGGCAAACACAATTTGTTATGGGAAATGAATAGTTTTTCAAAAACAATAGCATCGGCCTGAACCGTCGCTAATAGAAAAAAATAAATAATTATTTAAAATAATAACTAAGAAGTAGGCAAACTAAATTGGTGGGTGTAATGAAATTTTCGCACAAACAGTAGCGTAGGTCCAAATAAACATTTTGTCAACACCAGTTATTTTTCTCGAAATCAAACCACTTTCAACATATTTTTATAACAAATGCACTCGAAGGACACATGCATTAAGTAGTGAAGAAGGAATGATTAAATGTATGTCCCTTTGTTCTTAGTCCGACGACGCTGGCTGTATAGGTTATCGCTCGAATGCTCACCTTCACTCATGAACTTTAGTTTTATTCGTGCTATATACTTTTAAAGTGAAATGGAGGAAAATGATTACTTAGGCGTATGCTCCTCTTATAAAGATTCTAATAAACACAAATAAGAGTGATCTCTTCTGTCCAAAAGGTTAAACCAACTTTGAAAGAGAAAATAGAGCAACCGACAATATGCCATAAAAGTTATTTAATAGCACTTTCTTTTGTTTTTGATAGCATTGACAAGAGCTATTAACCGTGCCACTAATGTGAACGATTTTGTTTAGTAGCACTTTAAAAGAGCTATTAAAGTACTAGTTTTTAATATAAAAATAATAATTGATTAAAACACTAAGTTTGAAGGAGCCAAACGAAATTCGTAGGGGAAAATGAAAACTTTAGCACAAACAGTAGCGTCGGCGTGAACCGTCGCTAATATAAGAAAATAAGAATTAATTAAGACAATAAATAATAAGGAGGCAAACAAAATTTGTTATGGGAAATGAATATTTTTTCAAAAACAATAGCATCGGCCTGAACCGTCGCTAATATAAAAAAATAAATAATTATTTAAAATAATAACTATAAAGGAGGCAAACTAAATTGGTGGGTATAATGAAATTTTCGCACAAACAGTAGCGTAGGTCCAAATAAACGTTTTGTCAACACCAGTTATTTTTCTCGAAATCAAACCACTTTCAACATATTTTTCATGACAAATGCACTCGAAGGACACATGCAATAAGTAGTGAAGAAGGAATGATTAAATGTATGTCCCTTTGTTCTTAGCCCGACGACGTTGGCTGTATAGGTTATCGCTTGAATGCTAACCTTCACTCATGAACTTTAGTTTTATTCGTGCTATATACTTTTTAAGTGAAATGGAGGAAAATGACTACTTAGGCGTATGCTCGTCTTATAAAGATTCTAATAAAGACAAAGAAGAGTGATCTCTTTTGTCTAAAAGGGTAAACCAACTTTGAAAGAGAAAATAGAGCAACATACAATATGCCATAAAAGTTATTTAATAGCACTTTCTTTTGTTTTTGATAGTGCTGAAAAGCGCTATTAACAGTGCCACTAATGTGAACGATTTTGTTTAGTAGCACTTTAAATGAGCTATTAAAGTACTAGTTTTTAATATAAAAATAATAATTAATTAAAACAATAAGTTTAAAGGAGCCAAACGAAATTCGTAGGGGAAAATGAAAACTTTAGCACAAACAGTAGCGTCGGCCTGAACCGTCGCTAATATAAGAAAATAAGAATTAATTAAGACAATAAATAATAAGGAGGCAAACACAATTTGTTATGGGAAATGAATAGTTTTTCAAAAACAATAGCATCGGCCTGAACCGTCGCTAATAGAAAAAAATAAATAATTATTTAAAATAATAACTAAGAAGTAGGCAAACTAAATTGGTGGGTGTAATGAAATTTTCGCACAAACAGTAGCGTAGGTCCAAATAAACATTTTGTCAACACCAGTTATTTTTCTCGAAATCAAACCACTTTCAACATATTTTCATAACAAATACACTCGAAGGACACATGCATTAAGTAGTGAAGAAGGAATGATTAAATGTATGTCCCTTTGTTCTTAGTCCGACGACGCTGGCTGTATAGGTTATCGCTCGAATGCTCACCTTCACTCATGAACTTTAGTTTTATTCGTGCTATATACTTTTAAAGTGAAATGGAGGAAAATGATTACTTAGGCGTATGCTCCTCTTATAAAGATTCTAATAAACACAAAGAAGAGTGATCTCTTCTGTCCAAAAGGTTAAACCAACTTTGAAAGAGAAAATAGAGCAACCGACAATATGCCATAAAAGTTATTTAATAGCACTTTCTTTTGTTTTTGATAGCATTGACAAGAGCTATTAACCGTGCCACTAATGTGAACGATTTTGTTTAGTAGCACTTTAAAAGAGCTATTAAAGTACTAGTTTTTAATATAAAAATAATAATTGATTAAAACACTAAGTTTGAAGGAGCCAAACGAAATTCGTAGGGGAAAATGAAAACTTTAGCACAAACAGTAGCGTCGGCGTGAACCGTCGCTAATATAAGAAAATAAGAATTAATTAAGACAATAAATAATAAGGAGGCAAACAAAATTTGTTATGGGAAATGAATATTTTTTCAAAAACAATAGCATCGCCCTGAACCGTCGCTAATATAAAAAAATAAATAATTATTTAAAATAATAACTATAAAGGAGGAAAACTAAATTGGTGGGTATAATGAAATTTTCGCACAAACAGTAGCGTAGGTCCAAATAAACGTTTTGTCAACACCAGTTATTTTTCTCGAAATCAAACCACTTTCAACATATTTTTCATGACAAATGCACTCGAAGGACACATGCAATAAGTAGTGAAGAAGGAATGATTAAATGTATGTCCCTTTGTTCTTAGCCCGACGACGTTGGCTGTATAGGTTATCGCTTGAATGCTAACCTTCACTCATGAACTTTAGTTTTATTCGTGCTATATACTTTTTAAGTGAAATGGAGGAAAATGACTACTTAGGCGTATGCTCGTCTTATAAAGATTCTAATAAAGACAAAGAAGAGTGATCTCTTTTGTCTAAAAGGGTAAACCAACTTTGAAAGAGAAAATAGAGCAACATACAATATGCCATAAAAGTTATTTAATAGCACTTTCTTTTGTTTTTGATAGTGCTGAAAAGCGCTATTAACAGTGCCACTAATGTGAACGATTTTGTTTAGTAGCACTTTAAATGAGCTATTAAAGTACTAGTTTTTAATATAAAAATAATAATTAATTAAAACAATAAGTTTAAAGGAGCCAAACGAAATTCGTGGGGGAAAATGAAAACTTTAGCACAAACAGTAGCGTCGGCCTGAACCGTCGCTAATATAAGAAAATAAGAATTAATTAAGACAATAACTAATAAGGAGGCAAACAAAAATTGTTATGGGAAATGAATATTTTTTCAAAAACAATAGCGTTGGCCTGAACCGTTGCTAATATAAAAAAATAAATAATTATTTAAAATAATAACTAAAAAGGAAGCAAACTATATTGGTGGGTATAATGAAATTTTTGCATAAACAGTTGCGTAGGTCTAAATAAACGTTTTGCCAACACCTTGTATTTTTCTGGAAATCAAACCACTTTCAACATATTTCCATAACAAATGCACTCGAAGGACACATGCATCAAGTAGTGAAGAAGGAATGATTAAGTGTATGTCCCTTTGTTCTTAGTCCGACGACACTGGCTGTATAGGTTATCGGTCGAATGCTCACCTTCACTCATGAACTTTAGTTTTATTCGTGCTATATACTTTTAAAGTGAAATGGAGGAAAATGATTACTTAAGCGTATGCTCCTCTTATAAAGATTCTAATAAACACAAAGAAGAGTGATCTCTTCTGTCCAAAAGAGTAAACCAACTTTGAAAGAGAAAATAGAGCAACCGACAATATGCCATAAAAGTTATTTAATAGCACTTTCTTTTGTTTTTGATAGCGCTGAAAAGCGCTATTAACCGTGCCACTAATGTGAACGATTTTGTTTAGTAGCACTTTAAAAGAGCTATTAAAGTACTAGTTTTTAATATAAAAATAATAATTGATTAAAACAATAAGTTTAAAGGAGCTAAACGAAATTCGTAGGGGAAAATGAAAACTTTAGCACAAACAGTAGCGTCGACCTGAACCGTCGCTAATATAAGAAAATAAGAATTAATTAAGACAATAAATAATAAGGAGGCAAACGAAATTTGTTATGGGAAATGAATATTTTTTCAAAAACAATAGCATCGGCCTGAACCGTCACTAATAGAAAAAAATAAATAATTATTTAAAATAATAACTAAAAAGGAGGCAAACTAAATTGGTGGGCATAATGAAATTTTCGCACAAACAGTAGCGTAGGTCCAAATAAACATTTTGTCAACACCATTTATTTTTCTCGAAATCAAACCACTTTCAACATATTTTCATAACAAATGCACGCGAAGGACACATGCATTAAGTAGTGAAGAAGGAATGATTAAATGTATGTCCCTTTGTTCTTAGTCCGACGACGCTGGCTGTATAGGTTATCGCTAGAATGCTCACCTTCACTCATGAACTTTAGTTTTATTCGTGCTATATACTTCTAAAGTGAAATGGAGGAAAATGAATACTTAGCCGTATGCTCCTCTTATAAAGATTCTAATAAACACAAAGAAGAGTGATCTCTTCTGTCCAAAAGGGTAAACCAACTTTGAAAGAGAAAAGAGAGCAACCGACAATATGCCATAAAAGTTATTTAATAGCACTTTCTTTTGTTTTTGATAGCGTTGGCAAGCGCTATTAACCGTGCCACTAATGTGAACGATTTTGTTTAGTAGCACTTTAAATGAGCTATTAAAGTACTAGTTTTTAATATAAAAATTATAATTGATTAAAACAATAAGTTTAAAGGAGGCAAACGAAATTCGTAGGGGAAAATTAAAATTTTAGAACAAACAGTAGCGTCGGCCTGAACCGTCGCTAATATAAGAAAATAAGAATTAATTAAGACAATAAATAATAAGGAGGCAAACAAAATTTGTTATGGGAAATGAATATTTTTTCAAAAACAATAGCATCGGCCTGAACCGTCACTAATATAAAAAAAATAAATAATTATTTAAAATAATAACTAAAAAGGAGGCAAGCTAAATTGGTGGGCATAATGAAATTTTCGCACAAAAAGTAGCGTAGGGCCAAATAAACGTTTTGTCAACACCAGTTATTTTTCTTGAAATCAAACCACTTTCAACATATTTTCATAACAAATGCACTCGAAGGACACATGCATTAAGTAGTGAAGAAGGAATGATTAAATGTATGTCCCTTTGTTCTTAGTGCGACGATGCTGGCTGTATAGGTTATCGCTCGAATGCTCACCTTTACTCATGAACTTTAGTTTTATTCGTGCTATATACTTTTGAAGTGAAATGGAGGAAAATGACTACTTAGGCGTATGATCGTCTTATAAAGATTCTAATAAAGACAAAGAAGAGTGATCTCTTCTGTCTAAAAGGGTAAACCAACTTTGAAAGAGAAAATAGAGCAACATACAATATGCCATAAAAGTTATTTAATAGCACTTTCTTTTGTTTTTGATAGCACTAAAAAGCGTTATTAACCGTGCCACTAATGTGAACGATTATGTTTAGTAGCACTTTAAAAGAGCTACTAAAGTACTAGTTTTTAATATAAAAATAATAATTATTTAAAACAATAAGTTTAAAGGAGCCAAACGAAATTCGTGGGGGAAAATGAAAATTTTAGCACAAACAGGAGCGTCGGCCTGAACCGTCGCTAATATAAGAAAATAAGAATTAATGAAGACAATAACTAATAAGGAGGCAAACGAAATTTGTTATGGGAAATGAATATTTTTTCAAAAACAATAGCGTCGGCCTGAACCGTCGTTAATTATTTGAAATAATAACTAAGAAGTAGGCAAACTAAATTGTTGGGTGTAATGAAATTTTCGCAGAAACAGTAGCGTAGGTCCAAATAAACGTTTTGTCAACACCAAGTATTTTTCTCGAAATCAAACCATTTTCAAAATATTTTCATAACAAATGCACTCGAAGGACACATGCATTAAGTAGTGAAGAAGGAATGATTAAATGTATGTCCCTTTGTTCTTAGTCCGCCGACGCTGGCTGTATAGGTTATCGCTCGAATGCTCACCTTCACTCATGAACTTTAGTTTTATTCGTGCTATATACTTTTTAAGTGAATTGGAGGAAAATGACTACTTAGGCGTATGCTCGTCTTATAAAGATTCTAATAAAGACAAAGAAGAGTGATCTCTTCTGTCTAAAAGGGTAAACCAACATTGAAAGAGAAAATAGAGCAACATACAATATGCCATAAAAGTTATTTAATAGCACTTTCGTTTGTTTTTTATAGCGCTGAAAAGCGCTATTAACCGTGCCACTAATGTGAACGATTTTGTTTAGTAGCACTTTAAAAGAGCTATTAAAGTACTAGTTTTTAATATAAAAATAATAATTAATTAAAATAATAAGTTTAAAGGAGCCAAACGAAATTCGTGGGGGAAAATTAAAATTTTAGCACAAACAGTAGCGTCGGCCTAAACCGTCGCTAATATAAGAAAATAATAATTAATTAAGACAATAACTAATAAGGAGGCAAACAAAATTTGTTATGGGAAATGAATATTTTTGCAAAAACAATAGCGTCGGCCTGAACCGTCGCTAATATAAAAAAATTAATAATTATTTAAAATAATAACTTAAAAGGAGGCAAACAAAATTTGTGGGTATAATGAAATTTTCGCACAAACAGTAGCGTAGGTCCAAATAAACGTTTTGTCAACACCAGTTATTTTTCTCGAAATCAAACCACTTTCAACATATTTTTCATAACAAATGCACTCGAAGGACACATGCAATAAGTAGTGAAGAAGGAATGATTAAATGTATGTCCCTTTGTTCTTAGTCCGACGACGTTGGCTGTATAGGTTATCGCTTGAATGCTAACCTTCACTCATGAACTTTAGTTTTATTCGTGCTATATACTTTTTAAGTGAAATGGAGGAAAATGACTACTTAGGCGTATGCTCGTCTTATAATGATTCTAATAAAGACAAAGAAGAGTGATCTCTTTTGTCTAAAAGGGTAAACCAACTTTGAAAGAGAAAATAGAGCAACATACAATATGCCATAAAAGTTATTTAATAGCACTTTCTTTTGTTTTTTATAGTGCTGAAAAGCGCTATTAACAGTGCCACTAATGTGAACGATTTTGTTTAGTAGCACTTTAAATGAGCTATTAAAGTACTAGTTTTTAATATAAAAATAATAATTAATTAAAACAATAAGTTTAAAGGAGCCAAACGAAATTCGTGGGGGAAAATTAAAATTTTAGCACAAACAGTAGCGTCGGCCTGAACCGTCGCTAATATAAGAAAATAAGAATTAATTAAGACAATAACTAATAAGGAGGCAAACAAAATTTGTTATGGGAAATGAATATTTTTGCAAAAACAATAGCGTCGGCCTGAACCGTCGCTAATATAAAAAAATTAATAATTATTTAAAATAATAACTTAAAAGGAGGCAAACTAAATTTGTGGGTATAATGAAATTTTCGCACAAACAGTAGCGTAGGTCCAAATAAACGTTTTGTCAACACCAGTTATTTTTCTCGAAATCAAACCACTTTCAACATATTTTTAATAACAAATGCACTCGAAGGACACATGCAATAAGTAGTGAAGAAGGAATGATTAAATGTATGTCCCTTTGTTCTTAGTCCGACGACGTTGGCTGTATAGGTTATCGCTTGAATGCTAACCTTCACTCATGAACTTTACTTTTATTCGTGCTATATACTTTTTAAGTGAAATGGAGGAAAATGACTACTTAGGCGTATGCTCGTCTTATAAAGATTCTAATAAAGACACAGAAGAGTGATCTCTTTTGTATAAAAGGGTAAACCAACTTTGAAAGAGAAAATAGAGCAACATACAATATGCCATAAAAGTTATTTAATAGCACTTTCTTTTGTTTTTTATAGTGCTGAAAAGCGCTATTAACAGTGCCACTAATGTGAACGATTTTGTTTAGTAGCACTTTAAATGAGCTATTAAAGTACTAGTTTTTAATATAAAAATAATAATTAATTAAAACAATAAGTTTAAAGGAGCCAAACGAAATTCGTGGGGGAAAATTAAAATTTTAGCACAAACAGTAGCGTCGGCCTGAACCGTCGCTAATATAAGAAAATAAGAATTAATTAAGACAATAACTAATAAGGAGGCAAACAAAAATTGTTATGGGAAATGAATATTTTTTCAAAAACAATAGCGTCGGCCTGAACCGTTGCTAATATAAAAAAATAAATAATTATTTAAAATAATAACTAAAAGGAAGCAAACTATATTGGTGGGTATAACGAAATTTTCGCATAAACAGTTGCGTAGGTCTAAATAAACGTTTTGCCAACACCTTGTATTTTTCTGGAAATCAAACCACTTTCAACATATTTCCATAATAAATGCACTCGAAGGACACATGCATTAAGTAGTGAAGAAGGAATGATTATGTGTATGTCCCTTTGTTCTTAGTCCGACGACACTGGCTGTATAGGTTATCGGTCGAATGGTTACCTTCACTCATGAACTTTAGTTTTATTCGTGCTATATACTTTTAAAGTGAAATGGAGGAAAATGACTACTTAGGCGTATGCTCGTCTTATAAAGATTCTAATAAAGACAAAGAAGAGTGATCTCTTCTGTCTAAAAGGGTAAACCAACATTGAAAGAGAAAATAGAGCAACATACAATATGCCATAAAAGTTATTTAATAGCACTTTCTTTTGTTTTTGATAGCGCTGAAAAGCGCTATTAACCGTGCCACTAATGTGAACGATTTTGTTTAGTAGCACTTTAAAAGAGCTATTAAAATACTAGTTTTTAATATAAAAATAATAATTAATTAAAATAATAAGTTTAAAGGAGCCAAACGAAATTCGTAGGGGAAAATGAAAACTTTAGCACAAACAGTAGCGTCGACCTGAACCGTCGCTAATATAAGAAAATAAGAATTAATTAAGACAATAAATAATAAGGAGGCAAACGAAATTTGTTATGGGAAATGAATATTTTTGCAAAAACAATAGCATCGGCCTGAACCGTCGCTAATATAAAAAAATAAATAATTATTTAAAATAATAACTTAAAAGGAGGCAAACTAAATTTGTGGGTATAATGAAATTTTCGCACAAACAATAGCGTAGGTCCAAATAAACGTTTTGTCAACCCCAGTTATTTTTCTCGAAATCAAACCACTTTCAACATATTTTCATAACAAATGCACTCGAAGGACACATGCATTAAGTAGTGAAGAAGGAATGATTAAATGTATGTCCCTTTGTTCTTAGTCCGACGACGCTGGCTGTATAGGTTATCGCTAGAATGCTCACCTTCACTCATGAACTTTAGTATTATTCGTGCTATATACTTTTAAAGTGAAATGGAGGAAAATGATTACTTAGCCGTATGCTCCTCTTATAAAGATTCTAATAAACACAAAGAAGAGTGATCTCTTCTGTCCAAAAGGGTAAACCAAATTTGAAAGAGAAAATAGAGCAACCGACAATATGCCATAAAAGTTATTTAATAGCACTTTCTTTTGTTTTTGATAGCGTTGACAAGCGCTATTAACCGTGCCACTAATGTGAACGATTTTGTTTAGTAGCACTTTAAATGAGCTATTAAAGTACTAGTTTTTAATATAAAAATTATAATTGATTAAAACAATAAGTTTAAAGGAGGCAAACGAAATTCGTAGGGGAAAATTAAAATTTTAGCACAAACAGTAGCGTCGGCCTGAACCGTCGCTAATATAAGAAAATAAGAATTAATTAAGACAATAAATAATAAGGAGGCAAACAAAATTAGTTATGGGAAATGAATATTTTTTCAAAAACAATAGCATCGGCCTGAACCGTCGCTAATATAAAAAAAATAAATAATTATTTAAAATAATAACTAAAAAGGAGGCAAGCTAAATTGGTGGGCATAATGAAATTTTCGCACAAACAGTAGCGTAGGTCCAAATAAACGTTTTGTCAACACCAGTTATTTTTCTCGAAATCAAACCACTTTCAACATATTTTCATAACAAATGCACTCGAAGGACACATGCATTAAGTAGTGAAGAAGGAATCATTAAATGTATGTCCCTTTGTTCTTAGTGCGACGACGCTGGCTGTATAGGTTATCGCTCGAATGCTCACCTTTACTCATGAACTTTAGTTTTATTCGTGCTATATACTTTTGAAGTGAAATGGAGGAAAATGACTACTTAGGCGTATGATCGTCTTATAAAGATTCTAATAAAGACAAAGAAGAGTGATCTCTTCTGTCTAAAAGGGTAAACCAACTTTGAAAGAGAAAATAGAGCAACATACAATATGCCATAAAAGTTATTTAATAGCACTTTCATTTGTTTTTGATAGCACTAAAAAGCGTTATTAACCGTGCCACTAATGTGAACGATTATGTTTAGTAGCACTTTAAAAGAGCTACTAAAGTACTACTTTTTAATATAAAAATAATAATTATTTAAAACAATAAGTTTAAAGGAGCCAAACGAAATTCGTGGGGGAAAATGAAAATTTTAGCACAAACAGGAGCGTCGGCCTGAACCGTCGCTAATATAAGAAAATAAGAATTAATGAAGACAATAACTAATAAGGAGGCAAACGAAATTTGTTATGGGAAATGAATATTTTTTCAAAAACAATAGCGTCGGCCTGAACCGTCGTTAATTATTTAAAATAATAACTAAGAAGTAGGAAAACTAAATTGGTGGGTGTAATGAAATTTTCGCAGAAACAGTAGCGTAGGTCCATATAAACGTTTTGTCAACACCAAGTATTTTTCTCGAAATCAAACCATTTTCAAAATATTTTCATAACAAATGCACTCGAAGGACACATGCATTAAGTAGTGAAGAAGGAATGATTAAATGTATGTCCCTTTGTTCTTAGTCCGCCGACGCTGGCTGTATAGGTTATCGCTCGAATGCTCACCTTCACTCATGAACTTTAGTTTTATTCGTGCTATATACTTTTTAAGTGAATTGGAGGAAAATGACTACTTAGGCGTATGCTCGTCTTATAAAGATTCTAATAAAGACAAAGAAGAGTGATCTCTTCTGTCTAAAAGGGTAAACCAACATTGAAAGAGAAAATAGAGCAACATACAATATGCCATAAAAGTTATTTAATAGCACTTTCGTTTGTTTTTTATAGCGCTGAAAAGCGCTATTAACCGTGCCACTAATGTGAACGATTTTGTTTAGTAGCACTTTAAAAGAGCTATTAAAGTACTAGTTTTTAATATAAAAATAATAATTAATTAAAATAATAAGTTTAAAGGAGCCAAACGAAATTCGTGGGGGAAAATTAAAATTTTAGCACAAACAGTAGCGTCGGCCTGAACCGTCGCTAATATAAGAAAATAAGAATTAATTAAGACAATAACTAATAAGGAGGCAAACAAAATTTGTTATGGGAAATGAATATTTTTGCAAAAACAATAGCGTCGGCCTGAACCGTCGCTAATATAAAAAAATTAATAATTATTTAAAATAATAACTTAAAATGAGGCAAACTAAATTGGTGGGTGTACTGAAATTTTCGCACAAACAATAGCGTAGGTCCAAATAAACGTTTTGTCAACACCATGTATTTTTCTCGAAATCAAACCACTTTCAACATATTTTCATAACAAATGCACTCGAAGGACACATGCATTAAGTAGTGAAGAAGGAATGATTAAATTTATGTCCCTTTGTTCTTAGTCCGACGATGCTGGTTGTATAGGTTATCGCTCGAATGCTCACCTTCACTCATGAACTTTAGTTTTATTCGTGCTATATACTTTTGAAGTGAAATGGAGGAAAATGACTACTTAGGCGTATGCTCGTCTTATAAAGATTCTAATAAAGACAAAGAAGAGTGATCTCTTCTGTCTAAAAGGGAAATCCAACTTTGAAAGAGAAAATAGAGCAACATACAATATGCCATAAAAGTTATTTAATAGCACTTTCTTTTGTTTTTGATAGCGCTGAAAAGCGCTATTTACCGTGCCACTAATGTGAACAATTTTGTATAGTAGCACTTTAAAAGAGCTATTAAAGTACTAGAATTTAATATAAAAATAATAATTAATTAAAACAATAAGTTTAAAGGAGCCAAACGAAATTCGTGGGGGAAAATGAAAAATTCAGCACAAACAGTAGCGTCAGCCTGAACCGTCGCCAATATAAGAAAATAAGAATTAATTAAGACAATAACTAATAAGGAGGCAAACGAAATTTGTTATGGGAAATGAATATTTTTTCAAAAACAATAGCGTCGGCTTGAACCGTCGCTAATATAAAAAAATAAATAATTATTTAAAATAATAACTAAAAATGAGGCAAACTAAATTTGTGGGTATAATGAAATTTTCGCACAAACAGTAGCGTAGGTCCAAATAAACGTTTTGTCAACACCAAGTATTTTTCTCGAAATCAAATCATTTTCATAACAAATGCACTCGAAGGACACATGCATTAAGTAGTGAAGAAGGAATGATTAAATGTATGTCCCTTTGTTCTTAGTCCGACGAAGCTGGTTGTATAGGTTATCCCTCGAATGCTCACCTTCACTCATGAACTTTAGTTTTATTCGTGCTATATACTTTTGAAGTGAAATGGAGGAAAATGACTACTTAGGCGTATGCTCCTCTTATAAAGATTCTAATAAAGACAAAGAAGAGTGATCTCTTCTGTCTAAAAGGGTAAACCAACTTTGAAAGAGAAAATAGAGCAACATACAATATGCCATAAAAGTTATTTAATAGCACTTTCTTTTGTTTTTGATAGCGCTGAAAAGCGCTATTAACCGTGCCACTAATGTGAACGATTTTGTTTAGTAGCACTTTAAATGAGCTATTAAAGTACTAGTTTTTAATATAAAAATAATAATTAATTAAAACAATAAGTTTAAAGGAGCCAAACGAAATTCGTGGGGGAAAATTAAAATTTTAGCACAAACAGTAGCGTCGGCTTGAACCGTCGCTAATATAAGAAAATAAGAATTAATTAAGACAATAACTAATAAGGAGGCAAACTAAATTTGTTATTGGAAATGAATATTTTTTCAAAAACAATAGTGTCGGCCTGAACCGTCGCTAATATAAAAAAATAAATAATTATTTAAAATAATAACTAAAAAGGAAGCGAACTATAATGGTGGGTATAATGAAATTTTCGCACAAACAGTAGCGTAGGTCCAAATAAACATTTTGCAAACACCTTGTATTTTTCTTGAAATCAAACCACTTTCAACATATTTCCATAACAAATGCACTCGAAGGACACATGCATTAAGTAGTGAAGAAGGAATGATTAAGTGTATGTCCCTTTGTTCTTAGTCCGACGACGCTGGCTGTATAGGTTATCGGTCGAATGCTCACCTTCACTCATGAACTTTAGATTTATTCGTGCTATATACTTTTAAAGTGAAATGGAGGAAAATAATTACTTAGGCGTATGCTCCTCTTATAAGGATTCTAATAAACACAAAGAGGAGTGATCTCTTCTGTCCAAACGGGTAAACCAACTTTGAAAGAGAAAATAGAGCAACCAACAATATGCCATAAAAGTTATTTAATAGCACTTTCTTTTGTTTTTGATAGCGCTGAAAAGCGCTATTAACCGTGCCACTAATGTGAACGATTTTGTTTAGTAGCACTTTAAATGACCTATTAAAGTACTAGTTTTTAATATTAAAATAATAATTAATTAAAACAATAAGTTTAAAGGACCCAAATGAAATTCGTGGGGGAAAATTAAAATTTTATCACAAACAGTAGCGTCGGCCTGAACCGTCGCTAATATAAGAAAATAAGAATTAATTAAGACAATAACTACTAAGGAGGCAAACGAAATTTGTTATGGGAAATGAATATTTTTTCAAAAACAATAGTGTCGGCCTGAACCGTCGCTAATATAAAAAAATAAATAATTATTTAAAATAATAACTAAAAAGGAAGCAAACTATATTGGTGGGTATAATAAAATTTTCGCACAAACAGTAACGTAGGTCCAAATAAACGTTTTGCCAACACCTTGTATTTTTCTTGAAATCAAACCACTTTCAACATATTTCAATAACAAATGCACTCGAAGGACACATGCATTAAGTAGTGAAGAAGGAATGATTAAGTGTATGTCCCTTTGTTCTTAGTCCGACGACGCTGGCTGTATAGGTTATCGGTCGAATGCTCACCTTCACTCATGAACTTTAGTTTTATTCGTGCTATATACTTTTAAAGTGAAATGGAGGAAAATGATTACTTAGGCGTATGCTCCTCTTATAAAGATTCTAATAAACACAAAGAAGAGTGATCTTTTCTGTCCAAACGGGTAAACCAACTTTGAAAGAGAAAATAGAGCAACCGAAAATATGCCATAAAAGTTATTTAATAGCACTTTCTTTTGTTTTTGATAGCGCTGAAAAGCGCTATTAACCGTGCCACTAATGTGAACGATTTTGTTTAGTAGCACTTTAAAAGAGTTATTAAAGTACTAGTTTTTAATATAAAAATAATATTTAATTAAAACAATAAGTTTAAAGAAGCCAAACGAAATTCGTGGGGGAAAATAAAAATTTTAGCACAAACAGTAGCGTCGGCCTGAACCGTCGCTAATATAAGAAAATAAGAATTAATTAAGACAATAAATAATGAGGCAAAAGAAATTTGTTATGGGAAATGAATATTTTTTCAAAAACAATAGCATCGGCCTGAACCGTCGCTAATATAAAAAAATAAATAATTATTTAAAATAATAACTAAAAAGGAGGCAAACTAAATTGGTGGGTATAATGAAATTTTCGCACAAACAGTAGCGTAGGTCCAAATAAACGTTTTGTCAACACAAGTTATTTTTCTCGAAATCAAACCACTTTCAACATATTTTCATAACAAATGCACTCGAAGGGCACATGCATTAAGTAGTGAAGAAGGAACGATTAAATGTATGTCCCTTTGTTCTTAGTCCGACGACGCTGGCTGTATAGGTTATCACTCGAATGCTCACCTTCACTCATGAACTTTAGTTTTATTCGTGCTATATACTTTGAAAGTGAAATGGAGGAAAACGATTACTTAGGCGTATGCTCCTCTTATAAAGATTCTAATAAACACAAAGAAGAGTGATCTCTTCTGTCCAAAAGGGTAAACCAACTTTGAAAGAGAAAAGAGAGCAACCGACAATATGCCATAAAAGTTATTTAATAGCACTTTCTTTTGTTTTTGATAGCGTTGACAAGCGCTATTAACCGTGCCACTAATGTGAACGATTATGTTTAGTAGCACTTTAAAACAGCTATTAAAGTACTAGTTTTTAATATAAAAATAATAATTGATTAAAACAATAAGTTTAAAGGAGCCAAACGAAATTCGTAGGGGAAAATGAAAATTTTAGCACAAACAGTAGCGTTGGCCTGAACAGTCGCTAATATAAGAAAATAAGAATTAATTAAGACAATAAATAATAAGGAGGCAAACGAAATTTGTTATGGGAAATGAATATTTTTTCAAAAACAATAGAATTTGCCAGAACCGTCGCTAATATAAAAAAATAAATAATTATTTAAAATAATAACTAAAAAGGAGGCAAACTAAATTGGTGGGTATAATGAAAGTTTCGCACAAACAGTAGCGTAGGTCCAAATAAACGTTTTGTCAACACCAGTTATTTTTCTCGAAATCAAACCACTTTCAACATATTTTCATAACAAATGCACTCGAAGGGCACATGCATTAAGTAGTGAAGAAGGATTGATTAAATGTATGTCCCTTTGTTCTTAGTCCGACGACGCTGGCTGTATAGGTTATCGGTCGAATGCTCACCTTCACTCATGAACTTTAGTTTTATTCGTGCTATATACTTTTAAAGTGAAATGGAGGAAAATGACTACATAGGCAATTGCTCCTCTTGTAAAGATTCTAATAAACACAAAGAAGAGTGATCTCTTCTGTCCAATAGGGTAAACAAACTTTGAAAGAGAAAATAGAGCAACCGACAATATGCCATAAAAGTTATTTAATAGCACTTTCTTTTGTTTTTGATTGCGCTGAAAAGCGCTATTAACCGTGCCACTAATGTGAACGATTTTGTTTAGTAGCACTTTAAAAGAGCTATTAAAGTACTAGTTTTTAATATAAAAATAATAATTAATTAAAACAATAAGTTTAAAGGAGCCAAACAAAATTCGTGGGGGAAAATAAAAATGTTAGCACAAACAGTAGCGTCGGCCTGAACCGTCGCTAATATAAGAAAATAAGAATTAATTAAGATAATAAATAATAAGGAGGCAAACGAAATTTGTTATGGGAAATGAATATTTTTTCAAAAACAATAGCATCGGCCTGAATCGTCGCTAATATAAAAAATAAATAATTATTTAAAATAATAACTAAAACTGAGGCAAACTAAATTGGTGGGTGTAATGAAATTTTCGCACAAACAGTAGCGTAGGTCCAAATAAACGTTTTTCCAACACCTTGTATTTTTCTTGAAATCAAACCACTTTCAACATATTTCAATAACAAATGCACTCGAAGGACACATGCATTAAGTAGTGAAGAAGGAATGATTAAGTGTATGTCCCTTTGTTCTTAGTCCGACGACGCTGGCTGTATAGGTTATCGGTCGAATCCTCACCTTCCCTCATGAACTTTAGTTTTATTCGTGCTATATACTTTTAAAGTGAAATGGAGGAAAATGATTACTTAGGCGTATGCTCCTCTTATAAAGATTCTAATAAACACAAAGAAGAGTGATCTCTTCTGTCCAAACGGGTAAACCAACTTTGAAAGAGAAAATAGAGCAACCGAAAATATGCCATAAAAGTTATTTAATAGCACTTTCTTTTGTTTTTGATAGCGCTGAAAAGCGCTATTAACCGTGCCACTAATGTGAACGATTTTGTTTAGTGGCACTTTAAAAGAGTTATTAAAGTACTAGTTTTTAATATAAAAATAATATTTAATTAAAACAATAAGTTTAAAGAAGCCAAACGAAATTCGTGGGGGAAAATAAAAATTTTAGCACAAACAGTAGCGTCGGCCTGAACCGTCGCTAATATAAGAAAATAAGAATTAATTAAGACAATAACTAATAAGGAGGCAAACAAAATTTGTTATGGGAAATGAATATTTTTTCAAAAACAATAGCGTCGGCCTGAACCGTCGCTAATATAAAAAATAAATAATTATTTAAAATAATAACTAAAAATGAGGCAAACTAAATTGGTGGGTGTACTGAAATTTTCACATAAACAGTAGCGTAGGTCCAAATAAACGTTTTTTCAACACCATGTATTTTTCTCGAAATCAAACCACTTTCAACATATTTTCATAACAAATGCACTCGAAGGACACATGCATTAAGTAGTGAAGAAGGAATGATTAAATTTATGTCCCTTTGTTCTTAGTCCGACGACGCTGGCTGTATAGGTTATCGCTCGAATGCTAACCTTCACTCATGAACTTTAGTTTTATTCGTGCTATATACTTTTTAAGTGAAATGGAGGAAAATGACTACTTAGCTGTATGCTCGTCTTATAAAGATTCTAATAAAGACAAAGAAGAGTGATCTCTTCTGTCTAAAAGGGTAAACCATCTTTGAAAGAGAAAATAGAGCAACATACAATATGCCATAAAAGTTATTTAATAGCACTTTCTTTTGTTTTTGATAGCGTTGAAAAGCGCTATTAACCGTGCCACTAATGTGAACGATTTTGTTTAGTAGCACTTTAAATGAGCTATTAAAGTACTAGTTTTTAATATAAAAATAATAATTAATTAAAACAATAAGTTTAATGGAGCCAAACGAAATTCGTGGGGGAAAATTAAAATTTTAGCACAAACAGTAGCGTCGGCCTGAACCGTCGCTAATATAAGAAAATAAGAATTAATTAAGACAATAACTAATAAGGAGGCAAATGAAATTTGTTATGGGAAATGAAAATTTTTTTCAAAAACAATAGTGTCGGCCTGAACCGTCGCTAATATAAAAAAATAAATAATTATTTAAAATAATAACTAAAAAGGAAGCAAACTATATTGGTGGGTATAATGAAATTTTCGCACAAACAGTAGCGTAGGTCGAAATAAACGTTTTGCCAACACCTTGTATTTTTCTTGAAATCAAACCACTTTCAACATATTTCCATAACAAATGCACTCGAAGGACACATGCATTAAGTAGTGAAGAAGGAATGATTAAGTGTATGTCCCTTTGTTCTTAGTCCGACGACGCTGGCTGTATAGGTTATCGCTCGAATGCTCACCTTCACTCATGAACTTTAGTTTGATTCGTGCTATATACTTTTAAAGTGAAATGGAGGAAAATGATTACTTAGGCGTATGCTCATCTTATAAAGATTCTAATAAACACAAAGAAGAGTGATCTCTTCTGTCCAAAAGGGTAAACCAAATTTGAAAGAGAAAATAGAGCAACCGAGAATATGCCATAAAAGTTATTTAATAGGACTTTCTTTTGTTTTTGATAGCGCTGAAAAGCGCTATTAACCGTGCCACTAATGTGAACGATTTTGTTTATTAGCACTTTAAATGAGCTATTAAAGTACTAGTTTTTAATATAAAAATAATAATTAATTAAAACAATAAGTTTAAAGGAGCCAAACGAAATTCGTGGGGGAAAATAAAAATTTTAGCACAAACAGTAGCGTCGGCCTGACCCGTCGCTAATATAAGAAAATAAGAATTAATTAAGACAATAACTAATAAGGAGGCAAACAAAATTTGTTATGGGAAATGAATATTTTTTCAAAAACAATAGCGTCGGCCTGAACCGTCGCTAATATAAAAAATAAATAATTATTTAAAATAATAACTAAATATGAGGCAAACTAAATTGGTGGGTGTACTGAAATTTTCGCACAAACAATAGCGTAGGTCAAAATAAACGTTTTGTCAACACCATGTATTTTTCTCGAAATCAAACCACTTTCAACATATTTTCATAACAAATGCACTCGAAGGACACATGCATTAAGTAGTGAAGAAGGAATGATTAAATTTATGTCCCTTTGTTCTTAGTCCGACGACGCTGGCTGTATAGGTTATCACTCGAATGCTAACCTTCACTCATGAACTTTAGTTTTATTCGTGCTATATACTTTTTAAGTGAAATGGAGGAAAATGACTACTTAGCCGTATGCTCGTCTTATAAAGATTCTAATAAAGACAAAGAAGAGTGATCTCTTCTGTCTAAAAGGGTAAACCATCTTTGAAAGAGAAAATAGAGCAACATACAATATGCCATAAAAGTTATTTAATAGCACTTTCTTTTGTTTTTGATAGCGTTGAAAAGCGCTATTAACCGTGCCACTAATGTGAACGATTTTGTTTAGTAGCACTTTAAATGAGCTATTAAAGTACTAGTTTTTAATATAAAAATAATAATTAATTAAAACAATAAGTTTAATGGAGCCAAACGAAATTCGTGGGGGAAAATTAAAATTTTAGCACAAACAGTAGCGTCGGCCTGAACCGTCGCTAATATAAGAAAATAAGAATTAATTAAGACAATAACTAATAAGGAGGCAAATGAAATTTGTTATGGGAAATGAATATTTTTTTCAAAAACAATAGTGTCGGCCTGAACCGTCGCTAATATAAAAAAATAAATAATTATTTAAAATAATAACTAAAAAGGAAGCAAACTATATTGGTGGGTATAATGAAATTTTCGAACAAACAGTAGCGTAGGTCGAAATAAACGTTTTGCCAACACCTTGTATTTTTCTTGAAATCAAACCACTTTCAACATATTTCCATAACAAATGCACTCGAAGGACACATGCATTAAGTAGTGAAGAAGGAATGATTAAGTGTATGTCCCTTTGTTCTTAGTCCGACGACGCTGGCTGTATAGGTTATCGCTTGAATGCTCACCTTCACTCATGAACTTTAGTTTGATTCGTGCTATATACTTTTAAAGTGAAATGGAGGAAAATGATTACTTAGGCGTATGCTCATCTTATAAAGATTCTAATAAACACAAAGAAGAGTGATCTCTTATGTCCAAAAGGGTAAACCAAATTTGAAAGAGAAAATAGAGCAACCGAGAATATGCCATAAAAGTTATTTAATAGCACTTTCTTTTGTTTTTGATAGCGCTGAAAAGCGCTATTAACCGTGCCACTAATGTGAACGATTTTGTTTATTAGCACTTTAAATGAGCTATTAAAGTACTAGTTTTTAATATAAAAATAATAATTAATTAAAACAATAAGTTTAAAGGAGCCAAACGAAATTCGTGGGGGAAAATAAAAATTTTAGCACAAACAGTAGCGTCGGCCTGACCCGTCGCTAATATAAGAAAATAAGAATTAATTAAGACAATAACTAATAAGGAGGCAAACAAAATTTGTTATGGGAAATGAATATTTTTTCAAAAAGAATAGCGTCGGCCTGAACCGTCGCTAATATAAAAAATAAATAATTATTTAAAATAATAACTAAATATGAGGCAAACTAAATTGGTGGGTGTACTGAAATTTTCGCACAAACAATAGCGTAGGTCCAAATAAACGTTTTGTCAACACCATGTATTTTTCTCGAAATCAAACCACTTTCAACATATTTTCATAACAAATGCACTCGAAGGACACATGCATTAAGTAGTGAAGAAGGAATGATTAAATTTATGTCCCTTTGTTCTTAGTCCGACGACGCTGGCTGTATAGGTTATCGCTCGAATGCTAACCTTCACTCATGAACTTTAGTTTTATTCGTGCTATATACTTTTTAAGTGAAATGGAGGAAAATGACTACTTAGCCGTATGCTCGTCTTATAAAGATTCTAATAAAGACAAAGAAGAGTGATCTCTTCTGTCTAAAAGGGTAAACCATCTTTGAAAGAGAAAATAGAGCAACATACAATATGCCATAAAAGTTATTTAATAGCACTTTCTTTTGTTTTTGATAGCGTTGAAAAGCGCTATTAACCGTGCCACTAATGTGAACGATTTTGTTTAGTAGCACTTTAAATGAGCTATTAAAGTACTAGTTTTTAATATAAAAATAATAATTAATTAAAATAATAAGTTTAATGGAGCCAAACGAAATTCGTGGGGGAAAATTAAAATTTTAGCACAAACAGTAGCGTCGGCCTGAACCGTCGCTAATATAAGAAAATAAGAATTAATTAAGACAATAACTAATAAGGAGGCAAATGAAATTTGTTATGGGAAATGAATATTTTTTTCAAAAACAATAGTGTCGGCCTGAACCGTCGCTAATATAAAAAAATAAATAATTATTTAAAATAATAACTAAAAAGGAAGCAAACTATATTGGTGGGTATAATGAAATTTTCGAACAAACAGTAGCGTAGGTCGAAATAAACGTTTTGCCAACACCTTGTATTTTTCTTGAAATCAAACCACTTTCAACATATTTCCATAACAAATGCACTCGAAGGACACATGCATTAAGTAGTGAAGAAGGAATGATTAAGTGTATGTCCCTTTGTTCTTAGTCCGACGACGCTGGCTGTATAGGTTATCGCTTGAATGCTCACCTTCACTCATGAACTTTAGTTTGATTCGTGCTATATACTTTTAAAGTGAAATGGAGGAAAATGATTACTTAGGCGTATGCTCATCTTATAAAGATTCTAATAAACACAAAGAAGAGTGATCTCTTATGTCCAAAAGGGTAAACCAAATTTGAAAGTGAAAATAGAGCAACCGAGAATATGCCATAAAAGTTATTTAATAGGACTTTCTTTTGTTTTTGATAGCGCTGAATAGCGCTATTAACCGTGCCACTAATGTGAACGATTTTGTTTATTAGCACTTTAAATGAGCTATTAAAGTACTAGTTTTTAATATAAAAATAATAATTAATTAAAACAATAAGTTTAAAGGAGCCAAACGAAATTCGTGGGGGAAAATAAAAATTTTAGCACAAACAGTAGCGTCGGCCTGACCCGTCGCTAATATAAGAAAATAAGAATTAATTAAGACAATAACTAATAAGGAGGCAAACAAAATTTGTTATGGGAAATGAATATTTTTTCAAAAACAATAGCGTCGGCCTGAACCGTCGCTAATATAAAAAATAAATAATTATTTAAAATAATAACTAAATATGAGGCAAACTAAATTGGTGGGTGTACTGAAATTTTCGCACAAACAATAGCGTAGGTCCAAATAAACGTTTTGTCAACACCATGTATTTTTCTCGAAATCAAACCACTTTCAACATATTTTCATAACAAATGCACTCGAAGGACACATGCATTAAGTAGTGAAGAAGGAATGATTAAATTTATGTCCCTTTGTTCTTAGTCCGACGACGCTGGCTGTATAGGTTATCGCTCGAATGCTAACCTTCACTCATGAACTTTAGTTTTATTCGTGCTATATACTTTTTAAGTGAAATGGAGGAAAATGACTACTTAGCCGTATGCTCGTCTTATAAAGATTCTAATAAAGACAAAGAAGAGTGATCTCTTCTGTCTAAAAGGGTAAACCATCTTTGAAAGAGAAAATAGAGCAACATACAATATGCCATAAAAGTTATTTAATAGCACTTTCTTTTGTTTTTGATAGCGTTGAAAAGCGCTATTAACCGTGCCACTAATGTGAACGATTTTGTTTAGTAGCACTTTAAATGAGCTATTAAAGTACTAGTTTTTATTATAAAAAAAATAATTAATTAAAACAATAAGTTTAAAGGAGCCAAACGAAATTCGTGGGGGAAAATAAAAATTTTAGCACAAACAGTAGCGTCGGCCTGAACCGTCGCTAATATAAGAAAATAAGAATTAATTAAGACAATAAGTAATAAGGAGGCAAACAAAATTTGTTATGGGAAATGAATATTTTTTCAAAAACAATCGCATCCGCCTGAACCGTCGCTAATATAAAAAAATAAATATTTATTTAAAATAATAACTAAAAAGGAGGCAAACTAAATTGGTGGGTGTAATGAAATTTTTGCACAAACAATAGCGTAGGTCCAAATAAACGTTTTGTCCACGCCAAGTATTTTTCTCGAAATCAAACCATTTTCAACATATTTTCATAACAAATGCACTCGAAGTACACATGCATTAAGTAGTGAAGAAGGAATGATTAAATGTATGTCCCTTTGTTCTTAGTCCGACGACGCTGGCTGTATAGGTTATCGCTCGAATGCTCACCTTAACTCATGAACTTTAGTTTTATTCGAGCTATATACTTTTGAAGTGAAATGGAGGAAAATGACTACTTAGGCGTATGCTCGTCTTATAAAGATTCTAATAAAGACAAAGAAGAGTGATCTCTTCTGTCTAAAAGGGTAAACCAACTTTAAAAGAGAAAATAAAGCAACATACAATATGCCATAAAAGTTATTTAATAGCACTTTATTTTGTTTTTATTTGCGCTGAAAAGCGCTATTAACCGTGCCACTAATGTGAACGATTTTGTTTAGTAGCACTTTAAAAGAGCTATTAAAGTACTAGTTTTTAATATAAAAATAATAATTAATTAAAACAATAAGTTTAAAGGAGTCAAACGAAATTCGTGGGGAAAATGAAAATTTTAGCACAAACAGTAGTGTCGGCATGAATCGTCGGTAATATAAGAAAATAAGAATTAATTAAGACAATAACTAATAAGGAGGCAAACGAAATTTGTTATGGGAAATGAATATTTTTTCAAAAATAATAGCGTCGGCCTGAACCGTCGCTAATATAAAAAAATAAATAATTATTTAAAATAATAACTAAAAAGAAGGCAAACTAAATTGGTGGGTGTAATGAAATTTTCGCACAAACAGTAGCGTAGGTCCAAATAAATGTTTTGTCAACACCAGGTATTTTTCTCGAAATCAAACCACTTTCAACATATTTTCATAACAAATGCACTCGAAGGACACATGCATTAAGTAGTGAAGAAGGAATGATTAAATTTATGTCCCTTTGTTCTTATTCCGACGATGCTGGCTCTATAGGTTATCGCTCGAATGCTCACCTTCACTCATGAACTTTAGTTTTATTCGTGCCATATACTTTTAAAGTGAAATGGAGGAAAATGACTACTTAGGCGTATGCTCCTCTTATAAAGATTCTAATAAACACATAGAAGTGTGATCTCTTCTGTCCAAAAAGGTAAACCAACTTTAAAAGAGAAAATATAGCAACAGACAATATGCCATAAAAGTTATTTAATAGCACTTTCTTTTGTTTTTGATAGTGCTGAAAAGCGCTATTAACCGTGCCACTAATGTGAACGATTTTGTTTAGTAGTACTTTAAAAGAGCTATTAAAGTACTAGTTTTTAATATATAAATAATAATTAATTAAAACAATAAGTTTAAAGGAGCCAAACGAAATTCGTGGAGGAAAATGAAAATTTTAGCACAAACATTAGTGTCGGCCTGAACCGTCGCTAATATAAAAAAATAAGACTTAATTAAGACAATAACTAATAAGGAGGCAAATGAAATTTGTTATGGGAAATGAATATTTTTTCAAAAACAATAGCGTCGGCCTGAACCGTCGCTAATATAAAAAAATAAATAATTATTTAAAATAATAACTAAAAAGGAGGCAAACTAAATTTGTGGGTGTAATGAAATTTGCGCACAAGCAGTAGCGTAGGTCCAAATAAACGTTTTGTCCACACCAGGTATTTTTCTCGAAATCAAACCACTTTCAACATATTTTAATAACAAATGCACTCGAAGGACACATGCATTAAGTAGTGAAGAAGGAATGGTTAAATGTATGTCCCTTTGATCTTAGTCCGACGACGCTGGTTGTATAGGTTATCGCTCGAATGCTCACCTTCACTCATGAACTTTAGTTTTATTCGTGCTATATACTTTTAAAGTGAAATGGAGGAAAATGACTACTTAGGCGTATGCTCGTCTTATAAAGATTCTAATAAAGACAAAGAAGAGTGATCTCTTCTGTCTAAAAGGGTAAACCAACTTTAAAAGAGAAAATAGAGCAACATACAATATGCCATAAAAGTTATTTAATAGCACTTTCTTTTGTTTTTGTTAGCGCTGAAAAGCGCTATTAACCGTGCCACTAATGTGAACGATTTTGTTTAGTAGCACTTTAAAAGAGCTATTAAAGTACTAGTTTTTAATATAAAAATAATAATTAATTAAAACTATAAGTTTAAAGGAGCCAAACGAAATTCGTGGGGCAAAATGAAAATTTTAGCACAAACAGTAGCGTCGGCCTGAACCATCGCTAATATAAGAAAATAAGAATTAATTAAGACAATAACTAATAAGGAGGCAAACCAAATTTGTTATGGGAAATGAATAGTTTTTCAAAAACAATAGCGTCGGCCTGAACCGTCGCTAATATAAAAAAATAAATAATTATTTAAAATAATAACTAAAAAGGAGGCAAACTAAATTGGTGGGTGTAATGAAATTTTCGCACAAACAGTATCGTAGGTCCAAATAAATGTTTCGTCAACACCAAGTATTTTTCTCGAAATCAAACCATTTTCAAAATATTTTCATAAAAAATGCACTCGAAGGACACATGCATTAAGTAGTGAAGAAAGAATGATTAAATGTATGTCCCTTTGTTCTTAGTCTGACGACGCTGGCTGTATAGGTTATCGCTCGAATGCTCACCTTCACTCATGAACTTTAGTTTTATTCGAGCTATATACTTTTGAAGTGAAATGGAGGAAAATGACTACTTAGGCGTATGCTCGTCTTATAAAGATTCTAATAAAGAAAAAGAAGAGTGATCTCTTCTGTCTAAAAGGGTAAACAAACTTTAAAAGAGAAAATAGAGCAACATACAATATGCCATAAAAGTTATTTAATAGCACTTTATTTTATTTTTGTTAGCGCTGAAAAGCGCTATTAACCGTGCCACTAATGTGAACGATTTTGTTTAGTAGCACTTTAAAAGAGCTATTAAAGTACTAGTTTTTAATATAAAAATAATAATTAATTAAAACAATAAGTTTAAAGGAGTCAAATGAAATTCGTGGGGGAAAATGAAAATTTTAGCACAAACAGTAGTGTCGGCCTGAACCGTCACTAATATAAGAAAATAAGAATTAATTAAGACAATAACTAATAAGGAGGCAAACGAAATTTGTTACGGGAAATGAATATTTTTTCAAAAACAATAGCGTCGGCCTGAACCGTCGCTAATATAAAAAAATAAATAATTATTTAAAATAATAACTAAAAAGGAGGCATGCTAAATTGGTGGGTGCAATGAAATTTCCGCACAAACAGTAGCGTAGGTCCAAATAAATGTTTTGTCAACACCAGGTATTTTTCTCGAAATCAAACCACTTTCAACATATTTTCATAACAAATGCACTCGAAGGACACATGCATTAAGTAGTGAAGAAGGAATGATTAAATTTATGACCCTTTGTTCTTAGTCCGACGATGCTGGCTCTATAGGTTATCGCTCGAATGCTCACCTTCACTCATGAACTTTAGTTTCATTCGTGCTATATACTTTTGAAGTGAAATGGAGGAAAATGACTACTTAGGCGTATGCTCGTCTTATAAAGATTCTAATAAAGACAAAGAAGAGTGATCTCTTCTGTCTAAAAGGGTAAACCAACTTTAAAAGAGAAAATAGAGCAACATACAATATGCCATAAAAGTTATTTAATAGCACTTTCTTTTGTTTTTGTTAACGCTGAAAAGCGCTATTAACCGTGCCCCTAATGTGAACGATTTTGTTTAGTAGCACTTTAAAAGAGCTATTAAAGTACTAGATTTTAATATAAAAATATTAATTAATTAAAACAATAAGTTTAAAGGAGCCATATGAAATTCGTGGGGCAAAATGAAAATTTTAGCAAAAAAAGTAGCGTCGGCCTGAACCGTCGCTAATATAAGAAAATAAGAATTAATTAAGACAATAACTAATAAGGAGGCAAACAAAATTTGTTATGGGAAATGAATATTTTTTCAAAAACAATAGCGTCGGCCTGAACCGTCGCTAATTATTTACAATAATAACTAAAAAGGAGGCAAACTAAATTGGTGGGTGTAATGAAATTTTCACACAAACAGTATCGTAGGTCCAAATAAACGTTTTGTCAACACCAAGTATTTTTCTCGAAATCAAACCATTTTCAAAATATTTTCATAGCAAATGCACTCGAAGGATACATGCGTTAAGTAATGAAGAAGGAATGATTAAATGTATTTCCCTTTGTTCTTAGTCCGACGATGCTGGCTGTATAGGTTATCGCTCGAATGCTCATCTTCACTCATGAACTTTAGTTTTATTCGAGCTATATACTTTTGAAGTGAAATGGAGGACAATGACTACTTAGGCGTATGCTCCTCTTATAAAGATTCTAATAAATACAAAGAAGAGTGATCTCTTCTGTCCAAAAGGGTAAACCAACTTTGAAAGAGAAAATAGAGCAACTGACAATATGCCATAAAAGTTATTTAATAGCACTTTCTTTTGTTTTTGATAGCGCTGAAAAGCGCTATTAACCGTGCCACTAATGTGAACGATTTTGTTTAGTATCACTTTAAAAGAGCTATTAAAGTACTAGTTTTTAATATAAAAATAATAATTAATTAAAACAATAAGTTTAAAGAAGCCAAACGAAATTCGTGGGGGATAATGAAAATTTTAGCACAAACAGTAGTGTAGGCCTGAACCGTCGCTAATATAAGAAAATAAGAATTAATTAAGACAATAACTAATAAGGAGGCAAATGAAATTTGTTATGGGAAATGAATATTTTTTCAAAAAGAATAGCGTCGGCCTGAACCGTCGCTAATTATTTAAAATAATAACTAAAAAGGAGGCAAACTAAATTGGTGGGTGTAAAGAAATTTTCGCACAAACAGTAGCGTAGGTCCAAATAAACGTTTTGTCAACACCAGGTATTTTTCTCGAAATCAAACCACTCTCAACATATTTTCATAACAAATGCACTCGAAGGACACATGCATTAAGTAGTGAAGAAGGAATGATTAAATTTATGTCCCTTTGTTCTTAGTCCGAAGACGCTGGCTGTATAGGTTATCGCTCGAATGCTCACCTTCACTCATGAACTTTAGTTTTATTCGTGCTATATACTTTTGAAGTGAAATGGAGGAAAATGACTACTTAGGCGTATGCTCATCTTATAAAGATTCTAATAAAGACAAAGAAGAGTGATCTCTTCTGTCTAAAAGGGTAAACCAACTTTGAAAGTGAAAATAGAGCAACATACAATATGCCATAAAAGTTATTTAATAGCACTTTCTTTTGTTTTTGTTAGCGCTGAAAAGCGCTATTAACCGTGCCACTAATGTGAACGATTTTGTTTAGTAGCTCCTTAAATGAGCTATTAAAGTACTAGTTTTTAATATAAAAATAATAATTAATTAAAAAAATAAGTTTAAAGGAGCCAAACGAAATTCGTGGGGGAAAATGAAAATTTTAGCACAAACAGTAGCGTCGGCCTGAACCGTCGCTAATATAAGAAATTAAGAATTAATTAAGACAATAACTAATAAGGAGGCAAACGAAACTTGTTATGGGAAATGAATATTTTTTCGAAAACAATAGCGTCAGCCTGAACCGGCGCTAATATAAAAAAATAAATAATTATTTCAAATAATAACTAAAAAGGAGGCAAACTAAATTGGTGGGTATAATGAAATTTTCGCACAAACAGTAGCGTAGGTCCAAATAAACGTTTTGTCAACACCAGGTGTTTTTCTCGAAATCAAACCACTTTCAACATATTTTCATAACAAATGCACTCGAAGGACACATGCATTAAGTAGTGAAGAAGGATTGATTAAATGTATGTCCCTTTGTTCCTAGTCCGGCGACAGTTGCTGTATAGGTTATCGCTCGAATGCTCACCTTTACTCATGAACTTTAGTTTTATTCGTGATATATACTTTTAAAGTGAAATGGAGGAAAATGACTACTTAGGCGTATGCTCCTCTTATAAAGATTCTAATAAACACATAGAAGTGTGATCTCTTCTGTCCAAAAAGGTAAACCAACTTTGAAAGAGAAAATAGAGCAATAGAAAATATGCCGTAAAAGTTATTTAATAGCACTTTCTTTTGTTTTTGATAGTGCTGAAAAGCGGTATTAACCGTGCCACTAATGTGAACGATTTTATTTAGTAGTACTTTAAAAGAGCTATTAAAGTACTAGTATTTAATATATAAATAATAATTAATTAAAAAAATAAGTTTAAAGGAGCCAAACGAAATTCGTGGAGGAAAATGAAAATTTTAGCACAAACATTAGTGTCGGCCTGAACCGTCGCTAACATAAAAAAATAAGACTTAATTAAGACAATAACTAATAAGGAGGCAAACGAAATTTGTTATGGGAAATGAATATTTTTTCAAAAACAATAGCGTCGGCCTGAACCGTCGCTAATATAAAAAAATAAATAATTATTTAAAATAATAACTAAAAAGGAGGCAAACTAAATTTGTGGGTGTAATGAAATTTGCGCACAAGCAGTAGCGTAGCTCCGAATAAACGTTTTGTCAACACCAGGTATTTTTCTCGAAATCAAACCACTTTCAACATATTTTAATAACAAATGCACTCGAAGGACACATGCATTAAGTAGTGAAGAAGGAATGATTAAATGTATGTCCCTTTGATCTTAGTCCGATGACGCTGGTTGATTAGGTTATCGCTCGAATGCTCACCTTCACTCATGAACTTTAGTTTTATTCGTGCTATATACTTTTAAAGTGAAATGGAGGAAAATGACTACTTAGGCGTATGCTCCTCTTATAAAGATTCTAATAAACACATAGAAGTGTGATCTCTTCTGTCCAAAAAGGTAAACCAACTTTGAAAGAGAAAATAGAGCAACAGACAATATGCCATAAAAGTTATTTAATAGCACTTTCTTTTGTTTTTGATAGTGCTGAAAAGCGCTATTAACCGTGCCACTAATGTGAACGATTTTGTTTAGTAGTACTTTAAAAGAGCTATTAAAGTACTAGTTTTTAATATAAAAATAATAATTAATTAAAACAATAAGTTTAAAGGAGCCAAACGAAATTCGTGGGGGAAAATGAAAATTTTAGCACAAACAGTAGTGTCGGCCTGAACCGTCGCTAATATAAGAAAATAAGAATTAATTTAGACAATAACTAATAAGGAGGCAAACAAAATTTGTTATGGTAAATGAATATTTTTTCAAAAACAATAGCACCGTCCTGAACCGTCACTAATATAAGAAAATAAATAATTATTTAAAATAATAACTAAAAAGGAGGCAAACTAAATTGGTGGGTGTAATGAAATTTTCGCACAAACAGTAACGTAGGTCCAAATAAACGTTTTGTCAACACCAGGTATTTTTCTCGAAATCAAACCACTTTCAACATATTTTCATAACAAATTCACTCGAAGGACACATGCATTAAGTAGTGAAGAAGGAATGATTAAATGTATGTCCCTTTGTTCTTAGTCTGACGACGCTGGCTGTATAGGTTATCGCTCGAATGCTCACCTTCACTCATGAACTTTAGTTTTATGCGTGCTATCTACTTTTGAAGTGAAATGGAGGAAAATGACTACTTAGGCGTATGCTCGTCTTATAAAGATTCTAATAAAGACAAAGAAGAGTGATCTCTTCTGTCTAAAAGGGTAAACCAACTTTGAAAGAGAAAATAGAACAACATACAATATGCCATAAAAGTTATTTAATAGCATTTTCTTTTGTTTTTGATAGCGCTGAAAAGCATTATTAACCGTGCCACTAATGTGAACGATTTTGTTTAGTAGCACTTTAAATGAGCTATTAAAGTACTAGTTTTTAATATAAAAATAATAATTAATTAAAACAATAAGTTTAAAGGAGCCAAACGAAATTCGTGGAGGAAAATGAAAATTTTACTACAAACAGTAGCGTCGGCCTGAACCGTCGCTAATATAAGAAAATAAGAATTAAATAAGACAATAACTAATAAGGAGGCAAACGAAATTTGTTATGGGAAATGAATATTTTTTCAAAAACAATAGCGTCTGCCTGAACCGGCGCTAATATAAAAAAATAAATAATTATTTAAAATAATAACTAAAAAGGAAGCAAACTAAATTGGTGGGTATAATGAAATTTTCGCACAAACAGTAGCGTAGGTCCAAATAAACGTTTTGTCAACACCAGGTGTTTTTTTCGAAATCAAACCACTTTCAACATATTTTCATAACAAATGCACTAGAAGGACAAATGCATTAAGTAGTGAAGAAGGATTGATTAAATGTATGTCCCTTTGTTCCTAGTCCGACGACAGTGGTTGTATAGGTTATCGCTCGATTGCTCACCTTCACTCATGAACTTTAGTTTTATTCGTGCTATATACTTTTAAAGTGAAATGGTGGAAAATGACTACTTAGGCGTATGCTCCTCTTATAAAGATTCTAATAAACACATAGAAGTGTGATCTCTTCTGTCCAAAAAGGTAAACCAACTTTGAAAGAGAAAATAGAGCAACAGACAATATGCCATAAAAGTTATTTAATAGCACTTTCTTTTGTTTTTGATAGTGCTGAAAAGCGCTATTAACCGTGCCACTAATGTGAACGATTTTGTTTAGTAGTACTTTAAAAGAGCTATTAAAGTACTAGTTTTTAATATAAAAATAATAATTAATTAAAACAATAAGTTTAAAGGAGCCAAACGAAATTCGTGGGGGAAAATGAAAATTTTAGCACAAACAGTAGTGTCGGCCTGAACCGTCGCTAATATAAGAAAATAAGAATTAATTAAGACAATAACTAATAAGGAGGCAAACGAAATTTGTTATGGGAAATGAATATTTTTTCAAAAACAATAGCGTCGGCCTGAACCGTCGCTAATATAAGAAAATAAATAATTATTTAAAATAATAACTAAAAAGGAGGAAAACTAAATTGGTGGGTGTAATGAAATTTTCGCACAAACAGTAGCGTAGGTCCAAATAAACGTTTTGTCAACACCAGGTATTTTTCTCGAAATCAAACCACTTTCAACATATTTTCATAACAAATTCACTCGAAGGACACATGCATTAAGTAGTGAAGAAGGAATGATTAAATGTATGTCCCTTTGTTCTTAGTCCGACGACGCTGGCTGTATAGGTTATCGCTCGAATGCTCATCTTCACTCATGAACTTTAGTTTTATCCGTGCTATCTACTTTTGAAGTGAAATGGAGGAAAATGACTACTTAGGCGTATGCTCGTCTTATAAAGATTCTAATAAAGACAAAGAAGAGTGATCTCTTCTGTCTAAAAGGGTAAACCAACTTTGAAAGAGAAAATAGAACAACATACAATATGCCATAAAAGTTATTTAATAGCATTTTCTTTTGTTTTTTATAGCGCTGAAAAGCATTATTAACCGCGCCACTAATGTGAACGATTTTGTTTAGTAGCACTTTAAATGAGCTATTAAAGTACTAGTTTTTAATATAAAAATAATAATTAATTAAAACAATAAGTTTAAAGGAGCCAAACAAAATTCGTCGGGGAAAATGAAAATTTTAGCACAAACAGTAGCGTCGGCCTGAACCGTCGCTAATATAAGGAAATAAGAATTAAATAAGACAATAACTAATAAGGAGGCAAACGAAATTTGTTATGGGAAATGAATATTTTTTCAAAAACAATAGCGTCAGCCTGAACCGGCGCTAATATAAAAAAATAAATAATTATTTAAAATAATAACTAAAAAGGAGGCAAACTAAATTGGTGGGTATAATGAAATTTTCGCACAAACAGTAGCGTAGGTCCAAATAAACGTTTTGTCAACACCAGGTGTTTTTCTCGAAATCAAACCACTTTCAACATATTTTCATAACAAATGCACTCGAAGGACACATGCATTAAGTAGTGAAGAAGGATTGATTAAATGTATGTCCCTTTGTTCCTAGTCCGACGACAGTGGCTGTATAGGTTATCGCTCGAATGCTCACCTTCACTCATGAACTTTAGTTTTATTCGTGAAATATACTTTTAAAGTGAAATGGAGGAAAATGACTACTTAGGCGTATGCTCCTCTTATAAAGATTCTAATAAACACATAGAAGTGTGATCTCTTCTGTCCAAAAAGGTAAACCAACTTTGAAAGAGAAAATAGAGCAACAGAAAATATGCCATAAGAGTTATTTAATAGCACTTTCTTTTGTTTTTGATAGTGCTGAAAAGCACTATTAACCGTGCCACTAATGTGAAAGATTTTGTTTAGTAGTACTTTAAAAGAGCTATTAAAGTACTAGTTTTTAATATAAAAATAATAATTAACTAAAACAATAAGTTTAAAGGAGCCAAACGAAATTCGTGGGGGAAAATGTAAATTTTAGCACAAACAGTAGTGTCGGCCTGAACCGTCGCTAATATAAGAAAATAAGAATTAATTAAGACAATAACTAATAAGGAGGCAAACGAAATTTGTTATGGGAAATGAATATTTTTTCAAAAACAATAGCGCCGGCCTGAACTGTCGCTAATATAAGAAAATAAATAATTATTTAATATAATAACTAAAAAGGAGGCAAACTAAATTGGTGGGTGTAATGAAATTTTTGAACAAACAGTAGCGTAGGTCCAAATAAACGTTTTGTCAACACCAGGTATTTTTCTCGAAATCAAACCACTTTCAACATATTTTCATAACAAATTCACTCGAAGGACACATGCATTAAGTAGTGAAGAAGGAATGATTAAATGTATGTCCCTTTGTTCTTAGTCCGACGACGCTGGCTGTATAGGTTATCGCTCGAATGCTAACCTTCACTCATGAACTTTAGTTTTATCCGTGCTATCTACTTTTGAAGTGAAATGGAGGAAAATGACTACTTAGGCGTATGCTCGTCTTATAAAGATTCTTATAAAGTCAAAGAAGAGTGATCTCTTCTGTCTAAAAGGGTAAACCAACTTTGAAAGAGAAAATAGAACAACATACAATATGCCATAAAAGTTATTTAATAGCATTTTCTTTTGTTTTTGATAGCGCTGAAAAGCATTATTAACCGTGCCACTAATGTGAACGATTTTGTTTAGTAGCACTTTAAATGAGCTATTAAAGTACTAGTTTTTAATATAAAAATAATAATTAATTAAAACAATAAGTTTAAAGGAGCCAAACAAAATTCGTGGGGGAAAATGAAAATTTTAGCACAAACAGTAGCGTCGGCCTGAACCGTCGCTAATATAAGAAAATAAGAATTAAATAAGACAATAACTAATAAGGAGGCAAACGAAATTTGTTATGGGAAATGAATATTTTTTCAAAAACAATAGCGTCAGCCTGAACCGGCGCTAATATAAAAAAATAAATAATTATTTAAAATAATAACTAAAAAGGAGGCAAACTAAATTGGTGGGTATAATGAAATTTTCGCACAAACAATAGCGTAGGTCCAAATAAACGTTTTGTCAACACCAGGTGTTTTTCTCGAAATCAAACCACTTTCAACATATTTTCATAACAAATGCACTCGAAGGACACATGCATTAAGTAGTGAAGAAGGATTGATTAAATGTATGTCCCTTTGTTCCTAGTCCGACGACAGTGGCTGTATAGGTTATCGCTCGAATGCTCATCTTCACTCATGAACTTTAGTTTTATTCGTGAAATATACTTTTAAAGTGAAATGGAGGAAAATGACTACTTAGGCGTATGCTCCTCTTATAAAGATTCTAATAAACACATAGAAGTGTGATCTCTTCTGTCCAAAAAGGTAAACCAACTTTGAAAGAGAAAATAGAGCAACAGAAAATATGCCATAAAAGTTATTTAATAGCACTTTCTTTTGTTTTTGATAGTGCTGAAAAGCGCTATTAACCGTGCCATTAATGTGAACGATTTTGTTTAGTAGTACTTTAAAAGAGCTATTAAAGTACTAGTTTTTAATATAAAAATAATAATTAATTAAAACAATAAGTTTAAAGGAGCCAAACGAAATTCGTGGGGGAAAATGAAAATTTTAGCACAAACAGTAGTGTCGGCCTGAACCGTCGCTAATATAAGAAAATAAGAATTAATTAAGACAATAACTAATAAGGAGGCAAACAAAATTTGTTATGGGAAATGAATATTTTTTCAAAAACAATAGCGCCGGCCTGAACTGTCGCTAATATAAGAAAATAAATAATTATTTAAAATAATAACTAAAAAGGAGGCAAACTAAATTGGTGGGTGTAATGAAATTTTTGCACAAACAGTAGCGTAGGTCCAAATAAACGTTTTGTCAACACCAGGTATTTTTCTCGAAATCAAACCACTTTCAACATATTTTCATAACAAATTCACTCGAAGGACACATGCATTAAGTAGTGAAGAAGGAATGATTAAATGTATGTCCCTTTGTTCTTAGTCCGACGACGCTGGCTGTATAGGTTATCACTCGAATGCTCACCTTCACTCATGAACTTTAGTTTTATCCGTGCTATCTACTTTTGAAGTGAAATGGAGGAAAATCACTACTTAGGCGTATGCTCGTCTTATAAATATTCTAATAAAGACAAAGAAGAGTGATCTCTTCTGTCTAAAAGGGTAAACCAACTTTGAAAGAGAAAATAGAACAACATACAATATGCCATAAAAGTTATTTAATAGCATTTTCTTTTGTTTTTGATAGCGCTGAAAAGCATTATTAACCGTGCCACTAATGTGAACGATTTTGTTTAGTAGCACTTTAAATGAGCTATTAAAGTACTAGTTTTTAATATAAAAATAATAATTAATTAAAACAATAAGTTTAAAGGAGCCAAACGAAATTCGTGGGGGATAATGAAAATTTTAGCACAAACAGTAGTGTCGGCCTGAACCGTCGCTAATATAAGAAAATAAGAATTAATTAAGACAATAACTAATAAGGAGGCAAATGAAATTTGTTATGGGAAATGAATATTTTTTCAAAAACAATAGCGTCGGCCTGAACCGTCGCTAATTATTTAAAATAATAACTAAAAAGGAGGCAAACTAAATTGGTGGGTGTAAAGAAATTTTCGCACAAACAGTAGCGTAGGTCCAAATAAACGTTTTGTCAACACCAGGTATTTTTCTCGAAATCAAACCACTTTCAACATATTTTCATAACAAATGCACTCGAAGGACACATGCATTAAGTAGTGAAGAAGGAATAATTAAATTTATGTCCCTTTGTTCTTAGTCCGAAGACGCTGGCTGTATAGGTTATCGCTCGAATGCTCACCTTCACTCATGAAATTTAGTTTTATTCGTGCTATATACTTTTGAAGTGAAATGGAGGAAAATGACTATTTAGGCGTATGATCATCTTATAAAGATTCTAATAATGACAAAGAAGAGTGATCTCTTCTGTCTAAAAGGGTAAACCAACTTTGAAAGTGAAAATACAGCAACATACAATATGCCATAAAAGTTATTTAATAGCACTTTCTTTTGTTTTTGTTAGCGCTGAAAAGCGCTATTAACCGTGCCACTAATGTGAACGATTTTGTTTAGTAGCACTTTAAATGAGCTATTAAAGTACTAGTTTTTAATATAAAAATAATAATTAATTAAAACAATCAGTTTAAAGGAGCCAAAAGAAATTCGTGGGGGAAAATGAAAATTTTAGCACAAACAGTAGTGTCGGCCTGAACCGTCGCTAATATAAGAAAATAAGAATTAATTAAGACAATAACTAATAAGGAGGCAAACAAAATTTGTTATGGGAAATGAATATTTTTTCAAAAACAATAGCGCCGGCCTGAACCGTCGCTAATATAAGAAAATAAATAATTATTTAAAATAATAACTAAAAAGGAGGCAAACTAAATTGGTGGGTGTAATGAAATTTTTGCACAAACAGTAGCGTAGGTCCAAATAAACGTTTTGTCAACACCAGGTATTTTTCTCGAAATCAAACCACTTTCAACATATTTTCATAACTAATTCACTCGAAGGACACATGCATTAAGTAGTGAAGAAGGAATGATTAAATGTATGTCCCTTTGTTCTTAGTCCGACGACGCTGGCTGTATAGGTTATCGCTCGAATGCTCACCTTCACTCATGAACTTTAGTTTTATCCGTGCTATCTACTTTTGAAGTGAAATGGAGGAAAATCACTACTTAGGCGTATGCTCGTCTTATAAATATTCTAAAAAGACAAAGAAGAGTGATCTCTTCTGTCTAAAAGGGTAAACCAACTTTGAAAGAGAAAATAGAACAACATACAATATGCCATAAAAGTTATTTAATAGCATTTTCTTTTGTTTTTGATAGCGCTGAAAAGCATTATTAACCGTGCCACTAATGTGAACGATTTTGTTTAGTAGCACTTTAAATGAGCTATTAAAGTACTAGTTTTTAATATAAAAATAATAATTAATTAAAACAATAAGTTTAAAGGAGCCAAACGAAATTCATGGGGGATAATGAAAATTTTAGCACAAACAGTAGTGTCGGCCTGAACCGACGCTAATATAAGAAAATAAGAATTAATTAAGACAATAACTAATAAGGAGGCAAATGAAATTTGTTATGGGAAATGAATATTTTTTCAAAAACAATAGCGTCGGCCTGAACCGTCGCTAATTATTTAAAATAATAACTAAAAAGGAGGCAAACTAAATTGGTGGGTGTAAAGAAATTTTCGCACAAACATTAGCGTAGGTCCAAATAAACGTTTTGTCAACACCAGGTATTTTTCTCGAAATCAAACCACTTTCAACATATTTTCATAACAAATGCACTCGAAGGACACATGCATTAAGTAGTGAAGAAGGAATAATTAAATTTATGTCCCTTTGTTCTTAGTCCGAAGACGCTGGCTGTATAGGTTATCGCTCGAATGCTCACCTTCACTCATGAAATTTAGTTTTATTCGTGCTATATACTTTTGAAGTGAAATGGAGGAAAATGACTATTTAGGCGTATGATCATCTTATAAAGATTCTAATAATGACAAAGAAGAGTGATCTCTTCTGTCTAAAAGGGTAAACCAACTTTGAAAGTGAAAATACAGCAACATACAATATGCCATAAAAGTTATTTAATAGCACTTTCTTTTGTTTTTGTTAGCGCTGAAAAGCACTATTAACCGTGCCACTAATGTGAACGATTTTGTTTAGTAACACTTTAAATGAGCTATTAAAGTACTAGTTTTTAATATAAAAATAATAATTAATTAAAACAATAAGTTTAAAGGAGCCAAAAGAAATTCGTGGGGGAAAATGAAAATTTTAGCACAAACAGTAGTGTCGGCCTGAACCGTCGCTAATATAAAAAAATAAGAATTAATTAAGATAATAACTAATAAGGAGGCAAACGAAATTTGTTATGGGAAATGAATATTTTTTCAAAAACAATAGCGCCGGCCTGAACCGTCGCTAATATAAGAAAATAAATAATTATTTAAAATAATAACTAAAAAGGAGGCAAATTAATTGGTTGGTGTAATGAAATTTTCGCACAAACAGTAGCGTAGGTCCAAATAAACGTTTTGTCAACACCAGGTATTTTTCTCGAAATCAAACCACTTTCAACATATTTTCATAACAAATTCACTCGAAGGACACATGCATTAAGTAGTGAAGAAGGAATGATTAAATGTATGTCCCTTTGTTCTTAGTCCGACGACGCTGGCTGTATAGGTTATCGCTCGAATGCTCACCTTCACTCATGAACTTTAGTTTTATCCGTGCTATCTACTTTTGAAGTGAAATGGAGGAAAATGACTACTTAGGCGTATGCTCGTCTTATAAAGATTCTAATAAAGACAAAGAAGAGTGATATCTTCTGTCTAAAAGGGTAAACCAACTTTGAAAGAGAAAATCGAACAACATACAATATGCCATAAAAGTTATTTAATAGCATTTTCTTTTGTTTTTGATAGCGCTGAAAAGCATTATTAACCGTGCCACTAATGTGAACGATTTTGTTTAGTAGCACTTTAAATGAGCTATTAAAGTACTAGTTTTTAATAGAAAAAAAAATAATTAAAACAATAATGTTAAAGGAGCCAAACGAAATTCGTGGGGGAAAATGAAAATTTTAGCACAAACAGTAGTGTCAGCCTGAACCGTCGCTAATATAAGAAAATAAGAATTAATTAAGACAATAACTAATAAGGAGGCAAACGAAATTTGATATGGGAAATGAATATTTTTTCAAAAACAATAGCGTCAGCCTGAACCGGCGCTAATATAAAAAAATAAATAATTATTTAAAATAATAACTAAAAAGGAGGCAAACTAAATTGGTGGGTATAATGAAATTTTCGCACAAACAGTAGCGTAGGTCCAAATAAACGTTTTGTCAACACCAGGTGTTTTTCTCGAAATCAAACCATATTCAACATATTTTCATAACAAATGCACTCGAAGGACACATGCATTAAGTAATGAAGAAGGATTGATTAAATGTATGTCCCATTGTTCCTAGACCGACGACAGTGGCTGTATAGGTTATCGCTCGAATGCTCACCTTCACTCATGAATTTTAGTTTTATTCGTGCTATATACTTTTGAAGTGAAATGGAGGAAAATGACTACTTAGGCGTATGCTCCTCTTATAAAGATTCTACTAAACACATAGAAGATTGATCTCTTCTGTCCAAAAGGGTAAACCAACTTTGAAAGAGAAAATAGAGCAACCGAAAATATGCCATAAAAGTTATTTAATAGCACTTTCTTTTGTTTTTGATAGCGGTGAAAAGCATTATTAACGGTGCCACTAATGTGAACGATTTTGTTTAGTAGCACTTTAAATGAGCTATTAAAGTACTAGTTTTTAATATAAAAATAATAATTAATTAAAACAATAAGTTTAAAGGAGCCAATCGAAATTCGTGGGGGAAAATGAAAATTTTAGCACAAACAGTAGCGTCGGCCTGAACCGTCGCTAATATAAGAAAATAAGAATTAATTAAGACAATAACTAATAAGGAGGCAAACGAAATTTGTTATGGGAAATGAATATTTTTTCAAAAACAATAGCGTCAGCCTGAACCGTCGCTAATATAAAAAAATAAAAAATTATTTAAAATAATAACTAAAAAGGAGGCAAACTAAATTGGTGGGTATAATGAAATTTTCGCACAAACAGTAGCGTAGGTCCAAATAAACGTTTTGTCAACAGAAGGTGTTTTTCTCGAAATCAAACCACTTTCAACATATTTTCATAACAAATGCACTCGAAGGACACATGCATTAAGTAGTGAAGAAGGATTGATTAAATGTATGTCCCATTGTTCCTAGTCCGACGACAGTGGCTGTATAGGTTATCGCTCGAATGCTCACCTTCACTCATGAATTTTAGTTTTATTCGTGCTATATACTTTTGAAGTGAAATGGAGGAAAATGACTACTTAGGCGTATGCTCCTCTTATAAAGATTCTAATAAACACATAGAAGAGTGATCTCTTCTGTCCAAAAGGGTAAACCAACTTTGAAAGAGAAAATAGAGCAACCGAAAATATGCCATAAAAGTTATTTAATAGCACTTTCTTTTGTTTTTGATAGCGCTGAAAAGCATTATTAACCGTGCCACTAATGTGAACGATTTTGTTTAGTAGCACTTTAAATGAGCTATTAAAGTACTAGTTTTTAATATAAAAAAATAATTAATTAAAACAATAAGTTTAAAGGAGCCAAACGAAATTCGTGGGGGAAAATGAAAATTTTAGCACAAACAGTAGCGTCGGCCTGAACCGTCGCTAATATAAGAAAATAAGAATTAATTAAGACAATAACTAATAAGGAGGCAAACGAAATTTGTTATGGGAAATGAATATTTTTTCAAAAACAATAGCGTCGGCCTGAACCGTCGCTAATATAAAAAAGTAAATAATTATTTAGAAATAATAACTAAAAAGGAGGAAAACTAAATTGGTGGGTATAATGAAATTTTCGCACAAACAGTAGCGTAGGTCCAAATAAACGTTTTGTCAACACCAGGTGTTTTTCTCGAAATCAAACCACTTTCAACATATTTTCATAACAAATGCACTCGAAGGACACATGCATTAAGTAGTGAAGAAGGATTGATTAAATGTATGTCCCATAGTTCCTAGTCCGACGACAGTGGCTGTATAGGTTATCGCTCGAATGCTCACCTTCACTCATGAATTTTAGTTTTATTCGTGCTATATACTTTTGAAGTGAAATGGAGGAAAATGACTACTTAGGCGTATGCTCCTCTTATAAAGATTCTAATAAACACATAGAAGAGTGATCTCTTCTGTCCAAAAGGGTAAACCAACTTTGAAAGAGAAAATAGAGCAACCGAAAATATGCCATAAAAGTTATTTAATAGCACTTTCTTTTGTTTTTGATAGCGCTGAAAAGCATTATTAACCGTGCCACTAATGTGAACGATTTTGTTTAGTAGCACTTTAAATGAGCTATTAAAGTACTAGTTTTTAATATAAAAATAATAATTAATTAAAACAATAAGTTTAAAGGAGCCAAATGAAATTCGTGGGGGAAAATGAAAAATTTAGCACAAACAGTAGCGTCGGCCTGAACCGTCGCTAATATAAGAAAATAAGAATTAATTAAGACAATAACTAATAAGGAGGCAAACGAAATTTGTTATGGGAAATGAATATTTTTTCAAAAACAATAGCGTCAGCCTGAACCGTCGCTAATATAAAAAAATAAAAAATTATTTAAAATAATAACTAAAAAGGAGGCAAACTAAATTGGTGGGTATAATGAAATTTTCGCACAAACAGTAGCGTAGGTCCAAATAAACGTTTTGTCAACAGAAGGTGTTTTTCTCGAAATCAAACCACTTTCAACATATTTTCATAACAAATGCACTCGAAGGACACATGCATTAAGTAGTGAAGAAGGATTGATTAAATGTATGTCCCATTGTTCCTAGTCCGACGACAGTGGTTGTATAGGTTATCGCTCGAATGCTCACCTTCACTCATGAATTTTAGTTTTATTCGTGCTATATACTTTTGAAGTGAAATCGAGGAAAATGACTACTTAGGCGTATGCTCCTCTTATAAAGATTCTAATAAACACATAGAAGAGTGATCTCTTCTGTCCAAAAGGGTAAACCAACTTTGAAAGAGAAAATAGAGCAACCGAAAATATGCCATAAAAGTTATTTAATAGCACTTTCTTTTGTTTTTGATAGCGCTGAAAAGCACTATTAACCGTGCCACTAATGTGAACGATTTTGTTTAGTAGTACTTTAAAAGAGCTATTAAAGTACTAGTTTTTAATATAAAAATAATAATTAATTAAAACAATAAGTTTAAAGGAGCCAAACGATATTCGTGGGGGAAAATGAAAATTTTAGCACAAACAGTAGCGTCGGCCTGAACCGTCGCTAATATAAGAAAATAAGAATTAATTAAGACAATAACTAATAAGGAGGAAAATGAAATTTGTTATGGGAAATGAATATTTTTTCAAAAACAATAGCGTCGTCCTGAACCGTCGCTAATATAAAAAAGTAAATAATTATTTAAAATAATAACTAAAAAGGAGGCAAACTAAATTGGTGGGTATAATGAAATTTTTGCACAAACAGTAGCGTAGGTCCAAATAAACGTTTTGTCAACAGAAGGTATTTTTCTCGAAATCAAACCACTTTCAACATATTTTCATAGCAAATGCACTCGAAGGACACATGCATTAAGTAGTGAAGAAGGAATGATTAAATTTATGTCCCTTTGTTCTTAGTCCGACGACGCTGGCTGAATAGGTTATCGCTCGAATGCTCACCTTCACTCATGAACTTTAGTTTTATCCGTGTTATCTACTTTTGAAGTGAAATGGAGGAAAATGACTACTTAGGCGTATGCTCGTCTTATAAAGATTCTAATAAAGACAAAGAAGAGTGATCTCTTCTGTCTAAAAGGGTAAACCAACTTTGAAAGAGAAAATAGAGCAACATACAATATGCCATAAAAGTTATTTAATAGCACTTTCTTTTGTTTTTGTTAGTGCTGAAAAGCGCTATTAACCGTGCCACTAATGTGAACGATTTTGTTTAGTAGCACATTAAAAGAGATATTAAAGTACTAGTTTTTAATATAAAAATAATAATTAATTAAAACAATAAGTTTAAAGGAGCCAAACGAAATTCGTGGGGGAAAATGAAAATTTTAGCACAAACAGTAGCGTCAGCCTGAAACGTCGCTAATTTAAGAAAATAAGAATTAATTAAGACATTAACTAATAAGGAGGCAAACGAAATTTGTTATGGGAAATGAATATTTTTTCAAAAACAATAGCGTCGGCCTGAATTGTCGCTAATATAAAAAAATAAATAATTAATTAAAATAATAACTAAAAAGGAGGCAAACTAAATAGGTGGGTATAATGAAATTTTCGCACAAACAGTAGCGTAGGTCCAAATAAACATTGTGTCAACACCAGGTATTTTTCTAGAAATAAAACCACTTTCATCATATTTTCATAACAAATGCACTCGAAGGACACATGCATTAAGTAGTGAAGAATGAATGATTAAATGTATATCCCTTTGTTCTTAGTCCGACGATGCTGGTTGTATAGGTTATCTCTCGAATGCTCACCTTCACTCATGAACTTTAGTTTTATTCGTGCTATATACTTTTGAAGGGAAATGGAGGAAAATGACTACTTAGGCGTATGCTCGTCTTATAAAGATTCTAATAAAGACAAAGAAGAGTGATCTCTTCTGTCTAAAAGGGTAAACCAACTTTGAAAGAGAAAATAGAGCAACATACAATATGCCATAAAAGTTATTTAATAGCACTTTCTTTTGTTTTTGATAGCGCTGAAAAGCGCTATTAACCGTGCCACTAATGTGAACGATTTTGTTTAGTAGCACTTTAAATGAGCTATTAAAGTACTAGCTTTTAATATAAAAATAATAATTAATTAAAACAATAAGTTTAAAGGAGCTAAACGAAATTGGTGGGGTAAAATGAAAATTTTAGCACAAAAAGTAGCGTCGGCCTGAACCGTCGCTAATATAAGAAACTAAGAATTAATTAAGACAATAACTAATAAGGAGGCAAACGAAATTTTTTATGGGAAATGAATATTTTTTCAAAAACAATAGCGTCGGCCTGAACCGTCGCTAATATAAAAAAATAAATAATTATTTAAAATAATAACTAAAAAGGAGGAAAACTAAATTGGTGGGTGTAATGAAATTTTCGCACAAACAGTAGCGTAGGTCCAAATAAACGTTTTGTCAACACCAGGTATTTTTCTCGAAATCAAACCATTTTCAAAATATTTTCATAACAAAAGCACTCGAAGGACACATGCATTAAGTAGTGAAGAAGGAATGATTAAATGTATGTCCCTTTGTTCTTAGTCCGACGACGCTGGCTGTATAGGTTATCGCTCGAATGCTCACCTTCACTCATGAACTTTAGTTTTATTCGTGCTATATACTTTTGAAGTGAAATGGAGGAAAATGACTACTTAGGCGTATGCTCGTCTTATAAAGATTCTAATAAAGACAAAGAAGAGTGATCTCTTCTGTTTAAAAGGGTAAACCAACATTGAAAGAGAAAATAGAGCAACATACAATATGCCATAAAAGTTATTTAATAGCACTTTCTTTTGTTTTTGATAGCGCTGAAAAGCATTATTAACCGTGCCACTAATGTGAACGATTTTGTTTAGTAGCACTTTAAATGAGCTATTAAAGTACTAGTTTTTAATATAAAAAAAATAATTAATTAAAACAATAAGTTTAAAGGAGCCAAACGAAATTCGTGGGGGAAAATGAAAATTTTAGCACAAACAGTAGCGTCGGCCTGAACCGTCGCTAATATAAGAAAATAAGAATTAATTAAGACAATAACTAATAAGGAGGCAAACGAAATTTGTTATGGGAAATGAATATTTTTTCAAAAACAATAGCGTCGGCCTGAACCGTCGCTAATATAAAAAAGTAAATAATTATTTAGAAATAATAACTAAAAAGGAGGAAAACTAAATTGGTGGGTATAATGAAATTTTCGCACAAACAGTAGCGTAGGTCCAAATAAACGTTTTGTCAACACCAGGTGTTTTTCTCGAAATCAAACCACTTTCAACATATTTTCATAACAAATGCACTCGAAGGACACATGCATTAAGTAGTGAAGAAGGATTGATTAAATGTATGTCCCATAGTTCCTAGTCCGACGACAGTGGCTGTATAGGTTATCGCTCGAATGCTCACCTTCACTCATGAATTTTAGTTTTATTCGTGCTATATACTTTTGAAGTGAAATGGAGGAAAATGACTACTTAGGCGTATGCTCCTCTTATAAAGATTCTAATAAACACATAGAAGAGTGATCTCTTCTGTCCAAAAGGGTAAACCAACTTTGAAAGAGAAAATAGAGCAACCGAAAATATGCCATAAAAGTTATTTAATAGCACTTTCTTTTGTTTTTGATAGCGCTGAAAAGCATTATTAACCGTGCCACTAATGTGAACGATTTTGTTTAGTAGCACTTTAAATGAGCTATTAAAGTACTAGTTTTTAATATAAAAATAATAATTAATTAAAACAATAAGTTTAAAGGAGCCAAATGAAATTCGTGGGGGAAAATGAAAAATTTAGCACAAACAGTAGCGTCGGCCTGAACCGTCGCTAATATAAGAAAATAAGAATTAATTAAGACAATAACTAATAAGGAGGCAAACGAAATTTGTTATGGGAAATGAATATTTTTTCAAAAACAATAGCGTCAGCCTGAACCGTCGCTAATATAAAAAAATAAAAAATTATTTAAAATAATAACTAAAAAGGAGGCAAACTAAATTGGTGGGTATAATGAAATTTTCGCACAAACAGTAGCGTAGGTCCAAATAAACGTTTTGTCAACAGAAGGTGTTTTTCTCGAAATCAAACCACTTTCAACATATTTTCATAACAAATGCACTCGAAGGACACATGCATTAAGTAGTGAAGAAGGATTGATTAAATGTATGTCCCATTGTTCCTAGTCCGACGACAGTGGTTGTATAGGTTATCGCTCGAATGCTCACCTTCACTCATGAATTTTAGTTTTATTCGTGCTATATACTTTTGAAGTGAAATCGAGGAAAATGACTACTTAGGCGTATGCTCCTCTTATAAAGATTCTAATAAACACATAGAAGAGTGATCTCTTCTGTCCAAAAGGGTAAACCAACTTTGAAAGAGAAAATAGAGCAACCGAAAATATGCCATAAAAGTTATTTAATAGCACTTTCTTTTGTTTTTGATAGCGCTGAAAAGCACTATTAACCGTGCCACTAATGTGAACGATTTTGTTTAGTAGTACTTTAAAAGAGCTATTAAAGTACTAGTTTTTAATATAAAAATAATAATTAATTAAAACAATAAGTTTAAAGGAGCCAAACGATATTCGTGGGGGAAAATGAAAATTTTAGCACAAACAGTAGCGTCGGCCTGAACCGTCGCTAATATAAGAAAATAAGAATTAATTAAGACAATAACTAATAAGGAGGAAAATGAAATTTGTTATGGGAAATGAATATTTTTTCAAAAACAATAGCGTCGTCCTGAACCGTCGCTAATATAAAAAAGTAAATAATTATTTAAAATAATAACTAAAAAGGAGGCAAACTAAATTGGTGGGTATAATGAAATTTTTGCACAAACAGTAGCGTAGGTCCAAATAAACGTTTTGTCAACAGAAGGTATTTTTCTCGAAATCAAACCACTTTCAACATATTTTCATAGCAAATGCACTCGAAGGACACATGCATTAAGTAGTGAAGAAGGAATGATTAAATTTATGTCCCTTTGTTCTTAGTCCGACGACGCTGGCTGAATAGGTTATCGCTCGAATGCTCACCTTCACTCATGAACTTTAGTTTTATCCGTGTTATCTACTTTTGAAGTGAAATGGAGGAAAATGACTACTTAGGCGTATGCTCGTCTTATAAAGATTCTAATAAAGACAAAGAAGAGTGATCTCTTCTGTCTAAAAGGGTAAACCAACTTTGAAAGAGAAAATAGAGCAACATACAATATGCCATAAAAGTTATTTAATAGCACTTTCTTTTGTTTTTGTTAGTGCTGAAAAGCGCTATTAACCGTGCCACTAATGTGAACGATTTTGTTTAGTAGCACATTAAAAGAGATATTAAAGTACTAGTTTTTAATATAAAAATAATAATTAATTAAAACAATAAGTTTAAAGGAGCCAAACGAAATTCGTGGGGGAAAATGAAAATTTTAGCACAAACAGTAGCGTCAGCCTGAAACGTCGCTAATATAAGAAAATAAGAATTAATTAAGACATTAACTAATAAGGAGGCAAACGAAATTTGTTATGGGAAATGAATATTTTTTCAAAAACAATAGCGTCGGCCTGAATTGTCGCTAATATAAAAAAATAAATAATTAATTAAAATAATAACTAAAAAGGAGGCAAACTAAATAGGTGGGTATAATGAAATTTTCGCACAAACAGTAGCGTAGGTCCAAATAAACATTGTGTCAACACCAGGTATTTTTCTAGAAATAAAACCACTTTCATCATATTTTCATAACAAATGCACTCGAAGGACACATGCATTAAGTAGTGAAGAATGAATGATTAAATGTATATCCCTTTGTTCTTAGTCCGACGATGCTGGTTGTATAGGTTATCTCTCGAATGCTCACCTTCACTCATGAACTTTAGTTTTATTCGTGCTATATACTTTTGAAGGGAAATGGAGGAAAATGACTACTTAGGCGTATGCTCGTCTTATAAAGATTCTAATAAAGACAAAGAAGAGTGATCTCTTCTGTCTAAAAGGGTAAACCAACTTTGAAAGAGAAAATAGAGCAACATACAATATGCCATAAAAGTTATTTAATAGCACTTTCTTTTGTTTTTGATAGCGCTGAAAAGCGCTATTAACCGTGCCACTAATGTGAACGATTTTGTTTAGTAGCACTTTAAATGAGCTATTAAAGTACTAGCTTTTAATATAAAAATAATAATTAATTAAAACAATAAGTTTAAAGGAGCTAAACGAAATTGGTGGGGTAAAATGAAAATTTTAGCACAAAAAGTAGCGTCGGCCTGAACCGTCGCTAATATAAGAAACTAAGAATTAATTAAGACAATAACTAATAAGGAGGCAAACGAAATTTTTTATGGGAAATGAATATTTTTTCAAAAACAATAGCGTCGGCCTGAACCGTCGCTAATATAAAAAAATAAATAATTATTTAAAATAATAACTAAAAAGGAGGAAAACTAAATTGGTGGGTGTAATGAAATTTTCGCACAAACAGTAGCGTAGGTCCAAATAAACGTTTTGTCAACACCAGGTATTTTTCTCGAAATCAAACCATTTTCAAAATATTTTCATAACAAAAGCACTCGAAGGACACATGCATTAAGTAGTGAAGAAGGAATGATTAAATGTATGTCCCTTTGTTCTTAGTCCGACGACGCTGGCTGTATAGGTTATCGCTCGAATGCTCACCTTCACTCATGAACTTTAGTTTTATTCGTGCTATATACTTTTGAAGTGAAATGGAGGAAAATGACTACTTAGGCGTATGCTCGTCTTATAAAGATTCTAATAAAGACAAAGAAGAGTGATCTCTTCTGTTTAAAAGGGTAAACCAACATTGAAAGAGAAAATAGAGCAACATACAATATGCCATAAAAGTTATTTAATAGCACTTTCTTTTGTTTTTGATAGCGCTGAAAAGCGCTATTAACCGTGCCACTAATGTGAACGATTTTGTTTAGTAGCACTTTAAATGAGCTATTAAAGTACTAGCTTTTAATATAAAAATAATAATTAATTAAACCAATAAGTTTAAAGGAGCCAAACGAAATTCGTGGGGTAAAATGAAAATTTTAGCACAAAAAGTAGCGTCGGCCTGAACCGTCGCTAATATAAGAAACTAAGAATTAATTAAGACAATAACTAATAAGGAGGCAAACAAAATTTTTTATGGGAAATGAATATTTTTTCAAAAACAATAGCGTCGGCCTGAACCGTCGCTAATATAAAAAATAAATAATTATTTAAAATAATAACTAAAAAGGAGGCAAACTAAATAGGTGGGTATATTGAAATTTTCGCACAAACAGTAGCGTAGGTCCAAATAAACATTGTGTCAACACCAGGTATTTTTCTAGAAATAAAACCACTTTCATCATATTTTCATAACAAATGCACTCGAAGGACACATGCATTAAGTAGTGAAGAATGAATGATTAAATGTATATCCCTTTGTTCTTAGTCCGACGATGCTGGTTGTATAGGTTATCGCTCGAATGCTCACCTTCACTCATGAACTTTAGTTTTATTCGTGCGATATACTTTTGAAGTGAAATGGAGGAAAATGACTACTTAGGCGTATGCTTGTCTTATAAAGATTCTTATAAAGACAAAGAAGAGTGATCTCTTCTGTTTAAAAGGGTAAACCAACTTTGAAAGAGAAAATAGAGAAACATACAATATGCCATAAAAGTTATTTAATAGCACTTTCTTTTGTTTTTGATAGCGCTGAAAACCGCTATTAACCGTGCCACTAATGTGAACAATTTTGTTTAGTAGCACTTTAAATGAGCTATTAAAGTACTAGATTTTAAAATAAAAATAATAATTAATTAAAACAATAAGTTTAAAGGAGCCAAACGAAATTCGTGGGGTAAAATGAAAATTTTAGCACAAAAAGTAGCGTCGGCCTGAACCGTCGCTAATATAAGAAACTAAGAATTAATTAAGACAATAACTAATAAGGAGGCAAACGAAATTTTTTATGGGAAATGAATATTTTTTCAAAAACAATAGCGTCGGCCTGAACCGTCGCTAATATAAAAAAATAAATAATTATTTAAAATAATAACTAAAAAGGAGGAAAACTAAATTGGTGGGTGTAATGAAATTTTCGCACAAACAGTAGCGTAGGTCCAAATAAACGTTTTATCAACACCATGTATTTTTCTCGAAATCAAACCATTTTCAAAATATTTTCATAACAAATGCACTCGAAGGACACATGCATTAAGTAGTGAAGAAGGAATGATTAAATGTATGTCCCTTTGTTCTTAGTCCGACGACGCTGGCTGTATAGGTTATCGCTCGAATGCTCACCTTCACTCATGAACTTTAGTTTTATTCGTGCGATATACTTTTGAAGTGAAATGGAGGAAAATGACTACTTAGGCGTATGCTCGTCTTATAAAGATTCTTATAAAGACAAAGAAGAGTGATCTCTTCTGTTTAAAAGGGTAAACCAACTTTGAAAGAGAAAATAGAGAAACATACAATATGCCATAAAAGTTATTTAATAGCACTTTCTTTTGTTTTTGATAGCGCTGAAAACCGCTATTAATCGTGCCACTAATGTGAACAATTTTGTTTAGTAGCACTTTAAAAGAGCTATTAAAGTACTAGATTTTAAAATAAAAATAATAATTAATTAAAACAATAAGTTTAAAGGAGCCAAACGAAATTCGTGGGGGAAAATGAAAATTTTAGCACAAACAGTAGCGTCGGCCTGAACCGTCGCTAATATAAGAAAATAAGAATTAATTAAGACAATAACTATTAAGGAGGCAAAATAAATTTGTTATGGGAAATGAATTTTTTTTCAAAAATAATAGCGTCGCCCTGAACCGTCGGTAATATAAAAAAATAAATAATTATTTAAAATAATAACTAAAAAGGAGGCAAACTAAATTGGTGGGTATAATGAAATTTTCGCACAAACAGTAGCGTAGGTCCAAATAAACGTTTTATCAACACCAGGTATTTTTCTCGAAATCAAACCATTTTCAAAATATTTTCATAACAAATGCACTCGAAGGACACATGCATTATGTAGTGAAGAAGGAATGATTAAATGTATGTCCCTTTGTTCTTAGTCCGACAATGCTGGCTGTATAGGTTATCGCTCGAATGCTCACCTTCACTCATGAACTTTAGTTTTATTCGTGCGATATACTTTTGAAGTGAAATGGTGGAAAATGACTACTTAGGCGTATGCTCGTCTTATAAAGATTCTTATAAAGACAAAGAAGAGTGATCTCTTCTGTTTAAAAGGGTAAACCAACTTTGAAAGAGAAAATAGAGCAACATACAATATGCCATAAAAGTTATTTAATAGCACTTTCTTTTGTTTTTGATAGCACTGAAAAGCGCTATTAACCGTGACACTAATGTGAACGATTTTGTTTAGTAGCACTTTAAATGAGCTATTATAGTACTAGCTTTTAATATAAAAATAATAATTAATTAAACCAATAAGTTTAAAGGAGCCAAACGAAATTCGTGGGGTAAAATGAAAATTTTAGCACAAAAAGTAGCGTCGGCCTGAACCGTCGCTAATATAAGAAACTAAGAATTAATTAAGACAATAACTAATAAGGAGGCAAACGAAATTTTTTATGGGAAATGAATATTTTTTCAAAAACAATAGCGTCGGCCTGAACCGTCGCTAATATAAAAAAATAAATAATTATTTAAAATAATAACTAAAAAGGAGGAAAACTAAATTGGTGGGTGTAATGAAATTTTCGCACAAACAGTAGCGTAGGTCCAAATAAACGTTTTATCAACACTATGTATTTTTCTCGAAATCAAACCATTTTCAAAATATTTTCATAACAAATGCACTCGAAGGACACATGCATTAAGTAGTGAAGAAGGAATGATTAAATGTATGTCCCTTTGTTCTTAGTCCGACGACGCTGGCTGTATAGGTTATCGCTCGAATGCTCACCTTCACTCATGAACTTTAGTTTTATTCGTGCGATATACTTTTGAAGTGAAATGGAGGAAAATGACTACTTAGGCGTATGCTCGTCTTATAAAGATTCTTATAAAGACAAAGAAGAGTGATCTCTTCTGTTTAAAAGGGTAAACCAACTTTGAAAGAGAAAATAGAGAAACATACAATATGCCATAAAAGTTATTTAATAGCACTTTCTTTTGTTTTTGATAGCGCTGAAAACCGCTATTAATCGTGCCACTAATGTGAACAATTTTGTTTAGTAGAACTTTAAAAGAGCTATTAAAGTACTAGATTTTAAAATAAAAATAATAATTAATTAAAACAATAAGTTTAAAGGAGCCAAACGAAATTCGTGGGGGAAAATGAAAATTTTAGCACAAACAGTAGCGTCGGCCTGAACCGTCGCTAATATAAGAAAATAAGAATTAATTAAGACAATAACTATTAAGGAGGCAAAAGAAATTTGTTATGGGAAATGAATTTTTTTTCAAAAACAATAGCGTCGCCCTGAACCGTCGGTAATATAAAAAAATAAATAATTATTTAAAATAATAACTAAAAAGGAGGCAAACTAAATTGGTGGGTATAATGAAATTTTCGCACAAACAGTAGCGTAGGTCCAAATAAACGTTTTATCAACACCAGGTATTTTTCTCGAAATCAAACCATTTTCAAAATATTTTCATAACAAATGCACTCGAAGGACACATGCATTATGTAGTGAAGAAGGAATGATTAAATGTATGTCCCTTTGTTCTTAGTCCGACAACGCTGGCTGTATAGGTTATCGCTCGAATGCTCACCTTCACTCATGAACTTTAGTTTTATTCGTGCGATATACTTTTGAAGTTAAATGGTGGAAAATGACTACTTAGGCGTATGCTCGTCTTATAAAGATTCTTATAAAGACAAAGAAGAGTGATCTCTTCTGTTTAAAAGGGTAAACCAACTTTGAAAGAGAAAATAGAGCAACATACAATATGCCATAAAAGTTATTTAATAGCACTTTCTTTTGTTTTTGATAGCACTGAAAAGCGCTATTAACCGTGACACTAATGTGAACGATTTTGTTTAGTAGCACTTTAAATGAGCTATTATAGTACTAGCTTTTAATATAAAAATAATAATTAATTAAACCAATAAGTTTAAAGGAGCCAAACGAAATTCGTGGGGTAAAATGAAAATTTTAGCACAAAAAGTAGCGTCGGCCTGAACCGTCGCTAATATAAGAAACTAAGAATTAATTAAGACAATAACTAATAAGGAGGCAAACGAAATTTTTTATGGGAAATGAATATTTTTTCAAAAACAATAGCGTCGGCCTGAACCGTCGCTAATATAAAAAAATAAATAATTATTTAAAATAATAACTAAAAAGGAGGAAAACTAAATTGGTGGGTGTAATGAAATTTTCGCACAAACAGTAGCGTAGGTCCAAATAAACGTTTTATCAACACCATGTATTTTTCTCGAAATCAAACCATTTTCAAAATATTTTCATAACAAATGCACTCGAAGGACACATGCATTAAGTAGTGAAGAAGGAATGATTAAATGTATGTCCCTTTGTTCTTAGTCCGACGACGCTGGCTGTATAGGTTATCGCTCGAATGCTCACCTTCACTCATGAACTTTAGTTTTATTCGTGCGATATACTTTTGAAGTGAAATGGAGGAAAATGACTACTTAGGCGTATGCTCGTCTTATAAAGATTCTTATAAAGACAAAGAAGAGTGATCTCTTCTGTTTAAAAGGGTAAACCAACTTTGAAAGAGAAAATAGAGAAACATACAATATGCCATAAAAGTTATTTAATAGCACTTTCTTTTGTTTTTGATAGCGCTGAAAACCGCTATTAATCGTGCCACTAATGTGAACAATTTTGTTTAGTAGCACTTTAAAAGAGCTATTAAAGTACTAGATTTTAAAATAAAAATAATAATTAATTAAAACAATAAGTTTAAAGGAGCCAAACGAAATTCGTGGGGGAAAATGAAAATTTTAGCACAAACAGTAGCGTCGGCCTGAACCGTCGCTAATATAAGAAAATAAGAATTAATTAAGACAATAAGTATTAAGGAGGCAAAAGAAATTTGTTATGGGAAATGAATATTTTTTCAAAAACAATAGCGTCGCCCTGAACCGTCGGTAATATAAAAAAATAAATAATTATTTAAAATAATAACTAAAAAGGAGGCAAACTAAATTGGTGGGTATAATGAAATTTTCGCACAAACAGTAGCGTAGGTCCAAATAAACGTTTTTTCAACACCGGGTATTTTTCTCGAAATCAAACCACTTTCAACATATTTTCATAACAAATGCACTCGAAGGACACATGCATTAAGTAGTGAAGAAGGAATGATTAAATGTATGTCCCTTTGTTCTTAGTCCGACGACGCTGGATGTATAGGTTATCGCTCGAATGCTCACCTTCACTCATGAACTTTAGTTTTATTCGTGCGATATACTTTTGAAGTGAAATGGAGGAAAATGACTACTTAGGCGTATGCTCGTCTTATAAAGATTCTAATAAAGAGAAAGATGAGTGATCTCTTCTGTCTAAAAGGGTAAACCAACTTTGAAAGAGAAAATAGAGCAACATACAATATGCCATAAAACTTATTTAATAGCACTTTCTTTTGTTTTTGATAGCGCTGAAAAGCGCTATTAACCGTGCCACTAATGTGAACGATTTTATTTAGTAGCACTTTAAATGAGCTATTAATGTACTAGTTTTTAATATAAAAATAATAATTAATTAAAATAATAAGTTTAAAGAAGCCAAACGAAATTCGTGGGGGAAAATGAAAATTTTAGCACAAAAAGTAGCGTCGGCCTGAACCGTCGCTAATATAAGAAACTAAGAATTAATGAAGACAATAACTAATAAGGAGGCAAACGAAATTTTTTATGGGAAATGAATATTTTTTAAAAAACAATAGCGTCGGCCTGAACCGTCGCTAATATAAAAAAATAAATAGTTATTTAAAATAATAACTAAAAAGGAGGAAAACTAAATTGGTGGGTGTAATGAAATTTTCGCACAAACAGTAGCGTAGGTCCAAATAAACGTTTTGTCAACACCAGGTATTTTTCTCGAAATCAAACCATTTTCAAAATATTTTCATAACAAATGCACTCGAAGGACACATGCATTAAGTAGTGAAGAAGGAATGATTAAATTTATGTCCCTTTGTTCATAGTCCGACGACGCTGGCTGTATAGGTTATCGCTCGAATGCTCACCTTCACTCATGAACTTTAGTTTTATTCGTGCTATATACTTTTAAAGTGAAATGGAGGAAAATGACTACATAGGCGTATGCTCCTCTTATAAAGATTCTAATAAAGACAAAGAAGAGTGATCTCTTCTGTCTAAAAGGGTAAACCAACTTTGAAAGAGAAAATAGAGCAACATACAATATGCCATAATAGTTATTTAATAGCACTTTCTTTTGTTTGTGTTAGTGCTGAAAAGCGCTTTTAACCGTGCCACTAATGTGAATGATTTTGTTTAGTAGCACTTTAAAAGAGCTATTAAAGTACTACTTTTTAATATTAAAATAATAATTAATTAAAAAAATAAGTTTAAAGGAGCCAAACGAAATTCGTGGGGGAAAATGAAATTTTTTGCATAAACAGTAGCGTCGGCCTAAACCGTCGCTAATATAAGAAAATAAGAATTAATTAAGACAATAACTAATAAGGAGGCGAACAAAATTTGTTATGGGAAATGAATAATTTTTCAAAAACAATAGCGTCGGCCTGAACCGTCGCTAATATAAAAAAATAAATAATTATTTAAAATAATAACTAAAAATGAGGCAAACTAAATTGGTGGGTATAATGAAATTTTCGCACAAACAATAGCGTAGGTCCAAATAAACGTTTTGTCAACACCAGGTATTTTTCTCGAAAGCAAACCACTTTTAACATATTTTCATATCAAATGCACTCGAAGGACACATGCATTAAGTAGTGAAGAAGGATTTGTTAAATGTATGTCCCTTTGTTCTTAGTCCGACGACGCTGGCTGTATAGGTTATCGCTCGAATGCTCACCTTCACTCATGAACTTTAGTTTTATTCGTGTGATATACTTTTGAAGTGAAATGGAGGAAAATGACTACTTAGGCGTATGCTCGTCTTATAAAGATTCTAATAAAGACAAAGAAGAGTGATCTCTTCTGTCTAAAAGGGTAAACCAACTTTGAAAGAGAAAATAGAGCAACATACAATATGCCATAAAAGTTATTTAATAGCACTTTCTTTTGATTTTGATAGCGCTGAAAAGCGCTATTAACCGCGCCACTAATGTGAACGATTTTGTTTAGTAGCACTTTAAATGAGCTATTAAAGTACTAGTTTATAATATAAAAATAATAATTAATTAAAATAATAAGTTTAAAGGAGCCAAACGAAATTCTTGGGGGAAAATGAAAATTTTAGCACAAAAAGTAGCGTCGGCCTGAACCGTCGCTAATATAAGAAACTAAGAATTAATTAAGACAATAACTAATAAGGAGGCAAACGAAATTTTTTATGGGAAATGAATATTTTTTCAAAAACAATAGCGTCGGCCTCAACCGTCGCTAATATAAAAAAATAAATAATTATTTGAAAATAATAACTAAAAAGGAGGAAAACTAAATTGGTGGGTGTAATGAAATTTTCGCACAAACAGTAGCGTAGGTCCAAATAAACGTTTTGTTAACACCAGGTAATTTTCTCGAAATCAAACCATTTTCAAAATATTTTCATAACAAATGCACTCGAAGGACACATGCATTAAGTAGTGAAGAAGGAATGATTAAATTTATGTCCCTTTATTCTTAGTCCGACGACGCTGGCTGTATAGGTTATCGCTCGAATGCTCACCTTCACTCAAGAACTTTAGTTTTATTCGTGCTATATACTTTTAAAGTGAAATGGAGGAAAATGACTACATAGGCGTATGCTCCTCTTATAAAGATTCTAATAAAGACAAAGAAGAGTGATCTCTTCTGTCTAAAAGGGTAAACCAACTTTGAAAGAGAAAATAGAGCAACATACAATATGCCATAATAGTTATTTAATAGCACTTTCTTTTGATTTTGTTAGCGCTGAAAAGCGCTATTAACCGTGCCACTAATGTGAACGATTTTGTTTAGTAGCACTTTAAATGAGCTATTAAAGTACTACTTTTTAATATTAAAATAATAATTAATTAAAAAAATAAGTTTAAAGGAGCCAAACGAAATTCGTGGGGGAAAATGAAATTTTTAGCACAAACAGTAGCGTAAGCCTGAACCGTCGCTAATATAAGAAAATAAGAATTAATTAAGACAATAACTAATAAGGAGGCAAACGAAATTTGTTATGGGAAATGAATAATTTTTCAAAAACAATAGCGTCCGCCTGAACCATCGCTAATATAAAAAAATAAATAATTATTTAAAATAATAACTAAAAAGGAGGCAAACTAAATTGGTGGGTATAATGAAATTTTCGCACAAACAGTAGCGTAGGTCCAAATAAACGTTTTGTCAACACCAGGTATTTTTCTCGAAAGCAAACCACTTTCAACATATTTTCATAACAAATGCACTCGAAGGACACATGCATTAAGTAGTGAAGAAGGAATGATTAAATGTATGTCCCTTTGTTCTTAGTCCGACGACGCTGGCTGTATAGGTTATCGCTCGAATGCTCACCTTCACTCATGAACTTTAGTTTTATTCGTGCGATATACTTTTGAAGTGAAATGGAGGAAAATGACTACTTAGGCGTATGCTCGTCTTATAAAGATTCTAATAAAGACAAAGAATAGTGATCTCTTCTGTCTAAAAGGGTAAACCAACTTTGAAAGAGAAAATAGAGCAACATACAATATGCCATAAAACTTATTTAATAGCACTTTCTTTTGTTTTTGATAGCGCTGAAAAGCGCTATTAACCGTGCCACTAATGTGAACGATTTTGTTTAGTAGCACTTTAAATGAGCTATTAAAGTACTTGTTTTTAATATAAAAATAATAATTAATTAAAATAATAAGTTTAAAGGAGCCAAACGAAATTCGTGGGGGAAAATGAAAATTTTAGCACAAAAAGTAGCGTCGGCCTGAACCGTCGCTAATATAAGAAACTAAGAATTAATTAAGACAATAACTAATAAGGAGGCAAACGAAATTTTTTATGGGAAATGAATATTTTTTAAAAAACAATAGCCTCGGCCTGAACCGTCGCTAATATAAAAAAATAAATAATTATTTAAAATAATAACTAAAAAGGAGGAAAACTAAATTGGTGGGTGTAATGAAATTTTCGCACAAACATTAGCGTAGGTCCAAATAAACGTTTTGTCAACACCAGGTATTTTTCTCGAAATCAAACCATTTTCAAAATATTTTCATAACAAATGCACTCGAAGGACACATGCATTAAGTAGTGAAGAAGGAATGATTAAATTTATGTCCCTTTGTTCTTAGTCCGACGACGCTGGCTGTATAGGTTATCGCTCGAATGCTCACCTTCACTCATGAACTTTAGTTTTATTCGTGCTATATACTTTTAAAGTGAAATGGAGGAAAATGACTACATAGGCGTATGCTCCTCTTATAAAGATTCTAATAAAGACAAAGAAGAGTGATCTCTTCTGTCTAAAAGGGTAAACCAACTTTGAAATAGAAAATAGAGCAACATACAATATGCCATAAAAGTTATTTAATAACACTTTCTTTTGTTTTTGATAGCGCTGAAAAGCGCTATTAACCGCGCCACTAATGTGAACGATTTTGTTTAGTAGCACTTTAAATGAGCTATTAAAGTACTAGTTTTTAATATAAAAATAATAATTAATTAAAATAATAAGTTTAAAGGAGCCAAACGAAATTCGTGGGGGGAAATGAAAATTTTAGCACAAAAAGTAGCATCGGCCTGAACCGTCGCTAATATAAGAAACTAAGAATTAATTAAGACAATAACTAATAAGGAGGCAAACGAATTTTTTTATGGGAAATGAATATTTTATCAAAAACAATAGCGTCGGCCTCAACCGTCGCTAATATAAAAAAATAAATAATTATTTAAAATAATAACTAAAAAGGAGGAAAACTAAATTGGTGGGTGTAATGAAATTTTCGCACAAATAGTAGCGTAGGTCCAAATAAACGTTTTGTTAACACCAGGTAATTTTCTCGAAATCAAACCATTTTCAAAATATTTTCATAACAAATGCACTCGAAGGACACATGCATTAAGTAGTGAAGAAGGAATGATTAAATTTATGTCCCTTTATTCTTAGTCCGACGACACTGGCTGTATAGGTTATCGCTCGAATGCTCACCTTCACTCAAGAACTTTAGTTTTATTCGTGCGATATACTTTTGAAGTGAAATGGAGGAAAATGACTACTTAGGCGTATGCTCGTCTTATAAAGATTCTAATAAAGACAAAGAATAGTGATCTCTTCTGTCTAAAAGGGTAAACCAACTTTGAAAGAGAAAATAGAGCAACATACAATATGACATAATAGTTATTTAATAACACTTTCTTTTGTTTTTGTTAGCGCTGAAAAGCGCTATTAACCGTGCCACTAATGTGAACGATTTTGTTTAGTAGCACTTTAACAGAGCTATTAAAGTACTACTTTTTAATATTAAAATAATAATTAATTAAAAAAATAAGTTTAAAGGAGCCAAACGAAATTCGTGGGGGAAAATGAAATTTTTAGCACAAACAGTAGCGTAAGCCTGAACCGTCGCTAATATAAGAAAATAAGAATTAATTAAGACAATAACTAATAAGGAGGCAAACGAAATTTGTTATGGGAAATGAATAATTTTTCAAAAACAATAGCGTCCGCCTGAACCGTCGCTAATATAAAAAAATAAATAATTATTTAAAATAATAACTAAAAAGGAGGCAAACTAAATTGGTGGGTATAATGAAATTTTCGCACAAACAGTAGCGTAGGTCCAAATAAACGTTTTGTCAACACCAGGTATTTTATTCGAAAGCAAACCACTTTCAACATATTTTCATAACAAATGCACTCGAAGGACACATGCATTAAGTATTGAAGAAGGAATGATTAAATGTATGTCCCTTTGTTCTTAGTCCGACGACGCTGGCTGTATAGGTTATCGCTCGAATGCTCACCTTCACTCATGAACTTTAGTTTTATTCGTGCGATATACTTTTGAAGTGAAATGGAGGAAAATGACTACTTAGTCGTATGCTCGTCTTATAAAGATTCTAATAAAGACAAAGAATAGTGATCTCTTCTGTCTAAAAGGGTAAACCAACTTTGAAAGAGAAAATAGAGCAACATACAATATGCCATAAAACTTATTTAATAGCACTTTCTTTTGTTTTTGATAGCGCTGAAAAGCGCTATTAACCGTGCCACTAATGTGAACGATTTTGTTTAGTAGCACTTTAAATGAGCTATTAAAGTACTTGTTTTTAATATAAAAATAATAATTAATTAAAATAATAAGTTTAAAGGAGCCAAACGAAATTCGTGGGGGAAAATGAAAATTTTAGCACAAAAAGTAGCGTCGGCCTGAACCGTCGCTAATATAAGAAACTAAGAATTAATTAAGACAATAACTAATAAGGAGGCAAACGAAATTTTTTATGGGAAATGAATATTTTTTAAAAAACAATAGCGTCGGCCTGAACCGCCGCTAATATAAAAAAATAAATAATTATTTAAAATAATAACTAAAAAGGAGGAAAACTAAATTGGTGGGTGTAATGAAATTTTCGCACAAACATTAGCGTAGGTCCAAATAAACGTTTTGTCAACACCAGGTATTTTTCTCGAAATCAAACCATTTTCAAAATATTTTCATAACAAATGCACTCGAAGGACACATGCATTAAGTAGTGAAGAAGGAATGATTAAATTTATGTCCCTTTGTTCTTAGTCCGACGACGCTGGCTGTATAGGTTATCGCTCGAATGCTCACCTTCACTCATGAACTTTAGTTTTATTCGTGCTATATACTTTTAAAGTTAAATGGAGGAAAATGACTACATAGGCGTATGCTCCTCTTATAAAGATTCTAATAAAGACAAAGAAGAGTGATCTCTTCTGTCTAAAAGGGTAAACCAACTTTGAAAGAGAAAATAGAGCAACATACAATATGCCATAAAAGTTATTTAATAGCACTTTGTTTTGTTTTTGATAGCGCTGAAAAGCGCTATTAACCGCGCCACTAATGTGAACGATTTTGTTTAGTAGCACTTTAAATGAGCTATTAAAGTACTAGTTTTTAATATAAAAATAATAATTAATTAAAATAATAAGTTTAAAGGAGCCAAACGAAATTCATGGGGGAAAATGAAAATTTTAGCACAAAAAGTAGCGTCGGCCTGAACCGTCGCTAATATAAGAAACTAAGAATTAATTAAGACAATAACTAATAAGGAGGCAAACGAAATTTTTTATGGGAAATGAATATTTTTTCAAAAACAATAGCGTCGGCCTCAACCGTCGCTAATATAAAAAAATAAATAATTATTTAAAATAATAACTAAAAAGGAGGAAAACTAAATTGGTGGGTGTAATGAAATTTTCGCACAAACAGTAGCGTAGGTCCAAATAAACGTTTTGTTAACACCAGGTAATTTTCTCGAAATCAAACCAATTTCAAAATATTTTCATAACAAATGCACTCGAAGGACACATGCATTAAGTAGTGAAGAAGGAATGATTAAATTTATGTCCCTTTATTCTTAGTCCGACGACGCTGGCTGTATAGGTTATCGCTCGAATGCTCACCTTCACTCAAGAACTTTAGTTTTATTCGTGCTATATACTTTTAAAGTGAAATAGAGGAAAATGACTACATAGACGTATGCTTCTCTTATAAAGATTCTAATAAAGACAAAGAAGAGTGATCTCTTCTGTCTAAAAGGGTAAACCAACTTTGAAAGAGAAAATAGAGCAACATACAATATGCCATAATAGTTACTTAATAGCACTTTCTTTTGTTTTTGTTAGCGCTGAAAAGCGCTATTAACCGTGCCACTAATGTGAACGATTTTGTTTAGTAGCACTTTAAAAGAGCTATTAAAGTACTACTTTTTAATATTAAAATAATAATTAATTAAAAAAATAAGTTTAAAGGAGCCAAACGAAATTCGTGGGGGAAAATGAAATTTTTAGCACAAACAGTAGCGTAAGCCTGAACCGTCGCTAATATAAGAAAATAAGAATTAATTAAGACAATAACTAATAAGGAGGCAAACGAAATTTGTTATGGGAAATGAATAATTTTTCAAAAACAATAGCGTCGGCCAGAACCGTCGCTAATATAAAAAAATAAATAATTATTTAAAATAATAACTAAAAAGGAGGCAAACTAAATTGGTGGGTATAATGAAATTTTCGCACAAACAGTAGCGTAGGTCCAAATAAACGTTTTGTCAACACCAGGTATTTTTCTCGAAAGCAAACCACTTTCAACATATTTTCATAACAAATGCACTCGAAGGACACATGCATTAAGTAGTGAAGAAGGAATGATTAAATGTATGTCCCTTTGTTCTTAGTCCGATGACGCTGGCTGTATAGGTTATCGCTCGAATGCTCACCTTCACTCATGAACTTTAGTTTTATTCGTGCGATATACTTTTGAAGTGAAATGGAGGAAAATGACTACTTAGGCGTATGCTCGTCTTATAAAGATTCTAATAAAGACAAAGAAGAGTGATCTCTTCTGTCTAAAAGGGTAAACCAACTTTGAAAGAGAAAATAGAGCAACATACAATATGCCATAAAACTTATTTAATAGCACTTTCTTTTGTTTTTGATAGCGCTGAAAAGCGCTATTAACCGTGCCACTAATGTGAACGATTTTGTTTAGTAGCACTTTAAATGAGCTATTAAAGTACTTGTTTTTAATATAAAAATAATAATTAATTAAAATAATAAGTTTAAAGGAGCCAAACGAAATTCGTGGGGGAAAATGAAAATTTTAGCACAAAAAGTAGCGTCGGCCTGAACCGTCGCTAATATAAGAAACTAAGAATTAATTAAGACAATAACTAATAAGGAGGCAAACGAAATTTTTTAGGGGAAATGAATATTTTTTAAAAAACAATAGCGTCGGCCTGAACCGTCGCTAATATAAAAAAATAAATAATTATTTAAAATAATAACTAAAAAGGAGGAAAACTAAATTGGTGGGTGTAATGAAATTTTCGCAAAAACATTAGCGTAGGTCCAAATAAATGTTTTGTCAACACCAGGTATTTTTCTCGAAATCAAACCATTTTCAAAATATTTTCATAACAAATGCACTCGAAGGACACATGCATTAAGTAGTGAAGAAGGAATGATTAAATTTATGTCCCGTTGTTCTTAGTCCGACGACGCTGGCTGTATAGGTTATCGCTCGAATGCTCACCTTCACTCATGAAATTTAGTTTTATTCGTGCTATATACTTTTAAAGTGAAATGGAGGAAAATGACTACATAGGCGTATGCTCCTCTTATAAAGATTCTAATAAAGACAAAGAAGAGTGATCTCTTCTGTCTAAAAGGGTAAACCAACTTTGAAAGAGAAAATAGAGCAACATACAATATGCCATAAAAGTTATTTAATAGCACTTTGTTTTGTTTTTGATAGCGCTGAAAAGCGCTATTAACCGCGCCACTAATGTGAACGATTTTGTTTAGTAGCACTTTAAATGAGCTATTAAAGTACTAGTTTTTAATATAAAAATAATAATTAATTAAAATAATAAGTTTAAAGGAGCCAAACGAAATTCGTGGGGGAAAATGAAAATTTTAGCACAAAAAGTAGCGTCGGCCTGAACCGTCGCTAATATAAGAAACTAAGAATTAATTAAGACAATAACTAATAAGGAGGCAAACGAAATTTTTTATGGGAAATGAATATTTTTTCAAAAACAATAGTGTCGGCCTCAATCGTCGCTAATATAAAAAAATAAATAATTATTTAAAATAATAACTAAAAAGGAGGAAAACTAAATTGGTGGGTGTAATGAAATTTTCGCACAAACAGTAGCGTAGGTCCAAATAAACGTTTTGTTAACACCAGGTAATTTTCTCGAAATCAAACCATTTTCAAAATATTTTCATAATAAATGCACTCGAAGGACACATGCATTAAGTAGTGAAGAAGGAATGATTAAATTTATGTCCCTTTATTCTTAGTCCGACGACGCTGGCTGTATAGGTTATCGCTCGAATGCTCACCTTCACTCAAGAACTTTAGTTTTATTCGTGCTATATACTTTTAAAGTGAAATGGAGGAAAATGACTACATAGGCGTATGCTCCTCTTATAAAGATTCTAATAAAGACAAAGAAGAGTGATCTCTTCTGTCTAAAAGGGTAAACCAACTTTGAAAGAGAAAATAGAGCAACATACAATATGCCATAATAGTTATTTAATAGCACTTTCTTTTGTTTTTGTTAGCGCTGAAAAGCGCTATTAACCGTGCCACTAATGTGAACGATTTTGTTTAGTAGCACTTTAAAAGAGCTATTAAAGTACTAATTTTTAATATTAAAATAATAATTAATTAAAAAAATAAGTTTAAAGGAGCCAAACGAAATTCGTGGGGGAAAATGAAATTTTTAGCACAAACAGTAGCGTAAGCCTGAACCGTCGCTAATATAAGAAAATAAGAATTAATTAAGACAATAACTAATAAGGAGGCAAACGAAATTTGTTATGGGAAATGAATAATTTTTCAAAAACAATAGCGTCGGCCTGAACCATCGCTAATATAAAAAAATAAATAATTATTTAAAATAATAACTAAAAAGGAGGCAAACTAAATTGGTGGGTATAATGAAATTTTCGCACAAACAGTAGCGTAGGTCCAAATAAACGTTTTGTCAACACCAGGTATTTTTCTCGAAAGCAAACCACTTTCAACATATTTTCATAACAAATGCACTCGAAGGACACATGCATTAAGTAGTGAAGAAGGAATGATTAAATGTATGTCCCTTTGTTCTTAGTCCGACGACGCTGGCTGTATAGGTTATCGCTCGAATGCTCACCTTCACTCATGAACTTTAGTTTTATTCGTGCGATATACTTTTGAAGTGAAATGGAGGAAAATGACTACTTAGGCGTATGCTCGTCTTATAAAGATTCTAATAAAGACAAAGAAGAGTGATCTCTTCTGTCTAAAAGGGTAAACCAACTTTGAAAGAGAAAATAGAGCAACATACAATATGCCATAAAACTTATTTAATAGCACTTTCTTTTGTTTCTGATAGCGCTGAAAAGCGCTATTAACCGTGCCACTAATGTGAACGATTTTGTTTAGTAGCACTTTAAATGAGCTATTAAAGTACTTGTTTTTAATATAAAAATAATAATTAATTAAAATAATAAGTTTAAAGGAGCCAAACGAAATTCGTGGGGGAAAATGAAAATTTTAGCACAAAAAGTAGCGTCGGCCTGAACCGTCGCTAATATAAGAAACTAAGAATTAATTAAGACAATAACTAATAAGGAGGCAAACGAAATTTTTTATGGGAAATGAATATTTTTTAAAAAACAATAGCGTCGGCCTGAACCGTCGCTAATATAAAAAAATAAATAATTATTTAAAATAATAACTAAAAAGGAGGAAAACTAAATTGGTGGGTGTAATGAAATTTTCGCACAAACATTAGCGTAGGTCCAAATAAATGTTTTGTCAACACCAGGTATTTTTCTCGAAATCAAACCATTTTCAAAATATTTTCATAACAAATGCACTCGAAGGACACATGCATTAAGTAGTGAAGAAGGAATGATTAAATTTATGTCCCTTTGTTCTTAGTCCGACGACGCTGGCTGTATAGGTTATCGCTCGAATGCTCACCTTCACTCATGAACTTTAGTTTTATTCGTGCTATATACTTTTAAAGTGAAATGGAGGAAAATGACTACATAGGCGTATGCTCCTCTTATAAAGATTCTAATAAAGACAAAGAAGAGTGATCTCTTCTGTCTAAAAGGGTAAACCAACTTTGAAAGAGAAAATAGAGCAACATACAATATGCCATAAAAGTTATTTAATAGCACTTTGTTTTGTTTTTGATAGCGCTGAAAAGCGCTATTAACCGCGCCACTAATGTGAACGATTTTGTTTAGTAGCACTTTAAATGAGCTATTAAAGTACTAGTTTTTAATATAAAAATAATAATTAATTAAAATAATAAGTTTAAAGGAGCCAAACGAAATTCGTGGGGGAAAATGAAAATTTTAGCACAAAAAGTAGCGTCGGCCTGAACCGTCGCTAATATAAGAAACTAAGAATTAATTAAGACAATAACTAATAAGGAGGCAAACGAAATTTTTTATGGGAAATGAATATTTTTTCAAAAACAATAGCGTCGGCCTCAATCGTCGCTAATATAAAAAAATAAATAATTATTTAAAATAATAACTAAAAAGGAGGAAAACTAAATTGGTGGGTGTAATGAAATTTTCGCACAAACAGTAGCGTAGGTCCAAATAAACGTTTTGTTAACACCAGGTAATTTTCTCGAAATCAAACCATTTTCAAAATATTTTCATAATAAATGCACTCGAAGGACACATGCATTAAGTAGTGAAGAAGGAATGATTAAATTTATGTCCCTTTATTCTTAGTCCGACGACGCTGGCTGTATAGGTTATCGCTCGAATGCTCACCTTCACTCAAGAACTTTAGTTTTATTCGTGCTATATACTTTTAAAGTGAAATGGAGGAAAATGACTACATAGGCGTATGCTCCTCTTATAAAGATTCTAATAAAGACAAAGAAGAGTGATCTCTTCTGTCTAAAAGGGTAAACCAACTTTGAAAGAGAAAATAGAGCAACATACAATATGCCATAATAGTTATTTAATAGCACTTTCTTTTGTTTTTGTTAGCGCTGAAAAGCGCTATTAGCCGTGCCACTAATGTGAACGATTTTGTTTAGTAGCACTTTAAAAGAGCTATTAAAGTACTAATTTTTAATATTAAAATAATAATTAATTAAAAAAATAAGTTTAAAGGAGCCAAACGAAATTCGTGGGGGAAAATTAAATTTTTAGCACAAACAGTAGCATAAGCCTGAACCGTCGCTAATATAAGAAAATAAGAATTAATTAAGACAATAACTAATAAGGAGGCAAACGAAATTTGTTATGGGAAATGAATAATTTTTCAAAAACAATAGCGTCGGCCTGAACCATCGCTAATATAAAAAAATAAATAATTATTTAAAATAATAACTAAAAAGGAGGCAAACTAAATTGGTGGGTGTAATGAAATTTTCGCACAAACATTAGCGTAGGTCCAAATAAACGTTTTGTCAACACCAGGTATTTTTCTCGAAAGCAAACCACTTTCAACATATTTTCATAACAAATGCACTCGAAGGACACATGCATTAAGTAGTGAAGAAGGAATGATTAAATGTATGTCCCTTTGTTCTTAGTCCGACAACGCTGGCTGTATAGGTTATCGCTCGAATGCTCACCTTCACTCATGAACTTTAGTTTTATTCGTGCGATATACTTTTGAAGTGAAATGGAGGAAAATGACTACTTAGGCGTATGCTCGTCTTATAAAGATTCTAATAAAGACAAAGAAGAGTGATCTCTTCTGTCTAAAAGGGTAAACCAACTTTGAAAGAGAAAATAGAGCAACATACAATATGCCATAAAACTTATTTAATAGCACTTTCTTTTGTTTTTGATAGCGCTGAAAAGCGCTATTAACCGTGCCACTAATGTGAACGATTTTGTTTAGTTGCACTTTAAATGAGCTATTAAAGTACTTGTTTTTAATATAAAAATAATAATTAATTAAAATAATAAGTTTAAAGGAGCCAAACGAAATTCGTGGGGGAAAATGAAAATTTTAGCACAAAAAGTAGCGTCGGCCTGAACCGTCGCTAATATAAGAAACTAAGAATTAATTAAGACAATAACTAATAAGGAGGCAAACGAAATTTTTTATGGGAAATGAATATTTTTTAAAAAACAATAGCGTCGGCCTGAATCGTCGCTAATATAAAAAAATAAATAATTATTTAAAATAATAACTAAAAAGGAGGAAAACTAAATTGGTGGGTGTAATGAAATTTTCGCACAAACATTAGCGTAGGTCCAAATAAACGTTTTGTCAACACCAGGTATTTTTCTCGAAATCAAACCATTTTCAAAATATTTTCATAACAAATGCACTCGAAGGACACATGCATTAAGTAGTGAAGAAGGAATGATTAAATTTATGTCCCTTTATTCTTAGTCCGACGACACTGGCTGTATAGGTTATCGTTCGAATGCTCACCTTCACTCAAGAACTTTAGTTTTATTCGTGCTATATACTTTTAAAGTGAAATGGAGGAAAATGACTACATAGGCGTATGCTCCTCTTATAAAGATTCTAATAAAGACAAAGAAGAGTGATCTCTTCTGTCTAAAAGGGTAAACCAACTTTGAAAGAGAAAATAGAGCAACATACAATATGCCATAATAGTTATTTAATAGCACTTTCTTTTGTTTTTGTTAGCGCTGAAAAGCGCTATTAACCGTGCCACTAATGTGAACGATTTTGTTTAGTAGCACTTTAAAAGAGCTATTAAAGTACTAATTTTTAATATTAAAATAATAATTAATTAAAAAAATAAGTTTAAAGGAGCCAAACGAAATTCGTGGGGGAAAATTAAATTTTTAGCACAAACAGTAGCATAAGCCTGAACCGTCGCTAATATAAGAAAATAAGAATTAATTAAGACAATAACTAATAAGGAGGCAAACGAAATTTGTTATGGGAAATGAATAATTTTTCAAAAACAATAGCGTCGGCCTGAACCATCGCTAATATAAAAAAATAAATAATTATTTAAAATAATAACTAAAAAGGAGGCAAACTAAATTGGTGGGTGTAATGAAATTTTCGCACAAACATTAGCGTAGGTCCAAATAAACGTTTTGTCAACACCAGGTATTTTTCTCGAAAGCAAACCACTTTCAACATATTTTCATAACAAATGCACTCGAAGGACACATGCATTAAGTAGTGAAGAAGGAATGATTAAATGTATGTCCCTTTGTTCTTAGTCCGACAATGCTGGCTGTATAGGTTATCGCTCGAATGCTCACCTTCACTCATGAACTTTAGTTTTATTCGTGCGATATACTTTTGAAGTGAAATGGAGGAAAATGACTACTTAGGCGTATGCTCGTCTTATAAAGATTCTAATAAAGACAAAGAAGAGTGATCTCTTCTGTCTAAAAGGGTAAACCAACTTTGAAAGAGAAAATAGAGCAACATACAATATGCCATAAAACTTATTTAATAGCACTTTCTTTTGTTTTTGATAGCACTGAAAAGCGCTATTAACCGTGCCACTAATGTGAACGATTTTGTTTAGTAGCACTTTAAATGAGCTATTAAAGTACTTGTTTTTAATATAAAAATAATAATTAATTAAAATAATAAGTTTAAAGGAGCCAAACGAAATTCGTGGGGGAAAATGAAAATTTTAGCACAAAAAGTAGCGTCGGCCTGAACCGTCGCTAATATAAGAAACTAAGAATTAATTAAGACAATAACTAATAAGGAGGCAAACGAAATTTTTTATGGGAAATGAATATTTTTTAAAAAACAATAGCGTCGGCCTGAACCGTCGCTAATATAAAAAAATAAATAATTATTTAAAATAATAACTAAAAAGGAGGAAAACTAAATTGGTGGGTGTAATGAAATTTTCGCACAAACATTAGCGTAGGTCCAAATAAATGTTTTGTCAACACCAGGTATTTTTCTCGAAATCAAACCATTTTCAAAATATTTTCATAACAAATGCACTCGAAGGACACATGCATTAAGTAGTGAAGAAGGAATGATTAAATTTATGTCCCTTTGTTCTTAGTCCGACGACGCTGGCTGTATAGGTTATCGCTCGAATGCTCACCTTCACTCATGAACTTTAGTTTTATTCGTGCTATATACTTTTAAAGTGAAATGGAGGAAAATGACTACATAGGCGTATGCTCCTCTTATAAAGATTCTAATAAAGACAAAGAAGAGTGATCTCTTCTGTCTAAAAGGGTAAACCAACTTTGAAAGAGAAAATAGAGCAACATACAATATGCCATAAAAGTTATTTAATAGCACTTTGTTTTGTTTTTGATAGCGCTGAAAAGCGCTATTAACCGCGCCACTAATGTGAACGATTTTGTTTAGTAGCACTTTAAATGAGCTATTAAAGTACTAGTTTTTAATATAAAAATAATAATTAATTAAAATAATAAGTTTAAAGGAGCCAAACGAAATTCGTGGGGGAAAATGAAAATTTTAGCACAAAAAGTAGCGTCGGCCTGAACCGTCGCTAATATAAGAAACTAAGAATTAATTAAGACAATAACTAATAAGGAGGCAAACGAAATTTTTTATGGGAAATGAATATTTTTTCAAAAACAATAGCGTCGGCCTCAACCGTCGCTAATATAAAAAAATAAATAATTATTTAAAATAATAACTAAAAAGGAGGAAAACTAAATTGGTGGGTGTAATGAAATTTTCGCACAAACAGTAGCGTAGGTCCAAATAAATGTTTTGTCAACACCAGGTATTTTTCTCGAAATCAAACCATTTTCAAAATATTTTCATAACAAATGCACTCGAAGGACACATGCATTAAGTAGTGAAGAAGGAATGATTAAATTTATGTCCCTTTGTTCTTAGTCCGACGACGCTGGCTGTATAGGTTATCGCTCGAATGCTCACCTTCACTCATGAACTTTAGTTTTATTCGTGCTATATACTTTTAAAGTGAAATGGAGGAAAATGACTACATAGGCGTATGCTCCTCTTATAAAGATTCTAATAAAGACAAAGAAGAGTGATCTCTTCTGTCTAAAAGGGTAAACCAACTTTGAAAGAGAAAATAGAGCAACATACAATATGCCATAAAAGTTATTTAATAGCACTTTGTTTTGTTTTTGATAGCGCTGAAAAGCGCTATTAACCGCGCCACTAATGTGAACGATTTTGTTTAGTAGCACTTTAAATGAGCTATTAAAGTACTAGTTTTTAATATAAAAATAATAATTAATTAAAATAATAAGTTTAAAGGAGCCAAACGAAATTCGTGGGGGAAAATGAAAATTTTAGCACAAAAAGTAGCGTCGGCCTGAACCGTCGCTAATATAAGAAACTAAGAATTAATTAAGACAATAACTAATAAGGAGGCAAACGAAATTTTTTATGGGAAATGAATATTTTTTCAAAAACAATAGCGTCGGCCTCAACCGTCGCTAATATAAAAAAATAAATAATTATTTAAAATAATAACTAAAAAGGAGGAAAACTAAATTGGTGGGTGTAATGAAATTTTCGCACAAACAGTAGCGTAGGTCCAAATAAACGTTTTGTTAACACCAGGTAATTTTCTCGAAATCAAACCATTTTCAAAATATTTTCATAATAAATGCACTCGAAGGACACATGCATTAAGTAGTGAAGAAGGAATGATTAAATTTATGTCCCTTTATTCTTAGTCTGACGACACTGGCTGTATAGGTTATCGCTCGAATGCTCACCTTCACTCAAGAACTTTAGTTTTATTCGTGGTATATACTTTTAAAGTGAAATGGAGGAAAATGACTACATAGGCGTATGCTCCTCTTATAAAGATTCTAATAAAGACAAAGAAGAGTGATCTCTTCTGTCTAAAAGGGTAAACCAACTTTGAAAGAGAAAATAGAGCAACATACAATATGCCATAATAGTTATTTAATAGCACTTTCTTTTGTTTTTGTTAGCGCTGAAAAGCGCTATTAACCGTGCCACTAATGTGACCGATTTTGTTTAGTAGCACTTTAAAAGAGCTATTAAAGTACTAATTTTTAATATTAAAATAATAATTAATTAAAAAAATAAGTTTAAAGGAGCCAAAAGAAATTCGTGGGGGAAAATGAAATTTTTAGCACAAACAGTAGCATAAGCCTGAACCGTCGCTAATATAAGAAAAGAAGAATTAATTAAGACAATAACTAATAAGGAGGCAAACGAAATTTGTTATGGGAAATGAATAATTTTTCAAAAACAATAGCGTCGGCCTGAACCATCGCTAATATAAAAAAATAAATAATTATTTAAAATAATAACTAAAAAGGAGGCAAACTAAATTGGTGGGTGTAATGAAATTTTCGCACAAACATTAGCGTAGGTCCAAATAAACGTTTTGTCAACACCAGGTATTTTTCTCGAAAGCAAACCACTTTCAACATATTTTCATAACAAATGCACTCGAAGGACACATGCATTAAGTAGTGAAGAAGGAATGATTAAATGTATGTCCCTTTGTTCTTACTCCGACAACGCTGGCTGTATAGGTTATCGCTCGAATGCTCACCTTCACTCATGAACTTTAGTTTTATTCGTGCGATATACTTTTGAAGTGAAATGGAGGAAAATGACTACTTAGGCGTATGCTCGTCTTATAAAGATTCTAATAAAGACAAAGAAGAGTGATCTCTTCTGTCTAAAAGGGTAAACCAACTTTGAAAGAGAAAATAGAGCAACATACAATATGCCATAAAACTTATTTAATAGCACTTTCTTTTGTTTTTGATAGCGCTGAAAAGCGCTATTAACCGTGCCACTAATGTGAACGATTTTGTTTAGTAGCACTTTAAATGAGCTATTAAAGTACTTGTTTTTAATATAAAAATAATAATTAATTAAAATAATAAGTTTAAAGGAGCCAAACGAAATTCGTGGGGGAAAATGAAAATTTTAGCACAAAAAGTAGCGTCGGCCTGAACCGTCGCTAATATAAGAAACTAAGAATTAATTAAGACAATAACTAATAAGGAGGCAAACAAAATTTTTTATGGGAAATGAATATTTTTTAAAAAACAATAGCGTCGGCCTGAACCGTCGCTAATATAAAAAAATAAATAATTATTTAAAATAATAACTAAAAAGGAGGAAAACTAAATTGGTGGGTGTAATGAAATTTTCGCACAAACATTAGCGTAGGTCTAAATAAACGTTTTGTCAACACCAGGTATTTTTCTCGAAATCAAACCATTTTCAAAATATTTTCATAACAAATGCACTCGAAGGACACATGCATTAAGTAGTGAAGAAGGAATGATTAAATTATGTCCATTTGTTCTTAGTCCGACGACGCTGGCTGTATAGGTTATCGCTCGAATGCTCACCTTCACTCATGAACTTTAGTTTTATTCGTGCTATATACTTTTAAAGTGAAATGGAGGAAAATGACTACATAGTCGTATGCTCCTCTTACAAAGATTCTAATAAAGACAAAGAAGAGTGATCTCTTCTGTCTAAAAGGGTAAACCAACTTTGAAAGAGAAAATAGAGCAACATACAATATGCCATAATAGTTATTTAATAGCACTTTCTTTTGTTTTTGTTAGCGCTGAAAAGCGCTATTAACCGTGCCGCTAATGTGAATGATTTTGTTTAGTAGCACTTTAAAAGAGCTATTAAAGTACTACTTTTTAATATTAAAATAATAATTAATTAAAAAAATAAGTTTAAAGGAGCCAAACGAAATTCGTGGGTGAAAATGAAATTTTTAGCATAAACAGTAGCGTAAGCCTGAACCGTCGCTAATATAAGAAAATAAGAATTAATTAAGACAATAACTAATAAGGAGGCGAACGAAATTTGTTATGGGAAATGAATAATTTTTCAAAAACAATATCGTCGGCCTGAACCGTCGCTAATATAAAAAAATAAATAATTATTTAAAATAATAACTAAAAAGGAGGCAAACTAAATTGGTGGGTATAATGAAATTTTCGCACAAACAGTAGCGTAGGTCCAAATAAACGTTTTGTCAACACCAGGTAATTTTCTCGAAATCAAACCACTTTCAACATATTTTCATATCAAATGCACTCGAAGGACACATGCATTAAGTAGTGAAGAAGGATTTGTTAAATGTATGTCCCTTTGTTCTTAGTCCGACGACGCTGGCTGTATAGGTTATCGCTCGAATGCTCACCTTCACTCATGAACTTTAGTTTTATTCGTGCTATATACTTTTAAAGTGAAATGGAGGAAAATGACTACATAGGCATATGCTCCTCTTATAAAGATTCTAATAAAGACAAAGAAGAGTGATCTCTTCTGTCTAAAAGGGTAAACCAACTTTGAAAGAGAAAATAGAGCAAAATACAATATGCCATATTAGTTATTTAAAAGCACTTTCTTTTGTTTTAGTTAGCGCTTTTCAGCGCTATTAACCGTGCCACTAATGTGAACGATTTTGTTTAGTAGCACTTTAAAAGAGCTGTTAAAGTACTACTTTTTAATATAAAAATAATAATTAATTAAAAAAATAAGTTTAAAGGAGCCAAACAAAATTCATGGGGGAAAATGAAATTTTTAGCACAAACAGTAGCGTAAGCCTGAACCGTCGCTAATATAAGAAAATAAGAATTAATTAAGACAATAACTAATAAGGAGGCAAACGAAATTTGTTATGGGAAATGAATAATTTTTCAAAAACAATAGCGTCGGCCTGAACCGTTGCTAATATAAAAAAATAAATAATTATTTAAAATAATAACTAAAAAGGAGGCAAACTAAATTGGTGGGTATAATGAAATTTTCGCACAAACAGTAGCGTAGGTCCAAATAAACATTTTGTCAACACCAGGTATTTTTCTCGAAAGCAAACCACTTTCAACATATTTTCATAACAAATGCACTCGAAGGACACATGCATTAAGTAGTGAAGAAGGAATGATTAAATGTATGTCCCTTTGTTCTTAGTCCGACGACGCTGGCTGTATAGGTTATCGCTCGAATGCTCACCTTCACTCATGAACTTTAGTTTTATTCGTGCTATATACTTTTGAAGTGAAATGGAGGAAAATGACTACTTAGGCGTATGCTCGTCTTATAAAGATTCTAATAAAGACAAAGAAGAGTGATCTCTTCTGTCTAAAAGGGTAAACCAACTTTGAAAGAGAAAATAGAGCAACATACAATATGCCATTATAGTTATTTAATAGCACTTTCTTTTGTTTTTGTTAGCGCTGAAAAGCGCTATTAACCGTGCCACTAATGTGAACGATTTTGTTTAGTAGCACTTTAAATGAGCTATTAAAGTACTAGTTTTTAATATAAAAATAATAATTAATTAAAATAATAAGTTTAAAGGAGCCAAATGAAATTCGTGGGGGAAAATGAAAATTTTAGCACAAAAAGTAGCGTCGGCCTGAACCGTCGCTAATATAAGAAACTAAGAATTAATTAAGACAATAACTAATAAGGAGGCAAACGAAATTTTTTATGGGAAATGAATATTTTTTAAAAAACAATAGCGTCGGCCTGAACCGTCGCTAATATAAAAAAGTAAATAATTATTTAAAATAATAACTAAAAAGGAGGAAAACTAAATTGGTGGGTGTAATGAAATTTTTGCACAAACAGTAGCGTAGGTCCAAATAAACGTTTTGTCAACACCAGGTATTTTTCTCGAAAGCAAACCACTTTCAACATATTTTCATAACAAATGCACTCGAAGGACACATGCATTAAGTAGTGAAGAAGGAATGATTAAATTTATGTCCCTTTGTTCTTAGTCCGACGACGCTGGCTGTATAGGTTATCGCTCGAATGCTCACCTTCACTCATGAACTTTAGTTTTATTCGTGCTATATACTTTTAAAGTGAAATGGAGGAAAATGACTACATAGGCGTATGCTCCTCTTATAAAGATTCTAATAAAGACAAAAAAGAGTGATCTCTTCTGTCTAAAAGGGTAAACCAACATTGAAAGAGAAAATAGAGCAACATACAATATGCCATAATAGTTATTTAATAGCACTTTCTTTTGTTTTTGTTAGCGCTGAAAAGCGCTATTAACCGTGCCACTAATGTGAACGATTTTGTTTAGTAGCACTTTAAAAGAGCTATTAAAGTACTACTTTTTAATATAAAAATAATAATTAATTAAAAAAATAAGTTTAAAGGAGCCAAACGAAATTCGTGGGGGAAAATGAAATTTTTAGCACAAACAGTAGCGTAAGCCTGAACCGTCGCTAATATAAGAAAATAAGAATTAATTAAGACAATAACTAATAAGGAGGCGAACGAAATTTGTTATGGGAAATGAATAATTTTTCAAAAACAATAGCGTCGGCCTGAACCGTCGCTAATATAAAAAAATAAATAATTATTTAAAATAATAACTAAAAATGAGGCAAACTAAATTGGTGGGTATAATGAAATTTTCGCACAAACAATAGCGTAGGTCCAAATAAACGTTTTGTCAACACCAGGTATTTTTCTCGAAAGCAAACCACTTTCAACATATTTTCATATCAAATGCACTCGAAGGACACATGCATTAAGTAGTGAAGAAGGATTTGTTAAATGTATGTCCCTTTGTTCTTAGTCCGACGACGCTGGCTGTATAGGTTATCGCTCGAATGCTCACCTTCACTCATGAACTTTAGTTTTATTCGTGCTATATACTTTTGAAGTGAAATGGAGGAAAATGACTACTTAGGCGTATGCTCGTCTTATAAAGATTCTAATAAAGACAAAGAAGAGTGATCTCTTTTGTCTAAAAGGGTAAACCAACTTTGAAATAGAAAATAGAGCTACATACAATATGCCATAAAAGTTATTTAATAGCACTTTCTTTTGTTTTTGATAGCGCTGAAAAGCGCTATTAACCGCGCCACTAATGTGAACGATTTTGTTTAGTAGCACTTTAAATGAGCTATTAAAGTACTAGTTTTTAATATAAAAATAATAATTAATTAAAATAATAAGTTTAAAGGAGCCAAACGAAATTCGTGGGGGAAAATGAAAATTTTAGCACAAAAAGTAGCGTCGGCCTGAACCGTCGCTAATATAAGAAACTAAGAATTAATTAAGACAATAACTAATAAGGAGGCAAACGAAATTTTTTATGGGAAATGAATATTTTTTCAAAAACAATAGCGTCGGCCTCAACCGTCGCTAATATAAAAAAATAAATAATTATTTAAAATAATAACTAAAAAGGAGGAAAACTAAATTGGTGGGTGTAATGAAATTTTCGCACAAACAGTAGCGTAGGTCCAAATAAACGTTTTGTCAACACCAGGTATTTTTCTCGAAATCAAACCATTTTCAAAATATTTTCATAACAAATGCACTCGAAGGACACATGCATTAAGTAGTGAAGAAGGAATGATTAAATTTATGTCCCTTTGTTCTTAGTCCGACGACGCTGGCTGTATAGGTTATCGCTCGAATGCTCACCTTCACTCAAGAACTTTAGTTTTATTCGTGCTATATACTTTTAAAGTGAAATGGAGGAAAATGACTACATAGGCATATGCTCCTCTTATAAAGATTCTAATAAAGACAAAGAAGAGTGATCTCTTCTGTCTAAAAGGGTAAACCAACTTTGAAAGAGAAAATAGAGCAAAATACAATATGCCATAATAGTTATTTAAAAGCACTTTCTTTTGTTTTAGTTAGCGCTTTTCAGCGCTATTAACCGTGCCACTAATGTGAACGATTTTGTTTAGTAGCACTTTAAAAGAGCTGTTAAAGTACTACTTTTCAATATAAAAATAATAATTAATTAAAAAAATAAGTTTAAAGGAGCCAAACGAAATTCATGGGGGAAAATGAAATTTTTAGCACAAACAGTAGCGTAAGCCTGAACCGTCGCTAATATAAGAAAATAAGAATTAATTAAGACAATAACTAATAAGGAGGCAAACGAAATTTGTTATGGGAAATGAATAATTTTTCAAAAACAATAGCGTCGGCCTGAACCGTTGCTAATATAAAAAAATAAATAATTATTTAAAATAATAACTAAAAAGGAGGCAAACTAAATTGGTGGGTATAATGAAATTTTCGCACAAACAGTAGCGTAGGTCCAAATAAACGTTTTGTCAACACCAGGTATTTTTCTCGAAAGCAAACCACTTTCAACATATTTTCATAACAAATGCACTCGAAGGACACATGCATTAAGTAGTGAAGAAGGAATGATTAAATGTATGTCCCTTTGTTCTTAGTCCGACGACGCTGGCTGTATAGGTTATCGCTCGAATGCTCACCTTCACTCATGAACTTTAGTTTTATTCGTGCTATATACTTTTGAAGTGAAATGGAGGAAAATGACTACTTAGGCGTATGCTCGTCTTATAAAGATTCTAATAAAGACAAAGAAGAGTGATCTCTTCTGTCTAAAAGGGTAAACCAACTTTGAAAGAGAAAATAGAGCAACATACAATATGCCATAATAGTTATTTAATAGCACTTTCTTTTGTTTTTGTTAGCGCTGAAAAGCGCTATTAACCGTGCCACTAATGTGAACGATTTTGTTTAGTAGCACTTTAAATGAGCTATTAAAGTACTAGTTTTTAATATAAAAATAATAATTAATTAAAAAAATAAGTTTAAAGGAGCCAAACGAAATTCGTGGGGGAAAATGAAATTTTTAGCACAAACAGTAACGTAAGCCTGAACCGTCGCTAATATAAGAAAATAAGAATTAATTAAGACAATAACTAATAAGGAGGCAAACGAAATTTGTTATGGGAAATGAATAATTTTTCAAAAACAATAGCGTCGGCCTGAACCGTCGCTAATATAAAAAAATAAATAATTATTTAAAATAATAACTAAAAAGGAGGAAAACTAAATTGGTGGGTATAATGAAATTTTCGCACAAACAGTAGCGTAGGTCCAAATAAACGTTTTGTCAACACCAAGTATTTTTCTCGAAAGCAAACCACTTTCAACATATTTTCATAACAAATGCACTCGAAGGACACATGCATTAAGTAGTGAAGAAGGAATGATTAAATGTATGTCCCTTTGTTCTTAGTCCGACGACGCTGGCTGTATAGGTTATCGCTCGAATGCTCACCTTCACTCATGAACTTTAGTTTTATTCGTGCTATATACTTTTAAAGTGAAATGGAGGAAAATGACTACATAGGCGTATGCTCCTCTTATAAAGATTCTAATAAAGACAAAGAAGAGTGATCTCTTCTGTCTAAAAGGGTAAACCAACATTGAAAGAGAAAATAGAGCAACATACAATATGCCATAATAGTTATTTAATAGCACTTTCTTTTGTTTTTGTTAGCGCTGAAAAGCGCTATTAACCGTGCCACTAATGTGAACGATTTTGTTTAGTAGCACTTTAAAAGAGCTATTAAAGTACTACTTTTTAATATAAAAATAATAATTAATTAAAAAAATAAGTTTAAAGGAGCCAAACGAAATTCGTGGGGGAAAATGAAATTTTTAGCACAAACAGTAGCGTAAGCCTGAACCGTCGCTAATATAAGAAAATAAGAATTAATTAAGACAATAACTAATAAGGAGGCAAACGAAATTTGTTATGGGAAATGAATAATTTTTCAAAAACAATAGCGTCGGCCTGAACCGTCGCTAATATAAAAAAATAAATAATTATTTAAAATAATAACTAAAAAGGAGGAAAACTAAATTGGTGGGTATAATGAAATTTTCGCACAAACAGTAGCGTAGGTCCAAATAAACGTTTTGTCAACACCAAGTATTTTTCTCGAAAGCAAACCACTTTCAACATATTTTCATAACAAATGCACTCGAAGGACACATGCATTAAGTAGTGAAGAAGGAATGATTAAATGTATGTCCCTTTGTTCTTAGTCCGACGACGCTGGCTGTATAGGTTATCGCTCGAATGCTCACCTTCACTCATGAACTTTAGTTTTATTCGTGCTATATACTTTTAAAGTGAAATGGAGGAAAATGACTACATAGGCGTATGCTCCTCTTATAAAGATTCTAATAAAGACAAAGAAGAGTGATCTCTTCTGTCTAAAAGGGTAAACCAACATTGAAAGAGAAAATAGAGCAACATACAATATGCCATAATAGTTATTTAATAGCACTTTCTTTTGTTTTTGTTAGCGCTGAAAAGCGCTATTAACCGTGCCACTAATGTGAACGATTTTGTTTAGTAGCACTTTAAAAGAGCTATTAAAGTACTACTTTTTAATATAAAAATAATAATTGATTAAAAAAATAAGTTTAAAGGAGCCAAACGAAATTCGTGGGGGAAAATGAAATTTTTAGCACAAACAGTAGGGTAAGCCTGAACCGTCGCTAATATAAGAAAATAAGAATTAATTAAGACAATAACTAATAAGGAGGCAAACGAAATTTGTTATGGGAAATGAATAATTTTTCAAAAACAATAGCGTCGGCCTGAACCGTCGCTAATATAAAAAAATAAATAATTATTTAAAATAATAACTAAAAAGGAGGAAAACTAAATTGGTGGGTATAATGAAATTTTCGCACAAACAGTAGCGTAGGTCCAAATAAACGTTTTGTCAACACCAGGTATTTTTCTCGAAAGCAAACCACTTTCAACATATTTTCATAACAAATGCACTCGAAGGACACATGCATTAAGTAGTGAAGAAGGAATGATTAAATGTATGTCCCTTTGTTCTTAGTCCGACGACGCTGGCTGTATAGGTTATCGCTCGAATGCTCACCTTCACTCATGAACTTTAGTTTTATTCGTGCTATATACTTTTAAAGTGAAATGGAGGAAAATGACTAAATAGGCGTATGCTCCTCTTATAAAGATTCTAATAAAGACAAAGAAGAGTGATCTCTTCTGTCTAAAAGGGTAAACCAACTTTGAAAGAGAAAATAGAGCAACATACAATATGCCATAATAGTTATTTAATAGCACTTTTTTTTTTTGTTAGCACTGAAAAGCGCTATTAACCGTGCCACTAATGTGAACGATTTTGTTTAGTAGCACTTTAAAAGAGCTATTAAAGTACTACTTTTTAATATTAAAATAATAATTAATTAAAAAAATAAGTTTAAAGGAGCCAAACGAAATTCGTGGGGGAAAATGAAATTTTTAGCACAAACAGTAGCGTAAGCCTGAACCGTCGCTAATATAAGAAAATAAGAATTAATTAAGACAATAACTAATAAGGAGGCGAACGAAATTTGTTAAGGGAAATGAATAATTTTTCAAAAACAATAGCGTCGGCCTGAACCGTCGCTAATATAAAAAAATAAATAATTATTTAAAATAATAACTAAAAAGGAGGCAAACTAAATTGGTGGGTATAATGAAATTTTCGCACAAACAGTAGCGTAGGTCCAAATAAACGTTTTGTCAACACCAGGTATTTTTCTCGAAAGCAAACCACTTTCAACATATTTTCATAACAAATGCACTCGAAGGACACATGCATTAAGTAGTGAAGAAGGAATGATTAAATGTATGTCCCTTTGTTCTTAGTCCGACGACGCTGGCTGTATAGGTTATTGCTCGAATGCTCACCTTCACTCATGAACTTTAGTTTTATTCGTGCTATATACTTTTAAAGTGAAATGGAGGAAAATGACTACATAGGCGTATGCTCCTCTTATAAAGATTCTAATAAAGACAAAGAAGAGTGATCTCTTCTGTCTAAAAGGGTAAACCAACATTGAAAGAGAAAATAGAGCAACATACAATATGCCATAATAGTTATTTAATAGCACTTTCTTTTGTTTTTGTTAGCGCTGAAAAGCGCTATTAACCGTGCCACTAATGTGAACGATTTTGTTTAGTAGCACTTTAAAAGAGCTATTAAAGTACTACTTTTTAATATAAAAATAATAATTGATTAAAAAAATAAGTTTAAAGGAGCCAAACGAAATTCGTGGGGGAAAATGAAATTTTTAGCACAAACAGTAGGGTAAGCCTGAACCGTCGCTAATATAAGAAAATAAGAATTAATTAAGACAATAACTAATAAGGAGGCAAACGAAATTTGTTATGGGAAATGAATAATTTTTCAAAAACAATAGCGTCGGCCTGAACCGTCGCTAATATAAAAAAATAAATAATTATTTAAAATAATAACTAAAAAGGAGGAAAACTAAATTGGTGGGTATAATGAAATTTTCGCACAAACAGTAGCGAAGGTCCAAATAAACGTTTTGTCAACACCAGGTATTTTTCTCGAAAGCAAACCACTTTCAACATATTTTCATAACAAATGCACTCGAAGGACACATGCATTAAGTAGTGAAGAAGGAATGATTAAATGTATGTCCCTTTGTTCTTAGTCCGACGACGCTGGCTGTATAGGTTATCGCTCGAATGCTCACCTTCACTCATGAACTTTAGTTTTATTCGTGCTATATACTTTTAAAGTGAAATGGAGGAAAATGACTAAATAGGCGTATGCTCCTCTTATAAAGATTCTAATAAAGACAAAGAAGAGTGATCTCTTCTGTCTAAAAGGGTAAACCAACTTTGAAAGAGAAAATAGAGCAACATACAATATGCCATAATAGTTATTTAATAGCACTTTTTTTTTTGTTAGCACTGAAAAGCGCTATTAACCGTGCCACTAATGTGAACGATTTTGTTTAGTAGCACTTTAAAAGAGCTATTAAAGTACTACTTTTTAATATTAAAATAATAATTAATTAAAAAAATAAGTTTAAAGGAGCCAAACGAAATTCGTGGGGGAAAATGAAATTTTTAGCACAAACAGTAGCGTAAGCCTGAACCGTCGCTAATATAAGAAAATAAGAATTAATTAAGACAATAACTAATAAGGAGGCGAACGAAATTTGTTAAGGGAAATGAATAATTTTTCAAAAACAATAGCGTCGGCCTGAACCGTCGCTAATATAAAAAAATAAATAATTATTTAAAATAATAACTAAAAAGGAGGCAAACTAAATTGGTGGGTATAATGAAATTTTCGCACAAACAGTAGCGTAGGTCCAAATAAACGTTTTGTCAACACCAGGTATTTTTCTCGAAAGCAAACCACTTTCAACATATTTTCATAACAAATGCACTCGAAGGACACATGCATTAAGTAGTGAAGAAGGAATGATTAAATGTATGTCCCTTTGTTCTTAGTCCGACGACGCTGGCTGTATAGGTTATTGCTCGAATGCTCACCTTCACTCATGAACTTTAGTTTTATTCGTGCTATATACTTTTAAAGTGAAATGGAGGAAAATGACTACATAGGCGTATGCTCCTCTTATAAAGATTCTAATAAAGACAAAGAAGAGTGATCTCTTCTGTCTAAAAGGGTAAACCAACATTGAAAGAGAAAATAGAGCAACATACAATATGCCATAATAGTTATTTAATAGCACTTTCTTTTGTTTTTGTTAGCGCTGAAAAGCGCTATTAACCGTGCCACTAATGTGAACGATTTTGTTTAGTAGCACTTTAAAAGAGCTATTAAAGTACCACTTTTTAATATAAAAATAATAATTGATTAAAAAAATAAGTTTAAAGGAGCCAAACGAAATTCGTGGGGGAAAATGAAATTTTTAGCACAAACAGTAGGGTAAGCCTGAACCATCGCTAATATAAGAAAATAAGAATTAATTAAGACAATAACTAATAAGGAGGCAAACGAAATTTGTTATGGGAAATGAATAATTTTTCAAAAACAATAGCGTCGGCCTGAACCGTCGCTAATATAAAAAAATAAATAATTATTTAAAATAATAACTAAAAAGGAGGAAAACTAAATTGGTGGGTATAATGAAATTTTCGCACAAACAGTAGCGTAGGTCCAAATAAACGTTTTGTCAACACCAGGTATTTTTCTCGAAAGCAAACCACTTTCAACATATTTTCATAACAAATGCACTCGAAGGACACATGCATTAAGTAGTGAAGAAGGAATGATTAAATGTATGTCCCTTTGTTCTTAGTCCGACGACGCTGGCTGTATAGGTTATCGCTCGAATGCTCACCTTCACTCATGAACTTTAGTTTTATTCGTGCTATATACTTTTAAAGTGAAATGGAGGAAAATGACTAAATAGGCGTATGCTCCTCTTATAAAGATTCTAATAAAGACAAAGAAGAGTGATCTCTTCTGTCTAAAAGGGTAAACCAACTTTGAAAGAGAAAATAGAGCAACATACAATATGCCATAATAGTTATTTAATAGCACTTTTTTTTTTTGTTAGCACTGAAAAGCGCTATTAACCGTGCCACTAATGTGAACGATTTTGTTTAGTAGCACTTTAAAAGAGCTATTAAAGTACTACTTTTTAATATTAAAATAATAATTAATTAAAAAAATAAGTTTAAAGGAGCCAAACGAAATTCGTGGGGGAAAATGAAATTTTTAGCACAAACAGTAGCGTAAGCCTGAACCGTCGCTAATATAAGAAAATAAGAATTAATTAAGACAATAACTAATAAGGAGGCGAACGAAATTTGTTAAGGGAAATGAATAATTTTTCAAAAACAATAGCGTCGGCCTGAACCGTCGCTAATATAAAAAAATAAATAATTATTTAAAATAATAACTAAAAAGGAGGCAAACTAAATTGGTGGGTATAATGAAATTTTCGCACAAACAGTAGCGTAGGTCCAAATAAACGTTTTGTCAACACCAGGTATTTTTCTCGAAAGCAAACCACTTTCAACATATTTTCATATCAAATGCACTCGAAGGACACATGCATTAAGTAGTGAAGAAGGATTGATTAAATGTATGTCCCTTTGTTCTTAGTCCGACGACGCTGGCTGTATAGGTTATCGCTCGAATGCTCACCTTCACTCATGAACTTTAGTTTTATTCGTGCTATATACTTTTAAAGTGAAATGGAGGAAAATGACTACATAGGCGTATGCTCGTCTTATAAAGATTCTAATACAGACAAAGAAGAGTGATCTCTTATGTCCAAAAGGGTAAACCAACTTTCAAAGAGATAATAGAGCAACCGACAATATTCCATAAAAGTTATTTAATAGCACTTTCTTTTGTTTTTGATGGCGCTGAAAAGCGCTATTAACCGTGCCACTAATGTGAACGATTTTGTTTAGTAGCACTTTAAAAGAGCTATTAAAGTACTAGTTTTTAATATAAAAATAATAATTAATTAAAAGAATAAGTTTAAAGGAGCCAAACGAAATTCGTGGGGGAAAATGAAAATTTTAGCACAAAAAGTAGCGTCGGCCTGAACCGTCGCTAATATAAGAAAATAAGAATTAATTAAGACAATAACTAATAAGGAGGCAAACGAAATTTGTTATGGGAAATGAATATTTTTTCAAAAACAATAGCATCGGCCTGAACCGTCGCTAATATAAAAAAATAAATAATTTTGTAAAATAATAACTAAAAAGGAGGCAAACTAAATTGGTGGGTCTAATGAAATTTTCGTACAAACAGTAACGTAGGTCCAAATAAACGTTTTGTCAACACCAGGTATTTTTCTCGAAATCACACCACTTTCAACATATTTTCATAACAAATGCACTCGAAGGACACATGCATTAAGTAGTGAAGAAGGAATGATTAAATGTATGTCCCTTTGTTCTTAGTCCGACGACGCTGGCTGTATAGGTTATCGCTCGAATGCTCACCTTCACTCATGAACTTTAGTTTTATTCGTGCTATATACTTTTGAAGTGAAATGGAGGAAAATGACTACTTAGGCGTATGCTCGTCTTATAAAGATTCTAATAAAGACAAAGAAGAGTGATCTCTTCTGTCTAAAAGGGTAAACCAACTTTGAAAGAGAAAATAGAGCAACATACAATATGCCATAAAAGTTATTTAATAGCACTTTCTTTTGTTTTTGATAGCGCTGAAAAGCGCTATTAACCGCGCCACTAATGTGAACGATTTTGTTTAGTAGCACTTTAAAAGAGCTATTAAAGTACTACTTTTTCATATAAAAATAATAATTAATTAAAAAAATAAGTTTAAAGGAGCCAAGCGAAATTCGTGGGGGAAAATGAAATTTTTAGCACAAACAGTAGCGTAAGCCTGAACCGTCGCTAATATAAGAAAATAAGAATTAATTAAGACAATAACTAATAAGGAGGCAAACGAAATTTGTTATGGGAAATGAATAATTTTTCAAAAACAATAGCGTCGGCCTGAACCGTCGCTAATATAAAAAAATAAATAATTATTTAAAATAATAACTAAAAAGGAGGCAAACTAAATTGGTGGGTATAATGAAATTTTCGCACAAACAGTAGCGTAGGTCCAAATAAATGTTTTGTCAACACCAGGTATTTTTCTCGAAAGCAAACCACTTTCAACATATTTTCATAACAAATGCACTCGAAGGACACATGCATTAAGTAGTGAAGAAGGAATGATTAAATGTATGTCCCTTTGTTCTTAGTCCGACGACGCTGGCTGTATAGGTTATCGCTCGAATGCTCACCTTCACTCATGAACTTTAGTTTTATTCGTGCTATATACTTTTGAAGTGAAATGGAGGAAAATGACTACTTAGGCGTATGCTCGTCTTATAAAGATTCTAATAAAGACAAAGAAGAGTGATCTCTTTTGTCCAAAAGGGTAAACCAACTTTCAAAGAGATAATAGAGCAACCGACAATATTCCATAAAAGTTATTTAATAGCACTTTCTTTTGTTTTTGATAGCGCTGAAAAGCGCTATTAACCGTGCCACTAATGTGAACGATTTTGTTTAGTAGCACTTTAAAAGAGCTATTAAAGTACTAGTTTTTAATATAAAAATAATAATTAATTAAAACAATAAGTTTAAAGGAGCCAAACGAAATTCGTGGGGGAAAATGAAAATTTTAGCACAAAAAGTAGCGTCGGCCTGAACCGTCGCTAATATAAGAAAATAAGAATTAATTAAGACAATAACTAATAAGGAGGCAAACGAAATTTGTTATAGGAAATGAATATTTTTTCAAAAACAATAGCATCGGCCTGAACCGTCGCTAATATAAAAAAATAAATAATTATTTAAAATAATAACTAAAAAGGAGGCAAACTAAATTGGTGGGTCTAATGAAATTTTCGCACAAACAGTAACGTAGGTCCAAATAAACGTTTTGTCAACACCAGGTATTTTTCTCGAAATCAAACCACTTTCAACATATTTTCATAACAAATGCACTCGAAGGACACATGCATTAAGTAGTGAAGAAGGAATGATTAAATGTATGTCCCTTTGTTCTAAGTCCGACGACGCTGGCTGTATAGGTTATCGCTCGAATGCTCACCTTCACTCATGAACTTTAGTTTTATTCGTGCTATATACTTTTGAAGTGAAATGGAGGAAAATGACTACTTAGGCGTATGCTCGTCTTATAAAGATTCTAATAAAGACAAAGAAGAGTGATATCTTCTGTCTAAAAGGGTAAACCAACTTTGAAAGAGAAAATAGAGCAACATACAATATGCCATAAAAGTTATTTAATAGCACTTTCTTTTGTTTTTGATAGCGCTGAAAAGCGCTATTAACCGCGCCACTAATGTGAACGATTTTGTTTAGTAGCACTTTAAATGAGCTATTAAAGTACTTGTTTTTAATATAAAAATAATAATTAATTAAAATAATAAGTTTAAAGGAGCCAAACGAAATTCGTGGGGGAAAATGAAATTTTTAGCACAAACAGTAGCGTAAGCCTGAACCGTCGCTAATATAAGAAAATAAGAATTAATTAAGACAATAACTAATAAGGAGGCGAACAAAATTTGTTAAGGGAAATGAATAATTTTTCAATAACAATAGCGTCGTCCTGAACCGTCGCTAATATAAAAAAATAAATAATTATTTAAAATAATAACTAAAAAGGAGGCAAACTAAATTGGTGGGTATAATGAAATTTTCGCACAAACAGTAGCGTAGGTCCAAATAAACGTTTTGTCAACACCAGGTATTTTTCTCGAAAGCAAACCACTTTCAACATATTTTCATATCAAATGCACTCGAAGGACACATGCATTAAGTAGCGAAGAAGGATTGATTAAATGTATGTCCCTTTGTTCTTAGTCCGACGACGCTGGCTGTATAGGTTATCGCTCGAATGCTCAGCTTCACTCATGAACTTTAGTTTTATTCGTGCTATATACTTTTAAAGTGAAATGGAGGAAAATGACTACTTAGGCGTATGCTCGTCTTATAAAGATTCTAATAAAGACAAAGAAGAGTGATCTCTTCTGTCCAAAAGGGTAAACCAACTTTCAAAGAGATAATAGAGCAACCGACAATATTCCATAAAAGTTATCTAATAGCACTTTCTTTTGTTTTTGATAGCGCTGAAAAGCGCTATTAACCGCGCCACTAATGTGAACGATTTTGTTTAGTAGCACTTTAAATGAGCTATTAAAGTACTTGTTTTTAATATAAAAATAATAATTAATTAAAATAATAAGTTTAAAGGAGCCAAACGAAATTCGTGGGGGAAAATGAAAATTTTAGCACAAAAAGTAGCGTCGGCCTGAATCATCGCTAATATAAGAAACTAAGAATTAATTAAGACAATAACTAATAAGGAGGCAAACGAAATTTTTTATGGGAAATGAATATTTTTTCAAAAACAATAGCATCGGCCTGAACCGTCGTTAATATAAAAAAATAAATAATTATTTAAAATAATAACTAAAAAGGAGGAAAACTAAATTGGTGGGTGTAATGAAATTTTCGCACAAACAGTAGCGTAGGTCCAAATAAACATTTTGTCAACACCAGGTAATTTTCTCGAAATCAAACCATTTTCAAAATATTTTCATAACAAATGCACTCGAAGGACACATGCATTAAGTAGTAAAGAAGGAATGATTAAATTTATGTCCCTTTGTTCTTAGTCCGACGACGCTGGCTATATAGGTTATCGCTCGAATGCTCACCTTCACTCAAGAACTTTAGTTTTATTCGTGTTATATACTTTTAAAGTGAAATGGAGGAAAATGACTACATAGGCGTATGCTCCTCTTATAAAGATTCTAATATAGAGAAAGAAGAGTGATCTCTTCTGTCTAAAAGGGTAAACCAACTTTGAAAGCGAAAATAGAGCAACATACAATATGCCATGATAGTTTTTTAATAACACTTTCTTTTGTTTTTGTTAGCGCTGAAAAGCGCTATTAACCGTGCCACTAATGTGAACGATTTTGTTTAGTAGCACTTCAAATGAGCTATTAAAGTACTAGTTTTTAATATAAAAATAATAATTAATTAAAAAAATAAGTTTAAAGGAGCCAAACGAAATTCATGGGGGAAAATGAAATTTTTAGCACAAACAGTAGCGTAAGCCTGAACCGTCGCTAATATAAGAAAATAAGAATTAATTAAGACAATAACTAATAAGGAGGCAAACGAAATTTGTTATGGGAAATGAATAATTTTTCAAAAACAATAGCGTCGGCCTGAACCGTCGCTAATATAAATAAAAAATAATTATTTAAAATAATAACTAAAAAGGAGGCAAACTAAATTGGTGGGTATAATGAAATTTTCGCACAAACAGTAGCGTAGGTCCAAATAAACGTTTTGTCAACACCAGGTATTTTTCTCGAAAGCAAACCACTTTCAACATATTTTCATAACAAATGCACTCGAAGGACACATGCATTAAGTAGTGAAGAAGGAATGATTAAATGTATGTCCCTTTGTTCTTAGTCCGACGACGCTGGCTGTATAGGTTATCGCTCGAATGCTCACCTTCACTCATGAACTTTAGTTTTATTCGTGCTATATACTTTTGAAGTGAAATGGAGGATAATGACTACGTAGGCGTATGCTCGTCTTATAAAGATTCTAATAAAGACAAAGAAGAGTGATCTCTTCTGTCTAAAAGGGTAAACCAACTTTGAAAGAGAAAATAGAGCAACATACAATATGCCATAAAAGTTATTTAATAGCACTTTCTTTTGTTTTTGATAGCGCTGAAAAGTACTATTAACCGTGCCACTAATGTGAACGATTTTGTTTAGTAGAACTTTAAATGAGCTATTAAAGTACTAGTTTTTAATATAAAAAAATAATTAATTAAAACAATAAATTTAAAGGAGCCAAACGAAATTCGTGGGGGAAAATGAAAATTTTAGCACAAAAAGTAGCGTCGGCCTGAACCGTCGCAAATATAAGAAAATAAGAATTAATTAAGACAATAACTAATAAGGAGGCAAACGAAATTTGTTATGGGAAATGAATATTTTTTCAAAAACAATAGCGTCGGCCAGAACCGTCGCTAATATAAAAAAATAAATTATTATTTAAAATAATAACTAAAAAGGAGGCAAACTAAATTGGTGGGTATAATGAAATTTTCGCACACACAGTAACGTAGGTCCAAATAAACGTTTTGTCAACACCAGGTATTTTTCTCGAAATCAAACCACTTTCAACATATTTTCATAAAAAATTCACTCGAAGGACACATGCGTTAAGTAGTGAAGAAGGAATGATTAAATGTATGTCCCTTTGTTCTTGGTCCGGCGACACTGGTTGTATAAGTTATCGCTCGAATGCTCAGCTTCACTCATGAACTTTAGTTTTATTCGTGCTATATACTTTTAAAGTGAAATGGAGGAAAATGACTACTTAGGCGTATGCTCGACTTATAAAGATTCTAATAAAGACAAAGAAGAGTGATCTCTTCTGTCCAAAAGGGTAAACAACCTTTCAAAGAGATAATAGAGCAACCGACAATATTCCATAAAAGTTATTTAATAGCACTTTCTTTTGTTTTTGATAGCGCTGAAAAGCGCTATTAACCGTGCCACTAATGTGAACGATTTTGTTTAGTAGCACTTTAAAAGAGCTATTAAAGTACTAGTTTTTAATATAAAAATAATAATTAATTAAAACAATAAGTTTAAAGGATCCAAACGAAATTCGTGGGTGAAAATGAAAATTTTAGCACAAAAAGTAGCGTCGGCCTGAACCGTCGCTAATATAAGAAAATAAGAATTAATTAAGACAATAACTAATAAGGAGGCAAACGAAATTTGTTATGGGAAATGAATATTTTTTCAAAAACAATAGCATCGGCCTGAACCGTCGCTAATATAAAAAAATAAATAATTATTTAAAATAATAACTAAAAAGGAGGCAAACTAAATTGGTGGGTATAATGAAATTTTCGTACAAACAGTAACTTAGGTCCAAATAAACGTTTTTTCAACACCAGGTATTTTTCTCGAAATCAAACCACTTTCAACATATTTTCATAACAAATGCACTCGAAGGACACATGCATTAAGTAGTGAAGAAGGAATGATTAAATGTATGTCCCTTTTTTCTTAGTCCGACGACACTGGCTGTATAGGTTATCGCTCGAATGCTCAGCTTCACTCATGAACTTTAGTTTTATTCGTGTTATATACTTTTAAAGTGAAATGGAGGAAAATGACTACGTAGGCGTATGCTCCTCTTATAAAGATTCTAATAAACACATAGAAGAGTGATCTCTTCTGTCCAAAAGGGTAAACCAACTTTGAAAGAGAAAATAGAGCAACCAAAAATATGCCATAAAAGTTATTTAATAACACTTTCTTTTGTTTTTGATAGCGCTGAAAAGCGCTATTAACCGTGCCACTAATGTGAACGATTTTGTTTAGTAGCACTTTAAAAGAGCTATTAAAGTATTAGTTTTTAATATAAAACTAATAATTATTAAAACAATAAGTTTAAAGGAGCCAAACAAAATTCGTGGGGGAAAATGAAAATTTTAGCACAAACAGTAGCGTCGGCCTGAACCGTCGCTAATATAAGAAAATAAGAATTAATTAAGACATTAACTAATAAGGAGGCAAACAAAATTTGTTATGGGAAATAAATATTTTTTCAAAAACAATAGCGTCGGCTTGAACCGTTGCTAATATAAAAAAATAAATAATTATTTAAAGTAATAACTAAAAAGGAGGCAAACTAAATTGGTACGTATAATGAAATTTTCGCACAAAAAGTAGCGTAGGTCCAAATAAACGTTTTGTCAATACCGAGTATTTTTCTCGAAATCAAACCATTTTCAAAATATTTTCATAACAAATGCACTCGAAGGACACATGCATTATGTAGTGAAGAAGGAATGATTAAATGTATGTCCCTTTGTTCTTAGTCCGACATTGTTGGCAGTATAGGTTATCACTCGAATGCTCACCTTCACTGGTGAACTTTAGTTTTATTCGTGCTATATACTTTTGAAGTGAAATAGAGGAAAATGACTACTTAGGCGTATGCTCCTCTTATTAAGATTCTAATAAAGAGAAAGAAGAGTGATCTCTTCTGTCCAAAATGGTAAACCAACTTTGAAAGAGAAAATAGAGCAACAGACAATATGCCATAAAAGTTACTTAATTGCACTTTCTTTTGTTTTTGATAGCACTGAAAAGCGCCATTAACCGGTTCACTAATGTGAACAATTGTGTTTAATAGCACTTTAAAAGAGATATTAAAGTACTAGTTTTTAATATAAAAATAATAATTAATTAAAAGAATAAGTTTAAAGGAGCCAAACGAAATTCGTGGGGGAAAATGAAAATTTTAGCACAAACAGTAGCGTCGTCCTGAACCGTCGCTAATATAAGAAAATAAGAATAAATTAAGACAATAACTAATATGGAGGCAAACGAAATTTGTTATGGGAAATGAATATTTTTTCAAAAACAATAGCGTCGGCCTGAACCGTCACCAATCTAAAAAAATAAATAATTATTTAAAATAATAACTAAAAAGGAGGCAAACTAAATTGGTGGGTATAATGAAATTTTCGCACAAACAGTAGGGTAGGTCCAAATAAACGTTTTGTCAACACCAGGTATTTTTCCCGAAATCAAACCACTTTCAACATATTTTAATAACAAATGCACTCGAAGGACACATGCATTAAGTAGTGCCGAAGGAATGATTAAATGTATATCCCTTTGTTCTTAGTCCGACGACGCTGGCTGTATAGGTTATCGCTCGAATGCTCACCTTCACTCATGAACTTTAGTTTTATTCGTGCTATATACTTTTGAAGTGAAATGGAGGAAAATGACTACTTAGGCGTATGCTCGTCTTATAAAGATTCTAATAAATACAAAGAAGAGTGATATCTTCTGTCTAAAAGGGTAAACCAACTTTGAAAGAGAAAATAGAGCAACATACAATATGCCATAAAAGTTATTTAATAGCACTTTCTTTTGTTTTTGTTAGTGCTGAAAAGCGCTACTAACCGTGCCACTAATGTGAACGATTTTATTTAATAGCACTTTAAAAGAGCTATTAAAGTACTAGTTTTTAATATAAAAATAATAATTAGTTAAAACCATAAGTTTAAAGGAGCCAAACAAAATTCGTGGGGGAAATTGAAAATTTTAGCACAAACAATAGCGTCGGCCTGAACCGTCGCTAATATAAGAAAATAAGAATTAATTAAGACAATAACTAACAAGGAGGCAAACGAAATTTGTTATGGGAAATGAATATTTTTTCAAAAACAATAGCGTCGGCCTGAACTGTCGTTAATATAAAAAATTAAATAATTATTTAAAATAATAACTAAAAAGGAGGCAAACTAAATTGGTGGGTTAAATGAAATTTTCGCACAAAAAGTAGCGTAGGTCCAAATAAACGTTTTGTCAACACCAGGTATTTTTCTCGAAATCAAACCATTTTCAAAATATTTTCATAACAAATGCACTCGAAGGACACATGCATTATGTAGTGAAGAAGGAATGATTAAATGTATGTCCCTTTGTTCTTAGTCCGACATTGCTGGCAGTATAGGTTATCACTCGAATTCTCACCTTCACTCATGAACTTTAGTTTAATTCGTGCTATATACTTTTGAAGTGAAATGGAGGAAAATGACTACTTAGGCGTATGCTCCTCTTATTAAGATTCTAATAAAGACAAAGAAGAGTGATCTCTTCTGTCCAAAAGGGTAAACCAACTATGAAAGAGAAAATAGAGCAACAGACAATATGCCGTAAAAGTTATTTAATAGCACTTTCTTTTGTTTTTGATAGCGCTGAAAAGCGCCATTAACCGTGCCACTAATGTGAACAATTGTGTTTAATAGCACTTTAAAAGAGCTATTAAAGTACTAGTTTTTAATATAAAAATAATAATTAATTAAAACAATAAGTTTAAAGGAGCCAAACGAAATTCGTGGGGGAAAATGAAAATTTTAGCACAAAAAGTAGCGTCGGCCTGAACCGTCGCTAATATAAGAAAATAAGAATTAATTAAGACAATAACTAATAAGGAGGCAAACGAAATTTGTTATGGGAAATGAATATTTTTTCAAAAACAATAGCATCGGCCTGAACCGTCGCTAATATAAAAAAATAAATAATTATTTAAAATAATAACTAAAAAGGAGGCAAACTAAATTGGTGGGTATAATGAAATTTTCGTACAAACAGTAACGTAGGTCCAAATAAACGTTTTGTCAACACCAGGTATTTTTCTCGAAATCAAACCACTTTCAACATATTTTCATAACAAATGCACTCGAAGGACACATGCATTAAGTAGTGAAGAAGGAATGATTAAATGTATGTCCCTTTGTTCTTAGTCCGACGACGCTGGCTGTATAGGTTATCGCTCGAATGCTCACCTTCACTCATGAACTTTAGTTTTATTCGTGCTATATACTTTTGAAGTGAAATGGAGGAAAATGACTACTTAGGCGTATGCTCGTCTTATAAAGATTCTAAAAAAGACAAAGAAGAGTGATCTCTTCTGTCTAAAAGGGTAAACCAACTTTGAAAGAGAAAATAGAGCAACATACAATATGCCATAAAAGTTATTTAATGGCACTTTCTTTTGTTTTTGATAGCGCTGAAAAGTGCTATTAACCGTGCCACTAATGTGAACGATTTTGTTTAGTAGAACTTTAAATGAGCTATTAAAGTACTAGTTTTTAATATAAAAATAATAATTAATTAAAACAATAAGTTTAAAGGAGCCAAACGAAATTCGTGGGGGAAAATGAAAATTTTAGCACAAAAAGTAGCGTCGGCCTGAACCGTCGCTAATATAAGAAAATAAGAATTAATTAAGACAATACCTAATAAGGAGGCAAACGAAATTTGTAATTGGAAATGAATATTTTTTCAAAAACAATAGCGTCGACCTGAACCGTCGCTAATATAAAAAAATAAATTATTATTTAAAATAATAACTAAAAAGGAGGCAAACTAAATTGGTGGGTATAATGAAATTTTCGCACACACAGTAACGTAGGTCCAAATAAACGTTTTGTCAACACCAGGTATTTTTCTCGAAATCAAACCACTTTCAACATATTTTCATAAAAAATGCACTCGAAGGACACATGCATTAAGTAGTGAAGAAGGAATGATTAAATGTATGTCCCTTTGTTCTTGGTCCGGCGACACTGGTTGTATAAGTTATCGCTCGAATGCTCAGCTTCACTCATGAACTTTAGTTTTATTCGTGCTATATACTTTTAAAGTGAAATGGAGGAAAATGACTACTTAGGCATATGCTCGACTTATAAAGATTCTAATAAAGACAAAGAAGAGTGATCTCTTCTGTCGAAAAGGGTAAACCTACTTTCAAAGAGATAATAGAGCAACCGACAATATTCCATAAAAGTTATTTAATAGCATTTTCTTTTGTTTTTGATAGCGCTGAAAAGCGCTATTAACCGTGCCACTAATGTGAACGATTTTGTTTAGTAGCACTTTAAAAGAGCTATTAAAGTACTAGTTTTTAATATAAAAATAATAATTAATTAAAACAATAAGTTTAAAGGATCCAAACGAAATTTGTGGGGGAAAATGAAAATTTTAGCACAAAAAGTAGCGTCGGCCTGAACCGTCGCTAATATAAGAAAATAAGAATTAATTAAGACAATAACTAATAAGGAGGCAAACGAAATTTGTAATGGGAAATGAATATTTTTTCAAAAACAATAGCGTCGACCTGAACCATCGCTAATATAAAAAAATAAATTATTATTTAAAATAATAACTAAAAAGGAGGCAAACTAAATTGGTGGGTATAATGAAATTTTTGCACACACAGTAACGTAGGTCCAAATAAACGTTTTGTCAACACCAGGTATTTTTCTCGAAATCAAACCACTTTCAACATATTTTCATAAAAAATGCACTCGAAGGACACATGCATTAAGTAGTGAAGAAGGAATGATTAAATGTATGTCCCTTTGTTCTTGGTCCGGCGACACTGGTTGTATAAGTTATCGCTCGAATGCTCAGCTTCACTCATGAACTTTAGTTTTATTCGTGCTTTATACTTTTAAAGTGTAATGGAGGAAAATGACTACTTAGGCGTATGCTCGACTTATAAATATTCTAATAAAGACAAAGAAGAGTGATCTCTTCTGTCGAAAAGGGTAAACCTACTTTCAAAGAGATAATAGAGCAACCGACAATATTCCATAAAAGTTATTTAATAGCATTTTCTTTTGTTTTTGATAGCGCTGAAAAGCGCTATTAACCGTGCCACTAATGTGAACGATTTTGTTTAGTAGCACTTTAAAAGAGCTATTAAAGTACTAGTTTTTAATATAAAAATAATAATTAATTAAAACAATAAGTTTAAAGGATCCAAACGAAATTCGTGGGGGAAAATGAAAATTTTAGCACAAAAAGTAGCGTCGGCCTGAACCGTCGCTAATATAAGAAAATAAGAATTAATTAAGACAATAACTAATAAGGAGGCAAACGAAATTTGTTATGGGAAATGAATATTTTTTCAAAAACAATAGCATCGGCCTGAACCGTCGCTAATATAAAAAAATAAATAATTATTTAAAATAATAACTAAAAAGGAGGCAAACTAAATTGGTGGGTATAATGAAATTTTCGTACAAACAGTAACGTAGGTCCAAGTAAACGTTTTGTCAACACCAGGTATTTTTCTCGAAATCAAACCACTTTCAACATATTTTCATAACAAATGCACTCGAAGGACACATGCATTAAGTAGTGAAGAAGGAATGATTAAATGTATGTCCCTTTGTTCTTAGTCCGACGACGCTGGCTGTATAGGTTATCGCTCGAATGCTCACCTTCACTCATGAACTTTAGTTTTATTCGTGCTATATACTTTTGAAGTGAAATGGAGGAAAATGACTACTTAGGCGTATGCTCGTCTTATAAAGATTCTAATAAATACAAAGAAGAGTGATATCTTCTGTCTAAAAGGGTAAACCAACTTTGAAAGAGAAAATAGAGCAACATACAATATGCCATAAAAGTTATTTAATAGCACTTTCTTTTGTTTTTGTTAGTGCTGAAAAGCGCTACTAACCGTGCCACTAATGTGAACGATTTTATTTAATAGCACTTTAAAAGAGCTATTAAAGTACTAGTTTTTAATATAAAAATAATAATTAGTTAAAACCATAAGTTTAAAGGAGCCAAACAAAATTCGTGGGGGAAATTGAAAATTTTAGCACAAACAATAGCATCGGCCTGAACCGTCGCTAATATAAGAAAATAAGAATTAATTAAGACAATAACTAACAAGGAGGCAAACGAAATTTGTTATGGGAAATGAATATTTTTTCAAAAACAATAGCGTCGGCCTGAACTGTCGTTAATATAAAAAATTAAATAATTATTTAAAATAATAACTAAAAAGGAGGCAAACTAAATTGGTGGGTTAAATGAAATTTCCGCACAAAAAGTAGCGTAGGTCCAAATAAACGTTTTGTCAACACCAGGTATTTTTCTCGAAATCAAACCATTTTCAAAATATTTTCATAACAAATGCACTCGAAGGATACATGCATTATGTAGTGAAGAAGGAATGATTAAATGTATGTCCCTTTGTTCTTAGTCCGACATTGCTGGCAGTATAAGTTATCACTCGAATTCTCACCTTCACTCATGAACTTTAGTTTAATTCGTGCTATATACTTTTGAAGTGAAATGGAGGAAAATGACTACTTAGGCGTATGCTCCTCTTATTAAGATTCTAATAAAGACAAAGAAGAGTGATCTCTTCTGTCCAAAAGGGTAAACCAACTATGAAAGAGAAAATAGAGCAACAGACAATATGCCGTAAAAGTTATTTAATAGCATTTTCTTTTGTTTTTGATAGCGCTGAAAAGCGCTATTAACCGTGCCACTAATGTGAACGATTTTGTTTAGTAGCACTTTAAAAGAGCTATTAAAGTACTAGTTTTTAATATAAAAATAATAATTAATTAAAACAATAAGTTTAAAGGAGCCAAACGAAATTCGTGGGGGAAAATGAAAATTTTAGCACAAAAAGTAGCGTCGGCCTGAACCGTCGCTAATATAAGAAAATAAGAATTAATTAAGACAATAACTAATAAGGAGGCAAACGAAATTTGTTATGGGAAATGAATATTTTTTCAAAAACAATAGCATCGGCCTGAACCGTCGCTAATATAAAAAAATAAATAATTATTTAAAATAATAACTAAAAAGGAGGCAAACTAAATTGGTGGGTATAATGAAATTTTCGTACAAACAATAACGTAGGTCCAAATAAACGTTTTGTCAACACCAGGTATTTTTCTCGAAATCAAACCACTTTCAACATATTTTCATAACAAATGCACTCGAAGGACACATGCATTAAGTAGTGAAGAAGGAATGATTAAATGTATGTCCCTTTGTTCTTAGTCCGACGACGCTGGCTGTAGAGGTTATCGCTCGAATGCTCACCTTCACTCATGAACTTTAGTTTTATTCGTGCTATATACTTTTGAAGTGAAATGGAGGAAAATGACTACTTAGGCGTATGCTCGTCTTATAAAGATTCTAAAAAAGACAAAGAAGAGTGATCTCTTCTGTCTAAAAGGGTAAACCAAATTTGAAAGAGAAAATAGAGCAACATACAATATGCCATAAAAGTTATTTAATGGCACTTTCTTTTGTTTTTGATAGCGCTGAAAAGTGCTATTAACCGTGCCACTAATGTGAACGATTTTGTTTAGTAGAACTTTAAATGAGCTATTAAAGTACTAGTTTTTAATATAAAAATAATAATTAATTAAAACAATAAGTTTAAAGGAGCCAAACGAAATTCGTGGGGGAAAATGAAAATTTTAGCACAAAAAGTAGCGTCGGCCTGAACCGTCGCTAATATAAGAAAATAAGAATTAATTAAGACAATACCTAATAAGGAGGCAAACGAAATTTGTAATTGGAAATGAATATTTTTTCAAAAACAATAGCGTCGACCTGAACCGTCGCTAATATAAAAAAATAAATTATTATTTAAAATAATAACTAAAAAGGAGGCAAACTAAATTGGTGGGTATAATGAAATTTTCGCACACACAGTAACGTAGGTCCAAATAAACGTTTTGTCAACACCAGGTATTTTTCTCGAAATCAAACCACTTTCAACATATTTTCATAAAAAATGCACTCGAAGGACACATGCATTAAGTAGTGAAGAAGGAATGATTAAATGTATGTCCCTTTGTTCTTGGTCCGGCGACACTGGTTGTATAAGTTATCGCTCGAATGCTCAGCTTCACTCATGAACTTTAGTTTTATTCGTGCTATATACTTTTAAAGTGAAATGGAGGAAAATGACTACTTAGGCATATGCTCGACTTATAAAGATTCTAATAAAGACAAAGAAGAGTGATCTCTTCTGTCGAAAAGGGTAAACCTACTTTCAAAGAGATAATAGAGCAACCGACAATATTCCATAAAAGTTATTTAATAGCATTTTCTTTTGTTTTTGATAGCGCTAAAAAGCGCTATTAACCGTGCCACTAATGTGAACGATTTTGTTTAGTAGCACTTTAAAAGAGCTATTAAAGTACTAGTTTTTAATATAAAAATAATAATTAATTAAAACAATAAGTTTAAAGGATCCAAACGAAATTTGTGGGGGAAAATGAAAATTTTAGCACAAAAAGTAGCGTCGGCCTGAACCGTCGCTAATATAAGAAAATAAGAATTAATTAAGACAATAACTAATAAGGAGGCAAACGAAATTTGTAATGGGAAATGAATATTTTTTCAAAAACAATAGCGTCGACCTGAACCATCGCTAATATAAAAAAATAAATTATTATTTAAAATAATAACTAAAAAGGAGGCAAACTAAATTGGTGGGTATAATGAAATTTTCGCACACACAGTAACGTAGGTCCAAATAAACGTTTTGTCAACACCAGGTATTTTTCTCGAAATCAAACCACTTTCAACATATTTTCATAAAAAATGCACTCGAAGGACACATGCATTAAGTAGTGAAGAAGGAATGATTAAATGTATGTCCCTTTGTTCTTGGTCCGGCGACACTGGTTGTATAAGTTATCGCTCGAATGCTCAGCTTCACTCATGAACTTTAGTTTTATTCGTGCTATATACTTTTAAAGTGTAATGGAGGAAAATGACTACTTAGGCGTATGCTCGACTTATAAATATTCTAATAAAGACAAAGAAGAGTGATCTCTTCTGTCGAAAAGGGTAAACCTACTTTCAAAGAGATAATAGAGCAACCGACAATATTCCATAAAAGTTATTTAATAGCATTTTCTTTTGTTTTTGATAGCGCTGAAAAGCGCTATTAACCGTGCCACTAATGTGAACGATTTTGTTTAGTAGCACTTTAAAAGAGCTATTAAAGTACTAGTTTTTAATATAAAAATAATAATTAATTAAAACAATAAGTTTAAAGGATCCAAACGAAATTCGTGGGGGAAAATGAAAATTTTAGCACAAAAAGTAGCGTCGGCCTGAACCGTCGCTAATATAAGAAAATAAGAATTAATTAAGACAATAACTAATAAGGAGGCAAACGAAATTTGTTATGGGAAATGAATATTTTTTCAAAAACAATAGCATCGGCCTGAACCGTCGCTAATATAAAAAAATAAATAATTATTTAAAATAATAACTAAAAAGGAGGCAAACTAAATTGGTGGGTATAATGAAATTTTCGTACAAACAGTAACGTAGGTCCAAGTAAACGTTTTGTCAACACCAGGTATTTTTCTCGAAATCAAACCACTTTCAACATATTTTCATAACAAATGCACTCGAAGGACACATGCATTAAGTAGTGAAGAAGGAATGATTAAATGTATGTCCCTTTGTTCTTAGTCCGACGACGCTGGCTGTATAGGTTATCGCTCGAATGCTCACCTTCACTTATGAACTTTAGTTTTATTCGTGCTATATACTTTTGAAGTGAAATGGAGGAAAATGACTACTTAGGTGTATGCTCGTCTTATAAAGATTCTAATAAATACAAAGAAGAGTGATATCTTCTGTCTAAAAGGGTAAACCAACTTTGAAAGAGAAAATAGAGCAACATACAATATGCCATAAAAGTTATTTAATAGCACTTTCTTTTGTTTTTGTTAGTGCTGAAAAGCGCTACTAACCGTGCCACTAATGTGAACGATTTTATTTAATAGCACTTTAAAAGAGCTATTAAAGTACTAGTTTTTAATATAAAAATAATAATTAGTTAAAACCATAAGTTTAAAGGAGCCAAACAAAATTCGTGGGGGAAATTGAAAATTTTAGCACAAACAATAGGATCGGCCTGAACCGTCGCTAATATAAGAAAATAAGAATTAATTAAGACAATAACTAACAAGGAGGCAAACGAAATTTGTTATGGGAAATGAATATTTTTTCAAAAACAATAGCGTCGGCCTGAACTGTCGTTAATATAAAAAATTAAATAATTATTTAAAATAATAACTAAAAAGGAGGCAAACTAAATTGGTGGGTTAAATGAAATTTCCGCACAAAAAGTAGCGTAGGTCCAAATAAACGTTTTGTCAACACCAGGTATTTTTCTCGAAATCAAACCATTTTCAAAATATTTTCATAACAAATGCACTCGAAGGATACATGCATTATGTAGTGAAGAAGGAATGATTAAATGTATGTCCCTTTGTTCTTAGTCCGACATTGCTGGCAGTATAAGTTATCACTCGAATTCTCACCTTCACTCATGAACTTTAGTTTAATTCGTGCTATATACTTTTGAAGTGAAATGGAGGAAAATGACTACTTAGGCGTATGCTCCTCTTATTAAGATTCTAATAAAGACAAAGAAGAGTGATCTCTTCTGTCCAAAAGGGTAAACCAACTATGAAAGAGAAAATAGAGCAACAGACAATATGCCGTAAAAGTTATTTAATAGCATTTTCTTTTGTTTTTGATAGCGCTGAAAAGCGCTATTAACCGTGCCACTAATGTGAACGATTTTGTTTAGTAGCACTTTAAAAGAGCTATTAAAGTACTAGTTTTTAATATAAAAATAATAATTAATTAAAACAATAAGTTTAAAGGAGCCAAACGAAATTCGTGGGGGAAAATGAAAATTTTAGCACAAAAAGTAGCGTCGGCCTGAACCGTCGCTAATATAAGAAAATAAGAATTAATTAAGACAATAACTAATAAGGAGGCAAACGAAATTTGTTATGGGAAATGAATATTTTTTCAAAAACAATAGCATCGGCCTGAACCGTCGCTAATATAAAAAAATAAATAATTATTTAAAATAATAACTAAAAAGGAGGCAAACTAAATTGGTGGGTATAATGAAATTTTCGTACAAACAGTAACGTAGGTCCAAATAAACGTTTTGTCAACACCAGGTATTTTTCTCGAAATCAAACCACTTTCAACATATTTTCATAACAAATGCACTCGAAGGACACATGCATTAAGTAGTGAAGAAGGAATGATTAAATGTATGTCCCTTTGTTCTTAGTCCGACGACGCTGGCTGTATAGGTTATCGTTCGAATGCTCACCTTCACTCATGAACTTTAGTTTTATTCGTGCTATATACTTTTGAAGTGAAATGGAGGAAAATGACTACTTAGGCGTATGCTCGTCTTATAAAGATTCTAAAAAAGACAAAGAAGAGTGATCTCTTCTGTCTAAAAGGGTAAACCAACTTTGAAAGAGAAAATAGAGAAACATACAATATGCCATAAAAGTTATTTAATGGCACTTTCTTTTGTTTTTGATAGCGCTGAAAAGTGCTATTAACCTTGCCACTAATGTGAACGATTTTGTTTAGTAGAACTTTAAATGAGCTATTAAAGTACTAGTTTTTAATATAAAAATAATAATTAATTAAAACAATAAGTTTAAAGGAGCCAAACGAAATTCGTGGGGGAAAATGAAAATTTTAGCACAAAAAGTAGCGTCGGCCTGAACCGTCGCTAATATAAGAAAATAAGAATTAATTAAGACAATACCTAATAAGGAGGCAAACGAAATTTGTAATGGGAAATGAATATTTTTTCAAAAACAATAGCGTCGACCTGAACCGTCGCTAATATAAAAAAATAAATTATTATTTAAAATAATAACTAAAAAGGAGGCAAACTAAATTGGTGGGTATAATGAAATTTTCGCACACACAGTAACGTAGGTCCAAATAAACGTTTTGTCAACACCAGGTATTTTTCTCGAAATCAAACCACTTTCAACATATTTTCATAAAAAATGCACTCGAAGGACACATGCATTAAGTAGTGAAGAAGGAATGATTAAATGTATGTCCCTTTGTTCTTGGTCCGGCGACACTGGTTGTATAAGTTATCGCTCGAATGCTCAGCTTCACTCATGAACTTTAGTTTTATTCGTGCTATATACTTTTAAAGTGAAATGGAGGAAAATGACTACTTAGGCGTATGCTCGACTTATAAAGATTCTAATAAAGACAAAGAAGAGTGATCTCTTCTGTCGAAAAGGGTAAACCAACTTTGAAAGAGAAAATAGAGCAACATACAATATGCCATAAAAGTTATTTAATAGCATTTTCTGTTGTTTTTGATAGCGCTGAAAAGCGCTATTAACCGTGCCACTAATGTGAACGATTTTGTTTAGTAGCACTTTAAAAGAGCTATTAAAGTACTAGTTTTTAATATAAAAATAATAATTAATTAAAACAATAAGTTTAAAGGATCCAAACGAAATTTGTGGGGGAAAATGAAAATTTTAGCACAAAAAGTAGCGTCGGCCTGAACCGTCGCTAATATAAGAAAATAAGAATTAATTAAGACAATAACTAATAAGGAGGCAAACGAAATTTGTAATGGGAAATGAATATTTTTTCAAAAACAATAGCGTCGACCTGAACCATCGCTAATATAAAAAAATAAATTATTATTTAAAATAATAACTAAAAAGGAGGCAAACTAAATTGGTGGGTATAATGAAATTTTCGCACACACAGTAACGTAGGTCCAAATAAACGTTTTGTCAACACCAGGTATTTTTCTCGAAATCAAACAACTTTCAACATATTTTCAAAAAAAATGCACTCGAAGGACACATGCATTAAGTAGTGAAGAAGGAATGATTAAATGTATGTCCCTTTGTTCTTGGTCCGGCGACACTGGTTGTATAAGTTATCGCTCGAATGCTCAGCTTCACTCATGAACTTTAGTTTTATTCGTGCTATATACTTTTAAAGTGTAATGGAGGAAAATGACTACTTAGGCGTATGCTCGACTTATAAATATTCTAATAAAGACAAAGAAGAGTGATCTCTTCTGTCGAAAAGGGTAAACCTACTTTCAAAGAGATAATAGAGCAACCGACAATATTCCATAAAAGTTATTTAATAGCATTTTCTTTTGTTTTTGATAGCGCTGAAAAGCGCTATTAACCGTGCCACTAATGTGAACGATTTTGTTTAGTAGCACTTTAAAAGAGCTATTAAAGTACTAGTTTTTAATATAAAAATAATAATTAATTAAAACAATAAGTTTAAAGGATCCAAACGAAATTCGTGGGGGAAAATGAAAATTTTAGCACAAAAAGTAGCGTCGGCCTGAACCGTCGCTAATATAAGAAAATAAGAATTAATTAAGACAATAACTAATAAGGAGGCAAACGAAATTTGTTATGGGAAATGAATATTTTTTCAAAAACAATAGCGTCGGCCTGAACCGTCGCTAATATAAAAAAATAAATAATTATTTAAAATAATAACTAAAAAGGAGGCAAACTAAATTGGTGGGTATAAATAAATTTTCGTACAAACAGTAACGTAGGTCCAAGTAAACGTTTTGTCAACACCAGGTATTTTTCTCTAAATCAAACCACTTTCAACATATTTTCATAACAAATGCACTCGAAGGACACATGCATTAAGTAGTGAAGAAGGAATGATTAAATGTATGTCCCTTTGTTCTTAGTCCGACGACGCTGGCTGTATAGGTTATCGCTCGAATGCTCACCTTCACTCATGAACTTTAGTTTTATTCGTGCTATATACTTTTGAAGTGAAATGGAGGAAAATGACTACTTAGGCGTATGCTCGTCTTATAAAGATTCTAAAAAAGACAAAGAAGAGTGATCTCTTCTGTCTAAAAGGGTAAACCAACTTTGAAAGAGAAAATAGAGCAACATACAATATGCCATAAAAGTTATTTAATAGCACTTTCTTTTGTTTTTGATAGCGCTGAAAAGCGCTATTAACCGTGCCACTAATGTGAACGATTTTGTTTAATAGCACTTTAAAAGAGCTATTATAGTACTAGTTTTTAATATAAAAATAATAATAAATTAAAACAATAAGTTTAAAGGAGCCAAACGAAATTCGTGGGGGAAAATGAAAATTTTAGCACAAAGAGTAGCGTCGACCTGAACCGTCGCTAATATAAGAAAATAAGAATTAATTAAGACAATAACTAATTAGGAGGCGAACAAAATTTGTTATGTGAAATGAATATTTTTTCAAAAACAATAGCGTCGGCCTGAACCGTCGCTAATCTAAAAAAATAAATAATCATTTAAAATAATAACTAAAAAGGAGGCAACCTAAATTGGTGGGTGTAATGAAATTTTCGCACAAACAGTAGCATAGGTCCAAATAAACGTTTTGTCAACACCGAGTATTTTTCTCAAAATCAAACCATTTTCAAAATATTTTCAAAACAAATGCACTCGAAGGACACATGCATTAAGTAGTGAAGAAGGAATGATTAAATGTATGTCCCTTTGTTCTTAGTCCGACGACGCTGGTTGTATAGGTTATCGCTCGAATGCTCACCTTCACTCATGAACTTTAGTTTTATTCGTGCTATACACTTTTGAAGTGAAATGGAGGAAAATGACTATTTAGGCGTATGCTCCTCTTATAAAGATTCTAATAAAGACAAAGAAGAGTGATCTCTTCTGTCCAAAAGGGTAAACCAACTTTGAAAGAGAAAATAGAGAAACAAACAATATGCCATAAAAGTTACTTGTTAGCACTTTGTTTTGTTTTTGATAGCGCTGAAAAGCGCCATTAATCGTGACACTAATGTGAACAATTGTGTTTAATAGCACTTTAAAAGAGCTATTAAAGTACTAGTTTTTAATATAAAAATAATAATTAATTAAAACAATAAGTTTAAAGGAGCCAAATGAAATTCGTGGGGGAAAATGAAAATTTTAGCAAAAAAGTAGCGTTGGCCTGAACCGTCGCTAATATAAGAAAATAAGAATTAATTAAGACAATAACTAATAAGGAGGCAAACGAAATTTGTTATGGGAAATGAATATTTTTTCAAAAACAATAGCGTCGGCCTGAACCGTCGCTAATATAAAAAAATAAATAATTATTTAAAATAATAACTAAAAAGGAGGCAACCTAAATTGGTGGGTGTAATGAAATTTTCGCACAAACAGTAGAATAGGTCCAAATAAACGTTTTGTCAACACCGAGTATTTTTCTCTAAATCAAACCATTTTCAAAATATTTTCATAACAAATGCACTCGAAGGACACATGCATTAAGTAGTGAAGAAGGAATGATTAAATGTATGTCCCTTTGTTCTTAGTCCGACGACGCTGGTTGTATAGGTTATCGCTCGAATGCTCACCTTCACTCATGAACTTTAGTTTTATTCGTGCTATACACTTTTGAAGTGAAATGGAGGAAAATGACTATTTAGGCGTATGCTCCTCTTATAAAGATTCTAATAAAGACAAAGAAGAGTGATCTCTTCTGTCCAAAAGGGTAAACCAACTTTGAAAGAGAAAATAGAGAAACAAACAATATGCCATAAAAGTTACTTGTTAGCACTTTGTTTTGTTTTTGATAGCGCTGAAAAGCGCCATTAATCGTGACACTAATGTGAACAATTGTGTTTAATAGCACTTTAAAAGAGCTATTAAAGTACTAGTTTTTAATATAAAAATAATAATTAATTAAAACAATAAGTTTAAAGGAGCCAAATGAAATTCGTGGGGGAAAATGAAAATTTTAGCAAAAAAGTAGCGTTGGCCTGAACCGTCGCTAATATAAGAAAATAAGAATTAATTAAGACAATAACTAATAAGGAGGCAAACGAAATTTGTTATGGGAAATGAATATTTTTTCAAAAACAATAGCGTCGGCCTGAACCGTCGCTAATATAAAAAAATAAATAATTATTTAAAATAATAACTAAAAAGGAGGCAACCTAAATTGGTGGGTGTAATGAAATTTTCGCACAAACAGTAGAATAGGTCCAAATAAACGTTTTGTCAACACCGAGTATTTTTCTCTAAATCAAACCATTTTCAAAATATTTTCATAACAAATGCACTCGAAGGACACATGCATTAAGTAGTGAAGAAGGAATGATTAAATGTATGTCCCTTTGTTCTTAGTCCGACGATGCTGGCTGTATATGTTATTGCTCGAATGCTCACCTTCACTCATGAACTTTAGTTTTATTCGTGCTATATACTTTTGAAGTGAAATGGATGAAAATGACTACTTAGGCGTATGCTCCTCTTATAAAGATTCTAATAAAGACAAAGAATAGTGATCTCTTCTATCCAAATGGGTAAACCAACTTTGAAAGAGAAAATAGAGCAACATACAATATGGCATAAAAATTATTTAATAGCACTTTCTTTTGTTTTTGATAGCGCTGAAAAGCGCTATTAACCGTGCCACTAATGTGAACGATTTTGTTTAATAGCCCTTTAAAAGAGCTATTATAGTACTAGTTTTTAATATAAAAATAATAATAAATTAAAACAATAAGTTTAAAGGAGCCAAACGAAATTCGTTGGGGAAAATGAAAATTTTAGCACAAAGAGTAGCGTCGGCCTGAACCGTCGCTAATATAAGAAAATAAGAATTAATTAAGACAATAACTAATTAGGAGGCGAACGAAATTTGTTATGGGAAATGAATATTTTTTCAAAAACAATAGCGTCGGCCTGAACCGTCGCTAATACAAAAAAATAAATAATTATTTAAAATAATAACTAAAAAGGAGGCAACCTAAATTGGTGGGTGTAATGAAATTTTCGCACAAACAGTAGCATAGGTCCAAATAAACGTTTTGTCAACACCGAGTATTTTTCTCTAAATCAAACCATTTTCAAAATATTTTCATAACAAATGCACTCGAAGGACACATGCATTAAGTAGTGAAGAAGGAATGATTAAATGTATGTCCCTTTGTTCTTAGTCCGAGGATGCTGGCTGTATATGTTATCGCTCGAATGCTCACCTTCACTCATGAACTTTAGTTTTATTCGTGCTATATACTTTTGAAGTGAAATGGATGAAAATGACTACTTAGGCGTATGCTCCTCTTATAAAGATTCTAATAAAGACAAAGAAGAGTGATCTCTTCTATCCAAAAGGGTAAACCAACTTTGAAAGAGAAAATAGAGCAACATACAATATGGCATAAAAATTATTTAATAGCACTTTCTTTTGTTTTTGATAACGCTGAAAAGCGCTATTAACCGTGCCACTAATGTGAACGATTTTGTTTAATAGCACTTTAAAAGAGCTATTATAGTACTAGTTTTTAATATAAAAATAATAATAAATTAAAACAATAAGTTTAAAGGAGCCAAACGAAATTCGTGGGGGAAAATGAAAATTTTAGCACAAAGAGTAGCGTCGGCCTGAACCGTCGCTAATATAAGAAAATAAGAATTAATTAAGACAATAACTAATTAGGAGGCGAACGAAATTTGTTATGGGAAATGAATATTTTTTCAAAAACAATAGCGTCGGCCTGAACCGTCGCTAATCTAAAAAAATAAATAATCATTTAAAATAATAACTAAAAAGGAGGCAACCTAAATTGGTGGGTGTAATGAAATTTTCGCACAAACAGTAGCATAGGTCCAAATAAACGTTTTGTCAACACCGAGTATTTTTCTCAAAATCAAACCATTTTCAAAATATTTTCAAAACAAATGCACTCGAAGGACACATGCATTAAGTAGTGAAGAAGGAATGATTAAATGTATGTCCCTTTGTTCTTAGTCCGACGACGCTGGTTGTATAGGTTATCGCTCGAATGCTCACCTTCACTCATGAACTTTAGTTTTATTCGTGCTATACACTTTTGAAGTGAAATGGAGGAAAATGACTATTTAGGCGTATGCTCCTCTTATAAAGATTCTAATAAAGACAAAGAAGAGTGATCTCTTCTGTCCAAAAGGGTAAACCAACTTTGAAAGAGAAAATAGAGAAACAAACAATATGCCATAAAAGTTACTTGTTAGCACTTTGTTTTGTTTTTGATAGCGCTGAAAAGAGCCATTAATCGTGACACTAATGTGAACAATTGTGTTTAATAGCACTTTAAAAGAGCTATTAAAGTACTAGTTTTTAATATAAAAATAATAATTAATTAAAACAATAAGTTTAAAGGAGCCAAATGAAATTCGTGGGGGAAAATGAAAATTTTAGCAAAAAAGTAGCGTTGGCCTGAACCGTCGCTAATATAAGAAAATAAGAATTAATTAAGACAATAACTAATAAGGAGGCGAACGAAATTTGTTATGGGAAATGAATATTTTTTCAAAAACAATAGCGTCGGCCTGAACCGTCGCTAATATAAAAAAATAAATAATTATTTAAAATAATAACTAAAAAGGAGGCAACCTAAATTGGTGGGTGTAATGAAATTTTCGCACAAACAGTAGAATAGGTCCAAATAAACGTTTTGTCAACACCGAGTATTTTTCTCTAAATCAAACCATTTTCAAAATATTTTCATAACAAATGCACTCGAAGGACACATGCATTAAGTAGTGAAGAAGGAATGATTAAATGTATGTCCCTTTGTTCTTAGTCCGACGATGCTGGCTGTATATGTTATCGCTCGAATGCTCACCTTCACTCATGAACTTTAGTTTTATTCGTGCTATATACTTTTGAAGTGAAATGGATGAAAATGACTACTTAGGCGTATGCTCCTCTTATAAAGATTCTAATAAAGACAAAGAATAGTGATCTCTTCTATCCAAATGGGTAAACCAACTTTGAAAGAGAAAATAGAGCAACATACAATATGGCATAAAAATTATTTAATAGCACTTTCTTTTGTTTTTGATAGCGCTGAAAAGCGCTATTAACCGTGCCACTAATGTGAACGATTTTGTTTAATAGCACTTTAAAAGAGCTATTATAGTACTAGTTTTTAATATAAAAATAATAATAAATTAAAACAATAAGTTTAAAGGAGCCAAACGAAATTCGTGGGGGAAAATGAAAATTTTAGCACAAAGAGTAGCGTCGGCCTGAACCGTCGCTAATATAAGAAAATAAGAATTAATTAAGACAATAACTAATTAGGAGGCGAACGAAATTTGTTATGGGAAATGAATATTTTTTCAAAAACAATAGCGTCGGCCTGAACCGTCGCTAATACAAAAAAATAAATAATTATTTAAAATAATAACTAAAAAGGAGGCAACCTAAATTGGTGGGTGTAATGAAATTTTCGCACAAACAGTAGCATAGGTCCAAATAAACGTTTTGTCAACACCGAGTATTTTTCTCTAAATCAAACCATTTTCAAAATATTTTCATAACAAATGCACTCGAAGGACACATGCATTAAGTAGTGAAGAAGGAATGATTAAATGTATGTCCCTTTGTTCTTAGTCCGAGGATGCTGGCTGTATATGTTATCGCTCGAATGCTCACCTTCACTCATGAACTTTAGTTTTATTCGTGCTATATACTTTTGAAGTGAAATGGATGAAAATGACTACTTAGGCGTATGCTCCTCTTATAAAGATTCTAATAAAGACAAAGAAGAGTGATCTCTTCTATCCAAAAGGGTAAACCAACTTTGAAAGAGAAAATAGAGCAACATACAATATGGCATAAAAATTATTTAATAGCACTTTCTTTTGTTTTTGATAACGCTGAAAAGCGCTATTAACCGTGCCACTAATGTGAACGATTTTGTTTAATAGCACTTTAAAAGAGCTATTATAGTACTAGTTTTTAATATAAAAATAATAATAAATTAAAACAATAAGTTTAAAGGAGCCAAACGAAATTCGTGGGGGAAAATGAAAATTTTAGCACAAAGAGTAGCGTCGGCCTGAACCGTCGCTAATATAAGAAAATAAGAATTAATTAAGACAATAACTAATTAGGAGGCGAACGAAATTTGTTATGGGAAATGAATATTTTTTCAAAAACAATAGCGTCGGCCTCAACCGTCGCTAATCTAAAAAAATAAATAATCATTTAAAATAATAACTAAAAAGGAGGCAACCTAAATTGGTGGGTGTAATGAAATTTTCGCACAAACAATAGCATAGGTCCAAATAAACGTTTTGTCAACACCGAGTATTTTTCTCAAAATCAAACCATTTTCAAAATATTTTCAAAACAAATGCACTCGAAGGACACATGCATTAAGTAGTGAAGAAGGAATGATTAAATGTATGTCCCTTTGTTCTTAGTCCGACGACGCTGGTTGTATAGGTTATCGCTCGAATGCTCACCTTCACTCATGAACTTTAGTTTTATTCGTGCTATACACTTTTGAAGTGAAATGGAGGAAAATGACTATTTAGGCGTATGCTCCTCTTATAAAGATTCTAATAAAGACAAAGAAGAGTGATCTCTTCTGTCCAAAAGGGTAAACCAACTTTGAAAGAGAAAATAGAGAAACAAACAATATGCCATAAAAGTTACTTGTTAGCACTTTGTTTTGTTTTTGATAGCGCTGAAAAGCGCCATTAATCGTGACACTAATGTGAACAATTGTGTTTAATAGCACTTTAAAAGATCTATTAAAGTACTAGTTTTTAATATAAAAATAATAATTAATTAAAACAATAAGTTTAAAGGAGCCAAATGAAATTCGTGGGGGAAAATGAAAATTTTAGCAAAAAAGTAGCGTTGGCCTGAACCGTCGCTAATATAAGAAAATAAGAATTAATTAAGACAATAACTAATAAGGAGGGAAACAAAATTTTTTATGGGAAATGAATATTTTTTCAAAAACAATAGCGTCGGCCTGAACCGTCGCTAATATAAAAAAATAAATAATTATTTAAAATAATAACTAAAAAGGAGGCAACCTAAATTGGTGGGTGTAATGAAATTTTCGCACAAACAGTAGAATAGGTCCAAATAAACGTTTTGTCAACACCGAGTATTTTTCTCTAAATCAAACCATTTTCAAAATATTTTCATAACAAATGCACTCGAAGGACACATGCATTAAGTAGTGAAGAAGGAATGATTAAATGTATGTCCCTTTGTTCTTAGTCCGACGATGCTGGCTGTATATGTTATCGCTCGAATGCTCACCTTCACTCATGAACTTTAGTTTTATTCGTGCTATATACTTTTGAAGTGAAATGGATGAAAATGACTACTTAGGCGTATGCTCCTCTTATAAAGATTCTAATAAAGACAAAGAATAGTGATCTCTTCTATGCAAAAGGGTAAACCAACTTTGAAAGAGAAAATAGAGCAACATACAATATGGCATAAAAATTATTTAATAGTACTTTCTTTTGTTTTTGATAGCGCTGAAAAGCGCTATTAACCGTGCCACTAATGTGAACGATTTTGTTTAATAGCACTTTAAAAGAGCTATTATAGTACTAGTTTTTAATATAAAAATAATAATAAATTAAAACAATAAGTTTAAAGGAGCCAAACGAAATTCGTGGGGGAAAATGAAAATTTTAGCACAAAGAGTAGCGTCGGCCTGAACCGTCGCTAATATAAGAAAATAAGAATTAATTAAGACAATAACTAATTAGGAGGCGAACGAAATTTGTTATGGGAAATGAATATTTTTTCAAAAACAATAGCGTCGGCCTGAACCGTCGCTAATACAAAAAAATAAATAATTATTTAAAATAATAACTAAAAAGGAGGCAACCTAAATTGGTGGGTGTAATGAAATTTTCGCACAAACAGTAGCATAGGTCCAAATAAACGTTTTGTCAACACCGAGTATTTTTCTCTAAATCAAACCATTTTCAAAATAGTTTCATAACAAATGCACTCGAAGGACACATGCATTAAGTAGTGAAGAAGGAATGATTAAATGTATGTCCCTTTGTTCTTAGTCCGAGGATGCTGGCTGTATATGTTATCGCTCGAATGCTCACCTTCACTCATGAACTTTAGTTTTATTCGTGCTATATACTTTTGAAGTGAAATGGATGAAAATGACTACTTAGGCGTATGCTCCTCTTATAAAGATTCTAATAAAGACAAAGAAGAGTGATCTCTTCTATCCAAAAGGGTAAACCAACTTTGAAAGAGAAAATAGAGCAACATACAATATGGCATAAAAATTATTTAATAGCACTTTCTTTTGTTTTTGATAACGCTGAAAAGCGCTATTAACCGTGCCACTAATGTGAACGATTTTGTTTAATAGCACTTTAAAAGAGCTATTATAGTACTAGTTTTTAATATAAAAATAATAATAAATTAAAACAATAAGTTTAAAGGAGCCAAACGAAATTCGTGGGGGAAAATGAAAATTTTAGAACAAAGAGTAGCGTCGGCCTGAACCGTCGCTAATATAAGAAAATAAGAATTAATTAAGACAATAACTAATTAGGAGGCGAACGAAATTTGTTATGGGAAATGAATATTTTTTCAAAAACAATAGCGTCGGCCTCAACCGTCGCTAATCTAAAAAAATAAATAATCATTTAAAATAATAACTAAAAAGGAGGCAACCTAAATTGGTGGGTGTAATGAAATTTTCGCACAAACAGTAGCATAGGTCCAAATAAACGTTTTGTCAACACCGAGTATTTTTCTCAAAATCAAACCATTTTCAAAATATTTTCAAAACAAATGCACTCGAAGGACACATGCATTAAGTAGTGAAGAAGGAATGATTAAATGTATGTCCCTTTGTTCTTAGTCCGACGACGCTGGTTGTATAGGTTATCGCTCGAATGCTCACCTTCACTCATGAACTTTAGTTTTATTCGTGCTATACACTTTTGAAGTGAAATGGAGGAAAATGACTATTTAGGCGTATGCTCCTCTTATAAAGATTCTAATAAAGACAAAGAAGAGTGATCTCTTCTGTCCAAAAGGGTAAACCAACTTTGAAAGAGAAAATAGAGAAACAAACAATATGCCATAAAAGTTACTTGTTAGCACTTTGTTTTGTTTTTGATAGCGCTGAAAAGAGCCATTAATCGTGACACTAATGTGAACAATTGTGTTTAATAGCACTTTAAAAGAGCTATTAAAGTACTAGTTTTTAATATAAAAATAATAATTAATTAAAACAATAAGTTTAAAGGAGCCAAATGAAATTCGTGGGGGAAAATGAAAATTTTAGCAAAAAAGTAGCGTTGGCCTGAACCGTCGCTAATATAAGAAAATAAGAATTAATTAAGACAATAACTAATAAGGAGGCGAACGAAATTTGTTATGGGAAATGAATATTTTTTCAAAAACAATAGCGTCGGCCTGAACCGTCGCTAATATAAAAAAATAAATAATTATTTAAAATAATAACTAAAAAGGAGGCAACCTAAATTGGTGGGTGTAATGAAATTTTCGCACAAACAGTAGAATAGGTCCAAATAAACGTTTTGTCAACACCGAGTATTTTTCTCTAAATCAAACCATTTTCAAAATATTTTCATAACAAATGCACTCGAAGGACACATGCATTAAGTAGTGAAGAAGGAATGATTAAATGTATGTCCCTTTGTTCTTAGTCCGACGATGCTGGCTGTATATGTTATCGCTCGAATGCTCACCTTCACTCATGAACTTTAGTTTTATTCGTGCTATATACTTTTGAAGTGAAATGGATGAAAATGACTACTTAGGCGTATGCTCCTCTTATAAAGATTCTAATAAAGACAAAGAATAGTGATCTCTTCTATCCAAATGGGTAAACCAACTTTGAAAGAGAAAATAGAGCAACATACAATATGGCATAAAAATTATTTAATAGCACTTTCTTTTGTTTTTGATAGCGCTGAAAAGCGCTATTAACCGTGCCACTAATGTGAACGATTTTGTTTAATAGCACTTTAAAAGAGCTATTATAGTACTAGTTTTTAATATAAAAATAATAATAAATTAAAACAATAAGTTTAAAGGAGCCAAACGAAATTCGTGGGGGAAAATGAAAATTTTAGCACAAAGAGTAGCGTCGGCCTGAACCGTCGCTAATATAAGAAAATAAGAATTAATTAAGACAATAACTAATTAGGAGGCGAACGAAATTTGTTATGGGAAATGAATATTTTTTCAAAAACAATAGCGTCGGCCTGAACCGTCGCTAATACAAAAAAATAAATAATTATTTAAAATAATAACTAAAAAGGAGGCAACCTAAATTGGTGGGTGTAATGAAATTTTCGCACAAACAGTAGCATAGGTCCAAATAAACGTTTTGTCAACACCGAGTATTTTTCTCTAAATCAAACCATTTTCAAAATATTTTCATAACAAATGCACTCGAAGGACACATGCATTAAGTAGTGAAGAAGGAATGATTAAATGTATGTCCCTTTGTTCTTAGTCCGAGGATGCTGGCTGTATATGTTATCGCTCGAATGCTCACCTTCACTCATGAACTTTAGTTTTATTCGTGCTATATACTTTTGAAGTGAAATGGATGAAAATGACTACTTAGGCGTATGCTCCTCTTATAAAGATTCTAATAAAGACAAAGAAGAGTGATCTCTTCTATCCAAAAGGGTAAACCAACTTTGAAAGAGAAAATAGAGCAACATACAATATGGCATAAAAATTATTTAATAGCACTTTCTTTTGTTTTTGATAACGCTGAAAAGCGCTATTAACCGTGCCACTAATGTGAACGATTTTGTTTAATAGCACTTTAAAAGAGCTATTATAGTACTAGTTTTTAATATAAAAATAATAATAAATTAAAACAATAAGTTTAAAGGAGCCAAACGAAATTCGTGGGGGAAAATGAAAATTTTAGCACAAAGAGTAGCGTCGGCCTGAACCGTCGCTAATATAAGAAAATAAGAATTAATTAAGACAATAACTAATTAGGAGGCGAACGAAATTTGTTATGGGAAATGAATATTTTTTCAAAAACAATAGCGTCGGCCTCAACCGTCGCTAATCTAAAAAAATAAATAATCATTTAAAATAATAACTAAAAAGGAGGCAACCTAAATTGGTGGGTGTAATGAAATTTTCGCACAAACAATAGCATAGGTCCAAATAAACGTTTTGTCAACACCGAGTATTTTTCTCAAAATCAAACCATTTTCAAAATATTTTCAAAACAAATGCACTCGAAGGACACATGCATTAAGTAGTGAAGAAGGAATGATTAAATGTATGTCCCTTTGTTCTTAGTCCGACGACGCTGGTTGTATAGGTTATCGCTCGAATGCTCACCTTCACTCATGAACTTTAGTTTTATTCGTGCTATACACTTTTGAAGTGAAATGGAGGAAAATGACTATTTAGGCGTATGCTCCTCTTATAAAGATTCTAATAAAGACAAAGAAGAGTGATCTCTTCTTTCCAAAAGGGTAAACCAACTTTGAAAGAGAAAATAGAGAAACAAACAATATGCCATAAAAGTTACTTGTTAGCACTTTGTTTTGTTTTTGATAGCGCTGAAAAGCGCCATTAATCGTGACACTAATGTGAACAATTGTGTTTAATAGCACTTTAAAAGATCTATTAAAGTACTAGTTTTTAATATAAAAATAATAATTAATTAAAACAATAAGTTTAAAGGAGCCAAATGAAATTCGTGGGGGAAAATGAAAATTTTAGCAAAAAAGTAGCGTTGGCCTGAACCGTCGCTAATATAAGAAAATAAGAATTAATTAAGACAATAACTAATAAGGAGGCAAACGAAATTTGTTATGGGAAATGAATATTTTTTCAAAAACAATAGCGTCGGCCTGAACCGTCGCTAATATAAAAAAATAAATAATTATTTAAAATAATAACTAAAAAGGAGGCAACCTAAATTGGTGGGTGTAATGAAATTTTCGCACAAACAGTAGAATAGGTCCAAATAAACGTTTTGTCAACACCGAGTATTTTTCTCTAAATCAAACCATTTTCAAAATATTTTCATAACAAATGCACTCGAAGGACACATGCATTAAGTAGTGAAGAAGGAATGATTAAATGTATGTCCCTTTGTTCTTAGTCCGACGATGCTGGCTGTATATGTTATCGCTCGAATGCTCACCTTCACTCATGAACTTTAGTTTTATTCGTGCTATATACTTTTGAAGTGAAATGGATGAAAATGACTACTTAGGCGTATGCTCCTCTTATAAAGATTCTAATAAAGACAAAGAAGAGTGATCTCTTCTATCCAAAAGGGTAAACCAACTTTGAAAGAGAAAATAGAGCAACATACAATATGGCATAAAAATTATTTAATAGCACTTTCTTTTGTTTTTGATAGCGCTGAAAAGCGCTATTAACCGTGCCACTAATGTGAACGATTTTGTTTAATAGCACTTTAAAAGAGCTATTATAGTACTAGTTTTTAATATAAAAATAATAATAAATTAAAACAATAAGTTTAAAGGAGCCAAACGAAATTCGTGGGGGAAAATGAAAATTTTAGCACAAAGAGTAGCGTCGGCCTGAACCGTCGCTAATATAAGAAAATAAGAATTAATTAAGACAATAACTAATTAGGAGGCGAACGAAATTTGTTATGGGAAATGAATATTTTTTCAAAAACAATAGCGTCGGCCTGAACCGTCGCTAATCTAAAAAAATAAATAATCATTTAAAATAATAACTAAAAAGGAGGCAACCTAAATTGGTGGGTGTAATGAAATTTTCGCACAAACAGTAGCATAGGTCCAAATAAACGTTTTGTCAACACCGAGTATTTTTCTCTAAATCAAACCATTTTCAAAATATTTTCATAACAAATGCACTCGAAGGACACATGCATTAAGTAGTGAAGAAGGAATGATTAAATGTATGTCCCTTTGTTCTTAGTCCGACGACGCTGGTTGTATAGGTTATCGCTCGAATGCTCACCTTCACTCATGAACTTTAGTTTTATTCGTGCTATACACTTTTGAAGTGAAATGGAGGAAAATGACTATTTAGGCGTATGCTCCTCTTATAAAGATTCTAATAAAGACAAAGAAGAGTGATCTCTTCTGTCCAAAAGGGTAAACCAACTTTGAAAGAGAAAATAGAGAAACAAACAATATGCCATAAAAGTTACATGTTAGCACTTTGTTTTGTTTTTGATAGCGCTGAAAAGCGCCATTAATCGTGACACTAATGTGAACAATTGTGTTTAATAGCACTTTAAAAGAGCTATTAAAGTACTAGTTTTTAATATAAAAATAATAATTAATTAAAACAATAAGTTTAAAGGAGCCAAATGAAATTCGTGGGGGAAAATGAAAATTTTAGCAAAAAAGTAGCGTTGGCCTGAACCGTCGCTAATATAAGAAAATAAGAATTAATTAAGACAATAACTAATAAGGAGGCAAACGAAATTTATTATGGGAAATGAATATTTTTTCAAAAACAATAGCGTCGGCCTGAACCGTCGCTAATATAAAAAAATAAATAATTATTTAAAATAATAACTAAAAAGGAGGCAACCTAAATTGGTGGGTGTAATGAAATTTTCGCACAAACAGTAGAATAGGTCCAAATAAACGTTTTGTCAACACCGAGTATTTTTCTCTAAATCAAACCATTTTCAAAATATTTTCATAACAAATGCACTCGAAGGACACATGCATTAAGTAGTGAAGAAGGAATGATTAAATGTATGTCCCTTTGTTCTTAGTCCGACGATGCTGGCTGTATATGTTATCGCTCGAATGCTCACCTTCACTCATGAACTTTAGTTTTATTCGTGCTATATACTTTTGAAGTGAAATGGATGAAAATGACTACCTAGGCGTATGCTCCTCTTATAAAGATTCTAATAAAGACAAAGAAGAGTGATCTCTTCTATCCAAAAGGGTAAACCAACTTTGAAAGAGAAAATAGAGCAACATACAATATGGCATAAAAATTATTTAATAGCACTTTCTTTTGTTTTTGATAGCGCTGAAAAGCGCTATTAACCGTGCCACTAATGTGAACGATTTTGTTTAATAGCACTTTAAAAGAGCTATTATAGTACTAGTTTTTAATATAAAAATAATAATAAATTAAAACAATAAGTTTAAAGGAGCCAAACGAAATTCGTGGGGGAAAATGAAAATTTTAGCACAAAGAGTAGCGTCGGCCTGAACCGTCGCTAATATAAGAAAATAAGAATTAATTAAGACAATAACTAATTAGGAGGCGAACGAAATTTGTTATGGGAAATGAATATTTTTTCAAAAACAATAGCGTCGGCCTGAACCGTCGCTAATCTAAAAAAATAAATAATCATTTAAAATAATAACTAAAAAGGAGGCAACCTAAATTGGTGGGTGTAATGAAATTTTCGCACAAACAGTAGCATAGGTCCAAATAAACGTTTTGCCAACACCGAGTATTTTTCTCAAAATCAAACCATTTTCAAAATATTTTCATAACAAATGCACTCGAAGGACACATGCATTAAGTAGTGAAGAAGGAATGATTAAATGTATGTCCCTTTGTTCTTAGTCCGACGATGCTGGCTGTATATGTTATCGCTCGAACGCTCACCTTCACTCATGAACTTTAGTTTTATTCGTGCTATATACTTTTGAAGTGAAATGGATGAAAATGACTACTTAGGCGTATGCTCCTCTTATAAAGATTCTAATAAAGACAAAGAAGATAGATCTCTTATATCCAAAACGGTAAACCAACTTTGAAAGAGAAAATAGAGCAACATACAATATGGCATAAAAATTATTTACTAGCACTTTCTTTTGTTTTTGATAGCGCTGAAAAGCGCTATTAACCGTGCCACTAATGTGAACGATTTTGTTTAATAGCACTTTAAAAGAGCTATTATAGTACTAGTTTTTAATATAAAAATAATAATAAATTAAAACAATAAGTTTAAAGGAGCCAAACGAAATTCGTGGGGGAAAATGAAAATTTTAGCACAAAGAGTAGCGTCGGCCTGAACCGTCGCTAATATAAGAAAATAAGAATTAATTAAGACAATAACTAATTAGGAGGCGAACGAAATTTGTTATGGGAAATGAATATTTTTTCAAAAACAATAGCGTCGGCCTGAACCGTCGCTAATCTAAAAAAATAAATAATCATTTAAAATAATAACTAAAAAGGAGGCAACCTAAATTGGTGGGTGTAATGAAATTTTCGCACAAACAGTAGCATAGGTCCAAATAAACGTTTTGTCAACACCGAGTATTTTTCTCAAAATCAAACCATTTTCAAAATATTTTCATAACAAATGCACTCGAAGGACACATGCATTAAGTAGTGAAGAAGGAATGATTAAATGTATGTCCCTTTGTTCTTAGTCCGACGACGCTGGTTGTATAGGTTATCGCTCGAATGCTCACCTTCACTCATGAACTTTAGTTTTATTCGTGCTATACACTTTTGAAGTGAAATGGAGGAAAATGACTATTTAGGCGTATGCTCCTCTTATAAAGATTCTAATAAAGACAAAGAAGAGTGATCTCTTCTGTCCAAAAGGGTAAACCAACTTTGAAAGAGAAAATAGAGAAACAAACAATATGCCATAAAAGTTACTTGTTAGCACTTTGTTTTGTTTTTGATAGCGCTGAAAAGCGCCATTAATCGTGACACTAATGTGAACAATTGTGTTTAATAGCACTTTAAAAGAGCTATTAAAGTACTAGTTTTTAATATAAAAATAATAATTAATTAAAACAATAAGTTTAAAGGAGCCAAATGAAATTCGTGGGGGAAAATGAAAATTTTATCAAAAAAGTAGCGTTGGCCTGAACCGTCGCTAATATAAGAAAATACGAATTAATTAAGACAATAACTAATAAGGAGGCAAACGAAATTTGTTATGGGAAATGAATATTTTTTCAAAAACAATAGCGTTGGCCTGAACCGTCGCTAATATAAAAAAATAAATAATTATTTAAAATAATAACTAAAAAGGAGGCAACCTAAATTGGTGGGTGTAATGAAATTTTCGCACAAACAGTAGAATAGGTCCAAATAAACGTTTTGTCAACACCGAGTATTTTTCTCTAAATCAAACCATTTTCAAAATATTTTCATAACAAATGCACTCGAAGGACACATGCATTAAGTAGTGAAGAAGGAATGATTAAATGTATGTCCCTTTGTTCTTAGTCCGACGATGCTGGCTGTATATGTTATCGCTCGAATGCTCACCTTCACTCATGAACTTTAGTTTTATTCGTGCTATATACTTTTGAAGTGAAATGGATGAAAATGACTACCTAGGCGTATGCTCCTCTTATAAAGATTCTAATAAAGACAAAGAATAGTGTTCTCTTCTATCCAAAAGGGTAAACCAACTTTGAAAGAGAAAATAGAGCAACATACAATATGGCATAAAAATTATTTAATAGCACTTTCTTTTGTTTTTGATAGCGCTGAAAAGCGCTATTAACCGTGCCACTAATGTGAACGATTTTGTTTAATAGCACTTTAAAAGAGCTATTATAGTACTAGTTTTTAATATAAAAATAATAATAAATTAAAACAATAAGTTTAAAGGAGCCAAACGAAATTCGTGGGGGAAAATGAAAATTTTAGCACAAAGAGTAGCGTCGGCCTGAACCGTCGCTAATATAAGAAAATAAGAATTAATTAAGACAATAACTAATTAGGAGGCGAACGAAATTTGTTATGGGAAATGAATATTTTTTCCAAAACAATAGCGTCGGCCTGAACTGTCGCTAATATAAAAAAATAAATAATTATTTAAAATAATAACTAAAAAGGAGGAAACCTAAATTGGTGGGTGTAATGAAATTTTCGCACAAACAGTAGCATAGGTCCAAATAAACGTTTTGTCAATACCGAGTATTTTTCTCAAAATCAAACCATTTTCAAAATATTTTCATAACAAATGCACTCGAAGGACACATGCATTAAGTAGTGAAGAAGGAAGGATTAAATGTATGTCCCTTTGTTCTTAGTCCGACGACGCTGGCTGTATAGGTTATCGCTCAAATGCTCACCTTCACTTATGAACTTTAGTTTCATTCGTGCTATATACTTTTGAAGTGAAATGGATGAAAATGACTACTTAGGCGTATGCTCCTCTTATAAAGATTCTAATAAAGACAAAGAAGAGTGATCTCTTCTATCCAAAAGGGTAAACCAACTTTGAAAGAGAAAATAGAGCAACATACAATATGGCATAAAAAATATTTAATAGCACTTTCTTTTGTTTTTGATAGCGCTGAAAAGCGCTATTAACCGTGCCACTAATGTGAACGATTTTGTTTATAGCACTTTAAAAGAGCTATTATAGTACTAGTTTTTAATATAAAAATAATAATAAATTAAAACAATAAGTTTAAAGGAGCCAAAGGAAATTCATGGGGGAAAATGAAAATTTTAGCACAAAGAGTAGCGTCGGCCTGAACCGTTGCTAATATAAGAAAATAAGAATTAATTAAGACAATAACTAATTAGGAGGCGAACGAAATTTGTTATGGGAAATGAATATTTTTTCAAAAACAATAGCGTCGGCCTGAACCGTCGCTAATATAAAAAAATAAATAATTATTTAAAATAATAACTAAAAAGGAGGCAACCTAAATTGGTGGGTGTAATGAAATTTTCGCACAAACAGTAGCATAGGTCCAAATAAACGTTTTGTCAACACCGAGTATTTTTCTCTAAATCAAACCATTTTCAAAATATTTTCATAACAAATGCACTCGAAGGACACATGCATTAAGTAGTGAAGAAGGAATGATTAAATGTATGTCCCTTTGTTCTTAGTCCGACGATGCTGGCTGTATATGTTATCGCTCGAATGCTCACCTTCACTCATGAACTTTAGTTTTATTCGTGCTATATACTTTTGAAGTGAAATGGATGAAAATGACTACTTAGGCGTATGCTCCTCTTATAAAGATTCTAATAAAGACAAAGAAGAGTGATCTCTTCTATCCAAAAGGGTAAACCAACTTTGAAAGAGAAAATAGAGCAACATACAATATGGCATAAAAATTATTTAATAGCACTTTCTTTTGTTTTTGATAGCGCTGAAAAGCGCTATTAACCGTGCCACTAATGTGAACGATTTTGTTTAATAGCACTTTAAAAGAGCTATTATAGTACTAGTTTTTAATATAAAAATAATAATAAATTAAAACAATAAGTTTAAAGGAGCCAAACGAAATTCGTGGGGGAAAATGAAAATTTTAGCACAAAGAGTAGCGTCGGCCTGAACCGTCGCTAATATAAGAAAATAAGAATTAATTAAGACAATAACTAATTAGGAGGCGAACGAAATTTGTTATGGGAAATGAATATTTTTTCCAAAACAATAGCGTCGGCCTGAACTGTCGCTAATATAAAAAAATAAATAATTATTTAAAATAATAACTAAAAAGGAGGAAACCTAAATTGGTGGGTGTAATGAAATTTTAGCACAAACAGTAGCATAGGTCCAAATAAACGTTTTGTCAACACCGAGTATTTTTCTCAAAATCAAACCATTTTCAAAATATTTTCATAACAAATGCACTCGAAGGACACATGCATTAAGTAGTGAAGAAGGAAGGATTAAATGTATGTCCCTTTGTTCTTAGTCCGACGACGCTGGCTATATAGGTTATCGCTCAAATGCTCACCTTCACTTATGAACTTTAGTTTCATTCGTGCTATATACTTTTGAAGTGAAATGGATGAAAATGACTACTTAGGCGTATGCTCCTCTTATAAAGATTCTAATAAAGACAAAGAAGAGTGATCTCTTCTATCCAAAAGGGTAAACCAACTTTGAAAGAGAAAATAGAGCAACATACAATATGGCATAAAAAATATTTAATAGCACTTTCTTTTGTTTTTGATAGCGCTGAAAAGCGCTATTAACCGTGCCACTAATGTGAACGATTTTGTTTATAGCACTTTAAAAGAGCTATTATAGTACTAGTTTTTAATATAAAAATAATAATAAATTAAAAGAATAAGTTTAAAGGAGCCAAAGGAAATTCATGGGGGAAAATGAAAATTTTAGCACAAAGAGTAGCGTCGGCCTGAACCGTTGCTAATATAAGAAAATAAGAATTAATTAAGACAATAACTAATTAGGAGGCGAACGAAATTTGTTATGGGAAATGAATATTTTTTCAAAAACAATAGCGTCGGCCTGAACCGTCGCTAATATAAAAAAATAAATAATTATTTAAAATAATAACTAAAAAGGAGGCAACCTAAATTGGTGGGTGTAATGAAATTTTCGCACAAACAGTAGCATAGGTCCAAATAAACGTTTTGTCAAAACCGAGTATTTTTCTCTAAATCAAACCATTTTCAAAATATTTTCATAACAAATGCACTCGAAGGACACATGCATTAAGTAGTGAAGAAGGAATGATTAAATGTATGTCCCTTTGTTCTTAGTCCGACGATGCTGGCTGTATATGTTATCGCTCGAATGCTCACCTTCACTCATGAACTTTAGTTTTATTCGTGCTATATACTTTTGAAGTGAAATGGATGAAAATGACTACTTAGGCGTATGCTCCTCTTATAAAGATTCTAATAAAGACAAAGAAGAGTGATCTCTTCTATCCAAAAGGGTAAACCAACTTTGAAAGAGAAAATAGAGCAACATACAATATGGCATAAAAATTATTTAATAGCACTTTCTTTTGTTTTTGATAGCGCTGAAAAGCGCTATTAACCGTGCCACTAATGTGAACGATTTTGTTTAATAGCACTTTAAAAGAGCTATTATAGTACTAGTTTTTAATATAAAAATAATAATAAATTAAAACAATAAGTTTAAAGGAGCCAAACGAAATTCGTGGGGGAAAATGAAAATATTAGCACAAAGAGTAGCGTCGACCTGAACCGTCGCTAATATAAGAAAATAAGAATTAATTAAGACAATAACTAATTAGGAGGCGAACGAAATTTGTTAGGTGAAATGAATATTTTTTCAAAAACAATAGCGTCGGCCTGAACCGTCGCTAATATAAAAAAATAAATAATTATTTAAAATAAAAACTAAAAAGGAGGCAACATAAATTGGTGGGTGTAATGAAATTTTCGCAGAAACAGTAGCATAGGTCCAAATAAACGTTTTGTCAACACCGAGTATTTTTCGCAAAATCAAACCATTTTCAAAATATTTTCATAACAAATGCACTCGAAGGACACATGCATTAAGTAGTGAAGAAGGAATGATTAAATGTATGTCCCTTTGTTCTTAGTCCGACGACGCTGGCTGTATAGTTTATCGCTCGAATGCTCACCTTCACTCATGAACTTTAGTTTTATTCGTGCTATACACTTTTGAGGTGAAATGGAGGAAAATGACTACTTAGGCGTATGCTCCTCTTATAAAGATTCTAATAAAGACAAAGAAGAGTGATCTCTTCTGTCCAAAAGGGTAAACCAACTTTGAAAGAGAAAATAGAGAAACAAACAATATGCCATAAAAGTTACTTGATAGCACTTTGTTTTGTTTTTGGTAGCGCTGAAAAGCCCCATTAACCGTGACACTAATGTGAACAATTGTGTTTAATAGCACATTAAAAGAGCTACTAAAGTACTAGTTTTTAATATAAAAATAATAATTAATTAACACAATAAGTTTAAAGGAGCCAAATGAAATTCGTGGGGGAAAATGAAAATTTTAGCAAAAAAGTAGGGTTGGCCTGAACCGTCGCTAATATAAGAAAATAAGAATTAATTAAGACAATAACTAATAAGGAGGCGAACGAAATTTGTTATGGGAAATGAATATTTTTTCAAAAACAATAGGGTCGGCCTGAACCGTCGCTAATATAAAAAAATAAATAATTATTTAAAATAATAACTAAAAAGGAGGCAACCTAAATTGGTGGGTGTAATGAAATTTTCGCACAAACAGTAGAATAGGTCCAAATAAACGTTTTGTCAACACCGAGTATTTTTCTCTAAATCAAACCATTTTCAAAATATTTTCATAACAAATGCACTCGAAGGACACATGCATTAAGTAGTGAAGAAGGAATGACTAAATGTATGTCCCTTTGTTCTTAGTCCGACGATGCTGGCTGTATATGTTATCGCTCGAATGCTCACCTTCACTCATGAACTTTAGTTTTATTCGTGCTATATACTTTTGAAGTGAAATGGATGAAAATGACTACTTAGGCGTATGCACCTCTTATAAAGATTCTAATATAGACAAAGAATAGTGATCTCTTCTATCCAAAAGGGTAAACCAACTTTGAAAGAGAAAATAAAGCAACATACAATATGGCATAAAAATTTTTTAATAGCACTTTCTTTTGTTTTTGATAGCGCTGAAAAGCGCTATTAACCGTGCCACTAATGTGAACGATTTTGTTTAATAGCACTTTAAAAGAGCTGTTATAGTACTACTTTTTAATATAAAAATAATAATAAATTAAAACAATAAGTTTAAAGGAGCCAAACGAAATTCGTGGGGGAAAATGAAAATTTTAGCACAAAGAGTAGCGTCGGCCTGAACCGTCGCTAATATAAGGAAATAAGAATTAATTAAGACAATAACTAATTAGGAGGCGAACGAAATTTGTTAGGTGAAATGAATATTTTTTCAAAAACAATAGCGTCGGCCTGAACCGTCGCTAATATAAAAAAATAAATAATTATTTAAAATAAAAACTAAAAAGGAGGCAACATAAATTGGTGGGTGTAATGAAATTTTCGCACAAACAGTAGCATAGGTCCAAATAAACATTTTGTTAACACCGAGTATTTTTCTCTAAATCAAACCATTTTCAAAGTATTTTCATAACAAATGCACTCGAAGGACACATGCATTAAGTAGTGAAGAAGGAATGATTAAATGTATGTCCCTTTGTTCTTAGTCCGACGATGCTGGCTGTATATGTTATCGCTCGAATGCTCACCTTCACTCATGAACTTTAGTTTTATTCGTGCTATATACTTTTGAAGTGAAATGGATGAAAATGACTACTTAGGCGTATCCTCCTCTTATAAAGATTCTAATAAAGACAAAGAATAGTGAACTCTTCTATCCAAAAGTGTAAACTAACTTTGAAAGAGAAAATAGAGCAACATACAATATGGCATAAAAATTATTTAATAGCACTTTCTTTTGTTTTTGATAGCGCTGAAAAGCGCTATTAACCGTGCCACTAATGTGAACGATTTTGTTTAATAGCACTTTAAAAGAGCTATTATAGTACTAGTTTTTAATATAAAAATAATAATAAATTAAAACAATAAGTTTAAAGGAGCCAAACGAAATTCGTGGGGGAAAATTGAAAATTTTAGCACAAAGAGTAGCGTCGGCCTGAACCGTCGCTAATATAAGAAAATAAGAATTAATTAAGACAATAACTAATTAGGAGGCGAACGAAATTTGTTATGGGAAATGAATATTTTTTCAAAAACAATAGCGTCGGCCTGAACCGTCGCTAATACAAAAAAATAAATAATTATTTAAAATAATAACTAAAAAGGAGGCAACCTAAATTGGTGGGTGTAATGAAATTTTCGCACAAACAGTAGCATAGGTCCAAATAAACGTTTTGTCAACACCGAGTATTTTTCTCTAAATCAAACCATTTTCAAAATATTTTCATAACAAATGCACTCGAAGGACACATGCATTAAGTAGTGAAGAAGGAATGATTAAATGTATGTCCCTTTGTTCTTAGTTCGACGACGCTGGCTGTATAGTTTATCGCTCGAATGCTCACCTTCACTCATGAACTTTAGTTTTATTCGTGCTATACACTTTTGAGGTGAAATGGAGGAAAATGACTACTTAGGCGTATGCTCCTCTTATAAAGATTCTAATAAAGACAAAGAAGAGTGATCTCTTCTGTCCAAAAGGGTAAACCAACTTTGAAAGAGAAAATAGAGAAACAAACAATATGCCATAAAAGTTACTTGATAGCACTTTGTTTTGTTTTTGATAGCGCTGAAAAGCCCCATTAACCGTGACACTAATGTGAACAATTGTGTTTAATAGCACTTTAAAAGAGCTACTAAAGTACTAGTTTTTAATATAAAAATAATAATTAATTAACACAATAAGTTTAAAAGAGCCAAATGAAATTCGTGGGGGAAAATGAAAATTTTAGCAAAAAAGTATGGTTGGCCTGAACCGTCGCTAATATAAGAAAATAAGAATTAATTAAGACAATAACTAATAAGGAGGCGAACGAAATTTGTTATGGGAAATGAATATTTTTTCAAAAACAATAGGGTCGGCCTGAACCGTCGCTAATATAAAAAAATAAATAATTATTTAAAATAATAACTAAAAAGGAGGCAACCTAAATTGGTGGGTGTAATGAAATTTTCGCACAAACAGTAGAATAGGTCCAAATAAACGTTTTGTCAACACCGAGTATTTTTCTCTAAATCAAACCATTTTCAAAATATTTTCATAACAAATGCACTCGAAGGACACATGCATTAAGTAGTGAAGAAGGAATGACTAAATGTATGTCCCTTTGTTCTTAGTCCGACGATGCTGGCTGTATATGTTATCGCTCGAATGCTCACCTTCACTCATGAACTTTAGTTTTATTCGTGCTATATACTTTTGAAGTGAAATGGATGAAAATGACTACTTAGGCGTATGCACCTCTTATAAAGATTCTAATAAAGACAAAGAATAGTGATCTCTTCTATCCAAAAGGGTAAACCAACTTTGAAAGAGAAAATAAAGCAACATACAATATGGCATAAAAATTATTTAATAGCACTTTCTTTTGTTTTTGATAGCGCTGAAAAGCGCTATTAACCGTGCCACTAATGTGAACGATTTTGTTTAATAGCACTTTAAAAGAGCTGTTATAGTACTACTTTTTAATATAAAAATAATAATAAATTAAAACAATAAGTTTAAAGGAGCCAAACGAAATTCGTGGGGGAAAATGAAAATTTTAGCACAAAGAGTAGCGTCGGCCTGAACCGTCGCTAATATAAGAAAATAAGAATTAATTAAGACAATAACTAATTAGGAGGCGAACGAAATTTGTTAGGTGAAATGAATATTTTTTCAAAAACAATAGCGTCGGCCTGAACCGTCGCTAATATAAAAAAATAAATAATTATTTAAAATAAAAACTAAAAAGGAGGCAACATAAATTGGTGGGTGTAATGAAATTTTCGCACAAACAGTAGCATAGGTCCAAATAAACGTTTTGTTAACACCGAGTATTTTTCTCTAAATCAAACCATTTTCAAAGTATTTTCATAACAAATGCACTCGAAGGACACATGCATTAAGTAGTGAAGAAGGAATGATTAAATGTATGGCCCTTTGTTCTTAGTCCGACGATGCTGGCTGTATATGTTATCGCTCGAATGCTCACCTTCACTCATGAACTTTAGTTTTATTCGTGCTATATACTTTTGAAGTGAAATGGATGAAAATGACTACTTAGGCGTATCCTCCTCTTATAAAGATTCTAATAAAGACAAAGAATAGTGATCTCTTCTATCCAAAAGGGTAAACTAACTTTGAAAGAGAAAATAGAGCAACATACAATATGGCATAAAAATTATTTAATAGCACTTTCTTTTGTTTTTGATAGCGCTGAAAAGCGCTATTAACCGTGCCACTAATGTGAACGATTTTGTTTAATAGCACTTTAAAAGAGCTATTATAGTACTAGTTTTTAATATAAAAATAATAATAAATTAAAACAATAAGTTTAAAGGAGCCAAACGAAATTCGTGGGGGAAAATGAAAATTTTAGCACAAAGAGTAGCGTCGGCCTGAACCGTCGCTAATATAAGAAAATAAGAATTAATTAAGACAATAACTAATTAGGAGGCGAACGAAATTTGTTATGGGAAATGAATATTTTTTAAAAAACAATAGCGTCGGCCTGAACCGTCGCTAATACAAAAAAATAAATAATTATTTAAAATAATAACTAAAAAGGAGGCAACCTAAATTGGTGGGTGTAATGAAATTTTCGCACAAACAGTAGCATAGGTCCAAATAAACGTTTTGTCAACACCGAGTATTTTTCTCTAAATCAAACCATTTTCAAAATATTTTCATAACAAATGCACTCGAAGGACACATGCATTAAGTAGGGAAGAAGGAATGACTAAATGTATGTCCCTTTGTTCTTAGTCCGACGATGCTGGCTGTATATGTTATCGCTCGAATGCTCACCTTCACTCATGAACTTTAGTTTTATTCGTGCTATATACTTTTGAAGTGAAATGGATGAAAATGACTACTTAGGCGTATGCACCTCTTATAAAGATTCTAATAAAGACAAAGAATAGTGATCTCTTCTATCCAAAAGGGTAAACCAACTTTGAAAGAGAAAATAAAGCAACATACAATATGGCATAAAAATTATTTAATAGCACTTTCTTTTGTTTTTGATAGCGCTGAAAAGCGCTATTAACCGTGCCACTAATGTGAACGATTTTGTTTAATAGCACTTTAAAAGAGCTGTTATAGTACTACTTTTTAATATAAAAATAATAATAAATTAAAACAATAAGTTTAAAGGAGCCAAACGAAATTCGTGGGGGAAAATGAAAATTTTAGCACAAAGAGTAGCGTCGGCCTGAACCGTCGCTAATATAAGAAAATAAGAATTAATTAAGACAATAACTAATTAGGAGGCGAACGAAATTTGTTAGGTGAAATGAATATTTTTTCAAAAACAATAGCGTCGGCCTGAACCGTCGCTAATATAAAAAAATAAATAATTATTTAAAATAAAAACTAAAAAGGAGGCAACATAAATTGGTGGGTGTAATGAAATTTTCGCACAAACAGTAGCATAGGTCCAAATAAACGTTTTGTTAACACCGAGTATTTTTCTCTAAATCAAACCATTTTCAAAGTATTTTCATAACAAATGCACTCGAAGGACACATGCATTAAGTAGTGAAGAAGGAATGATTAAATGTATGTCCCTTTGTTCTTAGTCCGACGATGCTGGCTGTATATGTTATCGCTCGAATGCTCACCTTCACTCATGAACTTTAGTTTTATTCGTGCTATATACTTTTGAAGTGAAATGGATGAAAATGACTACTTAGGCGTATCCTCCTCTTATAAAGATTCTAATAAAGACAAAGAATAGTGATCTCTTCTATCCAAAAGGGTAAACTAACTTTGAAAGAGAAAATAGAGCAACATACAATATGGCATAAAAATTATTTAATAGCACTTTCTTTTGTTTTTGATAGCGCTGAAAAGCGCTATTAACCGTGCCACTAATGTGAACGATTTTGTTTAATAGCACTTTAAAAGAGCTATTATAGTACTAGTTTTTAATATAAAAATAATAATAAATTAAAACAATAAGTTTAAAGGAGCCAAACGAAATTCGTGGGGGAAAATGAAAATTTTAGTACAAAGAGTAGCGTCGGCCTGAACCGTCGCTAATATAAGAAAATAAGAATTAATTAAGACAATAACTAATTAGGAGGCGAACGAAATTTGTTATGGGAAATGAATATTTTTTAAAAAACAATAGCGTCGGCCTGAACCGTCGCTAATACAAAAAAATAAATAATTATTTAAAATAATAACTAAAAAGGAGGCAACCTAAATTGGTGGGTGTAATGAAATTTTCGCACAAACAGTAGCATAGGTCCAAATAAACGTTTTGTCAACACCGAGTATTTTTCTCTAAATCAAACCATTTTCAAAATATTTTCATAACAAATGCACTCGAAGGACACATGCATTAAGTAGTGAAGAAGGAAGGTTTAAATGTATGTCCCTTTGTTCTTAGTCCGACGACGCTGGCTGTATAGTTTATCGCTCGAATGCTCACCTTCACTCATAAACTTTAGTTTTATTCGTGCTATACACTTTTGAGGTGAAATGGAGGAAAATGACTACTTAGGCGTATGCTCCTCTTATAAAGATTCTAATAAAGACAAAGAAAAGTGATCTCTTCTGTCCAAAAGGGTAAACCAACTTTGAAAGAGAAAATAGAGAAACAAACAATATGCCATAAAAGTTACTTGATAGCACTTTGTTTTGTTTTTGATAGCGCTGAAAAGCCCCATTAACCGTGACACTAATGTGAACAATTGTGTTTAATAGCACTTTAAAAGAGCTACTAAAGTACTAGTTTTTAATATAAAAATAATAATTAATTAACACAATAAGTTTAAAGGAGCCAAATGAAATTCGTGGGGGAAAATGAAAATTTTAGCAAAAAAGTAGTGTTGGCCTGAACCGTCGCTAATATAAGAAAATAAGATTTAATTAAGACAATAACTAATAAGGAGGCGAACGAAATTTGTTATGGGAAATGAATATTTTTTCAAAAACAACAGCGTCGGCCTGAACCGTCGCTAATATAAAAAAATAAATAATTATTTAAAATAATAATTAAAAAGGAGGCAACCTAAATTGGTGGGTGTAATGAAATTTTCGCACAAACAGTAGAATAGGTCCAAATAAACGTTTTGTCAACACCGAGTATTTTTCTCTAAATCAAACCATTTTCAAAATATTTTCATAACAAATGCACTCGAAGGACACATGCATTAAGTAGTGAAGAAGGAATGACTAAATGTATGTCCCTTTGTTCTTAGTCCGACGATGCTGGCTGTATATGTTATCGCTCGAATGCTCACCTTCACTCATGAACTTTAGTTTTATTCGTGCTATATACTTTTGAAGTGAAATGGATGAAAATGACTACTTAGGCGTATGCTCCTCTTATAAAGATTCTAATAAAGACAAAGAATAGTGATCTCTTCTATCCAAAAGGGTAAACCAACTTTGAAAGAGAAAATAAAGCAACATACAATATGGCATAAAAATTATTTAATAGCACTTTCTTTTGTTTTTGATAGCGCTGAAAAGCGCTATTAAACGTGCCACTAATGTGAACGATTTTGTTTAATAGCACTTTAAAAGAGCTATTATAGTACTAGTTTTTAATATAAAAATAATAATAAATTAAAACAATAAGTTTAAAGGAGCCAAACGAAATTCGTGAGGGAAAATGAAAATTTTAGCACAAAGAGTAGCGTCGGCCTGAACCGTCGCTAATATAAGAAAATAAGAATTAATTAAGACAATAACTAATTAGGAGGCGAACGAAATTTGTTATGGGAAATGAATATTTTTTCAAAAACAATAGCGTCGGCCTGAACCGTCGCTAATCTAAAAAAATAAATAATTATTTAAAATAATAACTAAAAAGGAGGCAACCTAAATTGGTGGGTGTAATGAAATTTTCGCACAAATAGTAGCATAGGTCCAAATAATCGTTTTGTCAACACCGAGTATTTTTCTCAAAATCAAAGCATTTTCAAAATATTTTCATAACAAATGCACTCGAAGGACACATGCATTAAGTAGTGAAGAAGGAATGATTAAATGTATGTCCCTTTGTTCTTAGTCCGACGACGCTGGTTGTATAGGTTATCGCTCGAATGCTCACCTTCACTCATGAACTTTAGTTTTATTCGTGCTATACACTTTTGAAGTGAAATGGAGGAAAATGACTATTTAGGTGTATGCTCCTCTTATAAAGATTCTAATAAAGACAAAGAAGAGTGATATCTTCTGTCCAAAAGGGTAAACCAACTTTGAAAGAGAAAATAGAGAAACAAACAATATGCCATAAAAGTTACTTGTTAGCACTTTGTTTTGTTTTTGATAGCGCTGAAAAGCGCCATTAATCGTGACACTAATGTGAACAATTGTGTTTAATAGCACTTTAAAAGAGCTATTAAAGTACTAGTTTTTAATATAAAAATAATAATTAATTAAAACAATAAGTTTAAAGGAGCCAAATGAAATTCGTGGGGGAAAATGAAAATTTTAGCAAAAAAGTAGCGTTGGCCTGAACCGTCGCTAATATAAGAAAATAAGAATTAATTAAGACAATAACTAATAAGGAGGCAAACAAAATTTGTTATGGGAAATGAATATTTTTTCAAAAACAATAGCGTCGGCCTGAACCGTCGCTAATATAAAAAAATAAATAATTATTTAAAATAATAACTAAAAAGGAGGCAACCTAAATTGGTGGGTGTAATGAAATTTTCGCACAAACAGTAGAATAGGTCCAAATAAACGTTTTGTCAACACCGAGTATTTTTCTCTAAATCAAACCATTTTCAAAATATTTTCATAACAAATGCACTCGAAGGACACATGCATTAAGTAGTGAAGAAGGAATGATTAAATGTATGTCCCTTTGTTCTTAGTCCGACGATGCTGGCTGTATATGTTATCGCTCGAATGCTCACCTTCACTCATGAACTTTAGTTTTATTCGTGCTATATACTTTTGAAGTGAAATGGATGAAAATGACTACCTATGCGTATGCTCCTCTTATAAAGATTCTAATAAAGACAAAGAATAGTGATCTCTTCTATCCAAAAGGGTAAACCAACTTTGAAAGAGAAAATAGAGCAACATACAATATGGCATAAAAATTATTTAATAGCACTTTCTTTTGTTTTTGATAGCGCTGAAAAGCGCTATTAACCGTGCCACTAATGTGAACGATTTTGTTTAATAGCACTTTAAAAGAGCTATTATAGTACTAGTTTTTAATATAAAAATAATAATAAATTAAAACAATAAGTTTAAAGGAGCCAAACGAAATTCGTGGGGGAAAATGAAAATTTTAGCACAAAGAGTAGCGTCGGCCTGAACCGTCGCTAATATAAGAAAATAAGAATTAATTAAGACAATAACTAATTAGGAGGCGAACGAAATTTGTTATGGGAAATGAATATTTTTTCCAAAACAATAGCGTCGGCCTGAACTGTCGCTAATATAAAAAAATAAATAATTATTTAAAATAATAACTAAAAAGGAGGCAACCTAAATTGGTGGGTGTAATGAAATTTTCGCACAAACAGTAGCATAGGTCCAAATAAACGTTTTGTCAACACCGAGTATTTTTCTCAAAATCAAACCATTTTCAAAATATTTTCATAACAAATGCACTCGAAGGACACATGCATTAAGTAGTGAAGAAGGAAGGATTAAATGTATGTCCCTTTGTTCTTAGTCCGACGACGCTGGCTGTATAGGTTATCGCTCAAATGCTCACCTTCACTCATGAACTTTAGTTTCATTCGTGCTATATACTTTTGAAGTGAAATGGATGAAAATGACTACTTAGGCGTATGCTCCTCTTATAAAGATTCTAATAAAGACAAAGAAGAGTGATCTCTTCTATCCAAAAGGGTAAACCAACTTTGAAAGAGAAAATAGAGCAACATACAATATGGCATAAAAAATATTTAATAGTACTTTCTTTTGTTTTTGATAGCGCTGAAAAGCGCTATTAACCGTGCCACTAATGTGAACGATTTTGTTTATAGCACTTTAAAAGAGCTATTATAGTACTAGTTTTTAATATAAAAATAATAATAAATTAAAACAATAAGTTTAAAGGAGCCAAACGAAATTCATGGGGGAAAATGAAAATTTTAGCACAAAGAGTAGCGTCGGCCTGAACCGTCGCTAATATAAGAAAATAAGAATTAATTAAGACAATAACTAATAAGGAGGCAAACGAAATTTGTTATTGGAAATGAATATTTTTTCAAAAACAACAGCGTCGGCCTGAACCGTCGCTAATATAAAAAAATAAATAATTATTTAAAATAATAACTAAAAAGGAGGTAAACTAATTTGGTGGGTTTAATGAAATTTTTGCACAAACAGTAGCGTAGGTCCAAATAAACGTTTTGTCAACATCGATTATTTTTCTCGAAATAAAACCATTTTCAAAATATTTTCATAACATATGCACTCGAAGGACATATGCATTATGTATGGAAGATGGAATGATTAAATGTATGTCCCTTTGTTCTTAGTCCGACGACACTGACTGTATAGGTTATCGCTCGAATTCTCACCTTCACTCATGAACTTTAGTTTTATTCGTGCTATATACTTGATATCTTTGTTACTCCAATGGATGGTTTCCTAGTCATTATGTAATGTAGTTTGTTGTCGAGATTTTTGTTACTCCATTGGATGGTAGCCTTTTCATTATGGAAGGTAGTCTATTGTCGAGATTTTTGTTACTCCAATGGATGGTAGGCTTGCATTATGGAAGGTAGTCTGTCATTGTGATTTTTGTCACTCTAATGGATGGAAGCCTTGTCATTATGGAAGGTATTCTGTTGTTTAGATTTTTGTTAATACAATCTATGGTAGCCTTGTCATTATGGAAGGTAGTCTATTGTCGATATTTTTGTTACTCCATTGGATGGTAGCCTTGTGATTATGGAAGGTAGTATGTTGACGTGATTTTTGTTATTCCAAAGGATGGAATCCTAGTGATTATGGAAGCTAGTCTATTTCGAGATTTTTGTTACTCCAATGGATGGTAGCCTTGTCATTAAGGACGGTAGTCTGTTGTTCATATTTTTGTTACTCCAATGGATGGTATACTTGTCATTATGAAAGGTAATCTATTGTCGAGATTTTTGTTACTCCATTGGATGGTATCCTTGTCGAGATTTTTGTTACTCCATAGTTACTGTGTGTTTTAACGGTGACTTGATACTGTCGGTGACCGTGTGTTCTCTCAGTTTTTCTTTGGATTTTGCACCTGGGAATGGCCGTTTATTTTGGCAGTTCAACAACTACCTTTTGTGACAGGGAGATTTTAATCTCATACAGTTGCTGATCTATTTGGTACTTGTCTCTTTTGTGTTCCAGGGTGATGTCGTACCTTTGATCCAGTGATGTTCATCATTCAGTCAAGAGACTGTGCAGTCATTTTCCATATTTATTGAACCTTGATCCCGTGTTCTTGCACACATAAGTTGTTAACTTCATTTTAACACACGTGTTATTTTCATTTCCAAGGAACCATGCTTGTGAACTTTGTGCTGCACTTTTTCATCTTTTACTGGTTAAAAATCAAATTTAAAAGCATGTGAGTTCCTTGGAAATGATCGAACATGGAATTGCATCCACTCACGCGCTTCATGCATATTAATGCATTCATAACATGTACTGAGAGTTGGAGATTCTTATTCGGACCTGGAATTCTCCTCAGATATACAAACTTGAACCCTTGTTGTCACGTGTTTGGAGGTCAGTTATGGAAAAACTTCATGGGGTATTCGCTGGGATGAAGATTCATATGGAGTTGTTTGGGGTACATGCAAGCCATGGCCCGTGATTGGGAACTCTTTGAGGAGGAAGATATTCCGTTGAAGACCCAATTGAGTCAGTTCATGGAAGTCTTGATGATAGCGTCAACAATCCCACACCGGCTGTTGCAGGGCGAGTTATTCTCTTCTGCTCATCTTTTGGGATTTCTTTCAAACCATGAAATGCCTTGTGGATTTCATGCACTACCTTAAGCGCTTGGAACTTCTTATCAGTGGATGGTTCTTATTTTCCAGTTGAATTTAAGAGGTTTATTTTATCAACAAGGGCAGAATAGGTTTGGAGAGTGATTTTGATCCCATCCCAGTGCTTTATTCTAGTTTGTTTCCATGCTTGTTTGAGCTTCAGTGGGTTGGGCTCTGTACTTCAGTACCGTGTACAAATTCCCTTCCTGATCATGATACCAACAACAAATATGGGTACCACACTGGGGCACCCAATTATTCAATCAGGCACACTCTCTACAGCTTTTGGCAACCTAATCTTCACTTTAGCAGTCAGTGTTTGTTCCCCGAGTGAGTCCATGGGGCAAAGCTTTTAAGCAGAAAAGATAGAATAAGATTGAGAATTATGTTGATACCATCTCAATGTCTTACATCCTGGCACTCCCTCGTCTGTTGGGAATTCATCTGATTAAGATTCATGCTTTGGGGCTATTCTGTTGATTATTCTCTCTTCCGATGCAAAATGCTAGACGTGTCTCTCATTCTAGGGAATTTAGTTGTCATGTTAAAGATTGCAAGAGTTTTGAGTAAAGTCCAGCTCTGGCCTGGCGTATTTTCCAAAGTCCAATTTCTAATGTGGTGGACAATTTAGAGCTTTTCTTTTGGTACAACGTTCACCCTCCCTTTTAAGAAGTCTTTGGTGATTATATTCTAGGGCACTCAGATATTCAGTTGAAGACAGTTTATCATCCAGAAATAAAATCCAAGCTTGGATCATTTCAGAGACTGTTGTGTCCATATCAGATAGGGAATCTCTTATCCAAGTGAGCCTCAAGGTTATGGAAGATCTTTGAAGTAATTATTCCATACGGAGACTAGTCTCCTCAACATGGGAATTTCAAATTTCATTTGCATTCTCATTTGCAATCTTAATTGTTTTGTTCGGAACTTTCTTGTATGCAAACTTTCTCATCTTTTTGAAAGTTAATCATAATGTATTGAATATGTTTGTCTTGAACTAATCCATTCGTTATCACTCTTATTTGTTTTACTGTGTTTTTGATATTCAACTCTTGTTTAAAAAACAAAAACTCTGGAGGGAGGATGAAGAAATTTTACCTGAAATCTCAAATGGTATGCTTTCAAGTAAAAACCTTGCTGATGATGTACAGGCCTTGTTTCAATCCCTAAACACCGGAGATATAAGGGAGTTAGACCCTCGTTAACCCCTCTGAGCCTTCGAAGTAGGAGTTTCTTTTTGTTCAAGAAAAAACCCTTACTTTTAACTTGGGGCAGCATAGATGTTCAATTAATCTGATCGAGCATTCAAATCTCAGAAGGAGTGTCCCATCTGAGGATCAACGCACCTTATCCCTCGTATTATGAGGACGAGAAAAGATCAAAACAACAATGGTTATTTCCTCACAAAATCCCAAGGTCAAGATTGAATCGATATAATAATGTTTACCCTCGCTGCACAAAGAATGAGACAGTCACTTTTCTCCAAAAAAAAAGTTCAAAGACTTAGGGTCACACGACTTGTTCAAAAGGGAAAGTATGAATAAGAAAGAAACAAAAAGCCCCGCTAAGTCGAAACTTGAAAACAAGTCGCTTAGGCAAAAGTTAGGGCATCCCGCTGGACTTCCAAAGTGAAATTAAAAAAAAATAATTTGTCCAAGAAAAAGTTAGGGAAAGTAAAAAAAAAAATTTTAAGTCAAAAAAGGATTATCCAATAAAAATCCTCATCAAAACAAAAGTCGTGTGATCAAACACCCAAAAAAAAACCAAAGGTTATGTGATTGTGGTGTCCAAAAAAAATTTGTTGTGGTTCCTCAACCATATCAAAGTTCCATTTGAGAGATGAATGATCGTGTCAAGTTAATTGGATTTAGGACTGGAGAACATCACGAAGGGGGTGGGCACCAAATAACTTGAGCCTTAAATATTTTTTTTCTAAAAACCGTGAACCAGGCCACGTTACAACCCTTAAAAGTCCTAATTGAAGCATGGGTTAATTTGAAAGCAAAACTGTTACGAGAATACAGTAACCTGATTCCTAGGAGACTTGCTTAAAACATTTGAGTTGGTATCACTCCCTCTTTTATTTTCGTTGTACAGAAAAATTTCGATGTTTCAACATATTTTCATTAAAAAGTTTTCTAACTTCAAAACAACTATATGATTTGCATTAGATTTATCATTCATAGGATAAAACATTCTTTGCATATGAAAAAGTGCTTAAACATCAAGCGAGCTTGCATAATGAGCATCAAATAAAGAGTTTTATTATCCTGAGGGGTGAATTGCTTCAGGGATCTGTTGAAAAGAATGATCTTAATCTGAGGCATGCTTTCTAGCTACTCCTTTGAATTGAAGAAGACTGGTATGAGAGATTGATAAAATCTTTTTGTTTGATGATCGTGTGGAAGTTTTGTCTGCTCCCAAATATCTGATTGAGCAATGTTATATCGTTCCCAGTTGGTCCCAAAGGACAATTTTTGTCAAGCAGATGCTTGCGCGTGAAGCAGTTCGAGTTGAGAAGTATGATTGTGTACTAGCTTGTTTTGAAGATGTAAGTCAATCATTCTGAGAAGGTGTTATCTTTCAAACTCCGTGAACTTCTCATTCCTCTGTGAGCATGAGGTAAAGAAATGGTTTTCCAAGATTCTGCTAATCTGGAGAAATCAAGCCAAGATTCATTGACTCTCAAAACTTCGTCAATCTGGGTGTAGTGATATCGAGATTCGATGTATCTCTCAAAGTGCCGAGTGATCAAGTTCCGTTAACCAAGACTTATTAATGCCACTTCTAATTTTGATTAGTCAGAGGTCGTATTTCAAAGTTTGGAACACTGGGGCAGTTTATCTGGGTGGTACAAATCTCAGGAAGTCCTTTCAGGGCAAGTTCTTTAACAACCCCATAGACTAGGGGAAGGCATTATACATGGGCATTTCTCCACCTCAGAGTTGGTCAGGTTAAGTCCAGTCGCAGCCTAAACAATTTTTGAAATTGAAGTGCATGACAAGAAGTCATGATTGTTATCCTTGGCTAATCAGAATTTTAAGTCTCGCTATTGTTATTCCTTCACCAGAAGTTGGGATCTTTATCTCTAATTGAAGTCGGGAGTGCTATTCTCAGCACATATCTCGGGAAGTTCTCTCGAGGAGAATCTCTTCAAAGGTTGGTCAAACTGAAGAGGTTATGTCGAAGTTCAACGAATCTCTCCATAGACCTATTGTGTCAAATAATTATCCAGAGCTCGAATAATTTGGGGCAAATTATCTCAAGATAAAAGGACCCTCTCTAGAAAAGTTGTCACACTAACTGGGGCACGTTTAGTGATGTGTTTCGCATAAAATTATCATGTGCTTTGTTTACCTGCGTAATTCTCTGTCACCAGAGCAACATCTTTCAAGAGGATTAAGCTAACTCTACCCTGGATCGTTTCCCCCGAAGCGTCACTGAAGTTTCTACTTATCCCAAGATAATATCTATTCGTTGGAGCACAACATCATTACCCTGACTAAAGATTTGATTGAATATCTTCTTATTCACCGATGATGTCATTTCAGGAAGATCAAATTTATTTGAGATTAATTGAGGGTTTCTATGGAGATCTGAAGCTTCTATTGCTCCCCAGAGAATCTCCCAAAGCATATAGTTTTAAGGATCGACTATTTGGAATTTCAGACTAAGAGAGTCGTATCCCCCAATTGCTTGAAGTTTCGTCTTCTCGTTCGCCTAGTATAAATGGAGTGTTCGCATCCCCAACTGAAGTCGAGAGTTCCTTCAAAAATTTCTCTTGTTCCCCAATGAAGTCAATTCATAAAGATTTCTTGTTCAATAATTCTCTAATCTCCCCATGGTAGAAGCATGGTTTGAAGTTAGTTATGTTGAGAATCTTTTGTTATCCTCAATAAAGACTATTCAAGTCTGCTCTGTTTCCTAGAAAAGTCATTGGAGCATCATCTCACTCCCTCAGAGGAGGTTGTTCATGAGGATCTCTTGTCCAAGATTTCTCATTCCCCAATTGAGCTGCGTTATTGGAGATCTCGTTCTCGGGAATTTTCATTCCCCCAGCTGATTTGTGTTGAGGTTTATTTTATCTCTCTAGTGAAGACCATTGGCTGAGATCTCTTATGCAAAATTTCTCTTTTCCCCCAGCGGAGCTGCCTTTAGATATCCCTTACTCAGAAATCCTCATCTCCCCTGTGAAGTTGCCTTATCAATAAATCTACTATTCAGGAATGCTCATATCTCCAATAGAGTCGTTTCATCGAAAGTGTTATTCACAGATGCTCTTTTCCTAGTAGATCTCAATCCTGGATGTTGATAAGTGTTGCTTCCCCAAAAGAGTATACTATTGTGGTTCCTAGCCCCGGGATAGGTGGAGCTGAAGATTTTTTTACTTCCAGCAATAGCATATCTTGTTGAGTCTCTCCTACAAAAGCGTCTTATTCTCGACCAGAGTTCTTTTTGTAGGGACCTGACTTCCAGCAATGTTTTATTTATACGTGGAATGAGATACTGAATCTTTTCCCCAGAAGGTTAAGAGGTGAGACATAGGTCAAGATTTCTTCTGCAGTGCAATTTATTTTTGCATTATTCTCCCCAGGAAGTTATCCCTAGTGATAAATTGACAACTTATCAAACAAAAGTCACTTCTGATATGATCTTCTCTAGCAGAATTTGCAATTTATTTTGCGAATTTTTATCAGGGTTAGGCATGTGGTTACTGGTCTTTTCATTTCGCCATGATGGGGCAGACAAGTTGAGAATCGATTTCTCAAAATTCCACTATTCTGGGGAAGCCTGTTAATGATGGAAATTCCCTGTAGGGTTGCTTCTCCTCAGCATTGTCATGTGAGTAATTCTCTAGGCGGATAAGGTTCTGGATACCTTCAATCTCCAACCAAGTATGGATGAGCATTATCTCGTTTCTTAATAGAGACTATTCCTAGTGGAGTATATCTTCCAATTTGAGGTATCATTGAAGTTCGCGTTTTAAAGTTCTCATTTTCCCCATTTAATTTGTGACTTGGGGCATTTCAATATCAAAAAAATAATAAAAAATCTTTGATTATCCTCAATAGGGTTGATATTGGCTGAGATTTCCATTTCCCCAATAAAGTGATACTTTTTGACTATCTTTATAGTCCTTTTTACGGTTGAATACTGAAGGTTCAAGGATCTTTACTTATCCCTAGTGATGTTTCGTATTCCCAGTGGAGTTTCGTTTCCCTAGGGAAATTTCCTATCCCTGGTGAAGTTTCGTTTCTACAGTGAAATTTTGTTACCCCAGGAATCTTCTTTAAAAGCCTCACTCCAAGACTTCAAGTTTGGATGTGTCTCCTATCCCCAATGGAGTCGTTAAGCCGGGAGCTCTCGCTTTGACCTCTCATTTCCCAGCCAATATGTTGACCGGGGAATCTTTATGTTAAGGATCTTCTCTTATTCCCCAGTAAGGTTTTGATACCGTGTGACTGTCTGCAGGATTCGTCCTTTGGTTGCATTCCAAGAGAATATCTCTCTAACAAGACAATCTTCAACAGAGTTCTGTATCCCCGGTGAAGTCTCCTATCCTCAGTAGAACTTTGTTCCCCCAACAAAGGTTTTCACCCCTCATGTCGGGTTTGTTGTCTTGGTGTCGTCCTCAACACGGCCGCGCGCCGTCTTTTCCAGAGATTACAGTCTTTCCCTGATCTTCTCCCTCAATGTCTAATCTTCTCCAGAAGCTACAGTGTCGATTTAATCTTCTCTAGTAGTTTGCAATTTATTTTTGCAGCTCCCCTCAATGTTTGTGGCCCGTTTCTACAAGTTGCTCGGTTGTTATTCCCCGTGAAGCTTCATCTCTTCAAGGTTCCCTCTCTAGTGGTTCTCCGTATTTTCTCCTCTCCTTTGGATTTTGCAATTTATTTTTGCAAGTCATGTCAGATCCTGACTTCTTGGATATTGGCTTCTCAATTGGCCATTCCCCAGTGAAACTTTTAAACATGCATGATTACATTGCATCTACCGAAAGCGTAGCATTTCCATTATATGGAGCATTGTGCTATATAAAAAGAATTCAAACATGCATCGGAACATAAGCCATTCTTATTTTCGTCATCCCCAATAATTTGCTAATACTTCGGATTAAATCCCCAGTGAGGTCTTCTTCCTCATTATCTCAGTTTCCTCCCCATACCAATATCCTTTTAACGTCAATCATTTGTTTGTTTGAGTGTCTACTCTTGACTGTAGTTCAGTTACGCCCTTGCGCAGTCTTCTCGGGTTTTGTATTCTCTACCCTCTCTGGTTTATTCCAATGTCTATTGATGCACCTTTCGAATACCTGTTTTGTCGTAATATTCGCTTTCAGCAGGTTTTTAGGTGTACGCCCTAATCTCCTTACTTTGGGTCGAGTTTCGCCTCGTCGCTTGTGCATGAAATCCAGTTTTTCCCTAGTAATCATCTAGTTTAGTTTCGCCTAACTAGTTATTAAGTCGAGTTTCGTCTCGTTTTTGATTTTGTACCTTGGACCCTTTGACGGTGTTCTTTTACCGAGTATAGTGTTTGTATTGCGTCCCTGGTTTGAAATCAGTGTCCTTTGTTCCTTGGATTCTTTTATCAGTTTTTTGTTGCTGTTTATCCATCGATCTGAGACCAGCAGGTGCTATGAGAAACATGAACTCTCATTGCTTTGCTTTGAGTTGAGTTTCGCCTTGTTACCCGTGCGTGAAATCCAGTTTCGTCCTAGTACACATCTGGTTTAGTTTCGTCTAATCGGTTATTTAGTCGAGTTTTGTCTCGCTTTTGTTCCTTATTTTTGGGATCCTTTCAGTTCCTTCATACTGTCTATCCTAGTTGAGATTAGCAAGTGCTCCTAGAATCGCGCACTCTAGCCACTTTTGCTTTGGGTCGAGCTCAGAGTTTCGCCTCCTCACCAGCGTACATTTTCTTCTCCAGAGCTTAGTTTCGCCTATATTCTATAGTTTGAGTTTTTTCGCGTCCCTTTTGAAGCCCAATTTTGCCCTGGCACATTTTTCCGGAAGTTTAGTCGCGTCTACTCTTCTTTGTTTTTGTTCCATTTCCACCTACGTTACAGCTTCATTCTGACGCATGTCTTGGGAGTTTTCTGTTTCTGTTTCTTTTTTCTTCAAGAGTGTAAATTTTCGGGTTCTTTCGTATTCAAACATCTTCAACCTTGTACACTCGAAAGCTGTCACTTTTCTCACTTATCATGTTCAAGATATTTGAATAGGGGAAGCTGTTGCACCCCAAAATTTACCCTATTGATTTAGGCTTATGTTTCATCATGAATATTATATTGCATTGCATTCATACATTGTGATGAGATCAAAGTACTTTGGTTATCAAGTATTCCTTAAGCCTTGAAGGTTGTTCGCATTGACAAGTTGCTCAAGTAGAACCTTGTCATTTGAACCTCTGGATATTTCAAGATCAGATTTAATTACATATCTCAAGATGTTTCATCCATCTCTTTGGATCTTCAGAGGACTGGATTTTGTGTTTGATTATGTGAAGGAACCACTCTTTTGATTCACCAGTCAAATTGGGGTTTCGAAGCTTGATCAGCTTTCTCCAAGCACCTTGTTTGTGTATTTTGTTTATGTGTTGTTGATTAACTTCTAACCAAAATACAAAAATTAATGTATTTGTCCTTGTATTTGAAAGATTGTGTTTTAGGTACCAAGTATCCAACAAATAAGCTCATGCAAAGTTGATTTGATTCTGTTTGTGGCAAAAGAAGGCACGCATCAACCCATAAAGGTATGCATCGACCCATAAACCTATGTATCGACTCATTTTGTTGTGCATAACTAGCATGTGTCAACACATGCATGTATGTATCGACTCATCCTTCTTGAATAACTAGCATGTGTCGACACATTCATGTATCCATCGACTCATCCTGTTTGAATAACTTGCATGTGTCGACACATACGTGTTATGTATCGACTCATGCAGTTTTTGTGATTCTGTAATTTGTTGGAATACCAGTATGTATCGACACATAGAGGCATGTATCGACACATGTTGTGTTATACAGCTAGGATGTATCGACACATACCACCTATGTATCGACTCATAATAGCAAAATGCACGTGTTTTTTTGGGAAAAGCCAGCAAATTCAAACTATTATCATATTTGCTCCTATTTTTTTCTGCATAATTTGAAATTATATCATTAATTCAAATTAGGCTCCAAGAATAAATTACCAAATTACCACTAATCCCAATCATAAAACTCTATAAATAGAGCCATCATTTCATTCAAATTTCAAGCTTTTGATAGCCAAAATCACTTTGCTAAAAAATCTCTCAATTCTCTCCATCTACCAAATTCACGCAAAGCTCCATTTTCAAAAAGATAGTAAGCTTTGCATTGAAGCTTACTAATCTTTGAGCTAAACCTTCATCCAAACACTTTTTCTCCATCAATTCTCTACATTCAAGCTTGATTAATTGATTCTTGTGGTTGAATTGAAGCAAATTCTGAAGTTGTTTGATAATTCTCAAATTCTATCTTTGGTAAGTTGGATCATCATCTTTCATAATGTGATCTCTTGTGGATTTCTGGTTTTGGTTCATTGCGCACTGTTTTTATAACTCCATTAGTGTTATCTTCTCAAAATTTGCTGGAATTTTCATGCTCAATTGGATCCATGATCATAAGGTGTTTGATGAAAAGTTGGAACAAGAATTTGATCTTTAAAATGCTGTTTTCTACTGATTTTTAACAGGTTGCAATCAATTGTTGTAACATTGCAATTGATCTTCACAGAAAATTGATTTGATAAAAAACTGCACTGATGCAATAGGTTGCTGTCTAAGCACAATTGATTGTAACAGTGCCAAAAATACTTTTGCTGCCTTATTTTGGGGCTGTTTTGACTCAAATATTTTTCTGCACACTCTCTTTGATGGATAATTTGGATAGCAATTTTAAATGTTCAATTTGTTTTTAAACTCAATGGACTTTGTGATGTAGATGAAATTGGATAAATGTTCATCAATTCAAATCTACCTAAGAGTGAATTATTTAATTCATTTTTGGTGCTTTGGATTAATGATATGTTTAGTGCTTTAATCCATCTAGAGGAGTGGTTAAATTTATAGATGAAAGAATTTTGAAATGGTGATCCAAATTAGTTTATCATTCCCCTCCCTCTTCATCTTATCCCTTTCTTTTTTAATTGTGCTACATGTTAATGGATGGTGATCTCTATATCATTTATCCAAACATGAAGTACATATATTGCTATTGACCGGCCTCAAAATAGGTGCGACTTCTACATAAGTTCACTTACGATTGCTTAACATAACGCTAAATTTTGTCCCGATTCGAATAAATGATCATTCGTGGCCCAAACTTATGATTGCAAGCCCAAGTATGTTAATTTGATCTCGTTGATCCAATAACCTTGAGATTCATTGTGTGGAGGCTTTGGTTCTACCAATCCTCTAATGGATCTATAACACCTTTGGTCAACACGGATCACTTAAGCATCATTGATCATTAAATGTTACCTTTTGAGAATTCCAAAATGGATGATATACTTGACAAAAAGAAAATGCAACTTGTTGTGTGGGGGATTTGGTTCTACCAATCCTCTAATGAGTTCCAAATGCAAGTTTCAAGATGGTCATCCAACTAACCACTAATTTCTAACAATTGACTTTACTTTATGATTTTATTTATATGCTTTATGTACCATTTACTTTTAGCATTTTACATTTCATGCTATTTTAATCTTTTCTCACTTGAGCATTTACTTTTATGTAATTTTTATTTTGCCCACTTGAGCTTTTTCTTTTCCTTTTAAAGACACCTAATAATCAACATGAACCATAAAAAACATTAATGATACTTGGACTATTTGGTTACTATCCTTGGCATTATGGAGCATGAGACATTTTCTTGGACTTAGGATTAGATACCTTGGCCTATCTTGGAGACTTTGTGACAATGTATAGAATCCCACTTTTTGCCTGAGGCTATTGTGTTCCACTTTATTTGTGGAACACAACTTATTACACTGACACTGCTTTTGTATTTGGCATGTTTGATATTCCATGCAGGATATATACATGATATTGCGAATACTATACATTTCCCATGGGGATCTGTTCATATCTGATAATCTCATTACTTACATCCTTATGGCGTAATTTCTGACTTTATTCGTCTACTGATGCCAGCTTGCTTGAAGTTCTCTGGGTTTCTTTTTATTCTTACTCGGTTGCTACTGATAGTTATCTGTTTGGTATTGCACTATCTCCTTTCTTCCATTTTAATTTTGCATAGTTCTCTGATTGCATGATGGGACCTCTGTTGCTGATATATGTCAGGAGGCCCTCTGTTTTTTTTGTCTAATACCTATGTTGTGTTTGTGTTGATTGACGAGTCACTCAATTTAGAAATTAGGATAACGACTTTGCTCTCATTGCATGTTCCCTATAGGATGTTTATTGCTTTTCTTCTATAATTGTTGATCGATGAGTCACTAAATTTAGATATTGAGATCACGACTTCACTCTCATTGCATGTTCCCTATAGGATGTTTATTGCTTTTCTTCTTAAATTGTTGATCGATGAGTCACTCAATTTAGAAATTGAGATCACGACTTGGCTCTCACTGCATGTTCCCTATAAGATAGTTTTGTTAAGATTCCTTTAGCATGATAATTAAGGTAGGGTTTTCCTTTATCCTCAACCTTAGGATCAATCGTTGTATGATAACACAAGGGATAGTACTAGGATAGTTTCCCTTAGTTATTTTTTTTTCTCTTTGCATCTTGTATCTTAAAACAAAAACTTGTTTTCTCGGGAAATCATAAGAAACCTCTAATAAACTAAAACCCTTTTTCAAAGTAAAAGATACAAACCAATCTTACATTATTTATGTTTGAAGCCGATGTTTTTCCATCACACATGTTTGTTATCCTACTTTGATTCTCAATATCATTATTAGGTGTGATGTTTTGTCATCTATTTTATCGATGTTCCGTCATCTTTTTCCATGATATCTTGTTATCTTGAAGCCGATGTTTCGCAATCGCACATGTTTGTTATCCTACATTGATTCCCAATATCATTGTTAGGTGTGATGTTTTGTCATCTTTTTTATCGATGTTTCGTCATCTTTTGCCATGATATCTTGTTATCTTGAAGCCGATGTTTCTCCATCGCACATGTTTGTTATCCTACATTGATTCCCAATATCATTGTTAGGTGTGATGTTTTGTCATCTATTTTATTGATGTTTCGCCATCTTTTCCATGATATCTTTGTTATCTTGAAGCCGATGTTTCGCCATTGCACATGTTTGTTATCCTACATTGATTCCCAATATCATTGTTAGGTGTGATGTTTTTCCGTCCATTATATCGATGTTTCGTCATCTTTTGCCATGATATCTTTGTTATCTTGAAGCCGATGTTTCTCCATCGCATATGTTTGTTATCCTACATTGATTCCCAAAATCATTGTTAGGTGTGATGTTTTGTCATCTATTTTATTGATGTTTCGCCATCTTTGCCTTGATATCTTGTTATCTTGAAGTCGATGTTTCACCATCACACATGTTTGTTATCCTACATTGATTCTCAATATCATTGTTAGGTGTGAAGTTTTTCCATCCGTCTTATCGTTGTTTCATCATCTTTTGCCATGATATCTTTTTATCTTCAAGCCGATGTTTCTCCATCGCACATATTTGTTATCCTACATTGATTCCCAATATCATTGTTAGGTGTCATGTTTTGTCATCTATTTTATTGATGTTTCACCATCTTTTCTATGATTTCTTTTTATCCTTTTAGCCGATGCTTCTCCATCGCACATTTGTTTGAAGCCGATGGTTCGCCATCGCACATGTTTTATTATCCTACTTTGATTCTCGATATCATTGTTAGGTGTGATTGTTTTGTCATTTGTTTCATTTGATTTTTCACCATCTTTGACATGTTATCTTATTATTATTTAGCCGATGTTTTGCCATCTCATTTGTTTGTTGTTTTATTTGATGTTTTACCATCTTGACTATCTTTGTTTGTCTTAATTAAAAAACACAAACCAACCAAAACACATAAGCCGAACTACGACTGCCCTTGTTCCTTAAAAGGGATACGTAGGCATTGGGGTAGGGCCCAACCGAGCATAACTTTTATTTTCCATAAATTATTTTCTTTTATTTTGCATGCATTTCCTTTTCAGTTTTAAGACATAGACATATGATTTGGCCACACCCATTTAGATTAGACAACAAGAGTGGTTACCATAGAGTACTATGGGCTTGTGGGGTGCTAATACCTTCCCCTAGCGTAACAGACTCCCTTACCTGATCTCTCGGTCGAAAGACCGTGATTTCTTGCTTTCCAGGTTTTCTTGATGTTTACCTTTCCCTCCATATGGGATAAAAGACGTTCGGTGGTGACTTCATTGTTTCGATGATTTCCGGTCGGCGGTTTCAGAAGGTAGTCTGTTGTCGATTATTTTGTTACAACAATGGATGGTATCCTTGTCATTATGGAAGGTAGTCTGTTGTTGATATCTTTGTTACTCCAATGGATGGTAGCCTAGTCACTATGTAAGTTAGTTTGTTGTCGAGATTTTTGTTACTCCAATGGATGGTAGCCTTGTCATTATGGAAGGTAGTCTGTTGTCGAGATATTTGTTACTCCAATGGATGGTATCCTTGCATTATGGAAGGTAGTCTGTCGTTGTGATTTTTGTCATTCTAATGGATGGTAGCCTTGTCATTATGGAAGGTAGTATATTGTTCAGATTTTTGTTGATACAATCTATGGTAGCCTTGTCATTATGGAAAGTAGTCTATTGTCGAGATTTTTGTTACTCCATTAGATGGTAGCCTTGTCATTATGGAAGGTAGTATGTTGTCGAGATTTTTGTTATTCCAATGGATGGTAGCCTAGTAATTATGGAAGGTATTATATTTCGAGATTTTTGTTACTGCATTGGATGGTAGCCTTGTCATTATGGAAGGTAGTCTATTGTCAAGATATTATTTACTCCAATGGATGGTAGCCTTGTCATTATGGAAGGTAGTCTGTCATTATGATTTCTATTACTCCAATGGATGGTAGCCTTGTCATTAAGGACGGTAGTCTGTTGTTCAGATTTTTGTTACTCCAATGGATGGTAGACTTGTCATTATGGAAGGTAGTCTATTGTCGAGATTTTTGTTACTCCATTGGATGGTAGCCTTGTCATTATGGAAGGTAGTGTGTTGTCGATATTTTTGATATTCTAATGGATCGTAGCCTTGTCATTATGGAAGGTAGTCTATTGTCGTGATTTTTGTTACTCCAATGGATGGTAGCCTTGTCATTATGGAAGGTAGTCTGTTTTCGATATCTTTGTTACTCAAATGGATGGTAGCCTTGTCATTATGGAAAGTAGTCCGTTGTCGAGATTTTTTTTACTCTAAGGGATGGTAGCCTTGTCATTATGGAAGGTAGTGTGTTTTCTATATTTTTGTTATTCCAATGGATGGTAGCCTTGTCATTATGGAAGGTAGTCTGTTGTCGACATTTTTGTTACTCCAATGGATGGTAGCCTTGTCAATATGGAAGGTAGTCGATTGTCGAGATTTTTGTTACTATAATGGATGGTATCCTTGACATTATGGAAGGTAGTCTATTGTCGAGATTTTTGTTACTGCAATGGATTCTAGCCTTGTTGTTATGGAAGGTAGTCTGTTGTCAATATATTTGTTACTCCAATGGATGGTAGCCTAATCATTTTGGAGGGTAGTCTATTGTCGATATTTTTGTTACTCCAATGGATGGTAGCCTTGTCATTATAGAAGCTAGTCTCTTTTTGATATTTTTGTTACTCCAATAGATGGTAGCCTTGTCATTATGGAAAGTAGTTTGTTGTCCAAATTTTTGTTACTCTAATGGATGGTAGCCTTGTCATTATGGAAGGTAGTCTGTTTTCGAGATTTTGGTTACTGCAATGGATGGTAGCCTTGTCATTATGGAAGGTAGTCTGCCGTTGTGATTTCTGTTACTCCAATGGATGGTAGCCTTGTCATTAAGGACAGTAGTCTGTTGTTTAGATTTTTGTTACTCCAATGGATGGTAGACTTGTCATTATGGAAGGTAGTCTATTGTCGAGATTTTTGTTACTCCATTGGATGGTAGCCTTGTCATTATGGAAGGTAGTTATTTTCGATATCTTTGTTACTCCAATGGATGGTAGCCTTGTCATTACAGAAGCTAGTCTCTTGTTGATATTTTTGTTACTCCAATGGATGGTAGCCTTGTCATTATGGAAAGTAGTCTCTTGTCCAGATTTTTGTTACTCTAATGGATGGTAGCCTTGTCATTATGGAAGGTAGTATGTTTTCGAGATTTTTGTTACTGCAATGGATGGTAGCCTTGTAATTATGGAAGGTAGTCTGCCGTTGTGATTTTTGTTACTCCAATGGATGGTAGCCTTATCTTTAAGGACGATAGTCTGTTGTTTAGATTTTTGTTACTCCAATGGATGGTAGACTTGTCATTATGGAAGTTAGTCTATTGTCGAGATTTTTGTTACTCCGTTGGATGGTAGCCTTGTGATTATGGAAGGTAGTGTGTTGTCAATAATTTTTTATTCCAATGGATGGTAGCCTTGTCATTATGGAAGGTAGTCTATTATCGTGATTTTTGTTACTCCAATGGATGTTAGCCTTGTCATTATGGAAGGTAGTATGTTTTCGAAATCTTTGTTACTCCAATGGATGGTAGCCTTGTCATTATGGAAGGTAGTCCGTTGTCGAGATTTTTGTTACTCTAAGGGATGGTAGCCTTGTCATTATGGAAGCTAGTGTGTTTTCGATATTTTTGTTATTCCAATGGTTGGTAGCCTTATCATTATGGAAGGTAGTCTGTTGTCAAGATTTTTGTTACTCCAATGGATGGTAGCCTTGTCATTATGGAAGGTAGTCTATTGTCGAGATTTTGTTTACTATAATGGATGGTATCCTTGTCATTATGGAACGTAGTCTGTTGTCGAGATTTTTGTTACTACAATAGATTATAGCCTTGTTGTTATGGATTGTAGTCTATTATCGATATCATTATTACTCCAATGGATGGTAGCCTTGTCATTATGGAAGGTAGTCTATTGTCGAGATTTTTGTTACTCCAATGGATGGTAGCCTTGTCATTATGGAAGGTAGTCTGTTATCGAGATTTTTAATACTCCAATGGATTGTAGCCTTGTCACTATGGAAGGTAGTCTCTTGTGGATATTTTTGTTACTCCAATGATGTTAGCCTTGTCATTATGGAAGGTAGTTTGCTATCGAGATTTTTTTTACTCCAATGGATGGTAGCTTTGTTATTATGGAAGGTAGTCTATTGTCTAGATTTCTGTTACTCCAATGGATGGTAGTCTTGTCATTATGGAAGGTATTCTGTTGTCGGTATTTTTGTTACTCCAATGGATGGTAGCCTTGTCATTATGGAAGGTAGTTTGTTGTCCAGATTTTTGTTACAACAATGAATGGTAGCCTTGTCATTATGGAAGGTAGTCTATTATCGAGATTTTTTTTACTGCAATTGATGGTAGCCTTGTCATTATGGAAGGTAGTCTATCGTTGTGATTTCTGTTACTCCAATGGATGGTAGCCTTGTCATTAAGGACAGCAGTCTGTTGTTCATATTTTTGTTACTCCAATGGATGGTAGCCTTGCATTATGGAAGGAAGTCTGTCGTTGTGATTTTTGTCACTCTAATGGATGGTAGCCTTGTCATTATGGAAGGTAGTCTGTTATTTAGATTTTTGTTACTACAATCTATGGTAGCCTTGTCATTATGGAAGGTAGTCTATTGTCGAGATTTTTGTTACTCCATTGGATGGTAGCCTTGTCATTATGGAAGGTATTATGTTGTCGAGATTTTTGTTATTCCAATGGATGGTAGCCCAGTGATTATGGAAGATCGTCTGTTTCGAGATTTTTGTTACTCCAATGGATGGTAGCCTTGTCATTATGGAAAATAGTTTGTTGTCGAGATTTTTGTTACTCCAATGGATGGTAGCCTTGTCATTATGGAAGCTAGTCTCTTTTTAATATTTTTGTTACTCCAGCGGATGGTAGCCATGTCATTATGGAAAGTATTCCGTTGTCCAGATTTTTGGTACTCTAATGGATGGTAGCCTTGTCATTATGGAAGGTAGTCTATTTTCGAGATTTTTATTACTGCAATGGATGGTAGCCTTGTAATTATGGAAGGTAGTATGTCGTTGTGATTTTTGTTACTCCAATGGATAATAGCCTTGTCATTAAGGACGGTAGTCTGTTGTTTAGATTTTTGTTACTCCAATGGATGGTAAACTTGTCATTATGGAAGGTAGTCTATTGTCGAGATTTTTGTTACTCCATTGGATAGTAGCCTTGTCATTATGGAAGGTGGTGTGGTGTCAATATTTTTTTATTCCAATGGATGGTAGCCTTGTCATTATAGAAGGTAGTCTATTGTCGTGATTTTTGTTACTCCAATGGATGGTAGCCTTGTCATTATGGAAGGTAGTATTTTTTCGATATCTTTGTTACTCCAATGGATGGTAGCCTTATCATTATGTAAGGTAGTCTGTTGTCGAGATTTTTGTTACTCTAAGGGATGGTAGCCTTATCATTATGGAAGCTAGTGTTTTTTCGATATTTTTGTTATTCCAATGGTTGGTAGCCTTGTCATTATGGAAGGTAGTCTATTGTCGAGATTTTTGTTACTCCAATGGATGGTAGCCTTGTCATTATGGAAGGTAGTCTGTTGTCGAGATTTTTAATACTCCAATGGATTGTAGCCTTGTCATTATGGAAGGTAGTCTCTTGTGGATATTTTTGTTACTCCAATGATGGTAGCCTTGTCATTATGGAAGGTAGTCTGCTATCAAGATTTTTTTTACTCCAATGGATGGTAGCTTTGTTATTATAGAAGGTAGTCTGTTGTCTAGATTTCTATTACTCCAATGGATGATAGCGTTGTCATTATGGAAGGTATTCTGTTGTCGGTATTTTTGTTACTCCAATGGATGGTAGCCTTGTCATTATGGAAGGTAGTCTGTTGTCCAGATTTTTGTTACAACAATGAATGGTAGCCTTGTCATTATGGAAGGTAGTCTATTATCGAGATTTTTTTTACTGCAATTGATGGTAGCCTTGTCATTTTGGAAGGTAGTCTGTCGTTGTGATTTCTGTTACTCCAATGGTTGTAGCCTTGTCATTAAGGAAAGTAGTCTGTTCTTCATATTTTTGTTACTCCAATGGATGGTAGCCTTGCATTATGGAAGGAAGTCTGTCGTTGTGATTTTTGTCACTCTAATGGATGGTAGCCTTGTCATTATGGAGAGTAGTCTGTTATTTAGATTTTTGTTACTACAATGTATGGTAGCCTTGTCATTATGGAAGGTAGTCTATTGTCGAGATTTTTGTTACTCCATTGGATGGTAGCCTTGTCATTATGGAAGGTATTATGTTGTCGAGATTTTTGTTATTCCAATGGATGGTAGCCCAGTGATTATGGAAGATCGTCTGTTTCGAGATTTTTGTTACTCCAATGGATGGTAGCCTTGTCATTATGGAAAATAGTCTATTGTCGAGATTTTTGTTACTCCAATGGATGGTAGCCTTGTCATTATGGAAGTTAGTCTCTTTTTAATATTTTTGTTACTCCAGCGGATGGTAGCCATGTCATTATCGAAAGTATTCCGTTGTCCGGATTTTTGGTACTCTAATGGATGGTAGCCTTGTCATTATGGAAGGTAGTTTATTTTCGAGATTTTTATTACTGCAATGGATGGTAGCCTTGTAATTATGGAAGGTAGTATGTCGTTGTGATTTTTGTTACTCCAATGGATAGTAGCCTTGTCATTAAGGACGGTAGTCTGTTGTTTAAATTTTTGTTACTCCAATGGATGGTAGACTTGTCATTATAGAAGGTAGTCTATTGTCGTGATTTTTGTTACTCCAATGGATGGTAGCCTTGTCATTATGGAAGGTAGTATTTTTTCGATATCTTTGTTACTCCAATGGATGGTAGCCTTGTCATTATGTAAGGTAGTCCGTTGTCGAGATTTTTGTTACTCTAAGGGATGGTAGCCTTATCATTATGGAAGCTAGTGTTTTTTCGATATTTTTGTTATTCCAATGGTTGGTAGCCTTGTCCTTATGGAAGGTAGTCTGTTGTCGAGATTTTTGTTACTCCAATGGATGGTAGCCTTGTCATTAAGGAAGGTAGTCTATTGTCGAGATTTTTGTTACTACAATGGATTGTATCCTTGTCGTTATGGAAGGTAATCTATTGTCGATATCATTGTTACTCCAATGGATGGTAGCCTAGTCATTATGGAAGGTAGTCTATTGTTGAGATTTTTGTTACTCCAATGGATGGTAGCCTTGTCATTAAGGAAGGTAGTATGTTGTCGAGATTTTTAATACTCCAATGGATTGTAGCCTTGTCATTATGGAAGGTAGTCTCTTGTGGATATTTTTGTTACTCCAATGATGGTAGCCTTGTCATCATGGAAGGTATTCTGCTATCGAGATTTTTTTTACTCCAATGGATGGTAGCCTTGTAATTATGGAAGGTAGTTTGTTGTCCAGATTTTTGTTACAAAAATGGATGGTAGCCTTGTCATTATGGAAGGTAGTCTGTTGTCGAGATTTTTGTCACTGCAATTGATGGTAGCCTAGTCATTATCGAAGGTAGTCTGTCATTGTGATTTCTGTTACTCCAATTGATGGTAGCCTTGTCATTAAGGACAGTAGTCTATTATTCATATTTTTGTTACTCCAATGGATTGTAGCCTTGCATTATGGAAGGAAGTCTGTCGTTGTAATTTTTGTCCCTCTAATGGATGGTAGCCTTGTCATTATGGAAGGTAGTCTGTTATTTAGATTTTTGTTACTACAATCTATGGTAGCCTTGTCATTATGGAAGGTAGTCTATTGTCAAGATTTTTGTTACTCCATTGGATGGTAGCCTTGTCATTATGGAAGGTAGTATGTTGTCGAGATTTTTGTTATTCCAATGGATGGTAGCCCAGTGATTATGGAAGATAGTCTGTTTTGAGATTTTTGTTACTCCAATGGATGGTAGCCTTGTCATTATGAAAGGTAGTCTGTTGTCGATATTTTTGTTACTCCAATGGACGGTAGCCTAGTCATTATGGAAGCTAGTCTCTTTTTGATATTTTTGTTACTCCAATGGATGGTAGCCATGTAATTATGGAAAGTAGTCCATTGTCCAGATTTTTGTTATTCTAATGAATGTTAGCCTTGTCATTATGGAAGGTAGTCTGTTTTCGAGATTTTTATTACTGCAATGGATGGTAGCCTTATAATTATGGAAGGTAGTCTGTCTTTGTGATTTTTGTTACTCCAATGGATGGTAGCCTTGTCATTAAGGACGGTAGTCTGTTGTTTAGATTTTTGTTACTCCAATGGATGGTAGACTAGTCATCATGGAAGGCAGTCTATTGTCGAGATTTTTGTTACTCCATTTGATGGTAGCCTTGTCATTATGGAAGGTAGTGTGTTGTCGATATTTTTTTATTCCAATGGATGGTAGCCTTGTCATTATGGAAGATAGTCTATTTTCGTGATTTTTGTTACTCCAATGGATGGTAGCCTTGTCATTATGGAAGGTAGTATGTTTTCGATATCTTTGCTACTCCAATGGATGGTAGCCTTGTCATTATGGAAGGTAGTCTATTGTCCATATTTTTGTTACCAAAATGGATGGTAGTCTTGTCATTACGGACAACAGTCTCTTGTTCATATTTTTGTTACTCCAATGGATGGTAGACTTGTCATTATGGAAGGTAATCTATTATCGAGATTTTTGTTACTCCATTGGATGGTAGCCTTGACATTATGAAAGGTAGTGTGTTATCGAAATTTTTGTTATTCCAATGGATGGTAGCCTTGTCATTATGGAAGGTAGTCAGTTGTCGTGATTTTTATTACTCCAACGGATGGTAGCCTTGTCACTATGGAGGGTAGTATGTTGTCAATATCTTTGTTACTCCAATGGATGGTAGCCCTGTCATTATGGAAGGTAGTCTGTTGTCGAGATTTTTGTTACTCCAATGGATGGTAGCTTTGTCATTATGGGAGGTAGTCTGTTGTCGAGATTTTTTATAATCCAATGGATTGTAGCCTTGTCATTGTGGAAGGTAGTCTCTTGTATATATTTTTGTTACTCCAATGATGGTACCCTTATCTTTATGGAAGGTAGTATGTTGTCGAGATTTTTGTTACTCCAACGGATGGTAGCCTTGTCATTATGGAAGGTAGTCTGTTGTCGAGATTTTTGTTACACCAATGGATGGTAGCCTTCTCATTATGGAAGGTAGTCTGTTGTCCATATTTTTCTTATAAAAATGGATGGCAGCCTTGTCATTATGAAAGGTAGTCTGTTATCGAGATTTTTTTTACTGCAATGGATGGTAGCGTAGTCATTATGGAAGGTAGTCTGTTGTCGAGATTTTTGTTACTCCAATGGACGGTAGCCTTGTCACTATGGAAGGTAGTCTGTTGTCGAGATTTTTTATACTTCAATTGATTGTAGACTTGTCATTATGGAAGGTAGTCTCTTATGGATATTTTTGTTACTCCAATGATGGTAGCCTTGTCATTATGGAAGGTAGTCTGCTATCGAGATTTTTGTTACTCCAATGGATGGTAGCCTTGTCATTATGGAAGGTAGTCTGTTGTCCAGATTTTTGTTACAATAATGGATGGTAGCCTTGTCATTATGGAAGGTAGTTTGTTGTAGAGATTTTTGTTACTGCAATGGATGGTAGCCTTGTCATTATGGTAGGTAGTCTGTCGTTGTTATTTCTGTTACTCCAATGGATGGTAGCCTTGTCATTAAGGACAGTAGTCTGTTGTTCATATTTTTGTTACTCCAATGGATGGTAGACTTGTCATTATGGAAGGTAATCTATTGTCGAGATTTTTGTTACTCCATTGGATGGTAGCCTTGTCATTATGAAAGTTAGTGTGTTTTCGATATTTTTGTTATTCCAATGGATGGTAGCCTTGTCATTATGGAAGGTAGTCAATTGTCGTGATTTTTATTACTCCAACGGATGGTAGCCTTGTCACTATGGAGGGTAGTATGTTATCGATATCTTTGTTACTCCAATGGATGGTAGCCCTATCATTATGGAAGGTAGTCTATTGTCAAGATTTTTGTTACTCCAATGGATGTTAGCCTTGTCATTATGGAAGGTAGTCTGTTGTCGAGATTTTTTATAATCCAATGGATTGTAGCGTTGTTATTGTGGAAGGTAGTCTCTTGTAGATATTTTTGTTACTCCAATGATGGTACCCTTGTCATTATGAAAGGTAGTATGTTGTCGATATTTTTGTTACTCCAACGGATGGTAGCCTTGTCATTATGGAAGGTAGTCTGTTGTCGAGATTTTTGTTAATCCAATGGATGGTAGCCTTCTCATTATGGAAGGTAGTCTGTTGTCCAGATTTTTGTTATGAAAATGAATGATAGCCTTGTCGTTATGGAAGGTAGTTTGTTGTCGATTTCTTTGTTACTCCAATGGATGGTAGCCTAGTCATTATGGAAGGTAGTCTATTGTCGATATTTTTGTTACTCCAATGGATGGTAGCCTTGTCATTATGGAAGGTAGTCTGTTGTCGAGATTTTTTATACTCCAATGGATTATAGCCTTGTCATTATGGAAGGTAGTCTCTTATGGATATTTTTGTTAGTATAATGATGTTATCCTTGTCATTATGGAAGGTAGTTTGCTATCGAAATTTTTGTTACTCCAATGGATGGTAGCCTTGTCATTATAGAAGGTAGTCTGTTGTCTAGTTTTCTGTTACTCCAATGGATGGTAGCCTTGTCGTTATGGAAGGTATTCTGTTATCGGTATTTTTGTTACTCCAATGGATGGTAGCCTTGTCATTAAGGACAGTGGTCTGTTGTTCATATTTCTGTTACTCCGATGGATGGTAGCCTTATCATTATGGAAGGTAGTCCGTTATTCATATTTTTGTTAATACAATCTATGGTAGCAGTTTTATTATGGAAGGTAGTCTATTGTCGAGATTTTTGTTACTCCATTGGATGGTAGACTTGTCATTATGGAAGGTAGTATGTTGTCGAGATTTTTGTTATTCCAATGGATGGTAGCCTAGTGATTATGGAAGGTAGTCTGTTTCGAAATTTTTGTTACTCCAATGGATGGTATCCTTGTCATTATGGAAGGTAGTCTGTTGTCGAGATTTTTGTTACTCCAATGGATGGTAGCCATGTCATTACGGAAGCTAGTCTCTTGTTGATATTTTTGTTACTCCAATGGATGGTAGCCATGTCATTATGGAAAGTAGTCTGTTGTCCAGATTTTTGTTACTCTAATGGATGGTAGCCTTGTCATTTTGGAAGGTAGTCGGTTTTCGAGATTTTTGTTACTGCAATGGATGGTAGCCTTGTCATTATGGAAGGTAGTTTGTCGTTGTAATTTTTGTTACTCCAATGGATGGTAGCCTTGTCATTAAGGACGGTAGTCTGTTGTTCAGATTTTTGTTACTCCAATGGATGGTAGACTTGTCATTATGGAAGGTAGTCTATTGTCGGGATTTTTGTTACTCCATTGGATGGTAGCCTCTTCATTATTGAAGGTAGTGTGTTGTCGATATTTTTGTTATTCCAATGGATGGTAGCCTTGTCATTATGGAAGGTAGTTTGTTGTCGAGATTTTTGTTACTCCAATGGATGGTAGCCTTGTCATTATGGAAGGTAGGCTATTGTTGATATTTTTGTAACTACAATGGATGGTAGCCTTGTCATTATGGAAGGTTGTTTGTTAACGAGATTTTTGTTACTACAATGGATTGTAGCCTTGTCTTTATGGAAGGTATTCTGTTGTCTATGTCTTTGTTACTCCAATGGATTGTAGCCTAGTCATTATGGAAGGTAGTCTATTGACGATATTTTTGTTACTCCAATGGATGGTAGCCTTGTCATTATGGAAGGTAGTCTGTTGTCGAGATTTTTTGTACTCCAATGGATTGTAGCCTTGTCATTATGGAAGGTAGTCTCTTGTGGATATTTTTGTTACTATAATGATGCTACCCTTGTCATTATGGAAGGTAGTCTTCTATCGAGATTTTTGTTACTCCAATGGATGGTAGCCTTGTCATTATGGAAGGTAGTCTGTTGTCTAGATTTCTGTTACTCCAATGGATGGTAGCCTTGTCATTATGGAAGGTATTCTATTGTCGGTATTTTTGTTACTCCAATGGATGGTAGCCTTGTCATTATGGAAGGTAGTCTGTCGTTGTGATTTTTGTTACTCTAATGGATGGTAGCCTTGTCATTAAGGACAGTGGTCTGTTGTTCATATTTCTGTTACTCCGATGGATGGTAGCCTTATCATTATGGAAGGTAGTCCGTTATTCATATTTTTGTTAATACAATCTATGGTAGCCTTTTTATTATGGAAGGTAGTCTATTGTCGAGATTTTTGTTACTCCATTGGATGGTAGACTTGTCATTATGGAAGGTAGTATGTTGTCGAGATTTTTGTTATTCCAATGGATGGTAGCCTAGTGATTATGGAAGGTAGTCTGTTTCGATATTTTTGTTACTCCAATGGATGGTATCCTTGTCATTATGGAAGGTAGTCTGTTGTCGAGATTTTTGTTACCCCAATGGATGGTAGCCTTGTCATTACGGAAGCTAGTCTCTTGTTGATATTTTTGTTACTCCAATGGATGGTAGCCATGTCATTATGGAAAGTAGTCTGTTGTCCAGATTTTTGTTACTCTAATGGATGGTAGCCTTGTCATTTTGGAAGGTAGTCGGTTTTCGAGATTTTTGTTACTGCAATGGATGGTAGCCTTGTCATTATGGAAGGTAGTTTGTCGTTGTAATTTTTGTTACTCCAATGGATGGTAGCCTTGTCATTAAGGACGGTAGTCTGTTGTTCAGATTTTTGTTACTCCAATGGATGGTAGACTTGTCATTATGGAAGGTAGTCTATTGTCGGGATTTTTGTTACTCCATTGGATGGTAGCCTCTTCATTATTGAAGGTAGTGTGTTGTCGATATTTTTGTTATTCCAATGGATGGTAGCCTTGTCATTATGGAAGGTAGTTTGTTGTCGAGATTTTTGTTACTCCAATGGATGGTAGCCTTGTCATTATGGAAGGTAGGCTATTGTTGATATTTTTGTAACTACAATGGATGGTAGCCTTGTCATTATGGAAGGTTGTTTGTTAACGAGATTTTTGTTACTACAATGGATTGTAGCCTTGTCTTTATGGAAGGTATTCTGTTGTCTATGTCTTTGTTACTCCAATGGATTGTAGCCTAGTCATTATGGAAGGTAGTCTATTGACGATATTTTTGTTACTCCAATGGATGGTAGCCTTGTCATTATGGAAGGTAGTCTGTTGTCGAGATTTTTTGTACTCCAATGGATTGTAGCCTTGTCATTATGGAAGGTAGTCTCTTGTGGATATTTTTGTTACTATAATGATGCTACCCTTGTCATTATGGAAGGTAGTCTTCTATCGAGATTTTTGTTACTCCAATGGATGGTAGCCTTGTCATTATGGAAGGTAGTCTGTTGTCTAGATTTCTGTTACTCCAATGGATGGTAGCCTTGTCATTATGGAAGGTATTCTATTGTCGGTATTTTTGTTACTCCAATGGATGGTAGCCTTGTCATTATGGAAGGTAGTCTGTCGTTGTGATTTTTGTTACTCTAATGGATGGTAGCCTTGTCATTAAGGACAGTGGTCTGTTGTTCATATTTCTGTTACTCCGATGGATGGTAGCCTTATCATTATGGAAGGTAGTCCGTTATTCATATTTTTGTTAATACAATCTATGGTAGCCTTTTTATTATGGAAGGTAGTCTATTGTCGAGATTTTTGTTACTCCATTGGATGGTAGACTTGTCATTATGGAAGGTAGTATGTTGTCGAGATTTTTGTTATTCCAATGGATGGTAGCCTAGTGATTATGGAAGGTAGTCTGTTTCGATATTTTTGTTACTCCAATGGATGGTATCCTTGTCATTATGGAAGGTAGTCTGTTGTCGAGATTTTTGTTACCCCAATGGATGGTAGCCTTGTCATTACGGAAGCTAGTCTCTTGTTGATATTTTTGTTACTCCAATGGATGGTAGCCATGTCATTATGGAAAGTAGTCTGTTGTCCAGATTTTTGTTACTCTAATGGATGGTAGCCTTGTCATTTTGGAAGGTAGTCGGTTTTCGAGATTTTTGTTACTGCAATGGATGGTAGCCTTGTCATTATGGAAGGTAGTTTGTCGTTGTAATTTTTGTTACTCCAATGGATGGTAGCCTTGTCATTAAGGACGGTAGTCTGTTGTTCAGATTTTTGTTACTCCAATGGATGGTAGACTTGTCATTATGGAAGGTAGTCTATTGTCGGGATTTTTGTTACTCCATTGGATGGTAGCCTCGTCATTATTGAAGGTAGTGTGTTGTCGATATTTTTGTTATTCCAATGGATGGTAGCCTTGTCATTATGGAAGGTATTTTGTTGTCGAGATTTTTGTTACTCCAATGGATGGTAGCCTTGTCATTATGGAAGGTAGGTTATTGTTGATATTTTTGTTACTACAATGGATGGTAGCCTTGTCATTATGGAAGGTTGTTTGTTAACGAGATTTTTGTTACTACAATGGATTGTAGCCTTGTCTTTATGGAAGGTATTATGTTGTCTATGTCTTTGTTACTCCAATGGATGGTAGCCTAGTCATTTTGGAAGGTAGTCTATTGACGAGATTTTTGTTACTCCAATGGATGTTAGCCTTGTCATTATGGAAGGTAGTCTGTTGTCGAGATTTTTTGTACTCCAATGGATTGTAGCCTTGTCATTATGGAAGGTAGACTCTTGTGGATATTTTTGTTACTATAATGATGGTACCCTTGTCATTATGGAAGGTAGTCTTCTATCGAGATTTTTGTTACTCCAATGGATGGTAGCCTTGTCATTATGGAAGGTAGTCTGTTGTCTAGATTTCTGTTACTCCAATGGATGGTAGCCTTGTCATTATGGAAGGTATTCTGTTGTCGGTATTTTTGTTACTCCAATGGATGATAGCCTTGTCATTATGGAAGGTAGTCTGTCGTTGTGATTTTTGTTACTCTAATGGATGGTAGCCTTGTCATTAAGGACAGTGGTCTGTTGTTCATATTTTTGTTACTCCAATGGATGGTAGCCTTGCATTATGGAAGGTAGTCTATCGTTGTGATTTTTGTCACTCTAATGGATGGTAGCCTTATCATTATGGAAGGTAGTCTGTTACTCATATTTTTGTTAATACAATCCATGGTAGCCTTTTTATTATGAAAGGTAGTCTATTGTCGAGATTTTTGTTACTCCATTGGATGGTAGACTTGTCATTATGGAAGGTAGTATGTTGTCGAGATTTTTGTTATTCCAATGGATGGTAGCCTAGTGATTATGGAAGGTAGTCTGTTTCGATATTTTTGTTACTCCAATGGATGGTATCCTTGTCATTATGGAAGGTAGTCTATTGTCGATATTTTTGTTACTCCAATGGATGGTAGCCTTGTCATTACGGAAGCTAGTCTCTTGTTGATATTTTTGTTACTCCAATGGATGGTAGCCATGTCATTATGGAAAGTAGTCTGTTGTCCAGATTTTTGTTACTCTAATGGATGGTAGCCTTGTCATTTTGGAAGGTAGTCGGTTTTCGAGATTTTTGTTACTGCAATGGATGGTAGCCTTGTCATTATGGAAGGTAGTTTGTCGTTGTAATTTTTGTTACTCCAATGGATGGTAGCCTTGTCATTAAGGACGGTAGTCTGTTATTCAGATTTTTGTTACTCCAATGGATGGTAGACTTGTCATTATGGAAGGTAGTCTATTGTCGGGATTTTTGTTACTCCATTGGATGGTAGCCTCGTCATTATTGCAGGTAGTGTGTTGTCGATATTTTTGTTATTCCAATGGATGGTAGCCTTGTCATTATGGAAGGTAGTTTGTTGTCGAGATTTTTGTTTCTCCAATGGATGGTAGCCTTGTCATTATGGAAGGTAGGCTATTGTTGATATTTTTGTTACTACAATGGATGGTAGCCTTGTCATTATGGAAGGTTGTTTGTTAACGAGATTTTTGTTACTACAATGGATTGTAGCCTTGTCTTTATGGAAGGTATTCTGTTGTCTATGTCTTTGTTACTCCAATGGATGGTAGCCTAGTCATTATGGAAGGTAGTCTATTGACGAGATTTTTGTTACTCCAATGGATGGTAGCCTTGTCATTATGGAAGGTAGTCTGTTGTCGAGATTTTTTGTACTCCAATGGATTGTAGCCTTGTCATTATGGAAGGTAGACTCTTGTGGATATTTTTGTTACTATAATGATGGTACCCTTGTCATTATGGAAGGTAGTCTTCTATCGAGATTTTTGTTACTCCAATGGATGGTAGCCTTGTCATTATGGAAGGTAGTCTGTTGTCTAGATTTCTGTTAATCCAATGGATGGTAGCCTTGTCATTATGGAAGGTATTCTGTTGTCGGTATTTTTGTTACTCCAATGTATGGTAGCCTTGTCATTATGGAAGGTAGTTTGTCGTTGTGATTTTTGTTACTCTAATGGATGGTAGCCTTGTCATTAAGGACAGTGGTCTGTTGTTCATATTTTTGTTACTCCAATGGATGGTAGCCTTGCATTATGGAAGGTAGTCTATCGTTGTGATTTTTGTCACTCTAATGGATGGTAGCCTTATCATTATGGAAGGTAGTCTGTTACTCATATTTTTGTTAATACAATCTATGGTAGCCTTTTTATTATGGAAGGTAGTCTATTGTCGAGATTTTTGTTACTCCATTGGATGGTAGACTTGTCATTATGGAAGGTAGTATGTTGTCGAGATTTTTGTTATTCCAATGGATGGTAGCCTAGTGATTATGGAAGGTAGTCTATTGTCGAGATTTTTGTTACTCCATTGGATGGTATCCTTGTCATTATGGAAGGTAGTCTGTTGTCGAGATTTTTGTTACTCCAATGGATGGTAGCCTTGTCATTATGGAAGGTAGTGTGTTTCGAGATTTTTGTTACTCCAAAGGATGGTATCCTTGTCATTATGGAAGGTAGTCTATTATCGAGATTTTTTATTACTCCAATGGATGGTAGCCTTGTCATTATGGAAGCTAGTCTCTTGTTGATATTTTTGTTACTCCAATGGATGGTAGCCATGTCATTATGGAAAGTAGTCTGTTGTCTAGATTTTTGTTACTCTAATGGATGGTAGCCTTGTCATTATGGATAGTAGTCGGTTTTCGATATTTTTGTTACTGCAATGGATGGTAGCCTTGTCATTATGGAAGGTAGTCTGTCATTGTGATTTCTGTTACTCCAATGGATGGTAGCCTTGTCATTAAGGACGGTAGTCTGTTGTTCAGATTTTTGTTACTCCAATGGATGGTAGACTTGTCATTATGGAAGGTAGTCTATTGTCGAGATTTTTGTTACTCCATTGGATGGTAGCCTTGTCATTATGGAAGGTAGTGTGTTTTCGATATTTTTGTTATTCCAATGGATGGTAGCCTTGTCATTATGGAAGGTAGTTTATTTTCGTGATTTTTGTTACTCCAATGGATGGTAGCCTTGTCATTATGGAAGGTAGTCTGTTTTCGATATCTTTGTTACCCCAATGGATGGTACCCTTGTCATTATGGAAGGTTGTCTGTTGTCTAAATTTTTGTTACTCTAATGGATGGTAGCCTTGTCATTATGGAAGGTAGTGTGTTTTCGATATTTTTGTTATTCCAATGGATGGTAGCCTTGTCATTATGGAAGGTAGTCTGTTGTCGAGATTTTTGTTATTACAATGGATTGTAGCCTTGTTGTTATGGAAGGTAGTCTGTTGTCGATATCTTTGTTGCTCCAATGGATGGTAGCCTAGTCATTATGGAGGATAGTCTGTTATTGAGATTTTTGTTACTCCAATGGATGGTATCCTTGTCATTATGGAAGGTAGTCTATTGTCGAGATTTTTGTTACTCCAATGGATGGTAGCCTTGTCATTATGGAAGGTAGTCTGTTGTCGAGATTTTTTATACTCCAATGGATTGTAGCCTTGTCATTATGGAAGGTAGTCTCTTGTGGATATTTTTGTTACTATAATGATGGTACCCTTGTCATTATGGAAGGTAGTCTGCTATCGAGATTTTTGTTACTCCATTGGATGGTAGCCTTGTCATTATGGAAGGTAGTCTGTTCTCTAGATTTTTGTTACTCCAATGGATGGTAGCCTTGTCATTATGGAAGGTATTCTGTTGTCGGTATTTTTGTTAGTCCAATGGATGGTAACCTTGTCATTATGGAAGGTAGTCTGTCGTTGTGATTTCTGTTACTCCAATAGATGGTAGCCTTGTCATTAAGGACAGTGGTCTGTTTTTCATATTTTTTTTACTCCAATGGATGGTAGCCTTGCATTATGGAAGGTAGTCTGTTGTTGTGATTTTTGTCACTCTAATGGATGGTAGCCTTGTCATTATGGAAGGTAGTCTGTTATTCAGATTTTTGTCAATACAATCTATGGTAGCCTTGTCATTATGGAAGGTAGTCTATTGTCGAGATTTTTTTTACTCCTTTGGATGCTAGCCTTGTCATTATGGAAGGTAGTATGTTGTCGAGATTTTTGTTATTCCGATGGATGGTAGTCTAGTGATTATGGAAGCTAGTCTCTTGTTGATATTTTTGTTACTCCAATGGATGGTAGCCATGTCATTATGGAAAGTAGTTTGTTGTCTAGATTTTTGTTATTCTAATGGATGGCAGCCTTGTCATTATGGAAGGTAGTCGGTTTTCGAGATTTTTGTTACTGCAATGGATGGTAGCCTTGTCATTATGGAAGGTAGTCTGTCGTTGTGATTTCTGTTACTCCAATGGATGGTAGCCTTGTCATTAAGGACGGTAGTCTGTTGTTCAGATTTTTGTTACTCCAATGGATGGTAGACTTGTCATTATGGAAGGTAGTCTATTGTCGAGATTTTTGTTACTCCATTGGATGGTAGCCTTATCATTATGGAAGGTAGTGTGTTGTCGATATTTTTGTTATTCCAACGGATGGTAGCCTTGTCATTATGGAAGGTAGTCTATTTTCGTGATTTTTGTTACTCCAATGGATGGTAGTCTTGTCATTATGCAAGGTAGTCTATTTTCGATATCTTTGTTACCCCAATGGATGGTAGCCTTGTCATTATGGAAGGTAGTCTGTTGTCGAAAATTTTGTTACTCTAAGGGATGGTAGCCTTGTTATTATGGAAGGTAGTGTGTTTTCGATATTTTTGTTATTCCAATGGATGGTAGCCTTGTCATTATGGAAGGTAGTCTGTTGTCGATATCTTTGTTACTCCAATGGATGGTAGCCTAGTCTTTATGGAGGATAGTCTGTTATCGAGATTCTTGTTACTCCAATGGATGGTAGCCTTGTCATTATGGAAGCTAGTCTCTTGTCGATATCATTGTTACTCTAATGGATGGTAGCCTAGTCATTATGGAAGGTAGTCTGTTATCGATATTTTTGTTACTCCAACGGATGGTGGCCTTGTCATTATGGAAGGTAGTTTGTTGTTTAGATTTCTGTTACTCCAATGGATGGTAGCCTTGTCATTATGGAAGGTATTCTGTTGTCGGTATTTTTGTTACTTCAATGGATGGTAGCCTTGTCATTATGGAAGGTAGTCTGTTGTCCAGATTTTTGTTACAACAATGGATGGTAGCATTGTCATTATGGAGGGTAGTATGTTGTCGAGATTTTTGTTACTGCAATGGATGTTAGCCTTGTCATTATGGAAGGTAGTCTGTCGTTGTGATTTCTGTTACTCCAATGGATGGTAGGCTTGTCATTAAGGACAGTAGTCTGTTGTTCATATTTTTGTTACTCCAATGGATGGTAGACTTATCATTATGGAAGGTAATCTATTGTCGAGATTTTTGTTACTCCATTGGATGGTAGCTTTGTCATTATGGAAGGTAGTCTGTTGTCAAGATTTTTGTTACTCCAATGGATGGTAGCCTTGTCATTATGGAAGGTAGGCTATTGTTGATATTTTTGTTACTACATTGGATGGTAGCCTTGTCATTTTGGAAGGTAGTATGTTGTCGAGATTTTTGTTATTCTAATGGATGGTAGGCTAGTGATTATGGAAGGTAGTGTGTTTCGAGATTTTTGTTACTCCAATGGGTGGTATCCTTGTCATTATGGAAGGTAGTCTATTGTCGAGATTTTTTTTACTCCAATGGATGGTAGCCATGTCATTATGGAAGCTAGTCTCTTGTTGATATTTTTGTTACTCCAATGGATGGTAGCCTAGTGATTATGGAAGGTAGTGTGTTGTCCAAATTTTTGTTACTCTAATGGATGGTAGCCTTGTCATTATGGAAGGTAGTCGGTTGTCTAGATTTCTGTTACTTTAATGGATTGTAGCCTTGTCTTTATGGAAGGTATCCTTTTGTCGATGTCTTTGTTACTCCAATGGATGGTAGCCTAGTCTTTATGGAAAGTAGTCTATTGTCGAGATTTTTGTTACTCCAATGGATGGTAGACTTGTCGTTATGGAAGGTAGTCTATTTTCGTGATTTTTGTTACTCCAATGGATGGTAGCCTTGTCATTATGGAAGGTAGACTGTTTTCGATATCTTTTGTTACCCCAATGGATGGTAGCCTTGTCATTATGGAAGGTAGTCTGTTGTCGAAATTTTTGTTACTCTAAGGGATATTAGCCTTGTCATTATGGAAGGTTGTGTGTTTTCGATATTTTGTTATTCCAATGGATGGTAGCCTTGTCATTATGGAAGGTAGTCTGTTGTCGAGATTTTTGTAATTACAATGGATTGTAGCCTTGTTGTTATTGAAGGTAGTTTGTTGTCGATATCTTTGTTACTCCAATGGATGCTATCCTAGTCATTATGGAGGATAGTCTGTTATCGAGATTTTTGTTACTCCAATGGATGGTAGCCTTGTCATTATGGAAACTAGTCTCTTGTCGATATCATTGTTACTCTAATGGATGGTAGCCTAGTCATTATGGAAGGTAGTATGTTATCGATATTTTTGTTACTCCAATGGATGGTAGCCTTGACATTATGGAAGGTAGTTTGTTGTTTAGATTTTTGTAATTCCAATGGATGGTAGCCTTGTCATTATGGAAGGTATTCTGTTGTCGGTATTTTTGTTACTCCAATGGATGGTAGCCTTGTTATTATGGAAGGTAGTCTGTTGTCCAGATTTTTGTTACAACAATGGATGGTAGCATTGTCATTATGGAGGGTAGTGTGTTGTCGAGATTTTTGTTACTGCAATGGATGTTAGCCTTGTCATTATGGAAGGTAGTCTGTCGTTGTGATTTCTGTTACTACAATGGATGGTAGGCTTGTCATTAAGGGCAGTAGTATGTTGTTTATATTTTTGTTACTCTAATGGATGTTAGACTTATCATTAGGGAAGGTAATCTATGGTCGAGATTTTTGTTACTCCATTGGATGGTAGCCTTGTCATTATGAAAGGTAGTGTGTTGTCGATATTTTTGTTATTCCAATGGATGGTTGCCTTGTCATTATGGAAGGTAGTCAATTGTCGTGATTTTTATAACTCCAACAGATGGTAGCCTTGTAACTATGGAGGGTAGTATGTTGTCGATATCTTTGTTACTCCAATGGATGGTAGCCCTGTCATTATGGAAGGTAGTCTATTGTCGAGATTTTTGTTACTCCAATGGATGGTAGCCTTGTCATTATGGAAGGTAGTCTGTTGTCGAGATATTTTATAATCCAATGGATTGTAGCCTTGTCATTGTGGAAGGTAGTCTCTTGTAGATATTTTTGTTACTCCAATGATGGTACCGTTGTCATTATGGAAGGTAGTCTATTGTCGAGATTTTTGTTAATCCAATGGATGGTAGCCTTCTCATTATGGAAGGTAGTCTGTTGTCCAGATTTTTGTTATCAAAATGGATGGTAGCCTTGTCGTTATGGAAGGTAGTCTGTTATCGAGATTTTTGTTACTCCAATAGATGGTAGCCTTGTCTTTATGGAAGGTAGTCTGTTGTCGAGATTTTTTATACTACAATGGATTGTAGCCTTGTCATTATGGAAGGTAGTCTCTTGTGGATATTTTTGTTACTATAATGATGGTACCCTTGTCATTATGGAAAGTAGTCTCCTATCGAGGTTTTTGTTACTCCAATGGATGGTAGCCTTTTCATTATAGAAGGTAGTCTGTTGGCTAGATTTCTGTTACTCCAATGGATGGTAGCCTTGTCATTATGGAAGGTATTCTGTTGTCGGTATTTTTGTTACTCCAATAGATGGTAGCCTTGTCATTATGGAAGGTAGTCTTTTGTCGATATTTTTGTTACTCCAATGGATGGTAGCCTTGTCATTAAGGACAGTGGTCTGTTGTTCATATTTTTGTTACTCCAATGGATGGTATCCTTGCATTATGGAAGGTAGTCTGTCATTGTGATTTTTGTCACTCTAATGGATGGTAGCCTTGTCATTATGGAAGGTAGTCTGTTATTCAGATTTTTGTTAATATAATCTATGGTAGCCTTGTCATTATGGAAGGTAGTCTATTGTCGAGATATTTGTTACTCCATTGGATGGTAGCCTTGTCATTATGGAAGGTAGTATGTTGTCGAGATTTTTGTTATTCCAATGGATGGTAGCCCAGTGATTATGGAAGGTAGTCTGTTTCGAGATTTCTGTTACTCCAATAGATGGTAGCCTTGTAATTATGGAAGCTAGTCTCTTGTTGATATTTTTGTTACTCCAATGGATGGTAGCCATGTCATTATGGAAAGTAGTCTGTTGTCCATATTTTTGTTAATCTAATGGCTGGTAGCCTTGTCATTATGGAAGGTAGTCGTTTTTCGAGATTTTTGTTACTGCAATGGATGGTAGCCTTGTCATTATGGATGGTAGTCTATCGTTGTAATTTCTGTTACTCCAATGGATGGTAGCCTTGTCATTAAGGACGGTATCCTATTGTTCAGATTTTTGTTACTCCAATGGATGGTAGACTTGTCATTATGGAAGGTAGTCTATTGTTGAGATTTTTGTTACTCCATTGGATGGTAGCCTCGTCATTATGGAAGGTAGTGTGTTGTCGATATTTTTGTTATTCCAATGGATGGTAGCCTTATCATTATGGAAGGTAGTCTGTTGTCGAGATTTTTGTTACTCCAATGGATGGTAGCCTTGTCATTATGGAAGGTAGGCTATTGTTGATATTTTTGTTACTACAATGGATGGTAGCCTTGTCATTATGGAAGGTTGTTTGTTGACGAGATTTTTGTTACTACAATGGATTGTAGCCTTGTCTTTATGGAATGTATTCTGTTGTCGATGTCTTTGTTACTCCAATGGATGGTAGCCTAGTCATTATGGAAGGTAGTCTATTGTCGAGATTTTTGTTACTCCAATGGATGGTAGACTTGTCATTATGGAAGGTAGTCTGTTGTCAAGATTTTTTATACTCCAATGGATTGTAGCCTTGTCATTATGGAGGATAGTCTGTTATCCAGATTTTTGTTACTCCAATGGATGGTAGCCTTGTCATTATGGAAGCTAGTCTCTTTTCGATATCATTGTTACTCTAATGGATGGTAGCCTAGTCATTATGGAAGGTAGTATGTTATCGATATTTTTGTTACTCTGATGGATGGTAGCCTTGTCATTATGGAAGGTAGTCTGTTGTTTAGATTTTTGTTACTCCTATGGATGGTAGCCTTGTCATTATGGAAGGTATTCTGTTGTCGGTATTTTTGTTACTCCAATGGATGGTAGCCTTGTCATTATGGAAGGTAGTCTGTTGTCCAGATTTTTGTTACAACAATGGATGGTAGCATTGTCATTATGGAGGGTAGTCTGTTGTCGAGATTTTTGTTACTGCAATAGATGTTAGCCTTGTCATTATGGAAGGTAGTATGTCGTTGTGATTTCTGTTACTCCAATGGATGGTAGGCTTGTCAATAAGGACAGTAGTCTGTTGTTCATATTTTTGTTACTCCAATGGATGGTAGACTTATCATTATGGAAGTTAATCTATTGTCGAGATTTTTGTTACTCCATTGGATGGTAGCCTTGTCATTATGAAAGGTAGTGTGTTGTCGATATTTTTGTTATTCCAATGGATGGTAGCCTTGTCATTATGGAAGGTAGTCAATTGTCGTGATTTTTATTACTCCAATGGATGGTAGCCTTGTCACTATGGAGGGTAGTATGTTGTCGATATCTTTGTTACTCCAATGGATGGTAGCCCTGTCATTATGGAAGGTAGTCTGTTGTCGAGATTTTTGTTACTCCAATGGATGGTAGCCTTGTCATTATAGAAGGTAGTCTATTGTCGAGATTTTTTTTAATCCAATGGATGGTAGCCTTCTCAATATGGAAGGTAGTCTGTTGTCCAGATTTTTGTTATGAAAATGGATGGTAGCCTTGTCGTTATGAAAGGTAGTTTGTGGTCGATGTCTTTGTTACTCCAATGGATGGTAGCCTAGTCATTATGGAAGGTAGTCTATTGTCGATATTTTTGTTACTCCAATGGATGGTAGCCTTGTCATTATGGAAGGTAGTTTGTTGTCGAGATTTTTGTTACTGCAATGGATGGTAGACTTGTCATTATGGAAGGTAGTCTGTCATTGTGATTTATGTTACTCCAAAGGATGGTAGCCTTGTCATTAAGGACAATGGTCTGTTGTTCAAATTTTTGTTACTCCAATGGACGGTAGCCTTGCATTATGGAAGGTAGTCTGTCGTTGTGATTTTTGTCACTCTAATGGATGGTAGCCTTGTCATTATGGAAGGTAGTCTGTTATTCAGATTTTTGTTAATACAATCTATGGTAGCCTTGTCATTATGGAAGGTAGTCTATTGTCGAGATTTTTTTTACTCCATTGGATGGTAGCCTTGTCATTATGGAAGGTAGTATGTTGTCGAGATTTTTGTTACTCCAATGGATGGTAGCCTTGTCATTATGGAAGGTAGTCTGTTGTCGAGATTTTTGTTACTCCAATGGATGGTAGCCTTGTCATTATGGAAGCTAGTCTCTTGTTAATATTTGTGTTACTCTAATGGATGGTAGCCTAGTGATTATGGAAGGTAGTGTGTTTCGAGATTTTTGTTACTCCAATGGATGGTATCCTTGTCAGTATGGAAGGTAGTCTGTTGTCAAGATTTTTGTTACTCCAATGGATGGTAGCCTTGTCATTATGGAAGCTAGTCTCTTGTTGATATTTTTGTTACTCCAATGGATGGTAGCCATGTCATTATGGAAAGTAGTCTGTTGTCCAGATTTTTGTTACTCTAATGGATGGTAGCCTTGTCATTATGGAAGGTAGTCGGTTTTCGAGATTTTTGTTACTGCAATGGATGGTAGCCTTGTCATTATGGAAGGTAGTCTGTCGTTGTGATTTTTGTTACTCCAAGGGATGGTAGCCTTGTCATTAAGGACGGTAGTATGTTGTCGAGATTTTTGTTACTCCATTGGACGGTAGCCTTGTCATTATGGAAGATAGTATGTTGTTGATATTTTTGTTATTCCAATGGATGGTAGCCTTGTCATTATGGTAGGTAGTCTATTTTCATGATTTTTGTTACTCCAATGGATGGTAGCCTTGTCATTATGGAAGGTAGTCTGTTTTCGATATCTTTGTTACCCCAATGGATGGTAGCCTTGTCATTATGGAAGGTAGTCTGTTGTCGAAATTTTTGTTACTCTAAGGGATGGTAGCCTTGTCATTATGGAAGGTAGTGTGTTTTCGATATTTTTGTTATTCTAATGGATGGTAGCCTTGTCATTATGGAAGGTAGTCTGTTGTCGAGATTTTTGTTATTACAATGGATTGTAGCCTTGTTGTTATGGAAGGTAGTCTGTTGTCGATATCTTTGTTACTCCAATGGATGGTAGCATAGTCATTATAGAGGATAGTCTGTTATCGAGATTTTTGTTACTCCAATGGATGGCAGCCTTGTCATTATGGAAGCTAGTCTCTTGTCGATATCATTGTTACTCTAATGGATGGTAGCCTAGTCATTATGGAAGGTAGTCTGTTGTCGATATTTTTGTTACTCCAATGGATGGTAGCCTTGTCATTATGGAAGGTAGTTTGTTGTTTAGATTTCTATTACTCCAGTGGATGGTAGCCTTGTCATTATGGAAGGTATTTTGTTGTCGGTATTTTTGTTACTCCAATGGATTTTAGCCTTGTCATTATGAAAGGTAATCTGTTGTCCAGATTTTTTTTACAACAATGGATGGTAGCCTTGTCATTATGGAAGGTAGTTTGTCGTTGTGATTTCTGTTACTCCAATGGATGGTAGGCTTGTCATTAAAGACAGTAGTCTGTTGTTCATATTTTTGTTATTCCAATGGATGGTAGCCTTGTCACTATGGAGGGTAATATGTTGTCGATATCTTTGTTACTCCAATGGATTGTAACCCTGTCATTATGGAAGGTAGTCTGCTATCGAGATTTTTGTTACTCCAATGGATGGTAGCCTTGTCATTATGGAAGGTATTCTGTTGTCTAGATTTCTGTTACTCCGATGGATGGTAGTCTTGTCATTATGGAAGGTATTATGTTGTCGGTATTTTTGTAACTCCAATGGATGGTAGCCTTGTCATTATGGAAGGTAGTCTGTTGTCCAAATTTTTGTTACAACAACGGATGGTAGCCTTGTCATTATGGAAGGTAGTCTGTTGTCGATATTTTTGTTAATGCAGTGGAAGGTAGCCTTGTCATTATGGAAGGTAGTCTGTCGTTGTGATTTCTGTTACTCCAATGGAAGGTAGCCTTGTCATTAAGGACAATAGTCTGTTGTTCATATTTTGGCTACTCCAATGGATGGTAGCCTTGCATTATGGAAGGTAGTATGTCGTTGTGATTTTTGTCACTCTAATGGATGGTAGCCTTGACATTATGGAAGGTAGTCTGTTATTCATATTTTTGTTAATACAATCTATGGTAGCCTTGTCATTATGGAAAGTAGTCTATTGTCGAGATTTTTGTTACTCCATTGGATGGTAGCCTTGTCATTATGGAAGATAGTATGTTGTTGAGATTTTTGTTATTCCCATGGATGGTAGCCTACTGATTATGGAAGGTAGTCTGTTTCGAGATTTTTGTTACTCCAATGGATGGTATCCTTGTCAGTATGGAAGGTAGTTTGTTGTCGTGATTTTTGTTACTACAATGGATGGTAGCCTTGTCATTATGGAAGGTAGTCTATTTTTGATATCTTTGTTACCCCAATGGATGGTAGCCTTGTCATTATGGAAGGTAGTCTGTTGTCTAAATTTTTGTTACTCTAAGGGATGGTAGCCTTGTCATTATGGAAGGTAGTGTGCTTTCGATATTTTTGTTATTCCAATGGATGGTAGCCTTGTCATTATGGAAGGTAGTCTGTTGTCGAGATTTTTGTTATTACAATGGATTGTAGCCTTGTTGTTATGGAAGGTAGTCTGTTGTCGATATCTTTGTTACTCCAATGGATGGTAGCCTAGTCATTATGGGGGATAGTCTGTTATCGACATTTTTGTTACTCCAATGGATGGTAGCCTTGTCATTATGGAAGCTAGTCTCTTGTCGATATCATTGTTACTCTAATGGATGGTAGCCTAGTCATTATGGAAGGTATTTTGTTGTCGGTATTTTTGTTACTCCAATGGATGGTAGCCTTGTCATTATGGAAGGTAGTCTGTTGTCCAGATTTTTGTTACAACAATGGATGGTAGCCTTGTCTTTATGGAGGGTAGTTTGTCGTTGTGATTTCTGTTACTCCAATGGATGGTAGGCTTGTCATTAAGGACAGTAGTCTGTTGTTCATATTTTTGTTACTCCAACGGATGGTAGACTTATCATTATGGAAGGTAATCTATTTTCGAGATTTTTGTTACTCCATTGGATGGTAGCCTTGTCCTTATGGAAGGTAGTGTGTTGTCGATATTTTTATTATTCCAATGGATGGTAGCCTTGTTATTATGGAAGGTAGTCAGTTGTCGTGATTTTTATTACTCCAACGGATGGTAGCCTTGTCACTATGGAGGATAGTATGTTATCGATATCTTTGTTACTCCAATGGATTGTTGCCCTGTCATTATGGAAGGTAGTCTGTTGTCGCGATTTTTGTTACTCCAATGGATGGTAGCCATGTCATTATGGAAAGTAGTTTTTTGTCCAGATTTTTGTTACTCTAATGGATGGTAGGCTTGTCATTAAGGACATTAGTCTGTTGTTCATATTTTTGTTACTCCAATGTATGGTAGACTTATCATTATGGAAGGTAATCTATTATCGAGATTTTTGTTACTCCATTGGATGGTAGCCTTGTCATTATGGAAGGTAGTGTGTTATCGATATTTTTGTTATTCCAATGGATGGTAGCCTTGTGATTATGGAAGGTAGTCAGTTGTCGTGATTTTTATTACTCCAACGGATGGTAGCCTTGTCACTATGGAGGGTAGTATGTTGTCGATATCTTTGTTACTCCAATGGATTGTAGACCTGTCATTATGGAAGGTAGTCTGTTGTCGAGATTTTTGTTACTCCAATGCATGGTAGCCTTGTCATTATGGAAGGTAGTATGTTGTCGAGATTTTTTATACTCCAATGGATTATAGCCTTGTCATTATGGAAGGTATTCTCTTGTGGATTTATTTATTACTCAAATGATGGTACCCTTGTCATTATGGAAGGTAGTCTGCTATCGAGATTTTTCTTACTCCAATGGATGGTAGCCTTGTCATTATGGAAGGTATTCTGTTGTCTAGATTTTTGTTACTCCGATGGATGGTAGCCTTGTCATTATGGAAGGTAGTCTGTTGTCCAGATTTTTGTTACAACAATGGATGGTAGCCTTGTCATTAAGGACAGTAGTCTGTTGTTCATATTTTCGCTACACCAATGGATGGTAGCCTTATCATTATGGAAGGTAGTCTGTCGTTGTTATTTTTGTCACTCTAATGGATGGTAGCCTTGACATTATGGAAGGTAGTCTGTTATTCATATTTTTGTTAATACAATCTATGGTAGCCTTGTCATTATGGAAGGTAGTCTATTGTTTAGATTTTTGTTACTCCATTGGATGGTAGCCTTGTCATTATGGAAGATAGTATGTTGTTGAGATTTTTGTTATTCCAATGGATGGTAGCCTAATGATTATGGAAGGTAGTCTATTTCCAGATTTTTGTTACTCCAATGGATGGTATCCTTGTCATTATGGAAGGTAGTCTGTTGTCGTGATTTTTGTTACTCCAATGGATGGTAGCCTTGTCATTATGGAAGGTAGTCTGTTTTCGATATCTTTGTTACCCCAATGGATGGTAGCCTTGTCATTATGGAAGGAAGTTTGTTGTCGAAATTTTTGTTACTCTAAGGGATGGTAACGTTGTCATTATGGAAGGTAGTGTTTTTTCGATATTTTTGTTATTCCAATGGATGGTAGCCTTGTCATTATGGAAGGTAGTGTGTTGTCGAGATTTTTGTTATTACAATGGATTGTAGCCTTGTTGTTATGGAAGGTAGTCTATTGTCGAAATCTTTGTTACTCCAATGGATGGTAGCCTAGTCATTATGGAGGATAGTCTGTTATCGAGATTTTTGTTACTCCATTTGATGGTAGCCTTGTCATTATGGAAGCTAGTCTCTTGTCGATATCATTGTTACTCTAATGGATGGTAGCCTAGTCATTATGGAAGGTAGTCTGTTGTCGATATTTTTGTTACTCCAATGGATGGTAGCCTTGTCATTATGGAAGGTAGTATGTTGTTTAGATTTCTGTTACTCCAATGCATGGTAGCCTTGTCATTATGGAAGGTATTTTGTTGTCGGTATTTTTGTTACTCCAATGGATGGTAGCCTTGTCATTATGGAAGGTAATTTATTGTCCAGATTTTTGTTACAACAATGGATGGTAGCCTTGTCATTATGGAGGGTAGTCTTTTGTCGAGATTTTTGTTACAACAATGGATGGTAGCCTTGTCATTATGGAAGGTAGTCTGTCGTTGTGATTTCTGTTACTCGAATGGATGGTAGGATTATCATTAAGGACAGTAGTCTGTTGTTCATATTTTTGTTACTCGAATGGATGGTAGACTTATCATTATGGAAGGTAATCTATTTTCGAGATTTTTGTTACTCCATTGGATGGTAGCCTTGTCCTTATGGAAGGTAGTGTGTTGTCGATATTTTTGTTATTCCAATGGATGGTAGCCTTGTTATTATGGAAGGTAGTCAGTTGTCGTGATTTTTATTACTCCAACGGATGGTAGCCTTGTCACTATGGAGGGTAGTATGTTATCGATATCTTTGTTACTCCAATGGATTGTTGCCCTGTCATTATGGAAGGTAGTCTGTTGTCGCGATTTTTGTTACTCCAATGGATGGTAGCCATGTCATTATGGAAAGTAGTTTTTTGTCCAGATTTTTGTTACTCTAATGGATGGTAGGCTTGTCATTAAGGACATTAGTCTGTTGTTCATATTTTTGTTACTCCAATGTATGGTAGACTTATCATTATGGAAGGTAATCTATTATCGAGATTTTTGTTACTCCATTGGATGGTAGCCTTGTCATTATGGAAGGTAGTGTGTTATCGATATTTTTGTTATTCCAATGGATGGTAGCCTTGTGATTATGGAAGGTAGTCAGTTGTCGTGATTTTTATTACTCCAACGGATGGTAGCCTTGTCACTATGGAGGGTAGTATGTTGTCGATATCTTTGTTACTCCAATGGATTGTAGACCTGTCATTATGGAAGGTAGTCTGTTGTCGAGATTTTTGTTACTCCAATGCATGGTAGCCTTGTCATTATGGAAGGTAGTATGTTGTCGAGATTTTTTATACTCCAATGGATTATAGCCTTGTCATTATGGAAGGTATTCTCTTGTGGATTTATTTATTACTCAAATGATGGTACCCTTGTCATTATGGAAGGTAGTCTGCTATCGAGATTTTTCTTACTCCAATGGATGGTAGCCTTGTCATTATGGAAGGTATTCTGTTGTCTAGATTTTTGTTACTCCGATGGATGGTAGCCTTGTCATTATGGAAGGTAGTCTGTTGTCCAGATTTTTGTTACAACAATGGATGGTAGCCTTGTCATTAAGGACAGTAGTCTGTTGTTCATATTTTCGCTACACCAATGGATGGTAGCCTTATCATTATGGAAGGTAGTCTGTCGTTGTTATTTTTGTCACTCTAATGGATGGTAGCCTTGACATTATGGAAGGTAGTCTGTTATTCATATTTTTGTTAATACAATCTATGGTAGCCTTGTCATTATGGAAGGTAGTCTATTGTTTAGATTTTTGTTACTCCATTGGATGGTAGCCTTGTCATTATGGAAGATAGTATGTTGTTGAGATTTTTGTTATTCCAATGGATGGTAGCCTAATGATTATGGAAGGTAGTCTATTTCCAGATTTTTGTTACTCCAATGGATGGTATCCTTGTCATTATGGAAGGTAGTCTGTTGTCGTGATTTTTGTTACTCCAATGGATGGTAGCCTTGTCATTATGGAAGGTAGTCTGTTTTCGATATCTTTGTTACCCCAATGGATGGTAGCCTTGTCATTATGGAAGGAAGTTTGTTGTCGAAATTTTTGTTACTCTAAGGGATGGTAACGTTGTCATTATGGAAGGTAGTGTTTTTTCGATATTTTTGTTATTCCAATGGATGGTAGCCTTGTCATTATGGAAGGTAGTGTGTTGTCGAGATTTTTGTTATTACAATGGATTGTAGCCTTGTTGTTATGGAAGGTAGTCTATTGTCGAAATCTTTGTTACTCCAATGGATGGTAGCCTAGTCATTATGGAGGATAGTCTGTTATCGAGATTTTTGTTACTCCATTTGATGGTAGCCTTGTCATTATGGAAGCTAGTCTCTTGTCGATATCATTGTTACTCTAATGGATGGTAGCCTAGTCATTATGGAAGGTAGTCTGTTGTCGATATTTTTGTTACTCCAATGGATGGTAGCCTTGTCATTATGGAAGGTAGTCTGTTGTTTAGATTTCTGTTACTCCAATGCATGGTAGCCTTGTCATTATGGAAGGTATTTTGTTGTCGGTATTTTTGTTACTCCAATGGATGGTAGCCTTGTCATTATGGAAGGTAATTTATTGTCCAGATTTTTGTTACAACAATGGATGGTAGCCTTGTCATTATGGAGGGTAGTCTTTTGTCGAGATTTTTGTTACAACAATGGATGGTAGCCTTGTCATTATGGAAGGTAGTCTGTCGTTGTGATTTCTGTTACTCGAATGGATGGTAGGATTATCATTAAGGACAGTAGTCTGTTGTTCATATTTTTGTTACTCGAATGGATGGTAGACTTATCATTATGGAAGGTAATCTATTTTCGAGATTTTTGTTACTCCATTGGATGGTAGCCTTGTCCTTATGGAAGGTAGTGTGTTGTCGATATTTTTGTTATTCCAATGGATGGTAGCCTTGTTATTATGGAAGGTAGTCAGTTGTCGTGATTTTTATTACTCCAACGGATGGTAGCCTTGTCACTATGGAGGGTAGTATGTTATCGATATCTTTGTTACTCCAATGGATTGTTGCCCTGTCATTATGGAAGGTAGTCTGTTGTCGCGATTTTTGTTACTCCAATGGATGGTAGCCATGTCATTATGGAAAGTAGTTTTTTGTCCAGATTTTTGTTACTCTAATGGATGGTAGGCTTGTCATTAAGGACATTAGTCTGTTGTTCATATTTTTGTTACTCCAATGTATGGTAGACTTATCATTATGGAAGGTAATCTATTATCGAGATTTTTGTTACTCCATTGGATGGTAGCCTTGTCATTATGGAAGATAGTGTGTTATCGATATTTTTGTTATTCCAATGGATGGTAGCCTTGTCATTATGGAAGGTAGTCAGTTGTCGTGATTTTTATTACTCCAACGGATGGTAGCCTTGTCACTATGGAGGGTAACATGTTGTCGATATCTTTGTTACCCCAATGGATTGTAACCCTGTCATTATGGAAGGTAGTCTGTTGTCGAGATTTTTGTTACTCCAATGGATGGTAGCCTTATCATTATGGAAGGTAGTATGTTGTCGAGATTTTTTATACTCCAATGGATTATAGCCTTGTCATTATGGAAGGTATTCTCTTGTGGATATTTTTGTTACTCCAATGATGGTATTCTTGTCATTATGGAAGGTAGTCTGCTATCGAGATTTTTGTTACTCCAATGGATGGTAGCCTTGTCATTATGGAAGGTATTCTGTTGTCTAGATTTCTGTTACTCTGATGGATGGTAGCCTTGTCATTATGGAAGGTATTATGTTGTCGGTATTTTTGTTACTCCAATGGATGGTAGCCTTGTCATTATGGAAGGTAGTCTGTTATCCAAATTTTTGTTACAACAATGGATGGTAGCCTTGTCATTATGGAAGGTAGTCTGTTGTCGATATTTTTGTTAATGCAATGGATGGTAGCTTTGTCATTATGGAAGGTAGTCTGTCGTTGTGATTTCTGTTACTCCAATGGATGGTAGCCTTGTCATTAAGGACATTAGTCTGTTGTTCATATTTTCGCTACTCCAATGGATGGTAGCCTTCCATTATGGAAGGTAATCTGTCGTTGTGATTTTTGTGACTCTAATGGATGGTAGCCTTGACATTATGGAAGGTAGTCTGTTATTCATATTTTTGTTAATACAATCTATGGTAGCCTTGTCATTATGGAAAGTAGTCTATTGTCGAGATTTTGGTTACTACATTGGATGGTAGCCTTGTCATTATGGAAGATAGTATGTTGTTGAGATTTTTGTTATTCCAATGGATGGTAGCCTACTGATTATGGAAGGTAGTCTGTTTCGAGATTTTTGTTACTCCAATGGATGGTATCCTTGTCATTATGGAAGGTAGTCTGTTGTCATGATTTTTGTTACTCCAATGGATGGTAGCCTTGTCATTATGGAAGGTAGTCTATTTTCGATATCTTTGTTACCCCAATGGATGGTAGCCTTGTCATTATGGAAGGTAGTCTGTTGTCGAAATTTTTGTTACTCTAAGGGATGTTAGCCTTGTCATTATGGAAGGTAGTGTGTTTTCGATATTTTTGTTATTCCAATGGATGGTAGCCTTGTCATTATGGAAGGTAGTCTGTTGTCGAGATTTTTGTTATTACAATGGATTGTAGCCTTGTTGTTATGGAAGGTAGTCTGTTGTCGATATCTTTGTTACTCCAATGGATGGTAGCCTAGTCATTATGGAGGATAGTCTATTATCGAGATTTTGGTTACTCCAATGGATGGTAGCCTTGTCATTATGGAAGCTAGTCTCTTGTCGATATCATTGTTACTCTAATGGATGGTAGCCTAGTCATTATGGAAGGTAGTCTGTTGTCGATATTTTTGTTACTCCAATGGATGGTAGCCTTGTCATTATGGAAGGTAGTCTGTTGTTTAGATTTCTGTTACTCCAATGGATGGTAGCCTTGTCATTATGGAAGGTATTTTGTTGTCGGTATTTTTGTTACTCCAATGGATGGTAGCCTAGTCATTATGGAAGGTAGTCTGTTGTCCAGATTTTTGTTACAACAATGGATGGTAGCCTTGTCTTTATGGAGGGCAGTCTTTTGTCGAGATTTTTGTTACTGCAATGGATGGTAGCCTTTTCATTATGGAAGGTAGTTTGTCGTTGTGATTTCTGTTACTCCAATGGATGGTAGGCTTGTCATTAAAGACAGTAGTCTGTTGTTCATATTTTTGTTACTCCAATGGATGGTAGACTTATCATTATGGAAGGTAATCTATTGTCGAGATTTTTGTTACTCTATTGGATTGTAGCCTTGTCATTATGGAAGGTAGTGTGTTGTCGATATTTTTCTTATTCCAATGGATGGTAGCCTTGTCATTATGGAAGGTAGTCAGTTGTCGTGATTTTTATTACTCCAACGGATGGTAGCCTTGTCACTATGGAGGGTAGTATGTTGTCGATATCTTTGTTACTCCAATGGATTGTAGACCTGTCATTATGGAAGGTAGTCTGTTGTCGAGATTTTTGTTACTCCAATGCATGGTAGCCTTGTCATTATGGAAGGTAGTATGTTGTCGAGATTTTTTATACTCCAATGGATTATAGCCTTGTCATTATGGAAGGTATTCTCTTGTGGATTTATTTATTACTCAAATGATGGTACCCTTGTCATTATGGAAGGTAGTCTGCTATCGAGATTTTTCTTACTCCAATGGATGGTAGCCTTGTCATTATGGAAGGTATTCTGTTGTCTAGATTTTTGTTACTCCGATGGATGGTAGCCTTGTCATTATGGAAGGTAGTCTGTTGTCCAGATTTTTGTTACAACAATGGATGGTAGCCTTGTCATTAAGGACAGTAGTCTGTTGTTCATATTTTCGCTACACCAATGGATGGTAGCCTTATCATTATGGAAGGTAGTCTGTCGTTGTTATTTTTGTCACTCTAATGGATGGTAGCCTTGACATTATGGAAGGTAGTCTGTTATTCATATTTTTGTTAATACAATCTATGGTAGCCTTGTCATTATGGAAGGTAGTCTATTGTTTAGATTTTTGTTACTCCATTGGATGGTAGCCTTGTCATTATGGAAGATAGTATGTTGTTGAGATTTTTGTTATTCCAATGGATGGTAGCCTAATGATTATGGAAGGTAGTCTATTTCCAGATTTTTGTTACTCCAATGGATGGTATCCTTGTCATTATGGAAGGTAGTCTGTTGTCGTGATTTTTGTTACTCCAATGGATGGTAGCCTTGTCATTATGGAAGGTAGTCTGTTTTCGATATCTTTGTTACCCCAATGGATGGTAGCCTTGTCATTATGGAAGGAAGTTTGTTGTCGAAATTTTTGTTACTCTAAGGGATGGTAACGTTGTCATTATGGAAGGTAGTGTTTTTTCGATATGTTTGTTATTCCAATGGATGGTAGCCTTGTCATTATGGAAGGTAGTGTGTTGTCGAGATTTTTGTTATTACAATGGATTGTAGCCTTGTTGTTATGGAAGGTAGTCTATTGTCGAAATCTTTGTTACTCCAATGGATGGTAGCCTAGTCATTATGGAGGATAGTCTGTTATCGAGATTTTTGTTACTCCATTTGATGGTAGCCTTGTCATTATGGAAGCTAGTCTCTTGTCGATATCATTGTTACTCTAATGGATGGTAGCCTAGTCATTATGGAAGGTAGTCTGTTGTCGATATTTTTGTTACTCCAATGGATGGTAGCCTTGTCATTATGGAAGGTAGTCTGTTGTTTAGATTTCTGTTACTCCAATGCATGGTAGCCTTGTCATTATGGAAGGTATTTTGTTGTCGGTATTTTTGTTACTCCAATGGATGGTAGCCTTGTCATTATGGAAGGTAATTTATTGTCCAGATTTTTGTTACAACAATGGATGGTAGCCTTGTCATTATGGAGGGTAGTCTTTTGTCGAGATTTTTGTTACAACAATGGATGGTAGCCTTGTCATTATGGAAGGTAGTCTATCGTTGTGATTTCTGTTACTCGAATGGATGGTAGGATTATCATTAAGGACAGTAGTCTGTTGTTCATATTTTTGTTACTCGAATGGATGGTAGACTTATCATTATGGAAGGTAATCTATTTTCGAGATTTTTGTTACTCCATTGGATGGTAGCCTTGTCCTTATGGAAGGTAGTGTGTTGTCGATATTTTTGTTATTCCAATGGATGGTAGCCTTGTTATTATGGAAGGTAGTCAGTTGTCGTGATTTTTATTACTCCAACGGATGGTAGCCTTGTCACTATGGAGGGTAGTATGTTATCGATATCTTTGTTACTCCAATGGATTGTTGCCCTGTCATTATGGAAGGTAGTCTGTTGTCGCGATTTTTGTTACTCCAATGGATGGTAGCCATGTCATTATGGAAAGTAGTTTTTTGTCCAGATTTTTGTTACTCTAATGGATGGTAGGCTTGTCATTAAGGACATTAGTCTGTTGTTCATATTTTTGTTACTCCAATGTATGGTAGACTTATCATTATGGAAGGTAATCTATTATCGAGATTTTTGTTACTCCATTGGATGGTAGCCTTGTCATTATGGAAGATAGTGTGTTATCGATATTTTTGTTATTCCAATGGATGGTAGCCTTGTCATTATGGAAGGTAGTCAGTTGTCGTGATTTTTATTACTCCAACGGATGGTAGCCTTGTCACTATGGAGGGTAACATGTTGTCGATATCTTTGTTACCCCAATGGATTGTAACCCTGTCATTATGGAAGGTAGTCTGTTGTCGAGATTTTTGTTACTCCAATGGATGGTAGCCTTATCATTATGGAAGGTAGTATGTTGTCGAGATTTTTTATACTCCAATGGATTATAGCCTTGTCATTATGGAAGGTATTCTCTTGTGGATATTTTTGTTACTCCAATGATGGTATTCTTGTCATTATGGAAGGTAGTCTGCTATCGAGATTTTTGTTACTCCAATGGATGGTAGCCTTGTCATTATGGAAGGTATTCTGTTGTCTAGATTTCTGTTACTCTGATGGATGGTAGCCTTGTCATTATGGAAGGTATTATGTTGTCGGTATTTTTGTTACTCCAATGGATGGTAGCCTTGTCATTATGGAAGGTAGTCTGTTATCCAAATTTTTGTTACAACAATGGATGGTAGCCTTGTCATTATGGAAGGTAGTCTGTTGTCGATATTTTTGTTAATGCAATGGATGGTAGCTTTGTCATTATGGAAGGTAGTCTGTCGTTGTGATTTCTGTTACTCCAATGGATGGTAGCCTTGTCATTAAGGACATTAGTCTGTTGTTCATATTTTCGCTACTCCAATGGATGGTAGCCTTCCATTATGGAAGGTAATCTGTCGTTGTGATTTTTGTGACTCTAATGGATGGTAGCCTTGACATTATGGAAGGTAGTCTGTTATTCATATTTTTGTTAATACAATCTATGGTAGCCTTGTCATTATGGAAAGTAGTCTATTGTCGAGATTTTGGTTACTACATTGGATGGTAGCCTTGTCATTATGGAAGATAGTATGTTGTTGAGATTTTTGTTATTCCAATGGATGGTAGCCTACTGATTATGGAAGGTAGTATGTTTCGAGATTTTTGTTACTCCAATGGATGGTATCCTTGTCATTATGGAAGGTAGTCTGTTGTCATGATTTTTGTTACTCCAATGGATGGTAGCCTTGTCATTATGGAAGGTAGTCTATTTTCGATATCTTTGTTACCCCAATGGATGGTAGCCTTGTCATTATGGAAGGTAGTCTGTTGTCGAAATTTTTGTTACTCTAAGGGATGTTAGCCTTGTCATTATGGAAGGTAGTGTGTTTTCGATATTTTTGTTATTCCAATGGATGGTAGCCTTGTCATTATGGAAGGTAGTCTGTTGTCGAGATTTTTGTTATTACAATGGATTGTAGCCTTGTTGTTATGGAAGGTAGTCTGTTGTCGATATCTTTGTTACTCCAATGGATGGTAGCCTAGTCATTATGGAGGATAGTCTATTATCGAGATTTTGGTTACTCCAATGGATGGTAGCCTTGTCATTATGGAAGCTAGTCTCTTGTCGATATCATTGTTACTCTAATGGATGGTAGCCTAGTCATTATGGAAGGTAGTCTGTTGTCGATATTTTTGTTACTCCAATGGATGGTAGCCTTGTCATTATGGAAGGTAGTCTGTTGTTTAGATTTCTGTTACTCCAATGGATGGTAGCCTTGTCATTATGGAAGGTATTTTGTTGTCGGTATTTTTGTTACTCCAATGGATGGTAGCCTAGTCATTATGGAAGGTAGTCTGTTGTCCAGATTTTTGTTACAACAATGGATGGTAGCCTTGTCTTTATGGAGGGCAGTCTTTTGTCGAGATTTTTGTTACTGCAATGGATGGTAGCCTTTTCATTATGGAAGGTAGTTTGTCGTTGTGATTTCTGTTACTCCAATGGATGGTAGGCTTGTCATTAAAGACAGTAGTCTGTTGTTCATATTTTTGTTACTCCAATGGATGGTAGACTTATCATTATGGAAGGTAATCTATTGTCGAGATTTTTGTTACTCTATTGGATTGTAGCCTTGTCATTATGGAAGGTAGTGTGTTGTCGATATTTTTCTTATTCCAATGGATGGTAGCCTTGTCATTATGGAAGGTAGTCAGTTGTCGTGATTTTTATTACTCCAACGGATGGTAGCCTTGTCACTATGGAGGGTAGTATGTTGTCGATATCTTTGTTACTCCAATGGATTGTAGACCTGTCATTATGGAAGGTAGTCTGTTGTCGAGATTTTTGTTACTCCAATGCATGGTAGCCTTGTCATTATGGAAGGTAGTATGTTGTCGAGATTTTTTATACTCCAATGGATTATAGCCTTGTCATTATGGAAGGTATTCTCTTGTGGATTTATTTATTACTCAAATGATGGTACCCTTGTCATTATGGAAGGTAGTCTGCTATCGAGATTTTTCTTACTCCAATGGATGGTAGCCTTGTCATTATGGAAGGTATTCTGTTGTCTATATTTTTGTTACTCCGATGGATGGTAGCCTTGTCATTATGGAAGGTAGTCTGTTGTCCAGATTTTTGTTACAACAATGGATGGTAGCCTTGTCATTAAGGACAGTAGTCTGTTGTTCATATTTTCGCTACACCAATGGATGGTAGCCTTATCATTATGGAAGGTAGTCTGTCGTTGTTATTTTTGTCACTCTAATGGATGGTAGCCTTGACATTATGGAAGGTAGTCTGTTATTCATATTTTTGTTAATACAATCTATGGTAGCCTTGTCATTATGGAAGGTAGTCTATTGTTTAGATTTTTGTTACTCCATTGGATGGTAGCCTTGTCATTATGGAAGATAGTATGTTGTTGAGATTTTTGTTATTCCAATGGATGGTAGCCTAATGATTATGGAAGGTAGTCTATTTCCAGATTTTTGTTACTCCAATGGATGGTATCCTTGTCATTATGGAAGGTAGTCTGTTGTCGTGATTTTTGTTACTCCAATGGATGGTAGCCTTGTCATTATGGAAGGTAGTCTGTTTTCGATATCTTTGTTACCCCAATGGATGGTAGCCTTGTCATTATGGAAGGAAGTTTGTTGTCGAAATTTTTGTTACTCTAAGGGATGGTAACGTTGTCATTATGGAAGGTAGTGTTTTTTCGATATTTTTGTTATTCCAATGGATGGTAGCCTTGTCATTATGGAAGGTAGTGTGTTGTCGAGATTTTTGTTATTACAATGGATTGTAGCCTTGTTGTTATGGAAGGTAGTCTATTGTCGAAATCTTTGTTACTCCAATGGATGGTAGCCTAGTCATTATGGAGGATAGTCTGTTATCGAGATTTTTGTTACTCCAATTGATGGTAGCCTTGTCATTATGGAAGCTAGTCTCTTGTCGATATCATTGTTACTCTAATGGATGGTAGCCTAGTCATTATGGAAGGTAGTTTGTTGTCGATATTTTTGTTACTCCAATGGATGGTAGCCTTGTCATTATGGAAGGTAGTCTGTTGTTTAGATTTCTGTTACTCCAATGCATGGTAGCCTTGTCATTATGGAAGGTATTTTGTTGTCGGTATTTTTGTTACTCCAATGGATGGTATCCTTGTCATTATGGAAGGTAATTTATTGTCCAGATTTTTGTTACAACAATGGATGGTAGCCTTGTCATTATGGAGGGTAGTCTTTTGTCGAGATTTTTGTTACAACAATGGATGGTAGCCTTGTCATTATGGAAGGTAGTCTGTCGTTGTGATTTCTGTTACTCGAATGGATGGTAGGATTGTCATTAAGGACAGTAGTCTGTTGTTCATATTTTTGTTACTCGAATGGATGGTAGACTTATCATTATGGAAGGTAATCTATTTTCGAGATTTTTGTTACTCCATTGGATGGTAGCCTTGTCCTTATGGAAGGTAGTGTGTTGTCGATATTTTTGTTATTCCAATGGATGGTAGCCTTGTTATTATGGAAGGTAGTCAGTTGTCGTGATTTTTATTACTCCAACGGATGGTAGCCTTGTCACTATGGAGGGTAGTATGTTGTCGATATCTTTGTTACTCCAATGGATTGTTGCCCTGTCATTATGGAAGGTAGTCTGTTGTCGCGATTTTTGTTACTCCAATGGATGGTAGCCATGTCATTATGGAAAGTAGTTTGTTGTCCAGATTTTTGTTACTCTAATGGATGGTAGGCTTGTCATTAAGGACAGTAGTCTGTTGTTCATATTTTTGTTACTTCAATGGATGGTAGACTTATCATTATGGAAGGTAATCTATTATCGAGATTTTTGTTACTCCATTGGATGGTAGCCTTGTCATTATGGAAGGTAGTGTGTTATCGATATTTTTGTTATTCCAATGGATGGTAGCCTTGTCATTATGGAAGGTAGTCAGTTGTCGTGATTTTTATTACTCCAACGGATGGTAGCCTTGTCACTATGGAGGGTAACATGTTGTCGATATCTTTGTTACCCCAATGGATTGTAACCCTGTCATTATGAAAGGTAGTCTGTTGTCGAGATTTTTGTTACTCCAATGGATGGTAGCCTTATCATTATGGAAGGTAGTATGTTGTCGAGATTTTTTATACTCCAATGGATTATAGCCTTGTCATTATGGAAGGTATTCTCTTGTGGATATTTTTGTTACTCCAATGATGGTATTCTTGTCATTATGGAAGGTAGTCTGCTATCGAGATTTTTGTTACTCCAATGGATGGTAGCCTTGTCATTATGGAAGGTATTCTGTTGTCTAGATTTCTGTTACTCTGATGGATGGTAGCCTTGTCATTATGGAAGGTATTATGTTGTCGGTATTTTTGTTACTCCAATGGATGGTAGCCTTGTCATTATGGAAGGTAGTCTGTTATCCAAATTTTTGTTACAACAATGGATGGTAGCCTTGTCATTATGGAAGGTAGTCTGTTGTCGATATTTTTGTTAATGCAATGGATGGTAGCCTTGTCATTATGGAAGGTAGTCTGTCGTTGTGATTTCTGTTACTCCAATGGATGGTAGCCTTGTCATTAAGGACATTAGTCTGTTGTTCATATTTTCGCTACTCCAATGGATGGTAGCCTTCCATTATGGAAGGTAGTCTGTCGTTGTGATTTTTGTGACTCTAATGGATGGTAGCCTTGACATTATGGAAGGTAGTCTGTTATTCATATTTTTGTTAATACAATCTATGGTAGCCATGTCACTATGGAAAGTAGTCTATTGTCGAGATTTTGGTTACTCCATTGGATGGTAGCCTTGTCATTATGGAAGATAGTATGTTGTTGAGATTTTTGTTATTCCAATGGATGGTAGCCTACTGATTATGGAAGGTAGTCTGTTTCGAGATTTTTGTTACTCCAATGGATGGTATCCTTGTCATTATGGAAGGTAGTCTGTTGTCATGATTTTTGTTACTCCAATGGATGGTAGCCTTGTCATTATGGAAGGTAGTCTATTTTCGATATCTTTGTTACCCCAATGGATGGTAGCCTTGTCATTATGGAAGGTAGTCTGTTGTCGAAATTTTTGTTACTCTAAGGGATGTTAGCCTTGTCATTATTGAAGGTAGTGTGTTTTCGATATTTTTGTTATTACAATGGATTGTAGCCTTGTTGTTATGGAAGGTAGCCTGTTGTCGATATCTTTGTTACTCCAATGGATGGTAGCCTAGTCATTATGGAGGATAGTCTATTATCGAGATTTTGGTTACTCCAATGGATGGTAGCCTTGTCATTATGGAAGCTAGTCTCTTGTCGATATCATTGTTACTCTAATGGATGGTAGCCTAGTCATTATGGAAGGTAGTCTGTTGTCGATATTTTTGTTACTCCAATGGATGGTAGCCTTGTCATTATGGAAGGTAGTCTGTTGTTTAGATTTCTGTTACTCCAATGGATGGTAGCCTTGTCATTATGGAAGGTATTTTGTTGTCGGTATTTTTGTTACTCCAATGGATGGTAGCCTAGTCATTATGGAAGGTAGTCTGTTGTCCAGATTTTTGTTACAACAATGGATGGTAGCCTTGTCTTTATGGAGGGCAGTCTTTTGTCGAGATTTTTGTTACTGCAATGGATGGTAGCCTTTTCATTATGGAAGGTAGTTTGTCGTTGTGATTTCTGTTACTCCAATGGATGGTAGGCTTGTCATTAAGGACAGTAGTCAGTTGTTCATATTTTTGTTACTCCAATGGATGGTAGACTTATCATTATGGAAAGTAATATATTGTCGAGATTTTTGTTACTCTATTGGATGGTAGCCTTGTCATTATGGAAGGTAGTGTGTTGTCGATATTTTTCTTATTCCAATGGATGGTAGCCTTGTCATTATGGAAGGTAGTCAGTTGTCGTGATTTTTATTACTCCAACGGATGGTAGCCTTGTCACTATGGAGGGTAGTATGTTGTCGATATCTTTGTTACTCCAATGGATTGTAGACCTGTCATTATGGAAGGTAGTCTGTTGTCGAGATTTTTGTTACTCCAATGGATGGTAGCCTTGTCATTATGGAAGGTAGTATGTTGTCGAGATTTTTTATACTCCAATGGATTATAGCCTTGTCATTATGGAAGGTATTCTCTTGTGGATTTTTTTATTACTCAAATGATGGTACCCTTGTCATTATGGAAGGTAGTCTGCTATCGAGATTTTTCTTACTCCAATGGATGGTAGCCTTGTCATTATGGAAGGTATTCTGTTGTCTAGATTTCTGTTACTCCGATGGATGGTAGCCTTGTCATTATGGAAGGTAGTCTGTTGTCCAGATTTTTGTTACAACAATGGATGGTAGCCTTGTCATTAAGGACAGTAGTCTGTTGTTCATATTTTCGCTACACCAATGGATGGTAGCCTTATCATTATGGAAGGTAGTCTGTCGTTGTTATTTTTGTCACTCTAATGGATGGTAGCCTTGACATTATGGAAGGTAGTCTGTTATTCATATTTTTGTTAATACAATCTATGGTAGCCTTGTCATTATGGAAGGTAGTCTATTGTTTAGATTTTTGTTACTCCATTGGATGGTAGCCTTGTCATTATGGAAGATAGTATGTTGTTGAGATTTTTGTTATTCCAATGGATGGTAGCCTAATGATTATGGAAGGTAGTCTATTTCGAGATTTTTGTTACTCCAATGGATGGTATCCTTGTCATTATGGAAGGTAGTCTGTTGTCATGATTTTTGTTACTCCAATGGATGGTAGCCTTGTCATTATGGAAGGTAGTCTGTTTTCGATATCTTTGTTACCCCAATGGATGGTAGCCTTGTCATTATGGAAGGTAGTTTGTTGTCGAAATTTTTGTTACTCTAAGGGATGGTAGCGTTGTCATTATGGAAGGTAGTGTGTTTTCGATATTTTTGTTATTCCAATGGATGGTAGCCTTGTCATTATGGAAGGTAGTGTGTTGTCGAGATTTTTGTTATTACAATGGATTGTAGCCTTATTGTTATGGAAGGTAGTCTATTGTCGAAATCTTTGTTACTCCAATGGATGGTAGCCTAGTCATTATGGAGGATAGTCTGTTATCGAGATTTTTGTTACTCCAATTGATGGTAGCCTTGTCATTATGGAAGCTAGTCTCTTGTCGATATCATTGTTACTCTAATGGATGGTAGCCTAGTCATTATGGAAGGTAGTCTGTTGTCGATATTTTTGTTACTCCAATGGATGGTAGCCTTGTCATTATGGAAGGTAGTCTGTTGTTTAGATTTCTGTTACTCCAATGCATGGTAGCCTTGTCATTATGGAAGGTATTTTGTTGTCGGTATTTTTGTTACTCCAATGGATGGTAGCCTTGTCATTATGGAAGGTAATTTATTGTCCAGATTTTTGTTACAACAATGGATGGTAGCCTTGTCATTATGGAGGGTAGTCTTTTGTCGAGATTTTTGTTACAACAATGGATGGCAGCCTTGTCATTATGGAGGGTAGTCTGTCGTTGTGATTTCTGTTACTCGAATGGATGGTAGGATTGTCATTAAGGACAGTAGTCTGTTGTTCATATTTTTGTTACTCGAATGGATGGTAGACTTATCATTATGGAAGGTAATCTATTTTCGAGATTTTTGTTACTCCATTGGATGGTAGCCTTGTCCTTATGGAAGGTAGTGTGTTGTCGATATTTTTGTTATTCCAATGGATGGTAGCCTTGTTATTATGGAAGGTAGTCAGTTGTCGTGATTTTTATTACTCCAACGGATGGTAGCCTTGTCACTATGGAGGGTAGTATGTTGTCGATATCTTTGTTACTCCAATGGATTGTTGCCCTGTCATTATGGAAGGTAGTCTGTTGTCGCGATTTTTGTTACTCCAATGGATGGTAGCCATGTCATTATGGAAAGTAGTTTGTTGTCCAGATTTTTGTTACTCTAATGGATGGTAGGCTTGTCATTAAGGACAGTAGTCTGTTGTTCATATTTTTGTTACTTCAATGGATGGTAGACTTATCATTATGGAAGGTAATCTATTATCGAGATTTTTGTTACTCCATTGGATGGTAGCCTTGTCATTATGGAAGGTAGTGTGTTATCGATATTTTTGTTATTCCAATGGATGGTAGCCTTGTCATTATGGAAGGTAGTCAGTTGTCGTGATTTTTATTACTCCAACGGATGGTAGCCTTGTCACTATGGAGGGTAACATGTTGTCGATATCTTTGTTACCCCAATGGATTGTAACCCTGTCATTATGAAAGGTAGTCTGTTGTCGAGATTTTTGTTACTCCAATGGATGGTAGCCTTATCATTATGGAAGGTAGTATGTTGTCGAGATTTTTTATACTCCAATGGATTATAGCCTTGTCATTATGGAAGGTATTCTCTTGTGGATATTTTTGTTACTCCAATGATGGTATTCTTGTCATTATGGAAGGTAGTCTGCTATCGAGATTTTTGTTACTCCAATGGATGGTAGCCTTGTCATTATGGAAGGTATTCTGTTGTCTAGATTTCTGTTACTCTGATGGATGGTAGCCTTGTCATTATGGAAGGTATTATGTTGTCGGTATTTTTGTTACTCCAATGGATGGTAGCCTTGTCATTATGGAAGGTAGTCTGTTATCCAAATTTTTGTTACAACAATGGATGGTAGCCTTGTCATTATGGAAGGTAGTCTGTTGTCGATATTTTTGTTAATGCAATGGATGGTAGCCTTGTCATTATGGAAGGTAGTCTGTCGTTGTGATTTCTGTTACTCCAATGGATGGTAGCCTTGTCATTAAGGACATTAGTCTGTTGTTCATATTTTCGCTACTCCAATGGATGGTAGCCTTCCATTATGGAAGGTAGTCTGTCGTTGTGATTTTTGTGACTCTAATGGATGGTAGCCTTGACATTATGGAAGGTAGTCTGTTATTCATATTTTTGTTAATACAATCTATGGTAGCCATGTCACTATGGAAAGTAGTCTATTGTCGAGATTTTGGTTACTCCATTGGATGGTAGCCTTGTCATTATGGAAGATAGTATGTTGTTGAGATTTTTGTTATTCCAATGGATGGTAGCCTACTGATTATGGAAGGTAGTCTGTTTCGAGATTTTTGTTACTCCAATGGATGGTATCCTTGTCATTATGGAAGGTAGTCTGTTGTCATGATTTTTGTTACTCCAATGGATGGTAGCCTTGTCATTATGGAAGGTAGTCTATTTTCGATATCTTTGTTACCCCAATGGATGGTAGCCTTGTCATTATGGAAGGTAGTCTGTTGTCGAAATTTTTGTTACTCTAAGGGATGTTAGCCTTGTCATTATTGAAGGTAGTGTGTTTTCGATATTTTTGTTATTACAATGGATTGTAGCCTTGTTGTTATGGAAGGTAGCCTGTTGTCGATATCTTTGTTACTCCAATGGATGGTAGCCTAGTCATTATGGAGGATAGTCTATTATCGAGATTTTGGTTACTCCAATGGATGGTAGCCTTGTCATTATGGAAGCTAGTCTCTTGTCGATATCATTGTTACTCTAATGGATGGTAGCCTAGTCATTATGGAAGGTAGTCTGTTGTCGATATTTTTGTTACTCCAATGGATGGTAGCCTTGTCATTATGGAAGGTAGTCTGTTGTTTAGATTTCTGTTACTCCAATGGATGGTAGCCTTGTCATTATGGAAGGTATTTTGTTGTCGGTATTTTTGTTACTCCAATGGATGGTAGCCTAGTCATTATGGAAGGTAGTCTGTTGTCCAGATTTTTGTTACAACAATGGATGGTAGCCTTGTCTTTATGGAGGGCAGTCTTTTGTCGAGATTTTTGTTACTGCAATGGATGGTAGCCTTTTCATTATGGAAGGTAGTTTGTCGTTGTGATTTCTGTTACTCCAATGGATGGTAGGCTTGTCATTAAGGACAGTAGTCAGTTGTTCATATTTTTGTTACTCCAATGGATGGTAGACTTATCATTATGGAAAGTAATATATTGTCGAGATTTTTGTTACTCTATTGGATGGTAGCCTTGTCATTATGGAAGGTAGTGTGTTGTCGATATTTTTCTTATTCCAATGGATGGTAGCCTTGTCATTATGGAAGGTAGTCAGTTGTCGTGATTTTTATTACTCCAACGGATGGTAGCCTTGTCACTATGGAGGGTAGTATGTTGTCGATATCTTTGTTACTCCAATGGATTGTAGACCTGTCATTATGGAAGGTAGTCTGTTGTCGAGATTTTTGTTACTCCAATGGATGGTAGCCTTGTCATTATGGAAGGTAGTATGTTGTCGAGATTTTTTATACTCCAATGGATTATAGCCTTGTCATTATGGAAGGTATTCTCTTGTGGATTTTTTTATTACTCAAATGATGGTACCCTTGTCATTATGGAAGGTAGTCTGCTATCGAGATTTTTCTTACTCCAATGGATGGTAGCCTTGTCATTATGGAAGGTATTCTGTTGTCTAGATTTCTGTTACTCCGATGGATGGTAGCCTTGTCATTATGGAAGGTAGTCTGTTGTCCAGATTTTTGTTACAACAATGGATGGTAGCCTTGTCATTAAGGACAGTAGTCTGTTGTTCATATTTTCGCTACACCAATGGATGGTAGCCTTATCATTATGGAAGGTAGTCTGTCGTTGTTATTTTTGTCACTCTAATGGATGGTAGCCTTGACATTATGGAAGGTAGTCTGTTATTCATATTTTTGTTAATACAATCTATGGTAGCCTTGTCATTATGGAAGGTAGTCTATTGTTTAGATTTTTGTTACTCCATTGGATGGTAGCCTTGTCATTATGGAAGATAGTATGTTGTTGAGATTTTTGTTATTCCAATGGATGGTAGCCTAATGATTATGGAAGGTAGTCTATTTCGAGATTTTTGTTACTCCAATGGATGGTATCCTTGTCATTATGGAAGGTAGTCTGTTGTCATGATTTTTGTTACTCCAATGGATGGTAGCCTTGTCATTATGGAAGGTAGTCTGTTTTCGATATCTTTGTTACCCCAATGGATGGTAGCCTTGTCATTATGGAAGGTAGTTTGTTGTCGAAATTTTTGTTACTCTAAGGGATGGTAGCGTTGTCATTATGGAAGGTAGTGTGTTTTCGATATTTTTGTTATTCCAATGGATGGTAGCCTTGTCATTATGGAAGGTAGTGTGTTGTCGAGATTTTTGTTATTACAATGGATTGTAGCCTTATTGTTATGGAAGGTAGTCTATTGTCGAAATCTTTGTTACTCCAATGGATGGTAGCCTAGTCATTATGGAGGATAGTCTGTTATCGAGATTTTTGTTACTCCAATTGATGGTAGCCTTGTCATTATGGAAGCTAGTCTCTTGTCGATATCATTGTTACTCTAATGGATGGTAGCCTAGTCATTATGGAAGGTAGTCTGTTGTCGATATTTTTGTTACTCCAATGGATGGTAGCCTTGTCATTATGGAAGGTAGTCTGTTGTTTAGATTTCTGTTACTCCAATGCATGGTAGCCTTGTCATTATGGAAGGTATTTTGTTGTCGGTATTTTTGTTACTCCAATGGATGGTAGCCTTGTCATTATGGAAGGTAATTTATTGTCCAGATTTTTGTTACAACAATGGATGGTAGCCTTGTCATTATGGAGGGTAGTCTTTTGTCGAGATTTTTGTTACAACAATGGATGGCAGCCTTGTCATTATGGAGGGTAGTCTGTTGTCGAGATTTGTGTTACTACAATGGATGGTAGCCTTGTCATTATGGAAGGTAGTCTGTCGTTGTGATTTCTGTTACTCCAATGGATGGTAGGCTTGTCATTAAGGACAGTAGTCTGTTGTTCATATTTTTGTTACTCCAATGGATGGTAGACTTGTCATTATGGAAGGTAATCTATTGTCGAGATTTTTGTTACTCCATTAGATGGTAGCCTTGTCATTATGGAAGGTATTGTGTTGTCAATATTTTTGTTATTCCAATAGATGGTAGCCTTGTCATTATGGAAGGTAGTCAATTGTCGTGATTTTTATTACTCAATAATGGTAGCCTTGTCACTATGGAGGGTAGTATGTTGTCGATATCTTTGTTACTCCAATGGATTGTAGCCCTGTCATTATGGAAGGTAGTCTATTGTCGAGATTTTTGTTACTCCAATGGATGGTATCCTTGTCATTATAGAAGGTAGTATGTTGTCGAGATTTTTTATACTCCAATGGATTGTAGCCTTGTCATTATGGAAGGTAGTCTCTTATGGATATTTTTGTTACTCCAATGATGGTACCCTTGTCATTATGGAAGGTAGTCTGCTATCGAGATTTTTGTTACTCCAATGGATGGTAGCCTTGTCATTATGGAAGGTACTTTGTTGTCTAGATTTCTGTTACTCCGATGGATGGTAGCCTTGTCATTATGGAAGGTATTCTGTTGTCGATATTTTTGTTACTCCAATGGATGGTAGCCTTGTCATTATGGAAGGTAGTCTGTTGTCCAGATTTTTGTTACTGCAATGGATGGTAGCCTTGTCATTATGGAAGGTAGTCTGTCGTGTTGATTTCTGTTACTCCAATGGATGGTAGCCTTGTCATTAAGGACAATAGTCTTTTGTTATATTTTTTCTACTCCAATGAATGGTAGCCTTGCATTATGGAAGGTAGTCTGTCGTTGTGATTTTTGTCACTCTAATGGATGGTAGCCATGTCATTAAGGAAGGTAGTCTATTGTCGAGATATTTGTTACTCTAATGATTGGTAGCCTTGTCATTATGGAAGGTAGTCTATTGTCTAGATTTTTGTTACTCCAATGGATGGTATCCTTGTCATTATGGAAGGTAGTCTCTTGTTGATATTTTTATTACTCCAATGTATGTTAGGAATGTCATTATGGAAAGTAGTTCGTTGTCCAGATTTTTGTTACTCTAATGGATGGTAGCCTTGTCATTATGGAAGGTAGTCGGTTTTCGAGATTTTTGTTACTGTAGTGGATGGTAGCCTTGTCATTATGGAAGGTAGTCTGTCGTTGTGAATTCTATTACTCCAATGAATGGTAGCTTTGTCATTAAGGACGGTAGTCTGTTGTTCAGATTTTTGTTACTCCAATGGATGGTAGACTTGTCATTATTGAAGGTAGTCAATTGTCAAGATTTTTGTTACTCCATTGGATGATAGCCTTGTCATTATAGAAGGTAGTGTGTTGTCGATATTTTTGTTATTCCAATGGATGGTAGCCTTGTCATTATGGAAGGTAGTCTATTGTCGAGATTTTTGTTACTCCAATGATTGGTAGCCTTGTCATTATGGAAGGTAGTCTATTGTCGAGATTTTTGTTACTATAATGGATGGTATCCTTGTCATTATGGAAGGTAGTCTATTGTCGAGATTTTTGTTACTACAATGGATGGTAGCCTAGTGATTATGGAAGGTAGTCTGTTTCGAGATTTTTGTTACTCCAATGGATGGTATCCTTGTCATTATGGAAGGTAGTCTGTTGTCAAGATTTTTGTTACTCCAATGGATGGTAGCCTTGTGATTATGGAAGCTAGTCTCTTGTCGATATTTTTATTACTCCAATGGATGGTAGCCATGTCATTATGGAAAGTAGTATATTGTCCAGATTTTTGTTATTCTAATGGATGGTAGCCTTGTCATTTTGGAAGGTAGTCGATTTTCGAGATTTTTGTTACTGTAGTGGATGGTAGCCTTGTCATTATGGAAGGTAGTCTGTCGTTGTGATTTCTGTTACTCCAATGGATGGTAGCTTTGTCATTAAGGACGATAGTCTGTTGTTCAGATTTTTGTTACTCCAATGGATGGTAGACTTGTCATTATTGAAGGTAGTCTATTGTCAAGATTTTTGTTACTCCATTGGATGGTAGCTTTGTCATTATAGAAGGTAGTGTGTTGTCGATATTTTTGTTATTCCAATGTATGGTAGCCTTGTCATTATGGAAGGTAGTCTATTGTCGTGATTTTTGTTACTCCAATGGATGGTAGCCTTGTCATTGTGGAAGGTAGTCCATTGTCGAGATTTTTGTTACTCTAAGGGATGGTAGCCTTGTCATTATGGAAGGTAGTGTGTTTTCGATATTTTTGTTATTCCAATGGATGGTAGCCTTGTCATTATGGAAGGTAGTCTATTGTCGAGATTTTTGTTACTCCAATGATTGGTAGCCTTGTCATTATGGAAGGTAGTCTATTGTCGAGATTTTTGTTACTCCAATGATTGGTAGCCTTGTCATTATGGAAGGTAGTCTATTGTCGAGATTTTTGTTACTACAATGGATTGTAGCCTTGTTGTTATGGAATGTAGTTTGTCGTCCAGTGGATGGTAGCCTAGTCATTATGGAGGATAGTCTGTTATCGAGATTTTTGTTACTCCAATGGATTGTAGCCTTGTCATTATGGAAGGTAGTCTCTTGTAGATATTTTTGTTACTCCAATGATGGTAGCCTTGTCATTATGGAAGGTAGTGTGTTGTCGATATTTTTGTTATTCCAATGGATGGTAGCCTTATCATTATGGAAGGTATTCTGTTGTCGGTATTTTTGTTAATCCAATGGATGGTAGCCTTGTCATTATGGAAGCTAGTCTCTTGTTGATATTTTTGTTACTCCAATGGATGGTAGCCATGTCATTATGGAAAGTAGTCCGTTGTCCAGATTTTTGTTACTCTAATGGATGGTAGCCTTCTCATTATGGAAGGTAGTCGGTTTTTGAGATTTTTGTTACTGCAATGGATGGTAGCCTTGTCATTATGGAAGGTAGTCTGTCGTTGTGATTTCTGTTACTCCAATGGATGGTAGGCTTGTCATTAAGGACGGTAGTCTGTTGTTCAGATTTTTGTTACTCCAATGGATGGTAGACTTGTCATTATGGAAGGTAGTCTATTGTCAATATTTTTGTTACTCCATTGGATGGTAGCCTTGTTATTATGGAAGGTAGTGTGTTATCGATATTTTTGTTATTCCAATGGATGGTAGCCTTGTCATTATGGAAGGTAGTCTATTGTCGTGATTTTTGTTACTCCAATGTATTGTAGCCTTGTCATTATTGAAGGTAGTCTGTTTTCGATATCTTTGTTACTCCAATGGATGGTAGCATTGTCATTATGGAAGGTAGTTCGTTGTCGAGATTTTTGTTACTCTAAGGGATGGTAGCCTTATCATTATGTATGGTAGTGTGTTTTCGATATTTTTGTTATTCCAATGGATGGTAGCCTTGTCATTATGAAAGGTAGTCTATTGTCGAGATTTTTGTTACTCCAATGTATGGGAGCCTTGTCATTATGGAAGGTAGTCTGTTTTCGATATCTTTGTTACTCCGATGGATGGTAGCCTTGTCATTATTGAAGGTAGTCCATTGTCGAGATTTTTGTTACTCTAACGGATGGTAGCCTTGTCATTATGGAAGGTAGTGTGCTTTCGATATTTTTGTTATTCCAATGGATGGTATCCTTGTCATTATGGAAGGTAGTCTATGGTCGAGATTTTTGTTACTCCAATGATTGGTAGCCTTGTCATTATGGAAGGTAGTCTATTGTCGAGATTTTTGTTACTATAATGGATGGTATCCTTGTCATTATCGAAGGTAGTCTATTGTCGAGATTTTTGTTACTACAATGGATTGTATCCTTGTTGTTATGGAATGTAGTTTGTCGTCGATATCTTTGTTACTCCAATGGATGGTAGCCTAGTCATTATGGAGGATAGTCTGTTATCGAGATTTATGTTACTCCAATGGATTCTAGCCTTGTCATTATGGAAAATAGTCTCTTGTAGATATTTTTGTTACTCGAATGATGGTACCCTTTTCATTATGGAAGGTAGTATGTTGTCGAGATTTTTGTTACTCCAACGGATGGTAGACTTGTCAATATGGAAGGTATTCTGTTTTCGGTATTTTTGTTATTCTAATGGATGGTAGCCTTGTCATTATGGAAGGTAGTCTGTTGTCCAGATTTTTGTTACAACAATGGATGGTAGCCTTTTAATTATGGAAGGTAGTCTGTTGTCGAGATTTTTGTTACTGCAATGGATGGTAGCCTTGTCATTATGGAAGGTAGTCTGTCGTTGTGATTTCTGCTAATCCAATGGATGGTAGCCTTGCTTTGTGAAAGGTAGTCTGTCGTTGTGATTTTTGTCACTCTAATGGATGGTAACCTTGACATTATGGAAGGTAGTTTGTTATTCAGATTTTTGTTAATACAATCTATGGTAGCCTTGTCATTATGGAAGGTAGTCCATTGTCGAGATATTTGTTACTCCATTGGATGCTAGCCTTGTCATTATGGAAGGTAGTATGTTGTCGAGATTTTTGTTATTCCAATGGATGGTAGCCTAGTGATTATGGAAGGCAGTTTGTTTCGAGATTTTTGTTACTCCAATGGATGGTATCCTTGTGATTATGGAAGGTAGTTTGTTGTCGAGATTTTTGTTACTCCAATGGATGGTAGCCTTGTCATTATAGAAGCTAGTCTCTTGTTGATATTTTTGTTACTCCAATGGATGGTAGCCATGTCATTATGGAAAGTAGTATGTTGTCCAAATTTTTGTTACTCTAATGGATGGTAGCCTTGTCATTATTGAAGGTAGTCGGTTTTCGAGATTTTTGTTACTACAATGGATGGTAGCCTTGTCATTATAGAAGGTAGTTTGTCGTTGTGATTTCTGTTACTCCAATGGATGGTAGCCTTGTCATTAAGGATGTTAGTCTGTTGTTCAGATTTTTGTTACTCCAATGGATGGTAGACATGTCATTATGAAAGGTAGTCTATTGTCAAGATTTTTGTTACTCCATTGGATGGTAGCCTTGTCATTATGGAAGGTAGTGTGTTATCGATATTTTTGTTATTCCAATGGATGGTAGCCTTGTCATTATGGAAGGTAGTCTATTGTCGTGATTTTTGTTACTCCAATGTATGGTAGCCTTGTCATTATGGAAGGTAGTCTGTTTTTGATATCTTTGTTACTCCAATGGATGATAGCATTGTCATTATGGAAGGGAGTCCGTTGTCGAGATTTTTGTTACTCTAAGGGATGGTAGCCTTGTCATTATGTATGGTAGTGTGTTTTCGATATTTTTGTTATTCCAATGGATGGTAGCCTTGTCATTATGGAAGGTAGTCTATTGTCGAGATTTTTGTTACTCCAATGTATGGTAGCCTTGTCATTATGGAAGGTAGTCTGTTTTCGATATCTTTGTTACTCCGATGGATGGTAGCCTTGTCATTATGGAAGGTAGTCCATTGTCGATATTTTTGTTACTCTAAGGGATGGTAGCCTTGTCATTATGGAAGGTAGTGTGTTTTCGATATTTTTGTTATTCCAATGGATGGTAGCCTTGTCATTATGGAAGCTAGTCTATTTTCGACATTTTTGTTACTCCAATGATTGGTAGCCTTGTCATTATGGAAGGTAGTCTATTGTCGAGATTTTTGTTACTATAATGGATGGTATCCTTGTCATTATCGAAGGTAGTCTATTGTCGAGATTTTTGTTACTACAATGGATTGTAGCCTTGTTGTTATGGAATGTAGTTTGTCGTCGATATCTTTGTTACTCCAATGGATGGTAGCCTAGTCATTATGGAGGATAGTCTGTTATCGAGATTTTTGTTACTCCAATGGATTCTAGCCTTGTCATTATGGAAGGTAGTCTCTTGTAGATATTTTTGTTACTCAAATGATGGTACCCTTTTCATTATGGAAGGTAGTATGTTGTCGAGATTTTTGTTACTCCAACGGATGGTAGACTTGTCAATATGGAAGGTATTCTGTTTTCGGTATTTTTGTTACTCCAATGGATGGTAGCCTTGTCATTATGGAAGGTAGTCTGTTGTCCAGATTTTTGTTACAACAATGGATGGTAGCCTTTTAATTATGGAAGGTTGTCTGTTGTCGAGATTTTTGTTACTGCAATGGATGGTAGCCTTGTCATTATGGAAGGTAGTCTGTCGTTGTGATTTCTGCTAATCAATTGGATGGTAGCCTTGCTTTGTGGAAGGTAGTCTGTTGTTGTGATTTTTGTCACTCTAATGGATGGTAACCTTGACATTATGGAAGGTAGTTTGTTATTCAGATTTTTGTTAATACAATCTATGGTAGCCTTGTCATTATGGAAGGTAGTCTATTGTCGAGATATTTGTTACTCCATTGGATGGTAGCCTTGTCATTATGGAAGGTTGTATGTTGTCGAGATTTTTGTTATTCCGATGGATGGTAGCCTAGTGATTATGGAAGGTAGTCTGTTTCGAGATTTTTGTTACTCCAATGGATGGTATCCTTGTGATTATGGAAGGTAGTTTGTTGTCGAGATTTTTGTTACTCCAATGGATGGTAGCCTTGTCAATATAGAAGCTAGTCTCTTGTTGATATTTTTGTTACTCCAATGGATGGTAGCCATGTCATTATGGAAAGTAGTATGTTGTCCAAATTTTTGTTACTCTAATGGATGGTAGCCTTGTCATTATTGAAGGTAGTCGGTTTTCGAGATTTTTGTTACTACAATGGATGGTAGCCTTGTCATTATAGAAGGTAGTTTGTCGTTGTGATTTCTGTTACTCCAATGGATGGTAGCCTTGTCATTAAGGATGTTAGTCTGTTGTTCAGATTTTTGTTACTCCAACGGATGGTAGACATGTCATTATGAAAGGAAGTCTATTGTCAAGATTTTTGTTACTCCATTGGATGGTAGCCTTGTCATTATAGAAGGTAGTGTGTTATCGATATTTTTGTTATTCCAATGGATGGTAGCCTTGTCATTATGGAAGGTAGTCTATTGTCGTGATTTTTGTTACTCCAATGTATGGTAGCCTTGTCATTATGGAAGGTAGTCTGTTTTTGATATCTTTGTTACTCCAATGGATGATAGCATTGTCATTATGGAAGGGAGTCTGTTGTCGAGATTTTTGTTACTCTAAGGGATGGTAGCCTTGTCATTATGTATGGTAGTGTGTTTTCGATATTTTTGTTATTCCAATGGATGGTAGCCTGGTCATTATGGAAGGTAGTCTATTGTCGAGATTTTTGTTACTCCAATGTATGGTAGCCTTGTCATTATGGAAGGTAGACTATTTTCGATATCTTTGTTACTCCGATGGATGGTAGCCTTGTCATTATGGAAGGTAGTCCATTGTCGATATTTTTGTTACTCTAAGGGATGGTAGCCTTGTCATTATGGAAGCTAGTCTATTTTCGACATTTTTGTTACTCCAATGATTGGTAGCCTTGTCATCATGGAAGGTAGTCTATTGTCGAGATTTTTGTTACTATAATGGATGGTATCCTTGTCATTAACGAATGTAGTCTATTGTCGAGATTTTTGTTACTACAATGGATTGTAGCCTTGTTGTTATGGAATGTAGTTTGTCGTCGATATCTTTGTTACTCCAATGGATGGTAGCCTAGTCATTATGGAGGATAGTCTGTTATCGAGATTTTTGTTACTCCAATGGATTCTAGCCTTGTCATTATGGAAGGTAGTCTCTTGTAGATATTTTTGTTACTCCAATGATGGTACCCTTGTCATTATGGAAGGTAGTATGTTGTCGAGATTTTTGTTACTCCAACGGATGGTAGACTTGTCATTATGGAAGGTATTCTGTTTTCGGTATTTTTGTTACTCCAATGGATGGTAGCCTTGTCATTATGGAAGGTAGTCTGTTGTCCAGATTTTTGTTACAACAATGGATGGTAGCCTTTTAATTATGGAAGGTAGTCTATTGTCGAGATTTTTGTTACTGCAATGGATGGTAGCCTTGTCATTATGGAAGGTAGTCTATCGTTGTGATTTCTGCTACTCCAATGGATGGTAGCCTTGTCATTAAGGATAGTAGTCTGTTGTTCATATTTTTGCTACTCCAATGGATGGTAGCCTTGCTTTATGGAAGGTACTCTGTCATTGTGATTTTTGTCACTCTAATGGATGGTAACCTTGACATTATGGAAGGTAGTCTATTATTCAGATTTTTGTTAATACAATCTATGGTAGCCTTGTCATTATGGAAGGTAGTCTATTGTCGAGATATTTGTTACTCCATTGGATGGTAGCCTTGTCATTATGGAAGGTAGTATGTTGTCGAGATTTTTGTTATTCCAATGGATGGTAGCCTAGTGATTATGGAAGGTAGTCTGTTTCGAGATTTTTGTTACTCCAATGGATGGTATCCTTGTGATTAGGGAAGGTAGTGTGTTGTCGAGATTTTTGTTACTCCAATGGATGGTAGCCTTGTCATTATAGAAGCTAGTCTCTTGTTGATATTTTTGTTACTCCAATGGATGGTAGCCATGTCATTATGGAAAGTAGTACGTTGTCCAGATTTTTGTTACTTTAATGGATGGTAGCCTTGTCATTATTGAAGGTAGTCGATTTTCGAGATTTTTGTTACTGCAATGGATGGTAGCCTTGTCATTATGGAAGGTAGTCTGTCGTTGTGATTTCTGTTACTCCAATGGATGGTAGCCTTGTCATTAAGGACGTTAGTCTGTTGTTCAGATTTTTGTTACTCCAATGGATGGTAGACTTGTCATTATGGAAGGTAGTCTATTGTCAAGATTTTTGTTACTCCATTGGATGGTAGCCTTGTCATTATGGAAGGTAGTGTGTTATCGATATTTTTGTTATTCCAGTGGATGGTAGCCTTGTCATTATGGAAGGTAGTCTATTGTCGTGATTTTTGTTACTCCAATGTATGGTAGCCTTGTCATTATGGAAGGTAGTCTGTTTTCGATATCTTTGTTACTCCAATGGATGATAGCATATCTTTGTTACTCCAATGGATGATAGCATTGTCATTATGGAAGGTAGTTCGTTGTCGTGATTTTTGTTACTCTAAGGGATGGTAGCCTTGTCATTATGTATGGTAGTGTGTTTTCGATATTTTTGTTATTCCAATGGATGGTAGCCTTGTCATTATGGAAGGTAGTCTATATCCGAGATTTTTGTTACTCCAATGTATGGTAGCCTTGTCATTATGGAAGGTAGTCTGTTTTCGATATCTTTGTTACTCCGATGGATGGTAGCCTTGTCATTATGGAAGGTAGTCCATTGTCGAGATTTTTGTTACTCTAAGGGATGGTAGCCTTGTAATTATGGAAGGTAGTGTGTTTTCGATATTTTCGTTATTCCAATGGATGGTAGCCTTGTCATTATGGAAGGTAGTCTATTGTCGTGATTTTTGTTACTCCAATGATTGGTAGCCTTGTCATTATGGAAGGTAGTCTATTGTCGAGATTTTTGTTACTATAATGGATGGTATCCTTGTCATTATCGAAGGTAGTCTATTGTCGAGATTTTTGTTACTACAATGGATTGTAGCCTTGTTGTTATGGAATGTAGATTGTCGTCGATATCTTTGTTACTCAAATGGATTGTAGCCTAGTCATTATGGAGGATAGTCTGTTATCGAGATTTTTGTTACTCCAATGGATTCTAGCCTTGTCATTATGGAAGGTAGTCTCTTGTAAATATTTTTGTTACTCCAATGATGGTACCCTTGTCATTATGGAAGGTAGTATGTTGTCGAGATTTTTGTTACTCCAACGGATGGTAGACTTGTCATTATGGAAGGTATTCTGTTTTCGGTATTTTTGTTACTCCAATGGATGGTAGCCTTGTCATTATGGAAGGTAGTCTGTTGTCCAGATTTTTGTTAAAACAATGGATGGTAGCCTTTTAATTATGGAAGGTAGTCTGTTGTCGAGATTTTTGTTACTGCAATGGATGGTAGCCTTGTCATTATGGAAGGTAGTCTATCGTTGTGATTTCTGCTACTCCAATGGATGGTAGCCTTGTCATTAAGGATAGTAGTCTGTTGTTCATATTTTTGCTACTCCAATGGATGGTAGCCTTGCTTTATGGAAGGTACTCTGTCATTGTGATTTTTGTCACTCTAATGGATGGTAACCTTGACATTATGGAAGGTAGTCTATTATTCAGATTTTTGTTAATATAATCTATGGTAGCCTTGTCATTATGGAAGGTAGTCTATTGTCGAGATATTTGTTACTCCATTGGATGGTAGCCTTGTCATTATGGAAGGTAGTATGTTGTCGAGATTTTTGTTATTCCAATGGATGGTAGCCTAGTGATTATGGAAGGTAGTCTGTTTCGAGATTTTTGTTACTCCAATGGATGGTATCCTTGTGATTAGGGAAGGTAGTGTGTTGTCGAGATTTTTGTTACTCCAATGGATGGTAGCCTTGTCATTATAGAAGCTAGTCTCTTGTTGATATTTTTGTTACTCCAATGGATGGTAGCCATGTCATTATGGAAAGTAGTACGTTGTCCAGATTTTTGTTACTCTAATGGATGGTAGCCTTGTCATTATTGAAGGTAGTCGATTTTCGAGATTTTTGTTACTGCAATGGATGGTAGCCTTGTCATTATGGAAGGTAGTCTGTCGTTGTGATTTCTGTTACTCCAATGGATGGTAGCCTTGTCATTAAGGACGTTAGTCTGTTGTTCAGATTTTTGTTACTCCAATGGATGGTAGACTTGTCATTATGGAAGGTAGTCTATTGTCAAGATTTTTGTTACTCCATTGGATGGTAGCCTTGTCATTATGGAAGGTAGTGTGTTATCGATATTTTTGTTATTCCAGTGGATGGTAGCCTTGTCATTATGGAAGGTAGTCTATTGTCGTGATTTTTGTTACTCCAATGTATGGTAGCCTTGTCATTATGGAAGGTAGTCTGTTTTCGATATCTTTGTTACTCCAATGGATGATAGCATATCTTTGTTACTCCAATGGATGATAGCATTGTCATTATGGAAGGTAGTTCGTTGTCGTGATTTTTGTTACTCTAAGGGATGGTAGCCTTGTCATTATGTATGGTAGTGTGTTTTCGATATTTTTGTTATTCCAATGGATGGTAGCCTTGTCATTATGGAAGGTAGTCTATATCCGAGATTTTTGTTACTCCAATGTATGGTAGCCTTCTCATTATGGAAGGTAGTCTGTTTTCGATATCTTTGTTACTCCGATGGATGGTAGCCTTGTCATTATGGAAGGTAGTCCATTGTCGAGATTTTTGTTACTCTAAGGGATGGTAGCCTTGTAATTATGGAAGGTAGTGTGTTTTCGATATTTTCGTTATTCCAATGGATGGTAGCCTTGTCATTATGGAAGGTAGTCTATTGTCGAGATTTTTGTTACTCCAATGATTGGTAGCCTTGTCATTATGGAAGGTAGTCTATTGTCGAGATTTTTGTTACTATAATGGATGGTATCCTTGTCATTATCGAAGGTAGTCTATTGTCGAGATTTTTGTTACTACAATGGATTGTAGCCTTGTTGTTATGGAATGTAGATTGTCGTCGATATCTTTGTTACTCAAATGGATTGTAGCCTAGTCATTATGGAGGATAGTCTGTTATCGAGATTTTTGTTACTCCAATGGATTCTAGCCTTGTCATTATGGAAGGTAGTCTCTTGTAAATATTTTTGTTACTCCAATGATGGTACCCTTGTCATTATGGAAGGTAGTATGTTGTCGAGATTTTTGTTACTCCAACGGATGGTAGACTTGTCATTATGGAAGGTATTCTGTTTTCGGTATTTTTGTTACTCCAATGGATGGTAGCCTTGTCATTATGGAAGGTAGTCTGTTGTCCAGATTTTTGTTAAAACAATGGATGGTAGCCTTTTAATTATGGAAGGTAGTCTGTTGTCGAGATTTTTGTTACTCCAATGGATGGTAGCCTTGTCATTATAGAAGGTAGTCTGTCGTTGTGATTTCTGTTACTCCAATGGATGGTAGCCTTGTCATTAAGGACGTTAGTCTGTTGTTCAGATTTTTGTTACTCCAATGGATGGTAGACTTGTCATTATGGAAGGTAGTCTATTGTCAAGATTTTTGTTACTCCATTGGATGGTAGCCTTGTCATTATGGAAGGTAGTGTGTTATCGATATTTTTGTTATTCCAATGGATGGTAGCCTTGTCATTATGGAAGGTAGCCTATTGTCGTGATTTTTGTTACTCCAATGTATGGTAGCCTTGTCGTTATGGAAGGTAGTCTGTTTTCGATATCTTTGTTACTCCAATGGATGATAGCATTGTCATTATTGAAGGTAGTCCGTTGTCGTGATTTTTGTTACTCTAAGGGATGGTAGCCTTGTCATTATGTATGGTAGTGTGTTTTCGATATTTTTGTTATTCCAATGGATGGTAGCCTTGTCATTATGGAAGGTAGTCTATTGTCGAGATTTTTGTTACTCCAATGTATGGTAGCCTTGTCATTATGGAAGGTAGTCTGTTTTCGATATCTTTGTTACTCCGATGGATGGTAGCCTTGTCATTATGGAAAGTAGTCCATTGTCGAGATTTTTGTTACTCTAAGGGATGGTAGCCTTGTCATTATGGAAGGTAGTGTGTTTTTGATATTTTCGTTATTCCAATGGATGGTAGCCTTGTCATTATGGAAGGTAGTCTATTGTCGAGATTTTTGTTACTCCAATGATTGGTAGCCTTGTCATTATGGAAGGTAGTCTATTGTCGATATTTTTGTTACTATAATGGATGGTATCCTTGTCATTATCGAAGGTAGTCTATTGTCGAGATTTTTGTTACTACAATGGATTGTAGCCTTGTTGTTATGGAATGTAGTTTGTCGTTGATATCTTTGTTACTCAAATGGATTGTAGCCTAGTCATTATGGAGGATAGTCTGTTATCGAGATTTTTGTTACTCCAATGGATTCTAGCCTTGTCATTATGGAAGGTAGTCTCTTGTAAATATTTTTGTTACTCCAATGATGGTACCCTTGTCATTATGGAAGGCAGTATGTTGTCGAGATTTTTGTTACTCCAACGGATGGTAGACTTGTCATTATGGAAGGTATTCTGTTTTCGGTATTTTTGTTACTCCAATGGATGGTAGCCTTGTCATTATGGAAGGTAGTCTGTTGTCCAGATTTTTGTTAAAACAATGGATGGTAGCCTTTTAATTATGGAAGGTAGTCTGTTGTCGATATTTTTGTTACTCCAATGGATGGTAGCCTTGTCATTATAGAAGGTAGTCTATCGTTGTGATTTCTGCTACTCCAATGGATGGTAGCCTTGTCATTAAGGATAGTAGTCTGTTGTTCATATTTTTGCTACTCCAATGGATGGTAGCCTTGCTTTGTGGAAGGTAGTCTATCATTGTGATTTTTGTCACTCTAATGGATGGTAACCTTGACATTATGGAAGGTAGTTTGTTATTCAGATTTTTGTTAATACAATCTATGGTAGCCTTGTCATTATGGAAGGTAGTATGTTGTCGAGATTTTTGTTATTCCAATGGATGGTAGCCTAGTGATTATGGAAGGTATTCTGTTTCGAGATTTTTGTTACTCCAATGGATGGTATCCTTGTGATTATGGAAGGTAGTTTGTTGTCGAGATTTTTGTTACTCCAATGGATGGTATCCTTGTCATTATAGAAGCTAGTCTCTTGTTGATGTTTTTGTTACTCCAATGGATGGTAGCCATGTCATTATGGAAAGTAGTATGTTGTCCAAATTTTTGTTACTCTAATGGATGGTAGCCTTGTCATTATTGAAGGTAGTCGGTTTTCGAGATTTTTGTTACTGCAATGGATGGTAGCCTTGTCATTATGGAAGGTAGTCTGTCGTTGTGATTTCTGTTACTCCAATGGATGGTAGCCTTGTCATTAAGGACGTTAGTCTGTTGTTCAGATTTTTGTTACTCCAATGGAAGGTAGTCTATTGTCAAGATTTTTGTTACTCCATTGGATGGTAGCCTTGTCATTATGGAAGGTAGTGTGTTATCGATATTTTTGTTATTCCAATGGATGGTAGCCTTGTCATTATGGAAGGTAGTCTATTGTGGAGATTTTTGTTACTCCAATGTATGGTAGCCTTATCATTATGGAAGGTAGTCTGTTTTTGATATCTTTGTTACTCCAATGGATGGTAGCATTGTCATTATGGAAGGTAGTCTGTTGTCGAGATTTATGTTACTCTAAGGGATGGTAGCCTTGTCATTATGGAAGGTAGTGTGTTTTCGATATTTTTGTTATTGCAATGGATGGTAGCCTTGTCATTATGAAAGGTATTCTATTGTCGAGATTTTTGTTACTCGAATGATTGGTAGCCTTGTCATTATGGAAGGTAGTCTATTGTCGAGATTTTTGTTACTATAATGGATGGTATCCTTGTCATTATGGAAGGTAGTATGTTGTCGAGATTTTTGTTACTACAATTGATTGTAGCATTGTTGTTATGGAAGGTAGTTTGTCGTCGATATCTTTGTTACTCCAATGGATGGTAGCCTAGTTATTATGGAGGATAGTCTGTTTTCGAGATTTTTGTTACTCCAATGGTTTGTAGCCTTGTCATTATGGAAGGTAGTCTCTTGTAGATATTTTTGTTACTCCAATGATGGTACCCTTGTCATTATGGAAGGTAGTATGTTGTCGAGATTTTTGTTACTCCAACGGATGGTAGCCTTGTCATTATGGAAGGTATTCTATTGTCTGTATTTTTGTTACTCCAATGGATGGTAGCCTTATCATTATGGAAGGTAGTCTGTTGTCCAGATTTTTGTTACAACAATGGATGGTAGCCTTGTCATTATGGAAGGTAGTCTGTTGTCGAGATTTTTGTTACTGCAATGGATGGTAGCCTTGTCATTATGGAAGGTAGTCCGTTGTTGTGATTTTTGTTACTCCAATGGATGGCAGCCTTGTCATTAAGGACAATAGTCTGTTGTTCATATTTTTGCTACTCCAATGGATGGTAGCCTTGCATTATGGAAGGTAGTCTATCGATGTGATTTTTGTCACTCTAATGGATGGTAGCCCTGACATTATGGAAGGTAGTATGTTGTCGAGATTTTTGTTACTCCAACGGATGGTAGACTTGTCATTATGGAAGGTATTCTGTTTTCGGTATTTTTGTTACTCCAATGGATGGTAGCCTTGTCATTATGGAAGGTAGTCTATTGTCCAGATTTTTGTTACAACAATGGATGGTAGCCTTTTCATTATGGAAGGTAGTCTATTGTCGAGATTTTTGTTACTGCAATGGATGGTAGCCTTGTCATTATGGAAGGTAGTCTGTCGTTGTGATTTCTGTTACTCCAATGGATGGTAGCCTTGTCATTAAGGACAGTAGTCTGTTGTTCATATTTTTGCTACTCCAATGGATGGTAGCCTTGCTTTATGGAAGGTAGTATGTCGTTTTGATTTTTGTCACTCTAATGGATGGTAGCCCTGACATTATGGAAGGTAGTCTGTTATTCAGATTTTAGTTAATACAATCTATGGTAGCCTTGTCATTATGGACGGTAGTCTTTTGTCGAGATTTTTGTTACTCCAATGGATTGTAGCCTTGTCATTATGGAAGCTAGTCTGTTGTTGATATTTTTGTTACTCCAATGGATGGTAGCCATGTCATTATGGAAAGTAGTCCCTTGTCCAGATTTTTGTTACTCTAATGGATGGTAGCCTTGTCATTATGGAAGGTAGTCAGTTTTCGATATTTTTGATACTGCAATGGATGGTAGCCTTGTCATTATGGAAGGTAGTTTGGCGTTGTGATTTCTGTTACTCCAATGGATGGTAGCCTTGTCATTAAGGACAGTAGTCTGTTGTTCATATTTTTGTTACTCCAATGGATGGTAGACTTGTCATTATGGAAGGTAGTCTATTGTCAAGATTTTTGTTACTCCATTGGATGGTAGCCTTGTCATTATAGAAAGTAGTGTGTTGTAGATATTTTCGTTATTCCAATGGATGGTAGCCTTGTCTTTATGGAAGGTAGTCTATTGTCGTGATTTTTGTTACTCCAATGTATGGTAGCCTTGTCATTATGGAAGGTAGTCTATTTTCGATATCATTGTTACTCCAATGGATGGTAGCCTTGTCATTATGGAAGGTAGTCCATTGTCGAGATTTTTGTTACTCTAAGGGATGGTAGCCTTGTCATTATGGAAGGTAGTGTGTTTTAGATATTTTTGTTATTCAAATGGATGGTAGCCTTGTCATTATGGAAGGTAGTTTATTGTCGAGATTTTTGTTACTCCAATGATTGGTAGCCTTGTCATTATGGAAGGTAGTCTATTGTCGAGATTTTTGTTACTATAATGGATGGTATCCTTGCCATTATGGAAGGTAGTCTGTTGTCGAGATTTTTGCTACTACAATGGATTGTAGCCTTGTTGTTATGGAAGGTAGTTTGTCGTCAATATCTTTGTTACTCCAATGGATGGTAGCCTAGTCATTATGGAGGATAGTCTGTTATCGAGATTTTTGTTACTCCAATGGATTGTAGCCTTGTCATTATGGAAGGTAGTCTCTTGTAGATATTTTTGTTACTCCAATGATGGTAGCCCTGACATTATGGAAGGTAGTATGTTGTCGAGATTTTTGTTACTCCAACGGATGGTAGACTTGTCATTATGGAAGGTATTCAGTTGTCGGTATTTTTGTTACTCCAATGGATGGTAGCCTTGTCATTATGGAAGGTAGTCTGTTGTCCAGATTTTTGTTACAACAATGGATGGTAGCCTTTTCATTATGGAAGGTAGTCTGTTGTCGAGATTTTTGTTACTGCAATGGATGGTAGCCTTGTCATTATGGAAGGTAGTCTGTCATTGTGATTTCTGTTACTCCAATGGATGGTAGCCTTGTCATTAAGGACAGTAGTCTGTTGTTCATATTTTTGCTACTCCAATGGATGGTAGCCTTGCTTTATGGAAGGTAGTCTGTCGTTTTGATTTTTGTCACTCTAATGGATGGTAGCCCTGACACTATGGAAGGTAGTTTGTTATTTAGATTTTTGTTAATACAATCTATGGTAGCCTTGTCATTATGGAAGGTAGTCTATTGTCGAGATTTTTGTTACTCCATTGGATGGTAGCCTTGTCATTATGGAAGGTAGTATGTTGTCGAGATTTTTGTTATTCCAAAGGATGGTAGCCTAGTGATTATGGAAGGTATTCTATTTCGACATTTTTGTTACTCCAATGGATGGTATCCTTGTCATTATGGAAGGTAGTCTTTTGTCGAGATTTTTGTTACTCCAACGGATGGTAGCATTGTCATTATGGAAGCTAGTCTCTTGTTGATATTTTTGTTACTCCAATGGATGGTAGCCATGTCATTATGGAAAGTAGTCCCTTGTCCAGATTTTTGTTACTCTAATGGATGGTAGCCTTGTCATTATGGAAGGTAGTCAGTTTTCGATATTTTTGATACTGCAATGGATGGTAGCCTTGTCATTATGGAAGGTAGTTTGGCGTTGTGATTTCTGTTACTCCAATGGATGGTAGCCTTGTCATTAAGGACGGTAGTCTGTTGTTCAGATTTTTGTTACTCCAATGGATGGTAGACTTGTCATTATTGAAGGTAGTATATTGTCAAGATTTTTGTTACTCCAATGGATGGTAGCCTTGTCATTATAGAAAGTAGTGTGTTGTAGATATTTTCGTTATTCCAATGGATGGTAGCCTTGTCATTATGGAAGGTAGTCTATTGTCGTGATTTTTGTTACTCCAATGTATGGTAACCTTGTCATTATGGAAGGTAGTCCATTGTCGAGATTTTTGTTACTCTAAGGGATGGTAGCCTTGTCTTTATGGAAGGTAGTGTGTTTTCGATATTTTTGTTATTCAAATGGATGGTAGCCTTGTCATTATGGAAGGTAGTCTATTGTCGAGATTTTTGTTACTCCAATGATTGGTAGCCTTGTCATTATGGAAGGTAGTCTATTGTCGAGATTTTTGTTACTATAATGGATGGTATCCTTGCCATTATGGAAGGTAGTCTGTTGTCGAGATTTTTGTTACTACAATGGATTGTAGCCTTGTTGTTAGTCGTCGATATCTTTGTTACTCCAATGGATGGTAGCCTAGTCATTATGGAGGATAGTCTGTTATCGAGATTTTCGTTACTCCAATGGATTGTAGCCTTGTCATTATGGAAGGTAGTCTCTTGTAGATATTTTTGTTACTCCAATGATGGTAGCCTTGTAATTATGGAAGGTAGTATGTTATCGAGATTTTTGTTACTCCAACGGATGGTAGCCTTGTCATTATGGAAGGTAGTCTTTTTTGTCCAGATTTTTGTTACAACAATGGATGGTAGCCTTGTCATTATGGAAGGTAGTTTGTTGTCGTGATTTTTGTTGCTGCAATGGATGGTAGCCTTTTCATTATGGAAGGTAGTTTGTCGTTGTGATTTTTGTTACTCCAATGGATGGTAGCCTTGTCATTAAGGACAATAGTCTGTTGTTCATATTTTTGCTACTCCAATGGATGGTAGCCTTTCATTATGGAAGGTATTCTGTCGATGTGATTTTTGTCACTCTAATGGATGGTAGCCTTGACATTATGGAAGTTAGTCTGTTATTCATAATTTTGTTAATACAATCTATGGTAGCCTTGTCATTATGGAAGGTAGTCTATTGTCTAGATTTTTGTTACTCCATTGGATGGTAGCCTTGTCATTATGGAAGGTAGTATGATGTCGAGATTTTTGTTATTCCAATGGATGGTAGCCTAGTGATTATGGAAGGTAGTCTGTTTCGAGATTTTTGTTACTCCAATGGATGGTATCCTTGTCATTATGGAAGGTAGTCTTTTGTCGAGTTTTTTGTTACTCCAACGGATGGTAGCCTTGTCATTATGGAAGCTATTCTCTTGTTGATATTTTTGTTACTCCAATGGATGGTAGCCATGTCATTATGGAAAGTATTCCCTTGTCCAGATTTTTGTTACTCTAATGGATGGTAGCCTTGTCATTATGGAAGGTAGTCAGTTTTCGATATTTTTGATACTGCAATGGATGGTAGCCTTGTCATTATGGAAGGTAGTTTGGCGTTGTGATTTCTGTTACTCCAATGGATGGTAGCCTTGTCATTAAGGACGGTAGTCTGTTGTTCAGATTTTTGTTACTCCAATGAATGGTAGACTTGTCATTATTGAAGGTAGTCTATTGTCAAGATTTTTGTTACTCCATTGGATGGTAGCCTTGTCATTATGGAAGGTAGTCCATTGTCGAGATTTTTGTTACTCTAAGGGATGGTAGCCTTGTCATTATGGAAGGTAGTCTGTTTTCGATATCTTTGTTATTCAAATGGATGGTAGCGTTGTCATTATGGAATGTAGCCTATTGTCGAGATTTTTGTTACTCCAATGATTGGTAGCCTTGTCATTATGGAAGGTAGTCTATTGTAGATATTTTTGTTACTATAATGGATGGTATCCTTGCCATTATGGAAGGTAGTCTGTTGTCGAGATTTTTGTTACTACAATGGATTGTAGCCTTGTTGTTATGGAAGGTATTTTGTCGTGGATATCTTTGTTACTCCAATGGATGGTAGCCTAGTCATTATGGAGGATAGTCTGTTATCGAGATTTTCATTACTCCAATGGATTGTAGCCTTGTCATTATGGAAGGTAGTCTATTGTCGTGATTTTTGTTACTCCAATGTATGGTAGCCTTGTCATTATGGAAGGTAGTCTGTTTTCGATATCTTTGTTACTCCAATGGATGGTAGCCTTGTCATTATGGAAGGTAGTCCATTGTCGAGATTTTTGTTACTCTAAGGGATGGTAGCCTTGTCATTATGGAAGGTAGTCTGTTTTCGATATTTTTGTTATTCAAATGGATGGTAGCCTTGTCATTATGGAATGTAGCCTATTGTCGAGATTTTTGTTACTCCAATGATTGGTAGCCTTGTCATTATGGAAGGTAGTCTATTGTAGATATTTTTGTTACTATAATGGATGGTATCCTTGCCATTATGGAAGGTAGTCTGTTGTCGAGATTTTTTTTACTACAATGGATTGTAGCCTTGTTGTTATGGAAGGTAGTTTGTCGTGGATATCTTTGTTACTCCAATGGATGGTAGCCTAGTCATTATGGAGGATAGTCTGTTATCGAGATTTTCGTTACTCCAATGGATTGTAGCCTTGTCATTATGGAAGGTAGTCTCTTGTAGATATTTTTGTTACTCCAATGATGGTACCCTTGTAATTATGGAAGGTAGTATGTTGTCGAGATTTTTGTTACTCCAACGGATGGTAGCCTTGTCATTATGGAAGGTATTCTGTTGTCGGTATTTTTGTTACTACAATGGATGGTAGCCTTGTCATTATGGAAGGTAGTCTATTGTCCAGATTTTTGTTACAACAATGGATGGTAGCCTTGTCATTATGGAAGGTAGTCTGTTGTCGTGATTTTTGTTACTGCAATGGATGGTAGCCTTGTCATTATGGAAAGTAGTCTGTCATTGTGATTTTTGTTACTCCAATGGATGGTAGCCTTGTCATTAAGGACAATAGTCTGTTGTTCATATTTTTGCTACTCCAATGGATGGTAGCCTTGCATTATGGAAGGTATTATGTCGATGTGATTTTTGTCACTCTAATGGATGGTAGCCCTGACATTATGGAAGGTAGTCTGTTATTCAGATTTTTGTTAATACAATCTATGGTAGCCTTGTCATTATGGAAGGTAGTCTATTGTCGAGTTTATTGTTTCTCCATTAGATGGTAGCCTTGTCATTAGGGAAGGTAGTATGTTGTCCGGATTTTTGTTATTCCAATGGATGGTAGCCTAGTGATTATGGAAGGTAGTCTTTTCGAGATTTTTGTTACTCCAATGGATGGTATACTTGTGATTATGGAAGGTAGTCTGTTGTCGAGATTTTTGTTACTCCAATGGATGGTAGCCTTGTCATTATGGAAGCTAGTCTGTTGTCGAGATTGTTTATAATCTAATGGATTGTAGCCTTGTCATTATGGAAGGTAGTCTCTTATAGATATGTTTGTTACTCCAATGATGGTACCCTTGTCATTATGAAAGGCAATATGTTGTCGAAATTTTTGTTATTCCAACAGATGGTAGCCTTGTCATTATGGAAGGTAGTCTGTTGTCGAGATTTTGTTACTGTAATGGATGGTAGCCTTGTCATTATGGAAGGTAGTCTGTTGTCGAGATTTTTGTTACTGTAATGGATGGTAGCCTTGTCATTATGGAAGGTAGTTTGTCGTTGTGATTTCTGTTACTCCAATGGATTGTAGCCTTGTCATTAAGAACAGTAGTCTGTTGTTCATATTTTTGCTACTCCAATGGATGGTAGCCTTGCTTTATGGAAGGTAGTCTGTCGTTGTGATTTTTGTCACTCTAATGGATGGTAGCCTTGACATTATGGAAGGTAGTCTGTTATTCAGATTTTTGTTAATACAATCTATGGTAGCCTTGTCATTATGGAAGGTAGTCTATTGTCGAGATTTTTGTTATTCCAATGGATGGTAGCCTAGTAATTATGGAAGGTAGTCTGTTTCGAGATTTTTGTTACTCCAATGGATGTTATCCTTGTGATTATGGAAGGTAGTCTGTTGTCGAGATTTTTGTTACTCCAATGGATGGTAGCCTTGTCATTATGGAAGCTAGTCTCTTGTTGATATTTTTGTTACTCCAATGGATGGTAGCCATGTCATTATGGAAAGTAGTCCGTTGTCCAAATTTTTGTTACTCTAATGGATGGTAGCCTTGTTATAATGGAAGGTAGTCAGTTTTCGAGATATTTGTTACTGCAATGGATGGTAGCCATGTCATTACGGAAGGTAGTCTATTGTCAAGATTTTTGTTACTCCATTGGATGGTAGCCTTGTCATTATAGAAAGTAGTGTGTTGTAGATATTTTCATTATTCCAATGGATTGTAGCCTTGTCATTATGGAAGGTAGTCTATTGTCGTGATTTTTGTTACTCCAATGTATGGTATCCTTGTCATTATGGAAGGTAGTATGTTTTTGATATCTTTGTTACTCCAATGGATGGTAGCCTTGTCATTATGGAAGGTAGTCCATTGTCGATATTTTTTTTACTCTAAGGGATGGTAGCCTTGTCATTATGGAAGGTAGTGTGTTTTCGATATTTTTGTTATTCAAATGGATGGTAGCCTTGTCATTATGGAAGGTAGTCTATTGTCGAGATTTTTGTTACTCCAATGATTGGTAGCCTTGTCATTATGGAAGGTAGTCTATTGTCGAGATTTTTGTTACTATAATGGATGGTATCCTTGCCATTATGGAAAGTAGTCGGTTGTCGAGATTTTTGTTACTACAATGGATTGTAGCCTTGTTGTTATGGAAGGTAGTTTGTCGTCGATATCTTTGTTACTCCAATGGATGGTAGCCTAGTCATTATGGAGGATAGTCTGTTATCGATATTTTTGTTACTCCAATGGATTTTAGCCTTGTCATTATGGAAGGTAGTCTCTTGTAGATATTTTTGTTACTCCAATGATGGTAGCCTTGTCATTATGGAAGGTAGTGTGTTGTCGATATTTTTGTTATTCCAATGGATGGTAGCCTTGTCATTATGGAAGGTATTCTGTTGTCGATATTTTTGTTACTCCAATGGATGGTAGCCTTGTCATTATGGAAGGTAGTCTGTTGTCCAGATTTTTGTTACAACAATGGATGGTAGCCTTTTCATTATGGAAGGTAGTCTGTTGTCGAGAATTTTGTTACTACAATGGATGGTAGCCGTGTCATTATGGAAGGTAGTCTGTCGTTGTGATTTATGTTACTCCAATGGATGGTAGCCTTGTCATTAAGGACAGTAGTCTGTTGTTCATATTTTTGCTACTCCAATGGATGGTAGCCTTGCTTTATGGAAGGTAGTCTGTCGTTTTGATTTTTGTCACTCTAATGGATGGTAGCCTTGACATTATGGAAGGTAGTCTGTTATTCAGATTTTTGTTAATACAATCTATGGTAGCCTTGTCATTATGGAAGGTAGTCTATTGTCGAGATTTTTGTTATTCCAATGGATGGTAGCCTTGTGATTATGGAAGGAAGTCTGTTTCGAGATTTTTGTTACTCCAATGGATGGTATCCTTGTGATTATGGAAGGTAGTCTGTTGTCGAGATTTTTGTTACTCCAATGGATGGTAGCCTTGTCATTATGGAAGCTAGTCTCTTGTTGATATTTTTGTTACTCCAATGGATGGTAGCCATGTCATTATGGAAAGTAGTCCGTTGTCCAAATTTTTGTTACTCTAATGGATGGTAGCCTTGTTATAATGGAAGGTAGTCAGTTTTCGAGATATTTGTTACTGCAATGGATGGTAGCCTTGTCATTACGGAAGGTAGTCTATTGTCAAGATTTTTGTTACTCCATTGGATGGTAGCCTTGTCATTATAGAAAGTAGTGTGTTGTAGATATTTTCATTATTCCAATGGATGGTAGCCTTGTCATTATGGAAGGTAGTCTATTGTCGTGATTTTTGTTACTCCAATGTATGGTATCCTTGTCATTATGGAAGGTAGTCTGTTTTTGATATCTTTGTTACTCCAATGGATGGTAGCCTTGTCATTATGGAAGGTAGTCCATTGTCGATATTTTTTTTACTCTAAGGGATGGTAGCCTTGTCATTATGGAAGGTAGTGTGTTTTCGATATTTTTGTTATTCAAATGGATGGTAGCCTTGTCATTATGGAAGGTAGTCTATTGTCGAGATTTTTGTTACTCCAATGATTGGTAGCCTTGTCATTATGGAAGGTAGTATATTGTCGAGATTTTTGTTACTATAATGGATGGTATCCTTGCCATTATGGAAAGTAGTCGGTTGTCGAGATTTTTGTTACTACAATGGATTGTAGCCTTGTTGTTATGGAAGGTAGTTTGTCGTCGATATCTTTGTTACTCCAATGGATGGTAGCCTAGTCATTATGGAGGATAGTCTGTTATCGATATTTTTGTTACTCCAATGGATTGTAGCCTTGTCATTATGGAAGGTAGTCTCTTGTAGATATTTTTGTTACTCCAATGATGGTAGCCTTGTCATTATGGAAGGTAGTGTGTTGTCGATATTTTTGTTATTCCAATGGATGGTAGCCTTGTCATCATGGAAGGTATTCTGTTGTCGATATTTTTGTTACTCCAATGGATGGTAGCCTTGTCATTATGGAAGGTAGTCTGTTGTCCAGATTTTTGTTACAACAATGGATGGTAGCCTTTTCATTATGGAAGGTAGTCTGTTGTCGAGATTTTTGTTACTACAATGGATGGTAGCCTTGTCATTATGGAAGGTAGTCTGTCGTTGTGATTTATGTTACTCCAATCGATGGTAGCCTTGTCATTAAGGACAGTAGTCTGTTGTTCATATTTTTGCTACTCCAATGGATGGTAGCCTTGCTTTATGGAAGGTAGTCTGTCGTTTTGATTTTTGTCACTCTAATGGATGGTAGCCTTGACATTATGGAAGGTAGTCTGTTATTCAGATTTTTGTTAATACAATCTATGGTAGCCTTGTCATTATGGAAGGTAGTCTATTGTCGAGATTTTTGTTATTCCAATGGATGGTAGCCTTGTGATTATGGAAGGTAGTCTGTTTCGAGATTTTTGTTACTCCAATGGATGGTATCCTTGTGATTATGGAAGGTAGTCTGTTGTCGAGATTTTTGTTACTCCAATGGATGGTAGCCTTGTCATTATGGAAGCTAGTCTCTTGTTGATATTTTTGTTACTCCAATGGATGGTAGCCATGTCATTATGGAAAGTAGTCCGTTGTCCAAATTTTTGTTACTCTAATGGATGGTAGCCTTGTTATAATGGAAGGTAGTCAGTTTTCGAGATATTTGTTACTGCAATGGATGGTAGCCTTGTCATTACGGAAGGTAGTCTATTGTCAAGATTTTTGTTACTCCATTGGATGGTAGCCTTGTCATTATAGAAAGTAGTGTGTTGTAGATATTTTCATTATTCCAATGGATGGTAGCCTTGTCATTATGGAAGGTAGTCTATTGTCGTGATTTTTGTTACTCCAATGTATGGTATCCTTGTCATTATGGAAGGTAGTCTGTTTTTGATATCTTTGTTACTCCAATGGATGGTAGCCTTGTCATTATGGAAGGTAGTCCATTGTCGATATTTTTTTTACTCTAAGGGATGGTAGCCTTGTCATTATGGAAGGTAGTGTGTTTTCGATATTTTTGTTATTCAAATGGATGGTAGCCTTGTCATTATGGAAGGTAGTCTATTGTCGAGATTTTTGTTACTCCAATGATTGGTAGCCTTGTCATTATGGAAGGTAGTATATTGTCGAGATTTTTGTTACTATAATGGATGGTATCCTTGCCATTATGGAAAGTAGTCGGTTGTCGAGATTTTTGTTACTACAATGGATTGTAGCCTTGTTGTTATGGAAGGTAGTTTGTCGTCGATATCTTTGTTACTCCAATGGATGGTAGCCTAGTCATTATGGAGGATAGTCTGTTATCGATATTTTTGTTACTCCAATGGATTGTAGCCTTGTCATTATGGAAGGTAGTCTCTTGTAGATATTTTTGTTACTCCAATGATGGTAGCCTTGTCATTATGGAAGGTAGTGTGTTGTCGATATTTTTGTTATTCCAATGGATGGTAGCCTTGTCATCATGGAAGGTATTCTGTTGTCGATATTTTTGTTACTCCAATGGATGGTAGCCTTGTCATTATGGAAGGTAGTCTGTTGTCCAGATTTTTGTTACAACAATGGATGGTAGCCTTTTCATTATGGAAGGTAGTCTGTTGTCGAGATTTTTGTTACTACAATGGATGGTAGCCTTGTCATTATGGAAGGTAGTCTGTCGTTGTGATTTATGTTACTCCAATCGATGGTAGCCTTGTCATTAAGGACAGTAGTCTGTTGTTCATATTTTTGCTACTCCAATGGATGGTAGCCTTGCTTTATGGAAGGTAGTCTGTCGTTTTGATTTTTGTCACTCTAATGGATGGTAGCCTTGACATTATGGAAGGTAGTCTGTTATTCAGATTTTTGTTAATACAATCTATGGTAGCCTTGTCATTATGGAAGGTAGTCTATTGTCGAGATTTTTGTTATTCCAATGGATGGTAGCCTTGTGATTATGGAAGGTAGTCTGTTTCGAGATTTTTGTTACTCCAATGGATGGTATCCTTGTGATTATGGAAGGTAGTCTGTTGTCGAGATTTTTGTTACTCCAATGGATGGTAGCCTTGTCATTATGGAAGCTAGTCTCTTGTTGATATTTTTGTTACTCCAATGGATGGTAGCCATGTCATTATGGAAAGTAGTCCGTTGTCCAAATTTTTGTTACTCTAATGGATGGTAGCCTTGTTATAATGGAAGGTAGTCAGTTTTCGAGATATTTGTTACTGCAATGGATGGTAGCCTTGTCATTACGGAAGGTAGTCTATTGTCAAGATTTTTGTTACTCCATTGGATGGTAGCCTTGTCATTATAGAAAGTAGTGTGTTGTAGATATTTTCATTATTCCAATGGATGGTAGCCTTGTCATTATGGAAGGTAGTCTATTGTCGTGATTTTTGTTACTCCAATGTATGGTATCCTTGTCATTATGGAAGGTAGTCTGTTTTTGATATCTTTGTTACTCCAATGGATGGTAGCCTTGTCATTATGGAAGGTAGTCCATTGTCGATATTTTTTTTACTCTAAGGGATGGTAGCCTTGTCATTATGGAAGGTAGTGTGTTTTCGATATTTTTGTTATTCAAATGGATGGTAGCCTTGTCATTATGGAAGGTAGTCTATTGTCGAGATTTTTGTTACTCCAATGATTGGTAGCCTTGTCATTATGGAAGGTAGTCTATTGTCGAGATTTTTGTTACTATAATGGATGGTATCCTTGCCATTATGGAAAGTAGTCGGTTGTCGAGATTTTTGTTACTACAATGGATTGTAGCCTTGTTGTTATGGAAGGTAGTTTGTCGTCGATATCTTTGTTACTCCAATGGATGGTAGCCTAGTCATTATGGAGGATAGTCTGTTATCGATATTTTTGTTACTCCAATGGATTGTAGCCTTGTCATTATGGAAGGTAGTCTCTTGTAGATATTTTTGTTACTCCAATGATGGTAGCCTTGTCATTATGGAAGGTAGTGTGTTGTCGATATTTTTGTTATTCTAATGGATGGTAGCCTTGTCATTATGGAAGGTATTCTGTTGTCGATATTTTTGTTACTCCAATGGATGGTAGCCTTGTCATTATGGAAGGTAGTCTGTTGTCCAGATTTTTGTTACAACAATGGATGGTAGCCTTTTCATTATGGAAGGTAGTCTATTGTCGAGATTTTTGTTACTACAATGGATGGTAGCCTTGTCATTATGGAAGGTAGTCTGTCGTTGTGATTTATGTTACTCCAATGGATGGTAGCCTTGTCATTAAGGACAGTAGTCTGTTGTTCATATTTTTGCTACTCCAATGGATGGTAGCCTTGCTTTATGGAAGGTAGTCTGTCGTTTTGATTTTTGTCACTCTAATGGATGGTAGCCTTGACATTATGGAAGGTAGTCTTTTATTCAGATTTTTGTTAATACAATCTATGGTAGCCTTGTCATTATGGAAGGTAGTCTATTGTCGAGATTTTTGTTACTCCATTGGATGGTAGCCTTGTCATTAGGGAAGGTAGTATGTTGTCGAGATTTTTGTTATTCCAATGGATGGTAGCCTAGTGATTATGGAAGGTAGTCTTTTCGAGATTTTTGTTACTCCAATGGATGGTATACTTGTGATTATGGAAGGTAGTATGTTGTCGAGATTTTTGTTACTCCAATGGATGGTAGCCTTGTCATTATGGAAGCTAGTCTCTTGTTGATATTTTTGTTACTCAAATGGATGGTAGCCATGTCATTATGGAAAGTAGTCCCTTGTCCAGATTTTTGTTACTCTAATGGATGGTAGCCTTGTCATTATGGAAGGTAGTCGGTTTTCAAGATTTTTGTTACTGCAATGGATGGTAGCCTTGTCATTATGGAAGGTAGTCTGTCATTGTGATTTCTGTTACTCCAATGGATGGTAGCCTTGCCATTAAGGATGGTAGTCTGTTTGTCAGATTTTTGTTACTTCAATGGATGGTAGACTTGTCATTATGGAAGGTACTCTATTGTCAAGATTTTATTTACTTCATTGGATGGTAGCCTTGTCATTATGGAAGGTAATGTGTTATCAATATATTTGTTATTCCAATGGATGGTAGCCTTGTCATTGTGGAAGGTAGTCTATTCTCGTGATTTTTGTTACTCCAATGTATGGTAGCCTTGTCATTATGGAAGGTAGTCTGTTTTCGATATCTTTGTTACTCCAATGGATGGTAGCACAATCATTATGAAAGATAGTCCGTTGTCGATATCTTTGTTACTCCAATGGATGGTAGCCTAGTCATTATGGAAGGTAGTCTGTTGTCGAGATTTTTGTTATTCCAATGGATGGTAGCCTTGTCATTATGGAAGGTAGTCAGTTGTCGTGATTTTTATTACTCCAACAGATGGTAGCCTTGTCATTATGGAGGGTAGTATGTTGTCGATATCTTTGTTACTCCCATGGATGGTAGCCCTGTCATTATGGAAGGTATTCTGTTGTCGATATTTTTGTTACTCTAAGGGATGGTAGCCTTGTCATTATGGTAGGTAGTGTGGTGTCGATATTTTTGTTATTCCAATGGATAGTAGCCTTGTAATTATGGAAGGTAGTATGTTGTCGTGATTTTTGTTACTCCAATGGATGGTAGCCTTGCCATTATGGAAGGCAGTCTATTGTCGAGATTTTTGTTACTACAATGGATGGTAGCCTTGTTATTATGGAAGGTACTCTGTTTTCGAGATTTTTGTTCCTACAATGGATTGTAGCCTTGTCATTATGGAATGTAGTTTATTGTCGATATCATTTTTACTCCAATGGATGGCAGCCTAGTCATTATGGAAGGTAGTCTGTTGTTGAGATTTTTGTTACTCCAATGGATGGTAGCCTTGTCATTATGGAAGGTAGTCTGTTGTCATGATTTTTGTTACTTTAATGGATGGTAGCCTTGTCATTATTGAAGGTAGTCTATTGTCGAGTTTTTTTTACTACAATGGATGGTAGCCTTGTCATTATGTAAGGTACACTGTTTTCGAGATTTTTGTTACTACAGTGGATTGTAGCCTTGTCATTATGGAAGGTAGTTTGTTGTCGATATCATTGTTACTCCAATGGATGGTAGCCTAGTCATTATGGAAGGTAGTCTGTTGTTGAGATTTTTGTTACTCCAATGGATGGTAGCCTTGTCATTATGGAAGGTAGTATGTTGTCGAGATTTTTTATACTCCAATGGATTGTAGCCTTGTCGTTATGGAAGGTATTCTCTTGTGGATATTTTTGTTACTCCAATTATGGTACCCTTGTCATTATGGAAGGTAGTCTGCTATCGATATTTTTGTTACTCCAATGGATGGTATCCTTGTCATTATGGAAGGTAGTCTCTTGTCGAGATTTTTGTTATTCCAATGGATGGTATCCTTGTCATTATGAAAGATAGTCCGTTGTCGATATCTTTGCTACTTCAATGGATGGTAGCCTAGTCATTTTGGAAGGTAGTCTGTTGTCGAGATTTTTGTTATTCCAATGGATGGTAGCCTTGTCATTATGGAAGGTACTCTGTTTTCGAGATTTTTGTTACTACAATGGATTGTAGCCTTGTCATTATGGAAGGTAGTTTGTTGTCGATATCATTGTTACTGCAATGGATGGTAGCCTAGTCATTATGGAAGGTAGTCTGTTGTTGAGATTTTTGTTACTCCAATGGATGGTAGCCTTGCCATTATGGAAGGTAGTCTGTTGTCGAGATTTTTGTTACTCCAATGGATGGTATCCCTGTCATTATGGAAGGTAGTCTCTTGTCGAGATTTTTGTTATTCCAATGGATGGTATCCTTGTCATTATGAAAGATAGTCCGTTGTCGATATCTTTGTTACTCCAATGGATGGTAGCCTAGTCATTATGGAAGGTAGTCTGTTGTCGTGATTTTTGTTATTCCAATGGATGGTAGCCTTGTCATTATGGAAGGTAGTCAGTTGTCGTGATTTTTATTACTCCAACAGATGGTATCCTTGTCATTATGGAGGGTAGTATGTTGTCGATATCTTTGTTACTCCCATGGATGGTAGCCCTGTCATTACGGAAGGTATTCTGTTGTCGATATTTTTGTTACTCTAAGGGATGGTAGCCTTGTCATTATGGTAGGTTGTGTGGTGTCGATATTTTTGTTATTCCAATGGATAGTAGCCTTGTAATTATGGAAGGTAGTCTGTTGTCGTGATTTTTGTTACTCCAATGGATGGTAGCCTTGCCATTATGGAAGGCAGTCTATTGTCGAGATTTTTGTTACTACAATGGATGGTAGCCTTGTCATTATGGAAGGTACTCTGTTTTCGAGATTTTTGTTCCTACAATGGATTGTAGCCTTGTCATTATGGAATGTAGTTTATTGTCGATATCATTTTTACTCCAATGGATGGCAGCCTAGTCATTATGGAAGGTAGTCTGTTGTTGAGATTTTTGTTACTCCAATGGATGGTAGCCTTGTCATTATGGAAGGTAGTCTGTTGTCATGATTTTTGTTACTGCAATGGATGGTAGCCTTGTCATTATTGAAGGTAGTCTATTGTCGAGTTTTTGTTACTACAATGGATGGTAGCCTTGTCATTATGTAAGGTACACTGTTTTCGAGATTTTTGTTACTACAGTGGATTGTAGCCTTGTCATTATGGAAGGTAGTTTGTTGTCGATATCATTGTTACTCCAATGGATGGTAGCCTAGTCATTATGGAAGGTAGTCTGTTGTTGAGATTTTTGTTACTCCAATGGATGGTAGCCTTGTCATTATGGAAGGTAGTATGTTGTCGAGATTTTTTATACTCCAATGGATTGTAGCCTTGTCGTTATGGAAGGTAGTCTGCTATCGAGATTTTTGTTACTGCAATGGATGGTAGCCTTGTCATTATTGAAGGTAGTCTATTGTCGAGTTTTTTTTACTACAATGGATGGTAGCCTTGTCATTATGTAAGGTACACTGTTTTCGAGATTTTTGTTACTACAGTGGATTGTAGCCTTGTCATTATGGAAGGTAGTTTGTTGTCGATATCATTGTTACTCCAATGGATTGTAGCCTAGTCATTATGGAAGGTAGTCTGTTGTTGAGATTTTTGTTACTCCAATGGATGGTAGCCTTGTCATTATGGAAGGTAGTATGTTGTCGAGATTTTTTATACTTCAATGGATTGTAGCCTTGTCGTTATGGAAGGTATTCTCTTGTGGATATTTTTGTTACTCCAATTATGGTACCCTTGTCATTATGGAAGGTAGTCTGCTATCGATATTTTTGTTACTCCAATGGATGGTATCCTTGTCATTATGGAAGGTAGTCTCTTGTCGAGATTTTTGTTATTCCAATGGATGGTATCCTTGTCATTATGAAAGATAGTCCGTTGTCGATATCTTTGCTACTTCAATGGATGGTAGCCTAGTCATTTTGGAAGGTAGTCTGTTGTCGAGATTTTTGTTATTCCAATGGATGGTAGCCTTGTCATTATGGAAGGTACTCTGTTTTCGAGATTTTTGTTACTACAATGGATTGTAGCCTTGTCATTATGGAAGGTAGTTTGTTGTCGATATCATTGTTACTGCAATGGATGGTAGCCTAGTCATTATGGAAGGTAGTCTGTTGTTGAGATTTTTGTTACTCCAATGGATGGTAGCCTTGTCATTATGGAAGGTAGTCTGTTGTCGAGATTTTTGTTACTCCAATGGATGGTATCCCTGTCATTATGGAAGGTAGTCTCTTGTCGAGATTTTTGTTATTCCAATGGATGGTATCCTTGTCATTATGAAAGATAGTCCGTTGTCGATATCTTTGTTACTCCAATGGATGGAAGCCTAGTCATTATGGAAGGTAGTCTGTTGTCGAGATTTTTGTTATTCCAATGGATGGTAGCCTTGTCATTATGGAAGGTAGTCAGTTGTCGTGGTTTTTATTACTCCAACAGATGGTAGCCTTGTCATTATGGAGGGTAGTATGTTGTCGATATCTTTGTTACTCCCATGGATGGTAGCCCTGTCATTATGGAAGGTATTCTGTTGTCGATATTTTTGTTACTCTAAGGGATGGTAGCCTTGTCATTATGGTAGGTAGTGTGGTGTCGATATTTTTGTTATTCCAATGGATAGTAGCCTTGTAATTATGGAAGGTAGTCTGTTGTCGTGATTTTTGTTACTCCAATGGATGGTAGCCTTGCCATTATGGAAGGCAGTCTATTGACGAGATTTTTGTTACTACAATGGATGTTAGCCTTGTCATTATGGAAGGTACTCTGTTTTCGAGATTTTTGTTCCTACAATGGATTGTAGCCTTGTCAATATGGAATGTAGTTTATTGTCGATATCATTTTTACTCCAATGGATGGCAGCCTAGTCATTATGGAAGGTAGTCTGTTGTTGAGATTTTTGTTACTCCAATGGATGGTAGCCTTGTCATTATGGAAGGTAGTCTGTTGTCATGATTTTTGTTACTGCAATGGATGGTAGCCTTGTCATTATTGAAGGTAGTCTATTGTCGAGTTTTTGTTACTACAATGGATGGTAGCCTTGTCATTATGTAAGGTACACTGTTTTCGAGATTTTTGTTACTACAGTGGATTGTAGCCTTGTCATTATGGAAGGTAGTTTGTTGTCGATATCATTGTTACTCCAATGGATGGTAGCCTAGTCATTATGGAAGGTAGTCTGTTGTTGAGATTTTTGTTACTCCAATGGATGGTAGCCTTGTCATTATGGAAGGTAGTATGTTGTCGAGATTTTTTATACTCCAATGGATTGTAGCCTTGTCGTTATGGAAGGTATTCTCTTGTGGATATTTTTGTTACTCCAATTATGGTACCCTTGTCATTATGGAAGGTAGTCTGCTATCGAGATTTTTGTTACTCCAATGGATGGTATCCTTGTCATTATGGAAGGTAGTCTCTTGTCGAGATTTTTGTTATTCCAATGGATGGTATCCTTGTCATTATGAAAGATAGTCCGTTGTCGATATCTTTGCTACTTCAATGGATGGTAGCCTAGTCATTTTGGAAGGTAGTCTGTTGTCGAGAATTTTTTTATTCCAATGGATGGTAGCCTTGTCATTATGGAAGGTAGTCAGTTGTCTTGATTTTTGTTACTCCAACAGATGGTAGCCTTGTCATTATGGAGGGTAGTATGTTGTCGATATCTTTCTTACTTCAATGGATGTTAGCCCTGTCATTATGGAAGGTATTATGTTGTCGATATTTTTGTTAATCTAAGGGATGGTAGCCTTGTCAATATGGAAGGTAGTGTGGTGTCGATATTTTTGTTATTCCAATGGATAGTAGCCTTGTAATTATGGAAGGTAGTCTATTGTCAAGATTTTTGTTACTACAATGGATGGTAGCCTTGTCATTATGGAAGGTACTCTGTTTTCGAGATTTTTGTTACTACAATGGATTGTAGCCTTGTCATTATGGAAGGTAGTTTATTATTGATATCATTTTTACTCCAATGGATGGTAGCCTAGTCATTATGGAAGGTAGTCTGTTGTTGAGATTTTTGTTACTCCAATGGATGGTAGCCTTGTCATTATGGAAGGTAGTTTGTTGTCAAGATTTTTGTTACTGCAATGGATGGTAGCCTTGTCATTATTGAAGGTAGTCTATTGTCGAGATTTTTGATACTACAATGGATGGTAGCCTTGGCATTATGGAAAGTACGTTGTTTTCGAGATTTTTGTTACTACAATGGATTGTAGCCTTGTCATTATGGAAGGTAGTTTGTTGTCGATATCATTGTCACTCCAATGGATGGTAGCCTAGTCATTATGGAAGGTAGTCTGTTGTTGAGATTTTTGTTACTCCAATGGATGGTAGCCTTGTCATTATGGAAGGTAGTCTGTTTCGAGATTTTTGTTACTCCAATGGATGGTATCCCTGTCATTATGGAAGGTAGTCTCTTGTCGAGATTTTTGTTATTCCAATGGATGGTATCCTTGTCATTATGAAAGATAGTCCGTTGTCGATATCTTTGTTACTCCAATGGATGGTAGCCTAGTCATTATGGAAGGTAGTCTGTTGTCGAGATTTTTGTTATTCCAATGGATGGTAGCCTTGTTATTATGGAAGGTAGTCAGTTGTCGTGATTTTTATTACTCCAACAGATGGTAGCCTTGTCATTATGGAGGGTAGTATGTTGTCGATATCTTTGTTACTCCCATGGATGGTAGCCCTGTCATTATGGAAGGTATTCTGTTGTCGATATTTTTGTTACTCTAAGGGATGGTAGCCTTGTCATTATGGTAGGTAGTGTGGTGTCGATATTTTTGTTATTCCAATGGATAATAGCCTTGTAATTATGGAAGGTAGTCTATTGTCGTGATTTTTGTTACTCCAATGGATGGTAGCCTTGCCATTATGGAAGGCAGTCTATTGTAGAGATTTTTGTTACTACAATGGATGGTAGCCTTGTCATTATGGAAGGTACTCTGTTTTCGAGATTTTTGTTCCTACAATGGATTGTAGCCTTGTCATTATGGAATGTAGTTTATTGTCGATATCATTTTTACTCCAATGGATGGTAGCCTAGTCATTATGGAAGGTAGTCTGTTGTTGAGATTTTTGTTACTCCAATGGATGGTAGCCTTGTCATTATGGAAGGTAGTCTGTTGTCATGATTTTTGTTACTGCAATGGATGGTAGCCTTGTCATTATTGAAGGTAGTCTATTGTCGAGTTTTTGTTACTACAATGGATGGTAGCCTTGTCATTATGTAAGGTACACTGTTTTCGAGATTTTTGTTACTACAGTGGATTGTAGCCTTGTCTTTATGGAAGGTAGTTTGTTGTCGATATCATTGTTACTCCAATGGATGGTAGCCTAGTCATTATGGAAGGTAGTCTGTTGTTGAGATTTTTGTTACTCCAATGGATGGTAGCCTTGTCATTATGGAAGGTAGTATGTTGTCGAGATTTTTTATACTCCAATGGATTGTAGCCTTGTCGTTATGGAAGGTATTCTCTTGTGGATATTTTTGTTACTCCAATTATGGTACCCTTGTCATTATGGAAGGTAGTCTGCTATCGAGATTTTTGTTACTCCAATGGATGGTATCCTTGTCATTATGGAAGGTAGTCTCTTGTCGAGATTTTTGTTATTCCAATGGATGGTATCCTTGTCATTATGAAAGATAGTCTGTTGTCGATATCTTTGCTACTTCAATGGATGGTAGCCTAGTCATTTTGAAAGGTAGTCTGTTGTCGAGATTTTTTTTATTCCAATGGATGGTAGCCTTGTCATTATGGAAGGTAATCAGTTGTCTTGATTTTTGTTACTCCAACAGATGGTAGTCTTGTCATTATGGAGGGTAGTATGTTGTCGATATCTTTGTTACTTCAATGGATGTTAGCCCTGTCATTATGGAAGGTATTATGTTGTCGATATTTTTGTTAATCTAAGGGATGGTAGCCTTGTCAATATGGAAGGTAGTGTGGTGTCGATATTTTTGTTATTCCAATGGATAGTAGCCTTGTAATTATGGAAGGTAGTCTATTGTCAAGATTTTTGTTACTACAATGGATGGTAGCCTTGTCATTATGGAAGGTACTCTATTTTCGAGATTTTTGTTACTACAATGGATTGTAGCCTTGTCATTATGGAAGGTAGTTTATTATTGATATCATTTTTACTCCAATGGATGGTAGCCTAGTCATTATGGAAGGTAGTCTGTTGTTGAGATTTTTGTTACTCCAATGGATGGTAGCCTTGTCATTATGGAAGGTAGTTTGTTGTCAAGATTTTTGTTACTGCAATGGATGGTAGCCTTGTCATTATTGAAGGTAGTCTATTGTCGAGATTTTTGATACTACAATGGATGGTAGCCTTGTCATTATGGAAAGTACGTTGTTTTCGAGATTTTTGTTACTACAATGGATTGTAGCCTTGTGATTATGGAAGGTAGTTTGTTGTCGATATCATTGTCACTCCAATGGATTGTAGCCTTGTCGTTATGGAAGGTAGTCTCTTGTGGATATTTTTGTTACTCCAATTATGGTAGCCTTGTCATTATGGAAGGTAGTCTGTTTCGAGATTTTTGTTACTCCAATGGATGGTATCCCTGTCATTATGGAAGGTAGTCTCTTGTCGAGATTTTTGTTATTCCAATGGATGGTATCCTTGTCATTATGAAAGATAGTCCGTTGTCGATATCTTTGTTACTCCAATGGATGGTAGCCTAGTCATTATGGAAGGTAGTCTGTTGTCGAGATTTTTGTTATTCCAATGGATGGTAGCCTTGTTATTATGGAAGGTAGTCAGTTGTCGTGATTTTTATTACTCCAACAGATGGTAGCCTTGTCATTATGGAGGGTAGTATGTTGTCGATATCTTTGTTACTCCCATGGATGGTAGCCCTGTCATTATGGAAGGTATTCTGTTGTCGATATTTTTGTTACTCTAAGGGATGGTAGCCTTGTCATTATGGTAGGTAGTGTGGTGTCGATATTTTTGTTATTCCAATGGATAGTAGCCTTGTAATTATGGAAGGTAGTCTATTGTCGTGATTTTTGTTACTCCAATGGATGGTAGCCTTGCCATTATGGAAGGTAGTCTATTGTCGAGATTTTTGTTACTACAATGGATGGTAGCCTTGTCATTATGGAAGGTACTCTGTTTTCGAGATTTTTGTTACTATAATGGATTGTAGCCTTGTCATTATGGAATGTAGTTTATTGTCGATATCATTTTTACTCCAATGGATGGTAGCCTAGTCATTATGGAAGGTAGTCTATTGTTGAGATTTTTGTTACTCCAATGGATGGTAGCCTTATTATTATGGAAGGTAGTCTGTTGTCATGATTTTTGTTAGTGCAATGGATGGTAGCTTTGTCATTATTGAAGGTAGTCTATTGTCGAGTTTTTGTTACTACAATGGATGGTAGCCTTGTCATTATGTAAGGTACACTGTTTTCGAGATTTTTGTTACTACAGTGGATTGTAGCCTTGTCATTATGGAAGGTAGTTTGTTGTCGATATCATTGTTACTCCAATGGATGGTAGCCTAGTCATTATGGAAGGTAGTCTGTTGTTGAGATTTTTGTTACTCCAATGGATGGTAGCCTTGTCATTATGGAAGGTAGTATGTTGTCGAGATTTTTTATACTCCAATGGATTGTAGCCTTGTCGTTATGGAAGGTATTCTCTTGTGGTTATTTTTGTTACTCCAATTATGGTACCCTTGTCATTATGGAAGGTAGTCTGCTATCGAGATTTTTGTTACTCCAATGGATGGTATCCTTGTCATTATGGAAGGTAGTCTCTTGTCGAGATTTTTGTTATTCCAATGGATGGTATCCCTGTCATTATGAAAGATAGTCCGTTGTCGATATCTTTGCTACTTCAATGGATAGTAGCCTAGTCATTTTGGAAGGTAGTCTGTTGTCGAGATTTTTTTTATTCCAATGGATGGTAGCCTTGTCATTATGGAAGGTAGTCAGTTGTCTTGATTTTTGTTACTCCAACAGATGGTAGCCTTGTCATTATGGAGGGTAGTATGTTGTCGATATCTTTGTTACTTCAATGGATGTTAGCCCTGTCATTATGGAAGGTATTATGTTGTCGATATTTTTGTTAATCTAAGGGATGGTAGCCTTGTCAATATGGAAGGTAGTGTGGTGTCGATATTTTTGTTATTCCAATGGATAGTAGCCTTGTAATTATGGAAGGTAGTCTATTGTCAAGATTTTTGTTACTACAATGGATGGTAGCCTTGTCATTATGGAAGGTACTCTGTTTTCGAGATTTTTGTTACTACAATGGATTGTAGCCTTGTCATTATGGAAGGTAGTTTATTATTGATATCATTTTTACTCCAATGGATGGTAGCCTAGTCATTATGGAAGGTAGTCTGTTGTTGAGATTTTTGTTACTCCAATGGATGGTAGCCTTGTCATTATGGAAGGTAGTTTATTGTCAAGATTTTTGTTACTGCAATGGATGGTAGCCTTGTCATTATTGAAGGTAGTCTATTGTCGAGATTTTTGATACTACAATGGATGGTAGCCTTGTCATTATGGAAAGTACGTTGTTTTCGAGATTTTTGTTACTACAATGGATTGTAGCCTTGTCATTATGGAAGGTAGTTTGTTGTCGATATCATTGTCACTCCAATGGATTGTAGCCTTGTCGTTATGGAAGGTAGTCTCTTGTGGATATTTTTGTTACTCCAATTATGGTAGCCTTGTCATTATGGAAGGTAGTCTGTTTCGAGATTTTTGTTACTCCAATGGATGGTATCCCTGTCATTATGGAAGGTAGTCTCTTGTCGAGATTTTTGTTATTCCAATGGATGGTATCCTTGTCATTATGAAAGATAGTCCGTTGTCGATATCTTTGTTACTCCAATGGATGGTAGCCTAGTCATTATGGAAGGTAGTCTGTTGTCGAGATTTTTGTTATTCCAATGGATGGTAGCCTTGTTATTATGGAAGGTAGTCAGTTGTCGTGATTTTTATTACTCCAACAGATGGTAGCCTTGTCATTATGGAGGGTAGTATGTTGTCGATATCTTTGTTACTCCCATGGATGGTAGCCCTGTCATTATGGAAGGTATTCTGTTGTCGATATTTTTGTTACTCTAAGGGATGGTAGCCTTGTCATTATGGTAGGTAGTGTGGTGTCGATATTTTTGTTATTCCAATGGATAGTAGCCTTGTAATTATGGAAGGTAGTCTATTGTCGTGATTTTTGTTACTCCAATGGATGGTAGCCTTGCCATTATGGAAGGTAGTCTATTGTCGAGATTTTTGTTACTACAATGGATGGTAGCCTTGTCATTATGGAAGGTACTCTGTTTTCGAGATTTTTGTTACTATAATGGATTGTAGCCTTGTCATTATGGAATGTAGTTTATTGTCGATATCATTTTTACTCCAATGGATGGTAGCCTAGTCATTATGGAAGGTAGTCTATTGTTGAGATTTTTGTTACTCCAATGGATGGTAGCCTTATTATTATGGAAGGTAGTCTGTTGTCATGATTTTTGTTAGTGCAATGGATGGTAGCTTTGTCATTATTGAAGGTAGTCTATTGTCGAGTTTTTGTTACTACAATGGATGGTAGCCTTGTCATTATGTAAGGTACACTGTTTTCGAGATTTTTGTTACTACAGTGGATTGTAGCCTTGTCATTATGGAAGGTAGTTTGTTGTCGATATCATTGTTACTCCAATGGATGGTAGCCTAGTCATTATGGAAGGTAGTCTGTTGTTGAGATTTTTGTTACTCCAATGGATGGTAGCCTTGTCATTATGGAAGGTAGTATGTTGTCGAGATTTTTTATACTCCAATGGATTGTAGCCTTGTCGTTATGGAAGGTATTCTCTTGTGGTTATTTTTGTTACTCCAATTATGGTACCCTTGTCATTATGGAAGGTAGTCTGCTATCGAGATTTTTGTTACTCCAATGGATGGTATCCTTGTCATTATGGAAGGTAGTCTCTTGTCGAGATTTTTGTTATTCCAATGGATGGTATCCCTGTCATTATGAAAGATAGTCCGTTGTCGATATCTTTGCTACTTCAATGGATAGTAGCCTAGTCATTTTGGAAGGTAGTCTGTTGTCGAGATTTTTTTTATTCCAATGGATGGTAGCCTTGTCATTATGGAAGGTAGTCAGTTGTCTTGATTTTTGTTACTCCAACAGATGGTAGCCTTGTCATTATGGAGGGTAGTATGTTGTCGATATCTTTGTTACTTCAATGGATGTTAGCCCTGTCATTATGGAAGGTATTATGTTGTCGATATTTTTGTTAATCTAAGGGATGGTAGCCTTGTCAATATGGAAGGTAGTGTGGTGTCGATATTTTTGTTATTCCAATGGATAGTAGCCTTGTAATTATGGAAGGTAGTCTATTGTCAAGATTTTTGTTACTACAATGGATGGTAGCCTTGTCATTATGGAAGGTACTCTGTTTTCGAGATTTTTGTTACTACAATGGATTGTAGCCTTGTCATTATGGAAGGTAGTTTATTATTGATATCATTTTTACTCCAATGGATGGTAGCCTAGTCATTATGGAAGGTAGTCTGTTGTTGAGATTTTTGTTACTCCAATGGATGGTAGCCTTGTCATTATGGAAGGTAGTTTATTGTCAAGATTTTTGTTACTGCAATGGATGGTAGCCTTGTCATTATTGAAGGTAGTCTATTGTCGAGATTTTTGATACTACAATGGATGGTAGCCTTGTCATTATGGAAAGTACGTTGTTTTCGAGATTTTTGTTACTACAATGGATTGTAGCCTTGTCATTATGGAAGGTAGTTTGTTGTCGATAGCATTGTCACTCCAATGGATGGTAGCCTAGTCATTGTGGAAGGTAGTCTGTTGTTGAGATTTTTGTTACTCCAATGGATGGTAGCCTTGTCATTATGGAAGGTAGTCTGTTTCGAGATTTTTGTTACTCCAATGGATGGTATCCCTGTCATTATGGAAGGTAGTCTCTTGTCGAGATTTTTGTTATTCCAATGGATGGTATCCTTGTCATTATGAAAGATAGTCCGTTGTCGATATCTTTGTTACTCCAATGGATGGTAGCCTAGTCATTATGGAATGTAGTCTGTTGTCGAGATTTTTGTTATTCCAATGGATGGTAGCCTTGTTATTATGGAAGGTAGTCAGTTGTCGTGATTTTTATTACTCCAACAGATGGTAGCCTTGTCATTATGGAGGGTAGTATGTTGTCGATATCTTTGTTACTCCCATGGATGGTAGCCCTGTCATTATGGAAGGTATTCTGTTGTCGATATTTTTGTTACTCTAAGGGATGGTAGCCTTGTCATTATGGTAGGTAGTGTGGTGTCGATATTTTTGTTATTCCAATGGATAGTAGCCTTGTAATTATGGAAGGTAGTCTGTTGTCGTGATTTTTGTTACTCCAATGGATGGTAGCCTTGCCATTATGGAAGGCAGTCTATTGTCGAGATTTTTGTTACTACAATGGATGGTAGCCTTGTCATTATGGAAGGTACTCTGTTTTCGAGATTTTTGTTCCTACAATGGATTGTAGCCTTGTCATTATGGAATGTAGTTTATTGTCGATATCATTTTTACTCCAATGGATGGCAGCCTAGTCATTACGGAAGGTAGTCTGTTGTTGAGATTTTTGTTACTCCAATGGATGGTAGCCTTGTCATTATGGAAGGTAGTCTGTTGTCATGATTTTTGTTACTGCAATGGATGGTAGCCTTGCCATTATTGAAGGTAGTCTATTGTCGAGTTTTTGTTACTACAATGGATGGTAGCCTTGTCATTATGTAAGGTACACTGTTTTCGAGATTTTTGTTACTACAGTGGATTGTAGCCTTGTCATTATGGAAGGTATTTTGTTGTCGATATCATTGTTACTCCAATGGATGGTAGCCTAGTCATTATGGAAGGTAGTCTGTTGTTGAGATTTTTGTTACTCCAATGGATGGTAGCCTTGTCATTATGGAAGGTAGTATGTTGTCGAGATTTTTTATACTCCAATGGATTGTAGCCTTGTCGTTATGGAAGGTATTCTCTTGTGGATATTTTTGTTACTCCAATTATGGTACCCTTGTCATTATGGAAGGTAGTCTGCTATCGAGATTTTTGTTACTCCAATGGATGGTATCCTTGTCATTATGGAAGGTAGTCTCTTGTCGAGATTTTCGTTATTCTAATGGATGGTATCCTTGTCATTATGAAAGATAGTCCGTTGTCGATATCTTTGCTAGTTCAATGGATGGTAGCCTAGTCATTTTGGAAGGTAGTCTGTTGTCGAGATTTTTGTTATTCCAATGGATGGTAGCCTTGTCATTATGGAAGGTAGTCAATTGTCGTGATTTTTATTACTCCAACAGATGGTAGCCTTGTCATTATGGAGGGTAGTATCTTGTCGATATCTTTGTTACTCCAATGGATGGTAGCCCTGTCATTATGGAAGGTATTCTGTTGTCGATATTTTTGTTACTCTAAGGGATGGTAGCCTTGTCATTATGGTAGGTAGTGTGTTGTCGATATTTTTGTTATTCCAATGGATAGTAGCCTTGTAATTATGGAAGGTAGTCTGTTGTCGTGATTTTTGTTACTCCAATGGATGGTAGCCTTGCCATTATGGAAGGTAGTCTATTATCGAGATTTTTGTTACTACAATGGATGGTAGCCTTGTCATTATGGAAGGTAGTCTGCTATCGAGATTTTTGTTACTCCAATGGATGGTATCCTTGTCATTATGGAAGGTAGTCTCTTGTCGAGATTTTCGTTATTCCAATGGATGGTATCCTTGTCATTATGAAAGATAGTCCGTTGTCGATATCTTTGCTACTTCAATTGATGGTAGCCTAGTCATTTTGGAAGGTAGTCTGTTGTCGAGATTTTTGTTATTCCAATGGATGGTAGCCTTGTCATTATGGAAGGTAGTCAATTGTCGTGATTTTTATTACTCCAACAGATGGTAGCCTTGTCATTATGGAGGGTAGTATGTTGTCGATATCTTTGTTACTCCAATGGATGGTAGCCCTGTCATTATGGAAGGTATTCTGTTGTCGATATTTGTGTTACTCTAAGGGATGGTAGCCTTGTCATTAAGGTAGGTAGTGTGTTGTCGATATTTTTGTTATTCCAATGGATAGTAGCCTTGTAATTATGGAAGGTAGTCTGATGTCGTGATTTTTGTTACTACAATGGATGGTAACCTTGTCATTATGGAAGGTACTCTGTTTTCGATATTTTTGTTACTACAATGGATTGTAGCCTTGTCATTATGGAATGTAGTTTATTGTCGATATCATTTTTACTCCAATGGATGGTAGCCTAGTCATTATGGAAGGTAGTCTGTTGTTGAGATTTTTGTTACTCCAATGGATGGTAGCCTTGTCATTATGGAAGGTAGTCTGTTGTCAAGATTTTTGTTACTGCAATGGATGGTAGCCTTGTCATTATTGAAGGTAGTCTATTGTCGAGATTTTTGTTACTACAATGGATGGTAGCCTTGTCATTATGGAAGGTACTCTGTTTTCGAGATTTTTGTTAGTATAATGGATTGTAGCCTTGTCATTATGGAATGTAGTTTATTGTCGATATCATTTTTACTCCAATGGATGGTAGCCTAGTCATTATGGAAGGTAGTCTGTTGTTGAGATTTTTGTTACTCCAATGGATGGTAGCCTTGTTATTATGGAAGGTAGTCTGTTGTCATGATTTTTGTTACTGCAATGGATGGTAGCCTTGTCATTATTGAAGGTAGTCTATTGTCGAGTTTTTGTTACTACAATGGATGGTAGCTTTGTCATTATGGAAGGTACACTATTTTCGAGATTTTTGTTACTACAATGGATTGTAGCCTTGTCATTATGGAAGGTAGTTTGTTGTCGATATCATTGTTACTCCAATGGATGGTAGCCTAGTCATTATGGAAGGTAGTCTGTTGTTGAGATTTTTGTTACTCCAATGGATGGTAGCCTTGTCATTATGGAAGGTAGTATGTTGTCGAGATTTTTTATACTCCAATGGATTGTAGCCTTGTCATTATGGAAGGTATTCTCTTGTGGATATTTTTGTTACTCCAATTATGGTACCCTTGTCATTATGGAAGGTAGTCTGCTATCGAGATTTTTGTTACTCCAATGGATGGTATCCTTGTCATTATGGAAGGTAGTCTCTTGTCGAGATTTTCGTTATTCCAATGCATGGTATCCTTGTCATTATGAAAGATAGTCCGTTGTCGATATCTTTGCTAGTTCAATTGATGGTAGCCTAGTCATTTTGGAAGGTAGTCTGTTGTCGAGATTTTTGTTATTCCAATGGATGGTAGCCTTGTCATTATGGAAGGTAGTCAATTGTCGTGATTTTTATTACTCCAACAGATGGTAGCCTTGTCATTATGGAGGGTAGTATGTTGTCGATATCTTTGTTACTCCAATGGATGGTAGCCCTGTCATTATGGAAGGTATTCTGTTGTCGATATTTTTGTTACTCTAAGGGATGGTAGCCTTGTCATTATGGTAGGTAGTGTGTTGTCGATATTTTTGTTATTCCAATGGATAGTAGCCTTGTAATTATGGAAGGTAGTCTGTTGTCGTGATTTTTGTTACTCCAATGGATGGTAGCCTTGCCATTATGGAAGGTAGTCTATTTTCAAGATTTTTGTTACTACAATGGATGGTAGCCTTGTCATTATGGAAGGTACTCTGTTTTCGAGATTTTTGTTACTACAATGGATTGTAGCCTTGTCATTATGGAATGTAGTTTATTGTCGATATCATTTTTACTCCAATGGATGGTAGCCTAGTCATTATGGAAGGTAGTCTGTTGTTGAGATTTTTGTTACTCCAATGGATGGTAGCCTTGTCATTATGGAAGGTAGTCTGTTGTCAAGATTTTTGTTACTGCAATGGATGGTAGCCTTGTCATTATTGAAGGTAGTCTATTGTCGAGATTTTTGTTACTACAATGGATGGTAGCCTTGTCATTATGGAAGGTACGCTGTTTTCAAGATTTTTGTTACTACTATGGATTGTAGCCTTGTCATTATGGAAGGTAGTTTGTTGTCGATATCATTTTTACTCCAATGGATGGTAGCCTAGTCATTATGGAAGCTAGTATGGTGTTGAGATTTTTGTTACTCCAATGGATGGTAGCCTTGTTATTATGGAAGGTAGTCTGTTGTCATGATTTTTGTTACTGCAATGGATGGTAGCCTTGTCATTATTGAAGGTAGTCTATTGTCGAGTTTTTGTTACTACAATGGATGGTAGCCTTGTCATTATGGAAGGTAGTATGCTATCGATATTTTTGTTACTCCAATGGATGGTATCCTTGTCATTATGGAAGGTAATCTCTTATCGAGATTTTCGTTATTCCAATGGATGGTATCCTTGTCATTATGAAAGATAGTCCGTTGTCGATATCTTTGCTACTTCAATTGATGGTAGCCTAGTCATTTTGGAAGGTAGTCTGTTGTCGAGATTTTTGTTATTCCAATGGATGGTAGCCTTGTCATTATGGAAGGTAGTCAGTTGTCGTGATTTTTATTACTCCAATAGATGGTAGCCTTGTCATTATGGAGGGTAGTATGTTGTCGATATCTTTGTTACTCCCATGGATGGTAGCCCTGCCATTATGGAAGGTATTTTGTTGTCGATATTTTTGTTACTCTAAGGGATGGTAGCCTTGTCATTATGGTAGGTAGTGTGGTGTCGATATTTTTGTTATTCCAATGGATAGTAGCCTTGTAATTATGGAAGGTAGTCTGTTGTCGTGATTTTTGTTACTCCAATGGATGGTAGCCTTGCCATTATGGAAGGTAGTCTATTGTCGAGATTTTTGTTACTACAATGGATGGTAGCCTTGTCATTATGGAAGGTACTCTGTTTTCGAGATTTTTGTTACTATAATGGATTGTAGCCTTGTCATTATGGAATGTAGTTTATTGTCGATATCATTTTTACTCCAATGGATGGTAGCCTAGTCATTATGGAAGGTAGTCTGTTGTTGAGATTTTTGTTACTCCAATGGATGGTAGCCTTGTTATTATGGAAGGTAGTCTGTTGTCATGATTTTTGTTACTGCAATGGATGGTAGCCTTGTCATTATTGAAGGTAGTCTATTGTCGAGTTTTTGTTACTACAATGGATGGTAGCTTTGTCATTATGGAAGGTACACTATTTTCGAGATTTTTGTTACTACAATGGATTGTAGCCTTGTCATTATGGAAGGTAGTTTGTTGTCGATATCATTGTTACTCCAATGGATGGTAGCCTAGTCATTATGGAAGGTAGTCTGTTGTTGAGATTTTTGTTACTCCAATGGATGGTAGCCTTGTCATTATGGAAGGTAGTATGTTGTCGAGATTTTTTATACTCCAATGGATTGTAGCCTTGTCATTATGGAAGGTATTCTCTTGTGGATATTTTTGTTACTCCAATTATGGTACCCTTGTCATTATGGAAGGTAGTCTGCTATCGAGATTTTTGTTACTCCAATGGATGGTATCCTTGTCATTATGAAAGGTAGTCTCTTGTCGAGATTTTCGTTATTCCAATGCATGGTATCCTTGTCATTATGAAAGATAGTCCGTTGTCGATATCTTTGCTAGTTCAATTGATGGTAGCCTAGTCATTTTGGAAGGTAGTCTGTTGTCGAGATTTTTGTTATTCCAATGGATGGTAGCCTTGTCATTATGGAAGGTAGTCAATTGTCGTGATTTTTATTACTCCAACAGATGGTAGCCTTGTCATTATGGAGGGTAGTATGTTGTCGATATCTTTGTTACTCCAATGGATGGTAGCCCTGTCATTATGGAAGGTATTCTGTTGTCGATATTTTTGTTACTCTAAGGGATGGTAGCCTTGTCATTATGGTAGGTAGTGTGTTGTCGATATTTTTGTTATTCCAATGGATAGTAGCCTTGTAATTATGGAAGGTAGTCTGTTGTCGTGATTTTTGTTACTCCAATGGATGGTAGCCTTGCCATTATGGAAGGTAGTCTATTTTCAAGATTTTTGTTACTACAATGGATGGTAGCCTTGTCATTATGGAAGGTACTCTGTTTTCGAGATTTTTGTTACTACAATGGATTGTAGCCTTGTCATTATGGAATGTAGTTTATTGTCGATATCATTTTTACTCCAATGGATGGTAGCCTAGTCATTATGGAAGGTAGTCTGTTGTTGAGATTTTTGTTACTCCAATGGATGGTAGCCTTGTCATTATGGAAGGTAGTCTGTTGTCAAGATTTTTGTTACTGCAATGGATGGTAGCCTTGTCATTATTGAAGGTAGTCTATTGTCGAGATTTTTGTTACTACAATGGATGGTAGCCTTGTCATTATGGAAGGTACGCTGTTTTCAAGATTTTTGTTACTACTATGGATTGTAGCCTTGTCATTATGGAAGGTAGTTTGTTGTCGATATCATTTTTACTCCAATGGATGGTAGCCTAGTCATTATGGAAGCTAGTATGGTGTTGAGATTTTTGTTACTCCAATGGATGGTAGCCTTGTTATTATGGAAGGTAGTCTGTTGTCATGATTTTTGTTACTGCAATGGATGGTAGCCTTGTCATTATTGAAGGTAGTCTATTGTCGAGTTTTTGTTACTACAATGGATGATAGCCTTGTCCTTATGGAAGGTAGTATGCTATCGATATTTTTGTTACTCCAATGGATGGTATCCTTGTCATTATGGAAGGTAATCTCTTATCGAGATTTTCGTTATTCCAATGGATGGTATCCTTGTCATTATGAAAGATAGTCCGTTGTCGATATCTTTGCTACTTCAATTGATGGTAGCCTAGTCATTTTGGAAGGTAGTCTGTTGTCGAGATTTTTGTTATTCCAATGGATGGTAGCCTTGTCATTATGGAAGGTAGTCAGTTGTCGTGATTTTTATTACTCCAATAGATGGTAGCCTTGTCATTATGGAGGGTAGTATGTTGTCGATATCTTTGTTACTCCCATGGATGGTAGCCCTGCCATTATGGAAGGTATTTTGTTGTCGATATTTTTGTTACTCTAAGGGATGGTAGCCTTGTCATTATGGTAGGTAGTGTGGTGTCGATATTTTTGTTATTCCAATGGATAGTAGCCTTGTAATTATGGAAGGTAGTCGGTTGTCGTGATTTTTGTTACTCCAATGGATGGTAGCCTTGCCATTATGGAAGGTAGTCTATTGTCGAGATTTTTGTTACTACAATGGATGGTAGCCTTGTCATTATGGAAGGTACTCTGTTTTCGAGATTTTTGTTACTATAATGGATTGTAGCCTTGTCATTATGGAATGTAGTTTATTGTCAATATCATTTTTACTCCAATGGATGGTAGCCTAGTCATTATGGAAGGTAGTCTGTTGTTGAGATTTTTGTTACTCCAATGGATGGTAGCCTTGTTATTATGGAAGGTAGTCTGTTGTCATGATTTTTGTTACTGCAATGGATGGTAGCCTTGTCATTATTGAAGGTAGTCTATTGTCGAGTTTTTGTTACTACAATGGATGGTAGCTTTGTCATTATGGAAGGTACACTGTTTTCGAGAATTTTGTTACTACAATGGATTGTAGCCTTGTCATTATGGAAGGTATTTTGTTGTCGATATCATTGTTACTCCAATGGATGGTAGCCTAGTCATTATGGAAGGTAGTCTGTTGTTGAGATTTTTGTTACTCCAATGGATGGTAGCCTTGTCATTATGGAAGGTAGTATGTTGTCGAGATTTTTTATACTCCAATGGATTGTAGCCTTGTCATTATGGAAGGTATTCTCTTGTGGATATTTTTGTTACTCCAATTATGGTACCCTTGTCATTATGGAAGGTAGTCTGCTATCGAGATTTTTGTTACTCCAATGGATGGTATCCTTGTCATTATGGAAGGTAGTCTCTTGTCGAGATTTTCGTTATTCCAATGGATGGTATCCTTGTCATTATGAAAGATAGTCCGTTGTCGATATCTTTGCTAGTTCAATTGATGGTAGCCTAGTCATTTTGGAAGGTAGTCTGTTGTCGAGATTTTTGTTATTCCAATGGATGGTAACCTTGTCATTATGGAAGGTAGTCAATTGTCGTGATTTTTATTACTCCAACAGATGGTAGCCTTGTCATTATGGAGGGTAGTATGTTGTCGATATCTTTGTTACTCCAATGGATGGTAGCCCTGTCATTATGGAAGGTATTCTGTTGTCGATATTTTTGTTACTCTAAGGGATGGTAGCCTTGTCATTATGGTAGGTAGTGTGTTGTCGATATTTTTGTTATTCCAATGGATAGTAGCCTTGTAATTATGGAAGGTAGTCTGTTGTCATGATTTTTGTTACTCCAATGGATGGTAGCCTTGCCATTATGGAAGGTAGTCTATTGTCGAGATTTTTGTTACTACAATGGATGGTAGCCTTGTCATTATGGAAGGTAGTCTGCTATCGATATTTTTGTTACTCCAATGGATGGTATCCTTGTCATTATGGAAGGTAGTCTCTTGTCGAGATTTTCGTTATTCCAATGGATGGTATCCTTGTCATTATGAAAGATAGTCCGTTGTCGATATCTTTGCTACTTCAATTGATGGTAGCCTAGTCATTTTGGAAGGTAGTCTGTTGTCGAGATTTTTATTACTCCAACAGATGGTAGCCTTGTCATTATGGAGGGTAGTATGTTGTCGATATCTTTGTTACTCCAATGGATGTTAGCCCTGTCATTATGGAAGGTATTCTGTTGTCGATATTTTTGTTACTCTAAGGGATGGTAGCCTTGTCATTAAGGTAGGTAGTGTGTTGTCGATATTTTTGTTATTCCAATGGATAGTAGCCTTGTAATTATGGAAGGTAGTCTGTTTTCGATATTTTTGTTACTACAATGGATTGTAGCCTTGTCATTATGGAATGTAGTTTATTGTCGATATCATTTTTACTCCAATGGATGGTAGCCTAGTCATTATGGAAGGTAGTCTGTTGTTGAGATTTTTGTTACTCCAATGGATGGTAGCCTTGTCATTATGGAAGGTAGTCTGTTGTCAAGATTTTTGTTACTACAATGGATGGTAGCCTTGTCATTATTGAAGGTAGTCTATTGTCGAGATTTTTGTTACTACAATGGATGGTAGCCTTGTCATTATGGAAGGTACGCTATTTTTGAGATTTTTGTTACTACAATGGATGGTAGCCTAGTCATTATGGAAGGTATTCTCTTGTGGATATTTTTGTTACTCCAATTATGGTACCCTTGTCATTATGGAAGGTAGTATGTTGTCGAGATTTTTGTTATTCCAATGGATGGTATCCTTGTCATTATGAAAGATAGTCCGTTGTCGAGATCTTTGCTACTTCAATGGATGGTAGCCTAGTCATTTTGGAAGGTAGTCTGTTGTCGAGATTTTTGTTATTCCAATGGATGGTAGCCTTGTCATTGTGGAAGGTAGTCAGTTGTCGTGATTTTTATTACTCCAACAGATGGTAGCCTTGTCATTATGGAGGGTAGTATGTTATCGATATCTTTGTTACTCCAATGGATGTTAGCCCTGTCATTATGGAAGGTATTCTGTTGTCGATATTTTTGTTACTCTAAGGGATGGTAGCCTTGTCATTATGGAAGGTAGTGTGGTGTCGATATTTTTGTTATTCCAATGGATAGTAGCCTTGTAATTATGGAAGGTAGTCTGTTGTTGAGATTTTTGTTACTCCAATGGATGGTAGCCTTGTCATTATGGAAGGTAGTCTGTTGTCAAGATTTTTGTTACTGCAATGGATGGTAGCCTTGTCATTATTGAAGGTAGTCTATTGTCGAGATTTTTGATACTACAATGGATGGTAGCCTTATCATTATGGAAGGTACGCTGTTTTCGAGATTTTTGTTACTACAATGGATTGTAGCCTTGTCATTATGGAAGGTAGTTTGTTGTCGATATCATTGTTACTCCAATGGATGGTAGCCTAGTCATTATGGAAGGTAGTCTATTGTTGAGATTTTTGTTACTCCAATGGATGGTAGCCTTGTCATTATGGAAGGTAGTCCGTTGTCGAGATTTTTATTACTCCAATGGATGGTATCCCTGTCATTATGGAAGGTAGTCTCTTGTCGAGATTTTTGTTATTCCAATGGATGGTATCCTTGTCATTATGAAAGATAGTCCGTTGTCGATATCTTTATTAATCCAATGGATGGTAGCCTAGTCATTATGGAAGGTAGTCTGTTGTCGAGATTTTTATTATTCTAATGGATCGTAGCCTTGTCATTATGGAAGGTAGTCAGTTGTCGTGATTTTTATTACTCCAACAGATGGTAGCCTTGTCATTATGGAGGGTAGTATGTTGTCGATATCTTTGTTACTCCCATGGATGGTAGCCCTGCCATTATGGAAGGTATTTTGTTGTCGATATTTTTGTTACTCTAAGGGATGGTAGCCTTGTCATTATGGTAGGTAGTGTGGTGTCGATATTTTTGTTATTCCAACGGATAGTAGCCTTGTAATTATGGAAGGTAGTCTGTTGTCGTGATTTTTGTTACTCCAATGGATGGTAGCCTTGCCATTATGGAAGGTAGTCTATTGTCGAGATTTTTGTTACTACAATGGATGGTAGCCTTGTCATTATGGAAGGTACTCTGTTTTCGAGATTTTTGTTACTATAATGGATTGTAGCCTTGTCATTATGGAATGTAGTTTATTGTCGATATCATTTTTACTCCAATGGATGGTAGCCTAGTCATTATGGAAGGTAGTCTGTTGTTGAGATTTTTGTTACTCCAATGGATGGTAGCCTTGTTATTATGGAAGGTAGTCTGTTGTCATGATTTTTGTTACTGCAATGGATGGTAGCCTTGTCATTATTGAAGGTAGTCTATTGTCGAGTTTTTGTTACTACAATGGATGGTAGCTTTGTCATTATGGAAGGTACACTGTTTTCGAGATTTTTGTTACTACAATGGATTGTAGCCTTGTCATTATGGAAGGTATTTTGTTGTCGATATCATTGTTACTCCAATGGATGGTAGCCTAGTCATTATGGAAGGTAGTCTGTTGTTGAGATTTTTGTTACTCCAATGGATGGTAGCCTTGTCATTATGGAAGGTAGTATGTTGTCGAGATTTTTTATACTCCAATGGATTGTAGCCTTGTCATTATGGAAGGTATTCTCTTGTGGATATTTTTATTACTCCAATTATGGTACCCTTGTCATTATGGAAGGTAGTCTGCTATCGAGATTTTTGTTACTCCAATGGATGGTATCCTTGTCATTATGGAAGGTAGTCTCTTGTCGAGATTTTCGTTATTCCAATGGATGGTATCCTTGTCATTATGAAAGATAGTCCGTTGTCGATATCTTTGCTAGTTCAATTGATGGTAGCCTAGTCATTTTGGAAGGTAGTCTGTTGTCGAGATTTTTGTTATTCCAATGGATGGTAGCCTTGTCATTATGGAAGGTAGTCAGTTGTCGTGATTTTTATTACTCCAACAGATGGTAGCCTTGTCATTATGGAGGGTAGTATGTTGTCGATATCTTTGTTACTCCAATGGATGGTAGCCCTGTCATTATGGAAGGTATTCTGTTGTCGATATTTTTGTTACTCTAAGGGATGGTAGCCTTGTCATTATGGTAGGTAGTGTGGTGTCGATATTTTTGTTATTCCAATGGATAGTAGCCTTGTAATTATGGAAGGTAGTCTGTTGTCGTGATTTTTGTTACTCCAATGGATGGTAGCCTTGCCATTATGGAAGGTAGTCTATTGTCGAGATTTTTGTTACTACAATGGATGGTAGCCTTGTCATTATGGAAGGTAGTCTGCTATCGAGATTTTTGTTACTCCAATGGATGGTATCCTTGTCATTATGGAAGGTAGTCTCTTGTCGAGATTTTCGTTATTCCAATGGATGGTATCCTTGTCATTATGAAAGATAGTCCGTTGTCGATATCTTTGCTACTTCAATTGATGGTAGCCTAGTCATTTTGGAAGGTAGTCTGTTGTCGAGATTTTTGTTATTCCAATGGATGGTAGCCTTGTCATTATGGAAGGTAGTCAATTGTCGTGATTTTTATTACTCCAACAGATGGTAGCCTTGTCATTATGGAGGGTAGTATGTTGTCGATATCTTTGTTACTCCAATGGATGGTAGCCCTTTCATTATGGAAGGTATTCTGTTGTCGATATTTTTGTTACTCTAAGGGATGGTAGCCTTGTCATTAAGGTAGGTAGTGTGTTGTCGATATTTTTGTTATTCCAATGGATAGTAGACTTGTAATTATGGAAGGTAGTCTGATGTCGTGATTTTTGTTACTACAATGGATGGCAGCCTTGTCATTATGGAAGGTACTCTGTTTTCGATATTTTTGTTACTACAATGGATTGTAGCCTTGTCATTATGGAATGTAGTTTATTGTCGATATCATTTTTACTCCAATGGATGGTAGCCTAGTCATTATGGAAGGTAGTCTGTTGTTGAGATTTTTGTTACTCCAATGGATGGTAGCCTTGTCATTATGGAAGGTAGTCTGTTGTCAAGATTTTTGTTACTGCAATGGATGGTAGCCTTGTCATTATTGAAGGTAGTCTATTGTCGAGATTTTTGTTACTACAATGGATGGTAGCCTTGTCATTATGGAAGGTACGCTGTTTTTGAGATTTTTGTTACTACAATGGATTGTAGCCTTGTCATTATGGAAGGTAGTTTGTTGTCGATATCATTGTTACTCCAATGGATGGTAGCCTAGTCATTATGGAAGGTAGTCTGTTGTTGAGATTTTTGTTACTCCAATGGATGGTAGCCTTGTCATTATGGAAGGTAGTATGTTGTCGATATTTTTTATACTCGAAAGGATTGTAGCCTTGTCATTATGGAAGGTATTCTCTTGTGGATATTTTTGTTACTCCAATTATTGTACCCTTGTCATTATGGAAGGTAGTCTCTTGTCGAGATTTTTGTTATTCCAATGGATGGTATCCTTGTCATTATGAAAGATAGTCCGTTGTCGAGATCTTTGCTACTTCAATGGATGGTAGCCTAGTCATTTTGGAAGGTAGCCTGTTGTCGAGATTTTTGTTATTCCAATGGATGGTAGCCTTGTCATTGTGGAAGGTAGTCAGTTGTCGTGATTTTTATTACTCCAACAGATGGTAGCCTTGTCATTATGGAGGGTAGTATGTTATCGATATCTTTGTTACTCCAATGGATGTTAGCCCTGTCATTATGGAAGGTATTCTGTTGTCGATATTTTTGTTACTCTAAGGGATGGTAGCCTTGTCATTATGGAAGGTAGTGTGGTGTCGATATTTTTGTTATTCCAATGGATAGTAGCCTTGTAATTATGGAAGGTAGTCTGTTGTTGAGATTTTTGTTACTCCAATGGATGGTAGCCTTGTCATTATGGAAGGTAGTCTGTTGTCAAGATTTTTGTTACTGCAATGGATGGTAGCCTTGTCATTATTGAAGGTAGTCTATTGTTGAGATTTTTGATACTACAATGGATGGTAGCCTTGTCATTATGCAAGGTACGCTGTTTTCGAGATTTTTCTTACTACAATGGATTGTAGCCTTGTCATTATGGAAGGTAGTTTGTTGTCGATATCATTGTTACTTCAATGGATGGTAGCCTAGTCATTATGGAAGGTAGTCTGTTGTTGAGATTTTTGTTACTCCAATGGATGGTAGCCTTGTCATTATGGAAGGTAGTCCGTTGTCGAGATTTTTATTACTCCAATGGATGGTATCCCTGTCATTATGGAAGGTAGTCTCTTGTCGAGATTTTTGTTATTCCAATGGATGGTATCCTTGTCATTATGAAAGATAGTCCATTTTCGATATCTTTGTTAATCCAATGGATGGTAGCCTAGTCATTATGGAAGGTAGTCTGTTGTCGAGATTTTTATTATTCTAATGGATCGTAGCCTTGTCATTATGGAAGGTAGTCAGTTGTCGTGATTTTTATTACTCCAACAAATGGTAGCCTTGTCACTATGGAGGGTAGTATGTTGTCGATATCTTTGTTACTCCAATGGATGGTAGCCCTGTCATTATGGAAGGTATTCTGTTGTCGATATTTTTGTTACTCTAAGGGATTGTAGCCTTGTCATTATGGTAGGTAGTGTGTTGTTGATATTTTTGTATTTCCAACGAGTAGTAGCCTCGTAATTATGGAAGGTAGTCTGTTGTCGTGATTTTTGTTACTCCAATGGATGGTAGCCTTGCCATTATGGAAGGTAGTTTATTGTCGAGATTTTTGTTACTACAATGGATGGTAGCCTTGTCATTATGGAAGGTACTCTGTTTTCGAGATTTTTGTTACTACAATGGATTGTAGCCTTGTCATTATAGAATGTAGTTTATTGTCGATATCATTTTTACTCCAATGGATGGTATTCTAGTCATTATGGAAGGTAGTTTGTTGTTGAGATTTTTGTTACCCCAATGGATGGTAGCCTTGTCATTATGGAAGGTAGTCTGTTGTCAAGATTTTTGTTACTGCAATGGATGGTAGCCTTGTCATTATTGAAGGTAGTCTATTGTCGAGATTTTTGTTACTACAATGGATGGTAGCCTTGTCATTATGGAAGGTACGCAGTTTTCGAGATTTTTGTTACTACAATGGATTGTAGCCTTGTCATTATGGAAGGTAGTTTGTTGTCGATATCATTGTTACTCCAATGGATCGTCGCCTAGTCATTATGGAAGGTAGTCTGTTGTTGAGATTCTTGTTACTCCAATGGATGGTAGCCTTGTCATTATGAAAGGTAGTATGTTGTCGATATTTTTTATACTCCAATGGATTGTAGCCTTGTCATTATGGAAGGTATTCTCTTGTGGATATTTTTGTTACTCCAATTATGGTACCCTTGTCATTAAGGAAGGTAGTCTGCTATCGAGATTTTTGTTACTCCAATGGATGGTATCCTTGTCATTATGGAAGGTAGTCTCTTGTCGAGATTTTTGTTATTCCAATGGATGGTATCCTTGTCATTATGAAAGATAGTCCGTTGTCGATATCTTTGCTACTTCAATAGATGGTAGCCTAGTCATTTTGGAAGGTAGTATGTTGTCGAGATTTTTGTTATTCCAATGGATGGTAGCCTTGTCATTATGGAAGGTAGTTAGTTGTCGTGATTTTTATTACTCCAACAGATGGTAGCCTTGTCATTATGGAGGGTAGTATGTTATCGATATCTTTGTTACTCCAATGGATGTTAGCCCTGTCATTATGGAAGGTATTCTGTTGTCGATATTTTTGTTACTCTAAGGGATGGTAGCCTTGTCATTATGGAAGGTAGTGTGGTGTCGATATTTTTGTTATTCCAATGGATAGTAGCCTTGTAATTATGGAAGGTAGTCTGTTGTCATGATTTTTGTTACTCCAATGGATGGTAGCCTTGCCATTATGGAAGGTAGTCTATTGTCGAGATTTTTGTTACTACAATGGATGGTAGCCTTGTCATTATGGAAGGTACGCTGTTTTCGATATTTTTGTTACTACAATGGATGGTAGCCTTGTCATTATGGAAGGTACTCTGTTTTCGATATTTTTGTTACTACAATGGATTGTAGCCTTGTCATTATGGAATGTAGTTTATTGTCGATATCATTTTTACTCCAATGGATGGTATTCTAGTCATTATGGAAGGTAGTCTGTTGTTGAGATTTTTGTTACCCCAATGGATGGTAGCCTTGTCATTATGGAAGGTAGTCTGTTGTCAAAATTTTTGTTACTGCAATGGATGGTAGCTTTGTCATTATTGAAGGTAGTCTATTGTCGAGATTTTTGTTACTACAATGGATGGTAACCTTGTCATTATGGAAGGTACGCAGTTTTCGAGATTTTTGTTACTACAATGGATTGTAGCCTTGTCATTATGGAAGGTAGTTTGTTGTCGATATCATTGTTACTCCAATGGATCGTCGCCTAGTCATTATGGAAGGTAGTCTGTTGTTGAGATTCTTGTTACTCCAATGGATGGTAGCCTTGTCATTATGAAAGGTAGTATGTTGTCGATATTTTTTATACTCCAATGGATTGTAGCCTTGTCATTATGGAAGGTATTCTCTTGTGGATATTTTTGTTACTCCAATTATGGTACCCTTGTCATTATGGAAGGTAGTCTGCTATCGAGATTTTTGTTACTCCAATGGATGGTATCCTTGTCATTATGGAAGGTAGTCTCTTGTCGAGATTTTTGTTATTCCAATGGATGGTATCCTTGTCATTATGAAAGATAGTCCGTTGTCGATATCTTTGCTACTTCAATAGATGGTAGCCTAGTCATTTTGGAAGGTAGTATGTTGTCGAGATTTTTGTTATTCCAATGGATGGTAGCCTTGTCATTATGGAAGGTAGTCAGTTGTCGTGATTTTTATTACTCCAACAGATGGTAGCCTTGTCATTATGGAGGGTAGTATGTTATCGATATCTTTGTTACTCCAATGGATGTTAGCCCTGTCATTATGGAAGGTATTCTGTTGTCGATATTTTTGTTACTCTAAGGGATGGTAGCCTTGTCATTATGGAAGGTAGTGTGGTGTCGATATTTTTGTTATTCCCATGGATAGTAGCCTTGTAATTATGGAAGGTAGTCTGTTGTCATGATTTTTGTTACTCCAATGGATGGTAGCCTTGCCATTATGGAAGGTAGTCTATTGTCGAGATTTTTGTTACTACAATGGATGGTAGCCTTGTCATTATGGAAGGTACGCTGTTTTCGATATTTTTGTTACTACAATGGATGGTAGCCTTGTCATTATGGAAGGTACTCTGTTTTCGAGATTTTTGTTACTACAATGGATTGTAGCCTTGTCATTATGGAATGTAGTTTATTGTCGATATCATTTTTACTCCAATGGATGGTATTCTAGTCATTATGGAAGGTAGTCTGTTGTTGAGATTTTTGTTACCCCAATGGATGGTAGCCTTGTCATTATGGAAGGTAGTCTGTTGTCAAAATTTTTGTTACTGCAATGGATGGTAGCTTTGTCATTATTGAAGGTAGTCTATTGTCGAGATTTTTGTTACTACAATGGATGGTAGCCTTGTCATTATGGAAGGTACGCAGTTTTCGAGATTTTTGTTACTACAATGGATTGTAGCCTTGTCATTATGGAAGGTAGTTTGTTGTCGATATCATTGTTACTCCAATGGATCGTAGCCTAGTCATTATGGAAGGTAGTCTGTTGTTGAGATTTTTGTTACTCCAATGGATGGTAGCCTTGTCATTATGAAAGGTAGTATGTTGTCCAGATTTTTTATACTCCAATGGATTGTAGCCTTGTCATTATGGAAGGTATTCTCTTGTGGATATTTTTGTTACTCCAATTATGGTACCCTTGTCATTATGGAAGGTAGTCTGCTATCGAGATTTTTGTTACTCCAATGGATGGTATCCTTGTCATTATGGAAGGTAGTCTCTTGTCGAGATTTTTGTTATTCCAATGGATGGTATCCTTGTCATTATGAAAGATAGTCCGTTGTCGATATCTTTGCTACTTCAATGGATGGTAGCCTAGTCATTTTGGAAGGTAGTATGTTGTCGAGATTTTTGTTATTCCAATGGATGGTAGCCATGTCATTATGGAAGGTAGTCAGTTGTCGTGATTTTTATTACTCCAACAGATGGTAGCCTTGTCATTATGGAGGGTAGTATGTTGTCGATATCTTTGTTACTCCAATGGATGTTAGCCCTGTCATTATGGAAGGTATTCTGTTGTCGATATTTTTGTTACTCTAAGGGATGGTAGCCTTGTCATTATGGAAGGTAGTGTGGTGTCGATATTTTTGTTATTCCAATGGATAGTAGCCTTGTAATTATGGAAGGTAGTCTGTTGTCGTGATTTTTGTTACTCCAATGGATGGTAGCCTTGCCATTATGGAAGGTAGTCTATTGTCGAGATTTTTGTTACTACAATGGATGGTAGCCTTGTCATTATGGAAGGTACGCTGTTTTCGATATTTTTGTTACTACAATGGATTGTAGCCTTGTCATTATGGAAGGTAGTTTGTTGTCGATATCATTGTTACTCCAATGGATGGTAGCCTAATCATTATGGAAGGTAGTCTATTGTTGAGATTTTTGTTATTCCAATGGATGGTAGCCTTGTCATTATGGAAGGTAGTCAGTTGTCGTGATTTTTATTACTCCAACAGATGGTAGCCTTGTCATTATGGAGGGTAGTATGTTGTCGATATCTTTGTTACTCCAATGGATGTTAGCCCTGTCATTATGGAAGGTATTCTGTTGTCGATATTTTTGTTACTCTAAGGGATGGTAGCCTTGTCATTATGGAAGGTAGTGTGGTGTCGATATTTTTGTTATTCCAATGGATAGTAGCCTTGTAATTATGGAAGGTAGTCTGTTGTCGTGATTTTTGTTACTCCAATGGATGGTAGCCTTGCCATTATGGAAGGTAGTCTATTGTTGAGATTTTTGTTACTACAATGGATGGTAGCCTTGTCATTATGGAAGGTACGCTGTTTTCGATATTTTTGTTACTACAATGGATTGTAGCCTTGTCATTACGGAAGGTAGTTTGTTGTCGATATCATTGTTACTCCAATGGATGGTAGCCTAATCATTATGGAAGGTAGTCTATTGTTGAGATTTTTGTTACTCCAATGGATGGTAGCCTTGTCATTATGGAAGGTAGTCCGTTGTCGAGATTTTTATTACTCCAATGGATGGTATCCCTGTCATTATGGAAGGTAGTCTCTTGTCGAGATTTTTGTTATTCCAATGGATGGTATCCTTGTCATTATGAAAGATAGTCCGTTGTCGATATCTTTGTTAATCCAATGGATGGTAGCCTAGTCATTATGGAAGGTAGTCTGTTGTCGAGATTTTTATTATTCTAATGGATCGTAGCCTTGTCATTATGGAAGGTAGTCAGTTGTCGTGATTTTTATTACTCCAACAAATGGTAGCCTTGTCACTATGGAGGGTAGTATGTTGTCGATATCTTTGTTACTCCAATGGATGGTAGCCCTGTCATTATGGAAGGTATTCTGTTGTCGATATTTTTGTTATTCTAAGGGATTGTAGCCTTGTCATTATGGTAGGTAGTGTGTTGTTGATATTTTTGTATTTCCAACGGATAGTAGCCTTGTAATTATGGAAGGTAGTCTGTTGTCGTGATTTTTGTTACTCCAATGGATGGTAGCCTTGCCATTATGGAAGGTAGTTTATTGTCGAGATTTTTGTTACTACAATGGATGGTAGCCTTGTCATTATGGAAGGTACTCTATTTTCGAGATTTTTGTTACTACAATGGATTGTAGCCTTGTCATTATGGAATGTAGTTTATTGTCGATATCATTTTTACTCCAATGGATGGTATTCTAGTCATTATGGAAGGTAGTCTGTTGTCGATATTTTTGTTATTCCAATGGATAGTAGCCTTGTAATTATGGAAGGTAGTCTGTTGTCGTGATTTTTGTTACTCCAATGGATGGTAGCCTTGCCATTATGGAAGGTAGTCTATTGTCGAGATTTTTGTTACTACAATGGATGGTAGCCTTGTCATTATGGAAGGTACGCTGTTTTCGAGATTTTTGTTACTACAATGGATTGTAGCCTTGTCATTATGGAAGGTAGTTTGTTGTCGATATCATTGTTACTCCAATGGATCGTAGCCTAGTCATTATGGAAGGTAGTCTGTTGTTGAGATTTTTGTTACTCCAATGGATGGTAGCCTTGTCATTATGAAAGGTAGTATGTTGTCGAGATTTTTTATACTCCAATGGATTGTAGCCTTGTCATTATGGAAGGTATTCACTTGTGGATATTTTTGTTACTCCAATTATGGTACCCTTGTCATTATGGAAGGTAGTCTGCTATCGAGATTTTTGTTACTCCAATGGATGGTATCCTTGTCATTATGGAAGGTAGTCTCTTGTCGAGATTTTTGTTATTCCAATGGATGGTATCCTTGTCATTATGAAAGATAGTCCATTGTCGATATCTTTGCTACTTCAATGGATGGTAGCCTAGTCATTTTGGAAGGTAGTCTGTTGTCGATATTTTTGTTATTCCAATGGATGGTAGCCTTGTCATTATGGAAGGTAGTCAGTTGTCGTGATTTTTATTACTCCAACAGATGGTAGCCTTGTCATTATGGAGGGTAGTATGTTGTCGATATCTTTGTTACTCCAATGGATGTTAGCCCTGTCATTATGGAAGGTATTTTGTTGTCGATATTTTTGTTACTCTAAGGGATGGTAGCCTTGTCATTATGGAAGGTAGTGTGGTGTCGATATTTTTGTTATTCCAATGGATAGTAGCCTTGTAATTATGGAAGGTAGTTTGTTGTCGTGATTTTTGTTACTCCAATGGATGGTAGCCTTGCTATTATGGAAGGTAGTCTATTGTCGAGATTTTTGTTACTACAATGGATGCTAGCCTTGTCATTATGGAAGGTACGCTGTTTTCGAGATATTTGTTACTACAATGGATTGTAGCCTTGTCATTATGGAAGGTAGTGTGTTGTCGATATCATTGTTACTCTAATGGATGGTAGCCTAGTCATTATGGAAGGTAGTCTGTTGTTGAGATTTTTGTAACTCCAATGGATGGTAGCGTTGTCATTATGGAAGGTAGTATGTTGTCGAGATTTTTTATACTCCAATGGATTGTATCCTTGTCATTATGGAAGGTATTCTCTTGTGGATATTTTTGTTACTCAAATTATGGTACCCTTGTCATTGTGGAAGGTAGTCTACTATCGAGATTTTTGTTACTCCAATGGATGGTATCCTTGTTATTATGGAAGGTAGTCTCTTGTCGAGATTTTTGTTATTCCAATGGATGGTATCCTTGTCATTATGAAAGATAGTCCATTGTCGATATCTTTGTTACTCCAATGGATGGTAGCCTAGTCATTATGGAAGGTAGTCTGTTGTTGATATTTTTGTTATTCCAATGGATGGTAGCCTTGTCATTATGGAAGGTAGTCAGTTGTCGTGATTTTTATTACTCCAACAGATGGTATCCTTGTCATTATGAAGGGTAGTATGTTGTCGATTTCTTTGTTACTCCAATGGATGGTAGCCCTGTCATTATGGAAGGTATTCTGTTGTCGATATTTTTGTTACTCTAAGGGATGGTTGCCTTGTCATTATGGAAGTTAGTGTGGTGTCGATATTTTTGTTATTCCAATGGATAGTAGCCTTGTAATTATGGAAGGTATTCTATTGTCGTGATTTTTGTTACTCCAATGGATGGTAGCCTTGCCATTATGGAAGGTAGTCTATTGTCGAGATTTTTGTTACTACAATGGATGGTAGCCTTGTCATTATGGAAGGTACTCTGTTTTCGAGATTTTTGTTGCTACAATGGATTATAGCCTGTTCATTATGGAATGTAGTTTATTGTCGATATCATTTTTACTCCAATGGATGGTAGCCTAGTCTTTATGGAAGGTAGTCTGTTGTTGAGATTTTTGTTACTCCAATGGATGGTAGCCTTGTCATTATGGAAGGTAGTATGTTGTCGAGATTTTTTATACTCCAATGGATTGTAGCCTTGTCATTATGGAAGGTATTCTCTTGTGGATATTTTTGTTACTCCAATTATGGTACCCTTGTCATTATGAAAGATAGTCCGTTGTCGATATCTTTGCTACTTCAATGGATGGTAGCCTAGTCATTTTGGAAGGTAGTATGTTGTCGAGATTTTTGTTATTCCAATGGATGGTAGCCTTGTCATTATGGAAGGTAGTCAGTTGTCGTGATTTTTATTACTCCAACAGATGGTAGCCTTGTCATTATGGAGGGTAGTATGTTGTCGATATATTTGTTACTCCAATGGATGTTAGCCCTGTCATTATGGAAGGTATTCTGTTGTCGATATTTTTGTTACTCTAAGGGATGGTAGCCTTGTCATTATGGAAGGTAGTGTGGTGTCGATATTTTTGTTATTCCAATGGATAGTAGCCTTGTCATTATGGAAAGTAGTCTACTATCGAGATTTTTGTTACTCCAATGGATGGTATCCTTGTTATTATGGAAGGTAGTCTCTTGTCGAGATTTTTGTTATTCCAATGGATGGTATCCTTGTCATTATGAAAGATAGTCCATTGTCGATATCTTTGTTACTCCAATGGATGGTAGCCTAGTCATTATGGAAGGTAGTCTGTTGTTGATATTTTTGTTATTCCAATGGATGGTAGCCTTGTCATTATGGAAGGTAGTCAGTTGTCGTGATTTTTATTACTCCAACAGATGGTATCCTTGTCATTATGAAGGGTAGTATGTTGTCGATATCTTTGTTACTCCAATGGATGGTAGCCCTGTCATTATGGAAGGTATTCTGTTGTCGATATTTTTGTTACTCTAAGGGATGGTGGCCTTGTCATTATGGAAGGTAGTGTGGTGTCGATATTTTTGTTATTCCAATGGATAGTAGCCTTGTAATTATGGAAGGTAGTCTATTGTCGTGATTTTTGTTACTCCAATGGATGGTAGCCTTGCCATTATGGAAGGTAGTCTATTGTCGAGATTTTTGTTACTACAATGGATGGTAGCCTTGTCATTATGGAAGGTACTCTGTTTTCGAGATTTTTGTTACTACAATGGATTGTAGCCTTGTCATTATGGAAGGTAGTTTGTTGTCGATATCATTGTTACTCCTATGGATGGTAGCCTAATCATTATGGAAGGGAGTCTGTTGTTGAGATTTTTGTTACTCCAATGGATGGTAGCCTTGTCATTATGGAAGGTAATATGTTGTCGAGATTTTTTATACTCCAATGGATTGTAGCCTTGTCATTATGGAAGGTATTCTCTTGTGGATATTTTTGTTACTCCAATTATGGTACCCTTGTCATTATGGAAGGTAGTCTGCTATCGAGATTTTTGTTACTCCAATGGATGGTATCCTTGTCATTATGGAAGGTAGTCTCTTGTCGAGATTTTTGTTATTCCAATGGATGGTATCCTTGTCATTATGAAAGATAGTCCATTGTCGATATCTTTGCTACTTCAATGGATGGTAGCCTAGTCATTTTGGAAGGTAGTCTGTTGTCGAGATTTTTGTTATTCCAATGGATGCTAGCCTTGTCATTATGGAAGGTAGTCAGTTGTCGTGATTTTTATTACTCCAACAGATGGTAGCCTTGTCATTATGGAGGGTAGTATGTTGTCGATATCTTTGTTACTCCAATGGATGTTAGCCCTGTCATTATGGAAGGTATTCTGTTGTCGATATTTTTGTTACTCTAAGGGATGGTAGCCTTGTCATTATGGAAGGTAGTGTGGTGTCGATATTTTTGTTATTCCAATGGATAGTAGCCTTGTAATTATGGAAGGTAGTTTGTTGTCGTGATTTTTGTTACTCCAATGGATGGTAGCCTTGCTATTATGGAAGGTAGTCTATTGTCGAGATTTTTGTTACTACAATGGATGGTAGCCTTATCATTATGGAAGGTACGCTGTTTTCGAGATTTTTGTTACTACAATGGATTGTAGCCTTGTCATTATGGAAGGTAGTGTGTTGTCGATATCATTGTTACTCTAATGGATGGTAGCCTAGTCATTATGGAAGGTAGTCTGTTGTTGAGATTTTTGTTACTACAATGGATGGTAGCCTTGTCATTATGGAAGGTAGTATGTTGTCGAGATTTTTTATACTCCAATGGATTGTAGCCTTGTCATTATGGAAGGTATTCTCTTGTGGATATTTTTGTTACTCAAATTATGGTACCCTTGTCATTATGGAAGGTAGTCTACTATCGAGATTTTTGTTACTCCAATGGATGGTATCCTTGTTATTATGGAAGGTAGTCTCTTGTCGAGATTTTTGTTATTCCAATGGATGGTATCCTTGTCATTATGAAAGATAGTCCATTGTCGATATCTTTGTTACTCCAATGGATGGTAGCCTAGTCATTATGGAAGGTAGTCTGTTGTTGATATTTTTGTTATTCCAATGGATGGTAGCCTTGTCACTATGGAAGGTAGTCAGTTGTCGTGATTTTTATTACTCCAACAGATGGTATCCTTGTCATTATGAAGGGTAGTATGTTGTCGATATCTTTGTTACTCCAATGGATGGTAGCCCTGTCATTATGGAAGGTATTCTGTTGTCGATATTTTTGTTACTCTAAGGGATGGTGGCCTTGTCATTATGGAAGTTAGTGTGGTGTCGATATTTTTGTTATTCCAATGGATAGTAGCCTTGTAATTATGGAAGGTAGTCTATTGTCGTGATTTTTGTTACTCCAATGGATGGTAGCCTTGCCATTATGGAAGGTAGTCTATTGTCGAGATTTTTGTTACTACAATGGATGGTAGCCTTGTCATTATGGAAGGTACTCTGTTTTCGAGATTTTTGTTACTACAATGGATTATAGCCTTGTCATTATGGAATGTAGTTTATTGTTGATATCATTTTTACTCCAATGGATGGTAGCCTAGTCTTTATGGAAGGTAGTCTGTTGTTGAGATTTTTGTTACTCCAATGGATGGTAGCCTTGTCATTATGGAAGGTAGTATGTTGTCGAGATTTTTTATACTCCAATGGATTGTAGCCTTGTCATTATGGAAGGTATTCTCTTGTGGATATTTTTGTTACTCCAATTATGGTACCCTTGTCATTATGAAAGGTAGTCTACTGTCGATATCTTTGCTACTTCAATGGATGGTAGCCTAGTCATTTTGGAAGGTAGTATGTTGTCGAGATTTTTGTTATTCCAATGGATGGTAGCCTTGTCATTATGGAAGGTAGTCAGTTGTCGTGATTTTTATTACTCCAACAGATGGTAGCCTTGTCATTATGGAGGGTAGTATGTTGTCGATATCTTTGTTACTCCAATGGATGTTAGCCCTGTCATTATGGAAGGTATTCTGTTGTCGATATTTTTGTTACTCCAACAGATGGTAGCCTTGTCATTATGGAAGGTAGTATGTTATCGATATCTTTGTTACTCCAATGGATGTTAGCCCTGTCATTATGGAAGGTATTCTGTTGTCGATATTTTTGTTACTCTAAGGGATGGTAGCCTTGTCATTATGGAAGGTAGTGTGGTGTCGATATTTTTGTTATTCCAATGGATAGTAGCCTTGTAATTATGGAAGGTAGTCTGTTGTCGTGATTTTTGTTACTCCAATGGATTGTAGCCTTGCCATTATGGAAGGTAGTCTATTGTCGAGATTTTTGTTACTACAATGGATGGTAGCCTTGTCATTATGGAAGGTACGCTGTTTTCGATATTTTTGTTACTACAATGGATTGTAGCCTTGTCATTATGGAAGGTAGTTTGTTGTCGATATCATTGTTACTCCAATGGATGGTAGCCTAGTCATTAAGGAAGGTAGTCTGTTGTTGAGATTTTTGTTACTCCAATGGATGGTAGCCTTGTCATTATGGAAGGTAATATGTTGTCGAGATTTTTTATACTCCAATGGATTGTAGCCTTGTCATTATGGAAGGTATTCTCTTGTGGATATTTTTGTTACTCCAATTATGGTACCCTTGTCATTATGGAAGGTAGTCTGCTATCGAGATTTTTGTTATTCCAATGGATGGTATCCTTTTCATTATGGAAGGTAGTCTCTTGTCGAGATTTTTGCTAGTCCAATGGATGGTATCCTTGTCATTATGAAAGATAGTCCATTGTCGATATCTTTGCTACTTCAATGGATGGTAGCCTAGTCATTTTGGAAGGTAGTCTGTTGTCGAGATTTTTGTTATTCCAATGGATGGTAGCCTTGTCATTATGGAAGGTAGTCAGTTGTCGTGATTTTTATTATTCCAAGAGATGGTAGCCTTGTCATTATGGAGGGTAGTATGTTGTTGATATCTTTGTTACTCCAATGGATGTTAGCCCTGTCATTATGGAAAGTATTTTGTTGTCGATATTTTTGTTACTCTAAGGGATGGTAGCCTTGTCATTATGGAAGGTAGTGTGGTGTCGATATTTTTGTTATTCCAATGGATAGTAGCCTTGTAATTATGGAAGGTAGTTTGTTGTCGTGATTTTTGTTACTCCAATGGATGGTAGCCTTGCTATTATGGAAGGTAGTCTATTGTCGAGATTTTTGTTACTACAATGGATGGTAGCCTTGTCATTATGGAAGGTACGCTGTTTTCGAGATTTTTGTTACTACAATGGATTGTAGCCTTGTCATTATGGAAGGTAGTGTGTTGTCGATATCATTGTTACTCTAATGGATGGTAGCCTAGTCATTATGGAAGGTAGTCTATTGTTGATATTTTTGTTACTCCAATGGATGGTAGCCTTGTCATTATGGAAGGTAGTATGTTGTCGAGATTTTTTATACTCCAATGGATTGTAGCCTTTTCATTATGGAAGGTATTCTCTTGTGGATATTTTTGTTACTCAAATTATGGTACCCTTGTCATTATGGAAGGTAGTCTACTATCGAGATTTTTGTTACTCCAATGGATGGTATCCTTGTTATTATGGAAGGTAGTCTCTTGTCGAGATTTTTGTTATTCCAATGGATGGTATCCTTGTCATTATGAAAGATAGTCTGTTGTCGATATCTTTACTACTTCAATGGATGGTAGCCTAGTCATTTTGGAAGGTAGTCTGTTGTTGAGATTTTTGTTATTCCAATGGATGGTAGCCTTGTCATTATGGAAGGTAGTCAGTTGTCGTGATTTTTATTACTCCAACAGATCGTAGCCTTGTCATTATGGAGGGTAGTATGTTGTCGATATCTTTGTTACTCCAATGGATGTTAGCCCTGTCATTATGGAAGGTATGCTGTTGTCGATATTTTTGTTACTCTAAGGGATGGTAGCCTTGTCATTATGGAAGGTAGTGTGGTGTCGATATTTTTGTTATTCCAATGGAAAGTAGCCTTGTAATTATTTAAGGAAGTCTGTTGTCGTGATTTTTGTTACTCCAATGGATGGTAGCCTTGCCATTATGGAAGGTAGTCTATTGTCGAGATTTTTGTTAGTATAATGGATGGTAGACTTGTCATTATGGAAGGTACTCGGTTTTCAAGATTTTTATTACTACAATGGATTGTAGCCTTTTCATTATGGAAGGTAGTTTATTGTCGATATCATTTTTACTCCAATGGATGGTAGCCTAGTCATTATGGAAGGTATTATGTTTTTGAGATTTTTGTTACTCCAATGGATGGTAGCCTTGTCATTATGGAAGGTAGTCTGTTGTCAAGATTTTTGTTACTGCAATGGATGGTAGCCTTGTCATTATTGAAGGTAGTCTATTGTCGAGATTTTTGTTACTACAATGGATGGTAGCCTTGTCATTATGGAAGGTACGCTGTTTTCGATATTTTTGTTACTACAATGGATTGTAGCCTTGTCATTATGGAAGGTAGTTTGTTGTCGATATCATTGTAACTCCAATGGATGGTAGCCTAGTCATTATGGAAGGTAGTCTGTTGTTTAGATTTTTGTTACTCCAATGGAAGGTAGCCTTGTCATTATGGAAGGTAGTATGTTGTCGAGATTTTTGTTATTCCACTGGATGGTATCCCTGTCATTATGGAAGGTAGTCTCTTGTCGAGATTTTTGTTATTCCAATGGATGGTATCCTTGTCATTATGAAAGATAGTCCATTGTCGATATCTTTGTTACTCCAATGGATGGTAGCCTAGTCATTATGGAAGGTAGTCTGTTGTTGATATTTTTGTTATTCCAATGGATGGTAGCCTTGTCATTATGGAAGGTAGTCAGTTGTCGTGATTTTTATTACTCCAACAGATGGTATCCTTGTCATTATGAAGGGTAGTATGTTGTCGATATCTTTGTTACTCCAATGGATGGTAGCCCTGTCATTATGGAAGGTATTCTGTTGTCGATATTTTTGTTACTCTAAGGGATGGTGGCCTTGTCATTATGGAAGTTTGTGTGGTGTCGATATTTTTGTTATTCCAATGGATAGTAGCCTTGTAATTATGGAAGGTAGTCTATTGTCGTGATTTTTGTTACTCCAATGGATGGTAGCCTTGCCATTATGGAAGGTAGTCTATTGTCGAGATTTTTGTTACTACAATGGATGGTAGCCTTGTCATTATGGAAGGTACTCTGTTTTCGAGATTTTTGTTACTACAATGGATTATAGCCTTGTCATTATGGAATTTAGTTTATTGTCGATATCATTTTTACTCCAATGGATGGTAGCCTAGTCTTTATGGAAGGTAGTCTGTTGTTGAGATTTTTGTTACTCCTATGGATGGTAGCCTTGTCATTATGGAAGGTAGTATGTTGTCGAGATTTTTTATACTCCAATGGATTGTAGCCTTGTCATTATGGAAGGTATTCTCTTTGGATATTTTTGTTACTCAAATTATGGTACCCTTGTCATTATGGAAGGTAGTCTACTATCGAGATTTTTGTTACTCCAATGGATGGTATCCTTGTCATTATGGATGGTAGCCTCTTGTCGAGATTTTTGTTATTCCAATGGATGGTATCCTTGTCATTATGAAAGATAGTCTGTTGTTGATATCTTTACTACTTCAATGGATGGTAGCCTAGTCATTTTGGAAGGTAGTCTGTTGTTGAGATTTTTGTTATTCCAATGGATGGTAGCCTTGTCATTATGGAAGGTAGTCAGTTGTCGTGATTTTTATTACTCCAACAGATGGTATCCTTGTCATTATGAAGGGTAGTATGTTGTCGATATCTTTGTTACTCCAATGGATGGTAGCCCTGTCATTATGGAAGGTATTCTGTTGTCGATATTTTTGTTACTCTAAGGGATGGTGGCCTTGTCATTATGGAAGTTTGTGTGGTGTCGATATTTTTGTTATTCCAATGGATAGTAGCCTTGTAATTATGGAAGGTAGTCTATTGTCGTGATTTTTGTTACTCCAATGGATGGTAGCCTTGCCATTATGGAAGGTAGTCTATTGTCGAGATTTTTGTTACTACAATGGATGGTAGCCTTGTCATTATGGAAGGTACTCTGTTTTCGAGATTTTTGTTACTACAATGGATTATAGCCTTGTCATTATGGAATTTAGTTTATTGTCGATATCATTTTTACTCCAATGGATGGTAGCCTAGTCTTTATGGAAGGTAGTCTGTTGTTGAGATTTTTGTTACTCCTATGGATGGTAGCCTTGTCATTATGGAAGGTAGTATGTTGTCGAGATTTTTTATACTCCAATGGATTGTAGCCTTGTCATTATGGAAGGTATTCTCTTTGGATATTTTTGTTACTCAAATTATGGTACCCTTGTCATTATGGAAGGTAGTCTACTATCGAGATTTTTGTTACTCCAATGGATGGTATCCTTGTCATTATGGATGGTAGCCTCTTGTCGAGATTTTTGTTATTCCAATGGATGGTATCCTTGTCATTATGAAAGATAGTCTGTTGTTGATATCTTTACTACTTCAATGGATGGTAGCCTAGTCATTTTGGAAGGTAGTCTGTTGTTGAGATTTTTGTTATTCCAATGGATGGTAGCCTTGTCATTATGGAAGGTAGTCAGTTGTCGTGATTTTTATTACTCCAACAGATGGTATCCTTGTCATTATGAAGGGTAGTATGTTGTCGATATCTTTGTTACTCCAATGGATGGTAGCCCTGTCATTATGGAAGGTATTCTGTTGTCGATATTTTTGTTACTCTAAGGGATGGTGGCCTTGTCATTATGGAAGTTTGTGTGGTGTCGATATTTTTGTTATTCCAATGGATAGTAGCCTTGTAATTATGGAAGGTAGTCTATTGTCGTGATTTTTGTTACTCCAATGGATGGTAGCCTTGCCATTATGGAAGGTAGTCTATTGTCGAGATTTTTGTTACTACAATGGATGGTAGCCTTGTCATTATGGAAGGTACTCTGTTTTCGAGATTTTTGTTACTACAATGGATTATAGCCTTGTCATTATGGAATGTAGTTTATTGTCGATATCATTTTTACTCCAATGGATGGTAGCCTAGTCTTTATGGAAGGTAGTCTGTTGTTGAGATTTTTGTTACTCCAATGGATGGTAGCCTTGTCATTATGGAAGGTAGTATGTTGTCGAGATTTTTTATACTCCAATGGATTGTAGCCTTGTCATTATGGAAGGTATTCTATTTGGATATTTTTGTTACTCAAATTATGGTACCCTTGTCATTATGGAAGGTAGTCTACTATCGAGATTTTTGTTACTCCAATGGATGGTATCCTTGTCATTATGGATGGTAGCCTCTTGTCGAGATTTTTGTTATTCCAATGGATGGTATCCTTGTCATTATGAAAGATAGTCTGTTGTTGATATCTTTACTACTTCAATGGATGGTAGCCTAGTCATTTTGGAAGGTAGTCTGTTGTTGAGATTTTTGTTATTCCAATGGATGGTAGCCTTGTCATTATGGAAGGTAGTCAGTTGTCGTGATTTTTATTACTCCAACAGATGGTAGCCTTGTCATTATGGAGGGTAGTATGTTATCGATATCTTTGTTACTCCAATGGATGTTAGCCCTGTCATTATGGAAGGTATTCTGTTGTCGATATTTTTGTTACTCTAAGGGATGGTAGCCTTGTCATTATGGAAGGTAGTGTGGTGTCGATATTTTTGTTATTCCAATGGATAGTAGCCTTGTAATTATGGAAGGTAGTCTGTTGTCGTGATTTTTGTTACTCCAATGGATGGTAGCCTTGCCATTATGGAAGGTAGTCTATTGTCGAGATTTTTGTTACTACAATGGATGGTAGCCTTGTCATTATGGAAGGTACGCTGTTTTCGATATTTTTGTTACTACAATGGATTGTAGCCTTGTCATTATGGAAGGTAGTTTGTTGTCGATATCATTGTTACTCCAATGGATGGTAGCAGAGTCATTAAGGAAGGTAGTCTGTTGTTGAGATTTTTGTTACTCCAATGGATGGTAGCCTTGTCATTATGGAAGGTAATATGTTGTCGAGATTTTTTATACTCCAATGGATTGTAGCCTTGTCATTATGGAAGGTATTCTCTTGTGGATATTTTTGTTACTCCAATTATGGTACCCTTGTCATTATGGAAGGTAGTCTGCTATCGAGATTTTTGTTACTCCAATGGATGGTATCCTTTTCATTATGGAAGGTAGTCTCTTGTCGAGATTTTTGCTAGTCCAATGGATGGTATCCTTGTCATTATGAAAGATAGTCCATTGTCGATATCTTTGCTACTTCAATGGATGGTAGCCTAGTCATTTTGGAAGGTAGTCTGTTGTCGAGATTTTTGTTATTCCAATGGATGGTAGCCTTGTCATTATGGAAGGTAGTCAATTGTCGTGATTTTTATTATTCCAACAGATGGTAGCCTTGTCATTATGGAGGGTAGTATGTTATCGATATCTTTGTTACTCCAATGGATGTTAGCCCTGTCATTATGGAAGGTATTCTGTTGTCGATATTTTTGTTACTCTAAGGGATGGTAGCCTTGTCATTATGGAAGGTAGTGTGGTGTCGATATTTTTGTTATTCCAATGGATAGTAGCCTTGTAATTATGGAAGGTAGTCTGTTGTCGTGATTTTTGTTACTCCAATGGATGGTAGCCTTGCCATTATGGAAGGTAGTCTATTGTCGAGATTTTTGTTACTACAATGGATGGTAGCCTTGTCATTATGGAAGGTACGCTGTTTTCGATATTTTTGTTACTACAATGGATTGTAGCCTTGTCATTATGGAAGGTAGTTTGTTGTCGATATCATTGTTACTCCAATGGATGGTAGCAGAGTCATTAAGGAAGGTAGTCTGTTGTTGAGATTTTTGTTACTCCAATGGATGGTAGCCTTGTCATTATGGAAGGTAATATGTTGTCGAGATTTTTTATACTCCAATGGATTGTAGCCTTGTCATTATGGAAGGTATTCTCTTGTGGATATTTTTGTTACTCCAATTATGGTACCCTTGTCATTATGGAAGGTAGTCTGCTATCGAGATTTTTGTTACTCCAATGGATGGTATCCTTTTCATTATGGAAGGTAGTCTCTTGTCGAGATTTTTGCTAGTCCAATGGATGGTATCCTTGTCATTATGAAAGATAGTCCATTGTCGATATCTTTGCTACTTCAATGGATGGTAGCCTAGTCATTTTGGAAGGTAGTCTGTTGTCGAGATTTTTGTTATTCCAATGGATGGTAGCCTTGTCATTATGGAAGGTAGTCAATTGTCGTGATTTTTATTATTCCAACAGATGGTAGCCTTGTCATTATGGAGGGTAGTATGTTGTTGATATCTTTGTTACTCCAATGGATGTTAGCCCTGTCATTATGGAAAGTATTCTGTTGTCGATATTTTTGTTACTCTAAGGGATGGTAGCCTTGTCATTATGGAAGGTAGTGTGGTGTCGATATTTTTGTTATTCCAATGGATAGTAGCCTTGTAATTATGGAAGGTAGTTTGTTGTCGTGATTTTTGTTACTCCAATGGATGGTAGCCTTGCTATTATGGAAGGTAGTCTATTGTCGAGATTTTTGTTACTACAATGGATGGTAGCCTTGTCATTATTGAAGGTACGCTGTTTTCGAGATTTTTGTTACTACAATGGATTGTAGCCTTGTCATTATGGAAGGTAGTGTGTTGTCGATATCATTGTTACTCTAATGGATGGTAGCCTAGTCATTATGGAAGGTAGTCTGTTGTTGATATTTTTGTTACTCCAATGGATGGTAGCCTTGTCATTATGGAAGGTAGTATGTTGTCGAGATTTTTTATACTCCAATGGATTGTAGCCTTTTCATTATGGAAGGTATTCTCTTGTGGATATTTTTGTTACTCAAATTATGGTACCCTTGTCATTATGGAAGGTAGTCTACTATCGAGATTTTTGTTACTCCAATGGATGGTATCCTTGTTATTATGGAAGGTAGTCTCTTGTCGAGATTTTTGTTATTCCAATGGATGGTATCCTTGTCATTATGAAAGATAGTCTGTTGTCGATATCTTTACTACTTCAATGGATGGTAGCCTAGTCATTTTGGAAGGTAGTCTGTTGTTGAGATTTTTGTTATTCCAATGGATGGTAGCCTTGTCATTATGGAAGGTAGTCAGTTGTCGTTATTTTTATTACTCCAACAGATCGTAGCCTTGTCATTATGGAGGGTAGTATGTTGTCGATATCTTTGTTACTCCAATGGATGTTAGCCCTGTCATTATGTAAGGTATTCTGTTGTCGATATTTTTGTTACTCTAAGGGATGGTAGCCTTGTCATTATGGAAGGTAGTGTGGTGTCGATATTTTTGTTATTCCAATGGAAAGTAGCCTTGTAATTATTTAAGGAAGTCTGTTGTCGTGATTTTTGTTACTCCAATGGATGGTAGCCTTGCCATTATGGAAGGTAGTCTATTGTCGAGATTTTTGTTAGTATAATGGATGGTAGACTTGTCATTATGGAAGGTACTCGGTTTTCAAGATTTTTGTTACTACAATGGATTGTAGCCTTTTCATTATGGAAGGTAGTTTATTGTCGATATCATTTTTACTCCAATGGATGGTAGCCTGGTCATTATGGAAGGTATTCTGTTTTTGAGATTTTTGTTACTCCAATGGATGGTAGCCTTGTCATTATGGAAGGTAGTCTGTTGTCAAGATTTTTGTTACGGCAATGGATGGTAGCCTTGTCATTATTGAAGGTAGTCTATTGTCGAGATTTTTGTTACTACAATGGATGGTAGCCTTGTCATTATGGAAGGTACGCTGTTTTCGATATTTTTGTTACTACAATGGATTGTAGCCTTGTCATTATGGAAGGTAGTTTGTTGTCGATATCATTGTAACTCCAATGGATGGTAGCCTAGTCATTATGGAAGGTAGTCTGTTGTTTAGATTTTTGTTACTCCAATGGAAGGTAGCCTTGTCATTATGGAAGGTAGTATGTTGTCGAGATTTTTGTTATTCCATTGGATGGTATCCCTGTCATTATGGAAGGTAGTCTCTTGTCGAGATTTTTGTTATTCCAATGGATGGTATCCTTGTCATTATGAAAGATAGTCCATTGTCGATATCTTTGTTACTCCAATGGATGGTAGCCTTGTCATTATGGAAGGTAGTCTGTTGTTGAGATTTTTGTTATTCCAATGGATGGTAGCCTTGTCATTATGGAAGGTAGTCTGTTGTTGAGATTTTTATTACTCCAACAGATGGTATCCTTGTCATTATGAAGGGTAGTATGTTGTCGATATCTTTGTTACTCCAATGGATGGTAGCCCTGTCATTATGGAAGGTATTCTGTTGTCGATATTTTTGTTACTCTAAGGGATGGTGGCCTTGTCATTATGGAAGTTAGTGTGGTGTCGATATTTTTGTTATTCCAATGGATAGTAGCCTTGTAATTATGGAAGGTAGTCTATTGTCGTGATTTTTGTTACTCCAATGGATGGTAGCCTTGCCATTATGGAAGGTAGTCTATTGTCGAGATTTTTGTTACTACAATGGATGGTAGCCTTGTCATTATGGAAGGTACCCTGTTTTCGAGATTTTTGCAACTACAATGGATTATAGCCTTGTCATTATGGAATGTAGTTTATTGTCGATATCATTTTGACTCCAATGGATGGTAGCCTAGTCATTATGGAAGGTAGTCTGTTGTTGAGATTTTTGTTACTCCAATGGATGGTAGCCTTGTCATTATGGAAGGTAGTATGTTGTCGAGATTTTTTATACTCCAATGGATTGTAGCCTTGTCATTATTGAAGGTATTCTCTTGTGGATATTTTTGTTACTCAAATTATGGTACCCTTGTCATTATGGAAGGTAGTCTACTATCGAGATTTTTGTTACTCCAATGGATGGTATCCTTGTCATTATGGAAGGTAGTCTCTTGTCGAGATTTTTGTTATTCCAATGGATGGTATACTTGTCATTATGAAAGATAGTCTGTTGTCGATATCTTTACTACTTCAATGGATGGTAGCCTAGTCATTTTGGAAGGTAGTCTGTTGTCGAGATTTTTGTTATTCTAATGGATGGTAGCCTTGTCATTATGGAAGGTAGTCAGTTGTCGTGATTTTTATTATTCCAACAGATGGTAGCCTTGTCATTATGGAGGGTAGTATGTTGTTGATATCTTTGTTACTCCAATGGATGTTGGCCCTGTCATTATGGAAGGTATTCTGTTGTCGATATTTTTGTTACTCTAAGGGATGGTAGCGTTGTCATTATGGAAGGTAGTGTGGTGTCGATATTTTTGTTATTCAAATGGAAAGTAGCCTTGTAATTATGGAAGGTAGTCTGTTGTCGTGATTTTTGTTACTCCAATGGATGGTAGCCTTGCTATTATGGAAGGTAGTCTATTGTCGAGATTTTTGTTACTACAATGGATGGTAGCCTTGTCATTATGGAAGGTACGCTGTTTTCGAGATTTTTGTTACTACAATGGATTGTAGCCTTGTCATTATGGAAGGTCGTGTGTTGTCGATATCATTGTTACTCTAATGGATGGTAGCCTAGTCATTATGGAAGGTAGTCTGTTGTTGATATTTTTGTTACTCCAATGGATGGTAGCCTTGTCATTATGGAAGGTAGTATGTTGTCGAGATTTTTTATACTCCAATGGATTGTAGCCTAGTCATTATGGAAGGTATTCTCTTGTGGATATTTTTGTTACTCAAATTTTGGTACCCTTGTCATTATGGAAGGAAGTCTACTATCGAGATTATTGTTACTCCAATGGATGGTATCCTTGTTATTATGGAAGGTAGTCTATTGTCGAGATTTTTGTTACTACAATGGATGGTAGCCTTGTCATTATGGAAGGTACGCTGTTTTCGATATTTTTGTTACTACAATGGATTGTAGCCTTGTCATTATGGAAGGTAGTTTGTTGTCGATATCATTGTAACTCCAATGGATGGTAGCCTAGTCATTATGGAAGGTAGTCTGTTGTTTAGATTTTTGTTACTCCAATGGAAGGTAGCCTTGTCATTATGGAAGGTAGTATGTTGTCGAGATTTTTTTTATTCCAATGGATGGTATCCCTGTCATTATAGAAGGTAGTCTCTTGTCGAGATTTTTGTTATTCCAATGGATGGTATCCTTGTCATTATGAAAGATAGTCCATTGTCGATATCTTTGTTACTCCAATGGATGGTAGCCTAGTCATTATGGAAGGTAGTCTGTTGTCGAGATTTTTGTTATTCCAATGGATGGTAGCCTTGTCATTATGGAAGGTAGTCAGTTGTCGTGATTTTTATTACTCCAACAGATGGTATCCTTGTCATTATGAAGGGTAGTATGTTGTCGATATCTTTGTTACTCCAATGGATGGTAGCCTTGTCATTATGGAAGGTATTCTGTTTTCGATATTTTTGTTACTCTAAGGGATGGTAGCCTTGTCATTATGGAAGGTAGTGTGGTGTCGATATTTTTGTTATTCCAATGGATAGTAGCCTTGTAATTATGGAAGGTAGTCTATTGTCGTGATTTTTGTTACTCCAATGGATGGTAGCCTTGCCATTATGGAAGGTAGTCTATTGTCGAGATTTTTGTTACTACAATGGATGGTAGCCTTGTCATTATGGAAGGTACTCTGTTTTCGAGATTTTTGTTACTACAATGGATTATAGCCTTGTCATTATGGAATGTAGTTTATTGTCGATATCATTTTTACTTCAATGGATGGTAGCCTTGTCATTATGGAAGGTAGTCTGTTGTTGAGATTTTTGTTATTCCAATGGATGGCAGCCTTGTCATTATGGAAGGTAGTCTGTTGTTGAGATTTTTATTACTCCAACAGATGGTATCCTTGTCATTATGAAGGGTAGTATGTTGTCGATATCTTTGTTACTCCAATGGATGGTAGCCCTGTCATTATGGAAGGTATTCTGTTGTCGATATTTTTGTTACTCTAAGGGATGGTGGCCTTGTCATTATGGAAGTTAGTGTGGTGTCGATATTTTTGTTATTCCAATGGATAGTAGCCTTGTAATTATGGAAGGTAGTCTATTGTCGTGATTTTTGTTACTCCAATGGATGGTAGCCTTGCCATTATGGAAGGTAGTCTATTGTCGAGATTTTTGTTACTACAATGGATGGTAGCCTTGTCATTATGGAAGGTACCCTGTTTTCGAGATTTTTGCAACTACAATGGATTATAGCCTTGTCATTATGGAATGTAGTTTATTGTCGATATCATTTTGACTCCAATGGATGGTAGCCTAGTCATTATGGAAGGTAGTCTGTTGTTGAGATTTTTGTTACTCCAATGGATGGTAGCCTTGTCATTATGGAAGGTAGTATGTTGTCGAGATTTTTTATACTCCAATGGATTGTAGCCTTGTCATTATTGAAGGTATTCTCTTGTGGATATTTTTGTTACTCAAATTATGGTACCCTTGTCATTATGGAAGGTAGTCTACTATCGAGATTTTTGTTACTCCAATGGATGGTATCCTTGTCATTATGGAAGGTAGTCTCTTGTCGAGATTTTTGTTATTCCAATGGATGGTATCCTTGTCATTATGAAAGATAGTCTGTTGTCGATATCTTTACTACTTCAATGGATGGTAGCCTAGTCATTTTGGAAGGTAGTCTGTTGTCGAGATTTTTGTTATTCTAATGGATGGTAGCCTTGTCATTATGGAAGGTAGTCAGTTGTCGTGATTTTTATTATTCCAACAGATGGTAGCCTTGTCATTATGGAGGGTAGTATGTTGTTGATATCTTTGTTACTCCAATGGATGTTGGCCCTGTCATTATGGAAGGTATTCTGTTGTCGATATTTTTGTTACTCTAAGGGATGGTAGCGTTGTCATTATGGAAGGTAGTGTGGTGTCGATATTTTTGTTATTCAAATGGAAAGTAGCCTTGTAATTATGGAAGGTAGTCTGTTGTCGTGATTTTTGTTACTCCAATGGATGGTAGCCTTGCTATTATGGAAGGTAGTCTATTGTCGAGATTTTTGTTACTACAATGGATGGTAGCCTTGTCATTATGGAAGGTACGCTGTTTTCGAGATTTTTGTTACTACAATGGATTGTAGCCTTGTCATTATGGAAGGTCGTGTGTTGTCGATATCATTGTTACTCTAATGGATGGTAGCCTAGTCATTATGGAAGGTAGTCTGTTGTTGATATTTTTGTTACTCCAATGGATGGTAGCCTTGTCATTATGGAAGGTAGTATGTTGTCGAGATTTTTTATACTCCAATGGATTGTAGCCTAGTCATTATGGAAGGTATTCTCTTGTGGATATTTTTGTTACTCAAATTTTGGTACCCTTGTCATTATGGAAGGAAGTCTACTATCGAGATTATTGTTACTCCAATGGATGGTATCCTTGTTATTATGGAAGGTAGTCTATTGTCGAGATTTTTGTTACTACAATGGATGGTAGCCTTGTCATTATGGAAGGTACGCTGTTTTCGATATTTTTGTTACTACAATGGATTGTAGCCTTGTCATTATGGAAGGTAGTTTGTTGTCGATATCATTGTAACTCCAATGGATGGTAGCCTAGTCATTATGGAAGGTAGTCTGTTGTTTAGATTTTTGTTACTCCAATGGAAGGTAGCCTTGTCATTATGGAAGGTAGTATGTTGTCGAGATTTTTTTTATTCCAATGGATGGTATCCCTGTCATTATAGAAGGTAGTCTCTTGTCGAGATTTTTGTTATTCCAATGGATGGTATCCTTGTCATTATGAAAGATAGTCCATTGTCGATATCTTTGTTACTCCAATGGATGGTAGCCTAGTCATTATGGAAGGTAGTCTGTTGTCGAGATTTTTGTTATTCCAATGGATGGTAGCCTTGTCATTATGGAAGGTAGTCAGTTGTCGTGATTTTTATTACTCCAACAGATGGTATCCTTGTCATTATGAAGGGTAGTATGTTGTCGATATCTTTGTTACTCCAATGGATGGTAGCCCTGTCATTATGGAAGGTATTCTGTTGTCGATATTTTTGTTACTCTAAGGGATGGTAGCCTTGTCATTATGGAAGGTAGTGTGGTGTCGATATTTTTGTTATTCCAATGGATAGTAGCCTTGTAATTATGGAAGGTAGTCTATTGTCGTGATTTTTGTTACTCCAATGGATGGTAGCCTTGCCATTATGGAAGGTAGTCTATTGTCGAGATTTTTGTTACTACAATGGATGGTAGCCTTGTCATTATGGAAGGTACTCTGTTTTCGAGATTTTTGTTACTACAATGGATTATAGCCTTGTCATTATGGAATGTAGTTTATTGTCGATATCATTTTTACTTCAATGGATGGTAGCCTTGTCATTATGGAAGGTAGTCTGTTGTTGAGATTTTTGTTATTCCAATGGATGGTAGCCTTGTCATTATGGAAGGTAGTCTGTTGTTGAGATTTTTATTACTCCAACAGATGGTATCCTTGTCATTATGAAGGGTAGTATGTTGTCGATATCTTTGTTACTCCAATGGATGGTAGCCCTGTCATTATGGAAGGTATTCTGTTGTCGATATTTTTGTTACTCTAAGGGATGGTGGCCTTGTCATTATGGAAGTTAGTGTGGTGTCGATATTTTTGTTATTCCAATGGATAGTAGCCTTGTAATTATGGAAGGTAGTCTATTGTCGTGATTTTTGTTACTCCAATGGATGGTAGCCTTGCCATTATGGAAGGTAGTCTATTGTCGAGATTTTTGTTACTACAATGGATGGTAGCCTTGTCATTATGGAAGGTACCCTGTTTTCGAGATTTTTGTAACTACAATGGATTATAGCCTTGTCATTATGGAATGTAGTTTATTGTCGATATCATTTTGACTCCAATGGATGGTAGCCTAGTCATTATGGAAGGTAGTCTGTTGTTGAGATTTTTGTTACTCCAATGGATGGTAGCCTTGTCATTATGGAAGGTAGTATGTTGTCGAGATTTTTTATACTCCAATGGATTGTAGCCTTGTCATTATTGAAGGTATTCTCTTGTGGATATTTTTGTTACTCAAATTATGGTACCCTTGTCATTATGGAAGGTAGTCTACTATCGAGATTTTTGTTACTCCAATGGATGGTATCCTTGTCATTATGGAAGGTAGTCTCTTGTCGAGATTTTTGTTATTCCAATGGATGGTATCCTTGTCATTATGAAAGATAGTCTGTTGTCGATATCTTTACTACTTCAATGGATGGTAGCCTAGTCATTTTGGAAGGTAGTATGTTGTCGAGATTTTTGTTATTCTAATGGATGGTAGCCTTGTCATTATGGAAGGTAGTCAGTTGTCGTGATTTTTATTATTCCAACAGATGGTAGCCTTGTCATTATGGAGGGTAGTATGTTGTTGATATCTTTGTTACTCCAATGGATGTTGGCCCTGTCATTATGGAAGGTATTCTGTTGTCGATATTTTTGTTACTCTAAGGGATGGTAGCGTTGTCATTATGGAAGGTAGTGTGGTGTCGATATTTTTGTTATTCAAATGGAAAGTAGCCTTGTAATTATGGAAGGTAGTCTGTTGTCGTGATTTTTGTTACTCCAATGGATGGTAGCCTTGCTATTATGGAAGGTAGTCTATTGTCGAGATTTTTGTTACTACAATGGATGGTAGCCTTGTCATTATGGAAGGTACGCTGTTTTCGAGATTTTTGTTACTACAATGGATTGTAGCCTTGTCATTATGGAAGGTCGTGTGTTGTCGATATCATTGTTACTCTAATGGATGGTAGCCTAGTCATTATGGAAGGTAGTCTGTTGTTGATATTTTTGTTACTCCAATGGATGGTAGCCTTGTCATTATGGAAGGTAGTATGTTGTCGAGATTTTTTATACTCCAATGGATTGTAGCCTAGTCATTATGGAAGGTATTCTCTTGTGGATATTTTTGTTACTCAAATTTTGGTACCCTTGTCATTATGGAAGGAAGTCTACTATCGAGATTATTGTTACTCCAATGGATGGTATCCTTGTTATTATGGAAGGTAGTCTATTGTCGAGATTTTTGTTACTACAATGGATGGTAGCCTTGTCATTATGGAAGGTACGCTGTTTTCGATATTTTTGTTACTACAATGGATTGTAGCCTTGTCATTATGGAAGGTAGTTTGTTGTCGATATCATTGTAACTCCAATGGATGGTAGCCTAGTCATTATGGAAGGTAGTCTGTTGTTTAGATTTTTGTTACTCCAATGGAAGGTAGCCTTGTCATTATGGAAGGTAGTATGTTGTCGAGATTTTTTTTATTCCAATGGATGGTATCCCTGTCATTATAGAAGGTAGTCTCTTGTCGAGATTTTTGTTATTCCAATGGATGGTATCCTTGTCATTATGAAAGATAGTCCATTGTCGATATCTTTGTTACTCCAATGGATGGTAGCCTAGTCATTATGGAAGGTAGTCTGTTGTCGAGATTTTTGTTATTCCAATGGATGGTAGCCTTGTCATTATGGAAGGTAGTCAGTTGTCGTGATTTTTATTACTCCAACAGATGGTATCCTTGTCATTATGAAGGGTAGTATGTTGTCGATATCTTTGTTACTCCAATGGATGGTAGCCCTGTCATTATGGAAGGTATTCTGTTGTCGATATTTTTGTTACTCTAAGGGATGGTAGCCTTGTCATTATGGAAGGTAGTGTGGTGTCGATATTTTTGTTATTCCAATGGATAGTAGCCTTGTAATTATGGAAGGTAGTCTATTGTCGTGATTTTTGTTACTCCAATGGATGGTAGCCTTGCCATTATGGAAGGTAGTCTATTGTCGAGATTTTTGTTACTACAATGGATGGTAGCCTTGTCATTATGGAAGGTACTCTGTTTTCGAGATTTTTGTTACTACAATGGATTATAGCCTTGTCATTATGGAATGTAGTTTATTGTCGATATCATTTTTACTTCAATGGATGGTAGCCTAGTCATTATGGAAGGTAGTTTGTTGTTGAGATTTTTGTTACTCCAATGAATGGTAGCCTTGTCATTATGGAAGGTAGTTTGTTGTCAAGATTTTTGTTACTGCAATGGATGGTAGCCTTGTAATTATTGAAGGTAGTCTATTGTCGAGATTTTTTTTACTACAATGGATGGTAGCCTTGTCATTATGGAAGGTACGCTGTTTTCGAGATTTTTGTTACTACAATGGATTGTAGCCTTGTCATTATGGAAGGTAGTTTGTTGTCGATATCATTGTTACTCCAATGGTTGGTAGCCTAGTCATTATGGAAGGTAGTCTGTTGTTGAGATTTTTGTTACTCCAATGGATGGTAGCCTTGTCATTATGGAAGGTAGTATGTTGTCGAGATTTTTTATACTCAAATGGATTGTAGCCTTGTCATTATGGAAGGTAGTCTGTTGTATAGATTTCTGTTACTCCAATGGATGGTATCCTTGTCATTATGGAAGGTAGACTCTTGTCGAGATTTTTGTTATTCCAATGGATGGTATCCTTGTCATTATGAAAGATAGTCCGTTGTCGATATCTTTGCTACTTCAACGGATGGTAGCCTAGTCATTTTGGAAGCTAGTTTGTTGTCGAGATTTTTGTTATTCCAATGGATTGTAGCCTTGTCAATATGGAAGGTAGTCAGTTGTCGTGATTTTTATTACTCCAACAGATGGTAGCCTTGTCATTATGGAGGGTAGTATGTTGTCGATATCTTTGTTACTCCAATGGATGGTAGCCCTGTCATTATGGAAGGTATTATGTTGTCGATATTTTTGTTACTCTAAGGGATGGTAGCCTTGTGATTATGGAAGGTAGTGTGGTGTCGATATTTGTTTTATTCTAATGGATAGTAGCCTTGTAATTATGGAAGGTAGTCTGTTGTCGTGATTTTTGTTACTCCAATGGATGGTAGCCTTGCCATTATGGAAGGTAGTCTATTGTCGAGATTTTTGTTACTACAATGGATAGTAGCCTAGTCATTATGGAAGGTAGTCTATTGTTGAGATTTTTGTTACTCCAATGGATGGTAGCCTTGTCATTATGGAAGGTAGTCTGTTGTCAAGATTTTTGTTACTGCAATGGATGGTATCCTTGTCATTATTGAAGGTAGTCTATTGTCGAGATTTTTGTTACTCCAATGGATGGTAGCCTAGTCATTATGGAAGGTAGTCTGTTGTTGAGATTTTTGTTACTCCAATGGATGGTAGCCTTGTCATTATGGAAGGTAGTATGTTGTCGAGATTTTTGTTATTCCAATGGATGGTATCCCTGTCATTATGGAAGGTAGTCTCTTGTCGAGATTTTTTTTATTCCAATGGATGGTATCCTTGTCATTATGAAAGATAGTCAGTTGTCGATATCTTTGTTACTCCAATGGATGGTAGCCTAGTCATTATGGAAGGTAGTCTGTTGTCGAGATTTTTGTTATTCCAATGGATGGTAGCCTTGTCATTATGGAAGGTAGTCAGTTTTCGTGATTTTTATTACTCCAACGGATGGTAGCCTTGTCATTATGGAGGGTATGTTTTCAATATCTTTGTTACTCCAATGGATGGTAGCCCTGTCATTATGGAAGGTATTCTGTTGTCGAGATTTTTGTTACTCTAAGGGATGGTAGCCTTGTCATTATGGAAGGTAGTGCAGTGTCGATATTTTTGTTATTCCAATGGATGGTAGCCTTGTAATTATTGAAGGTAATCTATTGTCGTGATTCTTTTTACTCCAATGGATGGTAGCCTTGCATTATGGTAGGTAGTCTATTGTCAAGATTTTTGTTACTATAATGGATGGTAGCCTTGTCATTTTGGAAGGTACTCTGTTTTCGAGATTTTTATTACTACAATGGATTGTAGCCTTGTCATTATGGAAGGTAGTTGGTTGTCGATATCATTGTTACTCCAAGGGATGGTAGCCTAGTCATTATAGAAGGTAGTCTGTTGTTGAGCTTTTTGTTACTCCAATGGATGGTATCCTTGTCATTATGGAAGGTAGTCTATTGTCGAGATTTTTTATACTCCAATGGATTGTAGCCTTGTCATTATGGAAGGTAGTCTGTTGTATAGATTTCTGTTACTCCAATGGATGGTAGCCTTGTCATTATGGAAGGTATTTTGTTGTCGTGATTTTTGTTACTCCAATGGATGGTAGCCTTGCCATTATGGAAGGTAGTCTATTGTCGAGATTTTTGTTACTACAATGGATGGTATCCTTGTCATTATGGAAGGTACTCTATTTTCGAGATTTTTGTTACTACAATGGATTGTAGCCTTGTCATTATGGAAGGTAGTTTATTGTCGATATCATTTTTACTCCAATGGATGGTATCCTAGTCATTATGGAAGGTAGTCTGTTGTTGAGATTTTTGTTACTCCAATGGATGGTAGCCTTGTCATTATGGAAGGTAGTCTGTTGTCAAGATTTTTGTTACTGCAATGGATGGTAGCCTTGTCATTATTGAAGGTAGTTTATTGTCGAGATTTTTGTTACTACAATGGATGGTAGCCTTGTCATTATGGAAGGTACGCTGTTTTCGAGATTTTTGTTACTACAATGGATTGTAGCCTTGTCATTATGGAAGGTAGTTTGTTGTCGATATCATTGTTACTCCAATGGATGGTAGCCTAGTCATTATGGAAGGTAGTCTGTTAGTGAGATTTTTGTTACTCCAATGGATGGTAGCCTTGTCATTATGGAAGGTAGTATGTTGTACATATTTTTGTTATTCCAATGGATGGTATCCCTGTCATTATGGAAGGTAGTCACTTGTCGAGATTTTTGTTATTCCAATGGATGGTATCCTTGTCATTATGAAAGATAGTGCGTTGTCGATATCTTTGTTACTCCAATGGATGGTAGCCTAGTCATTATGGAAGGTAGTCTGTTGTCGAGATTTTTGTTATTCCAATGAATGGTAGCCTTGTCATTATGGAAGGTAGTCAGTTGTCGTGATTTTTATTACTCCAACTGATGATAGCCTTGTCATTATGGTGGGTATGTTGTCAATATCTTTGTTACTCCAATGGATGGTAGCCCTGTCATTATGGAAGGTATTATGTTGTCGAGATTTTTGTTACTCTAAGGGATGGTAGCCTTGTCATTATGGAAGGTAGTGTGGTGTCGATATTTTTGTTATTCCAATGGATGGTAGCCTTGTAATTATGGAAGGTATTCTGTTGTCGTGATTCTTGTTACTCTAATGGATGGTAGCCTTGCCATTATGGTAGGTAGTCTATTGTCGAGATTTTTTTTACTATAATGGATGGTAGCCTTGTCATTTTGGAAGGTTCTCTGTTTTCGAGATTTTTGTTACTACAATGGATTGTTGCCTTGTCATTTTGGAAGGTAGTTGGTTGTCGATATCATTGTTACTCTAAGGGATTGTAGCCTAGTCATTATGGAAGGTAGTATGTTGTCGAGATTTTTGTTATTCCAATGGATGGTATCCCTGTCATTATGGAAGGTAGTCTCTTGTCGAGATTTTTCTTATTCCAATGGATGGTATCCTTGTCATTAGAAAGATAGTCCATTGTCGATATCTTTGTTACTCCAATGGATGGTAGCCTAGTCATTATGGAAGGTAGTCTGTTGTTGAGATTTTTGTTATTCCAATGGATGGTAGCCTTGTCATTATGGAAGGTAGTCAGTTGTCGTGATTTTTATTACTCCAACGGATGGTAGCCTTGTCATTATGGAGGGTATGTTGTCAATATCTTTGTTACTCCAATGGATGGTAGCCCAGTCATTTTGGAAGGTATTCTGTTGTCGAGATTTTTGTTACTCTAAGGGATGGTAGCCTTGTCATTATGGATGGTAGTGTGTTGTCGATATTTTTGTTATTCCAATGGATGGTAGCCTTGTAATTATGGAAGGTAGTCTGTTGTCGAGATTCTTTTTACGCCAATGGATGGTAGCCTTGCATTATGGTAGGTAGTCTATTGTCGAGATTTTTGTTACTATAATGGATGGTAGCCTTGTCATTTTGGAAGGTACTCTGTTATCGAGATTTTTGTTACTACAATGGATTGTAGGCTTGTCATTATGGAAGGTAGTTGGTTGTCGATATCATTGTTATTCCAAGGGATGGTAGCCTAGTCATTATGGAAGGTAGTCTGTTGTTGAGTTTTTTGTTACTCCAATGGATGGTAGCCTTGTCATTATGGAAGGTAGTCTGTTGTCAAGAATTTTGTTACTCCAATGGATGGTAGCCTTTTCATTAATGAAGGTAGTCTATTGTCGAGATTTTTGTTACTACAATGGATGGTAGCCTTGTCATTATGGAAGGTACGCTATTTTCGAGATTTTTGTTACTACAATGGATTGTAGCCTTGTCATTATGGAAGGTAGTTTGTTGTCGATATCATTGTTACTCTAATGGATGGTAGCCTAGTCATTATGGAAGGTAGTCTGTTGTTGAGATTTTTGTTACTCCAATGGATGGTAGCCTTGTCATTATGGAAGGTAGTATGTTGTCGAGATTTTTGTTATTCCAATGGATGGTATCCCTGTCATTATGGAAGGTAGTCTCTTGTCGAGATTTTTGTTATTCCAATGGAAGGTATCCTTGTCATTATGAAAGATAGTCCGTTGTCGATATCTTTGTTACTCCAATGGATGGTAGCCTAGTCATTATGGAAGGTAGTCTGTTGTCGAGATTTTTGTTATTCCAATGGATGGTAGCCTTGTCATTATGGAAGGTAGTCAGTTGTCGTGATTTTTATTACTCCAACGGATGGTAGCCTTGTCATTATGGAGGGTATGTTGTCAATATATTTGTTAATCCAATGGATGGTAGCCCTGTCATTATGGAAGGTATTTTGTTGTCGAGATTTTTGTTACTCTAAGGGACGGTAGCCTTGTCATTATGGAAGGTAGTGTGGTGTCGATATTTTTGTTATTCTAATGGATGGTAGCCTTGTAATTATGGAAGGTAGTCTGTTGTCGTGATTCTTGTTACTCCAATGGATGGTAGCTTTGCCATTATGGTAGGTAGTCTATTGTCGAGATTTTTGTTACTATAATGGATGGTAGCCTTGTCATTTTGGAAGGTACTCTGTTTTCGAGATTTTTGTTACTACAATGGATTGTAGCCTTGTCATTATGGAAGGTAGTTGGTTGTCGATATCATTGTTACTCCAAGGGATGGTAGCCTAGTCATTATGGAAGGTAGTCTGTTGTTGAGATTTTTTTTACTCCAATGGCTGGTAGCCTTGTCATTATGGAAGGTAGTCTGTTGTCGAGATTTTTTATACTCCAATGGATTGTAGCCTTGTCATTATGGAAGGTAGTATGTTGTCTAGATTTCTGTTACTCCAATGGATGGTAGCCCTGTCATTATGGAAGGTATTTTGTTGTCGAGATTTTTGATACTCTAAGGGATGGTAGCCTTGTCATTATGGAAGGTAGTTTGTTGTCCAGATTTTTGAGACAACAATGGATGGTAGCCTTGTCATTGTGGAAGGTAGTCTATTGTCGGGATTTTTGTTACTACAATGGATTGTAGCCTTGTCGTTATGGAAGGTAGGCTGTTGTCGATATCATTATTACTCCAATGGATGGTAGTCTAGTCATCATGGAAGGTAGTATGTTGTCGAGATTTTTGTTACTCCAATGGATGGTAGCCTTGTCATTATGGAAGGTAGTCTGTTGTCGAGATTTCTGTTACTCCAATGGATGGTAGCCTTGTCATTATGGAAGGTAATCTGTTGTCGGGATTTCTGTTACTCCAATGAATGGTAGCCTTGTCATTATTGAAGGTAGTCTGTGGTCCAGATTTTTGTTACAAAAATGGATGGTAGCCTTATCATTATGGAAGTTAATCTGTTGTCGAGATTTTTGTTACTGCAATGGAAGGTAGCCTTGTCATTATGGAAGGTAGTCTGTCGTTGTGATTTCTGTTAAACCAATGGATGGAAGCCTCGTCATTAAAGACAGTAGTCTGTTGTTCATATTTTTGTTACTCCAATGGACGGTAGACTTGTCATTATGGAAGGTAATCTATTGTCGAGACTTTTGTTACTCCATTGGATAGATGCCTTGTCATTATGGAAGGTAGTGTGTTGTCGATATTTTTGTTATTCCAATGGATGGTAGCCTTGTCATTGTGGAAGGTAGTCAATTGTCGTGATTTTTATTACTCCAACGGATGGTAGCCTTGTCATTATGGAAGGTAGTATGTTGTCGATATCTTTGTTACTCCAATGGATGGTTTCCTGGTCATTATGGAAGGTAGTCTCTTGCGATATTTTTGTTACTCTAAGGGATCGAAGCCTTGTCATTATGGAAGGTATTCTGTTTTCGAGATTTTTGTTACTCCAATGGATGGTAGCCTTGTCATTATGGAAGGTAGTCTATTGTCGATATTTTTGTTGCTACAATGGATGGTAGCCTTGTCATTATGGAAGGTAGTCTGTTGTCGATATTTTTGTTACTACAATGGATTGTAGCCTTGTCTTTATGTAAGGTAGTCTGTTGTCGATATCTTTGTTACTCCAATGGATGGTAACCTAGTCATTATGGAAGGTAGTCTGTTGTCGAGATTTTTTATACTCCGATGGATTGTAGCCTTGTCATTAAGGACGGTAGTCTATTGTTCATATTTTTGTTACTCCAATGGATGGTGGACTTGTCATTGTGGAAGGTAGTCTATTGTCGAGATTTTTGTTACCACATTGGATGGTAGCCTTATCATTATGGAAGGTAGTGTGTTGTCAATATTTTTGTTATTCCAATGGATGGTAGCCTTATCATTATGGAAGGTAATCTATTGTCTTGATTTTTGTTACTCCAATGGATCGTAGCCTTTCCATTATGGAAGGTAGTGTGTTATCGATATTTTTATTACTCCAACGGATGGTAGCCTTGTCACTATGAAGGGTAGTATGTTGTCGATATCTTTGTTACTCCAATGGATGGTAGCCCTGTCATTATGGAAGGTATTCTGTTGTCGAGATTTTTGTTACTCTAAGGGATGGTAGCCTTGTCAATATGGAAGGTAGTGTGGTGTCGATATTTTTGTTATTCCAATGGATGGTAGCCTTGTAATTATGGAAGGTAGTCTGTTGTCGTGATTTTTGTTACTCCAATGGATGGTAGCCTTGCCATTATGGAAAGTACTCTATTGTCCAGATTTTTGTTACTACAATGGATGGTAGCCTTTTTATTATGGAAGGTACTCAGTTTTCGAGATTTTTGTTACTAGAATGGATTGTAGCCTTGTCATTATTGAAGGTAGTTTGTTGTCGATATCATTGTTACTCCAATAGATGGTAGGCCAGTCATAATGGAAGGTAGTCTGTTGTTGAGATTTTTATTACTCCAATTTGACGGTAGCCTTGTCATTATGGAAGGTAGTTTGTTTTGGAGATTTTTTATACTCCAATGGATTGTAGCCTTGTCATTATGGAAGGCAGTCTATTATGGATATTTTTGTTACTCCAATGATGGTACCCTTGTCATTATGGAAGGTATTCTACTATCGAGATTTTTGTTACTCCAATGGATGGTAGCCTTGTCATTATGGAAGGTAGTCTGTTGTCTACATTTTAGTTACTGCAATGGATGGTAGCCTTGTCATTATGGAAGGTATTCTGTTGTCGGTATTTTTGTTACTCCAATGGATGATAGCCTTGTCATTATGGAATGTAGTTTGTTGTCCAGATTTTTGTTACAACAATGGATGGTAGCCTTGTCATTATGGAAGGTAGTCTCTTGTCGAGAATTTTGTTACTGCAATGGATGGTAGCCTTGTCATTATGGAAGGTAATCTTTTATTGTGATTTCTGTTACTCCAATGGATGGTAGCCTTGTAATTATGGAAGGTAGTCTTTTGTCATGATTTTTGTTACTCCAATTGATGGTAGCCTTGCCACTTTTGAATGTAGTCTATTGTCGAGATTTTTGTTACTCCATTGGATGGTAGCCTTGTCATTATGGAAGGTAGTGTGTTGTCGATATTTTTGTTATTCCAATGGATGGTAGCCTTGTCATTATGGAAGGTAGTTAGTTGTCGTGATTTTTATTACTCCAATGGATGTTAGCCTTGTCACTTTGGAGGGTAGTATGTTGTCGATATCTTTGTTACTCCAATGGATTGTAGCCCTGTCATTATGGAAGGTATTCTTTTGTCGAGATTTTTGTTAGTCTAAGGGATGGTAGCCTTGTCATTATTGAAGGTAGTGTGTTGTCGATATTTTTTGTTACTACAATGGATTGTAGCCTTGTCATTATGGAAGGTAGTCTATTGTGGAGATTTTTTATACTCCAATTAATTGTATCCTTGTCATTATGGAAGGTAGTCTATTGTGGATATTTTTGTTACTCCAATGATGGTACCCTTGTTGTTATGGAAGGTAGGCTGCTATCGAAATTTTTGTTACTCCAATGGATGGTGGCCTTGTCATTATTGAAGGTAGTCTGTTGTCTAGATTTCTGTTACTCCAATGAATAGTAGCCTTGTCATTATGGAAGGTATTCTGTTGTCGGTATTTTTGTTACTCCAATGGATGGTAGCGTTGTCATTATGGAATGTAGTCTGTTGTCCAGATTTTTGTTACAACAATGGATGGTAGCCTTGTCATTATGGAAGGTAGTCTCTTGTCGAGAATTTTGTTACTGCAATGGATGGTAGCCTTGTCATTATGGAAGGTAGTCTTTCATTGTGATTTCTGTTACTCCAATGGATGTAGCCTTGTAATTATGGAAGGTAGTCTGTTGTCGTGATTTTTGTTACTCCAATGGATGGTAGCCTTTCCATTATGAAAGGTAGTCTATTGTTGAGATTTTTGTTACTCCATTTGATGGTAGCCTTGTCATTATGGAAGGTAGTGTGTTGTCGTTATTTTTGTTATTCCAATGGATGGTAGCCTTGTCATTATGGAAGGTAGTGAGTTGTCGTGATTTTTATTACTCCAATGGATGGTAGCCTTGTCACTATGGAGGGTAGTATGTTGACGATATCTTTGTTACTCCAATGGATGGTAGCCCTGCCATTATGGAAGGTATTCTATTGTCGAGATTTGTGTTACTTTAAGGGATGGTAGCCTTCTCATTATTGAAGGTAGTGTGTTGTCGATATTTTTGTTACTACAATGGATTGTAGCCTTGTCATTATGGAAGGTAGTTTGTTGTCGATATCATTGTTACTCCAATGGATGGTAGCCTAGTCATTATGGAAGGTAGTCTGTTGTTGAGATATTTGTTACTCCAATGGATGGTTGCCTTGTCATTATGGAAGGTAGTATGTTGTGGAGATTTTTTATACTCCAATTAATTGTATCCTTGACATTATGGAAGGTAGTCTATTGTGGATATTTTTGTTACTCCAATGATGGTACCCTTGTTATTATGGAAGGTAGTCTGCTATCGAAATTTTTGTTACTCCAATGGATGGTGGCCTTGTCATTATGGAAGGTAGTCTGTTGTCTAGATTTCTGTTACTCCAATGAATAGTAGCCTTGTCATTATGGAAGGTATTCTGTTTTCGGTATTTTTGTTACTCCAATGCATGGTAGCCTTGTCATTATGGAATGTAGTCTGTTGTCCAGATTTTTGTTACAACAATGGATGGTAGCCTTGTCATTATGGAAGGTAGTCTCTTGTCGAGATTTTTGTTACTGCAATGGATGGTAGCCTTGTCATTATGGAAGGTAGTCTTTCGTTGTGATTTCTGTTACTCCAATGGATGTAGCCTTGTAATTATGGAAGGTAGTCTGTTGTCGTGATTTTTGTTACTCCAATGGATGGTAGCCTTTCCATTATGGAAGGTAGTCTATTGTCGAGATTTTTGTTACTCCATTTGATGGTAGCCTTGTCATTATGGAAGGTAGTGTGTTGTCGATATCTTTGTTACACCAATGGATGGTAGCCCTGCCATTATGGAAGGTATTCTGTTGTTGAGATTTTTGTTACTCTAAGGGATGGTAGCCTTGTCACTATGGAGAGTAGTATGTTGTTGATATATTTGTTACTCCAATGGATGGTAGCCCTGTCATTATGGAAGGTATTTTATTGTTGTGATTTTTGTTACTCTAAGGGATGGTAGCCTTGTAGTTATGGAATGTAGTGTGTTGTCGATATTTTTTTTATTCTAATGGATGGTAGCCTTGTCATTATGGAAGGTAGTCTGTTGTCGAGATTTTTGTTACTCCAATGGATGGTAGCCTTGTCATTATGGAAGGTAGTCTATTATCGTTATTTTTGTTACTACATTGGATGGTAGCCTTATCATTATGGAAGGTTGTCTGTTGACAAGATTTTTGTTACTACAATGGATTGTAGCCTTGTCGTTATGGAAGGTAGTCTGTTGTCGATGTCTTTGTTACTCCAATGTATGGTAAACTAGTCATTATGGAAGGTAGTCTGTTGTCGAGATTTTTGTTACTCTAAGGGATGGTAGCCTTGTCATTTTGGAAGGTAGTGTGTTGTCGATATTTTTGTTATTCGAGTGGATGGTAGCCTTGTATTTATGGAAGGTAGTTTGTTGTCGAGATTTTTGTTACTCCAATGGATGGTGGCCTTGTCATTATGGAAGGTAGTCTGTTGTCGGGATTTTTGTTACTCCAATGGATGGTAGCCTTGTCATTATGGAAGGTAATCTATTATCCAGATTTTTGTTACAACAATGGATGGTAGCCTTGTCATTATGGAAGGTGGTCTATTGTCGAGATTTTTGTTACTGCAATGGATGGTAGCCTTGTAATTATGGAAGGTAGTATGTCGTTGTGATTTCTGTTACTCCAATGGATGGTAGCCTTGTCATTAAGGATGGTAGTCTGTTGTTCATATTTTTGTTACTCCAATGGATGGTAGACTTTTCATTATGGAAGGTAATTTATTGTCGAGATTTTTGTTACTCCATTGGATGGTAACCTTGTCATTATGGAAGGTAGTGTGTTGTAGATATTTTTGTTATTCCAATGGATGGTAGCCTTGTCATTATGGAAGGTAGTCAGTTGTCATGATTTTTATTACTCCAATGGATGGTATCCTTGTCACTATGGAAGGTAGTATGTTGATGATATCTTTGTTACTCCAATGAATGGTAGCCTTGTCATTATGGAAGGTAGTATGTTGTCGCGATTTTTCTTACTCTAAGGGATGGTAGCCTTGTCATTATGGAAGGTAGTGTGTTGTCGATATTTTTGTTTTTCCAATAGATGGTAGCCTTGCCATTATCGAAGGTAGTCTATTGTCGAGATTTTTGTTACTACAATGGATGGTAGCCTTGTCGTAATTGAAGGTAGTCTGTTATCGATATCATTGTTACTCCAATGGATGGTAGCCTAGTCATTATGGAAGGTAGCCTATTGTTGAGATTTTTTTAATCCAATTGATGGTAGCCTTGTCATTATGGAAGGTAGTGTGTTGTTGATATCATTTTTACTCCAATGGATGGTAGCCTAGTCATTATGGAAGGTAGTCTGTTGTCGAGATTTTTGTTACTCCAATGGATGGTAGCCTTGTCATTATGGAAGGTAGTGTGTTGTTGATATTTTTGTTATTCTAATGGATGGTAGCCTTGTCATTATGGAAGGTAGGTTGTTGTCCAAATTTTTGTTACAAAAATGGATGGTACCCTTGTCATTATGAAAGCTAGTTTGTTGTCGAGATTTTTGTTACTGAAATGGATGGTAGCCTTGTCATTATGAAAGGTAGTGTGTTGTCCATATTTTTGTTATTCCAATGGATGGTAGCCTTGTCGTTATGGAAGGTAGTCTGTTGTCGAGATATTTGTTACTCCAATGGATGGTGGCCTTGTCATTATGGAAAGTAGTCTATTGTCGGGATTTTTGTTACTCCTATGGATGGTAGCCTTGTCATTATGGAAGGTAGTCTGTTGTCCAGATTTTTGTTACAACAATGGATGGTAGCCTTGTCATTATGGAAGATGGTCTGTTGTCGAGAATTTTGTTACTACAATGGATGGTAGCCTTGTCATTATGGAAGGTTGTATGTCGTTATGATTTCTGTTACTCCAATGGATGGTAGCCTTATCATTAAGGACGGTAGTCTGTTGTACATATTTTTGTTACTCCAATGGATGGTAGACTTGTCATTATGGAAGGTAATCTATTGTCGATATTTTTGTTACTCCATTGGATGGTAGCCTTGTCATTATGGAAGGTAGTATGTTTTAGATATTTTTGTTATTCCAATGGATGGTAGCCTTGTCATTATGGAAGGTAGTCAGTTGTCATGATTTTTATTACTCCAATGGATCGTAGCCTTGTCACTATGGAAGGTAATATGTTGACAATATCTTTGTTACTCCAATGGATGGTAGCCTTGTCATTATGGAAAGTAGTTTGTTGTCGCGATTTTTGTTACACTAAGGGATGGTAGCCTTGTCATTATGGAAGGTAGTGTGTTGTCGATAGTTTTGTTACTCCAATGGATGGTAGCCTTGTCATTATGGAAGGTAGTCTATTGTCGAGATTTTTGTTACTACAATGGATTGTATCCTTGTCATTATGGAAGGTAGTCTATTATCGATATCATTGTTACTCCAATGGATGGTAGCCTAGTCATTATGGAAGGTAGTCTGTTGTCGATATTTTTTGTTATTCTAATGGATGGTAGCCTTATTATTATGGAAGGTAGGCTGTTGTCCAGATTTTTGTTACAAAAATGGATGGTAGGCTTGTCATTATGGAAGGTAGTCTGTTATCGAGATTTTTGTTACTCCATTGGATGGTAGCCTTGTCATTATGGAATGTAATATGTTATCGATATCTTTGTTACTCCAATGGATGGTGACCTTGTCATTATGGAAGGTAGTATGTTGTCGAGATTTTTGTTACTCTAAGGGATGGTATCCTTGTCATTTTGGAAGGTAGTTTGTTATCGATATTTTTGTTATTCCAATGGATGGTGGCCTTGTCGTTATAGAAGGTAGTCTGTTGTCCAGATTTTTGTTACAACAATGGATGGTAGCCTTGTCATTATGGAAGGTGGTTTGTTGTCGAGATTTTTGTTACTGCAATGGATGGTAGCCTTGTCATTATGGAAGGTAGTATGTCGTTGTGTTTTCTCTTACTCTAATGGATGGTATCCTTGTCATTAAGGAGGGTAGTCTGTTGTTCATATTTTTGTTACTCCAATGGATGGTAGACTTGTCATTATGGAAGGTAGTCAATTGTCATAATTTTTATTACTACAATGGAAGGTAGCCTTGTCACTATGGAAGGTAGTATGTTGTCGATATCTTTGTTACTCCAATGGATGGTAGCCTTGTCATTATGGAAGGTAGTCTATTGTCGCGATTTTTGTTACTCTATGGGATGGTAGCGTTTTCATTATGGAAGGTAGTGTGTTGTCGATAGTTTTGTTACTCCAATGAATGGTAGCCTTGTCATTATGGAAGGTAGTCTGTTGTTGAGATTTTTGTTACTACAATGGATTGTAGCCTTGTCGTTATGGAAGGTAGTCTATTGTCGATATCATTGTTACTCCAATGGATGGTAGCCTAGTCATAATGGAAAGTAGTCTGTTGTCGATATTTTTGTTACTCCAATGGATGGTAGCCTTGTCATTATGGAAGGTAGTCTGTTGTAGAGATTTTTTATACTCCAATGGATTGTAGCCTTGTCATTATGGAAGGTAGTCTCTAGTGGATATTTTTGTTACTCCAATGATGGTACCCTTGTCATTATGGAAGGTAGTCTGTTGTCGAGATTTTTGTTACTCTAATGGATGGTAGCCTTGTCATTATGGAAGGTAGTCTGTTGTCTAGATTTCTGTTACTCCAATGGATGGTGGCCTTGTCATTTGGAAGATAGTCTGTTGTCGAGATTTTTTTTACTCCAATGGATGGTAGCCTTGTCATTATGGAAGGTAGTCTGTTGTCCAGATTTTTGTTACAACAATGGATGGTAGCCTTGTCATTATGGAAGGTGGTATGTTGTCGAGATTTTTGTTACTGCAATGGATGGTAACTTGTCATTCTGGAAGGTAGTATGTCGTTGTGATTTCTCTTACTCCAATGGATGGTATCTTTGTCATTAAGGACGGTAATCTGTTGTTCATATTTTCGTTACTCCCATGGATGGTAGACTTGTCATTATGGAAGGTAATCTATTGTCGAGATTTTTGTTACTCCATTGTGTTGAAGATATTTTTGTTATTCCAATGGATGGTAGCCTTGCCATTATGCAAGGTAGTCAATTGTCATAATTTTTATTACTACAATGGAAGGTAGCCTTGTCACTATGGAAGGTAGTATGTTGTCGATATCTTTGTTACTCCAATGGATGGTAGCCTTGTCATTATGGAAGATAGTCTATTGTCGCGATTTTTGTTACTCTATGGGATGGTAGCGTTTTCATTATGGAAGGTAGTGTGTTGTCGATAGTTTTGTTACTCCAATGGATCGTAGCCTTGTCATTATGGAAGGTAGTCTGTTGTTGAGATTTTTGTTACTACAATGGATTGTAGCCTTTTCGTTATGGAAGGTAGTCTATTGTCGATATCATTGTTACTCCAATGGATGGTAGCCTAGTCATAATGGAAGGTAGTCTGTTGTTGATATTTTTGTTACTCCAATGGATGGTAGCCTTGTCATTATGGAAGGTAGTCTGTTGTAGAGATTTTTTATACTCCAATGGTTTGTAGCGTTGTTATTATGGAAGGTAGTCTCTAGTGGATATTTTTGTTACTCAAATGATGGTACCCTTGTCATTATGGAAGGTAGTTTGTTGTCGAGATTTTTGTTACTCCAATGGATGGTAGCCTTGTCATTATGGAAGGTAGTCTGTTGTCTAGATTTCTGTTACTCCAATGGATGGTGGCCTTGTCATTTGGAAGACAGTCTGTTGTCGAGATTTTTGTTACTCCAATGGATGGTAGCCTTGTCATTATGGAAGGTAGTCTGTTGTCCAGATTTTTGTTACAACAATGGATGGTAGCCTTCTCATTATGGAAGGTAGTCTGTTGTCGAGATTTTTGTTACTGCAATGGATGGTAACTTGTCATTATGGAAGGTAGTATGTCGTTGTGATTTCTCTTACTCCAATGGATGGTATCTTTGTCATAAAGGACGATAATCTGTTGTTCATATTTTTGTTACTCCCATGGATGGTAGACTTGTCATTATGGAAGGTAATCTATTGTCGAGATTTTTGTTACTCCATTGTGTTGTAGATATTTTTGATATTCCAATGGATGGTAGCCTTGTCATTATGGAAGGTAGTCAGTTGTCATGATTTTAATTACTACAATGGAAGGTAGCCCTGTCACTATGGAACGTAGTATGTTGTCGATATCTTTGTTACTCCAATGGATGGTAGCCTTGTCATTATGGAAGGTAGTCTATTGTCGCGATTTTTGTTACTCTAAGGGATGGTGGCCTTTTCATTATGGAAGGTAGTGTGTTGTCGATAGTTTTGTTACTCCAATGGATGGTAGCCTTGTCATTATGGAAGGTAGTCTGTTGTCGAGATTTCTGTTACTACAATGGATTGTAGCCTTGTCGTTATGGAAGGTAGTCTATTGTCGATATCATTGTTACTCCAATGGATGGTAGCCTAGTCATTATGGAAGATAGTCTGTTGTCGATATTTTTGTTACTCCAATTGATGGTAGCCTTGTCATTATGGAAGGTAGTCTGTTGTAGAGATTTTTAATATTCCAATGGATTGTAGCCTTGTCATTATGGAAGGTAGTCTCTAGTGGATATATTTGTTACTCCAATGATGGTACCCTTGTCATTATGGAAGGTAGTTTGCTGTCGAGATTTTTGTTACTCCAATTAATGGTAGCCTTGTCATTATGGAAGGTAGTCTGTTGTCTAGATTTCTGTTACTCCAATGGATGGTGGCCTTGTCATTATGGAAGATAGTCTGTTGTCAAGATTTTTGTTACTCCAATGGATGGTAGCCTTGTCATTATGGAAGGGAGTCAGTTGTCCAGATTTTTGTTACAACAATGGATGGTAGCCTTGTCATTATGGAAGGTAGTCTGTTGTCGAGATTTTTGTTACTGCAATGGAAGGTAGCCTTGTCATTATGGAAGGTATTATGTCGTTGTGATTTCTGTTACTCCAATGGATGGTAGCCTTGTCATTAAGGACAGTAGTCTGTTGTTCATATTTTTGTTACTCCAATGGATGGTAGACTTGTCATTATGGAAGGTCATCTATTGTCGAGACTTTTCTTACTCCATTGGATGGTAGCATTGTCATTATTGAAGGTAGTGTGTTGTCGATATTTTTGTTATTCCAATGGATGGTAGCCTTGTCATTATGGAACGTACTTAGCTGTCGTGATTTTTATTACTCCAACGGATGGTAACCTTGTCATTATGGAGGGTAGTATGTTGTCGATATCTTTGATACTCCAATGGATGGTACCCTGGTCATTATGGAAGGTAGTCTCTTGCGATGTTTTAGTTACTCTAAGGGATCGTAGCCTTGTCATTATGGAAGGTAGTGTGTTGTCGATATTTTTGTTATTCCAATGGATGGTAGCCTTGTCAATATGGAAGGTAGTCTGTTGTCGAGATTTTTGTTACTCTAATGAATGTTAGCCTTGTCATTATGAAGGTAGTCTATTTTCGATATTTTTGTTGCTACAATGGATGGTAGCCTTGTCATTATGGAAGGTAGTTTGTTGTCGATATTTTTGTTACTACAATGGATTGTAGCCTTGTCGTTATGGAAGGTAGTCTATTGTCGATATCTTTGTTACTCCAATGGATGGTAACCTAGTCATTATGGAAGGTAGTTTGTTGTCGAGATTTTTTATACTCAAATGGATTTTAGCCTTGTCATTAAGGACGGTAGTCTATTGTTCATATTTTTGTTACTCCAATGGATCGTAGAATTATCATTATGGAAGGTAGTCTATTATCGAGATTTTTGTTACTCCATTGGATGGTAGCCTTGTCATTATGGAAGGTAGTGTGTTGTCAATATTTTTGTTATCCCAATGGATGGTAGCCTTATCATTATGTAAGGTAGTCTGTTGTCGTGATTTTTGTTACAACAAGGATGCTAGCCTTGTCATTATGGAAGGTAGTCTGTTGTCCAGATAGTTGTTACAACAATGGATGGTAGCCTTGTCAATAGGGAAGATAGTCTGTTGTCGAGATTTTTGTTACTACAATGGAAGGTAGCCTTGTCATTATGGAAGGTATTCTGTCGTTGTGGTTTCTGTTACTCCAATGGATGGTAGCCTTGTCATTAGGGACAGTAGTCTGTTGTTCATATTTTTGTTACTCCAATGGATGTTAGACTTGTCATTATGGAAGGTAATCAATTGTCGAAACTTTTCTTACTCCATTGGATGGTAGCCATGTCATTATGGAAGGTAATGTGTTGTCGATATTTTTGTTATTCCAACGGATGGTATCCTTGTCATTATGGAAGGTAGTCAGTAGTCGTGATTTTTATTACTCCAACGGATGGTAACCTTGTCATTATGGAGGGTAGTATGTTGTCGATATCTTTGTTACTCCAATGGATGGTAGCCAGGTCATTATGGAAGGTAGTCTCTTGCGATATTTTTGTTACTCTAAGGGATCATAGCCTTGTCATTATGGAAGGTAGTGTGTTGTCGATATTTTTGTTATTCCAATGGATGGTAGCCTTGTCATTATGGAAGGTAGTCTGTTGTCGAGATTTTTGTTACTCTAATGAATGGTAGCCTTGTCATTATGGAAGGTAGTCTATTTTTGATATTTTTGTTGCTACAATGGATGGTATCCTTGTCATTATGGAAGGTAGTTTGTTGTCGATATTTTTGTTACTACAATGGATTGTAGCCTTGTCGTTATGGAAGGTAGTCTATTGTCGATATATTTGTTACTCCAATGGATGGTAACCTAGTCATTATGGAAGGTAGTCTGTTGTCGAGATTTTTTATACTCTAATGGATTGTAGCCTTGTTATTAACGACGGTAGTTTATTGTTCATATTTTTGTTACTCAAATGGAGGGTAGACTTGTCATTATGGAAGGTAGTCTATTGTCGAGAATTTTGTTACTCCATTGGATGGTAGCCTTGTCATAAAGGAAGGTAGTTTGTTGTAAATATTTTTGTTATTCTAATGGATGGTAGCCTTATCATTATGGAAGGTAGTCCGTTATCGTGATTTTTGTTACAACAATGGATGGTAGCCTTGTCTTTATGGAAGGTAGTATGTTGTCCATATTTTTGTTACAACAATGGATGGTAGCCTTGTCATTATGGAAGGTAGTATGTTGTCCAGATTTTTGTTACTGAAATTGATGGTAGCCTTGTCATTATGGAAGGTAGTATGTCATTGTGATTTCTATTACTCCAATGGATGGTAGCCTTGTCATTAAGCACGATAGTCTGTTGTCCAGATTTTTGTTACAATAATGGATGGTAGCCTTGTCATTATGGAAGATAGTCTGTTGTCGAGATTTTTGTTACTGCAATGGATGGTAGCCTTTTCATTATGGAAGGTAGTATGTCGTTGTGATTTTTGTTACTCCAATGGATGGTAGCCTTGTCATTAAGGACGGTAGACTGTTGTCCAGATTTTTCTTACAACAATGGATGATAGCCTTGTTATTATGGAAGATAGTCTGTTGTCGAGATTTTTGTTACTGCAATGGAAGGTAGCCTTGTCATTATGGAAGGTAGTGTGTTGTCAATATTTTTGTTATTCCAATGGATGGTAGCCTTATCATTATGTAAGGTAGTCTGTTGTCGTGATTTTTGTTACAACAAGGATGGTAGCCTTCTCATTATGGAAGGTAGTCTGTTGTCCAGATTTTTGTTACAACAATGGATGGTAGCCTTGTCATTAGGGAAGGTAGTCTATTGTCCAGATTTTTGTTACTGCAATGGATGGTAGCCTTGTCATTATGGAAGGTAGTATGTCGTTGTGATTTCTGTTACTCCAATGGATGGTAGCCTTGTCATTAAGGACGGTAGACTGTTGTCCAGATTTTTGTTACAACAATGGATGATAGCCTTGTCATTATGGAAGATAGTCTGTTGTCGAGATTTTTGTTACTGCAATGGAAGGTAGCCTTGTCATTATGGAAGGTATTCTGTCGTTGTGGTTTCTGTTACTCCAATGGATGGTAGCCTTGTCATTAGGGACAGTAGTCTGTTGTTCATATTTTTGTTACTCCAATGGATGGTAGACTTGTCATTATGGAAGGTAATCAATTGTCGAGACTTTTCTTACTCCATTGGATGGTAGCCATGTCATTATGGAAGGTAGTGTGTTGTCGATATTTTTGTTATTCCAATGGATGGCATCCTTGTCATTATGGAAGGTAGTCAATTGTCGTGATTTTTATTACTCCAACGGATGGTAACCTTGTCATTATGGAGGGTAGTATGTTGTTGATATCTTTGTTACTCCAATGGATGGTAGCCTTGTCATTATGGAAGGTAGTCTATTGTCGAGATTTTTGTTACTCTAATGAATGGTAGCCTTGTCATTATGGAAGGTAGTCTGTTGTCGATATTTTTGTTACTACAATGGATTGTAGCCTTGTCGTTATGGAAGGTAGTCTGTTGTTGATATATTTGTTACTCCAATGGATGGTAACCTAGTCATTATGGAAGGTAGTCTGTTGTCGAGATTTTTTATACTCTAATGGATTGTAGCCTTGTTATTAAGGACGGTAGTCTATTGTTCATATTTTTGTTACTCAAATGGATGGTAGACTTGCCATTATTGAAGGTAGTCTATTGTCGAGATTTTTGTTACTCCATTGGATGGTAGCCTTATCATTATGGAAGGTAGTCTGTTGTCGTGATTTTTGTTACAACAATGGATGGTAGCCTTGTCATTATGGAAGGTAGTATGTTGTCCATATTTTTGTTACAACAATGGATGGTAGCCTTGTCATTATGGAAGGTAGTATGTTGTCCATATTTTTGTTACTGAAATTGATGGTAGCCTTGTCATTATGGAAGGTAGTATGTCGTTTTGATTTCTGTTACTCTAATGGATGGTATCCTTGTCATTAAGGACGGTAGTCTGTTGTTAATATTTTTTTCATTATGGAAGGTAATCTATTTTCGAGATTTTTGTTACTCCATTGGATGGTAGCCTTGTCATTATGGAAGGTAGTGTGTTGTCGATATTTTTGTTATTCCAATGGATAGTAGCCTTGTCATTATGGAAGGTAGTCAGTTGTCATGATTTTTATTACTCCAATGGATGGTAGCCTTGTCACTGTGGAAGGTAGTATGTTGTCGATATGTTTGTTAGTCCAATGAATGGTAGCCTTGTCATTATGGAATGTAGTTTGTTGTCGAGATTTTTGTTACTACAATGGATTGTAGCCTTGTCGTTATGGAAGGTAGTCTGTTGTCGATATCAATATTACTCCAATGGATGGTAGCCTAGTCATTATGGAAGGTAGTCTGTTGTCGAGATTTTTGTTACTCCAATGGATGGTAGCCTTGTCATTATGGAAGGTAGTCTGTTGTCGAGATTTTTTATACTCTAATGGATTGTAGCCTTGTCATTATGGAAGGTAGTCTCTGGTGGATATTTTTATTACTCCAATGATGGTACCCTTGTCATTATGGAAGGTAGTTTGCTGTCGCGATTTTTGTAACTCAAATGGATGGTAGACTTGTCATTATGGAACGTATTGCGTTGTCGATATTTTTGTTATTCCAATGGATAGTAGCCTTGTCATTATGGAAGGTAGTCAGTTGTCATGATTTTTATTACTCCAATGGATGGTAGCATTGTCACTATGGAAGGTAGTATGTTGTTGATATCTTCGTTACTCCAATGGATGGTAGCCTTGTCATTATGGAAGGTAGTCTGTTGTCGATATTTTTGTTACTACAATGGATTGTAGCCTTGTCGTTATGGAAGGTAGTTTGTTGTCGATATCTTTGTTACTCCAATGGATGGTAACCTAGTCATTATGGAAGGTAGTCTGTTGTCGAGATTTTTTATACTCTAATGGATTGTAGCCTTGTCATTAAGGACGGTAGTCTATTATTCATATTTTTGTTACTCCAATGGATGGTAGACTTGTCATTATGGAAGGTAGTCTATTGTCGAGATTTTTGTTACTCCTTTGGATGGTAGCCTTGTCATTATGGAAGGTAGTGTGTTGTCAATATTTTTGTTATTCCAATGGATGGTAACCTTATCATTATGTAAGGTAGTCTGCTGTCGTGATATTTGTTACAACAATGGATGGTAGCCTTGTCATTATGGAAGGTAGTTTGTTGTCCATATTTTTGTTACAACAATGGATGGTAGCCTTGTCATTATGGAAGGTAGTATGTTGTCCAGATTTTTGTTACTGAAATTGATGGTAGCCTTGTCATTATTGAAGGTAGTATGTCGTTGTGATTTTTGTTACTCCAATGGATGGTAGCCTTGTCATTAAGGACGGTAGTCTGTTGTTCATATTTTTGTCATTATGGAAGGTAATCTATTGTCGAGATTTTTGTTACTCCATTGGATGGTAGCCTTGTCATTATGGAAGGTAGTGTGTTGTGGATATTTTTGTTATTCGAAGGGATGGTAGCCTTGTCATTATGGAACGTAGTATGTTGTCGATATTTTTGTTACTCCAATGGATGGTAGACTTGTCATTATGGAAGGTAGTTTGTTGTCTAGATTTTTGTTACTACAATGGATTGTAGCCTTGTCGTTATGGAAGGTAGTCCGTTGTCGATATCATTGTTACTCCAATGGATGGTAGCCTAGTTATTATGGAAGGTAGTCTGTTGTCGAGATTTTTGTTACTCCAATGGATGGTAGCGTTGTCATTATGGAAGGTAGTCTGTTGTCGAGATTTTTTATACTCCAATGGATTGTAGCCTTGTCATTATGGAAGTTAGTCTCTTGTGGATATTTTTGTTACTCCAATGATGGTACCATTGTCATTATGGAAGGTAGTCTGCTGTCGGGATTTTTGTTACTCAAATGGATGGTAGCCTTGTCACTATGGAAGGTAGTGTGTTATCGATACTTTTATTATCCTAATGGATAGTAGCCTTGTCATTATGGAATGTAGTCAGTTGTCATGATTTTTATTACTCCACTGGATGGTAGCCTTGTCACTATGGAAGGTAGTATGTCGTTGATATCTTTGTTACTCCAATGGACGGTAGCCTTGTCATTATGGAAGGTAGTCTGTTGTCGAGATTTTTGTTACTCGAAGGGATGGTAGCCTTGTCATTATGGAAGGTAGTGTGTTGTCGATATTTTTATTACTCCAATGGATGGTAGCCTTGTCATTATGGAGGGTTGTCTGTTTTCGAGATTTTTTATACTCTAATGGATTGTAGCCTTGTCATTAAGGACGGTAGTCTATTATTCATATTTTTGTTACTCCAATGGATGGTTGACTTGTCATTATTGAAGGTAGTCTATTATCGAGATTTTTGTTACTCCATTGGATGGTAGCCTTGTCATTATGGAAGGTAGTGTGTTGTCAATATTTTTGTTATTCCAATGGATGGTAGCCTTATCATTATGTAAGGTAGTCTGTTGTCGTGATTTTTGTTACAATAATGGATGGTAGCCTTGTCATTATGGAAGGTAGTTTGTTGTCCATATTTTTGTTACAACAATGGCTGGTAGCCTTGTCATTATGGAAGGTAGTATGTTAACCAGATTTTTGTTACTGAAATTGATGGTAGCCTTGTCATCATAGAAGGTAGTTTGTTGTCGAGATTTTTGTTACTGAAATGGATGGTAGCCTTGTCATTATGAAAGGTAGTGTGTTGTCCATATTTTTGTTATTCCAATGGATGGTAGCCTTGTCGTTATGGAAGGTAGTCTGTTGTCGAGATATTTGTTACTCCAATGGATGGTGGCCTTGTCATTATGGAAAGTAGTCTATTGTCGGGATTTTTGTTACTCCAATGGATGGTAGCCTTGTCATTATGGAAGGTAGTCTGTTGTCCAGATTTTTGTTACAACAATGGATGGTAGCCTTGTCATTATGGAAGATGGTCTGTTGTCGAGATTTTTGTTACTACAATGGATGGTAGCCTTGTCATTATGGAAGGTTGTATGTCGTTGTGATTTCTGTTACTCCAATAGATGGTAGCCTTATCATTAAGGACGATAGTCTGTTGTTCATATTTTTGTTACTCCAATGGATGGTAGAGTTGTCATTATGGAAGGTAATCTATTGTCGAGATTTTTGTTACTCCATTGGATGGTAGCCTTGTCATTATGGAAGGTAGTATGTTCTAGATATTTTTGTTATTTCAATGGATGGTAGCCTTGTCATTATGGAAGGTAGTCAGTTGTCATGATTTTTATTACTCCAATGGATGGTAGCCTTGTCACTTTGGAAGGTAATATGTTGACAATATCTTTGTTACTCCAATGGATGGTAGCCTGGTCATTATGGAAGGTAGTCTCTTGCGATATTTTTGTTACTCTAAGGGATCATAGCCTTGTCATTATGGAAGGTAGTGTGTTGTTGATATTTTTGTTATTCCAATGGATGGTAGCCTTGTCATTATGGAAGGTAGTCTGTTGTCGAGATTTTTATTACTCTAATGAATGGTAGCCTTGTCATTATGGAAGGTAGTCTATTTTTGATATTTTTGTTGCTACAATAGATGGTATCCTTGTCATTATGGAAGGTAGTCTGTTGTCGATATTTTTGTTACTACAATGGATTGTAGCCTTGTCGTTATGGAAGGTAGTCTGTTGTTGATATATTTGTTACTCCAATGGATGGTAACCTAGTCATTTTGGAAGGTAGTCTGTTGTCGAGATTTTTTATACTCTAATGGATTGTAGCCTTGTCATTAAGGACGGTAGTCTATTGTTCATATTTTCGTTACTCAAATGGATGGTAGACTTGTCATTATGGAAGGTAGTCTATTGTCGAGATTTTTGTTACTCCATTGGATGGTAGCCTTGTCATTATGGAAGGTAGTGTGTTATCAATATTTTTGTTATTCCAATGGATGGTAGCCTTATCATTATGGAAGGTAGTCTGTTGTCGTGATTTTTGTTACAACAATGGATGGTAGCCTTGTCATTATGGAAGGTAGTATGTTGTCCATATTTTTGTTACAACAATGGATGGTAGCCTTGTCATTATGGAAGGTAGTATGTTGTCCATATTTTTGTTACTGAAATTGATGGTAGCCTTGTCATTATGGAAGGTAGTATGTCGTTTTGATTTCTGTTACTCTAATGGATGGTATCCTTGTCATTAAGGACGGTAGTCTGTTGTTAATATTTTTGTCATTATGGAAGGTAATCTATTTTCGAGATTTTTGTTACTCCATTGGATGGTAGCCTTGTCATTATGGAAGGTAGTGTGTTGTCGATATTTTTGTTATTCCAATGGATAGTAGCCTTGTCATTATGGAAGGTAGTCAGTTGTCATGATTTTTATTACTCCAATGGATGGTAGCCTTGTCACTGTGGAAGGTAGTATGTTGTCGATATGTTTGTTAGTCCAATGAATGGTAGCCTTGTCATTATGGAATGTAGTTTGTTGTCGAGATTTTTGTTACTACAATGGATTGTAGCCTTGTCGTTATGGAAGGTAGTCTGTTGTCGATATCAATATTACTCCAATGGATGGTAGCCTAGTCATTATGGAAGGTAGTCTGTTGTCGATATTTTTGGTACTCCAATGGATGGTAGCCTTGTCATTATGGAAGGTAGTCTGTTGTCGAGATTTTTTATACTCTAATGGATTGTAGCCTTGTCATTATGGAAGGTAGTCTCGTGTGGATATTTTCATTACTCCAATGATGGTACCCTTGTCATTATGGAAGGTAGTTTGCTGTCGGGATTTTTGTAACTCAAATGGATGGTAGCCTTGTCCTTATGGAAGGTAGTGTATTGTCGATATTTTTGTTATTCCAATGGATAATAGCCTTGTCATTATGGAAGGTAGTCAGTTGTCATGCTTTTTATTACTCCAATGGATGGTAGCCTTGTCACTATGGAAGGTAGTATGTTATTGATATCTTTGTTACTCCAATGGATGGTAGCCTTGTCGTTATGGAAGGTAGTCTGTTGTCGATATCTTTGTTACTCCAATGGATGGTAACCTAGTCATTATGGAAGGTACTCTGTTGTCGAGATTTTTTATACTCTAATGGATTGTAGCCTTGTCATTAAGGACGGTAGTCTATTGTTCATATTTTTGTTACTCCAATGGATGGTAGACTTGTCATTATGGAATGTAGTCTATTGTCGAGATTTTTGTTACTCCATTGGATGGTAGCCTTGTCATTATGGAAGGTAGTGTGTTGTCAATATTTTTGTAATTTCAATGGATGGTAGCCTTATCATTATGGAAGTTAGTCTGTTGTCGTGATTTTTGTTACAACAATGGATGGTAGCCTTGTCATTATGGAAGGTAGTCTGTTGTCCGTATTTTTGTTACAACAATGGATGGTAGCCTTGTCATTATGGAAGGTAGTATGTTGTCCATATTTTTGTTACTGAAATTGATGGTAGCCTTGTCATTATGGAAGGTAGTATGTCGTTTTGATTTCTGTTACTCTAATGGATGGTATCCTTGTCATTAAGGACGGTAGTCTGTTGTTAATATTTTTGTCATTATGGAAGGTAATCTATTTTCGAGATTTTTGTTACTCCATTGGATGGTAGCCTTGTCATTATGGAAGGTAGTGTGTTGTCGATATTTTTGTTATTCCAATGGATAGTAGCCTTGTCATTATGGAAGGTAGTCAGTTGTCATGATTTTTATTACTCCAATGGATGGTAGCCTTGTCACTATGGAAGGTAGTATGTTGTCGATATGTTTGTTAGTCCAATGAATGGTAGCCTTGTCATTATGGAATGTAGTTTGTTGTCGAGATTTTTGTTACTACAATGGATTGTAGCCTTGTCGTTATGGAAGGTAGTCTGTTGTCGATATCAATATTACTCCAATGGATGGTAGCCTAGTCATTATGGAAGGTAGTCTGTTGTCGATATTTTTGGTACTCCAATGGATGGTAGCCTTGTCATTATGGAAGGTAGTCTGTTGTCGAGATTTTTTATACTCTAATGGATTGTAGCCTTGTCATTATGGAAGGTAGTCTCGTGTGGATATTTTCATTACTCCAATGATGGTACCCTTGTCATTATGGAAGGTAGTTTGCTGTCGGGATTTTTGTAACTCAAATGGACGGTAGCCTTGTCCTTATGGAAGGTAGTGTATTGTCGATATTTTTGTTATTCCAATGGATAATAGCCTTGTCATTATGGAAGGTAGTCAGTTGTCATGCTTTTTATTACTCCAATGGATGGTAGCCTTGTCACTATGGAAGGTAGTATGTTATTGATATCTTTGTTACTCCAATGGATGGTAGCCTTGTCGTTATGGAAGGTAGTCTGTTGTCGATATCTTTGTTACTCCAATGGATGGTAACCTAGTCATTATGGAAGGTACTCTGTTGTCGAGATTTTTTATACTCTAATGGATTGTAGCCTTGTCATTAAGGACGGTAGTCTATTGTTCATATTATTGTTACTCCGATGGATGGTAGACTTGTCATTATGGAATGTAGTCTATTGTCGAGATTTTTGTTACTCCATTGGATGGTAGCCTTGTCATTATGGAAGGTAGTGTGTTGTCAATATTTTTGTAATTTCAATGGATGGTAGCCTTATCATTATGGAAGTTAGTCTGTTGTCGTGATTTTTGTTACAACAATGGATGGTAGCCTTGTCATTATGGAAGGTAGTCTGTTGTCCATATTTTTGTTACAACAATGGATGGTAGCCTTGTCATTATGGAAGGTAGTATGTTGTCCAAATTTTTGTTACTAAAATTGATGGTAGCCTTGTCATTATAGAAGGTAGTATGTCGTTGTGATTTTTGTTACTCCAATGGATGGTAGCCTTGTCATTAAGGACGGTAGTCTATTGTTCATATTTTTGTCATTATGGAAGGTAATCTATTGTCGAGATTTTTATTACTCCATTGGATGGTAGCCTTGTCATTATGGAAGGTAGTGTGTTGTCGATATTTTTGTTATTCCAATGGATAGTAGCCTTGTCATTATGGAAGGTAGTTAGTTGTCATGATTTTTATTACTCCAATTGATGGTAGCCTTGTCACTATGGAAGGTAGTATGTTGTCGATATCTTTGTTACTCCAATGGATGGTACCCTTGTCATTATGGAAGGTAGTCTGTTGTCGATATATTTGTCACTACAATGGATTGTAGTCTTGTCGTTATGGAAGGTAGTCTGTTTTCGATATCATTGTTACTCCAATGGATGGTAGCCTAGTCATTATGGAAGGTAGTCTGTTGTCGAGATTTTTGTTACTCCATTGGATGGTAGCCTTGTCATTAGGGAAGGTAGTGTGTTGTCGATATTTTTGTTATTCCAATGGATAGTAGCCTTGTCATTATGGAAGGTAGTCAGTTGTCATGATTTTTATTACTCCAATGGATGGTAGCCTTGTCACTATGGAAGGTAGTATGTTGTTGATATCTTTGTTACTCCAACGGATTGTTGCCTTGTCATTATGGAAGGTAGTCTGTTGTCGATATTTTTGTTACTACAATGGATTGTAGCCTTGTCGTTATGGAAGGTAGTCTATTGTCGATATCATTGTTACTCCAATGGATGGTAGCCTAGTCATTATGGAAGGTATTCTGTTGTCGAGATTTTTGTTACTCCAATGGATGGTAGCCTTGTCATTATGGAAGGTAGTCTGTTGTCGAGATTTTTTATACTCTAATGGATTGTAGCCTTGTCATTATGGAAGGTAGTCTCTGGTGGATATTTTTATTACTCCAATGATGGTGCCCTTGTCATTATGGAAGGTAGTTTGCTGTCGCGATTTTTGTAACTCAAATGGATGGTAGACTTGTCATTATGGAACGTATTGCGTTGTCGATATTTTTGTTATTCCAATGGATAGTAGCCTTGTCATTATGGAAGGTAGTCAGTTGTCATGATTTTTATTACTCCAATGGTTGGTAGCATTGTCACTATGGAAGGTAGTATGTTGTTGATATCTTTGTTACTCCAATGGATGGTAGCCTTGTCATTATGGAAGGTAGTCTGTTGTCGATATTTTTGTTACTACAATGGATTGTAGCCTTGTCGTTATGGAAGGTAGTTTGTTGTCGATATCTTTGTTACTCCAATGGATGGTAACCTAGTCATTATGGAAGGTAGTCTGTTGTCGAGATTTTTTATACTCTAATGGATTGTAGCCTTGTCATTAAGGACGGTAGTCTATTATTCATATTTTTGTTACTCCAATGGATGGTAGACTTGTCATTATGGAAGGTAGTCTATTGTCGAGATTTTTGTTACTCCTTTGGATGGTAGCCTTGTCATTATGGAAGGTAGTGTGTTGTCAATATTTTTGTTATTCCAATGGATGGTAACCTTATCATTATGTAAGGTAGTCTGTTGTCGTGATTTTTGTTACAACATCGGATGGTAGCCTTGTCATTATGGAAGGTAGTTTGTTGTCCATATTTTTGTTACAACAATCGATGGTATCCTTGTCATTATGGAAGGTAGTATGTTGTCCAGATTTTTGTTACTGAAATTGATGGTAGCCTTGTCATTATTGAAGGTAGTATGTCGTTGTGATTTTTGTTACTCCAATGGATGGTAGCCTTGTCATTAAGGACGGTAGTCTGTTGTTCATATTTTTGTCATTATGGAAGGTAATCTATTGTCGAGATTTTTGTTACTCCATTGGATGGTAGCCTTGTCATTATGGAAGGTAGTGTGTTGTGGATATTTTTGTTATTCGAAGGGATGGTAGCCTTGTCATTATGGAACGTAGTATGTTGTCGATATTTTTGTTACTCCAATGGATGGTAGACTTGTCATTATGGAAGGTAGTTTGTTGTCTAGATTTTTGTTACTACAATGGATTGTAGCCTTGTCGTTATGGAAGGTAGTCCGTTGTCGATATCATTGTTACTCCAATGGATGGTAGCCTAGTTATTATGGAAGGTAGTCTGTTGTCGAGATTTTTGTTACTCCAATGGATGGTAGCGTTGTCATTATGGAAGGTAGTCTGTTGTCGAGATTTTTTATACTCCAATGGATTGTAGCCTTGTCATTATGGAAGTTAGTCTCTTGTGGATATTTTTGTTACTCCAATGATGGTACCATTGTCATTATGGAAGGTAGTCTGCTGTCGGGATTTTTGTTACTCAAATGGATGGTAGCCTTGTCACTATGGAAGGTAGTGTGTTATCGATACTTTTATTATCCTAATGGATAGTAGCCTTGTCATTATGGAATGTAGTCAGTTGTCATGATTTTTATTACTCCAATGGATGGTAGCCTTGTCACTATGGAAGGTAGTATGTCGTTGATATCTTTGTTACTCCAATGGACGGTAGCCTTGTCATTATGGAAGGTAGTCTGTTGTCGAGATTTTTGTTACTCGAAGGGATGGTAGCCTTGTCATTATGGAAGGTAGTGTGTTGTCGATATTTTTATTACTCCAATGGATGGTAGCCTTGTCATTATGGAGGGTTGTCTGTTTTCGAGATTTTTTATACTCTAATGGATTGTAGCCTTGTCATTAAGGACGGTAGTCTATTATTCATATTTTTGTTACTCCAATGGATGGTTGACTTGTCATTATTGAAGGTAGTCTATTATCGAGATTTTTGTTACTCCATTGGATGGTAGCCTTGTCATTATGGAAGGTAGTGTGTTGTCAATATTTTTGTTATTCCAATGGATGGTAGCCTTATCATTATGTAAGGTAGTCTGTTGTCGTGATTTTTGTTACAATAATGGATGGTAGCCTTGTCATTATGGAAGGTAGTTTGTTGTCCATATTTTTGTTACAACAATGGCTGGTAGCCTTGTCATTATGGAAGGTAGTATGTTAACCAGATTTTTGTTACTGAAATTGATGGTAGCCTTGTCATCATAGAAGGTAGTTTGTTGTCGAGATTTTTGTTACTGAAATGGATGGTAGCCTTGTCATTATGAAAGGTAGTGTGTTGTCCATATTTTTGTTATTCCAATGGATGGTAGCCTTGTCGTTATGGAAGGTAGTCTGTTGTCGAGATATTTGTTACTCCAATGGATGGTGGCCTTGTCATTATGGAAAGTAGTCTATTGTCGGGATTTTTGTTACTCCAATGGATGGTAGCCTTGTCATTATGGAAGGTAGTCTGTTGTCTAGATTTTTGTTACAACAATGGATGGTAGCCTTGTCATTATGGAAGATGGTCTGTTGTCGAGATTTTTGTTACTACAATGGATGGTAGCCTTGTCATTATGGAAGGTTGTATGTCGTTGTGATTTCTGTTACTCCAATAGATGGTAGCCTTATCATTAAGGACGATAGTCTGTTGTTCATATTTTTGTTACTCCAATGGATGGTAGAGTTGTCATTATGGAAGGTAATCTATTGTCGAGATTTTTGTTACTCCATTGGATGGTAGCCTTGTCATTATGGAAGGTAGTATGTTCTAGATATTTTTGTTATTTCAATGGATGGTAGCCTTGTCATTATGGAAGGTAGTCAGTTGTCATGAATTTTATTACTCCAATGGATGGTAGCCTTGTCACTTTGGAAGGTAATATGTTGACAATATCTTTGTTACTCCAATGGATGGTAGCCTGGTCATTATGGAAGGTAGTCTCTTGCGATATTTTTGTTACTCTAAGGGATCATAGCCTTGTCATTATGGAAGGTAGTGTGTTGTTGATATTTTTGTTATTCCAATGGATGGTAGCCTTGTCATTATGGAAGGTAGTCTGTTGTCGAGATTTTTATTACTCTAATGAATGGTAGCCTTGTCATTATGGAAGGTAGTCTATTTTTGATATTTTTGTTGCTACAATAGATGGTATCCTTGTCATTATGGAAGGTAGTCTGTTGTCGATATTTTTGTTACTACAATGGATTGTAGCCTTGTCGTTATGGAAGGTAGTCTGTTGTTGATATATTTGTTACTCCAATGGATGGTAACCTAGTCATTTTGGAAGGTAGTCTGTTGTCGAGATTTTTTATACTCTAATGGATTGTAGCCTTGTCATTAAGGACGGTAGTCTATTGTTCATATTTTCGTTACTCAAATTGATGGTAGACTTGTCATTATGGAAGGTAGTCTATTGTCGAGATTTTTGTTACTCCATTGGATGGTAGCCTTGTCATTATGGAAGGTAGTGTGTTATCAATATTTTTGTTATTCCAATGGATGGTAGCCTTATCATTATGGAAGGTAGTCTGTTGTCGTGATTTTTGTTACAACAATGGATGGTAGCCTTGTCATTATGGAAGGTAGTATGTTGTCCAAACTTTTGTTACAACAATGGATGGTAGCCTTGTCATTATGGAAGGTAGTATGTTGTCCATATTTTTGTTACTGAAATTGATGGTAGCCTTGTCATTATGGAAGGTAGTATGTCGTTTTGATTTCTGTTACTCTAATGGATGGTATCCTTGTCATTAAGGACGGTAGTCTGTTGTTAATATTTTTGTCATTATGGAAGGTAATCTATTTTCGAGATTTTTGTTACTCCATTGGATGGTAGCCTTGTCATTATGGAAGGTAGTGTGTTGTCGATATTTTTGTTATTCCAATGGATAGTAGCCTTGTCATTATGGAAGGTAGTCAGTTGTCATGATTTTTATTACTCCAATGGATGGTAGCCTTGTCACTGTGGAAGGTAGTATGTTGTCGATATGTTTGTTAGTCCAATGAATGGTAGCCTTGTCATTATGGAATGTAGTTTGTTGTCGAGATTTTTGTTACTACAATGGATTGTAGCCTTGTCGTTATGGAAGGTAGTCTGTTGTCGATATCAATATTACTCCAATGGATGGTAGCCTAGTCATTATGGAAGGTAGTCTGTTGTCGATATTTTTGGTACTCCAATGGATGGTAGCCTTGTCATTATGGAAGGTAGTCTGTTGTCGAGATTTTTTATACTCTAATGGATTGTAGCCTTGTCATTATGGAAGGTAGTCTCGTGTGGATATTTTCATTACTCCAATGATGGTACCCTTGTCATTATGGAAGGTAGTTTGCTGTCGGGATTTTTGTAACTCAAATGGATGGTAGCCTTGTCCTTATGGAAGGTAGTGTATTGTCGATATTTTTGTTATTCCAATGGATAATAGCCTTGTCATTATGGAAGGTAGTCAGTTGTCATGCTTTTTATTACTCCAATGGATGGTAGCCTTGTCACTATGGAAGGTAGTATGTTATTGATATCTTTGTTACTCCAATGGATGGTAGCCTTGTCGTTATGGAAGGTAGTCTGTCGTCGATATCTTTGTTACTCCAATGGATGGTAACCTAGTCATTATGGAAGGTACTCTGTTGTCGAGATTTTTTATACTCTAATGGATTGTAGCCTTGTCATTAAGGACGGTAGTCTATTGTTCATATTTTTGTTACTCCAATGGATGGTAGACTTGTCATTATGGAATGTAGTCTATTGTCGAGATTTTTGTTACTCCATTGGATGGTAGCCTTGTCATTATGGAAGGTAGTGTGTTGTCAATATTTTTGTAATTTCAATGGATGGTAGCCTTATCATTATGGAAGTTAGTCTGTTGTCGTGATTTTTGTTACAACAATGGATGGTAGCCTTGTCATTATGGAAGGTAGTCTGTTGTCCATATTTTTGTTACAACAATGGATGGTAGCCTTGTCATTATGGAAGGTAGTATGTTGTCCAAATTTTTGTTACTAAAATTGATGGTAGCCTTGTCATTATAGAAGGTAGTATGTCGTTGTGATTTTTGTTACTCCAATGGATGGTAGCCTTGTCATTAAGGACGGTAGTCTGTTGTTCATATTTTTGTCATTATGGAAGGTAATCTATTGTCGAGATTTTTATTACTCCATTGGATGGTAGCCTTGTCATTATGGAAGGTAGTGTGTTGTCGATATTTTTGTTATTCCAATGGATAGTAGCCTTGTCATTATGGAAGGTAGTTAGTTGTCATGATTTTTATTACTCCAATTGATGGTAGCCTTGTCACTATGGAAGGTAGTATGTTGTCGATATCTTTGTTACTCCAATGGATGGTAGCGTTGTCATTATGGAAGGTAGTCTGTTGTCGATATTTTTGTTACAACAATGGATTGTAGCCTTGCGTTATGGAAGGTAGTCTGTTTTCGATATCATTGTTACTCCAATGGATGGTAGCCTAGTCATTATGGAAGGTAGTCTGTTGTCGAGATTTTTGTTACTCCATTGGATGGTAGCCTTGTCATTAGGGAAGGTAGTGTGTTGTCGATATTTTTGTTATTCCAATGGATAGTAGCATTGTCATTATGGAAGGTAGTCAGTTGTCATGATTTTTATTACTCCAATGGATGGTAGCCTTGTCACTATGGAAGGTAGTATGTTGTTGATATCTTTGTTACTCCAATGGATTGTAGCCTTGTCATTTTGGAAGGTAGTCTGTTGTCGATATTTTTGTTACTACAATGGATTGTAGCCTTGTCGTTATGGAAGGTAGTCTGTTGTCGATATCATTGTTACTCCAATGGATGGTAGCCTAGTCATTATGGAAGGTAGTCTGTTGTCGAGATTTTTGTTACTCCAATGGATGGTAGCCTTGTCATTATGGAAGGTAGTCTGTTGTCGAGATTTTTTATATTCTAATGGATTGTAGCCTTGTCATTATGGAAGGTAGTCTTTGGTGGATATTTTTATTACTCCAATGATGGTACCGTTGTCATTATGGAAGGTAGTTTGCTGTCGGGATTTTTGTAACTCAAATGGATGGTGGCCTTGTCATTATGGAAGGTATTGCGTTGTCGATATTTTTGTTATTCCAATGGATAGTAGCCTCGTCATTATGGAAGGTAGTCAGTTGTCATGATTTTTATTACTCCAATGGATGGTAGCATTGTCACTATGGAAGGTAGTATGTTGTTGATATCTTTGTTACTCCATTGGATGGTAGCCTTGTCATTATGGAAGGTAGTCTGTTGTCGATATTTTTGTTACTACAATGGATTGTAGCCTTATCATTATGGAAGGTAGTTTGTTATCAATATCTTTGTTACTCCAATGGATGGTAACCTAGTCATTATGAAAGGTAGTCTGTTGTCGAGATTTTTTATACTCTAATGGATTGTAGCCTTGTCATTAAGGACGGTAGTCTATTGTTCATATTTTTGTTACTCCAATGGATGGTAGACTTGTCATTATGGAAGGTAATCTATTGTCGAGATTTTTGTTACTCCATTGGATGGTAGCCTTGTCATTATGGAAGGTAGTGTGTTATCAATATTTTTGTTATTCCAATGGATGGTAACCTTATCATTATGTAAGGTAGTCTGTTATCGTGATTTTTGTTACAACAATGGATGGTAGCCTTGTCATTATGGAAGGTAGTTTGTTGTCCATATTTTTGTTACAACAATGGATGGTAGCCTTGTCATTATGGAAGGTAGTATGTTGTCCAGATTTTTGTTACTGAAATTGATGGTAGCCTTGTCATTATGGAAGGTAGTCTGCTGTCGGGATTTTTGTTACTCAAATGGATGGTAGCCTTGTCACTATGGAAGGTAGTATGTTGTCGATACTTTTATTATCCTAATGGATAGTAGCCTTGTCATTATGGAATGTAGTCAGTTGTCATGATTTTTATTACTCCAATGGATGGTAGCCTTGTCACTATGGAAGGTAGTATGTCGTTGATATCTTTGTTACTCCAATGGAGGGTAGCCTTGTCATTATGGAAGGTAGTCTGTTGTCGAGATTTTTGTTACTCGAAGGGATGGTAGCCTTGTCATTATGGAAGGTAGTGTGTTGTCGATATTTTTATTACTCCAATGGATGGTAGCCTTGTCATTTTGGAGGGTTGTCTGTTTTCGAGATTTTTTATACTCTAATGGATTGTAGCCTTGTCATTAAGGACGGTAGTCTATTGTTCATATTTTTGTTACTCCAATGGATGGTTGACTTGTCATTATGGAAGGTAGTTTATTATCGAGATTTTTTTTACTCCATTGGATGGTAGCCTTGTCATTATGGAAGGTAGTGTGTTGTCAATATTTTTGTTATTCCATTGGATGGTAGCCTTGTCACTATGGAAGGTAGTCTGTTGTCGATACTTTTATTATTCTAATGGATAGTAGCCTTGTCATTATGGAATGTAGTCAGTTGTAATGATTTTTATTACTCCAATGTATGGTAGCCTTGTCACTATGGAAGGTAGTATGTTGTTGATATCTTTGTTGCTCCAATGGATGGTAGCCTTGTCATTATGGAAGGTAGTCTGTTGTCGACATTTTTGTTACTCGAAGGGATGGTAGCCTTGTCATTATGGAAGGTAGTGTGTTGTCCATATTTTTATTACTCCTATGGATGGTAGCCTTGTTATTATGGAGGGTTGTCTGTTTTTGAGATTTTTGTTACTACAATGGATTATAGCCTTGTCGTTATGGAAGGTAGTCTGTTGTCGATATCATTGTTACTCCAATGGATGATAGCCTAGTCATTATGGAAGGTAGTCTGTTGTGGAGATTTTTGTTACTCCAATGGATGGTAGCCTTTTCATTATGGAAGGTAGTCTGCTGTCGGGATTTTTGTTACTCCAATGGATGGTAGCCTTGTCATTATGGAAGTTAGTCTGTTGTCTAGATTTCTGTTACTTCAATGGATGGTAGCCTTGTCATTATGGAAGGTAGTCTGTTGTCGAAATTTTTTATACTCCAATGGATTGTAGCCTTGTCATTATGGAAGGTAGTCTCTTGTGGATATTTTTGTTACTCCAATGATGGTACCCTTGTCATTATGGAAGGTAGTCTGCTGTCGGGATTGTTGTTACTCTAATGGATGGTAGCCTTGTCATTATGGAAGGTAGTCTGTTGTCTAGATTTATGTTACTCCAATGGATGGTAGCCTTGTCATTATGGAAGGTAGTCTGTTGACGAGATTTTTATACTCCAATGGATTGTAGCCTTGTCATTATGGAAGGTAATCTCTTGTGGATATTTTTGACACTCCAATGATGGTACCCTTGTCATTAATGAAGGTAGTTTGCTATGGATATTTTTGTTACTCCAATGGATGGTAGCCTTGTCATTATGGAAGGTAGTCTGTTGTCTAGATTTCTGTTACTCCAATGGATGGTAGCCTTGTCATTATGGAAGGTAGTCTATTGTCGAGATTTTTTATACTCCAATGGTTTGTAGCCTTGTCATTATGGAAGGTAGTCTCTTGTGGATATTTTTGTTACTCCAATGATGGTACCATTGTCATTATGGAAGGTAGTCTTCTATCGATATTTTTGTTACTCCAATGGATGGTAGCCTTGTCATTATGAAAGGTAGTCTATTGTCAAGATTTTTGTTACTCCAATGGATGGTAGCCTTGTCATTATGGAAGGTATTCTGTTGTTGGTATTTTTGTTACTCCAATGGATGGTAGCCTTGTCATTATGGAAGGTAGTCTGTTCTCCAGATTTTTGTTACAACAATGGATGGTAGCCTTGTCATTATGGAAGGTAGTTTGTTGTCGATATTTTTGTTACTGCAATGGATGATAGCCTTGTCATTATGGAAGGTAGTCTGTCGTTTTGATTTCTGTTACTCCAATGGATGGTAGCCTTGTCATTAAGGACAATCGTTTGTTGTATATATTTTTGTTACTCCAATGGATGGTAGACTTTTCATTATGGAAGGTAATTTATTTTCGAGATTTTTTTTACTCCATTGGATGGTAGCCTTGTCATTATGGAAGGTAGTGTGTTGTCGATATTTTTGTTATTCCAATGGATGGTAGCCTTGTCATTATGGAAGGTAGTCAGTTGTCGTGATATTTATTACTCCAACAGATGGTAGCCTTGTCACTCCGGAGGGTAGTATGTTGTCGATATCTTTGTTACTCGAATGGATGGTAGACTTTTCATTATGGAAGGTAGTTTGTTGTCGAGATTTTTATTACTCCAATGGATGTTAGCCTTGTCATTATGAAAGGTAGTCTGCTGTCGAGATTTTTTGTAATCCAACGGATTGTAGCCTTGTCATTATGGAAGGTAGTCTCTTGTAGATATTTTTGATACTCTAATGATGGTACCCTTGTCATTATGGAAGGTAGTATGTTGTCGAGATTTTTGTTACTCCAACGGATGGTAGCCTTGTCATTATGGAAAGTAGTCTATTGTCGAGATTTTTGTTACTCCAATGGATGGTAGCCTTATCATTATGGAAGGTAGTTTGTTGACCAGATTTTTGATATAAAAATGGATGGTAGCCTTGTCATTATGGAAGGTCGTCTGTTATCGAGATTTTTGTTATTGCAATGGATGGTAGCCTTGTCATTATTAACGGTACTCTGTCATTGTGATTTCTGTTACTCCAATGGATGGTAGCCTTGTCATTATGGAAGGTAGTCTGCTGTCGGGATTTCTGTTCCTCCAATTGATTGTAGCCTTGTCATTATGGAAGGTAGTCTCTTGTGGATATTTTTGTTACTCCAATGATGGTACCCTTGTCATTATGGAAGGTAGTCTGCTATCGATATTTTTGTTACTCCAATGGATGGTAGCCTTGTCATTATGGAAGGTAGTCTGTTGTCTAGATTTTTGTTACTCCATTGGATGTAGCCTTGTCATTATGGAAGGTAGTGTGTTGTCAATATTTTTGTTATTCCAATGGATGGTAGCATTATCATTATGGAAGGTAGTCTGTTGTCCAGATTTTTGTTACAACAATTGATGGTAGCCTTGTCATTATGGAAGGTAGTATGTTGTCGAGATTTTTGTTACTCCAACGGATGGTAGCCTTGTCATTATGGAAGGTAGTCTATTGTCGAGATTTTTGTTACTCCAATGGATGGTAGCCTTCTCATTATGGAAGGTAGTCTGTTGACCAGATTTTTGTTATAAAAATGGATGGTAGCCTTGTCATTATGGAAGGTAGTCTGTTATCGAGATTTTTGTTACTGCAATGGATTGTAGCCTTGTCATTATTAATGGTACTCTGTCATTGTGATTTCTGTTACTCCAATGGATGGTAGCCTTGTCATTATGGAAGTTAGTCTGTTGTCTAGATTTCTGTTACTCCAATGGATGGTAGCCTTGTCATTATGGAAGGTAGTCTGTAGTCGAAATTTTTTATACTCCAATGGATTGTAGCCTTGTCATTATGGAAGGTAGTCTCTTGTGGATATATTTTGTTACTCCAATGATGGTACCCTTGTCATTATGGAAGGTAGTATGCTGTCGGGATTTTTGTTACTCTAATAGATGGTAGCCTTGTCATTATGGAAGGTAGTCTGTTGTCTAGATTTCTGTTCCTCCAATGGATGGTAGCCTTGTCATTATGGAAGGTAGTCTGTTTTCGAGATTTTTTATACTCCAATGGATTGTAGCCTTGACATTATGGAAGGTAGTCTCTTGTGGATATTTTTGTTACTCCAATGATGGTACCCTTGTCATTATGGAAGGTAGTCTGCTATCGATATTTTTGTTACTCCAATGGATGGTAGCCTTGTCATTATGGAAGGTAGTCTGTTGTCTAGATTTCTGTTAATCCATTGGATGGTAGCCTTGTCATTATGGAAGGTAGTGTGTTGTCAATATTTTTGTTATTCCAATGGATGGTAGCCTTATCATTATGGAAGGTAGTTTGTTATCGTGATTTTTGTTACTCCATTGGATGGTAGCCTTGTCATTATGGAAGGGAGTGTCTTGTCGATATTTTTGTTATTCCAATGGATAATAGCCTTATCATCATGGAAGGTAGTCAGTTGTCATGATTTTTATTACTCCAATGGATGGTAGCCTTGTCACTATGGAAGGTAGTATGTTATCGTTATCTTTGTTACTCCAATTGATGGTAGCCTTTTCATTATGGAAGGTAGTCTATTGTCGAGATTTTTGTTACTCTAAGGGATGGTAGCCTTGTCATTATGGAAGGTAGTGTGTTGTCGATATTTTTGTTACTCCAATGGATGGTAGCCTTGTCATTTTGGAGGGTAGTCTATTTTCGAGATTTTTGTTACTACAATGGATTGTAGCCTTGTCGTTATGGAAGGTAGTCTAATGTCGATATCATTGTTACTCTAATGGATGGTAGCCTAGTTATTATGGAAGGTAGTCTGTTGTCGAGATTTTTGTTACTCCAATGGATGGTAGCCTTGTCATTATGGAAGGTAGTTTGTTGTCGAGAATTTTTATACTCCAATGGATTGTAGCCTTGACATTATGGAAGGTAATCTCTTGTGGATATTTTTGTCACTCCAATGATGGTAGCCTTGTCATTATGGAAGGTAGTCTGCTGTCGGGATTTTTATTACTCCAATGGATGGTAGCCTTGTCATTATGGAAGGTAGTCTGTTGTCTAGATTTTTGTTACTCCAATGGATGGTAGCCTTGTCATTATGGAAGGTAGTTTGTTGTCGAGATTTTCTATACTCCAATGGATTGTAGCCTTGTCATTATGGAAGGTAGTCTCTTGTGGATATTTTTGTTATTCCAATGATGGTACCCTTGTCATTATGGAAGGTAGTCTGTTGTCAAGATTTCTGTTACTCCAATGGATGGTAGGCTTGCCATTATGGAAGGTATTCTTTTGTCGGTATTTTTGTTACTCTAATTGATGGTAGCCTTGTCATTATGGAAGGTAGTCTGTTGTCCAGATTTTTGTTACAACAATGGATGGTAGCCTTGTCATTATGGAAGGTAGTCTGTTGTCGAGATTTTTGTTATTGCAATGGATGGTAGCCTTGTAGTTATGGAAGGTAGTCTGTCGTTTTGATTTCTGTTACTCCAATGGATGGTAGCCTTGTCATTAAGGACAGTAGTCTGTTGTTCATATTTTTGTTACTCCAATGGATGGTAGAATTGTCATTATGGAAGGTAATCTATTGTCGAGATTTTTGTTACTCCATTAGATGGTAGCCTTGTCATTATGGAAGGTAATGTGTTTTCGATATTATTGTTATTCCAATGGATGGTAGCCTTGTCATTATGGAAGGTAGTCAGTTGTCGTGATTTTTATTACTCCAACGGATGGTAGCCTTGTCACTATGGAGGGTAGTATGTTGGTGATATCTTTGTTACTCCAATGGATGGTAAACTTGTCATTATGGAAGGTAGTCTATTGTCGATATTTTTGTTACTCCAATGGATGTTAGCCTTGTTATTATGGAAGGTAGTCTGTTGTCGAGATTTTTGTAATCCAATGGATTGTAGCCTTGTCATTATGGAAGGTAGTCTCTTGTAGCTATTTTTGATACTCCAATGATGGTACCCTTGTCATTAAGGAAGTTAGTATGCTGTCGGGATTTCTGTTACTCCAATGGATGGTAGCCTTGTCATTATGGAATGTAGTTTGTTGTCTAGATTTCTGTTCCTCCAATTGATGGTAGCCTTGTCATTATGGAAGGTAGTTTGTTGTCGAGATTTTTTATACTACAATGGATTGTAGCCTTGTCATTATGGAAGGTAGTCTCTTGTGGATATTTTTGTTACTCCAATGATGGTACCCTTGTCATTATGGAAGGTAGTCTGCTATCGATATTTTTGTTACTCCAATGGATGGTAGCCTTGTCATTATGGAAGGTAGTCTGTTGTCTAGATTTCTGTTACTCCATTGGATGGTAGCCTTGTCATTATGGAAGGTAGTGTGTTGTCAATATTTTTTTTATTCCAATGGATGGTAGCCTTATCATTATGGAAGGTTGTTTGTTATCGTGACTTTTGTTACTCCAATGGATGGTAGTCTTGTCATTATGGAAGGTAGTCTGTTGTCCGGATTTTTGTTACAACAATTGATGGTAGCCTTGTCATTATGAAAGGTAGTATGTTGTCGAGATATTTGTTACTCCAATGGATGGTAGCCTTCTCATTATGGAAGGTAGTCTATTGTCGAGATTTTTGTTACTCCAATGGATGGTAGCCTTCTCATTATGGAAGGTAGTCTGTTGACCAGATTTTTGTTATAAAAATGGATGGTAGCCTTGTCATTATGGAAGGTAGTCTATTATCGATATTTTTGTTACTGCAATGGATGGTAGCCTTGCCATTATTAACGGTACTTTGTCATTGTGATTTCTGTTACTCTAATGGATGGTAGCCTTGTCATTATGGAAGTTAGTCTGTTGTCTAGATTTTTGTTACTCCAATGGATGGTAGCCTTGTCATTATGGAAGGTAGTCTGTTGTCGAGATTTTTGTAATCCAATGGATTGTAGCCTTGTCATTATGGAAGGCAGTCTCTTGTAGCTATTTTTGATACTCCAATGATGGTACCCTTGTCATTAAGGAAGTTAGTATGCTGTCGGGATTTCTGTTACTCCAATGGATGGTAGCCTTGTCATTATGGAATGTAGTTTGTTGTCTAGATTTCTGTTCCTCCAATTGATGGTAGCCTTGTCATTATGGAAGGTAGTTTGTTGTCGAGATTTTTTATACTACAATGGATTGTAGCCTTGTCATTATGGAAGGTAGTCTCTTGTGGATATTTTTGTTACTCCAATGATGGTACCCTTGTCATTATGGAAGGTAGTCTGCTATCGATATTTTTGTTACTCCAATGGATGGTAGCCTTGTCATTATGGAAGGTAGTCTGTTGTCTAGATTTCTGTTACTCCATTGGATGGTAGCCTTGTCATTATGGAAGGTAGTGTGTTGTCAATATTTTTTTTATTCCAATGGATGGTAGCCTTATCATTATGGAAGGTTGTTTGTTATCGTGATTTTTGTTACTCCAATGGATGGTAGTCTTGTCATTATGGAAGGTAGTCTGTTGTCCGGATTTTTGTTACAACAATTGATGGTAGCCTTGTCATTATGAAAGGTAGTATGTTATCGAGATATTTGTTACTCCAAGGGATGGTAGCCTTCTCATTATGGAAGGTAGTCTATTGTCGAGATTTTTGTTACTCCAATGGATGGTAGCCTTCTCATTATGGAAGGTAGTCTGTTGACCAGATTTTTTGTTATAAAAATGGATGGTAGCCTTGTCATTATGGAAGGTAGTCTATTATCGATATTTTTGTTACTGCAATGGATGGTAGCCTTGCCATTATTAACGGTACTTTGTCATTGTGATTTCTGTTACTCTAATGGATGGTAGCCTTGTCATTATGGAAGTTAGTCTGTTGTCTAGATTTTTGTTACTCCAATGGATGGTAGCCTTGTCATTATGGAAGGTAGTCTATTGTCGAAATTTTTTATACTCCAATGGATTGTAGCCTTGTCATTATGGAAGTTAGTCTCTTGTGGATATTTTTGTTACTCCAATGATGGTACCCTTGTCATTATGGAAGGTAGTTTGCTGTCGGGATTTTTGTTACTCTAATGGATGGTAGCCTTGTCATTATGGAATGTAGTCTGTTGTCTAGATTTATGTTCCTCCAATGGAAGGTAGCCTTGTCATTATGGAAGGTAGTCTGTTGTCGAGATTTTTTATACTCCAATGGATTGTAGCCTTGTCATTATGGAAGGTAGTCTCTTGTGGATATTTTTCTTACTCCAATGATGGTACCCTTGTCATTAGGGAAGGTAGTCTGCTATCGATATTTTTGTTACTCCAACGGATGGTAGCCTTGTCATTATGGAAGGTAGTCTGTTGTCTAGATTTCTGTTACTCCATTGGATGGTAGCATTGTCATTATGGAAGGTAGTGTGTTGTCAATATTTTTGTTATTCCAATGGATGGTAGCCTTATCATTATGGAAGGTTGTTTGTTCCCGTGATTTTTGTTACTCCAATGGATGGTAGCCTTGTCATTATGGAAGGTAGTCTGTTGTCCAGATTTTTGTTACAACAATTGATGGTAGCCTTGTCATTATGGAAGGTAGTCTGTTGTCGAGATTTTTGTCACTGCAATGGATGGTAGCCTTGTCATTATGGAAGGTAGTCTGTCGTTGTGATTTTCTGTTACTCCAATTGATGGTAGCCTTGTCATTAAGGACGGTAGTCTGTTGTTCATATTTTTGTTACTCCAATGAATGGTAGACTTGTCATTATGGAAGGTAATCTATTGTCGATATTTTTGTTACTCCATTGGATGGTAGCCTTGTCATTATGGAAGGTAGTGTGTTGTCGATATTTTTGTTACTCTAAGGGATGGTAGCCTTGTCATTATGGAATGTAGTTTGTTGTCGAGATTTTTGTTACTATAATAGATTGTAGACTTGTCATTATGGAAGTTAGTCTGTTGTCGAGATTTTTTTTACTCCAATGGATGGTAGCCTTATCATTATAGAAGGTAGTATATTGTTGAGAATTTTGTCACTACAATGGATGGTAGCCTTGTCATTATAGAAGGTAGTCTATTGTCGAGATTTTTGTTACTATAATGGATTGTAGCCTTGTCGTTATGGAAGGTAATCTGTTGTCGATATCTTTTTTACTCCAATGGATGGTAGCCTAGTCATTATGGAAGGTAGTCTATTGTCGAGATTGTTTATACTCCAATGGATTATAGCCTTGTCATTATGGAAGGTAGTCTCTTGTGGATATTTTGGTTACTCCAAAGATGGTACCCTTGTCATTATGGAAGGTAGTCTGTTGTCGAGATTTTTGTTACTCCAATGGATGGTGGACTTGTCATTATTGAAGGTAGTCTGTTGTCGAGATTTATGTTACTCCAATGGATGGTAACCTTGTCATTATGGAAGGTAGTGTGTTGTCGATATTTTTGTTATTCCAATGGATGGTAGCGTTATCATTATGGAAGGTAGTCTATTGTCATGATTTTTATTATTCCAATGAATGGTAGCCTTGTCATTATGGAAGGTAGTATGTTGTAGATATCATTGTTACCCCAATGGATGGTAGCATTGTCATTATGGAAGGTAGTCTATTGTCATGATTTTTGTTACTACAATGGGTTGTAGCCTTGTCGTTATGGAAGATAGTCTATTGCCGATATCTTTATTACTCCAATGGATGGTAGCCTAGTCATTATGGAAGGTAGTTTATGTACGAGATTTTTGTTACCCAAATGGATGGTAGCCTTGTCATTATGGAAGGTAGTCTGTTGTCGAGATTTTTTATACTCCAATGGATTGTACCCTAGTCATTATAGAAGGTAGTGTGGTTTCGATATTTTTGTTATTTCAATGGATCGTAGCCTAGTCATTATTATAGCTAGTCTAGTGTCGTGATTTTTGTTACTCCAATGGATAGTAGCCTTGTCATTATGGAAGGTAGTATGTTGTAGATATCTTTGTTACTCCAATGGATTGTAGCCTTGTCATTATGGAAGGTAGTCTGTTGTCGAGATTTTTATTACTCTAAGGGATGGTAGCCTTGTCATTATGGAAGGTAGTTTGTTGTTGAGATTTTTGTTATTCCAATTGATGGTAGCCATTTAATTATGAAAGGTAGTCTACTGTCGAGATTTTTGTTACTATAATAGATTGTAGCCTTGTCATTATGGAAGGTAGTCTGTTTTCCATTTTTGTTACTCCAATGGATGTTAGCCTTGTCATTATAGAAGGTAGTATATTGTCGAGATTTTTGTCACTACAATGGATGGTAGCCTTGTCATTATGGAAGGTAGTCTGTTGTTGAGATTTTTGTTACGACAATGGATTGTAGCCTTGTCGTTATGAAAGGTAGTCTGTTGTCGATATCTTTGTTACTCCAATGGATGGTAGCCTAGTCATTATGGAAGGTAGTCTGTTGTCGTGATTTTTGTTACTCCAATGGATGGTAGCTTTGTCATTATGGAAGGTAGTCTGTTGTCGAGATTTTTGTTACTCCAATGGATGGTAGCCTTGTCATTATAGAAGGTAGTATATTGTCGAGATTTTTCTCACTACAATGGATGGTAGCCTTGTCATTATGGAAGGTAGTCTGTTATCGAGATTTTTGTTACAACAATGGATTGTATCCTTGTCGTTTTGGAAGGTAGTTTATTGTCGATATCTTTGTTACTCCAATGGATGGTAGCCTAGTAATTATGGAAGGTAGTTTGTGTACGAGATTTTAGTTACTCCAATGGATGGTAGCGTTGTCATTATGGAAGGTAGTCTGTTGTCGAGATTTTTTATAATCCAATGGATTGTAGCCTTGTCATTATGGAAGGTAGTCTCTTGTGGATATTTTCGTTACTCCAATGATGGTACCCGTTTCATTATGGAAGGTAGTCTATTGCCTAGATTTTTGTTACTCCACTGCATGGTAACCTTGACATTATGGAAGGTAGTTTGTTGTCGATATTTTTGTTATTCTAATGGATTGTAGCCTTGTCATAGTGGAAGGTAGTATCTTATTGAGATTTTTGTCACTACAATGGATGGTAGCCTTGTCATTATGGAAGGTAGTTTGTTGTCGAGATTTTTGTTACTCTAAGGGATGGTAGCCTTGTCGTTATGGAACGTAGTTTGTTCTCGAGATTTTTGTTATTCCAATGGATGGTAGCCTTGTCATTATGAAAGGTAGTCTATTGTCAAGATTTTTGTTACTATAATAGATTGTAGACTTGTCATTATGGAAGGTAGTCTGTTGTCGAGATTTTTTTTACTCCAATGGATGGTAGCCTTGTCATTACGGAAGGTAGTGTGGTTTCAATATTTTTGTTATTTCAATGGATCGTAGCCTAGTCATTACGGAAGCTAGTCTGTTGTCGTGATTTTTGTTACTCCAATGGATAGTAGCCTTGTCACTATGGAAGGTAGAATGTTGTAGATATCTTTGTTACTCCAATGGATGGTAGCCTTGTCATTATGGAAGGTAGTCAGTTGTCGAGATTTTTGTTACTCTAAGGGATGGTAGCCTTGTCATTATGTAAGGTAGTTTGTTGTCGAGATTTTTGTTATTCCAATGGATGGTAGCCTTTTCTTTATAAAAGGTAGCCTACTGTCGAGATTTTTGTTACTATAATAGATTGTAGCCTTGTCATTATGGAAGGTAGTCTGTTGTCCATTTTTGTTACTCCAATGGATGGTAGCCTTGTCATTATAGAAGGTGGTATATTGTCGAGATTTTTTTCACTACAATGGATGGTAACCTTGTCATTATGGAAGGTAGTCTGTTGTTGAGATTTTTGTTACTACAATGGATTGTGGCCTTGTCGTTATGGAAGGTAGTCTGTTGTCGATATCTTTGTTACTCCGATGGATGGTAGCCTAGTCATTATGGAAGGTAGTCTGTTGTCGTGATTTTTGTCACTCCAAAGGATGGTAGCCTTGTCATTATGGAAGGTAGTCTGTTGTCGAGATTTTTGTTACTCCAATGGCTGGTAGCCTTGTCGTTGTGGAAGGTAGTATATTGTTGATATCTTTGTTACTCCAATGGATGGTAGCCTAGTCATTATGGAAGGTAGTCTGTTGTGGAGATTTTTTATAATCCAATGGATTGTAGCCTTCTCATTATGGAAGGTAGTCTCTTTTGGATATTTTGGTTACTCAAAAGATGGTACCCTTGTCATTATGGAAGGTAGTCTATTGTCGAGATTTTTGTTACTCCAATGGATGGTAGACTTGTCATTATTGAAGGTAGTCTGTTGTCGAGATTTCTGTTACTCCAATGGATGGTAACCTTGTCATTATGGAAGGTAGTCTGTTGTCGATATTTTTATTACTCCATTGGATGGTAGCCTTGTCATTATGGAAGGTAGTGTGTTGTCGATATTTTTGTTATTCCAATGGATGGTAGCATTGTCATTATGGAAGGTAGTCTATTGTCGTGATTTTTGTTATTCCAATGAATGGTAGCCTTGTCATTATGGAAGGTAGTCTATTGTCGAGATTTTTTATACTCTAATGGATTATAGCCTTGTCATTATGGAAGGTAGTCTCTTGTGAATATTTTGGTTACTCCAAAGATCGTACCCTTGTCATTATGGAAGGTAGTCTATTGTCGAGATTTTTGTTACTCCAATGGATGTTAGACTTGTCATTATTGAAGGTAGTCTGTTGTCGAGATTTCTGTTACTCCAATGGATGGTAGCCTTGTCATTATGGAAGGTAGTCTGCTGTCGGGATTTTTGTTACTCCAATGGATGGTAGCCTTGTCACTAGGGAAGTTAGTATGTTGTCGATATCTTTGTAACTCCAATGGATGGTAGCCTTGTCATTATGGAAGCTAGTCTATTATCGAGATTTTTGTTACTCTAAGGGATGGTAACCTTGTTATTATGGAAGGTAGAATCTTATCGATATTTTTGTTATTCCAAAGGATGGTAGCCTTGTCATTATGGAAGCTAGTCTGTTGTCGAGATTTTTGTTTCTCGAATTGATGGTAACCTAGTCATCATGGAAGGTAGTCTGTTGTCGAGATTTTATTTACTCCAATGGATGGTAGCCTTGTCATTATGGAAGGTAGTCTTTTGTCGAGATTTTTTATACTCCAATGGATTGTATCCTTGTAATTATGGAAGGTAGTCTCTTGCGGATATTTTTTTTACTCCAATGATGGTACCCTTGTCATTATGGAAGGTAGTCTTCTGTCGAGATTTTTGTTACTCCAATGGATGGTAGCCTTGTCATTATGGAAGGTAGTTTGTTGTCGCGATTTTTGTTACTCCAATGAATGATAGCCTTGTCATTATGGAAGGTAGGTTATTGTCGGGATTTTTGTTACTCCAATGGATGGTAGCCTTGTCATTATGGAAGGTAGTCTGTTGTCCAGATTTTTGTTACAACAATAGATGGTAGACTTGTCATTATGGAAGGTAGTCGGTTGTCGAGATTTTTGTCACTGCAATGGATGGTAGCCTTGTCATTATGGAAGGTAGTCTGTCGTTGTGATTTTCTGTTACTCCAATGGATGGTAGCCTTGTCATTAAGGACGGTAGTCTGTTGTTCATATTTTTGTTATTCCAATGAATGGTAGAGTTGTCATTATGGAAGGTAATCTATTGTCGATATTTTTGTTACTCCATTGGATGGTAGCCTTGTCATTATGGAAGGTAGTGTGTTGTCGATATTTTGCTTACTCTAAGGGATGATAGCCTTGTCATTATGGTACGTAGTTTGTTGTCGAGATTTTTGTTATTCCAATGGATGGTAGCCTTGTCATTATGAAAGGTAGTCTATTGTCGAGATTTTTGTTACTATAATAGATTGTAGACTTGTCATTATGGAAGTTAGTCTGTTGTCGAGATTTTTTTTACTCCAATGGATGGTAGCCTTATCATTATAGAAGGTAGTATATTGTTGAGAATTTTGTCACTACAATGGATGGTAGCCTTGTCATTATAGAAGGTAGTCTATTGTCGAGATTTTTGTTACTATAATGGATTGTAGCCTTGTCGTTATGGAAGGTAGTCTGTTGTCGATATCTTTTTTACTCCAATGGATGGTAGCCTAGTCATTATGGAAGGTAGTCTATTGTCGAGTTTTTTGTAACTCCAAAGGTGGTAGCCTTGTCATTATGGAAGGTAGTCTATTGTCGAGATTGTTTATACTCCAATGGATTATAGCCTTGTCATTATGGAAGGTAGTCTCTTGTGGATATTTTGGTTACTCCAAAGATGGTACCCTTATCATTATGGAAGGTAGTCTGTTGTCGAGATTTTTGTTACTCCAATGGATGGTAGACTTGTCATTATTGAAGATAGTCTGTTGTCGAGATTTCTGTTACTCCAATGGATGGTAACCTTGTCATTATGGAAGGTAGTGTGTTGTCGATATTTTTGTTATTCCAATGGATGGTAGCGTTGTCATTATGGAAGGTAGTCTATTGTCATGATTTTTGTTATTCCAATGAATGGTAGCCTTGTCATTATGGAAGGTAGTATGTTGTAGATATCATTGTTACCCCAATGGATGGTAGCGTTGTCATTATGGGAGGTAGTCTATTGTCATGATTTTTGTTACTACAATGGATTGTAGCCTTGTCGTTATGGAAGATAGTCTATTGCCGATATCTTTATTACTCCAATGGATGGTAGCCTAGTCATTATGGAAGGTAGTTTGTGTACGTGATTTTTGTTACCCAAATGGATGGTAGCCTTGTCATTATGGAAGGTAGTCTGTTGTCGAGATTTTTTATACTCCAATGGATTGTAGCCTTGTCATTATGGAAAATAGTCTGTTGTCGATATATTTGTTACTCCAATGGATGGTAGCCTAGTCATTATAGAAGGTAGTGTGGTTTCGAAATTTTTTATATTTCAATGGATCGTAGCCTAGTCATTATTATAGCTAGTCTGTTGTCGTGATTTTTGTTAATCCAATGGATAGTAGCCTTGTCATTATGGAAGGTAGTATGTTGTAGATATCTTTGTTACTCCAATTGATGGTAGCCTTGTCATTATGGAAGGTAGTCTGTTGTCGAGATTTTTGTTACTCTAAGGGATGGTAGCCTTGTCATTATGGAAGGTAGTTTGTTGTTGAGATTTTTGTTATTCCAATGGATGGTAGCCTTTTAATTATGAAAGGTAGTCTACTGTCGAGATTTTTGTTACTATAATAAATTGTAGCCTTGTCATTATGGAAGGTACTCTGTTTTCTATTTTTGTTACTCCAATGGATGGTAGCCTTGTCATTATAGAAGGTAGTATATTGTCGAGATTTTTGTCACTACAATGGATGGTAGCCTTATCATTATGGAAGGTAGTCTGTTGTTGAGATTTTTGTTACGACAATGGATTGTAGCCTTGTCGTTATGAAAGGTAGTCTGTTGTCGATATCTTTGTTACTCCAATGGATGGTAGCCTAGTCATTATGGAAGGTAATCTGTTGTCGTGATTTTTGTTACTCCAATGGATGGTAGCTTTGTCATTATGGAAGGTAGTCTGTTGTCGACATTTTTGTTACTCCAATGGATGGTAGCCTTGTCATTATAGAAGGTAGTATATTGTCAAGATTTTTGTCACTACAATGGATGGTAGCCTTGTCATTATGGAAGGTAGTCTGTTATCGAGATTTTTGTTACTACAATGGATTGTATCCTTGTCGTTTTGGAAGGTAGTCTATTGTCGATATCTTTTTTACTCCAATGGATGGTAGCCTAGTAATTATGGAAGGTAGTTTGTGTACGAGATTTTAGTTACTCCAATGGATGGTATCCTTGTAATTATGGAAGGTAGTCTGTTGTCGAGATTTTTTATAATCCAATGGATTGTAGCCTTGTCATTATGGAAGGTAGTCTCTTGTGGATATTTTCGTTACTCCAATTATGGTACCCGTTTCATTATGGAAGGTAGTCTATTACCTAGATTTTTGTTACTCCACTGCATGGTAACATTGACATTATGGAAGGTAGTCTGTTGTCGATATTTTTGTTATTCTAATGGATGGTAGCCTTGTCATAGTGGAAGGTAGTCTGTTGTCGTGATTTTTGTTACTCCAACGGACGGTAGCCTTGTCATTATGGAAGGTAGTTTGTTGTCGAGATTTTTGTTACTCTAAGGGATGGTAGCCTTGTCGTTATGGAACGTAGTTTGTTATCGAGATTTTTGTTATTCCAATGGATGGTAGCCTTGTCATTATGAAGGTAGTCTATTATCGAGATTTTTGTTACTATAATATATTGTATACTTGTCATTATGGAAGGTAGTCTGTTGTCGAGATTTTTTTTACTCCAATGGATGGTAGTCTTGTCATTATAGAAGGTAGTATATTATTGAGATTTTTGTCACTACAATGGATGGTAGCCTTGTCATTATGGAAGGTAGTTTATTGTCGAGATTTTTGTTACTACAATGGATTGTATCCTTGTCGTTATGGAAGGTAGTCTGTTGTCGATATCTTTGTTACTCCAATGGATGTTAGCCTAGTCATTATGGAAGGTAGTCTGTTGTCGAGTTTTTTGTTACTCCAATGGATGGTAGCCTTGTCCTTTTGGAAGGTAGTTTGTTGTCAAGATTTTTTATACTCCAATGGATTGTAGCCTTGTCATTATGGAAAATAGTCTGTTGTCGATATCTTTGTTACTCCATTGGATGGTAGCCTTGTCATTACGGAAGGTAGTGTGGTTTCAATATTTTTGTTATTTCAATGGATCGTAGCCTAGTCATTACGGAAGCTAGACTGTTGTCGTGATTTTTGTTACTCCAATGGATAGTAGCCTTGTCACTATGGAAGGTAGAATGTTGTAGATATCTTTGTTACTCCAATGGATGGTAGCCTTGTCATTATGGAAGGTAGTCTGTTGTCGAGATTTTTGTTACTCTAAGGGATGGTAGCCTTGTCATTATGTAAGGTACTTTGATGTCGAGATTTTTGTTATTCCAATGGATGGTAGCCTTTTATTTATAAAAGGTAGCCTACTATCGAGATTTTTGTTACTATAATAGATTGTAGCCTTGTCATTATGGAAGGTAGTCTGTTGTCCATTTTTGTTACTCCAATGGATGGTAGCCTTGTCATTATAGAAGGTGGTATATTGTCGAGATTTTTGTCACTACAATGGATGGTAACCTTGTCATTATGGAAGGTAGTCTGTTGTTGAGATTTTTGTTACTACAATGGATTGTAGCCTTGTCGTTATGGAAGGTAGTCTGTTGTCGATATCTTTGTTACTCCAATGGATGGTAGCCTAGTCATTATGGAAGGTAGTCTGTTGTCGTGATTTTTTGCACTCCAATGGATGGTAGCCTTGTCATTATGGAAGGTAGTCTGTTGTCGAGATTTTTTTTACTCCAATGGCTGGTAGCCTTGTCGTTGTGGAAGGTAGTATATTGTCGATATCTTTGTTACTCCAATGGATGGTAGCCTAGTCATTATGGAAGGTAGTCTGTGGTCGAGATTTTTTATAATCTAATGGATTGTAGCCTTGTCATTATGGAAGGTAGTCTCTTTTGGATATTTTGGTTACTCAAAAGATGGTACCCTTGTCATTATGGAAGGTAGTCTATTGTCGAGATTTTTGTTACTCCAATGGATGGTAGACTTGTCATTATTAAAGGTAGTCTGTTGTCGAGATTTCTGTTACTCCAATGGATGGTAACCTTGTCATTATGGAAGGTAGTCTATTGTCGATATTTTTTTTACTCTATTGGATGGTAGCCTTGTCATTATGGAATGTAGTGTGTTGTCGATATTTTTGTTATTCCAATGGATGGCAGCATTGTCATTATGGAAGGTAGTCTATTGTCGTGATTTTTGTTATTCCAATGAATGGTAGCCTTTTCATTATGGAAGGTAGTCTATTGTCGAGATTTTTTATACTCTAATAGATTATAGCCTTGTCATTAAGGAAGGTAGTCTCTTGTGAATATTTTGGTTACTCCAAAGATGGTACCCTTGTCTTTATGGAAGGAAGTTTGTTGTCGAGATTTTTGTTACTCCAATGGATGGTAGACTTGTCATTATCGAAGGTAGTCAGTTGTCGAGATTTTTGTTACTCCAATGGATGGTATCCTTGTCATTATTGAAGGTAGTCTGTTGTCTATATTTTAGTTACTCCATTGGATGGTAGCCTTGTCATTATGGAAGGTAGTGTGTTTTTGATATTTTTGTTATTCCAATGGATGGTAGCGTTGTCATTATGGAAGGTAGTCTGTTGTCGTGATTTTTGTTATTCCAATGAATGGTAGCCTTGTCATTATGGAAGGTATTATGTTGTAGATATCTTTGTTACCCAATGGATGATAGCCTTGTCATTATGGAAGGTAGTCTGTTGTCGAGATTTTTGTTACTCTAAGGGATGGTAGCCTTGTCCATATGGAAGGTAGTCTGTTATCGAGAGTTTTGTTATTCCAATGGATGGCAGCGTTGTCATTATAGAAGGTAGTATATTGTCAAGATTTTTTTCACTACAATGGATGGTAGCCTTGTCATTATGGAAGGTAGTCTGTTGTCGTGATTTTTGTTACTCTAAGGGATGGTAGCCTTGTCATTATGGAAGGTAGTATGTTATCGATATCTTTGTTACTCCAATGGATGGTAAACTATTCATTATGGTAGGTATTCTGTTATCGATATTTTTGTTACTCCATTAGATGGTAGCCTTGACATTATGGAAGATAGTGTGTTGTCGATATTTTTGTTATTCCAATGGATAGTAGCCTTGTCATTATGAAAGGTAGTCTTTGCCGTAATTTTTATTACTCCAATGGACGGTAGCCTTATCATTATGGAAGGTAGTATGTTGTCGATATCTTTGTTACTCCAATGGATGGTAGCCTTGTCATTATGGAAGGTAGTCTCTTGTCGAGATTTTTGTTACTCTAAGGGATAGTAGCCTTGTCATTATGGAACGTAGTCTGTTGTCGAGATTTTTGTTATTCCAATGGATGGTAGCCTTGTCATTATGAAAGGTAGTCTATTGTCAAGATTTTTGTTACTACAATGGATTGTAGTCTTGTCATTATGGAAGGTAGTCTGTTGTCGAGATTTTTGTTACTCCAATGGATGGTAGCCTTGTCATTATATAAGGTAGTATATTGTTGAGATTTTTGTCACTACAATGGATGGTAGCCTTGTCATTATGGAAGGTAGTCTGTAGAGGAGATTTTTGTTACTACAATGGATAATAGCCTTGTCGTTATGAAAGGTAGTCTGTTGTAGAGATTTTTTATACTCCAATGGATTGTAGCCTTGTCATTATGGAAGGTAGTCTCTTGTGGATATTTTGGTTACTCCAATGATGGTACCCTTGTCATTATGGAAGGTAGTCTGTTGTCGATATTTTTGTTACTCCAATGGACGGTAGTCTTATCATTATGGAAGGTAGTATGTTGTCGATATCTTTGTTACTCCAATGGATGGTAGCGTTGTCATAATGGAAGGTAGTCTGTTGCCGAGATTTTTGTTACTCTAAGGGATGGTAGCCTTGTCATTATGGAACGTAGTCTGTTGTCGAGATTTTTGTTATTCCAATGGATGGTAGCCTTGTCATTATGAAAGGTAGTCTATTGTCGAGATTTTTCGTACTACAATGGATTGTAGCCCTGTCATTATGGAAGGTAGTCTATTGTCAAGATTTTTGTTATTCCAATGGATGGTAGCCTTGTCATTATAAAAGGTAGTTTATTGTTGAGATTTTTGTTACTACAATGGATTGTAGCCTTGTCGTTATGGAAGGTAGTCTGTTGTCGATATCTTTGTTACTCTAAGGGATGGTAGCCTTATCATATTGAAAGGTAGTATGTTGTCGAGATTTTTTATACTCCAATGGATTGTAGCCTTATCATTATGGAAGGTAGTCTCTTGTGGATATTTTGGTTACTCCAATGATGGTACCCTTGTCATTATGGAAGAGAGTCTGTTGTCGAGATTTTTGTTACTCCAATGGATGGTAGACTTGTCATTATCAAAGGTAGTCATTTGTTGAGATTTCTGTTATTCCAATGGATGGTAGCCTTGTCATTATGAAAGGTAGTCTGTTGTCGATATTTTTTTTTAATCCATTGGATGGTAGCCTTGTCATTATGGAAGGTAGTATGTTGTAAATATCTTTGTTACTCCAATGGATGGTAGCCTTGTCATTATGGATGGTAGTCTGTTGTGGAGATTTTTGTTACTCTAAGGGATGGTAGCCTTGTCCGTATGGAAGGTAGTCTGCTGTCGAGATTTTTGTTATTCCAATGGATGGTAGCGTTGTCATTGTAGAAGGTAGTATATTTTCGAGATTTTTGTCACTACAATGGATGGTAGCCTTTTCATTATGGAAGGTAGTCTTTTGTCGAGATTTTTCTTACTACAATGGATTGTAACCTTGTCGTTATGGAAGGTAGTCTGTTGTCGATATCTTTGTTACTCCAATGGATGGTAGCCTAGTCATTATGGAAGGTAGTTTGTGTATGATATTTTTTTTATTCTAAAGGATTGTAGCCTTGTCATTATGAAAGGTAGTCTGTTGTCATGATTTTTGTTACTCTAAGGGATGGTAGCTTTGTCATTATGGAAGGTAGTATATTGTCGATATCTTTGGTACTCCAATGGATGGTAGCCTTGTCATTATGGAAGGTAGTCTATTGTCGAGATTTTTGTTACTCTAAGGGATGGTAGCCTTGTCATTATGTAACGTAGTCTTTTGTCTAGACTTTTGTTATTCAAATGGATGGTAGCGTTGTCATTATAGAAGGTAGTATATTATCGATATTTTTGTCACTAAAATGGATGGTAGCCTTGTCATTATTGAAGGTAGTCTGCTGTCGAGATTTTTGTTACTACAATGGATTGTAGCCTTGTCGTTATGGAAGGTAGTTTGTTGTCGATATCTTTGTTACTCCAATGGATGGTAGCCTAGTCATTATGGAAGGTAGTTTGTGTACGAGATTTTAGTTACTCCAATGGTTGGTAGCCTTGTCATTATGGAAGGTAGTCTGTTGTCGATATTTTTTATACTCCAATGGATTGTAGCCTTGTCATTATGGAAGGTAGTCTATTGTGGATATTTTGGTTACTCCAATGATGGTACCCTTGTCATTATGGAAGGTAGTTTGTTGTCGAGATTTTTGTTACTCCAATGGATGGTAGCCTTGTCATTATGAATGGTAGTATGTTGTCGATATTTTTGTTAATCCATTAGATGGTAGCCTTGTCATTCTGGAAGGTAGTCTATTGTGGAGATTTTTGTTACTCTAAGGGATGGTAGCCTTGTCGTTATGGAATCTAGTTTGTTGTCGAGATTTTTGTTATTCCTATGGATGGTAGCCTTGTCATTATGAAAGGTAGTCTCTTGTGGATATTTTGCTTACTCCAATGATGGTAACCTTGTCATTATGGAAGGTAGTCTATTGTGGATATTTTGGTTACTCCAATGATGGTACCCTTGTCATTATGGAAGGTAGTTTGTTGTCGAGATTTTTGTTACTCCAATGGATGGTAGCCTTGTCATTATGAATGGTAGTATGTTGTCGATATTTTTGTTAATCCATTAGATGGTAGCCTTGTCATTCTGGAAGGTAGTGTGTTGTCGATATTTTTTTGATTCCAATGGATAGTAGCCTAGTCATTATGGAAGGTAGTCTGTTGTCGTGATTTTTGTTATTCCAATGAATTGTAGCCTTGTCATTATGGAAGGTAGTATGTTGTAGATATCTTTGTTACTACAGTGGATGGTAGCCTTGTCATTATGGAAGGTAGTCTATTGTGGAGATTTTTGTTACTCTAAGGGATGGTAGCCTTGTCGTTATGGAATCTAGTTTGTTGTCGAGATTTTTGTTATTCCTATGGATGGTAGCCTTGTCATTATGAAAGGTAGTCTCTTGTGGATATTTTGCTTACTCCAATGATGGTAACCTTGTCATTATGGAAGGTAGTCTATTGTCGAGATTTTTGTTACTCCAATGGCTGGTAGACTTGTCATTATCGAAGGTAGTCTGTTGTCGAGATTTCTGTTACTCCAATGGATGGTAAACTTGTCATTATGGAAGGTAGTCTGTTGTCGATATTTTTGTTACTCCATTGGATGGTAGCCTTGTCATTATGGAAGGTAGTGTGTTGTCGATATTTTTGTTATTCCAATGGATGGTAGCGTTGTCATTATGGAAGGTAGTCTGTTGTCGTGATTTTTGTTATTCCAATGAATGGTAGCCTTGTCATTATGGAAGGTAGTATGTTGTAGATATCTTTGTTACCCCAATGGATGGTAGCATTGTCATTATGGAAGGTAGTCTGTTGTCGAGTTTTTATTACTCTAAGGGATGGTATCCTTGTCCATATGGAAGGTAGTATGTTGTCGAAATTTTTGTTATTCCAATGGATGGTAGCGTTGTCATTATAGAAGGTAGTATATTGTCGAGATTTTTTTCACTACAATGGATGGTAGCCTTGTCATTATGGAAGGTAGTCTGTTGTCGAGATTTTTGTTACTACAATGGATTGTAGCCTTGTCGTTATGGAAGGTAGTCTGTTGTCGATATCTTAATTACTCCAATGGATGGTAGCCTAGTCATTAGGGAAGGTAGGTTGTGTATGATAATTTTGTTATTCCAATGGAAGGTAGCCTTGTCATTATGAAAGGTAGTCTGTTGTCGTGATTTTTTGTTCTCTAAGGGATGGTAGCCTTGTCATTATGGAAGGTAGTATGTTATCGATATCTTTGTTACTCCAATGGATGGTAAACTTTTCATTATGGAAGGTAGTTTGTTGTCGATATTTTTGTTACTCTAAGGGGTGGTAGCCTTGTCATTATGTAACGTAGTCTGTTGTCGAGATTTTTGTTATTCCAATGGATGGTAGCGTTGTCATTATAGAAGGTAGTATATTATCGAGATTTTTGTCATTAAAATGGATCGTAGCCTTGTCATTATGGAAGGTAGTCTGTTGTCGAGATTTTTGTTACTACAATGGATTGTAGCCTTGTCCTTATGGAAGGTAGTTTGTTTTCGATATCTTTGTTACTCCAATGGATGGTAGCCTAGTCATTAAGGAAGGTAGTTTGTGTACGAGATTTTAGTTACTCCAATGGTTGGTAGCCTTGTCATTATGGAAGGTAGTATGTTGTCAATATTTTTGTTAATCCATTGGATGGTAGCCTTGTCATTCTGGAAGGTAGTGTGTTTTCGATATTTTTTTATTCCAATGGATGGTAGCCTAGTCATTATGGAAGGTAGTCTGTTGTCGTGATTTTTGTTATTCCAATGAATGGTAGCCTTGTCATTATGGAAGGTAGTATGTTGTAGATATCTTTGTTACTCCAATGGATGGTAGCCTTGTCATTATGGAAAGTAGTCTGTTGTGGAGATTTTTATAACTCTAAGGGATGGTAGCCTTGTCGTTATGGAATGTAGTTTGTTGTCTAGATTTTTGTTATTCCAATGGATGCTAGCCTTGTCATTATGAAAGGTAGTTTATTGTCGAGATTTTTGTTACTATAATAGATTGTAGACTTGTCATTATGGAAGGTAGTCTCTTGGCGAGATTTTTTACTCCAATGGATGTTAGCCTTGTGATGATAGAAGGTAGTATATTGTTGAGATTTTTGTCACTACAATGGATGGTAGCCTTGTCATTATGGAAGGTAGTCTATTGTCGAGATTTTTGTTACTACAATGGATTGTAGCCTTGTCGTTATGGAAGGTAGTATGTTGTCTATATCTTTGTTACTCCAATGGATGGTAGCCTAGTCATTATGCGAGGTAGTCTGTTGTCTAGATTTTTTATACTCCAATGGATTGTAGCCTTGTCATTATGGAAGGTAGTCTCTTGTGGATATTTTGGTTACTCCAATGATGGTACCCTTGTCATTATGGAAGGTAGTCTTATGTCGAGATTGTTGTTACTCCAATGGATGGTAGACTTCTCATTATCGAAGGTAGTCTGTTGTCGAGATTTATGTTACTCCAATGGATGGTAACCTCCTCATTATGGAAGGTAGTCTATTGTCAATATTTTTGTTACTCCATTGGATGGTAGCCTTGTCATTATGGAAGATAGTGTGTTGTCGATATTTTTGTTATTCCAATGGATGGTAGCGTTGTCATTATAGAAGGTAGTATATTATCGAGATTTTTGTCATTAAAATGGATGGTATCCTTGTCATTATGGAAGGTAGTCTGTTCTCGAGATTTTTGTTACTACAATGGATTGTAGCCTTGTCGTTATGGAAGGTAGTTTGTTTTCGATATCTTTGTTACTCCAATGGATGGTAGCCTAGTCATTATGGAAGGTAGTTTGTGTACGAGATTTTAGTTACTCCAATGGTTGGTAGCCTTGTCATTATGGAAGGTACTATGTTGTCAATATTTTTGTTAATCCATTGGATGGTAGCCTTGTCATTCTGGAAGGTAGTGTGTTTTCGATATTTTTTTATTCCAATGGATGGTAGCCTAGTCATTATGGAAGGTAGTCTGTTGTCGTGATTCTTGTTATTCCAATGAATGGTAGCCTTGTCATTATGGAAGGTAGTATGTTGTAGATATCTTTGTTACTCCAATGGATGGTAGCCTTGTCATTATGGAAAGTAGTCTGTTGTGGAGATTTTTATAACTCTAAGGGATGGTAGCCTTGTCGTTATGGAATGTAGTTTGTTGTCTAGATTTTTGTTATTCCAATGGATGCTAGCCTTGTCATTATGAAAGGTAGTTTATTGTCGAGATTTTTGTTACTATAATAGATTGTAGACTTGTCATTATGGAAGGTAGTCTCTTGGCGAGATTTTTTACTCCAATGGATGTTAGCCTTGTGATGATAGAAGGTAGTATATTGTTGAGATTTTTGTCACTACAATGGATGGTAGCCTTGTCATTATGGAAGGTAGTCTATTGTCGAGATTTTTGTTACTACAATGGATTGTAGCCTTGTCGTTATGGAAGGTAGTATGTTGTCTATATCTTTGTTACTCCAATGGATGGTAGCCTAGTCATTATGCGAGGTAGTCTGTTGTCTAGATTTTTTATACTCCAATGGATTGTAGCCTTGTCATTATGGAAGGTAGTCTCTTGTGGATATTTTGGTTACTCCAATGATGGTACCCTTGTCATTATGGAAGGTAGTCTGTTGTCGAGATTGTTGTTACTCCAATGGATGGTAGACTTCTCATTATCGAAGGTAGTCTGTTGTCGAGATTTCTATTACTCCAATGGATGGTAACCTCCTCATTATGGACGGTAGTCTATTGTCAATATTTTTGTTACTCCATTGGATGGTAGCCTTGTCATTATGGAAGATAGTGTGTTGTCGATATTTTTGTTATTCCAATGGATGGTAGCGCTGTCATTATGGAAGGTAGTCTGTTGTCATGATTTTTGTTATTCCAAAGAATGGTAGCCTTGTCATTATGGAAGGTAGTATATTGTAGATATCTTTGTTACCCCAATGGATGGTAGCCTTATCATTATGGAAGGTTGTCTGTTGTCGAGATTTTTGTTACTCTAAGGGATGGTAGCGTTATCCATATGGAAGGTAGTCTGTTATCGAGATTTTTGTAATTCCAATGGATGGCAGCGTTGTCATTATAAAAGGTAGTCTGTTGTCATGATTTTTGTCATTAAAATGGATGATATCCTTGTCATTGTGGAAGGTAGTCTTTTGTCGATATTTTTGTTACTACAATGGATTGTAGCCTTGTCGTTATGGAAGGTAGTCTGTTGTCGATATCTTTGTTACTCCAATGGATGGTAGCCTAGTCATTATGGAAGGTAGTTTGTGTATGATATTTTTGTTATTCCAATGGATGGTAGCCTTGTCATTATGAAAGGTAGTCTGTTGTCCTGATTTTTGTTACTCTAAGGTATGGTATCCTTGTCCATATGGAAGGTAGTCTGTTGTCAAAAATTTTGTTATTCCAATGGATGGTAGCGTTGTCATTATAGAAGGTAGTATATTGTCGTGATTTTTTTCACTACAATGGATGGTAGCGTTGTCATTATGGAAGGTAGTCTGTTGTCGAGATTTTTGTTACTACAATGGATTGTAGCCTTGTCGTTATGGAACGTAGTCTGTTGTCGATATCTTTGTTACTCCAATGGATGGTAGCCTAGTCATTAGGGAAGGTAGGTTGTGTATGATATTTTTTTTATTCCAATGGACGGTAGCCTTGTCATTATGAAAGGTAGTCTATTGTCGTGATTTTTGTTACTCTATGGGATGGTAGCCTTGTCATTATGGAAGGTAGTATGTTATCAATATCTTTGTTACTCCAATGGATGGTAACCTTTTAATTATGGAAGGTAGTCTGTTGTTGATATTTTTGATACTCTAATGGGTGGTAGCCTTTTCATTATGTAACATAGTCTGTTGTCGAGATTTTAGTTATTCCAATGGATGGTAGCGTTGTCATTATAGAAGGTAGTATATTATCGAGATTTTTGTCATTAAAATGGATGGTATCCTTTTCATTATGGAAGGTAGTCTGTTCTCGAGATTTTTGTTACTACAATGGATTGTAGCCTTGTCGTTATGGAAGGTAGTTTGTTTTCGATATCTTTGTTACTCCAATGGATGGTAGCCTAGTCATTATGGAAGGTAGTTTGTGTACGAGATTTTAGTTACTCCAATGGTTGGTAGCCTTGTCATTATGGAAGGTAGTATGTTGTCAATATTTTTGTTAATCCATTGGATGGTAGCCTTGTCATTCTGGAAGGTAGTGTGTTTTCGATATTTTTTTATTCTAATGGATGGTAGCCTAGTCATTATGGAAGGTAGTCTGTTGTCGTGATTTTTGTTATTCCAATGAATGGTAGCCTTGTCATTATGGAAGGTAGTATGTTGTAGATATCTTTGTTACTCCAATGGATGGTAGCCTTGTCATTATGGAAAGTAGTCTGTTGTGGAGATTTTTATAACTCTAAGGGATGATAGCCTTGTCATTATGGAATGTAGTTTGTTGTCTAGATTTTTGTTATTCCAATGGATGCTAGCCTTGTCATTATGAAAGGTAGTTTATTGTCGAGATTTTTGTTACTATAATAGATTGTAGACTTGTCATTATGGAAGGTAGTCTCTTGGCGAGATTTTTTACTCCAATGGATGTTAGCCTTGTGATGATAGAAGGTAGTATATTGTTGAGATTTTTGTCACTACAATGGATAGTAGCCTTGTCATTATGGAACGTAGTCTATTGTCGAGATTTTTGTTACTACAATGGTTTGTAGCCTTGTCGATATGGAAGGTAGTATGTTGTCTATATCTTTGTTACTCCAATGGATGGTAGCCTAGTCATTATGCGAGGTAGTCTGTTGTCTAGATTTTTTATACTCCCATGGATTGTAGCCTTGTCATTATGGAAGGTAGTCTCTTGTGGATATTTTGGTTACTCCAATGATGGTACCCTTGTCATTATGGAAGGTAGTCTATTGTCGAGATTGTTGTTACTCCAATGGATGGTAGACTTCTCATTATCGAAGGTAGTCTGTTGTCGAGATTTCTGTTACTCCAATGGATGGTAACCTCCTCATTATGGAAGGTAGTCTATTGTCAATATTTTTGTTACTCCATTGGATGGTAGCCTTGTCATTATGGAAGATAGTGTGTTATCCATATTTTTGTTATTCCAATGGATGGTAGCGTTGTCATTATGGAAGGTAGTCTGTTGTCGTGATTTTTGTTATTCCAAAGAATGGTAGCCTTGTCATTATGGAAGGTAGTATATTGTAGATATCTTTGTTACCCCAATGGATGGTAGCCTTATCATTATGGAAGGTTGTCTGTTGTCGAGATTTTTGTTACTCTAAGGGATGGTAGCGTTGTCCATATGGAAGGTAGTCTGTTATCGAGATTTTTGTAATTCCAATGGATGGCAGCGTTGTCATTATAAAAGGTAGTCTGTTGTCATGATTTTTGTCATTAAAATGGATGATATCCTTGTCATTGTGGAAGGTAGTCTTTTGTCGATATTTTTGTTACTACAATGGATTGTAGCCTTGTCGTTATGGAAGGTAGTCTGTTGTCGATATCTTTGTTACTCCAATGGATGGTAGCCTAGTCATTATGGAAGGTAGTTTGTGTATGATATTTTTGTTATTCCAATGGATGGTAGCCTTGTCATTATGAAAGGTAGTCTGTTGTCCTGATTTTTGTTACTCTAAGGTATGGTATCCTTGTCCATATGGAAGGTAGTCTGTTGTCAAAAATTTTGTTATTCCAATGGATGGTAGCGTTGTCATTATAGAAGGTAGTATATTGTCGTGATTTTTTTCACTACAATGGATGGTAGCGTTGTCATTATGGAAGGTAGTCTGTTGTCGAGATTTTTGTTACTACAATGGATTGTAGCCTTGTCGTTATGGAACGTAGTCTGTTGTCGATATCTTTGTTACTCCAATGGATGGTAGCCTAGTCATTAGGGAAGGTAGGTTGTGTATGATATTTTTGTTATTCCAATGGACGGTAGCCTTGTCATTATGAAAGGTAGTCTATTGTCGTGATTTTTGTTACTCTATGGGATGGTAGCCTTGTCATTATGGAAGGTAGTATGTTATCAATATCTTTGTTACTCCAATGGATGGTAACCTTTTCATTATGGAAGGTAGTCTGTTGTCGATATTTTTGATACTCTAATGGGTGGTAGCCTTTTCATTATGTAACATAGTCTGTTGTCGAGATTTTTGTTATTCCAATGGATGGTAGCGTTGTCATTATAGAAGGTAGTATATTATCGAGATTTTTGTCATTAAAATGGATGGTATCCTTGTCATTATGGAAGGTAGTTTGTTCTCGAGATTTTTGTTACTACAATGGATTGTAGCCTTGTCGTTATGGAAGGTAGTTTGTTTTCGATATCTTTGTTACTCCAATGGATGGTAGCCTAGTCATTATGGAAGGTAGTTTGTGTACGAGATTTTAGTTACTCCAATGGTTGGTAGCCTTGTCATTATGGAAGGTAGTATGTTGTCAATATTTTTGTTAATCCATTGGATGGTAGCCTTGTCATTCTGGAAGGTAGTGTGTTTTCGATATTTTTTTATTCCAATGGATGGTAGCCTAGTCATTATGGAAGGTAGTCTGTTGTCGTGATTTTTGTTATTCCAATGAATGGTAGCCTTGTCATTATGGAAGGTAGTATGTTGTAGATATCTTTGTTACTCCAATGGATGGTAGCCTTGTCATTATGGAAAGTAGTCTGTTGTGGAGATTTTTATAACTCTAAGGGATGATAGCCTTGTCATTATGGAATGTAGTTTGTTGTCTAGATTTTTGTTATTCCAATGGATGCTAGCCTTGTCATTATGAAAGGTAGTTTATTGTCGAGATTTTTGTTACTATAATAGATTGTAGACTTGTCATTATGGAAGGTAGTCTCTTGGCGAGATTTTTTACTCCAATGGATGTTAGCCTTGTGATGATAGAAGGTAGTATATTGTTGAGATTTTTGTCACTACAATGGATAGTAGCCTTGTCATTATGGAACGTAGTCTATTGTCGAGATTTTTGTTACTACAATGGTTTGTAGCCTTGTCGATATGGAAGGTAGTATGTTGTCTATATCTTTGTTACTCCAATGGATGGTAGCCTAGTCATTATGCGAGGTAGTCTGTTGTCTAGATTTTTTATACTCCAATGGATTGTAGCCTTGTCATTATGGAAGGTAGTCTCTTGTGGATATTTTGGTTACTCCAATGATGGTACCCTTGTCATTATGGAAGGTAGTCTGTTGTCGAGATTGTTGTTACTCCAATGGATGGTAGACTTCTCATTATCGAAGGTGGTATGTTGTCGAGATTTATGTTACTCCAATGGATGGTAACCTCCTCATTATGGAAGGTAGTCTATTGTCAATATTTTTGTTACTCCATTGGATGGTAGCCTTGTCATTATGGAAGATAGTGTGTTGTCGATATTTTTGTTATTCCAATGGATGGTAGCGTTGTCATTATAGAAGGTAGTATATTATCGAGATTTTTGTCATTAAAATGGATGGTATCCTTGTCATTATGGAAGGTAGTCTGTTCTCGAGATTTTTGTTACTACAATGGATTGTAGCCTTGTCGTTATGGAAGGTAGTTTGTTTTCGATATCTTTGTTACTCCAATGGATGGTAGCCTAGTCATTATGGAAGGTAGTTTGTGTACGAGATTTTAGTTACTCCAATGGTTGGTAGCCTTGTCATTATGGAAGGTAGTATGTTGTCAATATTTTTGTTAATCCATTGGATGGTAGCCTTGTCATTCTGGAAGGTAGTGTGTTTTCGATATTTTTTTATTCCAATGGATGGTAGCCTAGTCATTATGGAAGGTAGTATGTTGTCGTGATTCTTGTTATTCCAATGAATGGTAGCCTTGTCATTATGGAAGGTAGTATGTTGTAGATATCTTTGTTACTCCAATGGATGGTAGCCTTGTCATTATGGAAAGTAGTCTGTTGTGGAGATTTTTATAACTCTAAGGGATGGTAGCCTTGTCGTTATGGAATGTAGTTTGTTGTCTAGATTTTTGTTATTCCAATGGATGCTAGCCTTGTCATTATGAAAGGTAGTTTATTGTCGAGATTTTTGTTACTATAATAGATTGTAGACTTGTCATTATGGAAGGTAGTCTCTTGGCGAGATTTTTTACTCCAATGGATGTTAGCCTTGTGATGATAGAAGGTAGTATATTGTTGAGATTTTTGTCACTACAATGGATGGTAGCCTTGTCATTATGGAAGGTAGTCTATTGTCGAGATTTTTGTTACTACAATGGATTGTAGCCTTGTCGTTATGGAAGGTAGTATGTTGTCTATATCTTTGTTACTCCAATGGATGGTAGCCTAGTCATTATGCGAGGTAGTCTGTTGTCTAGATTTTTTATACTCCAATGGATTGTAGCCTTGTCATTATGGAAGGTAGTCTCTTGTGGATATTTTGGTTACTCCAATGATGGTACCCTTGTCATTATGGAAGGTAGTCTGTTGTCGAGATTGTTGTTACTCCAATGGATGGTAGACTTCTCATTATCGAAGGTAGTCTGTTGTCGAGATTTCTGTTACTCCAATGGATGGTAACCTCCTCATTATGGACGGTAGTCTATTGTCAATATTTTTGTTACTCCATTGGATGGTAGCCTTGTCATTATGGAAGATAGTGTGTTGTCGATATTTTTGTTATTCCAATGGATGGTAGCGCTGTCATTATGGAAGGTAGTCTGTTGTCATGATTTTTGTTATTCCAAAGAATGGTAGCCTTGTCATTATGGAAGGTAGTATATTGTAGATATCTTTGTTACCCCAATGGATGGTAGCCTTATCATTATGGAAGGTTGTCTGTTGTCGAGATTTTTGTTACTCTAAGGGATGGTAGCGTTGTCCATATGGAAGGTAGTCTGTTATCGAGATTTTTGTAATTCCAATGGATGGCAGCGTTGTCATTATAAAAGGTAGTCTGTTGTCATGATTTTTGTCATTAAAATGGATGATATCCTTGTTATTGTGGAAGGTAGTCTTTTGTCGATATTTTTGTTACTACAATGGATTGTAGCCTTGTCGTTATGGAAGGTAGTCTGTTGTCGATATCTTTGTTACTCCAATGGATGGTAGCCTAGTCATTATGGAAGGTAGTTTGTGTATGATATTTTTGTTATTCCAATGGATGGTAGCCTTGTCATTATGAAAGGTAGTCTGTTGTCCTGATTTTTGTTACTCTAAGGTATGGTATCCTTGTCCATATGGAAGGTAGTCTGTTGTCAAAAATTTTGTTATTCCAATGGATGGTAGCGTTGTCATTATAGAAGGTAGTATATTGTCGTGATTTTTTTCACTACAATGGATGGTAGCGTTGTCATTATGGAAGGTAGTCTGTTGTCGAGATTTTTGTTACTACAATGGATTGTAGCCTTGTCGTTATGGAACGTAGTCTGTTGTCGATATCTTTGTTACTCCAATGGATGGTAGCCTAGTCATTAGGGAAGGTAGGTTGTGTATGATATTTTTTTTATTCCAATGGACGGTAGCCTTGTCATTATGAAAGGTAGTCTATTGTCGTGATTTTTGTTACTCTATGGGATGGTAGCCTTGTCATTATGGAAGGTAGTATGTTATCAATATCTTTGTTACTCCAATGGATGGTAACCTTTTCATTATGGAAGGTAGTCTGTTGTTGATATTTTTGATACTCTAATGGGTGGTAGCCTTTTCATTATGTAACATAGTCTGTTGTCGAGATTTTTGTTATTCCAATGGATGCTAGCGTTGTCATTATAGAAGGTAGTATATTATCGAGATTTTTGTCATTAAAATGGATGGTATCCTTGTCATTATGGAAGGTAGTTTGTTCTCGAGATTTTTTTTACTACAATGGATTGTAGCCTTGTCGTTATGGAAGGTAGTTTGTTTTCGATATCTTTGTTACTCCAATGGATGGTAGCCTAGTCATTATAGAAGGTAGTTTGTGTACGAGATTTTAGTTACTCCAATGGTTGGTAGCCTTGTCATTATGGAAGGTAGTATGTTGTCAATATTTTTGTTAATCCATTGGATGGTAGCCTTGTCATTCTGGAAGGTAGTGTGTTTTCGATATTTTTTTATTCCAATGGATGGTAGCCTAGTCATTATGGAAGGTAGTCTGTTGTCGTGATTTTTGTTATTCCAATGAATGGTAGCCTTGTCATTATGGAAGGTAGTATGTTGTAGATATCTTTGTTACTCCAATGGATGGTAGCCTTGTCATTATGGAAAGTAGTCTGTTGTGGAGATTTTTATAACTCTAAGGGATGATAGCCTTGTCATTATGGAATGTAGTTTGTTGTCTAGATTTTTGTTATTCCAATGGATGCTAGCCTTGTCATTATGAAAGGTAGTTTATTGTCGAGATTTTTGTTACTATAATAGATTGTAGACTTGTCATTATGGAAGGTAGTCTCTTGGCGAGATTTTTTACTCCAATGGATGTTAGCCTTGTGATGATAGAAGGTAGTATATTGTTGAGATTTTTGTCACTACAATGGATAGTAGCCTTGTCATTATGGAACGTAGTCTATTGTCGAGATTTTTGTTACTACAATGGTTTGTAGCCTTGTCGATATGGAAGGTAGTATGTTGTCTATATCTTTGTTACTCCAATGGATGGTAGCCTAGTCATTATGCGAGGTAGTCTGTTGTCTAGATTTTTTATACTCCCATGGATTGTAGCCTTGTCATTATGGAAGGTAGTCTCTTGTGGATATTTTGGTTACTCCAATGATGGTACCCTTGTCATTATGGAAGGTAGTCTATTGTCGAGATTGTTGTTACTCCAATGGATGGTAGACTTCTCATTATCGAAGGTAGTCTGTTGTCGAGATTTCTGTTACTCCAATGGATGGTAACCTCCTCATTATGGAAGGTAGTCTATTGTCAATATTTTTGTTACTCCATTGGATGGTAGCCTTGTCATTATGGAAGATAGTGTGTTATCGATATTTTTGTTATTCCAATGGATGGTAGCGTTGTCATTATGGAAGGTAGTCTGTTGTCGTGATTTTTGTTATTCCAAAGAATGGTAGCCTTGTCATTATGGAAGGTAGTATATTGTAGATATCTTTGTTACCCCAATGGATGGTAGCCTTATCATTATGGAAGGTTGTCTGTTGTCGAGATTTTTGTTACTCTAAGGGATGGTAGCGTTGTCCATATGGAAGGCAGTCTGTTATCGAGATTTTTGTAATTCCAATGGATGGCAGCGTTGTCATTATAAAAGGTAGTCTGTTGTCATGATTTTTGTCATTAAAATGGATGATATCCTTGTCATTGTGGAAGGTAGTCTTTTGTCGATATTTTTGTTACTACAATGGATTGTAGCCTTGTCGTTATGGAAGGTAGTCTGTTGTTGATATCTTTGTTACTCCAATGGATGGTAGCCTAGTCATTATGGAAGGTAGTTTGTGTATGATATTTTTGTTATTCCAATGGATGGTAGCCTTGTCATTATGAAAGGTAGTCTGTTGTCCTGATTTTTGTTACTCTAAGGTATGGTATCCTTGTCCATATGGAAGGTAGTCTGTTGTCAAAAATTTTGTTATTCCAATGGATGGTAGCGTTGTCATTATAGAAGGTAGTATATTGTCGTGATTTTTTTCACTACAATGGATGGTAGCGTTGTCATTATGGAAGGTAGTCTGTTGTCGAGATTTTTGTTACTACAATGGATTGTAGCCTTGTCGTTATGGAACGTAGTCTGTTGTCGATATCTTTGTTACTCCAATGGATGGTAGCCTAGTCATTAGGGAAGGTAGGTTGTGTATGATATTTTTGTTATTCCAATGGACGGTAGCCTTGTCATTATGAAAGGTAGTCTATTGTCGTGATTTTTGTTACTCTATGGGATGGTAGCCTTGTCATTATGGAAGGTAGTATGTTATCAATATCTTTGTTACTCCAATGGATGGTAACCTTTTCATTATGGAAGGTAGTCTGTTGTTGATATTTTTGATACTCTAATGGGTGGTAGCCTTTTCATTATGTAACATAGTCTGTTGTCGAGATTTTTGTTATTCCAATGGATGGTAGCGTTGTCATTATAGAAGGTAGTATATTATCGAGATTTTTGTCATTAAAATGGATGGTATCCTTGTCATTATGGAAGGTAGTCTGTTCTCGAGATTTTTGTTACTACAATGGATTGTAGCCTTGTCGTTATGGAAGGTAGTTTGTTTTCGATATCTTTGTTACTCCAATGGATGGTAGCCTAGTCATTATGGAAGGTAGTTTGTGTACGAGATTTTAGTTACTCCAATGGTTGGTAGCCTTGTCATTATGGAAGGTAGTATGTTGTCAATATTTTTGTTAATCCATTGGATGGTAGCCTTGTCATTCTGGAAGGTAGTGTGTTTTCGATATTTTTTTATTCCAATGGATGGTAGCCTAGTCATTATGGAAGGTAGTCTGTTGTCGTGATTTTTGTTATTCCAATGAATGGTAGCCTTGTCATTATGGAAGGTAGTATGTTGTAGATATCTTTGTTACTCCAATGGATGGTAGCCTTGTCATTATGGAAAGTAGTCTGTTGTGGAGATTTTTATAACTCTAAGGGATGATAGCCTTGTCATTATGGAATGTAGTTTGTTGTCTAGATTTTTGTTATTCCAATGGATGCTAGCCTTGTCATTATGAAAGGTAGTTTATTGTCGAGATTTTTGTTACTATAATAGATTGTAGACTTGTCATTATGGAAGGTAGTCTCTTGGCGAGATTTTTTACTCCAATGGATGTTAGCCTTGTGATGATAGAAGGTAGTATATTGTTGAGATTTTTGTCACTACAATGGATAGTAGCCTTGTCATTATGGAACGTAGTCTGTTGTCGAGATTTTTGTTACTACAATGGTTTGTAGCCTTGTCGATATGGAAGGTAGTATGTTGTCTATATCTTTGTTACTCCAATGGATGGTAGCCTAGTCATTATGCGAGGTAGTCTGTTGTCTAGATTTTTTATACTCCCATGGATTGTAGCCTTGTCATTATGGAAGGTAGTCTCTTGTGGATATTTTGGTTACTCCAATGATGGTACCCTTGTCATTATGGAAGGTAGTCTATTGTCGAGATTGTTGTTACTCCAATGGATGGTAGACTTCTCATTATCGAAGGTAGTCTGTTGTCGAGATTTCTGTTACTCCAATGGATGGTAACCTCCTCATTATGGAAGGTAGTCTATTGTCAATATTTTTGTTACTCCATTGGATGGTAGCCTTGTCATTATGGAAGATAGTGTGTTATCGATATTTTTGTTATTCCAATGGATGGTAGCGTTGTCATTATGGAAGGTAGTCTGTTGTCGTGATTTTTGTTATTCCAAAGAATGGTAGCCTTGTCATTATGGAAGGTAGTATATTGTAGATATCTTTGTTACCCCAATGGATGGTAGCCTTATCATTATGGAAGGTTGTCTGTTGTCGAGATTTTTGTTACTCTAAGGGATGGTAGCGTTGTCCATATGGAAGGTAGTCTGTTATCGAGATTTTTGTAATTCCAATGGATGGCAGCGTTGTCATTATAAAAGGTAGTCTGTTGTCATGATTTTTGTCATTAAAATGGATGGTATCCTTGTCATTGTGGAAGGTAGTCTTTTGTCGATATTTTTGTTACTACAATGGATTGTAGCCTTGTCGTTATGGAAGGTAGTCTGTTGTCGATATCTTTGTTACTCCAATGGATGGTAGCCTAGTCATTATGGAAGGTAGTTTGTGTACGATATTTTTGTTATTCCAATGGATGGTAGCCTTGTCATTATGAAAGGTAGTCTGTTGTCCTGATTTTTGTTACTCTAAGGTATGGTATCCTTGTCCATATGGAAGGTAGTCTGTTGTCAAAAAATTTGTTATTCCAATGGATGGTAGCGTTGTCATTATAGAAGGTAGTATATTGTCGTGATTTTTTTCACTACAATGGATGGTAGTGTTGTCATTATGAAAGGTAGTCTGTTGTCGAGATTTTTGTTACTACAATGGATTGTAGCCTTGTCGTTATGGAACGTAGTCTGTTGTCGATATCTTTGTTACTCCAATGGATGGTAGCCTATTCATTAGGGAAGGTAGGTTGTGTATGATATTTTTGTTATTCCAATGGACGGTAGCCTTGTCATTATGAAAGGTAGTCTATTGTCGTGATTTTTGTTACTCTATGGGATAGTAGCCTTGTCATTATGGAAGGTAGTATGTTATCGATATCTTTGTTACTCCAATGGATGGTAACCTTTTCATTATGGAAGGTAGTCTGTTGTTGATATTTTTGATACTCTAATGGGTGGTAGCCTTTTCATGATGTAACATAGTCTGTTGTCGAGATTTTTGTTATTCCAATGGATGGTAGCGTTGTCATTATAGAAGGTAGTATATTATCGAGATTTTTGTCATTAAAATGGATGGTATCCTTGTCATTATGGAAGGTAGTCTGTTCTCAAGATTTTTGTTACTACAACGGATTGTAGCCTTGTCGTTATGGAAGGTAGTTTGTTTTCGATATCTTTGTTACTCCAATGGATGGTAGCCTAATCATTATGCGAGGTAGTCTGTTGTCTAGATTTTTTATACTCCCATGGATTGTAGCCTTGTCATTATGGAAGGTAGTCTCTTGTGGATATTTTGGTTACTCCAATGATGGTACCCTTGTCATTATGGAAGGTAGTCTGTTGTCGAGATTGTTGTTACTCCAATGGATGGTAGACTTCTCATTATCGAAGTTAGTCTATTGTCGAGATTTCTGTTACTCCAATGGATGGTAACCTCCTCATTATGGAAGGTAGTCTATTGTCAATATTTTTGTTACTCCATTGGATGGTAGCCTTGTCATTATGGAAGATAGTGTGTTATCGATATTTTTGTTATTCCAATGGATGGTAGCGTTGTCATTATGGAAGGTAGTCTGTTGTCGTGATTTTTGTTATTCCAAAGAATGGTAGCCTTGTCATTATGGAAGGTAGTATATTGTAGATATCTTTGTTACCCCAATGGATGGTAGCCTTATCATTATGGAAGGTTGTCTGTTGTCGAGATTTTTGTTACTCTAAGGGATGGTAGCGTTGTCCATATGGAAGGTAGTCTGTTATCGAGATTTTTGTAATTCCAATGGATGGCAGCGTTGTCATTATAAAAGGTAGTCTGTTGTCATGATTTTTGTCATTAAAATGGATGGTATCCTTGTCATTGTGGAAGGTAGTCTTTTGTCGATATTTTTGTTACTACAATGGATTGTAGCCTTGTCGTTATGGAAGGTAGTCTGTTGTCGATATCTTTGTTACTCCAATGGATGGTAGCCTAGTCATTATGGAAGGTAGTTTGTGTACGATATTTTTGTTATTCCAATGGATGGTAGCCTTGTCATTATGAAAGGTAGTCTGTTGTCCTGATTTTTGTTACTCTAAGGTATGGTATCCTTGTCCATATGGAAGGTAGTCTGTTGTCAAAAAATTTGTTATTCTAATGGATGGTAGCGTTGTCATTATAGAAGGTAGTATATTGTCGTGATTTTTTTCACTACAATGGATGGTAGTGTTGTCATTATGGAAGGTAGTCTGTTGTCGAGATTTTTGTTACTACAATGGATTGTAGCCTTGTCGTTATGGAACGTAGTCTGTTGTCGATATCTTTGTTACTCCAATGGATGGTAGCCTATTCATTAGGGAAGGTAGGTTGTGTATGATATTTTTGTTATTCCAATGGACGGTAGCCTTGTCATTATGAAAGGTAGTCTATTGTCGTGATTTTTGTTACTCTATGGGATGGTAGCCTTGTCATTATGGAAGGTAGTATGTTATCGATATCTTTGTTACTCCAATGGATGGTAACCTTTTCATTATGGAAGGTAGTCTGTTGTTGATATTTTTGATACTCTAATGGGTGGTAGCCTTTTCATGATGTAACATAGTCTGTTGTCGAGATTTTTGTTATTCCAATGGATGGTAGCGTTGTCATTATAGAAGGTAGTATATTATCGAGATTTTTGTCATTAAAATGGATGGTATCCTTGTCATTATGGAAGGTAGTCTGTTCTCAAGATTTTTGTTACTACAACGGATTGTAGCCTTGTCGTTATGGAAGGTAGTTTGTTTTCGATATCTTTGTTACTCCAATGGATGGTAGCCTAGTCATTATGGAAGGTAGTTTGTGTACGAGATTTTAGTTACTCCAATGGTTGGTAGCCTTGTCATTATGGAAGGTAGTATGTTGTCAATATTTTTGTTAATCCATTGGATGGTAGCCTTGTCATTCTGGAAGGTAGTGTGTCGTCGATATTTTTTTATTCCAATGGATGGTAGCCTAGTCATTATGGAAGGTAGTTTGTTGTCGTGATTTTTGTTATTCCAATGAAAGGTAGCCTTGTCATTATGGAAGGTTGTATGTTGTAGATATCTTTGTTACTCCAATGATTGGTAGCCTTGTCATTATGGAAAGTAGTCTGTTGTGGAGATTTTTATAACTCTAAGGGATGGTAGCCTTGTCGTTATGGAATGTAGTTTGTTGTCTAGATTTTTGTTATTCCAATGGATGCTAGCCTTGTCATTATGAAAGGTAGTTTATTGTCGAGATTTTTGTTACTATAATAGATTGTAGACTTGTCATTATGGAAGGTAGTCTCTTGGTGAGACTTTTTACTCCAATGGATGTTAGCCTTGTGATGATAGAAGGTAGTATATTGTTGAGATTTTTGTCACTACAATGGATGGTAGCCTTGTCATTATGGAAGGTAGTCTATTGTCGAGATTTTTGTTACTACAATGGATTATAGCCTAGTCATTATGCGAGGTAGTTTGTTGTCTAGATTTTTTATACTCCAATGGATTGTAGCCTTGTCATTATGGAAGGTAGTCTCTTGTGGATATTTTGGTTACTCCAATGATGGTACCCTTGTCATTATGGAAGGTAGTCTGTTGTCGAGATTGTTGTTACTCCAATGGATGGTAGACTTCTCATTATCGAAGGTAGTCTGTTGTCGAGATTTCTGTTACTCCAATGGATGGTAACCTTGTCATTATGGAAGGTAGTCTATTGTCGATATTTTTGTTACTCCATTGGATGGTAGCCTTGTCATTATGGAAGATAGTGTGTTGTCGATATTTTTGTTATTCGATTGGATGGTAGCGTTGTCATTATGGAAGGTAGGCTGTTGTCGTGATTTTTGTTATTCCAATGAATGGTAGCCTTGTCATTATGGAAGGTAGTATGTTGTAGATATCTTTGTTACCCCATTGGATGGTAGCCTTATCATTATGGAAGGTAGTCTGTTGTCGAGATTTTTGTTACTCTAAGGGATGGTAGCCTTGTCCATATGGAAGGTAGTCTTTTATCGAGGTTTTTTTTATTCCAATGGATGGCAGCGTTGTCATTATAAAAGGTAGTCTGTTGTCATGATTTTTGTCATTAAAATGGATGGTAGCCTTGTCATTATGGAAGGTAGTCTTTTGTCGATATTTTTGTTACTACAATAGATTGTAGCCTTGTCGTTATGGAAGGTAGTCTGTTGTCGATATCTTTGTTACTCCAATGAATGGTAGCCTAGTCATTATGGAAGGTAGTTTGTGTACGATATTTTTGTTATTCCAATGGATGGTAGCCTTGTCATTATGAAAGGTAGTCTGTTGTCCTGATTTTTATAACTCTAAGGGATGGTAGCCTTGTCATTATGGAAGGTAGTTTGTTAACGATATCTTTGTTACTCCAATGGATGGTAGCCTTGTCATTATGGAAGGTAGTCTGTTGTCGAGATTTCTGTTACTCTAAGGGATGGTAGCCTTGTCATTATGTAACGTAGTATGTTGTCGATATTTTTGTTATTCAAATGGATGGTAGCATTGTCATTATAGAAGGTAGTATATTATCGAGATTTTTGTCACTAAAATGGATGGTAGCCTTGTCATTATGGAAGGTAGTCTGTTGTCGATATCTTTGGTACTACAATGGATTGTAGCCTTGTCGTTATGGAAGGTAGTCTGTTGTCTAGATTTTTTATACTCCAATTGATTGTAGCCTTGTCATTATGGAAGGTAGTCTCTTGTGGATATTTTGGTTACTCCAATGATGGTACCCTTGTCATTATGGAAGGTAGTCTGTGGTCGAGATTTTTGTTACTCCAATGGCTGGTAGACTTCTCATTATCGAAGGTAGTTTGTTGTCGAGATTTCTGTTACTCCAATGGATGGTAACATTGTCATTATGGAAGGTAGTCTATTATCGATATTTTTGTTACTCCATTGGATGGTAGCCTTGTGATTATGGAAGGTAGTGTGTTGTCGATATTTTTGTCATTCCAATGGATGGTAGCGTTGTCATTATGGAAGGTAGTCTGTTGTCGTGATTTTTGTTATTCCAATGAATGGTAGCCTTGTCATTATGGAATGTAGTATGTTGTAGATATCTTTGTTACCCCAATGGATGGTAGCCTTGTCATTATGGAAGGTAATCTGTTCTCGAGATTTTTGTTACTCTAAGGGATGGTATCCTTGTCAATATGGAAGGTAGTCTGTTGTCGAAATATTTGTTATTCCAATGGATGGTAGCGTTGTCATTATAGAAGGTAGTATATTGTCGAGATTTTTTTCACTACAATGGATGGTAGCCTTGTCATTATGGAAGGTAGTCTGTTGTCGAGATTTTTGTTACTACAATGGATGGTAACCTAGTCATTAGAGAAGGTAGGTTGTGTATGATATTTTTGTTACTCTAAGGGGTGGTAGCCTTGTCATTATGTAACGTAGTCTGTTGTCGATATTTTTGTTATTCCAATGGATGGTAGCGTTGTCATTATAGAAGGTAGTATATTATCGAGATTTTTGTCATTAAAATGGATGGTAGCCTTGTCATTATGGAAGGTAGTCTGTTGTCGAGATTTTTGTTACTACAATGGATTGTAGCCTTGTCGTTATGGAAGGTAGTTTGTTTTCGATATCTTTGTTACTCCAATGGATGGTAGCCTAGTCATTATGGAAGGTAGTTTGTGTACGAGATTTTAGTTACTCCAATGGTTTGTAGCCTTGCCATTATGGAAGGTACTCTGTTGTTGGGATTTTTTATACTCCAATGGATTGTAGCCTTGTCATTATGGTAGGTAGTCTATTGTGGATATTTTGGTTACTCCAATGATGGTACCCTTGTAATTATGGAAGGTAGTCTCTAGTAGAGATTGTTGTTACTCCAATGGATGGTAGACTTGTCATTATCGAAGGTAGTCTGTTGTCGAGATTTATGTTACTCCAATGGATGGTAGCCTTGTCATTATGAATGGTAGTATGTTATCGATATTTTTGTTAATCCATTGGATGGTAGCCTTGTCATTCTGGAAGGTAGTGTGTTGTCGATATTTTTTTAATTCCAATGGATGGTAGCCTAGTCATTATGGAAGGTAGTTTGTTGTCGTGATTTTTGTTATTCCAATGAATGGTAGCCATGTCATTATGGAAGGTAGTATGTTGTAGATATCTTTGTTACTACAATGGATGGTAGCCTTGTCATTATGGAAGGTAGTCTGTTGTGGAGATTTTTATTACTCTAAGGGATGGTAGCCTTGTCGTTATGGAATGTAGTTTGTTGTCGAGATTTTTGTTATTCCAATGGATGGTAGCCTTATCATTATGAAAGGTAGTCTATTGTCGAGATTTTTGTTACTATAATAGATTGTAGACTTGTCATTATGGAAGGTAGTCAGTTGTCGAGATTTTTTTTACTCCAATGGATGGTAGCCTTTTCATGATAGAAGGTAGTATATTGTTGACATTTTTGTCACTACAATGGATGGTAGCCTTGTCATTATGGAAGGTAGTCTATTATCGATATTTTTGTTACTACAATGGATTGTAGCCTTGTCGTTATGGAAGGTAGAATGTTGTCGATATCTTTGTTACTCAAATGGATGGTAGCCTAGTCATTATGGAAGGTAGTCAGTTGTCTAGATTTTTTATACTCCAATGGATTGTAGCCTTGTCATTATGGAAGGTAGTCTCTTGTGGATATTTCGGTTACTCCAATGATGGTACCCTTGTCATTATGGAAGGTAGTCTGTTGTCGAGATTTTTGTTACTCCAATGGATGGTAGACTTCTCAATATCGAAGGTAGTCTGTTGTCGAGATTTCTGTTACTCCAATGGATGGTAACCTTGTCATTATGGAAGGTAGTCTGTTGACGATATTTTTGTTACTCCATTGGACGATATCCTTGTCATTATGGAAGGTAGTGTGTTGTCGATATTTTTGTTATTCCAATGGATGGTAGCATTGTCATTATGGAAGGTAGTCTGTTGTTGTGATTTTTGTTATTCCAATGAATGGTAGCCTTGTCATTATGGAAGGTAGTATGTTGTAGATATCTTTGTTACCCCAATGCATGGTAGCCTTGTCATTATGGAAGGTAGTCTGTTGTCGAAGTTTTTGTTATTCCAATGGATGGTAGCGTTGTCATTAAAGAAGGTAGTATATTGTCAAGATTTTTTTCACTACAATGGATGGTAGACTTGTCATTATGGAAGGTAGTTTGTTGTCGAGATTTTTGTTACTACAATGAATTGTAGCCTTGTCGTTATGGAAGGTAGTCTGTTGTCGATATCTTTGTTACTCCAATGGATGGTAGCCTAGTCATTAGGGAAGGTAGGTTGTGTATGATATTTTTGTTATTCCAATGGACGGTAGCCTTGTCATTATGAAAGGTAGTCTGTTGTCGTGATTTTTGTAACTCTAAGGGATGGTAGCCTTGTCATTATGGAAGGTAGTATGTAATCAATATCTTTGTTACTCCAATGGATGGTAACCTTTTCATTATGGAAGGTAGTCTGTTGTCGATATTTTTGTTACTCTAAGGGGTGGTAGCCTTGTCATTATTTAACGTAGTCTGTTGTCGAGATTTTTGTTATTCCAATGGATGGTAGCGTTGTCATTATAGAAGGTAGTATATTATCGAGATTTTTGTCATTAAAATGGATGGCAGCCTTGTCATTATGGAAGGTAGTCTGTTGTCGAGATTTTTGTTACTACAATGGATTGTAGCCTTGTCGTTATGGAAGGTAGTTTGTTTTTGATATCTTTGTTACTCCAATGGATGGTAGCCTAGTCATTATGGAAGGTAGTTTGTGTATGATATTTTTGTTATTCCAATGGACGGTAGCCTTGTCATTATGAAAGGTAGTCTGTTGTCGTGATTTTTGTTACTCTAAGGGATGGTAGCCTTGTCATTATGGAAGGTAGTATGTAATCAATATCTTTGTTACTCCAATGGATGGTAACCTTTTCATTATGGAAGGTAGTCTGTTGTCGATATTTTTGTTACTCTAAGGGGTGGTAGCCTTGTCATTATGTAACGTAGTCTGTTGTCGAGATTATTGTGTACTCCAATGGTTGGTAACCTTGTCATTATGGAAGGTAGTCTGTTGTTGAGATTTTTTATACTCCAATGGATTGTAGCCTTGTCATTATGGAAGGTAGTCTATTGTGGATATTTTGGTTAGTCCAATGATGGTACCCTTGTAATTATGGAAGGTAGTCTCTTGTAGAGATTGTTGTTACTCCAATGGATGGTAGACTTGTCATTATCGAAGGTAGTCTGTGGTCGAGATTTATGTAACTCCAATGGATGGTAGCCTTGTCATTATGAATGGTAGTATGTTGTCGATATTTTTGTTAATCCATTGGATGGTAGCCTTGTCATTCTGGAAGGTAGTGTGTTGTCGATATTTTTTTTATTCCAATGGATGGTAGCCTAGTCATTATGGAAGGTAGTTTGTTATCGTGATTTTTGTTATTCCAATGAATGGTATCCTTGTCATTATGGAAGGTAGTATGTTGTAGATATCTTTGTTATCCCAAAGGATGGTAGCCTTGTCATTATGGAAGGTAATCTGCTGTCGAGATTTTTGTTACTCTAAGGGATGGTATCCTTGTCCATATGGAAGGTAGTCTGTTGTCGAAATTTTTGTTATTCCAATGGATGGTAGAGTTGTAAATATAGAAGGTAGTATATTGTCGAGATTTTTTTCACTACAATTGATGGTAGCCTTGTCATTATGGAAGGTAGTTTGTTGTCGAGATTTTTGTTACTACAATGGATTGTAGCCTTGTAGTTATGGAAGGTAGTCTGTTGTCGATATCTTTGTTACTCCAATGGATGGTAGCCTAGTCAATTGGGAAGGTAGTTTGTGTATGATATTTTTGTTATTCCAATGGATGGTAGCCTTATCATTATGAAAGGTAGTCTGTTGTCATGATTTTTCTTACTCTAAGGGATGGTAGCCTTGTCATTATGGAAGTTAGTATGTTATCGATATCTTTGTTACTCCAATGGATGGTAACCTTTTCATTATGGAAGGTAGTCTGTTGTCGATATTTTTGTTACTTTTAGGGATGGTAGCCTTGTCATTATGTAACGTAGTCTGTTGTCGAGATTCTTGTTATTCTAATGGATGGTAGCGATGTCAGTAAAGAAGGTAGTATATTATCGAGATTTTTGTCACTAAAATGGATGGTAGCCTTGTCATTATGGAAGGTAGTCTGTTGTCGAGATTTGTGTTACTACAATGGATTGTAGCCTTGTCGTTATGGAAGGTAGTTTGTTGTTGATATCTTTGTTACTCCAATGGATGGTAGCCTAGTCATTATGGAAGGTAGTTTGTGTACGAGGTTTTAGTTACTCCAATGGTTCGTAGCCTTGTCATTATGGAAGGTAGTCTGTTGTCGAGATTTCTTATACTCCAATGGATTATAGCTTTGTCATTATGGAAGGTAGTCTATTGTCGATATTTTTGTTACTCCAATGGATGGTAGACTTGTAATTATGGAAGGTAGTCTGTTATCGAGATTTATGTTACTCCAATGGATGGTAGCCTTGTCATTATGAATGGTAGTATGTTGTCGATATTTTTGTTAATCCATTGGATGGTATCCTTGTCGATCTGGAAGGTAGTTTGTGTACGAGGTTTTTTTTATTCCAATGGATGATAGCCTAGTCATTATGGAAGGTACTCTGTTGTCGTGATTTTTGTTATTCCAATGAATGGTAGGCTGGTCATTATGGAAGGTAGTATGTTGTAGATATCTTCGTTACTCCAATGGATGGTAGCGTTGTCATTATGAAAGGTAGTCTGTTGTCGTGATTTTTGTTATTCCAATGAATGGTAGCCTTGTAATTATGGAAGGTAGTATGTTATAGATATCTTTGTTACCCCAATGGATGGTAGCCTTGTCATTATGGAAGGTAGTCTGTTGTCGAGATTTTTGTTACTCTAAGGGATGGTAGCCTTGTCCATATGGAAGGTAGTATGTTGTCGAGATTTTTGTTATTCCAATGGATGGTAGCATTGTCATTATGGAAGGTAGTCTATTTTCGTGATTTTTGTTATTCCAATGAATGGTATCCTTTTCATTATCGAAGGTAGTATGTTGTAGATATCTTTTTTATCCCAAAGGATGGTAGCCTTGTCATTATGGAAGGTAATCTGTTGTCGAGATTTTTGTTACTCTAAGGGATGGTATCCTTGTTCATATGGAAGGTAGTCTGTTGTCGAAATTTTTGTTATTCCAATGGATGGTAGAGTTGTCATTATAGAAGGTAGTATATTGTCGAGATTTTTTTCACTACAATGGATGGTAGCCTTGTCATTATGGAAGGTAGTATGTTGTCGAGATTTTTGTTACTACAATGGATTGTAGCCTTGTAGTTATGGAAGCTAGTCTGTTGTCGATATCTTTGTTACTCCAATGGATGGTAGCCTAGTCATTAGGGAAGGTAGTTTGTGTATGATATTTTTTTTATTCCAATGGATGGTAGCCTTATCATTATGAAAGGTAGTTTGTTGTCGTGATTTTTCTTACTCTAAGGGATGGTAGCCTTGTCATTATGGAAGTTAGTATGTTATCGATATCTTTGTTACTCCAATGGATGGTAACCTTTTCATTATGGAAGGTAGTCTGTTGTCGATATTTTTGTTACATTTAGGGATGGTAGCCTTGTCATTATGTAACGTAGTCTGTTGTAGAGATTTTTGTTATTCCAATGGATGGTAGCGATGTCAGTAAAGAAGGTAGTATATTATCGAGATTTTTGTCACTAAAATGGATGGCAGCCTTGTCATTATGGAAGGTAGTCTGTTGTCGAGATTTTTGTTACTACAATGGATGGTAGCCTAGTCATTATGGAAGGTAGTTTGTGTACGAGGTTTTAGTTACTCCAATGGTTCGTAGCCTTGTCATTATGGAAGGTAGTCTGTTGTCGAGATTTCTTATACTCCAATGGATTATAGCTTTGTCATTATGGAAGGTAGTCTGTTGTCGAGATTTTTGTTATTCCAATGGATGGTAGCGTTGTAATTATAGAAGGTAGTATATTGTCAAGATTTTTGTCACTACAATGGATGGTAGCCTTGTCATTATGGAAAGTAGTCTGTTGTCGAAATTTTTGTCACTACAATGGATGGTATCCTTGTCATTCTGGATGGTAGTGTGTTGTCGATATTTTTTTTATTCCAATGGATGATAGCGTAGTCATTATGGAAGGTAGTCTGTTGTCGTGATTTTTGTTATTCCAATGAATGGTAGGCTGGGCATTATGGAAGGTAGTATGTTGTAGATATCTTTGTTACTCCAATGGATGGTAGCGTTGTCATTATGGAAGGTAGTCTGTTGTCGTGATTTTTGTTATTCCAATGAATGGTAGCCTTGTAATTATGGAAGGTAGTATGTTGTAGTTAACTTTGTTACCCCAATGGATGGTAGCCTTGTCATTATAGAAGTTAGTCTGTTGTCGAGATTTTTGTTACTCTAAGGGATGGTAGCCTTGTCCATATGGAAGGTAGTATGTTGTCGAGATTTTTTTTATTCTAATGGATGGTAGCATTGTCATTATAGAAGGTAGTATATTGTCGAGATTTTTTTCACTACAATGGATGGTAGCCTTGTCATTATGGAAGGTCGTCTGTTATCGAGATTTTTTTTACTATAATGGATTGTAGCCTTGTCCATATGGAAGGTAGTCTGTTCATTATGGAAGGTAGTTTGTGTATGATATTATTTTTATTCCAATGGATTGTAGCCTTGTCATTATGAAAGGTAGTCTGTTGTCGTGATTTTTGTTACTCTAAGGGATGGTAGCCTTGTCATTATGGAAGGTAGTATGTTATTTAAATCTTTGTTACTCCAATGGATGGTAGCCTTGTCAATATGGAAGGTAGTTTGTTGTCTAGATTTTTTATACTCCAATGATGGTACCCTTGTCATTATGGAAGGTAGTCTATTGCCGAGATTTTTGTTACTCCACTGCATGGTAGCCTTGACATTATTGAAGGTAGTGTGTTATCGATATTTTTGTTATTCCAATGGATGGTAGCCTTGTCATTGTGAAAGGTAGTCTGTTGTCGTGATTTTTGTTACTCCAATGGATGGTAGCCTTGTCATTATGGAAGGTAGTATGTTGTTGATATCTTTGTTACTCCAATGGATGGTAGCCTTGTCATTATAGAAGGTAGTCTGTTGTCGAGATTTTTGTTACTCTAAGGATTGGTAGCATTGTCATTATGGAACGTAGTCTGTTGTCGAGAATTTTGTTACTCCAATGGATGGTAGCCTTGTCATTATGAAAGGTAGTCTATTGCGGATATTTTTGTTAGTATAATAGATTGTAGCCTTGTCATTATGGAAGGTAGTCTGTTGTCGTGATTTTTGTTATTCCAATGAATGGTAGCCTGGTCATTATGGAAGGTAGTATGTTGTAGATATCTTTGTTACTCCAATGGATGGTAGCGTTGTCATTATGGAAGGTAGTCTGTTGTCGTGATTTTTGTTATTCCAATGAATGGTAGCCTTGTAATTATGGAAGGTAGTATGTTGTAGATATCTTTGTTACCCCAATGGATGGTAGCCTTGTCATTATGGAAGGTAGTCTATTGTCGAGATTTTTGTTACTCTAAGGGATGGTAGCCTTGTCCATATGGAAGGTAGTATGTTGTCGAGATTTTTGTTATTCCAATGGATGGTAGCATTGTCATTATAGAAGGTAGTATATTGTCGAGATTTTGTTCACTACAATGGATGGTAGCCTTGTCATTATGGAAGGTTGTCTGTTGTCGAGATTTTTGTTACTATAATGGATTGTAGCCTTGTCCATATGGAAGGTAGTCTGTTGTCGATATCTTTGTTACTCCAAAGGATGGTAGACTATTCATTAAGAAAGGTAGTATATTGTCGAGTTTTTTGTCACTACTATGGATGGTAGCCTTGTCATTACGGAAGGTAGTCTTTTGTCGAGATTTTAGTTACTACAATGGATGGTAGCCTTGTCATTATGGAAGGTAGATTGTTTTCGAGATTTTTGTTACTCCAATGGATGGTAGCCTTGTCGTTATGGAAGGTAGTGTGTTGTCAATATTTTTGTTATTCCAATGGATGGTAGCGTTGTCATTATGGAAGGTAGTTTGTTGTCGTGATTTTTGTTATTCCAATGAATGGTAGCCTTGTCATTATGGAAGGTAGTATGTTGTAGATATATTTGTTACCACAATGGATGGTAGCCTTGTAATTATGGAAGGTAGTTTGTTGTCGAGATTTTTGTTACTCTAAGGGATGGTAGCCTTGTCCATATGGAAGGTAGTCTGTTGTCGAGATTTTTGTTATTCCAATGGATGGTAGCGTTGTCATTATAGAAGGTAGTATATTGTCAAGATTTTTGTCACTACAATGGATGGTAGCCTTGTCATTATGAAAAGTAGTCTGTTGTCGAAATTTTTGTCACTACAGTGGATGGTATCCTTGTCATTCTGGAAGGTAGTGTGTTGTCGATATTTTTTTATTCCAATGGATGATAGCGTAGTCATTATGGAAGGTAGTCTGTTGTCGTGATTTTTGTTATAACAATGAATGGTAGGCTGGTCATTATGGAAGGTAGTATGTTGTAGATATCTTTGTTACTCCAATGGATGGTAGCGTTGTCATTATAGAAGGTAGTTTGTTGTCGTGATTTTTGTTATTCCAATGAATGGTAGCCTTGTAATTACGGAAGGTAGTATGTTGTAGATAACTTTGTTACCCCAATGGATGGTAGCCTAGTCATTATGGAAGGTAGTCTGTTGTCGAGATTTTTGTTACTCTAATGGATGGTAGCCTTGTCCATATGGAAGGTAGTATGTTGTCGAGATTTTTGTTATTCCAATGGATGGTAGCATTGTCATTATAGAAGGTAGTATATTGTCGAGATTTTTTTCACTACAATGGATGGTAGCCTTGTCATTACGGAAGGTCGTCTATTATCGAGATTTTTTTTACTATAATGGATTATAGCCTTGTCCATATGGAAGGTAGTCTGTTGTCGATATCTTTGTTACTCCAAAGGATGGTAGCCTAGTCATTAAGAAAGGTAGTATATTGTCGAGATTTTTGTCACTACTATGGATGGTAGCTTTGTCATTAGGGAAGGTAGTCTTTTGTCTAGATTTTAGTTACTACCATGGATGGTAGCCTTGTCATTATGCAAGGTAGATTGTTTTCGAGATTTTTGTTTCTCCAATGGATGGTAGCCTTGTCGTTATGGAAGGTTGTGTGTTGTCAATATTTTTATTATTCCAATGGATGCTAGCGTTGTCATTATTGAAGGTAGTTTGTTGTCGTGATTTTTGTTATTCCAATGAATGGTAGCCTTGTCATTATAGAAGGTAGTATGTTGTAGATATCTTTGTTACCCCAATGGATGGTAGCCTTGTCATTATGGAAGGTAGTTTGTTGTCGAGATTTTTGTTACTCTAAGGGATGGTAGCCTTGTCCATATGGAAGGTAGTCTATTGTCGAGATTTTTGTTATTCCAATGGATGGTAACTTTGTCATTATAGAAGGTAGTATATTGTCAAGATTTTTTTCACTACAATGGATGGTAGCCTTGTCATTATGGAAAGTAGTCTGATGTCGAGATTTTTGTTACTACAATGGATTATAGCCTTGTCGTTATGGAAGGTAGTTTGTTGTCGATATCTTTGTTACTCCAATGGATGGTAGCCTAGTCATTATGGAAGGTAGTTTGTGTATGATATTATTTTTATTCCAATGGATTGTAGCCTTGTCATTATGAAAGGTAGTATGTTGTCGAGATTTTTGTTACTCTAAGGGATGGTAGCCTTGTCATTATGGAAGGTAGTATGTTATTGATATCTTTGTTACTCCAATGGATTGTAGCCTTGTCAATATGGAAGGTAGTCTATTGTCGAGATTTTTTATACTCCAATGATGGTACCCTTGTCATTATGGAAGGTAGTCTATTGCTGAGATTTTGGTTACTCCACTGCATGGTAGCCTTGACATTATTGAAGGTAGTGTGTTATTGATATTTTTGTTATTCCAATGGATGGTAGCCTTGTCTTGATGAAAGGTAGTCTGTCGTCGTGATTTTTGTTACTCCAATGGATGGTAGCCTTGTCATTATGGAAGGTAGTATGTTTTTGATATCTTTGTTACTCCAATGGATGGTAGCCTTGTCATTATGGAAGGTAGTCTGGTTTCGAGATTTTTGTTACTCTAAGGATTGGTAGCATTGTCATTATGGAACGTAGTCTGTTGTCGAGAATTTTGTTATTCCAATGGATGGTAGCCATGTCATTATGAAAGGTAGTCTATTGCCGATATTTTTGTTACCATAATAGATTATATCATTGTCATTATGGAAGGTAGTCTGTTGTCGTGATTTTTGTTATTCCAATGAATGGTAGCCTGGTCATTATGGAAGGTAGTATGTTGTAGATATCTTTGTTACTCCAATGGATGGTAGCGTTGTCATTATGGAAGGTAGTCTGTTGTCGTGATTTTTGATATTCCAATGAATGGTAGCCTTGTAATTATGAAAGGTAGTATGTTGTAGATATCTTTGTTACCCCAATGGATGGTAGCCTTGTCATTATGGAAGGTAGTCTGTTGTCGAGATTTTTGTTACTCTAAGGGATGGTAGCCTTGTCCATATGGAAGGTACTATGTTGTCGAGATTTTTGTTATTCCAATGGATGGTAGCATTGTCATTATAGAAGGTAGTATATTGTCGAGATTTTTTTCACTACAATGGATGGTAGCCTTGTCATTATGGAAGGTCGTCTGTTGTCGAGATTTTTGTTACTATAATGTATTTTAGCCTTGTCCATATGGAAGGTAGTCTGTTGTCGATATCTTTGTTACTCCAAAGGATGGTAGCCTAGTCATTAAGAAAGGTAGTATATTGTCGAGTTTTTTGTCACTACTATGGATGGTAGCCTTGTCATTACGGAAGGTAGTCTTTTGACGAGATTTTAGTTACTACAATGGATGGTAGCCTTGTCATTATGGAAGGTAGATTGTTTTCGAGATTTTTGTTACACCAATGGATGGTAGACTTGTCATTATCGAAGGTAGTATGTTGGTGAGATTTCTGTTACTCCAATGGATGGTAGCCTTGTCATTATGAAAGGTAGTAAGTTGTCGATATTTTATTTAATCCATTGGATGGTAGCCTAGTCATTATGGAAGGTAGTCTGTTGTCGTGATTTTTGTTATTCCAATGAATGGTAGCCTTGTCATTATGGAAGGTAGTATGTTGTAGATATCTTTGTTACTCTAAGGGATGGTAGCCTTGTCCATATGGAAGGTAGTCTGTTGTCGAGATTTTTGTTATTCCAATGGATGGTAGCGTTGTCATTATAGAAGGTAGTCTGTTGTCGAGTTTTTGTCACTACAATGGATGGTAGCGTTGTCATTATAGAAGGTAGTATATTGTCGAGATTTTTTTCACTACAATGGATGGTAGCCTTGTCGTTATGGAAGGTAGTCTGTTGTTGTTATCTTTGTTACTCCAATGGATGGTAGCCTAGTCATTATGGAAGGTAGTTTGTGTACGATATTTTTGTTTTTTCCAATGGATGGTAGCCTTGTCAATATGAAAGGTAGTCTGTTGTCGTGATTTTTGTTACTTTAAGGGATGGTAGCCTTGTCATTATGGAAGGTAGTATGTTGTGATATATTTGTTACTCCAATGGATGGTAGCCTTGTCATTATGGAAGGTAGTCTCTTGTCGAGATTTTTGTTACTCTAAGGGATGGTAGCCTTGTCATTATGTAACATAGTCTGTTGTCGATTTTTGTTATTCCAATGGACGGTAGCATTGTCATTATAGAAGGTAGTATATTATCGAGATTTTTGTCACTACAATGGATGGTAGCATTGTCATTATGGAAGGTAGTCTGTTGTCGAGATTTTTGTTACTACAATGGATTGTAGCCTTGTCGTTATGGAAGGTAGTTTGTTGTCGATATCTTTTTTACTCCATTTGATGGTAGCCTAGTCATTATGGAAGGTAGTTTGTGTACGAGATTTTAGTTACTCCAATGGTTGGTAGCCTTGTCATTATGGAAGGTAGTCTGTTGTCGAGATTTTTTATACTCCAATGGATTGTAGCCTTGTAATTATGGAAGTTAGTCTGTTGTCGTGATTTTTGTTACTCCAATGGATGGTAGCCTTGTCATTATGGAAGGTAGTCTATTGTCGAGATTTTTGTTACTCCAATGGATGGTAGCCTTGTCATTATAGAAAGGAGTATATTGTCGAGATTTTTGTCACTACAATGGATGGTAGCCTTGTCATTATGGAAGGTAGTCTATTGTCGAGATTTTTGTTACTACAATGGATTGTAGCCTTGTCGTTGTGGAAGGTAGTCAGTTGTATCTTTGTTACTCCAATGGATGGTAGCCTAGTCATTATGGAAGGTAGTTTGTGTACGAGATTTTAGTTACTCCAATGGATGGTAGCCTTGTCATTATGGAAGGTAGTCTGTTGTCGAGATTTTTTATACTCCAATAGATTGTAGCCTTGTCATTATGGAAGGTAGTCTGTTGTCCATTTTTGTTACTCCAATGGATGGTAGCCTTGTCATTGTAGAAGGTAGTATATTGTCAAGATTTTTGTAACTACAATGGATGGTAGCCTTGTCATTATGGAAAGTAGTATGTTGTCGAAATTTTTGTTACTACAATGGATTGTAGCCTTGTCGTTATGGAAGGTAGTCAATTGTCGATATCTTTGTTACTCCAATGGATGGTAGCCTAGTCATTATGGAAGGTAGTCTGTTGTCGATATTTTTGTTACTCCATTGGATGGTAGACTTGTCATTATGGAAGGTAGTGTGGTTTCGATATTGTTGTTATTCCAATGGATCGTAGCCTAGTCATTATGGAAGGTAGTCTGTTGTCGTGATTTTTGTTACTCCAATGGATGGTAGCCTTGTCATTATGGAAGGTAGTATGTTGTCGATATCTTTGTTACTCCAATGGATGGTAGCCTTGTCATTATGGAAGGTAGTCTGTTGTCGAGATATTTTTTACCTTAAGGGATGGTAGCCTTGTCATTATGGAACGTAGTCTGTTGTCGAGATTTTTGTTATTCCAATGGATGGTAGAGTTGTCATTATATAAGGTAGAATATTATCGAGATTTTTGTCACTACAATGGATTGTAGCCTTGTGGTTATGGAAGATAGTCTGTTGTCGATATCTTTGTTACTCCGATGGATGGTATTCTAGTCATTATGGAAGGTAGTTTGTGTACGAGATTTTAGTTACTCCAATGGATGGTAGCCTTGTCATTACGGAAGGTAGTCTGTTTTCCAGATTTTTTATACTCCAATGGATTGTAGCCTTGTCGTTATGGAAAATAGTATGTTGTGGATATCTTTGTTACTCCATTAGATGGTACCATTGTTATTATGGATCGTAGACTAGTCATTATGGAAGGTAGTATGTTGTCGTGATTTTTGTTACTCCAATGGATAGTAGCCTTGTCATTATGGAAGGTAGTATGTTGTAGATATCTTTGTTACTCCAATGGATGGTAGACTTGTCATTATGGAAGGTAGTCTGTTGTCGAGATTTTTATTATTCGAATGGATCGTAGCCTTTTAATTATGAAAGGTAGTCTACTGTCGATATTTTTGTTACTATAATAGATTGTAGCCTTGTCATTATGGAAGGTAGTCTGTTATCGATTTTTGTTACTACAATGGATGGTAGCCTTGTCATTATAGAAGGTAGTATATTGTCGAGATTTTTGTCACTACAATGGATGGTAGCCTTGTCATTATGGAAGGTAGTCTGTTGTCGAGAGATTTTTTACTACAATGGATTGTAGCCTTGTCGTTATGGAAGTTAGTATGTTGTCGATATCTTTGTTACTCCAATGGATGGTAGCCTAGTCATTATGGAAGTTAGTCTGTTGTCGATATTTTTGTTACTCCATTGGAAGCAACCTTGTTATTATGGAAGGTAGTGAGGTTTCAATATTTTTGTTATTCCAACGGATCGTAGCCTAGTCTTTATCAAAGGTAGTCTGTTGTCGTTAATTTGGATACTCCAATGGATGGTAGCCTTGTCATTATGGAAGGTAGTATGTTGTCGAGATTTTTGTTACTCCAATGGATGGTAGCCTTGTCATTATAGAAGGTAGTATGTTATCGTGATTTTTGTTACTCGAATGGATGGTAGCCTTGTCATTATGGAAGGTAGTATATTATCGATATCTTTGTTACTCCAATGGATGGTAGCCTTGTCATTATGGAAGGTAGTTTATTATCGATATCTTTGTTACTCTAAGCGATGGTAGCCTTGTCATTATGGAACGTAGTCTGTTGTCGAGATTTTTGTTATTCCAGTGGATGGTAGCATTGTCATTATAGAAGGTAGTATATTATCGAGATTTTTGTCACTACAAATGATGGTAGCCTTGTCATTATGGAAGATAGTTTGTTGTCAAGAATTTTGTTACTACAATGTATTGTAGCCTTGTCGTTATGGAAGATAGTCTGTTGTCGATATCTTTGTTACTCTGAGGGATGGTAGCCTAGTCATTATGGAAGGTAGTTTGTGTACGAGATTTTAGGTACTCCAATGGATGGTAGCCTTGTCATTATGGAAGGTTGTCTATTGTCGAGATTTTTTATACTCCAATGGATTATATCCTTGTCGTTATGGAAAATGATCTGTTTTCGATATCTTTGTTACTCCATTGGATCGTAGCCTTGTCATTATGGAAGGTAGTGTGGTTTCAATATTTTTGTTATTCCAATGGATCGTAGCCTAGTCATTATGGAAGGTAGTCTGTTGTCGTGATTTTTGTTACTCCAATGGATAGTAGCTTTGTTAATATGGAAGGTAGTATGTTGTAGATATCTTTGTTTCTTCAATGGATTGTAGCCTTGTCATTATGGAAGGTAGTCTATTGTCGAGATTTTTGTTACTCTAAGGGATGGTAGCCTTGTCATTGTGGAAGGTAGTCTGTTGTCGATTTTTGTTACTCCAATGGATAGTAACCTTGTCATTATAGAAGGTAGTATATTGTCGAGATTTTTGTCACTACAATGGATGGTAGCCTTGTCATTATCGAAGGTAGTCTGTTGTCGAGATTTTTCTTACTACAATGGATTGTAGCCTTGTCGTTATGGAAGGTAGTCTGTTGTCGATATCTTTGTTACTCCAATGGATGGTAGCCTAGTCATTATGGAAGTTGTTTGTGTACGAGATTTTAGTTACTCACTTGGATGGTAGCCTTGTCATTATGGAAGGTAGTCTGTTGTAGAGATTTTTTATACTCCAATGGATTGTAGCCTTGTCATTATGGAAGGTAGTCATTTGTCCATTTTTGTTACTCCAATGGATGGTAGCCTTGTCATTATAGAAGGTAGTATATTGTCAAGATTTTTGTAACTACAATGGATGGTAGCCTTGTCATTATGGAAAATAGTATGTTATCGAAATTTTTGTTACTACAATGGATTGTAGCCTTGTCGTTATGGAAGGTAGTCAATTGTCCATATCTTTGTTACTCCAATGGATGGTAGCCTAGTCATTATGGAAGGTAGTCTGTTGTCGTGATTTTTGTTACTCCAATGGATGGTAGCCTTGTCATTATGGAAGGTAGTTTGTTGTCGAGATATTTGTTACTTTAAGGGATGGTAGAGTTGTCATTATATAAGGTAGTATATTATCGAGATTTTTGTCACTACAATGGATGGTAGCCTTGTGGTTATGGAAGATAGTTTGTTGTCGATATCTTTATTACTCCGATGGATGGTAGCCTAGTCATTATGGAAGTTAGTCTGTTGTGGAAGATTTTTTATACTCCAATGGATTGTAGCCTTGTTATTATGGAAGGTAGTCTGTTGTCCATTTTTGTTACTCCAATGGATGGTAGCCTTGTCATTATAGAAGGTAGTATATTGTCAAGATTTTTGTAACTACAATGGATGGTAGCCTTGACATTATGGAAAATAGTCTGTTGTCGAAATTTTTGTTACTACAATGGATTGTAGCCTTGTCGTAATGGAAGGTAGTCAATTGTCGATATCTTTGTTACTCCAATGGATGGTAGCCTAGTCATTATGGAAGGTAGTCTGTTGTCGATATTTTTGTTACTCCATTGGATGGTAGACTTGTCATTATGGAAGGTAGTGTGGTTTCGATATTGTTGTTATTCCAAAGGATCGTAGCCTAGTCATTATGGAAGGTAGTCTGTTGTCGTGATTTTTGTTACTCCAATGGATGGTAGCCTTGTCATTATGGAAGAAAGTTTGTTGTCGAGATATTTGTTACTTTAAGGGATGGTAGCCTTTTCATTATGGAACGTAGTCTGTTGTCGAGATTTTTGTTATTCCAATGGATGGTAGAGTTGTCATTATATAAGGTAGTATATTATCGAGATTTTTGTCACTACAATGGATGGTAGCCTTGTCATTATGGAAGGAAGTCTGTTGTCGAGAATTTTGTTACTACAATGGATTGTAGCCTTGTCGTTATGGAAGATAGTATGTTGTCGATATCTTTGTTACTCAGATGGATGGTATGCTAGTCATTATGGAAGGTAGTTTGTGTACGAGATTTTAGTTACTCCAATGGATGGTAGCCTTTTCATTACGGAAGGTAGTCTGTTTTCCAGATTTTTTATACTCCAATGGATTGTAGTCTTGTCGTTATGGAAAATAGTCTGTTGTCGATATCTTTGTTACTCCATTGGATGGTACCATTGTTATTATGGATCGTAGACTAGTCATTATGTAAGGTAGTATGTTGTCGTGATTTTTGTTACTCCAATGGATAGTAGCCTTGTCATTATGGAAGGTAGTATGTTGTAGATATCTTTGTTACTCCAATGGATGGTAGACTTGTCATTATGGAAGGTAGTCTGTTGTCGAGATTTTGGTTATTCCAATGGATCATAGTCTTTTAATTATGAAAGGTAGTCTACTGTCAATATTTTTGTTACTATAATAGATTGTAGCCTTGTCATTATGGAAGGTAGTCTGTTATCGATTTTTGTTACTACAATGGATGGTAGCCTTGTCATTATAGAAGGTAGTATATTGTCGAGATTTTTGTCACTACAATGGATGGTAGCCTTGTCATTATGGAAGGTAGTACGTTGTCGAGAGATTTTTTACTACAATGGATTGTAGCCTTGTCGTTATGGAAGTTAGTCAGTTGTCGATATCTTTGTTACTCCAATGGATGGTAGCCTAGTCATTATGGAAGTTAGTCTATTGTCGAGATTTTTGTTACTCCATTGGAAGCAGCCTTGTTATTATGGAAGGTAGTGAGGTTTCGATATTTTTGTTATTCCAACGGATCGTAGCCTTGTCATTATGGAAGGTAGTCTGTTGTCGTGATTTTTGTTACTCCAATGGATGGTAGCCTTGTCATTATGGAAGGTAGTCTATTGTCGAGATTTTTGTTACTCCATTGGATGGTAGCCTTGTCATTATAGAAGGTAGTATGTTGTCGTCATTTTTGTTACTCGAATGGTTGGTAGCCTTGTCATTATGGAAGGTAGTATGTTATCGATATCTTTGTTACTCCAATGGATGGTAGCCTTGTCATTATGGAAGGTAGTTTATTGTCGATATCTTTATTACTCTAAGCGATGGTAGCCTTGTCATTATGGAACGTAGTATGTTGTCGAGATTTTTGTTATTCCAATGGATGGTAGCATTGTCATTATAGAAGGTAGTATATTATCGAGATTTTTGTCACTACAAATGATGGTAGCCTTGTCATTATGGAAGGTAGTCTGTTGTCGAGAATTTTGTTACTACAATGTTTTGTAGCCTTGTCGTTATAGAAGATAGTCGGTTGTCGATATCTTTGTTACTCCGAGGGATGGTAGCCTAGTCATTATGGAAGGTAGTTTGTGTACGAGATTTTAGTTACTCCAATGGATGGTAGCCTTGTCATTATGGAAGGTTGTCTATTGTCGAGATTTTTTAAACTCCATTGGATGGTAGCCTTATCATTATGGAAGGTAGTGTGGTTTCAATATTTTTGTTATTCCAATAGATCGTAGCCTAGTCATTATGGAAGGTAGTCTGTTGTCGTGATTTTTGTTACTCCAATGGATGGTAGCCTAGTCATTATGGAAGGTAGTCTGTTGTCGAGATTTTTGTTACTCTAAGGGATCGTAGCCTTGTCATTATGGAAGGTAGTCTGTTGTCGATTTTTGTTACTCCAATGGATAGTAACCTTGTCATTATAGAAGGTAGTATATTGTCGAGATTTTTGTCACTACAATGGATGGTAGCCTTGTAATTATCGAAGGTAGTCTGTTGTCGAGATTTTTCTTACTACAATGGATTATAGCCTTGTCGTTATGGAAGGTAGTCTGTTGTCGATATCTTTGTTACTCCAATGGATGGTAGCCTAGTCATTATGGAATTTAGTCTATTGTCTATATTTTTGTTACTCCATTGGAAGTAGCCTTGTCATTATGGAAGGTAGTGTGGTTTTGTTATTTTTGTAATTCCAATGGATCGTAGCCTAGTCATTATCAAAGTTAGTCTGTTGTCGTGATTTTTGTTACTCCAATGGATGGTAGCCTTGTCATTATGGAAGGTAGTCTGTTGTCGAGATTTTTGTTATTCCAATGGATAGTAGCCTTTTAATTATGAAAGGTAGTCTACTGTCGATATTTTTGTTACTATAATAGATTGTAGCCTTGTCATTATAGAAGGTAGTATATTGTCGAGATTTTTGTCACTACAATGGATGGTAGCCTTGTCATTATGGAAGGTAGTCTATTGTCGAGAGATTTGTTACTACAATGGATTGTAGCCTTGTCGTTATGGAAGGTAGTCTATTGTCGATATCTTTGTTACTCCAATGGATGGTAGCCTAGTCATTATGGAAGTTAGTCTGTTGTCGAGATTTTTGTTACTCCATTGGAAGCAGCCTTGTTATTAAGGAAGGTAGTGAGGTTTCAATATTTTTTTTATTCCAATGGATCGTAGCCTAGTCTTTATCAAAGGTAGTCTGTTGTCATGATTTTTGTTACTCCAATGGATGGTAGCCTTGTCATTATGGAAGGTAGTCTGTTGTCGAGATTTTTGTTACTCCAATGGATGGTAGCCTTGTCATTATAGAAGGTAGTCTGTTGTCGTGATTTTTGTTACTCGAATGGATGGTAGCCTTGTCATTATGGAAGGTAGTATGTTATCGATATCGTTGTTACTCCAATGGATGGTAGCCTTGTCATTATGGAAGGTAGTCTATTGTCGAGATTTTTGTTATTCTAATGGATGGTAGCGTTGTCATTATATAAGGTAGTATATTATCGAGATTTTTGTCACTACAAATGATGGTAGCCTTGTCATTATGGAAGGTAGTTTGTTGTCGAGAATTTTGTTACTACAATGTATTGTAGCCTACTCGTTATGGAAGATAGTCTGTTATCGATATCTTTGTTACTCTGAGGGATGGTAGCCTAATCATTATGGAAGGTAGTTTGTGTACGAGATTTTAGTTACTCCAATGGATGGTAGCCTTGTCATTATGGAAGTTTGTCTGTTGTCGAGATTTTTTATACTCCAATGGATTGTAGCCTTGTCGTTATGGAAAATAGTCTGTTTTCGATATCTTTGTTACTCCATTGGATGGTAGCCTTGTCATTATGGAAGGTAGTGTGGTTTTGATATTTTTGTTATTCCAATGGATCGTAGCCTAGTCATTATGGAAGGTAGTCTGTTGTAATGATTTTTGTTACTCCAATGGATAGTAGCCTTTTTAATATGGAAGGTAGTATGTTGTAGATATCTTTGTTTCTCCAATGGATGGAAGCCATGTCATTATGGAAGGTAGTCTGTTGTCGAGATTTTTATTATTCCAATGGATGGTAGCCTTTGAATTATGAAAGGTAGTCTACTGTCGATATTTTTGTTACTATAATAGATTGTAGCCTTGTCATTATCGAAGGTAGTCTGTTGTCGCGATTTTTGTTACTACAATGGATTGTAGCCTTGTCGTTATGGAAGGTAGTCTGTTGTCGATATCTTTGTTACTCCAATGGATGGTAGCCTAGTCATTATGGAATTTAGTCTATTGTCTAGATTTTTGTTACTCCATTGGAAGTAGCTTTGTCATTATAGAAGGTAGTGTGGTTTCGTTATTTTTATAATTCCAATGGATCGTAGCCTAGTCATTATCAAAGTTAGTCTGTTGTCGTGATTTTTGTTACTCCAATGGATGGTATCCTTGTCATTATGGAAGGTAGACTGTTGTCGAGATTTTTGTTATTCCAATGGATGGTAGCCTTTTAATTATGAAAGGTAGTCTACTGGCGATATTTTTGTTACTATAATAGATTGTAGCCTTGTCATTATAGAAGGTAGTATATTGTCGAAATTTTTGTCACTACAATGGACGGTAGCCTTGTCATTATGGAAGGTAGTCTGTTGTCGAGAGATTTGTTACTACAATGGATTGTAGCCTTGTCGTTATGGAAGGTAGTCTATTGTCGATATCTTTGTTACTCCAATGGATGGTAGCCTAGTCATTATGGAAGTTAGTCTGTTGTCGAGATTTTTGTTACTCCATTGGAAGCAGCCTTGTTATTAAGGAAGGTAGTGAGGTTTCAATATTTTTGTTATTCCAAAGGATCGTAGCCTAGTCTTTATCAAAGGTAGTCTGTTGTCGTGATTTTTGTTACTCCAATGGATGGTAGCCTTGTCATTATAGAAGGTAGTCTGTTGTCGTGATTTTTGTTACTCGAATGGATGGTAGCCTTGTCATTATGGAAGCTAGTATGTTATCGATATCGTTGTTACTCCAATGGATGGTAGCCTTCTCATTATGGAAGGTAGTTTGTTGTCGAGATTTTTGTTATTCCAATGGACGGTAGCGTTGTCATTATTGAAGGTAGTATATTATCGAGATTTTTGTCACTACAAATGATGGTAGCCTTGTCATTATGGAAGGTACTCTGTTGTCGAGAATTTTGTTACTACAATGTATTGTAGCCTTGTCGTTATGGAAGATAGTCTGTTATCGATATCTTTGTTACTCCGAGGGATGGTAGCCTTGTCATTATGGAAGGTAGTTTGTTGTGGAGATTTTTGTTACTCTAAGGGATGGTAGCCTTGTCGTTATGGAACGTAGTCTGTTGTCGAGATTTTTGTTATTCCAATGGATGGTAGCCTTGTAATTATGAAAGGTAGCCTATTTTTGAGATTTTTGTTACTATAATAGATTGTAGACTTGTCATTATTGAAGGTAGTCTGTTGTCGAGATTTTTATTACTCCAATGGATGGTAGCCTTGTCACTATAGAAGGTAGTATATTGTTGATATTTTTGTCACTACAATGGATGGTAGCCTTGTGATTATGGAAGGTAGTCTATTGTCGAGATTTTTGTTACTACAATGGATTGTAGCCTTGTCGTTATGGAAGGTAGTCTGTTGTCGATATCTTTGTTACTTCAATGGATGGTAGCCTAGTCAGTTTGAAAGGTAGTCTATTGTCGAGTTTTTTGTTACTCCAATGGATGGTAGCCTTGTCATTATGGAAGGTAGTCTGTTGTTGAGATTTTTTATACTCCAATGGATTGTAGCCTTGTCATTATGGAAGGTAGTCTCTTGTGGATAATTTTGTTACTCCAATGATGGTACCCTTGTCATTATGGAAGGTAGTCTGTTGTCGAGATTTTTGTTACTCCAATGGATTGTAGACTTGTCATTATCGAAGGTAGTCTGTGGTCGAGATTTTTGTTACTACAATGGATTATAGCCTTGTTGTTATGGAAGGTAGTCTATTGTCGATATCTTTGTTACTCTAATGGATGGTAGCCTAGTCATTATGAAAGGTAGTCTGTTGTCGAGTTTTTTGTTACTCCAATGGATGGTAGCTTTGTCAATATGGAAGGTAGTCTGTTGTTGAGATTTTTTATACTCCAATGGATTGTAGCCTTGTTATTATGGAAGGTATTCTCTTGTGGATAATTTTGTTAATCCAATGATGGTACCCTTGTCATTATGGAAGGTAGTTTGTTGTCGAGATTTCTGTTACTCCAATGGATTGTAGCCTTGTCATTATGGAAGGTAGTCTCTTGTGGATATTTTGGTTACTCCAATTATGGTACCCTTGTAATTATGGAAGGTGGTATATTGCCTAGATTTTTGTTACTCCACTTCATGTTAGCCTTGACATTATGGAAGGTAGTGTGTTGTCGATATTTTTGTTATTCTAATGGATGGTAGCCTTGTCATAGTGGAAGGTAGTCTGTTGTCTTGATTTTTGTTACTCCAATGGATGGTAGCCTTGTCATTATGGAAGGTTGTATGTTGTTGATATCTTTGTTACTCCAATGGATGGTAGCCTTGTCATTATGGAAGGTAGTTTGTTGTGGAGATTTTTGTTACTCTAAGGGATGGTAGCCTTGTCGTTATGGAACGTAGTCTATTGTCGAGATTTTTGTTATTCCAATGGATGGTAGCCTTGTAATTATGAAAGGTAGTCTATTAATGATATTTTTATTACTATAATAGATTGTAGACTTGTCATTATGGAAGGTAGTCTTTTGTCGAGATTTTTATTACTCCAATGGATGGTAGCCTTGTCATTATAGAAGGTAGTATATTGTTGATATTTTTGTCACTACAATGGATGGTAGCCTTGTCATTATGGAAGGTAGTCTATTGTTGAGATTTTTTTTACTACAATGGATTTTAGCCTTGTCGTTATGGAAGGTAGTCTGTTGTCGATATCTTTGTTTCTCCAATGGATGGTAGCCTAGTCATTATGAAAGGTAGTCTGTTGTCGAGTTTATTGTTACTCCAATGGATGGTAGCCTTGTAATTATGGAAGGTAGTCTGTTGTTGAGATTTTTTATACTCCAATGGATTTAAGCCTTGTCATTATGGAAGGTAGTCTCTTGTGGATAATTTTGTTATTCCAATGATGGTACCCTTGTCATTATGGAAGGTAGTCTGTTGTCGAGATTTTTGTTACTCCAATGGATTGTAGACTTGTCACTATCAAAGGTAGTATGTTGTCGAGATTTTTGTTACTACAATGGATTGTAGCCTTGTCGTCATGGAAGGTAGTCTATTGTCGATATCTTTGTTACTCCAATGGATGGTAGCCTAGTCATTATGAAAGGTAATCTGTTGTCGAGTTTTTTGTTACTCCAATGGATGGTAGCCTTGTCATTATGGAAGGTAGTCTGTTGTTGAGATTTTTTATACTTCAATGGATTGTAGCCTTGTCATTATGGAAGGTAGTGTCTTGTGGATAGTTTTGTTAATCCAATGATGGTACCCTTGTCATTATGGAAGGTAGTCTGTTGTCGAGATTTTTGTTACTCCAATGGATTGTATCCTTGTCATTATGGAAGGTAGTCTCTTATGGATATTTTGGTTACTCCAATTATGGTACCCTTTTAATTATGGAAGGTGGTCTATTGCCTAGATTTTTGTTACTCCACTTCATGGTAGCCTTGACATTATGAAAGGTAGTGTGTTGTCAATATTTTTGTTATTCCAATTGATGGTAGCCTTGTCATATTGGAAGGTAGTCCGTTGTCGTGATTTTTGTTACTCCAATAGATATTAGCCTTGTCATTATGGAAGGTAGTATGTTGTCGATATCTTTGTTACTCCAATGGATGGTAGCCTTGTCATTATGGAAGGTAGTTTGTTGTCGAGATTTTTGTTACTCTAAGGGATGGTAGCCTTGTCGTTATGGAACATAGTCTGTTGTCGAGTTTTTTGTTCCTCCAATGGATGGTAGCCTTGTCATTATGGAAGGTAGTCTCTTGTGGATAATTTTGTTACTCCAATGATGGTACCCTTGTCATTATGGAAGGTAGTCTATTGTCGAGATTTTTGTTACTCCAATTGATGGTAGACTTGTCATTATCGAAGGTAGTCTGTTGTCGAGATTTTTGTTACTACAATGGATTGTAGCCTATTCGTTATGGAAGGTAGTCTATTATCGATATCTTTGTTACTCCAATGGATGGTAGCCTAGTCATTTTGAAAGGTAGTCAGTTGTCGAGTTTTTTGTTACTCCAATGGATGGTAGCCTTGTCATTATGGAAGGTAGTCTGTTGTTGAGATTTTTTATTCTCCAATGGATTGTAGCCTTGTCATTATGGAAGGTAGTCTCTTCTGGATAATTTTGTTACTCTAATGATGGTACCCTTGTCATTATGGAAGGTAGTCTGTTGTCGAGATTTTTGTTACTCCAATGGATTGTAGCCTTGTCATTATGGAAGGTAGTCTCTTATGGATATTTTGGTTACTCCAATTATGGTACCCTTGTAATTATGGAAGGTGGTCTATTGCCTAGATTGTTGTTACTCCACTTCATGGTAGCCTTGACATTATGAAAGGTAGTGTGTTGTCAATATTTTTGTTATTCCAATTGATGGTAGCCTTGTCATAGTGGAAGGTAGTCCGTTGTCGTGATTTTTGTTACTCCAATAGATATTAGCCTTGTCATTATGGAAGGTAGTATGTTGTCGATATCTTTGTTACTCCAATGGATGGTAGCCTTGTCATTATGGAAGGTAGTTTGTTGTCGAGATTTTTGTTACTCTAAGGGATGGTAGCCTTGTCGTTATGGAACGTAGTCTGTTGTCGAGTTTTTTGTTCCTCCAATGGATGGTAGCCTTGTCATTATGGAAGGTAGTCTCTTGTGGATAATTTTGTTACTCCAATGATGGTACCCTTGTCATTATGGAAGGTAGTCTATTGTCGAGATTTTTGTTACTCCAATTGATGGTAGACTTGTCATTATCGAAGGTAGTCTGTTGTCGAGATTTTTGTTACTACAATGGATTGTAGCCTATTCGTTATGGAAGGTAGTCTATTATCGATATCTTTGTTACTCCAATGGATGGTAGCCTAGTCATTTTGAAAGGTAGTCAGTTGTCGAGTTTTTTGTTACTCCAATGGATGGTAGCCTTGTCATTATGGAAGGTAGTCTGTTGTTGAGATTTTTTATTCTCCAATGGATTGTAGCCTTGTCATTATGGAAGGTAGTCTCTTCTGGATAATTTTGTTACTCTAATGATGGTACCCTTGTCATTATGGAAGGTAGTCTGTTGTCGAGATTTTTGTTACTCCAATGGATTGTAGCCTTGTCATTATGGAAGGTAGTCTCTTATGGATATTTTGGTTACTCCAATTATGGTACCCTTGTAATTATGGAAGGTGGTCTATTGCCTAGATTTTTGTTACTCCACTTCATGGTAGCCTTGACATTATGAAAGGTAGTGTGTTGTCAATATTTTTGTTATTCCAATGGATGGTAGCCTTGTCATAGTGGAAGGTAGTCTGTTGTCGTGATTTTTGTTACTCCAATGGATGGTAGACTTGTCATTATGGAAGGTAGTATGTTGTCGATATCTTTGTTACTCTAAGGGATGGTAGCCTTGTCGTTATGGAACGTAGTCTGTTGTCGAGATTTTTGTTATTCCAATGGATGGTAGCCTTGTCATTATGAAAGGTAGTCTATTGTTGAGATTTTTGTTACTATAATAGATTGTAGACTTGTCATTATGGAAGGTAGTCTGTTGTCGAGATTTTTATTACTCCAATGGATGGTAGCATTGTCATTATAGAAGGTAGTTTATTGTCGAGATTTTTGTTACTACAATGGATTGTAGCCTTGTCATTATGGAAGGTAGTCTGTTGTCGATATCTTTGTAACTACAATGGATGGTAGCCTAGTCATTATGGAAGGTAGTCTGTTGTCGAATTTTTTGTTACTCTAATGGATGGTAGCCATGTCATTATGGAAGGTAGTCTGTTGTTGAGATTTTTTACACTCCAATGGATTGTATCCTTGTCATTATGGAAGGTAGTCTCTTGTGGATATTTTGGTTACTCCAATGATGGACCCCTTGTCATTATGGAAGGTAGTCTGTTGTCGAGATTTTTGTTACTCCGATGGATGGTAGACTTGTCATTATCGAAGGTGGTCTTTTGTCGAGATTTCTATTACTCCAATGGATGGTAACCTTGTCATTATGGAAGGTAGTCTGTTTTCGATATTTTTGTTACTCCATTGGATGGTAGCCTTGTCATTATGGTAGGTAGTTTGTTGTTTAAATTTTTGATACTCCAATGGATTGTAGCCTTGTCATTATGGAAGGTAGTCCCTTGTGGATATTTTGGTTACTCCAATGATGGTACCCTTATCATTATGGAAGGTAGTATGTTGTCGTGATTTTTGTTATCCAATGGATGGTAGACTGGTCATTATCGAAGGTAGTCTGTTGTCGAGATTTCTGTTACTCCAATGGATGGTAACCTTGTCATTATGGAAGGTAGTCTGTTGTCGATATATTTGTTACTCCCCTGGATGGTAGCCTTGTCATTATGGAAGGTAGTGTGTTGTCGATATTTTTGTTATTCCAATGGATGACAACGTTGTCATTATCGAAGGTAGTCTGTTGTCGTGATTTTTGTTATTCCAATGAATGGTAACCTTGTCATTATGGAAGGTAGTATGTTGTAGATATCTTTGGTACCCCAATGGATGGTAGCCTAGTCATTATGGAAGGTAGTCTGTTGTCGAGATTTTTGTTACTCTAAGGGATGGTAGCCTTGTCCATATGGAAGGTTGTCTGTTGTCGAGATTTTTGTTATTCCAATAGATGGTAGTGTTGTCATTATGAAAGGTAGTATATTGTCGAGATTTTTGTCACTACAATGGATGGTAGCCTTGTCATTATGGAAGGTAGTTTGTTGTCGAGAATTTTGTTACTACAATGGATTGTAGCCTTGTCGTTATGGAATGTAGTCTGTTGTCGAGTTTTTTGTTACTCCAATGGATGGTAGCCTTGTCATTATGGAAGGTAGTCTGTTGTTGAGATTTTTTATACTCCAAGGGATTGTAGCCTTGTCATTATGGAAGGTAGTCTGTTGTCGAGATTTTTATTACTCCAATGGATGGTAGCATTGTCATTATAGAAGGTAGTATACTGTTGAGATTTTTGTCACTACAATGGATGGTAGCCTTGTCATTATGGAAGGTAGTCTATTGTCGAGATTTTTGTTACTACAATGGATTGTAGCCTTGTCGTTATGGAATGTAGTCTGTTGTCGATATCTTTGTAACTGCAATGGATGGTAGCCTAGTCATTATGGAAGGTAGTCTGTTGTTGAATTTTTTGTTACTCTAATGGATGGTAGCCATGTCATTATGGAAGGTAGTCTGTTGTTGAGATTTTTTACACTCCAATGGATTGTAGCCTTGTCATTATGGAAGGTAGTCTCTTGTGGATATTTTGGTTACTCCAATGATGGACCCCTTGTCATTATGGAAGGTAGTCTGTTGTCGAGATTTTTGTTACTCCGATGGATGGTAGACTTGTCATTATCGAAGGTGGTCTTTTGTCGAGATTTCTATTACTCCAATGGATGGTAACCTTGTCATTATGGAAGGTAGTCTGTTGTCGATATTTTTGTTACTCCATTGGATGGTAGCCTTGTAATTATGGTAGGTAGTTTGTTGTTTAAATTTTTGCTACTCCAATGGATTGTAGCCTTGTCATTATGGAAGGTAGTTTGTTGTCGAGAATTTTGTTACTACAATGGATTGTAGCCTTGTCGTTATGGAAGGTAGTATGTTGTCGATATCTTTGTTACTCCAATGGATGGTAGCGTAGTCATTATGGAAGGTAGTTTATGTACGATATTTTTGTTATTCCAATGGATGGTAGCCTTGTCATTATGAAGGTAGTATGTTGTCGATATCTTTGTTACTCCAATGGATGGTAGCCTTGACATTATGGAAGGTAGTCTGTTGTCGAGATTTTTTACACTCTAATGGATTGTAGCCTTGTCATTATGGAAGGTAGTCTCTTGTGGATATTTTGGTTACTCCAATGATAGTACCCTTGTCATTATGGAAGGTAGTCTATTACCGAGATTTTTGTTACTCCACTTCATGGTAGCCTTGACATTATGGAAGGTAGTGTGTTGTCGATATTTTTGTTATTCTAATGGATGGTAGCCTTGTCATAGTGGAAGGTAGTCTGTTGTCGTGATTTTTGTTACTCCAATGGATGGTAGCCTTGTCATTATGGAAGGTAGTATGTTTTCGATATCTTTGTTACTTAAATGGATGGTAGCCTTGTCATTATGGAAGGTAGTTTGTTGTCCAGATTTTTGTTACTCTAAGGGATGGTAGCCTTGTCGTTATGGAACATAGTTTGTTGTCGTGATTTTTGTTATTCCAATGAATGATAGCCTTGTCATTATGGAAAGTAGTATGTTGTAGATATCTTTGTTACTCTAATGGATGGTAGCCTTGTCATTATGGAAGGTAGTCTGTTGTCGATATCTTTGTTACTCCAATGGATGGTAGCCTTGTAATTATGGAAGGTAGTTTGTTATCGAGATTTTTGTTACTCTAAGGGATGGTAGCCTTGTCGTTATGGAACATAGTCTGCTGTCGAGATTTTTGTTATTCCAATGGATGGTAGCCTTGTCATTATAAAAGGTAGTCTATTGTTGAGATTTTTGTTACTATAATAGATTGTAGACTTGTCATTATGGAAGGTGGTCTATTGGCGGAATTTTTATTACTCCAATGGATGGTAGCCTTGTCATTATAGAAGGTAGTATATTGTTGAGATTTTTGTCACTACAATGAATGGTAGCCTTTTCATTATGGAAGGTAGTCTATTGTCGAGATTTTTGTTACTACAACGGATTATAGCCTTGTTATTATGGAAGGTAGTTTGTTGTCGATATCTTTGTTACTCCAATGGATGGTAGCCTAGTCATTATGGAAGGTAGTCTGTTGTTGAGTTTTTTGTTACTCCAATGGATGGTAGCCTTGTCATTATGGAAGGTAGTTTGTTGTTGATATTTTTTATACTCCAATGGATTGTAGCCTTGTCATTATGGAAGGTAGTCTCTTGTGGATATTTTTGTTACTATGATGATGGTACCCTTGTCATTATGGAAGGTAGTCTGTTGTCGAGATATTTGTTACTCCAATGGATGGTAGACTTGTCATTATCGAAGGAAGTCTGTTGTCGATATTTCTGTTACTCCAATGGATTGTAGCCTTGTCATTATGGAAGGTAGTCTTACGTGGATATTTTGGTTACTCCAATTATGTTACCCTTGTAATTATGGAAGGTAGTCTATTGCCTAGATTTTTGTTACTCCACTTCATGGTAGCCTTGACATTATGGAAGGTAGTGTGTTGTCGATATTTTTCTTATTCTAATATATGGTAGCCTTGTCATAGTGGAAGGTAGTTTGTTGTCGTGATTTTTCTTACTCCAATGGATGGTATCCTTGTCATTATGGAAGGTAGTATGTTGTCAATATCTTTGTTACTCAAATGGATGGTAGCCTTGTCACTATGGAAGTTAGTTTGTTGTCGAGATTTTTGTTAATCTAAGGGATGGTAGCCTTGTCGTTATGGAACGTAGTCTATTGTCGTGATTTTTTTTATTCCAATGAATGGTAGCCTTGTCATTATGGAAGGTAGTATGTTGTAGATATCTTTGTTACTCCAATGGATGGTAGCCTTGTCATTATGGAAGGTAGTCTGTTTTCGATATCTTTGTTACTCCTATGGATGGTAGCCTTGTCATTATGGATGGTAGTCTGTTGTCGAGATTTTTTATACTCTAATGGATTGTAGCCTTGTCATTATGGAAGGTAGTATCTTGTGGATATTTTGGTTACTCCAATGATGGTACCCTTCTCATTATGGAAGGTAGTCTATTGCCGAGATTTTGGTTACTCCACTGCATGGTAGCCTAGTCATTATGGAAGGTAGTATGTTGTCGATATCTTTGTTACTCCAATGGATGGTAGCCTTGTCATTATGGAAGGTAGTCTGTTGTCGAGATTTTTGTTACTACAATGGATGTTAGCCTTGTCGTTATAAAAGGTAGTCTGTTGTTGATATCTATGTTACTCCAATGGTTGGTAACCTAGTCATTATGGAAAGTAGTCTGTTGTTTAGTTTTTTGTTACTCCAATGGATGGTAGCCTTATCATTATTGAAGGTAGTCTGTTGTCGAGATTTTTTATTCTCTAATGGATTGTAGCCTTGTCCTTATGGAAGGTAGTCTCTTGTGGATATTTTGGTTACTCCAATGATCGTACCCTTGTCATTACGGAAGGTATTCTATTGTCGAGATTTTTGTTACTCCAATGGATGGTAGACTTGTCATTATCGAAGGTAGTCTGTTGTCGAGATTTCTGTTACTCCAATGGATGGTAGCCTTGTCATTATGAAAGGTAGTCTGTTGCCGATATTTTTGTTACTCCATTGGATGGTAGCCTTGTCATTATGGAAGGTAGTGTGTTGTCTAAATTTTGGTTATTCCAATGGATGGTAGCCCAGTCATTATAGAAGGTAGTCTGTTGTCGTGATTTTTATTATTCCAATGAATGGTAGCCTTGTCATTATGGAAGGTAGTATGTTGTAGATATCTTTGTTACTCCAATGGATGGTAGCCTTGTCATTATGGAAGGTTGTCTATTGTCGAGTTTTTTGTTACTCCAATGGATGGTAGCCTTGTCGTTATGAAAAATAGTCTGTTGTCGAGATTTTTGTTATTCAAATGGATGGTAGCCTTGTCATTATGGAAGGTAGTCTCCTGTGGATATTTTGGTTACTCCAATTATGGTACCCTTGTCATTATGTAAGGTAGTCTGTTGTTGAGATTTTTGTTACTCCAATGGATGGTAGACTTGTCATTATCGAAGGTATTCTGTTGTAGAGATTTCTGTTACTCCAATGGATTGTAACCTTGTCATTATGGAAGGTAGTCTCTTGTGGATATTTTGGTTACTCCAATTATGGTACCCTTGTAATTATGGAAGGTAGTATATTGCCTACATTTTTGTTATTCCACCTCATGGTAGCCTTGACATTATGGAATGTAGTTTGTTGTCGATATTTTTGTTATTCTAATGGATCGTAGCCTTGTCATAGTGGAAGGTAATCTGTTGTCGTGATTTTTGTTACTCCAATGGATGGTAGCCTTGTCATTATGGAAGGTAGTATGTTGTAGATATCTTTATTACTCCAATGGATGGTAGCCTTGTCATTATGGAAGGTAGTCTGTTGTCGATATCTTTGTTACTCCAATGGATGGTAGCCTTGTCGTTATGGAAGGTAGTTAGATGTCGAGATTTTTGTTACTCTAAGGGATGGTAGCCTTGTCGTTATGGAACACTGTATATTGTCGAGATTTTTGTTATTCCAATGGATGGTAGCCTTGTCATTATAAAAGGTAGTCTATTGTTGATATTTTTGTTACTATAATAGATTGTAGACTTGTCATTATGGAAGGTAGTCTGTTGTCGAGATTTTTATTACTCCAATGAACGGTAGCCTTGTCATTATAGAAGGTAGTATATTGTCGATATTTTTGTTATTCCAATGGATGGTAGCCTTGTCTTTATGAAAGGTAGTCTATTGTCGATATTTTTGTTACTACAACGGATTATAGCCTTGTCGTTATGGAAGGTAGTATGTTGTTAATATCTTTGTTACTCCAATGGATGGTAGCCTAGTCATTATGGAATGTAGTCTATTGTCGAGTTTTTTGTTACTCCAATGGATGGTAGCCTTGTCATTATGGAATGTAGTCTGTTGTTGAGATTTTTTATACTCCAATGGATTGTAGCCTTGTCATTATGGAAGGTAGTCTCTTGTGTATATTTTGGTTACTCTAATGATGGTACCCTTGTCATTATGTAAGGTAGTCTGTTGTCGATATTTTTGTTACTCCAATGGATGGTAGATTTGTCATTATCAACGGTATTCTGTTGTAGAGATTTCTGTTACTCCAATGGATTATAGCCTTGTCATTATGGAAGGTAGTCTCTTGTGGATATTTTGTTTACTCCATTGGATGGTAGCCTTTTCATTATGGAAGGTAGTGTGTTATCGATATTTTTGTTATTCCAATGGATGGTAGCATTGTCATTATGGAAGGTAGTCTGTTGTCGTGATTTTTGTTATTCCAATGAATGGTAGCCTTGTCATTATGGAAGGTAAAAGGTTGTAGATATCTTTGTTACCACAATGGATGGTATCCTTGTCATTATGGAAGGTAGTCTGTTGTCGAGATTTTTGTTACTCTAAGGGATGGTAGCCTTGTCCATATGGAAGGTTGTCTGTTGTCGCGATTTTTGTTATTCCAATGGATGGTAGCGTTGTCATTATAGAAGGTAGTATATCGTCGAGATTTTTGTCACTATAATAGATGGTAGCCTTGTCATTAAGGAAGGTAGTCTGTTGTCGAGAATTTTATTACTACAATGGATTGTAGCCTTGTCGTTATTGAAGGTAGTATGTTGTCGATATCTTTGTTACTCCAATGGATTCTAGCCTAGTCATTATGGAAGCTAGTTTGGGTACGAAATTTTTGTTATTCCAATGGATGGTAGCCTTGTCATTATGAAAGGTAGTCTGTTGTCATGATTTTTGTTACTCTATTGGATGGTAGCCTTGTTATTATGGAAGGTAGTATGTTGTCGATATCTTTGTTACTCCTATGGATGGTATCCTTGTCATTATGGATGGTAGTCTTTTGTCGAGATTTTTTATACTCTAATGGATTGTAGCCTTGTCATTATGGAAGGTAGTCTCTTGTGGATATTTTGGTTACTCCAATGATGGTACCCTTGTCATTATGGAAGGTACTCTATTGCCTAGATTTTTGTTACTCCACTGCATGGTAGCCTTGACATTATGGAAGGTAGTGTGTTGTCGATATTTTTGTTATTCCAATGGATGGTAGCCTTGTCATTATAAAAGGAAGTCTATTGTCGATATTTTAGTTAATCCATTGGATGGTAGCCTTGTCATTATAGAAGGTGGTGTGTTGTCGAGATTTTTGTTACTCCAATGGATGGTAGACTTGTCATTATCGAAGGTAGTCTGTTGTCGAGATTTCTGTTACTCTAATGGATGGTAACCTTGTCATTATGGAAGGTAGTCTGTTGTCGATATTTTTGTTACTCCATTGGATGGTAGCCTTGTCATTATGGAAGATAGTCTGTTGTTGAGATTTTTGTCACTACAATTGATGGTAGCCTTGTCATTATGGAAGGTAGTCTGTTGTCGAGATTTTTGTTACTACAATGGATTGTAGCCTTGTCGTTATGGAAGGTAGTTTGTTGTCGAAATATTTGTTACTCCAATGGATGGTAGCCTACTCATTATGGAAGGTAGTCTGTTGTCGAGTTTTTTGTTACTCCAATGGATGGTAGCCTTGTCATTATGGAAGGTATTCGTTGTCGATATTTTTGTTACTACAATGAATGGTAGCCTTGTCATTATGGAAGGTAGTATGTTGTAGATATCTTTGTTACCACAATGGATGGTAGCCTTGTAATTATGGAAGGTAGTCTGTTGTCGATATTTTTGTTACTCTAAGGGATGGTAGCCTTGTCCATATGGAAGGTTGTCTGTTGTCGTGATTTTTGTTATTCCAATGGATGGTAGCGTTCTCATTATTGAAGGTAGTATATTGTCGGGACTTTTGTCACTATAACGGATGGTAGCCTTGTCATTATTGAAGGTAGTCTGTTGTCGAGAATTTTATTACTACAATGGATTGTAGCCTTGTCTTTATGGAAGGTAGTCTGTTGTCGATATCTTTGTTACTCCAATGGATGCTAGCCTACTCATTATGGAAGGTAGTTTTTGTATGATATTTTTGTTATTCCAATGGATGGTAGCCTTGTCATTATGAAAGGTAGTCTGTTGTCGTGATTTTTGTTACTCTATGGGATGGTAGCCTTGTTATTATGGAAGGTAGTATGTTGTCGATATCTTTGTTACTCCTATGGTTTGTAGCATTGTCATTATGGAAGGTAGTCTGTTGTCGAGATTTTTTATACTCTAATGGATTGTAGCCTTGTCATTATGGAAGGTAGTCTCTTGTGGATATTTTGGTTACTCCAATGATGGTACCGTTGTCATTATGGAAGGTAGTCTATTGCCGAGATTTTTGTTACTCCACTGCAAGGTAGCCTTGACATTATGGAAGGTAGTGTGTTGTCGATATTTTTGTTATTCCAATGGATGGTAGCCGTGTCATTATGAAAGGTAGCCTATTGTCGATATTTTTGTTAATCCATTGGATGGTAGCCTTGTCATTATGGAAGGTGGTGTGTTGTCGAGATTTTTGTTACTCCAATGGATGGTAGACTTGTCATTATCGAAGGTAGTCTGTTGTCGAGATTTATGTTACTCCAATGGATGGGAACCTTGTCATTATGGAAGGTAGTCTGTTGTTGATATTTTTGTTACTCCATTGGATGGTAGCCTTGACATTATGGAAGATAGTATGTTGTTGAGATTTTTGTCACTACAATGGATGGTAGCCTTGTCATTATGGAAGGTAGTCTGTTGTCGAGATTTTTGTTACTACAATGGATTATAGCCTTGTCGTTATGGAAGGTAGTCTGTTGTTGAAATATTTGTTACTCCAATGGATGGTAGCCTAGTCATTATGGAAGGTAGTTTGTTGTCGAGTTTTTTGTTACTCCAATGGATGGTTGCCTTATCATTATGGATGGTAGTCTGTTGTGGAGAATTTTTATACTCCAATGGATTGTAGCCTTGACCTTATGGAAGGTAGTCTCTTATGGATATTTTGGTTACTCCAACGATGTTACCCTTGTCATTACGGAAGGTAGTCTATTGTCGATATTTTTGTTACTCCATTGGATGGTAGCCTTGTCATTATGGAATGTAGTCTGTTGTTGAGATTTTTTATACTCCAATGGATTGTAGCCTTGTCATTATGGAAGGTAGTCTCTTGTGGATATTTTGGTTACTCTAATGATGGTACCCTTGTCATTATGTAAGGTAGTCTGTTGTCGAGATTTTTGTTACTCCAATGGATGGTAGACTTGTCATTATCGATGGCATTCTGTTGTAGATATTTCTGTTACTCCAATGGATTATAGCCTTGTCATTATGGAAGGTAGTCTCTTGTGGATATTTTGGTTACTCCATTGGATGGTAGCCTTGTCATTATGGAAGGTAGTGTGTTGTCGATATTTTTGTTATTCCAATGGATGGTAGCGTTGTCATTATGGAAGGTAGTCTGTTGTCGTGATTTTTTTTATTCCAATGAATGGTAGCCTTGTCATTATGGAAGGTAGTATATTGTAGATATCTTTGTTACCACAATGGATGGTAGCCTTGTCATTATGGAAGGTAGTCTCTTGTCGAGATTTTTGTTACTCTAAGGGATGGTAGCCTTGTCCATATGGAAGGTTGTCTGTTGTCGTGATTTTTGTTATTCCAATGGATGGTAGCGTTGTCATTATAGAAGGTAGTATATTGTCGAGATTTTAGTCACTATAATGGATGGTAGCCTTGTCATTAAAGAAGGTAGTCTATTGTCGATAATTTTATTACTACAATGGATCGTAGCCTTGTCGTTATGGAAGGTAGTCTGCTATCGATATCTTTGTTACTCCAATGGATGCTAGCCTAGTCATTATGGAAGGTAGTTTGTGTATGATATTTTTGTTATTCCAATGGATGGTAGCCTTGTCATTATGAAAGGTAGTCTGTTGTCGTGATTTTTGTTACTCTATGGGATGGTAGCCTTGTTATTATGGAAGGTAGTATGTTGTCGATATCTTTGTTACTCCTATGGATGGTAGCCTTGTCATTATGGAAGGTAGTCTTTTGTCGAGATTTTTTATACTCTAATGGATTGTAGCCTTGTCATTATGGAAGGTAGTCTCTTGTGGATATTTTGGTTACTCCAATGATGGTACCCTTGTCATTATGGAAGGTAGTCTATTGCCGAGATTTTTATTACTCCACTGCATGGTAGCCTTGACATTATGGAAGGTAGTGTGTTGTCGATATTTTTGTTATTCCAATGGATGGTAGCCTTGTCATTATGAAAGGTAGTCTATTGTCAATATTTCTGCTACTCCAATGGATGGTAATCTTGTCATTATGGAAGGTAGTCTGTTGTGGATATTTTTGTTACTCCATTGGATGGTAGCCTTGTCATTATGGAAGATAGTCTGTTGTTGAGATTTTTGTCACTACAATAGATGGTAGCCTTGTCATTATGGAAGGTGGTCTGTTGTCGAGATTTTTGTTACTACAATGGATTGTAGCCTTGTCGTTATGGAAGGTAGTCTGTTGTCGAAATATTTGTTACTCCAATGGATGGTAGCCTAGTCATTATGGAAGGTAGTCTGTTGTCGAGTTTTTTGTTACTCCGATGGATGGTAGCCTTATCATTATGGAAGGTAGTCTGTTGTCGATATTTTTGTTACTACAATGAATGGTAGCCTTGTCATTATGGAAGGTAGTATGTTGTAGATATCTTTGTTACCACAATGGATGGTAGCCTTGTAATTATGGAAGGTAGTCTGTTGTCGAGAATTTTGTTACTCTAAGGGATGGTAGCCTTGTCCATATGGAAGGTTGTTTGTTGTCGCGATTTTTGTTATTCCAATGGATGGTAGCGTTCTCATTATAGAAGGTAGTATATTTTCGAGATTTTTGTCACTATAATGGATGGTTGCCTTGTCATTATGGAAGGTAGTCTGTTGTCGATATCTTTGTTACTCCAATGGATGCCAGCCTAGTCATTACGGAAGGTAGTTTGTGTACGATATTTTTGTTATTCCAATGGATGGTTGCCTTGTCATTATGAAAGGTAGTCTGTTGTTGTGATTTTTGTTACTCTATGGGATGGTAGCCTTGTTATTATGGAAGGTAGTATGTTGTCGATATCTTTGTTACTCCTATGGTTGGTAGCCTTGTAATTATGGAAGGTAGTCTGTTGTCGAGATTTTTTATACTCTAATGGATTGTAGCCTTGTCATTATGGAAGGTAGTGTCTTGTGGATATTTTGGTTACTCCAATGATAGTACCCTTGTCATTATGGAAGGTAGTCTATTGCTGAGATTTTTGTTACTCCACTGCACGGTAGCCTTGACATTATGGAAGGTAGTGTATTGTCGATATTTTTGTTATTCCAATGGATGGTAGCCTTGTCATTATGAAAGGTAGTCTATTGTCGATATTTTTCTTAATCCATTGGATGGTAGCCTTGTCATTATGGAAGGTGGTGTGTTGTCGAGATTTTTGTTACTCCAATGGATGGTAGACTTGTCAATATCGAAGGTAGTCTGTTGTCGAGATTTCTGTTACTCCAATGGATGGTAACCTTGTCATTATGGAAGGTAGTCTGTTGTCGATATTTTTGTTACTCAATTGGATGGTTGCCTTGTCATTATGGAAGATAGTCTGTTGTTGAGATTTTTGTCACTACAATGGATGGTAGCCTTGTCATTATGGAAGGTAGTCTGTTGTCGAGATTTTTGTTACTACAATGGATTATAGCCTTGTCGTTATGGAAGGTAGTCTGTTGTCGAAATATTTGTTACTCAAATGGATGGTAGCCTAGTCATTATGGAAGGTAGTTTGTTGTCGAGTTTTTTGTTACTCCAATGGATGGTTGCCTTATCATTATAGATGGTAGTCTATTGTCGAGAATTTTTATACTCCAATGGATTGTAGCCTTGTCCTTATGGAAGGTAGTCTCTTGTGGATATTTTGGTTACTCCAATGATGTTACCCTTGTCATTACGGAAGGTAGTCTATTGTCGAGATTTTTGTTACTCCAATGGATGGTAGACTTGTCATTATCGAAGTTAGTCTCTTGTCGAGATTTCTGTTACTCTAATGGATGGTAGCCTTGTCATTATGGAAGGTAGTCTATTGTGGATATTTTGGTTACTCCAATGATGGTACCCTTGTCATTATGGAAGGTAGTCTATTGCCGAGATTTTTGTTACTCCACTGCAAGGTAGCCTTGACATTATGGAAGGTAGTGTGTTGTCGATATTTTTGTTATTCCAATGGATGGTAGCCTTGTCATTGTGAAAGGTAGTATATTGTCGATATTTTTGTTAATCCATTGGATGGTAGCCTTGTCATTATGGAAGGTGGTGTGTTGTCGAGATTTTTGTTACTCCAATGGATGGTAGACTTGTCATTATCGAAGGTAGTCTGTTGTCGAGATTTCTGTTACTCCAATGGATGGTAACCTTGTCATTATGGAAGGTAGTCTGTTGTTGATATTTTTGTTACTCCATTGGATGGTAGCCTTGTCATTATGGAAGATAGTTTGTTGTTGAGATTTTTGTCACTACAATGGATGGTAGCCTTGTCATTATGGAAGGTAGTCTGTTGTCGAGATTTTTGTTACTACAATGGATTATAGCCTTGTCGTTATGGAAGGTAGTCTATTGTCGAAATATTTGTTACTCCAATGGATGGTAGCCTAGTCATTATGGAAGGTAGTTTGTTGTCGAGTTTTTTGTTACTCCAATGGATGGTTGCCTTATCATTATGGATGGTAGTCTATTGTCGAGAATTTTTATACTCCAATGGATTGTAGCCTTGTCCTTATGGAAGGTAGTCTCTTGTGGATATTTTGGTTACTCCAATGATGTTACCCTTGTCATTACGGAAGGTAGTCTATTGTCGAGATTTTTGTTACTCCAATGGATGGTAGCCTTGTCATTATGGAATGTAGTATGTTGTTGAGATTTTTTATACTCCAATGGATTGTAGCCTTGTCATTATGGAAGGTAGTCTCTTGTGGATATTTTGGTTACTCTAATGATGGTACCCTTGTCATTATGTAAGGTAGTCTGTTGTCGAGATTTTTGTTACTCCAATGGATGGTAGACTTGTCATTATCGATGGTATTCTGTTGTAGAGATTTCTGTTACTCCAATGGATTATAGCCTTGTCATTATGGAAGGTAGTCTCTTGTGGATATTTTGGTTACTCCATTGGATGGTAGCCTTGTCATTATGGAAGGTAGTGTGTTGTCGATATTTTTGTTATTCCAATGGATGGTAGCGTTGTCATTATGGAAGGTAGTCTGTTGTCGTGATTTTTTTTATTCCAATGAATGGTAGCCTTGTCATTATGGAAGGTAGTATATTGTAGATATCTTTGTTACCACAATGGATGGTAGCCTTGTCATTATGGAAGGTAGTCTCTTGTCGAGATTTTTATTACTCCAATGGATGGTAGCCTTGTCCATATGGAAGGTTGTCTGTTGTCGCGATTTTTGTTATTCCAATGGATGGTAGCGTTGTCATTATAGAAGGTAGTATATTGTCGAGATTTTAGTCACTATAATGGATGGTAGCCTTGTCATTAAAGAAGGTAGTCTATTGTCGATAATTTTATTACTACAATGGATTGTAGCCTTGTCGTTATGGAAGGTAGTCTGCTGTCGATATCTTTGTTACTCCAATGGATGCTAGCCTAGTCATTATGGAAGGTAGTTTGTGTACGATATTTTTGTTATTCCAATGGATGGTAGCCTTGTCATTATGAAAGGTAGTCTGTTGTCGTGATTTTTGTTACTCTATGGGATGGTAGCCTTGTTATTATGGAAGGTAGTATGTTGTCGATATCTTTGTTACTCCTATGGATGGTAGCCTTGTCATTATGGAAGGTAATCTTTTGTCGAGATTTTTTATACTCTAATGGATTGTAGCCTTGTCATTATGGAAGGTAGTCTCTTGTGGATATTTTGGTTACTCCAATGATGGTACCCTTGTCATTATGGAAGGTAGTCTATTGCCGAGATTTTTGTTACTCCACTGCATGGTAGCCTTGACATTATGGAAGGTAGTGTGTTGTCGATATTTTTGTATTCCAATGGATGGTAGCCTTGTCATTATGAAAGGTAGTCTATTGTCAATATTTTTGTTAATCCATTGGATGGTAGCCTTGTCTTTATGGAACGTGGTGTGTTGTCGAGATTTTTGTTACTCCAATGGATGGTAGACTTATCATTATTGAAGGTAGTCTGTTGTCGAGATTTCTGTTACTCCAATGGATGGTAACCTTGTCATTATGGAAGGTAGTCTGTTGTCGATATTTTTGTTACTCCATTTGATGGTAGCCTTGTCATTATGGAAGATAGTCTGTTGTTGAGATTTTTGTCTCTACAATAGATGGTAGCCTTGTCATTATGGAAGGTAGTCTGTTGTCGAGATTTTTGTTACTACAATGGATTGTAGCCTTGTCGTTATGGAAGGTAGTCTGTTGTCGAAATATTTGTTACTCCAATGGATGGTAACCTAGTCATTATGGAAGGTAGTCTGTTGTCGAGTTTTTTGTTACTCCGATGGATGGTAGCCTTATCATTATGGAAGGTAGTCTGTTGTCGATATTTTTGTTACTACAATGAATGGTAGCCTTGTCATTATGGAAGGTAGTCTCTTGTGGATATTTTGGTTACTGCAATGATGTTACCCTTGTCATTACGGAAGGTAGTCTATTGTCGAGATTTTTGTTACTCCAATGGATGGTAGACTTGTCATTATCGAAGGTAGTCTCTTGTCGAGATTTCTGTTACTCTAATGGATGGTAGCCTTGTCATTATGGAAGGTAGTGTGGTGTCAATATTTTTTTTATTCCAATTGATGATAGCCTAGTGATTATGGAAGGTAGTTTGTTGTTGTGATTTTTGTTATTCCAATGAATGGTAGCCTTGTCATTATGGAAGGTAGTATATTGTCGATATTTTTGTCTCTACAATGGATGGTAGCCTTGTCATTATGGAAGGTATTCTATTGTCGATATTTTTGTTACTACAATGGATTATAGCCTTGTCGTTGTGGAAGGTAGTGTGTTGTCGATATCTTTGTTACTCCAATGGATGGTAGCCAAGTCATTATTGAAGGTAGTTTATGTACGAGATTTCAATTACTCCAATGGATGGTAGCCTTGTCATTACCGGAGGTAGTCTGTTGTCGAGATTTCTGTTACTCCAATGGATCATAGCCTTGTCATTATGGAAGGTAGTCTGTTGTCGATATTTTTGTTACTCCATTGGATGGTAGCCTTGTCGTTATGGAAGGTAGTTTGTGTACGATATTTTTGTTATTCCAATGGATGGTAGCCTTGTCATTATGAAAGGTAGTCTTTTGTCATGATTTTTGTTACTCCAATGGATGGTAGCCTTGTCATTATGGAAGGTAGTACATTGTCGATCTTTTTGTTACTCCATTGGATGATAGCCTTGTTATTATGGAAGGTAGTGTGTTGTCGATATTTTTGTTATTCCAATGGATGGTAGCCTAGTCATTATGGAAGGTAGTCTGTTGTCGAGATTTTTGTTACTATAATGGATTGTAGCCTTGTCGTTATGGAAGTTAGTCTGTTGTCGATATCTTTGTAACTCCAATGGATGGTAGCCTAGTCGTTATGGAAGGTAGTTTGTGTAGGATATTTTTCTTATTCCAGTGGATGGTAGCGTTGTCATTATGAAAGGTAGTTTGTTGTCATGATTTTTGTTACTCTAAGGGATGGTAGCCTTGTCATTATGGAAAGTAGTATGTTGTCGATATCTTTGTTACTCCAATTGATGGTAGCCTTTTCATTATGGAAGGTAGTCTGATGTTGAGATTTTTGTTACTCTAAGGGATTGTAGCCTTGTTGTTATGGAAGGTAGTCTGTTGTCGATATCTTTGTTACTCCAATGGATGGTAGCCTAGTCATTATGGAAGGTAGTCTGTTGTCGAGTTTTTTGTTACTACAATGGATGGTAGCCTTGTCATTATGGAAGGTAGTCTCTTGTTGAGATTTTTTATACTCCAATGGATTGTAGCCTTGTCATTATGGAAGGTAGTCTCTTGTGGATATTTTGGTTACTTCAATGATGGTACCCTTGTCATTATGTAAGGTAGTCTGTTGTCAAGATTTTTGTTACTCCAATGGCTGGTAGAGTCGTCATTATCGAAGGTATTCTGTTGTAGAGATTTCTGTTACTCCAATGGATTATATCCTTGTCATTATGGAAGGTAGTGTGTTGTCGATATTTTTGTTATTACAATGGATTTAGCGTTGTCATTATGGAAGGTAGTCTGTTGTCGTGATTTTTGTTATTCCAATGAATGGTAGCCTTGTCATTATGGAAGGTAGTATGTTGTAGATATCTTTGTTACCACAATGGATGGTAGCCTTGTCATAATGGAAGGTAGTCTGTTGTCGAGATTTTTGTTACTCTAAGGGATGGTAGCCTTGTCCATATGGTAGGTTGTCTGTTGTCGCGATTTTTGTTATTCCAATGGATGGTAGCGTTGTCATTATAAAAGGTAGTATATTGTCGAGATTTTTGTCACTACAATGGATGGTAGCCTTGTCATTATGGAAGGTAGTCTGTTGTCGATATCTTTGTTACTCCAATGGATGTAGCCTAGTCATTATGGAAGGTAGTTTGTGTACGATATTTTTGTTATTCCAATGGATGGTAGCCTTGTCATTATGAAAGGTAGTCTATTGTCGTGATTTTTGTTACTCTATGGGATGTTAGCCTTGTTATTATGGAAGGTAGTATGTTATCGATATCTTTGTTACTCCTATGGATGGTATCCTTGTCATTATGGAAGGTAGTCTGTTGTCGAGATTTTTTATACTCTAATGGATTGTAGCCTTGTTATTATGGAAGGTAGTCTCTTGTGGATATTTTGGTTACTCCAATGATGGAACATAGTCTATTGCCGAGATTTTTGTTACTCCACTGCATCGTAGCCTTGTCATTATGGAAGGTAGTGTGTTGTCGAGATTTTTGTTACTCCAATGGATGGTAGACTTGTCATTATCGAAGGTAGTCTGTTGTCGAGATTTCTGTTACTCCAATGGATGGTAACCTTGTCAGTATGGAAGGTAGTCTGTTGTCGATATTTTTGTTACTCCATTGGATGGTAGCCTTGTTGTTATGGAAGATAGTCTATTGTCTAGTTTTTTGTTACTCCAATGGATGGTAGCCTTATCATTACGGATGGTAGTCTGTTGTCGAGATTTTTTATACTCCAATGGATTATAGCCTTGTTCTTATGGAAGGTAGTCTCCTGTGGATATTTTGGTTACTCCAATGATGGTACCCTTGTCATTACGGAAGGTAGTCTATTGTCGATATTTTTGTTACTCCAATGGATGGTAGACTTGTCATTATCGAAGGAAGTCTGTTGTCGTGATTTCTGTTACTCCAATGGATGGTAGACTTGTCATTATGGAAGGTAGTCTGTTATCAATATTTTTGTTATTCCATTGGATGGTAGCCTTGTCATTATGGAAGGTAGTGTGGTGTCGATATTTTTGTTATTCCAATGGATGATAGCCTACTCATTATGGAAGGTAGTCTGTTGTTGTGATTTTTGTTATTCCAATGAATGGTAGCCTTGTCATTACGGAAGGTAGTCTGTTGTCGAGATTTTTGATACTCCAATGGATGATAGCCTTGTCATTATAGAAGGTAGTATATTGTCGAGATTTTTGTCACTATAATGGATGGTAGCCTTGTCAGTATGGAAGGTAATCTATTGTCGATATTTTTGTTACTACAATGGATTGTAGCCTTGTCGTTGTGGAAGGTAGTCTGTTGTCGATATCTTTGTTACTCCAATGGATGGTAGCCAAGTCATTATGGAAGGTAGTTTCTATACAGGATTTTAGTTACTCCAATGGATCGTAGCCTTGTCATTATCGCAGGTAGTCTGTTGTCGAGATTTCTTTTACTCCAATGGATCAAAGCCTTGTCAATATGGAAGGTAGTTTGTTGTCGATATCTTTGTAACTCCAATGGATGGTAGCCTAGTCGTTATGGAAGGTAGTTTGTGTACGATATTTTTCTTATTCCAATGGATGGTAGCCTTGTCATTATGAAAGGTAGTTTGTTGTCATGATTTTTGTTACTCTAAGGGATGGTAGCCTTGTCATTATTGAAGTTAGTATGTTGTCAATATCTTTGTTACTCCAATGGATGGTAGCCTTTTCATTATGGAAGGTAGTCTGTTGTCGAGATTGTTTTTACTCTAAGGGATGGTAGCCTTGTCAATATGCAACGTAGTCTGTTGTCATTATAGAAGGTAGTATATTATCGTGATTTTTGTCGTTATGGAAGGTAGTTTGTTGTCGATAATTTTTGTTACTACAATGGATGGTAGCCTAGTCATTATGGAAGGTAATTTGTGTACGAGATTTTAGTTACTCCAATGGATGGTAGCCTTGTCATTATGAAAGGTAGTCTGTTGTCATGATTTTTGTTATTCTAAGGGATGGTAGCCTTGTCATTATGGAAGGTAGTATGTTGTCGATATCATTGTTACTCAAATGGATGGTATCCTTGTCATTATGGAAGGTAGTCTGCTGTCGAGATCTTTATTACTCTAAGGGATGGTAGCCTTGTCATTATGGAACATAGTCTATTGTCGAGTATTTTGTTATTCCAATGGATGGTAGCGTTGTCATTATAGAAGGTAGTATTTTATCGAGATTTTTTTCACTACAATGGATGGTAGCCTTTTAATTATGGAAAGTAGTCTGTTGTCGAGATTTTTGTTACTACAATGGATTGTAGCCTTGTCTTTATCGAAAATAGTTTGTTGTTGATATCTTTGTTACTCCAATGGATGGTAGCCTAGTCATTATGGAAGGTAGTTTGTGTATGATACTTTACTTACTCCAATGGATGGTAGCCTTGTCATTATAGAAGGTAGTATATTGTCGAGATTTTTGTCACTATAATGGATGGTAGCCTTGTCATTATGGAAGGTATTATGTTGCCGATATTTTTGTTACTACAAAGGATTGTAGCCTTGTCGTTGTGGAAGGTAGTCTGTTGTCGATATCTTTGTTACTCCAATGGATGGTAGCCAAGTCATTATGGAAGGTAGTTTGTGTACGAGATTTTAGTTACTGCAATGGATGGTAGCCTTGTCATTATCGAAGGTACTCTGTTGTCGAGATTTCTGTTACTCCAATGGATCATATCCTTGTCATTATGGAAGGTAGTCTATTGTCGATATTTTTGTTACTACATTGGATGGTAGCCTTGTCGTTATGGAAGGTAGTTTGTGTACGATATTTTTGTTATTCCAATGGATGGTAGCTTTGTCATTATGAAAGGTAGTCTGATGTCATGATTTTTGTTACTCCAATGGATGGTAGCCTTGTCATTATGGAAGGTAGTCTGCTATCAATATTTTTGTTACTACATTGGATGGTAGCCTTGTCATTATGGAAGGTAGTGTGTTGTTGATATCTTTGTTATTCCAATGGATGGTAGCCTTGTCATTATGGAAGGTAGTCTGTTGTCAAGATTTTTGTTACTACAATGGATTGTAGCCTTGTCGTTATGTAAGATAGTCTGTTGTCAATATCTTTGTTACTCCAATGAATGGTAGCCTAGTCATTATGGAAGGTATTTTGTGTACGAAATTTTAGTTACTCCAATGGTTGGTAGCCTTGTCATTATGGAAGGTAGTTTGTTGTCGAGATTTTTGTTACTCCAATGGATGGTAGCCTTGTCATTATTGAAGGTAATATATTGTCGAGATTTTTGTCACTATAATGGATGGTAGCCTTGTCATTATGGAAGGTAGTTTGTTGTCGAGATTTTTGTTACTACAATGGATTGTAGCCTTGTCGTTGTGGAAGGTAGTATGTTGTCGATATCTTTGTTTCTCCAATGGATGGAAGCCTTGTCATTATGGAAGGTAGTTTGTGTACGAGATTTTAGTTACTGCAATGGATGGTAGCCTTGTCATTATCGAAGGTACTCTGTTGTCGAGATTTCTGTTACTCCAATGGATCATATCCTTGTCATTATGGAAGGTAGTCTATTGTCGATATTTTTGTTACTACATTGGATGGTAGCCTTGTCGTTATGGAAGGTAGTTTGTGTACGATATTTTTGTTATTCCAATGGATGGTAGCTTTGTCATTATGAAAGGTAGTCTGATGTCATGATTTTTGTTACTCCAATGGATGGTAGCCTTGTCATTATGGAAGGTAGTCTGCTATCAATATTTTTGTTACTACATTGGATGGTAGCCTTGTCATTATGGAAGGTAGTGTGTTATTGATATCTTTGTTATTCCAATGGATGGTAGCCTTGTCATTATGGAAGGTAGTCTGTTGTCAAGATTTTTGTTACTACAATGGATTGTAGCCTTGTCGTTATGTAAGATAGTTTGTTGTCAATATCTTTGTTACTCCAATGAATGGTAGCCTAGTCATTATGGAAGGTATTTTGTGTACGAAATTTTAGTTACTCCAATGGTTGGTAGCCTTGTCATTATGGAAGGTAGTTTGTTGTCGAGATTTTTGTTACTCCAATGGATGGTAGCCTTGTCATTATTGAAGGTAATATATTGTCGAGATTTTTGTCACTATAATGGATGGTAGCCTTGTCATTATGGAAGGTAGTTTGTTGTCGAGATTTTTGTTACTACAATGGATTGTAGCCTTGTCGTTGTGGAAGGTAGTATGTTGTCGATATCTTTGTTTCTCCAATGGATGGAAGCCTTGTCATTATGGAAGGTGGTCTATTGTTGAGATATCTGTTACTCTAAGGGATGGTAGCCTTGTCATTATGGAACGTAGTCTGTTGTCGATATTTTTGTTATTCCAATGGATGGTAGCATTGTCATTATAGAAGGTAGTATATTATCGAGATTTTTGTCACTACAATGGATGGTACCCTTTCATTATGGAAGGTAGTCTGTTGTCGAGATTTTTGTTACTACAATGGATTGTAGCCTTGTCGTTATGGACGATAATCTGTTGTCGATATCTTTGTTACTCCAATGGATGGTAGCCTAGTCATTATGGAAGGTAGTTTATGTACGAGATTTTAGTTACTCCAATGGATGGTAGCCTTGTCATTATGGAATGTAGTCTATTGTCGAGATTTTTGTTACTCCAATGGATGGTAGCCTTGTCATTATAGAAGGTAATATATTGTCGAAATTTTTGTCACTATAATGGATGGTAGCCTTGTCATTATGGAAGGTAGTTTGTTGTCGAGATTTTTGTTACTACAATGGATTGTAGCCTTGTCGTTGTGGAAGGTAGTCTATTGTCGATATCTTTGTTACTCCAATGGATGGTAGCCTAGTCATTATGGAAGGTAGTTTGTGTACGAGATTTTAGTTACTCCAATTGATGGTAGCCTTGTAATTATGGAAGGTAGTCGGTTCTCGAGATTTTTTATACTCCAATGGATTGTAGCCATGTCCTTATGGAAAGTAGTCTGTTGTCGAGATTTTTGTTACTCTAAGGGATGGTAGCCTTGTCATTATGGGACGTAGTCTGTTGTCGAGATTTTTGTTATTCCAATGGATGGTAGCCTTTTCATTATAAAAGGTAGTCTATTGTCGAGATTTTTGTTATTATAATAGATTATAGCCTTGTCATTCTGGAAGGTAGTTTGTTGTCGAGATTTTTGTTACTCTAATGGATGGTAGCCTTGTCATTATGGAAGGTAGTATATTGTCGAGATTTTTGTTACTACTATTGATTGTTTCCTTGTCGTTATGGAAGGTAGTCTGTTGTCGATATCTTTGTTACTCCAATTGATGGTAGCCTAGTCATTATGGAAGGTAGTCTGTTGTCGAGTTTTTTGTTACTTCAATGGATGGTAGCCTTGTCATTATAGAAGGTAGTCTGTCGTCGAGATTTTTGCTACTACAATGTATTGTAGCCTTGTCGTTATGTAAGATAGTCTGTTGTCGATATCTTTGTTACTCCAATGGATGGTAGCCTAGTCATTATGAAAGGTAGTTTGTGTACGAGATTTTAGTTACTCCAATGGATGGTAGCCTTGTCATTATGGAAGGTAGTCTGTTGTCGAGATTTTTTTTACTCCAATAGATGGTAACCTTGTCATTATAGAAGGTAATATGTTGTCGAGATTTTTTTCACTATAATGGATGGTAGCCTTGTCAATATGGATGGTAGTCTGTTGTCGAGATTTTTGTTACTACAATGGATTGTAGCCTTGTCGTTGTGGAAGGTAGTCTGTTGTCAATATCTTTGTTACTCCAATGGATGGTAGCCTAGTCATTATGGAAGGTAGTTTGTGTACGAGATTTTAGGTACTCCAATGGATGGTAGCGTTGTCATTATGGAAGGTAGTCTGTTGTCGAGATTTTTTATTCTCCAATGGATTGTAGCCTTGTCATTATGGAAGGTAGTCTGTTGTCGAGATTTTTTTTACTCTAAGGGATGGTAGCCTTGTCATTATGGAACGTAGTCTGTTGTCGATATTTTTGTTATTTTAATGGATGGTATCCTTGTCATTATGAAAGGTAGTCTATTGTTGAGATTTTTGTCTTTATAATAGATTGTAGCCTTGTCATTATGGAAGGTAGTCTGTTGTTGAGATTTTTGTTACTCCAATGAATCGTAGCCTTGTTATTATAGAAGGTAGTATATTGTTGAGATTTTTGTCACTATAGTGAATGGTAGCCTTGTCATTATTGAAGGTAGTCTGTTGTCGAGATTTTTGTTACTACAATGGATTATAGCCTTGTCATTATGGAAGGTAGTTTGTTGTCGATATCTTTTTTACTCCAAAGGAATGTAGCCTAATCATTATTGAAGGTAGTTTGTGTATGATATTTTTGTTATTCCAATGGATGGTAGCATTGTCATTATAGAAAGTAGTATATTGTAGAGATTTTTGTCACTACAATGGATGGTAGCCTTGTCATTGTGGAAGGTAGTATGTTGTTGATATCTTTGTTACTCCAATGAATGGTATCCTAGTCATTATGGAAGGTAGTTTGTGTACGAGATTTTAGTTACTCCAATGGATGGTAGCCTTGTCATTATGGAAGGTAGTTTGTTATCGAGATTTTTTATACTCCAATGGATTGTAGCCTTGTCATTATGGAAGGTAGTTTGTTGTCGAGATTTTTGTTACTCTAAGGGATGGTAGCCTTGTCATTATGGAATGTAGTCTGTTGTCGAGATTTTTTTTATTCCAATGGATTGTAGCCTTGTCATTATGAAAGGTAGTCTATTGTCGAGATTTTTGTTACTATAATAGATTGTAGCCTTGTCATTATGGAAGTTATTCTGTTGTCGAGATTTTTTTTACTCCAATGGATGGTAGCCTTGTCATTATAGAAGGTAGTATATTGTCGAGATTTTTGTCACTATAATGGATGGTAGCCTTGTCATTATGGAAGGTAGTCTGTTGTCGAGATTTTTGTTACTATAATAGATTGTATCCTTGTCGTTGTGGAAGGTAGTCTATGGTCGATATCTTTGTTACTCCAATGGATGGTAGCCTAGTCATTATGGAAGGTAGTTTGTGTATGAGATTTTAGTTACTCCAATGGATGGTAGCCTTGTCATTATGGAAGGTAGTCTGTTCTCGAGATTTTTTATACTCCAATGGATTGTAGCCATGTCCTTATGGAAGGTAGTCTGTTGTCGATATTTTTGTTACTCTAAGGAAAGGTAGCCTTGTCATTATGGAACGTAGTCTGTTGTCGAGAGTTTTGTTATTCCAATGGATGGTATCCTTTTCATTATGAAAGGTAGTCTATTGTCGAGATTTTTATTACTATAATAGATTATAGCCTTGTCATTCTGGAAGGTAGTTTGTTGTCGAGATTTTTGTTACTCCAATGGATGGTAGCCTTGTCATTATGGAAGGTAGTATATTGTCGAGATTTTTGATACTACAATGGATTGTTGCCTTGTCGTTATGGAAGGTAGTCTGTTGTGGATATCTTTGTTACTCCAATTGATGGTAGCCTAGTCATTATGGAAGGTAGTCTGTTGTCGAGTTTTTTGTTACTCCAATGGATGGTAGCCTAGTCATTATGGAAGGTAGTTTGTGTACGAGATTTTAGTTACTGCAATGGATGGTAGCCTTGTCATTATGGAAGGTAGTCTGTTGTCGAGATTTATTATACTCCAATGGATTGTAGCCTGGTCATTATAGAAGGTAGTCTATTGTTGAGATTTTTGTACTTATAATAGATTGTAGCCTTGTCATTATGGAAGGTATTCTGTTGTTGAGATTTTTGTTACTCCAATGAATCGTAGCGTTATCATTATAAAAGGTAGTATATTATTGAGATTTTTGTCACAATAGTGAATGGTAGCTTTGTAATTTTGGAAGGTAGTCTATTGTCGAGATTTTTGTTACTACAATGGATTGTAGCCTTGTCATTATGGAAGGTAGTCTGTTGTCGATATCTTTTTTACTCCAAAGGATGGTAGCCTAGTCATTATTGAAGGTAGTCTGTGTATGATATTTTTGTTATTCCAATGGATGGTAGAATTGTCATTATAGAAGGTAGTATATTGTAGAGATTTTTGTCACTACAATGGATGGTAGCCTTGTCATTGTGGAAGGTAGTCTGTTGTCGATATCTTTGTTACTCCAATGTATGGTATCCTAGTCATTATGGAAGGTAGTTTGTGTACGAGATTTTAGTTACTCCAATGTATGGTAGCCTTGTCATTATGGAAGGTAGTCTGTTGTCGAGATTTTTTATACTCTAATGGATTGTAGCCTTGTCATTATGGAAGGTAGTTTGTTGTCGAGATTTTTGTTACTCTAAGGGATGGTAGCCTTGTCATTATGGAACGTAGTCTGTTGTCGAGATTTTTTTTATTCCAATGGATTGTAGCCTTGTCATTATGAAAGGTAGTCTATTGTCGAGATTTTTGTTACTATAATAGATTGTAGCCTTGTCATTATGGAAGGTAGTCTGTTGTGGAGATTTTTTTTACTGCAATGGATGGTAGCCTTGTCATTATAAAAGGTAGTATATTGTTGAGATTTTTATCACTATAATGAATGGTAGCCTTGTCATTATGGAAGGTAGTCTGTTGTCGAGATTTTTGTTACTACAATGGATTGTAGCCTTGTCATTATGGAAGGTAGTCTGTCGTCGATATCTTTGTTACTCCAATGGATGGTAGCCTAGTCATTATTGAAGGTAGTTTGTATACATATTTTTGTTATTCCAATGGATGGTAGCGTTGTCATTATAAAAGGTAGTATATTGTCGAGATTTTTGTCACTACAATGGATGGTACCCTTGTCATTAGGAAAGGTAGTCTGTTGTCGAGATTTTTGTTACTACAATGGATTGTAGCCTTGTTGTTATGGACGATAGTCTATTGTCGATATCTTTGTTACTCCAATGGATGGTTGCCTAGTCATTATGGAAGGTTGTTTATGTACGAGATTTTAGTTACTCCAATGGATGGTAGCCTTGTCATTATGGAAGGTAGTCTACTGTCGAGATTTTTGTTACTCCAATGGATGGTAGCCTTGTCATTATAGAAGGTTATATATTGTCGAGATTTTTGTCACTATAATGGATGGTAGCCTTGTAATTATCGAACGTGGTCTATTGTCGAGATTTTTGTTACTACAATGGATTATAGCCTTGTCGTTGTGGAAGGTAGTCTATGGTCGATATCTTTGTTACTCCAATGGATGGTAGCCTAGTCATTATGGAAGGTAGTTTGTGTATGAGATTTTAGTTACTCCAATGGATGGTAGCCTTGTCATTATGGAAGGTAGTCTGTTCTCGAGATTTTTTATACTCCAATGGATTGTAGCCATGTCCTTATGGAAGGTAGTCTGTTGTCGATATTTTTGTTACTCTAAGGAAAGGTAGCCTTGTCATTATGGAACGTAGTTTGTTGTCGAGAGTTTTGTTATTCCAATGGATGGTATCCTTTTCATTATGAAAGGTAGTCTATTGTCGAGATTTTTATTACTATAATAGATTATAGCCTTGTCATTCTGGAAGGTAGTTTGTTGTCGAGATTTTTGTTACTCCAATGGATGGTAGCCTTGTCATTATGGAAGGTAGTATATTGTCGAGATTTTTGATACTACAATGGATTGTTGCCTTGTCGTTATGGAAGGTAGTCTGTTGTGGATATCTTTGTTACTCCAATTGATGGTAGCCTAGTCATTATGGAAGGTAGTCTGTTGTCGAGTTTTTTGTTACTCTAATGGATGGTAGCCTAGTCATTATGGAAGGTAGTTTGTGTACGAGATTTTAGTTACTGCAATGGATGGTAGCCTTGTCATTATGGAAGGTAGTCTGTTGTCGAGATTTATTATACTCCAATGGATTGTAGCCTGGTCATTATAGAAGGTAGTCTGTTGTCAAGATTTTTGTTACTCTAAGGGATGGTAGCCTTGTCATTATGGAAGGTAGTCTGTTGTCGAGATTTTTGTTACTATAATGGATTGTAGCCTTGTCATTGTGGAAGGTAGTCTGTTGTCAATATCTTTGTTACTCTAATGGATGGTAGCCTAGTCATTATGGAAGGTAGTTTGTGTACGAGATTTTAGGTACTCCAATGGATGGTAGCCTTGTAATTATGGAAGGCAGGCTGTTGTCGAGATTTTTTATACTCCAATGGATTGTAGCCTTGTCATTATGGAAGGTAGTCTGTTGTCGAGATTTTTGTTACTCTAAGGGATGGTAGCCTTGTCATTATAGAACGTAGTCTGTTGTCGATATTTTTGTTATTCTAATGGATGGTAGCCTTGTCATTATGAAAGGTAGTCTATTGTTGAGATTTTTGTACTTATAATAGATTGTAGCCTTGTCATTATGGAAGGTATTCTGTTGTTGAGATTTTTGTTACTCCAATGAATCGTAGCGTTATCATTATAAAAGGTAGTATATTATTGAGATTTTTGTCACTATAGTGAATGGTAGCTTTGTAATTATGGAAGGTAGTCTATTGTCGAGATTTTTGTTACTACAATGGATTGTAGCCTTGTCATTATGGAAGGTAGTCTGTTGTCGATATCTTTTTTACTCCAAAGGATGGTAGCCTAGTCATTATTGAAGGTAGTCTGTGTATGATATTTTTGTTATTCCAATGGATGGTAGAATTGTCATTATAGAAGGTAGTATATTGTAGAGATTTTTGTCACTACAATGGATGGTAGCCTTGTCATTGTGGAAGGTAGTCTGTTGTCGATATCTTTGTTACTCCAATGTATGGTATCCTAGTCATTATGGAAGGTAGTTTGTGTACGAGATTTTAGTTACTCCAATGTATGGTAGCCTTGTCATTATGGAACGTAGTCTGTTGTCGAGATTTTTTTTATTCCAATGGATTGTAGCCTTGTCATTATGAAAGGTAGTCTATTGTCGAGATTTTTGTTACTATAATAGATTGTAGCCTTGTCATTATGGAAGGTAGTCTGTTGTCGAGATTTTTTTTACTGCAATGGATGGTAGCCTTGTCATTATAAAAGGTAGTATATTGTTGAGATTTTTATCACTATAATGAATGGTAGCCTTGTCATTATGGAAGGTAGTCTGTTGTCGAGATTTTTGTTACTACAATGGATTGTAGCCTTGTCATTATGGAAGGTAGTCTGTCGCCGATATCTTTGTTACTCCAATGGATGGTAGCCTAGTCATTATTGAAGGTAGTTTGTATACATATTTTTGTTATTCCAATGGATGGTAGCGTTGTCATTATAAAAGGTAGTATATTGTCGAGATTTTTGTCACTACAATGGATGGTACCCTTGTCATTAGGGAAGGTAGTCTGTTGTCGAGATTTTTGTTACTACAATGGATTGTAGCCTTGTTGTTATGGACGATAGTCTATTGTCGATATCTTTGTTACTCCAATGGATGGTTGCCTAGTCATTATGGAAGGTTGTTTATGTACGAGATTTTAGTTACTCCAATGGATGGTAGCCTTGTCATTATGGAAGGTAGTCTACTGTCGAGATTTTTGTTACTCCAATGGATGGTAGCCTTGTCATTATAGAAGGTTATATATTGTCGAGATTTTTGTCACTATAATGGATGGTAGCCTTGTAATTATCGAACGTGGTCTATTGTCTAGATTTTTGTTACTACAATGGATTGTAGCCTTGTCATTGTGGAAGGTAGTCTGTTGTCGATATCTTTGTTACTCCAATGGATGGTAGCCTAGTCATTATGGAAGGTAGTTTGTGTACGAGATTTTAGTTACTCCAATGGATGGTAGCCTTGTCATTATCGAAGGTAGTCTGTTGTCGAGATTTTTTATACTCCAATGGATTATAGCCATGTCCTTATGGAAGGTAGTCTGTTGTCGAGATTTTTGTTACTCTAAGGGATGGTAGCCTTGTCATTATGGAACATAGTCTGTTGTCGAGATTTTTGTTATTCCAATGGATGGTAGCATTTTCATTATGAAAGGTAGTCTATTGTTGAGATTTTTGTTACTATAATAGATTATAGCCTTGTCATTATGGAAGGTAGTTTGTTGTCGAGATTTTTGTTACTCCAATGGATGGTAGCCTTGTTATTATAGAAGGCAGTATATTGTTGATATTTTTGTCACTACAATGGATGGTAGACTTGTCATTATGTAAGGTAGTCTGTTGTCGAGATTTTTGTTACTATAATTGATTGTAGCCTTGTCGTTATGGAAGGTAGTTTTTTGTCGATATCTTTGTTACTCCAATGGATGGTAGCCTAGTCATTATGGAAGGTAGTCTGTTGTCGAGATTTTTGTTACTACAATGTATTGTAGCCTTGTCGTTATGGAAGATAGTCTGTTGTCGATATCTTTGTTACTCCAATGGATGGTAGCCTAGTCATTATGGAAGGTAGTTTGTGTACCAGATTTTAGGTACTCCAATGGATGGTAGCCTTGTCATTATGGAAGGTAGTCTGTTGTCGAGATTTTTTATACTCCAATGGATTGTAGACTTGTCATTATGGAAGGTAGTCTATTGTCGATATTTTTGTTACTCTAAGGGATGGCAGTCTAGTCATTATAGAAGGTAGTATATTGTTGAGATTTTTGTCACTATAGTGAATGGTAGCCTTGTCATTATCGAAGGTAGTCTGTTGTTGAGATTTTTGTTACTACAATGGATTGTAGCCTTGTCGTTATGGACGATAGTCTATTGTCGATATCTTTGTTACTCCAATGGATGGTAGCCTACTCATTATGGAAGGTAGTTTATGTACGAGATTTTAGTTACTCCAATGGATGGTAGCCTTGTCATTATGGAAGGGAGTCTATTGTCGATATTTTTATTACTCCAATGGATGGTAGCCTTGTCATTATAGAAGGTAATATATTGTCGAGATTTTTGTCACTATAATGGATGGTATCCTTGTCATTATGGAAGGTAGTCTATTGTCGAGATTTTCGTTACTACAATGGATTGTAGCCTTGTCGTTGTGGAAGGTAGTCTGTTGTCGATATCTTTGTTACTCCAATGGATGGTAGCCTAGTCATTATGGAAGGTAGTTTGTGTATGATATTTTAGTTACTCCAATGGATGGTAGCCTTGTCATTATGGAAGGTAGTATGTTCTCGAGATTTTTTATACTCCAATGGATTATAGCCATGTCCTTATGGAAGGTAGTCTGTTGTCGAGATTTTTGTTACTCTAAGCGATGGTAGCCTTGTCTTTATGGAACGTAGTCTGTTGTCGAGATTTTTGTTATTCCAATGGATGGTAGCCTTTTCATTATGAAAGGTAGTCTATTATCGAGATTTTTGTTACTATAATAGATTATAGCCTTGTCATTCTGGAAGGTAGTTTGTTGTCGAGATTTTTGTTACTCCAATGGATGGTAGCCTTGTCATTATGGAAGGTACTATATTGTCAAGATTTTTGTCAGTATAGTGAATGGTAGCCTTGTCATTATGGAAGGTAGTTTGTTGTCGAGATTTTTGTTACTACAATGGATTGTAGCTTTGACATTATGGAAGGTAGTCTGTTGTGGATATATTTTTTACTCCAAAGGATGGTAGCCTAGTCATTATTGAAGGTAGTTTGTGTATGATATTTTTGTTATTCCAATGGATGGTAGCATTGTCATTATAGAAGGTAGTATATTGTAGAGATTTTTGTCACTACAATGGATGGTAGCCTTGTCATTGTGGAAGGTAGTATGTTGTCGATATCTTTGTTACTCCAATGTATGGTATCCTAGTCATTATGGAAGGTAGTTTGTGTACGAGATTTTAGTTACTCCAATGGATGGTAGCCTTGTCATTATGGAAGGTAGTCTGTTGTCGAGATTTTTTATACTCCAATGGATTGTAGCCTTGTCATTATGGAAGGTAGTTTTTTGTCGAGATTTTTGTTACTCTAAGGGATGGCAGTCTTGTCATTATGGAACATAGTCTGTTGTCGAGATTTTTTTTATTCCAATGGATTATAGCCTTGTCATTATGAAAGGTAGTCTATTGTCGAGATTTTTGTTACTATAATAGATTGTAACCTTGTCATTATGGAAGGTAGTCTGTTGTCGAGATTTTTGTTACTCCAGTGGATGGTAGCCTTGTCATTATAGAAGGTAGTATATTGTTGAGATTTTTGTCACTACAATGAATGGTAGCCTTGTCATTATGGAAGGTAGTCTGTTGTCGAGATTTTTGTTACTACAATGGATTGTAGCCTTGTCATTATGGAAGGTAGGTTGTTGTTGATATCTTTGTTACTCCAATGGATGGTAGCCTAGTCATTATTGAAGGTAGTTTGTATACGATATTTTTGTTATTCCAATGGATGGTAGCGTTGTCATTATAGAAGGTAGTATATTGTCGAGATTTTTGTCACTACGATGGATGGTAGCCTTGCCATTATGGAAGGTAGTCTATTGTTGAGATTTTTGTTACTACAATGGATTGTAGCCTTGTCGTTATGGAAGGTAGTCTGTTGTCGATATCTTTGTTACTCAAATGGATGGTTGCCTAGTCATTATGAAAGGTAGTTTGTGTACGATATTTTTGTTATTCCAATGGATGGTAGCCTTGTCATTATGAAAGGTATTCTGTTGTTGAGATTTTTGTTACTCTAAGGGATGGTAGCCTTGTCATTATGGAAGGTAGTATGTTGTCGATATCTTTGTTTCTCCAATGGATGGTATCCTTGTCATTTTGGAAGGTGGTCTATTGTTGAGATATCTGCTACTCTAAGGGATGGTAGCCTTGTCATTATGGAACGTAGTCTGTTGTCGAGATTTTTGTTATTCCAATGGATGGAAGCGTTGTCATAATAGAAGGTAGTATATTATCGAGATTTTTGTCACTACAATGGATGATAGCCTTGTCATTATGGAAGGTAGTTTGTTGTAAAGATTTTTGTTACTCCAATGGATGGTAGCCTTGTCATTATAGAAGGTAGTATATTGTTGATATTTTTGTCACTACAATGGATGGTAGCCTTGTCATTAGGTAAGGTAGTCTATGGTCGAGATTTTTGTTACTACAATGGATTGTAGCCTTGTCGTTATGGAAGGTAGTCTATTGTCGATATCTTTGTTACTCTAATGGATGGTAGCCTAGTCATTATGGAAGGTAGTCTGTTCTCGAGATTTTTGTTACTCCAATGGATGGTAGCCTTGTCATTATGGAAGGTAGTCTATTGTCGAGATTTTTGTTACTATAATGTATTGTGGCCTTGTCGTTATGGAAGATAGTCTGTTGTCGATATCTTTGTTACTCCAATGGATGGTAGCCTAGTCATTATAGAAGGGAGTTTATGTACGAGATTTTAGGTACTCCAATGGATGGTAGCCTTGTCATTATGGAAAGTAGTCTTTTGTCGAGATTTTTTATACTCCAATGGATTGTAGCCTTGTCATTATGGAAGGTAGTCTGTTGTCGAGATTTTTGTTACTCTAAGGGATGGTAGCCTTGTCATTATGGAACGTAGTCTATTGTCGATATTTTTGTTATTCTAATGGATGGTAGCCTTGTCATAATGAAAGGTAGTCTATTGTTGAGATTTTTGCCACTATAATAGATTGTAGCCTTGTCATTATGGAAGGTAGTATGTTGTCGATATTTTTGTTACTCCAATGAATCGTAGCCTTGTCATTATAGAAGGTAGTATGTTGTTGAGATTTTTGTCACTACAGTGAATGGTAGCCTTGTCATTATGGAAGGTAGTCTGTTGTCGAGATTTTTGTTACTACAATGGATTGTAGCCTTGTCATTATGGAAGGTAGTCTGTTGTCGATATCTTTTTTACTCCAAAGGATGGTAGCCTAGTCATTATTGAAGGTAGTTTGTGTATGATATTTTTGTTATTCCAATGGATGGTAGTGTTGCAATTATAGAAGGTAGTATATTTTCGAGATTTTTGTCACTACAATGGATGGTAGCCTTGCCATTATGGAAGGTAGTCTATTGTCGAGATTTTTGTTACTACAATGGATTGTAGCCTTGTCGTTATGGAAGGTAGTCTGTTGTCGATATCTTTGTTACTTCAATGGATGGTAGCCTAGTCATTATGGAAGGTAGTTTGTGTACGATATTTTTGTTATTCCAATGGATGGTAGCCTTGTCATTATGAAAGGTATTATGTTGTTGTGATTTTTGTTACTCTAAGGGATGGTATCCTTGTCATTATCGAAGGTAGTATGTTATCGATATCTTTGTTTCTCCAATGGATGGTAGCCTTGTCATTATGGAAGGTGGTCTATTGTTGAGATATTTGTTACTCTAAGGGATGTTAGGCTTGTCATTATGGAACGTAGTCTGTTGTCGAGATTTTTGTTATTCCAATGGATAGTAGCATTGTCATTATAGAAGGTAGTATATTATCGAGATTTTTGTCACTACAATGGATGGTACCCTTGTCATTATGGAAGGTAGTCTGTTGTCGAGATTTTTGTTACTACAATGGATTGTAGCCTTATTGTTATGGACGATAGTCAGTTGTCGATAACTTTGTTACTCCAATGGATGGTAGCCTAGTCATTATGGAAGGTAGTTTATGTACGAGATTTTAGTTACTCCAATGGATGGTAGCCTTGTCATTATGGAAAGTAGTCTATTGTCGAGATTTTTGTTACTCCAATGGATGGTAGCTTTGTCATTATAGAAGGTAATATATTGTCAAGATTTTTGTCACTATAATGGATGGTAGCCTTGTCATTATGGAAGCTAGTCTGTTATCGAGATTTTTGTTACTACAATGGATTGTAGCCTTGTCGTTGTGGAAGGTAGTCTGTTGTCGATATCTTTGTTACTCCAATGGATGGTAGCCTAGTCATTATGGAAGGTAGTTTGTGTAGGAGATTTTAGTTACTCTAATGGATGGTAGCCTTGTCATTATTGAAGGTAGTCTGTTGTCGAGATTTTTGTTATTCCACTGGATGGAAGCGTTGTCATAATAGAAGGTAGTATATTATCGAGATTTTTGTCACTACAATGGATGATAGCCTTGTCATTATGGAAGGTAGTTTGTTGTCAAGATTTTTGTTACTCCAATGGATGGTAGCCTTGTCATTATAAAAGGTAGTATATTATTGATATTTTTGTCACTACAATGGATGGTAGCCTTGTCATTAGGTAAGGTAGTCTATTGTCGAGATTTTTGTTACTACAATGGATTGTAGCCTTGTCGTTATGGAAGGTAGTCTATTGTCGATATCTTTGTTACTCTAATGGATGGTAGCCTAGTCATTATGGAAGGTAGTCTGTTCTCGAGTTTTTTGTTACTCCAATGGATGGTAGCCTTGTCATTATGGAAGGTAGTCTATTGTCGAGATTTTTGTTACTACAATGTATTGTGGCCTTGTCGTTATGGAAGATAGTCTGTTGTCGATATCTTTGTTACTCCAATGGATGGTAGCCTAGTCATTATAGAAGGTAGTTTGTGTACGAGATTTTAGGTACTCCAATGGATGGTAGCCTTGTCATTATGGAAAGTAGTATGTTGTCGAGATTTTTATACTCCAATGGATTGTAGCCTTGTCATTATGGAAGGTAGTCTGTTGTCGAGATTTTTGTTACTCTAAGGGATGGTAGCCTTGTCATTATGGAACGTAGTCTATTGTCGATATTTTTGTTATTCTAATGGATGGTAGCCTTGTCATTATGAAAGGTAGTCTATTGTTGAGATTTTTGTCACTATAATAGATTGTAGCCTTGTCATTATGGAAGGTAGTATTTTGTCGATATTTTTGTTACTCCAATGAATCGTAGCCTTGTCATTATAGAAGGTAGTATGTTGTTGAGATTTCTGTCACTACAGTGAATGGTAGCCTTGTCATTATGGAAGGTAGTCTGTTGTCGAGATTTTTGTTACTACAATGGATTGTAGCCTTGTCATTATGGAAGGTAGTCTGTTGTGGATATATTTTTTACTCCAAAGGATGGTAGCCTAGTCATTATTGAAGGTAGTTTGTGTATGATATTTTTGTTATTCCAATGGATGGTAGCATTGTCATTATAGAAGGTAGTATATTGTAGAGATTTTTGTCACTACAATGGATGGTAGCCTTGTCATTGTGGAAGGTAGTATGTTGTCGATATCTTTGTTACTCCAACGTATGGTATCCTAGTCATTATGGAAGGTAGTTTGTGTACGAGATTTTAGTTACTCCAATGGATGGTAGCCTTGTCATTATGGAAGGTAGTCTGTTGTCGAGATTTTTTATACTCCAATGGATTGTTGCCTTATCATTATGGAAGGTAGTTTTTTGTCGAGATTTTTGTTACTCTAAGGGATGGCAGTCTTGTCATTATGGAACATAGTATGTTGTCGAGATTTTTTTTATTCCAATGGATTATAGCCTTGTCATTATGAAAGGTAGTCTATTGTCGAGATTTTTGTTACTATAATAGATTGTAACCTTGTCATTATGGAAGGTAGTCTGTTGTCGAGATTTTTGTTACTCCAGTGGATGGTAGCCTTGTCATTATAGAAGGTAGTATATTGTTGAGATTTTTGTAACTGCAATGAATGGTAGCCTTGTCATTATGGAAGGTAGTCTGTTGTCGAGATTTTTGTTACTACAATGGATTGTAGCCTTGTTATTATGGAAGGTAGTCTGTTGTTGATATCTTTGTTAATCTAATGGATGGTAGCCTAGTCATTATTGAAGGTAGTTTGTATACGATATTTTTGTTATTCCAATGGATGGTAGCGTTGTCATTATAGAAGGTAGTATATTGTCGAGATTTTTGTCACTACAATGGATGGTAGCCTTGCCATTATGGAAGGTAGTCCATTGTTGAGATTTTTGTTACTACAATGGATTGTAGCCTTGTCATTATGGAAGGTAGTCTGTTGTCGATATCTTTGTTACTCAAATGGATGGTTGCCTAGTCATTATGGAATGTAGTTTGTGTACGATATTTTTGTTATTCCAATGGATGGTAGCCTTGTCATTATGAAAGGTATTCTGTTGTTGAGATTTTTGTTACTCTAAGGGATGGTAGCCTTGTCATTATGGAAGGTAGTATGTTGTCGATATCTTTGTTTCTCCAATGGATGGTAGCCTTGTCATTTTGGAAGGTGGTCTATTGTTGAGATATCTGCTACTCTAAGGGATGGTAGCCTTGTCATTATGGAACGTAGTCTGTTGTCGAGATTTTTGTTATTCCAATGGATGGAAGCGTTGTCATAATAGAAGGTAGTATATTATCGAGATTTTTGTCACTACAATGGATGATAGCCTTGTCATTATGGAAGGTAGTTTGTTGTAAAGATTTTTGTTACTCCAATGGATGGTAGCCTTGTCATTATAGAAGGTAGTATATTGTTGATATTTTTGGCACTACAATGGATGGTAGCCTTGTCATTAGGTAAGGTAGTCTATTGTCGAGATTTTTGTTACTACAATGGATTGTAACCTTGTCGTTATTGAAGGTAGTCTATTGTCGATATCTTTGTTACTCCAATGGATGGTAGCCTAGTCATTATGGAAGGTAGTCTGTTCTCGAGTTTTTTGTTACTCCAATGGATGGTAGCCTTGTCATTATGGAAGGTAGTCTATTGTCGAGATTTTTGTTACTACAATGTATTGTGGCCTTGTCGTTATGGAAGATAGTCTGTTGTCGATATCTTTGTTACTCCAATGGATGGTAGCCTAGTCATTATAGAAGGGAGTTTGTGTACGAGATTTTAGGTACTCCAATGGATGGTAGCCTTGTCATTATGGAATGTAGTCTGTTGTCGAGATTTTTTATACTCCAATGGATTGTAGCCTTGTCATTATGGAAGGTAGTCTGTTGTCGAGATTTTTGTTACTCTAAGGGATGGTAGCCTTGTCATTATGGAACGTAGTCTATTGTCGATATTTTTGTTATTCTAATGGATGGTAGCCTTGTCATTATGAAAGGTAGTCTATTGTTGAAATTTTTGTCACTATAATAGATTGTAGCCTTGTCATTATGGAAGGTAGTATGTTGTCGATATTTTTGTTACTCCAATGAATCGTAACCTTGTCATTATAGAAGGTAGTATGTTGTTGAGATTTTTGTCACTACAGTGAATGGTAGCCTTGTCATTATGGAAGGTAGTCTGTTGTCGAGATTTTTGTTACTACAATGGATTGTAGCCTTGTCATTATGGAAGGTAGTCTGTTGTCGATATCTTTTTTACTCCAAAGGATGGTAGCCTAGTCATTATTGAATGTAGTTTGTGTATGATATTTTTGTTATTCCAATGGATGGTAGTGTTGCAATTATAGAAGGTAGTATATTTTCGAGATTTTTGTCACTACAATGGATGGTAGCCTTGCCATTATGGAAGGTAGTCTATTGTCGAGATTTTTGTTACTACAATGGATTGTAGCCTTGTCGTTATGGAAGGTAGTCTGTTGTCGATATCTTTGTTACATCAATGGATGGTAGCCTAGTCATTATGGAAGGTAGTTTGTGTACGATATTTTTGTTATTCCAATGGATGGTAGCCTTGTCATTATGAAAGGTATTATGTTGTTGTGATTTTTGTTACTCTAAGGGATGGTATCCTTGTCATTATCGAAGGTAGTATGTTATCGATATCTTTGTTTCTCCAATGGATGGTAGCCTTGTCATTATGGAAGGTGATCTATTGTTGAGATATTTGTTACTCTAAGGGATGTTAGGCTTGTCATTATGGAACGTAGTCTGTTGTCGAGATTTTTGTTATTCCAATGGATGGTAGCATTGTCATTATAGAAGGTAGTATATTATCGAGATTTTTGTCACTACAATGGATGGTACCCTTGTCATTATGGAAGGTAGTCTGTTGTCGAGATTTTTGTTACTACAATGGATTGTAGCCTTATTGTTATGGACGATAGTCAGTTGTCGATAACTTTGTTACTCCAATGGATGGTAGCTTTGTCATTATGGAAAGTAGTCTATTGTCGAGATTTTTGTTACTCCAATGGATGGTAGCTTTGTCATTATAGAAGGTAATATATTGTCAAGATTTTTGTCACTATAATGGATGGTAGCCTTGTCATTATGGAAGCTAGTCTGTTATCGAGATTTTTGTTACTACAATGGATTGTAGCCTTGTCGTTGTGGAAGGTAGTCTGTTGTCGATATCTTTGTTACTCCAATGGATGGTAGCCTAGTCATTATGGAAGGTAGTTTGTGTAGGAGATTTTAGTTACTCTAATGGATGGTAGCCTTGTCATTATTGAAGGTAGTCTGTTGTCGAGATTTTTGTTATTGCACTGGATGGAAGCGTTGTCATAATAGAAGGTAGTATATTATCGAGATTTTTGTCACTACAATGGATGGTAGCCTTGTCATTATGGAAGGTAGTTTGTTGTCAAGATTTTTGTTACTCCAATGGATGGTAGCCTTGTCATTATAGAAGGTAGTATATTGTTGATATTTTTGTCACTACAGTGGATGGTAGCCTTGTCATTAGGTAAGGTAGTCTATTGTCGAGATTTTTGTTACTACAATGGATTGTAGCCTTGTCGTTATGGAAGGTAGTCTATTGTTGATATCTTTGTTACTCCAATGGATGATAGCCTAGTCATTATGGAAGGTAGTCTGTTCTCGAGTTTTTTGTTACTCCAATGGATGGTAGCCTTGTCATTATGGAAGGTAGTCTATTGTCGAGATTTTTGTTACTACAATGTATTGTGGCCTTGTCGTTATGGAAGATAGTTTGTTGTCGATATCTTTGTTACTCCAATGGATGGTAGCCTAGTCATTATAGAAGGTAGTTTGTGTACGAGATTTTAGGTACTCCAATGGATGGTAGCCTTGTCGTTGTGGAAGGTAGTCTGTTGTCGATTTCTTTGTCACTCCAATGGATGGTAGCCTAGTCATTATGGAAGGTAGTTTGTGTACGAGATTTTAGTTACTCCAATGTATGGTAGCCTTGTCATTATGGAAGGTAGTCTGTTGTCGAGATTTTTTATACTCCAATGGATTGTAGCCTTGTCATTATGGAAGGTAGTCTGTTTTCGAGATTTTTGTTACTCCAAGGGATGGTAGCCTTGTCATTATGGAACAAAGTCTGTTTTCGATATTTTTGTTATTATAATGGATAGTAGTCTTGTCATTATGAAAGGTAGTCGATTGTCGAGATTTTTATCACTATAATAGATTGTAGCATTGTCATTATGGAAGGTAGTCAGTTGTCGATATATTTGTTACTCCAATGGATGGTAGGCTTGTCATTATAGAAGGTAGTATATTGTCCAGATTTTTGTCACTACAATGGATGGTAGCCTTGTCATTATGGAAGGTAGTATATTGTCGAGATTTTTGTTACTACAATGGATTGTAGCCTTGTCGTTATGGAAGGTTGTCTGTTGTCGATATCTTTGTGACTCCAATGGATGGTAGACTAGTCATTATGGAAGGTAGTTTGTGTATGATATTTTTGTTATTCCAATGGATGGTAGCCTTGTCATTATGAAAGGTAGTTTGTTGTCGTGATTTTTGTTACTATAAGGGATGGTAGCCTTGTCATTATGGAAGGTAGTATGTTGTCGATATCTTTGTTACTCCAATGGATGGTAGCCTTGTCATTATGGAAGGTAGTCTGTTGTCGAGATTTTTGTTACTCTAAGGGATGGTAGCCTTGTCATTATGGAACATAGTCTGTTGTCGAGATTTTTGTTATTCGAATAGATGGTAGCGTTGTCATTATAGAAGGTAGTATATTATCGAGATTTTTGTCACTACAATGGATGGTACCCTTTTCATTATGGATGGTAGTCTGTTGTCGAGATTTTTGTTACTACAATGGATTGTAGCCTTGTCGTTATGGAAGATAGTCTTTTGTCGATATCTTTGTTACTCTAATGGATGGTAGCCTAGTCATTATGAAAGGTAGCTTGTGTACGAGATTTTAGTTACTCCAATGGATGGTAGCCTTGTCATTATGGAAGGTAGTCTGTTGTCGAGATTTTTGTTACTCCAATGGATGGTAGCCTTGTCATTATAGAAGGTAATATATTGTCGAGATTTTTGTCACTATAATGGATGGTAGTCTTGTCATTATGGAAGGAAGTTTGTTATCGAGATTTTTGTTACTACAATGGATTGTAGCCTTGTCGTTGTGGAAGGTAGTCTGTTGTCGATATCTTTGTTACTCCAATGGATGGTAGCCTTGTCATTATGGAAGGTAGTCTGTTGTCGAGATTTTTATACTCCAATGGATTATAGCCTTGTCATTATGGAAGCTAGTCTGTTGTCGAGATTTTTATTACTCTTAGGGATGGTAGCCTTGTCATTATGGAACGTAGTTTGTTGTCGAGATTTTTCTTATTCCAATGGATGGTAGCCTTTTCATTATGAAAGGTAGTCTATTGTCGAGATTTTTGTTACTATAATAGATTGTATCCTTGTCATTCTCGAAGGTAGTCTATTGTCGAGATTTTTGTTACTACAATGGATTGTAGCCTTGTCCTTATGGAAGGTAGTCTGTTGTCGATATCTTTGTTACTACAATGGATGGTAGCCTAGTCATTATGGAAGGTAGTCTATTGTCGAGTTTTTTGTTACTCCAATGGATGGTAGCCATGTCATTATGGAAGGTAGTCTGTTGGCGAGGTTTTTTTTACTACAATGGATTGTAGCCTTGTCGTTTTGGAAGATAGTTTGTTGTCGATATCTTTGTTACTCCATTGGATGGTAGCCTAGTCATTATGGAAGGTAGTTTGTGTACGAGATTTTAGTTACTCCAATTGATGGTAGCCTTGTCATTATGGAAGGTAGTCTGTTGTCGAGATTTTGTTACTCCAATGGATGGTAGCCTTGTCATTATAGAAGGTAATATATTTTCGAGATTTTTGTCACTATAATCGATGGTAGCCTTGTCATTATGAAGGGAAGTCTGTCGTCCAGATTTTTGTTACTACAATGGATTATAGCCTTGTCGTTGTGGAAGGTAGTCTGTCGTCGATATCTTTGTCACTCCAATGGATGGTAGCCTAGTCATTATGGAAGGTAGTTTGTGTAAGAGATTTTAGTTACTCCAATGGATGGTAGCCTTGTCATTATGGAAGGTAGTCTTTTGTAGAGATTTTTTATACTCCAATGGATTTTATCCTTGTCATTATGGAAGGTAGTTTGTTGTCAAGATTTTTGTTACTCTAAGGGATGGTAGCCTTGTCATTATGGAACGAAGTATGTTGTCGATATTATTATAATTCTAATGGATGGTAGCCTTGTCTTTATGAAAGGTAGTCTATTATCAAGATTTTTGTCACTATAATAGATTGTAGCGTTGTCATTATGGAAGGTAGTCAGTTGTCAAGATTTTTGTTACTCCAATGGATGGTAGCCTTGTCATTATAGAAGGTAGTATATTGTTGAGATTTTTGTCACTACAATGGATGGTAGCCTTGTCATTATGGAAGGTAGTCTATTGTCGAGATTTTTGTTACTACAAGGGATTGTAGCCTTGTCGTTATGGAAGGTATTCTGTTGTCGATATCTTTGAAACTCCAATGGATGGTAGCCTAGTCATTATGGAAGGTAGTTTGTGTACGATATTTTTGTTATTCCAATGGATGGTAGCCTTGTCATTATTAAAGGTAGTTTGTTGTCGTGATTTTCATTACTCTAAGGGATGGTAGCCTTGTCATTATGGAAGGTAGTATGTTGTCGATATCTTTGTTACTCCAATGGATGGTAGCCTTGTCAATATGGAAGGTAGTCTGTTGTCGAGATTTTTGTTACTCTAAGGGATGGTAGCCTTGTCATTGTGGAACATAGTCTGTTGTCGAGATTTTTGTTACTCTAATGGATGGTAGCGTTGTCATTATAGAAGGTAATATATTGTCGATATTTTTGTAACTATAATGGATGGTAGTCTTGTCATTATGGAAGGTAGTTTGTTGTCGAGATTTTTTTTACTACAATGGATTGTAGCCTTGTCGTTGTGGAAGATAGTCTGTTGTCGATATCTTTGTTACTCCAATGGATGGTAGCCTAGTCATTATGGAAGGTAGTTTGTGTACGAGATTTTAGTTACTCCAATGGATGGTAGCCTTGTCATTATGGAAGGTAGTCTGTTGTCGAGATTTTTTATACTCCAATGGATTGTAGCCTTGTCATTATGGAAGGCAGTCTATTGTCGAGATTTTTATTACTCTTATGGATGGTAGCCTTGTAATTATGGAACGTAGTCTATTGTCGAGATTTTTGTTATTCCAATGGATGGTAGCCTTTTCATTATGAAAGGTAGTCTATTGTCGAGATTTTTGTCACTATAATGGATTATAGCATTGTCATTATGGAAGGTAGTCAGTAGTCGATATTTTTGTTACTCCAATGGATGGTAGCCTTGTCAATATATAAGGTAGTATATTGTTGAGATTTTTTTCACTACAATGGATGGTAGCCTTGTCATTATGGAAGGTAGTCTATTGTCGAGATTTTTGTTACTACAATGGAATGTAGCCTTGTCGTTATGGAAGGTAGTTTGTTGTCGATATCTTTGTTACTCCAATGGATGGTAGCCTAGTCATTATGGAAGGTAGTTTGTGTACAATATTTTTGTTATTCCAATGGATGGTAGCCTTGTCATTATGGAAGGTAGTTTGTTGTCGTGATTTTTGTTACTCTAAGGGATAGTAGCCTTGTCATTATGGAAGGTAGTATGTTGTCGATATCATTGTTACTCCAATGGACGGTAGCCTTGTGATTATGGAAGGTAGTCTGTTGTCCAGATTTTTGTTACTCTAAGGGATGGCAGCCTTGTCATTATGGAAGGTAGTATGTTGTCGAGATTTTTGTTACTCCAATGGATGGCAGCCTTGTCATTATAGAAGGTAGTATATTGTTGTTATTTTTTTCACTACAATGGTTGGTAGCCTTGTCATTATGGAAGGTAGTCTGTTGTCGAGATTTTTGTTACTACAATGGATTGTAGCCTAGTCATTATGGAAGGTAGTCTGTTGTCGAGTTTTTTGTTACTCCAATGGATGGTAGCCTTGTCATTATTGAAGGTAGTTTATTGTCGATATTTTTGTTACTACAATGGATTGTATCCTTGTCGTTATGGAAGATAGTCCGTTGTCGATATCTTTGTTACTCCAATGGATGGTAGCCTAGTCATTATGGAAGGTAGTTATGTACGAGATTTTAGTTACTCCAATTGATGGTAGCCTTGTCATTATGGAAGGGAGTCGGTTGTCGAGATTTTTGTTACTCCAATGGATGGTAGCCTTGTTATTATAGAAGGTAATATATTGTCGAGATTTTTGTCACTATAATGGATGGTAGCCTTGTCATTATGGAAGGTAGTTTGTTGTCGATATTTTTGTTACTACAATGGATTGTAGCCTTGTCGTTGTGGAAGGTAGTCTGTTGTTGATTTCTTTGTCACTATAATGGATGGTAGCCTAGTCATTATGGAAGGTAGTTTGTGTACGAGATTTTAGTTACTCCAATGGATGGTAGCCTAGTCATTATGGAAGGTAGTCTGTTGTCGAGTTTTTTGTTACTCTAATGGATGGTAGCCTTGTCATTATTGAAGGTAGTTTATTGTCGATATTTTTGTTACTACAATGGATTGTATCCTTGTCGTTATGGAAGATAGTCCGTTGTCGATATCTTTGTTACTCCAATGGATGGTAGCCTAGTCATTATGGAAGGTAGTTATGTACGAGATTTTAGTTACTCCAATTGATGGTAGCCTTGTCATTATGGAAGGGAGTCTGTTGTCGAGATTTTTGTTACTCCAATGGATGGTAGCCTTGTCATTATAGAAGGTAATATATTGTCGAGATTTTTGTCACTATAATGGATGGTAGCCTTGTCATTATGGAAGGTAGTTTGTTGTCGATATTTTTGTTACTACAATGGATTGTAGCCTTGTCGTTGTGGAAGGTAGTCTGTTGTCGATTTCTTTGTCACTCCAATGGATGGTAGCCTAGTCATTATGGAAGGTAGTTTGTGTACGAGATTTTAGTTACTCCAATGGATGGTAGCCTTGTCATTATGGAAGGTAGTTTGTTGTTGAGATTTTTTATACTCCAATGGATTGTAGCCTTGTCATTATGGAAGGTAGTCTGTTGTCGAGATTTTTGTTACTCCAAGGGATGGTAGCCTTGTCATTATGGAACAAAGTCTGTTTTCGATATTTTTGTTATTATAATGGATGGTAGCCTTGTCATTATGAAAGGTAGTCTATTGTCGAGATTTTTGTCACTATAATAGATTGTAGCATTGTCATTATGGAAGGTAGTCAGTTGTCGATATATTTGTTACTCCAATGGATGGTAAGCTTGTCATTATAGAAGGTAGTATATTGTCCAGATTTTTGTCACTACAATGGATGGTAGCCTTGTCATTATGGAAGGTAGTATATTGTCGAGATTTTTGTTACTACAATGGATTGTAGCCTTGTCGTTATGGAAGGTAGTATGTTGTCGATATCTTTGTGACTCCAATGGATGGTAGACTAGTCATTATGGAAGGTAGTTTGTGTACGATATTTTTGTAATTCCAATGGATGGTAGCCTTGTCATTATGAAAGGTAGTTTGTTGTCGTGATTTATGTTACTCTAAGGGATGGTAGCCTTGTCATTATGGAAGGTAGTATGTTGTCGATATCATTGTTACTCCAATGGACGGTAGCCTTGTGATTATGGAAGGTAGTCTGTTGTCGAGATTTTTGTTACTCTAAGGGATGGTAGCATTGTCATTATGGAACATAGTCTGTTGTCGAGATTTTTGTTATTCGAATAGATGGTAGCGTTGTCATTATAGAAGGTAGTATATTATCGAGATTTTTGTCACTACAATGGATGGTACCCTTTTCATTATGGAAGGTAGTCTGTTGTCGAGATTTTTGTTACTACAATGGATTGTAGCCTTGTTGTTATGGAAGATAGTCTGTTGTCGATATCTTTGTTACTCCAATGGATGGTAGCCTAGTCATTATGAAAGGTAGCTTGTGTACGAGATTTTAGTTACTCCAATGGATGGTAGCCTTGTCATTATGGAAGGTAGTCTGTTGTCGAGATTTTTGTTACTCCAATGGATGGTAGCCTTATCATTATAGAAGGTAATATATTGTCGAGATTTTTGTCACTATAATGGATGGTAGTCTTGTCATTATGGAAGGTAGTTTGTTATCGAGATTTTTGTTACTACAATGGATTGTAGCCTTGTCATTGTGGAAGGTAGTCTGTTGTCGATATCTTTGTAACTCCAATGGATGTTAGCCTAGTCATTATGGAAGGTAGTTTGTGTACGAGACTTTAATTACTCCAATGGATGGTAGCCTTGTCATTATGGAAGGTAGTCTGTTGTCGAGATTTTTATACTCCAATGGATTGTAGCCTTGTCATTATGGAAGGTAGTCTGTTGTCGAGATTTTTATTACTCTTAGGGATGGTAGCCTTGTCATTATGGAACGTAGTTTGTTGTCGAGATTTTTCTTATTCCAATGGATGGTAGCCTTTTCATTATGAAAGGTAGTCTATTGTCGAGATTTTTGTTACTATAATAGATTGTAGCCTTGTCATTCTGGAAGGTAGCCTATTGTCGAGATTTTTGTTACTATAATGGATTGTAGCCTTGTCATTATGGAAGGTAGTCTGTTGTTGATATCTTTGTTACTCCAATGGATGGTAGCCTAGTCATTATGGAAGGTAGTCTGTTGTCGAGTTTTTTATTACTCCAATGGATGGTAGCCATGTCATTATGGAAGGTAGTCTGTTGGCGATATTTTTGTTACTACAATGGATTGTAGCCTTGTCGTTTTGGAAGATAGTTTATTGTCGATATCTTTGTTACTCCATTGGATGGTAGCCTAGTCATTATGGAAGGTAGTTTGTGTACGGGATTTTAGTTACTCCAATTGATGGTAGCCTTGTCATTATGGAAGGTAGTCTGTTGTCGAGATTTTGTTACTCCAATAGATGGTAGCCTTGTCATTATAGAAGGTAACATATTTTCGAGATTTTTGTCACTATAATGGATGGTATCCTTGTCATTATGAAGGGAAGTCTGTTGTCCAGATTTTTGTTACTACAATGGATTATAGCCTTGTCGTTGTGGAAGGTAGTCTGTCGTCGATATCTTTGTCACTCCAATGGATGGTAGCCTAGTCATTATGGAAGGTAGTTTATGTAAGAGATTTTAGTTACTCCAATGGATGGTAGCCTTGTCATTATGGAAGGTAGTCTTTTATAGAGATTTTTTATACTCCAATGGATTTTAGCCTTGTCATTATGGAAGGTAGTTTGTTGTCAAGATTTTTGTTACTCTAAGGGATGGTAGCCTTGTCATTATGGAACGAAGTCTGTTGTCGATATTTTTGTTATTCTAATGGATGGTAGCCTTGTCATTATGAAAGGTAGTCTATTTTCGAGATTTTTGTCACTATAATAGATTGTAGCATTGTCATTATGGAAGGTAGTAAGTTGTCGAGATTTTTGTTACTCCAATGGATGGTAGACTTGTCATTATACAAGGTAGTATATTGTCGAGATTTTTGTCACTACAATGGATGGTAGCCTTGTCATTATGAAAGGTAGTCTATTATCGAGATTTTTGTCACTATAATAGATTGTAGCGTTGTCATTATGGAAGGTAGTTAGTTGTCGATATTTTTTTTACTCCAATGGATGGTAGGCTTGTCATTATAGAAGGTAGTATATTGTCGAGATTTTTGTCACTACAATGGATGGTAGCCTTGTCATTATGGAAGGTAGTCTATTGTCGAGATTTTTGTTACTACAAGGGATTGTAGCCTTGTCGTTATGGAAGGTAGTCTGTTGTCGATATCTTTGTAACTCCAATGGATGGTAGCCTAGTCATTATGGAAGGTAGTTTGTGTACGATATTTTTGTTATTCCAATGGATGGTAGCCTTGTCATTATGAAAGGTAGTTTGTTGTCGTGATTTTCATTACTCTAAGGGATGGTAGCCTTGTCATTATGGAAGGTAGTATGTTGTCGATATCTTTGTTACTCCAATGGATGGTAGCCTTGTCAATATGGAAGGTAGTCTGTTGTCGAGATTTTTGTTACTCTAAGGGATGGTAGCCTTGTCATTACGGAACATAGTCTGTTGTCGAGATTTTGTTATTCGAATAGATGGTAGCATTGTCATTATAGAAGGTAGTATATTATCGAGATTTTTGTCACTACAATGGATGGTACCCTTTTCATTATGGAAGGTAGTCTGTTATTGAGATTTTTGTTACTCCAATGGATTGTAGCCTTGTCGTTGTGGAAGATAGTCTGTTGTCGATATCTTTGTTACTCCAATGGATGGTAGCCTAGTCATTATGGAAGGTAGTTTGTGTACGAGATTTTAGTTACTCCAATGGATGGTAGCCTTGTCATTAGGGAAGTTAGTCTGTTGTCGAGATTTTCGTTAATCTAATGGATGGTAGCGTTGTCATTATAGAAGGTAATATATTGTCGATATTTTTGTTACTATAATGGATGGTAGTTTGTCATTATGGAAGGTAGTTTGTTGTCGAGATTTTTTTTACTACAATGGATTGTAGCCTTGTCGTTGTGGAAGATAGTCTGTTGTCGATATCTTTGTTACTCCAATGGATGATAGCCTAGTCATTATGGAAGGTAGTTTGTGTACAAGATTTTAGTTATTCCAATGGATGGTATCCTTGTCATTATGGAAGGTATTCTGTTGTCGAGATTTTTTATACTCCAATGGATTGTAGCCTTGTCATTATGGAAGGTAGTCTATTGTCGAGATTTTTATTACTCTTAGGGATGGTAGCCTTGTAATTATGGAACATAGTCTGTTGTCGAGATTTTTGTTATTCCAATGGATGGTAGCCTTTTCATTATGAAAGGTAGTCTATTGTCGAGATTTTTGTCACTATAATGGATTGTAGCGTTGTCATTATGGAAGGTAGTCAGTTGTCGATATTTTTGTTACTCCAATGGATGGTAGCCTTGTCAATATATAAGGTAGTATATTGTTGAGATTTTTTTCACTACAATGGATGGTAGCCTTGTCATTATGGAAGGTAGTCTATTGTCGAGATTTTTGTTAATACAATGGAATGTAGCCTTGTCGTTATGGAAGGTAGTCTGTTGTCGATATCTTTGTTACTCCAATGGATGGTAGCCTAGTCATTATGGAAGGTAGTTTGTGTACAATATTTTTGTTATTCCAATGGATGGTAGCCTTGTCATTATGGAAGGTAGTTTGTTGTCGTGATTTTTGTTACTCTAAGGGATAGTAGCCTTGTCATTATGGAAGGTAGTATGTTGTCGATATCATTGTTACTCCAATGGACGGTAGCCTTGTGATTATGGAAGGTAGTCTGTTGTCGAGATTTTTGTTACTCTAAGGGATGGTAGCCTTGTCATTATGGAAGGTAGTCTGTTGCCGAGATTTTTTTTATTCGAATAGATGGTAGTGTTGTCATTATAGAAGGTATTATATTATCGAGATTTTTGTCAATACAATGGATGGTACCCTTTTCATTATGGAAGGTAGTCTGTTGTCGAGATTTTTGTTACTACAATGGATTATAGCCTTGTCGTTATGGAAGATAGTCTGTTGACGATATCTTTGTTACTCCATTGGATGGTAGCCTAGTCATTATGGAAGGTAGTTTCTGTACGAGATTTTAGTTACTCCAATGGATGGTAGCCTTCTCATTATGGAAGGTAGTCTGTTGTCGAGATTTTTGTTACTCCAATGGATGGTAGCGCTGTCATTATAGAACGTAATATATTGTCGAGATTTTTGTCACTATAATGGATGGTAGTCTTGTCATTATGGAAGGTAGTTTGTTGTCGAGATTTTTGTTACTACCATGGATTATAGCCTTGTCGTTGTGGAAGGTAGTCTATTGTCGATATCTTTGTTACTCCAATGGATGGTAGCCTAGTCATTATGGAAGATAGTTTGTGTACGAGATTTTAGTTACTCCAATGGATGGTAGCCTTGTCATTATGGAAGGTAGTCTGTTGTCGAGATTTTTTATACTACAATTGATTGTAGCCTAGTCATTATGGAAGGTAGTCTATTGTCGAGATTTTTATTACTCTTCGGGATGGTAGCCTTGTCATTCTGGAACGTAGTTTGTTGTCGAGATTTTTGTTATTCCAATGGATGGTAGCCTTTTCATTATGAAAGGTAGTCTATTGTAGAGATTTTTGTTACTATAATAGATTGTAGCCTTGTCATTCTGGAATGTAGTATGTTGTCGAGATTTTTGTTACTCCAATGGATGGTAGCCTTGTCAATATATAAGGTAGTATATTGTTGATATTTTTGTCACTACAATGGATGGTAGCCTTGTCATTATGGAAGGTAGTCTATTGTCGAGATTTTTGTTACTACAATGGATTGTAACCTTGTCATTATTGAATGTAGTCTGTTGTCGATATCTTTGTTACTCCAATGGATGGTAGCCTAGTCATTATGGAAGGTAGTCTGTTGTCGAGTTTTTTGTTACTTCAATGGTTGGTAGCCTTGTCATTATGGAAGGTAGTATGTTGTCGAGATTTTTGTTACTCCAATGGATGGTAGCCTTGTCATTATAGAAGGTAATATATTGTCGAGATTTTTGTCACTATAATGGATGGTAGCCTTGTCATTATAGAAGGTAGTCTGTTGTCGAGATTTTTGTTACTACAATGGATTGTAGCCTTGTCGTTGTGGAAGGTAGTCTGTTGTCGGTATCTTTGTTACTCCAATGGATGGTAGCCTAGTCATTTTGGAAGGTAGTTTGTGTACGAGATTTTAGTTACTCCAATGGATGGTAGCCTTGTCATTATGGAAGGTAGTCTATTGTCGAGATTTTTGTTATTCCAATGGATGGTAGCCTTGTCATTATGAAAGGTAGTCTATTGTCGAGATTTTTGTTACTATAATAGATTGTAGCCTTCTCATTATGGAAGGTAGTCTGTTGTCGAGATTTTTGTTACTCCAATGGATGGTAGCCTTCTCATTATAGAAGGTAGTATATTGTTGAGATTTTTGTCACTATAATGAATGTAGCCTTGTCAGTATGGAAGGTAGTCTGTTGTCGAGATTTTTGTTACTACAATGGATTGTAGCCTTGTCATTATGGAAGGTAGTCTGTTGTCGATATCTGTGTTACTCCAATGGATGGTAGCCTAGTCATCATTGAAGGTAGTTTGTGTATGATAATTTTTTTATTCCAATGGATGGTAGCGTTGTCATTATAGAAGGTAGTACATTGTCGAGATTTCAGTCACTACAATGGATGGTAGCCTTGTCATTATGAAATGTAGTCTATTGTCGAGATTTTTGTTACTATAATAGATTGTAGCCTTGTCATTATGGAAGGTAGTCTGTTGTCGAGATTTTTGTTACTCCAATGGATGGTAGCCTTGTCATTATGGAAGGTAGTCTGTTGTCGATATCTTTGTTACTCCAATGGATGGTAGCCTAGTCATTATGGAAGGTAGTCTGTTGTAGAGATTTTTGTTACTTCAATGGTTGGTAGCCTTGTCATTATGGAAGGTAGTCTGTTGTCGAGATTTTATTTACTCCAATGGATGGTAGCCTTGTCATTATAGAAGGTAATATATTGTCGAGATTTTTGTCACTATAATGGATAGTAGCCTTGTCATTATGGAAGGTAGCCTGTTGTCGAGATTTTTGTTACTATAATGGATTGTAGCCTTGTCGTTATGGAAGGTAGTCTGTTGTTGATATCTTTGTTACTCCAATGGATGGTAGCCTAGTCATTATGGAAGGTAGTCTGTTGTCGAGTTTTTTGTTACTCCAATGGATGGTAGCCTTGTCATTATGGAAGGTAATCTGTTGTCGATATTTTTGTTACTACAATGGATTATAGCCTTGTCGTTATGGAAGATAGTCTGTTTTCGATATCTTTGTTACTCCAATGGATGGTAGCCTAGTCATTATGGAAGGTAGTTTTTGTACGAGATTTTAGTTACTCCAATGGATGGTAGCATTGTCATTATTAAAGGTAGTCTGTTGTCGAGATTTTTGTTACTCCAATGGATGGTAGCCTTGTCATTATAGAAGGTAATATATTGCCGAGATTCTTGTCACTATAATGGATGGTAGCCTTGTCATTATAGAAGGTAGTTTTTTGTCGAGATTTTTGTTACTACAATGGATTGTAGCCTTGTCGTTGTGGAAGGTAGTCTGTTGTCGGTATCTTTGTTACTCCAATGGATGGTAGCCTAGTCATTATGGAAGGTAGTCTGTTGTGGATATCTTTGTTACTCCAATGGATGGTAGCCTAGTCATTATGGAAGGTAGTCTGTTGTCGAGTTTTTTGTTACTTCAATGGTTGGTAGCCTTGTCATTATGGAAGGTAGTCTGTTGTCGAGATTTTTGTTACTCCCATGGATGGTAGCCTTCTCATTATAGAAGGTAGTATATTGTTGAGATTTTTGTGACTACAATGAATGTAGCCTTGTCATTATGGAAGGTAGTTTGTTGTCGAGATTTTTGTTACTACAATGGATTGTAGCCTTGTCATTATGGAAGGTAGTCTGTTGTCGATATCTGTGTTACTCCAATGGATGGTAGCCTAGTCATCATTGAAGGTAGTTTGTGTATGATAATTTTTTTATTCCAATGGATGGTAGCGTTGTCATTATAGAAGGTAGTACATTGTCGAGATTTCAGTCACTACAATGGATGGTAGCCTTGTCATTATAGAAGGTAGTATATTATCGAGATTTTTGTCACTACAATGGATGGTACCCTTTTCATTATGGAAGGTAGTCTGTTGTTGAGATTTTTGTTACTCCAATGGATTGTAGCCTTGTCGTTGTGGAAGATAGTCTGTTGTCGATATCTTTGTTACTCCAATGGATGGTAGCCTAGTCATTATGGAAGGTAGTTTGTGTACGAGATTTTAGTTACTCCAATGGATGGTAGCCTTGTCATTAGGGAAGTTAGTCTGTTGTCGAGATTTTTGTTACTCTAATGGATGGTAGCGTTGTCATTATAGAAGGTAATATATTGTCGATATTTTTGTTACTATAATGGATGGTAGTTTGTCATTATGGAAGGTAGTTTGTTGTCGAGATTTTTTTTACTAAAATGGATTGTAGCCTTGTCGTTGTGGAAGATAGTCTGTTGTCGATATCTTTGTTACTCCAATGGATGATAGCCTAGTCATTCTGGAAGGTAGTTTGTGTACGAGATTTTAGTTACTCCAATGGATGGTATCCTTGTCATTATGGAAGGTATTTTGTTGTCGATATTTTTTATACTCCAATGGATTGTAGCCTTGTCATTATGGAAGGTAGTCTATTATCGAGATTTTTATTACTCTTAGGGATGGTAGCCTTGTAATTATGGAACGTAGTCTGTTGTCGAGATTTTTGTTATTCCAATGGATGGTAGCCTTTTCATTATGAAAGGTAGTCTATTGTCGAGATTTTTGTCACTATAATGGATTGTAGCGTTGTCATTATGGAAGGTAGTCAGTTGTCGATATTTTTGTTACTCCAATGGATGGTAGCCTTGTCAATATATAAGGTAGTATATTGTTGAGATTTTTTTCACTACAATGGATGGTAGCCTTGTCATTATGGAAGGTAGTCTATTGTCGAGATTTTTGTTAATACAATGGAATGTAGCCTTGTCGTTATGGAAGGTAGTCTGTTGTCGATATCTTTGTTACTCCAATGGATGGTAGCCTAGTCATTATGGAAGGTAGTTTGTGTACAATATTTTTGTTATTCCAATGGATGGTAGCCTTGTCATTATGGAAGGTAGTTTGTTGTCGTGATTTTTGTTACTCTAAGGGATAGTAGCCTTGTCATTATGGAAGGTAGTCTGTTGCCAAGATTTTTGTTATTCGAATAGATGGTAGTGTTGTCATTATAGAAGGTATTATATTATCGAGATTTTTGTCACTACAATGGATGGTACCCTTTTCATTATGGAAGGTAGTCTGTTGTCGAGATTTTTGTTACTACAATGGATTATAGCCTTGTCGTTATGGAAGATAGTCTGTTGACGATATCTTTGTTACTCCATTGGATGGTAGCCTAGTCATTATGGAAGGTAGTTTCTGTACGAGATTTTAGTTACTCCAATGGATGGTAGCCTTCTCATTATGGAAGGTAGTCTGTTGTCGAGATTTTTGTTACTCCAATGGATGGTAGCGCTGTCATTATAGAACGTAATATATTGTCGAGATTTTTGTCACTATAATGGATGGTAGTCTTGTCATTATGGAAGGTAGTTTGTTGTCGAGATTTTTGTTACTACCATGGATTGTAGCCTTGTCGTTGTGGAAGGTAGTCTATTGTCGATATCTTTGTTACTCCAATGGATGGTAGCCTAGTCATTATGGAAGATAGTTTGTGTACGAGATTTTAGTTACTCCAATGGATGGTAGCCTTGTCATTATGGAAGGTAGTCTGTTGTCGAGATTTTTTATACTACAATTGATTGTAGCCTAGTCATTATGGAAGGTAGTCTATTGTCGAGATTTTTATTACTCTTCGGGATGGTAGCCTTGTCATTCTGGAACGTAGTTTGTTGTCGAGATTTTTGTTATTCCAATGGATGGTAGCCTTTTCATTATGAAAGGTAGTCTATTGTAGAGATTTTTGTTACTATAATAGATTGTAGCCTTGTCATTCTGGAATGTAGTATGTTGTCGAGATTTTTTTTACTCCAATGGATGGTAGCCTTGTCAATATATAAGGTAGTATATTGTTGATATTTTTGTCACTACAATGGATGGTAGCCTTGTCATTATGGAAGGTAGTCTATTGTCGAGATTTTTGTTACTACAATGGATTGTAACCTTGTCATTATGGAATGTAGTCTGTTGTCGATATCTTTGTTACTCCAATGGATGGTAGCCTAGTCATTATGGAAGGTAGTCTGTTGTCGAGTTTTTTGTTACTTCAATGGTTGGTAGCCTTGTCATTATGGAAGGTAGTATGTTGTCGAGATTTTTGTTACTCCAATGGATGGTAGCCTTGTCATTATAGAAGGTAATATATTGTCGAGATTTTTGTCACTATAATGGATGGTAGCCTTGTCATTATAGAAGGTAGTCTGTTGTCGAGATTTTTGTTACTACAATGGATTGTAGCCTTGTCGTTGTGGAAGGTAGTCTGTTGTCGGTTTCTTTGTTACTCCAATGGATGGTAGCCTAGTCATTTTGGAAGGTAGTTTGTGTACGAGATTTTAGTTACTCCAATGGATGGTAGCCTTGTCATTATGGAAGGTAGTCTATTGTCGAGATTTTTGTTATTCCAATGGATGGTAGCCTTGTCATTATGAAAGGTAGTCTATTGTCGAGATTTTTGTTACTATAATAGATTGTAGCCTTCTCATTATGGAAGGTAGTCTGTTGTCGAGATTTTTGTTACTCCAATGGATGGTAGCCTTCTCATTATAGAAGGTAGTATATTGTTGAGATTTTTGTCACTATAATGAATGTAGCCTTGTCAGTATGGAAGGTAGTCTGTTGTCGAGATTTTTGTTACTACAATGGATTGTAGCCTTGTCATTATGGAAGGTAGTCTGTTGTCGATATTTGTGTTACTCCAATGGATGGTAGCCTAGTCATCATTGAAGGTAGTTTGTGTATGATAAATTTTTTATTCCAATGGATGGTAGCGTTGTCATTATAGAAGGTAGTACATTGTCGAGATTTCAGTCACTACAATGGATGGTAGCCTTGTCATTATGAAATGTAGTCTATTGTCGAGATTTTTGTTACTATAATAGATTGTAGCCTTGTCATTATGGAAGGTAGTCTGTTGTCGAGATTTTTGTTACTCCAATGGATGGTAGCCTTGTCATTATGGAAGGTAGTCTGTTGTCGATATCTTTGTTACTCCAATGGATGGTAGCCTAGTCATTATGGAAGGTAGTCTGTTGTAGAGATTTTTGTTACTTCAATGGTTGGTAGCCTTGTCATTATGGAAGGTAGTCTGTTGTCGAGATTTTATTTACTCCAATGGATGGTAGCCTTGTCATTATAGAAGGTAATATATTGTCGAGATTTTTGTCACTATAATGGATAGTAGCCTTGTCATTATGGAAGGTAGCCTGTTGTCGAGATTTTTGTTACTATAATGGATTGTAGCCTTGTCGTTATGGAAGGTAGTCTGTTGTTGATATCTTTGTTACTCCAATGGATGGTAGCCTAGTCATTATGGAAGGTAGTCTGTTGTCGAGTTTTTTGTTACTCCAATGGATGGTAGCCTTGTCATTATGGAAGGTAATCTGTTGTCGATATTTTTGTTACTACAATGGATTATAGCCTTGTCGTTATGGAAGATAGTCAGTTTTCGATATCTTTGTTACTCCAATGGATGGTAGCCTAGTCATTATGGAAGGTAGTTTTTGTACGAGATTTTAGTTACTCCAATGGATGGTAGCATTGTCATTATTAAAGGTAGTCTGTTGTCGAGATTTTTGTTACTCCAATGGATGGTAGCCTTGTCATTATAGAAGGTAATATATTGCCGAGATTTTTGTCACTATAATGGATGGTAGCCTTGTCATTATAGAAGGTAGTTTGTTGTCGAGATTTTTGTTACTACAATGGATTGTAGCCTTGTCGTTGTGGAAGGTAGTCTGTTGTCGGTATCTTTGTTACTCCAATGGATGGTAGCCTAGTCATTATGGAAGGTAGTCTGTTGTGGATATCTTTGTTACTCCAATGGATGGTAGCCTAGTCATTATGGAAGGTAGTCTGTTGTCGAGTTTTTTGTTACTTCAATGGTTGGTAGCCTTGTCATTATGGAAGGTAGTCTGTTGTCGAGATTTTTGTTACTCCCATGGATGGTAGCCTTCTCATTATAGAAGGTAGTATATTGTTGAGATTTTTGTGACTACAATGAATGTAGCCTTGTCATTATGGAAGGTAGTCTGTTGTCGAGATTTTTGTTACTACAATGGATTGTAGCCTTGTCATTATGGAAGGTAGTCTGTTGTCGATATCTGTGTTACTCCAATGGATGGTAGCCTAGTCATCATTGAAGGTAGTTTGTGTATGATAATTTTTTTATTCCAATGGATGGTAGCGTTGTCATTATAGAAGGTAGTACATTGTCGAGATTTCAGTCACTACAATGGATGGTAGCCTTGTCATTATAGAAGGTAGTATATTATCGAGATTTTTGTCACTACAATGGATGGTACCCTTTTCATTATGGAAGGTAGTCTGTTGTCGAGATTTTTTTTACTACAATGGATTGTAGCCTTGTCGTTGTGGAAGATAGTCTGTTGTCGATATCTTTGTTACTCCAATGGATGGTAGCCTAGTCATTATGGAAGGTAGTTTGTGTACGAGATTTTAGTTACTCCAATGGATGGTAGCCTTGTCATTATGGAAGGTAGTCTGTTGTCGAGATTTTTTATACTCCAATGGATTGTAGCCTTGTCATTATGGAAGGTAGTCTATTGTCGAGATTTTTATTACTCTTAGGGATGGTAGCCTTGTAATTATGGAACGTAGTCTGTTGTCGAGATTTTTGTTATTCCAATGGATGGTAGCCTTTTCATTATGAAAGGTAGTCTATTGTCGAGATTTTTGTCACTATAATGGATTGTAGCATTGTCATTATGGAAGGTAGTCAGTTGTCGATATTTTTGTTACTCCAATGGATGGTAGCCTTGTCAATATATAAGGTAGTATATTGTTGAGATTTTTTTCACTGCAATGGATGGTAGCCTTGTCATTATGGAAGGTAGTCTATTGTCGAGATTTTTGTTACTACAATGGAATGTAGCCTTGTCGTTATGGAAGGTAGTCTGTTGTCGATATCTTTGTTACTCCAATGGATGGTAGCCTAGTCATTATGGAAGGTAGTTTGTGTACAATATTTTTGTTATTCCAATGGATGGTAGCCTAGTCATTATGGAAGGTAGTTTGTTGTCGTGATTTTTGTTACTCTAAGGGATAGTAGCCTTGTCATTATGGAAGGTAGTATGTTGTCGATATCATTGTTACTCCAATGGACGGTAGCCTTGTGATTATGGAAGGTAGTCTGTTGTCGAGATTTTTGTTATTCGAATAGATGCTAGCGTTGTCATTATAGAAGGTATTATATTATCGCGATTTTTGTCACTACAATGGATGGTACCCTTTTCATTATGGAAGGTAGTCTGTTGTCGAGATTTTTGTTACTACAATGGATTGTAGCCTTGTCGTTATGGAAGATAGTCTGTTGTCGATATCTTTGTTACTCCATTGGATGGTAGCCTAGTCATTATGGAAGGTAGTTTCTGTACGAGATTTTAGTTACTCCAATGGATGGTAGCCTTCTCATTATGGAAGGTAGTCTGTTGTCGAGATTTTTGTTACTCCAATGGATGGTAGCGCTGTCATTATAGAACGTAATATATTGTCGAGATTTTTGTCACTATAATGGATGGTAGTCTTGTCATTATGGAAGGTAGTTTGTTGTCGAGATTTTTGTTACTACCATGGATTGTAGCCTTGTCGTTGTGGAAGGTAGTCTATTGTCGATATCTTTGTTACTCCAATGGATGGTAGCCTAGTCATTATGGAAGATAGTTTGTGTACGAGATTTTAGTTACTCCAATGGATGGTAGCCTTGTCATTATGGAAGGTAGTCTGTTGTCGAGATTTTTTATACTACATTTGATTGTAGCCTAGTCATTATGGAAGGTAGTCTGTTGTCGAGATTTTTATTACTCTTCGGGATGGTAGCCTTGTCATTCTGGAACGTAGTTTGTTGTCGAGATTTTTGTTATTCCAATGGATGGTAGCCTTTTCATTATGAAAGGTAGTCTGTTGTAGAGATTTTTGTTACTCTATTGGATGGTAGCCTTGTCATTATTAAAGGTAGTCTGTTGTCGAGATTTTTGTTACTCCAATGGATGGTAGCCTTGTCATTATAGAAGGTAATATATTGCCGAGATTTTTGTCACTATAATGGATGGTAGCCTTGTCATTATAGAAGGTAGTTTGTTGTCGAGATTTTTGTTACTACAATGGATTGTAGCCTTGTCGTTGTGGAAGGTAGTCTATTGTCGGTATCTTTGTTACTCCAATGGATGGTAGCCTAGTCATTATGGAAGGTAGTCTGTTGTGGATATCTTTGTTACTCCAATGGATGGTAGCCTAGTCATTATGGAAGGTAGTCTGTTGTCGAGTTTTTTGTTACTTCAATGGTTGGTAGCCTTGTCATTATGGAAGGTAGTCTGTTGTCGAGATTTTTGTTACTCCCATGGATGGTAGCCTTCTCATTATAGAAGGTAGTATATTGTTGAGATTTTTGTGACTACAATGAATGTATCCTTGTCATTATGGAAGGTAGTCTGTTGTCAAGATTTTTGTTACTACAATGGATTGTAGCCTTGTCATTATGGAAGGTAGTCTGTTGTCGATATCTGTGTTACTCCAATGGATGGTAGCCTAGTCATCATTGAAGGTAGTTTGTGTATGATAATTTTTTTATTCCAATGGATGGTAGCGTTGTCATTATAGAAGGTAGTACATTGTCGAGATTTCAGTCACTACAATGGATGGTAGCCTTGTCATTATAGAAGGTAGTATATTATCGAGATTTTTGTCACTACAATGGATGGTACCCTTTTCATTATGGAAGGTAGTCTGTTGTTGAGATTTTTGTTACTCCAATGGATTGTAGCCTTGTCGTTGTGGAAGATAGTCTGTTGTCGATATCTTTGTTACTCCAATGGATGGTAGCCTAGTCATTATGGAAGGTAGTTTGTGTACGAGATTTTAGTTACTCCAATGGATGGTAGCCTTGTCAATAGGGAAGTTAGTCTGTTGTCGAGATTTTTGTTACTCTAATGGATGGTAGCGTTGTCATTATAGAAGGTAATATATTGTCGATATTTTTGTTACTATAATGGATGGTAGTTTGTCATTATGGAAGGTAGTTTGTTGTCGAGATTTTTTTTACTACAATGGATTGTAGCCTTATCGTTGTGGAAGATAGTCTGTTGTCGATATCTTTGTTACTCCAATGGATGGTAGCCTAGTCATTATGGAAGGTAGTTTGTGTACGAGATTTTAGTTACTCCAATGGATGGTAGCCTTGTCATTATGGAAGGTAGTCTGTTGTCGAGATTTTTTATACACCAATGGATTGTAGCCTTGTCATTATGGAAGGTAGTCTATTGTCGAGATTTTTATTACTCTTAGGGATGGTAGCCTTGTAATTATGGAACGTAGTCTGTTGTCGAGATTTTTGTTATTCCAATGGATGGTAGCCTTTTCATTATGAAAGGTAGTCTATTGTCGAGATTTTTGTCACTATAATGGATTGTAGCATTGTCATTATGGAAGGTAGTCAGTTGTCGATATTTTTGTTACTCCAATGGATGGTAGCCTTGTCAATATATAAGGTAGTATATTGTTGAGATTTTTTTCACTGCAATGGATGGTAGCCTTGTCATTATGGAAGGTAGTCTATTGTCGAGATTTTTGTTACTACAATGGAATGTAGCCTTGTCGTTATGGAAGGTAGTCTGTTGTCGATATCTTTGTTACTCCAATGGATGGTAGCCTAGTCATTATGGAAGGTAGTTTGTGTACAATATTTTTGTTATTCCAATGGATGGTAGCCTAGTCATTATGGAAGGTAGTTTGTTGTCGTGATTTTTGTTACTCTAAGGGATAGTAGCCTTGTCATTATGGAAGGTAGTATGTTGTCGATATCATTGTTACTCCAATGGACGGTAGCCTTGTGATTATGGAAGGTAGTCTGTTGTCGAGATTTTTGTTATTCGAATAGATGCTAGCGTTGTCATTATAGAAGGTATTATATTATCGCGATTTTTGTCACTACAATGGATGGTACCCTTTTCATTATGGAAGGTAGTCTGTTGTCGAGATTTTTGTTACCACAATGGATTGTAGCCTTGTCGTTATGGAAGATAGTCTGTTGTCGATATCTTTGTTACTCCATTGGATGGTAGCCTAGTCATTATGGAAGGTAGTTTCTGTACGAGATTTTAGTTACTCCAATGGATGGTAGCCTTCTCATTATGGAAGGTAGTCTGTTGTCGAGATTTTTGTTACTCCAATGGATGGTAGCGCTGTCATTATAGAACGTAATATATTGTCGAGATTTTTGTCACTATAATGGATGGTAGTCTTGTCATTATGGAAGGTAGTTTGTTGTCGAGATTTTTGTTACTACCATGGATTGTAGCCTTGTCGTTGTGGAAGGTAGTCTATTGTCGATATCTTTGTTACTCCAATGGATGGTAGCCTAGTCATTATGGAAGATAGTTTGTGTACGAGATTTTAGTTACTCCAATGGATGGTAGCCTTGTCATTATGGAAGGTAGTCTGTTGTCGAGATTTTTTATACTACATTTGATTGTAGCCTAGTCATTATGGAAGGTAGTCTGTTGTCGAGATTTTTATTACTCTTCGGGATGGTAGCCTTGTCATTCTGGAACGTAGTTTTTGTCGAGATTTTTGTTATTCCAATGGATGGTAGCCTTTTCATTATGAAAGGTAGTCTGTTGTAGAGATTTTTGTTACTATAATAGATTGTAGCCTTGTCATTCTGGAATGTAGTATGTTGTCGAGATTTTTGTTACTCCAATGGATGGTAGCCTTGTCAATATATAAGGTAGTATATTGTTGATATTTTTGTCACTACAATGGATGGTAGCCTTGTCATTATGGAAGGTAGTCTATTGTCGAGATTTTTGTTACTACAATGGATTGTAACCTTGTCATTATGGAATGTAGTCTGTTGTCGATATCTTTGTTACTCCAATGGATGGTAGCCTAGTCATTATGGAAGGTAGTCTGTTGTCGAGTTTTTTGTTACTTCAATGGTTGGTAGCCTTGTCATTATGGAAGGTAGTATGTTGTCGAGATTTTTGTTACTCCAATGGATGGTAGCCTTGTCATTATAGAAGGTAATATATTGTCGATATTTTTGTCACTATAATGGATGGTAGCCTTGTCATTATAGAAGGTAGTCTGTTGTCGAGATTTTTGTTACTACAATGGATTGTAGCCTTGTCGTTGTGGAAGGTAGTCTGTTGTCGGTATCTTTGTTACTCCAATGGATGGTAGCCTAGTCATTTTGGAAGGTAGTTTGTGTACGAGATTTTAGTTACTCCAATGGATGGTAGCCTTGTCATTATGAAAGGTAGTCTGTTGTCGAGATTTTTGTTACTCCAATGGATGGTAGCCTTCTCATTATATAAGGTAGTATATTGTTGATATTTTTGTTACTCTAAGGGATGGTAGCCTTGTCATTATGGAAGGTAGTCTGTTGTCGAGATTTTTGTTACTACAATGGATTGTAGCCTTGTCGTTATGGAAGGTAGTCTATTGTCGATATCTTTGTTACTCCAATGGATGGTAGCCTTGTCATTATGGAAGGTAGTCTATTGTCGAGATTTTTGTTACTCCAATGGATGGTAGCCTTGTCATTATAGAAGGTAATATATTGTCGAGATTTTTGTCACTATAATGGATGGTAGCCTTGTCATTATGGAAGGTAGATTGTTTACGAGATTTTTGTAACTACAATGGATTGTAGCCTTGTCGTTGTGGAAGGTAGTCTGTTGTCTATATCTTTGTTACTCCAATGGATGGTAGCCTAGTCATTATGGAAGGTAGTTTGTGTACGAGATTTTAGTTACTCCAATGGATGGTAGCCTTGTCATTATGGAAGGTAGTCTGTTGTCGAGATTTTTTATACTCCAATGGATTCTAGCCTTGTCATTATGGAAGGTAGTCTGTTGTAGAGATTTTTGTTACTCTAAGGGATGGTAGCCTTGTCATTATGGAAAATAGTCTGTTGTCGATATTTTTGTTATTCTAATGGATGGTAGCCTTGTCATTATGAAAGGTAGTTTATTGTCGAGATTTTTGTCACTATAATAGATTGTAGCCTTGTTATTATGGAAGGTAGTCTGTTGTCGATATTTTTGTTAATCCAATGGATGGTAGCCTTGTCATTATAGAAGGTATTATATTGTTGAGATTTTTGTCACTATAATGAATGGTAGCCTTGTCATTATGGAAGGTAGTCTGTTGTCGAGATTTTTGTTACTACAATGGATTGTATCCTTGTCATTATGGAAGGTAGTCTGTTGTCGATATCTTTGTTACTCCAATGGATGGTAGCCTAGTCATTATGGAAGGTAGTTTGTTGTCTAGTTTTTTGTTACTCCAATGGATGGTAGCCTTGTCATTATGGAAGGTAGTCTGTTGTCGAGATTTTTGTTACTCCAATGGATGGTAGCCTTGTCATTATAGAAGGTAATATATTGTCAAGATTTTTGTCACTATAATGGATGGTAGCCTTGTCATTATGGAAGGTAGTTTGTTCTCGAGATTTTTGTTACTACAATGGATTGTAGCCTTGTCGTTGTGGAAGGTAGTTTGTTAT